>CM075655.1:55397500-60397500 GCA_037953625.1 Crotalaria pallida | reverse complement strand
AGAATGGTTAAGAGAGTATTCTAAAGGCTTAGAATGGTCTAGGAATGTGTATTAGGACTTATAAGAACCATTAGAATGATCCTAAACATTGCATGGTACCCCAAGGGACGTAGAGGGTGTACCATGAGTCCTTGGAGGTTCTAACAAGTGTAGAATGGTTAAGAGAGTATTCTAAATGCTTAGAATGGTCTAGGAATGTATAATAGGACTTATAATAACCATTAGAATGATCCTAAACAATGCTTGAGTCCCCAAGGGACGTAGAGGGTGTAGCATGAGTCCTTGGAGGTTATAACAAGTGTAGAATGGTTAAGATAGTATTCTAAAGGCATAGAATGGTCTAGGAATGTGTATTAGGACTTATAATAACCATTAGAATGATCCTAAACATTGCATGGTGCCCCAAGGGACGTAGAGGGTGTAGCATGAGTCCTTGGAGGTTCTAATAAGTGTAGAATGGTTAAGAGAGTATTCTAAAGGCTTAGAATGGTCTAGGAATGTGTACTAGGACTTATAATAACCATTAGAATGATCCTAAACATTGCATGGTTCCCCAAGGGACGTAGAGGGTGTACCATGAGTCCTTGGAGGTTCTAACAAGTGTAGAATGGTTAAGAGAGTATTCTAAATGCTTAGAATGGTCTAGGAATGTATAATAGGACTTATAATAACCATTAGAATGATCCTAAACAATGCTTGAGTCCCCAAGGGACGTAGAGGGTGTAGCATGAGTCCTTGGAGGTTATAACAAGTGTAGAATGGTTAAGATAGTATTCTAAAGGCATAGAATGGTCTAGGAATGTGTATTAGGACTTATAATAACCATTAGAATGATCCTAAACATTGCTCGAGTCCCCAAGGGACATAGAGGGTGTAGGATGAGTCCTTGGAGGTTCTAATAAGTGTAGAATGGTTAAGAGAGTATTCTAAAGGCTTAGAATGGTCTAGGAATGTGTATTAGGACTTATAAGAACCATTAGAATGATCCTAAACTTTGCTCGAGTCCCCAAGGGACATAGAGGGTGTAGGATGAGTCCTTGGAGGTTCTAATAAGTGTAGAATGGTTAAGAGAGTATTCTAAAGGCTTAGAATGGTCTAGGAATGTGTATTAGGACTTATAAGAACCATTAGAATGATCCTAAACATTGCATGGTACCCCAAGGGACGTAGAGGGTGTACCATGAGTCCTTGGAGGTTCTAAAAAGTGTAGAATGGTTAAGAGAGTATTCTAAAGGCTTAGAATGGTCTAGGAATGTGTATTAGGACTTATAAGAACCATTAGAATGATCCTAAACTTTGCTCGAGTCCCCAAGGGACATAGAGGGTGTAGGATGAGTCCTTGGAGGTTCTAATAAGTGTAGAATGGTTAAGAGAGTATTCTAAAGGCTTAGAATGGTCTAGGAATGTGTATTAGGACTTATAAGAACCATTAGAATGATCCTAAACATTGCATGGTACCCCAAGGGACGTAGAGGGTGTACCATGAGTCCTTGGAGGTTCTAACAAGTGTAGAATGGTTAAGAGAGTATTCTAAATGCTTAGAATGGTCTAGGAATGTATAATAGGACTTATAATAACCATTAGAATGATCCTAAACAATGCTTGAGTCCCCAAGGGACGTAGAGGGTGTAGCATGAGTCCTTGGAGGTTATAACAAGTGTAGAATGGTTAAGATAGTATTCTAAAGGCATAGAATGGTCTAGGAATGTGTATTAGGACTTATAATAACCATTAGAATGATCCTAAACATTGCATGGTGCCCCAAGGGACGTAGAGGGTGTAGCATGAGTCCTTGGAGGTTCTAATAAGTGTAGAATGGTTAAGAGAGTATTCTAAAGGCTTAGAATGGTCTAGGAATGTGTACTAGGACTTATAATAACCATTAGAATGATCCTAAACATTGCATGGTTCCCCAAGGGACGTAGAGGGTGTACCATGAGTCCTTGGAGGTTCTAACAAAGTGTAGAATGGTTAAGAGAGTATTCTAAAGGCTTAGAATGGTCTAGGAATGTGTATTAGGACTTATAATAACCATTGGAATGATCCTAAACATTGCATGGTACCACAAGGGACGTAGAGGGTGTAGCATGAGTCCTTGTAGGTTCTAACAAGTGTAGAATGGTTAAGAGAGTATTCTAAAGGCTTAGAATGGTCTAGGAATGTGTATTAGGACTAATAAGAACCATTAGAATGATCCTAAACATTGTTCGAGTCCCCAAGGGACATAGAGGGTGTAGCAAGAGTCCTTGGAGGTTCTAATAAGAGTAGAATGGTTAAGAGAGTATTCTAAAGGTTTAGAATGGACTAGGAATGTGTATTATTACTTATAATAACCATTAGAATGATCCTAAACATTGCTCGAGTCCCCAAGGGACATAGAGGGTGTAGGATGAGTCCTTGGAGGTTCTAATAAATGTAGAATGGTTAAGAGAGTATTCTAAAGGCTTAGAATGGTCTAGGAATGTGTATTAGGACTTATAAGAACCATTAGAATGATCCTAAACATTGCATGGTACCCTAAGGGACGTAGAGGGTGTACCATGAGTCCTTGGAGGTTCTAACAAGCGTAGAATGGTTAAGAGAGTATTCTAAAGGCTTAGAATGGTCTAGGAATGTGTATTAGGACTTATAAGAACCATTAGAATGATCCTAAACATTGCTCGAGTCCCCAAGGGACATAGAGGGTGTAGGATGAGTCCTTGGAGGTTCTAATAAGTGTAGAATGGTTAAGAGAGTATTCTAAAGGCTTAGAATGGTCTAGGAATGTGTATTAGGACTTATAAGAACCATTAGAATGATCCTAAACATTGCATGGTACCCCAAGGGACGTAGAGGGTGTACCATGAGTCCTTGGAGGTTCTAACAAGTGTAGAATGGTTAAGAGAGTATTCTAAAGGCTTAGAATGGTCTAGGAATGTGTATTAGGACTTATAATAACCATTAGAATGATCCTAAACATTGCTCGAGTCCCCAAGGGACATAGAGGGTGTAGGATGAGTCCTTGGAGGTTCTAATAAGAGTAGAATGGTTAAGAGAGTATTCTAAAGGTTTAGAATGGTCTAGGAATGTGTATTAGGACTTATAAGAACCATTAGAATGATCCTAAACTTTGCTCGAGTCCCCAAGGGACATAGAGGGTGTAGGATGAGTCCTTGGAGGTTCTAATAAGTGTAGAATGGTTAAGAGAGTATTCTAAAGGCTTAGAATGGTCTAGGAATGTGTACTAGGACTTATAATAACCATTAGAATGATCCTAAACATTGCATGGTACCCCAAGGGACGTAGAGGGTGTAGCATGAGTCCTTGGAGGTTCTAATAAGTGTAGAATGGTTAAGAGAGTATTCTAAAGGGTTAGAATGGTCTAGGAATGTGTACTAGGACTTATAATAACCATTAGAATGATCCTAAACATTGCATGGTACCCCAAGGTACGTAGAGGGTGTACCATGAGTCCTTGGAGGTTCTAAAAAGTGTAGAATGGTTAAGAGAGTATTCTAAAGGCTTAGAATGGTCTAGGAATGTGTATTAGGACTTATAAGAACCATTAGAATGATCCTAAACATTGTTCGAGTCCCCAAGGGACATAGAGGGTGTAGCAAGAATCCTTGGAGGTTCTAATAAGAGTAGAATGGTTAAGAGAGTATTCTAAAGGCTTAGAATGGTCTAGGAATGTGTATTAGGACTTATAAGAACCATTAGAATGATCCTAAACTTTGCTCGAGTCCCCAAGGGACATAGAGGGTGTAGGATGAGTCCTTGGAGGTTCTAATAAGTGTAGAATGGTTAAGAGAGTATTCTAAAGGCTTAGAATGGTCTAGGAATGTGTATTAGGACTTATAAGAACCATTAGAATGATCCTAAACATTGCATGGTACCCCAAGGGACGTAGAGGGTGTACCATGAGTCCTTGGAGGTTCTAAAAAGTGTAGAATGGTTAAGAGAGTATTCTAAAGGCTTAGAATGGTCTAGGAATGTGTATTAGGACTTATAAGAACCATTAGAATGATCCTAAACTTTGCTCGAGTCCCCAAGGGACATAGAGGGTGTAGGATGAGTCCTTGGAGGTTCTAATAAGTGTAGAATGGTTAAGAGAGTATTCTAAAGGCTTAGAATGGTCTAGGAATGTGTATTAGGACTTATAAGAACCATTAGAATGATCCTAAACATTGCATGGTACCCCAAGGGACGTAGAGGGTGTACCATGAGTCCTTGGAGGTTCTAACAAGTGTAGAATGGTTAAGAGAGTATTCTAAATGCTTAGAATGGTCTAGGAATGTATAATAGGACTTATAATAACCATTAGAATGATCCTAAACAATGCTTGAGTCCCCAAGGGACGTAGAGGGTGTAGCATGAGTCCTTGGAGGTTATAACAAGTGTAGAATGGTTAAGATAGTATTCTAAAGGCATAGAATGGTCTAGGAATGTGTATTAGGACTTATAATAACCATTAGAATGATCCTAAACATTGCATGGTGCCCCAAGGGACGTAGAGGGTGTAGCATGAGTCCTTGGAGGTTCTAATAAGTGTAGAATGGTTAAGAGAGTATTCTAAAGGCTTAGAATGGTCTAGGAATGTGTACTAGGACTTATAATAACCATTAGAATGATCCTAAACATTGCATGGTTCCCCAAGGGACGTAGAGGGTGTACCATGAGTCCTTGGAGGTTCTAACAAAGTGTAGAATGGTTAAGAGAGTATTCTAAAGGCTTAGAATGGTCTAGGAATGTGTATTAGGACTTATAAGAACCATTAGAATGATCCTAAGCAATGCATGGTACCCCAAGGGATGAAAAGGGTGTACCATGAATCCTTGGACGTTCTAACAAGTGTAGAATGGTTAAGACAGTATTCTAAATGCTTAGAATGGTTTAGGAATGTGTAATAGGACTTATAATAACCATTAGAATGATCCTAAACAATGCTGGAGTCCCAAAGGGACGTAGAGGGTGTAGCATGAGTCCTTGGAGATTATAACAAGTGTAGAATGGTTAAGATAGTATTCTAAAGGCATAGAATGGTCTAGGAATGTGTATTAGGACTTATAATAACCATTAGAATGATCCTAAACATTGCATGGTGCCCCAAGGGACGTAGAGGGTGTAGCATGAGTCCTTGGAGGTTCTAATAAGTGTATAATGGTTAAGAGAGTATTCTAAAGGCTTAGAATGGTCTAGGAATGTGTACTAGGACTTATAATAACCATTAGAATGATTTTAAACATTGCATGGTACCCCAAGGGACGTAGAGGGTGTACCATGAATCCTTGGAGGTTCTAAAAAGTGTAGAATGGTTAAGAGAGTATTCTAAAGGCTTAGAATGGTCTAGGAATGTGTATTAGGACTTATAAGAACCATTAGAATGATCCTAAACTTTGCTCGAGTCCCCAAGGGACATAGAGGGTGTAGGATGAGTCCTTGGAGGTTCTAATAAGTGTAGAATGGTTAAGAGAGTATTCTAAAGGCTTAGAATGGTCTAGGAATGTGTATTAGGACTTATAAGAACCATTAGAATGATCCTAAACATTGCATGGTACCCCAAGGGACGTAGAGGGTGTACCATGAGTCCTTGGAGGTTCTAAAAAGTGTAGAATGGTTAAGAGAGTATTCTAAAGGCTTAGAATGGTCTAGGAATGTGTATTAGGACTTATAAGAACCATTAGAATGATCCTAAACTTTGCTCGAGTCCCCAAGGGACATAGAGGGTGTAGGATGAGTCCTTGGAGGTTCTAATAAGTGTAGAATGGTTAAGAGAGTATTCTAAAGGCTTAGAATGGTCTAGGAATGTGTATTAGGACTTATAAGAACCATTAGAATGATCCTAAACATTGCATGGTACCCCAAGGGACGTAGAGGGTGTACCATGAGTCCTTGGAGGTTCTAACAAGTGTAGAATGGTTAAGAGAGTATTCTAAATGCTTAGAATGGTCTAGGAATGTATAATAGGACTTATAATAACCATTAGAATGATCCTAAACAATGCTTGAGTCCCCAAGGGACGTAGAGGGTGTAGCATGAGTCCTTGGAGGTTATAACAAGTGTAGAATGGTTAAGATAGTATTCTAAAGGCATAGAATGGTCTAGGAATGTGTATTAGGACTTATAATAACCATTAGAATGATCCTAAACATTGCATGGTGCCCCAAGGGACGTAGAGGGTGTAGCATGAGTCCTTGGAGGTTCTAATAAGTGTAGAATGGTTAAGAGAGTATTCTAAAGGCTTAGAATGGTCTAGGAATGTGTACTAGGACTTATAATAACCATTAGAATGATCCTAAACATTGCATGGTTCCCCAAGGGACGTAGAGGGTGTACCATGAGTCCTTGGAGGTTCTAACAAAGTGTAGAATGGTTAAGAGAGTATTCTAAAGGCTTAGAATGGTCTAGGAATGTGTATTAGGACTTATAATAACCATTGGAATGATCCTAAACATTGCATGGTACCACAAGGGACGTAGAGGGTGTAGCATGAGTCCTTGTAGGTTCTAACAAGTGTAGAATGGTTAAGAGAGTATTCTAAAGGCGTAGAATGGTCTAGGAATGTGTATTAGGACTAATAAGAACCATTAGAATGATCCTAAACATTGTTCGAGTCCCCAAGGGACATAGAGGGTGTAGCAAGAGTCCTTGGAGGTTCTAATAAGAGTAGAATGGTTAAGAGAGTATTCTAAAGGTTTAGAATGGACTAGGAATGTGTATTATTACTTATAATAACCATTAGAATGATCCTAAACATTGCTCGAGTCCCCAAGGGACATAGAGGGTGTAGGATGAGTCCTTGGAGGTTCTAATAAATGTAGAATGGTTAAGAGAGTATTCTAAAGGCTTAGAATGGTCTAGGAATGTGTATTAGGACTTATAAGAACCATTAGAATGATCCTAAACATTGCATGGTACCCTAAGGGACGTAGAGGGTGTACCATGAGTCCTTGGAGGTTCTAACAAGCGTAGAATGGTTAAGAGAGTATTCTAAAGGCTTAGAATGGTCTAGGAATGTGTATTAGGACTTATAAGAACCATTAGAATGATCCTAAACATTGCTCGAGTCCCCAAGGGACATAGAGGGTGTAGGATGAGTCCTTGGAGGTTCTAATAAGTGTAGAATGGTTAAGAGAGTATTCTAAAGGCTTAGAATGGTCTAGGAATGTGTATTAGGACTTATAAGAACCATTAGAATGATCCTAAACATTGCATGGTACCCCAAGGGACGTAGAGGGTGTACCATGAGTCCTTGGAGGTTCTAACAAGTGTAGAATGGTTAAGAGAGTATTCTAAAGGCTTAGAATGGTCTAGGAATGTGTATTAGGACTTATAATAACCATTGGAATGATCCTAAACATTGCATGGTACCACAAGGGACGTAGAGGGTGTAGCATGAGTCCTTGTAGGTTCTAACAAGTGTAGAATGGTTAAGAGAGTATTCTAAAGGCTTAGAATGGTCTAGGAATGTGTATTAGGACTTATAAGAACCATTAGAATGATCCTAAACATTGTTCGAGTCCCCAAGGGACATAGAGGGTGAGCAAGAGTCCTTGGAGGTTCTAATAAGAGTAGAATGGTTAAGAGAGTATTCTAAAGGCTTAGAATGGTCTAGGAATGTGTAGTAGGACTTATAAGAACCATTAGAATGATCCTAAATAATGCATGGTACCCCAAGGGATGTAGAGGGTGTACCATGAATCCTTGGAGGTTCTAAAAAGTGTAGAATGGTTAAGAGAGTATTCTAAATGCTTAGAATGGTCTAGGAATGTGTAATAGGACTTATAATAACCATTAGAATGATCCTAAACAATGCTTGAGTCCCCAAGGGACGTAGAGTGTGTAGTATGAGTCCTTGGAGGTTATAACAAGTGTAGAATGGTTAAGATAGTATTCTAAAGGCTTAGAATGGTCTAGGAATGTGTATTAGGACTTATAATAACCATTAGAATGATACTAAACTTTGCTCGAGTCCCCAAGGGACATAGAGGGTGTAGGATGAGTCCTTGGAGGTTCTAATAAGTGTAGAATGGTTAAGAGGGTATTCTAAAGGCTTAGAATGGTCTAGGAATATGTATTAGGACTTATAAGAACCATTAGAATGATCCTAAACATTGCATGGTACCCCAAGGGACGTAGAGGGTGTACCATGAGTCCTTGGAGGTTCTAACAAGTGTAGAATGGTTAAGAGAGTATTCTAAATGCTTAGAATGGTCTAGGAATGTATAATAGGACTTATAATAACCATTAGAGTGATCCTAAACAATGCTTGAGTCCCCAAGGGACGTAGAGGGTGTAGCATGAGTCCTTGGAGGTTATAACATGTGTAGAATGGTTAAGATAGTATTATATAGGCATAGAATGGTCTAGGAATGTGTATTAGGACTTATAATAACCATTAGAATGATCCTAAACATTGCATGGTGCCCCAAGGGACGTAGAGGGTGTAGCATGAGTCCTTGGATGTTCTAATAAGTGTAGAATGGTTAAGAGAGTATTCTAAAGGCTTAGAATGGTCTAGGAATGTGTATTAGGACTTATAAGAACCATTAGAATGATCCTAAACATTGCATGGTACCCCAAGGGACGTAGAGGGTGTAGCATGAGTCCTTGGAGGTTCTAACAAGTGTCGAATGGTCAAGAGAGTATTCTAAAGGCCTAGAATGGTCTAGGAATGTGTATTAGGACTTATAAGAACCATTAGAATGATCCTAAACATTGTTCGAGTCCCCAAGGGACATAGAGGGTGAGCAAGAGTCCTTGGAGGTTCTAATAAGAGTAGAATGGTTAAGAGAGTATTCTAAAGGCTTAGAATGGTCTAGGAATGTGTAGTAGGACTTATAAGAACCATTAGAATGATCCTAAATAATGCATGGTACCCCAAGGGATGTAGAGGGTGTACCATGAATCCTTGGAGGTTCTAAAAAGTGTAGAATGGTTAAGAGAGTATTCTAAATGCTTAGAATGGTCTAGGAATGTGTAATAGGACTTATAATAACCATTAGAATGATCCTAAACAATGCTTGAGTCCCCAAGGGACGTAGAGTGTGTAGCATGAGTCCTTGGAGGTTATAACAAGTGTAGAATGGTTAAGATTGTATTCTAAAGGCTTAGAATGGTCTAGGAATGTGTATTAGGACTTATAATAACCATTAGAATGATACTAAACTTTGCTCGAGTCCCCAAGGGACATAGAGGGTGTAGGATGAGTCCTTGGAGGTTCTAATAAGTGTAGAATGGTTAAGAGAGTATTCTAAAGGCTTAGAATGGTCTAGGAATGTGTATTAGGACTTATAAGAACCATTAGAATGATCCTAAACATTGCATGGTACCCCAAGGGACGTAGAGGGTGTACCATGAGTCCTTGGAGGTTCTAACAAGTGTAGAATGGTTAAGAGAGTATTCTAAAGGCTTAGAATGGTCTAGGAATGTGTATTAGGACTTATAATAACCATTGGAATGATCCTAAACATTGCATGGTACCACAAGGGACGTAGAGGGTGTAGCATGAGTCCTTGTAGGTTCTAACAAGTGTAGAATGGTTAAGAGAGTATTCTAAAGGCTTAGAATGGTCTAGGAATGTGTATTAGGACTTATAAGAACCATTAGAATGATCCTAAACATTGTTCGAGTCCCCAAGGGACATAGAGGGTGAGCAAGAGTCCTTGGAGGTTCTAATAAGAGTAGAATGGTTAAGAGAGTATTCTAAAGGCTTAGAATGGTCTAGGAATGTGTAGTAGGACTTATAAGAACCATTAGAATGATCCTAAATAATGCATGGTACCCCAAGGGATGTAGAGGGTGTACCATGAATCCTTGGAGGTTCTAAAAAGTGTAGAATGGTTAAGAGAGTATTCTAAATGCTTAGAATGGTCTAGGAATGTGTAATAGGACTTATAATAACCATTAGAATGATCCTAAACAATGCTTGAGTCCCCAAGGGACGTAGAGTGTGTAGCATGAGTCCTTGGAGGTTATAACAAGTGTAGAATGGTTAAGATAGTATTCTAAAGGCTTAGAATGGTCTAGGAATGTGTATTAGGACTTATAATAACCATTAGAATGATACTAAACTTTGCTCGAGTCCCCAAGGGACATAGAGGGTGTAGGATGAGTCCTTGGAGGTTCTAATAAGTGTAGAATGGTTAAGAGCGTATTCTAAAGGCTTAGAATGGTCTAGGAATATGTATTAGGACTTATAAGAACCATTAGAATGATCCTAAACATTGCATGGTACCCCAAGGGACGTAGAGGGTGTACCATGAGTCCTTGGAGGTTCTAACAAGTGTAGAATGGTTAAGAGAGTATTCTAAATGCTTAGAATGGTCTAGGAATGTATAATAGGACTTATAATAACCATTAGAGTGATCCTAAACAATGCTTGAGTCCCCAAGGGACGTAGAGGGTGTAGCATGAGTCCTTGGAGGTTATGACATGTGTAGAATGGTTAAGATAGTATTATATAGGCATAGAATGGTCTAGGAATGTGTATTAGGACTTATAATAACCATTAGAATGATCCTAAACATTGCATGGTGCCCCAAGGGACGTAGAGGGTGTAGCATGAGTCCTTGGATGTTCTAATAAGTGTAGAATGGTTAAGAGAGTATTCTAAAGGCTTAGAATGGTCTAGGAATGTGTATTAGGACTTATAAGAACCATTAGAATGATCCTAAACATTGCATGGTACCCCAAGGGACGTAGAGGGTGTAGCATGAGTCCTTGGAGGTTCTAACAAGTGTCGAATGGTCAAGAGAGTATTCTAAAGGCCTAGAATGGTCTAGGAATGTGTATTAGGACTTATAATAACCATTGGAATGATCCTAAACATTGCATGGTACCACAAGGGACGTAGAGGGTGTAGCATGAGTCCTTGTAGGTTCTAACAAGTGTAGAATGGTTAAGAGAGTATTCTAAAGGCTTAGAATGGTCTAGGAATGTGTATTAGGACTAATAATAACCATTAGAATGATCCTAAACATTGTTCGAATCCCCAAGGGACATAGAGGGTGAAGCAAGAGTCCTTGGAGGTTCTAATAAGAGTAGAATGGTTAAGAGAGTATTCTAAAGGCTTAGAATGGTCTAGGAATGTGTAGTAGGACTTATAAGAACCATTAGAATGATCCTAAACAATGCATGGTACCCCAAGGGATGAAAAGGGTGTACCATGAATCCTTGGAGGTTCTAACAAGTGTAGAATGGTTAAGAGAGTATTCTAAATGCTTAGAATGGTCTAGGAATGTGTAATAGGAATTATAATAACCATTAGAATGATCCTAAACAATGTTGGAGTCCCCAAGGGACGTAGAGGGTGTAGCATGAGTCCTTGGAGATTATAACAAGTGTAGAATGGTTAAGATAATATTCTAAAGGCATAGAATGGTCTAGGAATGTGTATTAGGACTTATAATAACCATTAGAATGATCCTAAACATTGCATGGTGCCCCAAGGGACGTAGAGGGTGTAGCATGAGTCCTTGGAGGTTCTAATAAGTGTAGAATGGTTAAGAGAGTATTCTAAAGGCTTAGAATGGTCTAGGAATGTGTATTAGGACTTATAAGAACCATTAGAATGATCCTAAACATTGCATGGTACCCCAAGGGACGTAGAGAGTGTACCATGAGTCCTTGGAGGTTCTAACAAGTGTAGAATGGTTAAGAGAGTATTCTAAATGCTTAGAATGGTCTAGGAATGTATAATAGGACTTATAATAACCATTAGAATGATCCTAAACAATGCTTGAGTCCCCAAGGGACGTAGAGGGTGTAGCATGAGTCCTTGGAGGTTATAACAAGTGTAGAATGGTTAAGATAGTATTCTAAAGGCATAGAATGGTCTAGGAATGTGTATTAGGACTTATAATAACCATTAGAGTGATCCTAAACATTGCATGGTGCCCCAAGGGACGTAGAGGGTGTAGCATGAGTCCTTGGAGGTTCTAATAAGTGTAGAATGGTTAAGAGAGTATTCTAAAGGCTTAGAATGGTCTAGGAATGTGTATTAGGACTTATAAGAACCATTAGAATGATCCTAAACATTGTTCGAGTCCCCAAGGGACATAGAGGGTGTAGCAAGAGTCCTTGGAGGTTCTAATAAGAGTAGAATGGTTATTAGAGTATTCTAAAGGCTTAGAATGGTCTAGGAATGTGTAGTAGGACTTATAAGAACCATTAGAATGATCCTAAATAATGCATGGTACCCCAAGGGATGTAGAGGGTGTACCATGAATCCTTGGAGGTTCTAAAAAGTATAGAATGGTTAAGAGAGTATTCTAAATGCTTAGAATGGTCTAGGAATGTGTAATAGGACTTATAATAACCATTAGAATGATCCTAAACAATGCTTGAGTCCCCAAGGGACGTAGAGTGTGTAGCATGAGTCCTTGGAGGTTATAACAAGTGTAGAATGGTTAAGATAGTATTCTAAAGGCTTAGAATGGTCTAGGAATGTGTATTAGGACTTATAATAACCATTAGAATGATCCTAAACATTGCTCGAGTCCCCAAGGGACATAGAGGGTGTAGGATGAGTCCTTGGAGGTTCTAATAAGTGTAGAATGGTTAAGAGGGTATTCTAAAGGCTTAGAATGGTCTAGGAATGTGTATTAGGACATATAAGAACCATTAGAATGATCCTAAACATTGCATGGTACCCCAAGGGACGTAGAGGGTGTACCATGAGTCCTTGGAGGTTCTAACAAGTGTAGAATGGTTAAGAGAGTATTCTAAATGCTTAGAATGGTCTAGGAATGTATAATAGGACTTATAATAACCATTAGAATGATCCTAAACAATGCTTGAGTCCCCAAGGGACGTAGAGGGTGTAGCATGAGTCCTTGGAGGTTATAACATGTGTAGAATGGTTAAGATAGTATTCTAAAGGCATAGAATGGTCTAGGAATGTGTATTAGGACTTATAATAACCATTAGAATGATCCTAAACATTGCATGGTGCCCCAAGGGACGTAGAGGGTGTAGCATGAGTCCTTGGATGTTCTAATAAGTGTAGAATGGTTAAGAGAGTATTCTAAAGGCTTAGAATGGTCTAGGAATGTGTACTAGGACTTATAATAACCATTAGAATGATCCTAAACATTGCATGGTACCCCAAGGGACGTAGAGGGTGTACCATGAGTCCTTGGAGGTTCAAACAAAGTGTAGAATGGTTAAGAGAGTATTCTAAAGGCTTAGAATGGTCTAGGAATGTGTATTAGGACTTATAATAACCATTGGAATGATCCTAAACATTGCATGGTACCACAAGGGACGTAGAGGGTGTAGCATGAGTCCTTGTAGGTTCTAACAAGTGTAGAATGGTTAAGAGAGTATTCTAAAGGCTTAGAATGGTCTAGGAATGTGTATTAGGACTAATAATAACCATTAGAATGATCCTAAACATTGTTCGAGTCCCCAAGGGACGTAGAGGGTGTAGCATGAGTCCTTGGAGATTATAACAAGTGTAGAATGGTTAAGATAGTATTCTAAAGGCATAGAATGGTCTAGGAATGTGTATTAGGACTTATAATAACCATTAGAATGATCCTAAACATTGCATGGTACCCCAAGGGACGTAGAGGGTGTAGCATGAGTCCTTGGAGGTTCTAATAAGTGTAGAATGGTTAAGAGAGTATTCTAAAGGCTTAGAATGGTCTAGGAATGTGTATTAGGACTTATAAGAACCATTAGAATGATCCTAAACATTGCATGGTACCCCAAGGGACGTAGAGGGTGTACCATGAGTCCTTGGAGGTTCTAACAAGTGTAGAATGGTTAAGAGAGTATTCTAAAGGCTTAGAATGGTCTAGGAATGTGTACTAGGACTTATAATACCCATTAGAATGATCCTAAACATTGCATGGTTCCCCAAGGGACGTAGAGGGTGTACCATGAGTCCTTGGAGGTTCTAACAAAGTGTAGAATGGTTAAGAGAGTATTCTAAAGGCTTAGAATGGTCTAGGAATGTGTATTAGGACTTATAATAACCATTGGAATGATCCTAAACATTGCATGGTACCACAAGGGACGTAGAGGGTGTAGCATGAGTCCTTGTAGGTTCTAACAAGTGTAGAATGGTTAAGAGAGTATTCTAAAGGCTTAGAATGGTCTAGGAATGTGTATTAGGACTAATAAGAACCATTAGAATGATCCTAAACATTGTTCGAGTCCCCAAGGGACATAGAGGGTGTAGCAAGAGTCCTTGGAGGTTCTAATAAGAGTAGAATGGTTAAGAGAGTATTCTAAAGGTTTAGAATGGACTAGGAATGTGTATTATTACTTATAATAACCATTAGAATGATCCTAAACATTGCTCGAGTCCCCAAGGGACATAGAGGGTGTAGGATGAGTCCTTGGAGGTTCTAATAAATGTAGAATGGTTAAGAGAGTATTCTAAAGGCTTAGAATGGTCTAGGAATGTGTATTAGGACTTATAAGAACCATTAGAATGATCCTAAACATTGCATGGTACCCGAAGGGACGTAGAGGGTGTACCATGAGTCCTTGGAGGTTCTAACAAGCGTAGAATGGTTAAGAGAGTATTCTAAAGGCTTAGAATGGTCTAGGAATGTGTATTAGGACTTATAAGAACCATTAGAATGATCCTAAACATTGCTCGAGTCCCCAAGGGACATAGAGGGTGTAGGATGAGTCCTTGGAGGTTCTAATAAGTGTAGAATGGTTGAGAGAGTATTCTAAAGGCTTAGAATGGTCTAGGAATGTGTATTAGGACTTATAAGAACCATTAGAATGATCCTAAACATTGCATGGTACCCCAAGGGACGTAGAGGGTGTACCATGAGTCCTTGGAGGTTCTAACAAGTGTAGAATGGTTAAGAGAGTATTCTAAAGGCTTAGAATGGTCTAGGAATGTGTATTAGGACTTATAATAACCATTGGAATGATCCTAAACATTGCATGGTACCACAAGGGACGTAGAGGGTGTAGCATAAGTCCTTGTAGGTTCTAACAAGTGTAGAATTGTTAAGAGAGTATTCTAAAGGCTTAGAATGGTCTAGGAATGTGTATTAGGACTTATAAGAACCATTAGAATGATCCTAAACATTGTTCGAGTCCCCGAGGGACATAGAGGGTGAGCAAGAGTCCTTGGAGGTTCTAATAAGAGTAGAATGGTTAAGAGAGTATTCTAAAGGCTTAGAATGGTCTAGGAATGTGTAGTAGGACTTATAAGAACCATTAGAATGATCCTAAATAATGCATGGTACCCCAAGGGATGTAGAGGGTGTACCATGAATCCTTGGAGGTTCTAAAAAGTGTAGAATGGTTAAGAGAGTATTCTAAATGCTTAGAATGGTCTAGGAATGTGTAATAGGACTTATAATAACCATTAGAATGATCCTAAACAATGCTTGAGTCCCCAAGGGACGTAGAGTGTGTAGCATGAGTCCTTGGAGGTTATAACAAGTGTAGAATGGTTAAGATAGTATTCTAAAGGCTTAGAATGGTCTAGGAATGTGTATTAGGACTTATAATAACCATTAGAATGATACTAAACTTTGCTCGAGTCCCCAAGGGACATAGAGGGTGTAGGATGAGTCCTTGGAGGTTCTAATAAGTGTAGAATAGTTAAGAGGGTATTCTAAAGGCTTAGAATGGTCTAGGAATATGTATTAGGACTTATAAGAACCATTAGAATGATCCTAAACATTGCATGGTACCCCAAGGGACGTAGAGGGTGTACCATGAGTCCTTGGAGGTTCTAACAAGTGTAGAATGGTTAAGAGAGTATTCTAAATGCTTAGAATGGTCTAGGAATGTATAATAGGACTTATAATAACCATTAGAGTGATCCTAAACAATGCTTGAGTCCCCAAGGGACGTAGAGGGTGTAGCATGAGTCCTTGGAGGTTATAACATGTGTAGAATGGTTAAGATAGTATTATATAGGCATAGAATGGTCTAGGAATGTGTATTAGGACTTATAATAACCATTAGAATGATCCTAAACATTGCATGGTGCCCCAAGGGACGTAGAGGGTGTAGCATGAGTCCTTGGATGTTCTAATAAGTGTAGAATGGTTAAGAGAGTATTCTAAAGGCTTAGAATGGTCTAGGAATGTGTATTAGGACTTATAAGAACCATTAGAATGATCCTAAACATTGCATGGTACCCCAAGGGACGTAGAGGGTGTAGCATGAGTCCTTGGAGGTTCTAACAAGTGTCGAATGGTCAAGAGAGTATTCTAAAGGCCTAGAATGGTCTAGGAATGTGTATTAGGACTTATAATAACCATTGGAATGATCCTAAACATTGCATGGTACCACAAGGGACGTAGAGGGTGTAGCATGAGTCCTTGTAGGTTCTAACAAGTGTAGAATGGTTAAGAGAGTATTCTAAAGGCTTAGAATGGTCTAGGAATGTGTATTAGGACTAATAATAACCATTAGAATGATCCTAAACATTGTTCGAATCCCCAAGGGACATAGAGGGTGAAGCAAGAGTCCTTGGAGGTTCTAATAAGAGTAGAATGGTTAAGAGAGTATTCTAAAGGCTTAGAATGGTCTAGGAATGTGTAGTAGGACTTATAAGAACCATTAGAATGATCCTAAACAATGCATGGTACCCCAAGGGATGAAAAGGGTGTACCATGAATCCTTGGAGGTTCTAACAAGTGTAGAATGGTTAAGAGAGTATTCTAAATGCTTAGAATGGTCTAGGAATGTGTAATAGGAATTATAATAACCATTAGAATGATCCTAAACAATGTTGGAGTCCCCAAGGGACGTAGAGGGTGTAGCATGAGTCCTTGGAGATTATAACAAGTGTAGAATGGTTAAGATAGTATTCTAAAGGCATAGAATGGTCTAGGAATGTGTATTAGGACTTATAATAACCATTAGAATGATCCTAAACATTGCATTGTGCCCCAAGGGACGTAGAGGGTGTAGCATGAGTCCTTGGAGGTTCTAATAAGTGTAGAATGGTTAAGAGAGTATTCTAAAGGCTTAGAATGGTCTAGGAATGTGTATTAGGACTTATAAGAACCATTAGAATGATCCTAAACATTGCATGGTACCCCAAGGGACGTAGAGAGTGTATCGTGAGTCCTTGGAGGTTCTAACAAGTGTAGAATGGTTAAGAGAGTATTCTAAATGCTTAGAATGGTCTAGGAATGTATAATAGGACTTATAATAACCATTAGAATGATCCTAAACAATGCTTGAGTCCCCAAGGGACGTAGAGGGTGTAGCATGAGTCCTTGGAGGTTATAACAAGTGTAGAATGGTTAAGATAGTATTCTAAAGGCATAGAATGGTCTAGGAATGTGTATTAGGACTTATAATAACCATTAGAGTGATCCTAAACATTGCATGGTGCCCCAAGGGACGTAGAGGGTGTAGCATGAGTCCTTGGAGGTTCTAATAAGTGTAGAATGGTTAAGAGAGTATACTAAAGGCTTAGAATGGTCTAGGAATGTGTATTAGGACTTATAAGAACCATTAGAATGATCCTAAACATTGTTCGAGTCCCCAAGGGACATAGAGGGTGTAGCAAGAGTCCTTGGAGGTTCTAATAAGAGTAGAATGGTTATTAGAGTATTCTAAAGGCTTAGAATGGTCTAGGAATGTGTAGTAGGACTTATAAGAACCATTAGAATGATCCTAAATAATGCATGGTACCCCAAGGGATGTAGAGGGTGTACCATGAATCCTTGGAGGTTCTAAAAAGTATAGAATGGTTAAGAGAGTATTCTAAATGCTTAGAATGGTCTAGGAATGTGTAATAGGACTTATAATAACCATTAGAATGATCCTAAACAATGCTTGAGTCCCCAAGGGATGTAGAGTGTGTAGCATGAGTCCTTGGAGGTTATAACAAGTGTAGAATGGTTAAGATAGTATTCTAAAGGCTTAGAATGGTCTAGGAATGTGTATTAGGACTTATAATAACCATTAGAATGATCCTAAACATTGCTCGAGTCCCCAAGGGACATAGAGGGTGTAGGATGAGTCCTTGGAGGTTCTAATAAGTGTAGAATGGTTAAGAGGGTATTCTAAAGGCTTAGAATGGTCTAGGAATGTGTATTAGGACTTATAAGAACCATTAGAATGATCCTAAACATTGCATGGTACCCCAAGGGACGTAGAGGGTGTACCATGAGTCCTTGGAGGTTCTAACAAGTGTAGAATGGTTAAGAGAGTATTCTAAATGCTTAGAATGGTCTAGGAATGTATAATAGGACTTATAATAACCATTAGAATGATCCTAAACAATGCTTGAGTCCCCAAGGGACGTAGAGGGTGTAGCATGAGTCCTTGGAGGTTATAACATGTGTAGAATGGTTAAGATAGTATTCTAAAGGCATAGAATGGTCTAGGAATGTGTATTAGGACTTATAATAACCATTAGAATGATCCTAAACATTGCATGGTGCCCCAAGGGACGTAGAGGGTGTAGCATGAGTCCTTGGATGTTCTAATAAGTGTAGAATGGTTAAGAGAGTATTCTAAAGGCTTAGAATGGTCTAGGAATGTGTACTAGGACTTATAATAACCATTAGAATGATCCTAAACATTGCATGGTACCCCAAGGGACGTAGAGGGTGTACCATGAGTCCTTGGAGGTTCAAACAAAGTGTAGAATGGTTAAGAGAGTATTCTAAAGGCTTAGAATGGTCTAGGAATGTGTATTAGGACTTATAATAACCATTGGAATGATCCTAAACATTGCATGGTACCACAAGGGACGTAGAGGGTGTAGCATGAGTCCTTGTAGGTTCTAACAAGTGTAGAATGGTTAAGAGAGTATTCTAAAGGCTTAGAATGGTCTAGGAATGTGTATTAGGACTAATAATAACCATTAGAATGATCCTAAACATTGTTCGAGTCCCCAAGGGACGTAGAGGGTGTAGCATGAGTCCTTGGAGATTATAACAAGTGTAGAATGGTTAAGATAGTATTCTAAAGGCATAGAATGGTCTAGGAATGTGTATTAGGACTTATAATAACCATTAGAATGATCCTAAACATTGCATGGTACCCCAAGGGACGTAGAGGGTGTAGCATGAGTCCTTGGAGGTTCTAATAAGTGTAGAATGGTTAAGAGAGTATTCTAAAGGCTTAGAATGGTCTAGGAATGTGTATTAGGACTTATAAGAACCATTAGAATGATCCTAAACATTGCATGGTACCCCAAGGGACGTAGAGGGTGTACCATGAGTCCTTGGAGGTTCTAACAAGTGTAGAATGGTTAAGAGAGTATTCTAAATGCTTAGAATGGTCTAGGAATGTATAATAGGACTTATAATAACCATTAGAATGATCCTAAACAATGCTTGAGTCCCCAAGGGACGTAGAGGGTGTAGCATGAGTCCTTGGAGGTTATAACAAGTGTAGAATGGTTAAGATAGTATTCTAAAGGCATAGAATGGTCTAGGAATGTGTATTAGGACTTATAATAACCATTAGAGTGATCCTAAACATTGCATGGTGCCCCAAGGGACGTAGAGGGTGTAGCATGAGTCCTTGGAGGTTCTAATAAGTGTAGAATGGTTAAGAGAGTATTCTAAAGGCTTAGAGTGGTCTAGGAATGTGTATTAGGACTTATAAGAACCATTAGAATGATCCTAAACATTGTTCGAGTCCCCAAGGGACATAGAGGGTGTAGCAAGAGTCCTAGGAGGTTCTAATAAGAGTAGAATGGTTATTAGAGTATTCTAAAGGCTTAGAATGGTCTAGGAATGTGTAGTAGGACTTATAAGAACCATTAGAATGATCCTAAATAATGCATGGTACCCCAAGGGATGTAGAGGGTGTACCATGAATCCTTGGAGGTTCTAAAAAGTATAGAATGGTTAAGAGAGTATTCTAAATGCTTAGAATGGTCTAGGAATGTGTAATAGGACTTATAATAACCATTAGAATGATCCTAAACAATGCTTGAGTCCCCAAGGGACGTAGAGTGTGTAGCATGAGTCCTTGGAGGTTATAACAAGTGTAGAATGGTTAAGATAGTATTCTAAAGGCTTAGAATGGTCTAGGAATGTGTATTAGGACTTATAATAACCATTAGAATGATCCTAAACATTGCTCGAGTCCCCAAGGGACATAGAGGGTGTAGGATGAGTCCTTGGAGGTTCTAATAAGTGTAGAATGGTTAAGAGGGTATTCTAAAGGCTTAGAATGGTCTAGGAATGTGTATTAGGACTTATAAGAACCATTAGAATGATCCTAAACATTGCATGGTACCCCAAGGGACGTAGAGGGTGTACCATGAGTCCTTGGAGGTTCTAACAAGTGTAGAATGGTTAAGAGAGTATTCTAAATGCTTAGAATGGTCTAGGAATGTATAATAGGACTTATAATAACCATTAGAATGATCCTAAACAATGCTTGAGTCCCCAAGGGACGTAGAGGGTGTAGCATGAGTCCTTGTAGGTTCTAACAAGTGTAGAATGGTTAAGAGAGTATTCTAAAGGCTTAGAATGGTCTAGGAATGTGTATTAGGACTTATAAGAACCATTAGAATGATCCTAAACATTGTTCGAGTCCCCAAGGGACATAGAGGGTGAGCAAGAGTCCTTGGAGGTTCTAATAAGAGTAGAATGGTTAAGAGAGTATTCTAAAGGCTTAGAATGGTCTAGGAATGTGTAGTAGGACTTATAAGAACCATTAGAATGATCCTAAATAATGCATGGTACCCCAAGGGATGTAGAGGGTGTACCATGAATCCTTGGAGGTTCTAAAAAGTGTAGAATGGTTAAGAGAGTATTCTAAATGCTTAGAATGGTCTAGGAATGTGTAATAGGACTTATAATAACCATTAGAATGATCCTAAACAATGCTTGAGTCCCCAAGGGACGTAGAGTGTGTAGTATGAGTCCTTGGAGGTTATAACAAGTGTAGAATGGTTAAGATAGTATTCTAAAGGCTTAGAATGGTCTAGGAATGTGTATTAGGACTTATAATAACCATTAGAATGATACTAAACTTTGCTCGAGTCCCCAAGGGACATAGAGGGTGTAGGATGAGTCCTTGGAGGTTCTAATAAGTGTAGAATGGTTAAGAGGGTATTCTAAAGGCTTAGAATGGTCTAGGAATATGTATTAGGACTTATAAGAACCATTAGAATGATCCTAAACATTGCATGGTACCCCAAGGGACGTAGAGGGTGTACCATGAGTCCTTGGAGGTTCTAACAAGTGTAGAATGGTTAAGAGAGTATTCTAAATGCTTAGAATGGTCTAGGAATGTATAATAGGACTTATAATAACCATTAGAGTGATCCTAAACAATGCTTGAGTCCCCAAGGGACGTAGAGGGTGTAGCATGAGTCCTTGGAGGTTATAACATGTGTAGAATGGTTAAGATAGTATTATATAGGCATAGAATGGTCTAGGAATGTGTATTAGGACTTATAATAACCATTAGAATGATCCTAAACATTGCATGGTGCCCCAAGGGACGTAGAGGGTGTAGCATGAGTCCTTGGATGTTCTAATAAGTGTAGAATGGTTAAGAGAGTATTCTAAAGGCTTAGAATGGTCTAGGAATGTGTATTAGGACTTATAAGAACCATTAGAATGATCCTAAACATTGCATGGTACCCCAAGGGACGTAGAGGGTGTAGCATGAGTCCTTGGAGGTTCTAACAAGTGTCGAATGGTCAAGAGAGTATTCTAAAGGCCTAGAATGGTCTAGGAATGTGTATTAGGACTTATAAGAACCATTAGAATGATCCTAAACATTGTTCGAGTCCCCAAGGGACATAGAGGGTGAGCAAGAGTCCTTGGAGGTTCTAATAAGAGTAGAATGGTTAAGAGAGTATTCTAAAGGCTTAGAATGGTCTAGGAATGTGTAGTAGGACTTATAAGAACCATTAGAATGATCCTAAATAATGCATGGTACCCCAAGGGATGTAGAGGGTGTACCATGAATCCTTGGAGGTTCTAAAAAGTGTAGAATGGTTAAGAGAGTATTCTAAATGCTTAGAATGGTCTAGGAATGTGTAATAGGACTTATAATAACCATTAGAATGATCCTAAACAATGCTTGAGTCCCCAAGGGACGTAGAGTGTGTAGCATGAGTCCTTGGAGGTTATAACAAGTGTAGAATGGTTAAGATTGTATTCTAAAGGCTTAGAATGGTCTAGGAATGTGTATTAGGACTTATAATAACCATTAGAATGATACTAAACTTTGCTCGAGTCCCCAAGGGACATAGAGGGTGTAGGATGAGTCCTTGGAGGTTCTAATAAGTGTAGAATGGTTAAGAGAGTATTCTAAAGGCTTAGAATGGTCTAGGAATGTGTATTAGGACTTATAAGAACCATTAGAATGATCCTAAACATTGCATGGTACCCCAAGGGACGTAGAGGGTGTACCATGAGTCCTTGGAGGTTCTAACAAGTGTAGAATGGTTAAGAGAGTATTCTAAAGGCTTAGAATGGTCTAGGAATGTGTATTAGGACTTATAATAACCATTGGAATGATCCTAAACATTGCATGGTACCACAAGGGACGTAGAGGGTGTAGCATGAGTCCTTGTAGGTTCTAACAAGTGTAGAATGGTTAAGAGAGTATTCTAAAGGCTTAGAATGGTCTAGGAATGTGTATTAGGACTTATAAGAACCATTAGAATGATCCTAAACATTGTTCGAGTCCCCAAGGGACATAGAGGGTGAGCAAGAGTCCTTGGAGGTTCTAATAAGAGTAGAATGGTTAAGAGAGTATTCTAAAGGCTTAGAATGGTCTAGGAATGTGTAGTAGGACTTATAAGAACCATTAGAATGATCCTAAATAATGCATGGTACCCCAAGGGATGTAGAGGGTGTACCATGAATCCTTGGAGGTTCTAAAAAGTGTAGAATGGTTAAGAGAGTATTCTAAATGCTTAGAATGGTCTAGGAATGTGTAATAGGACTTATAATAACCATTAGAATGATCCTAAACAATGCTTGAGTCCCCAAGGGACGTAGAGTGTGTAGCATGAGTCCTTGGAGGTTATAACAAGTGTAGAATGGTTAAGATAGTATTCTAAAGGCTTAGAATGGTCTAGGAATGTGTATTAGGACTTATAATAACCATTAGAATGATACTAAACTTTGCTCGAGTCCCCAAGGGACATAGAGGGTGTAGGATGAGTCCTTGGAGGTTCTAATAAGTGTAGAATGGTTAAGAGGGTATTCTAAAGGCTTAGAATGGTCTAGGAATATGTATTAGGACTTATAAGAACCATTAGAATGATCCTAAACATTGCATGGTACCCCAAGGGACGTAGAGGGTGTACCATGAGTCCTTGGAGGTTCTAACAAGTGTAGAATGGTTAAGAGAGTATTCTAAAGGCTTAGAATGGTCTAGGAATGTGTATTAGGACTTATAAGAACCATTAGAATGATCCTAAACATTGCATGGTACCCCAAGGGACGTAGAGGGTGTAGCATGAGTCCTTGGAGGTTCTAACAAGTGTCGAATGGTCAAGAGAGTATTCTAAAGGCCTAGAATGGTCTAGGAATGTGTATTAGGACTTATAATAACCATTGGAATGATCCTAAACATTGCATGGTACCACAAGGGACGTAGAGGGTGTAGCATGAGTCCTTGTAGGTTCTAACAAGTGTAGAATGGTTAAGAGAGTATTCTAAAGGCTTAGAATGGTCTAGGAATGTGTATTAGGACTAATAATAACCATTAGAATGATCCTAAACATTGTTCGAATCCCCAAGGGACATAGAGGGTGAAGCAAGAGTCCTTGGAGGTTCTAATAAGAGTAGAATGGTTAAGAGAGTATTCTAAAGGCTTAGAATGGTCTAGGAATGTGTAGTAGGACTTATAAGAACCATTAGAATGATCCTAAACAATGCATGGTACCCCAAGGGATGAAAAGGGTGTACCATGAATCCTTGGAGGTTCTAACAAGTGTAGAATGGTTAAGAGAGTATTCTAAATGCTTAGAATGGTCTAGGAATGTGTAATAGGAATTATAATAACCATTAGAATGATCCTAAACAATGTTGGAGTCCCCAAGGGACGTAGAGGGTGTAGCATGAGTCCTTGGAGATTATAACAAGTGTAGAATGGTTAAGATAATATTCTAAAGGCATAGAATGGTCTAGGAATGTGTATTAGGACTTATAATAACCATTAGAATGATCCTAAACATTGCATGGTGCCCCAAGGGACGTAGA
Organism: Crotalaria pallida; assembly: GCA_037953625.1. Taxonomy (NCBI): domain Eukaryota; kingdom Viridiplantae; phylum Streptophyta; class Magnoliopsida; order Fabales; family Fabaceae; genus Crotalaria; species Crotalaria pallida. The sequence goes on along the minus strand of CM075655.1, from coordinate 60,373,378 downwards.
GGGTGTAGCATGAGTCCTTGGAGGTTCTAATAAGTGTAGAATGGTTAAGAGAGTATTCTAAAGGCTTAGAATGGTCTAGGAATGTGTATTAGGACTTATAAGAACCATTAGAATGATCCTAAACATTGCATGGTACCCCAAGGGACGTAGAGAGTGTACCATGAGTCCTTGGAGGTTCTAACAAGTGTAGAATGGTTAAGAGAGTATTCTAAATGCTTAGAATGGTCTAGGAATGTATAATAGGACTTATAATAACCATTAGAATGATCCTAAACAATGCTTGAGTCCCCAAGGGACGTAGAGGGTGTAGCATGAGTCCTTGGAGGTTATAACAAGTGTAGAATGGTTAAGATAGTATTCTAAAGGCATAGAATGGTCTAGGAATGTGTATTAGGACTTATAATAACCATTAGAGTGATCCTAAACATTGCATGGTGCCCCAAGGGACGTAGAGGGTGTAGCATGAGTCCTTGGAGGTTCTAATAAGTGTAGAATGGTTAAGAGAGTATTCTAAAGGCTTAGAATGGTCTAGGAATGTGTATTAGGACTTATAAGAACCATTAGAATGATCCTAAACATTGTTCGAGTCCCCAAGGGACATAGAGGGTGTAGCAAGAGTCCTTGGAGGTTCTAATAAGAGTAGAATGGTTATTAGAGTATTCTAAAGGCTTAGAATGGTCTAGGAATGTGTAGTAGGACTTATAAGAACCATTAGAATGATCCTAAATAATGCATGGTACCCCAAGGGATGTAGAGGGTGTACCATGAATCCTTGGAGGTTCTAAAAAGTATAGAATGGTTAAGAGAGTATTCTAAATGCTTAGAATGGTCTAGGAATGTGTAATAGGACTTATAATAACCATTAGAATGATCCTAAACAATGCTTGAGTCCCCAAGGGACGTAGAGTGTGTAGCATGAGTCCTTGGAGGTTATAACAAGTGTAGAATGGTTAAGATAGTATTCTAAAGGCTTAGAATGGTCTAGGAATGTGTATTAGGACTTATAATAACCATTAGAATGATCCTAAACATTGCTCGAGTCCCCAAGGGACATAGAGGGTGTAGGATGAGTCCTTGGAGGTTCTAATAAGTGTAGAATGGTTAAGAGGGTATTCTAAAGGCTTAGAATGGTCTAGGAATGTGTATTAGGACATATAAGAACCATTAGAATGATCCTAAACATTGCATGGTACCCCAAGGGACGTAGAGGGTGTACCATGAGTCCTTGGAGGTTCTAACAAGTGTAGAATGGTTAAGAGAGTATTCTAAATGCTTAGAATGGTCTAGGAATGTATAATAGGACTTATAATAACCATTAGAATGATCCTAAACAATGCTTGAGTCCCCAAGGGACGTAGAGGGTGTAGCATGAGTCCTTGGAGGTTATAACATGTGTAGAATGGTTAAGATAGTATTCTAAAGGCATAGAATGGTCTAGGAATGTGTATTAGGACTTATAATAACCATTAGAATGATCCTAAACATTGCATGGTGCCCCAAGGGACGTAGAGGGTGTAGCATGAGTCCTTGGATGTTCTAATAAGTGTAGAATGGTTAAGAGAGTATTCTAAAGGCTTAGAATGGTCTAGGAATGTGTACTAGGACTTATAATAACCATTAGAATGATCCTAAACATTGCATGGTACCCCAAGGGACGTAGAGGGTGTACCATGAGTCCTTGGAGGTTCAAACAAAGTGTAGAATGGTTAAGAGAGTATTCTAAAGGCTTAGAATGGTCTAGGAATGTGTATTAGGACTTATAATAACCATTGGAATGATCCTAAACATTGCATGGTACCACAAGGGACGTAGAGGGTGTAGCATGAGTCCTTGTAGGTTCTAACAAGTGTAGAATGGTTAAGAGAGTATTCTAAAGGCTTAGAATGGTCTAGGAATGTGTATTAGGACTAATAATAACCATTAGAATGATCCTAAACATTGTTCGAGTCCCCAAGGGACGTAGAGGGTGTAGCATGAGTCCTTGGAGATTATAACAAGTGTAGAATGGTTAAGATAGTATTCTAAAGGCATAGAATGGTCTAGGAATGTGTATTAGGACTTATAATAACCATTAGAATGATCCTAAACATTGCATGGTACCCCAAGGGACGTAGAGGGTGTAGCATGAGTCCTTGGAGGTTCTAATAAGTGTAGAATGGTTAAGAGAGTATTCTAAAGGCTTAGAATGGTCTAGGAATGTGTATTAGGACTTATAAGAACCATTAGAATGATCCTAAACATTGCATGGTACCCCAAGGGACGTAGAGGGTGTACCATGAGTCCTTGGAGGTTCTAACAAGTGTAGAATGGTTAAGAGAGTATTCTAAAGGCTTAGAATGGTCTAGGAATGTGTACTAGGACTTATAATACCCATTAGAATGATCCTAAACATTGCATGGTTCCCCAAGGGACGTAGAGGGTGTACCATGAGTCCTTGGAGGTTCTAACAAAGTGTAGAATGGTTAAGAGAGTATTCTAAAGGCTTAGAATGGTCTAGGAATGTGTATTAGGACTTATAATAACCATTGGAATGATCCTAAACATTGCATGGTACCACAAGGGACGTAGAGGGTGTAGCATGAGTCCTTGTAGGTTCTAACAAGTGTAGAATGGTTAAGAGAGTATTCTAAAGGCTTAGAATGGTCTAGGAATGTGTATTAGGACTAATAAGAACCATTAGAATGATCCTAAACATTGTTCGAGTCCCCAAGGGACATAGAGGGTGTAGCAAGAGTCCTTGGAGGTTCTAATAAGAGTAGAATGGTTAAGAGAGTATTCTAAAGGTTTAGAATGGACTAGGAATGTGTATTATTACTTATAATAACCATTAGAATGATCCTAAACATTGCTCGAGTCCCCAAGGGACATAGAGGGTGTAGGATGAGTCCTTGGAGGTTCTAATAAATGTAGAATGGTTAAGAGAGTATTCTAAAGGCTTAGAATGGTCTAGGAATGTGTATTAGGACTTATAAGAACCATTAGAATGATCCTAAACATTGCATGGTACCCGAAGGGACGTAGAGGGTGTACCATGAGTCCTTGGAGGTTCTAACAAGCGTAGAATGGTTAAGAGAGTATTCTAAAGGCTTAGAATGGTCTAGGAATGTGTATTAGGACTTATAAGAACCATTAGAATGATCCTAAACATTGCTCGAGTCCCCAAGGGACATAGAGGGTGTAGGATGAGTCCTTGGAGGTTCTAATAAGTGTAGAATGGTTAAGAGAGTATTCTAAAGGCTTAGAATGGTCTAGGAATGTGTATTAGGACTTATAAGAACCATTAGAATGATCCTAAACATTGCATGGTACCCCAAGGGACGTAGAGGGTGTACCATGAGTCCTTGGAGGTTCTAACAAGTGTAGAATGGTTAAGAGAGTATTCTAAAGGCTTAGAATGGTCTAGGAATGTGTATTAGGACTTATAATAACCATTGGAATGATCCTAAACATTGCATGGTACCACAAGGGACGTAGAGGGTGTAGCATGAGTCCTTGTAGGTTCTAACAAGTGTAGAATTGTTAAGAGAGTATTCTAAAGGCTTAGAATGGTCTAGGAATGTGTATTAGGACTTATAAGAACCATTAGAATGATCCTAAACATTGTTCGAGTCCCCGAGGGACATAGAGGGTGAGCAAGAGTCCTTGGAGGTTCTAATAAGAGTAGAATGGTTAAGAGAGTATTCTAAAGGCTTAGAATGGTCTAGGAATGTGTAGTAGGACTTATAAGAACCATTAGAATGATCCTAAATAATGCATGGTACCCCAAGGGATGTAGAGGGTGTACCATGAATCCTTGGAGGTTCTAAAAAGTGTAGAATGGTTAAGAGAGTATTCTAAATGCTTAGAATGGTCTAGGAATGTGTAATAGGACTTATAATAACCATTAGAATGATCCTAAACAATGCTTGAGTCCCCAAGGGACGTAGAGTGTGTAGCATGAGTCCTTGGAGGTTATAACAAGTGTAGAATGGTTAAGATAGTATTCTAAAGGCTTAGAATGGTCTAGGAATGTGTATTAGGACTTATAATAACCATTAGAATGATACTAAACTTTGCTCGAGTCCCCAAGGGACATAGAGGGTGTAGGATGAGTCCTTGGAGGTTCTAATAAGTGTAGAATAGTTAAGAGGGTATTCTAAAGGCTTAGAATGGTCTAGGAATATGTATTAGGACTTATAAGAACCATTAGAATGATCCTAAACATTGCATGGTACCCCAAGGGACGTAGAGGGTGTACCATGAGTCCTTGGAGGTTCTAACAAGTGTAGAATGGTTAAGAGAGTATTCTAAATGCTTAGAATGGTCTAGGAATGTATAATAGGACTTATAATAACCATTAGAGTGATCCTAAACAATGCTTGAGTCCCCAAGGGACGTAGAGGGTGTAGCATGAGTCCTTGGAGGTTATAACATGTGTAGAATGGTTAAGATAGTATTATATAGGCATAGAATGGTCTAGGAATGTGTATTAGGACTTATAATAACCATTAGAATGATCCTAAACATTGCATGGTGCCCCAAGGGACGTAGAGGGTGTAGCATGAGTCCTTGGATGTTCTAATAAGTGTAGAATGGTTAAGAGAGTATTCTAAAGGCTTAGAATGGTCTAGGAATGTGTATTAGGACTTATAAGAACCATTAGAATGATCCTAAACATTGCATGGTACCCCAAGGGACGTAGAGGGTGTAGCATGAGTCCTTGGAGGTTCTAACAAGTGTCGAATGGTCAAGAGAGTATTCTAAAGGCCTAGAATGGTCTAGGAATGTGTATTAGGACTTATAATAACCATTGGAATGATCCTAAACATTGCATGGTACCACAAGGGACGTAGAGGGTGTAGCATGAGTCCTTGTAGGTTCTAACAAGTGTAGAATGGTTAAGAGAGTATTCTAAAGGCTTAGAATGGTCTAGGAATGTGTATTAGGACTAATAATAACCATTAGAATGATCCTAAACATTGTTCGAATCCCCAAGGGACATAGAGGGTGAAGCAAGAGTCCTTGGAGGTTCTAATAAGAGTAGAATGGTTAAGAGAGTATTCTAAAGGCTTAGAATGGTCTAGGAATGTGTAGTAGGACTTATAAGAACCATTAGAATGATCCTAAACAATGCATGGTACCCCAAGGGATGAAAAGGGTGTACCATGAATCCTTGGAGGTTCTAACAAGTGTAGAATGGTTAAGAGAGTATTCTAAATGCTTAGAATGGTCTAGGAATGTGTAATAGGAATTATAATAACCATTAGAATGATCCTAAACAATGTTGGAGTCCCCAAGGGACGTAGAGGGTGTAGCATGAGTCCTTGGAGATTATAACAAGTGTAGAATGGTTAAGATAGTATTCTAAAGGCATAGAATGGTCTAGGAATGTGTATTAGGACTTATAATAACCATTAGAATGATCCTAAACATTGCATTGTGCCCCAAGGGACGTAGAGGGTGTAGCATGAGTCCTTGGAGGTTCTAATAAGTGTAGAATGGTTAAGAGAGTATTCTAAAGGCTTAGAATGGTCTAGGAATGTGTATTAGGACTTATAAGAACCATTAGAATGATCCTAAACATTGCATGGTACCCCAAGGGACGTAGAGAGTGTATCGTGAGTCCTTGGAGGTTCTAACAAGTGTAGAATGGTTAAGAGAGTATTCTAAATGCTTAGAATGGTCTAGGAATGTATAATAGGACTTATAATAACCATTAGAATGATCCTAAACAATGCTTGAGTCCCCAAGGGACGTAGAGGGTGTAGCATGAGTCCTTGGAGGTTATAACAAGTGTAGAATGGTTAAGATAGTATTCTAAAGGCATAGAATGGTCTAGGAATGTGTATTAGGACTTATAATAACCATTAGAGTGATCCTAAACATTGCATGGTGCCCCAAGGGACGTAGAGGGTGTAGCATGAGTCCTTGGAGGTTCTAATAAGTGTAGAATGGTTAAGAGAGTATACTAAAGGCTTAGAATGGTCTAGGAATGTGTATTAGGACTTATAAGAACCATTAGAATGATCCTAAACATTGTTCGAGTCCCCAAGGGACATAGAGGGTGTAGCAAGAGTCCTTGGAGGTTCTAATAAGAGTAGAATGGTTATTAGAGTATTCTAAAGGCTTAGAATGGTCTAGGAATGTGTAGTAGGACTTATAAGAACCATTAGAATGATCCTAAATAATGCATGGTACCCCAAGGGATGTAGAGGGTGTACCATGAATCCTTGGAGGTTCTAAAAAGTATAGAATGGTTAAGAGAGTATTCTAAATGCTTAGAATGGTCTAGGAATGTGTAATAGGACTTATAATAACCATTAGAATGATCCTAAACAATGCTTGAGTCCCCAAGGGATGTAGAGTGTGTAGCATGAGTCCTTGGAGGTTATAACAAGTGTAGAATGGTTAAGATAGTATTCTAAAGGCTTAGAATGGTCTAGGAATGTGTATTAGGACTTATAATAACCATTAGAATGATCCTAAACATTGCTCGAGTCCCCAAGGGACATAGAGGGTGTAGGATGAGTCCTTGGAGGTTCTAATAAGTGTAGAATGGTTAAGAGGGTATTCTAAAGGCTTAGAATGGTCTAGGAATGTGTATTAGGACTTATAAGAACCATTAGAATGATCCTAAACATTGCATGGTACCCCAAGGGACGTAGAGGGTGTACCATGAGTCCTTGGAGGTTCTAACAAGTGTAGAATGGTTAAGAGAGTATTCTAAATGCTTAGAATGGTCTAGGAATGTATAATAGGACTTATAATAACCATTAGAATGATCCTAAACAATGCTTGAGTCCCCAAGGGACGTAGAGGGTGTAGCATGAGTCCTTGGAGGTTATAACATGTGTAGAATGGTTAAGATAGTATTCTAAAGGCATAGAATGGTCTAGGAATGTGTATTAGGACTTATAATAACCATTAGAATGATCCTAAACATTGCATGGTGCCCCAAGGGACGTAGAGGGTGTAGCATGAGTCCTTGGATGTTCTAATAAGTGTAGAATGGTTAAGAGAGTATTCTAAAGGCTTAGAATGGTCTAGGAATGTGTACTAGGACTTATAATAACCATTAGAATGATCCTAAACATTGCATGGTACCCCAAGGGACGTAGAGGGTGTACCATGAGTCCTTGGAGGTTCAAACAAAGTGTAGAATGGTTAAGAGAGTATTCTAAAGGCTTAGAATGGTCTAGGAATGTGTATTAGGACTTATAATAACCATTGGAATGATCCTAAACATTGCATGGTACCACAAGGGACGTAGAGGGTGTAGCATGAGTCCTTGTAGGTTCTAACAAGTGTAGAATGGTTAAGAGAGTATTCTAAAGGCTTAGAATGGTCTAGGAATGTGTATTAGGACTAATAATAACCATTAGAATGATCCTAAACATTGTTCGAGTCCCCAAGGGACGTAGAGGGTGTAGCATGAGTCCTTGGAGATTATAACAAGTGTAGAATGGTTAAGATAGTATTCTAAAGGCATAGAATGGTCTAGGAATGTGTATTAGGACTTATAATAACCATTAGAATGATCCTAAACATTGCATGGTACCCCAAGGGACGTAGAGGGTGTAGCATGAGTCCTTGGAGGTTCTAATAAGTGTAGAATGGTTAAGAGAGTATTCTAAAGGCTTAGAATGGTCTAGGAATGTGTATTAGGACTTATAAGAACCATTAGAATGATCCTAAACATTGCATGGTACCCCAAGGGACGTAGAGGGTGTACCATGAGTCCTTGGAGGTTCTAACAAGTGTAGAATGGTTAAGAGTGTATTCTAAATGCTTAGAATGGTCTAGGAATGTATAATAGGACTTATAATAACCATTAGAATGATCCTAAACAATGCTTGAGTCCCCAAGGGACGTAGAGGGTGTAGCATGAGTCCTTGGAGGTTATAACAAGTGTAGAATGGTTAAGATAGTATTCTAAAGGCATAGAATGGTCTAGGAATGTGTATTAGGACTTATAATAACCATTAGAGTGATCCTAAACATTGCATGGTGCCCCAAGGGACGTAGAGGGTGTAGCATGAGTCCTTGGAGGTTCTAATAAGTGTAGAATGGTTAAGAGAGTATTCTAAAGGCTTAGAGTGGTCTAGGAATGTGTATTAGGACTTATAAGAACCATTAGAATGATCCTAAACATTGTTCGAGTCCCCAAGGGACATAGAGGGTGTAGCAAGAGTCCTAGGAGGTTCTAATAAGAGTAGAATGGTTATTAGAGTATTCTAAAGGCTTAGAATGGTCTAGGAATGTGTAGTAGGACTTATAAGAACCATTAGAATGATCCTAAATAATGCATGGTACCCCAAGGGATGTAGAGGGTGTACCATGAATCCTTGGAGGTTCTAAAAAGTATAGAATGGTTAAGAGAGTATTCTAAATGCTTAGAATGGTCTAGGAATGTGTAATAGGACTTATAATAACCATTAGAATGATCCTAAACAATGCTTGAGTCCCCAAGGGACGTAGAGTGTGTAGCATGAGTCCTTGGAGGTTATAACAAGTGTAGAATGGTTAAGATAGTATTCTAAAGGCTTAGAATGGTCTAGGAATGTGTATTAGGACTTATAATAACCATTAGAATGATCCTAAACATTGCTCGAGTCCCCAAGGGACATAGAGGGTGTAGGATGAGTCCTTGGAGGTTCTAATAAGTGTAGAATGGTTAAGAGGGTATTCTAAAGGCTTAGAATGGTCTAGGAATGTGTATTAGGACTTATAAGAACCATTAGAATGATCCTAAACATTGCATGGTACCCCAAGGGACGTAGAGGGTGTACCATGAGTCCTTGGAGGTTCTAACAAGTGTAGAATGGTTAAGAGAGTATTCTAAATGCTTAGAATGGTCTAGGAATGTATAATAGGACTTATAATAACCATTAGAATGATCCTAAACAATGCTTGAGTCCCCAAGGGACGTAGAGGGTGTAGCATGAGTCCTTGGAGGTTATAACATGTGTAGAATGGTTAAGATAGTATTCTAAAGGCATAGAATGGTCTAGGAATGTGTATTAGGACTTATAATAACCATTAGAATGATCCTAAACATTGCATGGTGCCCCAAGGGACGTAGAGGGTGTAGCATGAGTCCTTGGATGTTCTAATAAGTGTAGAATGGTTAAGAGAGTATTCTAAAGGCTTAGAATGGTCTAGGAATGTGTACTTGGACTTATAATAACCATTAGAATGATCCTAAACATTGCATGGTACCCCAAGGGACGTAGAGGGTGTACCATGAGTCCTTGGAGGTTCAAACAAAGTGTAGAATGGTTAAGAGAGTATTCTAAAGGCTTAGAATGGTCTAGGAATGTGTATTAGGACTTATAATAACCATTGGAATGATCCTAAACATTGCATGGTACCACAAGGGACGTAGAGGGTGTAGCATGAGTCCTTGTAGGTTCTAACAAGTGTAGAATGGTTAAGAGAGTATTCTAAAGGCTTAGAATGGTCTAGGAATGTGTATTAGGACTAATAATAACCATTAGAATGATCCTAAACATTGTTCGAGTCCCCAAGGGACGTAGAGGGTGTAGCATGAGTCCTTGGAGATTATAACAAGTGTAGAATGGTTAAGATAGTATTCTAAAGGCATAGAATGGTCTAGGAATGTGTATTAGGACTTATAATAACCATTAGAATGATCCTAAACATTGCATGGTACCCCAAGGGACGTAGAGGGTGTAGCATGAGTCCTTGGAGGTTCTAATAAGTGTAGAATGGTTAAGAGAGTATTCTAAAGGCTTAGAATGGTCTAGGAATGTGTATTAGGACTTATAAGAACCATTAGAATGATCCTAAACATTGCATGGTACCCCAAGGGACGTAGAGGGTGTACCATGAGTCCTTGGAGGTTCTAACAAGTGTAGAATGGTTAAGAGAGTATTCTAAATGCTTGGAATGGTCTAGGAATGTATAATAGGACTTATAATAACCATTAGAATGATCCTAAACAATGCTTGAGTCCCCAAGGGACGTAGAGGGTGTAGCATGAGTCCTTGGAGGTTATAACAAGTGTAGAATGGTTAAGATAGTATTCTAAAGGCATAGAATGGTCTAGGAATGTGTATTAGGACTTATAATAACCATTAGAGTGATCCTAAACATTGCATGGTGCCCCAAGGGACGTAGAGGGTGTAGCATGAGTCCTTGGAGGTTCTAATAAGTGTAGAATGGTTAAGAGAGTATTCTAAAGGCTTAGAGTGGTCTAGGAATGTGTATTAGGACTTATAAGAACCATTAGAATGATCCTAAACATTGTTCGAGTCCCCAAGGGACATAGAGGGTGTAGCAAGAGTCCTAGGAGGTTCTAATAAGAGTAGAATGGTTATTAGAGTATTCTAAAGGCTTAGAATGGTCTAGGAATGTGTAGTAGGACTTATAAGAACCATTAGAATGATCCTAAATAATGCATGGTACCCCAAGGGATGTAGAGGGTGTACCATGAATCCTTGGAGGTTCTAAAAAGTATAGAATGGTTAAGAGAGTATTCTAAATGCTTAGAATGGTCTAGGAATGTGTAATAGGACTTATAATAACCATTAGAATGATCCTAAACAATGCTTGAGTCCCCAAGGGACGTAGAGTGTGTAGCATGAGTCCTTGGAGGTTATAACAAGTGTAGAATGGTTAAGATAGTATTCTAAAGGCTTAGAATGGTCTAGGAATGTGTATTAGGACTTATAATAACCATTAGAATGATCCTAAACATTGCTCGAGTCCCCAAGGGACATAGAGGGTGTAGGATGAGTCCTTGGAGGTTCTAATAAGTGTAGAATGGTTAAGAGGGTATTCTAAAGGCTTAGAATGGTCTAGGAATGTGTATTAGGACTTATAAGAACCATTAGAATGATCCTAAACATTGCATGGTACCCCAAGGGACGTAGAGGGTGTACCATGAGTCCTTGGAGGTTCTAACAAGTGTAGAATGGTTAAGAGAGTATTCTAAATGCTTAGAATGGTCTAGGAATGTATAATAGGACTTATAATAACCATTAGAATGATCCTAAACAATGCTTGAGTCCCCAAGGGACGTAGAGGGTGTAGCATGAGTCCTTGGAGGTTATAACATGTGTAGAATGGTTAAGATAGTATTCTAAAGGCATAGAATGGTCTAGGAATGTGTATTAGGACTTATAATAACCATTAGAATGATCCTAAACATTGCATGGTGCCCCAAGGGACGTAGAGGGTGTAGCATGAGTCCTTGGATGTTCTAATAAGTGTAGAATGGTTAAGAGAGTATTCTAAAGGCTTAGAATGGTCTAGGAATGTGTACTTGGACTTATAATAACCATTAGAATGATCCTAAACATTGCATGGTACCCCAAGGGACGTAGAGGGTGTACCATGAGTCCTTGGAGGTTCAAACAAAGTGTAGAATGGTTAAGAGAGTATTCTAAAGGCTTAGAATGGTCTAGGAATGTGTATTAGGACTTATAATAACCATTGGAATGATCCTAAACATTGCATGGTACCACAAGGGACGTAGAGGGTGTAGCATGAGTCCTTGTAGGTTCTAACAAGTGTAGAATGGTTAAGAGAGTATTCTAAAGGCTTAGAATGGTCTAGGAATGTGTATTAGGACTAATAATAACCATTAGAATGATCCTAAACATTGTTCGAGTCCCCAAGGGACGTAGAGGGTGTAGCATGAGTCCTTGGAGATTATAACAAGTGTAGAATGGTTAAGATAGTATTCTAAAGGCATAGAATGGTCTAGGAATGTGTATTAGGACTTATAATAACCATTAGAATGATCCTAAACATTGCATGGTACCCCAAGGGACGTAGAGGGTGTAGCATGAGTCCTTGGAGGTTCTAATAAGTGTAGAATGGTTAAGAGAGTATTCTAAAGGCTTAGAATGGTCTAGGAATGTGTATTAGGACTTATAAGAACCATTAGAATGATCCTAAACATTGCATGGTACCCCAAGGGACGTAGAGGGTGTACCATGAGTCCTTGGAGGTTCTAACAAGTGTAGAATGGTTAAGAGAGTATTCTAAATGCTTGGAATGGTCTAGGAATGTATAATAGGACTTATAATAACCATTAGAATGATCCTAAACAATGCTTGAGTCCCCAAGGGACGTAGAGGGTGTAGCATGAGTCCTTGGAGGTTATAACAAGTGTAGAATGGTTAAGATAGTATTCTAAAGGCATAGAATGGTCTAGGAATGTGTATTAGGACTTATAATAACCATTAGAGTGATCCTAAACATTGCATGGTGCCCCAAGGGACGTAGAGGGTGTAGCATGAGTCCTTGGAGGTTATAATAAGTGTAGAATGGTTAAGAGAGTATTCTAAAGGCTTAGAATGGTCTAGGAATGTGTATTAGGACTTATAAGAACCATTAGAATGATCCTAAACTTTGCTCGAGTCCCCAAGGGACATAGAGGGTGTAGGATGAGTCCTTGGAGGTTCTAATAAGGGTAGAATGGTTAAGAGAGTATTCTAAAGGCTTAGAATGGTCTAGGAATGTGTATTAGGACTTATAAGAACCATTAGAATGATCCTAAACATTGCATGGTACCCCAAGGGATGTAGAGGGTGTACCATGAGTCCTTGGAGGTTCTAACAAGTGTAGAATGGTTAAGAGAGTATTCTAAATGCTTAGAATGGTCTAGGAATGTATAATAGGACTTATAATAACCATTAGAATGATCCTAAACAATGCTTGAGTCCCCAAGGGACGTAGAGGGTGTAGCATGACTCCTTGGAGGTTATAACAAGTGTAGAATGGTTAAGATAGTATTCTAAAGGCATAGAATGGTCTAGAAATGTGTATTAGGACTTATAAGAACCATTAGAATGATCCTAAACATTGCATGGTGCCCCAAGGGACGTAGAGGGTGTAGCATGAGTCCTTGGAGGTTCTAATAAGTGTAGAATGGTTAAGAGAGTATTCTAAAGGCTTAGAATGGTCTAGGAATGTGTATTAGGACTTATAAGAACCATTAGAATGATCCTAAACATTGCATGGTACCCCAAGGGACGTAGAGGGTGTACCATGAGTCCTTGGAGGTTCTAACAAGTGTAGAATGGTTAAGAGAGTATTCTAAAGGCTTAGAATGGTGTAGGAATGTGTATTAGGACTTATAATAACCATTGGAATGATCCTAAACATTGCATGGTACCACAAGGGACGTAGAGGGTGTAGCATGAGTCCTTGTAGGTTCTAACAAGTGTAGAATGGTTAAGAGAGTATTCTAAAGGCTTAGAATGGTCTAGGAATGTGTATTAGGACTTATAAGAACCATTAGAATGATCCTAAACATTGTTTGAGTCCCCAAGGGACATAGAGGGTGCAGCAAGAGTCCTTGGAGGTTCTAATAAGCGTAGAATGGTTAAGAGAGTATTCTATAGGCTTAGAATGGTCTAGGAATGTGTAGTAGGACTTATAAGAACCATTAGAATGATCCTAAACAATGCATGGTACCCCAAGGGATGTAGAGGGTGTACCATGAATCCTTGTAGGTTCTAACAAGTGTAGAATGGTTAAGAGAGTATTCTAAATGCTTAGAATGGTCTAGGAATGTGTAATAGGACTTATAATAACCATTAGAATGATCCTAAACAATGCTTGAGTCCCCAAAGGACGTAGAGTGTGTATCATGAGTCCTTGGAGGTTATAACAAGTGTAGAATGGTTAAGATAGTATTCTAAAGGCATAGAATGGTCTAGGAATGTTTATTAGGACTTTTAATAACCATTAGAATGATCCTAAACATTGCATGGTGCCCCAAGGGACGTAGAGGGTGTAGCATGAGTCCTTGGAGGTTCTAATAAGTGTAGAATGGTTAAGAGAGTATTCTAAAGGCTTAGAATGGTCTAGGAATGTGTACTAGGACTTATAATAACCATTAGAATGATCCTAAACATTGCATGGTACCCCAAGCGACGTAGAGGGTGTACCATGAGTCCTTGGAGGTTCTAACAAAGTGTAGAATGGTTAAGAGAGTATTCTAAATGCTTAGAATGGTCTAGGAATGTGTAATATGACTTATAATAACCATTAGAATGATCCTAAACAATGCTTGAGTCCCCAAGGGACGTAGAGGGTGTAGCAGAGTCCTTGGAGGTTATAACAAGTGCAGAATGGTTAAGATAGTATTCTAAAGGCATAGAATGGTCTAGGAATGTGTATTAGGACTTATAATAACCATTAGAATGATCCTAAACATTGCATGGTGCCCCAAGGGACGTAGAGGGTGTAGCATGAGTCCTTGGATGTTCTAATAAGTGTAGAATGGTTAAGAGAGTATTCTAAAGGCTTAGAATGGTCTAGGAATGTGTATTAGGACTTATAAGAACGATTAGAATGATCCTAAACATTGCATGGTACCCCAAGGGAGGTAGAGGGTGTACCATGAGTCCTTGGAGGTTCTAACAAGTGTAGAATGGTTAAGAGAGTATTCTAAATGCTTAGAATTGTCTAGGAATGTGTAATATGACTTATAATAACCATTAGAATGATCCTAAACAATGCAGGAGTCCCCAAAGGACGTAGAGGGTGTAGCATGAGTCCTTGGAGATTATAACAAGTGTAGAATGGTTAAGATATTATTCTAAAGGCATAGAATGGTCTAGGAATGTGTATTAGGACTTATAATAACCATTAGAATGATCCTAAACATTGCATGGTGCCCCAAGGTATGTAGAGGGTGTAGCATGAGTCCTTGGAGGTTCTAACAAGTGTAGAATGGTTAAGAGAGTATTCTAAAGGCTTAGAATGGTCTAGGAATGTGTATTAGGACTTATAATAACCATTGGAATGATCCTAAACATTGCATGGTACCACAAGGGACGTAGAGGGTGTAGCATGAGTCCTTGTAGGTTCTAACAAGTGTAGAATGGTTAAGAGAGTATTCTAAAGGCTTAGAATGGTCTAGGAATGTGTATTAGGACTTATAAGAACCATTAGAATGATCCTAAACATTGTTTGAGTCCCCAAGGGACATAGAGGGTGCAGCAAGAGTCCTTGGAGGTTCTAATAAGCGTAGAATGGTTAAGAGAGTATTCTAAAGGCTTAGAATGGTCTAGGAATGTGTAGTAGGACTTATAAGAACCATTAGAATGATCCTAAACAATGCATGGTACCCCAAGGGATGTAGAGGGTGTACCATGAATCCTTGTAGGTTCTAACAAGTGTAGAATGGTTAAGAGAGTATTCTAAATGCTTAGAATGGTCTAGGAATGTGTAATAGGACTTATAATAACCATTAGAATGATCCTAAACAATGCTTGAGTCCCCAAGGGACGTAGAGTGTGTATCATGAGTCCTTGGAGGTTATAACAAGTGTAGAATGGTTAAGATAGTATTCTAAAGGCATAGAATGGTCTAGGAATGTTTATTAGAACTTTTAATAACCATTAGAATGATCCTAAACATTGCATGGTGCCCCAAGGGACGTAGAGGGTGTAGCATGAGTCCTTGGAGGTTCTAATAAGTGTAGAATGGTTAAGAGAGTATTCTAAAGGCTTAGAATGGTCTAGGAATGTGTACTAGGACTTATAATAACCATTAGAATGATCCTAAACATTGCATGGTACCCCAAGCGACGTAGAGGGTGTACCATGAGTCCTTGGAGGTTCTAACAAAGTGTAGAATGGTTAAGAGAGTATTCTAAATGCTTAGAATGGTCTAGGAATGTGTAATATGACTTATAATAACCATTAGAATGATCCTAAACAATGCTTGAGTCCCCAAGGGACGTAGAGGGTGTAGCAGAGTCCTTGGAGGTTATAACAAGTGCAGAATGGTTAAGATAGTATTCTAAAGGCATAGAATGGTCTAGGAATGTGTATTAGGACTTATAATAACCATTAGAATGATCCTAAACATTGCATGGTGCACCAAGGGACGTAGAGGGTGTAGCATGAGTCCTTGGATGTTCTAATAAGTGTAGAATGGTTAAGAGAGTATTCTAAAGGCTTAGAATGGTCTAGGAATGTGTATTAGGACTTATAAGAACCATTAGAATGATCCTAAACATTGCATGGTACCCCAAGGGAGGTAGAGGGTGTACCATGAGTCCTTGGAGGTTCTAACAAGTGTAGAATGGTTAAGAGAGTATTCTAAATGCTTAGAATTGTCTAGGAATGTGTAATATGACTTATAATAACCATTAGAATGATCCTAAACAATGCAGGAGTCCCCAAAGGACGTAGAGGGTGTAGCATGAGTCCTTGGAGATTATAACAAGTGTAGAATGGTTAAGATATTATTCTAAAGGCATAGAATGGTCTAGGAATGTGTATTAGGACTTATAATAACCATTAGAATGATCCTAAACATTGCATGGTGCCCCAAGGTATGTAGAGGGTGTAGCATGAGTCCTTGGAGGTTCTAACAAGTGTAGAATGGTTAAGAGAGTATTCTAAAGGCTTAGAATGGTCTAGGAATGTGTATTAGGACTTATAATAACCATTGGAATGATCCTAAACATTGCATGGTACCACAAGGGACGTAGAGGGTGTAGCATGAGTCCTTGTAGGTTCTAACAAGTGTAGAATGGTTAAGAGAGTATTCTAAAGGCTTAGAATGGTCTAGGAATGTGTATTAGGACTTATAAGAACCATTAGAATGATCCTAAACATTGTTTGAGTCCCCAAGGGACATAGAGGGTGCAGCAAGAGTCCTTGGAGGTTCTAATAAGCGTAGAATGGTTAAGAGAGTATTCTAAAGGCTTAGAATGGTCTAGGAATGTGTAGTAGGACTTATAAGAACCATTAGAATGATCCTAAACAATGCATGGTACCCCAAGGGATGTAGAGGGTGTACCATGAATCCTTGTAGGTTCTAACAAGTGTAGAATGGTTAAGAGAGTATTCTAAATGCTTAGAATGGTCTAGGAATGTGTAATAGGACTTATAATAACCATTAGAATGATCCTAAACAATGCTTGAGTCCCCAAGGGACGTAGAGTGTGTATCATGAGTCCTTGGAGGTTATAACAAGTGTAGAATGGTTAAGATAGTATTCTAAAGGCATAGAATGGTCTAGGAATGTTTATTAGAACTTTTAATAACCATTAGAATGATCCTAAACATTGCATGGTGCCCCAAGGGACGTAGAGGGTGTAGCATGAGTCCTTGGAGGTTCTAATAAGTGTAGAATGGTTAAGAGAGTATTCTAAAGGCTTAGAATGGTCTAGGAATGTGTACTAGGACTTATAATAACCATTAGAATGATCCTAAACATTGCATGGTACCCCAAGCGACGTAGAGGGTGTACCATGAGTCCTTGGAGGTTCTAACAAAGTGTAGAATGGTTAAGAGAGTATTCTAAATGCTTAGAATGGTCTAGGAATGTGTAATATGACTTATAATAACCATTAGAATGATCCTAAACAATGCTTGAGTCCCCAAGGGACGTAGAGGGTGTAGCAGAGTCCTTGGAGGTTATAACAAGTGCAGAATGGTTAAGATAGTATTCTAAAGGCATAGAATGGTCTAGGAATGTGTATTAGGACTTATAATAACCATTAGAATGATCCTAAACATTGCATGGTGCACCAAGGGACGTAGAGGGTGTAGCATGAGTCCTTGGATGTTCTAATAAGTGTAGAATGGTTAAGAGAGTATTCTAAAGGCTTAGAATGGTCTAGGAATGTGTATTAGGACTTATAAGAACCATTAGAATGATCCTAAACATTGCATGGTACCCCAAGGGAGGTAGAGGGTGTACCATGAGTCCTTGGAGGTTCTAACAAGTGTAGAATGGTTAAGAGAGTATTCTAAATGCTTAGAATTGTCTAGGAATGTGTAATATGACTTATAATAACCATTAGAATGATCCTAAACAATACTGGAGTCCCCAAAGGACGTAGAGGGTGTAGCATGAGTCCTTGGAGATTATAACAAGTGTAGAATGGTTAAGATATTATTCTAAAGGCATAGAATGGTCTAGGAATGTGTATTAGGACTTATAATAACCATTAGAATGATCCTAAACATTGCATGGTGCCCCAAGGTATGTAGAGGGTGTAGCATGAGTCCTTGGAGGTTCTAATAAGTGTAGAATGGTTAATAGAGTATTCTAAAGGCTTAGAATGGTCTAGGAATGTGTACTAGGACTTATAATAACCATTAGAATGATCCTAAACATTGCATGGTACCCCAAGGGATGTAGAGGGTGTACCATGAGTCCTTGGAGGTTCTAAAAAGTGTAGAATGGTTAATAGAGTATTCTAAAGGCTTAGAAGGCTTAGAATGGTCTAGGAATGTGTATTAGGACTTATAAGAACCATTAGAATGATCCTAAACATTGCATGGTACCCCAAGGGAGGTAGAGGGTGTACCATGAGTCCTTGGAGGTTCTAACAAGTGTAGAATGGTTAAGAGAGTATTCTAAATGCTTAGAATTGTCTAGGAATGTGTAATATGACTTATAATAACCATTAGAATGATCCTAAACAATACTGGAGTCCCCAAAGGACGTAGAGGGTGTAGCATGAGTCCTTGGAGATTATAACAAGTGTAGAATGGTTAAGATATTATTCTAAAGGCATAGAATGGTCTAGGAATGTGTATTAGGACTTATAATAACCATTAGAATGATCCTAAACATTGCATGGTGCCCCAAGGTATGTAGAGGGTGTAGCATGAGTCCTTGGAGGTTCTAATAAGTGTAGAATGGTTAATAGAGTATTCTAAAGGCTTAGAATGGTCTAGGAATGTGTACTAGGACTTATAATAACCATTAGAATGATCCTAAACATTGCATGGTACCCCAAGGGATGTAGAGGGTGTACCATGAGTCCTTGGAGGTTCTAAAAAGTGTAGAATGGTTAATAGAGTATTCTAAAGGCTTAGAATGGTCTAGGAATGTGTATTAGGACTTATAAGAACCATTAGAATGATCCTAAACTTTGCTCGAGTCCCCAAGGGACATAGAGGATGTAGGATGAGTCCTTGGAGGTTCTAATAAGTTTAGAATGGTTAAGAGGGTATTCTAAAGGCTTAGAATGGTGTAGGAATGTGTATTAGGACTTATAAGAACCATTAGAATGATCCTAAACATTGCATGGTACCCCAAGGGACTTAGAGGGTGTACCATGAGTCCTTGGAGGTTCTAACAAGTGTAGAATGGTTAAGAGAGTATTCTAAATGCTTAGAATGGTCAAGGAATGTATAATAGGACTTATAATAACCATTAGAATGATCCTAAACAATGCTTGAGTCCCCAAGGGACGTAGAGGGTGTAGCAGAGTCCTTGGAGGTTATAACAAGTGTAGAGTGGTTAAGATAGTATTCTAAAGGCATAGAATGGTCTAGGAATGTGTATTAGGACTTATAATAACCATTAGAATGATCCTAAACATTGCATGGTGCCCCAAGGGACGTAGAGGGTGTAGCATGAGTCCTTGGATGTTCTAATAAGTGTAGAATGGTTAAGAGAGTATTCTAAAGGCTTAGAATGGTCTAGGAATGTGTACTAGGACTTATAATAACCATTAGAATGATCCTAAACATTGCACGGTACCCCAAGGGACTTAGAGGGTGTACCATGAGTCCTTGGAGGTTCTAACAAAGTGTAGAATGGTTAAGAGAGTATTCTAAAGGCTTAGAATGGTTTAAGAATGTGTATTAGGACTTATAATAACCATTGGAATGATCCTAAACATTGCATGGTACCACAAGGGACGTAGAGGGTGTAGCATGAGTCCTTATAGGTTCTAACAAATGTAGAATGGTTAAGAGAGTATTCTAAAGGCTTAGAATGGTCTAGGAATGTGTATTAGGACTAATAAGAACCATTAGAATGATCCTAAATATTGTTCGAGTCCCCAAGGGACATAGAGGGTGTAGCAAGAGTCCTTGGAGGTTCTAATAAGAGTAAAATGGTTAAGAGAGTATTCTAAAGGCTTAGAATGGTCTAGGAATGTGTAGTAGGACTTATAAGAACAATTAGAATGATCCTAAATAATGCATGGTACCCCAAGGGATGAAGAGGGTGTACCATGAATCCTTGGAGGTTCTAACAAGTGTAGAATGGTTAAGAGAGTATTCTAAATGCTTAGAATGGTCTAGGAATGTATAATAGGACTTATAATAACCATTAGAATGATCCTAAACATTGCATGGTGCCCCAAGGGACGTAGAGGGTGTAGCATGAGTCCTTGTAGGTTCTAACAAGTGTAGAATGGTTAAGAGAGTATTCTAAAGGCTTAGAATGGTCTAGGAATGTGTATTAGGACTAATAAGAACCATTAGAATGATCCTAAACATTGTTCGAGTCCCCAAGGGACATAGAGGGTGTAGCAAGAGTCCTTGGAGGTTCTAATAAGAGTAGAATGGTTAAGAGAGTATTCTAAAGGTTTAGAATGGTCTAGGAATGTGTATTATTACTTATAATAACCATTAGAATGATCCTAAACATTGCTCGAGTCCCCAAGGGACATAGAGGGTGTAGGATGAGTCCTTGGAGGTTCTAATAAATGTCGAATGGTTAAGAGAGTATTCTAAAGGCTTAGAATGGTCTAGGAATGTGTATTAGGACTTATAAGAACCATTAGAATGATCCTAAGCAATGCATGGTACCCCAAGGGATGAAAAGGGTGTACCATGAATCCTTGGACGTTCTAACAAGTGTAGAATGGTTAAGAGAGTATTCTAAATGCTTAGAATGGTTTAGGAATGTGTAATAGGACTTATAATAACCATTAGAATGATCCTAAACAATGCTGGAGTCCCCAAGGGACGTAGAGGGTGTAGCATGAGTCCTTGTAGGTTCTAACAAGTGTAGAATGGTTAAGAGAGTATTCTAAAGGCATAGAATGGTCTAGGAATGTGTATTAGGACTTATAAGAACCATTAGAATGATCCTAAACATTGCATGGTGCCCCAAGGGACGTAGAGGGTGTAGCATGAGTCCTTGGAGGTTCTAATAAGTGTAGAATGGTTAAGAGAGTATTCTAAAGGCTTAGAATGGTCTAGGAATGTGTACTAGGACTTATAATAACCATTAGAATGATCCTAAACATTGCATGGTACCCCAAGGGACGTAGAGGGTGTACCATGAGTCCTTGGAGGTTCTAAAAAGTGTAGAATGGTTAATAGAGTATTCTAAAGGCTTAGAATGGTCTAGGAATGTGTATTAGGACTTATAAGAACCATTACAATGATCCTAAACTTTGCTCGAGTCCCCAAGGGACATAGAGGGTGTAGGATGAGTCCTTGGAGGTTCTAATAAGTGTAGAATGGTTAAGAGGGTATTCTAAAGGCATAGAATGGTCTAGGAATGTGTATTAGGACTTATAAGAACCATTAGAATAATCCTAAACAATGCATGGTACCCCAAGGGACGTAGAGGGTGTAGCATGAGTCCTTGTAGGTTCTAACAAGTGTAGAATGGTTAAGAGAGTATTCTAAAGGCTTAGAATGGTCTAGGAATGTGTATTAGGACTTATAATAACCATTAGAATGATCCTAAACAATGCATGGTACCCCAAGGGACGTAGAGGGTGTAGCATGAGTCCTTGTAGGTTCTAACAAGTGTAGAATGGTTAAGAGAGTATTCTAAAGGCATAGAATGGTCTAGGAATGTGTATTAGGACTTATAAGAACCATTAGAATGATCCTAAACAATGCATGGTACCCCAAGGGACGTAGAGGGTGTAGCATGAGTCCTTGTAGGTTCTAACAAGTGTAGAATGGTTAAGAGAGTATTCTAAAGGCTTAGAATGGTCTAGGAATGTGTATTAGGACTTATAATAACCATTAGAATGATCCTAAACAATGCATGGTACCCCAAGGGACGTAGAGGGTGTAGCATGAGTCCTTGTAGGTTCTAACAAGTGTAGAATGGTTAAGAGAGTATTCTAAAGGCATAGAATGGTCTAGGAATGTGTATTAGGACTTATAATAACCATTGGAATGATCATAAACATTGCATGGTACCACAAGGGACGTAGAGGGTGTAGCATGAGTCCTTGTAGGTTCTAACAAGTGTAGAATGGTTAAGAGAGTATTCTAAAGGCTTAGAATGGTCTAGGAAAGTGTATTAGGACTTATAAGAACCATTAGAATGATCCTAAACATTGTTTGAGTCCCCAAGGGACATAGAGGGTGCAGCAAGAGTCCTTGGAGGTTCTAATAAGCGTAGAATGGTTAAGAGAGTATTCTAAAGGCTTAGAATGGTCTAGGAATGTGTAGTAGGACTTATAAGAACCATTAGAATGATCCTAAACAATGCATGGTACCCCAAGGGATGTAGAGGGTGTACCATGAATCCTTGTAGGTTCTAACAAGTGTAGAATGGTTAAGAGAGTATTCTAAATGCTTAGAATGGTCTAGGAATGTGTAATAGGACTTATAATAACCATTAGAATGATCCTAAACAATGCTTGAGTCCCCAAGGGACATAGTGTGTGTATCATGAGTCCTTGGAGGTTATAACAAGTGTAGAATGGTTAAGATAGTATTCTAAAGGCATAGAATGGTCTAGGAATGTTTATTAGGACTTTTAATAACCATTAGAATGATCCTAAACATTGCATGGTGCCCCAAGGGACGTAGAGGGTGTAGCATGAATCCTTGGAGGTTCTAACAAGTGTAGAATGGTTAAGAGAGTATTCTAAATGCTTAGAATGGTCTAGGAATGTGTAATAGGACTTATAATAACCATTAGAATGATCCTAAACAATGCTGGAGTCCCCAAGGGACGTAGAGGGTGTAGCATGAGTCCTTGGAGATTATAACAAGTGTAGAATGGTTAAGATAGTATTCTAAAGGCATAGAATGGTCTAGGAATGTGTATTAGGACTTATAATAACCATTAGAATGATCCTAAACATTGCATGGTGCCCCAAGGGACGTAGAGGGTGTAGCATGAGTCCTTGGAGGTTCTAATAAGTGTAGAATGGTTAAGAGAGTATTCTAAAGGCTTAGAATGGTCTAGGAATGTGTACTAGGACTTATAATAACCATTAGAATGATCCTAAACATTGCATGGTACCCCAAGGGACGTAGAGGGTGTACTATGAGTCCTTGGAGGTTCTAAAAAGTGTAGAATGGTTAATAAAGTATTCTAAAGGCTTAGAATGGTCTAGGAATGTGTATTAGGACTTATAAGAACCATTAGAATGATCCTAAACTTTGCACGAGTCCCCAAGGGACATAGAGGGTGTAGGATGAGTCCTTGGAGTTTCGAATAAGTGTAGAATGGTTAAGAGGGTATTTTAAAGGCTTAGAATGGTCTAGGAATGTGTATTAGGACTTATAAGAACCATTAGAATGATCCTAAACATTGCATGGTACCCCAAGGGACGTAGAGGGTGTACCATGAGTCCTTGGAGGTTCTAACAAGTGTAGAATGGTTAAGAGAGTATTCTAAATGCTTAGAATGGTCTAGGAATGTATAATAGGACTTATAATAACCATTAGAATGATCCTAAACAATGCTTGAGTCCCCAAGGGACGTAGAGGGTGTAGCATGAGTCCTTGGAGGTTATAACATGTGTAGAATGGTTAAGATAGTATTCTAAAGGCATAGAATGGTCTAGGAATGTGTATTAGGACTTATAATAACCATTAGAATGATCCTAAACATTGCATGGTGCCCCAAGGGACGTAGAGGGTGTAGCATGAGTCCTTGGAGGTTCTAATAAGTGTAGAATGGTTAAGAGAGTTTTCTAAAGGCTTAGAATGGTCTAGGAATGTGTACTAGGACTTATAAAAACCATTAGAATGATCCTAAACATTGCATGGTACCCCCAAGGGACGTAGAGGGTGTACCATGAGTCCTTGGAGGTTCAAACAAAGTGTAGAATGGTTATGAGAGTATTCTAAAGGCTTAGAATGGTCTAGGAATGTGTATTATTACTTATAATAACCATTGGAATGATCCTAAACATTGCATGGTACCACAAGGGACGAAGAGGGTGTAGCATGAGTCCTTGTAGGTTCTAACAAGTGTAGAATGGTTAAGAGAGTATTCTAAAGGCTTAGAATGGTCTAGGAATGTGTATTAGGACTAATAAGAACCATTAGAATGATCCTAAACATTGTTCGAGTCCCCAAGGGACATAGAGGGTGAAGCAAGAGTCCTTGGAGGTTCTAATAAGAGTAGAATGGTTAAGAGAGTATTCTAAAGGCTTAGAATGGTCTAGGAATGTGTAGTAGGACTTATAAGAACCATTAGAATGATCCTAAACAATGCATCGTACCCCAAGGGATGAAAAGGGTGTACCATGAATCCTTGGAGGTTCTAACAAGTGTAGAATGGTTAAGAGAGTATTCTAAATGCTTAGAATGGTCTAGGAATGTGTAATAGGACTTATAATAACCATTAGAATGATCCTAAACAATGGTGGAGTCCCCAAGGGACGTAGAGGGTGTAGCATGAGTCCTTGGAGATTATAACAAGTGTAGAATGGTTAAGATAGTATTCTAAAGGCATAGAATGGTCTAGGAATGTGTATTAGGACTTATAATAACCATTAGAATGATCCTAAACATTGCATGGTGCCCCAAGGGACGTAGAGGGTGTAGCATGAGTCCTTGTAGGTTCTAACAAGTGTAGAATGGTTAAGAGAGTATTCTAAAGGCTTAGAATGGTCTAGGAATGTGTACTAGGACTTATAATAACCATTAGAATGATCCTAAACATTGCATGGTACCCCAAGGGACGTAGAGGGTGTACCATGAGTCCTTGGAGGTTCTAAAAAGTGTAGAATGGTTAAGAGAGTATTCTAAAGGCTTAGAATGGTCTAGGAATGTGTATTAGGACTTAAAAGAACCATTAGAATGATCCTAAACTTTGCTCGAGTCCCCAAGGGACATAGAGGGTGTAGGATGAGTCCTTGGAGGTTCTAATAAGTGTAGAATGGTTAAGAGAGTATTCTAAAGGCTTAGAATGGTCTAGGAATGTGTATCAGGACTTATAATAACCATTAGAATGATCCTAAACATTGCATGGTACCCCAAGGGACGTAGAGGGTGTACCATGAGTCCTTGGAGGTTCTAACAAGTGTAGAATGGTTAAGAGAGTATTCTAAAGGCTTAGAATGGTCTAGGAATGTGTATTAGGACTAATAAGAACCATTAGAATGATCCTAAACATTGTTCGAGTCCCCAAGGGACATAGAGGGTGTAGCAAGAGTCCTTGGAGGTTATAACAAGTGTAGAATGGTTAAGATAGTATTCTAAAGGCATAGAATGGTCTAGGAATATGTATTAGGACTTATAAGAACCATTAGAATGATCCTAAACATTGCATGGTGCCCCAAGGGACGTAGAGGGTGTAGCATGAGTTCTTGGAGGTTCTAACAAGTGTAGAATGGTTAAGAGAGTATTCTAAAGGCTTAGAATGGTCTAGGAATGTGTATCAGGACTTATAATAACCATTAGAATGATCCTAAACATTGCATGGTACCCCAAGGGACGTAGAGGGTGTACCATGAGTCCTTGGAGGTTCTAACAAGTGTAGAATGGTTAAGAGAGTATTCTAAAGGCTTAGAATGGTCTAGGAATGTGTATTAGGACTAATAAGAACCATTAGAATGATCCTAAACATTGTTCGAGTCCCCAAGGGACATAGAGGGTGTAGCAAGAGTCCTTGGAGGTTCTAATAAGAGTAAAATGGTTAAGAGAGTATTCTAAAGGCTTAGAATGGTCTAGGAATGTGTAGTAGGACTTATAAGAACAATTAGAATGATCCTAAATAATGCATGGTACCCCAAGGGATGAAGAGGGTGTACCATGAATCCTTGGAGGTTCTAACAAGTGTAGAATGGTTAAGAGAGTATTCTAAATGCTTAGAATGGTCTAGGAATGTATAATAGGAATTATAATAACCATTAGAATGATCCTAAACAATGCTTGAGTCCCCAAGGGACGTAGAGGGTGTAGCATGAGTCCTTGGAGGTTATAACAAGTGTAGAATGGTTAAGATAGTATTCTAAAGGCTTAGAATGGTCTAGGAATGTGTATTAGGACTTATAATAACCATTAGAATGATCCTAAACAATGCATGGTACCCCAAGGGACGTAGAGGGTGTAGCATGAGTCCTTGTAGGTTCTAACAAGTGTAGAATGGTTAAGAGAGTATTCTTAAGGCTTAGAATGGTTTAGGAACGTGTATTAGGACTTAAAAGAACCATTAGAATGATCCTAAACTTTGCTCGAGTCCCCAAGGGACATAGAGGGTGTAGGATGAGTCCTTGGAGGTTCTAATAAGTGTAGAATGGTTAAGAGAGTATTCTAAAGGCTTAGAATGGTCTAGGAATGTGTATTAGGACTTATAAGAACCATTAGAATGATCCTAAACATTGCATGGTACCCCAAGGGACGTAGAGGGTGTACCATGAGTCCTTGGAGGTTCTAACAAGTGTAAAATGGTTAAGAGAGTATTCTAAATGCTTAGAATGGTCTAGGAATGTATAATAGGACTTATAATAACCATTAGAATGATCCTAAACAATGCTTGAGTCCCCAAGGGACGTAGAGGGTGTAGCATGAGTCCTTGGAGGTTCTAACAAGTGTAGAATGGTTAAGAGAGTATTGTAAAGGCTTAGAATGGTCTAGGAATGTGTATCAGGACTTATAATAACCATTAGAATGATCCTAAACATTGCATGGTACCCCAAGGGACGTAGAGGGTGTACCATGAGTCCTTGGAGGTTCTAACAAGTGTAGAATGGTTAAGAGAGTATTCTAAAGGCTTAGAATGGTCTAGGAATGTGTATTAGGACTAATAAGAACCATTAGAATGATCCTAAACATTGTTCGAGTCCCCAAGGGACATAGAGGGTGTAGCAAGAGTCCTTGGAGGTTCTAATAAGAGTAAAATGGTTAAGAGAGTATTCTAAAGGCTTAGAATGGTCTAGGAATGTGTAGTAGGACTTATAAGAACAATTAGAATGATCCTAAATAATGCATGGTACCCCAAGGGATGAAGAGGGTGTACCATGAATCCTTGGAGGTTCTAACAAGTGTAGAATGGTTAAGAGAGTATTCTAAATGCTTAGAATGGTCTAGGAATGTGTAATAGGACTTATAATAACCATTAGAATGATCCTAAACAATGCTGGAGTCCCCAAGGGACGTAGAGGGTGTAGCATGAGTCCTTGGAGATTATAACAAGTGTAGAATGGTTAAGATAGTATTCTAAAGGCATAGAATGGTCTAGGAATGTGTATTAGGACTTATAATAACCATTAGAATGATCCTAAACATTGCATGGTGCCCCAAGGGACGTAGAGGGTGTAGCATGAGTCCTTGGAGGTTCTAATAAGTGTAGAATGGTTAAGAGAGTATTCTAAAGGCTTAGAATGGTCTAGGAATGTGTACTAGGACTTATAATAACCATTAGAATGATCCTAAACATTGCATGGTACCCCAAGGGACGTAGAGGGTGTACCATGAGTCCTTGGAGGTTCTAAAAAGTGTAGAATGGTTAAGAGAGTATTCTAAAGGCTTAGAATGGTCTAGGAATGTGTATTAGGACTTAAAAGAACCATTAGAATGATCCTAAACTTTGCTCGAGTCCCCAAGGGACATAGAGGGTGTAGGATGAGTCCTTGGAGGTTCTAATAAGTGTAGAATGGTTAAGAGAGTATTCTAAAGGCTTAGAATGGTCTAGGAATGTGTATTAGGACTTATAAGAACCATTAGAATGATCCTAAACATTGCATGGTACCCCAAGGGACGTAGAGGGTGTACCATGAGTCCTTGGAGGTTCTAACAAGTGTAGAATGGTTAAGAGAGTATTCTAAATGCTTAGAATGGTCTAGGAATGTATAATAGGACTTATAAGAACCATTAGAATGATCCTAAACAATGCATCGTACCCCAAGGGATGAAAAGGGTGTACCATGAATCCTTGGAGGTTCTAACAAGTGTAGAATGGTTAAGAGAGTATTCTAAATGCTTAGAATGGTCTAGGAATGTGTAATAGGACTTATAATAACCATTAGAATGATCCTAAACAATGCTGGAGTCCCCAAGGGACGTAGAGGGTGTAGCATGAGTCCTTGGAGATTATAACAAGTGTAGAATGGTTAAGATAGTATTCTAAAGGCATAGAATGGTCTAGGAATGTGTATTAGGACTTATAATAACCATTAGAATGATCCTAAACATTGCATGGTGCCCCAAGGGACGTAGAGGGTGTAGCATGAGTCCTTGGAGGTTCTAATAAGTGTAGAATGGTTAAGAGAGTATTCTAAAGGCTTAGAATGGTCTAGGAATGTGTACTAGGACTTATAATAACCATTAGAATGATCCTAAACATTGCATGGTACCCCAAGGGACGTAGAGGGTGTACCATGAGTCCTTGGAGGTTCTAAAAAGTGTAGAATGGTTAAGAGAGTATTCTAAAGGCTTAGAATGGTCTAGGAATGTGTATTAGGACTTAAAAGAACCATTAGAATGATCCTAAACTTTGCTCGAGTCCCCAAGGGACATAGAGGGTGTAGGATGAGTCCTTGGAGGTTCTAATAAGTGTAGAATGGTTAAGAGAGTATTCTAAAGGCTTAGAATGGTCTAGGAATGTGTATTAGGACTTATAAGAACCATTAGAATGATCCTAAACATTGCATGGTACCCCAAGGGACGTAGAGGGTGTACCATGAGTCCTTGGAGGTTCTAACAAGTGTAGAATGGTTAAGAGAGTATTCTAAATGCTTAGAATGGTCTAGGAATGTATAATAGGACTTATAATAACCATTAGAATGATCCTAAACAATGCTTGAGTCCCCAAGGGACGTAGAGGGTGTAGCATGAGTCCTTGGAGGTTATAACAAGTGTAGAATGGTTAAGATAGTATTCTAAAGGCATAGAATGGTCTAGGAATATGTATTAGGACTTATAAGAACCATTAGAATGATCCTAAACATTGCATGGTGCCCCAAGGGACGTAGAGGGTGTAGCATGAGTCCTTGGAGGTTCTAACAAGTGTAGAATGGTTAAGAGAGTATTCTAAAGGCTTAGAATGGTCTAGGAATGTGTATCAGGACTTATAATAACCATTAGAATGATCCTAAACATTGCATGGTACCCCAAGGGACGTAGAGGGTGTACCATGAGTCCTTGGAGGTTCTAACAAGTGTAGAATGGTTAAGAGAGTATTCTAAAGGCTTAGAATGGTCTAGGAATGTGTATTAGGACTAATAAGAACCATTAGAATGATCCTAAACATTGCATGGTGCCCCAAGGGACATAGAGGGTGTAGCAAGAGTCCTTGGAGGTTCTAATAAGAGTAAAATGGTTAAGAGAGTACTCTAAAGGCTTAGAATGGTCTAGGAATGTGTAGTAGGACTTATAAGAACAATTAGAATGATCCTAAATAATGCATGGTACCCCAAGGGATGAAGAGGGTGTACCATGAATCCTTGGAGGTTCTAACAAGTGTAGAATGGTTAAGAGAGTATTCTAAATGCTTAGAATGGTCTAGGAATGTATAATAGGAATTATAATAACCATTAGAATGATCCTAAACAATGCTTGAGTCCCCAAGGGACGTAGAGGGTGTAGCATGAGTCCTTGGAGGTTATAACAAGTGTAGAATGGTTAAGATAGTATTCTAAAGGCTTAGAATGGTCTAGGAATGTGTATTAGGACTTATAATAACCATTAGAATGATCCTAAACAATGCATGGTACCCCAAGGGACGTAGAGGGTGTAGCATGAGTCCTTGTAGGTTCTAACAAGTGTAGAATGGTTAAGAGAGTATTCTAAAGGCTTAGAATGGTCTAGGAATGTGTATTAGGACTTAAAAGAACCATTAGAATGATCCTAAACTTTGCTCGAGTCCCCAAGGGACATAGAGGGTGTAGGATGAGTCCTTGGAGGTTCTAATAAGTGTAGAATGGTTAAGAGAGTATTCTAAAGGCTTAGAATGGTCTAGGAATGTGTATTAGGACTTATAAGAACCATTAGAATGATCCTAAACAATGCATCGTACCCCAAGGGATGAAAAGGGTGTACCATGAATCCTTGGAGGTTCTAACAAGTGTAGAATGGTTAAGAGAGTATTCTAAATGCTTAGAATGGTCTAGGAATGTATAATAGGACTTATAATAACCATTAGAATGATCCTAAACAATGCTTGAGTCCCCAAGGGACGTAGAGGGTGTAGCATGAGTCCTTGGAGGTTCTAACAAGTGTAGAATGGTTAAGAGAGTATTCTAAAGGCTTAGAATGGTCTAGGAATGTGTATCAGGACTTATAATAACCATTAGAATGATCCTAAACATTGCATGGTACCCCAAGGGACGTAGAGGGTGTACCATGAGTCCTTGGAGGTTATAACAAGTGTAGAATGGTTAAGATAGTATTCTAAAGGCTTAGAATGGTCTAGGAATGTGTATTAGGACTTATAATAACCATTAGAATGATCCTAAACAATGCATGGTACCCCAAGGGACGTAGAGGGTGTAGCATGAGTCCTTGTAGGTTCTAACAAGTGTAGAATGGTTAAGAGAGTATTCTAAAGGCTTAGAATGGTCTAGGAATGTGTATCAGGACTTATAATAACCATTAGAATGATCCTAAACATTGCATGGTACCCCAAGGGACGTAGAGGGTGTACCATGAGTCCTTGGAGGTTCTAACAAGTGTAGAATGGTTAAGAGAGTATTCTAAAGGCTTAGAATGGTCTAGGAATGTGTATTAGGACTAATAAGAACCATTAGAATGATCCTAAACATTGTTCGAGTCCCCAAGGGACATAGAGGGTGTAGCAAGAGTCCTTGGAGGTTCTAATAAGAGTAAAATGGTTAAGAGAGTATTCTAAAGGCTTAGAATGGTGTAGGAATGTGTAGTAGGACTTATAAGAACAATTAGAATGATCCTAAATAATGCATGGTACCCCAAGGGATGAAGAGGGTGTACCATGAATCCTTGGAGGTTCTAACAAGTGTAGAATGGTTAAGAGAGTATTCTAAATGCTTAGAATGGTCTAGGAATGTATAATAGGAATTATAATAACCATTAGAATGATCCTAAACAATGCTTGAGTCCCCAAGGGACGTAGAGGGTGTAGCATGAGTCCTTGGAGGTTATAACAAGTGTAGAATGGTTAAGATAGTATTCTAAAGGCTTAGAATGGTCTAGGAATGTGTATTAGGACTTATAATAACCATTAGAATGATCCTAAACAATGCATGGTACCCCAAGGGACGTAGAGGGTGTAGCATGAGTCCTTGTAGGTTCTAACAAGTGTAGAATGGTTAAGAGAGTATTCTAAAGGCTTAGAATGGTCTAGGAATGTGTATTAGGACTTATAAGAACCATTAGAATGATCCTAAACAATGCATCGTACCCCAAGGGATGAAAAGGGTGTACCATGAATCCTTGGAGGTTCTAACAAGTGTAGAATGGTTAAGAGAGTATTCTAAATGCTTAGAATGGTCTAGGAATGTGTAATAGGACTTATAATAACCATTAGAATGATCCTAAACAATGCTGGAGTCCCCAAGGGACGTAGAGGGTGTAGCATGAGTCCTTGGAGATTATAACAAGTGTAGAATGGTTAAGATAGTATTCTAAAGGCATAGAATGGTCTAGGAATGTGTATTAGGACTTATAATAACCATTAGAATGATCCTAAACATTGCATGGTGCCCCAAGGGACGTAGAGGGTGTAGCATGAGTCCTTGGAGGTTCTAATAAGTGTAGAATGGTTAAGAGAGTATTCTAAAGGCTTAGAATGGTCTAGGAATGTGTACTAGGACTTATAATAACCATTAGAATGATCCTAAACATTGCATGGTACCCCAAGGGACGTAGAGGGTGTACCATGAGTCCTTGGAGGTTCTAAAAAGTGTAGAATGGTTAAGAGAGTATTCTAAAGGCTTAGAATGGTCTAGGAATGTGTATTAGGACTTAAAAGAACCATTAGAATGATCCTAAACTTTGCTCGAGTCCCCAAGGGACATAGAGGGTGTAGGATGAGTCCTTGGAGGTTCTAATAAGTGTAGAATGGTTAAGAGAGTATTCTAAAGGCTTAGAATGGTCTAGGAATGTGTATTAGGACTTATAAGAACCATTAGAATGATCCTAAACATTGCATGGTACCCCAAGGGACGTAGAGGGTGTACCATGAGTCCTTGGAGGTTCTAACAAGTGTAGAATGGTTAAGAGAGTATTCTAAATGCTTAGAATGGTCTAGGAATGTCTAATAGGACTTATAATAACCATTAGAATGATCCTAAACAATGCTTGAGTCCCCAAGGGACGTAGAGGGTGTAGCATGAGTCCTTGGAGGTTATAACAAGTGTAGAATGGTTAAGATAGTATTCTAAAGGCATAGAATGGTCTAGGAATATGTATTAGGACTTATAAGAACCATTAGAATGATCCTAAACATTGCATGGTGCCCCAAGGGACGTAGAGGGTGTAGCATGAGTCCTTGGAGGTTCTAACAAGTGTAGAATGGTTAAGAGAGTATTCTAAAGGCTTAGAATGGTCTAGGAATGTGTACTAGGACTTATAATAACCATTAGAATGATCCTAAACATTGCATGGTACCCCAAGGGACGTAGAGGGTGTACCATGAGTCCTTGGAGGTTCTAATAAGTGTAGAATGGTTAAGAGAGTATTCTAAAGGCTTAGAATGGTCTAGGAATGTGTATCAGGACTTATAATAACCATTAGAATGATCCTAAACATTGCATGGTACCCCAAGGGACGTAGAGGGTGTACCATGAGTCCTTGGAGGTTCTAACAAGTGTAGAATGGTTAAGAGAGTATTCTAAAGGCTTAGAATGGTCTAGGAATGTGTATTAGGACTAATAAGAACCATTAGAATGATCCTAAACATTGTTCGAGTCCCCAAGGGACATAGAGGGTGTAGCAAGAGTCCTTGGAGGTTCTAATAAGAGTAAAATGGTTAAGAGAGTATTCTAAAGGCTTAGAATGGTCTAGGAATGTGTAGTAGGACTTATAAGAACAATTAGAATGATCCTAAATAATGCATGGTACCCCAAGGGATGAAGAGGGTGTACCATGAATCCTTGGAGGTTCTAACAAGTGTAGAATGGTTAAGAGAGTATTCTAAATGCTTAGAATGGTCTAGGAATGTATAATAGGAATTATAATAACCATTAGAATGATCCTAAACAATGCTTGAGTCCCCAAGGGACGTAGAGGGTGTAGCATGAGTCCTTGGAGGTTATAACAAGTGTAGAATGGTTAAGATAGTATTCTAAAGGCTTAGAATGGTCTAGGAATGTGTATGAGGACTTATAATAACCATTAGAATGATCCTAAACAATGCATGGTACCCCAAGGGACGTAGAGGGTGTAGCATGAGTCCTTGTAGGTTCTAACAAGTGTAGAATGGTTAAGAGAGTATTCTAAAGGCTTAGAATGGTCTAGGAATGTGTATTAGGACTTAAAAGAACCATTAGAATGATCCTAAACTTTGCTCGAGTCCCCAAGGGACATAGAGGGTGTAGGATGAGTCCTTGGAGGTTCTAATAAGTGTAGAATGGTTAAGAGAGTATTCTAAAGGCTTAGAATGGTCTAGGAATGTGTATTAGGACTTATAAGAACCATTAGAATGATCCTAAACATTGCATGGTACCCCAAGGGACGTAGAGGGTGTACCATGAGTCCTTGGAGGTTCTAACAAGTGTACAATGGTTAAGAGAGTATTCTAAATGCTTAGAATGGTCTAGGAATGTATAATAGGACTTATAATAACCATTAGAATGATCCTAAACAATGCTTGAGTCCCCAAGGGACGTAGAGGGTGTAGCATGAGTCCTTGGAGGTTCTAACAAGTGTAGAATGGTTAAGAGAGTATTCTAAAGGCTTAGAATGGTCTAGGAATGTGTATCAGGACTTATAATAACCATTAGAATGATCCTAAACATTGCATGGTACCCCAAGGGACGTAGAGGGTGTAGCATGAGTCCTTGTAGGTTCTAACAAGTGTAGAATGGTTAAGAGAGTATTCTAAAGGCTTAGAATGGTCTAGGAATGTGTATTAGGACTAATAAGAACCATTAGAATGATCCTAAACATTGTTCGAGTCCCCAAGGGACATAGAGGGTGAAGCAAGAGTCCTTGGAGGTTCTAATAAGAGTAGAATGGTTAAGAGAGTATTCTAAAGGCTTAGAATGGTCTAGGAATGTGTAGTAGGACTTATAAGAACCATTAGAATGATCCTAAACAATGCATCGTACCCCAAGGGATGAAAAGGGTGTACCATGAATCCTTGGAGGTTCTAACAAGTGTAGAATGGTTAAGAGAGTATTCTAAATGCTTAGAATGGTCTAGGAATGTGTAATAGGACTTATAATAACCATTAGAATGATCCTAAACAATGCTGGAGTCCCCAAGGGACGTAGAGGGTGTAGCATGAGTCCTTGGAGATTATAACAAGTGTAGAATGGTTAAGATAGTATTCTAAAGGCATAGAATGGTCTAGGAATGTGTATTAGGACTTATAATAACCATTAGAATGATCCTAAACATTGCATGGTGCCCCAAGGAACGTAGAGGGTGTAGCATGAGTCCTTGGAGGTTCTAATAAGTGTAGAATGGTTAAGAGAGTATTCTAAAGGCTTAGAATGGTCTAGGAATGTGTACTAGGACTTATAATAACCATTAGAATGATCCTAAACATTGCATGGTACCCCAAGGGACGTAGAGGGTGTACCATGAGTCCTTGGAGGTTCTAAAAAGTGTAGAATGGTTAAGAGAGTATTCTAAAGGCTTAGAATGGTCTAGGAATGTGTATTAGGACTTAAAAGAACCATTAGAATGATCCTAAACTTTGCTCGAGTCCCCAAGGGACATAGAGGGTGTAGGATGAGTCCTTGGAGGTTCTAATAAGTGTAGAATGGTTAAGAGAGTATTCTAAAGGCTTAGAATGCTCTAGGAATGTGTATTAGGACTTATAAGAACCATTAGAATGATCCTAAACATTGCATGGTACCCCAAGGGACGTAGAGGGTGTACCATGAGTCCTTGGAGGTTCTAACAAGTGTAGAATGGTTAAGAGAGTATTCTAAATGCTTAGAATGGTCTAGGAATGTATAATAGGACTTATAATAACCATTAGAATGATCCTAAACAATGCTTGAGTCCCCAAGGGACGTAGAGGGTGTAGCATGAGTCCTTGGAGGTTATAACAAGTGTAGAATGGTTAAGATAGTATTCTAAAGGCATAGAATGGTCTAGGAATATGTATTAGGACTTATAAGAACCATTAGAATGATCCTAAACATTGCATGGTGCCCCAAGGGACGTAGAGGGTGTAGCATGAGTCCTTGGAGGTTCTAACAAGTGTAGAATGGTTAAGAGAGTATTCTAAAGGCTTAGAATGGTCTAGGAATGTGTATCAGGACTTATAATAACCATTAGAATGATCCTAAACATTGCATGGTACCCCAAGGGACGTAGAGGGTGTACCATGAGTCCTTGGAGGTTCTAACAAGTGTAGAATGGTTAAGAGAGTATTCTAAAGGCTTAGAATGGTCTAGGAATGTGTATTAGGACTAATAAGAACCATTAGAATGATCCTAAACATTGTTCGAGTCCCCAAGGGACATAGAGGGTGTAGCAAGAGTCCTTGGAGGTTCTAATAAGAGTAAAATGGTTAAGAGAGTATTCTAAAGGCTTAGAATGGTCTAGGAATGTGTAGTAGGACTTATAAGAACAATTAGAATGATCCTAAATAATGCATGGTACCCCAAGGGATGAAGAGGGTGTACCATGAATCCTTGGAGGTTCTAACAAGTGTAGAATGGTTAAGAGAGTATTCTAAATGCTTAGAATGGTCTAGGAATGTATAATAGGAATTATAATAACCATTAGAATGATCCTAAACAATGCTTGAGTCCCCATGGGACGTAGAGGGTGTAGCATGAGTCCTTGGAGGTTATAACAAGTGTAGAATGGTTAAGATAGTATTCTAAAGGCTTAGAATGGTCTAGGAATGTGTATTAGGACTTATAATAACCATTAGAATGATCCTAAACAATGCATGGTACCCCAAGGGACGTAGAGGGTGTAGCATGAGTCCTTGTAGGTTCTAACAAGTGTAGAATGGTTAAGAGAGTATTCTAAAGGCTTAGAATGGTCTAGGAATGTGTATTAGGACTTAAAAGAACCATTAGAATGATCCTAAACTTTGCTCGAGTCCCCAAGGGACATAGAGGGTGTAGGATGAGTCCTTGGAGGTTCTAATAAGTGTAGAATGGTTAAGAGAGTATTCCAAAGGCTTAGAATGGTCTAGGAATGTGTATTAGGACTTATAAGAACCATTAGAATGATCCTAAACATTGCATGGTACCCCATGGGACGTAGAGGGTGTACCATGAGTCCTTGGAGGTTCTAACAAGTGTAAAATGGTTAAGAGAGTATTCTAAATGCTTAGAATGGTCTAGGAATGTATAATAGGACTTATAATAACCATTAGAATGATCCTAAACAATGCTTGAGTCCCCAAGGGACGTAGAGGGTGTAGCATGAGTCCTTGGAGGTTCTAACAAGTGTAGAATGGTTAAGAGAGTATTCTAAAGGCTTAGAATGGTCTAGGAATGTGTATCAGGACTTATAATAACCATTAGAATGATCCTAAACATTGCATGGTACCCCAAGGGACGTAGAGGGTGTACCATGAGTCCTTGGAGGTTCTAACAAGTGTAGAATGGTTAAGAGAGTATTCTAAAGGCTTAGAATGGTCTAGGAATGTGTATTAGGACTAATAAGAACCATTAGAATGATCCTAAACATTGTTCGAGTCCCCAAGGGACATAGAGGGTGTAGCAAGAGTCCTTGGAGGTTCTAATAAGAGTAAAATGGTTAAGAGAGTATTCTAAAGGCTTAGAATGGTCTAGGAATGTGTAGTAGGACTTATAAGAACAATTAGAATGATCCTAAATAATGCATGGTACCCCAAGGGATGAAGAGGGTGTACCATGAATCCTTGGAGGTTCTAACAAGTGTAGAATGGTTAAGAGAGTATTCTAAATGCTTAGAATGGTCTAGGAATGTATAATAGGAATTATAATAACCATTAGAATGATCCTAAACAATGCTTGAGTCCCCATGGGACGTAGAGGGTGTAGCATGAGTCCTTGGAGGTTATAACAAGTGTAGAATGGTTAAGATAGTATTCTAAAGGCTTAGAATGGTCTAGGAATGTGTATTAGGACTTATAATAACCATTAGAATGATCCTAAACAATGCATGGTACCCCAAGGGACGTAGAGGGTGTAGCATGAGTCCTTGTAGGTTCTAACAAGTGTAGAATGGTTAAGAGAGTATTCTAAAGGCTTAGAATGGTCTAGGAATGTGTATTAGGACTTAAAAGAACCATTAGAATGATCCTAAACTTTGCTCGAGTCCCCAAGGGACATAGAGGGTGTAGGATGAGTCCTTGGAGGTTCTAATAAGTGTAGAATGGTTAAGAGAGTATTCCAAAGGCTTAGAATGGTCTAGGAATGTGTATTAGGACTTATAAGAACCATTAGAATGATCCTAAACATTGCATGGTACCCCATGGGACGTAGAGGGTGTACCATGAGTCCTTGGAGGTTCTAACAAGTGTAAAATGGTTAAGAGAGTATTCTAAATGCTTAGAATGGTCTAGGAATGTATAATAGGACTTATAATAACCATTAGAATGATCCTAAACAATGCTTGAGTCCCCAAGGGACGTAGAGGGTGTAGCATGAGTCCTTGGAGGTTCTAACAAGTGTAGAATGGTTAAGAGAGTATTCTAAAGGCTTAGAATGGTCTAGGAATGTGTATCAGGACTTATAATAACCATTAGAATGATCCTAAACATTGCATGGTACCCCAAGGGACGTAGAGGGTGTACCATGAGTCCTTGGAGGTTCTAACAAGTGTAGAATGGTTAAGAGAGTATTCTAAAGGCTTAGAATGGTCTAGGAATGTGTATTAGGACTAATAAGAACCATTAGAATGATCCTAAACATTGTTCGAGTCCCCAAGGGACATAGAGGGTGTAGCAAGAGTCCTTGGAGGTTCTAATAAGAGTAAAATGGTTAAGAGAGTATTCTAAAGGCTTAGAATGGTCTAGGAATGTGTAGTAGGACTTATAAGAACAATTAGAATGATCCTAAATAATGCATGGTACCCCAAGGGATGAAGAGGGTGTACCATGAATCCTTGGAGGTTCTAACAAGTGTAGAATGGTTAAGAGAGTATTCTAAATGCTTAGAATGGTCTAGGAATGTATAATAGGAATTATAATAACCATTAGAATGATCCTAAACAATGCTTGAGTCCCCAAGGGACGTAGAGGGTGTAGCATGAGTCCTTGGAGGTTATAACAAGTGTAGAATGGTTAAGATAGTATTCTAAAGGCTTAGAATGGTCTAGGAATGTGTATTAGGACTTATAATAACCATTAGAATGATCCTAAACAATGCATGGTACCCCAAGGGACGTAGAGGGTGTAGCATGAGTCCTTGTAGGTTCTAACAAGTGTAGAATGGTTAAGAGAGTATTCTAAAGGCTTAGAATGGTCTAGGAATGTGTATTAGGACTTAAAAGAACCATTAGAATGATCCTAAACTTTGCTCGAGTCCCCAAGGGACATAGAGGGTGTAGGATGAGTCCTTGGAGGTTCTAATAAGTGTAGAATGGTTAAGAGAGTATTCTAAAGGCTTAGAATGGTCTAGGAATGTGTATTAGGACTTATAAGAACCATTAGAATGATCCTAAACATTGCATGGTACCCCAAGGGACGTAGAGGGTGTACCATGAGTCCTTGGAGGTTCTAACAAGTGTAGAATGGTTAAGAGAGTATTCTAAATGCTTAGAATGGTCTCGGAATGTATAATAGGACTTATAATAACCATTAGAATGATCCTAAACAATGCTTGAGCCCCCAAGGGACGTAGAGGGTGTAGCATGAGTCCTTGGAGGTTATAACAAGTGTAGAATGGTTAAGAGAGTATTCTAAAGGCTTAGAATGGTCTAGGAATGTGTATCAGGACTTATAATAACCATTAGAATGATCCTAAACATTGCATGGTACCCCAAGGGACGTAGAGGGTGTAGCATGAGTCCTTGGAGGTTCTAACAAGTGTAGAATGGTTAAGAGAGTATTCTAAAGGCTTAGAATGGTCTAGGAATGTGTATCAGGACTTATAATAACCATTAGAATGATCCTAAACATTGCATGGTACCCCAAGGGACGTAGAGGGTGTACCATGAGTCCTTGGAGGTTCTAACAAGTGTAGAATGGTTAAGAGAGTATTCTAAAGGCTTAGAATGGTCTAGGAATGTGTATTAGGACTAATAAGAACCATTAGAATGATCCTAAACATTGTTCGAGTCCCCAAGGGACATAGAGGGTGTAGCAAGAGTCCTTGGAGGTTCTAATAAGAGTAAAATGGTTAAGAGAGTATTCTAAAGGCTTAGAATGGTCTAGGAATGTGTAGTAGGACTTATAAGAACAATTAGAATGATCCTAAATAATGCATGGTACCCCAAGGGATGAAGAGGGTGTACCATGAATCCTTGGAGGTTCTAACAAGTGTAGAATGGTTAAGAGAGTATTCTAAATGCTTAGAATGGTCTAGGAATGTATAATAGGAATTATAATAACCATTAGAATGATCCTAAACAATGCTTGAGTCCCCAAGGGACGTATAGGGTGTAGCATGAGTCCTTGGAGGTTATAACAAGTGTAGAATGGTTAAGATAGTATTCTAAAGGCTTAGAATGGTCTAGGAATGTGTATTAGGACTTATAATAACCATTAGAATGATCCTAAACAATGCATGGTACCCCAAGGGACGTAGAGGGTGTAGCATGAGTCCTTGTAGGTTCTAACAAGTGTAGAATGGTTAAGAGAGTATTCTAAAGGCTTAGAATGGTCTAGGAATGTGTATTAGGACTTAAAAGAACCATTAGAATGATCCTAAACTTTGCTCGAGTCCCCAAGGGACATAGAGGGTGTAGGATGAGTCCTTGGAGGTTCTAATAAGTGTAGAATGGTTAAGAGAGTATTCTAAAGGCTTAGAATGGTCTAGGAATGTGTATTAGGACTTATAAGAACCATTAGAATGATCCTAAACATTGCATGGTACCCCAAGGGACGTAGAGGGTGTACCATGAGTCCTTGGAGGTTCTAACAAGTGTAGAATGGTTAAGAGAGTATTCTAAATGCTTAGAATGGTCTAGGAATGTATAATAGGACTTATAATAACCATTAGAATGATCCTAAACAATGCTTGAGTCCCCAAGGGACGTAGAGGGTGTAGCATGAGTCCTTGGAGGTTCTAACAAGTGTAGAATGGTTAAGAGAGTATTCTAAAGGCTTAGAATGGTCTAGGAATGTGTATCAGGACTTATAATAACCATTAGAATGATCCTAAACATTGCATGGTACCCCAAGGGACGTATAGGGTGTACCATGAGTCCTTGGAGGTTCTAACAAGTGTAGAATGGTTAAGAGAGTATTCTAAAGGCTTAGAATGGTCTAGGAATGTGTATTAGGACTAATAAGAACCATTAGAATGATCCTAAACATTGTTCGAGTCCCCAAGGGACATAGAGGGTGTAGCAAGAGTCCTTGGAGGTTCTAATAAGAGTAAAATGGTTAAGAGAGTATTCTAAAGGCTTAGAATGGTCTAGGAATGTGTAGTAGGACTTATAAGAACAATTAGAATGATCCTAAATAATGCATGGTACCCCAAGGGATGAAGAGGGTGTACCATGAATCCTTGGAGGTTCTAACAAGTGTAGAATGGTTAAGAGAGTATTCTAAATGCTTAGAATGGTCTAGGAATGTATAATAGGAATTATAATAACCATTAGAATGATCCTAAACAATGCTTGAGTCCCCAAGGGACGTAGAGGGTGTAGCATGAGTCCTTGGAGGTTATAACAAGTGTAGAATGGTTAAGATAGTATTCTAAAGGCTTAGAATGGTCTAGGAATGTGTATTAGGACTTATAATAACCATTAGAATGATCCTAAACAATGCATGGTACCCCAAGGGACGTAGAGGGTGTAGCATGAGTCCTTGTAGGTTCTAACAAGTGTAGAATGGTTAAGAGAGTATTCTAAAGGCTTAGAATGGTCTAGGAATGTGTATTAGGACTTAAAAGAACCATTAGAATGATCCTAAACTTTGCTCGAGTCCCCAAGGGACATAGAGGGTGTAGGATGAGTCCTTGGAGGTTCTAATAAGTGTAGAATGGTTAAGAGAGTATTCTAAAGGCTTAGAATGGTCTAGGAATGTGTATTAGGACTTATAAGAACCATTAGAATGATCCTAAACATTGCATGGTACCCCAAGGGACGTAGAGGGTGTACCATGAGTCCTTGGAGGTTCTAACAAGTGTAGAATGGTTAAGAGAGTATTCTAAATGCTTAGAATGGTCTAGGAATGTATAATAGGACTTATAATAACCATTAGAATGATCCTAAACAATGCATGAGTCCCCAAGGGACGTAGAGGGTGTAGCATGAGTCCTTGGAGGTTCTAACAAGTGTAGAATGGTTAAGAGAGTATTCTAAAGGCTTAGAATGGTCTAGGAATGTGTATCAGGACTTATAATAACCATTAGAATGATCCTAAACATTGCATGGTACCCCAAGGGACGTAGAGGGTGTACCATGAGTCCTTGGAGGTTCTAACAAGTGTAGAATGGTTAAGAGAGTATTCTAAAGGCTTAGAATGGTCTAGGAATGTGTATTAGGACTAATAAGAACCATTAGAATGATCCTAAACATTGTTCGAGTCCCCAAGGGACATAGAGGGTGTAGCAAGAGTCCTTGGAGGTTCTAATAAGAGTAAAATGGTTAAGAGAGTATTCTAAAGGCTTAGAATGGTCTAGGAATGTGTAGTAGGACTTATAAGAACAATTAGAATGATCCTAAATAATGCATGGTACCCCAAGGGATGAAGAGGGTGTACCATGAATCCTTGGAGGTTCTAACAAGTGTAGAATGGTTAAGAGAGTATTCTAAATGCTTAGAATGGTCTAGGAATGTATAATAGGAATTATAATAACCATTAGAATGATCCTAAACAATGCTTGAGTCCCCAAGGGACGTAGAGGGTGTAGCATGAGTCCTTGGAGGTTATAACAAGTGTAGAATGGTTAAGATAGTATTCTAAAGGCTTAGAATGGTCTAGGAATGTGTATTAGGACTTATAATAACCATTAGAATGATCCTAAACAATGCATGGTACCCCAAGGGACGTAGAGGGTGTAGCATGAGTCCTTGTAGGTTCTAACAAGTGTAGAATGGTTAAGAGAGTATTCTAAAGGCTTAGAATGGTCTAGGAATGTGTATTAGGACTTAAAAGAACCATTAGAATGATCCTAAACTTTGCTCGAGTCCCCAAGGGACATAGAGGGTGTAGGATGAGTCCTTGGAGGTTCTAATAAGTGTAGAATGGTTAAGAGAGTATTCTAAAGGCTTAGAATGGTCTAGGAATGTGTATTAGGACTTATAAGAACCATTAGAATGATCCTAAACATTGCATGGTACCCCAAGGGACGTAGAGGGTGTACCATGAGTCCTTGGAGGTTCTAACAAGTGTAGAATGGTTAAGAGAGTATTCTAAATGCTTAGAATGGTCTAGGAATGTATAATAGGACTTATAATAACCATTAGAATGATCCTAAACAATGCTTGAGTCCCCAAGGGACGTAGAGGGTGTAGCATGAGTCCTTGGAGGTTATAACAAGTGTAGAATGGTTAAGATAGTATTCTAAAGGCATAGAATGGTCTAGGAATATGTATTAGGACTTATAAGAACCATTAGAATGATCCTAAACATTGCATGGTGCCCCAAGGGACGTAGAGGGTGTAGCATGAGTCCTTGGAGGTTCTAACAAGTGTAGAATGGTTAAGAGAGTATTCTAAAG
Organism: Crotalaria pallida; assembly: GCA_037953625.1. Classification (NCBI taxonomy): domain Eukaryota; kingdom Viridiplantae; phylum Streptophyta; class Magnoliopsida; order Fabales; family Fabaceae; genus Crotalaria; species Crotalaria pallida. Next base: position 60,330,567 of record CM075655.1, on the reverse strand, counting down.
GCTTAGAATGGTCTAGGAATGTGTATCAGGACTTATAATAACCATTAGAATGATCCTAAACATTGCATGGTACCCCAAGGGACGTAGAGGGTGTACCATGAGTCCTTGGAGGTTCTAACAAGTGTAGAATGGTTAAGAGAGTATTCTAAAGGCTTAGAATGGTCTAGGAATGTGTATTAGGACTAATAAGAACCATTAGAATGATCCTAAACATTGTTCGAGTCCCCAAGGGACATAGAGGGTGTAGCAAGAGTCCTTGGAGGTTCTAATAAGAGTAAAATGGTTAAGAGAGTATTCTAAAGGCTTAGAATGGTCTAGGAATGTGTAGTAGGACTTATAAGAACAATTAGAATGATCCTAAATAATGCATGGTACCCCAAGGGATGAAGAGGGTGTACCATGAATCCTTGGAGGTTCTAACAAGTGTAGAATGGTTAAGAGAGTATTCTAAATGCTTAGAATCGTCTAGGAATGTATAATAGGAATTATAATAACCATTAGAATGATCCTAAACAATGCTTGAGTCCCCAAGGGACGTAGAGGGTGTAGCATGAGTCCTTGGAGGTTATAACAAGTGTAGAATGGTTAAGATAGTATTCTAAAGGCATAGAATGGTCTAGGAATATGTATTAGGACTTATAAGAACCATTAGAATGATCCTAAACATTGCATGGTGCCCCAAGGGACGTAGAGGGTGTAGCATGAGTCCTTGGAGGTTATAACAAGTGTAGAATGGTTAAGAGAGTATTCTAAAGGCTTAGAATGGTCTAGGAATGTGTATTAGGACTTATAATAACCATTGGAATGATCCTAAACATTGCATGGTACCACAAGGGACGTAGAGGGTGTAGCATGAGTCCTTGTAGGTTCTAACAAGTGTAGAAGGGTTAAGATTTTATTCTAAAGGCTTAGAATGGTCTAGGAATGTGTATTAGGACTTATAAGAACCATTAGAATGATCCTAAACATTGTTTGAGTCCCCAAGGGACATAGAGGGTGCAGCAAGAGTCCTTGGAGGTTCTAATAAGCGTAGAATGGTTAAGAGAGTATTCTAAAGACTTAGAATGGTCTAGGAATGTGTAGTAGGACTTATAAGAACCATTAGAATGATCCTAAACAATGCATGGTACCCCAAGGGATGTAGAGGGTGTACCATGAATCCTTGTAGGTTCTAACAAGTGTAGAATGGTTAAGAGAGTATTCTAAATGCTTAGAATGGTCTAGGAATGTGTAATAGGACTTATAATAACCATTAGAATGATCCTAAACAATGCTTGAGTCCCCAAGGGACGTAGAGTGTGTAGCATGAGTCCTTGGAGGTTATAACAAATGTAGAATGGTTAAGATAGTATTCTAAAGGCATAGAATGGTCTAGGAATGTTTATTAGGATTTTTAATAACCATTAGAATGATCCTAAACATTGCATGGTGCCCCAAGGGACGTAGAGGGTGTAGCATGAGTCCTTGTAGGTTCTAATAAGAGTAGAATGGTTAAGAGAGTATTCTAAAGGCTTAAAATGGTCTAGGAATGTGTAGTAGGACTTATAAGAACCATTAGAATGATCCTAAATAATGCATGGTACCCCAAGGGATGAAAAGGGTGTACCATGAATCCTTGGAGGTTCTAACAAGTGTAGAATGGTTAAGAGAGTATTCTAAATGCTTAGAATGGTCTAGGAATGTGTAATAGGACTTATAATAACCATTAGAATGATCCTAAACAATGCTGGAGTCCCCAAGGGACGTAGAGGGTGTAGCATGAGTCCTTGGAGATTATAACAAGTGTAGAATGGTTAAGATAGTATTCTAAAGGCATAGAATGGTCTAGGAATGTGTATTAGGACTTATAATAACCATTAGAATGATCCTAAACAATGCTGGAGTCCCCAAGGGACGTAGAGTGTGTAGCATGAGTCCTTGGAGGTTATAACAAATGTAGAATGGTTAAGATAGTATTCTAAAGGCATAGAATGGTCTAGGAATGTTTATTAGGACTTTTAATAACCATTAGAATGATCCTAAACATTGCATGGTGCCCCAAGGGACGTAGAGGGTGTAGCATGAGTCCTTGGAGGTTCTAATAAGTGTAGAATGGTTAAGAGAGTATTCTAAAGGCTTAGAATGGTCTAGGAATGTGTACTAGGACTTATAATAACCATTAGAATGATCCTAAACATTGCATGGTACCCCAAGGGACGTAGAGGGTGTACCATGAGTCCTTGGAGGTTCTAAAAAGTGTAGAATGGTTAATAGAGTATTCTAAAGGCTTAGAATGGTCTAGGAATGTGTATTAGGACTTATAAGAACCATTAGAATGATCCTAAACATTGCATGGTGCCCCAAGGGACGTAGAGGGTGTAGCATGAGTCCTTGGAGGTTTTAATAAGTGTAGAATGGTTAAGAGAGTATTCTAAAGGCTTAGAATGGTCTAGGAATGTGTATTAGGACTTATAAGAACCATTAGAATGATGCTAAACATTGCATGGTACCCCAAAGGACGTAGAGGGTGTACCATGAGTCCTTGGAGGTTCTAACAAGTGTAGAATGGTTAAGAGAGTATTCTAAAGGCTTAGAATGGTCTAGGAATGTGTATTAGGACTTATAATAACCATTGGAATGATCCTAAACATTGCATGGTACCACAAGGGACGTAGAGGGTGTAGCATGAGTCCTTGTAGGTTCTAACAAGTGTAGAATGGTTAAGATTGTATTCTAAAGGCTTAGAATGGTCTAGGAATGTGTATTAGGACTTATAAGAACCATTAGAATGATCCTAAACATTGTTTGAGTCCCCAAGGGACATAGAGGGTGCAGCAAGAGTCCTTGGAGGTTCTAATAAGCGTAGAATGGTTAAGAGAGTATTCTAAAGGCTTAGAATGGTCTAGGAATGTGTAGTAGGACTTATAAGAACCATTAGAGTGATCCTAAACAATGCATGGTACCCCAAGGGATGTAGAGGGTGTACCATGAATCCTTGTAGGTTCTAACAAGTGTAGAATGGTTAAGAGAGTATTCTAAATGCTTAGAATGGTCTAGGAATGTGTAATAGGACTTATAATAACCATTAGAATGATCCTAAACAATGCTTGAGTCCCCAAGGGACGTAGAGCGTGTAGCATGAGTCCTTGGAGGTTATAACAAATGTAGAATGGTTAAGATAGTATTCTAAAGGCATAGAATGGTCTAGGAATGTTTATTAGGACTTTTAATAACCATTAGAATGATCCTAAACATTGCATGGTGCCCCAAGGGACGTAGAGGGTGTAGCATGAGTCCTTGGAGGTTCTAATAAGTGTAGAATGGTTAAGAGAGTATTCTAAAGGCTTAGAATGGTCTAGGAATGTGTACTAGGACTTATAATAACCATTAGAATGATCCTAAACATTGCATGGTACCCCAAGGGACGTAGAGGGTGTACCATGAGTGCTTGGAGGTTCTAAAAAAGTGTAGAATGGTTAAGAGAGTATTCTAAAGGATTAGAATGGTACAGGAATGTGTATTAGGACTTATAATAACCATTGGAATGATCCTAAACATTGCATGGTACCACAAGGGACGTAGAGGGTGTAGCATGAGTCCTTGTAGGTTCTAACAAGTGTAGAATGGTTAAGATTGTATTCTAAAGGCTTAGAATGGTCTAGGAATGTGTATTAGGACTTATAAGAACCATTAGAATGATCCTAAACATTGTTTGAGTCCCCAAGGGACATAGAGGGTGCAGCAAGAGTCCTTGGAGGTTCTAATAAGCGTAGAATGGTTAAGAGAGTATTCTAAAGGCTTAGAATGGTCTAGGAATGTGTAGTAGGACTTATAAGAACCATTAGAGTGATCCTAAACAATGCATGGTACCCCAAGGGATGTAGAGGGTGTACCATGAATCCTTGTAGGTTCTAACAAGTGTAGAATGGTTAAGAGAGTATTCTAAATGCTTAGAATGGTCTAGGAATGTGTAATAGGACTTATAATAACCATTAGAATGATCCTAAACAATGCTTGAGTCCCCAAGGGACGTAGAGTGTGTAGCATGAGTCCTTGGAGGTTATAACAAGTGTAGAATGGTTAAGATAGTATTCTAAAGGCATAGAATGGTCTAGGAATGTTTATTAGGACTTTTAATAACCATTAGAATGATCCTAAACATTGCATGGTGCCCCAAGGGACGTAGAGGGTGTAGCATGAGTCCTTGGAGGTTCTAATAAGTGTAGAATGGTTAAGAGAGTATTCTAAAGGCTTAGAATGGTACAGGAATGTGTATTAGGACTTATAATAACCATTGGAATGATCCTAAACATTGCATGGTACCACAAGGGACGTAGAGGGTGTAGCATGAGTCCTTGTAGGTTCTAACAAGTGTAGAATGGTTAAGAGAGTATTCTAAAGGCTTAGAATGGTCTAGGAATGAGTATTAGGACTTATAAGAACCATTAGAATGATCCTAAACATTGTTCGAGTCCCCAAGGGACATAGAGGGTGTAGCAAGAGTCCTTTGAGGTTCTAATAAGAGTAGAATGGTTAAGAGAGTATTCTAAAGGCTTAGAATGGTCTAGGAATGTGTAGTAGGACTTATAAGAACCATTAGAATGATCCTAAACAATGCATGGTACCCCTAGGGATGAAGAGGGTGTACCATGAATCCTTGGAGGTTCTAACAAGTGTAGAATGGTTAAGAGAGTATTCTAAATGCTTAGAATGGTCTAGGAATGTGTAATAGGACTTATAATAACCATTAGAATGATCCTAAACAATGCTGGAGTCCCCAAGGGACGTAGAGGGTGTAGCATGAGTACTTGGAGATTATAACAAGTGTAGAATGGTTAAGATAGTATTCTAAAGGCATAGAATGGTCTAGGAATGTGTATTAGGACTTATAATAACCATTAGAATGATCCTAAACATTGCATGGTGCCCCAAGGGACGTAGAGGGTGTAGCATGAGTCCTTGGAGGTTCTAATAAGTGTAGAATGGTTAAGAGAGTATTCTAAAGGCTTAGAATGGTCTAGGAATGTGTACTAGGACTTATAATAACCATTAGAATGATCCTAAACATTGCATGGTACCCCAAGGGACGTAGAGGGTGTACCATGAGTCCTTGGAGGTTCTAAAAAGTGTAGAATGGTTAAGAGAGTATTCTAAAGGCTTAGAATGGTCTAGGAATGTGTATTAGGACTTATAAAAACCATTAGAATGATCCTAAACTTTGCTTGAGTCCCCAAGGGACATTGAGGGTGTAGGATGAGTCCTTGGAGGTTCTAATAAGTGTGAACGGTTAAGAGAGTATTCTAAAGGCTTAGAATGGTCTAGGAATGTGTATTAGGACTTATAAGAACCATTAGAATGATCCTAAACATTGTTCGAGTCCCCAAGGGACATAGAGGGTGTAGGAAGAGTCCTTGTAGGTTCTAATAAGAGTAGAATGGTTAAGAGAGTATTCTAAAGGCTTAGAATGGTCTAGGAATGTGTAGTAGGACTTATAAGAACCATTAGAATGATCCTAAATAATGCATGGTACCCCAAGGGATGAAGAAGGTGTACCATGAATCCTTGGAGGTTCTAACAAGTGTAGAATGGTTAAGAGAGTATTCTAAATGCTTAGAATGATCTAGGAATGTATAATAGGACTTATAATAACCATTAGAATGATCCTAAACAATGCTTGAGTCCCCAAGGGACGTAGAGGGTGTAGCATGAGTCCTTGGAGGTTATAACAAGTGTAGAATGGTTAAGATAGTATTCTAAAGGCTTAGAATGGTCTAGGAATGTGTATTAGGACTTATAATAACCATTAGAATGATCCTAAACAATGCATGGTACCCCAAGGGACGTAGAGGGTGTAGCATGAGTCCTTGTAGGTTCTAACAAGTGTAGAATGGTTAAGAGAGTATTCTAAAGGCTTAGAATGGTCTAGGAATGTGTATTAGGACTTATAAGAACCATTAGAATGATCCTAAACATTGTTCGAGTCCCCAAGGGACATAGAGGGTGTAGCAAGAGTCCTTGGAGGTTCTAATAAGAGTAGAATGGTTAAGAGAGTATTCTAAAGGCTTAGAATGGTCTAGGAATGTGTAGTAGAACTTATAAGAACCATTAGAATGATCCTAAACAATGCATGGTACCCCAAGGGATGTAGAGGGTGTACCATGAATCCTTGGAGGTTCTAACAAGTGTTGAATGGTTAAGAGAGTATTCTAAATGCTTAGAATGGTCTAGGAATGTGTAATAGGACTTATAATAACCATTAGAATGATCCTAAACAATGCTTGAGTCCCCAAGGGACGTAGAGGGTGTAGCATGAGTCCGCGGAGGATATAACAAGTGTAGAATGGTTAAGATAGTATTCTAAAGGCTTAGAATGCTCTAGGAATGTGTATTAGGACTTATAATAACCATTGGAATGATCCTAAGCATTGCATGGTACCACAAGGGACGTAGAGGGTGTAGCATGAATCCTTGTAGGTTCTAACAAGTGTAGAATGATTAAGAGAGTATTCTAAAGGCTTAGAATGGTCTAGGAATGTGTATTAGGACTTATAAGAACCATTAGAATGATCCTAAACATTGTTCGAGTCCCCAAGGGACATAGAGGGTGTAGGAAGAGTCCTTGTAGGTTCTAATAAGAGTAGAATGGTTAAGAGAGTATTCTAAAGGCTTAGAATGGTCTAGGAATGTGTAGTAGGACTTATAAGAACCATTAGAATGATCCTAAATAATGCATGGTACCCCAAGGGATGAAGAGGGTGTACCATGAATCCTTGGAGGTTCTAACAAGTATAGAATGGTTAAGAGAGTATTCTAAATGCTTAGAATGGTCTAGGAATGTATAATAGGACTTATAATAACCATTAGAATGATCCTAAACAATGCTTGAGTCCCCAAGGGACGTAGAGTGTGTAGCATGAGTCCTTGGAGGTTATAACAAGTGTAGAATGGTTAAGATAGTATTCTAAAGGCATAGAATTGTCTAGGAATGTTTATTAGGACTTTTAATAACCATTAGAATGATCCTAAACATTGCATGGTGCCCCAAGGGACGTAGAGGGTGTAGCATGAGTCGTTGGAGGTTCTAATAAGTGTAGAATGGTTAAGAGAGTATTCTAAAGGCTTAGAATGGTCTAGGAATGTGTACTAGGACTTATAATAACCATTAGAATGATCCTAAACATTGCATGGTACCCCAAGGGACGTAGAGGGTGTACCATGAGTGCTTGGAGGTTCTAACAAAGTGTAGAATGGTTAAGAGAGTATTCTAAAGGCTTAGAATGGTACAGGAATGTGTATTAGGACTTATAATAACCATTGGAATGATCCTAAACATTGCATGGTACCACAAGGGACGTAGAGGGTGTAGCATGAGTCCTTGTAGGTTCTAACAAGTGTAGAATGGTTAAGAGAGTATTCTAAAGGCTTAGAATGGTCTAGGAATGTGTATTAGGACTTATAAAAACCATTAGAATGATCCTAAACTTTGCTTGAGTCCCCAAGGGACATTGAGGGTGTAGGATGAGTCCTTGGAGGTTCTAATAAGTGTGAACGGTTAAGAGAGTATTCTAAAGGCTTAGAATGGTCTAGGAATGTGTATTAGGACTTATAAGAACCATTAGAATGATCCTAAACATTGTTCGAGTCCCCAAGGGACATAGAGGGTGTAGGAAGAGTCCTTGTAGGTTCTAATAAGAGTAGAATGGTTAAGAGAGTATTCTAAAGGCTTAGAATGGTCTAGGAATGTGTAGTAGGACTTATAAGAACCATTAGAATGATCCTAAATAATGCATGGTACCCCAAGGGATGAAGAGGGTGTACCATGAATCCTTGGAGGTTCTAACAAGTGTAGAATGGTTAAGAGAGTATTCTAAATGCTTAGAATGATCTAGGAATGTATAATAGGACTTATAATAACCATTAGAATGATCCTAAACAATGCTTGAGTCCCCAAGGGACGTAGAGGGTGTAGCATGAGTCCTTGGAGGTTATAACAAGTGTAGAATGGTTAAGATAGTATTCTAAAGGCTTAGAATGGTCTAGGAATGTGTATTAGGACTTATAATAACCATTAGAATGATCCTAAACAATGCATGGTACCCCAAGGGACGTAGAGGGTGTAGCATGAGTCCTTGTAGGTTCTAACAAGTGTAGAATGGTTAAGAGAGTATTCTAAAGGCTTAGAATGGTCTAGGAATGTGTATTAGGACTTATAAGAACCATTAGAATGATCCTAAACATTGTTCGAGTCCCCAAGGGACATAGAGGGTGTAGCAAGAGTCCTTGGAGGTTCTAATAAGAGTAGAATGGTTAAGAGAGTATTCTAAAGGCTTAGAATGGTCTAGGAATGTGTAGTAGAACTTATAAGAACCATTAGAATGATCCTAAACAATGCATGGTACCCCAAGGGATGTAGAGGGTGTACCATGAATCCTTGGAGGTTCTAACAAGTGTTGAATGGTTAAGAGAGTATTCTAAATGCTTAGAATGGTCTAGGAATGTGTAATAGGACTTATAATAACCATTAGAATGATCCTAAACAATGCTTGAGTCCCCAAGGGACGTAGAGGGTATAGCATGAGTCCGCGGAGGTTATAACAAGTGTAGAATGGTTAAGATAGTATTCTAGAGGCTTAGAATGCTCTAGGAATGTGTATTAGGACTTATAATAACCATTGGAATGATCCTAAGCATTGCATGGTACCACAAGGGACGTAGAGGGTGTAGCATGAATCCTTGTAGGTTCTAACAAGTGTAGAATGATTAAGAGAGTATTCTAAAGGCTTAGAATGGTCTAGGAATGTGTATTAGGACTTATAAGAACCATTAGAATGATCCTAAACATTGTTCGAGTCCCCAAGGGACATAGAGGGTGTAGGAAGAGTCCTTGTAGGTTCTAATAAGAGTAGAATGGTTAAGAGAGTATTCTAAAGGCTTAGAATGGTCTAGGAATGTGTAGTAGGACTTATAAGAACCATTAGAATGATCCTAAATAATGCATGGTACCCCAAGGGATGAAGAGGGTGTACCATGAATCCTTGGAGGTTCTAACAAGTATAGAATGGTTAAGAGAGTATTCTAAATGCTTAGAATGGTCTAGGAATGTATAATAGGACTTATAATAACCATTAGAATGATCCTAAACAATGCTTGAGTCCCCAAGGGACGTAGAGTGTGTAGCATGAGTCCTTGGAGGTTATAACAAGTGTAGAATGGTTAAGATAGTATTCTAAAGGCATAGAATTGTCTAGGAATGTTTATTAGGACTTTTAATAACCATTAGAATGATCCTAAACATTGCATGGTGCCCCAAGGGACGTAGAGGGTGTAGCATGAGTCCTTGGAGGTTCTAATAAGTGTAGAATGGTTAAGAGAGTATTCTAAAGGCTTAGAATGGTCTAGGAATGTGTACTAGGACTTATAATAACCATTAGAATGATCCTAAACATTGCATGGTACCCCAAGGGACGTAGAGGGTGTACCATGAGTGCTTGGAGGTTCTAACAAAGTGTAGAATGGTTAAGAGAGTATTCTAAAGGCTTAGAATGGTACAGGAATGTGTATTAGGACTTATAATAACCATTGGAATGATCCTAAACATTGCATGGTACCACAAGGGACGTAGAGGGTGTAGCATGAGTCCTTGTAGGTTCTAACAAGTGTAGAATGGTTAAGAGAGTATTCTAAAGGCTTAGAATGGTCTAGGAATGAGTATTAGGACTTATAAGAACCATTAGAATGATCCTAAACATTGTTCGAGTCCCCAAGGGACATAGAGGGTGTAGCAAGAGTCCTTTGAGGTTCTAATAAGAGTAGAATGGTTAAGAGAGTATTCTAAAGGCTTAGAATGGTCTAGGAATGTGTAGTAGGACTTATAAGAACCATTAGAATGATCCTAAACAATGCATGGTACCCCAAGGGAGGAAGAGGGTGTACCATGAATCCTTGGAGGTTCTAACAAGTGTAGAATGGTTAAGAGAGTATTCTAAATGCTTAGAATGGTCTAGGAATGTGTAATAGGACTTATAATAACCATTAGAATGATCCTAAACAATGCTGGAGTCCCCAAGGGACGTAGAGGGTGTAGCATGAGTACTTGGAGATTATAACAAGTGTAGAATGGTTAAGATAGTATTCTAAAGGCATAGAATGGTCTAGGAATGTGTATTAGGACTTATAATAACCATTAGAATGATCCTAAACATTGCATGGTGCCCCAAGGGACGTAGAGGGTGTAGCATGAGTCCTTGGAGGTTCTAATAAGTGTAGAATGGTTAAGAGAGTATTCTAAAGGCTTAGAATGGTCTAGGAATGTGTACTAGGACTTATAATAACCATTAGAATGATCCTAAACATTGCATGGTACCCCAAGGGACGTAGAGGGTGTACCATGAGTCCTTGGAGGTTCAAACAAAGTGTACAATGGTTAAGAGAGTATTCTAAAGGCTTAGAATGGTCTAGGAATGTGTATTAGGACTAATAAGAACCATTAGAATGATCCTAAACATTGTTCGAGTCCCCAAGGGACATAGAGGGTGAAGCAAGAGTCCTTGGAGGTTCTAATAAGAGTAGAATGGTTAAGAGAGTATTCTAAAGGCTTAGAATGGTCTAGGAATGTGTAGTAGGACTTATAAGAACCATTAGAATGATCCTAAACAATGCATGGTACCCCAAGGGATGAAAAGGGTGTACCATGAATCCTTGGAGGTTCTAACAAGTGTAGAATGGTTAAGAGAGTATTCTAAATGCTTAGAATGGTCTAGGAATGTGTAATAGGACTTATAATAACCATTAGAATGATCCTAAACAATGCTGGAGTCCCCAAGGGACGTAGAGGGTGTAGCATGAGTCTTTGGAGATTATAACAAGTGTAGAATGGTTAAGATAGTATTCTAAAGGCATAGAATGGTCTAGGAATGTGTATTAGGACTTATAATAACCATTAGAATGATCCTAAACATTGCATGGTGCCCCAAGGGACGTAGAGGGTGTAGCATGAGTCCTTGGAGGTTCTAAAAAGTGTAGAATGGTTAAGAGAGTATTCTAAAGGCTTAGAATGGTCTAGGAATGTGTATTAGGAGTTAAAAGAACCATTAGAATGATCCTAAACTTTGCTCGAGTCCCCAAGGGACATAGAGGGTGTAGGATGAGTCCTTGGAGGTTCTAATAAGTGTAGAATGGTTAAGAGAGTATTCTAAAGGCTTAGAATGGTCTAGGAATGTGTATTAGGACTTATAAGAACCATTAGAATGATCCTAAACATTGCATGGTACCCCAAGGGACGTAGAGGGTGTACCATGAGTCCTTGGAGGTTCTAACAAGTGTAGAATGGTTAAGAGAGTATTCTAAATGCTTAGAATGTTCTAGGAATGTATAATAGGACTTATAATAACCATTAGAATGATCCTAAACAATGCTTGAGTCCCCAAGGGACGTAGAGGGTGTAGCATGAGTCCTTGGAGGTTATAACAAGTGTAGAATGGTTAAGATAGTATTATAAAGGCATAGAATGGTCTAGGAATATGTATTAGGACTTATAAGAACCATTAGAATGATCCTAAACATTGCATGGTGCCCCAAGGGACGTAGAGGGTGTAGCATGAGTCCTTGGAGGTTCTAATAAGTGTAGAATGGTTAAGAGAGTATTCTAAAGGCTTAGAATGGTCTAGGAATGTGTATTAGGACTTATAAGAACCATTAGAATGATGCTAAACATTGCATGGTACCACAAGGGACGTAGAGGGTGTAGCATGAGTCCTTGTAGGTTCTAACAAGTGTAGAATGGTTAAGAGAGTATTCTAAATGCTTAGAATGGTCTAGGAATGTGTAATAGGACTTATAATAACCATTAGAATGATCCTAAACAATGCTTCAGTCCCCAAGGGACGTAGAGTGTGTAGCATGAGTCCTTGTAGGTTATAACAAGTGTAGAATGGTTAAGATAGTATTCTAAAGGCATAGAATGGTCTAGGAATGTTTATTAGGACTTTTAATAACCATTAGAATGATCCTAAACATTGCATGGTGCCCCAAGGGACGTAGAGGGTGTAGCATGAGTCCTTGGAGGTTCTAATAAGTGTAGAATGGTTAAGAGAGTATTCTAAAGGCTTAGAATGGTCTAGGAATGTGTACTAGGACTTATAATAACCATTAGAATGATCCTAAACATTGCATGGTACCCCAAGGGACGTAGAGGGTGTACCATGAATCCTTGGAGGTTCTAACAAGTGTAGAATGGTTAAGAGAGTATTCTAAAGGCTTAGAATGGTACAGGAATGTGTATTAGGACTTATAATAACCATTGGAATGATCCTAAACAATGCTGGAGTCCCCAAGGGACGTAGAGGGTGTAGCATGAGTACTTGGAGATTATAACAAGTGTAGAATGGTTAAGATAGTATTCTAAAGGCATAGAATGGTCTAGGAATGTGTATTAGGACTTATAATAACCATTAGAATGATCCTAAACATTGCATGGTGCCCCAAGGGATGTAGAGGGTGTAGCATGAGTCCTTGGAGGTTCTAATAAGTGTAGAATGGTTAAGAGAGTATTCTAAAGGCTTAGAATGGTCTAGGAATGTGTACTAGGACTTATAATATCCATTAGAATGATCCTAAACATTGCATGGTACCCCAAGGGACGTAGAGGGTGTACCATGAGTCCTTGGAGGTTCTAAAAAGTGTAGAATGGTTAATAGAGTATTCTAAAGGCTTAGAATGGTCTAGGAATGTGTATTAGGACTTATAAGAACCATTAGAATGATTCTAAACATTGTTCGAGTCCCCAAGGGACATAGAGGGTGTAGCAAGAGTCCTTGTAGGTTCTAATAAGAGTAGAATGGTTAAGAGAGTATTCTAAAGGCTTAGAATGGTCTAGGAATGTGTAGTAGGACTTATAAGAACCATTAGAATGATCCTAAATAATGCATGGTACCCCAAGGGATGTAGAGGGTGTACCATGAATCCTTGGAGGTTCTAACAAGTGTAGAATGGTTAAGAGAGTATTCTAAATGCTTAGAATGGTCTAGGAATGTGTAATAGGACTTATAATAACCATTAGAATGATCCTAAACAATGCTTGAGTCCCCAAGGGACGTAGGGGGTGTAGCATGAGTCCGCGGAGGTTATAACAAGTGTAGAATGGTTAAGATAGTATTCTAAAGGCTTAGAATGGTCTAGGAATGTGTATTAGGACTTATAAGAACCATTAGAATGATCCTAAGCATTGTTCGAGTCCCCAAGGGACATAGAGGGTGTAGCAAGAGTCCTTGGAGGTTCTAATAAGAGTAGAATGGTTAAGAGAGTATTCTAAAGGCTTAGAATGGTCTAGGAATGTGTAGTAGGACTTATAAGAACCATTAGAATGATCCTAAACAATGCATGGTACCCCAAGGGATGTAGAGGGTGTACCATGAGTCCTTGGAGGTTCTAATAAGTGTAGAATGGTTAAGAGAGTATTCTAAAGGCTTAGAATGGTCTAGGAATGTGTACTAGGACTTATAATAACCATTAGAATGATCCTAAACATTGCATGGTACCCCAAGGGACGTAGAGGGTGTACCATGAATCCTTGAAGGTTCTAACAAGTGTAGAATGGTTAAGAGAGTATTCTAAAGGCTTAGAATGGTACAGGAATGTGTATTAGGACTTATAATAACCATTGGAATGATCCTAAACAATGCTGGAGTCCCCAAGGGACGTAGAGGGTGTAGCATGAGTACTTGGAGATTATAACAAGTGTAGAATGGTTAAGATAGTATTCTAAAGGCATAGAATGGTCTAGGAATGTGTATTAGGACTTATAATAACCATTAGAATGATCCTAAACATTGCATGGTGCCCCAAGGGATGTAGAGGGTGTAGCATGAGTCCTTGGAGGTTCTAATAAGTGTAGAATGGTTAAGAGAGTATTCTAAAGGCTTAGAATGGTCTAGGAATGTGTACTAGGACTTATAATATCCATTAGAATGATCCTAAACATTGCATGGTACCCCAAGGGACGTAGAGGGTGTACCATGAGTCCTTGGAGGTTCTAAAAAGTGTAGAATGGTTAATAGAGTATTCTAAAGGCTTAGAATGGTCTAGGAATGTGTATTAGGACTTATAAGAACCATTAGAATGATTCTAAACATTGTTCGAGTCCCCAAGGGACATAGAGGGTGTAGCAAGAGTCCTTGTAGGTTCTAATAAGAGTAGAATGGTTAAGAGAGTATTCTAAAGGCTTAGAATGGTCTAGGAATGTGTATTAGGACTTATAAGAACCTTTAGAATGATCCTAAACATTGCATGGTACCCCAAGGGACGTAGAGGGTGTACCATGAGTCCTTGGAGGTTCTAACAAGTGTAGAATGGTTAAGAGAGTATTCTAAATGCTTAGAATGTTCTAGGAATGTATAATAGGACTTATAATAACCATTAGAATGATCATAAACAATGCTTGAGTCCCCAAGGGACGTAGAGGGTGTAGCATGAGTCCTTGGAGGTTATAACAAGTGTAGAATGGTTAAGATAGTATTATAAAGGCATAGAATGGTCTAGGAATATGTATTAGGACTTATAAGAACCATTAGAATGATCCTAAACATTGCATGGTGCCCCAAGGGACGTAGAGGGTGTAGCATGAGTCCTTGGAGGTTCTAATAAGTGTAGAATGGTTAAGAGAGTATTCTAAAGGCTTAGAATGGTCTAGGAATGTGTATTAGGACTTATAAGAACCATTAGAATGATGCTAAACATTGCATGGTACCACAAGGGACGTAGAGGGTGTAGCATGAGTCCTTGTAGGTTCTAACAAGTGTAGAATGGTTAAGAGAGTATTCTAAATGCTTAGAATGGTCTAGGAATGTGTAATAGGACTTATAATAACCATTAGAATGATCCTAAACAATGCTTCAGTCCCCAAGGGACGTAGAGTGTGTAGCATGAGTCCTTGTAGGTTATAACAAGTGTAGAATGGTTAAGATAGTATTCTAAAGGCATAGAATGGTCTAGGAATGTTTATTAGGACTTTTAATAACCATTAGAATGATCCTAAACATTGCATGGTGCCCCAAGGGACGTAGAGGGTGTAGCATGAGTCCTTGGAGGTTCTAATAAGTGTAGAATGGTTAAGAGAGTATTCTAAAGGCTTAGAATGGTCTAGGAATGTGTACTAGGACTTATAATAACCATTAGAATGATCCTAAACATTGCATGGTACCCCAAGGGACGTAGAGGGTGTACCATGAATCCTTGGAGGTTCTAACAAGTGTAGAATGGTTAAGAGAGTATTCTAAAGGCTTAGAATGGTACAGGAATGTGTATTAGGACTTATAATAACCATTGAAATGATCCTAAACAATGCTGGAGTCCCCAAGGGACGTAGAGGGTGTAGCATGAGTACTTGGAGATTATAACAAGTGTAGAATGGTTAAGATAGTATTCTAAAGGCATAGAATGGTCTAGGAATGTGTATTAGGACTTATAATAACCATTAGAATGATCCTAAACATTGCATGGTGCCCCAAGGGATGTAGAGGGTGTAGCATGAGTCCTTGGAGGTTCTAATAAGTGTAGAATGGTTAAGAGAGTATTCTAAAGGCTTAGAATGGTCTAGGAATGTGTACTAGGACTTATAATATCCATTAGAATGATCCTAAACATTGCATGGTACCCCAAGGGACGTAGAGGGTGTACCATGAGTCCTTGGAGGTTCTAAAAAGTGTAGAATGGTTAATAGAGTATTCTAAAGGCTTAGAATGGTCTAGGAATGTGTATTAGGACTTATAAGAACCATTAGAATGATTCTAAACATTGTTCGAGTCCCCAAGCGACATAGAGGGTGTAGCAAGAGTCCTTGTAGGTTCTAATAAGAGTAGAATGGTTAAGAGAGTATTCTAAAGGCTTAGAATGGTCTAGGAATGTGTAGTAGGACTTATAAGAACCATTAGAATGATCCTAAATAATGCATGGTACCCCAAGGGATGTAGAGGGTGTACCATGAATCCTTGGAGGTTCTAACAAGTGTAGAATGGTTAAGAGAGTATTCTAAATGCTTAGAATGGTCTAGGAATGTGTAATAGGACTTATAATAACCATTAGAATGATCCTAAACAATGCTTGAGTCCCCAAGGGACGTAGGGGGTGTAGCATGAGTCCGCGGAGGTTATAACAAGTGTAGAATGGTTAAGATAGTATTCTAAAGGCTTAGAATGGTCTAGGAATGTGTATTAGGACTTATAAGAACCATTAGAATGATCCTAAGCATTGTTCGAGTCCCCAAGGGACATAGAGGGTGTAGCAAGAGTCCTTGGAGGTTCTAATAAGAGTAGAATGGTTAAGAGAGTATTCTAAAGGCTTAGAATGGTCTAGGAATGTGTAGTAGGACTTATAAGAACCATTAGAATGATCCTAAACAATGCATGGTACCCCAAGGGATGTAGAGGGTGTACCATGAGTCCTTGGAGGTTCTAATAAGTGTAGAATGGTTAAGAGAGTATTCTAAAGGCTTAGAATGGTCTAGGAATGTGTACTAGGACTTATAATAACCATTAGAATGATCCTAAACATTGCATGGTACCCCAAGGGACGTAGAGGGTGTACCATGAATCCTTGGAGGTTCTAACAAGTGTAGAATGGTTAAGAGAGTATTCTAAAGGCTTAGAATGGTACAGGAATGTGTATTAGGACTTATAATAACCATTGGAATGATCCTAAACAATGCTGGAGTCCCCAAGGGACGTAGAGGGTGTAGCATGAGTACTTGGAGATTATAACAAGTGTAGAATGGTTAAGATAGTATTCTAAAGGCATAGAATGGTCTAGGAATGTGTATTAGGACTTATAATAACCATTAGAATGATCCTAAACATTGCATGGTGCCCCAAGGGATGTAGAGGGTGTAGCATGAGTCCTTGGAGGTTCTAATAAGTGTAGAATGGTTAAGAGAGTATTCTAAAGGCTTAGAATGGTCTAGGAATGTGTACTAGGACTTATAATATCCATTAGAATGATCCTAAACATTGCATGGTACCCCAAGGGACGTAGAGGGTGTACCATGAGTCCTTGGAGGTTCTAAAAAGTGTAGAATGGTTAATAGAGTATTCTAAAGGCTTAGAATGGTCTAGGAATGTGTATTAGGACTTATAAGAACCATTAGAATGATTCTAAACATTGTTCGAGTCCCCAAGGGACATAGAGGGTGTAGCAAGAGTCCTTGTAGGTTCTAATAAGAGTAGAATGGTTAAGAGAGTATTCTAAAGGCTTAGAATGGTCTAGGAATGTGTAGTAGGACTTATAAGAACCATTAGAATGATCCTAAATAATGCATGGTACCCCAAGGGATGTAGAGGGTGTACCATGAATCCTTGGAGGTTCTAACAAGTGTAGAATGGTTAAGAGAGTATTCTAAATGCTTAGAATGGTCTAGGAATGTGTAATAGGACTTATAATAACCATTAGAATGATCCTAAACAATGCTTGAGTCCCCAAGGGACGTAGGGGGTGTAGCATGAGTCCGCGGAGGTTATAACAAGTGTAGAATGGTTAAGATAGTATTCTAAAGGCTTAGAATGGTCTAGGAATGTGTATTAGGACTTATAAGAACCATTAGAATGATCCTAAGCATTGTTCGAGTCCCCAAGGGACATAGAGGGTGTAGCAAGAGTCCTTGGAGGTTCTAATAAGAGTAGAATGGTTAAGAGAGTATTCTAAAGGCTTAGAATGGTCTAGGAATGTGTAGTAGGACTTATAAGAACCATTAGAATGATCCTAAACAATGCATGGTACCCCAAGGGATGTAGAGGGTGTACCATGAATCCTTGGAGGTTCTAACAAGTGTAGAATGGTTAAGAGAGTATTCTAAATGCTTAGAATGGTCTAGGAATGTGTAATAGGACTTATAATAACCATTAGAATGATCCTAAACAATGCTTGAGTCCCCAAGGGACGTAGAGGGTGTAGTATGAGTCCGCGGAGGTTATAACAAGTGTAGAATGGTTAAGATAGTATTCTAAAGGCTTAGAATGCTCTAGGAATGTGTATTAGGACTTATAATAACCATTGGAATGATCCTAAAAATTGCATGGTACCACAAGGGACGTAGAGGGTGTAGCATGAATCCTTTTAGGTTCTAACAAGTGTAGAATGGTTAAGATAGTATTCTAAAGGCTTAGAATGGTCTAGGAATGTGTATTAGGACTTATAAGAACCATTAGAATGATCCTAAACATTGTTCGAGTCCCCAAGGGACATAGAGGGTGTAGCAAGAGTCCTTGTAGGTTCTAATAAGAGTAGAATGGTTAAGAGAGTATTCTAAAGGCTTAGAATGGTCTAGGAATGTGTAGTAGGACTTATAAGAACCATTAGAATGATCCTAAATAATGCATGGTACCCCAAGGGATGAAAAGGATGTACCATGAATCCTTGGAGGTTCTAACAAGTGTAGAATGGTTAAGAGAGTATTCTAAATGCTTAGAATGGTCTAGGAATGTATAATAGGACTTGTAATAACCATTAGAATGATCCTAAACAATGCTTGAGTCCCCAAGGGACGTAGAGGGTGTAGCATGAGTCCTTGGAGGTTATAACAAGTGTAGAATGGTTAAGATAGTATTCTAAAGGCTTAGAATGGTCTAGAATGTGTATTAGGACTTATAATAACCATTAGAATGATCCTAAACAATGCATGGTACCCCAAGGGACGTAGAGGGTGTAGGATGAGTCCTTGTAGGTTCTAACAAGTGTAGAATGGTTAAGAGAGTATTCTAAAGGCTTAGAATGGTCTAGGAATGTGTATTAGGACTTATAAGAACCATTAGAATGATCCTAAACATTGTTCGAGTCCCCAAGGGACATAGAGGGTGTAGCAAGAGTCCTTGGAGGTTCTAATAAGAGTAGAATGGTTAAGAGAGTATTCTAAAGGCTTAGAATGGTCTAGGAATGTGTAGTAGGACTTATAAGAACCATTAGAATGATCCTAAACAATGCATGGTACCCCAAGGGATGTAGAGGGTGTACCATGAATCCTTGGAGGTTCTAACAAGTGTAGAATGGTTAAGAGAGTATTCTAAATGCTTAGAATGGTCTAGCAATGTGTAATAGGACTTATAATAACCATTAGAATGATCCTAAACAATGCTTGAGTCCCCAAGGGACGTAGAGGGTGTAGCATGAGTCCGCGGAGGTTATAACAAGTGTAGAATGGTTAAGATAGTATTCTAAAGGCTTAGAATGCTCTAGGAATGTGTATTAGGACTTATAATAACCATTGGAATGATCCTAAAAATTGCATGGTACCACAAGGGACGTAGAGGGTGTAGCATGAATCCTTTTAGGTTCTAACAAGTGTAGAATGGTTAAGAGAGTATTCTAAAGGCTTAGAATGGTCTAGGAATGTGTATTAGGACTTATAAGAACCATTAGAATGATCCTAAACATTGTTCGAGTCCCCAAGGGACATAGAGGGTGTAGCAAGAGTCCTTGTAGGTTCTAATAAGAGTAGAATGGTTAAAAGAGTATTCTAAAGACTTAGAATGGTCTAGGAATGTGTAGTAGGACTTATAAGAACCATTAGAATGATCCTAAACAATGCATGGTACCCCAAGGGATGAAAAGGGTGTACCATGAACCCTTGGAGGTTCTAAGAAGTGTAGAATGGTTAAGAGAGTATTCTAAATGCTTAGAATGGTCTAGGAATGTATAATAGGACTTGTAATAACCATTAGAATGATCCTAAACAATGCTTGAGTCCCCAAGGGACGTAGAGGGTGTAGCATGAGTCCTTGGAGGTTATAACAAGTGTAGAATGGTTAAGAGAGTATTCTAAAGGCTTAGAATGGTCTTGGAATGTGTATTAGGAGTTAAAAGAACCATTAGAATGATCCTAAACTTTGCTCGAGTCCCCAAGGGACATAGAGGGTGTAGGATGAGTCCTTGGAGGTTCTAATAAGTGTAGAATGGTTAAGAGAGTATTCTAAAGGCTTAGAATGGTCTAGGAATGTGTATTAGGACTTATAAGAACCTTTAGAATGATCCTAAACATTGCATGGTACCCCAAGGGACGTAGAGGGTGTACCATGAGTCCTTGGAGGTTCTAACAAGTGTAGAATGGTTAAGAGAGTATTCTAAATGCTTAGAATGTTCTAGGAATGTATAATAGGACTTATAATAACCATTAGAATGATCATAAACAATGCTTGAGTCCCCAAGGGACGTAGAGGGTGTAGCATGAGTCCTTGGAGGTTATAACAAGTGTAGAATGGTTAAGATAGTATTATAAAGGCATAGAATGGTCTAGGAATATGTATTAGGACTTATAAGAACCATTAGAATGATCCTAAACATTGCATGGTGCCCCAAGGGACGTAGAGGGTGTAGCATGAGTCCTTGGAGGTTCTAATAAGTGTAGAATGGTTAAGAGAGTATTCTAAAGGCTTAGAATGGTCTAGGAATGTGTATTAGGACTTATAAGAACCATTAGAATGATGCTAAACATTGCATGGTACCACAAGGGACGTAGAGGGTGTAGCATGAGTCCTTGTAGGTTCTAACAAGTGTAGAATGGTTAAGAGAGTATTCTAAATGCTTAGAATGGTCTAGGAATGTGTAATAGGACTTATAATAACCATTAGAATGATCCTAAACAATGCTTCAGTCCCCAAGGGACGTAGAGTGTGTAGCATGAGTCCTTGTAGGTTATAACAAGTGTAGAATGGTTAAGATAGTATTCTAAAGGCATAGAATGGTCTAGGAATGTTTATTAGGACTTTTAATAACCATTAGAATGATCCTAAACATTGCATGGTGCCCCAAGGGACGTAGAGGGTGTAGCATGAGTCCTTGGAGGTTCTAATAAGTGTAGAATGGTTAAGAGAGTATTCTAAAGGCTTAGAATGGTCTAGGAATGTGTACTAGGACTTATAATAACCATTAGAATGATCCTAAACATTGCATGGTACCCCAAGGGACGTAGAGGGTGTACCATGAATCCTTGGAGGTTCTAACAAGTGTAGAATGGTTAAGAGAGTATTCTAAAGGCTTAGAATGGTACAGGAATGTGTATTAGGACTTATAATAACCATTGGAATGATCCTAAACAATGCTGGAGTCCCCAAGGGACGTAGAGGGTGTAGCATGAGTACTTGGAGATTATAACAAGTGTAGAATGGTTAAGATAGTATTCTAAAGGCATAGAATGGTCTAGGAATGTGTATTAGGACTTATAATAACCATTAGAATGATCCTAAACATTGCATGGTGCCCCAAGGGATGTAGAGGGTGTAGCATGAGTCCTTGGAGGTTCTAATAAGTGTAGAATGGTTAAGAGAGTATTCTAAAGGCTTAGAATGGTCTAGGAATGTGTACTAGGACTTATAATATCCATTAGAATGATCCTAAACATTGCATGGTACCCCAAGGGACGTAGAGGGTGTACCATGAGTCCTTGGAGGTTCTAAAAAGTGTAGAATGGTTAATAGAGTATTCTAAAGGCTTAGAATGGTCTAGGAATGTGTATTAGGACTTATAAGAACCATTAGAATGATTCTAAACATTGTTCGAGTCCCCAAGGGACATAGAGGGTGTAGCAAGAGTCCTTGTAGGTTCTAATAAGAGTAGAATGGTTAAGAGAGTATTCTAAAGGCTTAGAATGGTCTAGGAATGTGTAGTAGGACTTATAAGAACCATTAGAATGATCCTAAATAATGCATGGTACCCCAAGGGATGTAGAGGGTGTACCATGAGTCCTTGGAGGTTCTAATAAGTGTAGAATGGTTAAGAGAGTATTCTAAAGGCTTAGAATGGTCTAGGAATGTGTACTAGGACTTATAATAACCATTAGAATGATCCTAAACATTGCATGGTACCCCAAGGGACGTAGAGGGTGTACCATGAATCCTTGGAGGTTCTAACAAGTGTAGAATGGTTAAGAGAGTATTCTAAAGGCTTAGAATGGTACAGGAATGTGTATTAGGACTTATAATAACCATTGGAATGATCCTAAACAATGCTGGAGTCCCCAAGGGACGTAGAGGGTGTAGCATGAGTACTTGGAGATTATAACAAGTGTAGAATGGTTAAGATAGTATTCTAAAGGCATAGAATGGTCTAGGAATGTGTATTAGGACTTATAATAACCATTAGAATGATCCTAAACATTGCATGGTGCCCCAAGGGATGTAGAGGGTGTAGCATGAGTCCTTGGAGGTTCTAATAAGTGTAGAATGGTTAAGAGAGTATTCTAAAGGCTTAGAATGGTCTAGGAATGTGTACTAGGACTTATAATATCCATTAGAATGATCCTAAACATTGCATGGTACCCCAAGGGACGTAGAGGGTGTACCATGAGTCCTTGGAGGTTCTAAAAAGTGTAGAATGGTTAATAGAGTATTCTAAAGGCTTAGAATGGTCTAGGAATGTGTATTAGGACTTATAAGAACCATTAGAATGATTCTAAACATTGTTCGAGTCCCCAAGGGACATAGAGGGTGTAGCAAGAGTCCTTGTAGGTTCTAATAAGAGTAGAATGGTTAAGAGAGTATTCTAAAGGCTTAGAATGGTCTAGGAATGTGTATTAGGACTTATAAGAACCATTAGAATGATCCTAAGCATTGTTCGAGTCCCCAAGGGACATAGAGGGTGTAGCAAGAGTCCTTGGAGGTTCTAATAAGAGTAGAATGGTTAAGAGAGTATTCTAAAGGCTTAGAATGGTCTAGGAATGTGTAGTAGGACTTATAAGAACCATTAGAATGATCCTAAACAATGCATGGTACCCCAAGGGATGTAGAGGGTGTACCATGAGTCCTTGGAGGTTCTAATAAGTGTAGAATGGTTAAGAGAGTATTCTAAAGGCTTAGAATGGTCTAGGAATGTGTACTAGGACTTATAATAACCATTAGAATGATCCTAAACATTGCATGGTACCCCAAGGGACGTAGAGGGTGTACCATGAATCCTTGGAGGTTCTAACAAGTGTAGAATGGTTAAGAGAGTATTCTAAAGGCTTAGAATGGTACAGGAATGTGTATTAGGACTTATAATAACCATTGGAATGATCCTAAACAATGCTGGAGTCCCCAAGGGACGTAGAGGGTGTAGCATGAGTACTTGGAGATTATAACAAGTGTAGAATGGTTAAGATAGTATTCTAAAGGCATAGAATGGTCTAGGAATGTGTATTAGGACTTATAATAACCATTAGAATGATCCTAAACATTGCATGGTGCCCCAAGGGATGTAGAGGGTGTAGCATGAGTCCTTGGAGGTTCTAATAAGTGTAGAATGGTTAAGAGAGTATTCTAAAGGCTTAGAATGGTCTAGGAATGTGTACTAGGACTTATAATATCCATTAGAATGATCCTAAACATTGCATGGTACCCCAAGGGACGTAGAGGGTGTACCATGAGTCCTTGGAGGTTCTAAAAAGTGTAGAATGGTTAATAGAGTATTCTAAAGGCTTAGAATGGTCTAGGAATGTGTATTAGGACTTATAAGAACCATTAGAATGATTCTAAACATTGTTCGAGTCCCCAAGGGACATAGAGGGTGTAGCAAGAGTCCTTGTAGGTTCTAATAAGAGTAGAATGGTTAAGAGAGTATTCTAAAGGCTTAGAATGGTCTAGGAATGTGTAGTAGGACTTATAAGAACCATTAGAATGATCCTAAATAATGCATGGTACCCCAAGGGATGTAGAGGGTGTACCATGAATCCTTGGAGGTTCTAACAAGTGTAGAATGGTTAAGAGAGTATTCTAAATGCTTAGAATGGTCTAGGAATGTGTAATAGGACTTATAATAACCATTAGAATGATCCTAAACAATGCTTGAGTCCCCAAGGGACGTAGGGGGTGTAGCATGAGTCCGCGGAGGTTATAACAAGTGTAGAATGGTTAAGATAGTATTCTAAAGGCTTAGAATGGTCTAGGAATGTGTATTAGGACTTATAAGAACCATTAGAATGATCCTAAGCATTGTTCGAGTCCCCAAGGGACATAGAGGGTGTAGCAAGAGTCCTTGGAGGTTCTAATAAGAGTAGAATGGTTAAGAGAGTATTCTAAAGGCTTAGAATGGTCTAGGAATGTGTAGTAGGACTTATAAGAACCATTAGAATGATCCTAAACAATGCATGGTACCCCAAGGGATGTAGAGGGTGTACCATGAATCCTTGGAGGTTCTAACAAGTGTAGAATGGTTAAGAGAGTATTCTAAATGCTTAGAATGGTCTAGGAATGTGTAATAGGACTTATAATAACCATTAGAATGATCCTAAACAATGCTTGAGTCCCCAAGGGACGTAGAGGGTGTAGTATGAGTCCGCGGAGGTTATAACAAGTGTAGAATGGTTAAGATAGTATTCTAAAGGCTTAGAATGCTCTAGGAATGTGTATTAGGACTTATAATAACCATTGGAATGATCCTAAAAATTGCATGGTACCACAAGGGACGTAGAGGGTGTAGCATGAATCCTTTTAGGTTCTAACAAGTGTAGAATGGTTAAGATAGTATTCTAAAGGCTTAGAATGGTCTAGGAATGTGTATTAGGACTTATAAGAACCATTAGAATGATCCTAAACATTGTTCGAGTCCCCAAGGGACATAGAGGGTGTAGCAAGAGTCCTTGTAGGTTCTAATAAGAGTAGAATGGTTAAGAGAGTATTCTAAAGGCTTAGAATGGTCTAGGAATGTGTAGTAGGACTTATAAGAACCATTAGAATGATCCTAAATAATGCATGGTACCCCAAGGGATGAAAAGGATGTACCATGAATCCTTGGAGGTTCTAACAAGTGTAGAATGGTTAAGAGAGTATTCTAAATGCTTAGAATGGTCTAGGAATGTATAATAGGACTTGTAATAACCATTAGAATGATCCTAAACAATGCTTGAGTCCCCAAGGGACGTAGAGGGTGTAGCATGAGTCCTTGGAGGTTATAACAAGTGTAGAATGGTTAAGATAGTATTCTAAAGGCTTAGAATGGTCTAGAATGTGTATTAGGACTTATAATAACCATTAGAATGATCCTAAACAATGCATGGTACCCCAAGGGACGTAGAGGGTGTAGGATGAGTCCTTGTAGGTTCTAACAAGTGTAGAATGGTTAAGAGAGTATTCTAAAGGCTTAGAATGGTCTAGGAATGTGTATTAGGACTTATAAGAACCATTAGAATGATCCTAAACATTGTTCGAGTCCCCAAGGGACATAGAGGGTGTAGCAAGAGTCCTTGGAGGTTCTAATAAGAGTAGAATGGTTAAGAGAGTATTCTAAAGGCTTAGAATGGTCTAGGAATGTGTAGTAGGACTTATAAGAACCATTAGAATGATCCTAAACAATGCATGGTACCCCAAGGGATGTAGAGGGTGTACCATGAATCCTTGGAGGTTCTAACAAGTGTAGAATGGTTAAGAGAGTATTCTAAATGCTTAGAATGGTCTAGCAATGTGTAATAGGACTTATAATAACCATTAGAATGATCCTAAACAATGCTTGAGTCCCCAAGGGACGTAGAGGGTGTAGCATGAGTCCGCGGAGGTTATAACAAGTGTAGAATGGTTAAGATAGTATTCTAAAGGCTTAGAATGCTCTAGGAATGTGTATTAGGACTTATAATAACCATTGGAATGATCCTAAAAATTGCATGGTACCACAAGGGACGTAGAGGGTGTAGCATGAATCCTTTTAGGTTCTAACAAGTGTAGAATGGTTAAGAGAGTATTCTAAAGGCTTAGAATGGTCTAGGAATGTGTATTAGGACTTATAAGAACCATTAGAATGATCCTAAACATTGTTCGAGTCCCCAAGGGACATAGAGGGTGTAGCAAGAGTCCTTGTAGGTTCTAATAAGAGTAGAATGGTTAAAAGAGTATTCTAAAGACTTAGAATGGTCTAGGAATGTGTAGTAGGACTTATAAGAACCATTAGAATGATCCTAAACAATGCATGGTACCCCAAGGGATGAAAAGGGTGTACCATGAACCCTTGGAGGTTCTAAGAAGTGTAGAATGGTTAAGAGAGTATTCTAAATGCTTAGAATGGTCTAGGAATGTATAATAGGACTTGTAATAACCATTAGAATGATCCTAAACAATGCTTGAGTCCCCAAGGGACGTAGAGGGTGTAGCATGAGTCCTTGGAGGTTATAACAAGTGTAGAATGGTTAAGAGAGTATTCTAAAGGCTTAGAATGGTCTTGGAATGTGTATTAGGAGTTAAAAGAACCATTAGAATGATCCTAAACTTTGCTCGAGTCCCCAAGGGACATAGAGGGTGTAGGATGAGTCCTTGGAGGTTCTAATAAGTGTAGAATGGTTAAGAGAGTATTCTAAAGGCTTAGAATGGTCTAGGAATGTGTATTAGGACTTATAAGAACCTTTAGAATGATCCTAAACATTGCATGGTACCCCAAGGGACGTAGAGGGTGTACCATGAGTCCTTGGAGGTTCTAACAAGTGTAGAATGGTTAAGAGAGTATTCTAAATGCTTAGAATGTTCTAGGAATGTATAATAGGACTTATAATAACCATTAGAATGATCATAAACAATGCTTGAGTCCCCAAGGGACGTAGAGGGTGTAGCATGAGTCCTTGGAGGTTATAACAAGTGTAGAATGGTTAAGATAGTATTATAAAGGCATAGAATGGTCTAGGAATATGTATTAGGACTTATAAGAACCATTAGAATGATCCTAAACATTGCATGGTGCCCCAAGGGACGTAGAGGGTGTAGCATGAGTCCTTGGAGGTTCTAATAAGTGTAGAATGGTTAAGAGAGTATTCTAAAGGCTTAGAATGGTCTAGGAATGTGTATTAGGACTTATAAGAACCATTAGAATGATGCTAAACATTGCATGGTACCACAAGGGACGTAGAGGGTGTAGCATGAGTCCTTGTAGGTTCTAACAAGTGTAGAATGGTTAAGAGAGTATTCTAAATGCTTAGAATGGTCTAGGAATGTGTAATAGGACTTATAATAACCATTAGAATGATCCTAAACAATGCTTCAGTCCCCAAGGGACGTAGAGTGTGTAGCATGAGTCCTTGTAGGTTATAACAAGTGTAGAATGGTTAAGATAGTATTCTAAAGGCATAGAATGGTCTAGGAATGTTTATTAGGACTTTTAATAACCATTAGAATGATCCTAAACATTGCATGGTGCCCCAAGGGACGTAGAGGGTGTAGCATGAGTCCTTGGAGGTTCTAATAAGTGTAGAATGGTTAAGAGAGTATTCTAAAGGCTTAGAATGGTCTAGGAATGTGTACTAGGACTTATAATAACCATTAGAATGATCCTAAACATTGCATGGTACCCCAAGGGACGTAGAGGGTGTACCATGAATCCTTGGAGGTTCTAACAAGTGTAGAATGGTTAAGAGAGTATTCTAAAGGCTTAGAATGGTACAGGAATGTGTATTAGGACTTATAATAACCATTGGAATGATCCTAAACAATGCTGGAGTCCCCAAGGGACGTAGAGGGTGTAGCATGAGTACTTGGAGATTATAACAAGTGTAGAATGGTTAAGATAGTATTCTAAAGGCATAGAATGGTCTAGGAATGTGTATTAGGACTTATAATAACCATTAGAATGATCCTAAACATTGCATGGTGCCCCAAGGGATGTAGAGGGTGTAGCATGAGTCCTTGGAGGTTCTAATAAGTGTAGAATGGTTAAGAGAGTATTCTAAAGGCTTAGAATGGTCTAGGAATGTGTACTAGGACTTATAATATCCATTAGAATGATCCTAAACATTGCATGGTACCCCAAGGGACGTAGAGGGTGTACCATGAGTCCTTGGAGGTTCTAAAAAGTGTAGAATGGTTAATAGAGTATTCTAAAGGCTTAGAATGGTCTAGGAATGTGTATTAGGACTTATAAGAACCATTAGAATGATTCTAAACATTGTTCGAGTCCCCAAGGGACATAGAGGGTGTAGCAAGAGTCCTTGTAGGTTCTAATAAGAGTAGAATGGTTAAGAGAGTATTCTAAAGGCTTAGAATGGTCTAGGAATGTGTAGTAGGACTTATAAGAACCATTAGAATGATCCTAAATAATGCATGGTACCCCAAGGGATGTAGAGGGTGTACCATGAATCCTTGGAGGTTCTAACAAGTGTAGAATGGTTAAGAGAGTATTCTAAATGCTTAGAATGGTCTAGGAATGTGTAATAGGACTTATAATAACCATTAGAATGATCCTAAACAATGCTTGAGTCCCCAAGGGACGTAGGGGGTGTAGCATGAGTCCGCGGAGGTTATAACAAGTGTAGAATGGTTAAGATAGTATTCTAAAGGCTTAGAATGGTCTAGGAATGTGTATTAGGACTTATAAGAACCATTAGAATGATCCTAAGCATTGTTCGAGTCCCCAAGGGACATAGAGGGTGTAGCAAGAGTCCTTGGAGGTTCTAATAAGAGTAGAATGGTTAAGAGAGTATTCTAAAGGCTTAGAATGGTCTAGGAATGTGTAGTAGGACTTATAAGAACCATTAGAATGATCCTAAACAATGCATGGTACCCCAAGGGATGTAGAGGGTGTACCATGAATCCTTGGAGGTTCTAACAAGTGTAGAATGGTTAAGAGAGTATTCTAAATGCTTAGAATGGTCTAGGAATGTGTAATAGGACTTATAATAACCATTAGAATGATCCTAAACAATGCTTGAGTCCCCAAGGGACGTAGAGGGTGTAGTATGAGTCCGCGGAGGTTATAACAAGTGTAGAATGGTTAAGATAGTATTCTAAAGGCTTAGAATGCTCTAGGAATGTGTATTAGGACTTATAATAACCATTGGAATGATCCTAAAAATTGCATGGTACCACAAGGGACGTAGAGGGTGTAGCATGAATCCTTTTAGGTTCTAACAAGTGTAGAATGGTTAAGATAGTATTCTAAAGGCTTAGAATGGTCTAGGAATGTGTATTAGGACTTATAAGAACCATTAGAATGATCCTAAACATTGTTCGAGTCCCCAAGGGACATAGAGGGTGTAGCAAGAGTCCTTGTAGGTTCTAATAAGAGTAGAATGGTTAAGAGAGTATTCTAAAGGCTTAGAATGGTCTAGGAATGTGTAGTAGGACTTATAAGAACCATTAGAATGATCCTAAATAATGCATGGTACCCCAAGGGATGAAAAGGATGTACCATGAATCCTTGGAGGTTCTAACAAGTGTAGAATGGTTAAGAGAGTATTCTAAATGCTTAGAATGGTCTAGGAATGTATAATAGGACTTGTAATAACCATTAGAATGATCCTAAACAATGCTTGAGTCCCCAAGGGACGTAGAGGGTGTAGCATGAGTCCTTGGAGGTTATAACAAGTGTAGAATGGTTAAGATAGTATTCTAAAGGCTTAGAATGGTCTAGAATGTGTATTAGGACTTATAATAACCATTAGAATGATCCTAAACAATGCATGGTACCCCAAGGGACGTAGAGGGTGTAGCATGAGTCCTTGTAGGTTCTAACAAGTGTAGAATGGTTAAGAGAGTATTCTAAAGGCTTAGAATGGTCTAGGAATGTGTATTAGGACTTATAAGAACCATTAGAATGATCCTAAACATTGTTCGAGTCCCCAAGGGACATAGAGGGTGTAGCAAGAGTCCTTGGAGGTTCTAATAAGAGTAGAATGGTTAAGAGAGTATTCTAAAGGCTTAGAATGGTCTAGGAATGTGTAGTAGGACTTATAAGAACCATTAGAATGATCCTAAACAATGCATGGTACCCCAAGGGATGTAGAGGGTGTACCATGAATCCTTGGAGGTTCTAACAAGTGTAGAATGGTTAAGAGAGTATTCTAAATGCTTAGAATGGTCTAGGAATGTGTAATAGGACTTATAATAACCATTAGAATGATCCTAAACAATGCTTGAGTCCCCAAGGGACGTAGAGGGTGTAGCATGAGTCCGCGGAGGTTATAACAAGTGTAGAATGGTTAAGATAGTATTCTAAAGGCTTAGAATGCTCTAGGAATGTGTATTAGGACTTATAATAACCATTGGAATGATCCTAAAAATTGCATGGTACCACAAGGGACGTAGAGGGTGTAGCATGAATCCTTTTAGGTTCTAACAAGTGTAGAATGGTTAAGAGAGTATTCTAAAGGCTTAGAATGGTCTAGGAATGTGTATTAGGACTTATAAGAACCATTAGAATGATCCTAAACATTGTTCGAGTCCCCAAGGGACATAGAGGGTGTAGCAAGAGTCCTTGTAGGTTCTAATAAGAGTAGAATGGTTAAAAGAGTATTCTAAAGACTTAGAATGGTCTAGGAATGTGTAGTAGGACTTATAAGAACCATTAGAATGATCCTAAACAATGCATGGTACCCCAAGGGATGAAAAGGGTGTACCATGAACCCTTGGAGGTTCTAAGAAGTGTAGAATGGTTAAGAGAGTATTCTAAATGCTTAGAATGGTCTAGGAATGTATAATAGGACTTGTAATAACCATTAGAATGATCCTAAACAATGCTTGAGTCCCCAAGGGACGTAGAGGGTGTAGCATGAGTCCTTGGAGGTTATAACAAGTGTAGAATGGTTAAGATAGTATTCTAAAGGCTTAGAATGGTCTAGGAATGTGTATTAGGACTTATAATAACCATTAGAATGATCCTAAACAATGCATGGTACCCCAAGGGACGTAGAGGGTGTAGCATGAGTCCTTGTAGGTTCTAACAAGTGTAGAATGGTTAAGAGAGTATTCTAAAGGCTTAGAATGGTCTAGGAATGTGTATTAGGACTTATAAGAACCATTAGAATGATCCTAAACATTGTTCGAGTCCCCAAGGGACATAGAGGGTGTAGCAAGAGTCCTTGGAGGTTCTAATAAGAGTAGAATGGTTAAGAGAGTATTCTAAAGGCTTAGAATGGTCTAGGAATATGTAGTAGGACTTATAAGAACCATTAGAATGATCCTAAACAATGCATGGTACCCCAAGGGATGTAGAGGGTGTACCATGAATCCTTGGAGGTTCTAACAAGTGTAGAATGGTTAAGAGAGTATTCTAAATGCTTAGAATGGTCTAGGAATGTGTAATAGGACTTATAATAACCATTAGAATGATCCTAAACAATGCTTGAGTCCCCAAGGGACGTAGAGGGTGTAGCATGAGTCCGCGGAGGTTATAACAAGTGTAGAATGGTTAAGATAGTATTCTAAAGGCTTAGAATGCTCTAGGAATGTGTATTAGGACTTATAATAACCATTGGAATGATCCTAAAAATTGCATGGTACCACAAGGGACGTAGAGGGTGTAGCATGAATCCTTTTAGGTTCTAACAAGTGTAGAATGGTTAAGAGAGTATTCTAAAGGCTTAAAATGGTCTAGGAATGTGTATTAGAACTTATAAGAACCATTAGAATGATCCTAAACATTGTTCGAGTCCCCAAGGGACATAGAGGGTGTAGCAAGAGTCCTTGTAGGTTCTAATAAGAGTAGAATGGTTAAGAGAGTATTCTAAAGGCTTAAAATGGTCTAGGAATGTGTAGTAGGACTTATAAGAACCATTAGAATGATCCTAAATAATGCATGGTACCCCAAGGGATGAAAAGGGTGTACCATGAATCCTTGGAGGTTCTAACAAGTGTAGAATGGTTAAGAGAGTATTCTAAATGCTTAGAATGGTCTAGGAATGTATAATAGGACTTGTAATAACCATTAGAATGATCCTAAACAATGCTTGAGTCCCCAAGGGACGTAGAGGGTGTAGCATGAGTCCTTGGAGGTTATAACAAGTGTAGAATGGTTAAGATAGTATTCTAAAGGCTTAGAATGGTCTAGGAATGTGTATTAGGACTTATAATAACCATTAGAATGATCCTAAACAATGCATGGTACCCCAAGGGACGTAGAGGGTGTAGCATGAGTCCTTGGAGGTTCTAACTAGTGTAGAATGGTTAAGAGAGTAGTCTAAAGGCTTAGAATGGTCTAGGAATGTGTATTAGGACTTATAATAACCATTGGAATGATCCTAAACATTGCATGGTACCACAAGGGACGTAGAGGGTGTAGCATGAGTCCTTGTAGGTTCTAACAAGTGTAGAATGGTTAAGAGAGTATTCTAAAGGCTTAGAATGGTCTAGGAATGTGTATTAGGACTTATAATAACCATTAGAATGATCCTAAACATTGTTCGAGTCCCCAAGGGACATAGAGGGTACAGCATGAGTACTTGGAGGTTCTAACAAGTGTAGAATGGTTAAGAGAGTATTCTAAAGGCTTAGAATGGTCTAGGAATGTGTAGTAGGACTTATAAGAACCATTTGAATGATCCTAAACAATGCATGGTACCCCAAGGGATGTAGAGGGTGTACCATGAATCCTTGGACGTTCTAACAAGTGTAGAATGGTTAAGAGAGTATTCTAAATGCTTAGAATGGTCTAGGAATGTGTAATAGGACTTATAATAACCATTAGAATGATCCTAAACAATGCTTGAGTCCCCAAGGGACGTAGAGGGTGTAGCATGAGTCCTTTGAGGTTATAACAAGTGTAGAATAGTTAAGAGAGTATTCTAAAGGCTTAGAATGGTCTAGGAATGTGTATTAGGACTTATAAGAACCATTAGAATGATCCTAAACATTGCTCGAGTCCCCAAGGGACCAGAGGGTGTAGGATGAGTCCTTGGAGGTTCTAATAAGTGTAGAATGGTTAAGAGAGTATTCTAAAGGCTTAGAATGGTCTAGGAATGTGTAGTAGGACTTATAATAACCATTGGAATGATCCTAAACATTGCATGGTACCACAAGGGACGTAGAGGGTGTAGCATGAGTCCTTGTAGGTTCTAACAAGTGTAGAATGGTTAAGAGAGTATTCTAAAGGCTTAGAATGGTCTAGGAATGTGTATTAGGACTTATAAGAACCATTAGAATGATCCTAAACATTGTTCGAGTCCCCAAGGGACATAGAGGGTGCAGCATGAGTACTTGGAGGTTCTAACAAGTGTAGAATGGTTAAGAGAGTATTCTAAATGCTTAGAATGGTCTAGGAATGTGTAGTAGGACTTATAAGAACCATTAGAATGATCCTAAACAATGCATGGTACCCCAAGGGATGTAGAGGGTGTACCATGAATGCTTGTAGGTTCTAACAAGTGTAGAATGGTTAAGAGAGTGTTCTAAAGGCTTAGAATGGTCTAGGAATGTATAATAGGACTTATAATAACCATTAGAATGATCCTAAACAATGCTTGAGTCCCCAAGGACGTAGAGGGTGTAGCATGAGTCCTTGGAGGTTATAACAAGTGTAGAATGGTTAAGATAGTATTCTAAAGGCTTAGAATGGTCTAGGAATGTGTATTAGGAATTATAATAACCATTAGAATGATCCTAAACAATGCATGGTACCCCAAGGGACGTAGAGGGTGTAGCATGAGTCCTTGTAGGTTCTAACAAGTGTAGAATGGTTAAGAGAGTATTCTAAAGGCTTAGAATGGTCTAGGAATGTGTATTAGGACTTATAAGAACCATTAGAATGATCCTAAACATTGTTCGAGTCCCCAAGGGACATAGAGGGTGTAGCAAGAGTCCATGGAGGTTCTATTAAGAGTAGAATGGTTAAGAGAGTATTCTAAAGGCTTAGAATGGTCTAGGAACGTGTACTAGGACTTATAAGAACCATTTGAAAGATCCTAAACAATGCATGGTACCCCAAGGGATGTAGAGGGTGTACCATGAATCCTTGGACGTTCTAACAAGTGTAGAATGGTTAAGAGAGTATTCTAAATGCTTAGAATGGTCTAGGAATGTGTAGTAGGACTTATAAGAACCATTAGAATGATCCTAAACAATGCATGGTACCCCAAGGGATGTAGAGGGTGTACCATGAATCCTTGTAGGTTCTAACAAGTGTAGAATGGTTAAGAGAGTATTCTAAAGGCTTAGAATGGTCTAGGAATGTGTATTAGGACTTATAATAACCATTGGAATGATCCTAAACATTGCATGGTACCACAAGGGACGTAGAGGGTGTAGCATGAGTCCTTGTAGGTTCTAACAAGTGTAGAATGGTTAAGAGAGTATTCTAAAGGCTTAGAATGGTCTAGGAATGTGTATTAGGACTTATAAGAACCATTAGAATGATCCTAAACATTGTTCGAGTCCCCAAGGGACATAGAGGGTGCAGCAAGAGTCCTTGGAGGTTCTGATAAGAGTAGAATGGTTAAGAGAGTATTCTAAAGGCTTAGAATGGTCTAGGAATGTGTAGTACGACTTATAAGAACCATTAGAATGATCCTAAACAATGCATGGTACCCCAAGGGATGTAGAGGGTGTACCATGAATCCTTGTAGGTTCTAACAAGTGTAGAATGGTTAAGAGAGTATTCTAAAGGCTTAGAATGGTCTAGGAATGTGTATTAGGACTTATAATAACCATTGGAATGATCCTAAACATTGCATGGTACCACATGGGACGTAGAGGGTGTAGCATGAATCCTTGTAGGTTCTAACAAGTGTAGAATGGTTAAGAGAGTATTCTAAAGGCTTAGAATGGTCTAGGAATGTGTATTAGGACTTATAATAACAATTGGAATGATCCTAAACATTGCATGGTTCCACAAGGGACGTAGAGGGTGTAGCATGAGTACTTGGAGGTTCTAACAAGTGTAGAATGGTTAAGAGAGTATTCTAAAGGCTTAGAATGGTCTAGGAATGTGTATTAGGACTTATAATAACCATTAGAATGATCCTAAACATTGTTCGAGTCCCCAAGGGACATAGAGGGTACAGCATGAGTACTTGGAGGTTCTAACAAGTGTAGAATGGTTAAGAGAGTATTCTAAAGGCTTAGAATGGTCTACGAATGTGTAGTAGGACTTATAAGAACCATTTGAATGATCCTAAACAATGCATGGTACCCCAAGGGATGTAGAGGGTGTACCATGAATCCTTGTAGGTTCTAACAAGTGTAGAATGGTTAAGAGAGTGTTCTAAAGGCTTAGAATGGTCTAGGAATGTATAATAGGACTTATAATAACCATTAGAATGATCCTAAACAATGCTTGAGTCCCCAAGGGACGTAGAGGGTGTAGCATGAGTCCTTGGAGGTTATAACAAGTGTAGAATGGTTAAGATAGTATTCTAAAGGCTTAGAATGGTCTAGGAATGTGTATTAGGAATTATAATAACCATTAGAATGATCCGAAACAATGCATGGTACCCCAAGGGACGTAGAGGGTGTAGCATGAGTCCTTGTAGGTTCTAACAAGTGTAGAATGGTTAAGAGAGTATTCTAAAGGCTTAGAATGGTCTAGGAATGTGTATTAGGACTTATAAGAACCATTAAAATGATCCTAAACATTGTTCGAGTCCCCAAGGGACATAGAGGGTGTAGCAAGAGTCCATGGAGGTTCTGATAAGAGTAGAATGGTTAAGAGAGTATTCTAAAGGCTTAGAATGGTCTAGGAACGTGTACTAGGACTTATAAGAACCATTTGAAAGATCCTAAACAATGCATGGTACCCCAAGGGATGTAGAGGGTGTACCATGAATCCTTGGACGTTCTAACAAGTGTAGAATGGTTAAGAGAGTATTCTAAATGCTTAGAATGGTCTAGGAATGTGTAGTAGGACTTATAAGAACCATTAGAATGATCCTAAACAATGCATGGTACCCCAAGGGATGTAGAGGGTGTACCATGAATCCTTGTAGGTTCTAACAAGTGTAGAATGGTTAAGAGAGTATTCTAAAGGCTTAGAATGGTCTAGGAATGTGTATTAGGACTTATAATAACCATTGGAATGATCCTAAACATTGCATGGTACCACAAGGGACGTAGAGGGTGTAGCATGAGTCCTTGTAGGTTCTAACAAGTGTAGAATGGTTAAGAGAGTATTCTAAAGGCTTAGAATGGTCTAGGAATGTGTATTAGGACTTATAAGAACCATTAGAATGATCCTAAACATTGTTCGAGTCCCCAAGGGACATAGAGGGTGCAGCAAGAGTCCTTGGAGGTTCTGATAAGAGTAGAATGGTTAAGAGAGTATTCTAAAGGCTTAGAATGGTCTAGGAATGTGTAGTACGACTTATAAGAACCATTAGAATGATCCTAAACAATGCATGGTACCCCAAGGGATGTAGAGGGTGTACCATGAATCCTTGTAGGTTCTAACAAGTGTAGAATGGTTAAGAGAGTATTCTAAAGGCTTAGAATGGTCTAGGAATGTGTATTAGGACTTATAATAACCATTGGAATGATCCTAAACATTGCATGGTACCACATGGGACGTAGAGGGTGTAGCATGAATCCTTGTAGGTTCTAACAAGTGTAGAATGGTTAAGAGAGTATTCTAAAGGCTTAGAATGGTCTAGGAATGTGTATTAGGACTTATAATAACAATTGGAATGATCCTAAACATTGCATGGTACCACAAGGGACGTAGAGGGTGTAGCATGAGTACTTGGAGGTTCTAACAAGTGTAGAATGGTTAAGAGAGTATTCTAAAGGCTTAGAATGGTCTAAGAATGTGTATTAGGACTTATAATAACCATTAGAATGATCCTAAACATTGTTCGAGTCCCCAAGGGACATAGAGGGTACAGCATGAGTACTTGGAGGTTCTAATAAGTGTAGAATGGTTAAGAGAGTATTCTAAAGGCTTAGAATGGTCTACGAATGTGTAGTAGGACTTATAAGAACCATTTGAATGATCCTAAACAATGCATGGTACCCCAAGGGATGTAGAGGGTGTACCATGAATCCTTGTAGGTTCTAACAAGTGTAGAATGGTTAAGAGAGTGTTCTAAAGGCTTAGAATGGTCTAGGAATGTATAATAGGACTTATAATAACCATTAGAATGATCCTAAACAATGCTTGAGTCCCCAAGGGACGTAGAGGGTGTAGCATGAGTCCTTGGAGGTTATAACAAGTGTAGAATGGTTAAGATAGTATTCTAAAGGCTTAGAATGGTCTAGGAATGTGTATTAGGAATTATAATAACCATTAGAATGATCCTAAACAATGCATGGTACCCCAAGGGACGTAGAGGGTGTAGCATGAGTCCTTGTAGGTTCTAACAAGTGTAGAATGGTTAAGAGAGTATTCTAAAGGCTTAGAATGGTCTAGGAATGTGTATTAGGACTTATAAGAACCATTAGAATGATCCTAAACATTGTTCGAGTCCCCAAGGGACATAGAGGGTGTAGCAAGAGTCCATGGAGGTTCTGATAAGAGTAGAATGGTTAAGAGAGTATTCTAAAGGCTTAGAATGGTCTAGGAACGTGTACTAGGACTTATAAGAACCATTTGAAAGATCCTAAACAATGCATGGTACCCCAAGGGATGTAGAGGGTGTACCATGAATCCTTGGACGTTCTAACAAGTGTAGAATGGTTAAGAGAGTATTCTAAATGCTTAGAATGGTCTAGGAATGTGTAGTAGGACTTATAAGAACCATTAGAATGATCCTAAACAATGCATGGTACCCCAAGGGATGTAGAGGGTGTACCATGAATCCTTGTAGGTTCTAACAAGTGTAGAATGGTTAAGAGAGTATTCTAAAGGCTTAGAATGGTCTAGGAATGTGTATTAGGACTTATAATAACCATTGGAATGATCCTAAACATTGCATGGTACCACAAGGGACGTAGAGGGTGTAGCATGAGTCCTTGTAGGTTCTAACAAGTGTAGAATGGTTAAGAGAGTATTCTAAAGGCTTAGAATGGTCTAGGAATGTGTATTAGGACTTATAAGAACCATTAGAATGATCCTAAACATTGTTCGAGTCCCCAAGGGACATAGAGGGTGCAGCAAGAGTCCTTGGAGGTTCTGATAAGAGTAGAATGGTTAAGAGAGTATTCTAAAGGCTTAGAATGGTCTAGGAATGTGTAGTACGACTTATAAGAACCATTAGAATGATCCTAAACAATGCATGGTACCCCAAGGGATGTAGAGGGTGTACCATGAATCCTTGTAGGTTCTAACAAGTGTAGAATGGTTAAGAGAGTATTCTAAAGGCTTAGAATGGTCTAGGAATGTGTATTAGGACTTATAATAACCATTGGAATGATCCTAAACATTGCATGGTACCACATGGGACGTAGAGGGTGTAGCATGAATCCTTGTAGGTTCTAACAAGTGTAGAATGGTTAAGAGAGTATTCTAAAGGCTTAGAATGGTCTAGGAATGTGTATTAGGACTTATAAGAACCATTGGAATGATCCTAAACATTGCATGGTACCACAAGGGACGTAGAGGGTGTAGCATGAGTCCTTGTAGGTTCTAACAAGTGTAGAATGGTTAAGAGAGTATTCTAAAGGCTTAGAATGGTCTAGGAATGTGTATTAGGACTTATAAGAACCATTAGAATGATCCTAAACATTGTTCGAGTCCCCAAGGGACATAGAGGGTGCAGCAAGAGTCCTTGGAGGTTCTGATAAGAGTAGAATGGTTAAGAGAGTATTCTAAAGGCTTAGAATGGTCTAGGAATGTGTAGTACGACTTATAAGAACCATTAAAATGATCCTAAACAATGCATGGTACCCCAAGGGATGTAGAGGGTGTACCATGAATCCTTGTAGGTTCTAACAAGTGTAGAATGGTTAAGAGAGTATTCTAAAGGCTTAGAATGGTCTAGGAATGTGTATTAGGACTTATAATAACCATTGGAATGATCCTAAACATTGCATGGTACCACATGGGACGTAGAGGGTGTAGCATGAGTCCTTGTAGGTTCTAACAAGTGTAGAATGGTTAAGAGAGTATTCTAAAGGCTTAGAATGGTCTAGGAATGTGTAGTACGACTTATAAGAACCATTAGAATGATCCTAAACATTGTTCGAGTCCCCAAGGGACATAGAGGGTACAGCATGAGTACTTGGAGGTTCTAACAAGTGTAGAATGGTTAAGAGAGTATTCTAAAGGCTTAGAATGGTCTACGAATGTGTAGTAGGACTTATAAGAACCATTTGAATGATCCTAAACAATGCATGGTACCCCAAGGGATGTAGAGGGTGTACCATGAATCCTTGTAGGTTCTAACAAGTGTAGAATGGTTAAGAGAGTGTTCTAAAGGCTTAGAATGGTCTAGGAATGTATAATAGGACTTATAATAACCATTAGAATGATCCTAAACAATGCTTGAGTCCCCAAGGGACGTAGAGGGTGTAGCATGAGTCCTTGGAGGTTATAACAAGTGTAGAATGGTTAAGATAGTATTCTAAAGGCTTAGAATGGTCTAGGAATGTGTATTAGGAATTATAATAACCATTAGAATGATCCTAAACAATGCATGGTACCCCAAGGGACGTAGAGGGTGTAGCATGAGTCCTTGTAGGTTCTAACAAGTGTAGAATGGTTAAGAGAGTATTCTAAAGGCTTAGAATGGTCTAGGAATGTGTATTAGGACTTATAAGAACCATTAGAATGATCCTAAACATTGTTCGAGTCCCCAAGGGACATAGAGGGTGTAGCAAGAGTCCATGGAGGTTCTGATAAGAGTAGAATGGTTAAGAGAGTATTCTAAAGGCTTAGAATGGTCTAGGAACGTGTACTAGGACTTATAAGAACCATTTGAAAGATCCTAAACAATGCATGGTACCCCAAGGGATGTAGAGGGTGTACCATGAATCCTTGGACGTTCTAACAAGTGTAGAATGGTTAAGAGAGTATTCTAAATGCTTAGAATGGTCTAGGAATGTGTAGTAGGACTTATAAGAACCATTAGAATGATCCTAAACAATGCATGGTACCCCAAGGGATGTAGAGGGTGTACCATGAATCCTTGTAGGTTCTAACAAGTGTAGAATGGTTAAGAGAGTATTCTAAAGGCTTAGAATG
The DNA here is from genome assembly GCA_037953625.1 of Crotalaria pallida. NCBI lineage: Eukaryota > Viridiplantae > Streptophyta > Magnoliopsida > Fabales > Fabaceae > Crotalaria > Crotalaria pallida. The sequence goes on along the minus strand of CM075655.1, from coordinate 60,290,847 downwards.
GTCTAGGAATGTGTATTAGGACTTATAATAACCATTGGAATGATCCTAAACATTGCATGGTACCACAAGGGACGTAGAGGGTGTAGCATGAGTCCTTGTAGGTTCTAACAAGTGTAGAATGGTTAAGAGAGTATTCTAAAGGCTTAGAATGGTCTAGGAATGTGTATTAGGACTTATAAGAACCATTAGAATGATCCTAAACATTGTTCGAGTCCCCAAGGGACATAGAGGGTGCAGCAAGAGTCCTTGGAGGTTCTGATAAGAGTAGAATGGTTAAGAGAGTATTCTAAAGGCTTAGAATGGTCTAGGAATGTGTAGTACGACTTATAAGAACCATTAGAATGATCCTAAACAATGCATGGTACCCCAAGGGATGTAGAGGGTGTACCATGAATCCTTGTAGGTTCTAACAAGTGTAGAATGGTTAAGAGAGTATTCTAAAGGCTTAGAATGGTCTAGGAATGTGTATTAGGACTTATAATAACCATTGGAATGATCCTAAACATTGCATGGTACCACATGGGACGTAGAGGGTGTAGCATGAATCCTTGTAGGTTCTAACAAGTGTAGAATGGTTAAGAGAGTATTCTAAAGGCTTAGAATGGTCTAGGAATGTGTATTAGGACTTATAAGAACCATTGGAATGATCCTAAACATTGCATGGTACCACAAGGGACGTAGAGGGTGTAGCATGAGTCCTTGTAGGTTCTAACAAGTGTAGAATGGTTAAGAGAGTATTCTAAAGGCTTAGAATGGTCTAGGAATGTGTATTAGGACTTATAAGAACCATTAGAATGATCCTAAACATTGTTCGAGTCCCCAAGGGACATAGAGGGTGCAGCAAGAGTCCTTGGAGGTTCTGATAAGAGTAGAATGGTTAAGAGAGTATTCTAAAGGCTTAGAATGGTCTAGGAATGTGTAGTACGACTTATAAGAACCATTAAAATGATCCTAAACAATGCATGGTACCCCAAGGGATGTAGAGGGTGTACCATGAATCCTTGTAGGTTCTAACAAGTGTAGAATGGTTAAGAGAGTATTCTAAAGGCTTAGAATGGTCTAGGAATGTGTATTAGGACTTATAATAACCATTGGAATGATCCTAAACATTGCATGGTACCACATGGGACGTAGAGGGTGTAGCATGAGTCCTTGTAGGTTCTAACAAGTGTAGAATGGTTAAGAGAGTATTCTAAAGGCTTAGAATGGTCTAGGAATGTGTAGTACGACTTATAAGAACCATTAGAATGATCCTAAACATTGTTCGAGTCCCCAAGGGACATAGAGGGTACAGCATGAGTACTTGGAGGTTCTAACAAGTGTAGAATGGTTAAGAGAGTATTCTAAAGGCTTAGAATGGTCTACGAATGTGTAGTAGGACTTATAAGAACCATTTGAATGATCCTAAACAATGCATGGTACCCCAAGGGATGTAGAGGGTGTACCATGAATCCTTGTAGGTTCTAACAAGTGTAGAATGGTTAAGAGAGTGTTCTAAAGGCTTAGAATGGTCTAGGAATGTATAATAGGACTTATAATAACCATTAGAATGATCCTAAACAATGCTTGAGTCCCCAAGGGACGTAGAGGGTGTAGCATGAGTCCTTGGAGGTTATAACAAGTGTAGAATGGTTAAGATAGTATTCTAAAGGCTTAGAATGGTCTAGGAATGTGTATTAGGAATTATAATAACCATTAGAATGATCCTAAACAATGCATGGTACCCCAAGGGACGTAGAGGGTGTAGCATGAGTCCTTGTAGGTTCTAACAAGTGTAGAATGGTTAAGAGAGTATTCTAAAGGCTTAGAATGGTCTAGGAATGTGTATTAGGACTTATAAGAACCATTAGAATGATCCTAAACATTGTTCGAGTCCCCAAGGGACATAGAGGGTGTAGCAAGAGTCCATGGAGGTTCTGATAAGAGTAGAATGGTTAAGAGAGTATTCTAAAGGCTTAGAATGGTCTAGGAACGTGTACTAGGACTTATAAGAACCATTTGAAAGATCCTAAACAATGCATGGTACCCCAAGGGATGTAGAGGGTGTACCATGAATCCTTGGACGTTCTAACAAGTGTAGAATGGTTAAGAGAGTATTCTAAATGCTTAGAATGGTCTAGGAATGTGTAGTAGGACTTATAAGAACCATTAGAATGATCCTAAACAATGCATGGTACCCCAAGGGATGTAGAGGGTGTACCATGAATCCTTGTAGGTTCTAACAAGTGTAGAATGGTTAAGAGAGTATTCTAAAGGCTTAGAATGGTCTAGGAATGTGTATTAGGACTTATAATAACCATTGGAATGATCCTAAACATTGCATGGTACCACAAGGGACGTAGAGGGTGTAGCATGAGTCCTTGTAGGTTCTAACAAGTGTAGAATGGTTAAGAGAGTATTCTAAAGGCTTAGAATGGTCTAGGAATGTGTATTAGGACTTATAAGAACCATTAGAATGATCCTAAACATTGTTCGAGTCCCCAAGGGACATAGAGGGTGCAGCAAGAGTCCTTGGAGGTTCTGATAAGAGTAGAATGGTTAAGAGAGTATTCTAAAGGCTTAGAATGGTCTAGGAATGTGTAGTACGACTTATAAGAACCATTAGAATGATCCTAAACAATGCATGGTACCCCAAGGGATGTAGAGGGTGTACCATGAATCCTTGTAGGTTCTAACAAGTGTAGAATGGTTAAGAGAGTATTCTAAAGGCTTAGAATGGTCTAGGAATGTGTATTAGGACTTATAATAACCATTGGAATGATCCTAAACATTGCATGGTACCACATGGGACGTAGAGGGTGTAGCATGAATCCTTGTAGGTTCTAACAAGTGTAGAATGGTTAAGAGAGTATTCTAAAGGCTTAGAATGGTCTAGGAATGTGTATTAGGACTTATAATAACAATTGGAATGATCCTAAACATTGCATGGTACCACAAGGGACGTAGAGGGTGTAGCATGAGTACTTGGAGGTTCTAACAAGTGTAGAATGGTTAAGAGAGTATTCTAAAGGCTTAGAATGGTCTAGGAATGTGTATTGGGACTTATAATAACCATTAGAATGATCCTAAACATTGTTCGAGTCCCCAAGGGACATAGAGGGTACAACATGAGTACTTGGAGGTTCTAACAAGTGTAGAATGGTTAAGAGAGTATTCTAAAGGCTTAGAATGGTCTAGGAATGTGTAGTAGGACTTATAAGAACCATTTGAATGATCCTAAACAATGCATGGTACCCCAAGGGATGTAGAGGGTGTACCATGAATCCTTGTAGGTTCTAACAAGTGTAGAATGGTTAAGAGAGTGTTCTAAAGGCTTAGAATGGTCTAGGAATGTATAATAGGACTTATAATAACCATTAGAATGATCCTAAACAATGCTTGAGTCCCCAAGGGACGTAGAGGGTGTAGCATGAGTCCTTGGAGGTTATAACAAGTGTAGAATGGTTAAGATAGTATTCTAAAGGCTTAGAATGGTCTAGGAATGTGTATTAGGAATTATAATAACCATTAGAATGATCCTAAACAATGCATGGTACCCCAAGGGACGTAGAGGGTGTAGCATGAGTCCTTGTAGGTTCTAACAAGTGTAGAATGGTTAAGAGAGTATTCTAAAGGCTTAGAATGGTCTAGGAATGTGTATTAGGACTTATAAGAACCATTAGAATGATCCTAAACATTGTTCGAGTCCCCAAGGGACATAGAGGGTGTAGCAAGAGTCCATGGAGGTTCTAATAAGAGTAGAATGGTTAAGAGAGTATTCTAAAGGCTTAGAATGGTCTAGGAACGTGTACTAGGACTTATAAGAACCATTTGAAAGATCCTAAACAATGCATGGTACCCCAAGGGATGTAGAGGGTGTACCATGAATCCTTGGACGTTCTAACAAGTGTAGAATGGTTAAGAGAGTATTCTAAATGCTTAGAATGGTCTAGGAATGTGTAGTAGGACTTATAAGAACCATTAGAATGATCCTAAACAATGCATGGTACCCCAAGGGATGTAGAGGGTGTACCATGAATCCTTGTAGGTTCTAACAAGTGTAGAATGGTTAAGAGAGTATTCTAAAGGCTTAGAATGGTCTAGGAATGTGTATTAGGACTTATAATAACCATTGGAATGATCCTAAACATTGCATGGTACCACAAGGGACGTAGAGGGTGTAGCATGAGTCCTTGTAGGTTCTAACAAGTGTAGAATGGTTAAGAGAGTATTCTAAAGGCTTAGAATGGTCTAGGAATGTGTATTAGGACTTATAAGAACCATTAGAATGATCCTAAACATTGTTCGAGTCCCCAAGGGACATAGAGGGTGCAGCAAGAGTCCTTGGAGGTTCTGATAAGAGTAGAATGGTTAAGAGAGTATTCTAAAGGCTTAGAATGGTCTAGGAATGTGTAGTACGACTTATAAGAACCATTAGAATGATCCTAAACAATGCATGGTACCCCAAGGGATGTAGAGGGTGTACCATGAATCCTTGTAGGTTCTAACAAGTGTAGAATGGTTAAGAGAGTATTCTAAAGGCTTAGAATGGTCTAGGAATGTGTATTAGGACTTATAATAACCATTGGAATGATCCTAAACATTGCATGGTACCACATGGGACGTAGAGGGTGTAGCATGAATCCTTGTAGGTTCTAACAAGTGTAGAATGGTTAAGAGAGTATTCTAAAGTCTTAGAATGGTCTAGGAATGTGTATTAGGACTTATAATAACAATTGGAATGATCCTAAACATTGCATGGTACCACAAGGGACGTAGAGGGTGTAGCATGAATCGTTGTAGGTTCTAACAAGTGTAGAATGGTTAAGAGAGTATTCTAAAGGCTTAGAATGGTCTAGGAATGTGTATTAGGACTTATAATAACTATTAGAATGATCCTAAACATTGTTCGAGTCCCCAAGGGACATATTGGGTACAGCATGAGTACTTGGAGGTTCTAACAAGTGTAGAATGGTTAAGAGAGTATTCTAAAGGCTTAGAATGGTCTAGGAATGTGTAGTAGGACTTATAAGAACCATTTGAATGATCCTAAACAATGCATGGTACCCCAAGGGATGTAGAGGGTGTACCATGAATCCTTGTAGGTTCTAACAAGTGTAGAATGCTTAAGAAAGTATTCTAAAGGCTTAGAATGGTCTAGGAATGTGTAGTAGGACTTATAATAACCATTGGAATGATCCTAAACATTGCATGGTACCACAAGGGACGTAGAGGGTGTAGCATGAGTCCTTGTAGGTTCTAACAAGTGTAGAATGGTTAAGAGAGTATTCTAAAGGCTTAGAATGGTCTAGGAATGTGTATTAGGACTTATAAGAACCATTAGAATGATCCTAAACATTGTTCGAGTCCCCAAGGGACATAGAGGGTGCAGCATGAGTACTTGGAGGTTCTAACAAGTGTAGAATGGTTAAGAGAGTATTCTAAATGCTTAGAATGGTCTAGGAATGTGTAGTAGGACTTATAAGAACCATTAGAATGATCCTAAACAATGCATGGTACCCCAAGGGATGTAGAGGGTGTACCATGAATCCTTGTAGGTTCTAACAAGTGTAGAATGGTTAAGAGAGTGTTCTAAAGGCTTAGAATGGTCTAGGAATGTATAATAGGACTTATAATAACCATTAGAATGATCCTAACCAATGCTTGAGTCCCCAAGGGACGTAGAGGGTGTAGCATGAGTCCTTGGAGGTTATAACAAGTGTAGAATGGTTAAGATAGTATTCTAAAGGCTTAGAATGGTCTAGGAATGTGTATTAGGAATTATAATAACCATTAGAATGATCCTAAACATTGCATGGTACCACAAGGGACGTAGAGGGTGTAGCATGAGTCCTTGTAGGTTCTAACAAGTGTAGAATGGTTAAGAGAGTATTCTAAAGGCTTAGAATAGTCTAGGAATGTGTATTAGGACTTATAAGAACCATTAGAATGATCCTAAACATTGTTCGAGTCCCCAAGGGACATAGAGGGTGCAGCATGAGTACTTGGAGGTTCTAACAAGTGTAGAATGGTTAAGAGAGTATTCTAAATGCTTAGAATGGTCTAGGAATGTGTAGTAGGACTTATAAGAACCATTAGAATGATCCTAAACAATGCATGGTACCCCAAGGGATGTAGAGGGTGTACCATGAATCCTTGTAGGTTCTAACAAGTGTAGAATGGTTAAGAGAGTGTTCTAAAGGCTTAGAATGGTCTAGGAATGTATAATAGGACTTATAATAACCATTAGAATGATCCTAACCAATGCTTGAGTCCCCAAGGGACGTAGAGGGTGTAGCATGAGTCCTTGGAGGTTATAACAAGTGTAGAATGGTTAAGATAGTATTCTAAAGGCTTAGAATGGTCTAGGAATGTGTATTAGGAATTATAATAACCATTAGAATGATCCTAAACAATGCATGGTACCCCAAGGGACGTAGAGGGTGTAGCATGAGTCCTTGTAGGTTCTAACAAGTGTAGAATGGTTAAGAGAGTATTCTAAAGGCTTAGAATGGTCTAGGAATGTGTATTAGGACTTATAAGAACCATTAGAATGATCCTAAACATTGTTCGAGTCCCCAAGGGACATAGAGGGTGTAGCAAGAGTCCATGGAGGTTCTAATAAGAGTAGAATGGTTAAGAGAGTATTCTAAAGGCTTAGAATGGTCTAGGAACGTGTACTAGGACTTATAAGAACCATTTGAAAGATCCTAAACAATGCATGGTACCCCAAGGGATGTAGAGGGTGTACCATGAATCCTTGGACGTTCTAACAAGTGTAGAATGGTTAAGAGAGTATTCTAAATGCTTAGAATGGTCTAGGAATGTGTAGTAGGACTTATAAGAACCATTAGAATGATCCTAAACAATGCATGGTACCCCAAGGGATGTAGAGGGTGTACCATGAATCCTTGTAGGTTCTAACAAGTGTAGAATGGTTAAGAGAGTATTCTAAATGCTTAGAATGGTCTAGGAATGTGTATTAGGAATTATAATAACCATTCGAATGATCCTAAACAATGCATGGTACCCCAAGGGACGTAGAGGGTGTAGCATGAGTCCTTGTAGGTTCTAACAAGTGTAGAATGGTTAAGAGAGTATTCTAAAGGCTTAGAATGGTCTAGGAATGTGTATTAGGACTTATAAGAACCATTAGAATGATCCTAAACATTGTTCGAGTCCCCAAGGGACATAGAGGGTGTAGCAAGAGTCCATGGAGGTTCTAATAAGAGTAGAATGGTTAAGAGAGTATTCTAAAGGCTTAGAATGGTCTAGGAACGTGTACTAGGACTTATAAGAACCATTTGAAAGATCCTAAACAATGCATGGTACCCCAAGGGATGTAGAGGGTGTACCATGAATCCTTGGACGTTCTAACAAGTGTAGAATGGTTAAGAGAGTATTCTAAATGCTTAGAATGGTCTAGGAATGTGTAGTAGGACTTATAAGAACCATTAGAATGATCCTAAACAATGCATGGTACCCCAAGGGATGTAGAGGGTGTACCATGAATCCTTGTAGGTTCTAACAAGTGTAGAATGGTTAAGAGAGTATTCTAAAGGCTTAGAATGGTCTAGGAATGTGTATTAGGACTTATAATAACCATTGGAATGATCCTAAACATTGCATGGTACCACAAGGGACGTAGAGGGTGTAGCATGAGTCCTTGTAGGTTCTAACAAGTGTAGAATGGTTAAGAGAGTATTCTAAAGGCTTAGAATGGTCTAGGAATGTGTATTAGGACTTATAAGAACCATTAGAATGATCCTAAACATTGTTCGAGTCCCCAAGGGACATAGAGGGTGCAGCAAGAGTCCTTGGAGGTTCTGATAAGAGTAGAATGGTTAAGAGAGTATTCTAAAGGCTTAGAATGGTCTAGGAATGTGTAGTACGACTTATAAGAACCATTAGAATGATCCTAAACAATGCATGGTACCCCAAGGGATGTAGAGGGTGTACCATGAATCCTTATAGGTTCTAACAAGTGTAGAATGGTTAAGAGAGTATTCTAAAGGCTTAGAATGGTCTAGGAATGTGTATTAGGACTTATAATAACCATTGGAATGATCCTAAACATTGCATGGTACCACATGGGACGTAGAGGGTGTAGCATGAATCCTTGTAGGTTCTAACAAGTGTAGAATGGTTAAGAGAGTATTCTAAAGTCTTAGAATGGTCTAGGAATGTGTATTAGGACTTATAATAACAATTGGAATGATCCTAAACATTGCATGGTACCACAAGGGACGTAGAGGGTGTAGCATGAATCGTTGTAGGTTCTAACAAGTGTAGAATGGTTAAGAGAGTATTCTAAAGGCTTAGAATGGTCTAGGAATGTGTATTAGGACTTATAATAACTATTAGAATGATCCTAAACATTGTTCGAGTCCCCAAGGGACATATTGGGTACAGCATGAGTACTTGGAGGTTCTAACAAGTGTAGAATGGTTAAGAGAGTATTCTAAAGGCTTAGAATGATCTAGGAATGTGTAGTAGGACTTATAATAACCATTAGAATGATCCTAAACATTGCATGGTACCACAAGGGACGTAGAGGGTGTAGCATGAGTCCTTGTAGGTTCTAACAAGTGTAGAATGGTTAAGAGAGTATTCTAAAGGCTTAGAATAGTCTAGGAATGTGTATTAGGACTTATAAGAACCATTAGAATGATCCTAAACATTGTTCGAGTCCCCAAGGGACATAGAGGGTGCAGCATGAGTACTTGGAGGTTCTAACAAGTGTAGAATGGTTAAGAGAGTATTCTAAATGCTTAGAATGGTCTAGGAATGTGTAGTAGGACTTATAAGAACCATTAGAATGATCCTAAACAATGCATGGTACCCCAAGGGATGTAGAGGGTGTACCATGAATCCTTGTAGGTTCTAACAAGTGTAGAATGGTTAAGAGAGTGTTCTAAAGGCTTAGAATGGTCTAGGAATGTATAATAGGACTTATAATAACCATTAGAATGATCCTAACCAATGCTTGAGTCCCCAAGGGACGTAGAGGGTGTAGCATGAGTCCTTGGAGGTTATAACAAGTGTAGAATGGTTAAGATAGTATTCTAAAGGCTTAGAATGGTCTAGGAATGTGTATTAGGAATTATAATAACCATTAGAATGATCCTAAACAATGCATGGTACCCCAAGGGACGTAGAGGGTGTAGCATGAGTCCTTGTAGGTTCTAACAAGTGTAGAATGGTTAAGAGAGTATTCTAAAGGCTTAGAATGGTCTAGGAATGTGTATTAGGACTTATAAGAACCATTAGAATGATCCTAAACATTGTTCGAGTCCCCAAGGGACATAGAGGGTGTAGCAAGAGTCCATGGAGGTTCTAATAAGAGTAGAATGGTTAAGAGAGTATTCTAAAGGCTTAGAATGGTCTAGGAACGTGTACTAGGACTTATAAGAACCATTTGAAAGATCCTAAACAATGCATGGTACCCCAAGGGATGTAGAGGGTGTACCATGAATCCTTGGACGTTCTAACAAGTGTAGAATGGTTAAGAGAGTATTCTAAATGCTTAGAATGGTCTAGGAATGTGTAGTAGGACTTATAAGAACCATTAGAATGATCCTAAACAATGCATGGTACCCCAAGGGATGTAGAGGGTGTACCATGAATCCTTGTAGGTTCTAACAAGTGTAGAATGGTTAAGAGAGTATTCTAAATGCTTAGAATGGTCTAGGAATGTGTATTAGGAATTATAATAACCATTCGAATGATCCTAAACAATGCATGGTACCCCAAGGGACGTAGAGGGTGTAGCATGAGTCCTTGTAGGTTCTAACAAGTGTAGAATGGTTAAGAGAGTATTCTAAAGGCTTAGAATGGTCTAGGAATGTGTATTAGGACTTATAAGAACCATTAGAATGATCCTAAACATTGTTCGAGTCCCCAAGGGACATAGAGGGTGTAGCAAGAGTCCATGGAGGTTCTAATAAGAGTAGAATGGTTAAGAGAGTATTCTAAAGGCTTAGAATGGTCTAGGAATGTGTAGTAGGACTTATAAGAACCATTAGAATGATCCTAAACAATGCATGGTACCCCAAGGGATGTAGAGGGTGTACCATGAATCCTTGTAGGTTCTAACAAGTGTAGAATGGTTAAGAGAGTGTTCTAAAGGCTTAGAATGGTCTAGGAATGTATAATAGGACTTATAATAACCATTAGAATGATCCTAACCAATGCTTGAGTCCCCAAGGGACGTAGAGGGTGTAGCATGAGTCCTTGGAGGTTATAACAAGTGTAGAATGGTTAAGATAGTATTCTAAAGGCTTAGAATGGTCTAGGAATGTGTATTAGGAATTATAATAACCATTAGAATGATCCTAAACATTGCATGGTACCACAAGGGACGTAGAGGGTGTAGCATGAGTCCTTGTAGGTTCTAACAAGTGTAGAATGGTTAAGAGAGTATTCTAAAGGCTTAGAATAGTCTAGGAATGTGTATTAGGACTTATAAGAACCATTAGAATGATCCTAAACATTGTTCGAGTCCCCAAGGGACATAGAGGGTGCAGCATGAGTACTTGGAGGTTCTAACAAGTGTAGAATGGTTAAGAGAGTATTCTAAATGCTTAGAATGGTCTAGGAATGTGTAGTAGGACTTATAAGAACCATTAGAATGATCCTAAACAATGCATGGTACCCCAAGGGATGTAGAGGGTGTACCATGAATCCTTGTAGGTTCTAACAAGTGTAGAATGGTTAAGAGAGTGTTCTAAAGGCTTAGAATGGTCTAGGAATGTATAATAGGACTTATAATAACCATTAGAATGATCCTAACCAATGCTTGAGTCCCCAAGGGACGTAGAGGGTGTAGCATGAGTCCTTGGAGGTTATAACAAGTGTAGAATGGTTAAGATAGTATTCTAAAGGCTTAGAATGGTCTAGGAATGTGTATTAGGAATTATAATAACCATTAGAATGATCCTAAACAATGCATGGTACCCCAAGGGACGTAGAGGGTGTAGCATGAGTCCTTGTAGGTTCTAACAAGTGTAGAATGGTTAAGAGAGTATTCTAAAGGCTTAGAATGGTCTAGGAATGTGTATTAGGACTTATAAGAACCATTAGAATGATCCTAAACATTGTTCGAGTCCCCAAGGGACATAGAGGGTGTAGCAAGAGTCCATGGAGGTTCTAATAAGAGTAGAATGGTTAAGAGAGTATTCTAAAGGCTTAGAATGGTCTAGGAACGTGTACTAGGACTTATAAGAACCATTTGAAAGATCCTAAACAATGCATGGTACCCCAAGGGATGTAGAGGGTGTACCATGAATCCTTGGACGTTCTAACAAGTGTAGAATGGTTAAGAGAGTATTCTAAATGCTTAGAATGGTCTAGGAATGTGTAGTAGGACTTATAAGAACCATTAGAATGATCCTAAACAATGCATGGTACCCCAAGGGATGTAGAGGGTGTACCATGAATCCTTGTAGGTTCTAACAAGTGTAGAATGGTTAAGAGAGTATTCTAAATGCTTAGAATGGTCTAGGAATGTGTATTAGGAATTATAATAACCATTCGAATGATCCTAAACAATGCATGGTACCCCAAGGGACGTAGAGGGTGTAGCATGAGTCCTTGTAGGTTCTAACAAGTGTAGAATGGTTAAGAGAGTATTCTAAAGGCTTAGAATGGTCTAGGAATGTGTATTAGGACTTATAAGAACCATTAGAATGATCCTAAACATTGTTCGAGTCCCCAAGGGACATAGAGGGTGTAGCAAGAGTCCATGGAGGTTCTAATAAGAGTAGAATGGTTAAGAGAGTATTCTAAAGGCTTAGAATGGTCTAGGAATGTGTAGTAGGACTTATAAGAACCATTAGAATGATCCTAAACAATGCATGGTACCCCAAGGGATGTAGAGGGTGTACCATGAATCCTTGTAGGTTCTAACAAGTGTAGAATGGTTAAGAGAGTGTTCTAAAGGCTTAGAATGGTCTAGGAATGTATAATAGGACTTATAATAACCATTAGAATGATCCTAACCAATGCTTGAGTCCCCAAGGGACGTAGAGGGTGTAGCATGAGTCCTTGGAGGTTATAACAAGTGTAGAATGGTTAAGATAGTATTCTAAAGGCTTAGAATGGTCTAGGAATGTGTATTAGGAATTATAATAACCATTAGAATGATCCTAAACATTGCATGGTACCACAAGGGACGTAGAGGGTGTAGCATGAGTCCTTGTAGGTTCTAACAAGTGTAGAATGGTTAAGAGAGTATTCTAAAGGCTTAGAATAGTCTAGGAATGTGTATTAGGACTTATAAGAACCATTAGAATGATCCTAAACATTGTTCGAGTCCCCAAGGGACATAGAGGGTGCAGCATGAGTACTTGGAGGTTCTAACAAGTGTAGAATGGTTAAGAGAGTATTCTAAATGCTTAGAATGGTCTAGGAATGTGTAGTAGGACTTATAAGAACCATTAGAATGATCCTAAACAATGCATGGTACCCCAAGGGATGTAGAGGGTGTACCATGAATCCTTGTAGGTTCTAACAAGTGTAGAATGGTTAAGAGAGTGTTCTAAAGGCTTAGAATGGTCTAGGAATGTATAATAGGACTTATAATAACCATTAGAATGATCCTAACCAATGCTTGAGTCCCCAAGGGACGTAGAGGGTGTAGCATGAGTCCTTGGAGGTTATAACAAGTGTAGAATGGTTAAGATAGTATTCTAAAGGCTTAGAATGGTCTAGGAATGTGTATTAGGAATTATAATAACCATTAGAATGATCCTAAACAATGCATGGTACCCCAAGGGACGTAGAGGGTGTAGCATGAGTCCTTGTAGGTTCTAACAAGTGTAGAATGGTTAAGAGAGTATTCTAAAGGCTTAGAATGGTCTAGGAATGTGTATTAGGACTTATAAGAACCATTAGAATGATCCTAAACATTGTTCGAGTCCCCAAGGGACATAGAGGGTGTAGCAAGAGTCCATGGAGGTTCTAATAAGAGTAGAATGGTTAAGAGAGTATTCTAAAGGCTTAGAATGGTCTAGGAACGTGTACTAGGACTTATAAGAACCATTTGAAAGATCCTAAACAATGCATGGTACCCCAAGGGATGTAGAGGGTGTACCATGAATCCTTGGACGTTCTAACAAGTGTAGAATGGTTAAGAGAGTATTCTAAATGCTTAGAATGGTCTAGGAATGTGTAGTAGGACTTATAAGAACCATTAGAATGATCCTAAACAATGCATGGTACCCCAAGGGATGTAGAGGGTGTACCATGAATCCTTGTAGGTTCTAACAAGTGTAGAATGGTTAAGAGAGTATTCTAAATGCTTAGAATGGTCTAGGAATGTGTATTAGGAATTATAATAACCATTCGAATGATCCTAAACAATGCATGGTACCCCAAGGGACGTAGAGGGTGTAGCATGAGTCCTTGTAGGTTCTAACAAGTGTAGAATGGTTAAGAGAGTATTCTAAAGGCTTAGAATGGTCTAGGAATGTGTATTAGGACTTATAAGAACCATTAGAATGATCCTAAACATTGTTCGAGTCCCCAAGGGACATAGAGGGTGTAGCAAGAGTCCATGGAGGTTCTAATAAGAGTAGAATGGTTAAGAGAGTATTCTAAAGGCTTAGAATGGTCTAGGAACGTGTACTAGGACTTATAAGAACCATTTGAAAGATCCTAAACAATGCATGGTACCCCAAGGGATGTAGAGGGTGTACCATGAATCCTTGGACGTTCTAACAAGTGTAGAATGGTTAAGAGAGTATTCTAAATGCTTAGAATGGTCTAGGAATGTGTAGTAGGACTTATAAGAACCATTAGAATGATCCTAAACAATGCATGGTACCCCAAGGGATGTAGAGGGTGTACCATGAATCCTTGTAGGTTCTAACAAGTGTAGAATGGTTAAGAGAGTATTCTAAAGGCTTAGAATGGTCTAGGAATGTGTATTAGGACTTATAATAACCATTGGAATGATCCTAAACATTGCATGGTACCACAAGGGACGTAGAGGGTGTAGCATGAGTCCTTGTAGGTTCTAACAAGTGTAGAATGGTTAAGAGAGTATTCTAAAGGCTTAGAATGGTCTAGGAATGTGTATTAGGACTTATAAGAACCATTAGAATGATCCTAAACATTGTTCGAGTCCCCAAGGGACATAGAGGGTGCAGCAAGAGTCCTTGGAGGTTCTGATAAGAGTAGAATGGTTAAGAGAGTATTCTAAAGGCTTAGAATGGTCTAGGAATGTGTAGTACGACTTATAAGAACCATTAGAATGATCCTAAACAATGCATGGTACCCCAAGGGATGTAGAGGGTGTACCATGAATCCTTGTAGGTTCTAACAAGTGTAGAATGGTTAAGAGAGTATTCTAAAGGCTTAGAATGGTCTAGGAATGTGTATTAGGACTTATAATAACCATTGGAATGATCCTAAACATTGCATGGTACCACATGGGACGTAGAGGGTGTAGCATGAATCCTTGTAGGTTCTAACAAGTGTAGAATGGTTAAGAGAGTATTCTAAAGTCTTAGAATGGTCTAGGAATGTGTATTAGGACTTATAATAACAATTGGAATGATCCTAAACATTGCATGGTACCACAAGGGACGTAGAGGGTGTAGCATGAATCGTTGTAGGTTCTAACAAGTGTAGAATGGTTAAGAGAGTATTCTAAAGGCTTAGAATGGTCTAGGAATGTGTATTAGGACTTATAATAACTATTAGAATGATCCTAAACATTGTTCGAGTCCCCAAGGGACATATTGGGTACAGCATGAGTACTTGGAGGTTCTAACAAGTGTAGAATGGTTAAGAGAGTATTCTAAAGGCTTAGAATGATCTAGGAATGTGTAGTAGGACTTATAATAACCATTAGAATGATCCTAAACATTGCATGGTACCACAAGGGACGTAGAGGGTGTAGCATGAGTCCTTGTAGGTTCTAACAAGTGTAGAATGGTTAAGAGAGTATTCTAAAGGCTTAGAATAGTCTAGGAATGTGTATTAGGACTTATAAGAACCATTAGAATGATCCTAAACATTGTTCGAGTCCCCAAGGGACATAGAGGGTGCAGCATGAGTACTTGGAGGTTCTAACAAGTGTAGAATGGTTAAGAGAGTATTCTAAATGCTTAGAATGGTCTAGGAATGTGTAGTAGGACTTATAAGAACCATTAGAATGATCCTAAACAATGCATGGTACCCCAAGGGATGTAGAGGGTGTACCATGAATCCTTGTAGGTTCTAACAAGTGTAGAATGGTTAAGAGAGTGTTCTAAAGGCTTAGAATGGTCTAGGAATGTATAATAGGACTTATAATAACCATTAGAATGATCCTAACCAATGCTTGAGTCCCCAAGGGACGTAGAGGGTGTAGCATGAGTCCTTGGAGGTTATAACAAGTGTAGAATGGTTAAGATAGTATTCTAAAGGCTTAGAATGGTCTAGGAATGTGTATTAGGAATTATAATAACCATTAGAATGATCCTAAACAATGCATGGTACCCCAAGGGACGTAGAGGGTGTAGCATGAGTCCTTGTAGGTTCTAACAAGTGTAGAATGGTTAAGAGAGTATTCTAAAGGCTTAGAATGGTCTAGGAATGTGTATTAGGACTTATAAGAACCATTAGAATGATCCTAAACATTGTTCGAGTCCCCAAGGGACATAGAGGGTGTAGCAAGAGTCCATGGAGGTTCTAATAAGAGTAGAATGGTTAAGAGAGTATTCTAAAGGCTTAGAATGGTCTAGGAACGTGTACTAGGACTTATAAGAACCATTTGAAAGATCCTAAACAATGCATGGTACCCCAAGGGATGTAGAGGGTGTACCATGAATCCTTGGACGTTCTAACAAGTGTAGAATGGTTAAGAGAGTATTCTAAATGCTTAGAATGGTCTAGGAATGTGTAGTAGGACTTATAAGAACCATTAGAATGATCCTAAACAATGCATGGTACCCCAAGGGATGTAGAGGGTGTACCATGAATCCTTGTAGGTTCTAACAAGTGTAGAATGGTTAAGAGAGTATTCTAAATGCTTAGAATGGTCTAGGAATGTGTATTAGGAATTATAATAACCATTCGAATGATCCTAAACAATGCATGGTACCCCAAGGGACGTAGAGGGTGTAGCATGAGTCCTTGTAGGTTCTAACAAGTGTAGAATGGTTAAGAGAGTATTCTAAAGGCTTAGAATGGTCTAGGAATGTGTATTAGGACTTATAAGAACCATTAGAATGATCCTAAACATTGTTCGAGTCCCCAAGGGACATAGAGGGTGTAGCAAGAGTCCATGGAGGTTCTAATAAGAGTAGAATGGTTAAGAGAGTATTCTAAAGGCTTAGAATGGTCTAGGAACGTGTACTAGGACTTATAAGAACCATTTGAAAGATCCTAAACAATGCATGGTACCCCAAGGGATGTAGAGGGTGTACCATGAATCCTTGGACGTTCTAACAAGTGTAGAATGGTTAAGAGAGTATTCTAAATGCTTAGAATGGTCTAGGAATGTGTATTAGGACTTATAATAACCATTGGAATGATCCTAAACATTGCATGGTACCACATGGGACGTAGAGGGTGTAGCATGAATCCTTGTAGGTTCTAACAAGTGTAGAATGGTTAAGAGAGTATTCTAAAGGCTTAGAATGGTCTAGGAATGTGTATTAGGACTTATAATAACCATTGGAATGATCCTAAACATTGCATGGTACCACAAGGGACGTAGAGGGTGTAGCATGAGTCCTTGTAGGTTCTAACAAGTGTAGAATGGTTAAGAGAGTATTCTAAAGGCTTAGAATGGTCTAGGAATGTGTATTAGGACTTATAAGAACCATTAGAATGATCCTAAACATTGTTCGAGTCCCCAAGGGACATAGAGGGTGCAGCAAGAGTCCTTGGAGGTTCTGATAAGAGTAGAATGGTTAAGAGAGTATTCTAAAGGCTTAGAATGGTCTAGGAATGTGTAGTACGACTTATAAGAACCATTAGAATGATCCTAAACAATGCATGGTACCCCAAGGGATGTAGAGGGTGTACCATGAATCCTTGTAGGTTCTAACAAGTGTAGAATGGTTAAGAGAGTATTCTAAAGGCTTAGAATGGTCTAGGAATGTGTATTAGGACTTATAATAACCATTGGAATGATCCTAAACATTGCATGGTACCACATGGGACGTAGAGGGTGTAGCATGAATCCTTGTAGGTTCTAACAAGTGTAGAATGGTTAAGAGAGTATTCTAAAGTCTTAGAATGGTCTAGGAATGTGTATTAGGACTTATAATAACAATTGGAATGATCCTAAACATTGCATGGTACCACAAGGGACGTAGAGGGTGTAGCATGAATCGTTGTAGGTTCTAACAAGTGTAGAATGGTTAAGAGAGTATTCTAAAGGCTTAGAATGGTCTAGGAATGTGTATTAGGACTTATAATAACTATTAGAATGATCCTAAACATTGTTCGAGTCCCCAAGGGACATATTGGGTACAGCATGAGTACTTGGAGGTTCTAACAAGTGTAGAATGGTTAAGAGAGTATTCTAAAGGCTTAGAATGGTCTAGGAATGTGTAGTAGGACTTATAATAACCATTAGAATGATCCTAAACATTGCATGGTACCACAAGGGACGTAGAGGGTGTAGCATGAGTCCTTGTAGGTTCTAACAAGTGTAGAATGGTTAAGAGAGTATTCTAAAGGCTTAGAATAGTCTAGGAATGTGTATTAGGACTTATAAGAACCATTAGAATGATCCTAAACATTGTTCGAGTCCCCAAGGGACATAGAGGGTGCAGCATGAGTACTTGGAGGTTCTAACAAGTGTAGAATGGTTAAGAGAGTATTCTAAATGCTTAGAATGGTCTAGGAATGTGTAGTAGGACTTATAAGAACCATTAGAATGATCCTAAACAATGAATGGTACCCCAAGGGATGTAGAGGGTGTACCATGAATCCTTGTAGGTTCTAACAAGTGTAGAATGGTTAAGAGAGTGTTCTAAAGGCTTAGAATGGTCTAGGAATGTATAATAGGACTTATAATAACCATTAGAATGATCCTAACCAATGCTTGAGTCCCCAAGGGACGTAGAGGGTGTAGCATGAGTCCTTGGAGGTTATAACAAGTGTAGAATGGTTAAGATAGTATTCTAAAGGCTTAGAATGGTCTAGGAATGTGTATTAGGAATTATAATAACCATTAGAATGATCCTAAACAATGCATGGTACCCCAAGGGACGTAGAGGGTGTAGCATGAGTCCTTGTAGGTTCTAACAAGTGTAGAATGGTTAAGAGAGTATTCTAAAGGCTTAGAATGGTCTAGGAATGTGTATTAGGACTTATAAGAACCATTAGAATGATCCTAAACATTGTTCGAGTCCCCAAGGGACATAGAGGGTGTAGCAAGAGTCCATGGAGGTTCTAATAAGAGTAGAATGGTTAAGAGAGTATTCTAAAGGCTTAGAATGGTCTAGGAACGTGTACTAGGACTTATAAGAACCATTTGAAAGATCCTAAACAATGCATGGTACCCCAAGGGATGTAGAGGGTGTACCATGAATCCTTGGACGTTCTAACAAGTGTAGAATGGTTAAGAGAGTATTCTAAATGCTTAGAATGGTCTAGGAATGTGTAGTAGGACTTATAAGAACCATTAGAATGATCCTAAACAATGCATGGTACCCCAAGGGATGTAGAGGGTGTACCATGAATCCTTGTAGGTTCTAACAAGTGTAGAATGGTTAAGAGAGTATTCTAAATGCTTAGAATGGTCTAGGAATGTGTATTAGGAATTATAATAACCATTCGAATGATCCTAAACAATGCATGGTACCCCAAGGGACGTAGAGGGTGTAGCATGAGTCCTTGTAGGTTCTAACAAGTGTAGAATGGTTAAGAGAGTATTCTAAAGGCTTAGAATGGTCTAGGAATGTGTATTAGGACTTATAAGAACCATTAGAATGATCCTAAACATTGTTCGAGTCCCCAAGGGACATAGAGGGTGTAGCAAGAGTCCATGGAGGTTCTAATAAGAGTAGAATGGTTAAGAGAGTATTCTAAAGGCTTAGAATGGTCTAGGAACGTGTACTAGGACTTATAAGAACCATTTGAAAGATCCTAAACAATGCATGGTACCCCAAGGGATGTAGAGGGTGTACCATGAATCCTTGGACGTTCTAACAAGTGTAGAATGGTTAAGAGAGTATTCTAAATGCTTAGAATGGTCTAGGAATGTGTAGTAGGACTTATAAGAACCATTAGAATGATCCTAAACAATGCATGGTACCCCAAGGGATGTAGAGGGTGTACCATGAATCCTTGTAGGTTCTAACAAGTGTAGAATGGTTAAGAGAGTATTCTAAAGGCTTAGAATGGTCTAGGAATGTGTATTAGGACTTATAATAACCATTGGAATGATCCTAAACATTGCATGGTACCACAAGGGACGTAGAGGGTGTAGCATGAGTCCTTGTAGGTTCTAACAAGTGTAGAATGGTTAAGAGAGTATTCTAAAGGCTTAGAATGGTCTAGGAATGTGTATTAGGACTTATAAGAACCATTAGAATGATCCTAAACATTGTTCGAGTCCCCAAGGGACATAGAGGGTGCAGCAAGAGTCCTTGGAGGTTCTGACAAGTGTAGAATGGTTAAGAGAGTATTCTAAATGCTTAGAATGGTCTAGGAATGTGTACTAGGACTTATAAGAACCATTAGAATGATCCTAAACAATGCATGGTACCCCAAGGGATGTAGAGGGTGTACCATGAATCCTTGTAGGTTCTAACAAGTGTAGAATGGTTAAGAGAGTATTCTAAAGGCTTAGAATGGTCTAGGAATGTGTATTAGGACTTATAATAACCATTGGAATGATCCTAAACATTGCATGGTACCACATGGGACGTAGAGGGTGTAGCATGAATCCTTGTAGGTTCTAACAAGTGTAGAATGGTTAAGAGAGTATTCTAAAGTCTTAGAATGGTCTAGGAATGTGTATTAGGACTTATAATAACAATTGGAATGATCCTAAACATTGCATGGTACCACAAGGGACGTAGAGGGTGTAGCATGAATCGTTGTAGGTTCTAACAAGTGTAGAATGGTTAAGAGAGTATTCTAAAGGCTTAGAATGGTCTAGGAATGTGTATTAGGACTTATAATAACTATTAGAATGATCCTAAACATTGTTCGAGTCCCCAAGGGACATATTGGGTACAGCATGAGTACTTGGAGGTTCTAACAAGTGTAGAATGGTTAAGAGAGTATTCTAAAGGCTTAGAATGGTCTAGGAATGTGTAGTAGGACTTATAAGAACCATTTGAATGATCCTAAACAATGCATGGTACCCCAAGGGATGTAGAGGGTGTACCATGAATCCTTGTAGGTTCTAACAAGTGTAGAATGCTTAAGAAAGTATTCTAAAGGCTTAGAATGGTCTAGGAATGTGTAGTAGGACTTATAATAACCATTGGAATGATCCTAAACATTGCATGGTACCACAAGGGACGTAGAGGGTGTAGCATGAGTCCTTGTAGGTTCTAACAAGTGTAGAATGGTTAAGAGAGTATTCTAAAGGCTTAGAATGGTCTAGGAATGTGTATTAGGACTTATAAGAACCATTAGAATGATCCTAAACATTGTTCGAGTCCCCAAGGGACATAGAGGGTGCAGCATGAGTACTTGGAGGTTCTAACAAGTGTAGAATGGTTAAGAGAGTATTCTAAATGCTTAGAATGGTCTAGGAATGTGTAGTAGGACTTATAAGAACCATTAGAATGATCCTAAACAATGCATGGTACCCCAAGGGATGTAGAGGGTGTACCATGAATCCTTGTAGGTTCTAACAAGTGTAGAATGGTTAAGAGAGTGTTCTAAAGGCTTAGAATGGTCTAGGAATGTATAATAGGACTTATAATAACCATTAGAATGATCCTAACCAATGCTTGAGTCCCCAAGGGACGTAGAGGGTGTAGCATGAGTCCTTGGAGGTTATAACAAGTGTAGAATGGTTAAGATAGTATTCTAAAGGCTTAGAATGGTCTAGGAATGTGTATTAGGAATTATAATAACCATTAGAATGATCCTAAACATTGCATGGTACCACAAGGGACGTAGAGGGTGTAGCATGAGTCCTTGTAGGTTCTAACAAGTGTAGAATGGTTAAGAGAGTATTCTAAAGGCTTAGAATGGTCTAGGAATGTGTATTAGGACTTATAAGAACCATTAGAATGATCCTAAACATTGTTCGAGTCCCCAAGGGACATAGAGGGTGCAGCAAGAGTCCTTGGAGGTTCTGATAAGAGTAGAATGGTTAAGAGAGTATTCTAAAGGCTTAGAATGGTCTAGGAATGTGTAGTACGACTTATAAGAACCATTAGAATGATCCTAAACAATGCATGGTACCCCAAGGGATGTAGAGGGTGTACCATGAATCCTTGTAGGTTCTAACAAGTGTAGAATGGTTAAGAGAGTATTCTAAAGGCTTAGAATGGTCTAGGAATGTGTATTAGGACTTATAATAACCATTGGAATGATCCTAAACATTGCATGGTACCACATGGGACGTAGAGGGTGTAGCATGAATCCTTGTAGGTTCTAACAAGTGTAGAATGGTTAAGAGAGTATTCTAAAGTCTTAGAATGGTCTAGGAATGTGTATTAGGACTTATAATAACAATTGGAATGATCCTAAACATTGCATGGTACCACATGGGACGTAGAGGGTGTAGCATGAATCGTTGTAGGTTCTAACAAGTGTAGAATGGTTAAGAGAGTATTCTAAAGGCTTAGAATGGTCTAGGAATGTGTATTAGGACTTATAATAACTATTAGAATGATCCTAAACATTGTTCGAGTCCCCAAGGGACATATTGGGTACAGCATGAGTACTTGGAGGTTCTAACAAGTGTAGAATGGTTAAGAGAGTATTCTAAAGGCTTAGAATGGTCTAGGAATGTGTAGTAGGACTTATAAGAACCATTAGAATGATCCTAAACAATGAATGGTACCCCAAGGGATGTAGAGGGTGTACCATGAATCCTTGTAGGTTCTAACAAGTGTAGAATGGTTAAGAGAGTGTTCTAAAGGCTTAGAATGGTCTAGGAATGTATAATAGGACTTATAATAACCATTAGAATGATCCTAACCAATGCTTGAGTCCCCAAGGGACGTAGAGGGTGTAGCATGAGTCCTTGGAGGTTATAACAAGTGTAGAATGGTTAAGATAGTATTCTAAAGGCTTAGAATGGTCTAGGAATGTGTATTAGGAATTATAATAACCATTAGAATGATCCTAAACAATGCATGGTACCCCAAGGGACGTAGAGGGTGTAGCATGAGTCCTTGTAGGTTCTAACAAGTGTAGAATGGTTAAGAGAGTATTCTAAAGGCTTAGAATGGTCTAGGAATGTGTATTAGGACTTATAAGAACCATTAGAATGATCCTAAACATTGTTCGAGTCCCCAAGGGACATAGAGGGTGTAGCAAGAGTCCATGGAGGTTCTAATAAGAGTAGAATGGTTAAGAGAGTATTCTAAAGGCTTAGAATGGTCTAGGAACGTGTACTAGGACTTATAAGAACCATTTGAAAGATCCTAAACAATGCATGGTACCCCAAGGGATGTAGAGGGTGTACCATGAATCCTTGGACGTTCTAACAAGTGTAGAATGGTTAAGAGAGTATTCTAAATGCTTAGAATGGTCTAGGAATGTGTAGTAGGACTTATAAGAACCATTAGAATGATCCTAAACAATGCATGGTACCCCAAGGGATGTAGAGGGTGTACCATGAATCCTTGTAGGTTCTAACAAGTGTAGAATGGTTAAGAGAGTATTCTAAATGCTTAGAATGGTCTAGGAATGTGTATTAGGAATTATAATAACCATTCGAATGATCCTAAACAATGCATGGTACCCCAAGGGACGTAGAGGGTGTAGCATGAGTCCTTGTAGGTTCTAACAAGTGTAGAATGGTTAAGAGAGTATTCTAAAGGCTTAGAATGGTCTAGGAATGTGTATTAGGACTTATAAGAACCATTAGAATGATCCTAAACATTGTTCGAGTCCCCAAGGGACATAGAGGGTGTAGCAAGAGTCCATGGAGGTTCTAATAAGAGTAGAATGGTTAAGAGAGTATTCTAAAGGCTTAGAATGGTCTAGGAACGTGTACTAGGACTTATAAGAACCATTTGAAAGATCCTAAACAATGCATGGTACCCCAAGGGATGTAGAGGGTGTACCATGAATCCTTGGACGTTCTAACAAGTGTAGAATGGTTAAGAGAGTATTCTAAATGCTTAGAATGGTCTAGGAATGTGTAGTAGGACTTATAAGAACCATTAGAATGATCCTAAACAATGCATGGTACCCCAAGGGATGTAGAGGGTGTACCATGAATCCTTGTAGGTTCTAACAAGTGTAGAATGGTTAAGAGAGTATTCTAAAGGCTTAGAATGGTCTAGGAATGTGTATTAGGACTTATAATAACCATTGGAATGATCCTAAACATTGCATGGTACCACAAGGGACGTAGAGGGTGTAGCATGAGTCCTTGTAGGTTCTAACAAGTGTAGAATGGTTAAGAGAGTATTCTAAAGGCTTAGAATGGTCTAGGAATGTGTATTAGGACTTATAAGAACCATTAGAATGATCCTAAACATTGTTCGAGTCCCCAAGGGACATAGAGGGTGCAGCAAGAGTCCTTGGAGGTTCTGATAAGAGTAGAATGGTTAAGAGAGTATTCTAAAGGCTTAGAATGGTCTAGGAATGTGTAGTACGACTTATAAGAACCATTAGAATGATCCTAAACAATGCATGGTACCCCAAGGGATGTAGAGGGTGTACCATGAATCCTTGTAGGTTCTAACAAGTGTAGAATGGTTAAGAGAGTATTCTAAAGGCTTAGAATGGTCTAGGAATGTGTATTAGGACTTATAATAACCATTGGAATGATCCTAAACATTGCATGGTACCACATGGGACGTAGAGGGTGTAGCATGAATCCTTGTAGGTTCTAACAAGTGTAGAATGGTTAAGAGAGTATTCTAAAGTCTTAGAATGGTCTAGGAATGTGTATTAGGACTTATAATAACAATTGGAATGATCCTAAACATTGCATGGTACCACAAGGGACGTAGAGGGTGTAGCATGAATCGTTGTAGGTTCTAACAAGTGTAGAATGGTTAAGAGAGTATTCTAAAGGCTTAGAATGGTCTAGGAATGTGTATTAGGACTTATAATAACTATTAGAATGATCCTAAACATTGTTCGAGTCCCCAAGGGACATATTGGGTACAGCATGAGTACTTGGAGGTTCTAACAAGTGTAGAATGGTTAAGAGAGTATTCTAAAGGCTTAGAATGGTCTAGGAATGTGTAGTAGGACTTATAAGAACCATTTGAATGATCCTAAACAATGCATGGTACCCCAAGGGATGTAGAGGGTGTACCATGAATCCTTGTAGGTTCTAACAAGTGTAGAATGCTTAAGAAAGTATTCTAAAGGCTTAGAATGGTCTAGGAATGTGTAGTAGGACTTATAATAACCATTGGAATGATCCTAAACATTGCATGGTACCACAAGGGACGTAGAGGGTGTAGCATGAGTCCTTGTAGGTTCTAACAAGTGTAGAATGGTTAAGAGAGTATTCTAAAGGCTTAGAATGGTCTAGGAATGTGTATTAGGACTTATAAGAACCATTAGAATGATCCTAAACATTGTTCGAGTCCCCAAGGGACATAGAGGGTGCAGCATGAGTACTTGGAGGTTCTAACAAGTGTAGAATGGTTAAGAGAGTATTCTAAATGCTTAGAATGGTCTAGGAATGTGTAGTAGGACTTATAAGAACCATTAGAATGATCCTAAACAATGCATGGTACCCCAAGGGATGTAGAGGGTGTACCATGAATCCTTGTAGGTTCTAACAAGTGTAGAATGGTTAAGAGAGTGTTCTAAAGGCTTAGAATGGTCTAGGAATGTATAATAGGACTTATAATAACCATTAGAATGATCCTAACCAATGCTTGAGTCCCCAAGGGACGTAGAGGGTGTAGCATGAGTCCTTGGAGGTTATAACAAGTGTAGAATGGTTAAGATAGTATTCTAAAGGCTTAGAATGGTCTAGGAATGTGTATTAGGAATTATAATAACCATTAGAATGATCCTAAACATTGCATGGTACCACAAGGGACGTAGAGGGTGTAGCATGAGTCCTTGTAGGTTCTAACAAGTGTAGAATGGTTAAGAGAGTATTCTAAAGGCTTAGAATAGTCTAGGAATGTGTATTAGGACTTATAAGAACCATTAGAATGATCCTAAACATTGTTCGAGCCCCCAAGGGACATAGAGGGTACAGCATGAGTACTTGGAGGTTCTAACAAGTGTAGAATGGTTAAGAGAGTATTCTAAATGCTTAGAATGGTCTAGGAATGTGTAGTAGGACTTATAAGAACCATTAGAATGATCCTAAACAATGCATGGTACCCCAAGGGATGTAGAGGGTGTACCATGAATCCTTGTAGGTTCTAACAAGTGTAGAATGGTTAAGAGAGTGTTCTAAAGGCTTAGAATGGTCTAGGAATGTATAATAGGACTTATAATAACCATTAGAATGATCCTAAGCAATGCTTGAGTCCCCAAGGGACGTAGAGGGTGTAGCATGAGTCCTTGGAGGTTATAACAAGTGTAGAATGGTTAAGATAGTATTCTAAAGGCTTAGAATGGTCTAGGAATGTGTATTAGGAATTATAATAACCATTAGAATGATCCTAAACATTGCATGGTACCACAAGGGACGTAGAGGGTGTAGCATGAGTCCTTGTAGGTTCTAACAAGTGTAGAATGGTTAAGAGAGTATTCTAAAGGCTTAGAATGGTCTAGGAATGTGTATTAGGACTTATAAGAACCATTAGAATGATCCTAAACATTGTTCGAGTCCCCAAGGGACATAGAGGGTGCAGCATGAGTACTTGGAGGTTCTAACAAGTGTAGAATGGTTAAGAGAGTATTCTAAATGCTTAGAATGGTCTAGGAATGTGTAGTAGGACTTATAAGAACCATTAGAATGATCCTAAACAATGCATGGTACCCCAAGGGATGTAGAGGGTGTACCATGAATCCTTGGACGTTCTAACTAGTGTAGAATGGTTAAGAGAGTATTCTAAATGCTTAGAATGGTCTAGGAATGTGTAGTAGGACTCATAAGAACCATTAGAATGATCCTAAACATTGCATGGTACCCCAAGGGACGTAGAGGGTGTACCATGAGTCCTTGGAGGTTCTAACAAAGTGTAGAATGGTTAAGAGAGTATTCTAAAGGCTTAGAATGGTCTAGGAATGTGTATTAGGACTTATAATAACCATTGGAATGATCCTAAACATTGCATGGTACCACAAGGGACGTAGAGGGTGTAGCATGAGTCCTTGTAGGTTCTAACAAGTGTAGAATGGTTAAGAGAGTATTCTAAAGGCTTAGAATGGTCTAGGAATGTGTATTAGGACTTATAAGAACCATTAGAATGATCCTAAACATTGTTCGAGTCCCCAAGGGACATAGAGGGTGCAGCAAGAGTCCTTGGAGGTTCTGATAAGAGTAGAATGGTTAAGAGAGTATTCTAAAGGCTTAGAATGGTCTAGGAATGTGTAGTACGACTTATAAGAACCATTAGAATGATCCTAAACAATGCATGGTACCCCAAGGGATGTAGAGGGTGTACCATGAATCCTTGTAGGTTCTAACAAGTGTAGAATGGTTAAGAGAGTATTCTAAAGGCTTAGAATGGTCTAGGAATGTGTATTAGGACTTATAATAACCATTGGAATGATCCTAAACATTGCATGGTACCACAAGGGACGTAGAGGGTGTAGCATGAATCCTTGTAGGTTCTAACAAGTGTAGAATGGTTAAGAGAGTATTCTAAAGGCTTAGAATGGTCTAGGAATGTGTATTAGGACTTATAATAACAATTGGAATGATCCTAAACATTGCATGGTACCACAAGGGACGTAGAGGGTGTAGCATGAGTACTTGGAGGTTCTAACAAGTGTAGAATGGTTAAGAGAGTATTCTAAAGGCTTAGAATGGTCTAGGAATGTGTATTAGGACTTATAATAACCATTGGAATGATCATAAACATTGCATGGTACCACAAGGGACGTAGAGGGTGTAGCATGAATCGTTGTAGGTTCTAACAAGTGTAGAATGGTTAAGAGAGTATTCTAAAGGCTTAGAATGGTCTAGGAATGTGTATTAGGACTTATAAGAACCATTAGAATGATCCTAAACATTGTTCGAGTCCCCAAGGGACATAGAGGGTGTAGCAATAGTCCTTGGGTAGAATGGTTAAGAGAGTATTCTAAAGGCTTAGAATGGTCTAGGAATGTGTAGTAGGACTCATAAGAACCATTAGAATGATCCTAAACATTGCATGGTACCCTAAGGGATGTGGAGGGTGTACCATGAATCCTTGGAGGTTCTAACAAGTGTAGAATGGTTAAGAGAGTATTCTAAATGCTTAGAATGGTCTAAGAATGTGTAATAGGACTTATAATAACCATTAGAATGATCCTAAACAATGCTTGAGTCCCCAAGGGACGTAGAGGGTGTAGCATGAGTCCTTGGAGGTTATAACAAGTGTAGAATGGTTAAGATAGTATTCTAAAGGCATAGAATGGTCTAGGAATGTGTATTAGGACTTATAATAACCATTAGAATGATCCTAAACATTGCATGGTGCCCCAAGGGACGTAGAGGGTGTTGCATGAGTCCTTGGATGTTCTAAGAAGTGTAGAATGGTTAAGAGAGTATTCTAAAGGCTTAGAATGGTCTAGGAATGTGTAGTAGGACTTATAATAACCATTAGAATGATCCTAAACATTGCATGGTACCCCAAGGGACGTAGAGGGTGTACCATGAGTCCTTGGAGGTTATAACAAGTGTAGAATGGTTAAGATAGTATTCTAAAGGCTTAGAATGGTCTAGGAATGTGTATTAGGACTTATAATAACCATTAGAATGATCCTAAACAATGCATGGTACCCTAAGGGACGTAGAGGGTGTAGCATGAGTCCTTGTAGGTTCTAACAAGTGTAGAATGGTTAAGAGAGTATTCTAAAGGCTTAGAATGGTCTAGGAATGTGTATTAGGACTTATAAGAACCATTAGAATGATCCTAAACATTGTTCGAGTCCCCAAGGGACATAGAGGGTGTAGCAAGAGTCCTTGGGTAGAATGGTTAAGAGAGTATTCTAAAGGCTTAGAATGGTCTAGGAATGTGTAGTAGGACTCATAAGAACCGTTAGAATTATCCTAAACATTGCATGGTACCCTAAGGGATGTAGAGGGTGTACCATGAATCCTTGTAGGTTCTAACAAGTGTAGAATGGTTAAGAGAGTATTCTAAAGGCTTAGAATGGTCTAGGAATGTGTATTAGGTCTTATAATAACCATTGGAATGATCCTAAACATTGCATGGTACCACAAGGGACGTAGAGGGTGTAGCATGAGTCCTTGTAGGTTCTAACAAGTGTAGAATGGTTAAGAGAGTATTCTAAAGGCTTAGAATGGTCTAGGAATGTGTATTAGGACTTATAAGAACCATTAGAATGATCCTAAACATTGTTCGAGTCCCCAAGGGACATAGAGGGTGCAGCAAGAGTCCTTGGAGGTTCTGATAAGAGTAGAATGGTTAAGAGAGTATTCTAAAGGCTTAGAATGGTCTAGGAATGTGTAGTACCACTTATAAGAACCATTAGAATGATCCTAAACAATGCATGGTACCCCAAGGGATGTAGAGGGTGTACCATGAATCCTTGTAGGTTCTAACAAGTGTAGAATGGTTAAGAGAGTATTCTAAAGGCTTAGAATGGTCTAGGAATGTGTATTAGGACTTATAATAACCATTGGAATGATCCTAAACATTGCATGGTACCACAAGGGACGTAGAGGGTGTAGCATGAATCCTTGTAGGTTCTAACAAGTGTAGAATGGTTAAGAGAGTATTCTAAAGGCTTAGAATGGTCTAGGAATGTGTATTAGGACTTATAATAACCATTGGAATGATCCTAAACATTGCATGGTACCACAAGGGACGTAGAGGGTGTAGCATGAGTACTTGGAGGTTCTAACAAGTGTAGAATGGTTAAGAGAGTATTCTAAAGGCTTAGAATGGTCTAGGAATGTGTATTAGGACTTATAATAACCATTGGAATGATCCTAAACATTGCATGGTACCACAAGGGACGTAGAGGGTGTAGCATGAATCGTTGTAGGTTCTAACAAGTGTAGAATGGTTAAGAGAGTATTCTAAAGGCTTAGAATGGTCTAGGAATGTGTATTAGGACTTATAAGAACCATTAGAATGATCCTAAACATTGTTCGAGTCCCCAAGGGACATAGAGGGTGTAGCAAGAGTCCTTGGGTAGAATGGTTAAGAGAGTATTCTAAAGGCTTAGAATGGTCTAGGAATGTGTAGTAGGACTCATAAGAACCATTAGAATGATCCTAAACATTGCATGGTACCCTAAGGGATGTCGAGGGTGTACCATGTATCCTTGGAGGTTCTAACAAGTGTAGAATGGTTAAGAGAGTATTCTAAATGCTTAGAATGGTCTAGGAATGTGTAATAGGACTTATAATAACCATTAGAATGATCCTAAACAATGCTTGAGTCCCCAAGGGACGTAGAGGGTGTAGCATGAGTCCTTGGAGGTTATAACAAGTGTAGAATGGTTAAGATAGTATTCTAAAGGCATAGAATGGTCTAGGAATGTGTATTAGGACTTATAATAACCATTAGAATGATCCTAAACATTGCATGGTGCCCCAAGGGACGTAGAGGGCGTAGCATGAGTCCTTGGATGTTCTAATAAGTGTAGAATGGTTAAGAGAGTATTCTAAAGGCTTAAAATGGTCTAGGAATGTGTACTAGGACTTATAATAACCATTAGAATGATCCTAAACATTGCATGGTACCCCAAGGGACGTAGAGGGTGTACCATGAGTCCATGGAGGTTATAACAAGTGTAGAATGGTTAAGATAGTATTCTAAAGGCTTAGAATGGTCTAGGAATGTGTATTAGGACTTATAATAACCATTAGAATGATCCTAAACAATGCTTGGTACCCCAAGGGACGTAGAGGGTGTAGCATGAGTCCTTGTAGGTTCTCACAAGTGTAGAATGGTTAAGAGAGTATTCTAAAGGCTTAGAATGGTCTAGGAATGTGTATTAGGACTTATAAAAACCATTAGAATGATGCTAAACATTGTTCGAGTCCCCAAGGGACATAGAGGGTGTAGCAAGAGTCCTTGGAGGTTCTAATAAGAGTAGAATGGTTAAGAGAGTATTCTAAAGGCTTAGAATGGTCTAGGAATGTGTAGTAGGACTTATAAGAACCAATAGAATGATCCTAAACAATGCATGGTACCCCAAGGGATGTAGAGGGTGTACCATGAATCCTTGGACGTTCTAACAAGTGTAGAATGGTTAAGAGAGTATTCTAAATGCTTAGAATGGTCTAGGAATGTGTAATAGGACTTATAATAACCATTAGAATGATCCTAAACAATGCTTGAGTCCCCAAGGGACGTAGAGGGTGTACCATGAGTCCTTGGAGGTTCTAACAAGTGTAGAATGGTTAAGAGAGTATTCTAAAGGCTTAGAATGGTCTAGGAAAGTGTACTAGGACTTATGATAACCATTAGAATGATCCTAAACATTGCATGGTACCACAAGGGACGTAGAGGGTCTAGCATGAGTCCTTGGAGGTTCTAACAAGTGTAGAATGGTTAAGAGAGTATTCTAAAGGCTTAGAATGGTCTAGGAATGTGTAATAGGACTAATAATAACCTTTAGAATGATCCTAAACAATGCTTGAGTCCCCAAGGGACGTAGAGGGTGTACCATGAGTCCTTGGAGGTTCTAACAAGTGTAGAATGGTTAAGAGAGTATTCTAAAGGCTTAGAATGGTCTTGGAATGTGTATTAGGAATTATACGAACCGTTAGAATGATCCTAAACATTGCTCGAGTCCCCAAGGGACGTAGAGGGTGCAGCATGAGTCCTTGGAGGTTCTAATAAGCGTAGAATGGTTAAGAGAGAATTCTAAAGGCTTAGAATGGTCTAGGAAAGTGTACTAGGACTTATAATAACCATTAGAATGATCCTAAACATTGCATGGTACCACAAGGGACGTAGAGGGTGTAGCATGAGTCCTTGGAGGTTCTAACAAGTGTAGAATGGTTTAGAGAGTATTCTAAAGGCTTAGAATGGTCTAGGAAAGTGTACTAGAACTTATAATAACCATTAGAATGATCCTGAACATTGCATGGTACCACAAGGGACGTAGAGGGTGTAGCATGAGTCTTTGGAGGTTCTAACAAGTGTAGAATGGTTAAGAGAGTATTCTAAAGGCTTAGAATGGTCTAGGAATGTGTAATAGGACTTATAATAACCATTAGAATGATCCTAAACAATGCTTGAGTCCCCAAGGGACGTAGAGGGTGTACCATGAGTCCTTGGAGGTTCTAACAAGTGTAGAATGGTTAAGAGAGTATTCTAAAGGCTTAGAATGGTCTAGGAAAGTGTACTAGGACTTATGATAACCATTAGAATGATCCTAAACATTGCATGGTACCACAAGGGACGTAGAGGGTCTAGCATGAGTCCTTGGAGGTTCTAACAAGTGTAGCATGGTGAAGAGAGTATTCTAAAGGCTTAGAATGGTCTTGGAATGTGTATTAGGACTTATAATAACCGTTACAATGATCCTAAACATTGCTCGAGTCCCCAAGGGACGTAGAGGGTGCAGCATGAGTCCTTGGAGGTTCTAATAAGCGTAGAATGGTTAAGAGAGTATTCTAAAGGCTTAGAATGGTCTTGGAATGTGTATTAGGACTTATAAGAACCGTTAGAATGATCCTAAACATTGCTCGAGTCCCCATGGGACGTAGAGGGTGCAGCATGTGTCCTTGGAGGTTCTAATAAGCGTAGAATGGTTAAGAGAGTATTCTAAAGGCTTAGAATGGTCTAGGAAAGTGTACTAGGACTTATAATAACCATTAGAATGATCCTAAACATTGCATGGTACCACAAGGGACGTAGAGGGTGTAGCATGAGTCCTTGGAGGTTCTAATAAGCGTAGAATGGTTAAGAGAGTATTCTAAAGGCTTAGAATGAGCTAGGAATGTGTAATAGGACTTATAATAACCATTAGAATGATCCTAAACAATGCTTGAGTCCCCAAGGGACGTAGAGGGTGTACCATGAGTCCTTGGAGGTTCTAACAAGTGTAGAATGGTTAAGAGAGTATTCTAAAGGCTTAGAATGGTCTTGGAATGTGTATTAGGACTTATAAGAACCGTTAGAATGATCCTAAACATTGCTCGAGTCCCCGAGGGACGTAGAGGGTGCAGCATGAGTCCTTAGAGGTTCTAATAAGAGTAGAATGGTTAAGTGAGTATTCTAAAGGCTTAGAATGGTCTAGGAAAGTGTACTAGGACTTATAATAACCATTAGAATGATCCTGAACATTGCATGGTACCACAAGGGACGTAGAGGGTGTAGCATGAGTCCTTGGAGGTTCTAACAAGTGAGAATGGTTAAGAGAGTATTCTAAAGGCTTAGAATGGTCTAGGAATGTGTAATAGGACTTATAATAACCATTAGAATGATCCTAAACAATGCTTGAGTCCCCAAGGGACGTAGAGGGTGTACCATGAGTCCTTGGAGGTTCTAACAAGTGTAGAATGGTTAAGAGAGTATTCTAAAGGCTTAGAATGATCTAGGAAAGTGTACTAGGACTTATAATAACCATTAGAATGATCCTAAACATTGCATGGTACCACAAGGGACGTAGAGGGTGTAGCATGAGTCCTTGGAGGTTCTAACATGTGTAGAATGGTTAAGAGAGTATGCTAAAGGCTTAGAATGGTCTAGGAATGTGTAATAGGACTTATAATAACCTTTAGAATGATCCTAAACAATGCTTGAGTCCCCAAGGGACGTAGAGGGTGTACCATGAGTCCTTGGAGGTTCTAACAAGTGTAGAATGGTTAAGAGAGTACTCTAAAGGCTTAGAATGGTCTTGGAATGTGTATTAGGAATTATAAGAACCGTTAGAATGATCCTAAACATTGCTCGAGTCCCCAAGGGACGTAGAGGGTGCAGCATGAGTCCTTGGAGGTTCTAATAAGCGTAGAATGGTTAAGAGAGAATTCTAAAGGCTTAGAATGGTCTAGGAAAGTGTACTAGGACTTATAATAACCATTAGAATGATCCTAAACATTGCATGGTACCACAAGGGACGTAGAGGGTGTAGCATGAGTCCTTGGAGGTTCTAACAAGTGAGAATGGTTAAGAGAGTATTCTAAAGGCTTAGAATGGTCTAGGAATGTGTAATAGGACTTATAATAACCATTAGAATGATCCTAAACAATGCTTGAGTCCCCAAGGGACGTAGAGGGTGTACCATGAGTCCTTGGAGGTTCTAACAAGTGTAGAATGGTTAAGAGAGTATTCTAAAGGCTTAGAATGATCTAGGAAAGTGTACTAGGACTTATAATAACAATTAGAATGATCCTAAACATTGCATGGTACCACAAGGGACGTAGAGGGTGTAGCATGAGTCCTTGGAGGTTCTAACAAGTGTAGAATGGTTAAGAGAGTATTCTAAAGGCTTAGAATGGTCTAGGAATGTGTAATAGGACTTATAATAACCTTTAGAATGATCCTAAACAATGCTTGAGTCCCCAAGGGACGTAGAGGGTGTACCATGAGTCCTTGGAGGTTCTAACAAGTGTAGAATGGTTAAGAGAGTATTCTAAAGGCTTAGAATGATCTAGGAAAGTGTACTAGGACTTATAATAACCATTAGAATGATCCTAAACATTGCATGGTACCACAAGGGACGTAGAGGGTGTAGCATGAGTCCTTGGAGGTTCTAACAAGTGTAGAATGGTTAAGAGAGTATTCTAAAGGCTTAGAATGGTCTAGGAATGTGTAATAGGACTTATAATAACCTTTAGAATGATCCTAAACAATGCTTGAGTCCCCAAGGGACGTAGAGGGTGTACCATGAGTCCTTGGAGGTTCTAAGAAGTGTAGAATGGTAAAGAGAGTATTCTAAAGGCTTAGAATGGTCTTGGAATGTGTATTAGGAATTATAAGAACCGTTAGAATGATCCTAAACATTGCTCGAGTCCCCAAGGGACGTAGAGGGTGCAGCATGAATCCTTGGAGGTTCTAATAAGCGTAGAATGGTTAAGAGAGAATTCTAAAGGCTTAGAATGGTCTAGGAAAGTGTACTAGGACTTATAATAACCATTAGAATGATCCTAAACATTGCATGGTACCACAAGGGACGTAGAGGGTGTAGCATGAGTCCTTGGAGGTTCTAAGAAGTGAGAATGGTTAAGAGAGTATTCTAAAGGCTTAGAATGGTCTAGGAATGTGTAATAGGACTTATAATAACCATTAGAATGATCCTAAACAATGCTTGAGTCCCCAAGGGACGTAAAGGGTGTACCATGAATCCTTGGAGGTTCTAACAAGTGTAGAATGGTTAAGAGAGTATTCTAAAGGCTTAGAATGGTCTAGGAAAGTGTACTAGGACTTATGATAACCATTAGAATGATCCTAAACATTGCATGGTACCACAAGGGACGTAGAGGGTCTAGCATGAGTCCTTGGAGGTTCTAACAAGTGTAGAATGGTTAAGAGAGTATTCTAAAGGCTTAGAATGGTCTTGGAATGTGTATTAGGACTTATAAGAACCGTTAGAATGATCCTAAACATTGCTCGAGTCCCCAAGGGACGTAGAGGGTGCAGCATGAGTCCTTGGAGGTTCTAATAAGCGTAGAATGGTTAAGAGAGTATTCTAAAGGCTTAGAATGGTCTAGGAAAGTGTACTAGGACTTATAATAACCATTAGAATGATCCTGAACATTGCATGGTACCACAAGGGACGTAGAGGGTGTAGCATGAGTCCTTGGAGGTTCTAACAAGTGAGAATGGTTAAGAGAGTATTCTAAAGGCTTAGAATGGTCTAGGAATGTGTAATAGGACTTATAATAACCATTAGAATGATCCTAAACAATGCTTGAGTCCCCAAGGGACGTAGAGGGTGTACCATGAGTCCTTGGAGGTTCTAACAAGTGTAGAATGGTTAAGAGAGTATTCTAAAGGCTTAGAATGATCTAGGAAAGTGTACTAGGACTTATAATAACAATTAGAATGATCCTAAACATTGCATGGTACCACAAGGGACGTAGAGGGTGTAGCATGAGTCCTTGGAGGTTCTAACAAGTGTAGAATGGTTAAGAGAGTATTCTAAAGGCTTAGAATGGTCTAGGAATGTGTAATAGGACTTATAATAACCTTTAGAATGATCCTAAACAATGCTTGAGTCCCCAAGGGACGTAGAGGGTGTACCATGAGTCCTTGGAGGTTCTAACAAGTGTAGAATGGTTAAGAGAGTATTCTAAAGGCTTAGAATGATCTAGGAAAGTGTACTAGGACTTATAATAACCATTAGAATGATCCTAAACATTGCATGGTACCACAAGGGACGTAGAGGGTGTAGCATGAGTCCTTGGAGGTTCTAACAAGTGTAGAACGGTTAAGAGAGTATTCTAAAGGCTTAGAATGGTCTAGGAATGTGTAATAGGACTGATAATAACCTTTAGAATGATCCTAAACAATGCTTGAGTCCCCAAGGGACGTAGAGGGTGTACCATGAGTCCTTGGAGGTTCTAAGAAGTGTAGAATGGTAAAGAGAGTATTCTAAAGGCTTAGAATGGTCTTGGAATGTGTATTAGGAATTATAAGAACCGTTAGAATGATCCTAAACATTGCTCGAGTCCCCAAGGGACGTAGAGGGTGCAGCATGAATCCTTGGAGGTTCTAATAAGCGTAGAATGGTTAAGAGAGAATTCTAAAGGCTTAGAATGGTCTAGGAAAGTGTACTAGGACTTATAATAACCATTAGAATGATCTTAAACATTGCATGGTACCACAAGGGACGTAGAGGGTGTAGCATGAGTCCTTGGAGGTTCTAAGAAGTGAGAATGGTTAAGAGAGTATTCTAAAGGCTTAGAATGGTCTAGGAATGTGTAATAGGACTTATAATAACCATTAGAATGATCCTAAACAATGCTTGAGTCCCCAAGGGACGTAAAGGGTGTACCATGAATCCTTGGAGGTTCTAACAAGTGTAGAATGGTTAAGAGAGTATTCTAAAGGCTTAGAATGGTCTAGGAAAGTGTACTAGGACTTATGATAACCATTAGAATGATCCTAAACATTGCATGGTACCACAAGGGACGTAGAGGGTCTAGCATGAGTCCTTGGAGGTTCTAACAAGTGTAGAATGGTTAAGAGAGTATTCTAAAGGCTTAGAATGGTCTTGGAATGTGTATTAGGACTTATAAGAACCGTTAGAATGATCCTAAACATTGCTCGAGTCCCCAAGGGACGTAGAGGGTGCAGCATGAGTCCTTGGAGGTTCTAACAAGTGTAGAATGGTTAAGAGAGTATTCTAAAGGCTTAGAATGATCTAGGAAAGTGTACTAGGACTTATAATAACCATTAGAATGATCCTCAACATTGCATGGTACCACAAGGGACGTAGAGGGTGTAGCATGAGTCCTTGGAGGTTCTAACAAGTGTAGAATGGTTAAGAGAGTATTCTAAAGGCTTAGAATGGTCTAGGAATGTGTAATAGGACTTATAATAACCTTTAGAATGATCCTAAACAATGCTTGAGTCCCCAAGGGACGTAGAGGGTGTACCATGAGTCCTTGGAGGTTCTAAGAAGTGTAGAATGGTAAAGAGAGTATTCTAAAGGCTTAGAATGGTCTTGGAATGTGTATTAGGAATTATAAGAACCGTTAGAATGATCCTAAACATTGCTCGAGTCCCCAAGGGACGTAGAGGGTGCAGCATGAATCCTTGGAGGTTCTAATAAGCGTAGAATGGTTAAGAGAGAATTCTAAAGGCTTAGAATGGTCTAGGAAAGTGTACTAGGACTTATAATAACCATTAGAATGATCCTAAACATTGCATGGTACCACAAGGGACGTAGAGGGTGTAGCATGAGTCCTTGGAGGTTCTAAGAAGTGAGAATGGTTAAGAGAGTATTCTAAAGGCTTAGAATGGTCTAGGAATGTGTAATAGGACTTATAATAACCATTAGAATGATCCTAAACAATGCTTGAGTCCCCAAGGGACGTAAAGGGTGTACCATGAATCCTTGGAGGTTCTAACAAGTGTAGAATGGTTAAGAGAGTATTCTAAAGGCTTAGAATGGTCTAGGAAAGTGTACTAGGACTTATGATAACCATTAGAATGATCCTAAACATTGCATGGTACCACAAGGGACGTAGAGGGTCTAGCATGAGTCCTTGGAGGTTCTAACAAGTGTAGAATGGTTAAGAGAGTATTCTAAAGGCTTAGAATGGTCTTGGAATGTGTATTAGGACTTATAAGAACCGTTAGAATGATCCTAAACATTGCTCGAGTCCCCAAGGGACGTAGAGGGTGCAGCATGAGTCCTTGGAGGTTCTAACAAGTGTAGAATGGTTAAGAGAGTATTCTAAAGGCTTAGAATGATCTAGGAAAGTGTACTAGGACTTATAATAACCATTAGAATGATCCTCAACATTGCATGGTACCACAAGGGACGTAGAGGGTGTAGCATGAGTCCTTGGAGGTTCTAACAAGTGTAGAATGGTTAAGAGAGTATTCTAAAGGCTTAGAATGGTCTAGGAATGTGTAATAGGACTTATAATAACCTTTAGAATGATCCTAAACAATGCTTGAGTCCCCAAGGGACGTAGAGGGTGTACCATGAGTCCTTGGAGGTTCTAAGAAGTGTAGAATGGTAAAGAGAGTATTCTAAAGGCTTAGAATGGTCTTGGAATGTGTATTAGGAATTATAAGAACCGTTAGAATGATCCTAAACATTGCTCGAGTCCCCAAGGGACGTAGAGGGTGCAGCATGAATCCTTGGAGGTTCTAATAAGCGTAGAATGGTTAAGAGAGAATTCTAAAGGCTTAGAATGGTCTAGGAAAGTGTACTAGGACTTATAATAACCATTAGAATGATCCTAAACATTGCATGGTACCACAAGGGACGTAGAGGGTGTAGCATGAGTCCTTGGAGGTTCTAAGAAGTGAGAATGGTTAAGAGAGTATTCTAAAGGCTTAGAATGGTCTAGGAATGTGTAATAGGACTTATAATAACCATTAGAATGATCCTAAACAATGCTTGAGTCCCCAAGGGACGTAAAGGGTGTACCATGAATCCTTGGAGGTTCTAACAAGTGTAGAATGGTTAAGAGAGTATTCTAAAGGCTTAGAATGGTCTAGGAAAGTGTACTAGGACTTATGATAACCATTAGAATGATCCTAAACATTGCATGGTACCACAAGGGACGTAGAGGGTCTAGCATGAGTCCTTGGAGGTTCTAACAAGTGTAGAATGGTTAAGAGAGTATTCTAAAGGCTTAGAATGGTCTTGGAATGTGTATTAGGACTTATAAGAACCGTTAGAATGATCCTAAACATTGCTCGAGTCCCCAAGGGACGTAGAGGGTGCAGCATGAGTCCTTGGAGGTTCTAATAAGCGTAGAATGGTTAAGAGAGTATTCTAAAGGCTTAGAATGGTCTAGGAAAGTGTACTAGGACTTATAATAACCATTAGAATGATCCTGAACATTGCATGGTACCACAAGGGACGTAGAGGGTGTAGCATGAGTCCTTGGAGGTTCTAACAAGTGAGAATGGTTAAGAGAGTATTCTAAAGGCTTAGAATGGTCTAGGAATGTGTAATAGGACTTATAATAACCATTAGAATGATCCTAAACAATGCTTGAGTCCCCAAGGGACGTAGAGGGTGTACCATGAGTCCTTGGAGGTTCTAACAAGTGTAGAATGGTTAAGAGAGTATTCTAAAGGCTTAGAATGATCTAGGAAAGTGTACTAGGACTTATAATAACAATTAGAATGATCCTAAACATTGCATGGTACCACAAGGGACGTAGAGGGTGTAGCATGAGTCCTTGGAGGTTCTAACAAGTGTAGAATGGTTAAAAGAGTATTCTAAAGGCTTAGAATGGTCTAGGAATGTGTAATAGGACTTATAATAACCTTTAGAATGATCCTAAACAATGCTTGAGTCCCCAAGGGACGTAGAGGGTGTACCATGAGTCCTTGGAGGTTCTAACAAGTGTAGAATGGTTAAGAGAGTATTCTAAAGGCTTAGAATGATCTAGGAAAGTGTACTAGGACTTATAATAACCATTAGAATGATCCTAAACATTGCATGGTACCACAAGGGACGTAGAGGGTGTAGCATGAGTCCTTGGAGGTTCTAACAAGTGTAGAATGGTTAAGAGAGTATTCTAAAGGCTTAGAATGGTCTAGGAATGTGTAATAGGACTTATAATAACCTTTAGAATGATCCTAAACAATGCTTGAGTCCCCAAGGGACGTAGAGGGTGTACCATGAGTCCTTGGAGGTTCTAAGAAGTGTAGAATGGTAAAGAGAGTATTCTAAAGGCTTAGAATGGTCTTGGAATGTGTATTAGGAATTATAAGAACCGTTAGAATGATCCTAAACATTGCTCGAGTCCCCAAGGGACGTAGAGGGTGCAGCATGAATCCTTGGAGGTTCTAATAAGCGTAGAATGGTTAAGTGAGAATTCTAAAGGCTTAGAATGGTCTAGGAAAGTGTACTAGGACTTATAATAACCATTAGAATGATCCTAAACATTGCATGGTACCACAAGGGACGTAGAGGGTGTAGCATGAGTCCTTGGAGGTTCTAAGAAGTGAGAATGGTTAAGAGAGTATTCTAAAGGCTTAGAATGGTCTAGGAATGTGTAATAGGACTTATAATAACCATTAGAATGATCCTAAACAATGCTTGAGTCCCCAAGGGACGTAAAGGGTGTACCATGAATCCTTGGAGGTTCTAACAAGTGTAGAATGGTTAAGAGAGTATTCTAAAGGCTTAGAATGGTCTAGGAAAGTGTACTAGGACTTATGATAACCATTAGAATGATCCTAAACATTGCATGGTACCACAAGGGACGTAGAGGGTCTAGCATGAGTCCTTGGAGGTTCTAACAAGTGTAGAATGGTTAAGAGAGTATTCTAAAGGCTTAGAATGGTCTTGGAATGTGTATTAGGACTTATAAGAACCGTTAGAATGATCCTAAACATTGCTCGAGTCCCCAAGGGACGTAGAGGGTGCAGCATGAGTCCTTGGAGGTTCTAATAAGCGTAGAATGGTTAAGAGAGTATTCTAAAGGCTTAGAATGGTCTAGGAAAGTGTACTAGGACTTATAATAACCATTAGAATGATCCTGAACATTGCATGGTACCACAAGGGACGTAGAGGGTGTAGCATGAGTCCTTGGAGGTTCTAACAAGTGAGAATGGTTAAGAGAGTATTCTAAAGGCTTAGAATGGTCTAGGAATGTGTAATAGGACTTATAATAACCTTTAGAATGATCCTAAACAATGCTTGAGTCCCCAAGGGACGTAGAGGGTGTACCATGAGTCCTTGGAGGTTCTAACAAGTGTAGAATGGTTAAGAGAGTATTCTAAAGGCTTAGAATGGTCTTGGAATGTGTATTAGGAATTATAAGAACCGTTAGAATGATCCTAAACATTGCTCGAGTCCCCAAGGGACGTAGAGGGTGCAGCATGAGTCCCTGGAGGTTCTAATAAGCGTAGAATGGTTAAGAGAGAATTCTAAAGGCTTAGAATGGTCTAGGAAAGTGTACTAGGACTTATAATAACCATTAGAATGATCCTAAACATTGCATGGTACCACAAGGGACGTAGAGGGTGTAGCATGAGTCCTTGGAGGTTCTAACAAGTGTAGAATGGTTTAGAGAGTATTCTAAAGGCTTAGAATGGTCTAGGAAAGTGTACTAGGACTTATAATAACCATTAGAATGATCCTGAACATTGCATGGTACCACAAGGGACGTAGAGGGTGTAGCATGAGTCCTTGGAGGTTCTAACAAGTGTAGAATGGTTAAGAGAGTATTCTAAAGGCTTAGAATGGTCTAGGAATGTGTAATAGGACTTATAATAACCATTAGAATGATCCTAAACAATGCTTGAGTCCCCAAGGGACGTAGAGGGTGTACCATGAGTCCTTGGAGGTTCTAACAAGTGTAGAATGGTTAAGAGAGTATTCTAAAGGCTTAGAATGGTCTAGGAAAGTGTACTAGGACTTATGATAACCATTAGAATGATCCTAAACATTGCATGGTACCACAAGGGACGTAGAGGGTCTAGCATGAGTCCTTGGAGGTTCTTACAAGTGTAGAATGGTTAAGAGAG
The DNA here is from genome assembly GCA_037953625.1 of Crotalaria pallida. Lineage (NCBI taxonomy): Eukaryota > Viridiplantae > Streptophyta > Magnoliopsida > Fabales > Fabaceae > Crotalaria > Crotalaria pallida. The sequence goes on along the minus strand of CM075655.1, from coordinate 60,249,544 downwards.
TATTCTAAAGGCTTAGAATGGTCTTGGAATGTGTATTAGGACTTATAATAACCGTTAGAATGATCCTAAACATTGCTCGAGTCCCCAAGGGACGTAGAGGGTGCAGCATGAGTCCTTGGAGGTTCTAATAAGCGTAGAATGGTTAAGAGAGTATTCTAAAGGCTTAGAATGGTCTTGGAATGTGTATTAGGACTTATAAGAACCGTTAGAATGATCCTAAACATTGCTCGAGTCCCCATGGGACGTAGAGGGTGCAGCATGTGTCCTTGGAGGTTCTAATAAGCGTAGATGGTTAAGAGAGTATTCTAAAGGCTTAGAATGGTCTAGGAAAGTGTACTAGGACTTATAATAACCATTAGAATGATCCTAAACATTGCATGGTACCACAAGGGACGTAGAGGGTGTAGCATGAGTCCTTGGAGGTTCTAACAAGTGTAGAATGGTTAAGAGAGTATTCTAAAGGCTTAGAATGGTCTTGGAATGTGTATTAGGACTTATAATAACCGTTAGAATGATCCTAAACATTGCTCGAGTCCCCAAGGGACGTAGAGGGTGCAGCATGAGTCCTTGGAGGTTCTAATAAGCGTAGAATGGTTAAGAGAGTATTCTAAAGGCTTAGAATGGTCTTGGAATGTGTATTAGGACTTATAAGAACCGTTAGAATGATCCTAAACATTGCTCGAGTCCCCATGGGACGTAGAGGGTGCAGCATGTGTCCTTGGAGGTTCTAATAAGCGTAGAATGGTTAAGAGAGTATTCTAAAGGCTTAGAATGGTCTAGGAATGTGTAATAGGACTTATAATAACCATTAGAATGATCCTAAACAATGGTTGAGTCCCCAAGGGACGTAGAGGGTGTACCATGAGTCCTTGGAGGTTCTAACAAGTGTAGAATGGTTAAGAGAGTATTCTAAAGGCTTAGAATGGTCTTGGAATGTGTATTAGGAATTATAAGAACCGTTAGAATGATCCTAAACATTGCTCGAGTCCCCAAGGGACGTAGAGGGTGCAGCATGAATCCTTGGAGGTTCTAATAAGCGTAGAATGGTTAAGTGAGAATTCTAAAGGCTTAGAATGGTCTAGGAAAGTGTACTAGGACTTATAATAACCATTAGAATGATCCTAAACATTGCATGGTACCACAAGGGACGTAGAGGGTGTAGCATGAGTCCTTGGAGGTTCTAAGAAGTGAGAATGGTTAAGAGAGTATTCTAAAGGCTTAGAATGGTCTAGGAATGTGTAATAGGACTTATAATAACCATTAGAATGATCCTAAACAATGCTTGAGTCCCCAAGGGACGTAAAGGGTGTACCATGAATCCTTGGAGGTTCTAACAAGTGTAGAATGGTTAAGAGAGTATTCTAAAGGCTTAGAATGGTCTAGGAAAGTGTACTAGGACTTATGATAACCATTAGAATGATCCTAAACATTGCATGGTACCACAAGGGACGTAGAGGGTCTAGCATGAGTCCTTGGAGGTTCTAACAAGTGTAGAATGGTTAAGAGAGTATTCTAAAGGCTTAGAATGGTCTTGGAATGTGTATTAGGACTTATAAGAACCGTTAGAATGATCCTAAACATTGCTCGAGTCCCCAAGGGACGTAGAGGGTGCAGCATGAGTCCTTGGAGGTTCTAATAAGCGTAGAATGGTTAAGAGAGTATTCTAAAGGCTTAGAATGGTCTAGGAAAGTGTACTAGGACTTATAATAACCATTAGAATGATCCTGAACATTGCATGGTACCACAAGGGACGTAGAGGGTGTAGCATGAGTCCTTGGAGGTTCTAACAAGTGAGAATGGTTAAGAGAGTATTCTAAAGGCTTAGAATGGTCTAGGAATGTGTAATAGGACTTATAATAACCTTTAGAATGATCCTAAACAATGCTTGAGTCCCCAAGGGACGTAGAGGGTGTACCATGAGTCCTTGGAGGTTCTAACAAGTGTAGAATGGTTAAGAGAGTATTCTAAAGGCTTAGAATGGTCTTGGAATGTGTATTAGGAATTATAAGAACCGTTAGAATGATCCTAAACATTGCTCGAGTCCCCAAGGGACGTAGAGGGTGCAGCATGAGTCCCTGGAGGTTCTAATAAGCGTAGAATGGTTAAGAGAGAATTCTAAAGGCTTAGAATGGTCTAGGAAAGTGTACTAGGACTTATAATAACCATTAGAATGATCCTAAACATTGCATGGTACCACAAGGGACGTAGAGGGTGTAGCATGAGTCCTTGGAGGTTCTAACAAGTGTAGAATGGTTTAGAGAGTATTCTAAAGGCTTAGAATGGTCTAGGAAAGTGTACTAGGACTTATAATAACCATTAGAATGATCCTGAACATTGCATGGTACCACAAGGGACGTAGAGGGTGTAGCATGAGTCCTTGGAGGTTCTAACAAGTGTAGAATGGTTAAGAGAGTATTCTAAAGGCTTAGAATGGTCTAGGAATGTGTAATAGGACTTATAATAACCATTAGAATGATCCTAAACAATGCTTGAGTCCCCAAGGGACGTAGAGGGTGTACCATGAGTCCTTGGAGGTTCTAACAAGTGTAGAATGGTTAAGAGAGTATTCTAAAGGCTTAGAATGGTCTAGGAAAGTGTACTAGGACTTATGATAACCATTAGAATGATCCTAAACATTGCATGGTACCACAAGGGACGTAGAGGGTCTAGCATGAGTCCTTGGAGGTTCTTACAAGTGTAGAATGGTTAAGAGAGTATTCTAAAGGCTTAGAATGGTCTTGGAATGTGTATTAGGACTTATAATAACCGTTAGAATGATCCTAAACATTGCTCGAGTCCCCAAGGGACGTAGAGGGTGCAGCATGAGTCCTTGGAGGTTCTAATAAGCGTAGAATGGTTAAGAGAGTATTCTAAAGGCTTAGAATGGTCTTGGAATGTGTATTAGGACTTATAAGAACCGTTAGAATGATCCTAAACATTGCTCGAGTCCCCATGGGACGTAGAGGGTGCAGCATGTGTCCTTGGAGGTTCTAATAAGCGTAGATGGTTAAGAGAGTATTCTAAAGGCTTAGAATGGTCTAGGAAAGTGTACTAGGACTTATAATAACCATTAGAATGATCCTAAACATTGCATGGTACCACAAGGGACGTAGAGGGTGTAGCATGAGTCCTTGGAGGTTCTAACAAGTGTAGAATGGTTAAGAGAGTATTCTAAAGGCTTAGAATGGTCTTGGAATGTGTATTAGGACTTATAATAACCGTTAGAATGATCCTAAACATTGCTCGAGTCCCCAAGGGACGTAGAGGGTGCAGCATGAGTCCTTGGAGGTTCTAATAAGCGTAGAATGGTTAAGAGAGTATTCTAAAGGCTTAGAATGGTCTTGGAATGTGTATTAGGACTTATAAGAACCGTTAGAATGATCCTAAACATTGCTCGAGTCCCCATGGGACGTAGAGGGTGCAGCATGTGTCCTTGGAGGTTCTAATAAGCGTAGAATGGTTAAGAGAGTATTCTAAAGGCTTAGAATGGTCTAGGAATGTGTAATAGGACTTATAATAACCATTAGAATGATCCTAAACAATGGTTGAGTCCCCAAGGGACGTAGAGGGTGTACCATGAGTCCTTGGAGGTTCTAACAAGTGTAGAATGGTTAAGAGAGTATTCTAAAGGCTTAGAATGGTCTTGGAATGTGTATTAGGACTTATAAGAACCGTTAGAATGATCCTAAACATTGCTCGAGTCCCCGAGGGACGTAGAGGGTGCAGCATGAGTTCTTGGAGGTTCTAATAAGCGTAGAATGGTTAAGAGAGAATTCTAAAGGCTTAGAATGGTCTAGGAAAGTGTACTAGGACTTATAATAACCATTAGAATGATCCTGAACATTGCATGGTACCACAAGGGACGTAGAGGGTGTAGCATGAGTCCTTGGAGGTTCTAACAAGTGAGAATGGTTAAGAGAGTATTCTAAAGGCTTAGAATGGTCTAGGAATGTGTAATAGGACTTATAATAACCATTAGAATGATCCTAAACAATGCTTGAGTCCCCAAGGGACGTAGAGGGTGTACCATGAGTCCTTGGAGGTTCTAACAAGTGTAGAATGGTTAAGAGAGTATTCTAAAGGCTTAGAATGGTCTTGGAATGTGTACTAGGACTTATAAGAACCGTTAGAATGATCCTAAACATTGCTCGAGTCCCCGAGGGACGTAGAGGGTGCAGCATGAGTCCTTGGAGGTTCTAATAAGCGTAGAATGGTTAAGAGAGTATTCTAAAGGCTTAGAATGGTCTAGGAAAGTGTACTAGGACTTATAATAACCATTAGAATGATCCTGAACATTGCATGGTACCACAAGGGACGTAGAGGGTGTAGCATGAGTCCTTGGAGGTTCTAACAAGTGAGAATGGTTAAGAGAGTATTCTAAAGGCTTAGAATGGTCTTGGAATGTGTATTAGGAATTATAAGAACCGTTAGAATGATCCTAAACATTGCTCGAGTCCCCAAGGGACGTAGAGGGTGCAGCATGAGTCCTTGGAGGTTCTAATAAGCGTAGAATGGTTAAGAGAGAATTCTAAAGGCTTAGAATGGTCTAGGAAAGTGTACTAGGACTTATAATAACCATTAGAATGATCCTAAACATTGCATGGTACCACAAGGGACGTAGAGGGTGTAGCATGAGTCCTTGGAGGTTCTAACAAGTGAGAATGGTTAAGAGAGTATTCTAAAGGCTTAGAATGGTCTAGGAATGTGTAATAGGACTTATAATAACCATTAGAATGATCCTAAACAATGCTTGAGTCCCCAAGGGACGTAGAGGGTGTACCATGAGTCCTTGGAGGTTCTAACAAGTGTAGAGTGGTTAAGAGAGTATTCTAAAGGCTTAGAATGATCTAGGAAAGTGTACTAGGACTTATAATAACCATTAGAATGATCCTAAACATTGCATGGTACCACAAGGGACGTAGAGGGTGTAGCATGAGTCCTTGGAGGTTCTAACAAGTGTAGAATGGTTAAGAGAGTATTCTAAAGGCTTAGAATGGTCTAGGAATGTGTAATAGGACTTATAATAACCTTTAGAATGATCCTAAACATTGCTTGAGTCCCCAAGGGACGTAGAGGGTGTACCATGAGTCCTTGGAGGTTCTAACAAGTGTAGAATGGTTAAGAGAGTACTCTAAAGGCTTAGAATGGTCTTGGAATGTGTATTAGGAATTATAAGAACCGTTAGAATGATCCTAAACATTGCTCGAGTCCCCAAGGGACGTAGAGGGTGCAGCATGAGTCCTTGGAGGTTCTAATAAGCGTAGAATGGTTAAGAGAGAATTCTAAAGGCTTAGAATGGTCTAGGAAAGTGTACTAGGACTTATAATAACCATTAGAATGATCCTAAACATTGCATGGTACCACAAGGGACGTAGAGGGTGTAGCATGAGTCCTTGGAGGTTCTAACAAGTGAGAATGGTTAAGAGAGTATTCTAAAGGCTTAGAATGGTCTAGGAATGTGTAATAGGACTTATAATAACCATTAGAATGATCCTAAACAATGCTTGAGTCCCCAAGGGACGTAGAGGGTGTACCATGAGTCCTTGGAGGTTCTAACAAGTGTAGAATGGTTAAGAGAGTATTCTAAAGGCTTAGAATGATCTAGGAAAGTGTACTAGGACTTATAATAACCATTAGAATGATCCTAAACATTGCATGGTACCACAAGGGACGTAGAGGGTGTAGCATGAGTCCTTGGAGGTTCTAACAAGTGTAGAATGGTTAAGAGAGTAGTATTCTAAAGGCTTAGAATGGTCTAGGAATGTGTTATAGGACTTATAATAACCTTTAGAATGATCCTAAACAATGCTTGAGTCCCCAAGGGACGTAGAGGGTGTACCATGAGTCCTTGGAGGTTCTAACAAGTGTAGAATGGTTAAGAGAGTATTCTAAAGGCTTAGAATGGTCTTGGAATGTGTATTAGGAATTATAAGAACCGTTAGAATGATCCTAAACATTGCTCGAGTCCCCGAGGGACGTAGAGGGTGCAGCATGAGTTCTTGGAGGTTCTAATAAGCGTAGAATGGTTAAGAGAGAATTCTAAAGGCTTAGAATGGTCTACGAAAGTGTACTAGGACTTATAATAACCATTAGAATGATCCTGAACATTGCATGGTACCACAAGGGACGTAGAGGGTGTAGCATGAGTCCTTGGAGGTTCTAACAAGTGAGAATGGTTAAGAGAGTATTCTAAAGGCTTAGAATGGTCTAGGAATGTGTAATAGGACTTATAATAACCATTAGAATGATCCTAAACAATGCTTGAGTCCCCAAGGGACGTAGAGGGTGTACCATGAGTCCTTGGAGGTTCTAACAAGTGTAGAATGGTTAAGAGAGTATTCTAAAGGCTTAGAATGGTCTTGGAATGTGTACTAGGACTTATAAGAACCGTTAGAATGATCCTAAACATTGCTCGAGTCCCCGAGGGACGTAGAGGGTGCAGCATGAGTCCTTGGAGGTTCTAATAAGCGTAGAATGGTTAAGAGAGTATTCTAAAGGCTTAGAATGGTCTAGGAAAGTGTACTAGGACTTATAATAACCATTAGAATGATCCTGAACATTGCATGGTACCACAAGGGACGTAGAGGGTGTAGCATGAGTCCTTGGAGGTTCTAACAAGTGAGAATGGTTAAGAGAGTATTCTAAAGGCTTAGAATGGTCTTGGAATGTGTATTAGGAATTATAAGAACCGTTAGAATGATCCTAAACATTGCTCGAGTCCCCAAGGGACGTAGAGGGTGCAGCATGAGTCCTTGGAGGTTCTAATAAGCGTAGAATGGTTAAGAGAGAATTCTAAAGGCTTAGAATGGTCTAGGAAAGTGTACTAGGACTTATAATAACCATTAGAATGATCCTAAACATTGCATGGTACCACAAGGGACGTAGAGGGTGTAGCATGAGTCCTTGGAGGTTCTAACAAGTGAGAATGGTTAAGAGAGTATTCTAAAGGCTTAGAATGGTCTAGGAATGTGTAATAGGACTTATAATAACCATTAGAATGATCCTAAACAATGCTTGAGTCCCCAAGGGACGTAGAGGGTGTACCATGAGTCCTTGGAGGTTCTAACAAGTGTAGAGTGGTTAAGAGAGTATTCTAAAGGCTTAGAATGATCTAGGAAAGTGTACTAGGACTTATAATAACCATTAGAATGATCCTAAACATTGCATGGTACCACAAGGGACGTAGAGGGTGTAGCATGAGTCCTTGGAGGTTCTAACAAGTGTAGAATGGTTAAGAGAGTATTCTAAAGGCTTAGAATGGTCTAGGAATGTGTAATAGGACTTATAATAACCTTTAGAATGATCCTAAACATTGCTTGAGTCCCCAAGGGACGTAGAGGGTGTACCATGAGTCCTTGGAGGTTCTAACAAGTGTAGAATGGTTAAGAGAGTACTCTAAAGGCTTAGAATGGTCTTGGAATGTGTATTAGGAATTATAAGAACCGTTAGAATGATCCTAAACATTGCTCGAGTCCCCAAGGGACGTAGAGGGTGCAGCATGAGTCCTTGGAGGTTCTAATAAGCGTAGAATGGTTAAGAGAGAATTCTAAAGGCTTAGAATGGTCTAGGAAAGTGTACTAGGACTTATAATAACCATTAGAATGATCCTAAACATTGCATGGTACCACAAGGGACGTAGAGGGTGTAGCATGAGTCCTTGGAGGTTCTAACAAGTGAGAATGGTTAAGAGAGTATTCTAAAGGCTTAGAATGGTCTAGGAATGTGTAATAGGACTTATAATAACCATTAGAATGATCCTAAACAATGCTTGAGTCCCCAAGGGACGTAGAGGGTGTACCATGAGTCCTTGGAGGTTCTAACAAGTGTAGAATGGTTAAGAGAGTATTCTAAAGGCTTAGAATGATCTAGGAAAGTGTACTAGGACTTATAATAACCATTAGAATGATCCTAAACATTGCATGGTACCACAAGGGACGTAGAGGGTGTAGCATGAGTCCTTGGAGGTTCTAACAAGTGTAGAATGGTTAAGAGAGTAGTATTCTAAAGGCTTAGAATGGTCTAGGAATGTGTTATAGGACTTATAATAACCTTTAGAATGATCCTAAACAATGCTTGAGTCCCCAAGGGACGTAGAGGGTGTACCATGAGTCCTTGGAGGTTCTAACAAGTGTAGAATGGTTAAGAGAGTATTCTAAAGGCTTAGAATGGTCTTGGAATGTGTATTAGGAATTATAAGAACCGTTAGAATGATCCTAAACATTGCTCGAGTCCCCAAGGGACGTAGAGGGTGCAGCTTGAGTCCTTGGAGGTTCTAATAAGCGTAGAATGGTTAAGAGAGAATTCTAAATGCTTAGAATGGTCTAGGAAAGTGTACTAGGACTTATAATAACAATTAGAATGATCCTAAACATTGCATGGTACCACAAGGGACGTAGAGGGTGTAGCATGAGTCCTTGGAGGTTCTAACTAGTGAGAATGGTTAAGAGAGTATTCTAAAGGCTTAGAATGGTCTAGGAATGTGTAATAGGACTTATAATAACCATTAGAATGATCCTAAACAATGCTTGAGTCCCCAAGGGACGTAGAGGGTGTACCATGAGTCCTTGGAGGTTCTAACAAGTGTAGAATGGTTAAGAGAGTATTCTAAAGGCTTAGAATGATCTAGGAAAGTGTACTAGGACTTATAATAACCATTAGAATGATCCTAAACATTGCATGGTACCACAAGGGACGTAGAGGGTGTAGCATGAGTCCTTGGAGGTTCTAACAAGTGTAGAATGGTTAAGAGAGTATTCTAAAGGCTTAGAATGGTCTAGGAATGTGTAATAGGACTTATAATAACCTTTAGAATGATCCTAAACAATGCTTGAGTCCCCAAGGGACGTAGAGGGTGTACCATGAGTCCTTGGAGGTTCTAACAAGTGTAGAATGGTTAAGAGAGTACTCTAAAGGCTTAGAATGGTCTTGGAATGTGTATTAGGAATTATAAGAACCGTTAGAATGATCCTAAACATTGCTCGAGTCCCCAAGGGACGTAGAGGGTGCAGTATGAGTCCTTGGAGGTTCTAATAAGCGTAGAATGGTTAAGAGAGAATTCTAAAGGCTTAGAATGGTCTAGGAAAGTGTACTAGGACTTATAATAACCATTAGAATGATCCTAAACATTGCATGGTACCACAAGGGACGTAGAGGGTGTAGCATGAGTCCTTGGAGGTTCTAACAAGTGAGAATGGTTAAGAGAGTATTCTAAAGGCTTAGAATGGTCTAGGAATGTGTAATAGGACTTATAATAACCATTAGAATGATCCTAAACAATGCTTGAGTCCCCAAGGGACGTAGAGGGTGTACCATGAGTCCTTGGAGGTTCTAACAAGTGTAGAATGGTTAAGAGAGTATTCTAAAGGCTTAGAATGATCTAGGAAAGTGTACTAGGACTTATAATAACCATTAGAATGATCCTAAACATTGCATGGTACCACAAGGGACGTAGAGGGTGTAGCATGAGTCCTTGGAGGTTCTAACAAGTGTAGAATGGTTAAGAGAGTAGTATTCTAAAGGCTTAGAATGGTCTAGGAATGTGTTATAGGACTTATAATAACCTTTAGAATGATCCTAAACAATGCTTGAGTCCCCAAGGGACGTAGAGGGTGTACCATGAGTCCTTGGAGGTTCTAACAAGTGTAGAATGGTTAAGAGAGTATTCTAAAGGCTTAGAATGGTCTTGGAATGTGTATTAGGAATTATAAGAACCGTTAGAATGATCCTAAACATTGCTCGAGTCCCCAAGGGACGTAGAGGGTGCAGCTTGAGTCCTTGGAGGTTCTAATAAGCGTAGAATGGTTAAGAGAGAATTCTAAAGGCTTAGAATGGTCTAGGAAAGTGTACTAGGACTTATAATAACAATTAGAATGATCCTAAACATTGCATGGTACCACAAGGGACGTAGAGGGTGTAGCATGAGTCCTTGGAGGTTCTAACAAGTGTAGAATGGTTAAGAGAGTATTCTAAAGGGTTAGAATGGTCTAGGAATGTGTAATAGGACTTATAATAACCATTAGAATGATCCTAAACAATGCTTGAGTCCCCAAGGGACGTAGAGGGTGTACCATGAGTCCTTGGAGGTTCTAACAAGTGTAGAATGGTTAAGAGAGTATTCTAAAGGCTTAGAATGATCTAGGAAAGTGTACTAGGACTTATAATAACCATTAGAATGATCCTAAACATTCCATGGTACCACAAGGGACGTAGAGGGTGTAGCATGAGTCCTTGGAGGTTCTAACAAGTGTAGAATGGTTAAGAGAGTAGTATTCTAAAGGCTTAGAATGGTCTAGGAATGTGTTATAGGACTAATAATAACCTTTAGAATGATCCTAAACAATGCTTGAGTCCCCAAGGGACGTAGAGGGTGTACCATGAGTCCTTGGAGGTTCTAACAAGTGTAGAATGGTTAAGAGAGTACTCTAAAGGCTTAGAATGGTCTTGGAATGTGTATTAGGAATTATAAGAACCGTTAGAATGATCCTAAACATTGCTCGAGTCCCCAAGGGACGTAGAGGGTGCAGTATGAGTCCTTGGAGGTTCTAATAAGCGTAGAATGGTTAAGAGAGAATTCTAAAGGCTTAGAATGGTCTAGGAAAGTGTACTAGGACTTATAATAACCATTAGAATGATCCTAAACATTGCATGGTACCACAAGGGCCGTAGAGGGTGTAGCATGAGTCCTTGGAGGTTCTAACAAGTGAGAATGGTTAAGAGAGTATTCTAAAGGCTTAGAATGGTCTAGGAATGTGTAATAGGACTTATAATAACCATTAGAATGATCCTAAACAATGCTTGAGTCCCCAAGGGACGTAGAGGGTGTACCATGAGTCCTTGGAGGTTCTAACAAGTGTAGAATGGTTAAGAGAGTATTCTAAAGGCTTAGAATGATCTAGGAAAGTGTACTAGGACTTATAATAACCATTAGAATGATCCTAAACATTGCATGGTACCACAAGGGACGTAGAGGGTGTAGCATGAGTCCTTGGAGGTTCTAACAAGTGAGAATGGTTAAGAGAGTATTCTAAAGGCTTAGAATGGTCTAGGAATGTGTAATAGGACTTATAATAACCATTAGAATGATCCTAAACAATGCTTGAGTCCCCAAGGGACGTAGAGGGTGTACCATGAGTCCTTGGAGGTTCTAACAAGTGTAGAATGGTTAAGAGAGTATTCTAAAGGCTTAGAATGATCTAGGAAAGTGTACTAGGACTTATAATAACCATTAGAATGATCCTAAACATTGCATGGTACCACAAGGGACGTAGAGGGTGTAGCATGAGTCCTTGGAGGTTCTAACAAGTGTAGAATGGTTAAGAGAGTAGTATTCTAAAGGCTTAGAATGGTCTAGGAATGTGTTATAGGACTTATAATAACCTTTAGAATGATCCTAAACAATGCTTGAGTCCCCAAGGGACGTAGAGGGTGTACCATGAGTCCTTGGAGGTTCTAACAAGTGTAGAATGGTTAAGAGAGTATTCTAAAGGCTTAGAATGGTCTTGGAATGTGTATTAGGAATTATAAGAACCGTTAGAATGATCCTAAACATTGCTCGAGTCCCCAAGGGACGTAGAGGGTGCAGCTTGAGTCCTTGGAGGTTCTAATAAGCGTAGAATGGTTAAGAGAGAATTCTAAAGGCTTAGAATGGTCTAGGAAAGTGTACTAGGACTTATAATAACAATTAGAATGATCCTAAACATTGCATGGTACCACAAGGGACGTAGAGGGTGTAGCATGAGTCCTTGGAGGTTCTAACTAGTGAGAATGGTTAAGAGAGTATTCTAAAGGCTTAGAATGGTCTAGGAATGTGTAATAGGACTTATAATAACCATTAGAATGATCCTAAACAATGCTTGAGTCCCCAAGGGACGTAGAGGGTGTACCATGAGTCCTTGGAGGTTCTAACAAGTGTAGAATGGTTAAGAGAGTATTCTAAAGGCTTAGAATGATCTAGGAAAGTGTACTAGGACTTATAATAACCATTAGAATGATCCTAAACATTGCATGGTACCACAAGGGACGTAGAGGGTGTAGCATGAGTCCTTGGAGGTTCTAACAAGTGTAGAATGGTTAAGAGAGTATTCTAAAGGCTTAGAATGGTCTAGGAATGTGTAATAGGACTTATAATAACCTTTAGAATGATCCTAAACAATGCTTGAGTCCCCAAGGGACGTAGAGGGTGTACCATGAGTCCTTGGAGGTTCTAACAAGTGTAGAATGGTTAAGAGAGTACTCTAAAGGCTTAAAATGGTCTTGGAATGTGTATTAGGAATTATAAGAACCGTTAGAATGATCCTAAACATTGCTCGAGTCCCCAAGGGACGTAGAGGGTGCAGTATGAGTCCTTGGAGGTTCTAATAAGCGTAGAATGGTTAAGAGAGAATTCTAAAGGCTTAGAATGGTCTAGGAAAGTGTACTAGGACTTATAATAACCATTAGAATGATCCTAAACATTGCATGGTACCACAAGGGACGTAGAGGGTGTAGCATGAGTCCTTGGAGGTTCTAACAAGTGAGAATGGTTAAGAGAGTATTCTAAAGGCTTAGAATGGTCTAGGAATGTGTAATAGGACTTATAATAACCATTAGAATGATCCTAAACAATGCTTGAGTCCCCAAGGGACGTAGAGGGTGTACCATGAGTCCTTGGAGGTTCTAACAAGTGTAGAATGGTTAAGAGAGTATTCTAAAGGCTTAGAATGATCTAGGAAAGTGTACTAGGACTTATAATAACCATTAGAATGATCCTAAACATTGCATGGTACCACAAGGGACGTAGAGGGTGTAGCATGAGTCCTTGGAGGTTCTAACAAGTGTAGAATGGTTAAGAGAGTAGTATTCTAAAGGCTTAGAATGGTCTAGGAATGTGTTATAGGACTTATAATAACCTTTAGAATGATCCTAAACAATGCTTGAGTCCCCAAGGGACGTAGAGGGTGTACCATGAGTCCTTGGAGGTTCTAACAAGTGTAGAATGGTTAAGAGAGTATTCTAAAGGCTTAGAATGGTCTTGGAATGTGTATTAGGAATTATAAGAACCGTTAGAATGATCCTAAACATTGCTCGAGTCCCCAAGGGACGTAGAGGGTGCAGCTTGAGTCCTTGGAGGTTCTAATAAGCGTAGAATGGTTAAGAGAGAATTCTAAAGGCTTAGAATGGTGTAGGAAAGTGTACTAGGACTTATAATAACAATTAGAATGATCCTAAACATTGCATGGTACCACAAGGGACGTAGAGGGTGTAGCATGAGTCCTTGGAGGTTCTAACTAGTGAGAATGGTTAAGAGAGTATTCTAAAGGCTTAGAATGGTCTAGGAATGTGTAATAGGACTTATAATAACCATTAGAATGATCCTAAACAATGCTTGAGTCCCCAAGGGACGTAGAGGGTGTACCATGAGTCCTTGGAGGTTCTAACAAGTGTAGAATGGTTAAGAGAGTATTCTAAAGGCTTAGAATGATCTAGGAAAGTGTACTAGGACTTATAATAACCATTAGAATGATCCTAAACATTGCATGGTACCACAAGGGACGTAGAGGGTGTAGCATGAGTCCTTGGAGGTTCTAACAAGTGTAGAATGGTTAAGAGAGTATTCTAAAGGCTTAGAATGGTCTAGGAATGTGTAATAGGACTTATAATAACCTTTAGAATGATCCTAAACAATGCTTGAGTCCCCAAGGGACGTAGAGGGTGTACCATGAGTCCTTGGAGGTTCTAACAAGTGTAGAATGGTTAAGAGAGTACTCTAAAGGCTTAGAATGGTCTTGGAATGTGTATTAGGAATTATAAGAACCGTTAGAATGATCCTAAACATTGCTCGAGTCCCCAAGGGACGTAGAGGGTGCAGCATGAGTCCTTGGAGGTTCTAATAAGCGTAGAATGGTTAAGAGAGAATTCTAAAGGCTTAGAATGGTCTAGGAAAGTGTACTAGGACTTATAATAACCATTAGAATGATCCTAAACATTGCATGGTACCACAAGGGACGTAGAGGGTGTAGCATGAGTCCTTGGAGGTTCTAACAAGTGAGAATGGTTAAGAGAGTATTCTAAAGGCTTAGAATGGTCTAGGAATGTGTAATAGGACTTATAATAACCATTAGAATGATCCTAAACAATGCTTGAGTCCCCAAGGGACGTAGAGGGTGTACCATGAGTCCTTGGAGGTTCTAACAAGTGTAGAATGGTTAAGAGAGTATTCTAAAGGCTTAGAATGATCTAGGAAAGTGTACTAGGACTTATAATAACCATTAGAATGATCCCAAACATTGCATGGTACCACAAGGGACGTAGAGGGTGTAGCATGAGTCCTTGGAGGTTCTAACAAGTGTAGAATGGTTAAGAGAGTATTCTAAAGGCTTAGAATGGTCTAGGAATGTGTAATAGGACTTATAATAACCTTTAGAATGATCCTAAACAATGCTTGAGTCCCCAAGGGACGTAGAGGGTGTACCATGAGTCCTTGGAGGTTCTAGCAAGTGTAGAATGGTTAAGAGAGTATTCTAAAGGCTTAGAATGGTCTAGGAATGTGTAATAGGACTTATAATAACCTTTAGAATGATCCTAAACAATGCTTGAGTCCCCAAGGGACGTAGAGGGTGTAGCATGAGTCCTTGGAGGTTCTAACAAGTGCAGAATGGTTAAGAGAGTATTCTAAAGGCTTAGAATGGTCTTGGAATGTGTATTAGGAATTATAAGAACCGTTAGAATGTTCCTAAACATTGCTCGAGTCCCCAAGGGACGTAGAGGGTGCAGCATGAGTCCTTGGAGGTTCTAACAAGTGTAGAATGGTTAAGAGAGTATTCTAAAGGCTTAGAATGATCTAGGAAAGTGTACTAGGACTTATAATAACCATTAGAATGATCCTAAACATTGCATGGTACCACAAGGGACGTAGAGGGTGTAGCATGAGTCCTTGGAGGTTCTAACAAGTGTAGAATGGTTAAGAGAGTATTCTAAAGGCTTAGAATGGTCTAGGAATGTGTAATAGGACTTATAATAACCTTTAGAATGATCCTAAACAATGCTTGAGTCCCCAAGGGACGTAGAGGGTGTACCATGAGGCCTTGGAGGTTCTAACAAGTGTAGATTGGTTAAGAGAGTACTCTAAAGGCTTAGAATGGTCTTGGAATGTGTATTAGGAATTATAAGAACCGTTAGAATGATCCTAAACATTGCTCGAGTCCCCAAGGGACGTAGAGGGTGCAGCATGAGTCCTTGGAGGTTCTAATAAGCGTAGAATGGTTAAGAGAGAATTCTAAAGGCTTAGAATGATCTAGGAAAGTGTACTAGGACTTATAATAACCATTAGAATGATCCTAAACATTGCATGGTACCACAAGGGACGTAGAGGGTGTAGCATGAGTCCTTGGAGGTTCTAACAAGTGAGAATGGTTAAGAGAGTATTCTAAAGGCTTAGAATGGTCTAGGAATGTGTAATAGGACTTATAATAACCATTAGAATGATCCTAAACAATGCTTGAGTCCCCAAGGGACGTAGAGGGTGTACCATGAGTCCTTGGAGGTTCTAACAAGTGTAGAATGGTTAAGAGAGTATTCTAAAGGCTTAGAATGGTCTTGGAATGTGTATTAGGAATTATAAGAACCGTTAGAATGATCCTAAACATTGCTCGAGTCCCCAAGGGACGTAGAGGGTGCAGCATGAGTCCTTGGAGGTTCTAATAAGCGTAGAATGGTTAAGAGAGAATTCTAAAGGCTTAGAATGGTCTAGGAAAGTGTACTAGGACTTATAATAACCATTAGAATGATCCTAAACATTGCATGGTACCACAAGGGACGTAGAGGGTGTAGCATGAGTCCTTGGAGGTTCTAACAAGTGAGAATGGTTAAGAGAGTATTCTAAAGGCTTAGAATGGTCTAGGAATGTGTAATAGGACTTATAATAACCATTAGAATGATCCTAAACAATGCTTGAGTCCCCAAGGGACGTAGAGGGTGTACCATGAGTCCTTGGAGGTTCTAACAAGTGTAGAATGGTTAAGAGAGTATTCTAAAGGCTTAGAATGATCTAGGAAAGTGTACTAGGACTTATAATAACCATTAGAATGATCCTAAACATTGCATGGTACCACAAGGGACGTAGAGGGTGTAGCATGAGTCCTTGGAGGTTCTAACAAGTGTAGAATGGTTAAGAGAGTATTCTAAAGGCTTAGAATGGTCTAGGAATGTGTAATAGGACTTATAATAACCTTTAGAATGATCCTAAACAATGCTTGAGTCCCCAAGGGACGTAGAGGGTGTACCATGAGTCCTTGGAGGTTCTAACAAGTGTAGAATGGTTAAGAGAGTACTCTAAAGGCTTAGAATGGTCTTGGAATGTGTATTAGGAATTATAAGAACCGTTAGAATGATCCTAAACATTGCTCGAGTCCCCAAGGGACGTAGAGGGTGCAGCATGAGTCCTTGGAGGTTCTAATAAGCGTAGAATGGTTAAGAGAGAATTCTAAAGGCTTAGAATGATCTAGGAAAGTGTACTAGGACTTATAATAACCATTAGAATGATCCTAAACATTGCATGGTACCACAAGGGACGTAGAGGGTGTAGCATGAGTCCTTGGAGGTTCTAACAAGTGAGAATGGTTAAGAGAGTATTCTAAAGGCTTAGAATGGTCTAGGAATGTGTAATAGGACTTATAATAACCATTAGAATGATCCTAAACAATGCTTGAGTCCCCAAGGGACGTAGAGGGTGTACCATGAGTCCTTGGAGGTTCTAACAAGTGTAGAATGGTTAAGAGAGTATTCTAAAGGCTTAGAATGGTCTTGGAATGTGTATTAGGAATTATAAGAACCGTTAGAATGATCCTAAACATTGCTCGAGTCCCCAAGGGACGTAGAGGGTGCAGCATGAGTCCTTGGAGGTTCTAATAAGCGTAGAATGGTTAAGAGAGAATTCTAAAGGCTTAGAATGGTCTAGGAAAGTGTACTAGGACTTATAATAACTATTAGAATGATCCTAAACATTGCATGGTACCACAAGGGACGTAGAGGGTGTAGCATGAGTCCTTGGAGGTTCTAACAAGTGAGAATGGTTAAGAGAGTATTCTAAAGGCTTAGAATGGTCTAGGAATGTGTAATAGGACTTATAATAACCATTAGAATGATCCTAAACAATGCTTGAGTCCCCAAGGGACGTAGAGGGTGTACCATGAGTCCTTGGAGGTTCTAACAAGTGTAGAATGGTTAAGAGAGTATTCTAAAGGCTTAGAATGATCTAGGAAAGTGTACTAGGACTTATAATAACCATTAGAATGATCCTAAACATTGCATGGTACCACAAGGGACGTAGAGGGTGTAGCATGAGTCCTTGGAGGTTCTAACAAGTGTAGAATGGTTAAGAGAGTAGTATTCTAAAGGCTTAGAATGGTCTAGGAATGTGTTATAGGACTTATAATAACCTTTAGAATGATCCTAAACAATGCTTGAGTCCCCAAGGGACGTAGAGGGTGTACCATGAGTCCTTGGAGGTTCTAACAAGTGTAGAATGGTTAAGAGAGTATTCTAAAGGCTTAGAATGGTCTTGGAATGTGTATTAGGAATTATAAGAACCGTTAGAATGATCCTAAACATTGCTCGAGTCCCCAAGGGACGTAGAGGGTGCAGCATGAGTCCTTGGAGGTTCTAATAAGCGTAGAATGGTTAAGAGAGAATTCTAAAAGCTTAGAATGGTCTAGGAAAGTGTACTAGGACTTATAATAACCATTAGAATGATCCTAAACATTGCATGGTACCACAAGGGACGTAGAGGGTGTAGCATGAGTCCTTGGAGGTTCTAACAAGTGAGAATGGTTAAGAGAGTATTCTAAAGGCTTAGAATGGTCTAGGAATGTGTAATAGGACTTATAATAACCATTAGAATGATCCTAAACAATGCTTGAGTCCCCAAGGGACGTAGAGGGTGTACCATGAGTCCTTGGAGGTTCTAACAAGTGTAGAATGGTTAAGAGAGTATTCTAAAGGCTTAGAATGATCTAGGAAAGTGTACTAGGACTTATAATAACCATTAGAATGATCCCAAACATTGCATGGTACCACAAGGGACGTAGAGGGTGTAGCATGAGTCCTTGGAGGTTCTAACAAGTGTAGAATGGTTAAGAGAGTATTCTAAAGGCTTAGAATGGTCTAGGAATGTGTAATTGGACTTATAATAACCTTTAGAATGATCCTAAACAATGCTTGAGTCCCCAAGGGACGTAGAGGGTGTACCATGAGTCCTTGGAGGTTCTAACAAGTGCAGAATGGTTAAGAGAGTATTCTAAAGGCTTAGAATGGTCTTGGAATGTGTATTAGGAATTATAAGAACCGTTAGAATGTTCCTAAACATTGCTCGAGTCCCCAAGGGACGTAGAGGGTGCAGCATGAGTCCTTGGAGGTTCTAACAAGTGTAGAATGGTTAAGAGAGTATTCTAAAGGCTTAGAATGATCTTGGAAAGTGTACTAGGACTTATAATAACCATTAGAATGATCCTAAACATTGCTCGAGTCCCCAAGGGACGTAGAGGGTGCAGCATGAGTCCTTGGAGGTTCTAATAAGCGTAGAATGGTTAAGAGAGAATTCTAAAGGCTTAGAATGGTCTAGGAAAGTGTACTAGGACTTATAATAACCATTAGAATGATCCTAAACATTGCATGGTACCACAAGGGACGTAGAGGGTGTAGCATGAGTCCTTGGAGGTTCTAACAAGTGAGAATGGTTAAGAGAGTATTCTAAAGGCTTAGAATGGTCTTGGAATGTGTATTAGGAATTATAAGAACCGTTAGAATGATCCTAAACATTGCTCGAGTCCCCAAGGGACGTAGAGGGTGCAGCATGAGTCCTTGGAGGTTCTAATAAGCGTAGAATGGTTAAGAGAGAATTCTAAAGGCTTAGAATGGTCTAGGAAAGTGTACTAGGACTTATAATAACCATTAGAATGATCCTAAACATTGCATGGTACCACAAGGGACGTAGAGGGTGTAGCATGAGTCCTTGGAGGTTCTAACAAGTGAGAATGGTTAAGAGAGTATTCTAAAGGCTTAGAATGGTCTAGGAATGTGTAATAGGACTTATAATAACCATTAGAATGATCCTAAACAATGCTTGAGTCCCCAAGGGACGTAGAGGGTGTACCATGAGTCCTTGGAGGTTCTAACAAGTGTAGAATGGTTAAGAGAGAATTCTAAAGGCTTAGAATGATCTAGGAAAGTGTACTAGGACTTATAATAACCATTAGAATGATCCCAAACATTGCATGGTACCACAAGGGACGTAGAGGGTGTAGCATGAGTCCTTGGAGGTTCTAACAAGTGTAGAATGGTTAAGAGAGTATTCTAAAGGCTTAGAATGGTCTAGGAATGTGTAATAGGACTTATAATAACCTTTAGAATGATCCTAAACAATGCTTGAGTCCCCAAGGGACGTAGAGGGTGTACCATGAGTCCTTGGAGGTTCTAACAAGTGCAGAATGGTTAAGAGAGTATTCTAAAGGCTTAGAATGGTCTTGGAATGTGTATTAGGAATTATAAGAACCGTTAGAATGTTCCTAAACATTGCTCGAGTCCCCAAGGGACGTAGAGGGTGCAGCATGAGTCCTTGGAGGTTCTAACAAGTGTAGAATGGTTAAGAGAGTATTCTAAAGGCTTAGAATGATCTAGGAAAGTGTACTAGGACTTATAATAACCATTAGAATGATCCTAAACATTGCATGGTACCACAAGGGACGTAGAGGGTGTAGCATGAGTCCTTGGAGGTTCTAACAAGTGAGAATGGTTAAGAGAGTATTCTAAAGGCTTAGAATGGTCTAGGAATGTGTAATAGGACTTATAATAACCATTAGAATGATCCTAAACAATGCTTGAGTCCCCAAGGGACGTAGAGGGTGTACCATGAGTCCTTGGAGGTTC
This sequence comes from Crotalaria pallida, assembly GCA_037953625.1. Classification (NCBI taxonomy): domain Eukaryota; kingdom Viridiplantae; phylum Streptophyta; class Magnoliopsida; order Fabales; family Fabaceae; genus Crotalaria; species Crotalaria pallida. The sequence continues at coordinate 60,229,645 of CM075655.1, read as the reverse complement.
TAACAAGTGTAGAATGGTTAAGAGAGTATTCTAAAGGCTTAAAATGATCTAGGAAAGTGTACTAGGACTTATAATAACCATTAGAATGATCCTAAACATTGCATGGTACCACAAGGGACGTAGAGGGTGTAGCATGAGTCCTTGGAGGTTCTAACAAGTGTAGAATGGTTAAGAGAGTATTCTAAAGGCTTAGAATGGTCTAGGAATGTGTAATAGGACTTATAATAACCTTTAGAATGATCCTAAACAATGCTTGAGTCCCCAAGGGACGTAGAGGGTGTACCATGAGTCCTTGGAGGTTCTAACAAGTGTAGAATGGTTAAGAGAGTACTCTAAAGGCTTAGAATGGTCTTGGAATGTGTATTAGGAATTATAAGAACCGTTAGAATGATCCTAAACATTGCTCGAGTCCCCAAGGGACGTAGAGGGTGCAGCATGAGTCCTTGGAGGTTCTAATAAGCGTAGAATGGTTAAGAGAGAATTCTAAAGGCTTAGAATGGTCTAGGAAAGTGTACTAGGACTTATAATAACCATTAGAATGATCCTAAACATTGCATGGTACCACAAGGGACGTAGAGGGTGTAGCATGAGTCCTTGGAGGTTCTAACAAGTGAGAATGGTTAAGAGAGTATTCTAAAGGCTTAGAATGGTCTAGGAATGTGTAATAGGACTTATAATAACCATTAGAATGATCCTAAACAATGCTTGAGTGCCCAAGGGACGTAGAGGGTGTACCATGAGTCCTTGGAGGTTCTAACAAGTGTAGAATGGTTAAGAGAGTATTCTAAAGGCTTAGAATGATCTAGGAAAGTGTACTAGGACTTATAATAACCATTAGAATGATCCCAAACATTGCATGGTACCACAAGGGACGTAGAGGGTGTAGCATGAGTCCTTGGAGGTTCTAACAAGTGTAGAATGGTTAAGAGAGTATTCTAAAGGCTTAGAATGGTCTAGGAATGTGTAATAGGACTTATAATAACCTTTAGAATGATCCTAAACAATGCTTGAGTCCCCAAGGGACGTAGAGGGTGTACCATGAGTCCTTGGAGGTTCTAACAAGTGTAGAATGGTTAAGAGAGTATTCTAAAGGCTTAGAATGGTCTAGGAATGTGTAATAGGACTTATAATAACCTTTAGAATGATCCTAAACAATGCTTGACTCCCCAAGGGACGTAGAGGGTGTACCATGAGTCCTTGGAGGTTCTAACAAGTGCAGAATGGTTAAGAGAGTATTCTAAAGACTTAGAATGGTCTTGGAATGTGTATTAGGAATTATAAGAACCGTTAGAATGATCCTAAACATTGCTCGAGTCCCCAAGGGACGTAGAGGGTGCAGCATGAGTCCTTGGAGGTTCTAATAAGCGTAGAATGGTTAAGAGAGAATTCTAAAGGCTTAGAATGGTCTAGGAAAGTGTACTAGGACTTATAATAACCATTAGAATGATCCTAAACATTGCATGGTACCACAAGGGACGTAGAGGGTGTAGCATGAGTCCTTGGAGGTTCTAACAAGTGAGAATGGTTAAGAGAGTATTCTAAAGGCTTAGAATGGTCTAGGAATGTGTAATAGGACTTATAATAACCATTAGAATGATCCTAAACAATGCTTGAGTCCCCAAGGGACGTAGAGGGTGTACCATGAGTCCTTGGAGGTTCTAACAAGTGTAGAATGGTTAAGAGAGAATTCTAAAGGCTTAGAATGATCTAGGAAAGTGTACTAGGACTTATAATAACCATTAGAATGATCCCAAACATTGCATGGTACCACAAGGGACGTAGAGGGTGTAGCATGAGTCCTTGGAGGTTCTAACAAGTGTAGAATGGTTAAGAGAGTATTCTAAAGGCTTAGAATGGTCTAGGAATGTGTAATAGGACTTATAATAACCTTTAGAATGATCCTAAACAATGCTTGAGTCCCCAAGGGACGTAGAGGGTGTACCATGAGTCCTTGGAGGTTCTAACAAGTGCAGAATGGTTAAGAGAGTATTCTAAAGGCTTAGAATGGTCTTGGAATGTGTATTAGGAATTATAAGAACCGTTAGAATGTTCCTAAACATTGCTCGAGTCCCCAAGGGACGTAGAGGGTGCAGCATGAGTCCTTGGAGGTTCTAACAAGTGTAGAATGGTTAAGAGAGTATTCTAAAGGCTTAGAATGATCTAGGAAAGTGTACTAGGACTTATAATAACCATTAGAATGATCCTAAACATTGCATGGTACCACAAGGGACGTAGAGGGTGTAGCATGAGTCCTTGGAGGTTCTAACAAGTGAGAATGGTTAAGAGAGTATTCTAAAGGCTTAGAATGGTCTAGGAATGTGTAATAGGACTTATAATAACCATTAGAATGATCCTAAACAATGCTTGAGTCCCCAAGGGACGTAGAGGGTGTACCATGAGTCCTTGGAGGTTCTAACAAGTGTAGAATGGTTAAGAGAGTATTCTAAAGGCTTAAAATGATCTAGGAAAGTGTACTAGGACTTATAATAACCATTAGAATGATCCTAAACATTGCATGGTACCACAAGGGACGTAGAGGGTGTAGCATGAGTCCTTGGAGGTTCTAACAAGTGTAGAATGGTTAAGAGAGTATTCTAAAGGCTTAGAATGGTCTAGGAATGTGTAATAGGACTTATAATAACCTTTAGAATGATCCTAAACAATGCTTGAGTCCCCAAGGGACGTAGAGGGTGTACCATGAGTCCTTGGAGGTTCTAACAAGTGTAGAATGGTTAAGAGAGTACTCTAAAGGCTTAGAATGGTCTTGGAATGTGTATTAGGAATTATAAGAACCGTTAGAATGATCCTAAACATTGCTCGAGTCCCCAAGGGACGTAGAGGGTGCAGCATGAGTCCTTGGAGGTTCTAATAAGCGTAGAATGGTTAAGAGAGAATTCTAAAGGCTTAGAATGGTCTAGGAAAGTGTACTAGGACTTATAATAACCATTAGAATGATCCTAAACATTGCATGGTACCACAAGGGACGTAGAGGGTGTAGCATGAGTCCTTGGAGGTTCTAACAAGTGAGAATGGTTAAGAGAGTATTCTAAAGGCTTAGAATGGTCTAGGAATGTGTAATAGGACTTATAATAACCATTAGAATGATCCTAAACAATGCTTGAGTGCCCAAGGGACGTAGAGGGTGTACCATGAGTCCTTGGAGGTTCTAACAAGTGTAGAATGGTTAAGAGAGTATTCTAAAGGCTTAGAATGATCTAGGAAAGTGTACTAGGACTTATAATAACCATTAGAATGATCCCAAACATTGCATGGTACCACAAGGGACGTAGAGGGTGTAGCATGAGTCCTTGGAGGTTCTAACAAGTGTAGAATGGTTAAGAGAGTATTCTAAAGGCTTAGAATGGTCTAGGAATGTGTAATAGGACTTATAATAACCTTTAGAATGATCCTAAACAATGCTTGAGTCCCCAAGGGACGTAGAGGGTGTACCATGAGTCCTTGGAGGTTCTAACAAGTGTAGAATGGTTAAGAGAGTATTCTAAAGGCTTAGAATGGTCTAGGAATGTGTAATAGGACTTATAATAACCTTTAGAATGATCCTAAACAATGCTTGACTCCCCAAGGGACGTAGAGGGTGTACCATGAGTCCTTGGAGGTTCTAACAAGTGCAGAATGGTTAAGAGAGTATTCTAAAGACTTAGAATGGTCTTGGAATGTGTATTAGGAATTATAAGAACCGTTAGAATGATCCTAAACATTGCTCGAGTCCCCAAGGGACGTAGAGGGTGCAGCATGAGTCCTTGGAGGTTCTAATAAGCGTAGAATGGTTAAGAGAGAATTCTAAAGGCTTAGAATGGTCTAGGAAAGTGTACTAGGACTTATAATAACCATTAGAATGATCCTAAACATTGCATGGTACCACAAGGGACGTAGAGGGTGTAGCATGAGTCCTTGGAGGTTCTAACAAGTGAGAATGGTTAAGAGAGTATTCTAAAGGCTTAGAATGGTCTAGGAATGTGTAATAGGACTTATAATAACCATTAGAATGATCCTAAACAATGCTTGAGTGCCCAAGGGACGTAGAGGGTGTACCATGAGTCCTTGGAGGTTCTAACAAGTGTAGAATGGTTAAGAGAGTATTCTAAAGGCTTAGAATGATCTAGGAAAGTGTACTAGGACTTATAATAACCATTAGAATGATCCCAAACATTGCATGGTACCACAAGGGACGTAGAGGGTGTAGCATGAGTCCTTGGAGGTTCTAACAAGTGTAGAATGGTTAAGAGAGTATTCTAAAGGCTTAGAATGGTCTAGGAATGTGTAATAGGACTTATAATAACCTTTAGAATGATCCTAAACAATGCTTGAGTCCCCAAGGGACGTAGAGGGTGTACCATGAGTCCTTGGAGGTTCTAACAAGTGTAGAATGGTTAAGAGAGTATTCTAAAGGCTTAGAATGGTCTAGGAATGTGTAATAGGACTTATAATAACCTTTAGAATGATCCTAAACAATGCTTGACTCCCCAAGGGACGTAGAGGGTGTACCATGAGTCCTTGGAGGTTCTAACAAGTGCAGAATGGTTAAGAGAGTATTCTAAAGACTTAGAATGGTCTTGGAATGTGTATTAGGAATTATAAGAACCGTTAGAATGATCCTAAACATTGCTCGAGTCCCCAAGGGACGTAGAGGGTGCAGCATGAGTCCTTGGAGGTTCTAATAAGCGTAGAATGGTTAAGAGAGAATTCTAAAGGCTTAGAATGGTCTAGGAAAGTGTACTAGGACTTATAATAACCATTAGAATGATCCTAAACATTGCATGGTACCACAAGGGACGTAGAGGGTGTAGCATGAGTCCTTGGAGGTTCTAACAAGTGAGAATGGTTAAGAGAGTATTCTAAAGGCTTAGAATGGTCTAGGAATGTGTAATAGGACTTATAATAACCATTAGAATGATCCTAAACAATGCTTGAGTCCCCAAGGGACGTAGAGGGTGTACCATGAGTCCTTGGAGGTTCTAACAAGTGTAGAATGGTTAAGAGAGTATTCTAAAGGCTTAGAATGATCTAGGAAAGTGTACTAGGACTTATAATAACCATTAGAATGATCCCAAACATTGCATGGTACCACAAGGGACGTAGAGGGTGTAGCATGAGTCCTTGGAGGTTCTAACAAGTGTAGAATGGTTAAGAGAGTATTCTAAAGGCTTAGAATGGTCTAGGAATGTGTAATAGGACTTATAATAACCTTTAGAATGATCCTAAACAATGCTTGAGTCCCCAAGGGACGTAGAGGGTGTACCATGAGTCCTTGGAGGTTCTAACAAGTGCAGAATGGTTAAGAGAGTATTCTAAAGGCTTAGAATGGTCTTGGAATGTGTATTAGGAATTATAAGAACCGTTAGAATGTTCCTAAACATTGCTCGAGTCCCCAAGGGACGTAGAGGGTGCAGCATGAGTCCTTGGAGGTTCTAACAAGTGTAGAATGGTTAAGAGAGTATTCTAAAGGCTTAGAATGATCTAGGAAAGTGTACTAGGACTTATAATAACCATTAGAATGATCCTAAACATTGCATGGTACCACAAGGGACGTAGAGGGTGTAGCATGAGTCCTTGGAGGTTCTAACAAGTGAGAATGGTTAAGAGAGTATTCTAAAGGCTTAGAATGGTCTAGGAATGTGTAATAGGACTTATAATAACCATTAGAATGATCCTAAACAATGCTTGAGTCCCCAAGGGACGTAGAGGGTGTACCATGAGTCCTTGGAGGTTCTAACAAGTGTAGAATGGTTAAGAGAGTATTCTAAAGGCTTAAAATGATCTAGGAAAGTGTACTAGGACTTATAATAACCATTAGAATGATCCTAAACATTGCATGGTACCACAAGGGACGTAGAGGGTGTAGCATGAGTCCTTGGAGGTTCTAACAAGTGTAGAATGGTTAAGAGAGTATTCTAAAGGCTTAGAATGGTCTAGGAATGTGTAATAGGACTTATAATAACCTTTAGAATGATCCTAAACAATGCTTGAGTCCCCAAGGGACGTAGAGGGTGTACCATGAGTCCTTGGAGGTTCTAACAAGTGTAGAATGGTTAAGAGAGTACTCTAAAGGCTTAGAATGGTCTTGGAATGTGTATTAGGAATTATAAGAACCGTTAGAATGATCCTAAACATTGCTCGAGTCCCCAAGGGACGTAGAGGGTGCAGCATGAGTCCTTGGAGGTTCTAATAAGCGTAGAATGGTTAAGAGAGAATTCTAAAGGCTTAGAATGGTCTAGGAAAGTGTACTAGGACTTATAATAACCATTAGAATGATCCTAAACATTGCATGGTACCACAAGGGACGTAGAGGGTGTAGCATGAGTCCTTGGAGGTTCTAACAAGTGAGAATGGTTAAGAGAGTATTCTAAAGGCTTAGAATGGTCTAGGAATGTGTAATAGGACTTATAATAACCATTAGAATGATCCTAAACAATGCTTGAGTCCCCAAGGGACGTAGAGGGTGTACCATGAGTCCTTGGAGGTTCTAACAAGTGTAGAATGGTTAAGAGAGTATTCTAAAGGCTTAGAATGATCTAGGAAAGTGTACTAGGACTTATAATAACCATTAGAATGATCCCAAACATTGCATGGTACCACAAGGGACGTAGAGGGTGTAGCATGAGTCCTTGGAGGTTCTAACAAGTGTAGAATGGTTAAGAGAGTATTCTAAAGGCTTAGAATGGTCTAGGAATGTGTAATAGGACTTATAATAACCTTTAGAATGATCCTAAACAATGCTTGAGTCCCCAAGGGACGTAGAGGGTGTACCATGAGTCCTTGGAGGTTCTAACAAGTGTAGAATGGTTAAGAGAGTATTCTAAAGGCTTAGAATGGTCTAGGAATGTGTAATAGGACTTATAATAACCTTTAGAATGATCCTAAACAATGCTTGAGTCCCCAAGGGACGTAGAGGGTGTACCATGAGTCCTTGGAGGTTCTAACAAGTGCAGAATGGTTAAGAGAGTATTCTAAAGACTTAGAATGGTCTTGGAATGTGTATTAGGAATTATAAGAACCGTTAGAATGATCCTAAACATTGCTCGAGTCCCCAAGGGACGTAGAGGGTGCAGCATGAGTCCTTGGAGGTTCTAATAAGCGTAGAATGGTTAAGAGAGAATTCTAAAGGCTTAGAATGGTCTAGGAAAGTGTACTAGGACTTATAATAACCATTAGAATGATCCTAAACATTGCATGGTACCACAAGGGACGTAGAGGGTGTAGCATGAGTCCTTGGAGGTTCTAACAAGTGAGAATGGTTAAGAGAGTATTCTAAAGGCTTAGAATGGTCTAGGAATGTGTAATAGGACTTATAATAACCATTAGAATGATCCTAAACAATGCTTGAGTCCCCAAGGGACGTAGAGGGTGTACCATGAGTCCTTGGAGGTTCTAACAAGTGTAGAATGGTTAAGAGAGTATTCTAAAGGCTTAGAATGATCTAGGAAAGTGTACTAGGACTTATAATAACCATTAGAATGATCCCAAACATTGCATGGTACCACAAGGGACGTAGAGGGTGTAGCATGAGTCCTTGGAGGTTCTAACAAGTGTAGAATGGTTAAGAGAGTATTCTAAAGGCTTAGAATGGTCTAGGAATGTGTAATAGGACTTATAATAACCTTTAGAATGATCCTAAACAATGCTTGAGTCCCCAAGGGACGTAGAGGGTGTACCATGAGTCCTTGGAGGTTCTAACAAGTGCAGAATGGTTAAGAGAGTATTCTAAAGGCTTAGAATGGTCTTGGAATGTGTATTAGGAATTATAAGAACCGTTAGAATGTTCCTAAACATTGCTCGAGTCCCCAAGGGACGTAGAGGGTGCAGCATGAGTCCTTGGAGGTTCTAACAAGTGTAGAATGGTTAAGAGAGTATTCTAAAGGCTTAGAATGATCTAGGAAAGTGTACTAGGACTTATAATAACCATTAGAATGATCCTAAACATTGCATGGTACCACAAGGGACGTAGAGGGTGTAGCATGAGTCCTTGGAGGTTCTAACAAGTGAGAATGGTTAAGAGAGTATTCTAAAGGCTTAGAATGGTCTAGGAATGTGTAATAGGACTTATAATAACCATTAGAATGATCCTAAACAATGCTTGAGTCCCCAAGGGACGTAGAGGGTGTACCATGAGTCCTTGGAGGTTCTAACAAGTGTAGAATGGTTAAGAGAGTATTCTAAAGGCTTAGAATGGTCTTGGAATGTGTATTAGGAATTATAAGAATCGTTAGAATGATCCTAAACATTGCTCGAGTCCCCAAGGGACGTAGAGGGTGCAGCATGAGTCCTTGGAGGTTCTAATAAGCGTAGAATGGTTAAGAGAGAATTCTAAAGGCTTAGAATGGTCTAGGAAAGTGTACTAGGACTTATAATAACCATTAGAATGATCCTAAACATTGCATGGTACCACAAGGGACGTAGAGGGTGTAGCATGAGTCCTTGGAGGTTCTAACAAGTGAGAATGGTTAAGAGAGTATTCTAAAGGCTTAGAATGGTCTAGGAATGTGTAATAGGACTTATAATAACCATTAGAATGATCCTAAACAATGCTTGAGTCCCCAAGGGACGTTGAGGGTGTACCATGAGTCCTTGGAGGTTCTAACAAGTGTAGAATGGTTAAGAGAGTATTCTAAAGGCTTAGAATGATCTAGGAAAGTGTACTAGGACTTATAATAACCATTAGAATGATCCTAAACATTGCATGGTACCACAAGGGACGTAGAGGGTGTAGCATGAGTCCTTGGAGGTTCTAACAAGTGTAGAATGGTCAAGAGAGTATTCTAAAGGCTTAGAATGGTCTAGGAATGTGTAATAGGACTTATAATAACCTTTAGAATGATCCTAAACAATGCTTGAGTCCCCAAGGGACGTAGAGGGTGTACCATGAGTCCTTGGAGGTTCTAACAAGTGTAGAATGGTTAAGAGAGTACTCTAAAGGCTTAGAATGGTCTTGGAATGTGTATTAGGAATTATAAGAACCGTTAGAATGATCCTAAACATTGCTCGAGTCCCCAAGGGACGTAGAGGGTGCAGCATGAGTCCTTGGAGGTTCTAATAAGCGTAGAATGGTTAAGAGAGAATTCTAAAGGCTTAGAATGATCTAGGAAAGTGTACTAGGACTTATAATAACCATTAGAATGATCCTAAACATTGCATGGTACCACAAGGGACGTAGAGGGTGTAGCATGAGTCCTTGGAGGTTCTAACAAGTGAGAATGGTTAAGAGAGTATTCTAAAGGCTTAGAATGGTCTAGGAATGTGTAATAGGACTTATAATAACCATTAGAATGATCCTAAACAATGCTTGAGTCCCCAAGGGACGTAGAGGGTGTACCATGAGTCCTTGGAGGTTCTAACAAGTGTAGAATGGTTAAGAGAGTATTCTAAAGGCTTAGAATGGTCTTGGAATGTGTATTAGGAATTATAAGAACCGTTAGAATGATCCTAAACATTGCTCGAGTCCCCAAGGGACGTAGAGGGTGCAGCATGAGTCCTTGGAGGTTCTAATAAGCGTAGAATGGTTAAGAGAGAATTCTAAAGGCTTAGAATGGTCTAGGAAAGTGTACTAGGACTTATAATAACCATTAGAATGATCCTAAACATTGCATGGTACCACAAGGGACGTAGAGGGTGTAGCATGAGTCCTTGGAGGTTCTAACAAGTGAGAATGGTTAAGAGAGTATTCTAAAGGCTTAGAATGGTCTAGGAATGTGTAATAGGACTTATAATAACCATTAGAATGATCCTAAACAATGCTTGAGTCCCCAAGGGACGTAGAGGGTGTATCATGAGTCCTTGGAGGTTCTAACAAGTGTAGAATGGTTAAGAGAGTATTCTAAAGGCTTAGAATGATCTAGGAAAGTGTACTAGGACTTATAATAACCATTAGAATGATCCTAAACATTGCATGGTACCACAAGGGACGTAGAGGGTGTAGCATGAGTCCTTGGAGGTTCTAACAAGTGTAGAATGGTTAAGAGAGTATTCTAAAGGCTTAGAATGGTCTAGGAATGTGTAATAGGACTTATAATAACCTTTAGAATGATCCTAAACAATGCTTGAGTCCCCAAGGGACGTAGAGGGTGTACCATGAGTCCTTGGAGGTTCTAACAAGTGTAGAATGGTTAAGAGAGTACTCTAAAGGCTTAGAATGGTCTTGGAATGTGTATTAGGAATTATAAGAACCGTTAGAATGATCCTAAACATTGCTCGAGTCCCCAAGGGACGTAGAGGGTGCAGCATGAGTCCTTGGAGGTTCTAATAAGCGTAGAATGGTTAAGAGAGAATTCTAAAGGCTTAGAATGGTCTAGGAAAGTGTACTAGGACTTATAATAACCATTAGAATGATCCTAAACATTGCATGGTACCACAAGGGACGTAGAGGGTGTAGCATGAGTCCTTGGAGGTTCTAACAAGTGTAGAATGCTTAAGAGAGTATTCTAAAGGCTTAGAATGGTCTAGGAAAGTGTACTAGGACTTATAATAACCATTAGAATGATCCTGAACATTGCATGGTACCACAAGGGACGTAGAGGGTGTATCATGAGTCCTTGGAGGTTCTAACAAGTGTAGAATGGTTAAGAGAGTATTCTAAAGGCTTAGAATGGTCTAGGAATGTGTAATAGGACTTATAATAACCATTAGAATGATCCTAAACATTGCATGGTACCACAAGGGACGTAGAGGGTGTAGCATGAGTCCTTGGAGGTTCTAACAAGTGTAGAATGGTTAAGAGAGTATTCTAAAGGCTTAGAATGGTCTAGGAATGTGTAATAGGACTTATAATAACCTTTAGAATGATCCTAAACAATGCTTGAGTCCCCAAGGGACGTAGAGGGTGTACCATGAGTCCTTGGAGGTTCTAACAAGTGTAGAATGGTTAAGAGAGTACTCTAAAGGCTTAGAATGGTCTTGGAATGTGTATTAGGAATTATAAGAACCGTTAGAATGATCCTAAACATTGCTCGAGTCCCCAAGGGACGTAGAGGGTGCAGCATGAGTCCTTGGAGGTTCTAATAAGCGTAGAATGGTTAAGAGAGAATTCTAAAGGCTTAGAATGGTCTAGGAAAGTGTACTAGGACTTATAATAACCATTAGAATGATCCTAAACATTGCATGGTACCACAAGGGACGTAGAGGGTGTAGCATGAGTCCTTGGAGGTTCTAACAAGTGTAGAATGCTTAAGAGAGTATTCTAAAGGCTTAGAATGGTCTAGGAAAGTGTACTAGGACTTATAATAACCATTAGAATGATCCTGAACATTGCATGGTACCACAAGGGACGTAGAGGGTGTAGCATGAGTCCTTGGAGGTTCTAACAAGTGTAGAATGGTTAAGAGAGTATTCTAAAGGCTTAGAATGGTCTAGGAATGTGTAATAGGACTTATAATAACCATTAGAATGATCCTAAACAATGCTTGAGTCCCCAAGGGACATAGAGGGTGTACCATGAGTCCTTGGAGGTTCTAACAAGTGTAGAATGGTTAAGAGAGTATTCTAAAGGCTTAGAATGATCTAGGAAAGTGTACTAGGACTTATAATAACCATTAGAATGATCCTAAACATTGCATGGTACCACAAGGGACGTAGAGGGTGTAGCATGAGTCCTTGGAGGTTCTAACAAGTGTAGAATGGTTAAGAGAGTATTCTAAAGGCTTAGAATGGTCTAGGAATGTGTAATAGGACTTATAATAACCTTTAGAATGATCCTAAACAATGCTTGAGTCCCCAAGGGACGTAGAGGGTGTACCATGAGTCCTTGGAGGTTCTAACAAGTGTAGAATGGTTAAGAGAGTATTCTAAAGGCTTAGAATGGTCTTGGAATGTGTATTAGGAATTATAAGAACCGTTAGAATGATCCTAAACATTGCTCGAGTCCCCAAGGGACGTAGAGGGTGCAGCATGAGTCCTTGGAGGTTCTAATAAGCGTAGAATGGTTAAGAGAGAATTCTAAAGGCTTAGAATGGTCTAGGAAAGTGTACTAGGACTTATAATAACCATTAGAATGATCCTAAACATTGCATGGTACCACAAGGGACGTAGAGGGTGTAGCATGAGTCCTTGGAGGTTCTAACAAGTGTAGAATGGTTAAGAGAGTATTCTAAAGGCTTAGAATGGTCTAGGAATGTGTAATAGGACTTATAATAACCTTTAGAATGATCCTAAACAATGCTTGAGTCCCCAAGGGACGTAGAGGGTGTACCATGAGTCCTTGGAGGTTCTAACAAGTGTAGAATGGTTAAGAGAGTACTCTAAAGGCTTAGAATGGTCTTGGAATGTGTATTAGGAATTATAAGAACCGTTAGAATGATCCTAAACATTGCTCGAGTCCCCAAGGGACGTAGAGGGTGCAGCATGAGTCCTTGGAGGTTCTAATAAGCGTAGAATGGTTAAGAGAGAATTCTAAAGGCTTAGAATGGTCTAGGAAAGTGTACTAGGACTTATAATAACCATTAGAATGATCCTAAACATTGCATGGTACCACAAGGGACGTAGAGGGTGTAGCATGAGTCCTTGGAGGTTCTAACAAGTGTAGAATGCTTAAGAGAGTATTCTAAAGGCTTAGAATGGTCTAGGAAAGTGTACTAGGACTTATAATAACCATTAGAATGATCCTGAACATTGCATGGTACCACAAGGGACGTAGAGGGTGTAGCATGAGTCCTTGGAGGTTCTAACAAGTGTAGAATGGTTAAGAGAGTATTCTAAAGGCTTAGAATGGTCTAGGAATGTGTAATAGGACTTATAATAACCATTAGAATGATCCTAAACAATGCTTGAGTCCCCAAGGGACATAGAGGGTGTACCATGAGTCCTTGGAGGTTCTAACAAGTGTAGAATGGTTAAGAGAGTATTCTAAAGGCTTAGAATGATCTAGGAAAGTGTACTAGGACTTATAATAACCATTAGAATGATCCTAAACATTGCATGGTACCACAAGGGACGTAGAGGGTGTAGCATGAGTCCTTGGAGGTTCTAACAAGTGTAGAATGGTTAAGAGAGTATTCTAAAGGCTTAGAATGGTCTAGGAATGTGTAATAGGACTTATAATAACCTTTAGAATGATCCTAAACAATGCTTGAGTCCCCAAGGGACGTAGAGGGTGTACCATGAGTCCTTGGAGGTTCTAACAAGTGTAGAATGGTTAAGAGAGTATTCTAAAGGCTTAGAATGGTCTTGGAATGTGTATTAGGAATTATAAGAACCGTTAGAATGATCCTAAACATTGCTCGAGTCCCCAAGGGACGTAGAGGGTGCAGCATGAGTCCTTGGAGGTTCTAATAAGCGTAGAATGGTTAAGAGAGAATTCTAAAGGCTTAGAATGGTCTAGGAAAGTGTACTAGGACTTATAATAACCATTAGAATGATCCTAAACATTGCATGGTACCACAAGGGACGTAGAGGGTGTAGCATGAGTCCTTGGAGGTTCTAACAAGTGTAGAATGCTTAAGAGAGTATTCTAAAGGCTTAGAATGGTCTAGGAATGTGTAATAGGACTTATAATAACCTTTAGAATGATCCTAAACAATGCTTGAGTCCCCAAGGGACGTAGAGGGTGTACCATGAGTCCTTGGAGGTTCTAACAAGTGTAGAATGGTTAAGAGAGTATTCTAAAGGCTTAGAATGGTCTTGGAATGTGTATTAGGAATTATAAGAACCGTTAGAATGATCCTAAACATTGCTCGAGTCCCCAAGGGACGTAGAGGGTGCAGCATGAGTCCTTGGAGGTTCTAAAAAGCGTAGAATGGTTAAGAGAGAATTCTAAAGGCTTAGAATGATCTAGGAAAGTGTACTAGGACTTATAATAACCATTAGAATGATCCTAAACATTGCATGGTACCACAAGGGACGTAGAGGGTGTAGCATGAGTCCTTGGAGGTTCTAACAAGTGTAGAATGGTTAAGAGAGTATTCTAAAGGCTTAGAATGGTCTAGGAATGTGTAATAGGACTTATAATAACCTTTAGAATGATCCTAAACAATGCTTGAGTCCCCAAGGGACGTAGAGGGTGTACCATGAGTCCTTGGAGGTTCTAACAAGTGTAGAATGGTTAAGAGAGTATTCTAAAGGCTTAGAATGGTCTTGGAATGTGTATTAGGAATTATAAGAACCGTTAGAATGATCCTAAACATTGCTCGAGTCCCCAAGGGACGTAGAGGGTGCAGCATGAGTCCTTGGAGGTTCTAATAAGCGTAGAATGGTTAAGAGAGAATTCTAAAGGCTTAGAATGGTCTAGGAAAGTGTACTAGGACTTATAATAACCATTAGAATGATCCTAAACATTGCATGGTACCACAAGGGACGTAGAGGGTGTAGCATGAGTCCTTGGAGGTTCTAACAAGTGTAGAATGGTTAAGAGAGTATTCTAAAGGCTTAGAATGGTCTAGGAAAGTGTACTAGGACTTATAATAACCATTAGAATGATCCTGAACATTGCATGGTACCACAAGGGACGTAGAGGGTGTAGCATGAGTCCTTGGAGGTTCTAACAAGTGTAGAATGGTTAAGAGAGTATTCTAAAGGGTTAGAATGGTCTAGGAATGTGTAATAGGACTTATAATTACCATTAGAATGATCCTAAACAATGCTTGAGTCCCCAAGAGACGTAGAGGGTGTACCATGAGTCCTTGGAGGTTCTAACAAGTGTAGAATGGTTAAGAGAGTATTCTAAAGGCTTAGAATGGTCTAGGAATGTGTAATAGGACTTATAATAACCTTTAGAATGATCCTAAACAATGCTTGAGTCCCCAAGGGACGTAGAGGGTGTACCATGAGTCCTTGGAGGTTCTAACAAGTGTAGAATGGTTAAGAGAGTATTCTAAAGGCTTAGAATGGTCTTGGAATGTGTATTAGGAATTATAAGAACCGTTAGAATGATCCTAAACATTGCTCGAGTCCCCAAGGGACGTAGAGGGTGCAGCATGAGTCCTTGGAGGTTCTAATAAGCGTAGAATGGTTAAGAGAGAATTCTAAAGGCTTAGAATGGTCTAGGAAAGTGTACTAGGACTTATAATAACCATTAGAATGATCCTAAACATTGCATGGTACCACAAGGGACGTAGAGGGTGTAGCATGAGTCCTTGGAGGTTCTAACAAGTGTAGAATGCTTAAGAGAGTATTCTAAAGGCTTAGAATGGTCTAGGAAAGTGTACTAGGACTTATAATAACCATTAGAATGATCCTGAACATTGCATGGTACCACAAGGGACGTAGAGGGTGTAGCATGAGTCCTTGGAGGTTCTAACAAGTGTAGAATGGTTAAGAGAGTATTCTAAAGGCTTAGAATGGTCTAGGAATGTGTAATAGGACTTATAATAACCATTAGAATGATCCTAAACAATGCTTGAGTCCCCAAGGGACGTAGAGGGTGTACCATGAGTCCTTGGAGGTTCTAACAAGTGTAGAATGGTTAAGAGAGTATTCTAAAGGCTTAGAATGATCTAGGAAAGTGTACTAGGACTTATAATAACCATTAGAATGATCCTAAACATTGCATGGTACCACAAGGGACGTAGAGGGTGTAGCATGAGTCCTTGGAGGTTCTAACAAGTGTAGAATGGTTAAGAGAGTATTCTAAAGGCTTAGAATGGTCTAGGAATGTGTAATAGGACTTATAATAACCTTTAGAATGATCCTAAACAATGCTTGAGTCCCCAAGGGACGTAGAGGGTGTAGCATGAGTCCTTGGAGGTTCTAACAAGTGTAGAATGGTTAAGAGAGTATTCTAAAGGCTTAGAATGGTCTTGGAATGTGTATTAGGAATTATAAGAACCGTTAGAATGATCCTAAACATTGCTCGAGTCCCCAAGGGACGTAGAGGGTGCAGCATGAGTCCTTGGAGGTTCTAATAAGCGTAGAATGGTTAAGAGAGAATTCTAAAGGCTTAGAATGGTCTAGGAAAGTGTACTAGGACTTATAATAACCATTAGAATGATCCTAAACATTGCATGGTACCACAAGGGACGTAGAGGGTGTAGCATGAGTCCTTGGAGGTTCTAACAAGTGTAGAATGGTTAAGAGAGTATTCTAAAGGCTTAGAATGGTCTAGGAAAGTGTACTAGGACTTATAATAACCATTAGAATGATCCTGAACATTGCATGGTACCACAAGGGACGTAGAGGGTGTAGCATGAGTCCTTGGAGGTTCTAACAAGTGTAGAATGGTTAAGAGAGTATTCTAAAGGGTTAGAATGGTCTAGGAATGTGTAATAGGACTTATAATTACCATTAGAATGATCCTAAACAATGCTTGAGTCCCCAAGAGACGTAGAGGGTGTACCATGAGTCCTTGGAGGTTCTAACAAGTGTAGAATGGTTAAGAGAGTATTCTAAAGGCTTAGAATGGTCTAGGAATGTGTAATAGGACTTATAATAACCTTTAGAATGATCCTAAACAATGCTTGAGTCCCCAAGGGACGTAGAGGGTGTACCATGAGTCCTTGGAGGTTCTAACAAGTGTAGAATGGTTAAGAGAGTATTCTAAAGGCTTAGAATGGTCTTGGAATGTGTATTAGGAATTATAAGAACCGTTAGAATGATCCTAAACATTGCTCGAGTCCCCAAGGGACGTAGAGGGTGCAGCATGAGTCCTTGGAGGTTCTAATAAGCGTAGAATGGTTAAGAGAGAATTCTAAAGGCTTAGAATGGTCTAGGAAAGTGTACTAGGACTTATAATAACCATTAGAATGATCCTAAACATTGCATGGTACCACAAGGGACGTAGAGGGTGTAGCATGAGTCCTTGGAGGTTCTAACAAGTGTAGAATGCTTAAGAGAGTATTCTAAAGGCTTAGAATGGTCTAGGAAAGTGTACTAGGACTTATAATAACCATTAGAATGATCCTGAACATTGCATGGTACCACAAGGGACGTAGAGGGTGTAGCATGAGTCCTTGGAGGTTCTAACAAGTGTAGAATGGTTAAGAGAGTATTCTAAAGGCTTAGAATGGTCTAGGAATGTGTAATAGGACTTATAATAACCATTAGAATGATCCTAAACAATGCTTGAGTCCCCAAGGGACGTAGAGGGTGTACCATGAGTCCTTGGAGGTTCTAACAAGTGTAGAATGGTTAAGAGAGTATTCTAAAGGCTTAGAATGATCTAGGAAAGTGTACTAGGACTTATAATAACCATTAGAATGATCCTAAACATTGCATGGTACCACAAGGGACGTAGAGGGTGTAGCATGAGTCCTTGGAGGTTCTAACAAGTGTAGAATGGTTAAGAGAGTATTCTAAAGGCTTAGAATGGTCTAGGAAAGTGTACTAGGACTTATAATAACCATTAGAATGATCCTGAACATTGCATGGTACCACAAGGGACGTAGAGGGTGTAGCATGAGTCCTTGGAGGTTCTAACAAGTGTAGAATGGTTAAGAGAGTATTCTAAAGGCTTAGAATGGTCTAGGAAAGTGTACTAGGACTTATAATAACCATTAGAATGATCCTGAACATTGCATGGTACCACAAGGGACGTAGAGGGTGTAGCATGAGTCCTTGGAGGTTCTAACAAGTGTAGAATGGTTAAGAGAGTATTCTAAAGGGTTAGAATGGTCTAGGAATGTGTAATAGGACTTATAATTACCATTAGAATGATCCTAAACAATGCTTGAGTCCCCAAGAGACGTAGAGGGTGTACCATGAGTCCTTGGAGGTTCTAACAAGTGTAGAATGGTTAAGAGAGTATTCTAAAGGCTTAGAATGGTCTAGGAATGTGTAATAGGACTTATAATAACCTTTAGAATGATCCTAAACAATGCTTGAGTCCCCAAGGGACGTAGAGGGTGTAGCATGAGTCCTTGGAGGTTCTAACAAGTGTAGAATGGTTAAGAGAGTATTCTAAAGGCTTAGAATGGTCTAGGAATGTGTAATAGGACTTATAATAACCATTAGAATGATCCTAAACAATGCTTGAGTCCCCAAGGGACGTAGAGGGTGTACCATGAGTCCTTGGAGGTTCTAACAAGTGTAGAATGGTTAAGAGAGTATTCTAAAGGCTTAGAATGATCTAGGAAAGTGTACTAGGACTTATAATAACCATTAGAATGATCCTAAACATTGCATGGTACCACAAGGGACGTAGAGGGTGTAGCATGAGTCCTTGGAGGTTCTAACAAGTGTAGAATGGTTAAGAGAGTATTCTAAAGGCTTAGAATGGTGTAGGAATGTGTAATAGGACTTATAATAACCTTTAGAATGATCCTAAACAATGCTTGAGTCCCCAAGGGACGTAGAGGGTGTAGCATGAGTCCTTGGAGGTTCTAACAAGTGTAGAATGGTTAAGAGAGTATTCTAAAGGCTTAGAATGGTCTAGGAATGTGTAATAGGACTTATAATAACCTTTAGAATGATCCTAAACAATGCTTGAGTCCCCAAGGGACGTAGAGGGTGTACCATGAGTCCTTGGAGGTTCTAACAAGTGTAGAATGGTTAAGAGAGTATTCTAAAGGCTTAGAATGGTCTTGGAATGTGTATTAGGAATTATAAGAACCGTTAGAATGATCCTAAACATTGCTCGAGTCCCCAAGGGACGTAGAGGGTGCAGCATGAGTCCTTGGAGGTTCTAATAAGCGTAGAATGGTTAAGAGAGAATTCTAAAGGCTTAGAATGGTCTAGGAAAGTGTACTAGGACTTATAATAACCATTAGAATGATCCTAAACATTGCATGGTACCACAAGGGACGTAGAGGGTGTAGCATGAGTCCTTGGAGGTTCTAACAAGTGTAGAATGGTTAAGAGAGTATTCTAAAGGCTTAGAATGGTCTAGGAAAGTGTACTAGGACTTATAATAACCATTAGAATGATCCTGAACATTGCATGGTACCACAAGGGACGTAGAGGGTGTAGCATGAGTCCTTGGAGGTTCTAACAAGTGTAGAATGGTTAAGAGAGTATTCTAAATGGTTAGAATGGTCTAGGAATGTGTAATAGGACTTATAATTACCATTAGAATGATCCTAAACAATGCTTGAGTCCCCAAGAGACGTAGAGGGTGTACCATGAGTCCTTGGAGGTTCTAACAAGTGTAGAATGGTTAAGAGAGTATTCTAAAGGCTTAGAATGGTCTAGGAAAGTGTACTAGGACTTATAATAACCATTAGAATGATCCTGAACATTGCATGGTACCACAAGGGACGTAGAGGGTGTAGCATGAGTCCTTGGAGGTTCTAACAAGTGTAGAATGGTTAAGAGAGTATTCTAAAGGCTTAGAATGGTCTAGGAATGTGTAATAGGACTTATAATAACCATTAGAATGATCCTAAACAATGCTTGAGTCCCCAAGGGACGTAGAGGGTGTACCATGAGTCCTTGGAGGTTCTAACAAGTGTAGAATGGTTAAGAGAGTATTCTAAAGGCTTAGAATGATCTAGGAAAGTGTACTAGGACTTATAATAACCATTAGAATGATCCTAAACATTGCATGGTACCACAAGGGACGTAGAGGGTGTAGCATGAGTCCTTGGAGGTTCTAACAAGTGTAGAATGGTTAAGAGAGTATTCTAAAGGCTTAGAATGGTCTAGGAATGTGTAATAGGACTTATAATAACCTTTAGAATGATCCTAAACAATGCTTGAGTCCCCAAGGGACGTAGAGGGTGTAGCATGAGTCCTTGGAGGTTCTAACAAGTGTAGAATGGTTAAGAGAGTATTCTAAAGGCTTAGAATGGTCTAGGAATGTGTAATAGGACTTATAATAACCTTTAGAATGATCCTAAACAATGCTTGAGTCCCCAAGGGACGTAGAGGGTGTACCATGAGTCCTTGGAGGTTCTAACAAGTGTAGAATGGTTAAGAGAGTATTCTAAAGGCTTAGAATGGTCTTGGAATGTGTATTAGGAATTATAAGAACCGTTAGAATGATCCTAAACATTGCTCGAGTCCCCAAGGGACGTAGAGGGTGCAGCATGAGTCCTTGGAGGTTCTAATAAGCGTAGAATGGTTAAGAGAGAATTCTAAAGGCTTAGAATGGTCTAGGAAAGTGTACTAGGACTTATAATAACCATTAGAATGATCCTAAACATTGCATGGTACCACAAGGGACGTAGAGGGTGTAGCATGAGTCCTTGGAGGTTCTAACAAGTGTAGAATGGTTAAGAGAGTATTCTAAAGGCTTAGAATGGTCTAGGAAAGTGTACTAGGACTTATAATAACCATTAGAATGATCCTGAACATTGCATGGTACCACAAGGGACGTAGAGGGTGTAGCATGAGTCCTTGGAGGTTCTAACAAGTGTAGAATGGTTAAGAGAGTATTCTAAAGGGTTAGAATGGTCTAGGAATGTGTAATAGGACTTATAATTACCATTAGAATGATCCTAAACAATGCTTGAGTCCCCAAGAGACGTAGAGGGTGTACCATGAGTCCTTGGAGGTTCTAACAAGTGTAGAATGGTTAAGAGAGTATTCTAAAGGCTTAGAATGGTCTAGGAATGTGTAATAGGACTTATAATAACCTTTAGAATGATCCTAAACAATGCTTGAGTCCCCAAGGGACGTAGAGGGTGTACCATGAGTCCTTGGAGGTTCTAACAAGTGTAGAATGGTTAAGAGAGTATTCTAAAGGCTTAGAATGGTCTTGGAATGTGTATTAGGAATTATAAGAACCGTTAGATTGATCCTAAACATTGCTCGAGTCCCCAAGGGACGTAGAGGGTGCAGCATGAGTCCTTGGAGGTTCTAATAAGCGTAGAATGGTTAAGAGAGTATTCTAAAGGCTTAGAATGGTCTAGGAAAGTGTACTAGGACTTATAATAACCATTAGAATGATCCTGAACATTGCATGGTACCACAAGGGACGTAGAGGGTGTAGCATGAGTCCTTGGAGGTTCTAACAAGTGTAGAATGGTTAAGAGAGTATTCTAAAGGCTTAGAATGGTCTAGGAATGTGTAATAGGACTTATAATAACCATTAGAATGATCCTAAACAATGCTTGAGTCCCCAAGGGACGTAGAGGGTGTACCATGAGTCCTTGGAGGTTCTAACAAGTGTAGAATGGTTAAGAGAGTATTCTAAAGGCTTAGAATGATCTAGGAAAGTGTACTAGGACTTATAATAACCATTAGAATGATCCTAAACATTGCATGGTACCACAAGGGACGTAGAGGGTGTAGCATGAGTCCTTGGAGGTTCTAACAAGTGTAGAATGGTTAAGAGAGTATTCTAAAGGCTTAGAATGGTCTAGGAATGTGTAATAGGACTTATAATAACCTTTAGAATGATCCTAAACAATGCTTGAGTCCCCAAGGGACGTAGAGGGTGTAGCATGAGTCCTTGGAGGTTCTAACAAGTGTAGAATGGTTAAGAGAGTATTCTAAAGGCTTAGAATGGTCTAGGAATGTGTAATAGGACTTATAATAACCTTTAGAATGATCCTAAACAATGCTTGAGTCCCCAAGGGACGTAGAGGGTGTACCATGAGTCCTTGGAGGTTCTAACAAGTGTAGAATGGTTAAGAGAGTATTCTAAAGGCTTAGAATGGTCTTGGAATGTGTATTAGGAATTATAAGAACCGTTAGAATGATCCTAAACATTGCTCGAGTCCCCAAGGGACGTAGAGGGTGCAGCATGAGTCCTTGGAGGTTCTAATAAGCGTAGAATGGTTAAGAGAGAATTCTAAAGGCTTAGAATGGCCTAGGAAAGTGTACTAGGACTTATAATAACCATTAGAATGATCCTAAACATTGCATGGTACCACAAGGGACGTAGAGGGTGTAGCATGAGTCCTTGGAGGTTCTAACAAGTGTAGAATGGTTAAGAGAGTATTCTAAAGGCTTAGAATGGTCTAGGAAAGTGTACTAGGACTTATAATAACCATTAGAATGATCCTGAACATTGCATGGTACCACAAGGGACGTAGAGGGTGTAGCATGAGTCCTTGGAGGTTCTAACAAGTGTAGAATGGTTAAGAGAGTATTCTAAATGGTTAGAATGGTCTAGGAATGTGTAATAGGACTTATAATTACCATTAGAATGATCCTAAACAATGCTTGAGTCCCCAAGAGACGTAGAGGGTGTACCATGAGTCCTTGGAGGTTCTAACAAGTGTAGAATGGTTAAGAGAGTATTCTAAAGGCTTAGAATGATCTAGGAAAGTGTACTAGGACTTATAATAACCATTAGAATGATCCTAAACATTGCATGGTACCACAAGGGACGTAGAGGGTGTAGCATGAGTCCTTGGAGGTTCTAACAAGTGTAGAATGGTTAAGAGAGTATTCTAAAGGCTTAGAATGGTCTAGGAATGTGTAATAGGACTTATAATAACCTTTAGAATGATCCTAAACAATGCTTGAGTCCCCAAGGGACGTAGAGGGTGTAGCATGAGTCCTTGGAGGTTCTAACAAGTGTAGAATGGTTAAGAGAGTATTCTAAAGGCTTAGAATGGTCTAGGAATGTGTAATAGGACTTATAATAACCTTTAGAATGATCCTAAACAATGCTTGAGTCCCCAAGGGACGTAGAGGGTGTACCATGAGTCCTTGGAGGTTCTAACAAGTGTAGAATGGTTAAGAGAGTATTCTAAAGGCTTAGAATGGTCTTGGAATGTGTATTAGGAATTATAAGAACCGTTAGAATGATCCTAAACATTGCTCGAGTCCCCAAGGGACGTAGAGGGTGCAGCATGAGTCCTTGGAGGTTCTAATAAGCGTAGAATGGTTAAGAGAGAATTCTAAAGGCTTAGAATGGTCTAGGAAAGTGTACTAGGACTTATAATAACCATTAGAATGATCCTAAACATTGCATGGTACCACAAGGGACGTAGAGGGTGTAGCATGAGTCCTTGGAGGTTCTAACAAGTGTAGAATGGTTAAGAGAGTATTCTAAAGGCTTAGAATGGTCTAGGAAAGTGTACTAGGACTTATAATAACCATTAGAATGATCCTGAACATTGCATGGTACCACAAGGGACGTAGAGGGTGTAGCATGAGTCCTTGGAGGTTCTAACAAGTGTAGAATGGTTAAGAGAGTATTCTAAAGGGTTAGAATGGTCTAGGAATGTGTAATAGGACTTATAATTACCATTAGAATGATCCTAAACAATGCTTGAGTCCCCAAGAGACGTAGAGGGTGTACCCTGAGTCCTTGGAGGTTCTAACAAGTGTAGAATGGTTAAGAGAGTATTCTAAAGGCTTAGAATGGTCTAGGAATGTGTAATAGGACTTATAATAACCTTTAGAATGATCCTAAACAATGCTTGAGTCCCCAAGGGACGTAGAGGGTGTACCATGAGTCCTTGGAGGTTCTAACAAGTGTAGAATGGTTAAGAGAGTATTCTAAAGGCTTAGAATGGTCTTGGAATGTGTATTAGGAATTATAAGAACCGTTAGAATGATCCTAAACATTGCTCGAGTCCCCAAGGGACGTAGAGGGTGCAGCATGAGTCCTTGGAGGTTCTAATAAGCGTAGAATGGTTAAGAGAGAATTCTAAAGGCTTAGAATGGTCTAGGAAAGTGTACTAGGACTTATAATAACCATTAGAATGATCCTAAACATTGCATGGTACCACAAGGGACGTAGAGGGTGTAGCATGAGTCCTTGGAGGTTCTAACAAGTGTAGAATGGTTAAGAGAGTATTCTAAAGGCTTAGAATGGTCTAGGAAAGTGTACTAGGACTTATAATAACCATTAGAATGATCCTGAACATTGCATGGTACCACAAGGGACGTAGAGGGTGTAGCATGAGTCCTTGGAGGTTCTAACAAGTGTAGAATGGTTAAGAGAGTATTCTAAAGGCTTAGAATGGTCTAGGAATGTGTAATAGGACTTATAATAACCATTAGAATGATCCTAAACAATGCTTGAGTCCCCAAGGGACGTAGAGGGTGTACCATGAGTCCTTGGAGGTTCTAACAAGTGTAGAATGGTTAAGAGAGTATTCTAAAGGCTTAGAATGATCTAGGAAAGTGTACTAGGACTTATAATAACCATTAGAATGATCCTAAACATTGCATGGTACCACAAGGGACGTAGAGGGTGTAGCATGAGTCCTTGGAGGTTCTAACAAGTGTAGAATGGTTAAGAGAGTATTCTAAAGGCTTAGAATGGTCTAGGAATGTGTAATAGGACTTATAATAACCTTTAGAATGATCCTAAACAATGCTTGAGTCCCCAAGGGACGTAGAGGGTGTAGCATGAGTCCTTGGAGGTTCTAACAAGTGTAGAATGGTTAAGAGAGTATTCTAAAGGCTTAGAATGGTCTAGGAATGTGTAATAGGACTTATAATAACCTTTAGAATGATCCTAAACAATGCTTGAGTCCCCAAGGGACGTAGAGGGTGTACCATGAGTCCTTGGAGGTTCTAACAAGTGTAGAATGGTTAAGAGAGTATTCTAAAGGCTTAGAATGGTCTTGGAATGTGTATTAGGAATTATAAGAACCGTTAGAATGATCCTAAACATTGCTCGAGTCCCCAAGGGACGTAGAGGGTGCAGCATGAGTCCTTGGAGGTTCTAATAAGCGTAGAATGGTTAAGAGAGAATTCTAAAGGCTTAGAATGGTCTAGGAAAGTGTACTAGGACTTATAATAACCATTAGAATGATCCTAAACATTGCATGGTACCACAAGGGACGTAGAGGGTGTAGCATGAGTCCTTGGAGGTTCTAACAAGTGTAGAATGGTTAAGAGAGTATTCTAAAGGCTTAGAATGGTCTAGGAAAGTGTACTAGGACTTATAATAACCATTAGAATGATCCTGAACATTGCATGGTACCACAAGGGACGTAGAGGGTGTAGCATGAGTCCTTGGAGGTTCTAACAAGTGTAGAATGGTTAAGAGAGTATTCTAAATGGTTAGAATGGTCTAGGAATGTGTAATAGGACTTATAATTACCATTAGAATGATCCTAAACAATGCTTGAGTCCCCAAGAGACGTAGAGGGTGTACCATGAGTCCTTGGAGGTTCTAACAAGTGTAGAATGGTTAAGAGAGTATTCTAAAGGCTTAGAATGATCTAGGAAAGTGTACTAGGACTTATAATAACCATTAGAATGATCCTAAACATTGCATGGTACCACAAGGGACGTAGAGGGTGTAGCATGAGTCCTTGGAGGTTCTAACAAGTGTAGAATGGTTAAGAGAGTATTCTAAAGGCTTAGAATGGTCTAGGAATGTGTAATAGGACTTATAATAACCTTTAGAATGATCCTAAACAATGCTTGAGTCCCCAAGGGACGTAGAGGGTGTACCATGAGTCCTTGGAGGTTCTAACAAGTGTAGAATGGTTAAGAGAGTATTCTAAAGGCTTAGAATGGTCTTGGAATGTGTATTAGGAATTATAAGAACCGTTAGAATGATCCTAAACATTGCTCGAGTCCCCAAGGGACGTAGAGGGTGCAGCATGAGTCCTTGGAGGTTCTAATAAGCGTAGAATGGTTAAGAGAGAATTCTAAAGGCTTAGAATGGTCTAGGAAAGTGTACTAGGACTTATAATAACCATTAGAATGATCCTGAACATTGCATGGTACCACAAGGGACGTAGAGGGTGTAGCATGAGTCCTTGGAGGTTCTAACAAGTGTAGAATGGTTAAGAGAGTATTCTAAAGGCTTAGAATGGTCTAGGAATGTGTAATAGGACTTATAATAACCATTAGAATGATCCTAAACAATGCTTGAGTCCCCAAGGGACGTAGAGGGTGTACCATGAGTCCTTGGAGGTTCTAACAAGTGTAGAATGGTTAAGAGAGTATTCTAAAGGCTTAGAATGATCTAGGAAAGTGTACTAGGACTTATAATAACCATTAGAATGATCCTAAACATTGCATGGTACCACAAGGGACGTAGAGGGTGTAGCATGAGTCCTTGGAGGTTCTAACAAGTGTAGAATGGTTAAGAGAGTATTCTAAAGGCTTAGAATGGTCTAGGAATGTGTAATAGGACTTATAATAACCTTTAGAATGATCCTAAACAATGCTTGAGTCCCCAAGGGACGTAGAGGGTGTAGCATGAGTCCTTGGAGGTTCTAACAAGTGTAGAATGGTTAAGAGAGTATTCTAAAGGCTTAGAATGGTCTAGGAATGTGTAATAGGACTTATAATAACCTTTAGAATGATCCTAAACAATGCTTGAGTCCCCAAGGGACGTAGAGGGTGTACCATGAGTCCTTGGAGGTTCTAACAAGTGTAGAATGGTTAAGAGAGTATTCTAAAGGCTTAGAATGGTCTTGGAATGTGTATTAGGAATTATAAGAACCGTTAGAATGATCCTAAACATTGCTCGAGTCCCCAAGGGACGTAGAGGGTGCAGCATGAGTCCTTGGAGGTTCTAATAAGCGTAGAATGGTTAAGAGAGAATTCTAAAGGCTTAGAATGGTCTAGGAAAGTGTACTAGGACTTATAATAACCATTAGAATGATCCTAAACATTGCATGGTACCACAAGGGACGTAGAGGGTGTAGCATGAGTCCTTGGAGGTTCTAACAAGTGTAGAATGGTTAAGAGAGTATTCTAAAGGCTTAGAATGGTCTAGGAAAGTGTACTAGGACTTATAATAACCATTAGAATGATCCTGAACATTGCATGGTACCACAAGGGACGTAGAGGGTGTAGCATGAGTCCTTGGAGGTTCTAACAAGTGTAGAATGGTTAAGAGAGTATTCTAAAGGCTTAGAATGGTCTAGGAATGTGTAATAGGACTTATAATAACCATTAGAATGATCCTAAACAATGCTTGAGTCCCCAAGGGACGTAGAGGGTGTACCATGAGTCCTTGGAGGTTCTAACAAGTGTAGAATGGTTAAGAGAGTATTCTAAAGGCTTAGAATGATCTAGGAAAGTGTACTAGGACTTATAATAACCATTAGAATGATCCTAAACATTGCATGGTACCACAAGGGACGTAGAGGGTGTAGCATGAGTCCTTGGAGGTTCTAACAAGTGTAGAATGGTTAAGAGAGTATTCTAAAGGCTTAGAATGGTCTAGGAATGTGTAATAGGACTTATAATAACCTTTAGAATGATCCTAAACAATGCTTGAGTCCCCAAGGGACGTAGAGGGTGTAGCATGAGTCCTTGGAGGTTCTAACAAGTGTAGAATGGTTAAGAGAGTATTCTAAAGGCTTAGAATGGTCTAGGAATGTGTAATAGGACTTATAATAACCTTTAGAATGATCCTAAACAATGCTTGAGTCCCCAAGGGACGTAGAGGGTGTACCATGAGTCCTTGGAGGTTCTAACAAGTGTAGAATGGTTAAGAGAGTATTCTAAAGGCTTAGAATGGTCTTGGAATGTGTATTAGGAATTATAAGAACCGTTAGAATGATCCTAAACATTGCTCGAGTCCCCAAGGGACGTAGAGGGTGCAGCATGAGTCCTTGGAGGTTCTAATAAGCGTAGAATGGTTAAGAGAGAATTCTAAAGGCTTAGAATGGTCTAGGAAAGTGTACTAGGACTTATAATAACCATTAGAATGATCCTAAACATTGCATGGTACCACAAGGGACGTAGAGGGTGTAGCATGAGTCCTTGGAGGTTCTAACAAGTGTAGAATGGTTAAGAGAGTATTCTAAAGGCTTAGAATGGTCTAGGAAAGTGTACTAGGACTTATAATAACCATTAGAATGATCCTGAACATTGCATGGTACCACAAGGGACGTAGAGGGTGTAGCATGAGTCCTTGGAGGTTCTAACAAGTGTAGAATGGTTAAGAGAGTATTCTAAATGGTTAGAATGGTCTAGGAATGTGTAATAGGACTTATAATTACCATTAGAATGATCCTAAACAATGCTTGAGTCCCCAAGAGACGTAGAGGGTGTACCATGAGTCCTTGGAGGTTCTAACAAGTGTAGAATGGTTAAGAGAGTATTCTAAAGGCTTAGAATGATCTAGGAAAGTGTACTAGGACTTATAATAACCATTAGAATGATCCTAAACATTGCATGGTACCACAAGGGACGTAGAGGGTGTAGCATGAGTCCTTGGAGGTTCTAACAAGTGTAGAATGGTTAAGAGAGTATTCTAAAGGCTTAGAATGGTCTAGGAATGTGTAATAGGACTTATAATAACCTTTAGAATGATCCTAAACAATGCTTGAGTCCCCAAGGGACGTAGAGGGTGTACCATGAGTCCTTGGAGGTTCTAACAAGTGTAGAATGGTTAAGAGAGTATTCTAAAGGCTTAGAATGGTCTTGGAATGTGTATTAGGAATTATAAGAACCGTTAGAATGATCCTAAACATTGCTCGAGTCCCCAAGGGACGTAGAGGGTGCAGCATGAGTCCTTGGAGGTTCTAATAAGCGTAGAATGGTTAAGAGAGAATTCTAAAGGCTTAGAATGGTCTAGGAAAGTGTACTAGGACTTATAATAACCATTAGAATGATCCTGAACATTGCATGGTACCACAAGGGACGTAGAGGGTGTAGCATGAGTCCTTGGAGGTTCTAACAAGTGTAGAATGGTTAAGAGAGTATTCTAAAGGCTTAGAATGGTCTAGGAATGTGTAATAGGACTTATAATAACCATTAGAATGATCCTAAACAATGCTTGAGTCCCCAAGGGACGTAGAGGGTGTACCATGAGTCCTTGGAGGTTCTAACAAGTGTAGAATGGTTAAGAGAGTATTCTAAAGGCTTAGAATGATCTAGGAAAGTGTACTAGGACTTATAATAACCATTAGAATGATCCTAAACATTGCATGGTACCACAAGGGACGTAGAGGGTGTAGCATGAGTCCTTGGAGGTTCTAACAAGTGTAGAATGGTTAAGAGAGTATTCTAAAGGCTTAGAATGGTCTAGGAATGTGTAATAGGACTTATAATAACCTTTAGAATGATCCTAAACAATGCTTGAGTCCCCAAGGGACGTAGAGGGTGTAGCATGAGTCCTTGGAGGTTCTAACAAGTGTAGAATGGTTAAGAGAGTATTCTAAAGGCTTAGAATGGTCTAGGAATGTGTAATAGGACTTATAATAACCTTTAGAATGATCCTAAACAATGCTTGAGTCCCCAAGGGACGTAGAGGGTGTACCATGAGTCCTTGGAGGTTCTAACAAGTGTAGAATGGTTAAGAGAGTATTCTAAAGGCTTAGAATGGTCTTGGAATGTGTATTAGGAATTATAAGAACCGTTAGAATGATCCTAAACATTGCTCGAGTCCCCAAGGGACGTAGAGGGTGCAGCATGAGTCCTTGGAGGTTCTAATAAGCGTAGAATGGTTAAGAGAGAATTCTAAAGGCTTAGAATGGTCTAGGAAAGTGTACTAGGACTTATAATAACCATTAGAATGATCCTGAACATTGCATGGTACCACAAGGGACGTAGAGGGTGTAGCATGAGTCCTTGGAGGTTCTAACAAGTGTAGAATGGTTAAGAGAGTATTCTAAAGGCTTAGAATGGTCTAGGAATGTGTAATAGGACTTATAATAACCATTAGAATGATCCTAAACAATGCTTGAGTCCCCAAGGGACGTAGAGGGTGTACCATGAGTCCTTGGAGGTTCTAACAAGTGTAGAATGGTTAAGAGAGTATTCTAAAGGCTTAGAATGATCTAGGAAAGTGTACTAGGACTTATAATAACCATTAGAATGATCCTAAACATTGCATGGTACCACAAGGGACGTAGAGGGTGTAGCATGAGTCCTTGGAGGTTCTAACAAGTGTAGAATGGTTAAGAGAGTATTCTAAAGGCTTAGAATGGTCTAGGAATGTGTAATAGGACTTATAATAACCTTTAGAATGATCCTAAACAATGCTTGAGTCCCCAAGGGACGTAGAGGGTGTAGCATGAGTCCTTGGAGGTTCTAACAAGTGTAGAATGGTTAAGAGAGTATTCTAAAGGCTTAGAATGGTCTAGGAATGTGTAATA
Source organism: Crotalaria pallida (assembly GCA_037953625.1). Lineage (NCBI taxonomy): Eukaryota > Viridiplantae > Streptophyta > Magnoliopsida > Fabales > Fabaceae > Crotalaria > Crotalaria pallida. The sequence continues at coordinate 60,199,847 of CM075655.1, read as the reverse complement.
GGACTTATAATAACCTTTAGAATGATCCTAAACAATGCTTGAGTCCCCAAGGGACGTAGAGGGTGTACCATGAGTCCTTGGAGGTTCTAACAAGTGTAGAATGGTTAAGAGAGTATTCTAAAGGCTTAGAATGGTCTTGGAATGTGTATTAGGAATTATAAGAACCGTTAGAATGATCCTAAACATTGCTCGAGTCCCCAAGGGACGTAGAGGGTGCAGCATGAGTCCTTGGAGGTTCTAATAAGCGTAGAATGGTTAAGAGAGAATTCTAAAGGCTTAGAATGGTCTAGGAAAGTGTACTAGGACTTATAATAACCATTAGAATGATCCTAAACATTGCATGGTACCACAAGGGACGTAGAGGGTGTAGCATGAGTCCTTGGAGGTTCTAACAAGTGTAGAATGGTTAAGAGAGTATTCTAAAGGCTTAGAATGGTCTAGGAAAGTGTACTAGGACTTATAATAACCATTAGAATGATCCTGAACATTGCATGGTACCACAAGGGACGTAGAGGGTGTAGCATGAGTCCTTGGAGGTTCTAACAAGTGTAGAATGGTTAAGAGAGTATTCTAAATGGTTAGAATGGTCTAGGAATGTGTAATAGGACTTATAATTACCATTAGAATGATCCTAAACAATGCTTGAGTCCCCAAGAGACGTAGAGGGTGTACCATGAGTCCTTGGAGGTTCTAACAAGTGTAGAATGGTTAAGAGAGTATTCTAAAGGCTTAGAATGATCTAGGAAAGTGTACTAGGACTTATAATAACCATTAGAATGATCCTAAACATTGCATGGTACCACAAGGGACGTAGAGGGTGTAGCATGAGTCCTTGGAGGTTCTAACAAGTGTAGAATGGTTAAGAGAGTATTCTAAAGGCTTAGAATGGTCTAGGAATGTGTAATAGGACTTATAATAACCTTTAGAATGATCCTAAACAATGCTTGAGTCCCCAAGGGACGTAGAGGGTGTACCATGAGTCCTTGGAGGTTCTAACAAGTGTAGAATGGTTAAGAGAGTATTCTAAAGGCTTAGAATGGTCTTGGAATGTGTATTAGGAATTATAAGAACCGTTAGAATGATCCTAAACATTGCACGAGTCCCCAAGGGACGTAGAGGGTGCAGCATGAGTCCTTGGAGGTTCTAATAAGCGTAGAATGGTTAAGAGAGAATTCTAAAGGCTTAGAATGGTCTAGGAAAGTGTACTAGGACTTATAATAACCATTAGAATGATCCTAAACATTGCATGGTACCACAAGGGACGTAGAGGGTGTAGCATGAGTCCTTGGAGGTTCTAACAAGTGTAGAATGGTTAAGAGAGTATTCTAAAGGCTTAGAATGGTCTAGGAATGTGTAATAGGACTTATAATAACCATTAGAATGATCCTAAACAATGCTTGAGTCCCCAAGGGACGTAGAGGGTGTAGCATGAGTCCTTGGAGGTTCTAACAAAATGTAGAATGGTTAAGAGAGTATTCTAAAGGCTTAGAATGGTCTTGGAATGTGTATTAGGAATTATAAGAACCGTTAGAATGATCCTAAACATTGCTCGAGTCCCCAAGGGACGTAGAGGGTGCAGCATGAGTCCTTGGAGGTTCTAATAAGCGTAGAATGGTTAAGAGAGAATTCTAAAGGCTTAGAATGGTCTAGGAAAGTGTACTAGGACTTACAATAACCATTAGAATGATCCTAAACATTGCAAGGTACCACAAGGGACGTAGAGGGTGTAGCATGAGTCCTTGGAGGTTCTAACAAGTGTAGAATGGTTAAGAGAGTATTCTAAAGGCTTAGAATGGTCTAGGAATGTGTAATAGGACTTATAATAACCTTTAGAATGATCCTAAACAATGCTTGAGTCCCCAAGGGACGTAGAGGGTGTACCATGAGTCCTTGGAGGTTCTAACAAGTGTAGAATGGTTAAGAGAGTATTCTAAAGGCTTAGAATGGTCTTGGAATGTGTTTTAGGAATTATAAGAACCGTTAGAATGATCCTAAACATTGCTCGAGTCCCCAAGGGACGTAGAGGGTGCAGCATGAGTCCTTGGAGGTTCTAATAAGCGTAGAATGGTTAAGAGAGAATTCTAAAGGCTTAGAATGGTCTAGGAAAGTGTACTAGGACTTATAATAACCATTAGAATGATCCTAAACATTGCATGGTACCACAAGGGACGTAGAGGGTGTAGCATGAGTCCTTGGAGGTTCTAACAAGTGAGAATGGTTAAGAGAGTATTCTAAAGGCTTAGAATGGTCTAGGAATGTGTAATAGGACTTATAATAACCATTAGAATGATCCTAAACAATGCTTGAGTCCCCAAGGGACGTAGAGGGTGTACCATGAGTCCTTGGAGGTTCTAACAAGTGTAGAATGGTTAAGAGAGTATTCTAAAGGCTTAGAATGATCTAGGAAAGTGTACTAGGACTTATAATAACCATAAGAATGATCCTAAACATTGCATGGTACCACAAGGGACGTAGAGGGTGTAGCATGAGTCCTTGGAGGTTCTAACAAGTGTAGAATGGTTAAGAGAGTATTCTAAAGGCTTAGAATGGTCTAGGAAAGTGTACTAGGACTTATAATAACCATTAGACTGATCCTAAACATTGCATGGTACCACAAGGGACGTAGAGGGTGTAGCATGAGTCCTTGGAGGTTCTAATAAGCGTAGAATGGTTAAGAGAGTATTCTAAAGGCTTAGAATGGTCTAGGAATGTGTAATAGGACTTATAATAACCATTAGAATGATCCTAAACAATGCTTGAGTCCCCAAGGGACGTAGAGGGTGTACCATGAGTCCTTGGAGGTTCTAACAAGTGTAGAATGGTTAAGAGAGTATTCTAAAGGCTTAGAATGGTCTTGGAATGTGTATTAGGACTTATAAGAACCGTTAGAATGATCCTAAACATTGCTCGAGTCCCCGAGGGACGTAGAGGGTGCAGCATGAGTCCTTGGAGGTTCTAATAAGCGTAGAATGGTTAAGAGAGTATTCTAAAGGCTTAGAATGGTCTAGGAAAGTGTACTAGGACTTATAATAACCATTAGAATGATCCTGAACATTGCATGGTACCACAAGGGACGTAGAGGGTGTTGCATGAGTCCTTGGAGGTTCTAACAAGTGAGAATGGTTAAGAGAGTATTCTAAAGGCTTAGAATGGTCTAGGAATGTGTAATAGGACTTATAATAACCATTAGAATGATCCTAAACAATGCTTGAGTCCCCAAGGGACGTAGAGGGTGTACCATGAGTCCTTGGAGGTTCTAACAAGTGTAGAATGGTTAAGAGAGTATTCTAAAGGCTTAGAATGATCTAGGAAAGTGTACTAGGACTTATAATAACCAATAGAATGATCCTAAACATTGCATGGTACCACAAGGGACGTAGAGGGTGTAGCATGAGTCCTTGGAGGTTCTAACAAGTGTAGAATGGTTAAGAGAGTATTCTAAAGGCTTAGAATGGTCTAGGAATGTGTAATAGGACTTATAATAACCTTTAGAATGATCCTAAACAATGCTTGAGTCCCCAAGGGACGTAGAGGGTGTACCATGAGTCCTTGGAGGTTCTAACAAGTGTAGAATGGTTAAGAGAGTATTCTAAAGGCTTAGAATGGTCTTGGAATGTGTATTAGGAATTATAAGAACCGTTAGAATGATCCTAAACATTGCTCGAGTCCGCAAGGGACGTAGAGGGTGCAGCATGAGTCCTTGGAGGTTCTAATAAGCGTAGAATGGTTAAGAGAGAATTCTAAAGGCTTAGAATGGTCTAGGAAAGTGTACTAGGACTTATAATAACCATTAGAATGATCCTAAACATTGCATGGTACCACAAGGGACGTAGAGGGTGTAGCATGAGTCCTTGGAGGTTCTAACAAGTGAGAATGGTTAAGAGAGTATTCTAAAGGCTTAGAATGGTCTAGGAATGTGTAATAGGACTTATAATAACCATTAGAATGATCCTAAACAATGCTTGAGTCCCCAAGGGACGTAGAGGGTGTACCATGAGTCCTTGGAGGTTCTAACAAGTGTAGAATGGTTAAGAGAGTATTCTAAAGGCTTAGAATGATCTAGGAAAGTGTACTAGGACTTATAATAACCATTAGAATGATCCTAAACATTGCATGGTACCACAAGGGACGTAGAGGGTGTAGCATGAGTCCTTGGAGGTTCTAACAAGTGTAGAATGGTTAAGAGAGTATTCTAAAGGCTTAGAATGGTCTAGGAATGTGTAATAGGACTTATAATAACCTTTAGAATGATCCTAAACAATGCTTGAGTCCCCAAGGGACGTAGAGGGTGTACCATGAGTCCTTGGAGGTTCTAACAAGTGTAGAATGGTTAAGAGAGTACTCTAAAGGCTTAGAATGGTCTTGGAATGTGTATTAGGAATTATAAGAACCGTTAGAATGATCCTAAACATTGCTCGAGTCCCCAAGGGACGTAGAGGGTGCAGCATGAGTCCTTGGAGGTTCTAATAAGCGTAGAATGGTTAAGAGAGAATTCTAAAGGCTTAGAATGGTCTAGGAAAGTGTACTAGGACTTAAAATAACCATTAGAATGATCCTAAACATTGCATGGTACCACAAGGGACGTAGAGGGTGTAGCATGAGTCCTTGGAGGTTCTAACAAGTGAGAATGGTTAAGAGAGAATTCTAAAGGCTTAGAATGGTCTAGGAATGTGTAATAGGACTTATAATAACCATTAGAATGAACCTAAACAATGCTTGAGTCCCCAAGGGACGTAGAGGGTGTACCATGAGTCCTTGGAGGTTCTAACAAGTGTAGAATGGTTAAGAGAGTATTCTAAAGGCTTAGAATGATCTAGGAAAGTGTACTAGGACTTATAATAACCATTAGAATGATCCTAAACATTGCATGGTACCACAAGGGACGTAGAGGGTGTAGCATGAGTCCTTGGAGGTTCTAACAAATGTAGAATGGTTAAGAGAGTATTCTAAAGGCTTAGAATGGTCTAGGAATGTGTAATAGGACTTATAATAACCTTTAGAATGATCCTAAACAATGCTTGAGTCCCCAAGGGACGTAGAGGGTGTACCATGAGTCCTTGGAGGTTCTAACAAGTGTAGAATGGTTAAGAGAGTATTCTAAAGGCTTAGAATGGTCTTGGAATGTGTATTAGGAATTATAAGAACCGTTAGAATGATCCTAAACATTGCTCGAGTCCCCAAGGGACGTAGAGGGTGCAGCATGAGTCCTTGGAGGTTCTAATAAGCGTAGAATGGTTAAGAGAGAATTCTAAAGGCTTAGAATGGTCTAGGAAAGTGTACTAGGACTTATAATAACCATTAGAATGATCCTAAACATTGCATGGTACCACAAGGGACGTAGAGGGTGCAGCATGTGTCCTTGGAGGTTCTAATAAGCGTAGAATGGTTAAGAGAGTATTCTAAAGGCTTAGAATGGTCTAGGAAAGTGTACTAGGACTTATAATAACCATTAGAATGATCCTAAACATTGCATGGTACCACAAGGGACGTAGAGGGTGTAGCATGAGTCCTTGGAGGTTCTAATAAGCGTAGAATGGTTAAGAGAGTATTCTAAAGGCTTAGAATGGTCTAGGAATGTGTAATAGGACTTATAATAACCATTAGAATGATCCTAAACAATTCTTGAGTCCCCAAGGGACGTAGAGGGTGTACCATGAGTCCTTGGAGGTTCTAACAAGTGTAGAATGGTTAAGAGAGTATTCTAAAGGCTTAGAATGGTCTTGGAATGTGTATTAGGACTTATAAGAACCGTTAGAATGATCCTAAACATTGCTCGAGTCCCCGAGGGACGTAGAGGGTGCAGCATGAGTCCTTGGAGGTTCTAATAAGCGTAGAATGGTTAAGAGAGTATTCTAAAGGCTTAGAATGGTCTAGGAAAGTGTACTAGGACTTATAATAACCATTAGAATGATCCTAAACATTGCATGGTACCACAAGGGACGTAGAGGGTGTAGCATGAGTCCTTGGAGGTTCTAACAAGTGAGAATGGTTAAGAGAGTATTCTAAAGGCTTAGAATGGTCTAGGAATGTGTAATAGGACTTATAATAACCATTAGAATGATCCTAAACAATGCTTGAGTCCCCAAGGGACGTAGAGGGTGTACCATGAGTCCTTGGAGGTTCTAACAAGTGTAGAATGGTTAAAAGAGTATTCTAAAGGCTTAGAATGATCTAGGAAAGTGTACTAGGACTTATAATAACCATTAGAATGATCCTAAACATTGTATGGTACCACAAGGGACGTAGAGGGTGTAGCATGAGTCCTTGGAGGTTCTAACAAGTGTAGAATGGTTAAGAGAGTATTCTAAAGGCTTAGAATGGTCTAGGAAAGTGTACTAGGACTTATAATAACCATTAGACTGATCCTAAACATTGCATGGTACCACAAGGGACGTAGAGGGTGTAGCATGAGTCCTTGGAGGTTCTAATAAGCGTAGAATGGTTAAGAGAGTATTCTAAAGGCTTAGAATGGTCTAGGAATGTGTAATAGGACTTATAATAACCATTAGAATGATCCTAAACAATGCTTGAGTCCCCAAGGGACGTAAAGGGTGTACCATGAGTCCTTGGAGGTTCTAACAAGTGTAGAATGGTTAAGAGAGTATTCTAAAGGCTTAGAATGGTCTTGGAATGTGTATTAGGACTTATAAGAACCGTTAGAATGATCCTAAACATTGCTCGAGTCCCCGAGGGACGTAGAGGGTGCAGCATGAGTCCTTGGAGGTTCTAATAAGCGTAGAATGGTTAAGAGAGTATTCTAAAGGCTTAGAATGGTCTAGGAAAGTGTACTAGGACTTATAATAACCATTAGAATGATCCTGAACATTGCATGGTACCACAAGGGACGTAGAGGGTGTAGCATGAGTCCTTGGAGGTTCTAACAAGTGAGAATGGTTAAGAGAGTATTCTAAAGGCTTAGAATGGTCTAGGAATGTGTAATAGGACTTATAATAACCATTAGAATGATCCTAAACAATGCTTGAGTCCCCAAGGGACGTAGAGGGTGTACCATGAGTCCTTGGAGGTTCTAACAAGTGTAGAATGGTTAAGAGAGTATTCTAAAGGCTTAGAATGATCTAGGAAAGTGTACTAGGACTTATAATAACCATTAGAATGATCCTAAACATTGCATGGTACCACAAGGGACGTAGAGGGTGTAGCATGAGTCCTTGGAGGTTCTAACAAGTGTAGAATGGTTAAGAGAGTATTCTAAAGGCTTAGAATGGTCTAGGAATGTGTAATAGGACTTATAATAACCTTTAGAATGATCCTAAACAATGCTTGAGTCCCCAAGGGACGTAGAGGGTGTACCATGAGTCCTTGGAGGTTCTAACAAGTGTAGAATGATTAAGAGAGTACTCTAAAGGCTTAGAATGGTCTTGGAATGTGTATTAGGAATTATAAGAACCGTTAGAATGATCCTAAACATTGCTCGAGTCCCCAAGGGACGTAGAGGGTGCAACATGAGTCCTTGGAGGTTCTAATAAGCGTAGAATGGTTAAGAGAGAATTCTAAAGGCTTAGAATGGTCTAGGAAAGTGTACTAGGACTTATAATAACCATTAGAATGATCCTAAACATTGCATGGTACCACAAGGGACGTAGAGGGTGTAGCATGAGTCCTTGGAGGTTCTAACAAGTGAGAATGGTTAAGAGAGAATTCTAAAGGCTTAGAACGGTCTAGGAATGTGTAATAGGACTTATAATAACCATTAGAATGATCCTAAACAATGCTTGAGTCCCCAAGGGACGTAGAGGGTGTACCATGAGTCCTTGGAGGTTCTAACAAGTGTAGAATGGTTAAGAGAGTATTCTAAAGGCTTAGAATGATCTAGGAAAGTGTACTAGGACTTATAATAACCATTAGAATGATCCTAAACATTGCATGGTACCACAAGGGACGTAGAGGGTGTAGCATGAGTCCTTGGAGGTTCTAACAAGTGTAGAATGGTTAAGAGAGTATTCTAAAGGCTTAGAATGGTCTAGGAATGTGTAATAGGACTTATAATAACCTTTAGAATGATCCTAAACAATGCTTGAGTCCCCAAGGGACGTAGAGGGTGTACCATGAGTCCTTGGAGGTTCTAACAAGTGTAGAATGGTTAAGAGAGTATTCTAAAGGCTTAGAATGGTCTTGGAATGTGTATTAGGAATTATAAGAACCGTTAGAATGATCCTAAACATTGCTCGAGTCCCCGAGGGACGTAGAGGGTGCAGCATGAGTCCTTGGAGGTTCTAATAAGCGTAGAATGGTTAAGAGAGTATTCTAAAGGCTTAGAATGGTCTAGGAAAGTGTACTAGGACTTATAATAACCATTAGAATGATCCTGAACATTGCATGGTACCACAAGGGACGTAGAGGGTGTAGCATGAGTCCTTGGAGGTTCTAACAAGTGAGAATGGTTAAGAGAGTATTCTAAAGGCTTAGAACGGTCTAGGAATGTGTAATAGGACTTATAATAACCATTAGAATGATCCTAAACAATGCTTGAGTCCCCAAGGGACGTAGAGGGTGTACCATGAGTCCTTGGAGGTTCTAACAAGTGTAGAATGGTTAAGAGAGTATTCTAAAGGCTTAGAATGATCTAGGAAAGTGTACTAGGACTTATAATAACCATTAGAATGATCCTAAACATTGCATGGTACCACAAGGGACGTAGAGGGTGTAGCATGAGTCCTTGGAGGTTCTAACAAGTGTAGAATGGTTAAGAGAGTATTCTAAAGGCTTAGAATGGTCTAGGAATGTGTAATAGGACTTATAATAACCTTTAGAATGATCCTAAACAATGCTTGAGTCCCCAAGGGACGTAGAGGGTGTACCATGAGTCCTTGGAGGTTCTAACAAGTGTAGAATGGTTAAGAGAGTATTCTAAAGGCTTAGAATGGTCTTGGAATGTGTATTAGGAATTATAAGAACCGTTAGAATGATCCTAAACATTGCTCGAGTCCCCGAGGGACGTAGAGGGTGCAGCATGAGTCCTTGGAGGTTCTAATAAGCGTAGAATGGTTAAGAGAGTATTCTAAAGGCTTAGAATGGTCTAGGAAAGTGTACTAGGACTTATAATAACCATTAGAATGATCCTGAACATTGCATGGTACCACAAGGGACGTAGAGGGTGTAGCATGAGTCCTTGGAGGTTCTAACAAGTGAGAATGGTTAAGAGAGTATTCTAAAGGCTTAGAACGGTCTAGGAATGTGTAATAGGACTTATAATAACCATTAGAATGATCCTAAACAATGCTTGAGTCCCCAAGGGACGTAGAGGGTGTACCATGAGTCCTTGGAGGTTCTAACAAGTGTAGAATGGTTAAGAGAGTATTCTAAAGGCTTAGAATGATCTAGGAAAGTGTACTAGGACTTATAATAACCATTAGAATGATCCTAAACATTGCATGGTACCACAAGGGACGTAGAGGGTGTAGCATGAGTCCTTGGAGGTTCTAACAAGTGTAGAATGGTTAAGAGAGTATTCTAAAGGCTTAGAATGGTCTAGGAATGTGTAATAGGACTTATAATAACCTTTAGAATGATCCTAAACAATGCTTGAGTCCCCAAGGGACGTAGAGGGTGTACCATGAGTCCTTGGAGGTTCTAACAAGTGTAGAATGGTTAAGAGAGTATTCTAAAGGCTTAGAATGGTCTTGGAATGTGTATTAGGAATTATAAGAACCGTTAGAATGATCCTAAACATTGCTCGAGTCCCCGAGGGACGTAGAGGGTGCAGCATGAGTCCTTGGAGGTTCTAATAAGCGTAGAATGGTTAAGAGAGTATTCTAAAGGCTTAGAATGGTCTAGGAAAGTGTACTAGGACTTATAATAACCATTAGAATGATCCTCAACATTGCATGGTACCACAAGGGACGTAGAGGGTGTAGCATGAGTCCTTGGAGGTTCTAACAAGTGAGAATGGTTAAGAGAGTATTCTAAAGGCTTAGAATGGTCTAGGAATGTGTAATAGGACTTATAATAACCATTAGAATGATCCTAAACAATGCTTGAGTCCCCAAGGGACGTAGAGGGTGTACCATGAGTCCTTGGAGGTTCTAACAAGTGTAGAATGGTTAAGAGAGTATTCTAAAGGCTTAGAATGATCTAGGAAAGTGTACTAGGACTTATAATAACCATTAGAATGATCCTAAACATTGCATGGTACCACAAGGGACGTAGAGGGTGTAGCATGAGTCCTTGGAGGTTCTAACAAGTGTAGAATGGTTAAGAGAGTATTCTAAAGGCTTAGAATGGTCTAGGAATGTGTAATAGGACTTATAATAACCTTTAGAATGATCCTAAACAATGCTTGAGTCCCCAAGGGACGTAGAGGGTGTAGCATGAGTCCTTGGAGGTTCTAACAAGTGTAGAATGGTTAAGAGAGTATTCTAAAGGCTTAGAATGGTCTTGGAATGTGTATTAGGAATTATAAGAACCGTTAGAATGATCCTAAACATTGCTCGAGTCCGCAAGGGAGGTAGAGGGTGCAGCATGAGTCCTTGGAGGTTCTAATAAGCGTAGAATGGTTAAGAGAGAATTCTAAAGGCTTAGAATGGTCTAGGAAAGTGTACTAGGACTTATAATAACCATTAGAATGATCCTAAACATTGCATGGTACCACAAGGGACGTAGAGGGTGTAGCATGAGTCCTTGGAGGTTCTAACAAGTGAGAATGGTTAAGAGAGTATTCTAAAGGCTTAGAATGGTCTAGGAATGTGTAATAGGACTTATAATAACCATTAGAATGATCCTAAACAATGCTTGAGTCCCCAAGGGACGTAGAGGGTGTACCATGAGTCCTTGGAGGTTCTAACAAGTGTAGAATGGTTAAGAGAGTATTCTAAAGGCTTAGAATGATCTAGGAAAGTGTACTAGGACTTATAATAACCATTAGAATGATCCTAAACATTGCATGGTACCACAAGGGACGTAGAGGGTGTAGCATGAGTCCTTGGAGGTTCTAACAAGTGTAGAATGGTTAAGAGAGTATTCTAAAGGCTTAGAATGGTCTAGGAATGTGTAATAGGACTTATAATAACCTTTAGAATGATCCTAAACAATGCTTGAGTCCCCAAGGGACGTAGAGGGTGTACCATGAGTCCTTGGAGGTTCTAACAAGTGTAGAATGATTAAGAGAGTACTCTAAAGGCTTAGAATGGTCTTGGAATGTGTATTAGGAATTATAAGAACCGTTAGAATGATCCTAAACATTGCTCGAGTCCCCAAGGGACGTAGAGGGTGCAACATGAGTCCTTGGAGGTTCTAATAAGCGTAGACTGGTTAAGAGAGAATTCTAAAGGCTTAGAATGGTCTAGGAAAGTGTACTAGGACTTATAATAACCATTAGAATGATCCTAAACATTGCATGGTACCACAAGGGACGTAGAGGGTGTAGCATGAGTCCTTGGAGGTTCTAACAAGTGAGAATGGTTAAGAGAGAATTCTAAAGGCTTAGAACGGTCTAGGAATGTGTAATAGGACTTATAATAACCATTAGAATGATCCTAAACAATGCTTGAGTCCCCAAGGGACGTAGAGGGTGTACCATGAGTCCTTGGAGGTTCTAACAAGTGTAGAATGGTTAAGAGAGTATTCTAAAGGCTTAGAATGATCTAGGAAAGTGTACTAGGACTTATAATAACCATTAGAATGATCCTAAACATTGCATGGTACCACAAGGGACGTAGAGGGTGTAGCATGAGTCCTTGGAGGTTCTAACAAGTGTAGAATGGTTAAGAGAGTATTCTAAAGGCTTAGAATGGTCTAGGAATGTGTAATAGGACTTATAATAACCTTTAGAATGATCCTAAACAATGCTTGAGTCCCCAAGGGACGTAGAGGGTGTACCATGAGTCCTTGGAGGTTCTAACAAGTGTAGAATGGTTAAGAGAGTATTCTAAAGGCTTAGAATGGTCTTGGAATGTGTATTAGGAATTATAAGAACCGTTAGAATGATCCTAAACATTGCTCGAGTCCCCGAGGGACGTAGAGGGTGCAGCATGAGTCCTTGGAGGTTCTAATAAGCGTAGAATGGTTAAGAGAGTATTCTAAAGGCTTAGAATGGTCTAGGAAAGTGTACTAGGACTTATAATAACCATTAGAATGATCCTGAACATTGCATGGTACCACAAGGGACGTAGAGGGTGTAGCATGAGTCCTTGGAGGTTCTAACAAGTGAGAATGGTTAAGAGAGTATTCTAAAGGCTTAGAACGGTCTAGGAATGTGTAATAGGACTTATAATAACCATTAGAATGATCCTAAACAATGCTTGAGTCCCCAAGGGACGTAGAGGGTGTACCATGAGTCCTTGGAGGTTCTAACAAGTGTAGAATGGTTAAGAGAGTATTCTAAAGGCTTAGAATGATCTAGGAAAGTGTACTAGGACTTATAATAACCATTAGAATGATCCTAAACATTGCATGGTACCACAAGGGACGTAGAGGGTGTAGCATGAGTCCTTGGAGGTTCTAACAAGTGTAGAATGGTTAAGAGAGTATTCTAAAGGCTTAGAATGGTCTAGGAATGTGTAATAGGACTTATAATAACCTTTAGAATGATCCTAAACAATGCTTGAGTCCCCAAGGGACGTAGAGGGTGTACCATGAGTCCTTGGAGGTTCTAACAAGTGTAGAATGGTTAAGAGAGTATTCTAAAGGCTTAGAATGGTCTTGGAATGTGTATTAGGACTTATAAGAACCGTTAGAATGATCCTAAACATTGCTCGAGTCCCCGAGGGACGTAGAGGGTGCAGCATGAGTCCTTGGAGGTTCTAATAAGCGTAGAATGGTTAAGAGAGTATTCTAAAGGCTTAGAATGGTCTAGGAAAGTGTACTAGGACTTATAATAACCATTAGAATGATCCTGAACATTGCATGGTACCACAAGGGACGTAGAGGGTGTAGCATGAGTCCTTGGAGGTTCTAACAAGTGAGAATGGTTAAGAGAGTATTCTAAAGGCTTAGAATGGTCTAGGAATGTGTAATAGGACTTATAATAACCATTAGAATGATCCTAAACAATGCTTGAGTCCCCAAGGGACGTAGAGGGTGTACCATGAGTCCTTGGAGGTTCTAACAAGTGTAGAATGGTTAAGAGAGTATTCTAAAGGCTTAGAATGATCTAGGAAAGTGTACTAGGACTTATAATAACCATTAGAATGATCCTAAACATTGCATGGTACCACAAGGGACGTAGAGGGTGTAGCATGAGTCCTTGGAGGTTCTAACAAGTGTAGAATGGTTAAGAGAGTATTCTAAAGGCTTAGAATGGTCTAGGAATGTGTAATAGGACTTATAATAACCTTTAGAATGATCCTAAACAATGCTTGAGTCCCCAAGGGACGTAGAGGGTGTACCATGAGTCCTTGGAGGTTCTAACAAGTGTAGAATGGTTAAGAGAGTATTCTAAAGGCTTAGAATGGTCTTGGAATGTGTATTAGGAATTATAAGAACCGTTAGAATGATCCTAAACATTGCTCGAGTCCGCAAGGGAGGTAGAGGGTGCAGCATGAGTCCTTGGAGGTTCTAATAAGCGTAGAATGGTTAAGAGAGAATTCTAAAGGCTTAGAATGGTCTAGGAAAGTGTACTAGGACTTATAATAACCATTAGAATGATCCTAAACATTGCATGGTACCACAAGGGACGTAGAGGGTGTAGCATGAGTCCTTGGAGGTTCTAACAAGTGAGAATGGTTAAGAGAGTATTCTAAAGGCTTAGAATGGTCTAGGAATGTGTAATAGGACTTATAATAACCATTAGAATGATCCTAAACAATGCTTGAGTCCCCAAGGGACGTAGAGGGTGTACCATGAGTCCTTGGAGGTTCTAACAAGTGTAGAATGGTTAAGAGAGTATTCTAAAGGCTTAGAATGATCTAGGAAAGTGTACTAGGACTTATAATAACCATTAGAATGATCCTCAACATTGCATGGTACCACAAGGGACGTAGAGGGTGTAGCATGAGTCCTTGGAGGTTCTAACAAGTGAGAATGGTTAAGAGAGTATTCTAAAGGCTTAGAATGGTCTTGGAATGTGTATTAGGACTTATAAGAACCGTTAGAATGATCCTAAACATTGCTCGAGTCCCCGAGGGACGTAGAGGGTGTACCATGAGTCCTTGGAGGTTCTAACAAGTGTAGAATGGTTAAGAGAGTATTCTAAAGGCTTAGAATGATCTAGGAAAGTGTACTAGGACTTATAATAACCATTAGAATGATCCTAAACATTGCATGGTACCACAAGGGACGTAGAGGGTGTAGCATGAGTCCTTGGAGGTTCTAACAAGTGTAGAATGGTTAAGAGAGTATTCTAAAGGCTTAGAATGGTCTAGGAATGTGTAATAGGACTTATAATAACCTTTAGAATGATCCTAAACAATGCTTGAGTCCCCAAGGGACGTAGAGGGTGTACCATGAGTCCTTGGAGGTTCTAACAAGTGTAGAATGGTTAAGAGAGTATTCTAAAGGCTTAGAATGGTCTTGGAATGTGTATTAGGAATTATAAGAACCGTTAGAATGATCCTAAACATTGCTCGAGTCCGCAAGGGAGGTAGAGGGTGCAGCATGAGTCCTTGGAGGTTCTAATAAGCGTAGAATGGTTAAGAGAGAATTCTAAAGGCTTAGAATGGTCTAGGAAAGTGTACTAGGACTTATAATAACCATTAGAATGATCCTAAACATTGCATGGTACCACAAGGGACGTAGAGGGTGTAGCATGAGTCCTTGGAGGTTCTAACAAGTGAGAATGGTTAAGAGAGTATTCTAAAGGCTTAGAATGGTCTAGGAATGTGTAATAGGACTTATAATAACCATTAGAATGATCCTAAACAATGCTTGAGTCCCCAAGGGACGTAGAGGGTGTACCATGAGTCCTTGGAGGTTCTAACAAGTGTAGAATGGTTAAGAGAGTATTCTAAAGGCTTAGAATGATCTAGGAAAGTGTACTAGGACTTATAATAACCATTAGAATGATCCTAAACATTGCATGGTACCACAAGGGACGTAGAGGGTGTAGCATGAGTCCTTGGAGGTTCTAACAAGTGTAGAATGGTTAAGAGAGTATTCTAAAGGCTTAGAATGGTCTAGGAATGTGTAATAGGACTTATAATAACCTTTAGAATGATCCTAAACAATGCTTGAGTCCCCAAGGGACGTAGAGGGTGTACCATGAGTCCTTGGAGGTTCTAACAAGTG
Source organism: Crotalaria pallida (assembly GCA_037953625.1). Lineage (NCBI taxonomy): Eukaryota > Viridiplantae > Streptophyta > Magnoliopsida > Fabales > Fabaceae > Crotalaria > Crotalaria pallida. Next base: position 60,184,667 of record CM075655.1, on the reverse strand, counting down.
TAGAATGGTTAAGAGAGTATTCTAAAGGCTTAGAATGGTCTTGGAATGTGTATTAGGAATTATAAGAACCGTTAGAATGATCCTAAACATTGCTCGAGTCCGCAAGGGAGGTAGAGGGTGCAGCATGAGTCCTTGGAGGTTCTAATAAGCGTAGAATGGTTAAGAGAGAATTCTAAAGGCTTAGAATGGTCTAGGAAAGTGTACTAGGACATATAATAACCATTAGAATGATCCTAAACATTGCATGGTACCACAAGGGACGTAGAGGGTGTAGCATGAGTCCTTGGAGGTTCTAACAAGTGAGAATGGTTAAGAGAGTATTCTAAAGGCTTAGAATGGTCTAGGAATGTGTAATAGGACTTATAATAACCATTAGAATGATCCTAAACAATGCTTGAGTCCCCAAGGGACGTAGAGGGTGTACCATGAGTCCTTGGAGGTTCTAACAAGTGTAGAATGGTTAAGAGAGTATTCTAAAGGCTTAGAATGATCTAGGAAAGTGTACTAGGACTTATAATAACCATTAGAATGATCCTCAACATTGCATGGTACCACAAGGGACGTAGAGGGTGTAGCATGAGTCCTTGGAGGTTCTAACAAGTGAGAATGGTTAAGAGAGTATTCTAAAGGCTTAGAATGGTCTTGGAATGTGTATTAGGACTTATAAGAACCGTTAGAATGATCCTAAACATTGCTCGAGTCCCCGAGGGACGTAGAGGGTGTACCATGAGTCCTTGGAGGTTCTAACAAGTGTAGAATGGTTAAGAGAGTATTCTAAAGGCTTAGAATGATCTAGGAAAGTGTACTAGGACTTATAATAACCATTAGAATGATCCTAAACATTGCATGGTACCACAAGGGACGTAGAGGGTGTAGCATGAGTCCTTGGAGGTTCTAACAAGTGTAGAATGGTTAAGAGAGTATTCTAAAGGCTTAGAATGGTCTAGGAATGTGTAATAGGACTTATAATAACCTTTAGAATGATCCTAAACAATGCTTGAGTCCCCAAGGGACGTAGAGGGTGTACCATGAGTCCTTGGAGGTTCTAACAAGTGTAGAATGGTTAAGAGAGTATTCTAAAGGCTTAGAATGGTCTTGGAATGTGTATTAGGAATTATAAGAACCGTTAGAATGATCCTAAACATTGCTCGAGTCCGCAAGGGAGGTAGAGGGTGCAGCATGAGTCCTTGGAGGTTCTAATAAGCGTAGAATGGTTAAGAGAGAATTCTAAAGGCTTAGAATGGTCTAGGAAAGTGTACTAGGACTTATAATAACCATTAGAATGATCCTAAACATTGCATGGTACCACAAGGGACGTAGAGGGTGTAGCATGAGTCCTTGGAGGTTCTAACAAGTGAGAATGGTTAAGAGAGTATTCTAAAGGCTTAGAATGGTCTAGGAATGTGTAATAGGACTTATAATAACCATTAGAATGATCCTAAACAATGCTTGAGTCCCCAAGGGACGTAGAGGGTGTACCATGAGTCCTTGGAGGTTCTAACAAGTGTAGAATGGTTAAGAGAGTATTCTAAAGGCTTAGAATGATCTAGGAAAGTGTACTAGGACTTATAATAACCATTAGAATGATCCTAAACATTGCATGGTACCACAAGGGACGTAGAGGGTGTAGCATGAGTCCTTGGAGGTTCTAACAAGTGTAGAATGGTTAAGAGAGTATTCTAAAGGCTTAGAATGGTCTAGGAATGTGTAATAGGACTTATAATAACCTTTAGAATGATCCTAAACAATGCTTGAGTCCCCAAGGGACGTAGAGGGTGTACCATGAGTCCTTGGAGGTTCTAACAAGTGTAGAATGATTAAGAGAGTACTCTAAAGGCTTAGAATGGTCTTGGAATGTGTATTAGGAATTATAAGAACCGTTAGAATGATCCTAAACATTGCTCGAGTCCCCAAGGGACGTAGAGGGTGCAACATGAGTCCTTGGAGGTTCTAATAAGCGTAGAATGGTTAAGAGAGAATTCTAAAGGCTTAGAATGGTCTAGGAAAGTGTACTAGGACTTATAATAACCATTAGAATGATCCTAAACATTGCATGGTACCACAAGGGACGTAGAGGGTGTAGCATGAGTCCTTGGAGGTTCTAACAAGTGAGAATGGTTAAGAGAGAATTCTAAAGGCTTAGAACGGTCTAGGAATGTGTAATAGGACTTATAATAACCATTAGAATGATCCTAAACAATGCTTGAGTCCCCAAGGGACGTAGAGGGTGTACCATGAGTCCTTGGAGGTTCTAACAAGTGTAGAATGGTTAAGAGAGTATTCTAAAGGCTTAGAATGATCTAGGAAAGTGTACTAGGACTTATAATAACCATTAGAATGATCCTAAACATTGCATGGTACCACAAGGGACGTAGAGGGTGTAGCATGAGTCCTTGGAGGTTCTAACAAGTGTAGAATGGTTAAGAGAGTATTCTAAAGGCTTAGAATGGTCTAGGAATGTGTAATAGGACTTATAATAACCTTTAGAATGATCCTAAACAATGCTTGAGTCCCCAAGGGACGTAGAGGGTGTACCATGAGTCCTTGGAGGTTCTAACAAGTGTAGAATGGTTAAGAGAGTATTCTAAAGGCTTAGAATGGTCTTGGAATGTGTATTAGGAATTATAAGAACCGTTAGAATGATCCTAAACATTGCTCGAGTCCCCGAGGGACGTAGAGGGTGCAGCATGAGTCCTTGGAGGTTCTAATAAGCGTAGAATGGTTAAGAGAGTATTCTAAAGGCTTAGAATGGTCTAGGAAAGTGTACTAGGACTTATAATAACCATTAGAATGATCCTGAACATTGCATGGTACCACAAGGGACGTAGAGGGTGTAGCATGAGTCCTTGGAGGTTCTAACAAGTGAGAATGGTTAAGAGAGTATTCTAAAGGCTTAGAACGGTCTAGGAATGTGTAATAGGACTTATAATAACCATTAGAATGATCCTAAACAATGCTTGAGTCCCCAAGGGACGTAGAGGGTGTACCATGAGTCCTTGGAGGTTCTAACAAGTGTAGAATGGTTAAGAGAGTATTCTAAAGGCTTAGAATGATCTAGGAAAGTGTACTAGGACTTATAATAACCATTAGAATGATCCTAAACATTGCATGGTACCACAAGGGACGTAGAGGGTGTAGCATGAGTCCTTGGAGGTTCTAACAAGTGTAGAATGGTTAAGAGAGTATTCTAAAGGCTTAGAATGGTCTAGGAATGTGTAATAGGACTTATAATAACCTTTAGAATGATCCTAAACAATGCTTGAGTCCCCAAGGGACGTAGAGGGTGTACCATGAGTCCTTGGAGGTTCTAACAAGTGTAGAATGGTTAAGAGAGTATTCTAAAGGCTTAGAATGGTCTTGGAATGTGTATTAGGACTTATAAGAACCGTTAGAATGATCCTAAACATTGCTCGAGTCCCCGAGGGACGTAGAGGGTGCAGCATGAGTCCTTGGAGGTTCTAATAAGCGTAGAATGGTTAAGAGAGTATTCTAAAGGCTTAGAATGGTCTAGGAAAGTGTACTAGGACTTATAATAACCATTAGAATGATCCTGAACATTGCATGGTACCACAAGGGACGTAGAGGGTGTAGCATGAGTCCTTGGAGGTTCTAACAAGTGAGAATGGTTAAGAGAGTATTCTAAAGGCTTAGAATGGTCTAGGAATGTGTAATAGGACTTATAATAACCATTAGAATGATCCTAAACAATGCTTGAGTCCCCAAGGGACGTAGAGGGTGTACCATGAGTCCTTGGAGGTTCTAACAAGTGTAGAATGGTTAAGAGAGTATTCTAAAGGCTTAGAATGGTCTAGGAATGTGTAATAGGACTTATAATAACCTTTAGAATGATCCTAAACAATGCTTGAGTCCCCAAGGGACGTAGAGGGTGTACCATGAGTCCTTGGAGGTTCTAACAAGTGTAGAATGGTTAAGAGAGTATTCTAAAGGCTTAGAATGGTCTTGGAATGTGTATTAGGAATTATAAGAACCGTTAGAATGATCCTAAACATTGCTCGAGTCCGCAAGGGAGGTAGAGGGTGCAGCATGAGTCCTTGGAGGTTCTAATAAGCGTAGAATGGTTAAGAGAGAATTCTAAAGGCTTAGAATGGTCTAGGAAAGTGTACTAGGACATATAATAACCATTAGAATGATCCTAAACATTGCATGGTACCACAAGGGACGTAGAGGGTGTAGCATGAGTCCTTGGAGGTTCTAACAAGTGAGAATGGTTAAGAGAGTATTCTAAAGGCTTAGAATGGTCTAGGAATGTGTAATAGGACTTATAATAACCATTAGAATGATCCTAAACAATGCTTGAGTCCCCAAGGGACGTAGAGGGTGTACCATGAGTCCTTGGAGGTTCTAACAAGTGTAGAATGGTTAAGAGAGTATTCTAAAGGCTTAGAATGATCTAGGAAAGTGTACTAGGACTTATAATAACCATTAGAATGATCCTCAACATTGCATGGTACCACAAGGGACGTAGAGGGTGTAGCATGAGTCCTTGGAGGTTCTAACAAGTGAGAATGGTTAAGAGAGTATTCTAAAGGCTTAGAATGGTCTTGGAATGTGTATTAGGACTTATAAGAACCGTTAGAATGATCCTAAACATTGCTCGAGTCCCCGAGGGACGTAGAGGGTGTACCATGAGTCCTTGGAGGTTCTAACAAGTGTAGAATGGTTAAGAGAGTATTCTAAAGGCTTAGAATGATCTAGGAAAGTGTACTAGGACTTATAATAACCATTAGAATGATCCTAAACATTGCATGGTACCACAAGGGACGTAGAGGGTGTAGCATGAGTCCTTGGAGGTTCTAACAAGTGTAGAATGGTTAAGAGAGTATTCTAAAGGCTTAGAATGGTCTAGGAATGTGTAATAGGACTTATAATAACCTTTAGAATGATCCTAAACAATGCTTGAGTCCCCAAGGGACGTAGAGGGTGTACCATGAGTCCTTGGAGGTTCTAACAAGTGTAGAATGGTTAAGAGAGTATTCTAAAGGCTTAGAATGGTCTTGGAATGTGTATTAGGAATTATAAGAACCGTTAGAATGATCCTAAACATTGCTCGAGTCCGCAAGGGAGGTAGAGGGTGCAGCATGAGTCCTTGGAGGTTCTAATAAGCGTAGAATGGTTAAGAGAGAATTCTAAAGGCTTAGAATGGTCTAGGAAAGTGTACTAGGACTTATAATAACCATTAGAATGATCCTAAACATTGCATGGTACCACAAGGGACGTAGAGGGTGTAGCATGAGTCCTTGGAGGTTCTAACAAGTGAGAATGGTTAAGAGAGTATTCTAAAGGCTTAGAATGGTCTAGGAATGTGTAATAGGACTTATAATAACCATTAGAATGATCCTAAACAATGCTTGAGTCCCCAAGGGACGTAGAGGGTGTACCATGAGTCCTTGGAGGTTCTAACAAGTGTAGAATGGTTAAGAGAGTATTCTAAAGGCTTAGAATGATCTAGGAAAGTGTACTAGGACTTATAATAACCATTAGAATGATCCTAAACATTGCATGGTACCACAAGGGACGTAGAGGGTGTAGCATGAGTCCTTGGAGGTTCTAACAAGTGTAGAATGGTTAAGAGAGTATTCTAAAGGCTTAGAATGGTCTAGGAATGTGTAATAGGACTTATAATAACCTTTAGAATGATCCTAAACAATGCTTGAGTCCCCAAGGGACGTAGAGGGTGTACCATGAGTCCTTGGAGGTTCTAACAAGTGTAGAATGATTAAGAGAGTACTCTAAAGGCTTAGAATGGTCTTGGAATGTGTATTAGGAATTATAAGAACCGTTAGAATGATCCTAAACATTGCTCGAGTCCCCAAGGGACGTAGAGGGTGCAACATGAGTCCTTGGAGGTTCTAATAAGCGTAGAATGGTTAAGAGAGAATTCTAAAGGCTTAGAATGGTCTAGGAAAGTGTACTAGGACTTATAATAACCATTAGAATGATCCTAAACATTGCATGGTACCACAAGGGACGTAGAGGGTGTAGCATGAGTCCTTGGAGGTTCTAACAAGTGAGAATGGTTAAGAGAGAATTCTAAAGGCTTAGAACGGTCTAGGAATGTGTAATAGGACTTATAATAACCATTAGAATGATCCTAAACAATGCTTGAGTCCCCAAGGGACGTAGAGGGTGTACCATGAGTCCTTGGAGGTTCTAACAAGTGTAGAATGGTTAAGAGAGTATTCTAAAGGCTTAGAATGATCTAGGAAAGTGTACTAGGACTTATAATAACCATTAGAATGATCCTAAACATTGCATGGTACCACAAGGGACGTAGAGGGTGTAGCATGAGTCCTTGGAGGTTCTAACAAGTGTAGAATGGTTAAGAGAGTATTCTAAAGGCTTAGAATGGTCTAGGAATGTGTAATAGGACTTATAATAACCTTTAGAATGATCCTAAACAATGCTTGAGTCCCCAAGGGACGTAGAGGGTGTACCATGAGTCCTTGGAGGTTCTAACAAGTGTAGAATGGTTAAGAGAGTATTCTAAAGGCTTAGAATGGTCTTGGAATGTGTATTAGGAATTATAAGAACCGTTAGAATGATCCTAAACATTGCTCGAGTCCCCGAGGGACGTAGAGGGTGCAGCATGAGTCCTTGGAGGTTCTAATAAGCGTAGAATGGTTAAGAGAGTATTCTAAAGGCTTAGAATGGTCTAGGAAAGTGTACTAGGACTTATAATAACCATTAGAATGATCCTGAACATTGCATGGTACCACAAGGGACGTAGAGGGTGTAGCATGAGTCCTTGGAGGTTCTAACAAGTGAGAATGGTTAAGAGAGTATTCTAAAGGCTTAGAACGGTCTAGGAATGTGTAATAGGACTTATAATAACCATTAGAATGATCCTAAACAATGCTTGAGTCCCCAAGGGACGTAGAGGGTGTACCATGAGTCCTTGGAGGTTCTAACAAGTGTAGAATGGTTAAGAGAGTATTCTAAAGGCTTAGAATGATCTAGGAAAGTGTACTAGGACTTATAATAACCATTAGAATGATCCTAAACATTGCATGGTACCACAAGGGACGTAGAGGGTGTAGCATGAGTCCTTGGAGGTTCTAACAAGTGTAGAATGGTTAAGAGAGTATTCTAAAGGCTTAGAATGGTCTAGGAATGTGTAATAGGACTTATAATAACCTTTAGAATGATCCTAAACAATGCTTGAGTCCCCAAGGGACGTAGAGGGTGTACCATGAGTCCTTGGAGGTTCTAACAAGTGTAGAATGGTTAAGAGAGTATTCTAAAGGCTTAGAATGGTCTTGGAATGTGTATTAGGACTTATAAGAACCGTTAGAATGATCCTAAACATTGCTCGAGTCCCCGAGGGACGTAGAGGGTGCAGCATGAGTCCTTGGAGGTTCTAATAAGCGTAGAATGGTTAAGAGAGTATTCTAAAGGCTTAGAATGGTCTAGGAAAGTGTACTAGGACTTATAATAACCATTAGAATGATCCTGAACATTGCATGGTACCACAAGGGACGTAGAGGGTGTAGCATGAGTCCTTGGAGGTTCTAACAAGTGAGAATGGTTAAGAGAGTATTCTAAAGGCTTAGAATGGTCTAGGAATGTGTAATAGGACTTATAATAACCATTAGAATGATCCTAAACAATGCTTGAGTCCCCAAGGGACGTAGAGGGTGTACCATGAGTCCTTGGAGGTTCTAACAAGTGTAGAATGGTTAAGAGAGTATTCTAAAGGCTTAGAATGATCTAGGAAAGTGTACTAGGACTTATAATAACCATTAGAATGATCCTAAACATTGCATGGTACCACAAGGGACGTAGAGGGTGTAGCATGAGTCCTTGGAGGTTCTAACAAGTGTAGAATGGTTAAGAGAGTATTCTAAAGGCTTAGAATGGTCTAGGAATGTGTAATAGGACTTATAATAACCTTTAGAATGATCCTAAACAATGCTTGAGTCCCCAAGGGACGTAGAGGGTGTACCATGAGTCCTTGGAGGTTCTAACAAGTGTAGAATGGTTAAGAGAGTATTCTAAAGGCTTAGAATGGTCTTGGAATGTGTATTAGGAATTATAAGAACCGTTAGAATGATCCTAAACATTGCTCGAGTCCGCAAGGGAGGTAGAGGGTGCAGCATGAGTCCTTGGAGGTTCTAATAAGCGTAGAATGGTTAAGAGAGAATTCTAAAGGCTTAGAATGGTCTAGGAAAGTGTACTAGGACTTATAATAACCATTAGAATGATCCTAAACATTGCATGGTACCACAAGGGACGTAGAGGGTGTAGCATGAGTCCTTGGAGGTTCTAACAAGTGAGAATGGTTAAGAGAGTATTCTAAAGGCTTAGAATGGTCTAGGAATGTGTAATAGGACTTATAATAACCATTAGAATGATCCTAAACAATGCTTGAGTCCCCAAGGGACGTAGAGGGTGTACCATGAGTCCTTGGAGGTTCTAACAAGTGTAGAATGGTTAAGAGAGTATTCTAAAGGCTTAGAATGATCTAGGAAAGTGTACTAGGACTTATAATAACCATTAGAATGATCCTAAACATTGCATGGTACCACAAGGGACGTAGAGGGTGTAGCATGAGTCCTTGGAGGTTCTAACAAGTGTAGAATGGTTAAGAGAGTATTCTAAAGGCTTAGAATGGTCTAGGAATGTGTAATAGGACTTATAATAACCTTTAGAATGATCCTAAACAATGCTTGAGTCCCCAAGGGACGTAGAGGGTGTACCATGAGTCCTTGGAGGTTCTAACAAGTGTAGAATGATTAAGAGAGTACTCTAAAGGCTTAGAATGGTCTTGGAATGTGTATTAGGAATTATAAGAACCGTTAGAATGATCCTAAACATTGCTCGAGTCCCCAAGGGACGTAGAGGGTGCAACATGAGTCCTTGGAGGTTCTAATAAGCGTAGAATGGTTAAGAGAGAATTCTAAAGGCTTAGAATGGTCTAGGAAAGTGTACTAGGACTTATAATAACCATTAGAATGATCCTCAACATTGCATGGTACCACAAGGGACGTAGAGGGTGTAGCATGAGTCCTTGGAGGTTCTAACAAGTGAGAATGGTTAAGAGAGAATTCTAAAGGCTTAGAACGGTCTAGGAATGTGTAATAGGACTTATAATAACCATTAGAATGATCCTAAACAATGCTTGAGTCCCCAAGGGACGTAGAGGGTGTACCATGAGTCCTTGGAGGTTCTAACAAGTGTAGAATGGTTAAGAGAGTATTCTAAAGGCTTAGAATGATCTAGGAAAGTGTACTAGGACTTATAATAACCATTAGAATGATCCTAAACATTGCATGGTACCACAAGGGACGTAGAGGGTGTAGCATGAGTCCTTGGAGGTTCTAACAAGTGTAGAATGGTTAAGAGAGTATTCTAAAGGCTTAGAATGGTCTAGGAATGTGTAATAGGACTTATAATAACCTTTAGAATGATCCTAAACAATGCTTGAGTCCCCAAGGGACGTAGAGGGTGTACCATGAGTCCTTGGAGGTTCTAACAAGTGTAGAATGGTTAAGAGAGTATTCTAAAGGCTTAGAATGGTCTTGGAATGTGTATTAGGAATTATAAGAACCGTTAGAATGATCCTAAACATTGCTCGAGTCCCCAAGGGACGTAGAGGGTGCAGCATGAGTCCTTGGAGGTTCTAATAAGCGTAGAATGGTTAAGAGAGAATTCTAAAGGCTTAGAATGGTCTAGGAAAGTGTACTAGGACTTATAATAACCATTAGAATGATCCTAAACATTGCATGGTACCACAAGGGACGTAGAGGGTGCAGCATGTGTCCTTGGAGGTTCTAATAAGCGTAGAATGGTTAAGAGAGTATTCTAAAGGCTTAGAATGGTCTAGGAAAGTGAACTAGGACTTATAATAACCATTAGAATGATCCTAAACATTGCATGGTACCACAAGGGACGTAGAGGATGTAGCATGAGTCCTTGGAGGTTCTAATAAGCGTAGAATGGTTAAGAGAGTATTCTAAAGGCTTAGAATGGTCTAGGAATGTGTAATAGGACTTATAATAACCATTAGAATGATCCTAAACAATGCTTGAGTCCCCAAGGGACGTAGAGGGTGTACCATGAGTCCTTGGAGGTTCTAACAAGTGTAGAATGGTTAAGAGAGTATTCTAAAGGCTTAGAATGGTCTTGGAATGTGTATTAGGAATTATAAGAACCGTTAGAATGATCCTAAACATTGCTCGAGTCCCCAAGGGACGTAGAGGGTGCAGCATAGTCCTTGGAGGTTCTAATAAGCGTAGAATGGTTAAGAGAGAATTCTAAAGGCTTAGAATGGTCTAGGAATGTGTAATAGGACTTATAATAACCATTAGAATGATCCTAAACATTGCTCGAGTCCCCAAGGGACGTAGAGGGTGCAGCATGAGTCCTTGGAGGTTCTAATAAGCGTAGAATGGTTAAGAGAGAATTCTAAAGGCTTAGAATGGTCTAGGAAAGTGTACTAGGACTTATAATAACCATTAGAATGATCCTAAACATTGCATGGTACCACAAGGGACGTAGAGGGTGTAGCATGAGTCCTTGGAGGTTCTAACAAGTGAGAATGGTTAAGAGAGTATTCTAAAGGCTTAGAATGGTCTAGGAATGTGTACTAGGACTTATAATAACCATTAGAATGATCCTAAACATTGCATGGTACCACAAGGGACGTAGAGGGTGTAGCATGAGTCCTTGGAGGTTCTAACAAGTGTAGAATGGTTAAGAGAGTATTCTAAAGGCTTAGAATGGTCTAGGAATGTGTAATAGGACTTATAATAACCTTTAGAATGATCCTAAACAATGCTTGAGTCCCCAAGGGACGTAGAGGGTGTACCATGAGTCCTTGGAGGTTCTAACAAGTGTAGAATGGTTAAGAGAGTATTCTAAAGGCTTAGAATGGTCTTGGAATGTGTATTAGGAATTATAAGAACCGTTAGAATGATCCTAAACATTGCTCGAGTCCCCAAGGGACGTAGAGGGTGCAGCATAGTCCTTGGAGGTTCTAATAAGCGTAGAATGGTTAAGAGAGAATTCTAAAGGCTTAGAATGGTCTAGGAAAGTGTACTAGGACTTATAATAACCATTAGAATGATCCTAAACATTGCATGGTACCACAAGGGACGTAGAGGGTGTAGCATGAGTCCTTGGAGGTTCTAACAAGTGTAGAATGCTTAAGAGAGTATTCTAAAGGCTTAGAATGGTCTAGGAAAGTGTACTAGGACTTATAATAACCATTAGAATGATCCTAAACATTGCATGGTACCACAAGGGACGTAGAGGGTGTAGCATGAGTCCTTGGAGGTTCTAACAAGTGTAGAATGGTTAAGAGAGTATTCTAAAGGCTTAGAATGGTCTAGGAAAGTGTACTAGGACTTATAATAACCATTAGAATGATCCTGAACATTGCATGGTACCACAAGGGACGTAGAGGGTGTAGCATGAGTCCTTGGAGGTTCTAACAAGTGTAGAATGGTTAAGAGAGTATTCTAAAGGGTTAGAATGGTCTAGCAATGTGTAATAGGACTTATAATAACCATTAGAATGATCCTAAACAATGCTTGAGTCCCCAAGGGACGTAGAGGGTGTACCATGAGTCCTTGGAGGTTCTAACAAGTGTAGAATGGTTAAGAGAGTATTCTAAAGGCTTAGAATGATCTAGGAAAGTGTACTAGGACTTATAATAACCATTAGAATGATCCTAAACATTGCATGGTACCACAAGGGACGTAGAGGGTGTAGCATGAGTCCTTGGAGGTTCTAACAAGTGTAGAATGGTTAAGAGAGTATTCTAAAGGCTTAGAATGGTCTAGGATTGTGTAATAGGACTTATAATAACCTTTAGAATGATCCTAAACAATGCTTGAGTCCCCAAGGGACGTAGAGGGTGTACCATGAGTCCTTGGAGGTTCTAACAAGTGTAGAATGGTTAAGAGAGTATTCTAAAGGCTTAGAATGGTCTTGGAATGTGTATTAGGAATTATAAGAACCGTTAGAATGATCCTAAACATTGCTCGAGTCCCCAAGGGACGTAGAGGGTGCAGCATGAGTCCTTGGAGGTTCTAATAAGCGTAGAATGGTTAAGAGAGAATTCTAAAGGCTTAGAATGGTCTAGGAAAGTGTACTAGGACTTATAATAACCATTAGAATGATCCTAAACATTGCATGGTACCACAAGGGACGTAGAGGGTGTAGCATGAGTCCTTGGAGGTTCTAACATGTGTAGAATGGTTAAGAGAGTATTCTAAAGGCTTAGAATGGTCTAGGAATGTGTAATAGGACTTATAATAACCATTAGAATGATCCTAAACAATGCTTGAGTCCCCAAGGGACGTAGAGGGTGTACCATGAGTCCTTGGAGGTTCTAACAAGTGTAGAATGGTTAAGAGAGTATTCTAAAGGCTTAGAATGGTCTAGGAAAGTGTACTAGGACTTATAATAACCATTAGAATGATCCTGAACATTGCATGGTACCACAAGGGACGTAGAGGGTGTAGCATGAGTCCTTGGAGGTTCTAACAAGTGTAGAATGGTTAAGAGAGTATTCTAAAGGGTTAGAATGGTCTAGGAATGTGTAATAGGACTTATAATAACCATTAGAATGATCCTAAACAATGCTTGAGTCCCCAAGGGACGTAGAGGGTGTACCATGAGTCCTTGGAGGTTCTAACAAGTGTAGAATGGTTAAGAGAGTATTCTAAAGGCTTAGAATGGTCTTGGAATGTGTATTAGGAATTATAAGAACCGTTAGAATGATCCTAAACATTGCTCGAGTCCCCAAGGGACGTAGAGGGTGCAGCATGAGTCCTTGGAGGTTCTAATAAGCGTAGAATGGTTAAGAGAGAATTCTAAAGGCTTAGAATGGTCTAGGAAAGTGTACTAGGACTTATAATAACCATTAGAATGATCCTAAACATTGCATGGTACCACAAGGGACGTAGAGGGTGTAGCATGAGTCCTTGGAGGTTCTAACAAGTGTAGAATGGTTAAGAGAGTATTCTAAAGGCTTAGAATGGTCTAGGAAAGTGTACTAGGACTTATAATAACCATTAGAATGATCCTGAACATTGCATGGTACCACAAGGGACGTAGAGGGTGTAGCATGAGTCCTTGGAGGTTCTAACAAGTGTAGAATGGTTAAGAGAGTATTCTAAAGGGTTAGAATGGTCTAGGAATGTGTAATAGGACTTATAATAACCATTAGAATGATCCTAAACAATGCTTGAGTCCCCAAGAGACGTAGAGGGTGTACCATGAGTCCTTGGAGGTTCTAACAAGTGTAGAATGGTTAAGAGAGTATTCTAAAGGCTTAGAATGGTCTAGGAAAGTGTACTAGGACTTATGATAACCATTAGAATGATCCTAAACATTGCATGGTACCACAAGGGACGTAGAGGGTGTAGCATGAGTCCTTGGTGGTTCTAACAAGTGTAGAATGGTTAAGAGAGTATTCTAAAGGCTTAGAATGGTCTTGGAATGTGTATTAAGACTTATAATAACCGTTAGAATGATCCTAAACATTGCTCGAGTCCCCAAGGGACGTAGAGGGTGCAGCATGAGTCCTTGGAGGTTCTAATAAGCGTAGAATGGTTAAGAGAGTATTCTAAAGGCTTAGAATGGTCTTGGAATGTGTATTAGGACTTATAAGAACCGTTAGAATGATCCTAAACATTGCTCGAGTCCCCAAGGGACGTAGAGGGTGCAGCATGAGTCCTTGGAGGTTCTAATAAGCGTAGAATGGTTAAGAGAGTATTCTAAAGGCTTAGAATGGTCTAGGAAAGTGTACTAGGACTTATAATAACCATTAGAATGATCCTAAACATTGCATGGTACCACAAGGGACGTAGAGGGTGTAGCATGAGTCCTTGGAGGTTCTAATAAGCGTAGAATGGTTAAGAGAGTATTCTAAAGGCTTAGAATGGTCTAGGAATGTGTAATAGGACTTATAATAACCATTAGAATGATCCTAAACAATGCTTGAGTCCCCAAGGGACGTAGAGGGTGTACCATGAGTCCTTGGAGGTTCTAACAAGTGTAGAATGGTTAAGAGAGTATTCTAAAGGCTTAGAATGGTCTTGGAATGTGTATTAGGACTTATAAGAACCGTTAGAATGATCCTAAACATTGCTCGAGTCCCCGAGGGACGTAGAGGGTGCAGCATGAGTCCTTGGAGGTTCTAATAAGCGTAGAATGGTTAAGAGAGTATTCTAAAGGCTTAGAATGGTCTAGGAAAGTGTACTAGGACTTATAATAACCATTAGAATGATCCTGAACATTGCATGGTACCACAAGGGACGTAGAGGGTGTAGTATGAGTCCTTGGAGGTTCTAACAAGTGAGAATGGTTAAGAGAGTATTCTAAAGGCTTATAATGGTCTAGGAATGTGTAATAGGACTTATAATAACCATTAGAATGATCCTAAACAATGCTTGAGTCCCCAAGGGACGTAGAGGGTGTACCATGAGTCCTTGGAGGTTCTAACAAGTGTAGAATGGTTAAGAGAGTATTCTAAAGGCTTAGAATGGTCTAGGAAAGTGTACTAGGACTTATAATAACCATTAGAATGATCCTAAACATTGCATGGTACCACAAGGGACGTAGAGGGTGTAGCATGAGTCCTTGGAGGTTCTAATAAGCGTAGAATGGTTAAGAGAGTATTCTAAAGGCTTAGAATGGTCTTGGAATGTGTATTAGGACTTATAAGAACCGTTAGAATGATCCTAAACATTGCTCGAGTCCCCAAGGGACGTAGAGGGTGCAGCATGAGTCCTTGGAGGTTCTAATAAGCGTAGAATGGTTAAGAGAGAATTCTAAAGGCTTAGAATGGTCTAGGAAAGTGTACTAGGACTTATAATAACCATTAGAATGATCCTAAACATTGCATGGTACCACAAGGGACGTAAAGGGTGTAGCATGAGTCCTTGGAGGTTCTAACAAGTGTAGAATGGTTAAGAGAGTATTCTAAAGGGTTAGAATGGTCTAGGAATGTGTAATAGGACTTATAATAACCATTAGAATGATCCTAAACAATGCTTGAGTCCCCAAGGGACGTAGAGGGTGTACCATGAGTCCTTGGAGGTTCTAACAAGTGTAGAATGGTTAAGAGAGTATTCTAAAGGCTTAGAATGATCTAGGAAAGTGTACTAGGACTTATAATAACCATTAGAATGATCCTAAACATTGCTCGAGTCCCCAAGGGACGTAGAGGGTGCAGCATGAGTCCTTGGAGGTTCTAATAAGCGTAGAATGGTTAAGAGAGAATTCTAAAGGCTTAGAATGGTCTAGGAAAGTGTACTAGGACTTATAATAACCATTAGAATGATCCTAAACATTGCATGGTACCACAAGGGACGTAGAGGGTGCAGCATGTGTCCTTGGAGGTTCTAATAAGCGTAGAATGGTTAAGAGAGTATTCTAAAGGCTTAGAATGGTCTAGGAAAGTGAACTAGGACTTATAATAACCATTAGAATGATCCTAAACATTGCATGGTACCACAAGGGACGTAGAGGGTGTAGCATGAGTCCTTGGAGGTTCTAATAAGCGTAGAATGGTTAAGAGAGTATTCTAAAGGCTTAGAATGGTCTAGGAATGTGTAATAGGACTTATAATAACCATCAGAATGATCCTAAACAATGCTTGAGTCCCCAAGGGACGTAGAGGGTGTAGCATGAGTCCTTGGAGGTTCTAACAAGTGTAGAATGGTTAAGAGAGTATTCTAAAGGCTTAGAATGGTCTTGGAATGTGTATTAGGACTTATAAGAACCGTTAGAATGATCCTAAACATTGCTCGAGTCCCCGAGGGATGTAGAGGGTGCAGCATGAGTCCTTGGAGGTTCTAATAAGCGTAGAATGGTTAAGAGAGTATTCTAAAGGCTTAGAATGGTCTAGGAAAGTGTACTAGGACTTATAATAACCATTAGAATGATCCTAAACATTGCATGGTACCACAAGGGACGTAGAGGGTGTAGCATGAGTCCTTGGAGGTTCTAACAAGTGAGAATGGTTAAGAGAGTATTCTAAAGGCTTAGAATGGTCTAGGAATGTGTAATAGGACTTATAATAACCATTAGAATGATCCTAAACAATGCTTGAGTCCCCAAGGGACGTAGAGGGTGTACCATGAGTCCTTGGAGGTTCTAACAAGTGTAGAATGGTTAAGAGAGTATTCTAAAGGCTTAGAATGATCTAGGAAAGTGTACTAGGACTTATAATAACCATTAGAATGATCCTTAACATTGCATGGTACCACAAGGGACGTAGAGGGTGTAGCATGAGTCCTTGGAGGTTCTAACAAGTGAGAATGGTTAAGAGAGTATTCTAAAGGCTTAGAATGGTCTAGGAATGTGTAATAGGACTAATAATAACCTTTAGAATGATCCTAAACATTGCATGGTACCACAAGGGACGTAGAGGGTGTAGCATGAGTCCTTCGAGGTTCTAACAAGTGTAGAATGGTTAAGAGAGTATTCTAAAGGCTTAGAATGGTCTAGGAAAGTGTACTAGGACTTATAATAACCATTAGAATGATCCTGAACATTGCATGGTACCACAAGGGACGTAGAGGGTGTAGCATGAGTCCTTGGAGGTTCTAACAAGTGTAGAATGGTTAAGAGTGTATTCTAAAGGGTTAGAATGGTCTAGGAATGTGTATTTGGACTTATAATAACCTTTAGAATGATCCTAAACAATGCTTGAGTCCCCAAGGGACGTAGAGGGTGTACCATGAGTCCTTGGAGGTTCTAACAAGTGTAGAATGGTTAAGAGAGTATTCTAAAGGCTTAGAATGGTCTTGGAATGTGTATTAGGAATTATAAGAACCGTTAGAATGATCCTAAACATTGCTCGAGTCCCCAAGGGACGTAGAGGGTGCAGCATGAGTCCTTGGAGGTTCTAATAAGCGTAGAATGGTTAAGAGAGTATTCTAAAGGCTTAGAATGGTCTTGGAATGTGTATTAGGACTTATAAGAACCGTTAGAATGATCCTAAACATTGCTCGAGTCCCCGAGGGATGTAGAGGGTGCAGCATGAGTCCTTGGAGGTTCTAATAAGCGTAGAATGGTTAAGAGAGTATTCTAAAGGCTTAGAATGGTCTAGGAAAGTGTACTAGGACTTATAATAACCATTAGAATGATCCTAAACATTGCATGGTACCACAAGGGACGTAGAGGGTGTAGCATGAGTCCTTGGAGGTTCTAATAAGCGTAGAATGGTTAAGAGAGTATTCTAAAGGCTTAGAATGGTCTTGGAATGTGTATTAGGACTTATAAGAACCGTTAGAATGATCCTAAACATTGCTCGAGTCCCCAAGGGACGTAGAGGGTGCAGCATGAGTCCTTGGAGGTTCTAATAAGCGTAGAATGGTTAAGAGAGAATTCTAAAGGCTTAGAATGGTCTAGGAAAGTGTACTAGGACTTATAATAACCATTAGAATGATCCTAAACATTGCATGGTACCACAAGGGACGTAGAGGGTGTAGCATGAGTCCTTGGAGGTTCTAACAAGTGAGAATGGTTAAGAGAGTATTCTAAAGGCTTAGAATGGTCTAGGAATGTGTAATAGGACGTATAATAACCATTAGAATGATCCTAAACAATGCTTGAGTCCCCAAGGGACGTAGAGGGTGTACCATGAGTCCTTGGAGGTTCTAACAAGTGTAGAATGGTTAAGAGAGTATTCTAAAGGCTTAGAATGATCTAGGAAAGTGTACTAGGACTTATAATAACCATTAGAATGATCCTAAACATTGCATGGTACCACAAGGGACGTAGAGGGTGTAGCATGAGTCCTTGGAGGTTCTAACAAGTGAGAATGGTTAAGAGAGTATTCTAAAGGCTTAGAATGGTCTAGGAAAGTGTACTAGGACTTATAATAACCATTAGAATGATCCTAAACATTGCATGGTACCACAAGGGACGTAGAGGGTGTAGCATGAGTCCTTGGAGGTTCTAATAAGCGTAGAATGGTTAAGAGAGTATTCTAAAGGCTTAGAATGGTCTAGGAATGTGTAATAGGACTTATAATAACCATCAGAATGATCCTAAACAATGCTTGAGTCCCCAAGGGACGTAGAGGGTGTAGCATGAGTCCTTGGAGGTTCTAACAAGTGTAGAATGGTTAAGAGAGTATTCTAAAGGCTTAGAATGGTCTTGGAATGTGTATTAGGACTTATAAGAACCGTTAGAATGATCCTAAACATTGCTCGAGTCCCCGAGGGATGTAGAGGGTGCAGCATGAGTCCTTGGAGGTTCTAATAAGCGTAGAATGGTTAAGAGAGTATTCTAAAGGCTTAGAATGGTCTAGGAAAGTGTACTAGGACTTATAATAACCATTAGAATGATCCTAAACATTGCATGGTACCACAAGGGACGTAGAGGGTGTAGCATGAGTCCTTGGAGGTTCTAACAAGTGAGAATGGTTAAGAGAGTATTCTAAAGGCTTAGAATGGTCTAGGAATGTGTAATAGGACTTATAATAACCATTAGAATGATCCTAAACAATGCTTGAGTCCCCAAGGGACGTAGAGGGTGTACCATGAGTCCTTGGAGGTTCTAACAAGTGTAGAATGGTTAAGAGAGTATTCTAAAGGCTTAGAATGATCTAGGAAAGTGTACTAGGACTTATAATAACCATTAGAATGATCCTAAACATTGCATGGTACCACAAGGGACGTAGAGGGTGTAGCATGAGTCCTTGGAGGTTCTAACAAGTGTAGAATGGTTAAGAGAGTATTCTAAAGGCTTAGAATGGTCTAGGAATGTGTAATAGGACTTATAATAACCTTTAGAATGATCCTAAACAATGCTTGAGTCCCCAAGGGACGTAGAGGGTGTACCATGAGTCCTTGGAGGTTCTAACAAGTGTAGAATGGTTAAGAGAGTATTCTAAAGGCTTAGAATGGTCTTGGAATGTGTATTAGGAATTATAAGAACCGTTAGAATGATCCTAAACATTGCTCGAGTCCCCAAGGGACGTAGAGGGTGCAGCATGAGTCCTTGGAGGTTCTAATAAGCGTAGAATGGTTAAGAGAGAATTCTAAAGGCTTAGAATGGTCTAGGAAAGTGTACTAGGACTTATAATAACCATTAGAATGATCCTAAACATTGCATGGTACCACAAGGGACGTAGAGGGTGTAGCATGAGTCCTTGGAGGTTCTAACAAGTGTAGAATGCTTAAGAGAGTATTCTAAAGGCTTAGAATGGTCTAGGAAAGTGTACTAGGACTTATAATAACCATTAGAATGATCCTGAACATTGCATGGTACCACAAGGGACGTAGAGGGTGTAGCATGAGTCCTTGGAGGTTCCAACAAGTGTAGAGTATTCTAAAGGCTTAGAATGGTCTAGGAATTTGTAATAGGACTTATAATAACCATTAGAATGATCCTAAACAATGCTTGAGTCCCCAAGGGACGTAGAGGGTGTACCATGAGTCCTTGGAGGTTCTAACAAGTGTAGAATGGTTAACAGAGTATTCTAAAGGCTTAGAATGATCTAGGAAAGTGTACTAGGACTTATAATAACCATTAGAATGATCCTAAACATTGCATGGTACCACAAGGGACGTAGAGGGTGTAGCATGAGTCCTTGGAGGTTCTAACAAGTGTAGAGTATTCTAAAGGCTTAGAATGGTCTAGGAATGTGTAATAGGACTTATAATAACCTTTAGAATGATCCTAAACAATGCTTGAGTCCCCAAGGGACGTAGAGGGTGTACCATGAGTCCTTGGAGGTTCTAACAAGTGTAGAATGGTTAAGAGAGTATTCTAAAGGCTTAGAATGGTCTTGGAATGTGTATTAGGAATTATAAGAACCGTTAGAATGATCCTAAACATTGCTCGAGTCCCCGAGGGACGTAGAGGGTGCAGCATGAGTCCTTGGAGGTTCTAATAAGCGTAGAATGGTTAAGAGAGAATTCTAAAGGCTTAGAATGGTCTAGGAAAGTGTACTAGGACTTATAATAACCATTAGAATGATCCTAAACATTGCATGGTACCACAAGGGACGTAGAGGGTGTAGCATGAGTCCTTGGAGGTTCTAACAAGTGTAGAATGGTTAAGAGAGTATTCTAAAGGCTTAGAATGGTCTAGGAAAGTGTACTAGGACTTATAATAACCATTAGAATGATCCTGAACATTGCATGGTACCACAAGGGACGTAGAGGGTGTAGCATGAGTCCTTGGAGGTTCTAACAAGTGTAGAATGGTTAAGAGAGTATTCTAAAGGGTTAGAATGGTCTAGGAATGTGTAATAGGACTTATAATAACCATTAGAATGATCCTAAACAATGCTTGAGTCCCCAAGGGACGTAGAGGGTGTACCATGAGTCCTTGGAGGTTCTAACAAGTGTAGAATGGTTAAGAGAGTATTCTAAAGGCTTAGAATGATCTAGGAAAGTGTACTAGGACTTATAATAACCATTAGAATGATCCTAAACATTGCATGGTACCACAAGGGACGTAGAGGGTGTAGCATGAGTCCTTGGAGGTTCTAACAAGTGTAGAATGGTTAAGAGAGTATTCTAAAGGCTTAGAATGGTCTAGGATTGTGTAATAGGACTTATAATAACCTTTAGAATGATCCTAAACAATGCTTGAGTCCCCAAGGGACGTAGAGGGTGTACCATGAGTCCTTGGAGGTTCTAACAAGTGTAGAATGGTTAACAGAGTATTCTAAAGGCTTAGAATGATCTAGGAAAGTGTACTAGGACTTATAATAACCATTAGAATGATCCTAAACATTGCATGGTACCACAAGGGACGTAGAGGGTGTAGCATGAGTCCTTGGAGGTTCTAACAAGTGTAGAGTATTCTAAAGGCTTAGAATGGTCTAGGAATGTGTAATAGGACTTATAATAACCTTTAGAATGATCCTAAACAATGCTTGAGTCCCCAAGGGACGTAGAGGGTGTACCATGAGTCCTTGGAGGTTCTAACAAGTGTAGAATGGTTAAGAGAGTATTCTAAAGGCTTAGAATGGTCTTGGAATGTGTATTAGGAATTATAAGAACCGTTAGAATGATCCTAAACATTGCTCGAGTCCCCGAGGGACGTAGAGGGTGCAGCATGAGTCCTTGGAGGTTCTAATAAGCGTAGAATGGTTAAGAGAGAATTCTAAAGGCTTAGAATGGTCTAGGAAAGTGTACTAGGACTTATAATAACCATTAGAATGATCCTAAACATTGCATGGTACCACAAGGGACGTAGAGGGTGTAGCATGAGTCCTTGGAGGTTCTAACAAGTGTAGAATGGTTAAGAGAGTATTCTAAAGGCTTAGAGTGGTCTAGGAAAGTGTACTAGGACTTATAATAACCATTAGAATGATCCTGAACATTGCATGGTACCACAAGGGACGTAGAGGGTGTAGCATGAGTCCTTGGAGGTTCTAACAAGTGTAGAATGGTTAAGAGAGTATTCTAAAGGGTTAGAATGGTCTAGGAATGTGTAATAGGACTTATAATAACCATTAGAATGATCCTAAACAATGCTTGAGTCCCCAAGGGACGTAGAGGGTGTACCATGAGTCCTTGGAGGTTCTAACAAGTGTAGAATGGTTAAGAGAGTATTCTCAAGGCTTAGAATGATCTAGGAAAGTGTACTAGGACTTATAATAACCATTAGAATGATCCTAAACATTGCATGGTACCACAAGGGACGTAGAGGGTGTAGCATGAGTCCTTGGAGGTTCTAACAAGTGTAGAATGGTTAAGAGAGTATTCTAAAGGCTTAGAATGGTCTAGGATTGTGTAATAGGACTTATAATAACCTTTAGAATGATCCTAAACAATGCTTGAGTCCCCAAGGGACGTAGAGGGTGTACCATGAGTCCTTGGAGGTTCTAACAAGTGTAGAATGGTTAACAGAGTATTCTAAAGGCTTAGAATGATCTAGGAAAGTGTACTAGGACTTATAATAACCATTAGAATGATCCTAAACATTGCATGGTACCACAAGGGACGTAGAGGGTGTAGCATGAGTCCTTGGAGGTTCTAACAAGTGTAGAATGGTTAAGAGAGTATTCTAAAGGCTTAGAATGGTCTAGGAATGTGTAATAGGACTTATAATAACCTTTAGAATGATCCTAAACAATGCTTGAGTCCCCAAGGGACGTAGAGGGTGTACCATGAGTCCTTGGAGGTTCTAACAAGTGTAGAATGGTTAAGAGAGTATTTTAAAGGCTTAGAATGGTCTTGGAATGTGTATTAGGAATTATAAGAACCGTTAGAATGATCCTAAACATTGCTCGAGTCCCCGAGGGACGTAGAGGGTGCAGCATGAGTCCTTGGAGGTTCTAATAAGCGTAGAATGGTTAAGAGAGAATTCTAAAGGCTTAGAATGGTCTAGGAAAGTGTACTAGGACTTATAATAACCATTAGAATGATCCTAAACATTGCATGGTACCACAAGGGACGTAGAGGGTGTAGCATGAGTCCTTGGAGGTTCTAACAAGTGTAGAATGGTTAAGAGAGTATTCTAAAGGCTTAGAATGGTCTAGGAAAGTGTACTAGGACTTATAATAACCATTAGAATGATCCTGAACATTGCATGGTACCACAAGGGACGTAGAGGGCGTAGCATGAGTCCTTGGAGGTTCTAACAAGTGTAGAATGGTTAAGAGAGTATTCTAAAGGCTTAGAATGGTCTTGGAATGTGTATTAAGATTTATAATAACCGTTAGAATGATCCTAAACATTGCTCGCGTCCCCAAGGGACGTAGAGGGTGCAGCATGAGTCCTTGGAGGTTCTAATAAGCGTAGAATGGTTAAGAGAGTATTCTAAAGGCTTAGAATGGTCTTGGAATGTGTATTAGGACTTATAAGAACCGTTAGAATGATCCTAAACATTGCTCGAGTCCCCAAGGGACGTAGAGGGTGCAGCATGAGTCCTTGGAGGTTCTAATAAGCGTAGAATGGTTAAGAGAGTATTCTAAAGGCTTAGATGGTCTAGGAAAGTGTACTAGGACTTATAATAACCATTAGAATGATCCTAAACATTGCATGGTACCACAAGGGACGTAGAGGGTGTAGCATGAGTCCTTGGAGGTTCTAATAAGCGTAGAATGGTTAAGAGAGTATTCTAAAGGCTTAGAATGGTCTAGGAATGTGTAATAGGACTTATAATAACCATTAGAATGATCCTAAACAATGCTTGAGTCCCCAAGGGACGTAGAGGGTGTACCATGAGTCCTTGGAGGTTCTAACAAGTGTAGAATGGTTAAGAGAGTATTCTAAAGGCTTAGAATGATCTAGGAAAGTGTACTAGGACTTATAATAACCATTAGAATGATCCTAAACATTGCATGGTACCACAAGGGACGTAGAGGGTGTAGCATGAGTCCTTGGAGGTTCTAACAAGTGTAGAATGGTTAAGAGAGTATACTAAAGGCTTAGAATGGTCTAGGATTGTGTAATAGGACTTATAATAACCTTTAGAATGATCCTAAACAATGCTTGAGTCCCCAAGGGACGTAGAGGGTGTACCATGAGTCCTTGGAGGTTCTAACAAGTGTAGAATGGTTAACAGAGTATTCTAAAGGCTTAGAATGATCTAGGAAAGTGTACTAGGACTTATAATAACCATTAGAATGATCCTAAACATTGCATGGTACCACAAGGGACGTAGAGGGTGTAGCATGAGTCCTTGGAGGTTCTAACAAGTGTAGAGTATTCTAAAGGCTTAGAATGGTCTAGGAATGTGTAATAGGACTTATAATAACCTTTAGAATGATCCTAAACAATGCTTGAGTCCCCAAGGGACGTAGAGGGTGTACCATGAGTCCTTGGAGGTTCTAACAAGTGTAGAATGGTTAAGAGAGTATTCTAAAGGCTTAGAATGGTCTTGGAATGTGTATTAGGAATTATAAGAACCGTTAGAATGATCCTAAACATTGCTCGAGTCCCCGAGGGACGTAGAGGGTGCAGCATGAGTCCTTGGAGGTTCTAATAAGCGTAGAATGGTTAAGAGAGAATTCTAAAGGCTTAGAATGGTCTAGGAAAGTGTACTAGGACTTATAATAACCATTAGAATGATCCTAAACATTGCATGGTACCACAAGGGACGTAGAGGGTGTAGCATGAGTCCTTGGAGGTTCTAACAAGTGTAGAATGGTTAAGAGAGTATTCTAAAGGCTTAGAATGGTCTAGGAAAGTGTACTAGGACTTATAATAACCATTAGAATGATCCTGAACATTGCATGGTACCACAAGGGACGTAGAGGGTGTAGCATGAGTCCTTGGAGGTTCTAACAAGTGTAGAATGGTTAAGAGAATATTCTAAAGGGTTAGAATGGTCTAGGAATGTGTAATAGGACTTATAATAACCATTAGAATGATCCTAAACAATGCTTGAGTCCCCAAGGGACGTAGAGGGTGTACCATGAGTCCTTGGAGGTTCTAACAAGTGTAGAATGGTTAAGAGAGTATTCTAAAGGCTTAGAATGATCTAGGAAAGTGTACTAGGACTTATAATAACCATTAGAATGATCCTAAACATTGCATGGTACCACAAGGGACGTAGAGGGTGTAGCATGAGTCCTTGGAGGTTCTAACAAGTGTAGAATGGTTAAGAGAGTATTCTAAAGGCTTAGAATGGTCTAGGATTGTGTAATAGGACTTATAATAACCTTTAGAATGATCCTAAACAATGCTTGAGTCCTCAAGGGACGTAGAGGGTGTACCATGAGTCCTTGGAGGTTCTAACAAGTGTAGAATGGTTAACAGAGTATTCTAAAGGCTTAGAATGATCTAGGAAAGTGTACTAGGACTTATAATAACCATTAGAATGATCCTAAACATTGCATGGTACCACAAGGGACGTAGAGGGTGTAGCATGAGTCCTTGGAGGTTCTAACAAGTGTAGAATGGTTAAGAGAGTATTCTAAAGGCTTAGAATGGTCTAGGAATGTGTAATAGGACTTATAATAACCTTTAGAATGATCCTAAACAATGCTTGAGTCCCCAAGGGACGTAGAGGGTGTACCATGAGTCCTTGGAGGTTCTAACAAGTGTAGAATGGTTAAGAGAGTATTCTAAAGGCTTAGAATGGTCTTGGAATGTGTATTAGGAATTATAAGAACCGTTAGAATGATCCTAAACATTGCTCGAGTCCCCGAGGGACGTAGAGGGTGCAGCATGAGTCCTTGGAGGTTCTAATAAGCGTAGAATGGTTAAGAGAGAATTCTAAAGGCTTAGAATGGTCTAGGAAAGTGTACTAGGACTTATAATAACCATTAGAATGATCCTAAACATTGCATGGTACCACAAGGGACGTAGAGGGTGTAGCATGAGTCCTTGGAGGTTCTAACAAGTGTAGAATGGTTAAGAGAGTATCCTAAAGGCTTAGAATGGTCTAGGAAAGTGTACTAGGACTTATAATAACCATTAGAATGATCCTGAACATTGCATGGTACCACAAGGGACGTAGAGGGTGTAGCATGAGTCCTTGGAGGTTCTAACAAGTGTAGAATGGTTAAGAGAGTATTCTAAAGGCTTAGAATGGTCTTGGAATGTGTATAAGATTTATAATAACCGTTAGAATGATCCTAAACATTGCTCGAGTCCCCAAGGGACGTAGAGGGTGCAGCATGAGTCCTTGGAGGTTCTAATAAGCGTAGAATGGTTAAGAGAGTATTCTAAAGGCTTAGAATGGTCTTGGAATGTGTATTAGGACTTATAAGAACCGTTAGAATGATCCTAAACATTGCTCGAGTCCCCAAGGGACGTAGAGGGTGCAGCATGAGTCCTTGGAGGTTCTAATAAGCGTAGAATGGTTAAGAGAGTATTCTAAAGGCTTAGATGGTCTAGGAAAGTGTACTAGGACTTATAATAACCATTAGAATGATCCTAAACATTGCATGGTACCACAAGGGACGTAGAGGGTGTAGCATGAGTCCTTGGAGGTTCTAATAAGCGTAGAATGGTTAAGAGAGTATTCTAAAGGCTTAGAATGGTCTAGGAATGTGTAATAGGACTTATAATAACCATTAGAATGATCCTAAACAATGCTTGAGTCCCCAAGGGACGTAGAGGGTGTACCATGAGTCCTTGGAGGTTCTAACAAGTGTAGAATGGTTAAGAGAGTATTCTAAAGGCTTAGAATGGTCTTGGAATGTGTATTAGGACTTATAATAACCATTAGAATGATCCTAAACATTGCATGGTACCACAAGGGACGTAGAGGGTGTAGCATGAGTCCTTGGAGGTTCTAATAAGCGTAGAATGGTTAAGAGAGTATTCTAAAGGCTTAGAATGGTCTTGGAATGTGTATTAGGACTTATAAGAACCGTTAGAATGATCCTAAACAATGCTCGAGTCCCCGAGGGACGTAGAGGGTGCAGCATGAGTCCTTGGAGGTTCTAATAAGCGTAGAATGGTTAAGAGAGTATTCTAAAGGCTTAGAATGGTCTAGGAAAGTGTACTAGGACTTATAATAACCATTAGAATGATCCTGAACATTGCATGGTACCACAAGGGACGTAGAGGGTGTAGCATGAGTCCTTGGAGGTTCTAACAAGTGAGAATTGTTAAGAGAGTATTCTAAAGGCTTATAATGGTCTAGGAATGTGTAATAGGACTTATAATAACCATTAGAATGATCCTAAACAATGCTTGAGTCCCCAAGGGACGTAGAGGGTGTACCATGAGTCCTTGGAGGTTCTAACAAGTGTAGAATGGTTAAGAGAGTATTCTAAAGGCTTAGAATGGTCTAGGAAAGTGTACTAGGACTTATAATAACCATTAGAATGATCCTAAACATTGCATGGTACCACAAGGGACGTAGAGGGTGTAGCATGAGTCCTTGGAGGTTCTAATAAGCGTAGAATGGTTAAGAGAGTATTCTAAAGGCTTAGAATGGTCTTGGAATGTGTATTAGGACTTATAAGAACCGTTAGAATGATCCTAAACATTGCTCGAGTCCCCAAGGGACGTAGAGGGTGCAGCATGAGTCCTTGGAGGTTCTAATAAGCGTAGAATGGTAAAGAGAGAATTCTAAAGGCTTAGAATGGTCTAGGAAAGTGTACTAGGACTTATAATAACCATTAGAATGATCCTAAACATTGCATGGTACCACAAGGGACGTAGAGGGTGTAGCATGAGTCCTTGGAGGTTCTAACAAGTGTAGAATGGTTAAGAGAGTATTCTAAAGGGTTAGAATGGTCTAGGAATGTGTAATAGGACTTATAATAACCATTAGAATGATCCTAAACAATGCTTGAGTCCCCAAGGGACGTAGAGGGTGTACCATGAGTCCTTGGAGGTTCTAACAAGTGTAGAATGGTTAAGAGAGTATTCTAAAGGCTTAGAATGGTCTAGGAAAGTGTACTAGGACTTATAATAACCATTAGAATGATCCTAAACATTGCATGGTACCACAAGGGACGTAGAGGGTGTAGCATGAGTCCTTGGAGGTTCTAACAAGTGTAGAATGGTTAAGAGAGTATTCTAAAGGCTTAGAATGGTCTAGGAATGTGTAATAGGACTTATAATAACCTTTAGAATGATCCTAAACAATGCTTGAGTCCCCAAGGGACGTAGAGGGTGTACCATGAGTCCTTGGAGGTTCTAACAAGTGTAGAATGGTTAAGAGAGTATTCTAAAGGCTTAGAATGGTCTTGGAATGTGTATTAGGAATTATAAGAACCGTTAGAATGATCCTAAACATTGCTCGAGTCCCCAAGGGACGTAGAGGGTGCAGCATGAGTCCTTGGAGGTTCTAATAAGCGTAGAATGGTTAAGAGAGTATTCTAAAGGCTTAGAATGGTCTAGGAAAGTGTACTAGGACTTATAATAACCATTAGAATGATCCTGAACATTGCATGGTACCACAAGGGACGTAGAGGGTGTAGCATGAGTCCTTGGAGGTTCTAACAAGTGAGAATGGTTAAGAGAGTATTCTAAAGGCTTATAATGGTCTAGGAATGTGTAATAGGACTTATAATAACCATTAGAATGATCCTAAACAATGCTTGAGTCCCCAAGGGACGTAGAGGGTGTACCATGAGTCCTTGGAGGTTCTAACAAGTGTAGAATGGTTAAGAGAGTATTCTAAAGGCTTAGAATGGTCTTGGAATGTGTATTAGGACTTATAATAACCATTAGAATGATCCTAAACATTGCATGGTACCACAAGGGACGTAGAGGGTGTAGCATGAGTCCTTGGAGGTTCTAATAAGCGTAGAATGGTTAAGAGAGTATTCTAAAGGCTTAGAATGGTCTTGGAATGTGTATTAGGACTTATAAGAACCGTTAGAATGATCCTAAACAATGCTCGAGTCCCCGAGGGACGTAGAGGGTGCAGCATGAGTCCTTGGAGGTTCTAATAAGCGTAGAATGGTTAAGAGAGTATTCTAAAGGCTTAGAATGGTCTAGGAAAGTGTACTAGGACTTATAATAACCATTAGAATGATCCTGAACATTGCATGGTACCACAAGGGACGTAGAGGGTGTAGCATGAGTCCTTGGAGGTTCTAACAAGTGAGAATTGTTAAGAGAGTATTCTAAAGGCTTATAATGGTCTAGGAATGTGTAATAGGACTTATAATAACCATTAGAATGATCCTAAACAATGCTTGAGTCCCCAAGGGACGTAGAGGGTGTACCATGAGTCCTTGGAGGTTCTAACAAGTGTAGAATGGTTAAGAGAGTATTCTAAAGGCTTAGAATGGTCTAGGAAAGTGTACTAGGACTTATAATAACCATTAGAATGATCCTAAACATTGCATGGTACCACAAGGGACGTAGAGGGTGTAGCATGAGTCCTTGGAGGTTCTAATAAGCGTAGAATGGTTAAGAGAGTATTCTAAAGGCTTAGAATGGTCTTGGAATGTGTATTAGGACTTATAAGAACCGTTAGAATGATCCTAAACATTGCTCGAGTCCCCAAGGGACGTAGAGGGTGCAGCATGAGTCCTTGGAGGTTCTAATAAGCGTAGAATGGTAAAGAGAGAATTCTAAAGGCTTAGAATGGTCTAGGAAAGTGTACTAGGACTTATAATAACCATTAGAATGATCCTAAACATTGCATGGTACCACAAGGGACGTAGAGGGTGTAGCATGAGTCCTTGGAGGTTCTAACAAGTGTAGAATGGTTAAGAGAGTATTCTAAAGGGTTAGAATGGTCTAGGAATGTGTAATAGGACTTATAATAACCATTAGAATGATCCTAAACAATGCTTGAGTCCCCAAGGGACGTAGAGGGTGTACCATGAGTCCTTGGAGGTTCTAACAAGTGTAGAATGGTTAAGAGAGTATTCTAAAGGCTTAGAATGGTCTAGGAAAGTGTACTAGGACTTATAATAACCATTAGAATGATCCTAAACATTGCATGGTACCACAAGGGACGTAGAGGGTGTAGCATGAGTCCTTGGAGGTTCTAACAAGTGTAGAATGGTTAAGAGAGTATTCTAAAGGCTTAGAATGGTCTAGGAATGTGTAATAGGACTTATAATAACCTTTAGAATGATCCTAAACAATGCTTGAGTCCCCAAGGGACGTAGAGGGTGTACCATGAGTCCTTGGAGGTTCTAACAAGTGTAGAATGGTTAAGAGAGTATTCTAAAGGCTTAGAATGGTCTTGGAATGTGTATTAGGAATTATAAGAACCGTTAGAATGATCCTAAACATTGCTCGAGTCCCCAAGGGACGTAGAGGGTGCAGCATGAGTCCTTGGAGGTTCTAATAAGCGTAGAATGGTTAAGAGAGTATTCTAAAGGCTTAGAATGGTCTAGGAAAGTGTACTAGGACTTATAATAACCATTAGAATGATCCTGAACATTGCATGGTACCACAAGGGACGTAGAGGGTGTAGCATGAGTCCTTGGAGGTTCTAACAAGTGAGAATGGTTAAGAGAGTATTCTAAAGGCTTATAATGGTCTAGGAATGTGTAATAGGACTTATAATAACCATTAGAATGATCCTAAACAATGCTTGAGTCCCCAAGGGACGTAGAGGGTGTACCATGAGTCCTTGGAGGTTCTAACAAGTGTAGAATGGTTAAGAGAGAATTCTAAAGGCTTAGAATGGTCTAGGAAAGTGTACTAGGACTTATAATAACCATTAGAATGATCCTAAACATTGCATGGTACCACAAGGGACGTAGAGGGTGTAGCATGAGTCCTTGGAGGTTCTAAAAAGTGTAGAATGATTAATAGAGTATTCTAAAGGCTTAGAATGGTCTAGGAATGTGTATTAGGACTTATAAGAACCATTAGAATGATCCTAAACATTGCATGGTACCCCAAGGGACGTAGAGGGTGTACCATGAGTCCTTGGAGGTTCTAACAAGTGTAGAATGGTTAAGAGAGTATTCTAAATGCTTAGAATGGTCTAGGAATGTATAATAGGACTTATAATAACCATTAGAATGATCCTAAACAATGCTTGAGTCCCCATGGGACGTAGAGGGTGTACCATGAGTCCTTGGAGGTTATAACAAGTGTAGAATGGTTAAGATAGTATTCTAAAGGCATA
This sequence comes from Crotalaria pallida, assembly GCA_037953625.1. Taxonomy (NCBI): domain Eukaryota; kingdom Viridiplantae; phylum Streptophyta; class Magnoliopsida; order Fabales; family Fabaceae; genus Crotalaria; species Crotalaria pallida. The sequence continues at coordinate 60,154,211 of CM075655.1, read as the reverse complement.
GAATGGTCTAGGAATGTGTATTAGGACTTATAATAACCATTAGAATGATCCTAAACATTGCATGGTTCCCCAAGGGACGTAGAGGGTGTAGCATGAGTCCTTGGATGTTCTAATAAGTGTAGAATGGTTAAGAGAGTATTCTAAAGGCTTAGAATGGTCTAGGAATGTGTACTAGGACTTATAATAACCATTAGAATGATCCTAAACATTGCATGGTACCCCAAGGGACGTAGAGGGTGTACCATGAGTCCTTGGAGGTTCTAACAAAGTGTAGAATGGTTAAGAGAGTATTCTAAAGGCTTAGAGTGGTCTAGGAATGTGTATTAGGACTTATAATAACCATTGGAATGATCCTAAACATTGCATGGTACCACAAGGGACGTAGAGGGTGTAGCATGAGTCCTTGTAGGTTCTAACAAGTGTAGAATGGTTAAGAGAGTATTCTAAAGGCTTAGAATGGTCTAGGAATGTGTATTATGACTAATAAGAACCATTAGAATGATCCTAAACATTGTTCGAGTCCCCAAGGGACGTAGAGGGTGAAGCAAGTGTCCTTGGAGGTTCTAATAAGAGTAGAATGGTTAAGAGAGTATTCTAAAGGCTTAGAATGGTCTAGGAATGTGTACTAGGACTTATAATAACCATTAGAATGATCCTAAACATTGCATGGTACCACAAGGGACGTAGAGGGTGTAGCATGAGTCCTTGGAGGTTCTAACAAGTGTAGAATGGTTAAGAGAGTATTCTAAAGGCTTAGAATGGTCTAGGAAAGTGTACTAGGACTTATAATAACCATTAGAATGATCCTGAACATTGCATGGTACCACAAGGGACGTAGAGGGTGTAGCATGAGTCCTTGGAGGTTCTAACAAGTGTAGAATGGTTAAGAGAGTATTCTAAAGGGTTAGAATGGTCTAGGAATGTGTAATAGGACTTATAATAACCATTAGAATGATCCTAAACAATGCTTGAGTCCCCAAGGGACGTAGAGGGTGTACCATGAGTCCTTGGAGGTTCTAACAAGTGTAGAATGGTTAAGAGAGTATTCTAAAGGCTTAGAATGATCTAGGAAAGTGTACTAGGACTTATAATAACCATTAGAATGATCCTAAACATTGCATGGTACCCCAAGGGACGTAGAGGGTGTACCATGAGTCCTTGGGGGTTCTAACAAGCGTAGATGGTTAAGAGAGTATTCTAAAGGCTTAGAATGGTCTAGGAATGTGTAATAGGACTTATAATAACCATTAGAATGATCCTAAACAATGCTTGAGTGCCCACGGGACGTAGAGGGTGTAGCATGAGTCCTTGGAGGTTATAACAAGTGTAGAATGGTTAAGATAGTATTCTAAATGCATAGAATGGTCTAGGAATGTGTATTAGGACTTATAATAACCATTAGAATGATCCTAAACATTGCATGGTGCCCCAAGGGACGTAGAGGGTGTAGCATGAGTCCTTGGAGGTTCTAATAAGTGTAGAATGGTTAAGAGAGTATTCTAAAGGCTTAGAATGGTCTAGGAATGTGTACTAGGACTTATAATAACCATTAGAATGATCCTAAACATTGCATGGTACCCCAAGGGACGTAGAGGGTGTACCATGAGTCCTTGGAGGTTCTAAAAAGTGTAGAATGATTAATAGAGTATTCTAAAGGCTTAGAATGGTCTAGGAATGTGTATTAGGACTTATAAGAACCATTAGAATGATCCTAAACTTTGCTCGAGTCCCCAAGGGACATAGAGGGTGTAGGATGAGTCCTTGGAGGTTCTAATAAGTGTAGAATGGTTAAGAGGGTATTCTAAAGGCTTAGAATGGTCTAGGAATGTGTATTAGGACTTATAAGAACCATTAGAATGATCCTAAACATTGCATGGTACCCCAAGGGACGTAGAGGGTGTACCATGAGTCCTTGGAGGTTCTAACAAGTGTAGAATGGTTAAGAGAGTATTCTAAATGCTTAGAATGGTCTAGGAATGTATAATAGGACTTATAATAACCATTAGAATGATCCTAAACAATGCTTGAGTCCCCAAGGGACGTAGAGGGTGTAGCATGAGTCCTTGGAGGTTATAACAAGTGTAGAATGGTTAAGATAGTATTCTAAAGGCATAGAATGGTCTAGGAATGTGTATTAGGACTTATAATAACCATTAGAATGATCCTAAACATTGCATGGTGCCCCAAGGGACGTAGAGGGTGTAGCATGAGTCCTTGGAGGTTCTAATAAGTGTAGAATGGTTAAGAGAGTATTCTAAAGGCATAGAATGGTCTAGGAATGTGTACTAGGACTTATAATAACCATTAGAATGATCCTAAACATTGCATGGTACCCCAAGGGACGTAGAGGGTGTACCATGAGTCCTTGGAGGTTCTAAAAAGTGTAGAATGATTAATAGAGTATTCTAAAGGCTTAGAATGGTCTAGGAATGTGTATTAGGACTTATAAGAACCATTAGAATGATCCTAAACTTTGCTCGAGTCCCCAAGGGACATAGAGGGTGTAGGATGAGTCCTTGGAGGTTCTAATAAGTGTAGAATGGTTAACAGGGTATTCTAAAGGCTTAGAATGGTCTAGGAATGTGTATTAGGACTTATAAGAACCATTAGAATGATCCTAAACATTGCATGGTACCCCAAGGGACGTAGAGGGTGTACCATGAGTCCTTGGAGGTTCTAACAAGTGTAGAATGGTTAAGAGAGTATTCTAAATGCTTAGAATGGTCTAGGAATGTATAATAGGACTTATAATAACCATTAGAATGATCCTAAACAATGCTTGAGTCCCCAAGGGACGTAGAGGGTGTAGCATGAGTCCTTGGAGGTTATAACAAGTGTAGAATGGTTAAGATAGTATTCTAAAGGCATAGAATGGTCTAGGAATGTGTATTAGGACTTATAATAACCATTAGAATGATCCTAAACATTGCATGGTGCCCCAAGGGACGTAGAGGGTGTAGCATGAGTCCTTGGAGGTTCTAATAAGTGTAGAATGGTTAAGAGGGTATTCTAAAGGCTTAGAATGGTCTAGGAATGTGTATTAGGACTTATAAGAACCATTAGAATGATCCTAAACATTGCATGGTACCCCAAGGGACGTAGAGGGTGTACCATGAGTCCTTGGAGGTTCTAACAAGTGTAGAATGGTTAAGAGAGTATTCTAAATGCTTAGAATGGTCTAGGAATGTATAATAGGACTTATAATAACCATTAGAATGATCCTAAACAATGCTTGAGTCCCCATGGGACGTAGAGGGTGTAGCATGAGTCCTTGGAGGTTATAACAAGTGTAGAATGGTTAAGATAGTATTCTAAAGGCATAGAATGGTCTAGGAATGTGTATTAGGACTTATAATAACCATTAGAATGATCCTAAACATTGCATGGTGCCCCAAGGGACGTAGAGGGTGTAGCATGAGTCCTTGGATGTTCTAATAAGTGTAGAATGGTTAAGAGAGTATTCTAAAGGCTTAGAATGGTCTAGGAATGTGTACTAGGACTTATAATAACCATTAGAATGATCCTAAACATTGCATGGTACCCCAAGGGACGTAGAGGGTGTACCATGAGTCCATGGAGGTTCTAACAAAGTGTAGAATGGTTAAGAGAGTATTCTAAAGGCTTAGAGTGGTCTAGGAATGTGTATTAGGACTTATAATAACCATTGGAATGATCCTAAACATTGCATGGTACCACAAGGGACGTAGAGGGTGTAGCATGAGTCCTTGTAGGTTCTAACAAGTGTAGAATGGTTAAGAGAGTATTCTAAAGGCTTAGAATGGTCTAGGAATGTGTATTATGACTAATAAGAACCATTAGAATGATCCTAAACATTGTTCGAGTCCCCAAGGGACGTAGAGGGTGAAGCAAGAGTCCTTGGAGGTTCTAATAAGAGTAGAATGGTTAAGAGAGTATTCTAAAGGCTTAGAATGGTCTAGGAATGTGTAGTAGGACTTATAAGAACCATTAGAATGATCCTAAACAATGCATGGTACCCCAAGGGATGAAAAGGGTGTACCATGAATCCTTGGAGGTTCTAACAAGTGTAGAATGGTTAAGAGAGTATTCTAAATGCTTAGAATGGTTTAGGAATGTGTAATAGGACTTATAATAACCATTAGAATGATCCTAAACAATGCTGGAGTCCCCAAGGGAGGTAGAGGGTGTAGCATGAGTCCTTGGAGATTATAACAAGTGTAGAATGGTTAAGATAGTATTCTAAAGGCATAGAATGGTCTAGGAATGTGTATTAGGACTTATAATAACCATTAGAATGATCCTAAACATTGCATGGTGCCCCAAGGGACGTAGAGGGTGTAGCATGAGTCCTTGGAGGTTCTAATAAGTGTAGAATGGTTAAGAGAGTATTCTAAAGGCTTAGAATGGTCTAGGAATGTGTACTAGGACTTATAATAACCATTAGAATGATCCTAAACATTGCATGGTACCCCAAGGGACGTAGAGGGTGTACCATGAGTCCTTGGAGGTTCTAAAAAGTGTAGAATGGTTAAGAGAGTATTCTAAAGGCTTAGAATGGTCTAGGAATGTGTATTAGGACTTATAAGAACCATTAGAATGATCCTAAACTTTGCTCGAGTCCCCAAGGGACATAGAGGGTGTAGGATGAGTCCTTGGAGGTTCTAATAAGTGTAGAATGGTTAAGAGGTATTCTAAAGGCTTAGAATGGTCTAGGAATGTGTATTAGGACTTATAAGAACCATTAGAATGATCCTAAACATTGCATGGTACCCCAAGGGACGTAGAGGGTGTACCATGAGTCCTTGGGGGTTCTAACAAGCGTAGATGGTTAAGAGAGTATTCTAAAGGCTTAGAATGGTCTAGGAATGTGTAATAGGACTTATAATAACCATTAGAATGATCCTAAACAATGCTTGAGTCCCCAAGGGACGTAGAGGGTGTACCATGAGTCCTTGGAGGTTATAACAAGTGTAGAATGGTTAAGATAGTATTCTAAAGGCATAGAATGGTCTAGGAATGTGTATTAGGACTTATAATAACCATTAGAATGATCCTAAACATTGCATGGTGCCCCAAGGGACGTAGAGGGTGTAGCATGAGTCCTTGGATGTTCTAATAAGTGTAGAATGGTTAAGAGAGTATTCTAAAGGCTTAGAATGGTCTAGGAATGTGTACTAGGACTTATAATAACCATTAGAATGATCCTAAACATTGCATGGTACCCCAAGGGACGTAGAGGGTGTACCATGAGTCCTTGGAGGTTCTAAAAAGTGTAGAATGGTTAAGAGAGTATTCTAAAGGCTTAGAATGGTCTAGGAATGTGTATTAGGACTTATAAGAACCATTAGAATGATCCTAAACTTTGCTCGAGTCCCCAAGGGACATAGAGGGTGTAGGATGAGTCCTTGGAGGTTCTAATAAGTGTAGAATGGTTAAGAGAGTATTCTAAAGGCTTAGAATGGTCTAGGAATGTGTATTATGACTTATAAGAACCATTAGAATGATCCTAAACATTGCATGGTACCCCAAGGGACGTAGAGGGTGTACCATGAGTCCTTGGGGGTTCTAACAAGCGTAGATGGTTAAGAGAGTATTCTAAAGGCTTAGAATGGTCTAGGAATGTGTAATAGGACTTATAATAACCATTAGAATGATCCTAAACAATGCTTGAGTCCCCAAGGGACGTAGAGGGTGTACCATGAGTCCTTGGAGGTTCTAACAAGTGTAGAATGGTTAAGAGAGTATTCTAAAGGCTTAGAATGGTCTAGGAAAGTGTACTAGGACTTATGATAACCATTAGAATGATCCTAAACATTGCATGGTGCCCCAAGGGACGTAGAGGGTGTAGCATGAGTCCTTGGAGATTATAACAAGTGTAGAATGGTTAAGATAGTATTCTAAAGGCATAGAATGGTCTAGGAATGTGTATTAGGACTTATAATAACCATTAGAATGATCCTAAACATTGCATGGTGCCCCAAGGGACGTAGAGGGTGTAGCATGAGTCCTTGGAGATTATAACAAGTGTAGAATGGTTAAGATAGTATTCTAAAGGCATAGAATGGTCTAGGAATGTGTATTAGGACTTATAATAACCATTAGAATGATCCTAAACATTGCATGGTGCCGCAAGGGACGTAGAGGGTGTAGCATGAGTCCTTGGAGGTTCTAATAAGTGTAGAATGGTTAAGAGAGTATTCTAAAGGCTTAGAATGGTCTAGGAATGTGTACTAGGACTTATAATAACCATTAGAATGATCCTAAACATTGCATGGTACCCCAAGGGACGTAGAGGGTGTACCATGAGTCCTTGGAGGTTATAACAAGTGTAGAATGGTTAAGATAGTATTCTAAAGGCATAGAATGGTCTAGGAATGTGTATTAGGACTTATAATAACCATTAGAATGATCCTAAACATTGCATGGTGCCCCAAGGGACGTAGAGGGTGTAGCATGAGTCCTTGGAGGTTCTAATAAGTGTAGAATGGTTAAGAGAGTATTCTAAAGGCTTAGAATGGTCTAGGAATGTGTACTAGGACTTATAATAACCATTAGAATGATCCTAAACATTGCATGGTACCCCAAGGGACGTAGAGGGTGTATCATGAGTCCTTGGAGGTTCTAAAAAGTGTAGAATGATTAATAGAGTATTCTAAAGGCTTAGAATGGTCTAGGAATGTGTATTAGGACTTATAAGAACCATTAGAATGATCCTAAACTTTGCTCGAGTCCCCAAGGGACATAGAGGGTGTAGGATGAGTCCTTGGAGGTTCTAATAAGTGTAGAATGGTTAAGAGGGTATTCTAAAGGCTTAGAATGGTCTAGGAATGTGTATTAGGACTTATAAGAACCATTAGAATGATCCTAAACATTGCATGGTACCCCAAGGGACGTAGAGGGTGTACCATGAGTCCTTGGAGGTTCTAACAAGTGTAGAATGGTTAAGAGAGTAATCTAAATGCTTAGAATGGTCTAGGAATGTATAATAGGACTTATAATAACCATTAGAATGATCCTAAACAATGCTTGAGTCCCCAAGGGACGTAGAGGGTGTAGCATGAGTCCTTGGAGGTTATAACAAGTGTAGAATGGTTAAGATAGTATTCTAAAGGCATAGAATGGTCTAGGAATGTGTATTAGGACTTATAATAACCATTAGAATGATCCTAAACATTGCATGGTGCCCCAAGGGACGTAGAGGGTGTAGCATGAGTCCTTGGAGATTATAACAAGTGTAGAATGGTTAAGATAGTATTCTAAAGGCATAGAATGGTCTAGGAATGTGTATTAGGACTTATAATAACCATTAGAATGATCCTAAACATTGCATGGTGCCCCAAGGGACGTAGAGGGTGTAGCATGAGTCCTTGGAGGTTCTAATAAGTGTAGAATGGTTAAGAGAGTATTCTAAAGGCTTAGAATGGTCTAGGAATGTGTACTAGGACTTATAATAACCATTAGAATGATCCTAAACATTGCATGGTACCCCAAGGGACGTAGAGGGTGTACCATGAGTCCTTGGATGTTCTAATAAGTGTAGAATGGTTAAGAGAGTATTCTAAAGGCTTAGAATGGTCTAGGAATGTGTACTAGGACTTATAATAACCATTAGAATGATCCTAAACATTGCATGGTACCCCAAGGGACGTAGAGGGTGTACCATGAGTCCTTGGAGGTTCCCAGAAAGTGTAGAATGGTTAAGAGAGTATTCTAAAGGCTTAGAGTGGTCTAGGAATGTGTATTAGGACTTATAATAACCATTGGAATGATCCTAAACATTGCTTGGTACCACAAGGGACGTAGAGGGTGTAGCATGAGTCCTTGTAGGTTCTAACAAGTGTAGAATGGTTAAGAGAGTATTCTAAAGGCTTAGAATGGTCTAGGAATGTGTATTAGGACTAATAAGAACCATTAGAATGATCCTAAACATTGTTCGAGTCCCCAAGGGACGTAGAGGGTGAAGCAAGAGTCCTTGGAGGTTCTAATAAGATTAGAATGGTTAAGAGAGTATTCTAAAGGCTTAGAATGATCTAGGAATGTGTAGTAGGACTTATAAGAACCATTAGAATGATCCTAAACAATGCATGGTACCCCAAGGGATGAAAAGGGTGTACCATGAATCCTTGGAGGTTCTAACAAGTGTAGAATGGTTAAGAGAGTATTCTAAATGCTTAGAATGGTTTAGGAATGTGTAATAGGACTTATAATAACCATTAGAATGATCCTAAACAATGCTGGAGTCCCCAAGGGACGTAGAGGGTGTAGCATGAGTCCTTGGAGATTATAACAAGTGTAGAATGGTTAAGATAGTATTCTAAAGGCATAGAATGGTCTAGGAATGTGTATTAGGACTTATAATAACCATTAGAATGATCCTAAACATTGCATGGTGCCCCAAGGGACGTAGAGGGTGTAGCATGAGTCCTTGGAGGTTCTAATAAGTGTAGAATGGTTAAGAGAGTATTCTAATGGCTTAGAATGGTCTAGGAATGTGTACTAGGACTTATAATAACCATTAGAATGATCCTAAACATTGCATGGTACCCCAAGGGACGTAGAGGGTGTACCATGAGTCCTTGGAGGTTATAACAAGTGTAGAATGGTTAAGATAGTATTCTAAAGGCATAGAATGGTCTAGGAATGTGTATTAGGACTTATAATAACCATTAGAATGATCCTAAACATTGCATGGTGCCCCAAGGGACGTAGAGGGTGTAGCATGAGTCCTTGGAGGTTCTAATAAGTGTAGAATGGTTAAGAGAGTATTCTAAAGGCTTAGAATGGTCTAGGAATGTGTACTAGGACTTATAATAACCATTAGAATGATCCTAAACATTGCATGGTACCCCAAGGGACGTAGAGGGTGTATCATGAGTCCTTGGAGGTTCTAAAAAGTGTAGAATGATTAATAGAGTATTCTAAAGGCTTAGAATGGTCTAGGAATGTGTATTAGGACTTATAAGAACCATTAGAATGATCCTAAACTTTGCTCGAGTCCCCAAGGGACATAGAGGGTGTAGGATGAGTCCTTGGAGGTTCTAATAAGTGTAGAATGGTTAAGAGGGTATTCTAAAGGCTTAGAATGGTCTAGGAATGTGTATTAGGACTTATAAGAAACATTAGAATGATCCTAAACATTGCATGGTACCCCAAGGGACGTAGAGGGTGTACCATGAGTCCTTGGAGGTTCTAACAAGTGTAGAATGGTTAAGAGAGTAATCTAAATGCTTAGAATGGTCTAGGAATGTATAATAGGACTTATAATAACCATTAGAATGATCCTAAACAATGCTTGAGTCCCCAAGGGACGTAGAGGGTGTAGCATGAGTCCTTGGAGGTTATAACAAGTGTAGAATGGTTAAGATAGTATTCTAAAGGCATAGAATGGTCTAGGAATGTGTATTAGGACTTATAATAACCATTAGAATGATCCTAAACATTGCATGGTGCCCCAAGGGACGTAGAGGGTGTAGCATGAGTCCTTGGAGATTATAACAAGTGTAGAATGGTTAAGATAGTATTCTAAAGGCATAGAATGGTCTAGGAATGTGTATTAGGACTTATAATAACCATTAGAATGATCCTAAACATTGCATGGTGCCCCAAGGGACGTAGAGGGTGTAGCATGAGTCCTTGGAGGTTCTAATAAGTGTAGAATGGTTAAGAGAGTATTCTAAAGGCTTAGAATGGTCTAGGAATGTGTACTAGGACTTATAATAACCATTAGAATGATCCTAAACATTGCATGGTACCCCAAGGGACGTAGAGGGTGTACCATGAGTCCTTGGATGTTCTAATAACTGTAGAATGGTTAAGAGAGTATTCTAAAGGCTTAGAATGGTCTAGGAATGTGTACTAGGACTTATAATAACCATTAGAATGATCCTAAACATTGCATGGTACCCCAAGGGACGTAGAGGGTGTACCATGAGTCCTTGGAGGTTCTAAGAAAGTGTAGAATGGTTAAGAGAGTATTCTAAAGGCTTAGAGTGGTCTAGGAATGTGTATTAGGACTTATAATAACCATTGGAATGATCCTAAACATTGCTTGGTACCACAAGGGACGTAGAGGGTGTAGCATGAGTCCTTGTAGGTTCTAACAAGTGTAGAATGGTTAAGAGAGTATTCTAAAGGCTTAGAATGGTCTAGGAATGTGTATTAGGACTAATAAGAACCATTAGAATGATCCTAAACATTGTTCGAGTCCCCAAGGGACGTAGAGGGTGAAGCAAGAGTCCTTGGAGGTTCTAATAAGATTAGAATGGTTAAGAGAGTATTCTAAAGGCTTAGAATGATCTAGGAATGTGTAGTAGGACTTATAAGAACCATTAGAATGATCCTAAACAATGCATGGTACCCCAAGGGATGAAAAGGGTGTACCATGAATCCTTGGAGGTTCTAACAAGTGTAGAATGGTTAAGAGAGTATTCTAAATGCTTAGAATGGTTTAGGAATGTGTAATAGGACTTATAATAACCAGTAGAATGATCCTAAACAATGCTGGAGTCCCCAAGGGACGTAGAGGGTATAGCATGAGTCCTTGGAGATTATAACAAGTGTAGAATGGTTAAGATAGTATTCTAAAGGCATAGAATGGTCTAGGAATGTGTATTAGGACTTATAATAACCATTAGAATGATCCTAAACATTGCATGGTGCCCCAAGGGACGTAGAGGGTGTAGCATGAGTCCTTGGAGGTTCTAATAAGTGTAGAATGGTTAAGAGAGTATTCTAAAGGCTTAGAATGGTCTAGGAATGTGTACTAGGACTTATAATAACCATTAGAATGATCCTAAACATTGCATGGTACCCCAAGGGACGTAGAGGGTGTACCATGAGTCCTTGGAGGTTCTAAAAAGTGTAGAATGGTTAAGAGAGTATTCTAAAGGCTTAGAATGGTCTAGGAATGTGTATTAGGACTTATAAGAACCATTAGAATGATCCTAAACTTTGCTCGAGTCCCCAAGGGACATAGAGGGTGTAGGATGAGTCCTTGGAGGTTCTAAGAAGTGTAGAATGGTTAAGAGAGTATTCTAAAGGCTTAGAATGGTCTAGGAATGTGTATTAGGACTTATAAGAACCATTAGAATGATCCTAAACATTGCATGGTACCCCAAGGGACGTAGAGCATGTACCATGAGTCCTTGGGGGTTCTAACAAGCGTAGATGGTTAAGAGAGTATTCTAAAGGCTTAGAATGGTCTAGGAATGTGTAATAGGACTTATAATAACCATTAGAATGATCCTAAACAATGCTTGAGTCCCCAAGGGACGTAGAGGGTGTAGCATGAGTCCTTGGAGGTTATAACAAGTGTAGAATGGTTAAGATAGTATTCTAAAGGCATAGAATGGTCTAGGAATGTGTATTAGGACTTATAATAACCATTAGAATGATCCTAAACATTGCATGGTGCCCCAAGGGACGTAGAGGGTGTAGCATGAGTCCTTGGATGTTCTAATAAGTGTAGAATGGTTAAGAGAGTATTCTAAAGGCTTAGAATGGTCTAGGAATGTGTACTAGGACTTATAATAACCATTAGAATGATCCTAAACATTGCATGGTACCCCAAGGGACGTAGAGGGTGTACCATGAGTCCTTGGAGGTTCTAACAAAGTGTAGAATGGTTAAGAGAGTATTCTAAAGGCTTAGAGTGGTCTAGGAATGTGTATTAGGACTTATAATAACCATTGGAATGATCCTAAACATTGGATGGTACCACAAGGGACGTAGAGGGTGTAGCATGAGTCCTTGGAGGTTCTAACAAAGTGTAGAATGGTTAAGAGAGTATTCTAAAGGCTTAGAATGGTCTAGGAATGTGTAGTAGGACTTATAAGAAACATTAGAATGATCCTAAACAATGCATGGTACCCCAAGGGATGAAAAGGGTGTACCATGAATCCTTGGAGGTTCTAACAAGTGTAGAATGGTTAAGAGAGTATTCTAAATGCTTAGAATGGTTTAGGAATGTGTAATAGGACTTATAATAACCATTAGAATGATCCTAAACAATGCTGGAGTCCCCAAGGGACGTAGAGGGTGTAGCATGAGTCCTTGGAGATTATAACAAGTGTAGAATGGTTAAGATAGTATTCTAAAGGCATAGAATGGTCTAGGAATGTGTACTAGGACTTATAATAACCATTAGAATGATCCTAAACATTGCATGGTGCCCCAAGGGACGTAGAGGGTGTACCATGAGTCCTTGGAGGTTCTAACAAAGTGTAGAATGGTTAAGAGAGTATTCTAAAGGCTTAGAATGGTCTAGGAATGTGTAGTAGGACTTATAAGAACCATTAGAATGATCCTAAACAATGCATGGTACCCCAAGGGATGAAAAGGGTGTACCATGAATCCTTGGAGGTTCTAACAAGTGTAGAATGGTTAAGAGAGTATTCTAAAGGCTTAGAATGGTTTAGGAATGTGTAATAGGACTTATAATAACCATTAGAATGATCCTAAACAATGCTGGAGTCCCCAAGGGACATAGAGGGTGTAGCATGAGTCCTTGGAGATTATAACAAGTGTAGAATGGTTAAGATAGTATTCTAAAGGCATAGAATGGTCTAGGAATGTGTACTAGGACTTATAATAACCATTAGAATGATCCTAAACATTGCATGGTGCCCCAAGGGACGTAGAGGGTGTAGCATGAGTCCTTGGAGGTTCTAATAAGTGTAGAATGGTTAAGAGAGTATTCTAAAGGCTTAGAATGGTCTAGGAATGTGTACTAGGACTTATAATAACCATTAGAATGATCCTAAACATTGCATGGTACCCCAAGGGACGTAGAGGGTGTACCATGAGTCCTTGGAGGTTCTAAAAAGTGTAGAATGGTTAAGAGAGTATTCTAAAGGCTTAGAATGGTCTAGGAATGTGTATTAGGACTTATAAGAACCATTAGAATGATCCTAAACTTTGCTCGAGTCCCCAAGGGACATAGAGGGTGTAGGATGAGTCCTTGGAGGTTATAACAAGTGTAGAATGGTTAAGATAGTATTCTAAAGTCATAGAGTGGTCTAGGAATGTGTATTAGGACTTATAATAACCAATAGAATGATCCTAAACATTGCATGGTGCCCCAAGGGACGTAGAGGGTGTAGCATGAGTCCTTGGAGGTTCTAATAAGTGTAGAATGGTTAAGAGAGTATTCTAAAGGCTTAGAATGGTCTAGGAATGTGTACTAGGACTTATAATAACCATTAGAATGATCCTAAACATTGCATGGTACCCCAAGGGACGTAGAGGGTGTACCATGAGTCCTTGTAGGTTCTAACAAGTGTAGAATGGTTAAGAGAGTATTCTAAAGGCTTAGAATGGTCTAGGAATGTGTACTAGGACTTATAATAACCATTAGAATGATCCTAAACATTGCCTGGTACCCCAAGGGATGAAAAGGGTGTACCATGAATCCTTGGAGGTTCTAACAAGTGTAGAATGGTTAAGAGAGTATTCCAAATGCTTAGAATGGTTTAGGAATGTGTATTAGGACTTATAAGAACCATTAGAATGATCCTAAACATTGCCTGGTACCCCAAGGGACGTAGAGGGTGTACCATGAGTCCTTGGAGGTTCTAACAAGTGTAGAATGGTTAAGAGAGTATTCTAAATGCTTAGAATGGTCTAGGAATGTGTATTAGGACTTATAAGAACCATTTGAATGATCCTAAACATTGCATGGTACCCCAAGGGACGTAGAGGGTGTACCATGAGTCCTTGGAGGTTCTAACAAGTGTAGAATGGTTAAGAGAGTATTCTAAATGCTTAGAATGGTCTAGGAATGTATAATAGGACTTATAATAACCATTAGAATGATCCTAAACAATGCTTGAGTCCCCAAGGGACGTAGAGGGTGTAGCATGAGTCCTTGGAGGTTCTAATAAGTGTAGAATGGTTAAGAGAGTATTCTAAAGGCTTAGAATGGTCTAGGAATGTGTACTAGGACTTATAATAACCATTAGAATGATCCTAAACAATGCTTGAGTCCCCAAGGGACGTAGAGGGTGTAGCATGAGTCCTTGGAGGTTATAACAAGTGTAGAATGGTTAAGAGAGTATTCTAAAGGTTTAGAATGGTCTAGGAATGTGTATTATTACCTATAATAACCATTAGAATGATCCTAAACATTGCTCGAGTCCCCAAGGGACATAGAGGGTGTAGGATGAGTCCTTGGAGGTTCTAATAAATGTAGAATGGTTAAGAGAGTATTCTAAAGGCTTAAAATGGTCTAGGAATGTGTACTAGGACTTATAATAACCATTAGAATGATCCTAAACATTGCATGGTACCCCAAGGGACGTAGAGGGTGTACCATGAGTCCTTGGAGGTTCTAAAAAGTGTAGAATGGTTAAGAGAGTATTCTAAAGGCTTAGAATGGTCTAGGAATGTGTATTAGGACTTATAAGAACCATTAGAATGATCCTAAACTTTGCTCGAGTCCCCAAGGGACATAGAGGGTGTAGGATGAGTCCTTGGAGGTTATAACAAGTGTAGAATGGTTAAGATAGTATTCTAAAGGCATAGAGTGGTCTAGGAATGTGTATTAGGACTTATAATAACCAATAGAATGATCCTAAACATTGCATGGTGCCCCAAGGGACATAGAGGGTGTAGCATGAGTCCTTGGAGGTTCTAATAAGTGTAGAATGGTTAAGAGAGTATTCTAAAGGCTTAGAATGGTCTAGGAATGTGTACTAGGACTTATAATAACCATTAGAATGATCCTAAACATTGCATGGTTCCCCAAGGGACGTAGAGGGTGTACCATGAGTCCTTGGAGGTTCTAACAATGTGTAGAATGGTTAAGAGAGTATTCGAAAGGCTTAGAATGGTCTAGGAATGTGTATTAGGACTTATATTAACCATTGGAATGATCCTAAACATTGCATGGTACCACAAGGGACGTAGAGGATGTAGCATGAGTCCTTGTAGGTTCTAACAAGTATAGAATGGTTAAGAGAGTATTCTAAAGGCTTAGAATGGTCTAGGAATGTGTATTAGGACTAATAAGAACCATTAGAATGATCCTAAACATTGTTCGAGTCCCCAAGGGACATAGAGGGTGAAGCAAGAGTCCTTGGAGGTTCTAATAAGAGTAAAATTGTTAAGAGAGTATTCTAAAGGCTTAGAATGGTCTAGGAATGTGTAGTAGGACTTATAAGAACCATTAGAATGATCCTAAACAATGCATGGTACCCCAAGGGATGAAAAGGGTGTACCATGAATCCTTGGAGGTTCTAACAAGTGTAGAATGGTTAAGAGAGTATTCTAAATGCTTAGAATGGTTTAGGAATGTGTATTAGGACTTATAAGAACCATTAGAATGATCCTAAACATTGCATGGTACCCCAAGGGACGTAGAGGGTGTACCATGAGTCCTTGGAGGTTCTAACAAGTGTAGAATGGTTAAGAGAGTATTCTAAATGCTTAGAATGGTCTAGGAATGTGTATTAGGACTTATAAGAACCATTAGAATGATCCTAAACATTGCATGGTACCCCAAGGGACGTAGAGGGTGTACCATGAGTCCTTGGAGGTTCTAACAAGTGTAGAATGGTTAAGAGAGTATTCTAAATGCTTAGAATGGTCTAGGAATGTATAATAGGACTTATAATAACCATTAGAATGATCCTAAACAATGCTTGAGTCCCCAAGGGACGTAGAGGGTGTAGCATGAGTCCTTGGAGGTTCTAATAAGTGTAGAATGGTTAAGAGAGTATTCTAAAGGCTTAGAATGGTCTAGGAATGTGTACTAGGACTTATAATAACCATTAGAATGATCCTAAACAATGCTTGAGTCCCCAAGGGACGTAGAGGGTGTAGCATGAGTCCTTGGAGGTTATAACAAGTGTAGAATGGTTAAGATAGTAATCTAAAGGCATAGAATGGTCTAGGAATGTGTATTAGGACTTATAATAACCATTAGAATGATCCTAAACATTGCATGGTGCCCCAAGGGACGTAGAGGGTGTACCATGAGTCCTTGGAGGTTCTAACAAAGTGTAGAATGGTTAAGAGAGTATTCTAAAGGCTTAGAATGGTCTAGGAATGTGTATTAGGACTTATAATAACCATTGGAATGATCCTAAACATTGCATGGTACCACAAGGGACGTAGAGGGTGTAGCATGAGTCCTTGTAGGTTCTAACAAGTGTAGAATGGTTAAGAGAGTATTCTAAAGGCTTAGAATGGTCTAGGAATGTGTATTAGGACTAATAAGAACCATTAGAATTATCCTAAACATTGTTCGAGTCCCCAAGGGACATAGAGGGTGTAGCAAGAGTCCTTGGAGGTTCTAATAAGAGTAGAATGGTTAAGAGAGTATTCTAAAGGTTTAGAATGGTCTAGGAATGTGTATTATTACTTATAATAACCATTAGAATGATCCTAAACATTGCTCGAGTCCCCAAGGGACATAGAGGGTGTAGGATGAGTCCTTGGAGGTTCTAATAAATGTAGAATGGTTAAGAGATTATTCTAAAGGCTTAGAATGGTCTAGGAATGTGTATTAGGACTTATAAGAACCATTAGAATGATCCTAAACAATGCATGGTACCCCAAGGGATGAAAAGGGTGTACCATGAATCCGTGGAGGTTCTAACAAGTGTAGAATGGTTAAGAGAGTATTCTAAATGCTTAGAATGGTTTAGGAATGTGTAATAGGACTTATAATAACCATTAGAATGATCCTAAACATTGCATGGTACCCCAAGGTACGTAGAGGGTGTACCATGAGTCCTTGGAGGTTCTAAAAAGTGTAGAATGGTTAAGAGAGTATTCTAAAGGCTTAGAATGGTCTAGGAATGTGTATTAGGACTTATAAGAACCATTAGAATGATCCTAAACATTGTTCGAGTCCCCAAGGGACATAGAGGGTGTAGCAAGAGTCCTTGGAGGTTCTAATAAGAGTAGAATGGTTAAGAGAGTATTCTAAAGGTTTAGAATGGTCTAGGAATGTGTATTAGGACTTATAAGAACCATTAGAATGATCCTAAACTTTGCTCGAGTCCCCAAGGGACATAGAGGGTGTAGGATGAGTCCTTGGAGGTTCTAATAAGTGTAGAATGGTTAAGAGAGTATTCTAAAGGCTTAGAATGGTCTTGGAATGTGTACTAGGACTTATAATAACCATTAGAATGATCCTAAACATTGCATGGTACCCCAAGGGACGTAGAGGGTGTAGCATGAGTCCTTGGAGGTTCTAATAAGTGTAGAATGGTTAAGAGAGTATTCTAAAGGCTTAGAATGGTCTAGGAATGTGTACTAGGACTTATAATAACCATTAGAATGATCCTAAACATTGCATGGTACCCCAAGGTACGTAGAGGGTGTACCATGAGTCCTTGGAGGTTCTAAAAAGTGTAGAATGGTTAAGAGAGTATTCTAAAGGCTTAGAATGGTCTAGGAATGTGTATTAGGACTTATAAGAACCATTAGAATGATCCTAAACATTGTTCGAGTCCCCAAGGGACATAGAGGGTGTAGCAAGAATCCTTGGAGGTTCTAATAAGAGTAGAATGGTTAAGAGAGTATTCTAAAGGTTTAGAATGGTCTAGGAATGTGTATTATTACTTATAATAACCATTAGAATGATCCTAAACATTGCTCGAGTCCCCAAGGGACATAGAGGGTGTAGGATGAGTCCTTGGAGGTTCTAATAAATGTAGAATGGTTAAGAGAGTATTCTAAAGGCTTAGAATGGTCTAGGAATGTGTATTAGGACTTATAAGAACCATTAGAATGATCCTAAGCAATGCATGGTACCCCAAGGGATGAAAAGGGTGTACCATGAATCCTTGGACGTTCTAACAAGTGTAGAATGGTTAAGAGAGTATTCTAAATGCTTAGAATGGTTTAGGAATGTGTAATAGGACTTATAATAACCATTAGAATGATCCTAAACAATGCTGGAGTCCCCAAGGGACGTAGAGGGTGTAGCATGAGTCCTTGGAGATTATAACAAGTGTAGAATGGTTAAGATAGTATTCTAAAGGCATAGAATGGTCTAGGAATGTGTATTAGGACTTATAATAACCATTAGAATGATCCTAAACATTGCATGGTGCCCCAAGGGACGTAGAGGGTGTAGGATGAGTCCTTGGAGGTTCTAATAAGTGTAGAATGGTTAAGAGAGTATTCTAAAGGCTTAGAATGGTCTAGGAATGTGTATTAGGACTTATAAGAACCATTAGAATGATCCTAAACATTGCATGGTACCCCAAGGGACGTAGAGGGTGTACCATGAGTCCTTGGAGGTTCTAAAAAGTGTAGAATGGTTAAGAGAGTATTCTAAAGGCTTAGAATGGTCTAGGAATGTGTATTAGGACTTATAAGAACCATTAGAATGATCCTAAACTTTGCTCGAGTCCCCAAGGGACATAGAGGGTGTAGGATGAGTCCTTGGAGGTTCTAATAAGTGTAGAATGGTTAAGAGAGTATTCTAAAGGCTTAGAATGGTCTAGGAATGTGTATTAGGACTTATAAGAACCATTAGAATGACCCTAAACATTGCATGGTACCCCAAGGGACGTAGAGGGTGTACCATGAGTCCTTGGAGGTTCTAACAAGTGTAGAATGGTTAAGAGAGTATTCTAAATGCTTAGAATGGTCTAGGAATGTATAATAGGACTTATAATAACCATTAGAATGATCCTAAACAATGCTTGAGTCCCCAAGGGACGTAGAGGGTGTAGCATGAGTCCTTGGAGGTTATAACAAGTGTAGAATGGTTAAGATAGTATTCTAAAGGCATAGAATGGTCTAGGAATGTGTATTAGGACTTATAATAACCATTAGAATGATCCTAAACATTGCATGGTGCCCCAAGGGACGTAGAGGGTGTAGCATGAGTCCTTGGAGGTTCTAATAAGTGTAGAATGGTTAAGAGAGTATTCTAAAGGCTTAGAATGGTCTAGGAATGTGTACTAGGACTTATAATAACCATTAGAATGATCCTAAACATTGCATGGTTCCCCAAGGGACGTAGAGGGTGTACCATGAGTCCTTGGAGGTTCTAACAAAGTGTAGAATGGTTAAGAGAGTATTCTAAAGGCTTAGAATGGTCTAGGAATGTGTATTAGGACTTATAATAACCATTGGAATGATCCTAAACATTGCATGGTACCACAAGGGACGTAGAGGGTGTAGCATGAGTCCTTGTAGGTTCTAACAAGTGTAGAATGGTTAAGAGAGTATTCTAAAGGCTTAGAATGGTCTAGGAATGTGTATTAGGACTAATAAGAACCATTAGAATGATCCTAAACATTGTTCGAGTCCCCAAGGGACATAGAGGGTGTAGCAAGAGTCCTTGGAGGTTCTAATAAGAGTAGAATGGTTAAGAGAGTATTCTAAAGGTTTAGAATGGACTAGGAATGTGTATTATTACTTATAATAACCATTAGAAGGATCCTAAACATTGCTCGAGTCCCCAAGGGACATAGAGGGTGTAGGATGAGTCCTTGGAGGTTCTAATAAATGTAGAATGGTTAAGAGAGTATTCTAAAGGCTTAGAATGGTCTAGGAATGTGTATTAGGACTTATAAGAACCATTAGAATGATCCTAAACATTGCATGGTACCCTAAGGGACGTAGAGGGTGTACCATGAGTCCTTGGAGGTTCTAACAAGCGTAGAATGGTTAAGAGAGTATTCTAAAGGCTTAGAATGGTCTAGGAATGTGTATTAGGACTTATAAGAACCATTAGAATGATCCTAAACATTGCTCGAGTCCCCAAGGGACATAGAGGGTGTAGGATGAGTCCTTGGAGGTTCTAATAAGTGTAGAATGGTTAAGAGAGTATTCTAAAGGCTTAGAATGGTCTAGGAATGTGTATTAGGACTTATAAGAACCATTAGAATGATCCTAAACATTGCATGGTACCCCAAGGGACGTAGAGGGTGTACCATGAGTCCTTGGAGGTTCTAACAAGTGTAGAATGGTTAAGAGAGTATTCTAAAGGCTTAGAATGGTCTAGGAATGTGTATTAGGACTTATAATAACCATTGGAATGATCCTAAACATTGCATGGTACCACAAGGGACGTAGAGGGTGTAGCATGAGTCCTTGTAGGTTCTAACAAGTGTAGAATGGTTAAGAGAGTATTCTAAAGGCTTAGAATGGTCTAGGAATGTGTATTAGGACTTATAAGAACCATTAGAATGATCCTAAACATTGTTCGAGTCCCCAAGGGACATAGAGGGTGAGCAAGAGTCCTTGGAGGTTCTAATAAGAGTAGAATGGTTAAGAAAGTATTCTAAAGGCTTAGAATGGTCTAGGAATGTGTAGTAGGACTTATAAGAACCATTAGAATGATCCTAAATAATGCATGGTACCCCAAGGGATGTAGAGGGTGTACCATGAATCCTTGGAGGTTCTAAAAAGTGTAGAATGGTTAAGAGAGTATTCTAAATGCTTAGAATGGTCTAGGAATGTGTAATAGGACTTATAATAACCATTAGAATGATCCTAAACAATGCTTGAGTCCCCAAGGGACGTAGAGTGTGTAGCATGAGTCCTTGGAGGTTATAACAAGTGTAGAATGGTTAAGATAGTATTCTAAAGGCATAGAATGGTCTAGGAATGTGTATTTGGACTTATAATAACCATTAGAATGATCCTAAACATTGCATGGTGCCCCAAGGGACGTAGAGGGTGTAGCATGAGTCCTTGTAGGTTCTAACAAGTGTAGAATGGTTAAGAGAGTATTCTAAAGGCTTAGAATGGTCTAGGAATGTGTATTAGGACTAATAAGAACCATTAGAATGATCCTAAACATTGTTCGAGTCCCCAAGGGACATAGAGGGTGTAGCAAGAGTCCTTGGAGGTTCTAATAAGAGTAGAATGGTTAAGAGAGTATTCTAAAGGCTTAGAATGGTCTAGGAATGTGTATTAGGACTTATAAGAACCATTAGAATGATCCTAAACATTGCATGGTACCCCAAGGGACGTAGAGGGTGTACCATGAGTCCTTGGAGGTTCTAACAAGTGTAGAATGGTTAAGAGAGTATTCTAAATGCTTAGAATGGTCTAGGAATGTATATTAGGACTTATAATAACCATTAGAATGATCCTAAACAATGCTTGAGTCCCCAAGGGACGTAGAGGGTGTAGCATGAGTCCTTGGAGGTTATAACAAGTGTAGAATGGTTAAGATAGTATTCTAAAGGCATAGAATGGTCTAGGAATATGTATTAGGACTTATAAGAACCATTAGAATGATCCTAAACATTGCATGGTGCCCCAAGGGACGTAGAGGGTGTAGCATGAGTCCTTGGAGGTTCTAACAAGTGTAGAATGGTTAAGAGAGTATTCTAAAGGCTTAGAATGGTCTAGGAATGTGTATCAGGACTTATAATAACCATTAGAATGATCCTAAACATTGCATGGTACCCCAAGGGACGTAGAGGGTGTACCATGAGTCCTTGGAGGTTCTAACAAGTGTAGAATGGTTAAGAGAGTATTCTAAAGGCTTAGAATGGTCTAGGAATGTGTATTAGGACTAATAAGAACCATTAGAATGATCCTAAACATTGTTCGAGTCCCCAAGGGACATAGAGGGTGTAGCAAGAGTCCTTGGAGGTTCTAATAAGAGTAAAATGGTTAAGAGAGTATTCTAAAGGCTTAGAATGGTCTAGGAATGTGTAGTAGGACTTATAAGAACAATTAGAATGATCCTAAATAATGCATGGTACCCCAAGGGATGAAGAGGGTGTACCATGAATCCTTGGAGGTTCTAACAAGTGTAGAATGGTTAAGAGAGTATTCTAAATGCTTAGAATGGTCTAGGAATGTATAATAGGAATTATAATAACCATTAGAATGATCCTAAACAATGCTTGAGTCCCCAAGGGACGTAGAGGGTGTAGCATGAGTCCTTGGAGGTTCTAACAAGTGTAGAATGGTTAAGAGAGTATTCTAAAGGCTTAGAATGGTCTAGGAATGTGTATCAGGACTTATAATAACCATTAGAATGATCCTAAACATTGCATGGTACCCCAAGGGACGTAGAGGGTGTACCATGAGTCCTTGGAGGTTCTAACAAGTGTAGAATGGTTAAGAGAATATTCTAAAGGCTTAGAATGGTCTAGGAATGTGTATTAGGACTAATAAGAACCATTAGAATGATCCTAAACATTGTTCGAGTCCCCAAGGGACATAGAGGGTGTAGCAAGAGTCCTTGGAGGTTCTAATAAGAGTAAAATGGTTAAGAGAGTATTCTAAAGGCTTAGAATGGTCTAGGAATGTGTAGTAGGACTTATAAGAACAATTAGAATGATCCTAAATAATGCATGGTACCCCAAGGGATGAAGAGGGTGTACCATGAATCCTTGGAGGTTCTAACAAGTGTAGAATGGTTAAGAGAGTATTCTAAATGCTTAGAATGGTCTAGGAATGTATAATAGGACTTATAATAACCATTAGAATGATCCTAAACATTGCACGGTACCCCAAGGGACTTAGAGGGTGTACCATGAGTCCTTGGAGGTTCTAACAAAGTGTAGAATGGTTAAGAGAGTATTCTAAAGGCTTAGAATGGTCTAAGAATGTGTATTAGGACTTATAATAACCATTGGAATGATCCTAAACATTGCATGGTACCACAAGGGACGTAGAGGGTGTACCATGAGTCCTTGGAGGTTCTAAAAAGTGTAGAATGGTTAATAGAGTATTCTAAAGGCTTAGAATGGTCTAGGAATGTGTATTAGGACTTATAAGAACCATTAGAATGATCCTAAACTTTGCTCGAGTCCCCAAGGGACATAGAGGGTGTAGGATGAGTCCTTGGAGGTTCTAATAAGTGTAGAATGGTTAAGAGGGTATTCTAAAGGCTTAGAATGGTCTAGGAATGTGTATTAGGACTTATAAGAACCATTAGAATGATCCTAAACATTGCATGGTACCCCAAGGGACTTAGAGGGTGTACCATGAGTCCTTGGAGGTTCTAACAAGTGTAGAATGGTTAAGAGAGTATTCTAAATGCTTAGAATGGTCAAGGAATGTATAATAGGACTTATAATAACCATTAGAATGATCCTAAACAATGCTTGAGTCCCCAAGGGACGTAGAGGGTGTAGCAGAGTCCTTGGAGGTTATAACAAGTGTAGAGTGGTTAAGATAGTATTCTAAAGGCATAGAATGGTCTAGGAATGTGTATTAGGACTTATAATAACCATTAGAATGATCCTAAACATTGCATGGTGCCCCAAGGGACGTAGAGGGTGTAGCATGAGTCCTTGGATGTTCTAATAAGTGTAGAATGGTTAAGAGAGTATTCTAAAGGCTTAGAATGGTCTAGGAATGTGTACTAGGACTTATAATAACCATTAGAATGATCCTAAACATTGCACGGTACCCCAAGGGACTTAGAGGGTGTACCATGAGTCCTTGGAGGTTCTAACAAAGTGTAGAATGGTTAAGAGAGTATTCTAAAGGCTTAGAATGGTCTAAGAATGTGTATTAGGACTTATAATAACCATTGGAATGATCCTAAACATTGCATGGTACCACAAGGGACGTAGAGGGTGTAGCATGAGTCCTTATAGGTTCTAACAAATGTAGAATGGTTAAGAGAGTATTCTAAAGGCTTAGAATGGTCTAGGAATGTGTATTAGGACTAATAAGAACCATTAGAATGATCCTAAATATTGTTCGAGTCCCCAAGGGACATAGAGGGTGTAGCAAGAGTCCTTGGAGGTTCTAATAAGAGTAAAATGGTTAAGAGAGTATTCTAAAGGCTTAGAATGGTCTAGGAATGTGTAGTAGGACTTATAAGAACAATTAGAATGATCCTAAATAATGCATGGTACCCCAAGGGATGAAGAGGGTGTACCATGAATCCTTGGAGGTTCTAACAAGTGTAGAATGGTTAAGAGAGTATTCTAAATGCTTAGAATGGTCTAGGAATGTATAATAGGACTTATAATAACCATTAGAATGATCCTAAACATTGCATGGTGCCCCAAGGGACGTAGAGGGTGTAGCATGAGTCCTTGTAGGTTCTAACAAGTGTAGAATGGTTAAGAGAGTATTCTAAAGGCTTAGAATGGTCTAGGAATGTGTATTAGGACTAATAAGAACCATTAGAATGATCCTAAACATTGTTCGAGTCCCCAAGGGACATAGAGGGTGTAGCAAGAGTCCTTGGAGGTTCTAATAAGAGTAGAATGGTTAAGAGAGTATTCTAAAGGCTTAGAATGGTCTAGGAATGTGTATTAGGACTTATAAGAACCATTAGAATGATCCTAAACATTGCATGGTACCCCAAGGGACGTAGAGGGTGTACCATGAGTCCTTGGAGGTTCTAACAAGTGTAGAATGGTTAAGAGAGTATTCTAAATGCTTAGAATGGTCTAGGAATGTATAATAGGACTTATAATAACCATTAGAATGATCCTAAACAATGCTTGAGTCCCCAAGGGACGTAGAGGGTGTAGCATGAGTCCTTGGAGGTTATAACAAGTGTAGAATGGTTAAGATAGTATTCTAAAGGCATAGAATGGTCTAGGAATATGTATTAGGACTTATAAGAACCATTAGAATGATCCTAAACATTGCATGGTGCCCCAAGGGACGTAGAGGGTGTAGCATGAGTCCTTGGAGGTTCTAACAAGTGTAGAATGGTTAAGAGAGTATTCTAAAGGCTTAGAATGGTCTAGGAATGTGTATCAGGACTTATAATAACCATTAGAATGATCCTAAACATTGCATGGTACCCCAAGGGACGTAGAGGGTGTACCATGAGTCCTTGGAGGTTCTAACAAGTGTAGAATGGTTAAGAGAGTATTCTAAAGGCTTAGAATGGTCTAGGAATGTGTATTAGGACTAATAAGAACCATTAGAATGATCCTAAACATTGTTCGAGTCCCCAAGGGACATAGAGGGTGTAGCAAGAGTCCTTGGAGGTTCTAATAAGAGTAAAATGGTTAAGAGAGTATTCTAAAGGCTTAGAATGGTCTAGGAATGTGTAGTAGGACTTATAAGAACAATTAGAATGATCCTAAATAATGCATGGTACCCCAAGGGATGAAGAGGGTGTACCATGAATCCTTGGAGGTTCTAACAAGTGTAGAATGGTTAAGAGAGTATTCTAAATGCTTAGAATGGTCTAGGAATGTATAATAGGAATTATAAAAACCATTAGAATGATCCTAAACAATGCTTGAGTCCCCAAGGGACGTAGAGGGTGTAGCATGAGTCCTTGGAGGTTCTAACAAGTGTAGAATGGTTAAGAGAGTATTCTAAAGGCTTAGAATGGTCTAGGAATGTGTATCAGGACTTATAATAACCATTAGAATGATCCTAAACATTGCATGGTACCCCAAGGGACGTAGAGGGTGTACCATGAGTCCTTGGAGGTTCTAACAAGTGTAGAATGGTTAAGAGAATATTCTAAAGGCTTAGAATGGTCTAGGAATGTGTATTAGGACTAATAAGAACCATTAGAATGATCCTAAACATTGTTCGAGTCCCCAAGGGACATAGAGGGTGTAGCAAGAGTCCTTGGAGGTTCTAATAAGAGTAAAATGGTTAAGAGAGTATTCTAAAGGCTTAGAATGGTCTAGGAATGTGTAGTAGGACTTATAAGAACAATTAGAATGATCCTAAATAATGCATGGTACCCCAAGGGATGAAGAGGGTGTACCATGAATCCTTGGAGGTTCTAACAAGTGTAGAATGGTTAAGAGAGTATTCTAAATGCTTAGAATGGTCTAGGAATGTATAATAGGACTTATAATAACCATTAGAATGATCCTAAACAATGCTTGAGTCCCCAAGGGACGTAGAGGGTGTAGCATGAGTCCTTGGAGGTTATAACAAGTGTAGAATGGTTAAGATAGTATTCTAAAGGCTTAGAATGGTCTAGGAATGTGTATTAGGACTTATAATAACCATTAGAATGATCCTAAACATTGCATGGTGCCCCAAGGGACGTAGAGGGTGTAGCATGAGTCCTTGGATGTTCTAATAAGTGTAGAATGGTTAAGAGAGTATTCTAAAGGCTTAGAATGGTCTAGGAATGTGTACTAGGACTTATAATAACCATTAGAATGATCCTAAACATTGCATGGTACCCCAAGGGACTTAGAGGGTGTACCATGAGTCCTTGGAGGTTCTAACAAAGTGTAGAATGGTTAAGAGAGTATTCTAAAGGCTTAGAATGGTCTAAGAATGTGTATTAGGACTTATAATAACCATTAGAATGATCCTAAACAATGCATGGTACCCCAAGGGACGTAGAGGGTGTAGCATGAGTCCTTGTAGGTTCTAACAAGTGTAGAATGGTTAAGAGAGTATTCTAAAGGCATAGAATGGTCTAGGAATGTGTATTAGGACTTTTAATAACCATTAGAATGATCCTAAACATTGCATGGTACCCCAAGGGACATAGAGGGTGTACCATGAATCCTTGGAGGTTCTAACAAGTGTAGAATGGTTAAGAGAGTATTCTAAATGCTTAGAATGGTCTAGGAATGTATAATAGGACTTATAATAACCATTAGAATGATCCTAAACAATGCTTGAGTCCCCAAGGGACGTAGAGGGTGTAGCATGAGTCCTTGGAGGTTATAACAAGTGTAGAATGGTTAAGATAGTATTCTAAAGGCTTAGAATGGTCTAGGAATGTGTATTAGGACTTATAATAACCATTAGAATGATCCTAAACATTGCATGGTGCCCCAAGGGACGTAGAGGGTGTAGCATGAGTCCTTGGATGTTCTAATAAGTGTAGAATGGTTAAGAGAGTATTCTAAAGGCTTAGAATGGTCTAGGAATGTGTACTAGGACTTATAATAACCATTGGAATGATCATAAACATTGCATGGTACCACAAGGGACGTAGAGGGTGTAGCATGAGTCCTTGTAGGTTCTAACAAGTGTAGAATGGTTAAGAGAGTATTCTAAAGGCTTAGAATGGTCTAGGAATGTGTATTAGGACTTATAAGAACCATTAGAATGATCCTAAACATTGTTTGAGTCCCCAAGGGACATAGAGGGTGCAGCAAGAGTCCTTGGAGGTTCTAATAAGCATAGAATGGTTAAGAGAGTATTCTAAAGGCTTAGAATGGTCTAGGAATGTGTAGTAGGACTTATAAGAACCATTAGAATGATCCTAAACAATGCATGGTACCCCAAGGGATGTAGAGGGTGTACCATGAATCCTTGTAGGTTCTAACAAGTGTAGAATGGTTAAGAGAGTATTCTAAATGCTTAGAATGGTCTAGGAATGTGTAA
The DNA here is from genome assembly GCA_037953625.1 of Crotalaria pallida. Lineage (NCBI taxonomy): Eukaryota > Viridiplantae > Streptophyta > Magnoliopsida > Fabales > Fabaceae > Crotalaria > Crotalaria pallida. The sequence continues at coordinate 60,127,004 of CM075655.1, read as the reverse complement.
TAGGACTTATAATAACCATTAGAATGATCCTAAACAATGCTTGAGTCCCCAAGGGACATAGAGTGTGTATCATGAGTCCTTGGAGGTTATAACAAGTGTAGAATGGTTAAGATAGTATTCTAAAGGCATAGAATGGTCTAGGAATGTTTATTAGGACTTTTAATAACCATTAGAATGATCCTAAACATTGCATGGTGCCCCAAGGGACGTAGAGGGTGTAGCATGAATCCTTGGAGGTTCTAACAAGTGTAGAATGGTTAAGAGAGTATTCTAAATGCTTAGAATGGTCTAGGAATGTGTAATAGGACTTATAATAACCATTAGAATGATCCTAAACATTGCATGGTGCCCCAAGGGACGTAGAGGGTGTAGCATGAGTCCTTGGATGTTCTAATAAGTGTAGAATGGTTAAGAGAGTATTCTAAAGGCTTAGAATGGTCTAGGAATGTGTACTAGGACTTATAATAACCATTGGAATGATCATAAACATTGCATGGTACCACAAGGGACGTAGAGGGTGTAGCATGAGTCCTTGGAGATTATAACAAGTGTAGAATGGTTAAGATAGTATTCTAAAGGCATAGAATGGTCTAGGAATGTGTATTAGGACTTATAATAACCATTAGAATGATCCTAAACATTGCATGGTGCCCCAAGGGACGTAGAGGGTGTAGCATGAGTCCTTGGAGGTTCTAATAAGTGTAGAATGGTTAAGAGAGTATTCTAAAGGCTTAGAATGGTCTAGGAATGTGTACTAGGACTTATAATAACCATTAGAATGATCCTAAACATTGCATGGTACCCCAAGGGACGTAGAGGGTGTACTATGAGTCCTTGGAGGTTCTAAAAAGTGTAGAATGGTTAATAAAGTATTCTAAAGGCTTAGAATGGTCTAGGAATGTGTATTAGGACTTATAAGAACCATTAGAATGATCCTAAACTTTGCACGAGTCCCCAAGGGACATAGAGGGTGTAGGATGAGTCCTTGGAGTTTCGAATAAGTGTAGAATGGTTAAGAGGGTATTTTAAAGGCTTAGAATGGTCTAGGAATGTGTATTAGGACTTATAAGAACCATTAGAATGATCCTAAACATTGCATGGTACCCCAAGGGACGTAGAGGGTGTACCATGAGTCCTTGGAGGTTCTAACAAGTGTAGAATGGTTAAGAGAGTATTCTAAATGCTTAGAATGGTCTAGGAATGTATAATAGGACTTATAATAACCATTAGAATGATCCTAAACAATGCTTGAGTCCCCAAGGGACGTAGAGGGTGTAGCATGAGTCCTTGGAGGTTATAACATGTGTAGAATGGTTAAGATAGTATTCTAAAGGCATAGAATGGTCTAGGAATGTGTATTAGGACTTATAATAACCATTAGAATGATCCTAAACATTGCATGGTGCCCCAAGGGACGTAGAGGGTGTAGCATGAGTCCTTGGAGGTTCTAATAAGTGTAGAATGGTTAAGAGAGTATTCTAAAGGCTTAGAATGGTCTAGGAATGTGTACTAGGACTTATAATAACCATTAGAATGATCCTAAACATTGCATGGTACCCCAAGGGACGTAGAGGGTGTACCATGAGTCCTTGGAGGTTCTAAAAAGTGTAGAATGGTTAAGAGAGTATTCTAAAGGCTTAGAATGGTCTAGGAATGTGTATTAGGACTTAAAAGAACCATTAGAATGATCCTAAACTTTGCTCGAGTCCCCAAGGGACATAGAGGGTGTAGGATGAGTCCTTGGAGGTTCTAATAAGTGTAGAATGGTTAAGAGAGTATTCTAAAGGCTTAGAATGGTCTAGGAATGTGTATTAGGACTTATAAGAACCATTAGAATGATCCTAAACATTGCATGGTACCCCAAGGGACGTAGAGGGTGTACCATGAGTCCTTGGAGGTTCTAACAAGTGTAGAATGGTTAAGAGAGTATTCTAAATGCTTAGAATGGTCTAGGAATGTATAATAGGACTTATAATAACCATTAGAATGATCCTAAACAATGCTTGAGTCCCCAAGGGACGTAGAGGGTGTAGCATGAGTCCTTGGAGGTTATAACAAGTGTAGAATGGTTAAGATAGTATTCTAAAGGCATAGAATGGTCTAGGAATATGTATTAGGACTTATAAGAACCATTAGAATGATCCTAAACATTGCATGGTGCCCCAAGGGACGTAGAGGGTGTAGCATGAGTCCTTGGAGGTTCTAACAAGTGTAGAATGGTTAAGAGAGTATTCTAAAGGCTTAGAATGGTCTAGGAATGTGTATCAGGACTTATAATAACCATTAGAATGATCCTAAACATTGCATGGTACCCCAAGGGACGTAGAGGGTGTACCATGAGTCCTTGGAGGTTCTAACAAGTGTAGAATGGTTAAGAGAGTATTCTAAAGGCTTAGAATGGTCTAGGAATGTGTATTAGGACTAATAAGAACCATTAGAATGATCCTAAACATTGTTCGAGTCCCCAAGGGACATAGAGGGTGTAGCAAGAGTCCTTGGAGGTTCTAATAAGAGTAAAATGGTTAAGAGAGTATTCTAAAGGCTTAGAATGGTCTAGGAATGTGTAGTAGGACTTATAAGAACAATTAGAATGATCCTAAATAATGCATGGTACCCCAAGGGATGAAGAGGGTGTACCATGAATCCTTGGAGGTTCTAACAAGTGTAGAATGGTTAAGAGAGTATTCTAAATGCTTAGAATGGTCTAGGAATGTATAATAGGAATTATAATAACCATTAGAATGATCCTAAACAATGCTTGAGTCCCCAAGGGACGTAGAGGGTGTAGCATGAGTCCTTGGAGGTTATAACAAGTGTAGAATGGTTAAGATAGTATTCTAAAGGCTTAGAATGGTCTAGGAATGTGTATTAGGACTTATAATAACCATTAGAATGATCCTAAACAATGCATGGTACCCCAAGGGACGTAGAGGGTGTAGCATGAGTCCTTGTAGGTTCTAACAAGTGTAGAATGGTTAAGAGAGTATTCTAAAGGCTTAGAATGGTCTAGGAATGTGTATTAGGACTTAAAAGAACCATTAGAATGATCCTAAACTTTGCTCGAGTCCCCAAGGGACATAGAGGGTGTAGGATGAGTCCTTGGAGGTTCTAATAAGTGTAGAATGGTTAATAGAGTATTCTAAAGGCTTAGAATGGTCTAGGAATGTGTATTAGGACTTATAAGAACCATTAGAATGATCCTAAACATTGCATGGTACCCCAAGGGACGTAGAGGGTGTACCATGAGTCCTTGGAGGTTCTAACAAGTGTAGAATGGTTAAGAGAGTATTCTAAATGCTTAGAATGGTCTAGGAATGTATAATAGGACTTATAATAACCATTAGAATGATCCTAAACAATGCTTGAGTCCCCAAGGGACGTAGAGGGTGTAGCATGAGTCCTTGGAGGTTCTAACAAGTGTAGAATGGTTAAGAGAGTATTCTAAAGGCTTAGAATGGTCTAGGAATGTGTATCAGGACTTATAATAACCATTAGAATGATCCTAAACATTGCATGGTACCCCAAGGGACGTAGAGGGTGTACCATGAGTCCTTGGAGGTTCTAACAAGTGTAGAATGGTTAAGAGAGTATTCTAAAGGCTTAGAATGGTCTAGGAATGTGTATTAGGACTAATAAGAACCATTAGAATGATCCTAAACATTGTTCGAGTCCCCAAGGGACATAGAGGGTGTAGCAAGAGTCCTTGGAGGTTCTAATAAGAGTAAAATGGTTAAGAGAGTATTCTAAAGGCTTAGAATGGTCTAGGAATGTGTAGTAGGACTTATAAGAACAATTAGAATGATCCTAAATAATGCATGGTACCCCAAGGGATGAAGAGGGTGTACCATGAATCCTTGGAGGTTCTAACAAGTGTAGAATGGTTAAGAGAGTATTCTAAATGCTTAGAATGGTCTAGGAATGTATAATAGGAATTATAATAACCATTAGAATGATCCTAAACAATGCTTGAGTCCCCAAGGGACGTAGAGGGTGTAGCATGAGTCCTTGGAGGTTATAACAAGTGTAGAATGGTTAAGATAGTATTCTAAAGGCTTAGAATGGTCTAGGAATGTGTATTAGGACTTATAATAACCATTAGAATGATCCTAAACAATGCATGGTACCCCAAGGGACGTAGAGGGTGTAGCATGAGTCCTTGTAGGTTCTAACAAGTGTAGAATGGTTAAGAGAGTATTCTAAAGGCTTAGAATGGTCTAGGAATGTGTATTAGGACTTAAAAGAACCATTAGAATGATCCTAAACTTTGCTCGAGTCCCCAAGGGACATAGAGGGTGTAGGATGAGTCCTTGGAGGTTCTAATAAGTGTAGAATGGTTAAGAGAGTATTCTAAAGGCTTAGAATGGTCTAGGAATGTGTATTAGGACTTATAAGAACCATTAGAATGATCCTAAACATTGCATGGTACCCCAAGGGACGTAGAGGGTGTACCATGAGTCCTTGGAGGTTCTAACAAGTGTAGAATGGTTAAGAGAGTATTCTAAATGCTTAGAATGGTCTAGGAATGTATAATAGGACTTATAATAACCATTAGAATGATCCTAAATAATGCTTGAGTCCCCAAGGGACGTAGAGGGTGTAGCATGAGTCCTTGGAGGTTATAACAAGTGTAGAATGGTTAAGATAGTATTCTAAAGGCATAGAATGGTCTAGGAATATGTATTAGGACTTATAAGAACCATTAGAATGATCCTAAACATTGCATGGTGCCCCAAGGGACGTAGAGGGTGTAGCATGAGTCCTTGGAGGTTCTAACAAGTGTAGAATGGTTAAGAGAGTATTCTAAAGGCTTAGAATGGTCTAGGAATGTGTATCAGGACTTATAATAACCATTAGAATGATCCTAAACATTGCATGGTACCCCAAGGGACGTAGAGGGTGTACCATGAGTCCTTGGAGGTTCTAACAAGTGTAGAATGGTTAAGAGAGTATTCTAAAGGCTTAGAATGGTCTAGGAATGTGTATTAGGACTAATAAGAACCATTAGAATGATCCTAAACATTGTTCGAGTCCCCAAGGGACATAGAGGGTGTAGCAAGAGTCCTTGGAGGTTCTAATAAGAGTAAAATGGTTAAGAGAGTATTCTAAAGGCTTAGAATGGTCTAGGAATGTGTAGTAGGACTTATAAGAACAATTAGAATGATCCTAAATAATGCATGGTACCCCAAGGGATGAAGAGGGTGTACCATGAATCCTTGGAGGTTCTAACAAGTGTAGAATGGTTAAGAGAGTATTCTAAATGCTTAGAATGGTCTAGGAATGTATAATAGGAATTATAATAACCATTAGAATGATCCTAAACAATGCTTGAGTCCCCAAGGGACGTAGAGGGTGTAGCATGAGTCCTTGGAGGTTATAACAAGTGTAGAATGGTTAAGATAGTATTCTAAAGGCATAGAATGGTCTAGGAATATGTATTAGGACTTATAAGAACCATTAGAATGATCCTAAACATTGCATGGTGCCCCAAGGGACGTAGAGGGTGTAGCATGAGTCCTTGGAGGTTATAACAAGTGTAGAATGGTTAAGAGAGTATTCTAAAGGCTTAGAATGGTCTAGGAATGTGTATTAGGACTTATAATAACCATTGGAATGATCCTAAACATTGCATGGTACCACAAGGGACGTAGAGGGTGTAGCATGAGTCCTTGTAGGTTCTAACAAGTGTAGAAGGGTTAAGATTGTATTCTAAAGGCTTAGAATGGTCTAGGAATGTGTATTAGGACTTATTAGAACCATTAGAATGATCCTAAACATTGTTTGAGTCCCCAAGGGACATAGAGGGTGCAGCAAGAGTCCTTGGAGGTTCTAATAAGCGTAGAATGGTTAAGAGAGTATTCTAAAGGCTTAGAATGGTCTAGGAATGTGTAGTAGGACTTATAAGAACCATTAGAGTGATCCTAAACAATGCATGGTACCCCAAGGGATGTAGAGGGTGTACCATGAATCCTTGTAGGTTCTAACAAGTGTAGAATGGTTAAGAGAGTATTCTAAATGCTTAGAATGGTCTAGGAATGTGTAATAGGACTTATAATAACCATTAGAATGATCCTAAACAATGCTTGAGTCCCCAAGGGACGTAGAGTGTGTAGCATGAGTCCTTGGAGGTTATAACAAATGTAGAATGGTTAAGATAGTATTCTAAAGGCATAGAATGGTCTAGGAATGTTTATTAGGATTTTTAATAACCATTAGAATGATCCTAAACATTGCATGGTGCCCCAAGGGACGTAGAGGGTGTAGCATGAGTCCTTGTAGGTTCTAATAAGAGTAGAATGGTTAAGAGAGTATTCTAAAGGCTTAAAATGGTCTAGGAATGTGTAGTAGGACTTATAAGAACCATTAGAATGATCCTAAATAATGCATGGTACCCCAAGGGATGAAAAGGGTGTACCATGAATCCTTGGAGGTTCTAACAAGTGTAGAATGGTTAAGAGAGTATTCTAAATGCTTAGAATGGTCTAGGAATGTGTAATAGGACTTATAATAACCATTAGAATGATCCTAAACAATGCTGGAGTCCCCAAGGGACGTAGAGGGTGTAGCATGAGTCCTTGGAGGTTATAACAAGTGTAGAATGGTTAAGATAGTATTCTAAAGGCTTAGAATGGTCTAGGAATGTGTATTAGGACTTATAATAACCATTAGAATGATCCTAAACAATGCATGGTACCCCAAGGGACGTAGAGGGTGTAGCATGAGTCCTTGTAGGTTCTAACAAGTGTAGAATGGTTAAGAGAGTATTCTAAAGGCTTAGAATGGTCTAGGAATGTGTATTAGGACTTAAAAGAACCATTAGAATGATCCTAAACTTTGCTCGAGTCCCCAAGGGACATAGAGGGTGTAGGATGAGTCCTTGGAGGTTCTAATAAGTGTAGAATGGTTAAGAGAGTATTCTAAAGGCTTAGAATGGTCTAGAATGTGTATTAGGACTTATAAGAACCATTAGAATGATCCTAAACATTGCATGGTACCCCAAGGGACGTAGAGGGTGTACCATGAGTCCTTGGAGGTTCTAACAAGTGTAGAATGGTTAAGAGAGTATTCTAAATGCTTAGAATGGTCTAGGAATGTATAATAGGACTTATAATAACCATTAGAATGATCCTAAATAATGCTTGAGTCCCCAAGGGACGTAGAGGGTGTAGCATGAGTCCTTGGAGGTTATAACAAGTGTAGAATGGTTAAGATAGTATTCTAAAGGCATAGAATGGTCTAGGAATATGTATTAGGACTTATAAGAACCATTAGAATGATCCTAAACATTGCATGGTGCCCCAAGGGACGTAGAGGGTGTAGCATGAGTCCTTGGAGGTTCTAACAAGTGTAGAATGGTTAAGAGAGTATTCTAAAGGCTTAGAATGGTCTAGGAATGTGTATCAGGACTTATAATAACCATTAGAATGATCCTAAACATTGCATGGTACCCCAAGGGACGTAGAGGGTGTACCATGAGTCCTTGGAGGTTCTAACAAGTGTAGAATGGTTAAGAGAGTATTCTAAAGGCTTAGAATGGTCTAGGAATGTGTATTAGGACTAATAAGAACCATTAGAATGATCCTAAACATTGTTCGAGTCCCCAAGGGACATAGAGGGTGTAGCAAGAGTCCTTGGAGGTTCTAATAAGAGTAAAATGGTTAAGAGAGTATTCTAAAGGCTTAGAATGGTCTAGGAATGTGTAGTAGGACTTATAAGAACAATTAGAATGATCCTAAATAATGCATGGTACCCCAAGGGATGAAGAGGGTGTACCATGAATCCTTGGAGGTTCTAACAAGTGTAGAATGGTTAAGAGAGTATTCTAAATGCTTAGAATGGTCTAGGAATGTATAATAGGAATTATAATAACCATTAGAATGATCCTAAACAATGCTTGAGTCCCCAAGGGACGTAGAGGGTGTAGCATGAGTCCTTGGAGGTTATAACAAGTGTAGAATGGTTAAGATAGTATTCTAAAGGCATAGAATGGTCTAGGAATATGTATTAGGACTTATAAGAACCATTAGAATGATCCTAAACATTGCATGGTGCCCCAAGGGACGTAGAGGGTGTAGCATGAGTCCTTGGAGGTTATAACAAGTGTAGAATGGTTAAGAGAGTATTCTAAAGGCTTAGAATGGTCTAGGAATGTGTATTAGGACTTATAATAACCATTGGAATGATCCTAAACATTGCATGGTACCACAAGGGACGTAGAGGGTGTAGCATGAGTCCTTGTAGGTTCTAACAAGTGTAGAAGGGTTAAGATTGTATTCTAAAGGCTTAGAATGGTCTAGGAATGTGTATTAGGACTTATAAGAACCATTAGAATGATCCTAAACATTGTTTGAGTCCCCAAGGGACATAGAGGGTGCAGCAAGAGTCCTTGGAGGTTCTAATAAGCGTAGAATGGTTAAGAGAGTATTCTAAAGGCTTAGAATGGTCTAGGAATGTGTAGTAGGACTTATAAGAACCATTAGAGTGATCCTAAACAATGCATGGTACCCCAAGGGATGTAGAGGGTGTACCATGAATCCTTGTAGGTTCTAACAAGTGTAGAATGGTTAAGAGAGTATTCTAAATGCTTAGAATGGTCTAGGAATGTGTAATAGGACTTATAATAACCATTAGAATGATCCTAAACAATGCTTGAGTCCCCAAGGGACGTAGAGTGTGTAGCATGAGTCCTTGGAGGTTATAACAAATGTAGAATGGTTAAGATAGTATTCTAAAGGCATAGAATGGTCTAGGAATGTTTATTAGGATTTTTAATAACCATTAGAATGATCCTAAACATTGCATGGTGCCCCAAGGGACGTAGAGGGTGTAGCATGAGTCCTTGTAGGTTCTAATAAGAGTAGAATGGTTAAGAGAGTATTCTAAAGGCTTAAAATGGTCTAGGAATGTGTAGTAGGACTTATAAGAACCATTAGAATGATCCTAAATAATGCATGGTACCCCAAGGGATGAAAAGGGTGTACCATGAATCCTTGGAGGTTCTAACAAGTGTAGAATGGTTAAGAGAGTATTCTAAATGCTTAGAATGGTCTAGGAATGTGTAATAGGACTTATAATAACCATTAGAATGATCCTAAACAATGCTGGAGTCCCCAAGGGACGTAGAGGGTGTAGCATGAGTCCTTGGAGGTTATAACAAGTGTAGAATGGTTAAGATAGTATTCTAAAGGCTTAGAATGGTCTAGGAATGTGTATTAGGACTTATAATAACCATTAGAATGATCCTAAACAATGCATGGTACCCCAAGGGACGTAGAGGGTGTAGCATGAGTCCTTGTAGGTTCTAACAAGTGTAGAATGGTTAAGAGAGTATTCTAAAGGCTTAGAATGGTCTAGGAATGTGTATTAGGACTTAAAAGAACCATTAGAATGATCCTAAACTTTGCTCGAGTCCCCAAGGGACATAGAGGGTGTAGGATGAGTCCTTGGAGGTTCTAATAAGTGTAGAATGGTTAAGAGAGTATTCTAAAGGCTTAGAATGGTCTAGAATGTGTATTAGGACTTATAAGAACCATTAGAATGATCCTAAACATTGCATGGTACCCCAAGGGACGTAGAGGGTGTACCATGAGTCCTTGGAGGTTCTAACAAGTGTAGAATGGTTAAGAGAGTATTCTAAATGCTTAGAATGGTCTAGGAATGTATAATAGGACTTATAATAACCATTAGAATGATCCTAAATAATGCTTGAGTCCCCAAGGGACGTAGAGGGTGTAGCATGAGTCCTTGGAGGTTATAACAAGTGTAGAATGGTTAAGATAGTATTCTAAAGGCATAGAATGGTCTAGGAATATGTATTAGGACTTATAAGAACCATTAGAATGATCCTAAACATTGCATGGTGCCCCAAGGGACGTAGAGGGTGTAGCATGAGTCCTTGGAGGTTCTAACAAGTGTAGAATGGTTAAGAGAGTATTCTAAAGGCTTAGAATGGTCTAGGAATGTGTATCAGGACTTATAATAACCATTAGAATGATCCTAAACATTGCATGGTACCCCAAGGGACGTAGAGGGTGTACCATGAGTCCTTGGAGGTTCTAACAAGTGTAGAATGGTTAAGAGAGTATTCTAAAGGCTTAGAATGGTCTAGGAATGTGTATTAGGACTAATAAGAACCATTAGAATGATCCTAAACATTGTTCGAGTCCCCAAGGGACATAGAGGGTGTAGCAAGAGTCCTTGGAGGTTCTAATAAGAGTAAAATGGTTAAGAGAGTATTCTAAAGGCTTAGAATGGTCTAGGAATGTGTAGTAGGACTTATAAGAACAATTAGAATGATCCTAAATAATGCATGGTACCCCAAGGGATGAAGAGGGTGTACCATGAATCCTTGGAGGTTCTAACAAGTGTAGAATGGTTAAGAGAGTATTCTAAATGCTTAGAATGGTCTAGGAATGTATAATAGGAATTATAATAACCATTAGAATGATCCTAAACAATGCTTGAGTCCCCAAGGGACGTAGAGGGTGTAGCATGAGTCCTTGGAGGTTATAACAAGTGTAGAATGGTTAAGATAGTATTCTAAAGGCATAGAATGGTCTAGGAATATGTATTAGGACTTATAAGAACCATTAGAATGATCCTAAACATTGCATGGTGCCCCAAGGGACGTAGAGGGTGTAGCATGAGTCCTTGGAGGTTATAACAAGTGTAGAATGGTTAAGAGAGTATTCTAAAGGCTTAGAATGGTCTAGGAATGTGTATTAGGACTTATAATAACCATTGGAATGATCCTAAACATTGCATGGTACCACAAGGGACGTAGAGGGTGTAGCATGAGTCCTTGTAGGTTCTAACAAGTGTAGAAGGGTTAAGATTGTATTCTAAAGGCTTAGAATGGTCTAGGAATGTGTATTAGGACTTATAAGAACCATTAGAATGATCCTAAACATTGTTTGAGTCCCCAAGGGACATAGAGGGTGCAGCAAGAGTCCTTGGAGGTTCTAATAAGCGTAGAATGGTTAAGAGAGTATTCTAAAGGCTTAGAATGGTCTAGGAATGTGTAGTAGGACTTATAAGAACCATTAGAGTGATCCTAAACAATGCATGGTACCCCAAGGGATGTAGAGGGTGTACCATGAATCCTTGTAGGTTCTAACAAGTGTAGAATGGTTAAGAGAGTATTCTAAATGCTTAGAATGGTCTAGGAATGTGTAATAGGACTTATAATAACCATTAGAATGATCCTAAACAATGCTTGAGTCCCCAAGGGACGTAGAGTGTGTAGCATGAGTCCTTGGAGGTTATAACAAATGTAGAATGGTTAAGATAGTATTCTAAAGGCATAGAATGGTCTAGGAATGTTTATTAGGATTTTTAATAACCATTAGAATGATCCTAAACATTGCATGGTGCCCCAAGGGACGTAGAGGGTGTAGCATGAGTCCTTGTAGGTTCTAATAAGAGTAGAATGGTTAAGAGAGTATTCTAAAGGCTTAAAATGGTCTAGGAATGTGTAGTAGGACTTATAAGAACCATTAGAATGATCCTAAATAATGCATGGTACCCCAAGGGATGAAAAGGGTGTACCATGAATCCTTGGAGGTTCTAACAAGTGTAGAATGGTTAAGAGAGTATTCTAAATGCTTAGAATGGTCTAGGAATGTGTAATAGGACTTATAATAACCATTAGAATGATCCTAAACAATGCTGGCGTCCCCAAGGGACGTAGAGGGTGTAGCATGAGTCCTTGGAGATTATAACAAGTGTAGAATGGTTAAGATAGTATTCTAAAGGCATAGAATGGTCTAGGAATGTGTATTAGGACTTATAATAACCATTAGAATGATCCTAAACAATGCTTGAGTCCCCAAGGGACGTAGAGTGTGTAGCATGAGTCCTTGGAGGTTATAACAAATGTAGAATGGTTAAGATAGTATTCTAAAGGCATAGAATGGTCTAGGAATGTTTATTAGGACTTTTAATAACCATTAGAATGATCCTAAACATTGCATGGTGCCCCAAGGGACGTAGAGGGTGTAGCATGAGTCCTTGGAGGTTCTAATAAGTGTAGAATGGTTAAGAGAGTATTCTAAAGGCTTAGAATGGTCTAGGAATGTGTACTAGGACTTATAATAACCATTAGAATGATCCTAAACATTGCATGGTACCCCAAGGGACGTAGAGGGTGTACCATGAGTCCTTGGAGGTTCTAAAAAGTGTAGAATGGTTAATAGAGTATTCTAAAGGCTTAGAATGGTCTAGGAATGTGTATTAGGACTTATAAGAACCATTAGAATGATCCTAAACTTTGCACGAGTCCCCAAGGGACATAGAGGGTGTAGGATGAGTCCTTGGAGTTTCGAATAAGTGTAGAATGGTTAAGAGGGTATTCTAAAGGCTTAGAATGGTCTAGGAATGTGTATTAGGACTTATAAGAACCATTAGAATGATCCTAAACATTGCATGGTACCCCAAGGGACGTAGAGGGTGTACCATGAGTCCTTGGAGGTTCTAACAAGTGTAGAATGGTTAAGAGAGTATTCTAAATGCTTAGAATGGTCTAGGAATGTCTAATAGGACTTATAATAACCATTAGAATGATCCTAAACAATGCTTGAGTCCCCAAGGGACGTAGAGGGTGTAGCATGAGTCCTTGGAGGTTATAACATGTGTAGAATGGTTAAGATAGTATTCTAAAGGCATAGAATGGTCTAGGAATGTGTATTAGGACTTATAATAACCATTAGAATGATCCTAAACATTGCATGGTGCCCCAAGGGACGTAGAGGGTGTAGCATGAGTCCTTGGAGGTTCTAATAAGTGTAGAATGGTTAAGAGAGTATTCTAAAGGCTTAGAATGGTCTAGGAATGTGTACTAGGACTTATAATAACCATTAGAATGATCCTAAACATTGCATGGTACCCCCAAGGGACGTAGAGGGTGTACCATGAGTCCTTGGAGGTTCAAACAAAGTGTAGAATGGTTAAGAGAGTATTCTAAAGGCTTAGAATGGTCTAGGAATGTGTATTATTACTTATAATAACCATTGGAATGATCCTAAACATTGCATGGTACCACAAGGGACGTAGAGGGTGTAGCATGAGTCCTTGTAGGTTCTAACAAGTGTAGAATGGTTAAGAGAGTATTCTAAAGGCTTAGAATGGTCTAGGAATGTGTATTAGGACTAATAAGAACCATTAGAATGATCCTAAACATTGTTCGAGTCCCCAAGGGACATAGAGGGTGAAGCAAGAGTTCTTGCAGGTTCTAATAAGAGTAGAATGGTTAAGAGAGTATTCTAAAGGCTTAGAATGGTCTAGGAATGTGTAGTAGGACTTATAAGAACCATTAGAATGATCCTAAACAATGCATGGTACCCCAAGGGACGTAGAGGGTGTACCATGAGTCCTTGGAGGTTCTAACAAGTGTAGAATGGTTAAGAGAGTATTCTAAATGCTTAGAATGGTCTAGGAATGTATAATAGGACTTATAATAACCATTAGAATGATCCTAAACAATGCTTGAGTCCCCAAGGGACGTAGAGGGTGTAGCATGAGTCCTTGGAGGTTATAACAAGTGTAGAATGGTTAAGATAGTATTCTAAAGGCATAGAATGGTCTAGGAATATGTATTAGGACTTATAAGAACCATTAGAATGATCCTAAACATTGCATGGTGCCCCAAGGGACGTAGAGGGTGTAGCATGAGTCCTTGGAGGTTATAACAAGTGTAGAATGGTTAAGAGAGTATTCTAAAGGCTTAGAATGGTCTAGGAATGTGTATTAGGACTTATAATAACCATTGGAATGATCCTAAACATTGCATGGTACCACAAGGGACGTAGAGGGTGTAGCATGAGTCCTTGTAGGTTCTAACAAGTGTAGAAGGGTTAAGATTGTATTCTAAAGGCTTAGAATGGTCTAGGAATGTGTATTAGGACTTATAAGAACCATTAGAATGATCCTAAACATTGTTTGAGTCCCCAAGGGACATAGAGGGTGCAGCAAGAGTCCTTGGAGGTTCTAATAAGCGTAGAATGGTTAAGAGAGTATTCTAAAGGCTTAGAATGGTCTAGGAATGTGTAGTAGGACTTATAAGAACCATTAGAGTGATCCTAAACAATGCATGGTACCCCAAGGGATGTAGAGGGTGTACCATGAATCCTTGTAGGTTCTAACAAGTGTAGATGGTTAAGAGAGTATTCTAAATGCTTAGAATGGTCTAGGAATGTGTAATAGGACTTATAATAACCATTAGAATGATCCTAAACAATGCTTGAGTCCCCAAGGGACGTAGAGTGTGTAGCATGAGTCTTTGGAGGTTATAACAAATGTAGAATGGTTAAGATAGTATTCTAAAGGCATAGAATGGTCTAGGAATGTTTATTAGGATTTTTAATAACCATTAGAATGATCCTAAACATTGCATGGTGCCCCAAGGGACGTAGAGGGTGTAGCATGAGTCCTTGTAGGTTCTAATAAGAGTAGAATGGTTAAGAGAGTATTCTAAAGGCTTAAAATGGTCTAGGAATGTGTAGTAGGACTTATAAGAACCATTAGAATGATCCTAAATAATGCATGGTACCCCAAGGGATGAAAAGGGTGTACCATGAATCCTTGGAGGTTCTAACAAGTGTAGAATGGTTAAGAGAGTATTCTAAATGCTTAGAATGGTCTAGGAATGTGTAATAGGACTTATAATAACCATTAGAATGATCCTAAACAATGCTGGAGTCCCCAAGGGACGTAGAGGGTGTAGCATGAGTCCTTGGAGATTATAACAAGTGTAGAATGGTTAAGATAGTATTCTAAAGGCATAGAATGGTCTAGGAATGTGTATTAGGACTTATAATAACCATTAGAATGATCCTAAACATTGCATGGTGCCCCAAGGGACGTAGAGGGTGTAGCATGAGTCCTTGGAGGTTCTAAAAAGTGTAGAATGGTTAATAGAGTATTCTAAAGGCTTAGAATGGTCTAGGAATGTGTATTAGGACTTATAAGAACCATTAGAATGATCCTAAACTTTGCACGAGTCCCCAAGGGACATAGAGGGTGTAGGATGAGTCCTTGGAGTTTCGAATAAGTGTAGAATGGTTAAGAGGGTATTCTAAAGGCTTAGAATGGTCTAGGAATGTGTATTAGGACTTATAAGAACCATTAGAATGATCCTAAACATTGCATGGTACCCCAAGGGACGTAGAGGGTGTACCATGAGTCCTTGGAGGTTCTAACAAGTGTAGAATGGTTAAGAGAGTATTCTAAATGCTTAGAATGGTCTAGGAATGTCTAATAGGACTTATAATAACCATTAGAATGATCCTAAACAATGCTTGAGTCCCCAAGGGACGTAGAGGGTGTAGCATGAGTCCTTGGAGGTTATAACATGTGTAGAATGGTTAAGATAGTATTCTAAAGGCATAGAATGGTCTAGGAATGTGTATTAGGACTTATAATAACCATTAGAATGATCCTAAACATTGCATGGTGCCCCAAGGGACGTAGAGGGTGTAGCATGAGTCCTTGGAGGTTCTAAAAAGTGTAGAATGGTTAAGAGAGTATTCTAAAGGCTTAGAATGGTCTAGGAATGTGTACTAGGACTTATAATAACCATTAGAATGATCCTAAACATTGCATGGTACCCCCAAGGGACGTAGAGGGTGTACCATGAGTCCTTGGAGGTTCAAACAAAGTGTAGAATGGTTAAGAGAGTATTCTAAAGGCTTAGAATGGTCTAGGAATGTGTATTATTACTTATAATAACCATTGGAATGATCCTAAACATTGCATGGTACCACAAGGGACGTAGAGGGTGTAGCATGAGTCCTTGTAGGTTTTAACAAGTGTAGAATGGTTAAGAGAGTATTCTAAAGGCTTAGAATGGTCTAGGAATGTGTATTAGGACTAATAAGAACCATTAGAATGATCCTAAACATTGTTCGAGTCCCCAAGGGACATAGAGGGTGAAGCAAGAGTTCTTGCAGGTTCTAATAAGAGTAGAATGGTTAAGAGAGTAT
Organism: Crotalaria pallida; assembly: GCA_037953625.1. Taxonomy (NCBI): domain Eukaryota; kingdom Viridiplantae; phylum Streptophyta; class Magnoliopsida; order Fabales; family Fabaceae; genus Crotalaria; species Crotalaria pallida. The sequence goes on along the minus strand of CM075655.1, from coordinate 60,111,030 downwards.
TCTAAAGGCTTAGAATGGTCTAGGAATGTGTAGTAGGACTTATAAGAACCATTAGAATGATCCTAAACAATGCATGGTACCCCAAGGGACGTAGAGGGTGTACCATGAGTCCTTGGAGGTTCTAACAAGTGTAGAATGGTTAAGAGAGTATTCTAAATGCTTAGAATGGTCTAGGAATGTATAATAGGACTTATAATAACCATTAGAATGATCCTAAACAATGCTGGAGTCCCCAAGGGACGTAGAGGGTGTAGCATGAGTCCTTGGAGATTATAACAAGTGTAGAATGGTTAAGATAGTATTCTAAAGGCATAGAATGGTCTAGGAATGTGTATTAGGACTTATAATAACCATTAGAATGATCCTAAACATTGCATGGTGCCCCAAGGGACGTAGAGGGTGTAGCATGAGTCCTTGGAGGTTCTAAAAAGTGTAGAATGGTTAATAGAGTATTCTAAAGGCTTAGAATGGTCTAGGAATGTGTATTAGGACTTATAAGAACCATTAGAATGATCCTAAACTTTGCACGAGTCCCCAAGGGACATAGAGGGTGTAGGATGAGTCCTTGGAGTTTCGAATAAGTGTAGAATGGTTAAGAGGGTATTCTAAAGGCTTAGAATGGTCTAGGAATGTGTATTAGGACTTATAAGAACCATTAGAATGATCCTAAACATTGCATGGTACCCCAAGGGACGTAGAGGGTGTACCATGAGTCCTTGGAGGTTCTAACAAGTGTAGAATGGTTAAGAGAGTATTCTAAATGCTTAGAATGGTCTAGGAATGTCTAATAGGACTTATAATAACCATTAGAATGATCCTAAACAATGCTTGAGTCCCCAAGGGACGTAGAGGGTGTAGCATGAGTCCTTGGAGGTTATAACATGTGTAGAATGGTTAAGATAGTATTCTAAAGGCATAGAATGGTCTAGGAATGTGTATTAGGACTTATAATAACCATTAGAATGATCCTAAACATTGCATGGTGCCCCAAGGGACGTAGAGGGTGTAGCATGAGTCCTTGGAGGTTCTAATAAGTGTAGAATGGTTAAGAGAGTATTCTAAAGGCTTAGAATGGTCTAGGAATGTGTACTAGGACTTATAATAACCATTAGAATGATCCTAAACATTGCATGGTACCCCCAAGGGACGTAGAGGGTGTACCATGAGTCCTTGGAGGTTCAAACAAAGTGTAGAATGGTTAAGAGAGTATTCTAAAGGCTTAGAATGGTCTAGGAATGTGTATTATTACTTATAATAACCATTGGAATGATCCTAAACATTGCATGGTACCACAAGGGACGTAGAGGGTGTAGCATGAGTCCTTGTAGGTTCTAACAAGTGTAGAATGGTTAAGAGAGTATTCTAAAGGCTTAGAATGGTCTAGGAATGTGTATTAGGACTAATAAGAACCATTAGAATGATCCTAAACATTGTTCGAGTCCCCAAGGGACATAGAGGGTGAAGCAAGAGTTCTTGCAGGTTCTAATAAGAGTAGAATGGTTAAGAGAGTATTCTAAAGGCTTAGAATGGTCAAGGAATGTGTAGTAGGACTTATAAGAACCATTAGAATGATCCTAAACAATGCATGGTACCCCAAGGGACGTAGAGGGTGTACCATGAGTCCTTGGAGGTTCTAACAAGTGTAGAATGGTTAAGAGAGTATTCTAAATGCTTAGAATGGTCTAGGAATGTATAATAGGACTTATAATAACCATTAGAATGATCCTAAACAATGCTTGAGTCCCCAAGGGACGTAGAGGGTGTAGCATGAGTCCTTGGAGGTTATAACAAGTGTAGAATGGTTAAGATAGTATTCTAAAGGCATAGAATGGTCTAGGAATATGTATTAGGACTTATAAGAACCATTAGAATGATCCTAAACATTGCATGGTGCCCCAAGGGATGTAGAGGGTGTAGCATGAGTCCTTGGAGGTTCTAATAAGTGTAGAATGGTTAAGAGAGTATTCTAAAGGCTTAGAATGGTCTAGGAATGTGTATTAGGACTTATAATAACCATTGGAATGATCCTAAACATTGCATGGTACCACAAGGGACGTAGAGGGTGTAGCATGAGTCCTTGTAGGTTCTAACAAGTGTAGAAGGGTTAAGATTGTATTCTAAAGGCTTAGAATGGTCTAGGAATGTGTATTAGGACTTATAAGAACCATTAGAATGATCCTAAACATTGTTTGAGTCCCCAAGGGACATAGAGGGTGCAGCAAGAGTCCTTGGAGGTTCTAATAAGCGTAGAATGGTTAAGAGAGTATTCTAAAGGCTTAGAATGGTCTAGGAATGTGTAGTAGGACTTATAAGAACCATTAGAGTGATCCTAAACAATGCATGGTACCCCAAGGGATGTAGAGGGTGTACCATGAATCCTTGTAGGTTCTAACAAGTGTAGAATGGTTAAGAGAGTATTCTAAATGCTTAGAATGGTCTAGGAATGTGTAATAGGACTTATAATAACCATTAGAATGATCCTAAACAATGCTTGAGTCCCCAAGGGACGTAGAGTGTGTAGCATGAGTCCTTGGAGGTTATAACAAATGTAGAATGGTTAAGATAATATTCTAAAGGCATAGAATGGTCTAGGAATGTTTATTAGGATTTTTAATAACCATTAGAATGATCCTAAACATTGCATGGTGCCCCAAGGGACGTAGAGGGTGTAGCATGAGTCCTTGTAGGTTCTAATAAGAGTAGAATGGTTAAGAGAGTATTCTAAAGGCTTAAAATGGTCTAGGAATGTGTAGTAGGACTTATAAGAACCATTAGAATGATCCTAAATAATGCATGGTACCCCAAGGGATGAAAAGGGTGTACCATGAATCCTTGGAGGTTCTAACAAGTGTAGAATGGTTAAGAGAGTATTCTAAATGCTTAGAATGGTCTAGGAATGTGTAATAGGACTTATAATAACCATTAGAATGATCCTAAACAATGCTGGAGTCCCCAAGGGACGTAGAGGGTGTAGCATGAGTCCTTGGAGATTATAACAAGTGTAGAATGGTTAAGATAGTATTCTAAAGGCTTAGAATGGTCTAGGAATGTGTATTAGGACTTATAATAACCATTAGAATGATCCTAAACAATGCATGGTACCCCAAGGGACGTAGAGGGTGTAGCATGAGTCCTTGTAGGTTCTAATAAGAGTATAATGGTTAAGAGAGTATTCTAAAGGCTTAAAATGGTCTAGGAATGTGTAGTAGGACTTATAAGAACCATTAGAATGATCCTAAATAATGCATGGTACCCCAAGGGATGAAAAGGGTGTACCATGAATCCTTGGAGGTTCTAACAAGTGTAGAATGGTTAAGAGAGTATTCTAAATGCTTAGAATGGTCTAGGAATGTGTAATAGGACTTATAATAACCATTAGAATGATCCTAAACAATGCTGGAGTCCCCAAGGGACGTAGAGGGTGTAGCATGAGTCCTTGGAGATTATAACAAGTGTAGAATGGTTAAGATAGTATTCTAAAGGCATAGAATGGTCTAGGAATGTGTATTAGGACTTATAATAACCATTAGAATGATCCTAAACAATGCTGGAGTCCCCAAGGGACGTAGAGGGTGTAGCATGAGTCCTTGGAGATTATAACAAGTGTAGAATGGTTAAGATAGTATTCTAAAGGCATAGAATGGTCTAGGAATGTGTATTAGGACTTATAATAACCATTAGAATGATCCTAAACATTGCATGGTGCCCCAAGGGACGTAGAGGGTGTAGCATGAGTCCTTGGAGGTTCTAATAAGTGTAGAATGGTTAAGAGAGTATTCTAAAGGCTTAGAATGGTCTAGGAATGTGTACTAGGACTTATAATAACCATTAGAATGATCCTAAACATTGCATGGTACCCCAAGGGACGTAGAGGGTGTACCATGAGTCCTTGGAGGTTCTAAAAAGTGTATAATGGTTAATAGAGTATTCTAAAGGCTTAGAATGGTCTAGGAATGTGTATTAGGACTTATAAGAACCATTAGAATGATCCTAAACTTTGCACGAGTCCCCAAGGGACATAGAGGGTGTAGGATGAGTCCTTGGAGTTTCGAATAAGTGTAGAATGGTTAAGAGGGTATTCTAAAGGCTTAGAATGGTCTAGGAATGTGTATTAGGACTTATAAGAACCATTAGAATGATCCTAAACATTGCATGGTACCCCAAGGGACGTAGAGGGTGTACCATGAGTCCTTGGAGGTTCTAACAAGTGTAGAATGGTTAAGAGAGTATTCTAAATGCTTAGAATGGTCTAGGAATGTCTAATAGGACTTATAATAACCATTAGAATGATCCTAAACAATGCTTGAGTCCCCAAGGGACGTAGAGGGTGTAGCATGAGTCCTTGGAGGTTATAACATGTGTAGAATGGTTAAGATAGTATTCTAAAGGCATAGAATGGTCTAGGAATGTGTATTAGGACTTATAATAACCATTAGAATGATCCTAAACATTGCATGGTGCCCCAAGGGACGTAGAGGGTGTAGCATGAGTCCTTGGAGGTTCTAATAAGTGTAGAATGGTTAAGAGAGTATTCTAAAGGCTTAGAATGGTCTAGGAATGTGTACTAGGACTTATAATAACCATTAGAATGATCCTAAACATTGCATGGTACCCCAAGGGACGTAGAGGGTGTACCATGAGTCCTTGGAGGTTCTAAAAAGTGTAGAATGGTTAATAGAGTATTCTAAAGGCTTAGAATGGTCTAGGAATGTGTATTAGGACTTATAAGAACCATTAGAATGATCCTAAACTTTGCACGAGTCCCCAAGGGACATAGAGGGTGTAGGATGAGTCCTTGGAGTTTCGAATAAGTGTAGAATGGTTAAGAGGGTATTCTAAAGGCTTAGAATGGTCTAGGAATGTGTATTAGGACTTATAAGAACCATTAGAATGATACTAAACATTGCATGGTACCCCAAGGGACGTAGAGGGTGTACCATGAGTCCTTGGAGGTTCTAACAAGTGTAGAATGGTTAAGAGAGTATTCTAAATGCTTAGAATGGTCTAGGAATGTCTAATAGGACTTATAATAACCATTAGAATGATCCTAAACAATGCTTGAGTCCCCAAGGGACGTAGAGGGTGTAGCATGAGTCCTTGGAGGTTATAACATGTGTAGAATGGTTAAGATAGTATTCTAAAGGCATAGAATGGTCTAGGAATGTGTATTAGGACTTATAATAACCATTGGAATGATCCTAAACATTGCATGGTACCACAAGGGACGTAGAGGGTGTAGCATGAGTCCTTGTAGGTTCTAACAAGTGTAGAATGGTTAAGATTGTATTCTAAAGGCTTAGAATGGTCTAGGAATGTGTATTAGGACTTATAAGAACCATTAGAATGATCCGAAACATTGTTTGAGTCCCCAAGGGACATAGAGGGTGCAGCAAGAGTCCTTGGAGGTTCTAATAAGCGTAGAATGGTTAAGAGAGTATTCTAAAGGCTTAGAATGGTCTAGGAATGTGTAGTAGGACTTATAAGAACCATTAGAGTGATCCTAAACAATGCATGGTACCCCAAGGGATGTAGAGGGTGTACCATGAATCCTTGTAGGTTCTAACAAGTGTAGAATGGTTAAGAGAGTATTCTAAATGCTTAGAATGGTCTAGGAATGTGTAATAGGACTTATAATAACCATTAGAATGATCCTAAACAATGCTTGAGTCCCCAAGGGACGTAGAGTGTGTAGCATGAGTCCTTGGAGGTTATAACAAATGTAGAATGGTTAAGATAGTATTCTAAAGGCATAGAATGGTCTAGGAATGTTTATTAGGACTTTTAATAACCATTAGAATGATCCTAAACATTGCATGGTGCCCCAAGGGACGTAGAGGGTGTAGCATGAGTCCTTGGAGGTTCTAATAAGTGTAGAATGGTTAAGATAGTATTCTAAAGGCATAGAATGGTCTAGGAATGTGTATTAGGACTTATAATAACCATTAGAATGATCCTAAACATTGCATGGTGCCCCAAGGGACGTAGAGGGTGTAGCATGAGTCCTTGGAGCTTCTAATAAGTGTAGAATGTTTAAGAGAGTATTCTAAAGGCTTAGAATGGTCTAGGAATGTGTACTAGGACTTATAATAACCATTAGAATGATCCTAAACATTGCATGGTACCCCCAAGGGACGTAGAGGGTGTACCATGAGTCCTTGGAGGTTCAAACAAAGTGTAGAATGGTTAAGAGAGTATTCTAAAGGCTTAGAATGGTCTAGGAATGTGTATTATTACTTATAATAACCATTGGAATGATCCTAAACATTGCATGGTACCACAAGGGACGTAGAGGGTGTAGCATGAGTCCTTGTAGGTTCTAACAAGTGTAGAATGGTTAAGAGAGTATTCTAAAGGCTTAGAATGGTCTAGGAATGTGTATTAGGACTAATAAGAACCATTAGAATGATCCTAAACATTGTTCGAGTCCCCAAGGGACATAGAGGGTGAAGCAAGAGTCCTTGGAGGTTCTAATAAGAGTAGAATGGTTAAGAGAGTATTCTAAAGGCTTAGAATGGTCTAGGAATGTGTAGTAGGACTTATAAGAACCATTAGAATGATCCTAAACAATGCATCGTACCCCAAGGGATGAAAAGGGTGTACCATGAATCCTTGGAGGTTCTAACAAGTGTAGAATGGTTAAGAGAGTATTCTAAATGCTTAGAATGGTCTAGGAATGTGTAATAGGACTTATAATAACCATTAGAATGATCCTAAACAATGCTGGAGTCCCCAAGGGACGTAGAGGGTGTAGCATGAGTCCTTGGAGATTATAACAAGTGTAGAATGGTTAAGATAGTATTCTAAAGGCATAGAATGGTCTAGGAATGTGTATTAGGACTTATAATAACCATTAGAATGATCCTAAACATTGCATGGTGCCCCAAGGGACGTAGAGGGTGTAGCATGAGTCCTTGGAGGTTCTAATAAGTGTAGAATGGTTAAGAGAGTATTCTAAAGGCTTAGAATGGTCTAGGAATGTGTACTAGGACTTATAATAACCATTAGAATGATCCTAAACATTGCATGGTACCCCAAGGGACGTAGAGGGTGTACCATGAGTCCTTGGAGGTTCTAAAAAGTGTAGAATGGTTAAGAGAGTATTCTAAAGGCTTAGAATGGTCTAGGAATGTGTATTAGGACTTAAAAGAACCATTAGAATGATCCTAAACTTTGCTCGAGTCCCCAAGGGACATAGAGGGTGTAGGATGAGTCCTTGGAGGTTCTAATAAGTGTAGAATGGTTAAGAGAGTATTCTAAAGGCTTAGAATGGTCTAGGAATGTGTATTAGGACTTATAAGAACCATTAGAATGATCCTAAACATTGCATGGTACCCCAAGGGACGTAGAGGGTGTACTATGAGTCCTTGGAGGTTCTAACAAGTGTAGAATGGTTAAGAGAGTATTCTAAATGCTTAGACTGGTCTAGGAATATATAATAGGACTTATAATAACCATTAGAATGATCCTAAACAATGCTTGAGTCCCCAAGGGACGTAGAGGGTGTAGCATGAGTCCTTGGAGGTTATAACAAGTGTAGAATGGTTAAGATAGTATTCTAAAGGCATAGAATGGTCTAGGAATATGTATTAGGACTTATAAGAACCATTAGAATGATCCTAAACATTGCATGGTGCCCCAAGGGACGTAGAGGGTGTAGCATGAGTCCTTGGAGGTTTTAATAAGTGTAGAATGGTTAAGAGAGTATTCTAAAGGCTTAGAATGGTCTAGGAATGTGTATTAGGACTTATAAGAACCATTAGAATGATGCTAAACATTGCATGGTACCCCAAACGACGTAGAGGGTGTACCATGAGTCCTTGGAGGTTCTAACAAGTGTAGAATGGTTAAGAGAGTATTCTAAAGGCTTAGAATGGTCTAGGAATGTGTATTAGGACTTATAATAACCATTGGAATGATCCTAAACATTGCATGGTACCACAAGGGACGTAGAGGGTGTAGCATGAGTCCTTGTAGGTTCTAACAAGTGTAGAATGGTTAAGATTGTATTCTAAAGGCTTAGAATGGTCTAGGAATGTGTATTAGGACTTATAAGAACCATTAGAATGATCCTAAACATTGTTTGAGTCCCCAAGGGACATAGAGGGTGCAGCAAGAGTCCTTGGAGGTTCTAATAAGCGTAGAATGGTTAAGAGAGTATTCTAAAGGCTTAGAATGGTCTAGGAATGTGTAGTAGGACTTATAAGAACCATTAGAGTGATCCTAAACAATGCATGGTACCCCAAGGGATGTAGAGGGTGTACCATGAATCCTTGTAGGTTCTAACAAGTGTAGAATGGTTAAGAGAGTATTCTAAATGCTTAGAATGGTCTAGGAATGTGTAATAGGACTTATAATAACCATTAGAATGATCCTAAACAATGCTTGAGTCCCCAAGGGACGTAGAGTGTGTAGCATGAGTCCTTGGAGGTTATAACAAGTGTAGAATGGTTAAGATAGTATTCTAAAGGCATAGAATGGTCTAGGAATGTTTATTAGGACTTTTAATAACCATTAGAATGATCCTAAACATTGCATGGTGCCCCAAGGGACGTAGAGGGTGTAGCATGAGTCCTTGGAGGTTCTAATAAGTGTAGAATGGTTAAGAGAGTATTCTAAAGGCTTAGAATGGTCTAGGAATGTGTACTAGGACTTATAATAACTATTAGAATGATCCTAAACATTGCATGGTACCCCAAGGGACGTAGAGGGTGTACCATGAGTGCTTGGAGGTTCTAACAAAGTGTAGAATGGTTAAGAGAGTATTCTAAAGGCTTAGAATGGTACAGGAATGTGTATTAGGACTTATAATAACCATTGGAATGATCCTAAACATTGCATGGTACCACAAGGGACGTAGAGGGTGTAGCATGAGTCCTTGTAGGTTCTAACAAGTGTAGAATGGTTAAGAGAGTATTCTAAAGGCTTAGAATGGTCTAGGAATGAGTATTAGGACTTATAAGAACCATTAGAATGATCCTAAACATTGTTCGAGTCCCCAAGGGACATAGAGGGTGTAGCAAGAGTCCTTTGAGGTTCTAATAAGAGTAGAATGGTTAAGAGAGTATTCTAAAGGCTTAGAATGGTCTAGGAATGTGTAGTAGGACTTATAAGAACCATTAGAATGATCCTAAACAATGCATGGTACCCCAAGGGATGAAGAGGGTGTACCATGAATCCTTGGAGGTTCTAACAAGTGTAGAATGGTTAAGAGAGTATTCTAAATGCTTAGAATGGTCTAGGAATGTGTAATAGGACTTATAATAACCATTAGAATGATCCTAAACAATGCTGGAGTCCCCAAGGGACGTAGAGGGTGTAGCATGAGTACTTGGAGATTATAACAAGTGTAGAATGGTTAAGATAGTATTCTAAAGGCATAGAATGGTCTAGGAATGTGTATTAGGACTTATAATAACCATTAGAATGATCCTAAACATTGCATGGTGCCCCAAGGGACGTAGAGGGTGTAGCATGAGTCCTTGGAGGTTCTAATAAGTGTAGAATGGTTAAGAGAGTATTCTAAAGGCTTAGAATGGTCTAGGAATGTGTACTAGGACTTATAATAACCATTAGAATGATCCTAAACATTGCATGGTACCCCAAGGGACGTAGAGGGTGTACCATGAGTCCTTGGAGGTTCTAAAAAGTGTAGAATGGTTAAGAGAGTATTCTAAAGGCTTAGAATGGTCTAGGAATGTGTATTAGGACTTATAAAAACCATTAGAATGATCCTAAACTTTGCTCGAGTCCCCAAGGGACATTGAGGGTGTAGGATGAGTCCTTGGAGGTTCTAATAAGTGTGAACGGTTAAGAGAGTATTCTAAAGGCTTAGAATGGTCTAGGAATGTGTATTAGGACTTATAAGAACCATTAGAATGATCCTAAACATTGTTCGAGTCCCCAAGGGACATAGAGGGTGTAGGAAGAGTCCTTGTAGGTTCTAATAAGAGTAGAATGGTTAAGAGAGTATTCTAAAGGCTTAGAATGGTCTAGGAATGTGTAGTAGGACTTATAAGAACCATTAGAATGATCCTAAATAATGCATGGTACCCCAAGGGATGAAGAGGGTGTACCATGAATCCTTGGAGGTTCTAACAAGTGTAGAATGGTTAAGAGAGTATTCTAAATGCTTAGAATGATCTAGGAATGTATAATAGGACTTATAATAACCATTAGAATGATCCTAAACAATGCTTGAGTCCCCAAGGGACGTAGAGGGTGTAGCATGAGTCCTTGGAGGTTATAACAAGTGTAGAATGGTTAAGATAGTATTCTAAAGGCTTAGAATGGTCTAGGAATGTGTATTAGGACTTATAATAACCATTAGAATGATCCTAAACAATGCATGGTACCCCAAGGGACGTAGAGGGTGTAGCATGAGTCCTTGTAGGTTCTAACAAGTGTAGAATGGTTAAGAGAGTATTCTAAAGGCTTAGAATGGTCTAGGAATGTGTATTAGGACTTATAAGAACCATTAGAATGATCCTAAACATTGTTCGAGTCCCCAAGGGACATAGAGGGTGTAGCAAGAGTCCTTGGAGGTTCTAATAAGAGTAGAATGGTTAAGAGAGTATTCTAAAGGCTTAGAATGGTCTAGGAATGTGTAGTAGGACTTATAAGAACCATTAGAATGATCCTAAACAATGCATGGTACCCCAAGGGACGTAGAGGGTGTAGCATGAGTCCTTGTAGGTTCTAACAAGTGTAGAATGGTTAAGAGAGTATTCTAAAGGCTTAGAATGGTCTAGGAATGTGTATTAGGACTTATAAGAACCATTAGAATGATCCTAAACATTGTTCGAGTCCCCAAGGGACATAGAGGGTGTAGCAAGAGTCCTTGGAGGTTCTAATAAGAGTAGAATGGTTAAGAGAGTATTCTAAAGGCTTAGAATGGTCTAGGAATGTGTATTAGGACTTATAATAACCATTAGAATGATCCTAAACAATGCATGGTACCCCAAGGGACGTAGAGGGTGTAGCATGAGTCCTTGTAGGTTCTAACAAGTGTAGAATGGTTAAGAGAGTATTCTAAAGGCTTAGAATGGTCTAGGAATGTGTATTAGGACTTATAAGAACCATTAGAATGATCCTAAACATTGTTCGAGTCCCCAAGGGACATAGAGGGTGTAGCAAGAGTCCTTGGAGGTTCTAATAAGAGTAGAATGGTTAAGAGAGTATTCTAAAGGCTTAGAATGGTCTAGGAATGTGTAGTAGGACTTATAAGAACCATTAGAATGATCCTAAACAATGCATGGTACCCCAAGGGACGTAGAGGGTGTAGCATGAGTCCTTGTAGGTTCTAACAAGTGTAGAATGGTTAAGAGAGTATTCTAAAGGCTTAGAATGGTCTAGGAATGTGTATTAGGACTTATAAGAACCATTAGAATGATCCTAAACATTGTTCGAGTCCCCAAGGGACATAGAGGGTGTAGCAAGAGTCCTTGGAGGTTCTAATAAGAGTAGAATGGTTAAGAGAGTATTCTAAAGGCTTAGAATGGTCTAGGAATGTGTATTAGGACTTATAATAACCATTAGAATGATCCTAAACAATGCATGGTACCCCAAGGGACGTAGAGGGTGTAGCATGAGTCCTTGTAGGTTCTAACAAGTGTAGAATGGTTAAGAGAGTATTCTAAAGGCTTAGAATGGTCTAGGAATGTGTATTAGGACTTATAAGAACCATTAGAATGATCCTAAACATTGTTCGAGTCCCCAAGGGACATAGAGGGTGTAGCAAGAGTCCTTGGAGGTTCTAATAAGAGTAGAATGGTTAAGAGAGTATTCTAAAGGCTTAGAATGGTCTAGGAATGTGTAGTAGGACTTATAAGAACCATTAGAATGATCCTAAACAATGCATGGTACCCCAAGGGATGTAGAAGGTGTACCATGAATCCTTGGAGGTTCTAACAAATGTAGAATGGTTAAGAGAGTATTCTAAATGCTTAGAATGGTCTAGGAATGTGTAATAGGACTTATAATAACCATTAGAATGATCCTAAACAATGCTTGAGTCCCCAAGGGACGTAGAGGGTGTAGCATGAGTCCGCGGAGGTTATAACAAGTGTAGAATGGTTAAGATAGTATTCTAAAGGCTTAGAATGCTCTAGGAATGTGTATTAGGACTTATAATAACCATTGGAATGATCCTAAACATTGCATGGTACCACAAGGGACGTAGAGGGTGTAGCATGAATCCTTGTAGGTTCTAACAAGTGTAGAATGGTTAAGAGAGTATTCTAAAGGCTTAGAATGGTCTAGGAATGTGTATTAGGACTTATAAGAACCATTAGAATGATCCTAAACATTGTTCGAGTCCCCAAGGGACATAGAGGGTGTAGCAAGAGTCCTTGGAGGTTTTAATAAGAGTAGAATGGTTAAGAGAGTATTCTAAAGGCTTAGAATGGTCTAGGAATGTGTAGTAGGACTTATAAGAACCATTAGAATGATCCTAAATAATGCATGGTACCCCAAGGGATGAAGAGGGTGTACCATGAATCCTTGGAGGTTCTAACAAGTGTAGAATGGTTAAGAGAGTATTCTAAATGCTTAGAATGGTCTAGGAATGTATAATAGGACTTATAATAACCATTAGAATGATCCTAAACAATGCTTGAGTCCCCAAGGGATGTAGAGGGTGTAGCATGAGTCCTTGGAGGTTATAACAAGTGTAGAATGGTTAAGATAGTATTCTAAAGGCTTAGAATGGTCTAGGAATGTGTATTAGGACTTATAATAACCATTAGAATGATCCTAAACAATGCATGGTACCCCAAGGGACGTAGAGGGTGTAGCATGAGTCCTTGTAGGTTCTAACAAGTGTAGAATGGTTAAGAGAGTATTCTAAAGGCTTAGAATGGTCTAGGAATGTGTATTAGGACTTATAAGAACCATTAGAATGATCCTAAACATTGTTCGAGTCCCCAAGGGACATAGAGGGTGTAGCAAGAGTCCTTGGAGGTTCTAATAAGAGTAGAATGGTTAAGAGAGTATTCTAAAGGCTTAGAATGGTCTAGGAATGTGTAGTAGGACTTATAAGAACCATTAGAATGATCCTAAACAATGCATGGTACCCCAAGGGATGTAGAGGGTGTACCATGAATCCTTGGAGGTTCTAACAAATGTAGAATGGTTAAGAGAGTATTCTAAAGGCTTAGAATGGTCTAGGAATGTGTAATAGGACTTATAATAACCATTAGAATGATCCTAAACAATGCTTGAGTCCCCAAGGGACGTAGAGGGTGTAGCATGAGTCCGCGGAGGTTATAACAAGTGTAGAATGGTTAAGATAGTATTCTAAAGGCTTAGAATGCTCTAGGAATGTGTATTAGGACTTATAATAACCATTGGAATGATCCTAAACATTGCATGGTCCCACAAGGGACGTAGAGGGTGTAGCATGAATCCTTGTAGGTTCTAACAAGTGTAGAATGGTTAAGAGAGTATTCTAAAGGCTTAGAATGGTCTAGGAATGTGTATTAGGACCTATAAGAACCATTAGAATGATCCTAAACATTGTTCGAGTCCCCAAGGGACATAGAGGGTGTAGCAAGAGTCCTTGGAGGTTTTAATAAGAGTAGAATGGTTAAGAGAGTATTCTAAAGGCTTAGAATGGTCTAGGAATGTGTAGTAGGACTTATAAGAACCATTAGAATGATCCTAAACAATGCATGGTACCCCAAGGGATGTAGAGGGTGTACCATGAATCCTTGGACGTTCTAACAAGTGTAGAATGGTTAAGAGAGTATTCTAAATGCTTAGAATGGTCTAGGAATGTGTAATAGGACATATAATAACCATTAGAATGATCCTAAACAATGCTTGAGTCCCCAAGGGACGTAGAGGGTGTAGCATGAGTCCTTGGAGGTTATAACAAGTGTAGAATGGTTAAGATAGTATTCTAAAGGCTTAGAATGGTCTAGGAATGTGTATTAGGACTTATAAGAACCATTAGAATGATCCTAAACATTGTTCGAGTCCCCAAGGGACATAGAGGGTGTAGCATGAGTCCTTGGAGGTTCTAATAAGAGTAGAATGGTTAAGAGAGTATTCTAAAGGCTTAGAATGGTCTAGGAATGTGTAGTAGGACTTATAAGAACCATTAGAATGATCCTAAACAATGCATGGTACCCCAAGGGATGTAGAGGGTGTACCATGAATCCTTGGACGTTCTAACAAGTGTAGAATGGTTAAGAGAGTATTCTAAATGCTTAGAATGGTCTAGGAATGTGTAATAGGACATATAATAACCATTAGAATGATCCTAAACAATGCTTGAGTCCCCAAGGGACGTAGAGGGTGTAGCATGAGTCCTTGGAGGTTATAACAAGTGTAGAATGGTTAAGATAGTATTCTAAAGGCTTAGAATGGTCTAGGAATGTGTATTAGGACTTATAATAACCATTAGAATGATCCTAAACATTGCATGGTGCCCCAAGGGACGTAGAGGGTGTAGCTTGAGTCCTTGGAGGTTCTAACAAGTGTAGAATGGTTAAGATAGTATTCTAAAGGCTTAGAATGGTCTAGGAATGTGTATTAGGAATTATAATAACCATTGGAATGATCCTAAACATTGCATGGTACCCCAAGGGACGTAGAGGGTGTACTATAAGTCCTTGGAGGTTCTAAAAAGTGTAGAATGGTTAATAGAGTATTCTAAAGGCTTAGAATGGTCTAGGAATGTGTATTAGGACTTATAAGAACCATTAGAATGATCCTAAACTTTGCTCGAGTCCCCAAGGGACATAGAGGGTGTAGGATGAGTCCTTGGAGTTTCTAATAAGTGTAGAATGGTTAAGAGGGTATTCTAAAGGCTTAGAATGGTCTAGGAATGTGTATTAGGACTTATAAGAACCATTAGAATGATCCTAAACATTGCATGGTACCCCAAGGGACGTAGAGGGTGTACCATGAGTCCTTGGAGGTTCTAACAAGTGTAGAATGGTTAAGAGAGTATTCTAAATGCTTAGAATGGTCTAGGAATGTATAATAGGACTTATAATAACCATTAGAATGATCCTAAACAATGCTTGAGTCCCCAAGGGACGTAGAGGGTGTAGCATGAGTCCTTGGAGGTTATAACATGTGTAGAATGGTTAAGATAGTATTCTAAAGGCATAGAATGGTCTAGGAATGTGTATTAGGACTTATAATAACCATTAGAATGATCCTAAACATTGCATGGTGCCCCAAGGGACGTAGAGGGTGTAGCATGAGTCCTTGGAGGTTCTAATAAGTGTAGAATGGTTAAGAGAGTATTCTAAAGGCTTAGAATGGTCTAGGAATGTGTACTAGGACTTATAATAACCATTAGAATGATCCTAAACATTGCATGGTACCCCAAGGGACGTAGAGGGTGTACCATGAGTCCTTGGAGGTTCAAACAAAGTGTACAATGGTTAAGAGAGTATTCTAAAGGCTTAGAATGGTCTAGGAATGTGTATTAGGACTAATAAGAACCATTAGAATGATCCTAAACATTGTTCGAGTCCCCAAGGGACATAGAGGGTGAAGCAAGAGTCCTTGGAGGTTCTAATAAGAGTAGAATGGTTAAGAGAGTATTCTAAAGGCTTAGAATGGTCTAGGAATGTGTAGTAGGACTTATAAGAACCATTAGAATGATCCTAAACAATGCATGGTACCCCAAGGGATGAAAAGGGTGTACCATGAATCCTTGGAGGTTCTAACAAGTGTAGAATGGTTAAGAGAGTATTCTAAATGCTTAGAATGGTCTAGGAATGTGTAATAGGACTTATAATAACCATTAGAATGATCCTAAACAATGCTGGAGTCGCCAAGGGACGTAGAGGGTGTAGCATGAGTCTTTGGAGATTATAACAAGTGTAGAATGGTTAAGATAGTATTCTAAAGGCATAGAATGGTCTAGGAATGTGTATTAGGACTTATAATAACCATTAGAATGATCCTAAACATTGCATGGTGCCCCAAGGGACGTAGAGGGTGTAGCATGAGTCCTTGGAGGTTCTAAAAAGTGTAGAATGGTTAAGAGAGTATTCTAAAGGCTTAGAATGGTCTAGGAATGTGTATTAGGAGTTAAAAGAACCATTAGAATGATCCTAAACTTTGCTCGAGTCCCCAAGGGACATAGAGGGTGTAGGATGAGTCGTTGGAGGTTCTAATAAGTGTAGAATGGTTAAGAGAGTATTCTAAAGGCTTAGAATGGTCTAGGAATGTGTATTAGGACTTATAAGAACCATTAGAATGATCCTAAACATTGCATGGTACCCCAAGGGACGTAGAGGGTGTACCATGAGTCCTTGGAGGTTCTAACAAGTGTAGAATGGTTAAGAGAGTATTCTAAATGCTTAGAATGTTCTAGGAATGTATAATAGGACTTATAATAACCATTAGAATGATCCTAAACAATGCTTGAGTCCCCAAGGGACGTAGAGGGTGTAGCATGAGTCCTTGGAGGTCATAACAAGTGTAGAATGGTTAAGATAGTATTATAAAGGCATAGAATGGTCTAGGAATATGTATTAGGACTTATAAGAACCATTAGAATGATCCTAAACATTGCATGGTGCCCCAAGGGACGTAGAGGGTGTAGCATGAGTCCTTGGAGGTTCTAATAAGTGTAGAATGGTTAAGAGAGTATTCTAAAGGCTTAGAATGGTCTAGGAATGTGTATTAGGACTTATAAGAACCATTAAAATGATGCTAAACATTGCATGGTACCCCAAAGGACGTAGAGGGTGTACCATGAGTCCTTGAATGGTTAAGAGAGTATTCTAAAGGCTTATAATGGTCTAGGAATGTGTATTAGGACTTATAATAACCATTGGAATGATCCTAAACATTGCATGGTACCACAAGGGACGTAGAGGGTGTAGCATGAGTCCTTGTAGGTTCTAACAAGTGTAGAATGGTTAAGATTGTATTCTAAAGGCTTAGAATGGTCTAGGAATGTGTATTAGGACTTATAAGAACCATTAGAATGATCCTAAACATTGTTTGAGTCCCCAAGGGACATAGAGGGTGCAGCAAGAGTCCTTGGAGGTTCTGATAAGAGTAGAATGGTTAAGAGAGTATTCTAAAATCTTAGAATGGTCTAGGAATGTGTAGTACGACTTATAAGAACCATTAGAATGATCCTAAACAATGCATGGTACCCCAAGGGATGTAGAGGGTGTACCATGAATCCTTGTAGGTTCTAACAAGTGTAGAATGGTTAAGAGAGTATTCTAAAGGCTTAGAATGGTCTAGGAATGTGTATTAGGACTTATAATAACCATTGGAATGATCCTAAACATTGCATGGTACCACAAGGGACGTAGAGGGTGTAGCATGAGTCCTTGTAGGTTCTAACAAGTGTAGAATGGTTAAGAGAGTATTCTAAATGCTTAGAATGGTCTAGGAATGTGTAATAGGACTTATAATAACCATTAGAATGATCCTAAACAATGCTTCAGTCCCCAAGGGACGTAGAGTGTGTAGCATGAGTCCTTGTAGGTTATAACAAGTGTAGAATGGTTAAGATAGTATTCTAAAGGCATAGAATGGTCTAGGAATGTTTATTAGGAATTTTAATAACCATTAGAATGATCCTAAACATTGCATGGTGCCCCAAGGGACGTAGAGGGTGTAGCATGAGTCCTTGGAGGTTCCAATAAGTGTAGAATGGTTAAGAGAGTATTCTAAAGGCTTAGAATGGTCTAGGAATGTGTACTAGGACTTATAATAACCATTAGAATGATCCTAAACATTGCATGGTACCCCAAGGGACGTAGAGGGTGTACCATGAATCCTTGGAGGTTCTAACAAGTGTAGAATGGTTAAGAGAGTATTCTAAAGGCTTAGAATGGTACAGGAATGTGTATTAGGACTTATAATAACCATTGGAATGATCCTAAACAATGCTGGAGTCCCCAAGGGACGTAGAGGGTGTAGCATGAGTACTTGGAGATTATAACAAGTGTAGAATGGTTAAGATAGTATTCTAAAGGCATAGAATGGTCTAGGAATGTGTATTAGGACTTATAATAACCATTAGAATGATCCTAAACATTGCATGGTGCCCCAAGGGATGTAGAGGGTGTAGCATGAGTCCTTGGAGGTTCTAATAAGTGTAGAATGGTTAAGAGAGTATTCTAAAGGCTTAGAATGGTCTAGGAATGTGTACTAGGACTTATAATATCCATTAGAATGATCCTAAACATTGCATGGTACCCCAAGGGACGTAGAGGGTGTACCATGAGTCCTTGGAGGTTCTAAAAAGTGTAGAATGGTTAATAGAGTATTCTAAAGGCTTAGAATGGTCTAGGAATGTGTATTAGGACTTATAAGAACCATTAGAATGATCCTAAACATTGTTCGAGTCCCCAAGGGACATAGAGGGTGTAGCAAGAGTCCTTGTAGGTTCTAATAAGAGTAGAATGGTTAAGAGAGTATTCTAAAGGCTTAGAATGGTCTAGGAATGTGTAGTAGGACTTATAAGAACCATTAGAATGATCCTAAATAATGCATGGTACCCCAAGGGATGTAGAGGGTGTACCATGAATCCTTGGAGGTTCTAACAAGTGTAGAATGGTTAAGAGAGTATTCTAAATGCTTAGAATGGTCTAGGAATGTGTAATAGGACTTATAATAACCATTAGAATGATCCTAAACAATGCTTGAGTCCCCAAGGGACGTAGAGGGTGTAGCATGAGTCCGCGGAGGTTATAACAAGTGTAGAATGGTTAAGATAGTATTCTAAAGGCTTAGAATGGTCTAGGAATGTGTATTAGGACTTATAAGAACCATTAGAATGATCCTAAGCATTGTTCGAGTCCCCAAGGGACATAGAGGGTGTAGCAAGAGTCCTTGGAGGTTCTAATAAGAGTAGAATGGTTAAGAGAGTATTCTAAAGGCTTAGAATGGTCTAGGAATGTGTAGTAGGACTTATAAGAACCATTAGAATGATCCTAAACAATGCATGGTACCCCAAGGGATGTAGAGGGTGTACCATGAATCCTTGGAGGTTCTAACAAGTGTAGAATGGTTAAGAGAGTATTCTAAATGCTTAGAATGGTCTAGGAATGTGTAATAGGACTTATAATAACCATTAGAATGATCCTAAACAATGCTTGAGTCCCCAAGGGACGTAGAGGGTGTAGTATGAGTCCGCGGAGGTTATAACAAGTGTAGAATGGTTAAGATAGTATTCTAAAGGCTTAGAATGCTCTAGGAATGTGTATTAGGACTTATAATAACCATTGGAATGATCCTAAAAATTGCATGGTACCACAAGGGACGTAGAGGGTGTAGCATGAATCCTTTTAGGTTCTAACAAGTGTAGAATGGTTAAGAGAGTATTCTAAAGGCTTAGAATGGTCTAGGAATGTGTATTAGGACTTATAAGAACCATTAGAATGATCCTAAACATTGTTCGAGTCCCCAAGGGACATAGAGGGTGTAGCAAGAGTCCTTGTAGGTTCTAATAAGAGTAGAATGGTTAAGAGAGTATTCTAAAGGCTTAGAATGGTCTAGGAATGTGTAGTAGGACTTATAAGAACCATTAGAATGATCCTAAATAATGCATGGTACCCCAAGGGATGAAAAGGGTGTACCATGAATCCTTGGAGGTTCTAACAAGTGTAGAATGGTTAATAGAGTATTCTAAATGCTTAGAATGGTCTAGGAATGTATAATAGGACTTGTAATAACCATTAGAATGATCCTAAACAATGCTTGAGTCCCCAAGGGACGTAGAGGGTGTAGCATGAGTCCTTGGAGGTTATAACAAGTGTAGAATGGTTAAGATAGTATTCTAAAGGCATAGAATGGTCTAGGAATGTGTATTAGGACTTATAATAACCATTAGAATGATCCTAAACAATGCATGGTACCCCAAGGGATGTAGAGGGTGTACCATGAATCCTTGGAGGTTCTAACAAGTGTAGAATGGTTAAGAGAGTATTCTAAATGCTTAGAATGGTCTAGGAATGTGTAATAGGACTTATAATAACCATTAGAATGATCCTAAACAATGCTTGAGTCCCCAAGGGACATAGAGGGTGTAGCATGAGTCCGCGGAGGTTATAACAAGTGTAGAATGGTTAAGATAGTATTCTAAAGGCTTAGAATGCTCTAGGAATGTGTATTAGGACTTATAATAACCATTGGAATGATCCTAAAAATTGCATGGTACCACAAGGGACGTAGAGGGTGTAGCATGAATCCTTTTAGGTTCTAACAAGTGTAGAATGGTTAAGAGAGTATTCTAAAGGCTTAGAATGGTCTAGGAATGTGTATTAGGACTTATAAGAACCATTAGAATGATCCTAAACATTGTTCGAGTCCCCAAGGGACATAGAGGGTGTAGCAAGAGTCCTTGTAGGTTCTAATAAGAGTAGAATGGTTAAAAGAGTATTCTAAAGACTTAGAATGGTCTAGGAATGTGTAGTAGGACTTATAAGAACCATTAGAATGATCCTAAACAATGCATGGTACCCCAAGGGATGAAAAGGGTGTACCATGAACCCTTGGAGGTTCTAACAAGTGTAGAATGGTTAAGAGAGTATTCTAAAGGCTTAAAATGGTCTAGGAATGTGTATTAGGACTTATAAGAACCATTAGAATGATCCTAAACATTGTTCGAGTCCCCTAGGGACATAGAGGGTGTAGCAAGAGTCCTTGTAGGTTCTAATAACAGTAGAATGGTTAAGAGAGTATTCTAAAGGCTTAAAATGGTCTAGGAATGTGTAGTAGGACTTATAAGAACCATTAGAATGATCCTAAATAATGCATGGTACCCCAAGGGATGAAAAGGGTGTACCATGAATCCTTGGAGGTTCTAACAAGTGTAGAATGGTTAAGAGAGTATTCTAAATGCTTAGAATGGTCTAGGAATGTATAATAGGACTTGTAATAACCATTAGAATGATCCTAAACAATGCTTGAGTCCCCAAGGGACGTAGAGGGTGTAGCATGAGTCCTTGGAGGTTATAACAAGTGTAGAATGGTTAAGATAGTATTCTAAAGGCTTAGAATGGTCTAGGAATGTGTATTAGGACTTATAATAACCATTAGAATGATCCTAAACAATGCATGGTACCCCAAGGGACGTAGAGGGTGTAGCATGAGTCCTTGTAGGTTCTAACAAGTGTAGAATGGTTAAGAGAGTATTCTAAAGGCTTAGAATGGTCTATGAATGTGTATTAGGACTTATAAGAACCATTAGAATGATCCTAAACATTGTTCGAGTCCCCAAGGGACATAGAGGGTGTAGCAAGAGTCCTTGGAGGTTCTAATAAGAGTAGAATGGTTAAGAGAGTATTCTAAAGGCTTAGAATGGTCTAGAAACGTGTAGTAGGACTTATAAGAACCATTAGAATGATCCTAAACAATGCATGGTACCCCAAGGGATGTAGAGGGTGTACCATGAATCCTTGGACGTTCTAACAAGTGTAGAATGGTTAAGAGAGTATTCTAAATGCTTAGAATGGTCTAGGAATGTGTAATAGGACTTATAATAACCATTAGAATGATCCTAAACAATGCTGGAGTCCCCAAGGGACGTAGAGGGTGTAGCATGAGTCCTTGGAGGTTATAACAAGTGTAGAATGGTTAAGATAGTACTCTAAAGGCTTAGAATGGTCTAGGAATGTGTATTAGGACTTATAATAACCATTAGAATGATCCTAAACATTGCATGGTGCTTCAAGGGACGTAGAGGGTGTAACATGAGTCCTTGGAGATTCTAATAAGTGTAGAATGGTTAAGAGAGTATTCTAAAGGCTTAGAATGGTCTAGGAATGTGTATTAGGACTTATAATAACCATTAGAATGATCCTAAACATTGCATGGTACCCCAAGGGACGTAGAGGGTGTACCATGAGTACTTGGAGGTTCTAACAAGTGTAGAATGGTTAAAAGAGTATTCTAAAGGCTTAGAATGGTCTAGGAATGTGTATTAGGACTTATAATAACCATTGGAATGATCCTAAACATTGCATGGTACCACAAGGGACGTAGATGGTGTAGCATGAATCCTTGTAGGTTCTAACAAGTGTAGAATGGTTAAGAGTGTATTCTAAAGGCTTAGAATGGTCTAGGAATGTGTATTAGGACTTATAATAACCATTAGAATGATCCTAAACATTGCATGGTACCCCAAGGGACGTAGAGGGTGTACCATGAGTCCTTGGAGGTTCTAACTAGTGTAGAATGGTTAAGAGAGTATTCTAAAGGCTTAGAATGGTCTAGGAATGTGTATTAGGACTTATAATAACCATTGGAATGATCCTAAACATTGCATGGTACCACAAGGGACGTAGAGGGTGTAGCATGAGTCCTTGTAGGTTCTAACAAGTGTAGAATGGTTAAGAGAGTATTCTAAAGGCTTAGAATGGTCTAGGAATGTGTATTAGGACTTATAATAACCATTAGAATGATCCTAAACATTGTTCGAGTCCCCAAGGGACATAGAGGGTACAGCATGAGTACTTGGAGGTTCTAACAAGTGTAGAATGGTTAAGAGAGTATTCTAAAGGCTTAGAATGGTCTAGGAATGTGTAGTAGGACTTATAAGAACCATTTGAATGATCCTAAACAATGCATGGTACCCCAAGGGATGTAGAGGGTGTACCATGAATCCTTGGACGTTCTAACAAGTGTAGAATGGTTAAGAGAGTATTCTAAATGCTTAGAATGGTCTAGGAATGTGTAATAGGACTTATAATAACCATTAGAATGATCCTAAACAATGCTTGAGTCCCCAAGGGACGTAGAGGGTGTAGCATGAGTCCTTGGAGGTTATAACAAGTGTAGAATGGTTAAGAGAGTATTCTAAAGGCTTAGAATGGTCTAGGAATGTGTATTAGGACTTATAATAACCATTAGAATGATCCTAAACATTGTTCGAGTCCCCAAGGGACATAGAGGGTACAGCATGAGTACTTGGAGGTTCTAACAAGTGTAGAATGGTTAAGAGAGTATTCTAAAGGCTTAGAATGGTCTAGGAATGTGTAGTAGGACTTATAAGAACCATTTGAATGATCCTAAACAATGCATGGTACCCCAAGGGATGTAGAGGGTGTACCATGAATCCTTGTAGGTTCTAACAAGTGTAGAATGGTTAAGAAAGTATTCTAAAGGCTTAGAATGGTCTAGGAATGTGTAGTAGGACTTATAATAACCATTGGAATGATCCTAAACATTGCATGGTACCACAAGGGACGTAGAGGGTGTAGCATGAGTCCTTTTAGGTTCTAACAAGTGTAGAATTGTTAAGAGAGTATTCTAAAGGCTTAGAATGGTCTAGGAATGTGTATTAGGACTTATAAGAACCATTAGAATGATCCTAAACATTGTTCGAGTCCCCAAGGGACATAGAGGGTGCAGCATGAGTACTTGGAGGTTCTAACAAGTGTAGAATGGTTAAGAGAGTATTCTAAATGCTTAGAATGGTCTAGGAATGTGTAGTAGGACTTATAAGAACCATTAGAATGATCCTAAACAATGCATGGTACCCCAAGGGATGTAGAGGGTGTACCATGAATCCTTGTAGGTTCTAACAAGTGTAGAATGGTTAAGAGAGTGTTCTAAAGGCTTAGAATGGTCTAGGAATGTATAATAGGACTTATAATAACCATTAGAATGATCCTAAACAATGCTTTAGTCCCCAAGGGACGTAGAGGGTGTAGCATGAGTCCTTGGAGGTTATAACAAGTGTAGAATGGTTAAGATAGTATTCTAAAGGCTTAGAATGGCCTAGGAATGTGTATTAGGAATTATAATAACCATTAGAATGATCCTAAACAATGCATGGTACCGCAAGGGACGTAGAGGGTGTAGCATGAGTCCTTGTTGGTTCTAACAAGTGTAGAATGGTTAAGAGAGTATTCTAAAGGCTTAGAATGGTCTAGGAATGTGTATTAGGACTTATAAGAACCATTAGAATGATCCTAAACATTGTTCGAGTCCCCAAGGGACATAGAGGGTGTAGCAAGAGTCCATGGAGGTTCTAATAAGAGTAGAATGGTTAA
Organism: Crotalaria pallida; assembly: GCA_037953625.1. Lineage (NCBI taxonomy): Eukaryota > Viridiplantae > Streptophyta > Magnoliopsida > Fabales > Fabaceae > Crotalaria > Crotalaria pallida. The sequence continues at coordinate 60,087,043 of CM075655.1, read as the reverse complement.
GAGAGTATTCTAAAGGCTTAGAATGGTCTAGGAACGTGTACTAGGACTTATAAGAACCATTTGAAAGATCCTAAACAATGCATGGTACCCCAAGGGATGTAGAGGGTGTACCATGAATCCTTGGACGTTCTAACAAGTGTAGAATGGTTAAGAGAGTATTCTAAATGCTTAGAATGGTCTAGGAATGTGTAGTAGGACTTATAAGAACCATTAGAATGATCCTAAACAATGCATGGTACCCCAAGGGATGTAGAGGGTGTACCATGAATCCGTGTAGGTTCTAACAAGTGTAGAATGGTTAAGAGAGTATTCTAAAGGCTTAGAATGGTCTAGGAATGTGTATTAGGACTTATAATAACCATTGGAATGATCCTAAACATTGCATGGTACCACAAGGGACGTAGAGGGTGTAGCATGAGTCCTTGTAGGTTCTAACAAGTGTAGAATGGTTAAGAGAGTATTCTAAAGGCTTAGAATGGTCTAGGAATGTGTATTAGGACTTATAAGAACCATTAGAATGATCCTAAACATTGTTCGAATCCCCAAGGGACATAGAGGGTGCAGCAAGAGTCCTTGGAGGTTCTGATAAGAGTAGAATGGTTAAGAGAGTATTCTAAAGGCTTAGAATGGTCTAGGAATGTGTAGTACGACTTATAAGAACCATTAGAATGATCCTAAACAATGCATGGTACCCCAAGGGATGTAGAGGGTGTACCATGAATCCTTGTAGGTTCTAACAAGTGTAGAATGGTTAAGAGAGTATTCTAAAGGCTTAGAATGGTCTAGGAATGTGTAGTAGGACTTATAAGAACCATTTGAATGATCCTAAACAATGCATGGTACCCCAAGGGATGTAGAGGGTGTACCATGAATCCTTGTAGGTTCTAACAAGTGTAGAATGGTTAAGAGAGTATTCTAAAGGCTTAGAATGGTCTAGGAATGTGTAGTAGGACTTATAAGAACCATTTGAATGATCCTAAACAATGCATGGTACCCCAAGGGATGTAGAGGGTGTACCATGAATCCTTGTAGGTTCTAACAAGTGTAGAATGGTTAAGAGAGTGTTCTAAAGGCTTAGAATGGTCTAGGAATGTATAATAGGACTTATAATAACCATTAGAATGATCCTAAACAATGCTTGAGTCCCCAAGGGACGTAGAGGGTGTAGCATGAGTCCTTGGAGGTTATAACAAGTGTAGAATGGTTAAGATAGTATTCTAAAGGCTTAGAATGGTCTAGGAATGTGTATTAGGAATTATAATAACCATTAGAATGATCCTAAACAATGCATGGTACCCCAAGGGACGTAGAGGGTGTAGCATGAGTCCTTGTAGGTTCTAACAAGTGTAGAATGGTTAAGAGAGTATTCTAAAGGCTTAGAATGGTCTAGGAATGTGTATTAGGACTTATAAGAACCATTAGAATGATCCTAAACATTGTTCGAGTCCCCAAGGGACATAGAGGGTGTAGCAAGAGTCCATGGAGGTTCTAATAAGAGTAGAATGGTTAAGAGAGTATTCTAAAGGCTTAGAATGGTCTAGGAACGTGTACTAGGACTTATAAGAACCATTTGAAAGATCCTAAACAATGCATGGTACCCCAAGGGATGTAGAGGGTGTACCATGAATCCTTGGACGTTCTAACAAGTGTAGAATGGTTAAGAGAGTATTCTAAATGCTTAGAATGGTCTAGGAATGTGTAGTAGGACTTATAAGAACCATTAGAATGATCCTAAACAATGCATGGTACCCCAAGGGATGTAGAGGGTGTACCATGAATCCGTGTAGGTTCTAACAAGTGTAGAATGGTTAAGAGAGTATTCTAAAGGCTTAGAATGGTCTAGGAATGTGTATTAGGACTTATAATAACCATTGGAATGATCCTAAACATTGCATGGTACCACAAGGGACGTAGAGGGTGTAGCATGAGTCCTTGTAGGTTCTAACAAGTGTAGAATGGTTAAGAGAGTATTCTAAAGGCTTAGAATGGTCTAGGAATGTGTATTAGGACTTATAAGAACCATTAGAATGATCCTAAACATTGTTCGAATCCCCAAGGGACATAGAGGGTGCAGCAAGAGTCCTTGGAGGTTCTGATAAGAGTAGAATGGTTAAGAGAGTATTCTAAAGGCTTAGAATGGTCTAGGAATGTGTAGTACGACTTATAAGAACCATTAGAATGATCCTAAACAATGCATGGTACCCCAAGGGATGTAGAGGGTGTACCATGAATCCTTGTAGGTTCTAACAAGTGTAGAATGGTTAAGAGAGTATTCTAAAGGCTTAGAATGGTCTAGGAATGTGTATTAGGACTTATAATAACCATTGGAATGATCCTAAACATTGCATGGTACCACATGGGACGTAGAGGGTGTAGCATGAATCCTTGTAGGTTCTAACAAGTGTAGAATGGTTAAGAGAGTATTCTAAAGGCTTAGAATGGTCTAGGAATGTGTATTAGGACTTATAATAACAATTGGAATGATCCTAAACATTGCATGGTACCACAAGGGACGTAGAGGGTGTAGCATGAGTACTTGGAGGTTCTAACAAGTGTAGAATGGTTAAGAGAGTATTCCAAAGGCTTAGAATGGTCTAGGAATGTGTATTAGGACTTATAATAACCATTGGAATGATCATGAACATTGCATGGTACCACAAGGGACGTAGAGGGTGTAGCATGAATCGTTGTAGGTTCTAACAAGTGTAGAATGGTTAAGAGAGTATTCTAAAGGCTTAGAATGGTCTAGGAATGTGTATTAGGACTTATAATAACCATTAGAATGATCCTAAACATTGTTCGAGTCCCCAAGGGACATAGAGGGTACAGCATGAGTACTTGGAGGTTCTAACAAGTGTAGAATGGTTAAGAGAGTATTCTAAAGGCTTAGAATGGTCTAGGAATGTGTAGTAGGACTTATAAGAACCATTTGAATGATCCTAAACAATGCATGGTACCCCAAGGGATGTAGAGGGTGTACCATGAATCCTTGTAGGTTCTAACAAGTGTAGAATGCTTAAGAAAGTATTCTAAAGGCTTAGAATGGTCTAGGAATGTGTAGTAGGACTTATAATAACCATTGGAATGATCCTAAACATTGCATGGTACCACAAGGGACGTAGAGGGTGTAGCATGAGTCCTTGTAGGTTCTAACAAGTGTAGAATGGTTAAGAGAGTATTCTAAAGGCTTAGAATGGTCTAGGAATGTGTATTAGGACTTATAAGAACCATTAGAATGATCCTAAACATTGTTCGAGTCCCCAAGGGACATAGAGGGTGCAGCATGAGTACTTGGAGGTGGTAACAAGTGTAGAATGGTTAAGAGAGTATTCTAAATGCTTAGAATGGTCTAGGAATGTGTAGTAGGACTTATAAGAACCATTAGAATGATCCTAAACAATGCATGGTACCCCAAGGGATGTAGAGGGTGTACCATGAATCCTTGTAGGTTCTAACAAGTGTAGAATGGTTAAGAGAGTGTTCTAAAGGCTTAGAATGGTCTAGGAATGTATAATAGGACTTATAATAACCATTAGAATGATCCTAAGCAATGCTTGAGTCCCCAAGGGACGTAGAGGGTGTAGCATGAGTCCTTGGAGGTTATAACAAGTGTAGAATGGTTAAGATAGTATTCTAAAGGCTTAGAATGGTCTAGGAATGTGTATTAGGAATTATAATAACCATTAGAATGATCCTAAACAATGCATGGTACCCCAAGGGACGTAGAGGGTGTAGCATGAGTCCTTGTAGGTTCTAACAAGTGTAGAATGGTTAAGAGAGTATTCTAAAGGCTTAGAATGGTCTAGGAATGTGTATTAGGACTTATAAGAACCATTAGAATGATCCTAAACATTGTTCGAGTCCCCAAGGGACATAGAGGGTGTAGCAAGAGTCCATGGAGGTTCTAATAAGAGTAGAATGGTTAAGAGAGTATTCTAAAGGCTTAGAATGGTCTAGGAACGTGTACTAGGACTTATAAGAACCATTTGAAAGATCCTAAACAATGCATGGTACCCTAAGGGATGTGGAGGGTGTACCATGAATCCTTGTAGGTTCTAACAAGTGTAGAATGGTTAAGAGAGTATTCTAAAGGCTTAGAATGGTCTAGGAATGTGTATTAGGACTTATAATAACCATTGGAATGATCCTAAACATTGCATGGTACCACAAGGGACGTAGAGGGTGTAGCATGAATCCTTGTAGGTTCTAACATGTGTAGAATGGTTAAGAGAGTATTCTAAAGGCTTAGAATGGTCTAGGAATGTGTATTAGGACTTATAAGAACCATTAGAATGATCCTAAACATTGTTCGAGTCCCCAAGGGACATAGAGGGTGCAGCAAGAGTCCTTGGAGGTTCTGATAAGAGTAGAATGGTTAAGAGAGTATTCTAAAGGCTTAGAATGGTCTAGGAATGTGTAGTACGACTTATAAGAACCATTAGAATGATCCTAAACAATGCATGGTACCCCAAGGGATGTAGAGGGTGTACCATGAATCCTTGTAGGTTCTAACAAGTGTAGAATGGTTAAGAGAGTATTCTAAAGGCTTAGAATGGTCTAGGAATGTGTATTAGGACTTATAATAACCATTGGAATGATCCTAAACATTGCATGGTACCACAAGGGACGTAGAGGGTGTAGCATGAATCCTTGTAGGTTCTAACAAGTGTAGAATGGTTAAGAGAGTATTCTAAAGGCTTAGAATGGTCTAGGAATGTGTATTAGGACTTATAATAACAATTGGAATGATCCTAAACATTGCATGGTACCACAAGGGACGTAGAGGGTGTAGCATGAGTACTTGGAGGTTCTAACAAGTGTAGAATGATTAAGAGAGTATTCTAAAGGCTTAGAATGGTCTAGGAATGTGTATTAGGACTTATAATAACCATTGGAATGATCATAAACATTGCATGGTACCACAAGGGACGTAGAGGGTGTAGCATGAATCGTTGTAGGTTCTAACAAGTGTAGAATGGTTAAGAGAGTATTCTAAAGGCTTAGAATGGTCTAGGAATGTGTATTAGGACTTATAAGAACCATTAGAATGATCCTAAACATTGTTCGAGTCCCCAAGGGACATAGAGGGTGTAGCAATAGTCCTTGGGTAGAATGGTTAAGAGAGTATTCTAAAGGCTTAGAATGGTCTAGGAATGTGTAGTAGGACTCATAAGAACCATTAGAATGATCCTAAACATTGCATGGTACCCTAAGGGATGTGGAGGGTGTACCATGAATCCTTGGAGGTTCTAACAAGTGTAGAATGGTTAAGAGAGTATTCTAAATGCTTAGAATGGTCTAAGAATGTGTAATAGGACTTATAATAACCATTAGAATGATCCTAAACAATGCTTGAGTCCCCAAGGGACGTAGAGGGTGTAGCATGAGTCCTTGGAGGTTATAACAAGTGTAGAATGGTTAAGATAGTATTCTAAAGGCATAGAATGGTCTAGGAATGTGTATTAGGACTTATAATAACCATTAGAATGATCCTAAACATTGCATGGTGCCCCAAGGGACGTAGAGGGTGTTGCATGAGTCCTTGGATGTTCTAAGAAGTGTAGAATGGTTAAGAGAGTATTCTAAAGGCTTAGAATGGTCTAGGAATGTGTACTAGGACTTATAATAACCATTAGAATGATCCTAAACATTGCATGGTACCCCAAGGGACGTAGAGGGTGTACCATGAGTCCTTGGAGGTTATAACAAGTGTAGAATGGTTAAGATAGTATTCTAAAGGCTTAGAATGGTCTAGGAATGTGTATTAGGACTTATAATAACCATTAGAATGATCCTAAACAATGCATGGTACCCCAAGGGAGGTAGAGGGTGTAGCATGAGTCCTTGTAGGTTCTAACAAGTGTAGAATGGTTAAGAGAGTATTCTAAAGGCTTGGAATGGTCTAGGAATGTGTATTAGGACTTATAAGAACCATTAGAATGATCCTAAACATTGTTCGAGTCCCCAAGGGACATAGAGGGTGTAGCAAGAGTCCTTGGGTAGAATGGTTAAGAGAGTATTCTAAAGGCTTAGAATGGTCTAGGAATGTGTAGTAGGACTCATAAGAACCATTAGAATGATCCTAAACATTGCATGGTACCCCAAGGGACGTAGAGGGTGTACCATGAGTCCTTGGAGGTTATAACAAGTGTAGAATGGTTAAGATAGTATTCTAAAGGCTTAGAATGGTCTAGGAATGTGTATTAGGACTTATAATAACCATTAGAATGATCCTAAACAATGCATGGTACCCCAAGGGACGTAGAGGGTGTAGCATGAGTCCTTGTAGGTTCTAACAAGTGTAGAATGGTTAAGAGAGTATTCTAAAGGCTTAGAATGGTCTAGGAATGTGTAGTAGGACTCATAAGAACCGTTAGAATGATCCTAAACATTGCATGGTACCCTAAGGGATGTAGAGGGTGTACCATGAATCCTTGGATGTTCTAACAAGTGTAGAATGGTTAAGAGAGTATTCTAAATGCTTAGAATGGTCTAGGAATGTATAATGGGACTTATAATAACCATTAGAATGATCCTAAACAATGCTTGAGTCCCCAAGGGACGTAGAGGGTGTAGCATGAGTCCTTGGAGGTTATAACAAGTGTAGAATGGTTAAGATAGTATTCTAAAGGCATAGAATGGTCTAGGAATGTGTATTAGGACTTATAAGAACCATTAGAATGATCCTAAACATTGTTCGAGTCCCCAAGGGACATAGAGGGTGCAGCATGAGTACTTGGAGGTTCTAACAAGTGTAGAATGGTTAAGAGAGGATTCTAAAGGCTTAGAATGGTCTAGGAATGTGTAGTAGGACTTATAAGAACCATTAGAATGATCCTAAACAATGCATGGTACCCCAAAGGACGTAGAGGGTGTACCATGAGTCCTTGGAGGTTCTAACAAAGTGTAGAATGGTTAAGAGAGTATTCTAAAGGCTTAGAATGGTCTAGGAATGTGTATTAGGACTTATAATAACCATTGGAATGATCCTAAACATTGCATGGTACCACAAGGGACGTAGAGGGTGTAGCATGAGTCCTTGTAGGTTCTAACAAGTGTAGAATGGTTAAGAGAGTATTCTAAAGGCTTAGAATGGTCTAGGAATGTGTATTAGGACTTATAAGAACCATTAGAATGATCCTAAACATTGTTCGAGTCCCCAAGGGACATAGAGGGTGCAGCAAGAATCCTTGGAGGTTCTGATAAGAGTAGAATGGTTAAGAGAGTATTCTAAAGGCTTAGAATGGTCTAGGAATGTGTAGTACGACTTATAAGAACCATTAGAATGATCCTAAACAATGCATGGTACCCCAAGGGATGTAGAGGGTGTACCATGAATCCTTGTAGGTTCTAACAAGTGTAGAATGGTTAAGAGAGTATTCTAAAGGTTTAGAATGGTCTAGGAATGTGTATTAGGACTTATAATAACCATTGGAATGATCCTAAACATTGCATGGTACCACAAGGGACGTAGAGGGTGTAGCATGAATCCTTGTAGGTTCTAACAAGTGTAGAATGGTTAAGAGAGTATTCTAAAGGCTTAGAATGGTCTAGGAATGTGTATTAGGACTTATAATAACAATTGGAATGATCCTAAACATTGCATGGTACCACAAGGGACGTAGAGGGTGTAGCATGAGTACTTGGAGGTTCTAACAAGTGTAGAATGGTTAAGAGAGTATTCTAAAGGCTTAGAATGGTCTAGGAATGTGTATTAGGACTTATAATAACCATTGGAATGATCATAAACATTGCATGGTACCACAAGGGACGTAGAGGGTGTAGCATGAATCGTTGTAGGTTCTAACAAGTGTAGAATGGTTAAGAGAGTATTCTAAAGGCTTAGAATGGTCTAGGAATGTGTATTAGGACTTATAAGAACCATTAGAATGATCCTAAACATTGTTCGAGTCCCCAAGGGACATAGAGGGTGTAGCAATAGTCCTTGGGTAGAATGGTTAAGAGAGTATTCTAAAGGCTTAGAATGGTCTAGGAATGTGTAGTAGGACTCATAAGAACCATTAGAATGATCCTAAACATTGCATGGTACCCTAAGGGATGTGGAGGGTGTACCATGAATCCTTGGAGGTTCTAACAAGTGTAGAATGGTTAAGAGAGTATTCTAAATGCTTAGAATGGTCTAAGAATGTGTAATAGGACTTATAATAACCATTAGAATGATCCTAAACAATGCTTGAGTCCCCAAGGGACGTAGAGGGTGTAGCATGAGTCCTTGGAGGTTATAACAAGTGTAGAATGGTTAAGATAGTATTCTAAAGGCATAGAATGGTCTAGGAATGTGTATTAGGACTTATAATAACCATTAGAATGATCCTAAACATTGCATGGTGCCCCAAGGGACGTAGAGGGTGTTGCATGAGTCCTTGGATGTTCTAAGAAGTGTAGAATGGTTAAGAGAGTATTCTAAAGGCTTAGAATGGTCTAGGAATGTGTACTAGGACTTATAATAACCATTAGAATGATCCTAAACATTGCATGGTACCCCAAGGGACGTAGAGGGTGTACCATGAGTCCTTGGAGGTTATAACAAGTGTAGAATGGTTAAGATAGTATTCTAAAGGCTTAGAATGGTCTAGGAATGTGTATTAGGACTTATAATAACCATTAGAATGATCCTAAACAATGCATGGTACCCCAAGGGAGGTAGAGGGTGTAGCATGAGTCCTTGTAGGTTCTAACAAGTGTAGAATGGTTAAGAGCGTATTCTAAAGGCTTAGAATGGTCTAGGAATGTGTATTAGGACTTATAAGAACCATTAGAATGATCCTAAACATTGTTCGAGTCCCCAAGGGACATAGAGGGTGTAGCAAGAGTCCTTGGGTAGAATGGTTAAGAGAGTATTCTAAAGGCTTAGAATGGTCTAGGAATGTGTAGTAGGACTCATAAGAACCATTAGAATGATCCTAAACATTGCATGGTACCCCAAGGGACGTAGAGGGTGTACGATGAGTCCTTGGAGGTTATAACAAGTGTAGAATGGTTAAGATAGTATTCTAAAGGCTTAGAATGGTCTAGGAATGTGTATTAGGACTTATAAGAACCATTAGAATGATCCTAAACATTGTTCGAGTCCCCAAGGGACATAGAGGGTGTAGCAAGAGTCCTTGGGTAGAATGGTTAAGAGAGTATTCTAAACGCTTAGAATGGTCTAGGAATGTGTAGTAGGACTCATAAGAACCGTTAGAATGATCCTAAACATTGCATGGTACCCCAAGGGACGTAGAGGGTGTACCATGAGTCCTTGGAGGTTATAACAAGTGTAGAATGGTTAAGATAGTATTCTAAAGGCTTAGAATGGTCTAGGAATGTGTATTAGGACTTATAATAACCATTAGAATGATCCTAAACAATGCATGGTACCCCAAGGGACGTAGAGGGTGTAGCATGAGTCCTTGTAGGTTCTAACAAGTGTAGAATGGTTAAGAGAGTATTCTAAAGGCTTAGAATGGTCTAGGAATGTGTATTAGGACTTATAAGAACCATTAGAATGATCCTAAACATTGTTCGAGTCCCCAAGGGACATAGAGGGTGTAGCAAGAGTCCTTGGGTAGAATGGTTAAGAGAGTATTCTAAAGGCTTAGAATGGTCTAGGAATGTGTAGTAGGACTCATAAGAACCGTTAGAATGATCCTAAACATTGCATGGTACCCTAAGGGATGTAGAGGGTGTACCATGAATCCTTGGATGTTCTAACAAGTGTAGAATGGTTAAGAGAGTATTCTAAATGCTTAGAATGGTCTAGGAATGTATAATAGGACTTATAATAACCATTAGAATGATCCTAAACAATGCTTGAGTCCCCAAGGGACGTAGAGGGTGTAGCATGAGTCCTTGGAGGTTATAACAAGTGTAGAATGGTTAAGATAGTATTCTAAAGGCATAGAATGGTCTAGGAATGTGTATTAGGACTTATAAGAACCATTAGAATGATCCTAAACATTGTTCGAGTCCCCAAGGGACATAGAGGGTGCAGCATGAGTACTTGGAGGTTCTAACAAGTGTAGAATGGTTAAGAGAGGATTCTAAAGGCTTAGAATGGTCTAGGAATGTGTAGTAGGACTTATAAGAACCATTAGAATGATCCTAAACAATGCATGGTACCCCAAGGGATGTAGAGGGTGTACCATGAATCCTTGTAGGTTCTAACAAGTGTAGAATGGTTAAGAGAGTATTCTAAAGGCTTAGAATGGTCTAGGAATGTGTATTAGGACTTATAATAACCATTGGAATGATCCTAAACATTGCATGGTACCACAAGGGACGTAGAGGGTGTAGCATGAGTCCTTGTAGGTTCTAACAAGTGTAGAATGGTTAAGAGAGTATTCTAAAGGCTTAGAATGGTCTAGGAATGTGTATTAGGACTTATAAGAACCATTAGAATGATCCTAAACATTGTTCGAGTCCCCAAGGGACATAGAGGGTGCAGCAAGAGTCCTTGGAGGTTCTGATAAGAGTACAATGGTTAAGAGAGTATTCTAAAGGCTTAGATTGGTCTAGGAATGTGTAGTACGACTTATAAGAACCATTAGAATGATCCTAAACAATGCATGGTACCCCAAGGGATGTAGAGGGTGTACCATGAATCCTTGTAGGTTCCAACAAGTGTAGAATGGTTAAGAGAGTATTCTAAAGGCTTAGAATGGTCTAGGAATGTGTATTAGGACTTATAATAACCATTGGAATGATCCTAAACATTGCATGGTACCACAAGGGACGTAGAGGGTGTAGCATGAATCCTTGTAGGTTCTAACAAGTGTAGAATGGTTAAGAGAGTATTCTAAAGGCTTAGAATGGTCTAGGAATGTGTATTAGGACTTATAATAACCGTTGGAATGATCCTAAACATTGCATGGTACCACAAGGGACGTTGAGGGTGTAGCATGAGTCCTTGTAGGTTCTAACAAGTGTAGAATGGTTAAGAGAGTATTCTAAAGGCTTAGAATGGTCTAGGAATGTGTATTAGGACTTATAAGAACCATTAGAATGATCCTAAACATTGTTCGAGTCCCCAAGGGACATAGAGGGTGCAGCATGAGTACTTGGAGGTTCTAACAAGTGTAGAATGGTTAAGAGAGTATTCTAAAGGCTTAGAATGGTCTAGGAATGTGTAGTAGGACTTATAAGAACCATTTGAATGATCCTAAATAATGCATGGTACCCCAAGGGATGTAGAGGGTGTACCATGAATCCTTGTAGGTTCTAACAAGTGTAGAATGGTTAAGAGAGTGTTCTAAAGGCTTAGAATGGTCTAGGAATGTATAATAGGACTTATAATAACCATTAGAATGATCCTAAACAATGCTCGAGTCCCCAAGGGACGTAGAGGGTGTAGCATGAGTCCTTGGAGGTTATAACAAGTGTAGAATGGTTAAGATAGTATTCTAAAGGCATAGAATGGTCTAGGAATGTGTATTAGGACTTATAATAACCATTAGAATGATCCTAAACATTGCATGGTACCCTAAGGGATGTAGAGGGTGTACCATGAATCCCTGTAGGTTCTAACAAGTGTAGAATGTTTAAGAGAGTATTCTAAAGGCTTAGAATGGTCTAGGAATGTGTATTAGGACTTATAATAACCATTGGAATGATCCTAAACATTGCATGGTACCACAAGGGACGTAGAGGGTGTAGCATGAGTCCTTGTAGGTTCTAACAAGTGTAGAATGGTTAAGAGAGTATTCTAAAGGCTTAGAATGGTCTAGGAATGTGTATTAGGACTTATAAGAACCATTAGAATGATCCTAAACATTGTTCGAGTCCCCAAGGGACATAGAGGGTGCAGCAAGAGTCCTTGGAGGTTCTAATAAGAGTGGAATGGTTAAGAGAGTATTCTAAAGGCTTAGAATGGTCTAGGAATGTGTAGTACGACTTATAAGAACCATTAGAATGATCCTAAACAATGCATGGTACCCCAAGGGATGTAGAGGGTGTACCATGAATCCTTGTAGGTTCTAACAAGTGTAGAATGGTTAAGAGAGTATTCTAAAGGCTTAGAATGGTCTAGGAATGTGTATTAGGACTTATAAGAACCATTAGAATGATCCTAAACATTGTTCGAGTCCCCAAGGGACATAGAGGGTGCAGCATGAGTACTTGGAGGTTCTAACAAGTGTAGAATGGTTAAGAGAGTATTCTAAAGGCTTAGAATGGTCTAGGAATGTGTAGTAGGACTTATAAGAACCATTTGAATGATCCTAAATAATGCATGGTACCCCAAGGGATGTAGAGGGTGTACCATGAATCCTTGTAGGTTCTAACAAGTGTAGAATGGTTAAGAGAGTGTTCTAAAGGCTTAGAATGGTCTAGGAATGTATAATAGGACTTATAATAACCATTAGAATGATCCTAAACAATGCTCGAGTCCCCAAGGGACGTAGAGGGTGTAGCATGAGTCCTTGGAGGTTATAACAAGTGTAGAATGGTTAAGATAGTATTCTAAAGGCATAGAATGGTCTAGGAATGTGTATTAGGACTTATAATAACCATTAGAATGATCCTAAACATTGCATGGTACCCTAAGGGATGTAGAGGGTGTACCATGAATCCCTGTAGGTTCTAACAAGTGTAGAATGTTTAAGAGAGTATTCTAAAGGCTTAGAATGGTCTAGGAATGTGTATTAGGACTTATAATAACCATTGGAATGATCCTAAACATTGCATGGTACCACAAGGGACGTAGAGGGTGTAGCATGAGTCCTTGTAGGTTCTAACAAGTGTAGAATGGTTAAGAGAGTATTCTAAAGGCTTAGAATGGTCTAGGAATGTGTATTAGGACTTATAAGAACCATTAGAATGATCCTAAACATTGTTCGAGTCCCCAAGGGACATAGAGGGTGCAGCAAGAGTCCTTGGAGGTTCTAATAAGAGTGGAATGGTTAAGAGAGTATTCTAAAGGCTTAGAATGGTCTAGGAATGTGTAGTACGACTTATAAGAACCATTAGAATGATCCTAAACAATGCATGGTACCCCAAGGGATGTAGAGGGTGTACCATGAATCCTTGTAGGTTCTAACAAGTGTAGAATGGTTAAGAGAGTATTCTAAAGGCTTAGAATGGTCTAGGAATGTGTATTAGGACTTATAATAACCATTGGAATGATCCTAAACATTGCATGGTACCACAAGGGACGTAGAGGGTGTAGCATGAATCCTTGTAGGTTCTAACAAGTGTAGAATGGTTAAGAGAGTATTCTAAAGGCTTAGAATGGTCTAGGAATGTGTATTAGGACTTATAATAACCATTCGAATGATCCTAAACATTGCATGGTACCCCAAGGGACGTAGAGGGTGTACGATGAGTCCTTGGAGGTTCTAACAAGTGTAGAATGGTTAAGAGAGTATTCTAAAGGCTTAGAATGGTCTAGGAATGTGTATTAGGACTTATAATAACCATTGGAATGATCCTAAACATTGCATGGTACCACAAGGGACGTAGAGGGTGTAGCATGAGTCCTTGTAGGTTCTAACAAGTGTAGAATGGTTAAGAGAGTATTCTAAAGGCTTAGAATGGTCTAGGAATGTGTATTAGGACTTATAAGAACCATTAGAATGATCCTAAACATTGTTCGAGTCCCCAAGGGACATAGAGGGTGCAGCATGAGTACTTGGAGGTTCTAACAAGTGTAGAATGGTTCAGAGAGTATTCTAAAGGCTTAGAATGGTCTAGGAATGTGTAGTAGGACTTATAAGAACCATTTGAATGATCCTAAACAATGCATGGTACCCCAAGGGATGTAGAGGGTGTACCATGAATCCTTGTAGGTTCTAACAAGTGTAGAATGGTTAAGAGAGTGTTCTAAAGGCTTAGAATGGTCTAGGAATGTATAATAGGACTTATAAAAACCATTAGAATGATCCTAAACAATGCTTGAGTCCCCAAGGGACGTAGAGGGTGTAGCATGAGTCCTTGGAGGTTATAACAAGTGTAGAATGGTTAAGATAGTATTCTAAAGGCTTAGAATGGTCTAGGAATGTGTATTAGGACTTATAATAACCATTAGAATGATCCTAAACAATGCATGGTACCCCAAGGGACGTAGAGGGTGTAGCATGAGTCCTTGTAGGTTCTAACAAGTGTAGAATGGTTAAGAGAGTATTCTAAAGGCTTAGAATGGTCTAGGAATGTGTATTAGGACTTATAAGAACCATTAGAATGATCCTAAACATTGTTCGAGTCCCCAAGGGACATAGAGGGTGTAGCAAGAGTCCTTGGAGGTTCTAATAAGAGTAGAATGGTTAAGAGAGTATTCTAAAGGCTTAGAATGGTCTAGGAACGTGTAGTAGGACTTATAAGAACCATTTGAATGATCCTAAACAATGCATGGTACCCCAAGGGATGTAGAGGGTATACCATGAATCCTTGGACGTTCTAACAAGTGTAGAATGGTTAAGAGAGTATTCTAAATGCTTAGAATGGTCTAGGAATGTGTAATAGGACTTATAATAACCATTAGAATGATCCTAAACAATGCTTGAGTCCCCAAGGGACGTAGAGGGTGTAGCATGAGTCCTTGGAGGTTATAACAAGTGTAGAATGGTTAAGATAGTACTCTAAAGGCTTAGAATGGTCTAGGAATGTGTATTAGGACTTATAATAACCATTAGAATGATCCTAAACATTGCATGGTGCTTCAAGGGACGTAGAGGGTGTAACATGAGTCCTTGGAGGTTCTAATAAGTGTAGAATGGTTAAGAGAGTATTCTAAAGGCTTAGAATGGTCTAGGAATGTGTACTAGGACTTATAATAACCATTAAAATGATCCTAAACATTGCATGGTACCCCAAGGGACGTAGAGGGTGTACCATGAGTACATGGAGGTTCTAACAAGTGTAGAATGGTTAAGAGAGTATTCTAAAGGCTTAGAATGGTCTAGGAATGTGTATTTGGACTTATAATAACCATTGGAATGATCGTAAACATTGCATGGTACCACAAGGGACGTAGAGGGTGTAGCATGAATCCTTGTAGGTTCTAACAAGTGTAGAATGGTTAAGAGAGTATTCTAAAGGCTTAGAATGGTCTAGGAATGTGTATTAGGACTTATAATAACCATTAGAATGATCCTAAACATTGAATGGTACCCCAAGGGACGTAGAGGGTGTACCCTGAGTCCTTGGAGGTTCTAACAAGTGTAGAATGGTTAAGAGAGTATTCTAAAGGCTTAGAATGGTCTAGGAATGTGTATTAGGACTTATAATAACCATTGGAATGATCCTAAACATTGCATGGTACCACAAGGGACGTAGAGGGTGTAGCATGAGTCCTTGTAGGTTCTAACAAGTGTAGAATGGTTAAGAGAGTATTCTAAAGGCTTAGAATGGTCTAGGAATGTGTATTAGGACTTATAATAACCATTAGAATGATCCTAAACATTGTTCGAGTCCCCAAGGGACATAGAGGGTGCAGCATGAGTACTTGGAGGTTCTAACAAGTGTAGAATGGTTAAGAGAGGATTCTAAAGGCTTAGAATGGTCTAGGAATGTGTAGTAGGACTTATAAGAACCATTAGAATGATCCTAAACAATGCATGGTACCCCAAGGGATGTAGAGGGTGTACCATGAATCCTTGTAGGTTCTAACAAGTGTAGAATGGTTAAGAGAGTATTCTAAAGGCTTAGAATGGTCTAGGAATGTGTATTAGGACTTATAATAACCATTGGAATGATCCTAAACATTGCATGGTACCACAAGGGACGTAGAGGGTGTAGCATGAGTCCTTGTAGGTTCTAACAAGTGTAGAATGGTTAAGAGAGTATTCTAAAGGCTTAGAATGGTCTAGGAATGTGTATTAGGACTTATAAGAACCATTAGAATGATCCTAAACATTGTTCGAGTCCCCAAGGGACATAGAGGGTGCAGCAAGAGTCCTTGGAGGTTCTGATAAGAGTAGAATGGTTAAGAGAGTATTCTAAAGGCTTAGAATGGTCTAGGAATGTGTAGTACGACTTATAAGAACCATTAGAATGATCCTAAACAATGCATGGTACCCCAAGGGATGTAGAGGGTGTACCATGAATCCTTGTAGGTTCTAACAAGTGTAGAATGATTAAGAGAGTATTCTAAAGGCTTAGAATGGTCTAGGAATGTGTATTAGGACTTATAATAACCATTGGAATGATCCTAAACATTGCATGGTACCACAAGGGACGTAGAGGGTGTAGCATGAATCCTTGGAGGTTCTAACAAGTGTAGAATGGTTAAGAGAGTATTCTAAAGGCTTAGAATGGTCTAGGAATGTGTATTAGGACTTATAATAACCATTGGAATGATCCTAAACATTGCATGGTACCCCAAGGGACGTAGAGGGTGTACCATGAGTACATGGAGGTTCTAACAAGTGTAGAATGGTTAAGAGAGTATTCTAAAGGCTTAGAATGGTCTAGGAATGTGTATTTGGACTTATAATAACCATTGGAATGATCGTAAACATTGCATGGTACCACAAGGGACGTAGAGGGTGTAGCATGAATCCTTGTAGGTTCTAACAAGTGTAGAATGGTTAAGAGAGTATTCTAAAGGCTTAGAATGGTCTAGGAATGTGTATTAGGACTTATAATAACCATTAGAATGATCCTAAACATTGAATGGTACCCCAAGGGACGTAGAGGGTGTACCCTGAGTCCTTGGAGGTTCTAACAAGTGTAGAATGGTTAAGAGAGTATTCTAAAGGCTTAGAATGGTCTAGGAATGTGTATTAGGACTTATAATAACCATTGGAATGATCCTAAACATTGCATGGTACCACAAGGGACGTAGAGGGTGTAGCATGAGTCCTTGTAGGTTCTAACAAGTGTAGAATGGTTAAGAGAGTATTCTAAAGGCTTAGAATGGTCTAGGAATGTGTATTAGGACTTATAATAACCATTAGAATGATCCTAAACATTGTTCGAGTCCCCAAGGGACATAGAGGGTGCAGCATGAGTACTTGGAGGTTCTAACAAGTGTAGAATGGTTAAGAGAGGATTCTAAAGGCTTAGAATGGTCTAGGAATGTGTAGTAGGACTTATAAGAACCATTAGAATGATCCTAAACAATGCATGGTACCCCAAGGGATGTAGAGGGTGTACCATGAATCCTTGTAGGTTCTAACAAGTGTAGAATGGTTAAGAGAGTATTCTAAAGGCTTAGAATGGTCTAGGAATGTGTATTAGGACTTATAATAACCATTGGAATGATCCTAAACATTGCATGGTACCACAAGGGACGTAGAGGGTGTAGCATGAGTCCTTGTAGGTTCTAACAAGTGTAGAATGGTTAAGAGAGTATTCTAAAGGCTTAGAATGGTCTAGGAATGTGTATTAGGACTTATAAGAACCATTAGAATGATCCTAAACATTGTTCGAGTCCCCAAGGGACATAGAGGGTGCAGCAAGAGTCCTTGGAGGTTCTGATAAGAGTAGAATGGTTAAGAGAGTATTCTAAAGGCTTAGAATGGTCTAGGAATGTGTAGTACGACTTATAAGAACCATTAGAATGATCCTAAACAATGCATGGTACCCCAAGGGATGTAGAGGGTGTACCATGAATCCTTGTAGGTTCTAACAAGTGTAGAATGGTTAAGAGAGTATTCTAAAGGCTTAGAATGGTCTAGGAATGTGTATTAGGACTTATAATAACCATTGGAATGATCCTAAACATTGCATGGTACCACAAGGGACGTAGAGGGTGTAGCATGAATCCTTGGAGGTTCTAACAAGTGTAGAATGGTTAAGAGAGTATTCTAAAGGCTTAGAATGGTCTAGGAATGTGTATTAGGACTTATAATAACCATTGGAATGATCCTAAACATTGCATGGTACCACAAGGGACGTAGAGGGTGTAGCATGAATCGTTGTAGGTTCTAACAAGTGTAGAATGGTTCAGAGAGTATTCTAAAGGCTTAGAATGGTCTAGGAATGTGTATTAGGACTTATAAGAACCATTAGAATGATCCTAAACATTGTTCAAGTCCCCAAGGGACATAGAGGGTGCAGCAAGAGTCCTTGGAGGTTCTGATAAGAGTAGAATGGTTAAGAGAGTATTCTAAAGGCTTAGAATGGTCTAGGAATGTGTAGTACGACTTATAAGAACCATTAGAATGATCCTAAACAATGCATTGTACCCCAAGGGATGTAGAGGGTGTACCATGAATCCTTGTAGGTTCTAACAAGTGTAGAATGGTTAAGAGAGTATTCTAAAGGCTTAGAATGGTCTAGGAATGTGTATTAGGACTTATAATAACCATTGGAATGATCCTAAACATTGCATGGTACCCCAAGGGACGTAGAGGGTGTACCATGAGTACATGGAGGTTCTAACAAGTGTAGAATGGTTAAGAGAGTATTCTAAAGGCTTAGAATGGTCTAGGAATGTGTATTTGGACTTATAATAACCATTGGAATGATCGTAAACATTGCATGGTACCACAAGGGACGTAGAGGGTGTAGCATGAATCCTTGTAGGTTCTAACAAGTGTAGAATGGTTAAGAGAGTATTCTAAAGGCTTAGAATGGTCTAGGAATGTGTATTAGGACTTATAATAACCATTAGAATGATCCTAAACATTGAATGGTACCCCAAGGGACGTAGAGGGTGTACCCTGAGTCCTTGGAGGTTCTAACAAGTGTAGAATGGTTCAGAGAGTATTCTAAAGGCTTAGAATGGTCTAGGAATGTGTATTAGGACTTATAAGAACCATTAGAATGATCCTAAACATTGTTCAAGTCCCCAAGGGACATAGAGGGTGCAGCAAGAGTCCTTGGGTAGAATGGTTAAGAGAGTATTCTAAAGGCTTAGAATGGTCTAGGAATGTGTAGTAGGACTCATAAGAACCATTAGAATGATCCTAAACATTGCATGGTACCCTAAGGGATGTAGAGGGTGTACCATGTATCCTTGGAGGTTCTAACAAGTGTAGAATGGTTAAGAGAGTATTCTAAATGCTTAGAATGGTCTAGGAATGTGTAATAGGACTTATAATAACCATTAGAATGATCCTAAACAATGCTTGAGTCCCCAAGGGACGTAGAGGGTGTAGCATGAGTCCTTGGAGGTTATAACAAGTGTAGAATGGTTAAGATAGTATTCTAAAGGCATAGAATGGTCTAGGAATGTGTATTAGGACTTATAATAACCATTAGAATGATCCTAAACATTGCATGGTGCCCCAAGGGACGTAGAGGGTGTAGCATGAGTCCTTGGATGTTCTAATAAGTGTAGAATGGTTAAGAGAGTATTCTAAAGGCTTAAAATGGTCTAGGAATGTGTACTAGGACTTATAATAACCATTAGAATGATCCTAAACATTGCATGGTACCCCAAGGGACGTAGAGGGTGTACCATGAGTCCATGGAGGTTCTAACAAGTGTAGAATGGTTAAGATAGTATTCTAAAGGCTTAGAATGGTCTAGGAATGTGTATTAGGACTTATAAGAACCATTTGAATGATCCTAAATAATGCATGGTACCCCAAGGGACGTAGAGGGTGTAGCATGAGTCCTTGTAGGTTCTAACAAGTGTAGAATGGTTAAGAGAGTATTCTAAATGCTTAGAATGGTCTAGGAATGTGTAATAGGACTTATAATAACCATTAGAATGATCCTAAACAATGCTTGAGTCCCCAAGGGACGTAGAGGGTGTAGCATGAGTCCTTGGAGGTTATAACAAGTGTAGAATGGTTAAGATAGTATTCTAAAGGCATAGAATGGTCTAGGAATGTGTATTAGGACTTATAATAACCATTAGAATGATCCTAAACATTGCATGGTGCCCCAAGGGACGTAGAGGGTGTAGCATGAGTCCTTGGATGTTCTAATAAGTGTAGAATGGTTAAGAGAGTATTCTAAAGGCTTAAAATGGTCTAGGAATGTGTACTAGGACTTATAATAACCATTAGAATGATCCTAAACATTGCATGGTACCCCAAGGGACGTAGAGGGTGTACCATGAGTCCATGGAGGTTATAACAAGTGTAGAATGGTTAAGATAGTATTCTAAAGGCTTAGAATGGTCTAGGAATGTGTATTAGGACTTATAATAACCATTAGAATGATCCTAAACAATGCATGGTACCACAAGGGACGTAGAGGGTGTAGCATGAATCGTTGTAGGTTCTAACAAGTGTAGAATGGTTAAGAGAGTATTCTAAAGGCTTAGAATGGTCTAGGAATGTGTATTAGGACTTATAAGAACCATTAGAATGATCCTAAACATTGTTCGACTCCCCAAGGGACATAGAGGGTGTAGCAAGAGTCCTTGGGTAGAATGGTTAAGAGAGTATTCTAAAGGCTTAGAATGGTCTAGGAATGTGTAGTAGGACTCATAAGAACCATTAGAATGATCCTAAACATTGCATGGTACCCTAAGGGATGTAGAGGGTGTACCATGTATCCTTGGAGGTTCTAACAAGTGTAGAATGGTTAAGAGAGTATTCTAAATGCTTAGAATGGTCTAGGAATGTGTAATAGGACTTATAATAACCATTGGAATGATCCTAAACAATGCTTGAGTCCCCAAGGGACGTAGAGGGTGTAGCATGAGTCCTTGGAGGTTATAACAAGTGTAGAATGGTTAAGATAGTATTCTAAAGGCATAGAATGGTCTAGGAATGTGTATTAGGACTTATAATAACCATTAGAATGATCCTAAACATTGCATGGTGCCCCAAGGGACGTAGAGGGTGTAGCATGAGTCCTTGGATGTTCTAATAAGTGTAGAATGGTTAAGAGAGTATTCTAAAGGCTTAAAATGGTCTAGGAATGTGTACTAGGACTTATAATAACCATTATAATTATCCTAAACATTGCATGGTACCCCAAGGGACGTAGAGGGTGTACCATGAGTCCATGGAGGTTATAACAAGTGTAGAATGGTTAAGATAGTATTCTAAAGGCTTAGAATGGTCTAGGAATGTGTATTAGGACTTCTAATAACCATTAGAATGATCCTAAACAATGCATGGTACCCCAAGGGACGTAGAGGGTGTAGCATGAGTCCTTGTAGGTTCTCACAAGTGTAGAATGGTTAAGAGAGTATTTTAAAGGCTTAGAATGGTCTAGGAATGTGTATTAGGACTTATAAGAACCATTAGAATGATGCTAAACATTGTTCGAGTCCCCAAGGGACATAGAGGGTGTAGCAAGAGTCCTTGGAGGTTCTAATAAGAGTAGAATGGTTAAGAGAGTATTCTAAAGGCTTAGAATGGTCTAGGAATGTGTAGTAGGACTTATAAGAACCAATAGAATGATCCTAAACAATGCATGGTACCCCAAGGGATGTAGAGGGTGTACCATGAATCCTTGGACGTTCTAACAAGTGTAGAATGGTTAAGAGAGTATTCTAAATGCTTAGAATGGTCTAGGAATGTGTAATAGGACTTATAATAACCATTAGAATGATCCTAAACAATGCTTGAGTCCCCAAGGGACGTAGAGGGTGTACCATGAGTCCTTGGAGGTTCTAACAAGTGTAGAATGGTTAAGAGAGTATTCTAAAGGCTTAGAATGGTCTAGGAAAGTGTACTAGGACTTATGATAACCATTAGAATGATCCTAAACATTGCATGGTACCTCAAGGGACGTAGAGGGTCTAGCATGAGTCCTTGGAGGTTCTAACAAGTGTAGAATGGTTAAGAGAGTATTCTAAAGGCTTAGAATGGTCTAGGAATGTGTAATAGGACTAATAATAACCTTTAGAATGATCCTAAACAATGCTTGAGTCCCCAAGGGACGTAGAGGGTGTACCATGAGTCCTTGGAGGTTCTAACAAGTGTAGAATGGTTAAGAGAGTATTCTAAAGGCTTAGAATGGTCTTGGAATGTGTATTAGGAATTATAAGAACCGTTAGAATGATCCTAAACATTGCTCGAGTCCCCAAGGGACGTAGAGGGTGCAGCATGAGTCCTTGGAGGTTCTAATAAGCGTAGAATGGTTAAGAGAGAATTCTAAAGGCTTAGAATGGTCTAGGAAAGTGTACTAGGACTTATAATAACCATTAGAATGATCCTAAACATTGCATGGTACCACAAGGGACGTAGAGGGTGTAGCATGAGTCCTTGGAGGTTCTAACAAGTGTAGAATGGTTTAGAGAGTATTCTAAAGGCTTAGAATGGTCTAGGAAAGTGTACTAGAACTTATAATAACCATTAGAATGATCCTGAACATTGCATGGTACCACAAGGGACGTAGAGGGTGTAGCATGAGTCCTTGGAGGTTCTAACAAGTGTAGAATGGTTAAGAGAGTATTCTAAAGGCTTAGAATGGTCTAGGAATGTGTAATATGACTTATAATAACCATTAGAATGATCCTAAACAATGCTTGAGTCCCCAAGGGACGTAGAGGGTGTACCATGAGTCCTTGGAGGTTCTAACAAGTGTAGAATGGTTAAGAGAGTATTCTAAAGGCTTAGAATGGTCTAGGAAAGTGTACTAGGACTTATGATAACCATTAGAATGATCCTAAACATTGCATGGTACCACAAGGGACGTAGAGGGTCTAGCATGAGTCCTTGGAGGTTCTAACAAGTGTAGCATGGTGAAGAGAGTATTCTAAAGGCTTAGAATGGTCTTGGAATGTGTATTAGGACTTATAATAATCGTTACAATGATCCTAAACATTGCTCGAGTCCCCAAGGGACGTAGAGGGTGCAGCATGAGTCCTTGGAGGTTCTAATAAGCGTAGAATGGTTAAGAGAGTATTCTAAAGGCTTAGAATGGTCTTGGAATGTGTATTAGGACTTATAAGAACCGTTAGAATGATCCTAAACATTGCTCGAGTCCCCATGGGACGTAGAGGGTGCAGCATGTGTCCTTGGAGGTTCTAATAAGCGTAGAATGGTTAAGAGAGTATTCTAAAGGCTTAGAATGGTCTAGGAAAGTGTACTAGGACTTATAATAACCATTAGAATGATCCTAAACATTGCATGGTACCACAAGGGACGTAGAGGGTGTAGCATGAGTCCTTGGAGGTTCTAATAAGCGTAGAATGGTTAAGAGAGTATTCTAAAGGCTTAGAATGAGCTAGGAATGTGTAATAGGACTTATAATAACCATTAGAATGATCCTAAACAATGCTTGAGTCCCCAAGGGACGTAGAGGGTGTACCATGAGTCCTTGGAGGTTCTAACAAGTGTAGAATGGTTAAGAGAGTATTCTAAAGGCTTAGAATGGTCTTGGAATGTGTATTAGGACTTATAAGAACCGTTAGAATGATCCTAAACATTGCTCGAGTCCCCGAGGGACGTAGAGGGTGCAGCATGAGTCCTTAGAGGTTCTAATAAGAGTAGAATGGTTAAGTGAGTATTCTAAAGGCTTAGAATGGTCTAGGAAAGTGTACTAGGACTTATAATAACCATTAGAATGATCCTGAACATTGCATGGTACCACAAGGGACGTAGAGGGTGTAGCATGAGTCCTTGGAGGTTCTAACAAGTGAGAATGGTTAAGAGAGTATTCTAAAGGCTTAGAATGGTCTAGGAATGTGTAATAGGACTTATAATAACCATTAGAATGATCCTAAACAATGCTTGAGTCCCCAAGGGACGTAGAGGGTGTACCATGAGTCCTTGGAGGTTCTAACAAGTGTAGAATGGTTAAGAGAGTATTCTAAAGGCTTAGAATGATCTAGGAAAGTGTACTAGGACTTATAATAACCATTAGAATGATCCTAAACATTGCATGGTACCACAAGGGACGTAGAGGGTGTAGCATGAGTCCTTGGAGGTTCTAACATGTGTAGAATGGTTAAGAGAGTATTCTAAAGGCTTAGAATGGTCTAGGAATGTGTAATAGGACTTATAATAACCTTTAGAATGATCCTAAACAATGCTTGAGTCCCCAAGGGACGTAGAGGGTGTACCATGAGTCCTTGGAGGTTCTAACAAGTGTAGAATGGTTAAGAGAGTACTCTAAAGGCTTAGAATGGTCTTGGAATGTGTATTAGGAATTATAAGAACCGTTAGAATGATCCTAAACATTGCTCGAGTCCCCAAGGGACGTAGAGGGTGCAGCATGAGTCCTTAGAGGTTCTAATAAGAGTAGAATGGTTAAGTGAGTATTCTAAAGGCTTAGAATGGTCTAGGAAAGTGTACTAGGACTTATAATAACCATTAGAATGATCCTGAACATTGCATGGTACCACAAGGGACGTAGAGGGTGTAGCATGAGTCCTTGGAGGTTCTAACAAGTGAGAATGGTTAAGAGAGTATTCTAAAGGCTTAGAATGGTCTAGGAATGTGTAATAGGACTTATAATAACCATTAGAAGGATCCTAAACAATGCTTGAGTCCCCAAGGGACTTAGAGGGTGTACCATGAGTCCTTGGAGGTTCTAACAAGTGTAGAATGGTTAAGAGAGTATTCTAAAGGCTTAGAATGATCTAGGAAAGTGTACTAGGACTTATAATAACCATTAGAATGATCCTAAACATTGCATGGTACCACAAGGGACGTAGAGGGTGTAGCATGAGTCCTTGGAGGTTCTAACATGTGTAGAATGGTTAAGAGAGTATTCTAAAGGCTTAGAATGGTCTAGGAATGTGTAATAGGACTTATAATAACCTTTAGAATGATCCTAAACAATGCTTGAGTCCCCAAGGGACGTAGAGGGTGTACCATGAGTCCTTGGAGGTTCTAACAAGTGTAGAATGGTTAAGAGAGTACTCTAAAGGCTTAGAATGGTCTTGGAATGTGTATTAGGAATTATAAGAACCGTTAGAATGATCCTAAACATTGCTCGAGTCCCCAAGGGACGTAGAGGGTGCAGCATGAGTCCTTGGAGGTTCTAATAAGCGTAGAATGGTTAAGAGAGAATTCTAAAGGCTTAGAATGGTCTAGGAAAGTGTACTAGGACTTATAATAACCATTAGAATGATCCTAAACATTGCATGGTACCACAAGGGACGTAGAGGGTGTAGCATGAGTCCTTGGAGGTTCTAACAAGTGAGAATGGTTAAGAGAGTATTCTAAAGGCTTAGAATGGTCTAGGAATGTGTAATAGGACTTATAATAACCATTAGAATGATCCTAAACAATGCTTGAGTCCCCAAGGGACGTAGAGGGTGTACCATGAGTCCTTGGAGGTTCTAACAAGTGTAGAATGGTTAAGAGAGTATTCTAAAGGCTTAGAATGATCTAGGAAAGTGTACTAGGACTTATAATAACAATTAGAATGATCCTAAACATTGCATGGTACCACAAGGGACGTAGAGGGTGTAGCATGAGTCCTTGGAGGTTCTAACAAGTGTAGAATGGTTAAGAGAGTATTCTAAAGGCTTAGAATGGTCTAGGAATGTGTAATAGGACTTATAATAACCTTTAGAATGATCCTAAACAATGCTTGAGTCCCCAAGGGACGTAGAGGGTGTACCATGAGTCCTTGGAGGTTCTAACAAGTGTAGAATGGTTAAGAGAGTATTCTAAAGGCTTAGAATGATCTAGGAAAGTGTACTAGGACTTATAATAACCATTAGAATGATCCTAAACATTGCATGGTACCACAAGGGACGTAGAGGGTGTAGCATGAGTCCTTGGAGGTTCTAACAAGTGTAGAATGGTTAAGAGAGTATTCTAAAGGCTTAGAATGGTCTAGGAATGTGTAATAGGACTTATAATAACCTTTAGAATGATCCTAAACAATGCTTGAGTCCCCAAGGGACGTAAAGGGTGTACCATGAATCCTTGGAGGTTCTAACAAGTGTAGAATGGTTAAGAGAGTATTCTAAAGGCTTAGAATGGTCTAGGAAAGTGTACTAGGACTTATGATAACCATTAGAATGATCCTAAACATTGCATGGTACCACAAGGGACGTAGAGGGTCTAGCATGAGTCCTTGGAGGTTCTAACAAGTGTAGAATGGTTAAGAGAGTATTCTAAAGGCTTAGAATGGTCTTGGAATGTGTATTAGGACTTATAAGAACCGTTAGAATGATCCTAAACATTGCTCGAGTCCCCAAGGGACGTAGAGGGTGCAGCATGAGTCCTTGGAGGTTCTAATAAGCGTAGAATGGTTAAGAGAGTATTCTAAAGGCTTAGAATGGTCTAGGAAAGTGTACTAGGACTTATAATAACCATTAGAATGATCCTGAACATTGCATGGTACCACAAGGGACGTAGAGGGTGTAGCATGAGTCCTTGGAGGTTCTAACAAGTGAGAATGGTTAAGAGAGTATTCTAAAGGCTTAGAATGGTCTAGGAATGTGTAATAGGACTTATAATAACCTTTAGAATGATCCTAAACAATGCTTGAGTCCCCAAGGGACGTAGAGGGTGTACCATGAGTCCTTGGAGGTTCTAACAAGTGTAGAATGGTTAAGAGAGTATTCTAAAGGCTTAGAATGGTCTTGGAATGTGTATTAGGAATTATAAGAACCGTTAGAATGATCCTAAACATTGCTCGAGTCCCCAAGGGACGTAGAGGGTGCAGCATGAGTCCCTGGAGGTTCTAATAAGCGTAGAATGGTTAAGAGAGAATTCTAAAGGCTTAGAATGGTCTAGGAAAGTGTACTAGGACTTATAATAACCATTAGAATGATCCTAAACATTGCATGGTACCACAAGGGACGTAGAGGGTGTAGCATGAGTCCTTGGAGGTTCTAACAAGTGTAGAATGGTTTAGAGAGTATTCTAAAGGCTTAGAATGGTCTAGGAAAGTGTACTAGGACTTATAATAACCATTAGAATGATCCTGAACATTGCATGGTACCACAAGGGACGTAGAGGGTGTAGCATGAGTCCTTGGAGGTTCTAACAAGTGTAGAATGGTTAAGAGAGTATTCTAAAGGCTTAGAATGGTCTAGGAATGTGTAATAGGACTTATAATAACCATTAGAATGATCCTAAACAATGCTTGAGTCCCCAAGGGACGTAGAGGGTGTACCATGAGTCCTTGGAGGTTCTAACAAGTGTAGAATGGTTAAGAGAGTATTCTAAAGGCTTAGAATGGTCTAGGAAAGTGTACTAGGACTTATGATAACCATTAGAATGATCCTAAACATTGCATGGTACCACAAGGGACGTAGAGGGTCTAGCATGAGTCCTTGGAGGTTCTAACAAGTGTAGAATGGTTAAGAGAGTATTCTAAAGGCTTAGAATAGTCTTGGAATGTGTATTAGGACTTATAATAACCGTTAGAATGATCCTAAACATTGCTCGAGTCCCCAAGGGACGTAGAGGGTGCAGCATGAGTCCTTGGAGGTTCTAATAAGCGTAGAATGGTTAAGAGAGTATTCTAAAGGCTTAGAATGGTCTTGGAATGTGTATTAGGACTTATAAGAACCGTTAGAATGATCCTAAACATTGCTCGAGTCCCCATGGGACGTAGAGGGTGCAGCATGTGTCCTTGGAGGTTCTAATAAGCGTAGAATGGTTAAGAGAGTATTCTAAAGGCTTAGAATGGTCTAGGAAAGTGTACTAGGACTTATAATAACCATTAGAATGATCCTAAACATTGCATGGTACCACAAGGGACGTAGAGGGTCTAGCATGAGTCCTTGGAGGTTCTAACAAGTGTAGAATGGTTAAGAGAGTATTCTAAAGGCTTAGAATGGTCTTGGAATGTGTATTAGGACTTATAATAACCGTTAGAATGATCCTAAACATTGCTCGAGTCCCCAAGGGACGTAGAGGGTGCAGCATGAGTCCTTGGAGGTTCTAATAAGCGTAGAATGGTTAAGAGAGTATTCTAAAGGCTTAGAATGGTCTTGGAATGTGTATTAGGACTTATAAGAACCGTTAGAATGATCCTAAACATTGCTCGAGTCCCCATGGGACGTAGAGGGTGCAGCATGTGTCCTTGGAGGTTCTAATAAGCGTAGAATGGTTAAGAGAGTATTCTAAAGGCTTAGAATGGTCTAGGAATGTGTAATAGGACTTATAATAACCATTAGAATGATCCTAAACAATGGTTGAGTCCCCAAGGGACGTAGAGGGTGTACCATGAGTCCTTGGAGGTTCTAACAAGTGTAGAATGGTTAAGAGAGTATTCTAAAGGCTTAGAATGGTCTTGGAATGTGTATTAGGACTTATAAGAACCGTTAGAATGATCCTAAACATTGCTCGAGTCCCCGAGGGACGTAGAGGGTGCAGCATGAGTCCTTGGAGGTTCTAATAAGCGTAGAATGGTTAAGAGAGTATTCTAAAGGCTTAGAATGGTCTTGGAATGTGTATTAGGACTTATAAGAACCGTTAGAATGATCCTAAACATTGCTCGAGTCCCCATGGGACGTAGAGGGTGCAGCATGTGTCCTTGGAGGTTCTAATAAGCGTAGAATGGTTAAGAGAGTATTCTAAAGGCTTAGAATGGTCTAGGAAAGTGTACTAGGACTTATAATAACCATTAGAATGATCCTAAACATTGCATGGTACCACAAGGGACGTAGAGGGTCTAGCATGAGTCCATGGAGGTTCTAACAAGTGTAGAATGGTTAAGAGAGTATTCTAAAGGCTTAGAATGGTCTTGGAATGTGTATTAGGACTTATAATAACCGTTAGAATGATCCTAAACATTGCTCGAGTCCCCAAGGGACGTAGAGGGTGCAGCATGAGTCCTTGGAGGTTCTAATAAGCGTAGAATGGTTAAGAGAGTATTCTAAAGGCTTAGAATGGTCTTGGAATGTGTATTAGGACTTATAAGAACCGTTAGAATGATCCTAAACATTGCTCGAGTCCCCATGGGACGTAGAGGGTGCAGCATGTGTCCTTGGAGGTTCTAATAAGCGTAGAATGGTTAAGAGAGTATTCTAAAGGCTTAGAATGGTCTAGGAATGTGTAATAGGACTTATAATAACCATTAGAATGATCCTAAACAATGGTTGAGTCCCCAAGGGACGTAGAGGGTGTACCATGAGTCCTTGGAGGTTCTAACAAGTGTAGAATGGTTAAGAGAGTATTCTAAAGGCTTAGAATGGTCTTGGAATGTGTATTAGGACTTATAAGAACCGTTAGAATGATCCTAAACATTGCTCGAGTCCCCGAGGGACGTAGAGGGTGCAGCATGAGTCCTTGGAGGTTCTAATAAGCGTAGAATGGTTAAGAGAGAATTCTAAAGGCTTAGAATGGTCTAGGAAAGTGTAATAGGACTTATAATAACCATTAGAATGATCCTGAACATTGCATGGTACCACAAGGGACGTAGAGGGTGT
The DNA here is from genome assembly GCA_037953625.1 of Crotalaria pallida. Lineage (NCBI taxonomy): Eukaryota > Viridiplantae > Streptophyta > Magnoliopsida > Fabales > Fabaceae > Crotalaria > Crotalaria pallida. Next base: position 60,057,906 of record CM075655.1, on the reverse strand, counting down.
AGCATGAGTCCTTGGAGGTTCTAACAAGTGAGAATGGTTAAGAGAGTATTCAAAAGGCTTAGAATGGTCTAGGAATGTGTAATAGGACTTATAATAACCATTAGAATGATCCTAAACAATGCTTGAGTCCCCAAGGGACGTAGAGGGTGTACCATGAGTCCTTGGAGGTTCTAACAAGTGTAGAATGGTTAAGAGAGTATTCTAAAGGTTTAGAATGGTCTTGGAATGTGTATTAGGACTTATAAGAACCGTTAGAATGATCCTAAACATTGCTCGAGTCCCCGAGGGACGTAGAGGGTGCAGCATGAGTCCTTGGAGGTTCTAATAAGCGTAGAATGGTTAAGAGAGTATTCTAAAGGCTTAGAATGGTCTAGGAAAGTGTACTAGGACTTATAATAACCATTAGAATGATCCTGAACATTGCATGGTACCACAAGGGACGTAGAGGGTGTAGCATGAGTCCTTGGAGGTTCTAACAAGTGAGAATGGTTAAGAGAGTATTCTAAAGGCTTAGAATGGTCTTGGAATGTGTATTAGGAATTATAAGAACCGTTAGAATGATCCTAAACATTGCTCGAGTCCCCAAGGGACGTAGAGGGTGCAGCATGAGTCCTTGGAGGTTCTAATAAGCGTAGAATGGTTAAGAGAGAATTCTAAAGGCTTAGAATGGTCTAGGAAAGTGTACTAGGACTTATAATAACCATTAGAATGATCCTAAACATTGCATGGTACCACAAGGGACGTAGAGGGTGTAGCATGAGTCCTTGGAGGTTCTAACAAGTGAGAATGGTTAAGAGAGTATTCTAAAGGCTTAGAATGGTCTAGGAATGTGTAATAGGACTTATAATAACCATTAGAATTATCCTAAACAATGCTTGAGTCCCCAAGGGACGTAGAGGGTGTACCATGAGTCCTTGGAGGTTCTAACAAGTGTAGAGTGGTTAAGAGAGTATTCTAAAGGCATAGAATGATCTAGGAAAGTGTACTAGGACTTATAATAACCATTAGAATGATCCTAAACATTGCATGGTACCACAAGGGACGTAGAGGGTGTAGCATGAGTCCTTGGAGGTTCTAACAAGTGTAGAATGGTTAAGAGAGTATTCTAAAGGCTTAGAATGGTCTAGGTATGTGTAATAGGACTTATAATAACCTTTAGAATGATCCTAAACAATGCTTGAGTCCCCAAGGGACGTAGAGGGTGTACCATGAGTCCTTGGAGGTTCTAACAAGTGTAGAATGGTTAAGAGAGTACTCTAAAGGCTTAGAATGGTCTTGGAATGTGTATTAGGAATTATAAGAACCGTTAGAATGATCCTAAACATTGCTCGAGTCCCCAAGGGACGTAGAGGGTGCAGCATGAGTCCTTGGAGGTTCTAATAAGCGTAGAATGGTTAAGAGAGAATTCTAAAGGCTTAGAATGGTCTAGGAAAGTGTACTAGGACTTATAATAACCATTAGAATGATCCTAAACATTGCATGGTACCACAAGGGACGTAGAGGGTGTAGCATGAGTCCTTGGAGGTTCTAACAAGTGAGAATGGTTAAGAGATTATTCTAAAGGCTTAGAATGGTCTAGGAATGTGTAATAGGACTTATAATAACCATTAGAATGATCCTAAACAATGCTTGAGTCCCCAAGGGACGTAGAGGGTGTACCATGAGTCCTTGGAGGTTCTAACAAGTGTAGAATGGTTAAGAGAGTATTCTAAAGGCTTAGAATGATCTAGGAAAGTGTACTAGGACTTATAATAACCATTAGAATGATCCTAAACATTGCATGGTACCACAAGGGACGTAGAGGGTGTAGCATGAGTCCTTGGAGGTTCTAACAAGTGTAGAATGGTTAAGAGAGTAGTATTCTAAAGGCTTAGAATGGTCTAGGAATGTGTTATAGGACTTATAATAACCTTTAGAATGATCCTAAACAATGCTTGAGTCCCCAAGGGACGTAGAGGGTGTACCATGAGTCCTTGGAGGTTCTAACAAGTGTAGAATGGTTAAGAGAGTATTCTAAAGGCTTAGAATGGTCTTGGAATGTGTATTAGGAATTATAAGAACCGTTAGAATGATCCTAAACATTGCTCGAGTCCCCAAGGGACGTAGAGGGTGCAGCTTGAGTCCTTGGAGGTTCTAATAAGCGTAGAATGGTTAAGAGAGAATTCTAAAGGCTTAGAATGGTCTAGGAAAGTGTACTAGGACTTATAAAAACAATTAGAATGATCCTAAACATTGCATGGTACCACAAGGGACGTAGAGGGTGTAGCATGAGTCCTTGGAGGTTCTAACAAGTGAGAATGGTTAAGAGAGTATTCTAAAGGCTTAGAATGGTCTAGGAATGTGTAATAGGACTTATAATAACCATTAGAATGATCCTAAACAATGCTTGAGTCCCCAAGGGACGTAGAGGGTGTACCATGAGTCCTTGGAGGTTCTAACAAGTGTAGAATGGTTAAGAGAGTATTCTAAAGGCTTAGAATGATCTAGGAAAGTGTACTAGGACTTATAATAACCATTAGAATGATCCTAAACATTGCATGGTACCACAAGGGACGTAGAGGGTGTAGCATGAGTCCTTGGAGGTTCTAACAAGTGTAGAATGGTTAAGAGAGTATTCTAAAGGCTTAGAATGGTCTAGGAATGTGTAATAGGACTTATAATAACCTTTAGAATGATCCTAAACAATGCTTGAGTCCCCAAGGGACGTAGAGGGTGTACCATGAGTCCTTGGAGGTTCTAACAAGTGTAGAATGGTTAAGAGAGTACTCTAAAGGCTTAGAATGGTCTTGGAATGTGTATTAGGAATTATAAGAACCGTTAGAATGATCCTAAACATTGCTCGAGTCCCCAAGGGACGTAGAGGGTGCAGCATGAGTCCTTGGAGGTTCTAATAAGCGTAGAATGGTTAAGAGAGAATTCTAAAGGCTTAGAATGGTCTAGGAAAGTGTACTAGGACTTATAATAACCATTAGAATGATCCTAAACATTGCATGGTACCACAAGGGACGTAGAGGGTGTAGCATGAGTCCTTGGAGGTTCTAACAAGTGAGAATGGTTAAGAGAGTATTCTAAAGGCTTAGAATGGTCTAGGAATGTGTAATAGGACTTATAATAACCATTAGAATGATCCTAAACAATGCTTGAGTCCCCAAGGGACGTAGAGGGTGTACCATGAGTCCTTGGAGGTTCTAACAAGTGTAGAATGGTTAAGAGAGTATTCTAAAGGCTTAGAATGATCTAGGAAAGTGTACTAGGACATATAATAACCATTAAAATGATCCCAAACATTGCATGGTACCACAAGGGACGTAGAGGGTGTAGCATGAGTCCTTGGAGGTTCTAACAAGTGTAGAATGGTTAAGAGAGTATTCTAAAGGCTTAGAATGGTCTAGGAATGTGTAATAGGACTTATAATAACCTTTAGAATGATCCTAAACAATGCTTGAGTCCCCAAGGGACGTAGAGGGTGTACCATGAGTCCTTGGAGGTTCTAACAAGTGTAGAATGGTTAAGAGAGTATTCTAAAGGCTTAGAATGGTCTAGGAATGTGTAATAGGACTTATAATAACCTTTAGAATGATCCTAAACAATGATTGAGTCCCCAAGGGACGTAGAGGGTGTACCATGAGTCCTTGGAGGTTCTAACAAGTGCAGAATGGTTAAGAGAGTATTCTAAAGGCTTAGAATGGTCTTGGAATGTGTATTAGGAATTATAAGAACCGTTAGAATGATCCTAAACATTGCTCGAGTCCCCAAGGGACGTAGAGGATGCAGCATGAGTCCTTGGAGGTTCTAATAAGCGTAGAATGGTTAAGAGAGAATTCTAAAGGCTTAGAATGGTCTAGGAAAGTGTACTAGGACTTATAATAACCATTAGAATGATCCTAAACATTGCATGGTACCACAAGGGACGTAGAGGGTGTAGCATGAGTCCTTGGAGGTTCTAACAAGTGAGAATGGTTAAGAGAGTATTCTAAAGGCTTAGAATGGTCTAGGAATGTGTAATAGGACTTATAATAACCATTAGAATGATCCTAAACAATGCTTGAGTCCCCAAGGGACGTAGAGGGTGTACCATGAGTCCTTGGAGGTTCTAACAAGTGTAGAATGGTTAAGAGAGTATTCTAAACGCTTAGAATGATCTAGGAAAGTGTACTAGGACTTATAATAACCATTAGAATGATCCCAAACATTGCATGGTACCACAAGGGACGTAGAGGGTGTAGCATGAGTCCTTGGAGGTTCTAACAAGTGTAGAATGGTTAAGAGAGTATTCTAAAGGCTTAGAATGGTCTAGGAATGTGTAATAGGACTTATAATAACCTTTAGAATGATCCTAAACAATGCTTGAGTCCCCAAGGGACGTAGAGGGTGTACCATGAGTCCTTGGAGGTTCTAACAAGTGCAGAATGGTTAAGAGAGTATTCTAAAGGCTTAGAATGGTCTTGGAATGTGTATTAGGAATTATAAGAACCGTTAGAATGTTCCTAAACATTGCTCGAGTCCCCAAGGGACGTAGAGGGTGCAGCATGAGTCCTTGGAGGTTCTAACAAGTGTAGAATGGTTAAGAGAGTATTCTAAAGGCTTAGAATGATCTAGGAAAGTGTACTAGGACTTATAATAACCATTAGAATGATCCTAAACATTGCATGGTACCACAAGGGACGTAGAGGGTGTAGCATGAGTCTTTGGAGGTTCTAACAAGTGTAGAATGGTTAAGAGAGTATTCTAAAGGCTTAGAATGGTCTAGGAATGTGTAATAGGACTTATAATAACCTTTAGAATGATCCTAAACAATGCTTGAGTCCCCAAGGGACGTAGAGGGTGTACCATGAGGCCTTGGAGGTACTAACAAGTGTAGATTGGTTAAGAGAGTACTCTAAAGGCTTAGAATGGTCTTGGAATGTGTATTAGGAATTATAAGAACCGTTAGATTGATCCTAAACATTGCTCGAGTCCCCAAGGGACGTAGAGGGTGCAGCATGAGTCCTTGGAGGTTCTAATAAGCGTAGAATGGTTAAGAGAGAATTCCAAAGGCTTAGAATGATCTAGGAAAGTGTACTAGGACTTATAATAACCATTAGAATGATCCTAAACATTGCATGGTACCACAAGGGACGTAGAGGGTGTAGCATGAGTCCTTGGAGGTTCTAACAAGTGAGAATGGTTAAGAGAGTATTCTAAAGGCTTAGAATGGTCTAGGAATGTGTAATAGGACTTATAATAACCATTAGAATGATCCTAAACAATGCTCGAGTCCCCAAGGGACGTAGAGGGTGTACCATGAGTCCTTGGAGGTTCTAACAAGTGTAGAATGGTTAAGAGAGTATTCTAAAGGCTTAGAATGGTCTTGGAATGTGTATTAGGAATTATAAGAACCGTTAGAATGATCCTAAACATTGCTCGAGTCCCCAAGGGACGTAGAGGGTGCAGCATGAGTCCTTGGAGGTTCTAATAAGCGTAGAATGGTTAAGAGAGAATTCTAAAGGCTTAGAATGGTCTAGGAAAGTGTACTAGGACTTATAATAACCATTAGAATGATCCTAAACAATGCTTGAGTCCCCAAGGGACGTAGAGGGTGTACCATGAGTCCTTGGAGGTTCTAACAAGTGTAGAATGGTTAAGAGAGTATTCTAAAGGCTTAGAATGGTCTTGGAATGTGTATTAGGACTTATAAGAACCGTTAGAATGATCCTAAACATTGCTCGAGTCCCCATGGGACGTAGAGGGTGCAGCATGTGTCCTTGGAGGTTCTAATAAGCGTAGAATGGTTAAGAGAGTATTCTAAAGGCTTAGAATGGTCTAGGAATGTGTAATAGGACTTATAATAACCATTAGAATGATCCTAAACAATGGTTGAGTCCCCAAGGGACGTAGAGGGTGTACCATGAGTCCTTGGAGGTTCTAACAAGTGTAGAATGGTTAAGAGAGTATTCTAAAGGCTTAGAATGGTCTTGGAATGTGTATTAGGACTTATAAGAACCGTTAGAATGATCCTAAACATTGCTCGAGTCCCCGAGGGACGTAGAGGGTGCAGCATGAGTCCTTGGAGGTTCTAATAAGCGTAGAATGGTTAAGAGAGAATTCTAAAGGCTTAGAATGGTCTAGGAAAGTGTAATAGGACTTATAATAACCATTAGAATGATCCTGAACATTGCATGGTACCACAAGGGACGTAGAGGGTGTAGCATGAGTCCTTGGAGGTTCTAACAAGTGAGAATGGTTAAGAGAGTATTCAAAAGGCTTAGAATGGTCTAGGAATGTGTAATAGGACTTATAATAACCATTAGAATGATCCTAAACAATGCTTGAGTCCCCAAGGGACGTAGAGGGTGTACCATGAGTCCTTGGAGGTTCTAACAAGTGTAGAATGGTTAAGAGAGTATTCTAAAGGTTTAGAATGGTCTTGGAATGTGTATTAGGACTTATAAGAACCGTTAGAATGATCCTAAACATTGCTCGAGTCCCCGAGGGACGTAGAGGGTGCAGCATGAGTCCTTGGAGGTTCTAATAAGCGTAGAATGGTTAAGAGAGTATTCTAAAGGCTTAGAATGGTCTAGGAAAGTGTACTAGGACTTATAATAACCATTAGAATGATCCTGAACATTGCATGGTACCACAAGGGACGTAGAGGGTGTAGCATGAGTCCTTGGAGGTTCTAACAAGTGAGAATGGTTAAGAGAGTATTCTAAAGGCTTAGAATGGTCTTGGAATGTGTATTAGGAATTATAAGAACCGTTAGAATGATCCTAAACATTGCTCGAGTCCCCAAGGGACGTAGAGGGTGCAGCATGAGTCCTTGGAGGTTCTAATAAGCGTAGAATGGTTAAGAGAGAATTCTAAAGGCTTAGAATGGTCTAGGAAAGTGTACTAGGACTTATAATAACCATTAGAATGATCCTAAACATTGCATGGTACCACAAGGGACGTAGAGGGTGTAGCATGAGTCCTTGGAGGTTCTAACAAGTGAGAATGGTTAAGAGAGTATTCTAAAGGCTTAGAATGGTCTAGGAATGTGTAATAGGACTTATAATAACCATTAGAATTATCCTAAACAATGCTTGAGTCCCCAAGGGACGTAGAGGGTGTACCATGAGTCCTTGGAGGTTCTAACAAGTGTAGAGTGGTTAAGAGAGTATTCTAAAGGCATAGAATGATCTAGGAAAGTGTACTAGGACTTATAATAACCATTAGAATGATCCTAAACATTGCATGGTACCACAAGGGACGTAGAGGGTGTAGCATGAGTCCTTGGAGGTTCTAACAAGTGTAGAATGGTTAAGAGAGTATTCTAAAGGCTTAGAATGGTCTAGGTATGTGTAATAGGACTTATAATAACCTTTAGAATGATCCTAAACAATGCTTGAGTCCCCAAGGGACGTAGAGGGTGTACCATGAGTCCTTGGAGGTTCTAACAAGTGTAGAATGGTTAAGAGAGTACTCTAAAGGCTTAGAATGGTCTTGGAATGTGTATTAGGAATTATAAGAACCGTTAGAATGATCCTAAACATTGCTCGAGTCCCCAAGGGACGTAGAGGGTGCAGCATGAGTCCTTGGAGGTTCTAATAAGCGTAGAATGGTTAAGAGAGAATTCTAAAGGCTTAGAATGGTCTAGGAAAGTGTACTAGGACTTATAATAACCATTAGAATGATCCTAAACATTGCATGGTACCACAAGGGACGTAGAGGGTGTAGCATGAGTCCTTGGAGGTTCTAACAAGTGAGAATGGTTAAGAGATTATTCTAAAGGCTTAGAATGGTCTAGGAATGTGTAATAGGACTTATAATAACCATTAGAATGATCCTAAACAATGCTTGAGTCCCCAAGGGACGTAGAGGGTGTACCATGAGTCCTTGGAGGTTCTAACAAGTGTAGAATGGTTAAGAGAGTATTCTAAAGGCTTAGAATGATCTAGGAAAGTGTACTAGGACTTATAATAACCATTAGAATGATCCTAAACATTGCATGGTACCACAAGGGACGTAGAGGGTGTAGCATGAGTCCTTGGAGGTTCTAACAAGTGTAGAATGGTTAAGAGAGTAGTATTCTAAAGGCTTAGAATGGTCTAGGAATGTGTTATAGGACTTATAATAACCTTTAGAATGATCCTAAACAATGCTTGAGTCCCCAAGGGACGTAGAGGGTGTACCATGAGTCCTTGGAGGTTCTAACAAGTGTAGAATGGTTAAGAGAGTATTCTAAAGGCTTAGAATGGTCTTGGAATGTGTATTAGGAATTATAAGAACCGTTAGAATGATCCTAAACATTGCTCGAGTCCCCAAGGGACGTAGAGGGTGCAGCTTGAGTCCTTGGAGGTTCTAATAAGCGTAGAATGGTTAAGAGAGAATTCTAAAGGCTTAGAATGGTCTAGGAAAGTGTACTAGGACTTATAAAAACAATTAGAATGATCCTAAACATTGCATGGTACCACAAGGGACGTAGAGGGTGTAGCATGAGTCCTTGGAGGTTCTAACAAGTGAGAATGGTTAAGAGAGTATTCTAAAGGCTTAGAATGGTCTAGGAATGTGTAATAGGACTTATAATAACCATTAGAATGATCCTAAACAATGCTTGAGTCCCCAAGGGACGTAGAGGGTGTACCATGAGTCCTTGGAGGTTCTAACAAGTGTAGAATGGTTAAGAGAGTATTCTAAAGGCTTAGAATGATCTAGGAAAGTGTACTAGGACTTATAATAACCATTAGAATGATCCTAAACATTGCATGGTACCACAAGGGACGTAGAGGGTGTAGCATGAGTCCTTGGAGGTTCTAACAAGTGTAGAATGGTTAAGAGAGTATTCTAAAGGCTTAGAATGGTCTAGGAATGTGTAATAGGACTTATAATAACCTTTAGAATGATCCTAAACAATGCTTGAGTCCCCAAGGGACGTAGAGGGTGTACCATGAGTCCTTGGAGGTTCTAACAAGTGTAGAATGGTTAAGAGAGTACTCTAAAGGCTTAGAATGGTCTTGGAATGTGTATTAGGAATTATAAGAACCGTTAGAATGATCCTAAACATTGCTCGAGTCCCCAAGGGACGTAGAGGGTGCAGCATGAGTCCTTGGAGGTTCTAATAAGCGTAGAATGGTTAAGAGAGAATTCTAAAGGCTTAGAATGGTCTAGGAAAGTGTACTAGGACTTATAATAACCATTAGAATGATCCTAAACATTGCATGGTACCACAAGGGACGTAGAGGGTGTAGCATGAGTCCTTGGAGGTTCTAACAAGTGAGAATGGTTAAGAGAGTATTCTAAAGGCTTAGAATGGTCTAGGAATGTGTAATAGGACTTATAATAACCATTAGAATGATCCTAAACAATGCTTGAGTCCCCAAGGGACGTAGAGGGTGTACCATGAGTCCTTGGAGGTTCTAACAAGTGTAGAATGGTTAAGAGAGTATTCTAAAGGCTTAGAATGATCTAGGAAAGTGTACTAGGACATATAATAACCATTAGAATGATCCCAAACATTGCATGGTACCACAAGGGACGTAGAGGGTGTAGCATGAGTCCTTGGAGGTTCTAACAAGTGTAGAATGGTTAAGAGAGTATTCTAAAGGCTTAGAATGGTCTAGGAATGTGTAATAGGACTTATAATAACCTTTAGAATGATCCTAAACAATGCTTGAGTCCCCAAGGGACGTAGAGGGTGTACCATGAGTCCTTGGAGGTTCTAACAAGTGTAGAATGGTTAAGAGAGTATTCTAAAGGCTTAGAATGGTCTAGGAATGTGTAATAGGACTTATAATAACCTTTAGAATGATCCTAAACAATGCTTGAGTCCCCAAGGGACGTAGAGGGTGTACCATGAGTCCTTGGAGGTTCTAACAAGTGCAGAATGGTTAAGAGAGTATTCTAAAGGCTTAGAATGGTCTTGGAATGTGTATTAGGAATTATAAGAACCGTTAGAATGATCCTAAACATTGCTCGAGTCCCCAAGGGACGTAGAGGATGCAGCATGAGTCCTTGGAGGTTCTAATAAGCGTAGAATGGTTAAGAGAGAATTCTAAAGGCTTAGAATGGTCTAGGAAAGTGTACTAGGACTTATAATAACCATTAGAATGATCCTAAACATTGCATGGTACCACAAGGGACGTAGAGGGTGTAGCATGAGTCCTTGGAGGTTCTAACAAGTGAGAATGGTTAAGAGAGTATTCTAAAGGCTTAGAATGGTCTAGGAATGTGTAATAGGACTTATAATAACCATTAGAATGATCCTAAACAATGCTTGAGTCCCCAAGGGACGTAGAGGGTGTACCATGAGTCCTTGGAGGTTCTAACAAGTGTAGAATGGTTAAGAGAGTATTCTAAACGCTTAGAATGATCTAGGAAAGTGTACTAGGACTTATAATAACCATTAGAATGATCCCAAACATTGCATGGTACCACAAGGGACGTAGAGGGTGTAGCATGAGTCCTTGGAGGTTCTAACAAGTGTAGAATGGTTAAGAGAGTATTCTAAAGGCTTAGAATGGTCTAGGAATGTGTAATAGGACTTATAATAACCTTTAGAATGATCCTAAACAATGCTTGAGTCCCCAAGGGACGTAGAGGGTGTACCATGAGTCCTTGGAGGTTCTAACAAGTGCAGAATGGTTAAGAGAGTATTCTAAAGGCTTAGAATGGTCTTGGAATGTGTATTAGGAATTATAAGAACCGTTAGAATGTTCCTAAACATTGCTCGAGTCCCCAAGGGACGTAGAGGGTGCAGCATGAGTCCTTGGAGGTTCTAACAAGTGTAGAATGGTTAAGAGAGTATTCTAAAGGCTTAGAATGATCTAGGAAAGTGTACTAGGACTTATAATAACCATTAGAATGATCCTAAACATTGCATGGTACCACAAGGGACGTAGAGGGTGTAGCATGAGTCTTTGGAGGTTCTAACAAGTGTAGAATGGTTAAGAGAGTATTCTAAAGGCTTAGAATGGTCTAGGAATGTGTAATAGGACTTATAATAACCTTTAGAATGATCCTAAACAATGCTTGAGTCCCCAAGGGACGTAGAGGGTGTACCATGAGGCCTTGGAGGTACTAACAAGTGTAGATTGGTTAAGAGAGTACTCTAAAGGCTTAGAATGGTCTTGGAATGTGTATTAGGAATTATAAGAACCGTTAGATTGATCCTAAACATTGCTCGAGTCCCCAAGGGACGTAGAGGGTGCAGCATGAGTCCTTGGAGGTTCTAATAAGCGTAGAATGGTTAAGAGAGAATTCCAAAGGCTTAGAATGATCTAGGAAAGTGTACTAGGACTTATAATAACCATTAGAATGATCCTAAACATTGCATGGTACCACAAGGGACGTAGAGGGTGTAGCATGAGTCCTTGGAGGTTCTAACAAGTGAGAATGGTTAAGAGAGTATTCTAAAGGCTTAGAATGGTCTAGGAATGTGTAATAGGACTTATAATAACCATTAGAATGATCCTAAACAATGCTTGAGTCCCCAAGGGACGTAGAGGGTGTACCATGAGTCCTTGGAGGTTCTAACAAGTGTAGAATGGTTAAGAGAGTATTCTAAAGGCTTAGAATGGTCTTGGAATGTGTATTAGGAATTATAAGAACCGTTAGAATGATCCTAAACATTGCTCGAGTCCCCAAGGGACGTAGAGGGTGCAGCATGAGTCCTTGGAGGTTCTAATAAGCGTAGAATGGTTAAGAGAGAATTCTAAAGGCTTAGAATGGTCTAGGAAAGTGTACTAGGACTTATAATAACCATTAGAATGATCCTAAACATTGCATGGTACCACAAGGGACGTAGAGGGTGTAGCATGAGTCCTTGGAGGTTCTAACAAGTGAGAATGGTTAAGAGAGTATTCTAAAGGCTTAGAATGGTCTAGGAATGTGTAATAGGACTTATAATAACCATTAGAATGATCCTAAACAATGCTTGAGTCCCCAAGGGACGTAGAGGGTGTACCATGAGTCCTTGGAGGTTCTAACAAGTGTAGAATGGTTAAGAGAGTATTCTAAAGGCTTAGAATGGTCTAGGAATGTGTAATAGGACTTATAATAACCTTTAGAATGATCCTAAACAATGCTTGAGTCCCCAAGGGACGTAGAGGGTGTAGCATGAGTCCTTGGAGGTTCTAACAAGTGAGAATGGTTAAGAGAGTATTCTAAAGGCTTAGAATGGTCTAGGAATGTGTAATAGGACTTATAATAACCATTAGAATGATCCTAAACAATGCTTGAGTCCCCAAGGGACGTAGAGGGTGTACCATGAGTCCTTGGAGGTTCTAACAAGTGTAGAATGGTTAAGAGAGTATTCTAAAGGCTTAGAATGATCTAGGAAAGTGTACTAGGACTTATAATAACCATTAGAATGATCCTAAACATTGCATGGTACCACAAGGGACGTAGAGGGTGTAGCATGAGTCCTTGGAGGTTCTAACAAGTGTAGAATGGTTAAGAGAGTATTCTAAAGGCTTAGAATGGTCTAGGAATGTGTAATAGGACTTATAATAACCTTTAGAATGATCCTAAACAATGCTTGAGTCCCCAAGGGATGTAGAGGGTGTACCATGAGTCCTTGGAGGTTCTAACAAGTGTAGAATGGTTAAGAGAGTACTCTAAAGGCTTAGAATGGTCTTGGAATGTGTATTAGGAATTATAAGAACCGTTAGAATGATCCTAAACATTGCTCGAGTCCCCAAGGGACGTAGAGGGTGCAGCATGAGTCCTTGGAGGTTCTAATAAGCGTAGAATGGTTAAGAGAGAATTCTAAAGGCTTAGAATGGTCTAGGAAAGTGTACTAGGACTTATAATAACCATTAGAATGATCCTAAAAATTGCATGGTACCACAAGGGACGTAGAGGGTGTAGCATGAGTCCTTGGAGGTTCTAACAAGTGAGAATGGTTAAGAGAGTATTCTAAAGGCTTAGAATGGTCTAGGAATGTGTAATAGGACTTATAATAACCATTAGAATGATCCTAAACAATGCTTGAGTCCCCAAGGGACGTAGAGGGTGTACCATGAGTCCTTGGAGGTTCTAACAAGTGTAGAATGGTTAAGAGAGTATTCTAAAGGCTTAGAATGATCTAGGAAAGTGTACTAGGACTTATAATAACAATTAGAATGATCCTAAACATTGCATGGTACCACAAGGGATGTAGAGGGTGTAGCATGGGTCCTTGGAGGTTCTAACAAGTGTAGAATGGTTAAGAGAGTATTCTAAAGGCTTAGAATGGTCTAGGAATGTGTAATAGGACTTATAATAACCTTTAGAATGATCCTAAACAATGCTTGAGTCCCCAAGGGACGTAGAGGGTGTACCATGAGTCCTTGGAGGTTCTAACAAGTGTAGAATGGTTAAGAGAGTATTCTAAAGGCTTAGAATGGTCTTGGAATGTGTATTAGGAATTATAAGAACCGTTAGAATGATCCTAAACATTGCTCGAGTCCCCAAGGGACGTAGAGGGTGCAGCATGAGTCCTTGGAGGTTCTAATAAGCGTAGAATGGTTAAGAGAAAATTCTAAAGGCTTAGAATGGTCTAGGAAAGTGTACTAGGACTTATAATAACCATTAGAATGATCCTAAACATTGCATGGTACCACAAGGGACGTAGAGGGTGTAGCATGAGTCCTTGGAGGTTCTAACAAGTGTAGAATGCTTAAGAGAGTATTCTAAAGGCTTAGAATGGTCTAGGAAAGTGTACTAGGACTTATAATAACCATTAGAATGATCCTGAACATTGCATGGTACCACAAGGGACGTAGAGGGTGTAGCATGAGTCCTTGGAGGTTCTAACAAGTGTAGAATGGTTAAGAGAGTATTCTAAAGGCTTAGAATGGTCTAGGAATGTGTAATAGGACTTATAATAACCTTTAGAATGATCCTAAACAATGCTTGAGTCCCCAAGGGACGTAGAGGGTGTAGCATGCGTCCTTGGAGGTTCTAACAAGTGAGAATGGTTAAGAGAGTATTCTAAAGGCTTAGAATGGTCTAGGAATGTGTAATAGGACTTATAATAACCATTAGAATGATCCTAAACAATGCTTGAGTCCCCAAGGGACGTAGAGGGTGTACCATGAGTCCTTGGAGGTTCTAACAAGTGTAGAATGGTTAAGAGAGTATTCTAAAGGCTTAGAATGATCTAGGAAAGTGTACTAGGACTTATAATAACAATTAGAATGATCCTAAACATTGCATGGTACCACAAGGGATGTAGAGGGTGTAGCATGGGTCCTTGGAGGTTCTAACAAGTGTAGAATGGTTAAGAGAGTATTCTAAAGGCTTAGAATGGTCTAGGAATGTGTAATAGGACTTATAATAACCTTTAGAATGATCCTAAACAATGCTTGAGTCCCCAAGGGACGTAGAGGGTGTACCATGAGTCCTTGGAGGTTCTAACAAGTGTAGAATGGTTAAGAGAGTATTCTAAAGGCTTAGAATGGTCTTGGAATGTGTATTAGGAATTATAAGAACCGTTAGAATGATCCTAAACATTGCTCGAGTCCCCAAGGGACGTAGAGGGTGCAGCATGAGTCCTTGGAGGTTCTAATAAGCGTAGAATGGTTAAGAGAAAATTCTAAAGGCTTAGAATGGTCTAGGAAAGTGTACTAGGACTTATAATAACCATTAGAATGATCCTAAACATTGCATGGTACCACAAGGGACGTAGAGGGTGTAGCATGAGTCCTTGGAGGTTCTAACAAGTGTAGAATGCTTAAGAGAGTATTCTAAAGGCTTAGAATGGTCTAGGAAAGTGTACTAGGACTTATAATAACCATTAGAATGATCCTGAACATTGCATGGTACCACAAGGGACGTAGAGGGTGTAGCATGAGTCCTTGGAGGTTCTAACAAGTGTAGAATGGTTAAGAGAGTATTCTAAAGGCTTAGAATGGTCTAGGAATGTGTAATAGGACTTATAATAACCTTTAGAATGATCCTAAACAATGCTTGAGTCCCCAAGGGACGTAGAGGGTGTAGCATGCGTCCTTGGAGGTTCTAACAAGTGAGAATGGTTAAGAGAGTATTCTAAAGGCTTAGAATGGTCTAGGAATGTGTAATAGGACTTATAATAACCATTAGAATGATCCTAAACAATGCTTGAGTCCCCAAGGGACGTAGAGGGTGTACCATGAGTCCTTGGAGGTTCTAACAAGTGTAGAATGGTTAAGAGAGTATTCTAAAGGCTTAGAATGATCTAGGAAAGTGTACTAGGACTTATAATAACCATTAGAATGATCCTAAACATTGCATGGTACCACAAGGGACGTAGAGGGTGTAGCATGAGTCCTTGGAGGTTCTAACAAGTGAGAATGGTTAAGAGAGTATTCTAAAGGCTTAGAATGGTCTAGGAATGTGTAATAGGACTTATAATAACCATTAGAATGATCCTAAACAATGCTTGAGTCCCCAAGGGACGTAGAGGGTGTACCATGAGTCCTTGGAGGTTCTAACAAGTGTAGAATGGTTAAGAGAGTATTCTAAAGGCTTAGAATGGTCTTGGAATGTGTATTAGGAATTATAAGAACCGTTAGAATGATCCTAAACATTGCTCGAGTCCCCAAGGGACGTAGAGGGTGCAGCATGAGTCCTTGGAGGTTCTAATAAGCGTAGAATGGTTAAGAGAGAATTCTAAAGGCTTAGAATGGTCTAGGAAAGTGTACTAGGACTTATAATAACCATTAGAATGATCCTAAACATTGCATGGTACCACAAGGGACGTAGAGGGTGTAGCATGAGTCCTTGGAGGTTCTAACAAGTGAGAATGGTTAAGAGAGTATTCTAAAGGCTTAGAATGGTCTAGGAATGTGTAATAGGACTTATAATAACCATTAGAATGATCCTAAACAATGCTTGAGTCCCCAAGGGACGTAGAGGGTGTACCATGAGTCCTTGGAGGTTCTAACAAGTGTAGAATGGTTAAGAGAGTATTCTAAAGGCTTAGAATGGTCTAGGAATGTGTAATAGGACTTATAATAACCTTTAGAATGATCCTAAACAATGCTTGAGTCCCCAAGGGACGTAGAGGGTGTAGCATGAGTCCTTGGAGGTTCTAACAAGTGAGAATGGTTAAGAGAGTATTCTAAAGGCTTAGAATGGTCTAGGAATGTGTAATAGGACTTATAATAACCATTAGAATGATCCTAAACAATGCTTGAGTCCCCAAGGGACGTAGAGGGTGTACCATGAGTCCTTGGAGGTTCTAACAAGTGTAGAATGGTTAAGAGAGTATTCTAAAGGCTTAGAATGATCTAGGAAAGTGTACTAGGACTTATAATAACCATTAGAATGATCCTAAACATTGCATGGTACCACAAGGGACGTAGAGGGTGTAGCATGAGTCCTTGGAGGTTCTAACAAGTGTAGAATGGTTAAGAGAGTATTCTAAAGGCTTAGAATGGTCTAGGAATGTGTAATAGGACTTATAATAACCTTTAGAATGATCCTAAACAATGCTTGAGTCCCCAAGGGATGTAGAGGGTGTACCATGAGACCTTGGAGGTTCTAACAAGTGTAGAATGGTTAAGAGAGTACTCTAAAGGCTTAGAATGGTCTTGGAATGTGTATTAGGAATTATAAGAACCGTTAGAATGATCCTAAACATTGCTCGAGTCCCCAAGGGACGTAGAGGGTGCAGCATGAGTCCTTGGAGGTTCTAATAAGCGTAGAATGGTTAAGAGAGAATTCTAAAGGCTTAGAATGGTCTAGGAAAGTGTACTAGGACTTATAATAACCATTAGAATGATCCTAAACATTGCATGGTACCACAAGGGACGTAGAGGGTGTAGCATGAGTCCTTGGAGGTTCTAACAAGTGAGAATGGTTAAGAGAGTATTCTAAAGGCTTAGAATGGTCTAGGAATGTGTAATAGGACTTATAATAACCATTAGAATGATCCTAAACAATGCTTGAGTCCCCAAGGGACGTAGAGGGTGTACCATGAGTCCTTGGAGGTTCTAACAAGTGTAGAATGGTTAAGAGAGTATTCTAAAGGCTTAGAATGATCTAGGAAAGTGTACTAGGACTTATAATAACAATTAGAATGATCCTAAACATTGCATGGTACCACAAGGGATGTAGAGGGTGTAGCATGGGTCCTTGGAGGTTCTAACAAGTGTAGAATGGTTAAGAGAGTATTCTAAAGGCTTAGAATGGTCTAGGAATGTGTAATAGGACTTATAATAACCTTTAGAATGATCCTAAACAATGCTTGAGTCCCCAAGGGACGTAGAGGGTGTACCATGAGTCCTTGGAGGTTCTAACAAGTGTAGAATGGTTAAGAGAGTATTCTAAAGGCTTAGAATGGTCTTGGAATGTGTATTAGGAATTATAAGAACCGTTAGAATGATCCTAAACATTGCTCGAGTCCCCAAGGGACGTAGAGGGTGCAGCATGAGTCCTTGGAGGTTCTAATAAGCGTAGAATGGTTAAGAGAGAATTCTAAAGGCTTAGAATGGTCTAGGAAAGTGTACTAGGACTTATAATAACCATTAGAATGATCCTAAACATTGCATGGTACCACAAGGGACGTAGAGGGTGTAGCATGAGTCCTTGGAGGTTCTAACAAGTGTAGAATGCTTAAGAGAGTATTCTAAAGGCTTAGAATGGTCTAGGAAAGTGTACTAGGACTTATAATAACCATTAGAATGATCCTGAACATTGCATGGTACCACAAGGGACGTAGAGGGTGTAGCATGAGTCCTTGGAGGTTCTAACAAGTGTAGAATGGTTAAGAGAGTATTCTAAAGGCTTAGAATGGTCTAGGAATGTGTAATAGGACTTATAATAACCTTTAGAATGATCCTAAACAATGCTTGAGTCCCCAAGGGACGTAGAGGGTGTAGCATGCGTCCTTGGAGGTTCTAACAAGTGAGAATGGTTAAGAGAGTATTCTAAAGGCTTAGAATGGTCTAGGAATGTGTAATAGGACTTATAATAACCATTAGAATGATCCTAAACAATGCTTGAGTCCCCAAGGGACGTAGAGGGTGTACCATGAGTCCTTGGAGGTTCTAACAAGTGTAGAATGGTTAAGAGAGTATTCTAAAGGCTTAGAATGATCTAGGAAAGTGTACTAGGACTTATAATAACCATTAGAATGATCCTAAACATTGCATGGTACCACAAGGGACGTAGAGGGTGTAGCATGAGTCCTTGGAGGTTCTAACAAGTGTAGAATGGTTAAGAGAGTATTCTAAAGGCTTAGAATGGTCTAGGAATGTGTAATAGGACTTATAATAACCTTTAGAATGATCCTAAACAATGCTTGAGTCCCCAAGGGATGTAGAGGGTGTACCATGAGTCCTTGGAGGTTCTAACAAGTGTAGAATGGTTAAGAGAGTACTCTAAAGGCTTAGAATGGTCTTGGAATGTGTATTAGGAATTATAAGAACCGTTAGAATGATCCTGAACATTGCTCGAGTCCCCAAGGGACGTAGAGGGTGCAGCATGAGTCCTTGGAGGTTCTAATAAGCGTAGAATGGTTAAGAGAGAATTCTAAAGGCTTAGAATGGTCTAGGAAAGTGTACTAGGACTTATAATAACCATTAGAATGATCCTAAACATTGCATGGTACCACAAGGGACGTAGAGGGTGTAGCATGAGTCCTTGGAGGTTCTAACAAGTGAGAATGGTTAAGAGAGTATTCTAAAGGCTTAGAATGGTCTAGGAATGTGTAATAGGACTTATAATAACCATTAGAATGATCCTAAACAATGCTTGAGTCCCCAAGGGACGTAGAGGGTGTACCATGAGTCCTTGGAGGTTCTAACAAGTGTAGAATGGTTAAGAGAGTATTCTAAAGGCTTAGAATGATCTAGGAAAGTGTACTAGGACTTATAATAACAATTAGAATGATCCTAAACATTGCATGGTACCACAAGGGACGTAGAGGGTGTAGCATGGGTCCTTGGAGGTTCTAACAAGTGTAGAATGGTTAAGAGAGTATTCTAAAGGCTTAGAATGGTCTAGGAATGTGTAATAGGACTTATAATAACCTTTAGAATGATCCTAAACAATGCTTGAGTCCCCAAGGGACGTAGAGGGTGTACCATGAGTCCTTGGAGGTTCTAACAAGTGTAGAATGGTTAAGAGAGTATTCTAAAGGCTTAGAATGGTCTTGGAATGTGTATTAGGAATTATAAGAACCGTTAGAATGATCCTAAACATTGCTCGAGTCCCCAAGGGACGTAGAGGGTGCAGCATGAGTCCTTGGAGGTTCTAATAAGCGTAGAATGGTTAAGAGAGAATTCTAAAGGCTTAGAATGGTCTAGGAAAGTGTACTAGGACTTATAATAACCATTAGAATGATCCTAAACATTGCATGGTACCACAAGGGACGTAGAGGGTGTAGCATGAGTCCTTGGAGGTTCTAACAAGTGTAGAATGCTTAAGAGAGTATTCTAAAGGCTTAGAATGGTCTAGGAAAGTGTACTAGGACTTATAATAACCATTAGAATGATCCTGAACATTGCATGGTACCACAAGGGACGTAGAGGGTGTAGCATGAGTCCTTGGAGGTTCTAACAAGTGTAGAATGGTTAAGAGAGTATTCTAAAGGCTTAGAATGGTCTAGGAATGTGTAATAGGACTTATAATAACCATTAGAATGATCCTAAACAATGCTTGAGTCCCCAAGGGACGTAGAGGGTGTACCATGAGTCCTTGGAGGTTCTAACAAGTGTAGAATGGTTAAGAGAGTATTCTAAAGGCTTAGAATGATCTAGGAAAGTGTACTAGGACTTATAATAACCATTAGAATGATCCTAAACATTGCATGGTACCACAAGGGACGTAGAGGGTGTACCATGAGTCCTTGGAGGTTCTAACAAGTGTAGAATGGTTAAGAGAGTATTCTAAAGGCTTAGAATGGTCTAGGAATGTGTAATAGGACTTATAATAACCTTTAGAATGATCCTAAACAATGCTTGAGTCCCCAAGGGACGTAGAGGGTGTACCATGAGTCCTTGGAGGTTCTAACAAGTGTAGAATGGTTAAGAGAGTATTCTAAAGGCTTAGAATGGTCTTGGAATGTGTATTAGGAATTATAAGAACCGTTAGAATGATCCTAAACATTGCTCGAGTCCCCAAGGGACGTAGAGGGTGCAGCATGAGTCCTTGGAGGTTCTAATAAGCGTAGAATGGTTAAGAGAGAATTCTAAAGGCTTAGAATGGTCTAGGAAAGTGTACTAGGACTTATAATAACCATTAGAATGATCCTAAACATTGCATGGTACCACAAGGAACGTAGAGGGTGTAGCATGAGTCCTTGGAGGTTCTAACAAGTGTAGAATGGTTAAGAGAGTATTCTAAAGGCTTAGAATGGTCTAGGAAAGTGTACTAGGACTTATAATAACCATTAGAATGATCCTGAACATTGCATGGTACCACAAGGGACGTAGAGGGTGTAGCATGAGTCCTTGGAGGTTCTAACAAGTGTAGAATGGTTAAGAGAGTATTCTAAAGGGTTAGAATGGTCTAGGAATGTGTAATAGGACTTATAATTACCATTAGAATGATCCTAAACAATGCTTGAGTCCCCATGAGACGTAGAGGGTGTACCATGAGTCCTTGGAGGTTCTAACAAGTGTAGAATGGTTAAGAGAGTATTCTAAAGGCTTAGAATGGTCTAGGAATGTGTAATAGGACTTATAATAACCTTTAGAATGATCCTAAACAATGCTTGAGTCCCCAAGGGACGTAGAGGGTGTACCATGAGTCCTTGGAGGTTCTAACAAGTGTAGAATGGTTAAGAGAGTATTCTAAAGGCTTAGAATGGTCTTGGAATGTGTATTAGGAATTATAAGAACCGTTAGAATGATCCTAAACATTGCTCGAGTCCCCAAGGGACGTAGAGGGTGCAGCATGAGTCCTTGGAGGTTCTAATAAGCGTAGAATGGTTAAGAGAGAATTCTAAAGGCTTAGAATGGTCTAGGAAAGTGTACTAGGACTTATAATAACCATTAGAATGATCCTAAACATTGCATGGTACCACAAGGGACGTAGAGGGTGTAGCATGAGTCCTTGGAGGTTCTAACAAGTGTAGAATGCTTAAGAGAGTATTCTAAAGGCTTAGAATGGTCTAGGAAAGTGTACTAGGACTTATAATAACCATTAGAATGATCCTGAACATTGCATGGTACCACAAGGGACGTAGAAGGTGTAGCATGAGTCCTTGGAGGTTCTAACAAGTGTAGAATGGTTAAGAGAGTATTCTAAAGGCTTAGAATGGTCTAGGAATGTGTAATAGGACTTATAATAACCATTAGAATGATCCTAAACAATGCTTGAGTCCCCAAGGGACGTAAAGGGTGTACCATGAGTCCTTGGAGGTTCTAACAAGTGTAGAATGGTTAAGAGAGTATTCTAAAGGCTTAGAATGATCTAGGAAAGTGTACTAGGACTTATAATAACCATTAGAATGATCCTAAACATTGCATGGTACCACAAGGGACGTAGAGGGTGTAGCATGAGTCCTTGGAGGTTCTAACAAGTGTAGAATGGTTAAGAGAGTATTCTAAAGGCTTAGAATGGTCTAGGAATGTGTAATAGGACTTATAATAACCTTTAGAATGATCCTAAACAATGCTTGAGTCCCCAAGGGACGTAGAGGGTGTACCATGAGTCCTTGGAGGTTCTAACAAGTGTAGAATGGTTAAGAGAGTATTCTAAAGGCTTAGAATGGTCTTGGAATGTGTATTAGGAATTATAAGAACCGTTAGAATGATCCTAAACATTGCTCGAGTCCCCAAGGGACGTAGAGGGTGCAGCATGAGTCCTTGGAGGTTCTAATAAGCGTAGAATGGTTAAGAGAGAATTCTAAAGGCTTAGAATGGTCTAGGAAAGTGTACTAGGACTTATAATAACCATTAGAATGATCCTAAACATTGCATGGTACCACAAGGGACGTAGAGGGTGTAGCATGAGTCCTTGGAGGTTCTAACAAGTGTAGAATGGTTAAGAGAGTATTCTAAAGGCTTAGAATGGTCTAGGAAAGTGTACTAGGACTTATAATAACCATTAGAATGATCCTGAACATTGCATGGTACCACAAGGGACGTAGAGGGTGTAGCATGAGTCCTTGGAGGTTCTAACAAGTGTAGAATGGTTAAGAGAGTATTCTAAAGGCTTAGAATGGTCTAGGAATGTGTAATAGGACTTATAATAACCTTTAGAATGATCCTAAACAATGCTTGAGTCCCCAAGGGACGTAGAGGGTGTAGCATGCGTCCTTGGAGGTTCTAACAAGTGAGAATGGTTAAGAGA
The DNA here is from genome assembly GCA_037953625.1 of Crotalaria pallida. Classification (NCBI taxonomy): domain Eukaryota; kingdom Viridiplantae; phylum Streptophyta; class Magnoliopsida; order Fabales; family Fabaceae; genus Crotalaria; species Crotalaria pallida. Next base: position 60,035,685 of record CM075655.1, on the reverse strand, counting down.
GTATTCTAAAGGCTTAGAATGGTCTAGGAATGTGTAATAGGACTTATAATAACCATTAGAATGATCCTAAACAATGCTTGAGTCCCCAAGGGACGTAGAGGGTGTACCATGAGTCCTTGGAGGTTCTAACAAGTGTAGAATGGTTAAGAGAGTATTCTAAAGGCTTAGAATGATCTAGGAAAGTGTACTAGGACTTATAATAACCATTAGAATGATCCTAAACATTGCATGGTACCACAAGGGACGTAGAGGGTGTAGCATGAGTCCTTGGAGGTTCTAACAAGTGTAGAATGGTTAAGAGAGTATTCTAAAGGCTTAGAATGGTCTAGGAATGTGTAATAGGACTTATAATAACCTTTAGAATGATCCTAAACAATGCTTGAGTCCCCAAGGGATGTAGAGGGTGTACCATGAGTCCTTGGAGGTTCTAACAAGTGTAGAATGGTTAAGAGAGTACTCTAAAGGCTTAGAATGGTCTTGGAATGTGTATTAGGAATTATAAGAACCGTTAGAATGATCCTAAACATTGCTCGAGTCCCCAAGGGACGTAGAGGGTGCAGCATGAGTCCTTGGAGGTTCTAATAAGCGTAGAATGGTTAAGAGAGAATTCTAAAGGCTTAGAATGGTCTAGGAAAGTGTACTAGGACTTATAATAACCATTAGAATGATCCTAAACATTGCATGGTACCACAAGGGACGTAGAGGGTGTAGCATGAGTCCTTGGAGGTTCTAACAAGTGAGAATGGTTAAGAGAGTATTCTAAAGGCTTAGAATGGTCTAGGAATGTGTAATAGGACTTATAATAACCATTAGAATGATCCTAAACAATGCTTGAGTCCCCAAGGGACGTAGAGGGTGTACCATGAGTCCTTGGAGGTTCTAACAAGTGTAGAATGGTTAAGAGAGTATTCTAAAGGCTTAGAATGATCTAGGAAAGTGTACTAGGACTTATAATAACAATTAGAATGATCCTAAACATTGCATGGTACCACAAGGGACGTAGAGGGTGTAGCATGGGTCCTTGGAGGTTCTAACAAGTGTAGAATGGTTAAGAGAGTATTCTAAAGGCTTAGAATGGTCTAGGAATGTGTAATAGGACTTATAATAACCTTTAGAATGATCCTAAACAATGCTTGAGTCCCCAAGGGACGTAGAGGGTGTACCATGAGTCCTTGGAGGTTCTAACAAGTGTAGAATGGTTAAGAGAGTATTCTAAAGGCTTAGAATGGTCTTGGAATGTGTATTAGGAATTATAAGAACCGTTAGAATGATCCTAAACATTGCTCGAGTCCCCAAGGGACGTAGAGGGTGCAGCATGAGTCCTTGGAGGTTCTAATAAGCGTAGAATGGTTAAGAGAGAATTCTAAAGGCTTAGAATGGTCTAGGAAAGTGTACTAGGACTTATAATAACCATTAGAATGATCCTAAACATTGCATGGTACCACAAGGGACGTAGAGGGTGTAGCATGAGTCCTTGGAGGTTCTAACAAGTGTAGAATGCTTAAGAGAGTATTCTAAAGGCTTAGAATGGTCTAGGAAAGTGTACTAGGACTTATAATAACCATTAGAATGATCCTGAACATTGCATGGTACCACAAGGGACGTAGAGGGTGTAGCATGAGTCCTTGGAGGTTCTAACAAGTGTAGAATGGTTAAGAGAGTATTCTAAAGGCTTAGAATGGTCTAGGAATGTGTAATAGGACTTATAATAACCATTAGAATGATCCTAAACAATGCTTGAGTCCCCAAGGGACGTAGAGGGTGTACCATGAGTCCTTGGAGGTTCTAACAAGTGTAGAATGGTTAAGAGAGTATTCTAAAGGCTTAGAATGATCTAGGAAAGTGTACTAGGACTTATAATAACCATTAGAATGATCCTAAACATTGCATGGTACCACAAGGGACGTAGAGGGTGTAGCATGAGTCCTTGGAGGTTCTAACAAGTGTAGAATGGTTAAGAGAGTATTCTAAAGGCTTAGAATGGTCTAGGAATGTGTAATAGGACTTATAATAACCATTAGAATGATCCTAAACAATGCTTGAGTCCCCAAGGGACGTAGAGGGTGTAGCATGAGTCCTTGGAGGTTCTAACAAGTGTAGAATGGTTAAGAGAGTATTCTAAAGGGTTAGAATGGTCTAGGAATGTGTAATAGGACTTATAATTACCATTAGAATGATCCTAAACAATGCTTGAGTCCCCAAGAGACGTAGAGGGTGTACCATGAGTCCTTGGAGGTTCTAACAAGTGTAGAATGGTTAAGAGAGTATTCTAAAGGCTTAGAATGGTCTAGGAATGTGTAATAGGACTTATAATAACCTTTAGAATGATCCTAAACAATGCTTGAGTCCCCAAGGGACGTAGAGGGTGTACCATGAGTCCTTGGAGGTTCTAACAAGTGTAGAATGGTTAAGAGAGTATTCTAAAGGCTTAGAATGGTCTTGGAATGTGTATTAGGAATTATAAGAACCGTTAGAATGATCCTAAACATTGCTCGAGTCCCCAAGGGACGTAGAGGGTGCAGCATGAGTCCTTGGAGGTTCTAATAAGCGTAGAATGGTTAAGAGAGAATTCTAAAGGCTTAGAATGGTCTAGGAAAGTGTACTAGGACTTATAATAACCATTAGAATGATCCTAAACATTGCATGGTACCACAAGGGACGTAGAGGGTGTAGCATGAGTCCTTGGAGGTTCTAACAAGTGTAGAATGGTTAAGAGAGTATTCTAAAGGCTTAGAATGGTCTAGGAAAGTGTACTAGGACTTATAATAACCATTAGAATGATCCTGAACATTGCATGGTACCACAAGGGACGTAGAGGGTGTAGCATGAGTCCTTGGAGGTTCTAACAAGTGTAGAATGGTTAAGAGAGTATTCTAAAGGGTTAGAATGGTCTAGGAATGTGTAATAGGACTTATAATTACCATTAGAATGATCCTAAACAATGCTTGAGTCCCCATGAGACGTAGAGGGTGTACCATGAGTCCTTGGAGGTTCTAACAAGTGTAGAATGGTTAAGAGAGTATTCTAAAGGCTTAGAATGGTCTAGGAATGTGTAATAGGACTTATAATAACCTTTAGAATGATCCTAAACAATGCTTGAGTCCCCAAGGGATGTAGAGGGTGTACCATGAGTCCTTGGAGGTTCTAACAAGTGTAGAATGGTTAAGAGAGTACTCTAAAGGCTTAGAATGGTCTTGGAATGTGTATTAGGAATTATAAGAACCGTTAGAATGATCCTAAACATTGCTCGAGTCCCCAAGGGACGTAGAGGGTGCAGCATGAGTCCTTGGAGGTTCTAATAAGCGTAGAATGGTTAAGAGAGAATTCTAAAGGCTTAGAATGGTCTAGGAAAGTGTACTAGGACTTATAATAACCATTAGAATGATCCTAAACATTGCATGGTACCACAAGGGACGTAGAGGGTGTAGCATGAGTCCTTGGAGGTTCTAACAAGTGAGAATGGTTAAGAGAGTATTCTAAAGGCTTAGAATGGTCTAGGAATGTGTAATAGGACTTATAATAACCATTAGAATGATCCTAAACAATGCTTGAGTCCCCAAGGGACGTAGAGGGTGTACCATGAGTCCTTGGAGGTTCTAACAAGTGTAGAATGGTTAAGAGAGTATTCTAAAGGCTTAGAATGATCTAGGAAAGTGTACTAGGACTTATAATAACAATTAGAATGATCCTAAACATTGCATGGTACCACAAGGGACGTAGAGGGTGTAGCATGGGTCCTTGGAGGTTCTAACAAGTGTAGAATGGTTAAGAGAGTATTCTAAAGGCTTAGAATGGTCTAGGAATGTGTAATAGGACTTATAATAACCTTTAGAATGATCCTAAACAATGCTTGAGTCCCCAAGGGACGTAGAGGGTGTACCATGAGTCCTTGGAGGTTCTAACAAGTGTAGAATGGTTAAGAGAGTATTCTAAAGGCTTAGAATGGTCTTGGAATGTGTATTAGGAATTATAAGAACCGTTAGAATGATCCTAAACATTGCTCGAGTCCCCAAGGGACGTAGAGGGTGCAGCATGAGTCCTTGGAGGTTCTAATAAGCGTAGAATGGTTAAGAGAGAATTCTAAAGGCTTAGAATGGTCTAGGAAAGTGTACTAGGACTTATAATAACCATTAGAATGATCCTAAACATTGCATGGTACCACAAGGGACGTAGAGGGTGTAGCATGAGTCCTTGGAGGTTCTAACAAGTGTAGAATGCTTAAGAGAGTATTCTAAAGGCTTAGAATGGTCTAGGAAAGTGTACTAGGACTTATAATAACCATTAGAATGATCCTGAACATTGCATGGTACCACAAGGGACGTAGAGGGTGTAGCATGAGTCCTTGGAGGTTCTAACAAGTGTAGAATGGTTAAGAGAGTATTCTAAAGGCTTAGAATGGTCTAGGAATGTGTAATAGGACTTATAATAACCATTAGAATGATCCTAAACAATGCTTGAGTCCCCAAGGGACGTAGAGGGTGTACCATGAGTCCTTGGAGGTTCTAACAAGTGTAGAATGGTTAAGAGAGTATTCTAAAGGCTTAGAATGATCTAGGAAAGTGTACTAGGACTTATAATAACCATTAGAATGATCCTAAACATTGCATGGTACCACAAGGGACGTAGAGGGTGTAGCATGAGTCCTTGGAGGTTCTAACAAGTGTAGAATGGTTAAGAGAGTATTCTAAAGGCTTAGAATGGTCTAGGAATGTGTAATAGGACTTATAATAACCATTAGAATGATCCTAAACAATGCTTGAGTCCCCAAGGGACGTAGAGGGTGTAGCATGAGTCCTTGGAGGTTCTAACAAGTGTAGAATGGTTAAGAGAGTATTCTAAAGGGTTAGAATGGTCTAGGAATGTGTAATAGGACTTATAATTACCATTAGAATGATCCTAAACAATGCTTGAGTCCCCAAGAGACGTAGAGGGTGTACCATGAGTCCTTGGAGGTTCTAACAAGTGTAGAATGGTTAAGAGAGTATTCTAAAGGCTTAGAATGGTCTAGGAATGTGTAATAGGACTTATAATAACCTTTAGAATGATCCTAAACAATGCTTGAGTCCCCAAGGGACGTAGAGGGTGTACCATGAGTCCTTGGAGGTTCTAACAAGTGTAGAATGGTTAAGAGAGTATTCTAAAGGCTTAGAATGGTCTTGGAATGTGTATTAGGAATTATAAGAACCGTTAGAATGATCCTAAACATTGCTCGAGTCCCCAAGGGACGTAGAGGGTGCAGCATGAGTCCTTGGAGGTTCTAATAAGCGTAGAATGGTTAAGAGAGAATTCTAAAGGCTTAGAATGGTCTAGGAAAGTGTACTAGGACTTATAATAACCATTAGAATGATCCTAAACATTGCATGGTACCACAAGGGACGTAGAGGGTGTAGCATGAGTCCTTGGAGGTTCTAACAAGTGTAGAATGGTTAAGAGAGTATTCTAAAGGCTTAGAATGGTCTAGGAAAGTGTACTAGGACTTATAATAACCATTAGAATGATCCTGAACATTGCATGGTACCACAAGGGACGTAGAGGGTGTAGCATGAGTCCTTGGAGGTTCTAACAAGTGTAGAATGGTTAAGAGAGTATTCTAAAGGGTTAGAATGGTCTAGGAATGTGTAATAGGACTTATAATTACCATTAGAATGATCCTAAACAATGCTTGAGTCCCCATGAGACGTAGAGGGTGTACCATGAGTCCTTGGAGGTTCTAACAAGTGTAGAATGGTTAAGAGAGTATTCTAAAGGCTTAGAATGGTCTAGGAATGTGTAATAGGACTTATAATAACCTTTAGAATGATCCTAAACAATGCTTGAGTCCCCAAGGGACGTAGAGGGTGTACCATGAGTCCTTGGAGGTTCTAACAAGTGTAGAATGGTTAAGAGAGTATTCTAAAGGCTTAGAATGGTCTTGGAATGTGTATTAGGAATTATAAGAACCGTTAGAATGATCCTAAACATTGCTCGAGTCCCCAAGGGACGTAGAGGGTGCAGCATGAGTCCTTGGAGGTTCTAATAAGCGTAGAATGGTTAAGAGAGAATTCTAAAGGCTTAGAATGGTCTAGGAAAGTGTACTAGGACTTATAATAACCATTAGAATGATCCTAAACATTGCATGGTACCACAAGGGACGTAGAGGGTGTAGCATGAGTCCTTGGAGGTTCTAACAAGTGTAGAATGCTTAAGAGAGTATTCTAAAGGCTTAGAATGGTCTAGGAAAGTGTACTAGGACTTATAATAACCATTAGAATGATCCTGAACATTGCATGGTACCACAAGGGACGTAGAAGGTGTAGCATGAGTCCTTGGAGGTTCTAACAAGTGTAGAATGGTTAAGAGAGTATTCTAAAGGCTTAGAATGGTCTAGGAATGTGTAATAGGACTTATAATAACCATTAGAATGATCCTAAACAATGCTTGAGTCCCCAAGGGACGTAGAGGGTGTACCATGAGTCCTTGGAGGTTCTAACAAGTGTAGAATGGTTAAGAGAGTATTCTAAAGGCTTAGAATGATCTAGGAAAGTGTACTAGGACTTATAATAACCATTAGAATGATCCTAAACATTGCATGGTACCACAAGGGACGTAGAGGGTGTAGCATGAGTCCTTGGAGGTTCTAACAAGTGTAGAATGGTTAAGAGAGTATTCTAAAGGCTTAGAATGGTCTAGGAATGTGTAATAGGACTTATAATAACCTTTAGAATGATCCTAAACAATGCTTGAGTCCCCAAGGGACGTAGAGGGTGTACCATGAGTCCTTGGAGGTTCTAACAAGTGTAGAATGGTTAAGAGAGTATTCTAAAGGCTTAGAATGGTCTTGGAATGTGTATTAGGAATTATAAGAACCGTTAGAATGATCCTAAACATTGCTCGAGTCCCCAAGGGACGTAGAGGGTGCAGCATGAGTCCTTGGAGGTTCTAATAAGCGTAGAATGGTTAAGAGAGAATTCTAAAGGCTTAGAATGGTCTAGGAAAGTGTACTAGGACTTATAATAACCATTAGAATGATCCTAAACATTGCATGGTACCACAAGGGACGTAGAGGGTGTAGCATGAGTCCTTGGAGGTTCTAACAAGTGTAGAATGGTTAAGAGAGTATTCTAAAGGCTTAGAATGGTCTAGGAAAGTGTACTAGGACTTATAATAACCATTAGAATGATCCTGAACATTGCATGGTACCACAAGGGACGTAGAGGGTGTAGCATGAGTCCTTGGAGGTTCTAACAAGTGTAGAATGGTTAAGAGAGTATTCTAAAGGGTTAGAATGGTCTAGGAATGTGTAATAGGACTTATAATTACCATTAGAATGATCCTAAACAATGCTTGAGTCCCCAAGAGACGTAGAGGGTGTACCATGAGTCCTTGGAGGTTCTAACAAGTGTAGAATGGTTAAGAGAGTATTCTAAAGGCTTAGAATGGTCTAGGAATGTGTAATAGGACTTATAATAACCTTTAGAATGATCCTAAACAATGCTTGAGTCCCCAAGGGACGTAGAGGGTGTACCATGAGTCCTTGGAGGTTCTAACAAGTGTAGAATGGTTAAGAGAGTATTCTAAAGGCTTAGAATGGTCTTGGAATGTGTATTAGGAATTATAAGAACCGTTAGAATGATCCTAAACATTGCTCGAGTCCCCAAGGGACGTAGAGGGTGCAGCATGAGTCCTTGGAGGTTCTAATAAGCGTAGAATGGTTAAGAGAGAATTCTAAAGGCTTAGAATGGTCTAGGAAAGTGTACTAGGACTTATAATAACCATTAGAATGATCCTAAACATTGCATGGTACCACAAGGGACGTAGAGGGTGTAGCATGAGTCCTTGGAGGTTCTAACAAGTGTAGAATGCTTAAGAGAGTATTCTAAAGGCTTAGAATGGTCTAGGAAAGTGTACTAGGACTTATAATAACCATTAGAATGATCCTGAACATTGCATGGTACCACAAGGGACGTAGAGGGTGTAGCATGAGTCCTTGGAGGTTCTAACAAGTGTAGAATGGTTAAGAGAGTATTCTAAAGGCTTAGAATGGTCTAGGAATGTGTAATAGGACTTATAATAACCATTAGAATGATCCTAAACAATGCTTGAGTCCCCAAGGGACGTAGAGGGTGTACCATGAGTCCTTGGAGGTTCTAACAAGTGTAGAATGGTTAAGAGAGGATTCTAAAGGCTTAGAATGATCTAGGAAAGTGTACTAGGACTTATAATAACCATTAGAATGATCCTAAACATTGCATGGTACCACAAGGGACGTAGAGGGTGTAGCATGAGTCCTTGGAGGTTCTAACAAGTGTAGAATGGTTAAGAGAGTATTCTAAAGGCTTAGAATGGTCTAGGAATGTGTAATAGGACTTATAATAACCTTTAGAATGATCCTAAACAATGCTTGAGTCCCCAAGGGACGTAGAGGGTGTAGCATGAGTCCTTGGAGGTTCTAACAAGTGTAGAATGGTTAAGAGAGTATTCTAAAGGCTTAGAATGGTCTAGGAATGTGTAATAGGACTTATAATAACCTTTAGAATGATCCTAAACAATGCTTGAGTCCCCAAGGGACGTAGAGGGTGTACCATGAGTCCTTGGAGGTTCTAACAAGTGTAGAATGGTTAAGAGAGTATTCTAAAGGCTTAGAATGGTCTTGGAATGTGTATTAGGAATTATAAGAACCGTTAGAATGATCCTAAACATTGCTCGAGTCCCCAAGGGACGTAGAGGGTGCAGCATGAGTCCTTGGAGGTTCTAATAAGCGTAGAATGGTTAAGAGAGAATTCTAAAGGCTTAGAATGGTCTAGGAAAGTGTACTAGGACTTATAATAACCATTAGAATGATCCTAAACATTGCATGGTACCACAAGGGACGTAGAGGGTGTAGCATGAGTCCTTGGAGGTTCTAACAAGTGTAGAATGGTTAAGAGAGTATTCTAAAGGCTTAGAATGGTCTAGGAAAGTGTACTAGGACTTATAATAACCATTAGAATGATCCTGAACATTGCATGGTACCACAAGGGACGTAGAGGGTGTAGCATGAGTCCTTGGAGGTTCTAACAAGTGTAGAATGGTTAAGAGAGTATTCTAAAGGGTTAGAATGGTCTAGGAATGTGTAATAGGACTTATAATTACCATTAGAATGATCCTAAACAATGCTTGAGTCCCCAAGAGACGTAGAGGGTGTACCATGAGTCCTTGGAGGTTCTAACAAGTGTAGAATGGTTAAGAGAGTATTCTAAAGGCTTAGAATGGTCTAGGAATGTGTAATAGGACTTATAATAACCTTTAGAATGATCCTAAACAATGCTTGAGTCCCCAAGGGACGTAGAGGGTGTACCATGAGTCCTTGGAGGTTCTAACAAGTGTAGAATGGTTAAGAGAGTATTCTAAAGGCTTAGAATGGTCTTGGAATGTGTATTAGGAATTATAAGAACCGTTAGAATGATCCTAAACATTGCTCGAGTCCCCAAGGGACGTAGAGGGTGCAGCATGAGTCCTTGGAGGTTCTAATAAGCGTAGAATGGTTAAGAGAGAATTCTAAAGGCTTAGAATGGTCTAGGAAAGTGTACTAGGACTTATAATAACCATTAGAATGATCCTAAACATTGCATGGTACCACAAGGGACGTAGAGGGTGTAGCATGAGTCCTTGGAGGTTCTAACAAGTGTAGAATGGTTAAGAGAGTATTCTAAAGGCTTAGAATGGTCTAGGAAAGTGTACTAGGACTTATAATAACCATTAGAATGATCCTGAACATTGCATGGTACCACAAGGGACGTAGAGGGTGTAGCATGAGTCCTTGGAGGTTCTAACAAGTGTAGAATGGTTAAGAGAGTATTCTAAAGGCTTAGAATGGTCTAGGAATGTGTAATAGGACTTATAATAACCATTAGAATGATCCTAAACAATGCTTGAGTCCCCAAGGGACGTAGAGGGTGTACCATGAGTCCTTGGAGGTTCTAACAAGTGTAGAATGGTTAAGAGAGTATTCTAAAGGCTTAGAATGATCTAGGAAAGTGTACTAGGACTTATAATAACCATTAGAATGATCCTAAACATTGCATGGTACCACAAGGGACGTAGAGGGTGTAGCATGAGTCCTTGGAGGTTCTAACAAGTGTAGAATGGTTAAGAGAGTATTCTAAAGGCTTAGAATGGTCTAGGAATGTGTAATAGGACTTATAATAACCTTTAGAATGATCCTAAACAATGCTTGAGTCCCCAAGGGACGTAGAGGGTGTACCATGAGTCCTTGGAGGTTCTAACAAGTGTAGAATGGTTAAGAGAGTATTCTAAAGGCTTAGAATGGTCTTGGAATGTGTATTAGGAATTATAAGAACCGTTAGAATGATCCTAAACATTGCTCGAGTCCCCGAGGGACGTAGAGGGTGCAGCATGAGTCCTTGGAGGTTCTAATAAGCGTAGAATGGTTAAGAGAGAATTCTAAAGGCTTAGAATGGTCTAGGAAAGTGTACTAGGACTTATAATAACCATTAGAATGATCCTAAACATTGCATGGTACCACAAGGGACGTAGAGGGTGTAGCATGAGTCCTTGGAGGTTCTAACAAGTGAGAATGGTTAAGAGAGTATTCTAAAGGCTTAGAATGGTCTAGGAATGTGTAATAGGACTTATAATAACCATTAGAATGATCCTAAACAATGCTTGAGTCCCCAAGGGACGTAGAGGGTGTACCATGAGTCCTTGGAGGTTCTAACAAGTGTAGAATGGTTAAGAGAGTATTCTAAAGGCTTAGAATGATCTAGGAAAGTGTACTAGGACTTATAATAACCATAAGAATGATCCTAAACATTGCATGGTACCACAAGGGACGTAGAGGGTGTAGCATGAGTCCTTGGAGGTTCTAACAAGTGTAGAATGGTTAAGAGAGTATTCTAAAGGCTTAGAATGGTCTAGGAAAGTGTACTAGGACTTATAATAACCATTAGACTGATCCTAAACATTGCATGGTACCACAAGGGACGTAGAGGGTGTAGCATGAGTCCTTGGAGGTTCTAATAAGCGTAGAATGGTTAAGAGAGGATTCTAAAGGCTTAGAATGGTCTAGGAATGTGTAATAGGACTTATAATAACCATTAGAATGATCCTAAACAATGCTTGAGTCCCCAAGGGACGTAGAGGGTGTACCATGAGTCCTTGGAGGTTCTAACAAGTGTAGAATGGTTAAGAGAGTATTCTAAAGGCTTAGAATGGTCTTGGAATGTGTATTAGGAATTATAAGAACCGTTAGAATGATCCTAAACATTGCTCGAGTCCGCAAGGGACGTAGAGGGTGCAGCATGAGTCCTTGGAGGTTCTAATAAGCGTAGAATGGTTAAGAGAGAATTCTAAAGGCTTAGAATGGTCTAGGAAAGTGTACTAGGACTTATAATAACCATTAGAATGATCCTAAACATTGCATGGTACCACAAGGGACGTAGAGGGTGTAGCATGAGTCCTTGGAGGTTCTAACAAGTGAGAATGGTTAAGAGAGTATTCTAAAGGCTTAGAATGGTCTAGGAATGTGTAATAGGACTTATAATAACCATTAGAATGATCCTAAACAATGCTTGAGTCCCCAAGGGACGTAGAGGGTGTACCATGAGTCCTTGGAGGTTCTAACAAGTGTAGAATGGTTAAGAGAGTATTCTAAAGGCTTAGAATGATCTAGGAAAGTGTACTAGGACTTATAATAACCATTAGAATGATCCTAAACATTGCATGGTACCACAAGGGACGTAGAGGGTGTAGCATGAGTCCTTGGAGGTTCTAACAAGTGTAGAATGGTTAAGAGAGTATTCTAAAGGCTTAGAATGGTCTAGGAATGTGTAATAGGACTTATAATAACCTTTAGAATGATCCTAAACAATGCTTGAGTCCCCAAGGGACGTAGAGGGTGTACCATGAGTCCTTGGAGGTTCTAACAAGTGTAGAATGGTTAAGAGAGTACTCTAAAGGCTTAGAATGGTCTTGGAATGTGTATTAGGAATTATAAGAACCGTTAGAATGATCCTAAACATTGCTCGAGTCCCCAAGGGACGTAGAGGGTGCAGCATGAGTCCTTGGAGGTTCTAATAAGCGTAGAATGGTTAAGAGAGAATTCTAAAGGCTTAGAATGGTCTAGGAAAGTGTACTAGGACTTAAAATAACCATTAGAATGATCCTAAACATTGCATGGTACCACAAGGGACGTAGAGGGTGTAGCATGAGTCCTTGGAGGTTCTAACAAGTGAGAATGGTTAAGAGAGAATTCTAAAGGCTTAGAATGGTCTAGGAATGTGTAATAGGACTTATAATAACCATTAGAATGAACCTAAACAATGCTTGAGTCCCCAAGGGACGTAGAGGGTGTACCATGAGTCCTTGGAGGTTCTAACAAGTGTAGAATGGTTAAGAGAGTATTCTAAAGGCTTAGAATGATCTAGGAAAGTGTACTAGGACTTATAATAACCATTAGAATGATCCTAAACATTGCATGGTACCACAAGGGACGTAGAGGGTGTAGCATGAGTCCTTGGAGGTTCTAACAAGTGTAGAATGGTTAAGAAAGTATTCTAAAGGCTTAGAATGGTCTAGGAATGTGTAATAGGACTTATAATAACCTTTAGAATGATCCTAAACAATGCTTGAGTCCCCAAGGGACGTAGAGGGTGTACCATGAGTCCTTGGAGGTTCTAACAAGTGTAGAATGGTTAAGAGAGTATTCTAAAGGCTTAGAATGGTCTTGGAATGTGTATTAGGAATTATAAGAACCGTTAGAATGATCCTAAACATTGCTCGAGTCCCCAAGGGACGTAGAGGGTGCAGCATGAGTCCTTGGAGGTTCTAATAAGCGTAGAATGGTTAAGAGAGAATTCTAAAGGTTTAGAATGGTCTAGGAAAGTGTACTAGGACTTATAATAACCATTAGAATGATCCTAAACATTGCATGGTACCACAAGGGACGTAGAGGGTGCAGCATGTGTCCTTGGAGGTTCTAATAAGCGTAGAATGGTTAAGAGAGTATTCTAAAGGCTTAGAATGGTCTAGGAAAGTGTACTAGGACTTATAATAACCATTAGAATGATCCTAAACATTGCATGGTACCACAAGGGACGTAGAGGGTGTAGCATGAGTCCTTGGAGGTTCTAATAAGCGTAGAATGGTTAAGAGAGTATTCTAAAAGCTTAGAATGGTCTAGGAATGTGTAATAGGACTTATAATAACCATTAGAATGATCCTAAACAATGCTTGAGTCCCCAAGGGACGTAGAGGGTGTACCATGAGTCCTTGGAGGTTCTAACAAGTGTAGAATGGTTAAGAGAGTATTCTAAAGGCTTAGAATGATCTAGGAAAGTGTACTAGGACTTATAATAACCATTAGAATGATCCTAAACATTGCATGGTACCACAAGGGACGTAGAGGGTGTAGCATGAGTCCTTGGAGGTTCTAACAAGTGTAGAATGGTTAAGAGAGTATTCTAAAGGCTTAGAATGGTCTAGGAATGTGTAATAGGACTTATAATAACCTTTAGAATGATCCTAAACAATGCTTGAGTCCCCAAGGGACGTAGAGGGTGTACCATGAGTCCTTGGAGGTTCTAACAAGTGTAGAATGGTTAAGAGAGTATTCTAAAGGCTTAGAATGGTCTTGGAATGTGTATTAGGAATTATAAGAACCGTTAGAATGATCCTAAACATTGCTCGAGTCCGCAAGGGACGTAGAGGGTGCAGCATGAGTCCTTGGAGGTTCTAATAAGCGTAGAATGGTTAAGAGAGAATTCTAAAGGCTTAGAATGGTCTAGGAAAGTGTACTAGGACTTATAATAACCATTAGAATGATCCTAAACATTGCATGGTACCACAAGGGACGTAGAGGGTGTAGCATGAGTCCTTGGAGGTTCTAACAAGTGAGAATGGTTAAGAGAGTATTCTAAAGGCTTAGAATGGTCTAGGAATGTGTAATAGGACTTATAATAACCATTAGAATGATCCTAAACAATGCTTGAGTCCCCAAGGGACGTAGAGGGTGTACCATGAGTCCTTGGAGGTTCTAACAAGTGTAGAATGGTTAAGAGAGTATTCTAAAGGCTTAGAATGATCTAGGAAAGTGTACTAGGACTTATAATAACCATTAGAATGATCCTAAACATTGCATGGTACCACAAGGGACGTAGAGGGTGTAGCATGAGTCCTTGGAGGTTCTAACAAGTGTAGAATGGTTAAGAGAGTATTCTAAAGGCTTAGAATGGTCTAGGAATGTGTAATAGGACTTATAATAACCTTTAGAATGATCCTAAACAATGCTTGAGTCCCCAAGGGACGTAGAGGGTGTACCATGAGTCCTTGGAGGTTCTAACAAGTGTAGAATGGTTAAGAGAGTACTCTAAAGGCTTAGAATGGTCTTGGAATGTGTATTAGGAATTATAAGAACCGTTAGAATGATCCTAAACATTGCTCGAGTCCCCAAGGGACGTAGAGGGTGCAGCATGAGTCCTTGGAGGTTCTAATAAGCGTAGAATGGTTAAGAGAGAATTCTAAAGGCTTAGAATGGTCTAGGAAAGTGTACTAGGACTTAAAATAACCATTAGAATGATCCTAAACATTGCATGGTACCACAAGGGACGTAGAGGGTGTAGCATGAGTCCTTGGAGGTTCTAACAAGTGAGAATGGTTAAGAGAGAATTCTAAAGGCTTAGAATGGTCTAGGAATGTGTAATAGGACTTATAATAACCATTAGAATGAACCTAAACAATGCTTGAGTCCCCAAGGGACGTAGAGGGTGTACCATGAGTCCTTGGAGGTTCTAACAAGTGTAGAATGGTTAAGAGAGTATTCTAAAGGCTTAGAATGATCTAGGAAAGTGTACTAGGACTTATAATAACCATTAGAATGATCCTAAACATTGCATGGTACCACAAGGGACGTAGAGGGTGTAGCATGAGTCCTTGGAGGTTCTAACAAGTGTAGAATGGTTAAGAAAGTATTCTAAAGGCTTAGAATGGTCTAGGAATGTGTAATAGGACTTATAATAACCTTTAGAATGATCCTAAACAATGCTTGAGTCCCCAAGGGACGTAGAGGGTGTACCATGAGTCCTTGGAGGTTCTAACAAGTGTAGAATGGTTAAGAGAGTATTCTAAAGGCTTAGAATGGTCTTGGAATGTGTATTAGGAATTATAAGAACCGTTAGAATGATCCTAAACATTGCTCGAGTCCCCAAGGGACGTAGAGGGTGCAGCATGAGTCCTTGGAGGTTCTAATAAGCGTAGAATGGTTAAGAGAGAATTCTAAAGGTTTAGAATGGTCTAGGAAAGTGTACTAGGACTTATAATAACCATTAGAATGATCCTAAACATTGCATGGTACCACAAGGGACGTAGAGGGTGCAGCATGTGTCCTTGGAGGTTCTAATAAGCGTAGAATGGTTAAGAGAGTATTCTAAAGGCTTAGAATGGTCTAGGAAAGTGTACTAGGACTTATAATAACCATTAGAATGATCCTAAACATTGCATGGTACCACAAGGGACGTAGAGGGTGTAGCATGAGTCCTTGGAGGTTCTAATAAGCGTAGAATGGTTAAGAGAGTATTCTAAAGGCTTAGAATGGTCTAGGAATGTGTAATAGGACTTATAATAACCATTAGAATGATCCTAAACAATGCTTGAGTCCCCAAGGGACGTAGAGGGTGTACCATGAGTCCTTGGAGGTTCTAACAAGTGTAGAATGGTTAAGAGAGTATTCTAAAGGCTTAGAATGGTCTTGGAATGTGTATTAGGACTTATAAGAACCGTTAGAATGATCCTAAACATTGCTCGAGTCCCCGAGGGACGTAGAGGGTGCAGCATGAGTCCTTGGAGGTTCTAATAAGCGTAGAATGGTTAAGAGAGTATTCTAAAGGCTTAGAATGGTCTAGGAAAGTGTACTAGGACTTATAATAACCATTAGAATGATCCTAAACATTGCATGGTACCACAAGGGACGTAGAGGGTGTAGCATGAGTCCTTGGAGGTTCTAACAAGTGAGAATGGTTAAGAGAGTATTCTAAAGGCTTAGAATGGTCTAGGAATGTGTAATAGGACTTATAATAACCATTAGAATGATCCTAAACAATGCTTGAGTCCCCAAGGGACGTAGAGGGTGTACCATTAGTCCTTGGAGGTTCTAACAAGTGTAGAATGGTTAAAAGAGTATTCTAAAGGCTTAGAATGATCTAGGAAAGTGTACTAGGACTTATAATAACCATTAGAATGATCCTAAACATTGCATGGTACCACAAGGGACGTAGAGGGTGTAGCATGAGTCCTTGGAGGTTCTAACAAGTGTAGAATGGTTAAGAGAGTATTCTAAAGGCTTAGAATGGTCTAGGAAAGTGTACTAGGACTTATAATAACCATTAGACTGATCCTAAACATTGCATGGTACCACAAGGGACGTAGAGGGTGTAGCATGAGTCCTTGGAGGTTCTAATAAGCGTAGAATGGTTAAGAGAGTATTCTAAAGGCTTAGAATGGTCTAGGAATGTGTAATAGGACTTATAATAACCATTAGAATGATCCTAAACAATGCTTGAGTCCCCAAGGGACGTAGAGGGTGTACCATGAGTCCTTGGAGGTTCTAATAAGCGTAGAATGGTTAAGAGAGAATTCTAAAGGCTTAGAATGGTCTAGGAAAGTGTACTAGGACTTATAATAACCATTAGAATGATCCTAAACATTGCATGGTACCACAAGGGACGTAGAGGGTGCAGCATGTGTCCTTGGAGGTTCTAATAAGCGTAGAATGGTTAAGAGAGTATTCTAAAGGCTTAGAATGGTCTAGGAAAGTGTACTAGGACTTATAATAACCATTAGAATGATCCTAAACATTGCATGGTACCACAAGGGACGTAGAGGGTGTAGCATGAGTCCTTGGAGGTTCTAATAAGCGTAGAATGGTTAAGAGAGTATTCTAAAGGCTTAGAATGGTCTAGGAATGTGTAATAGGACTTATAATAACCATTAGAATGATCCTAAACAATGCTTGAGTCCCCAAGGGACGTAGAGGGTGTACCATGAGTCCTTGGAGGTTCTAACAAGTGTAGAATGGTTAAGAGAGTATTCTAAAGGCTTAGAATGGTCTTGGAATGTGTATTAGGACTTATAAGAACCGTTAGAATGATCCTAAACATTGCTCGAGTCCCCGAGGGACGTAGAGGGTGCAGCATGAGTCCTTGGAGGTTCTAATAAGCGTAGAATGGTTAAGAGAGTATTCTAAAGGCTTAGAATGGTCTAGGAAAGTGTACTAGGACTTATAATAACCATTAGAATGATCCTAAACATTGCATGGTACCACAAGGGACGTAGAGGGTGTAGCATGAGTCCTTGGAGGTTCTAACAAGTGAGAATGGTTAAGAGAGTATTCTAAAGGCTTAGAATGGTCTAGGAATGTGTAATAGGACTTATAATAACCATTAGAATGATCCTAAACAATGCTTGAGTCCCCAAGGGACGTAGAGGGTGTACCATGAGTCCTTGGAGGTTCTAACAAGTGTAGAATGGTTAAAAGAGTATTCTAAAGGCTTAGAATGATCTAGGAAAGTGTACTAGGACTTATAATAACCATTAGAATGATCCTAAACATTGCATGGTACCACAAGGGACGTAGAGGGTGTAGCATGAGTCCTTGGAGGTTCTAACAAGTGTAGAATGGTTAAGAGAGTATTCTAAAGGCTTAGAATGGTCTAGGAAAGTGTACTAGGACTTATAATAACCATTAGACTGATCCTAAACATTGCATGGTACCACAAGGGACGTAGAGGGTGTAGCATGAGTCCTTGGAGGTTCTAATAAGCGTAGAATGGTTAAGAGAGTATTCTAAAGGCTTAGAATGGTCTAGGAATGTGTAATAGGACTTATAATAACCATTAGAATGATCCTAAACAATGCTTGAGTCCCCAAGGGACGTAGAGGGTGTACCATGAGTCCTTGGAGGTTCTAACAAGTGTAGAATGGTTAAGAGAGTATTCTAAAGGCTTAGAATGGTCTTGGAATGTGTATTAGGACTTATAAGAACCGTTAGAATGATCCTAAACATTGCTCGAGTCCCCGAGGGACGTAGAGGGTGCAGCATGAGTCCTTGGAGGTTCTAATAAGCGTAGAATGGTTAAGAGAGTATTCTAAAGGCTTAGAATGGTCTAGGAAAGTGTACTAGGACTTATAATAACCATTAGAATGATCCTGAACATTGCATGGTACCACAAGGGACGTAGAGGGTGTAGCATGAGTCCTTGGAGGTTCTAACAAGTGAGAATGGTTAAGAGAGTATTCTAAAGGCTTAGAATGGTCTAGGAATGTGTAATAGGACTTATAATAACCATTAGAATGATCCTAAACAATGCTTGAGTCCCCAAGGGACGTAGAGGGTGTACCATGAGTCCTTGGAGGTTCTAACAAGTGTAGAATGGTTAAGAGAGTATTCTAAAGGCTTAGAATGATCTAGGAAAGTGTACTAGGACTTATAATAACCATTAGAATGATCCTAAACATTGCATGGTACCACAAGGGACGTAGAGGGTGTAGCATGAGTCCTTGGAGGTTCTAACAAGTGTAGAATGGTTAAGAGAGTATTCTAAAGGCTTAGAATGGTCTAGGAATGTGTAATAGGACTTATAATAACCTTTAGAATGATCCTAAACAATGCTTGAGTCCCCAAGGGACGTAGAGGGTGTACCATGAGTCCTTGGAGGTTCTAACAAGTGTAGAATGGTTAAGAGAGTATTCTAAAGGCTTAGAATGGTCTTGGAATGTGTATTAGGAATTATAAGAACCGTTAGAATGATCCTAAACATTGCTCGAGTCCGCAAGGGAGGTAGAGGGTGCAGCATGAGTCCTTGGAGGTTCTAATAAGCGTAGAATGGTTAAGAGAGAATTCTAAAGGTTTAGAATGGTCTAGGAAAGTGTACTAGGACTTATAATAACCATTAGAATGATCCTAAACATTGCATGGTACCACAAGGGACGTAGAGGGTGCAGCATGTGTCCTTGGAGGTTCTAATAAGCGTAGAATGGTTAAGAGAGTATTCTAAAGGCTTAGAATGGTCTAGGAAAGTGTACTAGGACTTATAATAACCATTAGAATGATCCTAAACATTGCATGGTACCACAAGGGACGTAGAGGGTGTAGCATGAGTCCTTGGAGGTTCTAATAAGCGTAGAATGGTTAAGAGAGTATTCTAAAGGCTTAGAATGGTCTAGGAATGTGTAATAGGACTTATAATAACCATTAGAATGATCCTAAACAATGCTTGAGTCCCCAAGGGACGTAGAGGGTGTACCATGAGTCCTTGGAGGTTCTAACAAGTGTAGAATGGTTAAGAGAGTATTCTAAAGGCTTAGAATGGTCTTGGAATGTGTATTAGGAATTATAAGAACCGTTAGAATGATCCTAAACATTGCTCGAGTCCCCAAGGGACGTAGAGGGTGCAGCATGAGTCCTTGGAGGTTCTAATAAGCGTAGAATGGTTAAGAGAGAATTCTAAAGGCTTAGAATGGTCTAGGAAAGTGTACTAGGACTTAAAATAACCATTAGAATGATCCTAAACATTGCATGGTACCACAAGGGACGTAGAGGGTGTAGCATGAGTCCTTGGAGGTTCTAACAAGTGAGAATGGTTAAGAGAGAATTCTAAAGGCTTAGAATGGTCTAGGAATGTGTAATAGGACTTATAATAACCATTAGAATGAACCTAAACAATGCTTGAGTCCCCAAGGGACGTAGAGGGTGTACCATGAGTCCTTGGAGGTTCTAACAAGTGTAGAATGGTTAAGAGAGTATTCTAAAGGCTTAGAATGATCTAGGAAAGTGTACTAGGACTTATAATAACCATTAGAATGATCCTAAACATTGCATGGTACCACAAGGGACGTAGAGGGTGTAGCATGAGTCCTTGGAGGTTCTAACAAGTGTAGAATGGTTAAGAGAGTATTCTAAAGGCTTAGAATGGTCTAGGAATGTGTAATAGGACTTATAATAACCTTTAGAATGATCCTAAACAATGCTTGAGTCCCCAAGGGACGTAGAGGGTGTACCATGAGTCCTTGGAGGTTCTAACAAGTGTAGAATGGTTAAGAGAGTATTCTAAAGGCTTAGAATGGTCTTGGAATGTGTATTAGGAATTATAAGAACCGTTAGAATGATCCTAAACATTGCTCGAGTCCCCAAGGGACGTAGAGGGTGCAGCATGAGTCCTTGGAGGTTCTAATAAGCGTAGAATGGTTAAGAGAGAATTCTAAAGGTTTAGAATGGTCTAGGAAAGTGTACTAGGACTTATAATAACCATTAGAATGATCCTAAACATTGCATGGTACCACAAGGGACGTAGAGGGTGCAGCATGTGTCCTTGGAGGTTCTAATAAGCGTAGAATGGTTAAGAGAGTATTCTAAAGGCTTAGAATGGTCTAGGAAAGTGTACTAGGACTTATAATAACCATTAGAATGATCCTAAACATTGCATGGTACCACAAGGGACGTAGAGGGTGTAGCATGAGTCCTTGGAGGTTCTAATAAGCGTAGAATGGTTAAGAGAGTATTCTAAAGGCTTAGAATGGTCTAGGAATGTGTAATAGGACTTATAATAACCATTAGAATGATCCTAAACAATGCTTGAGTCCCCAAGGGACGTAGAGGGTGTACCATGAGTCCTTGGAGGTTCTAACAAGTGTAGAATGGTTAAGAGAGTATTCTAAAGGCTTAGAATGGTCTTGGAATGTGTATTAGGACTTATAAGAACCGTTAGAATGATCCTAAACATTGCTCGAGTCCCCGAGGGACGTAGAGGGTGCAGCATGAGTCCTTGGAGGTTCTAATAAGCGTAGAATGGTTAAGAGAGTATTCTAAAGGCTTAGAATGGTCTAGGAAAGTGTACTAGGACTTATAATAACCATTAGAATGATCCTAAACATTGCATGGTACCACAAGGGACGTAGAGGGTGTAGCATGAGTCCTTGGAGGTTCTAACAAGTGAGAATGGTTAAGAGAGTATTCTAAAGGCTTAGAATGGTCTAGGAATGTGTAATAGGACTTATAATAACCATTAGAATGATCCTAAACAATGCTTGAGTCCCCAAGGGACGTAGAGGGTGTACCATGAGTCCTTGGAGGTTCTAACAAGTGTAGAATGGTTAAAAGAGTATTCTAAAGGCTTAGAATGATCTAGGAAAGTGTACTAGGACTTATAATAACCATTAGAATGATCCTAAACATTGCATGGTACCACAAGGGACGTAGAGGGTGTAGCATGAGTCCTTGGAGGTTCTAACAAGTGTAGAATGGTTAAGAGAGTATTCTAAAGGCTTAGAATGGTCTAGGAAAGTGTACTAGGACTTATAATAACCATTAGACTGATCCTAAACATTGCATGGTACCACAAGGGACGTAGAGGGTGTAGCATGAGTCCTTGGAGGTTCTAATAAGCGTAGAATGGTTAAGAGAGTATTCTAAAGGCTTAGAATGGTCTAGGAATGTGTAATAGGACTTATAATAACCATTAGAATGATCCTAAACAATGCTTGAGTCCCCAAGGGACGTAGAGGGTGTACCATGAGTCCTTGGAGGTTCTAATAAGCGTAGAATGGTTAAGAGAGAATTCTAAAGGCTTAGAATGGTCTAGGAAAGTGTACTAGGACTTATAATAACCATTAGAATGATCCTAAACATTGCATGGTACCACAAGGGACGTAGAGGGTGCAGCATGTGTCCTTGGAGGTTCTAATAAGCGTAGAATGGTTAAGAGAGTATTCTAAAGGCTTAGAATGGTCTAGGAAAGTGTACTAGGACTTATAATAACCATTAGAATGATCCTAAACATTGCATGGTACCACAAGGGACGTAGAGGGTGTAGCATGAGTCCTTGGAGGTTCTAATAAGCGTAGAATGGTTAAGAGAGTATTCTAAAGGCTTAGAATGGTCTAGGAATGTGTAATAGGACTTATAATAACCATTAGAATGATCCTAAACAATGCTTGAGTCCCCAAGGGACGTAGAGGGTGTACCATGAGTCCTTGGAGGTTCTAACAAGTGTAGAATGGTTAAGAGAGTATTCTAAAGGCTTAGAATGGTCTTGGAATGTGTATTAGGACTTATAAGAACCGTTAGAATGATCCTAAACATTGCTCGAGTCCCCGAGGGACGTAGAGGGTGCAGCATGAGTCCTTGGAGGTTCTAATAAGCGTAGAATGGTTAAGAGAGTATTCTAAAGGCTTAGAATGGTCTAGGAAAGTGTACTAGGACTTATAATAACCATTAGAATGATCCTAAACATTGCATGGTACCACAAGGGACGTAGAGGGTGTAGCATGAGTCCTTGGAGGTTCTAACAAGTGAGAATGGTTAAGAGAGTATTCTAAAGGCTTAGAATGGTCTAGGAATGTGTAATAGGACTTATAATAACCATTAGAATGATCCTAAACAATGCTTGAGTCCCCAAGGGACGTAGAGGGTGTACCATGAGTCCTTGGAGGTTCTAACAAGTGTAGAATGGTTAAAAGAGTATTCTAAAGGCTTAGAATGATCTAGGAAAGTGTACTAGGACTTATAATAACCATTAGAATGATCCTAAACATTGCATGGTACCACAAGGGACGTAGAGGGTGTAGCATGAGTCCTTGGAGGTTCTAACAAGTGTAGAATGGTTAAGAGAGTATTCTAAAGGCTTAGAATGGTCTAGGAAAGTGTACTAGGACTTATAATAACCATTAGAATGATCCTAAACATTGCATGGTACCACAAGGGACGTAGAGGGTGTAGCATGAGTCCTTGGAGGTTCTAACAAGTGAGAATGGTTAAGAGAGTATTCTAAAGGCTTAGAATGGTCTAGGAATGTGTAATAGGACTTATAATAACCATTAGAATGATCCTAAACAATGCTTGAGTCCCCAAGGGACGTAGAGGGTGTACCATGAGTCCTTGGAGGTTCTAACAAGTGTAGAATGGTTAAGAGAGTATTCTAAAGGCTTAGAATGATCTAGGAAAGTGTACTAGGACTTATAATAACCATTAGAATGATCCTAAACATTGCATGGTACCACAAGGGACGTAGAGGGTGTAGCATGAGTCCTTGGAGGTTCTAACAAGTGTAGAATAGTTAAGAGAGTATTCTAAAGGCTTAGAATGGTCTAGGAATGTGTAATAGGACTTATAATAACCTTTAGAATGATCCTAAACAATGCTTGAGTCCCCAAGGGACGTAGAGGGTGTACCATGAGTCCTTGGAGGTTCTAACAAGTGTAGAATGGTTAAGAGAGTATTCTAAAGGCTTAGAATGGTCTTGGAATGTGTATTAGGAATTATAAGAACCGTTAGAATGATCCTAAACATTGCTCGAGTCCCCAAGGGACGTAGAGGGTGCAGCATGAGTCCTTGGAGGTTCTAATAAGCGTAGAATGGTTAAGAGAGTATTCTAAAGGCTTAGAATGGTCTAGGAAAGTGTACTAGGACTTATAATAACCATTAGAATGATCCTAAACATTTCATGGTACCACAAGGGACGTAGAGGGTGTAGCATGAGTCCTTGGAGGTTCTAATAAGCGTAGAATGGTTAAGAGAGTATTCTAAAGGCTTAGAATGGTCTAGGAATGTGTAATAGGACTTATAATAACCTTTAGAATGATCCTAAACAATGCTTGAGTCCCCAAGGGACGTAGAGGGTGTACCATGAGTCCTTGGAGGTTCTAACAAGTGTAGAATGGTTAAGAGAGTATTCTAAAGGCTTAGAATGGTCTTGGAATGTGTATTAGGAATTATAAGAACCGTTAGAATGATCCTAAACATTGCTCGAGTCCGCAAGGGAGGTAGAGGGTGCAGCATGAGTCCTTGGAGGTTCTAATAAGCGTAGAATGGTTAAGAGAGAATTCTAAAGGCTTAGAATGGTCTAGGAAAGTGTACTAGGACTTATAATAACCATTAGAATGATCCTAAACATTGCATGGTACCACAAGGGACGTAGAGGGTGTAGCATGAGTCCTTGGAGGTTCTAACAAGTGTAGAATGGTTAAGAGAGTATTCTAAAGGCTTAGAATGGTCTAGGAAAGTGTACTAGGACTTATAATAACCATTAGAATGATCCTAAACATTGCATGGTACCACAAGGGACGTAGAGGGTGTAGCATGAGTCCTTGGAGGTTCTAACAAGTGAGAATGGTTATGAGAGTATTCTAAAGGCTTAGAATGGTCTAGGAATGTGTAATAGGACTTATAATAACCATTAGAATGATCCTAAACAATGCTTGAGTCCCCAAGGGACGTAGAGGGTGTACCATGAGTCCTTGGAGGTTCTAACAAGTGTAGAATGGTTAAGAGAGTATTCTAAAGGCTTAGAATGATCTAGGAAAGTGTACTAGGACTTATAATAACCATTAGAATGATCCTAAACATTGCATGGTACCACAAGGGACGTAGAGGGTGTAGCATGAGTCCTTGGAGGTTCTAACAAGTGTAGAATGGTTAAGAGAGTATTCTAAAGGCTTAGAATGGTCTAGGAATGTGTAATAGGACTTATAATAACCTTTAGAATGATCCTAAACAATGCTTGAGTCCCCAAGGGACGTAGAGGGTGTACCATGAGTCCTTGGAGGTTCTAACAAGTGTAGAATGATTAAGAGAGTACTCTAAAGGCTTAGAATGGTCTTGGAATGTGTATTAGGAATTATAAGAACCGTTAGAATGATCCTAAACATTGCTCGAGTCCCCAAGGGACGTAGAGGGTGCAACATGAGTCCTTGGAGGTTCTAATAAGCGTAGAATGGTTAAGAGAGAATTCTAAAGGCTTAGAATGGTCTAGGAAAGTGTACTAGGACTTATAATAACCATTAGAATGATCCTAAACATTGCATGGTACCACAAGGGACGTAGAGGGTGTAGCATGAGTCCTTGGAGGTTCTAACAAGTGAGAATGGTTAAGAGAGAATTCTAAAGGCTTAGAACGGTCTAGGAATGTGTAATAGGACTTATAATAACCATTAGAATGATCCTAAACAATGCTTGAGTCCCCAAGGGACGTAGAGGGTGTACCATGAGTCCTTGGAGGTTCTAACAAGTGTAGAATGGTTAAGAGAGTATTCTAAAGGCTTAGAATGATCTAGGAAAGTGTACTAGGACTTATAATAACCATTAGAATGATCCTAAACATTGCATGGTACCACAAGGGACGTTGAGGGTGTAGCATGAGTCCTTGGAGGTTCTAACAAGTGTAGAATGGTTAAAAGAGTATTCTAAAGGCTTAGAATGGTCTAGGAATGTGTAATAGGACTTATAATAACCTTTAGAATGATCCTAAACAATGCTTGAGTCCCCAAGGGACGTAGAGGGTGTACCATGAGTCCTTGGAGGTTCTAACAAGTGTAGAATGGTTAAGAGAGTATTCTAAAGGCTTAGAATGGTCTTGGAATGTGTATTAGGAATTATAAGAACCGTTAGAATGATCCTAAACATTGCTCGAGTCCCCAAGGGACGTAGAGGGTGCAGCATGAGTCCTTGGAGGTTCTAATAAGCGTAGAATGGTTAAGAGAGAATTCTAAAGGCTTAGAATGGTCTAGGAAAGTGTACTAGGACTTATAATAACCATTAGAATGATCCTAAACATTGCATGGTACCACAAGGGACGTAGAGGGTGCAGCATGTGTCCTTGGAGGTTCTAATAAGCGTAGAATGGTTAAGAGAGTATTCTAAAGGCTTAGAATGGTCTAGGAAAGTGTACTAGGACTTATAATAACCATTAGAATGATCCTAAACATTGCATGGTACCACAAGGGACGTAGAGGGTGTAGCATGAGTCCTTGGAGGTTCTAATAAGCGTAGAATGGTTAAGAGAGTATTCTAAAGGCTTAGAATGGTCTAGGAATGTGTAATAGGACTTATAATAACCATTAGAATGATCCTAAACAATGCTTGAGTCCCCAAGGGACGTAGAGGGTGTACCATGAGTCCTTGGAGGTTCTAACAAGTGTAGAATGGTTAAGAGAGTATTCTAAAGGCTTAGAATGGTCTTGGAATGTGTATTAGGACTTATAAGAACCGTTAGAATGATCCTAAACATTGCTCGAGTCCCCGAGGGACGTAGAGGGTGCAGCATGAGTCCTTGGAGGTTCTAATAAGCGTAGAATGGTTAAGAGAGTATTCTAAAGGCTTAGAATGGTCTAGGAAAGTGTACTAGGACTTATAATAACCATTAGAATGATCCTAAACATTGCATGGTACCACAAGGGACGTAGAGGGTGTAGCATGAGTCCTTGGAGGTTCTAACAAGTGAGAATGGTTAAGAGAGTATTCTAAAGGCTTAGAATGGTCTAGGAATGTGTAATAGGACTTATAATAACCATTAGAATGATCCTAAACAATGCTTGAGTCCCCAAGGGACGTAGAGGGTGTACCATGAGTCCTTGGAGGTTCTAACAAGTGTAGAATGGTTAAGAGAGTATTCTAAAGGCTTAGAATGATCTAGGAAAGTGTACTAGGACTTATAATAACCATTAGAATGATCCTAAACATTGCATGGTACCACAAGGGACGTAGAGGGTGTAGCATGAGTCCTTGGAGGTTCTAACAAGTGTAGAATAGTTAAGAGAGTATTCTAAAGGCTTAGAATGGTCTAGGAATGTGTAATAGGACTTATAATAACCTTTAGAATGATCCTAAACAATGCTTGAGTCCCCAAGGGACGTAGAGGGTGTACCATGAGTCCTTGGAGGTTCTAACAAGTGTAGAATGGTTAAGAGAGTATTCTAAAGGCTTAGAATGGTCTTGGAATGTGTATTAGGAATTATAAGAACCGTTAGAATGATCCTAAACATTGCTCGAGTCCCCAAGGGACGTAGAGGGTGCAGCATGAGTCCTTGGAGGTTCTAATAAGCGTAGAATGGTTAAGAGAGTATTCTAAAGGCTTAGAATGGTCTAGGAAAGTGTACTAGGACTTATAATAACCATTAGAATGATCCTAAACATTTCATGGTACCACAAGGGACGTAGAGGGTGTAGCATGAGTCCTTGGAGGTTCTAATAAGCGTAGAATGGTTAAGAGAGTATTCTAAAGGCTTAGAATGGTCTAGGAATGTGTAATAGGACTTATAATAACCATTAGAATGATCCTAAACAATGCTTGAGTCCCCAAGGGACGTAGAGGGTGTACCATGAGTCCTTGGAGGTTCTAACAAGTGTAGAATGGTTAAGAGAGTATTCTAAAGGCTTAGAATGGTCTTGGAATGTGTATTAGGACTTATAAGAACCGTTAGAATGATCCTAAACATTGCTCGAGTCCCCGAGGGACGTAGAGGGTGCAGCATGAGTCCTTGGAGGTTCTAATAAGCGTAGAATGGTTAAGAGAGTATTCTAAAGGCTTAGAATGGTCTAGGAAAGTGTACTAGGACTTATAATAACCATTAGAATGATCCTAAACATTTCATGGTACCACAAGGGACGTAGAGGGTGTAGCATGAGTCCTTGGAGGTTCTAATAAGCGTAGAATGGTTAAGAGAGTATTCTAAAGGCTTAGAATGGTCTAGGAATGTGTAATAGGACTTATAATAACCATTAGAATGATCCTAAACAATGCTTGAGTCCCCAAGGGACGTAGAGGGTGTACCATGAGTCCTTGGAGGTTCTAACAAGTGTAGAATGGTTAAGAGAGTATTCTAAAGGCTTAGAATGGTCTTGGAATGTGTATTAGGACTTATAAGAACCGTTAGAATGATCCTAAACATTGCTCGAGTCCCCGAGGGACGTAGAGGGTGCAGCATGAGTCCTTGGAGGTTCTAATAAGCGTAGAATGGTTAAGAGAGTATTCTAAAGGCTTAGAATGGTCTAGGAAAGTGTACTAGGACTTATAATAACCATTAGAATGATCCTGAACATTGCATGGTACCACAAGGGACGTAGAGGGTGTAGCATGAGTCCTTGGAGGTTCTAACAAGTGAGAATGGTTAAGAGAGTATTCTAAAGGCTTATAATGGTCTAGGAATGTGTAATAGGACTTATAATAACCATTAGAATGATCCTAAACAATGCTTGAGTCCCCAAGGGACGTAGAGGGTGTACCATGAGTCCTTGGAGGTTCTAACAAGTGTAGAATGGTTAAGAGAGTATTCTAAAGGCTTAGAATGGTCTAGGAAAGTGTACTAGGACTTATAAT
This sequence comes from Crotalaria pallida, assembly GCA_037953625.1. Classification (NCBI taxonomy): domain Eukaryota; kingdom Viridiplantae; phylum Streptophyta; class Magnoliopsida; order Fabales; family Fabaceae; genus Crotalaria; species Crotalaria pallida. Next base: position 60,007,567 of record CM075655.1, on the reverse strand, counting down.
AACCATTAGAATGATCCTAAACATTGCATGGTACCACAAGGGACGTAGAGGGTGTAGCATGAGTCCTTGGAGGTTCTAATAAGCGTAGAATGGTTAAGAGAGTATTCTAAAGGCTTAGAATGGTCTTGGAATGTGTATTAGGACTTATAAGAACCGTTAGAATGATCCTAAACATTGCTCGAGTCCCCAAGGGACGTAGAGGGTGCAACATGAGTCCTTGGAGGTTCTAATAAGCGTAGAATGGTTAAGAGAGAATTCTAAAGGCTTAGAATGGTCTAGGAAAGTGTACTAGGACTTATAATAACCATTAGAATGATCCTAAACATTGCATGGTACCACAAGGGACGTAGAGGGTGTAGCATGAGTCCTTGGAGGTTCTAACAAGTGTAGAATGGTTAAGAGAGTATTCTAAAGGGTTAGAATGGTCTAGGAATGTGTAATAGGACTTATAATAACCATTAGAATGATCCTAAACAATGCTTGAGTCCCCAAGGGACGTAGAGGGTGTACCATGAGTCCTTGGAGGTTCTAACAAGTGTAGAATGGTTAAGAGAGTATTCTAAAGGCTTAGAATGATCTAGGAAAGTGTACTAGGACTTATAATAACCATTAGAATGATCCTAAACATTGCTCGAGTCCCCAAGGGACGTAGAGGGTGCAGCATGAGTCCTTGGAGGTTCTAATAAGCGTAGAATGGTTAAGAGAGAATTCTAAAGGCTTAGAATGGTCTAGGAAAGTGTACTAGGACTTATAATAACCATTAGAATGATCCTAAACATTGCATGGTACCACAAGGGACGTAGAGGGTGCAGCATGTGTCCTTGGAGGTTCTAATAAGCGTAGAATGGTTAAGAGAGTATTCTAAAGGCTTAGAATGGTCTAGGAAAGTGAACTAGGACTTATAATAACCATTAGAATGATCCTAAACATTGCATGGTACCACAAGGGACGTAGAGGGTGTAGCATGAGTCCTTGGAGGTTCTAATAAGCGTAGAATGGTTAAGAGAGTATTCTAAAGGCTTAGAATGGTCTAGGAATGTGTAATAGGACTTATAATAACCATTAGAATGATCCTAAACAATGCTTGAGTCCCCAAGGGACGTAGAGGGTGTACCATGAGTCCTTGGAGGTTCTAACAAGTGTAGAATGGTTAAGAGATTATTCTAAAGGCTTAGAATGGTCTTGGAATGTGTATTAGGACTTATAAGAACCGTTAGAATGATCCTAAACATTGCTCGAGTCCCCGAGGGATGTAGAGGGTGCAGCATGAGTCCTTGGAGGTTCTAATAAGCGTAGAATGGTTAAGAGAGTATTCTAAAGGCTTAGAATGGTCTAGGAAAGTGTACTAGGACTTATAATAACCATTAGAATGATCCTAAACATTGCATGGTACCACAAGGGACGTAGAGGGTGTAGCATGAGTCCTTGGAGGTTCTAACAAGTGAGAATGGTTAAGAGAGTATTCTAAAGGCTTAGAATGGTCTAGGAATGTGTAATAGGACTTATAATAACCATTAGAATGATCCTAAACAATGCTTGAGTCCCCAAGGGACGTAGAGGGTGTACCATGAGTCCTTGGAGGTTCTAACAAGTGTAGAATGGTTAAGAGAGTATTCTAAAGGCTTAGAATGATCTAGGAAAGTGTACTAGGACTTATAATAACCATTAGAATGATCCTAAACATTGCATGGTACCACAAGGGACGTAGAGGGTGTAGCATGAGTCCTTGGAGGTTCTAACAAGTGTAGAATGGTTAAGAGAGTATTCTAAAGGCTTAGAATGGTCTAGGAATGTGTAATAGGACTTATAATAACCTTTAGAATGATCCTAAACAATGCTTGAGTCCCCAAGGGACGTAGAGGGTGTACCATGAGTCCTTGGAGGTTCTAACAAGTGTAGAATGGTTAAGAGAGTATTCTAAAGGCTTAGAATGGTCTTGGAATGTGTATTAGGAATTATAAGAACCGTTAGAATGATCCTAAACATTGCTCGAGTCCCCAAGGGACGTAGAGGGTGCAGCATGAGTCCTTGGAGGTTCTAATAAGCGTAGAATGGTTAAGAGAGAATTCTAAAGGCTTAGAATGGTCTAGGAAAGTGTACTAGGACTTATAATAACCATTAGAATGATCCTAAACATTGCATGGTACCACAAGGGACGTAGAGGTGTAGCATGAGTCCTTGGAGGTTCTAACAAGTGTAGAATGCTTAAGAGAGTATTCTAAAGGCTTAGAATGGTCTAGGAAAGTGTACTAGGACTTATAATAACCATTAGAATGATCCTGAACATTGCATGGTAGCACAAGGGACGTAGAGGGTGTAGCATGAGTCCTTGGAGGTTCTAACAAGTGTAGAATGGTTAAGAGAGTATTCTAAAGGCTTAGAATGGTCTAGGAATTTGTAATAGGACTTATAATAACCATTAGAATGATCCTAAACAATGCTTGAGTCCCCAAGGGACGTAGAGGGTGTACCATGAGTCCTTGGAGGTTCTAACAAGTGTAGAATGGTTAACAGAGTATTCTAAAGGCTTAGAATGATCTAGGAAAGTGTACTAGGACTTATAATAACCATTAGAATGATCCTAAACATTGCATGGTACCACAAGGGACGTAGAGGGTGTAGCATGAGTCCTTGGAGGTTCTAACAAGTGTAGAGTATTCTAAAGGCTTAGAATGGTCTAGGAATGTGTAATAGGACTTATAATAACCTTTAGAATGATCCTAAACATTGCTCGAGTCCCCAAGGGACGTAGAGGGTGTACCATGAGTCCTTGGAGGTTCTAACAAGTGTAGAATGGTTAAGAGAGTATTCTAAAGGCTTAGAATGGTCTTGGAATGTGTATTAGGAATTATAAGAACCGTTAGAATGATCCTAAACATTGCTCGAGTCCCCAAGGGACGTAGAGGGTGCAGCATGAGTCCTTGGAGGTTCTAATAAGCGTAGAATGGTTAAGAGAGTATTCTAAAGGCTTAGAATGGTCTAGGAAAGTGTACTAGGACTTATAATAACCATTAGAATGATCCTAAACATTTCATGGTACCACAAGGGACGTAGAGGGTGTAGCATGAGTCCTTGGAGGTTCTAATAAGCGTAGAATGGTTAAGAGAGTATTCTAAAGGCTTAGAATGGTCTAGGAATGTGTAATAGGACTTATAATAACCATTAGAATGATCCTAAACAATGCTTGAGTCCCCAAGGGACGTAGAGGGTGTACCATGAGTCCTTGGAGGTTCTAACAAGTGTAGAATGGTTAAGAGAGTATTCTAAAGGCTTAGAATGGTCTTGGAATGTGTATTAGGACTTATAAGAACCGTTAGAATGATCCTAAACATTGCTCGAGTCCCCGAGGGACGTAGAGGGTGCAGCATGAGTCCTTGGAGGTTCTAATAAGCGTAGAATGGTTAAGAGAGTATTCTAAAGGCTTAGAATGGTCTAGGAAAGTGTACTAGGACTTATAATAACCATTAGAATGATCCTGAACATTGCATGGTACCACAAGGGACGTAGAGGGTGTAGCATGAGTCCTTGGAGGTTCTAACAAGTGAGAATGGTTAAGAGAGTATTCTAAAGGCTTATAATGGTCTAGGAATGTGTAATAGGACTTATAATAACCATTAGAATGATCCTAAACAATGCTTGAGTCCCCAAGGGACGTAGAGGGTGTACCATGAGTCCTTGGAGGTTCTAACAAGTGTAGAATGGTTAAGAGAGTATTCTAAAGGCTTAGAATGGTCTAGGAAAGTGTACTAGGACTTATAATAACCATTAGAATGATCCTAAACATTGCATGGTACCACAAGGGACGTAGAGGGTGTAGCATGAGTCCTTGGAGGTTCTAATAAGCGTAGAATGGTTAAGAGAGTATTCTAAAGGCTTAGAATGGTCTTGGAATGTGTATTAGGACTTATAAGAACCGTTAGAATGATCCTAAACATTGCTCGAGTCCCCAAGGGACGTAGAGGGTGCAACATGAGTCCTTGGAGGTTCTAATAAGCGTAGAATGGTTAAGAGAGAATTCTAAAGGCTTAGAATGGTCTAGGAAAGTGTACTAGGACTTATAATAACCATTAGAATGATCCTAAACATTGCATGGTACCACAAGGGACGTAGAGGGTGTAGCATGAGTCCTTGGAGGTTCTAACAAGTGTAGAATGGTTAAGAGAGTATTCTAAAGGGTTAGAATGGTCTAGGAATGTGTAATAGGACTTATAATAACCATTAGAATGATCCTAAACAATGCTTGAGTCCCCAAGGGACGTAGAGGGTGTACCATGAGTCCTTGGAGGTTCTAACAAGTGTAGAATGGTTAAGAGAGTATTCTAAAGGCTTAGAATGATCTAGGAAAGTGTACTAGGACTTATAATAACCATTAGAATGATCCTAAACATTGCTCGAGTCCCCAAGGGACGTAGAGGGTGCAGCATGAGTCCTTGGAGGTTCTAATAAGCGTAGAATGGTTAAGAGAGAATTCTAAAGGCTTAGAATGGTCTAGGAAAGTGTACTAGGACTTATAATAACCATTAGAATGATCCTAAACATTGCATGGTACCACAAGGGACGTAGAGGGTGCAGCATGTGTCCTTGGAGGTTCTAATAAGCGTAGAATGGTTAAGAGAGTATTCTAAAGGCTTAGAATGGTCTAGGAAAGTGAACTAGGACTTATAATAACCATTAGAATGATCCTAAACATTGCATGGTACCACAAGGGACGTAGAGGGTGTAGCATGAGTCCTTGGAGGTTCTAATAAGCGTAGAATGGTTAAGAGAGTATTCTAAAGGCTTAGAATGGTCTAGGAATGTGTAATAGGACTTATAATAACCATTAGAATGATCCTAAACAATGCTTGAGTCCCCAAGGGACGTAGAGGGTGTACCATGAGTCCTTGGAGGTTCTAACAAGTGTAGAATGGTTAAGAGATTATTCTAAAGGCTTAGAATGGTCTTGGAATGTGTATTAGGACTTATAAGAACCGTTAGAATGATCCTAAACATTGCTCGAGTCCCCGAGGGATGTAGAGGGTGCAGCATGAGTCCTTGGAGGTTCTAATAAGCGTAGAATGGTTAAGAGAGTATTCTAAAGGCTTAGAATGGTCTAGGAAAGTGTACTAGGACTTATAATAACCATTAGAATGATCCTAAACATTGCATGGTACCACAAGGGACGTAGAGGGTGTAGCATGAGTCCTTGGAGGTTCTAACAAGTGAGAATGGTTAAGAGAGTATTCTAAAGGCTTAGAATGGTCTAGGAATGTGTAATAGGACTTATAATAACCATTAGAATGATCCTAAACAATGCTTGAGTCCCCAAGGGACGTAGAGGGTGTACCATGAGTCCTTGGAGGTTCTAACAAGTGTAGAATGGTTAAGAGAGTATTCTAAAGGCTTAGAATGATCTAGGAAAGTGTACTAGGACTTATAATAACCATTAGAATGATCCTAAACATTGCATGGTACCACAAGGGACGTAGAGGGTGTAGCATGAGTCCTTGGAGGTTCTAACAAGTGTAAAATGGTTAAGAGAGTATTCTAAAGGCTTAGAATGGTCTAGGAATGTGTAATAGGACTTATAATAACCTTTAGAATGATCCTAAACAATGCTTGAGTCCCCAAGGGACGTAGAGGGTGTACCATGAGTCCTTGGAGGTTCTAACAAGTGTAGAATAGTTAAGAGAGTATTCTAAAGGCTTAGAATGGTCTTGGAATGTGTATTAGGAATTATAAGAACCGTTAGAATGATCCTAAACATTGCTCGAGTCCCCAAGGGACGTAGAGGGTGCAGCATGAGTCCTTGGAGGTTCTAATAAGCGTAGAATGGTTAAGAGAGAATTCTAAAGGCTTAGAATGGTCTAGGAAAGTGTACTAGGACTTATAATAACCATTAGAATGATCCTAAACATTGCATGGTACCACAAGGGACGTAGAGGGTGTAGCATGAGTCCTTGGAGGTTCTAACAAGTGTAGAATGCTTAAGAGAGTATTCTAAAGGCTTAGAATGGTCTAGGAAAGTGTACTAGGACTTATAATAACCATTAGAATGATCCTGAACATTGCATGGTACCACAAGGGACGTAGAGGGTGTAGCATGAGTCCTTGGAGGTTCTAACAAGTGTAGAATGGTTAAGAGAGTATTCTAAAGGCTTAGAATGGTCTAGGAATTTGTAATAGGACTTATAATAACCATTAGAATGATCCTAAACAATGCTTGAGTCCCCAAGGGACGTAGAGGGTGTACCATGAGTCCTTGGAGGTTCTAACAAGTGTAGAATGGTTAACAGAGTATTCTAAAGGCTTAGAATGATCTAGGAAAGTGTACTAGGACTTATAATAACCATTAGAATGATCCTAAACATTGCATGGTACCACAAGGGACGTAGAGGGTGTAGCATGAGTCCTTGGAGGTTCTAACAAGTGTAGAGTATTCTAAAGGCTTAGAATGGTCTAGGAATGTGTAATAGGACTTATAATAACCTTTAGAATGATCCTAAACAATGCTTGAGTCCCCAAGGGACGTAGAGGGTGTACCATGAGTCCTTGGAGGTTCTAACAAGTGTAGAATGGTTAAGAGAGTATTCTAAAGGCTTAGAATGGTCTTGGAATGTGTATTAGGAATTATAAGAACCGTTAGAATGATCCTAAACATTGCTCGAGTCCCCGAGGGACGTAGAGGGTGCAGCATGAGTCCTTGGAGGTTCTAATAAGCGTAGAATGGTTAAGAGAGAATTCTAAAGGCTTAGAATGGTCTAGGAAAGTGTACTAGGACTTATAATAACCATTAGAATGATCCTAAACATTGCATGGTACCACAAGGGACGTAGAGGGTGTAGCATGAGTCCTTGGAGGTTCTAACAAGTGTAGAATGGTTAAGAGAGTATTCTAAAGGCTTAGAATGGTCTAGGAAAGTGTACTAGGACTTATAATAACCATTAGAATGATCCTGAACATTGCATGGTACCACAAGGGACGTAGAGGGTGTAGCATGAGTCCTTGGAGGTTCTAACAAGTGTAGAATGGTTAAGAGAGTATTCTAAAGGGTTAGAATGGTCTAGGAATGTGTAATAGGACTTATAATAACCATTAGAATGATCCTAAACAATGCTTGAGTCCCCAAGGGACGTAGAGGGTGTACCATGAGTCCTTGGAGGTTCTAACAAGTGTAGAATGGTTAAGAGAGTATTCTAAAGGCTTAGAATGATCTAGGAAAGTGTACTAGGACTTATAATAACCATTAGAATGATCCTAAACATTGCATGGTACCACAAGGGACGTAGAGGGTGTAGCATGAGTCCTTGGAGGTTCTAACAAGTGTAGAATGGTTAAGAGAGTATTCTAAAGGCTTAGAATGGTCTAGGATTGTGTAATAGGACTTATAATAACCTTTAGAATGATCCTAAACAATGCTTGAGTCCCCAAGGGACGTAGAGGGTGTACCATGAGTCCTTGGAGGTTCTAACAAGTGTAGAATGGTTAACAGAGTATTCTAAAGGCTTAGAATGATCTAGGAAAGTGTACTAGGACTTATAATAACCATTAGAATGATCCTAAACATTGCATGGTACCACAAGGGACGTAGAGGGTGTAGCATGAGTCCTTGGAGGTTCTAACAAGTGTAGAATGGTTAAGAGAGTATTCTAAAGGCTTAGAATGGTCTAGGAATGTGTAATAGGACTTATAATAACCTTTAGAATGATCCTAAACAATGCTTGAGTCCCCAAGGGACGTAAAGGGTGTACCATGAGTCCTTGGAGGTTCTAACAAGTGTAGAATGGTTAAGAGAGTATTCTAAAGGCTTAGAATGGTCTTGGAATGTGTATTAGGAATTATAAGAACCGTTAGAATGATCCTAAACATTGCTCGAGTCCCCGAGGGACGTAGAGGGTGCAGCATGAGTCCTTGGAGGTTCTAATAAGCGTAGAATGGTTAAGAGAGAATTCTAAAGGCTTAGAATGGTCTAGGAAAGTGTACTAGGACTTATAATAACCATTAGAATGATCCTAAACATTGCATGGTACCACAAGGGACGTAGAGGGTGTAGCATGAGTCCTTGGAGGTTCTAACAAGTGTAGAATGGTTAAGAGAGTATTCTAAAGGCTTAGAATGGTCTAGGAAAGTGTACTAGGACTTATAATAACCATTAGAATGATCCTGAACATTGCATGGTACCACAAGGGACGTAGAGGGTGTAGCATGAGTCCTTAGAGGTTCTAACAAGTGTAGAATGGTTAACAGAGTATTCTAAAGGCTTAGAATGGTCTTGGAATGTGTATTAAGACTTATAATAACCGTTAGAATGATCCTAAACATTGCTCGAGTCCCCAAGGGACGTAGAGGGTGCAGCATGAGTCCTTGGAGGTTCTAATAAGCGTAGAATGGTTAAGAGAGTATTCTAAAGGCTTAGAATGGTCTTGGAATATGTATTAGGACTTATAAGAACCGTTAGAATGATCCTAAACATTCCTCGAGTCCCCAAGGGACGTAGAGGGTGCAGCATGAGTCCTTGGAGGTTCTAATAAGCGTAGAATGGTTAAGAGAGTATTCTAAAGGCTTAGATGGTCTAGGAAAGTGTACTAGGACTTATAATAACCATTAGAATGATCCTAAACATTGCATGGTACCACAAGGGACGTAGAGGGTGTAGCATGAGTCCTTGGAGGTTCTAATAAGCGTAGAATGGTTAAGAGAGTATTCTAAAGGCTTAGAATGGTCTAGGAATGTGTAATAGGACTTATAATAACCATTAGAATGATCCTAAACAATGCTTGAGTCCCCAAGGGACGTAGAGGGTGTACCATGAGTCCTTGGAGGTTCTAACAAGTGTAGAATGGTTAAGAGAGTATTCTAAAGGCTTAGAATGGTCTTGGAATGTGTATTAGGACTTATAATAACCATTAGAATGATCCTAAACATTGCATGGTACCACAAGGGACGTAGAGGGTGTAGCATGAGTCCTTGGAGGTTCTAATAAGCGTAGAATGGTTAAGAGAGTATTCTAAAGGCTTAGAATGGTCTTGGAATGTGTATTAGGACTTATAAGAACCGTTAGAATGATCCTAAACATTGCTCGAGTCCCCGAGGGACGTAGAGGGTGCAGCATGAGTCCTTGGAGGTTCTAATAAGCGTAGAATGGTTAAGAGAGTATTCTAAAGGCTTAGAATGGTCTAGGAAAGTGTACTAGGACTTATAATAACCATTAGAATGATCCTGAACATTGCATGGTACCACAAGGGACGTAGAGGGTGTAGCATGAGTCCTTGGAGGTTCTAACAAGTGAGAATGGTTAAGAGAGTATTCTAAAGGCTTATAATGGTCTAGGAATGTGTAATAGGACTTATAATAACCATTAGAATGATCCTAAACAATGCTTGAGTCCCCAAGGGAGGTAGAGGGTGTACCATGAGTCCTTGGAGGTTCTAACAAGTGTAGAATGGTTAAGAGAGTATTCTAAAGGCTTAGAATGGTCTAGGAAAGTGTACTAGGACTTATAATAACCATTAGAATGATCCTAAACATTGCATGGTACCACAAGGGACGTAGAGGGTGTAGCATGAGTCCTTGGAGGTTCTAATAAGCGTAGAATGGTTAAGAGAGTATTCTAAAGGCTTAGAATGGTCTTGGAATGTGTATTAGGACTTATAAGAACCGTTAGAATGATCCTAAACATTGCTCGAGTCCCCAAGGGACGTAGAGGGTGCAGCATGAGTCCTTGGAGGTTCTAATAAGCGTAGAATGGTTAAGAGAGAATTCTAAAGGCTTAGAATGGTCTAGGAAAGTGTACTAGGACTTATAATAACCATTAGAATGATCCTAAACATTGCATGGTACCACAAGGGACGTAGAGGGTGTAGCATGAGTCCTTGGAGGTTCTAACAAGTGTAGAATGGTTAAGAGAGTATTCTAAAGGGTTAGAATGGTCTAGGAATGTGTAATAGGACTTATAATAACCATTAGAATGATCCTAAACAATGCTTGAGTCCCCAAGGGAGGTAGAGGGTGTACCATGAGTCCTTGGAGGTTCTAACAAGTGTAGAATGGTTAAGAGAGTATTCTAAAGGCTTAGAATGGTCTAGGAAAGTGTACTAGGACTTATAATAACCATTAGAATGATCCTAAACATTGCATGGTACCACAAGGGACGTAGAGGGTGTAGCATGAGTCCTTGGAGGTTCTAATAAGCGTAGAATGGTTAAGAGAGTATTCTAAAGGCTTAGAATGGTCTTGGAATGTGTATTAGGACTTATAAGAACCGTTAGAATGATCCTAAACATTGCTCGAGTCCCCAAGGGACGTAGAGGGTGCAGCATGAGTCCTTGGAGGTTCTAATAAGCGTAGAATGGTTAAGAGAGAATTCTAAAGGCTTAGAATGGTCTAGGAAAGTGTACTAGGACTTATAATAACCATTAGAATGATCCTAAACATTGCATGGTACCACAAGGGACGTAGAGGGTGTAGCATGAGTCCTTGGAGGTTCTAACAAGTGTAGAATGGTTAAGAGAGTATTCTAAAGGGTTAGAATGGTCTAGGAATGTGTAATAGGACTTATAATAACCATTAGAATGATCCTAAACAATGCTTGAGTCCCCAAGGGACGTAGAGGGTGTACCATGAGTCCTTGGAGGTTCTAACAAGTGTAGAATGGTTAAGAGAGTATTCTAAAGGCTTAGAATGGTCTAGGAAAGTGTACTAGGACTTATAATAACCATTAGAATGATCCTAAACATTGCATGGTACCACAAGGGACGTAGAGGGTGTAGCATGAGTCCTTGGAGGTTCTAACAAGTGTAGAATGGTTAAGAGAGTATTCTAAAGGCTTAGAATGGTCTAGGAATGTGTAATAGGACTTATAATAACCATTAGAATGATCCTAAACATTGCATGGTACCACAAGGGACGTAGAGGGTGTAGCATGAGTCCTTGGAGGTTCTAAGAAGCGTAGAATGGTTAAGAGAGTATTCTAAAGGCTTAGAATGGTCTTGGAATGTGTATTAGGACTTATAAGAACCGTTAGAATGATCCTAAACATTGCTCGAGTCCCCGAGGGACGTAGAGGGTGCAGCATGAGTCCTTGGAGGTTCTAATAAGCGTAGAATGGTTAAGAGAGTATTCTAAAGGCTTAGAATGGTCTAGGAAAGTGTACTAGGACTTATAATAACCATTAGAATGATCCTGAACATTGCATGGTACCACAAGGGACGTAGAGGGTGCAGCATGAGTCCTTGGAGGTTCTAATAAGCGTAGAATGGTTAAGAGAGTATTCTAAAGGCTTAGAATGGTCTTGGAATTTGTATTAGGACTTATAAGAACCGTTAGAATGATCCTAAACATTCCTCGAGTCCCCAAGGGACGTAGAGGGTGCAGCATGAGTCCTTGGAGGTTCTAATAAGCGTAGAATGGTTAAGAGAGTATTCTAAAGGCTTAGATGGTCTAGGAAAGTGTAATAGGACTTATAATAACCATTAGAATGATCCTAAACATTGCATGGTACCACAAGGGACGTAGAGGGTGTAGCATGAGTCCTTGGAGGTTCTAATAAGCGTAGAATGGTTAAGAGAGTATTCTAAAGGCTTAGAATGGTCTAGGAATGTGTAATAGGACTTATAATAACCATTAGAATGATCCTAAACAATGCTTGAGTCCCCAAGGGACGTAGAGGGTGTACCATGAGTCCTTGGAGGTTCTAACAAGTGTAGAATGGTTAAGAGAGTATTCTAAAGGCTTAGAATGGTCTTGGAATGTGTATTAGGACTTATAATAACCATTAGAATGATCCTAAACATTGCATGGTACCACAAGGGACGTAGAGGGTGTAGCATGAGTCCTTGGAGGTTCTAATAAGCGTAGAATGGTTAAGAGAGTATTCTAAAGGCTTAGAATGGTCTTGGAATGTGTATTAGGACTTATAAGAACCGTTAGAATGATCCTAAACATTGCTCGAGTCCCCGAGGGACGTAGAGGGTGCAGCATGAGTCCTTGGAGGTTCTAATAAGCGTAGAATGGTTAAGAGAGTATTCTAAAGGCTTAGAATGGTCTAGGAAAGTGTACTAGGACTTATAATAACCATTAGAATGATCCTGAACATTGCATGGTACCACAAGGGACGTAGAGGGTGTAGCATGAGTCCTTGGAGGTTCTAACAAGTGAGAATGGTTAAGAGAGTATTCTAAAGGCTTATAATGGTCTAGGAATGTGTAATAGGACTTATAATAACCATTAGAATGATCCTAAACAATGCTTGAGTCCCCAAGGGAGGTAGAGGGTGTACCATGAGTCCTTGGAGGTTCTAACAAGTGTAGAATGGTTAAGAGAGTATTCTAAAGGCTTAGAATGGTCTAGGAAAGTGTACTAGGACTTATAATAACCATTAGAATGATCCTAAACATTGCATGGTACCACAAGGGACGTAGAGGGTGTAGCATGAGTCCTTGGAGGTTCTAATAAGCGTAGAATGGTTAAGAGAGTATTCTAAAGGTTTAGAATGGTCTTGGAATGTGTATTAGGACTTATAAGAACCGTTAGAATGATCCTAAACATTGCTCGAGTCCCCAAGGGACGTAGAGGGTGCAGCATGAGTCCTTGGAGGTTCTAATAAGCGTAGAATGGTTAAGAGAGAATTCTAAAGGCTTAGAATGGTCTAGGAAAGTGTACTAGGACTTATAATAACCATTAGAATGATCCTAAACATTGCATGGTACCACAAGGGACGTAGAGGGTGTAGCATGAGTCCTTGGAGGTTCTAACAAGTGTAGAATGGTTAAGAGAGTATTCTAAAGGGTTAGAATGGTCTAGGAATGTGTAATAGGACTTATAATAACCATTAGAATGATCCTAAACAATGCTTGAGTCCCCAAGGGAGGTAGAGGGTGTACCATGAGTCCTTGGAGGTTCTAACAAGTGTAGAATGGTTAAGAGAGTATTCTAAAGGCTTAGAATGGTCTAGGAAAGTGTACTAGGACTTATAATAACCATTAGAATGATCCTAAACATTGCATGGTACCACAAGGGACGTAGAGGGTGTAGCATGAGTCCTTGGAGGTTCTAATAAGCGTAGAATGGTTAAGAGAGTATTCTAAAGGCTTAGAATGGTCTTGGAATGTGTATTAGGACTTATAAGAACCGTTAGAATGATCCTAAACATTGCTCGAGTCCCCAAGGGACGTAGAGGGTGCAGCATGAGTCCTTGGAGGTTCTAATAAGCGTAGAATGGTTAAGAGAGAATTCTAAAGGCTTAGAATGGTCTAGGAAAGTGTACTAGGACTTATAATAACCATTAGAATGATCCTAAACATTGCATGGTACCACAAGGGACGTAGAGGGTGTAGCATGAGTCCTTGGAGGTTCTAACAAGTGTAGAATGGTTAAGAGAGTATTCTAAAGGGTTAGAATGGTCTAGGAATGTGTAATAGGACTTATAATAACCATTAGAATGATCCTAAACAATGCTTGAGTCCCCAAGGGACGTAGAGGGTGTACCATGAGTCCTTGGAGGTTCTAACAAGTGTAGAATGGTTAAGAGAGTATTCTAAAGGCTTAGAATGGTCTAGGAAAGTGTACTAGGACTTATAATAACCATTAGAATGATCCTAAACATTGCATGGTACCACAAGGGACGTAGAGGGTGTAGCATGAGTCCTTGGAGGTTCTAACAAGTGTAGAATGGTTAAGAGAGTATTCTAAAGGCTTAGAATGGTCTAGGAATGTGTAATAGGACTTATAATAACCTTTAGAATGATCCTAAACAATGCTTGAGTCCCCAAGGGACGTAGAGGGTGTACCATGAGTCCTTGGAGGTTCTAACAAGTGTAGAATGGTTAAGAGAGTATTCTAAAGGCTTAGAATGGTCTTGGAATGTGTATTAGGAATTATAAGAACCGTTAGAATGATCCTAAACATTGCTCGAGTCCCCAAGGGACGTAGAGGGTGCAGCATGAGTCCTTGGAGGTTCTAATAAGCGTAGAATGGTTAAGAGAGAATTCTAAAGGCTTAGAATGGTCTAGGAAAGTGTACTAGGACTTATAATAACCATTAGAATGATCCTAAACATTGCATGGTACCACAAGGGACGTAGAGGGTGTAGCATGAGTCCTTGGAGGTTCTAACAAGTGTAGAATGCTTAAGAGAGTATTCTAAAGGCTTAGAATGGTCTAGGAAAGTGTACTAGGACTTATAATAACCATTAGAATGATCCTGAACATTGCATGGTACCACAAGGGACGTAGAGGGTGTAGCATGAGTCCTTGGAAGTTCTAACAAGTGTAGAATGGTTAAGAGAGTATTCTAAAGGCTTAGAATGGTCTAGGAATTTGTAATAGGACTTATAATAACCATTAGAATGATCCTAAACAATGCTTGAGTCCCCAAGGGACGTAGAGGGTGTACCATGAGTCCTTGGAGGTTCTAACAAGTGTAGAATGGTTAACAGAGTATTCTAAAGGCTTAGAATGATCTAGGAAAGTGTACTAGGACTTATAATAACCATTAGAATGATCCTAAACATTGCATGGTACCACAAGGGACGTAGAGGGTGTAGCATGAGTCCTTGGAGGTTCTAACAAGTGTAGAATGGTTAAGAGAGTATTCTAAAGGCTTAGAATGGTCTAGGAATGTGTAATAGGACTTATAATAACCTTTAGCATGATCCTAAACAATGCTTGAGTCCCCAAGGGACGTAGAGGGTGTACCATGAGTCCTTGGAGGTTCTAACAAGTGTAGAATGGTTAAGAGAGTATTCTAAAGGCTTAGAATGGTCTTGGAATGTGTATTAGGAATTATAAGAACCGTTAGAATGATCCTAAACATTGCTCGAGTCCCCGAGGGACGTAGAGGGTGCAGCATGAGTCCTTGGAGGTTCTAATAAGCGTAGAATGGTTAAGAGAGAATTCTAAAGGCTTAGAATGGTCTAGGAAAGTGTACTAGGACTTATAATAACCATTAGAATGATCCTAAACATTGCATGGTACCACAAGGGACGTAGAGGGTGTAGCATGAGTCCTTGGAAGTTCTAACAAGTGTAGAATGGTTAAGAGAGTATTCTAAAGGCTTAGAATGGTCTAGGTAAGTGTACTAGGACTTATAATAACCATTAGAATGATCCTGAACATTGCATGGTACCACAAGGGACGTAGAGGGTGTAGCATGAGTCC
Organism: Crotalaria pallida; assembly: GCA_037953625.1. NCBI lineage: Eukaryota > Viridiplantae > Streptophyta > Magnoliopsida > Fabales > Fabaceae > Crotalaria > Crotalaria pallida. Next base: position 59,992,433 of record CM075655.1, on the reverse strand, counting down.
TTGGAGGTTCTAACAAGTGTAGAATGGTTAAGAGATTATTCTAAAGGCTTAGAATGGTCTAGGAATTTGTAATAGGACTTATAATAACCATTAGAATGATCCTAAACAATGCTTGAGTCCCCAAGGGACGTAGAGGGTGTACCATGAGTCCTTGGAGGTTCTAACAAGTGTAGAATGGTTAAGAGAGTATTCTAAAGGCTTAGAATGATCTAGGAAAGTGTACTAGGACTTATAATAACCATTAGAATGATCCTAAACATTGCATGGTACCACAAGGGACGTAGAGGGTGTAGCATGAGTCCTTGGAGGTTCTAACAAGTGTAGAATGGTTAAGAGAGTATTCTAAAGGCTTAGAATGGTCTAGGATTGTGTAATAGGACTTATAATAACCTTTAGAATGATCCTAAACAATGCTTGAGTCCCCAAGGGACGTAGAGGGTGTACCATGAGTCCTTGGAGGTTCTAACAAGTGTAGAATGGTTAACAGAGTATTCTAAAGGCTTAGAATGATCTAGGAAAGTGTACTGGGACTTATAATAACCATTAGAATGATCCTAAACATTGCATGTTACCACAAGGGACGTAGAGGGTGTAGCATGAGTCCTTGGAGGTTCTAACAAGTGTAGAATGGTTAAGAGAGTATTCTAAAGGCTTAGAATGGTCTAGGAATGTGTAATAGGACTTATAATAACCTTTAGAATGATCCTAAACAATGCTTGAGTCCCCAAGGGACGTAGAGGGTGTACCATGAGTCCTTGGAGGTTCTAACAAGTGTAGAATGGTTAAGAGAGTATTCTAAAGGCTTAGAATGGTCTTGGAATGTGTATTAGGAATTATAAGAACCGTTAGAATGATCCTAAACATTGCTCGAGTCCCCGAGGGACGTAGAGGGTGCAGCATGAGTCCTTGGAGGTTCTAATAAGCGTAGAATGGTTAAGAGAGAATTCTAAAGGCTTAGAATGGTCTAGGAAAGTGTACTAGGACTTATAATAACCATTAGAATGATCCTAAACATTGCATGGTACCACAAGGGACGTAGAGGGTGTAGCATGAGTCCTTGGAGGTTCTAACAAGTGTAGAATGGTTAAGAGAGTATTCTAAAGGCTTAGAATGGTCTAGGAAAGTGTACTAGGACTTATAATAACCATTAGAATGATCCTGAACATTGCATGGTACCACAAGGGACGTAGAGGGTGTAGCATGAGTCCTTAGAGGTTCTAACAAGTGTAGAATGGTTAAGAGAGTATTCTAAAGGCTTAGAATGGTCTTGGAATGTGTATTAAGACTTATAATAACCGTTAGAATGATCCTAAACATTGCTCGAGTCCCCAAGGGACGTAGAGGGTGCAGCATGAGTCCTTGGAGGTTCTAATAAGCATAGAATGGTTAAGAGAGTATTCTAAAGGCTTAGAATGGTCTTGGAATGTGTATTAGGACTTATAAGAACCGTTAGAATGATCCTAAACATTGCTCGAGTCCCCAAGGGACGTAGAGGGTGCAGCATGAGTCCTTGGAGGTTCTAATAAGCGTAGAATGGTTAAGAGAGTATTCTAAAGGCTTAGATGGTCTAGGAAAGTGTACTAGGACTTATAATAACCATTAGAATGATCCTAAACATTGCATGGTACCACAAGGGACGTAGAGGGTGTAGCATGAGTCCTTGGAGGTTCTAATAAGCGTAGAATGGTTAAGAGAGTATTCTAAAGGCTTAGAATGGTCTAGGAATGTGTAATAGGACTTATAATAACCATTAGAATGATCCTAAACAATGCTTGAGTCCCCAAGGGATGTAGAGGGTGTACCATGAGTCCTTGGAGGTTCTAACAAGTGTAGAATGGTTAAGAGAGTATTCTAAAGGCTTAGAATGGTCTTGGAATGTGTATTAGGACTTATAATAACCATTAGAATGATCCTAAACATTGCATGGTACCACAAGGGACGTAGAGGGTGTAGCATGAGTCCTTGGAGGTTCTAATAAGCGTAGAATGGTTAAGAGAGTATTCTAAAGGCTTAGAATGGTCTTGGAATGTGTATTAGGACTTATAAGAACCGTTAGAATGATCCGAAACATTGCTCGAGTCCCCGAGGGACGTAGAGGGTGCAGCATGAGTCCTTGGAGGTTCTAATAAGCGTAGAATGGTTAAGAGAGTATTCTAAAGGCTTAGAATGGTCTAGGAAAGTGTACTAGGACTTATAATAACCATTAGAATGATCCTGAACATTGCATGGTACCACAAGGGACGTAGAGGGTGTAGCATGAGTCCTTGGAGGTTCTAACAAGTGAGAATGGTTAAGAGAGTATTCTAAAGGCTTATAATGGTCTAGGAATGTGTAATAGGACTTATAATAACCATTAGAATGATCCTAAACAATGCTTGAGTCCCCAAGGGACGTAGAGGGTGTACCATGAGTCCTTGGAGGTTCTAACAAGTGTAGAATGGTTAAGAGAGTATTCTAAAGGCTTAGAATGGTCTAGGAAAGTGTACTAGGACTTATAATAACCATTAGAATGATCCTAAACATTGCATGGTACCACAAGGGACGTAGAGGGTGTAGCATGAGTCCTTGGAGGTTCTAATAAGCGTAGAATGGTTAAGAGAGTATTCTAAAGGCTTAGAATGGTCTTGGAATGTGTATTAGGACTTATAAGAACCGTTAGAATGATCCTAAACATTGCTCGAGTCCCCAAGGGACGTAGAGGGTGCAGCATGAGTCCTTGGAGGTTCTAATAAGCGTAGAATGGTTAAAAGAGAATTCTAAAGGCTTAGAATGGTCTAGGAAAGTGTACTAGGACTTATAATAACCATTAGAATGATCCTAAACATTGCATGGTACCACAAGGGACGTAGAGGGTGTAGCATGAGTCCTTGGAGGTTCTAACAAGTGTAGAATGGTTAAGAGAGTATTCTAAAGGGTTAGAATGGTCTAGGAATGTGTAATAGGACTTATAATAACCATTAGAATGATCCTAAACAATGCTTGAGTCCCCAAGGGACGTAGAGGGTGTACCATGAGTCCTTGGAGGTTCTAACAAGTGTAGAATGGTTAAGAGAGTATTCTAAAGGCTTAGAATGATCTAGGAAAGTGTACTAGGACTTATAATAACCATTAGAATGATCCTAAACATTGCATGGTACCACAAGGGACGTAGAGGGTGTAGCATGAGTCCTTGGAGGTTCTAACAAGTGTAGAATGGTTAAGAGAGTATTCTAAAGGCTTAGAATGGTCTAGGATTGTGTAATAGGACTTATAATAACCTTTAGAATGATCCTAAACAATGCTTGAGTCCCCAAGGGACGTAGAGGGTGTACCATGAGTCCTTGGAGGTTCTAACAAGTGTAGAATGGTTAAGAGAGTATTCTAAAGGCTTAGAATGGTCTTGGAATGTGTATTAGGAATTATAAGAACCGTTAGAATGATCCTAAACATTGCTCGAGTCCCCAAGGGACGTAGAGGGTGCAGCATGAGTCCTTGGAGGTTCTAATAAGCGTAGAATGGTTAAGAGAGAATTCTAAAGGCTTAGAATGGTCTAGGAAAGTGTACTAGGACTTATAATAACCATTAGAATGATCCTAAACATTGCATGGTACCACAAGGGACGTAGAGGGTGTAGCATGAGTCCTTGGAGGTTCTAACAAGTGTAGAATGGTTAAGAGAGTATTCTAAAGGCTTAGAATGGTCTAGGAATGTGTAATAGGACTTATAATAACCATTAGAATGATCCTAAACAATGCTTGAGTCCCCAAGGGACGTAGAGGGTGTACCATGAGTCCTTGGATGTTCTAACAAGTGTAGAATGGTTAAGAGAGTATTCTAAAGGCTTAGAATGATCTAGGAAAGTGTACTAGGACTTATAATAACCATTAGAATGATCCTAAACATTGCATGTTACCACAAGGGACGTAGAGGGTGTAGCATGAGTCCTTGGAGGTTCTAACAATTGTAGAATGGTTAAGAGAGTATTCTAAAGGCTTAGAATGGTCTAGGAATGTGTAATAGTACTTATAATAACCTTTAGAATGATCCTAAACAATGCTTGAGTCCCCAAGGGACGTAGAGGGTGTAGCATGAGTGCTTGGAGGTTCTAACAAGTGTAGAATGGTTAAGAGAGTATTCTAAAGGCTTAGAATGGTCTTGGAATGTGTATTAGGAATTATAAGAACCGTTAGAATGATCCTAAACATTGCTCGAGTCCCCAAGGGACGTAGAGGGTGTAGCATGAGTCCTTGGAGGTTCTAATAACCGTAGAATGGTTAAGAGAGTATTCTAAAGGCTTAGAATGGTCTAGGAAAGTGTACTAGGACTTATAATAACCATTAGAATGATCCTGAACATTGCATGGTACCACAAGGGACGTAGAGGGTGTAGCATGAGTCCTTGGAGGTTCTAACAAGTGAGAATGGTTAAGAGAGTATTCTAAAGGCTTATAATGGTCTAGGAATGTGTAATAGGACTTATAATAACCATTAGAATGATCCTAAACAATGCTTGAGTCCCCAAGGGACGTAGAGGGTGTACCATGAGTCCTTGGAGGTTCTAACAAGTGTAGAATGGTTAAGAGAGTATTCTAAAGGCTTAGAATGGTCTAGGAAAGTGTACTAGGACTTATAATAACCATTAGAATGATCCTAAACATTGCATGGTACCACAAGGGACGTAGAGGGTGTAGCATGAGTCCTTGGAGGTTCTAATAAGCGTAGAATGGTTAAGAGAGTATTCTAAAGGCTTAGAATGGTCTTGGAATGTGTATTAGGACTTATAAGAACCGTTAGAGTGATCCTAAACATTGCTCGAGTCCCCAAGGGACGTAGAGGGTGCAACATGAGTCCTTGGAGGTTCTAATAAGCGTAGAATGGTTAAGAGAGAATTCTAAAGGCTTAGAATGGTCTAGGAAAGTGTACTAGGACTTATAATAACCATTAGAATGATCCTAAACATTGCATGGTACCACAAGGGACGTAGAGGGTGTAGCATGAGTCCTTGGAGGTTCTAACAAGTGTAGAATGGTTAAGAGAGTATTCTAAAGGGTTAGAATGGTCTAGGAATGTGTAATAGGACTTATAATAACCATTAGAATGATCCTAAACAATGCTTGAGTCCCCAAGGGACGTAGAGGGTGTACCATGAGTCCTTGGAGGTTCTAACAAGCGTAGAATGGTTAAGAGAGTATTCTAAAGGCTTAGAATGATCTAGGAAAGTGTACTAGGACGTATAATAACCATTAGAATGATCCTAAACATTGCATGGTACCACAAGGGACGTAGAGGTTGTAGCATGAGTCCTTGGAGGTTCTAACAAGTGTAGAATGGTTAAGAGAGTATTCTAAAGGCTTAGAATGGTCTAGGATTGTGTAATAGGACTTATAATAACCTTTAGAATGATCCTAAACAATGCTTGAGTCCCCAAGGGACGTAGAGGGTGTACCATGAGTCCTTGGAGGTTCTAACAAGTGTAGAATGGTTAAGAGAGTATTCTAAAGGCTTAGAATGGTCTTGGAATGTGTATTAGGAATTATAAGAACCGTTAGAATGATCCTAAACATTGCTCGAGTCCCCAAGGGACGTAGAGGGTGCAGCATGAGTCCTTGGAGGTTCTAATAAGCGTAGAATGGTTAAGAGAGAATTCTAAAGGCTTAGAATGGTCTAGGAAAGTGTACTAGGACTTATAATAATCATTAGAATGATCCTAAACATTGCATGGTACCACAAGGGACGTAGAGGGTGTAGCATGAGTCCTTGGAGGTTCTAACATGTGTAGAATGGTTAAGAGAGTATTCTAAAGGTTTAGAATGGTCTAGGAATGTGTAATAGGACTTATAATAACCATTAGAATGATCCTAAACAATGCTTGAGTCCCCAAGGGACGTAGAGGGTGTACCATGAGTCCTTGGAGGTTCTAACAAGTGTAGAATGGTTAAGAGAATATTCTAAAGGCTTAGAATGATCTAGGAAAGTGTACTAGGACTTATAATAACCATTAGAATGATCCTAAACATTGCATGTTACCACAAGGGACGTAGAGGGTGTAGCATGAGTCCTTGGAGGTTCTAACAAGTGTAGAATGGTTAAGAGAGTATTCTAAAGGCTTAGAATGGTCTAGGAATGTGTAATAGGACTTATAATAACCTTTAGAATGATCCTAAACAATGCTTGAGTCCCCAAGGGACGTAGAGGGTGTAGCATGAGTCCTTGGTGGTTCTAACAAGTGTAGAATGGTTAAGAGAGTATTCTAAAGGCTTAGAATGGTCTTGGAATGTGTATTAGGAATTATAAGAACCGTTAGAATGATCCTAAACATTGCTCGAGTCCCCAAGGGACGTAGAGGGTGCAGCATGAGTCCTTGGAGGTTCTAATAAGCGTAGAATGGTTAAGAGAGAATTCTAAAGGCTTAGAATGGTCTAGGAAAGTGTACTAGGACTTATAATAACCATTAGAATGATCCTAAACATTGCATGGTACCACAAGGGACGTAGAGGGTGTAGCATGAGTCCTTGGAGGTTCTAACAAGTGTAGAATGGTTAAGAGAGTATTCTAAAGGCTTAGAATGGTCTAGGAAAATGTACTAGGACTTATAATAACCATTAGAATGATCCTGAACATTGCATGGTACCACAAGGGATGTAGAGGGTGTAGCATGAGTCCTTGGAGGTTCTAACAAGTGTAGAATGGTTAAGAGAGTATTCTAAAGGGTTAGAATGGTCTAGGAATGTGTAATAGGACTTATAATAACCATTAGAATGATCCTAAACAATGCTTGAGTCCCCAAGAGACGTAGAGGGTGTACCATGAGTCCTTGGAGGTTCTAACAAGTGTAGAATGGTTAAGAGAGTATTCTAAAGGCTTAGAATGGTCTAGGAAAGTGTACTAGGACTTATGATAACCAATAGAATGATCCTAAACATTGCATGGTACCACAAGGGACGTAGAGGGTGTAGCATGAGTCCTTGGAGGTTCTAACAAGTGTAGAATGGTTAAGAGAGTATTCTAAAGGCTTAGAATGCTCTTGGAATGTGTATTAGGACTTATAAGAACCGTTAGAATGATCCTAAACATTGCTCGAGTCCCCGAGGGACGTAGAGGGTGCAGCATGAGTCCTTGGAGGTTCTAATAAGCGTAGAATGGTTAAGACAGTATTCTAAAGGCTTAGAATGGTCTAGGAAAGTGTACTAGGACTTATAATAACCATTAGAATGATCCTGAACATTGCATGGTACCACAAGGGACGTAGAGGGTGTAGCATGAGTCCTTGGAGGTTCTAACAAGTGAGAATGGTTAAGAGAGTATTCTAAAGGCTTATAATGGTCTAGGAATGTGTAATAGGACTTATAATAACCATTAGAATGATCCTAAACAATGCTTGAGTCCCCAAGGGACGTAGAGGGTGTACCATGAGTCCTTGGAGGTTCTAACAAGTGTAGAATGGTTAAGAGAGTATTCTAAAGGCTTAGAATGGTCTAGGAAAGTGTACTAGGACTTATAATAACCATTAGAATGATCCTAAACATTGCATGGTACCACAAGGGACGTAGAGGGTGTAGCATGAGTCCTTGGAGGTTCTAATAAGCGTAGAATAGTTAAGAGAGTATTCTAAAGGCTTAGAATGGTCTTGGAATGTGTATTAGGACTTATAAGAACCGTTAGAATGATCCTAAACATTGCTCGAGTCCCCAAGGGACGTAGAGGGTGCAGCATGAGTCCTTGGAGGTTCTAATAAGCGTAGAATGGTTAAGAGAGAATTCTAAAGGCTTAGAATGGTCTAGGAAAGTTTACTAGGATTTATAATAACCATTAGAATGATCCTAAACATTGCATGGTACCACAAGGGACGTAGAGGGTGTAGCATGAGTCCTTGGAGGATCTAACAAGTGTAGAATGGTTAAGAGAGTATTCTAAAGGGTTAGAATGGTCTAGGAATGTGTAATAGGACTTATAATAACCATTAGAATGATCCTAAACAATGCTTGAGTCCCCAAGGGACGTAGAGGGTGTACCATGAGTCCTTGGAGGTTCTAACAAGTGTAGAATGGTTAAGAGAGTATTCTAAAGGCTTAGAATGATCTAGGAAAGTGTACTAGGACTTATAATAACCATTAGAATGATCCTAAACATTGCATGGTACCACAAGGGACGTAGAGGGTGTAGCATGAGTCCTTGGAGGTTCTAACAAGTGTAGAATGGTTAAGAGAGTATTCTAAAGGCTTAGAATGGTCTAGGATTGTGTAATAGGACTTATAATAACCTTTAGAATGATCCTAAACAATGCTTGAGTCCCCAAGGGACGTAGAGGGTGTACCATGAGTCCTTGGAGGTTCTAACAAGTGTAGAATGGTTAAGAGAGTATTCTAAAGGCTTAGAATGGTCTTGGAATGTGTATTAGGAATTATAAGAACCGTTAGAATGATCCTAAACATTGCTCGAGTCCCCAAGGGACGTAGAGGGTGCAGCATGAGTCCTTGGAGGTTCTAATAAGCGTAGAATGGTTAAGAGAGAATTCTAAAGGCTTAGAATGGTCTAGGAAAGTGTACTAGGACTTATAATAACCATTAGAATGATCCTAAACATTGCATGGTACCACAAAGGACGTAGAGGGTGTAGCATGAGTCCTTGGAGGTTCTAACAAGTGTAGAATGGTTAAGAGAGTATTCTAAAGGCTTAGAATGGTCTAGGAATGTGTAATAGGACTTATAATAACCATTAGAATGATCCTAAACAATGCTTGAGTCCCCAAGGGACGTAGAGGGTGTACCATGAGTCCTTGGAGGTTCTAACAAGTGTAGAATGGTTAAGAGAGTATTCTAAAGGCTTAGAATGATCTAGGAAAGTGTACTAGGACTTATAATAACCATTAGAATGATCCTAAACATTGCATGTTACCACAAGGGACGTAGAGGGTGTAGCATGAGTCCTTGGAGGTTCTAACAAGTGTAGAATGGTTAAGAGAGTATTCTAAAGGCTTAGAATGGTCTAGGAATGTGTAATAGGACTTATAATAACCTTTAGAATGATCCTAAACAATGCTTGAGTCCCCAAGGGACGTAGAGGGTGTACCATGAGTCCTTGGAGGTTCTAACAAGTGTAGAATGGTTAAGAGAGTATTCTAAAGGCTTAGAATGGTCTTGGAATGTGTATTAGGAATTATAAGAACCGTTAGAATGATCCTAAACATTGCTCGAGTCCCCAAGGGACGTAGAGGGTGCAGCATGAGTCCTTGGAGGTTCTAATAAGCGTAGAATGGTTAAGAGAGAATTCTAAAGGCTTAGAATGGTCTAGGAAAGTGTACTAGGACTTATAATAACCATTAGAATGATCCTAAACATTGCATGGTACCACAAGGGACGTAGAGGGTGTAGCATGAGTCCTTGGAGGTTCTAACAAGTGTAGAATGGTTAAGAGAGTATTCTAATGGCTTAGAATGGTCTAGGAAAATGTACTAGGACTTATAATAACCATTAGAATGATCCTGAACATTGCATGGTACCACAAGGGATGTAGAGGGTGTAGCATGAGTCCTTGGAGGTTCTAACAAGTGTAGAATGGTTAAGAGAGTATTCTAAAGGGTTAGAATGGTCTAGGAATGTGTAATAGGACTTATAATAACCATTAGAATGATCCTAAACAATGCTTGAGTCCCCAAGAGACGTAGAGGGTGTACCATGAGTCCTTGGAGGTTCTAACAAGTGTAGAATGGTTAAGAGAGTATTCTAAAGGCTTAGAATGGTCTAGGAAAGTGTACTAGGACTTATGATAACCATTAGAATGATCCTAAACATTGCATGGTACCACAAGGGACGTAGAGGGTGTAGCATGAGTCCTTGGAGGTTCTAACAAGTGTAGAATGGTTAAGAGAGTATTCTAAAGGCTTAGAATGGTCTTGGAATGTGTATTAGGACTTATAAGAACCGTTAGAATGATCCTAAACATTGCTCGAGTCCCCGAGGGACGTAGAGGGTGCAGCATGAGTCCTTGGAGGTTCTAATAAGCGTAGAATGGTTAAGAGAGTATTCTAAAGGCTTAGAATGGTCTAGGAAAGTGTACTAGGACTTATAATAACCATTAGAATGATCCTGAACATTGCATGGTACCACAAGGGACGTAGAGGGTGTAGCATGAGTCCTTGGAGGTTCTAACAAGTGAGAATGGTTAAGAGAGTATTCTAAAGGCTTATAATGGTCTAGGAATGTGTAATAGGACTTATAATAACCATTAGAATGATCCTAAACAATGCTTGAGTCCCCAAGGGACGTAGAGGGTGTACCATGAGTCCTTGGAGGTTCTAACAAGTGTAGAATGGTTAAGAGAGTATTCTAAAGGCTTAGAATGGTCTAGGAAAGTGTACTAGGACTTATAATAACCATTAGAATGATCCTAAACATTGCATGGTACCACAAGGGACGTAGAGGGTGTAGCATGAGTCCTTGGAGGTTCTAATAAGCGTAGAATGGTTAAGAGAGTATTCTAAAGGCTTAGAATGGTCTTGGAATGTGTATTAGGACTTATAAGAACCGTTAGAATGATCCTAAACATTGCTCGAGTCCCCAAGGGACGTAGAGGGTGCAGCATGAGTCCTTGGAGGTTCTAATAAGCGTAGAATGGTTAAGAGAGAATTCTAAAGGCTTAGAATGGTCTAGGAAAGTTTACTAGGACTTATAATAACCATTAGAATGATCCTAAACATTGCATGGTACCACAAGGGACGTAGAGGGTGTAGCATGAGTCCTTGGAGGATCTAACAAGCGTAGAAAGGTTAAGAGAGTATTCTAAAGGGTTAGAATGGTCTAGGAATGTGTAATAGGACTTATAATAACCCTTAGAATGATCCTAAACAATGCTTGAGTCCCCAAGGGACGTAGAGGGTGTACCATGAGTCCTTGGAGGTTCTAACAAGTGTAGAATGGTTAAGAGAGTATTCTAAAGGCTTAGAATGATCTAGGAAAGTGTACTAGGACTTATAATAACCATTAGAATGATCCTAAACATTGCATGGTACCACAAGGGACGTAGAGGGTGTAGCATGAGTCCTTGGAGGTTCTAACAAGTGTAGAATGGTTAAGAGAGTATTCTAAAGGCTTAGAATGGTCTAGGATTGTGTAATAGGACTTATAATAACCTTTAGAATGATCCTAAACAATGCTTGAGTCCCCAAGGGACGTAGAGGGTGTACCATGAGTCCTTGGAGGTTCTAACAAGTGTAGAATGGTTAAGAGAATATTCTAAAGGCTTAGAATGGTCTTGGAATGTGTATTAGGAATTATAAGAACCGTTAGAATGATCCTAAACATTGCTCGAGTCCCCAAGGGACGTAGAGGGTGCTGCATGAGTCCTTGGAGGTTCTAATAAGCGTAGAATGGTTAAGAGAGAATTCTAAAGGCTTAGAATGGTCTAGGAAAGTGTACTAGGACTTATAATAACCATTAGAATGATCCTAAACATTGCATGGTACCACAAGGGACGTAGAGGGTGTAGCATGAGTCCTTGGAGGTTCTAACAAGTGTAGAATGGTTAAGAGAGTATTCTAAAGGCTTAGAATGGTCTAGGAATGTGTAATAGGACTTATAATAACCATTAGAATGATCCTAAACAATGCTTGAGTCCCCAAGGGACGTAGAGGGTGTACCATGAGTCCTTGGAGGTTCTAACAAGTGTAGAATGGTTAAGAGAGTATTCTAAAGGCTTAGAATGGTCTAGGAAAGTGTACTAGGACTTATAATAACCATTACAATGATCCTAAACATTGCATGGTACCACAAGGGACGTAGAGGGTGTAGCATGAGTCCTTGGAGGTTCTAATAAGCGTAGAATGGTTAAGAGAGTATTCTAAAGGCTTAGAATGGTCTTGGAATGTGTATTAGGACTTATAAGAACCGTTAGAATGATCCTAAACATTGCTCGAGTCCCCAAGGGACGTAGAGGATGCAGCATGAGTCCTTGGAGGTTCTAATAAGCGTAGAATGGTTAAGAGAGAATTCTAAAGGCTTAGAATGGTCTAGGAAAGTTTACTAGGACTTATAATAACCATTAGAGTGATCCTAAACATTGCATGGTACCACAAGGGACGTAGAGGGTGTAGCATGAGTCCTTGGAGGATCTAACAAGCGTAGAATGGTTAAGAGAGTATTCTAAAGGGTTAGAATGGTCTAGGAATGTGTAATAGGACTTATAATAACCATTAGAATGATCCTAAACAATGCTTGAGTCCCCAAGGGACGTAGAGGGTGTACCATGAGTCCTTGGAGGTTCTAACAAGTGTAGAATGGTTAAGAGAGTATTCTAAAGGCTTAGAATGATCTAGGAAAGTGTACTAGGACTTATAATAACCATTAGAATGATCCTAAACATTGCATGGTACCACAAGGGACGTAGAGGGTGTAGCATGAGTCCTTGGAGGTTCTAATAAGTGTAGAATGGTTAAAAGAGTATTCTAAAGGCTTAGAATGGTCTAGGATTGTGTAATAGGACTTATAATAACCTTTAGAATGATCCTAAACAATGCTTGAGTCCCCAAGGGACGTAGAGGGTGTACCATGAGTCCTTGGAGGTTCTAACAAGTGTAGAATGGTTAAGAGAGTATTCTAAAGGCTTAGAATGGTCTTGGAATGTGTATTAGGACTTATAAGAACCGTTAGAATGATCCTAAACATTGCTCGAGTCCCCAAGGGACGTAGAGGGTGCAGCATGAGTCCTTGGAGGTTCTAATAAGCGTAGAATGGTTAAGAGAGAATTCTAAAGGCTTAGAATGGTCTAGGAAAGTGTACTAGGACTTATAATAACCATTAGAATGATCCTAAACATTGCATGGTACCACAAGGGACGTAGAGGGTGTAGCATGAGTCCTTGGAGGTTCTAACAAGTGTAGAATGGTTAAGAGAGTATTCTAAAGGGTTAGAATGGTCTAGGAATGTGTAATAGGACTTATAATAACCATTAGAATGATCCTAAACAATGCTTGAGTCCCCAAGGGACGTAGAGGGTGTACCATGAGTCCTTGGAGGTTCTAACAAGTGTAGAATGGTTAAGAGAGTATTCTAAAGGCTTAGAATGATCTAGGAAAGTGTACTAGGACTTATAATAACCATTAGAATGATCCTAAACATTGCATGGTACCACAAGGGACGTAGAGGGTGTAGCATGAGTCCTTGGAGGTTCTAACAAGTGTAGAATGGTTAAGAGAGTATTCTAAAGGCTTAGAATGGTCTTGGAATGTGTATTAAGACTTATAATAACCGTTAGAATGATCCTAAACATTGCTCGAGTCCCCAAGGGACGTAGAGGGTGCAGCATGAGTCCTTGGAGGTTCTAATAAGCGTAGAATGGTTAAGAGAGTATTCTAAAGGCTTAGAATGGTCTTGGAATATGTATTAGGACTTATAAGAACCGTTAGAATGATCCTAAACATTGCTCGAGTCCCCAAGGGACGTAGAGGGTGCATCATGAGTCCTTGGAGGTTCTAATAAGCGTACAATGGTTACGAGAGTATTCTAAAGGCTTAGAATGGTCTAGGAAAGTGTACTAGGACTTATAATAACCATTAGAATGATCCTAAACATTGCATGGTACCACAAGGGACGTAGAGGGTGTAGCATGAGTCCTTGGAGGTTCTAACAAGTGTAGAATGGTTAAGAGAGTATTCTAAAGGGTTAGAATGGTCTAGGAATGTGTAATAGGACTTATAATAACCATTAGAATGATCCTAAACAATGCTTGCGTCCCCAAGGGACGTAGATGGTGTACCATGAGTCCTTGGAGGTTCTAACAAGTGTAGAATGGTTAAGAGAGTATTCTAAAGGCTTAGAATGATCTAGGAAAGTGTACTAGGACTTATAATAACCATTAGAATGATCCTAAACATTGCATGGTACCACAAGGGACGTAGAGGGTGTAGCATGAGTCCTTGGAGGTTCTAACAAGTGTAGAATGGTTAAGAGAGTATTCTAAAGGCTTAGAATGGTCTAGGATTGTGTAATAGGACTTATAATAACCTTTAGAATGATCTTAAACAATGCTTGAGTCCCCAAGGGACGTAGAGGGTGTACCATGAGTCCTTGGAGGTTCTAACAAGTGTAGAATGGTTAAGAGAGTATTCTAAAGGCTTAGAATGGTCTAGGAAAGTGTACTAGGACTTATAATAACCATTAGAATGATCCTAAACATTGCATGGTACCACAAGGGACGTAGAGGGTGTAGCATGAGTCCTTGGAGGTTCTAATAAGCGTAGAATGGTTAAGAGAGTATTCTAAAGGCTTAGAATGGTCTTGGAATGTGTATTAGGACTTATAAGAACCGTTAGAATGATCCTAAACATTGCTCGAGTCCCCAAGGGACGTAGAGGGTGCAGCATGAGTCCTTGGAGGTTCTAATAAGCGTAGAATGGTTAAGAGAGAATTCTAATGGCTTAGAATGGTCTAGGAAAGTGTACTAGGACTTATAATAACCATTAGAATGATCCTAAACATTGCATGGTACCACAAGGGACGTAGAGGGTGTAGCATGAGTCCTTGGAGGTTCTAACAAGTGTAGAATGGTTAAGAGAGTATTCTAAAGGGTTAGAATGGTCTAGGAATGTGTAATAGGACTTATAATAACCATTAGAATGATCCTAAACAATGCTTGAGTCCCCAAGGGACGTAGAGGGTGTACCATGAGTCCTTGGAGGTTCTAACAAGTGTAGAATGGTTAAGAGAGTATTCTAAAGGCTTAGAATGATCTAGGAAAGTGTACTAGGACTTATAATAACCATTAGAATGATCCTAAACATTGCATGGTACCACAAGGGACGTAGAGGGTGTAGCATGAGTCCTTGGAGGTTCTAACAAGTGTAGAATGGTTAAGAGAGTATTCTAAAGGCTTAGAATGGTCTAGGATTGTGTAATAGGACTTATAATAACCTTTAGAATGATCCTAAACAATGCTTGAGTCCCCAAGGGACGTAGAGGGTGTACCATGAGTCCTTGGAGGTTCTAACAAGTGTAGAATGGTTAAGAGAGTATTCTAAAGGCTTAGAATGGTCTTGGAATGTGTATTAGGAATTATAAGAACCGTTAGAATGATCCTAAACATTGCTCGAGTCCCCAAGGGACGTAGAGGGTGCAGCATGAGTCCTTGGAGGTTCTAATAAGCGTAGAATGGTTAAGAGAGAATTCTAAAGGCTTAGAATGGTCTAGGAAAGTGTACTAGGACTTATAATAACCATTAGAATGATCCTAAACATTGCATGGTACCACAAGGGACGTAGAGGGTGTAGCATGAGTCCTTGGAGGTTCTAACAAGTGTAGAATGGTTAAGAGAGTATTCTAAAGGCTTAGAATGGTCTAGGAATGTGTAATAGGACTTATAATAACCATTAGAATGATCCTAAACAATGCTTGAGTCCCCAAGGGACGTAGAGGGTGTACCATGAGTCCTTGGAGGTTCTAACAAGTGTAGAATGGTTAAGAGAGTATTCTAAAGGCTTAGAATGATCTAGGAAAGTGTACTAGGACTTATAATAACCATTAGAATGATCCTAAACATTGCATGTTACCACAAGGGACGTAGAGGGTGTAGCATGAGTCCTTGGAGGTTCTAACAAGTGTAGAATGGTTAAGAGAGTATTCTAAAGGCTTAGAATGGTCTAGGAATGTGTAATAGGACTTATAATAACCTTTAGAATGATCCTAAACAATGCTTGAGTCCCCAAGGGACGTAGAGCGTGTACCATGAGTCCTTGGAGGTTCTAACAAGTGTAGAATGGTTAAGAGAGTATTCTAAAGGCTTAGAATGGTCTTGGAATGTGTATTAGGAATTATAAGAACCGTTAGAATGATCCTAAACATTGCTCGAGTCCCCAAGGGACGTAGAGGGTGCAGCATGAGTCCTTGGAGGTTCTAATAAGCGTAGAATGGTTAAGAGAGAATTCTAAAGGCTTAGAATGGTCTAGGAAAGTGTACTAGGACTTATAATAACCATTAGAATGATCCTACACATTGCATGGTACCACAAGGGACGTAGAGGGTGTAGCATGAGTCCTTGGAGGTTCTAATAAGCGTAGAATGGTTAAGAGAGTATTCTAAAGGCTTAGAATGGTCTAGGAATGTGTAATAGGACTTATAATAACCATTAGGATGATCCTAAACAATGCTTGAGTCCCCAAGGGACGTAGAGGGTGTACCATGAGTCCTTGGAGGTTCTAATAAGCGTAGAATGGTTAAGAGAGTATTCTAAAGGCTTAGAATGGTCTAGGAATGTGTAATAGGACTTATAATAACCATTAGAATGATCCTAAACATTGCATGGTACCACAAGGGACGTAGAGGGTGTAGCATGAGTCCTTGGAGGTTCTAATAAGCGTAGAATGGTTAAGAGAGTATTCTAAAGGCTTAGAATGGTCTAGGAATGTGTAATAGGACTTATAATAACCATTAGAATGATCCTAAACAATGCTTGAGTCCCCAAGGGACGTAGAGGGTGTACCATGAGTCCTTGGAGGTTCTAACAAGTGTAGAATGGTTAAGAGAGTATTCTAAAGGGTTAGAATGGTCTAGGAATGTGTAATAGGACTTATAATAACCATTAGAATGATCCTAAACAATGCTTGAGTCCCCAAGGGACGTAGAGGGTGTACCATGAGTCCTTGGAGGTTCTAACAAGTGTAGAATGGTTAAGAGAGTATTCTAAAGGCTTAGAATGATCTAGGAAAGTGTACTAGGACTTATAATAACCATTAGAATGATCCTAAACAATGCTTGAGTCCCCAAGGGACGTAGAGGGTGTACCATGAGTCCTTGGAGGTTCTAACAAGTGTAGAATGGTTAAGAGAGTATTCTAAAGGGTTAGAATGGTCTAGGAATGTGTAATAGGACTTATAATAACCATTAGAATGATCCTAAACATTGCATGGTACCACAAGGGACGTAGAGGGTGTAGCATGAGTCCTTGGAGGTTCTAATAAGCGTAGAATGGTTAAGAGAGTATTCTAAAGGCTTAGAATGGTCTAGGAATGTGTAATAGGACTTATAATAACCATTAGAATGATCCTAAACAATGCTTGAGTCCCCAAGGGACGTAGAGGGTGTACCATGAGTCCTTGGAGGTTCTAATAAGCGTAGAATGGTTAAGAGAGTATTCTAAAGGCTTAGAATGGTCTAGGAATGTGTAATAGGACTTATAATAACCATTAGAATGATCCTAAACATTGCATGGTACCACAAGGGACGTAGAGGGTGTAGCATGAGTCCTTGGAGGTTCTAATAAGCGTAGAATGGTTAAGAGAGTATTCTAAAGGCTTAGAATGGTCTAGGAATGTGTAATAGGACTTATAATAACCATTAGAATGATCCTAAACAATGCTTGAGTCCCCAAGGGACGTAGAGGGTGTACCATGAGTCCTTGGAGGTTCTAACAAGTGTAGAATGGTTAAGAGAGTATTCTAAAGGGTTAGAATGGTCTAGGAATGTGTAATAGGACTTATAATAACCATTAGAATGATCCTAAACAATGCTTGAGTCCCCAAGGGACGTAGAGGGTGTACCATGAGTCCTTGGAGGTTCTAACAAGTGTAGAATGGTTAAGAGAGTATTCTAAAGGCTTAGAATGATCTAGGAAAGTGTACTAGGACTTATAATAACCATTAGAATGATCCTAAACATTGCATGGTACCACAAGGGACGTAGAGGGTGTAGCATGAGTCCTTGGAGGTTCTAACAAGTGTAGAATGGTTAAGAGAGTATTCTAAAGGCTTAGAATTGTCTAGGATTGTGTAATAGGACTTATAATAACCTTTAGAATGATCCTAAACAATGCTTGAGTCCCCAAGGGACGTAGAGGGTGTACCATGAGTCCTTGGAGGTTCTAACAAGTGTAGAATGGTTAAGAGAGTATTCTAAAGGCTTAGAATGGTCTTGGAATGTGTATTAGGAATTATAAGAACCGTTAGAATGATCCTAAACAATGCTTGAGTCCCCAAGGGACGTAGAGGGTGTAGCATGAGTCCTTGGAGGTTCTAACAAGTGTAGAATGGTTAAGAGAGTATTCTAAAGGCTTAGAATGGTCTAGGAAAGTGTACTAGGACTTAGAATAACCATTAGAATGATCCTGAACATTGCATGGTACCACAAGGGACGTAGAGGGTGTAGCATGAGTCCTTGGAGGTTCTAACAAGTGTAGAATGGTTAAGAGAGTATTCTAAAGGGTTAGAATGGTCTAGGAATGTGTAATAGGACTTATAATAACCATTAGAATGATCCTAAACAATGCTTGAGTCCCCAAGAGACGTAGAGGGTGTACCATGAGTCCTTGGAGGTTCTAACAAGTGTAGAATGGTTAGGAGAGTATTCTAAAGGCTTAGAATGGTCTAGGAAAGTGTACTAGGACTTATGATAACCATTAGAATGATCCTAAACATTGCATGGTACCACAAGGGACGTAGAGGGTGTAGCATGAGTCCTTGGAGGTTCTAACAAGTGTGGAATGGTTAAAAGAGTATTCTAAAGGCTTAGAATGGTCTTGGAATGTGTATTAAGACTTATAATAACCGTTAGAATGATCCTAAACATTGCTCGAGTCCCCAAGGGACGTAGAGGGTGCAGCATGAGTCCTTGGAGGTTCTAATAAGCGTAGAATGGTTAAGAGAGTATTCTAAAGGCTTAGAATGGTCTAGGAATGTGTAATAGGACTTATAATAACCATTAGAATGATCCTAAACATTGCATGGTACCACAAGGGACGTAGAGGGTGTAGCATGAGTCCTTGGAGGTTCTAATAAGCGTAGAATGGTTAAGAGAGTATTCTAAAGGCTTAGAATGGTCTAGGAATGTGTAATAGGACTTATAATAACCATTAGAATGATCCTAAACAATGCTTGAGTCCCCAAGGGACGTAGAGGGTGTACCATGAGTCCTTGGAGGTTCTAACAAGTGTAGAATGGTTAAGAGAGTATTCTAAAGGGTTAGAATGGTCTAGGAATGTGTAATAGGACTTATAGTAACCATTAGAATGATCCTAAACAATGCTTGAGTCCCCAAGGGACGTAGAGGGTGTACCATGAGTCCTTGGAGGTTCTAACAAGTGTAGAATGGTTAAGAGAGTATTCTAAAGGCTTAGAATGATCTAGGAAAGTGTACTAGGACTTATAATAACCATTAGAATGATCCTAAACATTGCATGGTACCACAAGGGACGTAGAGGGTGTAGCATGAGTCCTTGGAGGTTCTAACAAGTGTAGAATGGTTAAGAGAGTATTCTAAAGGCTTAGAATTGTCTAGGATTGTGTAATAGGACTTATAATAACCTTTAGAATGATCCTAAACAATGCTTGAGTCCCCAAGGGACGTAGAGGGTGTACCATGAGTCCTTGGAGGTTCTAACAAGTGTAGAATGGTTAAGAGAGTATTCTAAAGGCTTAGAATGGTCTTGGAATGTGTATTAGGAATTATAAGAACCGTTAGAATGATCCTAAACAATGCTTGAGTCCCCAAGGGACGTAGAGGGTGTAGCATGAGTCCTTGGAGGTTCTAACAAGTGTAGAATGGTTAAGAGAGTATTCTAAAGGCTTAGAATGGTCTAGGAAAGTGTACTAGGACTTAGAATAACCATTAGAATGATCCTGAACATTGCATGGTACCACAAGGGACGTAGAGGGTGTAGCATGAGTCCTTGGAGGTTCTAACAAGTGTAGAATGGTTAAGAGAGTATTCTAAAGGGTTAGAATGGTCTAGGAATGTGTAATAGGACTTATAATAACCATTAGAATGATCCTAAACAATGCTTGAGTCCCCAAGAGACGTAGAGGGTGTACCATGAGTCCTTGGAGGTTCTAACAAGTGTAGAATGGTTAAGAGAGTATTCTAAAGGCTTAGAATGGTCTAGGAAAGTGTACTAGGACTTATGATAACCATTAGAATGATCCTAAACATTGCATGGTACCACAAGGGACGTAGAGGGTGTAGCATGAGTCCTTGGAGGTTCTAACAAGTGTGGAATGGTTAAAAGAGTATTCTAAAGGCTTAGAATGGTCTTGGAATGTGTATTAAGACTTATAATAACCGTTAGAATGATCCTAAACATTGCTCGAGTCCCCAAGGGACGTAGAGGGTGCAGCATGAGTCCTTGGAGGTTCTAATAAGCGTAGAATGGTTAAGAGAGTATTCTAAAGGCTTAGAATGGTCTAGGAATGTGTAATAGGACTTATAATAACCATTAGAATGATCCTAAACATTGCATGGTACCACAAGGGACGTAGAGGGTGTAGCATGAGTCCTTGGAGGTTCTAATAAGCGTAGAATGGTTAAGAGAGTATTCTAAAGGCTTAGAATGGTCTAGGAATGTGTAATAGGACTTATAATAACCATTAGAATGATCCTAAACAATGCTTGAGTCCCCAAGGGACGTAGAGGGTGTACCATGAGTCCTTGGAGGTTCTAACAAGTGTAGAATGGTTAAGAGAGTATTCTAAAGGGTTAGAATGGTCTAGGAATGTGTAATAGGACTTATAATAACCATTAGAATGATCCTAAACAATGCTTGAGTCCCCAAGGGACGTAGAGGGTGTACCATGAGTCCTTGGAGGTTCTAACAAGTGTAGAATGGTTAAGAGAGTATTCTAAAGGCTTAGAATGATCTAGGAAAGTGTACTAGGACTTATAATAACCATTAGAATGATCCTAAACATTGCATGGTACCACAAGGGACGTAGAGGGTGTAGCATGAGTCCTTGGAGGTTCTAACAAGTGTAGAATGGTTAAGAGAGTATTCTAAAGGCTTAGAATTGTCTAGGATTGTGTAATAGGACTTATAATAACCTTTAGAATGATCCTAAACAATGCTTGAGTCCCCAAGGGACGTAGAGGGTGTACCATGAGTCCTTGGAGGTTCTAACAAGTGTAGAATGGTTAAGAGAGTATTCTAAAGGCTTAGAATGGTCTTGGAATGTGTATTAGGAATTATAAGAACCGTTAGAATGATCCTAAACAATGCTTGAGTCCCCAAGGGACGTAGAGGGTGTAGCATGAGTCCTTGGAGGTTCTAACAAGTGTAGAATGGTTAAGAGAGTATTCTAAAGGCTTAGAATGGTCTAGGAAAGTGTACTAGGACTTAGAATAACCATTAGAATGATCCTGAACATTGCATGGTACCACAAGGGACGTAGAGGGTGTAGCATGAGTCCTTGGAGGTTCTAACAAGTGTAGAATGGTTAAGAGAGTATTCTAAAGGGTTAGAATGGTCTAGGAATGTGTAATAGGACTTATAATAACCATTAGAATGATCCTAAACAATGCTTGAGTCCCCAAGAGACGTAGAGGGTGTACCATGAGTCCTTGGAGGTTCTAACAAGTGTAGAATGGTTAAGAGAGTATTCTAAAGGCTTAGAATGGTCTAGGAAAGTGTACTAGGACTTATGATAACCATTAGAATGATCCTAAACATTGCATGGTACCACAAGGGACGTAGAGGGTGTAGCATGAGTCCTTGGAGGTTCTAACAAGTGTGGAATGGTTAAAAGAGTATTCTAAAGGCTTAGAATGGTCTTGGAATGTGTATTAAGACTTATAATAACCGTTAGAATGATCCTAAACATTGCTCGAGTCCCCAAGGGACGTAGAGGGTGCAGCATGAGTCCTTGGAGGTTCTAATAAGCGTAGAATGGTTAAGAGAGTATTCTAAAGGCTTAGAATGGTCTAGGAATGTGTAATAGGACTTATAATAACCATTAGAATGATCCTAAACATTGCATGGTACCACAAGGGACGTAGAGGGTGTAGCATGAGTCCTTGGAGGTTCTAATAAGCGTAGAATGGTTAAGAGAGTATTCTAAAGGCTTAGAATGGTCTAGGAATGTGTAATAGGACTTATAATAACCATTAGAATGATCCTAAACAATGCTTGAGTCCCCAAGGGACGTAGAGGGTGTACCATGAGTCCTTGGAGGTTCTAACAAGTGTAGAATGGTTAAGAGAGTATTCTAAAGGGTTAGAATGGTCTAGGAATGTGTAATAGGACATATAATAACCATTAGAATGATCCTAAACAATGCTTGAGTCCCCAAGGGACGTAGAGGGTGTACCATGAGTCCTTGGAGGTTCTAACAAGTGTAGAATGGTTAAGAGAGTATTCTAAAGGCTTAGAATGGTCTTGGAATGTGTATTAGGAATTATAAGAACCGTTAGAATGATCCTAAACAATGCTTGAGTCCCCAAGGGACGTAGAGGGTGTAGCATGAGTCCTTGGAGGTTCTAACAAGTGTAGAATGGTTAAGAGAGTATTCTAAAGGCTTAGAATGGTCTAGGAAAGTGTACTAGGACTTATAATAACCATTAGAATGATCCTGAACATTGCATGGTACCACAAGGGACGTAGAGGGTGTAGCATGAGTCCTTGGAGGTTCTAACAAGTGTAGAATGGTTAAGAGAGTATTCTAAAGGGTTAGAATGGTCTAGGAATGTGTAATAGGACTTATAATAACCATTAGAATGATCCTGAACAATGCTTGAGTCCCCAAGAGACGTAGAGGGTGTACCATGAGTCCTTGGAGGTTCTAACAAGTGTAGAATGGTTAAGAGAGTATTCTAAAGGCTTAGAATGGTCTAGGAAAGTGTACTAGGACTTATGATAACCATTAGAATGATCCTAAACATTGCATGGTACCACAAGGGACGTAGAGGGTGTAGCATGAGTCCTTGGAGGTTCTAATAAGTGTAGAATGGTTAAGAGAGTATTCTAAAGGGTTAGAATGGTCTAGGAATGTGTAATAGGACTTATAATAACCATTAGAATGATCCTAAACAATGCTTGAGTCCCCAAGAGACGTAGAGGGTGTACCATGAGTCCTTGGAGGTTCTAACAAGTGTAGAATGGTTAAGAGAGTATTCTAAAGGCTTAGAATGGTCTAGGAAAGTGTACTAGGACTTATGATAACCATTAGAATGATCCTAAACATTGCATGGTACCACAAGGGACGTAGAGGGTGTAGCATGAGTCCTTGGAGGTTCTAACAAGTGTGGAATGGTTAAAAGAGTATTCTAAAGGCTTAGAATGGTCTTGGAATGTGTATTAAGACTTATAATAACCGTTAGAATGATCCTAAACATTGCTCGAGTCCCCAAGGGACGTAGAGGGTGCAGCATGAGTCCTTGGAGGTTCTAATAAGCGTAGAATGGTTAAGAGAGTATTCTAAAGGCTTAGAATGGTCTAGGAATGTGTAATAGGACTTATAATAACCATTAGAATGATCCTAAACATTGCATGGTACCACAAGGGACGTAGAGGGTGTAGCATGAGTCCTTGGAGGTTCTAATAAGCGTAGAATGGTTAAGAGAGTATTCTAAAGGCTTAGAATGGTCTAGGAATGTGTAATAGGACTTATAATAACCATTAGAATGATCCTAAACAATGCCTGAGTCCCCAAGGGACGTAGAGGGTGTACCATGAGTCCTTGGAGGTTCTAACAAGTGTAGAATGGTTAAGAGAGTATTCTAAAGGGTTAGAATGGTCTAGGAATGTGTAATAGGACATATAATAACCATTAGAATGATCCTAAACAATGCTTGAGTCCCCAAGGGACGTAGAGGGTGTACCATGAGTCCTTGGAGGTTCTAACAAGTGTAGAATGGTTAAGAGAGTATTCTAAAGGCTTAGAATGGTCTTGGAATGTGTATTAGGAATTATAAGAACCGTTAGAATGATCCTAAACAATGCTTGAGTCCCCAAGGGACGTAGAGGGTGTAGCATGAGTCCTTGGAGGTTCTAACAAGTGTAGAATGGTTAAGAGAGTATTCTAAAGGCTTAGAATGGTCTAGGAAAGTGTACTAGGACTTATAATAACCATTAGAATGATCCTGAACATTGCATGGTACCACAAGGGACGTAGAGGGTGTAGCATGAGTCCTTGGAGGTTCTAACAAGTGTAGAATGGTTAAGAGAGTATTCTAAAGGGTTAGAATGGTCTAGGAATGTGTAATAGGACTTATAATAACCATTAGAATGATCCTGAACAATGCTTGAGTCCCCAAGAGACGTAGAGGGTGTACCATGAGTCCTTGGAGGTTCTAACAAGTGTAGAATGGTTAAGAGAGTATTCTAAAGGCTTAGAATGGTCTAGGAAAGTGTACTAGGACTTATGATAACCATTAGAATGATCCTAAACATTGCATGGTACCACAAGGGACGTAGAGGGTGTAGCATGAGTCCTTGGAGGTTCTAATAAGCGTAGAATGGTTAAGAGAGTATTCTAAAGGCTTAGAATGGTCTAGGAATGTGTAATAGGACTTATAATAACCATTAGAATGATCCTAAACAATGCTTGAGTCCCCAAGAGACGTAGAGGGTGTACCATGAGTCCTTGGAGGTTCTAATAAGCGTAGAATGGTTAAGAGAGTATTCTAAAGGCTTAGAATGGTCTAGGAATGTGTAATAGGACTTATAATAACCATTAGAATGATCCTAAACATTGCATGGTACCACAAGGGACGTAGAAGGTGTAGCATGAGTCCTTGGAGGTTCTAATAAGCGTAGAATGGTTAAGAGAGTATTCTAAAGGCTTAGAATGGTCTAGGAATGTGTAATAGGACTTATAATAACCATTAGAATGATCCTAAACAATGCTTGAGTCCCCAAGGGACGTAGAGGGTGTACCATGAGTCCTTGGAGGTTCTAACAAGTGTAGAATGGTTAAGAGAGTATTCTAAAGGCTTAGAATGGTCTAGGAATGTGTAATAGGACTTATAATAACCATTAGAATGATCCTAAACAATGCTTGAGTCCCCAAGGGACGTAGAGGGTGTACCATGAGTCCTTGGAGGTTCTAACAAGTGTAGAATGGTTAAGAGAGTATTCTAAAGGCTTAGAATGATCTAGGAAAGTGTACTAGGACTTATAATAACCATTAGAATGATCCTAAACATTGCATGGTACCACAAGGGACGTAGAGGGTGTAGCATGAGTCCTTGGAGGTTCTAACAAGTGTAGAATGGTTAAGAGAGTATTCTAAAGGCTTAGAATGGTCTAGGATTGTGTAATAGGACTTATAATAACCTTTAGAATGATCCTAAACAATGCTTGAGTCCCCAAGGGACGTAGAGGGTGTACCATGAGTCCTTGGAGGTTCTAACAAGTGTAGAATGGTTAAGAGAGTATTCTAAAGGCTTAGAATGGTCTTGGAATGTGTATTAGGAATTATAAGAACCGTTAGAATGATCCTAAACAATGCTTGAGTCCCCAAGGGACGTAGAGGGTGTAGCATGAGTCCTTGGAGGTTCTAACAAGTGTAGAATGGTTAAGAGAGTATTCTAAAGGCTTAGAATGGTCTAGGAAAGTGTACTAGGACTTATAATAACCATTAGAATGATCCTGAACATTGCATGGTACCACAAGGGACGTAGAGGGTGTAGCATGAGTCCTTGGAGGTTCTAACAAGTGTAGAATGGTTAAGAGAGTATTCTAAAGGGTTAGAATGGTCTAGGAATGTGTAATAGGACTTATAATAACCATTAGAATGATCCTAAACAATGCTTGAGTCCCCAAGAGACGTAGAGGGTGTACCATGAGTCCTTGGAGGTTCTAACAAGTGTAGAATGGTTAAGAGAGTATTCTAAAGGCTTAGAATGGTCTAGGAAAGTGTACTAGGACTTATGATAACCATTAGAATGATCCTAAACATTGCATGGTACCACAAGGGACGTAGAGGGTGTAGCATGAGTCCTTGGAGGTTCTAACAAGTGTGGAATGGTTAAAAGAGTATTCTAAAGGCTTAGAATGGTCTTGGAATGTGTATTAAGACTTATAATAACCGTTAGAATGATCCTAAACATTGCTCGAGTCCCCAAGGGACGTAGAGGGTGCAGCATGAGTCCTTGGAGGTTCTAATAAGCGTAGAATGGTTAAGAGAGTATTCTAAAGGCTTAGAATGGTCTAGGAATGTGTAATAGGACTTATAATAACCATTAGAATGATCCTAAACAATGCTTGAGTCCCCAAGGGACGTAGAGGGTGTACCATGAGTCCTTGGAGGTTCTAACAAGTGTAGAATGGTTAAGAGAGTATTCTAAAGGGTTAGAATGGTCTAGGAATGTGTAATAGGACTTATAATAACCATTAGAATGATCCTAAACAATGCTTGAGTCCCCAAGGGACGTAGAGGGTGTACCATGAGTCCTTGGAGGTTCTAACAAGTGTAGAATGGTTAAGAGAGTATTCTAAAGGCTTAGAATGGTCTTGGAATGTGTATTAGGAATTATAAGAACCGTTAGAATGATCCTAAACAATGCTTGAGTCCCCAAGGGACGTAGAGGGTGTAGCATGAGTCCTTGGAGGTTCTAACAAGTGTAGAATGGTTAAGAGAGTATTCTAAAGGCTTAGAATGGTCTAGGAAAGTGTACTAGGACTTATAATAACCATTAGAATGATCCTGAACATTGCATGGTACCACAAGGGACGTAGAGGGTGTAGCATGAGTCCTTGGAGGTTCTAACAAGTGTAGAATGGTTAAGAGAGTATTCTAAAGGGTTAGAATGGTCTAGGAATGTGTAATAGGACTTATAATAACCATTAGAATGATCCTGAACAATGCTTGAGTCCCCAAGAGACGTAGAGGGTGTACCATGAGTCCT
Organism: Crotalaria pallida; assembly: GCA_037953625.1. Taxonomy (NCBI): domain Eukaryota; kingdom Viridiplantae; phylum Streptophyta; class Magnoliopsida; order Fabales; family Fabaceae; genus Crotalaria; species Crotalaria pallida. The sequence goes on along the minus strand of CM075655.1, from coordinate 59,965,861 downwards.
TGGAGGTTCTAACAAGTGTAGAATGGTTAAGAGAGTATTCTAAAGGCTTAGAATGGTCTAGGAAAGTGTACTAGGACTTATGATAACCATTAGAATGATCCTAAACATTGCATGGTACCACAAGGGACGTAGAGGGTGTAGCATGAGTCCTTGGAGGTTCTAACAAGTGTATAATGGTTAAGAGAGTATTCTAAAGGCTTAGAATGGTCTTGGAATGTGTATTAAGACTTATAATAACCGTTAGAATGATCCTAAACATTGCTCGAGTCCCCAAGGGACGTAGAGGGTGCAGCATGAGTCCTTGGAGGTTCTAATAAGCGTAGAATGGTTAAGAGAGTATTCTAAAGGCTTAGAATGGTCTTGGAATGTGTATTAGGACTTATAAGAACCGTTAGAATGATCCTAAACATTGCTCGAGTCCCCAAGGGACGTAGAGGGTGCAGCATGAGTCCTTGGAGGTTCTAATAAGCGTATAATGGTTAAGAGAGTATTCTAAAGGCTTAGAATGGTCTAGGAAAGTGTACTAGGACTTATAATAACCATTAGAATGATCCTAAACATTGCATGGTACCACAAGGGACGTAGAGGGTGTAGCATGAGTCCTTGGAGGTTCTAATAAGCGTAGAATGGTTAAGAGAGTATTCTAAAGGCTTAGAATGGTCTTAGAATGTGTAATAGGACTTATAATAACCATTAGAATGATCCTAAACATTGCATGGTACCACAAGGGACGTAGAGGGTGTAGCATGAGTCCTTGGAGGTTCTAATAAGCGTAGAATGGTTAAGAGAGTATTCTAAAGGCTTAGAATGGTCTAGGAATGTGTAATAGGACTTATAATAACCATTAGAATGATCCTAAACAATGCTTGAGTCCCCAAGGGACGTAGAGGGTGTACCACGAGTCCTTGGAGGTTCTAATAAGCGTAGAATGGTTAAGAGAGTATTCTAAAGGCTTAGAATGGTCTAGGAATGTGTAATAGGACTTATAATAACCATTAGAATGATCCTAAACATTGCATGGTACCACAAGGGACGTAGAGGGTGTAGCATGAGTCCTTGGAGGTTCTAATAAGCGTAGAATGGTTAAGAGAGTATTCTAAAGGCTTAGAATGGTCTAGGAATGTGTAATAGGACTTATAATAACCATTAGAATGATCCTAAACAATGCTTGAGTCCCCAAGGGACGTAGAGGGTGTACCATGAGTCCTTGGAGGTTCTAACAAGTGTAGAATGGTTAAGAGAGTATTCTAAAGGGTTAGAATGGTCTAGGAATGTGTAATAGGACTTATAATAACCATTAGAATGATCCTAAACAATGCTTGAGTCCCCAAGGGACGTAGAGGGTGTACCATGAGTCCTTGGAGGTTCTAACAAGTGTAGAATGGTTAAGAGAGTATTCTAAAGGCTTAGAATGATCTAGGAAAGTGTACTAGGACTTATAATAACCATTAGAATGATCCTAAACATTGCATGGTACCACAAGGGACGTAGAGGGTGTAGCATGAGTCCTTGGAGGTTCTAACAAGTGTAGAATGGTTAAGAGAGTATTCTAAAGGCTTAGAATGGTCTAGGATTGTGTAATAGGACTTATAATAACCTTTAGAATGATCCTAAACAATGCTTGAGTCCCCAAGGGACGTAGAGGGTGTACCATGAGTCCTTGGAGGTTCTAACAAGTGTAGAATGGTTAAGAGAGTATTCTAAAGGCTTAGAATGGTCTTGGAATGTGTATTAGGAATTATAAGAACCGTTAGAATGATCCTAAACAATGCTTGAGTCCCCAAGGGACGTAGAGGGTGTAGCATGAGTCCTTGGAGGTTCTAACAAGTGTAGAATGGTTAAGAGAGTATTCTAAAGGCTTAGAATGGTCTAGGAAAGTGTACTAGGACTTATAATAACCATTAGAATGATCCTGAACATTGCATGGTACCACAAGGGACGTAGAGGGTGTAGCATGAGTCCTTGGAGGTTCTAACAAGTGTAGAATGGTTAAGAGAGTATTCTAAAGGGTTAGAATGGTCTAGGAATGTGTAATAGGACTTATAATAACCATTAGAATGATCCTAAACAATGCTTGAGTCCCCAAGAGACGTAGAGGGTGTACCATGAGTCCTTGGAGGTTCTAACAAGTGTAGAATGGTTAAGAGAGTATTCTAAAGGCTTAGAATGGTCTAGGAAAGTGTACTAGGACTTATGATAACCATTAGAATGATCCTAAACATTGCATGGTACCACAAGGGACGTAGAGGGTGTAGCATGAGTCCTTGGAGGTTCTAACAAGTGTGGAATGGTTAAAAGAGTATTCTAAAGGCTTAGAATGGTCTTGGAATGTGTATTAAGACTTATAATAACCGTTAGAATGATCCTAAACATTGCTCGAGTCCCCAAGGGACGTAGAGGGTGCAGCATGAGTCCTTGGAGGTTCTAATAAGCGTAGAATGGTTAAGAGAGTATTCTAAAGGCTTAGAATGGTCTAGGAATGTGTAATAGGACTTATAATAACCATTAGAATGATCCTAAACATTGCATGGTACCACAAGGGACGTAGAGGGTGTAGCATGAGTCCTTGGAGGTTCTAATAAGCGTAGAATGGTTAAGAGAGTATTCTAAAGGCTTAGAATGGTCTAGGAATGTGTAATAGGACTTATAATAACCATTAGAATGATCCTAAACAATGCTTGAGTCCCCATGGGACGTAGAGGGTGTACCATGAGTCCTTGGAGGTTCTAACAAGTGTAGAATGGTTAAGAGAGTATTCTAAAGGGTTAGAATGGTCTAGGAATGTGTAATAGGACTTATAATAACCATTAGAATGATCCTAAACAATGCTTGAGTCCCCAAGGGACGTAGAGGGTGTACCATGAGTCCTTGGAGGTTCTAACAAGTGTAGAATGGTTAAGAGAGTATTCTAAAGGCTTAGAATGGTCTTGGAATGTGTATTAGGAATTATAAGAACCGTTAGAATGATCCTAAACAATGCTTGAGTCCCCAAGGGACGTAGAGGGTGTAGCATGAGTCCTTGGAGGTTCTAACAAGTGTAGAATGGTTAAGAGAGTATTCTAAAGGCTTAGAATGGTCTAGGAAAGTGTACTAGGACTTATAATAACCATTAGAATGATCCTGAACATTGCATGGTACCACAAGGGACGTAGAGGGTGTAGCATGAGTCCTTGGAGGTTCTAACAAGTGTAGAATGGTTAAGAGAGTATTCTAAAGGGTTAGAATGGTCTAGGAATGTGTAATAGGACTTATAATAACCATTAGAATGATCCTGAACAATGCTTGAGTCCCCAAGAGACGTAGAGGGTGTACCATGAGTCCTTGGAGGTTCTAACAAGTGTAGAATGGTTAAGAGAGTATTCTAAAGGCTTAGAATGGTCTAGGAAAGTGTACTAGGACTTATGATAACCATTAGAATGATCCTAAACATTGCATGGTACCACAAGGGACGTAGAGGGTGTAGCATGAGTCCTTGGAGGTTCTAACAAGTGTAGAATGGTTAAGAGAGTATTCTAAAGGCTTAGAATGGTCTAGGATTGTGTAATAGGACTTATAATAACCTTTAGAATGATCCTAAACAATGCTTGAGTCCCCAAGGGACGTTGAGGGTGTACCATGAGTCCTTGGAGGTTCTAACAAGTGTAGAATGGTTAAGAGAGTATTCTAAAGGCTTAGAATGGTCTTGGAATGTGTATTAGGAATTATAAGAACCGTTAGAATGATCCTAAACAATGCTTGAGTCCCCAAGGGACGTAGAGGGTGTAGCATGAGTCCTTGGAGGTTCTAACAAGTGTAGAATGGTTAAGAGAGTATTCTAAAGGCTTAGAATGGTCTAGGAAAGTGTACTAGGACTTATAATAACCATTAGAATGATCCTGAACATTGCATGGTACCACAAGGGACGTAGAGGGTGTAGCATGAGTCCTTGGAGGTTCTAACAAGTGTAGAATGGTTAAGAGAGTATTCTAAAGGGTTAGAATGGTCTAGGAATGTGTAATAGGACTTATAATAACCATTAGAATGATCCTAAACAATGCTTGAGTCCCCAAGAGACGTAGAGGGTGTACCATGAGTCCTTGGAGGTTCTAACAAGTGTAGAATGGTTAAGAGAGTATTCTAAAGGCTTAGAATGGTCTAGGAAAGTGTACTAGGACTTATGATAACCATTAGAATGATCCTAAACATTGCATGGTACCACAAGGGACGTAGAGGGTGTAGCATGAGTCCTTGGAGGTTCTAACAAGTGTAGAATGGTTAAGAGAGTATTCTAAAGGCTTAGAATGGTCTTGGAATGTGTATTAAGACTTATAATAACCGTTAGAATGATCCTAAACATTGCTCGAGTCCCCAAGGGACGTAGAGGGTGCAGCATGAGTCCTTGGAGGTTCTAATAAGCGTAGAATGGTTAAGAGAGTATTCTAAAGGCTTAGAATGGTCTTGGAATGTGTATTAGGACTTATAAGAACCGTTAGAATGATCCTAAACATTGCTCGAGTCCCCAAGGGACGTAGAGGGTGCAGCATGAGTCCTTGGAGGTTCTAATAAGCGTAGAATGGTTAAGAGAGTATTCTAAAGGCTTAGAATGGTCTAGGAAAGTGTACTAGGACTTATAATAACCATTAGAATGATCCTAAACATTGCATGGTACCACAAGGGACGTAGAGGGTGTAGCATGAGTCCTTGGAGGTTCTAATAAGCGTAGAATGGTTAAGAGAGTATTCTAAAGGCTTAGAATGGTCTAGGAATGTGTAATAGGACTTATAATAACCATTAGAATGATCCTAAACAATGCTTGAGTCCCCAAGGGACGTAGAGGGTGTACCATGAGTCCTTGGAGGTTCTAACAAGTGTAGAATGGTTAAGAGAGTATTCTAAAGGGTTAGAATGGTCTAGGAATGTGTAATAGGACTTATAATAACCATTAGAATGATCCTAAACAATGCTTGAGTCCCCAAGGGACGTAGAGGGTGTACCATGAGTCCTTGGAGGTTCTAACAAGTGTAGAATGGTTAAGAGAGTATTCTAAAGGCTTAGAATGATCTAGGAAAGTGTACTAGGACTTATAATAACCATTAGAATGATCCTAAACATTGCATGGTACCACAAGGGACGTAGAGGGTGTAGCATGAGTCCTTGGAGGTTCTAACAAGTGTAGAATGGTTAAGAGAGTATTCTAAAGGCTTAGAATGGTCTAGGATTGTGTAATAGGACTTATAAAAACCTTTAGAATGATCCTAAACAATGCTTGAGTCCCCAAGGGACGTAGAGGGTGTACCATGAGTCCTTGGAGGTTCTAACAAGTGTAGAATGGTTAAGAGAGTATTCTAAAGGCTTAGAATGGTCTTGGAATGTGTATTAGGAATTATAAGAACCGTTAGAATGATCCTAAACAATGCTTGAGTCCCCAAGGGACGTAGAGGGTGTAGCATGAGTCCTTGGAGGTTCTAACAAGTGTAGAATGGTTAAGAGAGTATTCTAAAGGCTTAGAATGGTCTAGGAAAGTGTACTAGGACTTATAATAACCATTAGAATGATCCTGAACATTGCATGGTACCACAAGGGACGTAGAGGGTGTAGCATGAGTCCTTGGAGGTTCTAACAAGTGTAGAATGGTTAAGAGAGTATTCTAAAGGGTTAGAATGGTCTAGGAATGTGTAATAGGACTTATAATAACCATTAGAATGATCCTAAACAATGCTTGAGTCCCCAAGGGACGTAGAGGGTGTACCATGAGTCCTTGGAGGTTCTAACAAGTGTAGAATGGTTAAGAGAGTATTCTAAAGGCTTAGAATGATCTAGGAAAGTGTACTAGGACTTATAATAACCATTAGAATGATCCTAAACATTGCATGGTACCACAAGGGACGTAGAGGGTGTAGCATGAGTCCTTGGAGGTTCTAATAAGCGTAGAATGGTTAAGAGAGTATTCTAAAGGCTTAGAATGGTCTAGGAATGTGTAATAGGACTTATAATAACCATTAGAATGATCCTAAACAATGCTTGAGTCCCCAAGGGACGTAGAGGGTGTACCATGAGTCCTTGGAGGTTCTAACAAGTGTAGAATGGTTAAGAGAGTATTCTAAAGGGTTAGAATGGTCTAGGAATGTGTAATAGGACTTATAATAACCATTAGAATGATCCTAAACAATGCTTGAGTCCCCAAGGGACGTAGAGGGTGTACCATGAGTCCTTGGAGGTTCTAACAAGTGTAGAATGGTTAAGAGAGTATTCTAAAGGCTTAGAATGATCTAGGAAAGTGTACTAGGACTTATAATAACCATTAGAATGATCCTAAACATTGCATGGTACCACAAGGGACGTAGAGGGTGTAGCATGAGTCCTTGGAGGTTCTAACAAGTGTAGAATGGTTAAGAGAGTATTCTAAAGGCTTAGAATGGTCTAGGATTGTGTAATAGGACTTATAAAAACCTTTAGAATGATCCTAAACAATGCTTGAGTCCCCAAGGGACGTAGAGGGTGTACCATGAGTCCTTGGAGGTTCTAACAAGTGTAGAATGGTTAAGAGAGTATTCTAAAGGCTTAGAATGGTCTTGGAATGTGTATTAGGAATTATAAGAATCGTTAGAATGATCCTAAACAATGCTTGAGTCCCCAAGGGACGTAGAGGGTGTAGCATGAGTCCTTGGAGGTTCTAACAAGTGTAGAATGGTTAAGAGAGTATTCTAAAGGCTTAGAATGGTCTACGAAAGTGTACTAGGACTTATAATAACCATTAGAATGATCCTGAACATTGCATGGTACCACAAGGGACGTAGAGGGTGTAGCATGAGTCCTTGGAGGTTCTAACAAGTGTAGAATGGTTAAGAGAGTATTCTAAAGGGTTAGAATGGTCTAGGAATGTGTAATAGGACTTATAATAACCATTAGAATGATCCTAAACAATGCTTGAGTCCCCAAGGGACGTAGAGGGTGTACCATGAGTCCTTGGAGGTTCTAACAAGTGTAGAATGGTTAAGAGAGTATTCTAAAGGCTTAGAATGATCTAGGAAAGTGTACTAGGACTTATAATAACCATTAGAATGATCCTAAACATTGCATGGTACCACAAGGGACGTAGAGGGTGTAGCATGAGTCCTTGGAGGTTCTAACAAGTGTAGAATGGTTAAGAGAGTATTCTAAAGGCTTAGAATGGTCTAGGATTGTGTAATAGGACTTATAATAACCTTTAGAATGATCCTAAACAATGCTTGAGTCCCCAAGGGACGTAGAGGGTGTACCATGAGTCCTTGGAGGTTCTAACAAGTGTAGAATGGTTAAGAGAGTATTCTAAAGGCTTAGAATGGTCTTGGAATGTGTATTAGGAATTATAATAACCGTTAGAATGATCCTAAACAATGCTTGAGTCCCAAAGGGACGTAGAGGGTGTAGCATGAGTCCTTGGAGGTTCTAACAAGTGTAGAATGGTTAAGAGAGTATTCTAAAGGCTTAGAATGGTCTAGGAAAGTGTACTAGGACTTATAATAACCATTAGAATGATCCTGAACATTGCATGGTACCACAAGGGACGTAGAGGGTGTAGCATGAGTCCTTGGAGGTTCTAACAAGTGTAGAATGGTTAAGAGAGTATTCTAAAGGGTTAGAATGGTCTAGGAATGTGTAATAGGACTTATAATAACCATTAGAATGATCCTGAACAATGCTTGAGTCCCCAAGAGACGTAGAGGGTGTACCATGAGTCCTTGGAGGTTCTAACAAGTGTAGATAGTTAAGAGAGTATTCTAAAGGCTTAGAATGGTCTAGGAAAGTGTACTAGGACTTATGATAACCATTAGAATGATCCTAAACATTGCATGGTACCACAAGGGACGTAGAGGGTGTAGCATGAGTACTTGGAGGTTCTAACAAGTGTAGAATGGTTAAGAGAGTATTCTAAAGGCTTAGAATGGTCTTGGAATGTGTATTAAGACTTATAATAACCGTTAGAATGATCCTAAACATTGCTCGAGTCCCCAAGGGACGTAGAGGGTGCAGCATGAGTCCTTGGAGGTTCTAATAAGCGTAGAATGGTTAAGAGAGTATTCTAAAGGCTTAGAATGGTCTTGGAATGTGTATTAGGACTTATAAGAACCGTTAGAATGATCCTAAACATTGCTCGAGTCCCCAAGGGACGTAGAGGGTGCAGCATGAGTCCTTGGAGGTTCTAATAAGCGTAGAATGGTTAAGAGAGTATTCTAAAGGCTTAGAATGGTCTAGGAAAGTGTACTAGGACTTATAATAACCATTAGAATGATCCTAAACATTGCATGGTACCACAAGGGACGTAGAGGGTGTAGCATGAGTCCTTGGAGGTTCTAATAAGCGTAGAATGGTTAAGAGAGTATTCTAAAGGCTTAGAATGGTCTAGGAATGTGTAATAGGACTTATAATAACCATTAGAATGATCCTAAACAATGCTTGAGTCCCCAAGGGACGTAGAGGGTGTACCATGAGTCCTTGGAGGTTCTAACAAGTGTAGAATGGTTAAGAGAGTATTCTAAAGGGTTAGAATGGTCTAGGAATGTGTAATAGGACTTATAATAACCATTAGAATGATCCTAAACAATGCTTGAGTCCCCAAGGGACGTAGAGGGTGTACCATGAGTCCTTGGAGGTTCTAACAAGTGTAGAATGGTTAAGAGAGTATTCTAAAGGCTTAGAATGATCTAGGAAAGTGTACTAGGACTTATAATAACCATTAGAATGATCCTAAACATTGCATGGTACCACAAGGGACGTAGAGGGTGTAGCATGAGTCCTTGGAGGTTCTAACAAGTGTAGAATGGTTAAGAGAGTATTCTAAAGGCTTAGAATGGTCTATGATTGTGTAATAGGACTTATAATAACCTTTAGAATGATCCTAAACAATGCTTGAGTCCCCAAGGGACGTAGAGGGTGTACCATGAGTCCTTGGAGGTTCTAACAAGTGTAGAATGGTTAAGAGAGTATTCTAAAGGCTTAGAATGGTCTTGGAATGTGTATTAGGAATTATAAGAACCATTAGAATGATCCTGAACATTGCATGGTTCCACAAGGGACGTAGAGGGTGTAGCATGAGTCCTTGGAGGTTCTAACAAGTGTAGAATGGTTAAGAGAGTATTCTAAAGGGTTAGAATGGTCTAGGAATGTGTAATAGGACTTATAATAACCTTTAGAATGATCCTAAACTATGCTTGAGTCCCCAAGGGACGTAGAGGGTGCAGCATGAGTCCTTGGAGGTTCTAATAAGCGTAGAATGGTTAAGAGAGTACTCTAAAGGCTTAGAATGGTCTAGGAAAGTGTACTAGGACTTATAATAACCATTAGAATGATCCTAAACATTGCATGGTACCACAAGGGACGTAGAGGGTGTAGCATGAGTCCTTGGAGGTTCTAATAAGCGTAGAATGGTTAAGAGAGTATTCTAAAGGCTTAGAATGGTCTAGGAATGTGTAATAGGACTTATAATAACCATTAGAATGATCCTAAACAATGCTTGAGTCCCCAAGGGACGTAGAGGGTGTACCATGAGTCCTTGGAGGTTCTAACAAGTGTAGAATGGTTAAGAGAGTATTCTAAAGGCTTAGAATGGTCTAGGAAAGTGTACTAGGACTTATAATAACCATTAGAATGATCCTAAACATTGCATGGTACCACAAGGGACGTAGAGGGTGTAGCATGAGTCCTTGGAGGTTCTAACAAGTGTAGAATGGTTAAGAGAGTATTCTAAAGGCTTAGAATGGTCTTGGAATGTGTATTAAGACTTATAATAACCGTTAGAATGATCCTAAACATTGCTCGAGTCCCCAAGGGACGTAGAGGGTGCAGCATGAGTCCATGGAGGTTCTAATAAGCGTAGAATGGTTAAGAGAGTATTCTAAAGGCTTAGAATGGTCTTGGAATGTGTATTAGGACTTATAAGAACCGTTAGAATGATCCTAAACATTGCTCGAGTCCCCAAGGGACGTAGAGGGTGCAGCATGAGTCCTTGGAGGTTCTAATAAGCGTAGAATGGTTAAGAGAGTATTCTAAAGGCTTAGAATGGTCTAGGAAAGTGTACTAGGACTTATAATAACCATTAGAATGATCCTAAACATTGCATGGTACCACAAGGGACGTAGAGGGTGTAGCATGAGTCCTTGGAGGTTCTAATAAGCGTAGAATGGTTAAGAGAGTATTCTAAAGGCTTAGAATGGTCTAGGAATGTGTAATAGGACTTATAATAACCATTAGAATGATCCTAAACAATGCTTGAGTCCCCAAGGGACGTAGAGGGTGTACCATGAGTCCTTGGAGGTTCTAACAAGTGTAGAATGGTTAAGAGAGTATTCTAAAGGCTTAGAATGGTCTAGGAAAGTGTACTAGGACTTATAATAACCATTAGAATGATCCTAAACATTGCATGGTACCACAAGGGACGTAGAGGGTGTAGCATGAGTCCTTGGAGGTTCTAATAAGCGTAGAATGGTTAAGAGAGTATTCTAAAGGCTTAGAATGGTCTAGGAATGTGTAATAGGACTTATAATAACCATTAGAATGATCCTAAACAATGCTTGAGTCCCCAAGGGACGTAGAGGGTGTACCATGAGTCCTTGGAGGTTCTAACAAGTGTAGAATGGTTAAGAGAGTATTCTAAAGGCTTAGAATGGTCTAGGAAAGTGTACTAGGACTTATAATAACCATTAGAATGATCCTAAACATTGCATGGTACCACAAGGGACGTAGAGGGTGTAGCATGAGTCCTTGGAGGTTCTAACAAGTGTAGAATGGTTAAGAGAGTATTCTAAAGGCTTAGAATGGTCTTGGAATGTGTATTAAGACTTATAATAACCGTTAGAATGATCCTAAACTTTGCTCGAGTCCCCAAGGGACGTAGAGGGTGCAGCATGAGTCCATGGAGGTTCTAATAAGCGTAGAATGGTTAAGAGAGTATTCTAAAGGCTTAGAATGGTCTTGGAATGTGTATTAGGACTTATAAGAACCGTTAGAATGATCCTAAACATTGCTCGAGTCCCCAAGGGACGTAGAGGGTGCAGCATGAGTCCTTGGAGGTTCTAATAAGCGTAGAATGGTTAAGAGAGTATTCTAAAGGCTTAGAATGGTCTAGGAAAGTGTACTAGGACTTATAATAACCATTAGAATGATCCTAAACATTGCATGGTACCACAAGGGACGTAGAGGGTGTAGCATGAGTCCTTGGAGGTTCTAATAAGCGTAGAATGGTTAAGAGAGTATTCTAAAGGCTTAGAATGGTCTAGGAATGTGTAATAGGACTTATAATAACCATTAGAATGATCCTAAACAATGCTTGAGTCCCCAAGGGACGTAGAGGGTGTACCATGAGTCCTTGGAGGTTCTTACAAGTGTAGAATGGTTAAGAGAGTATTCTAAAGGCTTAGAATGGTCTAGGAAAGTGTACTAGGACTTATAATAACCATTAGAATGATCCTAAACATTGCATGGTACCACAAGGGACGTAGAGGGTGTAGCATGAGTCCTTGGAGGTTCTAATAAGCGTAGAATGGTTAAGAGAGTATTCTAAAGGCTTATAATGGTCTAGGAATGTGTAATAGGACTTATAATAACCATTAGAATGATCCTAAACAATGCTTGAGTCCCCAAGGGACGTAGAGGGTGTGCCATGAGTCCTTGGAGGTTCTAACAAGTGTAGAATGGTTAAGAGAGTATTCTAAAGGCTTAGAATGGTCTAGGAAAGTGTACTAGGACTTATAATAACCATTAGAATGATCCTAAACATTGCATGGTACCACAAGGGACGTAGAGGGTGTAGCATGAGTCCTTGGAGGTTCTAACAAGTGTAGAATGGTTAAGAGAGTATTCTAAAGGCTTAGAATGGTCTTGGAATGTGTATTAAGACTTATAATAACCGTTAGAATGATCCTAAACATTGCTCGAGTCCCCAAGGGACGTAGAGGGTGCAGCATGAGTCCATGGAGGTTCTAATAAGCGTAGAATGGTTAAGAGAGTATTCTAAAGGCTTAGAATGGTCTAGGAAAGTGTACTAGGACTTATAAGAACCGTTAGAATGATCCTAAACATTGCTCGAGTCCCCAAGGGACGTAGAGGGTGCAGCATGAGTCCTTGGAGGTTCTAATAAGCGTAGAATGGTTAAGAGAGTATTCTAAAGGCTTAGAATGGTCTAGGAATGTGTACTAGGACTTATAATAACCATTAGAATGATCCTAAACATTGCATGGTACCACAAGGGACGTAGAGGGTGTAGCATGAGTCCTTGGAGGTTCTAATAAGCGTAGAATGGTTAAGAGAGTATTCTAAAGGCTTAGAATGGTCTAGGAATGTGTAATAGGACTTATAATAACCATTAGAATGATCCTAAACAATGCTTGAGTCCCCAAGGGACGTAGAGGGTGTACCATGAGTCCTTGGAGGTTCTAACAAGTGTAGAATGGTTAAGAGAGTATTCTAAAGGCTTAGAATGGTCTAGGAAAGTGTACTAGGACTTATAATAACCATTAGAATGATCCTAAACATTGCATGGTACCACAAGGGACGTAGAGGGTGTAGCATGAGTCCTTGGAGGTTCTAATAAGCGTAGAATGGTTAAGAGAGTATTCTAAAGGCTTATAATGGTCTAGGAATGTGTAATAGGACTTATAATAACCATTAGAATGATCCTAAACAATGCTTGAGTCCCCAAGGGACGTAGAGGGTGTACCATGAGTCCTTGGAGGTTCTAACTAGTGTAGAATGGTTAAGAGAGTATTCTAAAGGCTTAGAATGGTCTAGGAAAGTGTACTAGGACTTATAATAACCATTAGAATGATCCTAAACATTGCATGGTACCACAAGGGACGTAGAGGGTGTAGCATGAGTCCTTGGAGGTTCTAATAAGCGTAGAATGGTTAAGAGAGTATTCTAAAGGCTTAGAATGGTCTTGGAATGTGTATTAGGACTTATAAGAACCGTTAGAATGATCCTAAACATTGCTCGAGTCCCCAAGGGACGTAGAGGGTGCAGCATGAGTCCATGGAGGTTCTAATAAGCGTAGAATGGTTAAGAGAGTATTCTAAAGGCTTAGAATGGTCTTGGAATGTGTATTAGGACTTATAAGAACCGTTAGAATGATCCTAAACATTGCTCGAGTCCCCAAGGGACGTAGAGGGTGCAGCATGAGTCCTTGGAGGTTCTAATAAGCGTAGAATGGTTAAGAGAGTATTCTAAAGGCTTAGAATGGTCTAGGAAAGTGTACTAGGACTTATAATAACCATTAGAATGATCCTAAACATTGCATGGTACCACAAGGGACGTAGAGGGTGTAGCATGAGTCCTTGGAGGTTCTAATAAGCGTAGAATGGTTAAGAGAGTATTCTAAAGGCTTAGAATGGTCTAGGAATGTGTAATAGGACTTATAATAACCATTAGAATGATCCTAAACAATGCTTGAGTCCCCAAGGGACGTAGAGGGTGTACCATGAGTCCTTGGAGGTTCTAACAAGTGTAGAATGGTTAAGAGAGTATTCTAAAGGCTTAGAATGGTCTAGGAAAGTGTACTAGGACTTATAATAACCATTAGAATGATCCTGAACATTGCATGGTTCCACAAGGGACGTAGAGGGTGTAGCATGAGTCCTTGGAGGTTCTAACAAGTGTAGAATGGTTAAGAGAGTATTCTAAAGGGTTAGAATGGTCTAGGAATGTGTAATAGGACTTATAATAACCTTTAGAATGATCCTAAACAATGCTTGAGTCCCCAAGGGACGTAGAGGGTGTACCATGAGTCCTTGGAGGTTCTAACAAGTGTAGAATGGTTAAGAGAGTATTCTAAAGGCTTAGAATGGTCTTGGAATGTGTATTAGGAATTATAAGAACCGTTAGAATGATCCTAAATATTGCTCGAGTCCCCAAGGGACGTAGAGGGTGCAGCATGAGTCCTTGGAGGTTCTAATAAGCGTAGAATGGTTAAGAGAGAATTCTAAAGGCTTAGAATGGTCTAGGAAAGTGTACTAGGACTTATAATAACCATTAGAATGATCCTAAACATTGCATGGTACCACAAGGGACGTAGAGGGTGTAGCATGAGTCCTTGGAGGTTCTAACAAGTGTAGAATGGTTAAGAGAGTATTCTAAAGGCTTAGAATGGTCTAGGAAAGTGTACTAGGACTTATAATAACCATTAGAATGATCCTGAACATTGCATGGTACCACAAGGGACGTAGAGGGTGTAGCATGAGTCCTTGGAGGTTCTAACAAGTGTAGAATGGTTAAGAGAGTATTCTAAAGGGTTAGAATGGTCTAGGAATGTGTAATAGGACTTATAATAACCATTAGAATGATCCTAAACAATGCTTGAGTCCCCAAGAGACGTAGAGGGTGTACCATGAGTCCTTGGAGGTTCTAACAAGTGTAGAATGGTTAAGAGAGTATTCTAAAGGCTTAGAATGGTCTAGGAAAGTGTACTAGGACTTATGATAACCATTAGAATGATCCTAAACATTGCATGGTACCACAAGGGACGTAGAGGGTGTAGCATGAGTCCTTGGAGGTTCTAACAAGTGTAGAATGGTTAAGAGAGTAATCTAAAGGCTTAGAATGGTCTTGGAATGTGTATTAAGACTTATAATAACCGTTAGAATGATCCTAAACATTGCTCGAGTCCCCAAGGGACGTAGAGGGTGCAGCATGAGTCCTTGGAGGTTCTAATAAGCGTAGAATGGTTAAGAGAGTATTCTAAAGGCTTAGAATGGTCTTGGAATGTGTATTTGGACTTATAATAACCATTAGAATGATCCTAAACAATGCTTGAGTCCCCAAGGGACGTAGAGGGTGTACCATGAGTCCTTGGAGGTTCTAACAAGTGTAGAATGGTTAAAAGAGTATTCTAAAGGCTTAGAATGGTCTTGGAATGTGTATTAGGACTTATAAGAACCGTTAGAATGATCCTAAATATTGCTCGAGTCCCCAAGGGACGTAGAGGGTGCAGCATGAGTCCTTGGAGGTTCTAATAAGCGTAGAATGGTTAAGAGAGAATTCTAAAGGCTTAGAATGGTCTAGGAAAGTGTACTAGGACTTATAATAACCATTAGAATGATCCTAAACATTGCATGGTACCACAAGGGACGTAGAGGGTGTAGCATGAGTCCTTGGAGGTTCTAACAAGTGTAGAATGGTTAAGAGAGTATTCTAAAGGCTTAGAATGGTCTAGGAAAGTGTACTAGGACTTATAATAACCATTAGAATGATCCTGAACATTGCATGGTACCACAAGGGACGTAGAGGGTGTAGCATGAGTCCTTGGAGGTTCTAACAAGTGTAGAATGGTTAAGAGAGTATTCTAAAGGGTTAGAATGGTCTAGGAATGTGTAATAGGACTTATAATAACCATTAGAATGATCCTAAACAATGCTTGAGTCCCCAAGAAACGTAGAGGGTGTACCATGAGTCCTTGGAGGTTCTAACAAGTGTAGAATGGTTAAGAGAGTATTCTAAAGGCTTAGAATGGTCTAGGAAAGTGTACTAGGACTTATGATAACCATTAGAATGATCCTAAACATTGCATGGTACCACAAGGGACGTAGAGGGTGTAGCATGAGTCCTTGGAGGTTCTAACAAGTGTAGAATGGTTAAGAGAGTAATCTAAAGGCTTAGAATGGTCTTGGAATGTGTATTAAGACTTATAATAACCGTTAGAATGATCCTAAACATTGCTCGAGTCCCCAAGGGACGTAGAGGGTGCAGCATGAGTCCTTGGAGGTTCTAATAAGCGCAGAATGGTTAAGAGAGTATCTAAAGGCTTAGAATGGTCTTGGAATGTGTATTTGGACTTATAAGAACCGTTAGAATGATCCTAAACATTGCTCGAGTCCCCAAGGGACGTAGAGGGTGCAGCATGAGTCCTTGGAGGTTCTAATAAGCGTAGAATGGTTAAGAGAGTATTCTAAAGGCTTAGAATGGTCTAGGAAAGTGTACTAGGACTTATAATAACCATTAGAATGATCCTAAACATTGCATAGTACCACAAGGGACGTAGAGGGTGTAGCATGAGTCCTTGGAGGTTCTAATAAGCGTAGAATGGTTAAGAGAGTATTCTAAAGGCTTAGAATGGTCTAGGAATGTGTAATAGGACTTATAATAACCATTAGAATGATCCTAAACATTGCATGGTACCACAAGGGACGTAGAGGGTGTAGCATGAGTCCTTTGAGGTTCTAATAAGCGTAGAATGGTTAAGAGAGTATTCTAGAGGCTTAGAATGGTCTAGGAATGTGTAATAGGACTTATAATAACCATTAGAATGATCCTAAACAATGCTTGAGTCCCCAAGGGACGTAGAGGGTGTACCATGAGTCCTTGGAGGTTCTAACAAGTGTAGAATGGTTAAGAGAGTATTCTAAAGGCTTAGAATGGTCTTGGAATGTGTATTAGGACTTATAAGAACCGTTAGAATGATCCTAAACATTGCTCGAGTCCCCGAGGGACGTAGAGGGTGCAGCATGAGTCCTTGGAGGTTCTAATAAGCGTAGAATGGTTAAGAGAGTATTCTAAAGGCTTAGAATGGTCTAGGAAAGTGTACTAGGACTTATAATAACCATTAGAATGATCCTGAACATTGCATGGTACCACAAGGGACGTAGAGGGTGTAGCATGAGTCCTTGGAGGTTCTAACAAGTGAGAATGGTTAAGAGAGTATTCTAAAGGCTTATAATGGTCTAGGAATGTGTAATAGGACTTATAATAACCACTAGAATGATCCTAAACAATGCTTGAGTCCCCAAGGGACGTAGAGGGTGTACCATGAGTCCTTGGAGGTTCTAACAAGTGTAGAATGGTTAAGAGAGTATTCTAAAGGCTTAGAATGGTCTAGAAAAGTGTACTAGGACTTATAATAACCATTAGAATGATCCTAAACATTGCATGGTACCACAAGGGACGTAGAGGGTGTAGCATGAGTCCTTGGAGGTTCTAATAAGCGTAGAGTGGTTAAGAGAGTATTCTAAAGGCTTAGAATGGTCTAGGAATGTGTAATAGGACTTATAATAACCATTAGAATGATCCTAAACAATGCTTGAGTCCCCAAGGGACGTAGAGGGTGTACCATGAGTCCTTGGAGGTTCTAACAAGTGTAGAATGGTTAAGAGAGTATTCTAAAGGCTTAGAATGGTCTAGGAATGTGTAATATTACTTATAATAACCATTAGAATGATCCTAAACAATGCTTGAGTCCCCAAGGGACGTAGAGGGCGTACCATGAGTCCTTGGAGGTTCTAACAAGTGTAGAATGGTTAAGAGAGTATTCTAAAGGCTTAGAGTGGTCTAGGAAAGTGTACTAAGACTTATGATAACCGTTAGAATGATCCTAAACATTGCATGGTACCACAAGGGACGTAGAGGGTGTAGCATGAGTCCTTGGAGGTTCTAACAAGTGTAGAATAGTTAAGAGAGTATTCTAAAGGCTTAGAATGGTCTAGGAAAGTGTACTAGGACTTATAATAACCATTAGAATGATCCTGAACATTGCATGGTACCACAAGGGACGTAGAGGGTGTAGCATGAGTCCTTGGAGGTTCTAACAAGTGTAGAATGGTTAAGAGAGTATTCTAAAGGGTTAGAATGGTCTAGGAATGTGTAATAGGACTTATAATAACCATTAGAATGATCCTAAACAATGCTTGAGTCCCCAAGAGACGTAGAGGGTGTACCATGAGTCCTTGGAGGTTCTAACAAGTGTAGAATGGTTAAGAGAGTATTCTAAAGGCTTAGAATGGTCTAGGAAAGTGTACTAGGACTTATGATAACCATTAGAATGATCCTAAACATTGCATGGTACCACAAGGGACGTAGAGGGTGTAGCATGAGTCCTTGGAGGTTCTAACAAGTGTAGAATGGTTAAGAGAGTAATCTAAAGGCTTAGAATGGTCTTGGAATGTGTATTAAGACTTATAATAACCGTTAGAATGATCCTAAACATTGCTCGAGTCCCCAAGGGACGTAGAGGGTGCAGCATGAGTCCTTGGAGGTTCTAATAAGCGTAGAATGGTTAAGAGAGTATTCTAAAGGCTTAGAATGGTCTTGGAATGTGTATTTGGACTTATAATAACCATTAGAATGATCCTAAACAATGCTTGAGTCCCCAAGGGACGTAGAGGGTGTACCATGAGTCCTTGGAGGTTCTAACAAGTGTAGAATGGTTAAGAGAGTATTCTAAAGGCTTAGAATGGTCTTGGAATGTGTATTAGGACTTATAAGAACCGTTAGAATGATCCTAAATATTGCTCGAGTCCCCAAGGGACGTAGAGGGTGCAGCATGAGTCCTTGGAGGTTCTAATAAGCGTAGAATGGTTAAGAGAGAATTCTAAAGGCTTAGAATGGTCTAGGAAAGTGTACTAGGACTTATAATAACCATTAGAATGATCCTAAACATTGCATGGTACCACAAGGGACGTAGAGGGTGTAGCATGAGTCCTTGGAGGTTCTAACAAGTGTAGAATGGTTAAGAGAGTATTCTAAAGGCTTAGAATGGTCTAGGAAAGTGTACTAGGACTTATAATAACCATTAGAATGATCCTGAACATTGCATGGTACCACAAGGGACGTAGAGGGTGTAGCATGAGTCCTTGGAGGTTCTAACAAGTGTAGAATGGTTAAGAGAGTATTCTAAAGGGTTAGAATGGTCTAGGAATGTGTAATAGGACTTATAATAACCATTAGAATGATCCTAAACAATGCTTGAGTCCCCAAGAAACGTAGAGGGTGTACCATGAGTCCTTGGAGGTTCTAACAAGTGTAGAATGGTTAAGAGAGTATTCTAAAGGCTTAGAATGGTCTAGGAAAGTGTACTAGGATTTATGATAACCATTAGAATGATCCTAAACATTGCATGGTACCACAAGGGACGTAGAGGGTGTAGCATGAGTCCTTGGAGGTTCTAACAAGTGTAGAATGGTTAAGAGAGTAATCTAAAGGCTTAGAATGGTCTTGGAATGTGTATTAAGACTTATAATAACCGTTAGAATGATCCTAAACATTGCTCGAGTCCCCAAGGGACGTAGAGGGTGCAGCATGAGTCCTTGGAGGTTCTAATAAGCGCAGAATGGTTAAGAGAGTATTCTAAAGGCTTAGAATGGTCTTGGAATGTGTATTTGGACTTATAAGAACCGTTAGAATGATCCTAAACATTGCTCGAGTCCCCAAGGGACGTAGAGGGTGCAGCATGAGTCCTTGGAGGTTCTAATAAGCGTAGAATGGTTAAGAGAGTATTCTAAAGGCTTAGAATGGTCTAGGAAAGTGTACTAGGACTTATAATAACCATTAGAATGATCCTAAACATTGCATAGTACCACAAGGGACGTAGAGGGTGTAGCATGAGTCCTTGGAGGTTCTAATAAGCGTAGAATGGTTAAGAGAGTATTCTAAAGGCTTAGAATGGTCAAGGAATGTGTAATAGGACTTATAATAACCATTAGAATGATCCTAAACATTGCATGGTACCACAAGGGACGTAGAGGGTGTAGCATGAGTCCTTTGAGGTTCTAATAAGCGTAGAATGGTTAAGAGAGTATTCTAGAGGCTTAGAATGGTCTAGGAATGTGTAATAGGACTTATAATAACCATTAGAATGATCCTAAACAATGCTTGAGTCCCCAAGGGACGTAGAGGGTGTACCATGAGTCCTTGGAGGTTCTAACAAGTGTAGAATGGTTAAGAGAGTATTCTAAAGGCTTAGAATGGTCTTGGAATGTGTATTAGGACTTATAAGAACCGTTAGAATGATCCTAAACATTGCTCGAGTCCCCGAGGGACGTAGAGGGTGCAGCATGAGTCCTTGGAGGTTCTAATAAGCGTAGAATGGTTAAGAGAGTATTCTAAAGGCTTAGAATGGTCTAGGAAAGTGTACTAGGACTTATAATAACCATTAGAATGATCCTGAACATTGCATGGTACCACAAGGGACGTAGAGGGTGTAGCATGAGTCCTTGGAGGTTCTAACAAGTGAGAATGGTTAAGAGAGTATTCTAAAGGCTTATAATGGTCTAGGAATGTGTAATAGGACTTATAATAACCACTAGAATGATCCTAAACAATGCTTGAGTCCCCAAGGGACGTAGAGGGTGTACCATGAGTCCTTGGAGGTTCTAACAAGTGTAGAATGGTTAAGAGAGTATTCTAAAGGCTTAGAATGGTCTAGAAAAGTGTACTAGGACTTATAATAACCATTAGAATGATCCTAAACATTGCATGGTACCACAAGGGACGTAGAGGGTGTAGCATGAGTCCTTGGAGGTTCTAATAAGCGTAGAGTGGTTAAGAGAGTATTCTAAAGGCTTAGAATGGTCTAGGAATGTGTAATAGGACTTATAATAACCATTAGAATGATCCTAAACAATGCTTGAGTCCCCAAGGGACGTAGAGGGTGTACCATGAGTCCTTGGAGGTTCTAACAAGTGTAGAATGGTTAAGAGAGTATTCTAAAGGCTTAGAATGGTCTAGGAATGTGTAATATTACTTATAATAACCATTAGAATGATCCTAAACAATGCTTGAGTCCCCAAGGGACGTAGAGGGTGTACCATGAGTCTTTGGAGGTTCTAACAAGTGTAGAATGGTTAAGAGAGTATTCTAAAGGCTTAGAGTGGTCTAGGAAAGTGTACTAAGACTTATGATAACCGTTAGAATGATCCTAAACATTGCATGGTACCACAAGGGACGTAGAGGGTGTAGCATGAGTCCTTGGAGGTTCTAACAAGTGTAGAATAGTTAAGAGAGTATTCTAAAGGCTTAGAATGGTCTTGGAATGTGTATTAGGACTTATAATAACCGTTAGAATGATCCTAAACATTGCTCGAGTCCCCAAGGGACGTAGAGGGTGTACCATGAGTCCTTGGAGGTTCTAACAAGTGTAGAATGGTTAAGAGAGTATTCTAAAGGCTTAGAATGGTCTTGGAATGTGTATTAGGACTTATAAGAACCGTTAGAATGATCCTAAACATTGCTCGAGTCCCCGAGGGACGTAGAGGGTGCAGCATGAGTCCTTGGAGGTTCTAATAAGCGTAGAATGGTTAAGAGAGTATTCTAAAGGCTTAGAATGGTCTAGGAAAGTGTACTAGGACTTATAATAACCATTAGAATGATCCTGAACATTGCATGGTACCACAAGGGACGTAGAGGGTGTAGCATGAGTCCTTGGAGGTTCTAACAAGTGAGAATGGTTAAGAGAGTATTCTAAAGGCTTAGAATGGTCTAGGAAAGTGTACTAGGACTTATAATAACCATTAGAATGATCCTAAACATTGCATGGTACCACAAGGGACGTAGAGGGTGTAGCATGATTCCTTGGAGGTTCTAACAAGTGTAGAATGGTTAAGAGAGTATTCTAAAGGCTTAGAATGGTCTAGGAAAGTGTACTAGGACTTATAATAACCATTAGAATGATCCTGAACATTGCATGGTACCACAAGGGACGTAGAGGGTGTAGCATGAGTCCTTTGAGGTTCTAACAAGTGTAGAATGGTTAAGAGAGTATTCTAAAGGCTTAGAATGGTCTAGGAATGTGTAATAGGACTTATAATAACCATTAGAATGATCCTAAACAATGCTTGAGTCCCCAAGGGACGTAGAGGGTGTACCATGAGTCCTTGGAGGTTCTAACAAGTGTAGAATGGTTAAGAGAGTATTCTAAAGGCTTAGAGTGGTCTAGGAAAGTGTACTAGGACTTATGATAACCATTAGAATGATCCTAAACATTGCATGGTACCACAAGGGACGTAGAGGGTGTAGCATGAGTCCTTGGAGGTTCTAACAAGTGTAGAATGGTTAAGAGAGTATTCTAAAGGCTTAGAATGGTCTTGGAATGTGTATTAGGACTTATAATAACCGTTAGAATGATCCTAAACATTGCTCGAGTCCCCAAGGGACGTAGAGGGTGCAGCATGAGTCCTTGGAGGTTCTAATAAGCGTAGAATGGTTAAGAGAGTATTCTAAAGGCTTAGAATGGTCTAGGAATGTGTAATAGGACTTATAATAACCATTAGAATGATCCTAAACAATGCTTGAGTCCCCAAGGGACGTAGAGGGTGTACCATGAGTCCTTGGAGGTTCTAACAAGTGTAGAATGGTTAAGAGAGTATTCTAAAGGCTTAGAATGGTCTAGGAATGTGTAATATTACTTATAATAACCATTAGAATGATCCTAAACAATGCTTGAGTCCCCAAGGGACGTAGAGGGTGTACCATGAGTCCTTGGAGGTTCTAACAAGTGTAGAATGGTTAAGAGAGTATTCTAAAGGCTTAGAATGGTCTAGGAATGTGTAATATTACTTATAATAACCATTAGAATGATCCTAAACAATGCTTGAGTCCCCAAGGGACGTAGAGGGTGTAGCATGAGTCCTTGGAGGTTCTAACAAGTGTAGAATGGTTAAGAGAGTATTCTAAAGGCTTATAATGGTCTAGGAATGTGTAATAGGACTTATAATAACCATTAGAATGATCCTAAACAATGCTTGAGTCCCCAAGGGATGTAGAGGGTGTACCATGAGTCCTTGGAGGTTCTAACAAGTGTAGAATGGTTAAGAGAGTATTCTAAAGGCTTAGAATGGTCTAGGAAAGTGTACTAGGACTTATAATAACCATTAGAATGATCCTAAACATTGCATGGTACCACAAGGGACGTAGAGGGTGTAGCATGAGTCCTTGGAGGTTCTAATAAGCGTAGAATGGTTAAGAGAGTATTCTAAAGGCTTAGAATGGTCTAGGAATGTGTAATAGGACTTATAATAACCATTAGAATGATCCTAAACAATGCTTGAGTCCCCAAGGGACGTAGAGGGTGTACCATGAGTCCTTGGAGGTTCTAACAAGTGTAGAATGGTTAAGAGAGTATTCTAAAGGCTTAGAATGGTCTAGGAATGTGTAATAGGACTTATAATAACCAATACAATGATCCTAAACAATGCTTGAGTCCCCAAGGGACGTAGAGGGTGTACCATGAGTCCTTGGAGGTTCTAACAAGTGTAGAATGGTTAAGAGAGTATTCTAAAGGCTTAGAATGGTCTTGGAATGTGTATTAGGAATTATAAGAACCGTTAGAATGATCCTAAACATTGCTCGAGTCCCCCAGGGACGTAGAGGGTGCAGCATGAGTCCTTGGAGGTTCTAATAAGCGTAGAATGGTTAAGAGAGAATTCTAAAGGCTTAGAATGGTCTAGGAAAGTGTACTAGGACTTATAATAACCATTAGAATGATCCTAAACATTGCATGGTACCACAAGGGACGTAGAGTGTGTAGCATGATTCCTTGGAGGTTCTAACAAGTGTAGAATGGTTAAGAGAGTATTCTAAAGGCTTAGAATGGTCTAGGAAAGTGTACTAGGACTTATAATAACCATTAGAATGATCCTGAACATTGCATGGTACCACAAGGGACGTAGAGGGTGTAGCATGAGTCCTTTGAGGTTCTAACAAGTGTAGAATGGTTAAGAGAGTATTCTAAAGGCTTAGAATGGTCTAGGAATGTGTAATAGGACTTATAATAACCATTAGAATGATCCTAAACAATGCTTGAGTCCCCAAGGGACGTAGAGGGTGTACCATGAGTCCTTGGAGGTTCTAACAAGTGTAGAATGGTTAAGAGAGTATTCTAAAGGCTTAGAGTGGTCTAGGAAAGTGTACTAGGACTTATGATAACCATTAGAATGATCCTAAACATTGCATGGTACCACAAGGGACGTAGAGGGTGTAGCATGAGTCCTTGGAGGTTCTAACAAGTGTAGAATGGTTAAGAGAGTATTCTAAAGGCTTAGAATGGTCTTGGAATGTGTATTAGGACTTATAATAACCGTTAGAATGATCCTAAACATTGCTCGAGTCCCCAAGGGACGTAGAGGGTGCAGCATGAGTCCTTGGAGGTTCTAATAAGCGTAGAATGGTTAAGAGAGTATTCTAAAGGCTTAGAATGGTCTAGGAATGTGTAATAGGACTTATAATAACCATTAGAATGATCCTAAACAATGCTTGAGTCCCCAAGGGACGTAGAGGGTGTACCATGAGTCCTTGGAGGTTCTAACAAGTGTAGAATGGTTAAGAGAGTATTCTAAAGGCTTAGAATGGTCTAGGAATGTGTAATATTACTTATAATAACCATTAGAATGATCCTAAACAATGCTTGAGTCCCCAAGGGACGTAGAGGGTGTACCATGAGTCCTTGGAGGTTCTAACAAGTGTAGAATGGTTAGGAGAGTATTCTAAAGGCTTAGAATGGTCTAGGAATGTGTAATATTACTTATAATAACCATTAGAATGATCCTAAACAATGCTTGAGTCCCCAAGGGACGTAGAGGGTGTAGCATGAGTCCTTGGAGGTTCTAACAAGTGTAGAATGGTTAAGAGAGTATTCTAAAGGCTTATAATGGTCTAGGAATGTGTAATAGGACTTATAATAACCATTAGAATGATCCTAAACAATGCTTGAGTCCCCAAGGGATGTAGAGGGTGTACCATGAGTCCTTGGAGGTTCTAACAAGTGTAGAATGGTTAAGAGAGTATTCTAAAGGCTTAGAATGGTCTAGGAAAGTGTACTAGGACTTATAATAACCATTAGAATGATCCTAAACATTGCATGGTACCACAAGGGACGTAGAGGGTGTAGCATGAGTCCTTGGAGGTTCTAATAAGCGTAGAATGGTTAAGAGAGTATTCTAAAGGCTTAGAATGGTCTAGGAATGTGTAATAGGACTTATAATAACCATTAGAATGATCCTAAACAATGCTTGAGTCCCCAAGGGACGTAGAGGGTGTACCATGAGTCCTTGGAGGTTCTAACAAGTGTAGAATGGTTAAGAGAGTATTCTAAAGGCTTAGAATGGTCTAGGAATGTGTAATAGGACTTATAATAACCAATACAATGATCCTAAACAATGCTTGAGTCCCCAAGGGACGTAGAGGGTGTACCATGAGTCCTTGGAGGTTCTAACAAGTGTAGAATGGTTAAGAGAGTATTCTAAAGGCTTAGAATGGTCTTGGAATGTGTATTAGGAATTATAAGAACCGTTAGAATGATCCTAAACATTGCTCGAGTCCCCAAGGGACGTAGAGGGTGCAGCATGAGTCCTTGGAGGTTCTAATAAGCGTAGAATGGTTAAGAGAGAATTCTAAAGGCTTAGAATGGTCTAGGAAAGTGTACTAGGACTTATAATAACCATTAGAATGATCCTAAACATTGCATGGTACCACAAGGGACGTAGAGGGTGTAGCATGATTCCTTGGAGGTTCTAACAAGTGTAGAATGGTTAAGAGAGTATTCTAAAGGCTTAGAATGGTCTAGGAAAGTGTACTAGGACTTATAATAACCATTAGAATGATCCTGAACATTGCATGGTACCACAAGGGACGTAGAGGGTGTAGCATGAGTCCTTTGAGGTTCTAACAAGTGTAGAATGGTTAAGAGAGTATTCTAAAGGCTTAGAATGGTCTAGGAATGTGTAATAGGACTTATAATAACCGTTAGAATGATCCTAAACAATGCTTGAGTCCCCAAGGGACGTAGAGGGTGTACCATGAGTCCTTGGAGGTTCTAACAAGTGTAGAATGGTTAAGAGAGTATTCTAAAGGCTTAGAGTGGTCTAGGAAAGTGTACTAGGACTTATGATAACCATTAGAATGATCCTAAACATTGCATGGTACCACAAGGGACGTAGAGGGTGTAGCATGAGTCCTTGGAGGTTCTAACAAGTGTAGAATGGTTAAGAGAGTATTCTAAAGGCTTAGAATGGTCTTGGAATGTGTATTAGGACTTATAATAACCGTTAGAATGATCCTAAACATTGCTCGAGTCCCCAAGGGACGTAGAGGGTGCAGCATGAGTCCTTGGAGTTTCTAATAAGCGTAGAATGGTTAAGAGAGTATTCTAAAGGCTTAGAATGGTCTAGGAATGTGTAATAGGACTTATAATAACCATTAGAATGATCCTAAACAATGCTTGAGTCCCCAAGGGACGTAGAGGGTGTACCATGAGTCCTTGGAGGTTCTAACAAGTGTAGAATGGTTAAGAGAGTATTCTAAAGGCTTAGAATGGTCTAGGAATGTGTAATATTACTTATAATAACCATTAGAATGATCCTAAACAATGCTTGAGTCCCCAAGGGACGTAGAGGGTGTACCATGAGTCCTTGGAGGTTCTAACAAGTGTAGAATGGTTAAGAGAGTATTCTAAAGGCTTAGAGTGGTCTAGGAAAGTGTACTAAGACTTATGATAACCGTTAGAATGATCCTAAACATTGCATGGTACCACAAGGGACGTAGAGGGTGTAGCATGAGTCCTTGGAGGTTCTAACAAGTGTAGAATAGTTAAGAGAGTATTCTAAAGGCTTAGAATGGTCTTGGAATGTGTATTAGGACTTATAATAACCGTTAGAATGATCCTAAACATTGCTCGAGTCCCCAAGGGACGTAGAGGGTGCAGCATGAGTCCTTGGAGGTTCTAATAAGCGTAGAATGGTTAAGAGAGTATTCTAATGGCTTAGAATGGTCTTGGAATGTGTATTAGGACTTATAAGAACCGTTAGAATGATCCTAAACATTGCTCGAGTCCCCAAGGGACGTAGAGGGTGCAGCATGAGTCCTTGGGGGTTCTAATAAGCGTAGAATGGTTAAGAGAGTATTCTAAAGGCTTAGAATGGTCTAGGAAAGTGTACTAGGACTTATAATAACCATTAGAATGATCCTAAACATTGCATGGTACCACAAGGGACGTAGAGGGTGTAGCATGAGTCCTTGGAGGTTCTAATAAGCGTAGAATGGTTAAGAGAGTATTCTAAAGGCTTATAGAATGGTCTAGGAATGTGTAATAGGACTTATAATAACCATTAGAATGATCCTAAACAATGCTTGAGTCCCCAAGGGACGTAGAGGGTGTACCATGAGTCCTTGGAGGTTCTAACAAGTGTAGAATGGTTAAGAGAGTATTCTAAAGGCTTAGAATGGTCTTGGAATGTGTATTAGGACTTATAAGAACCGTTAGAATGATCCTAAACATTGCTCGAGTCCCCGAGGGACGTAGAGGGTGCAGCATGAGTCCTTGGAGGTTCTAATAAGCGTAGAATGGTTAAGAGAGTATTCTAAAGGCTTAGAATGGTCTAGGAAAGTGTACTAGGACTTATAATAACCATTAGAATGATCCTGAACATTGCATGGTACCACAAGGGACGTAGAGGGTGTAGCATGAGTCCTTGGAGGTTCTAACAAGTGAGAATGGTTAAGAGAGTATTCTAAAGGCTTATAATGGTCTAGGAATGTGTAATAGGACTTATAATAACCATTAGAATGATCCTAAACAATGCTTGAGTCCCCAAGGGATGTAGAGGGTGTACCATGAGTCCTTGGAGGTTCTAACAAGTGTAGAATGGTTAAGAGAGTATTCTAAAGGCTTAGAATGGTCTAGGAAAGTGTACTAGGACTTATAATAACCATTAGAATGATCCTAAACATTGCATGGTACCACAAGGGACGTAGAGGGTGTAGCATGAGTCCTTGGAGGTTCTAATAAGCGTAGAATGGTTAAGAGAGTATTCTAAAGGCTTAGAATGGTCTAGGAATGTGTAATAGGACTTATAATAACCATTAGAATGATCCTAAACAATGCTTGAGTCCCCAAGGGACGTAGAGGGTGTACCATGAGTCCTTGGAGGTTCTAACAAGTGTAGAATGGTTAAGAGAGTATTCTAAAGGCTTAGAATGGTCTAGGAATGTGTAATAGGACTTATAATAACCATTAGAATGATCCTAAACAATGCTTGAGTCCCCAAGGGACGTAGAGGGTGTACCATGAGTCCTTGGAGGTTCTAACAAGTGTAGAATGGTTAAGAGAGTATTCTAAAGGCTTAGAATGGTCTTGGAATGTGTATTAGGAATTATAAGAACCGTTAGAATGATCCTAAACATTGCTCGAGTCCCCAAGGGACGTAGAGGGTGCAGCATGAGTCCTTGGAGGTTCTAATAAGCGTAGAATGGTTAAGAGAGAATTCTAAAGGCTTAGAATGGTCTAGGAAAGTGTACTAGGACTTATAATAACCATTAGAATGATCCTAAACATTGCATGGTACCACAAGGGACGTAGAGGGTGTAGCATGATTCCTTGGAGGTTCTAACAAGTGTAGAATGGTTAAGAGAGTATTCTAAAGGCTTAGAATGGTCTAGGAAAGTGTACTAGGACTTATAATAACCATTAGAATGATCCTGAACATTGCATGGTACCACAAGGGACGTAGAGGGTGTAGCATGAGTCCTTTGAGGTTCTAACAAGTGTAGAATGGTTAAGAGAGTATTCTAAAGGCTTAGAATGGTCTAGGAATGTGTAATAGGACTTATAATAACCATTAGAATGATCCTAAACAATGCTTGAGTCCCCAAGGGACGTAGAGGGTGCAGCATGAGTCCTTGGAGGTTCTAATAAGCGTAGAATGGTTAAGAGAGTATTCTAAAGGCTTAGAATGGTCTAGGAAAGTGTACTAGGACTTATAATAACCATTAGAATGATCCTGAACATTGCATGGTACCACAAGGGACGTAGAGGGTGTAGCATGAGTCCTTGGAGGTTCTAACAAGTGAGAATGGTTAAGAGAGTATTCTAAAGGCTTAGAATGGTCTAGGAATGTGTAATAGGACTTATAATAACCATTAGAATGATCCTAAACAATGCTTGAGTCCCCAAGGGACGTAGAGGGTGTACCATGAGTCCTTGGAGGTTCTAACAAGTGTAGAATGGTTAAGAGAGTATTCTAAAGGCTTAGAATGGTCTAGAAAAGTGTACTAGGACTTATAATAACCATTAGAATGATCCTAAACATTGCATGGTACCACAAGGGACGTAGAGGGTGTAGCATGAGTCCTTGGAGGTTCTAACAAGTGTAGAATGGTTAAGAGAGTATTCTAAAGGCTTAGAATGGTCTAGGAATGTGTAATAGGACTTATAATAACCTTTAGAATGATCCTAAACAATGCTTGAGTCCCCAAGGGACGTAGAGGGTGTACCATGAGTCCTTGGAGGTTCTAACAAGTGTAGAATGGTTAAGAGAGTATTCTAAAGGCTTAGAATGGTCTAGGAATGTGTATTATGACTTATAATAACCATTAGAATGATCCTTAACATTGCATGGTACCCCAAGGGACGTAGAGGGTTTACCGTGAGTCCTTGGAGGTTCTAATAAGTGTAGAATGGTTAAGAGAGTATTCTAAAGGCTTAGAATGGTATAGGAATGTGTATTAGGACTTATAAGAACCATTAGAATGATCCTAAACATTGTTCGAGTCCCCATGGGACGTAGAGTGTGTACCATGAGTCCATGGAGGTTCTAACAAGTGTAGAATGGTTAAGAGAGTATTCTAAAGGCTTAGAATGGTCTAGGAATGTGTAATAGGACTTATAATAACCATTAGAATGATCCTAAACAATGCTTGAGTCCCCAAGGGACGTAGAGGGTGTACCATGAGTCCTTGGAGGTTCTAACAAGTGTAGAATGGTTAAGAGAGTATTCTAAAGGCTTAGAATGGTCTTGGAATGTGTATTAGGACTTATAAGAACCGTTAGAATGATCCTAAACATTGCTCGAGTCCCCAAGGGACGTAGAGGGTGCAGCATGAGTCCTTGGAGGTTCTAATAAGCGTAGAATGGTTAAGAGAGTATTCTAAAGGCTTAGAATGGTCTAGGAAAGTGTACTAGGACTTATAATAACCATTAGAATGATCCTGAACATTGCATGGTACCACAAGGGACGTAGAGGGTGTAGCATGAGTCCTTGGAGGTTCTAACAAGTGAGAATGGTTAAGAGAGTATTCTAAAGGCTTATAATGGTCTAGGAATGTGTAATAGGACTTATAATAACCATTAGAATGATCCTAAACAATGCTTGAGTCCCCAAGGGATGTAGAGGGTGTACCATGAGTCCTTGGAGGTTCTAACAAGTGTAGAATGGTTAAGAGAGTATTCTAAAGGCTTAGAATGGTCTAGGAAAGTGTACTAGGACTTATAAGAACCGTTAGAATGATCCTAAACATTGCTCGAGTCCCCGAGAGACGTAGAGGGTGCAGCATGAGTCCTTGGAAGTTCTAATAAGCGTAGAATGGTTAAGAGAGTATTCTAAAGGCTTAGAATGGTCTAGGAATGTGTAATAGGACTTATAATAACCATTAGAATGATCCTAAACAATGCTTGAGTCCCCAAGGGACGTAGAGGGTGTACCATGAGTCCTTGGAGGTTCTAACAAGTGTAGAATGGTTAAGAGAGTATTCTAAAGGCTTAGAATGGTCTAGGAATGTGTAATAGGACTTATAATAACCATTAGAATGATCCTAAACAATGCTTGAGTCCCCAAGGGACGTAGAGGGTGTACCATGAGTCCGTGGAGGTTCTAACAAGTGTAGAATGGTTAAGATAGTATTCTAAAGGCTTAGAGTGGTCTAGGAAAGTGTACTAAGACTTATGATAACCATTAGAATGATCCTAAACATTGCATGGTACCACAAGGGACGTAGAGGGTGTAGCATGAGTCCTTGGAGGTTCTAACAAGTGTAGAATGGTTAAGAGAGTATTCTAAAGGCTTAGAATGGTCTTGGAATGTGTATTAGGAGTTATAATAACCGTTAGAATGATCCTAAACATTGCTCGAGTCCCCAAGGGACGTAGAGGGTGCAGCATGAGTCCTTGGAGGTTCTAATAAGCGTAGAATGGTTAAGAGAGTATTCTAAACGCTTAGAATGGTCTTGGAATGTGTATTAGGACTTATAAGAACCGTTAGAATGATCCTAAACATTGCTCGAGTCCCCAAGGGACTTAGAGGGTGCAGCAAGAGTCCTTGGAGGTTCTAATAAGCGTAGAATGGTTAAGAGAGTATTCTAAAGGCTTAGAATGGTCTAGGAAAGTATACTAGGACTTATAATAACCATTAGAATGATCCTGAACATTGCATGGTACCACAAGGGACGTAGAGGGTGTAGCATGAGTCCTTGGAGGTTCTAACAAGTGAGAATGGTTAAGAGAGTATTCTAAAGGCTTAGAATGGTCTAGGAATGTGTAATAGGACTTATAATAACCATTAGAATGATCCTAAACAATGCTTGAGTCCCCAAGGGACGTAGAGGGTGTACCATGAGTCCTTGGAGGTTCTAACAAGTGTAGAATGGTTAAGAGAGTATTCTAAAGGCTTAGAATGGTCTTGGAATGTGTATTAGGAATTATAAGAACCGTTAGAATGATCCTAAACATTGCTCGAGTCCCCAAGGGACGTAGAGGGTGCAGCATGAGTCCTTGGAGGTTCTAATAAGCGTAGAATGGTTAAGAGAGAATTCTAAAGGCTTAGAATGGTCTAGGAAAGTGTACTAGGACTTATAATAACCATTAGAATGATCCTAAACATTGCATGGTACCACAAGGGACGTAGAGGGTGTAGCATGAGTCCTTGGAGGTTCTAACAAGTGTAGAATGGTTAAGAGAGTATTCTAAAGGCTTAGAATGGTCTAGGAAAGTGTACTAGGACTTATAATAACCATTAGAATGATCCTGAACATTGCATGGTACCACAAGGGACGTAGAGGGTGTAGCATGAGTCCTTTGAGGTTCTAACAAGTGTAGAATGGTTAAGATAGTATTCTAAAGGCTTAGAATGGTCTAGGAATGTGTAATAGGACTTATAATAACCATTAGAATGATCCTAAACAATGCTTGAGTCCCCAAGGGACGTAGAGGGTGTAGCATGAGTCCTTGGAGGTTCTAACAAGTGAGAATGGTTAAGAGAGTATTCTAAAGGCTTATAATGGTCTAGGAATGTGTAATAGGACTTATAATAACCATTAGAATTATCCTAAACAATGCTTGAGTCCCCAAGGGATGTAGAGGGTGTACCATGAGTCCTTGGAGGTTCTAACAAGTGTAGAATGGTTAAGAGAGTATTCTAAAGGCTTAGAATGGTCTAGGAAAGTGTACTAGGACTTATAAGAACCGTTAGAATGATCCTAAACATTGCTCGAGTCCCCGAGAGACGTAGAGGGTGCAGCATGAGTCCTTGGAGGTTCTAATAAGCGTAGAATGGTTAAGAGAGTATTCTAAAGGCTTAGAATGGTCTAGGAATGTGTAATAGGACTTATAATAACCATTAGAATGATCCTAAACAATGCTTGAGTCCCCAAGGGACGTAGAGGGTGTACCATGAGTCCTTGGAGGTTCTAACAAGTGTAGAATGGTTAAGAGAGTATTCTAAAGGCTTAGAATGGTCTAGGAATGTGTAATAGGACTTATAATAACCATTAGAATGATCCTAAACAATGCTTGAGTCCCCAAGGGACGTAGAGGGTGTACCATGAGTCCTTGGAGGTTCTAACAAGTGTAGAATGGTTAAGATAGTATTCTAAAGGCTTAGAGTGGTCTAGGAAAGTGTACTAAGACTTATGATAACCATTAGAATGATCCTAAACATTGCATGGTACCACAAGGGACGTAGAGGGTGTAGCATGTGTCCTTGGAGGTTCTAACAAGTGTAGAATGGTTAAGAGAGTATTCTAAAGGCTTAGAATGGTCTTGGAATGTGTATTAGGAGTTATAATAACCGTTAGAATGATCCTAAACATTGCTCGAGTCCCCAAGGGACGTAGAGGGTGCAGCATGAGTCCTTGGAGGTTCTAATAAGCGTAGAATGGTTAAGAGAGAATTCTAAAGGCTTAGAATGGTCTAGGAAAGTGTACTAGGACTTATAATAACCATTAGAATGATCCTAAACATTGCATGGTACCACAAGGGACGTAGAGGGTGTAGCATGAGTCCTTGGAGGTTCTAACAAGTGTAGAATGGTTAAGAGAGTATTCTAAAGGCTTAGAATGGTCTAGGAAAGTGTACTAGGACTTATAATAACCATTAGAATGATCCTGAACATTGCATGGTACCACAAGGGACGTAGAGGGTGTAGCATGAGTCCTTTGAGGTTCTAACAAGTGTAGAATGGTTAAGAGAGTATTCTAAAGGCTTAGAATGGTCTAGGAATGTGTAATAGGACTTATAATAACCATTAGAATGATCCTAAACAATGCTTGAGTCCCCAAGGGACGTAGAGGGTGTACCATGAGTCCTTGGAGGTTCTAACAAGTGTAGAATGGTTAAGAGAGTATTCTAAAGGCTTAGAGTGGTCTAGGAAAGTGTACTAGGACTTATGATAACCATTAGAATGATCCTAAACATTGCATGGTACCACAAGGGACGTAGAGGGTGTAGCATGAGTCCTTGGAGGTTCTAACAAGTGTAGAATGGTTAAGAGAGTATTCTAAAGGCTTAGAATGGTCTTGGAATGTGTATTAGGAGTTATAATAACCGTTAGAATGATCCTAAACATTGCTCGAGTCCCCAAGGGACGTAGAGGGTGCAGCATGAGTCCTTGGAGGTTCTAATAAGCGTAGAATGGTTAAGAGAGTATTCTAAACGCTTAGAATGGTCTTGGAATGTGTATTAGGACTTATAAGAACCGTTAGAATGATCCTAAACATTGCTCGAGTCCCCAAGGGACTTAGAGGGTGCAGCAAGAGTCCTTGGAGGTTCTAATAAGCGTAGAATGGTTAAGAGAGTATTCTAAAGGCTTAGAATGGTCTAGGAAAGTATACTAGGACTTATAATAACCATTAGAATGATCCTGAACATTGCATGGTACCACAAGGGACGTAGAGGGTGTAGCATGAGTCCTTGGAGGTTCTAACAAGTGAGAATGGTTAAGAGAGTATTCTAAAGGCTTAGAATGGTCTAGGAATGTGTAATAGGACTTATAATAACCATTAGAATGATCCTAAACAATGCTTGAGTCCCCAAGGGACGTAGAGGGTGTACCATGAGTCCTTGGAGGTTCTAACAAGTGTAGAATGGTTAAGATAGTATTCTAAAGGCTTAGAGTGGTCTAGGAAAGTGTACTAAGACTTATGATAACCATTAGAATGATCCTAAACATTGCATGGTACCACAAGGGACGTAGAGGGTGTAGCATGTGTCCTTGGAGGTTCTAACAAGTGTAGAATGGTTAAGAGAGTATTCTAAAGGCTTAGAATGGTCTTGGAATGTGTATTAGGAGTTATAATAACCGTTAGAATGATCCTAAACATTGTTCGAGTCCCCAAGGGACGTAGAGGGTGCAGCATGAGTCCTTGGAGGTTCTAATAAGCGTAGAATGGTTAAGAGAGAATTCTAAAGGCTTAGAATGGTCTAGGAAAGTGTACTAGGACTTATAATAACCATTAGAATGATCCTAAACATTGCATGGTACCACAAGGGACGTAGAGGGTGTAGCATGAGTCCTTGGAGGTTCTAACAAGTGTAGAATGGTTAAGAGAGTATTCTAAAGGCTTAGAATGGTCTAGGAAAGTGTACTAGGACTTATAATAACCATTAGAATGATCCTGAACATTGCATGGTACCACAAGGGACGTAGAGGGTGTAGCATGAGTCCTTTGAGGTTCTAACAAGTGTAGAATGGTTAAGAGAGTATTCTAAAGGCTTAGAATGGTCTAGGAATGTGTAATAGGACTTATAATAACCATTAGAATGATCCTAAACAATGCTTGAGTCCCCAAGGGACGTAGAGGGTGTACCATGAGTCCTTGGAGGTTCTAACAAGTGTAGAATGGTTAAGAGAGTATTCTAAAGGCTTAGAGTGGTCTAGGAAAGTGTACTAGGACTTATGATAACCATTAGAATGATCCTAAACATTGCATGGTACCACAAGGGACGTAGAGGGTGTAGCATGAGTCCTTGGAGGTTCTAACAAGTGAGAATGGTTAAGAGAGTATTCTAAAGGCTTAGAATGGTCTAGGAATGTGTAATAGGACTTATAATAACCATTAGAATGATCCTAAACAATGCTTGAGTCCCCAAGGGACGTAGAGGGTGTACCATGAGTCCTTGGAGGTTCTAACAAGTGTAGAATGGTTAAGAGAGTATTCTAAAGGCTTAGAATGGTCTAGAAAAGTGTACTAGGACTTATAATAACCATTAGAATGATCCTAAACATTGCATGGTACCACAAGGGACGTAGAGGGTGTAGCATGAGTCCTTGGAGGTTCTAACAAGTGTAGAATGGTTAAGAGAGTATTCTAAAGGCTTAGAATGGTCTAGGAATGTGTAATAGGACTTATAATAACCTTTAGAATGATCCTAAACAATGCTTGAGTCCCCAAGGGACGTAGAGGGTGTACCATGAGTCCTTGGAGGTTCTAACAAGTGTAGAATGGTTAAGAGAGTATTCTAAAGGCTTAGAATGGTCTAGGAATGTGTATTATGACTTATAATAACCATTAGAATGATCCTTAACATTGCATGGTACCCCAAGGGACGTAGAGGGTTTACCGTGAGTCCTTGGAGGTTCTAATAAGTGTAGAATGGTTAAGAGAGTATTCTAAAGGCTTAGAATGGTATAGGAATGTGTATTAGGACTTATAAGAACCATTAGAATGATCCTAAACATTGTTCGAGTCCCCATGGGACGTAGAGTGTGTACCATGAGTCCATGGAGGTTCTAACAAGTGTAGAATGGTTAAGAGAGTATTCTAAAGGCTTAGAATGGTCTAGGAATGTGTAATAGGACTTATAATAACCATTAGAATGATCCTAAACAATGCTTGAGTCCCCAAGGGACGTAGAGGCTGTACCATGAGTCCTTGGAGGTTCTAACAAGTGTAGAATGGTTAAGAGAGTATTCTAAAGGCTTAGAATGGTCTTGGAATGTGTATTAGGACTTATAAGAACCGTTAGAATGATCCTAAACATTGCTCGAGTCCCCAAGGGACGTAGAGGGTGCAGCATGAGTCCTTGGAGGTTCTAATAAGCGTAGAATGGTTAAGAGAGTATTCTAAAGGCTTAGAATGGTCTAGGAAAGTGTACTAGGACTTATAATAACCATTAGAATGATCCTGAACATTGCATGGTACCACAAGGGACGTAGAGGGTGTAGCATGAGTCCTTGGAGGTTCTAACAAGTGAGAATGGTTAAGAGAGTATTCTAAAGGCTTATAATGGTCTAGGAATGTGTAATAGGACTTATAATAACCATTAGAATGATCCTAAACAATGCTTGAGTCCCCAAGGGATGTAGAGGGTGTACCATGAGTCCTTGGAGGTTCTAACAAGTGTAGAATGGTTAAGAGAGTATTCTAAAGGCTTAGAATGGTCTAGGAAAGTGTACTAGGACTTATAAGAACCGTTAGAATGATCCTAAACATTGCTCGAGTCCCCGAGAGACGTAGAGGGTGCAGCATGAGTCCTTGGAGGTTCTAATAAGCGTAGAATGGTTAAGAGAGTATTTTAAAGGCTTAGAATGGTCTAGGAATGTGTAATAGGACTTATAATAACCATTAGAATGATCCTAAACAATGCTTGAGTCCCCAAGGGACGTAGAGGGTGTACCATGAGTCCTTGGAGGTTCTAACAAGTGTAGAATGGTTAAGAGAGTATTCTAAAGGCTTAGAATGGTCTAGGAATGTGTAATAGGATTTATAATAACCATTAGAATGATCCAAAACAATGCTTGAGTCCCCAAGGGACGTAGAGGGTGTACCATGAGTCCTTGGAGGTTCTAACAAGTGTAGAATGGTTAAGAGAGTATTCTAAAGGCTTAGAGTGGTCTAGGAAAGTGTACTAAGACTTATGATAACCATTAGAATGATCCTAAACATTGCATGGTACCACAAGGGACGTAGAGGGTGTAGCATGAGTCCTTGGAGGTTCTAACAAGTGTAGAATGGTTAAGAGAGTATTCTAAAGGCTTAGAATGGTCTTGGAATGTGTATTACGAGTTATAATAACCGTTAGAATGATCCTAAACATTGCTCGAGTCCCCAAGGGACGTAGAGGGTGCAGCATGAGTCCTTGGAGGTTCTAATAAGCGTAGAATGGTTAAGAGAGTATTTGATCGAGGCCGTACCCGATCAAAATAAAAGGTGTTTATTCTGTAGTACTAGGAAGGTGATCCTAGGTCGTTTCCCAGCGAATATCGGTCTAGGCAAGGTATCAAACACGTAGTGTGCAGTAAAATGGGGGGGTTTTTTGTGTGTGACAAATGTGAAGAACAAAACATAAACAGAATATAAAAACTAAGAAAATCAGAAACAAAAGCGGGCAAACCCCTTTGGCTACGTACACTACTCAATCCTAGCTCACTAAAGATCGATTCCTCTCCTCTCCTCTGTCCAACTCGTGATAACCAAATACTAAGCGAAAATTCAGTTATCACTCCAAACCCTAACTTCTAATTAAGCATCAGAAACCAGAATTGGAGTTTTTACGAGTTAATACAAATTAAGCATTTATATTCATGTATTATCTCTACGAAATGGAATTAAGCAAACCACTACACATCGATAAACATGAAAACAGAGAAGAGAAAATGAAATTGCATTAATAACAAGAGCTCAAGAGTAGATAATACAATACCAAAGGGATTAACCCTTGAAGTCTAGCCTTCCATGGCCATAAATGAAGAAAAACGAGTAGAAATGGGGAAGAACAAAACCCTAGCAGCCACCACCACTTGGGAGAGCCAAGAGAGAAGTTCTAACCTAGAGAGAGAGTGAGAAATCTGAAATGGGAGTGTGTTTTGGGGGTTACACGAATTTCCCCTCTTTAGTCATGAAAATGGGCCTAAAACATGGGCCCAAGTCCTAAGAAACACTATTCTGAACATTACAATTAAAAAGGGACCTAAATGCAAATTACAATCTTCACTTCAATACTTCAATCTTCATTTCCAAACTTCCCAAAGTGTCCTTGTGCCAAATATTACCTGAAAATAGAAATAGAATTAATTAGGCTAAATAATTCCAAATTAAACAATATTCGGAATATTAGTCCAATAAACTCTAAATCAATAAATCAAGCTAATCAATGTCAAATGGGCAACAAGTATCAATAATAGGAGTAAAATAATGCAAGGAATAATGGGAAATAAAATGCTCATCAAATACCCCCACACTTATCCTTTTGCACTCCTGGGCAAAACCAAAAGATAGGACTATGAAGATCAATATGCACCAAAGTGAATCATGCAACAAGATGACTACAACTAAGAAATGCAAACCTAAGAGATTACATACTTCACAATGAATTCTAGGAAATGCAAAGAAATGGGCAAACTCAAGCACACAAAATGGTTAAGGATCAAAGAGTCAAAGCATCCGCGAACATCATCCAATTACTTCAAGTATGCAAAGAAACCAATGACATCAAGAGGATAGTCACAAAGATGATAGAAACTCACAAGGATCACTCAAAAGTGTTTACACTCAAGTGTTTGGGGTTAATCATTATTTACACTCAAGGCACATCATGAAAAACAAACACAACCATAAGCTTGACAAGCCTCTAACATCAACCATCAACACACATGCACAAAATGATCAAAAGGTCTTTTAAGGGTTGTAATGGGGCCAAGGACAAGGTAGGATAAAAATATGGGAATGTAGCTAAAACCAAGGGAATAGAGGAGCAATGGGGAATAAGTAAAAAGTAAGCAAAATCCACCCCAAAATCAACAACCACTAATTCCAATCCTCTTTGCCTCAACAACCTTTTATTCACTTTTTTTTTTTCTCTTCTTTTTTTTCTTCTTTTTTTTTTCTTTTTATTTTTGCATTTTTTTTTTATTTTTTTTTGTTTTTGAGAGATATACAAAAAGAAAAGAAGAAACAACACAAATGGCATGAAGATGAAGCCATAGTTACAA
Organism: Crotalaria pallida; assembly: GCA_037953625.1. Taxonomy (NCBI): domain Eukaryota; kingdom Viridiplantae; phylum Streptophyta; class Magnoliopsida; order Fabales; family Fabaceae; genus Crotalaria; species Crotalaria pallida. Next base: position 59,927,177 of record CM075655.1, on the reverse strand, counting down.
CAACCAAAGAGGCATAACCAAGAACTAAACCAATTGAAGCATAGAGCACACTTCTTACCTAATACCCATTCCCAAAACAATTCCAAAGCTCCAAAATTCCCTAAGGTTAGGACAATCATGGTTTTTCAGTCATAGGCTTGTAATGAGCTAAAGAACAAGGAAATGGATAAAAAGGCTCAAAGGGGCTAGCAAAGGATACATTCATTCAAGGTAGGCTCATATGGCTAGTAGTTTATTCAAGAAAGAAAGTGCCTAAATCATTTCAAAATGTGCATGAGCAATCAAGTATCAACAAGAGTCAAGTCAAGTTCTAGAGTGCAAGTAATCCAGAGTGCAATCACACATGAAAGAAAATTAGGTGGCATATATAGCAATCCACCCACAATTAAGGCTCAAATCCTCACAAAAGGGACAATTCTATCACAGTGTTACCACCTCTTAATTATCAAAAGCAACTTTACACACAGAAATGCATGAATTCAGACACAAGATACCAAAACTCTACTAAAATAAAGCAAAAACATGCAAGAAAATGCCCAAAACTAAGCAAAACCTAAAAAAAAAAAAATCAAAGCAAAATATGCAACCTAAACTACTCTCCCCCCCACACTTAAATCACACATTGTCCTCAATGTAACACAATCAGCAGAATCAGATAGATATAGACAAGTGCAATGAAAGTAGTGAAGAAGGAGAAAAGAAAACTCCCGAAGTCATGGTGGGAAGAAGGTGAGTGCTCTCTTCAGCGGATCGAATGCCATCTTGCATTGGTCTCCTAATCGAAGGACTATGTTTCTGAAGTTCACAAGTGGCACCCCAGGTAGATATGCTAAAGTCCATCCGACTGCCCTCTTGTTCTGTCTAATCATATCTAGCAGTTTCTCCTCTTGATCAACAGAAAGTGAGGTAGAGATGATCACTGGGAGTTTCTGCTCATCCTCAAAGTAAGCATATTTGAGATGAGGAGGGAGGGGCTCCAGGTCCAATGAGGGTGCCTGCATAATGGATGGAACTAAAGGGACAGTAGAAATGGATTCTGCTGCCTGCACCTGAACAAAAGAATCAGACTCTTGCATAACAGAGAGGGGGTTAGCAAAATCTATAATATGAGAGTCATCAACAGATGCAGTGTCAGAAGCTAGAAATTGATCAATGCATGACATGCACATTTCGGAATCAGTACATGCAGGACAAGAAAATGAGTCTGTAAATGATGGCAAATCAGGATCATGCAAAACATCAAGCACATGTTCATCAATCTCATCAAGAAAGTCTATATGAAAGACAGAGTGATCCTCAGGAAAATGTTTCATAGCATGGAAAATGTCAAATCGGATCACACTGCCATCAAACTCCATGGAAAGTGAACCTGAATGCACATCTATCTTGGTTCGGGCTGTTTTCAAAAATGGCCTCCCCAAAATAATAGGAACAGCATTACGGGGGGAGTCATCTTCCATATCAAGTATGTAAAAATCAGCAGGGAAGATCAGCTCTTCAACCCGAACCAAGACATCCTCTATCAAACCTGCAGGGTGGGCAGTACTTCTATTTGCCAATTGAATCACCACACCCGTAGGTTGAAGAGGTCCAAGAGAAAGAGACTTAAAAACAGACATAGGCATGACATTTATGGATGCTCCTAAATCTAGCATAGCATTTTCAAACTTCACATTGCCTATGATGCAAGGTATAGAGAAAGTTCCAGGATCCTTACATTTTTCAGGAATGTGAGGGATAGGTTTACCTATGAGAGCGGAGACATTCCTTCCCATGCTTATCCTCTCATTGCCCTTGAGTCTTCTCTTATTAGTGCACAACTCCTTAAGGAACTTCGCGTACCTTGGAATTTGTTTTATTACATCAAGAAGGGGTATGTTGACTTCCACCTTCCTGAATGTGTCAAGAATATCCTTGTCCACCTCTTCCACCCTTTTGTTTTGAGGCACTCTTGGTGGGAATGGAAGAGGAATGGGAGGAGGTTGCAGGACAACAACAGGTTTTGTGGTTGAGCTTGAGGAAGGTTGAGTTGGATGACTCTCCTTGGTGCTAGGGTGTTCACCTTCCTCTATCACTTGGCTCTTCCCTTTAGAGGAAGCTAGAGCATCATTGTTGAGGTGAGGTTGTGGTGTGGGTCTGACAATCTGCTTTCCTGACCTCAGGTTGATGGCACTCACATTCTGATTCTGAGGGTTGATCACTGTTTGGGAAGGTAACTTGTCAGAATTTTGAGATTGCAAGTTGTTGAGAGAAGTTGCCATTTGACCCATCTGATTTGTCAAAGTCTGAATGGATACCTCTTGTCTCTGAATGGCTGCTCTAGTTTCTTGTTGAAATTGGAGGTTTTGCATGGTCATTTGCCTCACCAACTCCTCCAAGGTAGGTTGGTTGGATGGAGGGGCTGATGGTGCAGGATGAACCACTTGTTGCTGTTGTTGTTGCCTTTGCTGCTGGATTGGAGGAGGTACATATGGTGGTCTGCTCGGTCCAGCGGTGTTCTGAAATGGAACATTAGGAGGAGGTTGTTGTTGTTGATCAGACCACTTCAGATTGGGATGGTTCCTCCATCCAGGGTTGTATCTATTGGAAGAGAGGTCATGATTATGTTGTTGTGGGCCTCTATTGTTGTATATGTCTGCTGCATAGGCCTCGGGTTGGTCACCACTTGTCATCGGCTGTTGCTGCTGAAGGGAAGGGCATGCATCTGTGGGGTGCTCAATGGATGTGCATATGCCACACACTCTAGCAGGAAGTATCATCTTTTTCTGATTGACAGCCAATTGTGTGACCAATGTTGTGAGAGAATCAATTTTCTGCTCAAGCTTCTCAACCTTGCCCGAGTCTGCACCAACATCATTTACATCCCTCACAACTATTGCATCACTGTTGCTTCTTGCATGGAATTGTTGACAATTGGAAGCCATCTTCTCAATTTTGCTCCTGGCTTGTAAGGGTGTCATATCTCCCAATGTACCACCACTTGCAGCATCTACCATGTTTCTTTCCATGAAGTTGAGACCTTCATAAAAGTACTGGATGAGAAGCTGCTCTGAGATCTGATGGTGAGGGCAGGAAGCACACAACCTCTTGAATCTCTCCCAATAATCATAGAGACTCTCTCCATGTTGTTGCCTGATACCAGAAATTTCCTTTCTGATTGCAGTGGTCCTATTTGCAGGGAAGAATTTTTCTAGAAATGCCCTCTTCAAGTCATCCCAGCTTGTGATGGAACCAGGGGCCAAGTCAGATAACCAATCTTGTGCTAGACCCTCTAAGGAATGTGGAAATGCTCTGAGACAGACATGATCCTCTTGCACATCATGTGGTTTCATTGTGGTGCACACTATATGGAATTTCTTGAGATGCTTATGAGGATCCTCACCTGCAAGACCATGAAACTTGGGCAACAAATGGATTAGTCCTGTTCTAAGCTCAAAAGGAACATCCTCATTAGGATACCGGATACACGAGTCTTCAATAGTGAAGTCAGGTGCAGCCAGCTCCCTAAGTGTCCTTTCCCTTGGTGGGGGTTGAGCCATGTTATCACAATATATAGAATCAGATTGAATAAAAGTAGAAGGAATAGAAGAAATAGAAACAGAATCAGAATTAGATGGACTATAAGATGACTCTGACTCACTACCTAATGACTGATTCCTATTTTGTCTAACTAATCTGTGATAAGTTCTATCAATTTCAGGGTTGTAAGGATGCAAATAACTTGGGTTGCCCCTAGTCATGTACTGAACAGAACAGCATCAACCATAGCATACTGTAACAGATATGCATGACCAAAATCGGCAACAAAATTTATTATTTTTTAAAATTTTTTTCTTTATTTTTTTTCAGCACCCTAAAATCATGAAAACATATCACAGAAAGTTTGAGGACAAAATTCAAAAGGGAACCAAGTCAAAGAATTAAAACAGTGACCAAAAACTAAGAAAATAAAACTTGTAAAATAAAAAAGAAATAGTAAACAGGCTTTTTCAGGATCCAAACGAAGGGGTTTTCTGACGAAGTGAGAAAAATCAGATTATTCAGAAAATTCCCTTCGATTTGATATAAAATTCGTCCAATTCCGACAACCTGATCAAAAGTTATGCCTATTTATAGTAAGTGCTGCTGAAACTTGGAAAATTTTTCTGGAACTCACAAACAGTGCATATCTGAGTGTCTGTGATGCATCAAAACACTAATATATGATGAAACAAGTGTGGATACCAATTTTCGTGCAAAAATTCCACCCGCAGCTATGTTGAATGGCACTCACAGAATCACTAGAATAGCATCAGTTGTGCAGAACAGCAAATCAGCAAACATGGCAACTTTCAATCAGTTATCAGAATGCTTATTCACACACTAACTACACTAACTAATCTAATTAACTACTGTATGATCTTTGGCAAGAACCGATAATTCCCCGGCAACGGCGCCAAATTTTGATCGAGGCCGTACCCGATCAAAATAAAAGGTGTTTATTCTGTAGTACTAGGAAGGTGATCCTAGGTCGTTTCCCAGCGAATATCGGTCTAGGCAAGGTATCAAACACGTAGTGTGCAGTAAAATGGGGGGGTTTTTTGTGTGTGACAAATGTGAAGAACAAAACATAAACAGAATATAAAAACTAAGAAAATCAGAAACAAAAGCGGGCAAACCCCTTTGGCTACGTACACTACTCAATCCTAGCTCACTAAAGATCGATTCCTCTCCTCTCCTCTGTCCAACTCGTGATAACCAAATACTAAGCGAAAATTCAGTTATCACTCCAAACCCTAACTTCTAATTAAGCATCAGAAACCAGAATTGGAGTTTTTACGAGTTAATACAAATTAAGCATTTATATTCATGTATTATCTCTACGAAATGGAATTAAGCAAACCACTACACATCGATAAACATGAAAACAGAGAAGAGAAAATGAAATTGCATTAATAACAAGAGCTCAAGAGTAGATAATACAATACCAAAGGGATTAACCCTTGAAGTCTAGCCTTCCATGGCCATAAATGAAGAAAAACGAGTAGAAATGGGGAAGAACAAAACCCTAGCAGCCACCACCACTTGGGAGAGCCAAGAGAGAAGTTCTAACCTAGAGAGAGAGTGAGAAATCTGAAATGGGAGTGTGTTTTGGGGGTTACACGAATTTCCCCTCTTTAGTCATGAAAATGGGCCTAAAACATGGGCCCAAGTCCTAAGAAACACTATTCTGAACATTACAATTAAAAAGGGACCTAAATGCAAATTACAATCTTCACTTCAATACTTCAATCTTCATTTCCAAACTTCCCAAAGTGTCCTTGTGCCAAATATTACCTGAAAATAGAAATAGAATTAATTAGGCTAAATAATTCCAAATTAAACAATATTCGGAATATTAGTCCAATAAACTCTAAATCAATAAATCAAGCTAATCAATGTCAAATGGGCAACAAGTATCAATAATAGGAGTAAAATAATGCAAGGAATAATGGGAAATAAAATGCTCATCAGTATTCTAAAGGCTTAGAATGGTCTTGGAATGTGTATTAGGACTTATAAGAACCGTTAGAATGATCCTAAACATTGCTCGAGTCCCCAAGGGACTTAGAGGGTGCAGCATGAGTCCTTGGAGGTTCTAATAAGCGTAGAATGGTTAAGAGAGTATTCTAAAGGCTTAGAATGGTCTAGGAAAGTGTACTAGGACTTATAATAACCATTAGAATGATCCTGAACATTGCATGGTACCACAAGGGACGTAGAGGGTGTAGCATGAGTCCTTTGAGGTTCTAACAAGTGTAGAATGGTTAAGAGAGTATTCTAAAGGCTTAGAGTGGTCTAGGAAAGTGTACTAGGACTTATGATAACCATTAGAATGATCCTAAACATTGCATGGTACCACAAGGGACGTAGAGGGTGTAGCATGAGTCCTTGGAGGTTCTAACAAGTGTAGAATGGTTAAGAGAGTATTCTAAAGGCTTAGAATGGTCTTGGAATGTGTATTAGGACTTATAATAACCGTTAGAATGATCCTAAACATTGCTCGAGTCCCCAAGGGACGTAGAGGGTGCAGCATGAGTCCTTGGAGGTTCTAATAAGCGTAGAATGGTTAAGAGAGTATTCTAAAGGCTTAGAATGGTATGGGAATGTGTATTAGGACTTATAAGAACCGTTAGAATGATCCTAAACATTGCTCGAGTCCCCATGGGACGTAGAGTGTGTACCATGAGTCCATGGAGGTTCTAACAAGTGTAGAATGGTTAAGAGAGTATTCTAAAGGCTTAGAATGGTCTAGGAATGTGTAATAGGACTTATAATAACCATTAGAATGATCCTAAACAATGCTTGAGTCCCCAAGGGACGTAGAGGGTGTACCATGAGTCCTTGGAGGTTCTAACAAGTGTAGAATGGTTAAGAGAGTATTCTAAAGGCTTAGAATGGTCTTGGAATGTGTATTAGGACTTATAAGAACCGTTAGGATGATCCTAAACACTGCTCGAGTCCCCAAGGGACGTAGAGGGTGCAGCATGAGTCCTTGGAGGTTCTAATAAGCGTAGAATGGTTAAGAGAGTATTCTAAAGGCTTAGAATGGTCTAGGAAAGTGTACTAGGACTTATAATAACCATTAGAATGATCCTGAACATTGCATGGTACCACAAGGGACGTAGAGGGTGTAGCATGAGTCCTTTGAGGTTCTAACAAGTGTAGAATGGTTAAGAGAGTATTCTAAAGGCTTAGAATGGTCTAGGAATGTGTAATAGGACTTATAATAACCATTAGAATGATCCTAAACAATGCTTGAGTCCCCAAGGGACGTAGAGGGTGTACCATGAGTCCTTGGAGGTTCTAACAAGTTTAGAATGGTTAAGAGAGTATTCTAAAGGCTTAGAGTGGTCTAGGAAAGTGTACTAGGACTTATGATAACCATTAGAATGATCCTAAACATTGCATGGTACCACAAGGGACGTAGAGGGTGTAGCATGAGTCCTTGGAGGTTCTAACAAGTGAGAATGGTTAAGAGAGTATTCTAAAGGCTTAGAATGGTCTAGGAATGTGTAATAGGACTTATAATAACCATTAGAATGATCCTAAACAATGCTTGAGTCCCCAAGGGACGTAGAGGGTGTACCATGAGTCCTTGGAGGTTCTAACAAGTGTAGAATGGTTAAGAGAGTATTCTAAAGGCTTAGAATGGTCTAGAAAAGTGTACTAGGACTTATAATAACCATTAGAATGATCCTAAACATTGCATGGTACCACAAGGGACGTAGAGGGTGTAGCATGAGTCCTTGGAGGTTCTAACAAGTGTAGAATGGTTAAGAGAGTATTCTAAAGGCTTAGAATGGTCTAGGAATGTGTAATAGGACTTATAATAACCTTTAGAATGATCCTAAACAATGCTTGAGTCCCCAAGGGACGTAGAGGGTGTACCATGAGTCCTTGGAGGTTCTAACAAGTGTAGAATGGTTAAGAGAGTATTCTAAAGGCTTAGAATGGTCTAGGAATGTGTATTATGACTTATAATAACCATTAGAATGATCCTTAACATTGCATGGTACCCCAAGGGACGTAGAGGGTTTACCGTGAGTCCTTGGAGGTTCTAACAAGTGTAGAATGGTTAAGAGAGTATTCTAAAGGCTTAGAATGGTCTTGGAATGTGTATTAGGACTTATAAGAACCGTTAGAATGATCCTAAACATTGCTCGAGTCCCCAAGGGACGTAGAGGGTGCAGCATGAGTCCTTGGAGGTTCTAATAAGCGTAGAATGGTTAAGAGAGTATTCTAAAGGCTTAGAATGGTCTAGGAAAGTGTACTAGGACTTATAATAACCATTAGAATGATCCTGAACATTGCATGGTACCACAAGGGACGTAGAGGGTGTAGCATGAGTCCTTGGAAGTTCTAACAAGTGAGAATGGTTAAGAGAGTATTCTAAAGGCTTATAATGGTCTAGGAATGTGTAATAGGACTTATAATAACCATTAGAATGATCCTAAACAATGCTTGAGTCCCCAAGGGATGTAGAGGGTGTACCATGAGTCCTTGGAGGTTCTAACAAGTGTAGAATGGTTAAGAGAGTATTCTAAAGGCTTAGAATGGTCTAGGAAAGTGTACTAGGACTTATAAGAACCGTTAGAATGATCCTAAACATTGCTCGAGTCCCCGAGAGACGTAGAGGGTGCAGCATGAGTCCTTGGAGGTTCTAATAAGCGTAGAATGGTTAAGAGAGTATTTTAAAGGCTTAGAATGGTCTAGGAATGTGTAATAGGACTTATAATAACCATTAGAATGATCCTAAACAATGCTTGAGTCCCCAAGGGACGTAGAGGGTGTACCATGAGTCCTTGGAGGTTCTAACAAGTGTAGAATGGTTAAGAGAGTATTCTAAAGGCTTAGAATGGTCTAGGAATGTGTAATAGGACTTATAATAACCATTAGAATGATCCTAAACAATGCTTGAGTCCCCAAGGGACGTAGAGGGTGTACCATGAGTCCTTGGAGGTTCTAACAAGTGTAGAATGGTTAAGAGAGTATTCTAAAGGCTTAGAGTGGTCTAGGAAAGTGTACTAAGACTTATGATAACCATTAGAATGATCCTAAACATTGCATGGTACCACAAGGGACGTAGAGGGTGTAGCATGAGTCCTTGGAGGTTCTAACAAGTGTAGAATGGTTAAGAGAGTATTCTAAAGGCTTAGAATGGTCTTGGAATGTGTATTAGGAGTTATAATAACCGTTAGAATGATCCTAAACATTGCTCGAGTCCCCAAGGGACGTAGAGGGTGCAGCATGAGTCCTTGGAGGTTCTAATAAGCGTAGAATGGTTAAGAGAGTATTCTAAAGGCTTAGAATGGTCTTGGAATGTGTATTAGGACTTATAAGAACCGTTAGAATGATCCTAAACATTGCTCGAGTCCCCAAGGGACTTAGAGGGTGCAGCATGAGTCCTTGGAGGTTCTAATAAGCGTAGAATGGTTAAGAGAGTATTCTAAAGGCTTAGAATGGTCTAGGAAAGTGTACTAGGACTTATAATAACCATTAGAATGATCCTGAACATTGCATGGTACCACAAGGGACGTAGAGGGTGTAGCATGAGTCCTTTGAGGTTCTAACAAGTGTAGAATGGTTAAGAGAGTATTCTAAAGGCTTAGAATGGTCTAGGAATGTGTAATAGGACTTATAATAACCATTAGAATGATCCTAAACAATGCTTGAGTCCCCAAGGGACGTAGAGGGTGTACCATGAGTCCTTGGAGGTTCTAACAAGTGTAGAATGGTTAAGAGAGTATTCTAAAGGCTTAGAGTGGTCTAGGAAAGTGTACTAGGACTTATGATAACCATTAGAATGATCCTAAACATTGCATGGTACCACAAGGGACGTAGAGGGTGTAGCATGAGTCCTTGGAGGTTCTAACAAGTGTAGAATGGTTAAGAGAGTATTCTAAAGGCTTAGAATGGTCTTGGAATGTGTATTAGGACTTATAATAACCGTTAGAATGATCCTAAACATTGCTCGAGTCCCCAAGGGACGTAGAGGGTGCAACATGAGTCCTTGGAGGTTCTAATAAGCGTAGAATGGTTAAGAGAGTATTCTAAAGGCTTAGAATGGTATGGGAATGTGTATTAGGACTTATAAGAACCGTTAGAATGATCCTAAACATTGCTCGAGTCCCCATGGGACGTAGAGTGTGTACCATGAGTCCATGGAGGTTCTAACAAGTGTAGAATGGTTAAAAGAGTATTCTAAAGGCTTAGAATGGTCTAGGAATGTGTAATAGGACTTATAATAACCATTAGAATGATCCTAAACAATGCTTGAGTCCCCAAGGGACGTAGAGGGTGTACCATGAGTCCTTGGAGGTTCTAACAAGTGTAGAATGGTTAAGAGAGTATTCTAAAGGCTTAGAATGGTCTTGGAATGTGTATTAGGACTTATAAGAACCGTTAGGATGATCCTAAACACTGCTCGAGTCCCCAAGGGACGTAGAGGATGCAGCATGAGTCCTTGGAGGTTCTAATAAGCGTAGAATGGTTAAGAGAGTATTCTAAAGGCTTAGAATGGTCTAGGAAAGTGTACTAGGACTTATAATAACCATTAGAATGATCCTGAACATTGCATGGTACCACAAGGGACGTAGAGGGTGTAGCATGAGTCCTTGGAGGTTCTAACAAGTGAGAATGGTTAAGAGAGTATTCTAAAGGCTTATAATGGTCTAGGAATGTGTTATAGGACTTATAATAACCATTAGAATGATCCTAAACAATGCTTGAGTCCCCAAGGGATGTAGAGGGTGTACCATGAGTCCTTGGAGGTTCTAACAAGTGTAGAATGGTTAAGAGAGTATTCTAAAGGCTTAGAATGGTCTAGGAAAGTGTACTAGGACTTATAAGAACCGTTAGAATGATCCTAAACATTGCTCGAGTCCCCGAGAGACGTAGAGGGTGCAGCATGAGTCCTTGGAGGTTCTAATAAGCGTAGAATGGTTAAGAGAGTATTCTAAAGGCTTAGAATGGTCTAGGAATGTGTAATAGGACTTATAATAACCATTAGAATGATCCTAAACAATGCTTGAGTCCCCAAGGGACGTAGAGGGTGTACCATGAGTCCTTGGAGGTTCTAACAAGTGTAGAATGGTTAAGAGAGTATTCTAAAGGCTTAGAATGGTCTAGGAATGTGTAATAGGACTTATAATAACCATTAGAATGATCCTAAACAATGCTTGAGTCCCCAAGGGACGTAGAGGGTGTACCATGAGTCCTTGGAGGTTCTAACAAGTGTAGAATGGTTAAGAGAGTATTCTAAAGGCTTAGAGTGGTCTAGGAAAGTGTACTAAGACTTATGATAACCATTAGAATGATCCTAAACATTGCATGGTACCACAAGGGACGTAGAGGGTGTAGCATGAGTCCTTGGAGGTTCTAACAAGTGTAGAATGGTTAAGAGAGTATTCTAAAGGCTTAGAATGGTCTTGGAATGTGTATTAGGAGTTATAATAACCGTTAGAATGATCCTAAACATTGCTCGAGTCCCCAAGGGACGTAGAGGGTGCAGCATGAGTCCTTGGAGGTTCTAATAAGCGTAGAATGGTTAAGAGAGTATTCTAAAGGCTTAGAATGGTCTTGGAATGTGTATTAGGACTTATAAGAACCGTTAGAATGATCCTAAACATTGCTCGAGTCCCCAAGGGACTTAGAGGGTGCAGCATGAGTCCTTGGAGGTTCTAATAAGCGTAGAATGGTTAAGAGAGTATTCTAAAGGCTTAGAATGGTCTAGGAAAGTGTACTAGGACTTATAATAACCATTAGAATGATCCTAAACAATGCTTGAGTCCCCAAGTGACGTAGAGGGTGTACCATGAGTCCTTGGAGGTTCTAACAAGTGTAGAATGGTTAAGAGAGTATTCTAAAGGCTTAGAATGGTCTAGGAATGTGTAATAGGAATTATAATAACCATTAGAATGATCCTAAACAATGCTTGAGTCCCCAAGGGACGTAGAGGGTGTACCATGAGTCCTTGGAGGTTCTAACAAGTGTAGAATAGTTAAGAGAGTATTGTAAAGGCTTAGAATGGTCTTGGAATGTGTATTAGGACTTATAAGAACCATTAGAATGATCCTAAACATTGCTCGAGTCCCCGAGGGACGTAGAGGGTGCAGCATGAGTCCTTGGAGGTTCTACTAGTGTAGAATGGTTAAGAGAGTATTCTAAAGGCTTAGAATGGTCTAGGAATGTGTAATAAGAATTATAAGAACCATTAGAATGATCCTAATCATTGCATGGTACCCCAAGGGACGTAGAGGGTGTACCATGAGTCCTTGGAGGTTCTAACAAGTGTAGAATGGTTAAGAGAGTATTCTAAAGGCTTAGAATGGTCTAGGAATGTGTAATAGGACTTATAATAACCATTAGAATGATCCTAAACAAAGCTTGAGTCCCCAAGGGACGTAGAGGGTGTACCATGAGTCCTTGGAGGTTCTAACAAGTGTAGAATGGTTAAGAGAGTATTCTAAAGGCTTAGAATGGTCTTGGAATGTGTATTAGGACTTATAAGAACCGTTAGAATGATCCTAAACATTGCTCGAGTCCCCAAGGGACGTAGAGGGTGCAGCATGAGTCCTTGGAGGTTCTAATAAGTGTAGAATGGTTAAGAGAGTATTCTAAAGGCTTAGAATGGTATAGGAATGTGTAATAGGACTTATAATAACCATTAGAACTATCCTAAACATTGCATGGTACCCCAAGGGACGTAGATGATGTACCATGAGTCCTTGGAGGTTCTAACAAGTGTAGAATGGTTAACTGAGTATTATAAAGGCATAGAATGGTCTAGGAATGTGTAATAGGACTTATAATAACCATTAGAATTATCCTAAACATTGCATGGTACAACAAGGGACGTAGAGGCTGTAGCATGAGTCCTTGGAGGTTCTAACAAGTGTAGAATGGTTAAGAGAGTATTCTAAAGGCTTAGAATGGTCTAGGAATGTGTAATAGGACTTATAATAACCATTAGAATGATCCTAAACAATGCTTGAGTCCCCAAGGGACGTAGAGGGTGTACCATGAGTCCTTGGAGGTTCTAACAAGTGTAGAATGGTTAAGAGAGTATTCTAAAGGCTTTGAATAGTCTTGGAATGTGTATTAGGACTTATAAGAACCGTTAGAATGATCCTAAACATTGCTCGAGTCCCCGAGGGACGTAGAGGGTGCAGCATGAGTCCTAGGAGGTTCTAATAATTGTAGAATGGTTAAGAGAGTATTCTAAAGGCTTAGAATGGTCTAGGAATGTGTAATAGGACTTATAATAACCATTAGAATGATCCTAAACAATGCTTGAGTCCCCAAGGGACGTAGAGGGTGTACAATGAGTCCTTGGAGGTTCTAACAACTGTAGAATGGTTAAGAGAGTATTCTAAAGGCTTAGAATGGTCTTGGAATGTGTATTAGGACTTATAAGAACCGTTAGAATGATCCTAAACATTGCTCGAGTCCCCGAGGGACGTAGAGGGTGCAGCATGAGTCCTAGGAGGTTCTAATAATTGTAGAATGGTTAAGAGAGTATTCTAAAGGCTTAGAATGGTCTAGGAAAGTGTACCAGAACTTATAATAACCATTAGAATGATCCTAAACATTGCATGGTACCCCAAGGGAAGTAGAGGGTGTAGCATGAGTCCTTGGAGGTTCTAACAAGTGTAGAATGGTTAAGAGAGTGTTCTAAAGGCTTAGAATGGTCTTGGAATGTGTATTAGGACTTATAATAACCATTAGAATGATCCTAAACATTGCATGGTACCCCAAGGGACGTAGAGGGTGTACCATGAGTCCTTGGAGGTTCTAACAAGTGTAGAATGGTTAAGAGAGTATTCTAAAGGCTTAGAATGGTCTAGGAATGTGTAATAGGACTTATAATAACCATTAGAATGATCCTAAACAATGCTTGAGTCCCCAAGGGACGTAGAGGGTGTACCATGAGTCCTTGGAGGTTCTAACAAGTGTAGAATAGTTAAGAGAGTATTGTAAAGGCTTAGAATGGTCTTGGAATGTGTATTAGGACTTATAAGAACCATTAGAATGATCCTAAACATTGCTCGAGTCCCCGAGGGACGTAGAGGGTGCAGCATGAGTCCTTGGAGGTTCTACTAGTGTAGAATGGTTAAGAGAGTATTCTAAAGGCTTAGAATGGTCTAAGAATGTGTAATAAGAATTATAAGAACCATTAGAATGATCCTAATCATTGCATGGTACCCCAAGGGACGTAGAGGGTGTACCATGAGTCCTTGGAGGTTCTAACAAGTGTAGAATGGTTAAGAGAGTATTCTACAGGCTTAGAATGGTCTAGGATTGTGTAATAGGACTTATAAGAACCATTAGAATGATCCTAAACATTGCATGGTACCCCAAGGGAAGTAGAGGGTGTAGCATGAGTCCTTGGAGGTTCTAACAAGTGTAGAATGGTTAAGAGAGTGTTCTAAAGGCTTAGAATGGTCTAGGAATGTGTATTAGGACTTATAATAACCATTAGAATGATCCTAAACATTGCATGGTACCCCAAGGGACGTAGAGGGTGTAGCATGAGTCCTTGGAGGTTCTAACAAGTGTAGAATGGTTAAGAGAGTATTCTAAAGGCTTAGAATGGTCTAGGAATGTGTAATAGGACTTATAATAACCATTAGAATGATCCTAAACAATGCTTGAGTCCCCAAGGGACGTAGAGGGTGTACCATGAGTCCTTGGAGGTTCTAACAAGTGTAGAATGGTTAAGAGAGTATTCTAAAGGCTTTGAATGGTCTTGGAATGTGTATTAGGACTTATAAGAACCGTTAGAATGATCCTAAACATTGCTCGAGTCCCCGAGGGACGTAGAGGGTGCAGCATGAGTCCTAGGAGGTTCTAATAATTGTAGAATGGTTAAGAGAGTATTCTAAAGGCTTAGAATGGTCTAGGAATGTGTAATAGGACTTATAATAACCATTAGAATGATCCTAAACAATGCTTGAGTCCCCAAGGGACGTAGAGGGTGTACAATGAGTCCTTGGAGGTTCTAACAAGTGTAGAATGGTTAAGAGAGTATTCTAAAGGCTTAGAATGGTCTTGGAATGTGTATTAGGACTTATAAGAACCGTTAGAATGATCCTAAACATTGCTCGAGTCCCCGAGGGACGTAGAGGGTGCAGCATGAGTCCTAGGAGGTTCTAATAATTGTAGAATGGTTAAGAGAGTATTCTAAAGGCTTAGAATGGTCTAGGAAAGTGTACCAGAACTTATAATAACCATTAGAATGATCCTAAACATTGCATGGTACCCCAAGGGAAGTAGAGGGTGTAGCATGAGTCCTTGGAGGTTCTAACAAGTGTAGAATGGTTAAGAGAGTGTTCTAAAGGCTTAGAATGGTCTTGGAATGTGTATTAGGACTTATAATAACCATTAGAATGATCCTAAACATTGCATGGTACCCCAAGGGACGTAGAGGGTGTACCATGAGTCCTTGGAGGTTCTAACAAGTGTCGTATGGTTAAGAGAGTATTCTAAAGGCTTAGAATGGTCTAGGAAAGTGTACCAGGACTTATAATAACCATTAGAATGATCCTAAACATTGCATGGTACCCCAAGGGAAGTAGAGGGTGTAGCATGAGTCCTTGGAGGTTCTAACAAGTGTAGAATGGTTAAGAGAGTGTTCTAAAGGCTTAGAATGGTCTAGGAATGTGTATTAGGACTTATAATAACCATTAGAATGATCCTAAACATTGCATGTTACCACAAGGGACGTAGAGGGTGTAGCATGAGTCCCTGGAGGTTCTAACAAGTGTAGAATTGTTAAGAGAGTATTCTAAAGGCTTAGAATGGTCTAGGAATGTGTATTAGGACATATAAGAACCATTAGAATGATCCTAAACATTGTTCGAAACCCCAAGGGACATAGAGAGTGTAGCATGAGTCCTTGGAGGTTCGAATAAGTGTAGAATGGTTATGAGAGTATTCTAAAGGCTTAGAATGGTCCAGGAATGTGTATTAGGACTTATCAGAACCATTAGAATGATCCTAAACAATGCATGGTACCCCAAGGGACGTAGAGGGTGTACCATGAGTCGTTGGAGGTTCTAACAAGTGTAGAATGGTTAAGAGAGTATTCTAATGGCTTAGAATGGTCTAGGAATGTGTAATAGGACTTATAATAACCATTAGAATGATCCTAAACAATGCTTGAGTCCCCAAGGGACATAGAGGGTGTACCAAGAGTCCTTAGAGGTTCTAACAAGTGTAGAATAGTTAAGAGAGTATTCTAAAGGCTTAGAATGGTCTTGGAATGTGTATTAGGACTTATAAGAACCATTAGAATGATCCTAAACAATGCTCGAGTCCCCGAGGGACGTAGAGGGTGCAACATGAGTCCTTGGAGATTCTACTAGTGTAGAATGGTTAAGAGAGTATTCTAAAGGCTTCGAATGGTCTAGGAATGTGTACTAGGAATTATAAGAACCATTAGAATGATCCTAAACATTGCTCGAGTCCCCAAGGGACGTAGAGGGTGCAGCATGAGTCCTTGGAGGTTCTAAGAAGTGTAGAATCGTTAAGAGAGTATTCTAAAGGCTTAGAATGGTCTAGGAAAGTGTACTAGGACTTATAATAGCCATTAGAATGATCCTAAACATTGCATGGTACCCCAAGGGAAGTAGAGGGTGTAGCATGAGTCCTTGGGACTTATAATAACCATTAGAATGATCCTAAACATTGCATGGTACCACAAGGGACGTAGAGGGTGTAGCATGAGTGCTTGGTGGTTCTAACAAGTGTAGAATTGTTAAGAGAGTATTCTAAAGGCTTAGTATGGTCTAGGAATGTGTATTAGGACTTAAAATAACCATTAGAATGATCCTTAACATTGCATGGTACCCCATGGGACGTAGAGGGTGCACCATGAATCCTTGGAGGTTCTAACAAGTGTAGAATGGTTAAGAGAGTATTCTAAAGGCTTAGAGAATGGTCTAGGAATGTGTATTAGGACTTATAAGAACCAATAGAATGATCCTAAACATTGATCGAGTCCCCAAGGGACGTAGAGGGTGCAGCATGAGTCCTTGGAGGTTCTAATAAGCGTAGAATGGTTAAGAGAGTATTCTAAAGGCTTAAAATGGTCTTGGAATGTGTATTAGGACTTATAAGAACCGTTAGAATGATCCTAAACATTGCTCGAGTCCCCAAGGGACGTAGAGGGTGCAGCATGAGTCCTTGGAGGTTCTAATAAGCGTAGAATGGTTAAGAGAGTATTCTAAAGGCTTAGAATGGTCTAGGAAAGTGTACTAGGACTTATAATAACCATTAGAATGATCCTAAACATTGCATGGTACCACAAGGGACGTAGAGGGTGTAGCATGAGTCCTTGGAGGTTCTAATAAGCGTAGAATGGTTAAGAGAGTATTCTAAAGGCTTAGAATGGTCTAGGAATGTGTAATAGGACTTATAATAACCATTAGAATGATCCTAAACAATGCTTGAGTCCCCAAGGGACGTAGAGGGTGTACCATGAGTCCTTGGAGGTTCTAACAAGTGTAGAATGGTTAAGAGAGTATTCTAAAGGCTTAGAATGGTCTTGGAATGTGTATTAGGACTTATAAGAACCGTTAGAATGATCCTAAACATTGCTCGAGTCCCCGAGGGACGTAGAGGGTGCAGCATGAGTCCTTGGAGGTTCTAATAAGCGTAGAATGGTTAAGAGAGTATTCTAAAGGCTTAGAATGGTCTAGGAAAGTGTACTAGGACTTATAATAACCATTAGAATGATCCTGAACATTGCATGGTACCACAAGGGACGTAGAGGGTGTAGCATGAGTCCTTGGAGGTTCTAACAAGTGAGAATGGTTAAGAGAGTATTCTAAAGGCTTAGAATGGTCTAGGAATGTGTAATAGGACTTATAATAACCATTAGAATGATCCTAAACAATGCTTGAGTCCCCAAGGGACGTAGAGGGTGTACCATGAGTCCTTGGAGGTTCTAACAAGTGTAGAATGGTTAAGAGAGTATTCTAAAGGCTTAGAATGGTCTAGAAAAGTGTACTAGGACTTATAATAACCATTAGAATGATCCTAAACAATGCTTGAGTCCCCAAGGGACGTAGAGGGTGTACCATGAGTCCTTGGAGGTTCTAACAAGTGTAGAATGGTTAAGAGAGTATTCTAAAGGCTTTGAATGGTCTTGGAATGTGTATTAGGACTTATAAGAACCGTTAGAATGATCCTAAACATTGCTCGAGTCCCCGAGGGACGTAGAGGGTGCAGCATGAGTCCTAGGAGGTTCTAATAATTGTAGAATGGTTAAGAGAGTATTCTAAAGGCTTAGAATGGTCTAGGAATGTGTAATAGGACTTATAATAACCATTAAAATGATCCTAAACAATGCTTGAGTCCCCAAGGGACGTAGAGGGTGTACAATGAGTCCTTGGAGGTTCTAACAAGTGTAGAATGGCTAAGAGAGTATTCTAAAGGCTTAGAATGGTCTTGGAATGTGTATTAGGACTTATAAGAACCGTTAGAATGATCCTAAACATTGCTCGAGTCCCCGAGGGACGTAGAGGGTGCAGCATGAGTCCTAGGAGGTTCTAATAATTGTAGAATGGTTAAGAGAGTATTCTAAAGGCTTAGAATGGTCTAGGAAAGTGTACCATAACTTATAATAACCATTAGAATGATCCTAAACATTGCATGGTACCCCAAGGGAAGTAGAGGGTGTAGCATGAGTCCTTGGAGGTTCTAACAAGTGTAGAATGGTTAAGAGAGTGTTCTAAAGGCTTAGAATGGTCTTGGAATGTGTATTAGGACTTATAATAACCATTAGAATGATCCTAAACATTGCATGGTACCCCAAGGGACGTAGAGGGTGTACCATGAGTCCTTGGAGGTTCTAACAAGTGTCGTATGGTTAAGAGAGTATTCTAAAGGCTTAGAATGGTCTAGGAAAGTGTACCAGGACTTATAATAACCATTAGAATGATCCTAAACATTGCATGGTACCCCAAGGGAAGTAGAGGGTGTAGCATGAGTCCTTCGGACTTATAAGAACCATTAGAATGATCCTAAACATTGTTCGAAACCCCAAGGGACATAGAGAGTGTAGCATGAGTCCTTGGAGGTTCTAATAAGTGTAGAATGGTTATGAGAGTATTCTAAAGGCTTAGAATGGTCCAGGAATGTGTATTAGGACTTATCAGAACCATTAGAATGATCCTAAACAATGCATGGTACCCCAAGGGATGTATAGGGTGTACCATGAGTCGTTGGAGGTTCTAACAAGTGTAGAATGGTTAAGAGAGTATTCTAAAGGCTTAGAATGGTCTAGGAATGTGTAATAGGACTTATAATAACCATTAGAATGATCCTAAACAATGCTTGAGTCCCCAAGGGACGTAGAGGGTGTACAATGAGTCCTTGGAGGTTCTAACAAGTGTAGAATGGTTAAGAGAGTATTCTAAAGGCTTAGAATGGTCTTGGAATGTGTATTAGGACTTATAAGAACCGTTAGAATGATCCTAAACATTGCTCGAGTCCCCGAGGGACGTAGAGGGTGCAGCATGAGTCCTAGGAGGTTCTAATAATTGTAGAATGGTTAAGAGAGTATTCTAAAGGCTTAGAATGGTCTAGGAAAGTGTACCAGAACTTATAATAACCACTAGAATGATCCTAAACATTGCATGGTACCCCAAGGGAAGTAGAGGGTGTAGCATGAGTCCTTGGAGGTTCTAACAAGTGTAGAATGGTTAAGAGAGTGTTCTAAAGGCTTAGAATGGTCTTGGAATGTGTATTAGGACTTATAATAACCATTAGAATGATCCTAAACATTGCATGGTACCCCAAGGGACGTAGAGGGTGTACCATGAGTCCTTGGAGGTTCTAACAAGTGTCGTATGGTTAAGAGAGTATTCTAAAGGCTTAGAATGGTCTAGGAAAGTGTACCAGGACTTATAATAACCATTAGAATGATCCTAAACATTGCATGGTACCCCAAGGGAAGTAGAGGGTGTAGCATGAGTCCTTGGAGGTTCTAACAAGTGTAGAATGGTTAAGAGAGTGTTCTAAAGGCTTAGAATGGTCTTGGAATGTGTATTAGGACTTATAATAACCATTAGAATGATCCTAAACATTGCATGTTACCACAAGGGACGTAGAGGGTGTAGCATGAGTCCCTGGAGGTTCTAACAAGTGTAGAATTGTTAAGAGAGTATTCTAAAGGCTTAGAATGGTCTAGGAATGTGTATTAGGACATATAAGAACCATTAGAATGATCCTAAACATTGTTCGAAACCCCAAGGGACATAGAGAGTGTAGCATGAGTCCTTGGAGGTTCTAATTAGTGTAGAATGGTTATGAGAGTATTCTAAAGGCTTAGAATGGTCCAGGAATGTGTATTAGGACTTATCAGAACCATTAGAATGATCCTAAACAATGCATGGTACCCCAAGGGACGTAGAGGGTGTACCATGAGTCGTTGGAGGTTCTAACAAGTGTAGAATGGTTAAGAGAGTATTCTAATGGCTTAGAATGGTCTAGGAATGTGTAATAGGACTTATAATAACCATTAGAACTATCCTAAACATTGCATGGTACCCCAAGGGACGTAGATGATGTACCATGAGTCCATGGAGGTTCTAACAAGTGTAGAATGGTTAAGTGAGTATTCTAAAGGCATAGAATGGTCTAGGAATGTGTATTAGGACTTATAAGAACCATTAGAATGATCCTAAATATTGCATGGTACCCCAAGGGACGTAGAGGGTGTACCATGAGTCCTTGGAGGTTCTAACAAGTGTAGAATAGTTAAGAGAGTATTCTAAAGGCTTAGAATGGTCTAGGAATGTGTAATAGGACTTATAATAACCATTAGAATGATCCTAAACAATGCTTGAGTCCCCAAGGGACGTAGAGGGTGTACCATGAGTCCTTGGAGGTTCTAACAAGTGTAGAATGGTTAAGAGAGTATTCTAAAAGCTTAGAATGGTCTTGGAATGTGTATTAGGACTTATAAGAACCATTAGAATGATCCTAAACATTGCTCGAGTCCCCAAGGGACGTAGAGGGTGCAGCATGAGTCCTTGGAGGTTCTAATAAGTGTAGAATGGTTAAGAGAGCATTCTAAAGGCTTAGAATGGTCTAGGAAAGTGTACTAGGACTTATAATAACTATTAGAATGATCCTAAACATTGCATGGTACCCCAAGGGAAGTAGAGGGTGTAGCATGAGTCCTTCGGACTTATAAGAACCATTAGAATGATCCTAAACATTGTTCGAAACCCCAAGGGACATAGAGAGTGTAGCATGAGTCCTTGGAGGTTCTAATAAGTGTAGAATGGTTATGAGAGTATTCTAAAGGCTTAGAATGGTCCAGGAATGTGTATTAGGACTTATCAGAACCATTAGAATGATCCTAAACAATGCATGGTACCCCAAGGGATGTATAGGGTGTACCATGAGTCGTTGGAGGTTCTAACAAGTGTAGAATGGTTAAGAGAGTATTCTAAAGGCTTAGAATGGTCTAGGAATGTGTAATAGGACTTATAATAACCATTAGAATGATCCTAAACAATGCTTGAGTCCCCAAGGGACGTAGAGGGTGTACAATGAGTCCTTGGAGGTTCTAACAAGTGTAGAATGGTTAAGAGAGTATTCTAAAGGCTTAGAATGGTCTTGGAATGTGTATTAGGACTTATAAGAACCGTTAGAATGATCCTAAACATTGCTCGAGTCCCCGAGGGACGTAGAGGGTGCAGCATGAGTCCTAGGAGGTTCTAATAATTGTAGAATGGTTAAGAGAGTATTCTAAAGGCTTAGAATGGTCTAGGAATGTGTAATAAGACTTATAATAACCATTAGAATGATCCTAAACAATGCTTGAGTCCCCAAGGGACGTAGAGGGTGTACCATGAGTCCTTGGAGCTTCTAACAAGTGTAGAATGGTTAAGAGAGTATTCTAAAGGCTTATAATGGTCTTGGAATGTGTATTAGGACTTATAAGAACCGTTAGAATGATCCTAAACATTGCTCGAGTCCCCAAGGGACGTAGAGGGTGCAGCATGAGTCCTTGGAGGTTCTAATAAGCGTAGAATGGTTAAGAGAGTATTCTAAAGGCTTAGAATGGTCTAGGAAAGTGTACTAGGACTTATAATAACCATTAGAATGATCCTAAATATTGCATGGTACCACAAGGGACGTAGAGGGTGTAGCATGAGTCCTTGGAGATTCTAACAAGTGTAGAATGGTTAAGAGAGTATTCTAAAGGCTTAGAATGGTCTAGGAATGTGTAATAGGACTTATAATAACCATTAGAATGATCCTAAACAATGCTTGAGTCCCCAAGGGACGTAGAGGGTGTACCATGAGTCCTTGGAGGTTCTAACAAGTGTAGAATGGTTAAGAGAGTATTCTAAAGGCTTTGAATGGTCTTGGAATGTGTATTAGGACTTATAAGAACCGTTAGAATGATCCTAAACATTGCTTGAGTCCCCGAGGGACGTTGAGGGTGCAGCATGAGTCCTAGGAGGTTCTAATAATTGTAGAATGGTTAAGAGAGTATTCTAAAGGCTTAGAATGGTCTAGGAATGTGTAATAAGACTTATAATAACCATTAGAATGATCCTAAACAATGCTTGAGTCCCCAAGGGACGTAGAGGGTGTACCATGAGTCCTTGGAGGTTCTAACAAGTGTAGAATGGTTAAGAGAGTATTCTAAAGGCTTAGAATGGTCTTGGAATGTGTATTAGGACTTATAAGAACCGTTAGAATGATCCTAAACATTGCTCGAGTCCCCGAGGGATGTAGAGGGTGCAGCATGAGTCCTAGGAGGTTCTAATAATTGTAGAATGGTTAAGAGAGTATTCTAAAGGCTTAGAATGGTCTAGGAAAGTGTACCAGGACTTATAATAACCATTAGAATGATCCTAAACATTGCATGGTACCCCAAGGGAAGTAGAGGGTGTAGCATGAGTCCTTGGAGATTTTAACAAGTGTAGAATGGTTAAGAGAGTGTTCTAAAGGCTTAGAATGTTCTTGGAATGTGTATTAGGACTTATAATAACCATTAGAATGATCCTAAACATTGCATGGTACCCCAAGGGACGTAGAGGGTGTACCATGAGTCCTTGGAGGTTCTAACAAGTGTCGTATGGTTAAGAGAGTATTCTAAAGGCTTAGAATGGTCTAGGAAAGTGTACCAGGACTTATAATAACCATTAGAATGATCCTAAACATTGCATGGTACCCCAAGGGAAGTAGAGGGTGTAGCATGAGTCCTTGGAGGTTCTAACAAGTGTAGAATGGTTAAGAGAGTGTTCTAAAGGCTTAGAATGGTCTAGGAATGTGTATTAGGAATTATAAGAACCATTAGAATGATCCTAAACATTGCTCGAGTCCCCAAGGGACGTAGAGGGTGCAACATGAGTCCTTGGAGGTTCTAATAAGTGTAGAGTGGTTAAGAGAGTATTCTAAAGGCTTAGAATGGTCTAGGAAAGTGTACTAGGACTTATAAATACCATTAGAATGATCCTAAACATTGCATGGTACCCGAAGGGAAGTAGAGGGTGTAGCATGAGTCCTTGGAGGTTCTAACAAGTGTAGAATGGTTAAGAGAGTGTTCTAAAGGCTTAGAATGGTCTAGGAATGTGTATTAGGACTTATAATAACCATTAGAATTATCCTAAACATTGCATGGTACCACAAGGGACGTAGAGGGTGTAGCATGAGTCCTTGGAGGTTCTAACAAGTGTAGAATTGTTAAGAGAGTATTCTAAAGGCTTAGAATGGTCTAGGAATGTGTATTAGGACATATAAGAACCATTAGAATGATCCTAAACATTGTTCGAAACCCCAAGGGACATAGAGAGTGTAGCATGAGTCCTTGGAGGTTCTAATAAGTGTAGAATGGTTATGAGAGTATTCTAAACGCTTAGAATGGTCCAGGAATGTGTATTAGGACTTATCAGAACCATTAGAATGATCCTAAACAATGCATGGTACCCCAAGGGACGTGGAGGGTGTACCATGAGTCGTTGGAGGTTCTAACAAGTGTAGAATGGTTAAGAGAGTATTCTAATGGCTTAGAATGGTCTAGGAATGTGTAATAGGACTTATAATAACCATTAGAATGATCCTAAACAATGCTTGAGTCCCCAAGGGACATAGAGAGTGTACCAAGAGTCCTTGGAGGTTCTAACAAGTGTAGAATAGTTAAGAGAGTATTCTAAAGGCTTAGAATGGTCTTGGAATGTGTATTAGGACTTATAAGAACCATTAGAATGATCCTAAACAATGCTCGAGTCCCCGAGGGACGTAGAGGGTGCAACATGAGTCCTTGGAGGTTCTACTAGTGTAGAATGGTTAAGAGAGTATTCTAAAGGCTTATAATGGTCTAGGAATGTGTACTAGGAATTATAAGAACCATTAGAATGATCCTAAACATTGCTCGAGTCCCCAAGGGACGTAGAGGGTGCAGCATGAATCCTTGGAGGTTCTAATAAGTGTAGAGTGGTTAAGAGAGTATTCTAAAGGCTTAGAATGGTCTAGGAAAGTGTACTAGGACTTATAAAAACCATTAGAATGATCCTAAACATTGCATGGTACCCCAAGGGAAGTAGAGGGTGTAGCATGAGTCCTTGGAGGTTCTAACAAGTGTAGAATGGTTAAGAGAGTGTTCTAAAGGCTTAGAATGGTCTAGGAATGTGTATTAGGACTTATAATAACCATTAGAATGATCCTAAACATTGCATGTTACCACAAGGGACGTATAGGGTGTAGCATGAGTCCCTGGAGGTTCTAACAAGTGTAGAATTGTTAAGAGAGTATTCTAAAGGCTTAGAATGGTCTAGGAATGTGTATTAGGACATATAAGAACCATTAGAATGATCCTAAACATTGTTCGAAACCCCAAGGGACATAGAGAGTGTAGCATGAGTCCTTGGAGGTTCTAATAAGTGTAGAATGGTTATGAGAGTATTCTAAAGGCTTAGAATGGTCCAGGAATGTGTATTAGGACTTATCAGAACCATTAGAATGATCCTAAACAATGCTTGAGTCCCCAAGGGACGTAGAGGGTGTACCATGAGTCCTTGGAGGTTCTAACAAGTGTAGAATGGTTAAGAGAGTATTCTAAAGGCTTTGAATGGTCTTGGAATGTGTATTAGGACTTATAAGAACCGTTAGAATGATCCTAAACATTGCTTGAGTCCCCGAGGGACGTTGATGGTGCAGCATGAGTCCTAGGAGGTTCTAATAATTGTAGAATGGTTAAGAGAGTATTCTAAAGGCTTAGAATGGTCTAGGAATGTGTAATAAGACTTATAATAACCATTAGAATGATCCTAAACAATGCTTGAGTCCCCAAGGGACATAGAGAGTGTACCAAGAGTCCTTGGAGGTTCTAACAAGTGTAGAATAGTTAAGAGAGTATTCTAAAGGCTTAGAATGGTCTTGGAATGTGTATTAGGACTTATAAGAACCATTAGAATGATCCTAAACAATGGTCGAGTCCCCGAGGGACGTAGAGGGTGCAACATGAGTCCTTGGAGGTTCTACTAGTGTAGAATGGTTAAGAGAGTATTCTAAAGGCTTAGAATGGTCTAGGAATGTGTACTAGGAATTATAAGAACCATTAGAATGATCCTAAACATTGCTCGAGTCCCCAAGGGACGTAGAGGGTGCAGCATGAGTCCTTGGAGGTTCTAATAAGTGTAGAGTGGTTAAGAGAGTATTCTAAAGGCTTAGAATGGTCTAGGAAAGTGTACTAGGACTTATAAATACCATTAGAATGATCCTAAACATTGCATGGTACCCGAAGGGAAGTAGAGGGTGTAGCATGAGTCCTTGGAGGTTCTAACAAGTGTAGAATGGTTAAGAGAGTGTTCTAAAGGCTTAGAATGGTCTAGGAATGTGTATTAGGACTTATAATAACCATTAGAATTATCCTAAACATTGCATGGTACCACAAGGGACGTAGAGGGTGTAGCATGAGTCCTTGAAGGTTCTAACAAGTGTAGAATTGTTAAGAGAGTATTCTAAAGGCTTAGAATGGTCTAGGAATGTGTATTAGGACATATAAGAACCATTAGAATGATCCTAAACATTGTTCGAAACCCCAAGGGACATAGAGAGTGTAGCATGAGTCCTTGGAGGTTCTAATAAGTGTAGAATGGTTATGAGAGTATTCTAAACGCTTAGAATGGTCCAGGAATGTGTATTAGGACTTATCAGAACCATTAGAATGATCCTAAACAATGCATGGTACCCCAAGGGACGTAGAGGGTGTACCATGAGTCGTTGGAGGTTCTAACAAGTGTAGAATGGTTAAGAGAGTATTCTAATGGCTTAGAATGGTCTAGGAATGTGTAATAGGACTTATAATAACCATTAGAATGATCCTAAACAATGCTTGAGTCCCCAAGGGACATAGAGAGTGTACCAAGAGTCCTTGGAGGTTCTAACAAGTGTAGAATAGTTAAGAGAGTATTCTAAAGGCTTAGAATGGTCTTGGAATGTGTATTAGGACTTATAAGAACCATTAGAATGATCCTAAACAATGCTCGAGTCCCCGAGGGACGTAGAGGGTGCAACATGAGTCCTTGGAGGTTCTACTAGTGTAGAATGGTTAAGAGAGTATTCTAAAGGCTTATAATGGTCTAGGAATGTGTACTAGGAATTATAAGAACCATTAGAATGATCCTAAACATTGCTCGAGTCCCCAAGGGACATAGAGGGTGCAGCATGAGTCCTTGGAGGTTCTAATAAGTGTAGAGTGGTTAAGAGAGTATTCTAAAGGCTTAGAATGGTCTAGGAAAGTGTACTAGGACTTATAAAAACCATTAGAATGATCCTAAACATTGCATGGTACCCCAAGGGAAGTAGAGGGTGTAGCATGAGTCCTTGGAGGTTCTAACAAGTGTAGAATGGTTAAGAGAGTGTTCTAAAGGCTTAGAATGGTCTAGGAATGTGTATTAGGACTTATAATAACCATTAGAATGATCCTAAACATTGCATGTTACCACAAGGGACGTATAGGGTGTAGCATGAGTCCCTGGAGGTTCTAACAAGTGTAGAATTGTTAAGAGAGTATTCTAAAGGCTTAGAATGGTCTAGGAATGTGTATTAGGACATATAAGAACCATTAGAATGATCCTAAACATTGTTCGAAACCCCAAGGGACATAGAGAGTGTAGCATGAGTCCTTGGAGGTTATAATAAGTGTAGAATGGTTATGAGAGTATTCTAAAGGCTTAGAATGGTCCAGGAATGTGTATTAGGACTTATCAGAACCATTAGAATGATCCTAAACAATGCATGGTACCCCAAGGGACGTAGAGGGTGTACCATGAGTCGTTGGAGGTTCTAACAAGTGTAGAATGGTTAAGAGAGTATTCTAAAGGCTTAGAATGGTCTTGGAATGTGTATTAGGACTTATAAGAACCGTTAGAATGATCCTAAACATTGCTCGAGTCCCCGAGGGATGTAGAGGGTGCAGCATGAGTCCTAGGAGGTTCTAATAATTGTAGAATGGTTAAGAGAGTATTCTAAAGGCTTAGAATGGTCTAGGAAAGTGTACCAGGACTTATAATAACCATTAGAATGATCCTAAACATTGCATGGTACCCCAAGGGAAGTAGAGGGTGTAGCATGAGTCCTTGGAGATTCTAAAAAGTGTAGAATGGTTAAGAGAGTGTTCTAAAGGCTTAGAATGTTCTTGGAATGTGTATTAGGACTTATAATAACCATTAGAATGATCCTAAACATTGCATGGTACCCCAAGGGACGTAGAGGGTGTACCATGAGTCCTTGGAGGTTCTAACAAGTGTCGTATGGTTAAGAGAGTATTCTAAAGGCTTAGAATGGTCTAGGAAAGTGTACCAGGACTTATAATAACCATTAGAATGATCCTAAACATTGCATGGTACCCCAAGGGAAGTAGAGGGTGTAGCATGAGTCCTTGGAGGTTCTAACAAGTGTAGAATGGTTAAGAGAGTGTTCTAAAGGCTTAGAATGGTCTAGGAATGTGTATTAGGACTTATAATAACCATTAGAATGATCCTAAACATTGCATGTTACCACAAGGGACGTAGAGGGTGTAGCATGAGTCCCTGGAGGTTCTAACAAGTGTAGAATTGTTAAGAGAGTATTCTAAAGGCTTAGAATGGTCTAGGAATGTGTATTAGGACATATAAGAACCATTAGAATGATCCTAAACATTGTTCAAAACCCCAAGGGACATAGAGAGTGTAGCATGAGTCCTTGGAGGTTCTAATAAGTGTAGAATGGTTATGAGAGTATTCTAAAGGCTTAGAATGGTCCAGGAATGTGTATTAGGACTTATCAGAACCATTAGAATGATCCTAAACAATGCATGGTACCCCAAGGGACGTAGAGGGTGTACCATGAGTCGTTGGAGGTTCTAACAAGTGTAGAATGGTTAAGAGAGTATTCTAATGGCTTAGAATGGTCTAGGAATGTGTAATAGGACTTATAATAACCATTAGAACTATCCTAAACATTGCATGGTACCCCAAGGGACGTAGATGATGTACCATGAGTCCTTGGAGGTTCTAACAAGTGTAGAATGGTTAAGTGAGTATTCTAAAGGCATAGAATGGTCTAGGAATGTGTATTAGGACTTATAAGAACCATTAGAATGATCCTAAATATTGCATGGTACCCCAAGGGACGTAGAGGGTGTACCATGAGTCCTTGGAGGTTCTAACAAGTGTAGAATAGTTAAGAGAGTATTCTAAAGGCTTAGAATGGTCTAGGAATGTGTAATAGGACTTATAATAACCATTAGAATGATCCTAAACAATGCTTGAGTCCCCAAGGGACGTAGAGGGTGTACCATGAGTCCTTGGAGGTTCTAACAAGTGTAGAATGGTTAAGAGAGTATTCTAAAAGCTTAGAATGGTCTTGGAATGTGTATTAGGACTTATAAGAACCATTAGAATGATCATAAACATTGCTCGAGTCCCCGAGGGACGTAGAGGGTGCAGCATGAATCCTTGGAGGTTCTACTAGTGTAGAATGGTTAAGAGAGTATTCTAAAGGCTTAGAATGGTCTAGGAATGTGTACTAGGAATTATAAGAACCATTGGAATGATCCTAATCATTGCATGGTACCCCAAGGGACGTAGAGGGTGTACTATGAGTCCTTGGAGGTTCTAACAAGTGTAGAATGGTGAAGAGAGTATTCTAAAGGCTTAGAATGGTCTAGGAATGTGTTTTAGGACTTATAAGAACCATTAGAATGATCCTAAACATTGCATGGTACCCCAAGGGACGTAGAGGGTGTACCATGAGTCCTTGGAGGTTCTAACAAGTGTAGAATAGTTAAGAGAGTATTCTAAAGGCTTAGAATGGTCTAGGAATGTGTAATAGGACTTATAATAACCATTAGAATGATCCTAAACAATGCTTGAGTCCCCAAGGGACGTAGAGGGTGTACCATGAGTCCTTGGAGGTTCTAACAAGTGTAGAATGGTTAAGAGAGTATTCTAAAAGCTTAGAATGGTCTTGGAATGTGTATTAGGACTTATAAGAACCATTAGAATGATCCTAAACATTGCTCGAGTCCCCAAGGGACGTAGAGGGTGCAGCATGAGTCCTTGGAGGTTCTAATAAGTGTAGAATGGTTAAGAGAGCATTCTAAAGGCTTAGAATGGTCTAGGAAAGTGTACTAGGACTTATAATAACTATTAGAATGATCCTAAACATTGCATGGTACCCCAAGGGAAGTAGAGGGTGTAGCATGAGTCCTTTGGACTTATAATAACCATTAGAATGATCCTAAACATTGCATGGTACCCCAAGGGAAGTAGAGGGTGTAGCATGAGTCCTCGGAGGTTCTAACAAGTGTAGAATGGTTAAGAGAGTGTTCTAAAGGCTTAGAATGGTCTAGGAATTTGTATTAGGACTTATAATAACCATTAGAATGATCCTAAACATTGCATGTTACCACAAGGGACGTAAAGGGTGTAGCATGAGTCCCTGGAGGTTCTAACAAGTGTAGAATTGTTAAGAGAGTATTCTAAAGGCTTAGAATGGTCTAGGAATGTGTATTAGGACATATAAGAACCATTATAATGATCCTAAACATTGTTCGAAACCCCAAGGGATATAGAGGGTGTAGCATGAGTCCTTGGAGGTTCTAATAAGTGTAGAATGGTTATGAGAGTATTCTAAAGACTTAGAATGGTCTAGGAATGTGTATTAGGACTTATCAGAACCATTAGAATGATCCTAAACAATGCATGGTACCCCAAGGGACGTAGAGGGTGTACCATGAGTCCTTGGAGGTTCTAATAAGTGTAGAATGGTAAAGAGAGCATTCTAAAGGCTTAGAATGGTCTAGGAAAGTGTACTAGGACTTATAATAACTATTAGAGTGATCCTAAACATTGCATGGTACCCCAAGGGAAGTAGAGGGTGTAGCATGAGTCCTTTGGACTTATAATAACCATTAGAATGATCCTAAACATTGCATGGTACCCCAAGGGAAGTAGAGGGTGTAGCATGAGTCCTCGGAGGTTCTAACAAGTGTAGAATGGTTAAGAGAGTGTTCTAAAGGCTTAGAATGGTCTAGGAATTTGTATTAGGACTTATAATAACCATTAGAATGATCCTAAACATTGCATGTTACCACAAGGGACGTAAAGGGTGTAGCATGAGTCCCTGGAGGTTCTAACAAGTGTAGAATTGTTAAGAGAGTATTCTAAAGGCTTAGAATGGTATTGGAATGTGTATTAGGACTTATAAGAACCATTAGAATGATTCTAAACATTGCTCGAGTCCCCGAGGGACGTAGAGGGTGCAACATGAGTCCTTGGAGGTTCTACTAGTGTAGAATGGTTAAGAGAGTATTCTAAAGGCTTAGAATGGTCTAGGAATGTGTACTAGGAATTAAAAGAACCATTAGAATGATCCTAATCATTGCATGGTACCCCAAGGGACGTATAGGGTGTACCATGAGTCCTTGGAGGTTCTAACAAGTGTAGAATGGTTAAGTGAGTACTCTAAAGGCTTAGAATGGTCTAAGAATGTGTAATAGGACTTATAATAACCATTAGAATGATCCTAAATAATGCTTGAGTCCCCAAGGGACATAGAGGGTGTACCATGACTCCTTGGAGGTTCTTACAAGTGTAGAATGGTTAAGAGAGTATTCTAAAGGCTTAGAATGGTCTAGGAATGTGTAATAGGACTTATAATAACCATTAGAATGATCCTAAACAATGCTTGAGTCCCCAAGGGACGTAGAGGGTGTACCATTAGTCCTTGGAGGTTCTAACAAGTGTAGAATGGTTAAGAGAGTATTCTAAAAGCTTAGAATGGTCTAGGAATGTGTATTAGGACATATAAGAACCATTATAATGATCCTAAACATTGTTCGAAACCCCAAGGGATATAGAGGGTGTAGCATGAGTCCTTGGAGGTTCTAATAAGTGTAGAATGGTTATGAGAGTATTCTAAAGACTTAGAATGGTCTAGGAATGTGTATTAGGACTTATCAGAACCATTAGAATGATCCTAAACAATGCATGGTACCCCAAGGGACGTAGAGGGTGTACCATGAGTCCTTGGAGGTTCTAATAAGTGTAGAATGGTTAAGAGAGCATTCTAAAGGCTTAGAATGGTCTAGGAAAGTGTACTAGGACTTATAATAACTATTAGAATGATCCTAAACATTGCATGGTACCCCAAGGGAAGTAGAGGGTGTAGCATGAGTCCTTTGGACTTATAATAACCATTAGAATGATCCTAAACATTGCATGGTACCCCAAGGGAAGTAGAGGGTGTAGCATGAGTCCTCGGAGGTTCTAACAAGTGTAGAATGGTTAAGAGAGTGTTCTAAAGGCTTAGAATGGTCTAGGAATTTGTATTAGGACTTATAATAACCATTAGAATGATCCTAAACATTGCATGTTACCACAAGGGACGTAAAGGGTGTAGCATGAGTCCCTGGAGGTTCTAACAAGTGTAGAATTGTTAAGAGAGTATTCTAAAGGCTTAGATTGGTCTAGGAATGTGTATTAGGACATATAAGAACCATTATAATGATCCTAAACATTGTTCGAAACCCCAAGGGATATAGAGGGTGTAGCATGAGTCCTTGGAGGTTCTAATAAGTGTAGAATGGTTATGAGAGTATTCTAAAGACTTAGAATGGTCTAGGAATGTGTATTAGGACTTATCAGAACCATTAGAATGATCCTAAACAATGCATGGTACCCCAAGGGACGTAGAGGGTGTACCATGAGTCCTTGGAGGTTCTAACAAGTGTAGAATGGTTAAGAGAGTATTCTAAAGGCTTAGAATGGTCTAGGAATGTGTAATAGGACTTATAATAACCATTAGAATGATCCTAAACAATGCTTGAGTCCCCAAGGGACGTAAAGGGTGTACCAAGAGTCCTTGGAAGTTCTAACAAGTGTAGAATAGTTAAGAGAGTATTCTAAAGGCTTAGAATGGTCTTGGAATGTGTATTAGGACTTATAAGAACCATTAGAATGATCCTAAACATTGCTCGAGTCCCCGAGGGACGTAGAGGGTGCAGCATGAGTCCTTGGAGGTTTTACTAGTGTAGAATGATTAAGAGAGTATTCTAAAGGCTTAGAATGGTCTAGGAATGTGTACTAGGAATTATAAGAACCATTAGAATGATCCTAATCATTGCATGGTACCCCAAGGGACGTAGAGGGATTACTATGAGTCCTTGGAGGTTCTAACAAGTGTAGAATGGTGAAGAGAGTATTCTAAAGGCTTAGAATGGTCTAGGAATGTGTAATAGGACTTATAATAACCATTAGAATGATCCTAAACAATGCTTGAGTCCCCAAGGGACGTAGAGGGTGTACCATGAGTCCTTGGAGGTTCTAACAAGTGTAGAATGGTTAAGAGAGTATTCTAAAGGCTTAGAATGGTCTAGGAAAGTGTACCAGGACTTATAATAACCATTAGAATGATCCTAAACATTGCTTGAGTCCCCGAGGGACGTAGAGGGTGCAGCATGAGTCCTAGGAGGTTCTAATAATTGTAGAATGGTTAAGAGAGTATTCTAAAGGCTTAGAATGGTCTAGGAATGTGTAATAGGACTTATAATAACCATTAGAATGATCCTAAATAATGCTTGAGTCCCCAAGGGACATAGAGGGTGTACCATGACTCCTTGGAGGTTCTTACAAGTGTAGAATGGTTAAGAGAGTATTCTAAAGGCTTAGAATGGTCTAGGAATGTGTAATAGGACTTATAATAACCATTAGAATGATCCTAAACAATGCTTGAGTCCCCAAGGGACGTAGAGGGTGTACCATGAGTCCTTGGAGGTTCTAACAAGTGTAGAATAGTTAAGAGAGTATTCTAAAAGCTTAGAATGGTCTAGGAATGTGTATTAGGACATATAAGAACCATTATAATGATCCTAAACATTGTTCGAAACCCCAAGGGATATAGAGGGTGTAGCATGAGTCCTTGGAGGTTCTAATAAGTGTAGAATGGTTATGAGAGTATTCTAAAGACTTAGAATGGTCTAGGAATGTGTATTAGGACTTATCAGAACCATTAGAATGATCCTAAACAATGCATGGTACCCCAAGGGACGTAGAGGGTGTACCATGAGTCCTTGGAGGTTCTAATAAGTGTAGAATGGTTAAGAGAGCATTCTAAAGGCTTAGAATGGTCTAGGAAAGTGTACTAGGACTTATAATAACTATTAGAATGATCCTAAACATTGCATGGTACCCCAAGGGAAGTAGAGGGTGTAGCATGAGTCCTTTGGACTTATAATAACCATTAGAATGATCCTAAACATTGCATGGTACCCCAAGGGAAGTAGAGGGTGTAGCATGAGTCCTCGGAGGTTCTAACAAGTGTAGAATGGTTAAGAGAGTGTTCTAAAGGCTTAGAATGGTCTAGGAATTTGTATTAGGACTTATAATAACCATTAGAATGATCCTAAACATTGCATGTTACCACAAGGGACGTAAAGGGTGTAGCATGAGTCCCTGGAGGTTCTAACAAGTGTAGAATTGTTAAGAGAGTATTCTAAAGGCTTAGATTGGTCTAGGAATGTGTATTAGGACATATAAGAACCATTATAATGATCCTAAACATTGTTCGAAACCTCAAGGGATATAGAGGGTGTAGCATGAGTCCTTGGAGGTTCTAATAAGTGTAGAATGGTTATGAGAGTATTCTAAAGACTTAGAATGGTCTAGGAATGTGTATTAGGACTTATCAGAACCATTAGAATGATCCTAAACAATGCATGGTACCCCAAGGGACGTAGAGGGTGTACCATGTGTCCTTGGAGGTTCTAACAAGTGTAGAATGGTTAAGAGAGTATTCTAAAGGCTTAGAATGGTCTAGGAATGTGTAATAGGACTTATAAAAACCATTAGAATGATCCTGAACAATGCTTGAGTCCCCAAGGGACGTAGAGGGTGTACCAAGAGTCCATGGAAGTTCTAACAAGTGTAGAATAGTTAAGAGAGTATTCTAAAGGCTTAGAATGGTCTTGGAATGTGTATTAGGACTTATAAGAACCATTAGAATGATCCTAAACATTGCTCGAGTCCCCGAGGGACGTAGAGGGTGCAGCATGAGTCCTTGGAGGTTCTACTAGTGTAGAATGATTAAGAGAGTATTCTAAAGGCTTAGAATGGTCTAGGAATGTGTACTAGGAATTATAAGAACCATTAGAATGATCCTAATCATTGCATGGTACCCCAAGGGACGTAGAGGGATTACTATGAGTCCTTGGAGGTTCTAACAAGTGTAGAATGGTGAAGAGAGTATTCTAAAGGCTTAGAATGGTCTAGGAATGTGTAATAG
The DNA here is from genome assembly GCA_037953625.1 of Crotalaria pallida. NCBI lineage: Eukaryota > Viridiplantae > Streptophyta > Magnoliopsida > Fabales > Fabaceae > Crotalaria > Crotalaria pallida. The sequence goes on along the minus strand of CM075655.1, from coordinate 59,892,860 downwards.
GACTTATAATAACCATTAGAATGATCCTAAACAATGCTTGAGTCCCCAAGGGACGTCGAGGGTGTACCATGAGTCCTTGGAGGTTCTAACAAGTGTAGAATGGTTAAGAGAGTATTCTAAAGGCTTAGAATGGTCTAGGAATGTGTAATAGGACTTATAATAACTATTAGAATGATCCTAAACAATGCTTGAGTCCCCAAGGGACGTAGAGGGTGTACCATGAGTCCTTGGAGGTTCTAATAATTGTAGAATGGTTAAGAGAGTATTCTAAAGGCTTAGAATGGTCTAGGAAAGTGTACCAGGACTTATAATAACCATTAGAATGATCCTACATTGCATGGTACCCCAAGGGAAGTAGAGGGTGTAGCATGAGTCCTTGGAGGTTCTAACAAGTGTAGAATGGTTAAGAGAGTATTCTAAAGGCTTAGAATGGTCTAGGAATGTGTAATAGGACTTATAATAACCATTAGAATGATCCTAAACAATGCTTGAGTCCCCAAGGGACGTAGAGGGTGTACCTTGAGTCCTTGGAGGTTCTAACAAGTGTAGAATGGTTAAGAGAGTATTCTAAAAGCTTAGAATGGTCTTGGAATGTGTATTAGGACTTATAAGAACCGTTAGAATGATCCTAAACATTGCTCGAGTCCCCAAGGGACGTAGAGGGTGCAGCATGAGTCCTTGGAGGTTCTAATAAGCGTAGAATGGTTAAGAGAGTATTCTAAAGGCTTAGAATGGTCTAGGAAAGTGTACTAGGACTTATAATAACCATTAGAATGATCCTAAATATTGCATGGTACCACAAGGGACGTAGAGGGTGTAGCATGAGTCTTTGGAGGTTCTAACAAGTGTAGAATGGTTAAGAGAGTATTCTAAAGGCTTAGAATGGTCTAGGAATGTGTAATAGGACTTATAATAAGCATTAGAATGATCCTAAACAATGCTTGAGTCCCCAAGGGACGTAGAGGGTGTACCATGAGTCCTTGGAGGTTCTAACAAGTGTAGAATGGTTAAGAGAGTATTCTAAAGGCTTTGAATGGTCTTGGATTGTGTATTAGGACTTATAAGAACCGTTAGAATGATCCTAAACATTGCTTGAGTCCCCGAGGGACGTAGAGGGTGCAGCATGAGTCCTAGGAGGTTCTAATAATTGTAGAATGGTTAAGAGAGTATTCTAAAGGCTTAGAATGGTCTAGGAATGTGTAATAGGACTTATAATAACCATTAGAATGATCCTAAACAATGCTTGAGTCCCCAAGGGACGTAGAGGGTGTACCATGAGTCCTTGGAGGTTCTAACAAGTGTAGAATGGTTAAGAGAGTATTCTAAAGGCTTAGAATGGTCTTGGAATGTGTATTAGGACTTATAAGAACCGTTAGAATGATCCTAAACATTGCTCGAGTCCCCGAGGAATGTAGAGGGTGCAGCATGAGTCCTAGGAGGTTCTAATAATTGTAGAATGGTTAAGAGAGTATTCTAAAGGCTTAGAATGGTCTAGGAAAGTGTACCAGGACTTATAATAACCATTAGAATGATCCTAAACATTGCATGGTACCCCAAGGGAAGTAGAGGGTGTAGCATGAGTCCTTGGAGGTTCTAACAAGTGTAGAATGGTTAAGAGAGTATTCTAAAGGCTTAGAATGGTCTAGGAATGTGTTTTAGGACTTATAAGAACCATTAGAATGATCCTAAACATTGCATGGTACCCCAAGGGACGTAGAGGGTGTACCATGAGTCCTTGGAGGTTCTAACAAGTGTAGAATAGTTAAGAGAGTATTCTAAAGGCTTAGAATGGTTTAGGAATGTGTAATAGGACTTATAATAACCATTAGAATGATCCTAAACAATGCTTGAGTCCCCAAGGGACATAGAGGGTGTAGCATGAGTCCTTGGAGGTTCTAACAAGTGTAGAATAGTTAAGAGAGTATTCTAAAGGCTTAAAATGGTCTAGGAATGTGTAATAGGACTTATAATAACCATTAGAATGACCCTAAACAATGCTTGAGTCCCCAAGGGACGTAGAGGGTGTACCATGAGTCCTTGGAGGTTCTAACAAGTGTAGAATGGTTAAGAGAGTATTCTAAAGGCTTAGAATGGTCTAGGAATGTGTAATAGGACTTATAATAACCATTAGAATGATCCTAAACAATGCTTGAGTCCCCAAGGGACGTAGAGGGTGTACCATGAGTCCTTGGAGGTTCTAACAAGTGTAGAATGGTGAAGAGAGTATTCTAAAGGCTTAGAATGGTCTAGGAATGTGTTTTAGGACTTATAAGAACCATTAGAATGATCCTAAACATTGCATGGTACCCCAAGGGACGTAGAGGGTGTACCATGAGTCCTTGGAGGTTCTAACAAGTGTAGAATAGTTAAGAGAGTATTCTAAAGGCTTAGAATGGTCTAGGAATGTGTAATAGGACTTATAATAACCATTAGAATGATCCTAAACAATGCTTGAGTCCCCAAGGGACGTAGAGGGTGTACCATGAGTCCTTGGAGGTTCTAACAAGTGTAGAATGGTTAAGAGAGTATTCTAAAAGCTTAGAATGGTCTTGGAATGTGTATTAGGACTTATAAGAACCATTAGAATGATCCTAAACATTGCTCGAGTCCCCAAGGGACGTAGAGGGTGCAGCATGAGTCCTTGGAGGTTCTAATAATTGTAGAATGGTTAAGAGAGTATTCTAAAGGCTTAGAATGGTCTAGGAATGTGTAATAGGACTTATAATAACCATTAGAATGATCCTAAACAATGCTTGAGTCCCCAAGGGACGTAGAGGGTGTACCATGAGTCCTTGGAGGTTCTAACAAGTGTAGAATGGTTAAGAGAGTATTCTAAAGGCTTAGAATGGTCTTGGAATGTGTATTAGGACTTATAAGAACCGTTAGAATGATCCTAAACATTGCTCGAGTCCCCGAGGGATGTAGAGGGTGCAGCATGAGTCCTAGGAGGTTCTAATAATTGTAGAATGGTTAAGAGAGTATTCTAAAGGCTTAGAATGGTCTAGGAAAGTGTACCAGGACTTATAATAACCATTAGAATGATCCTAAACATTGCATGGTACCCCAAGGGAAGTAGAGGGTGTAGCATGAGTCCTTGGAGGTTCTAACAAGTGTAGAATGGTTAAGAGAGTATTCTAAAGGCTTAGAATGGTCTAGGAATGTGTAATAGGACTTATAATAACCATTAGAATGATCCTAAACATTGCATGGTACCCCAAGGGACGTAGAGGGTGTAGCATGAGTCCTTGGAGGTTCTAACAAGTGTAGAATGGTTAAGAGAGTATTCTAAAGGCTTAGAATGGTCTAGGAATGTGTTTTAGGACTTATAAGAACCATTAGAATGATCCTAAACATTGCATGGTACCCCAAGGGACGTAGAGGGTGTACCATGAGTCCTTGGAGGTTCTAACAAGTGTAGAATAGTTAAGAGAGTATTCTAAAGGCTTAGAATGGTCTAGGAATGTGTAATAGGACTTATAATAACCATTAGAATGATCCTAAACAATGCTTGAGTCCCCAAGGGACGTAGAGGGTGTACCATGAGTCCTTGGAGGTTCTAACAAGTGTAGAATGGTTAAGAGAGTATTCTAAAAGCTTAGAATGGTCTTGGAATGTGTATTAGGACTTATAAGAACCGTTAGAATGATCCTAAACATTGCTCGAGTCCCCGAGGGACGTAGAGGGTGCAGCATGAGTCCTAGGAGGTTCTAATAATTGTAGAATGGTTAAGAGAGTATTCTAAAGGCTTAGAATGGTCTAGGAATGTGTAATAGGACTTATAATAACCATTAGAATGATCCTAAACAATGCTTGAGTCCCCAAGGGACGTAGAGGGTGTACCATGAGTCCTTGGAGGTTCTATAAGTGTAGAATGGTTAAGAGAGTATTCTAAAGGCTTAGAATGGTCTTGGAATGTGTATTAGGACTTATAAGAACCGTTAGAATGATCCTAAACATTGCTCGAGTCCCCGAGGAATGTAGAGGGTGCAGCATGAGTCCTAGGAGGTTCTAATAATTGTAGAATGGTTAAGAGAGTATTCTAAAGGCTTAGAATGGTCTAGGAAAGTGTACCAGGACTTATAATAACCATTAGAATGATCCTAAACATTGCATGGTACCCCAAGGGAAGTAGAGCGTGTAGCATGAGTCCTTGGAGGTTCTAACAAGTGTAGAATGGTGAAGAGAGTATTCTAAAGGCTTAGAATGGTCTAGGAATGTGTTTTAGGACTTATAAGAACCATTAGAATGATCCTAAACATTGCATGGTACCCCAAGGGACGTAGAGGGTGTACCATGAGTCCTTGGAGGTTCTAACAAGTGTAGAATAGTTAAGAGAGTATTCTAAAGGCTTAGAATGGTCTAGGAATGTGTAATAGGACTTATAATAACCATTAGAATGATCCTAAACAATGCTTGAGTCCCCAAGGGACGTAGAGGGTGTACCATGAGTCCTTGGAGGTTCTAACAAGTGTAGAATGGTTAAGAGAGTATTCTAAAAGCTTAGAATGGTCTTGGAATGTGTATTAGGACTTATAAGAACCATTAGAATGATCCTAAACATTGCTCGAGTCCCCAAGGGACGTAGAGGGTGCAGCATGAGTCCTTGGAGGTTCTAATAATTGTAGAATGGTTAAGAGAGTATTCTAAAGGCTTAGAATGGTCTAGGAATGTGTAATAGGACTTATAATAACCATTAGAATGATCCTAAACAATGCTTGAGTCCCCAAGGGACGTAGAGGGTGTACCATGAGTCCTTGGAGGTTCTAACAAGTGTAGAATGGTTAAGAGAGTATTCTAAAGGCTTAGAATGGTCTTGGAATGTGTATTAGGACTTATAAGAACCGTTAGAATGATCCTAAACATTGCTCGAGTCCCCGAGGGATGTAGAGGGTGCAGCATGAGTCCTAGGAGGTTCTAATAATTGTAGAATGGTTAAGAGAGTATTCTAAAGGCTTAGAATGGTCTAGGAAAGTGTACCAGGACTTATAATAACCATTAGAATGATCCTAAACATTGCATGGTACCCCAAGGGAAGTAGAGGGTGTAGCATGAGTCCTTGGAGGTTCTAACAAGTGTAGAATGGTTAAGAGAGTATTCTAAAGGCTTAGAATGGTCTAGGAATGTGTAATAGGACTTATAATAACCATTAGAATGATCCTAAACATTGCATGGTACCCCAAGGGACGTAGAGGGTGTAGCATGAGTCCTTGGAGGTTCTAACAAGGGTAGAATGGTTAAGAGAGTATTCTAAAGGCTTAGAATGGTCTAGGAATGTGTTTTAGGACTTATAAGAACCATTAGAATGATCCTAAACATTGCATGGTACCCCAAGGGACGTAGAGGGTGTACCATGAGTCCTTGGAGGTTCTAACAAGTGTAGAATAGTTAAGAGAGTATTCTAAAGGCTTAGAATGGTCTAGGAATGTGTAATAAGACTTATAATAACCATTAGAATGATCCTAAACAATGCTTGAGTCCCCAAGGGACGTAGAGGGTGTACCATGAGTCCTTGGAGGTTCTAACAAGTGTAGAATGGTTAAGAGAGTATTCTAAAAGCTTAGAATGGTCTTGGAATGTGTATTAGGACTTATAAGAACCATTAGAATGATCCTAAACATTGCTCGAGTCCCCAAGGGACGTAGAGGGAGCAGCATGAGTCCTTGGAGGTTCTAATAATTGTAGAATGGTTAAGAGAGTATTCTAAAGGCTTAGAATGGTCTAGGAATGTGTAATAGGACTTATAATAACCATTAGAATGATCCTAAACAATGCTTGAGTCCCCAAGGGACGTAGAGGGTGTACCATGAGTCCTTGGAGGTTCTAACAAGTGTAGAATGGTTAAGAGAGTATTCTAAAGGCTTAGAATGGTCTTGGAATGTGTATTAGGACTTATAAGAACCGTTAGAATGATCCTAAACATTGCTCGAGTCCCCGAGGGATGTAGAGGGTGCAGCATGAGTCCTAGGAGGTTCTAATAATTGTAGAATGGTTAAGAGAGTATTCTAAAGGCTTAGAATGGTCTAGGAAAGTGTACCAGGACTTATAATAACCATTAGAATGATCCTAAACATTGCATGGTACCCCAAGGGAAGTAGAGGGTGTAGCATGAGTCCTTGGAGGTTCTAACAAGTGTAGAATGGTTAAGAGAGTATTCTAAAGGCTTAGAATGGTCTAGGAATGTGTAATAGGACTTATAATAACCATTAGAATGATCCTAAACATTGCATGGTACCCCAAGGGACGTAGAGGGTGTAGCATGAGTCCTTGGAGGTTCTAACAAGTGTAGAATGGTTAAGAGAGTATTCTAAAGGCTTAGAATGGTCTAGGAATGTGTTTTAGGACTTATAAGAACCATTAGAATGATCCTAAACATTGCATGGTACCCCAAGGGACGTAGAGGGTGTACCTTGAGTCCTTGGAGGTTCTAACAAGTGTAGAATAGTTAAGAGAGTATTCTAAAGGCTTAGAATGGTCTAGGAATGTGTAATAGGACTTATAATAACCATTAGAATGATCCTAAACAATGCTTGAGTCCCCAAGGGACGTAGAGGGTGTAGCATGAGTCCTTGGAGGTTCTAACAAGTGTAGAATAGTTAAGAGAGTATTCTAAAGGCTTAAAATGGTCTAGGAATGTGTAATAGGACTTATAATAACCATTAGAATGATCCTAAACAATGCTTGAGTCCCCAAGGGACGTAGAGGGTGTACCATGAGTCCTTGGAGGTTCTAACAAGTGTAGAATGGTTAAGAGAGTATTCTAAAGGCTTAGAATGGTCTAGGAATGTGTAATAGGACTTATAATAACCATTAGAATGATCCTAAACAATGCTTGAGTCCCCAAGGGACGTAGAGGGTGTACCATGAGTCCTTGGAGGTTCTAACAAGTGTAGAATGGTGAAGAGAGTATTCTAAAGGCTTAGAATGGTCTAGGAATGTGTTTTAGGACTTATAAGAACCATTAGAATGATCCTAAACATTGCATGGTACCCCAAGGGACGTAGAGGGTGTACCATGAGTCCTTGGAGGTTCTAACAAGTGTAGAATAGTTAAGAGAGTATTCTAAAGGCTTAGAATGGTCTAGGAATGTGTAATAGGACTTATAATAACCATTAGAATGATCCTAAACAATGCTTGAGTCCCCAAGGGACGTAGAGGGTGTACCATGAGTCCTTGGAGGTTCTAACAAGTGTAGAATGGTTAAGAGAGTATTCTAAAAGCTTAGAATGGTCTTGGAATGTGTATTAGGACTTATAAGAACCATTAGAATGATCCTAAACATTGCTCGAGTCCCCAAGGGACGTAGAGGGTGCAGCATGAGTCCTTGGAGGTTCTAATAATTGTAGAATGGTTAAGAGAGTATTCTAAAGGCTTAGAATGGTCTAGGAATGTGTAATAGGACTTATAATAACCATTAGAATGATCCTAAACAGTGCTTGAGTCCCCAAGGGACGTAGAGGGTGTACCATGAGTCCTTGGAGGTTCTAACAAGTGTAGAATGGTTAAGAGAGTATTCTAAAGGCTTAGAAAGGTCTTGGAATGTGTATTAGGACTTATAAGAACCGTTAGAATGATCCTAAACATTGCTCGAGTCCCCGAGGGATGTAGAGGGTGCAGCATGAGTCCTAGGAGGTTCTAATAATTGTAGAATGGTTAAGAGAGTATTCTAAAGGCTTAGAATGGTCTAGGAAAGTGTACCAGGACTTATAATAACCATTAGAATGATCCTAAACATTGCATGGTACCCCAAGGGAAGTAGAGGGTGTAGCATGAGTCCTTGGAGGTTCTAACAAGTGTAGAATGGTAAAAGAGAGTATTCTAAAGGCTTAGAATGGTCTAGGAATGTGTAATAGGACTTATAATAACCATTAGAATGATCCTAAACAATGCTTGAGTCCCCAAGGGACGTAGAGGGTGTACCATGAGTCCTTGGAGGTTCTAACAAGTGTAGAATGGTTAAGAGAGTATTCTAAAAGCTTAGAATGGTCTTGGAATGTGTATTAGGACTTATAAGAACCGTTAGAATGATCCTAAACATTGCTCGAGTCCCCAAGGGACGTAGAGGGTGCAGCATGAGTCCTTGGAGGTTCTAATAAGCGTAGAATGGTTAAGAGAGTATTCTAAAGGCTTAGAATGGTCTAGGAAAGTGTACTAGGACTTATAATAACCATTAGAATGATCCTAAATATTGCATGGTACCACAAGGGACGTAGAGGGTGTAGCATGAGTCCTTGGAGGTTCTAACAAGTGTAGAATGGTTAAGAGAGTATTCTAAAGGCTTAGAATGGTCTAGGAATGTGTAATAGGACTTATAATAACCATTAGAATGATCCTAAACAATGCTTGAGTCCCCAAGGGACGTAGAGGGTGTACCATGAGTCCTTGGAGGTTCTAACAAGTGTAGAGTGGTTAAGAGAGTATTCTAAAGGCTTTGAATGGTCTTGGAATGTGTATTAGGACTTATAAGAACCGTTAGAATGATCCTAAACATTGCTGGAGTCCCCGAGGGACGTAGAGGGTGCAGCATGAGTCCTAGGAGGTTCTAATAATTGTAGAATGGTTAAGAGAGTATTCTAAAGGCTTAGAATGGTCTAGGAATGTGTAATAGGACTTATAATAACCATTAGAATGATCCTAAACAATGCTTGAGTCCGCAAGGGACGTAGAGGGTGTACCATGAGTCCTTGGAGGTTCTAACAAGTGTAGAATGGTTAAGAGAGTATTCTAAAGGCTTAGAATGGTCTTGGAATGTGTATTAGGACTTATAAGAACCGTTAGAATGATCCTAAACATTGCTCGAGTCCCCGAGGGATGTAGAGGGTGCAGCATGAGTCCTAGGAGGTTCTAATAATTGTAGAATGGTTAAGAGAGTATTCTAAAGGCTTAGAATGGTCTAGGAAAGTGTACCAGGACTTATAAGAACCATTAGAATGATCCTAAACATTGCATGGTACCCCAAGGGACGTAGAGGGTGTACCATGAGTCCTTGGAGGTTCTAACAAGTGTAGAATGGTTAAGAGAGTATTCTATAGGCTTAGAATGGTCTAGGAATGTGTAATAGGACTTATAATAACCATTAGAATGATCCTAAACAATGCTTGAGTCCCCAAGGGACGTAGAGGGTGTAGCATGAGTCCTTGGAGGTTCTAACAAGTGTAGAATAGTTAAGAGAGTATTCTAAAGGCTTAAAATGGTCTAGGAATGTGTAATAGGACTTATAATAACCATTAGAATGATCCTAAACAATGCTTGAGTCCCCAAGGGACGTAGAGGGTGTACCATGAGTCCTTGGAGGTTCTAACAAGTGTAGAATGGTTAAGAGAGTATTCTAAAGGCTTAGAATGGTCTAGGAATGTGTAATAGGACTTATAATAACCATTAGAATGATCCTAAACAATGCTTGAGTCCCCAAGGGACGTAGAGGGTGTACCATGAGTCCTTGGAGGTTCTAACAAGTGTAGAATGGTGAAGAGAGTATTCTAAAGGCTTAGAATGGTCTAGGAATGTGTTTTAGGACTTATAAGAACCATTAGAATGATCCTAAACATTGCATGGTACCCCAAGGGACGTAGAGGGTGTACCATGAGTCCTTGGAGGTTCTAACAAGTGTAGAATAGTTAAGAGAGTATTCTAAAGGCTTAGAATGGTCTAGGAATGTGTAATAGGACTTATAATAACCATTAGAATGATCCTAAACAATGCTTGAGTCCCCAAGGGACGTAGAGGGTGTACCATGAGTCCTTGGAGGTTCTAACAAGTGTAGAATGGTTAAGAGAGTATTCTAAAAGCTTAGAATGGTCTTGGAATGTGTATTAGGACTTATAAGAACCATTAGAATGATCCTAAACATTGCTCGAGTCCCCAAGGGACGTAGAGGGTGCAGCATGAGTCCTTGGAGGTTCTAATAATTGTAGAATGGTTAAGAGAGTATTCTAAAGGCTTAGAATGGTCTAGGAATGTGTAATAGGACTTATAATAACCATTAGAATGATCCTAAACAGTGCTTGAGTCCCCAAGGGACGTAGAGGGTGTACCATGAGTCCTTGGAGGTTCTAACAAGTGTAGAATGGTTAAGAGAGTATTCTAAAGGCTTAGAAAGGTCTTGGAATGTGTATTAGGACTTATAAGAACCGTTAGAATGATCCTAAACATTGCTCGAGTCCCCGAGGGATGTAGAGGGTGCAGCATGAGTCCTAGGAGGTTCTAATAATTGTAGAATGGTTAAGAGAGTATTCTAAAGGCTTAGAATGGTCTAGGAAAGTGTACCAGGACTTATAATAACCATTAGAATGATCCTAAACATTGCATGGTACCCCAAGGGAAGTAGAGGGTGTAGCATGAGTCCTTGGAGGTTCTAACAAGTGTAGAATGGTAAAAGAGAGTATTCTAAAGGCTTAGAATGGTCTAGGAATGTGTAATAGGACTTATAATAACCATTAGAATGATCCTAAACAATGCTTGAGTCCCCAAGGGACGTAGAGGGTGTACCATGAGTCCTTGGAGGTTCTAACAAGTGTAGAATGGTTAAGAGAGTATTCTAAAAGCTTAGAATGGTCTTGGAATGTGTATTAGGACTTATAAGAACCGTTAGAATGATTCTAAACATTGCTCGAGTCCCCAAGGGACGTAGAGGGTGCAGCATGAGTCCTTGGAGGTTCTAATAAGCGTAGAATGGTTAAGAGAGTATTCTAAAGGCTTAGAATGGTCTAGAAAGTGTACTAGGACTTATAATAACCATTAGAATGATCCTAAATATTGCATGGTACCACAAGGGACGTAGAGGGTGTAGCATGAGTCCTTGGAGGTTCTAACAAGTGTAGAATGGTTAAGAGAGTATTCTAAAGGCTTAGAATGGTCTAGGAATGTGTAATAGGACTTATAATAACCATTAGAATGATCCTAAACAATGCTTGAGTCCCCAAGGGACGTAGAGGGTGTACCATGAGTCCTTGGAGGTTCTAACAAGTGTAGAGTGGTTAAGAGAGTATTCTAAAGGCTTTGAATGGTCTTGGAATGTGTATTAGGACTTATAAGAACCGTTAGAATGATCCTAAACATTGCTTGAGTCCCCGAGGGACGTAGAGGGTGCAGCATGAGTCCTAGGAGGTTCTAATAATTGTAGAATGGTTAAGAGAGTATTCTAAAGGCTTAGAATGGTCTAGGAATGTGTAATAGGACTTATAATAACCATTAGAATGATCCTAAACAATGCTTGAGTCCGCAAGGGACGTAGAGGGTGTACCATGAGTCCTTGGAGGTTCTAACAAGTGTAGAATGGTTAAGAGAGTATTCTAAAGGCTTAGAATGGTCTTGGAATGTGTATTAGGACTTATAAGAACCGTTAGAATGATCCTAAACATTGCTCGAGTCCCCGAGGGATGTAGAGGGTGCAGCATGAGTCCTAGGAGGTTCTAATAATTGTAGAATGGTTAAGAGAGTATTCTAAAGGCTTAGAATGGTCTAGGAAAGTGTACCAGGACTTATAATAACCATTAGAATGATCCTAAACATTGCATGGTACCCCAAGGGAAGTAGAGGGTGTAGCATGAGTCCTTGGAGGTTCTAACAAGTGTAGAATGGTTAAGAGAGTATTCTAAAGGCTTAGAATGGTCTAGGAATGTGTAATAGGACTTATAATAACCATTAGAATGATCCTAAACATTGCATGGTACCCCAAGGGACGTAGAGGGTGTAGCATGAGTCCTTGGAGGTTCTAACAAGTGTAGAATGGTTAAGAGAGTATTCTAAAGGCTTAGAATGGTCTAGGAATGTGTTTTAGGACTTATAAGAACCATTAGAATGATCCTAAACATTGCATGGTACCCCAAGGGACGTAGAGGGTGTACCATGAGTCCTTGGAGGTTCTAACAAGTGTAGAATAGTTAAGAGAGTATTCTAAAGGCTTAGAATGGTCTAGGAATGTGTAATAGGACTTATAATAACCATTAGAATGATCCTAAACAATGCTTGAGTCCCCAAGGGACGTAGAGGGTGTAGCATGAGTCCTTGGAGGTTCTAACAAGTGTAGAATAGTTAAGAGAGTATTCTAAAGGCTTAAAATGGTCTAGGAATGTGTAATAGGACTTATAATAACCATTAGAATGATCCTAAACAATGCTTGAGTCCCCAAGGGACGTAGAGGGTGTACCATGAGTCCTTGGAGGTTCTAACAAGTGTAGAATGGTTAAGAGAGTATTCTAAAGGCTTAGAATGGTCTAGGAATGTGTAATAGGACTTATAATAACCATTAGAATGATCCTAAACAATGCTTGAGTCCCCAAGGGACGTAGAGGGTGTACCATGAGTCCTTGGAGGTTCTAACAAGTGTAGAATGGTGAAGAGAGTATTCTAAAGGCTTAGAATGGTCTAGGAATGTGTTTTAGGACTTATAAGAACCATTAGAATGATCCTAAACATTGCATGGTACCCCAAGGGACGTAGAGGGTGTTCCATGAGTCCTTGGAGGTTCTAACAAGTGTAGAATAGTTAAGAGAGTATTCTAAAGGCTTAGAATGGTCTAGGAATGTGTAATAGGACTTATAATAACCATTAGAATGATCCTAAACAATGCTTGAGTCCCCAAGGGACGTAGAGGGTGTACCATGAGTCCTTGGAGGTTCTAACAAGTGTAGAATGGTTAAGAGAGTATTCTAAAAGCTTAGAATGGTCTTGGAATGTGTATTAGGACTTATAAGAACCATTAGAATGATCCTAAACATTGCTCGATTCCCCAAGGGACGTAGAGGGTGCAGCATGAGTCCTTGGAGGTTCTAATAATTGTAGAATGGTTAAGAGAGTATTCTAAAGGCTTAGAATGGTCTAGGAATGTGTAATAGGACTTATAATAACCATTAGAATGATCCTAAACAGTGCTTGAGTCCCCAAGGGACGTAGAGGGTGTACCATGAGTCCTTGGAGGTTCTAACAAGTGTAGAATGGTTAAGAGAGTATTCTAAAGGCTTAGAAAGGTCTTGGAATGTGTATTAGGACTTATAAGAACCGTTAGAATGATCCTAAACATTGCTCGAGTCCCCGAGGGATGTAGAGGGTGCAGCATGAGTCCTAGGAGGTTCTAATAATTGTAGAATGGTTAAGAGAGTATTCTAAAGGCTTAGAATGGTCTAGGAAAGTGTACCAGGACTTATAATAACCATTAGAATGATCCTAAACATTGCATGGTACCCCAAGGGAAGTAGAGGGTGTAGCATGAGTCCTTGGAGGTTCTAACAAGTGTAGAATGGTAAAAGAGAGTATTCTAAAGGCTTAGAATGGTCTAGGAATGTGTAATAGGACTTATAATAACCATTAGAATGATCCTAAACAATGCTTGAGTCCCCAAGGGACGTAGAGGGTGTACCATGAGTCCTTGGAGGTTCTAACAAGTGTAGAATGGTTAAGAGAGTATTCTAAAAGCTTAGAATGGTCTTGGAATGTGTATTAGGACTTATAAGAACCGTTAGAATGATCCTAAACATTGCTCGAGTCCCCAAGGGACGTAGAGGGTGCAGCATGAGTCCTTGGAGGTTCTAATAAGCGTAGAATGGTTAAGAGAGTATTCTAAAGGCTTAGAATGGTCTAGGAAAGTGTACTAGGACTTATAATAACCATTAGAATGATCCTAAATATTGCATGGTACCACAAGGGACGTAGAGGGTGTAGCATGAGTCCTTGGAGGTTCTAACAAGTGTAGAATGGTTAAGAGAGTATTCTAAAGGCTTAGAATGGTCTAGGAATGTGTAATAGGACTTATAATAACCATTAGAATGATCCTAAACAATGCTTGAGTCCCCAAGGGACGTAGAGGGTGTACCATGAGTCCTTGGAGGTTCTAACAAGTGTAGAGTGGTTAAGAGAGTATTCTAAAGGCTTTGAATGGTCTTGGAATGTGTATTAGGACTTATAAGAACCGTTAGAATGATCCTAAACATTGCTTGAGTCCCCGAGGGACGTAGAGGGTGCAGCATGAGTCCTAGGAGGTTCTAATAATTGTAGAATGGTTAAGAGAGTATTCTAAAGGCTTAGAATGGTCTAGGAATGTGTAATAGGACTTATAATAACCATTAGAATGATCCTAAACAATGCTTGAGTCCGCAAGGGACGTAGAGGGTGTACCATGAGTCCTTGGAGGTTCTAACAAGTGTAGAATGGTTAAGAGAGTATTCTAAAGGCTTAGAATGGTCTTGGAATGTGTATTAGGACTTATAAGAACCGTTAGAATGATCCTAAACATTGCTCGAGTCCCCGAGGGATGTAGAGGGTGCAGCATGAGTCCTAGGAGGTTCTAATAATTGTAGAATGGTTAAGAGAGTATTCTAAAGGCTTAGAATGGTCTAGGAAAGTGTACCAGGACATATAATAACCATTAGAATGATCCTAAACATTGCATGGTACCCCAAGGGAAGTAGAGGGTGCAGCATGAGTCCTTGGAGGTTCTAACAAGTGTAGAATGGTTAAGAGAGTATTCTAAAGGCTTAGAATGGTCTAGGAATGTGTTTTAGGACTTATAAGAACCATTAGAATGATCCTAAACATTGCATGGTACCCCAAGGGACGTAGAGGGTGTACCATGAGTCCTTGGAGGTTCTAACAAGTGTAGAATGGTTAAGAGAGTATTCTAAAGGCTTAGAAAGGTCTTGGAATGTGTATTAGGACTTATAAGAACCGTTAGAATGATCCTAAACATTGCTCGAGTCCCCGAGGGATGTAGAGGGTGCAGCATGAGTCCTAGGAGGTTCTAATAATTGTAGAATGGTTAAGAGAGTATTCTAAAGGCTTAGAATGGTCTAGGAAAGTGTACCAGGACTTATAATAACCATTAGAATGATCCTAAACATTGCATGGTACCCCAAGGGAAGTAGAGGGTGTAGCATGAGTCCTTGGAGGTTCTAACAAGTGTAGAATGGTTAAGAGAGTATTCTAAAGGCTTAGAATGGTCTAGGAATGTGTAATAGGACTTATAATAACCATTAGAATGATCCTAAACAATGCTTGAGTCCCCAAGGGACGTAGAGGGTGTACCATGAGTCCTTGGAGGTTCTAACAAGTGTAGAATGGTTAAGAGAGTATTCTAAAAGCTTAGAATGGTCTTGGAATGTGTATTAGGACTTATAAGAACCGTTACAATGATCCTAAACATTGCTCGAGTCCCCAAGGGACGTAGAGGGTGCAGCATGAGTCCTTGGAGGTTCTAATAAGCGTAGAATGGTTAAGAGAGTATTCTAAAGGCTTAGAATGGTCTAGGAAAGTGTACTAGGACTTATAATAACCATTAGAATGATCCTAAATATTGCATGGTACCACAAGGGACGTAGAGGGTGTAGCATGAGTCCTTGGAGGTTCTAACAAGTGTAGAATGGTTAAGAGAGTATTCTAAAGGCTTAGAATGGTCTAGGAATGTGTAATAGGACTTATAATAACCATTAGAATGATCCTAAACAATGCTTGAGTCCCCAAGGGACGTAGAGGGTGTACCATGAGTCCTTGGAGGTTCTAACAAGTGTAGAGTGGTTAAGAGAGTATTCTAAAGGCTTTGAATGGTCTTGGAATGTGTATTAGGACTTATAAGAACCGTTAGAATGATCCTAAACATTGCTTGAGTCCCCGAGGGACGTAGAGGGTGCAGCATGAGTCCTAGGAGGTTCTAATAATTGTAGAATGGTTAAGAGAGTATTCTAAAGGCTTAGAATGGTCTAGGAATGTGTAATAGGACTTATAATAACCATTAGAATGATCCTAAACAATGCTTGAGTCCCCAAGGGACGTAGAGGGTGTACCATGAGTCCTTGGAGGTTCTAACAAGTGTAGAATGGTTAAGAGAGTATTCTAAAGGCTTAGAATGGTCTTGGAATGTGTATTAGGACTTATAAGAACCGTTAGAATGATCCTAAACATTGCTCGAGTCCCCGAGGGATGTAGAGGGTGCAGCATGAGTCCTAGGAGGTTCTAATAATTGTAGAATGGTTAAGAGAGTATTCTAAAGGCTTAGAATGGTCTAGGAAAGTGTACCAGGACTTATAATAACCATTAGAATGATCCTAAACATTGCATGGTACCCCAAGGGAAGTAGAGGGTGTAGCATGAGTCCTTGGAGGTTCTAACAAGTGTAGAATGGTTAAGAGAGTATTCTAAAGGCTTAGAATGGTCTAGGAATGTGTTTTAGGACTTATAAGAACCATTAGAATGATCCTAAACATTGCATGGTACCCCAAGGGACGTAGAGGGTGTACCATGAGTCCTTGGAGGTTCTAACAAGTGTAGAATTGTTAAGAGAGTATTCTAAAGGCTTAGAATGGTCTAGGAATGTGCATTAGGACATATAAGAACCATTAGAATGATCCTAAACATTGTTCGAGTCCCCAAGGGACATAGAGGGTGTAGCATGAGTCCTTGGAGGTTCTAATAAGTGTAGAATGGTTATGAGAGTATTCTAAAGGCTTAGAATGGTCTAGGAATGTGTATTAGGACGTATCAGAACCATTAGAATGATCCTAAACAATGCATGGTACCCCAAGGGACGTAGAGGGTGTACCATGAGTCCTTGGAGGTTCTAACAAGTGTAGAATGGTTAAGAGAGTATTCTAAAGGCTTAGAATGGTCTAGGAATGTGTAATAGGACTTATAATAACCATTAGAATGATCCTAAACAATGCTTGAGTCCCTAAGGGACGTAGAGGGTGTACCATGAGTTCTTGGAGGTTCTAACAAGTGTAGAATGGTTAAGAGAGTGTTCGAAAGGCTTAGAATGGTCTTGGAATGTGTATTAGGACTTATAAGAACCATTAGAATGATTCTAAACATTGCTCGAGTCCCCGAGGGACGTAGAGGGTGCAGCATGAGTCCTTGGAGGTTCTACTCGTGTAGAATGGTTAAGAGAGTATTCTAAAGGCTTAGAATGGTCTAGGAATGTGTACTAGGAATTAAAAGAACCATTAGAATGATCCTAATCATTGCATGGTACCCCAAGGGACGTATAGGGTGTACCATGAGTCCTTGGAGGTTCTAACAAGTGTAGAATGGTTAAGAGAGTACTCTAATGGCTTAGAATGGTCTAAGAATGTGTAATAGGACTTATAATAACCATTAGAATGATCCTAAACAATGCTTGAGTCCCCAAGGGACATAGAGGGTGTACCATGACTCCTTGGAGGTTCTAACAAGTGTAGAATGGTTAAGAGAGTATTCTAAAAGCTTAGAATGGTCTTGGAATGTGTATTAGGACTTATAAGAATAATTACAATGATCCTAAACATTGCATGGTACCCCAAGGGACGTAGAGGGTGTACCATGAGTCCTTGGAGGTTCTAACAAGTGTAGAATGGTTAAGAGAGTATTCTGAAGGCTGAGAATGGTCTACGAATGTGTATTATGACTTATAATAACCATTAGAATGAACCTTAACATTGCATGGTACCCCAAGGGACGTAGAGGGTGTACCATGAGTCCTTGGAGGTTCTAATAAGTATAGAATGGTTAAGAGTGTATTCTAAAGGCTTAGAATGGTCTAGGAATGTGTAATAGGACTTATAATAACCATTAGAATGATCCTAAACAATGCTTGAGTCCCCAAGGGACGTAGAGGGTGTACCATGAGTCCTTGGAGGTTCTAATAAGTGTAGAATGGTTAAGAGAGCATTCTAAAGGCTTAGAATGGTCTAGGAAAGTGTACTAGGACTTATAATAACTATTAGAATGATCCTAAACATTGCATGGTACCCCAAGGGAAGTAGAGGGTGTAGCATGAGTCCTTTGGACTTATAATAACCATTAGAATGATCCTAAACATTGCATGGTACCCCAAGGGAAGTAGAGGGTGTAACATGAGTCCTTGGAGGTTCTAATAAGTATAGAATGGTTAAGAGAGTATTCTAAAGGCTTAGAATGGTCTAGGAATGTGTACTAGGAATTATAAGAACCATTAGAATGATCCTAATCATTGCATGGTACCCCAAGGGAAGTAGAGGGTGTAGCATGAGTCCTTGGAGGTTCTAACAAGTGTAGAATGGTTAAGAGAGTATTCTAAAGGCTTAGAATGGTCTAGGAATGTGTTTTAGGACATATAAGAATAATTACAATGATCCTAAACATTGCATGGTACCCCAAGGGACGTAGAGGGTGTACCATGAGTCCTTGGAGGTTCTAACAAGTGTAGAATGGTTAAGAGAGTATTCTGAAGGCTGAGAATGGTCTACGAATGTGTATTATGACTTATAATAACCATTAGAATGAACCTTAACATTGCATGGTACCCCAAGGGACGTAGAGGGTGTACCATGAGTCCTTGGAGGTTCTAATAAGTATAGAATGGTTAAGAGTGTATTCTAAAGGCTTAGAATGGTCTAGGAATGTGCATTAGGACATATAAGAACCATTAGAATGATCCTAAACATTGTTCGAGTCCCCAAGGGACATAGAGGGTGTAGCATGAGTCCTTGGAGGTTCTAATAAGTGTAGAATGGTTATGAGAGTATTCTAAAGGCTTAGAATGGTCTAGGAATGTGTATTAGGACGTATCAGAACCATTAGAATGATCCTAAACAATGCATGGTACCCCAAGGGACGTAGAGGGTGTACCATGAGTCCTTGGAGGTTCTAACAAGTGTAGAATGGTTAAGAGAGTATTCTAAAGGCTTAGAATGGTCTAGGAATGTGTACTAGGAATTATAAGAACCATTAGAATGATCCTAATCATTGCATGGTACCCCAAGGGAAGTAGAGGGTGTAGCATGAGTCCTTGGAGGTTCTAACAAGTGTAGAATGGTTAAGAGAGTATTCTAAAGGCTTAGAATGGTCTAGGAATGTGTTTTAGGACATATAAGAATAATTACAATGATCCTAAACATTGCATGGTACCCCAAGGGACGTAGAGGGTGTACCATGAGTCCTTGGAGGTTCTAACAAGTGTAGAATGGTTAAGAGAGTATTCTGAAGGCTGAGAATGGTCTACGAATGTGTATTATGACTTATAATAACCATTAGAATGAACCTTAACATTGCATGGTACCCCAAGGGACGTAGAGGGTGTACCATGAGTCCTTGGAGGTTCTAATAAGTATAGAATGGTTAAGAGTGTATTCTAAAGGCTTAGAATGGTCTAGGAATGTGTAATAGGACTTATAATAACCATTAGAATGATCCTAAACAATGCTTGAGTCCCCAAGGGACGTAGAGGGTGTACCATGAGTCCTTGGAGGTTCTAATAAGTGTAGAATGGTTAAGAGAGCATTCTAAAGGCTTAGAATGGTCTAGGAAAGTGTACTAGGACTTATAATAACTATTAGAATGATCCTAAACATTGCATGGTACCCCAAGGGAAGTAGAGGGTGTAGCATGAGTCCTTTGGACTTATAATAACCATTAGAATGATCCTAAACATTGCATGGTACCCCAAGGGAAGTAGAGGGTGTAACATGAGTCCTCGGAGGTTCTAACAAGTGTAGAATGGTTAAGAGAGTGTTCTAAAGGCTTAGAATGGTCTAGGAATTTGTATTAGGACTTATAATAACCATAAGAATGATCCTAAACATTGCATGTTACCACAAGGGACGTAAAGGGTGTAGCATGAGTCCCTGGAGGTTCTAACAAGTGTAGAATTGTTAAGAGAGTATTCTAAAGGCTTAGAATGGTCTAGGAATGTGTATTAGGACATATAAGAACCATTACAATGATCCTAAACATTGTTCGAAACCCCAAGGGATATAGAGGGTGTAGCATGAGTCCTTGGAGGTTCTAATAAGTGTAGAATGGTTATGAGAGTATTCTAAAGACTTAGAATGGTCTAGGAATGTGTATTAGGACTTATCAGAACCATTAGAATGATCCTAAACAATGCATGGTACCCCAAGGGACATAGAGGGTGTACCATGAGTCCTTGGAGGTTCTAACAAGTGTAGAATGGTTAAGAGAGTATTCTAAAGGCTTAGAATGGTCTAGGAATGTGTAATAGGACTTATAATAACCATTAGAATGATCCTAAACAATGCTTGAGTCCCCAAGGGACGTAGAGGGTGTACCAAGAGTCCTTGGAAGTTCTAACAAGTGTAGAATAGTTAAGAGAGTATTCTAAAGGCTTAGAATGGTCTTGGAATGTGTATTAGGACTTATAAGAACCATTAGAATGATCATAAACATTGCTCGAGTCCCCGAGGGACGTAGAGGGTGCAGCATGAGTCCTTGGAGGTTCTACTAGTGTAGAATGGTTAAGAGAGTATTCTAAAGGCTTAGAATGGTCTAGGAATGTGTACTAGGAATTATAAGAACCATTAGAATGATCCTAATCATTGCATGGTACCCCAAGGGACGTAGAGGGTGTACCATGAGTCCTTGGAGGTTCTAACAAGTGTAGAATGGTGAAGAGAGTATTCTAAAGGCTTAGAATGGTCTAGGAATGTGTTTTAGGACTTATAAGAACCATTAGAATGATCCTAAACATTGCATGGTACCCCAAGGGACGTAGAGGGTGTACCATGAGTCCTTGGAGGTTCTAACAAGTGTAGAATAGTTCAGAGAGTATTCTAAAGGCTTAGAATGGTCCAGGAATGTGTAATAGGACTTATAATAACCATTAGAATGATCCTAAACAATGCTTGAGTCCCCAAGGGACGTAGAGGGTGTACCATGAGTCCTTGGAGGTTCTAACAAGTGTAGAATGGTTAAGAGAGTATTCTAAAAGCTTAGAATGGTCTTGGAATGTGTATTAGGACTTATAAGAACCATTAGAATGATCCTAAACATTGCTCGAGTCCCCAAGGGACGTAGAGGGTGCAGCATGAGTCCTTGGAGGTTCTAACAAGTGTAGAATGGTTAAGAGAGTATTCTAAAGGCTTAGAATGGTCTAGGAATGTGTAATAGGAATTAAAAGAACCATTAGAATGATCCTAATCATTGCATGGTACCCCAAGGGACGTATAGGGTGTACCATGAGTCCTTGGAGGTTCTAACAAGTGTAGAATGGTTAAGAGAGTACTCTAAAGGCTTAGAATGGTCTAAGAATGTGTAATAGGACTTATAATAACCATTAGAATGATCCTAAACAATGCTTGAGTCCCCAAGGGACATAGAGGGTGTACCATGACTCCTTGGAGGTTCTTACAAGTGTAGAATGGTTAAGAGAGTATTCTAAAGGCTTAGAATGGTCTAGGAATGTGTTTTAGGACATATAAGAATAATTACAATGATCCTAAACATTGCATGGTACCCCAAGGGACGTAGAGGGTGTACCATGAGTCCTTGGAGGTTCTAACAAGTGTAGAATGGTTAAGAGAGTATTCTGAAGGCTGAGAATGGTCTACGAATGTGTATTATGACTTATAATAACCATTAGAATGATCCTTAACATTGCATGGTACCCCAAGGGACGTAGAGGGTGTACCATGAGTCCTTGGAGGTTCTAATAAGTATAGAATGGTTAAGAGAGTATTCTAAAGGCTTAGAATGGTCTAGGAATGTGTAATAGGACTTATAATAACCATTAGAATGATCCTAAACAATGCTTGAGTCCCCAAGGGACGTAGAGGGTGTACCATGAGTCCTTGGAGGTTCTAACAAGTGTAGAATGGTTAAGAGAGTATTCTAAAAGCTTAGAATGGTCTTGGAATGTGTATTAGGACTTATAAGAACCATTAGAATGATCCTAAACATTGCTCGAGTCCCCAAGGGACGTAGAGGGTGCAGCATGAGTCCTTGGAGGTTCTAATAAGTGTAGAATGGTTAAGAGAGCATTCTAAAGGCTTAGAATGGTCTAGGAAAGTGTACTAGGACTTATAATAACTATTAGAATGATCCTAAACATTGCATGGTACCCCAAGGGAAGTAGAGGGTGTAGCATGAGTCCTTTGGACTTATAATAACCATTAGAATGATCCTAAATATTGCATGGTACCCCAAGGGAAGTAGAGGGTGTAGCATGAGTCCTCGGAGGTTCTAACAAGTGTAGAATGGTTAAGAGAGTGTTCTAAAGGCTTAGAATGGTCTAGGAATTTGTATTAGGACTTATAATAACCATTAGAATGATCCTAAACATTGCATGTTACCACAAGGGACGTAAAGGGTGTAGCATGAGTCCCTAGAGGTTCTAACAAGTGTAGAATTGTTAAGAGAGTATTCTAAAGGCTTAGAATGGTCTAGGAATGTGTATTAGGACATATAAGAACCCTTATAATGATCCTAAACATTGTTCGAAACCCCAAGGGATATAGAGGGTGTAGCATGAGTCCTTGGAGGTTCTAATAAGTGTAGAATGGTTATGAGAGTATTCTAAAGATTTAGAATGGTCTAGGAATGTGTATTAGGACTTATCAGAACCATTAGAATGATCCTAATCATTGCATGGTACCACAAGGGACGTAAAGGGTGTAGCATGAGTCCCTGGAGGTTCTAACAAGTGTAGAATGGTTAAGAGAGTATTCTAAAGGCTTAGAATGGTCTAGGAATGTGTAATAGGACTTATAATAACCATTAGAATGATCCTAAACAATGCTTGAGTCCCCAAGGGACGTAGAGGGTGTACCAAGAGTCCTTGGAAGTTCTAACAAGTGTAGAATAGTTAAGAGAGTATTCTAAAGGCTTAGAATGGTCTTGGAATGTGTATTAGGACTTATAAGAACCATTAGAATGATCATAAACATTGCTCGAGTCCCCGAGGGACGTAGAGGGTGCAGCATGAGTCCTTGGAGGTTCTACTAGTGTATAATGGTTAAGAGAGTATTCTAAAGGCTTAGAATGGTCTAGGAATGTGTTTTAGGACTTATAAGAACCATTAGAATGATCCTAAACATTGCATGGTACCCCAAGGGACGTAGAGGGTGTACCATGAGTCCTTGGAGGTTCTAACAAGTGTAGAATAGTTCAGAGAGTATTCTAAAGGCTTAGAATGGTCCAGGAATGTGTAATAGGACTTATAATAACCATTAGAATGATCCTAAACAATGCTTGAGTCCCCAAGGGACGTAGAGGGTGTACCATGAGTCCTTGGAGGTTCTAACAAGTGTAGAATGGTTAAGAGAGTATTCTAAAAGCTTAGAATGGTCTTGGAATGTGTATTAGGACTTATAAGAACCATTAGAATGATCCTAAACATTGCTCGAGTCCCCAAGGGACGTAGAGGGTGCAGCATGAGTCCTTGGAGGTTCTAACAAGTGTAGAATGGTTAAGAGAGTATTCTAAAGGCTTAGAATGGTCTAGGAATGTGTAATAGGAATTAAAAGAACCATTAGAATGATCCTAATCATTGCATGGTACCCCAAGGGACGTATAGGGTGTACCATGAGTCCTTGGAGGTTCTAACAAGTGTAGAATGGTTAAGAGAGTACTCTAAAGGCTTAGAATGGTCTAAGAATGTGTAATAGGACTTATAATAACCATTAGAATGATCCTAAACAATGCTTGAGTCCCCAAGGGACATAGAGGGTGTACCATGACTCCTTGGAGGTTCTTACAAGTGTAGAATGGTTAAGAGAGTATTCTAAAGGCTTAGAATGGTCTAGGAATGTGTTTTAGGACATATAAGAATAATTACAATGATCCTAAACATTGCATGGTACCCCAAGGGACGTAGAGGGTGTACCATGAGTCCTTGGAGGTTCTAACAAGTGTAGAATGGTTAAGAGAGTATTCTGAAGGCTGAGAATGGTCTACGAATGTGTATTATGACTTATAATAACCATTAGAATGATCCTTAACATTGCATGGTACCCCAAGGGACGTAGAGGGTGTACCATGAGTCCTTGGAGGTTCTAATAAGTATAGAATGGTTAAGAGAGTATTCTAAAGGCTTAGAATGGTCTAGGAATGTGTAATAGGACTTATAATAACCATTAGAATGATCCTAAACAATGCTTGAGTCCCCAAGGGACGTAGAGGGTGTACCATGAGTCCTTGGAGGTTCTAACAAGTGTAGAATGGTTAAGAGAGTATTCTAAAAGCTTAGAATGGTCTTGGAATGTGTATTAGGACTTATAAGAACCATTAGAATGATCCTAAACATTGCTCGAGTCCCCAAGGGACGTAGAGGGTGCAGCATGAGTCCTTGGAGGTTCTAATAAGTGTAGAATGGTTAAGAGAGCATTCTAAAGGCTTAGAATGGTCTAGGAAAGTTTACTAGGACTTATAATAACTATTAGAATGATCCTAAACATTGCATGGTACCCCAAGGGAAGTAGAGGGTGTAGCATGAGTCCTTTGGACTTATAATAACCATTAGAATGATCCTAAACATTGCATGGTACCCCAAGGGAAGTAGAGGGTGTAGCATGAGTCCTCGGAGGTTCTAACAAGTGTAGAATGGTTAAGAGAGTGTTCTAAAGGCTTAGAATGGTCTAGGAATTTGTATTAGGACTTATAATAACCATTAGAATGATCCTAAACATTGCATGTTACCACAAGGGACGTAAAGGGTGTAGCATGAGTCCCTGGAGGTTCTAACAAGTGTAGAATTGTTAAGAGAGTATTCTAAAGGCTTAGAATGGTCTAGGAATGTGTATTAGGACATATAAGAACCATTATAATGATCCTAAACATTGTTCGAAACCCCAAGGGATATAGAGGGTGTAGCATGAGTCCTTGGAGGTTCTAACAAGTGTAGAATAGTTCAGAGAGTATTCTAAAGGCTTAGAATGGTCTAGGAATGTGTTTTAGGACATATAAGAATAATTACAATGATCCTAAACATTGCATGGTACCCCAAGGGACGTAGAGGGTGTACCATGAGTCCTTGGAGGTTCTAACAAGTGTAGAATGGTTAAGAGAGTATTCTAAAAGCTTAGAATGGTCTTGGAATGTGTATTAGGACTTATAAGAACCATTAGAATGATCCTAAACATTGCTCGAGTCCCCAAGGGACGTAGAGGGTGCAGCATGAGTCCTTGGAGGTTCTAACAAGTGTAGAATGGTTAAGAGAGTATTCTAAAGGCTTAGAATGGTCTAGGAATGTGTAATAGGAATTAAAAGAACCATTAGAATGATCCTAATCATTGCATGGTACCCCAAGGGACGTATAGGGTGTACCATGAGTCCTTGGAGGTTCTAACAAGTGTAGAATGGTTAAGAGAGTACTCTAAAGGCTTAGAATGGTCTAAGAATGTGTAATAGGACTTATAAGAACCATTAGAATGATCCTAAACATTGCTCGAGTCCCCAAGGGACGTAGAGGGTGCAGCATGAGTCCTTGGAGGTTCTAATAAGTGTAGAATGGTTAAGAGAGCATTCTAAAGGCTTAGAATGGTCTAGGAAAGTGTACTAGGACTTATAATAACTATTAGAATGATCCTAAACATTGCATGGTACCCCAAGGGAAGTAGAGGGTGTAGCATGAGTCCTTTGGACTTATAATAACCATTAGAATGATCCTAAATATTGCATGGTACCCCAAGGGAAGTAGAGGGTGTAGCATGAGTCCTCGGAGGTTCTAACAAGTGTAGAATGGTTAAGAGAGTGTTCTAAAGGCTTAGAATGGTCTAGGAATTTGTATTAGGACTTATAATAACCATTAGAATGATCCTAAACATTGCATGTTACCACAAGGGACGTAAAGGGTGTAGCATGAGTCCCTAGAGGTTCTAACAAGTGTAGAATTGTTAAGAGAGTATTCTAAAGGCTTAGAATGGTCTAGGAATGTGTATTAGGACATATAAGAACCCTTATAATGATCCTAAACATTGTTCGAAACCCCAAGGGATATAGAGGGTGTAGCATGAGTCCTTGGAGGTTCTAATAAGTGTAGAATGGTTATGAGAGTATTCTAAAGATTTAGAATGGTCTAGGAATGTGTATTAGGACTTATCAGAACCATTAGAATGATCCTAATCATTGCATGGTACCACAAGGGACGTAAAGGGTGTTGCATGAGTCCCTGGAGGTTCTAACAAGTGTAGAATGGTTAAGAGAGTATTCTAAAGGCTTAGAATGGTCTAGGAATGTGTAATAGGACTTATAATAACCATTAGAATGATCCTAAACAATGCTTGAGTCCCCAAGGGACGTAGAGGGTGTACCAAGAGTCCTTGGAAGTTCTAACAAGTGTAGAATAGTTAAGAGAGTATTCTAAAGGCTTAGAATGGTCTTGGAATGTGTATTAGGACTTATAAGAACCATTAGAATGATCATAAACATTGCTCGAGTCCCCGAGGGACGTAGAGGGTGCAGCATGAGTCCTTGGAGGTTCTACTAGTGTATAATGGTTAAGAGAGTATTCTAAAGGCTTAGAATGGTCTAGGAATGTGTTTTAGGACTTATAAGAACCATTAGAATGATCCTAAACATTGCATGGTACCCCAAGGGACGTAGAGGGTGTACCATGAGTCCTTGGAGGTTCTAACAAGTGTAGAATAGTTCAGAGAGTATTCTAAAGGCTTAGAATGGTCCAGGAATGTGTAATAGGACTTATAATAACCATTAGAATGATCCTAAACAATGCTTGAGTCCCCAAGGGACGTAGAGGGTGTACCATGAGTCCTTGGAGGTTCTAACAAGTGTAGAATGGTTAAGAGAGTATTCTAAAAGCTTAGAATGGTCTTGGAATGTGTATTAGGACTTATAAGAACCATTAGAATGATCCTAAACATTGCTCGAGTCCCCAAGGGACGTAGAGGGTGCAGCATGAGTCCTTGGAGGTTCTAACAAGTGTAGAATGGTTAAGAGAGTATTCTAAAGGCTTAGAATCGTCTAGGAATGTGTAATAGGAATTAAAAGAACCATTAGAATGATCCTAATCATTGCATGGTACCCCAAGGGACGTATAGGGTGTACCATGAGTCCTTGGAGGTTCTAACAAGTGTAGAATGGTTAAGAGAGTACTCTAAAGGCTTAGAATGGTCTAAGAATGTGTAATAGGACTTATAATAACCATTAGAATGATCCTAAACAATGCTTGAGTCCCCAAGGGACATAGAGGGTGTACCATGACTCCTTGGAGGTTCTTACAAGTGTAGAATGGTTAAGAGAGTATTCTAAAGGCTTAGAATGGTCTAGGAATGTGTTTTAGGACATATAAGAATAATTACAATGATCCTAAACATTGCATGGTACCCCAAGGGACGTAGAGGGTGTACCATGAGTCCTTGGAGGTTCTAACAAGTGTAGAATGGTTAAGAGAGTATTCTGAAGGCTGAGAATGGTCTACGAATGTGTATTATGACTTATAATAACCATTAGAATGATCCTTAACATTGCATGGTACCCCAAGGGACGTAGAGGGTGTACCATGAGTCCTTGGAGGTTCTAATAAGTATAGAATGGTTAAGAGAGTATTCTAAAGGCTTAGAATGGTCTAGGAATGTGTAATAGGACTTATAATAACCATTAGAATGATCCTAAACAATGCTTGAGTCCCCAAGGGACGTAGAGGGTGTACCATGAGTCCTTGGAGGTTCTAACAAGTGTAGAATGGTTAAGAGAGTATTCTAAAAGCTTAGAATGGTCTTGGAATGTGTATTAGGACTTATAAGAACCATTAGAATGATCCTAAACATTGCTCGAGTCCCCAAGGGACGTAGAGGGTGCAGCATGAGTCCTTGGAGGTTCTAATAAGTGTAGAATGGTTAAGAGAGCATTCTAAAGGCTTAGAATGGTCTAGGAAAGTGTACTAGGACTTATAATAACTATTAGAATGATCCTAAACATTGCATGGTACCCCAAGGGAAGTAGAGGGTGTAGCATGAGTCCTTTGGACTTATAATAACCATTAGAATGATCCTAAACATTGCATGGTACCCCATGGGAAGTAGAGGGTGTAGCATGAGTCCTCGGAGGTTCTAACAAGTGTAGAATGGTTAAGAGAGTGTTCTAAAGGCTTAGAATGGTCTAGGAATTTGTATTAGGACTTATAATAACCATTAGAATGATCCTAAACATTGCATGTTACCACAAGGGACGTAAAGGGTGTAGCATGAGTCCCTGGAGGTTCTAACAAGTGTAGAATTGTTAAGAGAGTATTCTAAAGGCTTAGAATGGTCTAGGAATGTGTATTAGGACATATAAGAACCATTATAATGATCCTAAACATTGTTCGAAACCCCAAGGGATATAGAGGGTGTAGCATGAGTCCTTGGAGGTTCTAATAAGTGTAGAATGGTTATGAGAGTATTCTAAAGATTTAGAATGGTCTAGGAATGTGTATTAGGACTTATCAGAACCATTAGAATGATCCTAATCATTGCATGGTACCACAAGGGACGTAAAGGGTGTAGCATGAGTCCCTGGAGGTTCTAACAAGTGTAGAATGGTTAAGAGAGTATTCTAAAGGCTTAGAATGGTCTAGGAATGTGTAATAGGACTTATAATAACCATTAGAATGATCCTAAACAATGCTTGAGTCCCCAAGGGACGTAGAGGGTGTACCAAGAGTCTTGGAAGTTCTAACAAGTGTAGAATAGTTAAGAGAGTATTCTAAAGGCTTAGAATGGTCTTGGAATGTGTATTAGGACTTATAAGAACCATTAGAATGATCCTAAACATTGCTCGAGTCCCCAAGGGACGTAGAGGGTGCAGCATGAGTCCTTGGAGGTTCTAACAAGTGTAGAATGGTTAAGAGAGTATTCTAAAGGCTTAGAATGGTCTAGGAATGTGTAATAGGAATTAAAAGAACCATTAGAATGATCCTAATCATTGCATGGTACCACAAGGGACGTATAGGGTGTACCATGAGTCCTTGGAGGTTCTAACAAGTGTAGAATGGTTAAGAGAGTACTCTAAAGGCTTAGAATGGTCTAAGAATGTGTAATAGGACTTATAATAACCATTAGAATGATCCTAAACAATGCTTGAGTCCCCAAGGGACATAGAGGGTGTACCATGACTCCTTGGAGGTTCTTACAAGTGTAGAATGGTTAAGAGAGTATTCTAAAGGCTTAGAATGGTCTAGGAACGTGTTTTAGGACATATAAGAATAATTACAATGATCCTAAACATTGCATGGTACCCCAAGGGACGTAGAGGGTGTACCATGAGTCCTTGGAGGTTCTAACAAGTGTAGAATGGTTAAGAGAGTATTCTGAAGGCTGAGAATGGTCTACGAATGTGTATTATGACTTATAATAACCATTAGAATGATCCTTAACATTGCATGGTACCCCAAGGGACGTAGAGGGTGTACCATGAGTCCTTGGAGGTTCTAATAAGTATAGAATGGTTAAGAGAGTATTCTAAAGGCTTAGAATGGTCTAGGAATGTGTAATAGGACTTATAATAACCATTAGAATGATCCTAAACAATGCTTGAGTCCCCAAGGGACGTAGAGGGTGTACCATGAGTCCTTGGAGGTTCTAACAAGTGTAGAATGGTTAAGAGAGTATTCTAAAAGCTTAGAATGGTCTTGGAATGTGTATTAGGACTTATAAGAACCATTAGAATGATCCTAAACATTGCTCGAGTCCCCAAGGGACGTAGAGGGTGCAGCATGAGTCCTTGGAGGTTCTAATAAGTGTAGAATGGTTAAGAGAGCATTCTAAAGGCTTAGAATGGTCTTGGAAAGTGTACTAGGACTTATAATAACTATTAGAATGATCCTAAACGTTGCATGGTACCCCAAGGGAAGTAGAGGGTGTAGCATGAGTCCTTTGGACTTATAATAACCATTAGAATGATCCTAAACATTGCATGGTACCCCAAGGGAAGTAGAGGGTGTA
This sequence comes from Crotalaria pallida, assembly GCA_037953625.1. Classification (NCBI taxonomy): domain Eukaryota; kingdom Viridiplantae; phylum Streptophyta; class Magnoliopsida; order Fabales; family Fabaceae; genus Crotalaria; species Crotalaria pallida. The sequence continues at coordinate 59,863,248 of CM075655.1, read as the reverse complement.
GCATGAGTCCTCGGAGGTTCTAACAAGTGTAGAATGGTTAAGAGAGTGTTCTAAAGGCTTAGAATGGTCTAGGAATTTGTATTAGGACTTATAATAACCATTAGAATGATCCTAAACATTGCATGTTACCACAAGGGACGTAAAGGGTGTAGCATGAGTCCCTGGAGGTTCTAACAAGTGTAGAATTGTTAAGAGAGTATTCTAAAGGCTTAGAATGGTCTAGGAATGTGTATTAGGACATATAAGAACCATTATAATGATCCTAAACATTGTTCGAAACCCCAAGGGATATAGAGGGTGTAGCATGAGTCCTTGGAGGTTCTAATAAGTGTAGAATGGTTATGAGAGTATTCTAAAGATTTAGAATGGTCTAGGAATGTGTATTAGGACTTATCAGAACCATTAGAATGATCCTAATCATTGCATGGTACCACAAGGGACGTAAAGGGTGTAGCATGAGTCCCTGGAGGTTCTAACAAGTGTAGAATGGTTAAGAGAGTATTCTAAAGGCTTAGAATGGTCTAGGAATGTGTAATAATAGGACTTATAATAACCATTAGAATGATCCTAAACAATGCTTGAGTCCCCAAGGGACGTAGAGGGTGTACCAAGAGTCCTTGGAAGTTCTAACAAGTGTAGAATAGTTAAGAGAGTATTCTAAAGGCTTAGAATGGTCTTGGAATGTGTATTAGGACTTATAAGAACCATTAGAATGATCATAAACATTGCTCGAGTCCCCGAGGGACGTAGAGGGTGCAGCATGAGTCCTTGGAGGTTCTACTAGTGTATAATGGTTAAGAGAGTATTCTAAAGGCTTAGAATGGTCTAGGAATGTGTACTAGGAATTATAAGAACCATTAGAATGATCCTAATCATTGCATGGTACCCCAAGGGACGTAGAGGGTGTACTATGAGTCCTTGGAGGTTCTAACAAGTGTAGAATGGTGAAGAGAGTATTCTAAAGGCTTAGAATGGTCTAGGAATGTGTTTTAGGACTTATAAGAACCATTAGAATGATCCTAAACATTGCATGGTACCCCAAGGGACGTAGAGGGTGTACCATGAGTCCTTGGAGGTTCTAACAAGTGTAGAATAGTTAAGAGAGTATTCTAAAGGCTTAGAATGGTCTAGGAATGTGTAATAGGACTTATAATAACCATTAGAATGATCCTAAACAATGCTTGAGTCCCCAAGGGACGTAGAGGGTGTACCATGAGTCCTTGGAGGTTCTAACAAGTGTAGAATGGTTAAGAGAGTATTCTAAAAGCTTAGAATGGTCTTGGAATGTGTATTAGGACTTATAAGAACCATTAGAATGATCCTAAACATTGCTCGAGTCCCCAAGGGACGTAGAGGGTGCAGCATGAGTCCTTGGAGGTTCTAATAAGTGTAGAATGGTTAAGAGAGCATTCTAAAGGCTTAGAATGGTCTAGGAAAGTGTACTAGGACTTATAATAACTATTAGAATGATCCTAAACATTGCATGATACCCCGAGGGAAGTAGAGGGTGTAGCATGAGTCCTTTGGACTTATAATAACCATTAGAATGATCCTAAACATTGCATGGTACCCCAAGGGAAGTAGAGGGTGTAGCATGAGTCCTCGGAGGTTCTAACAAGTGTAGAATGGTTAAGAGAGTGTTCTAAAGGCTTAGAATGGTCTAGGAATTTGTATTAGGACTTATAATAACCATTAGAATGATCCTAAACATTGCATGTTACCACAAGGGACGTAAAGGGTGTAGCATGAGTCCCTGGAGGTTCTAACAAGTGTAGAATTGTTAAGAGAGTATTCTAAAGTCTTAGAATGGTCTAGGAATGTGTATTAGGACATATAAGAACCATTACAATGATCCTAAACATTGTTCGAAACCCCAAGGGATATAGAGGGTGTAGCATGAGTCCTTGGAGGTTCTAATAAGTGTAGAATGGTTATGAGAGTATTCTAAAGACTTAGAATGGTCTAGGAATGTGTATTAGGACTTATCAGAACCATTAGAATGATCCTAAACAATGCATGGTACCCCAAGGGACGTAGAGGGTGTACCATGAGTCCTTGGAGGTTCTAACAAGTGTAGAATGGTTAAGAGAGTATTCTAAAGGCTTAGAATGGTCTAGGAATGTGTAATAGGACTTATAATAACCATTAGAATGATCCTAAACAATGCTTGAGTCCCCAAGGGACGTAGAGGGTGTACCAAGAGTCCTTGGAAGTTCTAACAAGTGTAGAATAGTTAAGAGAGTATTCTAAAGGCTTAGAATGGTCTTGGAATGTGTATTAGGACTTATAAGAACCATTACAATGATCATAAACATTGCTCGAGTCCCCGAGGGACGTAGAGGGTGCAGCATGAGTCCTTGGAGGTTCTACTAGTGTAGAATGGTTAAGAGAGTATTCTAAAGGCTTAGAATGGTCTAGGAATGTGTACTAGGAATTATAAGAACCATTAGAATGATCCTAATCATTGCATGGTACCCCAAGGGACGTAGAGGGTGTACCATGAGTCCTTGGAGGTTCTAACAAGTGTAGAATGGTGAAGAGAGTATTCTAAAGGCTTAGAATGGTCTAGGAATGTGTTTTAGGACTTATAAGAACCATTAGAATGATCCTAAACTTTGCATGGTACCCCAAGGGACGTAGAGGGTGTACCATGAGTCCTTGGAGGTTCTAACAAGTGTAGAATAGTTCAGAGAGTATTCTAAAGGCTTAGAATGGTCTAGGAATGTGTAATAGGACTTATAATAACCATTAGAATGATCCTAAACAATGCTTGAGTCCCCAAGGGACGTAGAGGGTGTACCATGAGTCCTTGGAGGTTCTAACAAGTGTAGAATGGTTAAGAGAGTATTCTAAAAGCTTAGAATGGTCTTGGAATGTGTATTAGGACTTATAAGAACCATTAGAATGATCCTAAACATTGCTCGAGTCCCCAAGGGACGTAGAGGGTGCAGCATGAGTCCTTGGAGATTCTAATAAGTGTAGAATGGTTAAGAGAGCATTCTAAAGGCTTAGAATGGTCTAGGAAAGTGTACTAGGACTTATAATAACTATTAGAATGATCCTAAACATTGCATGGTACCCCAAGGGAAGTAGAGGGTGTAGCATGAGTCCTTTGGACTTATAATAACCATTAGAATGATCCTAAACATTGCATGGTACCCCAAGGGAAGTAGAGGGTGTAGCATGAGTCCTTTGGACTTATAATAACCATTAGAATGATCCTAAACATTGCATGTTACCACAAGGGACGTAAAGGGTGTAGCATGAGTCCCTGGAGGTTCTAACAAGTGTAGAATTGTTAAGAGAGTATTCTAAAGGCTTAGAATAGTCTAGGAATGTGTATTAGGACATATAAGAACCATTATAATGATCCTAAACATTGTTCGAAACCCCAAGGGATATAGAGGGTGTAGCATGAGTCCTTGGAGGTTCTAATAAGTGTAGAATGGTTATGAGAGTATTCTAAAGACTTAGAATGGTCTAAGAATGTGTATTAGGACTTATCAGAACCATTAGAATGATCCTAAACAATGCATGGTACCCCAAGGGACGTAGAGGGTGTAGCATGAGTCCTTGGAGGTTCTAACAAGTGTAGAATGGTTAAGAGAGTATTCTAAAGGCATAGAATGGTCTAGAAATGTGTAATAGGACTTATAATAACCATTAGAATGATCCTAAACAATGCTTGAGTCCCCAAGGGACGTAGATGGTGTACCAAGAGTCCTTGGAGGTTCTAACAAGTGTAGAATAGTTAAGAGAGTATTCTAAAGGCTTAGAATGGTCTAAGAATGTGTAATAGGACTTATAAGAACCATTAGAATGATCCTAAACAATGCTTGAGTCCCCAAGGGACGTAGAGGGTGTACCAAGAGTCCTTGGAGGTTCTAACAAGTGTAGAATAGTTAAGAGAGTATTCTAAAGGCTTAGAATGGTCTTGGAATGTGTATTAGGACTTATAAGAACCATTAGAATGATCATAAACATTGCTCGAGTCCCCGAGGGACGTAGAGGGTGCAGCATGAGTCCTTGGAGGTTCTAACAAGTGTAGAATGGTTAAGAGAGTATTCTAAAGGCATAGAATGGTCTAGAAATGTGTAATAGGACTTATAATAACCATTAGAATGATCCTAAACAATGCTTGAGTCCCCAAGGGACGTAGAGGGTGTACCAAGAGTCCTTGGAGGTTCTAACAAGTGTAGAATAGTTAAGAGAGTATTCTAAAGGCTTAGAATGGTCTAAGAATGTGTAATAGGACTTATAAGAACCATTAGAATGATCCTAAACAATGCTTGAGTCCCCAAGGGACGTAGAGGGTGTACCAAGAGTCCTTGGAGGTTCTAACAAGTGTAGAATAGTTAAGAGAGTATTCTAAAGGCTTAGAATGGTCTTGGAATGTGTATTAGGACTTATAAGAACCATTAGAATGATCATAAACATTGCTCGAGTCCCCGAGGGACGTAGAGGGTGCAGCATGAGTCCTTGGAGGTTCTACTAGTGTAGAATGGTTAAGAGAGTATTCTAAAGGCTTAGAATGGTCTAGGAAAGTGTACTAGGAATTATAAGAACCATTAGAATGATCCTAATCATTGCATGGTACCCCAAGGGACGTAGAGGGTGTACCATGAGTCCTTGGAGGTTCTAACAAGTGTAGAATGGTGAAGAGAGTATTCTAAAGGCTTAGAATGGTCTAGGAATGTGTTTTAGGACTTATAAGAACCATTAGAATGATCCTAAACATTGCATGGTACCCCAAGGGACGTAGAGGGTGTACCATGAGTCCTTGGAGGTTCTAACAAGTGTAGAATAGTTAAGAGAGTATTCTAAAGGCTTAGAATGGTCTAGGAATGTGTAATAGGACTTATAATAACCATTAGAATGAACCTAAACAATGCTTGAGTCCCCAAGGGACGTAGAGGGTGTACCAAGAGTCCTTGGAGGTTCTAACAAGTGTAGAATAGTTAAGAGAGTATTATAAAGGCTTAGAATGGTATTGGAATGTGTATTAGGACTTATAAGAACCATTAGAATGACCCTAAACATTGCTCGAGTCCCCGAGGGACGTAGAGGGTGCAACATGAGTCCTTGGAGGTTCTCCTAGTGTAGAATGGTTAGGAGAGTATTCTAAAGGCTTAGAATGGTCTAGGAATGTTTAATAGGAATTAAAAGAACCATTAGAATGATCCTAATCATTGCATGGTACCCCAAGGGACGTAGAGGGTGTACCATGAGTCCTTGGAGGTTCTAACAAGTGTAGAATGGTTAAGAGAGTACTCTAAAGGCTTAGAATGGTCTAAGAATGTGTAATAGGACTTATAATAACCATTAGAATGATCCTAAACAATGCTTGAGTCCCCAATGGACATAGAGGGTGTACCATGACTCCTTGGCGGTTCTTACAAGTGTAGAATGGTTAAGAAAGTATTCTAAAGGCTTAGAATGGTCTAGGAATGTGTTTTAGGACATATAAGAATAATTACAATGATCCTAAACATTGCTTGGTACCCCAAGGGACGTAGAGGGTGTACCATGAGTCCTTGGAGGTTCTAACAAGTGTAGAATGGTTAAGAGAGTATTCTGAAGGCTGAGAATGGTCTAGGAATGTGTATTATGACTTATGATAACCATTAGAATGATCCTTAACATTGCATGGTACCCCAAGGGACGTAGAGGGTGTACCATGAGTCCTTGGAGGTTCTAATAAGTGTAGAATGGTTAAGAGAGTATTCTAAAGGCTTAGAATGGTATAGGAATGTGTAATAGGACTTATAATAACCATTAGAACTATCCTAAACATGGCATGGTACCCCTAGGGACGTAGATGATGTACCATGAGTCCTTGGAGGTTCTAACAAGTGTAGAATGGTTAAGTGAGTATTCTAAAGGTATAGAATGGTCTAGGAATGTGTATTAGGACTTATAAGAACCATTAGAATGATCCTAAATATTGCATGGTACCCCAAGGGACGTAGAGGGTGTACCATGAGTCCTTGGAGGTTCTAACAAGTGTAGAATAGTTAAGAGAGTATTCTAAAGGCTTAGAATGGTCTAGGAATGTGTAATAGGACTTATTATAACCATTAGAATGATCCTAAACAATGCTTGAGTCCCCAAGGGACGTAGAGGGTGTACCATGAGTCCTTGGAGGTTCTAACAAGTGTAGAATGGTTAAGAGAGTATTCTAAAAGCTTAGAATGGTCTTGGAATGTGTATTAGGACTTATAAGAACCATTAGAATGATCCTAAACATTGCTCGAGTCCCCAAGGGACGTAGAGGGTGCACCATGAGTCCTTGGAGGTTCTAATAAGTGTAGAATGGTTAAGATAGTATTCTAAAGGCTTAGAATGGTCTAGGAATGTGTACTAGGAATTAAAAGAACCATTAGCATGATCCTAATCATTGCATGGTACCCCAAGGGACGTAGAGGGTGTACCATGAGTCCTTGGAGGTTCTAACAAGTGTAGAATGGTTAAGAGAGTACTCTAAAGGCTTAGAATGGTCTAAGAATGTGTAATAGGACTTATAATAACCATTAGAATGATCCTAAACAATGCTTGAGTCCCCAAGGGACGTAGAGGGTGTACCAAGAGTCCTTGGAGGTTCTAACAAGTGTAGAATAGTTAAGAGAGTATTCTAAAGGCTTAGAATGGTCTTGGAATGTGTATTAGGACTTATAAGAACCATTAGAATGATCATAAACATTGCTCGAGTCCCCGAGGAACGTAGAGGGTGCAGCATGAGTCCTTGGAGGTTCTACTAGTGTAGAATGGTTAAGAGAGTATTCTAAAGGCTTAGAATGGTCTAGGAAAGTGTACTAGGAATTATAAGAACCATTAGAATGATCCTAATCATTGCATGGTACCCCAAGGGACGTAGAGGGTGTACCATGAGTCCTTGGAGGTTCTAACAAGTGTAGAATGGTGAAGAGAGTATTCTAAAGGCTTAGAATGGTCTAGGAATGTGTTTTAGGACTTATAAGAACCATTAGAATGATCCTAAACATTGCATGGTACCCCAAGGGACGTAGAGGGTGTACCATGAGTCCTTGGAGGTTCTAACAAGTGTAGAATAGTTAAGAGAGTATTCTAAAGGCTTAGAATGGTCTAGGAATGTGTAATAGGACTTATAATAACCATTAGAATGATCCTAAACAATGCTTGAGTCCCCAAGGGACGTAGAGGGTGTACCAAGAGTCCTTGGAGGTTCTAACAAGTGTAGATAGTTAAGAGAGTATTATAAAGGCTTAGAATGGTATTGGAATGTGTATTAGGACTTATAAGAACCATTAGAATGATCCTAAACATTGCTCGAGTCCCCGAGGGACGTAGAGGGTGCAACATGAGTCCTTGGAGGTTCTCCTAGTGTAGAATGGTTAGGAGAGTATTCTAAAGGCTTAGAATGGTCTAGGAATGTTTACTAGGAATTAAAAGAACCATTAGAATGATCCTAATCATTGCATGGTACCCCAAGGGACGTAGAGGGTGTACCATGAGTCCTTGGAGGTTCTAACAAGTGTAGAATGGTTAAGAGAGTACTCTAAAGGCTTAGAATGGTCTAAGAATGTGTAATAGGACTTATAATAACCATTAGAATGATCCTAAACAATGCTTGAGTCCCCAAGGGACATAGAGGGTGTACCATGACTCCTTGGAGGTTCTTACAAGTGTAGAATGGTTAAGAAAGTATTCTAAAGGCTTAGAATGGTCTAGGAACGTGTTTTAGAACATATAAGAATAATTACAATGATCCTAAACATTGCTTGGTACCCCAAGGGACGTAGAGGGTGTACCATGAGTCCTTGGAGGTTCTAACAAGTGTAGAATGGTTAAGAGAGTATTCTGAAGGCTGAGAATGGTCTAGGAATGTGTATTATGACTTATAATAACCATTAGAATGATCCTTAACATTGCATGGTACCCCAAGGGACGTAGAGGGTGTACCATGAGTCCTTGGAGGTTCTAATAAGTGTAGAATGGTTAAGAGAGTATTCTAAAGGCTTAGAATGGTATAGGAATGTGTAATAGGACTTATAATAACCATTAGAACTATCCTAAACATGGCATGGTACCCCTAGGGACGTAGATGATGTACCATGTGTCCTTGGAGGTTCTAACAAGTGTAGAATGGTTAAGTGAGTATTCTAAAGGTATAGAATGGTCTAGGAATGTGTATTAGGACTTATAAGAACCATTAGAATGATCCTAAATATTACATGGTACCCCAAGGGACGTAGAGGGTGTACCATGAGTCCTTGGAGGTTCTAACAAGTGTAGAATAGTTAAGAGAGTATTCTAAAGGCTTAGAATGGTCTAGGAATGTGTAATAGGACTTATTATAACCATTAGAATGATCCTAAACAATGCTTGAGTCCCCAAGGGACGTAGAGGGTGTACCATGAGTCCTTGGAGGTTCTAACAAGTGTAGAATGGTTAAGAGAGTATTCTAAAAGCTTAGAATGGTCTTGGAATGTGTATTAGGACTTATAAGAACCATTAGAATGATCCTAAACATTGCTCGAGTCCCCAAGGGACGTAGAGGGTGCACCATGAGTCCTTGGAGGTTCTAATAAGTGTAGAATGGTTAAGATAGTATTCTAAAGGCTTAGAATGGTCTAGGAATGTGTACTAGGAATTAAAAGAACCATTAGCATGATCCTAATCATTGCATGGTACCCCAAGGGACGTAGAGGGTGTACCATGAGTCCTTGGAGGTTCTAACAAGTGTAGAATGGTTAAGAGAGTACTCTAAAGGCTTAGAATGGTCTAAGAATGTGTAATAGGACTTATAATAACCATTAGAATGATCCTAAACAATGCTTGAGTCCCCAAGGGACGTAGAGGGTGTACCAAGAGTCCTTGGAGGTTCTAACAAGTGTAGATAGTTAAGAGAGTATTATAAAGGCTTAGAATGGTATTGGAATGTGTATTAGGACTTATAAGAACCATTAGAATGATCCTAAACATTGCTCGAGTCCCCGAGGGACGTAGAGGGTGCAACATGAGTCCTTGGAGGTTCTCCTAGTGTAGAATGGTTAGGAGAGTATTCTAAAGGCTTAGAATGGTCTAGGAATGTTTACTAGGAATTAAAAGAACCATTAGAATGATCCTAATCATTGCATGGTACCCCAAGGGACGTAGAGGGTGTACCATGAGTCCTTGGAGGTTCTAACAAGTGTAGAATGGTTAAGAGAGTACTCTAAAGGCTTAGAATGGTCTAAGAATGTGTAATAGGACTTATAATAACCATTAGAATGATCCTAAACAATGCTTGAGTCCCCAAGGGACATAGAGGGTGTACCATGACTCCTTGGAGGTTCTTACAAGTGTAGAATGGTTAAGAAAGTATTCTAAAGGCTTAGAATGGTCTAGGAACGTGTTTTAGGACATATAAGAATAATTACAATGATCCTAAACATTGCTTGGTACCCCAAGGGACGTAGAGGGTGTACCATGAGTCCTTGGAGGTTCTAACAAGTGTAGAATGGTTAAGAGAGTATTCGGAAGGCTGAGAATGGTCTAGGAATGTGTATTATGACTTATAATAACCATTAGAATGATCCTTAACATTGCATGGTACCCCAAGGGACGTAGAGGGTGTACCATGAGTCCTTGGAGGTTCTAATAAGTGTAGAATGGTTAAGAGAGTATTCTAAAGGCTTAGAATGGTATAGGAATGTGTAATAGGACTTATAATAACCATTAGAATGATCCTAAACAATGCTTGAGTCCCCAAGGGACGTAGAGGGTGTACCATGAGTCCTTGGAGGTTCTAACAAGTGTAGAATGGTTAAGAGAGTATTCTAAAAGCTTAGAATGGTCTTGGAATGTGTATTAGGACTTATAAGAACCATTAGAATGATCCTAAACATTGCTCGAGTCCCCAAGGGACGTAGAGGGTGCACCATGAGTCCTTGGAGGTTCTAATAAGTGTAGAATGGTTAAGATAGTATTCTAAAGGCTTAGAATGGTCTAGGAATGTGTACTAGGAATTAAAAGAACCATTAGCATGATCCTAATCATTGCATGGTACCCCAAGGGACGTAGAGGGTGTACCATGAGTCCTTGGAGGTTCTAACAAGTGTAGAATGGTTAAGAGAGTACTCTAAAGGCTTAGAATGGTCTAAGAATGTGTAATAGGACTTATAATAACCATTAGAATGATCCTAAACAATGCTTGAGTCCCCAAGGGACGTAGAGGGTGTACCAAGAGTCCTTGGAGGTTCTAACAAGTGTAGAATAGTTAAGAGAGTATTCTAAAGGCTTAGAATGGTCTTGGAATGTGTATTAGGACTTATAAGAACCATTAGAATGATCATAAACATTGCTCGAGTCCCCGAGGGACGTAGAGGGTGCAGCATGAGTCCTTGGAGGTTCTACTAGTGTAGAATGGTTAAGAGAGTATTCTAAAGGCTTAGAATGGTCTAGGAAAGTGTACTAGGAATTATAAGAACCATTAGAATGATCCTAATCATTGCATGGTACCCCAAGGGACGTAGAGGGTGTACCATGAGTCCTTGGAGGTTCTAGCAAGTGTAGAATGGTGAAGAGAGTATTCTAAAGGCTTAGAATGGTCTAGGAATGTGTTTTAGGACTTATAAGAACCATTAGAATGATCCTAAACATTGCATGGTACCCCAAGGGACGTAGAGGGTGTACCATGAGTCCTTGGAGGTTCTAACAAGTGTAGAATAGTTAAGAGAGTATTCTAAAGGCTTAGAATGGTCTAGGAATGTGTAATAGGACTTATAATAACCATTAGAATGATCCTAAACAATGCTTGAGTCCCCAAGGGACGTAAAGGGTGTACCAAGAGTCCTTGGAGGTTCTAACAAGTGTAGAATAGTTAAGAGAGTATTATAAAGGCTTAGAATGGTATTGGAATGTGTATTATGACTTATAAGAACCATTAGAATGATCCTAAACATTGCTCGAGTCCCCGAGGGACGTAGAGGGTGCAACATGAGTCCTTGGAGGTTCTCCTAGTGTAGAATGGTTAGGAGAGTATTCTAAAGGCTTAGAATGGTCTAGGAATGTTTACTAGGAATTAAAAGAACCATTAGAATGATCCTAATCATTGCATGGTACCCCAAGGGACGTAGAGGGTGTACCATGAGTCCTTGGAGGTTCTAACAAGTGTAGAATGGTTAAGAGAGTACTCTAAAGGCTTAGAATGGTCTAAGAATGTGTAATAGGACATATAATAACCATTAGAATGAGTCTCCAAGGGACATAGAGGGTGTACCATGACTCCTTGGAGGTTCTTACAAGTGTAGAATGGTTAAGAAAGTATTCTAAAGGCTTAGAATGGTGTAGGAATGTGTTTTAGGACATATAAGAATAATTACAATGATCCTAAACATTGCTTGGTACCCCAAGGGACGTAGAGGGTGTACCATGAGTCCTTGGAAGTTCTAACAAGTGTAGAATGGTTAAGAGAGTATTCTGAAGGCTGAGAATGGTCTTGGAATGTGTATTATGACTTATAATAACCATTAGAATGATCCTTAACATTGCATGGTACCCCAAGGGACGTAGAGGGTGTACCATGAGTCCTTGGAGGTTCTAATAAGTGTAGAATGGTTAAGAGAGTATTCTAAAGGCTTAGAATGGTATAGGAATGTGTAATAGGACTTATAATAACCCTTAGAACTATCCTAAACATTGCATGGTACCCCTAGGGACGTAGATGATGTACCATGAGTCCTTGGAGGTTCTAACTAGTGTAGAATGTTTAAGTGAGTATTCTAAAGGCATAAAATGGTCTAGGAATGTGTATTAGGACTTATAAGAACCATTAGAATGATCATAAATATTGCAGGTACCCCAAGGGACGTAGAGGGTGTACCATGAGTCCTTGGAGGTTCTAACAAGTGTAGAATGGTGAAGAGAGTATTCTAAAGGCTTAGAATGGTCTAGGAATGTGTTTTAGGACTTATAAGAACCATTAGAATGATCCTAAACATTGCATGGTACCCCAAGGGACGTAGAGGGTGTACCATGAGTCCTTGGAGGTTCTAACAAGTGTAGAATAGTTAAGAGAGTATTCTAAAGGCTTAGAATGGTCTAGGAATGTGTAATAGGACTTATAATAACCATTAGAATGAACCTAAACAATGCTTGAGTCCCCAAGGGACGTAGAGGGTGTACCAAGAGTCCTTGGAGGTACTAACAAGTGTAGAATAGTTAAGAGAGTATTATAAAGGCTTAGAATGGTATTGGAATGTGTATTAGGACTTATAAGAACCATTAGAATGACCCTAAACATTGCTCGAGTCCCCGAGGGACGTAGAGGGTGCAACATGAGTCCTTGGAGGTTCTCCTAGTGTAGAATGGTTAGGAGAGTATTCTAAAGGCTTAGAATGGTCTAGGAATGTTTAATAGGAATTAAAAGAACCATTAGAATGATCCTAATCATTGCATGGTACCCCAAGGGACGTAGAGGGTGTACCATGAGTCCTTGGAGGTTCTAACAAGTGTAGAATGGTTAAGAGAGTACTCTAAAGGCTTAGAATGGTCTAAGAATGTGTAATAGGACTTATAATAACCATTAGAATGATCCTAAACAATGCTTGAGTCCCCAATGGACATAGAGGGTGTACCATGACTCCTTGGCGGTTCTTACAAGTGTAGAATGGTTAAGAAAGTATTCTAAAGGCTTAGAATGGTCTAGGAATGTGTTTTAGGACATATAAGAATAATTACAATGATCCTAAACATTGCTTGGTACCCCAAGGGACGTAGAGGGTGTACCATGAGTCCTTGGAGGTTCTAACAAGTGTAGAATGGTTAAGAGAGTATTCTGAAGGCTGAGAATGGTCTAGGAATGTGTATTATGACTTATGATAACCATTAGAATGATCCTTAACATTGCATGGTACCGCAAGGGACGTAGAGGGTGTACCATGAGTCCTTGGAGGTTCTAATAAGTGTAGAATGGTTAAGAGAGTATTCTAAAGGCTTAGAATGGTATAGGAATGTGTAATAGGACTTATAATAACCATTAGAACTATCCTAAACATGGCATGGTACCCCTAGGGACGTAGATGATGTACCATGAGTCCTTGGAGGTTCTAACAAGTGTAGAATGGTTAAGTGAGTATTCTAAAGGTATAGAATGGTCTAGGAATGTGTATTAGGACTTATAAGAACCATTAGAATGATCCTAAATATTGCATGGTACCCCAAGGGACGTAGAGGGTGTACCATGAGTCCTTGGAGGTTCTAACAAGTGTAGAATAGTTAAGAGAGTATTCTAAAGGCTTAGAATGGTCTAGGAATGTGTAATAGGACTTATTATAACCATTAGAATGATCCTAAACAATGCTTGAGTCCCCAAGGGACGTAGAGGGTGTACCATGAGTCCTTGGAGGTTCTAACAAGTGTAGAATGGTTAAGAGAGTATTCTAAAAGCTTAGAATGGTCTTGGAATGTGTATTAGGACTTATAAGAACCATTAGAATGATCCTAAACATTGCTCGAGTCCCCAAGGGACGTAGAGGGTGCACCATGAGTCCTTGGAGGTTCTAATAAGTGTAGAATGGTTAAGATAGTATTCTAAAGGCTTAGAATGGTCTAGGAATGTGTACTAGGAATTAAAAGAACCATTAGCATGATCCTAATCATTGCATGGTACCCCAAGGGACGTAGAGGGTGTACCATGAGTCCTTGGAGGTTCTAACAAGTGTAGAATGGTTAAGAGAGTACTCTAAAGGCTTAGAATGGTCTAAGAATGTGTAATAGGACTTATAATAACCATTAGAATGATCCTAAACAATGCTTGAGTCCCCAAGGGACGTAGAGGGTGTACCAAGAGTCCTTGGAGGTTCTAACAAGTGTAGAATAGTTAAGAGAGTATTCTAAAGGCTTAGAATGGTCTTGGAATGTGTATTAGGACTTATAAGAACCATTAGAATGATCATAAACATTGCTCGAGTCCCCGAGGAACGTAGAGGGTGCAGCATGAGTCCTTGGAGGTTCTACTAGTGTAGAATGGTTAAGAGAGTATTCTAAAGGCTTAGAATGGTCTAGGAAAGTGTACTAGGAATTATAAGAACCATTAGAATGATCCTAATCATTGCATGGTACCCCAAGGGACGTAGAGGGTGTACCATGAGTCCTTGGAGGTTCTAACAAGTGTAGAATGGTGAAGAGAGTATTCTAAAGGCTTAGAATGGTCTAGGAATGTGTTTTAGGACTTAGAAGAACCATTAGAATGATCCTAAACATTGCATGGTACCCCAAGGGACGTAGAGGGTGTACCATGAGTCCTTGGAGGTTCTAACAAGTGTAGAATAGTTAAGAGAGTATTCTAAAGGCTTAGAATGGTCTAGGAATGTGTAATAGGACTTATAATAACCATTAGAATGATCCTAAACAATGCTTGAGTCCCCAAGGGACGTAGAGGGTGTACCAAGAGTCCTTCGAGGTTCTAACAAGTGTAGATAGTTAAGAGAGTATTATAAAGGCTTAGAATGGTATTGGAATGTGTATTAGGACTTATAAGAACCATTAGAATGATCCTAAACATTGCTCGAGTCCCCGAGGGACGTAGAGGGTGCAACATGAGTCCTTGGAGGTTCTCCTAGTGTAGAATGGTTAGGAGAGTATTCTAAAGGCTTAGAATGGTCTAGGAATGTTTACTAGGAATTAAAAGAACCATTAGAATGATCCTAATCATTGCATGGTACCCCAAGGGACGTAGAGGGTGTACCATGAGTCCTTGGAGGTTCTAACAAGTGTAGAATGGTTAAGAGAGTACTCTAAAGGCTTAGAATGGTCTAAGAATGTGTAATAGGACTTATAATAACCATTAGAATGATCCTAAACAATGCTTGAGTCCCCAAGGGACATAGAGGGTGTACCATGACTCCTTGGAGGTTCTTACAAGTGTAGAATGGTTAAGAAAGTATTCTAAAGGCTTAGAATGGTCTAGGAACGTGTTTTAGGACATATAAGAATAATTACAATGATCCTAAACATTGCTTGGTACCCCAAGGGACGTAGAGGGTGTACCATGAGTCCTTGGAGGTTCTAACAAGTGTAGAATGGTTAAGAGAGTATTCTGAAGGCTGAGAATGGTCTAGGAATGTGTATTATGACTTATAATAACCATTAGAATGATCCTTAACATTGCATGGTACCCCAAGGGACGTAGAGGGTGTACCATGAGTCCTTGGAGGTTCTAATAAGTGTAGAATGGTTAAGAGAGTATTCTAAAGGCTTAGAATGGTATAGGAATGTGTAATAGGACTTATAATAACCATTAGAACTATCCTAAACATGGCATGGTACCCCTAGGGACGTAGATGATGTACCATGTGTCCTTGGAGGTTCTAACAAGTGTAGAATGGTTAAGTGAGTATTCTAAAGGTATAGAATGGTCTAGGAATGTGTATTAGGACTTATAAGAACCATTAGAATGATCCTAAATATTACATGGTACCCCAAGGGACGTAGAGGGTGTACCATGAGTCCTTGGAGGTTCTAACAAGTGTAGAATAGTTAAGAGAGTATTCTAAAGGCTTAGAATGGTCTAGGAATGTGTAATAGGACTTATTATAACCATTAGAATGATCCTAAACAATGCTTGAGTCCCCAAGGGACGTAGAGGGTGTACCATGAGTCCTTGGAGGTTCTAACAAGTGTAGAATGGTTAAGAGAGTATTCTAAAAGCTTAGAATGGTCTTGGAATGTGTATTAGGACTTATAAGAACCATTAGAATGATCCTAAACATTGCTCGAGTCCCCAAGGGACGTAGAGGGTGCACCATGAGTCCTTGGAGGTTCTAATAAGTGTAGAATGGTTAAGATAGTATTCTAAAGGCTTAGAATGGTCTAGGAATGTGTACTAGGAATTAAAAGAACCATTAGCATGATCCTAATCATTGCATGGTACCCCAAGGGACGTAGAGGGTGTACCATGAGTCCTTGGAGGTTCTAACAAGTGTAGAATGGTTAAGAGAGTACTCTAAAGGCTTAGAATGGTCTAAGAATGTGTAATAGGACTTATAATAACCATTAGAATGATCCTAAACAATGCTTGAGTCCCCAAGGGACGTAGAGGGTCTACCAAGAGTCCTTGGAGGTTCTAACAAGTGTAGAATAGTTAAGAGAGTATTCTAAAGGCTTAGAATGGTCTTGGAATGTGTATTAGGACTTATAAGAACCATTAGAATGATCATAAACATTGCTCGAGTCCCCGAGGGACGTAGAGGGTGCAGCATGAGTCCTTGGAGGTTCTACTAGTGTAGAATGGTTAAGAGAGTATTCTAAAGGCTTAGAATGGTCTAGGAAAGTGTACTAGGAATTATAAGAACCATTAGAATGATCCTAATCATTGCATGGTACCCCAAGGGACGTAGAGGGTGTACCATGAGTCCTTGGAGGTTCTAGCAAGTGTAGAATGGTGAAGAGAGTATTCTAAAGGCTTAGAATGGTCTAGGAATGTGTTTTAGGACTTATAAGAACCATTAGAATGATCCTAAACATTGCATGGTACCCCAAGGGACGTAGAGGGTGTACCATGAGTCCTTGGAGGTTCTAACAAGTGTAGAATAGTTAAGAGAGTATTCTAAAGGCTTAGAATGGTCTAGGAATGTGTAATAGGACTTATAATAACCATTAGAATGATCCTAAACAATGCTTGAGTCCCCAAGGGAGGTAAAGGGTGTACCAAGAGTCCTTGGAGGTTCTAACAAGTGTAGAATAGTTAAGAGAGTATTATAAAGGCTTAGAATGGTATTGGAATGTGTATTATGACTTATAAGAACCATTAGAATGATCCTAAACATTGCTCGAGTCCCCGAGGGACGTAGAGGGTGCAACATGAGTCCTTGGAGGTTCTCCTAGTGTAGAATGGTTAGGAGAGTATTCTAAAGGCTTAGAATGGTCTAGGAATGTTTACTAGGAATTAAAAGAACCATTAGAATGATCCTAATCATTGCATGGTACCCCAAGGGACGTAGAGGGTGTACCATGAGTCCTTGGAGGTTCTAACAAGTGTAGAATGGTTAAGAGAGTACTCTAAAGGCTTAGAATGGTCTAAGAATGTGTAATAGGACATATAATAACCATTAGAATGAGTCTCCAAGGGACATAGAGGGTGTACCATGACTCCTTGGAGCTTCTTACAAGTGTAGAATGGTTAAGAAAGTATTCTAAAGGCTTAGAATGGTGTAGGAATGTGTTTTAGGACATATAAGAATAATTACAATGATCCTAAACATTGCTTGGTACCCCAAGGGACGTAGAGGGTGTACCATGAGTCCTTGGAAGTTCTAACAAGTGTAGAATGGTTAAGAGAGTATTCTGAAGGCTGAGAATGGTCTTGGAATGTGTATTATGACTTATAATAACCATTAGAATGATCCTTAACATTGCATGGTACCCCAAGGGACGTAGAGGGTGTACCATGAGTCCTTGGAGGTTCTAATAAGTGTAGAATGGTTAAGAGAGTATTCTAAAGGCTTAGAATGGTATAGGAATGTGTAATAGGACTTATAATAACCATTAGAACTATCCTAAACATTGCATGGTACCCCTAGGGACGTAGATGATGTACCATGAGTCCTTGGAGGTTCTAACTAGTGTAGAATGTTTAAGTGAGTATTCTAAAGGCATAAAATGGTCTAGGAATGTGTATTAGGACTTATAAGAACCATTAGAATGATCATAAATATTGCAGGTACCCCAAGGGACGTAGAGGGTGTACCATGAGTCCTTGGAGGTTCTAACAAGTGTAGAATAGTTAAGAGAGTATTCTAAAGGCTTAGAATGGTCTAGGAATGTGTAATAGGACTTATAATAACCATTAGAATGATCCTAAACAATGCTTGAGTCCCCAAGGGACGTAGAGGGTGTACCATGAGTCCTTGGAGGTTCTAACAAGTGTAGAATGGTTAAGAGAGTATTCTAAAAGCTTAGAATGGTCTTGGAATGTGTATTAGGACTTATAAGAACCATTAGAATGATCCTAAACATTGCTCGAGTCCCCAAGGGACGTAGAGGGTGCAGCATGAGTCCTTGGAGGTTCTAATAAGTGTAGAATGGTTAAGAGAGCATTCTAAAGGCTTAGAATGGTCTAGGAAAGTGTACTAGGACTTATAATAACTATTAGAATGTTCCTAAACATTGCATGGTACCCCAAGGGAAGTAGAGGGTGTAGCATGAGTCCTTTGGACTTATAATAACCATTAGAATGATCCTAAACATTGCATGGTACCCCAAGGGAAGTAGAGGGTGTAGCATGAGTCCTCGGAGGTTCTAACAAGTGTAGAATGGTTAAGAGAGTGTTCTAAAGGCTTAGAATGGTCTAGGAATTTGAATTAGGACTTATAATAACCATTAGAATGATCCTAAACATTGCATGTTACCATAAGGGACGTAAAGGGTGTAGCATGAGTCCCTGGAGGTTCTAACAAGTGTAGAATTGTTAAGAGAGTATTCTAAAGGCTTAGAATGGTCTAGGAATGTGTATTAGGACATATAAGAACCATTATAATGATCCTAAACATTATTCGAAACCCCAAGGGATATAGAGGGTGTAGCATGAGTCCTTGGAGGTTCTAATAAGTGTAGAATGGTTATGAGAGTATTCTAAAGACTTAGAATGGTGTAGGAATGTGTATTAGGACTTATCAGAACCATTAGAATGATCCTAAACAATGCATGGTACCCCAAGGGACGTAGAGGGTGTACCATGAGTCCTTGGAGGTTCTAACAAGTGTAGAATGGTTAAGAGAGTATTCTAAAGGCTTAGAATGGTCTAGGAATGTGTAATAGGACTTATAATAACCATTAGAATGATCCTAAACAATGCTTGAGTCCCCAAGGGACGTAGAGGGTGTACCAAGAGTCCTTGGAGGTTCTAACAAGTGTAGAATAGTTAAGAGAGTATTCTAAAGGCTTAGAATGGTCTAGGAATGTGTTTTAGGACATATAAGAATAATTACAATGATCCTAAACATTGCTTTGTACCCCAAGGGACGTAGAGGGTGTACCATGAGTCCTTGGAGGTTCTAACAAGTGTAGAATGGTTAAGAGAGTATTCTGAAGGCTGAGAATGGTCTAGGAATGTGTATTATGACTTATAATAACCATTAGAATGATCCTTAACATTGCATGGTACCCCAAGGGACATAGAGGGTGTACCATGAGTCCTTGGAGGTTCTAATAAGTGTAGAATGGTTAAGAGAGTATTCTAAAGGCTTAGAATGGTATAGGAATGTGTAATAGGACTTATAATAACCATTAGAACTATCCTAAACATTGCAAGGTACCCCTAGGGACGTAGATGATGTACCATGAGTCCTTGGAGGTTCTAACTAGTGTAGAATGATTAAGTGAGTATTCTAAAGGCATAGAATGGTCTAGGAATGTGTATTAGGACTTATAAGAACCATTAGAATGATCCTAAATATTGCATGGTACCCCAAGGGACGTAGAGGGTGTACCATGAGTCCTTGGAGGTTTTAACAAGTGTAGAATAGTTAAGAGAGTATTCTAAAGGCTTAGAATGGTCTAGGAATGTGTAATAGGACTTATAATAACCATTAGAATGATCCTAAACAATGCTTGAGTCCCCAAGGGACGTAGAATGTGTACCATGAGTCCTTGGAGATTCTAACAAGTGTAGAATGGTTAAGAGAGTATTCTAAAAGCTTAGAATGGTCTTGGAATGTGTATTAGGACTTATAAGAACCATTAGAATGATCCTAAACATTGCTCGAGTCCCCAAGGGACGTAGAGGGTGCAGCATGAGTCCTTGGAGGTTCTAATAAGTGTAGAATGGTTAAGAGAGCATTCTAAAGGCTTAGAATGGTCTAGGAAAGTGTACTAGGACTTATAATAACTATTAGAATGATCCTAAACATTGCATGGTACCCCAAGGGAAGTAGAGGGTGTAGCATGAGTCCTTTGGACTTATAATAACCATTAGAATGATCCTAAACATTGCATGGTACCCCAAGGGAAGTAGAGGGTGTAGCATGAGTCCTCGGAGGTTCTAACAAGTGTAGAATGGTTAAGAGAGTGTTCTAAAGGCTTAGAATGGTCTAGGAATTTGTATTAGGACTTATAATAACCATTAGAATGATCCTAAACATTGCATGTTACCATAAGGGACGTAAAGGGTGTAGCATGAGTCCCTGGAGGTTCTAACAAGTGTAGAATTGTTAAGAGAGTATACTAAAGTCTTAGAATGGTCTAGGAATGTGTATTAGGACATATAATAACCATTATAATGATCCTAAACATTATTCGAAACCCCAAGGGATATAGAGGGTGTAGCATGAGTCCTTGGAGGTTCTAATAAGTGTAGAATGGTTATGAGAGTATTCTAAAGACTTAGAATGGTGTAGGAATGTGTATTAGGACTTATCAGAACCATTAGAATGATCCTAAACAATGCATGGTACCCCAAGGGACGTAGAGGGTGTACCATGAGTCCTTGGAGGTTCTAACAAGTGTAGAATAGTTAAGAGAGTATTCTAAAGGCTTAGAATGGTCTTGGAATGTGTATTAGGACTTATAAGAACCATTAGAATGATCATAAACATTGCTCGAGTCCCCGAGGGACGTAGAGGGTGCAGCATGAGTCCTTGGAGGTTCTACTAGTGTAGAATGGTTAAGAGAGTATTCTAAAGGCTTAGAATGGTCTAGGAATGTGTACTAGGAATTATAAGAACCATTAGAATGATCCTAATCATTGCATGGTACCCCAAGGGACGTAGAGGGTGTACCATGAGTCCTTGGAGGTTCTAACAAGTGTAGAATGGTGAAGAGAGTATTCTAAAGGCTTAGAATGGTCTAGGAATGTGTTTCAGGACTTATAAGAACCATTAGAATGATCCTAAACATTGCATGGTACCCCAAGGGACGTAGAGGGTGTACCATGAGTCCTTGGAGGTTCTAACAAGTGTAGAATAGTTAAGAGAGTATTCTAAAGGCTTAGAATGGTCTAGGAATGTGTAATAGGACTTATAATAACCATTAGAATGATCCTAAACAATGCTTGAGTCCCCAAGGGACGTAGAGGGTGTACCATGAGTAATTGGAGGTTCTAACAAGTGTAGAATGGTTAAGAGAGTATTCTAAAAGCTTAGAATGGTCTTGGAATGTGTATTAGGACTTATAAGAACCATTAGAATGATCCTAAACATTGCTCGAGTCCCCAAGGGACGTAGAGGGTGCACCATGAGTCCTTGGAGGTTCTAATAAGTGTAGAATGGTTAAGAGAGTATTCTAAAGGCTTAGAATGGTCTAGGAAAGTGTACTAGGACTTATAATAACCATTAGAATGATCCTAAACATTGCATGGTACCCCAAGGGAAGTAGAGGGTGTAGCATGAGTCCTTGGGACTTATAATAACCATTAGAATGATCCTAAACATCGCATGGTACCCCAAGGGAAGTTGAGGGTGTAGCATGAGTCCTCAGAGGTTCTAACAAGTGTAGAATGGTTAAGAGAGCGTTCTAAAGGCTTAGAATGGTCTTGGAATGTGTATTAGGACTTATAAGAACTATTAGAATGATCATAAACATTGCTCGAGTCCCCGAGGAACGTAGAGGGTGCAGCATGAGTCCTTGGAGGTTCTACTAGTGTAGAATGGTTAAGAGAGTATTCTAAAGGCTTAGAAAGGTCTAGAATGTGTACTAGGAATTATAAGAACCATTAGAATGATCCTAATCATTGCATGGTACCCCAAGGGAAGTAGAGGGTGTAGCAAGAGTACTTGGAGGTTCTAATAAGTGTAGAATGGTTAAGAGAGTATTCTAAAGGCTTAGAATGGTATAGGAATGTGTAATAGGACTTATAATAACCATTAGAACTATCCTAAACATTGCATGGTACCCCTAGGGACGTAGATGATGTACCATGAGTCCTTGGAGGTTCTAACAAGTGTAGAATGGTTAAGAGAGTATTCTAAAGG
Source organism: Crotalaria pallida (assembly GCA_037953625.1). NCBI lineage: Eukaryota > Viridiplantae > Streptophyta > Magnoliopsida > Fabales > Fabaceae > Crotalaria > Crotalaria pallida. Next base: position 59,841,322 of record CM075655.1, on the reverse strand, counting down.
CTTAGAATGGTCTAAGAATGTGTAATAGGACTTATAATAACCATTAGAACTATCCTAAACATTGTTCGAGTACCCAAGGGACATAGAGGGTGCAGCATGAGTCCTTGGAGGTTCTAATAAGTGTAGAATGGTTAAGAGAGTATTCTGAAGGCTGAGAATGGTCTAGGAATGTGTATTATGACTTATAATAACCATTAGAATGATCCTTAACATTGCATGGTACCCCAAGGGACATAGAGGGTGTACCATGAGTCCTTGGAGGTTCTAATAAGTGTAGAATGGTTAAGAGAGTATTCTAAAGGCTTAGAATGGTATAGGAATGTGTAATAGGACTTATAATAACCATTAGAACTATCCTAAACATTGCATGGTACCCCAAGGGAAGTAGAGGGTGTAGCATGAGTCCTTTGGACTTATAATAACCATTAGAATGATCCTAAACATTGCATGGTACCCCAAGGGAAGTAGAGGGTGTAGCATGAGTCCTCGGAGGTTCTAACAAGTGTAGAATGGTTAAGAGAGTGTTCTAAAGGCTTAGAATGGTCTAGGAATTTGTATTAGGACTTATAATAACCATTAGAATGATCCTAAACATTGCATGTTACCATAAGGGACGTAAAGGGTGTAGCATGAGTCCCTGGAGGTTCTAACAAGTGTAGAATTGTTAAGAGAGTATTCTAAAGGCTTAGAATGGTCTAGGAATGTGTATTAGGACATATAATAACCATTATAATGATCCTAAACATTATTCGAAACCCCAAGGGATATAGAGGGTGTAGCATGAGTCCTTGGAGGTTCTAATAAGTGTAGAATGGTTATGAGAGTATTCTAAAGACTTAGAATGGTGTAGGAATGTGTATTAGGACTTATCAGAACCATTAGAATGATCCTAAACAATGCATGGTACCCCAAGGGACGTAGAGGGTGTACCATGAGTCCTTGGAGGTTCTAACAAGTGTAGAATAGTTAAGAGAGTATTCTAAAGGCTTAGAATGGTCTTGGAATGTGTATTAGGACTTATAAGAACCATTAGAATGATCATAAACATTGCTCGAGTCCCCGAGGGACGTAGAGGGTGCAGCATGAGTCCTTGGAGGTTCTACTAGTGTAGAATGGTTAAGAGAGTATTCTAAAGGCTTAGAATGGTCTAGGAATGTGTACTAGGAATTATAAGAACCATTAGAATGATCCTAATCATTGCATGGTACCCCAAGGGACGTAGAGGGTGTACCATGAGTCCTTGGAGGTTCTAACAAGTGTAGAATGGTGAAGAGAGTATTCTAAAGGCTTAGAATGGTCTAGGAATGTGTTTCAGGACTTATAAGAACCATTAGAATGATCCTAAAATTGCATGGTACCCCAAGGGACGTAGAGGGTGTACCATGAGTCCTTGGAGGTTCTAACAAGTGTAGAATAGTTAAGAGAGTATTCTAAAGGCTTAGAATGGTCTAGGAATGTGTAATAGGACTTATAATAACCATTAGAATGATCCTAAACAATGCTTGAGTCCCCAAGGGACGTAGAGGGTGTACCATGAGTAATTGGAGGTTCTAACAAGTGTAGAATGGTTAAGAGAGTATTCTAAAAGCTTAGAATGGTCTTGGAATGTGTATTAGGACTTATAAGAACCATTAGAATGATCCTAAACATTGCTCGAGTCCCCAAGGGACGTAGAGGGTGCACCATGAGTCCTTGGAGGTTCTAATAAGTGTAGAATGGTTAAGAGAGTATTCTAAAGGCTTAGAATGGTCTAGGAAAGTGTACTAGGACTTATAATAACCATTAGAATGATCCTAAACATTGCATGGTACCCCAAGGGAAGTAGAGGGTGTAGCATGAGTCCTTGGGACTTATAATAACCATTAGAATGATCCTAAACATCGCATGGTACCCCAAGGGAAGTTGAGGGTGTAGCATGAGTCCTCAGAGGTTCTAACAAGTGTAGAATGGTTAAGAGAGCGTTCTAAAGGCTTAGAATGGTCTTGGAATGTGTATTAGGACTTATAAGAACTATTAGAATGATCATAAACATTGCTCGAGTCCCCGAGGAACGTAGAGGGTGCAGCATGAGTCCTTGGAGGTTCTACTAGTGTAGAATGGTTAAGAGAGTATTCTAAAGGCTTAGAAAGGTCTAGAATGTGTACTAGGAATTATAAGAACCATTAGAATGATCCTAATCATTGCATGGTACCCCAAGGGAAGTAGAGGGTGTAGCAAGAGTACTTGGAGGTTCTAATAAGTGTAGAATGGTTAAGAGAGTATTCTAAAGGCTTAGAATGGTATAGGAATGTGTAATAGGACTTATAATAACCATTAGAACTATCCTAAACATTGCATGGTACCCCTAGGGACGTAGATGATGTAGCATGAGTCCTTGGAGGTTCTAACAAGTGTAGAATGGTTAAGAGAGTATTCTAAAGGCTTAGAATGGTCTAAGAATGTGTAATAGGACTTATAATAACCATTAGAACTATCCTAAACATTGTTCGAGTCCCCAAGGGACATAGAGGGTGCAGCATGAGTCCTTGGAGGTTCTAATAAGTGTAGAATGGTTAAGAGAGTATTCTGAAGGCTGAGAATGGTCTAGGAATGTGTATTATGACTTATAATAACCATTAGAATGATCCTTAACATTGCATGGTACCCCAAGGGACATAGAGGGTGTACCATGAGTCCTTGGAGGTTCTAATAAGTGTAGAATGGTTAAGAGAGTATTCTAAAGGCTTAGAATGGTATAGGAATGTGTAATAGGACTTATAATAACCATTAGAACTATCCTAAACATTGCATGGTACCCCAAGGGAAATAGAGGGTGTAGCATGAGTCCTTTGGACTTATAATAACCATTAGAATGATCCTAAACATTGCATGGTACCCCAAGGGAAGTAGAGGGTGTAGCATGAGTCCTCGGAGGTTCTAACAAGTGTAGAATGGTTAAGAGAGTGTTCTAAAGGCTTAGAATGGTCTAGGAATTTGTATTAGGACTTATAATAACCATTAGAATGATCCTAAACATTGCATGTTACCATAAGGGACGTAAAGGGTGTAGCATGAGTCCCTGGAGGTTCTAACAAGTGTAGAATTGTTAAGAGAGTATTCTAAAGGCTTAGAATGGTCTAGGAATGTGTATTAGGACATATAATAACCATTATAATGATCCTAAATATTATTCGAAACCCCAAGGGATATAGAGGGTGTAGCATGAGTCCTTGGAGGTTCTAATAAGTGTAGAATGGTTATGAGAGTATTCTAAAGACTTGGAATGGTGTAGGAATGTGTATTAGGACTTATCAGAACCATTAGAATGATCCTAAACAATGCATGGTACCCCAAGGGACGTAGAGGGTGTACCATGAGTCCTTGGAGGTTCTAACAAGTGTAGAATGGTTAAGAGAGTATTCTAAAGGCTTAGAATGGTCTAGGAATGTGTAATAGGACTTATAATAACCATTAGAATGATCCTAAACAATGCTTGAGTCCCCAAGGGACGTAGAGGGTGTACCAAGAGTCCTTGGAGGTTCTAACAAGTGTAGAATGGTTAAGAGAGTATTCTAAAGGCTTAGAATGGTCTAGGAATGTGTAATAGGAGTTATAATTACCATTAGAATGATCCTAAACAATGCTTGAGTCCCCAAGGGACGTAGAGGGTGTACCAAGAGTCCTTGGAGGTTCTAACAAGTGTAGAATAGTTAAGAGAGTATTCTAAAGGCTTAGAATGGTCTTGGAATGTGTATTAGGACTTATAAGAACCATTAGAATGATCATAAACATTGCTCGAGTCCCCGAGGGACGTAGAGGGTGCAGCATGAGTCCTTGGAGGTTCTACTAGCGTAGAATGGTTAAGAGAGTATTCTAAAGGCTTAGAATGGTCTAGGAATGTGTACTAGGAATTATAAGAACCATTAGAATGATCCTAATCATTGCATGGTACCCCAAGGGAAGTAGAGGGTGTAGCAAGAGTACTTGGAGGTTCTAACAAGTGTAGAATGGTTAAGAGAGTGTTCTAAAGGCTTAGAATGGTCTAGGAATGTGTATTAGGACTTATAATAACCATTAGAATGATCCTAAAAATTGCATGGTACCACAAGGGACGTAGAGTGTGTAGCATGAGTCCTTGGAGGTTCTAACAAGTGTAGAATGGTTAAGAGAGTATTCTAAAGGCTTAGAATGGTCTAAGAATGTGTAATAGGACTTATAATAACCATTAGAACTATCCTAAACATTGTTCGAGTCCCCAAGGGACATAGAGGGTGCAGCACGAGTCCTTGGAGGTTCTAATAAGTGTAGAATGGTTAAGAGAGTATTCTGAAGGCTGAGAATGGTCTAGGAATGTGTATTATGACTTATAATAACCATTAGAATGATCCTTAACATTGCATGGTACCCCAAGGGACATAGAGGGTGTACCATGTGTCCTTGGAGGTTCTAATAAGTGTAGAATGGTTAAGAGAGTATTCTAAAGGCTTAGAATGGTATAGGAATGTGTAATAGGACTTATAATAACCATTAGAACTATCCTAAACATTGCATGGTACCCCTAGGGACGTAGATGATGTAGCATGAGTCCTTGGAGGTTCTAACAAGTGTAGAATGGTTAAGAGAGTATTCTAAAGGCTTAGAATGGTCTAAGAATGTGTAATAGGACTTATAATAACCATTAGAACTATCCTAAACATTGTTCGAGTCCCCAAGGGACATAGAGGGTGCAGCATGAGTCCTTGGAGGTTCTAATAAGTGTAGAATGGTTAAGAGAGTATTCTGAAGGCTGAGAATGGTCTAGGAATGTGTATTATGACTTATAATAACCATTAGAATGATCCTTAACATTGCATGGTACCCCAAGGGACATAGAGGGTGTACCATGAGTCCTTGGAGGTTCTAATAAGTGTAGAATGGTTAAGAGAGTATTCTAAAGGCTTAGAATGGTATAGGAATGTGTAATAGGACTTATAATAACCATTAGAACTATCCTAAACATTGCATGGTACCCCTAGGGACGTAGATGATGTAGCATGAGTCCTTGGAGGTTCTAACAAGTGTAGAATGGTTAAGAGAGTATTCTAAAGGCTTAGAATGGTCTAAGAATGTGTAATAGGACTTATAATAACCATTAGAACTATCCTAAACATTGTTCGAGTCCCCATGGGACATAGAGGGTGCAGCATGAGTCCTTGGAGGTTCTAATAAGTGTAGAATGGTTAAGAGAGTATTCTGAAGGCTGAGAATGGTCTAGGAATGTGTATTATGACTTATAATAACCATTAGAATGATCCTTAACATTGCATGGTACCCCAAGGGACATAGAGGGTGTACCATGAGTCCTTGGAGGTTCTAATAAGTGTAGAATGGTTAAGAGAGTATTCTAAAGGCTTAGAATGGTATAGGAATGTGTAATAGGACTTATAATAACCATTAGAACTATCCTAAACATTGCATGGTACCCCAAGGGAAGTAGAGGGTGTAGCATGAGTCCTTTGGACTTATAATAACCATTAGAATGATCCTAAACATTGCATGGTACCCCAAGGGAAGTAGAGGGTGTAGCATGAGTCCTCGGAGGTTCTAACAAGTGTAGAATGGTTAAGAGAGTGTTCTAAAGGCTTAGAATGGTCTAGGAATTTGTATTAGGACTTATAATAACCATTAGAATGATCCTAAACATTGCATGTTACCATAAGGGACGTAAAGGGTGTAGCATGAGTCCCTGGAGGTTCTAACAAGTGTAGAATTGTTAAGAGAGTATTCTAAAGGCTTAGAATGGTCTAGGAATGTGTATTAGGACATATAATAACCATTATAATGATCCTAAATATTATTCGAAACCCCAAGGGATATAGAGGGTGTAGCATGAGTCCTTGGAGGTTCTAATAAGTGTAGAATGGTTATGAGAGTATTCTAAAGACTTAGAATGGTGTAGGAATGTGTATTCGGACTTATCAGAACAATTAGAATGATCCTAAACAATGCATGGTACCCCAAGGGACGTAGAGGGTGTACCATGAGTCCTTGGAGGTTCTAACAAGTGTAGAATGGTTAAGAGAGTATTCTAAAGGCTTAGAATGGTCTAGGAATGTGTAATAGGACTTATAATAACCATTAGAATGATCCTAAACAATGCTTGAGTCCCCAAGGGACGTAGAGGGTGTACCAAGAGTCCTTGGAGGTTCTAACAAGTGTAGAATGGTTAAGAGAGTATTCTAAAGGCTTAGAATGGTCTAGGAATGTGTAATAGGACTTATAATAACCATTAGAATGATCCTAAACAATGCTTGAGTCCCCAAGGGACGTAGAGGGTGTACCAAGAGTCCTTGGAGGTTCTAACAAGTGTAGAATAGTTAAGAGAGTATTCTAAAGGCTTAGAATGGTCTTGGAATGTGTATTAGGACTTATAAGAACCATTAGAATGATCATAAACATTGCTCGAGTCCCCGAGGGACGTAGAGGGTGCAGCATGAGTCCTTGGAGGTTCTACTAGCGTAGAATGGTTAAGAGAGTATTCTAAAGGCTTAGAATGGTCTAGGAATGTGTACTAGGAATTATAAGAACCATTAGAATGATCCTAATCATTGCATGGTACCCCAAGGGACGTAGAGGGTGTACCATGAGTCCTTGGAGGTTCTAACAAGTGTAGAAGGGTGAAGAGAGTATTCTAAAGGCTTAGAATGGTCTAGGAATGTGTTTCAGGACTTATAAGAACCATTAGAATGATCCTAAACATTGCATGGTACCCCAAGGGACGTAGAGGGTGTACCATGAGTCCTTGGAGGTTCTAACAAGTGTAGAATAGTTAAGAGAGTATTCTAAAGGCTTAGAATGGTCTAGGAATGTGTAATAGGACTTATAATAACCATTAGAATGATCCTAAACAATGCTTGAGTCCCCAAGGGACGTAGAGGGTGTACCATGAGTAATTGGAGGTTCTAACAAGTGTAGAATGGTTAAGAGAGTATTCTAAAAGCTTAGAATGGTCTTGGAATGTGTATTAGGACTTATAAGAACCATTAGAATGATCCTAAACATTGCTCGAGTCCCCAAGGGACGTAGAGGGTGCACCATGAGTCCTTGGAGGTTCTAATAAGTGTAGAATGGTTAAGAGAGTATTCTAAAGGCTTAGAATGGTCTAGGAAAGTGTACTAGGACTTATAATAACCATTAGAATGATCCTAAACATTGCATGGTACCCCAAGGGAAGTAGAGGGTGTAGCATGAGTCCTTGGGACTTATAATAACCATTAGAATGATCCTAAACATCGCATGGTACCCCAAGGGAAGTTGAGGGTGTAGCATGAGTCCTCAGAGGTTCTAACAAGTGTAGAATGGTTAAGAGAGTGTTCTAAAGGCTTAGAATGGTCTTGGAATGTGTATTAGGACTTATAAGAACTATTAGAATGATCATAAACATTGCTCGAGTCCCCGAGGGACGTAGAGGGTGCAGCATGAGTCCTTGGAGGTTCTACTAGTGTAGAATGGTTAAGAGAGTATTCTAAAGGCTTAGAATGGTCTAGAATGTGTACTAGGAATTATAAGAACCATTAGAATGATCCTAATCATTGCATGGTACCCCAAGGGAAGTAGAGGGTGTAGCAAGACTACTTGGAGGTTCTAACAAGTGTAGAATGGTTAAGAGAGTGTTCTAAAGGCTTAGAATGGTCTAGGAATGTGTATTAGGACTTATAATAACCGTTAGAATGATCCTAAAAATTGCATGGTACCACAAGGGACGTAGAGTGTGTAGCATGAGTCCTTGGAGGTTCTAACAAGTGTAGAATGGTTAAGAGAGTATTCTAAAGGCTTAGAATGGTCTAAGAATGTGTAATAGGACTTATAATAACCATTAGAACTATCCTAAACATTGTTCGAGTCCCCAAGGGACATAGAGGGTGCAGCATGAGTCCTTGGAGGTTCTAATAAGTGTAGAATGGTTAAGAGAGTATTCTGAAGGCTGAGAATGGTCTAGGAATGTGTATTATGACTTATAATAACCATTAGAATGATCCTTAACATTGCATGGTACCCCAAGGGACATAGAGGGTGTACCATGAGTCCTTGGAGGTTCTAACAAGTGTAGAATAGTTAAGAGAGTATTCTAAAGGCTTAGAATGGTCTAGGAATGTGTAATAGGACTTATAATAACCATTAGAATGATCCTAAACAATGCTTGAGTCCCCAAGGGACGTAGAGGGTGTACGATGAGTAATTGGAGGTTCTAACAAGTGTAGAATGGTTAAGAGAGTATTCTAAAAGCTTAGAATGGTCTTGGAATGTGTATTAGGACTTATAAGAACCATTAGAATGATCCTAAACATTGCTCGAGTCCCCAAGGGACGTAGAGGGTGCACCATGAGTCCTTGGAGGTTCTAATAAGTGTAGAATGGTTAAGAGAGTATTCTAAAGGCTTAGAATGGTCTAGGAAAGTGTACTAGGACTTATAATAACCATTAGAATGATCCTAAACATTGCATGGTACCCCAAGGGAAGTAGAGGGTGTAGCATGAGTCCTTGGGACTTATAATAACCATTAGAATGATCCTAAACATCGCATGGTACCCCAAGGGAAGTTGAGGGTGTAGCATGAGTCCTTAGAGGTTCTAACAAGTGTAGAATGGTTAAGAGAGTGTTCTAAAGGCTTAGAATGGTCTTGGAATGTGTATTAGGACTTATAAGAACCATTAGAATGATCATAAACATTGCTCGAGTCCCCGAGGGACGTAGAGGGTGCAGCATGAGTCCTTGGAGGTTCTACTAGTGTAGAATGGTTAAGAGAGTATTCTAAAGGCTTAGAATGGTCTAGAATGTGTACTAGGAATTATAAGAACCATTAGAATGATCCTAATCATTGCATGGTACCCCAAGGGAAGTAGAGGGTGTAGCAAGAGTACTTGGAGGTTCTAACAAGTGTAGAATGGTTAAGAGAGTGTTCTAAAGGCTTAGAATGGTCTAGGAATGTGTATTAGGACTTATAATAACCATTAGAATGATCCTAAAAATTGCATGGTACCACAAGGGACGTAGAGGGTGTAGCATGAGTCCTTGGAGGTTCTAACAAGTGTAGAATGGTTAAGAGAGTATTCTAAAGGCTTAGAATGGTCTAAGAATGTGTAATAGGACTTATAATAACCATTAGAACTATCCTAAACATTGTTCGAGTCCCCAAGGGACATAGAGGGTGCAGCATGAGTCCTTGGAGGTTCTAATAAGTGTAGAATGGTTAAGAGAGTATTCTAAAGGCTTAGAATGGTCTAGGAAAGTGTACTAGGACTTATAATAACCATTAGAATGATCCTAAACATTGCATGGTACCCTAAGGGAAGTAGAGGGTGTAGCATGAGTCCTTGGAGGTTCTAACAAGTGTAGAATGGTTAAGAGAGTGTTCTAAAGGCTTAGAATGGTCTAGGAATGTGTATTAGGACTTATAAAAACCATTAGAATTATCCTAAACATTGCATGGTACCACAAGGGACGTAGAGGGTGTAAGCATGAGTCCTTGGAGGTTCTAACAAGTGTAGAATTGTTAAGAGAGTATTCTAAAGGCTTAGAATGGTCTAGGAATGTGCATTAGGACATATAAGAACCATTAGAATGATCCTAAACATTGTTCGAGTCCCCAAGGGACATAGAGGGTGTAGCATGAGTCCTTGGAGGTTCTAATAAGTGTAGAATGGTTATGAGAGTATTCTAAAGGCTTAGAATGGTCTAGGAATGTGTATTAGGACTTATCAGAACCATTAGAATGATCCTAAACAATGCATGGTACCCCAAGGGACGTAGAGGGTGTACCATGAGTCCTTGGAGGTTCTAACAAGTGTAGAATGGTTAAGAGAGTATTCTAAAGGCTTAGAATGGTCTAGGAATGTGTATTAGGACTTATAAGAACCATTAGAATGATCCTAATTATTGCTCGAGTCCCCGAGGGACGTAGAGGGTGCAGCATGAGTCCTTGGAGGTTCTACTAGTGTAGAATGGTTAAGAGAGTATTCTAAAGGCTTAGAATGGTCTAGGAATGTGTACTAGGAATTATAAGAACCATTAGAATGATCCTAATCATTGCATGGTACCCCAAGGGACGTAGAGGGTGTACCATGAGTCCTTGGAGGTTCTAACAAGTGTAGAATGGTGAAGAGAGTATTCTAAAGGCTTAGAATGGTCTAGGAATGTGTTTCAGGACTTATAAGAACCATTAGAATGATCCTAAACATTGCATGGTACCCCAAGGGACGTAGAGGGTGTACCATGAGTCCTTGGAGGTTCTAACAAGTGTAGAATAGTTAAGAGAGTATTCTAAAGGCTTAGAATGGTCTAGGAATGTGTAATAGGACTTATAATAACCATTAGAATGATCCTAAACAATGCTTGAGTCCCCAAGGGACGTAGAGGGTGTACCATGAGTAATTGGAGGTTCTAACAAGTGTAGAATGGTTAAGAGAGTATTCTAAAAGCTTAGAATGGTCTTGGAATGTGTATTAGGACTTATAAGAACCATTAGAATGATCCTAAACATTGCTCGAGTCCCCAAGGGACGTAGAGGGTGCACCATGAGTCCTTGGAGGTTCTAATAAGTGTAGAATGGTTAAGAGAGCATTCTAAAGGCTTAGAATGGTCTAGGAAAGTGTACTAGGACTTATAATAACCATTAGAATGATCCTAAACATTGCATGGTACCCCAAGGGAAGTAGAGGGTGTAGCATGAGTCCTTGGGACTTATAATAACCATTAGAATGATCCTAAACATCGCATGGTACCCCAAGGGAAGTTGAGGGTGTAGCATGAGTCCTCAGAGGTTCTAACAAGTGTAGAATGGTTAAGAGAGTGTTCTAAAGGCTTAGAATGGTCTAGGAATGTGTATTAGGACTTATAAGAACCATTAGAATGATCCTAAACATTGCTCGAGTCCCCGAGGGACGTAGAGGGTGCAGCATGAGTCCTTGGAGGTTCTAATAATTGTAGATTGGTGAAGAGAGTATTCTAAAGGCTTAGAATCGTCTAGGAATGTGTACTAGGACTTGTAATAACCATTAGAATGATCCTAAACATTGCATGGTACCCCAAGGGAAGTAGAGGGTGCAGCATGAGTCCTTGGAGGTTTTAACAAGTGTAGAATGGTTAAGAGAGTATTCTAAAAGCTTAGAATGGTCTTGGAATGTGTATTAGGACTTAGAAGAACCATTAGAATGATCCTAAACATTGCTCGAGTCCCCAAGGGACGTAGAGGGTGCAACATGAGTCCTTGGAGGTTCTAATAAGTGTAGAATGGTTAAGAGAGCATTCTAAAGGCTTAGAATGGTCTAGGAAAGTGTACTAGGACTTATAATAACCATTAGAATGATCCTAAACATTGCATGGTACCCCAAGGGAAGTAGAGGGTGTAGCATGAGTCCTTGGGACTTATAATAACCATTAGAATGATCCTAAACATTGCATGGTACCCCAAGGGAAGTAGAGGGTGCAGCATGAGTCCTTGGAGGTTCTAACAAGTGTAGAATGGTTAAGAGAGTGTTCTAAAGGCTTAGAATGGTCTAGGAATGTGTATTAGGACTTATAATAACCATTAGAATGATCCTAAACATTGCATGGTACCACAAGGGACGTAGAGGGTGTAGCATGAGTCCTTAGAGGTTCTAACAAGTGTAGAATGGTTAAGAGAGTATTCTAAAGGCTTAGAATGTTCTAGGAATGTGTAATAGGACTTATAATAACCATTAGAATGATCCTAAACATTGCATGGTACCCCAAGGGACGTAGAGGGTGTAGCATGAGTACTTGTAGGTTCTAACAAGTGTAGAACGTCTAAGAGAGTATTCTAAAGTCTTAGAATGGTCTAGGAATGTGTATTAGGACTTATAAGAACCATTAGAATGATCCTAAACATTGCTCGAGTCCCCAAGGGACGTAGAGGGTGCAGCATGAGTCCTTGGAGGTTCTAACAAGTGTAGAATGGTTAAGAGAGTATTCTGAAGGCTTAGAATGGTCTAGGAATGTGTATTATGACTTATAATAACCATTAGAATGATCCTTAACATTGCATGGTACCCCAAGGGACATAGAGGGTGTACCATGAGTACTTGGAGGTTCTAACAAGTGTAGAATGGTTAAGAGAGTGTTCTAAAGGCTTAGAATGGTCTAGGAATGTGTATTAGGACTTATAATAACCATTAGAATGATCCTAAACATTGCATGGTACCACAAGGGACGTAGAGGGTGTAGCATGAGTCCTTGTAGGTTCTAACAAGTGTAGAACGGCTAAGAGAGTATCCTAAAGTCTAAGAATGGTCTAGGAATGTGTATTAGGACTTATAAGAACCATTAGAATGATCCTAAACATTGCTCGAGTCCCCAAGGGACGTAGAGGGTGGAGCATGAGTCCTTGGAGGTTCTAACAAGTGTAGAATGGTTAAGAGAGTATTCTGAAGGCTTAGAATGGTCTAGGAATGTGTATTATGACTTATAATAACCATTAGAATGATCCTTAACATTGCATGGTACCCCAAGGGACGTAGAGGGTGTACCATGAGTACTTGGAGGTTCTAACAAGCGTAGAATGGTTAAGAGAGTGTTCTAAAGGCTTAGAATGGTCTAGGAATGTGTATTAGGACTTATAAGAACCATTAGAATGATCCTAAACATTGCTCGAGTCCCCAAGGGACGTAGAGGGTGCAGCATGAGTCCTTGGAGGTTCTAACAAGTGTAGAATGGTTAAGAGAGTATTCTAAAGGCTTAGAATAGTCTAGGAATGTGTTTTAGGACTTATAAGAACCATTAGAATGATCCTAAACATTGCATGGTACCCCAAGGGACGTGGAGGGTGTACCATGAGTCCTTGGAGGTTCTAACAAGTGTAGAACGGTTAAGAGAGTATTCTAAAGTCTTAGAATGGTCTAGGAATGTGTATTAGGACTTATAAGAACCATTAGAATGATCCTAAACATTGCTCGAGTCCCCAAGGGACGTAGAGGGTGCAGCATGAGTCCTTGGAGGTTCTAATAATTGTAGATTGGTGAAGAGAGTATTCTAAAGGCTTAGAATCGTCTAGGAATGTGTACTAGGACTTATAATAACCATTAGAATGATCCTAAACATTGCATGGTACCCCAAGGGAAGTAGAGGGTGCAGCATGAGTCCTTGGAGGTTCTAACAAGTGTAGAATGGTTAAGAGAGTGTTCTAGAGGCTTAGAATGGTCTAGGAAAGTGTACTAGGACTTATAATAACCATTAGAATGATCCTAAACATTGCATGGTACCCCAAGGGAAGTAGAGGGTGTAGCATGAGTCCTTGGGACTTATAATAACCATTAGAATGATCCTAAACATTGCATGGTACCCCAAGGGAAGTAGAGGGTGCAGCATGAGTCCTTGGAGGTTCTAACAAGTGTAGAATGGTTAAGAGAGTGTTCTAAAGGCTTAGAATGGTCTAGGAATGTGTATTAGGACTTATAATAACCATTAGAATGATCCTAAACATTGCATGGTACCACAAGGGACGTAGAGGGTGTAGCATGAGTCCTTAGAGGTTCTAACAAGTGTAGAATGGTTAAGAGAGTATTCTAAAGGCTTAGAATGTTCTAGGAATGTGTAATAGGACTTATAATAACCATTAGAATGATCCTAAACATTGCATGGTACCCCAAGGGACGTAGAGGGTGTAGCATGAGTACTTGTAGGTTCTAACAAGTGTAGAACGTCTAAGAGAGTATTCTAAAGTCTTAGAATGGTCTAGGAATGTGTATTAGGACTTATAAGAACCATTAGAATGATCCTAAACATTGCTCGAGTCCCCAAGGGACGTAGAGGGTGCAGCATGAGTCCTTGGAGGTTCTAACAAGTGTAGAATGGTTAAGAGAGTATTCTGAAGGCTTAGAATGGTCTAGGAATGTGTATTATGACTTATAATAACCATTAGAATGATCCTTAACATTGCATGGTACCCCAAGGGACATAGAGGGTGTACCATGAGTACTTGGAGGTTCTAACAAGTGTAGAATGGTTAAGAGAGTGTTCTAAAGGCTTAGAATGGTCTAGGAATGTGTATTAGGACTTATAATAACCATTAGAATGATCCTAAACATTGCATGGTACCACAAGGGACGTAGAGGGTGTAGCATGAGTCCTTGTAGGTTCTAACAAGTGTAGAACGGCTAAGAGAGTATCCTAAAGTCTAAGAATGGTCTAGGAATGTGTATTAGGACTTATAAGAACCATTAGAATGATCCTAAACATTGCTCGAGTCCCCAAGGGACGTAGAGGGTGGAGCATGAGTCCTTGGAGGTTCTAACAAGTGTAGAATGGTTAAGAGAGTATTCTGAAGGCTTAGAATGGTCTAGGAATGTGTATTATGACTTATAATAACCATTAGAATGATCCTTAACATTGCATGGTACCCCAAGGGACGTAGAGGGTGTACCATGAGTACTTGGAGGTTCTAACAAGCGTAGAATGGTTAAGAGAGTGTTCTAAAGGCTTAGAATGGTCTAGGAATGTGTATTAGGACTTATAAGAACCATTAGAATGATCCTAAACATTGCTCGAGTCCCCAAGGGACGTAGAGGGTGCAGCATGAGTCCTTGGAGGTTCTAACAAGTGTAGAATGGTTAAGAGAGTATTCTAAAGGCTTAGAATAGTCTAGGAATGTGTTTTAGGACTTATAAGAACCATTAGAATGATCCTAAACATTGCATGGTACCCCAAGGGACGTGGAGGGTGTACCATGAGTCCTTGGAGGTTCTAACAAGTGTAGAACGGTTAAGAGAGTATTCTAAAGTCTTAGAATGGTCTAGGAATGTGTATTAGGACTTATAAGAACCATTAGAATGATCCTAAACATTGCTCGAGTCCCCAAGGGACGTAGAGGGTGCAGCATGAGTCCTTGGAGGTTCTAATAATTGTAGATTGGTGAAGAGAGTATTCTAAAGGCTTAGAATCGTCTAGGAATGTGTACTAGGACTTATAATAACCATTAGAATGATCCTAAACATTGCATGGTACCCCAAGGGAAGTAGAGGGTGCAGCATGAGTCCTTGGAGGTTCTAACAAGTGTAGAATGGTTAAGAGAGTATTCTAAAAGCTTAGAATGGTCTTGGAATGTGTATTAGGACTTAGAAGTACCATTAGAATGATCCTAAACATTGCTCGAGTCCCCAAGGGACGTAGAGGGTGCAACATGAGTCCTTGGAGGTTCTAATAAGTGTAGAATGGTTAAGAGAGCATTCTAAAGGCTTAGAATGGTCTAGGAAAGTGTACTAGGACTTATAATAACCATTAGAATGATCCTAAACATTGCATGGTACCCCAAGGGAAGTAGAGGGTGTAGCATGAGTCCTTGGGACTTATAATAACCATTAGAATGATCCTAAACATTGCATGGTACCCCAAGGGAAGTAGAGGGTGCAGCATGAGTCCTTGGAGGTTCTAACAAGTGTAGAATGGTTAAGAGAGTGTTCTAAAGGCTTAGAATGGTCTCGGAATGTGTATTAGGACTTATAATAACCATTAGAATGATCCTAAACATTGCATGGTACCACAAGGGACGTAGAGGGTGTAGCATGAGTCCTTGGAGGTTCTAACAAGTGTAGAATGGTTAAGAGAGTATTCTAAAGGCTTAGAATGATCCTAAACATTGCATGGTACCCCAAGGGACGTAGAGGGTGTAGCATGAGTACTTGTAGGTTCTAACAAGTGTAGAACGGCTAAGAGAGTATTCTAAAGTCTTATAATGGTCTAGGAATGTGTATTAGGACTTATAAGAACCATTAGAATGATCCTAAACATTGCTCGAGTCCCCAAGGGACGTAGAGGGTGCAGCATGAGTCCTTGGAGGTTCTAACAAGTGTAGAATGGTTAAGAGAGTATTCTGAAGGCTTAAAATGGTCTAGGAATGTGTATTATGACTTATAATAACCATTAGAATGATCCTTAACATTGCATGGTACCCCAAGGGACATAGAGGGTGTACCATGAGTACTTGGAGGTTCTAACAAGTGTAGAATGGTTAAGAGAGTGTTCTAAAGGCTTAGAATGGTCTAGGAATGTGTATTAGGACTTATAATAACCATTAGAATGATCCTAAACATTGCATGGTACCACAAGGGACGTAGAGGGTGTAGCATGAGTCATTGTAGGTTCTAACAAGTGTAGAACGGCTAAGAGAGTATCCTAAAATCTAAGAATGGTCTAGGAATGTGTATTAGGACTTATAAGAACCATTATAATGATCCTAAACATTGCTCGAGTCCCCAAGGGACGTAGAGGGTGGAGCATGAGTCCTTGGAGATTCTAACAAGTGTAGAATGGTTAAGAGAGTATTCTGAAGGCTTAGAATGGTCTAGGAATGTGTATTATGACTTATAATAACCATTAGAATGATCCTTAACATTGCATGGTACCCCAAGGGACGTAGAGGGTGTACCATGAGTACTTGGAGGTTCTAACAAATGTAGAATGGTTAAGAGAGTGTTCTAAAGGCTTAGAATGGTCTAGGAATGTGTAATAGGACTTATAATAACCATTAGAATGATCCTAAACAATGCTTGAGTCCCCAAGGGACGTAGAGGGTGTACCAAGAGTCCTTGGAGGTTCTAACAAGTGTAGAATAGTTAAGAGAGTATTCTAAAGGCTTAGAATGGTCTTGGAATGTGTATTAGGACTTATAAGAACCATTAGAATGATCCTAAACATTGCTCGAGTCCCCGAGGGACGTAGAGGGTGCAGCATGAGTCCTTGGAGGTTCTACTAGTGTAGAATGGTTAAGAGAGTATTCTAAAGGCTTAGAAAGGTCTAGGAATGGGTACTAGGAATTATAAGAACCATTAGAATGATCCTAATCATTGCATGGTACGCCAAGGGATGTAGTGGGTGTACCATGAGTCCTTGGAGGTTCTAACAAGTGTAGAATGGTGAAGAGAGTATTCTAAAGGCTTAGAATAGTCTAGGAATGTGTTTTAGGACTTATAAGAACCATTAGAATGATCCTAAACAATGCATGGTACCCCAAGGGACGTAGAGGGTGTACCATGAGTCCTTGGAGGTTCTAACAAGTGTAGAATGGTTATGAGAGTATTCTAAAGCTTAGAATGATCTACGAATGTGTATTAGGACTTATCAGAACCATTAGAATGATCCTAAACAATGCATGGTACCCCAAGGGACGTAGAGGGTGTACCATGAGTCCTTGGAGGTTCTAACAAGTGTAAAATGGTTAAGAGAGTATTCTAAAGGCTTAGAATGGTCTAGGAATGTGTAATAGGACTTATAATAACCATTAGAATGATCCTAAACAATGCTTGAGTCCCCAAGGGACGTAGAGGGTGTACCAAGAGTCCTTGGAGGTTCTAACAAGTGTAGAATAGTTAAGAGAGTATTCTAAAGGCTTAGAATGGTCTTGGAATGTGTATTAGGACTTATAAGAACCATTAGAATGATCCTAAACATTGCTCGAGTCCCCGAGGGACGTAGAGGGTGCAGCATGAGTCCTTGGAGGTTCTACTAGTGTAGAATGGTTAAGAGAGTATTCTAAAGGCTTAGAAAGGTCTAGGAATGGGTACTAGGAATTATAAGAACCATTAGAATGATCCTAATCATTGCATGGTACGCCAAGGGATGTAGTGGGTGTACCATGAGTCCTTGGAGGTTCTAACAAGTGTAGAATGGTGAAGAGAGTATTCTAAAGGCTTAGAATAGTCTAGGAATGTGTTTTAGGACTTATAAGAACCATTAGAATGATCCTAAACATTGCATGGTACCCCAAGGGACGTAGAGGGTGTACCATGAGTCCTTGGAGGTTCTAACAAGTGTAGAACGGTTAAGAGAGTATTCTAAAGTCTTAGAATGGTCTAGGAATGTGTATTAGGACTTATAAGAACCATTAGAATGATCCTAAACATTGCTCGACTCCCCAAGGGACGTAGAGGGTGCAGCATGAGTCCTTGGAGGTTCTAATAAGTGTAGATTGATGAAGAGAGTATTCTAAAGGCTTAGAATCGTCTAGGAAAGTGTACTAGGACTTATAATAACCATTAGAATGATCCTAAACATTGCATGGTACCCCAAGGGAAGTAGAGGGTGCAGCATGAGTCCTTGGAGGTTCTAACAAGTGTAGAATGGTTAAGAGAGTGTTCTAAAGGCTTAGAATGGTCTAGGAATGTGTATTAGGACTTATAATAACCATTAGAATGATCCTAAACATTGCATGGTACCACAAGGGACGTAGAGGGTGTAGCATGAGTCCTTGGAGGTTCTAACAAGTGTAGAATGGTTAAGAGAGTATTCTAAAGGCTTAGAATGGTCTAGGAATGTGTAATAGGACTTATAATAACCATTAGAATGATCCTAAACATTGCATGGTACCCCAAGGGACGTAGAGGGTGTAGCATGAGTCCTTGGAGGTTCTAACAAGTGTAGAATGGTTAAGAGAGTATTCTAAAGGCTTAGAATGGTCTAGGAATGTGTAATAGGACTTATAATAACCATTAGAATGATCCTAAACATTGCATGGTACCCCAAGGGACGTAGAGGGTGTAGCATGAGTCCTTGTAGGTTCTAACAAGTGTAGAACGGCTAAGAGAGTATTCTAAAGTCTTAGAATGGTCTAGGAATGTGTATTAGGACTTATAAGAACCATTAGAATGATCCTAAACATTGCTCGAGTCCCCATGGGAAGTAGAGGGTGCAGCACGAGTCCTTGGAGGTTCTAACAAGTGTAGAATGGTTAAGAGATTATTCAGAAGGCTTAGAATGGTCTAGGAATGTGTATTATGACTTATAATAACCATTAGAATGGTCCTTAACATTGCATGGTACCCCAAGGGACGTAGAGGGTGTACCATGAGTACTTGGAGGTTCTAACAAGTGTAGAATGGTTAAGAGAGTGTTCTAAAGGCTTAGAATGGTCTAGGAATGTGTATTAGGACTTATAATAACCATTAGAATGATCCTAAACATTGCATGGTACCACAAGGGACGTAGAGGGTGTAGCATGAGTCCTTGTAGGTTCTAACAAGTGTAGAACGGCTAAGAGAGTATCCTAAAGTCTTAGAATGGTCTAGGAATGTGTATTATGACTTATAATAACCATTAGAATGATCCTTAACATTGCATGGTACCCCAAGGGACGTAGAGGGTGTACCATGAGTACTTGGAGGTTCTAACAAGTGTAGAATAGTTAAGAGAGTATTCTAAAGGCTTAGAATGGTCTTGGAATGTGTATTAGGACTTATAAGAACCATTAGAATGATCCTAAACATTGCTCGAGTCCCCGAGGGACGTAGAGGGTGCAGCATGAGTCCTTGGAGGTTCTACTAGTGTAGAATGGTTAAGAGAGTATTCTAAAGGCTTAGAAAGGTCTAGGAATGGGTACTAGGAATTATAAGAACCATTAGAATGATCCTAATCATTGCATGGTACGCCAAGGGATGTAGTGGGTGTACCATGAGTCCTTGGAGGTTCTAACAAGTGTAGAATGGTGAAGAGATTATTCTAAAGGCTTAGAATAGTCTAGGAATGTGTTTTAGGACTTATAAGAACCATTAGAATGATCCTAAACATTGCATGGTACCCCAAGGGACGTAGAGGTTGTACCATGAGTCCTTGGAGGTTCTAACAAGTGTAGAACGGTTAAGAGAGTATTCTAAAGTCTTAGAATGGTCTAGGAATGTGTATTAGGACTTATAAGAACCATTAGAATGATCCTAAACATTGCTCGACTCCCCAAGGGACGTAGAGGGTGCAGCATGAGTCCTTGGAGGTTCTAATAAGTGTAGATTGATGAAGAGAGTATTCTAAAGGCTTAGAATCGTCTAGGAAAGTGTACTAGGACTTATAATAACCATTAGAATGATCCTAAACATTGCATGGTACCCCAAGGGAAGTAGAGGGTGCAGCATGAGTCCTTGGAGGTTCTAACAGGTGTAGAATGGTTAAGAGAGTGTTCTAAAGGCTTAGAATGGTCTAGGAATGTGTATTAGGACTTATAATAACCATTAGAATGATCCTAAACATTGCATGGTACCACAAGGGACGTAGAGGGTGTAGCATGAGTCCTTGGAGGTTCTAACAAGTGTAGAATGGTTAAGAGAGTATTCTAAAGGCTTAGAATGGTCTAGGAATGTGTAATAGGACTTATAATAACCATTAGAATGATCCTAAACATTGCATGGTACCCCAAGGGACGTAGAGGGTGTAGCATGAGTCCTTGTAGGTTCTAACAAGTGTAGAACGGCTAAGAGAGTATTCTAAAGTCTTAGAATGGTCTAGGAATGTGTATTAGGACTTATAAGAACCATTAGAATGATCCTAAACATTGCTCGAGTCCCCATGGGAAGTAGAGGGTGCAGCACGAGTCCTTGGAGGTTCTAACAAGTGTAGAATGGTTAAGAGATTATTCAGAAGGCTTAGAATGGTCTAGGAATGTGCATTATGACTTATAATAACCATTAGAATGGTCCTTAACATTGCATGGTACCCCAAGGGACGGAGAGGGTGTACCATGAGTACTTGGAGGTTCTAACAAGTGTAGAATGGTTAAGAGAGTGTTCTAAAGGCTTAGAATGGTCTAGGAATGTGTATTAGGACTTATAATAACCATTAGAATGATCCTAAACATTGCATGGTACCACAAGGGACGTAGAGGGTGTAGCATGAGTCCTTGTAGGTTCTAACAAGTGTAGGACGGCTAAGAGAGTATCCTAAAGTCTTAGAATGGTCTAGGAATGTGTATTAGGACTTATAAGAACCATTAGAATGATCCTAAACATTGCTCGAGTCCCCATGGGAAGTAGAGGGTGCAGCACGAGTCCTTGGAGGTTCTAACAAGTGTAGAATGGTTAAGAGATTATTCAGAAGGCTTAGAATGGTCTAGGAATGTGTATTATGACTTATAATAACCATTAGAATGGTCCTTAACATTGCATGGTACCCCAAGGGACGTAGAGGGTGTACCATGAGTACTTGGAGGTTCTAACAAGTGTAGAATGGTTAAGAGAGTGTTCTAAAGGCTTAGAATGGTCTAGGAATGTGTATTAGGACTTATAATAACCATTAGAATGATCCTAAACATTGCATGGTACCACAAGGGACGTAGAGGGTGTAGCATGAGTCCTTGTAGGTTCTAACAAGTGTAGAACGGCTAAGAGAGTATCCTAAAGTCTTAGAATGGTCTAGGAATGTGTATTAGGACTTATAAGAACCATTAGAATGATCCTAAACATTGCTCGAGTCCCCAAGGGACGTAGAGGGTGCAGCATGAGTCCTTGGAGGTTCTAACAAGTGTAGAATGGTTAAGAGAGTATTCTAAAGGCTTAGAATGGTCTAGGAATGTGTATTATGACTTATAATAACCATTAGAATGATCCTTAACATTGCATGGTACCCCAAGGGACGTAGAGGGTGTACCATGAGTACTTGGAGGTTCTAACAAGTGTAGAATGGTTAAGAGAGTGTTCTAAAGGCTTAGAATGGTCTAGGAATGTGTATTAGGACTTATAAGAACCATTAGAATGATCCTAAACATTGCTCGAGTCCCCAAGGGACGTAGAGGGTGCAGCATGAGTCCTTGGAGGTTCTAACAAGTGTAGAATGGTTAAGAGAGTATTCTGAAGGCTTAGAATGGTCTAGGAATGTGTATTATGACTTATAATAACCATTAGAATGATCCTTAACATTGCATGGTACCCCAAGGGACGTAGAGGGTGTACCATGAGTACTTGGAGGTTCTAACAAGTGTAGAATGGTTAAGAGAGTGTTCTAAAGGATTAGAATGGTCTAGGAATGTGTATTAGGACTTATAAGAACCATTAGAATGATCCTAAACATTGCTCAAGGGATGTAGAGGGTGCAGCATGAGTCCTTGGAGGTTCTAACAAGTGTAGAATGGTTAAGAGAGTATTCTGAAGGCTCAGAATCGTCTAGGAAAGTGTACTAGGACTTATAATAACCATTAGAATGATCCTAAACATTGCATGGTACCCCAAGGGAAGTAGAGGGTTTAGCATGAGTACTTGGAGGTTCTAACAAGTGTAGAATGGTTAAGAGAGTGTTCTAAAGGCTTAGAATGGTCTAGGAATGTGCATTAGGACTTATAAGAACCATTAGAATGATCCTAAACATTGCTCGAGTCCCCAAGGGACGTAGAGGGTGCAGCATGAGTCCTTGGAGGTTCTAACAAGTGTAGAATGGTTAAGAGAGTGTTCTAAAGGCTTAGAATGGTCTAGGAATGTGTAATAGGACTTATAATAACCATTAGAATGATCCTAAACATTGCATGGTACCCCAAGGGACGTAGAGGGTGTAGCATGAGTCCTTGTAGGTTCTAACAAGTGTAGAACGGCTAAGAGAGTATTCTAAAGTCTTAGAATGGTCTAGGAATGTGTATTAGGACTTATAAGAACCATTAGAATGATCCTAAACATTGCTCGAGTCCCCAAGGGAAGTAGAGGGTGCAGCATGAGTCCTTGGAGGTTCTAACAAGTGTAGAACGGCTAAGAGAGTATTCTAAAGTCTTAGAATGGTCTAGGAATGTGTATTAGGACTTATAAGAACCATTAGAATGATCCTAAACATTGCTCGAGTCCCCAAGGGACGTAGAGGGTGCAGCATGAGTCCTTGGAGGTTCTAACAAGTGTAGAATGGTTAAGAGAGTATTCTGAAGGCTTAGAATGGTCTAGGAATGTGTATTATGACTTATAATAACCATTAGAATGATCCTTAACATTGCATGGTACCCCAAGGGACGTAGAGGGTGTACCATGAGTACTTGGAGGTTCTAACAAGTGTAGAATGGTTAAGAGAGTGTTCTAAAGGATTAGAATGGTCTAGGAATGTGTATTAGGACTTATAAGAACCATTAGAATGATCCTAAACATTGCTCAAGGGACGTAGAGGGTGCAACATGAGTCCTTGGAGGTTCTAACAAGTGTAGAATGGTTAAGAGAGTATTCTGAAGGCTCAGAATCGTCTAGGAAAGTGTACTAGGACTTATAATAACCATTAGAATGATCCTAAACATTGCATGGTACCCCAAGGGAAGTAGAGGGTTTAGCATGAGTACTTGGAGGTTCTAACAAGTGTAGAATGGTTAAGAGAGTGTTCTAAAGGCTTAGAATGGTCTAGGAATGTGCATTAGGACTTATAAGAACCATTAGAATGATCCTAAACATTGCTCGAGTCCCCAAGGGACGTAGAGGGTGCAGCATGAGTCCTTGGAGGTTCTAACAAGTGTAGAATGGTTAAGAGAGTGTTCTAAAGGCTTAGAATGGTCTAGGAATGTGTAATAGGACTTATAATAAACATTAGAATGATCCTAAACATTGCATGGTAACCCAAGGGACGTAGAGGGTGTAGCATGAGTCCTTGTAGGTTCTAACAAGTGTAGAACGGCTAAGAGAGTATTCTAAAGTCTTAGAATGGTCTAGGAATGTGTATTAGGACTTATAAGAACCATTAGAATGATCCTAAACATTGCTCGAGTCCCCAAGGGAAGTAGAGGGTGCAGCATGAGTCCTTGGAGGTTCTAACAAGTGTAGAATGGTTAAGAGAGTATTCAGAAGGCTTAGAATGGTCTAGGAATGTGTATTATGACTTATAATAACCATTAGAATGGTCCTTAACATTGCATGGTACCCCAAGGGACGTAGAGGGTGTAGCATGAGTCCTTGTAGGTTCTAACAAGTGTAGAATGGTTAAGAGAGTGTTCTAAAGGATTAGAATGGTCTAGGAATGTGTATTAGGACTTATAAGAACCATTAGAATGATCCTAAACATTGCTCAAGGGACGTAGAGGGTGCAGCATGAGTCCTTGGAGGTTCTAACAAGTGTAGAATGGTTAAGAGAGTATTCTGAAGGCTCAGAATCGTCTAGGAAAGTGTACTAGGACTTATAATAACCATTAGAATGATCCTAAACATTGCATGGTACCCCAAGGGAAGTAGAGGGTTTAGCATGAGTACTTGGAGGTTCTAACAAGTGTAGAATGGTTAAGAGAGTGTTCTAAAGGCTTAGAATGGTCTAGGAATGTGCATTAGGACTTATAAGAACCATTAGAATGATCCTAAACATTGCTCGAGTCCCCAAGGGAAGTAGTGGGTGCAGCATGAGTCCTTGGAGGTTCTAACAAGTGTAGAACGGCTAAGAGAGTATTCTAAAGTCTTAGAATGGTCTAGGAATGTGTATTAGGACTTATAAGAACCATTAGAATGATCCTAAACATTGCTCGAGTCCCCAAGGGACGTAGAGGGTGCAGCATGAGTCCTTGGAGGTTCTAACAAGTGTAGAATGGTTAAGAGAGTATTCTGAAGGCTTAGAATGGTCTAGGAATGTGTATTATGACTTATAATAACCATTAGAATGATCCTTAACATTGCATGGTACCCCAAGGGACGTAGAGGGTGTACCATGAGTACTTGGAGGTTCTAACAAGTGTAGAATGGTTAAGAGAGTGTTCTAAAGGATTAGAATGGTCTAGGAATGTGTATTAGGACTTATAAGAACCATTAGAATGATCCTAAACATTGCTCAAGGGACGTAGAGGGTGCAGCACGAGTCCTTGGAGGTTCTAACAAGTGTAGAATGGTTAAGAGAGTATTCTGAAGGCTCAGAATCGTCTAGGAAAGTGTACTAGGACTTATAATAACCATTAGAATGATCCTAAACATTGCATGGTACCCCAAGGGAAGTAGAGGGTTTAGCATGAGTACTTGGAGGTTCTAACAAGTGTAGAATGGTTAAGAGAGTGTTCTAAAGGCTTAGAATGGTCTAGGAATGTGCATTAGGACTTATAAGAACCATTAGAATGATCCTAAACATTGCTCGAGTCCCCAAGGGACGTAGAGGGTGCAGCATGAGTCCTTGGAGGTTCTAACAAGTGTAGAATGGTTAAGAGAGTGTTCTAAAGGCTTAGAATGGTCTAGGAATGTGTAATAGGACTTATAATAACCATTAGAATGATCCTAAACATTGCATGGTACCCCAAGGGACGTAGAGGGTGTAGCATGAGTCCTTGTAGGTTCTAACAAGTGTAGAACGGCTAAGAGAGTATTCTAAAGTCTTAGAATGGTCTAGGAATGTGTATTAGGAGTTATAAGAACCATTAGAATGATCCTAAACATTGCTCGAGTCCCCAAGGGAAGTAGAGGGTGCAGCATGAGTCCTTGGAGGTTCTAACAAGTGTAGAACGGCTAAGAGAGTATTCTAAAGTCTTAGAATGGTCTAGGAATGTGTATTAGGACTTATAAGAACCATTAGAATGATCCTAAACATTGCTCGAGTCCCCAAGGGACGTAGAGGGTGCAGCATGAGTCCTTGGAGGTTCTAACAAGTGTAGAATGGTTAAGAGAGTATTCTGAAGGCTTAGAATGGTCTAGGAATGTGTATTATGACTTATAATAACCATTAGAATGATCCTTAACATTGCATGGTACCCCAAGGGACGTAGAGGGTGTACCATGAGTACTT
This sequence comes from Crotalaria pallida, assembly GCA_037953625.1. Taxonomy (NCBI): domain Eukaryota; kingdom Viridiplantae; phylum Streptophyta; class Magnoliopsida; order Fabales; family Fabaceae; genus Crotalaria; species Crotalaria pallida. The sequence goes on along the minus strand of CM075655.1, from coordinate 59,815,891 downwards.
GGAGGTTCTAACAAGTGTAGAATGGTTAAGAGAGTGTTCTAAAGGATTAGAATGGTCTAGGAATGTGTATTAGGACTTATAAGAACCATTAGAATGATCCTAAACATTGCTCAAGGGACGTAGAGGGTGCAGCATGAGTCCTTGGAGGTTCTAACAAGTGTAGAATGGTTAAGAGAGTATTCTGAAGGCTCAGAATCGTCTAGGAAAGTGTACTAGGACTTATAATAACCATTAGAATGATCCTAAACATTGCATGGTACCCCAAGGGAAGTAGAGGGTTTAGCATGAGTACTTGGAGGTTCTAACAAGTGTAGAATGGTTAAGAGAGTGTTCTAAAGGCTTAGAATGGTCTAGGAATGTGCATTAGGACTTATAAGAACCATTAGAATGATCCTAAACATTGCTCGAGTCCCCAAGGGAAGTAGTGGGTGCAGCATGAGTCCTTGGAGGTTCTAACAAGTGTAGAACGGCTAAGAGAGTATTCTAAAGTCTTAGAATGGTCTTGGAATGTGTATTAGGACTTATAAGAACCATTAGAATGATCCTAAACATTGCTCGAGTCCCCAAGGGACGTAGAGGGTGCAGCATGAGTCCTTGGAGGTTCTAACAAGTGTAGAATGGTTAAGAGAGTATTCTGAAGGCTTAGAATGGTCTAGGAATGTGTATTATGACTTATAATAACCATTAGAATGATCCTTAACATTGCATGGTACCCCAAGGGACGTAGAGGGTGTACCATGAGTACTTGGAGGTTCTAACAAGTGTAGAATGGTTAAGAGAGTGTTCTAAAGGATTAGAATGGTCTAGGAATGTGTATTAGGACTTATAAGAACCATTAGAATGATCCTAAACATTGCTCAAGGGACGTAGAGGGTGCAGCATGAGTCCTTGGAGGTTCTAACAAGTGTAGAATGGTTAAGAGAGTATTCTGAAGGCTCAGAATCGTCTAGGAAAGTGTACTAGGACTTATAATAACCATTAGAATGATCCTAAACATTGCATGGTACCCCAAGGGAAGTAGAGGGTTTAGCATGAGTACTTGGAGGTTCTAACAAGTGTAGAATGGTTAAGAGAGTGTTCTAAAGGCTTAGAATGGTCTAGGAATGTGCATTAGGACTTATAAGAACCATTAGAATGATCCTAAACATTGCTCGAGTCCCCAAGGGACGTAGAGGGTGCAGCATGAGTCCTTGGAGGTTCTAACAAGTGTAGAATGGTTAAGAGAGTGTTCTAAAGGCTTAGAATGGTCTAGGAATGTGTAATAGGACTTATAATAACCATTAGAATGATCCTAAACATTGCATGGTACCCCAAGGGACGTAGAGGGTGTAGCATGAGTCCTTGTAGGTTCTAACAAGTGTAGAACGGCTAAGAGAGTATTCTAAAGTCTTAGAATGGTCTAGGAATGTGTATTAGGAGTTATAAGAACCATTAGAATGATCCTAAACATTGCTCGAGTCCCCAAGGGAAGTAGAGGGTGCAGCATGAGTCCTTGGAGGTTCTAACAAGTGTAGAACGGCTAAGAGAGTATTCTAAAGTCTTAGAATGGTCTAGGAATGTGTATTAGGACTTATAAGAACCATTAGAATGATCCTAAACATTGCTCGAGTCCCCAAGGGACGTAGAGGGTGCAGCATGAGTCCTTGGAGGTTCTAACAAGTGTAGAATGGTTAAGAGAGTATTCTGAAGGCTTAGAATGGTCTAGGAATGTGTATTATGACTTATAATAACCATTAGAATGATCCTTAACATTGCATGGTACCCCAAGGGACGTAGAGGGTGTACCATGAGTACTTGGAGGTTCTAACAAGTGTAGAATGGTTAAGAGAGTGTTCTAAAGGATTAGAATGGTCTAGGAATGTGTATTAGGACTTATAAGAACCATTAGAATGATCCTAAACATTGCTCAAGGGACGTAGAGGGTGCAGCATGAGTCCTTGGAGGTTCTAACAAGTGTAGAATGGTTAAGAGAGTATTCTGAAGGCTCAGAATCGTCTAGGAAAGTGTACTAGGACTTATAATAACCATTAGAATGATCCTAAACATTGCATGGTACCCCAAGGGAAGTAGAGGGTTTAGCATGAGTACTTGGAGGTTCTAACAAGTGTAGAATGGTTAAGAGAGTGTTCTAAAGGCTTAGAATGGTCTAGGAATGTGCATTAGGACTTATAAGAACCATTAGAATGATCCTAAACATTGCTCGAGTCCCCAAGGGAAGTAGTGGGTGCAGCATGAGTCCTTGGAGGTTCTAACAAGTGTAGAACGGCTAAGAGAGTATTCTAAAGTCTTAGAATGGTCTTGGAATGTGTATTAGGACTTATAAGAACCATTAGAATGATCCTAAACATTGCTCGAGTCCCCAAGGGACGTAGAGGGTGCAGCATGAGTCCTTGGAGGTTCTAACAAGTGTAGAATGGTTAAGAGAGTATTCTGAAGGCTTAGAATGGTCTAGGAATGTGTATTATGACTTATAATAACCATTAGAATGATCCTTAACATTGCATGGTACCCCAAGGGACGTAGAGGGTGTACCATGAGTACTTGGAGGTTCTAACAAGTGTAGAATGGTTAAGAGAGTGTTCTAAAGGATTAGAATGGTCTAGGAATGTGTATTAGGACTTATAAGAACCATTAGAATGATCCTAAACATTGCTCAAGGGACGTAGAGGGTGCAGCATGAGTCCTTGGAGGTTCTAACAAGTGTAGAATGGTTAAGAGAGTATTCTGAAGGCTCAGAATCGTCTAGGAAAGTGTACTAGGACTTATAATAACCATTAGAATGATCCTAAACATTGCATGGTACCCCAAGGGAAGTAGAGGGTTTAGCATGAGTACTTGGAGATTCTAACAAGTGTAGAATGGTTAAGAGAGTGTTCTAAAGGCTTAGAATGGTCTAGGAATGTGCATTAGGACTTATAAGAACCATTAGAATGATCCTAAACATTGCTCGAGTCCCCAAGGGACGTAGAGGGTGCAGCATGAGTCCTTGGAGGTTCTAACAAGTGTAGAATGGTTAAGAGAGTGTTCTAAAGGCTTAGAATGGTCTAGGAATGTGTAATAGGACTTATAATAAACATTAGAATGATCCTAAACATTGCATGGTACCCCAAGGGACGTAGAGGGTGTAGCATGAGTCCTTGTAGGTTCTAACAAGTGTAGAACGGCTAAGAGAGTATTCTAAAGTCTTAGAATGGTCTAGGAATGTGTATTAGGACTTATAAGAACCATTAGAATGATCCTAAACATTGCTCGAGTCCCCAAGGGAAGTAGAGGGTGCAGCATGAGTCCTTGGAGGTTCTAACAAGTGTAGAATGGTTAAGAGAGTATTCAGAAGGCTTAGAATGGTCTAGGAATGTGTATTATGACTTATAATAACCATTAGAATGGTCCTTAACATTGCATGGTACCCCAAGGGACGTAGAGGGTGTAGCATGAGTCCTTGTAGGTTCTAACAAGTGTAGAACGGCTAAGAGAGTATTCTAAAGTCTTAGAATGGTCTAGGAATGTGTATTAGGACTTATAAGAACCATTAGAATGATCCTAAACATTGCTCGAGTCCCCAAGGGAAGTAGTGGGTGCAGCATGAGTCCTTGGAGGTTCTAACAAGTGTAGAACGGCTAAGAGAGTATTCTAAAGTCTTAGAATGGTCTAGGAATGTGTATTAGGACTTATAAGAACCATTAGAATGATCCTAAACATTGCTCGAGTCCCCAAGGGACGTAGAGGGTGCAGCATGAGTCCTTGGAGGTTCTAACAAGTGTAGAATGGTTAAGAGAGTATTCTGAAGGCTTAGAATGGTCTAGGAATGTGTATTATGACTTATAATAACCATTAGAATGATCCTTAACATTGCATGGTACCCCAAGGGACGTAGAGGGTGTACCATGAGTACTTGGAGGTTCTAACAAGTGTAGAATGGTTAAGAGAGTGTTCTAAAGGATTAGAATGGTCTAGGAATGTGTATTAGGACTTATAAGAACCATTAGAATGATCCTAAACATTGCTCGAGTCCCCAAGGGACGTAGAGGGTGCAGCATGAGTCCTTGGAGGTTCTAACAAGTGTAGAATGGTTAAGAGAGTATTCTGAAGGCTCAGAATCGTCTAGGAAAGTGTACTAGGACTTATAATAACCATTAGAATGATCCTAAACATTGCATGGTACCCCAAGGGAAGTAGAGGGTTTAGCATGAGTACTTGGAGGTTCTAACAAGTGTAGAATGGTTAAGAGAGTGTTCTAAAGGCTTAGAATGGTCTAGGAATGTGCATTAGGACTTATAAGAACCATTAGAATGATCCTAAACATTGCTCGAGTCCCCAAGGGAAGTAGTGGGTGCAGCATGAGTCCTTGGAGGTTCTAACAAGTGTAGAACGGCTAAGAGAGTATTCTAAAGTCTTAGAATGGTCTAGGAATGTGTATTAGGACTTATAAGAACCATTAGAATGATCCTAAACATTGCTCGAGTCCCCAAGGGACGTAGAGGGTGCAGCATGAGTCCTTGGAGGTTCTAACAAGTGTAGAATGGTTAAGAGAGTATTCTGAAGGCTTAGAATGGTCTAGGAATGTGTATTATGACTTATAATAACCATTAGAATGATCCTTAACATTGCATGGTACCCCAAGGGACGTAGAGGGTGTACCATGAGTACTTGGAGGTTCTAACAAGTGTAGAATGGTTAAGAGAGTGTTCTAAAGGATTAGAATGGTCTAGGAATGTGTATTAGGACTTATAAGAACCATTAGAATGATCCTAAACATTGCTCGAGTCCCCAAGGGACGTAGAGGGTGCAGCATGAGTCCTTGGAGGTTCTAACAAGTGTAGAATGGTTAAGAGAGTATTCTGAAGGCTCAGAATCGTCTAGGAAAGTGTACTAGGACTTATAATAACCATTAGAATGATCCTAAACATTGCATGGTACCCCAAGGGAAGTAGAGGGTTTAGCATGAGTACTTGGAGGTTCTAACAAGTGTAGAATGGTTAAGAGAGTGTTCTAAAGGCTTAGAATGGTCTAGGAATGTGCATTAGGACTTATAAGAACCATTAGAATGATCCTAAACATTGCTCGAGTCCCCAAGGGACGTAGAGGGTGCAGCATGAGTCCTTGGAGGTTCTAACAAGTGTAGAATGGTTAAGAGAGTGTTCTAAAGGATTAGAATGGTCTAGGAATGTGTAATAGGACTTATAATAACCATTAGAATGATCCTAAACATTGCATGGTACCCCAAGGGACGTAGAGGGTGTATCATGAGTCCTTGTAGGTTCTAACAAGTGTAGAACGGCTAAGAGAGTATTCTAAAGTCTTAGAATGGTCTAGGAATGTGTATTAGGACTTATAAGAACCATTAGAATGATCCTAAACATTGCTCGAGTCCCCAAGGGAAGTAGAGGGTGCAGCATGAGTCCTTGGAGGTTCTAACAAGTGTAGAATGGTTAAGAGAGTATTCAGAAGGCTTAGAATGGTCTAGGAATGTGTATTATGACTTATAATAACCATTAGAATGGTCCTTAACATTGCATGGTACCCCAAGGGACGTAGAGGGTGTAGCATGAGTCCTTGTAGGTTCTAACAAGTGTAGAACGGCTAAGAGAGTATTCTAAAGTCTTAGAATGGTCTAGGAATGTGTATTAGGACTTATAAGAACCATTAGAATGATCCTAAACATTGCTCGAGTCCCCAAGGGAAGTAGTGGGTGCAGCATGAGTCCTTGGAGGTTCTAACAAGTGTAGAACGGCTAAGAGAGTATTCTAAAGTCTTAGAATGGTCTAGGAATGTGTATTAGGACTTATAAGAACCATTAGAATGATCCTAAACATTGCTCGAGTCCCCAAGGGACGTAGAGGGTGCAGCATGAGTCCTTGGAGGTTCTAACAAGTGTAGAATGGTTAAGAGAGTATTCTGAAGGCTTAGAATGGTCTAGGAATGTGTATTATGACTTATAATAACCATTAGAATGATCCTTAACATTGCATGGTACCCCAAGGGACGTAGAGGGTGTACCATGAGTACTTGGAGGTTCTAACAAGTGTAGAATGGTTAAGAGAGTGTTCTAAAGGATTAGAATGGTCTAGGAATGTGTATTAGGACTTATAAGAACCATTAGAATGATCCTAAACATTGCTCGAGTCCCCAAGGGACGTAGAGGGTGCAGCATGAGTCCTTGGAGGTTCTAACAAGTGTAGAATGGTTAAGAGAGTATTCTGAAGGCTCAGAATCGTCTAGGAAAGTGTACTAGGACTTATAATAACCATTAGAATGATCCTAAACATTGCATGGTACCCCAAGGGAAGTAGAGGGTTTAGCATGAGTACTTGGAGGTTCTAACAAGTGTAGAATGGTTAAGAGAGTGTTCTAAAGGCTTAGAATGGTCTAGGAATGTGCATTAGGACTTATAAGAACCATTAGAATGATCCTAAACATTGCTCGAGTCCCCAAGGGACGTAGAGGGTGCAGCATGAGTCCTTGGAGGTTCTAACAAGTGTAGAATGGTTAAGAGAGTATTCTGAAGGCTCAGAATCGTCTAGGAAAGTGTACTAGGACTTATAATAACCATTAGAATGATCCTAAACATTGCATGGTACCCCAAGGGAAGTAGAGGGTTTAGCATGAGTACTTGGAGGTTCTAACAAGTGTAGAATGGTTAAGAGAGTGTTCTAAAGGCTTAGAATGGTCTAGGAATGTGCATTAGGACTTATAAGAACCATTAGAATGATCCTAAACATTGCTCGAGTCCCCAAGGGACGTAGAGGGTGCAGCATGAGTCCTTGGAGGTTCTAACAAGTGTAGAATGGTTAAGAGAGTGTTCTAAAGGCTTAGAATGGTCTAGGAACGTGTAATAGGACTTATAATAACCATTAGAATGATCCTAAACATTGCATGGTACCCCAAGGGAAGTAGAGGGTGTAGCATGAGTCCTTGTAGGTTCTAACAAGTGTAGAACGGCTAAGAGAGTATTCTAAAGTCTTAGAATGGTCTAGGAATGTGTATTAGGACTTATAAGAACCATTAGAATGATCCTAAACATTGCTCGAGTCCCCAAGGGACGTAGAGGGTGCAGCATGAGTCCTTGGAGGTTCTAACAAGTGTAGAATGGTTAAGAGAGTATTCTGAAGGCTTAGAATCGTCTAGGAAAGTGTACTAGGACTTATAATAACCATTAGAATGATCCTAAACATTGCATGGTACCCCAAGGGACGTAGAGGGTGTAGCATGACTCCTTGTAGGTTCTAACAAGTGTAGAACGGCTAAGAGAGTATTCTAAAGTCTTAGAATGGTCTAGGAATGTGTATTAGGACTTATAAGAACCATTAGAATGATCCTAAACATTGCTCGAGTCCCCAAGGGACGTAGAGGGTGCAGCATGAGTCCTTGGAGGTTCTAACAAGTGTAGAATGGTTAAGAGAGTATTCTGAAGGCTTAGAATGGTCTAGGAATGTGTATTAGGACTTATAAGAACCATTAGAATGATCCTAAACTTTGCTCGAGTCCCCAAGGGACGTAGAGGGTGCAGCATGAGTCCTTGGAGGTTCTAACAAGTGTAGAATGGTTAAGAGAGTATTCTGAAGGCTCAGAATCGTCTAGGAAAGTGTACTAGGACTTATAATAACCATTAGAATGATCCTAAACATTGCATGGTACCCCAAGGGAAGTAGAGGGTTTAGCATGAGTACTTGGAGGTTCTAACAAGTGTAGAATGCTTAAGAGAGTGTTCTAAAGGCTTAGAATGGTCTAGGAATGTGTATTAGGACTTATAAGAACCATTAGAATGATCCTAAACATTGCTCGAGTCCCCAAGGGACGTAGAGGGTGCAGCATGAGTCCTTGGAGGTTCTAACAAGTGTAGAATGGTTAAGAGAGTATTCTGAAGGCTTAGAATGGTCTAGGAATGTGTATTATGACTTATAATAACCATTAGAATGATCCTTAACATTGCATGGTACCCCAAGGGACGTAGAGGGTGTACCATGAGTACTTGGAGGTTCTAACAAGTGTAGAACGGCTAAGAGAGTATTCTAAAGGATTAGAATGGTCTGGGAATGTGTATTAGGACTTATAAGAACCATTAGAATGATCCTAAACATTGCTCGAGTCCCCAAGGGACGTAGAGGGTGCAGCATTAGTCCTTGGAGGTTCTAACAAGTGTAGAATGGTTAAGAGAGTATTCTGAAGGCTCAGAATCGTCTAGGAAAGTGTACTAGGACTTATAATAACCATTAGAATGATCCTAAACATTGCATGGTACCCCAAGGGAAGTAGAGGGTTTAGCATGAGTACTTGGAGGTTCTAACAAGTGTAGAATGGTTAAGAGAGTGTTCTAAAGGCTTAGAATGGTCTAGGAATGTGCATTAGGACTTATAAGAACCATTAGAATGATCCTAAACATTGCTCGAGTCCCCAAGGGACGTAGAGGGTGCAGCATGAGTCCTTGGAGGTTCTAACAAGTGTAGAATGGTTAAGAGAGTGTTCTAAAGGCTTAGAATGGTCTAGGAATGTGTAATAGGACTTATAATAACCATTAGAATGATCCTAAACATTGCATGGTACCCCAAGGGAAGTAGAGGGTGTAGCATGAGTCCTTGTAGGTTCTAACAAGTGTAGAACGGCTAAGAGAGTATTCTAAAGTCTTAGAATGGTCTAGGAATGTGTATTAGGACTTATAAGAACCATTAGAATGATCCTAAACATTGCTCGAGTCCCCAAGGGACGTAGAGGGTGCAGCATTAGTCCTTGGAGGTTCTAACAAGTGTAGAATGGTTAAGAGAGTATTCTGAAGGCTCAGAATCGTCTAGGAAAGTGTACTAGGACTTATAATAACCATTAGAATGATCCTAAACATTGCATGGTACCCCAAGGGAAGTAGAGGGTTTAGCATGAGTACTTGGAGGTTCTAACAAGTGTAGAATGGTTAAGAGAGTGTTCTAAAGGCTTAGAATGGTCTAGGAATGTGCATTAGGACTTATAAGAACCATTAGAATGATCCTAAACTTTGCTCGAGTCCCCAAGGGACGTAGAGGGTGCAGCATGAGTCCTTGGAGGTTCTAACAAGTGTAGAATGGTTAAGAGAGTATTCTGAAGGCTTAGAATCGTCTAGGAAAGTGTACTAGGACTTATAATAACCATTAGAATGATCCTAAACATTGCATGGTACCCCAAGGGAAGTAGAGGGTGTAGCATGAGTACTTGGAGGTTCTAACAAGTGTAGAATGGTTAAGAGAGTGTTCTAAAGGCTTAGAATGGTCTAGGAATGTGTATTAGGACTTATAAGAACCATTAGAATGATCCTAAACATTGCATGGTACCACAAGGGACGTAGAGGGTGCACATTGAGTCCTTGGAGGTTCTAACAAGTGTAGAATGGTTAAGAGAGTGTTCTAAAGGCTTAGAATGGTCTAGGAATGTGTAATAGGACTTATAATAACCATTAGAATGATCCTAAACATTGCATGGTACCCCAAGGGAAGTAGAGGGTGTAGCATGAGTCCTTGTAGGTTCTAACAAGTGTAGAACGGCTAAGAGAGTATTCTAAAGTCTTAGAATGGTCTAGGAATGTGTATTAGGACTTATAAGAACCATTAGAATGATCCTAAACATTGCTCGAGTCCCCAAGGGACGTAGAGGGTGCAGCAATAGTCCTTGGAGGTTCTAACAAGTGTAGAATGGTTAAGAGAGTATTCTGAAGGCTTAGAATCGTCTAGGAAAGTGTACTAGGACTAATAATAACCATTAGAATGATCCTAGACATTGCATGGTACCCCAAGGGAAGTAGAGGGTGTAGCATGAGTACTTGGAGGTTCTAACAAGTGTAGAATGGTTAAGAGAGTGTTCTAAAGGCTTAGAATGGTCTAGGAAAGTGTATTAGGACTTATAATAACCATTAGAATGATCCTAAACATTGCATGGTACCACAAGGGACGTAGAGGGTGTAGCATGAGTCCTTGGAGGTTCTAACAAGTGTAGAATGGTTAAGAGAGTATTCTAAAGGCTTAGAATGGTCTAGGAATGTGTAATAGGACTTATAATAACCATTAGAATGATCCTAAACATTGCATGGTACCCCAAGGGACGTAGAGGGTGTAGCATGACTCCTTGTAGGTTCTAACAAGAGTAGAACGGCTAAGAGAGTATTCTAAAGTCTTAGAATGGTCTAGGAATGTGTATTAGGACTTATAATAACCATTAGAATGATCCTAAACATTGCATGGTACCCCAAGGGACGTAGAGGGTGTAGCATGAGTCCTTGTAGGTTCTAACAAGTGTAGAACGGCTAAGAGAGTGTTCTAAAGTCTTAGAATGGTCTAGGAATGTGTATTAGGACTTATAAGAACCATTAGAATGATCCTAAACATTGCTCGAGTCCCCAAGGGACGTAGAGGGTGCAGCATGAGTCCTTGGAGGTTCTAACAAGTGTAGAATGGTTAAGAGAGTATTCTGAAGGCTTAGAATGGTCTAGGAATGTGTATTAGGACTTATAATAACCATTAGAATGATCCTAAACATTGCATGGTACCACAAGGGACGTAGAGGGTGTAGCATGAGTCCTTGTTGGTTCTAACAAGTGTAGAACGGCTAAGAGAGTATTCTAAAGTCTTAGAATGGTCTAGGAATGTGTATTAGGACTTATAAGAACCATTAGAATGATCCTAAACATTGCTCGAATCCCCAAGGGACGTAGAGGGTGCAGCATGAGTCCTTGGAGGTTCTAACAAGTGTAGAATGGTTAAGAGAGTATTCTGAAGGCTTAGAATGGTCTAGGAAAGTGTACTAGGACTTATAATAACCATTAGAATGATCCTAAACATTGCATGGTACCCCAAGGGAAGTAGAGGGTGTAGCATGAGTACTTGGAGGTTCTAACAAGTGTAGAATGGTTAAGAGAGTGTTCTAAAGGCTTAGAATGGTCTAGGAAAGTGTATTAGGACTTATAATAACCATTAGAATGATCCTAAACATTGCATGGTACCCCAAGGGACGTAGAGGGTGTAGCATGAGTCCTTGTAGGTTCTAACAAGTGTAGAACGGCTAAGAGAGTGTTCTAAAGTCTTAGAATGGTCTAGGAATGTGTATTAGGACTTATAAGAACCATTAGAATGATCCTAAACATTGCTCGAGTCCCCAAGGGACGTAGAGGGTGCAGCATGAGTCCTTGGAGGTTCTAACAAGTGTAGAATGGTTAAGAGAGTATTCTGAAGGCTTAGAATGGTCTAGGAATGTGTATTAGGACTTATAATAACCCTTAGAATGATCCTAAACATTGCATGGTACCACAAGGGACGTAGAGGGTGTAGCATGAGTCCTTGTTGGTTCTAACAAGTGTAGAACGGCTAAGAGAGTATTCTAAAGTCTTAGAATGGTCTAGGAATGTGTATTAGGACTTATAAGAACCATTAGAATGATCCTAAACATTGCTCGAATCCCCAAGGGACGTAGAGGGTGCAGCATGAGTCCTTGGAGGTTCTAACAAGTGTAGAATGGTTAAGAGAGTATTCTGAAGGCTTAGAATGGTCTAGGAATGTGTATTAGGACTTATAATAACCATTAGAATGATCCTAAACATTGCATGGTACCACAAGGGACGTAGAGGGTGTAGCATGAGTCCTTGTTGGTTCTAACAAGTGTAGAACGGCTAAGAGAGTATTCTAAAGTCTTAGAATGGTCTAGGAATGTGTATTAGGACTTATAAGAACCATTAGAATGATCCTAAACATTGCTCGAATCCCCAAGGGACGTAGAGGGTGCAGCATGAGTCCTTGGAGGTTCTAACAAGTGTAGAATGGTTAAGAGAGTATTCTGAAGGCTTAGAATGGTCTAGGAAAGTGTACTAGGACTTATAATAACCATTAGAATGATCCTAAACATTGCATGGTACCCCAAGGGAAGTAGAGGGTGTAGCATGAGTACTTGGAGGTTCTAACAAGTGTAGAATGGTTAAGAGAGTGTTCTAAAGGCTTAGAATGGTCTAGGAAAGTGTACTAGGACTTATAATAACCATTTGAATGATCCTTAACATTGCATGGTACCCCAAGGGACGTAGAGGGTGTACCATGAGTACTTGGAGGTTCTAACAAGTGTAAAATGGTTAAGAGAGTGTTCTAAAGGCTTAGATTGGTCTAGGAATGTGTATTAGGACTTATAATAACCATTAGAATGATCCTAAACATTGCATGGTACCACAAGGGACGTAGAGGGTGTAGCATGAGTCCTTGTTGGTTCTAACAAGTGTAGAACGGCTAAGAGAGTATTCTAAAGTCTTAGAATGGTCTAGGAATGTGTATTAGGACTTATAAGAACCATTAGAATGATCCTAAACATTGCTCGAATCCCCAAGGGACGTAGAGGGTGCAGCATGAGTCCTTGGAGGTTCTAACAAGTGTAGAATGGTTAAGAGAGTATTCTGAAGGCTTAGAATGGTCTAGGAAAGTGTACTAGGACTTATAATAACCATTAGAATGATCCTAAACATTGCATGGTACCCCAAGGGAAGTAGAGGGTGTAGCATGAGTACTTGGAGGTTCTAACATGTGTAGAATGGTTAAGAGAGTGTTCTAAAGGCTTAGAATGGTCTAGGAAAGTGTATTAGGACTTATAATAACCATTAGAATGATCCTAAACATTGCATGGTACCACAAGGGACGTAGAGAGTGTAGCATGAGTCCTTGGAGGTTCTAGCAAGTGTAGAATGGTTAAGAGAGTATTCTAAAGGCTTAGAATGGTCTAGGAATGTGTAATAGGACTTATAATAACCATTAGAATGATCCTAAACATTGCATGGTACCCCAAGGGACGTAGAGGGTGTAGCATGAGTCCTTGTAGGTTCTAACAAGTGTAGAACGGCTAAGAGAGTGTTCTAAAGTCTTAGAATGGTCTAGGAATGTGTATTAGGACTTATAAGAACCATTAGAATGATCCTAAACATTGCTCGAGTCCCCAAGGGATGTAGAGGGTGCAGCATGAGTTCTTGGAGGTTCTAACAAGTGTAGAATGGTTAAGAGAGTATTCTGAAGGCTTAGAATGGTCTAGGAATGTGTATTAGGACTTATAATAACCATTAGAATGATCCTAAACATTGCATGGTACCACAAGGGACGTAGAGGGTGTAGCATGAGTCCTTGTTGGTTCTAACAAGTGTAGAATGGTTAAGAGAGTATTCTGAAGGCTTAGAATGGTCTAGGAAAGTGTATTAGGACTTATAATAACCATTAGAATGATCCTAAACATTGCATGGTACCACAAGGGACGTAGAGAGTGTAGCATGAGTCCTTGGAGGTTCTAGCAAGTGTAGAATGGTTAAGAGAGTATTCTAAAGGCTTAGAATGGTCTAGGAATGTGTAATAGGACTTATAATAACCATTAGAATGATCCTAAACATTGCATGGTACCCCAAGGGACGTAGAGGGTGTAGCATGAGTCCTTGTAGGTTCTAACAAGTGTAGAACGGCTAAGAGAGTGTTCTAAAGTCTTAGAATGGTCTAGGAATGTGTATTAGGACTTATAAGAACCATTAGAATGATCCTAAACATTGCTCGAGTCCCCAAGGGACGTAGAGGGTGCAGCATGAGTCCTTGGAGGTTCTAACAAGTGTAGAATGGTTAAGAGAGTATTCTGAAGGCTTAGAATGGTCTAGGAATGTGTATTAGGACTTATAATAACCATTAGAATGATCCTAAACATTGCATGGTACCACAAGGGACGTAGAGGGTGTAGCATGAGTCCTTGTTGGTTCTAACAAGTGTAGAACGGCTAAGAGAGTATTCTAAAGTCTTAGAATGGTCTAGGAATGTGTATTAGGACTTATAAGAACCATTAGAATGATCCTAAACATTGCTCGAATCCCCAAGGGACGTAGAGGGTGCAGCATGAGTCCTTGGAGGTTCTAACAAGTGTAGAATGGTTAAGAGAGTATTCTGAAGGCTTAGAATGGTCTAGGAAAGTGTACTAGGACTTATAATAACCATTAGAATGATCCTAAACATTGCATGGTACCCCAAGGGAAGTAGAGGGTGTAGCATGAGTACTTGGAGGTTCTAACAAGTGTAGAATGGTTAAGAGAGTGTTCTAAAGGCTTAGAATGGTCTAGGAAAGTGTATTAGGACTTATAATAACCATTAGAATGATCCTAAACATTGCATGGTACCCCAAGGGACGTAGAGGGTGTAGCATGAGTCCTTGTAGGTTCTAACAAGTGTAGAACGGCTAAGAGAGTGTTCTAAAGTCTTAGAATGGTCTAGGAATGTGTATTAGGACTTATAAGAACCATTAGAATGATCCTAAACATTGCTCGAGTCCCCAAGGGACGTAGAGGGTGCAGCATGAGTCCTTGGAGGTTCTAACAAGTGTAGAATGGTTAAGAGAGTATTCTGAAGGCTTAGAATGGTCTAGGAATGTGTATTAGGACTTATAATAACCATTAGAATGATCCTAAACATTGCATGGTACCACAAGGGACGTAGAGGGTGTAGCATGAGTCCTTGTTGGTTCTAACAAGTGTAGAACGGCTAAGAGAGTATTCTAAAGTCTTAGAATGGTCTAGGAATGTGTATTAGGACTTATAAGAACCATTAGAATGATCCTAAACATTGCTCGAATCCCCAAGGGACGTAGAGGGTGCAGCATGAGTCCTTGGAGGTTCTAACAAGTGTAGAATGGTTAAGAGAGTATTCTGAAGGCTTAGAATGGTCTAGGAATGTGTATTAGGACTTATAATAACCATTAGAATGATCCTAAACATTGCATGGTACCACAAGGGACGTAGAGGGTGTAGCATGAGTCCTTGTTGGTTCTAACAAGTGTAGAACGGCTAAGAGAGTATTCTAAAGTCTTAGAATGGTCTAGGAATGTGTATTAGGACTTATAAGAACCATTAGAATGATCCTAAACATTGCTCGAATCCCCAAGGGACGTAGAGGGTGCAGCATGAGTCCTTGGAGGTTCTAACAAGTGTAGAATGGTTAAGAGAGTATTCTGAAGGCTTAGAATGGTCTAGGAATGTGTATTAGGACTTATAATAACCATTAGAATGATCCTAAACATTGCATGGTACCACAAGGGACGTAGAGGGTGTAGCATGAGTCCTTGTTGGTTCTAACAAGTGTAGAACGGCTAAGAGAGTATTCTAAAGTCTTAGAATGGTCTAGGAATGTGTATTAGGACTTATAAGAACCATTAGAATGATCCTAAACATTGCTCGAATCCCAAGGGACGTAGAGGGTGCAGCATGAGTCCTTGGAGGTTCTAACAAGTGTAGAATGGTTAAGAGAGTATTCTGAAGGCTTAGAATGGTCTAGGAAAGTGTACTAGGACTTATAATAACCATTAGAATGATCCTAAACATTGCATGGTACCCCAAGGGAAGTAGAGGGTGTAGCATGAGTACTTGGAGGTTCTAACAAGTGTAGAATGGTTAAGAGAGTGTTCTAAAGGCTTAGAATGGTCTAGGAAAGTGTACTAGGACTTATAATAACCATTTGAATGATCCATAACATTGCATGGTACCCCAAGGGATGTAGAGGGTGTACCATGAGTACTTGGAGGTTCTAACAAGTGTAAAATGGTTAAGAGATTGTTCTAAAGGCTTAGATTGGTCTAGGAATGTGTATTAGGACTTATAATAACCATTAGAATGATCCTAAACATTGCATGGTACCACAAGGGACGTAGAGGGTGTAGCATGAGTCCTTGTTGGTTCTAACAAGTGTAGAACGGCTAAGAGAGTATTCTAAAGTCTTAGAATGGTCTAGGAATGTGTATTAGGACTTATAAGAACCATTAGAATGATCCTAAACATTGCTCGAATCCCCAAGGGACGTAGAGGGTGCAGCATGAGTCCTTGGAGGTTCTAACAAGTGTAGAATGGTTAAGAGAGTATTCTGAAGGCTTAGAATGGTCTAGGAAAGTGTACTAGGACTTATAATAACCATTAGAATGATCCTAAACATTGCATGGTACCCCAAGGGAAGTAGAGGGTGTAGCATGAGTACTTGGAGGTTCTAACATGTGTAGAATGGTTAAGAGAGTGTTCTAAAGGCTTAGAATGGTCTAGGAAAGTGTATTAGGACTTATAATAACCATTAGAATGATCCTAAACATTGCATGGTACCACAAGGGACGTAGAGAGTGTAGCATGAGTCCTTGGAGGTTCTAGCAAGTGTAGAATGGTTAAGAGAGTATTCTAAAGGCTTAGAATGGTGTAGGAATGTGTAATAGGACTTATAATAACCATTAGAATGATCCTAAACATTGCATGGTACCCCAAGGGACGTAGAGGGTGTAGCATGACTCCTTGTAGGTTCTAACAAGTGTAGAACGGCTAAGAGAGTATTCTAAAGTCTTAGAATGGTCTAGGAATGTGTATTAGGACTTATAAGAACCATTAGAATTTTCCTAAACATTGCTCGAGTCCCCAAGGGACGTAGAGGGTGCAGCATGAGTCCTTGGAGGTTCTAACAAGTGTAGAATGGTTAAGAGAGTATTCTGAAGGCTTAAAATGGTCTAGGAATGTGTATTATGACTTATAATAACCATTAGAATGATCCTTAACATTGCATGGTACCCCAAGGGACGTAGAGGGTGTACCATGAGTACTTGGAGGTTCTAACAAGTGTAAAATGGTTAAGAGAGTGTTCTAAAGGCTTAGAATGGTCTAGGAATGTGTATTAGGACTTATAATAACCATTAGAAGGATCCTAAACATTGCATGGTACCACAAGGGACGTAGAGGGTGTAGCATGAGTCCTTGTAGGTTCTAACAAGTGTAGAACGGCTAAGAGAGTATTCTAAAGTCTTAGAATGGTCTAGGAATGTGTATTAGGACTTATAAGAACCATTAGAATGATCCTAAACATTGCTCGAGTCCCCAAGGGACGTAGAGGGTGCAGCATGAGTCCTTGGAGGTTCTAACAAGTGTAGAATGGTTAAGAGAGTATTCTGAAGGCTTAGAATGGTCTAGGAATGTGTATTAGGACTTATAATAACCATTAGAATGATCCGAAACATTGCATGGTACCACAAGGGAAGTAGAGTGTGTAGCATGAGTACTTGGAGGTTCTAACAAGTGTAGAATGGTTAAGAGAGTGTTCTAAAGGCTTAGAATGGTCTAGGAATGTGTATTAGGACTTATAATAACCATTAGAATGATCCTAAACATTGCATGGTACCACAAGGGACGTAGAGGGTGTAGCATGAGTCCTTGGAGGTTCTAACAAGTGTAGAAAGGTTAAGAGAGTATTCTAAAGGCTTAGAATGGTGTAGGAATGTGTAATAGGACTTATAATAACCATTAGAATGATCCTAAACATTGCATGGTACCCCAAGGGACGTAGAGGGTGTAGCATGAGTCCTTGTAGGTTCTAACAAGTGTAGAACGGCTAAGAGAGTATTCTAAAGTCTTAGAATGGTCTAGGAATGTGTATTAGGACTTATAAGAACCATTAGAATGATCCTAAACATTGCTCGAGTCCCCAAGGGACGTAGAGGGTGCAGCATGAGTCCTTGGAGGTTCTAACAAGTGTAGAATGGTTAAGAGAGTATTCTGAAGGCTTAGAATCGTCTAGGAAAGTGTACTAGGACTTATAATAACCATTAGAATGATCCTAAACATTGCATGGTACCCCAAGGGAAGTAGAGGGTGTAGCATGAGTACTTGGAGGTTCTAACAAGTGTAGAATGGTTAAGAGAGTGTTCTAAAGGCTTAGAATGGTCTAGGAAAGTGTATTAGGACTTATAATAACCATTAGAATGATCCTAAACATTGCATGGTACCACAAGGGACGTAGAGAGTGTAGCATGAGTCCTTGGAGGTTCTAACAAGTGTAGAATGGTTAAGAGAGTATTCTAAAGGCTTAGAATGGTGTAGGAATGTGTAATAGGACTTATAATAACCATTAGAATGATCCTAAACATTGCATGGTACCCCAAGGGACGTAGAGGGTGTAGCATGAGTCCTTGTAGGTTCTAACAAGTGTAGAACGGCTAAGAGAGTATTCTAAAGTCTTAGAATGGTCTAGGAATATGTATTAGGACTTATAAGAACCATTAGAATGATCCTAAACATTGCTCGAGTCCCCAAGGGACGTAGAGGGTGCAGCATGAGTACTTGGAGGTTCTAACAAGTGTAGAATGGTTAAGAGAGTGTTCTAAAGTCTTAGAATGGTCTAGGAATGTGTATTAGGACTTATAATAACCATTAGAATGATCCGAAACATTGCATGGTACCACAAGGGAAGTAGAGGGTGTAGCATGAGTACTTGGAGGTTCTAACAAGTGTAGAATGGTTAAGAGAGTGTTCTAAAGGCTTAGAATGGTCTAGGAATGTGTATTAGGACTTATAATAACCATTAGAATGATCCTAAACATTGCATGGTACCACAAGGGACGTAGAGGGTGTAGCATGAGTCCTTGGAGGTTCTAACAAGTGTAGAAAGGTTAAGAGAGTATTCTAAAGGCTTAGAATGGTGTAGGAATGTGTAATAGGACTTATAATAACCATTAGAATGATCCTAAACATTGCATGGTACCCCAAGGGACGTAGAGGGTGTAGCATGAGTCCTTGTAGGTTCTAACAAGTGTAGAAAGGTTAAGAGAGTATTCTAAAGGCTTAGAATGGTGTAGGAATGTGTAATAGGACTTATAATAACCATTAGAATGATCCTAAACATTGCATGGTACCCCAAGGGACGTAGAGGGTGTAGCATGAGTCCTTGTAGGTTCTAACAAGTGTAGAACGGCTAAGAGAGTATTCTAAAGTCTTAGAATGGTCTAGGAATGTGTATTAGGACTTATAAGAACCATTAGAATGATCCTAAACATTGCTCGAGTCCCCAAGGGACGTAGAGGGTGCAGCATGAGTACTTGGAGGTTCTAACAAGTATAGAATGGTTAAGAGAGTGTTCTAAAGGCTTAGAATGGTCTAGGAATGTGTATTAGGACTTATAAGAACCATTAGAATGATCCTAAACATTGCATGGTACCACAAGGGACGTAGAGGGTGCAGCATGAGTCCTTGGAGGTTCTAACAAGTGTAGAATGGTTAAGAGAGTGTTCTAAAGGCTTAGAATGGTCTAGGAATGTGTAATAGGACTTATAATAACCATTAGAATGATCCTAAACATTGCATGGTACCCCAAGGGAAGTAGATGGTGTAGCATGAGTCCTTGTAGGTTCTAACAAGTGTAGAACGGCTAAGAGAGTATTCTAAAGTCTTAGAATGGTCTAGGAATGTGTATTAGGACTTATAAGAACCATTAGAATGATCCTAAACATTGCTCGAGTCCCCAAGGGACGTAGAGGGTGCAGCATGAGTCCTTGGAGGTTCTAACAAGTGTAGAATGGTTAAGAGAGTATTCTGAAGGCTTAGAATCGTCTAGGAAAGTGTACTAGGACTAATAATAACCATTAGAATGATCCTAGACATTGCATGGTACCCCAAGGGAAGTAGAGGGTGTAGCATGAGTACTTGGAGGTTCTAACAAGTGTAAAATGGTTAAGAGAGTGTTCTAAAGGCTTAGAATGGTCTAGGAATGTATATTAGGACTTATAATAACCATTAGAATGATCCTAAACATTGCTTGGTACCACAAGGGACGTAGAGGGCGTAGCATGAGTACTTGGAGGTTCTAACAAGTGTAGAATGGTTAAGAGAGTATTCTAAAGGCTTAGAATGGTCTAGGAATATGTAATAGGACTTATAATAACCATTAGAATGATCCTAAACATTGCATGGTACCCCAAGGGACGTAGAGGGTGTAGCATGACTCCTTGTAGGTTCTAACAAGTGTAGAACGGCTAAGAGAGTATTCTAAAGTCTTAGAATGGTCTAGGAATGTGTATTAGGACTTATAAGAACCATTAGAATGATCCTAAACATTGCTCGAGTCACCAAGGGACGTAGAGGGTGCAGCATGAGTCCTTGGAGGTTCTAACAAGTGTAGAATGGTTAAGAGAGTATTCTGAAGGCTTAGAATGGTCTAGGAATGTGTATTATGACTTATAATAACCATTAGAATGATCCTTAACATTGCATGGTACCCCAAGGGACGTAGAGGGTGTACCATGAGTACTTGGAGGTTCTAACAAGTGTAAAATGGTTAAGAGAGTGTTCTAAAGGCTTAGAATGGTCTAGGAATGTGTAATAGGACTTATAATAACCATTAGAATGATCCTAAACATTGCATGGTACCCCAAGGGACGTAGAGGGTGTAGCATGACTCCTTGTAGGTTCTAACAAGTGTAGAACGGCTAAGAGAGTATTCTAAAGTCTTAGAATGGTCTAGGATTGTGTATTAGGACTTATAAGAACCATTAGAATGATCCTAAACATTGCTCGAGTCCCCAAGGGACGTAGAGGGTGCAGCATGAGTCCTTGGAGGTTCTAACAAGTGTAGAATGGTTAAGAGAGTATTCTGAAGGCTTAGAATGGTCTAGGAATGTGTATTATGACTTATAATAACCATTAGAATGATCCTTAACATTGCATGGTACCCCAAGGGACGTAGAGGGTGTACCATGAGTACTTGGAGGTTCTAACAAGTGTAAAATGGTTAAGAGAGTGTTCTAAAGGCTTAGAATGGTCTAGGAATGTGTATTAGGACTTATAATAACCATTAGAATGATCCTAAACATTGCATGGTACCACAAGGGACGTAGAGGGCGTAGCATGAGTACTTGGAGATTATAACAAGTGTAGAATGGTTAAGAGAGTATTCTGAAGGCTTAGAATGGTCTAGGAATATGTAATAGGACTTATAATAACCATTAGAATGATCCTAAACATTGCATGGTACCCCAAGGGACGTAGAGGGTGTACCATGAGTACTTGGAGGTTCTAACAAGTGTAAAATGGTTAAGAGAGTGTTCTAAAGGCTTAGAATGGTCTAGGAATGTGTATTAGGACTTATAATAACCATTAGAATGATCCTAAACATTGCATGGTACCACAAGGGACGTAGAGGGTGTAGCATGAGTTCTTGTAGGTTCTAACAAGTGTAGAACGGCTAAGAGAGTATTCTAAAGTCTTAGAATGGTCTATGAATGTGTATTAGGACTTATAAGAACCATTAGAATGATCCTAAACATTGCTCGAGTCCCCAAGGGACGTAGAGGGTGCAGCATGAGTCCTTGGAGGTTCTAACAAGTGTAGAATGGTTAAGAGAGTATTCTGAAGGCTTAGAATCGTCTAGGAAAGTGTACTAGGACTTATAATAACCATTAGAATGATCCTAAACATTGCATGGTACCCCAAGGGAAGTAGAGGGTGTAGCATGAGTACTTGGAGGTTCTAACAAGTGTAGAATGGTTAAGAGAGTGTTCTAAAGGCTTAGAATGGTCTAGGAAAGTGTATTAGGACTTATAATAACCATTAGAATGATCCTAAACATTGCATGGTACCACAAGGGACGTAGAGAGTGTAGCATGAGTCCTTGGAGGTTCTAACAAGTGTAGAATGGTTAAGAGAGTATTCTAAAGGCTTAGAATGGTCTAGGAATGTGTAATAGGACTTATAATAACCATTAGAATGATCCTAAACATTGCATGGTACCCCAAGGGACGTAGAGGGTGTAGCATGACTCCTTGTAGGTTCTAACAAGTGTAGAACGGCTAAGAGAGTATTCTAAAGTCTTAGAATGGTCTAGGAATGTGTATTAGGACTTATAAGAACCATTAGAATGATCCTAAACATTGCTCGAGTCCCCAAGGGACGTAGAGGGTGCAGCATGAGTCCTTGGAGGTTCTAACAAGTGTAGAATGGTTAAGAGAGTATTCTGAAGGCTTAGAATGGTCTAGGAATGTGTATTATGACTTATAATAACCATTAGAATGATCCTTAACATTGCATGGTACCCCAAGGGACGTAGAGGGTGTACCATGAGTACTTGGAGGTTCTAAGAAGTGTAAAATGGTTAAGAGAGTGTTCTAACGGCTTAGAATGGTCTAGGAATGTATATTAGGACTTATAATAACCATTAGAATGATCCTAAACATTGCATGGTACCACAAGGGACGTAGAGGGCGTAGCATGAGTCCTTGGAGGTTCTAACAAGTGTAGAATGGTTAAGAGAGTATTCTAAAGGCTTAGAATGGTCTAGGAATGTGTAATAGGACTTATAATAACCATTAGAATGATCCTAAACATTGCATGGTACCCCAAGGGACGTAGAGGGTGTAGCATGACTCCTTGTAGGTTCTAACAAGTGTAGAACGGCTAAGAGAGTATTCTAAAGTCTTAGAATGGTCTAGGAATGTGTATTAGGACTTATAAGAACCATTAGAATGATCCTAAACATTGCTCGAGTCCCCAAGGGACGTAGAGGGTGCAGCATGAGTCCTTGGAGGTTCTAACAAGTGTAGAATGGTTAAGAGAGTATTCTGAAGGCTTAGAATCGTCTAGGAAAGTGTACTAGGACTTATAATAACCATTAGAATGATCCTAAACATTGCATGGTACCCCAAGGGAAGTAGAGGGTGTAGCATGAGTACTTGGAGGTTCTAACAAGTGTAGAATGGTTAAGAGAGTGTTCTAAAGGCTTAGAATGGTCTAGGAAAGTGTATTAGGACTTATAATAACCATTAGAATGATCCTAAACATTGCATGGTACCACAAGGGACGTAGAGAGTGTAGCATGAGTCCTTGGAGGTTCTAACAAGTGTAGAATGGTTAAGAGAGTATTCTAAAGGCATAGAATGGTCTAGGAATGTGTATTAGGACTTATAATAACCATTAGAATGATCCTAAACATTGCATGGTACCACAAGGGACGTAGAGGGTGTAGCATGAGTCCTTGGAGGTTCTAACAAGTGTAGAAAGGTTAAGAGAGTATTATAAAGGCTTAGAATGGTGTAGGAATGTGTAATAGGACTTATAATAACCATTAGAATGATCCTAAACATTGCATGGTACCCCAAGGGACGTAGAGGGTGTAGCATGAGTCCTTGTAGGTTCTAACAAGTGTAGAATGGTTAAGAGAGTGTTCTAAAGGCTTAGAATGGTCTAGGAATGTGTATTAGGACTTATAATAACCATTAGAATGATCCTAAACATTGCATGGTACCACAAGGGACGTAGAGGGTGTAGCATGAGTCCTTGGAGGTTCTAACAAGTGTAGAATGGTTAAGAGAGTATTCTAAAGGCTTAGAATGGTCTAGGAATGTGTAATAGGACTTATAATAACCATTATAATGATCCTAAACATTGCATGGTACCCCAAGGGACGTAGAGGGTGTAGCATGACTCCTTGTAGGTTCTAACAAGTGTAGAACGGCTAAGAGAGTATTCTAAAGTCTTAGAATGGTGTAGGAATGTGTATTAGGACTTATAAGAACCATTAGAATGATCCTAAACATTGTTCGAGTCCCCAAGGGACGTAGAGGGTGCAGCATGAGTCCTTGGAGGTTCTAACAGGTGTAGAATGGTTAAGAGAGTATTCTGAAGGCTTAGAATGGTCTAGGAATGTGTAATAGGACTTATAATAACCATTAGAATGATCCTAAACATTGCATGGTACCCCAAGGGACGTAGAGGGTGTAGCATGAGTCCTTGTAGGTTCTAACAAGTGTAGAACGGCTAAGAGAGTATTCTAAAGTCTTAAAATGGTCTAAGAATGTGTATTAGGACTTATAAGAACCATTAGAATGATCCTAAACATTGCTCGAGTCCCCAAGGGACGTAGAGGGTGCAGCATGAGTCCTTGGAGGTTCTAACAAGTGTAGAATGGTTAAGAGAGTATTCTGAAGGCTTAGAATGGTCTAGGAATGTGTATTATGACTTATAATAACCATTAGAATGATCCTTAACATTGCATGGTACCCCAAGGGACGTAGAGGGTGTACCATGAGTACTTGGAGGTTCTAACAAGTGTAAAATGGTTAAGAGAGTGTTCTAAAGGCTTAGAATGGTCTAGGAATGTGTAATAGGACTTATAATAACCATTAGAATGATCCTAAACATTGCACGGTACCCCAAGGGACGTAGAGGGTGTAGCATGACTCCTTGTAGGTTCTAACAAGTGTAGAACGGCTAAGAGAGTATTCTAAAGTCTTAGAATGGTCTAGGAATGTGTATTAGGACTTATAAGAACCATTAGAATGATCCTAAACATTGCTCGAGTCCCCAAGGGACGTAGAGGGTGCAGCATGAGTCCTTGGAGGTTCTAACAAGTGTAGAATGGTTAAGAGAGTATTCTGAAGGCTTAGAATGGTCTAGGAATGTGTATTATGACTTATAATAACCATTAGAATGATCCTTAACATTGCATGGTACCCCAAGGGACGTAGAGGGCGTACCATGAGTACTTGGAGGTTCTAACAAGTGTAAAATGGTTAAGAGAGTGTTCTAAAGGCTTAGAATGGTCTAGGAATGTGTATTAGGACTTATAATAACCATTAGAATGATCCTAAACATTGCATGGTACCACAAGGGACGTAGAGAGTGTAGCATGAGTCCATGGAGGTTCTAACAAGTGTAGAATGGTTAAGAGAGTATTCTAAAGGCTTAGAATGGTCTAGGAATGTGTAATAGGACTTATAATAACCATTAGAATGATCCTAAACATTGCATGGTACCCCAAGGGACGTAGAGGGTGTAGCATGACTCCTTGTAGGTTCTAACAAGTGTAGAACGGCTAAGAGAGTATTCTAAAGTCTTAGAATGGTCTAGGAATGTGTATTAGGACTTATAAGAACCATTAGAATGATCCTAAACATTGCTCGAGTCCCCAAGGGACGTAGAGGGTGCAGCATGAGTCCTTGGAGGTTCTAACAAGTGTAGAATGGTTAAGAGAGTATTCTGAAGGCTTAGAATCGTCTAGGAAAGTGTACTAGGACTTATAATAACCATTAGAATGATCCTAAACATTGCATGGTACCCCAAGGGAAGTAGAGGGTGTAGCATGAGTACTTGGAGGTTCTAACAAGTGTAGAATGGTTAAGAGAGTGTTCTAAAGGCTTAGAATGGTCTAGGAATGTGTAATAGGACTTATAATAACCATTAGAATGATCCTAAACATTGCATGGTACCCCAAGGGACGTAGAGGGTGTAGCATGACTCCTTGTAGGTTCTAACAAGTGTAGAACGGCTAAGAGAGTATTCTAAAGTCTTAGAATGGTCTAGGAATGTGTATTAGGACTTATAAGAACCATTAGAATGATCCTAAACATTGCTCGAGTCCCCAAGGGACGTAGAGGGTGCAGCATGAGTCCTTGGAGGTTCTAACAAGTGTAGAATGGTTAAGAGAGTATTCTGAAGGCTTAGAATGGTCTAGGAATGTGTATTATGACTTATAATAACCATTAGAATGATCCTTAACATTGCATGGTACCCCAAGGGACGTAGAGGGTGTACCATGAGTACTTGGAGGTTCTAACAAGTGTAAAATGGTTAAGAGAGTGTTCTAAAGGCTTAGAATGGTCTAGGAATGTGTATTAGGACTTATAATAACCATTAGAATGATCCTAAACATTGCATGGTACCACAAGGGACGTAGAGGGTGTAGCATGAGTCCTTGTAGGTTCTAACAAGTGTAGAACGGCTAAGAGAGTATTCTAAAGTCTTAGAATGGTCTAGGAATGTGTATTAGGACTTATAAGAACCATTAGAATGATCCTAAACATTGCTCGAGTCCCCAAGGGACGTAGAGGGTGCAGCATGAGTCCTTGGAGGTTCTAACAAGTGTAGAATGGTTAAGAGAGTATTCTGAAGGCTTAGAATCGTCTAGGAAAGTGTACTAGGACTTATAATAACCATTAGAATGATCCTAAACATTGCATGGTACCCCAAGGGAAGTAGAGGGTGTAGCATGAGTACTTGGAGGTTCTAACAAGTGTAGAATGGTTAAGAGAGTGTTCTAAAGGCTTAGAATGGTCTAGGAAAGTGTATTAGGACTTATAATAACCATTAGAATGATCCTAAACATTGCATGGTACCACAAGGGACGTAGAGAGTGTAGCATGAGTCCTTGGAGGTTCTAACAAGTGTAGAATGGTTAAGAGAGTATTCTAAAGGCTTAGAATGGTCTAGGAATGTGTAATAGGACTTATAATAACCATTAGAATGATCCTAAACATTGCATGGTACCCCAAGGGACGTAGAGGGTGTAGCATGACTCCTTGTAGGTTCTAACAAGTGTAGAACGGCTAAGAGAGTATTCTAAAGTCTTAGAATGGTCTAGGAATGTGTATTAGGACTTATAAGAACCATTAGAATGATCCTAAACATTGCTCGAGTCCCCAAGGGACGTAGAGGGTGCAGCATGAGTCCTTGGAGGTTCTAACAAGTGTAGATTGGTTAAGAGAGTATTCTGAAGGCTTAGAATGGTCTAGGAATGTGTATTATGACTTATAATAACCATTAGAATGATCCTTAACATTGCATGGTACCCCAAGGGACGTAGAGGGTGTACCATGAGTACTTGGAGGTTCTAACAAGTGTAAAATGGTTAAGAGAGTGTTCTAACGGCTTAGAATGGTCTAGGAATGTATATTAGGACTTATAATAACCATTAGAATGATCCTAAACATTGCATGGTACCACAAGGGACGTAGAGGGCGTAGCATGAGTCCTTGGAGGTTCTAACAAGTGTAGAATGGTTAAGAGAGTATTCTAAAGGCTTAGAATGGTCTAGGAATGTGTAATAGGACTTATAATAACCATTAGAATGATCCTAAACATTGCATGGTACCCCAAGGGACGTAGAGGGTGTAGCATGACTCCTTGTAGGTTCTAACAAGTGTAGAACGGCTAAGAGAGTATTCTAAAGTCTTAGAATGGTCTAGGAATGTGTATTAGGACTTATAAGAACCATTAGAATGATCCTAAACATTGCTCGAGTCCCCAAGGGACGTAGAGGGTGCAGCATGAGTCCTTGGAGGTTCTAACAAGTGTAGAATGGTTAAGAGAGTATTCTGAAGGCTTAGAATCGTCTAGGAAAGTGTACTAGGACTTATAATAACCATTAGAATGATCCTAAACATTGCATGGTACCCCAAGGGAAGTAGAGGGTGTAGCATGAGTACTTGGAGGTTCTAACAAGTGTAGAATGGTTAAGAGAGTGTTCTAAAGGCTTAGAATGGTCTAGGAAAGTGTATTAGGACTTATAATAACCATTAGAATGATCCTAAACATTGCATGGTACCACAAGGGACGTAGAGAGTACAGCATGAGTCCTTGGAGGTTCTAACAAGTGTAGAATGGTTAAGAGAGTATTCTAAAGGCATAGAATGGTCTAGGAATGTGTATTAGGACTTATAATAACCATTAGAATGATCCTAAACATTGCATGGTACCACAAGGGACGTAGAGGGTGTAGCATGAGTCCTTGGAGGTTCTAACAAGTGTAGAAAGGTTAAGAGAGTATTATAAAGGCTTAGAATGGTGTAGGAATGTGTAATAGGACTTATAATAACCATTAGAATGATCCTAAACATTGCATGGTACCCCAAGGGACGTAGAGGGTGTAGCATGAGTCCTTGTAGGTTCTAACAAGTGTAGAATGGTTAAGAGAGTGTTCTAAAGGCTTAGAATGGTCTAGGAATGTGTATTAGGACTTATAATAACCATTAGAATGATCCTAAACATTGCATGGTACCACAAGGGACGTAGAGGGTGTAGCATGAGTCCTTGGAGGTTCTAACAAGTGTAGAACGGCTAAGAGAGTATTCTAAAGTCTTAGAATGGTCTAGGAATGTGTATTAGGACTTATAAGAACCATTAGAATGATCCTAAACATTGCTCGAGTCCCCAAGGGACGTAGAGGGTGCAGCATGAGTCCTTGGAGGTTCTAACAAGTGTAGAATGGTTAAGAGAGTATTCTGAAGGCTTAGAATGGTCTAGGAATGTGTAATAGGACTTATAATAACCATTAGAATGATCCTAAACATTGCATGGTACCCCAAGGGACGTAGAGGGTGTAGCATGACTCCTTGTCGGTTCTAACAAGTGTAGAACGGCTAAGAGAGTATTCTAAAGTCTTAGAATGGTCTAGGAATGTGTATTAGGACTTATAAGAACCATTAGAATGATCCTAAACATTGCTCGAGTCCCCAAGGGACGTAGAGGGTGCAGCATGAGTCCTTGGAGGTTCTAACAAGTGTAGAATGGTTAAGAGAGTATTCTGAAGGCTTAGAATGGTCTAGGAATGTGTAATAGGACTTATAATAACCATTAGAATGATCCTAAACATTGCATGGTACCCCAAGGGACGTAGAGGGTGTAGCATGACTCCTTGTAGGTTCTAACAAGTGTAGAACGGCTAAGAGAGTATTCTAAAGTCTTTGAATGGTCTAGGAATGTGTATTAGGACTTATAAGAACCATTAGAATGATCCTAAACATTGCTCGAGTCCCCAAGGGACGTAGAAGGTGCAACATGAGTCCTTGGAGGTTCTAACAAGTGTAGAATGGTTAAGAGAGTATTCTGAAGGCTTAGAATGGTCTAGGAATGTGTATTATGACTTATAATAACCATTAGAATGATCCTTAACATTGCATGGTACCCCAAGGGACGTAGAGGGTGTACCATGAGTACTTGGAGGTTCTAAAAAGTGTAAAATGGTTAAGAGAGTGTTCTAAAGGCTTAGAATGGTCTAGGAATGTGTATTAGGACTTATAATAACCATTAGAATGATCCTAAACATTGCATGGTACCACAAGGGACGTAGAGGGTGTAGCATGAGTCCTTGTAGGTTCTAACAAGTGTAGAACGGCTAAGAGAGTATTCTAAAGTCTTAGAATGGTCTAGGAATGTGTATTAGGACTTATAAGAACCATTAGAATGATCCTAAACATTGCTCGAGTCCCCAAGGGACGTAGAGGGTGCAGCATGAGTCCTTGGAGGTTCTAACAAGTGTAGAATGGTTAAGAGAGTATTCTGAAGGCTTAGAATGGTCTAGGAATGTGTATTATGACTTATAATAACCATTAGAATGATCCTTAACATTGCATGGTACCCCAAGGGACGTAGAGGGTGTACCATGAGTACTTGGAGGTTCTAACAAGTGTAAAATGGTTAAGAGAGTGTTCTAAAGGCTTAGAATGGTCTAGGAATGTGTATTAGAACTTATAATAACCATTAGAATGATCCTAAACATTGCTCGAGTCCCCAAGGGACGTAGAGGGTGCAGCATGAGTCCTTGGAGGTTCTAACAAGTGTAGAATGGTTAAGAGAGTATTCTGAAGGCTTAGAATGGTCTAGGAATGTGTATTAGGACTTATAATAACCATTAGAATGATCCTAAACATTGCATGGTACCACAAGGGAAGTAGAGGGTGTAGCATGAGTACTTGGAGGTTCTAACAAGTGTAGAATGGTTAAGAGAGTGTTCTAAAGGCTTAGAATGGTCTAGGAATGTGTATTATGACTTATAATAACCATTAGAATGATCCTTAACATTGCATGGTACCACAAGGGACGTAGAGGGTGTAGCATGAGTCCTTGGAGGTTCTAACAAGTGTAGAAAGGTTAAGAGAGTATTATAAAGGCTTAGAATGGTGTAGGAATGTGTAATAGGACTTATAATAACCATTAGAATGATCCTAAACATTGCATGGTACCCCAAGGGACGTAGAGGGTGTAGCATGAGTCCTTGTAGGTTCTAACAAGTGTAGAATGGTTAAGAGAGTGTTCTAAAGGCTTAAAATGGTCTAGGAATGTGTATTAGGACTTATAATAACCATTAGAATGATCCTAAACATTGCATGGTACCACAAGGGACGTAGAGGGTGTAGCATGAGTCCTTGGAGGTTCTAACAAGTGTAGAATGGTTAAGAGAGTATTCTAAAGGCTTAGAATGGTCTAGGAATGGGTAATAGGACTTATAATAACCATTAGAATGATCCTAAACATTGCATAGTACCCCAAGGGACGTAGAGGGTGTAGCATGACTCCTTGTAGGTTCTAACAAGTGTAGAACGGCTAAGAGAGTATTCTAAAGTCTTAGAATGGTCTAGGAATGTGTATTAGGACTTATAAGAACCATTAGAATGATCCTAAACATTGCTCGAGTCCCCAAGGGACGTAGAGGGTGCAGCATGAGTCCTTGGAGGTTCTAACAAGTGTAGAATGGTTAAGAGAGTATTCTGAAGGCTTAGAATGGTCTAGGAATGTGTAATAGGACTTATAATAACCATTAGAATGATCCTAAACATTGCATGGTACCCCAAGGGACGTAGAGGGTGTAGCATGACTCCTTGTAGGTTCTAACAAGTGTAGAACGGCTAAGAGAGTATTCTAAAGTCTTAGAATGGTCTAGGAATGTGTATTAGGACTTATAAGAACCATTAGAATGATCCTAAACATTGCTCGAGTCCCCAAGGGACGTAGAGGGTGCAGCATGAGTCCTTGGAGGTTCTAACAAGTGTAGAATGGTTAAGAGAGTATTCTGAAGGCTTAGAATGGTCTAGGAATGTGTATTATGACTTATAATAACCATTAGAATGATCCTTAACATTGCATGGTACCCCAAGGGACGTAGAGGGTGTACCATGAGTACTTGGAGGTTCTAACAAGTGTAAAATGGTTAAGAGAGTGTTCTAAAGGCTTAGAATGGTCTAGGAATGTGTATTAGAACTTATAATAACCATTAGAATGATCCTAAACATTGCTCGAGTCCCCAAGGGACGTAGAGGGTGCAGCATGAGTCCTTGGAGGTTCTAACAAGTGTAGAATGGTTAAGAGAGTATTCTGAAGGCTTAGAATGGTCTAGGAATGTGTATTAGGACTTATAATAACCATTAGAATGATCCTAAACATTGCATGGTACCACAAGGGAAGTAGAGGGTGTAGCATGAGTACTTGGAGGTTCTAACAAGTGTAGAATGGTTAAGAGAGTGTTCTAAAGGCTTAGAATGGTCTAGGAATGTGTATTATGACTTATAATAACCATTAGAATGATCCTTAACATTGCATGGTACCCCAAGGGACGTAGAGGGTGTACCATGAGTACTTGGAGGTTCTAACAAGTGTAAAATGGTTAAGAGAGTGTTCTAAAGGCTTAGAATGGTCTAGGAATGTGTATTAGGACATATAATAACCATTAGAATGATCCTAAACATTGCATGGTACCACAAGGGACGTAGAGGGTGTAGCATGAGTCCTTGTAGGTTCTAACAAGTGTAGAACGGCTAAGAGAGTATTCTAAAGTCTTAGAATGGTCTAGGAATGTGTATTAGGACTTATAAGAACCATTAGAATGATCCTAAACATTGCTCGAGTCCCCAAGGGACGTAGAGGGTGCAGCATGAGTCCTTGGAGGTTCTAACAAGTGTAGAATGGTTAAGAGAGTATTCTGAAGGCTTAGAATGGTCTAGGAATGTGTATTATGACTTATAATAACCATTAGAATGATCCTTAACATTGCATGGTACCCCAAGGGACGTAGAGGGTGTACCATGAGTACTTGGAGGTTCTAACAAGTGTAAAATGGTTTAGAGAGTGTTCTAAAGGCTTAGAATGGTCTAGGAATGTGTATTAGGACTTATAATAACCATTAGAATGATCCTAAACATTGCATGGTACCACAAGGGACGTAGAGGGTGTAGCATGAGTCCTTGGAGGTTCTAACAAGTGTAGAAAGGTTAAGAGAGTATTCTAAAGGCTTAGAATGGTCTAGGAATGTGTAATACGACTTATAATAACCATTAGAATGATCCTAAACATTGCATGGTTCCCCAAGGGACGTAGAGGGTGTAGCATGAGTCCTTGTAGGTTCTAACAAGTGTAGTACGGCTAAGAGAGTATTCTAAAGTCTTAGAATGGTCTAGGAATGTGTATTAGGACTTATAAGAACCATTAGAATGATCCTAAACATTGCTCGAGTCCCCAAGGGACGTACAGGGTGCAGCATGAGTCCTTGGAGGTTCTAACAAGTGTAGAATGGTTAAGAGAGTATTCTGAAGGCTTAGAATGGTCTAGGAATGTGTATTAGGACTTATAATAACCATTAGAATGATCCTAAACATTGCATGGTACCACAAGGGAAGTAGAGGGTGTAGCATGAGTACTTGGAGGTTCTAACAAGTGTAGAATGGTTAAGAGAGTGTTCTAAAGACTTAGAATGGTCTAGGAATGTGTATTAGGACTTATAAGAACCATTAGAATGATCCTAAACATTGCTCGAGTCCCCAAGGGACGTAGAGGGTGTACCATGAGTACTTGGAGGTTCTAACAAGTGTAAAATGGTTAAGATAGTGTTCTAAAGGCTTAGAATGGTCTAGGAATGTGTATTAGGACTTATAATAACCATTAGAATGATCCTAAACATTGCATGGTACCACAAGGGACGTAGAGGGTGTAGCATGAGTCCTTGTAGGTTCTAACAAGTGTAGAACGGCTAAGAGAGTATTCTAAAGTCTTAGAATGGTCTAGGAATGTGTATTAGGACTTATAAGAACCATTAGAATGATCCTAAACATTGCTCGAGTCCCCATGGGACGTAGAGGGTGCAGCATGAGTCCTTGGAGGTTCTAACAAGTGTAGAATGGTTAAGAGAGTATTCTGAAGGCTTAGAATGGTCTAGGAATGTGTATTATTACTTATAATAACCATTAGAATGATCCTTAACATTGCATGGTACCCCAAGGGACGTAGAGGGTGTACCATGAGTACTTGGAGATTCTAACAAGTGTAAAATGGTTAAGAGAGTGTTCTAAAGGCTTAGAATGGTCTAGGAATGTGTATTAGGACTTATATTAACCATTAGAATGATCCTAAACATTGCATGGTACCACAAGGGACGTAGAGGGTGTAGCATGAGTCCTTGGAGGTTCTAACAAGTGTAGAATGGTTAAGAGAGTATTCTAAAGGCTTAGAATGGTCTAGGAATGTGTAATAGGACTTATAATAACCATTAGAATGATCCTAAACATTGCATGCTACCACAAGGGACGTAGAGGGTGTAGCATGAGTCCTTGGAGGTTCTAACAAGTGTAGAATGGTTAAGAGAGTATTCTAAAGGCTTAGAATGGTCTAGGAATGTGTAATAGGACTTATAATAACCATTAGAATGATCCTAAACATTGCATGCTACCACAAGGGACGTAGAGGGTGTAGCATGAGTCCTTGTAGGTTCTAACAAGTGTAGAATGGTTAAGAGAGTGTTCTAAAGGCTTAGAATGGTCTAGGAAAGTGTATTAGGACTTATAATAACCATTATAATGATCCTAAACATTGCATGGTACCACAAGGGACGTAGAGGGTGTAGCATGAGTCCTTGGAGGTTCTAACAAGTGTAGAATGGTTAAGAGAGTATTCTAAAGGCTTAGAATGGTCTAGGAATGTGTAATAGGACTTATAATAACCATTAGAATGATCCTAAACATTGCATGCTACCACAAGGGACGTAGAGGGTGTAGCATGAGTCCTTGGAGGTTCTAACAAGTGTAGAATGGTTAAGAGAGTATTCTAAAGGCTTAGAATGGTCTAGGAATGTGTAATAGGACTTATAATAACCATTAGAATGATACTAAACATTGCATGGTACCCCAAGGGACGTAGAGGGTGTAGCATTAGTCCTTGTAGGTTCTAACAAGTGTAGAACGGCTAAGAGAGTATTCTAAAGTCTTAGAATGGTCTAGGAATGTGTATTAGGACTTATAAGAACCATTAGAATGATCCTAAACATTGCTCGAGTCCCCAAGGGACGTAGAGGGTGCAGCATGAGTCCTTGGAGGTTCTAACAAGTGTAGAATGGTTAAGAGAGTATTCTGAAGGCTTAGAATGGTCTAGGAATGTGTATTATTACTTATAATAACCATTAGAATGATCCTTAACATTGCATGGTACCCCAAGGGACGTAGAGGGTGTACCATGAGTACTTGGAGATTCTAACAAGTGTAAAATGGTTAAGAGAGTGTTCTAAAGGCTTAGAATGGTCTAGGAATGTGTATTAGGACTTATATTAACCACTAGAATGATCCTAAACATTGCATGGTACCACAAGGGACGTAGAGGGTGTAGCATGAGTCCTTGTAGGTTCTAACAAGTGTAGAACGGCTAAGAGAGTATTCTAAAGTCTTAGAATGGTCTAGGAATGTGTATTAGGACTTATAAGAACCATTAGAATGTTCCTAAACATTGCTCGAGTCCCCGAGGGACGTAGAGGGTGCAGCATGAGTCCTTGCAGGTTCTAACAAGTGTAGAATGGTTAAGAGAGTATTCTGAAGGCTTAGAATGGTCTAGGAATGTGTATTATGACTTATAATAACCATTAGAATGATCCTTAACATTGCATGGTACCCCAAGGGACGTAGAGGGTGTACCATGAGTACTTGGAGGTTCTAACAAGTGTAAAATGGTTAAGAGAGTGTTCTAAAGGCTTAGAATGGTCTAGGAATGTGTATTAGGACTTATAATAACCATTAGAATGATCCTAAACATTGCATGGTACCCCAAGGGACGTAGAGGGTGTAGCATGAGTCCTTGTAGGTTCTAACAAGTGTAGAATGGTTAAGAGAGTGTTCTAAAGGGTTAGAATGGTCTAGGAATGTGTATTAGGACTTATAAGAACCATTAGAATGATCCTAAACATTGCTCGAGTCCCCAAGGGACGTAGAGGGTGCAGCATGAGTCCTTGGAGGTTCTAACAAGTGTAGAATGGTTAAGAGAGTATTCTGAAGGCTTAGAATCGTCTAGGAAAGTGTACTAGGACTTATAATAACCATTAGAATGATCCTAAACATTGCATGGTACCCCAAGGGACGTAGAGGGTGTTGCATGAGTACTTGGAGGTTCTAACAAGTGTAGAATGGTTAAGAGAGTGTTCTAAAGGCTTAGAATGGTCTAGGAATGTGTATTAGGACTTATAAGAACCATTAGAATGATCCTAAACATTGCTCGAGTCCCCAAGGGACGTAGAGGGTGCAGCATGATTCCTTGGAGGTTCTAACAAGTGTAGAATGGTTAAGAGAGTATTCTTAAGGCTTAGAATCGTCTAGGAAAGTGTACTAGGACTTATAATAACCATTAGAATGATCCTAAACATTGCATGGTACCCCAAGGGAAGTAGAGGGTGTAGCATGAGTACTTGGAGGTTCTAACAAGTGTAGAATGGTTAAGAGAGTGTTCTAAAGTCTTAGAATGGTCTAGGAATGTGTATTAGGACTTATAATAACCATTAGAATGATCCTAAACATTGCATGGTACCCCAAGGGACGTAGAGGGTGTAGCATGAGTCCTTGTAGGTTCTAACAAGTGTAGAATGGTTAAGAGAGTATTCTAAAGGCTTAGAATGGTCTAGGAATGTGTAATAGGACTTATAAGAACCATTAGAATGATCCTAAACATTGCTCGAGTCCCCAAGGGACGTAGAGGGTGCAGCATGAGTCCTTGGAGGTTCTAACAAGTGTAGAATGGTTAAGAGAGTATTCTGAAGGCTTAGAATCGTCTAGGAAAGTGTACTAGGACTTATAATAACCATTAGAATGATCCTAAACATTGCATGGTACCCCAAGGGAAGTAGAGGGTGTAGCATGAGTACTTGGAGGTTCTAACAAGTGTAGAATGGTTAAGAGAGTGTTCTAAAGTCGTAGAATGGTCTAGGAATGTGTATTAGGACTAATAATAACCATTAGAATGATCCTAAACATTGCATGGTACCACAAGGGACGTAGAGGGTGTAGCATGAGTCCTTGGAGGTTCTAACAAGTGTAGAATGGTTAAGAGAGTATTCTAAAGGCTTAGAATGGTCTAGGAATGTGTAATAGGACTTATAATAACCATTAGAATGATCCTAAACATTGCATGGTACCCCAAGGGACGTAGAGGGTGTAGCATGAGTCCTTGTAGGTTCTAACAAGTGTAGAACGGCTAAGAGAGTATTCTAAAGTCTTAGAATGGTCTAGGAATGTGTATTAGGAATTATAAGAACCATTAGAATGATCCTAAACATTGCTCGAGTCCCCAAGGGACGTAGAGGGTGCAGCATGAGTCCTTGGAGGTTCTAACAAGTGTAGAATGGTTAAGAGAGTATTCTAAAGGTTTAGAATGGTCTAGGAAAGAGTACTAGGCCTTATAATAACCATTAGAATGATCCTAAACATTGCATGGTACCCCAAGGGAAGTAGAGGGTGTACCATGAGTACTTGGAGGTTCTAACAAGTGTAGAATGGTTAAGAGAGTGTTCTAAAGGCTTAGAATGGTCTAGGAATGTGTATTAGGACTTATAAGAACCATTAGAATGATCCTAAACATTGCTCGAGTCCCCAAGGGACGTAGAGGGTGCAGCATGAGTCCTTGGAGGTTCTAACAAGTGTATAATGGTTAAGCGAGTATTTTGAAGGCTTAGAATCGTCTAGGAAAGTGTACTAGGACTTATAATAACCATTAGAATGATCCTAAACATTGCATGGTACCCCAAGGGAAGTAGAGGGTGTAGCATGAGTACTTGGAGGTTCTAACAAGTGTAGAATGGTTAAGAGAGTGTTCTAAAGGCTTAGAATGGTCTAGGAAAGTGTATTAGGACTTATAATAACCATTAGAATGATCCTAAACATTGCATGGTACCACAAGGGACGTAGAGGGTGTAGCATGAGTCCTTGGAGGTTCTAACAAGTGTAGAATGGTTAAGAGAGTATTCTAAAGGCTTAGAATGGTCTAGGAATGTGTAATAGGACTTATAATAACCATTAGAATGATCCTAAACATTGCATGGTACCCCAAGGGACGTAGAGGGTGTAGCATAAGTCCTTGTAGGTTCTAACAAGTGTAGAACGGCTAAGAGAGTATTCTAAAGTCTTAGAATGGTCTAGGAATGTGTATTAGGACTTATAAGAACCATTAGAATGATCCTAAACATTGCTCGAGTCCCCAAGGGACGTAGAGGGTGCAGCATGAGTCCTTGGAGGTTCTAACAAGTGTAGAATGGTTAAGAGAGTATTCTGAAGGCTTAGAATGGTCTAGGAATGTGTATTATTACTTATAATACCATTAGAATGATCCTTAACATTGCATGGTACCCCAAGGGACGTAGAGGGTGTACCATGAGTACTTGGAGATTCTAACAAGTGAAAAATGGTTAAGAGAGTGTTCTAAAGGCTTAGAATGGTCTAGGAATGTGTATTAGGACTTATATTAACCATTAGAATGATCCTAAACATTGCATGGTACCACAAGGGACGTAGAGGGTGTAGCATGAGTCCTTGTAGGTTCTAACAAGTGTAGAACGGCTAAGAGAGTATTCTAAAGTCTTAGAATGGTCTAGGAATGTGTATTAGGACTTATAAGAACCATTAGAATGTTCCTAAACATTGCTCGAGTCCCCAAGGGACGTAGAGGGTGCAGCATGAGTCCTTGCAGGTTCTAACAAGTGTAGAATGGTTAAGAGAGTATTCTGAAGGCTTAGAATGGTCTAGGAATGTGTATTATGACTTATAATAACCATTAGAATGATCCTTAACATTGCATGGTACCCCAAGGGACGTAGAGGGTGTACCATGAGTACTTGGAGGTTCTAACAAGTGTAAAATGGTTAAGAGAGTGTTCTAAAGGCTTAGAATGGTCTAGGAATGTGTATTAGGACTTATAATAACCATTAGAATGATCCTAAACATTGCATGGTACCCCAAGGGACGTAGAGGGTGTAGCATGAGTCCTTGTAGGTTCTAACAAGTGTAGAACGGCTAAGAGAGTATTCTAAAGTCTTAGAATGGTCTAGGAATGTGTATTAGGACTTATAAGAACCATTAGAATGATCCTAAACATTGCTCGAGTCCCCAAGGGACGTAGAGGGTGCAGCATGAGTCCTTGGAGGTTCTAACAAGTGTAGAATGGTTAAGAGAGTATTCTGAAGGCTTAGAATCGTCTAGGAAAGTGTACTAGGACTTATAATAACCATTAGAATGATCCTAAACATTGCATGGTACCCCAAGGGAAGTAGAGGGTGTAGCATGAGTACTTGGAGGTTCTAACAAGTGTAGAATGGTTAAGAGAGTGTTCTAAAGTCTTAGAATGGTCTAGGAATGTGTATTAGGACTAATAATAACCATTAGAATGATCCTAAACATTGCATGGTACCACAAGGGACGTAGAGGGTGTAGCATGAGTCCTTGGAGGTTCTAACAAGTGTAGAATGGTTAAGAGAGTATTCTAAAGGCTTAGAATGGTCTAGGAATGTGTAATAGGACTTATAATAACCATTAGAATGATCCTAAACATTGCTCGAGTCCCCAAGGGACGTAGAGGGTGCAGCATGAGTCCTTGGAGGTTCTAACAAGTGTAGAATGGTTAAGAGAGTATTCTGAAGGCTTAGAATGGTCTAGGAATGTGTATTATTACTTATAATACCATTAGAATGATCCTTAACATTGCATGGTACCCCAAGGGACGTAGAGGGTGTACCATGAGTACTTGGAGATTCTAACAAGTGTAAAATGATTAAGAGAGTGTTCTAAAGGCTTAGAATGGTCTAGGAATGTGTATTAGGACTTATATTAACCATTAGAATGATCCTAAACATTGCATGGTACCACAAGGGACGTAGAGGGTGTAGCATGAGTCCTTGTAGGTTCTAACAAGTGTAGAACGGCTAAGAGAGTATTCTAAAGTCTTAGAATGGTCTAGGAATGTGTATTAGGAATTATAAGAACCATTAGAATGATCCTAAACATTGCTCGAGTCCCCAAGGGACGTAGAGGGTGCAGCATGAGTCCTTGGAGGTTCTAACAAGTGTAGAATGGTTAAGAGAGTATTCTAAAGGCTTAGAATGGTCTAGGAATGTGTAATAGGACTTATAATAACCATTAGAATGATCCTAAACATTGCATGGTACCCCAAGGGACGTAGAGGGTGTAGCATAAGTCCTTGTAGGTTCTAACAAGTGTAGAACGGCTAAGAGAGTATTCTAAAGTCTTAGAATGGTCTAGGAATGTGTATTAGGACTTATAAGAACCATTTGAATGATCCTAAACATTGCTCGAGTCCCCAAGGGACGTAGAGGGTGCAGCATGAGTCCTTGGAGGTTCTAACAAGTGTAGAATGGTTAAGAGAGTATTCTGAAGGCTTAGAATGGTCTAGGAATGTGTATTATTACTTATAATACCATTAGAATGATCCTTAACATTGCATGGTACCCCAAGGGACGTAGAGGGTGTACCATGAGTACTTGGAGATTCTAACAAGTGAAAAATGGTTAAGAGAGTGTTCTAAAGGCTTAGAATGGTCTAGGAATGTGTATTAGGACTTATATTAACCATTAGAATGATCCTAAACATTGCATGGTACCACAAGGGACGTAGAGGGTGTAGCATGAGTCCTTGTAGGTTCTAACAAGTGTAGAACGGCTAAGAGAGTATTCTAAAGTCTTAGAATGGTCTAGGAATGTGTATTAGGACTTATAAGAACCATTAGAATGTTCCTAAACATTGCTCGAGTCCCCAAGGGACGTAGAGGGTGCAGCATGAGTCCTTGCAGGTTCTAACAAGTGTAGAATGGTTAAGAGAGTATTCTGAAGGCTTAGAATGGTCTAGGAATGTGTATTATGACTTATAATAACCATTAGAATG
Organism: Crotalaria pallida; assembly: GCA_037953625.1. Lineage (NCBI taxonomy): Eukaryota > Viridiplantae > Streptophyta > Magnoliopsida > Fabales > Fabaceae > Crotalaria > Crotalaria pallida. Next base: position 59,776,420 of record CM075655.1, on the reverse strand, counting down.
ATCCTTAACATTGCATGGTACCCCAAGGGACGTAGAGGGTGTACCATGAGTACTTGGAGGTTCTAACAAGTGTAAAATGGTTAAGAGAGTGTTCTAAAGGCTTAGAATGGTCTAGGAATGTGTATTAGGACTTATAATAACCATTAGAATGATCCTAAACATTGCATGGTACCCCAAGGGACGTAGAGGGTGTAGCATGAGTCCTTGTAGGTTCTAACAAGTGTAGAACGGCTAAGAGAGTATTCTAAAGTCTTAGAATGGTCTAGGAATGTGTATTAGGACTTATAAGAACCATTAGAATGATCCTAAACATTGCTCGAGTCCCCAAGGGACGTAGAGGGTGCAGCATGAGTCCTTGGAGGTTCTAACAAGTGTAGAATGGTTAAGAGAGTATTCTGAAGGCTTAGAATCGTCTAGGAAAGTGTACTAGGACTTATAATAACCATTAGAATGATCCTAAACATTGCATGGTACCCCAAGGGAAGTAGAGGGTGTAGCATGAGTACTTGGAGGTTCTAACAAGTGTAGAATGGTTAAGAGAGTGTTCTAAAGTCTTAGAATGGTCTAGGAATGTGTATTAGGACTAATAATAACCATTAGAATGATCCTAAACATTGCATGGTACCACAAGGGACGTAGAGGGTGTAGCATGAGTCCTTGGAGGTTCTAACAAGTGTAGAATGGTTAAGAGAGTATTCTAAAGGCTTAGAATGGTCTAGGAATGTGTAATAGGACTTATAATAACCATTAGAATGATCCTAAACATTGCTCGAGTCCCCAAGGGACGTAGAGGGTGCAGCATGAGTCCTTGGAGGTTCTAACAAGTGTAGAATGGTTAAGAGAGTATTCTGAAGGCTTAGAATGGTCTAGGAATGTGTATTATTACTTATAATACCATTAGAATGATCCTTAACATTGCATGGTACCCCAAGGGACGTAGAGGGTGTACCATGAGTACTTGGAGATTCTAACAAGTGTAAAATGATTAAGAGAGTGTTCTAAAGGCTTAGAATGGTCTAGGAATGTGTATTAGGACTTATATTAACCATTAGAATGATCCTAAACATTGCATGGTACCACAAGGGACGTAGAGGGTGTAGCATGAGTCCTTGTAGGTTCTAACAAGTGTAGAACGGCTAAGAGAGTATTCTAAAGTCTTAGAATGGTCTAGGAATGTGTATTAGGAATTATAAGAACCATTAGAATGATCCTAAACATTGCTCGAGTCCCCAAGGGACGTAGAGGGTGCAGCATGAGTCCTTGGAGGTTCTAACAAGTGTAGAATGGTTAAGAGAGTATTCTAAAGGTTTAGAATGGTCTAGGAAAGAGTACTAGGCCTTATAATAACCATTAGAATGATCCTAAACATTGCATGGTACCCCAAGGGACGTAGAGGGTGTACCATGAGTACTTGGAGGTTCTAACAAGTGTAGAATGGTTAAGAGAGTGTTCTAAAGGCTTAGAATGGTCTAGGAATGTGTATTAGGACTTATAAGAACCATTAGAATGATCCTAAACATTGCTCGAGTCCCCAAGGGACGTAGAGGGTGCAGCATGAGTCCTTGGAGGTTCTAACAAGTGTATAATGGTTAAGCGAGTATTCTGAAGGCTTAGAATCGTCTAGGAAAGTGTACTAGGACTTATAATAACCATTAGAATGATCCTAAACATTGCATGGTACCCCAAGGGAAGTAGAGGGTGTAGCATGAGTACTTGGAGGTTCTAACAAGTGTAGAATGGTTAAGAGAGTGTTCTAAAGGCTTAGAATGGTCTAGGAAAGTGTATTAGGACTTATAATAACCATTAGAATGATCCTAAACATTGCATGGTACCACAAGGGACGTAGAGGGTGTAGCATGAGTCCTTGGAGGTTCTAACAAGTGTAGAATGGTTAAGAGAGTATTCTAAAGGCTTAGAATGGTCTAGGAATGTGTAATAGGACTTATAATAACCATTAGAATGATCCTAAACATTGCATGGTACCCCAAGGGACGTAGAGGGTGTAGCATAAGTCCTTGTAGGTTCTAACAAGTGTAGAACGGCTAAGAGAGTATTCTAAAGTCTTAGGATGGTCTAGGAATGTGTATTAGGACTTATAAGAACCATTAGAATGATCCTAAACATTGCTCGAGTCCCCAAGGGACGTAGAGGGTGCAGCATGAGTCCTTGGAGGTTCTAACAAGTGTAGAATGGTTAAGAGAGTATTCTGAAGGCTTAGAATGGTCTAGGAATGTGTATTATTACTTATAATACCATTAGAATGATCCTTAACATTGCATGGTACCCCAAGGGACGTAGAGGGTGTACCATGAGTACTTGGAGATTCTAACAAGTGTAAAATGGTTAAGAGAGTGTTCTAAAGGCTTAGAATGGTCTAGGAATGTGTATTAGGACTTATATTAACCATTAGAATGATCCTAAACATTGCATGGTACCCCAAGGGACGTAGAGGGTGTAGCATAAGTCCTTGTAGGTTCTAACAAGTGTAGAACGGCTAAGAGAGTATTCTAAAGTCTTAGAATGGTCTAGGAATGTGTATTAGGACTTATAAGAACCATTAGAATGATCCTAAACATTGCTCGAGTCCCCAAGGGACGTAGAGGGTGCAGCATGAGTCCTTGGAGGTTCTAACAAGTGTAGAATGGTTAAGAGAGTATTCTGAAGGCTTAGAATGGTCTAGGAATGTGTATTATTACTTATAATACCATTAGAATGATCCTTAACATTGCATGGTACCCCAAGGGACGTAGAGGGTGTACCATGAGTACTTGGAGATTCTAACAAGTGTAAAATGGTTAAGAGAGTGTTCTAAAGGCTTAGAATGGTCTAGGAATGTGTATTAGGACTTATATTAACCATTAGAATGATCCTAAACATTGCATGGTACCACAAGGGACGTAGAGGGTGTAGCATGAGTCCTTGTAGGTTCTAACAAGTGTAGAACGGCTAAGAGAGTATTCTAAAGTCTTAGAATGGTCTAGGAATGTGTATTAGGACTTATAAGAACCATTAGAATGATCCTAAACATTGCTCGAGTCCCCAAGGGACGTAGAGGGTGCAGCATGAGTCCTTGGAGGTTCTAACAAGTGTAGAATGGTTAAGAGAGTATTCTGAAGGCTTAGAATCGTCTAGGAAAGTGTACTAGGACTTATAATAACCATTAGAATGATCCTAAACATTGCATGGTACCCCAAGGGACGTAGAGGGTGTTGCATGAGTACTTGGAGGTTCTAACAAGTGTAGAATGGTTAAGAGAGTGTTCTAAAGGCTTAGAATGGTCTAGGAATGTGTATTAGGACTTATAAGAACCATTAGAATGATCCTAAACATTGCTCGAGTCCCCAAGGGACGTAGAGGGTGCAGCATGAGTCCTTGGAGGTTCTAACAAGTGTAGAATGGTTAAGAGAGTATTCTTAAGGCTTAGAATCGTCTAGGAAAGTGTACTAGGACTTATAATAACCATTAGAATGATCCTAAACATTGCATGGTACCCCAAGGGAAGTAGAGGGTGTAGCATGAGTACTTGGAGGTTCTAACAAGTGTAGAATGGTTAAGAGAGTGTTCTAAAGTCTTAGAATGGTCTAGGAATGTGTATTAGGACTTATAATAACCATTAGAATGATCCTAAACATTGCATGGTACCCCAAGGGACGTAGAGGGTGTAGCATGAGTCCTTGTAGGTTCTAACAAGTGTAGAATGGTTAAGAGAGTATTCTAAAGGCTTAGAATGGTCTAGGAATGTGTAATAGGACTTATAAGAACCATTAGAATGATCCTAAACATTGCTCGAGTCCCCAAGGGACGTAGAGGGTGCAGCATGAGTCCTTGGAGGTTCTAACAAGTGTAGAATGGTTAAGAGAGTATTCTGAAGGCTTAGAATCGTCTAGGAAAGTGTACTAGGACTTATAATAACCATTAGAATGATCCTAAACATTGCATGGTACCCCAAGGGAAGTAGAGGGTGTAGCATGAGTACTTGGAGGTTCTAACAAGTGTAGAATGGTTAAGAGAGTGTTCTAAAGTCTTAGAATGGTCTAGGAATGTGTATTAGGACTAATAATAACCATTAGAATGATCCTAAACATTGCATGGTACCACAAGGGACGTAGAGGGTGTAGCATGAGTCCTTGGAGGTTCTAACAAGTGTAGAATGGTTAAGAGAGTATTCTAAAGGCTTAGAATGGTCTAGGAATGTGTAATAGGACTTATAATAACCATTAGAATGATCCTAAACATTGCATGGTACCCCAAGGGACGTAGAGGGTGTAGCATGAGTCCTTGTAGGTTCTAACAAGTGTAGAACGGCTAAGAGAGTATTCTAAAGTCTTAGAATGGTCTAGGAATGTGTATTAGGAATTATAAGAACCATTAGAATGATCCTAAACATTGCTCGAGTCCCCAAGGGACGTAGAGGGTGCTGCATGAGTCCTTGGAGGTTCTAACAAGTGTAGAATGGTTAAGAGAGTATTCTAAAGGTTTAGAATGGTCTAGGAAAGAGTACTAGGCCTTATAATAACCATTAGAATGATTCTAAACATTGCATGGTACCCCAAGGGAAGTAGAGGGTGTACCATGAGTACTTGGAGGTTCTAACAAGTGTAGAATGGTTAAGAGAGTGTTCTAAAGGCTTAGAATGGTCTAGGAATGTGTATTAGGACTTATAAGAACCATTAGAATGATCCTAAACATTGCTCGAGTCCCCAAGGGACGTAGAGGGTGCAGCATGAGTCCTTGGAGGTTCTAACAAGTGTATAATGGTTAAGCGAGTATTCTGAAGGCTTAGAATCGTCTAGGAAAGTGTACTAGGACTTATAATAACCATTAGAATGATCCTAAACATTGCATGGTACCCCAAGGGAAGTAGAGGGTGTAGCATGAGTACTTGGAGGTTCTAACAAGTGTAGAATGGTTAAGAGAGTGTTCTAAAGGCTTAGAATGGTCTAGGAAAGTGTATTAGGACTTATAATAACCATTAGAATGATCCTAAACATTGCATGGTACCACAAGGGACGTAGAGGGTGTAGCATGAGTCCTTGGAGGTTCTAACAAGTGTAGAATGGTTAAGAGAGTATTCTAAAGGCTTAGAATGGTCTAGGAATGTGTAATAAGACTTATAATAACCATTAGAATGATCCTAAACATTGCATGGTACCCCAAGGGACGTAGAGGGTGTAGCATAAGTCCTTGTAGGTTCTAACAAGTGTAGAACGGCTAAGAGAGTATTCTAAAGTCTTAGAATGGTCTAGGAATGTGTATTAGGACTTATAAGAACCATTAGAATGATCCTAAACATTGCTCGAGTCCCCAAGGGACGTAGAGGGTGCAGCATGAGTCCTTGGAGGTTCTAACAAGTGTAGAATGGTTAAGAGAGTATTCTGAAGGCTTAGAATGGTCTAGGAATGTGTATTATTACTTATAATACCATTAGAATGATCCTTAACATTGCATGGTACCCCAAGGGACGTAGAGGGTGTACCATGAGTACTTGGAGATTCTAACAAGTGTAAAATGGTTAAGAGAGTGTTCTAAAGGCTTAGAATGGTCTAGGAATGTGTATTAGGACTTATATTAACCATTAGAATGATCCTAAACATTGCATGGTACCACAAGGGACGTAGAGGGTGTAGCATGAGTCCTTGTAGGTTCTAACAAGTGTAGAACGGCTAATAGAGTATTCTAAAGTCTTAGAATGGTCTAGGAATGTGTATTAGGACTTATAAGAACCATTAGAATGTTCCTAAACATTGCTCGAGTCCCCAAGGGACGTAGAGGGTGCAGCATGAGTCCTTGCAGGTTCTAACAAGTGTAGAATGGTTAAGAGAGTATTCTGAAGGCTTAGAATGGTCTAGGAATGTGTATTATGACTTATAATAACCATTAGAATGATCCTTAACATTGCATGGTACCCCAAGGGACGTAGAGGGTGTACCATGAGTACTTGGAGGTTCTAACAAGTGTAAAATGGTTAAGAGAGTGTTCTAAAGGCTTAGAATGGTCTAGGAATGTGTATTAGGACTTATAATAACCATTAGAATGATCCTAAACATTCCATGGTACCCCAAGGGACGTAGAGGGTGTAGCATGAGTCCTTGTAGGTTCTAACAAGTGTAGAATGGTTAAGAGAGTGTTCTAAAGGCTTAGAATGGTCTAGGAATGTGTATTAGGACTTATAAGAACCATTAGAATGATCCTAAACATTGCTCGAGTCCCCAAGGGACGTAGAGGGTGCAGCATGAGTCCTTGGAGGTTCTAACAAGTGTAGAATGGTTAAGAGAGTATTCTGAAGGCTTAGAATCGTCTAGGAAAGTGTACTAGGACTTATAATAACCATTAGAATGATCCTAAACATTGCATGGTACCCCAAGGGACGTAGAGGGTGTAGCATGAGTACTTGGAGGTTCTAACAAGTGTAGAATGGTTAAGAGAGTGTTCTAAAGGCTTAGAATGGTCTAGGAATGTGTATTAGGACTTATAAGAACCATTAGAATGATCCTAAACATTGCTCGAGTCCCCAAGGGACGTAGAGGGTGCAGCATGAGTCCTTGGAGGTTCTAACAAGTGTAGAATGGTTAAGAGAGTATTCTGAAGGCTTAGAATCGTCTAGGAAAGTGTACTAGGACTTATAATAACCATTAGAATGATCCTAAACATTGCATGGTACCCCAAGGGAAGTAGAGGGTGTAGCATGAGTACTTGGAGGTTCTAACAAGTGTAGAATGGTTAAGAGAGTGTTCTAAAGTCTTAGAATGGTCTAGGAATGTGTATTAGGACTTATAATAACCATTAGAATGATCCTAAACATTGCATGGTACCCCAAGGGACGTAGAGGGTGTAGCATGAGTACTTGGAGGTTCTAACAAGTGTAGAATGGTTAAGAGAGTGTTCTAAAGGCTTAGAATGGTCTAGGAATGTGTATTAGGACTTATAAGAACCATTAGAATGATCCTAAACATTGCTCGAGTCCCCAAGGGACGTAGAGGGTGCAGCATGAGTCCTTGGAGGTTCTAACAAGTGTAGAATGGTTAAGAGAGTATTCTGAAGGCTTAGAATCGTCTAGGAAAGTGTACTAGGACTTATAATAACCATTAGAATGATCCTAAACATTGCATGGTACCCCAAGGGACGTAGAGGGTGTAGCATGAGTACTTGGAGGTTCTAACAAGTGTAGAATGGTTAAGAGAGTGTTCCAAAGGCTTAGAATGGTCTAGGAATGTGTATTAGGACTTATAAGAACCATTAGAATGATCCTAAACATTGCTCGAGTCCCCAAGGGACGTAGAGGGTGCAGCATGAGTCCTTGGAGGTTCTAACAAGTGTAGAATGGTTAAGAGAGTATTCTGAAGGCTTAGAATCGTCTAGGAAAGTGTACTAGGACTTATAATAACCATTAGAATGATCCTAAACATTGCATGGTACCCCAAGGGACGTAGAGGTTGTAGCATGAGTACTTGGAGGTTCTAACAAGTGTAGAATGGTTAAGAGAGTGTTCTAAAGGCTTAGAATGGTCTAGGAATGTGTATTAGGACTTATAAGAACCATTAGAATGATCCTAAACATTGCATGGTACCCCAAGGGAAGTAGAGGGTGTAGCATGAGTACTTGGAGGTTCTAACAAGTGTAGAATGGTTAAGAGAGTGTTCTAAAGTATTAGAATGGTCTAGGAATGTGTATTAGGACTAATAATAACCATTAGAATGATCCTAAACATTGCATGGTACCACAAGGGACGTAGAGGGTGTAGCATGAGTCCTTGGAGGTTCTAACAAGTGTAGAATGGTTAAGAGAGTATTCTAAAGGCTTAGAATGGTCTAGGAATGTGTAATAGGACTTATAATAACCATTAGAATGATCCTAAACATTGCATGGTACCCCAAGGGACGTAGAGGGTGTAGCATAAGTCCTTGTAGGTTCTAACAAGTCTAGAACGGCTAAGAGAGTATTCTAAAGTCTTAGAATGGTCTAGGAATGTGTATTAGGACTTATAAGAACCATTAGAATGATCCTAAACATTGCTCGAGTCCCCAAGGGACGTAGAGGGTGCAGCATGAGTCCTTGGAGGTTCTAACAAGTGTAGAATGGTTAAGAGAGTATTCTGAAGGCTTAGAATGGTCTAGGAATGTGTATTATTACTTATAATAACCATTAGAATGATCCTTAACATTGCATGGTACCTCAAGGGACGTAGAGGGTGTACCATGAGTACTTGGAGATTCTAACAAGTGTAAAATGGTTAAGAGAGTGTTCTAAAGGCTTAGAATGGTCTAGGAATGTGTATTAGGACTTATATTAACCATTACAATGATCCTAAACATTGCATGGTACCGCAAGGGACGTAGAGGGTGTAGCATGAGTCCTTGTAGGTTCTAACAAGTGTAGAACGGCTAAGAGAGTATTCTAAAGTCTTAGAATGGTCTAGGAATGTGTATTAGGACTTATAAGAACCATTAGAATGTTCCTAAACATTGCTCGAGTCCCCAAGGGACGTAGAGGGTGCAGCATGAGTCCTTGCAGGTTCTAACAAGTGTAGAATGGTTAAGAGAGTATTCTGAAGGCTTAGAATGGTCTAGGAATGTGTATTATGACTTATAATAACCATTAGAATGATCCTTAACATTGCATGGTACCCCAAGGGACGTAGAGGGTGTACCATGAGTACTTGGAGGTTCTAACAAGTGTAAAATGGTTAAGAGAGTGTTCTAAAGGCTTAGAATGGTCTAGGAATGTGTATTAGGACTTATAATAACCATTAGAATGATCCTAAACATTGCATGGTACCCCAAGGGACGTAGAGGGTGTAGCATGAGTCCTTGTAGGTTCTAACAAGTGTAGAATGGTTAAGAGAGTGTTCTAAAGGCTTAGAATGGTCTAGGAATGTGTATTAGGACTTATAAGAACCATTAGAATGATCCTAAACATTGCTAGAGTCCCCAAGGGACGTAGAGGGTGCAGCATGAGTCCTTGGAGGTTCTAACAAGTGTAAAATGGTTAAGAGAGTATTCTGAAGGCTTAGAATCGTCTAGGAAAGTGTACTAGGACTTATAATAACCATTTGAATGATCCTAAACATTGCATGGTACCCCAAGGGACGTAGAGGGTGTAGCATGAGTATTTGGAGGTTCTAACAAGTGTAGAATGGTTAAGAGAGTGTTCTAAAGGCTTAGAATGGTCTAGGAATGTGTATTAGGACTTATAAGAACCATTAGAATGATCCTAAACATTGCTCGAGTCCCCAAGGGACGTAGAGGGTGCAGCATGAGTCCTTGGAGGTTCTAACAAGTGTAGAATGGTTAAGAGAGTATTCTGAAGGCTTAGAATCGTCTAGGAAAGTGTACTAGGACTTATAATAACCATTAGAATGATCCTAAACATTGCATGGTACCCCAAGGGAAGTAGAGGGTGTAGCATGAGTACTTGGAGGTTCTAACAAGTGTAGAATGGTTAAGAGAGTGTTCTAAAGTCTTAGAATGGTCTAGGAATGTGTATTAGGACTTATAATAACCATTAGAATGATCCTAAACATTGCATGGTACCCCAAGGGACGTAGAGGGTGTAGCATGAGTCCTTGTAGGTTCTAACAAGTGTAGAATGGTTAAGAGAGTATTCTAAAGGCTTAGAATGGTCTAGGAATGTGTAATAGGACTTATAAGAACCATTAGAATGATCCTAAACATTGATCGAGTCCCCAAGGGACGTAGAGGGTGCAGCATGAGTCCTTGGAGGTTCTAACAAGTGTAGAATGGTTAAGAGAGTATTCTGAAGGCTTAGAATCGTCTAGGAAAGTGTACTAGGACTTTTAATAACCATTAGAATGATCCTAAACATTGCATGGTACCCCAAGGGAAGTAGAGGGTGTAGCATGAGTACTTGGAGGTTCTAACAAGTGTAGAATGGTTAAGAGAGTGTTCTAAAGTCTTAGAATGGTCTAGGAATGTGTATTAGGACTTATAATAACCATTAGAATGATCCTAAACATTGCATGGTACCACAAGGGACGTAGAGGGTGTAGCATGAGTCCTTGGAGGTTCTAACAAGTGTAGAATGGTTAAGAGAGTATTCTAAAGGCTTAGAATGGTCTAGGAATGTGTAATAGGACTTATAATAACCATTAGAATGATCCTAAACATTGCATGGTACCCCAAGGGACGTAGAGGGTGTAGCATGAGTCCTTGTAGGTTCTAATAAGTGTAGAACGGCTAAGAGAGTATTCTAAAGTCTTAGAATGGTCTAGGAATGTGTATTAGGACTTATAAGAACCATTAGAATGATCCTAAACATTGCTCGAGTCCCCAAGGGACGTAGAGGGTGCAGCATGAGTCCTTGGAGGTTCTAACAAGTGTAGAATGGTTAAGAGAGTATTCTGAAGGCTTAGAATGGTCTAGGAATGTGTATTATGACTTATAATAACCATTAGAATGATCCTTAATATTGCATGGTACCCCAAGGGACGTAGAGGGTGTACCATGAGTACTTGGAGGTTCTAACAAGTGTAGAATGGTTAAGAGAGTGTTCTAAAGGCTTAGAATGGTCTAGGAATGTGTATTAGGACTTATAAGAACCATTAGAATGATCCTAAACATTGCTCGAGTCCCCAAGGGACGTAGAGGGTGCAGCATGAGTCCTTGGAGGTTCTAACAACTGTAGAATGGTTAAGCGAGTATTCTGAAGGCTTAGAATCGTCTAGGAAAGTGTACTAGGACTTATAATAACAATTAGAATGATCCTAAACATTGCATGGTACCCCAATGGAAGTAGAGGGTGTAGCATGAGTACATGGAGGTTCTAACAAGTGTAGAATGGTTAAGAGAGTGTTCTAAAGGCTTAGAATGGTCTAGGAAAGTGTATTAGGACTTATAATAACCATTAGAATGATCCTAAACATTGCATGGTACCACAAGGGACGTAGAGGGTGTAGCATGAGTCCTTGGAGGTTCTAACAAGTGTAGAATGGTTAAGAGAGTATTCTAAAGGCTTAGAATGGTCTAGGAATGTGTAATAGGACTTATAATAACCATTAGAATGATCCTAAACATTGCATGGTACCCCAAGGGACGTAGAGGGTGTAGCATGAGTACTTGGAGGTTCTAACAAGTGTAGAATGGTTAAGAGAGTGTTCTAAAGGCTTAGAATGGTCTAGGAATGTGTATTAGGACTTATAAGAACCATTAGAATGATCCTAAACATTGCTCGAGTCCCCAAGGGACGTAGAGGGTGCAGCATGAGTCCTTGGAGGTTCTAACAAGTGTAGAATGGTTAAGAGAGTATTCTGAAGGCTTAAAATCGTCTAGGAAAGTGTACTAGGACTTATAATAACCATTAGAATGATCCTAAACATTGCATGGTACCCCAAGGGAAGTAGAGGGTGTAGCATGAGTACATGGAGGTTCTAACAAGTGTAGAATGGTTAAGAGAGTGTTCTAAAGTCTTAGAATGGTCTAGGAATGTGTATTAGGACTAATAATAACCATTAGAATGATCCTAAACATTGCATGGTACCACAAGGGACGTAGAGGGTGTAGCATGAGTCCTTGGAGGTTCTAACAAGTGTAGAATGGTTAAGAGAGTATTCTAAAGGCTTAGAATGGTCTAGGAATGTGTAATAGGACTTATAATAACCATTAGAATGATCCTAAACATTGCATGGTACCCCAAGGGACGTAGAGGGTGTAGCATGAGTCCTTGTAGGTTCTAACAAGTGTAGAACGGCTAAGAGAGTATTCTAAAGTCTTAGAATGGTCTAGGAATGTGTATTAGGACTTATAAGAACCATTAGAATGATCCTAAACATTGCTCGAGTCCCCAAGGGACGTAGAGGGTGCAGCATGAGTCCTTGGAGGTTCTAACAAGTGTAGAATGGTTAAGAGAGTATTCTGAAGGCTTAGAATGGTCTAGGAATGTGTATTATGACTTATAATAACCATTAGAATGATCCTTAATATTGCATGGTACCCCAAGGGACGTAGAGGGTGTACCATGAGTACTTGGAGGTTCTAACAAGTGTAGAATGGTTAAGAGAGTGTTCTAAAGGCTTAGAATGGTCTAGGAATGTGTATTAGGACTTATAAGAACCATTAGAATGATCCTAAACATTGCTCGAGTCCCCAAGGGACGTAGAGGGTGCAACATGAGTCCTGGGAGGTTCTAACAACTGTAGAATGGTTAAGCGAGTATTCAGAAGGCTTAGAATCGTCTAGGAAAGTGTACTAGGACTTATAATAACCATTAGAATGATCCTAAACATTGCATGGTACCCCAAGGGAAGTAGAGGGTGTAGCATGAGTACTTGGAGGTTCTAACAAGTGTAGAATGGTTAAGAGAGTGTTCTAAAGGCTTAGAATGGTCTAGGAAAGTGTATTAGGACTTAAAATAACCATTAGAATGATCCTAAACATTGCATGGTACCGCAAGGGACGTAGAGGGTGTAGCATGAGTCCTTGTAGGTTCTAACAAGTGTAGAACGGCTAAGAGAGTATTCTAAAGTCTTAGAATGGTCTAGGAATGTGTATTAGGACTTATAAGAACCATTAGAATGTTCCTAAACATTGCTCGAGTCCCCAAGGGACGTAGAGGGTGCAGCATGAGTCCTTGCAGGTTCTAACAAGTGTAGAATGGTTAAGAGAGTATTCTGAAGGCTTAGAATGGTCTAGGAATGTGTATTATGACTTATAATAACCATTAGAATGATCCTTAACATTGCATGGTACCCCAAGGGACGTAGAGGGTGTACCATGAGTACTTGGAGGTTCTAACAAGTGTAAAATGGTTAAGAGAGTGTTCTAAAGGCTTAGAATGGTCTAGGAATGTGTATTAGGACTTATAATAACCATTAGAATGATCCTAAACATTGCATGGTACCCCAAGGGACGTAGAGGGTGTAGCATGAGTCCTTGTAGGTTCTAACAAGTGTAGAATGGTTAAGAGAGTGTTCTAAAGGCTTAGAATGGTCTAGGAATGTGTATTAGGACTTATAAGAACCATTAGAATGATCCTAAACATTGCTAGAGTCCCCAAGGGACGTAGAGGGTGCAGCATGAGTCCTTGGAGGTTCTAACAAGTGTAAAATGGTTAAGAGAGTATTCTGAAGGCTTAGAATCGTCTAGGAAAGTGTACTAGGACTTATAATAACCATTTGAATGATCCTAAACATTGCATGGTACCCCAAGGGACGTAGAGGGTGTAGCATGAGTATTTGGAGGTTCTAACAAGTGTAGAATGGTTAAGAGAGTGTTCTAAAGGCTTAGAATGGTCTAGGAATGTGTATTAGGACTTATAAGAACCATTAGAATGATCCTAAACATTGCTCGAGTCCCCAAGGGACGTAGAGGGTGCAGCATGAGTCCTTGGAGGTTCTAACAAGTGTAGAATGGTTAAGAGAGTATTCTGAAGGCTTAGAATCGTCTAGGAAAGTGTACTAGGACTTATAATAACCATTAGAATGATCCTAAACATTGCATGGTACCCCAAGGGAAGTAGAGGGTGTAGCATGAGTACTTGGAGGTTCTAACAAGTGTAGAATGGTTAAGAGAGTGTTCTAAAGTCTTAGAATGGTCTAGGAATGTGTATTAGGACTTATAATAACCATTAGAATGATCCTAAACATTGCATGGTACCCCAAGGGACGTAGAGGGTGTAGCATGAGTCCTTGTAGGTTCTAACAAGTGTAGAATGGTTAAGAGAGTATTCTAAAGGCTTAGAATGGTCTAGGAATGTGTAATAGGACTTATAAGAACCATTAGAATGATCCTAAACATTGATCGAGTCCCCAAGGGACGTAGAGGGTGCAGCATGAGTCCTTGGAGGTTCTAACAAGTGTAGAATGGTTAAGAGAGTATTCTGAAGGCTTAGAATCGTCTAGGAAAGTGTACTAGGACTTTTAATAACCATTAGAATGATCCTAAACATTGCATGGTACCCCAAGGGAAGTAGAGGGTGTAGCATGAGTACTTGGAGGTTCTAACAAGTGTAGAATGGTTAAGAGAGTGTTCTAAAGTCTTAGAATGGTCTAGGAATGTGTATTAGGACTTATAATAACCATTAGAATGATCCTAAACATTGCATGGTACCACAAGGGACGTAGAGGGTGTAGCATGAGTCCTTGGAGGTTCTAACAAGTGTAGAATGGTTAAGAGAGTATTCTAAAGGCTTAGAATGGTCTAGGAATGTGTAATAGGACTTATAATAACCATTAGAATGATCCTAAACATTGCATGGTACCCCAAGGGACGTAGAGGGTGTAGCATGAGTCCTTGTAGGTTCTAATAAGTGTAGAACGGCTAAGAGAGTATTCTAAAGTCTTAGAATGGTCTAGGAATGTGTATTAGGACTTATAAGAACCATTAGAATGATCCTAAACATTGCTCGAGTCCCCAAGGGATGTAGAGGGTGCAGCATGAGTCCTTGGAGGTTCTAACAAGTGTAGAATGGTTAAGAGAGTATTCTGAAGGCTTAGAATGGTCTAGGAATGTGTATTATGACTTATAATAACCATTAGAATGATCCTTAATATTGCATGGTACCCCAAGGGACGTAGAGGGTGTACCATGAGTACTTGGAGGTTCTAACAAGTGTAGAATGGTTAAGAGAGTGTTCTAAAGGCTTAGAATGGTCTAGGAATGTGTATTAGGACTTATAAGAACCATTAGAATGATCCTAAACATTGCTCGAGTCCCCAAGGGACGTAGAGGGTGCAGCATGAGTCCTTGGAGGTTCTAACAACTGTAGAATGGTTAAGCGAGTATTCTGAAGGCTTAGAATCGTCTAGGAAAGTGTACTAGGACTTATAATAACAATTAGAATGATCCTAAACATTGCATGGTACCCCAATGGAAGTAGAGGGTGTAGCATGAGTACATGGAGGTTCTAACAAGTGTAGAATGGTTAAGAGAGTGTTCTAAAGGCTTAGAATGGTCTAGGAAAGTGTATTAGGACTTATAATAACCATTAGAATGATCCTAAACATTGCATGGTACCACAAGGGACGTAGAGGGTGTAGCATGAGTCCTTGGAGGTTCTAACAAGTGTAGAATGGTTAAGAGAGTATTCTAAAGGCTTAGAATGGTCTAGGAATGTGTAATAGGACTTATAATAACCATTAGAATGATCCTAAACATTGCATGGTACCCCAAGGGACGTAGAGGGTGTAGCATGAGTACTTGGAGGTTCTAACAAGTGTAGAATGGTTAAGAGAGTGTTCTAAAGGCTTAGAATGGTCTAGGAATGTGTATTAGGACTTATAAGAACCATTAGAATGATCCTAAACATTGCTCGAGTCCCCAAGGGACGTAGAGGGTGCAGCATGAGTCCTTGGAGGTTCTAACAAGTGTAGAATGGTTAAGAGAGTATTCTGAAGGCTTAAAATCGTCTAGGAAAGTGTACTAGGACTTATAATAACCATTAGAATGATCCTAAACATTGCATGGTACCCCAAGGGAAGTAGAGGGTGTAGCATGAGTACATGGAGGTTCTAACAAGTGTAGAATGGTTAAGAGAGTGTTCTAAAGTCTTAGAATGGTCTAGGAATGTGTATTAGGACTAATAATAACCATTAGAATGATCCTAAACATTGCATGGTACCACAAGGGACGTAGAGGGTGTAGCATGAGTCCTTGGAGGTTCTAACAAGTGTAGAATGGTTAAGAGAGTATTCTAAAGGCTTAGAATGGTCTAGGAATGTGTAATAGGACTTATAATAACCATTAGAATGATCCTAAACATTGCATGGTACCCCAAGGGACGTAGAGGGTGTAGCATGAGTCCTTGTAGGTTCTAACAAGTGTAGAACGGCTAAGAGAGTATTCTAAAGTCTTAGAATGGTCTAGGAATGTGTATTAGGACTTATAAGAACCATTAGAATGATCCTAAACATTGCTCGAGTCCCCAAGGGACGTAGAGGGTGCAGCATGAGTCCTTGGAGGTTCTAACAAGTGTAGAATGGTTAAGAGAGTATTCTGAAGGCTTAGAATGGTCTAGGAATGTGTATTATGACTTATAATAACCATTAGAATGATCCTTAATATTGCATGGTACCCCAAGGGACGTAGAGGGTGTACCATGAGTACTTGGAGGTTCTAACAAGTGTAGAATGGTTAAGAGAGTGTTCTAAAGGCTTAGAATGGTCTAGGAATGTGTATTAGGACTTATAAGAACCATTAGAATGATCCTAAACATTGCTCGAGTCCCCAAGGGACGTAGAGGGTGCAACATGAGTCCTGGGAGGTTCTAACAACTGTAGAATGGTTAAGCGAGTATTCAGAAGGCTTAGAATCGTCTAGGAAAGTGTACTAGGACTTATAATAACCATTAGAATGATCCTAAACATTGCATGGTACCCCAAGGGAAGTAGAGGGTGTAGCATGAGTACTTGGAGGTTCTAACAAGTGTAGAATGGTTAAGAGAGTGTTCTAAAGGCTTAGAATGGTCTAGGAAAGTGTATTAGGACTTAAAATAACCATTAGAATGATCCTAAACATTGCATGGTACCACAAGGGACGTAGAGGGTGTAGCATGAGTCCTTGGAGGTTCTAACAAGTGTAGAATGGTTAAGAGAGTATTCTAAAGGCTTAGAATGGTCTAGGAATGTGTAATAGGACTTATAATAACCATTAGAATGATCCTAAACATTGCATGGTACCCCAAGGGACGTAGAGGGTGTAGCATAAGTCCTTATAGGTTCTAACAAGTGTAGAACGGCTAAGAGAGTATTCTAAAGTCTTAGAATGGTCTAGGAATGTGTATTAGGACTTATAAGAACCATTAGAATGATCCTAAACATTGCTCGAGTCCCCAAGGGACGTAGAGGGTGCAGCATGAGTCCTTGCAGGTTCTAACAAGTGTAGAATGGTTAAGAGAGTATTCTGAAGGCTTAGAATGGTCTAGGAATGTGTATTATGACTTATAATAACCACTAGAATGATCCTTAACATTGCATGGTACCCCAAGGGACGTAGAGGGTGTATCATGAGTACTTGGAGGTTCTAACAAGTGTAAAATGGTTAAGAGAGTGTTCTAAAGGCTTAGAATGGTCTAGGAATGTGTATTAGGACTTATAATAACCATTAGAATGATCCTAAACATTGCATGGTACCACAAGGGACGTAGAGGGTGTAGCATGAGTCCTTGTAGGTTCTAACAAGTGTAGAACGGCTAAGAGAGTATTCTAAAGTCTTAGAATGGTCTAGGAATGTGTATTAGGACTTATAAGAACCATTAGAATGATCCTAAACATTGCTCGAGTCCCCAAGGGACGTAGAGGGTGCAGCATGAGTCCTTGGAGGTTCTAACAAGTGTAGAATGGTTAAGAGAGTATTCTGAAGGCTTAGAATGGTCTAGGAATGTGTATTATGACTTATAATAACCATTAGAATGATCCTTAATATTGCATGGTACCCCAAGGGACGTAGAGGGTGTACCATGAGTACTTGGAGGTTCTAACAAGTGTAGAATGGTTAAGAGAGTGTTCTAAAGGCTTAGAATGGTCTAGGAATGTGTATTAGGACTTATAAGAACCATTAGAATGATCCTAAACATTGCTCGAGTCCCCAAGGGACGTAGAGGGTGCAACATGAGTCCTGGGAGGTTCTAACAACTGTAGAATGGTTAAGCGAGTATTCAGAAGGCTTAGAATCGTCTAGGAAAGTGTACTAGGACTTATAATAACCATTAGAATGATCCTAAACATTGCATGGTACCCCAAGGGAAGTAGAGGGTGTAGCATGAGTACTTGGAGGTTCTAACAAGTGTAGAATGGTTAAGAGAGTGTTCTAAAGGCTTAGAATGGTCTAGGAAAGTGTATTAGGACTTAAAATAACCATTAGAATGATCCTAAACATTGCATGGTACCGCAAGGGACGTAGAGGGTGTAGCATGAGTCCTTGTAGGTTCTAACAAGTGTAGAACGGCTAAGAGAGTATTCTAAAGTCTTAGAATGGTCTAGGAATGTGTATTAGGACTTATAAGAACCATTAGAATGTTCCTAAACATTGCTCGAGTCCCCAAGGGACGTAGAGGGTGCAGCATGAGTCCTTGCAGGTTCTAACAAGTGTAGAATGGTTAAGAGAGTATTCTGAAGGCTTAGAATGGTCTAGGAATGTGTATTATGACTTATAATAACCATTAGAATGATCCTTAACATTGCATGGTACCCCAAGGGACGTAGAGGGTGTACCATGAGTACTTGGAGGTTCTAACAAGTGTAAAATGGTTAAGAGAGTGTTCTAAAGGCTTAGAATGGTCTAGGAATGTGTATTAGGACTTATAATAACCATTAGAATGATCCTAAACATTGCATGGTACCCCAAGGGACGTAGAGGGTGTAGCATGAGTCCTTGTAGGTTCTAACAAGTGTAGAATGGTTAAGAGAGTGTTCTAAAGGCTTAGAATGGTCTAGGAATGTGTATTAGGACTTATAAGAACCATTAGAATGATCCTAAACATTGCTAGAGTCCCCAAGGGACGTAGAGGGTGCAGCATGAGTCCTTGGAGGTTCTAACAAGTGTAAAATGGTTAAGAGAGTATTCTGAAGGCTTAGAATCGTCTAGGAAAGTGTACTAGGACTTATAATAACCATTTGAATGATCCTAAACATTGCATGGTACCCCAAGGGACGTAGAGGGTGTAGCATGAGTATTTGGAGGTTCTAACAAGTGTAGAATGGTTAAGAGAGTGTTCTAAAGGCTTAGAATGGTCTAGGAATGTGTATTAGGACTTATAAGAACCATTAGAATGATCCTAAACATTGCTCGAGTCCCCAAGGGACGTAGAGGGTGCAGCATGAGTCCTTGGAGGTTCTAACAAGTGTAGAATGGTTAAGAGAGTATTCTGAAGGCTTAGAATCGTCTAGGAAAGTGTACTAGGACTTATAATAACCATTAGAATGATCCTAAACATTGCATGGTACCCCAAGGGAAGTAGAGGGTGTAGCATGAGTACTTGGAGGTTCTAACAAGTGTAGAATGGTTAAGAGAGTGTTCTAAAGTCTTAGAATGGTCTAGGAATGTGTATTAGGACTTATAATAACCATTAGAATGATCCTAAACATTGCATGGTACCCCAAGGGACGTAGAGGGTGTAGCATGAGTCCTTGTAGGTTCTAACAAGTGTAGAATGGTTAAGAGAGTATTCTAAAGGCTTAGAATGGTCTAGGAATGTGTAATAGGACTTATAAGAACCATTAGAATGATCCTAAACATTGATCGAGTCCCCAAGGGACGTAGAGGGTGCAGCATGAGTCCTTGGAGGTTCTAACAAGTGTAGAATGGTTAAGAGAGTATTCTGAAGGCTTAGAATCGTCTAGGAAAGTGTACTAGGACTTTTAATAACCATTAGAATGATCCTAAACATTGCATGGTACCCCAAGGGAAGTAGAGGGTGTAGCATGAGTACTTGGAGGTTCTAACAAGTGTAGAATGGTTAAGAGAGTGTTCTAAAGTCTTAGAATGGTCTAGGAATGTGTATTAGGACTTATAATAACCATTAGAATGATCCTAAACATTGCATGGTACCACAAGGGACGTAGAGGGTGTAGCATGAGTCCTTGGAGGTTCTAACAAGTGTAGAATGGTTAAGAGAGTATTCTAAAGGCTTAGAATGGTCTAGGAATGTGTAATAGGACTTATAATAACCATTAGAATGATCCTAAACATTGCATGGTACCCCAAGGGACGTAGAGGGTGTAGCATGAGTCCTTGTAGGTTCTAATAAGTGTAGAACGGCTAAGAGAGTATTCTAAAGTCTTAGAATGGTCTAGGAATGTGTATTAGGACTTATAAGAACCATTAGAATGATCCTAAACATTGCTCGAGTCCCCAAGGGATGTAGAGGGTGCAGCATGAGTCCTTGGAGGTTCTAACAAGTGTAGAATGGTTAAGAGAGTATTCTGAAGGCTTAGAATGGTCTAGGAATGTGTATTATGACTTATAATAACCATTAGAATGATCCTTAATATTGCATGGTACCCCAAGGGACGTAGAGGGTGTACCATGAGTACTTGGAGGTTCTAACAAGTGTAGAATGGTTAAGAGAGTGTTCTAAAGGCTTAGAATGGTCTAGGAATGTGTATTAGGACTTATAAGAACCATTAGAATGATCCTAAACATTGCTCGAGTCCCCAAGGGACGTAGAGGGTGCAGCATGAGTCCTTGGAGGTTCTAACAACTGTAGAATGGTTAAGCGAGTATTCTGAAGGCTTAGAATCGTCTAGGAAAGTGTACTAGGACTTATAATAACAATTAGAATGATCCTAAACATTGCATGGTACCCCAATGGAAGTAGAGGGTGTAGCATGAGTACATGGAGGTTCTAACAAGTGTAGAATGGTTAAGAGAGTGTTCTAAAGGCTTAGAATGGTCTAGGAAAGTGTATTAGGACTTATAATAACCATTAGAATGATCCTAAACATTGCATGGTACCACAAGGGACGTAGAGGGTGTAGCATGAGTCCTTGGAGGTTCTAACAAGTGTAGAATGGTTAAGAGAGTATTCTAAAGGCTTAGAATGGTCTAGGAATGTGTAATAGGACTTATAATAACCATTAGAATGATCCTAAACATTGCATGGTACCCCAAGGGACGTAGAGGGTGTAGCATGAGTACTTGGAGGTTCTAACAAGTGTAGAATGGTTAAGAGAGTGTTCTAAAGGCTTAGAATGGTCTAGGAATGTGTATTAGGACTTATAAGAACCATTAGAATGATCCTAAACATTGCTCGAGTCCCCAAGGGACGTAGAGGGTGCAGCATGAGTCCTTGGAGGTTCTAACAAGTGTAGAATGGTTAAGAGAGTATTCTGAAGGCTTAAAATCGTCTAGGAAAGTGTACTAGGACTTATAATAACCATTAGAATGATCCTAAACATTGCATGGTACCCCAAGGGAAGTAGAGGGTGTAGCATGAGTACATGGAGGTTCTAACAAGTGTAGAATGGTTAAGAGAGTGTTCTAAAGTCTTAGAATGGTCTAGGAATGTGTATTAGGACTAATAATAACCATTAGAATGATCCTAAACATTGCATGGTACCACAAGGGACGTAGAGGGTGTAGCATGAGTCCTTGGAGGTTCTAACAAGTGTAGAATGGTTAAGAGAGTATTCTAAAGGCTTAGAATGGTCTAGGAATGTGTAATAGGACTTATAATAACCATTAGAATGATCCTAAACATTGCATGGTACCCCAAGGGACGTAGAGGGTGTAGCATGAGTCCTTGTAGGTTCTAACAAGTGTAGAACGGCTAAGAGAGTATTCTAAAGTCTTAGAATGGTCTAGGAATGTGTATTAGGACTTATAAGAACCATTAGAATGATCCTAAACATTGCTCGAGTCCCCAAGGGACGTAGAGGGTGCAGCATGAGTCCTTGGAGGTTCTAACAAGTGTAGAATGGTTAAGAGAGTATTCTGAAGGCTTAGAATGGTCTAGGAATGTGTATTATGACTTATAATAACCATTAGAATGATCCTTAATATTGCATGGTACCCCAAGGGACGTAGAGGGTGTACCATGAGTACTTGGAGGTTCTAACAAGTGTAGAATGGTTAAGAGAGTGTTCTAAAGGCTTAGAATGGTCTAGGAATGTGTATTAGGACTTATAAGAACCATTAGAATGATCCTAAACATTGCTCGAGTCCCCAAGGGACGTAGAGGGTGCAACATGAGTCCTGGGAGGTTCTAACAACTGTAGAATGGTTAAGCGAGTATTCAGAAGGCTTAGAATCGTCTAGGAAAGTGTACTAGGACTTATAATAACCATTAGAATGATCCTAAACATTGCATGGTACCCCAAGGGAAGTAGAGGGTGTAGCATGAGTACTTGGAGGTTCTAACAAGTGTAGAATGGTTAAGAGAGTGTTCTAAAGGCTTAGAATGGTCTAGGAAAGTGTATTAGGACTTAAAATAACCATTAGAATGATCCTAAACATTGCATGGTACCACAAGGGACGTAGAGGGTGTAGCATGAGTCCTTGGAGGTTCTAACAAGTGTAGAATGGTTAAGAGAGTATTCTAAAGGCTTAGAATGGTCTAGGAATGTGTAATAGGACTTATAATAACCATTAGAATGATCCTAAACATTGCATGGTACCCCAAGGGACGTAGAGGGTGTAGCATAAGTCCTTATAGGTTCTAACAAGTGTAGAACGGCTAAGAGAGTATTCTAAAGTCTTAGAATGGTCTAGGAATGTGTATTAGGACTTATAAGAACCATTAGAATGATCCTAAACATTGCTCGAGTCCCCAAGGGACGTAGAGGGTGCAGCATGAGTCCTTGCAGGTTCTAACAAGTGTAGAATGGTTAAGAGAGTATTCTGAAGGCTTAGAATGGTCTAGGAATGTGTATTATGACTTATAATAACCACTAGAATGATCCTTAACATTGCATGGTACCCCAAGGGACGTAGAGGGTGTATCATGAGTACTTGGAGGTTCTAACAAGTGTAAAATGGTTAAGAGAGTGTTCTAAAGGCTTAGAATGGTCTAGGAATGTGTATTAGGACTTATAATAACCATTAGAATGATCCTAAACATTGCATGGTACCACAAGGGACGTAGAGGGTGTAGCATGAGTCCTTGTAGGTTCTAACAAGTGTAGAACGGCTAAGAGAGTATTCTAAAGTCTTAGAATGGTCTAGGAATGTGTATTAGGACTTATAAGAACCATTAGAATGTTCCTAAACATTGCTCGAGTCCCCAAGGGACGTAGAGGGTGCAGCATGAGTCCTTGGAGGTTCTAACAAGTGTAGAATGGTTAAGAGAGTATTCTGAAGGCTTAGAATGGTCTAGGAATGTGTATTATGACTTATAATAACCATTAGACTGATCCTTAATATTGCATGGTACCCCAAGGAACGTAGAGGGTGTACCATGAGTACTTGGAGGTTCTAACAAGTGTAGAATGGTTAAGAGAGTGTTCTAAAGGCTTAGAATGGTCTAGGAATGTGTATTGGGACTTATAAGAACCATTAGAATGATCCTAAACATTGCTCGAGTCCCCAAGGGACGTAGAGGGTGCAGCATGAGTCCTTGGAGGTTCTAACAAGTGTAGAATGGTTAAGCGAGTATTCTGAAGGCTTAGAATCGTCTAGGAAAGTGTACTAGGACTTATAATAACCATTAGAATGATCCTAAACATTGCATGGTACCCCAAGGGAAGTAGAGGGTGTAGCATGAGTACTTGGAGGTTCTAACAAGTGTAGAATGGTTAAGAGAGTGTTCTAAAGGATTAGAATGGTCTAGGAAAGTGTATTAGGACTTATAATAACCATTAGAATGATCCTAAACATTGCATGGTACCACAAGGGACGTAGAGGGTGTAGCATGAGTCCTTGGAGGTTCTAACAAGTGTAGAATGGTTAAGAGAGTATTCTAAAGGCTTAGAATGGTCTAGGAATGTGTAATAGGACTTATAATAACCATTAGAATGATCCTAAACATTGCATGGTACCCCAAGGGACGTAGAGGGTGTAGCATAAGTCCTTGTAGGTTCTAACAAGTGTAGAACGGCTAAGAGAGTATTCTAAAGTCTTAGAATGGTCTAGGAATGTGTATTAGGACTTATAAGAACCATTAGAATGATTCTAAACATTGCTTGAGTCCCCAAGGGACGTAGAGGGTGCAACATGAGTCCTTGGAGGTTCTAACAAGTATAGAATGGTTAAGAGAGTATTCTGAAGGCTTAGAATGGTCTAGGAATGTGTATTATGACTTATAATAACCATTAGAATGATCCTTAACATTGCATGGTACCCCAAGGGACGTAGAGGGTGTACCATGAGTACTTGGAGGTTCTAACAAGTGTAAAATGGTTAAGAGAGTGTTCTAAAGGCTTAGAATGGTCTAGGAATGTGTATTAGGACTTATAATAACCATTAGAATGATCCTAAACATTGCATGGTACCACAAGAGACGTAGAGGGTGTAGCATGAGTCCTTGTAGGTTCTAACAAGTGTAGAACGGCTAAGAGAGTATTCTAAAGTCTTAGAATGGTCTAGGAATGTGTATTAGGACTTATAAGAACCATTAGAATGTTCCTAAACATTGCTCTAGTCCCCAAGGGACGTAGAGGGTGCAACATGAGTCCTTGGAGGTTCTAACAAGTGTAGAATGGTTAAGAGAGTATTCTGAAGGCTTAGAATGGTCTAGGAATGTGTATTATGACTTATAATAACCATTAGAATGATCCTTAACATTGCATGGTACCCCAAGGGACGTAGAGGGTGTACCATGAGTACTTGGAGGTTCTAACAAGTGTAGAATGGTTAAGAGAGTGTTCTAAAGGCTTAGAATGGTCTAGGAATGTGTATTAGGACTTATAATAACCATTAGAATGATCCTAAACATTGCATGGTACCACAACGGACGTAGAGGGTGTAGCATGAGTCCTTGTAGGTTCTAACAAGTGTAGAACGGCTAAGAGAGTATTATAAAGTCTTAGAATGGTCTAGGAATGTGTATTAGGACTTATAAGAACCATTAGAATGTTCCTAAACATTGCTCGAATCCCCAAGGGACGTAGAGGGTGCAGCATGAGTCCTTGTAGGTTCTAACAAGTGTAGAATGGTTAAGAGAGCATTCTGATGGCTTAGAATGGTCTAGGAATGTGTATTATGACTTATAATAACCATTAGAATGATCCTAAACATTGCATGGTACCCCAAGGGACGTAGAGGGTGTAGCATGAGTCCTTGTAGGTTCTAACAAGTGTAGAATGGTTAAGAGAGTGTTCTAAAGGCTTAGAATTGTCTAGGAATGTGTATTAGGACTTATAATAACCATTAGAATGATCCTAAACATTGCATGGTACCCCAAGGGACGTAGAGGGTGTAGCATGAGTTCTTGTAGGTTCTAACAAGTGTAGAATGGTTAATAGAGTGTTCTAAAGGCTTAGAATGGTCTAGGAA
This sequence comes from Crotalaria pallida, assembly GCA_037953625.1. Taxonomy (NCBI): domain Eukaryota; kingdom Viridiplantae; phylum Streptophyta; class Magnoliopsida; order Fabales; family Fabaceae; genus Crotalaria; species Crotalaria pallida. Next base: position 59,751,542 of record CM075655.1, on the reverse strand, counting down.
TGTGTATTAGGACTTATAAGAACCATTAGAATGATCCTAAACATTGCTCGAGTCCCCAAGGGACGTAGAGGGTGCAGCATGAGTCCTTGGAGGTTCTAACAAGTGTAGAATGGTTAAGAGAGTATTCTGAAGGCTTAGAATCGTCTAGGAAAGTGTACTAGGACTTATAATAACCATTAGAATGATCCTAAACATTGCATGGTACCCCAAGGGAAGTAGAGGGTGTAGCATGAGTACTTGGAGGTTCTAACAAGTGTAGAATGGTTAAGAGAGTGTTCTAAAGTCTTAGAATGGTCTAGGAATGTGTATTAGGACTTATAATAACCATTAGAATGATCCTAAACATTGCATGGTACCACAGGGGACGTAGAGGGTGTAGCATGAGTCCATGGAGGTTCTAACAAGTGTAGAATGGTTAAGAGAGTATTCTAAAGGCTTAGAATGGTCTAGGAATGTGTAATAGGACTTATAATAACCATTAGAATGATCCTAAACATTGCATGATACCCCAAGGGACGTAGAGGGTGTAGCATGAGTCCTTGTAGGTTCTAACAAGTGTAGAACGGCTAAGAGAGTATTCTAAAGTCTTAGAATGGTCTAGGAATGTGTATTAGGACTTATAAGAACCATTAGAATGATCCTAAACATTGCTCGAGTCCCCAAGGGACGTAGAGGGTGTAGCATGAGTCCTTGGAGGTTCTAACAAGTGTAGAATGGTTAAGAGAGTATTCTGTAGGCTTAGAATGGTCTAGGAATGTGTATTATGACTTATAATAACCATTAGAATGATCCTTAACATTGCATGGTACCCCAAGGGACGTAGAGGGTGTACCATGAGTACTTGGAGGTTCTAACAAGTGTAGAATGGTTAAGAGAGTGTTCTAAAGGCTTAGAATGGTCTAGGAATGTGTATTAGGACTTATAATAACCATTAGAATGATCCTAAACATTGCATGGTACCACAACGGACGTAGAGGGTGTAGCATGAGTCCTTGTAGGTTCTAACAAGTGTAGAACGGCTAAGAGAGTATTCTAAAGTCTTAGAATGGTCTAGGAATGTGTATTAGGACTTATAAGAACCATTAGAATGTTCCTAAACATTGCTCGAGTCCCCAAGGGACGTAGAGGGTGCAGCATGAGTCCTTGCAGGTTCTAACAAGTGTAGAATGGTTAAGAGAGTATTCTGATGGCTTAGAATGGTCTAGGAATGTGTATTATGACTTATAATAACCATTAGAATGATCTTTAACATTGCATGGTACCCCAAGGGACGTAGAGGGTGTACCATGAGTACTTGGAGGTTCTAACAAGTGTAAAATGGTTAAGAGAGTGTTCTAAAGGCTTAGAATGGTCTAGGAATGTGTATTAGGACTTATAAGAACCATTAGAATGATCCTAAACATTGCATGGTACCCCAAGGGACGTAGAGGGTGTAGCATGAGTCCTTGGAGGTTCTAACAAGTGTAGAATGGTTAAGAGAGTGTTCTAAAGGCTTAGAATGGTCTAGGAATGTGTATTAGGACTTATAATAACCATTAGAATGATCCTAAACATTGCATGGTACCCCAAGGGACGTAGAGGGTGTAGCATGAGTCCTTGTAGGTTCTAACAAGTGTAGAATGGTTAATAGAGTGTTCTAAAGGCTTAGAATGGTCTAGGAATGTGTATTAGGACTTATAAGAACCATTAGAATGATCCTAAACATTGCTCGAGTCCCCAAGGGACGTAGAGGGTGCAGCATGAGTCCTTGGAGGTTCTAACAAGTGTAGAATGGTTAAGAGAGTATTCTGAAGGCTTAGAATCGTCTAGGAAAGTGTACTAGGACTTATAATAACCATTAGAATGATCCCAAACATTGCATGGTACCCTAAGGGAAGTAGAGGGTGTAGCATGAGTACTTGGAGGTTCTAACAAGTGTAGAATGGTTAAGAGAGTGTTCTAAAGTCTTAGAATGGTCTAGGAATGTGTATTAGGACTTATAATAACCATTAGAATGATCCTAAACATTGCATGGTACCACAAGGGACGTAGAGGGTGTAGCATGAGTCCTTGGAGGTTCTAACAAGTGTAGAATGGTTAAGAGAGTATTCTAAAGGCTTAGAATGGTCTAAGAATGTGTAATAGGACTTATAATAACCATTAGAATGATCCTAAACATTGCATGGTACCCCAAGGGACATAGAGGGTGTAGCATGAGTCCTTGTAGGTTCTAACAAGTGTAGAACGGCTACGAGAGTATTCTAAAGTCTTAGAATGGTCTAGGAATGTGTATTAGGACTTATAAGAACCATTAGAATGATCCTAAACATTGCTCGAGTCCCCAAGGGACGTAGAGGGTGCCGCATGAGTCCTTGGAGGTTCTAACAAGTGTAGAATGGTTAAGAGAGTATTCTGAAGGCTTAGAAAGGTCTAGGGATGTGTATTATGACTTATAATAACCATTAGAATGATCCTTAACATTGCATGGTACCCCAAGGGACGTAGAGGGTGTACCATGAGTACTTGGAGGTTCTAACAAGTGTAGAATGGTTAAGAGAGTGTTCTAAAGGCTTAGAATGGTCTAGGAATGTGTATTAGGACTTATAATAACCATTAGAATGATCCTAAACATTGCATGGTACCACAACGGACGTAGAGGGTGTAGCATGAGTCCTTGTAGGTTCTAAGAAGTGTAGAACGGCTAAGAGAGTATTCTAAAGTCTTAGAATGGTATAGGAATGTGTATTAGGACTTATAAGAACCATTAGAATGATCCTAAACATTGCTCGAGTCCCCAAGGGACGTAGAGGGTGCAGCATGAGTCCTTGGAGGTTCTAACAAGTGTAGAATGGTTAAGAGAGTATTCTGAAGGCTTAGAATCGTCTAGGAAAGTGTACTAGGACTTATAATAACCATTAGAATGATCCCAAACATTGCATGGTACCCTAAGGGAAGTAGAGGGTGTAGCATGAGTACTTGGAGGTTCTAACAAGTGTAGAATGGTTAAGAGAGTGTTCTAAAGTCTTAGAATGGTCTAGGAATGTGTATTAGGACTTATAATAACCATTAGAATGATCCTAAACATTGCATGGTACCACAAGGGACGTAGAGGGTGTAGCATGAGTCCTTGGAGGTTCTAACAAGTGTAGAATGGTTAAGAGAGTATTCTAAAGGCTTAGAATGGTCTAAGAATGTGTAATAGGACTTATAATAACCATTAGAATGATCCTAAACATTGCATGGTACCCCAAGGGACATAGAGGGTGTAGCATGAGTCCTTGTAGGTTCTAACAAGTGTAGAACGGCTACGAGAGTATTCTAAAGTCTTAGAATGGTCTAGGAATGTGTATTAGGACTTATAAGAACCATTAGAATGATCCTAAACATTGCTCGAGTCCCCAAGGGACGTAGAGGGTGCCGCATGAGTCCTTGGAGGTTCTAACAAGTGTAGAATGGTTAAGAGAGTATTCTGAAGGCTTAGAATGGTCTAGGGATGTGTATTATGACTTATAATAACCATTAGAATGATCCTTAACATTGCATGGTACCCCAAGGGACGTAGAGGGTGTACCATGAGTACTTGGAGGTTCTAACAAGTGTAGAATGGTTAAGAGAGTGTTCTAAAGGCTTAGAATGGTCTAGGAATGTGTATTAGGACTTATAATAACCATTAGAATGATCCTAAACATTGCATGGTACCACAACGGACGTAGAGGGTGTAGCATGAGTCCTTGTAGGTTCTAAGAAGTGTAGAACGGCTAAGAGAGTATTCTAAAGTCTTAGAATGGTCTAGGAATGTGTATTAGGACTTATAATAACCATTAGAATGATCCTAAACATTGCATGGTACCACAACGGACGTAGAGGGTGTAGCATGAGTCCTTGTAGGTTCTAAGAAGTGTAGAACGGCTAAGAGAGTATTCTGAAGGCTTAGAATGGTCTAGGGATGTGTATTAGGACTTATAATAACGATTAGAATGATCCTAAACATTGCATGGTACCACAAGGGACGTAGAGGGTGTAGCATGAGTCCTTGGAGGTTCTAACAAGTGTAGAATGGTTAAGAGAGTATTCTAAAGGCTTAGAATGGTCTAGGAATGTGTAATAGAACTTATAATAACCATTAGAATGATCCTAAACATTGCATGGTACCCCAAGGGACGTAGAGGGTGTAGCATAAGTCCTTGTAGGTTCTAACAAGTGTAGAACGGCTAAGAGAGTATTCTAAAGTCTTAGAATGGTCTAGGAATGTGTATTAGGACTTATAAGAACCATTAGAATGTTCCTAAACATTGCTCGAGTCCCCAAGGGACGTAGAGGGTGCAGCATGAGTCCTTGCAGGTTCTAACAAGTGTAGAATGGTTAAGAGAGTATTCTGAAGGCTTAGAATGGTCTAGGAATGTGTATTATGACTTATAATAACCACTAGAATGATCCTTAACATTGCATGGTACCCCAAGGGACATAGAGGGTGTATCATGAGTACTTGGAGGTTCTAACAAGTGTAAAATGGTTAAGAGAGTGTTCTAAAGGCTTAGAATGGTCTAGGAATGTGTATTAGGACTTATAATAACCATTAGAATGATCCTAAACATTGCATGGTACCACAAGGGACGTAGAGGGTGTAGCATGAGTCCTTGTAGGTTCTAACAAGTGTAGAACGGCTAAGAGAGTATTCTAAAGTCTTAGAATGGTCTAGGAATGTGTATTAGGACTTATAAGAACCATTAGAATGTTCCTAAACATTGCTCGAGTCCCCAAGGGACGTAGAGGGTGCCGCATGAGTCCTTGGAGGTTCTAACAAGTGTAGAATGGTTAAGAGAGTATTCTGAAGGCTTAGAATGGTCTAGGGATGTGTATTATGACTTATAATAACCATTAGAATGATCCTTAACATTGCATGGTACCCCAAGGGACGTAGAGGGTGTACCATGAGTACTTGGAGGTTCTAACAAGTGTAGAATGGTTAAGAGAGTGTTCTAAAGGCTTAGAATGGTCTAGGAATGTGTATTAGGACTTATAATAACCATTAGAATGATCCTAAACATTGCATGGTACCACAACGGACGTAGAGGGTGTAGCATGAGTCCTTGTAGGTTCTAAGAAGTGTAGAACGGCTAAGAGAGTATTCTAAAGTCTTAGAATGGTATAGGAATGTGTATTAGGACTTATAAGAACCATTAGAATGATCCTAAACATTGCTCGAGTCCCCAAGGGACGTAGAGGGTGCAGCATGAGTCCTTGGAGGTTCTAACAAGTGTAGAATGGTTAAGAGAGTATTTTGAAGGCTTAGAATGGTCTAGGAATGTGTATTATGACTTATAATAACCATTAGAATGATCCTTAACATTGCATGGTACCCCAAGGGACGTAGAGGGTGTACCATGAGTACTTGGAGGTTCTAACAAGTGTAAAATGGTTAAGAGAGTGTTCTAAAGGCTTAGAATAATCTAGGAATGTGTATTAGGACTTATAAGAACCATTAGAATGATCCTAAACATTGCTCGAGTCCCCAAGGGACGTAGAGGGTGCAACATGAGTCCTTGGAGGTTCTAACAAGTGTAGAATGGTTAAGAGAGTATTCTGAAGGTTTAGAATGGTCTAGGAATGTGTATTATGACTTATAATAACCATTAGAATGATCCTTAATATTGCATGGTACCCCAAGGGACGTAGAGGGTGTACCATGAGTACTTGGAGGTTCTAACAAGTGTAGAATGGTTAAGAGAGTGTTCTAAAGGCTTAGAATGGTCTAGGAATGTGTATTAGGACTTATAAGAACCATTAGAATGATCCTAAACATTACTCGAGTCCCCAAGGGACGTAGAGGGTGCAACATGAGTCCTTGGAGGTTCTTACAACTGTAGAATGGTTAAGCGAGTATTCTGAAGGCTTAGAATCGTCTAGGAAAGTGTACTAGGACTTATAATAACAATTAGAATGATCCTAAACATTGCATGGTACCCCAAGGGAAGTAGAGGGTGTAGCATGAGTACTTGGAGGTTCTAACAAGTGTAGAATGGTTAAGAGAGTGTTCTAAAGGCTTAGAATGGTCTAGGAAAGTGTATTAGGACTTAAAATAACCATTAGAATGATCCTAAACATTGCATGGTACCACAAGGGACGTAGAGGGTGTAGCATGAGTCCTTGGAGGTTCTAACAAGTGTAGAATGGTTAAGAGAGTATTCTAAAGGCTTAGAATGGTCTAGGAATGTGTAATAGAACTTATAATAACCATTAGAATGATCCTAAACATTGCATGGTACCCCAAGGGACGTAGAGGGTGTAGCATAAGTCCTTGTAGGTTCTAACAAGTGTAGAACGGCTAAGAGAGTATTCTAAAGTCTTAGAATGGTCTAGGAATGTGTATTAGGACTTATAAGAACCATTAGAATGTTCCTAAACATTGCTCGAGTCCCCAAGGGACGTAGAGGGTGCAGCATGAGTCCTTGCAGGTTCTAACAAGTGTAGAATGGTTAAGAGAGTATTCTGAAGGCTTAGAATGGTCTAGGAATGTGTATTATGACTTATAATAACCACTAGAATGATCCTTAACATTGCATGGTACCCCAAGGGACATAGAGGGTGTATCATGAGTACTTGGAGGTTCTAACAAGTGTAAAATGGTTAAGAGAGTGTTCTAAAGGCTTAGAATGGTCTAGGAATGTGTATTAGGACTTATAATAACCATTAGAATGATCCTAAACATTGCATGGTACCACAAGGGACGTAGAGGGTGTAGCATGAGTCCTTGTAGGTTCTAACAAGTGTAGAACGGCTAAGAGAGTATTCTAAAGTCTTAGAATGGTCTAGGAATGTGTATTAGGACTTATAAGAACCATTAGAATGTTCCTAAACATTGCTCGAGTCCCCAAGGGACGTAGAGGGTGCAGCATGAGTCCTTGGAGGTTCTAACAAGTGTAGAATGGTTAAGAGAGTATTCTGAAGGCTTAGAATCGTCTAGGAAAGTGTACTAGGACTTATAATAACCATTAGAATGATCCTAAACATTGCATGGTACCCCAAGGGACGTAGAGGGTGTAGCATGAGTCCTTGGAGGTTCTAACAAGTGTAGAATGGTTAAGAGAGTGTTCTAAAGGCTTAGAATGGTCTAGGAATGTGTATTAGGACTTATAATAACCATTAGAATGATCCTAAACATTGCATGGTACCCCAAGGGACGTAGAGGGTGTAGCATGAGTCCTTGTAGGTTCTAACAAGTGTAGAATGGTTAAGAGAGTGTTCTAAAGGCTTAGAATTGTCTAGGAATGTGTATTAGGACTTATAATAACCATTAGAATGATCCTAAACATTGCATGGTACCCCAAGGGACGTAGAGGGTGTAGCATGAGTCCTTGTAGGTTCTAACTAGTGTAGAATGGTTAATAGAGTGTTCTAAAGGCTTAGAATGGTCTAGGAATGTGTATTAGGACTTATAAGAACCATTAGAATGATCCTAAACATTGCTCGAGTCCCCAAGGGACGTAGAGGGTGCAGCATGAGTCCTTGGAGGTTCTAACAAGTGTAGAATGGTTAAGAGAGTATTCTGAAGGCTTAGAATCGTCTAGGAAAGTGTACTAGGACTTATAATAACCATTAGAATGATCCTAAACATTGCATGGTACCCCAAGGGAAGTAGAGGGTGTAGCATGAGTACTTGGAGGTTCTAACAAGTGTAGAATGGTTAAGAGAGTGTTCTAAAGTCTTAGAATGGTCTAGGAATGTGTATTAGGACTTATAATAACCATTAGAATGATCCTAAACATTGCATGGTACCACAAGGGACGTAGAGGTAGTAGCATGAGTCCATGGAGGTTCTAACAAGTGTAGAATGGTTAAGAGAGTATTCTAAAGGCTTAGAATGGTCTAGGAATGTGTAATAGGACTTATAATAACCATTAGAATGATCCTAAACATTGCATGATACCCCAAGGGACGTAGAGGGTGTAGCATGAGTCCTTGTAGGTTCTAACAAGTGTAGAACGGCTAAGAGAGTATTCTAAAGGCTTAGAATGGTCTAGGAATGTGTATTAGGACTTATAAGAACCATTAGAATGATCCTAAACATTGCTCGAGTCCCCAAGGGACGTAGAGGGTGCAGCATGAGTCCTTGGAGGTTCTAACAAGTGTAGAATGGTTAAGAGAGTATTCTGAAGGCTTAGAATCATCTAGGAAAGTGTACTAGGACTTATAATAACCATTAGAATGATCCTAAACATTGCATGGTACCCTAAGGGAAGTAGAGGGTGTAGCATGAGTACTTGGAGGTTCTAACAAGTGTAGAATGGTTAAGAGAGTGTTCTAAAGTCTTAGAATGGTCTAGGAATGTGTCTTAGGACTTATAATAACCATTAGAATGATCCTAAACATTGCATGGTACCACAAGGGACGTAGAGGGTGTAGCATGAGTCCTTGGAGGTTCTAAAAAGTGTAGAATGGTTAAGAGAGTATTCTAAAGGCTTAGAATGGTCTAAGAATGTGTAATAGGACTTATAATAACCATTAGAATGATCCTAAACATTGCATGGTACCCCAAGGGACATAGAGGGTGTAGCATGAGTCCTTGTAGGTTCTAACAAGTGTAGAACGGCTACGAGAGTATTCTAAAGTCTTAGAATGGTCTAGGAATGTGTATTAGGACTTATAAGAACCATTAGAATGATCCTAAACATTGCTCGAGTCCCCAAGGGACGTAGAGGGTGCAGCATGAGTCCTTGGAGGTTCTAACAAGTGTAGAATGGTTAAGAGAGTATTCTGAAGGCTTAGAATGGTCTAGGGATGTGTATTATGACTTATAATAACCATTAGAATTATCCTTAACATTGCATGGTACCCCAAGGGACGTAGAGGGTGTACCATGAGTACTTGGAGGTTCTAACAAGTGTAGAATGGTTAAGAGAGTGTTCTAAAGGCTTAGAATGGTCTAGGAATGTGTATTAGGACTTATAATAACCATTAGAATGATCCTAAACATTGCATGGTACCACAACGGACGTAGAGGGTGTAGCATGAGTCCTTGTAGGTTCTAACAAGTGTAGAACGGCTAAGAGAGTATTCTAAAGTCTTAGAATGGTCTAGGAATGTGTATTAGGACTTATAAGAACCATTAGAATGATCCTAAACATTGCTCGAGTCCCCAAGGGACGTAGAGGGTGCAGCATGAGTCCTTGGAGGTTCTAACAAGTGTAGAATGGTTAAGAGAGTATTCTGAAGGCTTAGAATGGTCTAGGAATGTGTATTATGACTTATAATAACCATTAGAATGATCCTTAACATTGCATGGTACCCCAAGGGACGTAGAGGGTGTACCATGAGTACTTGGAGGTTCTAACAAGTGTAAAATGGTTAAGAGAGTGTTCTAAAGGCTTAGAATAATCTAGGAATGTGTATTAGGACTTATAAGAACCATTAGAATGATCCTAAACATTGCTCGAGTCCCCAAGGGACGTAGAGGGTGCAACATGAGTCCTTGGAGGTTCTAACAAGTGTAGAATGGTTAAGAGAGTATTCTGAAGGCTTAGAATCGTTTAGGAAAGTGTACTAGGACTTATAATAACCATTAGAATGATCCTAAACATTGCATGGTACCCCAAGGGAAGTAGAGGGTGTAGCATGAGTACTTGGAGGTTCTAACAAGTGTAGAATGGTTAAGAGAGTGTTCTAAAGTCTTAGAATGGTCTAGGAATGTGTATTAGGACTTATAATAACCATTAGAATGATCCTAAACATTTCATGGTACCACAAGGGACGTAGAGGGTGTAGCATGAGTCCTTGGAGGTTCTAAAAAGTGTAGAATGGTTAAGAGAGTATTCTAAAGGCTTAGAATGGTCTAAGAATGTGTAATAGGACTTATAATAACCATTAGAATGATCCTAAACATTGCATGGTACCCCAAGGGACATAGAGGGTGTAGCATGAGTCCTTGTAGGTTCTAACAAGTGTAGAACGGCTACGAGAGTATTCTAAAGTCTTAGAATGGTCTAGGAATGTGTATTAGGACTTATAAGAACCATTAGAATGATCCTAAACATTGCTCGAGTCCCCAAGGGACGTAGAGGGTGCAGCATGAGTCCTTGGAGGTTCTAACAAGTGTAGAATGGTTAAGAGAGTATTCTGAAGGCTTAGAATGGTCTAGGAATGTGTAATAGGACTTATAATAACCATTAGAATTATCCTTAACATTGCATGGTACCCCAAGGGACGTAGAGGGTGTACCATGAGTACTTGGAGGTTCTAACAAGTGTAGAATGGTTAAGAGAGTGTTCTAAAGGCTTAGAATGGTCTAGGAATGTGTATTAGGACTTATAATAACCATTAGAATGATCCTAAACATTGCATGGTACCACAACGGACGTAGAGGGTGTAGCATGAGTCCTTGTAGGTTCTAACAAGTGTAGAACGGCTAAGAGAGTATTCTAAAGTCTTAGAATGGTCTAGGAATGTGTATTAGGACTTATAAGAACCATTAGAATGATCCTAAACATTGCTCGAGTCCCCAAGGGACGTAGAGGGTGCAGCATGAGTCCTTGGAGGTTCTAACAAGTGTAGAATGGTTAAGAGAGTATTCTGAAGGCTTAGAATGGTCTAGGAATGTGTATTATGACTTATAATAACCATTAGAATGATCCTTAACATTGCATGGTACCCCAAGGGACGTAGAGGGTGTACCATGAGTACTTGGAGGTTCTAACAAGTGTAAAATGGTTAAGAGAGTGTTCTAAAGGCTTAGAATAATCTAGGAATGTGTATTAGGACTTATAAGAACCATTAGAATGATCCTAAACATTGCTCGAGTCCCCAAGGGACGTAGAGGGTGCAACATGAGTCCTTGGAGGTTCTAACAAGTGTAGAATGGTTAAGAGAGTATTCTGAAGGCTTAGAATCGTTTAGGAAAGTGTACTAGGACTTATAATAACCATTAGAATGATCCTAAACATTGCATGGTACCCCAAGGGAAGTAGAGGGTGTAGCATGAGTACTTGGAGGTTCTAACAAGTGTAGAATGGTTAAGAGAGTGTTCTAAAGTCTTAGAATGGTCTAGGAATGTGTATTAGGACTTATAATAACCATTAGAATGATCCTAAACATTTCATGGTACCACAAGGGACGTAGAGGGTGTAGCATGAGTCCTTGGAGGTTCTAACAAGTGTAGAATGGTTAAGAGAGTATTCTAAAGGCTTAGAATGGTCTAGGAATGTGTAATAGGACTTATAATAACCATTAGAATGATCCTAAACATTGGATGGTACCCCAAGGGACGTAGAGGGTGTAGCATGAGTCCTTGTAGGTTCTAACAAGTGTAGAACGGCTAAGAGAGTATTCTAAAGTCTTAGAATGGTCTAGGAATGTGTATTAGGACTTATAAGAACCATTAGAATGATCCTAAACATTGCTCGAGTCCCCAAGGGACGTAGAGGGTGCAGCATGAGTCCTTGGAGGTTCTAACAAGTGTAGAATGGTTAAGAGAGTACTCTGAAGGCTTAGAATGGTCTAGGAATGTGTATTATGACTTATAATAACCATTAGAATGATCCTTAACATTGCAAGGTACCCCAAGGGAAGTAGAGGGTGTAGCATGAGTACTTGGAGGTTCTAACAAGTGTAGAATGGTTAAGAGAGTGTTCTAAAGTCTTAGAATGGTCTAGGAATGTGTATTAGGACTTATAATAACCATTAGAATGATCCTAAACATTGCTCGAGTCCCCAAGGGACGTAGAGGGTGCAGCATGAGTCCTTGGAGGTTCTAACAAGTGTAGAATGGTTAAGAGAGTACTCTGAAGGCTTAGAATGGTCTAGGAATGTGTATTATGACTTATAATAACCATTAGAATGATCCTTAACATTGCAAGGTACCCCAAGGGACGTAGAGGGTGTACCATGAGTACTTGGAGGTTCTAAGAAGTGTAGAATGGTTAAGAGAGTATTCTAAAGGCTTAGAATGGTCTAGGAATGTGTAATAGGACTTATAATAACCATTAGAATGATCCTAAACATTGGATGGTACCCCAAGGGACGTAGAGGGTGTAGCATGAGTCCTTGTAGGTTCTAACAAGTGTAGAACGGCTAAGAGAGTATTCTAAAGTCTTAGAATGGTCTAGGAATGTGTATTAGGACTTATAAGAACCATTAGAATGATCCTAAACATTGCTCGAGTCCCCAAGGGACGTAGAGGGTGCAGCATGAGTCCTTGGAGGTTCTAACAAGTGTAGAATGGTTAAGAGAGTACTCTGAAGGCTTAGAATGGTCTAGGAATGTGTATTATGACTTATAATAACCATTAGAATGATCCTTAACATTGCAAGGTACCCCAAGGGAAGTAGAGGGTGTAGCATGAGTACTTGGAGGTTCTAACAAGTGTAGAACGGCTAAGAGAGTATTCTAAAGTCTTAGAATGGTCTAGGAATGTGTATTAGGACTTATAAGAACCATTAGAATGATCCTAAACATTGCTCGAGTCCCCAAGGGACGTAGAGGGTGCAGCATGAGTCCTTGGAGGTTCTAACAAGTGTAGAATGGTTAAGAGAGTACTCTGAAGGCTTAGAATGGTCTAGGAATGTGTATTATGACTTATAATAACCATTAGAATGATCCTTAACATTGCAAGGTACCCCAAGGGACGTAGAGGGTGTACCATGAGTACTTGGAGGTTCTAAGAAGTGTAGAATGGTTAAGAGAGTGTTCTAAAGGCTTAGAATAATCTAGGAATGTGTATTAGGACTTATAAGAACCATTAGAATGATCCTAAACATTGCTCGAGTCCCCAAGGGACGTAGAGGGTGCAGCATGAGTCCTTGGAGGTTCTAACAAGTGTAGAATGGTTAAGAGAGTACTCTGAAGGCTTAGAATGGTCTAGGAATGTGTATTATGACTTATAATAACCATTAGAATGATCCTTAACATTGCAAGGTACCCCAAGGGAAGTAGAGGGTGTAGCATGAGTACTTGGAGGTTCTAACAAGTGTAGAATGGTTAAGAGAGTGTTCTAAAGTCTTAGAATGGTCTAGGAATGTGTATTAGGACTTATAATAACCATTAGAATGATCCTAAACATTGCATGGTACCACAAGGGACGTAGAGGGTGTAGCATGAGTCCTTGGAGGTTCTAACAGGTGTAGAATGGTTAAGAGAGTATTCTAAAGGCTTAGAATGGTCTAGGAATGTGTAATAGGACTTATAATAACCATTAGAATGATCCTAAACATTGCATGGTACCCCAAGGGACGTAGAGGGTGTCGCATGAGTCCTTGTAGGTTCTAACAAGTGTAGAACGGCTAAGAGAGTATTCTAAAGTCTTAGAATGGTCTAGGAATGTGTATTAGGACTTACAAGAACCATTAGAATGATCCTAAACATTGCTCGAGTCCCCAAGGGACGTAGAGGGTGCAGCATGAGTCCTTGGAGGTTCTAACAAGTGTAGAATGGTTAAGAGAGTATTCTGAAGGCTTAGAATGGTCTAGGAATGTGTATTATGACTTATAATAACCATTAGAATGATCCTTAACATTGCATGGTACCCCAAGGGACGTAGAGGGTGTACCATGTGTATTTGGAGGTTCTAACAAGTGTAGAATGGTTAAGAGAGTGTTCTAAAGGCTTAGAATAATCTAGGAATGTGTATTAGGACTTATAAGAACCATTAGAATGATCCTACATTGCTCGAGTCCCCAAGGGACATAGAGGGTGCAGCATGAGTCCTTGGAGGTTCTAACAAGTGTAGAATGGTTAAGAGAATATTCTGAAGGCTTAGAATCGTCTAGGAAAGTGTACTAGGACTTATAATAACCATTAGAATGATCCTAAACATTGCATGGTACCCCAAGGGAAGTAGAGGGTGTAGCATGAGTACTTGGAGGTTCTAACAAGTGTAGAATGGTTAAGAGAGTGTTCCAAAGTCTTAGAATGGTCTAGGAATGTGTATTAGGACTTATAATAACGATTAGAATGATCCTAAACATTGCATGGTACCACAAGGGACGTAGAGGGTGTAGCATGAGTCCTTGGAGGTTCTAACAAGTGTAGAATGGTTAAGAGAGTATTCTAAAGGCTTAGAATGGTCTAGGAATGTGTAATAGGACTTATAATAACCATTAGAATGATCCTAAACATTGCATGGTACCCCAAGGGACGTAGAGGGTGTAGCATGAGTCCTTGTAGGTTCTAACAAGTGTAGAATGGTTAAGAGAGTATTCTAAAGGCTTAGAATGGTCTAGGAATGTGTAATAGGACTTATAATAACCATTAGAATGATCCTAAACATTGCATGGTACCCCAAGGGACGTAGAGGGTGTAGCATGAGTCCTTGTAGGTTCTAACAAGTGTAGAATGGTTAAGAGAGTATTCTGAAGGCTTAGAATCGTCTAGGAAAGTGTACTAGGACTTATAATAACCATTAGAATGATCCTAAACATTGCATGGTACCCCAAGGGAAGTAGAGGGTGTAGCATGAGTACTTGGAGGTTCTAACAAGTGTAGAATGGTTAAGAGAGTGTTCTAAAGTCTTAGAATGGTCTAGGAATGTGTATTAGGACTTATAATAACCATTAGAATGATCCTAAACATTGCATGGTACCACAAGGGACGTAGAGGGTGTAGCATGAGTCCTTGGAGGTTCTAACAAGTGTAGAATGGTTAAGAGAGTATTCTAAAGGCTTAGAATGGTCTAGGAATGTGTAATAGGACTTATAATAACCATTAGAATGATCCTAAACATTGCATGGTACCCCAAGGGACGTAGAGGGTGTACCATGAGTCCTTGGAGGTTCTAACAAGTGTAGAATGGTTAAGAGAGTATTCTAAAGGCTTAGAATGGTCTAATAATGTGTAATAGGACTTATAATAACCATTAGAATGATCCTAAACATTGCATGGTACCCCAAGGGACATAGAGGGTGTAGCATGAGTCCTTGTAGGTTCTAACAAGTGTAGAACGGCTACGAGAGTATTCTAAAGTCTTAGAATGGTCTAGGAATGTGTATTAGGACTTATAAGAACCATTAGAATGACCCTAAACATTGCTCGAGTCCCCAAGGGACGTAGAGGGTGCAGCATGAGTCCTTGGAGGTTCTAACAAGTGTAGAATGGTTAAGAGAGTATTCTGAAGGCTTAGAATGGTCTAGGGATGTGTATTATGACTTATAATAACCATTAGAATTATCCTTAACATTGCATGGTACCCCAAGGGACGTAGAGGGTGTACCATGAGTACTTGGAGGTTCTAACAAGTGTAAAATGGTTAAGAGAGTGTTCTAAAGGCTTAGAATAATCTAGGAATGTGTATTAGGACTTATAAGAACCATTAGAATGATCCTAAACATTGCTCGAGTCCCCAAGGGACATAGAGGGTGCAACATGAGTCCTTGGAGGTTCTAACAAGTGTAGAATGGTTAAGAGAGTATTCTGAAGGCTTAGAATCGTTTAGGAAAGTGTACTAGGACTTATAATAACCATTAGAATGATCCTAAACATTGCATGGTACCCCAAGGGAAGTAGAGGGTGTAGCATGAGTACTTGGAGGTTCTAACAAGTGTAGAATGGTTAAGAGAGTGTTCTAAAGTCTTAGAATGGTCTAGGAATGTGTATTAGGACTTATAATAACCATTAGAATGATCCTAAACATTTCATGGTACCACAAGGGACGTAGAGGGTGTAGCATGAGTCCTTGGAGGTTCTAACAAGTGTAGAATGGTTAAGAGAGTATTCTAAAGGCTTAGAATGGTCTAGGAATGTGTAATAGGACTTATAATAACCATTAGAATGATCCTAAACATTGCATGGTACCCCAAGGGACGTAGAGGGTGTAGCATGAGTCCTTGTAGGTTCTAACAAGTGTAGAACGGCTAAGAGAGTATTCTAAAGTCTTAGAATGGTCTAGGAATGTGTATTAGGACTTATAAGAACCATTAGAATGATCCTAAACATTGCTCGAGTCCCCAAGGGACGTAGACGGTGCAGCATGAGTCCTTGGAGGTTCTAACAAGTGTAGAATGGTTAAGAGAGTACTCTGAAGGCTTAGAATGGTCTAGGAATGTGTATTATGACTTATAATAACCATTAGAATGATCCTTAACATTGCAAGGTACCCCAAGGGACGTAGAGGGTGTACCATGAGTACTTGGAGGTTCTAAGAAGTGTAGAATGGTTAAGAGAGTGTTCTAAAGGCTTAGAATAATCTAGGAATGTGTATTAGGACTTATAAGAACCATTAGAATGATCCTAAACATTGCTCGAGTCCCCAAGGGACGTAGAGGGTGCAGCATGAGTCCTTGGAGGTTCTAACAAGTGTAGAATGCTTAAGAGAGTACTCTGAAGGCTTAGAATGGTCTAGGAATGTGTATTATGACTTATAATAACCATTAGAATGATCCTTAACATTGCAAGGTACCCCAAGGGAAGTAGAGGGTGTAGCATGAGTACTTGGAGGTTCTAACAAGTGTAGAATGGGTAAGAGAGTGTTCTAAAGTCTTAGAATGGTCTAGGAATGTGTATTAGGACTTATAATAACCATTAGAATGATCCTAAACATTGCATGGTACCACAAGGGACGTAGAGGTAGTAGCATGAGTCCATGGAGGTTCTAACAAGTGTAGAATGGTTAAGAGAGTATTCTAAAGGCTTAGAATGGTCTAGGAATGTGTAATAGGACTTATAATAACCATTAGAATGATCCTAAACATTGCATGATACCCCAAGGGACGTAGAGGGTGTAGCATGAGTCCTTGTAGGTTCTAACAAGTGTAGAACGGCTAAGAGAGTATTCTAAAGGCTTAGAATGGTCTAGGAATGTGTATTAGGACTTATAAGAACCATTAGAATGATCCTAAACATTGCTCGAGTCCCCAAGGGACGTAGAGGGTGCAGCATGAGTCCTTGGAGGTTCTAACAAGTGTAGAATGGTTAAGAGAGTATTCTGAAGGCTTAGAATCATCTAGGAAAGTGTACTAGGACTTATAATAACCATTAGAATGATCCTAAACATTGCATGGTACCCTAAGGGAAGTAGAGGGTGTAGCATGAGTACTTGGAGGTTCTAACAAGTGTAGAATGGTTAAGAGAGTGTTCTAAAGTCTTAGAATGGTCTAGGAATGTGTCTTAGGACTTATAATAACCATTAGAATGATCCTAAACATTGCATGGTACCACAAGGGACGTAGAGGGTGTAGCATGAGTCCTTGGAGGTTCTAAAAAGTGTAGAATGGTTAAGAGAGTATTCTAAAGGCTTAGAATGGTCTAAGAATGTGTAATAGGACTTATAATAACCATTAGAATGATCCTAAACATTGCATGGTACCCCAAGGGACATAGAGGGTGTAGCATGAGTCCTTGTAGGTTCTAACAAGTGTAGAACGGCTACGAGAGTATTCTAAAGTCTTAGAATGGTCTAGGAATGTGTATTAGGACTTATAAGAACCATTAGAATGATCCTAAACATTGCTCGAGTCCCCAAGGGACGTAGAGGGTGCAGCATGAGTCCTTGGAGGTTCTAACAAGTGTAGAATGGTTAAGAGAGTATTCTGAAGGCTTAGAATGGTCTAGGGATGTGTATTATGACTTATAATAACCATTAGAATTATCCTTAACATTGCATGGTACCCCAAGGGACGTAGAGGGTGTACCATGAGTACTTGGAGGTTCTAACAAGTGTAGAATGGTTAAGAGAGTGTTCTAAAGGCTTAGAATGGTCTAGGAATGTGTATTAGGACTTATAATAACCATTAGAATGATCCTAAACATTGCATGGTACCACAACGGACGTAGAGGGTGTAGCATGAGTCCTTGTAGGTTCTAACAAGTGTAGAACGGCTAAGAGAGTATTCTAAAGTCTTAGAATGGTCTAGGAATGTGTATTAGGACTTATAAGAACCATTAGAATGATCCTAAACATTGCTCGAGTCCCCAAGGGACGTAGAGGGTGCAGCATGAGTCCTTGGAGGTTCTAACAAGTGTAGAATGGTTAAGAGAGTATTCTGAAGGCTTAGAATGGTCTAGGAATGTGTATTATGACTTATAATAACCATTAGAATGATCCTTAACATTGCATGGTACCCCAAGGGACGTAGAGGGTGTACCATGAGTACTTGGAGGTTCTAACAAGTGTAAAATGGTTAAGAGAGTGTTCTAAAGGCTTAGAATAATCTAGGAATGTGTATTAGGACTTATAAGAACCATTAGAATGATCCTAAACATTGCTCGAGTCCCCAAGGGACGTAGAGGGTGCAACATGAGTCCTTGGAGGTTCTAACAAGTGTAGAATGGTTAAGAGAGTATTCTGAAGGCTTAGAATCGTTTAGGAAAGTGTACTAGGACTTATAATAACCATTAGAATGATCCTAAACATTGCATGGTACCCCAAGGGAAGTAGAGGGTGTAGCATGAGTACTTGGAGGTTCTAACAAGTGTAGAATGGTTAAGAGAGTGTTCTAAAGTCTTAGAATGGTCTAGGAATGTGTATTAGGACTTATAATAACCATTAGAATGATCCTAAACATTTCATGGTACCACAAGGGACGTAGAGGGTGTAGCATGAGTCCTTGGAGGTTCTAACAAGTGTAGAATGGTTAAGAGAGTATTCTAAAGGCTTAGAATGGTCTAGGAATGTGTAATAGGACTTATAATAACCATTAGAATGATCCTAAACATTGGATGGTACCCCAAGGGACGTAGAGGGTGTAGCATGAGTCCTTGTAGGTTCTAACAAGTGTAGAACGGCTAAGAGAGTATTCTAAAGTCTTAGAATGGTCTAGGAATGTGTATTAGGACTTATAAGAACCATTAGAATGATCCTAAACATTGCTCGAGTCCCCAAGGGACGTAGAGGGTGCAGCATGAGTCCTTGGAGGTTCTAACAAGTGTAGAATGGTTAAGAGAGTATTCTGAAGGCTTAGAATCATCTAGGAAAGTGTACTAGGACTTATAATAACCATTAGAATGATCCTAAACATTGCATGGTACCCTAAGGGAAGTAGAGGGTGTAGCATGAGTACTTGGAGGTTCTAACAAGTGTAGAATGGTTAAGAGAGTGTTCTAAAGTCTTAGAATGGTCTAGGAATGTGTATTAGGACTTATAATAACCATTAGAATGATCCTAAACATTGCATGGTACCACAAGGGACGTAGAGGGTGTAGCATGAGTCCTTGGAGGTTCTAAAAAGTGTAGAATGGTTAAGAGAGTATTCTAAAGGCTTAGAATGGTCTAAGAATGTGTAATAGGACTTATAATAACCATTAGAATGATCCTAAACATTGCATGGTACCCCAAGGGACATAGAGGGTGTAGCATGAGTCCTTGTAGGTTCTAACAAGTGTAGAACGGCTACGAGAGTATTCTAAAGTCTTAGAATGGTCTAGGAATGTGTATTAGGACTTATAAGAACCATTAGAATGATCCTAAACATTGCTCGAGTCCCCAAGGGACGTAGAGGGTGCAGCATGAGTCCTTGGAGGTTCTAACAAGTGTAGAATGGTTAAGAGAGTATTCTGAAGGCTTAGAATGGTCTAGGAATGTGTAATAGGACTTATAATAACCATTAGAATTATCCTTAACATTGCATGGTACCCCAAGGGACGTAGAGGGTGTACCATGAGTACTTGGAGGTTCTAACAAGTGTAGAATGGTTAAGAGAGTGTTCTAAAGGCTTAGAATGGTCTAGGAATGTGTATTAGGACTTATAATAACCATTAGAATGATCCTAAACATTGCATGGTACCACAACGGACGTAGAGGGTGTAGCATGAGTCCTTGTAGGTTCTAACAAGTGTAGAACGGCTAAGAGAGTATTCTAAAGTCTTAGAATGGTCTAGGAATGTGTATTAGGACTTATAAGAACCATTAGAATGATCCTAAACATTGCTCGAGTCCCCAAGGGACGTAGAGGGTGCAGCATGAGTCCTTGGAGGTTCTAACAAGTGTAGAATGGTTAAGAGAGTATTCTGAAGGCTTAGAATGGTCTAGGAATGTGTATTATGACTTATAATAACCATTAGAATGATCCTTAACATTGCATGGTACCCCAAGGGACGTAGAGGGTGTACCATGAGTACTTGGAGGTTCTAACAAGTGTAAAATGGTTAAGAGAGTGTTCTAAAGGCTTAGAATAATCTAGGAATGTGTATTAGGACTTATAAGAACCATTAGAATGATCCTAAACATTGCTCGAGTCCCCAAGGGACGTAGAGGGTGCAACATGAGTCCTTGGAGGTTCTAACAAGTGTAGAATGGTTAAGAGAGTATTCTGAAGGCTTAGAATCGTTTAGGAAAGTGTACTAGGACTTATAATAACCATTAGAATGATCCTAAACATTGCATGGTACCCCAAGGGAAGTAGAGGGTGTAGCATGAGTACTTGGAGGTTCTAACAAGTGTAGAATGGTTAAGAGAGTGTTCTAAAGTCTTAGAATGGTCTAGGAATGTGTATTAGGACTTATAATAACCATTAGAATGATCCTAAACATTTCATGGTACCACAAGGGACGTAGAGGGTGTACCATGAGTCCTTGGAGGTTCTAACAAGTGTAGAATGGTTAAGAGAGTATTCTAAAGGCTTAGAATGGTCTAGGAATGTGTAATAGGACTTATAATAACCATTAGAATGATCCTAAACATTGGATGGTACCCCAAGGGACGTAGAGGGTGTAGCATGAGTCCTTGTAGGTTCTAACAAGTGTAGAACGGCTAAGAGAGTATTCTAAAGTCTTAGAATGGTCTAGGAATGTGTATTAGGACTTATAAGAACCATTAGAATGATCCTAAACATTGCTCGAGTCCCCAAGGGACGTAGAGGGTGCAGCATGAGTCCTTGGAGGTTCTAACAAGTGTAGAATGGTTAAGAGAGTACTCTGAAGGCTTAGAATGGTCTAGGAATGTGTATTATGACTTATAATAACCATTAGAATGATCCTTAACATTGCAAGGTACCCCAAGGGAAGTAGAGGGTGTAGCATGAGTACTTGGAGGTTCTAACAAGTGTAGAATGGTTAAGAGAGTGTTCTAAAGTCTTAGAATGGTCTAGGAATGTGTATTAGGACTTATAATAACCATTAGAATGATCCTAAACATTGCTCGAGTCCCCAAGGGACGTAGAGGGTGCAGCATGAGTCCTTGGAGGTTCTAACAAGTGTAGAATGGTTAAGAGAGTACTCTGAAGGCTTAGAATGGTCTAGGAATGTGTATTATGACTTATAATAACCATTAGAATGATCCTTAACATTGCAAGGTACCCCAAGGGACGTAGAGGGTGTACCATGAGTACTTGGAGGTTCTAAGAAGTGTAGAATGGTTAAGAGAGTATTCTAAAGGCTTAGAATGGTCTAGGAATGTGTAATAGGACTTATAATAACCATTAGAATGATCCTAAACATTGGATGGTACCCCAAGGGACGTAGAGGGTGTAGCATGAGTCCTTGTAGGTTCTAACAAGTGTAGAACGGCTAAGAGAGTATTCTAAAGTCTTAGAATGGTCTAGGAATGTGTATTAGGACTTATAAGAACCATTAGAATGATCCTAAACATTGCTCGAGTCCCCAAGGGACGTAGAGGGTGCAGCATGAGTCCTTGGAGGTTCTAACAAGTGTAGAATGGTTAAGAGAGTACTCTGAAGGCTTAGAATGGTCTAGGAATGTGTATTATGACTTATAATAACCATTAGAATGATCCTTAACATTGCAAGGTACCCCAAGGGAAGTAGAGGGTGTAGCATGAGTACTTGGAGGTTCTAACAAGTGTAGAACGGCTAAGAGAGTATTCTAAAGGCTTAGAATGGTCTAGGAATGTGTAATAGGACTTATAATAACCATTAGAATGATCCTAAACATTGGATGGTACCCCAAGGGACGTAGAGGGTGTAGCATGAGTCCTTGTAGGTTCTAACAAGTGTAGAACGGCTAAGAGAGTATTCTAAAGTCTTAGAATGGTCTAGGAATGTGTATTAGGACTTATAAGAACCATTAGAATGATCCTAAACATTGCTCGAGTCCCCAAGGGACGTAGAGGGTGCAGCATGAGTCCTTGGAGGTTCTAACAAGTGTAGAATGGTTAAGAGAGTACTCTGAAGGCTTAGAATGGTCTAGGAATGTGTATTATGACTTATAATAACCATTAGAATGATCCTTAACATTGCAAGGTACCCCAAGGGAAGTAGAGGGTGTAGCATGAGTACTTGGAGGTTCTAACAAGTGTAGAATGGTTAAGAGAGTGTTCTAAAGTCTTAGAATGGTCTAGGAATGTGTATTAGGACTTATAATAACCATTAGAATGATCCTAAACATTGCTCGAGTCCCCAAGGGACGTAGAGGGTGCAGCATGAGTCCTTGGAGGTTCTAACAAGTGTAGAATGGTTAAGAGAGTACTCTGAAGGCTTAGAATGGTCTAGGAATGTGTATTATGACTTATAATAACCATTAGAATGATCCTTAACATTGCAAGGTACCCCAAGGGAAGTAGAGGGTGTAGCATGAGTACTTGGAGGTTCTAACAAGTGTAGAATGGTTAAGAGAGTGTTCTAAAGTCTTAGAATGGTCTAGGAATGTGTATTAGGACTTATAATAACCATTAGAATGATCCTAAACATTGCATGGTACCACAAGGGACGTAGAGGGTGTAGCATGAGTCCTTGGAGGTTCTAACAGGTGTAGAATGGTTAAGAGAGTATTCTAAAGGCTTAGAATGGTCTAGGAATGTGTAATAGGACTTATAATAACCATTAGAATGATCCTAAACATTGCATGGTACCCCAAGGGACGTAGAGGGTGTAGCATGAGTCCTTGTAGGTTCTAACAAGTGTAGAACGGCTAAGAGAGTATTCTAAAGTCTTAGAATGGTCTAGGAATGTGTATTAGGACTTACAAGAACCATTAGAATGATCCTAAACATTGCTCGAGTCCCCAAGGGACGTAGAGGGTGCAGCATGAGTCCTTGGAGGTTCTAACAAGTGTAGAATGGTTAAGAGAGTATTCTGAAGGCTTAGAATGGTCTAGGAATGTGTATTATGACTTATAATAACCATTAGAATGATCCTTAACATTGCATGGTACCCCAAGGGACGTAGAGGGTGTACCATGTGTATTTGGAGGTTCTAACAAGTGTAGAATGGTTAAGAGAGTGTTCTAAAGGCTTAGAATAATCTAGGAATGTGTATTAGGACTTATAAGAACCATTAGAATGATCCTACATTGCTCGAGTCCCCAAGGGACATAGAGGGTGCAGCATGAGTCCTTGGAGGTTCTAACAAGTGTAGAATGGTTAAGAGAATATTCTGAAGGCTTAGAATCGTCTAGGAAAGTGTACTAGGACTTATAATAACCATTAGAATGATCCTAAACATTGCATGGTACCCCAAGGGAAGTAGAGGGTGTAGCATGAGTACTTGGAGGTTCTAACAAGTGTAGAATGGTTAAGAGAGTGTTCCAAAGTCTTAGAATGGTCTAGGAATGTGTATTAGGACTTATAATAACGATTAGAATGATCCTAAACATTGCATGGTACCACAAGGGACGTAGAGGGTGTAGCATGAGTCCTTGGAGGTTCTAACAAGTGTAGAATGGTTAAGAGAGTATTCTAAAGGCTTAGAATGGTCTAGGAATGTGTAATAGGACTTATAATAACCATTAGAATGATCCTAAACATTGCATGGTACCCCAAGGGACGTAGAGGGTGTAGCATGAGTCCTTGTAGGTTCTAACAAGTGTAGAATGGTTAAGAGAGTATTCTAAAGGCTTAGAATGGTCTAGGAATGTGTAATAGGACTTATAATAACCATTAGAATGATCCTAAACATTGCATGGTACCCCAAGGGACGTAGAGGGTGTAGCATGAGTCCTTGTAGGTTCTAACAAGTGTAGAATGGTTAAGAGAGTATTCTGAAGGCTTAGAATCGTCTAGGAAAGTGTACTAGGACTTATAATAACCATTAGAATGATCCTAAACATTGCATGGTACCCCAAGGGAAGTAGAGGGTGTAGCATGAGTACTTGGAGGTTCTAACAAGTGTAGAATGGTTAAGAGAGTGTTCTAAAGTCTTAGAATGGTCTAGGAATGTGTATTAGGACTTATAATAACCATTAGAATGATCCTAAACATTGCATGGTACCACAAGGGACGTAGAGGGTGTAGCATGAGTCCTTGGAGGTTCTAACAAGTGTAGAATGGTTAAGAGAGTATTCTAAAGGCTTAGAATGGTCTAGGAATGTGTAATAGGACTTATAATAACCATTAGAATGATCCTAAACATTGCATGGTACCCCAAGGGACGTAGAGGGTGTACCATGAGTCCTTGGAGGTTCTAACAAGTGTAGAATGGTTAAGAGAGTATTCTAAAGGCTTAGAATGGTCTAATAATGTGTAATAGGACTTATAATAACCATTAGAATGATCCTAAACATTGCATGGTACCCCAAGGGACATAGAGGGTGTAGCATGAGTCCTTGTAGGTTCTAACAAGTGTAGAACGGCTACGAGAGTATTCTAAAGTCTTAGAATGGTCTAGGAATGTGTATTAGGACTTATAAGAACCATTAGAATGACCCTAAACATTGCTCGAGTCCCCAAGGGACGTAGAGGGTGCAGCATGAGTCCTTGGAGGTTCTAACAAGTGTAGAATGGTTAAGAGAGTATTCTGAAGGCTTAGAATGGTCTAGGGATGTGTATTATGACTTATAATAACCATTAGAATTATCCTTAACATTGCATGGTACCCCAAGGGACGTAGAGGGTGTACCATGAGTACTTGGAGGTTCTAACAAGTGTAAAATGGTTAAGAGAGTGTTCTAAAGGCTTAGAATAATCTAGGAATGTGTATTAGGACTTATAAGAACCATTAGAATGATCCTAAACATTGCTCGAGTCCCCAAGGGACATAGAGGGTGCAACATGAGTCCTTGGAGGTTCTAACAAGTGTAGAATGGTTAAGAGAGTATTCTGAAGGCTTAGAATCGTTTAGGAAAGTGTACTAGGACTTATAATAACCATTAGAATGATCCTAAACATTGCATGGTACCCCAAGGGAAGTAGAGGGTGTAGCATGAGTACTTGGAGGTTCTAACAAGTGTAGAATGGTTAAGAGAGTGTTCTAAAGTCTTAGAATGGTCTAGGAATGTGTATTAGGACTTATAATAACCATTAGAATGATCCTAAACATTTCATGGTACCACAAGGGACGTAGAGGGTGTAGCATGAGTCCTTGGAGGTTCTAACAAGTGTAGAATGGTTAAGAGAGTATTCTAAAGGCTTAGAATGGTCTAGGAATGTGTAATAGGACTTATAATAACCATTAGAATGATCCTAAACATTGCATGGTACCCCAAGGGACGTAGAGGGTGTAGCATGAGTCCTTGTAGGTTCTAACAAGTGTAGAACGGCTAAGAGAGTATTCTAAAGTCTTAGAATGGTCTAGGAATGTGTATTAGGACTTATAAGAACCATTAGAATGATCCTAAACATTGCTCGAGTCCCCAAGGGACGTAGACGGTGCAGCATGAGTCCTTGGAGGTTCTAACAAGTGTAGAATGGTTAAGAGAGTACTCTGAAGGCTTAGAATGGTCTAGGAATGTGTATTATGACTTATAATAACCATTAGAATGATCCTTAACATTGCAAGGTACCCCAAGGGACGTAGAGGGTGTACCATGAGTACTTGGAGGTTCTAAGAAGTGTAGAATGGTTAAGAGAGTGTTCTAAAGGCTTAGAATAATCTAGGAATGTGTATTAGGACTTATAAGAACCATTAGAATGATCCTAAACATTGCTCGAGTCCCCAAGGGACGTAGAGGGTGCAGCATGAGTCCTTGGAGGTTCTAACAAGTGTAGAATGCTTAAGAGAGTACTCTGAAGGCTTAGAATGGTCTAGGAATGTGTATTATGACTTATAATAACCATTAGAATGATCCTTAACATTGCAAGGTACCCCAAGGGAAGTAGAGGGTGTAGCATGAGTACTTGGAGGTTCTAACAAGTGTAGAATGGGTAAGAGAGTGTTCTAAAGTCTTAGAATGGTCTAGGAATGTGTATTAGGACTTATAATAACCATTAGAATGATCCTAAACATTGCATGGTACCACAAGGGACGTAGAGGGTGTAGCATGAGTCCTTGGAGGTTCTAACAAGTGTAGAATGGTTAAGAGAGTATTCTAAAAGGCTTAGAATGGTCTAGGAATGTGTAATAGGACTTATAATAACCATTAGAATGATCCTAAACATTGCATGGTACCCCAAGGGACGTAGAGGGTGTAGCATGAGTCCTTGTAGGTTCTAACAAGTGTAGAACGGCTAAGAGAGTATTCTAAAGTCTTAGAATGGTCTAGGAATGTGTATTAGGACTTATAAGAACCATTAGAATGATCCTAAACATTGCTCGAGTCCCCAAGGGACGTAGAGGGTGCAGCATGAGTCCTTGGAGGTTCTAACAAGTGTAGAATGGTTAAGAGAGTATTCTGAAGGCTTAGAATGGTCTAGGAATGTGTATTATGACTTATAATAACCATTAGAATGATCCTTAACATTGCATGGTACCCCAAGGGACGTAGAGGGTGTACCATGTGTACTTGGAGGTTCTAACAAGTGTAGAATGGTTAAGAGAGTGTTCTAAAGGCTTAGAATAATCTAGGAATGTGTATTAGGACTTATAAGAACCATTAAAATGATCCTACATTGCTCGAGTCCCCAAGGGACGTAGAGGGTGCAGCATGAGTCCTTGGAGGTTCTAACAAGTGTAGAATGGTTAAGAGAATATTCTGAAGGCTTAGAATCGTCTAGGAAAGTGTACTAGGACTTATAATAACCATTAGAATGATCCTAAACATTGCATGGTACCCCAAGGGAAGTAGAGGGTGTAGCATGAGTACTTGGAGGTTCTAACAAGTGTAGAATGGTTAAGAGAGTGTTCCAAAGTCTTAGAATGGTCTAGGAATGTGTATTAGGACTTATAATAACCATTAGAATGATCCTAAACATTGCATGGTACCACAAGGGACGTAGAGGGTGTAGCATGAGTCCTTGGAGGTTCTAACAAGTGTAGAATGGTTAAGAGAGTATTCTAAAGGCTTAGAATGGTCTAGGAATGTGTAATAGGACTTATAATAACCATTAGAATGATCCTAAACATTGCATGGTACCCCAAGGGACGTAGAGGGTGTAGCATGAGTCCTTGTAGGTTCTAACAAGTGTAGAATGGTTAAGAGAGTATTCTAAAGGCTTAGAATGGTCTAGGAATGTGTAATAGGACTTATAATAACCATTAGAATGATCCTAAACATTGCATGGTACCCCAAGGGACGTAGAGGGTGTAGCATGAGTCCTTGTAGGTTCTAACAAGTGTAGAATGGTTAAGAGAGTATTCTGAAGGCTTAGAATCGTCTAGGAAAGTGTACTAGGACTTATAATAACCATTAGAATGATCCTAAACATTGCATGGTACCCCAAGGGAAGTAGAGGGTGGAGCATGAGTACTTGGAGGTTCTAACAAGTGTAGAATGGTTAAGAGAGTGTTCTAAAGTCTTAGAATGGTCTAGGAATGTGTATTAGGACTTATAATAACCATTAGAATGATCCTAAACATTGCATGGTACCACAAGGGACGTAGAGGGTGTAGCATGAGTCCTTGGAGGTTCTAACAAGTGTAGAATGGTTAAGAGAGTATTCTAAAGGCTTAGAATGGTCTAGGAATGTGTAATAGGACTTATAATAACCATTAGAATGATCCTAAACATTGCATGGTACCCCAAGGGACGTAGAGGGTGTACCATGAGTCCTTGGAGGTTCTAACAAGTGTAGAATGGTTAAGAGAGTATTCTAAAGGCTTAGAATGGTCTAAGAATGTGTAATAGGACTTATAATAACCATTAGAATGATCCTAAACATTGCATGGTACCCCAAGGGACATAGAGGGTGTAGCATGAGTCCTTGTAGGTTCTAACAAGTGTAGAACGGCTACGAGAGTATTCTAAAGTCTTAGAATGGTCTAGGAATGCGTATTAGGACTTATAAGAACCATTAGAATGATCCTAAACATTGCTCGAGTCCCCAAGGGACGTAGAGGGTGCACCATGAGTCCTTGGAGATTCCAACAAGTGTAGAATGGTTAAAAGAGTATTCTGAAGGCTTAGAATGGTCTAGGAATGTGCATTATGACTTATAATAACCATT
Organism: Crotalaria pallida; assembly: GCA_037953625.1. Taxonomy (NCBI): domain Eukaryota; kingdom Viridiplantae; phylum Streptophyta; class Magnoliopsida; order Fabales; family Fabaceae; genus Crotalaria; species Crotalaria pallida. The sequence continues at coordinate 59,723,434 of CM075655.1, read as the reverse complement.
AGAATGATCCTTAACATTGCAAGGTACCCCAAGGGACGTAGAGGGTGTACCATGAGTACTTGGAGGTTCTAACAAGTGTAGAATGGTTAAGAAAGTGTTCTAAAGGCTTAGAATAATCTAGGAATGTGTATTAGGACTTATAAGAACCATTAGAATGATCCTAAACATTGCTCGAGTCCCCAAGGGACGTAGAGGGTGCAGAATGAGTCCTTGGAGGTTCTAACAAGTGTAGAATGGTTAAGAGAGTATTCTGAAGGCTTAGAATCGTCTAGGAAAGTGTACTAGGACTTATAATAACCATTAGAATGATCCTAAACATTGCATGGTACCCCAAGGGAAGTAGAGGGTGTAGCATGAGTACTTGGAGATTCTAACAAGTGTAGAATGGTTAAGAGAGTATTCTAAAGGCTTAGAATGGTCTAGGAATGTGTAATAGGACTTATAATAACCATTAGAATGATCCTAAACATTGCATGGTACCACAAGGGACGTAGAGGGTGTAGCATGAGTCCTTGGAGGTTCTAACAAGTGTAGAATGGTTAAGAGAGTATCCTAAAGGCTTAGAATGGTCTAGGAATGTGTAATAGGACTTATAATAACCATTAGAATGATCCTAAACATTGCATGGTACCCCAAGGGACGTAGAGGGTGTAGCATGAGTCCTTGTAGGTTCTAACAAGTGTAGAACGGCTAAGAGAGTATTCTAAAGTCTTAGAATGGTCTAGGAATGTGTATTAGGACTTATAAGAAACATTAGAATGATCCTAAACATTGCTCGAGTCCCCAAGGGACGTAGAGGGTGCAACATGAGTCCTTGGAGGTTCTAACAAGTGTAGAATGGTTAAGAGAGTATTCTGAAGGCTTAGAATGGTCTAGGAATGTGTATTATGACTTATAATAACCATTAGAATGATCCTTAACATTGCATGGTACCCCAAGGGACGTAGAGGGTGTACCATGTGTACTTGGAGGTTCTAACAAGTGTAGAATGGTTAAGAGAGTGTTCTAAAGGCTTAGAATAATCTAGGAATGTGTATTAGGACTTATAAGAACCATTAGAATGATCCTACGTTGCTCGAGTCCCCAAGGGACGTAGAGGGTGCAGCATGAGTCCTTGGAGGTTCTAACAAGTGTAGAATGGTTAAGAGAGTATTCTGAAGGCTTAGAATCGTCTAGGAAAGTGTACTAGGATTTATAATAACCATTAGAATGATCCTAAACATTGCATGGTACCCCAAGGGAAGTAGAGGGAGTAGCATGAGTACTTGGAGGTTCTAACAAGTGTAGAATGGTTAAGAGAGTGTTCTAAAGGCTTAGAATAATCTAGGAATGTGTATTAGGACTTATAAGAACCATTAGAATGATCCTAAACATTGCTCGAGTCCCCAAGGGACGTAGAGGGTGCAGCATGAGTCCTTGGAGGTTCTAACAAGTGTAGAATGCTTAAGAGAGTACTCTGAAGGCTTAGAATGGTCTAGGAATGTGTATTATGACTTATAATAACCATTAGAATGATCCTTAACATTGCAAGGTACCCCAAGGGAAGTAGAGGGTGTAGCATGAGTACTTGGAGGTTCTAACAAGTGTAGAATGGTTAAGAGAGTGTTCTAAAGTCTTAGAATGGTCTAGGAATGTGTATTAGGACTTATAATAACCATTAGAATGATCCTAAACATTGCATGGTACCACAAGGGACGTAGAGGGTGTAGCATGAGTCCTTGGAGGTTCTAACAAGTGTAGAATGGTTAAGAGAGTATTCTAAAGGCTTAGAATGGTCTAGGAATGTGTAATAGGACTTATAATAACCATTAGAATGATCCTAAACATTGCATGGTACCCCAAGGGACGTAGAGGGTGTAGCATGAGTCCTTGTAGGTTCTAACAAGTGTAGAACGGCTAAGAGAGTATTCTAAAGTCTTAGAATGGTCTAGGAATGTGTATTAGGACTTATAAGAACCATTAGAATGATCCTAAACATTGCTCGAGTCCCCAAGGGACGTAGAGGGTGCAGCATGAGTCCTTGGAGGTTCTAACAAGTGTAGAATGGTTAAGAGAGTATTCTGAAGGCTTAGAATGGTCTAGGAATGTGTATTATGACTTATAATAACCATTAGAATGATCCTTAACATTGCATGGTACCCCAAGGGACGTAGAGGGTGTACCATGTGTACTTGGAGGTTCTAACAAGTGTAGAATGGTTAAGAGAGTGTTCTAAAGGCTTAGAATAATCTAGGAATGTGTATTAGGACTTATAAGAACCATTAGAATGATCCTACATTGCTCGAGTCCCCAAGGGACGTAGAGGGTGCAGCATGAGTCCTTGGAGGTTCTAACAAGTGTAGAATGGTTAAGAGAATATTCTGAAGGCTTAGAATCGTCTAGGAAAGTGTACTAGGACTTATAATAACCATTAGAATGATCCTAAACATTGCATGGTACCCCAAGGGAAGTAGAGGGTGTAGCATGAGTACTTGGAGGTTCTAACAAGTGTAGAATGGTTAAGAGAGTGTTCCAAAGTCTTAGAATGGTCTAGGAATGTGTATTAGGACTTATAATAACCATTAGAATGATCCTAAACATTGCATGGTAACACAAGGGACGTAGAGGGTGTAGCATGAGTCCTTGGAGGTTCTAACAAGTGTAGAATGGTTAAGAGAGTATTCTAAAGGCTTAGAATGGTCTAGGAATGTGTAATAGGACTTATAATAACCATTAGAATGATCCTAAACATTGCATGGTACCGCAAGGGACGTAGAGGGTGTAGCATGAGTCCTTGTAGGTTCTAACAAGTGTAGAATGGTTAAGAGAGTATTCTAAAGGCTTAGAATGGTCTAGGAATGTGTAATAGGACTTATAATAACCATTAGAATGATCCTAAACATTGCATGGTACCCCAAGGGACGTAGAGGGTGTAGCATGAGTCCTTGTAGGTTCTAACAAGTGTAGAATGGTTAAGAGAGTATTCTGAAGGCTTAGAATCGTCTAGGAAAGTGTACTAGGACTTATAATAACCATTAGAATGATCCTAAACATTGCATGGTACCCCAAGGGAAGTAGAGGGTGTAGCATGAGTACTTGGAGGTTCTAACAAGTGTAGAATGGTTAAGAGAGTGTTCTAAAGTCTTAGAATGGTCTAGGAATGTGTATTAGGACTTATAATAACCATTAGAATGATCCTAAACATTGCATGGTACCACAAGGGACGTAGAGGGTGTAGCATGAGTCCTTGGAGGTTCTAACAAGTGTAGAATGGTTAAGAGAGTATTCTAAAGGCTTAGAATGGTCTAGGAATGTGTAATAGGACTTATAATAACCATTAGAATGATCCTAAACATTGCATGGTACCCCAAGGGACGTAGAGGGTGTAGCATGAGTCCTTGTAGGTTCTAACAAGTGTAGAACGGCTAAGAGAATATTCTAAAGTCTTAGAATGGTCTAGGAATGTGTATTAGGACTTATAAGAACCATTAGAATGATCCTAAACATTGCTCGAGTCCCCAAGGGACGTAGAGGGTGCACCATGAGTCCTTGGAGATTCCAACAAGTGTAGAATGGTTAAAAGAGTATTCTGAAGGCTTAGAATGGTCTAGGAATGTGCATTATGACTTATAATAACCATTAGAATGATCCTTAACATTGCAAGGTACCCCAAGGGACGTAGAGGGTGTACCATGAGTACTTGGAGGTTCTAACAAGTGTAGAATGGTTAAGAAAGTGTTCTAAAGGCTTAGAATAATCTAGGAATGTGTATTAGGACTTATAAGAACCATTAGAATGATCCTAAACATTGCTCGAGTCCCCAAGGGACGTAGAGGGTGCAGCATGAGTCCTTGGAGGTTCTAACAAGTGTAGAATGGTTAAGAGAGTATTCTGAAGGCTTAGAATCGTCTAGGAAAGTGTACTAGGACTTATAATAACCATTAGAATGATCCTAAACATTGCATGGTACCCCAAGGGAAGTAGAGGGTGTAGCATGAGTACTTGGAGATTCTAACAAGTGTAGAATGGTTAAGAGAGTGTTCTAAAGTCTTAGAATGGTCTAGGAATGTGTATTAGGACTTATAATAACCATTAGAATGATCCTAAACATTGCATGGTACCACAAGGGACGTAGAGGGTGTAGCATGAGTCCTTGGAGGTTCTAACAAGTGTAGAATGGTTAAGAGAGTATCCTAAAGGCTTAGAATGGTCTAGGAATGTGTAATAGGACTTATAATAACCATTAGAATGATCCTAAACATTGCATGGTACCCCAAGGGACGTAGAGGGTGTAGCATGAGTCCTTGTAGGTTCTAACAAGTGTAGAACGGCTAAGAGAGTATTCTAAAGTCTTAGAATGGTCTAGGAATGTGTATTAGGACTTATAAGAAACATTAGAATGATCCTAAACATTGCTCGAGTCCCCAAGGGACGTAGAGGGTGCAACATGAGTCCTTGGAGGTTCTAACAAGTGTAGAATGGTTAAGAGAGTATTCTGAAGGCTTAGAATGGTCTTGGAATGTGTATTATGACTTATAATAACCATTAGAATGATCCTTAACATTGCATGGTACCCCAAGGGACGTAGAGGGTGTACCATGTGTACTTGGAGGTTCTAACAAGTGTAGAATGGTTAAGAGAGTGTTCTAAAGGCTTAGAATAATCTAGGAATGTGTATTAGGACTTATAAGAACCATTAGAATGATCCTACGTTGCTCGAGTCGCCAAGGGACGTAGAGGGTGCAGCATGAGTCCTTGGAGGTTCTAACAAGTGTAGAATGGTTAAGAGAGTATTCTGAAGGCTTAGAATCGTCTAGGAAAGTGTACTAGGATTTATAATAACCATTAGAATGATCCTAAACATTGCATGGTACCCCAAGGGAAGTAGAGGGAGTAGCATGAGTACTTGGAGGTTCTAACAAGTGTAGAATGGTTAAGAGAGTGTTCTAAAGTCTTAGAATGGTTTAGGAATGTGTATTAGGACTTATAATAACCATTAGAATGATCCTAAACATTGCATGGTACCACAAGGGACGTAGAGGGTGTAGCATGAGTCCTTGGAGGTTCTAACAAGTGTAGAATGGTTAAGAGAGTATTCTAAAGGCTTAGAATGGTCTAGGAATGTGTAATAGGACTTATAATAACCATTAGAATGATCCTAAACATTGCATGGTACCCCAAGGGACGTAGAGGGTGTAGCATGAGTCCTTGTAGGTTCTAACAAGTGTAGAACGGCTAAGAGAGTATTCTGAAGGCTTAGAATGGTCTAGAAATGTGTATTATGACTTATAATAACCATTAGAATGATCCTTAACATTGCATGGTACCCCAAGGGACGTAGAGGGTGTACCATGAGTTCTTGAATGTTCTAATAAGTGTAGAATGGTTAAGAGAGTATTCTAAAGGCTTAGAATGGTATAGGAATGTGTAATAGGACTTATAATAACCATTAGAACTATAATAAACATTGCATGGTACCCTAAGGGACGTAGATGGTGTACCATGAGTCCTTGGAGGTTCTAACAAGTGTAGAATGGTTAAGTGTATATTCTAAAGGCATAGAATGGTCTAGGAATGTGTATTAGGAGTTATAAGAACCATTAGAATGATCCTAAATATCGCATGGTACCCCAAGGGACGTAGAGGGTGTACCATGAGTCCTTGGAGGTTCTAACAAGTGTAGAATAGTTAAGAGAGTATTCTAAAGGCTTAGAATGGTCTAGGAATGTGTAATAGGACTTATTAAACCATTAGAATGATCCTAAACAATGCTTGAGTCCCCAAGGGACGTAGAGGGTGTACCATGAGTCCTTGGAGGTTCTAACAAGTGTAGAATGGTTAAGAGAGTGTTCTAAAGGCTTAGAATAATCTAGGAATGTGTATTAGGACTTATAAGAACCATTAGAATGATCCTAAACATTGCTCGAGTCCCCAAGGGACGTAGAGGGTGCAGCATGAGTCCTTGGAGGTTCTAACAAGTGTAGAATGGTTAAGAGAGTATTCTGAAGGCTTAGAATCGTCTAGGAAAGTGTACTAGGACTTATAATAACCATTAGAATGATCCTAAACATTGCATGGTACCCCAAGGGAAGTAGAGGGTGTAGCATGAGTACTTGGAGATTCTAACAAGTGTAGAATGGTTAAGAGAGTGTTCTAAAGTCTTAGAATGGTCTAGGAATGTGTATTAGGACTTATAATAACCATTAGAATGATCCTAAACATTGCATGGTACCACAAGGGACGTAGAGGGTGTAGCATGAGTCCTTGGAGGTTCTAACAAGTGTAGAATGATTAAGAGAGTAATCTAAAGACTTAGAATGGTCTAGGAATGTGTATTAGGACTTAAAATAACCATTAGAATGATCCTTAACATTGCATGGTACCCCATGGGACGTAGAGGGTGTACCATGAATCCTTGGAGGTTCTAAGAAGTGTAGAATGGTTAAGAGAGTATTCGAAAGGCTTAGAATGGTCTAGGAATGTGTATTAGGACTTATAAGAACCAATAGAATGATCCTAAACATTGCTCGAGTCCCCAAGGGACATAGAGGGTGTAGCTTGAGTCCTTGGAGGTTCTAATAAGTGTAAAATGGTTAAGAGAGTATTCTAAAGGCTTAGAATGGTCTAGGAATGTGTATTAGGACTTATAATAACCATTAGAATGATCCTAAACATTGCATGGTACCCCAAGGGAAGTAGAGGGAGTAGCATGAGTACTTGGAGGTTCTAACAAGTGTAGAATGGTTAAGAGAGTGTTCTAAAGTCTTAGAATGGTTTAGGAATGTGTATTAGGACTTATAATAACCATTAGAATGATCCTAAACATTGCATGGTACCACAAGGGACGTAGAGGGTGTAGCATGAGTCCTTGGAGGTTCTAACAAGTGTAGAATGGTTAAGAGAGTATTCTAAAGGCATAGAATGGTCTAGGAATGTGTAATAGGACTTATAATAACCATTAGAATGATCCTAAACATTGCATGGTACCCCAAGGGACGTAGAGGGTGTAGCATGAGTCCTTGTAGGTTCTAACAAGTGTAGAACGGCTAAGAGAGTATTCTAAAGTCTAAGAATGGTCTTGGAATGTGTATTAGGACTTATAAGAACCATTAGAATGATCCGAAACATTAATCGAGTCCCCAAGGGACGTAGAGGGTGCAGCATGAGTCCTTGGAGGTTCTAACAAGTGTAGAATGGTTAAGAGAGTATTCTGAAGGCTTAGAATGGTCTAGGAATGTGTATTAGGACTTATAATAACCATTAGAATGATCCTAAACATTGCATGGTACCACAAGGGACGTAGAGGGTGTAGCATGAGTCCTTGGAGGTTCTAACAAGTGTAGAATGATTAAGAGAGTAATCTAAACGCTTAGAATGGTCTAGGAATGTGTATTAGGACTTAAAATAACCATTAGAATGATCCTTAACATTGCATGGTACCCCATGAGACGTAGAGGGTGTACCATGAATCCTTGGAGGTTCTAAGAAGTGTAGAATGGTTAAGAGAGTATTCTCAAGGCTTAGAATGGTCTAGGAATGTGTATTAGGACTTATAAGAACCAATAGAATGATCCTAAACATTGCTCGAGTCCCCAAGGGACATAGAGGGTGTAGCTTGAGTCCTTGGAGGTTCTAATAAGTGTAAAATGGTTAAGAGAGTATTCTAAAGGCTTAGAATGGTCTAGGAATGTGTATCAGGACTTATAATAACCATTAGAATGATCCTAAACATTGCATGGTACCCCAAGGGACGTAGAGGGTGTACCATGAGTTCTTGGAGGTTCTAACAAGTATAGAATGGTTAAGAGAGTATTCTAAAGGCTTAGAATGGTCTAGGAATGTGTACTAGGACTTATAATGACCATTACAATGATCCTAAACATTGCGTGGTACCCCAAGGGATGTAGAGGGTGTAGCATGAGTTCTTGGAGGTTCTAACAAGTGTAGAATGGTTAAGAGAGTATTCTAGATGCTTAGAATGGTCTAGGAATGTGTATTAGGACTTATAATAACCTTTAGAATGATCCTAAACATTGCATGGTACCCCAAGGGACGTAGAGGGTGTAGCATGAGTCCTTGTAGGTTCTAACAAGTGTAGAACGGCTAAGAGAGTATTCTAAAGTCTTAGAATGGTCTAGGAATGTGTATTAGGACTTATAAGAACCATTAGAATGATCCTAAACATTGCTCGAGTCCCCAAGGGACGTAGAGGGTGTAGCATGAGTCCTTGGAGGTTCTAACAAGTATAGAATGGTTAAGAGAGTATTCTGAAGGCTTAGAATGGTCTAGGAATGTGTATTATGACTTATAATAACCATTAGAATGATCCTTAACATTGCAGGGTACCCCAAGGGACGTAGAGGGTGTACCATGAGTCCTTGGAGGTTCTAATAAGTGTAAAATGGTTAAGAGAGTATTCTAAAGGCTTAGAATGTTCTAGGTATGTGTATCAGGACTTATAAGAACCATTAGAATGATCCTAAACATTGCACGGTACCCCAAGGGACGTAGAGGGTGTACCATGAGTTCTTGGAGGTTCTAACAAGTATAGAATGATTAAGAGAGTGTTCTAAAGTCTTAGAATGGTCTAGGAATGTGTATTAGGACTTATAATAACCATTAGAATGATCCTAAACATTGCATGGTACCACAAGGGACGTAGAGGGTGTAGCATGAGTCCTTGGAGGTTCTAACAAGTGTAGAATGGTTAAGAGAGTATTCTAAAGACTTATAATGGTCTAGGAATGTGTAATAGGACTTATAATAACCATTAGAATGATCCTAAACATTGCATGGTACCCCAAGGGACGTAGAGGGTGTAGCATGAGTCCTTGTAGGTTCTAACAAGTGTAGAACGGCTAAGAGAGTATTCTAAAGTCTTAGAATGGTCTAGGAATGTGTATTAGGACTTATAAGAACCATTAGAATGATCCTAAACATTGCTCAAGTCCCCAAGGGACGTAGAGGGTGCAGCATGAGTCCTTGGAGGTTCTAACAAGTGTAGAATGGTTAAGAGAGTATTCTGAAGGCTTAGAATGGTCTAGGAATGTGTATTATGACTTATAATAACCATTAGAATGATCCGTAACATTGCATGGTACCCCAAGGGACGTAGAGGGTGTACCATGAGTTCTTGGAGGTTCTAATAAGTGTAGAATGGTTAAGAGAGTATTCTAAAGGCTTAGAATGGTCTAGGTATGTGTATCAGGACTTATAAGAACCATTAGAATGATCCGTAACATTGCATGGTACCCCAAGGGACGTAGAGGGTGTACCATGAGTTCTAGGAGGTTCTAATAAGTGTAGAATGGTTAAGAGAGTATTCTAAAGGCTTAGAATGGTATAGGAATGTGTAATAGGACTTATAAGAACCATTAGAATGATCCTAAACAATGCATGGTACCCCAAGGGACGTAGAGGGTGTACCATGAGTCCTTGGAGGTTCTAACAAGTGTAGAATGGTTAAGAGAGTATTCTAAAGCCTTAAAATGGTCTTGGAATGTGTATTAGGACTTATAAGAACCGTTAGAATGATCCTAAACATTGCTCGAGTCCCCAAGGGACGTAGAGGGTGTAGCATGAGTCCTTGTAGGTTCTAACAAGTGTAGAACGGCTAAGAGAGTATTCTAAAGTCTTAGAATGGTCTAGGAATGTGTATTACGACTTATAAGAACCATTAGAATGATCCTAAACATTGCTCAAGTCCCCAAGGGACGTAGAGGGTGCAGCATGAGTCCTTGGAGGTTCTAACAAGTGTAGAATGGTTAAGAGAGTATTCTGAAGGCTTAGAATGGTCTAGGAATGTGTATTATGACTTATAATAACCATTAGAATGATCCGTAACATTGCATGGTACCCCAAGGGACGTAGAGGGTGTACCATGAGTTCTTGGAGGTTCTAATAAGTGTAGAATGGTTAAGAGAGTATTCTAAAGGCTTAGAATGTTCTAGGTATGTGTATCAGGACTTATAAGAACCATTAGAATGATCCGTAACATTGCATGGTACCCCAAGGGACGTAGAGGGTGTACCATGAGTTCTTGGAGGTTCTAATAAGTGTAGAATGGTTAAGAGAGTATTCTAAAGGCTTAGAATGGTATAGGAATGTGTAATAGGACTTATAAGAACCATTAGAATGATCCTAAACATTGCATGGTACCCCAAGGGACGTAGAGGGTGTACCATGAGTCCTTGGAGGTTCTAACAAGTGTAGAATGGTTAAGAGAGTATTCTAAAGCCTTAAAATGGTCTTGGAATGTGTATTAGGACTTATAAGAACCGTTAGAATGATCCTAAACATTGCTCAAGTCCCCAAGGGACGTAGAGGGTGTAGCATGAGTCCTTGTAGGTTCTAACAAGTGTAGAACGGCTAAGAGAGTATTCTAAAGTCTTAGAATGGTCTAGGAATGTGTATTACGACTTATAAGAACCATTAGAATGATCCTAAACATTGCTCAAGTCCCCAAGGGACGTAGAGGGTGCAGCATGAGTCCTTGGAGGTTCTAACAAGTGTAGAATGGTTAAGAGAGTATTCTGAAGGCTTAGAATGGTCTAGGAATGTGTATTATGACTTATAATAACCATTAGAATGATCCGTAACATTGCATGGTACCCCAAGGGACGTAGAGGGTGTACCATGAGTTCTTGGAGGTTCTAATAAGTGTAGAATGGTTAAGAGAGTATTCTAAAGGCTTAGAATGGTATAGGAATGTGTAATAGGACTTATAATAACCATTAGAACTATAATAAACATTGCATGGTACCCTAAGGGACGTAGATGGTGTACCATGAGTCCTTGGATGTTCTAACAAGTGTAGAATGGTTAAGTGAGTATTCTAAAGGCATAGAATGGTCTAGGAATGTGTATTAGGACTTATAAGAACCATTAGAATGATCCTAAATATTGCATGGTACCCCAAGGGACGTAGAGGGTGTACCATGAGTCCTTGGAGGTTCTAACAAGTGTAGAATAGTTAAGAGAGTATTCTAAAGGCTTAGAATGGTCTAGGAATGTGTAATAGGACTTATAATAACCATTAGAATGATCCTAAACAATGCTTGAGTCCCCAAGGGACGTAGAGGGTGTACCATGAGTCCTTGGAGGTTCTAACAAGTGTAGAATGGTTAAGAGAGTATTCTAAAGGCTTAAAATGGTCTTGGAATGTGTATTAGGACTTATAAGAACCGTTAGAATGATCCTAAACATTGCTCGAGTCCCCAAGGGACGTAGAGGGTGCAGCATGAGTCCTTGGAGGTTCTAAGAAGTGTAGAATGGTTAAGAGAGTATTCTAAAGGCTTTGAATGGTCTTTGAATGTGTATTAGGACTTATAAGAACCATTTGAATGATCCTAAACATTGCATGGTACCCCAAGGGAAGTAGAGGGTGTAGCATGAGTCCTTGGGACTTATAATAACCATTAGAATGATCCTAAACATTGCATGGTACCACAAGGGACGTAGAGGGTGTAGCATGAGTCCTTGGAGGTTCTAACAAGTGTAGAATGATTAAGAGAGTATTCTAAAGGCTTAGAATGGTCTAGGAATGTGTATTAGGACTTAAAATAACCATTAGAATGATCCTTAACATTGCATGGTACCCCATGGGACGTAGAGGGTGTACCATGAATCCTTGGAGGTTCTAAGAAGTGTAGAATGGTTAAGAGAGTATTCTAAAGGCTTAGAATGGTCTAGGAATGTGTATTAGGACTTAAAATAACCATTAGTATGATCCTTAACATTGCATGGTACCCCATGGGACGTAGAGGGTGTACCATGAATCCTTGGAGGTTCTAAGAAGTGTAGAATGGTTAAGAGAGTATTCTAAAGGCTTAGAATGGTCTAGGAATGTGTATTAGGACTTATAAGAACCAATAGAATTATCCTAAACATTGCTCGAGTCCCCAAGGGACGTAGAGGGTGCAGCATGAGTCCTTGGAGGTTCTAACAAGTTTAGAATGGTTAAGAGAGTATTCTGAAGGTTTAGAATGGTCGGAATGTGTATTATGAATTATAATAACCATTAGAATGATCCTTAACATTGCATGGTACCCCAAGGGACGTAGAGGGTGTACCATGAGTACTTGGAGGTTCTAACAAGTGTAGAATGGTTAAGAGAGTGTTCTAAAGGCTTAGAATAATCTAGGAATGTGTATTTGGACTTATAAGAACCATTAGAATGATCCTAAACATTGCTCGAATCCCCAAGGGACGTAGAGGGTGAAGCATGAGTCCTTGAAGGTTCTAACAAGTGTAGAATGGTTAAGAGAGTATTCTGAAGGCTTAGAATCGTCTAGGAAAGTGTACTAGGACTTATAATAACCATTAGAATGATCCTAAACATTGCATGGTACCCCAAGGGAAGTAGAGGGTGTAGCATGAGTACTTGGAGGTTCTAACAAGTGTAGAATGGTTAAGAGAGTGTTCTAAAGTCTTAGAATGGTCTAGGAATGTGTAATAGGACTTATAATAACCATTAGAATGATCCTAAACATTGCGTGGTACCCCAAGGGACGTAGAGGGTGTAGCATGAGTCCTTGTAGGTTCTAACAAGTGTAGAACGGCTAAGAGAGTATTCTAAAGTCTTAGAATGGTCTAGGAATGTGTATTAGGACTTATAAGAACCATTAGAATGATCCTAAACATTGCTCGAGTCCCCAAGGGACATAGAGGGTGTAGCTTGAGTCCTTGGAGGTTCTAATAAGTGTAAAATGGTTAAGAGAGTATTCTGAAGGCTTAGAATGGTGTAGGAATGTGTATCAGGACTTATAAGAACCATTAGAATGATCCTAAACATTGCATGGTACCCCAAGGGACGTAGAGGGTGTACCATGAGTTCTTGGAGGTTCTAATAAGTGTAGAATGGTTAAGAGAGTATTCTAAAGGCTTAGAATGGTATAGGAATGTGTAATAGGACTTATAATAACCATTAGAACTATAATAAACATTGCATGGTACCCTAAGGGACGTAGATGGTGAACCATGAGTCCTTGGAGGTTCTAACAAGTGTAGAATGGTTAAGTGAGTATTCTAAAGGCGTAGAATGGTCTAGGAATGTGTATTAGGACTTATAAGAACCATTAGAATGATCCTAAATATCGCATGGTACCCCAAGGGACGTAGAGGGTGTACCATGAGTCCTTGGAGGTTCTAACAAGTGTAGAATAGTTAAGAGAGTATTCTAAAGGCTTAGAATGGTCTAGGAATGTGTAATAGGACTTATTAAACCATTAGAATGATCCTAAACAATGCTTGAGTCCCCAAGGGACGTAGAGGGTGCAGCATGAGTCCTTGGAGGTTCTAACAAGTGTAGAATGGTTAAGAGAGTATTCTGAAGGCTTAGAATGGTCTAGGAATGTGTATTATGACTTATAATAACCATTAGAATGATCCGTAACATTGCATGGTACCCCAAGGGACGTAGAGGGTGTACCATGAGTTCTTGGAGGTTCTAATAAGTGTAGAATGGTTAAGAGAGTATTCTAAAGGCTTAGAATGGTATAGGAATGTGTAATAGGACTTATAATAACCATTAGAACTATAATAAACATTGCATGGTACCCTAAGGGACGTAGATGGTGTACCATGAGTCCTTGGATGTTCTAACAAGTGTAGAATGGTTAAGTGAGTATTCTAAAGGCATAGAATGGTCTAGGAATGTGTATTAGGACTTATAAGAACCATTAGAATGATCCTAAATATTGCATGGTACCCCAAGGGACGTAGAGGGTGTACCATGAGTCCTTGGAGGTTCTAACAAGTGTAGAATAGTTAATAGAGTATTCTAAAGGCTTAGAATGGTCTAGGAATGTGTAATAGGACTTATAATAACCATTAGAATGATCCTAAACAATGCTTGAGTCCCCAAGGGACGTAGAGGGTGTACCATGAGTCCTTGGAGGTTCTAACAAGTGTAGAATGGTTAAGAGAGTATTCTAAAGGCTTAAAATGGTCTTGGAATGTGTATTAGGACTTATAAGAACCGTTAGAATGATCCTAAACATTGCTCGAGTCCCCAAGGGACGTAGAGGGTGCAGCATGAGTCCTTGGAGGTTCTAAGAAGTGTAGAATGGTTAAGAGAGTATTCTAAAGGCTTTGAATGGTCTTCGAATGTGTATTAGGACTTATAAGAACCATTTGAATGATCCTAAACATTGCATGGTACCCCAAGGGAAGTAGAGGGTGTAGCATGAGTCCTTGGGACTTATAATAACCATTAGAATGATCCTAAACATTGCATGGTACCACAAGGGACGTAGAGGGTGTAGCATGAGTCCTTGGAGGTTCTAACAAGTGTAGAATGATTAAGAGAGTATTCTAAAGGCTTAGAATGGTCTAGGAATGTGTATTAGGACTTAAAATAACCATTAGAATGATCCTTAACATTGCATGGTACCCCATGGGACGTAGAGGGTGTACCATGAATCCTTGGAGGTTCTAAGAAGTGTAGAATGGTTAAGAGAGTATTCTAAAGGCTTAGAATGGTCTAGGAATGTGTATTAGGACTTAAAATAACCATTAGAATGATCCTTAACATTGCATGGTACCCCATGGGACGTAGAGGGTGTACCATGAATCCTTGGAGGTTCTAAGAAGTGTAGAATGGTTAAGAGAGTATTCTAAAGGCTTAGAATGGTCTAGGAATGTGTATTAGGACTTATAAGAACCAATAGAATTATCCTAAACATTGCTCGAGTCCCCAAGGGACGTAGAGGGTGCAGCATGAGTCCTTGGAGGTTCTAACAAGTGTAGAATGGTTAAGAGAGTATTCTGAAGGTTTAGAATGGTCTAGGAATGTGTATTATGACTTATAATAACCATTAGAATGATCCTTAACATTGCATGGTACCCCAAGGGACGTAGAGGGTGTACCATGAGTCCTTGGAGGTTCTAACAAGTGTAGAATGGTTAAGAGAGTATTCTAAAGGCTTAAAATGGTCTTGGAATGTGTATTAGGACTTATAAGAACCGTTAGAATGATCCTAAACATTGCTCGAGTCCCCAAGGGACGTAGAGGGTGCAGCATGAGTCCTTGGAGGTTCTAAGAAGTGTAGAATGGTTTAGAGAGTATTCTAAAGGCTTAGAATGGTCTAGGAAAGTGTACTAGGACTTATAATAACCATTAGAATGATCCTAAACATTGCATGGTACCCCAAGGGAAGTAGAGGGTGTAGCATGAGTACTTGGAGGTTCTAACAAGTGTAGAATGGTTAAGAGAGTGTTCTAAAGTCTTAGAATGGTCTAGGAATGTGTAATAGGACTTATAATAACCATTAGAATGATCCTAAACATTGCATGGTACCCCAAGGGACGTAGAGGGTGTAGCATGAGTCCTTGTAGGTTCTAACAAGTGTAGAACGGCTAAGAGAGTATTCTAAAGTCTTAGAATGGTCTAGGAATGTGTATTAGGACTTATAAGAACCATTAGAATGATCCTAAACATTGCTCGAGTCCCCAAGGGACGTAGAGGGTGCAGCATGAGTCCTTGGAGGTTCTAACAAGTGTAGAATGGTTAAGAGAGTATTCTGAAGGCTTAGAATGGTCTAGGAATGTGTATTATGACTTATAATAACCATTAGAATGATCCTTATTATTGCATGGTACCCCAAGGGACGTAGAGGGTGTACCATGAGTTCTTGGAGGTTCTAATAAGTGTAGAATGGTTAAGAGAGTATTCTAAAGGCTTAGAATGGTATAGGAATGTGTAATAGGACTTATAATAACCATTAGAACTATAATAAACATTGCATGGTACCCTAAGGGACGTAGATGGTGAACCATGAGTCCTTGGAGGTTCTAACAAGTGTAGAATGGTTAAGTGAGTATTCTAAAGGCGTAGAATGGTCTAGGAATGTGTATTAGGACTTATAAGAACCATTAGAATGATCCTAAATATCGCATGGTACCCCAAGGGACGTAGAGGGTGTACCATGAGTCCTTGGAGGTTCTAACAAGTGTAGAATAGTTAAGAGAGTATTCTAAAGGCTTAGAATGGTCTAGGAATGTGTAATAGGACTTATTAAACCATTAGAATGATCCTAAACAATGCTTGAGTCCCCAAGGGACGTAGAGGGTGTACCATGAGTCCTTGGAGGTTCTAACAAGTGTAGAATGGTTAAGAGAGTATTCTAAAGGCTTAAAATGGTCTTGGAATGTGTATTAGGACTTATAAGAACCGTTAGAATGATCCTAAACATTGCTCGAGTCCCCAAGGGACGTAGAGGGTGCAGCATGAGTCCTTGGAGGTTCTAAGAAGTGTAGAATGGTTAAGAGAGTATTCTAAAGGCTTAGAATGGTCTAGGAAAGTGTACTAGGACTTATAATAACCATTAGAATGATCCTAAACATTGCATGGTACCCCAAGGGAAGTAGAGGGTGTAGCATGAGTCCTTGGGACTTATAATAACCATTAGAATGATCCTAAACATTGCATAGTACCACAAGGGACGTAGAGGGTGTAGCATGAGTCCTTGGAGGTTCTCACAAGTGTAGAATGATTAAGAGAGTAATCTAAAGGCTTAGAATGGTCTAGGAATGTGTATTAGGACTTAAAATAACCATTAGAATGATCCTTAACATTGCTCGAGTCCCCAAGGGACATAGAGGGTGTAGCTTGAGTCCTTGGAGGTTCTAATAAGTGTAAAATGGTTAAGAGAGTATTCTAAAGGCTTAGAATGGTGTAGGAATGTGTATCAGGACTTATAAGAACCATTAGAATGATCCTAAACATTGCATGGTACCCCAAGGGACGTAGAGGGTGTACCATGAGTTCTTGGAGGTTCTAACAAGTATAGAATGGTTAAGAGAGTATTCTAAAGGCTTAGAATGGTCTAGGAATGTGTACTAGGACTTATAATGACCATTACAATGATCCTAAACATTGCGTGGTACCCCAAGGGATGTAGAGGGTGTAGCATGAGTTCTTGGAGGTTCTAACAAGTGTAGAATGGTTAAGAGAGTATTCTAAAGGCTTAGAATGGTCTAGGAATGTGTATCAGGACTTATAATAACCATTAGAATGATCCTAAACATTGCATGGTACCCCAAGGGACGTAGAGGGTGTACCATGAGTTCTTGGAGGTTCTAACAAGTATAGAATGGTTAAGAGAGTGTTCTAAAGTCTTAGAATGGTCTAGGAATGTGTATTAGGACTTATAATAACCATTAGAATGATCCTAAACATTGCATGGTACCACAAGGGACGTAGAGGGTGTAGCATGAGTCCTTGGAGTTTCTAACAAGTGTAGAACGGCTAAGAGAGTATTCTAAAGTCTTAGAATGGTCTAGGAATGTGTATTAGGACTTATAAGAACCATTAGAATGATCCTAAACATTGCTCGAGTCCCCAAGGGACATAGAGGGTGTAGCTTGAGTCCTTGGAGGTTCTAATAAGTGTAAAATGGTTAAGAGAGTATTCTGAAGGCTTATGGTGTAGGAATGTGTATCAGGACTTATAAGAACCATTAGAATGATCCTAAACATTGCATGGTACCCCAAGGGACGTAGAGGGTGTACCATGAGTTCTTGGAGGTTCTAATAAGTGTAGAATGGTTAAGAGAGTATTCTAAAGGCTTAGAATGGTATAGGAATGTGTAATAGGACTTATAATAACCATTAGAACTATAATAAACATTGCATGCTACCCTAAGGGACGTAGATGGTGAACCATGAGTCCTTGGAGGTTCTAACAAGTGTAGAATGGTTAAGTGAGTATTCTAAAGGCGTAGAATGGTCTAGGAATGTGTATTAGGACTTATAAGAACCATTAGAATGATCCTAAATATCGCATGGTACCCCAAGGGACGTAGAGGGTGTACCATGAGTCCTTGGAGGTTCTAACAAGTGTAGAATAGTTAAGAGAGTATTCTAAAGGCTTAGAATGGTCTAGGAATGTGTAATATGACTTATTAAACCATTAGAATGATCCTAAACAATGCTTGAGTCCCCAAGGGACGTAGAGGGTGCAGCATGAGTCCTTGGAGGTACTAACAAGTGTAGAATGGTTAAGAGAGTATTCTGAAGGCTTAGAATGGTCTAGGAATGTGTATTATGACTTATAATAACCATTAGAATGATCCGTAACATTGCATGGTACCCCAAGGGACGTAGAGGGTGTACCATGAGTTCTTGGAGGTTCTAATAAGTGTAGAATGGTTAAGAGAGTATTCTAAAGGCTTAGAATGGTATAGGAATGTGTAATAGGACTTATAATAACCATTAGAACTATAATAAACATTGCATGGTACCCTAAGGGACGTAGATGGTGTACCATGAGTCCTTGGATGTTCTAACAAGTGTAGAATGGTTAAGTGAGTATTCTAAAGGCATAGAATGGTCTAGGAATGTGTATTAGGACTTATAAGAACCACTAGAATGATCCTAAATATTGCATGGTACCCCAAGGGACGCAGAGGGTGTACCATGAGTCCTTGGAGGTTCTAACAAGTGTAGAATAGTTAATAGAGTATTCTAAAGGCTTAGAATGGTCTTGGAATGTGTAATAGGACTTATAATAACCATTAGAATGATCCTAAACAATGCTTGAGTCCCCAAGGGACGTAGAGGGTGTACCATGAGTCCTTGGAGGTTCTAAGAAGTGTAGAATGGTTAAGAGAGTATTCTAAAGGCTTAAAATGGTCTTGGAATGTGTATTAGGACTTATAAGAACCGTTAGAATGATCCTAAACATTGCTCGAGTCCCCAAGGGACGTAGAGGGTGCAGCATGAGTCCTTGGAGGTTCTAAGAAGTGTAGAATGGTTAAGAGAGTATTCTAAAGGCTTTGAATGGTCTTCGAATGTGTATTAGGACTTATAAGAACCATTTGAATGATCCTAAACATTGCATGGTACCCCAATGGAAGTAGAGGGTGTAGCATGAGTCCTTGGGACTTATAATAACCATTAGAATGATCCTAAACATTGCATGGTACCACAAGGGACGTAGAGGGTGTAGCATGAGTCCTTGGAGGTTCTAACAAGTGTAGAATGATTAAGAGAGTATTCTAAAGGCTTAGAATGGTCTAGGAATGTGTATTAGGACTTAAAATAACCATTAGAATGATCCTTAACATTGCATGGTACCCCATGGGACGTAGAGGGTGTACCATGAATCCTTGGAGGTTCTAAGAAGTGTAGAATGGTTAAGAGAGTATTCTAAAGGCTTAGAATGGTCTAGGAATGTGTATTAAGGCTTAAAATAACCATTAGAATGATCCTTAACATTGCATGGTACCCCATGGGACGTAGAGGGTGTACCATGAATCCTTGGAGGTTCTAAGAAGTGTAGAATGGTTAAGAGAGTATTCTAAAGGCTTAGAATGGTCTAGGAATGTGTATTAGGACTTATAAGAACCAATAGAATTATCCTAAACATTGCTCGAGTCCCCAAGGGACGTAGAGGGTGCAGCATGAGTCCTTGGAGGTTCTAACAAGTGTAGAATGGTTAAGAGAGTATTCTGAAGGTTTAGAATGGTCTAGGAATGTGTATTATGACTTATAATAACCATTAGAATGATCCTTAACATTGCATGGTACCCCAAGGGACGTAGAGGGTGTACCATGAGTACTTGGAGGTTCTAACAAGTGTAGAATGGTTAAGAGAGTGTTCTAAAGGCTTAGAATAATCTAGGAATGTGTATTTGGACTTATAAGAACCATTAGAATGATCCTAAACATTGCTCGAATCCCCAAGGGACGTAGAGGGTGCAGCATGAGTCCTTGGAGGTTCTAACAAGTGTAGAATGGTTAAGAGAGTATTCTGAAGGCTTAGAATCGTCTAGGAAAGTGTACTAGGACTTATAATAACCATTAGAATGATCCTAAACATTGCATGGTACCCCAAGGGAAGTAGAGGGTGTAGCATGAGTACTTGGAGGTTCTAACAAGTGTAGAATGGTTAAGAGAGTGTTCTAAAGTCTTAGAATGGTCTAGGAATGTGTAATAGGACTTATAATAACCATTAGAATGATCCTAAACATTGCATGGTACCCCAAGGGACGTAGAGGGTGTAGCATGAGTCCTTGTAGGTTCTAACAAGTGTAGAACGGCTAAGAGAGTATTCTAAAGTCTTAGAATGGTCTAGGAATGTGTATTAGGACTTATAAGAACCATTACAATGATCCTAAACATTGCTCGAGTCCCCAAGGGACGTAGAGGGTGCAGCATGAGTCCTTGGAGGTTCTAACAAGTGTAGAATGGTTAAGAGAGTATTCTGAAGGCTTAGAATGGTCTAGGAATGTGTATTATGACTTATAATAACCATTAGAATGATCCTTATTATTGCATGGTACCCCAAGGGACGTAGAGGGTGTACCATGAGTTCTTGGAGGTTCTAATAAGTGTAGAATGGTTAAGAGAGTATTCTAAAGGCTTAGAATGGTATAGGAATGTGTAATAGGACTTATAATAACCATTAGAACTATAATAAACATTGCATGGTACCCTAAGGGACGTAGATGGTGAACCATGAGTCCTTGGAGGTTCTAACAAGTGTAGAATGGTTAAGTGAGTATTCTAAAGGCGTAGAATGGTCTAGGAATGTGTATTAGGACTTATAAGAACCATTAGAATGATCCTAAATATCGCATGGTACCCCAAGGGACGTAGAGGGTGTACCATGAGTCCTTGGAGGTTCTAACAAGTGTAGAATAGTTAAGAGAGTATTCTAAAGGCTTAGAATGGTCTAGGAATGTGTAATAGGACTTATTAAACCATTAGAATGATCCTAAACAATGCTTGAGTCCCCAAGGGACGTAGAGGGTGTACCATGAGTCCTTGGAGGTTCTAAGAAGTGTAGAATGGTTAAGAGAGTATTCTAAAGGCTTAGAATGGTCTAGGAAAGTGTACTAGGACTTATAATAACCATTAGAATGATCCTAAACATTGCATGGTACCCCAAGGGAAGTAGAGGGTGTAGCATGAGTCCTTGGGACTTATAATAACCATTAGAATGATCCTAAACATTGCATAGTACCACAAGGGACGTAGAGGGTGTAGCATGAGTCCTTGGAGGTTCTAACAAGTGTAGAATGATTAAGAGAGTAATCTAAAGGCTTAGAATGGTCTAGGAATGTGTATTAGGACTTAAAATAACCATTAGAATGATCCTTAACATTGCATGGTACCCCATGGGACGTAGAGGGTGTACCATGAATCCTTGGAGGTTCTAAGAAGTGTAGAATGGTTAAGAGAGTATTCTAAAGGCTTAGAATGGTCTAGGAATGTGTATTAGGACTTATAAGAACCAATAGAATGATCCTAAACATTGCTCCAGTCCCCAAGGGACATAGAGGGTGTAGCTTGAGTCCTTGGAGGTTCTAATAAGTGTAAAATGGTTAAGAGAGTATTCTAAAGGCTTAGAATGGTGTTGGAATGTGTATCAGGACTTATAAGAACCATTAGAATGATCCTAAACATTGCATGGTACCCCAAGGGACGTAGAGGGTGTACCATGAGTTCTTGGAGGTTCTAACAAGTATAGAATGGTTAAGAGAGTATTCTAAAGGCTTAGAATGGTCTAGGAATGTGTACTAGGACTTATAATGACCATTACAATGATCCTAAACATTGCGTGGTACCCCAAGGGATGTAGAGGGTGTAGCATGAGTTCTTGGAGGTTCTAACAAGTGTAGAATGGTTAAGAGAGTATTCTAAAGGCTTAGAATGGTCTAGGAATGTGTATCAGGACTTATAATAACCATTAGAATGATCCTAAACATTGCATGGTACCCCAAGGGACGTAGAGGGTGTACCATGAGTTCTTGGAGGTTCTAACAAGTATAGAATGGTTAAGAGAGTGTTCTAAAGTCTTAGAATGGTATAGGAATGTGTAATAGGACTTATAATAACCATTAGAACTATAATAAACATTGCATGGTACCCTAAGGGACGTAGATGGTGTACCATGAGTCCTTGGATGTTCTAACAAGTGTAGAATGGTTAAGTGAGTATTCTAAAGGCATAGAATGGTCTAGGAATGTGTATTAGGACTTATAAGAACCATTAGAATGAACCTAAATATTGCATGGTACCCCAAGGGACGTAGAGGGTGTACCATGAGTCCTTGGAGGTTCAAACAAGTGTAGAATAGTTAAGAGAGTATTTCAAAGGCTTAGAATGGTCTAGGAATGTGTAATAGGACTTATAATAACCATTAGAATGATCCTAAACAATGCTTGAGTCCCCAAGGGTCGTAGAGGGTGTACCATGAGTCCTTGGAGGTTCGAACAAGTGTAGAATAGTTAAGAGAGTATTTTAAAGGCTTAGAATGGTCTAGGAATGTGTAATAGGACTTATAATAACCATTAGAATGATCCTAAACAATGCTTGAGTCCCCAAGGGTCGTAGAGGGTGTACCATGAGTCCTTGGAGGTTCGAACAAGTGTAGAATGGTTAAGAGAGTATTCTAAAGGCTTAAAATGGTCTTGGAATGTGTATTAGGACTTATAAGAACCGTTAGAATGATCCTAAACATTGCTCGAGTCCCCAAGGGACGTAGAGGGTGCAGCATGAGTCCTTGGAGGTTCTAAGAAGTGTAGAATGGTTAAGAGAGTATTCTAAAGGCTTAGAATGGTCTAGGAAAGTGTACTAGGACTTATAATAACCATTAGAATGATCCTAAACATTGCATGGTACCCCAAGGGAAGTAGAGGGTGTAGCATGAGTCCTTGGGACTTATAATAACCATTAGAATGATCCTAAACATTGCATAGTACCACAAGGGACGTAGAGGGTGTAGCATGAGTCCTTGGAGGTTCTAACAAGTGTAGAATGATTAAGAGAGTAATCTAAAGGCTTAGAATGGTCTAGGAATGTGTATTAGGACTTAAAATAACCATTAGAATGATCCTTAACATTGCATGGTACCCCATGGGACGTAGAGGGTGTACCATGAATCCTTGGAGGTTCTAAGAAGTGTAGAATGGTTAAGAGAGTATTCTAAAGGCTTAGAATGGTCTAGGAATGTGTATTAGGACTTATAAGAACCAATAGAATGATCCTAAACATTGCTCGAGTCCCCAAGGGACATAGAGGGTGTAGCTTGAGTCCTTGGAGGTTCTAATAAGTGTAAAATGGTTAAGAGAGTATTCTAAAGGCTTAGAATGGTCTAGGAATGTGTATCAGGACTTATAAGAACCATTAGAATGATCCTAAACATTGCATGGTACCCCAAGGGACGTAGAGGGTGTAGCATGAGTCCTTGTAGGTTCTAACAAGTGTAGAACGGCTAAGAGAGTATTCCAAAGTCTTAGAATGGTCTAGGAATGTGTATTAGGACTTATAAGAACCATTAGAATGATCCTAAACATTGCTCAAGTCCCCAAGGGACGTAGAGGGTGCAGCATGAGTCCTTGTAGGTTCTAACAAGTGTATAAAGGTTAAGAGAGTATTCTGAAGGCTTAGAATGGTCTAGGAATGTGTATTATGACTTATAATAACCATTAGAATGATCCTTAACATTGCATGGTACCCCAAGGGACGTAGAGGGTGTACCATGAGTTCTTGGAGGTTATAATTAGTGTAGAATGGTTAAGAGATTATTCTAAAGGCTTAGAATGGTATAGGAATGTGTAATAGGACTTATAATAACCACTAGAACTATAATAAACATTGCATGGTACCCTAAGGGACGTAGATGGTGTACCATGAGTCCTTGGATGTTCTAACAAGTGTAGAATGGTTAAGTGAGTATTCTAAAGGCATAGAATGGTCTAGGAATGTGTATTAGGACTTATAAGAACCATTAGAATGATTCTAAATATTGCATGGTACCCCAAGGGACGTAGAGGGTGTACCATGAGTCCTTGGAGGTTCTAACAAGTGTAGAATAGTTAAGAGAGTATTTTAAAGGCTTAGAATGGTCTAGGAATGTGTAATAGGACATATAATAACCATTAGAATGATCCTAAACAATGCTTGAGTCCCCAAGGGTCGTAGAGGGTGTACCATGAGTCCTTGGAGGTTCTAACAAGTGTAGAATGGTTAAGAGAGTATTCTAAAGGCTTAAAATGGTCTTGGAATGTGTATTAGGACTTATAAGAACCGTTAGAATGATCCTAAACATTGCTCGAGTCCCCAAGGGACGTAGAGGGTGCAGCATGAGTCCTTGGAGGTTCTAAGAAGTGTAGAATGGTTAAGAGAGTATTCTAAAGGCTTAGAATGGTCAAGGAAAGTGTACTAGGACTTATAATAACCATTAGAATGATCCTAAACATTGCATGGTACCCCAAGGGAAGTAGAGGGTGTAGCATGAGTCCTTGGGACTTATAATAACCATTAGAATGATCCTAAACATTGCATGGTACCACAAGGGACGTAGAGGGTGTAGCATGAGTCCTTGGAGGTTCTAACAAGTGTAGAATGATTAAGAGAGTATTCTAAAGGCTTAGAATGGTCTAGGAATGTGTATTAGGACTTAAAATAACCATTAGAATAATCCTTAACATTGCATGGTACCCCATGGGACGTAGAGGGTGTACCATGAATCCTTGGAGGTTCTAAGAAGTGTAGAATGGTTAAGAGAGTATTCTAAAGGCTTAGAATGGTCTAGGAATGTGTATTAGGACTTATAAGAACCAATAGAATGAACCTAAACATTGCTCGAGTCCCCAAGGGACATAGAGGGTGTAGCTTGAGTCCTTGGAGGTTCTAAGAAGTGTAAAATGGTTAAGAGAGTATTCTAAAGGCTTAGAATGGTCTAGGAATGTGTATCAGGACTTATAAGAACCATTAGAATGATCCTAAACATTGCATGGTACCCCAAGGGACGTAGAGGGTATAGCATGAGTCCTTGTAGGTTCTAACAAGTGTAGAACGGCTAAAAGAGTATTCTAAAGTCTTAGAATGGTCTAGGAATGTGTATTAGGACTTATAAGAACCAGTAGAATGATCCTAAACATTGCTCAAGTCCCCAAGGGACGTAGAGGGGGCAGCATGAGTCCTTGTAGGTTCTAACAAGTGTAGAATGGTTAAGAGAGTATTCTGAAGGCTTAGAATGGTCTAGGAATGTGTATTATGACTTATAATAACCATTAGAATGATCCTTAACATTGCATGGTACCCCAAGGGACGTAGAGGGTGTACCATGAGTTCTTGGAGGTTATAATTAGTGTAGAATGGTTAAGAGATTATTCTAAAGGCTTAGAATGGTATAGGAATGTGTAATAGGACTTATAATAACCACTAGAACTATAATAAACATTGCATGGTACCCTAAGGGACGTAGATGGTGTACCATGATTCCTTGGATGTTCTAACAAGTGTAGAATGGTTAAGTGAGTATTCTAAAGGCATAGAATGGTCTAGGAATGTGTATTAGGACTTATAAGAACCATTAGAATGATTCTAAATATTGCATGGTACCCCAAGGGACGTAGAGGGTGTACCATGAGTCCTTGGAGGTTCTAACAAGTGTAGAATAGTTAAGAGAGTATTTTAAAGGCTTAGAATGGTCTAGGAATGTGTAATAGGACATATAATAACCATTAGAATGATCCTAAACAATGCTTGAGTCCCCAAGGGACATAGAGGGTGTAGCTTGAGTCCTTGGAGGTTCTAATAAGTGTAAAATGGTTAAGAGAGTATTCTAAAGGCTTAGAATGGTCTAGGAATGTGTATCAGGACTTATAAGAACCATTAGAATGATCCTAAACATTGCATGGTACCCCAAGGGACGTAGAGGGTGTACCATGAGTTCTTGGAGGTTCTAACAAGTATAGAATGGTTAAGAAAGTATTCTAAAGGCTTAGAATGGTCTAGGAATGTGTAATAGGACTTATAATAACCATTAGAATGATCCTAAACAATGCTTGAGTCCCCAAGGGACGTAGAGGGTGTACCATGAGTCCTTGGAGGTTCTAACAAGTGTAGAATGGTTAAGAGAGTATTCTAAAGGCTTAAAATAGTCTTTGAATGTGTATTAGGACTTATAAGAACCGTTAGAATGATCCTAAACATTGCTCGAGTCCCCAAGGGACGTAGAGGGTGCAGCATGAGTCCTTGGAGGTTCTAAGAAGTGTAGAATGGTTAAGAGAGTATTCTAAAGGCTTAGAATGGTCTAGGAAAGTGTACTAGGACTTATAATAACCATTAGAATGATCCTAAACATTGCTTGGTACCCCAAGGGAAGTAGAGGGTGTAGCATGAGTCCTTGGGACTTATAATAACCATTAGAATGATCCTAAACATTGCATGGTACCACAAGGGACGTAGAGGGTGTAGCATGAGTCCTTGGAGGTTCTAACAAGTGTAGAATGATTAAGAGAGTATTCTAAAGGCTTAGAATGGTCTAGGAATGTGTATTAGGACTTAAAATAACCATTAGAATGATCCTTAACATTGCATGGTACCCCATGGGATGTAGAGGGTGTACCATGAATCCTTGGAGGTTCTAAGAAGTGTAGAATGGTTAAGAGAGTATTCTAAAGGCTTAGAATGGTCTAGGAATGTGTATTAGGACTTATAAGAACCAATAGAATGATCCTAAACATTGCTCGAGTCCCCAAGGGACATAGAGGGTGTAGCTTGAGTCCTTGGAGGTTCTAATAAGTGTAAAATGGTTAAGAGAGTATTCTAAAGGCTTAGAATGGTCTAGGAATGTGTATCAGGACTTATAAGAACCATTAGATTGATCCTAAACATTGCATGGTACCCCAAGGGACGTAGAGGGTGTACCATGAGTTCTTGGAGGTTCTAACAAGTATAGAATGGTTAAGAGAGTATTCTAAAGGCTTAGAATGGTCTAGGAATGTGTACTAAGACTTATAATGACCATTAGAATGATCCTAAACATTGCGTGGTACCCCAAGGGATGTAGAGGGTGTAGCATGAGTCCTTGTAGGTTCTAACAAGTGTGGAACGGTTAAGAGAGTATTCTAAAGTCTTAGAATGGTCTAGGAATGTGTATTAGGACTTATAAGAACCATTAGAATGATCCTAAACATTGCTCGAGTCCCCAAGGGACGTAGAGGGTGCAGCATGAGTCCTTTGAGGTTCTAATAAGTGTAGATTGGTGAAGAGAGTATTCTAAAGGCTTAGAATCGTCTAGGAAAGTGTACTACGACTTATAATAACCATTAGAATGATCCTAAACATTGCATGGTACCCCAAGGGAAGTAGAGGGTGTAGCATGAGTACTTGGAGGTTCTAACAAGTGTAGAATGGTTAAGAGAGTGTTCTAAAGGCTTAGAATGGTCTAGGAATGTGTATTAGGACTTATAATAACCATTAGAATGATCCTAAACATTGCATGGTACCACAAGGGACGTAGAGGGTGTAGCATGAGTCCTTGGAGGTTCTAACAAGTGTAGAATGGTTAAGAGAGTATTCTAAAGGCTTAGAATGGTCTAGGAATGTGTAATAGGACTTATAATAACCATTAGAACTATCCTAAACATTGTTCGAGTCCCCAAGGGACGTAGAGGGTGCAGCATGAGTCCTTGGAGGTTCTAATCAGTGTAGAATGGTTAAGAGAGTATTCTAAAGGCTTAGAATGGTCTAGGAAAGTGTACTAGGACTTATAATAACCATTAGAATGATCCTAAACATTGCATGGTACCCCAAGGGAAGTAGAGGGTGTAGCATGAGTCCTTGGAGGTTCTAACAAGTGTAGAATGGTTAAGAGAGTGTTCTAAAGGCTTAGAATGGTCTAGGAATGTGTATTAGGACTTATAATAACCATTAGAATTATCCTAAACATTGCATGGTACCACAAGGGACGTAGAGGGTGTAGCATGGGTCCTTGGAGGTTCTAACAAGTGTAGAATTGTTAAGAGAGTATTCTGAAGGCCTAGAATGGTCTAGGAATGTGTATTAGGACTTATAATAACCATTAGAATGATCCTAAACATTGCATGGTACCCCAAGGGACGTAGAGCGTGTAGCATGAGTCCTTGTAGGTTCTAACAAGTGTAGAACGGTTAAAAGAGTATTCTAAAGGCTTAGAATGGTCTAGGAATGTGCATTAGGACATATAAGAACCATTAGAATGATCCTAAACATTGTTCGAGTCCCCAAGGGACATAGAGGGTGTAGCATGAGACCTTGGAGGTTCTAATAAGTGTAGAATGGTTATGAGAGTATTCTAAAGGCTTAGAATGGTCTAGGAATGTGTAATAGGACTTATAATAACCATTAGAATGATCCTAAACAATGCTTGAGTCCCCAAGGGACGTAGAGGGTGTACCAAGAGTCGTTGGAGGTTTTAACAAGTGTAGAATAGTTAAGAGAGTATTCTAAAGGCTTTGAATGGTCTTGGAATGTGTATTAGGACTTATAAGAACCATTTGAATGATCCTAAACATTGCTCGAGTCCCCGAGGGACGTAGAGGGTGCAGCATGAGTCCTTGGAGGTTCTACTAGTGTAGAATGGTTAAGAGAGTATTCTAAAGGCCTAGAATGGTCTAGGAATGTGTACTAGGAATTATAAGTACCATTAGAATGATCCTAATCATTGCATGGTACCCCAAGGGACGTAGAGGGTGTACCATGAGTCCTTGGAGGTTCTAACAAGTGTAGAATGGTTAAGAGAGTACTCTAAAGGCTTAGAATGGTCTAAGAATGTGTAATAGGACTTATAATAACCATTAGAATTATCCTAAACAATGCTTGAGTCCCCAAGGGACGTAGAGGGTGTACCATGAGTCCTTGGAGGTTCTAACAAGTGTAGAATGGTTAAGTGAGTATTCTAAAGGCATAGAATGGTCTAGGAATGTGTATTAGGACTTATAAGAACCATTAGAATGATCTTAAATATTGCATGGTACCCCAAGGGACGTAGAGGGTGTACCATGAGTCCTTGGAGGTTCTAACAAGTGTAGAATAGTTAAGAGAGTATTCTTAAGGCTTAGAATGGTCTAGGAATGTGTAATAGGACTTATAATAACCATTAGAATTATCCTAAACAGTGCTTGCGTCCCCAAGGGACGTAGAGGGTGTACCATGAGTCCTTGGAGGTTCTAACAAGTGTAGAATGGTTAAGAGAGTATTCTAAAGGCTTAGAATGGTCTAGGAATGTGTTTTAGGACTTATAAGAACCATTAGAATGATCCTAAACATTGCATGGTACCCCAAGGGACGTAGAGGGTGTACCATGAGTCCTTGGAGGTTCTAACAAGTGTAGAATGGTTAAGAGAGTATTCTAAAGGCTTAGAATGGTCTAGGAATGTGTAATAGGACTTATAATAACCATTAGAATTATCCTAAACAATGCTTGCGTCCCCAAGGGACGTAGAGGGTGTACCATGAGTCCTTGGAGGTTCTAACAAGTGTAGAATGGTTAAGAGAGTATTCTAAAGGCTTAGAATGGTCTTGGAATGTGTATTAGGACTTATAAGAACCGTTAGAATGATCCTAAACATTGCTCGAGTCCCCAAGGAACGTAGAGGGTGCAGCATGAGTCCTTGGAGGTTCTAATAAGTGTAGAATGGTTAAGAGAGTATTCTAAAGGCTTAGAATGGTCTAGGAAAGTGTACTAGGACTTATAATAACCATTAGAATGATCCTAAACATTGCATGGTACCCCAAGGGACGTAGAGGGCGTAGCATGAGTCCTTGGAGATTCTAACAAGTGTAGAATGGTTAAGAGAGTATTCTAAAGGCTTAGAATGGTCTAGGAATGTGTATTAGGACTTAAAATAACCATTAGAATGATCATTAACATTGCATGGTACCCCATGGGACGTATAGGGTGTACCATGAATCCTTGGAGGTTCTAACAAGTGTAGAATGGTTAAGAGAGTATTCTAAAGGCTTAGAATGGTCTAGGAATGTGTATTAGGACTTATAAGAACCAATAGAATGATCCTAAACATTGCTCGAGTCCCCAAGGGACATAGAGGGTGTAGCATGAGTCCTTGGAGGTTCTAATAAGTGTAGAATGGTTAAGAGAGTATTCTAAAGGCTTAGAATGGTCTAGGAAAGTGTACTAGGACTTATAATAACCATTAGAATGATCCTAAACATTGCATGGTACCCCAAGGGACGTAGAGGGCGTAGCATGAGTCCTTGGAGATTCTAACAAGTGTAGAATGGTTAAGAGAGTATTCTAAAGGCTTAGAATGGTCTAGGAATGTGTAATAGGACTTATAATAACCATTAGAATTATCCTAAACAATGCTTGCGTCCCCAAGGGACGTAGAGGGTGTACCATGAGTCCTTGGAGGTTCTAACAAGTGTAGAATGGTTAAGAGAGTATTCTAAAGGCTTTGAATGGTCTTGGAATGTGTATTAGGACTTATAAGAACCATTTGAATGATCCTAAACATTGCTCGAGTCCCCGAGGGATGTAGAGGGTGCAGCATGAGTCCTTGGAGGTTCTACTAGTGTAGAATGGTTAAGAGAGTATTCTAAAGGCCTAGAATGGTCTAGGAATGTGTACTAGGAATTATAAGAACCATTAGAATGATCCTAATCATTGCATGGTACCCCAAGGGACGTAGAGGGTGTACCATGAGTCCTTGGAGGTTCTAACAAGTGTCGAATGGTTAAGAGAGTACTCTAAAGGCTTAGAATGGTCTAAGAATGTGTAATAGGACTTATAATAACCATTAGAATTATCCTAAACAATGCTTGAGTCCCCAAGGGACGTAGAGGGTGTACCATGAGTCCTTGGAGGTTCTAACAAGTGTAGAATGGTTAAGAGAGTATTCTAAAGGCTTAGAATGGTCTAGGAATGTGTTTTAGGACTTATAAGAACCATTAGAATGATCCTAAACATTGCATGGTACCCCAAGGGACGTAGAGGGTGTACCATGAGTCCTTGGAGGTTCTAACAATTGTAGAATGGTTACGAGAGTATTCTGAAGGCTTAGAATGGTCTAGGAATGTGTATTATGACTTATAATAACCATTAGAATGATCCTTAACATTGCATGGTACCCCAAGGGACGTAGAGGGTGTACCATGAGTCCTTGGAGGTTCTAATAAGTGTAGAATGGTTAAGAGAGTATTCTACAGGCTTAGAATGGAATAGGAATGTGTAATAGGACTTATAATAACCATTAGAACTATCCGAAACATTGCATGGTACCCCAAGGGACGTAGATGGTGTACCATGAGTCCTTGGAGGTTCTAACAAGTGTAGAATGGTTAAGTGAGTATTCTAAAGGCATAGAATGGTCTAGGAATGTGTATTAGGACTTATAAGAACCATTAGAATGATCGTAAATATTGCATGGTACCCCAAGGGACGTAGAGGGTGTACCATGAGTCCTTGGAGGTTCTAACAAGTGTAGAATAGTTAAGAGAGTATTCTAAAGGCTTAGAATGGTCTAGGAATGTGTAATAGGACTTATAATAACCATTAGAATTATCCTAAACAATGCTTGCGTCCCCAAGGGATGTAGAGGGTGTACCATGAGTCCTTGGAGGTTCTAACAAGTGTAGAATGGTTAAGAGAGTATTCTAAAGGCTTAGAATGGTCTTGGAATGTGTATTAGGACTTATAAGAACCGTTAGAATGATCCTAAACATTGCTCGAGTCCCCAAGGAACGTAGAGGGTGCAGCATGAGTCCTTGGAGGTTCTAATAAGTGTAGAATGGTTAAGAGAGTATTCTAAAGGCTTAGAATGGTCTAGGAAAGTGTACTAGGACTTATAATAACCATTAGAATGATCCTAATCATTGCATGGTACCCCAAGGGACGTAGAGGGTGTACCATGAGTCCTTGGAGGTTCTAACAAGTGTCGAATGGTTAAGAGAGTACTCTAAAGGCTTAGAATGGTCTAAGAATGTGTAATAGGACTTATAATAACCATTAGAATTATCCTAAACAATGCTTGAGTCCCCAAGGGACGTAGAGGGTGTACCATGAGTCCTTGGAGGTTCTAACAAGTGTAGAATGGTTAAGAGAGTATTCTAAAGGCTTAGAATGGTCTAGGAATGTGTTTTAGGACTTATAAGAACCATTAGAATGATCCTAAACATTGCATGGTACCCCAAGGGACGTAGAGGGTGTACCATGAGTCCTTGGAGGTTCTAACAATTGTAGAATGGTTACGAGAGTATTCTGAAGGCTTAGAATGGTCTAGGAATGTGTATTATGACTTATAATAACCATTAGAATGATCCTTAACATTGCATGGTACCCCAAGGGACGTAGAGGGTGTACCATGAGTCCTTGGAGGTTCTAATAAGTGTAGAATGGTTAAGAGAGTATTCTACAGGCTTAGAATGGAATAGGAATGTGTAATAGGACTTATAATAACCATTAGAACTATCCGAAACATTGCATGGTACCCCAAGGGACGTAGATGGTGTACCATGAGTCCTTGGAGGTTCTAACAAGTGTAGAATGGTTAAGTGAGTATTCTAAAGGCATAGAATGGTCTAGGAATGTGTATTAGGACTTATAAGAACCATTAGAATGATCTTAAATATTGCATGGTACCCCAAGGGACGTAGAGGGTGTACCATGAGTCCTTGGAGGTTCTAACAAGTGTAGAATAGTTAAGAGAGTATTCTAAAGGCTTAGAATGGTCTAGGAATGTGTAATAGGACTTATAATAACCATTAGAATTATCCTAAACAATGCTTGCGTCCCCAAGGGACGTAGAGGGTGTACCATGAGTCCTTGGAGGTTCTAACAAGTGTAGAATGGTTAAGAGAGTATTCTAAAGGCTTAGAATGGTCTTGGAATGTGTATTAGGACTTATAAGAACCGTTAGAATGATCCTAAACATTGCTCGAGTCCCCAAGGAACGTAGAGGGTGCAGCATGAGTCCTTGGAGGTTCTAATAAGTGTAGAATGGTTAAGAGAGTATTCTAAAGGCTTAGAATGGTCTAGGAAAGTGTACTAGGACTTATAATAACCATTAGAATGATCCTAAACATTGCATGGTACCCCAAGGGACGTGGAGGTTCTAACAAGTGTAGAATGGTTAAGAGAGTATTCTAAAGGCTTTGAATGGTCTTGGAATGTGTATTAGGACTTATAAGAACCGTTAGAGTGATCCTAAACATTGCTCGAGTCCCCAAGGGACGTAGAGGGTGCAGCATGAGTCCTTGGAGGTTCTACTAGTGTAGAATGGTTAAGAGAGTATTCTAAAGGCCTAGAATGGTCTAGGAATGTGTACTAGGAATTATAAGAACCATTAGAATGATCCTAAACATTGCATGGTACCCCAAGGGACGTAGAGGGTGTACCATAAGTTCATGGAGGTTCTAACAAGTGTAGAATGGTTAAGAGAGTATTCTAAAGGATTAGAATGGTCTAGGAATGTGTACTAGGACTTATAATAACCATTAGAATGATCCTACACATTGCATGGTACCCCAAGGGATGTAGAGGGTGTAGCATGAGTCCTTGGAAGTTCTAACAAGTGTAGAATGGTTAAGAGAGTATTCTAAAGGCTTAGAATGGTCTAGGAATGTGTATTAGGACTTAAAATAACCATTAGAATGATCATTAAGATTGCATGGTACCCCATGGGACGTA
The DNA here is from genome assembly GCA_037953625.1 of Crotalaria pallida. Taxonomy (NCBI): domain Eukaryota; kingdom Viridiplantae; phylum Streptophyta; class Magnoliopsida; order Fabales; family Fabaceae; genus Crotalaria; species Crotalaria pallida. The sequence goes on along the minus strand of CM075655.1, from coordinate 59,690,028 downwards.
GAGGGTGTACCATGAATCCTTGGAGGTTCTAACAAGTGTAGAATGGTTAAGAGAGTATTCTAAAGGCTTAGAATGGTCTAGGAATGTGTATTAGGACTTATAAGAACCAATAGAATGATCCTAAACATTGCTCGAGTCCCCAAGGGACATAGAGGGTGTAGCATGAGTCCTTGGAGGTTCTAATAAGTGTAGAATGGTTAAGAGAGTATTCTAAAGGCTTAGAATGGTCTAGGAATGTGTAATAGGACTTATAATAACCATTAGAATGATCCTAAACATTGCATGGTACCCCAAGGGACGTAGAGGGTGTACCATGAGTTCATGGAGGTTCTAACAAGTGTAGAATGGTTAAGAGATTATTCTAAAGGCTTAGAATGGTCTAGGAATGTGTACTAGGACTTATAATAACCATTAGAATGATCCTAAACATTGCATGGTACCCCAAGGGATGTAGAGGGTGTAGCATGAGTCCTTGGAGGTTCTAACAAGTGTAGAATGGTTAAGAGAGTATTCTAAAGGCCTAGAATGGTCTAGGAATGTGTATTAGGACTTATAATAACCATTAGAATGATCCTAAACATTGCATGGTACCCCAAGGGACGTAGAGCGTGTAGCATGAGTCCTTGTAGGTTCTAACAAGTGTAGAACGGTTAAGAGAGTATACTAAAGGCTTAGAATGGTCTAGGAATGTGTATTAGGACTTATAAGAACCAATAGAATGATCCTAAACATTGCTCGAGTCCCCAAGGGACATAGAGGGTGTAGCATGAGTCCTTGGAGGTTCTAATAAGTGTAGAATGGTTAAGAGAGTATTCTAAAGGCTTAGAATGGTCTAGGAATGTGTACTAGGAATTATAAGAACCATTAGAATGATCCTAATCATTGCATGGTACCCCAAGGGACGTAGAGGGTGTACCATGAGTCCTTGGAGGTTCTAACAAGTGTAGAATGGTTAAGAGAGTATTCTAAAGGCTTAGAATGGCCTAAGAATGTGTAATAGGACTTATAATAACCATTAGAATGATCCTAAACAATGCTTGAGTCCCCAAGGGACGTAGAGGGTTTACCATGAGTCCTTGGAGGTTCTAACAAGTGTAGATTGGTTAAGAGAGTATTCTAAAGGCTTAGAATGGTCTAGGAATGTGTTTTAGGACTTATTAGAACCATTAGAATGATCCTAAACATTGCATGGTACCCCAAGGGACGTAGAGGGTGTACCATGAGTCCTTGGAGTTCTAACAATTGTAGAATGGTTAAGAGAGTATTCTGAAGGCTTAGAATGGTCTAGGAATGTGTATTATGACTTATAATAACCATTAGAATGATCCTTAACATTGAATGGTACCCCAAGGGACGTAGAGGGTGTACCATTAGTCCTTGGAGGTTATAATAAGTGTAGAATGGTTAAGAGAGTATTCTAAAGGCTTAGAATGGTCTAGGAATGTGTACTAGGAATTATAAGAACCATTAGAATGATCCTAATCATTGCATGGTACCCCAAGGGACGTAGAGGGTGTACCATGAGTCCTTGGAGGTTCTAACAAGTGTAGAATGGTTAAGAGAGTATTCTAAAGGCTTAGAATGGCTTAAGAATGTGTAATAGGACTTATAATAACCATTAGAATGATCCTAAACATTGCATGGTACCCCAAGGGACGTAGAGGGTGCAGCATGAGTCCTTCTAGGTTCTAACAAGTGTAGAACGGTTAAGAGAGTATTCTAAAGTCTAAGATTGGTCTAGGAATGTGTATTAGGACTTATAAGAACCATTAGAACGATCCTAAACATAGCTCGAGTCCCCAAGGGACGTAGAGGGTGCAGCATGAGTCCTTGGAGGTTCTAATAAGTGTAGAATGGTTATGAGAGTATTCTAAAGGCTTAGAATGGTCTAGTAATGTGTATTAGGACTTATCAGAACCATTATAATGATCCTAAACAATGCATGGTACCCCAAGGGACGTAGAGGGTGTACCATGAGTCCTTGGAGGTTCTAACAAGTGTAGAATGGTTAAGAGAGTATTCTAAAGGCTTAGAATGGTCTAGGAATGTGTACTAGGACTTATAATAACCATTAGAATGATCCTAAACATTGCATGGTACCCCAAGGGATGTAGAGGGTGTAGCATGAGTCCTTGGAGGTTCTAACAAGTGTAGAATGGTTAAGAGAGTATACTAAAGGCTTAGAATGGTCTAGGAATGTGTATTAGGACTTATAATAACCATTAGAATGATCCTAAACATTGCATGGTACCCCAAGGGACGTAGAGGGTGCAGCATGAGTCCTTGTAGTTCTAACAAGTGTAGAACGGTTAAGAGAGTATTCTAAAGTCTATGAATGGTCTAGGAATGTGTATTAGGACTTATAAGAACCATTAGAACGATCCTAAACATTGCTCGAGTCCCCAAGGGACGTAGAGGGTGCAGCATGAGTCCTTGGAGGTTCTAATAAGTGTAGAATGGTTATGAGAGTATTCTAAAGGCTTAGAATGGTCTAGGAATGTTTATTAGGACTTATCAGAACCATTATAATGATCCTAAACAATGCATGGTACCCCAAGGGACGTAGAGGGTGTACCATGAGTCCTTGGAGGTTCTAACAAGTGTAGAATGGTTAAGAGAGTATTCTGAAGGCTTAAAATGGTCTAGGAATGTGTATTATGACTTATTATAACCATTAGAATGATCCTTAACATTGCATGGTACCCCACGGGAAGTAGAGGGTGTACCATGAATCCTTGGAGGTTCTAATAAGTGTAGAATAGTTAAGAGAGTATTCTAAAGGCTTAGAATGGTCTTGGAATGTGTATTAGGACTTATAAGAACCATTAGAATGATCCTAAACATTGCTCGAGTCCCCGAGGGACGTAGAGGGTGCAGCATGAGTCCTTGGAGGTTCTACTAGTGTAGAATGGTTAAGAGAGTATTCCAAAGGCTTAGAATGGTCTAGGAATGTGTACTAGGAATTATAAGAACCATTAGAATGATCCTAATCATTGCATGGTACCCCAAGGGACGTAGAGGGTGTACCATGAGTCCTTGGAGGTTCTAACAAGTGTAGAATGGTTAAGAGAGTATTCTAAAGGCTTAGAATGGTATAGGAATGAGTAATAGGACTTATAATAACCATTAGAACTATCCTAAACATTGCATGGTACCCCAAGGGACGTAGATGGTGTACCATGAGTCCTTGGAGGTTCTAACAAGTGTAGAATGGTTAAGTGAGTATTCTAAAGTCATAGAATGGTCTAGGAATGTGTATTAGGACTTATAAGAACCATTAGAATGATCCTAAAGATTGCATGGTACCCGAAGGGACGTAGAGGGTGTACCATGAGTCCTTGGAGGTTCTAACAAGTGTAGAATAGTTAAGAGAGTATTCTAAAGGCTTAGAATGGTCTAGGAATGTGTAATAGGACTTATAATAACCATTAGAATGATCCTTAACAATGCTTGAGTCCCCAAGGGACGTAGAGGGTGTACCATGAGTCCTTGGAGGTTCTAACAAGTGTAGAATGGTTAAGAGAGTATTCTAAAGGCTTAGAATGGTCTTGGAATGTGTATTAGGACTTATAAGAACCATTAGAATGATCCTAAACATTGCTCGAGTCCCCAAGGGACGTAGAGGGTGCAACATGAGTCCTTGGAGGTTCTAATATGTGTAGAATGGTTAATACAGTATTCTAAAGGCTTAGAATGGTCTAGGAAAGTGTACTAGAACTTATAATAACCATTAGAATGATCCTAAACATTGCATGGTACCCCAAGGGAAGTAGAGGGTGTAGCATGAGTCCTTGGGACTTATAATAACCATTAGAATGATCCTAAACATTGCATGGTACCCCAAGGGAAGTAGAGGGTGTAGCATGACTCCTCGGAGGTTCTAACAAGTGTAGAATGGTTAAGAGAGTGTTCTAAAGGCTTAGAATGGTCTAGGAATTTGTATTAGGACTTATAATAACCATTAGAATGATCCTAAACATTGCATGGTACCACAAGGGACGTAGAGGGTGTAGCATGAGTCCTTGGAGGTTCTAACAAGTGTATAATGGTTAAAAGAGTAATCTAAAGGCTTAAAATGGTCTAGGAATGTGTATTAGGACTTAAAATAACCATTAGAATGATCCTTAACATTGCATGGTACCCCATGGGACGTAGAGGGTGTACCATGAATCCTTGGAGCTTCTAACAAGTATAGAATGGTTAAGAGAGTATTCTAAAGCCTTAGAATGGTTTAGGAATGTGTAGTAGGACTTATAAGAACCAATAGAATGATCCTAAACATTGCTCGAGTCCGCAAGGGACATAGAGGGTGTAGCATGAGTCCTTGGAGGTTCTAATAAGTGTAGAATGGTTAAGAGAGTATTCTAAAGGCTTAGAATGGTCTAGGAATGTGTATTAGGTTTTATAAGAACCATTAGAATAATCCTAAACATTGCATGGTACCCCAAGGGACATAGAGGGTGTACCATGAGTCCTTGGAGGTTCTAACTAGTGTAGATTGGTTAAGAGAGTATTCTAAAGGCTTAGAATGGTCTAGGAATGTCTACTAGGACTTATAATAACCATTAGAATGATCCTAAAAATTGCATGGTACCCCATGGGATGTAGATGGTGTAGCATGAGTCCTTGGAAGTTCTAACAAGTGTAGAATGGTTAAGAGAGTATTCTAAAGGCTTAGAATGGTCTAGGAATGTGTACTAGGACTTATAATAACCATTAGAATGATCCTAAACATTGCATGGTACCCCAAGGGACGTAGAGGGTGTAGCATGAGTCCTTGTAGGTTCTTACAAGTGTAGAACGGTTAAGAGAGTATTCTAAAGTCTAAGAATGGTCTAGGAATGTGTATTAGGACCTATAAGAACCATTAGAATGATCCTAAACATTGCTCGAGTCCCCAAGGGACGTAGAGGGTGCAGCATGAGTCCTTGGAGGTTCTAATAAGTGTAGAATGGTTAAGAGAGTATTCCAAAGGCTTAGAATGGTCTAGGAAAGTGTACTAGGACTTATAATAACCATTAGAATGATCCTAAACATTGCATGGTACCCCAAGGGACGTAGAGGGTGTACCATGAGTCCTTGGAGGTTCTAATAAGTGTAGAATGGTTAAGAGAGTATTCTAAAGGCTTAGAATGGTCTAGGAATGTGTATTAGGACTTAAAATAACCATTAGAATGATCCTAAACATTGCATGGTACCCCATGGGATGTAGAGGGTGTACCATGAATCCTTGGAGGTTCTAACTAGTGTAGATTGGTTAAGAGAGTATTCTAAAGGCTTAGAATGGTCTAGGAATGTGTATTAGGACTTATAAGAACCATTAGAATAATCCTAAACATTGCATGGTACCCCAAGGGACGTAGAGGGTGTACCATGAGTCCTTGGAGGTTCTAACTAGTGTAGAATGGTTAAGAGAGTATTCTAAAGGCTTAGAATGGTCTAGGAATGTGTACTAGGACTTATAATAACCATTAGAATGATCCCAAACATAGCATGGTACCCCAAGGGATGTAGAGGGTGTAGCATGAGTCTTTGGAGGTTCTACCAAGTGTAGAATGGTTAAGAGAGTATTCTAAAGGCTTAGAATGGTCTAGGAATGTGTATTAGGACTTATAATAACCATTAGAATGATCCTAAACATTACATGGTACCCCAAGGGTCGTACAGGGTGTAGCATGAGTCCTTGTAGGTTCTAACAAGTGTAGAACGGTTAAGAGAGTATTCTAAAGTCTAAGAATGGTCTAGGAATGTGTATTAGGACTTATAAGAACCATTAGAATGATCCTAAACATTGCTCGAGTCCCCAAGGGACGTAGAGGGTGCAGCATGAGTCCTTGGAGGTTCTAATAAGTGTAGAATGGTTAAGAGAGTATTCCAAAGGCTTAGAATGGTCTAGGAAAGTGTACTAGGACTTATAATAACCATTAGAATGATCCTAAACATTGCATGGTACCCCAAGGGACGTAGAGGGTGTACCATGAGTCCTTGGAGGTTCTAATAAGTGTAGAATGGTTAAGAGAGTATTCTAAAGGCTTAGAATGGTCTAGGAATGTGTATTAGGACATAAAGTAACCATTAGAATGATCCTTAACATTGCATGGTACCCCATGGGATGTAGAGGGTGTACCATGAATCCTTGGAGGTTCCAACAAGTGTAGAATGGTTAAGAGAGTATTCTAAAGGCTTAGAATGGTCTAGGAATGTGTATTAGGACTTATAAGAACCATTAGAATGATGCTAAACATTGCATGGTACCCCAAGGGACGTAGAGGGTGTACCATGAGTCCTTGGAGGTTCTAACAAGTGTAGAATGGTTAAGAGAGTATTCTAAAGGCTTAGAATGGTCTAGGAATGTGTATTAGGACTTATAAGAACCATTAGAATGATGCTAAACATTGCATGGTACCCCAAGGGACGTAGAGGGTGTACCATGAGTCCTTGGAGGTTCTAACAAGTGTAGAATGGTTAAGAGAGTATTCTAAAGGCTTAGAATGGTCTAGGAATGTGTACTAGGACTTATAATAACCATTAGAATTATCCTAAACATTGCGTGGTCCCCAAGGGATGTAGAGGGTGTAGCATGAGTCCTTGGAGGTTCTAACAAGTGTAGAATGGTTAAGAGAGTATTCTAAAGGCTTAGAATGGTCTAGGAATGTGTATTAGGACTTATAATAACCATTAGAATGATCCTAAACATTACATGGTACCCCAAGGGTCGTACAGGGTGTAGCATGAGTCCTTGTAGGTTCTAACAAGTGTAGAACGGTTAAGAGAGTATTCTAAAGTCTAAGAATGGTCTAGGAATGTGTATTAGGACTTATAAGAACCATTAGAATGATCCTAAACATTGCTCGAGTCCCCAAGGGACGTAGAGGGTGCAGCATGAGTCCTTGGAGGTTCTAATAAGTGTAGAATGGTTAAGAGAGTATTCCAAAGGCTTAGAATGGTCTAGGAAAGTGTACTAGGACTTATAATAACCATTAGAATGATCCTAAACATTGCATGGTACCCCAAGGGACGTAGAGGGTGTACCATGAGTCCTTGGAGGTTCTAATAAGTGTAGAATGGTTAAGAGAGTATTCTAAAGGCTTAGAATGGTCTAGGAATGTGTATTAGGACATAAAGTAACCATTAGAATGATCCTTAATATTGCATGGTACCCCATGGGATGTAGAGGGTGTACCATGAATCCTTGGAGGTTCCAACAAGTGTAGAATGGTTAAGAGAGTATTCTAGAGGCTTAGAATGGTCTAGGAATGTGTATTAGGACTTATAAGAACCATTAGAATGATGCTAAACATTGCATGGTACCCCAAGGGACGTAGAGGGTGTACCATGAGTCCTTGGAGGTTCTAACAAGTGTAGAATGGTTAAGAGAGTATTCTAAAGGCTTAGAATGGTCTAGGAATGTGTACTAGGACTTATAATAACCATTAGAATTATCCTAAACATTGCGTGGTCCCCAAGGGATGTAGAGGGTGTAGCATGAGTCCTTGGAGGTTCTAACAAGTGTAGAATGGTTAAGAGAGTATTCTAAAGGCTTAGAATGGTCTAGGAATGTGTATTAGGGCTTATAATAACCATTAGAATGATCCTAAACATTGCATGGTACCCCAAGGGACGTAGAGGGTGTAACATGAGTCCTTGTAGGTTCAAACAAGTGTAGAATGGTTAAGAGAGTATTCTAAAGGCTTAGAATGGTCTTGGAATGTGTATTAGGACTTATAAGAACCATTAGAATGATCCTAAACATTGCTCGAGTCCCCAAGGGACGTAGAGGGTGCAACATGAGTCCTTGGAGGTTCTAATATGTGTAGAATGGTTAATACAGTATTCTAAAGGCTTAGAATGGTCTAGGAAAGTGTACTAGAACTTATAATAACCATTAGAATGATCCTAAACATTGCATGGTACCCCAAGGGAAGTAGAGGGTGTAGCATGAGTCCTTGGGACTTATAATAACCATTAGAATGATCCTAAACATTGCATGGTACCCCAAGGGAAGTAGAGGGTGTAGCATGACTCCTCGGAGGTTCTAACAAGTGTAGAATGGTTAAGAGAGTGTTCTAAAGGCTTAGAATGGTCTAGGAATTTGTATTAGGACTTATAATAACCATTAGAATGATCCTAAACATTGCATGGTACCACAAGGGACGTAGAGGGTGTAGCATGAGTCCTTGGAGGTTCTAACAAGTGTATAATGGTTAAAAGAGTAATCTAAAGGCTTAAAATGGTCTAGGAATGTGTATTAGGACTTAAAATAACCATTAGAATGATCCTTAACATTGCATGGTACCCCATGGGACGTAGAGGGTGTACCATGAATCCTTGGAGCTTCTAACAAGTATAGAATGGTTAAGAGAGTATTCTAAAGCCTTAGAATGGTTTAGGAATGTGTAGTAGGACTTATAAGAACCAATAGAATGATCCTAAACATTGCTCGAGTCCGCAAGGGACATAGAGGGTGTAGCATGAGTCCTTGGAGGTTCTAATAAGTGTAGAATGGTTAAGAGAGTATTCTAAAGGCTTAGAATGGTCTAGGAATGTGTATTAGGTTTTATAAGAACCATTAGAATAATCCTAAACATTGCATGGTACCCCAAGGGACATAGAGGGTGTACCATGAGTCCTTGGAGGTTCTAACTAGTGTAGATTGGTTAAGAGAGTATTCTAAAGGCTTAGAATGGTCTAGGAATGTCTACTAGGACTTATAATAACCATTAGAATGATCCTAAAAATTGCATGGTACCCCATGGGATGTAGATGGTGTAGCATGAGTCCTTGGAAGTTCTAACAAGTGTAGAATGGTTAAGAGAGTATTCTAAAGGCTTAGAATGGTCTAGGAATGTGTACTAGGACTTATAATAACCATTAGAATGATCCTAAACATTGCATGGTACCCCAAGGGACGTAGAGGGTGTAGCATGAGTCCTTGTAGGTTCTTACAAGTGTAGAACGGTTAAGAGAGTATTCTAAAGTCTAAGAATGGTCTAGGAATGTGTATTAGGACCTATAAGAACCATTAGAATGATCCTAAACATTGCTCGAGTCCCCAAGGGACGTAGAGGGTGCAGCATGAGTCCTTGGAGGTTCTAATAAGTGTAGAATGGTTAAGAGAGTATTCCAAAGGCTTAGAATGGTCTAGGAAAGTGTACTAGGACTTATAATAACCATTAGAATGATCCTAAACATTGCATGGTACCCCAAGGGACGTAGAGGGTGTACCATGAGTCCTTGGAGGTTCTAATAAGTGTAGAATGGTTAAGAGAGTATTCTAAAGGCTTAGAATGGTCTAGGAATGTGTATTAGGACTTAAAATAACCATTAGAATGATCCTAAACATTGCATGGTACCCCATGGGATGTAGAGGGTGTACCATGAATCCTTGGAGGTTCTAACTAGTGTAGATTGGTTAAGAGAGTATTCTAAAGGCTTAGAATGGTCTAGGAATGTGTATTAGGACTTATAAGAACCATTAGAATAATCCTAAACATTGCATGGTACCCCAAGGGACGTAGAGGGTGTACCATGAGTCCTTGGAGGTTCTAACTAGTGTAGAATGGTTAAGAGAGTATTCTAAAGGCTTAGAATGGTCTAGGAATGTGTACTAGGACTTATAATAACCATTAGAATGATCCCAAACATAGCATGGTACCCCAAGGGATGTAGAGGGTGTAGCATGAGTCTTTGGAGGTTCTACCAAGTGTAGAATGGTTAAGAGAGTATTCTAAAGGCTTAGAATGGTCTAGGAATGTGTATTAGGACTTATAATAACCATTAGAATGATCCTAAACATTACATGGTACCCCAAGGGTCGTACAGGGTGTAGCATGAGTCCTTGTAGGTTCTAACAAGTGTAGAACGGTTAAGAGAGTATTCTAAAGTCTAAGAATGGTCTAGGAATGTGTATTAGGACTTATAAGAACCATTAGAATGATCCTAAACATTGCTCGAGTCCCCAAGGGACGTAGAGGGTGCAGCATGAGTCCTTGGAGGTTCTAATAAGTGTAGAATGGTTAAGAGAGTATTCCAAAGGCTTAGAATGGTCTAGGAAAGTGTACTAGGACTTATAATAACCATTAGAATGATCCTAAACATTGCATGGTACCCCAAGGGACGTAGAGGGTGTACCATGAGTCCTTGGAGGTTCTAATAAGTGTAGAATGGTTAAGAGAGTATTCTAAAGGCTTAGAATGGTCTAGGAATGTGTATTAGGACATAAAGTAACCATTAGAATGATCCTTAACATTGCATGGTACCCCATGGGATGTAGAGGGTGTACCATGAATCCTTGGAGGTTCCAACAAGTGTAGAATGGTTAAGAGAGTATTCTAAAGGCTTAGAATGGTCTAGGAATGTGTATTAGGACTTATAAGAACCATTAGAATGATGCTAAACATTGCATGGTACCCCAAGGGACGTAGAGGGTGTACCATGAGTCCTTGGAGGTTCTAACAAGTGTAGAATGGTTAAGAGAGTATTCTAAAGGCTTAGAATGGTCTAGGAATGTGTATTAGGACTTATAAGAACCATTAGAATGATGCTAAACATTGCATGGTACCCCAAGGGACGTAGAGGGTGTACCATGAGTCCTTGGAGGTTCTAACAAGTGTAGAATGGTTAAGAGAGTATTCTAAAGGCTTAGAATGGTCTAGGAATGTGTACTAGGACTTATAATAACCATTAGAATTATCCTAAACATTGCGTGGTCCCCAAGGGATGTAGAGGGTGTAGCATGAGTCCTTGGAGGTTCTAACAAGTGTAGAATGGTTAAGAGAGTATTCTAAAGGCTTAGAATGGTCTAGGAATGTGTATTAGGACTTATAATAACCATTAGAATGATCCTAAACATTACATGGTACCCCAAGGGTCGTACAGGGTGTAGCATGAGTCCTTGTAGGTTCTAACAAGTGTAGAACGGTTAAGAGAGTATTCTAAAGTCTAAGAATGGTCTAGGAATGTGTATTAGGACTTATAAGAACCATTAGAATGATCCTAAACATTGCTCGAGTCCCCAAGGGACGTAGAGGGTGCAGCATGAGTCCTTGGAGGTTCTAATAAGTGTAGAATGGTTAAGAGAGTATTCCAAAGGCTTAGAATGGTCTAGGAAAGTGTACTAGGACTTATAATAACCATTAGAATGATCCTAAACATTGCATGGTACCCCAAGGGACGTAGAGGGTGTACCATGAGTCCTTGGAGGTTCTAATAAGTGTAGAATGGTTAAGAGAGTATTCTAAAGGCTTAGAATGGTCTAGGAATGTGTATTAGGACATAAAGTAACCATTAGAATGATCCTTAATATTGCATGGTACCCCATGGGATGTAGAGGGTGTACCATGAATCCTTGGAGGTTCCAACAAGTGTAGAATGGTTAAGAGAGTATTCTAGAGGCTTAGAATGGTCTAGGAATGTGTATTAGGACTTATAAGAACCATTAGAATGATGCTAAACATTGCATGGTACCCCAAGGGACGTAGAGGGTGTACCATGAGTCCTTGGAGGTTCTAACAAGTGTAGAATGGTTAAGAGAGTATTCTAAAGGCTTAGAATGGTCTAGGAATGTGTACTAGGACTTATAATAACCATTAGAATTATCCTAAACATTGCGTGGTCCCCAAGGGATGTAGAGGGTGTAGCATGAGTCCTTGGAGGTTCTAACAAGTGTAGAATGGTTAAGAGAGTATTCTAAAGGCTTAGAATGGTCTAGGAATGTGTATTAGGGCTTATAATAACCATTAGAATGATCCTAAACATTGCATGGTACCCCAAGGGACGTAGAGGGTGTAACATGAGTCCTTGTAGGTTCAAACAAGTGTAGAACGGTTAAGAGAGTATTCTAAAGTCTAAGAATGGTCTAGGAATGTGTATTAGGACTTATAAGAACCATTAGAATGATCCTAAACATTGCTCGAGTCCCCAAGGGACGTAGAGGGTGCAGCATGAGTCCTTGGAGGTTCTAATAAGTGTAGAATGGTTAAGAGAGTATTCTAAAGGCTTAGAATGGTCTAGGAAAGTGTACTAGGACTTATAATAACCATTAGAATGATCCTAAACATTGCATGGTACCCCAAGGGACGTAGAGGGTGTACCATGAGTCCTTGGAGGTTCTAATTAGTGTAGAATGGTTAAGAGAGTATTCTAAAGGCTTAGAATGGTCTAGGAATATGTGTATTAGGACTTAAAATAACCATTAGAATGATCCTTAACATTGCATGGTACCCCGTGGGACGTAGAGGGTGTACCATGATTCCTTGGAGGTTCTAACAAGTGTAGAATGGTAAAGAGAGTATTCTAAAGGCTTAGAATGGTCTAGGAATGTGTATTAGGACTTATAAGAACCATTAGAATGATCCTAAACATTGCATGGTACCCCAAGGGACGTAGAGGGTGTACCATGAGTCCTTGGAGGTTCTAACAAGTGTAGAATGGTTAAGAGAGTATTCTAAAGGCTTAGAATGGTCTAGAAATGTGTACTAGGACTTATAATAACCATTAAAATGATCCTAAACAATGCTTGAGTCCCCAAGGGACGTAGAGGGTGTACCATGAGTCCTTGGAGGTTCTAACAAGTGTAGAATGGTTAAGAGAGTATTCTAAAGGCTTAGAATGGTCTTGGAATGTGTATTAGGACTTATAAGAACCATTAGAATGATCCTAAACATTGCTCGAGTCCCCAAGGGACGTAGAGGGTGGAGCATGAGTCCTTGGAGGTTCTAGTAAGTGTAGAATGGTTAAGAGAGTATTCTAAAGGCTTAGAATGGTCTAGGAAAGTGTACTAGGACTTATAATAACCATTAGAATGATCCTAAACATTGCATGGTACCCGAAGGGAAGTAGAGGGTGTAGCATGAGTCCTTGGGACTTATAATAACCATTAGAATGATCCTAAACATTGCATGGTACCCCAAGGGAAGTAGAGGGTGTAGCATGACTCCTCGGAGGTTTTAACAAGTTTAGAATGGTTAAGAGAGTGATCTAAAGGCTTAGAATGGTCTAGGAATTTGTATTAGGACTTATAATAACCATTAGAATGATCCTAAACATTGCATGGTACCACAAGGGACGTAGAGGGTGTAGCATGAGTCCTCGGAGGTTCTAACAAGTGTAGAATGGTTAGAAGAGTATTCTAAAGGCTTAGAATGGTCTAGGAATGTGTATTAGGACTTAAAATAACCATTAGAATGATCCTTAACATTGCATGGTACCCCATGGGACGTAGAGGGTGTACCATGAATCCTTGGAGGTTCTAACAAGTGTAGAATGGTTAATAGAGTATTCTAAAGCCTTAGAATGGTCTAGGAATGTGTATTAGGACTTATAAGAACCAATAGAATGATCCTAAACATTGCATGGTACCCCAAGGGACATAGAGGGTGTAGCATGAGTCCTTGGAGGTTCTAATAAGTGTAGAATGGTTAAGAGAGTATTCTAAAGGCTTAGAATGGTCTAGGAATGTGTATTAGGACTTATAAGAACCATTAGAATAATCCTAAACATTGCATGGTACCCCAAGGGACGTAGAGGGTGTACCATGAGTCCTTGGAGGTTCTAACAAGTGTAGAATGGTTAAGAGAGTATTCTAAAGGCTTAGAATGGTCTAGGAATGTGTACTAGGACTTATAATAACCATTAACATTGCATGGTACCCCAAAGGATGTAGAGGGTGTAGCATGAGTCCTTGGAGGTTCTAACAAGTGTAGTATGGTTAAGAGAGTATTCTAAAGGCTTAGAATGGTCAAGGAATGTGTATTAAGACTTATAATAACCATTAGAATGATCCTAAACATTGCATGGTACCCCAAGGGACGTAGAGGGTGTAGCAAGAGTCCTTGTAGGTTCTAACAAGTGTAGAACGGTTAAGAGAGTATTCTAAAGTCTAAGAATGGTCTAGGAATGTGTATTAGGACTAAAAATAACCATTAGAATGATCCTTAACATTGCATGGTACCCCATGGGACGTAGAGCGTGTACCATGAATCCTTGGAGGTTCTAACAATTGTAGAATGGTTAAGAGAGTATTCTAATGGCTTAGAATGGTCTAGGAATGTGTATTAGGACTTAAAAGAACCATTAGAATGATCCTAAACATTGCATGGTACCCCAAGGGACGTAGAGGGTGTACCATGAGTCCTTGGAGGTTCTAACAAGTGTAGAATGGTTAAGAGAGTATTCTAAAGGCTTAGAATGGTCTAGGAATGTGTACTAGGACTTATAATAACCATTAGAATGATCCTTAACATTGCGTGGTACCCCAAGGGATGTAGAGGGTGTAGCATGAGTCCTTGGAGGTTCTAACAAGGGTAGAATGGTTAAGAGAGTATTCTAAAGGCTTAGAATGGTCTAGGAATGTGTATTAGGACTTATAATAACCATTAGAATGATCCTAAACATTGCATGGTACCGCAAGGGACGTAGAGGGTGTAGCATGAGTCCTTGTAGGTTCTAACAAGTGTAGAACGGTTAAGAGAGTATTCTAAAGTCTTAGAATGGTCTAGGAATGTGTATTAGGACTTATAAGAACCATTAGAATGATCCTAAACATTGCTCGAGTCCCCAAGGGACGTAGAGGGTGCAGCATGAGTCCTTGGAGGTTCTAATAAGTGTAGAATGGTTAAGAGAGTATTCTAAAGGCTTAGAATGGTCTAGGAAAGTGTTCTAGGACTTATAATAACCATTAGAATGATCCTAAACATTGCATGGTACCCCAAGGGAAGTAGAGGGTGTAGCATGAGTACTTGGAGGCTCTAACAAGTCTAGAATGGTTAAGAGAGTGTTCTAAAGGCATAGAATGGTCTAGGAATGTGTATTAGGACTTATAATAACCATTAGAATGATCCTAAACATTGCATGGTACCACAAGGGACGTAGAGGGTGTAGCATGAGTCCTTGGAGGTTCTAACAAGTGTAGAATGGTTAAGAGAGTTTAGAATGGTCTAGGAATATGTAATAGGACTTATAATAACCATTAGAACTATCCTAAACATTGTTCGATTCCGCAAGGGACGTAGAGGGTGCAGCATGATTCCTTGGAGGTTCTAATAAGTGTAGAATGGTTAAGAGAGTATTCTAAAGGCTTAGAATGGTCAAGGAAAGTGTACTAGGACTTATAATAACCATTAGAATGATCCTAAACATTGCATGGTACCCCAAGGGAAGTAGAGGGGGTAGCATGAGTACTTGGAGGTTCTAACAAGTGTAGAATGGTGAAGAGAGTGTTCTAAAGGCTTAGAATGGTCTAGGAATGTGTATTAGGACTTATAATAACCATTAGAATGATCCTAAACATTGCATGGTACCACAAGGGACGTAGAGGGTGTAGCATGAGTCCTTGTAGGTTCTAAGAAGTGTAGAATGGTTAAGAGAATTCTAAAGGCTTAGAATGGTCTAGGAATGTGTATTAGGACTTATAATAACCAATAGAATGATCCTAAACAATGCATGGTACCCCAAGGGACGTAGAGGGTGTAGCATGAGTCCTTGGAGGTTCTAATAAGTGTAGAATTGTTAAGAGAGTATTCTAAAGGCTAAGAATGGTCTAGGAATGTGTGTTAGGACTTATAAGAACCATTAGAATGATCCTAAACATTGCATGGTACCACAAGGGACGTAGAGGGTGTAGCATGAGTCCTTGTAGGTTCTAACAAGTGTAGAATGGTTAAGAGAATTCTAAAGGCTTAGAATGGTCTAGGAATGTGTATTAGGACTTATAATAACCATTAGAATGATCCTAAACAATGCATGGTACCCCAAGGGACGTAGAGGGTGTAGCATGAGTCCTTGTAGGTTCTAACAAGTGTAGAATGGTTAAGAGAATTCTAAAGGCTTAGAATGGTCTAGGAATGTGTATTAGGACTTTTTCGAACCGTTAGAATGATCCTGAACATTGCTAGAGTCCCTAAGGGACGTAGAGGGTGTAGCATGAGTCCTTGGAGGTTCTAATAAGTGTCGAATGGTTAAGAGATTATTCTAAAGGCTTAGAATGGTCTAGGAATGTGTAATAGGACTTATAATAACCATTAGAACTATCCTAAACATTGCATGGTACCCCAAGGGACGTAGAGGGTGTACCATGAGTCCTTGGAGGTTCTAACAAGTGCAGAATGGTTAAGTGAGTATTCTAAAGGCTTAGAATGGTTTAGGAATGTGTATTAGGACTTATAATAACCATTAGAATGATCCTAAAAATGCATGGTACCCCAAGGGACGTAGAGGGTGTAGCATGAGTCCTTGTAGGTTCTAACAAGTGTAGAATGGTTAAGAGAGTATTCTAAAGGCTTAGAATGGTCTTGGAATGTGTATTAGGACTTATAATAACCATTAGAATGATCCTAAACAATGCATGATTCCCCAAGGGACGTAGAGGGTGCACCATGAGTCCTTGGAGGTTCTAACAAGTGTAGAATGGTTAAGAGAGTATTCTAAAGGCTTAGAATGGTCTAGGAATCTGTAATAGGACTTATATTAACCATTAGAATGATCCAAAACATTGTTCGAGTCCCCAAGGGACGTAGAGGGTGTAGCATGAGTCCTTGGAGGTTCTAACAAGTGTAGAATGGTTAAGAGAGTATTCTAAAGGCTTAGAATGGTCCAGGAATCTGTAATAGGACTTATATTAACCATTAGAATGATCCTAAACAATGCTTGAGTCCCCAAGGGACGTAGAGGGTGTACCATGAGTCCTTGGAGGTTCTACAAGTGTAGAATGGTTAAGAGAGTATTCTAAAGGCTTAGAATGGTCTTGGAATGTGTATTAGGACTTATAAGAACCATTAGAATGATCCTAAACAATGCATGGTACCCCAAGGGACGTAGAGGGTGTAGCATGAGTCCTTGTAGGTTCTAACAAGTGTAGAATGGTTAAGAGAATTCTAAAGGCTTAGAATGGTCTAGGAATGTGTATTAGGACTTATAATAACCATTAGAATGATCCTAAACAATGCGTGGTACCCCAAGGGACGTAGAGGGTGTAGCATGAGTCCTTGTAGGTTCTAACAAGTGTAGAATGGTTAAGAGAATTCTAAAGGCTTAGAATGGTCTAGGAATGTATATTAGGACTTTTTCGAACCGTTAGAATGATCCTGAACATTGCTAGAGTCCCTAAGGGACGTAGAGGGTGTAGCATTAGTCCTTGGAGGTTGTAATAAGTGTCGAATGGTTAAGATATTATTCTAAAGGCTTAGAATGGTCTAGGAATGTGTAATAGGACTTATAATAACCATTAGAACTATCCTAAACATTGCATGGTACCCCAAGGGACGTAGAGGGTGTACCATGAGTCCTTGGAGGTTCTAACAAGTGCAGAATGGTTAAGTGAGTATTCTAAAGGCTTAGAATGGTTTAGGAATGTGTATTAGGACTTATAATAACCATTAGAATGATCCTAAACAATGCATGGTACCCCAAGGGACGTAGAGGGTGTAGCATGAGTCCTTGTAGGTTCTAACAAGTGTAGAATGGTTAAGAGAGTATTCTAAAGACTTAGAATGGTCTTGGAATGTGTATTAGGACTTATAATAACCATTAGAATGATCCTAAACAATGCATGGTACCCCAAGGGACGTATAGGGTGTAGCATGAGTCCTTGGAGGTTCTAATAAGTGTAGAATGGTTAAGAGAGTATTCTAAAGGCGAAGAATGGTCTAGGAATGTGTATTAGGACTTATAAGAACCATTAGAATGATCCTAAACATTGCATGGTACCCCAAGGGACGTAGAGGGTGCACCATGAGTCCTTGGAGGTTCTAACAAGTGTAGAATGGTTAAGAGAGTATTCTAAAGGCTTAGAATGGTCTAGGAATCTGTAATAGGACTTATATTAACCATTAGAATGATCCTAAACATTGTTCGAGTCCCCAAGGGACGTAGAGGGTGTAGCATGAGTCCTTGGAGGTTCTAACAAGTGTAGAATGGTTAAGAGAGTATTCTAAAGGCTTAGAATGGTCTAGGAATCTGTAATAGGACTTATATTAACCATTAGAATGATCCTAAACAATGCTTGAGTCCCCAAGGGACGTAGAGGGTGTACCATGAGTCCTTGGAGGTTCTAACAAGTGTAGAATGGTTAAGTGAGTATTCTAAAGGCTTAGAATGGTCTAGGAATGTGTAATAGGACTTATAATAACCATTAGAACTATCCTAAACATTGCATGGTACCCCAAGGGACGTAGAGGGTGTACCATGAGTCCTTGGAGGTTCTAACAAGTGGAGAATGGTTAAGTGAGTATTCTAAAGGCTTAGAATGGTTTAGGAATGTGTATTAGGACTTATAATAACCATTAGAATGATCATAAACAATGCATGGTACCCCAAGGGACGTAGAGGGTGTAGCATGAGTCCTTGTAGGTTCTAACAAGTGTAGAATGGTTAAGAGAGTATTCTAAAGGCTTAGAATGGTCTAGGAATGTGTATTAGGACTTATAATAACCATTAGAATGATCCTAAACAATGCATGGTACCCCAAGGGACGTATAGGGTCTAGCATGAGTCCTTGGAGGTTCTAATAAGTGTAGAATGGTTAAGAGAGTATTCTAAAGGCTAAGAATGGTCTAGGAATGTGTATTAGGACTTATAAGAACCATTAGAATGATCCTAAACATTGCATGGTACCACAAGGGACGTAGAGGGTGTAGCATGAGTCCTTGTAGGTTCTAACAAGTGTAGAATGGTTAAGAGAATTCTAAAGGCTTAGAATGGTCTAGGAATGTGTATTAGGACTTATAATAACCATTAGAATGATCCTAAACAATGCATGGTACCCCAAGGGACGTATAGGGTGTAGCATGAGTCCTTGGAGGTTCTAACAAGTGTAGTATGGTTAAGAGAATTCTAAAGGCTTAGAATGGTCTAGGAATGTGTAATAGGACTTATAATAACCATTAGAATGATCCTAAACAATGCTTGAGTCACCAAGGGACGTAGAGGGTGTAGCATGAGTCCTTGGAGGTTCTAACAAGTGTAGAATGGTTAAGTGAGTATTCTAAAGGCTTAGAATGGTTTAGGAATGTGTATTAGGACTTATAATAACCATTAGAATGATCCTAATCAATGCATGGTACCCCAAGGGACGTAGAGGGTGTAGCATGAGTCCTTGTAGGTTCTAACAAGTGTAGAATGGTTAAGAGAATTCTAAAGGCTTAGAATGGTCTAGGAATGTGTATTAGGACTTATAATAACCATTAGAATGATCCTAAACAATGCGTGGTACCCCAAGGGACGTAGAGGGTGTAGCATGAGTCCTTGTAGGTTCTAACAAGTGTAGAATGGTTAAGAGAATTCTAAAGGCTTAGAATGGTCTAGGAATGTGTATTAGGACTTTTTCGAACCGTTAGAATGATCCTGAACATTGCTAGAGTCCCTAAGGGACGTAGAGGGTGTAGCATGAGTCCTTGGAGGTTGTAATAAGTGTCGAATGGTTAAGAGATTATTCTAAAGGCTTAGAATGGTCTAGGAATGTGTAATAGGACTTATAATAACCATTAGAACTATCCTAAACATTGCATGGTACCCCAAGGGACGTAGAGGGTGTACCATGAGTCCTTGGAGGTTCTAACAAGTGCAGAATGGTTAAGTGAGTATTCTAAAGGCTTAGAATGGTTTAGGAATGTGTATTAGGACTTATAATAACCATTAGAATGATCCTAAACAATGCATGGTACCCCAAGGGACGTAGAGGGTGTAGCATGAGTCCTTGTAGGTTCTAACAAGTGTAGAATGGTTAAGAGAGTATTCTAAAGACTTAGAATGGTCTTGGAATGTGTATTAGGACTTATAATAACCATTAGAATGATCCTAAACAATGCATGGTACCCCAAGGGACGTATAGGGTGTAGCATGAGTCCTTGGAGGTTCTAATAAGTGTAGAATGGTTAAGAGAGTATTCTAAAGGCGAAGAATGGTCTAGGAATGTGTATTAGGACTTATAAGAACCATTAGAATGATCCTAAACATTGCATGGTACCCCAAGGGACATAGAGGGTGTAGCATGAGTCCTTGGAGGTTCTAACAAGTGTAGAATGGTTAAGAGAGTATTCTAAAGGCTTAGAATGGTCCAGGAATCTGTAATAGGACTTATATTAACCATTAGAATGATCCTGAACATTGCTAGAGTCCCTAAGGGACGTAGAGGGTGTAGCATGAGTCCTTGGAGGTTGTAATAAGTGTCGAATGGTTAAGAGATTATTCTAAAGGCTTAGAATGGTCTAGGAATGTGTAATAGGACTTATAATAACCATTAGAACTATCCTAAACATTGCATGGTACCCCAAGGGACGTAGAGGGTGTACCATGAGTCCTTGGAGGTTCTAACAAGTGCAGAATGGTTAAGTGAGTATTCTAAAGGCTTAGAATGGTTTAGGAATGTGTATTAGGACTTATAATAACCATTAGAATGATCCTAAACAATGCATGGTACCCCAAGGGACGTAGAGGGTGTAGCATGAGTCCTTGGAGGTTCTAACAAGTGTAGAATGGTTAAGAGAGTATTCTAAAGGCTTAGAATGGTCTAGGAATCTGTAATAGGACTTATATTAACCATTAGAATGATCCTAAACATTGTTCGAGTCCCCAAGGGACGTAGAGGGTGTAGCATGAGTCCTTGGAGGTTCTAACAAGTGTAGAATGGTTAAGAGAGTATTCTAAAGACTTAGAATGGTCTAGGAATCTGTAATAGGACTTATATTAACCATTAGAATGATCCTAAACAATGCTTGAGTCCCCAAGGGACGTAGAGGGTGTACCATGAGTCCTTGGAGGTTCTAACAAGTGTAGAATGGTTAAGTGAGTATTCTAAAGGCTTAGAATGGTCTAGGAATGTGTAATAGGACTTATAATAACCATTAGAACTATCCTAAACATTGCATGGTACCCCAAGGGACGTAGAGGGTGTACCATGAGTCCTTGGAGGTTCTAACAAGTGGAGAATGGTTAAGTGAGTATTCTAAAGGCTTAGAATGGTCTAGGAATGTGTATTAGGACTTATAATAACCATTAGAATGATCATAAACAATGCATGGTACCCCAAGGGACGTAGAGGGTGTAGCATGAGTCCTTGTAGGTTCTAACAAGTGTAGAATGGTTAAGAGAGTATTCTAAAGGCTTAGAATGTTCTAGGAATGTGTATTAGGACTTATAATAACCATTAGAATGATCCTAAACAATGCATGGTACCCCAAGGGACGTATAGGGTGTAGCATGAGTCCTTGGAGGTTCTAATAAGTGTAGAATGGTTAAGAGAGTATTCTAAAGGCTAAGAATGGTCTAGGAATGTGTATTAGGACTTATAAGAACCATTAGAATGATCCTAAACATTGCATGGTACCACAAGGGACGTAGAGGGTGTAGCATGAGTCCTTGTAGGTTCTAACAAGTGTAGAATGGTTAAGAGAATTATAAAGGCTTAGAATGGTCTAGGAATGTGTAATAGGACTTATAATAACCATTAGAATGATCCTAAACAATGCTTGAGTCACCAAGGGACGTAGAGGGTGTAGCATGAGTCCTTGGAGGTTCTAACAAGTGTAGAATGGTTAAGTGAGTATTCTAAAGGCTTAGAATGGTCTAGGAATGTGTATTAGGACTTATTATAACCATTAGAATGATCCTAAACAATGCATGGTACCCCAAGGGACATATAGGGTGTAGCATGAGTCCTTGGAGGTTCTAACAAGTGTAGAATGGTTAAGAGAATTATAAAGGCTTAGAATGGTCTAGGAATGTGTAATAGGACTTATAATAACCATTAGAATGATCCTAAACAATGCTTGAGTCACCAAGGGACGTAGAGGGTGTAGCATGAGTCCTTGGAGGTTCTAACAAGTGTAGAATGGTTAAGTGAGTATTCTAAAGGCTTAGAATGGTTTTGGAATGTGTATTAGGACTTATAATAACCATTAGAATGATCCTAAACAATGCATGGTACCCCAAGGGACGTAGAGGGTGTAGCATGAGTCCTTGTAGGTTCTAACAAGTGTAGAATGGTTAAGAGAATTCTAAAGGCTTAGAATGGTCTAGGAATGTGTATTAGGACTTATAATAACCATTAGAATGATCCTAAACAATGCGTGGTACCCCAAGGGACGTAGAGGGTGTAGCATGAGTCCTTGTAGGTACTAACAAGTGTAGAATGGTTAAGAGAATTTTAAAGGCTTAGAATGGTCTAGGAATGTGTATTAGGACTTTTTCGAACCGTTAGAATGATCCTGAACATTGCTAGAGTCCCTAAGGGACGTAGAGGGTGTAGCATGAGTCCTTGGAGGTTCTAATAAGTGTCGAATGGTTAAGAGATTATTCTAAAGGCTTAGAATGGTCTAGGAATGTGTAATAGGACTTATAATAACCATTAGAACTATCCTAAACATTGCATGGTACCCCAAGGGACGTAGAGGGTGTACCATGAGTCCTTGGAGGTTCTAACAAGTGCAGAATGGTTAAGTGAGTATTCTAAAGGCTTAGAATGGTTTAGGAATGTGTATTAGGACTTATAATAACCATTAGAATGATCCTAAAAATGCATGGTACCCCAAGGGACGTAGAGGGTGTAGCATGAGTCCTTGTAGGTTCTAACAAGTGTAGAATGGTTAAGAGAGTATTCTAAAGGCTTAGAATGGTCTTGGAATGTGTATTAGGACTTATAATAACCATTAGAATGATCCTAAACAATGCATGATTCCCCAAGGGACGTAGAGGGTGCACCATGAGTCCTTGGAGGTTCTAACAAGTGTAGAATGGTTAAGAGAGTATTCTAAAGGCTTAGAATGGTCTAGGAATCTGTAATAGGACTTATATTAACCATTAGAATGATCCTAAACATTGTTCGAGTCCCCAAGGGACGTAGAGGGTGTAGCATGAGTCCTTGGAGGTTCTAACAAGTGTAGAATGGTTAAGAGAGTATTCTAAAGGCTTAGAATGGTCCAGGAATCTGTAATAGGACTTATATTAACCATTAGAATGATCCTAAACAATGCTTGAGTCCCCAAGGGACGTAGAGGGTGTACCATGAGTCCTTGGAGGTTCTACAAGTGTAGAATGGTTAAGAGAGTATTCTAAAGGCTTAGAATGGTCTTGGAATGTGTATTAGGACTTATAAGAACCATTAGAATGATCCTAAACAATGCATGGTACCCCAAGGGACGTAGAGGGTGTAGCATGAGTCCTTGTAGGTTCTAACAAGTGTAGAATGGTTAAGAGAATTCTAAAGGCTTAGAATGGTCTAGGAATGTGTATTAGGACTTATAATAACCATTAGAATGATCCTAAACAATGCGTGGTACCCCAAGGGACGTAGAGGGTGTAGCATGAGTCCTTGTAGGTACTAACAAGTGTAGAATGGTTAAGAGAATTCTAAAGGCTTAGAATGGTCTAGGAATGTGTATTAGGACTTTTTCGAACCGTTAGAATGATCCTGAACATTGCTAGAGTCCCTAAGGGACGTAGAGGGTGTAGCATGAGTCCTTGGAGGTTCTAACAAGTGTCGAATGGTTAAGAGATTATTCTAAAGGCTTAGAATGGTCTAGGAATGTGTAATAGGACTTATAATAACCATTAGAATGATCCTAAACATTGTTCGAGTCCCCAAGGGACGTAGAGGGTGTAGCATGAGTCCTTGGAGGTTCTAACAAGTGTAGAATGGTTAAGAGATTATTCTAAAGACTTAGAATGGTCTAGGAATCTGTAATAGGACTTATATTAACCATTAGAATGATCCTAAACAATGCTTGAGTCCGCAAGGGACGTAGAGGGTGTACCATGAGTCCTTGGAGGTTCTAACAAGTGTAGAATGGTTAAGTGAGTATTCTAAAGGCTTAGAATGGTTTAGGAATGTGTATTAGGACTTATAATAACCATTAGAATGATCCTAAACAATGCATGGTACCCCAAGGGACGTAGAGGGTGTAGCATGAGTCCTTGTAGGTTCTAACAAGTGTAGAATGAATAAGAGAATTCTAAAGGCTTAGAATGGTCTAGGAATGTGTATTAGGACTTATAATAACCATTAGAATGATCCTAAACAATGCGTGGTACCCCAAGGGACGTAGAGGGTGTAGCATGAGTCCTTGTAGGTACTAACAAGTGTAGAATGGTTAAGAGAATTCTAAAGGCTTAGAATGGTCTAGGAATGTGTATTAGGACTTTTTCGAACCGTTAGAATGATCCTGAACATTGCTAGAGTCCCTAAGGGACGTAGAGGGTGTAGCATGAGTCCTTGGAGGTTCTAATAAGTGTCGAATGGTTAAGAGATTATTCTAAAGGCTTAGAATGGTCTAGGAATGTGTAATAGGACTTATAATAACCATTAGAACTATCCTAAACATTGCATGGTACCCCAAGGGACGTAGAGGGTGTACCATGAGTCCTTGGAGGTTCTAACAAGTGCAGAATGGTTAAGTGAGTATTCTAAAGGCTTAGAATGGTTTAGGAATGTGTATTAGGACTTATAATAACCATTAGAATGATCCTAAAAATGCATGGTACCCCAAGGGACGTAGAGGGTGTAGCATGAGTCCTTGTAGGTTCTAACAAGTGTAGAATGGTTAAGAGAGTATTCTAAAGGCTTAGAATGGTCTTGGAATGTGTATTAGGACTTATAATAACCATTAGAATGATCCTAAACAATGCATGATTCCCCAAGGGACGTAGAGGGTGCACCATGAGTCCTTGGAGGTTCTAACAAGTGTAGAATGGTTAAGAGAGTATTCTAAAGGCTTAGAATGGTCTAGGAATCTGTAATAGGACTTATATTAACCATTAGAATGATCCTAAACATTGTTCGAGTCCCCAAGGGACGTAGAGGGTGTAGCATGAGTCCTTGGAGGTTCTAACAAGTGTAGAATGGTTAAGAGAGTATTCTAAAGGCTTAGAATGGTCCAGGAATCTGTAATAGGACTTATATTAACCATTAGAATGATCCTAAACAATGCTTGAGTCCCCAAGGGACGTAGAGGGTGTACCATGAGTCCTTGGAGGTTCTACAAGTGTAGAATGGTTAAGAGAGTATTCTAAAGGCTTAGAATGGTCTTGGAATGTGTATTAGGACTTATAAGAACCATTAGAATGATCCTAAAAATTGCTCAAGTCCCCAAGGGACGTAGAGGGTGCAGCATGAGTCCTTGGAGGTTCTAATAAGTGTAGAATGGTTAAGAGAGTATTCTAAAGGCTTAGAATGGTCTAGGAAAGTGTACTAGGACTTATAATAACCATTAGCATGATCCTAAACAATGCATGGTACCCCAAGGGACGTAGAGGGTGTAGCATGAGTCCTTGGAGGTTCTAACAAGTGGAGAATGGTTAAGTGAGTATTCTAAAGGCTTAGAATGGTTTAGGAATGTGTAATAGGACTTATAATAACCCTTAGAATGATCCTAAACAATGCATGGTACCCCAAGGGACGTAGAGGGTGTAGCAAGAGTCCTTGTAAGTTCTAACAAGTGTAGAATGGTTAAGAGAGTATTCTAAAGGCTTAGAATGGTCTAGGAATGTGTATTAGGACTTATAATAACCATTAGAATGATCCTAAACATTGCATGGTACCCCAAGGGACGTAGAGGGTGCACCATGAGTCCTTGGAGGTTCTAACAAGTGTAGAATGGTTAATAGAGTATTCTAAAGGCAATGGTCTAGGAATGTGTAATAGGACTTATAATAACCATTAGAATGATCCTAAACATTGTTCGAGTCCCCAAGGGACATAGAGGGTGTAGCATGAGTCCTTGGAGGTTCTAACAAGTGTAGAATGGTTAAGAGAGTATTCTAAAGGCTTAGAATGGTCTAGGAATCTGTAATAGGACTTATATTAACCATTAGAATGATCCTAAACAATGCTTGAGTCCCCAAGGGACGTAGAGGGTGTACCATGAGTCCTTGGAGGTTCTACAAGTGTAGAATGGTTAAGAGAGTATTCTAAAGGCTTAGAATGGTCTTGGAATGTGTATTAGGACTTATAAGAACCATTAGAATGATCCTAAAAATTGCTCAAGTCCCCAAGGGACGTAGAGGGTGCAGCATGAGTCCTTGGAGGTTCTAATAAGTGTAGAATGGTTAAGAGAGTATTCTAAAGGCTTAGAATGGTCTAGGAAAGTGTACTAGGACTTATAATAACCATTAGAATGATCCTAAACATTGCATGGTACCCCAAGGGAAGTAGAGGGTGTAGCATGAGTCCTTGGAGGTTCTAACAAGTGTAGAATGGTTAAGAGAGTATTCTAAAGGCTAAGAATGGTCTAGGAATGTGTATTAGGACTTATAAGAACCATTAGAATGATCCTAAACATTGCATGGTACCCCAAGGGACGTAGAGGGTGCACCATGAGTCCTTGGAGGTTCTAACAAGTGTAGAATGGTTAAGAGAGTATTCTAAAGGCTTAGAATGGTCTAGGAATGTGTAATAGGACTTATAATAACCATTAGAATGATCCTAAAAATTGCTCAAGTCCCCAAGGGACGTAGAGGGTGCAGCATGAGTCCTTGGAGGTTCTAATAAGTGTAGAATGGTTAAGAGAATATTCTAAAGGCTTAGAATGGTCTAGGAATGTGTAATAGGACTTATAATAACCATTAGAATGATCCTAAACAATGCTTGAGTCCCCAAGGGACGTAGAGGGTGTACCATGAGTCCTTGGAGGTTTCAACAAGTGTAGAATGGTTAAGAGAGTATTCTAAAGGCTTAGAATGGTCTTGGAATGTGTATTAGGACTTATAAAAACCATTAGAATGATCCTAAACATTGCTCGAGTCCCCAAGGGACGTAGAGGGTGCAGCATGAGTCCTTGGAGGTTCTAATAAGTGTAGAATGGTTAAGAGAGTATTCTAAAGGCTTAGAATGGTCTAGGAAAGTGTACTAGGACTTATAATAACCATTAGAATGATCCTAAACATTGCAAGGTACCCCAAGGGAAGTAGAGGGTGTAGCATGAGTCCTTGGAGGTTCTAACAAGTGTAGAATGGTTAAGAGAGTGTTCTAAAGGCTTAGAATGGTCTAGGAATGTGTATTAGGGCTTATAATAACCATTAGAATGATCCTAAACATTGCATGGTACCCCAAGGGACGTAGAGGATGTACCATGAGTCCTTGGAGGTTCTATGAAGTGAAGAATGGTTAAGAGAGTATTCTAAAGGCTTAGAATGGTCTAGGAATGTGTAATAGGACTTATAATAACCATTAGAATGATCCTAAACATTGCATGGTACCCCAAGGGACGTAGATGGTGTACCATGAGTCCTTGGAGGTTCTAACAAGTGTAGAATGGTTAAGAGAGTGTTCTAAAGGCTTAGAATGGTCTATGAATGTGTATTAGGGCTTATAATAACCATTAGAATGATCCTAAACATTGCATGGTACCCCAAGGGACGTAGAGGATGTACCATGAGTCCTTCCAGGTTCTAAGAAGTGTAGAATGGTTAAGTGAGTATTCTAAAGGCATAGAATGGTATAGGAATGTGTATTCGGACTTATATGTACCATTAGAATGATCCTAAACATTGCTTAGTACCCAAGGGACATAGAGGGTGTAGCATGAGTCCTTGGAGGTTCTAACAAGTGTAGAATGGTTGAGAGTATTCTAAAGGCTTAGAATGGTCTAGGAATGTGTATTAGGACTTAGCGGAACCATTAGAATGATCCTAAACACTGCTTGAGTCCCCAAGGGACGTAGAGGGTGTAGCATGAGTCCTTGGAGGTTCTAACAAGTGTAGAATGGTTAAGAGAGTATTCTAATGGCTTAGAATGGTCTAGGAATGTGTATTAGGACTTAGCGGAACCATTAGAATGATCCTAAACAATGCTTGAGTCCCCAAGGGACGGAAAGGGTGTAGCATGAGTCCTTGAAGGTTCTAACAAGTGTAGAATGGTTAAGAGAGTATTCTAGAGGCTTAGAATGGTCTAGGAATGTGTATTAGGACTTATACAAACATTAGAATGATCCTAAACAATGCTTGAGTCCCCAAGGAACGTAGAGGGTGTAGCATGAGTCCTTGGAGGTTCTAACAAGTGTAGAATGGTTAAGAGAGTATTCTAAAGGCTTAGAATAGTCTAGGAATGTGTATTAGGACTTATCAGAAACATTAGAATGATCCTAAACAATGCTTGAGTCCCCAAGGGACTTAGCGGGATTAGCATGAGTCGTTGGAGGTTCTAACAAGTGTAGAATGGTTAAGAGAGTATTCTAAAGGCTTAGAATGGTCTAGGAAAGTGTATTAGGACTTATACAAACCTTTAGAATGATCCTAAACATTCTTTAGTACCCTAAGGGACGTAGAGGGTGTAGCATGAGTCCTTGGAGGTTCTAACAAGTGTAGAATGGTTAAGAGAGTATTCTAGAGGCTTAGAATGGTCTAGGAATGTGTATTAGGACTTATACAAACATTAGAATGATCCTAAACAATGCTTGAGTCCCCAAGGGACGTAGAGGGTGTAGCATGAGTCCTTGGAGGTTCTAACAAGTGTAGAATGGTTAAGAGAGTATTCTAAAGGCTTAGAATGGGCTAGGAATGTGTATTAGGACTTATACGAACCTTTAGAATGATCCTAAACATTGCTTGGTACCCCTTGGGACGTAGAGGGTGTAGCATGAGTCCTTCGAGGTTCTAACAAGTGTAGAATGGTTAAGAGAGTATTCTAAAGGCTTAGAATGATCTACGAATGTGTATTAGGACTTATCGAACCTTTAGAATGATCCTAAACAACGGTTTGTACCCCTACGGACGTAGAGGGTGTACATGAGTCCTTGGAGGTTCTAACAAGTGTAGAATGGTTAATAGAGTATTGTAAAGGCTTAGAATGGTCTAGGAATGTGTATTAGGACAAATAAGAACCATTAGAATTTTCCTAACCAATGCTTGAGTCCCCAAGGGACGTAGAGGGTCTAGCATAAGTCCTTGGAGGTTCTAACAGGTGTAGAATGGTTAAGAGAGTATTCTAAAGGCTTAGAACGGTCTAGGAATGTGTATTACGACTTATAAGAAACATTAGAATGATCCTAAACAATGCTTGAGTCCCCAAGTGACGTAGAGGGTGTAGCATGAGTGCTTGGAGGTTCTAACAAGTGTAGAATGGTTAAGAGAGTATTCTAAAGGCTTAGAATGGTCTACGAATGTGTATTAGGACTTATCGAACCTTTAGAATGATCCTAAACATTGCTTTTTACCCCTAGGGACGTAGTGGGTGTAGCATGAGTCCTTGGAGGTTCTAACAAGTGTAGAATGGTTAAGAGAGTATTCTAGAGGCTTAGAATGGTCTAGGAATGTGTATTAGGACTTATACAAACATTAGAATGATCCTAAACAATGCTTGAGTCCCTAAGGGACGTAGAGGGTGTAGCATGAGTCCTTGGAGGTTCTAACAAGTGTAGAATGGTTAAGAGAGTATTCTGAAGGCTTAGAATGGTCTAGGAAAGTGTATTAGGACTTATAAGAAACATTAGAATGATCCTAAACAATGCTTGAGTCCCCAAGGGACTTAGCGGGTGTAGCATGAGTCGTTGGAGGTTCTAACAAGTGTAGAATGGTTAAGAGAGTATTCTAAAGGATTAGAATGGTCTAGGAATGTGTATTAGGACTTATAAGAAACATTAGAATGATCCTAAACAATGCTTGAGTCCCCAAGGGACGTAGAGGGTGTAGCATGAGTCCATGGAGGTTCTAATAAGTGTAGAATGGTTAAGAGAGTATTCTAAAGGCTTAGAATGGTCTAGGAATGTGTATTGGAACTTATAAGAAACATTAGAATGATCCTAAACAATGATTGAGTCCCCAAGTGACGTAGAGGGTGTAGCATGAGTGCTTGGAGTTTCTAACAAGTGTAGAATGGTTAAGAGAGTATTCTAAAGGCTTAGAATGGTCTAGGAATGTGTATTAGGACTTCTAAGTACCATTAGAATGATCCTAAACAATGCTTGAGTCCCCAAGGGACATAAAGGGTGTAGCACGAGTCCTTGGAGGTTCTAACAAGTGTAGAATGGTTAAGAGAGTATTCTAGAGGCTTAGAATGGTCTAGGAATGTGTATTAGGACATATAAGAACCATTAGAGTGATGCTAACCAATGCTTGAGTCCCCAAGGGACGTAGAGGTTCTAACAAGTGTAGAATGGTTAAGAGAGTATTCTAATGGCTTAGAATGGTCTAGGAATGTGTATTAGGACTTAGCGGAACCATTAGAATGATCCTAAACAATGCTTGAGTCTCCAAGGGACGTAAAGGGTGTAGCATGAGTCCTTGGAGGTTCTAACAAGTGTAGAATGGTTAAGAGAGTATTCTAAAGGCTTAGAATAGTCTAGGAATGTGTATTAGGACTTATAAGAAACATTAGAATGATCCTAAACAATGCTTGAGTCCCCAAGGGACTTAGCGGGTGTAGCATGAGTCGTTGGAGGTTCTAACAAGTGTAGAATGGTTAAGAGAGTATTCTAGAGGCTTAAAATGGTCTAGGAATGTGTATTAGGACTTATACAAACATTAGAATGATCCTAAACAATGCTTGAGTCCCCAAGGGACGTAGAGGGTGTAGAATGAGTCCTTGGAGGTTTTAACAAGTGTAGAATGGTTAAGAGAGTATTCTAAAGGCTTAGAATGGTCGAGGAATGTGTATTAGGACTTCTAAGAAACATTAGAATGATCCTAAACAATGCTTGAGTCCCCAAGGGACTTAGCGGGTGTAGCATGAGTCGTTGGAGGTTCTAACAAGTGTAGAATGATTACGAGAGTATTCTAAAGGCTTAGAATGGTCTAGGAAAGTGTATTAGGACTTATACGTACATTTAGAATGATCATAAACATTGTTTGGTACCCTAAGGGACGTAGAGGGTGTAGCATGAGTCCTTGGAGGTTCTAACAAGTGTAGAATGGTTAAGAGAGTATTCTAAAGGCTTAGAATGGTCTAGGAATGTGTATTAGGACTTATAAGAAACATTAGAACGATCCTAAACAATGCTTGAGTCCCCAAGGGACTTAGCGGGTGTAGCATGAGTCCTTAGAGGTTCTAACAAGTGTAGAATGGTTAAGAGAGTATTCTAAAGGCTTAGAATGGTCTAGGAATGTGTATTAGACTTAGCGGAACCATTAGAATGATCCTAAACAATGCTTGAGTCCCCAAGGGACGTAAAGGGCGTAGCATGATTCCATGGAGGTTCTAACAAGTGTAGAATGGTTAAGAGAGTATTCTAGAGGCTTAGAATGGTCTAGGAATGTGTATTAGGACTTATACGAACCTTTAGAATGATTCTAAACATTACTTGTTACCCCTAGGGACGTAGAGGGTGTAGCATGAGACCTTCGAGGTTCTAACAAGTGTAGAATGGTTAAGAGAGTATTCTAAAGGCTTAGAATGATCTACGAATGTGTAGTAGGACTTATCGAACCTTTAGAATGATCCTAAACATCGGTTGGTACCCCTACGGACGTAGAGGGTGTAGCATGAGTCCTTGCAGGTTCTAACAAGTGTAGAATGGTTAATAGAGTATTCTAAATGCTTAGAATGGTCTAGGAATGTGTATTAGGACAAATAAGAACCATTAGAATTTTCCTAACCAATGCTTGAGTCCCCAAGGGACGTAGAGGGTCTAGCATGAGTCCTTGGAGGTTCTAACAGGTGTAGAATGGTTAAGAGAGTATTCTAAAGGCTTAGAACGGTCTAGGAATGTGTATTACGACTTATAAGAAACATTAGAATGATCCTAAACAATGCTTGAGTCCCCAAGTGACGTAGAGGGTGTAGCATGAGTGCTTGGAGGTTCTAACAAGTGTAGAATGGTTAAGAAAGTATTCTAAAGGCTTAGAATGGCTTACGAATGTGTATTAGGATTTATCGAACCTTTAGAATGATCCTAAACATTGCTTGGTACCCCTAGGGACGTAGTGGGTGTAGCATGAGTCCTTGGAGGTTCTAACAAGTGTAGAATGGTTAAGAGAGTATTCTAGAGGCTTAGAATGGTCTTTGAATGTGTATTAGGACTTATACAAACATTAGAATGATCCTAAACAATGCTTGAGTCCCTAAGGGACGTAGAGGGTGTAGCATGAGTCCTTGGAGGTTCTAACAAGTGTAGAATGGTTAAGAGAGTATTCTAAAGGCTTAGAAAGGTCTAGGAATGTGTATTAGGACTTATAAGAAACATTAGAATGATCATAAACAATGCTTGAGTCCCCAAGGGACTTAGCGGTTGTAGCATGAGTCGTTGAAGTGTAGAATGGTTAAGAGAGTATTCTAAAGGCTTAGAATTGTCTAGGAATGTGTATAAGGACTTAGCGGAACCATTAGAATGATCCTACACACTGCTTGAGTCCGCAAGGGACGTAGAGGGTGTAGCATGAGTCCTTGGAGGTTCTAACAAGTGTAGAATGGTTAAGAGAGTATTCTAATGGCTTAGAATGGTCTAGGAATGTGTATTAGGACTTAGCGGAACCATTAGAATGATCCAAAACAATGCTTGAGTCCCCAAGGGACGGAAAGGGTGTAGCATGAGTCCTTGGAGGTTCTAACAAGTGTAGAATGGTTAAGAGAGTATTCTAGAGGCTTAGAATGGTCTAGGAATGTGTATTATGACTTATACAAACATTAGAATGATCCTAAACAATGCTTGAGTCCCCAAGGGACGTAGAGGGTGTAGCATGAGTCCTTGGAGGTTCTAACAAGTATAGAATGGTTAAGAGAGTATTCCAAAGGCTTAGAATAGTCTAGGAATGTGTATTAGGACTTATAAGAAACATTAGAATGATCCTAAACAATGCTTGAGTCCCTAAGGGACTTAGCGGGTGTAGCATGAGTTGTTGGAGGTTCTAAGAAGTGTAGAATGGTTAAGAGAGTATTCTAAAGGCTTAGAATGGTCTAGGAAAGTTTATTAGGACTTATACAAACCTTTAGAATGATCCTAAACATTGTTCAGTACCCTAAGGGACGTAGAGGGTGTAGCATGAGTCCTTGGAGGTTCTAACAAGTGTAGAATGGTTAAGAGAGTATTCTAGAGGCTTAGAATGGTCTAGGAATGTGTATTAGAACTTATACAAACATTAGAATGATCCTAAACAATGCTTGAGTCCCCAAGGGACGTAGAGGGTGTACATGAGTCCTTGGAGGTTCTAACAAGTGTAGAATGGTTAAGAGAGTATTCTAAAGGCTTAGAATGGTCTACGAATGTGTATTAGGACTTATCGAACCTTTAGAATGATCCTAAACATTGCTTGGTACCCCTAGGGACGTAGTGGGTGTAGCATGAGTCCTTGGAGGTTCTAACAAGTGTAGAATGGTTAAGAGAGTATTCTAGAGGCTTAGAATGGTCTAGGAATATGTATTAGGACTTATACAAACATTAGAATGATCCTAAACAATGCTTGAGTCCCTAAGGGACGTAGAGGGTGTAGCATGAGTCCTTGGAGGTTCTAACAAGTGTAGAATGGTTAAGAGAGTATTCTAAAGGCTTAGAATGGTCTAGGAAAGTGTATTAGGACGTATAAGAAACATTAGAATGATCCTAAACAATGCTTGAGTCCCCAAGGGACTTAGCGGGTGTAGCATGAGTCGTTGGAGGTTCTAACAAGTGTAGAATGGTTAAGAGAGTATTCTAAAGGCTTAGAATGGTCTACGAATGTGTATTAGGACTTATCGAACCTTTAGAATGATCCTAAACATTGCTTGGTACCCCTAGGGACGTAGTGGGTGTAGCATGAGTCCTTGGAGGTTCTAACAAGTGTAGAATGGTTAAGAGAGTATTCTAGAGGCTTAGAATGGTCTAGGAATGTGTATTAGGACTTATACAAACATTAGAATGATCCTAAACAATGCTTGAGTCCCTAAGGGACGTAGAGGGTGTAGCATGAGTCCTTTGATGTTCTAACAAGTGTAGAATGGTTAAGAGAGTATTCTAAAGGCTTAGAATGGTCTAGGAAAGTGTATTAGGACTTATAAGAAACATTAGAATGATCCTAAACAATGTTTGAGTCCCCAAGGGACTTAGCGGGTGTAGCATGAGTCGTTGGAGGTTCTAACAAGTGTAGAATGGTTAAGAGAGTATTCTAAAGGATTAGAATGGTCTAGAAATGTGTATTAGGACTTAGCGGAACCATTAGAATGATCCTAAACACTGCTTGAGTCCCCAAGGGATGTAAAGGGTGTAGCATGAGTCCTTGGAGGTTCTAACAAGTGTAGAATGGTTAAGAGAGTATTCTAAAGGCTTAGAATGGTCTACGAAATGTGTATTAGGACTTATAAGAAACATTAGAATGATCCAAAACAATGCTTGAGTCCCCAAGGGACGTAGAGGGTGTAGCATAAGTCCTTGGAGGTTCTAACAAGTGTAGAATGGTTAAGAGAGTATTCTAAAGGCTTAGAGTGGTCTAGGAATGTGTATTAGGACTTATAAGAAACATTAGAATGATCCTAAACAATGCTTGAGTCCCCAAGTGACGTAGAGGGTGTAGCATGAGTGCTTGGAGTTTCTAACAAGTGTAGAATGGTTAAGAGAGTATTCTAAAGGCTTAGAATGGTCTACGAATGTGTATTAGGACTTCTAAGTGCCGTTAGAATGATCCTAAACAATGCTTGAGTCCCCAAGGGACATAAAGGGTGTAGCACGAGTCCTTGGAGGTTCTAACAAGTGTAGAATGGTTAAGAGAGTATTCTAGAGGCTTAGAATGGTCTAGGAATGTGTATTAGGACATATAAGAACCATTAGAATGATCCTAACCAATGCTTGAGTCCCCAAGGGACGTAGAGGTTCTAACAAGTGTAGAATGGTTAAGAGAGTATTCTAATGGCTTAGAATGGTCTAGGAATGTGTATTAGGACTTAGCGGAACCATTAGAATGATCCTAAACAATGCTTGAGTCTCCAAGGGACGTAAAGGGTGTAGCATGAGTCCTTGGAGGTTCTAACAAGTGTAGAATGGTTAAGAGAGTATTCTAAAGGCTTAGAATAGTCTAGGAATGTGTATTAGGACTTATAAGAAACATTAGAATGATCCTAAACAATGCTTGAGTCCCCAAGGGACTTAGCGGGTGTAGCATGAGTCGTTGGAGGTTCTAACAAGTGTAGAATGGTTAAGAGAGTATTCTAGAGGCTTAAAATGGTCTAGGAATGTGTATTAGGACTTATACAAACATTAGAACGATCCTAAACAATGCTTGAGTCCCCAAGGGACTTAGCGGGTGTAGCATGAGTCCATAGAGGTTCTAACAAGTGTAGAATGGTTAAGAGAGTATTCTAAAGGCTTAGAATGGTCTAGGAATGTGTATTAGACTTAGCGGAACCATTAGAATGATCCTAAACAATGCTTGAGTCCCCAAGGGACGTAAAGGGCGTAGCATGATTCCATGGAGGTTCTAACAAGTGTAGAATGGTTAAGAGAGTATTCTAGAGGCTTAGAATGGTCTAGGAATGTGTATTAGGACTTATACGAACCTTTAGAATGATTCTAAATATTACTTGGTACCCCTAGGGACATAGAGGGTGTAGCATGAGACCTTCGAGGTTCTAACAAGTGTAGAATGTTTAAGAGAGTATTCTAAAGGCTTAGAATGATCTACGAATGTGTAGTAGGACTTATCGAACCTTTAGAATGATCCTAAACATCGGTTGGTACCCCTACGGATGTAGAGGGTGTAGCATGAGTCCTTGGAGGTTCTAACAAGTGTAGAATGGTTAATAGAG
Source organism: Crotalaria pallida (assembly GCA_037953625.1). Classification (NCBI taxonomy): domain Eukaryota; kingdom Viridiplantae; phylum Streptophyta; class Magnoliopsida; order Fabales; family Fabaceae; genus Crotalaria; species Crotalaria pallida. The sequence goes on along the minus strand of CM075655.1, from coordinate 59,654,399 downwards.
TATTCTAAATGCTTAGAATGGTCTAGGAATGTGTATTAGGACAAATAAGAACCATTAGAATTTTCCTAACCAATGCTTGAGTCCCCAAGGGATGTAGAGGGTCTAGCATGAGTCCTTGGAGGTTCTAACAGGTGTAGAATGGTTAAGAGAGTATTCTAAAGGCTTAGAACGGTCTAGGAATGTGTATTACGACTTATAAGAAACATTAGAATGATCCTAAACAATGCTTGAGTCCCCAAGTGACGTAGAGGGTGTAGCATGAGTGCTTGGAGGTTCTAACAAGTGTAGAATGGTTAAGAGAGTATTCTAAAGGCTTAGAATGACTTACGAATGTGTATTAGGACTTATCGAACCTTTAGAATGATCCTAAACATTGCTTGGTACCCCTAGGGACGTAGTGGGTGTAGCATGAGTCCTTGGAGGTTCTAACAAGTGTAGAATGGTTAAGAGAATATTCTAGAGGCTTAGAATGGTCTTTGAATGTGTATTAGGACTTATACAAACATTAGAATGATCCTAAGCAATGCTTGAGTCCCTAAGGGACGTAGAGGGTGTAGCATGAGTCCTTGGAGGTTCTAACAAGTGTAGAATGGTTAAGAGAGTATTCTAAAGGCTTAGAATGGTCTAGGAAAGTGTATTAGGACGTATAAGAAACATTAGAATGATCCTAAACAATGCTTGAGTCCCCAAGGGACTTAGCGGGTGTAGCATGAGTCGTTGGAGGTTCTAACAAGTGTAGAATGGTTAAGAGAGTATTCTAAAGGCTTAGAATGGTCTACGAATGTGTATTAGGACTTATCGAACCTTTAGAATGATCCTAAACATTGCTTGGTACCCCTAGGGACGTAGTGGGTGTAGCATGAGTCCTTGGAGGTTCTAACAAGTGTAGAATGGTTAAGAGAGTATTCTAGAGGCTTAGAATGGTCTAGGAATGTGTATTAGGACTTATACAAACATTAGAATGATCCTAAACAATGCTTGAGTCCCTAAGGGACGTAGAGGGTGTAGCATGAGTCCTTGGAGGTTCTAACAAGTGTAGAATGGTTAAGAGAGTATTCTAAAGGCTTAGAATGGTCTAGGAAAGTGTATTAGGACGTATAAGAAACATTAGAATGATCCTAAACAATGCTTGAGTCCCCAAGGGACTTAGCGGGTGTAGCATGAGTCGTTGGAGGTTCTAACAAGTGTAGAATGGTTAAGAGAGTATTCTAAAGGCTTAGAATGGTCTACGAATGTGTATTAGGACTTATCGAACCTTTAGAATGATCCTAAACATTGCTTGGTACCCCTAGGGACGTAGTGGGTGTAGCATGAGTCCTTGGAGGTTCTAACAAGTGTAGAATGGTTAAGAGAGTATTCTAGAGGCTTAGAATGGTCTAGGAATGTGTATTAGGACTTATACAAACATTAGAATAATCCTAAACAATGCTTGAGTCCCTAAGGGACGTAGAGGGTGTAGCATGAGTCCTTGGAGGTTCTAACAAGTGTAGAATGGTTAAGAGAGTATTCTAAAGGCTTAGAATGGTCTAGTAAAGTGTATTAGGACTTATAAGAAACATTAGAATGATCCTGAACATTGCATGGTACCACAAGGGACGTAGAGGGTGTAGCATGAGTCCTTGGAGGTTCTAACAAGTGTAGAATGGTTAAGAGAGTATTCTAAAGGCTTAGAGTGGTCTAGGAATGTGTATTAGGACTTATAAGAAACATTAGAATGATCCTAAACAATGCTTGAGTCCCCAAGTGACGTAGAGGGTGTAGCATGAGTGCTTGGAGTTTCTAACAAGTGTAGAATGGTTAAGAGAGTATTCTAAAGGATTAGAATGGTCTATAAATGTGTATTAGGACTTAGCGGAACCATTAGAATGATCCTAAACACTGCTTGAGTCCCCAAGGGATGTAAAGGGTGTAGCATGAGTCCTTGGAGGTTCTAACAAGTGTAGAATGGTTAAGAGAGTATTCTAAAGGATTAGAATGGTCTATAAATGTGTATTAGGACTTAGCGGAACCATTAGAATGATCCTAAACACTGCTTGAGTCCCCAAGGGATGTAAAGGGTGTAGCATGAGTCCTTGGAGGTTCTAACAAGTGTAGAATGGTTAAGAGAGTATTCTAAAGGCTTAGAATGGTCTAGGAATGTGTATTAGGACTTATAAGAAACATTAGAATGATCCAAAACAATGCTTGAGTCCCCAAGGGACGTAGAGGGTGTAGCATAAGTCCTTGGAGGTTCTAACAAGTGTAGAATGGTTAAGAGAGTATTCTAAAGGCTTAGAGTGGTCTAGGAATGTGTATTAGGACAAATAAGAACCATTAGAATTTTCCTAACCAATGCTTGAGTCCCCAAGGGACGTAGAGGGTCTAGCATGAGTCCTTGGAGGTTCTAACAGGTGTAGAATGGTTAAGAGAGTATTCTAAAGGCTTAGAACGGTCTAGGAATGTGTATTACGACTTATAAGAAACATTAGAATGATCCTAAACAATGCTTGAGTCCCCAAGTGACGTAGAGGGTGTAGCATGAGTGCTTGGAGGTTCTAACAAGTGTAGAATGGTTAAGAGAGTATTCTAAAGGCTTAGAATGGCTTACGAATGTGTATTAGGACTTATCGAACCTTTAGAATGATCCTAAACATTGCTTGGTACCCCTAGGGACGTAGTGGGTGTAGCATGAGTCCTTGGAGGTTCTAACAAGTGTAGAATGGTTAAGAGAGTATTCTAGAGGCTTAGAATGGTCTTTGAATGTGTATTAGGACTTATACAAACATTAGAATGATCCTAAACAATGCTTGAGTCCCTAAGGGACGAAGAGGGTGTAGCATGAGTCCTTGGAGGTTCTAACAAGTGTAGAATGGTTACGAGAGTATTCTAAAGGCTTAGAAAGGTCTAGGAATGTGTATTACGACTTATAAGAAACATTAGAATGATCCTAAACAATGCTTGAGTCCCCAAGGGACTTAGCGGTTGTAGCATGAGTCGTTGGAGGTTCTAACAAGTGTAGAATGGTTAAGAGAGTATTCTAAAGGCTTAGAATGGTCTAGGAATGTGTATAAGGACTTAGCGGAACCATTAGAATGATCCTACACACTGCTTGAGTCCGCAAGGGACGTAGAGGGTGTAGCATGAGTCCTTGGAGGTTCTAACAAGTGTAGAATGGTTAAGAGAGTATTCTAATGGCTTAGAATGGTCTAGGAATGTGTATTAGGACTTAGCGGAACCATTAGAATGATCCTAAACAATGCTTGAGTCCCCAAGGGACGGAAAGGGTGTAGTATGAGTCCTTGGAGGTTCTAACAAGTGTAGAATGGTTAAGAGAGTATTCTAGAGGCTTAGAATGGTCTAGGAATGTGTATTAGGACTTATACAAACTTTAGAATGATCCTAAACAATGCTTGAGTCCCCAAGGGACGTAGAGGGTGTAGCATGAGTCCTTGGAGGTTCTAACAAGTGTAGAATGGTTAAGAGAGTATTCCAAAGGCTTAGAATAGTCTAGGAATGTGTATTAGGACTTATAAGAAACATTAGAATGATCCTAAACAATGCGTGAGTCCCTAAGGGACTTAGCGGGTGTAGCATGAGTCGTTGGAGGTTCTAACAAGTGTAGAATGGTTAAGAGAGTATTCTAAAGGCTTAGAATGGTCTAGGAAAGTGTATTAGGACTTATACAAACCTTTAGAATGATCCTAAACATTGTTTAGTACCCTAAGGGACGTAGAGGGTGTAGCATGAGTCCTTGGAGGTTCTAACAAGTGTAGAATGGTTAAGAGAGTATTCTAGAGGCTTAGAATGGTCTAGGAATGTGTATTAGAACTTATACAAACATTAGAATGATCCTAAACAATGCTTGAGTCCCCAAGGGACGTAGAGGGTGTAGCATGAGTCCTTGGAGGTTCTAACAAGTGTAGAATGGTTAAGAGAGTATTCTAAAGGCTTAGAATGGTCTAGGAATGTGTATTAGGACTTATACGAACCTTTAGAATGATCCTAAACATTGCTTGGTACCCCTAGGGACGTAGAGGGTGTAGCATGAGTCCTTCGAGGTTCTAACAAGTGTAGAATGGTTAAGAGAGTATTCTAAAGGCTTAGAATGATCTACGAATGTGTATTAGGACTTATCGAACCTTTAAAATGATCCTAAACATCGGTTGGTACCCATACGGACGTAGAGGGTGTAGCATGAGTCCTTGGAGGTTCTAACAAGTATAGAATGGTTAATAGAGTATTCTAAAGCCTTAGAATGGTCTAGGAATGTGTATTAGGACTAATAAGAACCATTAGAATTTTCCTAACCAATGCTTGAGTCCCCAAGGGACGTAGAGGGTCTAGCATGAGTCCTTTGAGGTTCTAACAGGTGTAGAATGGTTAAGAGAGTATTCTAAAGGCTTAGAACGGTCTAGGAATGTGTATTACGACTTATAAGAAACATTAGAATGATCCTAAACAATGCTTGAGTCCCCAAGTGACGTAGAGGGTGTAGCATGAGTGCTTGGAGGTTCTAACAAGTGTAGAATGGTTAAGAGAGTATTCTAAACGCTTAGAATGGTCTACGAATGTGCATTAGGACGTATCGAACCTTTAGAATGATCCTAAACATTGCTTGGTACCCCTAGGGACGTAGTGGGTGTAGCAAGAGTCCTTGGAGGTTCTAACAAGTGTAGAATGGTTAAGAGAGTATTCTAGAGGCTTAGAATGGTCTAGGAATGTGTATTAAGACTTATACAAACATTAGAATGATCCTAAACAATGCTTGAGTCCCTAAGGGACGTAGAGGGTGTAGCATGAGTCCTTGGAGGTTCTAACAAGTGTAGAATGGTTAAGAGAGTATTCTAAAGGCTTAGAATGGTCTAGGAATGTGTATTAGGACTTAGCGGAACCATTAGAATGATCCTAAACAATGCTTGAGTCCCCAAGGGATGTAAAGGGTGTAGCATGAGTCCTTGGAGGTTCTTACAAGTGTAGAATGGTTAAGAGAGTATTCTAAAGGCTTAGAATGGTCTAGGAATGTGTATTAGGACTTAGCGGAACCATTAGAATGATCCTAAACACTGCTTGAGTCCCCAAGGGATGTAATGGGTGTAGCATGAGTCCTTGGAGGTTCTTACAAGTGTAGAATGGTTAAGAGAGTATTCTAAAGACTTAGAATGGTCTAGGAATGTGTATTAGGACTTATACGAACCTTTAGAATGATTCTAAACATTACTTGGTACCCCTAGGGACGTAGAGGGTGTAGCATGAGACCTTCGAGGTTCTAACAAGTGTAGAATGGTTAAGAGAGTATTCTAAAGGCTTAGAATGATCTACGAATGTGTAGTAGGACTTATCGAACCTTTAAAATGATCCTAAACATCGGTTGGTACCCCTACGGACGTAGAGGGTGTAGCATGAGTCCTTGGAGGTTCTAACAAGTGTAGAATGGTTAATAGAGTATTCTAAATGCTTAGAATGGTCTAGGAATGTGTATTAGGACAAATAAGAACCATTAGAATTTTCCTAACCAATGCTTGAGTCCCCAAGGGACGTAGAGGGTCTAGCATGAGTCCTTGGAGGTTCTAACAGGTGTAGAATGGTTAAGAGAGTATTCTAAAGGCTTAGAACGGTCTAGGAATGTGTATTACGACTTATAAGAAACATTAGAATGATCCTAAACAATGCTTGAGTCCCCAAGTGACGTAGAGGGTGTAGCATGAGTGCTTGGAGGTTCTAACAAGTGTAGAATGGTTAAGAGAGTATTCTAAACGCTTAGAATGGTCTACGAATGTGCATTAGGACGTATCGAACCTTTAGAATGATCCTAAACATTGCTTGGTACCCCTAGGGACGTAGTGGGTGTAGCAAGAGTCCTTGGAGGTTCTAACAAGTGTAGAATGGTTAAGAGAGTATTCTAGAGGCTTAGAATGGTCTAGGAATGTGTATTAAGACTTATACAAACATTAGAATGATCCTAAACAATGCTTGAGTCCCTAAGGGACGTAGAGGGTGTAGCATGAGTCCTTGGAGGTTCTAACAAGTGTAGAATGGTTAAGAGAGTATTCTAAAGGCTTAGAATGGTCTAGGAATGTGTATTAGGACTTAGCGGAACCATTAGAATGATCCTAAACAATGCTTGAGTCCCCAAGGGATGTAAAGGGTGTAGCATGAGTCCTTGGAGGTTCTTACAAGTGTAGAATGGTTAAGAGAGTATTCTAAAGGCTTAGAATGGTCTAGGAATGTGTATTAGGACTTAGCGGAACCATTAGAATGATCCTAAACACTGCTTGAGTCCCCAAGGGATGTAATGGGTGTAGCATGAGTCCTTGGAGGTTCTTACAAGTGTAGAATGGTTAAGAGAGTATTCTAAAGACTTAGAATGGTCTAGGAATGTGTATTAGGACTTATACGAACCTTTAGAATGATTCTAAACATTACTTGGTACCCCTAGGGACGTAGAGGGTGTAGCATGAGACCTTCGAGGTTCTAACAAGTGTAGAATGGTTAAGAGAGTATTCTAAAGGCTTAGAATGATCTACGAATGTGTAGTAGGACTTATCGAACCTTTAAAATGATCCTAAACATCGGTTGGTACCCCTACGGACGTAGAGGGTGTAGCATGAGTCCTTGGAGGTTCTAACAAGTGTAGAATGGTTAATAGAGTATTCTAAATGCTTAGAATGGTCTAGGAATGTGTATTAGGACAAATAAGAACCATTAGAATTTTCCTAACCAATGCTTGAGTCCCCAAGGGACGTAGAGGGTCTAGCATGAGTCCTTGGAGGTTCTAACAGGTGTAGAATGGTTAAGAGAGTATTCTAAAGGCTTAGAACGGTCTAGGAATGTGTATTACGACTTATAAGAAACATTAGAATGATCCTAAACAATGCTTGAGTCCCCAAGTGACGTAGAGGGTGTAGCATGAGTGCTTGGAGGTTCTAACAAGTGTAGAATGGTTAAGAGAGTATTCTAAACGCTTAGAATGGTCTACGAATGTGCATTAGGACGTATCGAACCTTTAGAATGATCCTAAACATTGCTTGGTACCCCTAGGGACGTAGTGGGTGTAGCAAGAGTCCTTGGAGGTTCTAACAAGTGTAGAATGGTTAAGAGAGTATTCTAGAGGCTTAGAATGGTCTAGGAATGTGTATTAAGACTTATACAAACATTAGAATGATCCTAAACAATGCTTGAGTCCCTAAGGGACGTAGAGGGTGTAGCATGAGTCCTTGGAGGTTCTAACAAGTGTAGAATGGTTAAGAGAGTATTCTAAAGGCTTAGAATGGTCTAGGAATGTGTATTAGGACTTAGCGGAACCATTAGAATGATCCTAAACAATGCTTGAGTCCCCAAGGGATGTAAAGGGTGTAGCATGAGTCCTTGGAGGTTCTTACAAGTGTAGAATGGTTAAGAGAGTATTCTAAAGGCTTAGAATGGTCTAGGAATGTGTATTAGGACTTAGCGGAACCATTAGAATGATCCTAAACACTGCTTGAGTCCCCAAGGGATGTAATGGGTGTAGCATGAGTCCTTGGAGGTTCTTACAAGTGTAGAATGGTTAAGAGAGTATTCTAAAGACTTAGAATGGTCTAGGAATGTGTATTAGGACTTATACGAACCTTTAGAATGATTCTAAACATTACTTGGTACCCCTAGGGACGTAGAGGGTGTAGCATGAGACCTTCGAGGTTCTAACAAGTGTAGAATGGTTAAGAGAGTATTCTAAAGGCTTAGAATGATCTACGAATGTGTAGTAGGACTTATCGAACCTTTAAAATGATCCTAAACATCGGTTGGTACCCCTACGGACGTAGAGGGTGTAGCATGAGTCCTTGGAGGTTCTAACAAGTGTAGAATGGTTAATAGAGTATTCTAAATGCTTAGAATGGTCTAGGAATGTGTATTAGGACAAATAAGAACCATTAGAATTTTCCTAACCAATGCTTGAGTCCCCAAGGGACGTAGAGGGTCTAGCATGAGTCCTTGGAGGTTCTAACAGGTGTAGAATGGTTAAGAGAGTATTCTAAAGGCTTAGAACGGTCTAGGAATGTGTATTACGACTTATAAGAAACATTAGAATGATCCTAAACAATGCTTGAGTCCCCAAGTGACGTAGAGGGTGTAGCATGAGTGCTTGGAGGTTCTAACAAGTGTAGAATGGTTAAGAGAGTATTCTAAACGCTTAGAATGGTCTACGAATGTGCATTAGGACGTATCGAACCTTTAGAATGATCCTAAACATTGCTTGGTACCCCTAGGGACGTAGTGGGTGTAGCAAGAGTCCTTGGAGGTTCTAACAAGTGTAGAATGGTTAAGAGAGTATTCTAGAGGCTTAGAATGGTCTAGGAATGTGTATTAAGACTTATACAAACATTAGAATGATCCTAAACAATGCTTGAGTCCCTAAGGGACGTAGAGGGTGTAGCATGAGTCCTTGGAGGTTCTAACAAGTGTAGAATGGTTAAGAGAGTATTCTAAAGGCTTAGAATGGTCTAGGAATGTGTATTAGGACTTAGCGGAACCATTAGAATGATCCTAAACAATGCTTGAGTCCCCAAGGGATGTAAAGGGTGTAGCATGAGTCCTTGGAGGTTCTTACAAGTGTAGAATGGTTAAGAGAGTATTCTAAAGGCTTAGAATGGTCTAGGAATGTGTATTAGGACTTAGCGGAACCATTAGAATGATCCTAAACACTGCTTGAGTCCCCAAGGGATGTAATGGGTGTAGCATGAGTCCTTGGAGGTTCTTACAAGTGTAGAATGGTTAAGAGAGTATTCTAAAGACTTAGAATGGTCTAGGAATGTGTATTAGGACTTATACGAACCTTTAGAATGATTCTAAACATTACTTGGTACCCCTAGGGACGTAGAGGGTGTAGCATGAGACCTTCGAGGTTCTAACAAGTGTAGAATGGTTAAGAGAGTATTCTAAAGGCTTAGAATGATCTACGAATGTGTAGTAGGACTTATCGAACCTTTAAAATGATCCTAAACATCGGTTGGTACCCCTACGGACGTAGAGGGTGTAGCATGAGTGCTTGGAGGTTCTAACAAGTGTAGAATGGTTAAGAGAGTATTCTAAACGCTTAGAATGGTCTACGAATGTGCATTAGGACGTATCGAACCTTTAGAATGATCCTAAACATTGCTTGGTACCCCTAGGGACGTAGTGGGTGTAGCAAGAGTCCTTGGAGGTTCTAACAAGTGTAGAATGGTTAAGAGAGTATTCTAGAGGCTTAGAATGGTCTAGGAATGTGTATTAAGACTTATACAAACATTAGAATGATCCTAAACAATGCTTGAGTCCCCAAGGGACTTAGCGGTTGTAGCATGAGTCGTTGGAGGTTCTAACAAGTGTAGAATGGTTAAGAGAGTATTCTAAAGGCTTAGAATGGTCTAGGAATGTGTATACGGACTTAGCGGAACCATTAGAATGATCCTACACACTGCTTGAGTCCGCAAGGGACGTAGAGGGTGTAGCATGAGTCCTTGGAGGTTCTAACAAGTGTAGAATGGTTAAGAGAGTATTCTAATGGCTTAGAATGGTCTAGGAATGTGTATTAGGACTTAGCGGAACCATTAGAATGATCCTAAACAATGCTTGAGTCCCCAAGGGACGGAAAGGGTGTAGTATGAGTCCTTGGAGGTTCTAACAAGTGTAGAATGGTTAAGAGAGTATTCTAGAGGCTTAGAATGGTCTAGGAATGTGTATTAGGACTTATACAAACTTTAGAATGATCCTAAACAATGCTTGAGTCCCCAAGGGACGTAGAGGGTGTAGCATGAGTCCTTGGAGGTTCTAACAAGTGTAGAATGGTTAAGAGAGTATTCCAAAGGCTTAGAATAGTCTAGGAATGTGTATTAGGACTTATAAGAAACATTAGAATGATCCTAAACAATGCTTGAGTCCCTAAGGGACTTAGCGGGTGTAGCATGAGTCGTTGGAGGTTCTAACAAGTGTAGAATGGTTAAGAGAGTATTCTAAAGGCTTAGAATGGTCTAGGAAAGTGTATTAGGACTTATACAAACCTTTAGAATGATCCTAAACATTGTTTAGTACCCTAAGGGACGTAGAGGGTGTAGCATGAGTCCTTGGAGGTTCTAACAAGTGTAGAATGGTTAAGAGAGTATTCTAGAGGCTTAGAATGGTCTAGGAATGTGTATTAGAACTTATACAAACATTAGAATGATCCTAAACAATGCTTGAGTCCCCAAGGGACGTAGAGGGTGTAGCATGAGTCCTTGGAGGTTCTAACAAGTGTAGAATGGTTAAGAGAGTATTCTAAAGGCTTAGAATGGTCTAGGAATGTGTATTAGGACTTATACGAACCTTTAGAATGATCCTAAACATTGCTTGGTACCCCTAGGGACGTAGAGGGTGTAGCATGAGTCCTTCGAGGTTCTAACAAGTGTAGAATGGTTAAGAGAGTATTCTAAAGGCTTAGAATGATCTACGAATGTGTATTAGGACTTATCGAACCTTTAAAATGATCCTAAACATCGGTTGGTACCCATACGGACGTAGAGGGTGTAGCATGAGTCCTTGGAGGTTCTAACAAGTATAGAATGGTTAATAGAGTATTCTAAAGGCTTAGAATGGTCTAGGAATGTGTATTAGGACTAATAAGAACCATTAGAATTTTCCTAACCAATGCTTGAGTCCCCAAGGGACGTAGAGGGTCTAGCATGAGTCCTTTGAGGTTCTAACAGGTGTAGAATGGTTAAGAGAGTATTCTAAAGGCTTAGAACGGTCTAGGAATGTGTATTACGACTTATAAGAAACATTAGAATGATCCTAAACAATGCTTGAGTCCCCAAGTGACGTAGAGGGTGTAGCATGAGTGCTTGGAGGTTCTAACAAGTGTAGAATGGTTAAGAGAGTATTCTAAACGCTTAGAATGGTCTACGAATGTGCATTAGGACGTATCGAACCTTTAGAATGATCCTAAACATTGCTTGGTACCCCTAGGGACGTAGTGGGTGTAGCAAGAGTCCTTGGAGGTTCTAACAAGTGTAGAATGGTTAAGAGAGTATTCTAGAGGCTTAGAATGGTCTAGGAATGTGTATTAAGACTTATACAAACATTAGAATGATCCTAAACAATGCTTGAGTCCCTAAGGGACGTAGAGGGTGTAGCATGAGTCCTTGGAGGTTCTAACAAGTGTAGAATGGTTAAGAGAGTATTCTAAAGGCTTAGAATGGTCTAGGAATGTGTATTAGGACTTAGCGGAACCATTAGAATGATCCTAAACAATGCTTGAGTCCCCAAGGGATGTAAAGGGTGTAGCATGAGTCCTTGGAGGTTCTTACAAGTGTAGAATGGTTAAGAGAGTATTCTAAAGGCTTAGAATGGTCTAGGAATGTGTATTAGGACTTAGCGGAACCATTAGAATGATCCTAAACACTGCTTGAGTCCCCAAGGGATGTAATGGGTGTAGCATGAGTCCTTGGAGGTTCTTACAAGTGTAGAATGGTTAAGAGAGTATTCTAAAGACTTAGAATGGTCTAGGAATGTGTATTAGGACTTATACGAACCTTTAGAATGATTCTAAACATTACTTGGTACCCCTAGGGACGTAGAGGGTGTAGCATGAGACCTTCGAGGTTCTAACAAGTGTAGAATGGTTAAGAGAGTATTCTAAAGGCTTAGAATGATCTACGAATGTGTAGTAGGACTTATCGAACCTTTAAAATGATCCTAAACATCGGTTGGTACCCCTACGGACGTAGAGGGTTTAGCATGAGTCCTTGGAGGTTCTAACAAGTGTAGAATGGTTAATAGAGTATTCTAAATGCTTAGAATGGTCTAGGAATGTGTATTAGGACAAATAAGAACCATTAGAATTTTCCTAACCAATGCTTGAGTCCCCAAGGGACGTAGAGGGTCTAGCATGAGTCCTTGGAGGTTCTAACAGGTGTAGAATGGTTAAGAGAGTATTCTAAAGGCTTAGAACGGTCTAGGAATGTGTATTACGACTTATAAGAAACATTAGAATGATCCTAAACAATGCTTGAGTCCCCAAGTGACGTAGAGGGTGTAGCATGAGTGCTTGGAGGTTCTAACAAGTGTAGAATGGTTAAGAGAGTATTCTAAACGCTTAGAATGGTCTACGAATGTGCATTAGGACGTATCGAACCTTTAGAATGATCCTAAACATTGCTTGGTACCCCTAGGGACGTAGTGGGTGTAGCAAGAGTCCTTGGAGGTTCTAACAAGTGTAGAATGGTTAAGAGAGTATTCTAGAGGCTTAGAATGGTCTAGGAATGTGTATTAAGACTTATACAAACATTAGAATGATCCTAAACAATGCTTGAGTCCCTAAGGGACGTAGAGGGTGTAGCATGAGTCCTTGGAGGTTCTAACAAGTGTAGAATGGTTAAGAGAGTATTCTAAAGGCTTAGAATGGTCTAGGAATGTGTATTAGGACTTAGCGGAACCATTAGAATGATCCTAAACAATGCTTGAGTCCCCAAGGGATGTAAAGGGTGTAGCATGAGTCCTTGGAGGTTCTTACAAGTGTAGAATGGTTAAGAGAGTATTCTAAAGGCTTAGAATGGTCTAGGAATGTGTATTAGGACTTAGCGGAACCATTAGAATGATCCTAAACACTGCTTGAGTCCCCAAGGGATGTAATGGGTGTAGCATGAGTCCTTGGAGGTTCTTACAAGTGTAGAATGGTTAAGAGAGTATTCTAAAGACTTAGAATGGTCTAGGAATGTGTATTAGGACTTATACGAACCTTTAGAATGATTCTAAACATTACTTGGTACCCCTAGGGACGTAGAGGGTGTAGCATGAGACCTTCGAGGTTCTAACAAGTGTAGAATGGTTAAGAGAGTATTCTAAAGGCTTAGAATGATCTACGAATGTGTAGTAGGACTTATCGAACCTTTAAAATGATCCTAAACATCGGTTGGTACCCCTACGGACGTAGAGGGTGTAGCATGAGTCCTTGGAGGTTCTAACAAGTGTAGAATGGTTAATAGAGTATTCTAAATGCTTAGAATGGTCTAGGAATGTGTATTAGGACAAATAAGAACCATTAGAATTTTCCTAACCAATGCTTGAGTCCCCAAGGGACGTAGAGGGTCTAGCATGAGTCCTTGGAGGTTCTAACAGGTGTAGAATGGTTAAGAGAGTATTCTAAAGGCTTAGAACGGTCTAGGAATGTGTATTACGACTTATAAGAAACATTAGAATGATCCTAAACAATGCTTGAGTCCCCAAGTGACGTAGAGGGTGTAGCATGAGTGCTTGGAGGTTCTAACAAGTGTAGAATGGTTAAGAGAGTATTCTAAACGCTTAGAATGGTCTACGAATGTGCATTAGGACGTATCGAGCCTTTAGAATGATCCTAAACATTGCTTGGTACCCCTAGGGACGTAGTGGGTGTAGCAAGAGTCCTTGGAGGTTCTAACAAGTGTAGAATGGTTAAGAGAGTATTCTAGAGGCTTAGAATGGTCTAGGAATGTGTATTAAGACTTATACAAACATTAGAATGATCCTAAACAATGCTTGAGTCCCTAAGGGACGTAGAGGGTGTAGCATGAGTCCTTGGAGGTTCTAACAAGTGTAGAATGGTTAAGAGAGTATTCTAAAGGCTTAGAATGGTCTAGGAATGTGTATTAGGACTTAGCGGAACCATTAGAATGATCCTAAACAATGCTTGAGTCCCCAAGGGATGTAAAGGGTGTAGCATGAGTCCTTGGAGGTTCTTACAAGTGTAGAATGGTTAAGAGAGTATTCTAAAGGCTTAGAATGGTCTAGGAATGTGTATTAGGACTTAGCGGAACCATTAGAATGATCCTAAACACTGCTTGAGTCCCCAAGGGATGTAATGGGTGTAGCATGAGTCCTTGGAGGTTCTTACAAGTGTAGAATGGTTAAGAGAGTATTCTAAAGACTTAGAATGGTCTAGGAATGTGTATTAGGACTTATACGAACCTTTAGAATGATTCTAAACATTACTTGGTACCCCTAGGGACGTAGAGGGTGTAGCATGAGACCTTCGAGGTTCTAACAAGTGTAGAATGGTTAAGAGAGTATTCTAAAGGCTTAGAATGATCTACGAATGTGTAGTAGGACTTATCGAACCTTTAAAATGATCCTAAACATCGGTTGGTACCCCTACGGACGTAGAGGGTGTAGCATGAGTCCTTGGAGGTTCTAACAAGTGTAGAATGGTTAATAGAGTATTCTAAATGCTTAGAATGGTCTAGGAATGTGTATTAGGACAAAAAGAACCATTAGAATTTTCCTAACCAATGCTTGAGTCCCCAAGGGACGTAGAGGGTCTAGCATGAGTCCTTGGAGGTTCTAACAGGTGTAGAATGGTTAAGAGAGTATTCTAAAGGCTTAGAACGGTCTAGGAATGTGTATTACGACTTATAAGAAACATTAGAATGATCCTAAACAATGCTTGAGTCCCCAAGTGACGTAGAGGGTGTAGCATGAGTGCTTGGAGGTTCTAACAAGTGTAGAATGGTTAAGAGAGTATTCTAAACGCTTAGAATGGTCTACGAATGTGCATTAGGACGTATCGAACCTTTAGAATGATCCTAAACATTGCTTGGTACCCCTAGGGACGTAGTGGGTGTAGCAAGAGTCCTTGGAGGTTCTAACAAGTGTAGAATGGTTAAGAGAGTATTCTAGAGGCTTAGAATGGTCTAGGAATGTGTATTAAGACTTATACAAACATTAGAATGATCCTAAACAATGCTTGAGTCCCTAAGGGACGTAGAGGGTGTAGCATGAGTCCTTGGAGGTTCTAACAAGTGTAGAATGGTTAAGAGAGTATTCTAAAGGCTTAGAATGGTCTAGGAATGTGTATTAGGACTTAGCGGAACCATTAGAATGATCCTAAACAATGCTTGAGTCCCCAAGGGATGTAAAGGGTGTAGCATGAGTCCTTGGAGGTTCTTACAAGTGTAGAATGGTTAAGAGAGTATTCTAAAGGCTTAGAATGGTCTAGGAATGTGTATTAGGACTTAGCGGAACCATTAGAATGATCCTAAACACTGCTTGAGTCCCCAAGGGATGTAATGGGTGTAGCATGAGTCCTTGGAGGTTCTTACAAGTGTAGAATGGTTAAGAGAGTATTCTAAAGACTTAGAATGGTCTAGGAATGTGTATTAGGACTTATACGAACCTTTAGAATGATTCTAAACATTACTTGGTACCCCTAGGGACGTAGAGGGTGTAGCATGAGACCTTCGAGGTTCTAACAAGTGTAGAATGGTTAAGAGAGTATTCTAAAGGCTTAGAATGATCTACGAATGTGTAGTAGGACTTATCGAACCTTTAAAATGATCCTAAACATCGGTTGGTACCCCTACGGACGTAGAGGGTGTAGCATGAGTCCTTGGAGGTTCTAACAAGTGTAGAATGGTTAATAGAGTATTCTAAATGCTTAGAATGGTCTAGGAATGTGTATTAGGACAAATAAGAACCATTAGAATTTTCCTAACCAATGCTTGAGTCCCCAAGGGACGTAGAGGGTCTAGCATGAGTCCTTGGAGGTTCTAACAGGTGTAGAATGGTTAAGAGAGTATTCTAAAGGCTTAGAACGGTCTAGGAATGTGTATTACGACTTATAAGAAACATTAGAATGATCCTAAACAATGCTTGAGTCCCCAAGTGACGTAGAGGGTGTAGCATGAGTGCTTGGAGGTTCTAACAAGTGTAGAATGGTTAAGAGAGTATTCTAAAGGCTTAGAATGGCCTACGAATGTGTATTAGGACTTATCGAACCTTTAGAATGATCCTAAACATTGCTTGGTACCCCTAGGGACGTAGTGGGTGTAGCATGAGTCCTTGGAGGTTCTAACAAGTGTAGAATGGTTAAGAGAGTATTCTAGAGGCTTAGAATGGTCTTTGAATGTATATTAGGACTTATACAACATTAGAATGATCCTAAACAATGCTTGAGTCCCTAAGGGACGTAGAGGATGTAGCATGAGTCCTTGGAGGTTCTAACAAGTGTAGAATGGTTAAGAGAGTATTCTAAAGGCTTAGAATGGTTTAGGAATGTGTATTAGGACTTATAAGAAACATTAGAATGATCCTAAACAATGCTTGAGTCCCCAAGGGACTTAGCGGTTGTAGCATGAGTCGTTGGAGGTTCTAACAATTGTAGAATGGTTAAAAGAGTATTCTAAAGGCTTAGAATGGTCTAGGAATGTGTATAAGGACTTAGCGGAACCATTAGAATGATCCTACACACTGCTTGAGTCCGCAAGGGACGTAGAGGGTGTAGCATGAGTCCTTGGAGGTTCTAACAAGTGTAGAATGGTTAAGAGAGTATTCTAATGGCTTAGAATGGTCTAGGAATGTGTATTAGGACTTAGCGGAACCATTAGAATGATCCTAAACAATGCTTGAGTCCCCAAGGGACGGAAAGGGTGTAGCATGAGTCCTTGGAGGTTCTAACAAGTGTAGAATGGTTAAGAGAGTATTCTAGAGGCTTAGAATGGTCTAGGAATGTGTATTAGGACTTATACAAACATTAGAATGATCCTAAACAATGCTTGAGTCCCCAAGGGACGTAGAGGGTGTAGCATGAGTCCTTGGAGGTTCTAACAAGTGTAGAATGGTTAAGAGAGTATTCTAAAGGCTTAGAATAGTCTAGGAATGTGTATTAGGACTTATAAGAAACATTAGAATGATCCTAAACAATGCTTGAGTCCCTAAGGGACTTAGCGGATGTAGCATGAGTCGTTGGAGGTTCTAACAAGTGTAGAATGGTTAAGAGAGTATTCTAAAGGCTTAGAATGGTCTAGGAAAGTGTATTAGGACTTATACAAACCTTTAGAATGATCCTAAACATTGTTTAGTACCCTAAGGGACGTAGAGGGTGTAGCATGAGTCCTTGGAGGTTCTAACAAGTGTAGAATGGTTAAGAGAGTATTCTGGAGGCTTAGAATGGTCTAGGAATGTGTATTAGAACTTATACAAACATTAGAATGATCCTAAACAATGCTTGAGTCCCCAAGGGACGTAGAGGGTGTAGCATGAGTCCTTGGAGGTTCTAACAAGTGTAGAATGGTTAAGAGAGTATTCTAAAGGCTTAGAATGGTCTAGGAATGTGTATTAGGACTTATACGAACCTTTAGAATGATCCTAAACATTGCTTGGTACCCCTAGGGACGTAGAGGGTGCACCATGAGTCCTTCGAGGTTCTAACAAGTGTAGAATGGTTAAGAGAGTATTCTAAAGGCTTAGAATGATCTACAAATGTGTATTAGGACTTATCGAACCTTTAAAATGATCCTAAACATCGGTTGGTACCCCTACGGACGTAGAGGGTGTAGCATGAGTCCTTGGAGGTTATAACAAGTATAGAATGGTTAATAGAGTATTCTAAAGGCTTAGAATGGTCTAGTTATGTGTATTAGGACTAATAAGAACCATTAGAATTTTCCTAACCAATGCTTGAGTCCCCAAGGGACGTAGAGGGTCTAGCATGAGTCCTTTGAGGTTCTAACAGGTGTAGAATGGTTAAGAGAGTATTCTAAAGGCTTAGAACGGTCTAGGAATGTGTATTACGACTTATAAGAAACATTAGAATGATCCTAAACAATGCTTGAGTCCCCAAGTGACGTAGAGGGTGTAGCATGAGTGCTTGGAGGTTCTAACAAGTGTATAATGGTTAAGAGAGTATTCTAAACGCTTAGAATGGTCTACGAATGTGCATTAGGACTTATCGAACCTTTAGAATGATCCTAATCATTGCTTGGTACCCCTAGGGACGTAGTGGGTGTAGCAAGAGTCCTTGGAGGTTCTAACAAGTGTAGAATGGTTAAGAGAGTATTCTAGAGGCTTAGAATGGTCTAGGAATGTGTATTAAGACTTATACAAACATTAGAATGATCCTAAACAATGCTTGAGTCCCTAAGGGACGTAGAGGGTGTAGCATGAGTCCTTGGAGGTTTTAACAAGTGTAGAATGGTTAAGAGAGTATTCTAAAGGCTTAGAATGGTCTAGGAATGTGTATTAGGACTTAGCGGAACCATTAGAATGATCCTAAACACTGCTTGAGTCCCCAAGGGATGTAAAGGGTGTAGCATGAGTCCTTGGAGGTTCTTACAAGTGTAAAATGGTTAAGAGAGTATTCTAAAGGCTTAGAATGGTCTAGGAATGTGTATTAGGACTTAGCGGAACCATTAGAATGATCCTAAACACTGCTTGAGTCCCCAGGGGATGTAATGGGTGTAGCATGAGTCCTTGGAGGTTCTTACAAGTGTAGAATGGTTAAGAGAGTATTCTAAAGACTTAGAATGGTCTAGGAATGTGTATTAGGACTTATAAGAAACATTAGAATGATCCTAAACAATGCTTGAGTCCCCAAGGGACGTTGAGGGTGTAGCATGAGTCCATGGAGGTTCTAACAAGTGTAGAATGGTTAAGAGAGTATTCTAAAGGCTTAGAATGGTCTAGGAATGTGTATTAGGACTTATAAGAAACATTAGAATGATCCTAAACAATGCTTGAGTCCCCAAGGGACGTAGAGGGTGTAGCATGAGTCCATGGATGTTCTAACAAGTGTAGAATGGTTAAGAGAGTATTCTAAAGGCTTAGAATGGTCTAGGAATGTGTATTAGGACTTAGCGGAACCATTAGAATGATCCTAAACACTGCTTGAGTCCCCAAGGGATGTAAAGGGTGTAGCATGAGTCCTTGGAGGTTCTTACAAGTGTAGAATGGTTAAGAGAGTATTCTAAAGGCTTAGAATGGTCTAGGAATGTGTATTAGGACTTAGCGGAACCATTAGAATGATCCTAAACACTGCTTGAGTCCCCAAGGGATGTAAAGGGTGTAGCATGAGTCCGTGGAGGTTCTTACAAGTGTAGAATGGTTAAGAGAGTATTCTAAAGGCTTAGAATGGTCTAGGAATGTGTATTAGGACTTAGAGGAACCATTAGAATGATCCTAAACACTGCTTGAGTCCCCAAGGGATGGAAAGGGTGTAGCATGAGTCCGTGGAGGTTCTAACAAGTGTAGAATGGTTAAGAGAGTATTCTAGAGGCTTAGAATGGTCTAGGAATGTGTATTAAGACTTATACAAACATTAGAATGATCCTAAACAATGCTTGAGTCCCTAAGGGACGTAGAGGGTGTAGCAAGAGTCCTTGGAGGTTCTAACAAGTGTAGAATGGTTAAGAGAGTATTCTAGAGGCTTAGAATGGTCTAGGAATGTGTATTAAGACTTATACAAACATTAGAATGATCCTAAACAATGCTTGAGTCCCTAAGGGACGTAGAGGGTGTAGCATGAGTCCTTGGAGGTTCTAACAAGTGTAGAATGGTTAAGAGAGTATTCTAAAGGCTTAGAATGGTCTAGGAATGTGTATTAGGACTTAGCGGAACCATTAGAATGATCCTAAACACTGCTTGAGTCCCCAAGGGATGTAATGGGTGTAGCATGAGTCCTTGGAGGTTCTTACAAGTGTAGAATGGTTAAGAGAGTATTCTAAAGACTTAGAATGGTCTAGGAATGTGTATTAGGACTTATAAGAAACATTAGAATGATCCTAAACAATGCTTGAGTCCCCAAGGGACGTAGAGGGTGTAGCATGAGTCCATGGAGGTTCTAACAAGTGTAGAATGGTTAAGAGAGTATTCTAAAGGCTTAGAATGGTCTAGGAATGTGTATTAGGACTTAGCGGAACCATTAGAATGATCCTAAACACTGCTTGAGTTCCCAAGGGATGTAAAGGGTGTAGCATGAGTCCGTGGAGGTTCTTACAAGTGTAGAATGGTTAAGAGAGTATTCTAAAGGCTTAGAATGGTCTAGGAATGTGTATTAGGACTTAGCGGAACCATTAGAATGATCCTAAACACTGCTTGAGTCCCCAAGGGATGTAAAGGGTGTAGCATGAGTCCTTGGAGGTTCTTACAAGTGTAGAATGGTAAGAGAGTATTCTAAAGGCTTAGAATGGTCTAGGAATGTGTATTAGGACTTATAAGAAACATTAGAATGATCCTAAACATTGTTTAGTACCCATGGGACATAGAGGGTGTAGCATGAGTCCTTGGAGGTTCTAACAAGTGTAGAATGGTTAAGAGAGTATTCTAAAGGCTTAGAATGGTCTAGGAATGTGTATTAGGACTTATACAAACATTAGAATGATCCTAAACAATGCTTGAGTCCCCAAGGGACGTAGAGGGTGTAGCATGAGTCCATGGAGGTTCTAACAAGTGTAGAATGGTTAAGAGAGTATTCTAAAGGCTTAGAATGGTCTAGGAATGTGTATTAGGACTTAGCGGAACCATTAGAATGATCCTAAACACTGCTTGAGTTCCCAAGGGATGTAAAGGGTGTAGCATGAGTCCGTGGAGGTTCTTACAAGTGTAGAATGGTTAAGAGAGTATTCTAAAGGCTTAGAATGGTCTAGGAATGTGTATTAGGACTTAGCGGAACCATTAGAATGATCCTAAACACTGCTTGAGTCCCCAAGGGATGTAAAGGGTGTAGCATGAGTCCTTGGAGGTTCTTACAAGTGTAGAATGGTAAGAGAGTATTCTAAAGGCTTAGAATGGTCTAGGAATGTGTATTAGGACTTATAAGAAACATTAGAATGATCCTAAACATTGTTTAGTACCCATGGGACATAGAGGGAGTAGCATGAGTCCTTGGAGGTTCTAACAAGTGTAGAATGGTTAAGAGAGTATTCTAAAGGCTTAGAATGGTCTAGGAATGTGTATTAGGACTTATACAAACATTAGAATGATCCTAAACAATGCTTGAGTCCCCAAGGGACGTAGAGGGTGTAGCATGAGTCCTTGGAGGTTTTAACAAGTGTAGAATGGTTAAGAGAGTATTCTAAAGGCTTAGAATGGTCTAGGAATGTGTATTAGGACTTATACGAAACATTAGAATGATCCTAAACATCGGTTGGTACCCCTACGGACGTAGAGGGTGTAGCATGAGTCCTTGGAGGTTCTAACAAGTATAGAATGGTTAATAGAGTATTCTAAAGGCTTAGAATGGTCTAGGAATGTGTATTAGGACTAATAAGAACCATTAGAATTTTCCTAACCAATGCTTGAGTCCCCAAGGGACGTAGAGGGTCTAGCATGAGTCCTTGGAGGTTCTAACAGGTGTAGATTGGTTAAGAGAGTATTCTAAAGGCTTAGAACGGTCTAGGAATGTGTATTACCACTTATAGGAAACATTAGAATGATCCTAAACAATGGTTGAGTCCCCAAGTGACGTAGAGGGTGTAGCATGAGTGCTTGGAGGTTCTAACAAGTGTAGAATGGTTAAGAGGGTATTCTAAAGGCTTAGAATGGTCTACGAATGTGTATTAGGACTTATCGAACCTTTAGAATGATCCTAAACATTGCTTGGTACCCCTAGGGACGTAGTGGGTGTAGCATGAGTCCTTGGAGGTTCTAACAAGTGTAGAATGGTTAAGAGAGTATTCTAGAGGTTTAGAATGGTCTAGGAATGTGTATTAAGACTTATACAAACATTAGAATGATCCTAAACAATGCTTGAGTCCCTAAGGGACGTAGAGGGTGTAGCATGAGTCCTTGGAGGTTCTAACAAGTGTAGAATGGTTAAGAGAGTATTCTAAAGGCTTAGAATGGTCTAGGAATGTGTATTAGGACTTATACAAACATTAGAATGATCCTAAACAATGCTTGAGTCCCCAAGGGACATAGAGGGTGTAGCATGAGTCCTTGGAGGTTCTAACAAGTGTAGAATGGTTAAGAGAGTATTCTAAAGGCTTAGAATGGTCTAGGAATGTGTATTAGGACTTATAAGAAACATTAGAATGATCCTAAACAATGCTTGAGTCCCCAAGGGACGTAGAGGGTGTAGCATGAGTCCATGGAGGTTCTAACAAGTGTAGAACGGTTAAGAGAGTATTCTAAAGGCTTAGAATGGTCTAGGAATGTGTATTAGGACTTAGCGGAACCATTATAATGATCCTAAACACTGCTTGAGTCCCCAAGGGATGTAAAGGGTGTAGCATGAGTCCTTGGAGGTTCTTACAAGTGTAGAATGGTTAAGAGAGTATTCTAAAGGCTTAGAATGGTCTAGGAATGTGTATTAGGACTTAGCGGAACCATTAGAATGATCCTAAACACTGCTTGAGTCCCCAAGGGATGTAAAGGGTGTAGCATGAGTCCTTGGAGGTTCTTACAAGTGTAGAATGGTTAAGAGAGTATTCTAAAGGCTTAGAATGGTCTAGGAATGTGTATTAGGACTTATAAGAAACATTAGAATGATCCTAAACAATGCTTGAGTCCCCAAGGGACGTAGAGGGTGTAGCATGATTCCATGGAGGTTCTAACAAGTGTAGAATGGTTAAGAGAGTATTCTAAAGGCTTAGAATGGTCTAGGAATGTGTATTAGGACTTAGCGGAACCATTAGAATGATCCTAAACACTGCTTGAGTCCCCAAGGGATGTAAAGGGTGTAGCATGAGTCCTTGGAGGTTCTAACAAGTGTAGAATGGTTAAGAGAGTATTCTAAAGGCTTAGAATGGTCTAGGAATGTGTATTAGGACTTAGCGGAACCATTAGAATGATCCTAAACACTGCTTGAGTCCCCAAGGGATGTAATGGGTGTAGCATGAGTCCTTGGAGGTTCTTACAAGTGTAGAATGGTTAAGAGAGTATTCTAAAGACTTAGAATGGTCTAGGAATGTGTATTAGGACTTATAAGAAACATTAGAATGATCCTAAACAATGCTTGAGTCCCCAAGGGACGTAGTGGGTGTAGCATGAGTCCATGGAGGTTCTAACAAGTGTAGAATGGTTAAGAGAGTATTCTAAAGGCTTAGAATGGTCTAGGAATGTGTATTAGGACTTATACGAAACATTAGAATGATCCTAAACATCGGTTGGTACCCCTACGGACGTAGAGGGTGTAGCATGAGTCCTTGGAGGTTCTTACAAGTGTAGAATGAGTATGCTAAAGGCTTAGAATGGTCTAGGAATGTGTATTAGGACTTATAAGAAACATTAGAATGATCCTAAACATTGTTTAGTACCCTAAGGGACGTAGAGGGTGTAGCATGAGTCCTTGGAGGTTCTAACAAGTGTAGAATGGTTAAGAGAGTATTCTAAAGGCTTAGAATGGTCTAGGAATGTGTATTAGGACTTATACAAACATTAGAATGATCCTAAACAATGCTTGAGTCCCCAAGGGACGTAGAGGGTGTAGCATGAGTCCTTGGAGGTTCTAACAAGTGTAGAATGGTTAAGAGAGTATTCTAAAGGCTTAGAATGGTCTAGGAATGTGTATTAGGACTTATACGAAACATTAGAATGATCCTAAACATCGGTTGGTACCCCTACGGACGTAGAGGGTGTAGCATGAGTCCTTGGAGGTTCTAACAAGTATAGAATGGTTAATAGAGTATTCTAAAGGCTTAGAATGGTCTAGGAATGTGTATTAGGACTAATAAGAACCATTAGAATTTTCCTAACCAATGCTTGAGTCCCCAAGGGACGTAGAGGGTCTAGCATGAGTCCTTGGAGGTTCTAACAGGTGTAGATTGGTTAAGAGAGTACTCTAAAGGCTTAGAACGGTCTAGGAATGTGTATTACCACTTATAAGAAACATTAGAATGATCCTAAACAATGGTTGAGTCCCCAAGTGACGTAGAGGGTGTAGCATGAGTGCTTGGAGGTTCTAACAAGTGTAGAATGGTTAAGAGAGTATTCTAAAGGCTTAGAATGGTCTACGAATGTGTATTAGGACTTATCGAACCTTTAGAATGATCCTAAACATTGCTTGGTACCCCTAGGGACGTAGTGGGTGTAGCATGAGTCCTTGGAGGTTCTAACAAGTGTAGAATGGTTAAGAGAGTATTCTAGAGGTTTAGAATGGTCTAGGAATGTGTATTAAGACTTATACAAACATTAGAATGATCCTAAACAATGCTTGAGTCCCTAAGGGACGTAGAGGGTGTAGCATGAGTCCTTGGAGGTTCTAACAAGTGTAGAATGGTTAAGAGAGTATTCTAAAGGCTTAGAATGGTCTAGGAATGTGTATTAGGACTTATACAAACATTAGAATGATCCTAAACAATGCTTGAGTCCCCAAGGGACATAGAGGGTGTAGCATGAGTCCTTGGAGGTTCTAACAAGTGTAGAATGGTTAAGAGAGTATTCTAAAGGCTTAGAATGGTCTAGGAATGTGTATTAGGACTTATAAGAAACATTAGAATGATCCTAAACAATGCTTGAGTCCCCAAGGGACGTAGAGGGTGTAGCATGAGTCCATGGAGGTTCTAACAAGTGTAGAATGGTTAAGAGAGTATTCTAAAGGCTTAGAATGGTCTAGGAATGTGTATTAGGACTTAGCGGAACCATTAGAATGATCCTAAACACTGCTTGAATCCCCAAGGGATGTAAAGGGTGTAGCATGAGTCCTTGGAGGTTCTTACAAGTGTAGAATGGTTAAGAGAGTATTCTAAAGGCTTAGAATGGTCTAGGAATGTGTATTAGGACTTAGCGGAACCATTAGTATGATCCTAAACACTGCTTGAGTCCCCAAGGGATGTAATGGGTGTAGCATGAGTCCTTGGAGGTTCTTACAAGTGTAGAATGGTTAAGAGAGTATTCTAAAGACTTAGAATGGTCTAGGAATGTGTATTAGGACTTATAAGAAACATTAGAATGATCCTAAACAATGCTTGAGTCCCCAAGGGACGTAGAGGGTGTAGCATGAGTCCATGGAGGTTCTAACAAGTGTAGAATGGTTAAGAGAGTATTCTAAAGGCTTAGAATGGTCTAGGAATGTGTATTAGGACTTAGCGGAACCATTAGAATGATCCTAAACACTGCTTGAGTCCCCAAGGGATGTAAAGGGTGTAGCATGAGTCCTTGGAGGTTCTTACAAGTGTAGAATGGTTAAGAGAGTATTCTAAAGGCTTAGAATGGTCTAGGAATGTGTATTAGGACTTAGCGGAACCATTAGAATGATCCTAAACACTGCTTGAGTCCCCAAGGGATGTAAAGGGTGTAGCATGAGTCCATGGAGGTTCTAACAAGTGTAGAATGGTTAAGAGAGTATTCTAAAGGCTTAGAATGGTCTAGGAATGTGTATTAGGACTTAGCGGAACCATTAGAATGATCCTAAACACTGCTTGAGTCCCCAAGGGATGTAATGGGTGTAGCATGAGTCCTTGGAGGTTCTTACAAGTGTAGAATGGTTAAGAGAGTATTCTAAAGACTTAGAATGGTCTAGGAATGTGTATTAGGACTTATAAGAAACATTAGAATGATCCTAAACAATGCTTGAGTCCCCAAGGGACGTAGAGGGTGTAGCATGAGTCCATGGAGGTTCTAACAAGTGTAGAATGGTTAAGAGAGTATTCTAAAGGCTTAGAATGGTCTAGGAATGTGTATTAGGACTTAGCGGAACCATTAGAATGATCCTAAACAATGCTTGAGTCCCCAAGGGACGTAGAGGGTGTAGCATGATTCCATGGAGGTTCTAACAAGTGTAGAATGGTTAAGAGAGTATTCTAAAGGCTTAGAATGGTCTAGGAATGTGTATTAGGACTTAGCGGAACCATTAGAATGATCCTAAACACTGCTTGAGTCCCCAAGGGATGTAAAGGGTGTAGCATGAGTCCATGGAGGTTCTAACAAGTGTAGAATGGTTAAGAGAGTATTCTAAAGGCTTAGAATGGTCTAGGAATGTGTATTAGGACTTAGCGGAACCATTAGAATGATCCTAAACACTGCTTGAGTCCCCAAGGGATGTAAAGGGTGTAGCATGAGTCCTTCGAGGTTCTTACAAGTGTAGAATGGTTAAGAGAGTATTCTAAAGGCTTAGAATGGTCTAGGAATGTGTATTAGGACTTATACAAACATTAGAATGATCCTAAACAATGCTTGAGTCCCCAAGGGACATAGAGGGTGTAGCATGAGTCCTTGGAGGTTCTAACAAGTGTAGAATGGTTAAGAGAGTATTCTAAAGGCTTAGAATGGTCTAGGAATGCGTATTAGGACTTATAAGAAACATTAGAATGATCCTAAACAATGCTTGAGTCCCCAAGGGACGTAGAGGGTGTAGCATGAGTCCATGGAGGTTCTAACAAGTGTAGAACGGTTAAGAGAGTATTCTAAAGGCTTAGAATGGTCTAGGAATGTGTATTAGGACTTAGCGGAACCATTAGAATGATCCTAAACACTGCTTGAGTCCCCAAGGGATGTAATGGGTGTAGCATGAGTCCTTGGAGGTTCTTACAAGTGTAGAATGGTTAAGAGAGTATTCTAAAGACTTAGAATGGTCTAGGAATGTGTATTAGGACTTATAAGAAACATTAGAATGATCCTAAACAATGCTTGAGTCCCCAAGGGACGTAGTGGGTGTAGCATGAGTCCATGGAGGTTCTAACAAGTGTAGAATGGTTAAGAGAGTATTCTAAAGGCTTAGAATGGTCTAGGAATGTGTATTAGGACTTAGCGGAACCATTAGAATGATCCTAAACACTGCTTGAGTCCCCAAGGGATGTAAAGGGTGTAGCATGAGTCCTTGGAGGTTCTTACAAGTGTAGAATGGTTAAGAGAGTATTCTAAAGGCTTAGAATGGTCTAGGAATGTGTATTAGGACTTAGCGGAACCATTAGAATGATCCTAAACACTGCTTGAGTCCCCAAGGGATGTAAAGGGTGTAGCATGAGTCCATGGAGGTTCTAACAAGTGTAGAATGGTTAAGAGAGTATTCTAAAGGCTTAGAATGGTCTAGGAATGTGTATTAGGACTTAGCGGAACCATTAGAATGATCCTAAACACTGCTTGAGTCCCCAAGGGATGTAAAGGGTGTAGCATGAGTCCTTGGAGGTTCTTACAAGTGTAGAATGGTTAAGAGAGTATTCTAAAGGCTTAGAATGGTCTAGGAATGTGTATTAGGACTTAGCGGAACCATTAGTATGATCCTAAACACTGCTTGAGTCCCCAAGGGATGTAATGGGTGTAGCATGAGTCCTTGGAGGTTCTTACAAGTGTAGAATGGTTAAGAGAGTATTCTAAAGACTTAGAATGGTCTAGGAATGTGTATTAGGACTTATAAGAAACATTAGAATGATCCTAAACAATGCTTGAGTCCCCAAGGGACGTAGAGGGTGTAGCATGAGTCCATGGAGGTTCTAACAAGTGTAGAATGGTTAAGAGAGTATTCTAAAGGCTTAGAATGGTCTAGGAATGTGTATTAGGACTTAGCGGAACCATTAGAATGATCCTAAACACTGCTTGAGTCCCCAAGGGATGTAAAGGGTGTAGCATGAGTCCTTGGAGGTTCTTACAAGTGTAGAATGGTTAAGAGAGTATTCTAAAGGCTTAGAATGGTCTAGGAATGTGTATTAGGACTTAGCGGAACCATTAGAATGATCCTAAACACTGCTTGAGTCCCCAAGGGATGTAAAGGGTGTAGCATGAGTCCTTGGAGGTTCTTACAAGTGTAGAATGGTTAAGAGAGTATTCTAAAGGCTTAGAATGGTCTAGGAATGTGTATTAGGACTTAGCGGAACCATTATAATGATCCTAAACACTGCTTGAATCCCTAAGGGATGTAAAGGGTGTAGCATGAGTCCTTGGAGGTTCTTACAAGTGTAGAATGGTTAAGAGAGTATTCTAAAGGCTTAGAATGGTCTAGGAATGTGTATTAGGACTTAGCGGAACCATTAGAATGATCCTAAACACTGCTTGAGTCCCCAAGGGATGTAAAGGGTGTAGCATGAGTCCTTGGAGGTTCTTACAAGTGTAGAATGGTTAAGAGAGTATTCTAAAGGCTTAGAATGGTCTAGGAATGTGTATTAGGACTTATAAGAAACATTAGAATGATCCTAAACAATGCTTGAGTCCCCAAGGGACGTAGAGGGTGTAGCATGATTCCATGGAGGTTCTAACAAGTGTAGAATGGTTAAGAGAGTATTCTAAAGGCTTAGAATGGTCTAGGAATGTGTATTAGGACTTAGCGGAACCATTAGAATGATCCTAAACACTGCTTGAGTCGCCAAGGGATGTAAAGGGTGTAGCATGAGTCCATGGAGGTTCTAACAAGTGTAGAATGGTTAAGAGAGTATTCTAAAGGCTTAGAATGGTCTAGGAATGTGTATTAGGACTTAGCGGAACCATTAGAATGATCCTAAACACTGCTTGAGTCCCCAAGGGATGTAATGGGTGTAGCATGAGTCCTTGGAGGTTCTTACAAGTGTAGAATGGTTAAGAGAGTATTCTAAAGACTTAGAATGGTCTAGGAATGTGTATTAGGACTTATAAGAAACATTAGAATGATCCTAAACAATGCTTGAGTCCCCAAGGGACGTAGTGGGTGTAGCATGAGTCCATGGAGGTTCTAACAAGTGTAGAATGGTTAAGAGAGTATTCTAAAGGCTTAGAATGGTCTAGGAATGTGTATTAGGACTTATACGAAACATTAGAATGATCCTAAACATCGGTTGGTACCCCTACGGACGTAGAGGGTGTAGCATGAGTCCTTGGAGGTTCTAACAAGTATAGAATGGTTAAGAGAGTATTCTAAAGGCTTAGAATGGTCTAGGAATGTGTATTAGGACTTATAAGAAACATTAGAATGATCCTAAACAATGCTTGAGTCCCCAAGGGACGTAGTGGGTGTAGCATGAGTCCATGGAGGTTCTAACAAGTGTAGAATGGTTAAGAGAGTATTCTAAAGGCTTAGAATGGTCTAGGAATGTGTATTAGGACTTATACGAAACATTAGAATGATCCTAAACATCAGTTGGTACCCCTACGGACGTAGAGGGTGTAGCATGAGTCCATGGAGGTTCTAACAAGTGTAGAATGGTTAAGAGAGTATTCTAAAGGCTTAGAATGGTCTAGGAATGTGTATTAGGACTTATACGAAACATTAGAATGATCCTAAACATCGGTTGGTACCCCTACGGACGTAGAGGGTGTAGCATGAGTCCTTGGAGGTTCTTACAAGTGTAGAATGAGTATGCTAAAGGCTTAGAATGGTCTAGGAATGTGTATTAGGACTTAGCGGAACCATTAGAATGATCCTAAACAATGCTTGAGTCCCCAAGGGACGTAGTGGGTGTAGCATGAGTCCATGGAGGTTCTAACAAGTGTAGAATGGTTAAGAGAGTATTCTAAAGGCTTAGAATGGTCTAGGAATGTGTATTAGGACTTATACGAAACATTAGAATGATCCTAAACATCGGTTGGTACCCCTACGGACGTAGAGGGTGTAGCATGAGTCCATGGAGGTTCTAACAAGTGTAGAATGGTTAAGAGAGTATTCTAAAGGCTTAGAATGGTCTAGGAATGTGTATTAGGACTTAGCGGAACCATTAGAATGATCCTAAACACTGCTTGAGTCGCCAAGGGATGTAAAGGGTGTAGCATGAGTCCATGGAGGTTCTAACAAGTGTAGAATGGTTAAGAGAGTATTCTAAAGGCTTAGAATGGTCTAGGAATGTGTATTAGGACTTAGCGGAACCATTAGAATGATCCTAAACACTGCTTGAGTCCCCAAGGGATGTAATGGGTGTAGCATGAGTCCTTGGAGGTTCTTACAAGTGTAGAATGGTTAAGAGAGTATTCTAAAGACTTAGAATGGTCTAGGAATGTGTATTAGGACTTATAAGAAACATTAGAATGATCCTAAACAATGCTTGAGTCCCCAAGGGACGTAGTGGGTGTAGCATGAGTCCATGGAGGTTCTAACAAGTGTAGAATGGTTAAGAGAGTATTCTAAAGGCTTAGAATGGTCTAGGAATGTGTATTAGGACTTATACGAAACATTAGAATGATCCTAAACATCGGTTGGTACCCCTACGGACGTAGAGGGTGTAGCATGAGTCCTTGGAGGTTCTAACAAGTATAGAATGGTTAAGAGAGTATTCTAAAGGCTTAGAATGGTCTAGGAATGTGTATTAGGACTTATAAGAAACATTAGAATGATCCTAAACAATGCTTGAGTCCCCAAGGGACGTAGTGGGTGTAGCATGAGTCCATGGAGGTTCTAACAAGTGTAGAATGGTTAAGAGAGTATTCTAAAGGCTTAGAATGGTCTAGGAATGTGTATTAGGACTTATACGAAACATTAGAATGATCCTAAACATCAGTTGGTACCCCTACGGACGTAGAGGGTGTAGCATGAGTCCATGGAGGTTCTAACAAGTGTAGAATGGTTAAGAGAGTATTCTAAAGGCTTAGAATGGTCTAGGAATGTGTATTAGGACTTATACGAAACATTAGAATGATCCTAAACATCGGTTGGTACCCCTACGGACGTAGAGGGTGTAGCATGAGTCCTTGGAGGTTCTTACAAGTGTAGAATGAGTATGCTAAAGGCTTAGAATGGTCTAGGAATGTGTATTAGGACTTAGCGGAACCATTAGAATGATCCTAAACAATGCTTGAGTCCCCAAGGGACGTAGTGGGTGTAGCATGAGTCCATGGAGGTTCTAACAAGTGTAGAATGGTTAAGAGAGTATTCTAAAGGCTTAGAATGGTCTAGGAATGTGTATTAGGACTTATACGAAACATTAGAATGATCCTAAACATCGGTTGGTACCCCTACGGACGTAGAGGGTGTAGCATGAGTCCATGGAGGTTCTAACAAGTGTAGAATGGTTAAGAGAGTATTCTAAAGGCTTAGAATGGTCTAGGAATGTGTATTAGGACTTATACGAAACATTAGAATGATCCTAAACATCGGTTGGTACCCCTACGGACGTAGAGGGTGTAGCATGAGTCCTTGGAGGTTCTTACAAGTGTAGAATGAGTATGCTAAAGGCTTAGAATGGTCTAGGAATGTGTATTAGGACTTATACGAAACATTAGAATGATCCTAAACATCGGTTGGTACCCCTACGGACGTAGAGGGTGTAGCATGAGTCCTTGGAGGTTCTAACAAGTGTAGAATGGTTAAGAGAGTATTCTAAAGGCTTAGAATGGTCTAGGAATGTGTATTAGGACTTATAAGAAACATTAGAATGATCCTAAACAATGCTTGAGTCCCCAAGGGACGTAGAGGGTGTAGCATGAGTCCTTGGAGGTTATAACAAGTGTAGAATGGTTAAGAGAGTATTCTAAAGGCTTAGAATGGTCTAGGAATGTGTATTAGGACTTATAAGAAACATTAGAATGATCCTAAACAATGCTTGAGTCCCCAAGGGACGTAGAGGGTGTAGCATGAGTCCATGGAGGTTCTAACAAGTGTAGAATGGTTAAGAGAGTATTCTAAAGGCTTAGAATGGTCTAGGAATGTGTATTAGGACTTAGCGGAACCATTAGAATGATCCTAAACACTGCTTGAGTCCCCAAGGGATGTAAAGGGTGTAGCATGAGTCCTTGGAGGTTCTTACAAGTGTAGAATGGTTAAGAGAGTATTCTAAAGGCTTAGAATGGTCTAGGAATGTGTATTAGGACTTAGCGGAACCATTAGAATGATCCTAAACACTGCTTGAGTCCCCAAGGGATGTAAAGGGTGTAGCATGAGTCCTTGGAGGTTCTTACAAGTGTAGAATGGTTAAGAGAGTATTCTAAAGGCTTAGAATGGTCTAGGAATGTGTATTAGGACATATAAGAAACATTAGAATGATCCTAAACAATGCTTGAGTCCCCAAGGGACATAGAGGGTGTAGCATGAGTCCTTGGAGGTTCTAACAAGTGTAGAATGGTTAAGAGAGTATTCTAAAGGCTTAGAATGGTCTAGGAATGTGTATTAGGACTTATAAGAAACATTAGAATGATCCTAAACAATGCTTGAGTCCCCAAGGGACGTAGAGGGTGTAGCATGAGTCCATGGAGGTTCTAACAAGTGCAGAATGGTTAAGAGAGTATTCTAAAGGCTTAGAATGGTCTAGGAATGTGTATTAGGACTTAGCGGAACCATTAGAATGATCCTAAACACTGCTTGAGTCCCCAAGGGATGTAAAGGGTGTAGCATGAGTCCTTGGAGGTTCTTACAAGTGTAGAATGGTTAAGAGAGTATTCTAAAGGCTTAGAATGGTCTAGGAATGTGTATTAGGACTTAGCGGAACCATTAGAATGATCCTAAACACTGCTTGAGTCCCCAAGGGATGTAAAGGGTGTAGCCTGAGTCCATGGAGGTTCTAACAAGTGTAGAATGGTTAAGAGAGTATTCTAAAGGCTTAGAATGGTCTAGGAATGTGTATTAGGACTTAGCGGAACCATTAGAATGATCCTAAACACTGCTTGAGTCCCCAAGGGATGTAAAGGGTGTAGCATGAGTCCTTGGAGGTTCTTACAAGTGTAGAATGGTTAAGAGAGTATTCTAAAGGCTTAGAATGGTCTAGGAATGTGTATTAGGACTTATAAGAAACATTAGAATGATCCTAAACAATGCTTGAGTCCCCAAGGGACGTAGAGGGTGTA
Source organism: Crotalaria pallida (assembly GCA_037953625.1). NCBI lineage: Eukaryota > Viridiplantae > Streptophyta > Magnoliopsida > Fabales > Fabaceae > Crotalaria > Crotalaria pallida. The sequence goes on along the minus strand of CM075655.1, from coordinate 59,622,077 downwards.
GCATGATTCCATGGAGGTTCTAACAAGTGTAGAATGGTTAAGAGAGTATTCTAAAGGCTTAGAATGGTCTAGGAATGTGTATTAGGACTTAGTGGAACCATTAGAATGATCCTAAACACTGCTTGAGTCCCCAAGGGATGTAAAGGGTGTAGCATGAGTCCATGGAGGTTCTAACAAGTGTAGAATGGTTAAGAGAGTATTCTAAAGGCTTAGAATGGTCTAGGAATGTGTATTTGGACTTAGCGGAACCATTAGAATGATCCTAAACACTGCTTGAGTCCCCAAGGGATGTAAAGGGTGTAGCATGAGTCCTTGGAGGTTCTTACAAGTGTAGAATGGTTAAGAGAGTATTCTAAAGGCTTAGAATGGTCTAGGAATGTGTATTAGGACTTAGCGGAACCATTAGAATGATCCTAAACACTGCTTGAGTCCCCAAGGGATGTAAAGGGTGTAGCATGAGTCCTTGGAGGTTCTTACATGTGTAGAATGGTTAAGAGAGTATTCTAAAGGCTTAGAATGGTCTAGGAATGTGTATTAGGACTTATAAGAAACATTAGAATGATCCTAAACAATGCTTGAGTCCCCAAGGGACGTAGAGGGTGTAGCATGATTCCAATGAGGTTCTAACAAGTGTAGAATGGTTAAGAGAGTATTCTAAAGGCTTAGAATGGTCTAGGAATGTGTATTTGGACTTAGCGGAACCATTAGAATGATCCTAAACACTGCTTGAGTCCCCAAGGGATGTAAAGGGTGTAGCATGAGTCCTTGGAGGTTCTTACAAGTGTAGAATGGTTAAGAGAGTATTCTAAAGGCTTAGAATGGTCTAGGAATGTGTATTAGGACTTATAAGAAACATTAGAATGATCCTAAACAATGCTTGAGTCCCCAAGGGACGTAAAGGGTGTAGCATGAGTCCATGGAGGTTCTAACAAGTGTAGAATGGTTAAGAGAGTATTCTAAAGGCTTAGAATGGTCTAGGAATGTGTATTAGGACTTATAAGAAACATTAGAATGATCCTAAACAATGCTTGAGTCCCCAAGGGACGTAGAGGGTGTAGCATGAGTCCATGGAGGTTCTAACAAGTGTAGAATGGTTAAGAGAGTATTCTAAAGGCTTAGAATGGTCTAGGAATGTGTATTAGGACTAATAAGAACCATTAGAATTTTCCTAACCAATGCTTGAGTCCCCAAGGGACGTAGAGGGTCTAGCATGAGTCCTTGGAGGTTCTAACAGGTGTAGATTGGTTAAGAGAGTATTCTAAAGGCTTAGAACGGTCTAGGAATGTGTATTACCACTTATAAGAAACATTAGAATAATCCTAAACAATGGTTGAGTCCCCAAGTGACGTAGAGGGTGTAGCATGAGTGCTTGGAGGTTCTAACAAGTGTAGAATGGTTAAGAGAGTATTCTAAAGGCTTAGAATGGTCTACGAATGTGTATTAGGACTTATCGAACCTTTAGAATGATCCTAAACATTGCTTGGTACCCATAGGGACGTAGTGGGTGTAGCATGAGTCCTTGGAGGTTCTAACAAGTGTAGAATGGTTAAGAGAGTATTCTAGAGGTTTAGAATGGTCTAGGAATGTGTATTAAGACTTATACAAACATTAGAATGATCCTAAACAATGCTTGAGTCCCTAAGGGACGTAGAGGGTGTAGCATGAGTCCTTGGAGGTTCTAACAAGTGTAGAATGGTTAAGAGAGTATTCTAAAGGCTTAGAATGGTCTAGGAATGTGTATTAGGACTTATACAAACATTAGAATGATCCTAAACAATGCTTGAGTCCCCAAGGGACGTAGAGGGTGTAGCATGAGTCCTTGGAGGTTCTAACAAGTGTAGAATGGTTAAGAGAGTATTCTAAAGGCTTAGAATGGTCTAGGAATGTGTATTAGGACTTATAAGAAACATTAGAATGATCCTAAACAATGCTTGAGTCCCCAAGGGACGTAGAGGGTGTAGCATGAGTCCATGGAGGTTCTAACAAGTGTAGAATGGTTAAGAGAGTATTCTAAAGGCTTAGAATGGTCTAGGAATGTGTATTTGGACTTAGCGGAACCATTAGAATGATCCTAAACACTGCTTGAGTCCCCAAGGGATGTAAAGGGTGTAGCATGAGTCCTTGGAGCTTCTTACAAGTGTAGAATGGTTAAGAGAGTATTCTAAAGGCTTAGAATGGTCTAGGAATGTGTATTAGGACTTAGCGGAACCATTAGAATGATCCTAAACACTGCTTGAGTCCCCAAGGGACGTAGAGGGTGTAGCATGAGTCCTTGGAGGTTCTTACAAGTGTAGAATGGTTAAGAGAGTATTCTAAAGGCTTAGAATGGTCTAGGAATGTGTATTAGGACTTAGCGGAACCATTAGAATGATCCTAAACACTGCTTGAGTCCCCAAGGGATGTAAAGGGTGTAGCATGAGTCCTTGGAGGTTCTTACAAGTGTAGAATGGTTAAGAGAGTATTCTAAAGGCTTAGAATGGTCTAGGAATGTGTATTAGGACTTAGCGGAACCATTAGAATGATCCTAAACACTGCTTGAGTCCCCAAGGGATGTAAAGGGTGTAGCATGAGTCCGTGGAGGTTCTTACAAGTGTAGAATGGTTAAGAGAGTATTCTAAAGGCTTAGAATGGTCTAGGAATGTGTATTAGGACTTAGCGGAACCATTAGAATGATCCTAAACACTGCTTGAGTCCCCAAGGGATGTAAAGGGTGTAGCATGAGTCCTTGGAGGTTCTTACAAGTGTAGAATGGTTAAGAGAGTATTCTAAAGGCTTAGAATGGTCTAGGAATGTGTATTAGGACTTATAAGAAACATTAGAATGATCCTAAACAATGCTTGAGTCCCCAAGGGACGTAGAGGGTGTAGCATGAGTCCATGGAGGTTCTAACAAGTGTAGAATGGTTAAGAGAGTATTCTAAAGGCTTAGAATGGTCTAGGAATGTGTATTAGGACTTATAAGAAACATTAGAATGATCCTAAACAATGCTTGAGTCCCCAAGGGACGTAGAGGGTGTAGCATGAGTCCATGGAGGTTCTAACAAGTGTAGAATGGTTAAGAGAGTATTCTAAAGGCTTAGAATGGTCTAGGAATGTGTATTAGGACTTATACAAACATTAGAATGATCCTAAACAATGCTTGAGTCCCCAAGGGACGTAGAGGGTGTAGCATGAGTCCTTGGAGGTTCTAAGAAGTGTAGAATGGTTAAGAGAGTATTCTAAAGGCTTAGAATGGTCTAGGAATGTGTATTAGGACTTATAAGAAACATTAGAATGATCCTAAACAATGCTTGAGTCCCCAAGGGACGTAGAGGGTGTAGCATGAGTCCATGGAGGTTCTAACAAGTGTAGAATGGTTAAGAGAGTATTCTAAAGGCTTAGAATGGTCTAGGAATGTGTATTTGGACTTAGCGGAACCATTAGAATGATCCTAAACACTGCTTGAGTCCCCAAGGGATGTAAAGGGTGTAGCATGAGTCCTTGGAGGTTCTTACAAGTGTAGAATGGTTAAGAGAGTATTCTAAAGGCTTAGAATGGTCTAGGAATGTGTATTAGGACTTAGCGGAACCATTAGAATGATCCTAAACACTGCTTGAGTCCCCAAGGGATGTAAAGGGTGTAGCATGAGTCCTTGGAGGTTCTTACATGTGTAGAATGGTTAAGAGAGTATTCTAAAGGCTTAGAATGGTCTAGGAATGTGTATTAGGACTTATAAGAAACATTAGAATGATCCTAAACAATGCTTGAGTCCCCAAGGGACGTAGAGGGTGTAGCATGATTCCAATGAGGTTCTAACAAGTGTAGAATGGTTAAGAGAGTATTCTAAAGGCTTAGAATGGTCTAGGAATGTGTATTTGGACTTAGCGGAACCATTAGAATGATCCTAAACACTGCTTGAGTCCCCAAGGGATGTAAAGGGTGTAGCATGAGTCCTTGGAGCTTCTTACAAGTGTAGAATGGTTAAGAGAGTATTCTAAAGGCTTAGAATGGTCTAGGAATGTGTATTAGGACTTATAAGAAACATTAGAATGATCCTAAACAATGCTTGAGTCCCCAAGGGACGTAAAGGGTGTAGCATGAGTCCATGGAGGTTCTAACAAGTGTAGAATGGTTAAGAGAGTATTCTAAAGGCTTAGAATGGTCTAGGAATGTGTATTAGGACTTATAAGAAACATTAGAATGATCCTAAACAATGCTTGAGTCCCCAAGGGACGTAGAGGGTGTAGCATGAGTCCATGGAGGTTCTAACAAGTGTAGAATGGTTAAGAGAGTATTCTAAAGGCTTAGAATGGTCTAGGAATGTGTATTAGGACTAATAAGAACCATTAGAATTTTCCTAACCAATGCTTGAGTCCCCAAGGGACGTAGAGGGTCTAGCATGAGTCCTTGGAGGTTCTAACAGGTGTAGATTGGTTAAGAGAGTATTCTAAAGGCTTAGAACGGTCTAGGAATGTGTATTACCACTTATAAGAAACATTAGAATGATCCTAAACAATGGTTGAGTCCCCAAGTGACGTAGAGCGTGTAGCATGAGTGCTTGGAGGTTCTAACAAGTGTAGAATGGTTAAGAGAGTATTCTAAAGGCTTAGAATGGTCTACGAATGTGTATTAGGACTTATCGAACCTTTAGAATGATCCTAAACATTGCTTGGTACCCCTAGGGACGTAGTGGGTGTAGCATGAGTCCTTGGAGGTTCTAACAAGTGTAGAATGGTTAAGAGAGTATTCTAGAGGTTTAGAATGGTCTAGGAATGTGTATTAAGACTTATACAAACATTAGAATGATCCTAAACAATGCTTGAGTCCCTAAGGGACGTAGAGGGTGTAGCATGAGTCCTTGGAGGTTCTAACAAGTGTAGAATGGTTAAGAGAGTATTCTAAAGGCTTAGAATGGTCTAGGAATGTGTATTAGGACTTATACAAACATTAGAATGATCCTAAACAATGCTTGAGTCCCCAAGGGACGTAGAGGGTGTAGCATGAGTCCTTGGAGGTTCTAACAAGTGTAGAATGGTTAAGAGAGTATTCTAAAGGCTTAGAATGGTCTAGGAATGTGTATTAGGACTTATAAGAAACATTAGAATGATCCTAAACAATGCTTGAGTCCCCAAGGGACGTAGAGGGTGTAGCATGAGTCCATGGAGGTTCTAACAAGTGTAGAATGGTTAAGAGAGTATTCTAAAGGCTTAGAATGGTCTAGGAATGTGTATTTGGACTTAGCGGAACCATTAGAATGATCCTAAACACTGCTTGAGTCCCCAAGGGATGTAAAGGGTGTAGCATGAGTCCTTGGAGCTTCTTACAAGTGTAGAATGGTTAAGAGAGTATTCTAAAGGCTTAGAATGGTCTAGGAATGTGTATTAGGACTTAGCGGAACCATTAGAATGATCCTAAACACTGCTTGAGTCCCCAAGGGACGTAGAGGGTGTAGCATGAGTCCTTGGAGGTTCTTACAAGTGTAGAATGGTTAAGAGAGTATTCTAAAGGCTTAGAATGGTCTAGGAATGTGTATTAGGACTTAGCGGAACCATTAGAATGATCCTAAACACTGCTTGAGTCCCCAAGGGATGTAAAGGGTGTAGCATGAGTCCTTGGAGGTTCTTACAAGTGTAGAATGGTTAAGAGAGTATTCTAAAGGCTTAGAATGGTCTAGGAATGTGTATTAGGACTTAGCGGAACCATTAGAATGATCCTAAACACTGCTTGAGTCCCCAAGGGATGTAAAGGGTGTAGCATGAGTCCGTGGAGGTTCTTACAAGTGTAGAATGGTTAAGAGAGTATTCTAAAGGCTTAGAATGGTCTAGGAATGTGTATTAGGACTTAGCGGAACCATTAGAATGATCCTAAACACTGCTTGAGTCCCCAAGGGATGTAAAGGGTGTAGCATGAGTCCTTGGAGGTTCTTACAAGTGTAGAATGGTTAAGAGAGTATTCTAAAGGCTTAGAATGGTCTAGGAATGTGTATTAGGACTTATAAGAAACATTAGAATGATCCTAAACAATGCTTGAGTCCCCAAGGGACGTAGAGGGTGTAGCATGAGTCCATGGAGGTTCTAACAAGTGTAGAATGGTTAAGAGAGTATTCTAAAGGCTTAGAATGGTCTAGGAATGTGTATTAGGACTTATACAAACATTAGAATGATCCTAAACAATGCTTGAGTCCCCAAGGGACGTAGAGGGTGTAGCATGAGTCCTTGGAGGTTCTAAGAAGTGTAGAATGGTTAAGAGAGTATTCTAAAGGCTTAGAATGGTCTAGGAATGTGTATTAGGACTTATAAGAAACATTAGAATGATCCTAAACAATGCTTGAGTCCCCAAGGGACGTAGAGGGTGTAGCATGAGTCCATGGAGGTTCTAACAAGTGTAGAATGGTTAAGAGAGTATTCTAAAGGCTTAGAATGGTCTAGGAATGTGTATTTGGACTTAGCGGAACCATTAGAATGATCCTAAACACTGCTTGAGTCCCCAAGGGATGTAAAGGGTGTAGCATGAGTCCTTGGAGGTTCTTACAAGTGTAGAATGGTTAAGAGAGTATTCTAAAGGCTTAGAATGGTCTAGGAATGTGTATTAGGACTTATAAGAAACATTAGAATGATCCTAAACAATGCTTGAGTCCCCAAGGGACGTAGAGGGTGTAGCATGAGTCCATGGAGGTTCTAACAAGTGTAGAATGGTTAAGAGAGTATTCTAAAGGCTTAGAATGGTCTAGGAATGTGTATTAGGACTTATAAGAAACATTAGAATGATCCTAAACAATGCTTGAGTCCCCAAGGGACGTAGAGGGTGTAGCATGAGTCCGTGGAGGTTCTAACAAGTGTAGAATGGTTAAGAGAGTATTCTAAAGGCTTAGAATGGTCTAGGAATGTGTATTAGGACTTATACAAACATTAGAATGATCCTAAACAATGCTTGAGTCCCCAAGGGACGTAGAGGGTGTAGCATGAGTCCTTGGAGGTTCTAACAAGTGTAGAATGGTTAAGAGAGTATTCTAAAGGCTTAGAATGGTCTAGGAATGTGTATTAGGACTTATAAGAAACATTAGAATGATCCTAAACAATGCTTGAGTCCCCAAGGGACGTAGAGGGTGTAGCATGAGTCCATGGAGGTTCTAACAAGTGTAGAATGGTTAAGAGAGTATTCTAAAGGCTTAGAATGGTCTAGGAATGTGTATTTGGACTTAGCGGAACCATTAGAATGATCCTAAACACTGCTTGAGTCCCCAAGGGATGTAAAGGGTGTAGCATGAGTCCTTGGAGGTTCTTACAAGTGTAGAATGGTTAAGAGAGTATTCTAAAGGCTTAGAATGGTCTAGGAATGTGTATTAGGACTTATAAGAAACATTAGAATGATCCTAAACAATGCTTGAGTCCCCAAGGGACGTAGAGGGTGTAGCATGAGTCCATGGAGGTTCTAACAAGTGTAGAATGGTTAAGAGAGTATTCTAAAGGCTTAGAATGGTCTAGGAATGTGTATTAGGACTTATACAAACATTAGAATGATCCTAAACAATGCTTGAGTCCCCAAGGGACGTAGAGGGTGTAGCATGAGTCCATGGAGGTTCTAACAAGTGTAGAATGGTTAAGAGAGTATTCTAAAGGCTTAGAATGGTCTAGGAATGTGTATTAGGACTTATACAAACATTAGAATGATCCTAAACAATGCTTGAGTCCCCAAGGGACGTAGAGGGTGTAGCATGAGTCCTTGGAGGTTCTAACAAGTGTAGAATGGTTAAGAGAGTATTCTAAAGGCTTAGAATGGTCTAGGAATGTGTATTACGACTTATACAAACATTAGAATGATCCTAAACAATGCTTGAGTCCCCAAGGGACGTAGAGGGTGTAGCATGAGTCCATGGAGGTTCTTACAAGTGTAGAATGGTTAAGAGAGTATTCTAAAGGCTTAGAATGGTCTAGGAATGTGTATTTGGACTTAGCGGAACCATTAGAATGATCCTAAACACTGCTTGAGTCCCCAAGGGATGTAAAGGGTGTAGCATGAGTCCTTGGAGGTTCTTACAAGTGTAGAATGGTTAAGAGAGTATTCTAAAGGCTTAGAATGGTCTAGGAATGTGTATTAGGACTTATAAGAAACATTAGAATGATCCTAAACAATGCTTGAGTCCCCAAGGGACGTAGAGGGTGTAGCATGAGTCCATGGAGGTTCTAACAAGTGTAGAATGGTTAAGAGAGTATTCTAAAGGCTTAGAATGGTCTAGGAATGTGTATTAGGACTTATACAAACATTAGAATGATCCTAAACAATGCTTGAGTCCCCAAGGGACGTAGAGGGTGTAGCATGAGTCCTTGGAGGTTCTAACAAGTGTAGAATGGTTAAGAGAGTATTCTAAAGGCTTAGAATGGTCTAGGAATGTGTATTAGGACTTATAAGAAACATTAGAATGATCCTAAACAATGCTTGAGTCCCCAAGGGACGTAGAGGGTGTAGCATGAGTCCATGGAGGTTCTAACAAGTGTAGAATGGTTAAGAGAGTATTCTAAAGGCTTAGAATGGTCTAGGAATGTGTATTTGGACTTAGCGGAACCATTAGAATGATCCTAAACACTGCTTGAGTCCCCAAGGGATGTAAAGGGTGTAGCATGAGTCCTTGGAGGTTCTTACAAGTGTAGAATGGTTAAGAGAGTATTCTAAAGGCTTAGAATGGTCTAGGAATGTGTATTAGGACTTAGCGGAACCATTAGAATGATCCTAAACACTGCTTGAGTCCCCAAGGGATGTAAAGGGTGTAGCATGAGTCCTTGGAGGTTCTTACAAGTGTAGAATGGTTAAGAGAGTATTCTAAAGGCTTAGAATGGTCTAGGAATGTGTATTAGGACTTAGCGGAACCATTAGAATGATCCTAAACACTGCTTGAGTCCCCAAGGGATGTAAAGGGTGTAGCATGAGTCCTTGGAGGTTCTTACAAGTGTAGAATGGTTAAGAGAGTATTCTAAAGGCTTAGAATGGTCTAGGAATGTGTATTAGGACTTATAAGAAACATTAGAATGATCCTAAACAATGCTTGAGTCCCCAAGGGACGTAGAGGGTGTAGCATGAGTCCATAGAGGTTCTAACAAGTGTAGAATGGTTAAGAGAGTATTCTAAAGGCTTAGAATGGTCTAGGAATGTGTATTAGGACTTAGAGGAACCATTAGAATGATCCTAAACACTGCTTGAGTCCCCAAGGGATGTAAAGGGTGTAGCATGAGTCTTTGGAGGTTCTTACAAGTGTAGAATGGTTAAGAGAGTATTCTAAAGGCTTAGAATGGTCTAGGAATGTGTATTAGGACTTATACAAACATTAGAATGATCCTAAACAATGCTTGAGTCCCCAAGGGACGTAGAGGGTGTAGCATGAGTCCATGGAGGTTCTAACAAGTGTAGAATGGTTAAGAGAGTATTCTAAAGGCTTAGAATGGTCTAGGAATGTGTATTTGGACTTAGCGGAACCATTAGAATGATCCTAAACACTGCTTGAGTCCCCAAGGGATGTAAAGGGTGTAGCATGAGTCCTTGGAGCTTCTTACAAGTGTAGAATGGTTAAGAGAGTATTCTAAAGGCTTAGAATGCTCTAGGAATGTGTATTAGGACTTAGCGGAACCATTAGAATGATCCTAAACACTGCTTGAGTCCCCAAGGGATGTAAAGGGTGTAGCATGAGTCCTTGGAGGTTCTTACAAGTGTAGAATGGTTAAGAGAGTATTCTAAAGGCTTAGAATGGTCTAGGAATGTGTATTAGGACTTAGCGGAACCATTAGAATGATCCTAAACACTGCTTGAGTCCCCAAGGGATGTAAAGGGTGTAGCATGAGTCCTTGGAGGTTCTTACAAGTGTAGAATGGTTAAGAGAGTATTCTAAAGGCTTAGAATGGTCTAGGAATGTGTATTAGGACTTATAAGAAACATTAGAATGATCCTAAACAATGCTTGAGTCCCCAAGGGACGTAGAGGGTGTAGCATGAGTCCATGGAGGTTCTAACAAGTGTAGAATGGTTAAGAGAGTATTCTAAAGGCTTAGAATGGTCTAGGAATGTGTATTAGGACTTAGAGGAACCATTAGAATGATCCTAAACACTGCTTGAGTCCCCAAGGGATGTAAAGGGTGTAGCATGAGTCTTTGGAGGTTCTTACAAGTGTAGAATGGTTAAGAGAGTATTCTAAAGGCTTAGAATGGTCTAGGAATGTGTATTAGGACTTATACAAACATTAGAATGATCCTAAACAATGCTTGAGTCCCCAAGGGACGTAGAGGGTGTAGCATGAGTCCTTGGAGGTTCTAACAAGTGTAGAATGGTTAAGAGAGTATTCTAAAGGTTTAGAATGGTCTAGGAATGTGTATTAGGACTTATAAGAAACATTAGAATGATCCTAAACAATGCTTGAGTCCCCAAGGGACGTAGAGGGTGTAGCATGAGTCCATGGAGGTTCTAACAAGTGTAGAATAGTTAAGAGAGTATTCTAAAGGCTTAGAATGGTCTAGGAATGTGTATTTGGACTTAGCGGAACCATTAGAATGATCCTAAACACTGCTTGAGTCCCCAAGGGATGTAAAGGGTGTAGCATGAGTCCTTGGAGCTTCTTACAAGTGTAGAATGGTTAAGAGAGTATTCTAAAGGCTTAGAATGCTCTAGGAATGTGTATTAGGACTTAGCGGAACCATTAGAATGATCCTAAACACTGCTTGAGTCCCCAAGGGATGTAAAGGGTGTAGCATGAGTCCTTGGAGGTTCTTACAAGTGTAGAATGGTTAAGAGAGTATTCTAAAGGCTTAGAATGGTCTAGGAATGTGTATTAGGACTTAGCGGAACCATTAGAATGATCCTAAACACTGCTTGAGTCCCCAAGGGATGTAAAGGGTGTAGCATGAGTCCTTGGAGGTTCTTACAAGTGTAGAATGGTTAAGAGAGTATTCTAAAGGCTTAGAATGGTCTAGGAATGTGTATTAGGACTTATAAGAAACATTAGAATGATCCTAAACAATGCTTGAGTCCCCAAGGGACGTAGAGGGTGTAGCATGAGTCCATGGAGGTTCTAACAAGTGTAGAATGGTTAAGAGAGTATTCTAAAGGCTTAGAATGGTCTAGGAATGTGTATTAGGACTTAGAGGAACCATTAGAATGATCCTAAACACTGCTTGAGTCCCCAAGGGATGTAAAGGGTGTAGCATGAGTCTTTGGAGGTTCTTACAAGTGTAGAATGGTTAAGAGAGTATTCTAAAGGCTTAGAATGGTCTAGGAATGTGTATTAGGACTTATACAAACATTAGAATGATCCTAAACAATGCTTGAGTCCCCAAGGGACGTAGAGGGTGTAGCATGAGTCCATGGAGGTTCTAACAAGTGTAGAATGGTTAAGAGAGTATTCTAAAGGCTTAGAATGGTCTAGGAATGTGTATTTGGACTTAGCGGAACCATTAGAATGATCCTTAACACTGCTTGAGTCCCCAAGGGATGTAAAGGGTGTAGCATGAGTCCTTGGAGCTTCTTACAAGTGTAGAATGGTTAAGAGAGTATTCTAAAGGCTTAGAATGCTCTAGGAATGTGTATTAGGACTTAGCGGAACCATTAGAATGATCCTAAACACTGCTTGAGTCCCCAAGGGATGTAAAGGGTGTAGCATGAGTCCTTGGAGGTTCTTACAAGTGTAGAATGGTTAAGAGAGTATTCTAAAGGCTTAGAATGGTCTAGGAATGTGTATTAGGACTTAGCGGAACCATTAGAATGATCCTAAACACTGCTTGAGTCCCCAAGGGATGTAAAGGGTGTAGCATGAGTCCTTGGAGGTTCTTACAAGTGTAGAATGGTTAAGAGAGTATTCTAAAGGCTTAGAATGGTCTAGGAATGTGTATTAGGACTTATAAGAAACATTAGAATGATCCTAAACAATGCTTGAGTCCCCAAGGGACGTAGAGGGTGTAGCATGAGTCCATGGAGGTTCTAACAAGTGTAGAATGGTTAAGAGAGTATTCTAAAGGCTTAGAATGGTCTAGGAATGTGTATTAGGACTTAGAGGAACCATTAGAATGATCCTAAACACTGCTTGAGTCCCCAAGGGATGTAAAGGGTGTAGCATGAGTCTTTGGAGGTTCTTACAAGTGTAGAATGGTTAAGAGAGTATTCTAAAGGCTTAGAATGGTCTAGGAATGTGTATTAGGACTTATACAAACATTAGAATGATCCTAAACAATGCTTGAGTCCCCAAGGGACGTAGAGGGTGTAGCATGAGTCCTTGGAGGTTCTTACAAGTGTAGAATGGTTAAGAGAGTATTCTAAAGGCTTAGAATGGTCTAGGAATGTGTATTAGGACTTATAAGAAACATTAGAATGATCCTAAACAATGCTTGAGTCCCCAAGGGACGTAGAGGGTGTAGCATGAGTCCTTGGAGGTTCTAACAAGTGTAGAATGGTTAAGAGAGTATTCTAAAGGCTTAGAATGGTCTAGGAATGTGTATTAGGACTTAGAGGAACCATTAGAATGATCCTAAACACTGCTTGAGTCCCCAAGGGATGTAAAGGGTGTAGCATGAGTCTTTGGAGGTTCTTACAAGTGTAGAATGGTTAAGAGAGTATTCTAAAGGCTTAGAATGGTCTAGGAATGTGTATTAGGACTTATACAAACATTAGAATGATCCTAAACAATGCTTGAGTCCCCAAGGGACGTAGAGGGTGTAGCATGAGTCCATGGAGGTTCTAACAAGTGTAGAATGGTTAAGAGAGTATTCTAAAGGCTTAGAATGGTCTAGGAATGTGTATTTGGACTTAGCGGAACCATTAGAATGATCCTAAACACTGCTTGAGTCCCCAAGGGATGTAAAGGGTGTAGCATGAGTCCTTGGAGGTTCTTACAAGTGTAGAATGGTTAAGAGAGTATTCTAAAGGCTTAGAATGGTCTAGGAATGTGTATTAGGACCTAGCGGAACCATTAGAATAATCCTAAACACTGCTTGAGTCCCCAAGGGATGTAAAGGGTGTAGCATGAGTCCATGGAGGTTCTAACAAGTGTAGAATGGTTAAGAGAGTATTCTAAAGGCTTAGAATGGTCTAGGAATGTGTATTAGGACTTAGAGGAACCATTAGAATGATCCTAAACACTGCTTGAGTCCCCAAGGGATGTAAAGGGTGTAGCATGAGTCCTTGGAGGTTCTTACAAGTGTAGAATGGTTAAGAGAGTATTCTAAAGGCTTAGAATGGTCTAGGAATGTGTATTAGGACTTATACAAACATTAGAATGATCCTAAACAATGCTTGAGTCCCCAAGGGACGTAGAGGGTGTAGCATGAGTCCTTGGAGGTTCTAACAAGTGTAGAATGGTTAAGAGAGTATTCTAAAGGCTTAGAATGGTCTAGGAATGTGTATTAGGACTTATAAGAAACATTAGAATGATCCTAAACAATGCTTGAGTCCCCAAGGGACGTAGAGGGTGTAGCATGAGTCCATGGAGGTTCTAACAAGTGTAGAATGGTTAAGAGAGTATTCTAAAGGCTTAGAATGGTCTAGGAATGTGTATTTGGACTTAGCGGAACCATTAGAATGATCCTAAACACTGCTTGAGTCCCCAAGGGATGTAAAGGGTGTAGCATGAGTCCTTGGAGCTTCTTACAAGTGTAGAATGGTTAAGAGAGTATTCTAAAGGCTTAGAATGCTCTAGGAATGTGTATTAGGACTTAGCGGAACCATTAGAATGATCCTAAACACTGCTTGAGTCCCCAAGGGATGTAAAGGGTGTAGCATGAGTCCTTGGAGGTTCTTACAAGTGTAGAATGGTTAAGAGAGTATTCTAAAGGCTTAGAATGGTCTAGGAATGTGTATTAGGACTTAGCGGAACCATTAGAATGATCCTAAACACTGCTTGAGTCCCCAAGGGATGTAAAGGGTGTAGCATGAGTCCTTGGAGGTTCTTACAAGTGTAGAATGGTTAAGAGAGTATTCTAAAGGCTTAGAATGGTCTAGGAATGTGTATTAGGACTTATAAGAAACATTAGAATGATCCTAAACAATGCTTGAGTCCCCAAGGGACGTAGAGGGTGTAGCATGAGTCCATGGAGGTTCTAACAAGTGTAGAATGGTTAAGAGAGTATTCTAAAGGCTTAGAATGGTCTAGGAATGTGTATTAGGACTTAGAGGAACCATTAGAATGATCCTAAACACTGCTTGAGTCCCCAAGGGATGTAAAGGGTGTAGCATGAGTCTTTGGAGGTTCTTACAAGTGTAGAATGGTTAAGAGAGTATTCTAAAGGCTTAGAATGGTCTAGGAATGTGTATTAGGACTTATACAAACATTAGAATGATCCTAAACAATGCTTGAGTCCCCAAGGGACGTAGAGGGTGTAGCATGAGTCCATGGAGGTTCTAACAAGTGTAGAATGGTTAAGAGAGTATTCTAAAGGCTTAGAATGGTCTAGGAATGTGTATTTGGACTTAGCGGAACCATTAGAATGATCCTAAACACTGCTTGAGTCCCCAAGGGATGTAAAGGGTGTAGCATGAGTCCTTGGAGCTTCTTACAAGTGTAGAATGGTTAAGAGAGTATTCTAAAGGCTTAGAATGCTCTAGGAATGTGTATTAGGACTTAGCGGAACCATTAGAATGATCCTAAACACTGCTTGAGTCCCCAAGGGATGTAAAGGGTGTAGCATGAGTCCTTGGAGGTTCTTACAAGTGTAGAATGGTTAAGAGAGTATTCTAAAGGCTTAGAATGGTCTAGGAATGTGTATTAGGACTTAGCGGAACCATTAGAATGATCCTAAACACTGCTTGAGTCCCCAAGGGATGTAAAGGGTGTAGCATGAGTCCTTGGAGGTTCTTACAAGTGTAGAATGGTTAAGAGAGTATTCTAAAGGCTTAGAATGGTCTAGGAATGTGTATTAGGACTTATAAGAAACATTAGAATGATCCTAAACAATGCTTGAGTCCCCAAGGGACGTAGAGGGTGTAGCATGAGTCCATGGAGGTTCTAACAAGTGTAGAATGGTTAAGAGAGTATTCTAAAGGCTTAGAATGGTCTAGGAATGTGTATTAGGACTTAGAGGAACCATTAGAATGATCCTAAACACTGCTTGAGTCCCCAAGGGATGTAAAGGGTGTAGCATGAGTCTTTGGAGGTTCTTACAAGTGTAGAATGGTTAAGAGAGTATTCTAAAGGCTTAGAATGGTCTAGGAATGTGTATTAGGACTTATACAAACATTAGAATGATCCTAAACAATGCTTGAGTCCCCAAGGGACGTAGAGGGTGTAGCATGAGTCCATGGAGGTTCTAACAAGTGTAGAATGGTTAAGAGAGTATTCTAAAGGCTTAGAATGGTCTAGGAATGTGTATTAGGACTTATAAGAAACATTAGAATGATCCTAAACAATGCTTGAGTCCCCAAGGGACGTAGAGGGTGTAGCATGAGTCCATGGAGGTTCTAACAAGTGTAGAATGGTTAAGAGAGTATTCTAAAGGCTTAGAATGGTCTAGGAATGTGTATTTGGACTTAGCGGAACCATTAGAATGATCCTAAACACTGCTTGAGTCCCCAAGGGATGTAAAGGGTGTAGCATGAGTCCTTGGAGGTTCTTACAAGTGTAGAATGGTTAAGAGAGTATTCTAAAGGCTTAGAATGGTCTAGGAATGTGTATTAGGACTTAGCGGAACCATTAGAATGATCCTAAACACTGCTTGTGTCCCCAAGGGATGTAAAGGGTGTAGCATGAGTCCTTGGAGGTTCTTACAAGTGTAGAATGGTTAAGAGAGTATTCTAAAGGCTTAGAATGGTCTAGGAATGTGTATTAGGACTTAGCGGAACCATTAGAATGATCCTAAACACTGCTTGAGTCCCCAAGGGATGTAAAGGGTGTAGCATGAGTCCTTGGAGGTTCTTACAAGTGTAGAATGGTTAAGAGAGTATTCTAAAGGCTTAGAATGGTCTAGGAATGTGTATTAGGACTTATAAGAAACATTAGAATGATCCTAAACAATGCTTGAGTCCCCAAGGGACGTAGAGGGTGTAGCATGAGTCCTTGGAGGTTCTAACAAGTGTAGAATGGTTAAGAGAGTATTCTAAAGGCTTAGAATGGTCTAGGAATGTGTATTAGGACTTATAAGAAACATTAGAATGATCCTAAACAATGCTTGAGTCCCCAAGGGACGTAGAGGGTGTAGCATGAGTCCATGGAGGTTCTAACAAGTGTAGAATGGTTAAGAGAGTATTCTAAAGGCTTAGAATGGTCTAGGAATGTGTATTTGGACTTAGCGGAACCATTAGAATGATCCTAAACACTGCTTGAGTCCCCAAGGGATGTAAAGGGTGTAGCATGAGCCCTTGGAGGTTCTTACAAGTGTAGAATGGTTAAGAGAGTATTCTAAAGGCTTAGAATGGTCTAGGAATGTGTATTTGGACTTAGCGGAACCATTAGAATGATCCTAAACACTGCTTGAGTCCCCAAGGGATGTAAAGGGTGTAGCATGAGTCCATGGAGGTTCTAACAAGTGTAGAATGGTTAAGAGAGTATTCTAAAGGCTTAGAATGGTCTAGGAATGTGTATTAGGACTTAGAGGAACCATTAGAATGATCCTAAACACTGCTTGAGTCCCCAAGGGATGTAAAGGGTGTAGCATGAGTCCTTGGAGGTTCTTACAAGTGTAGAATGGTTAAGAGAGTATTCTAAAGGCTTAGAATGGTCTAGGAATGTGTATTAGGACTTATACAAACATTAGAATGATCCTAAACAATGCTCGAGTCCCCAAGGGACGTAGAGGGTGTAGCATGAGGCCTTGGAGGTTCTAACAAGTGTAGAATGGTTAAGAGAGTATTCTAAAGGCTTAGAATGGTCTAGGAATGTGTATTAGGACTTATAAGAAACATTAGAATGATCCTAAACAATGCTTGAGTCCCCAAGGGACGTAGAGGGTGTAGCATGAGTCCATGGAGGTTCTAACAAGTGTAGAAAGGTTAAGAGAGTATTCTAAAGGCTTAGAATGGTCTAGGAATGTGTATTTGGACTTAGCGGAACGATTAGAATGATCCTAAACACTGCTTGAGTCCCCAAGGGATGTAAAGGGTGTAGCATGAGTCCTTGGAGGTTCTTACAAGTGTAGAATGGTTAAGAGAGTATTCTAAAGGCTTAGAATGGTCTAGGAATGTGTATTAGGACCTAGCGGAACCATTAGAATAATCCTAAACACTGCTTGAGTCCCCAAGGGATGTAAAGGGTGTAGCATGAGTCCATGGAGGTTCTAACAAGTGTAGAATGGTTAAGAGAGTATTCTAAAGGCTTAGAATGGTCTAGGAATGTGTATTAGGACTTAGAGGAACCATTAGAATGATCCTAAACACTGCTTGAGTCCCCAAGGGATGTAAAGGGTGTAGCATGAGTCCTTGGAGGTTCTTACAAGTGTAGAATGGTTAAGAGAGTATTCTAAAGGCTTAGAATGGTCTAGGAATGTGTATTAGGACTTATACAAACATTAGAATGATCCTAAACAATGCTTGAGTCCCCAAGGGACGTAGAGGGTGTAGCATGAGTCCTTGGAGGTTCTAACAAGTGTAGAATGGTTAAGAGAGTATTCTAAAGGTTTAGAATGGTCTAGGAATGTGTATTAGGACTTATAAGAAACATTAGAATGATCCTAAACAATGCTTGAGTCCCCAAGGGACGTAGAGGGTGTAGCATGAGTCCATGGAGGTTCTAACAAGTGTAGAATGGTTAAGAGAGTATTCTAAAGGCTTAGAATGGTCTAGGAATGTGTATTTGGACTTAGCGGAACCATTAGAATGATCCTAAACACTGCTTGAGTCCCCAAGGGATGTAAAGGGTGTAGCATGAGTCCTTGGAGCTTCTTACAAGTGTAGAATGGTTAAGAGAGTATTCTAAAGGCTTAGAATGCTCTAGGAATGTGTATTAGGACTTAGCGGAACCATTAGAATGATCCTAAACACTGCTTGAGTCCCCAAGGGATGTAAAGGGTGTAGCATGAGTCCTTGGAGGTTCTTACAAGTGTAGAATGGTTAAGAGAGTATTCTAAAGGCTTAGAATGGTCTAGGAATGTGTATTAGGACTTAGCGGAACCATTAGAATGATCCTAAACACTACTTGAGTACCCAAGGGATGTAAAGGGTGTAGCATGAGTCCTTGGAGGTTCTTACAAGTGTAGAATGGTTAAGAGAGTACTCTAAAGGCTTAGAATGGTCTAGGAATGTGTATTAGGACTTATAAGAAACATTAGAATGATCCTAAACAATGCTTGAGTCCCCAAGGGACGTAGAGGGTGTAGCATGAGTCCATGGAGGTTCTAACAAGTGTAGAATGGTTAAGAGAGTATTCTAAAGGCTTAGAATAGTCTAGGAATGTGTATTAGGACTTAGCGGAACCATTAGAATGATCCTAAACACTGCTTGAGTCCCCAAGGGATGTAAAGGGTGTAGCATGAGTCCTTGGAGGTTATTACAAGTGTAGAATGGTTAAGAGAGTATTCTAAAGGCTTAGAATGGTCTAGGAATGTGTATTAGGACTTAGCGGAACCATTAGAATGATCCTAAACACTGCTTGAGTCCCCAAGGGATGTAACGGGTGTAGCATGAGTCCTTGGAGGTTCTTACAAGTGTAGAATGGTTAAGAGAGTATTCTAAAGGCTTAGAATGGTCTAGGAATGTGTATTTGGACTTAGCGGAACCATTAGAATGATCCTAAACACTGCTTGAGTCCCCAAGGGATGTAAAGGGTGTAGCATGAGTCCGTGGAGGTTCTTACAAGTGTAGAATGGTTAAGAGAGTATTCTAAAGGCTTAGAATGGTCTAGGAATGTGTATTAGGACTTAGCGGAACCATTAGAATGATCCTAAACACTGCTTGAGTCCCCAAGGGATGTAAAGGGTGTAGCATGAGTCCTTGGAGGTTCTTACAAGTGTAGAATGGTTAAGAGAGTATTCTAAAGGCTTAGAATGGTCTAGGAATGTGTATTAGGACTTATAAGAAACATTAGAATGATCCTAAACAATGCTTGAGTCCCCAAGGGACGTAGAGGGTGTAGCATGAGTCCATGGAGGTTCTAACAAGTGTAGAATGGTTAAGAGAGTATTCTAAAGGCTTAGAATGGTCTAGGAATGTGTATTAGGACTTATACAAACATTAGAATGATCCTAAACAATGCTTGAGTCCCCAAGGGACGTAGAGGGTGTAGCATGAGTCCTTGGAGGTTCTAACAAGTGTAGAATGGTTAAGAGAGTATTCTAAAGGCTTAGAATGGTCTAGGAATGTGTATTAGGACTTATAAGAAACATTAGAATGATCCTAAACAATGCTTGAGTCCCCAAGGGACGTAGAGGGTGTAGCATGAGTCCATGGAGGTTCTAACAAGTGTAGAATGGTTAAGAGAGTATTCTAAAGGCTTAGAATGGTCTAGGAATGTGTATTTGGACTTAGCGGAACCATTAGAATGATCCTAAACACTGCTTGAGTCCCCAAGGGATGTAAAGGGTGTAGCATGAGTCCTTGGAGGTTCTTACAAGTGTAGAATGGTTAAGAGAGTATTCTAAAGGCTTAGAATGGTCTAGGAATGTGTATTAGGACTTAGCGGAACCATTAGAATGATCCTAAACACTGCTTGAGTCCCCAAGGGATGTAAAGGGTGTAGCATGAGTCCTTGGAGGTTCTTACAAGTGTAGAATGGTTAAGAGAGTATTCTAAAGGCTTAGAATGGTCTAGGAATGTGTATTAGGACTTAGCGGAACCATTAGAATGATCCTAAACACTGCTTGAGTCCCCAAGGGATGTAAAGGGTGTAGCATGAGTCCTTGGAGGTTCTTACAAGTGTAGAATGGTTAAGAGAGTATTCTAAAGGCTTAGAATGGTCTAGGAATGTGTATTAGGACTTATAAGAAACATTAGAATGATCCTAAACAATGCTTGAGTCCCCAAGGGACGTAGAGGGTGTAGCATGAGTCCATGGAGGTTCTAACAAGTGTAGAATGGTTAAGAGAGTATTCTAAAGGCTTAGAATGGTCTAGGAATGTGTATTAGGACTTATACAAACATTAGAATGATCCTAAACAATGCTTGAGTCCCCAAGGGACGTAGTGGGTGTAGCATGAGTCCTTGGAGGTTCTAACAAGTGTAGAATGGTTAAGAGAGTATTCTAAAGGCTTAGAATGGTCTAGGAATGTGTATTAGGACTTATAAGAAACATTAGAATGATCCTAAACAATGCTTGAGTCCCCAAGGGACGTAGAGGGTGTAGCATGAGTCCATGGAGGTTCTAACAAGTGTAGAATGGTTAAGAGAGTATTCTAAAGGCTTAGAATGGTCTAGGAATGTGTATTAGGACTTATACAAACATTAGAATGATCCTAAACAATGCTTGAGTCCCCAAGGGACGTAGTGGGTGTAGCATGAGTCCTTGGAGGTTCTAACAAGTGTAGAATGGTTAAGAGAGTATTCTAAAGGCTTAGAATGGTCTAGGAATGTGTATTAGGACTTATAAGAAACATTAGAATGATCCTAAACAATGCTTGAGTCCCCAAGGGACGTAGAGGGTGTAGCATGAGTCCATGGAGGTTCTAACAAGTGTAGAATGGTTAAGAGAGTATTCTAAAGGCTTAGAATGGTCTAGGAATGTGTATTTGGACTTAGCGGAACCATTAGAATGATCCTAAACACTGCTTGAGTCCCCAAGGGATGTAAAGGGTGTAGCATGAGTCCTTGGAGGTTCTTACAAGTGTAGAATGGTTAAGAGAGTATTCTAAAGGCTTAGAATGGTCTAGGAATGTGTATTAGGACTTAGCGGAACCATTAGAATGATCCTAAACACTGCTTGAGTCCCCAAGGGATGTAAAGGGTGTAGCATGAGTCCTTGGAGGTTCTTACAAGTGTAGAATGGTTAAGAGAGTATTCTAAAGGCTTAGAATGGTCTAGGAATGTGTATTAGGACTTAGCGGAACCATTAGAATGATCCTAAACACTGCTTGAGTCCCCAAGGGATGTAAAGGGTGTAGCATGAGTCCTTGGAGGTTCTTACAAGTGTAGAATGGTTAAGAGAGTATTCTAAAGGCTTAGAATGGTCTAGGAATGTGTATTAGGACTTATAAGAAACATTAGAATGATCCTAAACAATGCTTGAGTCCCCAAGGGACGTAGAGGGTGTAGCATGAGTCCATGGAGGTTCTAACAAGTGTAGAATGGTTAAGAGAGTATTCTAAAGGCTTAGAATGGTCTAGGAATGTGTATTAGGACTTATACAAACATTAGAATGATCCTAAACAATGCTTGAGTCCCCAAGGGACGTAGAGGGTGTAGCATGAGTCCTTGGAGGTTCTAACAAGTGTAGAATGGTTAAGAGAGTATTCTAAAGGCTTAGAATGGTCTAGGAATGTGTATTAGGACTTATAAGAAACATTAGAATGATCCTAAACAATGCTTGAGTCCCAAAGGGACGTAGAGGGTGTAGCATGAGTCCATGGAGGTTCTAACAAGTGTAGAATGGTTAAGAGAGTATTCTAAAGGCTTAGAATGGTCTAGGAATGTGTATTTGGACTTAGCGGAACCATTAGAATGATCCTAAACACTGCTTGAGTCCCCAAGGGATGTAAAGGGTGTAGCATGAGTCCTTGGAGGTTCTTACAAGTGTAGAATGGTTAAGAGAGTATTCTAAAGGCTTAGAATGGTCTAGGAATGTGTATTAGGACTTATACAAACATTAGAATGATCCTAAACAATGCTTGAGTCCCCAAGGGACGTAGAGGGTGTAGCATGAGTCCTTGGAGGTTCTAACAAGTGTAGAATGGTTAAGAGAGTATTCTAAAGGTTTAGAATGGTCTAGGAATGTGTATTAGGACTTATAAGAAACATTAGAATGATCCTAAACAATGCTTGAGTCCCCAAGGGACGTAGAGGGTGTAGCATGAGTCCATGGAGGTTCTAACAAGTGTAGAATGGTTAAGAGAGTATTCTAAAGGCTTAGAATGGTCTAGGAATGTGTATTTGGACTTAGCGGAACCATTAGAATGATCCTAAACACTGCTTGAGTCCCCAAGGGATGTAAAGGGTGTAGCATGAGTCCTTGGAGCTTCTTACAAGTGTAGAATGGTTAAGAGAGTATTCTAAAGGCTTAGAATGCTCTAGGAATGTGTATTAGGACTTAGCGGAACCATTAGAATGATCCTAAACACTGCTTGAGTCCCCAAGGGATGTAAAGGGTGTAGCATGAGTCCTTGGAGGTTCTTACAAGTGTAGAATGGTTAAGAGAGTATTCTAAAGGCTTAGAATGGTCTAGGAATGTGTATTAGGACTTAGCGGAACCATTAGAATGATCCTAAACACTACTTGAGTACCCAAGGGATGTAAAGGGTGTAGCATGAGTCCTTGGAGGTTCTTACAAGTGTAGAATGGTTAAGAGAGTACTCTAAAGGCTTAGAATGGTCTAGGAATGTGTATTAGGACTTATAAGAAACATTAGAATGATCCTAAACAATGCTTGAGTCCCCAAGGGACGTAGAGGGTGTAGCATGAGTCCATGGAGGTTCTAACACGTGTAGAATGGTTAAGAGAGTATTCTAAAGGCTTAGAATAGTCTAGGAATGTGTATTAGGACTTAGCGGAACCATTAGAATGATCCTAAACACTGCTTGAGTCCCCAAGGGATGTAAAGGGTGTAGCATGAGTCCTTGGAGGTTATTACAAGTGTAGAATGGTTAAGAGAGTATTCTAAAGGCTTAGAATGGTCTAGGAATGTGTATTAGGACTTAGCGGAACCATTAGAATGATCCTAAACACTGCTTGAGTCCCCAAGGGATGTAACGGGTGTAGCATGAGTCCTTGGAGGTTCTTACAAGTGTAGAATGGTTAAGAGAGTATTCTAAAGGCTTAGAATGGTCTAGGAATGTGTATTTGGACTTAGCGGAACCATTAGAATGATCCTAAACACTGCTTGAGTCCCCAAGGGATGTAAAGGGTGTAGCATGAGTCCGTGGAGGTTCTTACAAGTGTAGAATGGTTAAGAGAGTATTCTAAAGGCTTAGAATGGTCTAGGAATGTGTATTAGGACTTAGCGGAACCATTAGAATGATCCTAAACACTGCTTGAGTCCCCAAGGGATGTAAAGGGTGTAGCATGAGTCCTTGGAGGTTCTTACAAGTGTAGAATGGTTAAGAGAGTATTCTAAAGGCTTAGAATGGTCTAGGAATGTGTATTAGGACTTATAAGAAACATTAGAATGATGCTAAACAATGCTTGAGTCCCCAAGGGACGTAGAGGGTGTAGCATGAGTCCATGGAGGTTCTAACAAGTGTAGAATGGTTAAGAGAGTATTCTAAAGGCTTAGAATGGTCTAGGAATGTGTATTAGGACTTATACAAACATTAGAATGATCCTAAACAATGCTTGAGTCCCCAAGGGACGTAGAGGGTGTAGCATGAGTCCTTGGAGGTTCTAACAAGTGTAGAATGGTTAAGAGAGTATTCTAAAGGCTTAGAATGGTCTAGGAATGTGTATTAGGACTTATAAGAAACATTAGAATGATCCTAAACAATGCTTGAGTCCCCAAGGGACGTAGAGGGAGTAGCATGAGTCCATGGAGGTTCTAACAAGTGTAGAATGGTTAAGAGAGTATTCTAAAGGCTTAGAATGGTCTAGGAATGTGTATTTGGACTTAGCGGAACCATTAGAATGATCCTAAACACTGCTTGAGTCCCCAAGGGATGTAAAGGGTGTAGCATGAGTCCTTGGAGGTTCTTACAAGTGTAGAATGGTTAAGAGAGTATTCTAAAGGCTTAGAATGGTCTAGGAATGTGTATTAGGACTTAGCGGAACCATTAGAATGATCCTAAACACTGCTTGAGTCCCCAAGGGATGTAAAGGGTGTAGCATGAGTCCTTGGAGGTTCTTACAAGTGTAGAATGGTTAAGAGAGTATTCTAAAGGCTTAGAATGGTCTAGGAATGTGTATTAGGACTTAGCGGAACCATTAGAATGATCCTAAACACTGCTTGAGTCCCCAAGGGATGTAAAGGGTGTAGCATGAGTCCTTGGAGGTTCTTACAAGTGTAGAATGGTTAAGAGAGTATTCTAAAGGCTTAGAATGGTCTAGGAATGTGTATTAGGACTTATAAGAAACATTAGAATGATCCTAAACAATGCTTGAGTCCCCAAGGGACGTAGAGGGTGTAGCATGAGTCCATGGAGGTTCTAACAAGTGTAGAATGGTTAAGAGAGTATTCTAAAGGCTTAGAATGGTCTAGGAATGTGTATTAGGACTTATACAAACATTAGAATGATCCTAAACAATGCTTGAGTCCCCAAGGGACGTAGAGGGTGTAGCATGAGTCCTTGGAGGTTCTAACAAGTGTAGAATGGTTAAGAGAGTATTCTAAAGGCTTAGAATGGTCTAGGAATGTGTATTAGGACTTATAAGAAACATTAGAATGATCCTAAACAATGCTTGAGTCCCCAAGGGACGTAGAGGGTGTAGCATGAGTCCATGGAGGTTCTAACAAGTGTAGAATGGTTAAGAGAGTATTCTAAAGGCTTAGAATGGTCTAGGAATGTGTATTTGGACTTAGCGGAACCATTAGAATGATCCTAAACACTGCTTGAGTCCCCAAGGGATGTAAAGGGTGTAGCATGAGTCCTTGGAGGTTCTTACAAGTGTAGAATGGTTAAGAGAGTATTCTAAAGGCTTAGAATGGTCTAGGAATGTGTATTAGGACTTAGCGGAACCATTAGAATGATCCTAAACACTGCTTGAGTCCCCAAGGGATGTAAAGGGTGTAGCATGAGTCCTTGGAGGTTCTTACAAGTGTAGAATGGTTAAGAGAGTATTCTAAAGGCTTAGAATGGTCTAGGAATGTGTATTAGGACTTAGCGGAACCATTAGAATGATCCTAAACACTGCTTGAGTCCCCAAGGGATGTAAAGGGTGTAGCATGAGTCCTTGGAGGTTCTTACAAGTGTAGAATGGTTAAGAGAGTATTCTAAAGGCTTAGAATGGTCTAGGAATGTGTATTAGGACTTATAAGAAACATTAGAATGATCCTAAACAATGCTTGAGTCCCCAAGGGACGTAGAGGGTGTAGCATGAGTCCATGGAGGTTCTAACAAGTGTAGAATGGTTAAGAGAGTATTCTAAAGGCTTAGAATGGTCTAGGAATGTGTATTAGGACTTATACAAACATTAGAATGATCCTAAACAATGCTTGAGTCCCCAAGGGACGTAGAGGGTGTAGCATGAGTCCTTGGAGGTTCTAACAAGTGTAGAATGGTTAAGAGAGTATTCTAAAGGCTTAGAATGGTCTAGGAATGTGTATTAGGACTTATAAGAAACATTAGAATGATCCTAAACAATGCTTGAGTCCCCAAGGGACGTAGAGGGTGTAGCATGAGTCCATGGAGGTTCTAACAAGTGTAGAATGGTTAAGAGAGTATTCTAAAGGCTTAGAGTGGTCTAGGAATGTGTATTTGGACTTAGCGGAACCATTAGAATGATCCTAAACACTGCTTGAGTCCCCAAGGGATGTAAAGGGTGTAGCATGAGTCCTTGGAGGTTCTTACAAGTGTAGAATGGTTAAGAGAGTATTCTAAAGGCTTAGAATGGTCTAGGAATGTGTATTAGGACTTAGCGGAACCATTAGAATGATCCTAAACACTGCTTGAGTCCCCAAGGGATGTAAAGGGTGTAGCATGAGTCCTTGGAGGTTCTTACAAGTGTAGAATGGTTAAGAGAGTATTCTAAAGGCTTAGAATGGTCTAGGAATGTGTATTAGGACTTAGCGGAACCATTAGAATGATCCTAAACACTGCTTGAGTCCCCAAGGGATGTAAAGGGTGTAGCATGAGTCCTTGGAGGTTCTAACAAGTGTAGAATGGTTAAGAGAGTATTCTAAAGGCTTAGAATGGTCTAGGAATGTGTATTAGGACTTATACAAACATTAGAATGATCCTAAACAATGCTTGAGTCCCCAAGGGACGTAGAGGGTGTAGCATGAGTCCTTGGAGGTTCTAACAAGTGTAGAATGGTTAAGAGAGTATTCTAAAGGCTTAGAATGGTCTAGGAATGTGTATTTGGACTTAGCGGAACCATTAGAATGATCCTAAACACTGCTTGAGTCCCCAAGGGATGTAAAGGGTGTAGCATGAGTCCTTGGAGGTTCTTACAAGTGTAGAATGGTTAAGAGAGTATTCTAAAGGCTTAGAATGGTCTAGGAATGTGTATTAGGACTTAGCGGAACCATTAGAATGATCCTAAACACTGCTTGAGTCCCCAAGGGATGTAAAGGGTGTAGCATGAGTCCTTGGAGGTTCTTACAAGTGTAGAATGGTTAAGAGAGTATTCTAAAGGCTTAGAATGGTCTAGGAATGTGTATTAGGACTTAGCGGAACCATTAGAATGATCCTAAACACTGCTTGAGTCCCCAAGGGATGTAAAGGGTGTAGCATGAGTCCTTGGAGGTTCTTACAAGTGTAGAATGGTTAAGAGAGTATTCTAAAGGCTTAGAATGGTCTAGGAATGTGTATTAGGACTTATAAGAAACATTAGAATGATCCTAAACAATGCTTGAGTCCCCAAGGGACGTAGAGGGTGTAGCATGAGTCCATGGAGGTTCTAACAAGTGTAGAATGGTTAAGAGAGTATTCTAAAGGCTTAGAATGGTCTAGGAATGTGTATTAGGACTTATACAAACATTAGAATGATCCTAAACAATGCTTGAGTCCCCAAGGGACGTAGAGGGTGTAGCATGAGTCCTTGGAGGTTCTAACAAGTGTAGAATGGTTAAGAGAGTATTCTAAAGGCTTAGAATGGTCTAGGAATGTGTATTAGGACTTATAAGAAACATTAGAATGATCCTAAACAATGCTTGAGTCCCCAAGGGACGTAGAGGGTGTAGCATGAGTCCATGGAGGTTCTAACAAGTGTAGAATGGTTAAGAGAGTATTCTAAAGGCTTAGAATGGTCTAGGAATGTGTATTTGGACTTAGCGGAACCATTAGAATGATCCTAAACACTGCTTGAGTCCCCAAGGGATGTAAAGGGTGTAGCATGAGTCCTTGGAGGTTCTTACAAGTGTAGAATGGTTAAGAGAGTATTCTAAAGGCTTAGAATGGTCTAGGAATGTGTATTTGGACTTAGCGGAACCATTAGAATGATCCTAAACACTGCTTGAGTCCCCAAGGGATGTAAAGGGTGTAGCATGAGTCCATGGAGGTTCTAACAAGTGTAGAATGGTTAAGAGAGTATTCTAAAGGCTTAGAATGGTCTAGGAATGTGTATTAGGACTTAGAGGAACCATTAGAATGATCCTAAACACTGCTTGAGTCCCCAAGGGATGTAAAGGGTGTAGCATGAGTCCTTGGAGGTTCTTACAAGTGTAGAATGGTTAAGAGAGTATTCTAAAGGCTTAGAATGGTCTAGGAATGTGTATTAGGACTTATACAAACATTAGAATGATCCTAAACAATGCTCGAGTCCCCAAGGGACGTAGAGGGTGTAGCATGAGTCCTTGGAGGTTCTAACAAGTGTAGAATGGTTAAGAGAGTATTCTAAAGGCTTAGAATGGTCTAGGAATGTGTATTAGGACTTATAAGAAACATTAGAATGATCCTAAACAATGCTTGAGTCCCCAAGGGACGTAGAGGGTGTAGCATGAGTCCATGGAGGTTCTAACAAGTGTAGAAAGGTTAAGAGAGTATTCTAAAGGCTTAGAATGGTCTAGGAATGTGTATTTGGACTTAGCGGAACGATTAGAATGATCCTAAACACTGCTTGAGTCCCCAAGGGATGTAAAGGGTGTAGCATGAGTCCTTGGAGCTTCTTACAAGTGTAGAATGGTTAAGAGAGTATTCTAAAGGCTTAGAATGGTCTAGGAATGTGTATTAGGACTTAGCGGAACCATTAGAATGATCCTAAACACTGCTTGAGTCCCCAAGGGATGTAAAGGGTGTAGCATGAGTCCTTGGAGGTTCTTACAAGTGTAGAATGGTTAAGAGAGTATTCTAAAGGCTTAGAATGGTCTAGGAATGTGTATTAGGACTTAGCGGAACCATTAGAATGATCCTAAACACTACTTGAGTCCCCAAGGGATGTAAAGGGTGTAGCATGAGTCCTTGGAGGTTCTTACAAGTGTAGAATGGTTAAGAGAGTACTCTAAAGGCTTAGAATGGTCTAGGAATGTGTATTAGGACTTATAAGAAACATTAGAATGATCCTAAACAATGCTTGAGTCCCCAAGGGACGTAGAGGGTGTAGCATGAGTCCATGGAGGTTCTAACAAGTGTAGAATGGTTAAGAGAGTATTCTAAAGGCTTAGAATGGTCTAGGAATGTGTATTAGGACTTAGCGGAACCATTAGAATGATCCTAAACACTGCTTGAGTCCCCAAGGGATGTAAAGGGTGTAGCATGAGTCCTTGGAGGTTATTACAAGTGTAGAATGGTTAAGAGAGTATTCTAAAGGCTTAGAATGGTCTAGGAATGTGTATTAGGACTTAGCGGAACCATTAGAATGATCCTAAACACTGCTTGAGTGCCCAAGGGATGTTAAGGGTGTAGCATGAGTCCTTGGAGGTTCTTACAAGTGTAGAATGGTTAAGAGAGTATTCTAAAGGCTTAGAATGGTCTAGGAATGTGTATTAGGACTTAGCGGAACCATTAGAATGATCCTAAACACTGCTTGAGTCCCCAAGGGATGTAAAGGGTGTAGCATGAGTCCGTGGAGGTTCTTACAAGTGTAGAATGGTTAAGAGAGTATTCTAAAGGCTTAGAATGGTCTAGGAATGTGTATTAGGACTTAGCGGAACCATTAGAATGATCCTAAACACTGCTTGAGTCCCCAAGGGATGTAAAGTGTGTAGCATGAGTCCTTGGAGGTTCTTACAAGTGTAGAATGGTTAAGAGAGTATTCTAAAGGCTTAGAATGGTCTAGGAATGTGTATTAGGACTTATAAGAAACATTAGAATGATCCTAAACAATGCTTGAGTCCCCAAGGGACGTAGAGGGTGTAGCATGAGTCCATGGAGGTTCTAACAAGTGTAGAATGGTTAAGAGAGTATTCTAAAGGCTTAGAATGGTCTAGGAATGTGTATTAGGACTTATACAAACATTAGAATGATCCTAAACAATGCTTGAGTCCCCAAGGGACGTAGAGGGTGTAGCATGAGTCCTTGGAGGTTCTAACAAGTGTAGAATGGTTAAGAGAGTATTCTAAAGGCTTAGAATGGTCTAGGAATGTGTATTAGGACTTATAAGAAACATTAGAATGATCCTAAACAATGCTTGAGTCCCCAAGGGACGTAGAGGGTGTAGCATGAGTCCATGGAGGTTCTAACAAGTGTAGAAAGGTTAAGAGAGTATTCTAAAGGCTTAGAATGGTCTAGGAATGTGTATTAGGACTTAGCGGAACCATTAGAATGATCCTAAACACTGCTTGAGTCCCCAAGGGATGTAAAGGGTGTAGCATGAGTCCTTGGAGGTTCTTACAAGTGTAGAATGGTTAAGAGAGTATTCTAAAGGCTTAGAATGGTCTAGGAATGTGTATTTGGACTTAGCGGAACCATTAGAATGATCCTAAACACTGCTTGAGTCCCCAAGGGATGTAAAGGGTGTAGCATGAGTCCATGGAGGTTCTAACAAGTGTAGAATGGTTAAGAGAGTATTCTAAAGGCTTAGAATGGTCTAGGAATGTGTATTAGGACTTAGAGGAACCATTAGAATGATCCTAAACACTGCTTGAGTCCCCAAGGGATGTAAAGGGTGTAGCATGAGTCCTTGGAGGTTCTTACAAGTGTAGAATGGTTAAGAGAGTATTCTAAAGGCTTAGAATGGTCTAGGAATGTGTATTAGGACTTATACAAACATTAGAATGATCCTAAACAATGCTCGAGTCCCCAAGGGACGTAGAGGGTGTAGCATGAGTCCTTGGAGGTTCTAACAAGTGTAGAATGGTTAAGAGAGTATTCTAAAGGCTTAGAATGGTCTAGGAATGTGTATTAGGACTTATAAGAAACATTAGAATGATCCTAAACAATGCTTGAGTCCCCAAGGGACGTAGAGGGTGTAGCATGAGTCCATGGAGGTTCTAACAAGTGTAGAAAGGTTAAGAGAGTATTCTAAAGGCTTAGAATGGTCTAGGAATGTGTATTTGGACTTAGCGGAACGATTAGAATGATCCTAAACACTGCTTGAGTCCCCAAGGGATGTAAAGGGTGTAGCATGAGTCCTTGGAGCTTCTTACAAGTGTAGAATGGTTAAGAGAGTATTCTAAAGGCTTAGAATGGTCTAGGAATGTGTATTAGGACTTAGCGGAACCATTAGAATGATCCTAAACACTGCTTGAGTCCCCAAGGGATGTAAAGGGTGTAGCATGAGTCCTTGGAGGTTCTTACAAGTGTAGAATGGTTAAGAGAGTATTCTAAAGGCTTAGAATGGTCTAGGAATGTGTATTAGGACTTAGCGGAACCATTAGAATGATCCTAAACACTACTTGAGTCCCCAAGGGATGTAAAGGGTGTAGCATGAGTCCTTGGAGGTTCTTACAAGTGTAGAATGGTTAAGAGAGTACTCTAAAGGCTTAGAATGGTCTAGGAATGTGTATTAGGACTTATAAGAAACATTAGAATGATCCTAAACAATGCTTGAGTCCCCAAGGGACGTAGAGGGTGTAGCATGAGTCCATGGAGGTTCTAACAAGTGTAGAATGGTTAAGAGAGTATTCTAAAGGCTTAGAATGGTCTAGGAATGTGTATTAGGACTTAGCGGAACCATTAGAATGATCCTAAACACTGCTTGAGTCCCCAAGGGATGTAAAGGGTGTAGCATGAGTCCTTGGAGGTTATTACAAGTGTAGAATGGTTAAGAGAGTATTCTAAAGGCTTAGAATGGTCTAGGAATGTGTATTAGGACTTAGCGGAACCATTAGAATGATCCTAAACACTGCTTGAGTGCCCAAGGGATGTTAAGGGTGTAGCATGAGTCCTTGGAGGTTCTTACAAGTGTAGAATGGTTAAGAGAGTATTCTAAAGGCTTAGAATGGTCTAGGAATGTGTATTAGGACTTAGCGGAACCATTAGAATGATCCTAAACACTGCTTGAGTCCCCAAGGGATGTAAAGGGTGTAGCATGAGTCCGTGGAGGTTCTTACAAGTGTAGAATGGTTAAGAGAGTATTCTAAAGGCTTAGAATGGTCTAGGAATGTGTATTAGGACTTAGCGGAACCATTAGAATGATCCTAAACACTGCTTGAGTCCCCAAGGGATGTAAAGTGTGTAGCATGAGTCCTTGGAGGTTCTTACAAGTGTAGAATGGTTAAGAGAGTATTCTAAAGGCTTAGAATGGTCTAGGAATGTGTATTAGGACTTATAAGAAACATTAGAATGATCCTAAACAATGCTTGAGTCCCCAAGGGACGTAGAGGGTGTAGCATGAGTCCATGGAGGTTCTAACAAGTGTAGAATGGTTAAGAGAGTATTCTAAAGGCTTAGAATGGTCTAGGAATGTGTATTAGGACTTATACAAACATTAGAATGATCCTAAACAATGCTTGAGTCCCCAAGGGACGTAGAGGGTGTAGCATGAGTCCTTGGAGGTTCTAACAAGTGTAGAATGGTTAAGAGAGTATTCTAAAGGCTTAGAATGGTCTAGGAATGTGTATTAGGACTTATAAGAAACATTAGAATGATCCTAAACAATGCTTGAGTCCCCAAGGGACGTAGAGGGTGTAGCATGAGTCCATGGAGGTTCTAACAAGTGTAGAAAGGTTAAGAGAGTATTCTAAAGGCTTAGAATGGTCTAGGAATGTGTATTTGGACTTAGCGGAACGATTAGAATGATCCTAAACACTGCTTGAGTCCCCAAGGGATGTAAAGGGTGTAGCATGAGTCCTTGGAGCTTCTTACAAGTGTAGAATGGTTAAGAGAGTATTCTAAAGGCTTAGAATGGTCTAGGAATGTGTATTAGGACTTAGCGGAACCATTAGAATGATCCTAAACACTGCTTGAGTCCCCAAGGGATGTAAAGGGTGTAGCATGAGTCCTTGGAGGTTCTTACAAGTGTAGAATGGTTAAGAGAGTATTCTAAAGGCTTAGAATGGTCTAGGAATGTGTATTAGGACTTAGCGGAACCATTAGAATGATCCTAAACACTACTTGAGTCCCCAAGGGATGTAAAGGGTGTAGCATGAGTCCTTGGAGGTTCTTACAAGTGTAGAATGGTTAAGAGAGTACTCTAAAGGCTTAGAATGGTCTAGGAATGTGTATTAGGACTTATAAGAAACATTAGAATGATCCTAAACAATGCTTGAGTCCCCAAGGGACGTAGAGGGTGTAGCATGAGTCCATGGAGGTTCTAACAAGTGTAGAATGGTTAAGAGAGTATTCTAAAGGCTTAGAATGGTCTAGGAATGTGTATTAGGACTTAGCGGAACCATTAGAATGATCCTAAACACTGCTTGAGTCCCCAAGGGATGTAAAGGGTGTAGCATGAGTCCTTGGAGGTTATTACAAGTGTAGAATGGTTAAGAGAGTATTCTAAAGGCTTAGAATGGTCTAGGAATGTGTATTAGGACTTAGCGGAACCATTAGAATGATCCTAAACACTGCTTGAGTCCCCAAGGGATGTTAAGGGTGTAGCATGAGTCCTTGGAGGTTCTTACAAGTGTAGAATGGTTAAGAGAGTATTCTAAAGGCTTAGAATGGTCTAGGAATGTGTATTAGGACTTAGCGGAACCATTAGAATGATCCTAAACACTGCTTGAGTCCCCAAGGGATGTAAAGGGTGTAGCATGAGTCCGTGGAGGTTCTTACAAGTGTAGAATGGTTAAGAGAGTATTCTAAAGGCTTAGAATGGTCTAGGAATGTGTATTAGGACTTAGCGGAACCATTAGAATGATCCTTAACACTGCTTGAGTCCCCAAGGGATGTAAAGTGTGTAGCATGAGTCCTTGGAGGTTCTTACAAGTGTAGAATGGTTAAGAGAGTATTCTAAAGGCTTAGAATGGTCTAGGAATGTGTATTAGGACTTATAAGAAACATTAGAATGATCCTAAACAATGCTTGAGTCTCCAAGGGACGTAGAGGGTGTAGCATGAGTCCATGGAGGTTCTAACAAGTGTAGAATGGTTAAGAGAGTATTCTAAAGGCTTAGAATGGTCTAGGAATGTGTATTAGGACTTATACAAACATTAGAATGATCCTAAACAATGCTTGAGTCCCCAAGGGACGTAGAGGGTGTAGCATGAGTCCTTGGAGGTTCTAACAAGTGTAGAATGGTTAAGAGAGTATTCTAAAGGCTTAGAATGGTCTAGGAATGTGTATTAGGACTTATAAGAAACATTAGAATGATCCTAAACAATGCTTGAGTCCCCAAGGGACGTAGAGGGTGTAGCATGAGTCCATGGAGGTTCTAACAAGTGTAGAATGGTTAAGAGAGTATTCTAAAGGCTTAGAATGGTCTAGGAATGTGTATTTGGACTTAGCGGAACCATTAGAATGATCCTAAACACTGCTTGAGTCCCCAAGGGATGTAAAGGGTGTAGCATGAGTCCTTGGAGGTTCTTACAAGTGTAGAATGGTTAAGAGAGTATTCTAAAGGCTTAGAATGGTCTAGGAATGTGTATTAGGACTTAGCGGAACCATTAGAATGATCCTAAACACTGCTTGAGTCCCCAAGGGATGTAAAGGGTGTAGCATGAGTCCTTGGAGGTTCTTACAAGTGTAGAATGGTTAAGAGAGTATTCTAAAGGCTTAGAATGGTCTAGGAATGTGTATTAGGACTTAGCGGAACCATTAGAATGATCCTAAACACTGCTTGAGTCCCCAAGGGATGTAAAGGGTGTAGCATGAGTCCTTGGAGGTTCTTACAAGTGTAGAATGGTTAAGAGAGTATTCTAAAGGCTTAGAATGGTCTAGGAATGTGTATTAGGACTTATAAGAAACATTAGAATGATCCTAAACAATGCTTGAGTCCCCAAGGGACGTAGAGGGTGTAGCATGAGTCCATGGAGGTTCTAACAAGTGTAGAATGGTTAAGAGAGTATTCTAAAGGCTTAGAATGGTCTAGGAATGTGTATTAGGACTTATACAAACATTAGAATGATCCTAAACAATGCTTGAGTCCCCAAGGGACGTAGAGGGTGTAGCATGAGTCCTTGGAGGTTCTAACAAGTGTAGAATGGTTAAGAGAGTATTCTAAAGGCTTAGAATGGTCTAGGAATGTGTATTAGGACTTATAAGAAACATTAGAATGATCCTAAACAATGCTTGAGTCCCCAAGGGACGTAGAGGGTGTAGCATGAGTCCATGGAGGTTCTAACAAGTGTAGAATGGTTAAGAGAGTATTCTAAAGGCTTAGAATGGTCTAGGAATGTGTATTTGGACTTAGCGGAACCATTAGAATGATCCTAAACACTGCTTGAGTCCCCAAGGGATGTAAAGGGTGTAGCATGAGTCCTTGGAGGTTCTTACAAGTGTAGAATGGTTAAGAGAGTATTCTAAAGGCTTAGAATGGTCTAGGAATGTGTATTTGGACTTAGCGGAACCATTAGAATGATCCTAAACACTGCTTGAGTCCCCAAGGGATGTAAAGGGTGTAGCATGAGTCCATGGAGGTTCTAACAAGTGTAGAATGGTTAAGAGAGTATTCTAAAGGCTTAGAATGGTCTAGGAATGTGTATTAGGACTTAGAGGAACCATTAGAATGATCCTAAACACTGCTTGAGTCCCCAAGGGATGTAAAGGGTGTAGCATGAGTCCTTGGAGGTTCTTACAAGTGTAGAATGGTTAAGAGAGTATTCTAAAGGCTTAGAATGGTCTAGGAATGTGTATTAGGACTTATACAAACATTAGAATGATCCTAAACAATGCTCGAGTCCCCAAGGGACGTAGAGGGTGTAGCATGAGTCCTTGGAGGTTCTAACAAGTGTAGAATGGTTAAGAGAGTATTCTAAAGGCTTAGAATGGTCTAGGAATGTGTATTTGGACTTAGCGGAACCATTAGAATGATCCTAAACACTGCTTGAGTCCCCAAGGGATGTAAAGGGTGTAGCATGAGTCCATGGAGGTTCTTACAAGTGTAGAATGGTTAAGAGAGTATTCTAAAGGCTTAGAATGGTCTAGGAATGTGTATTAGGACTTAGCGGAACCATTAGAATGATCCTAAACACTGCTTGAGTCCCCAAGGGATGTAAAGGGTGTAGCATGAGTCCTTGGAGGTTCTTACAAGTGTAGAATGGTTAAGAGAGTATTCTAAAGGCTTAGAATGGTCTAGGAATGTGTATTAGGACTTAGCGGAACCATTAGAATGATCCTAAACACTACTTGAGTCCCCAAGGGATGTAAAGGGTGTAGCATGAGTCCTTGGAGGTTCTTACAAGTGTAGAATGGTTAAGAGAGTACTCTAAAGGCTTAGAATGGTCTAGGAATGTGTATTAGGACTTATAAGAAACATTAGAATGATCCTAAACAATGCTTGAGTCCCCAAGGGACGTAGAGGGTGTAGCATGAGTCCATGGAGGTTCTAACAAGTGTAGAATGGTTAAGAGAGTATTCTAAAGGCTTAGAATGGTCTAGGAATGTGTATTAGGACTTAGCGGAACCATTAGAATGATCCTAAACACTGCTTGAGTCCCCAAGGGATGTAAAGGGTGTAGCATGAGTCCTTGGAGGTTATTACAAGTGTAGAATGGTTAAGAGAGTATTCTAAAGGCTTAGAATGGTCTAGGAATGTGTATTAGGACTTAGCGGAACCATTAGAATGATCCTAAACACTACTTGAGTCCCCAAGGGATGTAAAGGGTGTAGCATGAGTCCTTGGAGGTTCTTACAAGTGTAGAATGGTTAAGAGAGTACTCTAAAGGCTTAGAATGGTCTAGGAATGTGTATTAGGACTTATAAGAAACATTAGAATGATCCTAAACAATGCTTGAGTCCCCAAGGGACGTAGAGGGTGTAGCATGAGTCCATGGAGGTTCTAACAAGTGTAGAATGGTTAAGAGAGTATTCTAAAGGCTTAGAATGGTCTAGGAATGTGTATTAGGACTTAGCGGAACCATTAGAATGATCCTAAACACTGCTTGAGTCCCCAAGGGATGTAAAGGGTGTAGCATGAGTCCTTGGAGGTTATTACAAGTGTAGAATGGTTAAGAGAGTATTCTAAAGGCTTAGAATGGTCTAGGAATGTGTATTAGGACTTAGCGGAACCATTAGAATGATCCTAAACACTGCTTGAGTCCCCAAGGGATGTTAAGGGTGTAGCATGAGTCCTTGGAGGTTCTTACAAGTGTAGAATGGTTAAGAGAGTATTCTAAAGGCTTAGAATGGTCTAGGAATGTGTATTAGGACTTAGCGGAACCATTAGAATGATCCTAAACACTGCTTGAGTCCCCAAGGGATGTAAAGGGTGTAGCATGAGTCCGTGGAGGTTCTTACAAGTGTAGAATGGTTAAGAGAGTATTCTAAAGGCTTAGAATGGTCTAGGAATGTGTATTAGGACTTAGCGGAACCATTAGAATGATCCTTAACACTGCTTGAGTCCCCAAGGGATGTAAAGTGTGTAGCATGAGTCCTTGGAGGTTCTTACAAGTGTAGAATGGTTAAGAGAGTATTCTAAAGGCTTAGAATGGTCTAGGAATGTGTATTAGGACTTATAAGAAACATTAGAATGATCCTAAACAATGCTTGAGTCCCCAAGGGACGTAGAGGGTGTAGCATGAGTCCATGGAGGTTCTAACAAGTGTAGAATGGTTAAGAGAGTATTCTAAAGGCTTAGAATGGTCTAGGAATGTGTATTAGGACTTATACAAACATTAGAATGATCCTAAACAATGCTTGAGTCCCCAAGGGACGTAGAGGGTGTAGCATGAGTCCTTGGAGGTTCTAACAAGTGTAGAATGGTTAAGAGAGTATTCTAAAGGCTTAGAATGGTCTAGGAATGTGTATTAGGACTTATAAGAAACATTAGAATGATCCTAAACAATGCTTGAGTCCCCAAGGGACGTAGAGGGTGTAGCATGAGTCCATGGAGGTTCTAACAAGTGTAGAATGGTTAAGAGAGTATTCTAAAGGCTTAGAATGGTCTAGGAATGTGTATTTGGACTTAGCGGAACCATTAGAATGATCCTAAACACTGCTTGAGTCCCCAAGGGATGTAAAGGGTGTAGCATGAGTCCTTGGAGGTTCTTACAAGTGTAGAATGGTTAAGAGAGTATTCTAAAGGCTTAGAATGGTCTAGGAATGTGTATTAGGACTTAGCGGAACCATTAGAATGATCCTAAACACTGCTTGAGTCCCCAAGGGATGTAAAGGGTGTAGCATGAGTCCTTGGAGGTTCTTACAAGTGTAGAATGGTTAAGAGAGTATTCTAAAGGCTTAGAATGGTCTAGGAATGTGTATTAGGACTTAGCGGAACCATTAGAATGATCCTAAACACTGCTTGAGTCCCCAAGGGATGTAAAGGGTGTAGCATGAGTCCTTGGAGGTTCTTACAAGTGTAGAATGGTTAAGAGAGTATTCTAAAGGCTTAGAATGGTCTAGGAATGTGTATTAGGACTTATAAGAAACATTAGAATGATCCTAAACAATGCTTGAGTCCCCAAGGGACGTAGAGGGTGTAGCATGAGTCCATGGAGGTTCTAACAAGTGTAGAATGGTTAAGAGAGTATTCTAAAGGCTTAGAATGGTCTAGGAATGTGTATTAGGACTTATACAAACATTAGAATGATCCTAAACAATGCTTGAGTCCCCAAGGGACGTAGAGGGTGTAGCATGAGTCCTTGGAGGTTCTAACAAGTGTAGAATGGTTAAGAGAGTATTCTAAAGGCTTAGAATGGTCTAGGAATGTGTATTAGGACTTATAAGAAACATTAGAATGATCCTAAACAATGCTTGAGTCCCCAAGGGACGTAGAGGGTGTAGCATGAGTCCATGGAGGTTCTAACAAGTGTAGAATGGTTAAGAGAGTATTCTAAAGGCTTAGAATGGTCTAGGAATGTGTATTTGGACTTAGCGGAACCATTAGAATGATCCTAAACACTGCTTGAGTCCCCAAGGGATGTAAAGGGTGTAGCATGAGTCCTTGGAGGTTCTTACAAGTGTAGAATGGTTAAGAGAGTATTCTAAAGGCTTAGAATGGTCTAGGAATGTGTATTTGGACTTAGCGGAACCATTAGAATGATCCTAAACACTGCTTGAGTCCCCAAGGGATGTAAAGGGTGTAGCATGAGTCCATGGAGGTTCTAACAAGTGTAGAATGGTTAAGAGAGTATTCTAAAGGCTTAGAATGGTCTAGGAATGTGTATTAGGACTTAGAGGAACCATTAGAATGATCCTAAACACTGCTTGAGTCCCCAAGGGATGTAAAGGGTGTAGCATGAGTCCTTGGAGGTTCTTACAAGTGTAGAATGGTTAAGAGAGTATTCTAAAGGCTTAGAATGGTCTAGGAATGTGTATTAGGACTTATACAAACATTAGAATGATCCTAAACAATGCTCGAGTCCCCAAGGGACGTAGAGGGTGTAGCATGAGTCCTTGGAGGTTCTAACAAGTGTAGAATGGTTAAGAGAGTATTCTAAAGGCTTAGAATGGTCTAGGAATGTGTATTTGGACTTAGCGGAACCATTAGAATGATCCTAAACACTGCTTGAGTCCCCAAGGGATGTAAAGGGTGTAGCATGAGTCCATGGAGGTTCTTACAAGTGTAGAATGGTTAAGAGAGTATTCTAAAGGCTTAGAATGGTCTAGGAATGTGTATTAGGACTTAGCGGAACCATTAGAATGATCCTAAACACTGCTTGAGTCCCCAAGGGATGTAAAGGGTGTAGCATGAGTCCTTGGAGGTTCTTACAAGTGTAGAATGGTTAAGAGAGTATTCTAAAGGCTTAGAATGGTCTAGGAATGTGTATTAGGACTTAGCGGAACCATTAGAATGATCCTAAACACTACTT
Source organism: Crotalaria pallida (assembly GCA_037953625.1). Classification (NCBI taxonomy): domain Eukaryota; kingdom Viridiplantae; phylum Streptophyta; class Magnoliopsida; order Fabales; family Fabaceae; genus Crotalaria; species Crotalaria pallida. Next base: position 59,583,189 of record CM075655.1, on the reverse strand, counting down.
GAGTCCCCAAGGGATGTAAAGGGTGTAGCATGAGTCCTTGGAGGTTCTTACAAGTGTAGAATGGTTAAGAGAGTACTCTAAAGGCTTAGAATGGTCTAGGAATGTGTATTAGGACTTATAAGAAACATTAGAATGATCCTAAACAATGCTTGAGTCCCCAAGGGACGTAGAGGGTGTAGCATGAGTCCATGGAGGTTCTAACAAGTGTAGAATGGTTAAGAGAGTATTCTAAAGGCTTAGAATGGTCTAGGAATGTGTATTAGGACTTAGCGGAACCATTAGAATGATCCTAAACACTGCTTGAGTCCCCAAGGGATGTAAAGGGTGTAGCATGAGTCCTTGGAGGTTATTACAAGTGTAGAATGGTTAAGAGAGTATTCTAAAGGCTTAGAATGGTCTAGGAATGTGTATTAGGACTTAGCGGAACCATTAGAATGATCCTAAACACTGCTTGAGTCCCCAAGGGATGTTAAGGGTGTAGCATGAGTCCTTGGAGGTTCTTACAAGTGTAGAATGGTTAAGAGAGTATTCTAAAGGCTTAGAATGGTCTAGGAATGTGTATTAGGACTTAGCGGAACCATTAGAATGATCCTAAACACTGCTTGAGTCCCCAAGGGATGTAAAGGGTGTAGCATGAGTCCGTGGAGGTTCTAACAAGTGTAGAATGGTTAAGAGAGTATTCTAAAGGCTTAGAATGGTCTAGGAATGTGTATTAGGACTTAGCGGAACCATTAGAATGATCCTAAACACTGCTTGAGTCCCCAAGGGATGTAAAGTGTGTAGCATGAGTCCTTGGAGGTTCTTACAAGTGTAGAATGGTTAAGAGAGTATTCTAAAGGCTTAGAATGGTCTAGGAATGTGTATTAGGACTTACAAGAAACATTAGAATGATCCTAAACAATGCTTGAGTCCCCAAGGGACGTAGAGGGTGTAGCATGAGTCCATGGAGGTTCTAACAAGTGTAGAATGGTTAAGAGAGTATTCTAAAGGCTTAGAATGGTCTAGGAATGTGTATTAGGACTTATACAAACATTAGAATGATCCTAAACAATGCTTGAGTCCCCAAGGGACGTAGAGGGTGTAGCATGAGTCCTTGGAGGTTCTAACAAGTGTAGAATGGTTAAGAGAGTATTCTAAAGGCTTAGAATGGTCTAGGAATGTGTATTAGGACTTATAAGAAACATTAGAATGATCCTAAACAATGCTTGAGTCCCCAAGGGACGTAGAGGGTGTAGCATGAGTCCATGGAGGTTCTAACAAGTGTAGAATGGTTAAGAGAGTATTCTAAAGGCTTAGAATGGTCTAGGAATGTGTATTTGGACTTAGCGGAACCATTAGAATGATCCTAAACACTGCTTGAGTCCCCAAGGGATGTAAAGGGTGTAGCATGAGTCCTTGGAGGTTCTTACAAGTGTAGAATGGTTAAGAGAGTATTCTAAAGGCTTAGAATGGTCTAGGAATGTGTATTTGGACTTAGCGGAACCATTAGAATGATCCTAAACACTGCTTGAGTCCCCAAGGGATGTAAAGGGTGTAGCATGAGTCCATGGAGGTTCTAACAAGTGTAGAATGGTTAAGAGAGTATTCTAAAGGCTTAGAATGGTCTAGGAATGTGTATTAGGACTTAGAGGAACCATTAGAATGATCCTAAACACTGCTTGAGTCCCCAAGGGATGTAAAGGGTGTAGCATGAGTCCTTGGAGGTTCTTACAAGTGTAGAATGGTTAAGAGAGTATTCTAAAGGCTTAGAATGGTCTAGGAATGTGTATTAGGACTTATACAAACATTAGAATGATCCTAAACAATGCTCGAGTCCCCAAGGGACGTAGAGGGTGTAGCATGAGTCCTTGGAGGTTCTAACAAGTGTAGAATGGTTAAGAGAGTATTCTAAAGGCTTAGAATGGTCTAGGAATGTGTATTTGGACTTAGCGGAACCATTAGAATGATCCTAAACACTGCTTGAGTCCCCAAGGGATGTAAAGGGTGTAGCATGAGTCCTTGGAGGTTATTACAAGTGTAGAATGGTTAAGAGAGTATTCTAAAGGCTTAGAATGGTCTAGGAATGTGTATTAGGACTTATACAAACATTAGAATGATCCTAAACAATGCTTGAGTCCCCAAGGGACGTAGAGGGTGTAGCATGAGTCCTTGGAGGTTCTAACAAGTGTAGAATGGTTAAGAGAGTATTCTAAAGGCTTAGAATGGTCTAGGAATGTGTATTAGGACTTATAAGAAACATTAGAATGATCCTAAACAATGCTTGAGTCCCCAAGGGACGTAGAGGGTGTAGCATGAGTCCATGGAGGTTCTAACAAGTGTAGAATGGTTAAGAGAGTATTCTAAAGGCTTAGAATGGTCTAGGAATGTGTATTTGGACTTAGCGGAACCATTAGAATGATCCTAAACACTGCTTGAGTCCCCAAGGGATGTAAAGGGTGTAGCATGAGTCCTTGGAGGTTCTTACAAGTGTAGAATGGTTAAGAGAGTATTCTAAAGGCTTAGAATGGTCTAGGAATGTGTATTTGGACTTAGCGGAACCATTAGAATGATCCTAAACACTGCTTGAGTCCCCAAGGGATGTAAAGGGTGTAGCATGAGTCCTTGGAGGTTCTTACAAGTGTAGAATGGTTAAGAGAGTATTCTAAAGGCTTAGAATGGTCTAGGAATGTGTATTAGGACTTAGCGGAACCATTAGAATGATCCTAAACACTACTTGAGTCCCCAAGGGATGTAAAGGGTGTAGCATGAGTCCTTGGAGGTTCTTACAAGTGTAGAATGGTTAAGAGAGTACTCTAAAGGCTTAGAATGGTCTAGGAATGTGTATTAGGACTTATAAGAAACATTAGAATGATCCTAAACAATGCTTGAGTCCCCAAGGGACGTAGAGGGTGTAGCATGAGTCCATGGAGGTTCTAACAAGTGTAGAATGGTTAAGAGAGTATTCTAAAGGCTTAGAATGGTCTAGGAATGTGTATTAGGACTTAGCGGAACCATTAGAATGATCCTAAACACTGCTTGAGTCCCCAAGGGATGTAAAGGGTGTAGCATGAGTCCTTGGAGGTTATTACAAGTGTAGAATGGTTAAGAGAGTATTCTAAAGGCTTAGAATGGTCTAGGAATGTGTATTAGGACTTAGCGGAACCATTAGAATGATCCTAAACACTGCTTGAGTCCCCAAGGGATGTTAAGGGTGTAGCATGAGTCCTTGGAGGTTCTTACAAGTGTAGAATGGTTAAGAGAGTATTCTAAAGGCTTAGAATGGTCTAGGAATGTGTATTAGGACTTAGCGGAACCATTAGAATGATCCTAAACACTGCTTGAGTCCCCAAGGGATGTAAAGGGTGTAGCATGAGTCCGTGGAGGTTCTAACAAGTGTAGAATGGTTAAGAGAGTATTCTAAAGGCTTAGAATGGTCTAGGAATGTGTATTAGGACTTAGCGGAACCATTAGAATGATCCTAAACACTGCTTGAGTCCCCAAGGGATGTAAAGTGTGTAGCATGAGTCCTTGGAGGTTCTTACAAGTGTAGAATGGTTAAGAGAGTATTCTAAAGGCTTAGAATGGTCTAGGAATGTGTATTAGGACTTACAAGAAACATTAGAATGATCCTAAACAATGCTTGAGTCCCCAAGGGACGTAGAGGGTGTAGCATGAGTCCATGGAGGTTCTAACAAGTGTAGAATGGTTAAGAGAGTATTCTAAAGGCTTAGAATGGTCTAGGAATGTGTATTAGGACTTATACAAACATTAGAATGATCCTAAACAATGCTTGAGTCCCCAAGGGACGTAGAGGGTGTAGCATGAGTCCTTGGAGGTTCTAACAAGTGTAGAATGGTTAAGAGAGTATTCTAAAGGCTTAGAATGGTCTAGGAATGTGTATTAGGACTTATAAGAAACATTAGAATGATCCTAAACAATGCTTGAGTCCCCAAGGGACGTAGAGGGTGTAGCATGAGTCCATGGAGGTTCTAACAAGTGTAGAATGGTTAAGAGAGTATTCTAAAGGCTTAGAATGGTCTAGGAATGTGTATTTGGACTTAGCGGAACCATTAGAATGATCCTAAACACTGCTTGAGTCCCCAAGGGATGTAAAGGGTGTAGCATGAGTCCTTGGAGGTTCTTACAAGTGTAGAATGGTTAAGAGAGTATTCTAAAGGCTTAGAATGGTCTAGGAATGTGTATTTGGACTTAGCGGAACCATTAGAATGATCCTAAACACTGCTTGAGTCCCCAAGGGATGTAAAGGGTGTAGCATGAGTCCATGGAGGTTCTAACAAGTGTAGAATGGTTAAGAGAGTATTCTAAAGGCTTAGAATGGTCTAGGAATGTGTATTAGGACTTAGAGGAACCATTAGAATGATCCTAAACACTGCTTGAGTCCGCAAGGGATGTAAAGGGTGTAGCATGAGTCCTTGGAGGTTCTTACAAGTGTAGAATGGTTAAGAGAGTATTCTAAAGGCTTAGAATGGTCTAGGAATGTGTATTAGGACTTATACAAACATTAGAATGATCCTAAACAATGCTCGAGTCCCCAAGGGACGTAGAGGGTGTAGCATGAGTCCTTGGAGGTTCTAACAAGTGTAGAATGGTTAAGAGAGTATTCTAAAGGCTTAGAATGGTCTAGGAATGTGTATTTGGACTTAGCGGAACCATTAGAATGATCCTAAACACTGCTTGAGTCCCCAAGGGATGTAAAGGGTGTAGCATGAGTCCATGGAGGTTCTTACAAGTGTAGAATGGTTAAGAGAGTATTCTAAAGGCTTAGAATGGTCTAGGAATGTGTATTAGGACTTATAAGAAACATTAGAATGATCCTAAACAATGCTTGAGTCCCCAAGGGACGTAGAGGGTGTAGCATGAGTCCATGGAGGTTCTAACAAGTGTAGAATGGTTAAGAGAGTATTCTAAAGGCTTAGAATGGTCTAGGAATGTGTATTAGGACTTATACAAACATTAGAATGATCCTAAACAATGCTTGAGTCCCCAAGGGACGTAGAGGGTGTAGCATGAGTCCTTGGAGGTTCTAACAAGTGTAGAATGGTTAAGAGAGTATTCTAAAGGCTTAGAATGGTCTAGGAATGTGTATTAGGACTTATAAGAAACATTAGAATGATCCTAAACAATGCTTGAGTCCCCAAGGGACGTAGAGGGTGTAGCATGAGTCCATGGAGGTTCTAACAAGTGTAGAATGGTTAAGAGAGTATTCTAAAGGCTTAGAATGGTCTAGGAATGTGTATTTGGACTTAGCGGAACCATTAGAATGATCCTAAACACTGCTTGAGTCCCCAAGGGATGTAAAGGGTGTAGCATGAGTCCTTGGAGGTTCTTACAAGTGTAGAATGGTTAAGAGAGTATTCTAAAGGCTTAGAATGGTCTAGGAATGTGTATTTGGACTTAGCGGAACCATTAGAATGATCCTAAACACTGCTTGAGTCCCCAAGGGATGTAAAGGGTGTAGCATGAGTCCATGGAGGTTCTAACAAGTGTAGAATGGTTAAGAGAGTATTCTAAAGGCTTAGAATGGTCTAGGAATGTGTATTAGGACTTAGAGGAACCATTAGAATGATCCTAAACACTGCTTGAGTCCCCAAGGGATGTAAAGGGTGTAGCATGAGTCCTTGGAGGTTCTTACAAGTGTAGAATGGTTAAGAGAGTATTCTAAAGGCTTAGAATGGTCTAGGAATGTGTATTAGGACTTATACAAACATTAGAATGATCCTAAACAATGCTCGAGTCCCCAAGGGACGTAGAGGGTGTAGCATGAGTCCTTGGAGGTTCTAACAAGTGTAGAATGGTTAAGAGAGTATTCTAAAGGCTTAGAATGGTCTAGGAATGTGTATTTGGACTTAGCGGAACCATTAGAATGATCCTAAACACTGCTTGAGTCCCCAAGGGATGTAAAGGGTGTAGCATGAGTCCATGGAGGTTCTTACAAGTGTAGAATGGTTAAGAGAGTATTCTAAAGGCTTAGAATGGTCTAGGAATGTGTATTAGGACTTATAAGAAACATTAGAATGATCCTAAACAATGCTTGAGTCCCCAAGGGACGTAGAGGGTGTAGCATGAGTCCATGGAGGTTCTAACAAGTGTAGAATGGTTAAGAGAGTATTCTAAAGGCTTAGAATGGTCTAGGAATGTGTATTAGGACTTATACAAACATTAGAATGATCCTAAACAATGCTTGAGTCCCCAAGGGACGTAGAGGGTGTAGCATGAGTCCTTGGAGGTTCTAACAAGTGTAGAATGGTTAAGAGAGTATTCTAAAGGCTTAGAATGGTCTAGGAATGTGTATTAGGACTTATAAGAAACATTAGAATGATCCTAAACAATGCTTGAGTCCCCAAGGGACGTAGAGGGTGTAGCATGAGTCCATGGAGGTTCTAACAAGTGTAGAAAGGTTAAGAGAGTATTCTAAAGGCTTAGAATGGTCTAGGAATGTGTATTTGGACTTAGCGGAACGATTAGAATGATCCTAAACACTGCTTGAGTCCCCAAGGGATGTAAAGGGTGTAGCATGAGTCCTTGGAGCTTCTTACAAGTGTAGAATGGTTAAGAGAGTATTCTAAAGGCTTAGAATGGTCTAGGAATGTGTATTAGGACTTAGCGGAACCATTAGAATGATCCTAAACACTGCTTGAGTCCCCAAGGGATGTAAAGGGTGTAGCATGAGTCCTTGGAGGTTCTTACAAGTGTAGAATGGTTAAGAGAGTATTCTAAAGGCTTAGAATGGTCTAGGAATGTGTATTAGGACTTAGCGGAACCATTAGAATGATCCTAAACACTACTTGAGTCCCCAAGGGATGTAAAGGGTGTAGCATGAGTCCTTGGAGGTTCTTACAAGTGTAGAATGGTTAAGAGAGTACTCTAAAGGCTTAGAATGGTCTAGGAATGTGTATTAGGACTTATAAGAAACATTAGAATGATCCTAAACAATGCTTGAGTCCCCAAGGGACGTAGAGGGTGTAGCATGAGTCCATGGAGGTTCTAACAAGTGTAGAATGGTTAAGAGAGTATTCTAAAGGCTTAGAATGGTCTAGGAATGTGTATTAGGACTTAGCGGAACCATTAGAATGATCCTAAACACTGCTTGAGTCCCCAAGGGATGTAAAGGGTGTAGCATGAGTCCTTGGAGGTTATTACAAGTGTAGAATGGTTAAGAGAGTATTCTAAAGGCTTAGAATGGTCTAGGAATGTGTATTAGGACTTAGCGGAACCATTAGAATGATCCTAAACACTGCTTGAGTCCCCAAGGGATGTTAAGGGTGTAGCATGAGTCCTTGGAGGTTCTTACAAGTGTAGAATGGTTAAGAGAGTATTCTAAAGGCTTAGAATGGTCTAGGAATGTGTATTAGGACTTAGCGGAACCATTAGAATGATCCTAAACACTGCTTGAGTCCCCAAGGGATGTAAAGGGTGTAGCATGAGTCCGTGGAGGTTCTTACAAGTGTAGAATGGTTAAGAGAGTATTCTAAAGGCTTAGAATGGTCTAGGAATGTGTATTAGGACTTAGCGGAACCATTAGAATGATCCTAAACACTGCTTGAGTCCCCAAGGGATGTAAAGTGTGTAGCATGAGTCCTTGGAGGTTCTTACAAGTGTAGAATGGTTAAGAGAGTATTCTAAAGGCTTAGAATGGTCTAGGAATGTGTATTAGGACTTATAAGAAACATTAGAATGATCCTAAACAATGCTTGAGTCCCCAAGGGACGTAGAGGGTGTAGCATGAGTCCATGGAGGTTCTAACAAGTGTAGAATGGTTAAGAGAGTATTCTAAAGGCTTAGAATGGTCTAGGAATGTGTATTAGGACTTATACAAACATTAGAATGATCCTAAACAATGCTTGAGTCCCCAAGGGACGTAGAGGGTGTAGCATGAGTCCTTGGAGGTTCTAACAAGTGTAGAATGGTTAAGAGAGTATTCTAAAGGCTTAGAATGGTCTAGGAATGTGTATTAGGACTTATAAGAAACATTAGAATGATCCTAAACAATGCTTGAGTCCCCAAGGGACGTAGAGGGTGTAGCATGAGTCCATGGAGGTTCTAACAAGTGTAGAATGGTTAAGAGAGTATTCTAAAGGCTTAGAATGGTCTAGGAATGTGTATTTGGACTTAGCGGAACCATTAGAATGATCCTAAACACTGCTTGAGTCCCCAAGGGATGTAAAGGGTGTAGCATGAGTCCTTGGAGGTTCTTACAAGTGTAGAATGGTTAAGAGAGTATTCTAAAGGCTTAGAATGGTCTAGGAATGTGTATTAGGACTTAGCGGAACCATTAGAATGATCCCAAACACTGCTTGAGTCCCCAAGGGATGTTAAGGGTGTAGCATGAGTCCTTGGAGGTTCTTACAAGTGTAGAATGGTTAAGAGAGTATTCTAAAGGCTTAGAATGGTCTAGGAATGTGTATTAGGACTTAGCGGAACCATTAGAATGATCCTAAACACTGCTTGAGTCCCCAAGGGATGTAAAGGGTGTAGCATGAGTCCATGGAGGTTCTTACAAGTGTAGAATGGTTAAGAGAGTATTCTAAAGGCTTAGAATGGTCTAGGAATGTGTATTAGGACTTAGCGGAACCATTAGAATGATCCTAAACACTGCTTGAGTCCCCAAGGGATGTAAAGGGTGTAGCATGAGTCCTTGGAGGTTCTTACAAGTGTAGAATGGTTAAGAGAGTATTCTAAAGGCTTAGAATGGTCTAGGAATGTGTATTAGGACTTAGCGGAACCATTAGAATGATCCTAAACACTACTTGAGTCCCCAAGGGATGTAAAGGGTGTAGCATGAGTCCTTGGAGGTTCTTACAAGTGTAGAATGGTTAAGAGAGTACTCTAAAGGCTTAGAATGGTCTAGGAATGTGTATTAGGACCTATAAGAAACATTAGAATGATCCTAAACAATGCTTGAGTCCCCAAGGGACGTAGAGGGTGTAGCATGAGTCCATGGAGGTTCTAACAAGTGTAGAATGGTTAAGAGAGTATTCTAAAGGCTTAGAATGGTCTAGGAATGTGTATTAGGACTTAGCAGAACCATTAGAATGATCCTAAACACTGCTTGAGTCCCCAAGGGATGTAAAGGGTGTAGCATGAGTCCTTGGAGGTTATTACAAGTGTAGAATGGTTAAGAGAGTATTCTAAAGGCTTAGAATGGTCTAGGAATGTGTATTAGGACTTAGCGGAACCATTAGAATGATCCTAAACACTGCTTGAGTCCCCAAGGGATGTTAAGGGTGTAGCATGAGTCCTTGGAGGTTCTTACAAGTGTAGAATGGTTAAGAGAGTATTCTAAAGGCTTAGAATGGTCTAGGAATGTGTATTAGGACTTAGCGGAACCATTAGAATGATCCTAAACACTGCTTGAGTCCCCAAGGGATGTAAAGGGTGTAGCATGAGTCCGTGGAGGTTCTAACAAGTGTAGAATGGTTAAGAGAGTATTCTAAAGGCTTAGAATGGTCTAGGAATGTGTATTAGGACTTAGCGTAACCATTAGAATGATCCTAAACACTGCTTGAGTCCCCAAGGGATGTAAAGTGTGTAGCATGAGTCCTTGGAGGTTCTTACAAGTGTAGAATGGTTAAGAGAGTATTCTAAAGGCTTAGAATGGTCTAGGAATGTGTATTAGGACTTACAAGAAACATTAGAATGATCCTAAACAATGCTTGAGTCCCCAAGGGACGTAGAGGGTGTAGCATGAGTCCATGGAGGTTCTAACAAGTGTAGAATGGTTAAGAGAGTATTCTAAAGGCTTAGAATGGTCTAGGAATGTGTATTAGGACTTATACAAACATTAGAATGATCCTAAACACTGCTTGAGTCCCCAAGGGATGTAAAGTGTGTAGCATGAGTCCTTGGAGGTTCTTACAAGTGTAGAATGGTTAAGAGAGTATTCTAAAGGCTTAGAATGGTCTAGGAATGTGTATTAGGACTTACAAGAAACATTAGAATGATCCTAAACAATGCTTGAGTCCCCAAGGGACGTAGAGGGTGTAGCATGAGTCCATGGAGGTTCTAACAAGTGTAGAATGGTTAAGAGAGTATTCTAAAGGCTTAGAATGGTCTAGGAATGTGTATTAGGACTTATACAAACATTAGAATGATCCTAAACAATGCTTGAGTCCCCAAGGGACGTAGAGGGTGTAGCATGAGTCCTTGGAGGTTCTAACAAGTGTAGAATGGTTAAGAGAGTATTCTAAAGGCTTAGAATGGTCTAGGAATGTGTATTAGGACTTATAAGAAACATTAGAATGATCCTAAACAATGCTTGAGTCCCCAAGGGACGTAGAGGGTGTAGCATGAGTCCATGGAGGTTCTAACAAGTGTAGAATGGTTAAGAGAGTATTCTAAAGGCTTAGAATGGTCTAGGAATGTGTATTTGGACTTAGCGGAACCATTAGAATGATCCTAAACACTGCTTGAGTCCCCAAGGGATGTAAAGGGTGTAGCATGAGTCCTTGGAGGTTCTAACAAGTGTAGAATGGTTAAGAGAGTATTCTAAAGGCTTAGAATGGTCTAGGAATGTGTATTAGGACTTAGCGGAACCATTAGAATGATCCTAAACACTGCTTGAGTCCCCAAGGGATGTAAAGGGTGTAGCATGAGTCCTTGGAGGTTATTACAAGTGTAGAATGGTTAAGAGAGTATTCTAAAGGCTTAGAATGGTCTAGGAATGTGTATTAGGACTTAGCGGAACCATTAGAATGATCCTAAACACTGCTTGAGTCCCCAAGGGATGTTAAGGGTGTAGCATGAGTCCTTGGAAGTTCTTACAAGTGTAGAATGGTTAAGAGAGTATTCTAAAGGCTTAGAATGGTCTAGGAATGTGTATTAGGACTTAGCGGAACCATTAGAATGATCCTAAACACTGCTTGAGTCCCCAAGGGATGTAAAGGGTGTAGCATGAGTCCGTGGAGGTTCTTACAAGTGTAGAATGGTTAAGAGAGTATTCTAAAGGCTTAGAATGGTCTAGGAATGTGTATTAGGACTTAGCGGAACAATTAGAATGATCCTAAACACTGCTTGAGTCCCCAAGGGATGTAAAGTGTGTAGCATGAGTCCTTGGAGGTTCTTACAAGTGTAGAATGGTTAAGAGAGTATTCTAAAGGCTTAGAATGGTCTAGGAATGTGTATTAGGACTTATAAGAAACATTAGAATGATCCTAAACAATGCTTGAGTCCCCAAGGGACGTAGAGGGTGTAGCATGAGTCCATGGAGGTTCTAACAAGTGTAGAATGGTTAAGAGAGTATTCTAAAGGCTTAGAATGGTCTAGGAATGTGTATTAGGACTTATACAAACATTAGAATGATCCTAAACAATGCTTGAGTCCCCAAGGGACGTAGAGGATGTAGCACGAGTCCTTGGAGGTTCTAACAAGTGTAGAATGGTTAAGAGAGTATTCTAAAGGATTAGAATGGTCTAGGAATGTGTATTAGGACTTATAAGAAACATTAGAATGATCCTAAACAATGCTTGAGTCCCCAAGGGACGTAGAGGGTGTAGCATGAGTCCATGGAGGTTCTAACAAGTGTAGAATGGTTAAGAGAGTATTCTAAAGGCTTAGAATGGTCTAGGAATGTGTATTTGGACTTAGCGGAACCATTAGAATGATCCTAAACACTGCTTGAGTCCCCAAGGGATGTAAAGGGTGTAGCATGAGTCCTTGGAGGTTCTTACAAGCGTAGAATGGTTAAGAGAGTATTCTAAAGGCTTAGAATGGTCTAGGAATGTGTATTAGGACTTATACGAAACATTAGAATGATCCTAAACAATGCTTGAGTCCCCAAGGGACATAGAGGGTGTAGCATGAGTCCATGGAGGTTCTAACAAGTGTAGAATGGTTAAGAGAGTATTCTAAAGGCTTAGAATGGTCTAGGAATGTGTATTAGGACTTAGCGGAACCATTAGAATGATCCTAAACACTGCTTGAGTCCCCAAGGGATGTAAAGGGTGTAGCATGAGTCCTTGGAGGTTATTACAAGTGTAGAATGGTTAAGAGAGTATTCTAAAGGGTTAGAATGGTCTAGGAATGTGTATTAGGACTTAGCGGAACCATTAGAATGATCCTAAACACTGCTTGAGTCCCCAAGGGATGTTAAGGGTGTAGCATGAGTCCTTGGAGGTTCTTACAAGTGTAGAATGGTTAAGAGAGTATTCTAAAGGCTTAGAATGGTCTAGGAATGTGTATTAGGACTTAGCGGAACCATTAGAATGATCCTAAACACTGCTTGAGTCCCCAAGGGATGTAAAGGGTGTAGCATGAGTCCGTGGAGGTTCTTACAAGTGTAGAATGGTTAAGAGAGTATTCTAAAGGCTTAGAATGGTCTAGGAATGTGTATTAGGACTTAGCGGAACCATTAGAATGATCCTAAACACTGCTTGAGTCCCCAAGGGATGTAAAGTGTGTAGCATGAGTCCTTGGAGGTTCTTACAAGTGTAGAATGGTTAAGAGAGTATTCTAAAGGCTTAGAATGGTCTAGGAATGTGTATTAGGACTTATAAGAAACATTAGAATGATCCTAAACAATGCTTGAGTCCCCAAGGGACGTAGAGGGTGTAGCATGAGTCCATGGAGGTTCTAACAAGTGTAGAATGGTTAAGAGAGTATTGTAAAGGCTTAGAATGGTCTAGGAATGTGTATTAGGACTTATACAAACATTAGAATGATCCTAAACAATGCTTGAGTCCCCAAGGGACGTAGAGGGTGTAGCATGAGTCCTTGGAGGTTCTAACAAGTGTAGAATGGTTAAGAGAGTATTCTAAAGGCTTAGAATGGTCTAGGAATGTGTATTAGGACTTATAAGAAACATTAGAATGATCCTAAACAATGCTTGAGTCCCCAAGGGACGTAGAGGGTGTAGCATGAGTCCATGGAGGTTCTAACAAGTGTAGAATGGTTAAGAGAGTATTCTAAAGGCTTAGAATGGTCTAGGAATGTGTATTTGGACTTAGCGGAACCATTAGAATGATCCTAAACACTGCTTGAGTCCCCAAGGGATGTAAAGGGTGTAGCATGAGTCCTTGGAGGTTCTTACAAGTGTAGAATGGTTAAGAGAGTATTCTAAAGGCTTAGAATGGTCTAGGAATGTGTATTAGGACTTAGCGGAACCATTAGAATGATCCTAAACACTGCTTGAGTCCCCAAGGGATGTAAAGGGTGTAGCATGAGTCCTTGGAGGTTCTTACAAGTGTAGAATGGTTAAGAGAGTATTCTAAAGGCTTAGAATGGTCTAGGAATGTGTATTAGGACTTAGCGGAACCATTAGAATGATCCTAAACACTGCTTGAGTCCCCAAGGGATGTAAAGGGTGTAGCATGAGTCCGTGGAGGTTCTTACAAGTGTAGAATGGTTAAGAGAGTATTCTAAAGGCTTAGAATGGTCTAGGAATGTGTATTAGGACTTAGCGGAACCATTAGAATGATCCTAAACACTGCTTGAGTCCCCAAGGGATGTAAAGGGTGTAGCATGAGTCCTTGGAGGTTCTTACAAGTGTAGAATGGTTAAGAGAGTATTCTAAAGGCTTAGAATGGTCTAGGAATGTGTATTAGGACTTATAAGAAACATTAGAATGATCCTAAACAATGCTTGAGTCCCCAAGGGACGTAGAGGGTGTAGCATGAGTCCATGGAGGTTCTAACAAGTGTAGAATGGTTAAGAGAGTATTCTAAAGGCTTAGAATGGTCTAGGAATGTGTATTAGGACTTATACAAACATTAGAATGATCCTAAACAATGCTTGAGTCCCCAAGGGACGTAGAGGGTGTAGCATGATTCCATGGAGGTTCTAACAAGTGTAGAATGGTTAAGAGAGTATTCTAAAGGCTTAGAATGGTCTAGGAATGTGTATTAGGACTTATACAAACATTAGAATGATCCTAAACACTGCTTGAGTCCCCAAGGGATGTAAAGGGTGTAGCATGAGTCCTTGGAGGTTCTTACAAGTGTAGAATGGTTAAGAGAGTAATCTAAAGGCTTAGAATGGTCTAGGAATGTGTATTAGGACTTAGCGGAACCATTAGAATGATCCTAAACACTGCTTGAGTCCCCAAGGGATGTAAAGGGTGTAGCATGAGTCCTTGGAGGTTCTTACAAGCGTAGAATGGTTAAGAGAGTATTCTAAAGGCTTAGAATGGTCTAGGAATGTGTATTAGGACTTATACGAAACATTAGAATGATCCTAAACAATGCTTGAGTCCCCAAGGGACGTAGAGGGTGTAGCATGATTCCATGGAGGTTCTAACAAGTGTAGAATGGTTAAGAGAGTATTCTAAAGGCTTAGAATGGTCTAGGAATGTGTTTTTGGACTTAGCGGAACCATTAGAATGATCCTAAACACTGCTTGAGTCCCCAAGGGATGTAAAGGGTGTAGCATGAGTCCTTGGAGGTTCTTACAAGTGTAGAATGGTTAAGAGAGTATTCTAAAGGCTTAGAATGGTCTAGGTATGTGTATTAGGACTTATAAGAAACATTAGAATGATCCTAAACAATGCTTGAGTCCCCAAGGGACGTAGAGGGTGTAGCATGAGTCCATGGAGGTTCTAACAAGTGTAGAATGGTTAAGAGAGTATTCTAAAGGCTTAGAATGGTCTAGGAATGTGTATTAGGACTTATACAAACATTAGAATGATCCTAAACAATGCTTGAGTCCCCAAGGGACGTAGAGGGTGTAGCATGAGTCCTTGGAGGTTCTAACAAGTGTAGAATGGTTAAGAGAGTATTCTAAAGGCTTAGAATGGTCTAGGAATGTGTATTAGGACTTATACGAAACATTAGAATGATCCAAACATCGGTTGGTACCCCTACGGACGTAGAGGGTGTAGCATGAGTCCTTGGAGGTTCTAACAAGTATAGAATGGTTAATAGAGTATTCTAAAGGCTTAGAATGGTCTAGGAATGTGTATTAGGACTAATAAGAACCATTAGAATTTTCCTAACCAATGCTAGAGTCCCCAAGGGACGTAGAGGGTCTAGCATGAGTCCTTGGAGGTTCTAACAGGTGTAGATTGGTTAAGAGAGTATTCTAAAGGCTTAGAACGGTCTAGGAATGTGTATTACCACTTATAAGAAACATTAGAATGATCCTAAACAATGGTTGAGTCCCCAAGTGACGTAGAGGGTGTAGCATGAGTGCTTGGAGGTTCTAACAAGTGTAGAATCGTTAAGAGAGTATTCTAAAGGCTTAGAATGGTCTACGAATGTGTATTAGGACTTATCAAACCTTTAGAATGATCCTAAACATTGCTTGGTACCCCTAGGGACGTAGTGGGTGTAGCATGAGTCCTTGGAGGTTCTAACAAGTGTAGAATGGTTAAGAGAGTATTCTAGAGGTTTAGAATGGTCTAGGAATGTGTATTAAGACTTATACAAACATTAGAATGATCCTAAACAATGCTTGAGTCCCTAAGGGACGTAGAGGGTGTAGCATGAGTCCTTGGAGGTTCTAACAAGTGTAGAATGGTTAAGAGAGTATTCTAAAGGCTTAGAATGGTCTAGGAATGTGTATTAGGACTTATACAAACATTAGAATGATCCTAAACAATGCTTGAGTCCCCAAGGGACGTAGAGGGTGTAGCATGAGTCCTTGGAGGTTCTAACAAGTGTAGAATGGTTAAGAGAGTATTCTAAAGGCTTAGAATGGTCTAGGAATGTGTATTAGGACTTAGCGGAACCATTAGAATGATCCTAAACACTGCTTGAGTCCCCAAGGGATGTAAAGGGTGTAGCATGAGTCCGTGGAGGTTCTTACAAGTGTAGAATGGTTAAGAGAGTATTCTAAAGGCTTAGAATGGTCTAGGAATGTGTATTAGGACTTAGCGGAACCATTAGAATGATCCTAAACACTGCTTGAGTCCCCAAGGGATGTAAAGTGTGTAGCATGAGTCCTTGGAGGTTCTTACAAGTGTAGAATGGTTAAGAGAGTATTCTAAAGGCTTAGAATGGTCTAGGAATGTGTATTAGGACTTATAAGAAACATTAGAATGATCCTAAACAATGCTTGAGTCCCCAAGGGACGTAGAGGGTGTAGCATGAGTCCATGGAGGTTCTAACAAGTGTAGAATGGTTAAGAGAGTATTCTAAAGGCTTAGAATGGTCTAGGAATGTGTATTAGGACTTAGAGGAACCATTAGAATGATCCTAAACACTGCTTGAGTCCCCAAGGGATGTAAAGGGTGTAGCATGAGTCTTTGGAGGTTCTTACAAGTGTAGAATGGTTAAGAGAGTATTCTAAAGGCTTAGAATGGTCTAGGAATGTGTATTAGGACTTATACAAACATTAGAATGATCCTAAACAATGCTTGAGTCCCCAAGGGACGTAGAGGGTGTAGCATGAGTCCATGGAGGTTCTAACAAGTGTAGAATGGTTAAGAGAGTATTCTAAAGGCTTAGAATGGTCTAGGAATGTGTATTTGGACTTAGCGGAACCATTAGAATGATCCTAAACACTGCTTGAGTCCCCAAGGGATGTAAAGGGTGTAGCATGAGTCCTTGGAGCTTCTTACAAGTGTAGAATGGTTAAGAGAGTATTCTAAAGGCTTAGAATGCTCTAGGAATGTGTATTAGGACTTAGCGGAACCATTAGAATGATCCTAAACACTGCTTGAGTCCCCAAGGGATGTAAAGGGTGTAGCATGAGTCCTTGGAGGTTCTTACAAGTGTAGAATGGTTAAGAGAGTATTCTAAAGGCTTAGAATGGTCTAGGAATGTGTATTAGGACTTATAAGAAACATTAGAATGATCCTAAACAATGCTTGAGTCCCCAAGGGACGTAGAGGGTGTAGCATGAGTCCATGGAGGTTCTAACAAGTGTAGAATGGTTAAGAGAGTATTCTAAAGGCTTAGAATGGTCTAGGAATGTGTATTAGGACTTATACAAACATTAGAATGATCCTAAACAATGCTTGAGTCCCCAAGGGACGTAGAGGGTGTAGCATGATTCCATGGAGGTTCTAACAAGTGTAGAATGGTTAAGAGAGTATTCTAAAGGCTTAGAATGGTCTAGGAATGTGTATTAGGACTTATACAAACATTAGAATGATCCTAAACACTGCTTGAGTCCCCAAGGGATGTAAAGGGTGTAGCATGAGTCCTTGGAGGTTCTTACAAGTGTAGAATGGTTAAGAGAGTATTCTAAAGGCTTAGAATGGTCTAGGAATGTGTATTAGGACTTAGCGGAACCATTAGAATGATCCTAAACACTGCTTGAGTCCCCAAGGGATGTAAAGGGTGTAGCATGAGTCCTTGGAGGTTCTTACAAGCGTAGAATGGTTAAGAGAGTATTCTAAAGGCTTAGAATGGTCTAGGAATGTGTATTAGGACTTATACGAAACATTAGAATGATCCTAAACAATGCTTGAGTCCCCAAGGGACGTAGAGGGTGTAGCATGATTCCATGGAGGTTCTAACAAGTGTAGAATGGTTAAGAGAGTATTCTAAAGGCTTAGAATGGTCTAGGAATGTGTATTTGGACTTAGCGGAACCATTAGAATGATCCTAAACACTGCTTGAGTCCCCAAGGGATGTAAAGGGTGTAGCATGAGTCCTTGGAGGTTCTTACAAGTGTAGAATGGTTAAGAGAGTATTCTAAAGGCTTAGAATGGTCTAGGTATGTGTATTAGGACTTATAAGAAACATTAGAATGATCCTAAACAATGCTTGAGTCCCCAAGGGACGTAGAGGGTGTAGCATGAGTCCATGGAGGTTCTAACAAGTGTAGAATGGTTAAGAGAGTATTCTAAAGGCTTAGAATGGTCTAGGAATGTGTATTAGGACTTATACAAACATTAGAATGATCCTAAACAATGCTTGAGTCCCCAAGGGACGTAGAGGGTGTAGCATGAGTCCTTGGAGGTTCTAACAAGTGTAGAATGGTTAAGAGAGTATTCTAAAGGCTTAGAATGGTCTAGGAATGTGTATTAGGACTTATACGAAACATTAGAATGATCCAAACATCGGTTGGTACCCCTACGGACGTAGAGGGTGTAGCATGAGTCCTTGGAGGTTCTAACAAGTATAGAATGGTTAATAGAGTATTCTAAAGGCTTAGAATGGTCTAGGAATGTGTATTAGGACTAATAAGAACCATTAGAATTTTCCTAACCAATGCTAGAGTCCCCAAGGGACGTAGAGGGTCTAGCATGAGTCCTTGGAGGTTCTAACAGGTGTAGATTGGTTAAGAGAGTATTCTAAAGGCTTAGAACGGTCTAGGAATGTGTATTACCACTTATAAGAAACATTAGAATGATCCTAAACAATGGTTGAGTCCCCAAGTGACGTAGAGGGTGTAGCATGAGTGCTTGGAGGTTCTAACAAGTGTAGAATCGTTAAGAGAGTATTCTAAAGGCTTAGAATGGTCTACGAATGTGTATTAGGACTTATCGAACCTTTAGAATGATCCTAAACATTGCTTGGTACCCCTAGGGACGTAGTGGGTGTAGCATGAGTCCTTGGAGGTTCTAACAAGTGTAGAATGGTTAAGAGAGTATTCTAGAGGTTTAGAATGGTCTAGGAATGTGTATTAAGACTTATACAAACATTAGAATGATCCTAAACAATGCTTGAGTCCCTAAGGGACGTAGAGGGTGTAGCATGAGTCCTTGGAGGTTCTAACAAGTGTAGAATGGTTAAGAGAGTATTCTAAAGGCTTAGAATGGTCTAGGAATGTGTATTAGGACTTATACAAACATTAGAATGATCCTAAACAATGCTTGAGTCCCCAAGGGACGTAGAGGGTGTAGCATGAGTCCTTGGAGGTTCTAACAAGTGTAGAATGGTTAAGAGAGTATTCTAAAGGCTTAGAATGGTCTAGGAATGTGTATTAGGACTTAGCGGAACCATTAGAATGATCCTAAACACTGCTTGAGTCCCCAAGGGATGTAAAGGGTGTAGCATGAGTCCGTGGAGGTTCTTACAAGTGTAGAATGGTTAAGAGAGTATTCTAAAGGCTTAGAATGGTCTAGGAATGTGTATTAGGACTTAGCGGAACCATTAGAATGATCCTAAACACTGCTTGAGTCCCCAAGGGATGTAAAGTGTGTAGCATGAGTCCTTGGAGGTTCTTACAAGTGTAGAATGGTTAAGAGAGTATTCTAAAGGCTTAGAATGGTCTAGGAATGTGTATTAGGACTTATAAGAAACATTAGAATGATCCTAAACAATGCTTGAGTCCCCAAGGGACGTAGAGGGTGTAGCATGAGTCCATGGAGGTTCTAACAAGTGTAGAATGGTTAAGAGAGTATTCTAAAGGCTTAGAATGGTCTAGGAATGTGTATTAGGACTTATACAAACATTAGAATGATCCTAAACAATGCTTGAGTCCCCAAGGGACGTAGAGGGTGTAGCATGAGTCCTTGGAGGTTCTAACAAGTGTAGAATGGTTAAGAGAGTATTCTAAAGGCTTAGAATGGTCTAGGAATGTGTATTAGGACTTATAAGAAACATTAGAATGATCCTAAACAATGCTTGAGTCCCCAAGGGACGTAGAGGGTGTAGCATGAGTCCATGGAGGTTCTAACAAGTGTAGAATGGTTAAGAGAGTATTCTAAAGGCTTAGAATGGTCTAGGAATGTGTATTTGGACTTAGCGGAACCATTAGAATGATCCTAAACACTGCTTGAGTCCCCAAGGGATGTAAAGGGTGTAGCATGAGTCCTTGGAGGTTCTTACAAGTGTAGAATGGTTAAGAGAGTATTCTAAAGGCTTAGAATGGTCTAGGAATGTGTATTAGGACTTAGCGGAACCATTAGAATGATCCTAAACACTGCTTGAGTCCCCAAGGGATGTAAAGGGTGTAGCATGAGTCCTTGGAGGTTCTTACAAGTGTAGAATGGTTAAGAGAGTATTCTAAAGGCTTAGAATGGTCTAGGAATGTGTATTAGGACTTAGCGGAACCATTAGAATGATCCTAAACACTGCTTGAGTCCCCAAGGGATGTAAAGGGTGTAGCATGAGTCCTTGGAGCTTCTTACAAGTGTAGAATGGTTAAGAGAGTATTCTAAAGGCTTAGAATGCTCTAGGAATGTGTATTAGGACTTAGCGGAACCATTAGAATGATCCTAAACACTGCTTGAGTCCCCAAGGGATGTAAAGGGTGTAGCATGAGTCCTTGGAGGTTCTTACAAGTGTAGAATGGTTAAGAGAGTATTCTAAAGGCTTAGAATGGTCTAGGAATGTGTATTAGGACTTAGCGGAACCATTAGAATGATCCTAAACACTGCTTGAGTCCCCAAGGGATGTAAAGTGTGTAGCATG
The DNA here is from genome assembly GCA_037953625.1 of Crotalaria pallida. Classification (NCBI taxonomy): domain Eukaryota; kingdom Viridiplantae; phylum Streptophyta; class Magnoliopsida; order Fabales; family Fabaceae; genus Crotalaria; species Crotalaria pallida. The sequence continues at coordinate 59,562,952 of CM075655.1, read as the reverse complement.
AGTCCTTGGAGGTTCTTACAAGTGTAGAATGGTTAAGAGAGTATTCTAAAGGCTTAGAATGGTCTAGGAATGTGTATTAGGACTTATAAGAAACATTAGAATGATCCTAAACAATGCTTGAGTCCCCAAGGGACGTAGAGGGTGTAGCATGAGTCCATGGAGGTTCTAACAAGTGTAGAATGGTTAAGAGAGTATTCTAAAGGCTTAGAATGGTCTAGGAATGTGTATTAGGACTTATACAAACATTAGAATGATCCTAAACAATGCTTGAGTCCCCAAGGGACGTAGAGGGTGTAGCATGAGTCCTTGGAGGTTCTAACAAGTGTAGAATGGTTAAGAGAGTATTCTAAAGGCTTAGAATGGTCTAGGAATGTGTATTAGGACTTATAAGAAACATTAGAATGATCCTAAACAATGCTTGAGTCCCCAAGGGACGTAGAGGGTGTAGCATGAGTCCATGGAGGTTCTAACAAGTGTAGAATGGTTAAGAGAGTATTCTAAAGGCTTAGAATGGTCTAGGAATGTGTATTTGGACTTAGCGGAAACATTAGAATGATCCTAAACACTGCTTGAGTCCCCAAGGGATGTAAAGGGTGTAGCATGAGTCCTTGGAGGTTCTTACAAGTGTAGAATGGTTAAGAGAGTATTCTAAAGGCTTAGAATGGTCTAGGAATGTGTATTAGGACTTAGCGGAACCATTAGAATGATCCTAAACACTGCTTGAGTCCCCAAGGGATGTAAAGGGTGTAGCATGAGTCCTTGGAGGTTCTTACAAGTGTAGAATGGTTAAGAGAGTATTCTAAAGGCTTAGAATGGTCTAGGAATGTGTATTAGGACTTAGCGGAACCATTAGAATGATCCTAAACACTGCTTGAGTCCCCAAGGGATGTAAAGGGTGTAGCATGAGTCCTTGGAGGTTCTTACAAGCGTAGAATGGTTAAGAGAGTATTCTAAAGGCTTAGAATGGTCTAGGAATGTGTATTAGGACTTATACGAAACATTAGAATGATCCTAAACAATGCTTGAGTCCCCAAGGGACGTAGAGGGTGTAGCATGATTCCATGGAGGTTCTAACAAGTGTAGAATGGTTAAGAGAGTATTCTAAAGGCTTAGAATGGTCTAGGAATGTGTATTTGGACTTAGCGGAACCATTAGAATGATCCTAAACACTGCTTGAGTCCCCAAGGGATGTAAAGGGTGTAGCATGAGTCCTTGGAGGTTCTTACAAGTGTAGAATGGTTAAGAGAGTATTCTAAAGGCTTAGAATGGTCTAGGTATGTGTATTAGGACTTATAAGAAACATTAGAATGATCCTAAACAATGCTTGAGTCCCCAAGGGATGTAGAGGGTGTAGCATGAGTCCATGGAGGTTCTAACAAGTGTAGAATGGTTAAGAGAGTATTCTAAAGGCTTAGAATGGTCTAGGAATGTGTATTAGGACTTATACAAACATTAGAATGATCCTAAACAATGCTTGAGTCCCCAAGGGACGTAGAGGGTGTAGCATGAGTCCTTGGAGGTTCTAACAAGTGTAGAATGGTTAAGAGAGTATTCTAAAGGCTTAGAATGGTCTAGGAATGTGTATTAGGACTTATACGAAACATTAGAATGATCCAAACATCGGTTGGTACCCCTACGGACGTAGAGGGTGTAGCATGAGTCCTTGGAGGTTCTAACAAGTATAGAATGGTTAATAGAGTATTCTAAAGGCTTAGAATGGTCTAGGAATGTGTATTAGGACTAATAAGAACCATTAGAATTTTCCTAACCAATGCTAGAGTCCCCAAGGGACGTAGAGGGTCTAGCATGAGTCCTTGGAGGTTCTAACAGGTGTAGATTGGTTAAGAGAGTATTCTAAAGGCTTAGAACGGTCTAGGAATGTGTATTACCACTTATAAGAAACATTAGAATGATCCTAAACAATGGTTGAGTCCCCAAGTGACGTAGAGGGTGTAGCATGAGTGCTTGGAGGTTCTAACAAGTGTAGAATCGTTAAGAGAGTATTCTAAAGGCTTAGAATGGTCTACGAATGTGTATTAGGACTTATCGAACCTTTAGAATGATCCTAAACATTGCTTGGTACCCCTAGGGACGTAGTGGGTGTAGCATGAGTCCTTGGAGGTTCTAACAAGTGTAGAATGGTTAAGAGAGTATTCTAGAGGTTTAGAATGGTCTAGGAATGTGTATTAGGACTTAGAGGAACCATTAGAATGATCCTAAACACTGCTTGAGTCCCCAAGGGAAGTAAAGGGTGTAGCATGAGTCTTTGGAGGTTCTTACAAGTGTAGAATGGTTAAGAGAGTATTCTAAAGGCTTAGAATGGTCTAGGAATGTGTATTAGGACTTATACAAACATTAGAATGATCCTAAACAATGCTTGAGTCCCCAAGGGACGTAGAGGGTGTAGCATGAGTCCATGGAGGTTCTAACAAGTGTAGAATGGTTAAGAGAGTATTCTAAAGGCTTAGAATGGTCTAGGAATGTGTATTTGGACTTAGCGGAACCATTAGAATGATCCTAAACACTGCTTGAGTCCCCAAGGGATGTAAAGGGTGTAGCATGAGTCCTTGGAGCTTCTTACAAGTGTAGAATGGTTAAGAGAGTATTCTAAAGGCTTAGAATGCTCTAGGAATGTGTATTAGGACTTAGCGGAACCATTAGAATGATCCTAAACACTGCTTGAGTCCCCAAGGGATGTAAAGGGTGTAGCATGAGTCCTTGGAGGTTCTTACAAGTGTAGAATGGTTAAGAGAGTATTCTAAAGGCTTAGAATGGTCTAGGAATGTGTATTAGGACTTATAAGAAACATTAGAATGATCCTAAACAATGCTTGAGTCCCCAAGGGACGTAGAGGGTGTAGCATGAGTCCATGGAGGTTCTAACAAGTGTAGAATGGTTAAGAGAGTATTCTAAAGGCTTAGAATGGTCTAGGAATGTGTATTAGGACTTATACAAACATTAGAATGATCCTAAACAATGCTTGAGTCCCCAAGGGACGTAGAGGGTGTAGCATGATTCCATGGAGGTTCTAACAAGTGTAGAATGGTTAAGAGAGTATTCTAAAGGCTTAGAATGGTCTAGGAATGTGTATTAGGACTTATACAAACATTAGAATGATCCTAAACACTGCTTGAGTCCCCAAGGGATGTAAAGGGTGTAGCATGAGTCCTTGGAGGTTCTTACAAGTGTAGAATGGTTAAGAGAGTATTCTAAAGGCTTAGAATGGTCTAGGAATGTGTATTAGGACTTAGCGGAACCATTAGAATGATCCTAAACACTGCTTGAGTCCCCAAGGGATGTAAAGGGTGTAGCATGAGTCCTTGGAGGTTCTTACAAGCGTAGAATGGTTAAGAGAGTATTCTAAAGGCTTAGAATGGTCTAGGAATGTGTATTAGGACTTATACGAAACATTAGAATGATCCTAAACAATGCTTGAGTCCCCAAGGGACGTAGAGGGTGTAGCATGATTCCATGGAGGTTCTAACAAGTGTAGAATGGTTAAGAGAGTATTCTAAAGGCTTAGAATGGTCTAGGAATGTGTATTTGGACTTAGCGGAACCATTAGAATGATCCTAAACACTGCTTGAGTCCCCAAGGGATGTAAAGGGTGTAGCATGAGTCCTTGGAGGTTCTTACAAGTGTAGAATGGTTAAGAGAGTATTCTAAAGGCTTAGAATGGTCTAGGTATGTGTATTAGGACTTATAAGAAACATTAGAATGATCCTAAACAATGCTTGAGTCCCCAAGGGACGTAGAGGGTGTAGCATGAGTCCATGGAGGTTCTAACAAGTGTAGAATGGTTAAGAGAGTATTCTAAAGGCTTAGAATGGTCTAGGAATGTGTATTAGGACTTATACAAACATTAGAATGATCCTAAACAATGCTTGAGTCCCCAAGGGACGTAGAGGGTGTAGCATGAGTCCTTGGAGGTTCTAACAAGTGTAGAATGGTTAAGAGAGTATTCTAAAGGCTTAGAATGGTCTAGGAATGTGTATTAGGACTTATACGAAACATTAGAATGATCCAAACATCGGTTGGTACCCCTACGGACGTAGAGGGTGTAGCATGAGTCCTTGGAGGTTCTAACAAGTATAGAATGGTTAATAGAGTATTCTAAAGGCTTAGAATGGTCTAGGAATGTGTATTAGGACTAATAAGAACCATTAGAATTTTCCTAACCAATGCTAGAGTCCCCAAGGGACGTAGAGGGTCTAGCATGAGTCCTTGGAGGTTCTAACAGGTGTAGATTGGTTAAGAGAGTATTCTAAAGGCTTAGAACGGTCTAGGAATGTGTATTACCACTTATAAGAAACATTAGAATGATCCTAAACAATGGTTGAGTCCCCAAGTGACGTAGAGGGTGTAGCATGAGTGCTTGGAGGTTCTAACAAGTGTAGAATCGTTAAGAGAGTATTCTAAAGGCTTAGAATGGTCTACGAATGTGTATTAGGACTTATCGAACCTTTAGAATGATCCTAAACATTGCTTGGTACCCCTAGGGACGTAGTGGGTGTAGCATGAGTCCTTGGAGGTTCTAACAAGTGTAGAATGGTTAAGAGAGTATTCTAGAGGTTTAGAATGGTCTAGGAATGTGTATTAAGACTTATACAAACATTAGAATGATCCTAAACAATGCTTGAGTCCCTAAGGGACGTAGAGGGTGTAGCATGAGTCCTTGGAGGTTCTAACAAGTGTAGAATGGTTAAGAGAGTATTCTAAAGGCTTAGAATGGTCTAGGAATGTGTATTAGGACTTATACAAACATTAGAATGATCCTAAACAATGCTTGAGTCCCCAAGGGACGTAGAGGGTGTAGCATGAGTCCTTGGAGGTTCTAACAAGTGTAGAATGGTTAAGAGAGTATTCTAAAGGCTTAGAATGGTCTAGGAATGTGTATTAGGACTTAGCGGAACCATTAGAATGATCCTAAACACTGCTTGAGTCCCCAAGGGATGTAAAGGGTGTAGCATGAGTCCGTGGAGGTTCTTACAAGTGTAGAATGGTTAAGAGAGTATTCTAAAGGCTTAGAATGGTCTAGGAATGTGTATTAGGACTTAGCGGAACCATTAGAATGATCCTAAACACTGCTTGAGTCCCCAAGGGATGTAAAGTGTGTAGCATGAGTCCTTGGAGGTTCTTACAAGTGTAGAATGGTTAAGAGAGTATTCTAAAGGCTTAGAATGGTCTAGGAATGTGTATTAGGACTTATAAGAAACATTAGAATGATCCTAAACAATGCTTGAGTCCCCAAGGGACGTAGAGGGTGTAGCATGAGTCCATGGAGGTTCTAACAAGTGTAGAATGGTTAAGAGAGTATTCTAAAGGCTTAGAATGGTCTAGGAATGTGTATTAGGACTTATACAAACATTAGAATGATCCTAAACAATGCTTGAGTCCCCAAGGAACGTAGAGGGTGTAGCATGAGTCCTTGGAGGTTCTAACAAGTGTAGAATGGTTAAGAGAGTATTCTAAAGGCTTAGAATGGTCTAGGAATGTGTATTAGGACTTATAAGAAACATTAGAATGATCCTAAACAATGCTTGAGTCCCCAAGGGACGTAGAGGGTGTAGCATGAGTCCATGGAGGTTCTAACAAGTGTAGAATGGTTAAGAGAGTATTCTAAAGGCTTAGAATGGTCTAGGAATGTGTATTTGGACTTAGCGGAACCATTAGAATGATCCTAAACACTGCTTGAGTCCCCAAGGGATGTAAAGGGTGTAGCATGAGTCCTTGGAGGTTCTTACAAGTGTAGAATGGTTAAGAGAGTATTCTAAAGGCTTAGAATGGTCTAGGAATGTGTATTAGGACTTAGCGGAACCATTAGAATGATCCTAAACACTGCTTGAGTCCCCAAGGGATGTAAAGGGTGTAGCATGAGTCCTTGGAGGTTCTTACAAGTGTAGAATGGTTAAGAGAGTATTCTAAAGGCTTAGAATGGTCTAGGAATGTGTATTAGGACTTAGCGGAACCATTAGAATGATCCTAAACACTGCTTGAGTCCCCAAGGGATGTAAAGGGTGTAGCATGAGTCCGTGGAGGTTCTTACAAGTGTAGAATGGTTAAGAGAGTATTCTAAAGGCTTAGAATGGTCTAGGAATGTGTATTAGGACTTAGCGGAACCATTAGAATGATCCTAAACACTGCTTGAGTCCCCAAGGGATGTAAAGGGTGTAGCATGAGTCCTTGGAGGTTCTTACAAGTGTAGAATGGTTAAGAGAGTATTCTAAAGGCTTAGAATGGTCTAGGAATGTGTATTAGGACTTATAAGAAACATTAGAATGATCCTAAACAATGCTTGAGTCCCCAAGGGACGTAGAGGGTGTAGCATGAGTCCATGGAGGTTCTAACAAGTGTAGAATGGTTAAGAGAGTATTCTAAAGGCTTAGAATGGTCTAGGAATGTGTATTAGGACTTATACAAACATTAGAATGATCCTAAACAATGCTTGAGTCCCCAAGGGACGTAGAGGGTGTAGCATGATTCCATGGAGGTTCTAACAAGTGTAGAATGGTTAAGAGAGTATTCTAAAGGCTTAGAATGGTCTAGGAATGTGTATTAGGACTTATACAAACATTAGAATGATCCTAAACACTGCTTGAGTCCCCAAGGGATGTAAAGGGTGTAGCATGAGTCCTTGGAGGTTCTTACAAGTGTAGAATGGTTAAGAGAGTATTCTAAAGGCTTAGAATGGTCTAGGAATGTGTATTAGGACTTAGCGGAACCATTAGAATGATCCTAAACACTGCTTGAGTCCCCAAGGGATGTAAAGGGTGTAGCATGAGTCCTTGGAGGTTCTTACAAGCGTAGAATGGTTAAGAGAGTATTCTAAAGGCTTAGAATGGTCTAGGAATGTGTATTAGGACTTATACGAAACATTAGAATGATCCTAAACAATGCTTGAGTCCCCAAGGGACGTAGAGGGTGTAGCATGATTCCATGGAGGTTCTAACAAGTGTAGAATGGTTAAGAGAGTATTCTAAAGGCTTAGAATGGTCTAGGAATGTGTATTTGGACTTAGCGGAACCATTAGAATGATCCTAAACACTGCTTGAGTCCCCAAGGGATGTAAAGGGTGTAGCATGAGTCCTTGGAGGTTCTTACAAGTGTAGAATGGTTAAGAGAGTATTCTAAAGGCTTAGAATGGTCTAGGTATGTGTATTAGGACTTATAAGAAACATTAGAATGATCCTAAACAATGCTTGAGTCCCCAAGGGACGTAGAGGGTGTAGCATGAGTCCATGGAGGTTCTAACAAGTGTAGAATGGTTAAGAGAGTATTCTAAAGGCTTAGAATGGTCTAGGAATGTGTATTAGGACTTATACAAACATTAGAATGATCCTAAACAATGCTTGAGTCCCCAAGGGACGTAGAGGGTGTAGCATGAGTCCTTGGAGGTTCTAACAAGTGTAGAATGGTTAAGAGAGTATTCTAAAGGCTTAGAATGGTCTAGGAATGTGTATTAGGACTTATACGAAACATTAGAATGATCCAAACATCGGTTGGTACCCCTACGGACGTAGAGGGTGTAGCATGAGTCCTTGGAGGTTCTAACAAGTATAGAATGGTTAATAGAGTATTCTAAAGGCTTAGAATGGTCTAGGAATGTGTATTAGGACTAATAAGAACCATTAGAATTTTCCTAACCAATGCTAGAGTCCCCAAGGGACGTAGAGGGTCTAGCATGAGTCCTTGGAGTTTCTAACAGGTGTAGATTGGTTAAGAGAGTATTCTAAAGGCTTAGAACGGTCTAGGAATGTGTATTACCACTTATAAGAAACATTAGAATGATCCTAAACAATGGTTGAGTCCCCAAGTGACGTAGAGGGTGTAGCATGAGTGCTTGGAGGTTCTAACAAGTGTAGAATGGTTAAGAGAGTATTCTAAAGGCTTAGAATGGTCTACGAATGTGTATTAGGACTTATCGAACCTTTAGAATGATCCTAAACATTGCTTGGTACCCCTAGGGACGTAGTGGGTGTAGCATGAGTCCTTGGAGGTTCTAACAAGTGTAGAATGGTTAAGAGAGTATTCTAGAGGTTTAGAATGGTCTAGGAATGTGTATTAAGACTTATACAAACATTAGAATGATCCTAAACAATGCTTGAGTCCCTAAGGGACGTAGAGGGTGTAGCATGAGTCCTTGGAGGTTCTAACAAGTGTAGAATGGTTAAGAGAGTATTCTAAAGGCTTAGAATGGTCTAGGAATGTGTATTAGGACTTATACAAACATTAGAATGATCCTAAACAATGCTTGAGTCCCCAAGGGACGTAGAGGGTGTAGCATGAGTCCTTGGAGGTTCTAACAAGTGTAGAATGGTTAAGAGAGTATTCTAAAGGCTTAGAATGGTCTAGGAATGTGTATTAGGACTTATAAGAAACATTAGAATGATCCTAAACAATGCTTGAGTCCCCAAGGGACGTAGAGGGTGTAGCATGAGTCCATGGAGGTTCTAACAAGTGTAGAATGGTTAAGAGAGTATTCTAAAGGCTTAGAATGGTCTAGGAATGTGTATTTGGACTTAGCGGAACCATTAGAATGATCCTAAACACTGCTTGAGTCCCCAAGGGATGTAAAGGGTGTAGCATGAGTCCTTGGAGGTTCTTACAAGTGTAGAATGGTTAAGAGAGTATTCTAAAGGCTTAGAATGGTCTAGGAATGTGTATTAGGACTTAGCGGAACCATTAGAATGATCCTAAACACTGCTTGAGTCCCCAAGGGATGTAAAGGGTGTAGCATGAGTCCTTGGAGGTTCTTACAAGTGTAGAATGGTTAAGAGAGTATTCTAAAGGCTTAGAATGGTCTAGGAATGTGTATTAGGACTTATACAAACATTAGAATGATCCTAAACAATGCTTGAGTCCCCAAGGGACGTAGAGGGTGTAGCATGAGTCCTTGGAGGTTCTAACAAGTGTAGAATGGTTAAGAGAGTATTCTAAAGGCTTAGAATGGTCTAGGAATGTGTATTAGGACTTATACGAAACATTAGAATGATCCAAACATCGGTTGGTACCCCTACGGACGTAGAGGGTGTAGCATGAGTCCATGGAGGTTCTAACAAGTGTAGAATGGTTAAGAGAGTATTCTAAAGGCTTAGAATGGTCTAGGAATGTGTATTAGGACTTATACAAACATTAGAATGATCCTAAACAATGCTTGAGTCCCCAAGGGACGTAGAGGGTGTAGCATGAGTCCTTGGAGGTTCTAACAAGTGTAGAATGGTTAAGAGAGTATTCTAAAGGCTTAGAATAGTCTAGGAATGTGTATTAGGACTTATACGAAACATTAGAATGATCCTAAACATCGGTTGGTACCCCAACGGACGTAGAGGGTGTAGCATGAGTCCTTGGAGGTTCTAACAAGTATAGAATGGTTAATAGAGTATTCTAAAGGCTTAGAATGGTCTAGGAATGTGTATTAGGACTAATAAGAACCATTAGAATTTTCCTAACCAATGCTTGAGTCCCCAAGGAACGTAGAAGGTCTAGCATGAGTCGTTGGAGGTTCTAACAGGTGTAGATTGGTTAAGAGAGTATTCTAAAGGCTTAGAACGGTCTAGGAATGTGTATTACCACTTATAAGAAACATTAGAATGATCCTAAACAATGGTTGAGTCCCCAAGTGACGTAGAGGGTGTAGCATGAGTGCTTGGAGGTTCTAACAAGTGTAGAATGGTTAAGAGAGTATTCTAAAGGCTTAGAATGGTCTACGAATGTGTATTAGGACGTATCGAACCTTTAGAATGATCCTAAACATTGCTTGGTACCCCTAGGGACGTAGTGGGTGTAGCATGAGTCCTTGGAGGTTCTAACAAGTGTAGAATGGTTAAGAGAGTATTCTAAAGGCTTAGAATGGTCTAGGAATGTGTATTAGGACTTATACAAACATTAGAATGATCCTAAACAATGCTTGAGTCCCCAAGGGACGTAGAGGGTGTAGCATGAGTCCTTGGAGGTTCTAACAAGTGTAGAATGGTTAAGAGAGTATTCTAAAGGCTTAGAATGGTCTAGGAATGTGTATTAGGACTTATAAGAAACATTAGAATGATCCTAAACAATGCTTGAGTCCCCAAGGGACGTAGAGGGTGTAGCATCAGTCCATGGAGGTTCTAACAAGTGTAGAATGGTTAAGAGAGTATTCTAAAGGCTTAGAATGGTCTAGGAATGTGTATTTGGACTTAGCGGAACCATTAGAATGATCCTAAACACTGCTTGAGTCCCCAAGGGATGTAAAGGGTGTAGCATGAGTCCTTGGAGGTTCTTACAAGTGTAGAATGGTTAAGAGAGTATTCTAAAGGCTTAGAATGGTCTAGGAATGTGTATTAGGACTTAGCGGAACCATTAGAATGATCCTAAACACTGCTTGAGTCCCCAAGGGATGTAAAGGGTGTAGCATGAGTCCTTGGAGGTTCTTACAAGTGTAGAATGGTTAAGAGAGTATTCTAAAGGCTTAGAATGGTCTAGGAATGTGTATTAGGACTTATAAGAAACATTAGAATGATCCTAAACAATGCTTGAGTCCCCAAGGGACGTAGAGGGTGTAGCATGATTCCATGGAGGTTCTAACAAGTGTAGAATGGTTAAGAGAGTATTCTAAAGGCTTAGAATGGTCTAGGAATGTGTATTTGGACTTAGCGGAACCATTAGAATGATCCTAAACACTGCTTGAGTCCCCAAGGGATGTAAAGGGTGTAGCATGAGTCCTTGGAGGTTCTTACAAGTGTAGAATGGTTAAGAGAGTATTCTAAAGGCTTAGAATGGTCTAGGTATGTGTATTAGGACTTATAAGAAACATTAGAATGATCCTAAACACTGCTTGAGTCCCCAAGGGATGTAAAGGGTGTAGCATGAGTCCTTGGAGGTTCTTACAAGTGTAGAATGGTTAAGAGAGTATTCTAAAGGCTTAGAATGGTCTAGGTATGTGTATTAGGACTTATAAGAAACATTAGAATGATCCTAAACAATGCTTGAGTCCCCAAGGGACGTAGAGGGTGTAGCATGAGTCCTTGGAGGTTCTAACAAGTGTAGAATGGTTAAGAGAGTATTCTAAAGGCTTAGAATGGTCTAGGTATGTGTATTAGGACTTATACGAAACATTAGAATGATCCTAAACAATGCTTGAGTCCCCAAGGGACGTAGAGGGTGTAGCATGAGTCCATGGAGGTTCTAACAAGTGTAGAATGGTTAAGAGAGTATTCTAAAGGCTTAGAATGGTCTAGGAATGTGTATTAGGACTTATACAAACATTAGAATGATCCTAAACAATGCTTGAGTCCCCAAGGGACGTAGAGGGTGTAGCATGAGTCCTTGGAGGTTCTAACAAGTGTAAAATGGTTAAGAGAGTATTCTAAAGGCTTAGAATGGTCTAGGAATTTGTATTAGGACTTATACGAAACATTAGAATGATCCTAAACATCGGTTGGTACCCCTACGGACGTAGAGGGTGTAGCATGAGTCCTTGGAGGTTCTAACAAGTATAGAATGGTTAATAGAGTATTCTAAAGGCTTAGAATGGTCTAGGAATGTGTATTAGGACTAATAAGAACCATTAGAATTTTCCTAACCAATGCTTGAGTCCCCAAGGGACGTAGAGGGTCTAGCATGAGTCCTTGGAGGTTCTAACAGGTGTAGATTGGTTAAGAGAGTATTCTAAAGGCTTAGAACGGTCTAGGAATGTGTATTACCACTTATAAGAAACATTAGAATGATCCTAAACAATGGTTGAGTCCCCAAGTGACGTAGAGGGTGTAGCATGAGTGCTTGGAGGTTCTAACAAGTGTAGAATGGTTAAGAGAGTATTCTAAAGGCTTAGAATGGTCTACGAATGTGTATTAGGACGTATCGAACCTTTAGAATGATCCTAAACATTGCTTGGTACCCCTAGGGACGTAGTGGGTGTAGCATGAGTCCTTGGAGGTTCTAACAAGTGTAGAATGGTTAAGAGAGTATTCTAGAGGTTTAGAATGGTCTAGGAATGTGTATTAAGACTTATACAAACATTAGAATGATCCTAAACAATGCTTGAGTCCCTAAGGGACGTAGAGGGTGTAGCATGAGTCCTTGGAGGTTCTAACAAGTGTAGAATGGTTAAGAGAGTATTCTAAAGGCTTAGAATGGTCTAGGAATGTGTATTAGGACTTATACAAACATTAGAATGATCCTAAACAATGCTTGAGTCCCCAAGGGACGTAGAGGGTGTAGCATGAGTCCTTGGAGGTTCTAACAAGTGTAGAATGGTTAAGAGAGTATTCTAAAGGCTTAGAATGGTCTAGGAATGTGTATTAGGACTTATAAGATACATTAGAATGATCCTAAACAATGCTTGAGTCCCCAAGGGACGTAGAGGGTGTAGCATGAGTCCATGGAGGTTCTAACAAGTGTAGAATGGTTAAGAGAGTATTCTAAAGGCTTAGAATGGTCTAGGAATGTGTATTTGGACTTAGCGGAACCATTAGAATGATCCTAAACACTGCTTGAGTCCCCAAGGGATGTAAAGGGTGTAGCATGAGTCCTTGGAGGTTCTTACAAGTGTAGAATGGTTAAGAGAGTATTCTAAAGGCATAGAATGGTCTAGGAATGTGTATTAGGACTTAGCGGAACCATTAGAATGATCCTAAACACTGCTTGAGTCCCCAAGGGATGTAAAGGGTGTAGCATGAGTCCTTGGAGGTTCTTACAAGTGTAGAATGGTTAAGAGAGTATTCTAAAGGCTTAGAATGGTCTAGGAATGTGTATTAGGACTTATAAGAAACATTAGAATGATCCTAAACAATGCTTGAGTCCCCAAGGGACGTAGAGGGTGTAGCATGATTCCATGGAGGTTCTAACAAGTGTAGAATGGTTAAGAGAGTATTCTAAAGGCTTAGAATGGTCTAGGAATGTGTATTTGGACTTAGCGGAACCATTAGAATGATCCTAAACACTGCTTGAGTCCCCAAGGGATGTAAAGGGTGTAGCATGAGTCCTTGGAGGTTCTTACAAGTGTAGAATGGTTAAGAGAGTATTCTAAAGGCTTAGAATGGTCTAGGTATGTGTATTAGGACTTATAAGAAACATTAGAATGATCCTAAACAATACTTGAGTCCCCAAGGGACGTAGAGGGTGTAGCATGAGTCCTTGGAGGTTCTTACAAGTGTAGAATGGTTAAGAGAGTATTCTAAAGGCTTAGAGTGGTCTAGGTATGTGTATTAGGACTTATAAGAAACATTAGAATGATCCTAAACAATGCTTGAGTCCCCAAGGGACGTAGAGGGTGTAGCATGAGTCCATGGAGGTTCTAACAAGTGTAGAATGGTTAAGAGAGTATTCTAAAGGCTTAGAATGGTCTAGGAATGTGTATTAGGACTTATACAAACATTAGAATGATCCTAAACAATGCTTGAGTCCCCAAGGGACGCAGAGGGTGTAGCATGAGTCCTTGGAGGTTCTAACAAGTGTAGAATGGTTAAGAGAGTATTCTAAAGGCTTAGAATGGTCTAGGAATTTGTATTAGGACTTATACGAAACATTAGAATGATCCTAAACATCGGTTGGTACCCCTACGGACGTAGAGGGTGTAGCATGAGTCCTTGGAGGTTCTAACAAGTATAGAATGGTTAATAGAGTATTCTAAAGGCTTAGAATGGTCTAGGAATGTGTATTAGGACTAATAAGAACCATTAGAATTTTCCTAACCAATGCTTGAGTCCCCAAGGGACGTAGAGGGTCTAGCATGAGTCCTTGGAGGTTCTAACAGGTGTAGATTGGTTAAGAGAGTATTCTAAAGGCTTAGAACGGTCTAGGAATGTGTATTACCACTTATAAGAAACATTAGAATGATCCTAAACAATGGTTGAGTCCCCAAGTGACGTAGAGGGTGTAGCATGAGTGCTTGGAGGTTCTAACAAGTGTAGAATGGTTAAGTGAGTATTCTAAAGGCTTAGAATGGTCTACGAATGTGTATTAGGACTTATCGAACCTTTAGAATGATCCTAAGCATTGCTTGGTACCCCTAGGGACGTAGTGGGTGTAGCATGAGTCCTTGGAGGTCCTAACAAGTGTAGAATGGTTAAGAGAGTTTTCTAGAGGTTTAGAATGGTCTAGGAATGTGTATTAAGACTTATACAAACATTAGAATGATCCTAAACAATGCTTGAGTCCCTAAGGGACGTAGAGGGTGTAGCATGAGTCCTTGGAGGTTCTAACAAGTGTAAAATGGTTAAGAGAGTATTCTAAAGGCTTAGAATGGTCTAGGAATGTGTATTAGGACTTATACAAACATTAGAATGATCCTAAACAATGCTTGAGTCCCCAAGGGACGTAGAGGGTGTAGCATGAGTCCTTGGAGGTTCTAACAAGTGTAGAATGGTTAAGAGAGTATTCTAAAGGCTTAGAATGGTCTAGGAATGTGTATTAGGACTTATAAGAAACATTAGAATGATCCTAAACAATGCTTGAGTCCCCAAGGGACGTAGAGGGTGTAGCATGAGTCCATGGAGGTTCTAACAAGTGTAGAATGGTTAAGAGAGTATTCTAAAGGCTTAGAATGGTCTAGGAATGTGTATTTGGACTTAGCGGAACCATTAGAATGATCCTAAACACTGCTTGAGTCCCCAAGGGATGTAAAGGGTGTAGCATGAGTCCTTGGAGGTTCTTACAAGTGTAGAATGGTTAAGAGAGTATTCTAAAGGCTTAGAATGGTCTAGGAATGTGTATTAGGACTTAGCGAAACCATTAGAATGATCCTAAACACTGCTTGAGTCCCCAAGGGATGTAAAGGGTGTAGCATGAGTCCTTGGAGGTTCTTACAAGTGTAGAATGGTTTAGAGAGTATTCTAAAGGCTTAGAATGGTCTAGGAATGTGTATTAGGACTTAGCGGAACCATTAGAATGATCCTAAACACTGCTTGAGTCCCCAAGGGATGTAAAGGGTGTAGCATGAGTCCTTGGAGGTTCTTACAAGTGTAGAATGGTTAAGAGAGAATTCTAAAGGCTTAGAATGGTCTAGGAATGTGTATTAGGACTTATACGAAACATTAGAATGATCCTAAACAATGCTTGAGTCCCCAAGGGACGTAGAGGGTGTAGCATGAGTCCATGGAGGTTCTAACAAGTGTAGAATGGTTAAGAGAGTATTCTAAAGGCTTAGAATGGTCTAGGAATGTGTATTAGGACCTAGCGGAACCATTAGAATGATCCTAAACACTGCTTGAGTCCCCAAGGGATGTAAAGGGTGTAGCATGAGTCCATGGAGGTTCTAACAAGTGTAGAATGGTTAAGAGAGTATTCTAAAGGCTTAGAATGGTCTAGGAATGTGTATTAGGACTTAGCGGAACCATTAGAAATATCCTAAACACTGCTTGAGTCCCCAAGGGATGTAAAGGGTGTAGCATGAGTCCTTGGAGGTTCTTACAAGTGTAGAATGGTTAAGAGAGTATTCTAAAGGCTTAGAATGGTCTAGGAATGTGTATTAGGACTTAGCGGAACCATTAGAATGATCCTAAACATTGCTTGAGTCCCCAAGGGATGTAAAGGGTGTAGCATGAGTCCTTGGAGGTTCTTACAAGTGTAGAATGGTTAAGAGAGTACTCTAAAGGCTTAGAATGGTCTAGGAATGTGTATTAGGACTTATAAGAAACATTAGAATGATCCTAAACATTGTTTAGTACCCTAAGGGACGTAGAGGGTGTAGCATGAGTCCTTGGAGGTTCTAACAAGTGTAGAATGGTTAAGAGAGTATTCTAAAGGCTTAGAATGGTCTAGGAATGTGTATTAGGACTTATACAAACATTAGAATGATCCTAAACAATGCTTGAGTCCCCAAGGGACGTAGAGGGTGTAGCATGAGTCCTTGGAGGTTCTAACAAGTGTAGAATGGTTAAGAGAGTATTCTAAAGGCTTAGAATGGTCTAGGAATGTGTATTAGGACTTATAAGAAACATTAGAATGATCGTAAACAATGCTTGAGTCCCTAAGGGACGTAGAGGGTGTAGCATGAGTCCATGGAGGTTCTAACAAGTGTAGAATGGTTAAGAGAGTATTCTAAAGGCTTAGAATGGTCTAGGAATGTGTATTAGGACTTAGCGGAACCATTAGAATGATCCTAAACACTGCTTGAATCCCCAAGGGATGTAAAGGGTGTAGCATGAGTCCTTGGAGGTTCTTACAAGTGTAGAATGGTTAAGAGAGTATTCTAAAGGCTTAGAATGGTCTAGGAATGTGTATTAGGACTTAGCGGAACCATTAGAATGATCCTAAACACTGCTTGAGTCCCCAAGGGATGTAAAGGGTGTAGCATGAGTCCTTGGAGGTTCTTACAAGTGTAGAATGGTTAAGAGAGTATTCTAAAGGCTTAGAATGGTCTAGGAATGTGTATTAGGACTTATAAGACACATTAGAATGATCATAAACATTGTTTAGTACCCTAAGGGACGTAGAGGGTGTAGCATGAGGTCTTGGAGGTTCTAACAAGTGTAGAATTGTTAAGAGAGTATTCTAAAGGCTTAGAATGGTCTAGGTATGTGTATTAGGACTTATAAGAAACATTAGAATGATCGTAAACAATGCTTGAGTCCCTAAGGGACGTAGAGGGTGTAGCATGAGTCCATGGAGGTTCTAACAAGTGTAGAATGGTTAAGAGAGTATTCTAAAGGCTTAGAATGGTCTAGGAATGTGTATTAGGACTTAGCGGAACCATTAGAATGATCCTAAACACTGCTTGAATCCCCAAGGGATGTAAAGGGTGTAGCATGAGTCCTTGGAGGTTCTTACAAGTGTAGAATGGTTAAGAGAGTATTCTAAAGGCTTAGAATGGTCTAGGAATGTGTATTAGGACTTAGCGGAACCATTAGAATGATCCTAAACACTGCTTGAGTCCCCAAGGGATGTAAAGGGTGTAGCATGAGTCCTTGGAGGTTCTTACAAGTGTAGAATGGTTAAGAGAGTATTCTAAAGGCTTAGATTGGTCTAGGAATGTGTATTAGGACTTAGCGGAACCATTAGAATGATCCTAAACACTGCTTGAGTCCCCAAGGGATGTAAAGGGTGTAGCATGAGTCCTTGGAGGTTCTTAAAGTGTAGAATGGTTAAGAGAGTATTCTAAAGGCTTAGAATGGTCTAGGAATGTGTATTAGGACTTATAAGAAACATTAGAATTATCCTAAACATTGATTAGTACCCTAAGGGACGTAGAGGGCGTAGCATGAGGTCTTGGAGGTTCTAACAAGTGTAGAATGGTTAAGAGAGTATTCTAAAGGCTTAGAATGGTCTAGGTATGTGTATTAGGACTTATACAAACATTAGAATGATCCTAAACAATGCTTGAGTCCCCAAGGGACGTAGAGGGTGTAGCATGAGTCCTTGGAGGTTCTAACAAGTGTAGAATGGTTAAGAGAGTATTCTAAAGGCTTAGAATGGTCTAGGAATGTGTATTAGGACTTATACGAAACATTAGAATGATCCTAAACATCGGTTGGTACCCCTACGGACGTAGAGGGTGTAGCATGAGTCCTTGGAGGTTCTAACAAGTATAGAATGGTTAATAGAGTATTCTAAAGGCTTAGAATGGTCTAGGAATGTGTATTAGGACTAATAAGAACCATTAGAATTTTCCTAACCAATGCTTGAGTCCCCAAGGGACGTAGAGGGTCTAGCATGAGTCCTTGGAGGTTCTAACAGGTGTAGATTGGTTAAGAGAGTATTCTAAAGGCTTAGAACGGTCTAGGAATGTGTATTACCACTTATAAGAAACATTAGAATGATCCTAAACAATGGTTGAGTCCCCAAGTGACGTAGAGGGTGTAGCATGAGTGCTTGGAGGTTCTAACAAGTGTAGAATGGTTAAGAGAGTATTCTAAAGGCTTAGAATGGTCTACGAATGTGTATTAGGACTTATCGAACCTTTAGAATGATCCTAAACATTGCTTGGTACCCCTAGGGACGTAGTGGGTGTAGCATGAGTCCTTGGAGGTTCTAACAAGTGTAGAATGGTTAAGAGAGTATTCTAGAGGTTTAGAATGGTCTAGGAATGTGTATTAAGACTTATACAAACATTAGAATGATCCTAAACAATGCTTGAGTCCCTAAGGGACGTAGAGGGTGTAGCATGAGTCCTTGGAGGTTCTAACAAGTGTAGAATGGTTAAGAGAGTATTCTAATGGCTTAGAATGGTCTAGGAATGTGTATTAGGACTTAGCGGAACCATTAGAATGATCCTAAACACTGCTTGAGTCCCTAAGGGATGTAAAGGGTGTAGCATGAGTCCTTTGAGGTTCTTACAAGTGTAGAATGGTTAAGAGAGTATTCTAAAGGCTTAGAATGGTCTAGGAATGTGTATTTGGACTTAGCGGAACCATTAGAATGATCCTAAACACTGCTTGAGTCCCCAAGGGATGTAAAGGGTGTAGCATGAGTCCTTGGAGGTTCTTACAAGTGTAGAATGGTTAAGAGAGTATTCTAAAGGCTTAGAATGGTCTAGGTATGTGTATTAGGACTTATAAGAAACATTAGAATGATCCTAAACAATACTTGAGTCCCCAAGGGACGTAGAGGGTGTAGCATGAGTCCTTGGAGGTTCTTACAAGTGTAGAATGGTTAAGAGAGTATTCTAAAGGCTTAGAGTGGTCTAGGTATGTGTATTAGGACCTAGCGGAACCATTAGAATGATCCTAAACACTGCTTGAGTCCCCAAGGGATGTAAAGGGTGTAGCATGAGTCCATGGAGGTTCTAACAAGTGTAGAATGGTTAAGAGAGTATTCTAAAGGCTTAGAATGGTCTAGGAATGTGTATTAGGACTTAGCGGAACCATTAGAATGATCCTAAACACTGCTTGAGTCCCCAAGGGATGTAAAGGGTGTAGCATGAGTCCTTGGAGGTTCTTACAAGTGTAGAATGGTTAAGAGAGTATTCTAAAGGCTTAGAATGGTCTAGGAATGTGTATTAGGACTTAGCGGAACCATTAGAATGATCCTAAACACTGCTTGAGTCCCTAAGGGATGTAAAGGGTGTAGCATGAGTCCTTTGAGGTTCTTACAAGTGTAGAATGGTTAAGAGAGTATTCTAAAGGCTTAGAATGGTCTAGGAATGTGTATTTGGACTTAGCGGAACCATTAGAATGATCCTAAACACTGCTTGAGTCCCCAAGGGATGTAAAGGGTGTAGCATGAGTCCTTGGAGGTTCTTACAAGTGTAGAATGGTTAAGAGAGTATTCTAAAGGCTTAGAATGGTCTAGGAATGTGTATTAGGACTTATACAAACATTAGAATGATCCTAAACAATGCTTGAGTCCCCAAGGGACGTAGAGGGTGTAGCATGAGTCCTTGGAGGTTCTAACAAGTGTAGAATGGTTAAGAGAGTATTCTAAAGGCTTAGAATGGTCTAGGAATGTGTATTAGGACTTATAAGAAACATTAGAATGATCGTAAACAATGCTTGAGTCCCTAAGGGACGTAGAGGATGTAGCATGAGTCCATGGAGGTTCTAACAAGTGTAGAATGGTTAAGAGAGTATTCTAAAGGCTTAGAATGGTCTAGGAATGTGTATTAGGACTTAGCGGAACCATTAGAATGATCCTAAACACTGCTTGAGTCCCTAAGGGATGTAAAGGGTGTAGCATGAGTCCTTTGAGGTTCTTACAAGTGTAGAATGGTTAAGAGAGTATTCTAAAGGCTTAGAATGGTCTAGGAATGTGTATTTGGACTTAGCGGAACCATTAGAATGATCCTAAACACTGCTTGAGTCCCCAAGGGATGTAAAGGGTGTAGCATGAGTCCTTGGAGGTTCTTACAAGTGTAGAATGGTTAAGAGAGTATTCTAAAGGCTTAGAATGGTCTAGGTATGTGTATTAGGACTTATAAGAAACATTAGAATGATCCTAAACAATACTTGAGTCCCCAAGGGACGTAGAGGGTGTAGCATGAGTCCTTGGAGGTTCTTACAAGTGTAGAATGGTTAAGAGAGTATTCTAAAGGCTTAGAGTGGTCTAGGTATGTGTATTAGGACCTAGCGGAACCATTAGAATGATCCTAAACACTGCTTGAGTCCCCAAGGGATGTAAAGGGTGTAGCATGAGTCCATGGAGGTTCTAACAAGTGTAGAATGGTTAAGAGAGTATTCTAAAGGCTTAGAATGGTCTAGGAATGTGTATTAGGACTTAGCGGAACCATTAGAATGATCCTAAACACTGCTTGAGTCCCCAAGGGATGTAAAGGGTGTAGCATGAGTCCTTGGAGGTTCTTACAAGTGTAGAATGGTTAAGAGAGTATTCTAAAGGCTTAGAATGGTCTAGGAATGTGTATTAGGACTTAGCGGAACCATTAGAATGATCCTAAACACTGCTTGAGTCCCCAAGGGATGTAAAGGGTGTAGCATGAGTCCTTGGAGGTTCTTACAAGTGTAGAATGGTTAAGAGAGTACTCTAAAGGCTTAGAATGGTCTAGGAATGTGTATTAGGACTTATAAGAAACATTAGAATGATCCTAAACATTGTTTAGTACCCTAAGGGACGTAGAGGGTGTAGCATGAGTCCTTGGAGGTTCTAACAAGTGTAGAATGGTTAAGAGAGTATTCTAAAGGCTTAGAATGGTCTAGGAATGTGTATTAGGACTTATACAAACATTAGAATGATCCTAAACAATGCTTGAGTCCCCAAGGGACGTAGAGGGTGTAGCATGAGTCCTTGGAGGTTCTAACAAGTGTAGAATGGTTAAGAGAGTATTCTAAAGGCTTAGAATGGTCTAGGAATGTGTATTAGGACTTATAAGAAACATTAGAATGATCGTAAACAATGCTTGAGTCCCTAAGGGACGTAGAGGATGTAGCATGAGTCCATGGAGGTTCTAACAAGTGTAGAATGGTTAAGAGAGTATTCTAAAGGCTTAGAATGGTCTAGGAATGTGTATTAGGACTTAGCGGAACCATTAGAATGATCCTAAACACTGCTTGAATCCCCAAGGGATGTAAAGGGTGTAGCATGAGTCCTTGGAGGTTCTTACAAGTGTAGAATGGTTAAGAGAGTATTCTAAAGGCTTAGAATGGTCTAGGAATGTGTATTAGGACTTAGCGGAACCATTAGAATGATCCCTAAACGCTGCTTGAGTCCCCAAGGGATGTAAAGGGTGTAGCATGAGTCCTTGGAGGTTCTTACAAGTGTAGAATGGTTAAGAGAGTATTCTAAAGGCTTAGAATGGTCTAGGAATGTGTATTAGGACTTAGCGGAACCATTAGAATGATCCTAAACACTGCTTGAATCCCCAAGGGATGTAAAGGGTGTAGCATGAGTCCTTGGAGGTTCTTACAAGTGTAGAATGGTTAAGAGAGTATTCTAAAGGCTTAGAATGGTCTAGGAATGTGTATTAGGACTTAGCGGAACCATTAGAATGATCCTAAACACTGCTTGAGTCCCCAAGGGATGTAAAGGGTGTAGCATGAGTCCTTGGAGGTTCTTACA
The DNA here is from genome assembly GCA_037953625.1 of Crotalaria pallida. NCBI lineage: Eukaryota > Viridiplantae > Streptophyta > Magnoliopsida > Fabales > Fabaceae > Crotalaria > Crotalaria pallida. The sequence goes on along the minus strand of CM075655.1, from coordinate 59,541,529 downwards.
AGTGTAGAATGGTTAAGAGAGTATTCTAAAGGCTTAGATTGGTCTAGGAATGTGTATTAGGACTTAGCGGAACCATTAGAATGATCCTAAACACTGCTTGAGTCCCCAAGGGATGTAAAGGGTGTAGCATGAGTCCTTGGAGGTTCTTAAAGTGTAGAATGGTTAAGAGAGTATTCTAAAGGCTTAGAATGGTCTAGGAATGTGTATTAGGACTTATAAGAAACATTAGAATTATCCTAAACATTGATTAGTACCCTAAGGGACGTAGAGGGTGTAGCATGAGGTCTTGGAGGTTCTAACAAGTGTAGAATGGTTAAGAGAGTATTCTAAAGGCTTAGAATGGTCTAGGTATGTGTATTAGGACTTATACAAACATTAGAATGATCCTAAACAATGCTTGAGTCCCCAAGGGACGTAGAGGGTGTAGCATGAGTCCTTGGAGGTTCTAACAAGTGTAGAATGGTTAAGAGAGTATTCTAAAGGCTTAGAATGGTCTAGGAATGTGTATTAGGACTTATACGAAACATTAGAATGATCCTAAACATCGGTTGGTACCCCTACGGACGTAGAGGGTGTAGCATGAGTCCTTGGAGGTTCTAACAAGTATAGAATGGTTAATAGAGTATTCTAAAGGCTTAGAATGGTCTAGGAATGTGTATTAGGACTAATAAGAACCATTAGAATTTTCCTAACCAATGCTTGAGTCCCCAAGGGACGTAGAGGGTCTAGCATGAGTCCTTGGAGGTTCTAACAGGTGTAGATTGGTTAAGAGAGTATTCTAAAGGCTTAGAACGGTCTAGGAATGTGTATTACCACTTATAAGAAACATTAGAATGATCCTAAACAATGGTTGAGTCCCCAAGTGACGTAGAGGGTGTAGCATGAGTGCTTGGAGGTTCTAACAAGTGTAGAATGGTTAAGAGAGTATTCTAAAGGCTTAGAATGGTCTACGAATGTGTATTAGGACTTATCGAACCTTTAGAATGATCCTAAACATTGCAAGGTACCCCTAGGGACGTAGTGGGTGTAGCATGAGTCCTTGGAGGTTCTAACAAGTGTAGAATGGTTAAGAGAGTATTCTAGAGGTTTAGAATGGTCTAGGAATGTGTATTAAGACTTATACAAACATTAGAATGATCCTAAACAATGCTTGAGTCCCTAAGGGACGTAGAGGGTGTAGCATGAGTCCTTGGAGGTTCTAACAAGTGTAGAATGGTTAATAGAGTATTCTAATGGCTTAGAATGGTCTAGGAATGTGTATTAGGACTTAGCGGAACCATTAGAATGATCCTAAACACTGCTTGAGTCCCTAAGGGATGTAAAGGGTGTAGCATGAGTCCTTTGAGGTTCTTACAAGTGTAGAATGGTTAAGAGAGTATTCTAAAGGCTTAGAATGGTCTAGGAATGTGTATTAGGACTTATACGAACCTTTAGAATGATCCTAAACAATGCTTGAGTCCCCAAGGGACGTAGAGGGTGTAGTATGAGTCCTTGGAAGTTCTAACAAGTGTAGAATGGTTAAGAGAGTATTCTAAAGGCTTAGAATGGTCTAGGAATGTGTATTAGGACTTATAAGAAACATTAGAATGATCCCAAACAATGCTTGATTCCCCAAGGGACTTAGCAGGTGTAGCATGAGTCCTTGGAGGTTCTAACAAGTGTAGAATGGTTAAGAGAGTATTCTAATCGCTTAGAATGGTCTAGGAATGTGTATTAGGACTTAACGGAACCATTAGAATGATCCTAAACAATGCTTGAGTCCCCAAGGGACGTAAAGGGTGTAGCACGAGTCCTTGGAGGTTCTAACAAGTGTAGATTGGTTAAGAGAGTATTCTAGAGGCTTAGAATGGTCTAGGAATGTGTATTAGGACATATAAGAACCATTAGAATGATCCTAACCAATGCTTGAGTCCCCAAGGGACGTAGTGGTTCTAACAAGTGTAGAATGGTTAAGAGAGTATTCTAATCGCTTAGAATGGTCTAGGAATGTGTATTAGGACTTAGCGGAACCATTAGAATGATCCTAAACAATGCTTGAGTCCCCAAGGGACGTAAAGGGTGTAGCATGAGTCCTTGGAGGTTCTAACAAGTGTAGAATGGTTAAGAGAGTATTCTAGAGGCTTAGAATGGTCTAGGAATGTGTATTAGGACTTATACAAACATTAGAATGATCCTAAACAATGCTTGAGTCCCCAAAGGACGTAGAGGGTGTAGAATGAGTCCTTGGAGGTTCTAACAAGTGTAGAATGGTTAAGAGAGTATTCTAAAGGCTTAGAATGGTCTAGGAATGTGTATTAGGACTAATAAGAACCATTAGAATTTTCCTAACCAATGCTTGAGTCCCCAAGGGACGTAGAGGGTCTAGCATGAGTCCTTGGAGGTTCTAACAGGTGTAGAATGGTTAAGAGAGTATTCTAAAGGCTTAGAACGGTCTAGGAATGTGTATTACGACTTATAAGAAACATTAGAATGATCCTAAACAATGCTTGAGTCCCCAAGTGACGTAGAGGGTGTAGCATGAGTGCTTGGAGGTTCTAACAAGTGTAGAATGGTTAAGAGAGTATTCTAAAGGCTTAGAATGGTCTACAAATGTGTATTAGGACTTATCGAACCTTTAGAATGATCCTAAACATTGCTTGGTATCCCTAGGGACGTAGTGGGTGTAGCATGAGTCCTTGGAGGTTCTAACAAGTGTAGAATGGTTAAGAGAGTATTCTAGAGGCTTAGAATGGTCTAGGAATGTGTAGTAGGACTTATACAAACATTAGAATGATCCTATACAATGCTTGAGTCCCTATGGGACGTAGAGGGTGTAGCATGAGTCCTTGAAGGTTCTAACAAGTGTAGAATGGTTAAGAGAGTATTCTAAAGGCTTAGAATGGTCTAGGAATGTGTATTAGGACTTAGCGGAACCATTAGAATGATCCCTAAACACTGCTTGAGTCCCCAAGGGATGTAAAGGGTGTAGCATGAGTCCTTGGAGGTTCTTACAAGTGTAGAATGGTTAAGAGAGTAATCCAAAGGCTTAGAATGGTCTAGGAATGTGTATTAGGACTTAGCGGAACCATTAGAATGATCCTAAACACTGCTTGAATCCCCAAGGGATGTAAAGGGTGTAGCATGAGTCCTTGGAGGTTCTTACAAGTGAGAATGGTTAAGAGAGTATTCTAAAGGCTTAGAATGGTCTAGGAACGTGTATTAGGACTTATAAGAAACATTAGAATGATCCTAAACAATGCTTGAGTCCCCAAGGGACTTAGCGGGTGTAGCATGAGTCGTTGGAGGTTCTAACAAGTGTAGAATGGTTAAGAGAGTATTGTAAAGGCTTAGAATGGTCTAGGAATGTGTATTAGGACTTATACAAACATTAGAATGATCCTAAACAATGCCTGAGTCCCCAAGGGACGTAGAGGGTGTAGCATGAGTCCTTGGAGGTTCTAACAAGTGTAGAATGGTTAAGAGAGTATTCTAATGGCTTGGAATGGTCTAGGAATGTGCATTAGGACTTAGCGGAACCATTAGAGTGATCCCAAACAATGCTTGAGTCCCCAAGGGATGGAAAGGGTGTAGCATGAGTCCTTGGAGGTTCTAACAAGTGTAGAATTGTTAAGAGAGTATTCTAAAGGCTTAGAATGGTCTAGCAATGTGTATTAGGACTTATACAAACATTAGAATGATCCTAAACAATGCTTGAGTCCCCAAGGGATGTAGAGGGTGTAGCATGAGTCCTTGGAGGTTCTAACAAGTGTAGAATGGTTAAGAGAGTATTCTAAAGGCTTAGAATAGTCTAGGAATGTGTATTAGGACTTATAAGAAACATTAGAATGATCCTAAACAATGCTTGAGTCCCCAAGGGACTTAGCGGGTGTAGCATGAGTCGTTGGAGGTTCTAACAAGTGTAGAATGGTTAAGGGAGTATTGTAAAGGCTTAGAATGGTCTAGGAATGTGTATTAGGACTTATACAAACATTAGAATGATCCTAAACAATGCCTGAGTCCCCAAGGGACGTAGAGGGTGTAGCATGAGTCCTTGGAGGTTCTAACAAGTGTAGAATGGTTAAGAGAGTATTCTAATGGCTTGGAATGGTCTAGGAATGTGCATTAGGACTTAGCGGAACCATTAGAGTGATCCCAAACAATGCTTGAGTCCCCAAGGGACGGAAAGGGTGTAGCATGAGTCCTTGGAGGTTCTAACAAGTGTAGAATTGTTAAGAGAGTATTCTAAAGGCTTAGAATGGTCTAGCAATGTGTATTAGGACTTATACAAACATTAGAATGATCCTAAACAATGCTTGAGTCCCCAAGGGATGTAGAGGGTGTAGCATGAGTCCTTGGAGGTTCTAACAAGTGTAGAATGGTTAAGAGAGTATTCTAAAGGCTTAGAATAGTCTAGGAATGTGTATTAGGACTTATAAGAAACATTAGAATGATCCTAAACAATGCTTGAGTCCCCAAGGGACTTAGCGGGTGTAGCATGAGTCGTTGGAGGTTCTAACAAGTGTAGAATTGTTAAGAGATTATTCTAAAGGCTTAGAATGGTCTAGGAACGTGTATTAGGACTTATACGAACCTTTAGAATGATCCTAAAAATTTTTTGGTACCCTAAGGGACGTAGAGGGTGTAGCATGAGTCCTTGGAGGTTCTAACAAGTGTAGAATGGTTAAGAGAGTATTCTAGAGGCTTAGAATGGTCTAGGAATGTGTATTAGAACTTATACAAACATTAGAATGATCCTAAACAATGCTTAAGTCCCCAAGGGACGTAGAGGGTGTTGCATGAATCCTTGGAGGTTCTAACAAGTGTAGAAAGGTTAAGAGATTATTCTAACGGCTTAGATTGGTCTAGGAATGTTTATTAGGACTTATAAGAAACATTAGAATGATCCTAAACAATGTGTGACTCCCGAAGGGACGTAGAGGGTGTAGCATGAGTCCTTGGAGGTTTTGACAAGTGTGGAATGGTTAAGAGAGTATTCTAAAGGCTTAGAATGGTCTAGCAAAGTGTATTAGGACTAATAAGAAACAATAGAATGATCCTAAACAATGCTTGAGTCCCCAAGTGACGTAGACGGTGTAGCATGAGTCCTTGGAGGTTCTAACAAGTATAAAATGGTTAAGAGAGTATTCTAATGGCTTAGAATGGTCTAGGAATGTGTATTTGGACTTAGCAGAACCATTAGAATGATCCTAAACACTGATTGAGTCCCCAAGGGATGTAAAGGGTGTAGCATGAGTCCTTGGAGGTTCTAACAAGTGTAGAATGGTTAAGAGAGTATTCTAGAGGCTTAGAATGGTCTAGGAACGTGCATTAGGACTTATACAAACATTAGAATGATCCTAAACAATGCTTGAGTCCCCAAGGGATGTAGAGGGTGTAGCATGAGTCCTTGGAGGTTCTAACAAGTGTAGAATGGTTAAGAGAGTATTCTAAAGGCTTAGAATGGTCTAGGAATGTGTATTAGGACTTAGCGGAACCATTAGAATGATCCTAAACAATGCTTGAGTCCCCAAGGGACGTAAAGGGTGTAGCACGAGTCCTTGGAGGTTCTAACAAGTGTAGAATGGTTAAGAGAGTATTCTAGAGGCCTAGAATGGTCAAGGAATGTGTATTAGAACTTATACAAACATTAGAATGATCCTAAACAATGCTTGAGTCCCCAAGGGACGTATAGGGTGTAGAATGAGTCCTTGGAGGTTCTAACAAGTGTAGAATGGTTAAGAGAGTATTCTAAAGGCTTAGAATGGACTAGGAATGTGTATTAGGACTTATAAGAAACATTAGAATGATCCTAAACAATGCTTGAGTCCCCAAGGGACTTAGCGGGTGTAGCATGAGTCGTTGGAGGTTCTAACAAGTCTAGAATGGTTAGGAGAGTATTCTAAAGGCTTAGAATGGTCTAGGAAAGTGTATTAGGACTTATACGAACATTTAGAATGATCTTAAACATTGTTTGGTACCCTAAGGGACGTAGAAGGTGTAGAATGAGTCCTTGGAGGTTCTAACAAGTGTAGAATGGTTAATAGAGTATTCTAAAGGCTTAGAATGATCTAGGAATGTGTATTAGGACTTATAAGAAACATTAGAATGATCCTAAACAATGCTTGAGTCCCCAAGGGACTTACCGGGTGTAGCATGAGTCGTTGGAGGTTCTAACAAGTGTAGAATGGTTAAGAGAGTATTCTAAAGGCTTAGAATGGTCTAGGAATGTGTATTAGGACTAATAAGAAACATTAGAATGATCCTAAACAATGCTTGAGTCCCCAAGTGACGTAGAGGGTGTAGCATGAGTCCTTGGAGGTTCTAACAAGTATAAAATGGTTAAGAGAGTATTCTAATGGCTTAGAATGGTCTAGGAATGTGTATTTGGACTTAGCAGAACCATTAGAATGATCCTAAACACTGCTTGAGTCCCCAAGGGATGTAAAGGGTGTAGCATGAGTCCTTGGAGGTTCTAACAAGTGTAGAATGGTTAAGAGAGTATTCTAAAGGCTTAGAATGGACTAGGAATGTGTATTAGGACTTATAAGAAACATTAGAATGATCCTAAACAATGCTTGAGTCCCCAAGGGACTTAGCGGGTGTAGCATGAGTCGTTGGAGGTTCTAACAAGTATAGAATGGTTAATAGAGTATTCTAAAGCCTTAGAATGGTCTAGGAATGTGTATTAGGACTAATAAGAACCATTAGAATTTTCCTAACCAATGCTTGAGTCCCCAAGTGACGTAGAGGGTGTACCATGAGTCCTTGGAGGTTCTAACAAGTGTAGAATGGTTAAGAGAGTATTCTAAAGGCTTAGAATGGTCTAGGAATGTGTGTTAGGACTTATATGAACCTTTAGAATGATCCTAAACATTGCATGGTACCCCATGGGACGTAGAGGGTGTAGAATGAGTCCTTGGAGGTTCTAACAAGTGTAGAATGGTTAATAGAGTATTCTAAAGGCTTAGAATGGTCTAGGAATGTGTATTAGGACTTATAAGAAACATTAGAATGATCCTAAACAATGCTTGAGTCCCCAAGGGACTTAGCGGGTGTAGCATGAGCCGTTGGAGGTTCTAACAAGTGTAGAATGGTTAAGAGAGTATTGTAAAGGCTTAGAATGGTCTAGGAATGTGTATTAGGACTTATACAAACATTAGAATGATCCTAAACAATGCTTGAGTCCCCAAGGGATGTAGAGGGTGTAGCATGAGTCCTTGGAGGTTCTAACAAGTGTAGAATGGTTAAGAGAGTATTCTAAAGGCTTAGAATGATCTAGGAATGTGTATTAGGACTTATACAAACATTAGAATGATCCTAAACAATGCATTAGTCCCCAAAGGACGTAGAGGGTGTAGCATGAGTGCTTGGAGGTTCTAACAAGTGTAGAATGGTTAAGAGAGTATTCTAAAGGCTTAGAATGGTCTACAAATGTGTATTAGGACTTATCGAACCTTTAGAATGATCATAAACATTGTTTGGTACCCTAAGGGACGTAGAAGGTGTAGAATGAGTCCTTGGAGGTTCTAACAAGTGTAGAATGGTTAATAGAGTATTCTAAAGGCTTAGAATGGTCTAGGAATGTGTATTAGGACTTATAAGAAAAATTAGAATGATCCTAAACAATGCTTGAGTCCCCAAGGGACTTAGCGGGTGTAGCATGAGCCGTTGGAGGTTCTAACAAGTGTAGAATGGTTAAGAGAGTATTGTAAAGGCTTAGAATGGTCTATGAATGTGTATTAGGACTTATACAAACATTAGAATGATCCTAAACAATGCTTGAGTCCCCAAGGGATGTAGAGGGTGTAGCATGAGTCCTTGGAGGTTCTAACAAGTGTAGAATGGTTAAGAGAGTATTCTAAAGGCTTAGAATGATCTAGGAATGTGTATTAGGACTTATACAAACATTAGAATGATCCTAAACAATGCATTAGTCCCCAAAGGATGTAGAGGGTGTAGAATGAGTCCTTGGAGGTTCTAACAAGTGTAGAATGGTTAAGAGAGTATTCTAAAGGCTTAGAATGGTCTAGGAATGTGTATTAGGACTTAGCGGAACCATTAGAATGATCCTAAACAATGCTTGAGTCCCCAAGGGACGTAAAGGGTGTAGCACGAGTCCTTGGAGGTTCTAACAAGTGTAGAATGGTTAAGAGAGTATTCTAGAGGCTTAGAATGGTCTAGGAATGTGTATTAGGACTTATACAAACATTAGAATGATCCTAAACAATGCTTGAGTCCCCAAGGGACGTAGAGGGTGTAGAATGAGTCCTTGGAGGTTCGAACAAGTGTAGAATGGTTAAGAGAGTATTCTAAAGGCTTAGAATGGACTAGGAATGTGTATTAGGACTTATAATAAACATTAGAATGATCCTAAACAATGCTTGAGTCCCCAAGGGACTTAGCGGGTGTAGCATGAGGCGTTGGAGGTTCTAACAAGTCTAGAATGGTTACGAGAGTATTCTAAAGGCTTAGAATGGTCTAGGAAAGTGTATTAGGACTTATACGAACATTTAGAATGATCATAAACATTGTTTGGTACCCTAAGGGACGTAGAGGGTGTAGCATGAGTCCTTGGAGGTTCTAACAAGTGTAGAATGGTTAAGAGAGTATTCTAAAGGCTTAGAATGGTCTAGGAATGTGTATTAGGACTTATAAGAAACATTAGAATGATCCTAAACAATGCTTGAGTCCCCAAGGGACTTAGCGGGTGTAGCATGAGTCGTTGGAGGTTCTAACAAGTGTAGAATGGTTAAGAGAGTATCGTAAAGGCTTAGAATGGTCTAGGAATGTGTATTAGGACTTATAAAAACATTAGAATGATCCTATACAATGCTTGAGTCCCCAATGGACGTAGAGGGTGTAGCATTAGTCCTTGGAGGTTCTAACAAGTGTAGAATGGTTAAGAGAGTATTCTAAAGGCTTAGAATGGTCTAGGAATGTGTATTAGGACTTATACAAATGCTTGAGTCCCCAAGGGACGTAGAGGGTGTAGCATGAGTCCTTGGAGGTTCTAACAAGTGTAGAATGGTTAAGAGAGTATTCTAAAGGCTTAGAATAGTCTAGGAATGTGTATTAGGACTTATACAAACATTAGAATGATCCTAAACAATGCTTAAGTCCCCAAGGGACGTAGAGGGTGTTGCATGAATCCTTGGAGGTTCTAACAAGTGTAGAAAGGTTAAGAGAGTATTCTAACGGCTTAGATTGGTCTAGGAATGTGTATTAGGACTTATAAGAAACATTAGAATGATCCTAAACAATGTGTGACTCCCGAAGGGACGTAGAGGGTGTAGCATGAGTCCTTGTAGGTTTTGACAAGTGTAGAATGGTTAAGAGAGTATTCTAAAGGCTTAGAATGGTCTAGCAAAGTGTATTAGGACTAATAAGAAACAATAGAATGATACTAAACAATGCTTGAGTCCCCAAGTGACGTAGAGGGTGTAGCATGAGTCCTTGGAGGTTCTAACAAGTATAAAATGGTTAAGAGAGTATTCTAATGGCTTAGAATGGTCTAGGAATGTGTATTTGGACTTAGCAGAACCATTAGAATGATCCTAAACACTGATTGAGTCCCCAAGGGATGTAAAGGGTGTAGCATGAGTCCTTGGAGGTTCTAACAAGTGTAGAATGGTTACGAGAGTATTCTAGAGGCTTAGAATGGTCTAGGAACGTGCATTAGGACTTATACAAACATTAGAATGATCCTAAACAATGCTTGAGTCCCCAAGGGATGTAGAGGTGTAGCATGAGTCCTTGGAGGTTCTAACAAGTATGGAATGGTTAAGAGAGTATTCTAAAGGCTTAGAATGATCTAGGAATGTGTATTAGGACTTATACAAACATTAGAATGATCCTAAACAATGCATTAGTCCCCAAAGGACGTAGAGGGTGTAGAATGAGTCCTTGGAGGTTCTAACAAGTGTAGAATGGTTAAGAGAGTATTCTAAAGGCTTAGAATGGTCTAGGAATGTGTATTAGGACTTAGCGGAACCATTAGAATGATCCTAAACAATGCTTGAGTCCCCAAGGGACGTAAAGGGTGTAGCACGAGTCCTTGGAGGTTCTAACAAGTGTAGAATGGTTAAGAGAGTATTCTAGAGGCTTAGAATGGTCTAGGAATGTGTATTAGGACTTATACAAACATTAGAATGATCCTAAACAACGCTTGAGTCCCCAAGGGACGTAGAGGGTGTAGAATGAGTCCTTGGAGTTCTTACAAGTGTAGAATGGTTAAGAGAGTATTCTAAAGGCTTAGAATGGACTAGGAATGTGTATTAGGACTTATAAGAAACATTAGAATGATCCTAAACAATGCTTGAGTCCCCAAGGGACTTAGCGGGTGTAGCATGAGTCGTTGGAGGTTCTAAAAAGTCTAGAATGGTTACGAGAGTATTCTAAAGGCTTAGAATGGTCTAGGAAAGTGTATTAGGACTTATACGAACATTTAGAATGATCATAAACATTGTTTGGTACCCTAAGGGACGTAGAAGGTGTAGAATGAGTCCTTGGAGGTTCTAACAAGTGTAGAATGGTTAATAGAGTATTCTAAAGGCTTAGAATGGTCTAGGAATGTGTATTAGGACTTATAAGAAACATTAGAATGATCCTAAACAATGCTTGAGTCCCCAAGGGACTTAGCGGGTGTAGCATGAGTCGTTGGAGGTTCTAACAAGTGTAGAATGGTTAAGAGAGTATTGTAAAGGCTTAGAATGGTCTAGGAATGTGTATTAGGACTTATAAAAACATTAGAATGATCCTAAACAATGCTTGAGTCCCCAAGGGATGTAGAGGGTAGAGGGTGTAGCATGAGTCCTTGGAGGTTCTAACAAGTGTAGAATGGTTAAGAGAGTATTCTAAAGGCTTAGAATGATCTAGGAATGTGTATTAGGACTTATACAAACATTAGAATGATCCTAAACAATGCATTAGTCCCCAAAGGTCGTAGAGGGTGTAGAATGAGTCCTTGGAGGTTCTAACAAGTGTAGAATGGTTAAGAGAGTATTCTAAAGGCTTAGAATGGTCTAGGAATGTGTATTAGGACTTAGCGGAACCATTAGAATGATCCTAAACAATGCTTGAGTCCCCAAGGGACGTAAAGGGTGTAGCACGAGTCCTTGGAGGTTCTAACAAGTGTAGAATGGTTAAGAAAGTATTCTAGAGGCTTAGAATGGTCTAGGAATGTTTATTAGGACTTATACAAACATTAGAATGATCCTAAACAATGCTTGAGTCCCCAAGGGACGTAGAGGGTGTAGAATGAGTCCTTGGAGGTTCTAACAAGTGTAGAATGGTTAAGAGAGTATTCTAAAGGCTTAGAATGGACTAGGAATGTGTATTAGGACTTATAAGAAACATTAGAATGATCCTAAACAATGCTTGAGTCCCCAAGGGACTTAGCGGGTGTAGCATGAGTCGTTGGAGGTTCTAACAAGTCTAGAATGGTTACGAGAGTATTCTAAAGGCTTAGAATGGTCTAGGAAAATGTATTAGGACTTATACGAACATTTAGAATGATCATAAACATTGTTTGGTACCCTAAGGGACATAGAGGGTGTAGCATGAGTCCTTGGAGGTTCTAACAAGTGTAGAATGGTTAAGAGAGTATTCTAAAGGCTTAGAATGGTCTAGGAATGTGTATTAGGACTTATAAGAAACATTAGAATGATCCTAAACAATGCTTGAGTCCCCAAGGGACTTAGCGGGTGTAGCATGAGTCGTTGGAGGTTCTAACAAGTGTAGAATGGTTAAGAGAGTATTGTAAAGGCTTAGAATGGTCTAGGAATGTGTATTAGGACTTATACAAACATTAGAATGATCCTATACAATGCTTGAGTCCCCAAGGGACGTAGAGGGTGTAGCATGAGTCCTTGGAGGTTCTAACAAGTGTAGAATGGTTAAGAGAGTATTCTAATGGCTTAGAATGGTCTAGGAATGTGTATTACGACTTAGCGGAACCATTAGAATGATCCCAAACAATGCTTGAGTCCCCAAGGGACGGAAAGGGTGTAGCATGAGTCCTTGGAGGTTCTAACAAGTGTAGAATTGTTAAGAGGCTTAGAATGGTCTAGGAATGTGTATTAGGACTTATACAAATACTTGAGTCCCCAAGGGACGTAGAGGGTGTAGCATGAGTCCTTGGAGGTTCTAACAAGTGTAGAATGGTTAAGAGAGTATTCTAAAGGCTTAGAATAGTCTAGGAATGTGTATTAGGACTTATAAGAAACATTAGAATGATCCTAAACAATGCTTGAGTCCCCAAGGGACTTAGCGGGTGTAGCATGAGTCGTTGGAGGTTCTAACAAGTGTAGAATGGTTAAGAGATTATTCTAAAGGCTTAGAATGGTCTAGGAAAGTGTATTAGGACTTATACGAACATTTAGAATGATCATAAACATTGTTTGGTACCCTAAGGGACGTAGAGGGTGTAGCATGAGTCCTTGGAGGTTCTAACAAGTGTAGAATGGTTAAGAGAGTATTCTAGAGGCTTAGAATGGTCTAGGAAAGTGTATTAGGACTTATACGAAACATTAGAATGATCCTAAACAATGCTTGAGTCCCCAAGGGACGTTGAGGGTGTAGCATGAGTCCTTGGAGGTTCTAACAAGTGTAGAATGGTTAAGAGAGTATGCTAAAGGCTTAGAATGGTCTAGGAATGTGTATTAGGACTTATAAGAAACATTAGAATGATCCTAAACAATGCTTGAGTCCCCAAGGGACTTAGCGGGTGTAGCATGAGTCGTTGGAGGTTCTAACAAGTCTAGAATGGTTACGAGAGTATTCTAAAGGCTTAGAATGGTCTAGGAAAGTGTATTAGGACTTATACGAACATTTAGAATGATCATAAACATTGTTTGGTACCCTGAGGGACGTAGAAGGTGTAGAATGAGTCCTTGGAGGTTCTAACAAGTGTAGAATGGTTAATAGAGTATTCTAAAGGCTTAGAATGGTCTAGGAATGTGTATTAGGACTTATAAGAAACATTAGAATGATCCTAAACAATGCTTGAGTCCCCAAGGGACTTAGCGGGTGTAGCATGAGTCGTTGGAGGTTCTAACAAGTGTAGAATGGTTAAGAGAGTATTCTAAAGGCTTAGAATGGTCTAGGAATGTGTATTAGGACTAATAAGAAACATTAGAATGATCCTAAACAATGCTTGAGTCCCCAAGGGACGTAGAGGGTGTAGCATGAGTCCTTAGAGGTTCTAACAAGTGTAGAATGGTTAAGAGAGTATTCTAATGGCTTAGAATGGTCTAGGAATGTGTATTACGACTTAGCGGAACCATTAGAATGATCCCAAACAATGCTTGAGTCCCCAAGGGAAGGAAAGGGTGTAGCATGAGTCCTTTGAGGTTCTAACAAGTGTAGAATTGTTAAGAGAGTATTCTAAAGGCTTAGAATGGTCTAGGAATGTGTATTAGGACTTATACAAATACTTGAGTCCCCAAGGGACGTAGAGGGTGTAGCATGAGTCCTTGGAGGTTCTAACAAGTGTAGAATGGTTAAGAGAGTATTCTAAAGGCTTAGAATAGTCTAGGAATGTGTATTAGGACTTATAAGAAACATTAGAATGATCCTAAACAATGCTTGAGTCCCCAAGGGACTTAGCGGGTGTAGCATGAGTCGTTGGAGGTTCTAACAAGTGTAGAATGGTTAAGAGATTATTCTAAAGGCTTAGAATGGTCTAGGAAAGTGTATTAGGACTTATACGAACATTTAGAATGATCATAAACATTGTTTGGTACCCTAAGGGACGTAGAGGGTGTAGCATGAGTCCTTGGAGGTTCTAACAAGTGTAGAATGGTTAAGAGAGTATTCTAGAGGCTTAGAATGGTCTAGGAAAGTGTATTAGGACTTATACGAAACATTAGAATGATACTAAACAATGCTTGAGTCCCCAAGGGACGTAGAGGGTGTAGCATGAGTCCTTGGAGGTTCTAACAAGTGTAAAATGGTTAAGAGAGTATTCTAAAGGCTTAGAATGGTCTAGGAATGTGTATTAGGACTTATAAGAAACATTAGAATGATCCTAAACAATGCTTGAGTCCCCAAGGGACTTAGCGGGTGTAGCATGAGTCGTTGGAGGTTCTAACAAGTGTAGAATGGTTAAGAGATTATTCTAAAGGCTTAGAATGGTCTAGGAAAGTGTATTAGGACTTATACGAACATTTAGAATGATCATAAACATTGTTTGGTACCCTAAGGGACGTAGAGGGTGTAGCATGAGTCCTTGGAGGTTCTAACAAGTGTAGAATGGTTAAGAGAGTATTCTAGAGGCTTAGAATGGTCTAGGAAAGTGTATTAGGACTTATACGAAACATTAGAATGATCCTAAACAATGCTTGAGTCCCCAAGGGACGTAGAGGGTGTAGCATGAGTCCTTGGAGGTTCTAACAAGTGTAGAATGGTTAAGAGAGTATGCTAAAGGCTTAGAATGGTCTAGGAATGTGTATTAGGACTTATAAGAAACATTAGAATGATCCTAAACAATGCTTGAGTCCCCAAGGGACTTAGCGGGTGTAGCATGAGTCGTTGGAGGTTCTAACAAGTGTAAAATGGTTAAGAGAGTATTCTAAAGGCTTAGAATGGTCTAGGAATGTGTATTAGGACTTATAAGAAACATTAGAATGATCCTAAACAATGCTTGAGTCCCCAAGGGACTTAGCAGGTGTAGCATGAGTCGTTGGAGGTTCTAACAAGTGTAGAATGGTTAAGAGATTATTCTAAAGGCTTAGAATGGTCTAGGAAAGTGTATTAGGACTTATACGAACATTTAGAATGATCATAAACATTGTTTGGTACCCTAAGGGACGTAGAGGGTGTAGCATGAGTCCTTGGAGGTTCTAACAAGTGTAGAATGGTTAAGAGAGTATTCTAGAGGCTTAGAATGGTCTAGGAAAGTGTATTAGGACTTATACGAAACATTAGAATGATCCTAAACAATGCTTGAGTCCCCAAGGGACGTAGAGGGTGTAGCATGAGTCCTTGGAGGTTCTAACAAGTGTAGAATGGTTAAGAGAGTATGCTAAAGGCTTAGAATGGTCTAGGAATGTGTATTAGGACTTATAAGAAACATTAGAATGATCCTAAACAATGCTTGAGTCCCCAAGGGACTTAGCGGGTGTAGCATGAGTCGTTGGAGGTTCTAACAAGTCTAGAATGGTTACGAGAGTATTCTAAAGGCTTAGAATGGTCTAGGAAAGTGTATTAGGAATTATACGAACATTTAGAATGATCATAAACATTGTTTGGTACCCTGAGGGACGTAGAAGGTGTAGAATGAGTCCTTGGAGGTTCTAACAAGTGTAGAATGGTTAATAGAGTATTCTAAAGGCTTAGAATGGTCTAGGAATGTGTATTAGGACTTATAAGAAACATTAGAATGATCCTAAACAATGCTTGAGTCCCCAAGGGACTTAGCGGGTGTAGCATGAGTCGTTGGAGGTTCTAACATGTGTAGAATGGTTAAGAGAGTATTCTAAAGGCTTAGAATGGTCTAGGAATGTGTATTAGGACTAATAAGAAACATTAGAATGATCCTAAACAATGCTTGAGTCCCCAAGGGACGTAGAGGGTGTAGCATGAGTCCTTAGAGGTTCTAACAATTGTAGAATGGTTAAGAGAGTATTCTAATGGCTTAGAATGGTCTAGGAATGTGTATTACGACTTAGCGGAACCATTAGAATGATCCCAAACAATGCTTGAGTCCCCAAGGGACGGAAAGGGTGTAGCATGAGTCCTTTGAGGTTCTAACAAGTGTAGAATTGTTAAGAGAGTAATCTAAAGGCTTAGAATGGTCTAGGAATGTGTATTAGGACTTATACAAATACTTGAGTCCCCAAGGGACGTAGAGGGTGTAGCATGAGTCCTTGGAGGTTCTAACAAGTGTAGAATGGTTAAGAGAGTATTCTAAAGGCTTAGAATAGTCTAGGAATGTGTATTAGGACTTATAAGAAACATTAGAATGATCCTAAACAATGCTTGAGTCCCCAAGGGACTTAGCGGGTGTAGCATGAGTCGTTGGAGGTTCTAACAAGTGTAGAATGGTTAAGAGATTATTCTAAAGGCTTAGAATGGTCTAGGAAAGTGTATTAGGACTTATACGAACATTTAGAATGATCATAAACATTGTTTGGTACCCTAAGGGACGTAGAGGGTGTAGCATGAGTCCTTGGAGGTTCTAACAAGTGTAGAATGGTTAAGAGAGTATTCTAGAGGCTTAGAATGGTCTAGGAAAGTGTATTAGGACTTATACGAACATTTAGAATGATCATAAACATTGTTTGGTACCCTAAGGGACGTAGAGGGTGTAGCATGAGTCCTTGGAGGTTCTAACAAGTGTAGAATGGTTAAGAGAGTATTCTAGAGGCTTAGAATGGTCTAGGAAAGTGTATTAGGACTTATACGAAACATTAGAATGATCCTAAACAATGCTTGAGTCCCCAAGGGACGTAGAGGGTGTAGCATGAGTCCTTGGAGGTTCTAACAAGTGTAGAATGGTTAAGAGAGTATGCTAAAGGCTTAGAATGGTCTAGGAATGTGTATTAGGACTTATAAGAAACATTAGAATGATCCTAAACAATGCTTGAGTCCCCAAGGGACTTAGCGGGTGTAGCATGAGTCGTTGGAGGTTCTAACAAGTCTAGAATGGTTACGAGAGTATTCTAAAGGCTTAGAATGGTCTAGGAAAGTGTATTAGGACTTATACGAACATTTAGAATGATCATAAACATTGTTTGGTACCCTGAGGGACGTAGAAGGTGTAGAATGAGTCCTTGGAGGTTCTAACAAGTGTAGAATGGTTAATAGAGTATTCTAAAGGCTTAGAATGGTCTAGGAATGTGTATTAGGACTTATAAGAAACATTAGAATGATCCTAAACAATGCTTGAGTCCCCAAGGGACTTAGCGGGTGTAGCATGAGTCGTTGGAGGTTCTAACAAGTGTAGAATGGTTAAGAGAGTATTCTAAAGGCTTAGAATGGTCTAGGAATGTGTATTAGGACTAATAAGAAACATTAGAATGATCCTAAACAATGCTTGAGTCCCCAAGGGACGTAGAGGGTGTAGCATGAGTCCTTAGAGGTTCTAACAATTGTAGAATGGTTAAGAGAGTATTCTAATGGCTTAGAATGGTCTAGGAATGTGTATTACGACTTAGCGGAACCATTAGAATGATCCCAAACAATGCTTGATTCCCCAAGGGACGGAAAGGGTGTAGCATGAGTCCTTTGAGGTTCTAACAAGTGTAGAATTGTTAAGAGAGTATTCTAAAGGCTTAGAATGGTCTAGGAATGTGTATTAGGACTTATACAAATACTTGAGTCCCCAAGGGACGTAGAGGGTGTAGCATGAGTCCTTGGAGGTTCTAACAAGTGTAGAATGGTTAAGAGAGTATTCTAAAGGCTTAGAATAGTCTAGGAATGTGTATTAGGACTTATAAGAAACATTAGAATGATCCTAAACAATGCTTGAGTCCCCAAGGGACTTAGCGGGTGTAGCATGAGTCGTTGGAGGTTCTAACAAGTGTAGAATGGTTAAGAGATTATTCTAAAGGCTTAGAATGGTCTAGGAAAGTGTATTAGGACTTATACGAACATTTAGAATGATCATAAACATTGTTTGGTACCCTAAGGGACGTAGAGGGTGTAGCATGAGTCCTTGGAGGTTCTAACAAGTGTAGAATGGTTAAGAGAGTATTCTAGAGGCTTAGAATGGTCTAGGAAAGTGTATTAGGACTTATACGAAACATTAGAATGATCCTAAACAATGCTTGAGTCCCCAAGGGACGTAGAGGGTGTAGCATGAGTCCTTGGAGGTTCTAACAAGTGTAAAATGGTTAAGAGAGTATTCTAAAGGCTTAGAATGGTCTAGGAATGTGTATTAGGACTTATAAGAAACATTAGAATGATCCTAAACAATGCTTGAGTCCCCAAGGGACTTAGCGGGTGTAGCATGAGTCGTTGGAGGTTCTAACAAGTCTAGAATGGTTACGAGAGTATTCTAAAGGCTTAGAATGGTCTAGGAAAGTGTATTAGGAATTATACGAACATTTAGAATGATCATAAACATTGTTTGGTACCCTGAGGGACGTAGAAGGTGTAGAATGAGTCCTTGGAGGTTCTAACAAGTGTAGAATGGTTAATAGAGTATTCTAAAGGCTTAGAATGGTCTAGGAATGTGTATTAGGACTTATAAGAAACATTAGAATGATCCTAAACAATGCTTGAGTCCCCAAGGGACTTAGCGGGTGTAGCATGAGTCGTTGGAGGTTCTAACAAGTGTAGAATGGTTAAGAGAGTATTCTAAAGGCTTAGAATGGTGTAGGAATGTGTATTAGGACTAATAAGAAACATTAGAATGATCCTAAACAATGCTTGAGTCCCCAAGTGACGTAGAGGGTGTAGCATGAGTCCTTGGAGGTTCTAACAAGTATAAAATGGTTAAGAGAGTATTCTAATGGCTTAGAATGGTCTAGGAATGTGTATTTGGACTTAGCAGAACCATTAGAATGATCCTAAACACTGCTTGAGTCCCCAAGGGATGTAAAGGGTGTAGCATGAGTCCTTGGAGGTTCTAACAAGTGTAGAATGGTTAAGAGAGTATTCTAAAGGCTTAGAATGGACTAGGAATGTGTATTAGGACTTATAAGAAACATTAGAATGATCCTAAACAATGCTTGAGTCCCCAAGGGACTTAGCGGTTGTAGCATGAGTCGTTGGAGGTTCTAACAAGTCTAGAATGGTTACGAGAGTATTCTAAAGGCTTAGAATGGTCTAGGAAAGTGTATTAGGACTTATACGAACATTTAGAATGATCATAAACATTGTTTGGTACCCTGAGGGACGTAGAAGGTGTAGAATGAGTCCTTGGAGGTTCTAACAAGTGTAGAATGGTTAATAGAGTATTCTAAAGGCTTAGAATGGTCTAGGAATGTGTATTAGGACTTATAAGAAACATTAGAATGATCCTAAACAATGCTTGAGTCCCCAAGGGACTTAGCGGGTGTAGCATGAGTCGTTGGAGGTTCTAACAAGTGTAGAATGGTTAAGAGAGTATTCTAAAGGCTTAGAATGGTCTAGGAATGTGTATTAGGACTAATAAGAAACATTAGAATGATCCTAAACAATGCTTGAGTCCCCAAGGGACGTAGAGGGTGTAGCATGAGTCCTTAGAGGTTCTAACAAGTGTAGAATGGTTAAGAGAGTATTCTAATGGCTTAGAATGGTCTAGGAATGTGTATTACGACTTAGCGGAACCATTAGAATGATCCCAAACAATGCTTGAGTCCCCAAGGGACGGAAAGGGTGTAGCATGAGTCCTTTGAGGTTCTAACAAGTGTAGAATTGTTAAGAGAGTATTCTAAAGGCTTAGAATGGTCTAGGAATGTGTATTAGGACTTATACAAATACTTGAGTCCCCAAGGGACGTAGAGGGTGTAGCATGAGTCCTTGGAGGTTCTAACAAGTGTAGAATGGTTAAGAGAGTATTCTAAAGGCTTAGAATAGTCTAGGAATGTGTATTAGGACTTATAAGAAACATTAGAATGATCCTAAACAATGCTTGAGTCCCCAAGGGACTTAGCGGGTGTAGCATGAGTCGTTGGAGGTTCTAACAAGTGTAGAATGGTAAAGAGATTATTCTAAAGGCTTAGAATGGTCTAGGAAAGTGTATTAGGACTTATACGAACATTTAGAATGATCATAAACATTGTTTGGTACCCTAAGGGACGTAGAGGGTGTAGCATGAGTCCTTGGAGGTTCTAACAAGTGTAGAATGGTTAAGAGAGTATTCTAGAGGCTTAGAATGGTCTAGCTAAGTGTATTAGGACTTATACGAAACATTAGAATGATCCTAAACAATGCTTGAGTCCCCAAGGGACGTAGAGGGTGTAGCATGAGTCCTTGGAGGTTCTAACAAGTGTAAAATGGTTAAGAGAGTATTCTAAAGGCTTAGAATGGTCTACGAATGTGTATTAGGACTTATAAGAAACATTAGAATGATCCTAAACAATGCTTGAGTCCCCAAGGGACTTAGCGGGTGTAGCATGAGTCGTTGGAGGTTCTAACAAGTCTAGAATGGTTACGAGAGTATTCTAAAGGCTTAGAATGGTCTAGGAAAGTGTATTAGGACTTATACGAACATTTAGAATGATCATAAACATTGTTTGGTACCCTAAGGGACGTAGAAGGTGTAGAATGAGTCCTTGGAGGTTCTAACAAGTGTAGAATGGTTAATAGAGTATTCTAAAGGCTTAGAATGGTCTAGGAATGTGTATTAGGACTTATAAGAAACATTAGAATGATCCTAAACAATGCTTGAGTCCCCAAGGGACTTAGCGGGTGTAGCATGAGTCGTTGGAGGTTCTAACAAGTGTAGAATGGTTAAGAGAGTATTCTAAAGGCTTAGAATGGTGTAGGAATGTGTATTAGGACTAATAAGAAACATTAGAATGATCCTAAACAATGCTTGAGTCCCCAAGTGACGTAGAGGGTGTAGCATGAGTCCTTGGAGGTTCTAACAAGTATAAAATGGTTAAGAGAGTATTCTAATGGCTTAGAATGGTCTAGGAATGTGTATTTGGACTTAGCAGAACCATTAGAATGATCCTAAACACTGCTTGAGTCCCCAAGGGATGTAAAGGGTGTAGCATGAGTCCTTGGAGGTTCTAACAAGTGTAGAATGGTTAAGAGAGTATTCTAAAGGCTTAGAATGGACTAGGAATGTGTATTAGGACTTATAAGAAACATTAGAATGATCCTAAACAATGCTTGAGTCCCCAAGGGACTTAGCGGGTGTAGCATGAGTCGTTGGAGGTTCTAACAAGTCTAGAATGGTTACGAGAGTATTCTAAAGGCTTAGAATGGTCTAGGAAAGTGTATTAGGACTTATACGAACATTTAGAATGATCATAAACATTGTTTGGTACCCTAAGGGACGTAGAAGGTGTAGAATGAGTCCTTGGAGGTTCTAACAAGTGTAGAATGGTTAATAGAGTATTCTAAAGGCATAGAATGGTCTAGGAATGTGTATTAGGACTTATAAGAAACATTAGAATTATCCTAAACAATGCTTGAGTCCCCAAGGGACTTAGCGGGTGTAGCATGAGTCGTTGGAGGTTCTAACAAGTGTAGAATGGTTAAGAGAGTATTCTAAAGGCTTAGAATGGTCTAGGAATGTGTATTAGGACTTAGCGGAACCATTAGATTGATCCTAAACAATGCTTGAGTCCCCAAGGGACGTAAAGGGTGTAGCTCGAGTCCTTGGAGGTTCTAACAAGTGTAGAATGGTTAAGAGAGTATTCTAGAGGCTTAGAATGGTCTAGGAATGTGTATTAGGACTTATACAAACATTAGAATGATCCTAAACAATGCTTGAGTCCCCAAGGGACGTAGAGGGTGTAGAATGAGTCCTTGGAGGTTCTAACAAGTGTAGAATGGTTAAGAGAGTATTCTAAAGGCTTAGAATGGACTAGGAATGTGTATTAGGACTTATAAGAAACATTAGAATGATCCTAAACAATGCTTGAGTCCCCAAGGGACTTAGCGGGTGTAGCATGAGTCGTTGGAGGTTCTAACAAGTCTAGAATGGTTACGAGAGTATTCTAAAGGCTTAGAATGGTCTAGGAAAGTGTATTAGGACTTATACGAACATTTAGAATGATCATAAACATTGTTTGGTACCCTAAGGGACGTAGAGGGTGTAGCATGAGTCCTTGGAGGTTCTAACAAGTGTAGAATGGTTAAGAGAGTATTCTAAAGGCTTAGAATGGTCTAGGAATGTGTTTTAGGACTTATAAAAAACATTAGAATGATCCTAAACAATGCTTGAGTCCCCAAGGGACTTAGCGGGTGTAGCATGAGTCGTTGGAGGTTCTAACAAGTGTAGAATGGTTAAGAGAGTATTGTAAAGGCTTAGAATGGTCTAGGAATGTGTATTAGGACTTATACACACATTAGAATGATCCTATACAATACTTGAGTCCCCAAGGGACGTAGAGGGTGTTGCATGAGTCCTTGGAGGTTCTAACAAGTGTAGAATGGTTAAGAGAGTATTCTAATGGCTTAGAATGGTCTAGGAATGTGTATTAGGACTTATAAGAAACATTAGAATGATCCTAAACAATGCTTGAGTCCCCAAAGGACTTAGCGGGTGTAGCATGAGTCGTTGGAGGTTCTAACAAGTCTAGAATGGTTACGAGAGTATTCTAAAGGCTTAGAATGGTCTAGGAAAGTGTATTAGGACTTATACGAACATTTAGAATGATCATAAACATTGTTTGGTACCCTAAGGGACGTAGAAGGTGTAGAATGAGTCCTTGGAGGTTCTAACAAGTGTAGAAGGGTTAATAGAGTATTCTAAAGGCTTAGAATGGTCTAGGAATGTGTATTAGGACTTATAAGAAACATTAGAATGATCCTAAACAATGCTTGAGTCCCCAAGGGACTTAGCGGGTGTAGCATGAGTCGTTGGAGGTTCTAACAAGTGTATAGTGGTTAAGAGAGTATTGTAAAGGCTTAGAATGGTCTAGGAATGTGTATTAGGACTTATACAAACATTAGAATGATCCTAAACAATGCTTGAGTCCCCAAGGGACGTAGAGGGTGTAGCATGAGTCCTTGGAGGTTCTAACAAGTGTAGAATGGTTAAGAGAGTATTCTAATGGATTAGAATGGTCTAGGAATGTGTATTAGGACTTAGCGGAACCATTAGAATGATCCCAAACAATGCTTGAGTCCCCAAGGGACGGAAAGGGTGTAGCATGAGTCCTTGGAGGTTCTAACAAGTGTAGAATGGTTAAGAGAGTATTCTAGAGGCTTAGAATGGTCTAGGAAAGTGTATTAGGACTTATACGAAACATTAGAATGATCCTAAACAATGCTTGAGTCCCCAAGGGACGTAGAGGGTGTAGCATTAGTCCTTGGAGGTTCTAACAAGTGTAGAATGGTTAAGAGAGTATTCTAAAGGCTTAGAATGGTCTAGGAATGTGTATTAGGACTTATACGAACATTTAGAATGATCAAAAACATTGTTTGGTACCCTAAGGGACGTAGAAGGTGTAGAATGAGTCCTTGGAGGTTCTAACAAGTGTAGAATGGTTAATAGAGTATTCTAAAGGCTTAGAATGGTCTAGGAATGTGTATTAGGACTTATAAGAAACATTAGAATGATCCTAAACAATGCTTGAGTCCCCAAGGGACTTAGCGGGTGTAGCATGAGTCGTTGGAGGTTCTAACAAGTGTAGAATGGTTAAGAGAGTATTCTAATGGCTTAGAATGGTCTAGGAATGTGTATTAGGACTTAGCGGAACCATTAGAATGATCCAAACAATGCTTGAGTCCCCAAAGGACGGAAAGGGTGTAGCATGAGTCCTTGGAGGTTCTAACAAGTGTAGAATGGTTAAGGGAGTATTCTAGAGGCTTAGAATGGTCTAGGAAAGTGTATTAGGACTTATACGAAACATTAGAATGATCCTAAACAATGCTTGAGTCCCCAAGGGACGTAGAGGCTGTAGCATTAGTCCTTGGAGGTTCTAACAAGTGTAGAATGGTTAAGAGAGTATTCTAAAGGCTTAGAATGGTCTAGGAATGTGTATTAGGACTTATAAGAAACATTAGAATGATCCTAAACAATGCTTGAGTCCCCAAGGGACTTAGCGTGTGTAGCATGAGTCGTTGGAGGTTCTAACAAGTCTAGAATGGTTACGAGAGTATTCTAAAGGCTTAGAATGGTTTAGGAAAGTGTATTAGGACTTATACGAACATTTAGAATGATCATAAACATTGTTTGGTACCCTAAGGGACGTAGAAGGTGTAGAATGAGTCCTTGGAGGTTCTAACAAGTGTAGAATGGTTAATAGAGTATTCTAAAGGCTTAGAATGGTCTAGGAATGTGTATTAGGACTTATAAGAAACATTAGAATGATCCTAAACAATGCTTGAGTCCCCAAGGGACTTAGCGGGTGTAGCATGAGTCGTTGGAGGTTCTAACAAGTGTAGAATGGTTAAGAGAGTATTGTAAAGGCTTAGAATGGTCTAGGAATGTGTATTAGGACTTAGCGGAACCATTAGAATGATCCTAAACAATGCTTGAGTCCCCAAGGGACGTAGAGGGTGTAGCATGAGTCCTTGGAGGTTCTAACAAGTGTAGAATGGTTAAGAGAGTATTCTAAAGGCTTAGAATGGTCTAGGAATGTGTATTAGGACTTATAAGAAACATTAGAATGATCCTAAAAATTGCTTGAGTCCCCAAGGGACTTAGCGGGTGTAGCATGAGTCGTTGGAGGTTCTAACAAGTGTAGAATGGTTAAGAGAGTATTCTAAAGGCTTAGAATGGTCTAAGAAAGTGTATTTGGACTTATACGAACCTTTAGAATGATCCTAAACATTGTTTGGTACCCTATGGGACGTAGAGGGAGTGGCATGAGTCCTTGGAGGTTCTAACAAGTGTAGAATGGTTAAGAGAGTATTCTAAAGGCTTGGAATGGTCTAGGAATGTTTATTAGGACTTATAAGAAACATTAAAACGATCCTAAACAATGCTTGAGTCCCCAAGGGACTTAGCGGGTGTAGCATGAGTCCTTCGAGGTTCTAACAAGTGTAGAATGGTTAAGAGAGTATTCTAAAGGCTTAGAATGGTCTAGGAATGTGTTTTAGGACTTAGCGGAACCATTAGAATGATCCTAAACAATGCTTGAGTCCCCAAGGGACGTAAAGGGTGTAGCATGATTCCTTGGAGGTTCTAACAAGTGTAGAATGGTTAAGAGAGTATTCTAGAGGCTTAGAATGGTCTAGGAATGTGTATTAGGACTTATACAAACATTATAATGATCCTAAACAATGCTTGAGTCCCCAAGGGAAGTAGAGGGTGTAGAATGAGTCCTTGGAGGTTCTAACAAGTGTAGAATGGTTAAGAGAGTATTCTAAAGGCTTAGAATGGACTAGGAATGTGTATTAGGACTTATAAGAAATATTAGAATGATCCTAAACAATGCTTGAGTCTCCAAGGGACTTAGCGGGTGTAGCATAAGTCGTTGGAGGTTCTAATAAGTGTAGAATGGTTACACAGTATTCTAAAGTCTTAGAATGGTCTAGGAAAGTGTATTAGGACTTATACGAACATTTAGAATGATCATAAACATTGTTTGGTACCCTAAGGGACGTAGAGGGTGTAGCATGAGTCCTTGGAGGTTCTAACAAGTGTAGAATGGTTAAGAGAGTATTCTAAAGGCTTAGAATGATCTAGGAATGTGTATTAGGACTTGTACAAACATTAGAATGATCCTAAACAGTGCTTGAGTCCCCAAAGGACGTAGAGGGTGTACCATGAGTCCTTGGAGGTTCTAACAAGTGTAGAATGGTTAAGAGAGTATTCAAAAGGCTTAGAATGGTCTAGGAATGTGTATCAGGACTTAGCGGAACCATTAGAATGATCCTAAACAATGCTTGAGTCCCCAAGGGACGTAGAGGGTGTAGCATGAGTCCTTGGAGGTTCTAAAAGTGTAGAATGGTTACGAGAGAATTCTAAAGGCTTAGAATGGTCTAGGAAAGTGTATTAGGACTTATACGAACATTTAGAATGATCATAAACATTGTTTGGTACCCTAAGGGACGTAGAGGGTGTAGCATGAGTCCTTGGAGGTTCTAACAAGTGTTGAATGGTTAAGAGAGTATTCTAAAGGCTTAGAATGGTCTAGGAATGTGTTTTAGGACTTATAAGAAACATTAGAATGATCCTAAACAATGCTTGAGTCCCCAAGGGACTTAGCGGGTGTAGCATGAGTCCTTAGAGGTTCTAACAAGTGTAGAATGGTTAAGAGAGTATTCTAAAGGCTTAGAATGGTCTAGGAATGTGTTTTAGGACTTAGCGGAACCATTAGAATGATCCTAAACAATGCTTGAGTCCCCAAGGGACGTAAAGGGTGTAGCATGATTCCTTGGAGGTTCTAACAAGTGTAGAATGGTTAAGAGAGTATTCTAGAGGCTTAGAATGGTCTAGGAATGTGTTTTAGGACTTATACAAACATTATTATGATCCTAAACAATGCTTGAGTCCCCAAGGGAAGTAGAGGGTGTAGAATGAGTCCTTGGAGGTTCTAACAAGTGTAGAATGGTTAAGAGAGTATTCTAAAGGCTTAGAATGGACTAGGAATGTGTATTAGGACTTATAAGAAATATTAGAATGATCCTAAACAATGCTTGAGTCTCCAAGGGACTTAGCGGGTGTAGCATAAGTCGTTGGAGGTTCTAATAAGTGTAGAATGGTTACACAGTATTCTAAAGTCTTAGAATGGTCTAGGAAAGTGTATTAGGACTTATACGAACATTTAGAATGATCATAAACATTGTTTGGTACCCTAAGGGACGTAGAGGGTGTAGCATGAGTCCTTGGAGGTTCTAACAAGTGTAGAATGGTTAAGAGAGTATTCTAAAGGCTTAGAATGATCTAGGAATGTGTATTAGGACTTGTACAAACATTAGAATGATCCTAAACAGTGCTTGAGTCCCCAAAGGACGTAGAGGGTGTACCATGAGTCCTTGGAGGTTCTAACAAGTGTAGAATGGTTAAGAGAGTATTCAAAAGGCTTAGAATGGTCTAGGAATGTGTATCAGGACTTAGCGGAACCATTAGAATGATCCTAAACAATGCTTGAGTCCCCAAGGGACGTAGAGGGTGTAGCATGAGTCCTTGGAGGTTCTAAAAGTGTAGAATGGTTACGAGAGAATTCTAAAGGCTTAGAATGGTCTAGGAAAGTGTATTAGGACTTATACGAACATTTAGAATGATCATAAACATTGTTTGGTACCCTAAGGGACGTAGAGGGTGTAGCATGAGTCCTTGGAGGTTCTAACAAGTGTTGAATGGTTAAGAGAGTATTCTAAAGGCTTAGAATGGTCTAGGAATGTGTTTTAGGACTTATAAGAAACATTAGAATGATCCTAAACAATGCTTGAGTCCCCAAGGGACTTAGCGGGTGTAGCATGAGTCCTTAGAGGTTCTAACAAGTGTAGAATGGTTAAGAGAGTATTCTAAAGGCTTAGAATGGTCTAGGAATGTGTTTTAGGACTTAGCGGAACCATTAGAATGATCCTAAACAATGCTTGAGTCCCCAAGGGACGTAAAGGGTGTAGCATGATTCCTTGGAGGTTCTAACAAGTGTAGAATGGTTAAGAGAGTATTCTAGAGGCTTAGAATGGTCTAGGAATGTGTTTTAGGACTTATACAAACATTATTATGATCCTAAACAATGCTTGAGTCCCCAAGGGAAGTAGAGGGTGTAGAATGAGTCCTTGGAGGTTCTAACAAGTGTAGAATGGTTAAGAGAGTATTCTAAAGGCTTAGAATGGACTAGGAATGTGTATTAGGACTTATAAGAAATATTAGAATGATCCTAAACAATGCTTGAGTCCCCAAGCGACTTAGCGGGTGTAGCATGAGTCGTTGGAGGTTCTAATAAGTGTAGAATGGTTACGAGAGTATTCTAAAGGCTTAGAATGGTCTAAGAAAGTGTATTTGGACTTATACGATCCTTTAGAATGATCCTAAACATTGTTTGGTACCCTAAGGGACGTAGAGGGTGTGGCATGAGTCCTTGGAGGTTCTAATAAGTGTAGAATGGTTACGAGAGTATTCTAAAGGCTTGGAATGGTCTAGGAAAGTGTATTAGGACTTATACGAACATTTAGAATGATCATAAACATTGTTTGGTACCCTAAGGGACGTAGAGGGTGTAGCATGAGTCCTTGGAGGTTCTAACAAGTGTTGAATGGTTAAGAGAGTATTCTAAAGGCTTAGAATGGTCTAGGAATGTGTTTTAGGACTTAGCGGAACCATTAGAATGATCCTAAACAATGCTTGAGTCCCCAAGGGACGTAAAGGGTGTAGCATGATTCCTTGGAGGTTCTAACAAGTGTAGAATGGTTAAGAGAGTATTCTAGAGGCTTAGAATGGTCTAGGAATGTGTATTAGGACTTATGCAAACATTATAATGATCCTAAACAATGCTTGAGTCCCCAAGGGAAGTAGAGGGTGTAGAATGAGTCCTTGGAGGTTCTAACAAGTGTAGAATAGTTAAGAGAGTATTCTAAAGGCTTAGAATGGACTAGGAATGTGTATTAGGACTTATAAGAAATATTAGAATGATCCTAAACAATGCTTGAGTCTCCATGGGACATAGCGGGAGTAGCATGAGTCGTTGGAGTTTCTAATAAGTGTAGAATTGTTACGAGAGTATTCTAAAGGCTTAGAATGGTCTAGGAAATTGTATTAGGACTTATACGAACATTTAGAATGATCATAAACATTGTTTGGTACCCTAAGGGACGTAGAGGGTGTAGCATGAGTCCTTGGAGGTTCTAACAAGTGTAGAATGGTTAAGAGAGTATTCTAAAGGCTTAGAATGATCTAGGAATGTGTATTAGGACTTGTACAAACATTAGAATGATCCTAAACAGTGCTTGAGTCCCCAAAGGACGTAGAGGGTGTACCATGAGTCCTTGGAGGTTCTAACAAGTGTAGAATGGTTAAGAGAGTATTCTAAAGGCTTAGAATGGTCTAGGAATGTGTATTAGGACTTAGCGGAACCATTAGAATGATGCTAAACAATGCTTGAGTCCCCAAGGGACTTAGCGGGTGTAGCATGAGTCGTTGGAGGTTCTAATAAGTGTAGAATGGTTACGAGAGTATTCTAAAGGCTTAGAATGGTCTAGGAAAGTGTATTAGGACTTATACGAACATTTAGAATGATCATAAACATTGTTTGGTACCCTAAGGGACGTAGAGGGTGTAGCATGAGTCCTTGGAGGTTCTAACAAGTGTTGAATGGTTAAGAGAGTATTCTAAAGGCTTAGAATGGTCTAGGAATGTGTATTAGGACTTATAAGAAACATTAAAATGATCCTAAACAATGCTTGAGTCCCCAAGGGACTTAGCGGCTGTAGCATGAGTTGTTGGAGGTTCTAACAAGTGTAGAATGGTTAAGAGAGTATTCTAAAGGCTTGGAATGGTCTAGGAATGTTTATTAGGACTTATAAGAAACATTAAAACGATCCTAAACAATGCTTGAGTCCCCAAGGGACTTAGCGGGTGTAGCATGAGTCCTTAGAGGTTCTAACAAGTGTAGAATGGTTAAGAGAGTATTCTAAAGGCTTAGAATGGTCTAGGAATGTGTATTAGGACTTATGCAAACATTATAATGATCCTAAACAATGCTTGAGTCCCCAAGGGAAGTAGAGGGTGTAGAATGAGTCCTTGGAGGTTCTAACAAGTGTAGAATGGTTAAGAGAGTATTCTAAAGGCTTAGAATGGACTAGGAATGTGTATTAGGACTTATAAGAAATATTAGAATGATCCTAAACAATGCTTGAGTCCCCAAGGGACTTAGCGGGTGTAGCGTGAGTCGTTGGAGGTTCTAATAAGTGTAGAATGGTTACGAGAGTATTCTAAAGGCTTAGAATGGTCTAAGAAAGTGTATTTGGACTTATACGAACCTTTAGAATGATCCTAAACATTGTTTGGTACCCTAAGGGACGTAGAGGGTGTGGCATGAGTCCTTGGAGGTTCTAATAAGTGTAGAATGGTTACGAGAGTATTCTAAAGGCTTGGAATGGTCTAGGAAAGTGTATTAGGACTTATAAGAAACATTAGAATGATCCTAAACAATGCTTGAGTCCCCAAGGGACTTAGCGGGTGTAGCATGAGTCGTTGGAGGTTCTAACAAGTGTAGAATG
This sequence comes from Crotalaria pallida, assembly GCA_037953625.1. Taxonomy (NCBI): domain Eukaryota; kingdom Viridiplantae; phylum Streptophyta; class Magnoliopsida; order Fabales; family Fabaceae; genus Crotalaria; species Crotalaria pallida. Next base: position 59,511,826 of record CM075655.1, on the reverse strand, counting down.
GTTAAGAGAGTATTCTAAAGGCTTAAAATGGTCTAGGAATGTGTATTAGGACTTATACAAACATTAGAATGATCCTAAACAATGCTTGAGTCCCCAATGGACGTAGAGGGTGTAGAAGGAGTCCTTGGAGGTTCTAACAAGTGTAGAATGGTTAAGAGAGTATTCTAATGGCTTAGAATGGTCTAGGAATGTGTATTAGGACTTAGCGGAACCATTAGAATGATCCTAAACAATGCTTAAGTCCCCAAGGGATGTAAAGGGTGTAGCATGATTCCTTGGAGGTTCTAACAAGTGTAGAATGGTTAAGAGAGTATTCTAAAGGCTTAGAATAGTCTAGGAATGTGTATTAGGACTTATAAGAAACATTAGAATGATCCTAAACAATGCTTGAGTCCCCAAGGGACTTAGCGGGTGTAGCATGAGTCGTTGGAGGTACTAACAAGTGTAGAATGGTTAAGAGAGTATTCTAAAGACTTAAAATGGTCTAGGAATTTGTATTAGGACTTGTACAAACATTAGAATGATCCTAAACATTGTTTGGTACCCTAAGGGACGTAGAGGGTGTAGCATGAGTCCTTGGAGGTTCTAACAAGTGTAGAATGGTTAAGAGAGTGTTCTAAAGGCTTAGAATGGTCTAGGAATGTGTTTTAGGACTTAGCGGAACCATTAGAATGATCCTAAACAATGCTTAAGTCCCCAAGGGACTTAGCGGGTGTAGCATGAGTCGTTGGAGGTTCTAACAAGTGTAGAATGGTTAAGAGAGTATTCTAAAGGCTTAAAATGGTCTAGGAATGTGTATTAGGACTTATACAAACATTAGAATGATCCTAAACAATGCTTGAGTCCCCAAGGGACGTAGAGGGTGTAGCATGATTCCTTGGAGGTTCTAACAAGTGTAGAATGGTTAAGAGAGTATTCTAATGGCTTAGAATGGTCTAGGAATGTGTATTAGGACTTAGCGGAACCACTAGAATGATCCTAAACAATGCTTGAGTCCCAAAGGGACGGAAAGGGTGTAGCATGAGTCCTTGGAGGTTCTAACAAGTGTAGAATTGTTAAGAGAGTATTCTAGAGGCTTAGAATGGTCTAGGAATGTGTATTAGGACTTATACCAGCATTAGAATGATCCTAAACAATGCTTGATTCCCAAAGGGACGTAGAGGGTGTAGCATGAGTCCTTGGAGGTTCTAACAAGTGTAGAATGGTTAAGAGAGTATTCTAAAGGCTTAGAATAGTCTAGGAATGTGTATTAGGACTTATAAGAAACATTAGAATGATCCTAAACAATGCTTGAGTCCCTAAGGGACTTAGCGGGTGTAGCATGAGTAGTTGGAGGATCTAACAAGTATAGAATGGTTACGAGAGTATTCTAAAGGCTTAGAATGGTCTAGGAAAGTGTATTAGGACTTATACGAACATTTTGAATGATCATAAACATTGTTTTGTACCCTAAGGGACGTAGAGGGTGTAGCATGAGTCCTTGGAGGTTCTAACAAGTGTAGAATTGTTAAGAGAGTATTCTAAAGGCTTAGAATGGTCTAGGAATGTGTTTTAGGACTTAGCGGAACCATTAGAATGATCGTAAACAATGCTTAAGTCCCCAAGGGACGTAAAGGGTGTAGCATGATTCCTTGGAGGTTCTAACAAGTGTAGAATGGTTAAGAGAGTATTGTAGAGGCTTAGAATGGTCTAGGAATGTGTATTAGGACTTATACAAACATTATAATGAACCTAAACAATGCTTGAGTCCCCAAGGGAAGTAGAGGGTGTAGAATGAGTCCTTGGAGGTTTTAACAAGTGTAGAATGGTTAAGAGAGTATTCTAAAGGCTTAGAATGGACTAGGAATGTGTATTAGGACTTATAAGAAATATTAGAATGATCCTAAACAATGCTTGAGTCCCCAAGGGACTTAGCGGGTGTAGCATGAGTCGTTGGAGGTTCTAACAAGTGTAGAATGGTTAAGAGAGTATTCTAAAGACTTAAAATGGTCTAGGAATGTGTATTAGGACTTATACGAACATTAGAATGATCCTAAACATTGTTTGGTACCCTAAGGGACGTAGAGGGTGTAGCATGAGTCCTTGGAGGTTCTAACAAGTGTAGAATGGTTAAGAGAGTATTCTAAAGGCTTAGAATGGTCTAGGAATGTGTATTAGGACTTATATGAACCTTTAGAATGTGATCCTAAACATTGCTTGGTACCCCTAGGGACGTAGAGGGTTTAGCATGAGTCCTTCGAGGTTCTGACAAGTGTAGAATGGTTAAGAGAGTATTCTAAAGGCTTAGAATGATCTACGAATGTGTATTAGGACTTATCGAACCTTTAGAATGATCCTAAACATCGGTTGGTACCCCTACGGACGTAGAGGGTGTAGCATGAGTCCTTGGAGGTTCTAACAAGTGTAAAATGGTTAAGAGAGTATTCTAATGGCTTAGAATGGTCTAGGAATATGTATTAGGACTTAGCGGAACCATTAGAATGATCCTAAACACTGCTTGAGTCCCCAAGGGATGTAAAGGGTGTAGCATGAGTCCTTGGAGGTTCTAACAAGTGTAGAATGGTTAAGAGAGTATTCTAGAGGCTTAGAATGGTCTAGGAATGTGTATTAGGACTTATACAAACACTAGAATGATCCTAAACAATGCTTGAGTCCCCAAGGGACTTAGCGGGTGTAGCATGAGTCCTTGGAGGTTCTAACAAGTGTAGAATGGTTAAGAGAGTATTCTAAAGGCTTAGAATGGTCTAGGAATGTGTATTAGGACTTATATGAACCTTTAGAATGTGATCCTAAACATTGCTTGGTACCCCTAGGGACGTAGAGGGTTTAGCATGAGTCCTTCGAGGTTCTGACAAGTGTAGAATGGTTAAGAGAGTATTCTAAAGGCTTAGAATGATCTACGAATGTGTATTAGGACTTATCGAACCTTTAGAATGATCCTAAACATCGGTTGGTACCCCTACGGACGTAGAGGGTGTAGCATGAGTCCTTGGAGGTTCTAACAAGTGTAAAATGGTTAAGAGAGTATTCTAGAGGCTTAGAATGGTCTAGGAATGTGTATTAGGACTTAGCGGAACCATTAGAATGATCCTAAACAATGCTTGAGTCCCCAAGGGACGGAAAGGGTGTAGCATGAGTCCTTGGAGGTTCTAACAAGTGTAGAATGGTTAAGAGAGTATTCTAGAGGCTTAGAATGGTCTAGGAATGTGTATTAGGACTTATACAAACACTAGAATGATCCTAAACAATGCTTGAGTCCCCAAGGGACGTAGAGGGTGTAGCACGAGTCCTTGGAGGTTCTAACAAGTGTAGAATGGTTAAGAGAGTATTCTAGAGGCTTAGAATGGTCTAGGAATGTGTATTCGGACATATAAGAACAATTAGAATTGTCCTAACCAATGCTTGAGTCCCCAAGGGACGTAGAGGTTCTAACAAGTGTAGAATGGTTAAGATAGTATTCTAATGGCTTAGAATGGTGTAGGAATGTGTATTAGGACTTAGCGGAACCATTAGAATGATCCTAAACAATGCTTGAGTCCCCAAGGGACGTAAAGGGTGTAGCATGAGTCCTTGGAAGTTCTAACAAGTGTAGAATGGTTAAGAGAGTATTCTAGAGGCTTAGAATGGTCTAGGAATGTGTATTAGGACTTATACAAACATTAGAATGATCCTAAACAATGCTTGAGTCCCCAAGGGACATAGAGGGTGTAGCATGAGTCCTTGGAGGTTCTAACAAGTGTAGAATGGTTAAGAGAGTATTCTAAAGGCTTAGAATGGTCTAGGAATGTGTATTAGGACTTATAAGAAACATTAGAATGATCCTAAACAATGCTTGAGTCCCCAAGGGACATAGCGGGTGTAGCATGAGTCGTTGTAGGTTCTAACAAGTGTAGAATGGTTAAGAGAGTATTCTAAAGGCTTAAAATGGTCTAGGAATGTGTATTAGGACTTATACAAACATTAGAATGATCCTAAACAATGCTTGAGTCCCCAAGGGACGTAGAGGGTGTAGCATGAGTCCTTGGAGGTTCTAACAAGTGTAGAATGGTTAAGAGAGTATTCTAAAGGCTTAGAATGGTCTAGGAATGTGTATTAGGACTTATAAGAAACATTAGAATGATCCTAAACAATGCTTGAGTCCCCAAGGGACATAGCGGGTGTAGCATGAGTCGTTGGAGGTTCTAACAAGTGTAGAATGGTTAAGAGAGTATTCTAAAGGCTTAAAATGGTCTAGGAATGTGTATTAGGACTTATACAAACATTAGAATGATCCTAAACAATGCTTGAGTCCCCAAGGGACGTAGAGGGTGTAGCATGAGTCCTTGGAGGTTCTAACAAGTGTAGAATGGTTAAGAGAGTATTCTAATGGCTTAGAATGGTCTAGGAATGTGTATTAGGACTTAGCGGAACCATTAGAATGATCCTAAACAATGCTTGAGTCCCCAAGGGACGGAAAGGGTGTAGCATGAGTCCTTGGAGGTTCTAACAAGTGTAGAATGGTTAAGAGAGTATTCTAGAGGCTTAGAATGGTCTAGGAATGTGTATTAGGACTTATACAAACATTAGAATGATCCTAAACAATGCTTGAGTCCCCAAGGGACGTAGAGGGTGTAGCATGAGTCCTTGGAGGTTCTAACAAGTGTAGAATGGTTAAGAGTGTATTCTAAAGGCTTAGAATGGTCTAGGAATGTGTATTAGGACTTATAAGAAACATTAGAATGATCCTAAACAATGCTTGAGTCCCCAAGGGACTTAGCGGGTGTAGCATGAGTCGTTGGAGGTTCTAACAAGTGTAGAATGGTTAAGAGAGTATTCTAAAGGCTTAAAATGGTCTAGGAATGTGTATTAGGATTTATACAAACATTAGAATGATCCTAAACAATGCTTGAGTCCCCAAGGGACGTAGAGGGTGTAGCATGAGTCCTTGGAGGTTCTAACAAGTGTAGAATGGTTAAGAGATTATTCTAATGGCTTAGAATGGTCTAGGAATGTGTATTAGGACTTATCGGAACCATTAGAATGATCCTAAACAATGCTTGAGTCCCCAAGGGACAGAAAGGGTGTAGCATGAGTCCTTGGAGGTTCTAACAAGTGTAGAATGGTTAAGAGAGTATTCTAAAGGCTTAGAATGGTCTAGGAATGTGTATTAGGACTTATAAGAAACATTAGAATGATCCTAAACAATGCTTGAGTCCCCAAGGGACTTAGCGGGTGTAGCATGAGTCGTTGGAGGTTCTAACAAGTGTAGAATGGTTAAGAGAGTATTCTAAAGGCTTAAAATGGTCTAGGAATGTGTATTAGGACTTATACAAACATTAGAATGATCCTAAACAATGCTTGAGTCCCCATGGGACGTAGAGGGTGTAGCATGAGTCCTTGGAGGTTCTAACAAGTGTAGAATGGTTAAGAGAGTATTCTAATGGCTTAGAATGGTCTAGGAATGTGTCTTAGGACTTATCGGAACCATTAGAATGATCCTAAACAATGCTTGAGTCCCCAAGGGACAGAAAGGGTGTAGCATGAGTCCTAGGAGGTTCTAACAAGTGTAGAATTGTTAAGAGAGTATTCTAGAGGCTTAGAATGGTCTAGGAATGTGTATTAGGACTTATACCAACATTAGAATGATCCTAAACAATGCTTGAGACCCAAAGGGACGTAGAGGGTGTAGCATGAGTCCATGGAGGTTCTAACAAGTGTAGAATGGTTAAGAGAGTATTCTAAAGGCTTAGAATAGTCTAGGAATGTAGTAGGACTTATAAGAAACATTAGAATGATCCTAAACAATGCTTGAGTCCCTAAGGGACTTAGCGGGTGTAGCATGAGTCGTTGGAGGTTCTAACAAGTGTAGAATGGTTACGAGAGTATTCTAAAGGCTTAGAATGGTCTAGGAAAGTGTATTAGGACTTATACGAACATTTAGAATGATCATAAACATTGTTTGGTACCCTAAGGGACGTAGAGGGTGTAGCATGAGTCCTTGGAGGTTCTAACAAGTGTTGAATGGTTAAGAGAGTATTCTAAAGGCTTAGAATGGTCTAGGAATGTGTATTAGGACTTATAAGAAACATTAGAATGATCCTAAACAATGCTTGAGTCCCCAAGGGACTTAGCGGGTGTAGCATGAGTTGTTGGAGGTTCTAACAAGTGTAGAATGGTTAAGAGAGTATTCTAAAGGCTTAAAATGGTCTAGGAATGTGTATTAGGACTTATACAAACATTAGAATGATCCTAAACAATGCTTAAGTCCCCAAGGGACGTAGAGGGTGTAGCATGAGTCCTTGGAGGTTCTAACAAGTGTAGAATGGTTAAGAGAGTATTCTAATGGCTTAGAATGGTCTAGGAATGTGTATTAGGACTTAGCGGAACCATTAGAATGATCCTAAAAAATGCATGAGTCCCCAAGGGACGGAAAGGGTGTAGCATGAGTCCTTGGAGGTTCTAACAAGTGTAGAATTGTTAAGAGAGTATTCTAGAGGCTTAGAATGGTCTAGGAATGTGTATTAGGACTTATACCAACATTAGAATGATCCTAAACAATGCTTTAGTCCCAAAGGGACGTAGAGGGTCTAGCATGAGTCCATGGAGGTTCTAACAAGTGTAGAATGGTTAAGAGAGTATTCTATAGGCTTAGAATAGTCTAGGAATGTGTATTAGGACTTATAAGAAACATTAGAATGATCCTAAACAATGCTTGAGTCCCTAAGGGACTTAGCGGGTGTAGCATGAGTAGTTGGAGGTTCTAACAAGTGTAGAATGGTTACGAGAGTATTCTAAAGGCTTAGAATGGTCTAGGAAAGTGTATTAGGACTTATACGAACATTTAGAATGATCATAAACATTGTTTGGTACCCTAAGGGACGTAGAGGGTGTAGCATGATTCCTTGGAGGTTCTAACAAGTGTAGAATTGTTAAGAGAGTATTCTAAAGGCTTAGAATGGTCTAGGAATGTGTTTTAGGACTTAGCGGAACCATTAGAATGATCCTAAACAATGCTTAAGTCCCCAAGGGATGTAAAGGGTGTAGCATGATTCCTTGGAGGTTCTAACAAGTGTAGAATGGTTAAGAGAGTATTCTAGAGGCTTAGAATGGTCTAGGAATGTGTATTAGGACTTATACAAACATTATAATGAACCTAAACAATGCTTGAGTCCCCAAGGGAAGTAGAGGGTGTAGAATGAGTCCTTGGAGGTTCTAACAAGTGTAGAATGGTTAAGAGAGTACTCTAAAGGCTTAGAATGGACTAGGAATGTGTATTAGGACTTATAAGAAATATTAGAATGATCCTAAACAATGCTTGAGTCCCCAAGGGACTTAGCGGGTTTAGCATGAGTCGTTGGAGGTTCTAATAAGTGTAGAATGGTTACGAGAGTATTCTAAAGGCTTAGAATGGTCTAGGAAAGTGTATTAGGACTTATACGAACATTTAGAATGATCATAAACATTGTTTGGTACCCTAAGGGACGTAGAGGGTGTAGCATGAGTCCTTGGAGGTTCTAACAAGTGTTGAATGGTTAAGAGAGTATTCTAAAGGCTTAGAATGGTCTAGGAATGTGTATTAGGACTTATAAGAAACATTAGAATGATCCTAAACAATGCTTGAGTCCCCAAGGGACTTAGCGGGTGTAGCATGAGTCGTTGGAGGTTCTAACAAGTGTAGAATGGTTAAGAGAGTATTCTAAAGGCTTAGAATGGTCTAGGAATGTGTATTAGGACTTATACAAACATTAGAATGATCCTAAACAATGCTTGAGTCCCCAAGGGACGTAGAGGGTGTAGCATGAGTCCTTGGAGGTTCTAACAAGTGTAGAATGGTTAAGAGAGTATTCTAATGGCTTAGAATGGTCTAGGAATGTGTATTAGGACTTAACGGAACCATTAGAATGATCCTAAACAATGCTTGAGTCCCCAAGGGAGGGAAAGGGTGTAGCATGAGTCCTTGGAGGTTCTAACAAGTGTAGAATTGTTAAGAGAGTATTCTAGAGGCTTAGAATGGTCTAGGAATGTGTATTAGAATTTATACCAACATTAGAATGATCCTAAACAATGCTTGAGTCCCAAAGGGACGTAGAGGGTGTAGCATGAGTCCATGGAGGTTCTAACAAGTGTAGAATGGTTAAGAGAGTATTCTAAAGGCTTAGAATAGTCTAGGAATGTGTATTAGGACTTATAAGAAACATTAGAATGATCCTAAACAATGCTTGAGTCCCCAAGGGACTTAGCGGGTGTAGCATGAGTCGTTGGAGGTTCTAACAAGTGTAGAATGGTTACGAGAGTATTCTAAAGGCTTAGAATGGTCTAGGAAAGTGTATTAGGACTTATACGAACATTTAGAATGATCATAAACATTGTTTGGTACCCTAAGGGACGTAGAGGGTGTAGCATGAGTCCTTGGAGGTTCTAACAAGTGTAGAATGGTTAAGAGAGTATTCTAAAGGCTTAGAATGGTCTAGGAATGTGTATTAGGACTTATATGAACCTTTAGAATGTGATCCTAAACATTGCTTGGTACCCCTAGGGACGTAGAGGGTTTAGCACGAGTCCTTCGAGGTTCTGACAAGTGTAGTATGGTTAAGAGAGTATTCTAAAGGCTTAGAATGATCTACGAATGTGTATTAGGACTTATCGAACCTTTAGAATGATTTTAAACATCGGTTGGTACCCCTACGGACGTAGAGGGTGTAGCATGAGTCCTTGGAGGTTCTAACAAGTGTAGAATGGTTAATAGAGTATTCTAAAGGCTTAGAATGGTCTAGGAATGTGTATTAGGACAAATAAGAACCATTAGAATTTTCCTAACCAATGCTTGAGTCCCCAAGGGACGTAGAGGGTCTAGCATGAGTCCTTGGAGGTTCTAACAGGTGTAGAATGGTTAAGAGAGTATTTTAAAGGCTTAGAACGGTCAGGAATGTGTATTACGACTTATAAGAAACATTAGAATGATCTTAAACAATGCTTGAGTCCCCAAGTGACGTAGAGGGTGTAGCATGAGTGCTTGGAGGTTTTAACAAGTGTAGAATGGTTAAGAGAGTATTTTTAAAGGCTTAGAATGGCCTACGAATGTGTATTAGGACTTATCGAACCTTTAGAATGATCCTAAACATTGCTTGGTACCCCTAGGGACGTAGTGGGTGTAGCATGAGTCCTTGGAGGTTCTAATAACTGTAGAATGGTTAAGGGAGTATTCTAAAGGCCTAGAATGGCCTAGGAATGTGTATTAAGACTTATAAGAAACATTAGAATGATCCTAAGCATTGCTTGGTACCCCTAGGGACGTAGAGGGTGTAGCATGAGTCCTTGGAGGTTCTAACAAGTGTAGAATGGTTAAGAGAGTATTCTAAAGGCTTACAATGGTCTAAGAATGTGTATTAGGACTAATAAGAAACATTAGAATGATCCTAAACAATGCTTGAGTCCCAAAGGGACGTAGAGGGTGTAGCATGAGTCCATGGAGGTTCTAACAAGTGTAGAATGGTTAAGAGAGTATTCTAAAGGCTTAGAATAGTCTAGGAATGTGTATTAGGACTTATAAGAAACATTAGAATGATCCTAAACAATGCTTGAGTCCCCAAGGGACTTAGCGGGTGTAGCATGAGTCGTTGGAGGTTCTAACAAGTGTAGAATGGTTACGAGAGTATTCTAAAGGCTTAGAATGGTCTAGGAAAGTGTATTAGGACTTATACGAACATTTAGAATGATCATAAACATTGTTTGGTACCCTAAGGGACGTAGAGGGTGTAGCATGAGTCCTTGGAGGTTCTAACAAGTGTAGAATGGTTAAGAGAGTATTCTAAAGGCTTAGAATGGTCTAGGAATGTGTATTAGGACTTATATGAACCTTTAGAATGTGATCCTAAACATTGCTTGGTACCCCTAGGGACGTAGAGGGTTTAGCACGAGTCCTTCGAGGTTCTGACAAGTGTAGTATGGTTAAGAGAGTATTCTAAAGGCTTAGAATGATCTACGAATGTGTATTAGGACTTATCGAACCTTTAGAATGATTTTAAACATCGGTTGGTACCCCTACGGACGTAGAGGGTGTAGCATGAGTCCTTGGAGGTTCTAACAAGTGTAGAATGGTTAATAGAGTATTCTAAAGGCTTAGAATGGTCTAGGAATGTGTATTAGGACAAATAAGAACCATTAGAATTTTCCTAACCAATGCTTGAGTCCCCAAGGGACGTAGAGGGTCTAGCATGAGTCCTTGGAGGTTCTAACAGGTGTAGAATGGTTAAGAGAGTATTTTAAAGGCTTAGAACGGTCAGGAATGTGTATTACGACTTATAAGAAACATTAGAATGATCTTAAACAATGCTTGAGTCCCCAAGTGACGTAGAGGGTGTAGCATGAGTGCTTGGAGGTTTTAACAAGTGTAGAATGGTTAAGAGAGTATTTTTAAAGGCTTAGAATGGCCTACGAATGTGTATTAGGACTTATCGAACCTTTAGAATGATCCTAAACATTGCTTGGTACCCCTAGGGACGTAGTGGGTGTAGCATGAGTCCTTGGAGGTTCTAATAACTGTAGAATGGTTAAGGGAGTATTCTAAAGGCCTAGAATGGCCTAGGAATGTGTATTAAGACTTATAAGAAACATTAGAATGATCCTAAGCATTGCTTGGTACCCCTAGGGACGTAGAGGGTGTAGCATGAGTCCTTGGAGGTTCTAACAAGTGTAGAATGGTTAAGAGAGTATTCTAAAGGCTTACAATGGTCTAAGAATGTGTATTAGGACTAATAAGAAACATTAGAATGATCCTAAACAATGCTTGAGTCCCCAAGTGACGTAGAGGGTGTAGCATGAGTCCTTGGAGGTTCTAACAAGTGTAAAATGGTTAAGAGAGTATTCTAATGGCTTAGAATGGTCTAGGAATGTGTATTAGGACTTAGCGGAACCATTAGAATGATCCTAAACACTGCTTGAGTCCCCAAGGGATGTAAAGGGTGTAGCATGAGTCCTTGGAGGTTCTAACAAGTGTAGAATGGTTAAGAGAGTATTCTAGAGGCTTAGAATGGTCTAGGAATGTGTATTAGGACTTATACAAACATTAGAATGATCCTAAACAATGCTTGAGTCCCCAAGGGACATAGAGGGTGTAGCATGAGTCCTTGGAGGTTCTAACAAGTGTAGAATGGTTAAGAGAGTATTCTAAAGGCTTAGAATGGTCTAGGAATGTGTATTAGGACTTATACGAACATTTAGAATGATCATAAACATTGTTTGGTACCCTAAGGGACGTAGAGGGTGTAGCATGAGTCCTTGGAGGTTCTAACAAGTGTAGAATGGTTAAGAGAGTATTCTAAAGGCTTAGAATGGTCTAGGAATGTGTATTAGGACTTATATGAACCTTTAGAATGTGATCCTAAACATTGCTTGGTACCCCTAGGGACGTAGAGGGTTTAGCATGAGTACTTCGAGGTTCTGACAAGTGTAGAATGGTTAAGAGAGTATTCTAAAGGCTTAGAATGATCTACGAATGTGTATTAGGACTTATCGAACCTTTAGAATGATCCTAAACATCGGTTGGTACCCCTACGGACGTAGAGGGTGTAGCATGAGTCCTTGGAGGTTCTAACAAGTGTAGAATGGTTAATAGAGTATTCTAAAGGCATAGAATGGTCTAGGAATGTGTATTAGGACAAATAAGAACCATTAGAATTTTCCTAACCAATGCTTGAGTCCCCAAGGGACGTAGAGGGTCTAGCATGAGTCCTTGGAGGTTCTAACAGGTGTAGAATGGTTAAGAGAGTATTTTAAAGGCTTAGAACGGTCAGGAATGTGTATTACGACTTATAAGAAACATTAGAATGATCTTAAACAATGCTTGAGTCCCCAAGTGACGTAGAGGGTGTAGCATGAGTGCTTGGAGGTTTTAACAAGTGTAGAATGGTTAAGAGAGTATTTTAAAGGCTTAGAATGGCCTACGAATGTGTATTAGGACTTATCGAACCTTTAGAATGATCCTAAACATTGCTTGGTACCCCTAGGGACGTAGTGGGTGTAGCCTGAGTCCTTGGAGGTTCTAATAAGTGTAGAATGGTTAAGGGAGTATTCTAAAGGCCTAGAATGGTCTAGGAATGTGTATTAAGACTTATAAGAAACATTAGAATGATCCTAAACATTACTTGGTACCCCTAGGGACTTAGCGGGGGTAGCATGAGTCCTTGGAGGTTCTAACAAGTGTAGAATGGTTAAGAGAGTATTCTAAAGGCTTAGAATGGTCTAAGAATGTGTATTAGGACTAATAAGAAACATTAGAATGATCCTAAACAATGCTTGAGTCCCCAAGTGACGTAGAGGGTGTAGCATGAGTCCTTGGAGGTTCTAACAAGTGTAAAATGGTTAAGAGAGTATTCTAATGGCTTAGAATGGTCTAGGAATGTGTATTAGGACTTAGCGGAACCATTAGAATGATCCTAAACACTGCTTGAGTCCCCAAGGGATGTAAAGGGTGTAGCATGAGTCCTTGGAGGTTCTAACAAGTGTAGAATGGTTAAGAGAGTATTCTAGAGGCTTAGAATGGTCTAGGAATGTGTATTAGGACTTATACAAACATTAGAATGATCCTAAACAATGCTTGAGTCCCCAAGGGACATAGAGGGTGTAGCATGTGTCCTTGGAGGTTCTAACAAGTGTAGAATGGTTAAGAGAGTATTCTAAAGGCTTAGAATGGTCTAGGAATGTGTATTAGGACTTATACGAACCTTTAGAATGATCCTAAACATTGCTTGGTACCCCTAGGGACGTAGAGGGTGTAGCATGAGTCCTTGGAGGTTCTGACAAGTGTAGAATGGTTAAGAGAGTATTATAAAGGCTTAGAATGGTCTAGGAATGTGTATTAGGACTTATAAGAAACATTAGAATGATCCTAAACAATGCTTGAGTCCCCAAGGGACATAGCGGGGGTAGCATGAGTCGTTGGAGGTTCTAACAAGTGTAGAATGGTTAAGAGAGTATTCTAAAGGCTTAGAATGGTCTAGGAATGTGTATTAGGACTTATACAAACATTAGAATGATCCTAAACAATGCTTGAGTCCCCAAGGGACGTAGAGGGTGTAGCATGAGTCCTTGGAGGTTCTAACAAGTGTAGAATGGTTAAGAGAGTATTCTAATGGCTTAGAATGGTCTAGGAATGTGTATTAGGACTTAACGGAACCATTAGAATGATCCTACACAATGCTTGAGTCCCCAAGGGACGGAAAGGGTGTAGCATGAGTCCTTGGAGGTTCTAACAAGTGTAGAATTGTTAAGAGAGTATTCTAGAGGCTTAGAATGGTCTAGGAATGTGTATTAGAACTTATACCAACATTAGAATGATCCTAAACAATGCTTGAGTCCCAAAGGGACGTAGAGGGTGTAGCAAGAGTCCATGGAGGTTCTAACAAGTGTAGAATGGTTAAGAGAGTATTCTAAAGGCTTAGAATAGTCTAGGAATGTGTATTAGGACTTATAAGAAACATTAGAATGATCCTAAACAATGCTTGAGTCCCCAAGGGACTTAGCGGGTGTAGCATGAGTCGTTGGAGGTTCTAACAAGTGTAGAATGGTTACGAGAGTATTCTAAAGGCTTAGAATGGTCTAGGAAAGTGTATTAGGACTTATACGAACATTTAGAATGATCATAAACATTGTTTGGTACCCTAAGGGACGTAGAGGGTGTAGCATGAGTCCTTGGAGGTTCTAACAAGTGTAGAATGGTTAAGAGAGTATTCTAAAGGCTTAGAATGGTCTTGGAATGTGTATTAGGACTTATATGAACCTTTAGAATGTGATCCTAAACATTGCTTGGTACCCCTAGGGACGTAGAGGGTTTAGCATGAGTCCTTCGAGGTTCTTACAAGTGTAGAATGGTTAAGAGAGTATTCTAAATGCTTAGAATGATCTACGAATGTGTATTAGGACTTATCGAACCTTTAGAATGATTTTAAACATCGGTTGGTACCCCTACGGACGTAGAGGGTGTAGCATGAGTCCTTGGAGGTTCTAACAAGTGTAGAATGGTTAATAGAGTATTCTAAAGGCTTAGAATGGTCTAGGAATGTGTATTAGGACAAATAAGAACCATTAGAATTTTCCTAACCAATGCTTGAGTCCCCAAGGGACGTAGAGGGTCTAGCATGAGTCCTTGGAGGTTCTAACAGGTGTAGAATGGTTAAGAGAGTATTTTAAAGGCTTAGAACCGTCAGGAATGTGTATTACGACTTATAAGAAACATTAGAATGATCTTAAACAATGCTTGAGTCCCCATGTGACGTAGAGGGTGTAGCATGAGTGCTTGGAGGTTTTAACAAGTGTAGAATGGTTAAGAGAGTATTTTAAAGGCTTAGAATGGCCTACGAATGTGTATTAGGACTTATCGAACCTTTAGAATGATCCTAAACATTGCTTGGTACCCCTAGGGACGTAGTGGGTGTAGCATGAGTCCTTGGAGGTTCTAATAACTGTAGAATGGTTAACGGAGTATTCTAATGGCCTAGAATGGTCTAGGAATGTGTATTAAGACTTATAAGAAACATTAGAATGATCCTAAACATTGCTTGGTACCCCTAGGGACGTAGAGGGTGTAGCATGAGTCCTTGGAGGTTCTAACAAGTGTAGAATGGTTAAGAGAGTATTCTAAAGGCTTAGAATGGTCTAAGAATGTGTATTAGGACTAATAAGAAACATTAGAATGATCCTAAACAATGCTTGAGTCCCCAAGTGACGTAGAGGGTGTAGCATGAGTCCTTGGAGGTTCTAACAAGTGTAAAATTGTTAAGAGAGTATTCTAATGGCTTAGAATGGTCTAGGAATGTGTATTAGGACTTAGCGGAACCATTAGAATGATCCTAAACACTGCTTGAGTCCCCAAGGGATGTAAAGGGTGTAGCATGAGTCCTTGGAGGTTCTAACAAGTGTAGAATGGTTAAGAGAGTATTCTAGAGGCTTAGAATGGTCTAGGAATGTGTATTAGGACTTATACAAACATTAGAATGATCCTAAACAATGCTTGAGTCCCCAAGGGACATAGAGGGTGTAGCATGAGTCCTTGGAGGTTCTAACAAGTGTAGAATGGTTAAGAGAGTATTCTAAAGGCTTAGAATGGTCTAGGAATGTGTATTAGGACTTATACAAACATTAGAATGATCCTAAACAATGCTTGAGTCCCCAAGGGACTTAGCGGGTGTAGCATGAGTCCTTGGAGGTTCTAACAAGTGTAGAATGGTTAAGAGAGTATTCTAAAGGCTTAGAATGGTCTTGGAATGTGTATTAGGACTTATATGAACCTTTAGAATGTGATCCTAAACATTGCTTGGTACCCCTAGGGACGTAGAGGGTTTAGCATGAGTCCTTCGAGGTTCTTACAAGTGTAGAATGGTTAAGAGAGTATTCTAAATGCTTAGAATGATCTACGAATGTGTATTAGGACTTATCGAACCTTTAGAATGATTTTAAACATCGGTTGGTACCCCTACGGACGTAGAGGGTGTAGCATGAGTCCTTGGAGGTTCTAACAAGTGTAGAATGGTTAATAGAGTATTCTAAAGGCATAGAATGGTCTAGGAATGTGTATTAGGACAAATAAGAACCATTAGAATTTTCCTAACCAATGCTTGAGTCCCCAAGGGACGTAGAGGGTCTAGCATGAGTCCTTGGAGGTTCTAACAGGTGTAGAATGGTTAAGAGAGTATTTTAAAGGCTTAGAACGGTCAGGAATGTGTATTACGACTTATAAGAAACATTAGAATGATCTTAAATAATGCTTGAGTCCCCAAGTGACGTAGAGGGTGTAGCATGAGTGCTTGGAGGTTTTAACAAGTGTAGAATGGTTAAGAGAGTATTTTAAAGGCTTAGAATGGTCTACGAATGTGTATTAGGACTTATCGAACCTTTAGAATGATCCTAAACATTGCTTGGTACCCCTAGGGACGTAGTGGGTGTAGCATGAGTCCTTGGAGGTTCTAATAAGTGTAGAATGGTTAACGGAGTATTCTAAAGGCCTAGAATGGTCTAGGAATGTGTATTAAGACTTATAAGAAACATTAGAATGATCCTAAACATTGCTTGGTACCCCTAGGGACTTAGCGGGGGTAGCATGAGTCCTTGGAGGTTCTAACAAGTGTAGAATGGTTAAGAGAGTATTCTAAAGGCTTAGAATGGTCTAAGAATGTGTATTAGGACTAATAAGAAACATTAGAATAATCCTAAACAATGCTTGAGTCCCCAAGTGACGTAGAGGGTGTAGCATGAGTCCTTGGAGGTTCTAACAAGTGTAAAATGGTTAAGAGAGTATTCTAATGGCTTAGAATGGTCTAGGAATGTGTATTAGGACTTAGCGGAACCATTAGAATGATCCTAAACACTGCTTGAGTCCCCAAGGGATGTAAAGGGTGTAGCATGAGTCCTTGGAGGTTCTAACAAGTGTAGAATGGTTAAGAGAGTATTCTAGAGGCTTAGAATGGTCTAGGAATGTGTATTAGGACTTATACAAACATTAGAATGATCCTAAACAATGCTTGAGTCCCCAAGGGACATAGAGGGTGTAGCATGAGTCCTTGGAGGTTCTAACAAGTGTAGAATGGTTAAGAGAGTATTCTAAAGGCTTAGAATGGTCTAGGAATGTGTATTAGGACTTATACGAACCTTTAGAATGATCCTAAACATTGCTTGGTACCCCTAGGGACGTAGAGGGTGTAGCATGAGTCCTTGAGGTTCTGACAAGTGTAGAATGGTTAAGAGAGTATTCTAAAGGCTTAGAATGGTCTAGGAATGTGTATTAGGACTAATAAGAAACATTAGAATGATCCTAAACAATGCTTGAGTCCCCAAGTGACGTAGAGGGTGTAGCATGAGTCCTTGGAGGTTCTAACAAGTGTAAAATGGTTAAGAGAGTATTCTAATGGCTTAGAATGGTCTAGGAATGTGTATTAGGACTTAGCGGAACCATTAGAATGATCCTAAACACTGCTTGAGTCCCCAAGGGATGTAAAGGGTGTAGCATGAGTCCTTGGAGGTTCTAACAAGTGTAGAATGGTTAAGAGAGTATTCTAGAGCCTTAGAATGGTCTAGGAATGTGTATTAGGACTTATACAAACATTAGAATGATCCTAAACAATGCTTGAGTCCCCAAGGGACATAGAGGGTGTAGCATGAGTCCTTGGAGGTTCTAACAAGTGTAGAATGGTTAAGAGAGTATTCTAAAGGCTTAGAATGGTCTAGGAATGTGTATTAGGACTTATACGAACCTTTAGAATGATCCTAAACATTGCTTGGTACCCCTAGGGACGTAGAGGGTGTAGCATGAGTCCTTGAGGTTCTGACAAGTGTAGAATGGTTAAGAGAGTATTCTAAAGGCTTAGAATGGTCTAGGAATGTGTATTAGGACTTATAAGAAACATTAGAATGATCCTAAACAATACTTGAGTCCCCAAGGGACATAGCGGGGGTAGCATGAGTCGTTGGAGGTTCTAACAAGTGTAGAATGGTTAAGAGAGTATTCTAAAGGCTTAGAAAGGTCTAGGAATGTGTATTAGGACTTATACAAACATTAGAATGATCCTAAACAATACTTGAGTCCCCAAGGGACTTAGAGGGTGTAGCATGAGTCCTTGGAGGTTCTAACAAGTGTAGATTGGTTAAGAGAGTATTGTAATGGCTTAGAATGGTCTAGGAATGTATTTTAGGACTTAGCGTAACCATTAGAATGATCCTAAACAATGCTTGAGTCCCCAAGGGACGTAAAGGGTGTAGCATGAGTCCTTGGAGATTCTAACAAGTGTAGAATGGTTTCGAGAGTATTCTAGAGGCTTAGAATGGTCTAGGAATGTGTATTAGGACTTATACAAACATTAGAATGATCCTAAACAATGCTTGAGTCCCCAAGGGACGTAGAGGGTGTAGCATGAGTCCTTGGAGGTTCTAACAAGTGTAGAATGGTTAAGAGAGTATTCTAAAGGCTTAGAATGGTCTAGGAATGTGTATTAGGACTTATAAGAAACATTAGAATGATCCTAAACAATGCTTGAGTCCCCAAGGGACTTAGCGAGTGTAGCATGAGTCGTTGGAGGTTCTAACAAGTGTAGAATGGTTAAGAGAGTATTCTAAAGGTTTAGAATGGTCTAAGAAAGTGTATTTGGACTTATACGAACCTTTAGAATGATCCTAAACATTGTTTGGTACCCTAAGGGACGTAGAGGGTGTAGCATGAGTCCTTGGAGGTTCTAACAAGTGTAGAATGGTTAAGAGAGTATTCTAAAGGCTTAGAATGGTCTAGGAATGTTTATTAGGACTTATAAGAAACAGAACGATCCTAAACAATGCTTGAGTCCCCAAGGGACTTAGCGGGTGTAGCATGAGTCCTTAGAGGTTCAAACAAGTGTAGAATGGTTAAGAGAGTATTCTAAAGGCTTAGAATGGTCTAGGAATGTGTTTTAGGACTTAGCGGAACCATTAGAATGATCCTAAACAATGCTTGAGTCCCCAAGGGACGTAAAGGGTGTAGCGTGATTCCTTGGAGGTTCTAACAAGTGTAGAATGGTTAAGAGAGTATTCTAGAGGCTTAGAATGGTCTAGGAATGTGTATTAGGACTTATACAAACATTATAATGATCCTAAACAATGCTTGAGTCCCCAAGGGAAGTAGAGGATGTAGAATGAGTCCTTGGAGGTTCTAACAAGTGTAGAATGGTTAAGAGAGTATTCTAAAGGCTTAGAATGGACTAGGAATGTGTATTAGGACTTATAAGAAATATTAGAATGATCCTAAACAATGCTTGAGTCCCCAAGGGACTTAGCGGGTGTAGCATGAGTCGTTGGAGGTTCTAATAAGTGTAGAATGGTTACGAGAGTATTCTAAAGGCTTAGAATGGTCTAGGAAAGTGTATTAGGACTTATACGAACATTTAGAATGATCATAAACATTGTTTGGTACCCTAAGGGACGTAGAGGGTGTAGCATGAGTCCTTGGAGGTTCTAACAAGTGTAGAATGGTTAAGAGAGTATTCTAAAGGCTTAGAATGATCTAGGAATGTGTATTAGGACTTATACAAACATTAGAATGATCCTAAACAACGCTTGAGTCCCCAAGGGACGGAAAGGGTGTAGCATGAGTCCTTGGAGGTTCTAACAAGTGTAGAATGGTTAAGAGAGTATTCTAAAGGCTTAGAATGGTCTAGGAATGTGTATTAGGACTTATATGAACCTTTAGAATGTGATCCTAAACATTGCTTGGTACCCCTAGGGACGTAGAGGGTTTAGCATGAGTCCTTCGAGGTTCTGACAAGTGTAGAATGGTTAAGAGAGTATTCTAAAGGCTTAGAATGATCTACGAATGTGTATTAGGACTTATCGAACCTTTAGAATGATCCTAAACATCGGTTGGTACCCCTACGGACGTAGAGGGTGTAGCATGAGTCCTTGGAGGTTCTAACAAGTGTAGAATGGTTAATAGAGTATTCTAAAGGCTTAGAAGTGTCTAGGAATGTGTATTAGGACAAATAAGAACCATTAGAATTTTCCTAACCAATGCTTGAGTCCCCAAGGGACGTAGAGGGTCTAGCATGAGTCCTTGGAGGTTCTAACAGGTGTAGAATGGTTAAGAGAGTATTTTAAAGGCTTAGAACGGTCAGGAATGTGTATTACGACTTATAAGAAACATTAGAATGATCTTAACCAATGCTTGAGTCCCCAAGTGACGTAGAGGATGTAGCATGAGTGCTTGGAGGTTTTAACAAGTGTAGAATGGTTAAGAGAGTATTTTAAAGGCTTAGAATGGTCTACGAATGTGTATTAGGACTTATCGAACCTTTAGAATGATCCTAAACATTGCTTGGTACCCCTAGGGACGTAGTGGGTGTAGCATGAGTCCTTGGAGGTTCTAATAAGTGTAGAATGGTTAAGGGAGTATTCTAAAGGCCTAGAATGGTCTAGGAATGTGTATTAAGACTTATAAGAAACATTAGAATGATCCTAAACATTGCTTGGTACCCCTAGGGACGTAGCGGGGGTAGCATGAGTCCTTGGAGGTTCTAACAAGTGTAGAATGGTTAAGAGAGTATTCTAAAGGCTTAGAATGGTCTAAGAATGTGTATTAGGACTAATAAGAAACATTAGAATGATCCTAAACAATGCTTGAGTCCCCAAGTGACGTAGAGGGTGTAGCATGAGTCCTTGGAGGTTCTAACCAGTGTAAAATGGTTAACAGAGTATTCTAATGGCTTAGAATGGTCTAGGAATGTGTATTAGGACTTAGCGGAACCATTAGAATGATCCTAAACACTGCTTGAGTCCCCAAGGGATGTAAAGGGTGTAGCATGAGTCCTTGGAGGTTCTAACAAGTGTAGAATGGTTAAGAGAGTATTCTAGAGGCTTAGAATGGTCTAGGAATGTGTATTAGGAGTTATACAAACATTAGAATGATCCTAAACAATGCTTGAGTCCCCAAGGGACATAGAGGGTGTAGCATGAGTCCTTGAGGTTCTGACAAGTGTAGAATGGTTAAGAGAGTATTCTAAAGGCTTAGAATGGTCTAGGAATGTGTATTAGGACTTATAAGAAACATTAGAATGATCCTAAACAATACTTGAGTCCCCAAGGGACATAGCGGGGGTAGCATGAGTCGTTGGAGGTTCTAACAAGTGTAGAATGGTTAAGAGAGTATTCTAAAGGCTTAGAATGGTCTAGGAATGTGTATTAGGACTTATACAAACATTAGAATGATCCTAAACAATACTTGAGTCCCCAAGGGACTTAGAGGGTGTAGCATGAGTCCTTGGAGGTTCTAACAAGTGTAGATTGGTTAAGAGAGTATTGTAATGGCTTAGAATGGTCTAGGAATGTATTTTAGGACTTAGCGGAACCATAAGAATGATCCTAAACAATGCTTGAGTCCCCAAGGGACGTAAAGGGTGTAGCATGAGTCCTTGGAGATTCTAACAAGTGTAGAATGGTTGAGAGAGTATTCTAGAGGTTTAGAATGGTCTAGGAATGTGTATTAGGACTTATACAAACATTAGAATGATCCTAAACAATGCTTGAGTCCCCAAGGGACGTAGAGGGTGTAGCATGAGTCCTTGGAGGTTCTAACAAGTGTAGAATGGTTAAGAGAGTATTCTAAAGGCTTAGAATGGTCTAGGAATGTGTATTAGGACTTATAAGAAACATTAGAATGATCCTAAACAATGCTTGAGTCTCCAAGGGACTTAGCGAGTGTAGCATGAGTCGTTGGAGGTTCTAACAAGTGTAGAATGGTTAAGAGAGTATTCTAAAGGTTTAGAATGGTCTAAGAAAGTGTATTTGGACTTATACGAACCTTTAGAATGATCCTAAACATTGTTTGGTACCCTAAGGGACGTAGAGGGTGTAGCATGAGTCCATGGAGGTTCTAACAAGTGTAGAATGGTTAAGAGAGTATTCTAAAGGCTTAGAATGGTCTAGGAATGTTTATTAGGACTTATAAGAAACATTAGAACGATCCTAAACAATGCTTGAGTCCCCAAGGGACTTAGCGGGTGTAGCATGAGTCCTTAGAGGTTCAAACAAGTGTAGAATGGTTAAGAGAGTATTCTAAAGGCTTAGAATGGTCTAGGAATGTGTTTTAGGACGTAGCGGAACCATTAAAATGATCCTAAACAATGCTTGAGTCCCCAAGGGACGTAAAGGGTGTAGCATGATTCCTTGGAGGTTCTAACAAGTGTAGAATGGTTAAGAGAGTATTCTAGAGGCTTAGAATGGTCTAGGAATGTGTATTAGGACTTATACAAACATTATAATGATCCTAAACAATGCTTGAGTCCCCAAGGGAAGTAGAGGTTGTAGAATGAGTCCTTGGAGGTTCTAACAAGTGTAGAATGGTTAAGAGAGTATTCTAAAGGCTTAGAATGGACTAGGAATGTGTATTAGGACTTATAAGAAATATTAGAATGATCCTAAACAATGCTTGAGTCCCCAAGGGACTTAGCGGGTGTAGCATGAGTCGTTGGAGGTTCTAATAAGTGTAGAATGGTTACGAGAGTATTCTAAAGGCTTAGAATGGTCTAGGAAAGTGTATTAGGACTTATACGAACATTTAGAATGATCATAAACATTGTTTGGTACCCTAAGGGACGTAGAGGGTGTAGCATGAGTCCTTGGAGGTTCTAACAAGTGTAGAATGGTTAAGAGAGTATTCTAAAGGCTTAGAATGATCTAGGAATGTGTATTAGGACTTATACAAACATTAGAATGATCCTAAACAGTGCTTGAGTCCCCAAAGGACGTAGAGGGTGTAGCATGAGTCCTTGGAGGTTCTAACAAGTGTAGAATGGTTAAGAGAGTATTCCAAAGGCTTAGAATGGTCTAGGAATGTATTTTAGGACTTAGCGGAACCATTAGAATGATCCTAAACAATGCTTGAGTCCCCAAGGGACGTAAAGGGTGTAGCATGAGTCCTTGGAGATTCTAACAAGTGTAGAATGGTTGAGAGAGTATTCTAGAGGTTTAGAATGGTCTAGGAATGTGTATTAGGACTTATAAGAAACATAAGAATGATCCTAAACAATGCTTGAGTCCCCAAGGGACTTAGCGGGTGTAGCATGAGTCGTTGGAGATTCTAACAAGTGTAGAATGGTTAAGAGAGTATTCTAAAGGCTTAGAATGGTCTAGGAATGTGTATTAGGACTTATACAAACATTAGAATGATCCTAAACAATACTTGAGTCCCCAAGGGACTTAGAGGGTGTAGCATGAGTCCTTGGAGTTTCTAACAAGTGTAGATTGGTTAAGAGAGTATTGTAATGGCTTAGAATGGTCTAGGAATGTATTTTAGGACTTAGCGGAACCATAAGAATGATCCTAAACAATGCTTGAGTCCCCAAGGGACGTAAAGGGTGTAGCATGAGTCCTTGGAGATTCTAACAAGTGTAGAATGGTTGAGAGAGTATTCTAGAGGTTTAGAATGGTCTAGGAATGTGTATTAGGACTTATACAAACATTAGAATGATCCTAAACAATGCTTGAGTCCCCAAGGGACGTAGAGGGTGTAGCATGAGTCCTTGGAGGTTCTAACAAGTGTAGAATGGTTAAGAGAGTATTCTAAAGGCTTAGAATGGTCTAGGAATGTGTATTAGGACTTATAAGAAACATTAGAATGATCCTAAACAATGCTTGAGTCTCCAAGGGACTTAGCGAGTGTAGCATGAGTCGTTGGAGGTTCTAACAAGTGTAGAATGGTTAAGAGAGTATTCTAAAGGTTTAGAATGGTCTAAGAAAGTGTATTTGGACTTATACGAACCTTTAGAATGATCCTAAACATAGTTTGGTACCCTAAGGGACGTAGAGGGTGTAGCATGAGTCCATGGAGGTTCTAACAAGTGTAGAATGGTTAAGAGAGTATTCTAAAGGCTTAGAATGGTCTAGGAATGTTTATTAGGACTTATAAGAAACATTAGAACGATCCTAAACAATGCTTGAGTCCCCAAGGGACTTAGCGGGTGTAGCATGAGTCCTTAGAGGTTCAAACAAGTGTAGAATGGTTAAGAGAGTATTCTAAAGGCTTAGAATGGTCTAGGAATGTGTTTTAGGACGTAGCGGAACCATTAGAATGATCCTAAACAATGCTTGAGTCCCCAAGGGACGTAAAGGGTGTAGCATGATTCCTTGGAGGTTCTAACAAGTGTAGAATGGTTAAGAGAGTATTCTAGAGGCTTAGAATGGTCTAGGAATGTGTATTAGGACTTATACAAACATTATAATGATCCTAAACAATGCTTGAGTCCCCAAGGGAAGTAGAGGGTGTAGAATGAGTCCTTTGAGGTTCTAACAAGTGTAGAATGGTTAAGAGAGTATTCTAAAGGCTTAGAATGGACTAGGAATGTGTATTAGGACTTATAAGAAATATTAGAATGATCCTAAACAATGCTTGAGTCCCCAAGGGACTTAGCGGGTGTAGCATGAGTCGTTGGAGGTTCTAATAAGTGTAGAATGGTTACGAGAGTATTCTAAAGGCTTAGAATGGTCTAGGAAAGTGTATTAGGACTTATACGAACATTTAGAATGATCATAAACATTGTTTGGTACCCTAAGGGACGTAGAGGGTGTAGCATGAGTCCTTGGAGGTACTAACAAGTGTAGAATGGTTAAGAGAGTATTCTAAAGGCTTAGAATGATCTAGGAATGTGTATTAGGACTTATACAAACATTAGAATGATCCTAAACAGTGCTTGAGTCCCCAAAGGACGTAGAGGGTGTAGCATGAGTCCTTGGAGGTTCTAACAAGTGTAGAATGGTTAAGAGAGTATTCCAAAGGCTTAGAATGGTCTAGGAATGTATTTTAGGACTTAGCGGAACCATTAGAATGATCCTAAACAATGCTTGAGTCCCCAAGGGACGTAAAGGGTGTAGCATGAGTCCTTGGAGATTCTAACAAGTGTAGAATGGTTGAGAGAGTATTCTAGAGGTTTAGAATGGTCTAGGAATGTGTATTAGGACTTATAAGAAACATAAGAATGATCCTAAACAATGCTTGAGTCCCCAAGGGACTTAGCGGGTGTAGCATGAGTCGTTGGAGGTTCTAACAAGTGTAGAATGGTTACGAGAGTATTCTAAAGGCTTAGAATGGTCTAGGAAAGTGTATTAGGACTTATAAGAAACATTAGAATGATCCTAAACATTGCTTGGTACCCCTAGGGACGTAGTGGGTGTAGCATGAGTCCTTGGAGGTTCTAATAAGTGTAGAATGGTTAAGGGAGTATTCTAAAGGCCTAGAATGGTCTAGGAATGTGTATTAAGACTTATAAGAAACATTAGAATGATCCTAAACATTGCTTGGTACCCCTAGGGACGTAGAGGGTGTAGCATGAGTCCTTGGAGGTTCTAACAAGTGTAGAATGGTTAAGAGAGTATTCTAAAGGCTTAGAATGGTCTAAGAATGTGCATTAGGACTAATAAGAAACATTAGAATGATCCTAAACAATGCTTGAGTCCCCAAGTGACGTAGAGGGTGTAGCATGAGTCCTTGGAGGTTCTAACAAGTGTAAAATGGTTAAGAGAGTATTCTAATGGCTTAGAATGGTCTAGGAATGTGTATTAGGACTTAGCGGAACCATTAGAATGATCCGAAACATTGCTTGAGTCCCCAAGGGATGTAAAGGGTGTAGCATGAGTCCTTGGAGGTTCTAACAAGTGTAGAATGGTTAAGAGAGTATTCTAGAGGCTTTGAATGGTCTAGGAATGTGTATTAGGACTTATACAAACATTAGAATGATCCTAAACAATGCTTGAGTCCCCAAGGGACATAGAGGGTGTAGCATGAGTCCTTGGAGGTTCTAACAAGTGTAGAATGGTTAAGAGAGTATTCTAAAAGCTTAGAATGGTCTAGGAATGTGTATTAGGACTTATACGAACCTTTAGAATGATCCTAAACATTGCTTGGTACCCCTAGGGACGTAGAGGGTGTAGCATGAGTCCTTGGAGGTTCTGACAAGTGTAGAATGGTTAAGAGAGTATTCTAAAGGCTTAGAATGGTCTAGGAATGTGTCTTAGGACTTATACAAACATTAGAATGATCCTAAACAATACTTGAGTCCCCAAGGGACTTAGAGGGTGTAGCATGAGTCCTTGGAGGTTCTAACAAGTGTAGATTGGTTAAGAGAGTATTGTAATGGCTTAGAATGGTCTAGGAATGTATTTTAGGACTTAGCGGAACCATTAGAATGATCCTAAACAATGCTTGAGTCCCCAAGGGACGTAAAGGGTGTAGCATGAGTCCTTGGAGATTCTAACAAGTGTAGAATGGTTGAGAGAGTATTCTAGAGGCTTAGAATGGTCTAGGAATGTGTATTAGGACTTACAAACATTAGAATGATCCTAAACAATGCTTGAGTCCCCAAGGGATGTAGAGGGTGTAGCATGAGTCCTTGGAGGTTCTAACAAGTGTAGAATGGTTAAGAGAGTATTCTAAAGGCTTAGAATGGTCTAGGAATGTGTATTAGGACTTATAAGAAACATTAGAATGATCCTAAACAATGCTTGAGTCCCCAAAGGACTTAGCGAGTGTAGCATGAGTCGTTGGAGGTTCTAACAAGTGTAGAATGGTTAAGAGAGTATTCTAAAGGTTTAGAATGGTCTAAGAAAGTGTATTTGGACTTATACGAACCTTTAGAATGATCCTAAACATTGTTTGGTACCCTAAGGGACGTAGAGGGTGTAGCATGAGTCCTTGGAGGTTCTAACAAGTGTAGAATGGTTAAGAGAGTATTCTAAAGGCTTAGAATGGTCTAGGAATGTGTATTAGGACTTATAAGAAACATTTGAATGATCCTAAACAATGCTTGAGTCCCCAAAGGACTTAGCGAGTGTAGCATGAGTCGTTGGAGGTTCTAACAAGTGTAGAATGGTTAAGAGAGTATTCTAAAGGTTTAGAATGGTCTAAGAAAGTGTATTTGGACTTATACGAACCTTTAGAATGATCCTAAACATTGTTTGGTACCCTAAGGGACGTAGAGGGTGTAGCATGAGTCCTTGGAGGTTCTAACAAGTGTAGAATGGTTAAGAGAGTATTCTAAAGGCTTAGAATGGTCTAGGAATGTGTATTAGGACTTATAAGAAACATTTGAATGATCCTAAACAATGCTTGAGTCCCCAAAGGACTTAGCGAGTGTAGCATGAGTCGTTGGAGGTTCTAACAAGTGTAGAATGGTTAAGAGAGTATTCTAAAGGTTTAGAATGGTCTAAGAAAGTGTATTTGGACTTATACGAACCTTTAGAATGATCCTAAACATTGTTTGGTACCCTAAGGGACGTAGAGGGTGTAGCATGAGTCCTTGGAGGTTCTAACAAGTGTAGAATGGTTAAGAGAGTATTCTAAAGGCTTAGAATGGTCTAGGAATGTTTATTAGGACTTATAAGAAACATTAGAACGATCCTAAACAATGCTTGAGTCCCCAAGGGACTTAGCGGGTGTAGCATGAGTCCTTAGAGGTTCAAACAAGTGTAGAATGGTTAAGAGAGTATTCTAAAGGCTTAGAATGGTCTAGGAATGTGTTTTAGGACTTAGCGGAACCATTAGAATGATCCTAAACAATGCTTGAGTCCCCAAGGGACGTAAAGGGTGTAGCATGATTCCTTGGAGGTTCTAACAAGTGTAGAATGGTTAAGAGATATTCTAGAGGCTTAGAATGGTCTAGGAATGTGTATTAGGACTTATACAAACATTATAATGATCCTAAACAATGCTTGAGTCCCCAAGGGAAGTAGAGGGTGTAGAATGAGTCCTTGGAGGTTCTAACAAGTGTAGAATGGTTAAGAGAGTATTCTAAAGGCTTAGAATGGACTAGGAATGTGTATTAGGACTTATACGAACATTTAGAATGATCATAAACATTGTTTGGTACCCTAAGGGACGTAGAGGGTGTAGCATGAGTCCTTGGAGGTTCTAACAAGTGTAGAATGGTTAAGAGAGTATTCTAAAGGCTTAGAATGATCTAGGAATGTGTATTAGGACTTATACAAACATTAGAATGATCCTAAACAGTGCTTGAGTCCCCAAAGGACGTAGAGGGTGTAGCATGAGTCCTTGGAGGTTCTAACAAGTATAGAATGGTTAAGAGAATATTCTACAGGCTTAGAATGGTCTAGGAATGTGTATTAGGACTTAGCGGAACCATTAGAATGATCCTAAACAATGCTTGAGTCCCCAAGGGACGTAAAGGGTGTAGCATGAGTCCTTGGAGGTTCTAACAAATGTAGAATGGATAAGAGAGTATTCTAGAGGATTAGAATGGTCTAGGAATTTGTATTAGGACTTATACAAACACTAGAATGATCCTAAACAATGCTTGAGTCCCCAAGGGACGTAGAGGGTGTAGCACGAGTCCTTGGAGGTTCTAACAAGTGTAGAATGGTTAAGAGAGTATTCTAGAGGCTTAGAATGGTCTAGGAATGTGTATTAGGACATATAAGAACCATTAGAATGATCCTAACCAATGCTTAAGTCCCCAAGGGACGTAGAGGTTCTAACAAGTGTAGAATGGTTAAGATAGTATTCTAATGGCTTAGAATGGTCTAGGAATGTGTATTAGGACTTTGCGGAACCATTAGAATGATCCTAAACAATGCTTGAGTCCCCAAGGGACGTAAAGGGTGTAGCATGAGTCCTTGGAGGTTCTAACAAGTGTAGAATGGTTAAGAGAGTATTCTAAAGGCTTAGAATGGTCTAGGAATGTGTATTAGGACTTATACAAACATTAGAATGATCCTAAACAATGATTGAGTCCCCAAGGGACGTAGAGGGTGTAGCAAGAGTCCTTGGAGGTTCTAACAAGTGTAGAATGGTTAAGAGAGTATTCTAAAGGCTTAGAATGGTCTAGGAATGTGTATTAGGACTTATAAGAAACATTAGAATGATCCTAAACAATGCTTGAGTCCCCAAGGGACTTAGCGGGTGTAGCATGAGTCGTTGGAGGTTCTAACAAGTGTAGAATGGTTAAGAGAGTATTCTAAAGGTTTAAAATGGTCTAAGAAAGTGTATTTGGACTTATACGAACCTTTAGAATGATCCTAAACATTGTTTGGTACCCTAAGGGACGTAGAGGGTGTAGCATGAGTCCTTGGAGGTTCTAACAAGTGTAGAATGGTTAAGAGAGTATTCTAAAGGCTTAGAATGGTCTAGGAATGTTTATTAGGACTTATAAGAAACATTAGAACGATCCTAAACAATGCTTGAGTCCCCAAGGGACTTAGCGGGTGTAGCATGAGTCCTTAGAGGTTCAAACAAGTGTAGAATGGTTAAGAGAGTATTCTAAAGGCTTAGAATGGTCTAGGAATGTGTTTTAGGACTTAGCGGAACCATTAGAATGATCCTAAACAATGCTTGAGTCCCCAAGGGACGTAAAGGGTGTAGCATGATTCCTTGGAGGTTCTAACAAGTGTAGAATGGTTAAGAGAGTATTCTAGAGGCTTAGAATGGTCTAGGAATGTGTATTAGGACTTATACAAACATTATAATGATCCTAAACAATGCTTGAGTCCCCAAGGGAAGTAGAGGGTGTAGAATGAGTCCTTGGAGGTTCTAACAAGTGTAGAATGGTTAATAGAGTATTCTAAAGGCTTAGAATGGACTAGGAATGTGTATTAGGACTTATACGAACATTTAGAATGATCATAAACATTGTTTGGTACCCTAAGGGACGTAGAGGGTGTAGCATGAGTCCTTGGAGGTTCTAACAAGTGTAGAATGGTTAAGAGAGTATTCTAAAGGCTTAGAATGATCTAGGAATGTGTATTAGGACTTATACAAACATTAGAATGATCCTAAACAGTGCTTGAGTCCCCAAAGGACGTAGAGGGTGTAGCATGAGTCCTTGGAGGTTCTAACAAGTATAGAATGGTTAAGAGAGTATTCTACAGGCTTAGAATGGTCTAGGAATGTGTATTAGGACTTAGCGGAACCATTAGAATGATCCTAAACAATGCTTGAGTCCCCAAGGGACGTAAAGGGTGTAGCATGAGTCCTTGGAGGTTCTAACAAATGTAGAATGGATAAGAGAGTATTCTAGAGGATTAGAATGGTCTAGGAATTTGTATTAGGACTTATACAAACACTAGAATGATCCTAAACAATGCTTGAGTCCCCAAGGGACGTAGAGGGTGTAGCACGAGTCCTTGGAGGTTCTAACAAGTGTAGAATGGTTAAGAGAGTATTCTAGAGGCTTAGAATGGTCTAGGAATGTGTATTAGGACATATAAGAACCATTAGAATGATCCTAACCAATGCTTAAGTCCCCAAGGGACGTAGAGGTTCTAACAAGTGTAGAATGGTTAAGATAGTATTCTAATGGCTTAGAATGGTCTAGGAATGTGTATTAGGACTTTGCGGAACCATTAGAATGATCCTAAACAATGCTTGAGTCCCCAAGGGACGTAAAGGGTGTAGCATGAGTCCTTGGAGGTTCTAACAAGTGTAGAATGGTTAAGAGAGTATTCTAAAGGCTTAGAATGGTCTAGGAATGTGTATTAGGACTTATACAAACATTAGAATGATCCTAAACAATGATTGAGTCCCCAAGGGACGTAGAGGGTGTAGCATGAGTCCTTGGAGGTTCTAACAAGTGTAGAATGGTTATGAGAGTATTCTAAAGGCTTAGAATGGTCTAGGAATGTGTATTAGGACTTATAAGAAACATTAGAATGATCCTAAACAATGCTTGAGTCCCCAAGGGACTTAGCGGGTGTAGCATGAGTCGTTGGAGGTTCTAACAAGTGTAGAATGGTTAAGAGAGTATTCTAAAGGTTTAAAATGGTCTAAGAAAGTGTATTAGGACTTATACGAACCTTTAGAATGATCCTAAACATTGTTTGGTACCCTAAGGGACGTAGAGGGTGTAGCATGAGTCCTTGGAGGTTCTAACAAGTGTAGAATGGTTAAGAGAGTATTCTAAAGGCTTAGAATGGTCTAGGAATGTTTATTAGGACTTATAAGAAACATTAGAACGATCCTAAACAATGCTTGAGTCCCCAAGGGACTTAGCGGGTGTAGCATGAGTCCTTAGAGGTTCAAACAAGTGTAGAATGGTTAAGAGAGTATTCTAAAGGCTTAGAATGGTCTAGGAATGTGTTTTAGGACTTAGCGGAACCATTAGAATGATCCTAAACAATGCTTGAGTCCCCAAGGGACGTAAAGGGTGTAGCATGATTCCTTGGAGGTTCTAACAAGTGTAGAATGGTTAAGAGAGTATTCTAGAGGCTTAGAATGGTCTAGGAATGTGTATTAGGACTTATACAAACATTATAATGATCCTAAACAATGCTTGAGTCCCCAAGGGAAGTAGAGGGTGTAGAATGAGTCCTTGGAGGTTCTAACAAGTGTAGAATGGTTAAGAGAGTATTCTAAAGGCTTAGAATGGACTAGGAATGTGTATTAGGACTTATACGAACATTTAGAATGATCATAAACATTGTTTGGTACCCTAAGGGACGTAGAGGGTGTAGCATGAGTCCTTGGAGGTTCTAACAAGTGTAGAATGGTTAAGAGAGTATTCTAAAGGCTTAGAATGATCTAGGAATGTGTATTAGGACTTATACAAACATTAGAATGATCCTAAACAGTGCTTGAGTCCCCAAAGGACGTAGAGGGTGTAGCATGAGTCCTTGGAGGTTCTAACAAGTATAGAATGGTTAAGAGAGTATTCTACAGGCTTAGAATGGTCTAGGAATGTGTATTAGGACTTAGCGGAACCATTAGAATGATCCTAAACAATGCTTGAGTCCCCAAGGGACGTAAAGGGTGTAGCATGAGTCCTTGGAGGTTCTAACAAATGTAGAATGGATAAGAGAGTATTCTAGAGGATTAGAATGGTCTAGGAATTTGTATTAGGACTTATACAAACACTAGAATGATCCTAAACAATGCTTGAGTCCCCAAGGGACGTAGAGGGTGTAGCACGAGTCCTTGGAGGTTCTAACAAGTGTAGAATGGTTAAGAGAGTATTCTAGAGGCTTAGAATGGTCTAGGAATGTGTATTAGGACATATAAGAACCATTAGAATGATCCTAACCAATGCTTAAGTCCCCAAGGGACGTAGAGGTTCTAACAAGTGTAGAATGGTTAAGATAGTATTCTAATGGCTTAGAATGGTCTAGGAATGTGTATTAGGACTTTGCGGAACCATTAGAATGATCCTAAACAATGCTTGAGTCCCCAAGGGACGTAAAGGGTGTAGCATGAGTACTTGGAGGTTCTAACAAGTGTAGAATGGTTAAGAGAGTATTCTAAAGGCTTAGAATGGTCAAGGAATGTGTATTAGGACTTATACAAACATTAGAATGATCCTAAACAATGCTTGAGTCCCCAAGGGACGTAGAGGGTGTAGCATGAGTCCTTGGAGGTTCTAACAAGTGTAGAATGGTTAAGAGAGTATTCTAAAGGCTTAGAATGGTCTAGGAATGTGTATTAGGACTTATAAGAAACATTAGAATGATCCTAAACAATGCTTGAGTCCCCAAGGGACTTAGCGGGTGTAGCATGAGTCGTTGGAGGTTCTAACAAGTGTAGAATGGTTAAGAGAGTATTCTAAAGGTTTAAAATGGTCTAAGAAAGTGTATTTGGACTTATACGAACCTTTAGAATGATCCTAAACATTGTTTGGTACCCTAAGGGACGTAGAGGGTGTAGCATAAGTCCTTGGAGGTTCTAACAAGTGTAGAATGGTTAAGAGAGTATTCTAAAGGCTTAGAATGGTCTAGGAATGTTTATTAGGACTTATAAGAAACATTAGAACGATCGTAAACAATGCTTGAGTCCCCAAGGGACTTAGCGGGTGTAGCATGAGTCCTTAGAGGTTCAAACAAGTGTAGAATGGTTAAGATAGTATTCTAAAGGCTTAGAATGGTCTAGGAATGTGTTTTAGGACTTAGCGGAACCATTAGAATGATCCTAAACAATGCTTGAGTCCCCAAGGGACGTAAAGGGTGTAGCATGATTCCTTGGAGGTTCTAACAAGTGTAGAATGGTTAAGAGAGTATTCTAGAGGCTTAGAATGGTCTAGGAATGTGTATTAGGACTTATACAAACATTATAATGATCCTAAACAATGCTTGAGTCCCCAAGGGAAGTAGAGGGTGTAGAATGAGTCCTTGGAGGTTCTAACAAGTGTAGAATGGTTAAGAGAGTATTCTAAAGGCTTAGAATGGACTAGGAATGTGTATTAGGACTTATAAGAAATATTAGAATGATCCTAAACAATGCTTGAGTCCCCAAGGGACTTAGCGGGTGTAGCATGAGTCGTTGGAGGTTCTAATAAGTGTAGAATGGTTACGAGAGTATTCTAAAGGCTTAGAATGGTCTAGGAAAGTGTATTAGGACTTATACGAACATTTAGAATGAACATAAACATTGTTTGGTACCCTAAGGGACGTAGAGGGTGTAGCATGAGTCCTTGGAGGTTCTAACAAGTGTAGAATGGTTAAGAGAGTCTTCTAAAGGCTTAGAATGATCTAGGAATGTGTATTAGGACTTATAAGAAACATTAGAACGATCCTAAACAATGCTTGAGTCCCCAAGGGACTTAGCGGGTGTAGCATGAGTCCTTAGAGGTTCAAACAAGTGTAGAATGGTTAAGAGAGTATTCTAAAGGCTTAGAATGGTCTAGGAATGTGTTTTAGGACTTAGCGGAACCATTAGAATGATCCTAAACAATGCTTGAGTCCCCAAGGGACGTAAAGGGTGTAGCATGAGTCCTTGGAGATTCTAACAAGTGTAGAATGGTTGAGAGAGTATTCTAGAGGCTTAGAATGGTCTAGGAATGTGTATTAGGACTTACAAACATTAGAATGATCCTAAACAATGCTTGAGTCCCCAAGGGATGTAGAGGGTGTAGCATGAGTCCTTGGAGGTTCTAACAAGTGTAGAATGGTTAAGAGAGTATTCTAAAGGCTTAGAATGGTCTAGGAATGTGTATTAGGACTTATAAGAAACATTAGAATGATCCTAAACAATGCTTGAGTCCCCAAAGGACTTAGCGAGTGTAGCATGAGTCGTTGGAGGTTCTAACAAGTGTAGAATGGTTAAGAGAGTATTCTAAAGGTTTAGAATGGTCTAAGAAAGTGTATTTGGACTTATACGAACCTTTAGAATGATCCTAAACATTGTTTGGTACCCTAAGGGACGTAGAGGGTGTAGCATGAGTCCTTGGAGGTTCTAACAAGTGTAGAATGGTTAAGAGAGTATTCTAAAGGCTTAGAATGGTCTAGGAATGTTTATTAGGACTTATAAGAAACATTAGAACGATCCTAAACAATGCTTGAGTCCCCAAGGGACTTAGCGGGTGTAGCATGAGTCCTTAGAGGTTCAAACAAGTGTAGAATGGTTAAGAGAGTATTCTAAAGGCTTAGAATGGTCTAGGAATGTGTTTTAGGACTTAGCGGAACCATTAGAATGATCCTAAACAATGCTTGAGTCCCCAAGGGACGTAAAGGGTGTAGCATGATTCCTTGGAGGTTCTAACAAGTGTAGAATGGTTAAGAGAGTATTCTAGAGGCTTAGAATGGTCTAGGAATGTGTATTAGGACTTATACAAACATTATAATGATCCTAAACAATGCTTGAGTCCCCAAGGGAAGTAGAGGGTGTAGAATGAGTCCTTGGAGGTTCTAACAAGTGTAGAATGGTTAAGAGAGTATTCTAAAGGCTTAGAATGGACTAGGAATGTGTATTAGGACTTATACGAACATTTAGAATGAACATAAACATTGTTTGGTACCCTAAGGGACGTAGAGGGTGTAGCATGAGTCCTTGGAGGTTCTAACAAGTGTAGAATGGTTAAGAGAGTCTTCTAAAGGCTTAGAATGATCTAGGAATGTGTATTAGGACTTATAAGAAACATTAGAACGATCCTACACAATGCTTGAGTCCCCAAGGGACTTAGCGGGTGTAGCATGAGTCCTTAGAGGTTCAAACAAGTGTAGAATGGTTAAGAGAGTATTCTAAAGGCTTAGAATGGTCTAGGAATGTGTTTTAGGACTTAGCGGAACCATTAGAATGATCCTAAACAATGCTTGAGTCCCCAAGGGACGTAAAGGGTGTAGCATGAGTCCTTGGAGATTCTAACAAGTGTAGAATGGTTGAGAGAGTATTCTAGAGGCTTAGAATGGTCTAGGAATGTGTATTAGGACTTACAAACATTAGAATGATCCTAAACAATGCTTGAGTCCCCAAGGGATGTAGAGGGTGTAGCATGAGTCCTTGGAGGTTCTAACAAGTGTAGAATGGTTAAGAGAGTATTGTAAAGGCTTAGAATGGTCTAGGAATGTGTATTAGGACTTATAAGAAACATTAGAATGATCCTAAACAATGCTTGAGTCCCCAAAGGACTTAGCGAGTGTAGCATGAGTCGTTGGAGGTTCTAACAAGTGTAGAATGGTTAAGAGAGTATTCTAAAGGTTTAGAATGGTCTAAGAAAGTGTATTTGGACTTATACGAACCTTTAGAATGATCCTAAACATTGTTTGGTA
Organism: Crotalaria pallida; assembly: GCA_037953625.1. Classification (NCBI taxonomy): domain Eukaryota; kingdom Viridiplantae; phylum Streptophyta; class Magnoliopsida; order Fabales; family Fabaceae; genus Crotalaria; species Crotalaria pallida. Next base: position 59,476,867 of record CM075655.1, on the reverse strand, counting down.
CCCTAAGGGACGTAGAGGGTGTAGCATGAGTCCTTGGAGGTTCTAACAAGTGTAGAATGGTTAAGAGAGTATTCTAAAGGCTTAGAATGGTCTAGGAATGTTTATTAGGACTTATAAGAAACATTAGAACGATCCTAAACAATGCTTGAGTCCCCAAGGGACTTAGCGGGTGTAGCATGAGTCCTTAGAGGTTCAAACAAGTGTAGAATGGTTAAGAGAGTATTCTAAAGGCTTAGAATGGTCTAGGAATGTGTTTTAGGACTTAGCGGAACCATTAGAATGATCCTAAACAATGCTTGAGTCCCCAAGGGACGTAAAGGGTGTAGCATGATTCCTTGGAGGTTCTAACAAGTGTAGAATGGTTAAGAGAGTATTCTAGAGGCTTAGAATGGTCTAGGAATGTGTATTAGGACTTATACAAACATTATAATGATCCTAAACAATGCTTGAGTCCCCAAGGGAAGTAGAGGGTGTAGAATGAGTCCTTGGAGGTTCTAACAAGTGTAGAATGGTTAAGAGAGTATTCTAAAGGCTTAGAATGGACTAGGAATGTGTATTAGGACTTATACGAACATTTAGAATGATCATAAACATTGTTTGGTACCCTAAGGGACGTAGAGGGTGTAGCATGAGTCCTTGGAGGTTCTAACAAGTGTAGAATGGTTAAGAGAGTATTCTAAAGGCTTAGAATGATCTAGGAATGTGTATTAGGACTTATACAAACATTAGAATGATCCTAAACAGTGCTTGAGTCCCCAAGGGACGTAGAGGGTGTAGCACGAGTCCTTGGAGGTTCTAACAAGTGTAGAATGGTTAAGAGAGTATTCTAGAGGCTTAGAATGGTCTAGGAATGTGTATTAGGACATATAAGAACCATTAGAATGATCCTAACCAATGCTTAAGTCCCCAAGGGACGTAGAGGTTCTAACAAGTGTAGAATGGTTAAGATAGTATTCTAATGGCTTAGAATGGTCTAGGAATGTGTATTAGGACTTTGCGGAACCATTAGAATGATCCTAAACAATGCTTGAGTCCCCAAGGGACGTAAAGGGTGTAGCATGAGTCCTTGGAGGTTCTAACAAGTGTAGAATGATTAAGAGAGTATTCTAAAGGCTTAGAATGGTCTAGGAATGTGTATTAGGACTTATACAAACATTAGAATGATCCTAAACAATGATTGAGTCCCCAAGGGACGTAGAGGGTGTAGCATGAGTCCTTGGAGGTTCTAACAAGTGTAGAATGGTTAAGAGAGTATTCTAGAGGCTTAGAATGGTCTAGGAATGTGTATTAGGACATATAAGAACCATTAGAATGATCCTAACCAATGCTTAAGTCCCCAAGGGACGTAGAGGTTCTAACAAGTGTAGAATGGTTAAGATAGTATTCTAATGGCTTAGAATGGTCTAGGAATGTGTATTAGGACTTTACGGAACCATTAGAATGATCCTAAACAATGCTTGAGTCCCCAAGGGACGTAAAGGGTGTAGCATGAGTCCTTGGAGGTTCTAACAAGTGTAGAATGGTTAAGAGAGTATTCTAAAGGCTTAGAATGGTCTAGGAATGTGTATTAGGACTTATACAAACATTAGAATGATCCTAAACAATGATTGAGTCCCCAAGGGACGTAGAGGGTGTAGCATGAGTCCTTGGAGGTTCTAACAAGTGTAGAATGGTTAAGAGAGTATTCTAAAGGCTTAGAATGGTCTAGGAATGTGTATTAGGACTTAAAAGAAACATTAGAATGATCCTAAACAATGCTTGAGTCCCCAAGGGACTTAGCGGGTGTAGCATGAGTCGTTGGAGGTTCTAACAAGTGTAGAATGGTTAAGAGAGTATTCTAAAGGTTTAAAATGGTCTAAGAAAGTGTATTTGGACTTATACGAACCTTTAGAATGATCCTAAACATTGTTTGGTACCCTAAGGGACGTAGAGGGTGTAGCATGAGTCCTTGGAGGTTCTAACAAGTGTAGAATGGTTAAGAGAGTATTCTAAAGGCTTAGAATGGTCTAGGAATGTTTATTAGGACTTATAAGAAACATTAGAACGATCCTAAACAATGCTTGAGTCCCCAAGGGACTTAGCGGGTGTAGCATGAGTCCTTAGAGGTTCAAACAAGTGTAGAATGGTTAAGAGAGTATTCTAAAGGCTTAGAATGGTCTAGGAATGTGTTTTAGGACTTAGCGGAACCATTAGAATGATCCTAAACAATGCTTGAGTCCCCAAGGGACGTAAAGGGTGTAGCATGATTCCTTGGAGGTTCTAACAAGTGTAGAATGGTTAAGAGAGTATTCTAGAGGCTTAGAATGGTCTAGGAATGTGTATTAGGACTTATACAAACATTATAATGATCCTAAACAATGCTTGAGTCCCCAAGGGAAGTAGAGGGTGTAGAATGAGTCCTTGGAGGTTCTAACAAGTGTAGAATGGTTAAGAGAGTATTCTAAAGGCTTAGAATGGACTAGGAATGTGTATTAGGACTTATACGAACATTTAGAATGATCATAAACATTGTTTGGTACCCTAAGGGACGTAGAGGGTGTAGCATGAGTCCTTGGAGGTTCTAACAAGTGTAGAATGGTTAAGAGAGTATTCTAAAGGCTTAGAATGATCTAGGAATGTGTATTAGGACTTATACAAACATTAGAATGATCCTAAACAGTGCTTGAGTCCCCAAAGGACGTAGAGGGTGTAGCATGAGTCCTTGGAGGTTCTAACAAGTATAGAATGGTTAAGAGAGTATTCTACAGGCTTAGAATGGTCTAGGAATGTGTATTAGGACTTAGCGGAACCATTAGAATGATCCTAAACAATGCTTGAGTCCCCAAGGGACGTAAAGGGTGTAGCATGAGTCCTTGGAGGTTCTAACAAATGTAGAATGGATAAGAGAGTATTCTAGAGGATTAGAATGGTCTAGGAATTTGTATTAGGACTTATACAAACACTAGAATGATCCTAAACAATGCTTGAGTCCCCAAGGGACGTAGAGGGTGTAGCACGAGTCCTTGGAGGTTCTAACAAGTGTAGAATGGTTAAGAGAGTATTCTAGAGGCTTAGAATGGTCTAGGAATGTGTATTAGGACATATAAGAACCATTAGAATGATCCTAACCAATGCTTAAGTCCCCAAGGGACGTAGAGGTTCTAACAAGTGTAGAATGGTTAAGATAGTATTCTAATGGCTTAGAATGGTCTAGGAATGTGTATTAGGACTTTGCGGAACCATTAGAATGATCCTAAACAATGCTTGAGTCCCCAAGGGACGTAAAGGGTGTAGCATGAGTCCTTGGAGGTTCTAACAAGTGTAGAATGGTTAAGAGAGTATTCTAAAGGCTTAGAATGGTCTAGGAATGTGTATTAGGACTTATACAAACATTAGAATGATCCTAAACAATGCTTGAGTCCCCAAGGGACGTAGAGGGTGTAGCATGAGTCCTTGGAGGTTCTAACAAGTGTAGAATGGTTAAGAGAGTATTCTAAAGGCTTAGAATGGTCTAGGAATGTGTATTAGGACGTATAAGAAACATTAGAATGATCCTAAACAATGCTTGAGTCCCCAAGGGACTTAGCGGGTGTAGCATGAGTCGTTGGAGGTTCTAACAAGTGTAGAATGGTTAAGAGAGTATTCTAAAGGTTTAAAATGGTCTAAGAAAGTGTATTTGGACTTATACGAACCTTTAGAATGATCCTAAACATTGTTTGGTACCCTAAGGGACGTAGAGGGTGTAGCATAAGTCCTTGGAGGTTCTAACAAGTGTAGAATGGTTAAGAGAGTATTCTAAAGGCTTAGAATGGTCTAGGAATGTTTATTAGGACTTATAAGAAACATTAGAACGATCGTAAACAATGCTTGAGTCCCCAAGGGACTTAGCGGGTGTAGCATGAGTCCTTAGAGGTTCAAACAAGTGTAGAATGGTTAAGATAGTATTCTAAAGGCTTAGAATGGTCTAGGAATGTGTTTTAGGACTTAGCGGAACCATTAGAATGATCCTAAACAATGCTTGAGTCCCCAAGGGACGTAAAGGGTGTAGCATGATTCCTTGGAGGTTCTAACAAGTGTAGAATGGTTAAGAGAGTATTCTAGAGGCTTAGAATGGTCTAGGAATGTGTATTAGGACTTATACAAACATTATAATGATCCTAAACAATGCTTGAGTCCCCAAGGGAAGTAGAGGGTGTAGAATGAGTCCTTGGAGGTTCTAACAAGTGTAGAATGGTTAAGAGAGTATTCTAAAGGCTTAGAATGGACTAGGAATGTGTATTAGGACTTATAAGAAATATTAGAATGATCCTAAACAATGCTTGAGTCCCCAAGGGACTTAGCGGGTGTAGCATGAGTCGTTGGAGGTTCTAATAAGTGTAGAATGGTTACGAGAGTATTCTAAAGGCTTAGAATGGTCTAGGAAAGTGTATTAGGACTTATACGAACATTTAGAATGAACATAAACATTGTTTGGTACCCTAAGGGACGTAGAGGGTGTAGCATGAGTCCTTGGAGGTTCTAACAAGTGTAGAATGGTTAAGAGAGTCTTCTAAAGGCTTAGAATGATCTAGGAATGTGTATTAGGACTTATAAGAAACATTAGAACGATCCTAAACAATGCTTGAGTCCCCAAGGGACTTAGCGGGTGTAGCATGAGTCCTTAGAGGTTCAAACAAGTGTAGAATGGTTAAGAGAGTATTCTAAACGCTTAGAATGGTCTAGGAATGTGTTTTAGGACTTAGCGGAACCATTAGAATGATCCTAAACAATGCTTGAGTCCCCAAGGGACGTAAAGGGTGTAGCATGAGTCCTTGGAGATTCTAACAAGTGTAGAATGGTTGAGAGAGTATTCTAGAGGCTTAGAATGGTCTAGGAATGTGTATTAGGACGTACAAACATTAGAATGATCCTAAACAATGCTTGAGTCCCCAAGGGATGTAGAGGGTGTAGCATGAGTCCTTGGAGGTTCTAACAAGTGTAGAATGGTTAAGAGAGTATTCTAAAGGCTTAGAATGGTCTAGGAATGTGTATTAGGACTTATAAGAAACATTAGAATGATCCTAAACAATGCTTGAGTCCCCAAAGGACTTAGCGAGTGTAGCATGAGTCGTTGGAGGTTCTAACAAGTGTAGAATGGTTAAGAGAGTATTCTAAAGGTTTAGAATGGTCTAAGAAAGTGTATTTGGACTTATACGAAGCTTTAGAATGATCCTAAACATTGTTTGGTACCCTAAGGGACGTAGAGGGTGTAGCATGAGTCCTTGGAGGTTCTAACAAGTGTAGAATGGTTAAGAGAGTATTCTAAAGGCTTAGAATGGTCTAGGAATGTTTATTAGGACTTATAAGAAACATTAGAACGATCCTAAACAATGCTTGAGTCCCCAAGGGACTTAGCGGGTGTAGCATGAGTCCTTAGAGGTTCAAACAGGTGTAGAATGGTTAAGAGAGTATTCTAAAGGCTTAGAATGGTCTAGGAATGTGTTTTAGGACTTAGCGGAACCATTAGAATGATCCTAAACAATGCTTGAGTCCCCAAGGGACGTAAAGGGTGTAGCATGATTCCTTGGAGGTTCTAACAAGTGTAGAATGGTTAAGAGAGTATTTTAGAGGCTTAGAATGGTCTAGGAATGTGTATTAGGACTTATACAAACATTATAATGATCCTAAACAATGCTTGAGTCCCCAAGGGAAGTAGAGGGTGTAGAATGAGTCCTTGGAGGTTCTAACAAGTGTAGAATGGTTAAGAGAGTATTCTAAAGGCTTAGAATGGACTAGGAATGTGTATTAGGACTTATACGAACATTTAGAATGATCATAAACATTGTTTGGTACCCTAAGGGACGTAGAGGGTGTAGCATGAGTCCTTGGAGGTTCTAACAAGTGTAGAATGGTTAAGAGAGTATTCTAAAGGCTTAGAATGATCTAGGAATGTGTATTAGGACTTATACAAAGATTAGAATGATCCTAAACAGTGCTTGAGTCCCCAAAGGACGTAGAGGGTGTAGCATGAGTCCTTGGAGGTTCTAACAAGTATAGAATGGTTAAGAGAGTATTCTACAGGCTTAGAATGGTCTAGGAATGTGTATTAGGACTTAGCGGAACCATTAGAATGATCCTAAACAATGCTTGAGTCCCCAAGGGACGTAAAGGGTGTAGCATGAGTCCTTGGAGGTTCTAACAAATGTAGAATGGATAAGAGAGTATTCTAGAGGATTAGAATGGTCTAGGAATTTGTATTAGGACTTATACAAACACTAGAATGATCCTAAACAATGCTTGAGTCCCCAAGGGACGTAGAGGGTGTAGCACGAGTCCTTGGAGGTTCTAACAAGTGTAGAATGGTTAAGAGAGTATTCTAGAGGCTTAGAATGGTCTAGGAATGTGTATTAGGACATATAAGAACCATTAGAATGATCCTAACCAATGCTTAAGTCCCCAAGGGACGTAGAGGTTCTAACAAGTGTAGAATGGTTAAGATAGTATTCTAATGGCTTAGAATGGTCTAGGAATGTGTATTAGGACTTTGCGGAACCATTAGAATGATCCTAAACAATGCTTGAGTCCCCAAGGGACGTAAAGGGTGTAGCATGAGTCCTTGGAGGTTCTAACAAGTGTAGAATGGTTAAGAGAGTATTCTAAAGGCTTAGAATGGTCTAGGAATGTGTATTAGGACTTATACAAACATTAGAATGATCCTAAACAATGCTTGAGTCCCCAAGGGACGTAGAGGGTGTAGCATGAGTCCTTGGAGGTTCTAACAAGTGTAGAATGGTTAAGAGAGTATTCTAAAGGCTTAGAATGGTCTAGGAATGTGTATTAGGACTTATAAGAAACATTAGAATGATCCTAAACAATGCTTGAGTCCCCAAGGGACTTAGCGGGTGTAGCATGAGTCGTTGGAGGTTCTAACAAGTGTAGAATGGTTAAGAGAGTATTCTAAAGGTTTAAAATGGTCTAAGAAAGTGTATTTGGACTTATACGAACCTTTAGAATGATCCTAAACATTGTTTGGTACCCTAAGGGACGTAGAGGGTGTAGCATGAGTCCTTGGAGGTTCTAACAAGTGTAGAATGGTTAAGAGAGTATTCTAAAGGCTTAGAATGGTCTAGGAATGTTTATTAGGACTTATAAGAAACATTAGAACGATCCTAAACAATGCTTGAGTCCCCAAGGGACTTAGCGGGTGTAGCATGAGTCCTTAGAGGTTCAAACAAGTGTAGAATGGTTAAGAGAGTATTCTAAAGGCTTAGAATGGTCTAGGAATGTGTTTTAGGACTTAGCGGAACCATTAGAATGATCCTAAACAATGCTTGAGTCCCCAAGGGACGTAAAGGGTGTAGCATGATTCCTTGGAGGTTCTAACAAGTGTAGAATGGTTAAGAGAGTATTCTAGAGGCTTAGAATGGTCTAGGAATGTGTATTAGGACTTATACAAACATTATAATGATCCTAAACAATGCTTGAGTCCCCAAGGGAAGTAGAGGGTGTAGAATGAGTCCTTGGAGGTTCTAACAAGTGTAGAATGGTTAAGAGAGTATTCTAAAGGCTTAGAATGGACTAGGAATGTGTATTAGGACTTATACGAACATTTAGAATGATCATAAACATTGTTTGGTACCCTAAGGGACGTAGAGGGTGTAGCATGAGTCCTTGGAGGTTCTAACAAGTGTAGAATGGTTAAGAGAGTATTCTAAAGGCTTAGAATGATCTAGGAATGTGTATTAGGACTTATACAAACATTAGAATGATCCTAAACAGTGCTTGAGTCCCCAAAGGACGTAGAGGATGTAGCATGAGTCCTTGGAGGTTCTAACAAGTGTAGAATGGTTAAGAGAGTATTCTAAAGGCTTAGAATGGTCTAAGAATGTGTATTAGGACTTATAAGAAACATTAGAATGATAATAAAAATTGCTTGAGTCCCCAAGGGACTTAGCGGGTGTAGCATGAGTCATTGGAGGTTCTAACAAGTGTAGAATGGTTAAGAGAGTATTCTAAAGGCTTATAATGGTTAAAGAAAGTGTATTTGGACTTATACGAACCTTTAGAATGATCCTAAACATTGTTTGGTACCCAAAGGGACGTAGAGGGTGTAGCATGAGTCCTTGGAGGTTCTAACAAGTGTAGAATGGTTAAGAGAGTATTCTAAAGGCTTAGAATGGTCTAGGAATGTGTATTAGGACTTATAAGAAACATTAGAATGATGCTAAACAATGCTTGAGTCCCCAAGGGACTTAGCGGGTGTAGCATGACTCGTTGGAGGTTCTAACAAGTGTAGAATGGTTACGAGAGTATTCTAAAGGCTTAGAATGGTCTAGGAAAGTGTATTAGGACTTATACGAACATTTAGAATGATCATAAACATTGTTTGGTACCCTAAGGGACGTAGAGGGTGTAGCATGAGTCCTTGGAGGTTCTAACAAGTGTAGAATGGTTAAGAGAGTATTCTAGAGGCTTAGAATGGTCTATGAATGTGTATTAGGACATATAAGAACCATTAGAATGATCCTAACCAATGCTTGAGTCCCCAAGGGACGTAGAGGTTCTAACAAGTGTAGAATGGTTAAGATAGTATTCTAATGGTTTAGAATGGTCTAGGAATGTGTATTAGGACTTAGCGGAACCATTAGAATGATCCTAAACAATGCTTGAGTCCCCAAGGGACGTAAAGGGTGTAGCATGAGTCCTTGGAGGTTCTAACAAATGTAGAATGGATAAGAGAGTATTCTAGAGGCTTAGAATGGTCTAGGAATGTGTATTAGGACTTATACAAACATTAGAATGAACCTAAACAATGCTTGAGTCCCCAAGGGGCGTAGAGGGTGTAGCATGAGTCCTTGGAGGTTCTAACAAGAGTAGAATGGTTAAGAGAGTATTCTAAAGGCTTAGAATGGTCTAAGAATGTGTATTAGGACTTATAAGAAACAATAGAATGATCCTAAAAATTGCTTGAGTCCCTAAGGGACTTAGCGGGTGTAGCATGAGTCGTTGGAGGTTCTAACAAGTGTAGAATGGTTAAGAGAGTATTCTAAAGGCTTAGAATGGTCTAAGAAAGTGTATTTGGACTTATACGAACCTTTAGAATGATCCTAAACATTGTTTGGTACCCAAAGGGACGTAGAGGGTGTAGCATGAGTCCTTGGAGGTTCTAACAAGTGTAGAATGGTTAAGAGAGTATTCTAAAGGCTTAGAATGGTCTAGGAATGTGTATTAGGACTTATAAGAAACATTAGAATGATCCTAAACAATGCTTGAGTCCCCAAGGGACTTAGCCGGGGTAGCATGAGTCGTTGGAGGTTCTAACAAGCGTAGAATGGTTACGAGAGTATTCTAAAGGCTTAGAATGGTCTAGGAAAGTGTATTAGGACTTATACGAACATTTAGAATGATCATAAACATTGTTTGGTACCCTAAGGGACGTAGAGGGCGTAGCATGAGTCCTTGGAGGTTCTAATAAGTGTAGAATGGTTAAGAGAGTATTCTAAAGGCTTAGAATGATCTACGAATGTGTATTAGGACTTATCGAACCTTTAGAATGATCCTAAACATCGGTTGGTACCCCTACGGACGTAGAGGGTGTAGCATGAGTCCTTGGAGGTTCTAACAAGTGTAGAATGGTTAATAGAGTATTCTAAAGGCTTAGAATGGTCTAGGAATGTGTATTAGGACAAATAAGAACCATTAGAATTTTCCTAACCAATGCTTGAGTCCCCAAGGGACGTAGAGGGTCTAGCATGAGTCCTTGGAGGTTCTAACAGGTGTAGAATGGTTAAGAGAGTATTTTAAAGGCTTAGAACGGTCAGGAATGTGTATTACGACTTATAAGAAACATTAGAATGATCTTAAACAATGCTTGAGTCCCCATGTGACGTAGAGGGTGTAGCATGAGTCCTTGGAGGTTCTAACAAGTGTAAAATGGTTAAGTGAGTATTCTAATGGCTTAGAATGGTCTAGGAATGTGTATTAGGACTTAGCAGAACCATTAGAATGATCCTAAACACTGCTTGAGTCCCCAAGGGATGTAAAGGGTGTAGCATGAGTCCTTGGAGGTTCTAACAAGTGTAGAATGGTTAAGAGAGTATTCTAGAGGCTTAGAATGGTCTAGGAATGTGTATTAGGACTTATACAAACATTAGAATGATCCTAAACAATGCTTGAGTCCCCAAGGGACATAGAGGGTGTAGCATGAGTCCTTGGCGGTTCTAACAAGTGTAGAATGGTTAAGAGAGTATTCTAGAGGCTTAGAATGGTCTAGGAATGTGTATTAGGACATATAAGAACCATTAGAATGATCCTAACCAATGCTTGAGTCCCCAAGGGACGTAGAGGTTCTAACAAGTGTAGAATGGTTAAGATAGTATTCTAATGGCTTAGAATGGTCTAGGAATGTGTATTAGGACTTAGCGGAACCATTAGAATGATCCTAAACAATGCTTGAGTCCCCAAGGGACGTAAAGGGTGTAGCATGAGTCCTTGGAGATTCTAACAAGTGTAGAATGGATAAGAGAGTATTCTAGAGGCTTAGAATGGTCTAGGAATGTGTATTAGGACTTATACAAACATTAGAATGAACCTAAACAATGCTTGAGTCCCCAAGGGGCGTAGAGGGTGTAGCATGAGTCCTTGGAGGTTCTAACAAGAGTAGAATGGTTAAGAGAGTATTCTAAAGGCTTAGAATGGTCTAAGAATGTGTATTAGGACTTATAAGAAACAATAGAATGATCCTAAAAATTGCTTGAGTCCCTAAGGGACTTAGCGGGTGTAGCATGAGTTGTTGGAGGTTCTAACAAGTGTAGAATGGTTAAGAGAGTATTCTAAAGGCTTAGAATGGTCTAAGAAAGTGTATTTGGACTTATACGAACCTTTAGAATGATCCTAAACATTGTTTGGTACCCAAAGGGACGTAGAGGGTGTAGCATGAGTCCTTGGAGGTTCTAACAAGTGTAGAATGGTTAAGAGAGTATTCTAAAGGCTTAGAATGGTCTAGGAATGTGTATTAGGACTTATAAGAAACATTAGAATGATCCTAAACAATGCTTGAGTCCCCAAGGGACTTAGCCGGGGTAGCATGAGTCGTTGGAGGTTCTAACAAGCGTAGAATGGTTACGAGAGTATTCTAAAGGCTTAGAATGGTCTAGGAAAGTGTATTAGGACTTATACGAACATTTAGAATGATCATAAACATTGTTTGGTACCCTAAGGGACGTAGAGGGCGTAGCATGAGTCCTTGGAGGTTCTAATAAGTGTAGAATGGTTAAGAGAGTATTCTAAAGGCTTAGAATGATCTACGAATGTGTATTAGGACTTATCGAACCTTTAGAATGATCCTAAACATCGGTTGGTACCCCTACGGACGTAGAGGGTGTAGCATGAGTCCTTGGAGGTTCTAACAAGTGTAGAATGGTTAATAGAGTATTCTAAAGGCTTAGAATGGTCTAGGAATGTGTATTAGGACAAATAAGAACCATTAGAATTTTCCTAACCAATGCTTGAGTCCCCAAGGGACGTAGAGGGTCTAGCATGAGTCCTTGGAGGTTCTAACAGGTGTAGAATGGTTAAGAGAGTATTTTAAAGGCTTAGAACGGTCAGGAATGTGTATTACGACTTATAAGAAACATTAGAATGATCTTAAACAATGCTTGAGTCCCCAAGTGACGTAGAGGGTGTAGCATGAGTGCTTGGAGGTTCTAACAAGTGTAGAATAGTTAAGAGAGTATTTTAAAGGCTTAGAATGGTCTACGAATGTGTATTAGGACTTATCGAACCTTTAGAATGATCCTAAACATTGCTTGGTATCCCTAGGGACGTAGAGGGTGTAGCATGAGTCCTTGGAGGTTCTAACAAGTGTAGAACGGTTAAGAGAGTATTCTAAAGGCTTAGATTGGTCTAAGAATGTGTATTAGGACTAATAAGAAACATTAGAATGATCCTAAACAATGCTTGAGTCCCCATGTGACGTAGAGGGTGTAGCATGAGTCCTTGGAGGTTCTAACAAGTGTAAAATGGTTAAGAGAGTATTCTAATGGCTTAGAATGGTCTAGGAATGTGTATTAGGACTTAGCAGAACCATTAGAATGATCCTAAACACTGCTTGAGTCCCCAAGGGATGTAAAGGGTGTAGCATGAGTCCTTGGAGGTTCTAACAAGTGTAGAATGGTTAAGAGAGTATTCTAGAGGCTTAGAATGGTCTAGGAATGTGTATTAGGACTTATACAAACATTAGAATGATCCTAAACAATGCTTGAGTCCCCAAGGGACATAGAGGGTGTAGCATGAGTCCTTGGCGGTTCTAACAAGTGTAGAATGGTTAAGAGAGTATTCTAGAGGCTTAGAATGGTCTAGGAATGTGTATTAGGACATATAAGAACCATTAGAATGATCCTAACCAATGCTTGAGTCCCCAAGGGACGTAGAGGTTCTAACAAGTGTAGAATGGTTAAGATAGTATTCTAATGGCTTAGAATGGTCTAGGAATGTGTATTAGGACTTAGCTGAACCATTAGAATGATCCTAAACAATGCTTGAGTCCCCAAGGGACGTAAAGGGTGTAGCATGAGTCCTTGGAGATTCTAACAAGTGTAGAATGGTTGAGAGAGTATTCTAGAGGCTTAGAATGGTCTAGGAATGTCTATTAGGACTTATACAAACATTAGAATGATCCTAAACAATGCTTGAGTCCCCAATGGACGTAGAGGGTGTAGCATGAGTCCTTGGAGGTTCTAACAAGTGTAGAATGGTTAAGAGAGTATTCTAAAGGCTTAGAATGGTCTAGGAATGTGTATTAGGACTTATAAGAAACATTAGAATGATCCTAAACAATGCTTGAGTCCCCAATGGACTTAGCGGGTGTAGCATGAGTCGTTGGAGGTTCTAACAAGTGTAGAATGGTTAAGAGAGTATTCTAAAGGTTTAGAATGGTCTAAGAAAGTGTATTTGGACTTATACGAACCTTTAGAATGATCCTAAACATTGTTTGGTACCCTAAGGGACGTAGAGGGTGTAGCATGAATCCTTGGAGGTTCTAACAAGTGTAGAATGGTTAAGAGAGTATTCTAAAGGCTTAGAATGGTCTAGGAATGTTTACTAGGACTTATAAGAAACATTAGAACGATCCTAAACAATGCTTGAGTCCCCAAGGGAAGTAGAGGGTGTAGAATGAGTCCTTGGAGGTTCTAACAAGTGTAGAATTGTTAAGAGAGTATTCTAAAGGCTTAGAATGGACTAGGAATGTGTATTAGGACTTATAAGAAATATTAGAATGATCCTAAACAATGCTTGAGTCCCCAAGGGATTTAGCGGGTGTAGCATGAGTCGTTGGAGGTTCTAATAAGTGTAGAATGGTTACGAGAGTATTTTAAAGGCTGAGAATGGTCTAGGAAAGTGTATTAGGACTTATACGAACATTTAGAATGATCATAAACATTGTTTGGTACCCTAAGGGACATATAGGGTGTAGCATGAGTCCTTGGAGGTTCTAACAAGTGTAGAATGGTTAAGAGAGTATTCTAAAGGCTTAGAATGATCTAGGAATGTGTATTAGGACTTATACAAACATTAGAATGATCCTAAACAGTGCTTGAGTCCCCAAAGGACGTAGAGGGTGTAGCATGAGTCCTTGGAGGTTCTAACAAGTGTAGAATGGTTAAGAGAGTATTCTAAAGGCTTAGAATGGTCTAGGAATGTGTATTAGGACTTAGCGGAACCATTAGAATGATCCTAAACAATGCTTGAGTCCCCAAGGGACGTAAAGGGTGTAGCACGAGTCCTTGGAGGTTCTAACAAGTGTAGAATGGTTAAGAGAGTATTCTAGAGGCTTAGAATGGTCTAGGAATGTGTATTAGGACATATAAGAACCATTAGAATGATCCTAACCAATGCTTGAGTCCCCAACGGACGTAGAGGTTCTAACAAGTGTAGAATGGTTAAGATAGTATTCTAATGGCTTAGAATGGTCTAGGAATGTGTATTAGGACTTAGCGGAACCATTAGAATGATCCTAAACAATGCTTGAGTCCCCAAGGGGCGTAGAGGGTGTAGCATGAGTCCTTGGAGGTTCTAACAAGTGTAGATTGGTTAAGAGAATATTCTAAAGGCTTAGAATGGTCTAAGAATGTGTATTAGGACTTATAAGAAACATTAGAATGATCCTAAAAATTGCTTGAGTCCCCAAGGGACTTAGCGGGTGTAGCATGAGTCGTTGGAGGTTCTAACAAGTGTAGAATGGTTAAGAGAGTATTCTAAAGGCTTAGAATGGTCTAAGAAAGTGTATTTGGACTTATACGAACCTTTAGAATGATCCTAAACATTGTTTGGTACCCAAAGGGACGTAGAGGGTGTAGCATGAATCCTTGGAGGTTCTAACATGTGTAGAATGGTTAAGAGAGTATTCTAAAGGCTTAGAATGGTCTTGGAATGTTTATTAGGACTTATAAGAAACATTAGAACGATCCTAAACAATGCTTGACTCCCCAAGGGACTTAGCGGTTGTAGCATGAGTCCTTAGAGGTTCTAACAAGTGTAGAATGGTTAAGAGAGTATTCTAAAGGCTTAGAATGGTCTAGGAATGTGTTTTAGAACTTAGCGGAACCATTAGAATGATCCGAAACAATGCTTGAGTCCCCAAGGGACGTAAAGGGTGTAGCATGTTTCCTTGGAGGTTCTAACAAGTGTAGAATGGTTAAGAGAGTGTTCTAGAGGCTTAGAATGGTCTAGGAATGTGTGTTAGGACTTATACAAACATTATAATGATCCTAAACAATGCTTGAGTCCCCAAGAGAAGTAGAGGGTGTAGAATGAGTCCTTGGAGGTTCTAACAAGTGTAGAATGGTTAAGAGAGTATTCTAAAGGCTTAGAATGGACTAGGAATGTGTATTAGGACTTATAAGAAACATTAGAATGATCCTAAACAATGCTTGACTCCCCAAGGGACTTAGCGGGTGTAGCATGAGTCGTTGGAGGTTCTAACAAGTGTAGAATATTTACGAGAGTATTCTAAAGGCTTAGAATGGTCTAGGAAAGTGTATTAGGACTTATACGAACATTTAGAATGATCATAAACATTGTTTGGTACCCTAAGGGACGTAGAGGGTGTAGCATGAGTCCTTGGAGGTTCTAACAAGTGTAGAATGGTTAAGAGAGTATTCTAGAGGCTTAGAATGGTCTAGGAATGTGTGTTAGGACTTATACAAACATTATAATGATCCTAAACAATGCTTGAGTCCCCAAGAGAAGTAGAGGGTGTAGAATGAGTCCTTGGAGGTTCTAGCATGTGTAGAATGGTTAAGACAGTATTCTAAAGGCTTAGAATGGTCTAGGAATGTGTATTAGGACTTATAAGAAACATTAGAATGATCCTAAACAATGCTTGACTCCCCAAGGGACGTAGAGGGTGTAGCATGAGTCCAAGGAGGTTCTGACAAGTGTAGAATGGTTAAGAGAGTATTCTAGAGGCATGGAATGGTCTAGGAAAGTTTATTAGGACTTATACGAAACATTAGAATGATCCTAAACAATGCTTGAGTCCCCAAGGGACATAGAGGGTGTAGCATGAGTCCTTGGAGGTTCTAACAAGTGTAGAATGGTTAAGAGAGTATTCTAAAGGCTTAGAATGGTCTAGGAATGTGTATTAGGACTTATAAGAAACATTAGAATGATCATAAACAATGCTTGATTCCCCAAGGGACTTAGCGGGTGTAGCATGAGTCCTTAGAGGTTCTAACAAGTGTAGAATGGTTAAGAGAGTATTCTAAAGGCTTAGAATGGTCTAGGAATGTGTATTAGGACTTAGCGGAACCATTAGAATGATCCTAAACAATGCTTGAGTCCCCAAGGGACGTAAAGGGTGTAGCATGATTCCTTGGAGGTTCTAACAAGTGTAGAATGGTTAAGAGAGTATTCTAGAGGCTTATAATGGTCTAGGAATGTGTATTAGGACTTATACAAACATTAGAATGATCCTAAACAATGCTTGAGTCCCCAAGGGACGTAGAGGGTGTAGTATGAGTCCTTGGAGGTTCTAACAAGTTTAAAATGGTTAAGAGAGTATTCTAGAGGCTTAGAATGGTCTAGGAATGTGTATTAGGACTTATACAAACATTAGAATGATCCTAAACAATGTGTGAGTCCCCAAGGGACGTAGTGGGTGTAGCATGAATCCTTGGAGGTTCTAACAAGTGTAGAATGGTTAAGAGAGTATTCTAAAGGCTTAGAATGGTTTAGGAATGTGTATTAGGACTTAGAAGAAACATTAGAATGATCCTAAATAATGCTTGAGTCCCCCAAGGCACTTAGCGGGGGTAGCAAGAGTCCTGGGAAGTTCTAACAAGTGTAGAATGGTTAAGAGAGTATTCTAAAAGCTTAGAATAGTCTAGGAATGTGTATTAGGACTTATAAGAAACATTAGAATGATCCTAAACAATGCTTGAGTCCCCAAGGGACGTAGAGGGTGTAGCATGAGTCCTTGGAGGTTCTAACAAGTGTAGAATGGTTAAGAGAGTATTCTAGAGGCTTGGAATGGTCTAGGAAAGTATATTAGGACTTATACGAAACATTAGAATGATCCTAAACAATGCTTGAGTCCCCAAGGGACATAGAGGGTGTAGCATGAGTCCTTATAGGTTCTAACAAGTGTAGAATGGTTAAGAGAGTATTCTAAAGGCTTAGAATGGTCTAGGAATGTGTATTAGGACTTATAAGAAACATTAGAATGATCCTAAACAATGCTTGATTCCCCAAGGGACTTAGCGGGTGTAGCATGAGTCCTTAGAGGTTCTAACAAGTGTAGAATGGTTAAGAGAGTATTCTAAAGGCTTAGAATGGTCTAGGAATGTGTATTAGGACTTAGCGGAACCATTAGAATGATCCTAAACAATGCTTGAGTCCCCAAGGGACGTAAAGGGTGTAGCATGATTCCTTGGAGGTTCTAACAAGTGTAGAATGGTTAAGAGAGTATTCTAGAGGCTTATAATGGTCTAGGAATGTGTATTAGGACTTATACATACATTAGAATGATCCTAAACAATGCTTGAGTCCCCAAGGGACGTAGAGGGTGTAGTATGAGTCCTTGGAGGTTCTAACAAGTGTAGAATGGTTAAGAGAGTATTCTAGAGGCTTAGAATGGTCTAGGAATGTGTATTAGGACTTATACAAACATTAGAATGATCCTAAACAATGCTTGAGTCCCCAAGGGACGTAGAGGGTGTAGTATGAGTCCTTGGAGGTTCTAACAAGTTTAAAATGGTTAAGAGAGTATTCTAGAGGCTTAGAATGGTCTAGGAATGTGTATTAGGACTTATACAGACATTAGAATGATCCTAAACAATGTGTGAGTCCCCAAGGGACGTAGTGGGTGTAGCATGAATCCTTGGAGGTTCTAACAAGTGTAGAATGGTTAAGAGAGTATTCTAAAGGCTTAGAATGGTTTAGGAATGTGTATTAGGACTTAGAAGAAACATTAGAATGATCCTAAATAATGCTTGAGTCCCCCAAGGCACTTAGCGGGGGTAGCAAGAGTCCTGGGAGGTTCTAACAAGTGTAGAATGGATAAGAGAGTATTCTAAAGGCTAAGAATGGTCTAGGAATGTGTATTAGGACTTACAAGAAACATTAGAATGATCCTAAACAATGCTTGACTCCCCAAGGGACGTAGAGGGTGTAGCATGAGTCCAAGGAGGTTCTGACAAGTGTAGAATGGTTAAGAGAGTATTCTAGAGGCTTAGAATGGTCTAGGAATGTGTATTAGGACTTATACAAACATTAGAATGATCCTAAACAATGCTTGAGTCCCAAAGGGACGTAGAGGGTGTAGCATGAGTCCTTGGAGGTTCTAACAAGTGTAGAATGGTTAAGAGAGTATTCTTAAAGCTTAGAATAGTCTAGGAATGTGTATTAGGACTTATAAGAAACATTAGAATGATCCTAAACAATGCTTGAGTCCCCAAGGGACTTAGCGGGTGTAGCATGAGTCGTTGGAGGTTCTAACAAGTGTAGAATGGTTAAGAGATTATTCTAAAGGCTTAGAATGGTCTAGGAAAGTGTATTAGGACTTATACGAACCTTTAGAATGATCCTAAACATTGTTTGGTACCCTAAGGGACGTAGTGGGTGTAGCATGAGTCCTTGGAGGTTCTAACAAGTGTAGAATGGTTAAGAGAGTATTCTAGAGGCTTAGAATGGTCTAGGAATGTGTATTAGGACTTATACAAACATTAGAATGATCCTAAACAATGCTTAAGTCCCCAAGAGACGTAGAGGGTGTTGCATGAATCCTTGGAGGTTCTAACAAGTGTAGAATGGTTAAGACAGTATTCTAACGGCTTAGATTGGTCTAGGAATGTTTATTAGGACTTATAAGAAACATTCGAATGATCCTAAACAATGCGTGACTCCTCAAGGGACGTAGAGGGTGTAGCATGAGTCCTTGGAGGTTCTAACAAGTGTAGAATGGTTAAGAGAGTATTCTAAAGGCTTAGAATGGTCTAGGAATGTGTATTAGGACTTATAAGAAACATTAGAATGATCCTAAACAATGCTTGATTCCCCAAGGGACTTAGCGGGTGTAGCATGAGTCCTTAGAGGTTCTAACAAGTGTAGAATGGTTAAGAGAGTATTCTAAAGGCTTAGAATGGTCTAGGAATGTGTATTAGGACTTAGCGGAACCATTAGAATGATCCTAAACAATGCTTGAGTCCCCAAGGGACGTAAAGGGTGTAGCATGATTCCTTGGAGGTTCTAACAAGTGTAGAATGGTTAAGAGAGTATTCTAGAGGCTTATAATGGTCTAGGAATGTGTATTAGGACTTATACAAACATTAGAATGATCCTAAACAATGCTTGAGTCCCCAAGGGACGTAGAGGGTGTAGTATGAGTCCTTGGAGGTTCTAACAAGTTTAAAATGGTTAAGAGAGTATTCTAGAGGCTTAGAATGGTCTAGGAATGTGTATTAGGACTTATACAAACATTAGAATGATCCTAAACAATGTGTGAGTCCCCAAGGGACGTAGTGGGTGTAGCATGAATCCTTGGAGGTTCTAACAAGTGTAGAATGGTTAAGAGAATATTCTAAAGGCTTAGAATGGTTTAGGAATGTGTATTAGGACTTAGAAGAAACATTAGAATGATCCTAAATAATGCTTGAGTCCCCCAAGGCACTTAGCGGGGGTAGCAAGAGTCCTGGGAGGTTCTAACAAGTGTAGAATGGTTAAGAGAGTATTCTAAAAGCTTAGAATAGTCTAGGAATGTGTATTAGGACTTATAAGAAACATTAGAATGATCCTAAACAATGCTTGAGTCCCCAAGGGACGTAGAGGGTGTAGCATGAGTCCTTGGAGGTTCTAACAAGTGTAGAATGGTTAAGAGAGTATTCTAGAGGCTTGGAATGGTCTAGGAAAGTATATTAGGACTTATACGAAACATTAGAATGATCCTAAACAATGCTTGAGTCCCCAAGGGACATAGAGGGTGTAGCATGAGTCCTTGTAGGTTCTAACAAGTGTAGAATGGTTAAGAGAGTATTCTAAAGGCTTAGAATGGTCTAGGAATGTGTATTAGGACTTATAAGAAACATTAGAATGATCCTAAACAATGCTTGATTCCCCAAGGGACTTAGCGGGTGTAGCATGAGTCCTTAGAGGTTCTAACAAGTGTAGAATGGTTAAGAGAGTATTCTAAAGGCTTAGAATGGTCTAGGAATGTGTATTAGGACTTAGCGGAACCATTAGAATGATCCTAAACAATGCTTGAGTCCCCAAGGGACGTAAAGGGTGTAGCATGATTCCTTGGAGGTTCTAACAAGTGTAGAATGGTTAAGAGAGTATTCTAGAGGCTTATAATGGTCTAGGAATGTGTATTAGGACTTATACATACATTAGAATGATCCTAAACAATGCTTGAGTCCCCAAGGGACGTAGAGGGTGTAGTATGAGTCCTTGGAGGTTCTAACAAGTGTAGAATGGTTAAGAGAGTATTCTAGAGGCTTAGAATGGTCTAGGAATGTGTATTAGGACTTATACAAACATTAGAATGATCCTAAACAATGCGTGAGTCCCCAAGGGACGTAGAGGGTGTAGCATGAATCCTTGGAGGTTCTAACAAGTGTAGAATGGTTAAGAGAGTATTCTAAAGGCTTAGAATGGTTTAGGAATGTGTATTAGGACTTAGAAGAAACATTAGAATGATCCTAAATAATGCTTGAGTCCCCAAGGGACTTAGCGGGGGTAGCAAGAGTCCTTGGAGGTTCTAACAAGTGTAGAATGGATAAGAGAGTATTCTAAAGACTTAGAATGGTCTAGGAATGTGTATTAGGACTTACAAGAAACATTAGAATGATCCTAAACAATGCTTGACTCCCCAAGGGACGTAGAGGGTGTAGCATAAGTCCAAGGAGGTTCTGACAAGTGTAGAATGGTTAAGAGAGTATTCTAGAGGCTTAGAATGGTCTAGGAATGTGTATTAGGACTTATACAAACATTAGAATGATCCTAAACAATGCTTGAGTCCCAAAGGGACGTAGAGGGTGTAGCATGAGTCCTTGGAGGTTCTAACAAGTGTAGAATGGTTAAGAGAGTATTCTAAAAGCTTAGAATAGTCTAGGAATGTGTATTAGGACTTATAAGAAACATTAGAATGATCCTAAACAATGCTTGAGTCCCCAAGGGACGTAGAGGGTGAAGCATGAGTCGTTGGAGGTTTTAACAAGTGTAGAATGGTTAAGAGATTATTCTAAAGGCTTAGAATGGTCTAGGAAAGTGTATTAGGACTTATACAAACCTTTAGAATGATCCTAAACATTGTTTGGTACCCTAAGGGACGTAGAGGGTGTAGCATGAGTCCTTGGAGGTTCTAACAAGTGTAGAATGGTTAAGAGAGTATTCTAGAGGCTTAGAATGGTCTAGAAATGTGTATTAGGACTTATACAAACATTAGAATGATCCTAAACAATGTGTGAGTCCCCAAGGGACGTAGAGGGTGTAGCATGAATCCTTGGAGGTTCTAACAAGTGTAGAATGGTTAAGAGAGTATTCTAAAGGCTTAGAATGGTTTAGGAATGTGTATTAGGACTTAGAAGAAACATTAGAATGATCCTAAATAATGCTTGAGTCCCCAAGGAACTTAGCGGGGATAGCAAGAGTCCTTGGAGGTTCTCACAAGTGTAGAATGGATAAGAGAGTATTCTAAAGGCTTAGAATGGTCTAGGAATGTGTATTAGGATTTACAAGAAACATTAGAATGATCCTAAACAATGCTTGACTCCCCAAGGGACGTAGAGGGTGTAAAATGAGTCCATGGAGGTTCAGACAAGTGTAGAATGGTTAAGAGAGTATTCTAGAGGCTTAGAATGGTCTAGGAATGTGTATTAGGACATATACAAACATTAGAATGATCCTAAACAATGCTTGAGTCCCAAAGGGACGTAGAGGGTGTAGCATGAGTCCTTGGAGGTTCTAACAAGTGTAGAATGGTTAAGAGAGTATTCTAAAGGCTTAGAATAGTCTAGGAATGTGTATTAGGACTTATAAGAAACATTAGAATGATCCTAAACAATGCTTGAGTCCCCAAGGGACGTAGAGGGTGTAGCATGAGTCGTTGGTGGTTCTAACAAGTGTAGAATGGTTAAGAGATTATTCTAAAGGCTTAGAATGGTCTAGGAAAGTGTATTAGGACTTATACGAACCTTTAGAATGATCCTAAACATTGTTTGGTACCCTAAGGGACGTAGAGGGTGTAGCATGAGTCCTTGGAGGTTCTAACAAGTGTAGAATGGTTAAGAGAGTATTCTAGAGGCTTAGAATGGTCTAGGAATGTGTATTAGGACTTATACAAACATTAGAATGATCCTAAACAATGCTTAAGTCCCCAAGGGACGTAGAGGGTGTTGCATGAATCCTTGGAGGTTCTAACAAGTGTAGAATGGTTAAGACAGTATTCTAACTGCTTAGATTGGTCTAGGAATGTTTATTAGGACTTATAAGAAACATTAGAATGATCCTAAACAATGCGTGACTCCCCAAGGGACGTAGAGGGTGTAGCATGAGTCCTTGGAGGTTCTGACAAGTGTAGAATGGTTAAGAGAGTATTCTAGAGGTTTAGAATGGTCTAGGAAAGTGTATTAGGACTTACAAGAAACATTAGAATGATCCTAAACAATGCTTGACTCCCCAAGGGACGTAGAGGGTGTAGCATGAGTCCAAGGAGGTTCTGACAAGTGTAGAATGGTTAAGAGAGTATTCTAGAGGCTTAGAATGGTCTAGGAATGTGTATTAGGACTTATACAAACATTAGAATGATCCTAAACAATGCTTGAGTCCCAAAGGGACGTAGAGGGTGTAGCATGAGTCCTTGGAGGTTCTAACAAGTGTAGAATGGTTAAGAGAGTATTCTAAAAGCTTAGAATAGTCTATGAATGTGTAGTAGGACTTATAAGAAACATTAGAATGATCCTAAACAATGCTTGAGTCCCCAAGGGACGTAGAGGGTGTAGCATGAGTCGTTGGAGGTTTTAACAAGTGTAGAATGGTTAAGAGATTATTCTAAAGGCTTAGAATGGTCTAGGAAAGTGTATTAGGACTTATACGAACCTTTAGAATGATCCTAAACATTGTTTGGTACCCTAAGGGACGTAGAGGGTGTAGCATGAGTCCTTGGAGGTTCTAACAAGTGTAGAATGGTTAAGAGAGTATTCTAGAGGCTTAGAATGGTCTAGGAATGTGTATTAGGACTTATACCAACATTTGAATGATCCTAAACAATGCGTGAGTCCCCAAGGGACGTAGAGGGTGTAGCATGAATCCTTGGAGGTTCTAACAAGTGTAGAATGGTTTAGAGAGTATTCTAAAGGCTTAGAATGGTTTAGGAATGTGTATTAGGACTTAGAAGAAACATTAGAATGATCCTAAATAATGCTTGAGTCCCCAAGGAACTTAGCGGGGATAGCAAGAGTCCTTGGAGGTTCTCACAAGTGTAGAATGGATAAGAGAGTATTCTAAAGGCTTAGAATGGTCTAGGAATGTGTATTAGGATTTACAAGAAACATTAGAATGATCCTAAACAATGCTTGACTCCCCAAGGGACGTAGAGGGTGTAACATGAGTCCATGGAGGTTCAGACAAGTGTAGAATGGTTAAGAGAGTATTCTAGAGGCTTAGAATGGTCTAGGAATGTGTATTAGGACATATACAAACATTAGAATGACCCTAAACAATGCTTGAGTCCCAAAGGGACGTAGAGGGTGTAGCATGAGTCCTTGGAGGTTCTAACAAGTGTAGAATGGTTAAGAGAGTATTCTAAAGGCTTAGAATAGTCTAGGAATGTGTATTAGGACTTATAAGAAACATTAGAATGATCCTAAACAATGCTTGAGTCCCCAAGGGACGTAGAGGGTGTAGCATGAGTCGTTGGTGGTTCTAACAAGTGTAGAATGGTTAAGAGATTATTCTAAAGGCTTAGAATGGTCTAGGAAAGTGTATTAGGACTTATACGAACCTTTAGAATGATCCTAAACATTGTTTGGTACCCTAAGGGACGTAGAGGGTGTAGCATGAGTCCTTGGAGGTTCTAACAAGTGTAGAATGGTTAAGAGAGTATTCTAGAGGCTTAGAATGGTCTAGGAATGTGTATTAGGACTTATACAAACATTAGAATGATCCTAAACAATGCTTAAGTCCCCAAGGGACGTAGAGGGTGTTGCATGAATCCTTGGAGGTTCTAACAAGTGTAGAATGGTTAAGACAGTATTCTAACGGCTTAGATTGGTCTAGGAATGTTTATTAGGACTTATAAGAAACATTAGAATGATCCTAAACAATGCGTGACTCCCCAAGGGACGTAGAGGGTGTAGCATGAGTCCTTGGAGGTTCTGACAAGTGTAGAATGGTTAAGAGAGTATTCTAGAGGCTTAGAATGGTCTAGGAAAGTGTATTAGGACTTACAAGAAACTTAAGAATGATCCTAAACAATGGTTGACTCCCCAAGGGACGTAGAGGGTGTAGCATGAGTCCAAGGAGGTTCTGACAAGTGTAGAATGGTTAAGAGAGTATTCTAGAGGCTTAGAATGGTCTAGGAATGTGTATTAGGACTTATACAAACATTAGAATGATCCTAAACAATGCTTGAGTCCCAAAGGGACGTAGAGGGTGTAGCATGAGTCCTTGGAGGTTCTAACAAGTGTAGAATGGTTAAGAGAGTATTCTAGAGGCTTAGAATGGTCTAGGAAAGTGTATTAGGACTTATACGAAACATTAGAATGATCCTAAACAATGCATGAGTCCCCAAGGGACGTAGAGGGTGTAGCATGAGTCCTTGGAGGTTCTAACAAGTGTAAAATGGTTAAGAGAGTATTCTAGAGGCTTAGGATGGTCTAGGAATGTGTATTAGGACTTATACAAACATTAGAATGATCCTAAACAATGCGTGAGTCCCCAAGGGACGTAGAGGGTGTAGCATGAATCCTAGGAGGTTCTAACAATTGTAGAATGGTTAAGAGAGTATTCTAATGGCTTAGAATGGTTTAGGAATGTGTATTAGGACTTAGAAGAAACATTAGAATGATCCTAAACAATGCTTGAGTCCCCAAGGGACTTAGCGGGGGTAGCAAGAGTCCTTGGAGGTTCTAACAAGTGTAGAATGGATAAGAGAGTATTCTAAAGGCTTAGGATGGTCTAGGAATGTGTATTAGGACTTACAAGAAAGATTAGAATGATCCTAAACAATGCTTGACTCCCCAAGGGACGTAGAGGGTGTAGCATGAGTCCATGGAGGTTCTGACAAGTGTAGAATGGTTAAGAGATTATTCTAAAGGCTTAGAATGGTCTAGGAAAGTGTATTAGGACTTATACGAACCTTTAGAATGATCCTAAACATTGTTTGGTACCCTAAGGGACGTAGAGGGTGTAGCATGAGTCCTTGGAGGTTCTAACAAGTGTAGAATGGTTAAGAGAGTATTCTAGAGGCTTAGAATGGTCTAGGAATGTGTATTAGGACTTATACAAACATTAGAATGATCCTAAACAATGCTTAAGTCCCCAAGGGACGTAGAGGGTGTTGCATGAATCCTTGGAGGTTCTAACAAGTGTAGAATGGTTAAGACAGTATTCTAACGGCTTAGATTGGTCTAGGAATGTTTATTAGGACTTATAAGAAACATTAGAATGATCCTAAACAATGCGTGAGTCCCCAAGGGACGTAGAGGGTGTAGCATGAATCCTTGGAGGTTCTAACAAGTGTAGAATGGTTAAGAGAGTATTCTAAAGGCTTAGAATGGTTTAGGAATGTGTATTAGGACTTAGAAGAAACATTAGAATGATCCTAACTAATGCTTGAGTCCCCAAGGAACTTAGCGGGGATAGCATGAGTCCTTGGAGGTTCTAACAAGTGTAGAATGGTTAAGAGAGTATTCTAGAGGCTTAGAATGGTCTAGGAATGTGTATTAGGACTTATACCAACATTTGAATGATCCTAAACAATGCGTGAGTCCCCAAGGGACGTAGAGGGTGTAGCATGAATCCTTGGAGGTTCTAACAAGTGTAGAATGGTTTAGAGAGTATTCTAAAGGCTTAGAATGGTTTAGGAATGTGTATTAGGACTTAGAAGAAACATTAGAATGATCCTAAATAATGCTTGAGTCCCCAAGGAACTTAGCGGGGATAGCAAGAGTCCTTGGAGGTTCTCACAAGTGTAGAATGGATAAGAGAGTATTCTAAAGGCTTAGAATGGTCTAGGAATGTGTATTAGGATTTACAAGAAACATTAGAATGATCCTAAACAATGCTTGACTCCCCAAGGGACGTAGAGGGTGTAACATGAGTCCATGGAGGTTCAGACAAGTGTAGAATGGTTAAGAGAGTATTCTAGAGGCTTAGAATGGTCTAGGAATGTGTATTAGGACATATACAAACATTAGAATGACCCTAAACAATGCTTGAGTCCCAAAGGGACGTAGAGGGTGTAGCATGAGTCCTTGGAGGTTCTAACAAGTGTAGAATGGTTAAGAGAGTATTCTAAAGGCTTAGAATAGTCTAGGAATGTGTATTAGGACTTATAAGAAACATTAGAATGATCCTAAACAATGCTTGAGTCCCCAAGGGACGTAAAGGGTGTAGCATGAGTCGTTGGTGGTTCTAACAAGTGTAGAATGGTTAAGAGATTATTCTAAAGGCTTAGAATGGTCTAGGAAAGTGTATTAGGACTTATACGAACCTTTAGAATGATCCTAAACATTGTTTGGTACCCTAAGGGACGTAGAGGGTGTAGCATGAGTCCTTGGAGGTTCTAACAAGTGTAGAATGGTTAAGAGAGTATTCTAGAGGCTTAGAATGGTCTAGGAATGTGTATTAGGACTTATACAAACATTAGAATGATCCTAAACAATGCTTAAGTCCCCAAGGGACGTAGAGGGTGTTGCATGAATCCTTGGAGGTTCTAACAAGTGTAGAATGGTTAAGACAGTATTCTAACGGCTTAGATTGGTCTAGGAATGTTTATTAGGACTTATAAGAAACATTAGAATGATCCTAAACAATGCGTGACTCCCCAAGGGACGTAGAGGGTGTAGCATGAGTCCTTGGAGGTTCTGACAAGTGTAGAATGGTTAAGAGAGTATTCTAGAGGCTTAGAATGGTCTAGGAAAGTGTATTAGGACTTACAAGAAACTTAAGAATGATCCTAAACAATGGTTGACTCCCCAAGGGACGTAGAGGGTGTAGCATGAGTCCAAGGAGGTTCTGACAAGTGTAGAATGGTTAAGAGAGTATTCTAGAGGCTTAGAATGGTCTAGGAATGTGTATTAGGACTTATACAAACATTAGAATGATCCTAAACAATGCTTGAGTCCCAAAGGGACGTAGAGGGTGTAGCATGAGTCCTTGGAGGTTCTAACAAGTGTAGAATGGTTAAGAGAGTATTCTAAAAGCTTAGAATAGTCTAGGAATGTGTAGTAGGACTTATAAGAAACATTAGAATGATCCTAAACAATGCTTGAGTCCCCAAGGGACGTAGAGGGTGTAGCAATAGTCGTTGGAGGTTTTAACAAGTGTAGAATGGTTAAGAGATTATTCTAAAGGCTTAGAATGGTCTAGGAAAGTGTATTAGGACTTATACGAACCTTTAGAATGATCCTAAACATTGTTTGGTACCCTAAGGGACGTAGAGGGTGTAGCATGAGTCCTTGGAGGTTCTAACAAGTGTAGAATGGTTAAGAGAGTATTCTAGAGGCTTAGAATGGTCTAGGAATGTGTATTAGGACTTATACAAACATTAGAATGATCCTAAACAATGCGTGAGTCCCCAAGGGACGTAGAGGGTGTAGCATGAATCCTTGGAGGTTCTAACAAGTGTAGAATGGTTAAGAGAGTATTCTAAAGGCTTAGAATGGTTTAGGAATGTGTATTAGGACTTAGAAGAAACATTAGAATGATCCTAACTAATGCTTGAGTCCCCAAGGAACTTAGCGGGGATAGCAAGAGTCCTTGGAGGTTCTCACAAGTGTAGAATGGATAAGAGAGTATTCTAAAGGCTTAGAATGGTCTAGGAATGTGTATTAGGATTTACAAGAAACATTAGAATGATCCTAAACAATGATTGACTCCCCAAGGGACGTAGAGGGTGTAGCATGAGTCCATGGAGGGTCTGACAAGTGTAGAATGGTTAAGAGAGTATTCTAGAGGCTTAGAATGGTCTAGGAATGTGTATTAGGACTTATACAAACATTAGAATGATCGTAAACAATGCTTGAGTCCCAAAGGGACGTAGAGGGTGTAGCATGAGTCCTTGGAGGTTCTAACAAGTGTAGAATGGTTAAGAGAGTATTCTTAAGGCTTAGAATAGTCTAGGAATGTGTATTAGGATTTATAAGAAACATTAGAATGATCCTAAACAATGCTTGAGTCCCCAAGGGACGTAGAGGGTGTAGCATGAGTCGTTGGAGGTTCTAACAAGTGTAGAATGGTTAAGAGATTATTCTAAAGGCTTAGAATGGTCTAGGAAAGTGTATTAGGACTTATATGAACCTTTAGAATGATCCTAAACATTGTTTGGTACCCTAAGGGACGTAGAGGGTGTAGCATGAGTCCTTGGAGGTTCTAACAAGTGTAGAATGGTTAAGAGAGTATTCTAGAGGCTTAGAATGGTCTAGGAATGTGTATTAGGACTTATACAAACATTAGAATGATCCTAAACTATGCTTAAGTTCCCAAGGGACGTAGAGGGTGTTGCATGAATCCTTGGAGGATCTAACAAGTGTAGAATGGTTAAGGCAGTATTCTAACGGCTTAGATTGGTCTAGGAATGTTTATTAGGACTTATAAGAAACATTAGAATGATCCTAAACAATGCGTGACTCCCCAAGGGACGTAGAGGGTGTAGCATGAGTCCTTGGAGGTTCTGACAAGTGTAGAATGGTTAAGAGAGTATTCTAGAGGCTTAGAATGGTCTAGGAAAGTGTATTAGGACTTATACGAAACATTAGAATGATCCTAAACAATGCATGAGTCCCCAAGGGACGTAGAGGGTGTAGCATGAGTCCTTGGAGGTTCTAACAAGTGTAAAATGGTTAAGAGAGTATTCTAGAGGCTTAGGATGGTCTAGGAATGTGTATTAGGACTTATACAAACATTAGAATGATCCTAAACAATGCGTGAGTCCCCAAGGGACGTAGAGGGTGTAGCATGAATCCTAGGAGGTTCTAACAATTGTAGAATGGTTAAGAGAGTATTCTAATGGCTTAGAATGGTTTAGGAATGTGTATTAGGACTTAGAAGAAACATTAGAATGATCCTAAACAATGCTTGAGTCCCCAAGGGACTTAGCGGGGGTAGCAAGAGTCCTTGGAGGTTCTAACAAGTGTAGAATGGATAAGAGAGTATTCTAAAGGCTTAGGATGGTCTAGGAATGTGTATTAGGACTTACAAGAAAGATTAGAATGATCCTAAACAATGCTTGACTCCCCAAGGGACGTAGAGGGTGTAGCATGAGTCCATGGAGGTTCTGACAAGTGTAGAATGGTTAAGAGATTATTCTAAAGGCTTAGAATGGTCTAGGAAAGTGTATTAGGACTTATACGAACCTTTAGAATGATCGTAAACATTGTTTGGTACCCTAAGGGACGTAGAGGGTGTAGCATGAGTCCTTGGAGGTTCTAACAAGTGTAGAATGGTTAAGAGAGTATTCTAGAGGCTTAGAATGGTCTAGGAATGTGTATTAGGACTTATACAAACATTAGAATGATCCTAAACAATGCTTAAGTCCCCAAGGGACGTAGAGGGTGTTGCATGAATCCTTGGAGGTTCTAACAAGTGTAGAATGGTTAAGACAGTATTCTAACGGCTTAGATTGGTCTAGGAATGTTTATTAGGACTTATAAGAAACATTAGAATGATCCTAAACAATGCGTGACTCCCCAAGGGACGTAGAGGGTGTAGCATGAGTCCTTGGAGGTTCTGACAAGTGTAGAATGGTTAAGAGAGTATTCTAGAGGTTTAGAATGGTCTAGGAAAGTGTATTAGGACTTACAAGAAACATTAGAATGATCCTAAACAATGCTTGACTCCCCAAGGGACGTAGAGGGTGTAGCATGAGTCCAAGGAGGTTCTGACAAGTGTAGAATGGTTAAGAGAGTATTCTAGAGGCTTAGAATGGTCTAGGAATGTGTATTAGGACTTATACAAACATTAGAATGATCCTAAACAATGCTTGAGTCCCAAAGGGACGTAGAGGGTGTAGCATGAGTCCTTGGAGGTTCTAACAAGTGTAGAATGGTTAAGAGAGTATTCTAAAAGCTTAGAATAGTCTATGAATGTGTAGTAGGACTTATAAGAAACATTAGAATGATCCTAAACAATGCTTGAGTCCCCAAGGGACGTAGAGGGTGTAGCATGAGTCGTTGGTGGTTCTAACAAGTGTAGAATGGTTAAGAGATTATTCTAAAGGCTTAGAATGGTCTAGGAAAGTGTATTAGGACTTATACGAACCTTTGGAATGATCCTAAACATTGTTTGGTACCCTAAGGGACGTAGAGGGTGTAGCATGAGTCCTTGGAGGTTCTAACAAGTGTAGAATGGTTAAGAGAGTATTCTAGAGGCTTAGAATGGTCTAGGAATGTGTATTAGGACTTATACAAACATTAGAATGATCCTAAACAATGCTTAAGTCCCCAAGGGACGTAGAGGGTGTTGCATGAATCCTTGGAGGTTCTAACAAGTGTAGAATGGTTAAGACAGTATTCTAACGGCTTAGATTGGTCTAGGAATGTTTATTAGGACTTATAAGAAACATTAGAATGATCCTAAACAATGCGTGACTCCCCAAGGGACGTAGAGGGTGTAGCATGAGTCCTCGGAGGTTCTGACAAGTGTAGAATGGTTAAGAGAGTATTCTAGAGGCTTAGAATGGTCTAGGAAAGTGTATTAGGACTTATACGAAACATTAGAATGATCCTAAACAATGCATGAGTCCCCAAGGGACGTAGAGGGTGTAGCATGAGTCCTTGGAGGTTCTAACAAGTGTAAAATGGTTAAGAGAGTATTCTAGAGGCTTAGGATGGTCTAGGAATGTGTATTAGGACTTATACAAACATTAGAATGATCCTAAACAATGCGTGAGTCCCCAAGGGACGTAGAGGGTGTAGCATGAATCCTAGGAGGTTCTAACAATTGTAGAATGGTTAAGAGAGTATTCTAATGGCTTAGAATGGTTTAGGAATGTGTATTAGGACTTAGAAGAAACATTAGAATGATCCTAAACAATGCTTGAGTCCCCAAGGGACTTAGCGGGGGTAGCAAGAGTCCTTGGAGGTTCTAACAAGTGTAGAATGGATAAGAGAGTATTCTAAAGGCTTAGGATGGTCTAGGAATGTGTATTAGGACTTACAAGAAAGATTAGAATGATCCTAAACAATGCTTGACTCCCCAAGGGACGTAGAGGGTGTAGCATGAGTCCATGGAGGTTCTGACAAGTGTAGAATGGTTAAGAGAGTATTCTAGAGGCTTAGAATGGTCTAGGAATGTGTATTAGGACTTATAAGAACCATTAGAATGATCCTAATCAATGCTTGACTCCCCAAGGGACGTAGAGGGTGTAGCATGAGTCCTTGGAGGTTCTAACAAGTGTAGAATGGTTAAGAGAGTATTCTAAAGGCTTTGAATGGTCTAGGAATGTGTATTAGGACTTACAAGAAACATTAGAATGATCCTAAACATTGCTTGAGTCCCCAAGGGACGTAGAGGGTGTAGCATGAGTCGTTGGAGGTTTTAACAAGTGTAGAATGGTTAAGAGATTATTCTAAAGGCTTAGAATGGTCTAGGAAAGTGTATTAGGACTTATACAAACCTTTAGAATGATCCTAAACATTTTTTGGTACCCTAAGGGACGTAGAGGGTGTAGCATGAGTCCTTGGAGGTTCTAACAAGTGTAGAATGGTTAAGAGAGTATTCTAGAGGCTTAGAATGGTCTAGGAATGTGTATTAGGACTTATACAAATATTAGAATGATCCTAAACAATGTGTGAGTCCCCAAGGGACGTAGAGGGTGTAGCATGAATCCTTGGAGGTTCTAACAAGTGTAGAATGGTTAAGGGAGTATTCTAAAGGCTTAGAATGGTTTAGGAATGTGTATTAGGACTTAGAAGAAACATTAGAATGATCCTAAACAATGCTTGAGTCCCCAAGGGACGTAAAGGTTTTAGCATGATTCCTTGGAGGTTCTAACAAGTGTAGAATGGTTAAGAGAGTATTCTAGAGGCTTAGAATGGTCTAGGAATGTGTATTAGGACTTATACATACATTAGAATGATCCTAAACAATGATTGGGTCCCCAAGGGACTTAGCGGGTGTAGCATGAGTCGTTGGAGGTTCTAACAAGTGTAGAATGGTTACGAGAGTATTCTAAAGGCTTAGAATGGTCTAGGAAAGTGTATTAGGACTTATACGAACATTTAGAATGATCATAAACATTGTTTGGTACCCTAAGGGACGTAGAGGGTGTAGCATGAGTCCTTGGAGGTTCTAACAAGTGTAGAATGGTTAAGAGAGTATTCTAAAGGCTTAGAATAGTCTAGGAATGTGTACTAGGACTTATAAGAAACATTAGAATGATCCTAAACAACGCTTGAGTCCCCAAGGGACGTAGAGGGTGTAGCATGAGTCGTTGGAGGTTCTAACAAGTGTAGAATGGTTAAGAGGTTATTCTAAAGGCTTAGAATGGTCTAGGAAAGTGTATTAGGACTTATACGAACCTTTAGAATGATCCTAAACATTGTTTGGTACCCTAAGGGACGTAGAGGGTGTAGCATGAGTCCTTGGAGGTTCTAACAAGTGTAGAATGGTTAAGAGAGTATTCTAAAGGCTTTGAATGGTCTAGGAATGTGTATTAGGACTTACAAGAAACATTAGAATGATCCTAAACATTGCTTGAGTCCCCAAGGGACGTAGAGGGTGTTGCATGAATCCTTGGAGGTTCTAACAAGTGTAGAATGGTTAAGAAGACAGTATTCTAACGGCTTAGATTGGTCTAGGAATGTTTATTAGGACTTATAAGAAACATTAGAATGATCCTAAACAATGCGTGACTCCCCAAGGGACGTAGAGGGTGTAGCATGAGTCCTTGGAGGTTCTGACAAGTGTAGAATGGTTAAGAGAGTATTCTAGAGGCTTAGAATGGTCTAGGAAAGTGTATTAGGACTTATACGAAACATTAGAATGATCCTAAACAATGCTTGAGTCCCCAAGGGACGTAGAGGGTGTAGCATGAGTCCTTGGAGGTTCTAACAAGTGTAGAATGGATAAGAGATTATTCTAAAGGCTTAGAATGGTCTAGGAATGTGTATTAGGACTTACAAGAAAGATTAGAATGATCCTAAACAATGCTTGACTCCCCAAGGGACGTAGAGGGTGTAGGATGAGTCCATGGAGGTTCTGACAAGTGTAGAATGGTTAAGAGAGTATTCTAAAGGCTTAGGATGGTCTAGGAATGTGTATTAGGACTTATAAGAACCATTAGAATGATCCTAAACAATGCATGGTACCCCAAGGGTTGTAGAGGGTGTACCATGAATCCTTGGAGGTTCTAACAATCGTAGAATGGTTAAGAGAGTATTCTAAATGCTTAGAATGGTCTAGGAATGTGTAATAGGACTTATAATAACCATTAGAATGATCCTAAACAATGCTTGAGTCCCCAACGGACGTAGAGGGTGTACCATGAGTCCTTGGAGGTTCTAACAAGTGTAGAATGGTTAAGAGAGTATTGTAAAGGCTTAGAATGGTCTTGGAATGTGTATAAGGACTTTTAAGAACCACTAGAATGATCCAAAACTTTGCTCGAGTCCCCAAGGGACGTAGAGGGTTCAGCATGAGTCCTTGGAGGTTCTAAGAAGTGTAGAATGGTTAAAAGAGTATTCTAAAGGCTTAGAATGGTCTAGGAATTTGTATTAGGACTTATAATAACCATTAGAATGATCCTAGACATTGCATTGTACCCCAAGGGAAGTAGAGGGTGTACCATGAGTCCTTGGAGGTTCTAACAAGTGTAGAATGGTTAAAAGAGTATTCTAAAGGCTTAGAATGGTCTAGCAATTTGTATTAGGACTTATAATAACCATTAGAATGATCCTAAACATTGCATGGTACCCCAAGGGACGTAGAGGGTGTAGCATGAGTCCTTGGAGGTTCTAACAATTGTAGAATGGTTAATAGAGTATTCTAAAGGCTTAGAATGGTCTAGGAATGTGTATTAGGACTTATAAGAACCATTAGAATGATCCTAAACAATGCATGGTACCCCAAGGGTTGTAGAGGGTGTACCATGAATCCTTGGAGGTTCTAACAAGCGTAGAATGGTTAAGAGAGTATTTTAAAGGATTAGAATGGTCTAGGAATGTGTAATAGGACTTATAATAACCATTAGAACGATCCTAAACAATGCTTGAGTCCCCTAGGGACGTAGAGGGTGTAGCATGAGTCCTTGGAGGTTCTAACAAGTGTAGAATGGTTAAAAGAGTATTCTAAAGGCTTAGAATGGTCTAGGAATGTGTATTAGGACTTATAAGAACCATTAGAATGATCCTAAACATTGCATGGTACCACAAGGGACATAGAGGGTGCAGCATGAGTCCTTGTAGGTTCTAACAAGTGTAGAATGGTTAAGAGAGTATTCTAAAGGCTTAGAATGGTCTAGGAATGTGTAATAGGACTTATAATAACCATTAGAACTATCCTAAACAATGCATGGTACCCCAAGGGACGTAGAGGGTGTACCATGAATCCTTGGAGGTTCTAACAAGTGTAGAATGGTTAAGTGAGTATTCTAAAGGCTTAGAATGGTCTAGGAATGTGTAATAGGACATATAATAACCATTAGAATGATCCTAAACAATGCTTGAGTCCCCAACGGACGTAGAGGGTGTACCATGAGTCCTTGGAGGTTCTAACAAGTGTAGAATGGTTAAGAGAGTATTGTAAAGGCTTAGAATGGTCTTGGAATGTGTATTAGGACTTTTAAGAACCACTAGAACGATCCTAAACATTGCTCGAGTCCCCAAGGGATGTAGAGGGTGCAGCATGAGTCCTTGGAGGTTCTAAGAAGTGTAGAATGGTTATAAGAGTATTCTAAAGGCTTAGAATGGTCTATGAATTTGTTTTAGGACTTATAATAACCATTAGAATGATCCTAAATAATGCATGGTACCCCAAGGGACGTAGAGGGTGTAGGATGAGTCCTTGGAGGTTCTAACAAGTGTAGAATGGTTAAGAGAGTATTCTAAAGGCTTAGAATGGTCTAGCAATTTGTATTAGGACTTATAATAACCATTAGAATGATCCTAAACATTGCATGGTACCCCAAGGGACGTAGAGGGTGTAGCATGAGTCCTTGGAGGTTCTAACAATTGTAGAATGGTTAATAGAGTATTCTAAAGGCTTAGAATGGTCTAGGAATGTGTATTAGGACTTATAAGAACCATTAGAATGATCCTAAACAATGCATGGTACCCCAAGGGTTGTAGAGGGTGTACCATGAATCCTTGGAGGTTCTAACAAGCGTAGAATGGTTAAGAGAGTATTTTAAAGGATTAGAATGGTCTAGGAATGTGTAATAGGACTTATAATAACCATTAGAACGATCCTAAACAATGCTTGAGTCCCCTAGGGACGTAGAGGGTGTAGCATGAGTCCTTGGAGGTTCTAACAAGTGTAGAATGGTTAAAAGAGTATTCTAAAGGCTTAGAATGGTCTAGGAATGTGTATTAGGACTTATAAGAACCATTAGAATGATCCTAAACATTGCATGGTACCACAAGGGACATAGAGGGTGCAGCATGAGTCCTTGTAGGTTCTAACAAGTGTAGAATGGTTAAGAGAGTATTCTAAAGGCTTAGAATGGTCTAGGAATGTGTAATAGGACTTATAATAACCATTAGAACTATCCTAAACAATGCATGGTACCCCAAGGGACGTAGAGGGTGTACCATGAATCCTTGGAGGTTCTAACAAGTGTAGAATGGTTAAGTGAGTATTCTAAAGGCTTAGAATGGTCTAGGAATGTGTAATAGGACATATAATAACCATTAGAATGATCCTAAACAATGCTTGAGTCCCCAACGGACGTAGAGGGTGTACCATGAGTCCTTGGAGGTTCTAACAAGTGTAGAATGGTTAAGAGAGTATTGTAAAGGCTTAGAATGGTCTTGGAATGTGTATTAGGACTTTTAAGAACCACTAGAACGATCCTAAACATTGCTCGAGTCCCCAAGGGATGTAGAGGGTGCAGCATGAGTCCTTGGAGGTTCTAAGAAGTGTAGAATGGTTATAAGAGTATTCTAAAGGCTTAGAATGGTCTATGAATTTGTTTTAGGACTTATAATAACCATTAGAATGATCCTAAATAATGCATGGTACCCCAAGGGACGTAGAGGGTGTAGGATGAGTCCTTGGAGGTTCTAACAAGTGTAGAATGGTTAAGAGAGTATTCTAAAGGCTTAGAATGGTCTAGCAATTTGTATTAGGACTTATAATAACCATTAGAATGATCCTAAACATTGCATGGTACCCCAAGGGACGTAGAGGGTGTAGCATGAGTCCTTGGAGGTTCTAACAATTGTAGAATGGTTAATAGAGTATTCTAAAGGCTTAGAATGGTCTAGGAATGTGTATTAGGACTTATAAGAACCATTAGAATGATCCTAAACAATGCATGGTACCCCAAGGGTTGTAGAGGGTGTACCATGAATCCTTGGAGGTTCTAACAAGCGTAGAATGGTTAAGAGAGTATTTTAAAGGATTAGAATGGTCTAGGAATGTGTAATAGGACTTATAATAACCATTAGAACGATCCTAAACAATGCTTGAGTCCCCTAGGGACGTAGAGGGTGTAGCATGAGTCCTTGGAGGTTCTAACAAGTGTAGAATGGTTAAAAGAGTATTCTAAAGGCTTAGAATGGTCTAGGAATGTGTATTAGGACTTATAAGAACCATTAGAATGATCCTAAACATTGCATGGTACCACAAGGGACATAGAGGGTGCAGCATGAGTCCTTGTAGGTTCTAACAAGTGTAGAATGGTTAAGAGAGTATTCTAAAGGCTTAGAATGGTCTAGGAATGTGTAATAGGACTTATAATAACCATTAGAACTATCCTAAACAATGCATGGTACCCCAAGGGACGTAGAGGGTGTACCATGAATCCTTGGAGGTTCTAACAAGTGTAGAATGGTTAAGTGAGTATTCTAAAGGCTTAGAATGGTCTAGGAATGTGTAATAGGACATATAATAACCATTAGAATGATCCTAAACAATGCTTGAGTCCCCAACGGACGTAGTGGGTGTACCATGAGTCCTTGGAGGTTCTAACAAGTGTAGAATGGTTAAGAGAGTATTGTAAAGGCTTAGAATGGTCTTGGAATGTGTATTAGGACTTTTAAGAACCACGAGAACGATCCTAAACATTGCTCGAGTCCCCAAGGGATGTAGAGGGTGCAGCATGAGTCCTTGGAGGTTCTAAGAAGTGTAGAATGGTTATAAGAGTATTCTAAAGGCTTAGAATGGTCTATGAATTTGTTTTAGGACTTATAATAACCATTAGAATGATCCTAAATAATGCATGGTACCCCAAGGGACGTAGAGGGTGTAGGATGAGTCCTTGGAGGTTCTAACAAGTGTAGAATGGTTAAGAGAGTATTCTAAAGGCTTAGAATGGTCTAGGAATGTGTAATAGGACTTATAATAACCATTAGAATGATCCTAAACAATGCATGGTACCCCAAGGGACGTAGGGGGTGTAGCATGAGTCCTTGTAGGTTCTAACATGTGTAGAATGGTTAAGAGAGTATTCTAAAGGCTTAGAATTGTCTACGAATGTGTATTACGACTTATAAGAACCATTAGAATGATCCTAAACATTGCTCGAGTCCCCAAGGGACATAGAGGGTGTAGGATGAGTCCTTGGAGGTTCGAATAAGTGTAGAATGGTTCAGTGAGTATTCTAAAGGCCTAGAATGGTCTAGGGATGTGTATTAGGACTTATAATAACCATTAGAATGATCCTAAACAATGCATGGTACCCCAAGGGACGTAGAGGGTATAGCATGAGTCCTTGTAGGTTCTAACAAGTGTAGAATGGTTAAGAGAGTATTCTAAAGGCTTAGAATGGTCTAGGAATGTGTATTAGGACTTATAAGAACCATTAGAATGATCCTAAACATTGCTCGAGTCCCCAAGGAACCAGAAGGTGTAGGATGAGTCCTTGGAGGTTCTAATAAGTGTAGAATGGTTAAGAGAGTATTCTAAAGGCTTAGAATGGTCTAGGAATGTGTATTAGGACTTATAATAACCATTAGAATGATCCTAAACAATGCATGGTACCCCAAGGGACGTAGAGGGTGTACCATGTGTCCTTGGAGGTTCTAACAAGTGTAGAATGGTTAAGAGAGTATTCTAAAGGCTTAGAATGGTCTAGGAATATGTATTAGGACTTATAATAACCATTAGAATGATCCTAGACACTGCATTGTACCCCAAGGGAAGTAGAGGGTGTACCATGAGTCCTTGGAGGTTCTAACAAGTGTAGAATGGTTAAAAGAGTATTCTAAAGGCTTAGAATGGTCTATGAATTTGTATTAGGACTTATAATAACCATTAGAATGATCCTAAACATTGTTCGAGTCCCCAAGGGACTTAGAGGGTGTAGCATGAGTCCTTGGAGGTTCTAATAAGTGTAGAATGGTTAAGAGAGTATTCTAAAGGCTTAGAATGGTCTAGGAATGCGTAATAGGACTTATAAGAACCATTAGAATGATCCTAAAGAAAGCATATTATCCCAAGGGACGTAGAGGGTGTAGGATGAGTCCTTGGAGGTTCTAACAAGTGTAGAATGGATAAGAGAGTATTCTAAAGGCTTAGAATGGTCTAGGAATGTGTATTAGGACTTATAATAACCATTAGAATGATCCTAGACATTGCATTGTACCCCAAGGGAAGTAGAGGGTGTACCATGAGTCCTTGGAGGTTCTAACAAGTGTAGAATGGTTAAAAGAGTATTCTAAATGCTTAGAATGGTCTAGGAATTTGTATTAGGACTTATAATAACCATTAGAATGATCCTAAACATTGCATGGTACCCCAAGGGACGTAGAGGGTGTAGCATGAGTCCTTGGAGGTTCTAACAATTGTAGAATGGTTAATAGAGTATTCTAAAGGCTTAGAATGGTCTAGGAATGTGTATTAGGACTTATAAGAACCATTAGAATGATCCTAAACAATGCATTGTACCCCAAGGGTTGTAGAGGGTGTACCATGAATCCTTGGAGGTTCTAACAAGCGTAGAATGGTTAAGAGAGTATTTTAAAGGATTAGAATGGTCTAGGAATGTGTAATAGGACTTATAATAACCATTAGAATGATCCTAAACAATGCTTGAGTCCCCTAGGGACGTAGAGGGTGTAGCATGAGTCCTTGGAGGTTCTAACAAGTGTAGAATGGTTAAAAGAGTATTCTAAAGGCTTAGAATGGTCTAGGAATGTGTATTAGGACTTATAAGAACCATTAGAATGATCCTAAACATTGCATGGTACCACAAGGGACGTAGAGGGTGCAGCATGAGTCCTTGCAGGTTCTAACAAGTGTAGAATGGTTAAGAGAGTATTCTAAAGGCTTACAATGGTCTAGGAATGTGTAATAGGACTTATAATAACCATTAGAACTATCCTAAACAATGCATGGTACCCCAAGGGACGTAGAGGGTGTACCATGAATCCTTGGAGGTTCTAACAAGTGTAGAATGGTTAAGTGAGTATTCTAAAGGCTTAGAATGGTCTAGGAATGTGTAATAGGACATATAATAACCATTAGAATGATCCTAAACAATGCTTGAGTCCCCAACGGACGTAGAGGGTGTACCATGAGTCCTTGGAGGTTCTAACAAGTGTAGAATTGTTAAGAGAGTATTGTAAAGGCTTAGAATGGTCTTGGAATGTGTATTAGGAATTTTAAGAACCACTAGAACGATCCGAAACATTGCTCGAGACCCCAAGGGATGTAGAGGGTGCAGCATGAGTCCTTGGAGGTTCTAAGAAGTGTAGAATGGTTATAAGAGTATTCTAAAGGCTTAGAATGGTCTATGAATTTGTATTAGGACTTATAATAACCATTAGAATGATCCTAAATAATGCATGGTACCCCAAGGGACGTAGAGGGTGTAGGATGAGTCCTTGGAGGTTCTAACAAGTGTAGAATGGTTAAGAGAGTATTCTAAAGGCTTAGAATGGTCTAGGAATGTGTAATAGGACTTATAATAACCATTAGAATGATCCTAAAGAAAGCATATTATCCCAAGGGACGTAGAGGGTGTAGGATGAGTCCTTGGAGGTTCTAACAAGTGTAGAATGGATAAGAGAGTATTCTAAAGGCCTAGAATGGTCTAGGGATGTGTATTAGGACTTATAATAACCATTAGAATGATCCTAAACATTGCATGGTACCCCAAGGGAAGTAGAGGGTGTACCATGAGTCCTTGGAGGTTCTAACAAGTGTAGAATGGTTAAAAAAGTATTCTAAAGGCTTAGAATGGTCTATGAATTTGTATTAGGACTTATAATAACCATTAGAATGATCTTAAACATTGCATGGTACCCCAAGGGACGTAGAGGGTGTAGCATGAGTCCTTGGAGGTTCTAACAAGTGTAGAATGGTTAAGAGAGTATTCTAAAGGCTTAGAATGGTCAAGGAATGTGTATTAGGACTTATAAGAACCATTAGAATGATCCTAAACAATGCATGGTACCCCAAGGGTTGTAGAGGGTGTACCATGAATCCTTGGAGGTTCTAACAATCGTAGAATGGTTAAGAGAATATTCTAAATGCTTAGAATGGTCTAGGAATGTGTAATAGGACTTATAATAACCATTAGAATGATCCTAAACAATGCTTGA
This sequence comes from Crotalaria pallida, assembly GCA_037953625.1. Classification (NCBI taxonomy): domain Eukaryota; kingdom Viridiplantae; phylum Streptophyta; class Magnoliopsida; order Fabales; family Fabaceae; genus Crotalaria; species Crotalaria pallida. The sequence goes on along the minus strand of CM075655.1, from coordinate 59,436,488 downwards.
GTCCCCAACGGACGTAGAGGGTGTACCATGAGTCCTTGGAGGTTCTAACAAGTGTAGAATGGTTAAAAGAGTATTCTAAAGGCTTAGAATTGTCTAGGAATTTGTATTAGGACTTATAATAACCATTAGAATGATCCTAGACATTGCATTGTACCCCAAGGGAATTAGAGGGTGTACCATGAGTCCTTGGAGGTTCTAACAAGTGTAGAATGGTTAAAAGAGTATTCTAAATGCTTAGAATGGTCTAGGAATTTGTATTAGGACTTATAATAACCATTAGAATGATCCTAAACATTGCATGGTACCCCAAGGGACGTAGAGGGTGTAGCATGAGTCCTTGGAGGTTCTAACAATTGTAGAATGGTTAATAGAGTATTCTAAAGGCTTAGAATGGTCTAGGGATGTGTATTAGGACTTATAAGAACCATTAGAATGATCCTAAACAATGCATTGTACCCCAAGGGTTGTAGAGGGTGTACCATGAATCCTTGGAGGTTCTAACAAGCGTAGAATGGTTAAGAGAGTATTTTAAAGGATTAGAATGGTCTAGGAATGTGTAATAGGACTTATAATAACCATTAGAATGATCCTAAACAATGCTTGAGTCCCCTAGGGACGTAGAGGGTGTAGCATGAGTCCTTGGAGGTTCTAACAAGTGTAGAATGGTTAAAAGAGTATTCTAAAGGCTTAGAATGGTCTAGGAATGTGTATTAGGACTTATAAGAACCATTAGAATGATCCTAAACATTGCATGGTACCACAAGGGACGTAGAGGGTGCAGCATGAGTCCTTGTAGGTTCTAACAAGTGTAGAATGGTTAAGAGAGTATTCTAAAGGCTTACAATGGTCTAGGAATGTGTAATAGGACTTATAATAACCATTAGAACTATCCTAAACAATGCATGGTACCCCAAGGGACGTAGAGGGTGTACCATGAATCCTTGGAGGTTCTAACAAGTGTAGAATGGTTAAGTGAGTATTCTAAAGGCTTAGAATGGTCTAGGAATGTGTAATAGGACATATAATAACCATTAGAATGATCCTAAACAATGCTTGAGTCCCCAACGGACGTAGAGGGTGTACCATGAGTCCTTGGAGGTTCTAACAAGTGTAGAATTGTTAAGAGAGTATTGTAAAGGCTTAGAATGGTCTTGGAATGTGTATTAGGACATTTAAGAACCACTAGAACGATCCGAAACATTGCTCGAGACCCCAAGGGATGTAGAGGGTGCAGCATGAGTCCTTGGAGGTTCTAAGAAGTGTAGAATGGTTATAAGAGTATTTTAAAGGCTTAGAATGGTCTATGAATTTGTATTAGGACTTATAATAACCATTAGAATGATCCTAAATAATGCATGGTACCCCAAGGGACGTAGAGGGTGTAGGATGAGTCCTTGGAGGTTCTAACAAGTGTAGAATGGTTAAGAGAGTATTCTAAAGGCTTAGAATGGTCTAGGAATGTGTAATAGGACTTATAATAACCATTAGAATGATCCTAAACAATGCATGGTACCCCAAGGGACGTAGGGGGTGTAGCATGAGTCCTTGTAGGTTCTAACATGTGTAGAATGGTTAAGAGAGTATTCTAAAGGCTTAGAATTGTCTACGAATGTGTATTACGACTTATAAGAACCATTAGAATGATCCAAAACATTGCTCGAGTCCCCAAGGGACATAAAGGGTGTAGGATGAGTCCTTGGAGGTTCGAATAAGTGTAGAATGGTTCAGTGAGTATTCTAAAGGCCTAGAATGGTCTAGGGATGTGTATTAGGACTTATAATAACCATTAGAATGATCCTAAACAATGCATGGTACCCCAAGGGACGTAGATGGTATAGCATGAGTCCTTGTAGGTTCTAACAAGTGTAGAATGGTTAAGAGAGTATTCTAAAGGCTTAGAATGGTCAAGGAATGTGTATTAGGACTTATAAGAACCATTAGAATGATCCTAAACAATGCATGGTACCCCAAGGGTTGTAGAGGGTGTACCATGAATCCTTGGAGGTTCTAACAATCGTAGAATGGTTAAGAGAATATTCTAAATGCTTAGAATGGTCTAGGAATGTGTAATAGGACTTATAATAACCATTAGAATGATCCTAAACAATGCTTGAGTCCCCAACGGACGTAGAGGGTGTACCATGAGTCCTTGGAGGTTCTAACAAGTGTAGAATGTTTAAGAGAGTATTGTAAAGGCTTAGAATGGTCTTGGAATGTGTATAAGGACTTTTAAGAACCACTAGAATGATCCTAAACATTGCTCGAGTCCCCAAGGGACGTAGAGGGTGCAGCATGAGTCCTTCGAGGTTCTAAGAAGTGTAGAATGGTTAAAAGAGTATTCTAAAGGCTTAGAATGGTCTAGGAATTTGTATTAGGACTTATAATAACCATTAGAATGATCCTAGACATTGCATTGTACCCCAAGGGAAGTAGAGGGTGTACCATGAGTCCTTGGAGGTTCTAACAAGTGTAGAATGGTTAAAAGAGTATTCTAAATGCTTAGAATGGTCTAGGAATTTGTATTAGGACTTATAATAACCATTAGAATGATCCTAAACATTGCATGGTACCCCAAGGGACGTAGAGGGTGTAGCATGAGTCCTTGGAGGTTCTAACAATTGTAGAATGGTTAATAGAGTATTCTAAAGGCTTAGAATGGTCTAGGAATGTGTATTAGGACTTATAAGAACCATTAGAATGATCCTAAACAATGCATGGTACCCCAAGGGTTGTAGAGGGTGTACCATGAATCCTTGGAGGTTCTAACAAGCGTAGAATGGTTAAGAGAGTATTTTAAAGGATTAGAATGGTCTAGGAATGTGTAATAGGACTTATAATAACCATTAGAATGATCCTAAACAATGCTTGAGTCCCCTAGGGACGTAGAGGGTGTAGCATGAGTCCTTGGAGGTTCTAACAAGTGTAGAATGGTTAAAAGAGTATTCTAAAGGCTTAGAATGGTCTAGGAATGTGTATTAGGACTTATAAGAACCATTAGAATGATCCTAAACATTGCATGGTACCACAAGGGACGTAGAGGGTGCAGCATGAGTCCTTGTAGGTTCTAACAAGTGTAGAATGGTTAAGAGAGTATTCTAAAGGCTTACAATGGTCTAGGAATGTGTAATAGGACTTATAATAACCATTAGAACTATCCTAAACAATGCATGGTACCCCAAGGGACGTAGAGGGTGTACCATGAATCCTTGGAGGTTCTAACAAGTGTAGAATGGTTAAGTGAGTATTCTAAAGGCTTAGAATGGTCTAGGAATGTGTAATAGGACATATAATAACCATTAGAATGATCCTAAACAATGCTTGAGTTCCCAACGGACGTAGAGGGTGTACCATGAGTCCTTGGAGGTTCTAACAAGTGTAGAATTGTTAAGAGAGTATTGTAAAGGCTTAGAATGGTCTTGGAATGTGTATTAGGACTTTTAAGAACCACTAGAACGATCCTAAACATTGCTCGAGACCCCAAGGGATGTAGAGGGTGCAGCATGAGTCCTTGGAGGTTCTAAGAAGTGTAGAATGGTTATAAGAGTATTCTAAAGGCTTAGAATGGTCTATGAATTTGTATTAGGACTTATAATAACCATTAGAATGATCCTAAATAATGCATGGTACCCCAAGGGACGTAGAGGGTGTAGGATGAGTCCTTGGAGGTTCTAACAAGTGTAGAATGGTTAAGAGAGTATTCTAAAGGCTTAGAATGGTCTAGGAATGTGTAATAGGACTTATAATAACCATTAGAATGATCCTAAACAATGCATGGTACCCCAAGGGACGTAGGGGGTGTAGCATGAGTCCTTGTAGGTTCTAACATGTGTAGAATGGTTAAGAGAGTATTCTAAAGGCTTAGAATTGTCTACGAATGTGTATTACGACTTATAAGAACCATTAGAATGATCCAAAACATTGCTCGAGTCCCCAAGGGACATAAAGGGTGTAGGATGAGTCCTTGGAGGTTCGAATAAGTGTAGAATGGTTCAGTGAGTATTCTAAAGGCCTAGAATGGTCTAGGGATGTGTATTAGGACTTATAATAACCATTAGAATGATCCTAAACAATGCATGGTACCCCAAGGGACGTAGAGGGTATAGCATGAGTCCTTGTAGGTTCTAACAAGTGTAGAATGGTTAAGAGAGTATTCTAAAGGCTTAGAATGGTCTAGGAATGTGTATTAGGACTTATAAGAACCATTAGAATGATCCTAAACATTGCTCGAGTCCCCAAGGGACCAGAAGGTGTAGGATGAGTCCTTGGAGGTTCTAATAAGTGTAGAATGGTTAAGAGAGTATTCTAAAGGCTTAGAATGGTCTAGGAATGTGTATTAGGACTTATAATAACCATTAGAATGATCCTAAACAATGCATGGTACCCCAAGGGACGTAGAGGGTGTACCATGAGTCCTTGGAGGTTCTAACAAGTGTAGAATGGTTAAGAGAGTATTCTAAAGGCTTAGAATGGTCTAGGAATATGTATTAGGACTTATAATAACCATTAGAATGATCCTAGACACTGCATTGTACCCCAAGGGAAGTAGAGGGTGTACCATGAGTCCTTGGAGGTTCTAACAAGTGTAGAATGGTTAAAAGAGTATTCTAAAGGCTTAGAATGGTATATGAATTTGTATTAGGACTTATAATAACCATTAGAATGATCCTAAACATTGTTCGAGTCCCCAAGGGACTTAGAGGGTGTAGCATGAGTCCTTGGAGGTTCTAATAAGTGTAGAATGGTTAAGAGAGTATTCTAAAGGCTTAGAATGGTCTAGGAATGCGTAATAGGACTTATAAGAACCATTAGAATGATCCTAAAGAAAGCATATTATCCCAAGGGACGTAGAGGGTGTAGGATGAGTCCTTGGAGGTTCTAACAAGTGTAGAATGGATAAGAGAGTATTCTAAAGGCCTAGAATGGTCTAGGGATGTGTATTAGGACTTATAATAACCATTAGAATGATCCTAAACATTGCATGGTACCCCAAGGGAAGTAGAGGGTGTACCATGAGTCCTTGGAGGTTCTAACAAGTGTAGAATGGTTAAAAAAGTATTCTAAAGGCTTAGAATTGTCTATGAATTTGTATTAGGACTTATAATAACCATTAGAATGATCTTAAACATTGCATGGTACCCCAACGGACGTAGAGGGTGTAGCATGAGTCCTTGGAGGTTCTAACAAGTGTAGAATGGTTAAGAGAGTATTCTAAAGGCTTAGAATGGTCAAGGAATGTGTATTAGGACTTATAAGAACCATTAGAATGATCCTAAACAATGCATGGTACCCCAAGGGTTGTAGAGGGTGTACCATGAATCCTTGGAGGTTCTAACAATCGTAGAATGGTTAAGAGAATATTCTAAATGCTTAGAATGGTCTAGGAATGTGTAATAGGACTTATAATAACCATTAGAATGATCCTAAACAATGCTTGAGTCCCCTACGGACGTAGAGGGTGTACCATGAGTCCTTGGAGGTTCTAACAAGTGTAGAATGTTTAAGAGAGTATTGTAAAGGCTTAGAATGGTCTTGGAATGTGTATAAGGACTTTTAAGAACCACTAGAATGATCCTAAACATTGCTCGAGTCCCCAAGGGACGTAGAGGGTGCAGCATGAGTCCTTGGAGATTCTAAGAAGTGTAGAATGGTTAAAAGAGTATTCTAAAGGCTTAGAATGGTCTAGGAATTTGTATTAGGACTTATAATAACCATTAGAATGATCCTAGACATTGCATTGTACCCCAAGGGAAGTAGAGGGTGTACCATGAGTCCTTGGAGGTTCTAACAAGTGTAGAATGGTTAAAAGAGTATTCTAAATGCTTAGAATGGTCTAGGAATTTGTATTAGGACTTATAATAACCATTAGAATGATCCTAAACATTGCATGGTACCCCAAGGGACGTAGAGGGTGTAGCATGAGTCCTTGGAGGTTCTAACAATTGTAGAATGGTTAATAGAGTATTCTAAAGGCTTAGAATGGTCTAGGAATGTGTATTAGGACTTATAAGAACCATTAGAATGATCCTAAACAATGCATGGTACCCCAAGGGTTGTAGAGGGTGTACCATGAATCCTTGGAGGTTCTAACAAGCGTAGAATGGTTAAGAGAGTATTTTAAAGGATTAGAATGGTCTAGGAATGTGTAATAGGACTTATAATAACCATTAGAATGATCCTAAACAATGCTTGAGTCCCCTAGGGACGTAGAGGGTGTAGCATGAGTCCTTGGAGGTTCTAACAAGTGTAGAATGGTTAAAAGAGTATTCTAAAGGCTTAGAATGGTCTAGGAATGTGTATTAGGACTTATAAGAACCATTAGAATGATCCTAAACATTGCATGGTACCACAAGGGACGTAGAGGGTGCAGCATGAGTCCTTGTAGGTTCTAACAAGTGTAGAATGGTTAAGAGAGTATTCTAAAGGCTTACAATGGTCTAGGAATGTGTAATAGGACTTATAATAACCATTAGAACTATCGTAAACAATGCATGGTACCCCAAGGGACGTAGAGGGTGTACCATGAATCCTTGGAGGTTCTAACAAGTGTAGAATGGTTAAGTGAGTATTCTAAAGGCTTAGAATGGTCTAGGAATGTGTAATAGGACATATAATAACCATTAGAATGATCCTAAACAATGCTTGAGTCCCCAACGGACGTAGAGGGTGTACCATGAGTCCTTGGAGGTTCTAACAAGTGTAGAATTGTTAAGAGAGTATTGTAAAGGCTTAGAATGGTCTTGGAATGTGTATTAGGACTTTTAAGAACCACTAGAACGATCCTAAACATTGCTCGAGACCCCAAGGGAGGTAGAGGGTGCAGCATGAGTCCTTGGAGGTTCTAAGAAGTGTAGAATGGTTATAAGAGTATTCTAAAGGCTTAGAATGGTCTATGAATTTGTATTAGGACTTATAATAACCATTAGAATGATCCTAAATAATGCATGGTACCCCAAGGGACGTAGAGGGTGTAGGATGAGTCCTTGGAGGTTCTAACAAGTGTAGAATGGTTAAGAGAGTATTCTAAAGGCTTAGAATGGTCTAGGAATGTGTAATAGGACTTATAATAACCATTAGAATGATCCTAAACAATGCATGGTACCCCAAGGGACGTAGGGGGTGTAGCATGAGTCCTTGTAGGTTCTAACATGTGTAGAATGGTTAAGAGAGTATTCTAAAGGCTTAGAATTGTCTACGAATGTGTATTACGACTTATAAGAACCATTAGAATGATCCAAAACATTGCTCGAGTCCCCAAGGGACATAGAGGGTGTAGGATGAGTCCTTGGAGGTTCGAATAAGTGTAGAATGGTTCAGTGAGTATTCTAAAGGCCTAGAATGGTCTAGGGATGTGTATTAGGACTTATAATAACCATTAGAATGATCCTAAGCAATGCATGGTACCCCAAGGGACGTAGAGGGTATAGCATGAGTCCTTGTAGGTTCTAACAAGTGTAGAATGGTTAAGAGAGTATTCTAAAGGCTTAGAATGGTCTAGGAATGTGTATTAGGACTTATAAGAACCATTAGAATGATCCTAAACATTGCTCGAGTCCCCAAGGGACCAGAAGGTGTAGGATGAGTCCTTGGAGGTTCTAATAAGTGTAGAATGGTTAAGAGAGTATTCTAAAGGCTTAGAATGGTCTAGGAATGTGTATTAGGACTTATAATAACCATTAGAATGATCCTAAACAATGCATGGTACCCCAAGGGACGTAGAGGGTGTACCATGAGTCCTTGGAGGTTCTAACAAGTGTAGAATGGTTAAGAGAGTATTCTAAAGGCTTAGAATGGTCTAGGAATATGTATTAGGACTTATAATAACCATTAGAATGATCCTAGACATTGCATTGTACCCCAAGGGAAGTATAGGGTGTACCATGAGTCCTTGGAGGTTCTAACAAGTGTAGAATGGTTAAAAGAGTATTCTAAAGGCTTAGAATGGTCTATGAATTTGTATTAAGACTTATAATAACCATTAGAATGATCCTAAACATTGTTCGAGTTCCCAAGGGACTTAGAGGGTGTAGCATGAGTCCTTGGAGGTTCTAATAAGTGTAGAATGGTTAAGAGAGTATTCTAAAGGCTTAGAATGGTCTAGGAATGTGTAATAGGACTTATAAGAACCATTAGAATGATCCTAAAGAATGCATATTATCCCAAGGGACGTAGAGGGTGTAGGATGAGTCCTTGGAGGTTCTAACAAGTGTAGAATGGATAAGAGAGTATTCTAAAGGCCTAGAATGGTCTAGGGATGTGTATTAGGACTTATAATAACCATTAGAATGATCCTAAACATTGCATGGGACCCCAAGGGAAGTAGAGGGTGTACCATGAGTCCTTGGAGGTTCTAACAAGTGTAGAATGGTTAAAAAAGTTATCTAAAGGCTTAGAATGGTCTATGAATTTGTATTAGGACTTATAATAACCATTAGAATGATCCTAAACATTGCATGGTACCCCAAGGGACGTAGAGGGTGTAGCATGAGTCCTTGGAGGTTCTAACAAGTGTAGAATGGTTAAGAGAGTATTCTAAAGGCTTAGAATGGTCTAGGAATGTGTATTAGGACTTATAAGAACCATTAGAATGATCCTAAACATTGTTCGAGTCCCCAAGGGACTTAGAAGGTGTAGCATGAGTCCTTGGAGGTTCTAATAAGTGTAGAATGGTTAATAGAGTATTCTAAAGGCTTAGAATGGTCTAGGAATGTGTATTAGGACTTATAGGAACCATTAGAATGATCCTAAACAATGCATGGTACCCCAAGGGTTGTAGAGGGTGTACCATGAATCCTTGGAGGTTCTAACAAGCGTAAAATGGTTAAGAGAGTATTCTAAAGGCTTAGAATGGTCTAGGAATGTGTAATAGGACTTATAATAACCATTAGAATGATCCTAAACAATGCTTGAGTCCCCAACGGACGTAGAGGGTGTACCATGAGTCCTTGGAGGTTCGAACAAGTGTAGAATGGTTAAGAGAGTATTGTAAAGGCTTAGAATGGTCTTGGAATGTGTATTAGGACTTTTAAGAACCACTAGAATGATCCTAAACATTGCTCGAGTCCCCAAGGGATGTAGAGGGTGCAGCATGAGTCCTTGGAGGTTCTAAGAAGTGTAGAATGGTTAAAAGAGTATTCTAAAGGCTTAGAATGGTCTAGGAATTTGTATTAGGACTTATAATAACCATTAGAATGATCCTAAACATTGCATGGTACCCCAAGGGATGTAGAGGGTGTAGCATGAGTCCTTGGAGGTTCTAACAAGTGTAGAATGGTTAAGAGAGTATTCTAAAGTCTTAGAATGGTCTAGGAATGTGTATTAGGACTTATAAGAACCATTAGAATGATCCTAAACATTGTTCGAGTCCCCAAGGGACTTAGAAGGTGTAGCATGAGTCCTTGGAGGTTCTAATAAGTGTAGAATGGTTAAGAGAGTATTCTAAAGGCTTAGAATTGTCTACGAATGTGTATTACGACTTATAAGAACCATTAGAATGATCCTAAACATTGCTCGAGTCCCCAAGGGACATAGAGGGTGTAGGATGAGTCCTTGGAGGTTCGAATAAGTGTAGAATGGTTCAGTGAGTATTCTAAAGGCCTAGAATGGTCTAGGGATGTGTATTAGGACTTATAATAACCATTAGAATGATCCTAAACAATGCATGGTACCCCAAGGGACGTAGAGGGTATAGCATGAGTCCTTGTAGGTTCTAACAAGTGTAGAATGGTTAAGAGAGTATTCTAAAGGCTTAGAATGGTCTAGGAATGTGTATTAGGACTTATAAGAACCATTAGAATGATCCTAAACATTGCTCGAGTCCCCAAGGGACCAGAAGGTGTAGGATGAGTCCTTGGAGGTTCTAATAAGTGTAGAATGGTTAAGAGAGTATTCTAAAGGCTTAGAATGGTCTAGGAATGTGTATTAGGACTTATAATAACCATTAGAATGATCCTAAAGAAAGCATATTATCCCAAGGGACGTAGAGGGTGTAGGATGAGTCCTTGGAGGTTCTAACAAGTGTAGAATGGATAAGAGAGTATTCTAAAGGCCTAGAATGGTCTAGGGATGTGTATTAGGACTTATAATAACCATTAGAATGATCCTAAACATTGCATGGTACCCCAAGGGAAGTAGAGGGTGTACCATGAGTCCTTGGAGGTTCTAACAAGTGTAGAATGGTTAAAAAAGTATTCTAAAGGCTTAGAATGGTCTATGAATTTGTATTAGGACTTATAATAACCATTAGAATGATCTTAAACATTGCATGGTACCCCAAGGGACGTAGAGGGTGTAGCATGAGTCCTTGGAGGTTCTAACAAGTGTAGAATGGTTAAGAGAGTATTCTAAAGGCTTAGAATGGTCAAGGAATGTGTATTAGGACTTATAAGAACCATTAGAATGATCCTAAACAATGCATGGTACCCCAAGGGTTGTAGAGGGTGTACCATGAGTCCTTGGAGGTTCTAATAAGTGTAGAATGGTTAAGAGAGTATTCTAAAGGCTTAGAATTGTCTACGAATGTGTATTACGACTTATAAGAACCATTAGAATGATCCTAAACATTGCTCGAGTCCCCAAGGGACATAGAGGGTGTAGGATGAGTCCTTGGAGGTTCGAATAAGTGTAGAATGGTTCAGTGAGTATTCTAAAGGCCTAGAATGGTCTAGGGATGTGTATTAGGACTTATAATAACCATTAGAATGATCCTAAACAATGCATGGTACCCCAAGGGTTGTAGAGGGTGTACCATGAATCCTTGGAGGTTCTAACAAGCGTAAAATGGTTAAGAGAGTATTCTAAAGGCTTAGAATGGTCTAGGAATGTGTAATAGGACTTATAATAACCATTAGAATGATCCTAAACAATGCTTGAGTCCCCAACGGACGTAGAGGGTGTACCATGAGTCCTTGGAGGTTCGAACAAGTGTAGAATGGTTAAGAGAGTATTGTAAAGGCTTAGAATGGTCTTGGAATGTGTATTAGGACTTTTAAGAACCACTAGAATGATCCTAAACATTGCTCGAGTCCCCAAGGGATGTAGAGGGTGCAGCATGAGTCCTTGGAGGTTCTAAGAAGTGTAGAATGGTTAAAAGAGTATTCTAAAGGCTTAGAATGGTCTAGGAATTTGTATTAGGACTTATAATAACCATTAGAATGATCCTAAACATTGCATGGTACCCCAAGGGATGTAGAGGGTGTAGCATGAGTCCTTGGAGGTTCTAACAAGTGTAGAATGGTTAAGAGAGTATTCTAAAGTCTTAGAATGGTCTAGGAATGTGTATTAGGACTTATAAGAACCATTAGAATGATCCTAAACATTGTTCGAGTCCCCAAGGGACTTAGAAGGTGTAGCATGAGTCCTTGGAGGTTCTAATAAGTGTAGAATGGTTAAGAGAGTATTCTAAAGGCTTAGAATTGTCTACGAATGTGTATTACGACTTATAAGAACCATTAGAATGATCCTAAACATTGCTCGAGTCCCCAAGGGACATAGAGGGTGTAGGATGAGTCCTTGGAGGTTCGAATAAGTGTAGAATGGTTCAGTGAGTATTCTAAAGGCCTAGAATGGTCTAGGGATGTGTATTAGGACTTATAATAACCATTAGAATGATCCTAAACAATGCATGGTACCCCAAGGGACGTAGAGGGTATAGCATGAGTCCTTGTAGGTTCTAACAAGTGTAGAATGGTTAAGAGAGTATTCTAAAGGCTTAGAATGGTCTAGGAATGTGTATTAGGACTTATAAGAACCATTAGAATGATCCTAAACATTGCTCGAGTCCCCAAGGGACCAGAAGGTGTAGGATGAGTCCTTGGAGGTTCTAATAAGTGTAGAATGGTTAAGAGAGTATTCTAAAGGCTTAGAATGGTCTAGGAATGTGTATTAGGACTTATAATAACCATTAGAATGATCCTAAACAATGCATGGTACCCCAAGGGACGTAGAGGGTGTACCATGAGTCCTTGGAGGTTCTAACAAGTGTAGAATGGTTAAAAGAGTATTCTAAAGGCTTAGAATGGTCTAGGAATATGTATTAGGACTTATAATAACCATTAGAATGATCCTAGACATTGCATTGTACCCCAAGGGAAGTAGAGGGTGTACCATGAGTCCTTGGAGGTTCTAACAAGTGTAGAATGGTTAAAAGAGTATTCTAAAGGCTTAGAATGGTCTATGAATTTGTATTAAGACTTATAATAACCATTAGAATGATCCTAAACTTTGTTCGAGTCCCCAAGGGACTTAGAGGGTGTAGCATGAGTCCTTGGAGGTTCTAATAAGTGTAGAATGGTTAAGAGAGTATTCTAAAGGCTTAGAATGGTCTAGGAATGTGTAATAGGACTTATAAGAACCATTAGAATGATCCTAAAGAATGCATATTATCCCAAGGGACGTAGAGGGTGTAGGATGAGTCCTTGGAGGTTTTAACAAGTGTAGAATGGATAAGAGAGTATTCTAAAGGCCTAGAATGGTCTAGGGATGTGTATTAGGACTTATAATAACCATTAGAATGATCCTAAACATTGCATGGGACCCCAAGGGAAGTAGAGGGTGTACCATGAGTCCTTGGAGGTTCTAACAAGTGTAGAATGGTTAAAAAAGTATTCTAAAGGCTTAGAATGGTCTATGAATTTGTATTAGTGATGAGCATTTTATTTCCCATTATTCCTTGCATTATTTTACTCCTATTATTGATACTTGTTGCCCATTTGACATTGATTAGCTTGATTTATTGATTTAGAGTTTATTGGACTAATATTCCGAATATTGTTTAATTTGGGATTATTTGGCCTAATTAATTCTATTTCTATTTTCAGGTCATATGTGGCACAAGGACACTTTGGGAAGTTTGGAAATGAAGATTGAAGTATTGAAGTGAAGATTGTAATTTGCATTTAGGTCCCTTTTTAATTGTAATTTTCAGAATAGTGTTTCTTAGGACTTGGGCCCATGTTTTAGGCCCATTTTCATGTCTAAAGAGGGGAAATTCGTGTAACCCCCAAGACACACTCCCATTTCAGATTTCTCACTCTCTCTCTAGGTTAGAACTTCTCTCTTGGCTCTCCCAAGTGGTGGTGGCTGCTAGGGTTTTGTTTTTCCCCATTTCTACTCGTTTTTCTTCATTTATGGCCATGGAAGGCTAGACTTCAAGGGTTAATCCCTTTGGTATTGTATTATCTACTCTTGAGCTCTTGTTATTAATGCAATTTCATTTTCTCTTCTCTGTTTTCATGTTTATCGATGTGTAGTGGTTTGCTTAATTCCATTTCGTAGAGATAATACATGAATATAAATGCTTAATTTGTATTAACTCGTAAAAACTCCAATTCTGGTTTCTGATGCTTAATTAGAAGTTAGGGTTTGGAGTGATAACTGAATTTTCGCTTAGTATTTGGTTATCACGAGTTGGACAGAGGAGAGGAGAGGAATCGATCTTTAGTGAGCTAGGATTGAGTAGTGTACGTAGCCAAAGGGGTTTGCCCGCTTTTGTTTCTGATTTTCTTAGTTTTTATATTCTGTTTGTGTTTTGTTCTTCACATTTGTCACACACAAAAACCCCCCCCATTTTACTGCACACTACGTGTTTGATACTTTGCCTAGACCGATATTCGCTGGGAAACGACCTAGGATCACCTTCCTAGTACTACAGAATAAACACCTTTTATTTTGATCGGGTACGGCCTCGATCAAAATTTGGCGCCGTTGCCGGGGAACTATCGGTTCTTGCCAAAGATCATACAGTAGTTAATTAGATTAGTTAGTGTAGTTAGTGTGTGAATAAGCATTCTGATAACTGATTGAAAGTTGCCATGTTTGCTGATTTGCTGTTCTGCACAACTGATGCTATTCTAGTGATTCTGTGAGTGCCATTCAACATAGCTGCGGGTGGAATTTTTGCACGAAAATTGGTATCCACACTTGTTTCATCATATATTAGTGTTTTGATGCATCACAGACACTCAGATATGCACTGGTTGTGAGTTCCAGAAAAATTTTCCAAGTTTCAGCAGCACTTACTATAAATAGGCATAACTTTTGATCAGTAACTCGGAATTTGACGAATTTTATATCAAATCGAAGGGAATTTTCTGAATAATCTGATTTTTCTGACTTCGTCAGAAAACCCCTTCGTTTGGATCCTGAAAAAGCCTGTTTACTGTTTCTTTTTTATTTTACAAGTTTTATTTTCTTAGTTTTTGGTCCCTATTTTAATTCTTTGACTTGGTTCCCTTTTGAATTTTGTCCTCAAACTTTCTGTGATATGTTTTCATGATTTTAGGGTGCTGAAAAAAATAAAGAAAAAAATTTTAAAAAAATAATAAATTTTGTTGCCGATTTTGGTCATGCATATCTGTTACAGTATGCTATGGTTGATGCTGTTCTGTTCAGTACATGACTAGGGGCAACCCAAGTTATTTGCATCCTTATAACCCTGAAATTGATAGAACTTATCACAGATTAGTTAGACAAAATAGGAATCAGTCATTAGGTAGTGAGTCAGAGTCATCTTATAGTCCATCTAATTCTGATTCTGTTTCTATTTCTTCTATTCCTTCTACTTTTATTCAATCTGATTCTATACATTGTGATAACATGGCTCAACCCCCACCAAGGGAAAGGACACTTAGGGAGCTGGCTGCACCTGACTTCACTATTGAAGACTCGTGTATCCGGTATCCTGATGAGGATGTTCCTTTTGAGCTTAGAACAGGACTAATCCATTTGTTGCCCAAGTTTCATGGTCTTGCAGGTGAGGATCCTCATAAGCATCTCAAGAAATTCCATATAGTGTGCACCACAATGAAACCACATGATGTGCAAGAGGATCATGTCTGTCTCAGAGCATTTCCACATTCCTTAGAGGGTCTAGCACAAGATTGGTTATCTGACTTGGCCCCTGGTTCCATCACAAGCTGGGATGACTTGAAGAGGGCATTTCTGGAAAAATTCTTCCCTGCAAATAGGACCACTGCAATCAGAAAGGAAATTTCTGGTATCAGGCAACAACATGGAGAGAGTCTCTATGATTATTGGGAGAGATTCAAGAGGTTGTGTGCTTCCTGCCCTCACCATCAGATCTCAGAGCAGCTTCTCATCCAGTACTTTTATGAAGGTCTCAACTTCATGGAAAGAAACATGGTAGATGCTGCAAGTGGTGGTACATTGGGAGATATGACACCCTTACAAGCCAGGAGCAAAATTGAGAAGATGGCTTCCAATTGTCAACAATTCCATGCAAGAAGCAACAATGATGCAATAGTTGTGAGGGATGTAAATGATGTTGGTGCAGACTCGGGCAAGGTTGAGAAGCTTGAGCAGAAAATTGATTCTCTCACAACATTGGTCACACAATTGGCTGTCAATCAGAAAAAGATGATACTTCCTGCTAGAGTGTGTGGCATATGCACATCCATTGAGCACCCCACAGATGCATGCCCTTCCCTTCAGCAGCAACAGCCGATGACAAGTGGTGACCAACCCGAGGCCTATGCAGCAAACATATACAACAATAGAGGCCCACAACAACATAATCATGACCTCTCTTCCAATAGATACAACCCTGGATGGAGGAACCATCCCAATCTGAAGTGGTCTGATCAACAACAACAACCTCCTCCTAATGTTCCATTTCAGAACACCGCTGGACCGAGTAGACCACCATATGTACCTCCTCCAATCCAGCAGCAAAGGCACCAACAGCAGCAAGTGGTTCATCCTGCACCATCAGCCCCTCCATCCAACCAACCTACCTTGGAGGAGTTGGTGAAGCAAATGACCATGCAAAACCTCCAATTTCAACAAGAGACTAGAGCATCCATTCAGAGACAAGAGGCATCCATTCAGACTTTGACAAATCAGATGGGTCAAATGGCAACTTCTCTCAACAACTTGCAATCTCAAAATTCTGACAAGTTGCCATCCCAAACTGTGATCAACCCTCAGAATCAGAATGTGAGTGCCATCAACCTGAGGTCGGGAAAGCAGATTGTCACACCCACACCACAACCTAACCTCAACAATGATGCTCTAGCTTCCTCTAAAGGGAAGAGCCAAGTGGTAGATGAAGGTGAGCATGCTAGCACCAAAGAGAATCATCCAACTCAACCCTCCTCGACTTCAACCACAAGCCCTGCTGTTGTCCTACAACCTCCTCCTGTTCCTCTTCCATTCCCACCAAGAGTGCCTCAAAACAAAAGGGTGGAAGAGGTGGACAAGGACATTCTTGACACATTCAGGAAGGTGGAAGTCAACATACCCCTTCTTGATGCAATAAAACAGATTCCAAGGTATGCGAAGTTCCTTAAGGAGTTGTGCACTCATAAGAGAAGACTCAAGGGCAATGAGAGGATAAGCATGGGAAGGAATGTCTCCGCTCTCATAGGTAAACCTATCCCTCACATTCCTGAAAAATGTAAGGATCCTGGAACTTTCTCTATACCTTGCATCATAGGCAATGTTAAGTTTGAAAATGCTATGCTAGATTTAGGAGCATCAATAAATGTCATGCCTATGTCTGTTTTTAAGTCTCTTTCTCTTGGACCTCTTCAACCTACGGGTGTGGTGATTCAATTGGCAAATAGAAGTACTGCCCACCCCGCAGGTTTGATAGAGGATGTCTTGGTTCGGGTTGAAGAGTTGATCTTCCCTGCTGATTTTTACATACTTGATATGGAAGATGACTCTCCCCGTAATGCTGTTCCTATTATTTTGGGGAGGCCATTTTTGAAAACAGCCCGAACCAAGATAGATGTGCATTCAGGTTCACTTTCCATGGAGTTTGATGGCAGTGTGATCCGATTTGACATTTTCCATGCTATGAAAC
Organism: Crotalaria pallida; assembly: GCA_037953625.1. Taxonomy (NCBI): domain Eukaryota; kingdom Viridiplantae; phylum Streptophyta; class Magnoliopsida; order Fabales; family Fabaceae; genus Crotalaria; species Crotalaria pallida. The sequence continues at coordinate 59,419,666 of CM075655.1, read as the reverse complement.
ATTTTCCTGAGGATCACTCTGTTTTCCATGTGGACTTGCTTGATGATTTGATAGATGAGCATATGCTTGACTTTTTGCATCATGATTTTGAATTGCCATCTTTCACTGATTCATTTACTTGTCCATCATGCACTAACTCTGGATGGTGCACCGCATGCACTGAAATAGCCCAGTTTTTAGACTCTGCTACTGCATCTGATGATTCATATGTTATAGATTCAGATTATGCTAACCCTAACCCCATATCTGTTATGCATGAGTCTGATTTACTTGTTCAGGTGCTGGCAGCAGAATCCATTTCTGCTGTCCCTTTAGTTCCATCTATTATGCAGGCACCCTCATTGGACCTGAAGCCCCTCCCTCCTCATCTCAAATATGCTTACTTGGAGGATGAGCAGAAACTCCCAGTGATCATCTCTACCTCACTTTCTGTTGATCAAGAGGAGAAACTGCTGGATGTGATAAGAAAGAACAAGAGGGCAATTGGATGGACTTTAGCGGATATTCCTGGAATTAGCCCCTCCATGTGCATGCACCGCATTTTGTTGGAGGATGGGGCTAAACCAGTGAGACAACCCCAAAGACGATTGAACCCCCAGATTCTTGATGTGGTTAAGAAAGAAGTCACCAAGCTGCTCCAAGCGGGTATCATCTACCCAATTTCAGATAGCACTTGGGTGAGCCCGGTGCAAGTTGTCCCCAAGAAGTCTGGTGTCACAGTTGTCAAAAATGAGAAGGATGAGCTGATTCCCACTAGAGTGCAGAACAGTTGGAGAGTCTGCATTGATTACAGAAAGCTCAACCAGGCGACTCGCAAGGATCATTTCCCTCTCCCCTTCATTGATCAGATGTTGGAGCGCCTGGCAGGTAAATCTCATTATTGCTTCTTAGATGGATTCTCTGGTTATTTTCAAATTTGTATTGCACCAGAGGACCAACATAAGACCACATTTACCTGTCCTTTTGGCACATTTGCATATAGAAAGATGCCTTTTGGCCTATGCAATGCTCCTGCCACATTTCAAAGATGTATGATGAGTATTTTCGCTGACTTGCTCGAGCATTGCATAGAGGTCTTCATGGATGATTTTAGTGTTTATGGCTCCTCATTTGATGCATGTCTTGATAATTTGACTAAGGTGCTTAACAGGTGCATTGAGACTAACCTTGTCTTGAATTTTGAAAAATGCCACTTCATGGTAGAACAAGGCATAGTCTTAGGGCACATTGTTTCGCACAAGGGCATAGAAGTTGACCCTGCTAAGCTGCATGTAATATCACATTTGCCTTACCCCTCTTGCGTGCAAGAGGTGCGTTCTTTTCTTGGTCATGCAGGTTTCTATCGCAGGTTTATTCAGAACTTTAGCAACATTGCCCTTCCTCTTTCCAAGTTGCTTCAAAAGGATGCCCCATGGGAATTTGGAGACCAATGCAAGAGGGCATTTGATGAATTGAAGAAAGCACTAACCACCACTCCCATCATCCAACCACCTGATTGGACCCTCCCATTTGAGCTCATGACTGATGCTTCAAATTATGCTTTGGGAGCAGTTCTCTCCCAAAGGGTTGGTAAGCTGTCGCATGTGATTTATTATGCTTCTAGGACTTTAGATGCAGCACAGGTTAATTACACAACAACTGAAAAAGAACTTTTGGCTATTGTTTTTGCACTTGACAAATTTAGATCATATTTGCTTGGTTCTAAGGTTGTAGTGTACACTGATCATGCTGCTCTGAAGTATCTTTTGAAAAAGACAGATTCCAAACCTAGGTTGATTAGGTGGATGTTGCTCCTCCAGGAGTTTGATCTTGAGATTCAGGATCGGAGTGGTGCGCATAACCTTGTCGCAGACCACTTGAGCAGGATAGAGAGAGAGGAGGATGCATTTCCTATCCGGGATGACTTCCCGGATGAGCAGCTTTTATCTTTACATGTTTCCCATCCCCTTCCCCAAACTCCTTGGTTTGCAGACATTGTTAATTATCTGGTTGCTTCTGTTTTTCCTGCCTTGGCATCCAAAGCTCAAAGAGACAAATTAAAGAGCGATGCCAAGCATTATGTATGGGATGACCCCTATTTATGGCGTTTTTGCAGTGATCAGGTCATTCGCAGGTGCATTCCAGACCAGGAGATCCAATCGGTTCTCCAATTTTGCCATGCTTCACCAGTGGGAGGCCACCTTGGTACTCAAAGGACAGCACGAAAGGTGCTGGATTCTGGATTTTATTGGCCTACCATTTTCAAGGATGCGAGCAACATCTGCAGCTCGTGTGAGCAGTGTCAAAGAGCAGGAGGCGCCCTATCTTGGAGGCAACAGATGCCGCAACAACCTATGTTGTTTTGTGAGGTGTTTGACGTCTGGGGTATAGATTTCATGGGCCCCTTTCCTGTTTCTTTTGGTTTTTATTATATCTTACTTGCTGTGGATTACGTATCCAAATGGGTGGAAGCTAAGGCCACCAGGACTAATGATGCTCAGGTTGTTGTAGATTTTGTCAGGTCTAATATCCTTTGCAGGTTTGGCATACCTAGAGCCATAGTCAGTGACCAAGGCACACACTTCTGCAATAGATCCATGCAAGCTTTGCTCAAGAAGTATGGGGTTGTGCACAAAGTCTCTACACCCTATCACCCCCAAACCAACGGGCAAGCTGAGATTTCAAATAGAGAGATCAAGCGGATTTTGGAGAAGATGGTGAAGCCTAATAGAAAGGATTGGAGCACACGATTGGAGGATGCTCTGTGGGCCCATCGGACCGCTTACAAGGCACCCATAGGGATGTCACCCTATCGGGTTGTCTTTGGTAAGGCGTGCCACCTGCCTGTGGAGATAGAGCACCGTGCATATTGGGCTGTGAAGCAATGTAACTTAGCTCTTGATCAAGCGGGTGAGGAGAGGAAGCTGCAGTTGAGTGAGCTAGATGAGATCCGCTTGGAGGCCTATGAGAACTCCAAATTCTACAAAGAGAAGACCAAGAAGCTTCATGATAACTCCATTTCCAGAAAGGAGTTCTTGGTTGGTCAAAAAGTTTTGCTCTACAACTCTAGGCTTGGACTCATGAGTGGAAAGCTCCGCTCTAAATGGATTGGACCGTTTGTAGTCACCCAAGTGTTTCCTTATGGCACTGTGGAGATCAAGAGTGAGTCCACGAACAAGAGCTTCAAAGTCAATGGCCACCGACTCAAGCCTTTCCTAACCACCCCTTCTTTGGATGATGCACCTGTGGAGGAGGCCTCATTGGTCGACCCCACTTTTGAACAACCATGACTTAGGGAGTCTCCTTTTCTCCTTCCTTACTCTTTTTATTACACTTGTCTATATCTGTCTGATTCTGCTATTTGTGTTCCATTGAGGACAATGTGTGATTTAAGTGTGGGGGGGAGAGTAGTTTAGGTTGCATATTTTGCTTTGATTTTTTTTTAGGTTTTGCTTAGTTTTGGGCATTTTCTTGCATGTTTTTGCTTCACTTTAGTAGAGTTTTGGTATCTCGTGTCTGAATTCATGCATTTCTGTGTGTAAAGTTGCTTTTGATAATTAAGAGGTGGTAACACTGTGATAGAATTATCCCTTTTGTGAGGATTTGAGCCTTAATTGTGGGTGGATTGCTATATATGCCACCTAATTTTCTGTCATGTGTGATTGCACTCTGGATTACTTGCACTCTAGAACTTGACTTGACTCTTGTTGATACTTGATTGCTCATGCACATTTTGAAATGATTTAGGCACTTTCTTTCTTGAATAAGCTACTAGCCATATGAGCCTACCTTGAATGAATGTATCCTTTGCTAGCCCCTTTGAGCCTTTTTATCCCTTTCCTTGTTCTTTAGCTCATTACAAGCCTATGACTGAAAAACCATGATTGTCCTAACCTTAGGGAATTTTGGAGCTTTGGAATTGTTTTGGGAATGGGTATTAGGTAAGAAGTGTGCTTTATGCTTTAATTGGTTGAGTTCTTGGTTTTGCCTCATTGGTTGTTATAGTTATGGCTTCATCTTCATGCCATTTGTGTTGTTTCTTCTTTTCTTTTTGTATATCTCTCAAAAACAAAAAAAAATAAAAGACAAAAATACAAAAAAAAAAAAAATGCAAAAATAAAAAGAAAAAAAAAGAAGAAAAAAAAAAAAGTGAATAAAAGGTTGTTGAGGCAAAGAGGATTGGAATTAGTGGTAGTTGATTTTGGGGTGGATTTTGCTTACTTTTTACTTATTCCCCATTGCTCCTCTATTCCTTTGGTTTTAGCTACATTCCCATATTTTTATCCTACCTTGTCCTTGGCCCCATTACAACCCTTAAAAGACCTTTTGATCATTTTGTGCATGTGTGTTGATGGTTGATGTTAGAGGTTTGTCAAGCTTATGGTTGTGTTTGTTTTTCATGATGTGCCTTGAGTGTAAATAATGATTAACCCCAAACACTTGAGTGTAAACACTTTTGAGTGATCCTTGTGAGTTTCTATCATCTTTGTGACTATCCTCTTGATGTCATTGGTTTCTTTGCATACTTGAAGTAATTGGATGATGTTCGCGGATGCTTTGACTCTTTGATCCTTAACCATTTTGTGTGCTTGAGTTTGCCCATTTCTTTGCATTTCCTAGAATTCATTGTGAAGTATGTAATCTCTTAGGTTAGCATTTCTTAGTTGTAGTCATCTTGTTGCATTATTCACTTTGGTGCATATTGATCTTCATAGTCCTATCTTTTGGTTTTGCCCAGGAGTGCAAAAGGATAAGTGTGGGGGTATTTGATGAGCATTTTATTTCCCATTATTCCTTGCATTATTTTACTCCTATTATTGATACTTGTTGCCCATTTGACATTGATTAGCTTGATTTATTGATTTAGAGTTTATTGGACTAATATTCCGAATATTGTTTAATTTGGGATTATTTGGCCTAATTAATTCTATTTCTATTTTCAGGTCATATGTGGCACAAGGACACTTTGGGAAGTTTGGAAATGAAGATTGAAGTATTGAAGTGAAGATTGTAATTTGCATTTAGGTCCCTTTTTAATTGTAATTTTCAGAATAGTGTTTCTTAGGACTTGGGCCCATGTTTTAGGCCCATTTTCATGTCTAAAGAGGGGAAATTCGTGTAACCCCCAAGACACACTCCCATTTCAGATTTCTCACTCTCTCTCTAGGTTAGAACTTCTCTCTTGGCTCTCCCAAGTGGTGGTGGCTGCTAGGGTTTTGTTTTTCCCCATTTCTACTCGTTTTTCTTCATTTATGGCCATGGAAGGCTAGACTTCAAGGGTTAATCCCTTTGGTATTGTATTATCTACTCTTGAGCTCTTGTTATTAATGCAATTTCATTTTCTCTTCTCTGTTTTCATGTTTATCGATGTGTAGTGGTTTGCTTAATTCCATTTCGTAGAGATAATACATGAATATAAATGCTTAATTTGTATTAACTCGTAAAAACTCCAATTCTGGTTTCTGATGCTTAATTAGAAGTTAGGGTTTGGAGTGATAACTGAATTTTCGCTTAGTATTTGGTTATCACGAGTTGGACAGAGGAGAGGAGAGGAATCGATCTTTAGTGAGCTAGGATTGAGTAGTGTACGTAGCCAAAGGGGTTTGCCCGCTTTTGTTTCTGATTTTCTTAGTTTTTATATTCTGTTTGTGTTTTGTTCTTCACATTTGTCACACACAAAAACCCCCCCCCCCCCATTTTACTGCACACTACGTGTTTGATACTTTGCCTAGACCGATATTCGCTGGGAAACGACCTAGGATCACCTTCCTAGTACTACAGAATAAACACCTTTTATTTTGATCGGGTACGGCCTCGATCAATTAGGACTTATAATAACCATTAGAATGATCCTAAACATTGCATGGTACCCCAAGGGACGTAGAGGGTGTAGCATGAGTCCTTGGAGGTTCTAACAAGTGTAGAATGGTTAAGAGAGTATTCTAAAGGCTTAGAATGGTCTAGGAATGTGTATTAGGACTTATAAGAACCATTAGAATGATCCTAAACATTGTTCGAGTCCCCAAGGGACTTAGAAGGTGTAGCATGAGTCCTTGGAGGTTCTAATAAGTGTAGAATGGTTAATAGAGTATTCTAAAGGCTTAGAATGGTCTAGGAATGTGTATTAGGACTTATAGGAACCATTAGAATGATCCTAAACAATGCATGGTACCCCAAGGGTTGTAGAGGGTGTACCATGAATCCTTGGAGGTTCTAACAAGCGTAAAATGGTTAAGAGAGTATTCTAAAGGCTTAGAATGGTCTAGGAATGTGTAATAGGACTTATAATAACCATTAGAATGATCCTAAACAAGGCTTGAGTCCCCAACGGACGTAGAGGGTGTACCATGAGTCCTTGGAGGTTCGAACAAGTGTAGAATGGTTAAGAGAGTATTGTAAAGGCTTAGAATGGTCTTGGAATGTGTATTAGGACTTTTAAGAACCACTAGAATGATCCTAAACATTGCTCGAGTCCCCAAGGGACGTAGAGGGTGCAGCATGAGTCCTTGGAGGTTCTAAGAAGTGTAGAATGGTTAAAAGAGTATTCTAAAGGCTTAGAATGGTCTAGGAATTTGTATTAGGACTTATAATAACCATTAGAATGATCCTAAACATTGCATGGTACCCCAAGGGATGTAGAGGGTGTAGCATGAGTCCTTGGAGGTTCTATCAAGTGTAGAATGGTTAAGAGAGTATTCTAAAGTCTTAGAATGGTCTAGGAATGTGTATTAGGACTTATAAGAACCATTAGAATGATCCTAGACATTGCATGGTACCCCAAGGGAAGTAGGGGGTGTACCATGAGTCCTTGGAGGTTCTAACAAGTGTAGAATGATTAAAAGAGTATTCTAAAGGCTTAGAATGGTCTAGGAATTTGTATTAGGACTTATAATAACCATTAGAATGATCCTAGACATTGCATTGTACCCCAAGGGAAGTAGAGGGTGTACCATGAGTCCTTGGAGGTTCTAACAAGTGTAGAATGGTTAAAAGAGTATTCTAAAGGCTTAGAATGGTCTATGAATTTGTATTAAGACTTATAATAACCATTAGAATGATCCTAAACATTGTTCGAGTCCCCAAGGGACTTAGAAGGTGTAGCATGAGTCCTTGGAGGTTCTAATAAGTGTAGAATGGTTAATAGAGTATTCTAAAGGCTTAGAATGGTCTAGGAATGTGTATTAGGACTTATAGGAACCATTAGAATGATCCTAAACAATGCATGGTACCCTAAGGGTTGTAGAGGGTGTACCATGAATCCTTGGAGGTTCTAACAAGCGTAGAATGGTTAAGAGAGTATTCTAAAGGATTAGAATGGTCTAGGAATGTGTAATAGGACTTATAATAACCATTAGAATGATCCTAAACAATGCTTGAGTCCCCTAGGGACGTAGAGGGTGTAGCATGAGTCCTTGGAGGTTCTAACAAGTGTAGAATGGTTAAAAGAGTATTCTAAAGGCTTAGAATAGTCTAGGAATGTGTATTAGGACTTATAAGAACCATTAGAATGATCGTAAACATTTCTCGAGTCCCCAAGGGACATAGAGGGTGTAGGATGAGTCATTGGAGGTTCTAATAAGTGTAGAATGGTTAAGAGAGTATTCTAAAGGCTTAGAATGGTCTAGGAATGTGTAATAGGACTTATAAGAACCATTAGAATGATCCTAAACAATGCATATTATCCCAAGGGACGTAGACGGTGTAGGATGAGTCCTTGGAGGTTCTATCAAGTGTAGAATGCATAAGAGAGTATTCTAAAGGCTTAGAATGGTCTAGGAATGTGTAATAGGACTTATAATAACCATTAGAATGATCCTAAACATTGCATGGTACCCCAAGGGAAGTAGAGGGTGTAGCATGAGTCCTTGGAGGTTCTAACAAGTGTAGAATGGTTAAAAAAGTATTCTAAAGGCTTAGAATGGTCTATGAATTTGTATTAGGACTTATAATAACCATTAGAATGATCCTAAACATTGCAAGGTACCCCAAGGGACGTAGAGGGTGTAGCATGAGTCCTTGGAGGTTCTAACAAGTGTAGAATGGTTAAGAGAGTATTCTAAAGGCTTAGAATGGTCTAGGAATGTGTATTAGGACTTATAAGAACCATTAGAATGATCCTAAACATTGTTTAGTACCCCAAGGGACATAGAGGGTGTAGCATGAGTCCTTGGAGGTTCTAACAAGTGTAGAATGGTTAAGAGAGTATTTTAAAGGCTTAGAATGGTCTAGGAATGTGTATTAGGACTTATAATAACCATTAGAATGATCCTAAACAATGCATGGTACCCCAAGGGACGTAGAGGGTGTACCATGAGTCCTTGGAGGTTCTAACAAGTGTTGAATGGTTAAGAGAGTATTCTAAAGGCTTAGAATGGTCTAGGAATGTGTATTAGGACTTATAATAACCATTAGAATGATCCTAGACATTGCATGGTACCCCAAGGGAAGTAGAGGGTGTACCATGAGTCCTTGGTGGTTCTAACAAGTGTAGAATGGTTAAAAGAGTATTCTAAAGGCTTAGAATGGTCTAGGAATTTGTATTAGGACTTATAATAACCATTAGAATGATCCTAAACAATGCATGGTACCCCAAGGGTTGTAGAGGGTGTACCATGAATCCTTGGAGGTTCTAACAAGCGTAAAATGGTTAAGAGAGTATTCTAAAGGCTTAGAATGGTCTAGGAATGTGTAATAGGACTTATAATAACCATTAGAATGATCCTAAACAAGGCTTGAGTCCCCAACGGACGTAGAGGGTGTACCATGAGTCCTTGGAGGTTCGAACAAGTGTAGAATGGTTAAGAGAGTATTGTAAAGGCTTAGAATGGTCTTGGAATGTGTATTAGGACTTTTAAGAACCACTAGAATGATCCTAAACATTGCTCGAGTCCCCAAGGGACGTAGAGGGTGCAGCATGAGTCCTTGGAGGTTCTAAGAAGTGTAGAATGGTTAAAAGAGTATTCTAAAGGCTTAGAATGGTCTAGGAATTTGTATTAGGACTTATAATAACCATTAGAATGATCCTAAACATTGCATGGTACCCCAAGGGATGTAGAGGGTGTAGCATGAGTCCTTGGAGGTTCTATCAAGTGTAGAATGGTTAAGAGAGTATTCTAAAGTCTTAGAATGGTCTAGGAATGTGTATTAGGACTTATAAGAACCATTAGAATGATCCTAGACATTGCATGGTACCCCAAGGGAAGTAGGGGGTGTACCATGAGTCCTTGGAGGTTCTAACAAGTGTAGAATGATTAAAAGAGTATTCTAAAGGCTTAGAATGGTCTAGGAATTTGTATTAGGACTTATAATAACCATTAGAATGATCCTAGACATTGCATTGTACCCCAAGGGAAGTAGAGGGTGTACCATGAGTCCTTGGAGGTTCTAACAAGTGTAGAATGGTTAAAAGAGTATTCTAAAGGCTTAGAATGGTCTATGAATTTGTATTAAGACTTATAATAACCATTAGAATGATCCTAAACATTGTTCGAGTCCCCAAGGGACTTAGAAGGTGTAGCATGAGTCCTTGGAGGTTCTAATAAGTGTAGAATGGTTAATAGAGTATTCTAAAGGCTTAGAATGGTCTAGGAATGTGTATTAGGACTTATAGGAACCATTAGAATGATCCTAAACAATGCATGGTACCCTAAGGGTTGTAGAGGGTGTACCATGAATCCTTGGAGGTTCTAACAAGCGTAGAATGGTTAAGAGAGTATTCTAAAGGATTAGAATGGTCTAGGAATGTGTAATAGGACTTATAATAACCATTAGAATGATCCTAAACAATGCTTGAGTCCCCTAGGGACGTAGAGGGTGTAGCATGAGTCCTTGGAGGTTCTAACAAGTGTAGAATGGTTAAAAGAGTATTCTAAAGGCTTAGAATAGTCTAGGAATGTGTATTAGGACTTATAAGAACCATTAGAATGATCGTAAACATTTCTCGAGTCCCCAAGGGACATAGAGGGTGTAGGATGAGTCATTGGAGGTTCTAATAAGTGTAGAATGGTTAAGAGAGTATTCTAAAGGCTTAGAATGGTCTAGGAATGTGTAATAGGACTTATAAGAACCATTAGAATGATCCTAAACAATGCATATTATCCCAAGGGACGTAGAGGGTGTAGGATGAGTCCTTGGAGGTTCTATCAAGTGTAGAATGCATAAGAGAGTATTCTAAAGGCTTAGAATGGTCTAGGAATGTGTAATAGGACTTATAATAACCATTAGAATGATCCTAAACATTGCATGGTACCCCAAGGGAAGTAGAGGGTGTAGCATGAGTCCTTGGAGGTTCTAACAAGTGTAGAATGGTTAAAAAAGTATTCTAAAGGCTTAGAATGGTCTATGAATTTGTATTAGGACTTATAATAACCATTAGAATGATCCTAAACATTGCATGGTACCCCAAGGGACGTAGAGGGTGTAGCATGAGTCCTTGGAGGTTCTAACAAGTGTAGAATGGTTAAGAGAGTATTCTAAAGGCTTAGAATGGTCTAGGAATGTGTATTAGGACTTATAAGAACCATTAGAATGATCCTAAACATTGTTTAGTACCCCAAGGGACATAGAGGGTGTAGCATGAGTCCTTGGAGGTTCTAACAAGTGTAGAATGGTTAAGAGAGTATTTTAAAGGCTTAGAATGGTCTAGGAATGTGTATTAGGACTTATAATAACCATTAGAATGATCCTAAACAATGCATGGTACCCCAAGGGACGTAGAGGGTGTACCATGAGTCCTTGGAGGTTCTAACAAGTGTTGAATGGTTAAGAGAGTATTCTAAAGGCTTAGAATGGTCTAGGAATGTGTATTAGGAATTATAATAACCATTAGAATGATCCTAGACATTGCATGGTACCCCAAGGGAAGTAGAGGGTGTACCATGAGTCCTTGGTGGTTCTAACAAGTGTAGAATGGTTAAAAGAGTATTCTAAAGGCTTAGAATGGTCTAGGAATTTGTATTAGGACTTATAATAACCATTAGAATGATCCTAAACATTGCATGGTACCCCAAGGGATGTAGAGGGTGTAGCATGAGTCCTCGGAGGTTCTAACAAGTGTAGAATGGTTAAGAGAGTATTCTAAAGGCTTAGAATGGTCTAGGAATGTGTATTAGGACTTATAAGAACCATTAGAATGATCCTAAACATTGTTCGAGTCCCCAAGGGACTTAGAGGGTGTAGCATGAGTCCTTGGAGGTTCTAATAAGTGTAGAATGGTTAATAGAGTATTCTAAAGGCTTAGAATGGTCTAGGAATGTGTATTAGGACTTATAAGAACCATTAGAATGATCCTAAACAATGCATGGTACCCCAAGGGTTGTAGAGGGTGTACCATGAATCCTTGGAGGTTCTAACAAGCATAGAATGGTTAAGAGAGTATTCTAAGGGATTAGAATGGTCTAGGAATGTGTAATAGGACTTATAATAACCATTAGAATGATCCTAAACAAGGCTTGAGTCCCCAACGGACGTAGAGGGTGTACCATGAGTCCTTGGAGGTTCGAACAAGTGTAGAATGGTTAAAAGAGTATTCTAAAGGCTTAGAATAGTCTAGGAATGTGTATTAGGACTTATAAGAACCATTAGAATGATCCTAAACATTTCTCGAGTCCCCAAGGGACATAGAGGGTGTAGGATGAGTCCTTGGAGGTTCTAATAAGTGTAGAATGGTTAAGAGAGTATTCTAAAGGCTTAGAATGGTCTAGGAATGTGTAATAGGACTTATAAGAACCATTAGAATGATCCTAAACAATGCATATTATCCCAAGGGACGTAGAGGGTGTAAGATGAGTCCTTGGAGGTTCTAACAAGTGTAGAATGGATAAGAGAGTATTCTAAAGGCTTAGATTGGTCTAGGAATGTGTAATAGGACTTATAATAACCATTAGAATGATCCTAAACATTGCATGGTACCCCAAGGGAAGTAGAGGGTGTACCATGAGTCCTTGGAGGTTCTAACAAGTGTAGAATGGTTAAAAAAGTATTCTAAAGGCTTAGAATGGTCTATGAATTTGTATTAGGACTTATAATAACCATTAGAATGATCCTAAACATTGCATGGTACCCCAAGGGACGTAGAGGGTGTAGCATGAGTCCTTGGAGGTTCTAACAAGTGTAGAATGGTTAAGAGAGTATTCTAAAGGCTTAGAATGGTCTAGGAATGTGTATTAGGACTTATAAGAACCATTAGAATGATCCTAAACAATGCTTGAGTCCCCAACGGACGTAGAGGGTGTACCATGAGTCCTTGGAGGTTCGAACAAGTGTAGAATGGTTAAGAGAGTATTGTAAAGGCTTAGAATGGTCTTGGAATGTGTATTAGGACTTTTAAGAACCACTAGAATGATCCTAAACATTGCTCGAGTCCCCAAGGGACGTAGAGGGTGCAGCATGAGTCCTTGGAGGTTCTAAGAAGTGTAGAATGGTTAAAAGAGTATTCTAAAGGCTTAGAATGGTCTAGGAATTTGTATTAGGACTTATAATAACCATTAGAATGATCCTAAACATTGCATGGTACCCCAAGGGATGTAGAGGGTGTAGCATGAGTCCTTGGAGGTTCTAACAAGTGTAGAATGGTTAAGAGAGTATTCTAAAGTCTTAGAATGGTCTAGGAGTGTGTATTAGGACTTATAAGAACCATTAGAATGATCCTAAACATTGTTCGAGTCCCCAAGGGACTTAGAGGGTGTAGCATGAGTCCTTGGAGGTTCTAATAAGTGTAGAATGGTTAATAGAGTATTCTAAAGGCTTAGAATGGTATAGGAATGTGTATTAGGACTTATAAGAACCATTAGAATGATCCTAAACATTGTTCGAGTCCCCAAGGGACTTAGAGGGTGTAGCATGAGTCCTTGGAGGTTCTAATAAGTGTAGAATGGTTAATAGAGTATTCTAAAGGCTTAGAATGGTATAGGAATGTGTATTAGGACTTATAAGAACCATTAGAATGATCCTAAACATTGTTCGAGTCCCCAAGGGACTTAGAGGGTGTAGCATGAGTCCTTGGAGGTTCTAATAAGTGTAGAATGGTTAAGAGAGTATTCTAAAGGCTTAGAATGGTCTAGGAATGTGTATTAGGACTTATAAGAACCATTTGAATGATCCTAAACAATGCATGGTACCCCAAGGGTTGTAGAGGGTGTACCATGAATCCTTGGAGGTTCTAACAAGCGTAGAATGGTTAAGAGAGTATTCTAAAGGATTAGAATGGTCTAGGAATGTGTAATAGGACTTATAATAACCATTAGAATGATCCTAAACAATGCTTGAGTCCCCTAGGGACGTAGAGGGTGTAGCATGAGTCCTTGGAGGTTCTAACAAGTGTAGAATGGTTAAAAGAGTATTCTAAAGGCTTAGAATAGTCTAGGAATGTGTATTAGGACTTATAAGAACCATTAGAATAATCCTAAACATTTCTCGAGTCCCCAAGGGACATAGAGGGTGTAGGATGAGTCATTGGAGGTTCTAAAAAGTGTAGAATGGTTAAGAGAGTATTCTAAAGGCTTAGAATGGTCTAGGAATGTGTAATAGGACTTATAAGAACCATTAGAATGATCCTAAACAATGCATATTATCCCAAGGGACGTAGAGGGTGTAGGATGAGTCCTTGGAGGTTCTAACAAGTGTAGAATGGATAAGAGAGTATTCTAAAGGCTTAGAATGGTCTAGGAATGTGTAATAGGACTTATAATAACCATTAGAATGATCCTAAACATTGCATGGTACCCCAAGGGAAGTAGAGGGTGTACCATGAGTCCTTGGAGGTTCTAACAAGTGTAGAATGGTTAAAAAAGTATTCTAAAGGCTTAGAATGGTCTATGAATTTGTATTAGGACTTATAATAACCATTAGAATGATCCTAAACATTGCATGGTACCCCAAGGGATGTAGAGGGTGTAGCATGAGTCCTCGGAGGTTCTAACAAGTGTAGAATGGTTAAGAGAGTATTCTAAAGGCTTAGAATGGTCTAGGAATGTGTATTAGGACTTATAAGAACCATTAGAATGATCGTAAACATTGTTCGAGTCCCCAAGGGACTTAGAGGGTGTAGCATGAGTCCTTGGAGGTTCTAATAAGTGTAGAATGGTTAATAGAGTATTCTAAAGGCTTAGAATGGTCTAGGAATGTGTATTAGGACTTATAAGAACCATTAGAATGATCCTAAACAATGCATGGTACCCCAAGGGTTGTAGAGGGTGTACCATGAATCCTTGGAGGTTCTAACAAGCGTAGAATGGTTAAGAGAGTATTCTAAAGGATTAGAATGGTCTAGGAATGTGTAATAGGACTTATAATTACCATTAGAATGATCCTAAACAATGCTTGAGTCCCCTAGGGACATAGAGGGTGTAGCATGAGTCCTTGGAGGTTCTAACAAGTGTAGAATGGTTAAAAGAGTATTCTAAAGGCTTAGAATAGTCTAGGAATGTGTATTAGGACTTATAAGAACCATTAGAATGATCCTAAACATTGCATGGTACCCCAAGGGATGTAGAGGGTGTAGCATGAGTCCTTGGAGGTTCTAACAAGTGTAGAATGGCTAAGAGAGTATTCTAAAGTCTTAGAATGGTCTAGGAATGTGTATTAGGACTTATAAGAACCATTAGAATGATCCTAAACAATTTTTAGTACCCCAAGGGATATAGAGGGTGTAGCATGAGTCCTTGGAGGTTCTAACAAGTGTAGAATGGTTAAGAGAGTATTTTAAAGGCTTAGAATGGTCTAGGAATGTGTATTAGGACTTATAATAACCATTAGAATGATCCTAAACAATGCATGGTACCCCAAGGGACGTAGAGGGTGTACCATGAGTCCTTGGAGGTTCTAACAAGTGTTGAATGGTTAAGAGAGTATTCTAAAGGCTTAGAATGGTCTAGGAATGTGTATTAGGACTTATAATAACCATTAGAATGATCCTAGACATTGCATGGTACCCCAAGGGAAGTAGAGGGTGTACCATGAGTCCTTGGAGGTTCTAACAAGTGTAGAATGGTTAAAAGAGTATTCTAAAGGCTTAGAATGGTCTAGGAATTTGTATTAGGACTTAAAATAACCATTAGAATGATCCTAAACATTGCATGGTACCCCAAGGGATGTAGAGGGTGTAGCATGAGTCCTTGGAGGTTCTAACAAGTGTAGAATGGTTAAGAGAGTATTCTAAAGGCTTAGAATGGTCTAGGAATGTGTATTAGGACTTATAAGAACCATTAGAATGATCCTAAACATTGTTCGAGTCCCCAAGGGACTTAGAGGGTGTAGCATGAGTCCTTGGAGGTTCTAATAAGTGTAGAATGGTTAATAGAGTATTCTAAAGGCTTAGAATGGTCTAGGAATGTGTATTAGGACTTATAAGAACCATTAGAATGATCCTAAACAATGCATGGTACCCCAAGGGTTGTAGAGGGTGTACCATGAATCCTTGGAGGTTCTAACAAGCATAGAATGGTTAAGAGAGTATTCTAAAGGATTAGAATGGTCTAGGAATGTTAATAGGACTTATAATAACCATTAGAATGATCCTAAACAATGCTTGAGTCCCCTATGGACGTAGAGGGTGTAGCATGATTCCTTGGAGGTTCTAACAAGTGTAGAATGGTTAAAAGAGTATTCTAAAGGCTTAGAATAGTCTAGGAATGTGTATTAGGACTTATAAGAACCATTAGAATGATCCTAAACATTTCTCGAGTCCCCAAGGGACATAGAGGGTGTAGGATGAGTCCTTGGAGGTTCTAATAAGTGTAGAATGGTTAAGAGAGTATTCTAAAGGCTTAGAATGGTCTAGGAATGTGTAATAGGACTTATAAGAACCATTAGAATGATCCTAAACAATGCATATTATCCCAAGGGACGTAGAGGGTGTAGGATGAGTCCTTGGAGGTTCTAACAAGTGTAGAATGGATAAGAGAGTATTCTAAAGGCTTAGATTGGTCTAGGAATGTGTAATAGGACTTATAATAACCATTAGAATGATCCTAAACATTGCATGGTACCCCAAGGGAAGTAGAGGGTGTACCATGAGTCCTTGGAGGTTCTAACAAGTGTAGAATGGTTAAAAAAGTATTCTAAAGGCTTAGAATGGTCTATGAATTTGTATTAGGACTTATAATAACCATTAGAATGATCCTAAACATTGCATGGTACCCCAAGGGTTGTAGAGGGTGTACCATGAATCCTTGGAGGTTCTAACAAGCGTAGAATGGTTAAGAGAGTATTCTAAAGGATTAGAATGGTCTAGGAATGTGTAATAGGACTTATAATAACCATTAGAATGATCCTAAACAATGCTTGAGTCCCCTAGGGACGTAGAGGGTGTAGCATGAGTCCTTGGAGGTTCTAACAAGTGTAGAATGGTTAAAAGAGTATTCTAAAGGCTTAGAATAGTCTAGGAATGTGTATTAGGACTTATAAGAACCATTAGAATGATCCTAAACATTTCTCGAGTCCCCAAGGGACATAGAGGGTGTAGGATGAGTCATTGGAGGTTCTAAAAAGTGTAGAATGGTTAAGAGAGTATTCTAAAGGCTTAGAATGGTCTAGGAATGTGTAATAGGACTTATAAGAACCATTAGAATGATCCTAAACAATGCATATTATCCCAAGGGACGTAGAGGGTGTAGGATGAGTCCTTGGAGGTTCTAACAAGTGTAGAATGGATAAGAGAGTATTCTAAAGGCTTAGAATGGTCTAGGAATGTGTAATAGGACTTATAATAACCATTAGAATGATCCTAAACATTGCATGGTACCCCAAGGGAAGTAGAGGGTGTACCATGAGTCCTCGGAGGTTCTAACAAGTGTAGAATGGTTAAGAGAGTATTCTAAAGGCTTAGAATGGTCTAGGAATGTGTATTAGGACTTATAAGAACCATTAGAATGATCGTAAACATTGTTCGAGTCCCCAAGGGACTTAGAGGGTGTAGCATGAGTCCTTGGAGGTTCTAATAAGTGTAGAATGGTTAATAGAGTATTCTAAAGGCTTAGAATGGTCTAGGAATGTGTATTAGGACTTATAAGAACCATTAGAATGATCCTAAACAATGCATGGTACCCCAAGGGTTGTAGAGGGTGTACCATGAATCCTTGGAGGTTCTAACAAGCGTAGAATGGTCTAGGAATGTGTAATAGGACTTATAATTACCATTAGAATGATCCTAAACAATGCTTGAGTCCCCTAGGGACATAGAGGGTGTAGCATGAGTCCTTGGAGGTTCTAACAAGTGTAGAATGGTTAAAAGAGTATTCTAAAGGCTTAGAATAGTCTAGGAATGTGTATTAGGACTTATAAGAACCATTAGAATGATCCTAAACATTGCATGGTACCCCAAGGGATGTAGAGGGTGTAGCATGAGTCCTTGGAGGTTCTAACAAGTGTAGAATGGCTAAGAGAGTATTCTAAAGTCTTAGAATGGTCTAGGAATGTGTATTAGGACTTATAAGAACCATTAGAATGATCCTAAACAATTTTTAGTACCCCAAGGGATATAGAGGGTGTAGCATGAGTCCTTGGAGGTTCTAACAAGTGTAGAATGGTTAAGAGAGTATTTTAAAGGCTTAGAATGGTCTAGGAATGTGTATTAGGACTTATAATAACCATTAGAATGATCCTAAACAATGCATGGTACCCCAAGGGACGTAGAGGGTGTACCATGAGTCCTTGGAGGTTCTAACAAGTGTTGAATGGTTAAGAGAGTATTCTAAAGGCTTAGAATGGTCTAGGAATGTGTATTAGGACTTATAATAACCATTAGAATGATCCTAGACATTGCATGGTACCCCAAGGGAAGTAGAGGGTGTACCATGAGTCCTTGGAGGTTCTAACAAGTGTAGAATGGTTAAAAGAGTATTCTAAAGGCTTAGAATGGTCTAGGAATTTGTATTAGGACTTAAAATAACCATTAGAATGATCCTAAACATTGCATGGTACCCCAAGGGATGTAGAGGGTGTAGCATGAGTCCTTGGAGGTTCTAACAAGTGTAGAATGGTTAAGAGAGTATTCTAAAGGCTTAGAATGGTCTAGGAATGTGTATTAGGACTTATAAGAACCATTAGAATGATCCTAAACATTGTTCGAGTCCCCAAGGGACTTAGAGGGTGTAGCATGAGTCCTTGGAGGTTCTAATAAGTGTAGAATGGTTAATAGAGTATTCTAAAGGCTTAGAATGGTCTAGGAATGTGTATTAGGACTTATAAGAACCATTAGAATGATCCTAAACAATGCATGGTACCCCAAGGGTTGTAGAGGGTGTACCATGAATCCTTGGAGGTTCTAACAAGCATAGAATGGTTAAGAGAGTATTCTAAAGGATTAGAATGGTCTAGGAATGTTAATAGGACTTATAATAACCATTAGAATGATCCTAAACAATGCTTGAGTCCCCTATGGACGTAGAGGGTGTAGCATGATTCCTTGGAGGTTCTAACAAGTGTAGAATGGTTAAAAGAGTATTCTAAAGGCTTAGAATAGTCTAGGAATGTGTATTAGGACTTATAAGAACCATTAGAATGATCCTAAACATTTCTCGAGTCCCCAAGGGACATAGAGGGTGTAGGATGAGTCCTTGGAGGTTCTAATAAGTGTAGAATGGTTAAGAGAGTATTCTAAAGGCTTAGAATGGTCTAGGAATGTGTAATAGGACTTATAAGAACCATTAGAATGATCCTAAACAATGCATATTATCCCAAGGGACGTAGAGGGTGTAGGATGAGTCCTTGGAGGTTCTAACAAGTGTAGAATGGATAAGAGAGTATTCTAAAGGCTTAGATTGGTCTAGGAATGTGTAATAGGACTTATAATAACCATTAGAATGATCCTAAACATTGCATGGTACCCCAAGGGAAGTAGAGGGTGTACCATGAGTCCTTGGAGGTTCTAACAAGTGTAGAATGGTTAAAAAAGTATTCTAAAGGCTTAGAATGGTCTATGAATTTGTATTAGGACTTATAATAACCATTAGAATGATCCTAAACATTGCATGGTACCCCAAGGGACGTAGAGGGTGTAGCATGAGACCTTGGAGGTTCTAACAAGTGTAGAATGGTTAAGAGAGTATTCTAAAGGCTTAGAATGGTCTAGGAATGTGTATTAGGACTTATAAGAACCATTAGAATGATCGTAAACATTGTTGAGTACCCCAAGGGACATAGAGGGTGTAGCATGAGTCCTTGGAGGTTCTAACAAGTGTAGAATGGTTAAGAGAGTATTTTAAAGGCTTAGAATGGTCTAGGAATGTGTATTAGGAATTATAATAACCATTAGAATGATCCTAAACAATGCATGGTACCCCAAGGGACGTAGAGGGTGTACCATGAGTCCTTGGAGGTTCTAACAAGTGTTGAATGGTTAAGAGAGTATTCTAAAGGCTTAGAATGGTCTAGGAATGTGTATTAGGACTTATAATAACCATTAGAATGATCCTAGACATTGCATGGTACCCCAAGGGAAGTAGAGGGTGTACCATGAGTCCTTGGAGGTTCTAACAAGTGTAGAATGGTTAAAAGAGTATTCTAAAGGCTTAGAATGGTCTAGGAATTTGTATTAGGACTTATAATAACCATTAGAATGATCCTAAACATTGCATGGAACCCCAAGGGATGTAGAGGGTGTAGCATGAGTCCTTGGAGGTTCTAACAAGTGTAGAATGGTTAAGAGAGTATTCTAAAGGCTTAGAATGGTCTAGGAATGTGTATTAGGACTTATAAGAACCATTAGAATGATCCTAAACATTGTTCGAGTCCCCAAGGGACTTAGAGGGTGTAGCATGAGTCCTTGGAGGTTCTAATAAGTGTAGAATGGTTAATAGAGTATTCTAAAGGCTTAGAATGGTCTAGGAATGTGTATTAGGACTTATAAGAACCATTAGAATGATCCTAAACAATGCATGGTACCCCAAGGGTTGTAGAGGGTGTACCATGAATCCTTGGAGGTTCTAACAAGCATAGAATGGTTAAGAGAGTATTCTAAAGGATTAGAATGGTCTAGGAATGTTAATAGGACTTATAATAACCATTAGAATGATCCTAAACAATGCTTGAGTCCCCTATGGACGTAGAGGGTGTAGCATGATTCCTTGGAGGTTCTAACAAGTGTAGAATGGTTAAAAGAGTATTCTAAAGGCTTAGAATAGTCTAGGAATGTGTATTAGGACTTATAAGAACCATTAGAATGATCCTAAACATTTCTCGAGTCCCCAAGGGACATAGAGGGTGTAGGATGAGTCCTCGGAGGTTCTAATAAGTGTAGAATGGTTAAGAGAGTATTCTAAAGGCTTAGAATGGTCTAGGAATGTGTAATAGGACTTATAAGAACCATTAGAATGATCCTAAACAATGCATATTATCCCAAGGGACGTAGAGGGTGTAGGATGAGTCCTTGGAGGTTCTAACAAGTGTAGAATGGATAAGAGAGTATTCTAAAGGCTTAGATTGGTCTAGGAATGTGTAATAGGACTTATAATAACCATTAGAATGATCCTAAACATTGCATGGTACCCCAAGGGAAGTAGAGGGTGTACCATGAGTCCTTGGAGGTTCTAACAAGTGTAGAATGGTTAAAAAAGTATTCTAAAGGCTTAGAATGGTCTATGAATTTGTATTAGGACTTATAATAACCATTAGAATGATCCTAAACATTGCATGGTACCCCAAGGGACGTAGAGGGTGTAGCATGAGTCCTTGGAGGTTCTAACAAGTGTAGAATGGTTAAGAGAGTATTCTAAAGGCTTAGAATGGTCTAGGAATGTGTATTAGGACTTATAAGAACCATTAGAATGATCGTAAACATTGTTGAGTACCCCAAGGGACATAGAGGGTGTAGCATGAGTCCTTGAAGGTTCTAACAAGTGTAGAATGGTTAAGAGAGTATTTTAAAGGCTTAGAATGGTCTAGGAATGTGTATTAGGACTTATAATAACCATTAGAATGATCCTAAACAATGCATGGTACCCCAAGGGACGTAGAGGGTGTACCATGAGTCCTTGGAGGTTCTAACAAGTGTTGAATGGTTAAGAGAGTATTCTAAAGGCTTAGAATGGTCTAGGAATGTGTATTAGGACTTATAATAACCATTAGAATGATCCTAGACATTGCATGGTACCCCAAGGGAAGTAGAGGGTGTACCATGAGTCCTTGGAGGTTCTAACAAGTGTAGAATGGTTAAAAGAGTATTCTAAAGGCTTAGAATGGTCTAGGAACTTGTATTAGGACTTATAATAACCATTAGAATGATCCTAAACATTGCATGGTACCCCAAGGGATGTAGAGGGTGTAGCATGAGTCCTCGGAGGTTCTAACAAGTGTAGAATGGTTAAGAGAGTATTCTAAAGGCTTAGAATGGTCTAGGAATGTGTATTAGGACTTATAAGAACCATTAGAATGATCCTAAACATTGTTCGAGTCCCCAAGGGACTTAGAGGGTGTAGCATGAGTCCTTGGAGGTTCTAATAAGTGTAGAATGGTTAATAGAGTATTCTAAAGGGTTAGAATGGTATAGGAATGTGTATTAGGACTTATAAGAACCATTAGAATGATCCTAAACAATGCATGGTACCCCAAGGGTTGTAGAGGGTGTACCATGAATCCTTGGAGGTTCTAACAAGCGTAGAATGGTTAAGAGAGTATTCTAAAGGATTAGAATGGTCTAGGAATGTGTAATAGGACTTATAATAACCATTAGAATGATCCTAAACAATGCTTGAGTCCCCTAGGGACGTAGAGGGTGTAGCATGAGTCCTTGGAGGTTCTAACAAGTGTAGAATGGTTAAAAGAGTATTCTAAAGGCTTAGAATAGTCTAGGAATGTGTATTAGGACTTATAAGAACCATTAGAATGATCCTAAACATTTCTCGAGTCCCAAAGGGACATAGAGGGTGTAGGATGAGTCATTGAAGGTTCTAATAAGTGTAGAATGGTTAAGAGAGTATTCTAAAGGCTTAGAATGGTCTAGGAATGTGTAATAGGACTTATAAGAACCATTAGAATGATCCTAAACAATGCATATTATCCCAAGGGACGTAGAGGGTGTAGGATGAGTCCTTGGAGGTTCTAACAAGTGTAGAATGGATAAGAGAGTATTCTAAAGGCTTAGAATGGTCTAGGAATGTGTAATAGGACTTATAATAACCATTAGAATGATCCTAAACATTGCATGGTACCCCAAGGGAAGTAGAGGGTGTACCATGAGTCCTTGGAGGTTCTAACAAGTGTAGAATGGTTAAAAAAGTATTCTAAAGGCTTAGAATGGTCTATGAATTTGTATTAGGACTTATAATAACCATTAGAATGATCCTAAACATTGCATGGTACCCCAAGGGACGTAGAGGGTGTAGCATGAGTCCTTGGAGGTTCTAACAAGTGTAGAATGGTTAAGAGAGTATTCTAAAGGCTTAGAATGGTCTAGGAATGTGTATTAGGACTTATAAGAACCATTAGAATGATCCTAAACATTGTTCGAGTCCCCAAGGGACTTAGAGGGTGTAGCATGAGTCCTTGGAGGTTCTAATAAGTGTAGAATGGTTAATAGAGTATTCTAAAGGCTTAGAATGGTATAGGAATGTGTATTAGGACTTATAAGAACCATTAGAATGATCCTAAACAATGCATGGTACCCCAAGGGTTGTAGAGGGTGTACCATGAATCCTTGGAGGTTCTAACAAGCGTAGAATGGTTAAGAGAGTATTCTAAAGGATTAGAATGGTCTAGGAATGTGTAATAGGACTTATAATAACCATTAGAATGATCCTAAACAATGCTTGAGTCCCCTAGGGACGTAGAGGGTGTAGCATGAGTCCTTGGAGGTTCTAACAAGTGTAGAATGGTTAAAAGAGTATTCTAAAGGCTTAGAATAGTCTAGGAATGTGTATTAGGACTTATAAGAACCATTAGAATGATCCTAAACATTTCTCGAGTCCCCAAGGGACATAGAGGGTGTAGGATGAGTCATTGGAGGTTCTAATAAGTGTAGAATGGTTAAGAGAGTATTCTAAAGGCTTAGAATGGTCTAGGAATGTGTAATAGGACTTATAAGAACCATTAGAATGATCCTAAACAATGCATATTATCCCAAGGGACGTAGAGGGTGTAGGATGAGTCCTTGGAGGTTCTAACAAGTGTAGAATGGATAAGAGAGTATTCTAAAGGCTTAGAATGGTCTAGGAATGTGTAATAGGACTTATAATAACCATTAGAATGATCCTAAACATTGCATGGTACCCCAAGGGAAGTAGAGGGTGTACCATGAGTCCTTGGAGGTTCTAACAAGTGTAGAATGGTTAAAAAAGTATTCTAAAGGCTTAGAATGGTCTATGAATTTGTATTAGGACTTATAATAACCATTAGAATGATCCTAAACATTGCATGGTACCCCAAGGGACGTAGAGGGTGTAGCATGAGTCCTTGGAGGTTCTAACAAGTGTAGAATGGTTAAGAGAGTATTCTAAAGGCTTAGAATGGTCTAGGAATGTGTATTAGGACTTATAAGAACCATTAGAATGATCTTAAACATTGTTCGAGTCCCCAAGGGACTTAGAGGGTGTAGCATGAGTCCTTGGAGGTTCTAATAAGTGTAGAATGGTTAATAGAGTATTCTAAAGGCTTAGAATGGTATAGGAATGTGTATTAGGACTTATAAGAACCATTAGAATGATCCTAAACAATGCATGGTACCCCAAGGGTTGTAGAGGGTGTACCATGAATCCTTGGAGGTTCTAACAAGCGTAGAATGGTTAAGAGAGTATTCTAAAGGATTAGAATGGTCTAGGAATGTGTAATAGGACTTATAATAACCATTAGAATGATCCTAAACAATGCTTGAGTCCCCTAGGGACGTAGAGGGTGTAGCATGAGTCCTTGG
The DNA here is from genome assembly GCA_037953625.1 of Crotalaria pallida. Lineage (NCBI taxonomy): Eukaryota > Viridiplantae > Streptophyta > Magnoliopsida > Fabales > Fabaceae > Crotalaria > Crotalaria pallida. The sequence goes on along the minus strand of CM075655.1, from coordinate 59,395,845 downwards.
AGGTTCTAACAAGTGTAGAATGGTTAAAAGAGTATTCTAAAGGCTTAGAATAGTCTAGGAATGTGTATTAGGACTTATAAGAACCATTAGAATGATCCTAAACATTTCTCGAGTCCCCAATGGACATAGAGGGTGTAGGATGAGTCATTGGAGGTTCTAATAAGTGTAGAATGGTTAAGAGAGTATTTTAAAGGCTTAGAATGGTCTAGGAATGTGTAATAGGACTTATAAGAACCATTAGAATGATCCTAAACAATGCATATTATCCCAAGGGACGTAGAGGGTGTAGGATGAGTCCTTGGAGGTTCTAACAAGTGTAGAATGGATAAGAGAGTATTCTAAAGGCTTAGAATGGTCTAGGAATGTGTAATAGGACTTATAATAACCAATAGAATGATCCTAAACATTGCATAGTACCCCAAGGGAAGTAGAGGGTGTACCATGAGTCCTTGGAGGTTCTAACAAGTGTAGAATGGTTAAAAAAGTATTCTAAAGGCTTAGAATGGTCTATGAATTTGTATTAGGACTTATAATAACCATTAGAATGATCCTAAACATTGCATGGTACCCCAAGGGACGTAGAGGGTGTAGCATGAGTCCTTGGAGGTTCTAACAAGTGTAGAATGGTTAAGAGAGTATTCTAAAGGCTTAGAATGGTCTAGAAATGTGTATTAGGACTTATAAGAACCATTAGAATGATCCTAAACATTGTTTAGTACCCCAAGGGACATAGAGGGTGTAGCATGAGTCCTTGGAGGTTCTAACAAGTGTAGAATGGTTAAGAGAGTATTTTAAAGGCTTAGAATGGTCTAGGAATGTGTATTAGGACTTATAATAACCATTAGAATGATCCTAAACAATGCATCGTACCCCAAGGGACGTAGAGGGTGTACCATGAGTCCTTGGAGGTTCTAACAAGTGTTGAATGGTTAAGAGAGTATTCTAAAGGCTTAGAATGGTCTAGGAATGTGTATTAGGACTTATAATAACCATTAGAATGATCCTAGACATTGCATGGTACCCCAAGGGAAGTAGAGGGTGTACCATGAGTCCTTGGAGGTTCTAACAAGTGTAGAATGGTTAAAAGAGTATTCTAAAGGCTTAGAATGGTCTAGGAATTTGTATTAGGACTTATAATAACCATTAGAATGATCCTAAAAATTGCATGGTACCCCAAGGGATGTAGAGGGTGTAGCATGAGTCCTCGGAGGTTCTAACAAGTGTAGAATGGTTAAGAGAGTATTCTAAAGGCTTAGAATGGTCTAGGAATGTGTATTAGGACTTATAAGAACCATTAGAATGATCCTAAACATTGTTCGAGTCCCCAAGGGACTTAGAGGGTGTAGCATGAGTCCTTGGAGGTTCTAATAAGTGTAGAATGGTTAATAGAGTATTCTAAAGGCTTAGAATGGTATAGGAATGTGTATTAGGACTTATAAGAACCATTAGAATGATCCTAAACAATGCATGGTACCCCAAGGGTTGTAGAGGGTGTACCATGAATCCTTGGAGGTTCTAACAAGCGTAGAATGGTTAAGAGAGTATTCTAAAGGATTAGAATGGTCTAGGAATGTGTAATAGGACTTATAATAACCATTAGAATGATCCTAAACAATGCTTGAGTCCCCTAGGGACGTAGAGGGTGTAGCATGAGTCCTTGGAGGTTCTAACAAGTGTAGAATGGTTAAAAGAGTATTCTAAAGGCTTAGAATAGTCTAGGAATGTGTATTAGGACTTATAAGAACCATTAGAATGATCCTAAACATTTCTCGAGTCCCCAAGGGACATAGAGGGTGTAGGATGAGTCATTGGAGGTTCTAATAAGTGTAGAATGGTTAAGAGAGTATTCTAAAGGCTTAGAATGGTCTAGGAATGTGTAATAGGACTTATAAGAACCATTAGAATGATCCTAAACAATGCATATTATCCCAAGGGACGTAGAGGGTGTAGGATGAGTCCTTGGAGGTTCTAACAAGTGTAGAATGGATAAGAGAGTATTCTAAAGGCTTAGAATGGTCTAGGAATGTGTAATAGGACTTATAATAACCATTAGAATGATCCTAAACATTGCATGGTACCCCAAGGGAAGTAGAGGGTGTACCATGAGTCCTTGGAGGTTCTAACAAGTGTAGAATGGTTAAAAAAGTATTCTAAAGGCTTAGAATGGTCTATGAATTTGTATTAGGACTTATAATAACCATTAGAATGATCCTAAACATTGCATGGTACCCCAAGGGACGTAGAGGGTGTAGCATGAGTCCTTGGAGGTTCTAACAAGTGTAGAATGGTTAAGAGAGTATTCTAAAGGCTTAGAATGGTCTAGGAATGTGTATTAGGACTTATAAGAACCATTAGAATGATCTTAAACATTGTTCGAGTCCCCAAGGGACTTAGAGGGTGTAGCATGAGTCCTTGGAGGTTCTAATAAGTGTAGAATGGTTAATAGAGTATTCTAAAGGCTTAGAATGGTATAGGAATGTGTATTAGGACTTATAAGAACCATTAGAATGATCCTAAACAATGCATGGTACCCCAAGGGTTGTAGAGGGTGTACCATGAATCCTTGGAGGTTCTAACAAGCGTAGAATGGTTAAGAGAGTATTCTAAAGGATTAGAATGGTCTAGGAATGTGTAATAGGACTTATAATAACCATTAGAATGATCCTAAACAATGCTTGAGTCCCCTAGGGACGTAGAGGGTGTAGCATGAGTCCTTGGAGGTTCTAACAAGTGTAGAATGGTTAAAAGAGTATTCTAAAGGCTTAGAATAGTCTAGGAATGTGTATTAGGACTTATAAGAACCATTAGAATGATCCTAAACATTTCTCGAGTCCCCAATGGACATAGAGGGTGTAGGATGAGACATTGGAGGTTCTAATAAGTGTAGAATGGTTAAGAGAGTATTTTAAAGGCTTAGAATGGTCTAGGAATGTGTAATAGGACTTATAAGAACCATTAGAATGATCCTAAACAATGCATATTATCCCAAGGGACGTAGAGGGTGTAGGATGAGTCCTTGGAGGTTCTAACAAGTGTAGAATGGATAAGAGAGTATTCTAAAGGCTTAGAATGGTCTAGGAATGTGTAATAGGACTTATAATAACCAATAGAATGATCCTAAACATTGCATGGTACCCCAAGGGAAGTAGAGGGTGTACCATGAGTCCTTGGAGGTTCTAACAAGTGTAGAATGGTTAAAAAAGTATTCTAAAGGCTTAGAATGGTCTATGAATTTGTATTAGGACTTATAATAACCATTAGAATGATCCTAAACATTGCATGGTACCCCAAGGGACGTAGAGGGTGTAGCATGAGTCCTTGGAGGTTCTAACAAGTGTAGAATGGTTAAGAGAGTATTCTAAAGGCTTAGAATGGTCTAGGAATGTGTATTAGGACTTATAAGAACCATTAGAATGATCCTAAACATTGTTTAGTACCCCAAGGGACATAGAGGGTGTAGCATGAGTCCTTGGAGGTTCTAACAAGTGTAGAATGGTTAAGAGAGTATTTTAAAGGCTTAGAATGGTCTAGGAATGTGTATTAGGACTTATAATAACCATTAGAATGATCCTAAACAATGCATGGTACCCCAAGGGACGTAGAGGGTGTACCATGAGTCCTTGGAGGTTCTAACAAGTGTTGAATGGTTAAGAGAGTATTCTAAAGGCTTAGAATGGTCTAGGAATGTGTATTAGGACTTATAATAACCATTAGAATGATCCTAGACATTGCATGGTACCCCAAGGGAAGTAGAGGGTGTACCATGAGTCCTTGGAGGTTCTAACAAGTGTAGAATGGTTAAAAGAGTATTCTAAAGGCTTAGAATGGTCTAGGAATTTGTATTAGGACTTATAATAACCATTAGAATGATCCTAAACATTGCATGGTACCCCAAGGGATGTAGAGGGTGTAGCATGAGTCCTCGGAGGTTCTAACAAGTGTAGAATGGTTAAGAGAGTATTCTAAAGGCTTAGAATGGTCTAGGAATGTGTATTAGGACTTATAAGAACCATTAGAATGATCCTAAACATTGTTCGAGTCCCCAAGGGACTTAGAGGGTGTAGCATGAGTCCTTGGAGGTTCTAATAAGTGTAGAATGGTTAATAGAGTATTCTAAAGGCTTAGAATGGTCTAGGAATGTGTATTAGGACTTATAAGAACCATTAGAATGATCCTAAACAATGCATGGTACCCCAAGGGTTGTAGAGGGTGTACCATGAATCCTTGGAGGTTCTAACAAGCGTAGAATGGTTAAGAGAGTATTCTAAAGGATTAGAATGGTCTAGGAATGTGTAATAGGACTTATAATAACCATTAGAATGATCCTAAACAATGCTTGAGTCCCCTAGGGACGTAGAGGGTGTAGCATGAGTCCTTGGAGGTTCTAACAAGTGTAGAATGGTTAAGAGAGTATTCTAAAGGCTTAGAATGGTCTAGGAATGTGTATTAGGACTTATAAGAACCATTAGAACGATCTTAAACATTGTTCGAGTCCCCAAGGGACTTAGAGGGTGTAGCATGAGTCCTTGGAGGTTCTAATAAGTGTAGAATGGTTAATAGAGTATTCTAAAGGCTTAGAATGGTATAGGAATGTGTATCAGGACTTATAAGAACCATTAGAATGATCCTAAACAATGCATGGTACCCCAAGGGTTGTAGAGGGTGTACCATGAATCCTTGGAGGTTCTAACAAGCGTAGAATGGTTAAGAGAGTATTCTAAAGGATTAGAATGGTCTAGGAATGTGTAATAGGACTTATAATAACCATTAGAATGATCCTAAACAATGCTTGAGTCCCCTAGGGACGTAGAGGGTGTAGCATGAGTCCTTGGAGGTTCTAACAAGTGTAGAATGGTTAAAAGAGTATTCTAAAGGCTTAGAATAGTCTAGGAATGTGTATTAGGACTTATAAGAACCATTAGAATGATCCTAAACATTTCTCGAGTCCCCAATGGACATAGAGGGTGTAGGATGAGTCATTGGAGGTTCTAATAAGTGTAGAATGGTTAAGAGAGTATTTTAAAGGCTTAGAATGGTCTAGGAATGTGTAATAGGACTTATAAGAACCATTAGAATGATCCTAAACAATGCATATTATCCCAAGGGACGTAGAGGGTGTAGGATGAGTCCTTGGAGGTTCTAACAAGTGTAGAATGGATAAGAGAGTATTCTAAAGGCTTAGAATGGTCTAGGAATGTGTAATAGGACTTATAATAACCAATAGAATGATCCTAAACATTGCATGGTACCCCAAGGGAAGTAGAGGGTGTACCATGAGTCCTTGGAGGTTCTAACAAGCGTAGAATGGTTAAAAAAGTATTCTAAAGGCTTAGAATGGTCTATGAATTTGTATTAGGACTTATAATAACCATTAGAATGATCCTAAACATTGCATGGTACCCCAAGGGACGTAGAGGGTGTAGCATGAGTCCTTGGAGGTTCTAACAAGTGTAGAATGGTTAAGAGAGTATTCTAAAGGCTTAGAATGGTCTAGGAATGTGTATTAGGACTTATAAGAACCATTAGAATGATCCTAAACATTGTTTAGTACCCCAAGGGACATAGAGGGTGTAGCATGAGTCCTTGGAGGTTCTAACAAGTGTAGAATGGTTAAGAGAGTATTTTAAAGGCTTAGAATGGTCTAGGAATGTGTATTAGGACTTATAATAACCATTAGAATGATCCTAAACAATGCATGGTACCCCAAGGGACGTAGAGTGTGTACCATGAGTCCTTGGAGGTTCTAACAAGTGTTGAATGGTTAAGAGAGTATTCTAAAGGCTTAGAATGGTCTAGGAATGTGTATTAGGACTTATAATAACCATTAGAATGATCCTAAACAATGCATGGTACCCCAAGGGACGTAGAGTGTGTACCATGAGTCCTTGGAGGTTCTAACAAGTGTTGAATGGTTAAGAGAGTATTCTAAAGGCTTAGAATGGTCTAGGAATGTGTATTAGGACTTATAATAACCATTAGAATGATCCTAGACATTGCATGGTACCCCAAGGGAAGTAGAGGGTGTACCATGAGTCCTTGGAGGTTCTAACAAGTGTAGAATGGTTAAAAGAGTATTCTAAAGGCTTAGAATGGTCTAGGAATTTGTATTAGGACTTATAATAACCATTAGAATGATCCTAAACATTGCATGGTACCCCAAGGGATGTAGAGGGTGTAGCATGAGTCCTCGGAGGTTCTAACAAGTGTAGAATGGTTAAGAGAGTATTCTAAAGGCTTAGAATGGTCTAGGAATGTGTATTAGGACTTATAAGAACCATTAGAATGATCCTAAACAATGCATATTATCCCAAGGGACGTAGAGGGTGTAGGATGAGTCCTTGGAGGTTCTAACAAGTGTAGAATGGATAAGAGAGTATTCTAAAGGCTTAGAATGGTCTAGGAATGTGTAATAGGACTTATAATAACCAATAGAATGATCCTAAACATTGCATGGTACCCCAAGGGAAGTAGAGGGTGTACCATGAGTCCTTGGAGGTTCTAACAAGCGTAGAATGGTTAAAAAAGTATTCTAAAGGCTTAGAATGGTCTATGAATTTGTATTAGGACTTATAATAACCATTAGAATGATCCTAAACATTGCATGGTACCCCAAGGGACGTAGAGGGTGTAGCATGAGTCCTTGGAGGTTCTAACAAGTGTAGAATGGTTAAGAGAGTATTCTAAAGGCTTAGAATGGTCTAGGAATGTGTATTAGGACTTATAAGAACCATTAGAATGATCCTAAACATTGTTTAGTACCCCAAGGGACATAGAGGGTGTAGCATGAGTCCTTGGAGGTTCTAACAAGTGTAGAATGGTTAAGAGAGTATTTTAAAGGCTTAGAATGGTCTAGGAATGTGTATTAGGACTTATAATAACCATTAGAATGATCCTAAACAATGCATGGTACCCCAAGGGACGTAGAGGGTGTACCATGAGTCCTTGGAGGTTCTAACAAGTGTTGAATGGTTAAGAGAGTATTCTAAAGGCTTAGAATGGTCTAGGAATGTGTATTAGGACTTATAATAACCATTAGAATGATCCTAGACATTGCATGGTACCCCAAGGGAAGTAGAGGGTGTACCATGAGTCCTTGGAGGTTCTAACAAGTGTAGAATGGTTAAAAGAGTATTCTAAAGGCTTAGAATGGTCTAGGAATTTGTATTAGGACTTATAATAACCATTAGAATGATCCTAAACATTGCATGGTACCCCAAGGGATGTAGAGGGTGTAGCATGAGTCCTCGGAGGTTCTAACAAGTGTAGAATGGTTAAGAGAGTATTCTAAAGGCTTAGAATGGTCTAGGAATGTGTATTAGGACTTATAAGAACCATTAGAATGATCCTAAACATTGTTCGAGTCCCCAAGGGACTTAGAGGGTGTAGCATGAGTCCTTGGAGGTTCTAATAAGTGTAGAATGGTTAATAGAGTATTCTAAAGGCTTAGAATGGTCTAGGAATGTGTATTAGGACTTATAAGAACCATTAGAATGATCCTAAACAATGCATGGTACCCCAAGGGTTGTAGAGGGTGTACCATGAATCCTTGGAGGTTCTAACAAGCGTAGAATGGTTAAGAGAGTATTCTAAAGGATTAGAATGGTCTAGGAATGTGTAATAGGACTTATAATAACCATTAGAATGATCCTAAACAATGCTTGAGTCCCCTAGGGACGTAGAGGGTGTAGCATGAGTCCTTGGAGGTTCTAACAAGTGTAGAATGGTTAAGAGAGTATTCTAAAGGCTTAGAATGGTCTAGGAATGTGTATTAGGACTTATAAGAACCATTAGAATGATCTTAAACATTGTTCGAGTCCCCAAGGGACTTAGAGGGTGTAGCATGAGTCCTTGGAGGTTCTAATAAGTGTAGAATGGTTAATAGAGTATTCTAAAGGCTTAGAATGGTATAGGAATGTGTATCAGGACTTATAAGAACCATTAGAATGATCCTAAACAATGCATGGTACCCCAAGGGTTGTAGAGGGTGTACCATGAATCCTTGTAGGTTCTAACATGTGTAGAATGGTTAAGAGAGTATTCTAAAGGCCTAGAATGGTCTAGGAATGTGTATTAGGACTTATAATAACCATTAGAATGATCCTAAACACTGCATGGTACCCCAAGGGACGTAGAGGGTGTAGCATGAGTCCTTGGAGGTTCTAACAAGTGTAGAATGGTTAAAAGAGTATTCTAAAGGCTTAGAATAGTCTAGGAATGTGTATTAGGACTTATAAGAACCATTAGAATGATCCTAAACATTTCTCGAGTCCCCAATGGACATAGAGGGTGTAGGATGAGTCATTGGAGGTTCTAATAAGTGTAGAATGGTTAAGAGAGTATTTTAAAGGCTTAGAATGGTCTAGGAATGTGTAATAGGACTTATAAGAACCATTAGAATGATCCTAAACAATGCATATTATCCCAAGGGACGTAGAGGGTGTAGGATGAGTCCTTGGAGGTTCTAACAAGTGTAGAATGGATAAGAGAGTATTCTAAAGGCTTAGAATGGTCTAGGAATGTGTAATAGGACTTATAATAACCAATAGAATGATCCTAAACATTGCATGGTACCCCAAGGGAAGTAGAGGGTGTACCATGAGTCCTTGGAGGTTCTAACAAGCGTAGAATGGTTAAAAAAGTATTCTAAAGGCTTAGAATGGTCTATGAATTTGTATTAGGACTTATAATAACCATTAGAATGATCCTAAACATTGCATGGTACCCCAAGGGACGTAGAGGGTGTAGCATGAGTCCTTGGAGGTTCTAACAAGTGTAGAATGGTTAAGAGAGTATTCTAAAGGCTTAGAATGGTCTAGGAATGTGTATTAGGACTTATAAGAACCATTAGAATGATCCTAAACATTGTTTAGTACCCCAAGGGACATAGAGGGTGTAGCATGAGTCCTTGGAGGTTCTAACAAGTGTAGAATGGTTAAGAGAGTATTTTAAAGGCTTAGAATGGTCTAGGAATGTGTATTAGGACTTATAATAACCATTAGAATGATCCTAAACAATGCATGGTACCCCAAGGGACGTAGAGTGTGTACCATGAGTCCTTGGAGGTTCTAACAAGTGTTGAATGGTTAAGAGAGTATTCTAAAGGCTTAGAATGGTCTAGGAATGTGTATTAGGACTTATAATAACCATTAGAATGATCCTAGACATTGCATGGTACCCCAAGGGAAGTAGAGGGTGTACCATGAGTCCTTGGAGGTTCTAACAAGTGTAGAATGGTTAAAAGAGTATTCTAAAGGCTTAGAATGGTCTAGGAATTTGTATTAGGACTTATAATAACCATTAGAATGATCCTAAACATTGCATGGTACCCCAAGGGATGTAGAGGGTGTAGCATGAGTCCTCGGAGGTTCTAACAAGTGTAGAATGGTTAAGAGAGTATTCTAAAGGCTTAGAATGGTCTAGGACTGTGTATTAGGACTTATAAGAACCATTAGAATGATCCTAAACATTGTTCGAGTCCCCAAGGGACTTAGAGGGTGTAGCATGAGTCCTTGGAGGTTCTAATAAGTGTAGAATGGTTAATAGAGTATTCTAAAGGCTTAGAATGGTCTAGGAATGTGTATTAGGACTTATAAGAACCATTAGAATGATCCTAAACAATGCATGGTACCCCAAGGGTTGTAGAGGGTGTACCATGAATCCTTGGAGGTTCTAACAAGCGTAGAATGGTTAAGAGAGTATTCTAAAGGATTAGAATGGTCTAGGAATGTGTAATAGGACTTATAATAACCATTAGAATGATCCTAAACAATGCTTGAGTCCCCTAGGGACGTAGAGGGTGTAGCATGAGTCCTTGGAGGTTCTAACAAGTGTAGAATGGTTAAAAGAGTATTCTAAAGGCTTAGAATAGTCTAGGAATGTGTATTAGGACTTATAAGAACCATTAGAATGATCCTAAACATTTCTCGAGTCCCCAAGGGACATAGAGGGTGTAGGATGAGTCCTTGGAGGTTCTAATAAGTGTAGAATGGTTAAGAGAGTATTCTAAAGGCTTAGAATGGTCTAGGAATGTGTAATAGGACTTATAAGAACCATTAGAATGATCCTAAACAATGCATATTATCCCAAGGGACGTAGAGGGTGTAGGATGAGTCCTTGGAGGTTCTAACAAGTGTAGAATGGATAAGAGAGTATTCTAAAGGCTTAGATTGGTCTAGGAATGTGTAATAGGACTTACAATAACCATTAGAATGATCCTAAACATTGCATGGTACCCCAAGGGAAGTAGAGGGTGTACCATGAGTCCTTGGAGGTTCTAACAAGTGTAGAATGGTTAAAAAAGTATTCTAAAGGCTTAGAATGGTCTATGAATTTGTATTAGGACTTATAATAACCATTAGAATGATCCTAAACAATGCTTGAGTCCCCAAGGGACGTAGAGGGTGTAGGATGAGTCCTTGGAGGTTCTAACAAGTGTAGAATGGATAAGAGAGTATTCTAAAGGCTTAGAATGGTCTAGGAATGTGTAATAGGACTTATAGTAACCATTAGAATGATCCTAAACATTACATGGAACCCCAAGGGAAGTAGAGGGTGTACCATGAGTCCTTGGAGGTTCTAACAAGTGTAGAATGGTTAAGAGAGTATTCTAAAGGCTTAGAATGGTCTAGGAATGTGTATTAGGACTTATAAGAACCATTAGAATGATCCTAAACATTGTTCGAGTCCCCAAGGGACATAGAGGGTGTAGCATGAGTCCTTGGAGGTTCTAATAAGTGTAGAATGGTTAAGAGAGTATTCTAACGGCTTAGAATGGTCTAGGAATGTGTAATAGGACTTATAAGAACCATTAGAATGATCCTAAACAATGCATGGTACCCCAAGGGTTGTAGTGGGTGTACCATGAATCCTTGGAGGTTCTAACAAGCGTAGAATGGTTAAGAGAGTATTCTAAAGGCTTAGAATGGTCTAGGAATGTGTAATAGGACATATAATAACCATTAGAATGATCCTAAACAATGCTTGAGTCCCCTAGGGACGTAGAGGGTGTTGCATGAGTCCTTGGAGGTTCTAACAAGTGTAGAATGGTTAAAAGAGTATTCTAAAGGCTTAGAATGGTCTAGGAATGTGTATTAGGACTTATAATAACCATTAGAATGATCCTAAACAATGCATGGTACCCCAAGGGACATAGATGGTGTAGCATGAGTCCTTGTAGGTTCTAACATGTGTAGAATGGTTAAGAGAGTATTCTAAAGGCTTAGAATGGTCTACGAATGTGTATTACGACTTATAAGAACCATTAGAATGATCCTAAACATTGTTCGAGTCCCCAAGGGACTTAGAAGGTGTAGCATGAGTCCTTGGAGGTTCTAATAAGTGTAGAATGGTTAAGAGAGTATTCTAATGGCTTAGAATGGTCTAGAAATGTGTATTAGGAGTTATAATAACCATTAGAATGATCCTAAACAATGCATGGTACCCCAAGGGACGTAGAGGGTGTAGCATGAATCCTTGTAGGTTCTAACATGTGTAGAATGGTTAAGAGAGTATTCTAAAGGCTTAGAATGGTCTAGGAATATGTATTAGGACTTATAATAACCATTAGAATGATCCTAGACATTGCATTGTACCCCAAGGGAAGTAGAGGGTGTACCATGAGTCCTTGGAGGTTCTAACAAGTGTAGAATGGTTAAAAGAGTATTCTAAAGGTTTAGAATGGTCTAGGAATTTGTATTAGGACTTATAATAACCATTAGAATAATCCTAAACATTGCATGGTACCCCAAGGGACGTAGAGGGTGTAGCATGAGTCCTTGGAGGTTCTAACAAGTGTAGAATGGTTAAAAGAGTATTCTAAAGGCTTAGAATGGTCTAGGAATGTGTATTAGGACTTATAAGAACCATTAGAATGATCCTAAACATTGCTCGAGTCCCCAAGGGACCAGAAGGTGTAGGATGAGTCCTTGGAGGTTCTAACAAGTGTAGAATGGTTAAGAGAATATTCTAAAGGCTTAGAATGATCTAGGAATATGTATTAGGACTTATAATAACCATTAGAATGATCCTAGACATTGCATTGTACCCCAAGGGAAGTAGAGGGTGTACCATGAGTCCTTGGAGGTTCTAACAAGTGTAGAATGGTTAAAAGAGTATTCTAAAGGCTTAGAATGGTCTAGGAATGTGTATTAGGACTTATAATAACCATTATAATGATCCTAAACATTGCATTGTACCCCAAGGGACGTAGAGGGTGTAGGATGAGTCCTTGGAGGTTCTAACAGGTGTAGAATGGATAAGAGAGTATTCTAAAGGCTTAGAATGGTCTAGGAATGTGTAATAGGACTTATAATAACCATTAGAATGATCCTAAACATTGCATGGTACCCCAAGGGAAGTAGAGGGTGTACCATGAGTCCTTGGAGGTTCTAACAAGTGTAGAATGGTTAAAAAAGTATTCTAAAGGCTTAGAATGGTCTATGAATTTGTATTAGGACTTATAATAACCATTAGAATGATCCTAAACATTGCATGGTACCCCAAGGGACGTAGAGGGTGTAGCATGAGTCCTTGGAGGTTCTAACAAGTGTAGAATGGTTAAGAGAGTATTCTAAAGGCTTAGAATGGTCTAGGAATGTGTATTAGGACTTATAAGAACCATTAGAATGATCCTAAACATTGTTTAGTACCCCAAGGGACATAGAGGGTGTAGCATGAGTCCTTGGAGGTTCTAACAAGTGTAGAATGGTTAAGAGAGTATTTTAAAGGCTTAGAATGGTCTAGGAATGTGTATTAGGACTTATAATAACCATTAGAATGATCCTAAACAATGCATGGTACCCCAAGGGACGTAGAGGGTGTACCATGAGTCCTTGGAGGTTCTAACAAGTGTTGAATGGTTAAGAGAGTATTCTAAAGGCTTAGAATGGTCTAGGAATGTGTATTAGGACTTATAATAACCATTAGAATGATCCTAGACATTGCATGGTACCCCAAGGGAAGTAGAGGGTGTACCATGAGTCCTTGGAGGTTCTAACAAGTGTAGAATGGTTAAAAGAGTATTCTAAAGGCTTAGAATGGTCTAGGAATTTGTATTAGGACTTATAATAACCATTAGAATGATCCTAAACATTGCATGGTACCCCAAGGGATGTAGAGGGTGTAGCATGAGTCCTCGGAGGTTCTAACAAGTGTAGAATGGTTAAGAGAGTATTCTAAAGGCTTAGAATGGTCTAGGAATGTGTAATAGGACTTATAAGAACCATTAGAATGATCCTAAACAATGCATATTATCCCAAGGGACGTAGAGGGTGTAGGATGAGTCCTTGGAGGTTCTAACAAGTGTAGAATGGATAAGAGAGTATTCTAAAGGCTTAGATTGGTCTAGGAATGTGTAATAGGACTTACAATAACCATTAGAATGATCCTAAACATTGCATGGTACCCCAAGGGAAGTAGAGGGTGTACCATGAGTCCTTAGAGGTTCTAACAAGTGTAGAATGGTTAAAAAAGTATTCTAAAGGCTTAGAATGGTCTATGAATTTGTATTAGGACTTATAATAACCATTAGAATGATCCTAAACAATGCTTGAGTCCCCAAGGGACGTAGAGGGTGTAGGATGAGTCCTTGGAGGTTCTAACAAGTGTAGAATGGATAAGAGAGTATTCTAAAGGCTTAGAATGGTCTAGGAATGTGTAATAGGACTTATAATAACCATTAGAATGATCCTAAACATTACATGGAACCCCAAGGGAAGTAGAGGGTGTACCATGAGTCCTTGGAGGTTCTAACAAGTGTAGAATGGTTAAGAGAGTATTCTAAAGGCTTAGAATGGTCTAGGAATGTGTATTAGGACTTATAAGAACCATTAGAATGATCCTAAACATTGTTTAGTACCCCAAGGGACATAGAGGGTGTAGCATGAGTCCTTGGAGGTTCTAACAAGTGTAGAATGGTTAAGAGAGTATTTTAAAGGCTTAGAATGGTCTAGGAATGTGTATTAGGACTTATAATAACCATTAGAATGATCCTAAACAATGCATGGTACCCCAAGGGACGTAGAGGGTGTACCATGAGTCCTTGGAGGTTCTAACAAGTGTTGAATGGTTAAGAGAGTATTCTAAAGGCTTAGAATGGTCTAGGAATGTGTATTAGGACTTATAATAACCATTAGAATGATCCTAGACATTGCATGGTACCCCAAGGGAAGTAGAGGGTGTACCATGAGTCCTTGGAGGTTCTAACAAGTGTAGAATGGTTAAAAGAGTATTCTAAAGGCTTAGAATGGTCTAGGAATTTGTATTAGGACTTATAATAACCATTAGAATGATCCTAAACATTGCATGGTACCCCAAGGGATGTAGAGGGTGTAGCATGAGTCCTCGGAGGTTCTAACAAGTGTAGAATGGTTAAGAGAGTATTCTAAAGGCTTAGAATGGTCTAGGAATGTGTATTAGGACTTATAAGAACCATTAGAATGATCCTAAACATTGTTCGAGTCCCCAAGGGACTTAGAGGATGTAGCATGAGTCCTTGGAGGTTCTAATAAGTGTAGAATGGTTAATAGAGTATTCTAAAGGCTTATAATGGTCTAGGAATGTGTATTAGGACTTATAAGAACCATTAGAATGATCCTAAACAATGCATGGTACCCTAAGGGTTGTAGAGGGTGTACCATGAATCCTTGGAGGTTCTAACAAGCGTAGAATGGTTAAGAGAGTATTCTAAAGGATTAGAATGGTCTAGGAATGTGTAATAGGACTTATAATAACCATTAGAATGATCCTAAACAATGCTTGAGTCCCCTAGGGACGTAGAGGGTGTAGCATGAGTCCTTGGAGGTTCTAACAAGTGTAGAATGGTTAAAAGAGTATTCTAAAGGCTTAGAATAGTCTAGGAATGTGTATTAGGACTTATAAGAACCATTAGAATGATCCTAAACATTTCTCGAGTCCCCAAGGGACATAGAGGGTGTAGGATGAGTCCTGGGAGGTTCTAATAAGTGTAGAATGGTTAAGAGAGTATTCTAAAGGCTTAGAATGGTCTAGGAATGTGTAATAGGACTTATAAGAACCATTAGAATGATCCTAAACAATGCATATTATCCCAAGGGACGTAGAGGGTGTAGGATGAGTCCTTGGAGGTTCTAACAAGTGTAGAATGGATAAGAGAGTATTCTAAAGGCTTAGATTGGTCTAGGAATGTGTAATAGGACTTACAATAACCATTAGAATGATCCTAAACATTGCATGGTACCCCAAGGGAAGTAGAGGGTGTACCATGAGTCCTTGGAGGTTCTAACAAGTGTAGAATGGTTAAAAAAGTATTCTAAAGGCTTAGAATGGTCTATGAATTTGTATTAGGACTTATAATAACCATTAGAATGATCCTAAACAATGCTTGAGTCCCCAAGGGACGTAAAGGGTGTAGGATGAGTCCTTGGAGGTTCTAACAAGTGTAGAATGGATAAGAGAGTATTTTAAAGGCTTAGAATGGTCTAGGAATGTGTAATAGGACTTATAATAACCATTAGAATGATCCTAAACATTACATGGAACCCCAAGGGAAGTAGAGGGTGTACCATGAGTCCTTGGAGGTTCTAACAAGTGTAGAATGGTTAAGAGAGTATTCTAAAGGCTTAGAATGGTCTAGGAATGTGTATTAGGACTTATAAGAACCATTAGAATGATCCTAAACATTGTTCGAGTCCCCAAGGGACATAGAGGGTGTAGCATGAGTCCTTGGAGGTTCTAATAAGTGTAGAATGGTTAAGAGAGTATTCTAACGGCTTAGAATGGTCTAGGAATGTGTAATAGGACTTATAAGAACCATTAGAATGATCCTAAACAATGCATGGTACCCCAAGGGTTGTAGTGGGTGTACCATGAATCCTTGGAGGTTCTAACAAGCGTAGAATGGTTAAGAGAGTATTCTAAAGGCTTAGAATGGTCTAGGAATGTGTATTAGGACTTATAAGAACCATTAAAATGATCCTAAACATTGTTCGAGTCCCCAAGGGACATAGAGGGTGTAGCATGAGTCCTTGGAGGTTCTAATAAGTGTAGAATGGTTAAGAGAGTATTCTAACGGCTTAGAATGGTCTAGGAATGTGTAATAGGACTTATAAGAACCATTAGAATGATCCTAAACAATGCATGGTACCCCAAGGGTTGTAGTGGGTGTACCATGAATCCTTGGAGGTTCTAACAAGCGTAGAATGGTTAAGAGAGTATTCTAAAGGCTTAGAATGGTCTAGGAATGTGTAATAGGACTTATAATAACCATTAGAATGATCCTAAACAATGCTTGAGTCCCCTAGGGACGTAGAGGGTGTTGCATGAGTCCTTGGAGGTTCTAACAAGTGTAGAATGGTTAAAAGAGTATTCTAAAGGCTTAGAATGGTCTAGGAATGTGTATTAGGACTTATAATAACCATTAGAATGATCCTAAACAATGCATGGTACCCCAAGGGACATAGATGGTGTAGCATGAGTCCTTGTAGGTTCTAACATGTGTAGAATGGTTAAGAGAGTATTCTAAAGGCTTAGAATGGTCTACGAATGTGTATTACGACTTATAAGAACCATTAGAATGATCCTAAACATTGTTCGAGTCCCCAAGGGACTTAGAGGGTGTAGCATGAGTCCTTGGAGGTTCTAATAAGTGTAGAATGGTTAAGGGAGTATTCTAATGGCTTAGAATGGTCTAGAAATGTGTATTAGGAGTTATAATAACCATTAGAATGATCCTAAACAATGCATGGTACCCCAAGGGACGTAGAGGGTGTAGCATGAATCCTTGTAGGTTCTAACATGTGTAGAATGGTTAAGAGAGTATTCTAAAGGCTTAGAATGGTCTAGGAATATGTATTAGGACTTATAATAACCATTAGAATGATCCTAGACATTGCATTGTACCCCAAGGGAAGTAGAGGGTGTACCATGAGTCCTTGGAGGTTCTAACAAGTGTAGAATGGTTAAAAGAGTATTCTAAAGGTTTAGAATGGTCTAGGAATTTGTATTAGGACTTATAATAACCATTAGAATAATCCTAAACATTGCATGGTACCCCAAGGGACGTAGAGGGTGTAGCATGAGTCCTTGGAGGTTCTAACAAGTGTAGAATGGTTAAGAGAGTATTCTAAAGGCTTAGAATGGTCTAGGAATGTGTATTAGGACTTATAAGAACCATTAGAATGATCCTAAACATTGCTCGAGTCCCCAAGGGACCAGAAGGTGTAGGATGAGTCCTTGGAGGTTCTAACAAGTGTAGAATGGTTAAGAGAGTATTCTAAAGGCTTAGAATGATCTAGGAATATGTATTAGGACTTATAATAACCATTAGAATGATCCTAGACATTGCATTGTACCCCAAGGGAAGTAGAGGGTGTACCATGAGTCCTTGGAGGTTCTAACAAGTGTAGAATGGTTAAGAGAGTATTCTAAAGGCTTAGAATGGACTAGGAATGTGTATTAGGACTTATAAGAACCATTAGAATGATCCTAAACATTGTTTAGTACCCCAAGGGACATAGAGGGTGTAGCATGAGTCCTTGGAGGTTCTAACAAGTGTAGAATGGTTAAGAGAGTATTTTAAAGGCTTAGAATGGTCTAGGAATGTGTATTAGGACTTATAATAACCATTAGAATGATCCTAAACAATGCATGGTACCCCAAGGGACGTAGAGGGTGTACCATGAGTCCTTGGAGGTTCTAACAAGTGTTGAATGGTTAAGAGAGTATTCTAAAGGCTTAGAATGGTCTAGGAATGTGTATTAGGACTTATAATAACCATTAGAATGATCCTAGACATTGCATGGTACCCCAAGGGAAGTAGAGGGTGTACCATGAGTCCTTGGTGGTTCTAACAAGTGTAGAATGGTTAAAAGAGTATTCTAAAGGCTTAGAATGGTCTAGGAATTTGTATTAGGACTTATAATAACCATTAGAATGATCCTAAACATTGCATGGTACCCCAAGGGACGTAGAGGGTGTAGCATGAGTCCTTGGAGGTTCTAACAAGTGTAGAATGGTTAAGAGAGTATTCTAAAGGCTTAGAATGGTCTAGGAATGTGTATTAGGACTTATAAGAACCATTAGAATGATCCTAAACATTGTTCGAGTCCTCAAGGGACTTAGAGGGTGTAGCATGAGTCCTTGGAGGTTCTAATAAGTGTAGAATGGTTAAGAGAGTATTCTAAAGGCTTAGAATGGTCTAGGAATGTGTAATAGGACTTATAAGAACCATTAGAATGATCCTAAACAATGCATATTACCCCAAGGGACGTAGAGGGTGTAGGATGAGTCCTTGGAGGTTCTAACAAGTGTAGAATGGATAAGAGAGTATTCTAAAGGCTTAGAATGGTCTAGGAATGTGTAATAGGACTTATAATAACCATTAGAATGATCCTAAACATTACATGGTACCCCAAGGGAAGTAGAGGGTGTACCATGAGTCCTTGGAGGTTCTAACAAGTGTAGAATGGTTAAAAAAGTATTCTAAAGGCTTAGAATGGTCTATGAATTTGTATTAGGACTTATAATAACCATTAGAATGATCCTAAACATTGCATGGTACCCCAAGGGACGTAGAGGGTGTAGCATGAGTCCTTGGAGGTTCTAACAAGTGTAGAATGGTTAAGAGAGTATTCTAAAGGCTTAGAATGGTCTAGGAATGTGTATTATTAGGACTTATAAGAACCATTAGAATGATCCTAAACATTGTTCGAGTCCCCAAGGGACATAGAGGGTGTAGCATGAGTCCTTGGAGGTTCTAATAAGTGTAGAATGGTTAAGAGAGTATTCTAACGGCTTAGAATGGTCTAGGAATGCTTAATAGGACTTATAAGAACCATTAGAATGATCCTAAACAATGCATGGTACCCCAAGGGTTGTAGTGGGTGTACCATGAATCCTTGGAGGTTCTAACAAGCGTAGAATGGTTAAGAGAGTATTCTAAAGGCTTAGAATGGTCTAGGAATGTGTAATAGGACTTATAATAACCATTAGAATGATCCTAAACAATGCTTGAGTCCCCTATGGACGTAGAGGGTGTAGCATGAGTCCTTGGAGGTTCTAACAAGTGTAGAATGGTTAAAAGAGTATTCTAAAGGCTTAGAATGGTCTAGGAATGTGTATTAGGACTTATAATAACCATTAGAATGATCCTAAACAATGCATGGTACCCCAAGGGACATAGATGGTGTAGCATGAGTCCTTGTAGGTTCTAACATGTGTAGAATGGTTAAGAGAGTATTCTAAAGGCTTAGAATAGTCTACGAATGTGTATTACGACTTATAAGAACCATTAGAATGATCCTAAACATTGTTCGAGTCCCCAAGGGACTAAGAGGGTGTAGCATGAGTCCTTGTAGGTTCTAACAAGTGTAGAATGGTTAAGAGAGTATTCTAAAGGCTTAGAATGGTCTAGGAATGTGTATTAGGACTTATAAGAACAATTAGAATGATCCTAAACAATGCATGGTACCCCAAGGGACGTAGAGGGTGTAGCATGAGTCCTTGGAGGTTCTAAGAAGTGTAGAATGGTTAAGAGAGTATTCTAAAGGCTTAGAATGGTCTAGGAATGTGTAATAGGACTTATAATAACCATTAAAATGATCCTAAACATTGCATGGTACCCCAAGGGAAGTAGAGGGTGTAGCATGAGTCCTTGGAGGTTCTAACAAGTGTAGAATGGTTAAAAAAGTATTCTAAAGGCTTAGAATGGTCTATGAATTTGTATTAGTACTTATAATAACCATTAGAATGATCCTAAACATTGCATGGTACCCCAAGGGACGTAGAGGGTGTAGCATGAGTCCTTGGAGGTTCTAACAAGTGTAGAATGGTTAAGAGAGTATTCTAAAGGCTTAGAATGGACTAGGAATGTGTATTAGGACTTATAAGAACCATTAGAATGATCCTAAACATTGTTTAGTACCCCAAGGGACGTAGAGGGTGTACCATGAGTCCTTGGAGGTTCTAACAAGTGTTGAATGGTTAAGAGAGTATTCTAAAGGCTTAGAATGGTCTAGGAATGTGTATTAGGACTTATAATAACCATTAGAATGATCCTAGACATTGCATGGTACCCCAAGGGAAGTAGAGGGTGTAGCATGAGTCCTTGGAGGTTCTAACAAGTGTAGAATGGTTAAAAGAGTATTCTAAAGGCTTAGAATAGTCTAGGAATGTGTAATAGGACTTACAAGAACCATTAGAATGATCCTAAACATTTCTCGAGTCCCCAAGGGACATAGAGGGTGTAGGATGAGTCCTTGGAGGTTCTAATAAGTGTAGAATGGTTAAGAGAGTATTCTAAAGGCTTAGAATGGTCTAGGAATGTGTAATAGGACTTATAAGAACCATTAGAATGATCCTAAACAATGCATATTACCCCAAGGGACGTAGAGGGTGTAGGATGAGTCCTTGGAGGTTCTAACAAGTGTAGAATGGATAAGAGAGTATTCTAAAGGCTTAGAATGGTCTAGGAATGTGTAATAGGACTTATAATAACCATTAGAATGATCCTAAACATTACATGGTACCCCAAGGGAAGTAGAGGGTGTACCATGAGTCCTTGGAGGTTCTAACAAGTGTAGAATGGTTAAAAAAGTATTCTAAAGGCTTAGAATGGTCTAGGAATGTGTAATAGGACTTATAATAACCATTAGAATGATCCTAAACATTGCATGGTACCCCAAGGGAAGTAGAGGGTGTACCATGAGTCCTTGGAGGTTCTAACAAGTGTAGAATGGTTAAAAAAGTATTCTAAAGGCTTAGAATGGTCTATGAATTTGTATTAGGACTTATAATAACCATTAGAATGATCCTAAACATTGCATGGTACCCCAAGGGACGTAGTGGGTGTACCATGAATCCTTGGAGGTTCTAACAAGCGTAGAATGGTTAAGAGAGTATTCTAAAGGCTTAGAATGGTCTAGGAATGTGTAATAGGACTTATAATAACCATTAGAATGATCCTAAACAATGCTTGAGTCCCCTAGGGACGTAGAGGGTGTTGCATGAGTCCTTGGAGGTTCTAACAAGTGTAGAATGGTTAAAAGAGTATTCTAAAGGCTTAGAATGGTCTAGGAATGTGTATTAGGACTTATAATAACCATTAGAATGATCCTAAACAATGCATGGAACCCCAAGGGACATAGATGGTGTAGCATGAGTCCTTGTAGGTTCTAACATGTGTAGAATGCTTAAGAGAGTATTCTAAAGGCTTATAATGGTCTACGAATGTGTATTACGACTTATAAGAACCATTAGAATGATCCTAAACATTGTTCGAGTCCCCAAGGGACTTAGAGGGTGTAGCATGAGTCCTTGGAGGTTCTAATAAGTGTAGAATGGTTAAGAGAGTATTCTAATGGCTTAGAATGGTCTAGAAATGTGTATTAGGAGTTATAATAACCATTAGAATGATCCTAAACAATGCATATTACCCCAAGGGACGTAGAGGGTGTAGGATGAGTCCTTGGAGGTTCTAACAAGTGTAGAATGGATAAGAGAGTATTCTAAAGGCTTAGAATGGTCTAGGAATGTGTAATAGGACTTATAATAACCATTAGAATGATCCTAAACATTACATGGTACCCCAAGGGAAGTAGAGGGTGTACCATGAGTCCTTGGAGGTTCTAACAAGTGTAGAATGGTTAAAAAAGTATTCTAAAGGCTTAGAATGGTCTAGGAATGTGTAATAGGACTTATAATAACCATTAGAATGATCCTAAACATTGCATGGTACCCCAAGGGAAGTAGAGGGTGTACCATGAGTCCTTGGAGGTTCTAACAAGTGTAGAATGGTTAAAAAAGTATTCTAAAGGCTTAGAATGGTCTATGAATTTGTATTAGGACTTATAAGAACCATTAGAATGATCCTAAACAATGCATGGTACCCCAAGGGTTGTAGTGGGTGTACCATGAATCCTTGGAGGTTCTAACAAGCGTAGAATGGTTAAGAGAGTATTCTAAAGGCTTAGAATGGTCTAGGAATGTGTAATAGGACTTATAATAACCATTAGAATGATCCTAAACAATGCTTGAGTCCCCTATGGACGTAGAGGGTGTAGCATGAGTCCTTGGAGGTTCTAACAAGTGTAGAATGGTTAAAAGAGTATTCTAAAGGCTTAGAATGGTCTAGGAATGTGTATTAGGACTTATAATAACCATTAGAATGATCCTAAACAATGCATGGTACCCCAAGGGACATAGATGGTGTAGCATGAGTCCTTGTAGGTTCTAACATGTGTAGAATGGTTAAGAGAGTATTCTAAAGGCTTAGAATAGTCTACGAATGTGTATTACGACTTATAAGAACCATTAGAATGATCCTAAACATTGTTCGAGTCCCCAAGGGACTAAGAGGGTGTAGCATGAGTCCTTGTAGGTTCTAACAAGTGTAGAATGGTTAAGAGAGTATTCTAAAGGCTTAGAATGGTCTAGGAATGTGTATTAGGACTTATAAGAACAATTAGAATGATCCTAAACAATGCATGGTACCCCAAGGGACGTAGAGGGTGTAGCATGAGTCCTTGGAGGTTCTAAGAAGTGTAGAATGGTTAAGAGAGTATTCTAAAGGCTTAGAATGGTCTAGGAATGTGTAATAGGACTTATAATAACCATTAAAATGATCCTAAACATTGCATGGTACCCCAAGGGAAGTAGAGGGTGTAGCATGAGTCCTTGGAGGTTCTAACAAGTGTAGAATGGTTAAAAAAGTATTCTAAAGGCTTAGAATGGTCTATGAATTTGTATTAGTACTTATAATAACCATTAGAATGATCCTAAACATTGCATGGTACCCCAAGGGACGTAGAGGGTGTAGCATGAGTCCTTGGAGGTTCTAACAAGTGTAGAATGGTTAAGAGAGTATTCTAAAGGCTTAGAATGGACTAGGAATGTGTATTAGGACTTATAAGAACCATTAGAATGATCCTAAACATTGTTTAGTACCCCAAGGGACGTAGAGGGTGTACCATGAGTCCTTGGAGGTTCTAACAAGTGTTGAATGGTTAAGAGAGTATTCTAAAGGCTTAGAATGGTCTAGGAATGTGTATTAGGACTTATAATAACCATTAGAATGATCCTAGACATTGCATGGTACCCCAAGGGAAGTAGAGGGTGTAGCATGAGTCCTTGGAGGTTCTAACAAGTGTAGAATGGTTAAAAGAGTATTCTAAAGGCTTAGAATAGTCTAGGAATGTGTAATAGGACTTACAAGAACCATTAGAATGATCCTAAACATTTCTCGAGTCCCCAAGGGACATAGAGGGTGTAGGATGAGTCCTTGGAGGTTCTAATAAGTGTAGAATGGTTAAGAGAGTATTCTAAAGGCTTAGAATGGTCTAGGAATGTGTAATAGGACTTATAAGAACCATTAGAATGATCCTAAACAATGCATATTACCCCAAGGGACGTAGAGGGTGTAGGATGAGTCCTTGGAGGTTCTAACAAGTGTAGAATGGATAAGAGAGTATTCTAAAGGCTTAGAATGGTCTAGGAATGTGTAATAGGACTTATAATAACCATTAGAATGATCCTAAACATTACATGGTACCCCAAGGGAAGTAGAGGGTGTACCATGAGTCCTTGGAGGTTCTAACAAGTGTAGAATGGTTAAAAAAGTATTCTAAAGGCTTAGAATGGTCTAGGAATGTGTAATAGGACTTATAATAACCATTAGAATGATCCTAAACATTGCATGGTACCCCAAGGGAAGTAGAGGGTGTACCATGAGTCCTTGGAGGTTCTAACAAGTGTAGAATGGTTAAAAAAGTATTCTAAAGGCTTAGAATGGTCTATGAATTTGTATTAGGACTTATAATAACCATTAGAATGATCCTAAACATTGCATGGTACCCCAAGGGACGTAGTGGGTGTACCATGAATCCTTGGAGGTTCTAACAAGCGTAGAATGGTTAAGAGAGTATTCTAAAGGCTTAGAATGGTCTAGGAATGTGTAATAGGACTTATAATAACCATTAGAATGATCCTAAACAATGCTTGAGTCCCCTAGGGACGTAGAGGGTGTTGCATGAGTCCTTGGAGGTTCTAACAAGTGTAGAATGGTTAAAAGAGTATTCTAAAGGCTTAGAATGGTCTAGGAATGTGTATTAGGACTTATAATAACCATTAGAATGATCCTAAACAATGCATGGAACCCCAAGGGACATAGATGGTGTAGCATGAGTCCTTGTAGGTTCTAACATGTGTAGAATGCTTAAGAGAGTATTCTAAAGGCTTAGAATGGTCTACGAATGTGTATTACGACTTATAAGAACCATTAGAATGATCCTAAACATTGTTCGAGTCCCCAAGGGACTTAGAGGGTGTAGCATGAGTCCTTGGAGGTTCTAATAAGTGTAGAATGGTTAAGAGAGTATTCTAATGGCTTAGAATGGTCTAGAAATGTGTATTAGGAGTTATAATAACCATTAGAATGATCCTAAACAATGCATGGTACCCCAAGGGACGTAGAGGGTGTAGCATGAATCCTTGTAGGTTCTAACATGTGTAGAATGGTTAAGAGAGTATTCTAAAGGCTTAGAATGGTCTAGGAATATGTATTAGGACTTATAATAACCATTAGAATGATCCTAGACATTGCATTGTACCCCAAGGGAAGTAGAGGGTGTACCATGAGTCCTTGGAGGTTCTAACAAGTGTAGAATGGTTAAAAGAGTATTCTAAAGGTTTAGAATGGTCTAGGAATTTGTATTAGGACTTATAATAACCATTAGAATAATCCTAAACATTGCATGGTACCCCAAGGGACGTAGAGGGTGTAGCATGAGTCCTTGGAGGTTCTAACAAGTGTAGAATGGTTAAGAGAGTATTCTAAAGGCTTAGAACGGTCTAGGAATGTGTATTAGGACTTATAAGAACCATTAGAATGATCCTAAACATTGCTCGAGTCCCCAAGGGACCAGAAGGTGTAGGATGAGTCCTTGGAGGTTCTAACAAGTGTAGAATGGTTAAGAGAGTATTCTAAAGGCTTAGAATGATCTAGGAATATGTATTAGGACTTATAATAACCATTAGAATGATCCTAGACATTGCATTGTACCCCAAGGGAAGTAGAGGGTGTACCATGAGTCCTTGGAGGTTCTAACAAGTGTAGAATGGTTAAAAGAGTATTCTAAAGGCTTAGAATGGTCTAGGAATGTGTATTAGGACTTATAATAACCATTATAATGATCCTAAACATTGCATTGTACCCCAAGGGACGTAGAGGGTGTAGGATGAGTCCTTGGAGGTTCTAACTGGTGTAGAATGGATAAGAGAGTATTCTAAAGGCTTAGAATGGTCTAGGAATGTGTAATAGGACTTATAATAACCATTAGAATGATCCTAAACATTGCATGGTACCCCAAGGGAAGTAGAGGGTGTACCATGAGTCCTTGGAGGTTCTAACAAGTGTAGAATGGTTAAAAAAGTATTCTAAAGGCTTAGAATGGTCTATGAATTTGTATTAGGACTTATAATAACCATTAGAATGATCCTAAACATTGCTTGGTACCCCAAGGGACGTAGAGGGTGTAGCATGAGTCCTTGGAGGTTCTAACAAGTGTAGAATGGTTAAGAGAGTATTCTAAAGGCTTAGAATGGACTAGGAATGTGTATTAGGACTTATAAGAACCATTAGAATGATCCTAAACATTGTTTAGTACCCCAAGGGACATAGAGGGTGTAGCATGAGTCCTTGGAGGTTCTAACAAGTGTAGAATGGTTAAGAGAGTATTTTAAAGGCTTAGAATGGTCTAGGAATGTGTATTAGGACTTATAATAACCATTAGAATGATCCTAAACAATGCATGGTACCCCAAGGGACGTAGAGGGTGTACCATGAGTCCTTGGAGGTTCTAACAATTGTTGAATGGTTAAGAGAGTATTCTAAAGGCTTAGAATGGTCTAGGAATGTGTATTAGGACTTATAATAACCATTAGAATGATCCTAGACATTGCATGGTACCCCAAGGGAAGTAGAGGGTGTACCATGAGTCCTTGGTGGTTCTAACAAGTGTAGAATGGTTAAAAGAGTATTCTAAAGGCTTAGAATGGTCTAGGAATTTGTATTAGGACTTATAATAACCATTAGAATGATCCTAAACATTGCATGGTACCCCAAGGGACGTAGAGGGTGTAGCATGAGTCCTTGGAGGTTCTAACAAGTGTAGAATGGTTAAGAGAGTATTCTAAAGGCTTAGAATGGTCTAGGAATGTGTATTAGGACTTATAAGAACCATTAGAATGATCCTAAACATTGTTCGAGTCCTCAAGGGACTTAGAGGGTGTAGCATGAGTCCTTGGAGGTTCTAATAAGTGTAGAATGGTTAAGAGAGTATTCTAAAGGCTTAGAATGGTCTAGGAATGTGTAATAGGACTTATAAGAACCATTAGAATGATCCTAAACAATGCATATTACCCCAAGGGACGTAGAGGGTGTAGGATGAGTCCTTGGAGGTTCTAACAAGTGTAGAATGGTTAAGAGAGTATTCTAAAGGCTTAGAATGGTCTAGGAATGTGTATTATTAGGACTTATAAGAACCATTAGAATGATCCTAAACATTGTTCGAGTCCCCAAGGGACATAGAGGGTGTAGCATGAGTCCTTGGAGGTTCTAATAAGTGTAGAATGGTTAAGAGAGTATTCTAACGGCTTAGAATGGTCTAGGAATGTGTAATAGGACTTATAAGAACCATTAGAATGATCCTAAACAATGCATGGTACCCCAAGGGTTGTAGTGGGTGTACCATGAATCCTTGGAGGTTCTAACAAGCGTAGAATGGTTAAGAGAGTATTCTAAAGGCTTAGAATGGTCTAGGAATGTGTAATAGGACTTATAATAACCATTAGAATGATCCTAAACAATGCTTGAGTCCCCTATGGACGTAGAGGGTGTAGCATGAGTCCTTGGAGGTTCTAACAAGTGTAAAATGGTTAAAAGAGTATTCTAAAGGCTTAGAATGGTCTAGGAATGTGTATTAGGACTGATAATAACCATTAGAATGATCCTAAACAATGCATGGTACCCCAAGGGACATAGATGGTGTAGCATGAGTCCTTGTAGGTTCTAACATGTGTAGAATGGTTAAGAGAGTATTCTAAAGGCTTAGAATAGTCTACGAATGTGTATTACGACTTATAAGAACCATTAGAATGATCCTAAACATTGTTCGAGTCCCCAAGGGACTAAGAGGGTGTAGCATGAGTCCTTGTAGGTTCTAACAAGTGTAGAATGGTTAAGAGAGTATTCTAAAGGCTTAGAATGGTCTAGGAATGTGTATTAGGACTTATAAGAACAATTAGAATGATCCTAAACAATGCATGGTACCCCAACGGACGTAGAGGGTGTAGCATGAGTCCTTGGAGGTTCTAAGAAGTGTAGAATGGTTAAGAGAGTATTCCAAAGGCTTAGAATGGTCTAGGAATGTGTAATAGGACTTATAATAACCATTAGAATGATCCTAAACATTGCATGGTACCCCAAGGGAAGTAGAGGGTGTAGCATGAGTCCTTGGAGGTTCTAACAAGTGTAGAATGGTTAAAAAAGTATTCTAAAGGCTTAGAATGGTCTATGAATTTGTATTAGTACTTATAATAACCATTAGAATGATCCTAAACATTGCATGGTACCCCAAGGGACGTAGAGGGTGTAGCATGAGTCCTTGGAGGTTCTAACAAGTGTAGAATGGTTAAGAGAGTATTCTAAAGGCTTAGAATGGACTAGGAATGTGTATTAGGACTTATAAGAACCATTAGAATGATCCTAAACATTGTTTAGTACCCCAAGGGACATAGAGGGTGTAGCATGAGTCCTTGGAGGTTCTAACAAGTGTAGAATGGTTAAGAGAGTATTTTAAAGGCTTAGAATGGTCTAGGAATGTGTATTAGGACTTATAATAACCATTAGAATGATCCTAAACAATGCATGGTACCCCAAGGGACGTAGAGGGTGTAGCATGAGTCCTTGGAGGTTCTAACAAGTGTAGAATGGTTAAAAAAGTATTCTAAAGGCTTAGAATGGTCTATGAATTTGTATTAGTACTTATAATAACCATTAGAATGATCCTAAACATTGCATGGTACCCCAAGGGACGTAGAGGGTGTAGCATGAGTCCTTGGAGGTTCTAACAAGTGTAGAATGGTTAAGAGAGTATTCTAAAGGCTTAGAATGGACTAGGAATGTGTATTAGGACTTATAAGAACCATTAGAATGATCCTAAACATTGTTTAGTACCCCAAGGGACATAGAGGGTGTAGCATGAGTCCTTGGAGGTTCTAACAAGTGTAGAATGGTTAAGAGAGTATTTTAAAGGCTTAGAATGGTCTAGGAATGTGTATTAGGACTTATAATAACCATTAGAATGATCCTAAACAATGCATGGTACCCCAAGGGACGTAGAGGGTGTACCATGAGTCCTTGGAGGTTCTAACAAGTGTTGAATGGTTAAGAGAGTATTCTAAAGGCTTAGAATGGTCTAGGAATGTGTATTAGGACTTATAATAACCATTAGAATGATCCTAGACATTGCATGGTACCCCAAGGGAAGTAGAGGGTGTACCATGAGTCCTTGGAGGTTCTAAGAAGTGTAGAATGGTTAAGAGAGTATTCTAAAGGCTTAGAATGGTCTAGGAATGTGTAATAGGACTTATAATAACCATTAGAATGATCCTAAACATTGCATGGTACCCCAAGGGAAGTAGAGGGTGTAGCATGAGTCCTTGGAGGTTCTAACAAGTGTAGAATGGTTAAAAAAGTATTCTAAAGGCTTAGAATGGTCTATGAATTTGTATTAGTACTTATAATAACTATTAGAATGATCCTAAACATTGCATGGTACCCCAAGGGACGTAGAGGGTGTAGCATGAGTCCTTGGAGGTTCTAACAAGTGTAGAATGGTTAAGAGAGTATTCTAAAGGCTTAGAATGGACTAGGAATGTGTATTAGGACTTATAAGAACCATTAGAATGATCCTAAACATTGTTTAGTACCCCAAGGGACATAGAGGGTGTAGCATGAGTCCTTGGAGGTTCTAACAAGTGTAGAATGGTTAAGAGAGTATTTTAAAGGCTTAGAATGGTCTAGGAATGTGTATTAGGACTTATAATAACCATTAGAATGATCCTAAACAATGCATGGTACCCCAAGGGACGTAGAGGGTGTACCATGAGTCCTTGGAGGTTCTAACAAGTGTTGAATGGTTAAGAGAGTATTCTAAAGGCTTAGAATGGTCTAGGAATGTGTATTAGGACTTATAATAACCATTAGAATGATCCTAGACATTGCATGGTACCCCAAGGGAAGTAGAGGGTGTACCATGAGTCCTTGGAGGTTCTAACAAGTGTAGAATGGTTAAAAGAGTATTCTAAAGGCTTAGAATGGTCTAGGAATGTGTAATAGGACTTATAATAACCATTAGAATGATCCTAAACAATGCTTGAGTCCCTTAGGGACGTAGAGGGTGTAGCATGAGTCCTTGGAGGTTCTAACAAGTGTAGAATGGTTAAAAGAGTATTCTAAAGGCTTAGAATGGTCTAGGAATGTGTATTAGGACTTACAAGAACCATTAGAATGATCCTAAACATTTCTCGAGTCCCCAAGGGACATAGAGGGTGTAGGATGAGTCCTTGGAGGTTCTAATAAGTGTAGAATGGTTAAGAGAGTATTCTAAAGGCTTAGAATGGTCTAGGAATGTGTAATAGGACTTATAAGAACCATTAGAATGATCCTAAACAATGCATATTACCCCAAGGGACGTAGAGGGTGTAGGATGAGTCCTTGGAGGTTCTAACAAGTGTAGAATGGATAAGAGAGTATTCTAAAGGCTTAGAATGGTCTAGGAATGTGTAATAGGACTTATAATAACCATTAGAATGATCCTAAACATTACATGGTACCCCAAGGGAAGTAGAGGGTGTACCATGAGTCCTTGGAGGTTCTAACAAGTGTAGAATGGTTAAAAAAGTATTCTAAAGGCTTAGAATGGTCTAGGAATGTGTAATAGGACTTATAATAACCATTAGAATGATCCTAAACATTGCATGGTACCCCAAGGGAAGTAGAGGGTGTACCATGAGTCCTTGGAGGTTCTAACAAGTGTAGAATGGTTAAAAAAGTATTCTAAAGGCTTAGAATGGTCTAGGAATGTGTATTAGGACTTATAATAACCATTAGAATGATCCTAAACAATGCTTGAGTCCCCAACGGACGTAGAGGGTGTACCATGAGTCCTTGGAGGTTCGAACAAGTGTAGAATGGTTAAGAGAGTATTATAAAGGCTTAGAATGGTCTTGGAATGTGTATTAGGACTTTTAAGAACCACTAGAATGATCCTAAACATTGCTCGAGTCCCCAAGGGACGTAGAGGGTGCAGCATGAGTCCTTGGAGGTTCTAAGAAGTGTAGAATGGTTAAAAGAGTATTCTAAAGGCTTAGAATGGTCTAGGAATTTGTATTAGGACTTATAATAACCATTAGAATGATCCTAAACATTGCATGGTACCCCAAGGGACGTAGAGGGAGTAGCATGAGTCCTTGGAGGTTCTAACAAGTGTAGAATGGTTAAGAGAGTATTCTAAAGGCTTAGAATGGTCTAGGAATGTGTATTACGACTTATAAGAACCATTAGAATGATCCTAAACATTGTTTAGTACCCCAAGGGACATAGAGGGTGTAGCATGAGTCCTTGGAGGTTCTAACAAGTGTAGAATGGTTAAGAGAGTATTTTAAAGGCTTAGAATGGTCTAGGAATGTGTATTAGGACTTATAATAACCATTAGAATGATCCTAAACAATGCATGGTACCCCAAGGGACGTAGAGGGTGTACCATGAGTCCTTGGAGGTTCTAACAAGTGTTGAATGGTTAAGAGAGTATTCTAAAGGCTTAGAATGGTCTAGGAATGTGTATTAGGACTTATGATAACCATTAGAATGATCCTAGACATTGCATGGTACCCCAAGGGAAGTAGAGGGTGTACCATGAGTCCTTGGAGGTTCTAACAAGTGTAGAATGGTTAAAAGAGTATTCCAAAGGCTTAGAATGGTCTAGGAATTTGTATTAGGACTTATAATAACCATTAGAATGATCCTAAACATTGCATGGTACCCCAAGGGATGTAGAGGGTGTAGCATGAGTCCTCGGAGGTTCTAACAAGTGTAGAATGGTTAAAAGAGTATTCTAAAGGCTTAGAATGGTCTAGGAATGTGTATTAGGACTTATAATAACCATTAGAATGATCCTAAACATTGCATGGTACCCCAAGGGACGTAGAGGGTGTAGGATGAGTCCTTGGAGGTTCTAACAAGTGTAGAATGGATAAGAGAGTATTCTAAAGGCTTAGAATGGTCTAGGAATGTGTAATAGGACTTATAATAACCATTAGAATGATCCTAAACATTGCATGGTACCCCAAGGGAAGTAGAGGGTGTACCATGAGTCCTTGGAGGTTCTAACAAGTGTAGAATGGTTAAAAAAGTATTCTAAAGGCTTAGAATGGTCTATGAATTTGTATTAGGACTTATAATAACCATTAGAATGATCCTAAACATTGCATGGTACCCCAAGGGACGTAGAGGGTGTAGCATGAGTCCTTGGAGGTTCTAACAAGTGTAGAATGGTTAAGAGAGTATTCTAAAGGCTTAGAATGGTCTAGGAATGTGTATTAGGACTTATAAGAACCATTAGAATGATCCTAAACATTGTTCGACTCCCCAAGGGACTTAGAGGGTGTAGCATGAGTCCTTGGAGGTTCTAATAAGTGTAGAATGGTTAATAGAGTATTCTAAAGGCTTAGAATGGTCCAGGAATGTGTATTAGGACTTATAGGAACCATTAGAATGATCCTAAACAATGCATGGTACCCCAAGGGTTGTAGAGGGTGTCCCATGAATCCTTGGAGGTTCTAACAAGCGTAAAATGGTTAAGAGAATATTCTAAAGGCTTAGAATGGTCTAGGAATGTGTAATAGGACTTATAATAACCATTAGAATGATCCTAAACAATGCTTGAATCCCCAACGGACGTAGAGGGTGTACCATGAGTCCTTGGAGGTTCGAACAAGTGTAGAATGGTTAAGAGAGTATTATAAAGGCTTAGAATGGTCTTGGAATGTGTATTAGGACTTTTAAGAACCACTAGAATGATCCTAAACATTGCTCGAGTCCCCAAGGGACGTAGAGGGTGCAGCATGAGTCCTTGGAGGTTCTAAGAAGTGTAGAATGGTTAAAAGAGTATTCTAAAGGCTTAGAATGGTCTAGGAATTTGTATTAGGACTTATAATAACCATTAGAATGATCCTAAACATTGCATGGTACCCCAAGGGACGTAGAGGGTGTAGCATGAGTCCTTGGAGGTTCTAACAAGTGTAGAATGGTTAAGAGAGTATTCTAAAGGCTTAGAATGGTCTAGGAATGTGTATTACGACTTATAAGAACCATTAGAATGATCCTAAACATTGTTTAGTACCCCAAGGGACATAGAGGGTGTAGCATGAGTCCTTGGAGGTTCTAACAAGTGTAGAATGGTTAAGAGAGTATTTTAAAGGCTTAGAATGGTCTAGGAATGTGTATAGGACTTATAATAACCATTAGAATGATCCTAAACAATGCATGGTACCCCAAGGGACGTAGAGGGTGTACCATGAGTCCTTGGAGGTTCTAACAAGTGTTGAATGGTTAAGAGAGTATTCTAAAGGCTTAGAATGGTCTAGGAATGTGTATTAGGACTTATAATAACCATTAGAATGATCCTAGACATTGCATGGTACCCCAAGGGAAGTAGAGGGTGTACCATGAGTCCTTGGAGGTTCTAACAAGTGTAGAATGGTTAAAAGAGTATTCCAAAGGCTTAGAATGGTCTAGGAATTTGTATTAGGACTTATAATAACCATTAGAATGATCCTAAACATTGCATGGTACCCCAAGGGATGTAGAGGGTGTAGCATGAGTCCTCGGAGGTTCTAACAAGTGTAGAATGGTTAAAAGAGTATTCTAAAGGCTTAGAATGGTCTAGGAATGTGTATTAGGACTTATAATAACCATTAGAATGATCCTAAACATTGCATGGTACCCCAAGGGACGTAGAGGGTGTAGGATGAGTCCTTGGAGGTTCTAACAAGTGTAGAATGGATAAGAGAGTATTCTAAAGGCTTAGAATGGTCTAGGAATGTGTAATAGGACTTATAATAACCATTAGAATGATCCTAAACATTGCATGGTTCCCCAAGGGAAGTAGAGGGTGTACCATGAGTCCTTGGAGGTTCTAACAAGTGTAGAATGGTTAAAAAAGTATTCTAAAGGCTTAGAATGGTCTATGAATTTGTATTAGGACTTATAATAACCATTAGAATGATCCTAAACATTGCATGGTACCCCAAGGGACGTAGAGGGTGTAGCATGAGTCCTTGGAGGTTCTAACAAGTGTAGAATGGTTAAGAGAGTATTCTAAAGGCTTAGAATGGTCTAGGAATGTGTATTAGGACTTATAAGAACCATTAGAATGATCCTAAACATTGTTTGACTCCCCAAGGGACTTAGAGGGTGTAGCATGAGTCCTTGGAGGTTCTAATAAGTGTAGAATGGTTAATAGAGTATTCTAAAGGCTTAGAATGGTCCAGGAATGTGTATTAGGACTTATAGGAACCATTAGAATGATCCTAAACAATGCATGGTACCCCAAGGGTTGTAGAGGGTGTCCCATGAATCCTTGGAGGTTCTAACAAGCCTAAAATGGTTAAGAGAGTATTCTAAAGGCTTAGAATGGTCTAGGAATGTGTAATAGGACTTATAATAACCATTAGAATGATCCTAAACAATGCTTGAGTCCCCAAGGACGTAGAGGGTGTACCATGAGTCCTTGGAGGTTCGAACAAGTGTAGAATGGTTAAGAGAGTATTATAAAGGCTTAGAATGGTCTTGGAATGTGTATTAGGACTTTTAAGAACCACTAGAATGATCCTAAACATTGCTCGAATCCCCAAGGGACGTAGAGGGTGCAGCATGAGTCCTTGGAGGTTCTAAGAAGTGTAGAATGGTTAAAAGAGTATTCTAAAGGCTTAGAATGGTCTAGGAATTTGTATTAGGACTTATAATAACCATTAGAATGATCCTAAACATTGCATGGTACCCCAAGGGACGTAGAGGGTGTAGCATGAGTCCTTGGAGGTTCTAACAAGTGTAGAATGGTTAAGAGAGTATTCTAAAGGCTTAGAATGGTCTAGGAATGTGTATTACGACTTATAAGAACCATTAGAATGATCCTAAACATTGTTTAGTACCCCAAGGGACATAGAGGGTGTAGCATGAGTCCTTGGAGGTTCTAACAAGTGTAGAATGGTTAAGAGAGTATTTTAAAGGCTTAGAATGGTCTAGGAATGTGTATTAGGACTTATAATAACCATTAGAATGATCCTAAACAATGCATGGTACCCCAAGGGACGTAGAGGGTGTACCATGAGTCCTTGGAGGTTCTAACAAGTGTTGAATGGTTAAGAGAGTATTCTAAAGGCTTAGAATGGTCTAGGAATGTGTATTAGGACTTATAATAACCATTAGAATGATCCTAGACATTGCATGGTACCCCAAGGGAAGTAGAGGGTGTACCATGAGTCCTTGGAGGTTCTAACAAGTGTAGAATGGTTAAAAGAGTATTCTAAAGGCTTAGAATGGTCTAGGAATTTGTATTAGGACTTATAATAACCATTAGAATGATCCTAAACATTGCATGGTACCCCAAGGGATGTAGAGGGTGTAGCATGAGTCCTTGGAGGTTCTAACAAGTGTAGAATGGTTAAGAGAGTATTCTTAAGGCTTAGAATGGTCTAGGAATGTGTATTAGGACTTATAAGAACCATTAGAATGATCCTAAACATTGCTCGAGTCCCCAAGGGACCAGAAGGTGTAGGATGAGTCCTTGGAGGTTCTAACAAGTGTAGAATGGTTAAGAGAGTATTCTAAAGGCTTAGAATGGTCTAGGAATGTGTATTAGGACTTATAAGAACCATTAGAATGATCCTAAACATTGTTCGAGTCCCCAAGGGACATAGAGGGTGTAGCATGAGTCCTTGGAGGTTCTAATAAGTGTAGAATGGTTAAGAGAGTATTCTAACGGCTTAGAATGGTCTAGGAATGTGTAATAGGACTTATAAGAACCATTAGAATGATCCTAAACAATGCATGGTACACCAAGGGTTGTAGAGGGTGTACCATGAATCCTTGGAGGTTCTAACAAGCGTAGAATGGTTAAGAGAGTATTCTAAAGGCTTAGAATGGTCTAGGAATGTGTAATAGGACTTATAATAACCATTAGAATGATCCTAAACAATGCTTGAGTCCCCAAGGGACGTAGAGGGTGTAGCATGAGTCCTTGGAGGTTCTAATAAGTGTAGAATGGTTAAGAGAGTATTCTAATGGCTTAGAATGGTCTAGGAATGTGTATTAGGAGTTATAATAACCATTAGTGTGATCCTAAACAATGCATGGTACCCCAAGGGACGTAGACGGTGTAGCATGAATCCTTGTAGGTTCTAACATGTGTAGAATGGTTAAGAGAGTATTCTAAAGGCTTAGAATGGTCTACGAATGTGTATTACGACTTATAAGAACCATTAGAATGATCCTAAACATTGTTCGAGTCCCCAAGGGACTTAGAGGGTGTAGCATGAGTCCTTGTAGGTTCTAACAAGTGTAGAATGGTTAAGAGAGTATTCTAAAGGCTTAGAATGGTCTAGGAATGTGTATTAGGACTTATAAGAACCATTAGAATGATCCTAAACAATGCATGGTACCCCAAGGGACGTAGAGGGTGTAGCATGAGTCCTTGGAGGTTCTAATAAGTGTAGAATGGTTAAGAGAGTATTCTAATGGCTTAGAATGGTCTAGGAATGTGTATTAGGACTTATGATAACCATTAGAATGGTCCAAAACATTGCATGGTACCCTAAGGGACGTAGAGGGTGTACCATGAGTCCTTGGAAGTTCTAACAAAGTGTAGAATGGTTAAGAGAGTATTCTAAAGGCTTAGAATGGTCTAGGAATGTGTATTAGGACTTATAAGAACCATTAGAATGATCCTAAACATTGCTCGAGTCCCCAAGGGACATAGAGGGTGTAATATGAGTCCATGGAGGTTCTAATAAGTGTAGAATGGTCAAGAGAGTATTCTAAAGGCTTAGAATGGTCTAGGAATGTGTATTAGGACTTATAATAACCATTAGAATGATCCTAAACAATGCATGGTACCCCAAGGGACGTAGAGGGTGTACCATGAGTCCTTGGAGGTTCTAACAAGCGTAGAATGGTTAAGAGAGTATTCTAAAGGCTTAGAATGGTCTAGGAATGTGTAATAGGACTTATAATAACCATTAGAATTATCCTAAACATTGTTCGAGTCCCCAAGGGACATAGAGGGTGTAGCATGAGTCCTTGGAGGTTCTAACAAGTGTAGAATGGTTAAGAGAGTATTCTAAAGGCTTAGAATGGTCTAGGAATGTGTATTAGGACTTATAAGAACCATTAGAATGATCCTAAACAATGCATGGTACCCCAAGGGTTGTAGAGGGTGTACCATGAATCCTTGGAGGTTCTAACAAGTGTAGAATGGTTAAGAGAGTATTCTAAAGGCTTAGAATGGTCTAGGAATGTGTATTAGGACTTATAATAACCATTAGAATGATCCTAAACAATGCATGGTACCCCAAGGGACGTAGAGGGTGTAGCATGAGTCCTTGTAGGTTCTAACATGTGTAGAATGGTTAAGAGAGTATTCTAAAGGCTTAGAATGGTCTAGGAATGTGTATTAGGACTTATAATAACCATTAGAATGATCCTAAACAATGCATGGTACCCCAAGGGACATAGAGGGTGTAGCATGAGTCCTTGTAGGTTCTAACATGTATAGAATGGTTAAGAGAGTATTCTAAAGGCTTAGAATGGTCTACGAATGTGTATTACGACTTATAAGAACCATTAGAATGATCCTAAACATTGTTCGAGTCCCCAAGAGGGTGTAGCATGAGTCCTTGTAGGTTCTAACAAGTGTAGAATGGTTAAGAGAGTATTCTAAAGGCTTAGAATGGTCTAGGAATGTGTATTAGGACTTATAAGAACAATTAGAATGATCCTAAACAATGCATGGTACCCCAAGGGACGTAGAGGGTGTAGCATGAGTCCTTGGAGGTTCTAATAAGTGTAGAATGGTTAAAAGAGTATTCTAATGGCTTAGAATGGTCTAGGAATGTGTATTAGGAGTTATAATAACCATTAGAAAGATCCTAAACAATGCATGGTACCCCAAGGGACGTAGAGGGTGTAGCATGAATCCTTGTAGGTTCTAACATGTGTAGAATGGTCAAGAGAGTATTCTAAAGGCTTAGAATGGTCTACGAATGTGTATTACGACTTATAAGAACCATTAGAATGATCCTAAACATTGTTCGAGTCCCCAAGGGACTTAGAGGGTGTAGCATGAGTCCTTGTAGGTTCTAACAAGTGTAGAACGGTTAAGAGAGTATTCTAAAGGCTTAGAATGGTCTAGGAATGTGTATTAGGACTTATAAGAACCATTAGAATGATCCTAAACAATGCATGGTACCCCAAGGGACGTAGAAGGTGTACCATGAGTCCTTGGAGGTTCTAACAAGTATAGAATGGTTAAGAGAGTATTCTAAAGGCTTAGAATGGTCTAGGAATGTGTAATAGGACTTATAATAACCATTAGAATTATCCTAAACAATGCTTGAGTCCCCAACAGACGTAGAGGGTGTACCATGAGTCCTTGGAGGTTCTAACAAATGTAGAATGGTTAAGAGAGTATTCTAAAGGCTTAGAACGGTCTAGGAATGTGTACTAGGACTGATAATAACCATTAGAATGATCGTAAACATTGCATGGTACCCCAAGGGACGTAGAGGGTTTACCATGAGTCCTTGGAGGTTCTAACAAGTGTAGAATGATTAGGAGAGTATTCTAAAGGCTTAGAATGGTCTAGGAATGTGTAATAGGACTTATAATAACCATTAGAATGATCCTAAACAATGCTTGAGTCCCCTAGGGACGTAGAGGGTGTAGCATGAGTCCTTGTAGGTTCTAATAAGTGTAGAATGGTTAAGAGAGTATTCTAATGGCTTAGAATGGTCTAGGAATTTGTAATAGGACTTATAATAACCATTAGAATTATCCTAAACAATGCTTGAGTCCCCAACGGACGTAGAGGGTGTAGCATGAGTCCTTGGAGGTTCTAACAAGTGTAGAATGGTTAAGAGAGTATTCTAAAGGCGTAGAACGGTCTAGGAATGTGTACTAGGACTGATAATAACCATTAGAATGATCGTAAACATTGCATGGTACCCCAAGGGACGTAGAGGGTTTACCATGAGTCCTTGGAGGTTCTAACAAGTGTAGAATGATTAGGAGAGTATTCTAAAGGCTTAGAATGGTCTAGGAATGTGTAATAGGACTTATAATAACCATTAGAATGATCCTAAACAATGCTTGAGTCCCCTAGGGACGTAGAGGGTGTAGCATGAGTCCTTGTAGGTTCTAATAAGTGTAGAATGGTTAAGAGAGTATTCTAATGGCTTAGAATGGTCTAGGAATTTGTAATAGGACTTATAATAACCATTAGAATTATCCTAAACAATGCTTGAGTCCCCAACGGACGTAGAGGGTGTACCATGAGTCCTCGGAGGTTCTAACAAGTGTAGAATGGTTAAGAGAGTATTCTAAAGGCGTAGAACGGTCTAGGAATGTGTACTAGGACTGATAATAACCATTAGAATGATCGTAAACATTGCATGGTACCCCAAGGGACGTAGAGGGTTTACCATGAGTCCTTGGAGGTTCTAACAAGTGTAGAATGGTTAGGAGAGTATTCTAAAGGCATAGAATGGTCTAGGAATGTGTATTAGGACTTATAATAACCATTAGAATGATCCTAAACATTGCATGGTACCACTAGGGACGTAGAGGGTGCAGCATGAGTCCTTGTAGGTTCTAACAAGTGTAGAATGGTTAAGAGAGTATTCTAAAGGCTTAGAATGGTCTAGGAATGTGTAATAGGACTTATAAGAACCATTAGAACTATCCTAAACAATGCATGGTACCCCAAGGGACGTAGAGGGTGTACCATGAATCCTTGGAGGTTCTAACAAGTGTAGAATGGTTAAGTAAGTATTCTAAAGGCTTAGAATGGTCTAGGAATGTGTAATAGGGCTTATAATAACCATTAGAATGATCCTAAACAATGCTTGAGTCCCCAACGGACGTAGAGGGTGTACCATGAGTCCTTGGAGGTTCTAACAAGTGTAGAATGGTTAAGAGAGTATTGTAAAGGCTTAGAATGGTCTTGGAATGTGTATTAGGACTTTTAAGAACCACTAGAATGATCCTAAACATTGCTCGAGTCCCCTAGGGACGTAGAGGGTGCAGCATGAGTCCTTGGAGGTTCTAAGAAGTGTAGAATGGTTAAAAGAGTATTCTAAAGGCTTAGAATGGTCTATGAATTTGTATTAGGACTTATAATAACCATTAGAATGATCCTAAATAATGCATGGTACCCCAAGGGACGTAGAAGGTTTAGGATGAGTCCTTGGAGGTTCTAACAAGTGTAGAATGGTTAAGAGAGTATTCTAAAGGCTTAGAATGGTCTAGGAATGTGTAATAGGACTTATAATAACCATTAGAATGATCCTAAACAATGCATGGTATCCCAAGGGACGTAGAGGGTGTAGCATGAGTCCTTGTAGGTTCTAACAAGTGTAGAATGGTTAAGAGAGTATTCTAAAGGCTTAGAATTGTCTACGAATGTGTATTACGACTTTTAAGAACCATTAGAATGATCCTAAACATTGCTCGAGTCCCCAAGGGACATAGAGGGTGTAGGATGAGTCCTTGGAGGTTCGAATAAGTGTAGAATGGTTAAGTGAGTATTCTAAAGGCCTAGAATGGTCTAGGGATGTGTATTAGGACTTCTATGTACCATTAGAATGATCCTAAACATTGCTTAGTACCCCAAGGGACATAGAGGGTGTAGCATGAGTCCTTGGAGGTTCTAACAAGTGTAGAATGGTTAAGAGAGTATTCTAAAGGCTTAGAATGGTCTAGGAATGTGTATTAGGACTTATAAGTACCATTAGAATGATCCTAAACATTGTTTAGTACCCCAAGGGACATAGAGGGTGTAGCATGAGTCCTTGGAGGTTCTAACAAGTGTAGAATGGTTAAAAGAGTATTCTAAAGGCTTATAATGGTCTAGGAATTTGTATTAGGACTTATAATAACCATTAGAATGATCCTGAACAATGCATGGTACCCCAAGGGACGTAGAGGGTGTACCATGAGTCCTTGGAGGTTCTAACAAGTGTAGAATGGTTAAGAGAGTATTCTAAAGGCTTAGAATGGTCTAGGAATGTGTAATAGGACTTATAATAACCATTAGAATTATCCTAAACAATGCTTGAGTCCCCAACGGACGTAGAGGGTGTACCATGAGTCCTTGGAGGTTCTAACAAGTGTAGAATGGTTAAGAGAGTATTCTAAAGGCTTAGAACGGTCTAGGAATGTGTACTAGGACTGATAATAACCATTAGAATGATCGTAAACATTGCATGGTACCCCAAGGGACGTAGAGGGTTTGCCATGAGTCCTTGGAGGTTCTAACAAGTGTAGAATGGTTAGGAGAGTATTCTAAAGGCTTAGAATGGTCTAGGAATGTGTAATAGGACTTATAATAACCATTAGAATGATCCTAAACAATGCTTGAGTCCCCTAGGGACGTAGAGGGTGTAGCATGAGTCCTTGTAGGTTCTAATAAGTGTAGAATGGTTAAGAGAGTATTCTAATGGCTTAGAATGGTCTAGGAATTTGTAATAGGACTTATAATAACCATTAGAATTATCCTAAACAATGCTTGAGTCCCCAACGGACGTAGAGGGTGTACCATGAGTCCTCGGAGGTTCTAACAAGTGTAGAATGGTTAAGAGAGTATTCTAAAGGCGTAGAACGGTCTAGGAATGTGTACTAGGACTGATAATAACCATTAGAATGATCGTAAACATTGCATGGTACCCCAAGGGACGTAGAGGGTTTACCATGAGTCCTTGGAGGTTCTAACAAGTGTAGAATGGTTAGGAGAGTATTCTAAAGGCATAGAATGGTCTAGGAATGTGTATTAGGACATAAAATAACCATTAGAATGATCCTAAACATTGCATGGTACCACAAGGGACGTAGAGGGTGCAGCATGAGTCCTTGTAGGTTCTAACAAGTGTAGAATGGTTAAGAGAGTATTCTAAAGGCTTAGAATGGTCTAGGAATGTGTAATAGGACTTATAAGAACCATTAGAACTATCCTAAACAATGCATGGTACCCCAAGGGACGTAGAGGGTGTACCATTAATCCTTGGAGGTTCTAACAAGTGTAGAATGGTTAAGTGAGTATTCTAAAGGCTTAGAATGGTCTAGGAATGTGTAATAGGGCTTATAATAACCATTAGAATGATCCTAAACAATGCTTGAGTCCCCAACGGACGTAGAGGGTGTACCATGAGTCCTTGGAGGTTCTAACAAGTGTAGAATGGTTAAGAGAGTATTGTAAAGGCTTAGAATGGTCTTGGAATGTGTATTAGGACTTTTAAGAACCACTAGAATGATCCTAAACATTGCTCGAGTCCCCTAGGGACGTAGAGGGTGCAGCATGAGTCCTTGGAGGTTCTAAGAAGTGTAGAATGGTTAAAAGAGTATTCTAAAGGCTTAGAATGGTCTATGAATTTGTATTAGGACTTATAATAACCATTAGAATGATCCTAAATAATGCATGGTACCCCAAGGGACGTAGAGGGTGTAGGATGAGTCCTTGGAGGTTCTAACAAGTGTAGAATGGTTAAGAGAGTATTCTAAAGGCTTAGAATGGTCTAGGAATGTGTAATAGGACTTATAATAACCATTAGAATGATCCTAAACAATGCATGGTATCCCAAGGGACGTAGAGGGTGTAGAATGAGTCCTTGTAGGTTCTAACAAGTGTAGAATGGTTAAGAGAGTATTCTAAAGGCTTAGAATTGTCTACGAATGTGTATTACGACTTATAAGAACCATTAGAATGATCCTAAACATTGCTCGAGTCCCCAAGGGACATAGAGGGTGTAGGATGAGTCCTTGGAGGTTCGAATAAGTGTAGAATGGTTAAGTGAGTATTCTAAAGGCCTAGAATGGTCTAGGGATGTGTATTAGGACTTCTATGTACCATTAGAATGATCCTAAACATTGCTTAGTACCCCAAGGGACATAGAGGGTGTAGCATGAGTCCTTGGAGGTTCTAACAAGTGTAGAATGGTTAAGATAGTATTCTAAAGGCTTAGAATGGTCTAGGAATGTGTATTAGGACTTATAAGTACCATTAGAATGATCCTAAACATTGTTTAGTACCCCAAGGGACATAGAGGGTGTAGCATGAGTCCTTGGAGGTTCTAACAAGTGTAGAATGGTTAAAAGAGTATTCTAAAGGCTTATAATGGTCTAGGAATTTGTATTAGGATTTATAATAACCATTAGAATGATCCTAAACATTGCATGGTACCCCAAGGGATGTAGAGGGTGTAGCATGAATCCTTGGAGGTTCTAACAAGTGTAGAGTGGTTAAGAGAGTATTCTGAAGGCTTAGAATGGTCTAGGAATGTGTATTAGGACTTATAAGAACCATTAGAATGATCCTAAACATTGTTCGAGTCCCCAAGTGACTTAGAGGGTGTAGCATGAGTCCTTGGAGGTTCTAATAAGTGTAGAATGGTTAATAGAGTATTCTAAAGGCTTAGAATGGTCTAGGAATGTGTATTAGGACTTATAAGAACCATTAGAATGATCCTAAACAATGCATGGTACCCCAAGGGTTGTAGAGGGTGTACCATGAATCCTTGGAGGTTCTAACAAGCGTAGAATGGTTAAGAGAGTATTCTAAAGGATTAGAATGGTCTAGGAACGTGTAATAGGACTTATAATAACCATTAGAATGATCCTAAACAATGCTTGAGTCCCCTAGGGACGTAGAGGGTGTAGCATGAGTCCTTGGAGGTTCTAACAAGTGTAGAATGGTTAAAAGAGTATTCTAAAGGCTTAGAATGGTCTAGGAATGTGTATTAGGACTTATAAGAACCATTAGAATGATCCTAAACATTTCTCGAGTCCCCAAGGGACATAGAGGGTGTAGGATGAGTCCTTGGAGGTTCTAATAAGTGTAGAATGGTTAAGAGAGTATTCTAAAGGCTTAGAATGGTCTAGGAATGTGTAATAGGACTTATAAGAACCA
The DNA here is from genome assembly GCA_037953625.1 of Crotalaria pallida. Taxonomy (NCBI): domain Eukaryota; kingdom Viridiplantae; phylum Streptophyta; class Magnoliopsida; order Fabales; family Fabaceae; genus Crotalaria; species Crotalaria pallida. The sequence goes on along the minus strand of CM075655.1, from coordinate 59,352,580 downwards.
TTAGAATGATCCTAAACAATGCATATTACCCCAAGGGACGTAGAGGGTGTAGGATGAGTCCTTGGAGGTTCTAACAAGTGTAGAATGGATAAGAGAGTATTCTAAAGGCTTAGAATGGCCTAGGAATGTGTAGTAGGACTTATAATAACCATTAGAATGATCCTAAACATTGCATGGTACCCCAAGGGAAGTAGAGGGTGTACCATGAGTCCTTGGAGGTTCTAACAAGTGTAGAATGGTTAAAAAAGTATTCTAAAGGCTTAGAATGGTCTATGAATTTGTATTAGGACTTATAATAACCATTAGAATGATCCTAAACATTGCATGGTACCCCAAGGGACGTAGAGGGTGTAGCATGAGTCCTTGGAGGTTCTAACAAGTGTAGAATGGTTAAGAGAGTATTCTAAAGGCTTAGAACGGTCTAGGAATGTGTATTAGGACTTATAAGAACCATTAGAATGATCCTAAACATTGTTCGAGTCCCCAAGGGACATAGAGGGTGTAGCATGAGTCCTTGGAGGTTCTAATAAGTGTAGAATGGTTAAGAGAGTATTCTAACGGCTTAGAATGGTCTAGGAATGTGTAATAGGACTTACAAGAACCATTAGAATGATCCTAAACAATGCATGGTACCCCAAGGGTTGTAGAGGGTGTACCATGAATCCTTGGAGGTTCTAACAAGCGTAGAATGGTTAAGAGAGTATTCTAAAGGATTAGAATGGTCTTGGAATGTGTAATAGGACTTATAATAACCATTAGAATGATCCTAAACAATGCTTGAGTCCCCTAGGGACGTAGAGGGTGTAGCATGAGTCCTTGGAGGTTCTAACAAGTGTAGAATGGTTAAGAGAGTATTCTAAAGGCTTAGAATGGTCTAGGAATGTGTATTAGGACTTATAAGAACCATTAGAATGATCCTAAACAATGCATGGTACCCAAAGGGTTGTAGAGGGTGTACCATGAATCCTTGGAGATTCTAACAAGCGTAGAATGGTTAAGAGAGTATTCTAAAGGCTTAGAATGGTCTAGGAATGTGTAATAGGACTTATAAGAACCATTAGAATGATCCTAAACAATGCATGGTACCCAAAGGGTTGTAGAGGGTGTACCATGAATCCTTGGAGATTCTAACAAGTGTAGAATTGTTAAGAGAGTATTCTAAAGGCTTAGAATGGTCTAGGAATGTGTATTAGGACTTATAAGAACCATTAGAATAATCCTAAATATTGCTCGAGTCCCCAAGGGACATAGAGGGTGTAGGATGAGTCCTTGGAGGTTCTAATAAGTGTAGAATGGTTAAGAGAGTATTCTAAAGGCTTAGAATGGTCTAGGAATGTGTATTAGGACTTATAAGAACCATTAGAATGATCCTAAACAATGCATGGTACCCCAAGGGACGTAGAGGGTGTAGGATGAGTCCTTGGAGGTTCTAACAAGTGTAGAATGGATAAGAGAGTATTCTAAAGGCTTAGAATGGTCTAGGAATGTGTAATAGGACTTATAATAACCATTAGAATGATCCTAAACAATGCATGGTACCCCAAGGGACGTAGAGGGTGTAGCATGAGTCCTTGTAGGTTCTAACATGTGTAGAATGGTTAAGAGAGTATTCTAAAGGCCTAGAATGGTCTAGGAATGTGTATTATGACTTATAATAACCATTAGAATGATCCTAAACAATGCATGGTACCCCAAGGGACGTAGAGGGTGTACCATGAGTCCTTGGAAGTTCTAACAAGTGTAGAATGGTTAAGAGAGTATTCTAAAGGCTTAGAATGGTCTAGGAATGTGTAATAGGACTTATAATAACCATTAGAATGATCCTAAACAATGCTTGAGTCCCCTAGGGACGTAGAGGGTGTAGCATGAGTCCTTGCAGGTTCTAACAAGTGTAGAATGGTTACAAGAGTATTCTAAAGGCTTAGAATGGTCTAGGAATGTGTATTAGGACTTATAATAACCATTAGAATGCTCCTAAACAATGCATGGTACCCCAAGGGACGTAGAGGGTGTAGCATGAGTCCTTGGAGGTTCTAACATGTGTAGAATGGTTAAGAGAGTATTCTAAAGGCTTAGAATGGTCTACGAATGTGTATTACGACTTATAAGAACCATTAGAATGATCCTAAACATTGCTCGAGTCCCCAAGGGACATAGAGGGTGTAGGATGAGTCCTTGGAGGTTCGAATAAGTGTAGAATGGTTAAGTGAGTATTCTAAAGGCCTAGAATGGTCTAGGAATGTGTATTAGGACTTATAATAACCATTAGAATGATCCTAAACAATGCATGGTACCCCAAGAGACGTAGAGGGTGTAGCATGAGTCCTTGTAGGTTCTAACAAGTGTAGAATGGTTAAGAGATTATTCTAAAGACTTAGAATGGACTAGGAATGTGTATTAGGACTTATAAGAACCATTAGAATGATCCTGAACATTGCTCGAGTCCCCAAGGGACCAGAGGGTGTAGGATGAGTCCTTGGAGGTTCTAAAAAGTGTAGAATGGTTAAGAGAGTATTCTAAAGGCTTAGAATGGTCTAGTAATGTGTATTAGGACTTATAATAACCATTAGAATGATCCTAAACAATGCATGGTACCCCAAGGGACGTAGAGGGTGTAGCATGAGTCCTTGTAGGTTCTAACATGTGTAGAATGGTTAAGAGAGTATTCTAAAGGCCTAGAATGGTCAAGGAATGTGTATTAGGACTTATAATAACCATTAGAATGATCCTAAACACTGCATGGTACCCCAAGGGACGTAGAGGGTGTAGCATGAGTCCTTGTAGGTTCTAACATGTGTAGAATGGTTAAGAGAGTATTCTAAAGGCCTAGAATGGTCTAGGAATGTGTATTATGACTTATAATAACCATTAGAATGATCCTAAACAATGCATGGTACCCCAAGGGACGTAGAGGGTGTACCATGAGTCCTTGGAAGTTCTAACAAGTGTAGAATGGTTAAGAGAGTATTCTAAAGGCTTAGAATGGTCTAGGAATGTGTATTAGGACTTATAATAACCATTAGAATGATCCTGAACATGGCTCGAGTCCCCAAGGGACGTAGAGGGTGTAGGATGAGTCCTTGTAGGTTCTAACATGTGTAGAATGGTTAAGAGAGTATTCTAAAGGCCTAGAATGGTCTAGGAATGTGTATTAGGACTTATAATAACCATTAGAATGATCCTAAACACTGCATGGTACCCCAAGGGACGTAGAGGGTGTAGCATGAGTCCTTGTAGGTTCTAACATGTGTAGAATGGTTAAGAGAGTATTCTAAAGGCCTAGAATGGTCTAGGAATGTGTATTATGACTTATAATAACCATTAGAATGATCCTAAACAATGCATGGTACCCCAAGGGACGTAGAGGGTGTACCATGAGTCCTTGGAAGTTCTAACAAGTGTAGAATGGTTTAGAGAGTATTCTAAAGGCTTAGAATGGTCTAGGAATGTGTATTAGGACTTATAATAACCATTAGAATGATCCTAAACAATGCATGGTACCCCAAGGGACGTAGAGGGTGTAGCATGAGTCCTTGTAGGTTCTAACATGTGTAGAATGGTTAAGAGAGTATTCTAAAGGCCTAGAATGGTCTAGGAATGTGTATTAGGACTTATAATAACCATTAGAATGATCCTAAACACTGCATGGTACCCCAAGGGACGTAGAGGGTGTAGCATGAGTCCTTGTAGGTTCTAACATGTGTAGAATGGTTAAGAGAGTATTCTAAAGGCCTAGAATGGTCTAGGAATGTGTATTATGACTTATAATAACCATTAGAATGATCCTAAACAATGCATGGTACCCCAAGGGACGTAGAGGGTGTACCATGAGTCCTTGGAAGTTCTAACAAGTGTAGAATGGTTAAGAGAGTATTCTAAAGGCTTAGAATGGTCTAGGAATGTGTAATAGGACTTATAATAACCATTAGAATGATCCTAAACAATGCTTGAGTCCCCTAGGGACGTAGAGGGTGTAGCATGAGTCCTTGGAGGTTCTAACAAGTGTAGAATGGTTACAAGAGTATTCTAAAGGCTTAGAATGGTCTAGGAATGTGTATTAGGACTTATAATAACCATTAGAATGCTCCTAAACAATGCATGGTACCCCAAGGGACGTAGAGGGTGTAGCATGAGTCCTTGGAGGTTCTAACATGTGTAGAATGGTTAAGAGAGTATTCTAAAGGCTTAGAATGGTCTACGAATGTGTATTACGACTTATAAGAACCATTAGAATGATCCTAAACATTGCTCGAGTCCCCAAGGGACATAGAGGGTGTAGGATGAGTCCTTGGAGGTTCGAATAAGTGTAGAATGGTTAAGTGAGTATTCTAAAGGCCTAGAATGGTCTAGGAATGTGTATTAGGACTTATAATAACCATTAGAATGATCCTAAACAATGCATGGTACCCCAAGAGACGTAGAGGGTGTAGCATGAGTCCTTGTAGGTTCTAACAAGTGTAGAATGGTTAAGAGAGTATTCTAAAGACTTAGAATGGACTAGGAATGTGTATTAGGACTTATAAGAACCATTAGAATGATCCTGAACATTGCTCGAGTCCCCAAGGGACCAGAGGGTGTAGGATGAGTCCTTGGAGGTTCTAAAAAGTGTAGAATGGTTAAGAGAGTATTCTAAAGGCTTAGAATGGTCTAGTAATGTGTATTAGGACTTATAATAACCATTAGAATGATCCTAAACAATGCATGGTACCCCAAGGGACGTAGAGGGTGTACCATGAGTCCTTGGAAGTTCTAACAAGTGTAGAATGGTTAAGAGAGTATTCTAAAGGCTTAGAATGGTCTAGGAATGTGTATTAGGACTTATAATAACCATTAGAATGATCCTAAACACTGCATGGTACCCCAAGGGACGTAGAGGGTGTAGCATGAGTCCTTGTAGGTTCTAACATGTGTAGAATGGTTAAGAGAGTATTCTAAAGGCCTAAAATAGTCTAGGAATGTGTATTAGGACTTATAATAACCATTAGAATGATCCTAAACAATGCATGGTACCCCAAGGGACGTAGAGGGTGTACCATGAGTCCTTGGAAGTTCTAACAAGTGTAGAATGGTTAAGAGAGTATTCTAAAGGCTTAGAATGGTCTAGGAATGTGTATTAGCACTTATAATAACCATTAGTATGATCCTAAACAATGCATGGTACCCCAAGGGACGTAGAGGGTGTAGCATGAGTCCTTGTAGGTTCTAACATGTGTAGAATGGTTAAGAGAGTATTCTAAAGGCTTAGAATGGTCTACGAATGTTTATTACGACTTATAAGAACCATTAGAATGATCCTAAACATTGCTCGAGTCCCCAAGGGACATAGTGGGTGTAGGATGAGTCCTTGGAGGTTCTAATAAGTGTAGAATGGTTAAGTGAGTATTCTAAAGGCCTAGAATGGTCTAGGAATGTGTATTAGGACTTATAATAACCATTAGAATGATCCTAAACAATGCATGGTACCCCAAGGGACGTAGAGGGTGTAGGATGAGTCCTTGTAGGTTCTAACAAGTGTAGAATGGATAAGAGAGTATTCTAAAGGCTTAGAATGGTCTAGGAATGTGTAATTGGACTTATAATAACCATTAGAATGATCCTAAACATTGCATGGTACCACAAGGGAAGTAGAGGGTGTACCATGAGTCCTTGGAGGTTCTAACAAGTGTAGAATGGTTAAAAGAGTATATTCTAAAGGCTTAGAATGGTCTATGAATTTGTATTAGGACTTATAATAACCATTAGAATGATCCTAAACATTGCATGGTACCCTAAGGGACGTAGAGGGTGTAGCATGAGTCCTTGGAGGTTCTAACAAGTGTAGAATGGTTAAGAGAGTATTCTAAAGGCTTCGAATGGTCTAGGAATTTGTATTAGGACTTATAAGAACCATTAGAATGATCCTAAACATTGTTCGAGTCCCCAAGGGACATTGAGGGTGTAGCATGAGTCCTTGGAGGTTCTAATAAGTGTAGAATGGTTAAGAGAGTATTCTAAAGGCTTAGAATGGTCTAGGAATGTGTATTAGGACTTATAAGAACCATTAGAATGATCCTAAACAATGCATGGTACCCCAAGGGACGTAGAGGGTGTACCATGAATCCTTGGAGGTTCTAACAAGCGTAGAATGGTTAAGAGAGTATTCTAAAGGCTTAGAATGGTCTAGGAATGTGTATTAGGACTTATAAGAACCATTAGAATGATCCTAAACATTGTTCGAGTCCCCAAGGGACATAGAGGGTGTAGCATGAGTCCTTGGAGGTTCTAACAAGTGTAGAATGGTTAAGAGAGTATTCTAAAGGCTTAGAATGGTCTAGGAATGTGTATTAGGACTTATAAGAACCATTAGAATGATCCTAAACAATGCATGGTACCCCAAGGGTTGTAGAGGGTGTACCATGAATCCTTGGAGGTTCTAACAAGTGTAGAATGGTTAAGAGAGTATTCTAAAGGCTTAGAATGGTCTAGGAATGTGTATTAGGACTTATAATAACCATTAGAATGATCCTAAACAATGCATGGTACCCCAAGGGACGTAGAGGGTGTAGCATGAGTCCTTGTAGGTTCTAACATGTGTAGAATGGTTAAGAGAGTATTCTAAAGGCTTAGAATGGTCTAGGAATGTGTATTAGGACTTATAATAACCATTAGAATGATCCTAAACAATGCATGGTACCCCAAGGGACGTAGAGGGTGTACCATGAGTCCTTGGAAGTTCTAACAAGTGTAGAATGGTTAAGAGAGTATTCTAAAGGCTTAGAATGGTCTAGGAATGTGTATTAGGACTTATAAGAACCATTAGAATGATCCTAAACATTGTTCGAGTCCCCAAGGGACATAGAGGGTGTAGCATGAGTCCTTGGAGGTTCTAAAAGTGTAGAATGGTTAAGAGAGTATTCTAAAGGCTTAGAATGGTCTAGGAATGTGTATTAGGACTTATAAGAACCATTAGAATGATCCTAAACAATGCATGGTACCCCAAGGGTTGTAGAGGGTGTACCATGAATCCTTGGAGGTTCTAACAAGCGTAGAATGGTAAGAGAGTATTCTAAAGGCGTAGAATGGTCTAGGAATGTGTAATAGGACTTATAATAACCATTAGAATGATCCTAAACAATGCATGGTACCCCAAGGGACGTAGAGGGTGTAGGATGAGTCCTTGTAGGTTCTAACAAGTGTAGAATGGATAAGAGAGTATTCTAAAGGCTTAGAATGGTCTAGGAATGTGTAATTGGACTTATAATAACCATTAGAATGATCCTAAACATTGCATGGTACCCCAAGGGAAGTAAAGGGTGTACCATGAGTCCTTGGAGGTTCTAACAAGTGTAGAATGGTTAAAAGAGTATTCTAAAGGCTTAGAATGGTCTATGAATTTGTATTAGGACTTATAATAACCATTAGAATGATCCTAAACATTGCATGGTACCCCAAGGGACGTAGAGGGTGTAGCATGAGTCCTTGGAGGTTCTAACAAGTGTAGAATGGTTAAGAGAGTATTCTAAAGGCTTAGAATGGTCTAGGAATTTGTATTAGGACTTATAAGAACCATTAGAATGATCCTAAACATTGTTCGAGTCCCCAAGGGACATAGAGGGTGTAGCATGAGTCCTTGGAGGTTCTAACAAGTGTAGAATGGTTAAGAGAGTATTCTAAAGGCTTAGAATGGTCTAGGAATGTGTATTAGGACTTATAAGAACCATTAGAATGATCCTAAACAATGCGTGGTACCCCAAGGGTTGTAGAGGGTGTACGATGAATCCTTGGAGGTTCTAACAAGTGTAGAATGGTTAAGAGAGTATTCTAAAGGCTTAGAATGGTCTAGGAATGTGTATTAGGACTTATAATAACCATTAGAATGATTTTTAACAATGCATGGTACCCCAAGGGACGTAGAGAGTGTAGCATGAGTCCTTGTAGGTTCTAACATGTGTAGAATGGTTAAGAGAGTATTCTAAAGGCTTAGAATGGTCTACGAATGTGTATTACGACTTATAAGAACCATTAGAATGATCCTAAACATTGCTCGAGTCCCCAAGGGACATAGAGGGTGTAGGATGAGTCCTTGGAGGTTCTAATAAGTGTAGAATGGTTAAGTGAGTATTCGAAAGGCCTAGAATGGTCTAGGAATGTGTATTAGGACTTATAATAACCATTAGAATGATCCTAAACAATGCATGGTACCCCAAGGGACGTAGAGGGTGTACCATGAGTCCTTGGAAGTTCTAACAAGTGTAGAATGGTTAAGAGAGTATTCTAAAGGCTTAGAATGGTCTAGGAATGTGTATTAGGACTTATAAGAACCATTAGAATGATCCTAAACATTGTTCGAGTCCCCAAGGGACATAGAGGGTGTAGCATGAGTCCTTGGAGGTTCTAAAAGTGTAGAATGGTTAAGAGAGTATTCTAAAGGCTTAGAATGGTCTAGGAATGTGTAATAGGACTTATAATAACCATTAGAATGATCCTAAACAATGCTTGAGTCCCCTAGGGACGTAGAGGGTGTAGCATGAGTCCTTGGAGGTTCTAACAAGTGTAGAATGGTTACAAGAGTATTCTAAAGGCTTAGAATGGTCTAGGAATGTGTATTAGGACTTATAATAACCATTAGAATGCTCCTAAACAATGCATGGTACCCCAAGGGACGTAGAGGGTGTAGCATGAGTCCTTGGAGGTTCTAACATGTGTAGAATGGTTAAGAGAGTATTCTAAAGGCTTAGAATGGTCTACGAATGTGTATTACGACTTATAAGAACCATTAGAATGATCCTAAACATTGCTCGAGTCCCCAAGGGACATAGAGGGTGTAGGATGAGTCCTTGGAGGTTCGAATAAGTGTAGAATGGTTAAGTGAGTATTCTAAAGGCCTAGAATGGTCTAGGAATGTGTATTAGGACTTATAATAACCATTAGAATGATCCTAAACAATGCATGGTACCCCAAGAGACGTAGAGGGTGTAGCATGAGTCCTTGTAGGTTCTAACAAGTGTAGAATGGTTAAGAGAGTATTCTAAAGACTTAGAATGGACTAGGAATGTGTATTAGGACTTATAAGAACCATTAGAATGATCCTGAACATTGCTCGAGTCCCCAAGGGACCAGAGGGTGTAGGATGAGTCCTTGGAGGTTCTAAAAAGTGTAGAATGGTTAAGAGAGTATTCTAAAGGCTTAGAATGGTCTAGTAATGTGTATTAGGACTTATAATAACCATTAGAATGATCCTAAACAATGCATGGTACCCCAAGGGACGTAGAGGGTGTACCATGAGTCCTTGGAAGTTCTAACAAGTGTAGAATGGTTAAGAGAGTATTCTAAAGGCTTAGAATGGTCTAGGAATGTGTATTAGGACTTATAATAACCATTAGAATGATCCTAAACACTGCATGGTACCCCAAGGGACGTAGAGGGTGTAGCATGAGTCCTTGTAGGTTCTAACATGTGTAGAATGGTTAAGAGAGTATTCTAAAGGCCTAAAATAGTCTAGGAATGTGTATTAGGACTTATAATAACCATTAGAATGATCCTAAACAATGCATGGTACCCCAAGGGACGTAGAGGGTGTACCATGAGTCCTTGGAAGTTCTAACAAGTGTAGAATGGTTAAGAGAGTATTCTAAAGGCTTAGAATGGTCTAGGAATGTGTATTAGCACTTATAATAACCATTAGTATGATCCTAAACAATGCATGGTACCCCAAGGGACGTAGAGGGTGTAGCATGAGTCCTTGTAGGTTCTAACATGTGTAGAATGGTTAAGAGAGTATTCTAAAGGCTTAGAATGGTCTACGAATGTTTATTACGACTTATAAGAACCATTAGAATGATCCTAAACATTGCTCGAGTCCCCAAGGGACATAGTGGGTGTAGGATGAGTCCTTGGAGGTTCTAATAAGTGTAGAATGGTTAAGTGAGTATTCTAAAGGCCTAGAATGGTCTAGGAATGTGTATTAGGACTTATAATAACCATTAGAATGATCCTAAACAATGCATGGTACCCCAAGGGACGTAGAGGGTGTAGGATGAGTCCTTGTAGGTTCTAACAAGTGTAGAATGGATAAGAGAGTATTCTAAAGGCTTAGAATGGTCTAGGAATGTGTAATTGGACTTATAATAACCATTAGAATGATCCTAAACATTGCATGGTACCACAAGGGAAGTAGAGGGTGTACCATGAGTCCTTGGAGGTTCTAACAAGTGTAGAATGGTTAAAAGAGTATATTCTAAAGGCTTAGAATGGTCTATGAATTTGTATTAGGACTTATAATAACCATTAGAATGATCCTAAACATTGCATGGTACCCTAAGGGACGTAGAGGGTGTAGCATGAGTCCTTGGAGGTTCTAACAAGTGTAGAATGGTTAAGAGAGTATTCTAAAGGCTTCGAATGGTCTAGGAATTTGTATTAGGACTTATAAGAACCATTAGAATGATCCTAAACATTGTTCGAGTCCCCAAGGGACATTGAGGGTGTAGCATGAGTCCTTGGAGGTTCTAATAAGTGTAGAATGGTTAAGAGAGTATTCTAAAGGCTTAGAATGGTCTAGGAATGTGTATTAGGACTTATAAGAACCATTAGAATGATCCTAAACAATGCATGGTACCCCAAGGGACGTAGAGGGTGTACCATGAATCCTTGGAGGTTCTAACAAGCGTAGAATGGTTAAGAGAGTATTCTAAAGGCTTAGAATGGTCTAGGAATGTGTATTAGGACTTATAAGAACCATTAGAATGATCCTAAACATTGTTCGAGTCCCCAAGGGACATAGAGGGTGTAGCATGAGTCCTTGGAGGTTCTAACAAGTGTAGAATGGTTAAGAGAGTATTCTAAAGGCTTAGAATGGTCTAGGAATGTGTATTAGGACTTATAAGAACCATTAGAATGATCCTAAACAATGCATGGTACCCCAAGGGTTGTAGAGGGTGTACCATGAATCCTTGGAGGTTCTAACAAGTGTAGAATGGTTAAGAGAGTATTCTAAAGGCTTAGAATGGTCTAGGAATGTGTATTAGGACTTATAATAACCATTAGAATGATCCTAAACAATGCATGGTACCCCAAGGGACGTAGAGGGTGTAGCATGAGTCCTTGTAGGTTCTAACATGTGTAGAATGGTTAAGAGAGTATTCTAAAGGCTTAGAATGGTCTAGGAATGTGTATTAGGACTTATAATAACCATTAGAATGATCCTAAACAATGCATGGTACCCCAAGGGACGTAGAGGGTGTACCATGAGTCCTTGGAAGTTCTAACAAGTGTAGAATGGTTAAGAGAGTATTCTAAAGGCTTAGAATGGTCTAGGAATGTGTATTAGGACTTATAAGAACCATTAGAATGATCCTAAACATTGTTCGAGTCCCCAAGGGACATAGAGGGTGTAGCATGAGTCCTTGGAGGTTCTAAAAGTGTAGAATGGTTAAGAGAGTATTCTAAAGGCTTAGAATGGTCTAGGAATGTGTATTAGGACTTATAAGAACCATTAGAATGATCCTAAACAATGCATGGTACCCCAAGGGTTGTAGAGGGTGTACCATGAATCCTTGGAGGTTCTAACAAGCGTAGAATGGTAAGAGAGTATTCTAAAGGCGTAGAATGGTCTAGGAATGTGTAATAGGACTTATAATAACCATTAGAATGATCCTAAACAATGCATGGTACCCCAAGGGACGTAGAGGGTGTAGGATGAGTCCTTGTAGGTTCTAACAAGTGTAGAATGGATAAGAGAGTATTCTAAAGGCTTAGAATGGTCTAGGAATGTGTAATTGGACTTATAATAACCATTAGAATGATCCTAAACATTGCATGGTACCCCAAGGGAAGTAAAGGGTGTACCATGAGTCCTTGGAGGTTCTAACAAGTGTAGAATGGTTAAAAGAGTATTCTAAAGGCTTAGAATGGTCTATGAATTTGTATTAGGACTTATAATAACCATTAGAATGATCCTAAACATTGCATGGTACCCCAAGGGACGTAGAGGGTGTAGCATGAGTCCTTGGAGGTTCTAACAAGTGTAGAATGGTTAAGAGAGTATTCTAAAGGCTTAGAATGGTCTAGGAATTTGTATTAGGACTTATAAGAACCATTAGAATGATCCTAAACATTGTTCGAGTCCCCAAGGGACATAGAGGGTGTAGCATGAGTCCTTGGAGGTTCTAACAAGTGTAGAATGGTTAAGAGAGTATTCTAAAGGCTTAGAATGGTCTAGGAATGTGTATTAGGACTTATAAGAACCATTAGAATGATCCTAAACAATGCGTGGTACCCCAAGGGTTGTAGAGGGTGTACGATGAATCCTTGGAGGTTCTAACAAGTGTAGAATGGTTAAGAGAGTATTCTAAAGGCTTAGAATGGTCTAGGAATGTGTATTAGGACTTATAATAACCATTAGAATGATTTTTAACAATGCATGGTACCCCAAGGGACGTAGAGAGTGTAGCATGAGTCCTTGTAGGTTCTAACATGTGTAGAATGGTTAAGAGAGTATTCTAAAGGCTTAGAATGGTCTACGAATGTGTATTACGACTTATAAGAACCATTAGAATGATCCTAAACATTGCTCGAGTCCCCAAGGGACATAGAGGGTGTAGGATGAGTCCTTGGAGGTTCTAATAAGTGTAGAATGGTTAAGTGAGTATTCGAAAGGCCTAGAATGGTCTAGGAATGTGTATTAGGACTTATAATAACCATTAGAATGATCCTAAACAATGCATGGTACCCCAAGGGACGTAGAGGGTGTACCATGAGTCCTTGGAAGTTCTAACAAGTGTAGAATGGTTAAGAGAGTATTCTAAAGGCTTAGAATGGTCTAGGAATGTGTATTAGGACTTATAAGAACCATTAGAATGATCCTAAACATTGTTCGAGTCCCCAAGGGACATAGAGGGTGTAGCATGAGTCCTTGGAGGTTCTAACAAGTGTAGAATGGTTAAGAGAGTATTCAAAAGGCTTAGAATGGTCTAGGAATGTGTATTAGGACTTATAAGAACCATTAGAATGATCCTAAACAATGCATGGTACCCCAAGGGTTGTAGAGGGTGTACCATGAATCCTTGGAGGTTCTAACAAGCGTAGAATGGGTAAGAGAGTATTCTAAAGGCGTAGAATGGTCTAGGAATGTGTAATAGGACTTATAATAACCATTAGAATGATCCTAAACAATGCATGGTACCCCAAGGGACGTAGAGGGTGTAGGATGAGTCCTTGTAGGTTCTAACAAGTGTAGAATGGATAAGAGAGTATTCTAAAGGCTTAGAATGGTCTAGGAATGTGTAATTGGACTTATAATAACCATTAGAATGATCCTAAACATTGCATGGTACCCCAAGGGAAGTAGAGGGTGTACCATGAGTCCTTGGAGGTTCTAACAAGTGTAGAATGGTTAAAAGAGTATTCTAAAGGCTTAGAATGGTCTATGAATTTGTATTAGGACTTATAATAACCATTAGAATGATCCTAAACATTGCATGGTACCCCAAGGGACGTAGAGGGTGTAGCATGAGTCCTTGGAGGTTCTAACAAGTGTAGAATGGTTAAGAGAGTATTCTAAAGGCTTAGAATGGTCTAGGAATTTGTATTAGGACTTATAAGAACCATTAGAATGATCCTAAACATTATTCGAGTCCCCAAGGGACATAGAGGGTGTAGCATGAGTCCTTGGAGGTTCTAACAAGTGTAGAATGGTTAAGAGAGTATTCTAAAGGCTTAGAATGGTCTAGGAATGTGTATTAGGACTTATAAGAACCATTAGAATGATCCTAAACAATGCATGGTACCCCAAGGGTTGTAGAGGGTGTACGATGAATCCTTGGAGGTTCTAACAAGTGTAGAATGGTTAAGAGAGTATTCTAAAGGCGTAGAATGGTCTAGGAATGTGTATTAGGACTTATAATAACCATTAGAATGATTTTTAACAATGCATGGTACCCCAAGGGACGTAGAGGGTGTACCATGAGTCCTTGTAGGTTCTAACATGTGTAGAATGGTTAAGAGAGTATTCTGAAGGCTTAGAATGGTCTACGAATGTTTATTACGACTTATAAGAACCATTAGAATGATCCTAAACATTGCTCGAGTCCCCAATGGACATAGTGGGTGTAGGATGAGTCCTTGGAGGTTCTAATAAGTGTAGAATGGTTAAGTGAGTATTCTAAAGGCCTAGAATGGTCTAGGAATGTGTATTAGGACTTATAATAACCATTAGAATGATCCTAAACAATGCATGGTACCCCAAGGGACGTAGAGGGTGTAGGATGAGTCCTTGTAGGTTCTAACAAGTGTAGAATGGATAAGAGAGTATTCTAAAGGCTTAGAATGGTCTAGGAATGTGTAATTGGACTTATAATAACCATTAGAATGATCCTAAACATTGCATGGTACCACAAGGGAAGTAGAGGGTGTACCATGAGTCCTTGGAGGTTCTAACAAGTGTAGAATGGTTAAAAGAGTATTCTAAAGGCTTAGAATGGTCTATGAATTTGTATTAGGACTTATAATAACCATTAGAATGATCCTAAACATTGCATGGTACCCTAAGGGACGTAGAGGGTGTAGCATGAGTCCTTGGAGGTTCTAACAAGTGTAGAATGGTTAAGAGAGTATTCTAAAGGCTTAGAATGGTCTAGGAATTTGTATTAGGACTTATAAGAACCATTAGAATGATCCTAAACATTGTTCGAGTCCCCAAGGGACATTGAGGGTGTAGCATGAGTCCTTGGAGGTTCTAATAAGTGTAGAATGGTTAAGAGAGTATTCTAAAGGCTTAGAATGGTCTAGGAATGTGTATTAGGACTTATAAGAACCATTAGAATGATCCTAAACAATGCATGGTACCCCAAGGGACGTAGAGGGTGTACCATGAATCCTTGGAGGTTCTAACAAGCGTAGAATGGTTAAGAGAGTATTCTAAAGGCTTAGAATGGTCTAGGAATGTGTATTAGGACTTATAAGAACCATTAGAATGATCCTAAACATTGTTCGAGTCCCCAAGGGACATAGAGGGTGTAGCATGAGTCCTTGGAGGTTCTAACAAGTGTAGAATGGTTAAGAGAGTATTCTAAAGGCTTAGAATGGTCTAGGAATGTGTATTAGGACTTATAATAACCATTAGAATGATCCTAAACAATGCATGGTACCCCAAGGGACGTAGAGGGTGTAGCATGAGTCCTTGTAGGTTCTAACATGTGTAGAATGGTTAAGAGAGTATTCTAAAGGCTTAGAATGGTCTAGGAATGTGTATTAGGACTTATAATAACCATTAGAATGATCCTAAACAATGCATGGTACCCCAAGGGACGTAGAGGGTGTACCATGAGTCCTTGGAAGTTCTAACAAGTGTAGAATGGTTAAGAGAGTATTCTAAAGGCTTAGAATGGTCTAGGAATGTGTATTAGGACTTATAAGAACCATTAGAATGATCCTAAACATTGTTCGAGTCCCCAAGGGACATAGAGGGTGTAGCATGAGTCCTTGGAGGTTCTAACAAGTGTAGAATGGTTAAGAGAGTATTCAAAAGGCTTAGAATGGTCTAGGAATGTGTATTAGGACTTATAAGAACCATTAGAATGATCCTAAACAATGCATGGTACCCCATGGGTTGTAGAGGGTGTACCATGAATCCTTGGAGGTTCTAACAAGCGTAGAATGGGTAAGAGAGTATTCTAAAGGCGTAGAATGGTCTAGGAATGTGTAATAGGACTTATAATAACCATTAGAATGATCCTAAACAATGCATGGTACCCCAAGGGACGTAGAGGGTGTAGGATGAGTCCTTGTAGGTTCTAACAAGTGTAGAATGGATAAGAGAGTATTCTAAAGGCTTAGAATGGTCTAGGAATGTGTAATTGGACTTATAATAACCATTAGAATGATCCTAAACATTGCATGGTACCCCAAGGGAAGTAGAGGGTGTACCATGAGTCCTTGGAGGTTCTAACAAGTGTAGAATGGTTAAAAGAGTATTCTAAAGGCTTAGAATGGTCTATGAATTTGTATTAGGACTTATAATAACCATTAGAATGATCCTAAACATTGCATGGTACCCCAAGGGACGTAGAGGGTGTAGCATGAGTCCTTGGAGGTTCTAACAAGTGTAGAATGGTTAAGAGAGTATTCTAAAGGCTTAGAATGGTCTAGGAATTTGTATTAGGACTTATAAGAACCATTAGAATGATCCTAAACATTGTTCGAGTCCCCAAGGGACATAGAGGGTGTAGCATGAGTCCTTGGAGGTTCTAACAAGTGTAGAATGGTTAAGAGAGTATTCTAAAGGCTTAGAATGGTCTAGGAATGTGTATTAGGACTTATAAGAACCATTAGAATGATCCTAAACAATGCATGGTACCCCAAGGGTTGTAGAGGGTGTACGATGAATCCTTGGAGGTTCTAACAAGTGTAGAATGGTTAAGAGAGTATTCTAAAGGCTTAGAATGGTCTAGGAATGTGTATTAGGACTTATAATAACCATTAGAATGATTTTTAACAATGCATGGTACCCCAAGGGACGTAGAGAGTGTAGCATGAGTCCTTGTAGGTTCTAACATGTGTAGAATGGTTAAGAGAGTATTCTAAAGGCTTAGAATGGTCTACGAATGTATATTACGACTTATAAGAACCATTAGAATGATCCTAAACATTGCTCGAGTCCCCAAGGGACATAGAGGGTGTAGGATGAGTCCTTGGAGGTTCTAATAAGTGTAGAATGGTTAAGTGAGTATTCGAAAGGCCTAGAATGGTCTAGGAATGTGTATTAGGACTTATAATAACCATTAGAATGATCCTAAACAATGCATGGTACCCCAAGGGACGTAGAGGGTGTAGGATGAGTCCTTGTAGGTTCTAACAAGTGTAGAATGGATAAGAGAGTATTCTAAAGGCTTAGAATGGTCTAGGAATGTGTAATTGGACTTATAATAACCATTAGAATGATCCTAAACATTGCATGGTACCCCAAGGGAAGTAGAGGGTGTACCATGAGTCCTTGGAGGTTCTAACAAGTGTAGAATGGTTAAAAGAGTATTCTAAAGGCTTAGAAAGGTCTATGAATTTGTATTAGGACTTATAATAACCATTAGAATGATCCTAAACATTGCATGGTACCCCAAGGGATGTAGAGGGTGTAGCATGAGTCCTTGGAGGTTCTAACAAGTGTAGAATGGTTAAGAGAGTATTCTAAAGGCTTAGAATGGTCTAGGAATTTGTATTAGGACTTATAAGAACCATTAGAATGATCCTAAACATTGTTCGAGTCCCCAAGGGACATAGAGGGTGTAGCATGAGTCCTTGGAGGTTCTAACAAGTGTAGAATGGTTAAGAGAGTATTCTAAAGGCTTAGAATGGTCTAGGAATGTGTATTAGGACTTATAAGAACCATTAGAATGATCCTAAACAATGCATGGTACCCCAAGGGTTGTAGAGGGTGTACGATGAATCCTTGGAGGTTCTAACAAGTGTAGAATGGTTAAGAGAGTATTCTAAAGGCTTAGAATGGTCTAGGAATGTGTATTAGGACTTATAATAACCATTAGAATGATTTTTAACAATGCATGGTACCCCAAGGGACGTAGAGAGTGTAGCATGAGTCCTTGTAGGTTCTAACATGTGTAGAATGGTTAAGAGAGTATTCTAAAGGCTTAGAATGGTCTACGAATGTGTATTACGACTTATAAGAACCATTAGAATGATCCTAAACATTGCTCGAGTCCCCAAGGGACATAGAGGGTGTAGGATGAGTCCTTGGAGGTTCTAATAAGTGTAGAATGGTTAAGTGAGTATTCGAAAGGCCTAGAATGGTCTAGGAATGTGTACTAGGACTTATAATAACCATTAGAATGATCCTAAACAATGCATGGTACCCCAAGGGTTGTAGAGGGTGTACCATGAATCCTTGGAGGTTCTAACAAGTGTAGAATGGTTAAGAGAGTATTCTAAAGGCTTAGAATGGTCTAGGAATGTGTATTAGGACTTATAATAACCATTAGAATGATCCTAAACAATGCATGGTACCCCAAGGGACGTAGAGGGTGTAGCATGAGTCCTTGTAGGTTCTAACATGTGTAGAATGGTTAAGAGAGTATTCTAAAGGCTTAGAATGGTCTAGGAATGTGTATTAGGACTTATAATAACCATTAGAATGATCCTAAACAATGCATGGTACCCCAAGGGACGTAGAGGGTGTACCATGAGTCCTTGGAAGTTCTAACAAGTGTAGAATGGTTAAGAGAGTATTCTAAAGGCTTAGAATGGTCTAGGATTGTGTATTAGGACTTATAAGAACCATTAGAATGATCCTAAACATTGTTCGAGTCCCCAAGGGACATAGAGGGTGTAGCATGAGTCCTTGGAGGTTCTAACAAGTGTAGAATGGTTAAGAGAGTATTCTAAAGGCTTAGAATGGTCTAGGAATGTGTATTAGGACTTATAATAACCATTAGAATGATCCTAAACAATGCATGGTACCCCAAGGGACGTAGAGGGTGTAGCATGAGTCCTTGTAGGTTCTAACATGTGTAGAATGGTTAAGAGAGTATTCTAAAGGCTTAGAATGGTCTAGGAATGTGTATTAGGACTTATAATAACCATTAGAATGATCCTAAACAATGCATGGTACCCCAAGGGACGTAGAGGGTGTACCATGAGTCCTTGGAAGTTCTAACAAGTGTAGAATGGTTAAGAGAGTATTCTAAAGGCTTAGAATGGTCTAGGAATGTGTATTAGGACTTATAAGAACCATTAGAATGATCCTAAACATTGTTCGAGTCCCCAAGGGACATAGAGGGTGTAGCATGAGTCCTTGGAGGTTGTAACAAGTGTAGAATGGTTAAGAGAGTATTCAAAAGGCTTAGAATGGTCTAGGAATGTGTATTAGGACTTATAAGAACCATTAGAATGATCCTAAACAATGCATGGTACCCCATGGGTTGTAGAGGGTGTACCATGAATCCTTGGAGGTTCTAACAAGCGTAGAATGGGTAAGAGAGTATTCTAAAGGCGTAGAATGGTCTAGGAATGTGTAATAGGACTTATAATAACCATTAGAATGATCCTAAACAATGCATGGTACCCCAAGGGACGTAGAGGGTGTAGGATGAGTCCTTGTAGGTTCTAACAAGTGTAGAATGGATAAGAGAGTATTCTAAAGGCTTAGAATGGTCTAGGAATGTGTAATTGGACTTATAATAACCATTAGAATGATCCTAAACATTGCATGGTACCCCAAGGGAAGTAGAGGGTGTACCATGAGTCCTTGGAGGTTCTAACAAGTGTAGAATGGTTAAAAGAGTATTCTAAAGGCTTAGAATGGTCTATGAATTTGTATTAGGACTTATAATAACCATTAGAATGATCCTAAACATTGCATGGTACCCCAAGGGACGTAGAGGGTGTAGCATGAGTCCTTGGAGGTTCTAACAAGTGTAGAATGGTTAAGAGAGTATTCTAAAGGCTTAGAATGGTCTAGGAATTTGTATTAGGACTTATAAGAACCATTAGAATGATCCTAAACATTGTTCGAGTCCCCAAGGGACATAGAGGGTGTAGCATGAGTCCTTGGAGGTTCTAACAAGTGTAGAATGGTTAAGAGAGTATTCTAAAGGCTTAGAATGGTCTAGGAATGTGTATTAGGACTTATAAGAACCATTAGAATGATCCTAAACAATGCATGGTACCCCAAGGGTTGTAGAGGGTGTACGATGAATCCTTGGAGGTTCTAACAAGTGTAGAATGGTTAAGAGAGTATTCTAAAGGCTTAGAATGGTCTAGGAATGTGTATTAGGACTTATAATAACCATTAGAATGATTTTTAACAATGCATGGTACCCCAAGGGACGTAGAGAGTGTAGCATGAGTCCTTGTAGGTTCTAACATGTGTAGAATGGTTAAGAGAGTATTCTAAAGGCTTAGAATGGTCTACGAATGTGTATTACGACTTATAAGAACCATTAGAATGATCCTAAACATTGCTCGAGTCCCCAAGGGACATAGAGGGTGTAGGATGAGTCCTTGGAGGTTCTAATAAGTGTAGAATGGTTAAGTGAGTATTCGAAAGGCCTAGAATGGTCTAGGAATGTGTACTAGGACTTATAATAACCATTAGAATGATCCTAAACAATGCATGGTACCCCAAGGGTTGTAGAGGGTGTACCATGAATCCTTGGAGGTTCTAACAAGTGTAGAATGGTTAAGAGAGTATTCTAAAGGCTTAGAATGGTCTAGGAATGTGTATTAGGACTTATAATAACCATTAGAATGATCCTAAACAATGCATGGTACCCCAAGGGACGTAGAGGGTGTAGCATGAGTCCTTGTAGGTTCTAACATGTGTAGAATGGTTAAGAGAGTATTCTAAAGGCTTAGAATGGTCTAGGAATGTGTATTAGGACTTATAATAACCATTAGAATGATCCTAAACAATGCATGGTACCCCAAGGGACGTAGAGGGTGTACCATGAGTCCTTGGAAGTTCTAACAAGTGTAGAATGGTTAAGAGAGTATTCTAAAGGCTTAGAATGGTCTAGGAATGTGTATTAGGACTTATAAGAACCATTAGAATGATCCTAAACATTGTTCGAGTCCCCAAGGGACATAGAGGGTGTAGCATGAGTCCTTGGAGGTTCTAACAAGTGTAGAATGGTTAAGAGAGTATTCTAAAGGCTTAGAATGGTCTAGGAATGTGTATTAGGACTTATAATAACCATTAGAATGATCCTAAACAATGCATGGTACCCCAAGGGACGTAGAGGGTGTAGCATGAGTCCTTGTAGGTTCTAACATGTGTAGAATGGTTAAGAGAGTATTCTAAAGGCTTAGAATGGTCTAGGAATGTGTATTAGGACTTATAATAACCATTAGAATGATCCTAAACAATGCATGGTACCCCAAGGGACGTAGAGGGTGTACCATGAGTCCTTGGAAGTTCTAACAAGTGTAGAATGGTTAAGAGAGTATTCTAAAGGCTTAGAATGGTCTAGGAATGTGTATTAGGACTTATAAGAACCATTAGAATGATCCTAAACATTGTTCGAGTCCCCAAGGGACATAGAGGGTGTAGCATGAGTCCTTGGAGGTTGTAACAAGTGTAGAATGGTTAAGAGAGTATTCAAAAGGCTTAGAATGGTCTAGGAATGTGTATTAGGACTTATAAGAACCATTAGAATGATCCTAAACAATGCATGGTACCCCATGGGTTGTAGAGGGTGTACCATGAATCCTTGGAGGTTCTAACAAGCGTAGAATGGGTAAGAGAGTATTCTAAAGGCGTAGAATGGTCTAGGAATGTGTAATAGGACTTATAATAACCATTAGAATGATCCTAAACAATGCATGGTACCCCAAGGGACGTAGAGGGTGTAGGATGAGTCCTTGTAGGTTCTAACAAGTGTAGAATGGATAAGAGAGTATTCTAAAGGCTTAGAATGGTCTAGGAATGTGTAATTGGACTTATAATAACCATTAGAATGATCCTAAACATTGCATGGTACCCCAAGGGAAGTAGAGGGTGTACCATGAGTCCTTGGAGGTTCTAACAAGTGTAGAATGGTTAAAAGAGTATTCTAAAGGCTTAGAATGGTCTATGAATTTGTATTAGGACTTATAACAACCATTAGAATGATCCTAAACATTGCATGGTACCCCAAGGGACGTAGAGGGTGTAGCATGAGTCCTTGGAGGTTCTAACAAGTGTAGAATGGTTAAGAGAGTATTCTAAAGGCTTAGAATGGTCTAGGAATTTGTATTAGGACTTATAAGAACCATTAGAATGATCCTAAACATTGTTCGAGTCCCCAAGGGACATAGAGGGTGTAGCATGAGTCCTTGGAGGTTCTAACAAGTGTAGAATGGTTAAGAGAGTATTCTAAAGGCTTAGAATGGTCTAGGAATGTGTATTAGGACTTATAAGAACCATTAGAATGATCCTAAACAATGCATGGTACCCCAAGGGTTGTAGAGGGTGTACGATGAATCCTTGGAGGTTCTAACAAGTGTAGAATGGTTAAGAGAGTATTCTAAAGGCTTAGAATGGTCTAGGAATGTGTATTAGGACTTATAATAACCATTAGAATGATTTTTAACAATGCATGGTACCCCAAGGGACGTAGAGAGTGTAGCATGAGTCCTTGTAGGTTCTAACATGTGTAGAATGGTTAAGAGAGTATTCTAAAGGCTTAGAATGGTCTACGAATGTGTATTACGACTTATAAGAACCATTAGAATGATCCTAAACATTGCTCGAGTCCCCAAGGGACATAGAGGGTGTAGGATGAGTCCTTGGAGGTTCTAATAAGTGTAGAATGGTTAAGTGAGTATTCGAAAGGCCTAGAATGGTCTAGGAATGTGTATTAGGACTTATAATAACCATTAGAATGATCCTAAACAATGCATGGTACCCCAAGGGACGTAGAGGGTGTAGGATGAGTCCTTGTAGGTTCTAACAAGTGTAGAATGGATAAGAGAGTATTCTAAAGGCTTAGAATGGTGTAGGAATGTGTAATTGCACTTATAATAACCATTAGAATGATCCTAAACATTGCATGGTACCCCAAGGGAAGTAGAGGGTGTACCATGAGTCCTTGGAGGTTCTAACAAGTGTAGAATGGTTAAAAGAGTATTCTAAAGGCTTAGAATGGTCTATGAATTTGTATTAGGACTTATAATAACCATTAGAATGATCCTAAACATTGCATGGTACCCCAAGGGACGTAGAGGGTGTAGCATGAGTCCTTGGAGGTTCTAACAAGTGTAGAATGGTTAAGAGAGTATTCTAAAGGCTTAGAATGGTCTAGGAATTTGTATTAGGACTTATAAGAACCATTAGAATGATCCTAAACATTGTTCGAGTCCCCAAGGGACATAGAGGGTGTAGCATGAGTCCTTGGAGGTTCTAACAAGTGTAGAATGGTTAAGAGAGTATTCTAAAGGCTTAGAATGGTCTAGGAATGTGTATTAGGACTTATAAGAACCATTAGAATGATCCTAAACAATGCATGGTACCCCAAGGGTTGTAGAGGGTGTACGATGAATCCTTGGAGGTTCTAACAAGTGTAGAATGGTTAAGAGAGTATTCTAAAGGCTTAGAATGGTCTAGGAATGTGTATTAGGACTTATAATAACCATTAGAATGATTTTTAACAATGCATGGTACCCCAAGGGACGTAGAGAGTGTAGCATGAGTCCTTGTAGGTTCTAACATGTGTAGAATGGTTAAGAGAGTATTCTAAAGGCTTAGAATGGTCTACGAATGTGTATTACGACTTATAAGAACCATTAGAATGATCCTAAACATTGCTCGAGTCCCCAAGGGACATAGAGGGTGTAGGATGAGTCCTTGTAGGTTCTAACATGTGTAGAATGGTTAAGAGAGTATTCTAAAGGCTTAGAATGGTCTACGAATGTGTATTACGACTTATAAGAACCATTAGAATGATCCTAAACATTGCTCGAGTCCCCAAGGGACATAGAGGGTGTAGGATGAGTCCTTGGAGGTTCTAATAAGTGTAGAATGGTTAAGTGAGTATTCGAAAGGCCTAGAATGGTCTAGGAATGTGTATTAGGACTTATAATAACCATTAGAATGATCCTAAACAATGCATGGTACCCCAAGGGACGTAGAGGGTGTAGGATGAGTCCTTGTAGGTTCTAACAAGTGTAGAATGGATAAGAGAGTATTCTAAAGGCTTAGAATGGTCTAGGAATGTGTAATTGGACTTATAATAACCATTAGAATGATCCTAAACATTGCATGGTACCCCAAGGGAAGTAGAGGGTCTACCATGAGTCCTTGGAGGTTCTAACAAGTGTAGAATGGTTAAAAGAGTATTCTAAAGGCTTAGAATGGTCTATGAATTTGTATTAGGACTTATAATAACCATTAGAATGATCCTAAACATTGCATGGTACCCCAAGGGACGTAGAGGGTGTAGCATGAGTCCTTGGAGGTTCTAACAAGTGTAGAATGGTTAAGAGAGTATTCTAAAGGCTTAGAATGGTCTAGGAATGTGTATTAGGACTTATAAGAACCATTAGTATGATCCTAAACATTGCATGGTACCCCAAGGGACGTAGAGGGTGTAGCATGAGTCCTTGGAGGTTCTAACAAGTGTAGAATGGTTAAGAGAGTATTCTAAAGGCTTAGAATGGTCTAGGAATGTGTATTAGGACTTATAAGAACCATTAGAATGATCCTAAACATTGTCGAGTCCCCAAGGGACATAGAGGGTGTAGCATGAGTCCTTGAAGGTTCTAACAAGTGTAGAATGGTTAAGAGAGTATTCTAAAGGCTTAGAATGGTCTAGGAATGTGTATTAGGACTTATAATAACCATTAGAATGATTTTAAACAATGCATGGTACCCCAAGGGACGTAGAGGGTGTAGCATGAGTCCTTGTAGGTTCTAACATGTGTAGAATGGTTAAGAGAGTATTCTAAAGGCTTAGAATGGTCTACGAATGTGTATTACGACTTATAAGAACCATTAGAATGATCCTAAACATTGCTCGAGTCCCCAAGGGACATAGAGGGTGTAGGATGAGTCCTTGGAGGTTCTAATAAGTGTAGAATGGTTAAGTGAGTATTCGAAAGGCCTAGAATGGTCTAGGAATGTGTATTAGGACTTATAATAACCATTAGAATGATCCTAAGCAATGCATGGTACCCCAAGGGACGTAGAGGGTGTAGGATGAGTCCTTGTAGGTTCTAACAAGTGTAGAATGGATAAGAGAGTATTCTAAAGGCTTAGAATGGTCTAGGAATGTGTAATTGGACTTATAATAACCATTAGAATGATCCTAAACATTGCATGGTACCCCAAGGGAAGTAGAGGGTGTACCATGATTCCTTGGAGGTTCTAACAAGTGTAGAATGGTTAAAAGAGTATTCTAAAGGCTTAGAATGGTCTATGAATTTGTATTAGGACTTATAATAACCATTAGAATGATCCTAAACATTGCATGGTACCCCAAGGGACGTAGAGGGTGTAGCATGAGTCCTTGGAGGTTCTAACAAGTGTAGAATGGTTAAGAGAGTATTCTAAAGGCTTAGAATGGTCTAGGAATGTGTATTAGGACTTATAAGAACCATTAGAATGATCCTAAACATTGTCGAGTCCCCAAGGGACATAGAGGGTGCAGCATGAGTCCTTCGAGGTTCTAACAAGTGTAGAATGGTTAAGAGAGTATTCTAAAGGCTTAGAATGGTCTAGGAATGTGTATTAGGACTTATAATAACCATTAGAATGATTTTAAACAATGCATGGTACCCCAAGGGACGTAGAGGGTGTAGCATGAGTCCTTGTAGGTTCTAACATGTGTAGAATGGTTAAGAGAGTATTCTAAAGGCTTAGAATGGTCTACGAATGTGTATTACGACTTATAAGAACCATTAGAATGATCCTAAACATTGCTCGAGTCCCCAAGGGACATAGAGGGTGTAGGATGAGTCCTTGGAGGTTCTAATAAGTGTAGAATGGTTAAGTGAGTATTCGAAAGGCCTAGAATGGTCTAGGAATGTGTATTAGGACTTATAATAACCATTAGAATGATCCTAAACAATGCATGGTACCCCAAGGGACGTAGAGGGTGTAGGATGAGTCCTTGTAGGTTCTAACAAGTGTAGAATGGATAAGAGAGTATTCTAAAGGCTTAGAATGGTCTAGGAATGTGTAATTGGACTTATAATAACCATTAGAATGATCCTAAACATTGCATGGTACCCCAAGGGAAGTAGAGGGTGTACCATGAGTCCTTGGAGGTTCTAACAAGTGTAGAATGGTTAAAAGAGTATTCTAAAGGCTTAGAATGGTCTATGAATTTGTATTAGGACTTATAATAACCATTAGAATGATCCTAAACATTGCATGGTACCCCAAGGGACGTAGAGGGTGTAGCATGAGTCCTTGGAGGTTCTAACAAGTGTAGAATGGTTAAGAGAGTATTCTAAAGGCTTAGAATGGTCTAGGAATGTGTATTAGGACTTATAAGAACCATTGGAATGATCCTAAACATTGTCGAGTCCCCAAGGGACATAGAGGGTGTAGCATGAGTCCTTGGAGGTTCTAACAAGTGTAGAATGGTTAAGAGAGTATTCTAAAGGCTTAGAATGGTCTAGGAATGTGTATTAGGACTTATAAGAACCATTAGAATGATCCTAAACAATGCATGGTACCCCAAGGGTTGTAGAGGGTGTACCATGAATCCTTGGAGGTTCTAACAAGCGTAGAATGGTTAAGAGAGTATTCTAAAGGCTTAGAATGGTCTAGGAATGTGTAATAGGACTTATAATAACCATTAGAATGATACTAAACAATGCATGGTACCCCAATGGACGTAGAGGGTGTAGCATGAGTCCTTGTAGGTTCTAGCATGTGTAGAATGGTTAAGAGAGTATTCTAAAGGCCTAGAGTGGTCTAGGAATGTGTATTAGGACTTATAATAACCATTAGAATGATCCTAAACACTGCATGGTACCCCAAGGGACGTAGAGGGTGTAGCATGAGTCCTTGTAGGTTCTAACATGTGTAGAATGGTTAAGAGAGTATTCTAAAGGCCTAGAATGGTCTAGGAATGTGTATTAGGACTTATAATAACCATTAGAATGATCCTAAACAATGCATGGTACCCCAAGGGACGTAGAGGGTGTACCATGAGTCCTTGGAAGTTCTAACAAGTGTAGAATGGTTAAGAGAGTATTCTAAAGGCTTAGAATGGTCTAGGAATGTGTATTAGGACTTATAATAACCATTAGAATGATCCTAAACAATGCATGGTACCCAAGGGACGTAGAGGGTGTAGCATGAGTCCTTGTAGATTCTAACATGTGTAGAATGGTTAAGAGAGTATTCTAAAGGCTTAGAATGGTCTACGAATGTGTATTACGACTTATAAGAACCATTAGAATGATCCTAAACATTGCTCGAGTCCCCAAGGGACATAGAGGGTGTAGGATGAGTCCTTGGAGGTTCTAATAAGTGTAGAATGGTTAAGTGAGTATTCGAAAGGCCTAGAATGGTCTAGGAATGTGTATTAGGACTTATAATAACCATTAGAATGATCCTAAACAATGCATGGTACCCCAAGGGACGTAGAGGGTGTAGGATGAGTCCTTGTAGGTTCTAACAAGTGTAGAATGGATAAGGGAGTATTCTAAAGGCTTAGAATGGTCTAGGAATGTGTAATTGGACTTATAATAACCATTAGAATGATCCTAAACATTGCATGGTACCCCAAGGGAAGTAGAGGGTGTACCATGAGTCCTTGGAGGTTCTAACAAGTGTAGAATGGTTAAAAGAGTATTCTAAAGGCTTAGAATGGTCTATGAATTTGTATTAGGACTTATAATAACCATTAGAATGATCCTAAACTTTGCATGGTACCCCAAGGGACATAGAGGGTGTAGCATGAGTCCTTGGAGGTTCTAACAAGTGTAGAATGGTTAAGAGAGTATTCTAAAGGCTTAGAATGGTCTAGGAATTTGTATTAGGACTTATAAGAACCATTAGAATGATCCTAAACATTGTTCGAGTCCCCAAGGGACATAGAGGGTGTAGCATGAGTCCTTGGAGGTTCTAATAAGTGTAGAATGGTTAATAGAGTATTCTAAAGGCTTAGAATGGTCTAGGAATGTGTATTAGGACTTATAAGAACCATTAGAATGATCCTAAACATTGCTCGAGTCCCCAAGGGACCAGAGGATGTAGGATGAGTCCTTGGAGGTTCTAAAAAGTGTAGAATGGTTAAGAGAGTATTCTAAAGGCTTAGAATGGTCTAGTAATGTGTATTAGGACTTATAATAACCATTAGAATGATCCTAAACAATGCATGGTACCCCAACGGACGTAGAGGGTGTACCATGAGTCCTTGGAAGTTCTAACAAGTGTAGAATGGTTAACAGAGTATTCTAAAGGCTTAGAATGGTCTAGGAATGTGTATTAGGACTTATAATAACCATTAGAATGATCCTAAACAATGCATGGTACCGCAAGGGACGTAGAGGGTGTAGCATGAGTCCTTGTAGGTTCTAACATGTGTAGAATGGTTAAGAGAGTATTCTAAAGGCTTAGAATGGTCTACGAATGTGTATTACGACTTATAAGAACCATTACAATGATCCTAAACATTGCTCGAGTCCCCAAGGGACTTAGAGGGTGTAGGATGAGTCCTTGGAGGTTCGAATAAGTGTAGAATGGTTAAGTGAGTATTCTAAAGGCCTAGAATGGTCTAGGGATGTGTATTAGGACTTATAATAACCATTAGAATGATTCTAAACAATGCATGGTACCCCAAGGGACGTAGAGGGTGTAGCATGAGTCCTTGTAGGTTCTAACAAGTGTAGAATGGTTAAGAGAGTATTCTAAAGGCATAGAATGGTCTAGGAATGTGTATTAGGACTTATAAGAACCATTAGAATGATCCTAAACATTGCTCGAGTCCCCAAGGGACATAGAGGGTGTAGGATGAGTCCTTGGAGGTTCTAATAAGTGTAGAATGGTTAAGTGAGTATTCTAAAGGCCTAGAATGGTCTAGGAATGTGTAATAGGACTTATAATAACCATTAGAATGATCCTAAACAATGCATGGTACCCCAAGGGACGTAGAGGGTGTACCATGAGTCCTTGGAAGTTCTAACAAGTGTAGAATGGTTAAGAGAGTATTCTAAAGGCTTAGAATGGTCTAGGAATGTGTATTAGGACTTATAATAACCATTAGAATGATCCTAAACAATGCATGGTACCCCAAGGGACGTAGAGGGTGTACCATGAGTCCTTGTAGGTTCTAACATGTGTAGAATGGTTAAGAGAGTATTCTAAAGGCCTAGAATGGTCTAGGAATGTGTATTAGGACTTATAATAACCATTAGAATGATCCTAAACACTGCATGGTACCCCAAGGGACGTAGAGGGTGTAGCATGAGTCCTTGTAGGTTCTAACATGTGTAGAATGGTTAAGAGAGTATTCTAAAGGCCTAGAATGGTCTAGGAATGTGTATTAGGACTTATAATAACCATTAGAATGATCCTAAACAATGCATGGTACCCCAAGGGACGTAGAGGGTGTACCATGAGTCCTTGGAAGTTCTAACAAGTGTAGAATGGTTAAGAGAGTATTCTAAAGGCTTAGAATGGTCTAGGAATGTGTATTAGGACTTATAATAACCATTAGAATGATCCTAAACAATGCATGGTACCCCAAGGGACGTAGAGGGTGTAGCATGAGTCCTTGTAGGTTCTAACATGTGTAGAATGGTTAAGAGAGTATTCTAAAGGCTTAGAATGGTCTACGAATGTGTATTACGACTTATAAGAACCATTAGAATGATCCTAAACATTGTTCGAGTCCCCAAGGGACATAGAGGGTGTAGGATGAGTCCTTGTAGGTTCTAACAAGTGTAGAATGGATAAGAGAGTATTCTAAAGGCTTAGAATGGTCTAGGAATGTGTAATTGGACTTATAATAACCATTAGAATGATCCTAAACATTGCATGGTACCCCAAGGGAAGTAGAGGGTGTACCATGAGTCCTTGGAGGTTCTAACAAGTGTAGAATGGTTAAAAGAGTATTCTAAAGGCTTAGAATGGTCTATGAATTTGTATTAGGACTTATAATAACCATTAGAATGATCCTAAACATTGCATGGTACCCCAAGGGACGTAGAGGGTGTAGCATGAGTCCTTGGAGGTTTTAACAAGTGTAGAATGGTTAAGAGAGTATTCTAAAGGCTTAGAATGGTCTAGGAATTTGTAATAGGACTTATAATAACCATTAGAATGATCATAAACAATGCTTGAGTCCCCTAGGGACGTTGAGGGTGTAGCATGAGTCCTTGGAGGTTCTAACAAGTGTAGAATGGTTAAGAGAGTATTCTAAAGGCTTAGAATGGTCTAGGAATGTGTATTAGGACTTATAAGAACCATTAGAATGATCCTAAACATTGTCGAGTCCCCAAGGGACATAGAGGGTGCAGCATGAGTCCTTGGAGGTTCTAACAAGTGTAGAATGGTTAAGAGAGTATTCTAAAGGCTTAGAATGGACTAGGAATGTGTATTAGGACTTATAAGAACCATTAGAATGATCCTAAACATTGCTCGAGTCCCCAAGGGACCAGAGGGTGTAGGAGGAGTCCTTGGAGGTTCTAAAAAGTGTAGAATGGTTAAGAGAGTATTCTAAAGGCTTAGAATGGTCTAGTAATGTGTATTAGGACTTATAATAACCATTAGAATGATCCTAAACAATGCATGGTACCCCAAGGGACGTAGAGGGTGTACCATGAGTCCTTGGAAGTTCTAACAAGTGTAGAATGGTAAGAGAGTATTCTAAAGGCTTAGAATGGTCTAGGAATGTGTATTAGGACTTATAATAACCATTAGAATGATCCTAAACAATGCATGGTACCCCAAGGGACGTAGAGGGTGTAGCATGAGTCCTTGTAGGTTCTAACATGAGTAGAATGGTTAAGAGAGTATTCTAAAGGCTTAGAATGGTCTACGAATGTGTATTATGACTTATAAGAACCATTAGAATGATCCTAAACATTGCTCGAGTCCCCAAGGGACATAGAGGGTGTAGGATGAGTCCTTGGAGGTTCGAATAAGTGTAGAATGGTTAAGTGAGTATTCTAAAGGCCTAGATTGGTCTAGGAATGTGTATTAGGACTTATAATAACCATTAGAATGATCCTAAACAATGCATGGTACCCCAAGGGACGTAGAGGGTGTACCATGAGTCCTTGGAAGTTCTAACAAGTGTAGAATGGTAAGAGAGTATTCTAAAGGCTTAGAATGGTCTAGGAATGTGTATTAGGACTTATAATAACCATTAGAATGATCCTAAACAATGCATGGTACCCCAAGGGACGTAGAGGGTGTACCATGAGTCCTTGGAGGTTCTAACAAGTGTAGAATGGTTAAAAGAGTATTCTAAAGGCTTAGAATGGTCTATGAATTTGTATTAGGACTTATAATAACCATTAGAATGATCCTAAACATTGCATGGTACCCCAAGGGACGTAGAGGGTGTAGCATGAGTCCTTGGAGGTTCTAACAAGTGTAGAATGGTTAAGAGAGTATTCTAAAGGCTTAGAATGGTCTAGGAATGTGTATTAGGACTTATAAGAACCATTAGAATGATCCTAAACATTGTCGAGTCCCCAAGGGACATAGAGGGTGCAGCATGAGTCCTTGGAGGTTCTAACAAGTGTAGAACGGTTAAGAGAGTATTCTAAAGGCTTAGAATGGTCTAGGAATGTGTATTAGGACTTATAATAACCATTAGAATGATTTTAAACAATGCATGGTACCCCAAGGGACGTAGAGGGTGTAGCATGAGTCCTTGTAGGTTCTAACATGTGTAGAATGGTTAAGAGAGTATTCTAAAGGCTTAGAATGGTCTAGGAATGTGTATTAGGACTTATAAGAACCATTAGAATGATCCTAAACATTATCGAGTCCCCAAGGGACATAGAGGGTGCAGCATGAGTCCTTGGAGGTTCTAACAAGTGTAGAATGGTTAAGAGAGTATTCTAAAGGCTTAGAATGGACTAGGAATGTGTATTAGGACTTATAAGAACCATTAGAATGATCCTAAACATTGCTCGAGTCCCCAAGGGACCAGAGGGTGTAGGAGGAGTCCTTGGAGGTTCTAAAAAGTGTAGAATGGTTAAGAGAGTATTCTAAAGGCTTAGAATGGTCTAGTAATGTGTATTAGGACTTATAATAACCATTAGAATGATCCTAAACAATGCATGGTACCCCAAGGGACGTAGAGGGTGTACCATGAGTCCTTGGAAGTTCTAACAAGTGTAGAATGGTAAGAGAGTATTCTAAAGGCTTAGAATGGTCTAGGAATGTGTATTAGGACTTATAATAACCATTAGAATGATCCTAAACAATGCATGGTACCCCAAGGGACGTAGAGGGTGTAGCATGAGTCCTTGTAGGTTCTAACATGAGTAGAATGGTTAAGAGAGTATTCTAAAGGCTTAGAATGGTCTACGAATGTGTATTATGACTTATAAGAACCATTAGAATGATCCTAAACATTGCTCGAGTCCCCAAGGGACATAGAGGGTGTAGGATGAGTCCTTGGAGGTTCGAATAAGTGTAGAATGGTTAAGTGAGTATTCTAAAGGCCTAGAATGGTCTAGGAATGTGTATTAGGACTTATAATAACCATTAGAATGATCCTAAACAATGCATGGTACCCCAAGGGACGTAGAGGGTGTACCATGAGTCCTTGGAAGTTCTAACAAGTGTAGAATGGTAAGAGAGTATTCTAAAGGCTTAGAATGGTCTAGGAATGTGTATTAGGACTTATAATAACCATTAGAATGATCCTAAACATTGTCGAGTCCCCAAGGGACATAGAGGGTGCAGCATGAGTCCTTGGAGGTTCTAACAAGTGTAGAACGGTTAAGAGAGTATTCTAAAGGCTTAGAATGGTCTAGGAATGTGTATTAGGACTTATAATAACCATTAGAATGATTTTAAACAATGCATGGTACCCCAAGGGACGTAGAGGGTGTAGCATGAGTCCTTGTAGGTTCTAACATGTGTAGAATGGTTAAGAGAGTATTCTAAAGGCTTAGAATGGTCTACGAATGTGTATTACGACTTATAAGAACCATTAGAATGATCCTAAACATTGCTCGAGTCCCCAAGGGACATAGAGGGTGTAGGAGGAGTCCTTGGAGGTTCTAATAAGTGTAGAATGGTTAAGTGAGTATTCGAAAGGCCTAGAATGGTCTAGGAATGTGTATTAGGACTTATAATAACCATTAGAATGATCCTAAACAATGCATGGTACCCCAAGGGACGTAGAGGGTGTAGGATGAGTCCTTGTAGGTTCTAACAAGTGTAGAATGGATAAGAGAGTATTCTAAAGGCTTAGAATGGTCTAGGAATGTGTAATTGGACTTATAATAACCATTAGAATGATCCTAAACATTGCATGGTACCCCAAGGGAAGTAGAGGGTGTACCATGAGTCCTTGGAGGTTCTAACAAGTGTAGAATGGTTAAAAGAGTATTCTAAAGGCTTAGAATGGTCTATGAATTTGTATTAGGACTTATAATAACCATTAGAATGATCCTAAACATTGCATGGTACCCCAAGGGACGTAGAGGGTGTAGCATGAGTCCTTGTAGGTTCTAACATGAGTAGAATGGTTAAGAGAGTATTCTAAAGGCTTAGAATGGTCTACGAATGTGTATTATGACTTATAAGAACCATTAGAATGATCCTAAACATTGCTCGAGTCCCCAAGGGACATAGAGGGTGCAGCATGAGTCCTTGGAGGTTCTAACAAGTGTAGAACGGTTAAGAGAGTATTCTAAAGGCTTAGAATGGTCTAGGAATGTGTATTAGGACTTATAATAACCATTAGAATGATTTTAAACAATGCATGGTACCCCAAGGGACGTAGAGGGTGTAGCATGAGTCCTTGTAGGTTCTAACATGTGTAGAATGGTTAAGAGAGTATTCTAAAGGCTTAGAATGGTCTACGAATGTGTATTACGACTTATAAGAACCATTAGAATGATCCTAAACATTGCTCGAGTCCCCAAGGGACATAGAGGGTGTAGGAGGAGTCCTTGGAGGTTCTAATAAGTGTAGAATGGTTAAGTGAGTATTCGAAAGGCCTAGAATGGTCTAGGAATGTGTATTAGGACTTTTAATAACCATTAGAATGATCCTAAACAATGCATGGTACCCCAAGGGACGTAGAGGGTGTAGGATGAGTCCTTGTAGGTTCTAACAAGTGTAGAATGGATAAGAGAGTATTCTAAAGGCTTAGAATGGTCTAGGAATGTGTAATTGGACTTATAATAACCATTAGAATGATCCTAAACATTGCATGGTACCCCAAGGGAAGTAGAGGGTGTACCATGAGTCCTTGGAGGTTCTAACAAGTGTAGAATGGTTAAAAGAGTATTCTAAAGGCTTAGAATGGTCTATGAATTTGTATTAGGACTTATAATAACCATTAGAATGATCCTAAACATTGCATGGTACCCCAAGGGACGTAGAGGGTGTAGCATGAGTCCTTGTAGGTTCTAACATGAGTAGAATGGTTAAGAGAGTATTCTAAAGGCTTAGAATGGTCTACGAATGTGTATTATGACTTATAAGAACCATTAGAATGATCCTAAACATTGCTCGAGTCCCCAAGGGACATAGAGGGTGTAGGATGAGTCCTTGGAGGTTCGAATAAGTGTAGAATGGTTAAGTGAGTATTCTAAAGGCCTAGAATGGTCTAGGAATGTGTATTAGGACTTATAATAACCATTAGAATAATCCTAAACAATGCATGGTACCCCAAGGGACGTAGAGGGTGTACCATGAGTCCTTGGAAGTTCTAACAAGTGTAGAATGGTAAGAGAGTATTCTAAAGGCTTAGAATGGTCTAGGAATGTGTATTAGGACTTATAATAACCATTAGAATGATCCTAAACATTGCATGGTACCCCAAGGGAAGTAGAGGGTGTACCATGAGTCCTTGGAGGTTCTAACAAGTGTAGAATGGTTAAAAGAGTATTCTAAAGGCTTAGAATGGTCTATGAATTTGTATTAGGACTTATAATAACCATTAGAATGATCCTAAACATTGCATGGTACCCCAAGGGACGTAGAGGGTGTAGCATGAGTCCTTGGAGGTTTTAACAAGTGTAGAATGGTTAAGAGAGTATTCTAAAGGCTTAGAATGGTCTAGGAATGTGTAATAGGACTTATAATAACCATTAGAATGATCCTAAACAATGCTTGAGTCCCCTGGGGACGTTGAGGGTGTAGCATGAGTACTTGGAGGTTCTAACAAGTGTAGAATGGTTAAAAGAGTATTCTAAAGGCACAGAATGGTCTAGGAATGTGTATCAGGACTTATAATAACCATTAGAATGATCCTAAACAATGCATGGTACCCCAAGGGACGTAGAGGGTGTAGCATGAGTCCTTGTAGGTTCTAACAAGCGTAGAATGGTTAAGAGAGTATTCTAAAGGCTTAGAATGGTCTAGGAATGTGTAATAGGACTTATAATAACCATTAGAATGATCCTACACAATGCTTGAGTCCCCTAGGGACGTAGAGGATGTAGCATGAGTCCTTGGAGGTTCGAATAAGTGTAGAATGGTTAAGTGAGTATTCTAAAGGCCTAGAATGGTCTAGGAATGTGTATAAGGACTTATAATAACCATTAGAATGATCCTAAACAATGCATGGTACCCCAAGAGACGTAGAGGGTGTAGCATGAGTCCTTGTAGGTTCTAACAAGTGTAGAATGGTTAAGAGAGTATTCTAAAGGCTTAGAATGGACTAGGAATGTGTATTAGGACTTATAAGAACCATTAGAATGATCCTAAACATTGCTCGAGTCCCCAAGGGACCAGAGGGTGTAGGAGGAGTCCTTGGAGGTTCTAAAAAGTGTAGAATGGTTAAGAGAGTATTCTAAAGGCTTAGAATGGTCTAGTAATGTGTATTAGGACTTATAATTACCATTAGAATGATCCTAAACAATGCATGGTACCCCAAGGGACGTAGAGGGTGTACCATGAGTCCTTGGAAGTTCTAACAAGTGTAGAATGGTAAGAGAGTATTCTAAAGGCTTAGAATGGTCTAGGAATGTGTATTAGGACTTATAATAACCATTAGAATGATCCTAAACAATGCATGGTACCCCAAGGGACGTAGAGGGTGTAGCATGAGTCCTTGTAGGTTCTAACATGAGTAGAATGGTTAAGAGAGTATTCTAAAGGCTTAGAATGGTCTACGAATGTGTATTATGACTTATAAGAACCATTAGAATGATCCTAAACATTGCTCGAGTCCCCAAGGGACATAGAGGGCGTAGGATGAGTCCTTGGAGGTTCGAATAAGTGTAGAATGGTTAAGTGAGTATTCTAAAGGCTTAGAATGGTCTAGGAATGTGTAATAGGACTTATAATAACCATTAGAATGATCCTACACAATGCTTGAGTCCCCTAGGGACGTAGAGGATGTAGCATGAGTCCTTGGAGGTTCGAATAAGTGTAGAATGGTTAAGTGAGTATTCTAAAGGCCTAGAATGGTCTAGGAATGTGTATAAGGACTTATAATAACCATTAGAATGATCCTAAACAATGCATGGTACCCCAAGAGACGTAGAGGGTGTAGCATGAGTCCTTGTAGGTTCTAACAAGTGTAGAATGGTTAAGAGAGTATTCTAAAGGCTTAGAATGGACTAGGAATGTGTATTAGGACTTATAAGAACCATTAGAATGATCCTAAACATTGCTCGAGTCCCCAAGGGACCAGAGGGTGTAGGAGGAGTCCTTGGAGGTTCTAAAAAGTGTAGAATGGTTAAGAGAGTATTCTAAAGGCTTAGAATGGTCTAGTAATGTGTATTAGGACTTATAATTACCATTAGAATGATCCTAAACAATGCATGGTACCCCAAGGGACGTAGAGGGTGTACCATGAGTCCTTGGAAGTTCTAACAAGTGTAGAATGGTAAGAGAGTATTCTAAAGGCTTAGAATGGTCTAGGAATGTGTATTAGGACTTATAATAACCATTAGAATGATCCTAAACAATGCATGGTACCCCAAGGGACGTAGAGGGTGTAGCATGAGTCCTTGTAGGTTCTAACATGAGTAGAATGGTTAAGAGAGTATTCTAAAGGCTTAGAATGGTCTACGAATGTGTATTATGACTTATAAGAACCATTAGAATGATCCTAAACATTGCTCGAGTCCCCAAGGGACATAGAGGGCGTAGGATGAGTCCTTGGAGGTTCGAATAAGTGTAGAATGGTTAAGTGAGTATTCTAAAGGCTTAGAATGGTCTAGGAATGTGTATTAGGACTTATAATAACCATTAGAATGATCCTAAACAATGCATGGTACCCCAAGGGACGTAGAGGGTGTAGCATGAGTCCTTGTAGGTTCTAACAAGTGTAGAATGGTTAAGAGAGTATTCTAAAGGCTTAGAATGGTCTAGGAATGTGTATTAGGACTTATAAGAACCATTAGAATGATCCTAAACATTGCTCGAGTCCCCAAGGGACATAGAGGGTGTAGGATGAGTCCTTGGAGGTTCTAATAAGTGTAGAATGGTTAAGAGAGAATTCTAAAGGCTTAGAATGGTCTAGGAATGTGTATTAGGACTTATAAGAACCATTAGAATGATCCTAAACAATGCATGGTACCCCAAGGGACGTAGAGGGTGTAGGATGAGTCCTAGGAGGTTCTAACAAGTGTAGAATGGATAAGAGAGTATTCTAAAGGCTTAGAATGGTCTAGGAATGTGTAATAGGACTTATAATAACCATTATAATGATCCTAAACATTGCATGGTACCCCAAGGGAAGTAGAGGGTGTACCATGAGTCCTTGGAGGTTCTAACAAGTGTAGAATGGTTAAAAGAGTATTCTAAAGGCTTAGAATGGTCTAGGAATGTGTATTAGGGGTTATAAGAACCATTAGAATGATCCTAAACATTGCTCGAGTCCCCAAGGGACCAGAGGGTGTAGGAGGAGTCCTTGGAGGTTCTAAAAAGTGTAGAATGGTTAAGAGAGTATTCTAAAGGCTTAGAATGGTCTAGTAATGTGTATTAGGACTTATAATTACCATTAGAATGATCCTAAACAATGCATGGTACCCCAAGGGACGTAGAGGGTGTACCATGAGTCCTTGGAAGTTCTAACAAGTGTAGAATGGTAAGAGAGTATTCTAAAGGCTTAGAATGGTCTAGGAATGTGTATTAGGACTTATAATAACCATTAGAATGATCCTAAACAATGCATGGTACCCCAAGGGACGTAGAGGGTGTAGCATGAGTCCTTGTAGGTTCTAACATGAGTAGAATGGTTAAGAGAGTATTCTAAAGGCTTAGAATGGTCTACGAATGTGTATTATGACTTATAAGAACCATTAGAATGATCCTAAACATTGCTCGAGTCCCCAAGGGACATAGAGGGCGTAGGATGAGTCCTTGGAGGTTCGAATAAGTGTAGAATGGTTAAGTGAGTATTCTAAAGGCTTAGAATGGTCTAGGAATGTGTAATAGGACTTATAATAACCATTAGAATGATCCTACACAATGCTTGAGTCCCCTAGGGACGTAGAGGATGTAGCATGAGTCCTTGGAGGTTCGAATAAGTGTAGAATGGTTAAGTGAGTATTCTAAAGGCCTAGAATGGTCTAGGAATGTGTATAAGGACTTATAATAACCATTAGAATGATCCTAAACAATGCATGGTACCCCAAGAGACGTAGAGGGTGTAGCATGAGTCCTTGTAGGTTCTAACAAGTGTAGAATGGTTAAGAGAGTATTCTAAAGGCTTAGAATGGACTAGGAATGTGTATTAGGACTTATAAGAACCATTAGAATGATCCTAAACATTGCTCGAGTCCCCAAGGGACCAGAGGGTGTAGGAGGAGTCCTTGGAGGTTCTAAAAAGTGTAGAATGGTTAAGAGAGTATTCTAAAGGCTTAGAATGGTCTAGTAATGTGTATTAGGACTTATAATTACCATTAGAATGATCCTAAACAATGCATGGTACCCCAAGGGACGTAGAGGGTGTACCATGAGTCCTTGGAAGTTCTAACAAGTGTAGAATGGTAAGAGAGTATTCTAAAGGCTTAGAATGGTCTAGGAATGTGTAGTAGGACTTATAATAACCATTAGAATGATCCTAAACAATGCATGGTACCCCAAGGGACGTAGAGGGTGTAGCATGAGTCCTTGTAGGTTCTAACATGAGTAGAATGGTTAAGAGAGTATTCTAAAGGCTTAGAATGGTCTACGAATGTGTATTATGACTTATAAGAACCATTAGAATGATCCTAAACATTGCTCGAGTCCCCAAGGGACATAGAGGGCGTAGGATGAGTCCTTGGAGGTTCGAATAAGTGTAGAATGGTTAAGTGAGTATTCTAAAGGCTTAGAATGGTCTAGGAATGTGTATTAGGACTTATAATAACCATTAGAATGATCCTAAACAATGCATGGTACCCCAAGGGACGTAGAGGGTGTAGCATGAGTCCTTGTAGGTTCTAACAAGTGTAGAATGGTTAAGAGAGTATTCTAAAGGCTTAGAATGGTCTAGGAATGTGTATTAGGACTTATAAGAACCATTAGAATGATCCTAAACATTGCTCGAGTCCCCAAGGGACATAGAGGGTGTAGGATGAGTCCTTGGAGGTTCTAATAAGTGTAGAATGGTTAAGAGAGAATTCTAAAGGCTTAGAATGGTCTAGGAATGTGTATTAGGACTTATAAGAACCATTAGAATGATCCTAAACAATGCATGGTACCCCAAGGGACGTAGAGGGTGTAGGATGAGTCCTAGGAGGTTCTAACAAGTGTAGAATGGATAAGAGAGTATTCTAAAGGCTTAGAATGGTCTAGGAATGTGTAATAGGACTTATAATAACCATTATAATGATCCTAAACATTGCATGGTACCCCAAGGGAAGTAGAGGGTGTACCATGAGTCCTTGGAGGTTCTAACAAGTGTAGAATGGTTAAAAGAGTATTCTAAAGGCTTAGAATGGTCTAGGAATTTGTATTAGGACTTATAAAAACCATTAGAATGATCCTAAACATTGCATGGTACCCCAAGGGCCGTAGAGGGTGTAGCATGAGTCCTTGGAGGTTCTAACAAGTGTAGAATGGTTAAGAGAGTATTCTAAAGGCTTAGAATGGTCTAGGAATGTGTATTAGGACTTATAAGAACCATTAGAATGATCCTAAACATTGTTCGACTCCCCATGGGACATAGAGGGTGTAGCATGAGTCCTTGGAGGTTCTAACAAGTGTAGAATGGTTAAAAGAGTATTCTAAAGGCTTAGAATGGTCTAGGAATATGTATTAGGACTTATAATAACCATTAGAATGATCTTAAACATTGCATGGTACCCCAAGGGACGTAGAGGGTCTAGCATGAGTCCTGGGAGGTTCTAACAAGTGTAGAATGGTTAAGAGAGTATTCTAAAGGCTTAGAATGGTCTAGGAATGTGTATTAGGACTTATAATAACCATTAGAATGATTTTAAACAATGCATGGTACCCCAAGGGACGTAGAGGGTGTAGCATGAGTCCTTGTAGGTTCTAACATGTGTAGAATGGTTAAGAGAGTATTCTAAAGGCTTAGAATGGTCTACGAATGTGTATTACGACTTATAAGAACCATTAGAATGATCCTAAACATTGCTCGAGTCCCCAAGGGACATAGAGGGTGTAGGATGACTCCTTTGAGGTTCTAATAAGTGTAGAATGGTTAAGTGAGTATTCGAAAGGCCTAGAATGGTCTAGGAATGTGTATTAGGACTTATAATAACCATTAGAATGATCCTAAACAATGCATGGTACCCCAAGGGACGTAGAGGGTGTAGGATGAGTCCTTGTAGGTTCTAACAAGTGTAGAATGGATAAGAGAGTATTCTAAAGGCTTAGAATGGTCTAGGAATGTGTAATTGGACTTATAATAACCATTAGAATGATCCTAAACATTGCATGGTACCCCAAGGGAAGTAGAGGGTGTACCATGAGTCCTTGGAGGTTCTAACAAGTGTAGAATGGTTAAAAGAGTATTCTAAAGGCTTAGAATGGTCTATGAATTTGTATTAGGACTTATAATAACCATTAGAATGATCCTAAACATTGCATGGTACCCCAAGGGACGTAGAGGGTGGAGCATGAGTCCTTGGAGGTTCTAACAAGTGTAGAATGGTTAAGAGAGTATTCTAAAGGCTTAGAATGGTCTAGGAATGTGTATTAGGACTTATAAGAACCATTAGAATGATCCTAAACATTGTCGAGTCCCCAAGGGACATAGAGGGTGTAGCATGAGTCC
Source organism: Crotalaria pallida (assembly GCA_037953625.1). Classification (NCBI taxonomy): domain Eukaryota; kingdom Viridiplantae; phylum Streptophyta; class Magnoliopsida; order Fabales; family Fabaceae; genus Crotalaria; species Crotalaria pallida. The sequence goes on along the minus strand of CM075655.1, from coordinate 59,311,778 downwards.
TTGGAGGTTCTAACAAGTGTAGAATGGTTAAGAGAGTATTCTAAAGGCTTAGAATGGTCTAGGAATGTGTATTAGGACTTATAAGAACCATTAGAATGATCCTAAACAATGCATGGTACCCCAAGGGTTGTAGAGGGTGTACCATGAATCCTTGGAGGTTCTAACAAGCGTAGAATGGTTAAGAGAGTATTCTAAAGGCTTAGAATGGTCTAGGAATGTGTAATAGGACTTATAATAACCATTAGAATGATCCTAAACAATGCATGGTACCCCAAGGGACGTAGAGGGTGTACCATGAGTCCTTGGAAGTTCTAACAAGTGTAGAATGGTTAAGAGAGTATTCTAAAGGCTTAGAATGGTCTAGGAATGTGTATTAGGACTTATAATAACCATAAGAATGATCCTAAACAATGCATGGTACCCCAAGGGACGTAGAGGGTGTACCATGAGTCCTTGTAGGTTCTAACATGTGTAGAATGGTTAAGAGAGTATTCTAAAGGCCTAGAATGGTCTAGGAATGTGTATTAGGACTTATAATAACCATTAGAATGATCCTAAACACTGCATGGTACCCCAAGGGACGTAGAGGGTGTAGCATGAGTCCTTGTAGGTTCTAACATGTGTAGAATGGTTAAGAGAGTATTCTAAAGGCCTAGAATGGTCTAGGAATGTGTATTAGGACTTATAATAACCATTAGAATGATCCTAAACAATGCATGGTACCCCAAGGGACGTAGAGGGTGTACCATGAGTCCTTGGAAGTTCTAACAAGTGTAGAATGGTTAAGAGAGTATTCTAAAGGCTTAGAATGGTCTAGGAATGTGTATTAGGACTTATAATAACCATTAGAATGATCCTAAACAATGCATGGTACCCCAAGGGACGTAGAGGGTGTAGCATGAGTCCTTGTTGGTTCTAACATGTGTAGAATGGTTAAGAGAGTATTCTAAAGGCTTAGAATGGTCTACGAATGTGTATTACGACTTATAAGAACCATTAGAATGATCCTAAACATTGCTCGAGTCCCCAAGGGACATAGAGGGTGTAGGATGAGTCCTTGGAGGTTCTAATAAGTGTAGAATGGTTAAGTGAGTATTCGAAAGGCCTAGAATGGTCTAGGAATGTGTATTAGGACTTATAATAACCATTAGAATGATCCTAAACAATGCATGGTACCCCAAGGGACGTAGAGGGTGTAGGATGAGTCCTTGGAGGTTCTAACAAGTGTAGAATGGTTAAAAGAGTATTCTAAAGGCTTAGAATGGTCTATGAATTTGTATTAGGACTTATAATAACCATTAGAATGATCCTAAACATTGCATGGTACCCCAAGGGACGTAGAGGGTGTACCATGAGTCCTTGGAAGTTCTAACAAGTGTAGAATGGTTAAGAGAGTATTCTAAAGGCTTAGAATGGTCTAGGAATGTGTATTAGGACTTATAATAACCATTAGAATGATCCTAAACTTTGCATGGTACCCCAAGGGACGTAGAGGGTGTAGCATGAGTCCTTGGAGGTTCTAACAAGTGTAGAATGGTTAAGAGAGTATTCTAAAGGCTTAGAATGGTCTAGGAATTTGTATTAGGACTTATAAGAACCATTAGAATGATCCTAAACATTGTTCGAGTCCCCAAGGGACATAGAGGGTGTAGCATGAGTCCTTGGAGGTTCTAATAAGTGTAGAATGGTTAATAGAGTATTCTAAAGGCTTAGAATGGTCTAGGAATGTGTATTAGGACTTATAAGAACCATTAGAATGATCCTAAACATTGCTCGAGTCCCCAAGGGACCAGAGGATGTAGGATGAGTCCTTGGAGGTTCTAAAAAGTGTAGAATGGTTAAGAGAGTATTCTAAAGGCTTAGAATGGTCTAGTAATGTGTATTAGGACTTATAATAACCATTAGAATGATCCTAAACAATGCATGGTACCCCAAGGGACGTAGAGGGTGTACCATGAGTGCTTGGAAGTTCTAACAAGTGTAGAATGGTTAAGAGAGTATTCTAAAGGCTTAGAATGGTCTAGGAATGTGTATTAGGCCTTATAATAACCATTAGAATGATCCTAAACAATGCATGGTACCCCGAGGGACGTAGAGGGTGTAGCATGAGTCCTTGTAGGTTCTAACATGTGTAGAATGGTTAAGAGAGTATTCTAAAGGCTTAGAATGGTCTACGAATGTGTTTTACGACTGATAAGAACCATTACAATGATCCTAAACATTGCTCGAGTCCCCAAGGGACATAAAGGGTGTAGGATGAGTCCTTGGAGGTTCGAATAAGTGTAGAATGGTTAAGTGAGTATTCTAAAGGCCTAGAATGGTCTAGGGATGTGTATTAGGACTTATAATAACCATTAGAATGATTCTAAACAATGCATGGTACCCCAAGGGACGTAGGGGGTGTAGCATGAGTCCTTGTAGGTTCTAACAAGTGTAGAATGGTTAAGAGAGTATTCTAAAGGCTTAGAATGGTCTAGGAATGTGTATTAGGACTTATAAGAACCATTAGAATGATCCTAAACATTGCTCGAGTCCCCAAGGGACATAGAGGGTGTAGGATGAGTCCTTGGAGGTTCGAATAAGTGTAGAATGGTTAAGAGAGTATTCTAAAGGCTTAGAATGGTCTAGGAATGTGTATTAGGACTTATAAGAACCATTAGAATGATCCTAAACAATGCATGGTACCCCAAGGGACGTAGAGGGTGTAGGATGAGTCCTTGGAGGTTCTAACAAGTGTAGAATGGATAAGAGAGTATTCTAAAGGCTTAGAATGGTCTAGGAATGTGTAATTGGACTTATAATAACCATTAGAATGATCCTAAACATTGCATGGTACCCCAAGGGAAGTAGAGGGTGTACCATGAGTCCTTGGAGGTTCTAACAAGTGTAGAATGGTTAAAAGAGTATTCTAAAGGCTTAGAATGGTCTATGAATTTGTATTAGGACTTATAATAACCATTAGAATGATCCTAAACATTCCATGGTACCCCAAGGGACGTAAAGGGTGTAGCATGAGTCCTTGGAGGTTCTAACAAGTGTAGAATGGTTAAGAGAGTATTCTAAAGGCTTAGAATGGTCTAGGAATGTGTATTAGGACTTATAAGAACCATTAGAATGATCCTAAACATTGTTCGAGTCCCCAAGGGACATAGAGGGTGTAGCATGAGTCCTTGGAGGTTCTAATAAGTGTAGAATGGTTAAGAGAGTATTCTAAAGGCTTAGAATGGTCTAGGAATGTGTATTAGGACTTATAAGAACCATTAGAATGATCCTAAACAATGCATGGTACCCCAAGGGTTATAGAGGGTGTACCATGAATTCTTGGAGGTTCTAACAAGCGTAGAATGGTTAAGAGAGTATTCTAAAGGCTTAGAATGGTCTAGGAATGTGTAATAGGACTTATAATAACCATTAGAATGATCCTAAACAATGCTTGAGTCCCCTAGGGACGTAGAGGGTGTAGCATGAGTCCTTGGAGGTTCTAACAAGTGTAGAATGGTTAAAAGAGTATTCTAAAGGCACAGAATGGTCTAGGAATGTGTATTAGGACTTATAATAACCATTAGAATGATCCTAAACAATGCATGGTACCCCAAGGGACGTAGAGGGTGTAGCATGAGTCCTTGTAGGTTCTAACAAGCGTAGAATGGTTAAGAGAGTATTCTAAAGGCTTAGAATGGTCTAGGAATGTGTAATAGGACTTATAATAACCATTAGAATGATCCTACACAATGCTTGAGTCCCCTAGGGACGTAGAGGGTGTAGCATGAGTCCTTGGAGGTTCGAATAAGTGTAGAATGGTTAAGTGAGTATTCTAAAGGCCTAGAATGGTCTAGGAATGTGTATAAGGACTTATAATAACCATTAGAATGATCCTAAACAATGCATGGTACCCCAAGAGACGTAGAGGGTGTAGCATGAGTCCTTGTAGGTTCTAACAAGTGTAGAATGGTTAAGAGAGTATTCTAAAGGCTTAGAATGGACTAGGAATGTGTATTAGGACTTATAAGAACCATTAGAATGATCCTAAACATTGCTCGAGTCCCCAAGGGACCAGAGGGTGTAGGAGGAGTCCTTGGAGGTTCTAAAAAGTGTAGAATGGTTAAGAGAGTATTCTAAAGGCTTAGAATGGTCTAGTAATGTGTATTAGGACTTATAATAACCATTAGAATGATCCTAAACAATGCATGGTACCCCAAGGGACGTAGAGGGTGTACCATGAGTCCTTGGAAGTTCTAACAAGTGTAGAATGGTAAGAGAGTATTCTAAAGGCTTAGAATGGTCTAGGAATGTGTATTAGGACTTATAATAACCATTAGAATGATCCTAAACAATGCATGGTACCCCAAGGGACGTAGAGGGTGTAGCATGAGTCCTTGTAGGTTCTAACATGTGTAGAATGGTTAAGAGAGTATTCTAAAGGCTTAGAATGGTCTAAGAATGTGTATTATGACTTATAAGAACCATTAGAATGATCCTAAACATTGCTCGAGTCCCCAAGGGACATAGAGGGTGTAGGATGAGTCCTTGGAGGTTCGAATAAGTGTAGAATGGTTAAGTGAGTATTCTAAAGGCCTAGAATGGTCTAGGAATGTGTATTAGGACTTATAATAACCATTAGAATGATCCTAAACAATGCATGGTACCCCAAGGGACGTAGAGGGTGTAGCATGAGTCCTTGTAGGTTCTAACAAGTGTAGAATGGTTAAGAGAGTATTCTAAAGGCTTAGAATTGTCTAGGAATGTGTATTAGGACTTATAAGAACCATTAGAATGATCCTAAACATTGCTCGAGTCCCCAAGGGACATAGAGGGTGTAGGATGAGTCCTTGGAGGTTCTAATAAGTGTAGAATGGTTAAGAGAGTATTCTAAAGGCTTAGAATGGTCTAGGAATGTGTATTAGGACTTATAAGAACCATTAGAATGATCCTAAACAATGCATGGTACCCCAAGGGACGTAGAGGGTGTAGGATGAGTCCTAGGAGGTTCTAACAAGTGTAGAATGGATAAGAGAGTATTCTAAAGGCTTAGAATGGTCTAGGAATGTGTAATAGGACTTATAATAACCATTATAATGATCCTAAACATTGCATGGTACCCCAAGGGAAGTAGAGGGTGTACCATGAGTCCTTGGAGGTTCTAACAAGTGTAGAATGGTTAAAAGAGTATTCTAAAGGCTTAGAATGGTCTAGGAATTTGTATTAGGACTTATAATAACCATTAGAATGATTTTAAACAATGCATGGTACCCCAAGGGACGTAGAGGGTGTAGCATGAGTCCTTGTAGGTTCTAACAAGCGTAGAATGGTTAAGAGAGTATTCTAAAGGCTTAGAATGGTCTAGGAATGTGTAATAGGACTTATAATAACCATTAGAATGATCCTAAACAATGCTTGAGTCCCCTAGGGACGTAGAGGGTGTAGCATGAGTCCTTGGAGGTTCTAACAAGTGTAGAATGGTTAAAAGAGTATTCTAAAGACACAGAATGGTCTAGGAATGTGTATTAGGACTTATAATAACCATTAGAATGATCCTAAACAATGCATGGTACCCCAAGGGACGTAGAGGGTGTAGCATGAGTCCTTGTAGGTTCTAACAAGCGTAGAATGGTTAAGAGAGTATTCTAAAGGCTTAGAATGGTCTAGGAATGTGTAATAGGACTTATAATAACCATTAGAATGATCCTACACAATGCTTGAGTCCCCTAGGGACGTAGAGGGTGTAGCATGAGTCCTTGGAGGTTCGAATAAGTGTAGAATGGTTAAGTGAGTATTCTAAAGGCCTAGAATGGTCTAGGAATGTGTATAAGGACTTATAATAACCATTAGAATGATCCTAAACAATGCATGGTACCCCAAGAGACGTAGAGGGTGTAGCATGAGTCCTTGTAGGTTCTAACAAGTGTAGAATGGTTAAGAGAGTATTCTAAAGGCTTAGAATGGACTAGGAATGTGTATTAGGACTTATAAGAACCATTAGAATGATCCTAAACATTGCTCGAGTCCCCAAGGGACCAGAGGGTGTAGGAGGAGTCCTTGGAGGTTCTAAAAAGTGTAGAATGGTTAAGAGAGTATTCTAAAGGCTTAGAATGGTCTAGTAATGTGTATTAGGACTTATAATAACCATTAGAATGATCCTAAACAATGCATGGTACCCCAAGGGACGTAGAGGGTGTACCATGAGTCCTTGGAAGTTCTAACAAGTGTAGAATGGTAAGAGAGTATTCTAAAGGCTTAGAATGGTCTAGGAATGTGTATTAGGACTTATAATAACCATTAGAATGATCCTAAACAATGCATGGTACCCCAAGGGACGTAGAGGGTGTAGCATGAGTCCTTGTAGGTTCTAACATGTGTAGAATGGTTAAGAGAGTATTCTAAAGGCTTAGAATGGTCTAAGAATGTGTATTATGACTTATAAGAACCATTAGAATGATCCTAAACATTGCTCGAGTCCCCAAGGGACATAGAGGGTGTAGGATGAGTCCTTGGAGGTTCGAATAAGTGTAGAATGGTTAAGTGAGTATTCTAAAGGCCTAGAATGGTCTAGGAATGTGTATTAGGACTTATAATAACCATTAAAATGATCCTAAACAATGCATGGTACCCCAAGGGACGTAGAGGGTGTAGCATGAGTCCTTGTAGGTTCTAACAAGTGTAGAATGGTTAAGAGAGTATTCTAAAGGCTTAGAATTGTCTAGGAATGTGTATTAGGACTTATAAGAACCATTAGAATGATCCTAAACATTGCTCGAGTCCCCAAGGGACATAGAGGGTGTAGGATGAGTCCTTGGAGGTTCTAATAAGTGTAGAATGGTTAAGAGAGTATTCTAAAGGCTTAGAATGGTCTAGGAATGTGTATTAGGACTTATAAGAACCATTAGAATGATCCTAAACAATGCATGGTACCCCAAGGGACGTAGAGGGTGTAGGATGAGTCCTAGGAGGTTCTAACAAGTGTAGAATGGATAAGAGAGTATTCTAAAGGCTTAGAATGGTCTAGGAATGTGTAATAGGACTTATAATAACCATTATAATGATCCTAAACATTGCATGGTACCCCAAGGGAAGTAGAGGGTGTACCATGAGTCCTTGGAGGTTCTAACAAGTGTAGAATGGTTAAAAGAGTATTCTAAAGGCTTAGAATGGTCTAGGAATTTGTATTAGGACTTATAATAACCATTAGAATGATCCTAAACATTGCATGGTACCCCAAGGGCCGTAGAGGGTGTAGCATGAGTCCTTGGAGGTTCTAACAAGTGTAGAATGGTTAAGAGAGTATTCTAAAGGCTTAGAATGGTCTAGGAATGTGTATTAGGACTTATAAGAACCATTAGAATGATCATAAACATTGTTCGACTCCCCATGGGACATAGAGGGTGTAGCATGAGTCCTTGGAGGTTCTAACAAGTGTAGAATGGTTAAAAGAGTATTCTAAAGGCTTAGAATGGTCTAGGAATATGTATTAGGACTTATAATAACCATTAGAATGATCTTAAACATTGCATGGTACCCCAAGGGACGTAGAGGGTCTAGCATGAGTCCTTGGAGGTTCTAACAAGTGTAGAATGGTTAAGAGAGTATTCTAAAGGCTTAGAATGGTCTACGAATGTGTATTACGACTTATAAGAACCATTAGAATGATCCTAAACATTTCATGGTACCCCAAGGGTTGTAGAGGGTGTACCATGAATCCTTGGAGATTCTAACAACCGTACAATGGTTAAGGGAGTATTCTAAAGGCTTAGAATGGTCTAGGAATGTGTGATAGGACTTATAATAACCATTAGAGTGATCCTGAACAATGCTTGAGTCCCCCAGGGACGTAGAGGGTGTAGCATGAGTCCTTGGAGGTTCTAACAAGTGTAGAATGGTTAAGAGAGTATTCTAAAGGCTTAGAATGGTCTAGGAATGTGTATTAGGACTTATAAGAACCACTAAATGATCCTAAACATTGCTCGAGTCCCCAAGGGACATAGAGGGTGTAGGATGAGTCCTTGGAGGTTCTAATAACTGTAGAATGGTTAAGAGAGTATTCTAAAGGCTTAGAATGGTCTAGGAATGTGTATTAGGACTTATAAGAACCATTAGAATGATCCTAAACATTGTTCGAGTCCCCAAGGGACATAGAGGGTGTAGCATGAGTCCTTGGAGGTTCTAATAAGTGTAGAATGGTTAAGAGAGTATTCTAAAGGCTTAGAATGGTCTAGGAATGTGTATTAGGACTTATAAGAACCATTGGAATGATCCTAAACAATGCATGGTACCCCAAGGGTTGTAGTGGGTGTACCATGAATCCATGGAGGTTCTAACAAGCGTAGAATGGTTAAGAGAGTATTCTAAAGGCTTAGAATGGTCTAGGAATGTGTAATAGGACTTATAATAACCATTAGAATGATCCTAAACAATGCTTGAGTCCCCTAGGGACGTAGAGGGTGTAGCATGAGTCCTTGGAGGTTCTAACAAGTGTAGAATGGTTAAAAGAGTATTCTAAAGGCATAGAATGGTCTAGGAATGTGTATTAGGACTTATAATAACCATTAGAATGATCCTAAACAATGCATGGTACCCCAAGGGACGTAGAGGGTGTGGCATGAGTCCTTGTAGGTTCTAACATGTGTTGAATGGTTAAGAGAGTATTCTAAAGGCTTAGCATGGTCTACGAATGTGTATTACGACTTATAAGAACCATTAGAATGACCCTAAACATTGCTCGAGTCCCCAAGGGACATAGAGTGTGTAGGATGAGTCCTTGGAGGTTCGAATAAGTGTAGAATGGTTAAGTGAGATTCTAAAGGCCTAGAATGGTCTAGGAATGTGTATTAGGACTTATAATAACAATTAGAATGATCCTAAACAATGCATGGTACCCCAAGAGACGTAGAGGGTGTAGCATGAGTCCTTGTAGGTTCTAACAAGTGTAGAATGGTTAAGAGAGTATTCTAAAGGCTTAGAATGGACTAGGAATGTGTATTAGGACTTATAAGAACCATTAGAATGATCCTAAACATTGCTCGAGTCCCCAAGGGACCAGAGGGTGTAGGAGGAGTCCGTGGAGGTTCTAAAAAGTGTAGAATGGTTAAGAGAGTATTCTAAAGGCTTAGAATGGTCTAGTAATGTGTATTAGGACTTATAATAACCATTAGAAGGATCCTAAACAAGGAATGGTACCCCAAGGGACGTAGAGGGTGTACCATGAGTCCTTGGAAGTTCTAACAAGTGTAGAATGGTTAAGAGAGTATTCTAAAGGCTTAGAAAGGTCTAGGAATGTGTATTAGGACTTATAATAACCATTAGAATGATCCTAAACAATGCATGGTACCCCAAGGGACGTAGAGGGTGTAGCATGAGTCCTTGTAGGTTCTAACATGTGTAGAATGGTTAAGAGAGTATTCTAAAGGCTTAGAATGGTCTACGAATGTGTATTATGACTTATAAGAACCATTAGAATGATCCTAAACATTGCTCGAATCCCCAAGGGACATAGAGGGTGTAGGATGAGTCCTTGGAGGTTCGAATAAGTGTAGAATGGTTAAGTGAGTATTCTAAAGGCCTAGAATGGTCTAGGAATGTGTATTAGGACTTATAATAACCATTAGAATGATCCTAAACAATGCATGGTACCCCAAGGGACGTAGAGGGTGTGGCATGAGTCCTTGTAGGTTCTAACATGTGTTGAATGGTTAAGAGAGTATTCTAAAGGCTTAGCATGGTCTACGAATGTGTATTACGACTTATAAGAACCATTAGAATGACCCTAAACATTGCTCGAGTCCCCAAGGGACATAGAGGGTGTAGGATGAGTCCTTGGTGGTTCGAATAAGTGTCGAATGGTTAAGTGAGTATTCTAAAGGCCTAGAATGGTCTAGGAATGTGTATTAGGACTTATAATAACCATTAGAATGATCCTAAACAATGCATGGTACCCCAAGGGACGTAGAGGGTGTAGCATGAGTCCTTGTAGGTTCTAACAAGCGTAGAATGGTTAAGAGAGTATTCTAAAGGCTTAGAATGGTCTAGGAATGTGTAATAGGACTTATAATAACCATTAGAATGATCCTACACAATGCTCGAGTCCCCTAGGGACGTAGAGGGTGTAGCATGAGTCCTTGGAGGTTCGAATAAGTGTAGAATGGTTAAGTGAGTATTCTAAAGGCCTAGAATGGTCTAGGGATGTGTATTAGGACGTATAATAACCCTTAGAATGATTCTAAACAATGCATGGTACCCCAAGGGACGTAGAGGGTGTACCATGAGTCCTTGGAAGTTCTAACAAGTGTAGAATGGTTAAGAGAGTATTCTAAAGGCTTAGAATTGTCTACGAATGTGTATTACGACTTATAAGAACCATTAGAATGATCCTAAACATTGCTCGAGTCCCCAAGGGACATAGAGGGTGTAGGATGAGTCCTTGGAGGTTCGAATAAGTGTAGAATGGTTAAGTGAGTATTCTAAAGGCCTAGAATGGTCTAGGGATGTGTATTAGGACTTATAATAACCATTAGAATGATTCTAAACAATGCATGGTACCCCAAGGGACGTAGAGGGTGTAGCATGAGTCCTTGTAGGTTCTAACAAGTTTAGAATGGTTAAGAGAGTATTCTAAAGGCTTAGAATGGTCTAGGAATGTGTATTAGGACTTATAAGAACCATTAGAATGATCCTAAACAATGCATGGTACCCCAAGGGTTGTAGAGGGTGTACCATGAATCCTTGGAGGTTCTAACAAGCGTAGAATGGTTAAAAGAGTATTCTAAAGGCTTAGAATGGTCTAGGAATGTGTAATAGGACTTATAATAACCATTAGAATGATCCTAAACAATGCTTGAGTCCCCTAGGGACGTAGAGGGTGTAGCATGAGTCCTTGGAGGTTCTAACAAGTGTAGAATGGTTAAAAGAGTATTCTAAAGGCATAGAATGGTCTAGGAATGTCTATTAGGACTTATAATAACCATTAGAATGATCCTAAACAATGCATGGTACCCCAAGGGACGTAGAGGGTGTAGCATGAGTCCTTGTAGGTTCTAACAAGCGTAGAATGGTTAAGAGAGTATTCTAAAGGCTTAGAATGGTCTAGGAATGTGTAATAGGACTTATAATAACCATTAGAATGATCCTACACAATGCTTGAGTCCCCTAGGGACGTAGAGGGTGTAGCATGAGTCCTTGGAGGTTCGAATAAGTGTAGAATGGTTAAGTGAGTATTCTAAAGGCCTAGAATGGTCTAGGAATGTGTATAAGGACTTATAATAACCATTAGAATGATCCTAAACAATGCATGGTACCCCAAGAGACGTAGAGGGTGTAGCATGAGTCCTTGTAGGTTCTAACAAGTGTAGAATGGTTAAGAGAGTATTCTAAAGGCTTAGAATGGACTAGGAATGTGTATTAGGACTTATAAGAACCATTAGAATGATCCTAAACATTGCTCGAGTCCCCAAGGGACCAGAGGGTGTAGGAGGAGTCCTTGGAGGTTCTATAAAGTGTAGAATGGTTAAGAGAGTATTCTAAAGGCTTAGAATGGTCTAGTAATGTGTATTAGGACTTATAATAACCATTAGAATGATCCTAAACAATGCATGGTACCCCAAGGGACGTAGAGGGTGTACCACGAGTCCTTGGAAGTTCTAACAAGTGTAGAATGGTTAAGAGAGTATTCTAAAGGCTTAGAATGGTCTAGGAATGTGTATTAGGACTTATAATAACCATTAGAATGATCCTAAACAATGCATGGTACCCCAAGGGACGTAGAGGGTGTAGCATGAGTCCTTGTAGGTTCTAACATGTGTAGAATGGTTAAGAGAGTATTCTAAAGGCTTAGAATGGTCTACGAATGTGTATTATGACTTATAAGAACCATTAGAATGATCCTAAACATTGCTCGAGTCCCCAAGGGACATAGAGGGTGTAGGATGAGTCCTTGGAGGTTCGAATAAGTGTAGAATGGTTAAGTGATTATTCTAAAGGCCTAGAATGGTCTAGGAATGTGTATTAGGACTTATAATAACCATTAGAATGATCCTAAGCAATGCATGGTACCCCAAGGGACGTAGAGGGTGTAGCATGAGTCCTTGTAGGTTCTAACAAGTGTAGAATGGTTAAGAGAGTATTCTAAAGGCTTAGAATGGTCTAGGAATGTGTATTAGGACTTATAAGAACCATTAGAATGATCCTAAACATTGCTCGAGTCCCCATGGGACATAGAGGGTGTAGGATGAGTCCTTGGAGGTTCTAATAAGTGTAGAATGGTTAAGAGAGTATTCTAAAGGCTTAGAATGGTCTAGGAATGTGTATTAGGACTTATAAGAACCATTAGAATGATCCTAAACAATGCATGGTACCCCAAGGGACGTAGAGGGTGTAGCATGAGTCCTTGTAGGTTCTAACATGTGTAGAATGGTTAAGAGAGTATTCTAAAGGCTTAGAATGGTCTACGAATGTGTATTACGACTTATAAGAACCATTAGAATGATCCTAAACATTGCTCGAGTCCCCAAGGGACATAGAGGGTGTAGGATGAGTCCTTGGAGGTTCGAATAAGTGTAGAATGGTTAAGTGAGTATTCTAAAGGCCTAGAATGGTCTAGGAATGTGTATTAGGACTTATAATAACAATTAGAATGATCCTAAACAATGCATGGTACCCCAAGAGACGTAGAGGGTGTAGCATGAGTCCTTGTAGGTTCTAACAAGTGTAGAATGGTTAAGAGAGTATTCTAAAGGCTTAGAATGGACTAGGAATGTGTATTAGGACTTATAAGAACCATTAGAATGATCCTAAACATTGCTCGAGTCCCCAAGGGACCAGAGGGTGTAGGAGGAGTCCTTGGCGGTTCTAAAAAGTGTAGAATGGTTAAGAGAGTATTCTAAAGGCTTAGAATGGTCTAGTAATGTGTATTAGGACTTATAATAACCATTAGAAGGATCCTAAACAATGCATGGTACCCCAAGGGACGTAGAGGGTGTACCATGAGTCCTTGGAAGTTCTAACAAGTGTAGAATGGTTAAGAGAGTATTCTAAAGGCTTAGAATGGTCTAGGAATGTGTATTAGGACTTATAATAACCATTAGAATGATCCTAAACAATGCATGGTACCCCAAGGGACGTAGAGGGTGTAGCATGAGTCCTTGTAGGTTCTAACATGTGTAGAATGGTTAAGAGAGTATTCTAAAGGCTTAGAATGGTCTACGAATGTGTATTATGACTTATAAGAACCATTAGAATGATCCTAAACATTGCTCGAGTCCCCAAGGGACATAGAGGGTGTAGGATGAGTCCTTGGAGGTTCGAATAAGTGTAGAATGGTTAAGTGAGTATTCTAAAGGCCTAGAATGGTCTAGGAATGTGTATTAGGACTTATAATAACCATTAGAATGATCCTAAACAATGCATGGTACCCCAAGGGACGTAGAGGGTGTAGCATGAGTCCTTGTAGGTTCTAACAAGTGTAGAATGGTTAAGAGAGTATTCTAAAGGCTTAGAATGGTCTAGGAATGTGTATTAGGACTTATAAGAACCATTAGAATGATCCTAAACATTGCTCGAGTCCCCAAGGGACATAGAGGGTGTAGGATGAGTCCTTGGAGGTTCTAACAAGTGTAGAATGGTTAAGAGAGTATTCTAAAGGCTTAGAATGGTCTAGGAATGTGTATTAGGACTTATAAGAACCATTAGAATGATCCTAAAAATTGCATGGTACCCCAAGGGACGTAGAGGGTGTAGCATGAGTCCTTGTAGGTTCTAACATGTGTAGAATGGTTAAGAGAGTATTCTAAAGGCTTAGAATGGTCTACGAATGTGTATTACGACTTATAAGAACCATTAGAATGATCATAAACATTGCTCGAGTCCCCAAGGGACATAGAGGGTGTAGGATGAGTCCTTGGAGGTTCTAACAAGTGTAGAATGGTTAAGAGAGTATTCTAAAGGCTTAGAATGGTCTATGAATGTGTATTAGGACTTATAAGAACCATTAGAATGATCCTAAACAATGCATGGTACCCCAAGGGACGTAGAGGGTGTAGCATGAGTCCTTGTAGGTTCTAACATGTGTAGAATGGTTAAGAGAGTATTCTAAAGGCTTAGAATGGTCTAGGAATGTGTATTAGGACTTATAAGAACCATTAGAATGATCCTAAACATTGCTCGAGTCCCCAAGGGACATAGAGGGTGTAGGATGAGTCCTTGGAGGTTCTAACAAGTGTAGAATGGTTAAGGGAGTATTCTAAAGGCTTAGAATGGCCTAGGAATGTGTATTAGGACTTATAAGAACCATTAGAATGATCCTAAACAATACATGGTACCCCAAGGGACGTTGAGGGTGTAGCATGAGTCCTTGTAGGTTCTAACATGTGTAGAATGGTTAAGAGAGTATTCTAAAGGCTTAGAATGGTCTACGAATGTGTATTACGACTTATAAGAACCATTAGAATGATCCTAAACATTGCTCGAGTCCCCAAGGGACATAGAGGGTGTAGGATGAGTCCTTGGAGGTTCGAATAAGTGTAGAATGGTTAAGTGAGTATTCTAAAGGCCTAGAATGGTCTAGGGATGTGTATTAGGACGTATAATAACCCTTAGAATGATTCTAAACAATGCATGGTACCCCAAGGGACGTAGAGGGTGTAGCATGAGTCCTTGTAGGTTCTAACATGTGTAGAATGGTTAAGAGAGTATTCTAAAGGCTTAGAATGGTCTACGAATGTGTATTACGACTTATAAGAACCATTAGAATGATCCTAAACATTGCTCGAGTCCCCAAGGGACATAGAGGGTGTAGGATGAGTCCTTGGAGGTTCGAATAAGTGTAGAATGGTTAAGTGAGTATTCTAAAGGCCTAGAATGGTCTAGGAATGTGTATTAGGACTTATAATAACCATTACAATGATCCTAAACAATGCATGGTACCCCAAGGGACGTAGAGGGTGTAGCATGAGTCCTTGTAGGTTCTAACATGTGTAGAATGGTTAAGAGAGTATTCTAAAGGCTTAGAATGGTCTACGAATGTGTATTACGACTTATAAGAACCATTAGAATGATCCTAAACATTGCTCGAGTCCCCAAGGGACATAGAGGGTGTAGGATGAGTCCTTGGAGGTTCGAATAAGTGTAGAATGGTTAAGTGAGTATTCTAAAGGCCTAGAATGGTCTAGGGATGTGTATTAGGACGTATAATAACCCTTAGAATGATTCTAAACAATGCATGGTACCCCAAGGGACGTAGAGGGTGTACCATGAGTCCTTGGAAGTTCTAACAAGTGTAGAATGGTTAAGAGAGTATTCTAAAGGCTTAGAATGGTCTACGAATGTGTATTACGACTTATAAGAACCATTAGAATGATCCTAAACATTGCTCGAGTCCCCAAGGGACATAGAGGGTGTAGGATGAGTCCTTGGAGGTTCTAACAAGTGTAGAATGGTTAAGGGAGTATTCTAAAGGCTTAGAATGGCCTAGGAATGTGTATTAGGACTTATAAGAACCATTAGAATGATCCTAAACAATGCATGGTACCCCAAGGGACGTAGAGGGTGTAGCATGAGTCCTTGTAGGTTCTAACATGTGTAGAATGGTTAAGAGAGTATTCTAAAGGCTTAGAATGGTCTACGAATGTGTATTACGACTTATAAGAACCATTAGAATGATCCTAAACATTGCTCGAGTCCCCAAGGGACATAGAGGGTGTAGGATGAGTCCTTGGAGGTTCGAATAAGTGTAGAATGGTTAAGTGAGTATTCTAAAGGCCTAGAATGGTCTAGGGATGTGTATTAGGACGTATAATAACCCTTAGAATGATTCTAAACAATGCATGGTACCCCAAGGGACGTAGAGGGTGTACCATGAGTCCTTGGAAGTTCTAACAAGTGTAGAATGGTTAAGAGAGTATTCTAAAGGCTTAGAATGGTCTACGAATGTGTATTACGACTTATAAGAACCATTAGAATGATCCTAAACATTGCTCGAGTCCCCAAGGGACATAGAGGGTGTAGGATGAGTCCTTGGAGGTTCGAATAAGTGTAGAATGGTTAAGTGAGTATTCTAAAGGCCTAGAATGGTCTAGGGATGTGTATTAGGACTTATAATAACCATTACAATGATTCTAAACAATGCATGGTACCCCAAGGGACGTAGAGGGTGTACCATGAGTCCTTGGAAGTTCTAACAAGTGTAGAATGGTTAAGAGAGTATTCTAAAGGCTTAGAATGGTCTACGAATGTGTATTATGACTTATAAGAACCATTAGAATGATCCTAAACATTGCTCGAGTCCCCAAGGGACATAGAGGGTGTAGGATGAGTCCTTGGAGGTTCGAATAAGTGTAGAATGGTTAAATGAGTATTCTAAAGGCCTAGAATGGTCTAGGAATGTGTATTAGGACTTATAATAACCATTACAATGATCCTAAACAATGCATGGTACCCCAAGGGACGTAGAGGGTGTAGCATGAGTCCTTGTAGGTTCTAACAAGTGTAGAATGGTTAAGAGAGTATTCTAAAGGCTTAGAATGGTCTAGGAATGTGTATTAGGACTTATAAGAACCATTAGAATGATCCTAAACATTGCTCGAGTCCCCAAGGGACATAGAGGGTGTAGGATGAGTCCTTGGAGGTTCTAACAAGTGTAGAATGGTTAAGAGAGTATTCTAAAGGCTTAGAATGGTCTAGGAATGTGTATTAGGACTTATAAGAACCATTAGAATGATCCTAAACAATGCATGGTACCCCAAGGGACGTAGAGGGTGTAGCATGAGTCCTTGTAGGTTCTAACATGTGTAGAATGGTTAAGAGAGTATTCTAAAGGCTTAGAATGGTCTACGAATGTGTATTACGACTTATAAGAACCATTAGAATGATCCTAAACATTGCTCGAGTCCCCAAGGGACATAGAGGGTGTAGGATGAGTCCTTGGAGGTTCTAACAAGTGTAGAATGGTTAAGAGAGTATTCTAAAGGCTTAGAATGGTCTAGGAATGTGTATTAGGACTTATAAGAACCATTAGAATGATCCTAAACAATGCATGGTACCCCAAGGGACGTAGAGGGTGTAGCATGAGTCCTTGTAGGTTCTATCATGTGTAGAATGGTTAAGAGAGTATTCTAAAGGCTTAGAATGGTCTACGAATGTGTATTACGACTTATAAGAACCATTAGAATGATCCTAAACATTGCTCGAGTCCCCAAGGGACATACAGGGTGTAGGATGAGTCCTTGGAGGTTCTAACAAGTGTAGAATGGTTAAGAGAGTATTCTAAAGGCGTAGAATGGTCTAGGAATGTGTATTAGGACTTATAAGAACCATTAGAATGATCCTAAACAATGCATGGTACCCCAAGGGACGTAGAGGGTTTACCATGAGTCCTTGGAGGTTCTAACAAGTGTAGAATGGTTAAGAGAGTATTCTAAAGGCTTAGAATGGTCTAGGAATGTGTATTAGGACTTATAAGAACCACTAGAATGATCCTAAACATTGCTCGAGTCCCCAAGGGACATAGAGGGTGTAATATGAGTCCTTGGAGGTTCTAACAAGCGTAGAATGGTTAAGAGAGTATTCTAAAGGCTTAGAATGGTCTAGGAATGTGTAATAGGACTTATAATAACCATTAGAATGATCCTAAACATTGTTCGAGTCCCCAAGGGACATAGAGGGTGTAGGATGAGTCCTTGGAGGTTCTAATAACTGTAGAATGGTTAAGAGAGTATTCTAAAGGCTTAGAATGGTCTAGGAATGTGTATTAGGACTTATAAGAACCATTAGAATGATCCTAAACAATGCATGGTACCCCAAGGGACGTAGAGGGTGCAGCATGAGTCCTTGGAGGTTCTAATAAGTGTAGAATGGTTAAGAGAGTATTCTAATGGCTTAGAATGGTCTAGGAATGTGTATTAGGACTTATAATAACCATTAGAATGATCCTAAACATTGTATGGTACCACAATGGACGTAGAGGGTGCAGCATGAGTCCTTGTAGGTTCTAACAAGTGTAGAATGGTTAAGAGAGTATTCAAAAGGCTTAGAATGGTCTAGGAATGTGTAATAGGACTTATAATAACCATTAGAACTATCCTAAACATTGCATGGTACCCCAAGGGACGTAGAGGGTGTACCATGAATCCTTGGAGGTTCTAACAAGTGTAGAATGGTAAGAGAGTATTCTAAAGACTTAGAATGGTCTAGGAATGTGTAATAGGACTTATAATAACCATTAGAATGATCCTAAACAATGCTTGAATCCCCAACGGACGTAGAGGGTGTACCATGAGTCCTTGGAGGTTCTAACAAGTGTAGAATGGTTAAGAGAGTATTCTAAAGGCTTAGAATGGTCTTGGAATGTGTATTAGGACTTTTAAGAACCACTAGAATGATCCTAAACATTGCTCGTGTCCCCAAGGGACGTAGAGGGTGCAGCATGAGTCCTTGGAGGTTCTAAGAAGTGTAGAATGGTTAAGAGAGTATTCTAAAGGCTTAGAATGGTCTAGGAATGTGTATCAGGACTTATAATAACCATTAGAATGATCCTAAACATTGCATGGTACCCCAAGGGACGTAGAGGGTGTACCATGAGTTCTTGGAGGTTCTAATAAGTGTAGAATGGTTAAGAGAGTATTCTAATGGCTTAGAATGGTCTAGGAATGTGTATTAGGACTTATAAGAACCATTAGAATGATCCTAAACAATGCATGGTACCCCAAGGGTTGTAGAGGGTGTACCATGAATCCTTGGAGGTTCTAACAAGCGTAGAATGGTTAAGAGAGTATTCTAAAGGCTTAGAACGGTCTAGGAATGTGTAATAGGACTTATAATAACCATTAGAATGATCCTAAACAATGCTTGACTCCCCTAGGGACGTAGAGGGTGTAGTATGAGTCCTTGGAGGTTCTATCAAGTGTAGAATGGTTAAAAGAGTATTCTAAAGGCTTAGAATGGTCTAGGAATGTGTATTACGACTTATAATAACCATTAGAATGATCCTAAACAATGCATGGTACCCCAAGGGACGTAGAGGGTGTAGCATGAGTCCTTGGAGGTTCTAATAAGTGTAGAATGGTTAAGAGAGTATTCTAATGGCTTAGAATGGTCTAGGAATGTGTATTAGGACTTATAATAACCATTAGAATGATCCAAAACATTGCATGGTACCCCAAGGGACGTAGAGGGTGTACCATGAGTCCTTGGAGGTTCTAACAAAGTGTAGAATGGTTAAGAGAGTGTGCTAAAGGCTTAGAATGGTCTAGGAATGTGTATTACGACTTATAAGAACCATTAGAATGATACTAAACATTGCTCAAGTCCCCAAGGGACATAGAGGGTGGAGGATGAGTCCTTGGAGGTTTGAATAAGTGTAGAATGGTTAAGTGAGTATTCTAAAGGCTTAGAATGGTCTAGGAATGTGTATTAGGACTTATAAGAACAATTAGAATGATCCTAAACAATAATTGGTACCCCAAGGGACGTAGAGGGTGTAGGATGAGTCCTTGGAGGTTCTAACATGTGTAGAATGGTTAAGAGAGTATTCTAAAGGCTTAGAATGGTCTACGAATGTGTATTAGGACTTATAAGAACCATTAGAATGATACTAAACATTGCTCGAGTCCCCAAGGGACATAGAGGGTGTAGGATGAGTCCTTGGAGGTTCGAATAAGTGTAGAATGGTTAAGTGAGTATTCTAAAGGCCTAGAATGGTCTAGGAATGTGTATTAGGACTTATAATAACCATTACAATGATCCTAAACAATGCATGGTACCCCAAGGGACGTAGAGGGTGTAGCATGAGTCCTTGTAGGTTCTAACATGTGTAGAATGGTTAAGAGAGTATTCTAAAAGCTTAGAATGGTCTACGAATGTGTATTACGACTTATAAGAACCATTAGAATGATCCTAAACATTGCTCGAGTCCCCAAGGGACATAGAGGGTGTAGGATGAGTCCTTGGAGGTTCTAACAAGTGTAGAATGGTTAAGAGAGTATTCTAAAGGCTTAGAATGGTCTAGGAATGTGTATTAGGACTTATAAGAACCATTAGAATGATCCTAAACAATGCATGGTACCCCAAGGGACGTAGAGGGTGTAGCATGAGTCCTTGTAGGTTCTAACATGTGTAGAATGGTTAAGAGAGTATTCTAAAGGCTTAGAATGGTCTACGAATGTGTATTACGACTTATAAGAACCATTAGAATGATCCTAAACATTGCTCGAGTCCCCAAGGGACATAGAGGGTGTAGGATGAGTCCTTGGAGGTTCTAACAAGTGTAGAATGGTTAAGAGAGTATTCTAAAGGCGTAGAATGGTCTAGGAATGTGTATTAGGACTTATAAGAACCATTAGAATGATCCTAAACAATGCATGGTACCCCAAGGGACGTAGAGGGTTTACCATGAGTCCTTGGAGGTTCTAACAAGTGTAGAATGGTTAAGAGAGTATTCTAAAGGCTTAGAATGGTCTAGGAATGTGTATTAGGACTTATAAGAACCACTATAATGATCCTAAACATTGCTCGAGTCCCCAAGGGACATAGAGGGTGTAATATGAGTCCTTGGAGGTTCTAACAAGCGTAGAATGGTTAAGAGAGTATTCTAAAGGCTTAGAATGGTCTAGGAATGTGTAATAGGACTTATAATAACCATTAGAATGATCCTAAACATTGTTCGAGTCCCCAAGGGACATAGAGGGTGTAGGATGAGTCCTTGGAGGTTCTAATAACTGTAGAATGGTTAAGAGAGTATTCTAAAGGCTTAGAATGGTCTAGGAATGTGTATTAGGACTTATAAGAACCATTAGAATGATCCTAAACAATGCATGGTACCCCAAGGGACGTAGAGGGTGTAGCATGAGTCCTTGGAGGTTCTAATAAGTGTAGAATGGTTAAGAGAGTATTCTAATGGCTTAGAATGGTCTAGGAATGTGTATTAGGACTTATAATAACCATTAGAATGATCCAACACATTGCATGGTACCCCAAGGGACGTAGAGGGTGTACCATGAGTCCTTGGAGGTTCTAACAAAGTGTAGAATGGTTAAGAGAGTATTCTAAAGGCTTAGAATGGTCTAGGAATGTGTATTAGGACTTATAAGAACCATTAGAATGATCCTAAACATTGCTCGAGTCCCCAAGGGACATAGAGGGTGTAATATGAGTCCTTGGAGGTTCTAACAAGTGTAGAATGGTTAAGAGAGTATTCTTAAGGCTTAGAATGGTCTAGGAATGTGTACTAGGACTTATAATAACCATTAGAATGATCCTTAACATTGTATGGTACCCCAAGGGACGTAGAGGGTTTACCATGAGTCCTTGGAGGTTCTAACAAGTGTAGAATGGTTAGGAGAGTATTCTAAAGGCTTAGAATGGTCTAGGAATGTGTATTAGGACTTATAATAACCATTAGAATGATCCTAAACATTGTATGGTACCACAAGGGACGTAGAGGGTGCAGCATGAGTCCTTGTAGGTTCTAACAAGTGTAGAATGGTTAAGAGAGTATTCAAAAGGCTTAGAATGGTCTAGGAATGTGTAATAGGACTTATAATAACCATTAGAACTATCCTAAACATTGCATGGTACCCCAAGGGACGTAGAGGGTGTACCATGAATCCTTGGAGGTTCTAACAAGTGTAGAATGGTAAGAGAGTATTCTAAAGACTTAGAATGGTCTAGGAATGTGTAATAGGACTTATAATAACCATTAGAATGATCCTAAACAATGCTTGAATCCCCAACGGACGTAGAGGGTGTACCATGAGTCCTTGGAGGTTCTAACAAGTGTAGAATGGTTAAGAGAGTATTCTAAAGGCTTAGAATGGTCTTGGAATGTGTATTAGGACTTTTAAGAACCACTAGAATGATCCTAAACATTGCTCGAGTCCCCAAGGGACGTAGAGGGTGCAGCATGAGTCCTTGGAGGTTCTAAGAAGTGTAGAATGGTTAAGAGAGTATTCTAAAGGCTTAGAATGGTCTAGGAATGTGTATCAGGACTTATAATAACCATTAGAATGATCCTAAACATTGCATGGTACCCCAAGGGACGTAGAGGGTGTACCATGAGTTCTTGGAGGTTCTAATAAGTGTAGAATGGTTAAGAGAGTATTCTAATGGCTTAGAATGGTCTAGGAATGTGTATTAGGACTTATAAGAACCATTAGAATGATCCTAAACAATGCATGGTACCCCAAGGGTTGTAGAGGGTGTACCATGAATCCTTGGAGGTTCTAACAAGCGTAGAATGGTTAAGAGAGTATTCTAAAGGCTTAGAACGGTCTAGGAATGTGTAATAGGACTTATAATAACCATTAGAATGATCCTAAACAATGCTTGACTCCCCTAGGGACGTAGAGGGTGTAGTATGAGTCCTTGGAGGTTCTATCAAGTGTAGAATGGTTAAAAGAGTAATCTAAAGGCTTAGAATGGTCTAGGAATGTGTAATAGGACTTATAATAACCATTAGAACTATCCTAAACATTGCATGGTACCCCAAGGGACGTAGAGGGTGTACCATGAATCCTTGGAGGTTCTAACAAGTGTAGAATGGTAAGAGAGTATTCTAAAGACTTAGAATGGTCTAGGAATGTGTAATAGGACTTATAATAACCATTAGAATGATCCTAAACAATGCTTGAATCCCCAACGGACGTAGAGGGTGTACCATGAGTCCTTGGAGGTTCTAACAAGTGTAGAATGGTTAAGAGAGTATTCTAAAGGCTTAGAATGGTCTTGGAATGTGTATTAGGACTTTTAAGAACCACTAGAATGATCCTAAACATTGCTCGAGTCCCCAAGGGACGTAGAGGGTGCAGCATGAGTCCTTGGAGGTTCTAAGAAGTGTAGAATGGTTAAGAGAGTATTCTAAAGGCTTAGAATGGTCTAGGAATGTGTATCAGGACTTATAATAACCATTAGAATGATCCTAAACATTGCATGGTACCCCAAGGGACGTAGAGGGTGTACCATGAGTTCTTGGAGGTTCTAATAAGTGTAGAATGGTTAAGAGAGTATTCTAATGGCTTAGAATGGTCTAGGAATGTGTATTAGGACTTATAAGAACCATTAGAATGATCCTAAACAATGCATGGTACCCCAAGGGTTGTAGAGGGTGTACCATGAATCCTTGGAGGTTCTAACAAGCGTAGAATGGTTAAGAGAGTATTCTAAAGGCTTAGAACGGTCTAGGAATGTGTAATAGGACTTATAATAACCATTAGAATGATCCTAAACAATGCTTGACTCCCCTAGGGACGTAGAGGGTGTAGTATGAGTCCTTGGAGGTTCTATCAAGTGTAGAATGGTTAAAAGAGTATTCTAAAGGCTTAGAATGGTCTAGGAATGTGTATTAGGACTTATAATGACCATTAGAATGATCCTAAACAATGCATGGTACCCCAAGGGACGTAGAGGGTGTAGCATGAGTCCTTGGAGGTTCTAATAAGTGTAGAATGGTTAAGAGAGTATTCTAATGGCTTAGAATGGTCTAGGAATGTGTATTAGGACTTATAATAACCATTAGAATGATCCAAAACATTGCATGGTACCCCAAGGGACGTAGAGGGTGTACCATGAGTCCTTGGAGGTTCTAACAAAGTGTAGAATGGTTAAGAGAGTGTTCTAAAGGCTTAGAATGATCTAGGAATGTGTATTACGACTTATAAGAACCATTAGAATGATACTAAACATTGCTCGAGTCCCCAAGGGACATAGAGGGTGTAGGATGAGTCCTTGGAGGTTTGAATAAGTGTAGAATGGTTAAGTGAGTATTCTAAAGGCTTAGAATGGTCTAGGAATGTGTATTAGGACTTATAAGAACCATTAGAATGATCCTAAACAATAATTGGTACCCCAAGGGACGTAGAGGGTGTAGGACGAGTCCTTGGAGGTTCTAACATGTGTAGAATGGTTAAGAGAGTATTCTAAAGGCTTAGAATGGTCTACGAATGTGTATTACGACTTATAAGAACCATTAGAATGATACTAAACATTGCTCGAGTCCCCAAGGGACATAGAGGGTGTAGGATGAGTCCTTGGAGGTTCGAATAAGTGTAGAATGGTTAAGTGAGTATTCTAAAGGCCTAGAATGGTCTAGGAATGTGTATTAGGACTTATAATAACCATTACAATGATCCTAAACAATGCATGGTACCCCAAGGGACGTAGAGGGTGTAGCATGAGTCCTTGTAGGTTCTAACAAGTGTAGAATGGTTAAGAGAGTATTCTAAAGGCTTAGAATGGTCTAGGAATGTGTATTAGGACTTATAAGAACCATTAGAATGATCCTAAACATTGCTCGAGTCCCCAAGGGACATAGAGGGTGTAGGATGAGTCCTTGGAGGTTCTAACAAGTGTAGAATGGTTAAGAGAGTATTCTAAAGGCTTAGAATGGTCTAGGAATGTGTATTAGGACTTATAAGAACCATTAGAATGATCCTAAACAATGCATGGTACCCCAAGGGACGTAGAGGGTGTAGCATGAGTCCTTGTAGGTTCTAACAAGTGTAGAATGGTTAAGAGAGTATTCTAAAGGCTTAGAATGGTCTAGGAATGTGTATTAGGACTTATAAGAACTATTAGAATGTTCCTAAACATTGCTCGAGTCCCCAAGAGACCAGAGGGTGTAGGATGAGTCCTTGGAGGTTCTAATAAGTGTAGAATGGTTAAGAGAGTATTCTAAAGGCTTAGAATGGTCTAGGAATGTGTATTAGGAATTATAATAACCATTAGAATGATCCTAAACAATGCATGGTACCCAAAGGGACATAGAGGGTGTACCATGAGTCCTTGGAGGTTCTAACAAGTGTAGAATGGTTAAGAGAGTATTCTAAAGGCTTAGAATGGTCTAGGAATGTGTATTAGGACTTATAATAACCATTAGAATGATCCTAAACATTGCATGGTACCCTAAGGGAAGTAGAGGGAGTACCATGAGTCCTTGGAGGTTCTAACAAGTGTAGAATGGTAAAGAGAGTATTCTAAAGGCTTAGAATGGTCTAGGAATTTGTATTAGGACTTATAATATCCATTAGAATGATCCTAAACAATGCATGGTACCCCAAGGGACGTAGAGGGTGTAGCATGAGTCCTGGGAGGTTCTAACAACTCTAGAATAGTTAAGAGAGTATTCTAAAGGCTTAGAATGGTCTAGGAATGTGTATTAGGACTTATAATAACCATTACAATGATCCTAAACAATGCATGGTACCCCAAGGGACGTAGAGGGTGTAGCATGAGTCCTTGTAGGTTCTAACAAGTGTAGAATGGTTAAGAGAGTATTCTAAAGGCTTAGAATGGTCTAGGAATGTGTATTAGGACTTATAAGAACCATTAGAATGATCCTAAACATTGCTCGAGTCCCCAAGGGACATAGAGGGTGTAGGATGAGTCCTTGGAGGTTCTAACAAGTGTAGAATGGTTAAGAGAGTATTCTAAAGGCTTAGAATGGTCTAGGAATGTGTATTAGGACTTATAAGAACCATTAGAATGATCCTAAACAATGCATGGTACCCCAAGGGACGTAGAGGGTGTAGCATGAGTCCTTGTAGGTTCTAACAAGTGTAGAATGGTTAAGAGAGTATTCTAAAGGCTTAGAATGGTCTAGGAATGTGTATTAGGACTTATAAGAACTATTAGAATGTTCCTAAACATTGCTCGAGTCCCCAAGAGACCAGAGGGTGTAGGATGAGTCCTTGGAGGTTCTAATAAGTGTAGAATGGTTAAGAGAGTATTCTAAAGGCTTAGAATGGTCTAGGAATGTGTATTAGGAATTATAATAACCATTAGAATGATCCTAAACAATGCATGGTACCCAAAGGGACATAGAGGGTGTACCATGAGTCCTTGGAGGTTCTAACAAGTGTAGAATGGTTAAGAGAGTATTCTAAAGGCTTAGAATGGTCTAGGAATGTGTATTAGGACTTATAATAACCATTAGAATGATCCTAAACATTCCATGGTACCCTAAGGGAAGTAGAGGGAGTACCATGAGTCCTTGGAGGTTCTAACAAGTGTAGAATGGTAAAGAGAGTATTCTAAAGGCTTAGAATGGTCTAGGAATTTGTATTAGGACTTATAATATCCATTAGAATGATCCTAAACAATGCATGGTACCCCAAGGGACGTAGAGGGTGTAGCATGAGTCCTTGGAGGTTCTAACAACTCTAGAATAGTTAAGAGAGTATTCTAAAGGCTTAGAATGGTCTAGGAATGTGTATTAGGACTTATAATAACCATTACAATGATCCTAAACAATGCATGGTACCCCAAGGGACGTAGAGGGTGTAGCATGAGTCCTTGTAGGTTCTAACAAGTGTAGAATGGTTAAGAGAGTATTCTAAAGGCTTAGAAGGGTCTAGGAATGTGTATTAGGACTTATAAGAACCATTAGAATGATCCTAAACATTGCTCGAGTCCCCAAGGGACATAGAGGGTGTAGGATGAGTCCTTGGAGGTTCTAACAAGTGTAGAATGGTTAAGAGAGTATTCTAAAGGCTTAGAATGGTCTAGGAATGTGTATTAGGACTTATAAGAACCATTAGAATGATCCTAAACAATGCATGGTACCCCAAGGGACGTAGAGGGTGTAGCATGAGTCCTTGTAGGTTCTAACAAGTGTAGAATGGTTAAGAGAGTATTCTAAAGGCTTAGAATGGTCTAGGAATGTGTATTAGGACTTATAAGAACTATTAGAATGTTCCTAAACATTGCTCGAGTCCCCAAGAGACCAGAGGGTGTAGGATGAGTCCTTGGAGGTTCTAATAAGTGTAGAATGGTTAAGAGAGTATTCTAAAGGCTTAGAATGGTCTAGGAATGTGTATTAGGAATTATAATAACCATTAGAATGATCCTAAACAATGCATGGTACCCAAAGGGACATAGAGGGTGTACCATGAGTCCTTGGAGGTTCTAACAAGTGTAGAATGGTTAAGAGAGTATTCTAAAGGCTTAGAATGGTCTAGGAATGTGTATTAGGACTTATAATAACCATTAGAATGATCCTAAACATTGCATGGTACCCTAAGGGAAGTAGAGGGAGTACCATGAGTCCTTGGAGTTTCTAACAAGTGTAGAATGGTAAAGAGAGTATTCTAAAGGCTTAGAATGGTCTAGGAATTTGTATTAGGACTTATAATATCCATTAGAATGATCCTAAACAATGCATGGTACCCCAAGGGACGTAGAGGGTGTAGCATGAGTCCTTGGAGGTTCTAACAACTCTAGAATAGTTAAGAGAGTATTCTAAAGGCTTAGAATGGTCTAGGAATGTGTATTAGGACTTATAAGAACCATTAGAATGATCCTAAACATTGTTCGAGTCCCCAAGGGACCTAGAGGGTGTAGCATGAGTCTTTGGAGGTTCTAATAAGTGTAGAATGGTTAAGAGAGTATTCTAAAGGCTTAGAATGGTCTAGGAGTGTGTATTAGGACTTATAAGAACCATTAGAATGATCCTAAACAATGCATGGTACCCCAAGGGTTGTAGAGGGTGTACCATGAATCCTTGGAGGTTCTAACAAGCGTAGAATGGTTGAGAGAGTATTCTAAGGAATTTGTAATAGGACTTATAATAACCATTAGAATGATCCTAAACAATGCTTGAGTCTTTTAGGGACGCAGAGGGTGTAGCATGAGTCCATAGAGGTTCAAACAAGTGTAGAATGGTTAAGAGAGTATTCTAAAGGCTTAGAATGGTCTAGGAATGTGTATTAGGAATTATAATAACCATTAGAATGATCCTAAACAATGCATGGTACCCAAAGGGACATAGAGGGTGTACCATGAGTCCTTGGAGGTTCTAACAAGTGTAGAATGGTTAAGAGAGTATTCTAAAGGCTTAGAAGGGTCTAGGAATGTGTATTAGGACTTATAAGAACCATTAGAATGATCCTAAACATTGCTCGAGTCCCCAAGGGACATAGAGGGTGTAGGATGAGTCCTTGGAGGTTCTAACAAGTGTAGAATGGTTAAGAGAGTATTCTAAAGGCTTAGAATGGTCTAGGAATGTGTATTAGGACTTATAAGAACCATTAGAATGATCCTAAACAATGCATGGTACCCCAAGGGACGTAGAGGGTGTAGCATGAGTCCTTGTAGGTTCTAACAAGTGTAGAATGGTTAAGAGAGTATTCTAAAGGCTTAGAATGGTCTAGGAATGTGTATTAGGACTTATAAGAACTATTAGAATGTTCCTAAACATTGCTCGAGTCCCCAAGAGACCAGAGGGTGTAGGACGAGTCCTTGGAGGTTCTAATAAGTGTAGAATGGTTAAGAGAGTATTCTAAAGGCTTAGAATGGTCTAGGAATGTGTATTAGGAATTATAATAACCATTAGAATGATCCTAAACAATGCATGGTACCCAAAGGGACATAGAGGGTGTACCATGAGTCCTTGGAGGTTCTAACAAGTGTAGAATGGTTAAGAGAGTATTCTAAAGGCTTAGAATGGTCTAGGAATGTGTATTAGGACTTATAATAACCATTAGAATGATCCTAAACATTGCATGGTACCCTAAGGGAAGTAGAGGGAGTACCATGAGTCCTTGGAGTTTCTAACAAGTGTAGAATGGTAAAGAGAGTATTCTAAAGGCTTAGAATGGTCTAGGAATTTGTATTAGGACTTATAATATCCATTAGAATGATCCTAAACAATGCATGGTACCCCAAGGGACGTAGAGGGTGTAGCATGAGTCCTTGGAGGTTCTAACAACTCTAGAATAGTTAAGAGAGTATTCTAAAGGCTTAGAATGGTCTAGGAATGTGTATTAGGACTTATAAGAACCATTAGAATGATCCTAAACATTGTTCGAGTCCCCAAGGGACCTAGAGGGTGTAGCATGAGTCTTTGGAGGTTCTAATAAGTGTAGAATGGTTAAGAGAGTATTCTAAAGGCTTAGAATGGTCTAGGAGTGTGTATTAGGACTTATAAGAACCATTAGAATGATCCTAAACAATGCATGGTACCCCAAGGGTTGTAGAGGGTGTACCATGAATCCTTGGAGGTTCGAACAAGCGTAGAATGGTTGAGAGAGTATTCTAAGGAATTTGTAATAGGACTTATAATAACCATTAGAATGATCCTAAACAATGCTTGAGTCTTTTAGGGACGCAGAGGGTGTAGCATGAGTCCATAGAGGTTCAAACAAGTGTAGAATGGTTAAGAGAGTATTCTAAAGGCTTAGAATGGTCTAGGAATGTGTATTAGGAATTATAATAACCATTAGAATGATCCTAAACAATGCATGGTACCCCAAGGGACGTAGAGGGTGTACCATGAGTCCTTGGAGGTTCTAAAAAGTATAGAATGGTTAAGAGAGTATTCTAAAGGCTTAGAATGATCTAGGAATGTGTATTAGGAGTTATAATAACCATTAGAATGATCCTAAACATTGCTCGAATCCCAAGGGACTAGAGGGTGTAGGATGAGTCCTTGGAGGTTCTAATAAGTGAAGAATGGTTAAGAGAGTATTCTAAAGGCTTAGAATGGTCTAGGAATGTGTATTAGGACTTATAAGAACCATTAGAATGATCCTAAATAATGCATGGTACCCCAAGGGACGTAGAGGGTGTAGGATGAGTCCTTGGAGGTTCTAACAAGTGTAGAATGGATAAGAGAGTATTCTAAAGGCTTAGAATGGTCTAGGAATGTGTAATAGGACTTATAATAACCATTAGAATGATCCTAAACATTGCATGGTACCCCAAGGGAAGTAGAGGGTGTACCATGAGTCCTTGGAGGTTCTAACAAGTGTAGAATGGTTAAAAGAGTATTCTAAAGGCTTAGAATGGTCTAGGAATTTGTATTAGGACTTATAATAACCATTAGAATGATCTTAAACATTGCTGGTACCCCAAGGGACGTAGAGGGTCTAGCATGAGTCCTTGGAGGTTCTAACAAGTGTAGAATGGTTAAGAGAGTACTCTAAAGGCTTAGAATGGTCTACGAATGTGTATTACGACTTATAAGAACCATTTGAATGATCCTAAACATTGCATGGTACCCCAAGGGTTGTAGAGGGTGTACCATGAATCCTTGCAGGTTCTAACAAGCGTAGAATGGTTAAGAGAGTATTCTAAAGGCTTAGAATGGTCTAGGAATGTGTGATAGGACTTATAATAACCATTAGAGTGATCCTAAACAATGCTTGAGTCCCCTAGGGATGTAGAGGGTGTAGCATGAGTCCTTGGAGGTTCTAACAAGTATAGAATGGTTAAGAGAGTATTCTAAAGGTTTAGAATGGTCTAGGAATGTGTATTAGGACTTATAAGAAGCACTAGAATGATCCTAAACATTGCTCGAGTCCCCAAGGGACATAGAGGGTGTAGGATGAGTCCTTGGAGGTTCTAATAACTGTATAATGGTTAGGAGAGTATTCTAAAGGCTTTGAATGGTTTAGGAATTTGTATTAGGACTTATAAGAACCATTAGAATGATCCTAAACAATGCATGGTACCCCAAGGGACGTAGAGGGTGTAGCATGAGTCCTTGGAGGTTCTAATAAGTGTAGAATGGTTAAGATAGTATTCTAATGGCTTAGAATGGTCTAGGAATGTGTATTAGGATTTATAATAACCATTAGAATGATCCAAAACATTGCATGGTACCCCAACGGACGTAGAGGGTGTACTATGAGACCTTGGAGGTTCTAACAAAGTGTAGAATGGTTAAGAGAGTATTCTAAAGGCTTAGAATGGTCTAGGAATGTGTATTAGGACTGATAAGAACCATTAGAATGATCCTAAACATTGCTCGAGTCCCCAAGGGACATAGAGGGTGTAATATGAGTCCTTGGAGGTTCTAACAAGTGTAGAATGGTTAATAGAGTATTCTAAAGGCTTAGAATGGTCTAGGAATGTGTATTAGGACTTATAATAACCATTAGAATGATCCTAAACATTGTATGGTACCACAAGGGACGTAGAGGGTGCAGCATGAGTCCTTGTAGGTTCTAACAAGTGTAGAATGGTTAAGAGAGTATTCTAAAGGCTTAGAATGGTCTAGGAATGTGTATTAGGACTTATAATAACCATTAGAATGATCCTAAACATTGTATGGTACCACAAGGGACGTAGAGGGTGCAGCATGAGTCCTTGTAGGTTCTAACAAGTGTAGAATGGTTAAGAGAGTATTCTAAAGGCTTAGAATGGTCTTGGAATGTGTATTAGGACTTATAATAACCATTAGAATGATCCTAAACATTGTATGGTACCACAAGGGACGTAAAGGGTGCAACATGAGTCCTTGTAGGTTCTTACAAGTGTAGAATGGTTAAGAGAGTATTCTAAAGGCTTAGAATGGTCTAGGAATGTGTAATAGGACTTATTATAACCATTAGAACTATCCTAAACATTGCATGGTACCCCAAGGGACGAAGAGGGTGTACCATGAATCCTTGGAGGTTCTAACAAGTGTAGAATGGTTAAAAGAGTATTCTAAAGGCTTAGAATGGTCTAGGAATGTGTATTAGGACTTATAATAACCATTAGAATGATCCTAAACAATGCATGGTACCCCAAGGGACGTAGAGGGTGTAGCATGAGTCCTTGTAGGTTCTAACATGTGTAGAATGGTTAAGAGAGTGTTCTAAAGGCTTAGAATGGTCTAGGAATGTGTATTACGACTTATAAGAACCATTAGAATGATCCTAAACATTGCTCGAGTCCCCAAGGGACATAGAGGGTGTAGGATGAGTCCTTGGAGGTTCGAATAAGTGTAGAATGGTTAAGTGAGTATTCTAAAGGCTTAGAATGGTCTAGGAATGTGTATTAGGACTTATAATAACCATTAGAATGATCCTAAACAATGCATGGTACCCCAAGGGACGTAGAGGGTGTAGCATGAGTCCTTGTAGGTTCTAACAAGTGTAGAATGGTTAAGAGAGTATTCTAAAGGCTTAGAATGGTCTAGGAATGTGTATTAGGAATTATAATAACCATTAGAATGATCCTAAACAATGCATGGTACCCCAAGGGATGAAGAGGGTGTACCATGAGTCCTTGGAGGTTCTAACAAGAGTAGAATGGTTAAAAGAGTATTCTAAAGGCTTAGAATGGTCTAGGAATTTGTATTGGGACTTATAATAACCATTAGAATGATCTTAAACATTACTGGTACCCCAGGGGACGTAGAGGGTCTAGCATGAGTCCTTGGATGTTCTAACAAGTGTAGAATGGTTAAGAGAGTATTCTAAAGGCTTAGAATGGTCTACGAATGTGTATAACGACTTATAAGAACCATTAGAATGATCCTAAACATTGCATGGTACCCCAAGGGTTGTAGAGGGTGTACCATGAATCCTTGGAAGTTCTAACAAGCGTAGAATGGTTAAGAGAGTATTCTAAAGGCTTAGAATGGTCTAGGAATGTGTGATAGGACTTATAATAACCATTAGAGTGATCCTAAACAATGCTTGAGTCCCCTAGGGACGTAGAGGGTGTAGCATGAGTCCTTGGAGGTTCTAACAAGTGTAGAATGGTTAAGAGAGTATTCTAAAGGATTAGAATGGTCTAGGAATGTGTATTAGGACTTATAAGAACCACTAGAATGATCCTAAACATTGTATGGTACCACAAGGGACGTAGAGGGTGCAGCATGAGTCCTTGTAGGTTCTAACAAGTGTAGAATGGTTAAGAGAGTATTCTAAAGGCTTAGAATGGTCTTGGAATGTGTATTAGGACTTATAATAACCATTAGAATGATCCTAAACATTGTATGGTACCACAAGGGACGTAGAGGGTGCAACATGAGTCCTTGTAGGTTCTTACAAGTGTAGAATGGTTAAGAGAGTATTCTAAAGGCTTAGAATGGTCTAGGAATGTGTAATAGGACTTATTATAACCATTAGAACTATCCTAAACATTGCATGGTACCCCAAGGGACGTAGAGGGTGTACCATGAATCCTTGGAGGTTCTAACAAGTGTAGAATGGTTAAAAGAGTATTCTAAAGGCTTAGAATGGTCTAGGAATGTGTATTAGGACTTATAATAACCATTAGAATGATCCTAAACAATGCATGGTACCCCAAGGGACGTAGAGGGTGTACCATGAGTCCTTGGAGGTTCTAAAAAGTATAGAATGGTTAAGAGAGTATTCTAAAGGCTTAGAATGGTCTAGGAATGTGTATTAGGACTTATAATAACCATTAGAATGATCCTAAACATTGCTCGAGTCCCAAGGGACTAGAGGGTGTAGGATGAGTCCTTGGAGGTTCTAATAAGTGAAGAATGGTTAAGAGAGTATTCTAAAGGCTTAGAATGGTATAGGAATGTGTATTAGGACTTATAAGAACCATTAGAATGATCCTAAACAATAATTGGTACCCCAAGGGACGTAGAGGGTGTAGGATGAGTCCTTGGAGGTTCTAACAAGTGTAGAATGGATAAGAGAGTATTCTAAAGGCTTAGAATGGTCTAGTAATGTGTATTAGGACTTATAATAACCATTAGAATGATCCTAAACAATGCATGGTACCCCAAGGGACGTAGAGGGTGTACCATGAGTCCTTGGAAGTTCTAACAAGTGTAGAATGGTTAAGAGAGTATTCTAAAGGCTTAGAATGGTCTAGGAATGTGTATTAGGACTTCTAATAACCATTAGAATGATCCTACACAATGCATGGTACCCCAAGGGATGTAGAGGGTGTAGCATGAGTCCTTGTAGGTTCTAACATGTGTAGAATGGTTAAGAGAGTATTCTAAAGGCTTAGAATGGTCTACGAATGTGTATTATGACTTATAAGAACCATTAGAATGATCCTAAACATTGCTCGAGTCCCCAAGGGACATAGAGGGTGTAGGATGAGTCCTTGGAGGTTCGAATAAGTGTAGAATGGTTAAGTGAGTATTCTAAAGGCCTAAAATGGTCTAGGAATGTGTATTAGGACTTATAATAACCATTAGAATGATCCTAAACAATGCATGGTACCCCAAGAGACGTAGAGGGTGTAGCATGAGTCCTTGTAGGTTCTAACAATTGTAGAATGGTTAAGAGAGTATTCTAAAGGCTTAGATTGGACTAGGAATGTGTATTAGGACTTATAAGAACCATTAGAATGATCCTAAACATTGCTCGAGTCCCCAAGGGACCAGAGGGTGTAGGATGAGTCCTTGGAGGTTCTAAAAAGTGTAGAATGGTTAAGAGAGTATTCTAAAGGCTTAGAATGGTCTAGTAATGTGTATTAGGACTTATAATAACCATTAGAATGATCCTAAACAATGCATGGTACCCCAAGGGACGTAGAGGGTGTACCATGAGTCCTTGGAAGTTCTAACAAGTGTAGAATGGTTAAGAGAGTATTCTAAAGGCTTAGAATGGTCTAGGAATGTGTATTAGGACTTCTAATAACCATTAGAATGACCCTACACAATGCATGGTACCCCAAGGGATGTAGAGGGTGTAGCATGAGTCCTTGTAGGTTCTAACATGTGTAGAATGGTTAAGAGAGTATTCTAAAGGCTTAGAATGGTCTACGAATGTGTATTACGACTTATAAGAACCATTAGAATGATCCTAAACATTGCTCGAGTCCCCAAGGGACATAGAGGGTGTAGGATGAGTCCTTGGAAGTTCGAATGAGTGTAGAATGGTTAAGTGAGTATTCTAAAGGCCTAGAATGGTCTAGGAATGTGTATTAGGACTTATAATAACCATTAGAATGATCCTAAACAATGCATGGTACCCCCAAGGGACGTAGAGGGTGTAGCATGAGTCCTTGTAAGTTCTAACAAGTGTAGAATGGTTAAGAGAGTATTCTAAAGGCTTAGAATGGTCTAGGAATGTGTATTAGGACTTATAAGAACCATTAGAATGATCCTAAACATTGCTCGAGTCCCCAAGGGACATAGAGGGTGTAGGATGAGTCCTTGGAGGTTCTAATAAGTGTAGAATGGTTAAGAGAGTATTCTATAGGCTTAGAATGGTCTAGGAATGTGTATTAGGACTTATAAGAACCAT
Source organism: Crotalaria pallida (assembly GCA_037953625.1). NCBI lineage: Eukaryota > Viridiplantae > Streptophyta > Magnoliopsida > Fabales > Fabaceae > Crotalaria > Crotalaria pallida. The sequence goes on along the minus strand of CM075655.1, from coordinate 59,276,859 downwards.
TAGAATGATCCTAAACAATGCATGGTACCCCAAGGGACGTAGAGGGTGTAGGATGAGTCCTTGGAGGTTCTAACAAGTGTAGAATGGATAAGAGAGTATTCTAAAGGCTTAGAATGGTCTAGGAATGTGTAATAGGACTTATAATAACCATTAGAATGATCCTAAACATTGCATGGTACCCCAAGGGAAGTAGAGGGTGTACCATGAGTCCTTGGAGGTTCTAATAAGTGTAGAATGGTTAAAAGAGGATTCTAAAGGCTTAGAATGGTCTAGGAATTTGTATTAGGACTTATAATAACCATTAGAATGATCTTAAACATTGCTGGTACCCCAAGGGACGTAGAGGGTCTAGCATGAGTCCTTGGAGGTTCTAACAAGTGTAGAATGGTTGAGAGAGTATTCTAAAGGCTTAGAATGGTCTACGAATGTGTATTACGACTTATAAGAACCATTAGAATGATCCTAAACATTGCTCGAGTCCCCAAGGGACATAGAGGGTGTAGGATGAGTCCTTGGAGGTTCGAATGAGTGTAGAATGGTTAAGAGAGTATTCTAAAGGCTTAGAATGGTCTAGGAATGTGTGATAGGACTTATAATAACCATTAGAGTGATCCTAAACAATGCTTGAGTCCCCAAGGGATGTAGAGGGTGTAGCATGAGTCCTTGGAGGTTCTAACAAGTATAGAATGGTTAAGAGAGTATTCTAAAGGCTTAGAATGGTCTAGGAATGTGTATTAGGACTTATAAGAAGCACTAGAATGATCCTAAACATTGCTCGAGTCCCCAAGGGACATAGAGGGTGTAGGATGAGTCCTTGGAGGTTCTAATAACTGTAGAATGGTTAGGAGAGTATTCTAAAGGCTTAGAATGGTCTAGGAATGTGTATTAGGACTTATAAGAACCATTAGAATGATCCTAAACAATGCATGGTACCCCAAGGGACGTAGAGGGTGTAGCATGAGTCCTTGGAGGTTCTAATAAGGGTAGAATGGTTAAGATAGTATTCTAACGGCTTAGAATGGTCTAGGAATGTGTATTAGGATTTATAATAACCATTAGAATGATCCAAAACATTGCATGGTACCCCAAGGGACGTAGAGGGTGTACTATGAGACCTTGGAGGTTCTAACAAAGTGTAGAATGGTTAAGAGAGTATTCTAAAGGCTTAGAATGGTCTAGGAATGTGTACTAGGACTTATAATAACCATTAGAATGATCCTTTACATTGCATGGTACCCCACGGGACGTAGAGGGTTTACCATGAGTCCTTGGAGGTTCTAACAAGTGTAGAATGGTTAGGAGAGTATTCTAAAGGCTTAGAATGGTCTAGGAATGTGTATTAGGACTTATAAGAACCATTATAATGATCCTAAACATTGTTCGAGTCCCCAAGGGACCTAGAGGGTGTAGCATGAGTCCTTGGAGGTTCTAATAAGTGTAGAATGGTTAAGAGAGTATTCTAAAGGCTTAGAATGGTCTAGGAGTGTGTATTAGGACTTATAAGAACCATTAGAATGATCCTAAACAATGCATGGTACCCCAAGGGTTGTAGAGGGTGTACCATGAATCCTTGGAGGTTCTAACAAGCGTAGAATGGTTGAGAGAGTATTCTAAAGGCTTAGAATGGTCTATGAATGTGTAATAGGACTTATAATAACCATTAGAATGATCCTAAACAATGCTTGAGTCTTTTAGGGACGTAGAGGGTGTAGCATGAGTCCATAGAGGTTCTAACAAGTGTAGAATGGTTAAGAGAGTATTCTAAAGGCTTGGAATGGTCTAGGAATGTGTATTAGGATTTATAATAACCATTAGAATGATCCTAAACAATGCATGGTACCCCAAGGGACGTAGAGGGTGTACCATGAGTCCTTGGAGGTTCTAAAAAGTATAGAATGGTTAAGAGAGTATTCTAAAGGCTTAGAATGGTCTAGGAATGTGTATTAGGACTTATAAGAACCATTAGAATGATCCTAAACAATGCATGGTACCCCAAGGGACGTAGAGGGTGTAGGAAGAGTCCTTGGAGGTTCTATCAAGTGTAGAATGGATAAGAGAGTATTCTAAAGGCTTAGAATGGTCTAGGAATGTGTAATAGGACTTATAATAACCATTAGAATGATCCTAAACATTGCATGGTACCCCAAGGGAAGTAGAGGGTGTACCATGAGTCCTTGGAGGTTCTAACAAGTGTAGAATGGTTAAAAGAGTATTCTAAAGGGTTAGAATGGTCTAGGAATTTGTATTAGGACTTATAATAACCATTAGAATGATCTTAAACATTGCTGGTACCCCAAGGGACGTAGAGGGTCTAGCATGAGTCCTTGGAGGTTCTAACAAGTGTAAAATGGTTAAGAGAGTATTCTAAAGGCTTAGAATGGTCTACGAATGTGTATTACGACGTATAAGAACCATTAGAATGATCCTAAACATTGCATGGTACCCCAAGGGTTGTTGAGGGTGTACCATGAATCCTTGGAGGTTCTAACAAGCGTAGAATGGTTCAGAGAGTATTCTAAAGGCTTAGAATGGTCTAGGAATGTGTGATAGGACTTATAATAACCATTAGAGTGATCCTAAACAATGCTTGAGTCCCCTAGGGACGTAGAGGGTGTAGCATGAGTCCTTGGAGGTTCTAACAAGTGTAGAATGGTTAAGAGAGTATTCTAAAGGCTTAGAATGGTCTAGGAATGTGTATTAGGACTTATAAGAACCACTAGAATGATCCTAAACATTGCTCGAGTCCCCAAGGGACATAGAGGGTGTAGGATGAGTCCTTGGAGGTTCTAATAACTGTAGAATGGTTAAGAGAGTATTCTAAAGGCTTAGAATGGTCTAGGAATGTGTATTAGGACTTATAAGAACCATTAGAATGATCCTAAACAATGCATGGTACCCCAAGGGACGTAGAGGGTGTAGCATGAGTCCTTGGAGGTTCTAATAAGTGTAGAATGGTTAAGAGAGTATTCTAATGGCTTAGAATGGTCTAGGAATGTGTATTAGGACTTATAATAACCATTAGAATGATCCAAAACATTGCATGGTACCCCAAGGGACGTAGAGGGTGTACGATGAGTCCTTGGAGGTTCTAACAAAGTGTAGAATGTTTAAGAGAGTATTCTAAAGGCTTAGAATGGTCTAGGAATGTGTATTAGGACTTATAAGAACCACTAGAATGATCCTAAACATTGCTCGAGTCCCCAAGGGACATAGAGGGTGTAATATGAGTCCTTGGAGGTTCTAACAAGTGTAGAATGGTTAAGAGAGTATTCTAAAGGCTTAGAATGGTCTAGGAATGTGTAATAGGACTTATAATAACCATTAGAATGATCCTAAACAATGCTTGAGTCCCCAACGGACGTAGAGGGTGTACCATGAGTCCTTGGAGGTTCTAACAAGTGTAGAATGGTTAAGAGAGTATTCTAAAGGCTTAGAATGGTCTTGGAATGTGTATTAGGACTTTTAAGAACCACTAGAATGATCCTAAACATTCCATGGTACCCCAAGGGACGTAGAGGGTGTAGCATGAGTCCTTGGAGGTTCTAACAAGTGTAGAATGGTTAAGAGAGTACTCTAAAGGCGTAGAATGGTCTAGGAATGTGTATTACGACTTATAATAACCATTAGAGTGATCCTAAACAATGCTTGACTCCCCTAGGGACGTAGAGGGTGTAGCATGAGTCCTTGTAGGTTCTAACAAGTGTAGAATGGTTAAGAGAGTATTCTAAATGCTTAGAATGGTCTAGGAATGTGTATTAGGACTTATAAGAACCATTAGAATGATCCTAAACAATGCATGGTACCCCAAGGGACCTAGAGGGTGTAGCATGAGTCATTGGAAGTTCTAATAAGTGTAGAATGGTTAAGAGAGTATTCTAAAGGCTTAGAATGGTCTAGGAGTGTGTATTAGAACTTATAAGAACCATTAGAATGATCCTAAACAATGCATGGTACCCCAAGGGTTGTAGAGGGTGTACCATGAATCCTTGGAGGTTCTAACAAGCGTAGAATGGTTGAGAGAGTATTCTAAAGGCTTAGAATGGTCTAAGAATGTGTAATAGGTCTTATAATAACCATTAGAATGATCCTAAACAATGCTTGAGTCTTTTAGGGACGTAGAGGGTGTAGCATGACTCCATGGAGGTTCTAACAAGTGTAGAATGGTTAAGAGAGTATTCTAAAGGCTTAGAATGGTCTAGGAATGTGTATTAGGACTTATAATAACCATTAGAATGATCCTAAACATTGCATGGTACCCTAAGGGAAGTAGAGGGTGTACCATGAGTCCTTGGAGGTTCTAACAAGTGTAGAATGGTAAAGAGAGTATTCTAAAGGCTTAGAATGGTCTAGGAATTTGTATTAGGACTTATAATATCCATTAGAATGATCCTAAACAATGCATGGTACCCCAAGGGACGTAGAGGGTGTACCATGAATCCTTGGAGGTTCTAACAAGCGTAGAATGGTTGAGAGAGTATTCTAAAGGCTTAGAATGGTCTAGGAATGTGTGATAGGACTTATAATAACCATTAGAGTGATCCTAAACAATGCTTGAGTCCCCTAGGGACGTAGAGGGAGTAGCATGAGTCCTTGGAGGTTCTAACAACTGTAGAATAGTTAAGAGAGTATTCTATAGTCTTAGAATGGTCTAGGAATGTGTATTAGGACTTATAATAACCATTAGAATGATCCTAAACATTGCTCGAGTCCCAAGGGACTAGAGGGTGTAGGATGAGTCCTTGGAGGTTCTTATAAGTGAAGAATGGTTAAGAGAGTATTCTAAAGGCTTAGAATGGTCTAGGAATGTGTATTAGGACTTATAAGAACCATTAGAATGGTCCTAAACAATGCATGGTACCCCAAGGGACGTAGAGGGTGTAGGATGAGTCCTTGGAGGTTCTATCAAGTGTAGAATGGATAAGAGAGTATTCTAAAGGCTTAGAATGGTCTAGGAATGTGTATTAGGACTTATAAGAACCACTAGAATGATCCTAAACATTGCTCGAGTCCCCAAGGGACATATAGGGTGTAGGATGAGTCCTTGGAGGTTCTAATAACTGTAGAATGGTTAAGAGAGTATTCTAAAGGCTTAGAATGGTCTAGGAATGTGTATTAGGACTTATAAGAACCATTAGAATGATCCTAAACAATGCATGGTACCCCAAGGGACGTAGAGGGTGTAGCATGAGTCCTTGGAGGTTCTAATAAGTGTAGAATGGTTAAGAGAGTATTCTAATGGCTTAGAATGGTCTAGGAATGTGTATTAGGACTTATAATAACCATTAGAATGATCCAAAACATTGCATGGTACCCCAAGGGACGTAGAGGGTGTACGATGAGTCCTTGGAGGTTCTAACAAAGTGTAGAATGTTTAAGAGAGTATTCTAAAGGCTTAGAATGGTCTAGGAATGTGTATTAGGACTTATAAGAACCACTAGAATGATCCTAAACATTGCTCGAGTCCCCAAGGGACATAGAGGGTGTAATATGAGTCCTTGGAGGTTCTAACAAGTGTAGAATGGTTAAGAGAGTATTCTAAAGGCTTAGAATGGTCTAGGAATGTGTAATAGGACTTATAATAACCATTAGAATGATCCTAAACAATGCTTGAGTCCCCAACGGACGTAGAGGGTGTACCATCAGTCCTTGGAGGTTCTAACAAGTGTAGAATGGTTAAGAGAGTATTCTAAAGGCTTAGAATGGTCTTGGAATGTGTATTAGGACTTTTAAGAACCACTAGAATGATCCTAAACATTCCATGGTACCCCAAGGGACGTAGAGGGTGTAGCATGCGTCCTTGGAGGTTCTAACAAGTGTAGAATGGTTAAGAGAGTACTCTAAAGGCGTAGAATGGTCTAGGAATGTGTATTACGACTTATAATAACCATTAGAGTGATCCTAAACAATGCTTGACTCCCCTAGGGACGTAGAGGGTGTAGCATGAGTCCTTGTAGGTTCTAACAAGTGTAGAATGGTTAAGAGAGTATTCTAAAGGCTTAGAATGGTCTAGGAATGTGTATTAGGACTTATAAGAACCATTAGAATGATCCTAAACAATGCATGGTACCCCAAGGGACCTAGAGGGTGTAGCATGAGTCATTGGAAGTTCTAATAAGTGTAGAATGGTTAAGAGAGTATTCTAAAGGCTTAGAATGGTCTAGGAGTGTGTATTAGAACTTATAAGAACCATTAGAATGATCCTAAACAATGCATGGTACCCCAAGGGTTGTAGAGGGTGTACCATGAATCCTTGGAGGTTCTAACAAGCGTAGAATGGTTGAGAGAGTATTCTAAAGGCTTAGAATGGTCTAGGAATGTGTAATAGGTCTTATAATAACCATTAGAATGATCCTAAACAATGCTTGAGTCTCTTAGGGACGTAGAGGGTGTAGCATGACTCCATGGAGGTTCTAACAAGTGTAGAATGGTTAAGAGAGTATTCTAAATGCTTAGAATGGTCTAGGAATGTGTATTAGGACTTATAAGAACCATTAGAATGATCCTAAACAATGCATGGTACCCCAAGGGACCTAGAGGGTGTAGCATGAGTCATTGGAAGTTCTAATAAGTGTAGAATGGTTAAGAGAGTATTCTAAAGGCTTAGAATGGTCTAGGAGTGTGTATTAGAACTTATAAGAACCATTAGAATGATCCTAAACAATGCATGGTACCCCAAGGGTTGTAGAGGGTGTACCATGAATCCTTGGAGGTTCTAACAAGCGTAGAATGGTTGAGAGAGTATTCTAAAGGCTTAGAATGGTCTAGGAATGTGTAATAGGTCTTATAATAACCATTAGAATGATCCTAAACAATGCTTGAGTCTTTTAGGGACGTAAAGGGTGTAGCATGACTCCATGGAGGTTCTAACAAGTGTAGAATGGTTAAGAGAGTATTCTAAAGGCTTAGAATGGTCTAGGAATGTGTATTAGGACTTATAATAACCATTAGAATGATCCTAAACATTGCATGGTACCCTAAGGGAAGTAGAGGGTGTACCATGAGTCCTTGGAGGTTCTAACAAGTGTAGAATGGTAAAGAGAGTATTCTAAAGGCTTAGAATGGTCTAGGAATTTGTATTAGGACTTATAATATCCATTAGAATGATCCTAAACAATGCATGGTACCCCAAGGGACGTAGAGGGTGTACCATGAATCCTTGGAGGTTCTAACAAGCGTAGAATGGTTGAGAGAGTATTCTAAAGGCTTAGAATGGTCTAGGAATGTGTGAAAGGACTTATAATAACCATTAGAGTGATCCTAAACAATGCTTGAGTCCCCTAGGGACGTAGAGGGAGTAGCATGAGTCCTTGGAGGTTCTAACAACTGTAGAATAGTTAAGAGAGTATTCTATAGGCTTAGAATGGTCTAGGAATGTGTATTAGGACTTATAAGAACCATTAGAATGATCCTAAACATTGTTCGAGTCCCCATGGGACCTAGAGGGTGTAGCATGAGTCCTTGGAGGTTCTAATAAGTGTAGAATGGTTAAGAGAGTATTCTAAAGGCTTAGAATGGTCTAGGAGTGTGTATTAGGACTTATAAGAACCATTAGAATGATCCTAAACAATGCATGGTACCCCAAGGGTTGTAGAGGGTGTACCATGAATCCTTGGAGGTTCTAACAAGCGTAGAATGGTTGAGAGAGTATTCTAAAGGCTTAGAATGGTCTAGGAATGTGTAATAGGACTTATAATAACCATTAGAATGATCCTAAACAATGCTTGAGTCTTTTAGGGACGTAGAGGGTGTAGCATGAGTCCATAGAGGTTCTAACAAGTGTAGAATGGTTAAGAGAGTATTCTAAAGGCTTAGAATGGTCTAGGAATGTGTATTAGGAATTATAATAACCATTAGAATGATCCTAAACAATGCATGGTACCCCAAGGGACGTAGAGGGTGTACCATGAGTTCTTGGAGGTTCTAAAAAGTATAGAATGGTTAAGAGAGTATTCTAAAGGCTTAGAATGGTCTAGGAATGTGTATTAGGACTTATAATAACCATTAGAATGATCCTAAACATTGCTCGAGTCCCAAGGGACTAGAGGGTGTAGGATGAGTCCTTGGAGGTTCTTATAAGTGAAGAATGGTTAAGAGAGTATTCTAAAGGCTTAGAATGGTCTAGGAATGTGTATTAGGACTTATAAGAACCATTAGAATGATCCTAAACAATGCATGGTACCCCAAGGGACGTAGAGGGTGTAGGATGAGTCCTTGGAGGTTCTATCAAGTGTAGAATGGATAAGAGAGTATTCTAAAGGCTTAGAATGGTCTAGGAATGTGTATTAGGACTTATAAGAACCACTAGAATGATCCTAAACATTGCACGAGTCCCCAAGGGACATATAGGGTGTAGGATGAGTCCTTGGAGGTTCTAATAACTGTAGAATGGTTAAGAGAGTATTCTAAAGGCTTAGAATGGTCTAGGAATGTGTATTAGGACTTATAAGAACCATTAGAATGATCCTAAACAATGCATGGTACCCCAAGGGACGTAGAGGGTGTAGCATGAGTCCTTGGAGGTTCTAATAAGTGTAGAATGGTTAAGAGAGTATTCTAATGGCTTAGAATGGTCTAGGAATGTGTATTAGGACTTATAATAACCATTAGAATGATCCAAAACATTGCATGGTACCCCAAGGGACGTAGAGGGTGTACGATGAGTCCTTGGAGGTTCTAACAAAGTGTAGAATGTTTAAGAGAGTATTCTAAAGGCTTAGAATGGTCTAGGAATGTGTATTAGGACTTATAAGAACCATTAGAATGATCCTAAACATTGCATGGTACCCTAAGGGAAGTAGAGGGTGTACCATGAGTCCTTGGAGGTTCTAACAAGTGTAGAATGGTAAAGAGAGTATTCTAAAGGCTTAGAATGGTCTAGGAATTTGTATTAGGACTTATAATATCCATTAGAATGATCCTAAACAATGCATGGTACCCCAAGGGACGTAGAGGGTGTACCATGAATCCTTGGAGGTTCTAACAAGCGTAGAATGGTTGAGAGAGTATTCTAAAGGCTTAGAATGGTCTAGGAATGTGTGATAGGACTTATAATAACCATTAGAGTGATCCTAAACAATGCTTGAGTCCCCTAGGGACGTAGAGGGTGTAGCATGAGTCCTTGGAGGTTCTAACAACTGTAGAATAGTTAAGAGAGTATTCTATAGGCTTAGAATGGTCTAGGAATGTGTATTAGGACTTATAAGAACCATTAGAATGATCCTAAACATTGTTCGAGTCCCCAAGGGACCTAGAGGGTGTAGCATGAGTCCTTGGAGGTTCTAATAAGTGTAGAATGGTTAAGAGAGTATTCTAAAGGCTTAGAATGGTCTAGGAGTGTGTATTAGGACTTATAAGAACCATTAGAATGATCCTAAACAATGCATGGTACCCCAAGGGTTGTAGAGGGTGTACCATGAATCCTTGGAGGTTCTAACAAGCGTAGAATGGTTGAGAGAGTATTCTAAAGGCTTAGAATGGTCTAGGAATGTGTAATAGGACTTATAATAACCATTAGAATGATCCTAAACAATGCTTGAGTCTTTTAGGGACGTAGAGGGTGTAGCATGAGTCCATAGAGGTTCTAACAAGTGTAGAATGGTTAAGAGAGTATTCTAAAGGCTTAGAATGGTCTAGGAATGTGTATTAGGAATTATAATAACCATTAGAATGATCCTAAACAATGCATGGTACCCCAAGGGACGTAGAGGGTGTACCATGAGTCCTTGGAGGTTCTAAAAAGTATAGAATGGTTAAGAGAGTATTCTAAAGGCTTAGAATGGTCTAGGAATGTGTATTAGGACTTATAATAACCATTAGAATGATCCTAAACATTGCTCGAGTCCCAAGGGACTAGAGGGTGTAGGATGAGTCCTTGGAGGTTCTTATAAGTGAAGAATGGTTAAGAGAGTATTCTAAAGGCTTAGAATGGTCTAGGAATGTGTATTAGGACTTATAAGAACCATTAGAATGATCCTAAACAATGCATGGTACCCCAAGGGACGTAGAGGGTGTAGGATGAGTCCTTGGAGGTTCTATCAAGTGTAGAATGGATAAGAGAGTATTCTAAAGGCTTAGAATGGTCTAGGAATGTGTAATAGGACTTATAATAACCATTAGAATGATCCTAAACATTGCATGGTACCCCAAGGGAAGTAGAGGGTGTACCATGAGTCCTTGGAGGTTCTAACAAGTGTAGAATGGTTAAAAGAGTATTCTAAAGGCTTAGAATGGTCTAGGAATTTGTATTAGGACTTATAATAACCATTAGAATGATCTTAAACATTGCTGGTACCCCAAGGGACGTAGAGGGTCTAACATGAGTCCTTGGTGGTTCTAACAAGTGTAGAATGGTTAAGAGAGTATTCTAAAGGCTTAGAATGGTCTACGAATGTGTATTACGACTTATAAGAACCATTAGAATGATCCTAAACATTGCATGGTACCCCAAGGGTTGTAGAGGGTGTACCATGAATCCTTGGAGGTTCTAACAAGCGTAGAATGGTTAAGAGAGTATTCTAAAGGCTTAGAATGGTCTAGGAATGTGTGATAGGACTTATAATAACCATTAGAGTGATCCTAAACAATGCTTGAGTCCCCTAGGGACGTAGAGGGTGTAGCATGAGTCCTTGGAGGTTCTAACAAGTGTAGAATGGTTAAGAGAGTATTCTAAAGGCTTAGAATGGTCAAGGAATGTGTATTAGGACTTATAAGAACCACTAGAATGATCCTAAACATTGCTCGAGTCCCCAAGGGACATAGAGGGTGTAGGATGAGTCCTTGGAGGTTCTAATAACTGTAGAATGGTTAAGAGAGTATTCTAAAGGCTTAGAATGGTCTAGGAATGTGTATTAGGACTTATAAGAACCATTAGAATGATCCAAAACATTGCATGGTACCCCAAGGCACGTAGAGGGTGTATGATGAGTCCTTGGAGGTTCTAACAAAGTGTAGACTGTTTAAGAGAGTATTCTAAAGGCTTAGAATGGTCTAGGAATGTGTATTAGGACTTATAAGAACCACTAGAATGATCCTAAACATTGCTCGAGTCCCCAAGGGACATAGAGGGTGTAGGATGAGTCCTTGGAGGTTCTAATAACTGTAGAATGGTTAAGAGAGTATTCTAAAGGCTTAGAATGGTCTAGGAATGTGTATTAGGACTTATAAGAACCATTAGAATGATCCTAAACAATGCATGGTACCCCAAGGGACGTAGAGGGTGGAGCATGAGTCCTTGGAGGTTCTAATAAGTGTAGAATGGTAAAGAGAGTATTCTAATGGCTTAGAATGGTCTAGGAATGTGTATTAGGACTTATAATAACCATTAGAATGATCCAAAACATTGCATGGTACCCCAAGGCACGTAGAGGGTGTATGATGAGTCCTTGGAGGTTCTAACAAAGTGTAGACTGTTTAAGAGAGTATTCTAAAGGCTTAGAATGGTCTAGGAATGTGTATTAGGACTTATAAGAACCACTAGAATGATCCTAAACATTGCTCGAGTCCCCAAGGGACATAGAGGGTGTAATATGAGTCCTTGGAGGTTCTAACAAGTGTAGAATGGTTAAGAGAGTATTCTAAAGGCTTAGAATGGTCTAGGAATGTGTATTAGGACTTATAATAACCATTAGAATGATCCTAAACAATGCTTGAGTCCCCAACGGACGTAGAGGGTGTACCATGAGTCCTTGGAGGTTCTATCAAGTGTAGAATGGTTAAGAGAGAATTCTAAAGGCTTAGAATGGTCTTTGAATGTGTATTAGGACTTTTAAGAACCACTAGAATGATCCTAAACATTGCTCGAGTCCCCAAGGGACGTAGAGGGTGCAGCATGAGTCCTTGGAGGTTCTAAGAAGTGTAGAATGGTTAAGAGAGTATTCTAAAGGCTTAGAATGGTCTAGGAATGTGTAATAGGACTTATAATAACCATTAGAATGATCCTAAACAATGCTTGACTCCCCTAGGGACGTAGAGGGTGTAGCATGAGTCCTTGGAGGTTCTAACAAGTGTAGAATGGTTAAAAGAGTATTCTAAAGGCTTAGAATGGTCTAGGAATGTGTATTAGGACTTATAATAACCATTAGAATGATCCTGAACAATGCATGGTACCCCAAGGGACGTAGAGGGTGTAGCATGAGTCCTTGTAGGTTCTAACATGTGTAGAATGGTTAAGAGAGTGTTCTAAAGGCTTAGAATGGTCTAGGAATGTGTATTACGACTTATAAGAACCATTAGAATGATCCTAAACATTGCTCGAGTCCCCAAGGGACATAGAGGGTGTAGGATGAGTCCTTGGAGGTTCGAACAAGTGTAGAATGGTTAAGTGAGTATTCTAAAGGCTTAGAATGGTCTAGGAATGTGTATTAGGACTTATAATAACCATTAGAATGATCCTAAACAATGCATGGTACCCCAAGGGACGTAGAGGGTGTAGCATGAGTCCTTTTAGGTTCTAACAAGTGTAGAATGGTTAAGAGAGTATTCTAAAGGCTTAGAATGGTCTAGGAATGTCTATTAGGACTTATAAGAACCATTAGAATGATCCTAAACAATGCATGGTAACCCAAGGGACCTAGAGGGTGTAGCATGAGTCCTTGGAAGTTCTAATAAGTGTAGAATGGTTAAGAGAGTATTCTAAAGGCTTAGAATGGTCTAGGAGTGTGTATTAGAACTTATATGAACCATTAGAATGATCCTAAACAATGCATGGTACCCCAAGGGTTGTAGAGGGTGTACCATGAATCCTTGGAGGTTCTAACAAGCGTGGAATGGTTGAGAGAGTATTCTAAAGGCTTAGAATGGTCTAGGAATGTGTAATAGGTCTTATAATAACCATTAGAATGATCCTAAACATTGTATGGTACCACAAGGGACGTAGAGGGTGCAGCATGAGTCCTTGTAGGTTCTAACAAGTGTAGAATGGTTAAGAGAGTATTCTAAAGGCTTAGAATGGTCTAGGAATGTGTAATAGGACTTATAATAACCAGTAGAATGATCCTAAACATTGCTTGAGTCCCAAGGGACTAGAGGGTGTAGGATGAGTCCTTGGAGATTCTAATAAGTGAAGAATGGTTAAGAGAGTATTCTAAAGGCTTAGAATGGTCTACGAATGTGTATTAGGACTTATAAGAACCATTAGAATGATCCTAAACAATGCATGGTACCCCAAGGGACGTAGAGGGTGTAGCATGAGTCCTTGGAGGTTCTAATAAGTGTAGAATGGTTAAGAGAGTATTCTAATGGCGTAGAATGGTCTAGGAATGTGTATTACGACTTATAATAACCATTAGAGTGATCCTAAACAATGCTTGACTCCCCTAGGGACGTAGAGGGTGTAGCATGAGTCCTTGTAGGTTCTAACAAGTGTAGAATGGTTAAGAGAGTATTCTAAAGGCTTAGAATGGTCTAGGAATGTCTATTAGGACTTATAAGAACCATTAGAATGATCCTAAACAATGCATGGTACCCCAAGGGACCTAGAGGGTGTAGCATGAGTCCTTGGAAGTTCTAATAAGTGTAGAATGGTTAAGAGAGTATTCTAAAGGCTTAGAATGGTCTAGGAGTGTGTATTAGAACTTATAAGAACCATTAGAATGATCCTAAACAATGCATGGTACCCCAAGGGTTGTAGAGGGTGTACCATGAATCCTTGGAGGTTCTAACAAGCGTGGAATGGTTGAGAGAGTATTCTAAAGGCTTAGAATGGTCTAGGAATGTGTAATAGGTCTTATAATAACCATTAGAATGATCCTAAACAATGCATGAGTCTTTTAGGGACGTAGAGGGTGTAGCATGAGTCCATGGAGGTTCTAACAAGTGTAGAATGGTTAAGAGAGTATTCTAATGGCTTAGAATGGTCTAGGAATGTGTAATAGGACTTATAATAACCAGTAGAATGATCCTAAACATTGCTTGAGTCCCAAGGGACTAGAGGGTGTAGGATGAGTCCTTGGAGATTCTAATAACTGAAGAATGGTTAAGAGAGTATTCTAAAGGCTTAGAATGGTCTAGGAATGTGTATTAGGACTTATAAGAACCATTAGAAGGATCCTAAACAATGCATGGTACCCCAAGGGACGTAGAAGGTGTAGGATGAGTCCTTGGAGGTTCTAACAAGTGTAGAATGGATAAGAGAGTATTCTAAAGGCTTAGAATGGTCTAGGAATGTGTAATAGGACTTATAATAACCATTAGAATGATCCTAAACATTGCATGGTACCCCAAGGGAAGTAGAGGGTGTACCATGAGTCCTTGGAGGTTCTAACAAGTGTAGAATGGTTAAAAGTGTATTCTAAAGGCTTAGAATGGTCTAGGAATTTGTATTAGGACTTATAAGAACCATTAGAATGATCCTAAACATTGCTCGAGTCCCCAAGGGACATAGAGGGTGTACCATGAGTCCTTGGAGGTTCTAACAAGTGTAGAATGGTTAAAAGTGTATTCTAAAGGCTTAGAATGGTCTAGGAATGTGTAATAGGTCTTATAATAACCATTAGAATGATCCTAAACATTGTATGGTACCACAAGGGACGTAGAGGGTGCAGCATGAGTCCTTGTAGGTTCTAACAAGTGTAGAATGGTTAAGAGAGTATTCTAACGGCTTAGAATGGTCTAGGAATGTGTATTAGGACTTATAATAACCATTAGAATGATTCTAAACATTGCATGGTACCACAAGGGACGTAGAGGGTGCAGCATGAGTCCTTGTAGGTTCTTACAAGTGTAGAATGGTTAAGAGAGTATTTTAAAGGCTTAGAATGGTCTAGGAATGTGTAATAGGACTTATAATAACCATTAGAACTATCCTAAACATTGCATGGTACCCCAAGGGACGTAGAGGGTGTACCATGAATCCTTGGAGGTTCTAACAAGTGTAGAATGGGTTAAGAGGGTATTCTAAAGGCTTAGAATGGTCTAGGAATGTGTAATAGGACTTATAATAACCATTAGAATGATCCTAAACAATGCTTGAGTCCCCAACGGACGTAGAGGGTGTAGCATGAGTCCATAGAGGTTCTAACAAGTGTAGAATGGTTAAGAGAGTATTCTAAAGGCTTAGAATGGTCTTGGAATGTGTATTAGGACTTTTAAGAACCACTAGAATGATCCTAAACATTGCATGGTACCCAAAGAGACGTAGAGGGTGTACCATGAGTTCTTGGAGGTTCTAATAAGTGTAGAATGGTTAAGAGAGTATTCTAATGGCTTAGAATGGTCTAGGAATGTGTATTAGGACTTATAAGAACCATTAGAATGATCCTAAACAATGCATGGTACCCCAAGGGTTGTAGAGGGTGTACCATGAATCCTTGGAGGTTCGAACAAGCGTAGAATGGTTAAGAGAGTATTCTAAAGGCTTAGAATGGTCTAGGATTGTGTAATAAGACTTATAATAACCATTAGAATGATCCTAAACAATGCTTGACTCCCCTAGGGACGTAGAGGGTGTAGCAAGAGTCCTTGGAGGTTCTAACAAGTGTAGAATGGTTAAAAGAGTATTCTAAAGGCTTAGAATGGTCTAGGAATGTGTATTAGGACTTATAATAACCATTAGAATGATCCTAAACATTGCATGGTAACCCAAGGGACGTAGAGGGTGTACCATGAGTCCTTGGAGGTTCTAACAAGTGTAGAATGGTTAGAAAGAGTATTTTAATGGCTTAGATTGGTCTAGGAATGTGTATTAGGACTTATAATAACCATTAGAATGATCCTAAACATTGCATGGTACCACAAGGGACGTATAGGATGCAGCATGAGTCCTTGGAGGTTCTAAAAGTGTAGAATGGTTAAGTGAGTATTCTAATGGCTTAGAATGGTCTAGGAATGTGTATTAGGACTTATAATAACCATTAGAATGATCCAAAACATTGCATCGTACCCCAAGGGACGTAGAGGGTGTACCATGAGTCCTTGGAGGTTCTAACAAGTGTAGAATGGTTAGAAAGAGTATTTTAATGGCTTAGATTGGTCTAGGAATGTGTATTAGGACTTATAATAACCATTAGAATGATCCTAAACATTGCATGGTACCACAAGGGACGTATAGGATGCAGCATGAGTCCTTGGAGGTTCTAAAAGTGTAGAATGGTTAAGAGAGTATTCTAATGGCTTAGAATGGTCTAGGAATGTGTATTAGGACTTATAATAACCATTAGAATGATCCAAAACATTGCATGGTACCCCAAGGGACGTAAAGGGTGTACCATGAGTCCTTGGAGGTTCTAACAAGTGTAGAATGGTTAAGAGAGTATTCTAAAGGTTTAGAATGGTCTAGGAATGTGTAATAGGACTTATAATAACCATTAGAATGATCCTAAACAATGCTTGAGTCCCCAAGGGACGTAGAGGGTGTACCATGAGTCCTTGGAGGTTCTAACAAGTGTAGAATGGTTAAGAGAGTATTCTAACGGCTTAGAATGGTCTAGGAATGTGTATTAGGACTTATAATAACCATTAGAATGATTCTAAACATTGCATGGTACCACAAGGGACGTAGAGGGTGCAGCATGAGTCCTTGTAGGTTCTTACAAGTGTAGAATGGTTAAGAGAGTATTTTAAAGGCTTAGAATGGTCTAGGAATGTGTAATAGGACTTATAATAACCATTAGAACTATCCTAAACATTGCATGGTACCCCAAGGGACGTAGAGGGTGTACCATGAATCCTTGGAGGTTCTAACAAGTGTAGAATGGTTAAGAGAGTATTCTAAAGGCTTAGAATGGTCTAGGAATGTGTAATAGGACTTATAATAACCATTAGAATGATCCTAAACAATGCTTGAGTCCCCAACGGACGTAGAGGGTGTAGCATGAGTCCATAGAGGTTCTAACAAGTGTAGAATGGTTAAGAGAGTATTCTAAAGGCTTAGAATGGTCTTGGAATGTGTATTAGGACTTTTAAGAACCACTAGAATGATCCTAAACATTGCATGGTACCCAAAGAGACGTAGAGGGTGTACCATGAGTTCTTGGAGGTTCTAATAAGTGTAGAATGGTTAAGAGAGTATTCTAATGGCTTAGAATGGTCTAGGAATGTGTATTAGGACTTATAAGAACCATTAGAATGATCCTAAACAATGCATGGTACCCCAAGGGTTGTAGAGGGTGTACCATGAATCCTTGGAGGTTCGAACAAGCGTAGAATGGTTAAGAGAGTATTCTAAAGGCTTAGAATGGTCTAGGATTGTGTAATAAGACTTATAATAACCATTAGAATGATCCTAAACAATGCTTGACTCCCCTAGGGACGTAGAGGGTGTAGCAAGAGTCCTTGGAGGTTCTAACAAGTGTAGAATGGTTAAAAGAGTATTCTAAAGGCTTAGAATGGTCTAGGAATGTGTATTAGGACTTATAATAACCATTAGAATGATCCTAAACAATGCATGGTACCCCAAGGGACGTAGAGGGTGTAGCATGAGTCCTTGTAGGTTCTAACATGTGTAGAATGGTTAAAAGAGTATTCTAAAGGCTTAGAATGGTCTAGTAATGTGTATTAGGACTTATAATAACCATTAGAATGATCCTAAACAATGCATGGTACCCCAAGGGATGTAGAGGGTGTAGCATGAGTCCATAGAGGTTCTAACAAGTGTAGAATGGTTAAGAGAGTATTCTAAAGGCTTAGAATGGTCTAGGAATGTGTATTAGGAATTATAATAACCATTAGAATGATCCTAAACAATGCATGGTACCCCAAGGGACGTAGAGGGTGTACCATGAGTCCTTGGAGGTTCTAAAAAGTATAGAATGGTTAAGAGAGTATTCTAAAGGCTTAGAATGGTCTAGGAATGTGTATTAGGACTTATAATAACCATTAGAATGATCCTAAACATTGCATGGTACCCCAAGGGACATAGAGGGTGTACCATGAGTCCTTGGAGGTTCTAACAAGTGTAGAATGGTTAGAAAGAGTATTTTAATGGCTTAGATTGGTCTAGGAATGTGTATCAGGACTTATAATAACCATTAGAATGATCCTAAACATTGCATGGTACCACAAGGGACGTATAGGATGCAGCATGAGTCCTTGGAGGTTCTAAAAGTGTAGAATGGTTAAGAGAGTATTCTAATGGCTTAGAATGGTCTAGGAATGTGTATTAGGACTTATAATAACCATTAGAATGATCCAAAACATTGCATGGTACCCCGAGGGACGTAAAGGGTGTACCATGAGTCCTTGGTGGTTCTAACAAGTGTAGAATGGTTAAGAGAGTATTCTAAAGGCTTAGAATGGTCTAGGAATGTGTAAGAGGACTTATAATAACCATTAGAATGATCCTAAACATTGCATGGTACCACAAGGGACGTATAGGATGCAGCATGAGTCCTTGGAGGTTCTAAAAGTGTAGAATGGTTAAGAGAGTATTCTAATGGCTTAGAATGGTCTAGGAATGTGTATTAGGACTTATAATAACCATTAGAATGATCCAAAACAATGCATGGTACCCCAAGGGACGTAAAGGGTGTACCATGAGTCCTTGGAGGTTCTAACAAGTGTAGAATGGTTAAGAGAGTATTCTAAAGGTTTAGAATGGTCTAGGAATGTGTAATAGGACTTATAATAACCATTAGAATGATCCTAAACAATGCTTGAGTCCCCAAGGGACGTAGAGGGTGTACCATGAGTCCTTGGAGGTTCTAACAAGTGTAGAATGGTTAAGAGAGTATTCTAACGGCTTAGAATGGTCTAGGAATGTGTATTAGGACTTATAATAACCATTAGAATGATTCTAAACATTGCATGGTACCACAAGGGACGTATAGGGTGCAGCATGAGTCCTTGTAGGTTCTTACAAGTGTAGAATGGTTAAGAGAGTATTTTAAAGGCTTAGAATGGTCTAGGAATGTGTAATAGGACTTATAATAACCATTAGAACTATCCTAAACATTACATGGTACCCCAAGGGACGTAGAGGGTGTACCATGAATCCTTGGAGGTTCTAACAAGTGTAGAATGGTTAAGAGAGTATTCTAAAGGCTTAGAATGGTCTAGGAATGTGTAATAGGACTTATA
Organism: Crotalaria pallida; assembly: GCA_037953625.1. Taxonomy (NCBI): domain Eukaryota; kingdom Viridiplantae; phylum Streptophyta; class Magnoliopsida; order Fabales; family Fabaceae; genus Crotalaria; species Crotalaria pallida. The sequence continues at coordinate 59,257,848 of CM075655.1, read as the reverse complement.
ATAACCATTAGAATGATCCTAAACAATGCTTGAGTCCCCAACGGACGTAGAGGGTGTAGCATGAGTCCATAGAGGTTCTAACAAGTGTAGAATGGTTAAGAGAGTATTCTAAAGGCTTAGAATGGTCTTGGAATGTGTATTAGGACTTTTAAGAACCACTAGAATGATCCTAAACATTGCATGGTACCCAAAGAGACGTAGAGGGTGTACCATGAGTTCTTGGAGGTTCTAATAAGTGTAGAATGGTTAAGAGAGTATTCTAATGGCTTAGAATGGTCTAGGAATGTGTATTAGGACTTATAAGAACCATTAGAATGATCCTAAACAATGCATGGTACCCCAAGGGTTGTAGAGGGTGTACCATGAATCCTTGGAGGTTCGAACAAGCGTAGAATGGTTAAGAGAGTATTCTAAAGGCTTAGAATGGTCTAGGATTGTGTAATAAGACTTATAATAACCATTAGAATGATCCTAAACAATGCTTGACTCCCCTAGGGACGTAGAGGGTGTAGCAAGAGTCCTTGGAGGTTCTAACAAGTGTAGAATGGTTAAAAGAGTATTCTAAAGGCTTAGAATGGTCTAGGAATGTGTATTAGGACTTATAATAACCATTAGAATGATCCTAAACAATGCATGGTACCCCAAGGGACGTAGAGGGTGTAGCATGAGTCCTTGTAGGTTCTAACATGTGTAGAATGGTTAAGAGAGTATTCTAAAGGCTTAGAATGGTCTAGGATTGTGTAATAAGACTTATAATAACCATTAGAATGATCCTAAACAATGCTTGACTCCCCTAGGGACGTAGAGGGTGTAGCATGAGTCCTTGGAGGTTCTAACAAGTGTAGAATGGTTAAAAGAGTATTCTAAAGGCTTAGAATGGTCTAGGAATGTGTATTAGGACTTATAATAACCATTAGAATGATCCTAAACAATGCATGGTACCCCAAGGGACGTAGAGGGTGTAGCATGAGTCCTTGTAGGTTCTAACATGTGTAGAATGGTTAAAAGAGTATTCTAAAGGCTTAGAATGGTCTAGTAATGTGTATTAGGACTTATAATAACCATTAGAATGATCCTAAACAATGCATGGTACCCCAAGGGATGTAGAGGGTGTAGCATGAGTCCATAGAGGTTCTAACAAGTGTAGAATGGTTAAGAGAGTATTCTAAAGGCTTAGAATGGTCTAGGAATGTGTATTAGGAATTATAATAACCATTAGAATGATCCTAAACAATGCATGGTACCCCAAGGGACGTAGAGGGTGTACCATGAGTCCTTGGAGGTTCTAAAAAGTATAGAATGGTTAAGAGAGTATTCTAAAGGCTTAGAATGGTCTAGGAATGTGTATTAGGACTTATAATAACCATTAGAATGATCCTAAACATTGCATGGTACCCCAAGGGACATAGAGGGTGTACCATGAGTCCTTGGAGGTTCTAACAAGTGTAGAATGGTTAGAAAGAGTATTTTAATGGCTTAGATTGGTCTAGGAATGTGTATCAGGACTTATAATAACCATTAGAATGATCCTAAACATTGCATGGTACCACAAGGGACGTATAGGATGCAGCATGAGTCCTTGGAGGTTCTAAAAGTGTAGAATGGTTAAGAGAGTATTCTAATGGCTTAGAATGGTCTAGGAATGTGTATTAGGACTTATAATAACCATTAGAATGATCCAAAACATTGCATGGTACCCCGAGGGACGTAAAGGGTGTACCATGAGTCCTTGGAGGTTCTAACAAGTGTAGAATGGTTAAGAGAGTATTCTAAAGGCTTAGAATGGTCTAGGAATGTGTAAGAGGACTTATAATAACCATTAGAATGATCCTAAACATTGCATGGTACCACAAGGGACGTATAGGATGCAGCATGAGTCCTTGGAGGTTCTAAAAGTGTAGAATGGTTAAGAGAGTATTCTAATGGCTTAGAATGGTCTAGGAATGTGTATTAGGACTTATAATAACCATTAGAATGATCCAAAACAATGCATGGTACCCCAAGGGACGTAAAGGGTGTACCATGAGTCCTTGGAGGTTCTAACAAGTGTAGAATGGTTAAGAGAGTATTCTAAAGGTTTAGAATGGTCTAGGAATGTGTAATAGGACTTATAATAACCATTAGAATGATCCTAAACAATGCTTGAGTCCCCAAGGGACGTAAAGGGTGTACCATGAGTCCTTGGAGGTTCTAACAAGTGTAGAATGGTTAAGAGAGTATTCTAACGGCTTAGAATGGTCTAGGAATGTGTATTAGGACTTATAATAACCATTAGAATGATTCTAAACATTGCATGGTACCACAAGGGACGTAGAGGGTGCAGCATGAGTCCTTGTAGGTTCTTACAAGTGTAGAATGGTTAAGAGAGTATTTTAAAGGCTTAGAATGGTCTAGGAATGTGTAATAGGACTTATAATAACCATTAGAACTATCCTAAACATTGCATGGTACCCCAAGGGACGTAGAGGGTGTACCATGAATCCTTGGAGGTTCTAACAAGTGTAGAATGGTTAAGAGAGTATTCTAAAGGCTTAGAATGGTCTAGGAATGTGTAATAGGACTTATAATAACCATTAGAATGATCCTAAACAATGCTTGAGTCCCCATCGGACGTAGAGGGTGTAGCATGAGTCCATAGAGGTTCTAACAAGTGTAGAATGGTTAAGAGAGTATTCTAAAGGCTTAGAATGGTCTTGGAATGTGTATTAGGACTTTTAAGAACCACTAGAATGATCCTAAACATTGCATGGTACCCAAAGAGACGTAGAGGGTGTACCATGAGTTCTTGGAGGTTCTAATAAGTGTAGAATGGTTAAGAGAGTATTCTAATGGCTTAGAATGGTCTAGGAATGTGTATTAGGACTTATAAGAACCATTAGAATGATCCTAAACAATGCATGGTACCCCAAGGGTTGTAGAGGGTGTACCATGAATCCTTGGAGGTTCGAACAAGCGTAGAATGGTTAAGAGAGTATTCTAAAGGCTTAGAATGGTCTAGGATTGTGTAATAAGACTTATAATAACCATTAGAATGATCCTAAACAATGCTTGACTCCCCTAGGGACGTAGAGGGTGTAGCAAGAGTCCTTGGAGGTTCTAACAAGTGTAGAATGGTTAAAAGAGTATTCTAAAGGCTTAGAATGGTCTAGGAATGTGTATTAGGACTTATAATAACCATTAGAATGATCCTAAACATTGCATGGTAACCCAAGGGACGTAGAGGGTGTACCATGAGTCCTTGGAGGTTCTAACAAATGTAGAATGGTTAGAAAGAGTATTTTAATGGCTTAGATTGGTCTAGGAATGTGTATTAGGACTTATAATAACCATTAGAATGATCCTAAACATTGCATGGTACCACAAGGGACGTATAGGATGCAGCATGAGTCCTTGGAGGTTCTAAAAGTGTAGAATGGTTAAGTGAGTATTCTAATGGCTTAGAATGGTCTAGGAATGTGTATTAGGACTTATAATAACCATTAGAATGATCCAAAACATTGCATCGTACCCCAAGGGACGTAGAGGGTGTAGCATGAGTCCTTGGAGGTTCTAACAAGTGTAGAATGGTTAGAAAGAGTATTTTAATGGCTTAGATTGGTCTAGGAATGTGTATTAGGACTTATAATAACCATTAGAATGATCCTAAACATTGCATGGTACCACAAGGGACGTATAGGATGCAGCATGAGTCCTTGGAGGTTCTAAAAGTGTAGAATGGTTAAGAGAGTATTCTAATGGCTTAGAATGGTCTAGGAATGTGTATTAGGACTTATAATAACCATTAGAATGATCCAAAACATTGCATGGTACCCCAAGGGACGTAAAGGGTGTACCATGAGTCCTTGGAGGTTCTAACAAGTGTAGAATGGTTAAGAGAGTATTCTAAAGGTTTAGAATGGTCTAGGAATGTGTAATAGGACTTATAATAACCATTAGAATGATCCTAAACAATGCTTGAGTCCCCAAGGGACGTAGAGGGTGTACCATGAGTCCTTGGAGGTTCTAACAAGTGTAGAATGGTTAAGAGAGTATTCTAACGGCTTAGAATGGTCTAGGAATGTGTATTAGGACTTATAATAACCATTAGAATGATTCTAAACATTGCATGGTACCACAAGGGACGTAGAGGGTGCAGCATGAGTCCTTGTAGGTTCTTACAAGTGTAGAATGGTTAAGAGAGTATTTTAAAGGCTTAGAATGGTCTAGGAATGTGTAATAGGACTTATAATAACCATTAGAACTATCCTAAACATTGCATGGTACCCCAAGGGACGTAGAGGGTGTACCATGAATCCTTGGAGGTTCTAACAAGTGTAGAATGGTTAAGAGAGTATTCTAAAGGCTTAGAATGGTCTAGGAATGTGTAATAGGACTTATAATAACCATTAGAATGATCCTAAACAATGCTTGAGTCCCCAACGGACGTAGAGGGTGTAGCATGAGTCCATAGAGGTTCTAACAAGTTTAGAATGGTTAAGAGAGTATTCTAAAGGCTTAGAATGGTCTTGGAATGTGTATTAGGACTTTTAAGAACCAATAGAATGATCCTAAACATTGCATGGTACCCCAAGAGACGTAGAGGGTGTACCATGAGTTCTTGGAGGTTCTAATAAGTGTAGAATGGTTAAGAGAGTATTCTAATGGCTTAGAATGGTCTAGGAATGTGTATTAGGACTTATAAGAACCATTAGAATGATCCTAAACAATGCATGGTACCCCAAGGGTTGTAGAGGGTGTACCATGAATCCTTGGAGGTTCGAACAAGCGTAGAATGGTTAAGAGAGTATTCTAAAGGCTTAGAATGGTCTAGGATTGTGTAATAAGACTTATAATAACCATTAGAATGATCCTAAACAATGCTTGACTCCCCTAGGGACGTAGAGGGTGTAGCAAGAGTCCTTGGAGGTTCTAACAAGTGTAGAATGGTTAAAAGAGTATTCTAAAGGCTTAGAATGGTCTAGGAATGTGTATTAGGACTTATAATAACCATTAGAATGATCCTAAACAATGCATGGTACCCCAAGGGACGTAGAGGGTGTAGCATGAGTCCTTGTAGGTTCTAACATGTGTAGAATGGTTAAGAGAGTATTCTAAAGGCTTAGAATGGTCTAGGATTGTGTAATAAGACTTATAATAACCATTAGAATGATCCTAAACAATGCTTGACTCCCCTAGGGACGTAGAGGGTGTAGCATGAGTCCTTGGAGGTTCTAACAAGTGTAGAATGGTTAAAAGAGTATTCTAAAGGCTTAGAATGGTCTAGGAATGTGTATTAGGACTTATAATAACCATTAGAATGATCCTAAACAATGCATGGTACCCCAAGGGACGTAGAGGGTGTAGCATGAGTCCTTGTAGGTTCTAACATGTGTAGAATGGTTAAAAGAGTATTCTAAAGGCTTAGAATGGTCTAGTAATGTGTATTAGGACTTATAATAACCATTAGAATGATCCTAAACAATGCATGGTACCCCAAGGGACGTAGAGGGTGTAGCATGAGTCCATAGAGGTTCTAACAAGTGTAGAATGGTTAAGAGAGTATTCTAAAGGCTTAGAATGGTCTAGGAATGTGTATTAGGAATTATAATAACCATTAGAATGATCCTAAACAATGCATGGTACCCCAAGGGACGTACAGGGTGTACCATGAGTCCTTGGAGGTTCTAAAAAGTATAGAATGGTTAAGAGAGTATTCTAAAGGCTTAGAATGGTCTAGGAATGTGTATTAGGACTTATAATAACCATTAGAATGATCCTAAACATTGCATGGTACCCCAAGGGACGTAGAGGGTGTACCATGAGTCCTTGGAGGTCTAACAAGTGTAGAATGGTTAGAAAGAGTATTTTAATGGCTTAGATTGGTCTAGGAATGTGTATCAGGACTTATAATAACCATTAGAATGATCCTAAACATTGCATGGTACCACAAGGGACGTATAGGATGCAGCATGAGTCCTTGGAGGTTCTAAAAGTGTAGAATGGTTAAGAGAGTATTCTAATGGCTTAGAATGGTCTAGGAATGTGTATTAGGACTTATAATAACCATTAGAATGATCCAAAACATTGCATGGTACCCCGAGGGACGTAAAGGGTGTACCATGAGTCCTTGGAGGTTCTAACAAGTGTAGAATGGTTAAGAGAGTATTCTAAAGGCTTAGAATGGTCTAGGAATGTGTAAGAGGACTTATAATAACCATTAGAATGATCCTAAACAATGCTTGAGTCCCCAAGGGACGTAGAGGGTGTACCATGAGTCCTTGGAGGTTCTAACAAGTGTAGAATGGTTAAGAGAGTATTCTAACGGCTTAGAATGGTCTAGGAATGTGTATGAGGACTTATAATAACCATTAGAATGATTCTAAACATTGCATGGTACCACAAGGGACGTAGAGGGTGCAGCATGAGTCCTTGTAGGTTCTTACAAGTGTAGAATGGTTAAGAGAGTATTTTAAAGGCTTAGAATGGTCTAGGAATGTGTAATAGGACTTATAATAACCATTAGAACTATCCTAAACATTGCATGGTACCCCAAGGGACGTAGAGGGTGTACCATGAATCCTTGGAGGTTCTAACAAGTGTAGAATGGTTAAGAGAGTATTCTAAAGGCTTAGAATGGTCTAGGAATGTGTAATAGGACTTATAATAACCATTAGAATGATCCTAAACAATGCTTGAGTCCCCAACGGACATAGAGGGTGTAGCATGAGTCCATAGAGGTTCTAACAAGTGTAGAATGGTTAAGAGAGTATTCTAAAGGCTTAGAATGGTCTTGGAATGTGTATTAGGACTTTTAAGAACCACTAGAATGATCCTAAACATTGCATGGTACCCCAAGGGACGTAGAGGGTGTAGCATGAGTCCTTGGAGGTTCTAATAAGTGTAGAATGGTTAAGAGAGTATTCTAATGGCTTAGAATGGTCAAGGAATGTGTATTAGGACTTATAATAACCATTAGAATGATCCAAAACATTGCATGGTACCCCAAGGGATGTAGAGGGTGTACTATGAGTCCTTGGAGGTTCTAACAAAGTGTAGAATGGTTAAGAGAGTATTCTAAAGGCTTAGAATGGTCTAGGAATGTGTATTAGGACTTATAAGAACCACTAGAATGATCCTAAACATTCCATGGTACCCCAAGGGTTGTAGAGGGTGTACCATGAATCCTTGGAGGTTCTAACAAGCGTAGAATGGTTAAGAGAGTATTCTAAAGGCTTAGAATGGTCTAGGAATGTGTGATTGGACTTATAATAACCATTAGAGTGATCCTAAACAATGCTTGAGTCCCCTAGGGACGTAGAGGGTGTAGCATGAGTCCTTGGAGGTTCTAACAAGTGTAGAATGGTTAAGAGAGTATTCTAAAGGCTTAGAATGGTCTAGGAATGTGTATTAGGACTTATAAGAACCACTAGAATGATCCTAAACATTGCTCGAGTCCCCAAGGGACATAGAGGGTGTAGGATGAGTCCTTGGAGGTTCTAATAACTGTAGAATGGTTAAGAGAGTATTCTAAAGGCTTAGAATGGTCTAGGAATGTGTATTAGGACTTATAAGAACCATTAGAATGATCCTAAACAATGCATGGTACCCCAAGGGACGTAGAGGGTGTAGCATGAGTCCTTGGAGGTTCTAATAAGTGTAGAATGGTTAAGAGAGTATTCTAATGGCTTAGAATGGTCAAGGAATGTGTATTAGGACTTATAATAACCATTAGAATGATCCAAAACATTGCATGGTACCCCAAGGGACGTAGAGGGTGTACTATGAGTCCTTGGAGGTTCTAACAAAGTGTAGAATGGTTAAGAGAGTATTCTAAAGGCTTAGAATGGTCTAGGAATGTGTATTAGGACTTATAAGAACCACTAGAATGATCCTAAACATTGCTCGAGTCCCCAAGGGACATAGAGGGTGTAATATGAGTCCTTGGAGGTTCTAACAAGTGTAGAATGTTAAGAGAGTATTCTAAAGTCTTAGAATGGTCTAGGAATGTGTAATAGGACTTATAATAACCATTAGAATGATCCTAAACAATGCTTGAGTCCCCAACGGACGTAGAGGGTGTACCATGAGTCCTTGGAGGTTCTAACAAGTGTAGTATGGTTAAGAGAGTAATCTAAAGGCGTAGAATGGTCTAGGAATGTGTATTACGACTTATAATAACCATTAGAGTGATCCTAAACAATGCTTGACTCCCCTAGGGACGTAGAGGGTGTAGCATGAGTCCTTGTAGGTTCTAACAAGTGTAGAATGGTTAAGAGAGTATTCTAAAGGCTTAGAATGGTCTAGGAATGTGTATTAGGACTTATAAGAACCATTAGAATGATCCTAAACAATGCATGGTACCCCAAGGGACCTAGAGGGTGTAGCATGAGTCCTTGGAAGTTCTAATAAGTGTAGAATGGTTAAGAGAGTATTCTAAAGGCTTAGAATGGTCTAGGAGTGTGTATTAGAACTTATAAGAACCATTAGAATGATCCTAAACAATGCATGGTACCCCAAGGGTTGTAGAGGGTGTACCATGAATCCTTGGAGGTTCTAACAAGCGTAGAATGGTTGAGAGAGTATTCTAAAGGCTTAGAATGGTCTAGGAATGTGTAATAGGTCTTATAATAACCATTAGAATGATCCTAAACAATGCTTGAGTCTTTTAGGGACGTAGAGGGTGTAGCATGAGTCCATGGAGGTTCTAACAAGTGTAGAATGGTTAAGAGAGTATTCTAAAGGCTTAGAATGGTCTAGGAATGTGTAATAGGACTTATAATAACCATTAGAATGATCCTAAACAATGCTTGAGTCCCCAAGGGACGTAGAGGGTGTAACATGAGTCCTTGGAGGTTCTAACAAGTGTAGAATGATTAAGAGAGTATTCTAAAGGCTTAGAATGGTCTAGAAATGTGTATTAGGACTTATAATAACCATTAGAATGATCCTACACATTGCATGGTACCCCAAGGGACGGAAAGGGTGTAGCATGAGTCCTTGGAGGTTCTAAAAAGTGTAGAATGGTTAAGCGAGTATTCTAAAGGCTTAGAATGGTCTAGGAATGTGTATTAGGACTTATAATAACCATTAGAATTATCCAAAACATTGCATGGTACCCCAAGGGACGTAGAGGGTGTACCATGAGTCCTTGGAGGTTCTAACAAAGTGTAGAATGGTTAAGAGAGTATTCTAAAGGCTTAGAATGGTCTAGGAATGTGTATTAGGAATTATAAGAACCATTAGAATGATCCTAAACATTGCTCGAGTCCCCAAGGGACATAGAGGGTGTAATATGAGTCCTTGGAGGTTCTAAGAAGTGTAGAATGGTTAAGAGAGTATTCTAAAGGCTTAGAATGGTCTAGGAATGTGTAATAGGACTTATAATAACCATTAGAATGATCCTAAACAATGCTTGAGTCCCCAAGGGACGTAGAGGGTGTACCATGAGTCCTTGGAGGTTCTAACAAGTGTAGAATGATTAAGAGAGTATTCTAAAGGTTTAGAATGGTCTAGGAATGTGTATTAGGACTTATAATAACCATTAGAATGATCCTACACATTGCATTGTACCCCAAGGGAAGGAAAGGGTGTAGCATGAGTCCTTGGAGGTTCTAACAAAGTGTAGAATGGTTAAGAGAGTATTCTAAAGGCTTAGAATGGTGTAGGAATGTGTATTAGGAATTATAAGAACCATTAGAATGATCCTAAACATTGCTCGAGTCTCCAAGGGACATAGAGGGTGTAATATGAGTCCTTGGAGGTTCTATCAAATGTAGAATGGTTAAGAGAGTATTCTTAAGGCTTAGAATGGTCTAGGAATGTGTACTAGGACTTATAATAACCATTAGAATGATCCTAAACATTGCATGGTACCCCAACGGACGTAGAGGGTTTACCATGAGTCCTTGGAGGTTCTAACAAGAGTAGAATGATTAAGAGAGTATTCTAAAGGCTTAGAATGGTCTAGGAATGTGTATTAGGACTTATAATAACCATTAGAATGATCCTAAACATTGCATGGTACCCCAAGGGACGTAGAGGGTGTACCATGAGTCCTTGGAGGTTCTAACAAGTGTAGAATGGTTAGAAAGAGTATTTTAATGGCTTAGATTGGTCTAGGAATGTGTATTAGGACTTATAATAACCATTAGAATGATCCTAAACATTGCATGGTACCACAAGGGACGTATAGGATGCAGCATGAGTCCTTGGAGGTTCTAAAAGTGTAGAATGGTTATGAGAGTATTCTAATGGCTTAGAATGGTCTAGGAATGTGTATTAGGACTTATAATAACCATTAGAATGATCCAAAACATTGCATGGTACCCCGAGGGACGTAAAGGGTGTACCATGAGTCCTTGGAGGTTCTAACAAGTGTAGAATGGTTAAGAGAGTATTCTAAAGGCTTAGAATGGTCTAGGAATGTGTAATAGGACTTATAATAACCATTAGAATGATCCTAAACAATGCTTGAGTCCCCAACGGACGTAGAGGGTGTAGCATGAGTCCATAGAGGTTCTAACAAGTGTAGAATGGTTAAGAGAGTATTCTAAAGGCTTAGAATGGTCATGGAATCTGTATTAGGACTTTTAAGAACCACTAGAATGATCCTAAACATTGCATGGTACCCCAAGGGACGTAGAGGGTGTAGCATGAGTCCTTGGAGGTTCTAATAAGTGTAGAATGGTTAAGAGAGTATTCTAATGGCTTAGAATGGTCAAGGAATGTGTATTAGGACTTATAATAACCATTAGAATGATCCAAAACATTGCATGGTACCCCAAGGGACGTAGAGGGTGTACTATGAGTCCTTGGAGGTTCTAACAAAGTGTAGAATGGTTAAGAGAGTATTCTAAAGGCTTAGAATGGTCTAGGAATGTGTATTAGGACTTATAAGAACCACTAGAATGATCCTAAACATTGCATGGTACCCCAAGGGTTGTAGAGGGTGTACCATGAATCCTTGGAGGTTCTAACAAGCGTAGAATGGTTAAGAGAGTATTCTAAAGGCTTAGAATGGTCTAGGAATGTGTGATTGGACTTATAATAACCATTAAAGTGATCCTAAACAATGCTTGAGTCCCCTAGGGACGTAGAGGGTGTACCATGAGTCCTTGGAGGTTCTAACAAGTGTAGAATGGTTAAGAGAGTATTCTAACGGCTTAGAATGGTCTAGGAATGTGTATTAGGACTTATAATAACCATTAGAATGATTCTAAACATTGCATGGTACCACAAGGGACGTAGAGGGTGCAGCATGAGTCCTTGTAGGTTCTTACAAGTGTAGAATGGTTAAGAGAGTATTCTAAAGGCTTAGAATGGTCTAGGAATGTGTAATAGGACTTATAATAACCATTAGAACTATCCTAAACATTGCATGGTACCCCAAGGGACGTAGAGGGTGTACCATGAATCCTTGGAGGTTCTAACAATTGTAGAATGGTTAAGAGAGTATTCTAAAGGCTTAGAATGGTCTAGGAATGTGTAATAGGACTTATAATAACCATTAGAATGATCCTAAACAATGCTTGAGTCCCCAACGGACGTAGAGGGTGTAGCATGAGTCCATAGAGGTTCTAACAAGTGTAGAATGGTTAAGAGAGTATTCTAAAGGCTTAGAATGGTCATGGAATGTGTATTAGGACTTTTAAGAACCACTAGAATGATCCTAAACATTGCATGGTACCCCAAGGGACGTAGAGGGTGTAGCATGAGTCCTTGGAGGTTCTAATAAGTGTAGAATGGTTAAGAGAGTATTCTAATGGCTTAGAATGGTCAAGGAATGTGTATTAGGACTTATAATAACCATTAGAATGATCCAAAACATTGCATGGTACCCCAAGGGACGTAGAGGGTGTACTATGAGTCCTTGGAGGTTCTAACAAAGTGTAGAATGGTTAAGAGAGTATTCTAAAGGCTTAGAATGGTCTAGGAATGTGTATTAGGACTTATAAGAACCACTAGAATGATCCTAAACATTGCATGGTACCCCAAGGGTTGTAGAGGGTGTACCATGAATCCTTGGAGGTTCTAACAAGCGTAGAATGGTTAAGAGAGTATTCTAAAGGCTTAGAATGGTCTAGGAATGTGTGATTGGACTTATAATAACCATTAAAGTGATCCTAAACAATGCTTGAGTCCCCTAGGGACGTAGAGGGTGTAGCATGAGTCCTTGGAGGTTCTAACAAGTGTAGAATGGTTAAGAGAGTATTCTAAAGGCTTAGAATGGTCTAGGAATGTGTATTAGGACTTATAAGAACCACTAGAATGATCCTAAACATTGCTCGAGTCCCCAAGGGACATAGAGGGTGTAGGATGAGTCCTTGGAGGTTCTAATAACTGTAGAATGGTTAAGAGAGTATTCTAAAGGCTTAGAATGGTCTAGGAATGTGTATTAGGACTTATAAGAACCATTAGAATGATCCTAAACAATGCATGGTACCCCAAGGGACGTAGAGGGTGTAGCATGAGTCCTTGGAGGTTCTAATAAGTGTAGAATGGTTAAGAGAGTATTCTAATGGCTTAGAATGGTCAAGGAATGTGTATTAGGACTTATAATAACCATTAGAATGATCCAAAACATTGCATGGTACCCCAAGGGACGTAGAGGGTGTACTATGAGTCCTTGGAGGTTCTAACAAAGTGTAGAATGGTTAAGAGAGTATTCTAAAGGCTTAGAATGGTCTAGGAATGTGTATTAGGACTTATAAGAACCACTAGAATGATCCTAAACATTGCTCGAGTCCCCAAGGGACATAGAGGGTGTAATATGAGTCCTTGGAGGTTCTAACAAGTGTAGAATGGTTAAGAGAGTATTCTAAAGGCTTAGAATGGTCTAGGAATGTGTAATAGGACTTATAATAACCATTAGAATGATCCTAAACAATGCTTGAGTCCCCAACGGATGTAGAGGGTGTACCATGAGTCCTTGGAGGTTCTAACAAGTGTAGAATGGTTAAGAGAGTAATCTAAAGGCGTAGAATGGTCTAGGAATGTGTATTACGACTTATAATAACCATTAGAGTGATCCTAAACAATGCTTGACTCCCCTAGGGACGTAGAGGGTGTAGCATGAGTCCTTGTAGGTTCTAACAAGTGTAGAATGGTTAAGAGAGTATTCTAAAGGCTTAGAATGGTCTAGGAATGTGTATTAGGACTTATAAGAACCATTAGAATGATCCTAAACAATGCATGGTACCCCAAGGGACCTAGAGGGTGTAGCATGAGTCCTTGGATGTTCTAATAAGAGTAGAATGGTTAAGAGTGTATTCTAAAGGCTTAGAATGGTCTAGGAGTGTGTATTAGGACTTATAATAACCATTAGAATGATCCTAAACAAAGCATGGTACCCCAAGGGTTGTATAGGGTGTACCATGAATCCTTGGAGGTTCTAACAAGCGTAGAATGGTTGAGAGAGTATTCTAAAGGCTTAGAATGGTCTAGGAATGTGTAATAGGTCTTATAATAACCATTAGAATGATCCTAAACAATGCTTGAGTCTTTTAGGGACGTAGAGGGTGTAGCATGAGTCCATGGAGGTTCTAACAAGTGTAGAATGGTTAAGAGAGTATTCTAAAGGCTTAGAATGGTCTAGGAATGTGTAATAGGACTTATAATAACCATTAGAATGATCCTAAACAATGCTTGAGTCCCCAAGGGACGTAGAGGGTGTAACATGAGTCCTTGGAGGTTCTAACAAGTGTAGAATGATTAAGAGAGTATTCTAAAGGCTTAGAATGGTCTAGAAATGTGTATTAGGACTTATAATAACCATTAGAATGATCCTACACATTGCATGGTACCCCAAGGGACGGAAAGGGTGTAGCATGAGTCCTTGGAGGTTCTAAAAAGTGTAGAATGGTTAAGCGAGTATTCTAAAGGCTTAGAATGGTCTAGGAATGTGTATTAGGACTTATAATAACCATTAGAATTATCCAAAACATTGCATGGTACCCCAAGGGACGTAGAGGGTGTACCATGAGTCCTTGGAGGTTCTAACAAAGTGTAGAATGGTTAAGAGAGTATTCTAAAGGCTTAGAATGGTCTAGGAATGTGTATTAGGAATTATAAGAACCATTAGAATGATCCTAAACATTGCTCGAGTCCCCAAGGGACATAGAGGGTGTAATATGAGTCCTTGGAGGTTCTAAGAAGTGTAGAATGGTTAAGAGAGTATTCTAAAGGCTTAGAATGGTCTAGGAATGTGTAATAGGACTTATAATAACCATTAGAATGATCCTAAACAATGCTTGAGTCCCCAAGGGACGTAGAGGGTGTACCATGAGTCCTTGGAGGTTCTAACAAGTGTAGAATGATTAAGAGAGTATTCTAAAGGTTTAGAATGGTCTAGGAATGTGTATTAGGACTTATAATAACCATTAGAATGATCCTACACATTGCATTGTACCCCAAGGGAAGGAAAGGGTGTAGCATGAGTCCTTGGAGGTTCTAACAAAGTGTAGAATGGTTAAGAGAGTATTCTAAAGGCTTAGAATGGTGTAGGAATGTGTATTAGGAATTATAAGAACCATTAGAATGATCCTAAACATTGCTCGAGTCTCCAAGGGACATAGAGGGTGTAATATGAGTCCTTGGAGGTTCTAACAAATGTAGAATGGTTAAGAGAGTATTCTTAAGGCTTAGAATGGTCTAGGAATGTGTACTAGGACTTATAATAACCATTAGAATGATCCTAAACATTGCATGGTACCCCAACGGACGTAGAGGGTTTACCATGAGTCCTTGGAGGTTCTAACAAGAGTAGAATGATTAAGAGAGTATTCTAAAGGCTTAGAATGGTCTAGGAATGTATATTAGGACTTATAATAACCATTAGAATGATCCTAAACATTGCATGGTACCCCAAGGGACGTAGAGGGTGTACCATGAGTCCTTAGAGGTTCTAACAAGTGTAGAATGGTTAGAAAGAGTATTTTAATGGCTTAGATTGGTCTAGGAATGTGTATTAGGACTTATAATAACCATTAGAATGATCCTAAACATTGCATGGTACCACAAGGGACGTATAGGATGCAGCATGAGTCCTTGGAGGTTCTAAAAGTGTAGAATGGTTAAGAGAGTATTCTAATGGCTTAGAATGGTCTAGGAATGTGTATTAGGACTTATAAGAACCATTAGAATGATCCTCAACAATGCATGGTACCCCAAGGGTTGTAGAGGGTGTACCATGAATCCTTGGAGGTTCGAACAAGCGTAGAATGGTTAAGAGAGTATTCTAAAGGCTTAGAATGGTCTAGGATTGTGTAATAGGACTTATAATAACCATTAGAATGATCCTAAACAATGCTTGACTCCCCTAGGGACGTAGAGGGTGTAGCATGAGTCCTTGGATGTTCTAACAAGTGTAGAATGGTTAAAAGAGTATTCTAAAGGCTTAGAATGGTCTAGGAATGTGTATTAGGACTTATAATAACCATTAGAATGATCCTAAACAATGCATGGAACCCCAAGGGACGTAGAGGGTGTAGCATGAGTCCTTGTAGGTTCTAACATGTGTAGAATGGTTAAGAGAGTGTTCTAAAGGCTTAGAATGGTCTAGGAATGTGTATTACGACTTATAAGAACCATTAGAATGATCCTAAACATTGCTCGAGTCCCCAAGGGACATAGAGGGTGTAGGATGAGTCCTTGGAGGTTCGAATAAGTGTAGAATGGTTAAGTGAGTATTCTAAAGGCTTAGAATGGTCTTGGAATGTGTATTAGGACTTATAATAACCATTAGAATGATCCTAAACAATGCATGGTACCCCAAGGGACGTAGAGGGTGTAGCATGAGTCCTTGTAGGTTCTAACATGTGTAGAATGGTTAAGAGAGTATTCTAAAGGCTTAGAATGGTCTAGGAATGTGTATTAGGACTTATAATAACCATTAGAATGATCCTACACATTGCATGGAACCCCAAGGGACGGAAAGGGTGTAGCATGAGTCCTTGGAGGTTCTAAAAAGTGTAGAATGGTTAAGCGAGTATTCTAAAGGCTTAGAATGGTCTAGGAATGTGTATTAGGACTTATAATAACCATTAGAATTATCCAAAACAATGCATGGTACCCCAAGGGACGTAGAGGGTGTAGCATGAGTCCTTGTAGGTTCTAACATGTGTAGAATGGTTAAGAGAGTATTCTAAAGGCTTAGAATGGTCTAGAAATGTGTATTAGGACTTATAATAACCATTAGAATGATCCTACACATTGCATGGTACCCCAAGGGACGGAAAGGGTGTAGCATGAGTCCTTGGAGGTTCTAAAAAGTGTAGAATGGTTAAGCGAGTATTCTAAAGGCTTAGAATGGTCTAGGAATGTGTATTAGGACTTATAATAACCATTAGAATTATCCAAAACATTGCATGGTACCCCAAGGGACGTAGAGGGTGTACCATGAGTCCTTGGAGGTTCTAACAAAGTGTAGAATGGTTAAGAGAGTATTCTAAAGGCTTAGAATGGTCTAGGAATGTGTATTAGGAATTATAAGAACCATTAGAATGATCCTAAACATTGCTCGAGTCCCCAAGGGACATAGAGGGTGTAATATGAGTCCTTGGAGGTTCTAAGAAGTGTAGAATGGTTAAGAGAGTATTCTAAAGGCTTAGAATGGTCTAGGAATGTGTAATAGGACTTATAATAACCATTAGAATGATCCTAAACAATGCTTGAGTCCCCAAGGGACGTAGAGGGTGTACCATGAGTCCTTGGAGGTTCTAACAAGTGTAGAATGATTAAGAGAGTATTCTAAAGGTTTAGAATGGTCTAGGAATGTGTATTAGGACTTATAATAACCATTAGAATGATCCTACACATTGCATTGTACCCCAAGGGAAGGAAAGGGTGTAGCATGAGTCCTTGGAGGTTCTAACAAAGTGTAGAATGGTTAAGAGAGTATTCTAAAGGCTTAGAATGGTGTAGGAATGTGTATTAGGAATTATAAGAACCATTAGAATGATCCTAAACATTGCTCGAGTCTCCAAGGGACATAGAGGGTGTAATATGAGTCCTTGGAGGTTCTAACAAATGTAGAATGGTTAAGAGAGTATTCTTAAGGCTTAGAATGGTCTAGGAATGTGTACTAGGACTTATAATAACCATTAGAATGATCCTAAACATTGCATGGTACCCCAACGGACGTAGAGGGTTTACCATGAGTCCTTGGAGGTTCTAACAAGAGTAGAATGATTAAGAGAGTATTCTAAAGGCTTAGAATGGTCTAGGAATGTATATTAGGACTTATAATAACCATTAGAATGATCCTAAACATTGCATGGTACCCCAAGGGACGTAGAGGGTGTACCATGAGTCCTTAGAGGTTCTAACAAGTGTAGAATGGTTAGAAAGAGTATTTTAATGGCTTAGATTGGTCTAGGAATGTGTATTAGGACTTATAATAACCATTAGAATGATCCTAAACATTGCATGGTACCACAAGGGACGTATAGGATGCAGCATGAGTCCTTGGAGGTTCTAAAAGTGTAGAATGGTTAAGAGAGTATTCTAATGGCTTAGAATGGTCTAGGAATGTGTATTAGGACTTATAAGAACCATTAGAATGATCCTCAACAATGCATGGTACCCCAAGGGTTGTAGAGGGTGTACCATGAATCCTTGGAGGTTCGAACAAGCGTAGAATGGTTAAGAGAGTATTCTAAAGGCTTAGAATGGTCTAGGATTGTGTAATAGGACTTATAATAACCATTAGAATGATCCTAAACAATGCTTGACTCCCCTAGGGACGTAGAGGGTGTAGCATGAGTCCTTGGATGTTCTAACAAGTGTAGAATGGTTAAAAGAGTATTCTAAAGGCTTAGAATGGTCTAGGAATGTGTATTAGGACTTATAATAACCATTAGAATGATCCTAAACAATGCATGGAACCCCAAGGGACGTAGAGGGTGTAGCATGAGTCCTTGTAGGTTCTAACATGTGTAGAATGGTTAAGAGAGTGTTCTAAAGGCTTAGAATGGTCTAGGAATGTGTATTACGACTTATAAGAACCATTAGAATGATCCTAAACATTGCTCGAGTCCCCAAGGGACATAGAGGGTGTAGGATGAGTCCTTGGAGGTTCGAATAAGTGTAGAATGGTTAAGTGAGTATTCTAAAGGCTTAGAATGGTCTTGGAATGTGTATTAGGACTTATAATAACCATTAGAATGATCCTAAACAATGCATGGTACCCCAAGGGACGTAGAGGGTGTAGCATGAGTCCTTGTAGGTTCTAACATGTGTAGAATGGTTAAGAGAGTATTCTAAAGGCTTAGAATGGTCTAGGAATGTGTATTAGGACTTATAAGAACCATTAGAATGATCCTAAATAATGCATGGTACCCCAAGGGACCTAGAGGGTGTAGCATGTGTCCTTGGAAGTTCTAAAAAGTGTAGAATGGTTAAGAGAATATTCTAAAGGCTTAGAATGGTCTAGGAGTGTGTATTAGGACTTATAAGAACCATTAGAATGATCCTAAACAATGCATGGTACCCCAAGGGTTGTAGAGGGTGTACCATGAATCCTTGGAGGTTCTAACAAGCGTAGAATGGTTGAGAGAGTATTCTAAAGGCTTAGAATGGTCTAGGAATGTGTAATAGGTGTTATAATAACCATTAGAATGATCCTAAACATTGCTCGAGTCCCCAAGGGACATAGAGGGTGTAATATGAGTCCTTGGAGGTTCTGACAAGTGTAGAATGGTTAACAGAGTATTCTAAAGGCTTAGAATGGTCTAGCAATGTGTACTAGGACTTATAATAACAATTAGAATGATCCTAAACATTGCATGGTACCCCAAGGGACGTAGAGGGTTTTCCGTGAGTCCTTGGAGGTTCTAACAAGTGTAGAATGGTTAAGAGAGTATTCTAAAGGCTTAGAATGGTCTAGGAATGTGTATTAGGACTTATAATAACCATTAGAATGATCCTAAACAATGCTTGAGTCCCCAACGGACGTAGAGGGTGTACCATGAGTCCTTGGAGGTTCTAACAAGTGTAGAATGGTTAGAAAGAGTTTTTTAATGGCTTAGAATGGTCTAGGAATGTGTATTAGGACTTATAATAACCATTAGAATGATCCTAAACATTGCATGGTACCACAAGGGACGTATAGGGTGTAGCATGAGTCCTTGGAGGTTCTGACAAGTGTAGAATGGTTAAGAGAGTATTCTAAAGGCTTAGAATGGTCTAGGAATGTGTATTAGGACTTATAATAACCATTAGAATGATCAAAAATTGCATGGTACCACAAGGGACGAAAAGGGTGTAGCATGAGTCCTTGGAGGTTCTAATAAGTGTAGAATGGTTAAGAGAGTATTCTAAAGGCTTAGAATGGTCTAGGAAAGTGTATAAGGACTTATAATAACCATTCGAATGATCCTAAACATTGCATGGTACCACAAGGGACGTAGAGGGTGTAGCATGAGTCCTTGGAGGTTCTAACAAGTGTAGAATGGTTAAGAGAGTATTCTAAAGGCTTAGAATGGTCTAGGAATTTTTAATAGGACTTATAATAACCATTAGAATGATCTTAAACAATGCTTGAGTCCCCAAGGTACGTAGAGGGTGTACCATGAGTCCTTGGAGGTTCTAACAAGTGTAGAATGGTTAATAGAGTATTCTAAAGGCTTAGAATGGTCTAGGAATATGTACTCGGACTTATAATAACCATTAGAATGATCATAAACATTGCATGGTACCACAAGGGATGTAGAGGGTGTAGCATGAGTCCTTGGAGGTTCTAACAAGTGTAGAATGGTTAAGAGAGTATTCTAAAGGCTTAGAATGGTCTAGGAATGTGTATTAGGACTTATAATAACCATAAGAATGATCCTAAACATTGCATGGTACCACAAGGGACGTAGAGGGTGTAGCATGAGTCCTTGGAGGTTCTAACAAGTGTAGAATGGTTAAAAGAGTATTCTAAAGGCTTAGAATGGTCTAGGAAAGTGTATTAGGACTTATAATAACCATTCTAATGATCCTAAACATTGCATGGTACCACAAGGGACGTAGAGGGTGTAGCATGAGTCCTTGGAGGTTCTAACAAGTGTAGAATGGTTAAGAGAGTATTCTAAAGGCTTAGAATGGTCTAGGAATTTTTAATAGGACTTATAATAACCATTAGAATGATCTTAAAGAATGCTTGAGTCCCCAAGGTACGTAGAGGGTGTACCATGAGTCCTTGGAGGTTCTAACAAGTGTAGAATGGTTAATAGAGTATTCTAAAGGCTTAGAATGGTCTAGGAATATGTACTCGGACTTATAATAACCATTAGAATGATCCTAAACATTGCATGGTACCACAAGGGATGTAGAGGGTGTAGCATGAGTCCTTGGAGGTTCTAACAAGTGTAGAATGGTTAAGAGAGTATTCTAAAGGCTTAGAATGGTCTAGGAATGTGTATTAGGACTTATAATAACCATAAGATTGATCCTAAACATTGCATGGTACCACAAGGGACGTAGAGGGTGTAGCATGAGTCCTTGGAGGTTCTAACAAGTGTAGAATGGTTAAGAGAGTATTCTAAAGGCTTAGAATGGTCTAGGAATGTGTATTAGGACTTATAATAACGATTAGAATGATCCTAAACATTGCATGGTACCACAAGGGACGAAAAGGGTGTAGCATGAGGTCCTTGGAGGTTCTAATAAGTGTAGAATGGTTAAGAGAGTATTCTAAAGGCTTAGAATGGTCTAGGAAAGTGTATTAGGACTTAAAATAACCATTAGAATGATCCTAAACATTGCATGGTACCACAAGGGACGTAGAGGGTGTAGCATGAGTCCTTGGAGGTTCTAACGAGTGTAGAATGGTTAAGAGAGTATTCTAAAGGCTTAGAATGTTCTAGGAATTTTTAATAGGACTTATAATAACCATTAGAATGATCTTAAACAATGCTTGAGTCCCCAAGGGACGTAGAGGGTGTACCATGAGTCCTTGGAGGTTCTAACAAGTGTAGAATGGTTAATAGATAATTCTAAAGGCTTAGAATGGTCTAGGAATGTGTATTAGGACTTATAATAACCTTTAGAATGATCCTAAACATTGCATGGTACCACAAGGGACGTAGAGGGTGTAGCATGAGTCCTTGGAGGTTCTAACAAGTGTAGAATGGTTAAGAGAGTATTCTAAAGGCTTAAAATGGTCTAGGAATGTGTATTAGGACTTATAATAACCATAAGAATGATCCTAAACATTGCATGGTACCACAAGGGACATAGAGGGTGTAGCATGAATCCTTGGAGGTTCTAACAAGTGTAGAATGGTTAAGAGAGTATTCTAAAGGCTTAGAATGGTCTAGGAAAGTGTATTAGGACTTATAATAACCAGTCGAATGATCCTAAACATTGCATGGTACCACAAGGGACGTAGAGGGTGTAGCATGAGTCCTTGGAGGTTCTAACAAGTGTAGAATGGTTAAGAGAGTATTCTAAAGGCTTAGAATGGTCTAGGAATTTTTAATAGGACTTATAATAACCATTAGAATGATCTTAAACAATGCTTGAGTCCCCAAGGTACGTAGAGGGTGTACCATGAGTCCTTGGAGGTTCTAACAAGTGTAGAATGGTTAATAGAGTATTCTAAAGGCTTAGAATGGTCTAGGAATATGTACTCGGACTTATAATAACCATTAGAATGATCCTAAACATTGCATGGTACCACAAGGGATGTAGAGGGTGTAGCATGAGTCCTTGGAGGTTCTAACAAGTGTAGAATGGTTAAGAGAGTATTCTAAAGGCTTAGAATGGTCTAGGAATGTGTATTAGGACTTATAATAACCTTTAGAATGATCCTAAACATTGCATGGTACCACAAGGGACGTAGAGGGTGTAGCATGAGTCCTTGGAGGTTCTAACAAGTGTAGAATGGTTAAGAGAGTATTCTAAAGGCTTAAAATGGTCTAGGAATGTGTATTAGGACTTATAATAACCATTAGAATGATCCTAAACATTGCATGGTACCACAAGGGACGAAAAGGGTGTAGCATGAGTCCTTGGAGGTTCTAATAAGTGTAGAATGGTTAAGAGAGTATTCTAAAGGCTTAGAATGGTCTAGGAAAGTGTATTAGGACTTATAATAACCATTCGAATGATCCTAAACATTGCATGGTACCACAAGGGACGTAGAGGGTGTAGCATGAGTCCTTGGATGTTCTAACAAGTGTAGAATGGTTAAGAGAGTATTCTAAAGGCTTAGAATGGTCTAGGATTTTTTAATAGGACTTATAATAACCATTAGAATGATCTTAAACAATGCTTGAGTCCCCAAGGTACGTAGAGGGTGTACCATGAGTCCTTGGAGGTTCTAACAAGTGTAGAATGGTTAATAGAGTATTCTAAAGGCTTAGAATGGTCTAGGAATATGTACTCGGACTTATAATAACCATTAGAATGATCCTAAACATTGCATGGTACCACAAGGGATGTAGAGGGTGTAGCATGAGTCCTTGGAGGTTCTAACAAGTGTAGAATGGTTAAGAGAGTATTCTAAAGGCTTAGAATGGTCTAGGAATGTGTATTAGGACTTATAATAACCATTAGAATGATCCTAAACATTGCATGGTACCACAAGGGATGTAGAGGGTGTAACATGAGTCCTTGGAGGTTCTAACAAGTGTAGAATGGTTAAGAGAGTATTCTAAAGGCTTAGAATGGTCTAGGAATTTTTAATAGGACTTATAATAACCATTAGAATGATCTTAAACAATGCTTGAGTCCCCAAGGGACGTAGAGGGTGTACCATGAGTCCTTGGAGGTTCTAACAAGTGTAAAATGGTTAAGAGAGTATTCTAAAGGCTTAGAATGGTCTAGGAATTTTTAATAGGACTTATAATAACCATTACAATGATTTTAAACAATGCTTGAGTCCCCAAGGGACGTAGAGGGTGTACCATGAGTCCTTGGAGGTTCTAACGAGTGTAGAATGGTTAAGAGAGTATTCTAAAGGCTTAGAATGGTCTAGGAATTTTTAATAGGACTTATAATAACCATTAGAATGATCTTAAACAATGCTTGAGTCCCCAAGGGACGTAGAGGGTGTACCATGAGTCCTTGGAGGTTCTAACGAGTGTAGAATGGTTAAGAGAGTATTCTAAAGGCTTAGAATGGTCTAGGAATTTTTAATAGGACTTATAATAACCATTAGAATGATCTTAAACAATGCTTGAGTCCCCAAGGGACGTAGAGGGTGTACCATGAGTCCTTGGAGGTTCTAACAAGTGTAGAATGGTTAATAGAGTATTCTAAAGGCTTAGAATGGTCTAGGAATGTGTATTAGGACTTATAATAACCATTAGAATGACCCTAAACATTGCATGGTACCGCAAGGGACGTAGAGGGTGTAGCATGAGTCCTTGGAGGTTCTAACAAGTGTAGAATGGTTAAGAGAGTATTCTAAAGGCTTAGAATGGTCTAGGAATGTGTATTAGGACTTATAATAACCATTAGAATGATCCTAAACATTGCATGGTACCACAAGGGACGTAGAGGGTGTACCATGAGTCCTTGGAGGTTCTAACAAGTGTAGAATGGTTAATAGAGTATTCTAAAGGCTTAGAATGGTCTAGGAATGTGTATTACGACTTATAATAACCATTAGAATGATCCTAAACATTGCATGGTACCACAAGGGACGAAAAGGGTGTAGCATGAGTCCTTGGAGGTTCTAATAAGTGTAGAATGGTTAAGAGA
This sequence comes from Crotalaria pallida, assembly GCA_037953625.1. Lineage (NCBI taxonomy): Eukaryota > Viridiplantae > Streptophyta > Magnoliopsida > Fabales > Fabaceae > Crotalaria > Crotalaria pallida. Next base: position 59,234,181 of record CM075655.1, on the reverse strand, counting down.
GTATTCTAAAGGCTTAGAGGGGTCTAGGAAAGTGTATTAGGACTTATAATAACCATTAGAATGATCCTAAACATTGCATGGTACCACAAGGGATGTAGAGGGTGTAGCATGAGTCCTTGGAAGTTCTAACAAGTGTAGAATGGTTAAGAGAGTATTCTAAAGGCTTAGAATAGTCTAGGAATTTTTAATAGGACTTATAATAACCATTAGAATGATCTTAAACAATGCTTGAGTCCCCAAGGGACGTAGAGGGTGTACCATGAGTCCTTGGAGGTTCTAACAAGTGTAGAATGGTTAAGAGAGTATTCTAAAGGCTTAGAATGGTCTAGGAATTTTTAATAGGACTTATAATAACCATTAGAATGATCTTAAACAATGCTTGAGTCCCCAAGGGACGTAGAGGGTGTACCATGAGTCCTTGGAGGTTCTAACGAGTGTAGAATGGTTAAGAGAGTATTCTAAAGGCTTAGAATGGTCTAGGAATGTGTATTAGGACTTATAATAACCATTAGAATGATCCTAAACATTGCTTGAGTCCCCAAGGGACGGAAAAGGTGTAGCATGAGTCCTTGGAGGTTCTAATAAGTGTAGAATGGTTAAAAGAGTATTCTAAAGGCTTAGAATGGTCTAGGAATGTTTATTAGGACTTACAATAACCATTAGAATGATCCTAAACAATGAATGGTACCCCAAGGGACGTAGAGGGTGTAGCATGAGTCCTTGTAGGTTCTAACAAGTGTAGAATGGTTAAGAGAGTATTCTAAAGGCTTAGAATGGTGTAGGAATGTGTATTAGGACTTATAGGAACCATTAGAATGATCCTAAACATTGCTCGAGTCCCCAAGGGACATAGAGGGTGTAGGATGAGTCCTTGGAGGTTCTAATAAGTGTAGAATGGTTAAGTGAGTATTCTAAAGGCTTAGAATGGTCTAGGAATGTGTATTAGGACTTATAATAACCATTAGAATGATCCTAAACAATGCATGGTACCCCAAGGGACGTAGAGGGTGTAGCATGAGTCCTTGTAGGTTCTGACAAGTGTAGGATGGTTAAGAGAGTATTCTAAAGGCTTAGACTTTAGAATGGTCTAGGAATGTGTATTAGGACTTATAAGAACCATTAGAATGATCCTAAACAATGTATGGTACCCCAAGGGACGTAGAGGGTGTACCATGAGTCCTTGGAGGTTCTAACAAGTGTAGAATGGTTAAGAGAGTATTCTAAAGGCTTAGAATGGTCTAGGAATGTGTAATAGGACTTATAATAACCATTAGAATGATCCTAAACATTGCTCGAGTCCCCAAGGGACTAGAGGGTGTAGAATGAGTCCTTGGAGGTTCTAATAAGTGAAGAATGGTTAAGAGAGTATTCTAACGGCTTAGAATGGTCTAGGAATGTGTATTCGGACTTATAAGAACCATTATAATGATCCTAAACAATGTATGGTACCCCAAGGGACGTAGAGGGTGTACCATGAGTCCTTGGAGGTTCTAACAAGTGTAGAATGGTTAAGAGAGTATTCTAAAGGCTTAGAATGGTCTAGGAATGTGTAATAGGACTTATGATAACCATTAGAATGATCCTAAACAATGCTTGAGTCCCCAAGGGACGTAGAGGGTTTACCATGCGTCCTTGGAGATTCTAACAGGTTTAGAATGGTTAAGAGAGTATTCTAAAGGCTTAGAATGGTCTAGGAATGTGTATTAGGACTTATAAGAATCATTAGAATGATCCTAAACAATGTATGGTACCCTAAGGGACGTAGAGGGTGTACCATGAGTCCTTGGAGGTTCTAACAAGTGTAGAATGGTTAAGAGAGTATTCTAAAGGCTTAGAATAGTCTTGGAATGTGTATTAGGACTTTTTAGAACCATTAGAGGGATCCTAAACATTGCTCGAGTCCCAAAGGGACGTAGAGGGTGCAGCATGAGTCGTTGGAGGTTCTAATAAGTGTAGAATGGTTAAGAGAGTATTCTAAAGGCTTAGAATGGTCTAGGAATTTGTACTAGGACTTATAATAACCATTAGAAAGATCCGAAACATTGCTCGAGTCCCCAAGGGACGTAGAGGGTGTAGAATGAGTCCTTGGAGGTTCTAACAAGTGTAGAATGGTTAAGAGAGTATTCTAAAGGCTTAGAATGGTCTAGGAATGTGTATTAGGACTTATAATAACCATTAGAATGATCCTAAACAATGCATGGTACCCCAAGGGACGTAGAGGGTGTAGCATGAGTCCTTGTAGGTTCTAACAAGTGTAGAATGGTTAAGAGAGTATTCTAAAGGCTTAGACTTTAGAATGGTCTAGGAATGTGTATTAGGACTTATAAGAACCATTAGAATGATCCTAAACATTGCTCGAGTCCCAAAGGGACTAGAGGGTGTAGGATGAGTCCTAGGAGGTTCTAATAAGTGAAGAATGGTTAAGAGAGTATTCTAAAGGCTTAGAATGGTCTAGGAATGTGTATTAGGACTTATAAGAAACATTAGAATGATCCTAAACAATGCATGGTACCCCATGGGACGTAGAGGGTGTACCATGAGTCCTTGGAGGTTCTAACAACTGTAAAATGGTTAAGAGAGTATTCTAAAGGCTTAGAATGGTCTAGGAATTATTAATAGGACTTATAATAACCATTAGAATGATCCTAAACAATGCTTGAGTCCCCAAGGGACGTAAAGGGTGTACCATGAGTCCTTGGAGGTTATAACAAGTGTAGAATGGTTAAGAGAGTATTCTAAAGGTTTACAATGGTCTTGGAATGTGTATTAGGACTTTTAAGAACCATTAGAATGATCCTAAACATTGCTCGAGTCCCCAAGGGACGTAGAGGGTGCAGCATGAGTCCTTGGAGGTTCTAATAAGTGTAGAATGGTTAAGAGAGTATTCTAAAGGCTTAGAATGGTCTAGGAATGTGTACTAGGACTTATAATAACCATTAGAATGATCCTAAACATTGCATGCTACCCCAAGGGATGTAGAGGGTGTAGAATGAGTCCTTGGAGGTTCTAAGAAGTGTAGAATGGTTAAGAGAGTATTCTAAAGACTTAGAATGGTCTAGGAATGTGTATTAGGACTTCTAATAACCATTAGAATGATCCTAAACATTGCATGGTACCCCAAGGGACGTAGAGGGTGTACCATGAGTCCTTGGAGGTTCTAACAAGTGTAGAATGGTTAAAAGAGTATTCTAAAGGCTTAAAATGGTCTAGGAATTTGTATTAGGACTTATAATAACCATTAGAATGATCCTAAACATTGCATGGTACCCCAAGGGACGTAGAGGGTGTACCATGAGTCCTTGGAGGTTTTAACAAGTGTAGAATAGTTAAGAGAATTCTAAAGGCTTAGAATGGTCTAGGAATGTGTATTAGGACTTATAAGAACCATTAGAATGATCCTAAACATTGCATGGTACCCCAAGGGACATAGAGGGTGTACCATGAGTCCTTGGAGGTTCTAACAAGTGTCGAATGGTTAAGAGAGTATTCTAAAGGCCTAGAATGGTCTAGGAATGTGTATTAGGAATTATAATAACCATTAGAATGATCCTCAACATTGCATGGTACCCCAAGGGACGTAGAGGGTGCAGCATGACTCCTTGGAGGTTCTAATAAGTGTAGAGTGGTTAAGAGAGTATTCTAAAGGCTTAGAATGGTCTAGGAATTTGTACTAGGACTTATAATAACCATTAGAAAGATCCTAAACATTGCTCGAGTCCCCAAGGGACGTAGAGGGTGTAGAATGAGTCCTTGGAGGTTCTAACAAGTGTAGAATGGTTAAGAGAGTATTCTAAAGGCTTAGAATGGTCTAGGAATGTGTATTAGGACTTATAATAACCATTAGAATGATCCTAAACAATGCATGGTACCCCAAGGGACGTAGAGGGTGTAGCATGAGTCCTTGTAGGTTCTAACAAGTGTAGAATGGTTAAGAGAGTATTCTAAAGGCTTAGACTTTAGAATGGTCTAGGAATGTGTATTAGGACTTATAAGAACCATTAAAATGATCCTAAACATTGCTCGAGTCCCAAAGGGACTAGAGGGTGTAGGATGAGTCCTAGGAGGTTCTAATAAGTGAAGAATGGTTAAGAGAGTATTCTAAAGGCTTAGAATGGTCTAGGAATGTGTATTAGGACTTATAAGAACCATTAGAATGATCCTAAACAATGCATGGTACCCCATGGGACGTAGAGGGTGTACCATGAGTCCTTGGAGGTTCTAACAACTGTAAAATGGTTAAGAGAGTATTCTAAAGGCTTAGAATGGTCTAGGAATGTGTAATAGGACTTATAATAACCATTAGAATGATCCTAAACAATGCTTGAGTCCCCAAGGGACGTAGAGGGTTTACCATGAGTCCTTGGAGGTTCTAACAGGTGTAGAATGGTTAAGAGAGTATTCTAAAGGCTTAGAATGGTCTAGGAATGTGTATTAGGATTTATAAGAACCATTAGAATGATCCTAAACAATGTATGGTACCCCAAGGGACGTAGAGGGTGTACCATGAGTCCTTGGAGGTTCTAACAAGTGTAGAATGGTTAAGAGAGTATTCTAAAGGCTTAGAATAGTCTTGGAATGTGTATTAGGACTTTTTAGAACCATTAGAATGATCCTAAACATTGCTCGAGTCCCAAAGGGACGTAGAGGGTGCAGCATGAGTCGTTGGAGGTTCTAATAAGTGTAGAATGGTTAAGAGAGTATTTTAAAGGCTTAGAATGGTCTAGGAATTTGTACTAGGACTTATAATAACCATTAGAAAGATCCTAAACATTGCTCGAGTCCCCAAGGGACGTAGAGGGTGTAGAATGAGTCCTTGGAGGTTCTAACAAGTGTAGAATGGTTAAGAGAGGATTCTAAAGGCTTAGAATGGTCTAGGAATGTGTATTAGGACTTATAATAACCATTAGAATGATCCTAAACAATGCATGGTACCCCAAGGGACGTAGAGGGTGTAGCATGAGTCCTTGTAGGTTCTGACAAGTGTAGAATGGTTAAGAGAGTATTCTAAAGGCTTAGGCTTTAGAATGGTTTAGGAATGTGTATTAGGACTTATAAGAACCATTAGAATGATCCTAAACATTGCTCGAGTCCCAAAGGGACTAGAGGGTGTAGTATCAGTCCTAGGAGGTTCTAATAAGTGAAGAATGGTTAAGAGAGTATTCTAAAGGCTTAGAATGGTCTAGGAATGTGTATTAGGACTTATAAGAACCATTAGAATGATCCTAAACAATGCATGGTACCCCATGGGACGTAGAGGGTGTACCATGAGTCCTTGGAGGTTCTAACAACTGTAAAAATGGTTAAGAGAGTATTCTAAAGGCTTAGAATGGTCTAGGAATTTGTAATAGGACTTATAATAACCATTAGAATGATCCTAAACAATGCTTGAGTCCCCAAGGGACGTAAAGGGTGTACCATGAGTCCTTGGAGGTTCTAACAAGTGTAGAATGGTTAAGAGAGTATTCTAAAGGTTTACAATGGTCTTGGAATGTGTATTAGGACTTTTAAGAACCATTAGAATGATCCTAAACATTGCTCGAGTCCCCAAGGGACGTAGAGGGTGCAGCATGAGTCCTTGGAGGTTCTAATAAGTGTAGAATGGTTAAGAGAGTATTCTAAAGGCTTAGAATGGTCTAGGAATGTGTACTAGGACTTATAATAACCATTAGAATGATCCTAAACATTGCATGCTACCCCAAGGGATGTAGAGGGTGTAGAATGAGTCCTTGGAGGTTCTAAGAAGTGTAGAATGGTTAAGAGAGTATTCTAAAGACTTAGAATGGTCTAGGAATGTGTATTAGGACTTATAATAACCATTAGAATGATCCTAAACATTGCATGGTACCCCAAGGGACGTAGAGGGTGTACCATGAGTCCTTGGAGGTTCTAACAAGTGTAGAATGGTTAAAAGAGTATTCTAAAGGCTTAAAATGGTCTAGGAATTTGTATTAGGACTTATAATAACCATTAGAATGATCCTAAACATTGCATGGTACCCCAAGGGACGTAGAGGGTGTACCATGAGTCCTTGGAGGTTTTAACAAGTGTAGAATGGTTAAGAGAATTCTAAAGGCTTAGAATGGTCTAGGAATGTGTATTAGGACTTATAAGAACCATTAGAATGATCCTAAACATTGCATGGTACCCCAAGGGACATAGAGGGTGTACCATGAGTCCTTGGAGGTTCTAACAAGTGTCGAATGGTTAAGAGAGTATTCTAAAGGCCTAGAATGGTCTAGGAATGTGTATTAGGAATTATAATAACCATTAGAATGATCCTCAACATTGCATGGTACCCCAAGGGACGTAGAGGGTGCAGCATGAGTCCTTGGAGGTTCTAATAAGTGTAGAATGGTTAAGAGAGTATTCTAAAGGCTTAGAATGGTCTAGGAATTTGTACTAGGACTTATAATAACCATTAGAAAGATCCTAAACATTGCTCGAGTCCCCAAGGGACGTAGAGGGTGTAGAATGAGTCCTTGGAGGTTCTAACAAGTGTAGAATGGTTAAGAGAGTATTCTAAAGGCTTAGAATGGTCTAGGAATGTGTATTAGGACTTATAATAACCATTAGAATGATCCTAAACAATGCATGGTACCCCAAGGGACGTAGAGGGTGTAGCATGAGTCCTTGTAGGTTCTAACAAGTGTAGAATGGTTAAGAGAGTATTCTAAAGGCTTAGACTTTAGAATGGTCTAGGAATGTGTATTAGGACTTATAAGAACCATTAAAATGATCCTAAACATTGCTCGAGTCCCAAAGGGACTAGAGGGTGTAGGATGAGTCCTAGGAGGTTCTAATAAGTGAAGAATGGTTAAGAGAGTATTCTAAAGGCTTAGAATGGTCTAGGAATGTGTATTAGGACTTATAAGAACCATTAGAATGATCCTAAACAATGCATGGTACCCCATGGGACGTAGAGGGTGTACCATGAGTCCTTGGAGGTTCTAACAACTGTAAAATGGTTAAGAGAGTATTCTAAAGGCTTAGAATGGTCTAGGAATGTGTAATAGGACTTATAATAACCATTAGAATGATCCTAAACAATGCTTGAGTCCCCAAGGGACGTAGAGGGTTTACCATGATTCCTTGGAGGTTCTAACAGGTGTAGAATGGTTAGGAGAGTATTCTAAAGGCTTAGAATGGTCTAGGAATGTGTATTAGGACTTATAAGAACCATTAGAATGATCCTAAACAATGAATGGTACCCCAAGGGACGTAGAGGGTGTACCATGAGTGGAGGTTCTAACAAGTGTAGAATGGTTAAGAGAGTATTCTAAAGGCTTAGACTTTAGAATGGTCTAGGAATGTGTATTAGGACTTATAAGAACCATTAAAATGATCCTAAACATTGCTCGAGTCCCAAAGGGACTAGAGGGTGTAGGATGAGTCCTAGGAGGTTCTAATAAGTGAAGAATGGTTAAGAGAGTATTCTAAAGGCTTAGAATGGTCTAGGAATGTGTATTAGGACTTATAAGAACCATTAGAATGATCCTAAACAATGCATGGTACCCCATGGGACGTAGAGGGTGTACCATGAGTCCTTGGAGGTTCTAACAACTGTAAAAATGGTTAAGAGAGTATTCTAAAGGCTTAGAATGGTCTAGGAATTTGTAATAGGACTTATAATAACCATTAGAATGATCCTAAACAATCTTGAGTCCCCAAGGGACGTAAAGGGTGTACCATGAGTCCTTGGAGGTTCTAACAAGTGTAGAATGGTTAAGAGAGTATTCTAAAGGTTTACAATGGTCTTGGAATGTGTATTAGGACTTTTAAGAACCATTAGAATGATCCTAAACATTGCTCGAGTCCCCAAGGGACGTAGAGGGTGCAGCATGAGTCCTTGGAGGTTCTAATAAGTGTAGAATGGTTAAGAGAGTATTCTAAAGGCTTAGAATGGTCTAGGAATGTGTACTAGGACTTATAATAACCATTAGAATGATCCTAAACATTGCATGCTACCCCAAGGGATGTAGAGGGTGTAGAATGAGTCCTTGGAGGTTCTAAGAAGTGTAGAATGGTTAAGAGAGTATTCTAAAGACTTAGAATGGTCTAGGAATGTGTATTAGGACTTATAATAACCATTAGAATGATCCTAAACATTGCATGGTACCCCAAGGGACGTAGAGGGTGTACCATGAGTCCTTGGAGGTTCTAACAAGTGTAGAATGGTTAAAAGAGTATTCTAAAGGCTTAAAATGGTCTAGGAATTTGTATTAGGACTTATAATAACCATTAGAATGATCCTAAACATTGCATGGTACCCCAAGGGACGTAGAGGGTGTACCATGAGTCCTTGGAGGTTTTAACAAGTGTAGAATGGTTAAGAGAATTCTAAAGGCTTAGAATGGTCTAGGAATGTGTATTAGGACTTATAAGAACCATTAGAATGATCCTAAACATTGCATGGTACCCCAAGGGACATAGAGGGTGTACCATGAGTCCTTGGAGGTTCTAACAAGTGTCGAATGGTTAAGAGAGTATTCTAAAGGCCTAGAATGGTCTAGGAATGTGTATTAGGAATTATAATAACCATTAGAATGATCCTCAACATTGCATGGTACCCCAAGGGACGTAGAGGGTGCAGCATGAGTCCTTGGAGGTTCTAATAAGTGTAGAATGGTTAAGAGAGTATTCTAAAGGCTTAGAATGGTCTAGGAATTTGTACTAGGACTTATAATAACCATTAGAAAGATCCTAAACATTGCTCGAGTCCCCAAGGGACGTAGAGGGTGTAGAATGAGTCCTTGGAGGTTCTAACAAGTGTAGAATGGTTAAGAGAGTATTCTAAAGGCTTAGAATGGTCTAGGAATGTGTATTAGGACTTATAATAACCATTAGAATGATCCTAAACAATGCATGGTACCCCAAGGGACGTAGAGGGTGTAGCATGAGTCCTTGTAGGTTCTAACAAGTGTAGAATGGTTAAGAGAGTATTCTAAAGGCTTAGACTTTAGAATGGTCTAGGAATGTGTATTAGGACTTATAAGAACCATTAAAATGATCCTAAACATTGCTCGAGTCCCAAAGGGACTAGAGGGTGTAGGATGAGTCCTAGGAGGTTCTAATAAGTGAAGAATGGTTAAGAGAGTATTCTAAAGGCTTAGAATGGTCTAGGAATGTGTATTAGGACTTATAAGAACCATTAGAATGATCCTAAACAATGCATGGTACCCCATGGGACGTAGAGGGTGTACCATGAGTCCTTGGAGGTTCTAACAACTGTAAAATGGTTAAGAGAGTATTCTAAAGGCTTAGAATGGTCTAGGAATGTGTAATAGGACTTATAATAACCATTAGAATGATCCTAAACAATGCTTGAGTCCCCAAGGGACGTAGAGGGTTTACCATGATTCCTTGGAGGTTCTAACAGGTGTAGAATGGTTAAGAGAGTATTCTAAAGGCTTAGAATGGTCTAGGAATGTGTATTAGGACTTATAAGAACCATTAGAATGATCCTAAACAATGAATGGTACCCCAAGGGACGTAGAGGGTGTACCATGAGTGGAGGTTCTAACAAGTGTAGAATGGTTAAGAGAGTATTCTAAAGGCTTAGAATAGTCTTGGAATGTGTATTAGGACTTTTTAGAACCATTAGAATGATCCTAAACATTGCTCGAGTCCCAAAGGGACGTAGAGGGTGCAGCATGAGTCGTTGGAGGTTCTAACAAGCGTAGAATGGTTAAGAGAGTATTCTAAAGGCTTAGAATGGTCTAGGAATGTGTAATAGGACTTATAATAACCATTAGAATGATCATAAACAATGCTTGACTCCCCTAGGGACGTAGAGGGTGTAGCATGAGTCCTTGGAGGTTCTAACAAGTGTAGAATGGTTAAAAGAGTATTCTAAAGGCTTAGAATGGTCTAGTAATGTGTATTAGGACTTATAATAACCATTAGAATGATCCTAAACAATGCATATTACCCCAAGGGACGTAGAGGGTGTAGCATGAGTCCTTGTAGGTTCTAACATGTGTAGAATGGTTAAGAGAGTGTTCTAAAGGCTTAGAATGGTCTAGGAATGTGTATTAGGACTTATAAGAACCATTAGAATGATCCTAAACATTGCTCGAGTCCCCAAGGGACATAGAGGGTGTAGGATGAGTCCTTGGAGGTTTGAATAAGTGTAGAATGGTTAAGTGAGTATTCTAAAGGCTTAGAATGGTCTAGGAATGTGTATTAGGAAGTATAATAACCATTAGAATGATCCTAAACAATGCATGGTACCCCAAGGGACGTAGAGGGTGTACCATGAGTCCTTGGAGGTTCTAACAAGTGTAGAATGGTTAAGAGAGTATTCTAAAGGCTTAGACTTTAGAATGGTCTAGGAATGTGTATTAGGACTTATAAGAACCATTAGAATGATCCTAAACATTGCTCGAGTCCCAAAGGGACTAGAGGGTGTAGGATGAGTCCAAGGAGGTTCTAATAAGTGAAGAATGGTTAAGAGAGTATTCTAAAGGCTTAGAATGGTCTAGGAATGTGTATTAGGACTTATAAGAACCATTAGAATGATTCTAAACAATGCATGGTACCCCATGGGACGTAGAGGGTGTACCATGAGTCCTTGGAGGTTCTAACAACTGTAAAATGGTTAAGAGAGTATTCTAAAGGCTTAGAATGGTCTAGGAATTTGTAATAGGACTTATAATAACCATTAGAATGATCCTAAACAATGCTTGAGTCCCCAAGGGACGTAAAGGGTGTACCATGAGTCCTTGGAGGTTCTAACAAGTGTAGAATGGTTAAGAGAGTATTCTAAAGGTTTACAATGGTCTTGGAATGTGTATTAGGACTTTTAAGAACCATTAGAATGATCCTAAACATTGCTCGAGTCCCCAAGGGACGTAGAGGGTGCAGCATGAGTCCTTGGAGGTTCTAATAAGTGTAGAATGGTTAAGAGAGTATTCTAAAGGCTTAGAATGGTCTAGGAATGTGTACTAGGACTTATAATAACCATTAGAATGATCCTAAACATTGCATGCTACCCCAAGGGATGTAGAGGGTGTAGAATGAGTCCTAGGAGGTTCTAATAAGTGTAGAATGGTTAAGAGAGTATTCTAAAGACTTAGAATGGTCTAGGAATGTGTATTAGGACTTATAATAACCATTAGAATGATCCTAAACATTGCATGGTACCCCAAGGGACGTATAGGGTGTACCAGGAGTCCTTGGAGGTTCTAACAAGTGTAGAATGGTTAAAAGAGTATTCTAAAGGCTTAAAATGGTCTAGGAATTTGTATTAGGACTTATAATAACCATTAGAATGATCCTAAACATTGCATGGTACCCCAAGGGACGTAGAGGGTGTACCATGAGTCCTTGGAGGTTTTAACAAGTGTAGAATGGTTAAGAGAATTCTAAAGGCTTAGAATGGTTTAGGAATGTGTATTAGGACTTATAAGAACCATTAGAATGATCCTAAACATTGCATGGTACCCCAAGGGACATAGAGGGTGTACCATGAGTCCTTGGAGGTTCTAACAAGTGTCGAATGGTTAAGAGAGTATTCTAAAGGCCTAGAATGGTCTAGGAATGTGTATTAGGAATTATAATAACCATTAGAATGATCCTCAACATTGCATGGTATCCCAAGGGACGTAGAGGGTGCAGCATGAGTCCTTGGAGGTTCTAATAAGTGTAGAATGGTTAAGAGAGTATTCTAAAGGCTTAGAATGGTCTAGGAATTTGTACTACGACTTATAATAACCATTAGAAAAATCCTAAACATTGCTCGAGTCCCCAAGGGACGTAGAGGGTGTAGAATGAGTCCTTGGAGGTTCTAACAAGTGTAGAATGGTTAAGAGAGTATTCTAAAGGCTTAGAATGGTCTAGGAATGTGTATTAGGACTTATAATAACCGTTAGAATGATCCTAAACAATGCATGGTACCCCAAGGGACGTAGAGGGTGTAGCATGAGTCCTTGTAGGTTCTAACAAGTGTAGAATGGTTAAGAGAGTATTCTAAAGGCTTAGACTTTAGAATGGTCTAGGAATGTGTATTAGGACTTATAAGAACCATTAGAATGATCCTAAACATTGCTCGAGTCCCAAAGGGACTAGAGGGTGTAGGATGAGTCCTAGGAGGTTCTAATAAGTGAAGAATGGTTAAGAGAGTATTCTAAAGGCTTAGAATGGTCTAGGAATGTGTATTAGGACTTATAAGAAGCATTAGAATGATCCTAAACAATGCATGGTACCCCATGGGACGTAGAGGGTGTACCATGAGTCCTTGGAGGTTCTAACAACTGTAAAATGGTTAAGAGAGTATTCTAAAGGCTTAGAATGGTCTAGGAATGTGTAATAGGACTTATAATAACCATTAGAATGATCCTAAACAATGCTTGAGTCCCCAAGGGACGTAAAGGGTGTACCATGAGTCCTTGGAGGTTCTAACAAGTGTAGAATGGTTAAGAGAGTATTCTAAAGGTTTACAATGGTCTTGGAATGTGTATTAGGACTTTTAAGAACCATTAGAATGATCCTAAACATTGCTCGAGTCCCCAAGGGACGTAGAGGGTGCAGCATGAGTCCTTGGAGGTTCTAATAAGTGCAGAATGGTTAAGAGAGTATTCTAAAGGCTTAGAATGGTCTAGGAATGTGTACTAGGACTTATAATAACCATTAGAATGATCCTAAACATTGCATGGTACCCCAAGGGACGTAGAGGGTGTACCATGAGTCCTTGGAGGTTCTAACAAGTGTAGAATGGTTAAAAGAGTATTCTAAAGGCTTAAAATGGTCTAGGAATTTGTATTAGGACTTATAATAACCATTAGAATGATCCTAAACATTGCATGGTACCCCAAGGGACGTAGAGGGTGTACCATGAGTCCTTGGAGGTTTTAACAAGTGTAGAATGGTTAAGAGAATTCTAAAGGCTTAGAATGGTCTAGGAATGTGATTAGGACTTATAAGAACCATTAGAATGATCCTAAACATTGCATGGTACCCCAAGGGACATAGAGGGTGTACCATGAGTTCTTGGAGGTTCTAACAAGTGTCGAATGGTTAAGAGAGTATTCTAAAGGCCTAGAATGGTCTAGGAATGTGTATTAGGAATTATAATAACCATTAGGATGATCCTCAACATTGCATGGTACCTCAAGGGACGTAGAGGGTGTAGCATGAGTCCTTGGAGGTTCTAACAAGTGTAGAATGATTAAGAGAGTATTCTAAAGGCTTAGAATGGTCTAGGAATGTGGAATAGGACTTATAATAACCATTAGAATGATCCTAAACAATGCTTGAGTCCCCAAGGGACGTAGAGGGTGTAGCATGAGTCCTTGTAAGTTCTAACATGTGTAGAATGGTTAAGAGAGTGTTCTAAAGGCTTAGAATGGTCTAGGAATGTGTATTAGGACTTATAAGAACCATTAGAATGTTCCTAAACATTGCTCGAGTCCCCAAGGGACCAGAGGGTGTAGGATGAGTCCTTGGAGGTTCTAATAAGTGTAGAATGGTTAAGAGAGTATTCTAAAGGCTTAGAATGGTCTAGGAATGTGTATTAGGAATTATAATAACCATTAGAATGATCCTAAACAATGCATGGTACCCCAAGGGACGTAGAGGGTGTACCATGAGTCCTTGGAGGTTCTAACAAGTGTAGAATGGTTAAGAGAGTATTCTAAAGGCTTAAAATGGTCTAGGAATGTGTATTATTACTTATAATAACCATTAGAATGATCCTAAACATTGCATGGTACCCTAAGGGAAGTAGAGGGTGTACCATGAGTCCTTGGAGGTTCTAACAAGTGTAGAATGGTAAAGAGAGTATTCTAAAGGCTTAGAATGGTCTAGGAATTTGTATTAGGACTTATAATATCCATTAGAATGATCCTAAACATTGTATGGTACCCCAAGGGACGTAGAGGATGTAGCATGACTCCTTGGAGGTTCTAACAACTGTAGAATGGTTAAGAGAGTATTCTAAAGGCTTAGAATGGTCTAGGAATGTGTATTAGGAATTATAAGAACCATAAGAATGATCCTAAACATTGTTCGAGTCCCCAAGGGACCTAGAGGGTGTAGCATGAGTCCTTGGAAGTTCTAATAAGTGTAGAATGGTTAAGAGAGTATTCTAAAGGCTTAGAATGGTCTATGAGTGTGTATTAGGACTTATAAGAACCATTAGAATGATCCTAAACAATGCATGGTACCCCAAGGGTTGTAGAGGGTGTACCATGAATCCTTGGTGGTTCTAACAAGCGTAGAATGGTTGAGAGAGTATTCTAAAGGCTTAGAATGGTCTAGGAATGTGTAAGAGGACTTATAATAACCATTAGAATGATCCTAAACAATGCTTGAGTATTTTAGGGACGTAGAGGGTGTAGCATGAGTCCATGGAGGTTCTAACAAGTGTAGAATGGTTAAGAGAGTATTCTAAAGGCTTAGAATGGTCTAGGAATGTGGAATAGGACTTATAATAACCATTAGAATGATCCTAAACAATGCTTGAGTCCCCAAGGGACGTAGAGGGTGTACCATGAGTCCTTGGAGGTTCTAACAATTGTAGAATGGTTAAAAGAGTATTCTAAAGGCTTAGAATGGTCTAGGAATGTGTAATAGGACTTATAATAACCATTAGAATGATCCTAAACAATGCTTGAGTCCCCAACGGACGTAGAGGGTGTACCATGAGTCCTTGGAGGTTCTAACAAGTGTAGAATGGTTAAGATAGTATTCTAAAGGCTTAGAATGGTCTTGGAATGTGTATTAGGACTTTTAAGAACCACTAGAATGATCCTAAGCATTGCATGGTACCCCAAGGGACGTAGAGGGTGTACCATGAGTTCTTGGAGGTTCTAATAAGTGTAGAATGGTTAAGAGAGTATTCTAATGGCTTAGAATGGTCTAGGAATGTGTATTAGGACTTATAAGAACCATTAGAATGATCCTAAACAATGCATGGTACCCCAAGGGTTGTAGAGGGTGTACCATGAATCCTTGGAGGTTCTAACAAGCGTAGAATGGTTAAGAGAGTATTCTAAAGGCTTAGAATGGTCTAGGAATGTGTAATAGGACTTATAATAACCATTAGAATGATCCTAAACAATGCTTGACTCCCCTAGGGACGTAGAGGGTGTAGCATGAGTCCTTGGAGGTTCTAACAAGTGTAGAATGGTTAAAAGAGTATTCTAAAGGCTTAGAATGGTCTAGTAATGTGTATTAGGACTTATAATAACCATTAGAATGATCCTAAACAATGCATAGTACCCCAAGGGACGTAGAGGGTGTAGCATGAGTCCTTGTAGGTTCTAACATGTGTAGAATGGTTAAGAGAGTGTTCTAAAGGCTTAGAATGGTCTAGGAATGTGTATTACGACTTATAAGAACCATTAGAATGATCCTAAACATTGCTCGAGTCCCCAAGGGACATAGAGGGTGTAGGATGAGTCCTTGGAGGTTTGAATAAGTGTAGAATGGCTAAGTGAGTATACTAAAGACTTAGAATGGTCTAGGAATGTGTATTAGGACTTATAATAACCATTAGAATGATCCTAAACAATGCATGGTACCCCAAAGGACGTAGAGGGTGTAGCATGAGTCCTTGTAGGTTCTAACAAGTGTAGAATGGTTAAGAGAGTATTCTAAAGGTTTACAATGGTCTTGGAATGTGTATTAGGACTTTTAAGAACCATTAGAATGATCCTAAACATTGCTCGAGTCCCCAAGGGACGTAGAGGGTGCAGCATGAGTCCTTGGAGGTTCTAATAAGTGTAGAATGGTTAAGAGAGTATTCTAAAGGCTTAGAATGGTCTAGGAATGTGTACTAGGACTTATAATAACCATTAGAATGATCCTAAACATTGCATGGTACCCCAAGTGACGTAGAGGGTGTACCATGAGTCCTTGGAGGTTCTAACAAGTGTAGAATGGTTAAAAGAGTATTCTAAAGGCTTAAAATGGTCTAGGAATTTGTATTAGGACTTATAATAACCATTAGAATGATCCTAAACATTGCATGGTACCCCATGGGACGTAGAGGGTGTACCACGAGTCCTTGGAGGTTTTAACAAGTGTAGAATGGTTAAGAGAATTCTAAAGGCTTAGAATGGTCTAGGAATGTGATTAGGACTTATAAGAACCATTAGAATGATCCTAAACATTGCATGGTACCCCAAGGGACATAGAGGGTGTACCATGAGTCCTTGGAGGTTCTAACAAGTGTCGAATGGTTAATAGAGTATTCTAAAGGCCTAGAATGGTCTAGGAATGTGTATTAGGAATTATAATAACCATTAGGATGATCCTCAACATTGCATGGTACCCCAAGGGACGTAGAGGGTGTAGCATGAGTCCTTGGAGGTTCTAACAAGTGTAGAATGATTAAGAGAGTATTCTAAAGGCTTAGAATGGTCTAGGAATGTGGAATAGGACTTATAATAACCATTAGAATGATCCTAAACAATGCTTGAGTCCCCAAGGGACGTAGAGGGTGTAGCATGAGTCCTTGTAAGTTCTAACATGTGTAGAATGGTTAAGAGAGTGTTCTAAAGGCTTAGAATGGTCTAGGAATGTGTATTAGGACTTATAAGAACCATTAGAATGTTCCTAAACATTGCTCGAGTCCCCAAGGGACCAGAGGGTGTACGATGAGTCCTTGGAGGTTCTAATAAGTGTAGAATGGTTAAGAGAGTATTCTAAAGGCTTAGAATGGTCTAGGAATGTGTATTAGGAATTATAATAACCATTAGAATGATCCTAAACAATGCATGGTACCCCAAGGGACGTAGAGGGTGTACCATGAGTCCTTGGAGGTTCTAACAAGTGTAGAATGGTTAAGAGAGTATTCTAAAGGCTTAGAATGGTCTAGGAATGTGTACTATTACTTATAATAACCATTAGAATGATCCTAAACATTGCATGGTACCCTAAGGGAAGTAGAGGGTGTACCATGAGTCCTTGGAGGTTCTAACAAGTGTAGAATGGTAAAGAGAGTATTCTAAAGGCTTAGAATGGTCTAGGAATTTGTATTAGGACTTATAATATCCATTAGAATGATCCTAAACATTGTATGGTACCCCAAGGGACGTAGAGGATGTAGCATGACTCCTTGGAGGTTCTAACAACTGTAGAATGGTTAAGAGAGTATTCTAAAGGCTTAGAATGGTCTAGGAATGTGTATTAGGAATTATAAGAACCATAAGAATGATCCTAAACATTGTTCGAGTCCCCAAGGGACCTAGAGGGTGTAGCATGAGTCCTTGGAAGTTCTAATAAGTGTAGAATGGTTAAGAGAGTATTCTAAAGGCTTAGAATGGTCTATGAGTGTGTATTAGGACTTATAAGAACCATTAGAATGATCCTAAACAATGCATGGTACCCCAAGGGTTGTAGAGGGTGTACCATGAATCCTTGGTGGTTCTAACAAGCGTAGAATGGTTGAGAGAGTATTCTAAAGGCTTAGAATGGTCTAGGAATGTGTAAGAGGACTTATAATAACCATTAGAATGATCCTAAACAATGCTTGAGTATTTTAGGGACGTAGAGGGTGTAGCATGAGTCCATGGAGGTTCTAACAAGTGTAGAATGGTTAAGAGAGTATTCTAAAGGCTTAGAATGGTCTAGGAATGTGGAATAGGACTTATAATAACCATTAGAATGATCCTAAACAATGCTTGAGTCCCCAAGGGACGTAGAGGGTGTACCATGAGTCCTTGGAGGTTCTAACAATTGTAGAATGGTTAAAAGAGTATTCTAAAGGCTTAGAATGGTCTAGGAATGTGTAATAGGACTTATAATAACCATTAGAATGATCCTAAACAATGCTTGAGTCCCCAACGGACGTAGAGGGTGTACCATGAGTCCTTGGAGGTTCTAACAAGTGTAGAATGGTTAAGATAGTATTCTAAAGGCTTAGAATGGTCTTGGAATGTGTATTAGGACTTTTAAGAACCACTAGAATGATCCTAAGCATTGCATGGTACCCCAAGGGACGTAGAGGGTGTACCATGAGTTCTTGGAGGTTCTAATAAGTGTAGAATGGTTAAGAGAGTATTCTAATGGCTTAGAATGGTCTAGGAATGTGTATTAGGACTTATAAGAACCATTAGAATGATCCTAAACAATGCATGGTACCCCAAGGGTTGTAGAGGGTGTACCATGAATCCTTGGAGGTTCTAACAAGCGTAGAATGGTTAAGAGAGTATTCTAAAGGCTTAGAATGGTCTAGGAATGTGTAATAGGACTTATAATAACCATTAGAATGATCCTAAACAATGCTTGACTCCCCTAGGGACGTAGAGGGTGTAGCATGAGTCCTTGGAGGTTCTAACAAGTGTAGAATGGTTAAAAGAGTATTCTAAAGGCTTAGAATGGTCTAGTAATGTGTATTAGGACTTATAATAACCATTAGAATGATCCTAAACAATGCATAGTACCCCAAGGGACGTAGAGGGTGTAGCATGAGTCCTTGTAGGTTCTAACATGTGTAGAATGGTTAAGAGAGTGTTCTAAAGGCTTAGAATGGTCTAGGAATGTGTATTACGACTTATAAGAACCATTAGAATGATCCTAAACATTGCTCGAGTCCCCAAGGGACATAGAGGGTGTAGGATGAGTCCTTGGAGGTTTGAATAAGTGTAGAATGGCTAAGTGAGTATTCTAAAGACTTAGAATGGTCTAGGAATGTGTATTAGGACTTATAATAACCATTAGAATGATCCTAAACAATGCATGGTACCCCAAAGGACGTAGAGGGTGTAGCATGAGTCCTTGTAGGTTCTAACAAGTGTAGAATGGTTAAGAGAGTATTCTAAAGGCTTAGAATGGTCTAGGAATGTGTATTAGGACTTATAAGAACCATTAGAATGTTCCTAAACATTGCTCGAGTCCCCAAGGGACCAGAGGGTGTAGGATGAGTCCTTGGAGGTTCTAATAAGTGTAGAATGGTTAAGAGAGTATTCTAAAGGCTTAGAATGGTCTAGGAATGTGTATTAGGAATTATAATAACCATTAGAATGATCCTAAACAATGCATGGTACCCCAAGGGACGTAGAGGGTGTACCATGAGTCCTTGGAGGTTCTAACAAGTGTAGAATGGTTAAGAGAGTATTCTAAAGGCTTAGAATGGTCTAGGAATGTGTATTATTACTTATAATAACCATTAGAATGATCCTAAACATTGCATGGTACCCTAAGGGAAGTAGAGGGTGTACCATGAGTCCTTGGAGGTTCTAACAAGTATAGAATGGTAAAGAGAGTATTCTAAAGGCTTAGAATGGTCTAGGAATTTGTATTAGGACTTATAATATCCATTAGAATGATCCTAAACATTGTATGGTACCCCAAGGGACGTAGAGGATGTAGCATGACTCCTTGGAGGTTCTAACAACTGTAGAATGGTTAAGAGAGTATTCTAAAGGCTTAGAATGGTCTAGGAATGTGTATTAGGAATTATAAGAACCATTAGAATGATCCTAAACATTGTTCGAGTCCCCAAGGGACATAGTGGGTGTAGCATGAGTCGTTGGAAGTTCTAATAAGTGTAGAATGGTTAAGAGAGTATTCTAAAGGTTTGAATGGTCTATGAGTGTGTATTAGGACTTATAAGAACCATTAGAATGATCCTAAACAATGCATGGTACCCCAAGGGTTGTAGAGGGTGTACCATGAATCCTTGGTGGTTCTAACAAGCGTAGAATGGTTGAGAGAGTATTCTAAAGGCTTAGAATGGTCTAGGAATGTGTAAGAGGACTTATAATAACCATTAGAATGATCCTAAACAATGCTTGAGTATTTTAGGGACGTAGAGGGTGTAGCATGAGTCCATGGAGGTTCTAACAAGTGTAGAATGGTTAAGAGAGTATTCTAAAGGCTTAGAATGGTCTAGGAATGTGGAATAGGACTTATAATAACCATTAGAATGATCCTAAACAATGCTTGAGTCCCCAAGGGACGTAGAGGGTGTACCATGAGTCCTTGGAGGTTCTAACAATTGTAGATTGGTTAAAAGAGTATTCTAAAGGCTTAGAATGGTCTGGGAATGTGTAATAGGACTTATAATAACCATTAGAATGATCCTAAACAATGCTTGACTCCCCTAGGGACGTAGAGGGTGTAGCATGAGTCCTTGGAGGTTCTAACAAGTGTAGAATGGTTAAAAGAGTATTCTAAAGGCTTAGAATGGTCTAGTAATGTGTATTAGGACTTATAATAACCATTAGAATGATCCTAAACAATGCATAGTACCCCAAGAGACGTAGAGGGTGTAGCATGAGTCCTTGTAGGTTCTAACATGTGTAGAATGGTTAAGAGAGTGTTCTAAAGGGTTAGAATGGTCTAGGAATGTGTATTACGACTTATAAGAACCATTAGAATGATCCTAAACATTGCTCGAGTCCCCAAGGGACATAGAGGGTGTAGGATGAGTCCTTGGAGGTTTGAATAAGTGTAGAATGGCTAAGTGAGTATTCTAAAGACTTAGAATGGTCTAGGAATGTGTATTAGGACTTATAATAACCATTAGAATGATCCTAAACAATGCATGGTACCCCAAGGGACGTAGAGGGTGTACCATGAGTCCTTGGAGGTTCTAACAAGTGTAGAATGGTTAAGAGAGTATTCTAAAGGCTTAGAATGGTCTAGGAATGTGTATTATTACTTATAATAACCATTAGAATGATCCTAAACATTGCATGGTACCCTAAGGGAAGTAGAGGGTGTACCATGAGTCCTTGGAGGTTCTAACAAGTGTAGAATGGTAAAGAGAGTATTCTAAAGGCTTAGAATGGTCTAGGAATTTGTATTAGGACTTATAATATCCATTAGAATGATCCTAAACATTGTATGGTACCCCAAGGGACGTAGAGGATGTAGCATGACTCCTTGGAGGTTCTAACAACTGTAGAATGGTTAAGAGAGTATTCTAAAGGCTTAGAATGGTCTAGGAATGTGTATTAGGAATTATAAGAACCATAAGAATGATCCTAAACATTGTTCGAGTCCCCAAGGGACCTAGAGGGTGTAGCATGAGTCCTTGGAAGTTCTAATAAGTGTAGAATGGTTAAGAGAGTATTCTAAAGGCTTAGAATGGTCTATGAGTGTGTATTAGGACTTATAAGAACCATTAGAATGATCCTAAACAATGCATGGTACCCCAAGGGTTGTAGAGGGTGTACCATGAATCCTTGGTGGTTCTAACAAGCGTAGAATGGTTGAGAGAGTATTCTAAAGGCTTAGAATGGTCTAGGAATGTGTAAGAGGACTTATAATAACCATTAGAATGATCCTAAACAATGCTTGAGTATTTTAGGGACGTAGAGGGTGTAGCATGAGTCCATGGAGGTTCTAACAAGTGTAGAATGGTTAAGAGAGTATTCTAAAGGCTTAGAATGGTCTAGGAATGTGGAATAGGACTTATAATAACCATTAGAATGATCCTAAACAATGCTTGAGTCCCCAAGGGACGTAGAGGGTGTATCATGAGTCCTTGGAGGTTCTAACAATTGTAGAATGGTTAAAAGAGTATTCTAAAGGCTTAGAATGGTCTAGGAATGTGTAATAGGACTTATAATAACCATTAGAATGATCCTAAACAATGCTTGAGTCCCCAACGGACGTAGAGGGTGTACCATGAGTCCTTGGAGGTTCTAACAAGTGTAGAATGGTTAAGATAGTATTCTAAAGGCTTAGAATGGTCTTGGAATGTGTATTAGGACTTTTAAGAACCACTAGAATGATCCTAAGCATTGCATGGTACCCCAAGGGACGTAGAGGGTGTACCATGAGTTCTTGGAGGTTCTAATAAGTGTAGAATGGTTAAGAGAGTATTCTAATGGCTTCGAATGGTCTAGGAATGTGTATTAGGACTTATAAGAACCATTAGAATGATCCTAAACAATGCATGGTACCCCAAGGGTTGTAGAGGGTGTACCATGAATCCTTGGAGGTTCTAACAAGCGTAGAATGGTTAAGAGAGTATTCTAAAGGCTTAGAATGGTCTAGGAATGTGTAATAGGACTTATAATAACCATTAGAATGATCCTAAACAATGCTTGACTCCCCTAGGGACGTAGAGGGTGTAGCATGAGTCCTTGGAGGTTCTAACAAGTGTAGAATGGTTAAAAGAGTATTCTAAAGGCTTAGAATGGTCTAGTAATGTGTATTAGGACTTATAATAACCATTAGAATGATCCTAAACAATGCATAGTACCCCAAGGGACGTAGAGGGTGTAGCATGAGTCCTTGTAGGTTCTAACATGTGTAGAATGGTTAAGAGAGTGTTCTAAAGGCTTAGAATGGTCTAGGAATGTGTATTACG
This sequence comes from Crotalaria pallida, assembly GCA_037953625.1. Classification (NCBI taxonomy): domain Eukaryota; kingdom Viridiplantae; phylum Streptophyta; class Magnoliopsida; order Fabales; family Fabaceae; genus Crotalaria; species Crotalaria pallida. The sequence goes on along the minus strand of CM075655.1, from coordinate 59,211,914 downwards.
ACTTATAAGAACCATTAGAATGATCCTAAACATTGCTCGAGTCCCCAAGGGACATAGAGGGTGTAGGATGAGTCCTTGGAGGTTTGAATAAGTGTAGAATGGCTAAGTGAGTATTCTAAAGACTTAGAATGGTCTAGGAATGTGTATTAGGACTTATAATAACCATTAGAATGATCCTAAACAATGCATGGTACCCCAAAGGACGTAGAGGGTGTAGCATGAGTCCTTGTAGGTTCTAACAAGTGTAGAATGGTTAAGAGAGTATTCTAAAGGCTTAGAATGGTCTAGGAATGTGTATTAGGACTTATAAGAACCATTAGAATGTTCCTAAACATTGCTCGAGTCCCCAAGGGACCAGAGGGTGTAGGATGGTCCTTGGAGGTTCTAATAAGTGTAGAATGGTTAAGAGAGTATTCTAAAGGCTTAGAATGGTCTAGGAATGTGTATTAGGAATTATAATAACCATTAGAATGATCCTAAACAATGCATGGTACCCCAAGGGACGTAGAGGGTGTACCATGAGTCCTTGGAGGTTCTAACAAGTGTAGAATGGTTAAGAGAGTATTCTAAAGGCTTAGAATGGTCTAGGAATGTGTATTATTACTTATAATAACCATTAGAATGATCCTAAACATTGCATGGTACCCTAAGGGAAGTAGAGGGTGTACCATGAGTCCTTGGAGGTTCTAACAAGTATAGAATGGTAAAGAGAGTATTCTAAAGGCTTAGAATGGTCTAGGAATTTGTATTAGGACTTATAATATCCATTAGAATGATCCTAAACATTGTATGGTACCCCAAGGGACGTAGAGGATGTAGCATGACTCCTTGGAGGTTCTAACAACTGTAGAATGGTTAAGAGAGTATTCTAAAGGCTTAGAATGGTCTAGGAATGTGTATTAGGAATTATAAGAACCATTAGAATGATCCTAAACATTGTTCGAGTCCCCAAGGGACATAGTGGGTGTAGCATGAGTCGTTGGAAGTTCTAATAAGTGTAGAATGGTTAAGAGAGTATTCTAAAGGTTTGAATGGTCTATGAGTGTGTATTAGGACTTATAAGAACCATTAGAATGATCCTAAACAATGCATGGTACCCCAAGGGTTGTAGAGGGTGTACCATGAATCCTTGGTGGTTCTAACAAGCGTAGAATGGTTGAGAGAGTATTCTAAAGGCTTAGAATGGTATAGGAATGTGTAAGAGGACTTATAATAACCAATAGAATGATCCTAAACAATGCTTGAATATTTTAGGGACGTAGAGGGTGTAGCATGAGTCCATGGAGGTTCTAACAAGTGTAGAATGGTTAAGAGAGTATTCTAAAGGCTTAGAATGGTCTAGGAATGTGTAATAGGACTTATAATAACCATTAGAATGATCCTAAACAATGCTTGAGTCCCCAAGGGACGTAGAGGGTGTACCATGAGTCCTTGGAGGTTCTAACAAGTGTAGAATGGTTAAGATAGTATTCTAAAGGCTTAGAATGGTCTTGGAATGTGTATTAGGACTTTTAAGAACCACTAGAATGATCCTAAGCATTGCATGGTACCCCGAGGGACGTAGAGGGTGTACCATGAGTTCTTGGAGGTTCTAATAAGTGTAGAATGGTTAAGAGAGTATTTTAATGGCTTAGAATGGTCTAGGAATTTGTATTAGGACTTATAAGAACCATTAGAATGATCCTAAACAATGCATGGTACCCCAAGGGTTGTAGAGGGTGTACCGTGAATCCTTGGAGGTTCTAACAAGCGTAGAATGGTTAAGAGAGTATTCTAAAGGCTTAGAATGGTCTAGGAATGTGTAATAGGACTTATAATAACCATTAGAATGATCCTAAACAATGCTTGACTCCCCTAGGGACGTAGAGGGTGTAGCATGAGTCCTTGGAGGTTCTAACAAGTGTAGAATGGTTAAAAGAGTATTCTAAAGGCTTAGAATGGTCTAGTAATGTGTATTAGGACTTATAATAACCATTAGAAGGATCCTAAACAATGCATAGTACCCCAAGGGACGTAGAGGGTGTAGCATGAGTCCTTGTAGGTTCTATCATGTGTAGAATGGTTAAGAGAGTGTTCTAAAGGCTTAGAATGGTCTAGGAATGTGTATTACAACTTATAAGAACCATTAGAATGATCCTAAACATTGCTCGAGTCCCCAAGGGACATAGAGGGTGTAGGATGAGTCCTTGGAGGTTTGAATAAGTGTAGAATGGTTAAGTGAGTATTCTAAAGGCTTAGAATGGTCTAGGAATGTGTATTAGGACTTATAATAACCATTAGAATGATCCTAAACAATGCATGGTACCCCAAGGGACGTAGAGGGTGTAGCATGAGTCCTTGTAGGTTCTAACAAGTGTAGAATGGTTAAGAGAGTATTCTAAAGGCTTAGAATGGTCTAGGAATGTGTATTAGGACTTATAAGAACCATTAGAATGTTCCTAAACATTGCTCGAGTCCCCAAGGGACCAGAGGGTGTAGGATGAGTCCTTGGAGGTTCTAATAAGTGTAGAATGGTTAAGAGAGTATTCTAAAGGCTTAGAATGGTCTAGGAATGTGTAATAGGACTTATAATAACCATTAGAATGATCCTAAACAATGCTTGACTCCCCTAGGGACGTAGAGGGTGTAGCATGAGTCCTTGGAGGTTCTAACAAGTGTAGAATGGTTAAAAGAGTATTCTAAAGGCTTAGAATGGTCTAGTAATGTGTATTAGGACTTATAATAACCATTAGAATGATCCTAAACAATGCATAGTACCCCAAGGGACGTAGAGGGTGTAGCATGAGTCCTTGTAGGTTCTAACATGTGTAGAATGGTTAAGAGAGTGTTCTAAAGGCTTAGAATGGTCTAGGAATGTGTATTACGACTTATAAGAACCATTAGAATGATCCTAAACATTGCTCGAGTCCCCAAGGGACATAGAGGGTGTAGGATGAGTCCTTGGAGGTTTGAATAAGTGTAGAATGGTTAAGTGAGTATTCTAAAGGCTTAGAATGGTCTAGGAATGTGTATTAGGACTTATAATAACCATTAGAATGATCCTAAACAATGCATGGTACCCCAAGGGACGTAGAGGGTGTAGCATGAGTCCTTGTAGGTTCTAACAAGTGTAGAATGGTTAAGAGAGTATTCTAAAGGCTTAGAATGGTCTAGGAATGTGTATTAGGACTTATAAGAACCATTAGAATGTTCCTAAACATTGCTCGAGTCCCCAAGGGACCAGAGGGTGTAGGATGAGTCCTTGGAGGTTCTAATAAGTGTAGAATGGTTAAGAGAGTATTCTAAAGGCTTAGAATGGTCTAGGAATGTGTAATAGGACTTATAATAACCATTAGAATGATCCTAAACAATGCTTGACTCCCCTAGGGACGTAGAGGGTGTAGCATGAGTCCTTGGAGGTTCTAACAAGTGTAGAATGGTTAAAAGAGTATTCTAAAGGCTTAGAATGGTCTAGTAATGTGTATTAGGACTTATAATAACCATTAGAATGATCCTAAACAATGCATCGTACCCCAAGGGATGTAGAGGGTGTAGCATGAGTCCTTGTAGGTTCTAACATGTGTAGAATGGTTAAGAGAGTGTTCTAAAGGCTTAGAATGGTCTAGGAATGTGTATTACGACTTATAAGAACCATTAGAATGATCCTAAACATTGCTCGAGTCCCCAAGGGACATAGAGGGTGTAGGATGAGTCCTTGGAGGTTTGAATAAGTGTAGAATGGTTAAGTGAGTATTCTAAAGGCTTAGAATGGTCTAGGAATGTGTATTAGGACTTATAATAACCATTAGAATGATCCTAAACAATGCATGGTACCCCAAGGGACGTAGAGGGTGTAGCATGAGTCCTTGTAGGTTCTAACAAGTGTAGAATGGTTAAGAGAGTATTCTAAAGGCTTAGAATGGTCTAGGAATGTGTATTAGGACTTATAAGAACCATTAGAATGTTCCTAAACATTGCTCGAGTCCCCAAGGGACCAGAGGGTGTAGGATGAGTCCTTGGAGGTTCTAATAAGTGTAGAATGGTTAAGAGAGTATTCTAAAGGCTTAGAATGGTCTAGGAATGTGTATTAGGAATTATAATAACCATTAGAATGATCCTAAACAATGCATGGTACCCCAAGGGACGTAGAGGGTGTACCATGAGTCCTTGGAGGTTCTAACAAGTGTAGAATGGTTAAGAGAGTATTCTAAAGGCTTAGAATGGTCTAGGAATTTGTATTAGGACTTATAATATCCATTAGAATGATCCTAAACATTGTATGGTACCCCAAGGGACGTAGAGGATGTAGCATGACTCCTTGGAGGTTCTAACAACTGTAGAATGGTTAAGAGAGTATTCTAAAGGCTTAGAATGGTCTAGGAATGTGTACTAGGACTTATAAGAACCATTAGGATGATCCTAAACATTGTTCGAGTCCCCAAGGGACCTAGAGGGTGTAGCATGAGTCCTTGGAAGTTCTAATAAGTGTAGAATGGTTAAGAGAGTATTCTAAAGGCTTAGAATGGTCGATGAGTGTGTATTAGGACTTATAATAACCATTAGAATGATCCTAAACAATGCTTGAGTATTTTAGGGACGTAGAGGGTGTAGCATGAGTCCATGGAGGTTCTAACAAGTGTAGAATGGTTAAGAGAGTATTCTAAAGGCTTAGAATGATCTAGGAATATGTATTAGGACTTATAATAACCATTAGAATGATTCTAAACATTGCATGGTACCACAAGGGAGGTAGAGGGTGTAGCATGAGTCCTTGGACGTTCTAACAAGTGTACAATGGTTAAGAGAGCATTCTAAAGGCTTAGAATGGTCTTGGAAGGTGTATTAGGACTTATAATAACCATTAGAATGATCCTAAACATTGCATGGTACCCCAAGGGACGTAGAGGGTGTACCATGAGTCCTTGGAGGTTCTAACAAGTGTAGAATGGATAAAAGAGTATTCTAAAGGCTTAAAATGGTCTAGGAATTTGTATTAGGACTTATAATAACCAGTAGAATGATCCTAAACATTGAATGGTACCCCAAGGGACGTAGAGGGTGTACCATGAGTCCTTGGAGGTTCTAACAAGTGTAGAATGGTTAAGAGAGTATTCTAAAGGCTTAGAATGGTCTAGGAATGTGTAATAGGACTTATAATAACCATTAGAGTGATCCTAAACAATGCTTGAGTCCCCAAGGGACATAGAGGGTGTACCATGAGTCCTTGGAGGTTCTAACAAGTGTAGAATGGTTAAAAGAGTATTCTAGAGGCTTAGAATGGTCTTGGAATGTGTATTAGGACTTATAAGAACCATTAGAATGATCCTAAACATTGCTCGAGTCCCCAAGGGACGTAGAGGGTGCAGCATGAGTCCTTGGAGGTTCTAATATGTGTAGAATGGTTAAGAGAGTATTCTAAAGACTTATAATAACCATTAGAATGATCCTAAACATTGCTCGAGTCCCAAGGGACTAGAGGGTGTAGGATGAGTCCTTGGAGGTTCTAATAAGTGAAGAATGGTTAAGAGAGTATTGTAAAGGCTTAGAATGGTCTAGGAATGTTTATTAGGACTTATAAGAACCATTAGAATGATCCTAAACAATGCATGGTACCCCATGGGACGTAGAGGGTGTACCATGAGTCCTTGGAGGTTCTAACAAATGTAAAATGGTTAAGAGAGTATTCTAAAGGCTTAGAATGGTCTAGGAATGTGTAATAGGTATTATAATAACCATTAGAATGATCCTAAACAATGCTTGAGTCCCCAAGGGACGTAGAGGGTGTACCATGAGTCCTTGGAGGTTCTAACACGTGTAGAATGGTTAAGAGAGTATTCTAAAGGCTAAGAATGGTCTTGGACTGTGCATTAGGACTTATAATAACCATTAGAATGATCCTAAAGAAAGCTTGAGTCCCCAAGGGACGTAGAGGGTATACCATGAGTCCTTGGAGGTTCTAACAAGTGTAGAATGGTTAAGAGAGTATTCTAAAGGCTTAGAATGGTCTTGGAATGTGTATTAGGACTTATAAGAACCATTAGAATGATCCTAAACATTGCTCGAATCCCCAAGGGACGTAGAGGGTGCAGCATGAGTCCTTGGAGGTTCTAATAAGTGTAGAATGGTTAAGAGAGTATTCTAAAGGCTTAGAATGGTCTAGGAATGTGTACTAGGACTTATAATAACCATTAGAATGTTCCTAAACATTGCATGCTACCCCAAGGGATGTAGAGGGTGTAGCATGAGTCCTTGGACGTTCTAACAAGTGTAGAATGGTTAAGAGAGTATTCTAAAGGCTTAGAATGGTGTTGGAATGTGTATTAGGACTTATAATAACCATTAGAATGATCCTAAACATTGCATGGTACCCCAAGGGACGTAGAGGGTGTACCATGAGTCCTTGGAGGTTCTAACAAGTGTAGAATGGTTAAAAGAGTATTCTAAAGGCTTAAAATGGTCTAGGAATTTGTATTAGGACTTATAATAACCAGTAGAATGATCCTAAACATTGCATGGTACCCCAAGGGACGTAGAGGGTGTACCATGAGTCCTTGGAGGTTCTAACAAGTGTAGAATGGTTAAGAGAGTATTCTAAAGGCTTAGAATGGTCTAGGAATGTGTAATAGGACTTATAATAACCATTAGAGTGATCCTAAACAATGCTTGAGTCCCCAAGGGACATAGAGGGTGTACCATGAGTCCTTGGAGGTTCTAACAAGTGTAGAATGGTTAAAAGAGTATTCTAGAGGCTTAGAATGGTCTTGGAATGTGTATTAGGACTTATAAGAACCATTAGAATGATCCTAAACATTGCTCGAGTCCCCAAGGGACGTAGAGGGTGCAGCATGAGTCCTTGGAGGTTCTAATATGTGTAGAATGGTTAAGAGAGTATTCTAAAGACTTATAATAACCATTAGAATGATCTTAAACATTGCTCGAGTCCCAAGGGACTAGAGGGTGTAGGATGAGTCCTTGGAGGTTCTAATAAGTGAAGAATGGTTAAGAGAGTATTGTAAAGGCTTAGAATGGTCTAGGAATGTTTATTAGGACTTATAAGAACCATTAGAATGATCCTAAACAATGCATGGTACCCCATGGGACGTAGAGGGTGTACCATGAGTCCTTGGAGGTTCTAACAAATGTAAAATGGTTAAGAGAGTATTCTAAAGGCTTAGAATGGTCTAGGAATGTGTAATAGGTATTATAATAACCATTAGAATGATCCTAAACAATGCTTGAGTCCCCAAGGGACGTAGAGGGTGTACCATGAGTCCTTGGAGGTTCTAACACGTGTAGAATGGTTAAGAGAGTATTCTAAAGGCTAAGAATGGTCTTGGACTGTGCATTAGGACTTATAATAACCATTAGAATGATCCTAAAGAAAGCTTGAGTCCCCAAGGGACGTAGAGGGTATACCATGAGTCCTTGGAGGTTCTAACAAGTGTAGAATGGTTAAGAGAGTATTCTAAAGGCTTAGAATGGTCTTGGAATGTGTATTAGGACTTATAAGAACCATTAGAATGATCCTAAACATTGCTCGAATCCCCAAGGGACGTAGAGGGTGCAGCATGAGTCCTTGGAGGTTCTAATAAGTGTAGAATGGTTAAGAGAGTATTCTAAAGGCTTAGAATGGTCTAGGAATGTGTACTAGGACTTATAATAACCATTAGAATGATCCTAAACATTGCATGCTACCCCAAGGGATGTAGAGGGTGTAGCATGAGTCCTTGGACGTTCTAACAAGTGTAGAATGGTTAAGAGAGTATTCTAAAGGCTTAGAATGGTGTTGGAATGTGTATTAGGACTTATAATAACCATTAGAATGATCCTAAACATTTCATGGTACCCCAAGGGACGTAGAGGGTGTACCATGAGTCCTTGGAGGTTCTAACAAGTGTAGAATGGTTAAAAGAGTATTCTAAAGGCTTAAAATGGTCTAGGAATTTGTATTAGGACTTATAATAACCATTAGAATGATCCTAAACATTGCATGGTACCCCAAGGGACGTAGAGGGTGTACCATGAGTCCTTGGAGGTTCTAACAAGTGTAGAATGGTTAAAAGAGTATTCTAAAGGCTTAAAATGGTCTAGGAATTTGTATTAGGACTTATAATAACCAGTAGAATGATCCTAAACATTGCATGGTACCCCAAGGGACGTAGAGGGTGTACCATGAGTCCTTGGAGGTTCTAACAAGTGTAGAATGGTTAAGAGAGTATTCTAAAGGCTTAGAATGGTCTAGGAATGTGTAATAGGACTTATAATAACCATTAGAGTGATCCTAAACAATGCTTGAGTCCCCAAGGGACATAGAGGGTGTACCATGAGTCCTTGGAGGTTCTAACAAGTGTAGAATGGTTAAAAGAGTATGCTAGAGGCTTAGAATGGTCTTGGAATGTGTATTAGGACTTATAAGAACCATTAGAATGATCCTAAACATTGCTCGAGTCTCCAAGGGACGTAGAGGGTGCAGCATGAGTCCTTGGAGGTTCTAATATGTGTAGAATGGTTAAGAGAGTATTCTAAAGACTTATAATAACCATTAGAATGATCCTAAACATTGCTCGAGTCCCAAGGGACTAGAGGGTGTAGGATGAGTCCTTGGAGGTTCTAATAAGTGAAGAATGGTTAAGAGAGTATTGTAAAGGCTTAGAATGGTCTAGGAATGTTTATTAGGACTTATAAGAACCATTAGAATGATCCTAAACAATGCATGGTACCCCATGGGACGTAGAGGGTGTACCATGAGTCCTTGGAGGTTCTAACAAATGTAAAATGGTTAAGAGAGTATTCTAAAGGCTTAGAATGGTCTAGGAATTGGTAATAGGTATTATAATAACCATTAGAATGATCCTAAACAATGCTTGAGTCCCCAAGGGACGTAGAAGGTGTACCATGAGTCCTTGGAGGTTCTAACACGTGTAGAATGGTTAAGAGAGTATTCTAAAGGCTAAGAATGGTCTTGGACTGTGCATTAGGACTTATAATAACCATTAGAATGATCCTAAAGAAAGCTTGAGTCCCCAAGGGACGTAGAGGGTATACCATGAGTCCTTGGAGGTTCTAACAAGTGTAGAATGGTTAAGAGAGTATTCTAAAGGCTTAGAATGGTCTTGGAATGTGTATTAGGACTTATAAGAACCATTAGAATGATCCTAAACATTGCTCGAATCCCCAAGGGACGTAGAGGGTGCAGCATGAGTCCTTGGAGGTTCTAATAAGTGTAGAATGGTTAAGAGAGTATTCTAAAGGCTTAGAATGGTCTAGGAATGTGTACTAGGACTTATAATAACCATTAGAATGATCCTAAACATTGCATGCTACCCCAAGGGATGTAGAGGGTGTAGCATGAGTCCTTGGACGTTCTAACAAGTGTAGAATGGTTAAGAGAGTATTCTAAAGGCTTAGAATGGGGTTGGAATGTGTATTAGGACTTATAATAACCATTAGAATGATCCTAAACATTGCATGGTACCCCAAGGGACGTAGAGGGTGTACCATGAGTCCTTGGAGGTTCTAACAAGTGTAGAATGGTTAAAAGATTATTCTAAAGGCTTAAAATGGTCTAGGAATTTGTATTAGGACTTATAATAACCAGTAGAATGATCCTAAACATTGCATGGTACCCCAAGGGACGTAGAGGGTGTACCATGAGTCCTTGGAGGTTCTAACAAGTGTAGAATGGTTAAGAGAGTATTCTAAAGGCTTAGAATGGTCTAGGAATGTGTAATAGGACTTATAATAACCATTAGAGTGATCCTAAACAATGCTTGAGTCCCCAAGGGACATAGAGGGTGTACCATGAGTCCTTGGAGGTTCTAACAAGTGTAGAATGGTTAAAAGAGTATTCTAGAGGCTTAGAATGGTCTTGGAATGTGTATTAGGACTTATAAGAACCATTAGAATGATCCTAAACATTGCTCGAGTCCCCAAGGGACGTAGAGGGTGCAGCATGAGTCCTTGGAGGTTCTAATATGTGTAGAATGGTTAAGAGAGTATTCTAAAGACTTATAATAACCATTAGAATGATCCTAAACATTGCTCGAGTCCCAAGGGACTAGAGGGTGTAGGATGAGTCCTTGGAGGTTCTAATAAGTGAAGAATGGTTAAGAGAGTATTGTAAAGGCTTAGAATGGTCTAGGAATGTTTACTAGGACTTATAATAACCATTAGAATGATCCTAAACAATGCATGCTACCCCAAGGGATGTAGAGGGTGTAGCATGAGTCCTTGGACGTTCTAACAAGTGTAGAATGGTTAAGAGAGTATTCTAAAGGCTTAGAATGGTGTTGGAATGTGTATTAGGACTTATAATAACCATTAGAATGATCCTAAACATTGCATGGTACCCCAAGGGACGTAGAGGGTGTACCATGAGTCCTTGGAGGTTCTAACAAGTGTAGAATGGTTAAAAGAGTATTCTAAAGGCTTACAATGGTCTAGGAAGTTGTATTAGGACTTATAATAACCATTAGAATGATCCTAAACATTGCATGGTACCCCAAGGGACGTAGAGGGTGTACCATGAGTCCTTGGAGGTTCTAACAAGTGTAGAATGGTTAAGAGAGTATTCTAAAGGCTTAGAATGGTCTAGGAATTTGTATTAGGACTTATAATATCCATTAGAATGATCCTAAACATTGTATGGTACCCCAAGGGACGTAGAGGATGTAGCATGACTCCTTGGAGGTTCTAACAACTGTAGAATGGTTAAGAGAGTATTCTAAAGGCTTAGAATGGTCTAGGAATGTGTACTAGGACTTATAAGAACCATTAGGATGATCCTAAACATTGTTCGAGTCCCCAAGGGACCTAGAGGGTGTAGCATGAGTCCTTGGAAGTTCTAATAAGTGTAGAATGGTTAAGAGAGTATTCTAAAGGCTTAGAATGGTCGATGAGTGTGTATTAGGACTTATAATAACCATTAGAATGATCCTAAACAATGCTTGAGTATTTTAGGGACGTAGAGGGTGTAGCATGAGTCCATGGAGGTTCTAACAAGTGTAGAATGGTTAAGAGAGTATTCTAAAGGCTTAGAATGATCTAGGAATATGTATTAGGACTTATAATAACCATTAGAATGATTCTAAACATTGCATGGTACCACAAGGGAGGTAGAGGGTGTAGCATGAGTCCTTGGACGTTCTAACAAGTGTACAATGGTTAAGAGAGCATTCTAAAGGCTTAGAATGGTCTTGGAAGGTGTATTAGGACTTATAATAACCATTAGAATGATCCTAAACATTGCATGGTACCCCAAGGGACGTAGAGGGTGTACCATGAGTCCTTGGAGGTTCTAACAAGTGTAGAATGGATAAAAGAGTATTCTAAAGGCTTAAAATGGTCTAGGAATTTGTATTAGGACTTATAATAACCAGTAGAATGATCCTAAACATTGAATGGTACCCCAAGGGACGTAGAGGGTGTACCATGAGTCCTTGGAGGTTCTAACAAGTGTAGAATGGTTAAGAGAGTATTCTAAAGGCTTAGAATGGTCTAGGAATGTGTAATAGGACTTATAATAACCATTAGAGTGATCCTAAACAATGCTTGAGTCCCCAAGGGACATAGAGGGTGTACCATGAGTCCTTGGAGGTTCTAACAAGTGTAGAATGGTTAAAAGAGTATTCTAGAGGCTTAGAATGGTCTTGGAATGTGTATTAGGACTTATAAGAACCATTAGAATGATCCTAAACATTGCTCGAGTCCCCAAGGGACGTAGAGGGTGCAGCATGAGTCCTTGGAGGTTCTAATATGTGTAGAATGGTTAAGAGAGTATTCTAAAGACTTATAATAACCATTAGAATGATCCTAAACATTGCTCGAGTCCCAAGGGACTAGAGGGTGTAGGATGAGTCCTTGGAGGTTCTAATAAGTGAAGAATGGTTAAGAGAGTATTGTAAAGGCTTAGAATGGTCTAGGAATGTTTATTAGGACTTATAAGAACCATTAGAATGATCCTAAACAATGCATGGTACCCCATGGGACGTAGAGGGTGTACCATGAGTCCTTGGAGGTTCTAACAAATGTAAAATGGTTAAGAGAGTATTCTAAAGGCTTAGAATGGTCTAGGAATGTGTAATAGGTATTATAATAACCATTAGAATGATCCTAAACAATGCTTGAGTCCCCAAGGGACGTAGAGGGTGTACCATGAGTCCTTGGAGGTTCTAACACGTGTAGAATGGTTAAGAGAGTATTCTAAAGGCTAAGAATGGTCTTGGACTGTGCATTAGGACTTATAATAACCATTAGAATGATCCTAAAGAAAGCTTGAGTCCCCAAGGGACGTAGAGGGTATACCATGAGTCCTTGGAGGTTCTAACAAGTGTAGAATGGTTAAGAGAGTATTCTAAAGGCTTAGAATGGTCTTGGAATGTGTATTAGGACTTATAAGAACCATTAGAATGATCCTAAACATTGCTCGAATCCCCAAGGGACGTAGAGGGTGCAGCATGAGTCCTTGGAGGTTCTAATAAGTGTAGAATGGTTAAGAGAGTATTCTAAAGGCTTAGAATGGTCTAGGAATGTGTACTAGGACTTATAATAACCATTAGAATGTTCCTAAACATTGCATGCTACCCCAAGGGATGTAGAGGGTGTAGCATGAGTCCTTGGACGTTCTAACAAGTGTAGAATGGTTAAGAGAGTATTCTAAAGGCTTAGAATGGTGTTGGAATGTGTATTAGGACTTATAATAACCATTAGAATGATCCTAAACATTGCATGGTACCCCAAGGGACGTAGAGGGTGTACCATGAGTCCTTGGAGGTTCTAACAAGTGTAGAATGGTTAAAAGAGTATTCTAAAGGCTTAAAATGGTCTAGGAATTTGTATTAGGACTTATAATAACCAGTAGAATGATCCTAAACATTGCATGGTACCCCAAGGGACGTAGAGGGTGTACCATGAGTCCTTGGAGGTTCTAACAAGTGTAGAATGGTTAAGAGAGTATTCTAAAGGCTTAGAATGGTCTAGGAATGTGTAATAGGACTTATAATAACCATTAGAGTGATCCTAAACAATGCTTGAGTCCCCAAGGGACATAGAGGGTGTACCATGAGTCCTTGGAGGTTCTAACAAGTGTAGAATGGTTAAAAGAGTATTCTAGAGGCTTAGAATGGTCTTGGAATGTGTATTAGGACTTATAAGAACCATTAGAATGATCCTAAACATTGCTCGAGTCCCCAAGGGACGTAGAGGGTGCAGCATGAGTCCTTGGAGGTTCTAATATGTGTAGAATGGTTAAGAGAGTATTCTAAAGACTTATAATAACCATTAGAATGATCCTAAACATTGCTCGAGTCCCAAGGGACTAGAGGGTGTAGGATGAGTCCTTGGAGGTTCTAATAAGTGAAGAATGGTTAAGAGAGTATTGTAAAGGCTTAGAATGGTCTAGGAATGTTTATTAGGACTTATAAGAACCATTAGAATGATCCTAAACAATGCATGGTACCCCATGGGACGTAGAGGGTGTACCATGAGTCCTTGGAGGTTCTAACAAATGTAAAATGGTTAAGAGAGTATTCTAAAGGCTTAGAATGGTCTAGGAATGTGTAATAGGTATTATAATAACCATTAGAATGATCCTAAACAATGCTTGAGTCCCCAAGGGACGTAGAGGGTGTACCATGAGTCCTTGGAGGTTCTAACACGTGTAGAATGGTTAAGAGAGTATTCTAAAGGCTAAGAATGGTCTTGGACTGTGCATTAGGACTTATAATAACCATTAGAATGATCCTAAAGAAAGCTTGAGTCCCCAAGGGACGTAGAGGGTATACCATGAGTCCTTGGAGGTTCTAACAAGTGTAGAATGGTTAAGAGAGTATTCTAAAGGCTTAGAATGGTCTTGGAATGTGTATTAGGACTTATAAGAACCATTAGAATGATCCTAAACATTGCTCGAATCCCCAAGGGACGTAGAGGGTGCAGCATGAGTCCTTGGAGGTTCTAATAAGTGTAGAATGGTTAAGAGAGTATTCTAAAGGCTTAGAATGGTCTAGGAATGTGTACTAGGACTTATAATAACCATTAGAATGATCCTAAACATTGCATGCTACCCCAAGGGATGTAGAGGGTGTAGCATGAGTCCTTGGACGTTCTAACAAGTGTAGAATGGTTAAGAGAGTATTCTAAAGGCTTAGAATGGTGTTGGAATGGGTATTAGGACTTATAATAACCATTAGAATGATCCTAAACATTTCATGGTACCCCAAGGGACGTAGAGGGTGTACCATGAGTCCTTGGAGGTTCTAACAAGTGTAGAATGGTTAAAAGAGTATTCTAAAGGCTTAAAATGGTCTAGGAATTTGTATTAGGACTTATAATAACCATTAGAATGATCCTAAACATTGCATGGTACCCCAAGGGACGTAGAGGGTGTACCATGAGTCCTTGGAGGTTCTAACAAGTGTAGAATGGTTAAAAGAGTATTCTAAAGGCTTAAAATGGTCTAGGAATTTGTATTAGGACTTATAATAACCAGTAGAATGATCCTAAACATTGCATGGTACCCCAAGGGACGTAGAGGGTGTACCATGAGTCCTTGGAGGTTCTAACAAGTGTAGAATGGTTAAGAGAGTATTCTAAAGGCTTAGAATGGTCTAGGAATGTGTAATAGGACTTATAATAACCATTAGAGTGATCCTAAACAATGCTTGAGTCCCCAAGGGACATAGAGGGTGTACCATGAGTCCTTGGAGGTTCTAACAAGTGTAGAATGGTTAAAAGAGTATGCTAGAGGCTTAGAATGGTCTTGGAATGTGTATTAGGACTTATAAGAACCATTAGAATGATCCTAAACATTGCTCGAGTCTCCAAGGGACGTAGAGGGTGCAGCATGAGTCCTTGGAGGTTCTAATATGTGTAGAATGGTTAAGAGAGTATTCTAAAGACTTATAATAACCATTAGAATGATCCTAAACATTGCTCGAGTCCCAAGGGACTAGAGGGTGTAGGATGAGTCCTTGGAGGTTCTAATAAGTGAAGAATGGTTAAGAGAGTATTGTAAAGGCTTAGAATGGTCTAGGAATGTTTATTAGGACTTATAAGAACCATTAGAATGATCCTAAACAATGCATGGTACCCCATGGGACGTAGAGGGTGTACCATGAGTCCTTGGAGGTTCTAACAAATGTAAAATGGTTAAGAGAGTATTCTAAAGGCTTAGAATGGTCTAGGAATTGGTAATAGGTATTATAATAACCATTAGAATGATCCTAAACAATGCTTGAGTCCCCAAGGGACGTAGAAGGTGTACCATGAGTCCTTGGAGGTTCTAACACGTGTAGAATGGTTAAGAGAGTATTCTAAAGGCTAAGAATGGTCTTGGACTGTGCATTAGGACTTATAATAACCATTAGAATGATCCTAAAGAAAGCTTGAGTCCCCAAGGGACGTAGAGGGTATACCATGAGTCCTTGGAGGTTCTAACAAGTGTAGAATGGTTAAGAGAGTATTCTAAAGGCTTAGAATGGTCTTGGAATGTGTATTAGGACTTATAAGAACCATTAGAATGATCCTAAACATTGCTCGAATCCCCAAGGGACGTAGAGGGTGCAGCATGAGTCCTTGGAGGTTCTAATAAGTGTAGAATGGTTAAGAGAGTATTCTAAAGGCTTAGAATGGTCTAGGAATGTGTACTAGGACTTATAATAACCATTAGAATGATCCTAAACATTGCATGCTACCCCAAGGGATGTAGAGGGTGTAGCATGAGTCCTTGGACGTTCTAACAAGTGTAGAATGGTTAAGAGAGTATTCTAAAGGCTTAGAATGGGGTTGGAATGTGTATTAGGACTTATAATAACCATTAGAATGATCCTAAACATTGCATGGTACCCCAAGGGACGTAGAGGGTGTACCATGAGTCCTTGGAGGTTCTAACAAGTGTAGAATGGTTAAAAGATTATTCTAAAGGCTTAAAATGGTCTAGGAATTTGTATTAGGACTTATAATAACCAGTAGAATGATCCTAAACATTGCATGGTACCCCAAGGGACGTAGAGGGTGTACCATGAGTCCTTGGAGGTTCTAACAAGTGTAGAATGGTTAAGAGAGTATTCTAAAGGCTTAGAATGGTCTAGGAATGTGTAATAGGACTTATAATAACCATTAGAGTGATCCTAAACAATGCTTGAGTCCCCAAGGGACATAGAGGGTGTACCATGAGTCCTTGGAGGTTCTAACAAGTGTAGAATGGTTAAAAGAGTATTCTAGAGGCTTAGAATGGTCTTGGAATGTGTATTAGGACTTATAAGAACCATTAGAATGATCCTAAACATTGCTCGAGTCCCCAAGGGACGTAGAGGGTGCAGCATGAGTCCTTGGAGGTTCTAATATGTGTAGAATGGTTAAGAGAGTATTCTAAAGACTTATAATAACCATTAGAATGATCCTAAACATTGCTCGAGTCCCAAGGGACTAGAGGGTGTAGGATGAGTCCTTGGAGGTTCTAATAAGTGAAGAATGGTTAAGAGAGTATTGTAAAGGCTTAGAATGGTCTAGGAATGTTTATTAGGACTTATAAGAACCATTAGAATGATCCTAAACAATGCATGGTACCCCATGGGACGTAGAGGGTGTACCATGAGTCCTTGGAGGTTCTAACAAATGTAAAATGGTTAAGAGAGTATTCTAAAGGCTTAGAATGGTCTAGGAATGTGTAATAGGTATTATAATAACCATTAGAATGATCCTAAACAATGCTTGAGTCCCCAAGGGACGTAGAGGGTGTACCATGAGTCCTTGGAGGTTCTAACACGTGTAGAATGGTTAAGAGAGTATTCTAAAGGCTAAGAATGGTCTTGGATTGTGCATTAGGACTTATAATAACCATTAGAATGATCCTAAAGAAAGCTTGAGTCCCCAAGGGACGTAGAGGGTATACCATGAGTCCTTGGAGGTTCTAACAAGTGTAGAATGGTTAAGAGAGTATTCTAAAGGCTTAGAATGGTCTTGGAATGTGTATTAGGACTTATAAGAACCATTAGAATGATCCTAAACATTGCTCGAATCCCCAAGGGACGTAGAGGGTGCAGCATGAGTCCTTGGAGGTTCTAATAAGTGTAGAATGGTTAAGAGAGTATTCTAAAGGCTTAGAATGGTCTAGGAATGTATACTAGGACTTATAATAACCATTAGAATGATCCTAAACAATGCATGCTACCCCAAGGGATGTAGAGGGTGTAGCATGAGTCCTTGGACGTTCTAACAAGTGTAGAATGGTTAAGAGAGTATTCTAAAGGCTTAGAATGGTGTTGGAATGTGTATTAGGACTTATAATAACCATTAGAATGATCCTAAACATTGCATGGTACCCCAAGGGACGTAGAGGGTGTACCATGAGTCCTTGGAGGTTCTAACAAGTGTAGAATGGTTAAAAGAGTATTCTAAAGGCTTACAATGGTCTAGGAAGTTGTATTAGGACTTATAATAACCATTAGAATGATCCTAAACATTGCATGGTACCCCAAGGGACGTAGAGGGTGTACCATGAGTCCTTGGAGGTTTTAACAAATGTAGAATGGTTAAGAGAATTCTAAAGGCTTAGAATGGTCTAGGAATGTGTATTAGGACTTTTAAGAACCATTAGAATAATCCTAAACATTGCATGGTACCCCAAGGGACATAGAGGGTGTACCATGAGTCCTTGGAGGTTCTAACAAGTGTCGAATGGTTAAGAGAGTATTCTAAAGGCCTAGAATGGTCTAGGAATGTGTATTAGGAATTATAATAACCATTAGAATGATCCTAAACATTGCATGGTACCCCAAGGGACGTAGAGGGTGTACCATGAGTGCTTGGAGGTTCTAACAAGCGTAGAATGGTTAAGAGAGTATTCTAAAGGCTTAGAATGGTCTAGGAATGTGTAATAGGACTTATAATAACCATTAGAATGATCCTAAACAATGCTTGAGTCCCCAAGGGACGTAGAGGGTGTACCATGAGTCCTTGGAGGTTCTAACAAGTGTAGAATGGTTAAAAGAGTATTCTAAAGGCTTAGAATGGTCTTGGAATGTGTATTAGGACTTATAAGAACCATTAGAATGATCCTAAACATTGCTCGAGTCCCCAAGGGACGTAGAGGGTGCAGCATGAGTCCTTGGAGGTTCTAATAAGTGTAGAATCGTTAAGAGAGTATTCTAAAGGCTTAGAATGGTCTAGGAAAGTGTATTAGGACTTATAATAACCATTAGAATGATCCTAAACATTGCATGGTACCCCAAGGGAAGTAGAGGGTGTAGCATGAGTCCTTGGAGGTTCTAACAATTGTAGAATGGTTAAGAGAGTGTTCTAAAGGCTTAGAATGGTCTAGGAATGTCTATTAGGACTTATAATAACCATTAGAATGATCCTAAATATTGCATGGTACCACAAGGGACGTAGAGGGTGTACCATGAGTCCTTGGAGGTTCTAACAAGTGTAGAATGGTTAAGAGAGTATTCTAAAGGCTTAGAATGGTCTAGGAATGTGTAATAGGACTTATAATAACCATTAGAATGGTCCTAAACAATGCTTGAGTCCCCAAGGGACGTAGAGGGTGTACCATGAGTCCTTGGAGGTTCTAACAAGTGTAGAGTGGTTAAGAGAGTATTCTAACGGCTTAGAATGGTCTAGGAATGTGTATTTGGACTTATATGAACCATTAGAATGATCCTAAACAATGTATGGTACCCCAAGGGACGTAGAGGGTGTACCATGAGTCCTTGGTTCTAACAAGTGTAGAATGGTTAAGAGAGTATTCTAAAGGCTTAGAATAGTCTTGGAATGTGTATTAGGACTTTTAAGAACCATTAGAATGATCCTAAACATTGCTTGAGTCCCCAAGGGACGTAGAGGGTGCAGCATGAGTCCTTGGAGGTTCTAAAAGTGTAGAATGGTTAAGAGAGTATTCTAAATTCTTAGAATGGTCTAGGAATGTGTACTAGGACTTATAATAACCATTAGAATGATCATAAACATTGCATGCTACCCCAAGGGATGTAGAGGGTGTAGAATGAGTCCTTGGAGGTTCTAATAAGTGTAGAATGGTTAAGAGAGTATTCTAAAGGCTTAGAATGGTCTAGGAATGTGTATTAGGACTTATAAGAACCATTAGAATGATCCTTAACATTGCATGGTACCCCAAGGGACATAGAGGGTGTACCATGAGTCCTTGGAGGTTCTAACAAGTGTAGAATGGTTAAAAGAGTATTCTAAAGGCTTAGAATGGTCTTGGAATGTGTATTAGGACTTATAAGAACCATTAGAATGATCCTAAACATTGCATGGTACCCCAAGGGACGTAGAGGGTGTAGCATGAGTCCTTGGACGTTCTAACAAGTGTAGAATGGTTAAGAGAGTATTCTAAAGGCTTAGAATGGTCTTGGAATGTGTATTAGGACTTATAATAACCATTAGAATGATCCTAAACATTGCATGGTACCCCAAGGGACGTAGAGGGTGTACCATGAGTCCTTGGAGGTTCTAACAAGTGTAGAATGGTTAAAAGAGTATTCTAAAGGCTTAAAATGGTCTAGGAATTTGTATTAGGACTTATAATAACCATTAGAATGATCCTAAACATTGCATGGTACCCCAAGGGACGTAGAGGGTGTACCATGAGTCCTTGGAGGTTTTAACAAATGTAGAATGGTTAAGAGAATTCTAAAGGCTTAGAATGGTCTAGGAATGTGTATTAGGACTTTTAAGAACCATTAGAATGATCCTAAACATTGCATGGTACCCCAAGCGACGTAGAGGGTGTAGCATGAGTCCTTGGATGTTCTAATAAGTGTAGAATGGTTAAGAGAGTATTCTAAAGGCTTAGAATGGTCTTGGAATGTGTATTAGGACTTATAATAACCATTAGAATGATCCTAAACATTGCATGGTACCCCAAGGGACATAGAGGGTGTACCATGAGTCCTTGGAGGTTCTAACAAGTGTAGAATGGTTAAAAGAGTATTCTAAAGGCTTAGAATGGGCTAGGAATTTGTATTAGGACTTATAATAACCATTAGAATGATCCTAAACATTGCATGGTACCCCAAGGGCGTAGAGGGTGTAGCATGAGTCCTTGGAGGTTTTAACAAGTGTAGAATGGTTAAGAGAATTCTAAAGGCTTAGAATGGTCTAGGAATGTGTATTAGGACTTATAAGAACCATTAGAATGATCCTATACATTGCATGGTACCCCAAGGGACATAGAGGGTGTACCATGAGTCCTTGGAGGTTCTAACAAGTGGCGAATGGTTAAGAGGGTATTCTAAAGGCCTAGAATGGTCTAGGAATGTGTATTAGGACTTATAATAACCATTAGAATGATCCTAAACATTGCATGCTACCCCAAGGGACGTAGAGGGTGTACCATGAGTCCTTGGAGGTTCTAACAAGGGTAGAATGGTTAAGAGAGTATTCTAAAGGCTTAGAATGGTCTAGGAATGTGTAATAGGACTTATAATAACCATTAGAATGATCCTAAAGAAAGCTTGAGTCCCCAAGGGATGTAGAGGGTGTACCATGAGTCCTTGGAGGTTCTAACAAGTGTAGAATGGTTAAGAGAGTATTCTAAAGGCTTAGAATGGTCTAGGAATGTGTAATAGGACTTATATGAACCATTAGAATGTTCCTAAACATTGCTCGAATCCCCAAGGGGCGTAGAGGGTGCAGCATGAGTCCTTGGAGGTTCTAATAAGTGTAGAATGGTTAAGAGAGTATTCTAAAGGCTTAGAATGGTCTAGGAAAGTGTACTAGGACTTATAATAACCATTAGAATGATCCTAAACATTGCATGGTACCCCAAGGGAAGTAGAGGGTGTAGCATGAGTCCTTGGAGGTTCTAACAAGTGTAGAATGGTTAAGAGAGTGTTCTAAAGGCTTAGAATGGTCTAGGAAAGTGTACTAGGACTTATAATAACCATTAGAATGATCCTAAACATTGCATGGTACCCCAAGGGAAGTAGAGGGTGTAGCATGAGTCCTTGGAGGTTCTAACAAGTGTAGAATGGTTAAGAGAGTGTTCTAAAGGCTTAAAATGGTCTAGGAATGTGTATTAGGACTTATAATAACCATTAGAATGATTCTAAACGTTGCATGGTACCACAAGGGACGTAGAGGGTGTAGCATGAGTCCTTGGAGGTTCTAATAAGTGTAGAATGGTTAAGAGAGTATTCTAAAGGCTTAGAATGGTCCTCGAATGTGTATTAGGACTTATAATAACCATTAGAATGATCCTAAACATTGCATGGTACCCCAAGGGACGTAGAGGGTGTACCATGAGTCCTTGGAGGTTCTAACAAGCGTAGAATGGTTAAAAGAGTATTCTAAAGGCTTAGAATGGTCTAGGAATTTGTATTAGGACTTTTAATAACCATTAGAATGATCCTAAACATTGCATGGTACCCCAAGGGAAGTAGAG
The DNA here is from genome assembly GCA_037953625.1 of Crotalaria pallida. NCBI lineage: Eukaryota > Viridiplantae > Streptophyta > Magnoliopsida > Fabales > Fabaceae > Crotalaria > Crotalaria pallida. The sequence continues at coordinate 59,190,535 of CM075655.1, read as the reverse complement.
GGTGTAGCATGAGTCCTTGGAGGTTCTAACAAGTGTAGAATGGTTAAGAGAGTGTTGTAAAGGCTTAGAATGGTCTAGGAATGTGTATTAGGACTTATAATAACCATTAGAATGATCCTAAACATTGCATGGTACCCCATGGGAAGTAGAGGGTGTACCATGAGTCCTTGGAGGTTCTAACAAGTGTAGAATGGTTAAGAGAGTGTTCTAAAGGCTTAGAATGGTCTAGGAATGTGTATTAGGACTTATAATAACCATTAGAATGATCCTAAACATTGCATGGTACCACAAGGGACGTAGAGGGTGTACCATGAGTCCTTGGAGGTTCTAACAAGTGTAGAATGGTTAAGAGAGTATTCTAAAGGCTTAGAATGGTCTAGGAATGTGTAATAGGGCTTATAATAACCATTAGAATGGTCCTAAACAATGCTTGAGTCCCCAAGGGACGTAGAGGGTGTACCATCAGTCCTTGGAGGTTCTAACAAGTGTAAAGTGGTTAAGAGAGTATTCTAACGGCTTAGAATGGTCTAGGAATGTGTATTTGGACTTATAAGAACCATTAGAATGATCCTAAACAATGTATGGTACCCCAAGGGACGTAGAGGGTGTACCATGAGTCCTTGGTTCTAACAAGTGTAGAATGGTTAAGAGAGTATTCTAAAGGCTTAGAATAGTCTTGGAATGTGTATTAGGACTTTTAAGAACCATTAGAATGATCCTAAACATTGCTCGAGTCCCCAAGGGACGTAGAGGGTGCAGCATGAGTCCTTGGAGGTTCTAAAAGTGTAGAATGGTTAAGAGAGTATTCTAAAGGCTTAGAATGGTCTAGGAATGTGTACTAGGACTTATAATAACCATTAGAATGATCCTAAACATTGCACGCTACCCCAAGGGATGTAGAGGGTGTAAAATGAGTCCTTGGAGGTTCTAATAAGTGTAGAATGGTTAAGAGAGTATTCTAAAGGCTTAGAATGGTCTAGGAATGAGTATTAGGACTTATAAGAACCATTAGAATGATCCTAAACATTGCATGGTACCCCAAGGGACATAGAGGGTGTACCATGAGTCCTTGGATGTTCTAACAAGTGTCGAATGGTTAAGAGAGTATTCTAAAGGCCTAAAATGGTCTAGGAATGTGTATTAGGAATTATAATAACCATTAGAATGATCCTAAACATTGCATGGTACCCCAAGGGACGTAGAGGGTGTACCATGAGTCCTTGGAGGTTCTAACAAGTGTAGAATGGTTAAAAGAGTATTCTAAAGGCTTAGAATGGTCTAGGAATTTGTATTAGGACTTATAATAACCATTAGAATGATCCTAAACATTGCATGGTACCCCAAGGGAAATAGAGGGTGTAGCATGAGTCCTTGGAGGTTCTAACAATTGTAGAATGGTTAAGAGAGTGTTGTAAAGGTTTAGAATGGTCTAGGAATGTGTATTAGGACTTATAATAACCATTAGAATGATCCTAAACATTGCATGGTACCCCAAGGGAAGTAGATGGTGTAGCATGAGTCCTTGGAGGTTCTAACAAGTGTAGAATGGTTAAGAGAGTGTTCTAAAGGCTTAGAATGGTCTAGGAAAGTGTACTAGGACTTATAATAACCATTAGAATGATCCTAAACATTGCATGGTACCCCAAGGGAAGTAGAGGGTGTAGCATGAGTCCTTGGAGGTTCTAACAAGTGTAGAATGGTTAAGAGAGTGTTCTAAAGGCTTAAAATGGTCTAGGAATGTGTATTAGGACTTATAATAACCATTAGAATGATTCTAAACGTTGCATGGTACCACAAGGGACGTAGAGGGTGTAGCATGAGTCCTTGGAGGTTCTAATAAGTGTAGAATGGTTAAGAGAGTATTCTAAAGGCTTAGAATGGTCCTCGAATGTGTATTAGGACTTATAATAACCATTAGAATGATCCTAAACATTGCATGGTACCCCAAGGGACGTAGAGGGTGTACCATGAGTCCTTGGAGGTTCTAACAAGTGTAGAATGGTTAAAAGAGTATTCTAAAGGCTTAAAATGGTCTAGGAATGTGTATTAGGACTTATAATAACCATTAGAATGATTCTAAACGTTGCATGGTACCACAAGGGACGTAGAGGGTGTAGCATGAGTCCTTGGAGGTTCTAATAAGTGTAGAATGGTTAAGAGAGTATTCTAAAGGCTTAGAATGGTCCTCGAATGTGTATTAGGACTTATAATAACCATTAGAATGATCCTTAACATTGCATGGTACCCCAAGGGAAGTAGAGGGTGTAGCATGAGTCCTTGGAGGTTCTAACAAGTGTAGAATGGTTAAGAGAGTGTTCTAAAGGCTTAAAATGGTCTAGGAATGTGTATTAGGACTTATAATAACCATTAGAATGATTCTAAACGTTGCATGGTACCACAAGGGACGTAGAGGGTGCAGCATGAGTCCTTGGAGGTTCTAATAAGTGTAGAATGGTTAAGAGAGTATTCTAAAGGCTTAGAATGGTCCTCGAATGTGTATTAGGACTTATAATAACCATTAGAATGATCCTAAACATTGCATGGTACCCCAAGGGACGTAGAGGGTGTACCATGAGTCCTTGGAGGTTCTAACAAGTGTAGAATGGTTAAAAGAGTATTCTAAAGGCTTAGAATGGTCTAGGAATTTGTATTAGGACTTATAATAACCATTAGAATGATCCTAAACATTGCATGGTACGCCAAGGGACGTAGAGGGTGTACCATGAGTCCTTGGAGGTTTTAACAAGTGTAGAATGGTTACGAGAATTCTAAAGGCTTAGAATGGTCTAGGAATGTGTATTAGGACTTATAAGAACCATTAGAATGATCCTAAACATTGCATGGTACCCCAAGGGACATAGAGGGTGTACCATGAGTCCTTGGAGGTTCTAACAAGTGTCGAATGGTTAAGAGAGTATTCTAAAGGCCTAGAATGGTCTAGGAATGTGTATTAGGACTTATAATAACCATTAGAATGATCCTAAAAATTGCATGCTACCCCAAGGGACGTAGAGGGTGTACCATGAGTCCTTGGAGGTTCTAACAAGGGTAGAATGGTTAAGAGAGTATTCTAAAGGCTTAGAATGGTCTAGGAATGTGTAATAGGACTTATAATAACCATTAGAATGATCCTAAAGAAAGCTTGAGTCCCCAAGGGACGTAGAGGGTGTACCATGAGTCCTTGGAGGTTCTAACAACTGTAGAATGGTTAAGAGAGTATTCTAAAGGCTTAGAATGGTCTTGGAATGTGTATTAGGACTTATAAGAACCATTAGAATGATCCTAAACATTGCTCGAATCCCCAAGGGACGTAGAGGGTGCAGCATGAGTCGTTGGAGGTTCTAATAAGTGTAGAATGGTTAAGAGAGTATTCTAAAGGCTTAGAATGGTCTAGGAAAGTGTACTAGGACTTATAATAACCATTAGAATGATCCTAAACATTGCATGGTACCCCAAGGGAAGTAAAGGGTGTAGCAGGAGTCCTTGGAGGTTCTAACAAGTGTAGAATGGTTAAGAGAGTGTTCTAAAGGATTAGAATGGTCTAGGAAAGTGTACTAGGACTTATAATAACCATTAGAATGATCCTAAACATTGCATGGTACCCCAAGGGAAGTAGAGGGTGTAGCATGAGTCCTTGGAGGTTCTAACAAGTGTAGAATGGTTAAAAGAGTATTCTAAAGGCTTAGAATGGTCTTGGAATGTGTATTAGGACTTATAAGAACCATTAGAATGATCCTAAACATTGCTCGAGTCCCCAAGGGACGTAGAGGGTGCAGCATGAGTCCTTGGAGGTTCTAATAAGTGTAGAATGGTTAAGAGAGTATTCTAAAGGCTTAGAATGGTCTAGGAAAGTGTATTAGGACTTATAATAACCATTAAAATGATCCTAAGCATTGCATGGTACCCCAATGGAAGTAGAGGGTGTAGCATGAGTCCTTGGAGGTTCTAACAAGTGTAGAATGGTTAAGAGAGTGTTCTAAAGGCTTAGAATGGTCTAGGAAAGTGTACTAGGACTTATAATAACCATTAGAATGATCCTTAACATTGCATGGTACCCCAAGGGAAGTAGAGGGTGTAGCATGAGTCCTTGGAGGTTCTAACAAGTGTAGAATGGTTAAGAGAGTGTTCTAAAGGCTTAAAATGGTCTAGGAATGTGTATTAGGACTTATAATAACCATTAGAATGATTCTAAACGTTGCATGGTACCACAAGGGACGTAGAGGGTGCAGCATGAGTCCTTGGAGGTTCTAATAAGTGTAGAATGGTTAAGAGAGTATTCTAAAGGCTTAGAATGGTCCTCGAATGTGTATTAGGACTTATAATAACCATTAGAATGATCCTAAACATTGCATGGTACCCCAAGGGACGTAGAGGGTGTACCATGAGTCCTTGGAGGTTCTAACAAGTGTAGAATGGTTAAAAGAGTATTCTAAAGGCTTAGAATGGTCTAGGAATTTGTATTAGGACTTATAATAACCATTAGAATGATCCTAAACATTGCATGGTATGCCAAGGGACGTAGAGGGTGTACCATGAGTCCTTGGAGGTTTTAACAAGTGTAGAATGGTTACGAGAATTCTAAAGGCTTAGAATGGTCTAGGAATGTGTATTAGGACTTATAAGAACCATTAGAATGATCCTAAACATTGCATGGTACCCCAAGGGACATAGAGGGTGTACCATGAGTCCTTGGAGGTTCTAACAAGTGTCGAATGGTTAAGAGAGTATTCTAAAGGCCTAGAATGGTCTAGGAATGTGTATTAGGACTTATAATAACCATTAGAATGATCCTAAAAATTGCATGCTACCCCAAGGGACGTAGAGGGTGTACCATGAGTCCTTGGAGGTTCTAACAAGGGTAGAATGGTTAAGAGAGTATTCTAAAGGCTTAGAATGGTCTAGGAATGTGTAATAGGACTTATAATAACCATTAGAATGATCCTAAAGAAAGCTTGAGTCCCCAAGGGACGTAGAGGGTGTACCATGAGTCCTTGGAGGTTCTAACAACTGTAGAATGGTTAAGAGAGTATTCTAAAGGCTTAGAATGGTCTTGGAATGTGTATTAGGACTTATAAGAACCATTAGAATGATCCTAAACATTGCTCGAATCCCCAAGGGACGTAGAGGGTGCAGCATGAGTCGTTGGAGGTTCTAATAAGTGTAGAATGGTTAAGAGAGTATTCTAAAGGCTTAGAATGGTCTAGGAAAGTGTACTAGGACTTATAATAACCATTAAAATGATCCTAAACATTGCATGGTACCCCAAGGGAAGTAAAGGGTGTAGCAGGAGTCCTTGGAGGTTCTAACAAGTGTAGAATGGTTAAGAGAGTGTTCTAAAGGATTAGAATGGTCTAGGAAAGTGTACTAGGACTTATAATAACCATTAGAATGATCCTAAACATTGCATGGTACCCCAAGGGAAGTAGAGGGTGTAGCATGAGTCCTTGGAGGTTCTAACAAGTGTAGAATGGTTAAAAGAGTATTCTAAAGGCTTAGAATGGTCTTGGAATGTGTATTAGGACTTATAAGAACCATTAGAATGATCCTAAACATTGCTCGAGTCCCCAAGGGACGTAGAGGGTGCAGCATGAGTCCTTGGAGGTTCTAATAAGTGTAGAATGGTTAAGAGAGTATTCTAAAGGCTTAGAATGGTCTAGGAAAGTGTATTAGGACTTATAATAACCATTAAAATGATCCTAAGCATTGCATGGTACCCCAATGGAAGTAGAGGGTGTAGCATGAGTCCTTGGAGGTTCTAACAAGTGTAGAATGGTTAAGAGAGTGTTCTAAAGGCTTAGAATGGTCTAGGAATGTGTATTAGGACTTATAATAACCATTAGAATGATCCTAAACATTGCATGGTACCACAAGGGACGTAGAGGGTGTACCATGAGTCCTTGGAGGTTCTAACAAGTGTAGAATGGTTAAGAGAATTCTAAAGGCTTAGAATGGTCTAGGAATGTGTATTAGGACTTATAAGAACCATTAGAATGATCCTAAACATTGCATGGTACCCCAAGGGACATAGAGGGTGTACCATCAGTCCTTGGAGGTTCTAACAAGTGTAGAATGGTTAAGAGAGTATTCTAAAGGCCTAGAATGGTCTAGGAATGTGTATTAGGAATTATAATAACCATTAGAATGATCCTAAACATTGCATGGTACCCCAAGGGACATAGAGGGTGTACCATGAGTCCTTGGAGGTTCTAACAAGTGTCGAATGGTTAAGAGAGTATTCTAAAGGCCTAGAATGGTCTAGGAATGTGTATTAGGAATTATAATAACCATTAGAATGATCCTAAACATTGCATGCTACCCCAAGGGAAGTAGAGGGTGTAGCATGAGTCCTTGGAGGTTCTAACAAGTGTAGAATGGTTAAGAGAGTGTTCTAAAGGCTTAGAATGGTCTAGGAATGTGTATTAGGACTTATAATAACCATTAGAATGATCCTAAACATTGCATGGTACCCCAAGGGACGTAGAGGGTGTACCATGAGTCCTTGGAGGTTCTAACAAGTGTAGAATGGTTAAGAGAGTGTTCTAAAGGCTTAGAATGGTCTAGGAATGTGTATTAGGACTTATAATAACCATTAGAATGATCCTAAACATTGCATGGTACCCCAAGGGACGTAGAGGGTGTACCATGAGTCCTTGGAGGTTCTAACAAGTGTAGAATGGTTAAGAGAGTATTCTAAAGGCTTAGAATGGTCTAGGAATGTGTAATAGGACTTATAATAACCATTAGAATGATCCTAAACAATGCTTGAGTCCCCAAGGGACGTAGAGGGTGTACCATGAGTCCTTGGAGGTTCTAACAAGTGTAGAATGGTTAAAAGAGTATTCTAAAGGCTTAGAATGGTCTTGGAATGTGTATTAGGACTTATAAGAACCATTAGAATGATCCTAAACATTGCTCGAGTCCCCAAGGGACGTAGAGGGTGCACCATGAGTCCTTGGAGGTTCTAATAAGTGTAGAATGGTTAAGAGAGTATTCTAAAGGCTTAGAATGGTCTAGGAAAGTGTATTAGGACTTATAATAACCATTAAAATGATCCTACACATTGCATGGTACCCCAAGGGAAGTAGAGGGTGTAGCATGAGTCCTTGGAGGTTCTAACAAGTGTAGAATGGTTAAGAGAGTGTTCTAAAGGCTTAGAATGGTCTAGGAATGTGTATTAGGACTTATATTAACCATTAGAATGATCCTAAACATTGCATGGTACCACAAGGGACGTAGAGGGTGTACCATGAGTCCTTGGAGGTTCTAACAAGTGTAGAATGGTTAAGAGAGTATTCTAAAGGCTTAGAATGGTCTAGGAATGTGTAATAGGACTTATAATAACCATTAGAATGATCCTAAACAATGCTTGAGTCCCCAAGGGACGTAGAGGGTGTACCATGAGTCCTTGGAGGTTCTAACAAGTGTAGAATGGTTAAGAGAGTATTCTAAAGGCTTAGAATGGTCTAGGAATGTGTAATAGGACTTATAATAACCATTAGAATGATCCTAAACAATGCTTGAGTCCCCAAGGGACGTAGAGGGTGTACCATGAGTCCTTGGAGGTTCTAACAAGTGTAGAATGGTTAAAAGAGTATTCTAAAGGCTTAGAATGGTCTTGGAATGTGTATTAGGACTTATAAGAACCATTAGAATGATCCTAAACATTGCTCGAGTCCCCAAGGGACGTAGAGGGTGCAGCATGAGTCCTTGGAGGTTCTAATAAGTGTAGAATGGTTAAGAGAGTATTCTAAAGGCTTAGAATGGTCTAGGAAAGTGTATTAGGACTTATAATAACCATTAAAATGATCCTAAACATTGCATGGTACCCCAAGGGAAGTAGAGGGTGTAGCATGAGTCCTTGGAGGTTCTAACAAGTGTAGAATGGTAAAGAGAGTGTTCCAAAGGCTTAGAATGGTCTAGGAATGTGTATTAGGACTTATAATAACCATTAGAATGATCCTAAACATTGCTTGGTACCACAAGGGACGTAGAGGGTGTACCATGAGTCCTTGGAGGTTCTAACAAGTGTAGAATGGTTAAGAGAGTATTCTAAAGGCTTAGAATGGTCTTGGAATGTGTATTAGGACTTATAATAACCATTAGAATGATCCTAAACATTGCATGGTACCCCAAGGGACGTAGAGGGTGTACCATGAGTCCTTGGAGGTTTTAACAAGTGTAGAATGGTTAAGAGAATTCTAAAGGCTTAGAATGGTCTAGGAATGTGTATTAGGACTTATAAGAACCATTAGAATGATCCTAAACATTGCTTGAGTCCCCAAGGGACGTAGAGGGTGTACCATGAGTCCTTGGAGGTTCTAACAAGTGTCGAATGGTTAAGAGAGTATTCTAAAGGCCTAGAATGGTCTAGGAATGTGTATTAGGAATTATAATAACCATTAGAATGATCCTAAACATTGCATGCTACCCCAAGGGAAGTAGAGGGTGTAGCATGAGTCCTTGGAGGTTCTAACAAGTGTAGAATGGTTAAGAGAGTGTTCTAAAGGCTTAGAATGGTCTAGGAATGTGTATTAGGACTTATAATAACCATTAGAATGATCCTAAACATTGCATGGTACCCCAAGGGACGTAGAGGGTGTACCATGAGTCCTTGGAGGTTCTAACAAGTGTAGAATGGTTAAGAGAGTGTTCTAAAGGCTTAGAATGGTCTAGGAATGTGTATTAGGACTTATAATAACCATTAGAATGATCCTAAACATTGCATGGTACCCCAAGGGACATAGAGGGTGTACCATCAGTCCTTGGAGGTTCTAACAAGTGTAGAATGGTTAAGAGAGTATTCTAAAGGCCTAGAATGGTCTAGGAATGTGTATTAGGAATTATAATAACCATTAGAATGATCCTAAACATTGCATGGTACCCCAAGGGACATAGAGGGTGTACCATGAGTCCTTGGAGGTTCTAACAAGTGTCGAATGGTTAAGAGAGTATTCTAAAGGCTTAGAATGGTCTAGGAAAGTGTATTAGGACTTATAATAACCATTAAAATGATCCTAAACATTGCATGGTACCCCAAGGGAAGTAGAGGGTGTAGCATGAGTCCTTGGAGGTTCTAACAAGTGTAGAATGGTAAAGAGAGTGTTCCAAAGGCTTAGAATGGTCTAGGAATGTGTATTAGGACTTATAATAACCATTAGAATGATCCTAAACATTGCTTGGTACCACAAGGGACGTAGAGGGTGTACCATGAGTCCTTGGAGGTTCTAACAAGTGTAGAATGGTTAAGAGAGTATTCTAAAGGCTTAGAATGGTCTTGGAATGTGTATTAGGACTTATAATAACCATTAGAATGATCCTAAACATTGCATGGTACCCCAAGGGACGTAGAGGGTGTACCATGAGTCCTTGGAGGTTTTAACAAGTGTAGAATGGTTAAGAGAATTCTAAAGGCTTAGAATGGTCTAGGAATGTGTATTAGGACTTATAAGAACCATTAGAATGATCCTAAACATTGCTTGAGTCCCCAAGGGACGTAGAGGGTGTACCATGAGTCCTTGGAGGTTCTAACAAGTGTCGAATGGTTAAGAGAGTATTCTAAAGGCCTAGAATGGTCTAGGAATGTGTATTAGGAATTATAATAACCATTAGAATGATCCTAAACATTGCATGCTACCCCAAGGGAAGTAGAGGGTGTAGCATGAGTCCTTGGAGGTTCTAACAAGTGTAGAATGGTTAAGAGAGTGTTCTAAAGGCTTAGAATGGTCTAGGAATGTGTATTAGGACTTATAATAACCATTAGAATGATCCTAAACATTGCATGGTACCCCAAGGGACGTAGAGGGTGTACCATGAGTCCTTGGAGGTTCTAACAAGTGTAGAATGGTTAAGAGAGTGTTCTAAAGGCTTAGAATGGTCTAGGAATGTGTATTAGGACTTATAATAACCATTAGAATGATCCTAAACATTGCATGGTACCCCAAGGGACATAGAGGGTGTACCATCAGTCCTTGGAGGTTCTAACAAGTGTAGAATGGTTAAGAGAGTATTCTAAAGGCCTAGAATGGTCTAGGAATGTGTATTAGGAATTATAATAACCATTAGAATGATCCTAAACATTGCATGGTACCCCAAGGGACATAGAGGGTGTACCATGAGTCCTTGGAGGTTCTAACAAGTGTCGAATGGTTAAGAGAGTATTCTAAAGGCCTAGAATGGTCTAGGAATGTGTATTAGGACTTATAATAACCATTAGAATGATCCTAAACATTGCATGGTACCACAAGGGACGTAGAGGGTGTACCATGAGTCCTTGGAGGTTCTAACAAGTGTAGAATGGTTAAGAGAGTATTCTAAAGGCTTAAAATGGTCTAGGAATTTGTATTAGGACTTATAATAACCATTAGAATGATCCTAAACATTGCATGGTACCCCAAGGGACGTAGAGGGTGTACCATGAGTCCTTGGAGGTTTTAACAAATGTAGAATGGTTAAGAGAATTCTAAAGGCTTAGAATGGTCTAGGAATGTGTATTAGGACTTTTAAGAACCATTAGAATGATCCTAAACATTGCATGGTACCCCAAGGGACGTAGAGGATGTACCATGAGTCCTTGGAGGTTCTAACAAGTGTCGAATGGTTAAGAGAGTATTCTAAAGGCCTAGAATGGTCTAGGAATGTGTATTAGGAATTATAATAACAATTAGAATGATCCTAAACATTGCATGGTACCCCAAGGGACGTAGAGGGTGTACCATGAGTCCTTGGAGGTTCTAACAAGCGTAGAATGGTTAAGAGAGTATTCTAAAGGCTTAGAATGGTCTAGGAATGTGTAATAGGACTTATAATAACCATTAGAATGATCCTAAACAATGCTTGAGTCCCCAAGGGACGTAGAGGGTGTACCATGAGTCCTTGGAGGTTCTAACAAGTGTAGAATGGTTAAAAGAGTATTCTAAAGGCTTAGAATGGTCTTGGAATGTGTATTAGGACTTATAAGAAGCATTAGAATGATCCTAAACATTGCTCGAGTCCTCAAGGGACGTAGAGGGTGCAGCATGAGTCCTTGGAGGTTCTAATAAGTGTAGAATGGTTAAGAGAGTATTCTAAAGGCTTAGAATGGTCTAGGAAAGTGTATTAGGAGTTATAATAACCATTAGAATGATCGTAAACATTGCATGGTACCCCAAGGGAAGTAGAGGGTGTAGCATGAGTCCTTGGAGGTTCTAACAAGTGTAGAATGGTTAAGAGAGTGTTCTAAAGGCTTAGAATGGTCTAGGAATGTGTATTAGCACTTATAATAACCATTACAATGATCGTAAACATTGCATGGTACCCCAAGGGATGTAGAGGGTGTAGCATGAGTCCTTGGAGGTTCTAACAAGTGTTGAATGGTTAAGAGAGTGTTCTAAAGGCTTAGAATGGTCTAGGAATGTGTATTAGGACTTATAATAACCATTAGAATGATCCTAAACATTGCATGGTACCACAAGGGACGTAGAGGGTGTACCATGAGTCCTTGGAGGTTCTAACAAGTATAGAATGGTTAAGAGAGTATTCTAAAGGCTTAGAATGGTCTAGGAATGTGTAATAGGACTTATAATAACCATTAGAATGATCCTAAACAATGCTTGAGTCCCCAAGGGACGTAGAGGGTGTACCATGGGTCCTTCGAGGTTCTAACAAGTGTAGAATGGTTAAAAGAGTATTCTAAAGGCTTAGAATGGTCTTGGAATGTGTATTAGGACTTATAAGAAGCATTAGAATGATCCTAAACATTGCTCGAGTCCCCAAGGGACGTAGAGGGTGCAGCATGAGTCCTTGGAGGTTCTAATAAGTGTAGAATGGTTAAGAGAGTATTCTAAAGGCTTAGAATGGTCTAGGAAAGTGTATTAGGAGTTATAATAACCATTAGAATGATCGTAAACATTGCATGGTACCCCAAGGGAAGTAGAGGGTGTAGCATGAGTCCTTGGAGGTTCTAACAAGTGTAGAATGGTTAAGAGAGTGTTCTAAAGGCTTAGAATGGTCTAGGAATGTGTATTAGGACTTATAATAACCATTAGAATGATCCTAAACATTGCATGGTACCACAAGGGACGTAGAGGGTGTACCATGAGTCCTTGGAGGTTCTAACAAGTGTAGAATGGTTAAGAGAGTATTCTAAAGGCTTAGAATGGTCTTGGAATGTGTATTAGGACTTATAATAACCATTAGAATGATCCTAAACATTGCATGGTACCCCAAGGGACGTAGAGGGTGTACCATGAGTCCTTGGAGGTTCTAACAAGTGTAGAATGGTTTAGAGAATTCTAAAGGCTTAGAATGGTCTAGGAATGTGTATTAGGACTTATAAGAACCATTAGAATGATCCTAAACATTGCATGGTACCCCAAGGGACATAGAGGGTGTACCATCAGTCCTTGGAGGTTCTAACAAGTGTAGAATGGTTAAGAGAGTATTCTAAAGGCCTAGAATGGTCTAGGAATGTGTATTAGGAATTATAATAACCATTAGAATGATCCTAAACATTGCATGGTACCCCAAGGGACATAGAGGGTGTACCATGAGTCCTTGGAGGTTCAAACATGTGTCGAATGGTTAAGAGAGTATTCTAAAGGCCTAGAATGGTCTAGGAATGTGTATTAGGAATTATAATAACCATTAGAATGATCCTAAACATTGCATGCTACCCCAAGGGAAGTAGAGGGTGTAGCATGAGTCCTTGGAGGTTCTAACAAGTGTAGAATGGTTAAGAGAGTGTTCTAAAGGCTTAGAATGGTCTAGGAATGTGTATTAGGACTTATAATAACCATTAGAATGATCCTAAACATTGCATGGTACCACAAGGGACGTAGAGGGTGTACCATGAGTCCTTGGAGGTTCTAACAAGTGTAGAATGGTTAAGAGAGTATTCTAAAGGCTTAAAATGGTCTAGGAATTTGTATTAGGACTTATAATAACCATTAGAATGATCCTAAACATTGCATGGTACCCCAAGGGACGTAGAGGGTGTACCATGAGTCCTTGGAGGTTTTAAAAAATGTAGAATGGTTAAGAGAATTCTAAAGGCTTAGAATGGTCTAGGAATGTGTATTAGGACTTTTAAGAACCATTAGAATGATCCTAAACATTGCATGGTACCCCAAGGGACGTAGAGGGTGTACCATGAGTCCTTGGAGGTTCTAACAAGTGTCGAATGGTTAAGAGAGTATTCTAAAGGCCTAGAATGGTCTAGGAATGTGTATTAGGAATTATAATAACCATTAGAATGATCCTAAACATTGCATGGTACCCCAAGGGACGTAGAGGGTGTACCATGAGTCCTTGGAGGTTCTAACAAGCGTAGAATGGTTAAGAGAGTATTCTAAAGGCTTAGAATGGTCTAGGAATGTGTAATAGGACTTATAATAACCATTAGAATGATCCTAAACAATGCTTGAGTCCCCAAGGGACGTAGAGGGTGTACCATGAGTCCTTGGAGGTTCTAACAAGTGTAGAATGGTTAAAAGAGTATTCTAAAGGCTTAGAATGGTCTTGGAATGTGTATTAGGACTTATAAGAACCATTAGAATGATCCTAAACATTGCTCGAGTCCCCAAGGGACGTAGAGGGTGCAGCATGAGTCCTTGGAGGTTCTAATAAGTGTAGAATGGTTAAGAGAGTATTCTAAAGGCTTAGAATGGTCTAGGAAAGTGTATTAGGACTAATAATAACCATTAGAATGATCCTAAAAATTGCATTGTACCCCAAGGGAAGTAGAGGGTGTAGCATTAGTCCTTGGAGGTTCTAACAAGTGTAGAATGGTTAAGAGAGTATTCTAAAGGCTTAGAATGGTCTAGGAATGTGTATTAGGACTTATAATAACCATTAGAATGATCCTAAAGAAAGCTTGAGTCCCCAAGGGACGTAGAGGGTGTACCATGAGTCCTTGGAGGTTCTAACAAGTGTAGAATGGTTAAGAGAGTATTCTAAAGGCTTAGAATGGTCTAGGAATGTGTATTAGGACTTATAATAACCATTAGAATGATCCTAAACATTGCATGGTACCACAAGGGACGTAGAGGGTGTACCATGAGTCCTTGGAGGTTCTAACAAGTGTAGAATGGTTAAGAGAGTATTCTAAATGCTTAAAATGGTCTAGGAATTTGTATTAGGACTTCTAATAACCATTAGAATGATCCTAAACATTGCATGGTACCCCAAGGGACGTAGAGGGTGTACCATGAGTCCTTGGAGGTTTTAACAAATGTAGAATGGTTAAGAGAATTCTAAAGGCTTAGAATGGTCTAGGAATGTGTATTAGGACTTTTAAGAACCATTAGAATGATCCTAAACATTGCATGGTACCCCAAGGGAAGTAGAGGGTGTAGCATGAGTCCTTGGAGGTTCTAACAAGTGTAGAATGGTTAAGAGAGTGTTCTAAAGGCTTAGAATGGTCTAGGAATGTGTATTAGGACTTATAATAACCATTAGAATGATCCTAAACATTGCATGGTACCACAAGGGACGTAGAGGGTGTACCATGAGTCCTTGGAGGTTCTAACAAGTGTAGAATGGTTAAGAGAGTATTCTAAAGGCCTAGAATGGTCTAGGAATGTGTATTAGGAATTATAATAACCATTAGAATGATCCTAAACATTGCATGGTACCCCAAGGGACGTAGAGGGTGTACCATGAGTCCTTGGAGGTTCTAACAAGCGTAGAATGGTTAAAAGAGTATTCTAAAGGCTTAGAATGGTCTTGGAATGTGTATTAGGACTTATAAGAACCATTAGAATGATCCTAAACATTGCTCGAGTCCCCAAGGGACTTAGAGGGTGCAGCATGAGTCCTTGGAGGTTCTAATAAGTGTAGAATGGTTAAGAGAGTATTCTAAAGGCTTAGAATGGTCTAGGAAAGTGTATTAGGACTTATAAGAACCATTAGAATGATCCTAAACATTGCTCGAGTCCCCAAGGGACGTAGAGGGTGCAGCATGAGTCCTTGGAGGTTCTAACAAGTGTAGAATGGTTAAGAGAGTATTCTAAAGGCTTAGAATAGTCTTGGAATGTGTATTAGGACTTTTAAGAACCATTAGAATGATCCTAAACATTGCTCGAGTCCCCAAGGGACGTAGAGGGTGCAGCATGAGTCCTTGGAGGTTCTAAAAGTGTAGAATGGTTAAGAGAGTATTCTAAAGGCTTAGAATGGTCTAGGAATGTGTACTAGGACTTATAATAACCATTAGAATGATCCTAAACATTGCATGCTACCCCAAGGGATGTAGAGGGTGTAGAATGAGTCCTTGGAGGTTCTAATAAGTGTAGAATGGTTAAGAGAGTATTCTAAAGGCTTAGAATGGTCTAGGAATGTGTATTAGGACTTATAATAACCATTAGAATGATCCTAAAGAAAGCTTGAGTCCCCAAGGGACGTAGAGGGTGTACCATGAGTCCTTGGAGGTTCTAACAAGTGTAGAATGGTTAAGAGAGTATTCTAAAGGCTTAGAATGGTCTAGGAATGTGTATTAGGACTTATAATAACCATTAGAATGATCATAAAGAAAGCTTGAGTCCCCAAGGGACGTAGAGGGTGTACCATGAGTCCTTGGAGGTTCTAACAAGTGTAGAATGGTTAAGAGAGTATTCTAAAGGCTTAGAATGGTCTTGGAATGTGTATTAGGACTTATAAGAACCATTAGAATGATCCTAAACATTGCTCGAATCCCCAAGGGACGTAGAGGGTGCAGCATGAGTCCTTGGAGGTTCTAATAAGTGTAGAATGGTTAAGAGAGTATTCTAAAGGCTTAGAATGGTCTAGGAAAGTGTACTAGGACTTATAATAACCATTAGAATGATCCTAAACATTGCATGGTACCCCAAGGGAAGTAGAGGTTGTAGCATGAGTCCTTGGAGGTTCTAACAAGTGTAGAATGGTTAAGAGAGTGTTCTAAAGGCTTAGAATGGTCTAGGAAAGTGTACTAGGACTTATAATAACCATTAGAATGATCCTAAACATTGCATGGTACCCCAAGGGAAGTAGAGGATGTACCATGAGTCCTTGGAGGTTCTAACAAGTGTAGAATGGTTAAGAGAGTGTTCTAAAGGCTTAGAATGGTCTAGGATTGTGTATTAGGACTTATAATAACCATTGGAATGATCCTAAACATTGCATGGTACCACAAGGGACGTAGAGGGTGTACCATGAGTCCTTGGAGGTTCTAACAAGTGTAGAATGGTTAAGAGAGTATTCTAAAGGCTTAGAATGGTCTTGGAATGTGTATTAGGACTTATAATAACCATTAGAATGATCCTAAACATTGCATGGTACCCCAAGGGACGTAGAGGGTATACCATGAGTCCTTGGAGGTTCTAACAAGTGTAGAATGGTTAAAAGAGTATTCTAAAGGCTTAAAATGGTCTAGGAATTTGTATTAGGACTTATAATAACCATTAGAATGATCCTAAACATTGCATGGTACCCCAAGGGACGTAGAGGGTGTACCATGAGTCCTTGGAGGTTTTAACAAATGTAGAATGGTTAAGAGAATTCTAAAGGCTTAGAATGGTCTAGGAATGTGTATTAGGACTTTTAAGAACCATTAGAATGATCCTAAACATTGCATGGTACCCCAAGGGACGTAGAGGGTGTACCATGAGTCCTTGGAGGTTCTAACAAGTGTCGAATGGTTAAGAGAGTATTCTAAAGGCTTAGAATGGTCTTGGAATGTGTATTAGGACTTATAAGAACCATTAGAATGATCCTAAACATTGCTCGAATCCCCAAGGGACGTAGAGGGTGCAGCATGAGTCCTTGGAGGTTCTAATAAGTGTAGAATGGTTAAGAGAGTATTCTAAAGGCTTAGAATGGTCTAGGAAAGTGTACTAGGACTTATAATAACCATTAGAATGATCCTAAACATTGCATGGTACCCCAAGGGAAGTAGAGGGTGTAGCATGAGTCCTTGGAGGTTCTAACAAGTGTAGAATTGTTAAGAGAGTGTTCTAAAGGCTTAGAATGGTCTAGGAAAGTGTACTAGGACTTATAATAACCATTAGAATGATCCTAAACATTGCATGGTACCCCAAGGGAAGTAGAGGATGTACCATGAGTCCTTGGAGGTTCTAACAAGTGTAGAATGGTTAAGAGAGTATTCTAAAGGCTTAGAATGGTCTAGGAATGTGTAATAGGACTTATAATAACCATTAGAATGATCCTAAAGAAAGCTTGAGTCCCCAAGGGACGTAGAGGGTGTACCATGAGTCCTTGGAGGTTCTAACAAGTGTAGAATAGTTAAGAGAGTATTCTAAAGGCTTAGAATGGTCTAGGAATGTGTATTAGGACTTATAATAACCATTAGAATGATCCTAAAGAAAGCTTGAGTCCCCAAGGGACGTAGAGGGTGTACCATGAGTCCTTGGAGGTTCTAACAAGTGTAGAATGGTTAAGAGAGTATTCTAAAGGCTTAGAATGGTCTAGGAATGTGTAATAGGACTTATAATAACCATTAGAATGATCCTAAAGAAAGCTTGAGTCCCCAAGGGACGTAGAGGGTGTACCATGAGTCCTTGGAGGTTCTAACAAGTGTAGAATGGTTAAGAGAGTATTCTAAAGGCTTAGAATGGTCTAGGAATGTGTATTAGGACTTATAATAACCATTAGAATGATCCTAAAGAAAGCTTGAGTCCCCAAGGGACGTAGAGGGTGTACCATGAGTCCTTGGAGGTTCTAACAAGTGTAGAATGGTTAAGAGAGTATTCTAAAGGCTTAGAATGGTCTTGGAATGTGTATTAGGACTTTTAAGAACCATTAGAATGATCCTAAACATTGCTCGAATCCCCAAGGGACGTAGAGGGTGCAGCATGAGTCCTTGGAGGTTCTAATAAGTGTAGAATGGTTAAGAGAGTATTCTAAAGGCTTAGAATGGTCTAGGAAAGTGTACTAGGACTTATAATAACCATTAGAATAATCCTAAACATTGCATGCTACCCCAAGGGATGTAGAGGGTGTAGAATGAGTCCTTGGAGGTTCTAATAAGTGTAGAATGGTTAAGAGAGTATTCTAAAGGCTTAGAATGGTCTAGGAAAGTGTATTAGGACTTATAATAACCATTAGAATGATCCTAAACATTGCATGGTACCCCAAGGGAAGTAGAGGGTGTAGCATGAGTCCTTGGAGGTTCTAACAAGTGTAGAATGGTTAAGAGAGTGTTCTAAAGGCTTAGAATGGTCTAGGATTGTGTATTAGGACTTATAATAACCATTGGAATGATCCTAAACATTGCATGGTACCACAAGGGACGTAGAGGGTGTACCATGAGTCCTTGGAGGTTCTAACAAGTGTAGAATGGTTAAGAGAGTATTCTAAAGGCTTAGAATGGTCTTGGAATGTGTATTAGGACTTATAATAACCATTAGAATGATCCTAAACATTGCATGGTACCCCAAGCGACGTAGAGGGTATACCATGAGTCCTTGGAGGTTCTAACAAGTGTAGAATGGTTAAAAGAGTATTCTAAAGGCTTAAAATGGTCTAGGAATTTGTATTAGGACTTATAATAACCATTAGAATGATCCTAAACATTGCATGGTACCCCAAGGGACGTAGAGGGTGTACCATGAGTCCTTGGAGGTTTTAACAAATGTAGAATGGTTAAGAGAATTCTAAAGGCTTAGAATGGTCTAGGAATGTGTATTAGGACTTTTAAGAACCATTAGAATGATCCTAAACATTGCATGGTACCCCAAGGGACGTAGAGGGTGTACCATGAGTCCTTGGAGGTTCTACAAGTGTCGAATGGTTAAGAGAGTATTCTAAAGGCTTAGAATGGTCTTGGAATGTGTATTAGGACTTATAAGAACCATTAGAATGATCCTAAACATTGCTCGAATCCCCAAGGGACGTAGAGGGTGCAGCATGAGTACTTGGAGGTTCTAATAAGTGTACAATGGTTAAGAGAGTATTCTAAAGGCTTAGAATGGTGTAGGAAAGTGTACTAGGACTTATAATAACCATTAGAATGATCCTAAACATTGCATGGTACCCCAAGGGAAGTAGAGGGTGTAGCATGAGTCCTTGGAGGTTCTAACAAGTGTAGAATGGTTAAGAGAGTATTCTAAAGGCTTAGAATGGTCTAGGAATGTGTAATAGGACTTATAATAACCATTAGAATGATCCTAAAGAAAGCTTGAGTCCCCAAGGGACGTAGAGGGTGTACCATGAGTCCTTGGAGGTTCTAACAAGTGTAGAATAGTTAAGAGAGTATTCTAAAGGCTTAGAATGGTCTAGGAATGTGTATTAGGACTTATAATAACCATTAGAAAGATCCTAAAGAAAGCTTGAGTCCCCAAGGGTCGTAGAGGGTGTACCATGAGTCCTTGGAGGTTCTAACAAGTGTAGAATGGTTAAGAGAGTATTCTAAAGGCTTAGAATGGTCTAGGAATGTGTAATAGGACTTATAATAACCATTAGAATGATCCTAAAGAAAGCTTGAGTCCCCAAGGGACGTAGAGGGTGTACCATGAGTCCTTGGAGGTTCTAACAAGTGTAGAATGGTTAAGAGAGTATTCTAAAGGCTTAGAATGGTCTTGGAATGTGTATTAGGACTTATAAGAACCATTAGAATGATCCTAAACATTGCTCGAATCCCCAAGGGACGTAGAGGGTGCAGCATGAGTCCTTGGAGGTTCTAATAAGTGTAGAATGGTTAAGAGAGTATTCTAAAGGCTTAGAATGGTCTAGGAAAGTGTACTAGGACTTATAATAACCATTAGAATAATCCTAAACATTGCATGCTACCCCAAGGGATGTAGAGGGTGTAGAATGAGTCCTTGGAGGTTCTAATAAGTGTAGAATGGTTAAGAGAGTATTATTCTAAAGGCTTAGAATGGTCTAGGAAAGTGTACTAGGACTTATAATAACCATTAGAATGATCCTAAACATTGCATGGTACCCCAAGGGAAGTAGAGGGTGTAGCATGAGTCCTTGGAGGTTCTAACAAGTGTAGAATGGTTAAGAGAGTGTTCTAAAGGCTTAGAATGGTCTAGGATTGTGTATTAGGACTTATAATAACCATTGGAATGATCCTAAACATTGCATGGTACCACAAGGGACGTAGAGTGTGTACCATGAGTCCTTGGAGGTTCTAACAAGTGTAGAATGGTTAAAAGAGTATTCTAAAGGCTTAAAATGGTCTAGGAATTTGTATTAGGACTTATAATAACCATTAGAATGATCCTAAACATTGCATGGTACCCCAAGGGACGTAGAGGGTGTACCATGAGTCCTTGGAGGTTTTAACAAATGTAGAATGGTTAAGAGAATTCTAAAGGCTTAGAATGGTCTAGGAATGTGTATTAGGACTTTTAAGAACCATTAGAATGATCCTAAACATTGCATGGTACCCCAAGGGACGTAGAGGGTGTACCATGAGTCCTTGGAGGTTCTAACAAGTGTCGAATGGTTAAGAGAGTATTCTAAAGGCTTAGAATGGTCTTGGAATGTGTATTAGGACTTATAAGAACCATTAGAATGATCCTAAACATTGCTCGAATCCCCAAGGGACGTAGAGGGTGCAGCATGAGTCCTTGGAGGTTCTAATAAGTGTACAATGGTTAAGAGAGTATTCTAAAGGCTTAGAATGGTCTAGGAAAGTGTACTAGGACTTATAATAACCATTAGAATGATCCTAAACATTGCATGGTACCCCAAGGGAAGTAGAGGGTGTAGCATGAGTCCTTGGAGGTTCTAACAAGTGTAGAATTGTTAAGAGAGTGTTCTAAAGGCTTAGAATGGTCTAGGAAAGTGTACTAGGACTTATAATAACCATTAGAATGATCCTAAACATTGCATGGTACCCCAAGGGAAGTAGAGGATGTACCATGAGTCCTTGGAGGTTCTAACAAGTGTAGAATGGTTAAGAGAGTATTCTAAAGGCTTAGAATGGTCTAGGAATGTGTAATAGGACTTATAATAACCATTAGAATGATCCTAAAGAAAGCTTGAGTCCCCAAGGGACGTAGAGGGTGTACCATGAGTCCTTGGAGGTTCTAACAAGTGTAGAATAGTTAAGAGAGTATTCTAAAGGCTTAGAATGGTCTAGGAATGTGTATTAGGACTTATAATAACCATTAGAATGATCCTAAAGAAAGCTTGAGTCCCCAAGGGACGTAGAGGGTGTACCATGAGTCCTTGGAGGTTCTAACAAGTGTAGAATGGTTAAGAGAGTATTCTAAAGGCTTAGAATGGTCTAGGAATGTGTAATAGGACTTATAATAACCATTAGAATGATCCTAAAGAAAGCTTGAGTCCCCAAGGGACGTAGAGGGTGTACCATGAGTCCTTGGAGGTTCTAACAAGTGTAGAATGGTTAAGAGAGTATTCTAAAGGCTTAGAATGGTCTAGGAATGTGTATTAGGACTTATAATAACCATTAGAATGATCCTAAAGAAAGCTTGAGTCCCCAAGGGACGTAGAGGGTGTACCATGAGTCCTTGGAGGTTCTAACAAGTGTAGAATGGTTAAGAGAGTATTCTAAAGGCTTAGAATGGTCTTGGAATGTGTATTAGGACTTATAAGAACCATTAGAATGATTCTAAACATTGCTCGAATCCCCAAGGGACGTAGAGGGTGCAGCATGAGTCCTTGGAGGTTCTAATAAGTGTAGAATGGTTAAGAGAGTATTCTAAAGGCTTAGAATGGTCTAGGAAAGTGTACTAGGACTTATAATAACCATTAGAATAATCCTAAACATTGCATGCTACCCCAAGGGATGTAGAGGGTGTAGAATGAGTCCTTGGAGGTTCTAATAAGTGTAGAATGGTTAAGAGAGTATTATTCTAAAGGCTTAGAATGGTCTAGGAAAGTGTACTAGGACTTATAATAACCATTAGAATGATCCTAAACATTGCATGGTACACCAAGGGAAGTAGAGGGTGTAGCATGAGTCCTTGGAGGTTCTAACAAGTGTAGAATGGTTAAGAGAGTGTTCTAAAGGCTTAGAATGGTCTAGGATTGTGTATTAGGACTTATAATAACCATTGGAATGATCCTAAACATTGCATGGTACCACAAGGGACGTAGAGGGTGTACCATGAGTCCTTGGAGGTTCTAACAAGTGTAGAATGGTTAAAAGAGTATTCTAAAGGCTTAAAATGGTCTAGGAATTTGTATTAGGACTTATAATAACCATTAGAATGATCCTAAACATTGCATGGTACCCCAAGGGAAGTAGAGGGTGTAGCATGAGTCCTTGGAGGTTCTAACAAGTGTAGAATTGTTAAGAGAGTGTTCTAAAGGCTTAGAATGGTCTAGGAAAGTGTACTAGGACTTATAATAACCATTAGAATGATCCTAAACATTGCATGGTACCCCAAGGGAAGTAGAGGATGTACCATGAGTCCTTGGAGGTTCTAACAAGTGTAGAATGGTTAAGAGAGTATTCTAAAGGCTTAGAATGGTCTAGGAATGTGTAATAGGACTTATAATAACCATTAGAATGATCCTAAAGAAAGCTTGAGTCCCCAAGGGACGTAGAGGGTGTACCATGAGTCCTTGGAGGTTCTAACAAGTGTAGAATGGTTAAGAGAGTATTCTAAAGGCTTAGAATGGTCTAGGAATGTGTATTAGGACTTATAATAACCATTAGAATGATCCTAAAGAAAGCTTGAGTCCCCAAGGGATGTAGAGGGTGTACCATGAGTCCTTGGAGGTTCTAACAAGTGTAGAATGGTTAAGAGAGTATTCTAAAGGCTTAGAATGGTCTTGGAATGTGTATTAGGACTTATAAGAACCATTAGAATGATCCTAAACATTGCTCGAATCCCCAAGGGACGTAGAGGGTGCAGCATGAGTCCTTGGAGGTTCTAAAAAGTGTAGAATGGTTAAGAGAGTATTCTAAAGGCTTAGAATGGTCTAGGAAAGTGTACTAGGACTTATAATAACCATTAGAATGATCCTAAACATTGCATGGTACCCCAAGGGAAGTAGAGGGTGTAGCATGAGTCCTTGGAGGTTCTAACAAGTGTAGAATGGTTAAGAGAGTGTTCTAAAGGCTTAGAATGGTCTAGGATTGTGTATTAGGACTTATAATAACCATTGGAATGATCCTAAACATTGCATGGTACCACAAGGGACGTAGAGGGTGTACCATGAGTCCTTGGAGGTTCTAACAAGTGTAGAATGGTTAAAAGAGTATTCTAAAGGCTTAAAATGGTCTAGGAATTTGTATTAGGACTTATAATAACCATTAGAATGATCCTAAACATTGCATGGTACCCCAAGGGACGTAGAGGGTGTACCATGAGTCCTTGGAGGTTTTAACAAATGTAGAATGGTTAAGAGAATTCTAAAGGCTTAGAATGGTCTAGGAATGTGTATTAGGACTTTTAAGAACCATTAGAATGATCCTAAACATTGCATGGTACCCCAAGGGACGTAGAGGGTGTACCATGAGTCCTTGGAGGTTCTAACAAGTGTCGAATGGTTAAGAGAGTATTCTAAAGGCTTAGAATGGTCTTGGAATGTGTATTAGGACTTATAAGAACCATTAGAATGATCCTAAACATTGCTCGAATCCCCAAGGGACGTAGAGGGTGCAGCATGAGTCCTTGGAGGTTCTAATAAGTGTACAATGGTTAAGAGAGTATTCTAAAGGCTTAGAATGGTCTAGGAAAGTGTACTAGGACTTATAATAACCATTAGAATGATCCTAAACATTGCATGGTACCCCAAGGGAAGTAGAGGGTGTAGCATGAGTCCTTGGAGGTTCTAACAAGTGTAGAATTGTTAAGAGAGTGTTCTAAAGGCTTAGAATGGTCTAGGAAAGTGTACTAGGACTTATAATAACCATTAGAATGATCCTAAACATTGCATGGTACCCCAAGGGAAGTAGAGGATGTACCATGAGTCCTTGGAGGTTCTAACAAGTGTAGAATGGTTAAGAGAGTATTCTAAAGGCTTACAATGGTCTAGGAATGTGTAATAGGACTTATAATAACCATTAGAATGATCCTAAAGAAAGCTTGAGTCCCCAAGGGACGTAGAGGGTGTACCATGAGTCCTTGGAGGTTCTAACAAGTGTAGAATAGTTAAGAGAGTCTTCTAAAGGCTTAGAATGGTCTAGGAATGTGTATTAGGACTTATAATAACCATTAGAATGATCCTAAAGAAAGCTTGAGTCCCCAAGGGACGTAGAGGGTGTACCATGAGTCCTTGGAGGTTCTAACAAGTGTAGAATGGTTAAGAGAGTATTCTAAAGGCTTAGAATGGTCTAGGAATGTGTAATAGGACTTATAATAACCATTAGAATGATCCTAAAGAAAGCTTGAGTCCCCAAGGGACGTAGAGGGTGTACCATGAGTCCTTGGAGGTTCTAACAAGTGTAGAATGGTTAAGAGAGTATTCTAAAGGCTTAGAATGGTCTAGGAATGTGTATTAGGACTTATAATAACCATTAGAATGATCCTAAAGAAAGCTTGAGTCCCCAAGGGACGTAGAGGGTGTACCATGAGTCCTTGGAGGTTCTAACAAGTGTAGAATGGTTAAGAGAGTATTCTAAAGGCTTAGAATGGTCTTGGAATGTGTATTAGGACTTATAAGAACCATTAGAATGATCCTAAACATTGCTCGAATCCCCAAGGGACGTAGAGGGTGCAACATGAGTCCTTGGAGGTTCTAATAAGTGTAGAATGGTTAAGAGAGTATTCTAAAGGCTTAGAATGGTCTAGGAAAGTGTACTAGGACTTATAATAACCATTAGAATAATCCTAAACATTGCATGCTACCCCAAGGGATGTAGAGGGTGTAGAATGAGTCCTTGGAGGTTCTAATAAGTGTAGAATGGTTAAGAGAGTATTATTCTAAAGGCTTAGAATGGTCTAGGAAAGTGTACTAGGACTTATAATAACCATTAGAATGATCCTAAACATTGCATGGTACACCAAGGGAAGTAGAGGGTGTAGCATGAGTCCTTGGAGGTTCTAACAAGTGTAGAATGGTTAAGAGAGTGTTCTAAAGGCTTAGAATGGTCTAGGATTGTGTATTAGGACTTATAATAACCATTGGAATGATCCTAAACATTGCATGGTACCACAAGGGACGTAGAGGGTGTACCATGAGTCCTTGGAGGTTCTAACAAGTGTAGAATGGTTAAAAGAGTATTCTAAAGGCTTAAAATGGTCTAGGAATTTGTATTAGGACTTATAATAACCATTAGAATGATCCTAAACATTGCATGGTACCCCAAGGGACGTAGAGGGTGTACCATGAGTCCTTGGAGGTTTTAACAAATGTAGAATGGTTAAGATAATTCTAAAGGCTTAGAATGGTCTAGGAATGTGTATTAGGACTTTTAAGAACCATTAGAATGATCCTAAACATTGCATGGTACCCCAAGGGACGTAGAGGGTGTACCATGAGTCCTTGGAGGTTCTAACAAGTGTCGAATGGTTAAGAGAGTATTCTAAAGGCTTAGAATGGTCTTGGAATGTGTATTAGGACTTATAAGAACCATTAGAATGATCCTAAACATTGCTCGAATCCCCAAGGGACGTAGAGGGTGCAGCATGAGTCCTTGGAGGTTCTAATAAGTGTAGAATGGTTAAGAGAGTATTCTAAAGGCTTAGAATGGTCTAGGAAAGTGTACTAGGACTTATAATAACCATTAGAATGATCCTAAACATTGCATGGTACCCCAAGGGAAGTAGAGGGTGTAGCATGAGTCCTTGGAGGTTCTAACAAGTGTAGAATTGTTAAGAGAGTGTTCTAAAGGCTTAGAATGGTCTAGGAAAGTGTACTAGGACTTATAATAACCATTAGAATGATCCTAAACATTGCATGGTACCCCAAGGGAAGTAGAGGATGTACCATGAGTCCTTGGAGGTTCTAACAAGTGTAGAATGGTTAAGAGAGTATTCTAAAGGCTTAGAATGGTCTAGGAATGTGTAATAGGACTTATAATAACCATTAGAATGATCCTAAAGAAAGCTTGAGTCCCCAAGGGACGTAGAGGGTGTACCATGAGTCCTTGGAGGTTCTAACAAGTGTAGAATGGTTAAGAGAGTATTCTAAAGGCTTAGAATGGTCTAGGAATGTGTATTAGGACTTATAATAACCATTAGAATGATCCTAAAGAAAGCTTGAGTCCCCAAGGGACGTAGAGGGTGTACCATGAGTCTTTGGAGGTTCTAACAAGTGTAGAATGGTTAAGAGAGTATTCTAAAGGCTTAGAATGGTCTAGGAATGTGTAATAGGACTTATAATAACCATTAGAATGATCCTAAAGAAAGCTTGAGTCCCCAAGGGACGTAGAGGGTGTACCATGAGTCCTTGGAGGTTCTAACAAGTGTAGAATGGTTAAGAGAGTATTCTAAAGGCTTAGAATGGTCTAGGAATGTGTATTAGGACTTATAATAACCATTAGAATGATCCTAAAGAAAGCTTGAGTCCCCAAGGGACGTAGAGGGTGTACCATGAGTCCTTGGAGGTTCTAACAAGTGTAGAATTGTTAAGAGAGTATTCTAAAGGCTTAGAATGGTCTTGGAATGTGTATTAGGACTTATAAGAACCATTAGAATGATCCTAAACATTGCTCGAATCCCCAAGGGACGTAGAGGGTGCAGCATGAGTCCTTGGAGGTTCTAATAACTGTAGAATGGTTAAGAGAGTATTCTAAAGGCTTAGAATGGTCTAGGAAAGTGTACTAGGACTTATAATAACCATTAGAATAATCCTAAACATTGCATGCTACCCCAAGGGATGTAGAGGGTGTAGAATGAGTCCTTGGAGGTTCTAATAAGTGTAGAATGGTTAAGAGAGTATTCTAAAGGCTTAGAATGGTCTAGGAAAGTGTACTAGGACTTATAATAACCATTAGAATGATCCTAAACATTGCATGGTACCCCAAGGGAAGTAGAGGGTGTAGCATGAGTCCTTGGAGGTTCTAACAAGTGTAGAATATTAAGAGTGTTCTAAAGGCTTAGAATGGTCTAGGATTGTGTATTAGGACTTATAATAACCATTGGAATGATCCTAAACATTGCATGGTACCACAAGGGACGTAGAGGGTGTACCATGAGTCCTTGGAGGTTCTAACAAGTGTAGAATGGTTAAGAGAGTATTCTAAAGGCTTAGAGTGGTCTTGGAATGTGTATTAGGACTTATAATAACCATTAGAATGATCCTAAACATTGCATGGTACCCCAAGGGACGTAGAGGGTATACCATGAGTCCTTGGAGGTTCTAACAAGTGTAGAATGGTTAAAAGAGTATTCTAAAGGCTTAGAATGGTCTTGGAATGTGTATTAGGACTTTTAAGAACCATTAGAATGATCCTAAACATTGCATGGTACCCCAAGGGACGTAGAGGGTGTACCATGAGTCCTTGGAGGTTCTAACAAGTGTCGAATGGTTAAGAGAGTATTCTAAAGGCTTAGAATGGTCTTGGAATGTGTATTAGGACTTATAAGAACCATTAGAATGATCCTAAACATTGCATGGTACCCCAAGGGACGTAGAGGGTGTACCATGAGTCCTTGGAGGTTCTAACAAGTGTAGAATGGTTAAGAGAGTATTCTAAAGGCTTAGAATGGTCTAGGAATGTGTAATAGGACTTATAATAACCATTAGAATGATCCTAAAGAAAGCTTGAGTCCCCAAGGGACGTAGAGGGTGTACCATGAGTCCTTGGAGGTTCTAACAAGTGTAGAATGGTTAAGAGAGTATTCTAAAGGCTTAGAATGGTCTAGGAATGTGTATTAGGACTTATAATAACCATTAGAATGATCCTAAAGAAAGCTTGAGTCCCCAAGGGACGTAGAGGGTGTACCATGAGTCCTTGGAGGTTCTAACAAGTGTAGAATGGTTAAGAGAGTATTCTAAAGGCTTAGAATGGTCTTGGAATGTGTATTAGGACTTATAAGAACCATTAGAATGATCCTAAACATTGCTCGAATCCCCAAGGGACGTAGAGGGTGCAGCATGAGTCCTTGGAGGTTCTAATAAGTGTAGAATGGTTAAGAGAGTATTCTAAAGGCTTAGAATGGTCTAGGAAAGTGTACTAGGACTTATAATAACCATTAGAATAATCCTAAACATTGCATGCTACCCCAAGGGATGTAGAGGGTGTAGAATGAGTCCTTGGAGGTTCTAATAAGTGTAGAATGGTTAAGAGAGTATTCTAAAGGCTTAGAATGGTCTAGGAAAGTGTATTAGGACTTATAATAACCATTAGAATGATCCTAAACATTGCATGGTACCCCAAGGGAAGTAGAGGGTGTAGCATGAGTCCTTGGAGGTTCTAACAAGTGTAGAATGGTTAAGAGAGTGTTCTAAAGGCTTAGAATGGTCTAGGATTGTGTATTAGGACTTATAATAACCATTGGAATGATCCTAAACATTGCATGGTACCACAAGGGACGTAGAGGGTGTACCATGAGTCCTTGGAGGTTCTAACAAGTGTAGAATGGTTAAGAGAGTATTCTAAAGGCTTAGAATGGTCTTGGAATGTGTATTAGGACTTATAATAACCATTAGAATGATCCTAAACATTGCATGGTACCCCAAGGGACGTAGAGGGTATACCATGAGTCCTTGGAGGTTCTAACAAGTGTAGAATGGTTAAAAGAGTATTCTAAAGGCTTAGAATGGTCTTGGAATGTGTATTAGGACTTTTAAGAACCATTAGAATGATCCTAAACATTGCATGGTACCCCAAGGGACGTAGAGGGTGTACCATGAGTCCTTGGAGGTTCTAACAAGTGTCGAATGGTTAAGAGAGTATTCTAAAGGCTTAGAATGGTCTTGGAATGTGTATTAGGACTTATAAGAACCATTAGAATGATCCTAAACATTGCTCGAATCCCCAAGGGACGTAGAGGGTGCAGCATGAGTCCTTGGAGGTTCTAATAAGTGTAGAATGGTTAAGAGAGTATTCTAAAGGCTTAGAATGGTCTAGGAAAGTGTACTAGGACTTATAATAACCATTAGAATGATCCTAAACATTGCATGGTACCCCAAGGGAAGTAGAGGGTGTAGCATGAGTCCTTGGAGGTTCTAACAAGTGTAGAATTGTTAAGAGAGTGTTCTAAAGGCTTAGAATGGTCTAGGAAAGTGTACTAGGACTTATAATAACCATTAGAATGATCCTAAACATTGCATGGTACCCCAAGGGAAGTAGAGGATGTACCATGAGTCCTTGGAGGTTCTAATAAGTGTAGAATGGTTAAGAGAGTATTCTAAAGGCTTAGAATGGTCTAGGAATGTGTAATAGGACTTATAATAACCATTAGAATGATCCTAAAGAAAGCTTGAGTCCCCAAGGGACGTAGAGGGTGTACCATGAGTCCTTGGAGGTTCTAACAAGTGTAGAATGGTTAAGAGAGTATTCTAAAGGCTTAGAATGGTCTAGGAATGTGTATTAGGACTTATAATAACCATTAGAATGATCCTAAAGAAAGCTTGAGTCCCCAAGGGATGTAGAGGGTGTACCATGAGTCCTTGGAGGTTCTAACAAGTGTAGAATGGTTAAGAGAGTATTCTAAAAGCTTAGAATGGTCTTGGAATGTGTATTAGGACTTATAAGAACCATTAGAATGATCCTAAACATTGCTCGAATCCCCAAGGGACGTAGAGGGTGCAGCATGAGTCCTTGGAGGTTCTAATAAGTGTAGAATGGTTAAGAGAGTATTCTAAAGGCTTAGAATGGTCTAGGAAAGTGTACTAGGACTTATAATAACCATTAGAATGATCCTAAACATTGCATGCTACCCCAAGGGATGTAGAGGGTGTAGAATGAGTCCTTGGAGGTTCTAATAAGTGTAGAATGGTTAAGAGAGTATTCTAAAGGCTTAGAATGGTCTAGGAAAGTGTACTAGGACTTATAATAACCATTAGAATGATCCTAAACATTGCATGCTACCCCAAGGGATGTAGAGGGTGTAGAATGAGTCCTTGGAGGTTCTAATAAGTGTAGAATGGTTAAGAGAGTATTCTAAAGGCTTAGAATGGTCTAGGAAAGTGTATTAGGACTTATAATAACCATTAGAATGATCCTAAACATTGCATGGTACCCCAAGGGAAGTAGAGGGTGTAGCATGAGTCCTTGGAGGTTCTAACAAGTGTAGAATGGTTAAGAGAGTGTTCTAAAGGCTTAGAATGGTCTAGGATTGTGTATTAGGATTTATAATAACCATTGGAATGATCCTAAACATTGCATGGTACCACAAGGGACGTAGAGGGTGTACCATGAGTCCTTGGAGGTTCTAACAAGTGTAGAATGGTTAAGAGAGTATTCTAAAGGCTTAGAATGGTCTTGGAATGTGTATTAGGACTTATAATAACCATTAGAATGATCCTAAACATTGCATGGTACCACAAGGGACGTAGAGGGTGTACCATGAGTCCTTGGAGGTTCTAACAAGTGTAGAATGGTTAAAAGAGTATTCTAAAGGCTTAAAATGGTCTAGGAATTTGTATTAGGACTTATAATAACCATTAGAATGATCCTAAACATTGCATGGTACCCCAAGGGACGTAGAGGGTGTACCATGAGTCCTTGGAGGTTTTAACAAATGTAGAATGGTTAAGAGAATTCTAAAGGCTTAGAATGGTCTAGGAATGTGTATTAGGACTTTTAAGAACCATTAGAATGATCCTAAACATTGCATGGTACCCCAAGGGACGTAGAGGGTGTACCATGAGTCCTTGGAGGTTCTAACAAGTGTCGAATGGTTAAGAGAGTATTCTAAAGGCTTAGAATGGTCTTGGAATGTGTATTAGGACTTATAAGAACCATTAGAATGATCCTAAACATTGCTCGAATCCCCAAGGGACGTAGAGGGTGCAGCATGAGTCCTTGGAGGTTCTAATAAGTGTAGAATGGTTAAGAGAGTATTCTAAAGGCTTAGAATGGTCTAGGAAAGTGTACTAGGACTTATAATAACCATTAGAATGATCCTAAACATTGCATGGTACCCCAAGGGAAGTAGAGGGTGTAGCATTAGTCCTTGGAGGTTCTAACAAGTGTAGAATTGTTAAGAGAGTGTTCTAAAGGCTTAGAATGGTCTAGGAAAGTGTACTAGGACTTATAATAACCATTAGAATGATCCTAAACATTGCATGGTACCCCAAGGGAAGTACAGGATGTACCATTAGTCCTTGGAGGTTCCAATAAGTGTAGAATGGTTAAGAGAGTATTCTAAAGGCTTAGAATGGTCTAGGAATGTGTAATAGGACTTATAATAAGCATTAGAATGATCCTAAAGAAAGCTTGAGTCCCCAAGGGACGTAGAGGGTGTACCATGAGTCCTTGGAGGTTCTAACAAGTGTAGAATGGTTAAGAGAGTATTCTAAAGGCTTAGAATGGTCTAGGAATGTGTATTAGGACTTATAATAACCATTAGAATGATCCTAAAGAAAGCTTGAGTCCCCAAGGGATGTAGAGGGTGTACCATGAGTCCTTGGAGGTTCTAACAAGTGTAGAATGGTTAAGAGAGTATTCTAAAAGCTTAGAATGGTCTTGGAATGTGTATTAGGACTTATAAGAACCATTAGAATGATCCTAAACATTGCTCGAATCCCTAAGGGACGTAGAGGGTGCAGCATGAGTCCTTGGAGGTTCTAATAAGTGTAGAATGGTTAACAGAGTATTCTAAAGGCTTAGAATGGTCTAGGAAAGTGTACTAGGACTTATAATAACCATTAGAATGATCCTAAACATTGCATGGTACCCCAAGGGACGTAGAGGGTGTAGAATGAGTCCTTGGAGGTTCTAATAAGTGTAGAATGGTTAAGAGAGTATTCTAAAGGCTTAGAATGGTCTAGGAAAGTGTACTAGGACTTATAATAACCATTAGAATGATCCTAAACATTGCATGGTACCCCAAGGGAAGTAGAGGGTGTAGCATGAGTCCTTGGAGGTTCTAACAAGTGTAGAATTGTTAAGAGAGTGTTCTAAAGGCTTAGAATGGTCTAGGAAAGTGTACTAGGACTTATAATAACCATTAGAATGATCCTAAACATTGCATGGTACCCCAAGGGAAGTAGAGGGTGTAGCATGAGTCCTTGGAGGTTCTAACAAGTGTAGAATGGTTAAGAGAGTGTTCTAAAGGCTTAGAATGGTCTAGGATTGTGTATTAGGATTTATAATAACCATTGGAATGATCCTAAACATTGCATGGTACCACAAGGGACGTAGAGGGTGTACCATGAGTCCTTCGAGGTTCTAACAAGTGTAGAATGGTTAAGAGAGTATTCTAAAGGCTTAGAATGGTCTTGGAATGTGTATTAGGACTTATAATAACCATTAGAATGATCCTAAACATTGCATGGTACCCCAAGGGACGTAGAGGGTATACCATGAGTCCTTGGAGGTTCTAACAAGTGTAGAATGGTTAAAAGAGTATTCTAAAGGCTTTAAATGGTCTAGGAATTTGTATTAGGACTTATAATAACCATTAGAATGATCCTAAACATTGCATGGTACCCCAAGGGACGTAGAGGGTGTACCATGAGTCCTTGGAGGTTTTAACAAATGTAGAATGGTTAAGAGAATTCTAAAGGCTTAGAATGGTGTAGGAATGTGTATTAGGACTTTTAAGAACCATTAGAATGATCCTAAACATTGCATGGTACCCCAAGGGACGTAGAGGGTGTACCATGAGTCCTTGGAGGTTCTAACAAGTGTCGAATGGTTAAGAGAGTATTCTAAAGGCCTAGAATTGTCTAGGAATGTGTAATAGGAATTATAATAACCATTAGAATGATCCTAAACATTGCATGGTACCCCAAGGGACGTAGAGGGTGTACCATGAGTCCTTGGAGGTTCTAACAAGCGTAGAATGGTTAAGAGAGTATTCTAAAGGCTTAGAATGGTCTAGGAATGTGTAATAGGACTTATAATAACCATTAGAATGATCCTAAACAATGCTTGAGTCCCCAAGGGACGTAGAGGGTGTACCATGAGTCCTTGGAGGTTCTAACAAGTGTAGAATGGTTAACAGAGTATTCTAAAGGCTTAGAATGGTCTAGGAATGTGTATTAGGACTTATAATAACCATTAGAATGATCCTAAAGAAAGCATGAGTCCCCAAGGGACGTAGAGGGTGTACCATGAGTCCTTGGAGGTTCTAACAAGTGTAGAATGGTTAAGAGAGTATTCTAAAGGCTTAGAATGGTCTTGGAATGTGTATTAGGACTTATAAGAACCATTAGAATGATCCTAAACATTGCTCGAATCCCCAAGGGACGTAGCGGGTGCAGCATGAGTCCTTGGAGGTTCTAATATGTGTAGAATGGTTAAGAGAGTATTCTAAAGGCTTAGAATGGTCTAGGAAAGTGTACTAGGACTTATAATAACCATTAGAATGATCCTAAACATTGCATGCTACCCCAAGGGATGTAGAGGGTGTAGAATGAGTCCTTGGAGGTTCTAATAAGTGTAGAATGGTTAAGAGAGTATTCTAAAGGCTTAGAATGGTCTAGGAAAGTGTATTAGGACTTATAATAACCATTAGAATGATCCTAAACATTTCATGGTACCCCAAGGGAAGTAGAGGGTGTAGCATGAGTCCTTGGAGGTTCTAACAAGTGTAGAATGGTTAAGAGAGTGTTCTAAAGGCTTAGAATGGTCTAGGATTGTGTATTAGGACTTATAATAACCATTGGAATGATCCTAAACATTGCATGGTACCACAAGGGACGTACAGGGTGTACCATGAGTCCTTGGAGGTTCTAACAAGTGTAGAATGGTTAAGAGAGTATTCTAAAGGCTTAGAATGGTCTTGGAATGTGTATTAGGACTTATAATAACCATTAGAATGATCCTAAACATTGCATGGTACCCCAAGGGACGTAGAGGGTATACCATGAGTCCTTGGAGGTTCTAACAAGTGTAGAATGGTTAAAAGAGTATTCTAAAGGCTTAAAATGGTCTAGGAATTTGTATTAGGACTTATAATAACCATTAGAATGATCCTAAACATTGCATGGTACCCCAAGGGACGTAGAGGGTGTACCATGAGTCCTTGGAGGTTTTAACAAATGTAGAATGGTTAAGAGAATTCTAAAGGCTTAGAATGGTCTAGGAATGTGTATTAGGACTTTTAAGAACCATTAGAATGATCCTAAACATTGCATGGTACCCCAAGGGACGTAGAGGGTGTACCATGAGTCCTTGGAGGTTCTAACAAGTGTCGAATGGTTAAGAGAGTATTCTAAAGGCCTAGAATGGTCTAGGAATGTGTATTAGGAATTATAATAACCATTAGAATGATCCTAAACATTGCATGGTACCCCAAGGGACGTAGAGGGTGTAGAATGAGTCCTTGGAGGTTCTAATAAGTGTAGAATGGTTAAGAGAGTATTCTAAAGGCTTAGAATGGTCTAGGAAAGTGTACTAGGACTTATAATAACCATTAGAATGATCCTAAACATTGCATGGTACCCCAAGGGAAGTAGAGGGTGTAGCATGAGTCCTTGGAGGTTCTAACAAGTGTAGAATTGTTAAGAGAGTGTTCTAAAGGCTTAGAATGGTCTAGGAAAGTGTACTAGGACTTATAATAACCATTAGAATGATCCTAAACATTGCATGGTACCCCAAGGGAAGTAGAGGATGTACCATGAGTCCTTGGAGGTTCTAATAAGTGTAGAATGGTTAAGAGAGTATTCTAAAGGCTTAGAATGGTCTAGGAATGTGTAATAGGACTTATAATAACCATTAGAATGATCCTAAAGAAAGCTTGAGTCCCCAAGGGACGTAGAGGGTGTACCATGAGTCCTTGGAGGTTCTAACAAGTGTAGAATGGTTAAGAGAGTATTCTAAAGGCTTAGAATGGTCTAGGAATGTGTATTAGGACTTATAATAACCATTAGAATGATCCTAAAGAAAGCTTGAGTCCCCAAGGGATGTAGAGGGTGTACCATGAGTCCTTGGAGGTTCTAACAAGTGTAGAATGGTTAAGAGAGTATTCTAAAAGCTTAGAATGGTCTTGGAATGTGTATTAGGACTTATAAGAACCATTAGAATGATCCTAAACATTGCTCGAATCCCCAAGGGACGTAGAGGGTGCAGCATGAGTCCTTGGAGGTTCTAATAAGTGTAGAATGGTTAAGAGAGTATTCTAAAGGCTTAGAATGGTCTAGGAAAGTGTACTAGGACTTATAATAACCATTAGAATGATCCTAAACATTGCATGCTACCCCAAGGGATGTAGAGGGTGTAGAATGAGTCCTTGGAGGTTCTAATAAGTGTAGAATGGTTAAGAGAGTATTCTAAAGGCTTAGAATGGTCTAGGAAAGTGTACTAGGACTTATAATAACCATTAGAATGATCCTAAACATTGCATGCTACCCCAAGGGATGTAGAGGGTGTAGAATGAGTCCTTGGAGGTTCTAATAAGTGTAGAATGGTTAAGAGAGTATTCTAAAGGCTTAGAATGGTCTAGGAAAGTGTATTAGGACTTATAATAACCATTAGAATGATCCTAAACATTGCATGGTACCCCAAGGGAAGTAGAGGGTGTAGCATGAGTCCTTGGAGGTTCTAACAAGTGTAGAATGGTTAAGAGAGTGTTCTAAAGGCTTAGAATGGTCTAGGATTGTGTATTAGGATTTATAATAACCATTGGAATGATCCTAAACATTGCATGGTACCACAAGGGACGTAGAGGGTGTACCATGAGTCCTTGGAGGTTCTAACAAGTGTAGAATGGTTAAGAGAGTATTCTAAAGGCTTAGAATGGTCTTGGAATGTGTATTAGGACTTATAATAACCATTAGAATGATCCTAAACATTGCATGGTACCCCAAGGGACGTAGAGGGTATACCATGAGTCCTTGGAGGTTCTAACAAGTGTAGAATGGTTAAAAGAGTATTCTAAAGGCTTAAAATGGTCTAGGAATTTGTATTAGGACTTATAATAACCATTAGAATGATCCTAAACATTGCATGGTACCCCAAGGGACGTAGAGGGTGTACCATGAGTCCTTGGAGGTTTTAACAAATGTAGAATGGTTAAGAGAATTCTAAAGGCTTAGAATGGTCTAGGAATGTGTATTAGGACTTTTAAGAACCATTAGAATGATCCTAAACATTGCATGGTACCCCAAGGGACGTAGAGGGTGTACCATGAGTCCTTGGAGGTTCTAACAAGTGTCGAATGGTTAAGAGAGTATTCTAAAGGCCTAGAATGGTCTAGGAATGTGTATTAGGAATTATAATAACCATTAGAATGATCCTAAACATTGCATGGTACCCCAAGGGACGTAGAGGGTGTAGAATGAGTCCTTGGAGGTTCTAATAAGTGTAGAATGGTTAAGAGAGTATTCTAAAGGCTTAGAATGGTCTAGGAAAGTGTACTAGGACTTATAATAACCATTAGAATGATCCTAAACATTGCATGGTACCCCAAGGGAAGTAGAGGGTGTAGCATGAGTCCTTGGAGGTTCTAACAAGTGTAGAATTGTTAAGAGAGTGTTCTAAAGGCTTAGAATGGTCTAGGAAAGTGTACTAGGACTTATAATAACCATTAGAATGATCCTAAACATTGCATGGTACCCCAAGGGAAGTAGAGGATGTACCATGAGTCCTTGGAGGTTCTAATAAGTGTAGAATGGTTAAGAGAGTATTCTAAAGGCTTAGAATGGTCTAGGAATGTGTAATAGGACTTATAATAACCATTAGAATGATCCTAAAGAAAGCTTGAGTCCCCAAGGGACGTAGAGGGTGTACCATGAGTCCTTGGAGGTTCTAACAAGTGTAGAATGGTTAAAAGAGTATTCTAAAGGCTTAGAATGGTCTAGGAATGTGTATTAGGACTTATAATAACCATTAGAATGATCCTAAAGAAAGCTTGAGTCCCCAAGGGATGTAGAGGGTGTACCATGAGTCCTTGGAGGTTCTAACAAGTGTAGAATGGTTAAGAGAGTATTCTAAAAGCTTAGAATGGTCTTGGAATGTGTATTAGGACTTATAAGAACCATTAGAATGATCCTAAACATTGCTCGAATCCCCAAGGGACGTAGAGGGTGCAGCATGAGTCCTTGGAGGTTCTAATAAGTGTAGAATGGTTAAGAGAGTATTCTAAAGGCTTAGAATGGTCTAGGAAAGTGTACTAGGACTTATAATAACCATTAGAATGATCCTAAACATTGCATGCTACCCCAAGGGATGTAGAGGGTGTAGAATGAGTCCTTGGAGGTTCTAATAAGTGTAGAATGGTTAAGAGAGTATTCTAAAGGCTTAGAATGGTCTAGGAAAGTGTACTAGGACTTATAATAACCATTAGAATGATCCTAAACATTGCATGCTACCCCAAGGGATGTAGAGGGTGTAGAATGAGTCCTTGGAGGTTCTAATAAGTGTAGAATGGTTAAGAGAGTATTCTAAAGGCTTAGAATGGTCTAGGAAAGTGTATTAGGACTTATAATAACCATTAGAATGATCCTAAACATTGCATGGTACCCCAAGGGAAGTAGAGGGTGTAGCATGAGTCCTTGGAGGTTCTAACAAGTGTAGAATGGTTAAGAGAGTGTTCTAAAGGCTTAGAATGGTCTAGGATTGTGTATTAGGATTTATAATAACCATTGGAATGATCCTAAACATTGCATGGTACCACAAGGGACGTAGAGGGTGTACCATGAGTCCTTGGAGGTTCTAACAAGTGTAGAATGGTTAAGAGAGTATTCTAAAGGCTTAGAATGGTCTTGGAATGTGTATTAGGACTTATAATAACCATTAGAATGATCCTAAACATTGCATGGTACCCCAAGGGACGTAGAGGGTATACCATGAGTCCTTGGAGGTTCTAACAAGTGTAGAATGGTTAAAAGAGTATTCTAAAGGCTTTAAATGGTCTAGGAATTTGTATTAGGACTTATAATAACCATTAGAATGATCCTAAACATTGCATGGTACCCCAAGGGACGTAGAGGGTGTACCATGAGTCCTTGGAGGTTCTAACAAATGTAGAATGGTTAAGAGAATTCTAAAGGCTTAGAATGGTGTAGGAATGTGTATTAGGACTTTTAAGAACCATTAGAATGATCCTAAACATTGCATGGTACCCCAAGGGACGTAGAGGGTGTACCATGAGTCCTTGGAGGTTCTAACAAGTGTCGAATGGTTAAGAGAGTATTCTAAAGGCCTAGAATTGTCTAGGAATGTGTAATAGGAATTATAATAACCATTAGAATGATCCTAAACATTGCATGGTACCCCAAGGGACGTAGAGGGTGTACCATGAGTCCTTGGAGGTTCTAACAAGCGTAGAATGGTTAAGAGAGTATTCTAAAGGCTTAGAATGGTCTAGGAATGTGTAATAGGACTTATAATAACCATTAGAATGATCCTAAACAATGCTTGAGTCCCCAAGGGACGTAGAGGGTGTACCATGAGTCCTTGGAGGTTCTAACAAGTGTAGAATGGTTAACAGAGTATTCTAAAGGCTTAGAATGGTCTAGGAATGTGTATTAGGACTTATAATAACCATTAGAATGATCCTAAAGAAAGCTTGAGTCCCCAAGGGACGTAGAGGGTGTACCATGAGTCCTTGGAGGTTCTAACAAGTGTAGAATGGTTAAGAGAGTATTCTAAAGGCTTAGAATGGTCTTGGAATGTGTATTAGGACTTATAAGAACCATTAGAATGATCCTAAACATTGCTCGAATCCCCAAGGGACATAGAGGGTGCAGCATGAGTCCTTGGAGGTTCTAATAAGTGTAGAATGGTTAAGAGAGTATTCTAAAGGCTTAGAATGGTCTAGGAAAGTGTACTAGGACTTATAATAACCATTAGAATGATCCTAAACATTGCATGGTACCCCAAGGGAAGTAGAGGGTGTAGCATGAGTCCTTGGAGGTTCTAACAAGTGTAGAATGGTTAAGAGAGTGTTCTAAAGGCTTAGAATGGTCTAGGAAAGTGTACTAGGACTTATAATAACCATTAGAATGATCCTAAACATTGCATGGTACCCCAAGGGAAGTAGAGGATGTACCATGAGTCCTTGGAGGTTCTAACAAGTGTAGAATGGTTAAGAGAGTATTCTAAAGGCTTAGAATGGTCTAGGAATGTGTAATAGGACTTATAATAACCATTAGAATGATCCTAAAGAAAGCTTGAGTCCCCAATGGACGTAGAGGGTGTACCATGAGTCCTTGGAGGTTCTAACAAGTGTAGAATGGTTAAGAGAGTATTCTAAAGGCTTAGAATGGTCTAGGAATGTGTATTAGGACTTATAATAACCATTAGAATGATCCTAAAGAAAGCTTGAGTCCCCAAGGGACGTAGAGGGTGTACCATGAGTCCTTGGAGGTTCTAACAAGTGTAGAATGGTTAAGAGAGTATTCTAAAGGCTTAGAATGGTCTTGGAATGTGTATTAGGACTTATAAGAACCATTAGAATGATCCTAAACATTGCTCGAATCCCCAAGGGACGTAGAGGGTGCAGCATGAGTCCTTGGAGGTTCTAATAAGTGTAGAATGGTTAAGAGAGTATTCTAAAGGCTTAGAATGGTCTAGGAAAGTGTACTAGGACTTATAATAACCATTAGAATGTTCCTAAACATTGCATGCTACCCCAAGGGATGTAGAGGGTGTAGAATGAGTCCTTGGAGGTTCTAATAAGTGTAGAATGGTTAAGAGAGTATTCTAAAGGCTTAGAATGGTCTAGGAAAGTGTACTAGGACTTATAATAACCATTAGAATGATCCTAAACATTGCATGCTACCCCAAGGGATGTAGAGGGTGTAGAATGAGTCCTTGGAGGTTCTAATAAGTGTAGAATGGTTAAGAGAGTATTCTAAAGGCTTAGAATGGTCTAGGAAAGTGTATTAGGACTTATAATAACCATTAGAATGATCCTAAACATTGCATGGTACCCCAAGGGAAGTAGAGGGTGTAGCATGAGTCCTTGGAGGTTCTAACAAGTGTAGAATGGTTAAGAGAGTGTTCTAAAGGCTTAGAATGGTCTAGGATTGTGTATTAGGATTTATAATAACCATTGGAATGATCCTAAACATTGCATGGTACCACAAGGGACGTAGAGGGTGTACCATGAGTCCTTGGAGGTTCTAACAAGTGTAGAATGGTTAAGAGAGTATTCTAAAGGATTAGAATGGTCTTGGAATGTGTATTAGGACTTATAATAACCATTAGAATGATCCTAAACATTGCATGGTACCCCAAGGGACGTAGAGGGTATACCATGAGTCCTTGGAGGTTCTAACAAGTGTAGAATGGTTAAAAGAGTATTCTAAAGGCTTTAAATGGTCTAGGAATTTGTATTAGGACTTATAATAACCATTAGAATGATCCTAAACATTGCATGGTACCCCAAGGGACGTAGAGGGTGTACCATGAGTCCTTGGAGGTTTTAACAAATGTAGAATGGTTAAGAGAATTCTAAAGGCTTAGAATGGTGTAGGAATGTGTATTAGGACTTTTAAGAACCATTAGAATGATCCTAAACATTGCATGGTACCCCAAGGGACGTAGAGGGTGTACCATGAGTCCTTGGAGGTTCTAACAAGTGTCGAATGGTTAAGAGAGTATTCTAAAGGCCTAGAATTGTCTAGGAATGTGTAATAGGAATTATAATAACCATTAGAATGATCCTAAACATTGCATGGTACCCCAAGGGACGTAGAGGGTGTACCATGAGTCCTTGGAGGTTCTAACAAGCGTAGAATGGTTAAGAGAGTATTCTAAAGGCTTAGAATGGTCTAGGAATGTGTAATAGGACTTATAATAACCATTAGAATGATCCTAAACAATGCTTGAGTCCCCAAGGGACGTAGAGGGTGTACCATGAGTCCTTGGAGGTTCTAACAAGTGTAGAATGGTTAACAGAGTATTCTAAAGGCTTAGAATGGTCTAGGAATGTGTATTAGGACTTATAATAACCATTAGAATGATCCTAAAGAAAGCTTGAGTCCCCAAGGGACGTAGAGGGTGTACCATGAGTCCTTGGAGGTTCTAACAAGTGTAGAATGGTTAAGAGAGTATTCTAAAGGCTTAGAATGGTCTTGGAATGTGTATTAGGACTTATAAGAACCATTAGAATGATCCCAAACATTGCTCGAATCCCCAAGGGACGTAGAGGGTGCAGCATGAGTCCTTGGAGGTTCTAATAAGTGTAGAATGGTTAAGAGAGTATTCTAAAGGCTTAGAATGGTCTAGGAAAGTGTACTAGGACTTATAATAACCATTAGAATGATCCTAAACATTGCATGGTACCCCAAGGGAAGTAGAGGGTGTAGCATGAGTCCTTGGAGGTTCTAACAAGTGTAGAATGGTTAAGAGAGTGTTCTAAAGGCTTAGAATGGTCTAGGAAAGTGTACTAGGACTTATAATAACCATTAGAATGATCCTAAACATTGCATGGTACCCCAAGGGAAGTAGAGGATGTACCATGAGTCCTTGGAGGTTCTAACAAGTGTAGAATGGTTAAGAGAGTATTCTAAAGACTTAGAATGGTCTAGGAATGTGTAATAGGACTTATAATAACCATTAGAATGATCCTAAAGAAAGCTTGAGTCCCCAATGGACGTAGAGGGTGTACCATGAGTCCTTGGAGGTTCTAACAAGTGTAGAATGGTTAAGAGAGTATTCTAAAGGCTTAGAATGGTCTAGGAATGTGTATTAGGACTTATAATAACCATTAGAATGATCCTAAAGAAAGTTTGAGTCCCCAAGGGACGTAGAGGGTGTACCATGAGTCCTTGGAGGTTCTAACAAGTGTAGAATGGTTAAGAGAGTATTCTAAAGGCTTAGAATGGTCTTGGAATGTGTATTAGGACTTATAAGAACCATTAGAATGATCCTAAATATTGCTCGAATCCCCAAGGGACGTAGAGGGTGCAGCATGAGTCCTTGGAGGTTCTAATAAGTGTAGAATGGTTAAGAGAGTATTCTAAAGGCTTAGAATGGTCTAGGAAAGTGTACTAGGACTTATAATAACCATTAGAATGATCCTAAACATTGCATGCTACCCCAAGGGATGTAGAGGGTGTAGAATGAGTCCTTGGAGGTTCTAATAAGTGTAGAATGGTTAAGAGAGTATTCTAAAGGCTTAGAATGGTCTAGGAAAGTGTATTAGGACTTATAATAACCATTAGAATGATCCTAAACATTTCATGGTACCCCAAGGGAAGTAGAGGGTGTAGCATGAGTCCATGGAGGTTCTAACAAGTGTAGAATGGTTAAGAGAGTGTTCTAAAGGCTTAGAATGGTCTAGGATTGTGTATTAGGACTTATAATAACCATTGGAATGATCCTAAACATTGCATGGTACCACAAGGGACGTAGAGGGTGTACCATGAGTCCTTGGAGGTTCTAACAAGTGTAGAATGGTTAAGAGAGTATTCTAAAGGCTTAGAATGGTCTTGGAATGTGTACTAGGACTTATAATAACCATTAGAATGATCCTAAACATTGCATGGTACCCCAAGGGACGTAGAGGGTATACCATGAGTCCTTGGAGGTTCTAACAAGTGTAGAATGGTTAAAAGAGTATTCTAAAGGCTTAAAATGGTCTAGGAATTTGTATTAGGACTTATAATAACCATTAGAATGATCCTAAACATTGCATGGTACCCCAAGGGACGTAGAGGGTGTACCATGAGTCCTTGGAGGTTTTAACAAATGTAGAATGGTTAAGAGAATTCTAAAGGCTTAGAATGGTCTAGGAATGTGTATTAGGACTTTTAAGAACCATTAGAATGATCCTAAACATTGCATGGTACCCCAAGGGACGTAGAGGGTGTACCATGAGTCCTTGGAGGTTCTAACAAGTGTCGAATGGTTAAGAGAGTATTCTAAAGGCCTAGAATGGTCTAGGAATGTGTATTAGGAATTATAATAACCATTAGAATGATCCTAAACATTGCATGGTACCCCAAGGGACGTAGAGGGTGTACCATGAGTCCTTGGAGGTTCTAACAAGCGTAGAATGGTTAAGAGAGTATTCTAAAGGCTTAGAATGGTCTAGGAATGTGTAATAGGACTTATAATAACCATTAGAATGATCCTAAACAATGCTTGAGTCCCCAAGGGACGTAGAGGGTGTACCATGAGTCCTTGGAGGTTCTAACAAGTGTAGAATGGTTAACAGAGTATTCTAAAGGCTTAGAATGGTCTAGGAATGTGTATTAGGACTTATAATAACCATTAGAATGATCCTAAAGAAAGCTTGAGTCCCCAAGGGACGTAGAGGGTGTACCATGAGTCCTTGGAGGTTCTAACAAGTGTAGAATGGTTAAGAGAGTATTCTAAAGGCTTAGAATGGTCTTGGAATGTGTATTAGGACTTATAAGAACCATTAGAATGATCCTAAACATTGCTCGAATCCCCAAGGGACGTAGAGGGTGCAGCATGAGTCCTTGGAGGTTCTAATAAGTGTAGAATGGTTAAGAGAGTATTCTAAAGGCTTAGAATGGTCTAGGAAAGTGTACTAGGACTTATAATAACCATTAGAATGATCCTAAACATTGCATGGTACCCCAAGGGAAGTAGAGGGTGTAGCATGAGTCCTTGGAGGTTCTAACAAGTGTAGAATGGTTAAGAGAGTGTTCTAAAGGCTTAGAATGGTCTAGGAAAGTGTACTAGGACTTATAATAACCATTAGAATGATCCTAAACATTGCATGGTACCCCAAGGGAAGTAGAGGATGTACCATGAGTCCTTGGAGGTTCTAATAAGTGTAGAATGGTTAAGAGAGTATTCTAAAGGCTTATAATGGTCTAGGAATGTGTAATAGGACTTATAATAACCATTAGAATGATCCTAAAGAAAGCTTGAGTCCCCAAGGGACGTAGAGGGTGTACCATGAGTCCTTGGAGGTTCTAACAAGTGTAGAATGGTTAAGAGAGTATTCTAAAGGCTTAGAATGGTCTAGGAATGTGTATTAGGACTTATAATAACCATTAGAATGATCCTAAAGAAAGCTTGAGTCCCCAAGGGACGTAGAGGGTGTACCATGAGTCCTTGGAGGTTCTAACAAGTGTAGAATGGTTAAGAGAGTATTCTAAAGGCTTAGAATGGTCTTGGAATGTGTATTAGGACTTATAAGAACCATTAGAATGATCCTAAACATTGCTCGAATCCCCAAGGGACGTAGAGGGTGCAGCATGAGTCCTTGGAGGTTCTAATAAGTGTAGAATGGTTAAGAGAGTATTCTAAAGGCTTAGAATGGTCTAGGAAAGTGTACTAGGACTTATA
This sequence comes from Crotalaria pallida, assembly GCA_037953625.1. NCBI lineage: Eukaryota > Viridiplantae > Streptophyta > Magnoliopsida > Fabales > Fabaceae > Crotalaria > Crotalaria pallida. Next base: position 59,146,386 of record CM075655.1, on the reverse strand, counting down.
ATAACCATTAGAATGATCCTAAACATTGCATGGTACCCCAAGGGAAGTAGAGGGTGTAGCATGAGTCCTTGGAGGTTCTAACAAGTGTAGTATGGTTAAGAGAGTGTTCTAAAGGCTTAGAATGGTCTAGGAAAGTGTACTAGGACTTATAATAACCATTAGAATGATCCTAAACATTGCATGGTACCCCAAGGGAAGTAGAGGATGTACCATGAGTCCTTGGAGGTTCTAATAAGTGTAGAATGGTTAAGAGAGTATTCTAAAGGCTTAGAATGGTCTAGGAATGTGTAATAGGAGTTATAATAACCATTAGAATGATCCTAAAGAAAGCTTGAGTCCCCAAGGGACGTAGAGGGTGTACCATGAGTCCTTGGAGGTTCTAACAAGTGTAGAATGGTTAAGAGAGTATTCTAAAGGCTTAGAATGGTCTTGGAATGTGCATTAGGACTTATAAGAACCATTAGAATGATCCTAAACATTGCTCGAATCCCCAAGGGACGTAGAGGGTGCAGCATGAGTCCTTGGAGGTTCTAATAAGTGTAGAATGGTTAAGAGAGTATTCTAAAGGCTTAGAATGGTCTAGGAAAGTGTACTAGGACTTATAATAACCATTAGAATGATCCTAAACATTGCATGCTACCCCAAGGGATGTAGAGGGTGTAGAATGAGTCCTTGGAGGTTCTAATAAGTGTAGAATGGTTAAGAGAGTATTCTAAAGGCTTAGAATGGTCTAGGAAAGTGTATTAGGACTTATAATAACCATTAGAATGATCCTAAACATTGCATGGTACCCCAAGGGAAGTAGAGGGTGTAGCATGAGTCCTTGGAGGTTCTAATAAGTGTCGAATGGTCAAGAGAGTATTCTAAAGGCCTAGAATGGTCTAGGAATGTGTATTAGGAATTATAATAACCATTAGAATGATCCTAAACATTGCATGGTACCACAAGGGAAGTAGAGGGTGTACCATGAGTCCTTGGAGGTTCTAACAAGTGTAGAATGGTTAAGAGAGTATTCTAAAGGCTTAGAATGGTCTTGGAATGTGTATTAGGACTTATAATAACCATTAGAATGATCCTAAACATTGCTCGAATCCCCAAGGGACGTAGAGGGTGTACCATGAGTCCTTGGAGGTTCTAACAAGTGTAGAATGGTTAAGAGAGTATTCTAAAGGCTTAGAATGGTCTAGGAATGTGTATTAGGACTTATAATAACCATTAGAATGATCCTAAAGAAAGCTTGAGTCCCCAAGGGACGTAGAGGGTGTACCATGAGTCCTTGGAGGTTCTAACAAGTGTAGAATGGTTAAGAGAGTATTCTAAAGGCTTAGAATGGTCTTGGAATGTGTATTAGGACTTATAAGAACCATTAGAATGATCCTAAACATTGCTCGAATCCCCAAATGACGTAGAGGGTGTAGCATGAGTCCTTGGAGGTTCTAATAAGTGTAGAATGGTTAAGAGAGTATTCTAAAGGCTTAGAATGGTCTAGGAAAGTGTACTAGGACTTATAAGAACCATTAGAATGATCCTAAACATTGCATGGTACCCCAAGGGACGTAGAGGGTGTACCATGAGTCCTTGGAGGTTTTAACAAATGTAGAATGGTTAAGAGAATTCTAAAGGCTTAGAATGGTCTAGGAATGTGTATTAGGACTTTTAAGAACCATTAGAATGATCCTAAACATTGCATGGTACCCCAAGGGACGTAGAGGGTGTACCATGAGTCCTTGGAGGTTCTAACAAGTGTCGAATGGTTAAGAGAGTATTCGAACGGCTTAGAATGGTCTAGGAATGTGTATTTGGACTTATAAGAACCATTAGAGTGATCCTAAACAATGTATGGTACCCCAAGGGACGTAGAGGGTGTACCATGAGTCCTTGGTTCTAACAAGTGTAGAATGGTTAAGAGAGTATTCTAAAGGCTTAGAATGGTCTAGTAATGTGTACTACGACTTATAATAACCATTAGAATGATCCTAAACATTGCATGCTACCCCAAGGGATGTAGAGGGTGTAGAATGAGTCCTTGGAGGTTCTAATAAGTGTAGAATGGTTAAGAGAGTATTCTAAAGGCTTAGAATGGTCTAGGAAAGTGTATTAGGACTTATAATAACCATTAGAATGATCCTAAACATTGCATGGTACCCCAAGGGAAGTTGAGGGTGTAGCATGAGTCCTTGGAGGTTCTAACAAGTGTCGAATGGTTAAGAGAGTATTCTAAAGGCCTAGAATGGTCTAGGAATGTGTATTAGGAATTATAATAACCATTAGAATGATCCTAAACATTGCATGGTACCACAAGGGAAGTAGAAGGTGTACCATGAGTCCTTGGAGGTTCTAACAAGTGTCGAATGGTTAAGAGAGTATTCTAAAGGCCTAGAATGGTCTAGGAATGTGTATTTGGAATTATAATAACCATTAGAATGATCCTAAACATTGCATGGTACCCCAAGGGACGTAGAGGGTGTACCATGAGTCCTTGGAGGTTCTAACAAGCGTAGAATGGTTAAGAGAGTATTCTAAAGGCTTAGAATGGTCTAGGAATGTGTAATAGGACTTATAATAACCATTAGAATGATCCTAAACAATGCTTGAGTCCCCAAGGGACGTAGAGGGTGTACCATGAGTCCTTGGAGGTTCTAACAAGTGTAGAATGGTTAAAAGAGTATTCTAAAGGCTTAGAATGGTCTTGGAATGTGTATTAGGACTTATAAGAACCATTAGAATGATCCTAAACATTGCTCGAGTCCCCAAGGGACGTAGAGGGTGCAGCATGAGTCCTTGGAGGTTCTAATAAGTGTAGAATGGTTAAGAGAGTATTCTAAAGGCTTAGAATGGTCTAGGAAAGTGTATTAGGACTTATAATAACCATTAGAATGATCCTAAACATTGCATGGTACCCCAAGGGAAGTAGAGGGTGTAGCATGAGTCCTTGGAGGTTCTAACAAGTGTAGAATGGTTAAGAGAGTGTTCTAAAGGCTTAGAATGGTCTAGGAATGTGTATTAGGACTTATAATAACCATTAGAATGATCCTAAACATTGCATGGTACCACAAGGGACGTAGAGGGTGTACCATGAGTCCTTGGAGGTTCTAACAAGTGTAGAATGGTTAAGAGAGTATTCTAAAGGTTTAGAATGGTCTAGGAATGTGTAATAGGACTTATAATAACCATTAGAATGATCCTAAACAATGCTTGAGTCCCCAAGGGACGTAGAGGGTGTACCATGAGTCCTTGGAGGTTCTAACAAGTGTAGAATGGTTAAGAGAGTATTCGAACGGCTTAGAATGGTCTAGGAATGTGTATTTGGACTTATAAGAACCATTAGAATGATCCTAAACAATGTATGGTACCCCAAGGGACGTAGAGGGTGTACCATGAGTCCTTGGTTCTAACAAGTGTAGAATGGTTAAGAGAGTATTCTAAAGGCTTAGAATGGTCTAGGAATGTGTACTAGGACTTATAATAACCATTAGAATGATCCTAAACATTGCATGCTACCCCAAGGGATGTAGAGGGTGTAGAATGAGTCCTTGGAGGTTCTAATAAGTGTAGAATGGTTAAGAGAGTATTCTAAAGGCTTAGAATGGTCTAGGAAAGTGTATTAGGACGTATAATAACCATTAGAATGATCCTAAACATTGCATGGTACCCCAAGGGACGTAGAGGGTGTACCATGAGTCCTTGGAGGTTTTAACAAATGTAGAATGGTTTAGAGAATTCTAAAGGCTTAGAATGGTCTAGGAATGTGTATTAGGACTTTTAAGAACCATTAGAATGATCCTAAACATTGCATGGTACCCCAAGGGACGTAGAGGGTGTACCATGAGTCCTTGGAGGTTCTAACAAGTGTCGAATGGTTAAGAGAGTATTCGAACGGCTTAGAATGGTCTAGGAATGTGTATTTGGACTTATAAGAACCATTAGAATGATCCTAAACAATGTATGGTACCCCAAGGGACGTAGAGGGTGTACCATGAGTCCTTGGTTCTAACAAGTGTAGAATGGTTAAGAGAGTATTCTAAAGGCTTAGAATGGTCTAGGAATGTGTACTAGGACTTATAATAACCATTAGAATGATTCTAAACATTGCATGCTACCCCAAGGGATGTAGAGGGTGTAGAATGAGTCCTTGGAGGTTCTAATAAGTGTAGAATGGTTAAGAGAGTATTCTAAAGGCTTAGAATGGTCTAGGAAAGTGTATTAGGACTTATAATAACCATTAGAATGATCCTAAACATTGCATGGTACCCCAAGGGAAGTAGAGGGTGTAGCATGAGTCCTTGGAGGTTCTAACAAGTGTCGAATGGTTAAGAGAGTATTCTAAAGGCCTAGAATGGTCTAGGAATGTGTATTAGGAATTATAATAACCATTAGAATGATCCTAAACATTGCATGGTACCACAAGGGAAGTAGAGGGTGTACCATGAGTCCTTGGAGGTTCTAACAAGTGTCGAATGGTTAAGAGAGTATTCTAAAGGCCTAGAATGGTCTAGGAATGTGTATTAGGAATTATAATAACCATTAGAATGATCCTAAACATTGCATGGTACCCCAAGGGACGTAGAGGGTGTACCATGAGTCCTTGGAGGTTCTAACAAGCGTAGAATGGTTAAGAGAGTATTCTAAAGGCTTAGAATGGTCTAGGAATGTGTAATAGGACTTATAATAACCATTAGAATGATCCTAAACAATGCTTGAGTCCCCAAGGGACGTAGAGGGTGTACCATGAGTCCTTGGAGGTTCTAACAAGTGTAGAATGGTTAAAAGAGTATTCTAAAGGCTTAGAATGGTCTTGGAATGTGTATTAGGACTTATAAGAACCATTAGAATGATCCTAAACATTGCTCGAGTCCCCAAGGGACGTAGAGGGTGCAGCATGAGTCCTTGGAGGTTCTAATAAGTGTAGAATGGTTAAGAGAGTATTCTAAAGGCTTAGAATGGTCTAGGAAAGTGTATTAGGACTTATAATAACCATTAGAATGATCCTAAACATTGCATGGTACCCCAGGGGAAGTAGAGGGTGTAGCATGAGTCCTTGGAGGTTCTAACAAGTGTAGAATGGTTAAGAGAGTGTTCTAAAGGCTTAGAATGGTCTAGGAATGTGTATTAGGACTTATAATAACCATTAGAATGATCCTAAACATTGCATGGTACCACAAGGGACGTAGAGGGTGTACCATGAGTCCTTGGAGGTTCTAACAAGTGTAGAATGGTTAAGAGAGTATTCTAAAGGCTTAGAATGGTCTAGGAATGTGTAATAGGACTTATAATAACCATTAGAATGATCCTAAACAATGCTTGAGTCCCCAAGGGACGTAGAGGGTGTACCATGAGTCCTTGGAGGTTCTAACAAGTGTAGAATGGTTAAGAGAGTATTCGAACGGCTTAGAATGGTCTAGGAATGTGTATTTGGACTTATAAGAACCATTAGAATGATCCTAAACAATGTATGGTACCCCAAGGGACGTAGAGGGTGTACCATGAGTCCTTGGTTCTAACAAGTGTAGAATGGTTAAGAGAGTATTCTAAAGGCTTAGAATGGTCTAGGAATGTGTACTAGGACTTATAATAACCATTAGAATGATCCTAAACATTGCATGCTACCCCAAGGGATGTAGAGGGTGTAGAATGAGTCCTTGGAGGTTCTAATAAGTGTAGAATGGTTAAGAGAGTATTCTAAAGGCTTAGAATGGTCTAGGAATGTGTATTAGGACTTATAATAACCATTAGAATGATCCTAAAGAAAGCTTGAGTCCCCAAGGGACGTAGAGGGTGTACCATGAGTCCTTGGAGGTTCTAACAAGTGTAGAATGGTTAAGAGAGTATTCTAAAGGCTTAGAATGGTCTTGGAATGTGTATTAGGACTTATAAGAACCATTAGAATGATCCTAAACATTGCTCGAATCCCCAAGGGACGTAGAGGGTGCAGCATGAGTCCTTGGAGGTTCTAATAAGTGTAGAATGGTTAAGAGAGTATTCTAAAGGCTTAGAATGGTCTAGGAAAGTGTACTAGGACTTATAATAACCATAAGAATGATCCTAAACATTGCATGGTACCCCAAGGGAAGTAGAGGGTGTAGCATGACTCCTTGGAGGTTCTAACAAGTGTAGAATGGTTAAGAGAGTGTTCTAAAGGCTTAGAATGGTCTAGGAAAGTGTACTAGGACTTATAATAACCATTAGAATGATCCTAAACATTGCATGGTACCCCAAGGGAAGTAGAGGATGTACCATGAGTCCTTGGAGGTTCTAACAAGTGTAGAATGGTTAAGAGAGTATTTTAAAGGCTTAGAATGGTCTAGGAATGTGTAATAGGACTTATAATAACCATTAGAATGATCCTAAAGAAAGCTTGAGTCCCCAAGGGACGTAGAGGGTGTACCATGAGTCCTTGGAGGTTGTAACAAGTGTAGAATGGTTAAGAGAGTATTCGAAAGGCTTAGAATGGTCTTGGAATGTGTATTAGGACTTATAAAATCCATTAAATGATCCTAAACATTGCTCGAATCCCCAAGGGACGTAGAGGGTGCAGCATGAGTCCTTGGAGGTTCTAACAAGTGTAGAATGGTTAAGAGAGTATTCTAAAGGCTTAGAATGGTCTTGGAATGTGTATTAGGACTTATAATAACCATTAGAATGATCCTAAACATTGCATGGTACCCCAAGGGACGTAGAGGGTGTACCATGAGTCCTTGGAGGTTCTAACAAGTGTAGAATGGTTAAAAGAGTATTCTAAAGGCTTAAAATGGTTAGGAATTTGTATTAGGACTTATAATAACCATTAGAATGATCCTAAACATTGCATGGTACCCCAAGGGACGTAGAGGGTGTACCATGAGTCCTTGGAGGTTTTAACAAATGTAGAATGGTTAAGAGAATTCTAAAGGCTTAGAATGGTCTAGGAATGTGTATTAGGACTTTTAAGAACCATTAGAATGATCCTAAAATTGCATGGTACCCCAAGGGACGTAGAGGGTGTACCATGAGCCCTTGGAGGTTCTAACAAGCGTAGAATGGTTAAGAGAGTATTCTAAAGGCTTAGAATGGTCTAGGAATGTGTAATAGGACTTATAATAACCATTAGAATGATCCTAAACAATGCTTGAGTCCCCAAGGGACGTAGAGGGTGTACCATGAGTCCTTGGAGGTTCTAACAAGTGTAGAATGGTTAAAAGAGTATTCTAAAGGCTTAGAATGGTCTTGGAATGTGTATTAGGACTTATAAGAACCATTAGAATGATCCTAAACATTGCTCGAGTCCCCAAGGGACGTAGAGGGTGCAGCATGAGTCCTTGGAGGTTCTAATAAGTGTAGAATGGTTAAGAGAGTATTCTAAAGGCTTAGAATGGTCTAGGAAAGTGTATTAGGACTTATAATAACCATTAGAATGATCCTAAACATTGCATGGTACCCCAAGGGAAGTAGAGGGTGTAGCATGAGTCCTTGGAGGTTCTAACAAGTGTAGAATGGTTAAGAGAGTGTTCTAAAGGCTTAGAATGGTCTAGGAATGTGTATTAGGACTTATAATAACCATTAGAATGATCCTAAACATTGCATGGTACCACAAGGGACGTAGAGGGTGTACCATGAGTCCTTGGAGGTTCTAACAAGTGTAGAATGGTTAAGAGAGTATTCTAAAGGCTTAGAATGGTCTAGGAATGTGTAATAGGACTTATAATAACCATTAGAATGATCCTAAACAATGCTTGAGTCCCCAAGGGACGTAGAGGGTGTACCATGAGTCCTTGGAGGTTCTAACAAGTGTAGAATGGTTAAGAGAGTATTCTAAAGGCTTAGAATGGTCTTGGAATGTGTATTAGGACTTATAAGAACCATTAGAATGATCCTAAACATTGCTCGAGTCCCCAAGGGACGTAGAGGGTGCAGCATGAGTCCTTGGAGGTTCTAAAAGTGTAGAATGGTTAAGAGAGTATTCTAAAGGCTTAGAATGGTCTAGGAATGTGTACTAGGACTTATAATAACCATTAGAATGATCCTAAACATTGCATGCTACCCCAAGGGATGTAGAGGGTATAGAATGAGTCCTTGGAGGTTCTAATAAGTGTAGAATGGTTAAGAGAGTATTCTAAAGGCTTAGAATGGTCTAGGAATGTGTATTAGGACTTATAATAACCATTAGAATGATTCTAAACATTGCATGGTATCACAAGGGACGTAGAGGGTGTAGCATGAGTCCTTGGATGTTCTAATAAGTGTAGAATGGTTAAGAGAGGCTTAGAATGGTCTTGGAATGTGTATTAGGACTTATAATAACCATTAGAATGATCCTAAACATTGCATGGTACCCCAAGGGACGTAGAGGGTGTACCATGAGTCCTTAGAGGTTCTAACAAGTGTAGAATGGTTAAAAGAGTATTCTAAAGGCTTAGAATGGTCTAGGAATGTGTAATAGGACTTATAATAACCATTAGAATGATCCTAAAGAAAGCTTGAGTCCCCAAGGGACGTAGAGGGTGTACCATGAGTCCTTGGAGGTTCTAACAAGTGTAGAATGGTTAAGAGAGTATTCTAAAGGCTTAGAATGGTCTAGGAATGTGTAATAGGACTTATAATAACCATTAGAGTGATCCTAAAGAAAGCTTGAGTCCCCAAGGGACGTAGAGGGTGTACCATGAGTCCTTGGAGGTTCTAACAAGTGTAGAATGGTTAAGAGAGTATTCTAAAGGCTTAGAATGGTCTAGAATGTGTATTAGGACTTATAATAACCATTAGAATGATCCTAAAGAAAGCTTGAGTCCCCAAGGGACGTAGAGGGTGTACCATGAGTCCTTGGAGGTTCTAACAAGTGTAGAATGGTTAAGAGAGTATTCTAAAGGCTTAGAATGGTCTTGGAATGTGTATTAGGACTTATAAGAACCATTAGAATGATCCTAAACATTGCTCGAGTCCCCAAGGGACGTAGAGGGTGCAGCATGAGTCCTTGGAGGTTCTAAAAGTGTAGAATGGTTAAGAGAATTCTAAAGGATTAGAATGGTCTAGGAATGTGTATTAGGACTTATAAGAACCATTAGAATGATCCTAAACATTGCTCGAATCCCCAAGGGACGTAGAGGGTGCAGCATGAGTCCTTGGAGGTTCTAATAAGTGTAGAATGGTTAAGAGAGTATTCTAAAGGCTTAGAATGGTCTAGGAAAGTGTACTAGGACTTATAATAACCATAAGAATGATCCTAAACATTGCATGGTACCCCAAGGGAAGTAGAGGGTGTAGCATGACTCCTTGGAGGTTCTAACAAGTGTAGAATGGTTAAGAGAGTGTTCTAAAGGCTTAGAATGGTCTAGGAAAGTGTACTAGGACTTATAATAACCATTAGAATGATCCTAAACATTGCATGGTACCCCAAGGGAAGTAGAGGATGTACCATGAGTCCTTGGAGGTTCTAACAAGTGTAGAATGGTTAAGAGAGTATTTTAAAGGCTTAGAATGGTCTAGGAATGTGTAATAGGACTTATAATAACCATTAGAATGATCCTAAAGAAAGCTTGAGTCCCCAAGGGACGTAGCGGGTGTACCATGAGTCCTTGGAGGTTGGAACAAGTGTAGAATGGTTAAGAGAGTATTCGAAAGGCTTAGAATGGTCTTGGAATGTGTATTAGGACTTATAAAATCCATTAAATGATCCTAAACATTGCTCGAATCCCCAAGGGACGTAGAGGGTGCAGCATGAGTCCTTGGAGGTTCTAACAAGTGTAGAATGGTTAAGAGAGTATTCTAAAGGCTTAGAATGGTCTAGGAAAGTGTATTAGGACTTATAATAACCATTAGAATGATCCTAAACATTGCATGGTACCCCAAGGGAAGTAGAGGGTGTAGCATGAGTCCTTGGAGGTTCTAACAAGTGTAGAATGGTTAAGAGAGTGTTCTAAAGGCTTAGAATGGTCTAGGATTGTGTATTAGGACTTATAATAACCATTAGAATGATCCTAAACATTGCATGGTACCACAAGGGACGTAGAGGGTGTACCATGAGTCCTTGGAGGTTCTAACAAGCGTAGAATGGTTAAGACAGTATTCTAAAGGCTTAGAATGGTCTTGGAATGTGTATTAGGACTTATAATAACCATTAGAATGATACTAAACATTGCATGGTACCCCAAGGGACGTAGAGGGTGTACCATGAGTCCTTGGAGGTTCTAACAAGTGTAGAATGGTTAAAAGAGTATTCTAAAGGCTTAAAATGGTCTAGGAATTTGTATTAGGACTTATAATAACCATTAGAATGATCCTAAACATTGCATGGTACCCCAAGGGACGTAGAGGGTGTACCATGAGTCCTTGGAGGTTTTAACAAATGTAGAATGGTTAAGAGAATTCTAAAGGCTTAGAATGGTCTAGGAATGTGTATTAGGACTTTTAAGAACCATTAGAATGATCCTAAAATTGCATGGTACCCCAAGGGACGTAGAGGGTGTACCATGAGTCCTTGGAGGTTCTAACAAGTGTCGAATGGTTAAGAGAGTATTCTAAAGGCTTAGCATGGTCTAGGAATGTGTATTAGGACTTTTAAGAACCATTAGAATGATCCTAAACATTGCATGGTACCCCAAGGGACGTAGAGGGTGTACCATGAGTCCTTGGAGGTTCTAACAAGTGTCGAATGGTTAAGAGAGTATTCTAAAGGCCTAGAATGGTCTAGGAATGTGTATTAGGAATTATAATAACCATTAGAATGATCCTAAACATTGCATGGTACCACAAGGGACGTAGAGGGTGTACCATGAGTCCTTGGAGGTTCTAACAAGTGTAGAATGGTTAAGAGAGTATTCTAAAGGCTTAGAATGGTCTTGGAATGTGTATTAGGACTTATAATAACCATTAGAATGATCCTAAACATTGCATGGTACCCCAAGGGACGTAGAGGGTGTACCATGAGTCCTTGGAGGTTCTAACAAGTGTAGAATGGTTAAGAGAGTATTCTAAAGGCTTAGAATAGTCTTGGAATGTGTATTAGGACTTTTAAGAACCATTAGAATGATCCTAAACATTGCTCGAGTCCCCAAGGGACGTAGAGGGTGCAGCATGGGTCCTTGGAGGTTCTAAAAGTGTAGAATGGTTAAGAGAGTATTCTAAAGGCTTAGAATGGTCTAGGAATGTGTACTAGGACTTATAATAACCATTAGAATGATCCTAAACATTGCATGCTACCCCAAGGGATGTAGAGGGTGTAGAATGAGTCCTTGAGGTTGTAATAAGTGTAGAATGGTTAAGAGAGTATTGTAAAGGCTTAGAATGGTCTAGGAATGTGTATTAGGACTTATAATAACCATTAGAATGATCCTAAAGAAAGCTTGAGTCCCCAAGGGACGTAGAGGGTGTACCATGAGTCCTTGGAGGTTCTAACAAGTGTAGAATGGTTAAGAGAGTATTCTAAAGGCTTAGAATGGTCTAGGAATGTGTATTAGGACTTATAATAACCATTAGAATGATCCTAAAGAAAGCTTGAGTCCCCAAGGGACGTAGAGGGTGTACCATGAGTCCTTGGAGGTTCTTACAAGTGTAGAATGGTTAAGAGAGTATTCTAAAGGCTTAGAATGGTCTTGGAATGTGTATTAGGACTTATAAGAACCATTAGAATGATCCTAAACATTGCTCGAGTCCCCAAGGGACGTAGAGGGTGCAGCATGAGTCCTTGGAGGTTCTAAAAGTGTAGAATGGTTAAGAGAGTATTCTAAAGGCTTAGAATGGTCTAGGAATGTGTACTAGGACTTATAATAACCATTAGAATGATCCTAAACATTGCATGCTACCCCAAGGGATGTAGAGGGTATAGAATGAGTCCTTGGAGGTTCTAATAAGTGTAGAATGGTTAAGAGAGTATTCTAAAGGCTTAGAATGGTCTAGGAATGTGTATTAGGACTTATAATAACCATTAGAATGATTCTAAACATTGCATGGTATCACAAGGGACGTAGAGGGTGTAGCATGAGTCCTCGGATGTTCTAATAAGTGTAGAATGGTTAAGAGAGGCTTAGAATGGTCTTGGAATGTGTATTAGGACTTATAATAACCATTAGAATGATCCTAAACATTGCATGGTACCCCAAGGGACGTAGAGGGTGTACCATGAGTCCTTAGAGGTTCTAACAAGTGTAGAATGGTTAAAAGAGTATTCTAAAGGCTTAGAATGGTCTAGGAATTTGTATTAGGACTTATAATAACCATTAGAATGATCCCAAACATTGCATGGTACCCCAAGGGACGTAGAGGGTGTACCATGAGTCCTTGGAGGTTCTAACAAGTGTAGAATGGTTAAGAGAGTATTCTAAAGGCTTAGAATGGTCTAGGAATGTGTAATAGGACTTATAATAACCATTAGAATGATCCTAAAGAAAGCTTGAGTCCCCAAGGGACGTAGAGGGTGTACCATGAGTCCTTGGAGGTTCTAACAAGTGTAGAATGGTTAAGAGAGTATTCTAAAGGCTTAGAATGGTCTAGAATGTGTATTAGGACTTATAATAACCGTTAGAATGATCCTAAAGAAAGCTTGAGTCCCCAAGGGACGTAGAGGGTGTACCATGAGTCCTTGGAGGTTCTAACAAGTGTAGAATGGTTAAGAGAGTATTCTAAAGGCTTAGAATGGTCTTGGAATGTGTATTAGGACTTATAAGAACCATTAGAATGATCCTAAACATTGCTCGAGTCCCCAAGGGACGTAGAGGGTGCAGCATGAGTCCTTGGAGGTTCTAAAAGTGTAGAATGGTTAAGAGAATTCTAAAGGATTAGAATGGTCTAGGAATGTGTATTAGGACTTATAAGAACCATTAGAATGATCCTAAACATTGCATGGTACCCCAAGGGACATAGAGGTTGTAACATGAGTCCTTGGAGGTTCTAACAAGTGTCGAATGGTTAAGAGAGTATTCTAAAGGCCTAGAATGGTCTAGGAATGTGTATTAGGACTTATAATAACCATTAGAATGATCCTAAACATTGCATGCTACCCCAAGGGACGTGGAGGGTGTACCATGAGTCCTTGGAGGTTCTAACAAGTGTAGAATGGTTAAGAGAGTATTCTAAAGGCTTAGAAGGGTCTAGGAAAGTGTACTAGGACTTATAATAACCATTAGAATGATCCTAAACATTGCATGGTACCCCAAGGGAAGTAGAGGATGTACCATGAGTCCTTGGAGGTTCTAACAAGTGTAGAATGGTTAAGAGAGTATTCTAAAGGCCTAGAATGGTCTAGGAATGTGTATTAGGAATTATAATAACCATTAGAATGATCCTAAACATTGCATGGTACCACAAGGGACGTAGAGGGTGTACCATGAGTCCTTGGAGGTTCTAACAAGTGTAGAATGGTTAAGAGAGTATTCTAAAGGCTTAGAATGGTCTTGGAATGTGTATTAGGACTTATAATAACCATTAGAATGATCCTAAACATTGCATGGTACCCCAAGGGACGTAGAGGGTGTACCATGAGTCCTTGGAGGTTCTAACAAGTGTAGAATGGTTAAGAGAGTATTCTAAAGGCTTAGAATAGTCTTGGAATGTGTATTAGGACTTTTAAGAACCATTAGAATGATCCTAAACATTGCTCGAGTCCCCAAGGGACGTAGAGGGTGCAGCATGGGTCCTTGGAGGTTCTAAAAGTGTAGAATGGTTAAGAGAGTATTCTAAAGGCTTAGAATGGTCTAGGAATGTGTACTAGGACTTATAATAACCATTAGAATGATCCTAAACATTGCATGCTACCCCAAGGGATGTAGAGGGTGTAGAATGAGTCCTTGAGGTTGTAATAAGTGTAGAATGGTTAAGAGAGTATTGTAAAGGCTTAGAATGGTCTAGGAATGTGTATTAGGACTTATAATAACCATTAGAATGATCCTAAAGAAAGCTTGAGTCCCCAAGGGACGTAGAGGGTGTACCATGAGTCCTTGGAGGTTCTAACAAGTGTAGAATGGTTAAGAGAGTATTCTAAAGGCTTAGAATGGTCTAGGAATGTGTATTAGGACTTATAATAACCATTAGAATGATCCTAAAGAAAGCTTGAGTCCCCAAGGGACGTAGAGGGTGTACCATGAGTCCTTGGAGGTTCTTACAAGTGTAGAATGGTTAAGAGAGTATTCTAAAGGCTTAGAATGGTCTTGGAATGTGTATTAGGACTTATAAGAACCATTAGAATGATCCTAAACATTGCTCGAGTCCCCAAGGGACGTAGAGGGTGCAGCATGAGTCCTTGGAGGTTCTAAAAGTGTAGAATGGTTAAGAGAGTATTCTAAAGGCTTAGAATGGTCTAGGAATGTGTACTAGGACATATAATAACCATTAGAATGATCCTAAACATTGCATGCTACCCCAAGGGATGTAGAGGGTATAGAATGAGTCCTTGGAGGTTCTAATAAGTGTAGAATGGTTAAGAGAGTATTCTAAAGGCTTAGAATGGTCTAGGAATGTGTATTAGGACTTATAATAACCATTAGAATGATTCTAAACATTGCATGGTATCACAAGGGACGTAGAGGGTGTAGCATGAGTCCTTGGATGTTCTAATAAGTGTAGAATGGTTAAGAGAGGCTTAGAATGGTCTTGGAATGTGTATTAGGACTTATAATAACCATTAGAATGATCCTAAACATTGCATGGTACCCCAAGGGACGTAGAGGGTGTACCATGAGTCCTTAGAGGTTCTAACAAGTGTAGAATGGTTAAAAGAGTATTCTAAAGGCTTAGAATGGTCTAGGAATTTGTATTAGGACTTATAATAACCATTAGAATGATCCCAAACATTGCATGGTACCCCAAGGGACGTAGAGGGTGTACCATGAGTCCTTGGAGGTTCTAACAAGTGTAGAATGGTTAAGAGAGTATTCTAAAGGCTTAGAATGGTCTAGGAATGTGTAATAGGACTTATAATAACCATTAGAATGATCCTAAAGAAAGCTTGAGTCCCCAAGGGACGTAGAGGGTGTACCATGAGTCCTTGGAGGTTCTAACAAGTGTAGAATGGTTAAGAGAGTATTCTAAAGGCTTAGAATGGTCTAGAATGTGTATTAGGACTTATAATAACCGTTAGAATGATCCTAAAGAAAGCTTGAGTCCCCAAGGGACGTAGAGGGTGTACCATGAGTCCTTGGAGGTTCTAACAAGTGTAGAATGGTTAAGAGAGTATTCTAAAGGCTTAGAATGGTCTTGGAATGTGTATTAGGACTTATAAGAACCATTAGAATGATCCTAAACATTGCTCTAGTCCCCAAGGGACGTAGAGGGTGCAGCATGAGTCCTTGGAGGTTCTAAAAGTGTAGAATGGTTAAGAGAATTCTAAAGGATTAGAATGGTCTAGGAATGTGTATTAGGACTTATAAGAACCATTAGAATGATCCTAAACATTGCATGGTACCCCAAGGGACATAGAGGTTGTAACATGAGTCCTTGGAGGTTCTAACAAGTGTCGAATGGTTAAGAGAGTATTCTAAAGGCCTAGAATGGTCTAGGAATGTGTATTAGGACTTATAATAACCATTAGAATGATCCTAAACATTGCATGCTACCCCAAGGGACGTGGAGGGTGTACCATGAGTCCTTGGAGGTTCTAACAAGTGTAGAATGGTTAAGAGAGTATTCTAAAGGCTTAGAAGGGTCTAGGAAAGTGTACTAGGACTTATAATAACCATTAGAATGATCCTAAACATTGCATGGTACCCCAAGGGAAGTAGAGGATGTACCATGAGTCCTTGGAGGTTCTAACAAGTGTAGAATGGTTAAGAGAGTATTCTAAAGGCCTAGAATGGTCTAGGAATGTGTATTAGGAATTATAATAACCATTAGAATGATCCTAAACATTGCATGGTACCACAAGGGACGTAGAGGGTGTACCATGAGTCCTTGGAGGTTCTAACAAGTGTCGAATGGTTAAGAGAGTATTCTAAAGGCCTAGAATGGTCTAGGAATGTGTATTAGGAATTATAATAACCATTAGAATGATCCTAAACATTGCATGGTACCACAAGGGACGTAGAGGGTGTACCATGAGTCCTTGGAGGTTCTAACAAGTGTAGAATGGTTAAGAGAGTATTCTAAAGGCTTAGAATGGTCTTGGAATGTGTATTAGGACTTATAATAACCATTAGAATGATCCTAAACATTGCATGGTACCCCAAGGGACGTAGAGGGTGTACCATGAGTCCTTGGAGGTTCTAACAAGTGTAGAATGGTTAAGAGAGTATTCTAAAGGCTTAGAATAGTCTTGGAATGTGTATTAGGACTTTTAAGAACCATTAGAATGATCCTAAACATTGCTCGAGTCCCCAAGGGACGTAGAGGGTGCAGCATGAGTCCTTGGAGGTTCTAAAAGTGTAGAATGGTTAAGAGAGTATTCTAAAGGCTTAGAATGGTCTAGGAATGTGTACTAGGACTTATAATAACCATTAGAATGATCCTAAACATTGCATGCTACCCCAAGGGATGTAGAGGGTGTAGAATGAGTCCTTGAGGTTGTAATAAGTGTAGAATGGTTAAGAGAGTATTGTAAAGGCTTAGAATGGTCTAGGAATGTGTATTAGGACTTATAATAACCATTAGAATGATCCTAAAGAAAGCTTGAGTCCCCAAGGGACGTAGAGGGTGTACCATGAGTCCTTGGAGGTTCTAACAAGTGTAGAATGGTTAAGAGAGTATTCTAAAGGCTTAGAATGGTCTAGGAATGTGTATTAGGACTTATAATAACCATTAGAATGATCCTAAAGAAAGCTTGAGTCCCCAAGGGACGTAGAGGGTGTACCATGAGTCCTTGGAGGTTCTAACAAGTGTAGAATGGTTAAGAGAGTATTCTAAAGGCTTAGAATGGTCTTGGAATGTGTATTAGGACTTATAAGAACCATTAGAATGATCCTAAACATTGCTCGAGTCCCCAAGGGACGTAGAGGGTGCAGCATGAGTCCTTGGAGGTTCTAAAAGTGTAGAATGGTTAAGAGAGTATTCTAAAGGCTTAGAATGGTCTAGGAATGTGTACTAGGACTTATAATAACCATTAGAATGATCCTAAACATTGCATGCTACCCCAAGGGATGTAGAGGGTGTAGAATGAGTCCTTGGAGGTTCTAATAAGTGTAGAATGGTTAAGAGAGTATTCTAAAGGCTTAGAATGGTCTAGGAATGTGTATTAGGACTTATAATAACCATTAGAATGATTCTAAACATTGCATGGTATCACAAGGGAAGTAGAGGGTGTAGCATGAGTCCTTGGATGTTCTAATAAGTGTAGAATGGTTAAGAGAGGCTTAGAATGGTCTTGGAATGTGTATTAGGACTTATAATAACCATTAGAATGATCCTAAACATTGCATGGTACCCCAAGGGACGTAGAGGGTGTACCATGAGTCCTTAGAGGTTCTAACAAGTGTAGAATGGTTAAAAGAGTATTCTAAAGGCTTAGAATGGTCTAGGAATTTGTATTAGGACTTATAATAACCATTAGAATGATCCCAAACATTGCATGTTACCCCAAGGGACGTAGAGGGTGTACCATGAGTCCTTGGAGGTTCTAACAAGTGTAGAATGGTTAAGAGAGTATTCTAAAAGCTTAGAATGGTCTAGGAATGTGTAATAGGACTTATAATAACCATTAGAATGATCCTAAAGAAAGCTTGAGTCCCCAAGGGACGTAGAGGGTGTACCATGAGTCCTTGGAGGTTCTAACAAGTGTAGAATGGTTAAGAGAGTATTCTAAAGGCTTAGAATGGTCTAGGAATGTGTATTAGGACTTATAATAACCATTAGAATGATCCTAAAGAAAGCTTGAGTCCCCAAGGGACGTAGAGGGTGTACCATGAGTCCTTGGAGGTTCTAACAAGTGTAGAATGGTTAAGAGAGTATTCTAAAGGCTTAGAATGGTCTTGGAATGTGTATTAGGACTTATAAGAACCATTAGAATGATCCTAAACATTTCTCGAGTCCCCAAGGGACGTAGAGGGTGCAGCATGAGTCCTTGGAGGTTCTAAAAGTGTAGAATGGTTAAGAGAATTCTAAAGGATTAGAATGGTCTAGGAATGTGTATTAGGACTTATAAGAACCATTAGAATGATCCTAAACATTGCATGGTACCCCAAGGGACATAGAGGTTGTAACATGAGTCCTTGGAGGTTCTAAAAGTGTAGAATGGTTAAGAGAGTATTCTAAAGGCTTAGAATGGTCTAGGAATGTGTACTAGGACTTATAATAACCATTAGAATGATCCTAAACATTGCATGCTACCCCAAGGGATGTAGAGGGTGTAGAATGAGTCCTTGAGGTTGTAATAAGTGTAGAATGGTTAAGAGAGTATTGTAAAGGCTTAGAATGGTCTAGGAATGTGTATTAGGACTTATAATAACCATTAGAATGATCCTAAAGAAAGCTTGAGTCCCCAAGGGACGTAGAGGGTGTACCATGAGTCCTTGGAGGTTCTAACAAGTGTAGAATGGTTAAGAGAGTATTCTAAAGGCTTAGAATGGTCTAGGAATGTGTATTAGGACTTATAATAACCATTAGAATGATCCTAAAGAAAGCTTGAGTCCCCAAGGGACGTAGAGGGTGTACCATGAGTCCTTGGAGGTTCTAACAAGTGTAGAATGGTTAAGAGAGTATTCTAAAGGCTTAGAATGGTCTTGGAATGTGTATTAGGACTTATAAGAACCATTAGAATGATCCTAAACATTGCTCGAGTCCCCAAGGGACGTAGAGGGTGCAGCATGAGTCCTTGGAGGTTCTAAAAGTGTACAATGGTTAAGAGAGTATTCTAAAGGCTTAGAATGGTCTAGGAATGTGTACTAGGACTTATAATAACCATTAGAATGATCCTAAACATTGCATGCTACCCCAAGGGATGTAGAGGGTGTAGAATGAGTCCTTGGAGGTTCTAATAAGTGTAGAATGGTTAAGAGAGTATTCTAAAGGCTTAGAATGGTCTAGGAATGTGTATTAGGACTTATAATAACCATTAGAATGATTCTAAACATTGCATGGTATCACAAGGGACGTAGAGGGTGTAGCATGAGTCCTTGGATGTTCTAATAAGTGTAGAATGGTTAAGAGAGGCTTAGAATGGTCTTGGAATGTGTATTAGGACTTATAATAACCATTAGAATGATCCTAAACATTGCATGGTACCCCAAGGGACGTAGAGGGTGTACCATGAGTCCTTGGAGGTTCTAACAAGTGTAGAATGGTTAAAAGAGTATTCTAAAGGCTTAAAATGGTCTAGGAATTTGTATTAGGACTTATAATAACCATTAGAATGATCCTAAACATTGCATGGTACCCCAAGGGACGTAGAGGGTGTACCATGAGTCCTTGGAGGTTTTAACAAATGTAGAATGGTTAAGAGAATTCTAAAGGCTTAGAATGGTCTAGGAATGTGTATTAGGACTTTTAAGAACCATTAGAATGATCCTAAAATTGCATGGTACCCCAAGGGACGTAGAGGGTGTACCATGAGTCCTTGGAGGTTCTAACAAGTGTCGAATGGTTAAGAGAGTATTCTAAAGGCTTAGCATGGTCTAGGAATGTGTATTAGGACTTTTAAGAACCATTAGAATGATCCTAAACATTGCATGGTACCCCAAGGGACGTAGAGGGTGTACCATGAGTCCTTGGAGGTTCTAACAAGTGTCGAATGGTTAAGAGAGTATTCTAAAGGCCTAGAATGGTCTAGGAATGTGTATTAGGAATTATAATAACCATTAGAATGATCCTAAACATTGCATGGTACCACAAGGGACGTAGAGGGTGTACCATGAGTCCTTGGAGGTTCTAACAAGTGTAGAATGGTTAAGAGAGTATTCTAAAGGCTTAGAATGGTCTTGGAATGTGTATTAGGACTTATAATAACCATTAGAATGATCCTAAACATTGCATGGTACCCCAAGGGACGTAGAGGGTGTACCATGAGTCCTTGGAGGTTCTAACAAGTGTAGAATGGTTAAGAGAGTATTCTAAAGGCTTAGAATAGTCTTGGAATGTGTATTAGGACTTTTAAGAACCATTAGAATGATCCTAAACATTGCTCGAGTCCCCAAGGGACGTAGAGGGTGCAGCATGAGTCCTTGGAGGTTCTAAAAGTGTAGAATGGTTAAGAGAGTATTCTAAAGGCTTAGAATGGTCTAGGAATGTGTACTAGGACTTATAATAACCATTAGAATGATCCTAAACATTGCATGCTACCCCAAGGGATGTAGAGGGTGTAGAATGAGTCCTTGAGGTTGTAACCATTAGAATGATCCTAAAGAAAGCTTGAGTCCCCAAGGGACGTAGAGGGTGTACCATGAGTCCTTGGAGGTTCTAACAAGTGTAGAATGGTTAAGAGAGTATTCTAAAGGCTTAGAATGGTCTTGGAATGTGTATTAGGACTTATAAGAACCATTAGAATGATCCTAAACATTGCTCGAGTCCCCAAGGGACGTAGAGGGTGCAGCATGAGTCCTTGGAGGTTCTAAAAGTGTAGAATGGTTAAGAGAGTATTCTAAAGGCTTAGAATGGTCTAGGAATGTGTAATAGGACTTATAATAACCATTAGAATGATCCTAAACATTGCATGCTACCCCAAGGGATGTAGAGGGTGTAGAATGAGTCCTTGGAGGTTCTAATAAGTGTAGAATGGTTAAGAGAGTATTCTAAAGGCTTAGAATGGTCTAGGAATGTGTATTAGGACTTATAATAACCATTAGAATGATTCTAAACATTGCATGGTATCACAAGGGACGTAGAGGGTGTAGCATGAGTCCTTGGATGTTCTAATAAGTGTAGAATGGTTAAGAGAGGCTTAGAATGGTCTTGGAATGTGTATTAGGACTTATAATAACCATTAGAATGATCCTAAACATTGCATGGTACCCCAAGGGACGTAGAGGGTGTACCATGGGTCCTTAGAGGTTCTAACAAGTGTAGAATGGTTAAAAGAGTATTCTAAAGGCTTAGAATGGTCTAGGAATTTGTATTAGGACTTATAATAACCATTAGAATGATCCCAAACATTGCATGGTACCCCAAGGGACGTAGAGGGTGTACCATGAGTCCTTGGAGGTTCTAACAAGTGTAGAATGGTTAAGAGAGTATTCTAAAGGCTTAGAATGGTCTAGGAATGTGTAATAGGACTTATAATAACCATTAGAATGATCCTAAAGAAAGCTTGAGTCCCCAAGGGACGTAGAGGGTGTACCATGAGTCCTTGGAGGTTCTAACAAGTGTAAAATGGTTAAGAGAGTATTCTAAAGGCTTAGAATGGTCTAGGAATGTGTATTAGGACTTATAATAACCATTAGAATGATCCTAAAGAAAGCTTGAGTCCCCAAGGGACGTAGAGGGTGTACCATGAGTCCTTGGAGGTTCTAACAAGTGTAGAATGGTTAAGAGAGTATTCTAAAGGCTTAGAATGGTCTTGGAATGTGTACTAGGACTTATAAGAACCATTAGAATGATCCTAAACATTGCTCGAGTCCCCAAGGGACGTAGAGGGTGCAGCATGAGTCCTTGGAGGTTCTAAAAGTGTAGAATGGTTAAGAGAATTCTAAAGGATTAGAATGGTCTAGGAATGTGTATTAGGACTTATAAGAACCATTAGAATGATCCTAAACATTGCATGGTACCCCAAGGGACATAGAGGTTGTAACATGAGTCCTTGGAGGTTCTAACAAGTGTCGAATGGTTAAGAGAGTATTCTAAAGGCCTAGAATGGTCTAGGAATGTGTATTAGGACTTATAATAACCATTAGAATGATCCTAAACATTGCATGCTACCCCAAGGGACGTAGAGGGTGTACCATGAGTCCTTGGAGGTTCTAACAAGTGTAGAATGGTTAAGAGAGTATTCTAAAGGCTTAGAATGGTCTAGGAAAGTGTACTAGGACTTATAATAACCATTAGAATGATCCTAAACATTGCATGGTACCCCAAGGGAAGTAGAGGATGTACCATGAGTCCTTGGAGGTTCTAACAAGTGTAGAATGGTTAAGAGAGTATTCTAAAGGCTTAGAATGGTCTAGGAATGTGTAATAGGACTTATAATAACCATTAGAATGATCCTAAAGAAAGCTTGAGTCCCCAAGGGACGTAGAGGGTGTACCATGAGTCCTTGGAGGTTGTAACAAGTGTAGAATGGTTAAGAGAGTATTCGAAAGGCTTAGAATGGTCTTGGAATGTGTATTAGGACTTATAAAATCCATTAAATGATCCTAAACATTGCTCGAATCCCCAAGGGACGTAGAGGGTGCAGCATGAGTCCTTGGAGGTTCTAACAAGTGTAGAATGGTTAAGAGAGTATTCTAAAGGCTTAGAATGGTCTAGGAAAGTGTATTAGGACTTATAATAACCATTAGAATGATCCTAAACATTGCATGGTACCCCAAGGGAAGTAGAGGGTGTAGCATGAGTCCTTGGAGATTCTAACAAGTGTAGAATGGTTAAGAGAGTGTTCTAAAGGCTTAGAATGGTCTAGGATTGTATATTAGGACTTATAATAACCATTAGAATGATCCTAAACATTGCATGGTACCACAAGGGACGTAGAGGGTGTACCATGAGTCCTTGGAGGTTCTAACAAGCGTAGAATGGTTAAGACAGTATTCTAAAGGCTTAGAATGGTCTTGGAATGTGTATTAGGACTTATAATAACCATTAGAATGATCCTAAACATTGCATGGTACCCCAAGGGACGTAGAGGGTGTACCATGAGTCCTTGGAGGTTCTAACAAGTGTAGAATGGTTAAAAGAGTATTCTAAAGGCTTAAAATGGTCTAGGAATTTGTATTAGGACTTATAATAACCATTAGAATGATCCTAAACATTGCATGGTACCCCAAGGGACGTAGAGGGTGTACCATGAGTCCTTGGAGATTTTAACAAATGTAGAATGGTTAAGAGAATTCTAAAGGCTTAGAATGGTGTAGGAATGTGTAATAGGACTTTTAAGAACCATTAGAATGATCCTAAAATTGCATGGTACCCCAAGGGACGTAGAGGGTGTACCATGAGTCCTTGGAGGTTCTAACAAGTGTCGAATGGTTAAGAGAGTATTCTAAAGGCTTAGCATGGTCTAGGAATGTGTATTAGGACTTTTAAGAACCATTAGAATGATCCTAAACATTGCATGGTACCCCAAGGGACGTAGAGGGTGTACCATGAGTCCTTGGAGGTTCTAACAAGTGTCGAATGGTTAAGAGAGTATTCTAAAGGCCTAGAATGGTCTAGGAATGTGTATTAGGAATTATAATAACCATTAGAATGATCCTAAACATTGCATGGTACCACAAGGGACGTAGAGGGTGTACCATGAGTCCTTGGAGGTTCTAACAAGTGTAGAATGGTCAAGACAGTATTCTAAAGGCTTAGAATGGTCTTGGAATGTGTATTAGGACTTATAATAACCATTAGAATGATCCTAAACATTGCATGGTACCCCAAGGGACGTAGAGGGTGTACCATGAGTCCTTGGAGGTTCTAACAAGTGTAGAATGGTTAAGAGAGTATTCTAAAGGCTTAGAATAGTCTTGGAATGTGTATTAGGACTTTTAAGAACCATTAGAATGATCCTAAACATTGCTCGAGTCCCCAAGGGACGTAGAGGGTGCAGCATGAGTCCTTGGAGGTTCTAAAAGTGTAGAATGGTTAAGAGAGTATTCTAAAGGCTTAGAATGGTCTAGGAATGTGTACTAGGACTTATAATAACCATTAGAATGATCCTAAACATTGCATGCTACCCCAAGGGATGTAGAGGGTGTAGAATGAGTCCTTGAGGTTGTAATAAGTGTAGAATGGTTAAGAGAGTATTGTAAAGGCTTAGAATGGTCTAGGAATGTGTATTAGGACTTATAATAACCATTAGAATGATCCTAAAGAAAGCTTGAGTCCCCAAGGGACGTAGAGGGTGTACCATGAGTCCTTGGAGGTTCTAACAAGTGTAGAATGGTTAAGAGAGTATTCTAAAGGCTTAGAATGGTCTAGGAATGTGTATTAGGACTTATAATAACCATTAGAATGATCCTAAAGAAAGCTTGAGTCCCCAAGGGACGTAGAGGGTGTACCATGAGTCCTTGGAGGTTCTAACAAGTGTAGAATGGTTAAGAGAGTATTCTAAAGGCTTAGAATGGTCTTGGAATGTGTATTAGGACTTATAAGAACCATTAGAATGATCCTAAACATTACTCGAGTCCCCAAGGGACGTAGAGGGTGCAGCATGAGTCCTTGGAGGTTCTAAAAGTGTAGAATGGTTAAGAGAGTATTCTAAAGGCTTAGAATGGTCTAGGAATGTGTACTAGGACTTATAATAACCATTAGAATGATCCTAAACATTGCATGGTACCCCAAGGGACGTAGAGGGTGTACCATGAGTCCTTGGAGGTTTTAACAAATGTAGAATGGTTAAGAGAATTCTAAAGGCTTAGAATGGTCTAGGAATGTGTATTAGGACTTTTAAGAACCATTAGAATGATCCTAAAATTGCATGGTACCCCAAGGGACGTAGAGGGTGTACCATGAGTCCTTGGAGGTTCTAACAAGTGTCGAATGGTTAAGAGAGTATTCTAAAGGCTTAGCATGGTCTAGGAATGTGTATTAGGACTTTTAAGAACCATTAGAATGATCCTAAACATTGCATGGTACCCCAAGGGACGTAGAGGGTGTACCATGAGTCCTTGGAGGTTCTAACAAGTGTCGAATGGTTAAGAGAGTATTCTAAAGGCCTAGAATGGTCTAGGAATGTGTATTAGGAATTATAATAACCATTAGAATGATCCTAAACATTGCATGGTACCACAAGGGACGTAGAGGGTGTACCATGAGTCCTTGGAGGTTCTAACAAGTGTAGAATGGTTAAGAGAGTATTCTAAAGGCTTAGAATGGTCTTGGAATGTGTATTAGGACTTATAATAACCATTAGAATGATCCTAAACATTGCATGGTACCCCAAGGGACGTAGAGGGTGTACCATGAGTCCTTGGAGGTTCTAACAAGTGTAGAATGGTTAAGAGAGTATTCTAAAGGCTTAGAATAGTCTTGGAATGTGTATTAGGACTTTTAAGAACCATTAGAATGATCCTAAACATTGCTCGAGTCCCCAAGGGACGTAGAGGGTGCAGCATGAGTCCTTGGAGGTTCTAAAAGTGTAGAATGGTTAAGAGAGTATTCTAAAGGCTTAGAATGGTCTAGGAATGTGTACTAGGACTTATAATAACCATTAGAATGATCCTAAACATTGCATGCTACCCCAAGGGATGTAGAGGGTGTAGAATGAGTCCTTGAGGTTGTAACCATTAGAATGATCCTAAAGAAAGCTTGAGTCCCCAAGGGACGTAGAGGGTGTACCATGAGTCCTTGGAGGTTCTAACAAGTGTAGAATGGTTAAGAGAGTATTCTAAAGGCTTAGAATGGTCTTGGAATGTGTATTAGGACTTATAAGAACCATTAGAATGATCCTAAACATTGCTCGAGTCCCCAAGGGACGTAGAGGGTGCAGCATGAGTCCTTGGAGGTTCTAAAAGTGTAGAATGGTTAAGAGAGTATTCTAAAGGCTTAGAATGGTCTAGGAATGTGTAATAGGACTTATAATAACCATTAGAATGATCCTAAACATTGCATGCTACCCCAAGGGATGTAGAGGGTGTAGAATGAGTCCTTGGAGGTTCTAATAAGTGTAGAATGGTTAAGAGAGTATTCTAAAGGCTTAGAATGGTCTAGGAATGTGTATTAGGACTTATAATAACCATTAGAATGATTCTAAACATTGCATGGTATCACAAGGGACGTAGAGGGTGTAGCATGAGTCCTTGGATGTTCTAATAAGTGTAGAATGGTTAAGAGAGGCTTAGAATGGTCTTGGAATGTGTATTAGGACTTATAATAACCATTAGAATGATCCTAAACATTGCATGGTACCCCAAGGGACGTAGAGGGTGTACCATGGGTCCTTAGAGGTTCTAACAAGTGTAGAATGGTTAAAAGAGTATTCTAAAGGCTTAGAATGGTCTAGGAATTTGTATTAGGACTTATAATAACCATTAGAATGATCCCAAACATTGCATGGTACCCCAAGGGACGTAGAGGGTGTACCATGAGTCCTTGGAGGTTCTAACAAGTGTAGAATGGTTAAGAGAGTATTCTAAAGGCTTAGAATGGTCTAGGAATGTGTAATAGGACTTATAATAACCATTAGAATGATCCTAAAGAAAGCTTGAGTCCCCAAGGGACGTAGAGGGTGTACCATGAGTCCTTGGAGGTTCTAACAAGTGTAAAATGGTTAAGAGAGTATTCTAAAGGCTTAGAATGGTCTAGGAATGTGTATTAGGACTTATAATAACCATTAGAATGATCCTAAAGAAAGCTTGAGTCCCCAAGGGACGTAGAGGGTGTACCATGAGTCCTTGGAGGTTCTAACAAGTGTAGAATGGTTAAGAGAGTATTCTAAAGGCTTAGAATGGTCTTGGAATGTGTACTAGGACTTATAAGAACCATTAGAATGATCCTAAACATTGCTCGAGTCCCCAAGGGACGTAGAGGGTGCAGCATGAGTCCTTGGAGGTTCTAAAAGTGTAGAATGGTTAAGAGAATTCTAAAGGATTAGAATGGTCTAGGAATGTGTATTAGGACTTATAAGAACCATTAGAATGATCCTAAACATTGCATGGTACCCCAAGGGACATAGAGGTTGTAACATGAGTCCTTGGAGGTTCTAACAAGTGTCGAATGGTTAAGAGAGTATTCTAAAGGCCTAGAATGGTCTAGGAATGTGTATTAGGACTTATAATAACCATTAGAATGATCCTAAACATTGCATGCTACCCCAAGGGACGTAGAGGGTGTACCATGAGTCCTTGGAGGTTCTAACAAGTGTAGAATGGTTAAGAGAGTATTCTAAAGGCTTAGAATGGTCTAGGAAAGTGTACTAGGACTTATAATAACCATTAGAATGATCCTAAACATTGCATGGTACCCCAAGGGAAGTAGAGGATGTACCATGAGTCCTTGGAGGTTCTAACAAGTGTAGAATGGTTAAGAGAGTATTCTAAAGGCTTAGAATGGTCTAGGAATGTGTAATAGGACTTATAATAACCATTAGAATGATCCTAAAGAAAGCTTGAGTCCCCAAGGGACGTAGAGGGTGTACCATGAGTCCTTGGAGGTTGTAACAAGTGTAGAATGGTTAAGAGAGTATTCGAAAGGCTTAGAATGGTCTTGGAATGTGTATTAGGACTTATAAAATCCATTAAATGATCCTAAACATTGCTCGAATCCCCAAGGGACGTAGAGGGTGCAGCATGAGTCCTTGGAGGTTCTAACAAGTGTAGAATGGTTAAGAGAGTATTCTAAAGGCTTAGAATGGTCTAGGAAAGTGTATTAGGACTTATAATAACCATTAGAATGATCCTAAACATTGCATGGTACCCCAAGGGAAGTAGAGGGTGTAGCATGAGTCCTTGGAGATTCTAACAAGTGTAGAATGGTTAAGAGAGTGTTCTAAAGGCTTAGAATGGTCTAGGATTGTATATTAGGACTTATAATAACCATTAGAATGATCCTAAACATTGCATGGTACCACAAGGGACGTAGAGGGTGTACCATGAGTCCTTGGAGGTTCTAACAAGCGTAGAATGGTTAAGACAGTATTCTAAAGGCTTAGAATGGTCTTGGAATGTGTATTAGGACTTATAATAACCATTAGAATGATCCTAAACATTGCATGGTACCCCAAGGGACGTAGAGGGTGTACCATGAGTCCTTGGAGGTTCTAACAAGTGTAGAATGGTTAAAAGAGTATTCTAAAGGCTTAAAATGGTCTAGGAATTTGTATTAGGACTTATAATAACCATTAGAATGATCCTAAACATTGCATGGTACCCCAAGGGACGTAGAGGGTGTACCATGAGTCCTTGGAGATTTTAACAAATGTAGAATGGTTAAGAGAATTCTAAAGGCTTAGAATGGTGTAGGAATGTGTAATAGGACTTTTAAGAACCATTAGAATGATCCTAAAATTGCATGGTACCCCAAGGGACGTAGAGGGTGTACCATGAGTCCTTGGAGGTTCTAACAAGTGTCGAATGGTTAAGAGAGTATTCTAAAGGCTTAGCATGGTCTAGGAATGTGTATTAGGACTTTTAAGAACCATTAGAATGATCCTAAACATTGCATGGTACCCCAAGGGACGTAGAGGGTGTACCATGAGTCCTTGGAGGTTCTAACAAGTGTCGAATGGTTAAGAGAGTATTCTAAAGGCCTAGAATGGTCTAGGAATGTGTATTAGGAATTATAATAACCATTAGAATGATCCTAAACATTGCATGGTACCACAAGGGACGTAGAGGGTGTACCATGAGTCCTTGGAGGTTCTAACAAGTGTAGAATGGTCAAGACAGTATTCTAAAGGCTTAGAATGGTCTTGGAATGTGTATTAGGACTTATAATAACCATTAGAATGATCCTAAACATTGCATGGTACCCCAAGGGACGTAGAGGGTGTACCATGAGTCCTTGGAGGTTCTAACAAGTGTAGAATGGTTAAGAGAGTATTCTAAAGGCTTAGAATAGTCTTGGAATGTGTATTAGGACTTTTAAGAACCATTAGAATGATCCTAAACATTGCTCGAGTCCCCAAGGGACGTAGAGGGTGCAGCATGAGTCCTTGGAGGTTCTAAAAGTGTAGAATGGTTAAGAGAGTATTCTAAAGGCTTAGAATGGTCTAGGAATGTGTACTAGGACTTATAATAACCATTAGAATGATCCTAAACATTGCATGCTACCCCAAGGGATGTAGAGGGTGTAGAATGAGTCCTTGAGGTTGTAATAAGTGTAGAATGGTTAAGAGAGTATTGTAAAGGCTTAGAATGGTCTAGGAATGTGTATTAGGACTTATAATAACCATTAGAATGATCCTAAAGAAAGCTTGAGTCCCCAAGGGACGTAGAGGGTGTACCATGAGTCCTTGGAGGTTCTAACAAGTGTAGAATGGTTAAGAGAGTATTCTAAAGGCTTAGAATGGTCTAGGAATGTGTATTAGGACTTATAATAACCATTAGAATGATCCTAAAGAAAGCTTGAGTCCCCAAGGGACGTAGAGGGTGTACCATGAGTCCTTGGAGGTTCTAACAAGTGTAGAATGGTTAAGAGAGTATTCTAAAGGCTTAGAATGGTCTTGGAATGTGTATTAGGACTTATAAGAACCATTAGAATGATCCTAAACATTACTCGAGTCCCCAAGGGACGTAGAGGGTGCAGCATGAGTCCTTGGAGGTTCTAAAAGTGTAGAATGGTTAAGAGAGTATTCTAAAGGCTTAGAATGGTCTAGGAATGTGTACTAGGACTTATAATAACCATTAGAATGATCCTAAACATTGCATGCTACCCCAAGGGATGTAGAGGGTGTAGAATGAGTCCTTGGAGGTTCTAATAAGTGTAGAATGGTTAAGAGAGTATTCTAAAGGCTTAGAATGGTCTAGGAATGTGTATTAGGACTTATAATAACCATTAGAATGATTCTAAACATTGCATGGTATCACAAGGGACGTAGAGGGTGTAGCATGAGTCCTTGGATGTTCTAATAAGTGTAGAATGGTTAAGAGAGGCTTAGAATGGTCTTGGAATGTGTATTATGACTTATAATAACCATTAGAATGATCCTAAACATTGCATGGTACCCCAAGGGACGTAGAGGGTGTACCATGAGTCCTTAGAGGTTCTAACAAGTGTAGAATGGTTAAAAGAGTATTCTAAAGGCTTAGAATGGTCTAGGAATTTGTATTAGGACTTATAATAACCATTAGAATGATCCCAAACATTGCATGGTACCCCAAGGGACGTAGAGGGTGTACCATGAG
The DNA here is from genome assembly GCA_037953625.1 of Crotalaria pallida. Taxonomy (NCBI): domain Eukaryota; kingdom Viridiplantae; phylum Streptophyta; class Magnoliopsida; order Fabales; family Fabaceae; genus Crotalaria; species Crotalaria pallida. The sequence goes on along the minus strand of CM075655.1, from coordinate 59,116,585 downwards.
TCCTTGGAGGTTCTAACAAGTGTAGAATGGTTAAGAGAGTATTCTAAAGGCTTAGAATGGTCTAGGAATGTGTAATAGGACTTATAATAACCATTAGAATGATCCTAAAGAAAGCTTGAGTCCCCAAGGGACGTAGAGGGTGTACCATGAGTCCTTGGAGGTTCTAACAAGTGTAGAATGGTTAAGAGAGTATTCTAAAGGCTTAGAATGGTCTAGGAATGTGTATTAGGACTTATAATAACCATTTGAATGATCCTAAAGAAAGCTTGAGTCCCCAAGGGACGTAGAGGGTGTACCATGAGTCCTTGGAGGTTCTAACAAGTGTAGAATGGTTAAGAGAGTATTCTAAAGGCTTAGAATGGTCTTGGAATGTGTATTAGGACTTATAAGAACCATTAGAATGATCCTAAACATTGCTCGAGTCCCCAAGGGACGTAGAGGGTGCAGCATGAGTCCTTGGAGGTTCTAAAAGTGTAGAATGGTTAAGAGAATTCTAAAGGATTAGAATGGTCTAGGAATGTGTATTAGGACTTATAAGAACCATTAGAATGATCCTAAACATTGCATGGTACCCCAAGGGACATAGAGGTTGTAACATGAGTCCTTGGAGGTTCTAACAAGTGTCGAATGGTTAAGAGAGTATTCTAAAGGCCTAGAATGGTCTAGGAATGTGTATTAGGACTTATAATAACCATTAGAATGATCCTAAACATTGCATGCTACCCCAAGGGACGTAGAGGGTGTACCATGAGTCCTTGGAGGTTCTAACAAGTGTAGAATGGTTAAGAGAGTATTCTAAAGGCTTAGAATGGTCTAGGAATGTGTAATAGGACTTATAATAACCATTAGAATGATCCTAAAGAAAGCTTGAGTCCCCAAGGGACGTAGAGGGTGTACCATGAGTCCTTGGAGGTTCTAACAAGTGTAGAATGGTTAAGAGAGTATTCTAAAGGCTTTGAATGGTCTTGGAATGGGTATTAGGACTTATAAGAACCATTAGAATGATCCTAAACATTGCTCGAATCCCCAAGGGACGTAGAGGGTGCAGCATGAGTCCTTGGAGGTTCTAATAAGTGTAGAATGGTTAAGAGAGTATTCTAAAGGCTTAGAATGGTCTAAGAAAGTGTACTAGGACTTATAATAACCATTAGAATGATCCTAAACATTGCATGGTACCCCAAGGGAAGTAGAGGGTGTAGCATGAGTCCTTGGAGATTCTAACAAGTGTAGAATGGTTAAAAGAGTATTCTAAAGGCTTAGAATGGTCTTGGAATGTGTATTAGGACTTATAAGAACCATTAGAATGATCCTAAATATTTCTCGAATTCCCAAGGGACGTAAAGGATGCAGCATGAGTCCTTGGAGGTTCTAATAAGTGTAGAATGGTTAAGAGAGTATTCTAAATGCTTAGAATGGTCTAGGAAAGTGTACTAGGACTTATAATAACCATTAGAATGATCCTAAACATTGCATGGTGCCCCAAGGGAAGTAGAGGGTGTAGCATGAGTCCTTGGAGGTTCTAACAAGTGTCTAATGGTTAAGACAATGTTCTAAAGGCTTAGAATGGTCTAGGAATGTGTATTAGGACTTATAATAACCATTAGAATGATCTTAAACATTGCATGGTACCACAAGGGACGTAGAGGGTGTACCATGATTCCTTGGAGTTTCTAACAAGTGTAGAATGGTTAAGAGAGTATTCTAAAGGCTTGGAATGGTCTAGGAATGTGTAATAGGACTTATAATAACCATTAGAATGATCCTAAAGAAAGCTTGAGTCCCCAAGGGACGTAGAGGGTGTACCATGAGTCCTTGGTTCTAACAAGTGTAGAATTGTTAAGAGAGTATTCTAAAGGCTTAGAATGGTCTTGGAATGTGTATTAGGACTTTTAAGAACCATTAGAATGATCCTAAACATTGCTCGAGTCCCCAAGGGACGTAGAGGGTGCAGCATGAGTCCTTGGAGGTTCTAATTAGTGTAGAATGGTTAAGAGAGTATTCTAAAGGCTTAGAATGGTCTGGGAATGTGTACTAGGACTTATAATAACCATTAGAATGATCCTAAACATTGCATGCTACCCCAAGGGATGTAGAGGGTGTAGAATGAGTCCTTGGAGGTTCTAATAAGTGTAGAATGGTTAAGAAAGTATTCTGAAGGCTTAGAAAGGTCTAGGAATGTGTATTAGGACTTATAATAACCATTAGAATGATTCTAAACATTGCATGGTACCACAAGGGACGTAGAGGGTGTAGCATGAGTCCTTGGATGTTTTAACAAGTGTAGAATGGTTAAGAGAGTATTCTAAAGGCCTAGAATGGTCTAGGAATGTGTATTAGGACTTATAATAACCATTAGAATGATCCTAAACATTGCATGCTACCCCAAGGGACGTAGAGGGTGTACCATGAGTCCTTGGAGGTTCTAACAAGTGTAGAATGGTTAAGAGAGTATTCTAAAGGCTTAGAATGGTCTAGGATTGTGTATTAGGACTTATAATAACCATTAGAATGATCCTAAACAATGCTAGAGTCCCCAAGGGACGTAGAGGGTGTACCATGAGTCCTTGGAGGTTCTAACAAGTGTAGAATGGTTAAGAGAGTATTCTAAAGTCTTAGAATGGTCTAGGAATGTGTAATAGGACTTATAATAACCATTAGAATGATCCTAAACAATGCTTGAGTCTCCAAGGGACGTAGAGGGTGTACCATGAGTCCTTGGAGGTTCTAACAAGTGTAGAATGGCTAAGAGAGTGTTCTGAAGGCTTAGAATGGTCTAGGAATGTGTATTAGGACTTATAATAACCATTAGAATGATCCTAAACATTGCATGGTACCACAAGGGACGTAGAGGGTGTAGCATGAGTCCTTGGATGTTCTAACAAGTGTAGAATGGTTAAGAGAGTATTCTAAAGGCTTAGAATGGTCTTGGAATGTGTATTAGGACTTATAATAACCATTAGAATGATCCTAAACATTGCATGGTACCCCAAGGGACGTAGAGGGTGTACCATGAGTCCTTGGAGGTTCTAACAAGTGTAGAATGGTTAAAAGAGTATTCTAAAGGCTTAGAATGGTCTAGGAATTTGTATTAGGACTTATAATAACCATTAGAATGATCCTAAACATTGCATGGTACCCCAAGGGACGTAGAGGGTGTACCATGAGTCCTTGGAGGTTTTAACAAGTGTAGAATGGTTAAGAGAATTCTAAAGGCTTAGAATGGTCTAGGAATGTGTATTAGGACTTATAAGAACCATTAGAATGATCCTAAACATTGCATGTTACCCCAAGGGATGTAGAGGGTGTAGCATGAGTCCTTGGAGGTTCTAACAAGTGTAGAATGGTTAAGAGAGTATTCTAAAGGCTTAGAATGGTCTAGGAATGTGTATTAAGACTTATAATAACCATTAGAATGATCCTAAACATTGCATGGTACCCCAAGGGACGTAGAGGGTGTACCATGAATCCTTGGAGGTTCTAACATGTATAGAATGGTTAAGAGAGTATTCTAAAGGCTTAGAATGGTCTAGGAATGTGTATTAGGACTTATAATAACCATTAGAATGATCCTAAACAATGCTAGAGTCCCCAAGGGACGTAGAGGGTGTACCATGAGTCCTTGGAGGTTCTAACAAGTGTAGAATGGTTAAGAGAGTATTCTAAAGGCTTAGAATGGTCTAGGAATGTGTATTAGGACTTATAATAACCATTAGAATGATCCTAAACAATGCTTGAGTCTCCAAGGGACGTAGAGGGTGTACCATGAGTCCTTGGATGTTCTAACAAGTGTAGAATGGTTAAGAGAGTATTCTAAAGGCTTAGAATGGTCTTGGAATGTGTATTAGGACTTATAATAACCATTAGAATGATCCTAAACATTGCATGGTACCCCAAGGGACGTAGAGGGTGTACCATGAGTCCTTGGAGGTTCTAACAAGTGTAGAATGGTTAAAAGAGTATTCTAAAGGCTTAGAATGGTCTAGGAATTTGTATTAGGACTTATAATAACCATTAGAATGATCCTAAACATTGCATGGTACCCCAAGGGACGTAGAGGGTGTACCATGAGTCCTTGGAGGTTTTAACAAGTGTAGAATGGTTAAGAGAATTCTAAAGGCTTAGAATGGTCTAGGAATGTGTATTAGGACTTATAAGAACCATTAGAATGATCCTAAACATTGCATGGTACCCCAAGGGACATAGAGGGTGTACCATGAGTCCTTGGAGGTTTTAACAAGTGTAGAATGGTTAAGAGAATTCTAAAGGCTTAGAATGGTCTAGGAATGTGTATTAGGACTTATAAGAACCATTAGAATGATCCTAAACATTGCATGGTACCCCAAGGGACATAGAGGGTGTACCATGAGTCCTTGGAGGTTCTAAGAAGTGTAGAATGGTTAAGAGAGTATTCTAAAGGCTTAGAATGGTCTAGGAAAGTGTACTAGGACTTATAATAACCATTAGAATGATCCTTAACATTGCATGGTACACCAAGGGACATAGAGGGTGTACCATGAATCCTTGGAGGTTCTAACAAGTGTAGAATGGTTAAGAGAGTATTCTAAAGGCTTAGAATGGTCTAGGAATGTGTATTAGGACTTATAAGAACCAACAGAATGATCCTAAACATTGCTCGTGTCCCCAAGGGACATAGAGGGTGAAGCACGAGTCCTTGGAGGTTCTAATAAGTGTAGAATGGTAAAGAGAGTATTCTAAAGGCTTAGAATGGTCTAGGAATGTGTATTAGGACTTATAATAACCATTAGAATGATCCTAAACAGTGCATGGTACCCCAAGGGACGTAGAGGGTGTACCATGAGTCCTTGGAGGTTCTAACAAGTGTAGAATGGTTAAGAGAGTATTCTAAGGGCTTAGAATGGTCTAGGAATGTGTACTAGGACTTATAATAACCATTAGAATGATCCTAAACATTGCATGGTACCCCAAGGGATGTAGAGGGTGTAGCATGAGCCCTTGGAGGTTCTAACAAGTGTAGAATGGTTAAGAGAGTATTCTAAAGGCTTAGAATGGTCTAGGAATGTGTATTAAGACTTATAATAACCATTAGAATGATCCCAAAACATTGCATGGTACCCCAAGGGACATAGAGGGTGTACCATGAGTCCTTGGAGGTTCTAACAAGTGTCGAATGGTTAAGAGAGTATTCTAAAGGCCTAGAATGGTCTAGGAATGTGTATTAGGACTTATAATAACCATTAGAATGATCCTAAACATTGCATGCTACCCCAAGGGACGTAGAGGGTGTACCATGAGTCCTTGGAGGTTCTAACAAGTATAGAATGGTTAAGAGAGTATTCTAAAGGCTTAGAATGGTCTAGGAATGTTTATTAGGACTTATAATAACCATTAGAATGATCCTAAACAATGCTAGAGTCCCCAAGGGACGTAGAGGGTGTACCATGAGTCCTTGGAGGTTCTAACAAGTGTAGAATGGTTAAGAGAGTATTCTAAAGGCTTAGAATGGTCTAGGAATGTGTAATAGGACTTATAATAACCATTAGAATGATCCTAAACAATGCTTGAGTCTCCAAGGGACGTAGAGGGTGTACCATGAGTCCTTGGAGGTTCTAACAAGTGTAGAATGGCTAAGAGAGTGATCTGAAGGCTTAGAATGGTCTAGGAATGTGTAGTAGGACTTATAATAACCATTAGAATGATCCTAAACATTGCATGGTACCACAAGGGACGTAGAGGGTGTAGCATGAGTCCTTGAATATTCTAACAAGTGTAGAATGGTTAAGAGAGTATTCTAAAGGCTTAGAAAGGTCTTGGAATGTGTATTAGGACTTATAATAACCATTAGAATGATCCTAAACATTGCATGGTACCCCAAGGGACGTAGAGGGTGTACCATGAGTCCTTGGAGGTTCTAACAAGTGTAGAATGGTTAAGAGAGTATTCTAAAGGCTTAGAATGGTCTAGGAATGTGTAATAGGACTTATAATAACCATTAGAATGATCCTAAACAATGCTTGAGTCTCCAAGGGACGTAGAGGGTGTACCATGAGTCCTTGGAGGTTCTAACAAGTGTAGAATGGCTAAGAGAGTGTTCTGAAGGCTTAGAATGGTCTAGGAATGTGTAATAGGACTTATAAGAACCATTAGAATGATCCTAAACATTGCATGGTACCCCAAGGGACATAGAGGGTGTACCATGAGTCCTTGGAGGTTTTAACAAGTGTAGAATGGTTAAGAGAGTATTCTAAAGGCTTAGAATGGTCTAGGAATGTGTATTAGGACTTATAAGAACCAACAGAATGATCCTAAACATTGCTCGTGTCCCCAAGGGACATAGAGGGTGAAGCACGAGTCCTTGGAGGTTCTAATAAGTGTAGAATGGTAAAGAGAGTATTCTAAAGGCTTAGAATGGTCTAGGAATGTGTATTAGGACTTATAATAACCATTAGAATGATCCTTAACATTGCATGGTACACCAAGGGACATAGAGGGTGTACCATGAATCCTTGGAGGTTCTAACAAGTGTAGAATGGTTAAGAGAGTATTCTAAAGGCTTAGAATGGTCTAGGAATGTGTATTAGGACTTATAAGAACCAACAGAATGATCCTAAACATTGCTCGTGTCCCCAAGGGACATAGAGGGTGAAGCACGAGTCCTTGGAGGTTCTAATAAGTGTAGAATGGTAAAGAGAGTATTCTAAAGGCTTAGAATGGTCTAGGAATGTGTATTAGGACTTATAATAACCATTAGAATGATCCTAAACAGTGCATGGTACCCCAAGGGACGTAGAGGGTGTACCATGAGTCCTTGGAGGTTCTAACAAGTGTAGAATGGTTAAGAGAGTATTCTAAGGGCTTAGAATGGTCTAGGAATGTGTACTAGGACTTATAATAACCATTAGAATGATCCTAAACATTGCATGGTACCCCAAGGGATGTAGAGGGTGTAGCATGAGCCCTTGGAGGTTCTAACAAGTGTAGAATGGTTAAGAGAGTATTCTAAAGGCTTAGAATGGTCTAGGAATGTGTATTAAGACTTATAATAACCATTAGAATGATCCCAAAACATTGCATGGTACCCCAAGGGACATAGAGGGTGTACCATGAGTCCTTGGAGGTTCTAACAAGTGTCGAATGGTTAAGAGAGTATTCTAAAGGCCTAGAATGGTCTAGGAATGTGTATTAGGACTTATAATAACCATTAGAATGATCCTAAACATTGCATGCTACCCCAAGGGACGTAGAGGGTGTACCATGAGTCCTTGGAGGTTCTAACAAGTATAGAATGGTTAAGAGAGTATTCTAAAGGCTTAGAATGGTCTAGGAATGTTTATTAGGACTTATAATAACCATTAGAATGATCCTAAACAATGCTAGAGTCCCCAAGGGACGTAGAGGGTGTACCATGAGTCCTTGGAGGTTCTAACAAGTGTAGAATGGTTAAGAGAGTATTCTAAAGGCTTAGAATGGTCTAGGAATGTGTAATAGGACTTATAATAACCATTAGAATGATCCTAAACAATGCTTGAGTCTCCAAGGGACGTAGAGGGTGTACCATGAGTCCTTGGAGGTTCTAACAAGTGTAGAATGGCTAAGAGAGTGATCTGAAGGCTTAGAATGGTCTAGGAATGTGTAGTAGGACTTATAATAACCATTAGAATGATCCTAAACATTGCATGGTACCACAAGGGACGTAGAGGGTGTAGCATGAGTCCTTGAATATTCTAACAAGTGTAGAATGGTTAAGAGAGTATTCTAAAGGCTTAGAATGGTCTTGGAATGTGTATTAGGACTTATAATAACCATTAGAATGATCCTAAACATTGCATGGTACCCCAAGGGACGTAGAGGGTGTACCATGAGTCCTTGGAGGTTCTAACAAGTGTAGAATGGTTAAAAGAGTATTCTAAAGGCTTAGAATGGTCTAGGAATTTGTATTAGGACTTATAATAACCATTAGAATGATCCTAAACATTGCATGGTACCCCAAGGGACGTAGAGGGTGTACCATGAGTCCTTGGAGGTTTTAAAAAGTGTAGAATGGTTAAGAGAATTCTAAAGGCTTAGAATGCTCTAGGAATGTGTATTAGGACTTATAATAACCATTAGAATGATCCCAAAACATTGCATGGTACCCCAAGGGACATAGAGGGTGTACCATGAGTCCTTGGAGGTTCTAACAAGTGTCGAATGGTTAAGAGAGTATTCTAAAGGCCTAGAATGGTCTAGGAATGTGTATTAGGACTTATAATAACCATTAGAATGATCCTAAACATTGCATGCTACCCCAAGGGACGTAGAGTGTGTACCATGAGTCCTTGGAGGTTCTAACAAGTGTAGAATGGTTAAGAGAGTATTCTAAAGGCTTAGAATGGTCTAGGATTGTGTATTAGGACTTATAATAACCATTAGAATGATCCTAAACAATGCTAGAGTCCCCAAGGGACGTAGAGGGTGTACCATGAGTCCTTGGAGGTTCTAACAAGTGTAGAATGGTTAAGAGAGTATTCTAAAGGCTTAGAATGGTCTAGGAATGTGTAATAGGACTTATAATAACCATTAGAATGATCCTAAACAATGCTTGAGTCTCCAAGGGACGTAGAGGGTGTACCATGAGTCCTTGGAGGTTCTAACAAGTGTAGAATGGCTAAGAGAGTGTTCTGAAGGCTTAGAATGGTCTAGGAATGTGTAGTAGGACTTATAATAACCATTAGGATGATCCTAAACATTGCATGGTACCACAAGGGACGTAGAGGGTGTAGCATGAGTCCTTGGATGTTCTAACAAGTGTAGAATGGTTAAGAGAGTATTCTAAAGGCTTAGAAAGGTCTTGGAATGTGTATTAGGACTTATAGTAACCATTAGAATGATCCTAAACATTGCATGGTACCCCAAGGGACGTAGAGGGTGTACCATGAGTCCTTGGAGGTTCTAACAAGTGTAGAATGGTTAAAAGAGTATTCTAAAGGCTTAGAATGGTCTAGGAATTTGTATTAGGACTTATAATAACCATTAGAATGATCCTAAACATTGCATGGTACCCCAAGGGACGTAGAGGGTGTACCATGAGTCCTTGGAGGTTCTAACAAGTGTAGAATGGTTAAAAGAGTATTCTAAAGGCTTAGAATGGTCTAGGAATTTGTATTAGGACTTATAATAACCATTAGAATGATCCTAAACATTGCATGGTACCCCAAGGGACGTAGAGGGTGTACCATGAGTCCTTGGAGGTTTTAACAAGTGTAGAATGGTTAAGAGAATTCTAAAGGCTTAGAATGCTCTAGGAATGTGTATTAGGACTTATAATAACCATTAGAATGATCCCAAAACATTGCATGGTACCCCAAGGGACATAGAGGGTGTACCATGAGTCCTTGGAGGTTCTAACAAGTGTCGAATGGTTAAGAGAGTATTCTAAAGGCCTAGAATGGTCTAGGAATGTGTATTAGGACTTATAATAACCATTAGAATGATCCTAAACATTGCATGCTACCCCAAGGGACGTAGAGTGTGTACCATGAGTCCTTGGAGGTTCTAACAAGTGTAGAATGGTTAAGAGAGTATTCTAAAGGCTTAGAATGGTCTAGGATTGTGTATTAGGACTTATAATAACCATTAGAATGATCCTAAACAATGCTAGAGTCCCCAAGGGACGTAGAGGGTGTACCATGAGTCCTTGGAGGTTCTAACAAGTGTAGAATGGTTAAGAGAGTATTCTAAAGGCTTAGAATGGTTTAGGAATGTGTAATAGGACTTATAATAACCATTAGAATGATCCTAAACAATGCTTGAGTCTCCAAGGGACGTAGAGGGTGTACCATGAGTCCTTGGAGGTTCTAACAAGTGTAGAATGGCTAAGAGAGTGTTCTGAAGGCTTAGAATGGTCTAGGAATGTGTAGTAGGACTTATAATAACCATTAGAATGATCCTAAACATTGCATGGTACCACAAGGGACGTAGAGGGTGTAGCATGAGTCCTTGGATGTTCTAACAAGTGTAGAATGGTTAAGAGAGTATTCTAAAGGCTTAGAAAGGTCTTGGAATGTGTATTAGGACTTATAATAACCATTAGAATGATCCTAAACATTGCATGGTACCCCAAGGGACGTAGAGGGTGTACCATGAGTCCTTGGAGGTTCTAACAAGTGTAGAATGGTTAAGAGAGTATTCTAAAGGCTTAGAATGGTCTAGGAATGTGTAATAGGACTTATAATAACCATTAGAATGATCCTAAACAATGCTTGAGTCTCCAAGGGACGTAGAGGGTGTACCATGAGTCCTTGGAGGTTCTAACAAGTGTAGAATGGCTAAGAGAGTGTTCTGAAGGCTTAGAATGGTCTAGGAATGTGTAGTAGGACTTATAATAACCATTAGAATGATCCTAAACATTGCATGGTACCACAAGGGACGTAGAGGGTGTAGCATGAGTCCTTGGATGTTCTAACAAGTGTAGAATGGTTAAGAGAGTATTCTAAAGGCTTAGAAAGGTCTTGGAATGTGTATTAGGACTTATAATAACCATTAGAATGATCCTAAACATTGCATGGTACCCCAAGGGACGTAGAGGGTGTACCATGAGTCCTTGGAGGTTCTAACAAGTGTAGAATGGTTAAAAGAGTATTCTAAAGGCTTAGAATGGTCTAGGAATTTGTATTAGGACTTATAATAACCATTAGAATGATCCTAAACATTGCATGGTACCCCAAGGGACGTAGAGGGTGTACCATGAGTCCTTGGAGGTTTTAACAAGTGTAGAATGGTTAAGAGAATTCTAAAGGCTTAGAATGCTCTAGGAATGTGTATTAGGACTTATAATAACCATTAGAATGATCCCAAAACATTGCATGGTACCCCAAGGGACATAGAGGGTGTACCATGAGTCCTTGGAGGTTCTAACAAGTGTCGAATGGTTAAGAGAGTATTCTAAAGGCCTAGAATGGTCTAGGAATGTGTATTAGGACTTATAATAACCATTAGAATGATCCTAAACATTGCATGCTACCCCAAGGGACGTAGAGTGTGTACCATGAGTCCTTGGAGGTTCTAACAAGTGTAGAATGGTTAAGAGAGTATTCTAAAGGCTTAGAATGGTCTAGGATTGTGTATTAGGACTTATAATAACCATTAGAATGATCCTAAACAATGCTAGAGTCCCCAAGGGACGTAGAGGGTGTACCATGAGTCCTTGGAGGTTCTAACAAGTGTAGAATGGTTAAGAGAGTATTCTAAAGGCTTAGAATGGTCTAGGAATGTGTAATAGGACTTATAATAACCATTAGAATGATCCTAAACAATGCTTGAGTCTCCAAGGGACGTAGAGGGTGTACCATGAGTCCTTGGAGGTTCTAACAAGTGTAGAATGGCTAAGAGAGTGTTCTGAAGGCTTAGAATGGTCTAGGAATGTGTAGTAGGACTTATAATAACCATTAGAATGATCCTAAACATTGCATGGTACCACAAGGGACGTAGAGGGTGTAGCATGAGTCCTTGGATGTTCTAACAAGTGTAGAATGGTTAAGAGAGTATTCTAAAGGCTTAGAAAGGTCTTGGAATGTGTATTAGGACTTATAATAACCATTAGAATGATCCTAAACATTGCATGGTACCCTAAGGGACGTAGAGGGTGTACCATGAGTCCTTGGAGGTTCTAACAAGTGTAGAATGGTTAAAAGAGTATTCTAAAGGCTTAGAATGGTCTAGGAATTTGTATTAGGACTTATAATAACCATTAGAATGATCCTAAACATTGCATGGTACCCCAAGGGACGTAGAGGGTGTACCATGAGTCCTTGGAGGTTTTAACAAGTGTAGAATGGTTAAGACAATTCTAAAGGCTTAGAATGGTCTAGGAATGTGTATTAGGACTTATAAGAACCATTAGAATGATCCTAAACATTTAATGGTACCCCAAGGGATGTAGAGGGTGTAGCATGAGTCCTTGGAGGTTCTAACAAGTGTAGAATGGTTAGAGAGTATTCTAAAGGCTTAGAATGGTCTAGGAATGTGTATTAAGACTTATAATAACCATTAGAATGATCCTAAACATTGCATGGTACCCCAAGGGACGTAGAGGGTGTACCATGAGTCCTTGGAGGTTCTAACAAGTGTAGAATGGTTAAAAGAGTATTCTCAAGGCTTAGAATGGTCTAGGAATTTGTATTAGGACTTATAATAACCATTAGAATGATCCTAAACATTGCATGGTACCCCAAGGGACGTAGAGGGTGTACCATGAGTCCTTGGAGGTTCTAACAAGTGTCGAATGGTTAAGAGAGTATTCTAAAGGCCTAGAATGGTCTAGGAATGTGTATTAGGACTTATAATAACCATTAGAATGATCCTAAACATTGCATGCTACCCCAAGGGACGTAGAGGGTGTACCATGAGTCCTTGGAGGTTCTAACAAGTGTAGAATGGTTAAGAGAGTATTCTAAAGGCTTAGAATGGTCTAGGAATGTGTAATAGGACTTATAATAACCATTAGAATGATCTAAAGAAAGCTTGAGTCCCCAAGGGACGTAGAGGGTGTACCATGAGTCCTTGGAGGTTCTAACAAGTGTAGAATGGTAAAGCGAGTATTCTAAAGGCTTAGAATGGTCTAGGAATGTGTAATAGGACTTATAATAACCATTAGAATGATCGTAAAGAAAGCTTGAGTCCCCAAGGGACGTAGAGGGTGTACCATGAGTCCTTGGAGGTTCTAACAAGTGTAGAATGGTTAAGAGAGTATTCTAAAGGCTTAGAATGGTCTTGGAATGTGTATTAGGACTTATAAGAACCATTAGAATGATCCTAAACATTGCTCGAATCCCCAAGGGACGTAGAGGGTGCAGCACGAGTCCTTGGAGGTTCTAATAAGTGTAGAATGGTAAAGAGAGTATTCTAAAGGCTTAGAATGGTCTTGGAATGTGTATTAGGACTTATAATAACCATTAGAATGATCCTAAACATTGCATGGTACCCCAAGGGACGTAGAGGGTGTACCATGAGTCCTTGGAGGTTCTAACAAGTGTAGAATGGGTAAGAGAATTCTAAAGGCTTAGAATGGTCTAGGAATGTGTATTAGGACTTATAAGAACCATTAGAATGATCCTAAACATTGCATGGTACCCCAAGGGACATAGAGGGTGTACCATGAGTCCTTGGAGGTTCTAAGAAGTGTAGAATGGTTAAGAGAGTATTCTAAAGGCTTAGAATGGTCTAGGAAAGTGTACTAGGACTTATAATAACCATTAGAATGATCCTTAACATTGCATGGTACACCAAGGGACATAGAGGGTGTACCATGAATCCTTGGAGGTTCTAACAAGTGTAGAATGGTTAAGAGAGTATTCTAAAGGCTTAGAATGGTCTAGGAATGTGTATTAGGACTTATAAGAACCAACAGAATGATCCTAAACATTGCTCGTGTCCCCAAGGGACATAGAGGGTGAAGCACGAGTCCTTGGAGGTTCTAAGAAGTGTAGAATGGTAAAGAGAGTATTCTAAAGGCTTAGAATGGTCTAGGAATGTGTATTAGGACTTATAATAACCATTAGAATGATCCTAAACAGTGCATGGTACCCCAAGGGACGTTGAGGGTGTACCATGAGTCCTTGGAGGTTCTAACAAGTGTAGAATGGTTAAGAGAGTATTCTAAGGGCTTAGAATGGTCTAGGAATGTGTACTAGGACTTATAATAACCATTAGAATGATCCTAAACATTGCATGGTACCCCAAGGGATGTAGAGGGTGTAGCATGAGTCCTTGGAGGTTCTAACAAGTGTAGAATGGTTAAGAGAGTATTCTAAAGGCTTAGAATGGTCTAGGAATGTGTATTAAGACTTATAATAACCATTAGAATGATCCCAAAACATTGCATGGTACCCCAAGGGACATAGAGGGTGTACCATGAGTCCTTGGAGGTTCTAACAAGTGTCGAATGGTTAAGAGAGTATTCTAAAGGCCTAGAATGGTCTAGGAATGTGTATTAGGACTTATAATAACCATTAGAATGATCCTAAACATTGCATGCTACCCCAAGGGACGTAAAGGGTGTACCATGAGTCCTTGGAGGTTCTAACAAGTATAGAATGGTTAAGAGAGTATTCTAAAGGCTTAGAATGGTCTAGGAATGTTTATTAGGACTTATAATAACCATTAGAATGATCCTAAACAATGCTAGAGTCCCCAAGGGACGTAGAGGGTGTACCATGAGTCCTTGGAGGTTCTAACAAGTGTAGAATGGTTAAGAGAGTATTCTAAAGGCTTAGAATGGTCTAGGAATGTGTAATAGGACTTATAATAACCATTAGAATGATCCTAAACAATGCTTGAGTCTCCAAGGGACGTAGAGGGTGTACCATGAGTCCTTGGAGGTTCTAACAAGTGTAGAATGGCTAAGAGAGTGTTCTGAAGGCTTAGAATGGTCTAGGAATGTGTAGTAGGACTTATAATACCATTAGAATGATCCTAAACATTGCATGGTACCACAAGGGACTTAGAGGGTGTAGCATGAGTCCTTGGATGTTCTAACAAGTGTAGAATGGTTAAGAGAGTATTCTAAAGGCTTAGAAAGGTCTTGGAATGTGTATTAGGACTTATAATAACCATTAGAATGATCCTAAACATTGCATGGTACCCCAAGGGACGTAGAGGGTGTACCATGAGTCCTTGGAGGTTCTAACAAGTGTAGAATGGTTAAAAGAGTATTCTAAAGGCTTAGGATGGTCTAGGAATTTGTATTAGGACTTATAATAACCATTAGAATGATCCTAAACATTGCATGGTACCCCAAGGGACGTAGAGGGTGTACCATGAGTCCTTGGAGGATTTAACAAGTGTAGAATGGTTAAGAGAATTCTAAAGGCTTAGAATGGTCTAGGAATGTGTATTAGGACTTATAAGAACCATTAGAATGATCCTAAACATTGCATGGTACCCCAAGGGATGTAGAGGGTGTAGCATGAGTCCTTGGAGGTTCTAACAAGTGTAGAATGGTTAAGAGAGTATTCTAAAGGCTTAGAATGGTCTAGGAATGTGTATTAAGACTTATAATAACCATTAGAATGATCTAAAGAAAGCTTGAGTCCCCAAGGGACGTAGAGGGTGTACCATGAGTCCTTGGAGGTTCTAACAAGTGTAGAATGGTAAAGCGAGTATTCTAAAGGCTTAGAATGGTCTAGGAATGTGTAATAGGACTTATAATAACCATTAGAATGATCGTAAAGAAAGCTTGAGTCCCCAAGGGACGTAGAGGGTGTACCATGAGTCCTTGGAGGTTCTAACAAGTGTAGAATGGTTAAGAGAGTATTCTAAAGGCTTAGAATGGTCTTGGAATGTGTATTAGGACTTATAAGAACCATTAGAATGATCCTAAACATTGCTCGAATCCCCAAGGGACGTAGAGGGTGCAGCACGAGTCCTTGGAGGTTCTAATAAGTGTAGAATGGTAAAGAGAGTATTCTAAAGGCTTAGAATGGTCTTGGAATGTGTATTAGGACTTATAATAACCATTAGAATGATCCTAAACATTGCATGGTACCCCAAGGGACGTAGAGGGTGTACCATGAGTCCTTGGAGGTTCTAACAAGTGTAGAATGGGTAAGAGAATTCTAAAGGCTTAGAATGGTCTAGGAATGTGTATTAGGACTTATAAGAACCATTAGAATGATCCTAAACATTGCATGGTACCCCAAGGGACATAGAGGGTGTACCATGAGTCCTTGGAGGTTCTAAGAAGTGTAGAATGGTTAAGAGAGTATTCTAAAGGCTTAGAATGGTCTAGGAAAGTGTACTAGGACTTATAATAACCATTAGAATGATCCATAACATTGCATGGTACACCAAGGGACATAGAGGGTGTACCATGAATCCTTGGAGGTTCTAACAAGTGTAGAATGGTTAAGAGAGTATTCTAAAGGCTTAGAATGGTCTAGGAATGTGTATTAGGACTTATAAGAACCAACAGAATGATCCTAAACATTGCTCGTGTCCCCAAGGGACATAGAGGGTGAAGCACGAGTCCTTGGAGGTTCTAATAAGTGTAGAATGGTAAAGAGAGTATTCTAAAGGCTTAGAATGGTCTAGGAATGTGTATTAGGACTTATAATAACCATTAGAATGATCCTAAACAGTGCATGGTACCCCAAGGGACGTTGAGGGTGTACCATGAGTCCTTGGAGGTTCTAACAAGTGTAGAATGGTTAAGAGAGTATTCTAAGGGCTTAGAATGGTCTAGGAATGTGTACTAGGACTTATAATAACCATTAGAATGATCCTAAACATTGCATGGTACCCCAAGGGATGTAGAGGGTGTAGCATGAGTCCTTGGAGGTTCTAACAAGTGTAGAATGGTTAAGAGAGTATTCTAAAGGCTTAGAATGGTCTAGGAATGTGTATTAAGACTTATAATAACCATTAGAATGATCCCAAAACATTGCATGGTACCCCAAGGGACATAGAGGGTGTACCATGAGTCCTTGGAGGTTCTAACAAGTGTCGAATGGTTAAGAGAGTATTCTAAAGGCCTAGAATGGTCTAGGAATGTGTATTAGGACTTATAATAACCATTAGAATGATCCTAAACATTGCATGCTACCCCAAGGGACGTAAAGGGTGTACCATGAGTCCTTGGAGGTTCTAACAAGTATAGAATGGTTAAGAGAGTATTCTAAAGGCTTAGAATGGTCTAGGAATGTTTATTAGGACTTATAATAACCATTAGAATGATCCTAAACAATGCTAGAGTCCCCAAGGGACGTAGAGGGTGTACCATGAGTCCTTGGAGGTTCTAACAAGTGTAGAATGGTTAAGAGAGTATTCTAAAGGCTTAGAATGGTCTAGGAATGTGTAATAGGACTTATAATAACCATTAGAATGATCCTAAACAATGCTTGAGTCTCCAAGGGACGTAGAGGGTGTACCATGAGTCCTTGGAGGTTCTAACAAGTGTAGAATGGCTAAGAGAGTGTTCTGAAGGCTTAGAATGGTCTAGGAATGTGTAGTAGGACTTATAATACCATTAGAATGATCCTAAACATTGCATGGTACCACAAGGGACTTAGAGGGTGTAGCATGAGTCCTTGGATGTTCTAACAAGTGTAGAATGGTTAAGAGAGTATTCTAAAGGCTTAGAAAGGTCTTGGAATGTGTATTAGGACTTATAATAACCATTAGAATGATCCTAAACATTGCATGGTACCCCAAGGGACGTAGAGGGTGTACCATGAGTCCTTGGAGGTTCTAACAAGTGTAGAATGGTTAAAAGAGTATTCTAAAGGCTTAGGATGGTCTAGGAATTTGTATTAGGACTTATAATAACCATTAGAATGATCCTAAACATTGCATGGTACCCCAAGGGACGTAGAGGGTGTACCATGAGTCCTTGGAGGATTTAACAAGTGTAGAATGGTTAAGAGAATTCTAAAGGCTTAGAATGGTCTAGGAATGTGTATTAGGACTTATAAGAACCATTAGAATGATCCTAAACATTGCATGGTACCCCAAGGGATGTAGAGGGTGTAGCATGAGTCCTTGGAGGTTCTAACAAGTGTAGAATGGTTAAGAGAGTATTCTAAAGGCTTAGAATGGTCTAGGAATGTGTATTAAGACTTATAATAACCATTAGAATGATCCTAAACATTGCATGGTACCCCAAGGGACGTAGAGGGTGTACCATGAGTCCTTGGAGGTTCTAACAAGTGTAGAATGGTTAAGAGAGTATTCTAAAGGCTTAGAATGGTCTTGGAATGTGTATTAGGACTTATAAGAACCTTTAGAATGATCCTAAACATTGCTCGAATCCCCAAGGGACGTAGAGGGTGAAGCACGAGTCCTTGGAGGTTCTAATAAGTGTAGAATGGTAAAGAGAGTATTCTAAAGGCTTAGAATGGTCTAGGAATGTGTATTAGGACTTATAATAACCATTAGAATGATCCTAAAGAAAGCTTGAGTCCCCAAGGGACGTAGAGGGTGTACCATGAGTCCTTGGAGGTTCTAACAAGTGTAGAATGGTAAAGAGAGTATTCTAAAGGCTTAGAATGGTCTAGGAATGTGTATTAGGACTTATAAGAACCAATAGAATGATCCTAAACATTGCTCGTGTCCCCAAGGGACATAGAGGGTGAAGCACGAGTCCTTGGAGGTTCTAATAAGTGTAGAATGGTAAAGAGAGTATTCTAAAGGCTTAGAATGGTCTAGGAATGTGTATTAGGACTTATAATAACCATTAGAATGATCCTAAACAGTGCATGGTACCCCAAGGGACGTAGAGGGTGTACCATGAGTCCTTGGAGGTTCTAACAAGTGTAGAATGGTTAAGAGAGTATTCTAAAGGCTTAGAATGGTCTAGGAATGTGTAATAGGACTTATAATAACCATTAGAATGATCCTAAACAATGTTTGAGTCTCTAAGGGACGTAGAGGGTGTACCATGAGTCCTTGGAGGTTCTAACAAGTGTAGAATGGCTAAGAGAGTGCTCTGAAGGCTTAGAATGGTCTAGGAATGTGTAGTAGGACTTATAATAACCATTAGAATGATCCTAAACATTGCATGGTACCACAAGGGACGTAGAGGGTGTAGCATGAGTCCTTGGATGTTCTAACAAGTGTAGAATGGTTAAGAGAATATTCTAAAGGCTTAGAATGGTCTTGGAATGTGTATTAGGACTTATAATAACCATTAGAATGATCCTAAACATTGCATGGTACCCCAAGGGACGTAGAGGGTGTACCATGAGTCCTTGGAGGTTCTAACAAGTGTAGAATGGTTAAAAGAGTATTCTAAAGGCTTAGAATGGTCTAGGAATTTGTATTAGGACTTATAATAACCATTAGAATGATCCTAAACATTGCATGGTACCCCAAGGGACGTAGAGGGTGTACCATGAGTCCTTGGAGGTTTTAACAAGTGTAGAATGGTTAAGAGAATTCTAAAGGCTTAGAATGCTCTAGGAATGTGTATTAGGACTTATAAGAACCATTAGAATGATCCTAAACATTGCATGGTACCCCAAGGGACATAGAGGGTGTACCATGAGTCCTTGGAGGTTCTAACAAGTGTCGAATGGTTAAGAGAGTATTCTAAAGGCCTAGAATGGTCTAGAAATGTGTATTAGGACTTATAATAACCATTAGAATGATCCTAAACATTGCATGCTACCCCAAGGGACGTAGAGGGTGTACCATGAGTCCTTGGAGGTTCTAACAAGTGTAGAATGGTTAAGAGAGTATTCTAAAGGCTTAGAATGGTCTAGGAATGTGTAATAGGACTTATAATAACCATTAGAATGATCGTAAAGAAAGCTTGAGTCCCCAAGGGACGTAGAGGGTGTACCATGAGTCCTTGGAGGTTCTAACAAGTGTAGAATGGTTAAGAGAGTATTCTAAAGGCTTAGAATGGTCTTGGAATGTGTATTAGGACTTATAAGAACCATTAGAATGATCCTAAACATTGCTCGAATCCCCAAGGGACGTAGAGGGTGCAGCACGAGTCCTTGGAGGTTCCAATAAGTGTAGAATGGTAAAGAGAGTATTCTAAAGGCTTAGAATGGTCTAGGAATGTGTATTAGGACTTATAAGAACCATTAGAATGATCCTAAACAATGCTAGAGTCCCCAAGGGACGTAGAGGGTGTACCATGAGTCCTTGGAGGTTCTAACAAGTGTAGAATAATGGTTAAGAGAGTATTCTAAAGGCTTAGAATGGTCTTGGAATGTGTATTAGGACTTATAATAACCATTAGAATGATCCTAAACATTGCATGGTACCCCAAGGGACGTAGAGGGTGTACCAAGAGTCCTAGGAGGTTCTAACAAGTGTAGAATGGTTAAGAGAATTCTAAAGGCTTAGAATGGTCTAGGAATGTGTATTAGGACTTATAAGAACCATTAGAATGATCCTAAACATTGCATGGTACCCCAAGGGACATAGAGGGTGTACCATGAGTCCTTGGAGGTTCTAAGAAGTGTAGAATGGTTAAGAGAGTATTCTAAAGGCTTAGAATGGTCTAGGAAAGTGTACTAGGACTTATAAGAACCATTAGAATGATCCTAAACATTGCATGGTACCCCAAGGGACGTAGAGGGTGTACCATGAGTCCTTGGAGGTTCTAACAAGTGTAGAATGGTTAACAGAGTATTCTAAAGGCTTAGCATGGTCTAGGAATTTGTATTAGGACTTATAATAACCATTAGAATGATCCTAAACATTGCATGGTACCACAAGGGACGTAGAGGGTGTAACATGAGTCCTTGGAGGTTCTAACAAGTGTAGAATGGTTAAGAGAGTATTCTAAAGGCTTAGAATGGTCTTGGAATGTGTATTAGGACTTATAAGAACCATTAGAATGATCCTAAACATTGCTCGAATCCCCAAGGGACGTAGAGGGTGCAGCATGAGTCCTTGGAGGTTCTAATAAGTGTAGAATGGTTAAGAGAGTATTCTAAAGGCTTAGAATGGTCTAGGAAAGTGTACTAGGACATATAATAACCATTAGAATGATCCTAAACAATGCTAGAGTCCCCAAGGGACGTAGAGGGTGTACCATGAGTCCTTGGAGGTTCTAACAAGTGTAGAATGGTTAAGAGAGTATTCTAAAGGCTTAGAATGGTGTAGGAATGTGTAATAGGACTTATAATAACCATTAGAATGATCCTAAACAATGCTTGAGTCTCCAAGGGACGTAGAGGGTGTACCATGAGTCCTTGGAGGTTCTAACAAGTGTAGAATGGCTAAGAGAGTGCTCTGAAGGCTTAGAATGGTCTAGGAATGTGTAGTAGGACTTATAATAACCATTAGAATGATCCTAAACATTGCATGGTACCACAAGGGACGTAGAGGGTGTAGCATGAGTCCTTGGATGTTCTAACAAGTGTAGAATGGTTAAGAGAGTATTCTAAAGGCTTAGAATGGTCTTGGAATGTGTATTAGGACTTATAATAACCATTAGAATGATCCTAAACATTGCATGGTACCCCAAGGGACGTAGAGGGTGTACCATGAGTCCTTGGAGGTTCTAACAAGTGTAGAATGGTTAAAAGAGTATTCTAAAGGCTTAGAATGGTCTAGGAATTTGTATTAGGACTTATAATAACCATTAGAATGATCCTAAACATTGCATGGTACCCCAAGGGACGTAGAGGGTGTACCATGAGTCCTTGGAGGTTTTAACAAGTGTAGAATGGTTAAGAGAATTCTAAAGGCTTAGAATGGTCTAGGAATGTGTATTAGGAATTATAAGAACCATTAGAATGATCCTAAACATTGCATGGTACCCCAAGGGACATAGAGGGTGTACCATGAGTCCTTGGAGGTTCTAACAAGTGTAGAATGGTTAAGAGAGTATTCTAAAGGCTTAGAATGGTCTAGGAATTTGTATTAGGACTTATAATAACCATTAGAATGATCCTAAACATTGCATGGTACCCCAAGGGACGTAGAGGGTGTACCATGAGTCCTTGGAGGTTTTAACAAGTGTAGAATGGTTAAGAGAATTCTAAAGGCTTAGAATGGTCTAGGAATGTGTATTAGGAATTATAAGAACCATTAGAATGATCCTAAACATTGCATGGTACCCCAAGGGACATAGAGGGTGTACCATGAGTCCTTGGAGGTTCTAAGAAGTGTAGAATGGTTAAGAGAGTATTCTAAAGGCTTAGAATGTTCTAGGAAAGTGTACTAGGACTTATAATAACCATTAGAATGATCCTAAACATTGCATGGTACCCCAAGGGAAGTAGAGGGTGTAGCATGATTCCTTGGAGGTTCTAACAAGTGTAGAATGGTTAAAAGAGTATTCTAAAGGCTTAGAATGGTCTAGGAATTTGTATTAGGACTTATAATAACCATTAGAATGATCCTAAACATTGCATGGTACCCCAAGGGACATAGAGGGTGTACCATGAGTCCTTGGAGGTTCTAACAAGTGTCGAATGGTTAAGAGAGTATTCTAAAGGCTTAGAATGTTCTAGGAAAGTGTACTAGGACTTATAATAACCATTAGAATGATCCTAAACATTGCATGGTACCCCAAGGGAAGTAGAGGGTGTAGCATGAGTCCTTGGAGGTTCTAACAAGTGTAGAATGGTTAAAAGAGTATTCTAAAGGCTTAGAATGGTCTAGGAATTTGTATTAGGACTTATAATAACCATTAGAATGATCCTAAACATTGCATGGTACCCCAAGGGACATAGAGGGTGTACCATGAGTCCTTGGAGGTTCTAACAAGTGTCAAATGGTTAAGAGAGTATTCTAAAGGCCTAGAATGGTCTAGGAATGTGTATTAGGACTTATAATAACCATTAGAATGATCCTAAACATTGCATGCTACCCCAAGGGACGTAGAGGGTGTACCATGAGTTATTGGAGGTTCTAACAAGTGTAGAATGGTTAAGAGAGTATTCTAAAGGCTTAGAATGGTCTAGGAATGTGTAATAGGACTTATAATAACCATTAGAATGATCCTAAAGAAAGCTTGAGTCCCCAAGGGACGTAGAGGGTGTACCATGAGTCCTTGGAGGTTCTAACAAGTGTAGAATGGTTAAGAGAGTATTCTAAAGGCTTAGAATGGTCTTGGAATGTGTATTAGGACTTATAAGAACCATTAGAATGATCCTAAACATTGCTCGAATCCCCAAGGGACGTAGAGGGTGAAGCACGAGTCCTTGGAGGTTCTAATAAGTGTAGAATGGTAAAGAGAGTATTCTAAAGGCTTAGAATGGTCTAGGAATGTGTATTAGGACTTATAATAACCATTAGAATGATCCTAAAGAAAGCTTGAGTCCCCAAGGGACGTAGAGGGTGTACCATGAGTCCTTGGAGGTTCTAACAAGTGTAGAATGGTAAAGAGAGTATTCTAAAGGCTTAGAATGGTCTAGGAATGTGTATTAGGACTTATAAGAACCAATAGAATGATCCTAAACATTGCTCGTGTCCCCAAGGGACATAGAGGGTGAAGCACGAGTCCTTGGAGGTTCTAATAAGTGTAGAATGGTAAAGAGAGTATTCTAAAGGCTTAGAATGGTCTAGGAATGTGTATTAGGACTTATAATAACCATTAGAATGATCCTAAACAGTGCATGGTACCCCAAGGGACGTAGAGGGTGTACCATGAGTCCTTGGAGGTTCTAACAAGTGTAGAATGGTTAAGAGAGTATTCTAAAGGCTTAGAATGGTCTAGGAATGTGTAATAGGACTTATAATAACCATTAGAATGATCCTAAACAATGTTTGAGTCTCCAAGGGACGTAGAGGGTGTACCATGAGTCCTTGGAGGTTCTAACAAGTGTAGAATGGCTAAGAGAGTGCTCTGAAGGCTTAGAATGGTCTAGGAATGTGTAGTAGGACTTATAATAACCATTAGAATGATCCTAAACATTGCATGGTACCACAAGGGACGTAGAGGGTGTAGCATGAGTCCTTGGATGTTCTAACAAGTGTAGAATGGTTAAGAGAGTATTCTAAAGGCTTAGAATGGTCTTGGAATGTGTATTAGGACTTATAATAACCATTAGAATGATCCTAAACATTGCATGGTACCCCAAGGGACGTAGAGGGTGTACCATGAGTCCTTGGAGGTTCTAACAAGTGTAGAATGGTTAAAAGAGTATTCTAAAGGCTTAGAATGGTCTAGGAATTTGTATTAGGACTTATAATAACCATTAGAATGATCCTAAACATTGCATGGTACCCCAAGGGACGTAGAGGGTGTACCATGAGTCCTTGGAGGTTTTAACAAGTGTAGAATGGTTAAGAGAATTCTAAAGGCTTAGAATGGTCTAGGAATGTGTATTAGGAATTATAAGAACCATTAGAATGATCCTAAACATTGCATGGTACCCCAAGGGACATAGAGGGTGTACCATGAGTCCTTGGAGGTTCTAAGAAGTGTAGAATGGTTAAGAGAGTATTCTAAAGGCTTAGAATGTTCTAGGAAAGTGTACTAGGACTTATAATAACCATTAGAATGATCCTAAACATTGCATGGTACCCCAAGGGACGTAGAGGGTGTACCATGAGTCCTTGGAGGTTTTAACAAGTGTAGAATGGTTAAGAGAATTCTAAAGGCTTAGAATGGTCTAGGAATGTGTATTAGGAATTATAAGAACCATTAGAATGATCCTAAACATTGCATGGTACCCCAAGGGACATAGAGGGTGTACCATGATTCCTTGGAGGTTCTAAGAAGTGTAGAATGGTTAAGAGAGTATTCTAAAGGCTTAGAATGGTCTAGGAAAGTGTACTAGGACTTATAATAACCATTAGAATGATCCTAAACATTGCATGGTACCCCAAGGGAAGTAGAGGGTGTAGCATGAGTCCTTGGAGGTTCTAACAAGTGTAGAATGGTTAAAAGAGTATTCTAAAGGCTTAGAATGGTCTAGGAATTTGTATTAGGACTTATAATAACCATTAGAATGATCCTAAACATTGCATGGTACCCCAAGGGACATAGAGGGTGTACCATGAGTCCTTGGAGGTTCTAACAAGTGTCGAATGGTTAAGAGAGTATTCTAAAGGCCTAGAATGGTCTAGGAATGTGTATTAGGACTTATAATAACCATTAGAATGATCCTAAACATTGCATGCTACCCCAAGGGACGTAGAGGGTGTACCATGAGTTATTGGAGGTTCTAACAAGTGTAGAATGGTTAAGAGAGTATTCTAAAGGCTTAGAATGGTCTAGGAATGTGTAATAGGACTTATAATAACCATTAGAATGATCCTAAAGAAAGCTTGAGTCCCCAAGGGACGTAGAGGGTGTACCATGAGTCCTTGGAGGTTCTAACAAGTGTAGAATGGTTAAGAGAGTATTCTAAAGGCTTAGAATGGTCTTGGAATGTGTATTAGGACTTATAAGAACCATTAGAATGATCCTAAACATTGCTCGAATCCCCAAGGGACGTAGAGGGTGAAGCACGAGTCCTTGGAGGTTCTAATAAGTGTAGAATGGTAAAGAGAGTATTCTAAAGGCTTAGAATGGTCTAGGAATGTGTATTAGGACTTATAATAACCATTAGAATGATCCTAAAGAAAGCTTGAGTCCCCAAGGGACGTAGAGGGTGTACCATGAGTCCTTGGAGGTTCTAACAAGTGTAGAATGGTAAAGAGAGTATTCTAAAGGCTTAGAATGGTCTAGGAATGTGTATTAGGACTTATAAGAACCAATAGAATGATCCTAAACATTGCTCGTGTCCCCAAGGGACATAGAGGGTGAAGCACGAGTCCTTGGAGGTTCTAATAAGTGTAGAATGGTAAAGAGAGTATTCTAAAGGCTTAGAATGGTCTAGGAATGTGTATTAGGACTTATAATAACCATTAGAATGATCCTAAACAGTGCATGGTACCCCAAGGGACGTAGAGGGTGTACCATGAGTCCTTGGAGGTTCTAACAAGTGTAGAATGGTTAAGAGAGTATTCTAAAGGCTTAGAATGGTCTAGGAATGTGTACTAGGACTTATAATAACCATTAGAATGATCCTAAACATTGCATGGTACCCCAAGGGATGTAGAGGGTGTAGCATGAGTCCTTGGAGGTTCTAACAAGTGTAGAATGGTTAAGAGAGTATTCTAAAGGCTTAGAATGGTCTAGGAATGTGTATTAAGACTTATAATAACCATTAGAATGATCCCAAAACATTGCATGGTACCCCAAGGGACATAGAGGGTGTACCATGAGTCCTTGGAGGTTCTAACAAGTGTCGAATGGTTAAGAGAGTATTCTAAAGGCCTAGAATGGTCTAGGAATGTGTATTAGGACTTATAATAACCATTAGAATGATCCTAAACATTGCATGCTACCCCAAGGGACGTAGAGGGTGTACCATGAGTCCTTGGAGGTTCTAACAAGTGTAGAATGGTTAAGAGAGTATTCTAAAGGCTTAGAATGGTATAGGAATGTGTAATAGGACTTATAATAACCATTAGAATGATCCTAAAGAAAGCTTGAGTCCCCAAGGGACGTAGAGGGTGTACCATGAGTCCTTGGAGGTTCTAACAAGTGTAGAATGGTTAAGAGAGTATTCTAAAGGCTTAGAATGGTCTTGGAATGTGTATTAGGACTTATAAGAACCATTAGAATGATCCTAAACATTGCTCGAATCCCCAAGGGACGTAGAGGGTGAAGCACGAGTCCTTGGAGGTTCTAATAAGTGTAGAATGGTAAAGAGAGTATTCTAAAGGCTTAGAATGGTCTAGGAATGTGTATTAGGACTTATAATAACCATTAGAATGATCCTAAAGAAAGCTTGAGTCCCCAAGGGACGTAGAGGGTGTACCATGAGTCCTTGGAGGTTCTAACAAGTGTAGAATGGTAAAGAGAGTATTCTAAAGGCTTAGAATGGTCTAGGAATGTGTATTAGGACTTATAAGAACCAATAGAGTGATCCTAAACATTGCTCGTGTCCCCAAGGGACATAGAGGGTGAAGCACGAGTCCTTGGAGGTTCTAATAAGTGTAGAATGGTAAAGAGAGTATTCTAAAGGCTTAGAATGGTCTAGGAATGTGTATTAGGACTTATAATAACCATTAGAATGATCCTAAAGAAAGCTTGAGTCCCCAAGGGACGTAGAGGGTGTACCATGAGTCCTTGGAGGTTCTAACAAGTGTAGAATGGTAAAGAGAGTATTCTAAAGGCTTAGAATGGTCTAGGAATGTGTATTAGGACTTATAAGAACCAATAGAATGATCCTAAACATTGCTCGTGTCCCCAAGGGACATAGAGGGTGAAGCACGAGTCCTTGGAGGTTCTGATAAGTGTAGAATGGTAAAGAGAGTATTCTAAAGGCTTAGAATGGTCTAGGAATGTGTATTAGGACTTATAATAACCATTAGAATGATCCTAAACAGTGCATGGTACCCCAAGGGACGTAGAGGGTGTACCATGAGTCCTTGGAGGTTCTAACAAGTGTAGAATGGTTAAGAGAGTATTCTAAAGGCTTAGAATGGTCTAGGAATGTGTACTAGGACTTATAATAACCATTAGAATGATCCTAAACATTGCATGGTACCCCAAGGGATGTAGAGGGTGTAGCATGAGTCCTTGGAGGTTCTAACAAGTGTAGAATGGTTAAGAGAGTATTCTAAAGGCTTAGAATGGTCTAGGAATGTGTATTAAGACTTATAATAACCATTAGAATGATCCCAAAACATTGCATGGTACCCCAAGGGACATAGAGGGTGTACCATGAGTCCTTGGAGGTTCTAACAAGTGTCGAATGGTTAAGAGAGTATTCTAAAGGCCTAGAATGGTCTAGGAATGTGTATTAGGACTTATAATAACCATTAGAATGATCCTAAACATTGCATGCTACCCCAAGGGACGTAGAGGGTGTACCATGAGTCCTTGGAGGTTCTAACAAGTGTAGAATGGTTAAGAGAGTATTCTAAAGGCTTAGAATGGTATAGGAATGTGTAATAGGACTTATAATAACCATTAGAATGATCCTAAAGAAAGCTTGAGTCCCCAAGGGACGTAGAGGGTGTACCATGAGTCCTTGGAGGTTCTAACAAGTGTAGAATGGTTAAGAGAGTATTCTAAAGGCTTAGAATGGTCTTGGAATGTGTATTAGGACTTATAAGAACCATTAGAATGATCCTAAACATTGCTCGAATCCCCAAGGGACGTAGAGGGTGAAGCACGAGTCCTTGGAGGTTCTAATAAGTGTAGAATGGTAAAGAGAGTATTCTAAAGGCTTAGAATGGTCTAGGAATGTGTATTAGGACTTATAATAACCATTAGAATGATCCTAAAGAAAGCTTGAGTCCCCAAGGGACGTAGAGGGTGTACCATGAGTCCTTGGAGGTTCTAACAAGTGTAGAATGGTAAAGAGAGTATTCTAAAGGCTTAGAATGGTCTAGGAATGTGTATTAGGACTTATAAGAACCAATAGAATGATCCTAAACATTGCTCGTGTCCCCAAGGGACATAGAGGGTGAAGCACGAGTCCTTGGAGGTTCTAATAAGTGTAGAATGGTAAAGAGAGTATTCTAAAGGCTTAGAATGGTCTAGGAATGTGTATTAGGACTTATAATAACCATTAGAATGATCCTAAACAGTGCATGGTACCGCAAGGGACGTAGAGGGTGTACCATGAGTCCTTGGAGGTTCTAACAAGTGTAGAATGGTTAAGAGAGTATTCTAAAGGCTTAGAATGGTCTAGGAATGTGTACTAGGACTTATAATAACCATTAGAATGATCCTAAACATTGCATGGTACCCCAAGGGATGTAGAGGGTGTAGCATGAGTCCTTGGAGGTTCTAACAAGTGTAGAATGGTTAAGAGAGTATTCTAAAGGCTTAGAATGGTCTAGGAATGTGTATTAAGACTTATAATAACCATTAGAATGATCCCAAAACATTGCATGGTACCCCAAGGGACATAGAGGGTGTACCATGAGTCCTTGGAGGTTCTAACAAGTGTCGAATGGTTAAGAGAGTATTCTAAAGGCCTAGAATGGTCTAGGAATGTGTATTAGGACTTATAATAACCATTAGAATGATCCTAAACATTGCATGCTACCCCAAGGGACGTAGAGGGTGTACCATGAGTCCTTGGAGGTTCTAACAAGTGTAGAATGGTTAAGAGAGTATTCTAAAGGCTTAGAATGGTATAGGAATGTGTAATAGGACTTATAATAACCATTAGAATGATCCTAAAGAAAGCTTGAGTCCCCAAGGGACGTAGAGGGTGTACCATGAGTCCTTGGAGGTTCTAACAAGTGTAGAATGGTTAAGAGAGTATTCTAAAGGCTTAGAATGGTCTAGGAATGTGTATTTGGACTTATAATAACCATTAGAATGATCCTAAACAGTGCATGGTACCGCAAGGGACGTAGAGGGTGTACCATGAGTCCTTGGAGGTTCTAACAAGTGTAGAATGGTTAAGAGAGTATTCTAAAGGCCTAGAATGGTCTAGGAAAGTGTACTAGGACTTATAATAACCATTAAAATGATCCTAAACATTGCATGGTACCCCAAGGGAAGTAGAGGGTGTAGCATGAGTCCTTGGAGGTTCTAATAAGTGTAGAATGGTTAAGAGAGTGTTCTAAAGGCTTAGAATGGTCTAGGAATGTGTATTAGGACTTATAATAACCATTAGAATGATCCTAAACATTGCATGGTACCACAAGGGACGTAGAGGGTGTACCATGATTCCTTGGAGGTTCTAACAAGTGTAGAATGGTTAAGAGAGTATTCTAAAGGCTTAGAATGGTCTAGGAATGTGTATTAGGACTTATAATAACCATTAGAATGATCCTAAACAATTCTAGAGTCCCCAAGGGACGTAGAGGGTGTACCATGAGTCCTTGGAGGTTCTAACAAGTGTAGAATGGTAAAGAGAGTATTCTAAAGGCTTAGAATGGTCTAGGAATGTGTAATAGGACTTATAATAACCATTAGAATGATCCTAAACAATGCTTGAGTCTCCAAGGGACGTAGAGGGTGTACCATGAGTCCTTGGAGGTTATAACAAGTGTAGAATGATCCTAAACAGTGCATGGTACCGCAAGGGACGTAGAGGGTGTACCATGAGTCCTTGGAGGTTCTAACAAGTGTAGAATGGTAAAGAGAGTATTCTAAAGGCTTAGAATGGTCTAGGAATGTGTATTAGGACTTATAAGAACCAATAGAATGATCCTAAACATTGCTCGTGTCCCCAAGGGACATAGAGGGTGAAGCACGAGTCCTTGGAGGTTCTAATAAGTGTAGAATGGTAAAGAGAGTATTCTAAAGGCTTAGAATGGTCTAGGAATGTGTATTAGGACTTATAATAACCATTAGAATGATCCTAAAGAAAGCTTGAGTCCCCAAGGGACGTAGAGGGTGTACCATGAGTCCTTGGAGGTTCTAACAAGTGTAGAATGGTAAAGAGAGTATTCTAAAGGCTTAGAATGGTCTAGGAATGTGTATTAGGACTTATAAGAACCAATAGAATGATCCTAAACATTGCTCGTGTCCCCAAGGGACATAGAGGGTGAAGCACGAGTCCTTGGAGGTTCTGATAAGTGTAGAATGGTAAAGAGAGTATTCTAAAGGCTTAGAATGGTCTAGGAATGTGTATTAGGACTTATAATAACCATTAGAATGATCCTAAACATTGCATGGTACCACAAGGGACGTAGAGGGTGTAGCATGAGTCCTTGGATGTTCTAACAAGTGTAGAATGGTTAAGAGAGTATTCTAAAGGCTTAGAATGGTCTTGGAATGTGTATTAGGACTTATAATAACCATTAGAATGATCCTAAACATTGCATGGTACCCCAAGGGACGTAGAGGGTGTACCATGAGTCCTTGGAGGTTTTAACAAGTGTAGAATGGTTAAAAGAGTATTCTAAAGGCTTAGAATGGTCTAGGAATTTGTATTAGGACTTATAATAACCATTAGAATGATCCTAAACATTGCATGGTACCCCAAGGGACATAGAGGGTGTACCATGAGTCCTTGGAGGTTCTAACAAGTGTCGAATGGTTAAGAGAGTATTCTAAAGGCCTAGAATGGTCTAGGAATGTGTATTAGGACTTATAATAACCATTAGAATGATCCTAAACATTGCATGCTACCCCAAGGGACGTAGAGGGTGTACCATGAGTCCTTGGAGGTTCTAACAAGTGTAGAATGGTTAAGAGAGTATTCTAAAGGCTTAGAATGGTCTAGGAATGTGTAATAGGACTTATAATAACCATTAGAATGATCCTAAAGAAAGCTTGAGTCCCCAAGGGACGTAGAGGGTGTACCATGAGTCCTTGGAGGTTCTAACAAGTGTAGAATGGTTAAGAGAGTATTCTAAAGGCTTAGAATGGTCTTGGAATGTGTATTAGGACTTATAAGAACCATTAGAATGATCCTAAACATTGCTCGAATCCCCAAGGGACGTAGTGGGTGCAGCATGAGTCCTTGGAGGTTCTAATAAGTGTAGAATGGTAAAGAGAGTATTCTAAAGGCTTAGAATGGTCTAGGAATGTGTATTAGGACTTATAAGAACCATTAGAATGATCCTAAACAATGCTAGAGTCCCCAAGGGACGTAGAGGGTGTACCATGAGTCCTTGGAGGTACTAACAAGTGTAGAATGGTTAAGAGAGTATTCTAAAGGCTTAGAATGGTCTAGGAATGTGTAATAGAACTTATAATAACCATTAGAATGATCCTAAACAATGCTTGAGTCCCCAAGGGACGTAGAGGGTGTACAATGAGTCCTTGGAGGTTCTAACAAGTGTAGAATGGTTAAGAGAGTGTTCTAAAGGCTTAGAAAGGTCTAGGAATGTGTATTAGGACTTATAATAACCATTAGAATGATCCTTAACATTGCAAGGTACACCAAGGGACGTAGAGGGTGTACCATGAATCCTTGGAGGTTCTAACAAGTGTAGAATGGTTAAGAGAGTATTCTAAAGGCTTAGAATGGTCTAGGAATGTGTATTAGGACTTATAAGAACCAATAGAATGATCCTAAACATTGCTCGAGTCCCCAAGGGACGTAGAGGGTGTACCATGAGTCCTTGGAGGTTCTAACAAGTGTAGAATGGTTAAAAGAGTATTCTAAAGGCTTAGAATGGTCTTGGAATGTGTATTAGGACTTGTAAGAACCATTAGAATGATCCTAAACATTGCTCGAATCCCCAAGGGACGTAGAGGGTGCAGCATGAGTCCTTGGAGCTTCTAATAAGTGTAGAATGGTTAAGAGAGTATTCTAAAGGCCTAGAATGGTCTAGGAATGTGTATTAGGACTTATAATAACCATTAGAATGATCCTAAACATTGCATGCTACCCCAAGGGACGTAGAGGGTGTACCATGAGTCCTTGGAGGTTCTAACAAGTGTAGAATGGTTAAGAGAGTATTCTAAAGGCTTAGAATGGTCTAGGAATGTGTAATAGGACTTATAATAACCATTAGAATGATCCTAAACAATGCTTGAGTCTCCAAGGGACGTAGAGGGTGTACCATGAGTCCTTGGAGGTTCTAACAAGTGTAGAATGGTTAAAAGAGTATTCTAAAGGCTTAGAATGGTCTTGGAATGTGTATTAGGACTTATAAGAACCTTTACAATGATCCTAAACATTGCTCGAGTCCCCAAGGGACGTAGAGGGTGCAGAATGAGTCCTTGGAGGTTCTAATAAGTGTAGAATGGTTAAGAGAGTATTCTAAAGGCTTAGAATGGTCTAGGAAAGTGTATTAGGACTTATAATAACCATTAGAATGATCCTAAACATTGCATGGTACCCCAAGGGAAGAAGAGGGTGTAGCATGAGTCCTTGGAGGTTCTAACAAGTGTAGAATGGTTAAGAGAGTGTTCCAAAGGCTTAGAATGGTCTAGGAATGTGTATTAGGACTTATAATAACCATTAGAATGAACATAAACATTTCATGGTACCACAAGGGACGTAGAGGGTGTACCATGAGTCCTTGGAGGTTCTAACAAGTGTAGATTGGTTAAGAGAGTATTCTAAAGGCTTAGAATGGTCTACGAATGTGTAATAGGACTTAAAATAACCATTAGAATGATCCTTAACAATGCTTGAGTCCCCAAGGGACGTAGAGGATGTACCATGAGTCCTTGGAGGTTCTAACAAGTGTAGAATGGTTAAGAGAGTATTCTTACGGCTTAGAATGGTCTAGGAATGTGTATTTGGACTTATAAGAACCATTAGAATGATTCTAAACATTGCATGGTACCACAAGGGACGTAGAGGGTGTAGCATGAGTCCTTGGATGTTCTAATAAGTGTAGAATGGTTAAGAGAGTATTCTAAATGCTTAGAATGGTCTTGGAATGTGTATTAGGACTTATAATAACCATTAGAATGATCCTAAACATTGCATGGTACCCCAAGAGACGTAGAGGGTGTACCATGAGTCCTTGGAGGTTCTAACAAGTGTAGAATGGTTACGAGAGTATTCTAAAGGCTTAGAATGGTCTAGGAATGTGTAATAGGACTTATAATAACCATTAGAATGATCCTAAACATTGCATGCTACCCCAAGGGACGTAGAGGGTGTACCATGAGTCCTTGGAGGTTCTAACAAGTGTAGAATGGTTAAGAGAGTATTCTAAAGGCTTAGAATGGTATAGGAATGTGTAATAGGACTTATAATAACCATTAGAATGATCCTAAAGAAAGCTTGAGTCCCCAAGGGACGTAGAGGGTGTACCATGAGTCCTTGGAGGTTCTAACAAGTGTAGAATGGTTAAGAGAGTATTCTAAAGGCTTAGAATGGTCTTGGAATGTGTATTAGGACTTATAAGAACCATTAGAATGATCCTAAACATTGCTCGAATCCCCAAGGGACGTAGAGGATGCAGCATGAGTCCTTGGAGGTTCTAATAAGTGTAGAATGGTTAAGAGAGTATTCTAAAGGCTTAGAATGGTCTATGAAAGTGTACTAGGACTTATAATAACCATTAAAATGATCCTAAACATTGCATGGTACCCCAAGGGAAGTAGTGGGTGTAGCATGAGTCCTTGGAGGTTCTAATAAGTGTAGAATGGTTAAGAGAGTGTTCTAAAGGCTTAGAATGGTCTAGGAATGTGTATTAGGACTTATAATAACCATTAGAATGATCCTAAACATTGCATGGTACCACAAGGGACGTAGAGGGTGTACCATGAGTCCTTGGAGGTTCTAACAAGTGTAGAATGGTTAAGAGAGTATTCTAAAGGCTTAGAATGGTCTAGGAATGTGTATTAGGACTAATAATAACCATTAGAATGATCCTAAACAATGCTAGAGTCCCCAAGGGACGTAGAGGGTGTACCATGAGTCCTTGGAGGTTCTAACAAGTGTAGAATGGTTAAGAGAGTATTCTAAAGGCTTAGAATGGTCTAGGAATGTGTAATAGGACTTATAATAACCATTAGAATGATCCTAAACAATGCTTGAGTCTCCAAGGGACGTAGAGGGTGTACCATGAGTCCTTGGAGGTTCTAACAAGTGTAGAATGGCTAAGAGAGTGTTCTGAAGGCTTAGAATGGTCTAGGAATGTGTAGTAGGACTTATAATAACCATTAGAATGATCCTAAACATTGCATGGTACCACAAGGGACGTAGAGGGTGAAGCATGAGTCCTTGGATGTTCTAACAAGTGTAGAATGGTTAAGAGAGTATTCTAAAGGCTTAGAATGGTCTTGGAATGTGTATTAGGACTTATAATAACCATTAGAATGATCCTAAACATTGCATGGTACCCCAAGGGACGTAGAGGGTGTACCATGAGTCCTTGGAGGTTTTAACAAGTGTAGAATTGTTAAAAGAGTATTCTAAAGGCTTAGAATGGTCTACTTAGAATGGTCTAGGAATTTGTATTAGGACTTATAATAACCATTAGAATGATCCTAAACATTGCATGGTACCCCAAGGGACGTAGAGGGTGTACCATGAGTCCTTGGAGGTTTTAACAAGTGTAGAATGGTTAAGAGAATTCTAAAGGCTTAGAATGGTCTAGGAATGTGTATTAG
The DNA here is from genome assembly GCA_037953625.1 of Crotalaria pallida. Lineage (NCBI taxonomy): Eukaryota > Viridiplantae > Streptophyta > Magnoliopsida > Fabales > Fabaceae > Crotalaria > Crotalaria pallida. The sequence goes on along the minus strand of CM075655.1, from coordinate 59,082,171 downwards.
GACTTATAAGAACCATTAGAATGATCCTAAACATTGCATGGTACCCCAAGGGACATAGAGGGTGTACCATGAGTCCTTGGAGGTTCTAAGAAGTGTAGAATGGTTAAGAGAGTATTCTAAAGGCTTAGAATGGTCTAGGAAAGTGTACTAGGACTTATAATAACCATTAGAATGATCCTAAACATTGCATGGTACCCCAAGGGAAGTAGAGGGTGTAGCATGAGTCCTTGGAGGTTCTAACAAGTGTAGAATGGTTAAGAGAGTATTCTAAAGGCTTAGAATGGTCTACTTAGAATGGTCTAGGAATTTGTATTAGGACTTATAATAACCATTAGAATGATCCTAAACATTGCATGGTACCCCAAGGGACGTAGAGGGTGTACCATGAGTCCTTGGAGGTTTTAACAAGTGTAGAATGGTTAAGAGAATTCTAAAGGCTTAGAATGCTCTAGGAATGTGTATTAGGACTTATAAGAACCATTAGAATGATCCTAAACATTGCATGCTACCCCAAGGGACGTAGAGGGTGTACCATGAGTCCTTGGAGGTTCTAACAAGTGTAGAATGGTTAAGAGAGTATTCTAAAGGCTTAGAATGGTCTAGGAATGTGTAATAGGACTTATAATAACCATTAGAATGATCCTAAACAATGCTTGAGTCCCCAAGGGACGTAGAGGGTGTACAATGAGTCCTTGGAGGTTCTAACAAGTGTAGAATGGTTAAGAGAGTGTTCTAAAGGCTTAGAAAGGTCTAGGAATGTGTATTAGGACTTATAATAACCATTAGAATGATCCTTAACATTGCATGGTACACCAAGGGACGTAGAGGGTGTACCATGAATCCTTGGAGGTTCTAACAAGTGTAGAATGGTTAAGAGAGTATTCTAAAGGCTTAGAATGGTCTAGGAATGTGTATTAGGACTTATAAGAACCAATAGAATGATCCTAAACATTGCTCGAGTCCCCAAGGGACGTAGAGGGTGTACCATGAGTCCTTGGAGGTTTTAACAAGTGTAGAATGGTTAAGAGAATTCTAAAGGCTTATAATGCTCTAGGAATGTGTATTAGGACTTATAAGAACCATTAGAATGATCCTAAACATTGCATGCTACCCCAAGGGACGTAGAGGGTGTACCATGAGTCCTTGGAGGTTCTAACAAGTGTAGAATGGTTAAGAGAGTATTCTAAAGGCTTAGAATGGTCTAGGTATGTGTAATAGGACTTATAATAACCATTAGAATGATCCTAAACAATGCTTGAGTCCCCAAGGGACGTAGAGAGTGTACAATGAGTCCTTGGAGGTTCTAACAAGTGTAGAATGGTTAAGAGAGTGTTCTAAAGGCTTAGAAAGGTCTAGGAATGTGTATTAGGACTTATAATAACCATTAGAATGATCCTTAACATTGCATGGTACACCAAGGGACGTAGAGGGTGTACCATGAATCCTTGGAGGTTCTAACAAGTGTAGAATGGTTAAGAGAGTATTCTAAAGGCTTAGAATGGTCTAGGAATGTGTATTAGGACTTATAAGAACCAATAGAATGATCCTAAACATTGCTCGAGTCCCCAAGGGACGTAGAGGGTGTACCATGAGTCCTTGGAGGTTCTAACAAGTGTAGAATGGTTAAAAGAGTATTCTAAAGGCTTAGAATGGTCTTGGAATGTGTATTAGGACTTATAAGAACCTTTAGAATGATCCTAAACATTGCTCGAGTCCCCAAGGGACGTAGAGGGTGCAGAATGAGTCCTTGGAGGTTCTAATAAGTGTAGAATGGTTAAGAGAGTATTCTAAAGGCTTAGAATGGTCTAGGAAAGTGTATTAGGACTTATAATAACCATTAGAATGATCCTAAACATTGCATGGTACCCCAAGGGAAGAAGAGGGTGTAGCATGAGTCCTTGGAGGTTCTAACAAGTGTAGAATGGTTAAGAGAGTGTTCTAAAAGCTTAGAATGGTCTAGGAATGTGTATTAGGACTTATAATAACCATTAGAATGATTCTAAACATTTCATGGTACCACAAGGGACGTAGAGGGTGTACCATGAGTCCTTGGAGGTTCTAACAAGTGTAGATTGGTTAAAAGAGTATTCTAAAGGCTTAGAATGGTCTAGGAATGTGTAATAGGACTTAAAATAACCATTAGAATGATCCTTAACAATGCTTGAGTCCCCAAGGGACGTAGAGGGTGTACCATGAGTCCTTGGAGGTTCTAACAAGTGTAGAATGGTTAAGAGAGTATTCTTACGGCTTAGAATGGTCTAGGAATGTGTATTTGGACTTATAAGAACCATTAGAATGATCCTAAACAATGTATGGTACCCCAAGGGAAGTAGAGGGTGTAGCATGAGTCCTTGGAGGTTCTAACAAGTGTAGAATGGTTAAGAGAGTATTCTAAAGGCTTAGAATAGTCTTGGAATGTGTATTAGGACTTTTAAGAACCATTAGAATGATCCTAAACATTGCTCGAGTCCCCAAGGGACGAAGAGGGTGCAGCATGAGTCCTTGGAGGTTCTAATAAGTGTAGAATGGTTAAGAGAGTATTCTAAAGGCTTAGAATGGTCTAGGAATGTGTACTAGGACTTATAATAACCATTAGAATGATTCTAAACATTGCATGGTACCACAAGGGACGTAGAGGGTGTAGCATGAGTCCTTGGACGTTCTACCAAGTGTAGAATGGTAAAGAGAGTATTCTAAAGGCTTAGAATGGTCTTGGAATGTGTATTAGGACTTATAATAACCATTAGAATGATTCTAAACATTGCATGGTACCCCAAGGGACGTAGAGGGTGTACCATGAGTCCTTGGAGGTTCTAACAAGTGTAGAATGGTTACGAGAGTATTCTAAAGGCTTAGAATGGTCTAGGAATGTGTAATAGGACTTATAATAACCATTAGAATGATCCTAAACATTGCATGGTACCCCAAGGGACATAGAGGGTGTACCATGAGTCCTTGGAGGTTCTAACAAGTGTCGAATGGTTAAGAGAGTATTCTAAAGGCCTAGAATGGTCTAGGAATGTGTATTAGGAATTATAATAACCATTAGAATGATCCTAAACATTGCATGGTACCCCAAGGGACGTAGAGGGTGTACCATGAGTCCTTGGAGGTTCTAACAAGCGTAGAATGGTTACGAGAGTATTCTAAAGGCTTAGAATGGTCTAGGAATTTGTATTAGGACTTATAATAACCATTAGAATGATCCTAAACAATGCTTGAGTCCCCAAGGGACGTAGAGGGTGTACCATGAGTCCTTGGAGGTTCTAACAAGTGTAGAATGGTTAAAAGAGTATTCTAAAGGCTTAGAATGGTCTTGGAATGTGTATTAGGACTTATAAGAACCATTAGAATGATCCTAAACATTGCTCGAGTCCCCAAGGGACGTAGAGGGTGCAGCATGAGTCCTTGGAGGTTCTAATAAGTGTAGAATGGTTAAGAGAGTATTCTAAAGGCTTAGAATGGTCTAGGAAAGTGTACTAGGACTTATAATAACCATTAGAATGATCCTAAACATTGCATGGTACCACAAGGGACGTAGAGGGTGTACCATGAGTCCTTGGAGGTTCTAACAAGTGTAGAATGGTTAAGAGAGTATTCTAAAGGCTTAGAATGGTCTTGGAATGTGTATTAGGACTTATAATAACCATTAGAATGATCCTAAACATTGCATGGTACCCCAAGGGACGTAGAGGGTGTACCATGAGTCCTTGGAGGTTCTAACAAGTATAGAATGGTTAAAAGAGTATTCTAATGGCTTAAAATGGTCTAGGAATTTGTATTAGGACTTATAATAACCATTAGAATGATCCTAAACATTGCATGGTACCCCTAGGGACGTAGAGGGTGTACCATGAGTCCTTGGAGGTTTGAACAAATGTAGAATGGTTAAGAGAATTCTAAAGGCTTAGAATGGTCTAGGAATGTGTATTAGGACTTTTAAGAACCATTAGAATGATCCTAAACATTGCATGGTACCCCAAGGGACATAGAGGGTGTACCATGAGTCCTTGGAGGTTCTAACAAGTGTAGAATGGTTAAGAGAGTATTCTAAAGGCCTAGAATGGTCTAGGAATGTGTATTAGGAATTATAATAACCATTAGAATGATCCTAAACATTGCATGGTACCCCAAGGGACGTAGAGGGTGTACCATGAGTCCTTGGAGGTTCTAACAAGCGTAGAATGGTTACGAGAGTATTCTAAAGGCTTAGAATGGTCTAGGAATGTGTAATAGGACTTATAATAACCATTAGAATGATCCTAAACAATGCTTGAGTCCCCAAGGGACGTAGAGGGTGTACCATGAGTCCTTGGAGGTTCTAACAAGTGTAGAATGGTTAAAAGAGTATTCTAAAGGCTTAGAATGGTCTTGGAATGTGTATTAGGACTTATAAGAACCATTAGAATGATCCTAAACATTGCTCGAGTCCCCAAGGGACGTAGAGGGTGCAGCATGAGTCCTTGGAGGTTCTAATAAGTGTAGAATGGTTAAGAGAGTATTCTAAAGGCTTAGAATGGTCTAGGAAAGTGTACTAGGACTTATAATAACCATTAGAATGATCCTAAACATTGCATGGTACCACAAGGGACGTAGAGGGTGTACCATGAGTCCTTGGAGGTTCTAACAAGTGTAGAATGGTTAAGAGAGTATTCTAAAGGCTTAGAATGGTCTTGGAATGTGTATTAGGACTTATAATAACCATTAGAATGATCCTAAACATTGCATGGTACCCCAAGGGACGTAGAGGGTGTACCATGAGTCCTTGGAGGTTCTAACAAGTATAGAATGGTTAAAAGAGTATTCTAATGGCTTAAAATGGTCTAGGAATTTGTATTAGGACTTATAATAACCATTAGAATGATCCTAAACATTGCATGGTACCCCTAGGGACGTAGAGGGTGTACCATGAGTCCTTGGAGGTTTGAACAAATGTAGAATGGTTAAGAGAATTCTAAAGGCTTAGAATGGTCTAGGAATGTGTATTAGGACTTTTAAGAACCATTAGAATGATCCTAAACATTGCATGGTACCCCAAGGGACATAGAGGGTGTACCATGAGTCCTTGGAGGTTCTAACAAGTGTAGAATGGTTAAGAGAGTATTCTAAAGGCCTAGAATGGTCTAGGAATGTGTATTAGGAATTATAATAACCATTAGAATGATCCTAAACATTGCATGGTACCCCAAGGGACGTAGAGGGTGTACCATGAGTCCTTGGAGGTTCTAACAAGCGTAGAATGGTTACGAGAGTATTCTAAAGGCTTAGAATGGTCTAGGAATGTGTAATAGGACTTATAATAACCATTAGAATGATCCTAAACAATGCTTGAGTCCCCAAGGGACGTAGAGGGTGTACCATGAGTCCTTGGAGGTTCTAACAAGTGTAGAATGGTTAAAAGAGTATTCTAAAGGCTTAGAATGGTCTTGGAATGTGTATTAGGACTTATAAGAACCATTAGAATGATCCTAAACATTGCTCGAGTCCCCAAGGGACGTAGAGGGTGCAGCATGAGTCCTTGGAGGTTCTAATAAGTGTAGAATGGTTAAGAGAGTATTCTAAAGGCTTAGAATGGTCTAGGAAAGTGTACTAGGACTTATAATAACCATTAGAATGATCCTAAACATTGCATGGTACCCCAAGGGAAGTAGAGGGTGTAGCATGAGTCCTTGGAGGTTCTAACAAGTGTAGAATGGTTAAGAGAGTGTTCTAAAGGCTTAGAATGGTCTAGGAATGTGTATTAGGACTTATAATAACCGTTAGAATGATCCTAAACATTGCATGGTACCACAAGGGACGTAGAGGGTGTACCATGAGTCCTTGGAGGTTCTAACAAGTGTAGAATGGTTAAGAGAGTATTCTAAAGGCTTAGAATGGTCTTGGAATGTGTATTAGGACTTATAATAACCATTAGAATGATCCTAAACATTGCATGGTACCCCAAGGGACGTAGAGGGTGTACCATGAGTCCTTGGAGGTTCTAACAAGTGTAGAATGGCTAAAAGAGTATTCTAAAGGCTTAAAATGGTCTAGGAATTTGTATTAGGACTTATAATAACCATTAGAATGATCCTAAACATTGCATGGTACCCCTAGGGACGTAGAGGGTGTACCATGAGTCCTTGGAGGTTTGAACAAATGTAGAATGGTTAAGAGAATTCTAAAGGCTTAGAATGGTCTAGGAATGTGTATTAGGACTTTTAAGAACCATTAGAATGATCCTAAACATTGCATGGTACCCCAAGGGACATAGAGGGTGTACCATGAGTCCTTGGAGGTTCTAACAAGTGTCGAATGGTTAAGAGAGTATTCTAAAGGCCTAGAATGGTCTAGGAATGTGTATTAGGAATTATAATAACCATTAGAATGATCCTAAACATTGCATGGTACCCCAAGGGACGTAGAGGGTGTACCATGAGTCCTTGGAGGTTCTAACAAGCGTAGAATGGTTAAGAGAGTATTCTAAAGGCTTAGAATGGTCTAGGAATGTGTAATAGGACTTATAATAACCATTAGAATGATCCTAAACAATGCTTGAGTCCCCAAGGGACGTAGAGGGTGTACCATGAGTCCTTGGAGGTTCTAACAAGTGTAGAATGGTTAAAAGAGTATTCTAAAGGCTTAGAATGGTCTTGGAATGTGTATTAGGACTTATAAGAACCACTAGAATGATCCTAAACATTGCTCGAGTCCCCAAGGGACGTAGAGGGTGCAGCATGAGTCCTTGGAGGTTCTAATAAGTGTAGAATGGTTAAGAGAGTATTCTAAAGGCTTAGAATGGTCTAGGAAAGTGTATTAGGACTTATAATAACCATTAGAATGATCCTAAACATTGCATGGTACCCCAAGGGAAGTAGAGGGTGTAGCATGAGTCCTTGGAAGTTCTAACAAGTGTAGAATGGTTAAGAGAGTGTTCTAAAGGCTTAGAATGGTCTAGGAATGTGTATTAGGACTTATAATAACCATTAGAATGATCCTAAACATTGCATGGTACCACAAGGGACGTAGAGGGTGTACCATGAGTCCTTGGAGGTTCTAACAAGTGTAGAATGGTTAAGAGAGTATTCTAAAGGCTTAGAATGGTCTAGGAATGTGTAATACGACTTATAATAACCATTAGAATGATCCTAAACAATGCTTGAGTCCCCAAGGGAAGTAGAGGGTGCAGCATGAGTCCTTGGAGGTTCTAATAAGTGTAGAATGGTTAAGAGAGTATTCTAAAGGCTTTGAATGGTCTAGGAAAGTGTACTAGGACTTATAATAACCATTAGAATGATCCTAAACATTGCATGGTACCCCAAGGGAAGTAGAGGGTGTAGCATGAGTCCTTGGAGGTTCTAACAAGTGTAGAATGGTTAAGAGAGTGTTCTAAAGGCTTAGAATGGTCTAGGAATGTGTATTAGGACTTATAATAACCATTAGAATGATCCTAAACATTGCATGGTACCACAAGGGACGTAGAGGGTGTACCATGAGTCCTTGGAGGTTCTAACAAGTGTAGAATGGTTAAGAGAGTATTCTAAAGGCTTAGAATGGTCTAGGAATGTGTAATAGGACTTATAATAACCATTAGAATGATCCTAAACAATGCTTGAGTCCCCAAGGGACGTAGAGGGTGTACCATGAGTCCTTGGAGGTTCTAACAAGTGTAGAATGGTTAAAAGAGTATTCTAAAGGCTTAAAATGGTCTAGGAATTTGTATTAGGACTTATAATAACCATTAGAATGATCCTAAACATTGCATGGTACCCCTAGGGACGTAGAGGGTGTACCATGAGTCCTTGGAGGTTTGAACAAATGTAGAATGGTTAAGAGAATTCTAAAGGCTTAGAATGGTCTAGGAATGTGTATTAGGACTTTTAAGAACCATTAGAATGATCCTAAACATTGCATGGTACCCCAAGGGACATAGAGGGTGTACCATGAGTCCTTGGAGGTTCTAACAAGTGTCGAATGGTTAAGAGAGTATTCTAAAGGCCTAGAATGGTCTAGGAATGTGTATTAGGAATTATAATAACCATTAGAATGATCCTAAACATTGCATGGTACCCCAAGGGACGTAGAGGGTGTACCATGAGTCCTTGGAGGTTCTAACAAGTGTAGAATGGCTAAAAGAGTATTCTAAAGGCTTAAAATGGTCTAGGAATTTATATTAGGACTTATAATAACCATTAGAATGATCCTAAACATTGCATGGTACCCCTAGGGACGTAGAGGGTGTACCATGAGTCCTTGGAGGTTTGAACAAATGTAGAATGGTTAAGAGAATTCTAAAGGCTTAGAATGGTCTAGGAATGTGTATTAGGACTTTTAAGAACCATTAGAATGATCCTAAACATTGCATGGTACCCCAAGGGACATAGAGGGTGTACCATGAGTCCTTGGAGGTTCTAACAAGTGTCGAATGGTTAAGAGAGTATTCTAAAGGCCTAGAATGGTCTAGGAATGTGTATTAGGAATTATAATAACCATTAGAATGATCCTAAACATTGCATGGTACCCCAAGGGACGTAGAGGGTGTACCATGAGTCCTTGGAGGTTCTAACAAGCGTAGAATGGTTAAGAGAGTATTCTAAAGGCTTAGAATGGTCTAGGAATGTGTAATAGGACTTATAATAACCATTAGAATGATCCTAAACAATGCTTGAGTCCCCAAGGGACGTAGAGGGTGTACCATGAGTCCTTGGAGGTTCTAACAAGTGTAGAATGGTTAAGAGAGTATTCTAAAGGCTTAGAATGGTCTAGGAATGTGTAATACGACTTATAATAACCATTAGAATGATCCTAAACAATGCTTGAGTCCCCAAGGGAAGTAGAGGGTGCAGCATGAGTCCTTGGAGGTTCTAATAAGTGTAGAATGGTTAAGAGAGTATTCTAAAGGCTTTGAATGGTCTAGGAAAGTGTACTAGGACTTATAATAACCATTAGAATGATCCTAAACATTGCATGGTACCCCAAGGGAAGTAGAGGGTGTAGCATGAGTCCTTGGAGGTTCTAACAAGTGTAGAATGGTTAAGAGAGTGTTCTAAAGGCTTAGAATGGTCTAGGAATGTGTATTAGGACTTATAATAACCATTAGAATGATCCTAAACATTGCATGGTACCACAAGGGACGTAGAGGGTGTACCATGAGTCCTTGGAGGTTCTAACAAGTGTAGAATGGTTAAGAGAGTATTCTAAAGGCTTAGAATGGTCTAGGAATGTGTAATAGGACTTATAATAACCATTAGAATGATCCTAAACAATGCTTGAGTCCCCAAGGGACGTAGAGGGTGTACCATGAGTCCTTGGAGGTTCTAACAAGTGTAGAATGGTTAAAAGAGTATTCTAAAGGCTTAAAATGGTCTAGGAATTTGTATTAGGACTTATAATAACCATTAGAATGATCCTAAACATTGCATGGTACCCCTAGGGACGTAGAGGGTGTACCATGAGTCCTTGGAGGTTTGAACAAATGTAGAATGGTTAAGAGAATTCTAAAGGCTTAGAATGGTCTAGGAATGTGTATTAGGACTTTTAAGAACCATTAGAATGATCCTAAACATTGCATGGTACCCCAAGGGACATAGAGGGTGTACCATGAGTCCTTGGAGGTTCTAACAAGTGTCGAATGGTTAAGAGAGTATTCTAAAGGCCTAGAATGGTCTAGGAATGTGTATTAGGAATTATAATAACCATTAGAATGATCCTAAACATTGCATGGTACCCCAAGGGACGTAGAGGGTGTACCATGAGTCCTTGGAGGTTCTCACAAGCGTAGAATGGTTAAGAGAGTATTCTAAAGGCTTAGAATGGTCTAGGAATGTGTAATAGGACTTATAATAACCATTAGAATGATCCTAAACAATGCTTGAGTCCCCAAGGGACGTAGAGGGTGTACCATGAGTCCTTGGAGGTTCTAACAAGTGTAGAATGGTTAAAAGAGTATTCTAAAGGCTTAGAATGGTCTTGGAATGTGTATTAGGACTTATAAGAACCACTAGAATGATCCTAAACATTGCTCGAGTCCCCAAGGGACGTAGAGGGTGCAGCATGAGTCCTTGGAGGTTCTAATAAGTGTAGAATGGTTAAGAGAGTATTCTAAAGGCTTAGAATGGTCTAGGAAAGTGTATTAGGACTTATAATAACCATTAGAATGATCCTAAACATTGCATGGTACCCCAAGGGAAGTAGAGGGTGTAGCATGAGTCCTTGGAAGTTCTAACAAGTGTAGAATGGTTAAGAGAGTGTTCTAAAGGCTTAGAATGGTCTAGGAATGTGTATTAGGACTTATAATAACCATTAGAATGATCCTAAACATTGCATGGTACCACAAGGGACGTAGAGGGTGTACCATGAGTCCTTGGCGGTTCAACAAGTGTAGAATGGTTAAGAGAGTATTCTAAAGGCTTAGAATGGTCTAGGAATGTGTAATACGACTTATAATAACCATTAGAATGATCCTAAACAATGCTTGAGTGTCCAAGGGACGTAGAGGGTGTACCATGAGTCCTTGGAGGTTCTAACAAGTGTAGAATGGTTAAGAGAGTATTCTAACGGCTTAGAATGGTCTAGGAATGTGTATTTGGACTTATAAGAACCATTAGAATGATCCTAAAAAATGTATGGTACCCCAAGGGACGTAGAGGGTGTACCATGAGTCCTTGGTTCTAACAAGTGTAGAATGGTTAAGAGAGTATTCTAAAGGCTTAGAATAGTCTTGGAATGTGTATTAGGACTTTTAAAAACCATTAGAATGATCCTAAACATTGCTCGAGTCCCCAAGGGACGTAGAGGGTGAACCATGAGTACTTGGAGGTTCTAAAAGTGTAGAATGGTTAAGAGAGTATTCTAAAGGCTTAGAATGGTCTAGGAATGTGTAATAGGACTTATAATAACCATTAGAATGATCCTAAAGAATGCTTGAGTCCCCAAGGGATGTAGAGGGTGTACCATGAGTCCTTGGAGGTTCTAACAAGTGTAGAATGGTTAAGAGAGTATTCTAAAGGCCTAGAATGGTCTAGGAATGTGTATTAGGAATTATAATAACCATTAGAATGATCCTAAACATTGCATGGTACCCCAAGGGACGTAGAGGGTGTACCATGAGTCCTTGGAGGTTCTAACAAGCGTAGAATGGTTAAGAGAGTATTCTAAAGGCTTAGAATGGTCTAGGAATGTGTAATAGGACTTATAATAACCATTAGAATGATCCTAAAGAATGCTTGAGTCCCCAAGGGACGTAGAGGGTGTACCATGAGTCCTTGGAGGTTCTAACAAGTGTAGAATGGTTAAGAGAGTATTCTAAAGGCTTAGAATGGTCTTGGAATGTGTATTAGGACTTATAAGAACCATTAGAATGATCCTAAACATTGCTCGAATCCCCAAGGGACGTAGAGGGTGCAGCATGAGTCCTTGAAGGTTCTAATAAGTGTAGAATGGTTAAGAGAGTATTCTAAAGGCTTAGAATGGTCTAGGAAAGGGTACTAGGACTTATAATAACCATTAGAATGATCCTAAACATTGCATGGTACCCCAAGGGAAGTAGAGGGTGTAGCATGAGTCCTTGGAGGTTCTAACAAGTGTAGAATGGTTAAGAGAGTGTTCTAAAGGCTTAGAATGGTCTAGGAAAGTGTACTAGGACTTATAATAACCATTAGAATGATCCTATACATTGCATGGTACCCCAAGGGAAGTAGAGGATGTAGCGTGAGTCCATGGAGGTGCTAACAAGTGTAGAATGGTTAAGAGAGTGTTCTAAAGGCTTAGAATGGTCTAGGAATGTGTATTAGGACTTATAATAACCATTAGAATGATTCTAAACATTGCATGGTACCACAAGGGACGTAGAGGGTGTAGCATGAGTCCTTGGATGTTCTAATAAGTGTAGAATGGTTAAGAGAGTATTCTAAATGCTTAGAATGGTCTTGGAATGTGTATTAGGACTTATAATAACCATTAGAATGATCCTAAACATTGCATGGTACCCCAAGGGACGTAGAGGGTGTACCATGAGTCCTTGGAGGTTCTAACAAGTGTAGAATGGTTAAAAGAGTATTCTAAAGGCTTAGAATGGTCTAGGAATGTGTATTAGGACTTATAATAACCATTAGAATGATCCTAAACATTGCATGGTACCACAAGGGACGTAGAGGGTGTACCATGAGTCCTTGGAGGTTCTAACAAGTGTAGAATGGTTAAGAGAGTATTCTAAAGGCTTAGAATGGTCTAGAAATGTGTAATACGACTTATAATAACCATTAGAATGATCCTAAACAATGCTTGAGTCCCCAAGGGACGTAGAGGGTGTACCATGAGTCCTTGGAGGTTCTAACAAGTGTAGAATGGTTAAGAGAGTATTCTAACGGCTTAGAATGGTCTAGGAATGTGTATTTGGACTTATAAGAACCATTAGAATGATCCTAAAAAATGTATGGTACCCCAAGGGACGTAGAGGGTGTACCATGAGTCCTTGGTTCTAACAAGTGTAGAATGGTTAAGAGAGTATTCTAAAGGCTTAGAATAGTCTTGGAATGTGTATTAGGACTTTTAAAAACCATTAGAATGATCCTAAACATTGCTCGAGTCCCCAAGGGACGTAGAGGGTGAACCATGAGTACTTGGAGGTTCTAAAAGTGTAGAATGGTTAAGAGAGTATTCTAAAGGCTTAGAATGGTCTAGGAATGTGTACTAGGACTTATAATAACCATTAGAATGATCCTAAACATTGCATGCTACCGCAAGGGATGTAGAGGGTGTAGAATGAGTCCTTGGAGTTTCTAATAAGTGTAGAATGGTTAAGAGAGTATTCTAAAGGCTTAGAATGGTCTAGGAATGTGTAATAGGACTTATAATAACCATTAGAATGATCCTAAAGAAAGCTTGAGTCCCCAAGGGACGTAGAGGGTGTACCATGAGTCCTTGGAGGTTCTAACAAGTGTAGAATGGTTAAGAGAGTATTCTAAAGGCTTAGAATGGTCTTGGAATGTGTATTAGGACTTATAAGAACCATTAGAATGATCCTAAACATTGCTCGAATTCCCAAGGGACGTAGAGGGTGCAGCATGAGTCCTTGGAGGTTCTAATAAGTGTAGAATGGTTAAGAGAGTATTCTAAAGGCTTAGAATGGTCTAGGAAAGTGTACTAGGACTTATAATAACCATTAGAATGATCCTAAACATTGCATGGTACCCCAAGGGAAGTAGAGGGTGTAGCATGAGTCCTTGGAGGTTCTAACAAGTGTAGAATGGTTAAGAGAGTGTTCTAAAGGCTTAGAATGGTCTAGGAAAGTGTACTAGGACTTATAATAACCATTAGAATGATCCTAAACGTTGCATGGTACCCCAAGGGAAGTAGAGGGTGTAGCATGAGTCCTTGGAGGTTCTAACAAGTGTAGAATGGTTAAGAGAGTGTTCTAAAGGCTTAGAATGGTCTAGGAATGTGTATTAGGACTTATAATAACCATTAGAATGATTCTAAACATTGCATGGTACCACAAGGGACGTAGAGGGTGTAGCATGAGTCCTTGGATGTTCTAATAAGTGTAGAATGGTTAAGAGAGTATTCTAAATGCTTAGAATGGTCTTGGAATGTGTATTAGGACTTATAATAACCATTAGAATGATCCTAAACATTGCATGGTACCCCAAGGGACGTAGAGGGTGTACCATGAGTCCTTGGAGGTTCTAACAAGTGTAGAATGGTTAAAAGAGTATTCTAAAGGCTTAGAATGGTCTAGGAATGTGTATTAGGACTTATAATAACCATTAGAATGATCCTAAACATTGCATGGTACCACAAGGGACGTAGAGGGTGTACCATGAGTCCTTGGAGGTTCTAACAAGTGTAGAATGGTTAAGAGAGTATTCTAAAGGCTTAGAATGGTCTAGAAATGTGTAATACGACTTATAATAACCATTAGAATGATCCTAAACAATGCTTGAGTCCCCAAGGGACGTAGAGGGTGTACCATGAGTCCTTGGAGGTTCTAACAAGTGTAGAATGGTTAAGAGAGTATTCTAACGGCTTAGAATGGTCTAGGAATGTGTATTTGGACTTATAAGAACCATTAGAATGATCCTAAAAAATGTATGGTACCCCAAGGGACGTAGAGGGTGTACCATGAGTCCTTGGTTCTAACAAGTGTAGAATGGTTAAGAGAGTATTCTAAAGGCTTAGAATAGTCTTGGAATGTGTATTAGGACTTTTAAAAACCATTAGAATGATCCTAAACATTGCTCGAGTCCCCAAGGGACGTAGAGGGTGAACCATGAGTACTTGGAGGTTCTAAAAGTGTAGAATGGTTAAGAGAGTATTCTAAAGGCTTAGAATGGTCTAGGAATGTGTACTAGGACTTATAATAACCATTAGAATGATCCTAAACATTGCATGCTACCGCAAGGGATGTAGAGGGTGTAGAATGAGTCCTTGGAGTTTCTAATAAGTGTAGAATGGTTAAGAGAGTATTCTAAAGGCTTAGAATGGTCTAGGAATGTGTAATAGGACTTATAATAACCATTAGAATGATCCTAAAGAAAGCTTGAGTCCCCAAGGGACGTAGAGGGTGTACCATGAGTCCTTGGAGGTTCTAACAAGTGTAGAATGGTTAAGAGAGTATTCTAAAGGCTTAGAATGGTCTTGGAATGTGTATTAGGACTTATAAGAACCATTAGAATGATCCTAAACATTGCTCGAATTCCCAAGGGACATAGAGGGTGCAGCATGAGTCCTTGGAGGTTCTAATAAGTGTAGAATGGTTAAGAGAGTATTCTAAAGGCTTAGAATGGTCTAGGAAAGTGTACTAGGACTTATAATAACCATTAGAATGATCCTAAACATTGCATGGTACCCCAAGGGAAGTAGAGGGTGTAGCATGAGTCCTTGGAGGTTCTAACAAGTGTAGAATGGTTAAGAGAGTGTTCTAAAGGCTTAGAATGGTCTAGGAAAGTGTACTAGGACTTATAATAACCATTAGAATGATCCTAAACGTTGCATGGTACCCCAAGGGAAGTAGAGGGTGTAGCATGAGTCCTTGGAGGTTCTAACAAGTGTAGAATGGTTAAGAGAGTGTTCTAAAGGCTTAGAATGGTCTAGGAATGTGTATTAGGACTTATAATAACCATTAGAATGATTCTAAACATTGCATGGTACCACAAGGGACGTAGAGGGTGTAGCATGAGTCCTTGGATGTTCTAATAAGTGTAGAATGGTTAAGAGAGTATTCTAAATGCTTAGAATGGTCTTGGAATGTGTATTAGGACTTATAATAACCATTAGAATGATCCTAAACATTGCATGGTACCCCAAGGGACGTAGAGGGTGTACCATGAGTCCTTGGAGGTTCTAACAAGTGTAGAATGCTTAAAAGAGTATTCTAAAGGCTTAGAATGGTCTAGGAATTTGTATTAGGACTTATAATAACCATTAGAATGATTCTAAACATTGCATGGTACCACAAGGGACGTAGAGGGTGTACCATGAGTCCTTGGAGGTTCTAACAAGTGTAGAATGGTTAAAAGAGTATTCTAAAGGCTTAGAATGGTCTAGGAATTTGTATTAGGACTTATAATAACCATTAGAATGATCCTAAACAATGCATGGTACCCCAAGGGACGTAGAGGGTGTAGCATGAGTCCTTGGAGGTTCTAACAAGTGTAGAATGGTTAAGAGAGTGTTCTAAAGGCTTAGAATGGTCTAGGAAAGTGTACTAGGACTTATAATAACCATTAGAATGATCCTAAACGTTGCATGGTACCCCAAGGGAAGTAGAGGGTGTAGCATGAGTCCTTGGAGGTTCTAACAAGTGTAGAATGGTTAAGAGAGTGTTCTAAAGGCTTAGAATGGTCTAGGAATGTGTATTAGGACTTATAATAACCATTAGAATGATTCTAAACATTGCATGGTACCACAAGGGACGTAGAGGGTGTAGCATGAGTCCTTGGATGTTCTAATAAGTGTAGAATGGTTAAGAGATTATTCTAAATGCTTAGAATGGTCTTGGAATGTGTATTAGGACTTATAATAACCATTAGAATGATCCTAAACATTGCATGGTACCCCGAGGGACGTAGAGGGTGTACCATGAGTCCTTGGAGGTTCTAACAAGTGTAGAATGGTTAAAAGAGTATTCTAAAGGCTTAGAATGGTCTAGGAATTTGTATTAGGACTTATAATAACCATTAGAATGATCCTAAACATTGCAAGGTACCCCAAGGGACGTAGAGGGTGTACCATGAGTCCTTGGAGGTTGTAACAAGTGTAGAATGGTTAAGAGAATTCTAAAGGCTTAGAATGGTCTAGGAATGTGTATTAGGACTTATAAGAACCATTAGAATGATCCTAAACATTGCATGGTACCCCAAGGGACATAGAGGGTGTACCATGAGTCCTTGGAGGTTCTAACAAGTGTCGAATGGTTAAGAGAGTATTCTAAAGGGCTAGAATGGTCTAGGAATGTGTATTAGGACTTATAATAACCATTAGAATGATCCTAAACATTGCATGCTACCCCAAGGGACGTATAGGGTGTACCATGAGTCCTTGGAGGTTCTAACAAGTGTAGAATGGTTAAGAGAGTATTCTAAAGGCTTAGAATGGTCTAGGAATGTGTAATAGGACTTATAATAACCATTAGAATGATCCTAAAGAAAGCTTGAGTCCCCAAGGGACGTAGAGGGTGTACCATGAGTCCTTGGAGGTTCTAACAAGTGTAGAATGGTTAAGAGAGTATTCTAAAGGCTTAGAATGGTCTTGGAATGTGTATTAGGACTTATAAGAACCATTAGAATGATCCTAAACATTGCTCGAATCCCCAAGGGACGTAGAGGGTGCAGCATGAGTCCTTGGAGGTTCTAACAAGTGTAGAATGGTTAAGAGAGTGTTCTAAAGGCTTAGAATGGTCTAGGAAAGTGTACTAGGACTTATAATAACCATTAGAATGATCCTAAACATTGCATGGTACCCCAAGGGAAGTAGAGGGTGTAGCATGAGTCCTTGGAGGTTCTGACAAGTGTAGAATGGTTAAGAGAGTGTTCTAAAGGCTTAGAATGGTCTAGGAAAGTGTACTAGGACTTATAATAACCATTAGAATGATCCTAAACATTGCATGGTACCCCAAGGGAAGTAGAGGATGTAGCGTGAGTCCATGGAGGTGCTAACTAGTGTAGAATGGTTAAGAGAGTGTTCTAAAGGCTTAGAATGGTCTAGGAATGTGTATTAGGACTTATAATAACCATTAGAATGATTCTAAACATTGCATGGTACCACAAGGGACGTAGAGGGTTTAGCATGAGTCCTTGGATGTTCTAATAAGTGTAGAATGGTTAAGAGAGTATTCTAAATGCTTAGAATGGTCTTGGAATGTGTATTAGGACTTATAATAACCATTAGAATGATCCTAAACATTGCATGGTACCCCAAGGGACGTAGAGGGTGTACCATGAGTCCTTGGAGGTTCTAACAAGTGTAGAATGGTTAAAAGAGTATTCTAAAGGCTTAGAATGGTCTAGGAATTTGTATTAGGACTTATAATAACCATTAGAATGATCCTAAACATTGCATGGTACCCCAAGGGACGTAGAGGGTGTACCATGAGTCCTTGGAGGTTGTAACAAGTGTAGAATGGTTAAGAGAATTCTAAAGGCTTAGAATGGTCTAGGAATGTGTATTAGGACTTATAAGAACCATTAGAATGATCCTAAACATTGCATGGTACCCCAAGGGACATAGAGGGTGTACCATGAGTCCTTGGAGGTTCTAACAAGTGTCGAATGGTTAAGAGAGTATTCTAAAGGGCTAGAATGGTCTAGGAATGTGTATTAGGACTTATAATAACCATTAGAATGATCCTAAACATTGCATGCTACCCCAAGGGAAGTAGAGGGTGTAGCATGAGTCCCTGGAGGTTCTAACAAGTGTAGAATGGTTAAGAGAGTGTCCTAAAGGCTTAGAATGGTCTAGGAAAGTGTACTAGGACTTATAATAACCATTAGAATGATCCTAAACATTGCATGGTACCCCAAGGGAAGTAGAGGATGTAGCGTGAGACCATGGAGGTGCTAACAAGTGTAGAATGGTTAAGAGAGTGTTCTAAAGGCTTAGAATGGTCTAGGAATGTGTATTAGGACTTATAATAACCATTAGAATGATTCTAAACATTGCATGGTACCACAAGGGACGTAGAGGGTGTACCATGAGTCCTTGGATGTTCTAATAAGTGTAGAATGGTTAAAAGAGTATTCTAAAGGCTTAGAATGGTCTAGGAATTTTTATTAGGACTTATAATTACCATTAGAATGATCCTAAATTTTGCATGGTACCCCAAGGGACGTAGAGGGTGTACCATAAGTCCTTGGTGGTTTTAATAAGTGTAGAATGGTTAAGAGAATTAAAAGGATTAGAATGGTCTAGGAACGTGTATTAGGACTTATAAGAACCATTAGAATGATCCTAAACATTGCTCGAGTCCCCAAGGGACGTAGAGGGTGCAGCATGAGTACTTGGAGGTTCTAAAAGTGTAGAATGGTTAAGAGAGTATTCTAAAGGCTTAGAATGGTCTAGGAATGTGTAATAGGACTTATAATAACCATTAGAATGATCCTAAAGAAAGCTTGAGTCCCCAAGGGACGTAGAGGGTGTACCATGAGTCCTTGGAGGTTCTAACAAGTGTAGAATGGTTAAGAGAGTATTCTAAAGGCTTAGAATGGTCTTGGAATGTGTATTAGGACTTATAAGAACCATTAGAATGATCCTAAACATTGCTCGAATTCCCAAGGGACGTAGAGGGTGCAGCATGAGTCCTTGGAGGTTCTAATAAGTGTAGAATGGTTAAGAGAGTATTCTAAAGGCTTAGAATGGTCTAGGAAAGTGTACTAGGACTTATAATAACCATTAGAATGATCCTAAACATTGCATGGTACCCCAAGGGAAGTAGAGGGTGTAGCATGAGTCCTTGGAGGTTCTAACAAGTGTAGAATGGTTAAGAGAGTGTTCTAAAGGCTTAGAATGGTCTAGGAAAGTGTACTAGGACTTATAATAACCATTAGAATGATCCTAAACGTTGCATGGTACCCCAAGGGAAGTAGAGGGTGTAGCATGAGTCCTTGGAGGTTCTAACAAGTGTAGAATGGTTAAGAGAGTGTTCTAAAGGCTTAGAATGGTCTAGGAATGTGTATTAGGACTTATAATAACCATTAGAATGATTCTAAACATTGCATGGTACCACAAGGGACGTAGAGGGTGTAGCATGAGTCCTTGGATGTTCTAATAAGTGTAGAATGTTTAAGAGAGTATTCTAAATGCTTAGAATGGTCTTGGAATGTGTATTAGGACTTATAATAACCATTAGAATGATCCTAAACATTGCATGGTACCCCAAGGGACGTAGAGGGTGTACCATGAGTCCTTGGAGGTTCTAACAAGTGTAGAATGGTTAAAAGAGTATTCTAAAGGCTTAGAATGGTCTAGGAATTTGTATTAGGACTTATAATAACCATTAGAATGATCCTAAACATTGCAAGGTACCCCAAGGGACGTAGAGGGTGTACCATGAGTCCTTGGAGGTTGTAACAAGTGTAGAATGGTTAAGAGAATTCTAAAGGCTTAGAATGGTCTAGGAATGTGTATTAGGACTTATAAGAACCATTAGAATGATCCTAAACATTGCATGGTACCCCAAGGGACATAGAGGGTGTACCATGAGTCCTTGGAGGTTCTAACAAGTGTCGAATGGTTAAGAGAGTATTCTAAAGGGCTAGAATGGTCTAGGAATGTGTATTAGGACTTATAATAACCATTAGAATGATCCTAAACATTGCATGCTACCCCAAGGGACGTAGAGGGTGTACCATGAGTCCTTGGATGTTCTAACAAGTGTAGAATGGTTAAGAGAGTATTCTAAAGGCTTAGAATGGTCTAGGAATGTGTAATAGGACTTATAATAACCATTAGAATGATCCTAAAGAAAGCTTGAGTCCCCAAGGGACGTAGAGGGTGTACCATGAGTCCTTGGAGGTTCTAACAAGTGTAGAATGGTTAAGAGAGTATTCTAAAGGCTTAGAATGGTCTTGGAATGTGTATTAGGACTTATAAGAACCATTAGAATGATCCTAAACATTGCTCGAATCCCCAAGGGACGTAGAGGGTGCAGCATGAGTCCTTGGAGGTTCTAACAAGTGTAGAATGGTTAAGAGAGTGTTCTAAAGGCTTAGAATGGTCTAGGAAAGTGTACTAGGACTTATAATAACCATTAGAATGATCCTAAACATTGCATGGTACCCCAAGGGAAGTAGAGGGTGTAGCATGAGTCCTTGGAGGTTCTAACAAGTGTAGAATGGTTAAGAGAGTGTTCTAAAGGCTTAGAATGGTCTAGGAATGTGTATTAGGACTTATAATAACCATTAGAATGATTCTAAACATTGCATGGTACCACAAGGGACGTAGAGGGTGTAGCATGAGTCCTTGGATGTTCTAATAAGTGTAGAATGGTTAAGAGAGTATTCTAAATGCTTAGAATGGTCTTGGAATGTGTATTAGGACTTATAATAACCATTAGAATGATCCTAAACATTGCATGGTACCCCAAGGGACGTAGAGGGTGTACCATGAGTCCTTGGAGGTTCTAACAAGTGTAGAATGGTTAAAAGAGTATTCTAAAGGCTTAGAATGGTCTAGGAATTTGTATTAGGACTTATAATAACCATTAGAATGATCCTAAACATTGCATGCTACCCCAAGGGATGTAGAGGGTGTAGAATGAGTCCTTGGAGGTTCTAACAAGTGTAGAATGGTTAAAAGAGTATTCTAAAGGCTTAGAATGGTCTAGGAATTTGTATTAGGACTTATAATAACCATTAGAATGATCCTAAACATTGCATGGTACCCCAAGGGACGTAGAGGGTGTACCATGAGTCCATGGAGGTGCTAACAGGTGTAGAATGGTTAAGAGAGTATTCTAAAGGCTTAGAATGGTCTAGGAATGTGTAATAGGACTTATAATAACCATTAGAATGATCCTAAAGAAAGCTTGAGTCCCCAAGGGACGTAGAGGGTGTACCATGAGTCCTTGGAGGTTCTAACAAGTGTAGAATGGTTAAGAGAGTATTCTAAAGGCTTAGAATGGTCTTGGAATGTGTATTAGGACTTATAAGAACCATTAGAATGATCCTAAACATTGCTCGGATCTCCAAGGGACGTAGAGGGTGCAGCATGAGTCCTTGGAGGTTCTAACAAGTGTAGAATGGTTAAGAGAGTGTTCTAAAGGCTTAGAATGGTCTAGGAAAGTGTACTAGGACTTATAATAACCATTAGAATGATCCTAAACATTGCATGGTACCCCAAGGGAAGTAGAGGGTGTAGCATGAGTCCTTGGAGGTTCTAACAAGTGTAGAATGGTTAAGAGAGTGTTCTAAAGGCTTAGAATGGTCTAGGAATGTGTATTAGGACTTATAATAACCATTAGAATGATTCTAAACATTGCATGGTACCACAAGGGACGTAGAGGGTGTAGCATGAGTCCTTGGATGTTCTAATAAGTGTAGAATGGTTAAGAGAGTATTCTAAATGCTTAGAATGGTCTTGGAATGTGTATTAGGACTTATAATAACCATTAGAATGATCCTAAACATTGCATGGTACCCCAAGGGACGTAGAGGGTGTACCATGAGTCCTTGGAGGTTCTAACAAGTGTAGAATGGTTAAAAGAGTATTCTAAAGGCTTAGAATGGTCTAGGAATTTGTATTAGGACTTATAATAACCATTAGAATGATCCTAAACATTGCATGGTACCCCAAGGGACGTAGAGGGTGTACCATGAGTCCTTGGAGGTTGTAACAAGTATAGAATGGTTAAGAGAATTCTAAAGGCTTAGAATGGTCTAGGAATGTGTATTAGGACTTATAAGAACCATTAGAATGATCCTAAACATTGCATGGTACCCCAAGGGACATAGAGGGTGTACCATGAGTCCTTGGAGGTTCTAACAAGTGTCGAATGGTTAAGAGAGTATTCTAAAGGGCTAGAATGGTCTAGGAATGTGTATTAGGACTTATAATAACCATTAGAATGATCCTAAACATTGCATGCTACCCCAAGGGAAGTACAGGGTGTAGCATGAGTCCTTGGAGGTTCTAACAAGTGTAGAATGGTTAAGAGAGTGTCCTAAAGGCTTAGAATGGTCTAGGAAAGTGTACTAGGACTTATAATAACCATTAAAATGATCCTAAACATTGCATGGTACCCCAAGGGAAGTAGAGGATGTAGCGTGAGTCCATGGAGGTGCTAACAAGTGTAGAATGGTTCAGAGAGTGTTCTAAAGGCTTAGAATGGTCTAGGAATGTGTATTAGGACTTATAATAACCATTAGAATGATTCTAAACATTGCATGGTACCACAAGGGACGTAGAGGGTGTACCATGAGTCCTTGGATGTTCTAATAAGTGTAGAATGGTTAAAAGAGTATTCTAAAGGCTTAGAATGGTCTAGGAATTTGTATTAGGACTTATAATTACCATTAGAATGATCCTAAATTTTGCATGGTACCCCAAGGGACGTAGAGGGTGTACCATAAGTCCTTGGTGGTTTTAATAAGTGTAGAATGGTTAAGAGAATTAAAAGGCTTAGAATGGTCTAGGAATGTGTATTAGGACTTATAAGAACCATTAGAATGATCCTAAACATTGCTCGAGTCCCCAAGGGACGTAGAGGGTGCAGCATGAGTACTTGGAGGTTCTAAAAGTGTAGAATGGTTAAGAGAGTATTCTAAAGGCTTAGAGTGGTCTAGGAATGTGTACTAGGACTTATAATAACCATTAGAATGATCCTAAACATTGCATGCTACCCCAAGGGATGTAGAGGGTGTAGAATGAGTCCTTGGAGGTTCTAATAAGTGTAGAATGGTTAAGAGAGTATTCTAAAGGCTTAAATGGTCTAGGAATGTGTATTAGGACTTATAATAACCATTAGAAAGATCCTAAAGAAAGCTTGAGTCCCCAAGGGACGTAGAGAGTGTACCATGAGTCCTTGGAGGTTCTAACAAGTGTAGAATGGTTAAGAGAGTATTCTAAAGGCTTAGAATGGTCTTGGAATGTGTATTAGGACTTATAAGAACCATTAGAATGATCCTAAACATTGCTCGAATTCCCAAGGCACGTAGAGGGTGCAGCATGAGTCCTTGGAGGTTCTAATAAGTGTAGAATGGTTAAGAGAGTATTCTAAAGGCTTAGAATGGTCTAGGAAAGTGTACTAGGACTTATAATAACCATTAGAATGATCCTAAACATTGCATGGTACCCCAAGGGAAGTAGAGGGTGTAGCATGAGTCCTTGGAGGTTCTAACAAGTGTAGAATGGTTAAGAGAGTGTTCTAAAGGCTTAGAATGGTCTAGGAAAGTGTACTAGGACTTATAATAACCATTAGAATGATCCTAAACGTTGCATGGTACCCCAAGGGAAGTAGAGGGTGTAGCATGAGTCCTTGGAGGTTTTAACAAGTGTAGAATGGTTAAGAGAGTGTTCTAAAGGCTTAGAATGGTCTAGGAATGTGTATTAGGACTTATAATAACCATTAGAATGATTCTAAACATTGCATGGTACCACAAGGGACGTAGAGGGTGTAGCATGAGTCCTTGGATGTTCTAATAAGTGTAGAATGGTTAAGAGAGTATTCTAAATGCTTAGAATGGTCTTGGAATGTGTATTAGGACTTATAATAACCATTAGAATGATCCTAAACATTGCATGGTACCCCAAGGGACGTAGAGGGTGTACCATGAGTCCTTGGAGGTTCTAACAAGTGTAGAATGGTTAAAAGAGTATTCTAAAGGCTTAGAATGGTCTAGGAATTTGTATTAGGACTTATAATAACCATTAGAATGATCCTAAACATTGCATGGTACCCCAAGGGACGTAGAGGGTGTACCATGAGTCCTTGGAGGTTGTAACAAGTGTAGAATGGTTAAGAGAATTCTAAAGGTTTAGAATGGTCTAGGAATGTGTATTAGGACTTATAAGAACCATTAGAATGATCCTAAACATTGCATGGTACCCCAAGGGACATAGAGGGTGTACCATGAGTCCTTGGAGGTTCTAACAAGTGTCGAATGGTTAAGAGAGTATTCTAAAGGGCTAGAATGGTCTAGGAATGTGTATTAGGACTTATAATAACCATTAGAATGATCCTAAACATTGCATGCTACCCCAAGGGACGTAGAGGGTGTACCATGAGTCCTTGGAGGTTCTAACAAGTGTAGAATGGTTAAGAGAGTATTCTAAAGGCTTAGAATGGTCTAGGAATGTCTAATAGGACTTATAATAACCATTAGAATGATCCTAAAGAAAGCTTGAGTCCCCAAGGGACGTAGAGGGTGTACCATGAGTCCTTGGAGGTTCTAACAAGTGTAGAATGGTTAAGAGAGTATTCTAAAGGCTTAGAATGGTCTTGGAATGTGTATTAGGACTTATAAGAACCATTAGAATGATCCTAAACATTGCTTGAATCCCCAAGGGACGTAGAGGGTGCAGCATGAGTCCTTGGATGTTCTAATAAGTGTAGAATGGTTAAGAGAGTATTCTAAATGCTTAGAATGGTCTTGGAATGTGTATTAGGACTTATAATAACCATTAGAATGATCCTAAACATTGCATGGTACCCCAAGGGACGTAGAGGGTGTACCATGAGTCCTTGGAGGTTCTAACAAGTGTAGAATGGTTAAAAGAGTATTCTAAAGGCTTAGAATGGTCTAGGAATTTGTATTAGGACTTATAATAACCATTAGAATGATCCTAAACATTGCATGGTACCCCAAGGGACGTAGAGGGTGTACCATGAGTCCTTGGAGGTTGTAACAAGTGTAGAATGGTTAAGAGAATTCTAAAGGCTTAGAATGGTCTAGGAATGTGTATTAGGACTTATAAGAACCATTAGAATGATCCTAAACATTGCATGGTACCCCAAGGGACATAGAGGGTGTACCATGAGTCCTTGGAGGTTCTAACAAGTGTCGAATGGTTAAGAGAGTATTCTAAAGGGCTAGAATGGTCTAGGAATGTGTATTAGGACTTCTAATAACCATTAGAATGATCCTAAACATTGCATGCTACCCCAAGGGACGTAGAGGGTGTACCATGAGTCCTTGGAGGTTCTAACAAGTGTAGAATGGTTAAGAGAGTATTCTAAAGGCTTAGAATGGTCTAGGAATGTGTAATAGGACTTATAATAACCATTAGAATGATCCTAAAGAAAGCTTGAGTCCCCAAGGGACGTAGAGGGTGTACCATGAGTCCTTGGAGGTTCTAACAAGTGTAGAATGGTTAAGAGAGTGTTCTAAAGGCTTAGAATGGTCTAGGAATGTGTATTAGGACTTATAATAACCATTAGAATGATTCTAAACATTGCATGGTACCACAAGGGACGTAGAGGGTGTAGCATGAGTCCTTGGATGTTCTAATAAGTGTAGAATGGTTAAGAGAGTATTCTAAAGGCTAGAATGGTCTAGGAATGTGTATTAGGACTTATAATAACCATTAGAATGATCCTAAACATTGCATGGTACCCCAAGGGACGTAGAGGGTGTACCATGAGTCCTTGGAGGTTCTAACAAGTGTAGAATGGTTAAAAGAGTATTCTAAAGGCTTAGAATGGTCTAGGAATTTGTATTAGGACTTATAATTACCATTAGAATGATCCTAAATTTTGCATGGTACCCCAAGGGACGTAGAGGGTGTACCATAAGTCCTTGGTGGTTTTAATAAGTGTAGAATGGTTAAGAGAATTAAAAGGCTTAGAATGGTCTAGGAATGTGTATTAGGACTTATAAGAACCATTAGAATGATCCTAAACATTGCTCGAGTCCCCAAGGGACGTAGAGGGTGCAGCATGAGTACTTGGAGGTTCTAAAAGTGTAGAATGGTTAAGAGAATTCTAAAGGCTTAGAATGGTCTAGGAATGTGTATTAGGACTTATAAGAACCATTAGAATGATCCTAAACATTGCATGGTACCCCAAGGGACATAGAGGGTGTACCATGAGTCCTTGGAGGTTCTAACAAGTGTCGAATGGTTAAGAGAGTATTCTAAAGGGCTAGAATGGTCTAGGAATGTGTATTAGGACTTATAATAACCATTAGAATGATCCTAAACATTGCATGCTACCCCAAGGGAAGTAGAGGGTGTAGCATGAGTCCTTGGAGGTTCTAACAAGTGTAGAATGGTTAAGAGAGTGTCCTAAAGGCTTAGAATGGTCTAGGAAAGTGTACTAGGACTTATAATAACCATTAAAATGATCCTAAACATTGCATGGTACCCCAAGGGAAGTAGAGGATGTAGCGTGAGTCCATGGAGGTGCTAACAAGTGTAGAATGGTTCAGAGAGTGTTCTAGAGGCTTAGAATGGTCTAGGAATGTGTATTAGGACTTATAATAACCATTAGAATGATTCTAAACATTGCATGGTACCACAAGGGACGTAGAGGGTGTACCATGAGTCCTTGGATGTTCTAATAAGTGTAGAATGGTTAAAAGAGTTTTCTAAAGGCTTAGAATGGTCTAGGAATTTGTATTAGGACTTATAATTACCATTAGAATGATCCTAAACATTGCTTGAATCCCCAAGGGACGTAGAGGGTGCAGCATGAGTCCTTGGAGGTTCTAATAAGTGTAGAATGGTTAAGAGAGTATTCTAAAGGCTTAGAATGGTCTAGGAAAGGGTACTAGGACTTATAATAAACATTAGAATGATCCTAAACATTGCATGGTACCCCAAGGGAAGTAGAGGGTGTAGCATGAGTCCTTGGAGGTTCTAACAAGTGTAGAATGGTTAAGAGAGTGTTCTAAAGGCTTAGAATGGTCTAGGAAAGTGTACTAGGACTTATAATAACCATTAGAATGATCCTAAACATTGCATGGTACCCCAAGGGAAGTAGAGGATGTAGCGTGAGTCCATGGAGGTGCTAACAGGTGTAGAATGGTTAAGAGAGTGTTCTAAAGGCTTAGAATGGTCTAGGAATGTGTATTAGGACTTATAATAACCATTAGAATGATTCTAAACATTGCATGGTACCACAAGGGACGTAGAGGGTGTACCATGAGTCCTTGGATGTTCTAATAAGTGTAGAATGGTTAAAAGGGTATTCTAAAGGCTTAGAATGGTCTAGGAATTTGTATTAGGACTTATAATTACCATTAGAATGATCCTAAATTTTGCATGGTACCCCAAGGGACGTAGAGGGTGTACCATAAGTCCTTGGTGGTTTTAATAAGTGTAGAATGGTTAAGAGAATTAAAATGCTTAGAATGGTCTAGGAATGTGTATTAGGACTTATAAGAACCATTAGAATGATCCTAAACATTGCTCGAGTCCCCAAGGGACGTAGAGGGTGCAGCATGAGTACTTGGAGGTTCTAAAAGTGTAGAATGGTTAAGAGAGTATTCTAAAGGCTTAGAATGGTCTAGGAATGTGTACTAGGACTTATAATAACCATTAGAATGATCCTAAACATTGCATGCTACCCCAAGGGATGTAGAGGGTGTAGAATGAGTCCTTGGAGGTTCTAATAAGTGTAGAATGGTTAAGAGAGTATTCTACAGGCTTAGAATGGTCTAGGAATGTGTAATAGGACTTATAATAACCATTAGAATGATCCTAAAGAAAGCTTGAGTCCCCAAGGGACGTAGAGGGTGTACCATGAGTCCTTGGAGGTTCTAACAAGTGTAGAATGGTTAAGAGAGTATTCTAAAGGCTTAGAATGGTCTTGGAATGTGTATTAGGACTTATAAGAACCATTAGAATGATCCTAAACATTGCTCGAATTCCCAAGGGACGTAGAGGGTGCAGCATGAGTCCTTGGAGGTTCTAATAAGTGTAGAATGGTTAAGAGAGTATTCTAAAGGCTTAGAATGGTCTAGGAAAGTGTACTAGGACTTATAATAACCATTAGAATGATCCTAAACATTGCATGGTACCCCAAGGGAAGTAGAGGGTGTAGCATGAGTCCTTGGAGGTTCTAACAAGTGTAGAATGGTTAAGAGAGTGTTCTAAAGGCTTAGAATGGTCTAGGAAAGTGTACTAGGACTTATAATAACCATTAGAATGATCCTAAACATTGCATGGTACCCCAAGGGAAGTAGAGGGTGTAGCATGAGTCCTTGGAGGTTCTAACAAGTGTAGAATGGTTAAGAGAGTGTTCTAAAGGCTTAGAATGGTCTAGGAATGTGTATTAGGACTTATAATAACCATTAGAATGATTCTAAACATTGCATGGTACCACAAGGGACGTAGAGGGTGTAGCATGAGTCCTTGGATGTTCTAATAAGTGTAGAATGGTTAAGAGAGTATTCTAAATGCTTAGAATGGTCTTGGAATGTGTATTAGGACTTATAATAACCATTATAATGATCCTAAACATTGCATGGTACCCCAAGGGACGTAGAGGGTGTACCATGAGTCCTTGGAGGTTCTAACAAGTGTAGAATGGTTAAAAGAGTATTCTAAAGGCTTAGAATGGTCTAGGAATTTGTATTAGGACTTATAATAACCATTAGAATGATCCTAAACATTGCATGGTACCCCAAGGGACGTAGAGGGTGTACCATGAGTCCTTGGAGGTTGTAACAAGTGTAGAATGGTTAAGAGAATTCTAAAGGCTTAGAATGGTCTAGGAATGTGTATTAGGACTTATAAGAACCATTAGAATGATCCTAAACATTGCATGGTACCCCAAGGGACATAGAGGGTGTACCATGAGTCCTTGGAGGTTCTAACAAGTGTCGAATGGTTAAGAGAGTATTCTAAAGGGCTAGAATGGTCTAGGAATGTGTATTAGGACTTATAATAACCATTAGAATGATCCTAAATATTGCATGCTACCCCAAGGGACGTAGAGGGTGTACCATGAGTCCTTGGAGGTTCTAACAAGTGTAGAATGGTTAAGAGAGTATTCTAAAGGCTTAGAATGGTCTAGGAATGTGTAATAGGACTTATAATAACCATTAGAATGATCCTAAAGAAAGCTTGAGTCCCCAAGGGACGTAGAGGGTGTACCATGAGTCCTTGGAGGTTCTAACAAGTGTAGAATGGTTAAGAGAGTATTCTAAAGGCTTAGAATGGTCTTGGAATGTGTATTAGGACTTATAAGAACCATTAGAATGATCCTAA
Source organism: Crotalaria pallida (assembly GCA_037953625.1). Classification (NCBI taxonomy): domain Eukaryota; kingdom Viridiplantae; phylum Streptophyta; class Magnoliopsida; order Fabales; family Fabaceae; genus Crotalaria; species Crotalaria pallida. The sequence continues at coordinate 59,053,047 of CM075655.1, read as the reverse complement.
ACATTGCATGGTACCCCAAGGGAAGTAGAGGGTGTAGCATGAGTCCTTGGAGGTTCTAACAAGTGTAGAATGGTTAAGAGAGTGTTCTAAAGGCTTAGAATGGTCTAGGAAAGTGTACTAGGACTTATAATAACCATTAGAATGATCCTAAACATTGCATGGTACCCCAAGGGAAGTAGAGGATGTAGCGTGAGTCCATGGAGGTGCTAACAGGTGTAGAATGGTTAAGAGAGTGTTCTAAAGGCTTAGAATGGTCTAGGAAAGTGTACTAGGACTTATAATAACCATTAGAATGATCCTAAACATTGCATGGTACCCCAAGGGAAGTAGAGGATGTAGCGTGAGTCCATGGAGGTGCTAACAGGTGTAGAATGGTTAAGAGAGTGTTCTAAAGGCTTAGAATGGTCTAGGAATGTGTATTAGGACTTATAATAACCATTAGAATGATTCTAAACATTGCATGGTACCACAAGGGACGTAGAGGGTATACCGTGAGTCCTTGGATGTTCTAATAAGTGTAGAATGGTTAAAAGGGTATTCTAAAGGCTTAGAATGGTCTAGGAATTTGTATTAGGACTTATAATTACCATTAGAATGATCCTAAATTTTGCATGGTACCCCAAGGGACGTAGAGGGTGTACCATAAGTCCTTGGTGGTTTTAATAAGTGTAGAATGGTTAAGAGAATTAAAATGCTTAGAATGGTCTAGGAATGTGTATTAGGACTTATAAGAACCATTAGAATGATCCTAAACATTGCTCGAGTCCCCAAGGGACGTAGAGGGTGCAGCATGAGTACTTGGAGGTTCTAAAAGTGTAGAATGGTTAAGAGAGTATTCTAAAGGCTTAGAATGGTCTAGGAATGTGTACTAGGACTTATAATAACCATTAGAATGATCCTAAACATTGCATGCTACCCCAAGGGATGTAGAGGGTGTAGAATGAGTCCTTGGAGGTTCTAATAAGTGTAGAATGGTTAAGAGAGTATTCTAAAGGCTTAGAATGGTCTAGGAATGTGTAATAGGACTTATAATAACCATTAGAATGATCCTAAAGAAAGCTTGAGTCCCCAAGGGACGTAGAGGGTGTACCATGAGTCCTTGGAGGTTCTAACAAGTGTAGAATGGTTAAGAGAGTATTCTAAAGGCTTAGAATGGTCTTGGAATGTGTATTAGGACTTATAAGAACCATTAGAATGATCCTAAACATTGCTCGAATTCCCAAGGGACGTAGAGGGTGCAGCATGAGTCCTTGGAGGTTCTAATAAGTGTAGAATGGTTAAGAGAGTATTCTAAAGGCTTAGAATGGTCTAGGAAAGTGTACTAGGACTTATAATAACCATTAGAATGATCCTAAACATTGCATGGTACCCCAAGGGAAGTAGAGGGTGTAGCATGAGTCCTTGGAGGTTCTAACAAGTGTAGAATGGTTAAGAGAGTGTTCTAAAGGCTTAGAATGGTCTAGGAAAGTGTACTAGGACTTATAATAACCATTAGAATGATCCTAAACATTGCATGGTACCCCAAGGGAAGTAGAGGGTGTAGCATGAGTCCTTGGAGGTTCTAACAAGTGTAGAATGGTTAAGAGAGTGTTCTAAAGGCTTAGAATGGTCTAGGAATGTGTATTAGGACTTATAATAACCATTAGAATGATTCTAAACATTGCATGGTACCACAAGGGACGTAGAGGGTGTAGCATGAGTCCTTGGATGTTCTAATAAGTGTAGAATGGTTAAGAGAGTATTCTAAATGCTTAGAATGGTCTTGGAATGTGTATTAGGACTTATAATAACCATTAGAATGATCCTAAACATTGCATGGTACCCCAAGGGACGTAGAGGGTGTACCATGAGTCCTTGGAGGTTCTAACAAGTGTAGAATGGTTAAGAGAGTATTCTAAAGGCTTAGAATGGTCTAGGAATTTGTATTAGGACTTATAATAACCATTAGAATGATCCTAAACATTGCATGGTACCCCAAGGGACGTAGAGGGTGTACCATGAGTCCTTGGAGGTTGTAACAAGTGTAGAATGGTTAAGAGAATTCTAAAGGCTTAGAATGGTCTAGGAATGTGTATTAGGACTTATAAGAACCATTAGAATTATCCTAAACATTGCATGGTACCCCAAGGGACATAGAGGGTGTACCATGAGTCCTTGGAGGTTCTAACAAGTGTCGAATGGTTAAGAGAGTATTCTAAAGGGCTAGAATGGTCTAGGAATGTGTATTAGGACTTATAATAACCATTAGAATGATCCTAAACATTGCATGCTACCCCAAGGGACGTAGAGGGTGTACCATGAGTCCTTGGAGGTTCTAACAAGTGTAGAATGGTTAAGAGAGTATTCTAAAGGCTTAGAATGGTCTAGGAATGTGTAATAGGACTTATTATAACCATTAGAATGATCCTAAAGAAAGCTTGAGTCCCCAAGGGACGTAGAGGGTGTACCATGAGTCCTTGGAGGTTCTAACAAGTGTAGAATGGTTAAGAGAGTATTCTAAAGGCTTAGAATGGTCTTGGAATGTGTATTAGGACTTATAAGAACCATTAGAATGATCCTAAACATTGCTCGAATCCCCAAGGGATGTAGAGGGTGCAACATGAGTCCTTGGAGTTCTAATAAGTGTAGAATGGTTAAGAGAGTATTCTAAAGGCTTAGAATGGTCTAGGAAAGTGTACTAGGACTTATAATAACCATTAGAATGATCCTAAACATTGCATGGTACTCCAAGGGAAGTAGAGGGTGTAGCATGTGTCCTTGGAGGTTCTAACAAGTGTAGAATGGTTAAGAGAGTGTTCTAAAGGCTTAGAATGGTCTAGGAAAGTGTACTAGGACTTATAATAACCATTAGAATGATCCTAAACATTGCATGGTACCCCAAGGGAAGTAGAGGGTGTAGCATGAGTCCTTGGAGGTTCTAACAAGTGTAGAATGGTTAAGAGAGTGTTCTAAAGGCTTAGAATGGTCTAGGAATGTGTATTAGGACTTATAATAACCATTAGAATGATTCTAAACATTGCATGGTACCACAAGGGACGTAGAGGGTGTAGCATGAGTCCTTGGATGTTCTAATAAGTGTAGAATGGTTAAGAGAGTATTCTAAATGCTTAGAATGGTCTTGGAATGTGTATTAGGACTTATAATAACCATTAGAATGATCCTAAAGAAAGCTTGAGTCCCCAAGGGACGTAGAGGGTGTACCATGAGTCCTTGGAGGTTCTAACAAGTGTAGAATGGTAAAGAGAGTATTCTAAAGGCTTAGAATGGTCTAGGAATGTGTATTAGGACTTATAAGAACCAATAGAATGATCCTAAACATTGCTCGTGTCCCCAAGGGACGTAGAGGGTGCAACATGAGTCCTTGGAGTTCTAATAAGTGTAGAATGGTTAAGAGAGTATTCTAAAGGCTTAGAATGGTCTAGGAAAGTGTACTAGGACTTATAATAACCATTAGAATGATCCTAAACATTGCATGGTACTCCAAGGGAAGTAGAGGGTGTAGCATGTGTCCTTGGAGGTTCTAACAAGTGTAGAATGGTTAAGAGAGTGTTCTAAAGGCTTAGAATGGTCTAGGAAAGTGTACTAGGACTTATTATAACCATTAGAATGATCCTAAACATTGCATGGTACCCCAAGGGAAGTAGAGGGTGTAGCATGAGTCCTTGGAGGTTCTAACAAGTGTAGAATGGTTAAGAGAGTGTTCTAAAGGCTTAGAATGGTCTAGGAATGTGTATTAGGACTTATAATAACCATTAGAATGATTCTAAACATTGCATGGTACCACAAGGGACGTAGAGGGTGTAGCATGAGTCCTTGGATGTTCTAATAAGTGTAGAATGGTTAAGAGAGTATTCTAAATGCTTAGAATGGTCTTGGAATGTGTATTAGGACTTATAATAACCATTAGAATGATCCTAAACATTGCATGGTACCCCAAGGGACGTAGAGGGTGTACCATGAGTCCTTGGAGGTTCTAACAAGTGTAGAATGGTTAAAAGAGTATTCTAAAGGCTTAGAATGGTCTAGGAATTTGTATTAGGACTTATAATAACCATTAGAATGATCCTAAACATTGCATGGTACCCCAAGGGACGTAGAGGGTGTACCATGAGTCCTTGGAGGTTGTAACAAGTGTAGAATGGTTAAGAATATTCTAAAGGCTTAGAATGGTCTAGGAATGTGTATTAGGACTTATAAGAACCATTAGAATTATCCTAAACATTGCATGGTACCCCAAGGGACATAGAGGGTGTACCATGAGTCCTTGGAGGTTCTAACAAGTGTCGAATGGTTAAGAGAGTATTCTAAAGGGCTAGAATGGTCTAGGAATGTGTATTAGGACTTATAATAACCATTAGAATGATCCTAAACATTGCATGCTACCCCAAGGGACGTAGAGGGTGTACCATGAGTCCTTGGAGGTTCTAACAAGTGTAGAATGGTTAAGAGAGTATTCTAAAGGCTTAGAATGGTCTAGGAATGTGTAATAGGACTTATAATAACCATTAGAATGATCCTAAAGAAAGCTTGAGTCCCCAAGGGACGTAGAGGGTGTACCATGAGTCCTTGGAGGTTCTAACAAGTGTAGAATGGTTAAGAGAGTATTCTAAAGGCTTAGAATGGTCTTGGAATGTGTATTAGGACTTATAAGAACCATTAGAATGATCCTAAACATTGCTCGAATCCCCAAGGGACGTAGAGGGTGCAACATGAGTCCTTGGAGTTCTAATATGTGTAGAATGGTTAAGAGAGTATTCTAAAGGCTTAGAATGGTCTAGGAAAGTGTACTAGGACTTATAATAACCATTAGAATGATCCTAAACATTGCATGGTACCCCAAGGGAAGTAGAGGGTGTAGCATGAGTCCTTGGAGGTTCTAACAAGTGTAGAATGGTTAAGAGAGTGTTCTAAAGGCTTAGAATGGTCTAGGAATGTGTATTAGGACTTATAATAACCATTAGAATGATTCTAAACATTGCATGGTACCACAAGGGACATAGAGGGTGTAGCATGAGTCCTTGGATGTTCTAATAAGTGTAGAATGGTTAAGAGAGTATTCTAAAGGCTTAGAATGGTCTTGGAATGTGAATAGGACTTATAATAACCATTAGAATGATCCTAAACATTGCATGGTACCCCAAGGGACGTAAAGGGTGTACCATGAGTCCTTGGAGGTTCTAACAAGTGTAGAATGGTTAAAAGAGTATTCTAAAGGCTTAGAATGGTCAAGGAATTTGTATTAGGACTTATAATAACCATTAGAATGATCCTAAACATTGCATGGTACCCCAAGGGACGTAGAGGGTGTACCATGAGTCCTTGGAGGTTTTAACAAGTGTAGAATGGTTAAGAGAATTCTAAAGGCTTAGAATGGTCTAGGAATGTGTATTAGGACTTATAATAACCATTAGAATGATCCTAACCAATGCATGGTACCACAAGGGACGTAGAGGGTGTAGCATGAGTCCTTGGATGTTCTAATAAGTGTAGAATGGTTAAGAGATTATTCTAAAGGCTTAGAATGGTCTTGGAATGTGTATTAGGACTTATAAGAACCATTAGAATGATCCTAAACATTGCATGGTACCCCAAGGGACATAGAGGGTGTACCATGAGTCCTTGGAGGTTCTAACAAGTGTCGAATGGTTAAGAGAGTATTCTAAAGGCCTAGAATGGTCTAGGAATGTGTATTAGGACTTATAATAACCATTAGAATGATCCTAAACATTGCATGCTACCCCAAGGGACGTAGAGGGTGTACCATGAGTCCTTGGAGGTTCTAACAAGTGTAGAATGGATAAGAGAGTATTCTAAAGGCTTAGAATGGTCTAGGAATGTGTAATAGGACTTATAATAACCATTAGAATGATCCTAAAGAAAGCTTGAGTCCCCAAGGGACGTAGAGGGTGTACCATGAGTCCTTGGAGGTTTTAACAAGTGTAGAATGGTTTAGAGAGTATTCTAAAGGCTTAGAATGGTCTTGGAATGTGTATTAGGTCTTATAAGAACCATTAGAATGATCCTAAACATTGCTCGAATCCCCAAGGGAAGTAGAGGGTGTAGCATGAGTCCTTGGAGGTTCTAACAAGTGTAGAATGGTTAAGAGAGTGTTCTAAAGGCTTAGAATGGTCTAGGAATGTGTATTAGGACTTATAATAACCATTAGAATGATCCTAAACATTGCGTGGTACCCCAAGGGATGTAGAGTGTGTACCATGAGTCCTTGGAGGTTCTAACATGTGTAGAATGGTTAAGAGAGTGTTCTAAAGGCTTAGAATGGTCTAGGAATGTGTATTAGGACTTATAATAACCATTAGAATGATCCTAAACATTGCATGGTACCCCAAGCGACGTAGAGGGTGTTCCATGAGTCCTTGGAGGTTCTAACAAGTGTAGAATGGTTAAGAGAGTATTCTAAAGGCTTAGAATGGTCTAGGAATGTGTATTAGGACTTATAATAACCATTAGAATGATTCTAAACATTGCATGGTACCACAAGGGACGTAGAGGGTGTAGCATGAGTCCTTGGAGGTTCTAATAAGTGTAGAATGGTTAAGAGAGTATTCTAAAGGCTTAGAATGGTCTAGGAAAGTGTACTAGGACTTATAATAACCATTAGAATGATCCTAAACATTGCATGGTACCCCAAGGGAAGTAGAGGGTGTAGCATGAGTCCTTGGAGGTTCTAACAAGTGTAGAATGGTTAAGAGAGTGTTCTAAAGGCTTAGAATGGTCTAGGAATGTGTATTAGGACTTATAATAACCATTAGAATGATCCTAAACATTGCATGGTACCCCAAGGGACGTAGAGGGTGTACCATGAGTCCTTGGAGGTTCTAACAAGTGTAGAATGGTTAAGAGAGTATTCTAAAGGCTTAGAATGGTCTAGGAATGTGTAATAGGACTTATAATAACCATTAGAATGATCCTAAACAATGCTTGAGTTCCCAAGGGACGTAGAGGGTGTACCATGAGTCCTTGGAGGTTCTAACAAGTGTAGAATGGTTAAGAGAGTATTCTAACGGCTTAGAATGGTCTAGGAATGTGTATTTGGACTTATAAGAACCATTAGAATGATCCTAAACAATGTATGGTACCCCACGGGACGTAGAGTGTGTACCATGAGTCCTTGGTTCTAACAAGTGTAGAATGGTTAAGAGAGTATTCTAAAGGCTTAGAATAGTCTTGGAATGTGTATTAGGACTTTTAAGAACCATTAGAATGATCCTAAACATTGCTCGAGTCCCCAAGGGACGTAGAGGGTGCAGCATGAGTCCTTGGAGGTTCTAAAAGTGTAGAATGGTTAAGAGAGTATTCTAAAGGCTTAGAATGGTCAAGGAATGTGTACTAGGACTTATAATAACCATTAGAATGATCCTAAACATTGCATGCTACCCCAAGGGACGTAGAGGGTGTAGAATGAGTCCTTGGAGGTTCTAATAAGTGTAGAATGGTTAAGAGAGTATTCTAAAGGCTTAGAATGGTCTAGGAATGTGTATTAGGACTTATAATAACCATTAGAATGATTCTAAACATTGCTTGGTATCACAAGGGACGTAGAGGGTGTAGCATTAGTCCTTGGATGTTCTAATAAGTGTAGAATGGTTAAGAGAGTATTCTAAAGGCTTAGAATGGTCTTGGAATGTGTATTAGGACTTATAATAACCATTAGAATGATCCTAAACATTGCATGGTACCCCACGGGACGTAGAGTGTGTACCATGAGTCCTTGGTTCTAACAAGTGTAGAATGGTTAAGAGAGTATTCTAAAGGCTTAGAATAGTCTTGGAATGTGTATTAGGACTTTTAAGAACCATTAGAATGATCCTAAACATTGCTCGAGTCCCCAAGGGACGTAGAGGGTGCAGCATGAGTCCTTGGAGGTTCTAAAAGTGTAGAATGGTTAAGAGAGTATTCTAAAGGCTTAGAATGGTCTAGGAATGTGTACTAGGACTTATAATAACCATTAGAATGATCCTAAACATTGCATGCTACCCCAAGGGACGTAGAGGGTGTACCATGAGTCCTTGGAGGTTCTAACAAGTGTAGAATGGTTAAGAGAGTGTTCTAAAGGCTTAGAATGGTCTAGGAATGTGTATTAGGACTTATAATAACCATTAGAATGATCCTAAACATTGCATGGTACCCCAAGGGACGTAGAGGGTGTACCATGAGTCCTTGGAGGTTCTAACAAGTGTAGAATGGTTAAGAGAGTATTCTAAAGGCTTAGAATGGTCTAGGAATGTGTAATAGGACTTATAATAACCATTAGAATGATCCTAAACAATGCTTGAGTCCCCAAGGGACGTAGAGGGTGTACCATGAGTCCTTGGAGGTTCTAACAAGTGTAGAATGGTTAAGAGAGTATTCTAACTGCTTAGAATGGTCTAGGAATGTGTATTTGGACTTATAAGAACCATTAGAATGATCCTAAACAATGTATGGTAACCCACGGGACGTAGAGTGTGTACCATGAGTCCTTGGTTCTAACAAGTGTAGAATGGTTAAGAGAGTATTCTAAAGGCTTAGAATAGTCTTGGAATGTGTATTAGGACTTTTAAGAACCATTAGAATGATCCTAAACATTGCTCGAGTCCCCAAGGGACGTAGAGGGTGCAGCATGAGTCCTTGGAGGTTCTAAAAGTGTAGAATGGTTAAGAGAGTATTCTAAAGGCTTAGAATGGTCTAGGAATGTGTACTAGGACTTATAATAACCATTAGAATGATCCTAAACATTGCATGCTACCCCAAGGGACGTAGAGGGTGTACCATGAGTCCTTGGAGGTTCTAACAAGTGTAGAATGGATAAGAGAGTATTCTAAAGGCTTAGAATGGTCTAGGAATGTGTAATAGGACTTATAATAACCATTAGAATGATCCTAAACAATGCTTGAGTCCCCAAGGGACGTAGAGGGTGTACCATGAGTCCTTGGAGGTTCTAACAAGTGTAGAATGGTTAAGAGAGTATTCTAACTGCTTAGAATGGTCTAGGAATGTGTATTTGGACTTATAAGAACCATTAGAATGATCCTAAACAATGTATGGTAACCCACGGGACGTAGAGTGTGTACCATGAGTCCTTGGTTCTAACAAGTGTAGAATGGTTAAGAGAGTATTCTAAAGGCTTAGAATAGTCTTGGAATGTGTATTAGGACTTTTAAGAACCATTAGAATGATCCTAAACATTGCTCGAGTCCCCAAGGGACGTAGAGGGTGCAGCATGAGTCCTTGGAGGTTCTAAAAGTGTAGAATGGTTAAGAGAGTATTCTAAAGGCTTAGAATGGTCTAGGAATGTGTACTAGGACTTATAATAACCATTAGAATGATCCTAAACATTGCATGCTACCCCAAGGGTCGTAGAGGGTGTACCATGAGTCCTTGGAGGTTCTAATAAGTGTAGAATGGTTAAGAGAGTATTCTAAAGGCTTAGAATGGTCTTGGAATGTGTATTAGGACTTATAATAACCATTAGAATGATCCTAAACATTGCATGGTACCCCACGGGACGTAGAGTGTGTACCATGAGTCCTTGGTTCTAACAAGTGTAGAATGGTTAAGAGAGTATTCTAAAGGCTTAGAATAGTCTTGGAATGTGTATTAGGACTTTTAAGAACCATTAGAATGATCCTAAACATTGCTCGAGTCCCCAAGGGACGTAGAGGGTGCAGCATGAGTCCTTGGAGGTTCTAAAAGTGTAGAATGGTTAAGAGAGTATTCTAAAGGCTTAGAATGGTCAAGGAATGTGTACTAGGACTTATAATAACCATTAGAATGATCCTAAACATTGCATGCTACCCCAAGGGACGTAGAGGGTGTAGAATGAGTCCTTGGAGGTTCTAATAAGTGTAGAATGGTTAAGAGAGTATTCTAAAGGCTTAGAATGGTCTAGGAATGTGTATTAGGACTTATAATAACCATTAGAATGATTCTAAACATTGCTTGGTATCACAAGGGACGTAGAGGGTGTAGCATTAGTCCTTGGATGTTCTAATAAGTGTAGAATGGTTAAGAGAGTATTCTAAAGGCTTAGAATGGTCTTGGAATGTGTATTAGGACTTATAATAACCATTAGAATGATCCTAAACATTGCATGGTACCCCACGGGACGTAGAGTGTGTACCATGAGTCCTTGGTTCTAACAAGTGTAGAATGGTTAAGAGAGTATTCTAAAGGCTTAGAATAGTCTTGGAATGTGTATTAGGACTTTTAAGAACCATTAGAATGATCCTAAACATTGCTCGAGTCCCCAAGGGACGTAGAGGGTGCAGCATGAGTCCTTGGAGGTTCTAAAAGTGTAGAATGGTTAAGAGAGTATTCTAAAGGCTTAGAATGGTCTAGGAATGTGTACTAGGACTTATAATAACCATTAGAATGATCCTAAACATTGCATGCTACCCCAAGGGACGTAGAGGGTGTACCATGAGTCCTTGGAGGTTCTAACAAGTGTAGAATGGTTAAGAGAGTGTTCTAAAGGCTTAGAATGGTCTAGGAATGTGTATTAGGACTTATAATAACCATTAGAATGATCCTAAACATTGCATGGTACCCCAAGGGACGTAGAGGGTGTACCATGAGTCCTTGGAGGTTCTAACAAGTGTAGAATGGTTAAGAGAGTATTCTAAAGGCTTAGAATGGTCTAGGAATGTGTAATAGGACTTATAATAACCATTAGAATGATCCTAAACAATGCTTGAGTCCCCAAGGGACGTAGAGGGTGTACCATGAGTCCTTGGAGGTTCTAACAAGTGTAGAATGGTTAAGAGAGTATTCTAACTGCTTAGAATGGTCTAGGAATGTGTATTTGGACTTATAAGAACCATTAGAATGATCCTAAACAATGTATGGTAACCCACGGGACGTAGAGTGTGTACCATGAGTCCTTGGTTCTAACAAGTGTAGAATGGTTAAGAGAGTATTCTAAAGGCTTAGAATAGTCTTGGAATGTGTATTAGGACTTTTAAGAACCATTAGAATGATCCTAAACATTGCTCGAGTCCCCAAGGGACGTAGAGGGTGCAGCATGAGTCCTTGGAGGTTCTAAAAGTGTAGAATGGTTAAGAGAGTATTCTAAAGGCTTAGAATGGTCTAGGAATGTGTACTAGGACTTATAATAACCATTAGAATGATCCTAAACATTGCATGCTACCCCAAGGGACGTAGAGGGTGTACCATGAGTCCTTGGAGGTTCTAACAAGTGTAGAATGGATAAGAGAGTATTCTAAAGGCTTAGAATGGTCTAGGAATGTGTAATAGGACTTATAATAACCATTAGAATGATCCTAAACAATGCTTGAGTCCCCAAGGGACGTAGAGGGTGTACCATGAGTCCTTGGAGGTTCTAACAAGTGTAGAATGGTTAAGAGAGTATTCTAACTGCTTAGAATGGTCTAGGAATGTGTATTTGGACTTATAAGAACCATTAGAATGATCCTAAACAATGTATGGTAACCCACGGGACGTAGAGTGTGTACCATGAGTCCTTGGTTCTAACAAGTGTAGAATGGTTAAGAGAGTATTCTAAAGGCTTAGAATAGTCTTGGAATGTGTATTAGGACTTTTAAGAACCATTAGAATGATCCTAAACATTGCTCGAGTCCCCAAGGGACGTAGAGGGTGCAGCATGAGTCCTTGGAGGTTCTAAAAGTGTAGAATGGTTAAGAGAGTATTCTAAAGGCTTAGAATGGTCTAGGAATGTGTACTAGGACTTATAATAACCATTAGAATGATCCTAAACATTGCATGCTACCCCAAGGGTCGTAGAGGGTGTACCATGAGTCCTTGGAGGTTCTAACAAGTGTAGAATGGATAAGAGAGTATTCTAAAGGCTTAGAATGGTCTAGGAATGTGTAATAGGACTTATAATAACCATTAGAATGATCCTAAAGAAAGCTTGAGTCCCCAAGGGACGTAGAGGGTGTACCATGAGTCCTTGGAGGTTTTAACAAGTGTAGAATGGTTTAGAGAGTATTCTAAAGGCTTAGAATGGTCTTGGAATGTGTATTAGGTCTTATAAGAACCATTAGAATGATCCTAAACATTGCTCGAATCCCCAAGGGAAGTAGAGGGTGTAGCATGAGTCCTTGGAGGTTCTAACAAGTGTAGAATGGTTAAGAGAGTGTTCTAAAGGCTTAGAATGGTCTAGGAATGTGTATTAGGACTTATAATAACCATTAGAATGATCCTAAACATTGCGTGGTACCCCAAGGGATGTAGAGTGTGTACCATGAGTCCTTGGAGGTTCTAACATGTGTAGAATGGTTAAGAGAGTGTTCTAAAGGCTTAGAATGGTCTAGGAATGTGTATTAGGACTTATAATAACCATTAGAATGATCCTAAACATTGCATGGTACCCCAAGCGACGTAGAGGGTGTACCATGAGTCCTTGGAGGTTCTAACAAGTGTAGAATGGTTAAGAGAGTATTCTAAAGGCTTAGAATGGTCTAGGAATGTGTATTAGGACTTATAATAACCATTAGAATGATTCTAAACATTGCATGGTACCACAAGGGACGTAGAGGGTGTAGCATGAGTCCTTGGAGGTTCTAATTAGTGTAGAATGGTTAAGAGAGTATTCTAAAGGCTTAGAATGGTCTAGGAAAGTGTACTAGGACTTATAATAACCATTAGAATGATCCTTAACATTGCATGGTACCCCAAGGGAAGTAGAGGGTGTAGCATGAGTCCTTGGAGGTTCTAACAAGTGTAGAATGGTTAAGAGAGTGTTCTAAAGGCTTAGAATGGTCTAGGAATGTGTATTAGGACTTATAATAACCATTAGAATGATCCTAAACATTGCATGGTACCCCAAGGGACGTAGAGGGTGTACCATGAGTCCTTGGAGGTTCTAACAAGTGTAGAATGGTTAAGAGAGTATTCTAAAGGCTTAGAATGGTCTAGGAATGTGTAATAGGACTTATAATAACCATTAGAATGATCCTAAACAATGCTTGAGTCCCCAAGGGACGTAGAGGGTGTACCATGAGTCCTTGGAGGTTCTAACAAGTGTAGAATGGTTAAGAGAGTATTCTAACTGCTTAGAATGGTCTAGGAATGTGTATTTGGACTTATAAGAACCATTAGAATGATCCTAAACAATGTATGGTAACCCACGGGACGTAGAGTGTGTACCATGAGTCCTTGGTTCTAACAAGTGTAGAATGGTTAAGAGAGTATTCTAAAGGCTTAGAATAGTCTTGGAATGTGTATTAGGACTTTTAAGAACCATTAGAATGATCCTAAACATTGCTCGAGTCCCCAAGGGACGTAGAGGGTGCAGCATGAGTCCTTGGAGGTTCTAAAAGTGTAGAATGGTTAAGAGAGTATTCTAAAGGCTTAGAATGGTCTAGGAATGTGTACTAGGACTTATAATAACCATTAGAATGATCCTAAACATTGCATGCTACCCCAAGGGATGTAGAGGGTGTAGAATGAGTCCTTGTAGGTTCTAATAAGTGTAGAATGGTTAAGAGAGTATTCTAAAGGCTTAGAATGGTCTAGGAATGTGTAATAGGACTTATAATAACCATTAGAATGATCCTAAAGAAAGCTTGAGTCCCCAAGGGACGTAGAGGGTGTACCATGAGTCCTTGGAGGTTCTAACAAGTGTAGAATGGTTAAGAGAGTATTCTAAAGGCTTAGAATGGTCTTGGAATGTGTATTAGGACTTATAAGAACCATTAGAATGATCCTAAACATTGCTCGAATCCCCAAGGGACGTAGAGGGTGCAACATGAGTCCTTGGAGTTCTAATAAGTGTAGAATGGTTAAGAGAGTATTCTAAAGGCTTAAAATGGTCTAGGAAAGTGTACTAGGACTTATAATAACCATTAGAATGATCCTAAACATTGCATGGTACTCCAAGGGAAGTAGAGGGTGTAGCATGTGTCTTTGGAGGTTCTAACAAGTGTAGAATGGTTAAGAGAGTGTTCTAAAGGCTTAGAATGGTCTAGGAAAGTGTACTAGGACTTATAATAACCATTAGAATGATCCTAAACATTGCATGGTACCCCAAGGGAAGTAGAGGGTGTAGCATGAGTCCTTGGAGGTTCTAACAAGTGTAGAATGGTTAAGAGAGTGTTCTAAAGGCTTAGAATGGTCTAGGAATGTGTATTAGGACTTATAATAACCATTAGAATGATTCTAAACATTGCACGGTACCACAAGGGACGTAGAGGGTGTAGCATGAGTCCTTGGATGTTCTAATAAGTGTAGAATGGTTAAGAGAGTATTCTAAAGGCTTAGAATGGTCTTGGAATGTGAATAGGACTTATAATAACCATTAGAATGATCCTAAACAATGCATGGTACCCCAAGGGACGTAAAGGGTGTAGCATGAGTCCTTGGAGGTTCTAACAAGTGTAGAATGGTTAAAAGAGTATTCTAAAGGCTTAGAATGGTCTAGGAATTTGTATTAGGACTTATAATAACCATTAGAATGATCCTAAACATTGCATGGTACCCCAAGGGACGTAGAGGGTGTACCATGAGTCCTTGGAGGTTTTAACAAGTGTAGAATGGTTAAGAGAATTCTAAAGGCTTAGAATGGTCTAGGAATGTGTATTAGGACTTATAATAACCATTAGAATGATCCTAAACAATGCATGGTACCACAAGGGACGTAGAGGGTGTAGCATGAGTCCTTGGATGTTCTAATAAGTGTAGAATGGTTAAGAGAGTATTCTAAAGGCTTAGAATGGTCTTGGAATGTGTATTAGGACTTATAAGAACCATTAGAATGATCCTAAACATTGCATGGTACCCCAAGGGACATAGAGGGTGTACCATGAGTCCTTGGAGGTTCTAACAAGTGTCGAATGGTTAAGAGAGTATTCTAAAGGCCTAGAATGGTCTAGGAATGTGTATTAGGACTTATAATAACCATTAGAATGATCCTAAACATTGCATGCTACCCCAAGGGACGTAGAGGGTGTACCATGAGTCCTTGGAGGTTCTAACAAGTGTAGAATGGATAAGAGAGTATTCTAAAGGCTTAGAATGGTCTAGGAATGTGTAATAGGACTTATAATAACCATTAGAATGATCCTAAAGAAAGCTTGAGTCCCCAAGGGACGTAGAGGGTGTACCATGAGTCCTTGGAGGTTTTAACAAGTGTAGAATGGTTTAGAGAGTATTCTAAAGGCTTAGAATGGTCTTGGAATGTGTATTAGGACTTATAAGAACCATTAGAATGATCCTAAACATTGCTCGAATCCCCAAGGGAAGTAGAGGGTGTAGCATGAGTCCTTGGAGGTTCTAACAAGTGTAGAATGGTTAAGAGAGTGTTCTAAAGGCTTAGAATGGTCTAGGAATGTGTATTAGGACTTATAATAACCATTAGAATGATCCTAAACATTGCGTGGTACCCCAAGGGATGTAGAGTGTGTACCATGAGTCCTTGGAGGTTCTAACATGTGTAGAATGGTTAAGAGAGTGTTCTAAAGGCTTAGAATGGTCTAGGAATGTGTATTAGGACTTATAATAACCATTAGAATGATCCTAAACATTGCATGGTACCCCAAGCGACGTAGAGGGTGTACCATGAGTCCTTGGAGGTTCTAACAAGTGTAGAATGGTTAAGAGAGTATTCTAAAGGCTTAGAATGGTCTAGGAATGTGTATTAGGACTTATAATAACCATTAGAATGATTCTAAACATTGCATGGTACCACAAGGGACGTAGAGGGTGTAGCATGAGTCCTTGGAGGTTCTAATAAGTGTAGAATGGTTAAGAGAGTATTCTAAAGGCTTAGAATGGTCTAGGAAAGTGTACTAGGACTTATAATAACCATTAGAATGATCCTAAACATTGCATGGTACCCCAAGGGAAGTAGAGGGTGTAGCATGAGTCCTTGGAGGTTCTAACAAGTGTAGAATGGTTAAGAGAGTGTTCTAAAGGCTTAGAATGGTCTAGGAATGTGTATTAGGACTTATAATAACCATTAGAATGATCCTAAACATTGCATGGTACCCCAAGGGACGTAGAGGGTGTACCATGAGTCCTTGGAGGTTCTAACAAGTGTAGAATGGTTAAGAGAGTATTCTAAAGGCTTAGAATGGTCTAGAAATGTGTAATAGGACTTATAATAACCATTAGAATGATCCTAAACAATGCTTGAGTTCCCAAGGGACGTAGAGGGTGTACCATGAGTCCTTGGAGGTTCTAACAAGTGTAGAATGGTTAAGAGAGTATTCTAACGGCTTAGAATGGTCTAGGAATGTGTATTTGGACTTATAAGAACCATTAGAATGATCCTAAACAATGTATGGTACCCCACGGGACGTAGAGTGTGTACCATGAGTCCTTGGTTCTAACAAGTGTAGAATGGTTAAGAGAGTATTCTAAAGGCTTAGAATAGTCTTGGAATGTGTATTAGGACTTTTAAGAACCATTAGAATGATCCTAAACATTGCTCGAGTCCCCAAGGGACGTAGAGGGTGCAACATGAGTCCTTGGAGGTTCTAAAAGTGTAGAATGGTTAAGAGAGTATTCTAAAGGCTTAGAATGGTCTAGGAATGTGTACTAGGACTTATAATAACCATTAGAATGATCCTAAACATTGCATGCTACCCCAAGGGATGTAGAGGGTGTAGAATGAGTCCTTGGAGGTTCTAATATGTGTAGAATGGTTAAGAGAGTATTCTAAAGGCTTAGAATGGTCTAGGAATGTGTATTAGGACTTATAATAACCATTAGAATGATTCTAAACATTGCATGGTATCACAAGGGACATAGAGGGTGTAGCATGAGTCCTTGGATGTTCTAATAAGTGTAGAATGGTTAAGAGAGTATTCTAAAGGCTTAGAATGGTCTAGGAATGTGTAATAGGACTTATAATAACCATTAGAATGATCCTAAACAATGCTTGAGTTCCCAAGGGACGTAGAGGGTGTACCATGAGTCCTTGGAGGTTCTAACAAGTGTAGAATGGTTAAAAGAGTATTCTAAAGGCTTAGAATGGTCTAGGAATTTGTATTAGGACTTATAATAACCATTAGAATGATCCTAAACATTGCATGGTACCCCATGGGACGTAGAGGGTGTACCATGAGTCCTTGGAGGTTTTAACAAGTGTAGAATGGTTAAGAGAATTCTAAAGGCTTAGAATGGTCTAGGAATGTGTATTAGGACTTATAAGAACCATTAGAATGATCCTAAACATTGCATGGTACCCCAAGGGACATAGAGGGTGTACCATGAGTCCATGGAGGGTCTAACAAGTGTCGAATGGTTAAGAGAGTATTCTAAAGGCCTAGAATGGTCTAGGAATGTGTATTAGGACTTATAATAACCATTAGAATGATCCTAAACATTGCATGCTACCCCAAGGGACGTAGAGGGTGTACCATGAGTCCTTGGAGGTTCTAACAAGTGTAGAATGGTTAAGAGAGTATTCTAAAGGCTTAGAATGGTCTAGGAATGTGTAATAGGACTTATAATAACCATTAGAATGATCCTAAAGAAAGCTTGAGTCCCCAAGGAACGTAGAGGGTGTACCATGAGTCCTTGGAGGTTCTAACAAGTGTAGAATGGTTAAGAGAGTATTCTAAAGGCTTAGAATGGTCTTGGAATGTGTATTAGGACTTATAAGAACCATTAGAATGATCGTAAACATTGCTCGAATCCCCAAGGGACGTAGAGGGTGCAGCATGAGTCCTTGGAGGTTCTAATAAGTGTAGAATGGTTAAGAGAGTATTCTAAAGGCTTAGAATGGTCTAGGAAAGTGTACTAGGACTTATAATAACCATTAGAATGATCCTAAACATTGCATGGTACCCCCAGGGAAGTAGAGGGTGTAGCATGAGTCCTTGGATGTTCTAATAAGTGTAGAATGGTTAAGAGAGTATTCTAAAGGCTTAGAATGGTCTTGGAATGTGTATTAGGACTTATAATAACCATTAGAATGATCCTAAACATTGCATGGTACCCCAAGGGACATAGAGGGTGTACCATGAGTCCTTGGAGGTTCTAACAAGTGTAGAATGGTTAAAAGAGTATTCTAAAGGCTTAGAATGGTCTAGGAATTTGTATTAGGACTTATAATAACCATTAGAATGATCCTAAACAATGTATGGTACACCACGGGACGTAGAGTGTGTACCATGAGTCCTTGGTTCTAACAAGTGTAGAATGGCTAAGAGAGTATTCTAAAGGCTTAGAATAGTCTTGGAATGTGTACTAGGACTTTTAAGAACCATTAGAATGATCCTAAACATTGCTCGAGTCCCCAAGGGACGTAGAGGGTGCAGCATGAGTCCTTGGAGGTTCTAAAAGTGTAGAATGGTTAAGAGAGTATTCTAAAGGCTTAGAATGGTCTAGGAATGTGTACTAGGACTTATAATAACCATTAGAATGATCCTAAACATTGCATGCTACCCCAAGGGATGTAGAGGGTGTAGAATGAGTCCTTGGAGGTTCTAATAAGTGTAGAATGGTTAAGAGAGTGTTCTAAAGGCTTAGAATGGTCTAGGAATGTGTATTAGGACTTATAATAACCATTAGAATGATTCTAAACATTGCATGGTATCACAAGGGACATAGAGGGTGTAGCATGAGTCCTTGGATGTTCTAATAAGTGTAGAATGGTTAAGAGAGTATTCTAAAGGCTTAGAATGGTCTTGGAATGTGTATTAGGACTTATAATAACCATTAGAATGATCCTAAATATTGCATGGTACCCCGAGGGACGTAGAGGGTGTACCATGAGTCCTTGGAGGTTCTAACAAGTGTAGAATGGTTAAAAGAGTATTCTAAAGGCTTAGAATGGTCTAGGAATTTGTATTAGGACTTATAATAACCATTAGAATGATCCTAAACATTGCATGGTACCCCATGGGACGTAGAGGGTGTACCATGAGTCCTTGGAGGTTTTAACAAGTGTAGAATGGTTAAGAGAATTCTAAAGGCTTAGAATGGTCTAGGAATGTGTATTAGGACTTATAAGAACCATTAGAATGATCCTAAACATTGCATGGTACCCCAAGGGACATAGAGGGTGTACCATGAGTCCATGGAGGTTCTAACAAGTGTCGAATGGTTAAGAGAGTATTCTAAAGGCCTAGAATGGTCTAGGAATGTGTATTAGGACTTATAATAACCATTAGAATGATCCTAAACATTGCATGCTACCCCAAGGGACGTAGAGGGTGTACCATGAGTCCTTGGAGGTTCTAACAAGTGTAGAATGGTTAAGAGAGTATTCTAAAGGCTTAGAATGGTCTAGGAATGTGTAATAGGACTTATAATAACCATTAGAATGATCCTAAAGAAAGCTTGAGTCCCCAAGGAACGTAGAGGGTGTACCATGAGTCCTTGGAGGTTCTAACAAGTGTAGAATGGTTAAGAGAGTATTCTATAGGCTTAGAATGGTCTTGGAATGTGTATTAGGACTTATAAGAACCATTAGAATGATCGTAAACATTGCTCGAATCCCCAAGGGACGTAGAGGGTGCAGCATGAGTCCTTGGAGGTTCTAATAAGTGTAGAATGGTTAAGAGAGTATTCTAAAGGCTTAGAATGGTCTAGGAAAGTGTACTAGGACTTATAATAACCATTAGAATGATCCTAAACATTGCATGGTACCCCCAGGGAAGTAGAGGGTGTAGCATGAGTCCTTGGAGGTTCTAACAAGTGTAGAATGGTTAAGAGAGTGTTCTAAAGGCTTAGAATGGTCTAGGAAAGTGTACTAGGACTTATAATAACCATTAGAATGATCCTAAACATTGCATGGTACCCCAAGGGAAGTAGAGGGTGTAGCATGAGTCCTTGGAGGTTCTAACAAGTGTAGAATGGTTAAGAGAGTGTTCTAAAGGCTTAGAATGGTCTAGGAATGTGTATTAGGACTTATAATAACCATTAGAATGATCCTAAACATTGCATGGTACCACAAGGGACGTAGAGGGTGTAGCATGAGTCCTTGGATGTTCTAATAAGTGTAGAATGGTTAAGAGAGTATTCTAAAGGCTTAGAATGGTCTTGGAATGTGTATTAGGACTTATAATAACCATTAGAATGATCCTAAACATTGCATGGTACCCCAAGGGACATAGAGGGTGTACCATGAGTCCTTGGAGGTTCTAACAAGTGTAGAATGGTTAAAAGAGTATTCTAAAGGCTTAGAATGGTCTAGGAATTTGTATTAGGACTTATAATAACCATTAGAATGATCCTAAACAATGTATGGTACACCACGGGACGTAGAGTGTGTACCATGAGTCCTTGGTTCTAACAAGTGTAGAATGGCTAAGAGAGTATTCTAAAGGCTTATAATAGTCTTGGAATGTGTACTAGGACTTTTAAGAACCATTAGAATGATCGTAAACATTGCTCGAATCCCCAAGGGACGTAGAGGGTGCAGCATGAGTCCTTGGAGGTTCTAATAAGTGTAGAATGGTTAAGAGAGTATTCTAAAGGCTTAGAATGGTCTAGGAAAGTGTACTAGGACTTATAATAACCATTAGAATGATCCTAAACATTGCATGGTACCCCCAGGGAAGTAGAGGGTGTAGCATGAGTCCTTGGAGGTTCTAACAAGTGTAGAATGGTTAAGAGAGTGTTCTAAAGGCTTAGAATGGTCTAGGAAAGTGTACTAGGACTTATAATAACCATTAGAATGATCCTAAACATTGCATGGTACCCCAAGGGAAGTAGAGGGTGTAGCATGAGTCCTTGGAGGTTCTAACAAGTGTAGAATGGTTAAGAGAGTGTTCTAAAGGCTTAGAATGGTCTAGGAATGTGTATTAGGACTTATAATAACCATTAGAATGATTCTAAACATTGCACGGTACCACAAGGGACGTAGAGGGTGTAGCATGAGTCCTTGGATGTTCTAATAAGTGTAGAATGGTTAAGAGAGTATTCTAAAGGCTTAGAATGGTCTTGGAATGTGAATAGGACTTATAATAACCATTAGAATGATCCTAAACAATGCATGGTACCCCAAGGGACGTAAAGGGTGTAGCATGAGTCCTTGGAGGTTCTAACAAGTGTAGAATGGTTAAAAGAGTATTCTAAAGGCTTAGAATGGTCTAGGAATTTGTATTAGGACTTATAATAACCATTAGAATGATCCTAAACATTGCATGGTACCCCAAGGGACGTAGAGGGTGTACCATGAGTCCTTGGAGGTTTTAACAAGTGTAGAATGGTTAAGAGAATTCTAAAGGCTTAGAATGGTCTAGCAATGTGTATTAGGACTTATAATAACCATTAGAATGATCCTAAACAATGCATGGTACCACAAGGGACGTAGAGGGTGTAGCATGAGTCCTTGGATGTTCTAATAAGTGTAGAATGGTTAAGAGAGTATTCTAAAGGCTTAGAATGGTCTTGGAATGTGTATTAGGACTTATAAGAACCATTAGAATGATCCTAAACATTGCATGGTACCCCAAGGGACATAGAGGGTGTACCATGAGTCCTTGGAGGTTCTAACAAGTGTCGAATGGTTAAGAGAGTATTCTAAAGGCCTAGAATGGTCTAGGAATGTGTATTAGGACTTATAATAACCATTAGAATGATCCTAAACATTGCATGCTACCCCAAGGGACGTAGAGGGTGTACCATGAGTCCTTGGAGGTTTTAACAAGTGTAGAATGGTTAAGAGAATTCTAAAGGCTTAGAATGGTCTAGGAATGTGTATTAGGACTTATAAGAACCATTAGAATGATCCTAAACATTGCTCGAGTCCCCAAGGGACGTAGAGGGTGCAGCATGAGTCCTTGGAGGTTCTAAAAGTGTAGAATGGTTAAGAGAGTATTCTAAAGGCTTAGAATGGTCTAGGAATGTGTACTAGGATTTATAATAACCATTAGAATGATCCTAAACATTGCATGGTACCCCAAGGGACGTAGAGGGTGTAGAATGAGTCCTTGGAGGTTCTAATAAGTGTAGAATGGTTAAGAGAGTGTTCTAAAGGCTTAGAATGGTCTAGGAATGTGTATTAGGACTTATAATAACCATTAGAATGATTCTAAACATTGCATGGTATCACAAGGGACATAGAGGGTGTAGCATGAGTCCTTGGATGTTCTAATAAGTGTAGAATGGTTAAGAGAGTATTCTAAAGGCTTAGAATGGTCTTGGAATGTGTATTAGGACTTATAATAACCATTAGAATGATCCTAAATATTGCATGGTACCCCGAGGGACGTAGAGGGTGTACCATGAGTCCTTGGAGGTTCTAACAAGTGTAGAATGGTTAAAAGAGTATTCTAAAGGCTTAGAATGGTCTAGGAATTTGTATTAGGACTTATAATAACCATTAGAATGATCCTAAACATTGCATGGTACCCCATGGGACGTAGAGGGTGTACCATGAGTCCTTGGAGGTTTTAACAAGTGTAGAATGGTTAAGAGAATTCTAAAGGCTTAGAATGGTCTAGGAATGTGTATTAGGACTTATAAGAACCATTAGAATGATCCTAAACATTGCATGGTACCCCAAGGGACATAGAGGGTGTACCATGAGTCCATGGAGGTTCTAACAAGTGTCGAATGGTTAAGAGAGTATTCTAAAGGCCTAGAATGGTCTAGGAATGTGTATTAGGACTTATAATAACCATTAGAATGATCCTAAACATTGCACGCTACCCCAAGGGACGTAGAGGGTGTACCATGAGTCCTTGGAGGTTCTAACAAGTGTAGAATGGTTAAGAGAGTATTCTAAAGGCTTAGAATGGTCTAGGAATGTGTAATAGGACTTATAATAACCATTAGAATGATCCTAAAGAAAGCTTGAGTCCCCAAGGGACGTAGAGGGTGTACCATGAGTCCTTGGAGGTTCTAACAAGTGTAGAATGGTTAAGAGAGTATTCTAAAGGCTTAGAATGGTCTTGGAATGTGTATTAGGACTTATAAGAACCATTAGAATGATCGTAAACATTGCTCGAATCCCCAAGGGACGTAGAGGGTGCAGCATGAGTCCTTGGAGGTTCTAATAAGTGTAGAATGGTTAAGAGAGTATTCTAAAGGCTTAGAATGGTCTAGGAAAGTGTACTAGGACTTATAATAACCATTAGAATGATCCTAAACATTGCATGGTACCCCCAGGGAAGTAGAGGGTGTAGCATGAGTCCTTGGAGGTTCTAACAAGTGTAGAATGGTTAAGAGAGTGTTCTAAAGGCTTAGAATGGTCTAGGAAAGTGTACTAGGACTTATAATAACCATTAGAATGATCCTAAACATTGCATGGTACCCCAAGGGAAGTAGAGGGTGTAGCATGAGTCCTTGGAGGTTCTAACAAGTGTAGAATGGTTAAGAGAGTGTTCTAAAGGCTTAGAATGGTCTAGGAATGTGTATTAGGACTTGTAATAACCATTAGAATGATCCTAAACATTGCATGGTACCCCAAGGGACGTAGAGGGTGTACCATGAGTCCTTGGAGGTTCTAACAAGTGTAGAATGATTAAAAGAGTATTCTAAAGGCTTAGAATGGTCTAGGAATTTGTATTAGGACTTATAATAACCATTAGAATGATCCTAAACAATGTATGGTACACCACGGGACGTAGAGTGTGTACCATGAGTCCTTGGTTCTAACAAGTGTAGAATGGTTAAGAGAGTATTCTAAAGGCTTAGAATAGTCTTGGAATGTGTATTAGGACTTTTAAGAACCATTAGAATGATCCTAAACATTGCTCGAGTCCCCAAGGGACGTAGAGGGTGCAGCATGAGTCCTTGGAGGTTCTAAAAGTGTAGAATGGTTAAGAGAGTATTCTAAAGGCTTAGAATGGTCTAGGAATGTGTACTAGGACTTATAATAACCATTAGAATGATCCTAAACATTGCATGCTACCGCAAGGGATGTAGAGGGTGTAGAATGAGTCCTTGGAGGTTCTAATAAGTGTAGAATGGTTAAGAGAGTATTCTAAAGGCTTAGAATGGTCTAGGAATGTGTATTAGGACTTATAATAACCATTAGAATGATCCTAAACATTGCATGGTACCCCAAGGGACGTAGAGGGTGTACCATGAGTCCTTGGAGGTTCTAACAAGTGTAGAATGATTAAAAGAGTATTCTAAAGGCTTAGAATGGTCTAGGAATTTGTATTAGGACTTATAATAACCATTAGAATGATCCTAAACAATGTATGGTACACCACGGGACGTAGAGTGTGTACCATGAGTCCTTGGTTCTAACAAGTGTAGAATGGTTAAGAGAGTATTCTAAAGGCTTAGAATAGTCTTGGAATGTGTATTAGGACTTTTAAGAACCATTAGAATGATCCTAAACATTGCTCGAGTCCCCAAGGGACGTAGAGGGTGCAGCATGAGTCCTTGGAGGTTCTAAAAGTGTAGAATGGTTAAGAGAGTATTCTAAAGGCTTAGAATGGTCTAGGAATGTGTACTAGGACTTATAATAACCATTAGAATGATCCTAAACATTGCATGGTACCCCAAGGGACGTAGAGGGTGTACCATGAGTCCTTGGAGGTTCTAACAAGTGTAGAATGGTTAAAAGAGTATTCTAAAGGCTTAGAATGGTCTAGGAATTTGTATTAGGACTTATAATAACCATTAGAATGATCCTAAACATTACATGGTACCCCAAGGGACGTAGAGGGTGTACCATGAGTCTTTGGAGGTTTTAACAAGTGTAGAATGGTTAAGAGAATTCTAAAGGCTTAGAATGGTCTAGGAATGTGTATTAGGACTTATTAGAACCATTAGAATGATCCTAAACATTGCATGGTACCCCAAGGGACATAGAGGGTGTACCATGAGTCCTTGGAGGTTCTAAGAAGTGTAGAATGGTTAAGAGAGTATTCTAAAGGCTTAGAATGGTCTAGGAAAGTGTACTAGGACTTATAATAACCATTAGAATGATCCTAAACATTGCATGGTACCCCAATGGAAGTAGAGGGTGTAGCATGAGTCCATGGAGGTTCTAACAAGTGTAGAATGGTTAAAAGAGTATTCTAAAGGCTTAGAATGGTCTAGGAATTTGTATTAGGACTTATAATAACCATTAGAATGATCCTAAACAATGTATGGTACACCACGGGACGTAGAGTGTGTACCATGAGTCCTTGGTTCTAACAAGTGTAGAATGGTTAAGAGAGTATTCTAAAGGCTTAGAATAGTCTTGGAATGTGTATTAGGACTTTTAAGAACCATTAGAATGATCCTAAACATTGCTCGAGTCCCCAAGGGACGTAGAGGGTGCAGCATGAGTCCTTGGAGGTTCTAAAAGTGTAGAATGGTTAAGAGAGTATTCTAAAGGCTTAGAATGGTCTAGGAATGTGTACTAGGACTTATAATAACCATTAGAATGATCCTAAACATTGCATGGTACCCCAAGGGACGTAGAGGGTGTACCATGAGTCCTTGGAGGTTCTAACAAGTGTAGAATGGTTAAAAGAGTATTCTAAAGGCTTAGAATGGTCTAGGAATGTGTATTAGGACTTATAATAACCATTAGAATGATTCTAAACATTGCATGGTATCACAAGGGACGTAGAGGGTGTAGCATGAGTCCTTGGATGTTCTAATAAGTGTAGAATGGTTAAGAGAGTATTCTAAAGGCTTAGAATGGTCTTGGAATGTGTATTAGGACTTATAATAACCATTAGAATGATCCTAAACATTGCATGGTACCCCGAGGGACGTAGAGGGTGTACCATGAGTCCTTGGAGGTTCTAACAAGTGTAGAATGGTTAAAAGAGTATTCTAAAGGCTTAGAATGGTCTAGGAATTTGTATTAGGACTTATAATAACCATTAGAATGATCCTAAACATTGCATGGTACCCCAAGCGACGTAGAGGGTGTACCATGAGTCCTTGGAGGTTTTAACAAGTGTAGAATGGTTAAGAGAATTCTAAAGGCTTAGAATGGTCTAGGAATGTGTATTAGGACTTATTAGAACCATTAGAATGATCCTAAACATTGCATGGTACCCCAAGGGACATAGAGGGTGTACCATGAGTCCTTGGAGGTTCTAAGAAGTGTAGAATGGTTAAGAGAGTATTCTAAAGGCTTAGAATGGTCTAGGAAAGTGTACTAGGACTTATAATAACCATTAGAATGATCCTAAACATTGCATGGTACCCCAATGGAAGTAGAGGGTGTAGCATGAGTCCATGGAGGTTCTAACAAGTGTAGAATGGTTAAAAGAGTATTCTAAAGGCTTAGAATGGTCTAGGAATTTGTATTAGGACTTATAATAACCATTAGAATGATCCTAAACATTGCATGGTACCCCATGGGACGTAGAGGGTGTACCATGAGTCCTTGGAGATTTTAACAAGTGTAGAATGGTTAAGAGAATTCTAAAGGCTTAGAATGGTCTAGGAATGTGTATTAGGACTTATAAGAACCATTAGAATGATCCTAAACATTGCATGGTACCCCAAGGGACATAGAGGGTGTACCATGAGTCCATGGAGGTTCTAACAAGTGTCGAATGGTTAAGAGAGTATTCTAAAGGCCTAGAATGGTCTAGGAATGTGTATTAGGACTTATAATAACCATTAGAATGATCCTAAACATTGCACGCTACCCCAAGGGACGTAGAGGGTGTACCATGAGTCCTTGGAGGTTCTAACAAGTGTAGAATGGTTAAGAGAGTATTCTAAAGGCTTAGAATGGTCTAGGAATGTGTAATAGGACTTATAATAACCATTAGAATGATCCTAAAGAAAGCTTGAGTCCCCAAGGGACGTAGAGGGTGTACCATGAGTCCTTGGAGGTTCTAACAAGTGTAGAATGGTTAAGAGAGTATTCTAAAGGCTTAGAATGGTCTTGGAATGTGTATTAGGACTTATAAGAACCATTAGAATGATCGTAAACATTGCTCGAATCCCCAAGGGACGTAGAGGGTGCAGCATGAGTCCTTGGAGGTTCTAATAAGTGTAGAATGGTTAAGAGAGTATTCTAAAGGCTTAGAATGGTCTAGGAAAGTGTACTAGGACTTATAATAACCATTAGAATGATCCTAAACATTGCATGGTACCCCCAGGGAAGTAGAGGGTGTAGCATGAGTCCTTGGAGGTTCTAACAAGTGTAGAATGGTTAAGAGAGTGTTCTAAAGGCTTAGAATGGTCTAGGAAAGTGTACTAGGACTTATAATAACCATTAGAATGATCCTAAACATTGCATGGTACCCCAAGGGAAGTAGAGGGTGTAGCATGAGTCCTTGGAGGTTCTAACAAGTGTAGAATGGTTAAGAGAGTGTTCTAAAGGCTTAGAATGGTCTAGGAATGTGTATTAGGACTTATAATAACCATTAGAATGATCCTAAACATTGCATGGTACCACAAGGGACGTAGAGGGTGTAGCATGAGTCCTTGGATGTTCAAATAAGTGTAGAATGGTTAAGAGAGTATTCTAAAGGCTTAGAATGGTCTTGGAATGTGTATTAGGACTTATAATAACCATTAGAATGATCCTAAACATTGCATGTTACCCCAAGGGACGTAGAGGGTGTACCATGAGTCCTTGGAGGTTCTAACAAGTGTAGAATGGTTAAAAGAGTATTCTAAAGGCTTAGAATGGTCTAGGAATTTGTATTAGGACTTATAATAACCATTAGAATGATCCTAAACAATGTATGGTACACCACGGGACGTAGAGTGTGTACCATGAGTCCTTGGTTCTAACAAGTGTAGAATGGTTAAGAGAGTATTCTAAAGGCTTAGAATAGTCTTGGAATGTGTATTAGGTCTTTTAAGAACCATTAGAATGATCCTAAACATTGCTCGAGTCCCCAAGGGACGTAGAGGGTGCAGCATGAGTCCTTGGAGGTTCTAAAAGTGTAGAATGGTTAAGAGAGTATTCTAAAGGCTTAGAATGGTCTAGGAAAGTGTACTAGGACTTATAATAACCATTAGAATGATCCTAAACATTGCATGGTACCCCCAGGGAAGTAGAGGGTGTAGCATGAGTCCTTGGAGGTTCTAACAAGTGTAGAATGGTTAAGAGAGTGTTCTAAAGGCTTAGAATGGTCTAGGAAAGTGTACTAGGACTTATAATAACCATTAGAATGATCCTAAACATTGCATGGTACCCCAAGGGAAGTAGAGGGTGTAGCATGAGTCCTTGGAGGTTCTAACAAGTGTAGAATGGTTAAGAGAGTGTTCTAAAGGCTTAGAATGGTCTAGGAATGTGTATTAGGACTTATAATAACCATTAGAATGATCCTAAACATTGCATGCTACCGCAAGGGATGTAGAGGGTGTAGAATGAGTCCTTGGAGGTTCTAATAAGTGTAGAATGGTTAAGAGAGTATTCTAAAGGCTTAGAATGGTCTAGGAATGTGTATTAGGACTTATAATAACCATTAGAATGATCCTAAACATTGCATGGTACCCCAAGGGACGTAGAGGGTGTACCATGAGTCCTTGGAGGTTCTAACAAGTGTAGAATGATTAAAAGAGTATTCTAAAGGCTTAGAATGGTCTAGGAATTTGTATTAGGACTTATAATAACCATTAGAATGATCCTAAACAATGTATGGTACACCACGGGACGTAGAGTGTGTACCATGAGTCCTTGGTTCTAACAAGTGTAGAATGGTTAAGAGAGTATTCTAAAGGCTTAGAATAGTCTTGGAATGTGTATTAGGACTTTTAAGAACCATTAGAATGATCCTAAACATTGCTCGAGTCCCCAAGGGACGTAGAGGGTGCAGCATGAGTCCTTGGAGGTTCTAAAAGTGTAGAATGGTTAAGAGAGTATTCTAAAGGCTTAGAATGGTCTAGGAATGTGTACTAGGACTTATAATAACCATTAGAATGATCCTAAACATTGCATGGTACCCCAAGGGACGTAGAGGGTGTACCATGAGTCCTTGGAGGTTCTAACAAGTGTAGAATGGTTAAAAGAGTATTCTAAAGGCTTAGAATGGTCTAGGAATTTGTATTAGGACTTATAATAACCATTAGAATGATCCTAAACATTACATGGTACCCCAAGGGACGTAGAGGGTGTACCATGAGTCTTTGGAGGTTTTAACAAGTGTAGAATGGTTAAGAGAATTCTAAAGGCTTAGAATGGTCTAGGAATGTGTATTAGGACTTATTAGAACCATTAGAATGATCCTAAACATTGCATGGTACCCCAAGGGACATAGAGGGTGTACCATGAGTCCTTGGAGGTTCTAAGAAGTGTAGAATGGTTAAGAGAGTATTCTAAAGGCTTAGAATGGTCTAGGAAAGTGTACTAGGACTTATAATAACCATTAGAATGATCCTAAACATTGCATGGTACCCCAATGGAAGTAGAGGGTGTAGCATGAGTCCATGGAGGTTCTAACAAGTGTAGAATGGTTAAAAGAGTATTCTAAAGGCTTAGAATGGTCTAGGAATTTGTATTAGGACTTATAATAACCATTAGCATGATCCTAAACATTGCATGGTACCCCATGGGACGTAGAGGGTGTACCATGAGTCCTTGGAGATTTTAACAAGTGTAGAATGGTTAAGAGAATTCTAAAGGCTTAGAATGGTCTAGGAATGTGTATTAGGACTTATAAGAACCATTAGAATGATCCTAAACATTGCATGGTACCCCAAGGGACATAGAGGGTGTACCATGAGTCCATGGAGGTTCTAACAAGTGTCGAATGGTTAAGAGAGTATTCTAAAGGCCTAGAATGGTCTAGGAATGTGTATTAGGACTTATAATAACCATTAGAATGATCCTAAACATTGCACGCTACCCCAAGGGACGTAGAGGGTGTACCATGAGTCCTTGGAGGTTCTAACAAGTGTAGAATGGTTAAGAGAGTATTCTAAAGGCTTAGAATGGTCTAGGAATGTGTAATAGGACTTATAATAACCATTAGAATGATCCTAAAGAAAGCTTGAGTCCCCAAGGGACGTAGAGGGTGTACCATGAGTCCTTGGAGGTTCTAACAAGTGTAGAATGGTTAAGAGAGTATTCTAAAGGCTTAGAATGGTCTTGGAATGTGTATTAGGACTTATAAGAACCATTAGAATGATCGTAAACATTGCTCGAATCCCCAAGGGACGTAGAGGGTGCAGCATGAGTCCTTGGAGGTTCTAATAAGTGTAGAATGGTTAAGAGAGTATTCTAAAGGCTTAGAATGGTCTAGGAAAGTGTACTAGGACTTATAATAACCATTAGAATGATCCTAAACATTGCATGGTACCCCCAGGGAAGTAGAGGGTGTAGCATGAGTCCTTGGAGGTTCTAACAAGTGTAGAATGGTTAAGAGAGTGTTCTAAAGGCTTAGAATGGTCTAGGAAAGTGTACTAGGACTTATAATAACCATTAGAATGATCCTAAACATTGCATGGTACCCCAAGGGAAGTAGAGGGTGTAGCATGAGTCCTTGGAGGTTCTAACAAGTGTAGAATGGTTAAGAGAGTGTTCTAAAGGCTTAGAATGGTCTAGGAATGTGTATTAGGACTTATAATAACCATTAGAATGATCCTAAACATTGCATGGTACCACAAGGGACGTAGAGGGTGTAGCATGAGTCCTTGGATGTTCAAATAAGTGTAGAATGGTTAAGAGAGTATTCTAAAGGCTTAGAATGGTCTTGGAATGTGTATTAGGACTTATAATAACCATTAGAATGATCCTAAACATTGCATGTTACCCCAAGGGACGTAGAGGGTGTACCATGAGTCCTTGGAGGTTCAAATAAGTGTAGAATGGTTAAGAGAATATTCTAAAGGCTTAGAATGGTCTAGGAATGTGTACTAGGACTTATAATAACCATTAGAATGATCCTAAACATTGCATGCTACCGCAAGGGATGTAGAGGGTGTAGAATGAGTCCTTGGATGTTCTAATAAGTGTAGAATGGTTAAGAGAGTATTCTAAAGGCTTAGAATGGTCTAGGAATGTGTATTAGGACTTATAATAACCATTAGAATGATTCTAAACATTGCATGGTATCACAAGGGACGTAGAGGGTGTAGCATGAGTCCTTGGATGTTCTAATAAGTGTAGAATGGTTAAGAGAGTATTCTAAAGGCTTAGAATGGTCTAGGAATGTGTACTAGGACTTATAATAACCATTAGAATGATCCTAAACATTGCATGCTACCCCAAGGGATGTAGAGGGTGTAGAATGAGTCCTTGGAGGTTCTAATAAGTGTAGAATGGTTAAGAGAGTGTTCTAAAGGCTTAGAATGGTCTAGGAATGTGTATTAGGACTTATAATAACAATTAGAATGATTCTAAACATTGCATGGTATCACAAGGGACATAGAGGGTGTAGCATGAGTCCTTGGATGTTCAAATAAGTGTAGAATGGTTAAGAGAGTATTCTAAAGGCTTAGAATGGTCTTGGAATGTGTATTAGGACTTATAATAACCATTAGAATGATCCTAAACATTGCATGGTACCCCAAGGGACGTAGAGGGTCTACCATGAGTCCTTGGAGGTTCTAACAAGTGTAGAATGGTTAAAAGAGTATTCTAAAGGCTTAGAATGGTCTAGGAATTTGTATTAGGACTTATAATAACCATTAGAATGATCCTAAACAATGTATGGTACACCACGGGACGTAGAGTGTGTACCATGAGTCCTTGGTTCTAACAAGTGTAGAATGGTTAAGAGAGTATTCTAAAGGCTTAGAATAGTCTTGGAATGTGTATTAGGTCTTTTAAGAACCATTAGAATGATCCTAAACATTGCTCGAGTCCCCAAGGGACGTAGAGGGTGCAGCATGAGTCCTTGGAGGTTCTAAAAGTGTAGAATGGTTAAGAGAGTATTCTAAAGGCTTAGAATGGTCTAGGAATGTGTACTAGGACTTATAATAACCATTAGAATGATCCTAAACATTGCATGCTACCGCAAGGGATGTAGAGGGTGTAGAATGAGTCCTTGGAGGTTCTAATAAGTGTAGAATGGTTAAGAGAGTATTCTAAAGGCTTAGAATGGTCTAGGAATGTGTATTAGGACTTATAATAACCATTAGAATGATTCTAAACATTGCATGGTACCACAAGGGATGTAGAGGGTGTAGCATGAGTCCTTGGATGTTCTAATAATTGTAGAATGGTTAAGAGAGTATTCTAAAGGCTTAGAATGGTCTAGGAATGTGTATTAGGACTTATAATAACCATTAGAATGATCCTAAACAATGCATGGTACCACAAGGGACGTAGAGGGTGTAGCATGAGTCCTTGGATGTTCTAATAAGTGTAGAATGGTTAAGAGAGTATTCTAAAGGCTTAGAATGGTCTTGGAATGTGTATTAGGACTTATAAGAACCATTAGAATGATCCTAAACATTGCATGGTACCCCAAGGGACATAGAGGGTGTACCATGAGTCCTTGGAGGTTCTAACAAGTATAGAATGGTTAAGAGAGTATTCTAAAGGCTTAGAATGGTCTAGGAATTTGTATTAGGACTTATAATAACCATTAGAATGATCCTAAACATTGCATGGTACACCACGGGACGTAGAGTGTGTACCATGAGTCCTTGGAGGTTCTAACAAGTGTAGAATGGTTAAAAGAGTATTCTAAAGGCTTAGAATGGTCTAGGAATTTGTATTAGGACTTATAATAACCATTAGAATGATCCTAAACAATGTATGGTACACCACGGGACGTAGAGTGTGTACCATGAGTCCTTGGTTCTAACAAGTGTAGAATGGTTAAGAGAGTATTCTAAAGGCTTAGAATAGTCTTGGAATGTGTATTAGGACTTTTAAGAACCATTAGAATGATCCTAAACATTGCTCGAGTCCCCAACGGACGTAGAGGGTGCAGCATGAGTCCTTGGAGGTTCTAAAAGTGTAGAATGGTTAAGAGAGTTTTCTAAAGGCTTAGAATGGTCTAGGAATGTGTACTAGGACTTATAATAACCATTAGAATGATCCTAAACATTGCATGCTACCGCAAGGGATGTAGAGGGTGTAGAATGAGTCCTTGGAGGTTCTAATAAGTGTAGAATGGTTAAGAGAGTATTCTAAAGGCTTAGAATGGTCTAGGAATGTGTATTAGGACTTATAATAACCATTAGAATGATTCTAAACATTGCATGGTATCACAAGTGACGTAGAGGGTGTAGCATGAGTCCTTGGATGTTCTAATAAGTGTAGAATGGTTAAGAGAGTATTCTAAAGGCTTAGAATGGTCTTGGAATGTGTATTAGGACTTATAATAACCATTAGAATGATCCTAAACATTGCATGGTACCCCAAGGGACGTAGAGGGTGTACCATGAGTCCTTGGAGGTTCTAACAAGTGTAGAATGGTTAAGAGAGTATTCTAAAGGCTTAGAATGGTCTAGGAATGTGTAATAGGACTTATAATAACCATTAGAATGATCCTAAAGAAAGCTTGAGTCCCCAAGGGACGTAGAGGGTGTAGCATGAGTCCTTGGATGTTCTAACAAGTGTAGAATGGTTAAGAGAGTATTCTAAAGGCTTAGAATGGTCTTGGAATGTGTATTAGGACTTATAATAACCAATAGAATGATCCTAAACATTGCATGGTACCCCAAGGGACGTAGAGGGTGTACCATGAGTCCTTGGAGGTTCTAACAAGTGTAGAATGGTTAAAAGAGTATTCTAAAGGCTTAGAATGGTCTAGGAATTTGTATTAGGACTTATAATAACCATTAGAATGATCCTAAACATTGCATGGTACCCCAAGGGACGTAGAGGGTGTACCATGAGTCCTTGGAGGTTTTAACAAGTGTAGAATGGTTAAGAGAATTCTAAAGGCTTAGAATGGTCTAGGAATGTGTATTAGGACTTATAAGAACCATTAGAATGATCCTAAACATTGCATGGTACCCCAAGGGACATAGAGGGTACCATGAGTCCTTGGAGGTTCTAACAAGTGTCGAATGGTTAAGAGAGTATTCTAAAGGCCTAGAATGGTCTAGGAATGTGTAATAGGACTTATAATAACCATTAGAATGATCCTGAACATTGCATGGTACCACAAGGGACGTAGAGGGTGTAGCATGAGTCCTTGGATGTTCTAACAAGTGTAGAATGGTTAAGAGAGTATTCTAAAGACCTAGAATGGTCTTGGAATGTGTATTAGGACTTATAATAACCATTAGAATGATCCTAAACATTGCATGGTACCCCAAGGGACGTAGAGGGTGTACCATGAGTCCTTGGAGGTTTTAACAAGTGTAGAATGGTTAAGAGAATTCTAAAGGCTTAGAATGGTCTAGGAATGTGTATTAGGACTTATAAGAACCATTAGAATGATCCTAAACATTGCATGGTACCCCAAGGGACATAGAGGGTGTACCATGAGTCCATGGAGGTTCTAACAAGTGTCGAATGGTTAAGAGAGTATTCTAAAGGCCTAGAATGGTCTAGGAATGTGTATTAGGACTTATAATAACCATTAGAATGATCCTAAACATTGCATGCTACCCCAAGGGACGTAGAGGGTGTACCATGAGTCCTTGGAGGTTCTAACAAGTGTAGAATGGTTAAGAGAGTATTCTAAAGGCTTAGAATGGTCTAGGAATGTGTAATAGGACTTATAATAACCATTAGAATGATCCTAAAGAAAGCTTGAGTCCCCAAGGGACGTAGAGGGTGTAGCATGAGTCCTTGGATGTTCTAACAAGTGTAGAATGGTTAAGAGAGTATTCTAAAGGCTTAGAATGGTCTTGGAATGTGTATTAGGACTTATAATAACCAATAGAATGATCCTAAACATTGCATGGTACCCCAAGGGACGTAGAGGGTGTACCATGAGTCCTTGGAGGTTCTAACAAGTGTAGAATGGTTAAAAGAGTATTCTAAAGGCTTAGAATGGTCTAGGAATTTGTATTAGGACTTATAATAACCATTAGAATGATCCTAAAGATTACATGGTACCCCAAGGGACGTAGAGGGTGTACCATGAGTCCTTGGAGGTTTTAACAAGTGTAGAATGGTTAAGAGAATTCTAAAGGCTTAGAATGGTCTAGGAATGTGTATTAGGACTTATTAGAACCATTAGAATGATCCTAAACATTGCATGGTACCCCAAGGGACATAGAGGGTGTACCATGAGTCCTTGGAGGTTCTAAGAAGTGTAGAATGGTTAAGAGAGTATTCTAAAGGCTTAGAATGGTCTAGGAAAGTGTACTAGGACTTATAATAACCATTAGAATGATCCTAAACATTGCATGGTACCCCATTGGAAGTAGAGGGTGTAGCATGAGTCCTTGGAGGTTCTAACAAGTGTAGAATGGTTAAAAGAGTATTCTAAAGGCTTAGAATGGTCTAGGAATTTGTATTAGGACTTATAATAACCATTAGAATGATCCTAAACATTGCATGGTACCCCAAGGGACGTAGAGGGTGTACCATGAGTCCTTGGAGGTTCTAACAAGTGTAGAATGGTTAAAAGAGTATTCTAAAGGCTTAGAATGGTCTAGGAATTTGTATTAGGACTTATAATAACCATTAGAATGATCCTAAACAATGTATGGTACACCACGGGACGTAGAGTGTGTACCATGAGTCCTTGGTTCTAACAAGTGTAGAATGGTTAAGAGAGTATTCTAAAGGCTTAGAATAGTCTTGGAATGTGTATTAGGACTTTTAAGAACCATTAGAATGATCCTAAACATTGCTCGAGTCCCCAAGGGACGTAGAGGGTGCAGCATGAGTCCTTGGAGGTTCTAAAAGTGTAGAATGGTTAAGAGAGTATTCTAAAGGCTTAGAATGGTCTAGGAATTTGTATTAGGACTTATAATAACCATTAGAATGATCCTAAACATTACATGGTACCCCAAGGGACGTAGAGGGTGTACCATGAGTCCTTGGAGGTTTTAACAAGTGTAGAATGGTTAAGAGAATTCTAAAGGCTTAGAATGGTCTAGGAATGTGTATTAGGACTTATTAGAACCATTAGAATGATCCTAAACATTGCATGGTACCCCAAGGGACATAGAGGGTGTACCATGAGTCCTTGGAGGTTCTAACAAGTGTAGAATGGTTAAGAGAGTGTTCTAAAGGCTTAGAATGGTCTAGGAATGTGTATTAGGACTTATAATAACCATTAGAATGATCCTAAACATTGCATGGTACCACAAGGGACGTAGAGGGTGTAGCATGAGTCCTTGGATGTTCTAATAAGTGTAGAATGGTTAAGAGAGTATTCTAAAGGCTTAGAATGGTCTTGGAATGTGTATTAGGACTTATAATAACCATTAGAATGATCCTAAACATTGCATGGTACCCCAAGGGACGTAGAGGGTGTACCATGAGTCCTTGGAGGTTCTAACAAGTGTAGAATGGTTAAAAGAGTATTCTAAAGGCTTAGAATGGTCTAGGAATTTGTATTAGGACTTATAATAACCATTAGAATGATCCTAAACAATGTATGGTACACCACGGGACGTAGAGTGTGTACCATGAGTCCTTGGTTCTAACAAGTGTAGAATGGTTAAGAGAGTATTCTAAAGGCTTAGAATAGTCTTGGAATGTGTATTAGGACTTTTAAGAACCATTAGAATGATCCTAAACATTGCTCGAGTCCCCAAGGGACGTAGAGGGTGCAGCATGAGTCCTTGGAGGTTCTAAAAGTGTAGAATGGTTAAGAGAGTATTCTAAAGGCTTAGAATGGTCTAGGAATGTGTACTAGGACTTATAATAACCATTAGAATGATCCTAAACATTGCATGCTACCGCAAGGGATGTAGAGGGTGTAGAATGAGTCCTTGGAGGTTCTAATAAGTGTAGAATGGTTAAGAGAGTATTCTAAAGGCTTAGAATGGTCTAGGAATGTGTATTAGGACTTATAATAACCATTAGAATGATTCTAAACATTGCATGGTATCACAAGGGACGTAGAGGGTGTAGCATGAGTCCTTGGATGTTCTAATAAGTGTAGAATGGTTAAGAGAGTATTCTAAAGGCTTAGAATGGTCTTGGAATGTGTATTAGGACTTATAATAACCATTAGAATGATCCTAAACATTGCATGGTACCCCGAGGGACGTAGAGGGTGTACCATGAGTCCTTGGAGGTTCTAACAAGTGTAGAATGGTTAAAAGAGTATTCTAAAGGCTTAGAATGGTCTAGGAATTTGTATTAGGACTTATAATAACCATTAGAATGATCCTAAACATTGCATGGTACCCCAAGCGACGTAGAGGGTGTACCATGAGTCCTTGGAGGTTTTAACAAGTGTAGAATGGTTAAGAGAATTCTAAAGGCTTAGAATGGTCTAGGAATGTGTATTAGGACTTATAAGAACCATTAGAATGATCCTAAACATTTCATGGTACCCCAAGGGACATAGAGGGTGTACCATGAGTCCATGGAGGTTCTAACAAGTGTCGAATGGTTAAGAGAGTATTCTAAAGGCCTAGAATGGTATAGGAATGTGTATTAGAACTTATAATAACCATTAGAATGATCCTAAACATTGCATGCTACCCCAAGGGACGTAGAGGGTGTACCATGAGTCCTTGGAGGTTCTAACAAGTGTAGAATGGTTAAGAGAGTATTCTAAAGGCTTAGAATGGTCTAGCAATGTGTAATAGGACTTATAATAACCATTAGAATGATCCTAAAGAAAGCTTGAGTCCCCAAGGGACGTAGAGGGTGTAGCATGAGTCCTTGGATGTTCTAACAAGTGTAGAATGGTTAATAGAGTATTCTAAAGGCCTAGAAGATCTTGGAATGTGTATTAGGACTTATAATAACCATTAGAATGATCCTAAACATTGCATGGTACCCCAAGGGACGTAGAGGGTGTACCATGAGTCCTTGGAGGTTCTAACAAGTGTAGAATGGTTAAAAGAGTATTCTAAAGGCTTAGAATGGTCTAGGAATTTGTATTAGGACTTATAATAACCATTAGAATGATCCTAAACATTACATGGTACCCCAAGGGACGTAGAGGGTGTACCATGAGTCCTTGTAGGTTTTAACAAGTGTAGAATGGTTAAGAGAATTCTAAAGGCTTAGAATGGTCTAGGAATGTGTATTAGGACTTATTAGAACCATTAGAATGATCCTAAACATTGCATGGTACCCCAAGGGACATAGTGGGTGTACCATGAGTCCTTGGAGGTTCTAAGAAGTGTAGAATGGTTAATAGAGTATTCTAAAGGCTTAGAATGGTCTAGGAAAGTGTACTAGGACTTATAATAACCATTAGAATGATCCTAAACATTGCATGATACCCCAATGGAAGTAGAGGGTGTAGCATGAGTCCTTGGAGGTTCTAACAAGTGTAGAATGGTTAAAAGAGTATTCTAAAGGCTTAGAATGGTCTAGGAATTTGTATTAGGACTTATAATAACCATTAGAATGATCCTAAACATTGCATGGTACCCCAAGGGACGTAGAGGGTGTACCATGAGTCCTTGGAGGTTTTAACAAGTGTAGAATGGTTAAGAGAATTCTAAAGGCTTAGAATGGTCTAGGAATGTGTATTAGGACTTATAAGAACCATTAGAATGATCCTAAACATTGCATGGTACCCCAAGGGACATAGAGGGTGTACCATGAGTCCATGGAGGTTCTAACAAGTGTCGAATGGTTAAGAGAGTATTCTAAAGGCCTCGAATGGTCTAGGAATGTGTATTAGGACTTATAATAACCATTAGAATGATCCTAAACATTGAATGCTACCCCAAGGGACGTAGAGGGTGTACCATGAGTCCTTGGAGGTTCTAACAAGTGTAGAATGGTTAAGAGAGTATTCTAAAGGCTTAGAATGGTCTAGGAATGTGTAATAGGACTTATAATAACCATTAGAATGATCCTAAAGAAAGCTTGAGTCCCCAAGGGACGTAGAGGGTGTACCATGAGTCCTTGGATGTTCTAACAAGTGTAGAATGGTTAAGAGAGTATTCTAAAGGCTTAGAATGGTCTTGGAATGTGTATTAGGACTTATAATAACCATTAGAATGATCCTAAACATTGCATGGTACCCCAAGGGACGTAGAGGGTGTACCATGAGTCCTTGGAGGTTCTAACAAGTGTAGAATGGTTAAAAGAGTATTCTAAAGGCTTAGAATGGTCTAGGAATTTGTATTAGGACTTATAATAACCATTAGAATGATCCTAAACATTACATGGTACCCCAAGGGACGTAGAGGGTGTACCATGAGTCCTTGGAGGTTTTAACAAGTGTAGAATGGTTAAGAGAATTCTAAAGGCTTAGAATGGTCTAGGAATGTGTATTAATACTTATAAGAACCATTAGAATGATCCTAAACATTGCGTGGTACCCCAAGGGACATAGAGGGTGTACCATGAGTCCTTGGAGGTTCTAACAAGTGTCGAATGGTTAAGAGAGTATTCTAAAGGCCTAGAATGGTCTAGCAATGTGTATTCGGACTTATAATAACCATTAGAATGATCCTAAACATTGCATGCTACCCCAAGGGACGTAGAGGGTGTACCATGAGTTCTTGGAGGTTCTAACAAGTGTAGAATGTTAAGAGAGTATTCTAAAGGCTTAGAATGGTCTAGGAATGTGTATTAGGACTTATAATAACCATTAGAATGATCCTAAAGAAAGCTTGAGTCCCCAAGGGACGTAGAGGGTGTACCATGAGTCCTTGGAGGTTCTAACAAGTGTAGAATGGTTAAGAGAGTATGCTAACGGCTTAGAATGGTCTAGGAATGTGTATTAGGACTTATAATAACCATTAGAATGATTCTAAACATTGCATGGCACCCCAAGGGACATAGAGGGTGTACCATGAGTCCTTGGAGGTTCTAACAAGTGTCGAATGGTTAAGAGAGTATTCTAAAGGCTTAGAATGGTCTAGGAATGTGTACTAGGACTTATAATAACCATTAGAATGATCCTAAACATTGCATGCTACCCCAAGGGATGTAGAGGGTGTAGAATGAGTCCTTGGAGGTTCTAATAAGTGTAGAATGGTTAAGAGAGTATTAAAAAGGCTTAGAATGGTCTAGGAATGTGTATTAGGACTTATAATAACCATTAGAATGATTCTAAACATTGCATGGTATCACAAGGGACGTAGAGGGTGTAGCATGAGTCCTTGGATGTTCTAATAAGTGTAGAATGGTTAAGAGAGTATTCTAAAGGCTTAGAATGGTCTTGGAATGTGTATTAGGACTTATAATAACCATTAGAATGATCCTAAACATTGCATGGTACCCCGAGGGACGTAGAGGGTGTACCATGAGTCCTTGGAGGTTCTAACAAGTGTAGAATGGTTAAAAGAGTATTCTAAAGGCTTAGAATGGTCTAGGAATTTGTATTAGGACTTATAATAACCATTAGAATGATCCTAAACATTGCATGGTACCCCAAGGGACGTAGAGGGTGTACCATGAGTCCTTGGAGGTTTTAACAAGTGTAGAATGGTTAAGAGAATTCTAAAGGCTTAGAATGGTCTAGGAATGTGTATTAGGACTTATAAAAACCATTAGAATGATCCTAAACATTGCATGGTACCCCAAGGGACATAGAGGGTGTACCATGAGTCCTTGGAGGTTCTAACAAGTGTCGAATGGTTAAAAGAGTATTCTAAAGGCTTAGAATGGTCTAGGAATTTGTATTAGGACTTATAATAACCATTAGAATGATCCTAAACATTGCATGGTACCCCGAGGGACGTAGAGGGTGTACCATGAGTCCTTGGAGGTTCTAACAAGTGTAGAATGGTTAAGAGAGTATTCTAAAGGCTTAGAATGGTCTAGGAATGTGTAATAGGACTTATAATAACCATTAGAATGATCCTAAACAATGCTTGAGTCCCCAAGGGACGTAGAGGGTGTACCATGAGTCCTTGGAGGTTCTAACAAGTGTAGAATGGTTAAGAGAGTATGCTAACGGCTTAGAATGGTCTAGGAATGTGTATTAGGACTTATAATAACCATTAGAATGATTCTAAACATTGCATGGCACCCCAAGGGACATAGAGGGTGTACCATGAGTCCTTGGAGGTTCTAACAAGTGTCGAATGGTTAAGAGAGTATTCTAAAGGCCTAGAATGGTCTAGGAATGTGTATTAGGACTTATTATAACCATTAGAATGATCCTAAACATTGCATGCTACCCCAAGGGACGTAGAGGGTGTACCATGAGTCCTTGGAGGTTCTAACAAGTGTAGAATGGTTAAGAGAGTATTCTAAAGGCCTAGAATGGTCTAGGAATGTGTATTAGGACTTATAATAACCATTAGAATGATCCTAAACATTGCATGGTACCCCAAGGGACATAGAGGGTGTACCATGAGTCCATGGAGGTTCTAACAAGTGTCGAATGGTTAAGAGAGTATTCTAAAGGCCTCGAATGGTCTAGGAATGTGTATTAGGACTTATAATAACCATTAGAATGATCCTAAACATTGAATGCTACCCCAAGGGACGTAGAGGGTGTACCATGAGTCCTTGGAGGTTCTAACAAGTGTAGAATGGTTAAGAGAGTATTCTAAAGGCTTAGAATGGTCTAGGAATGTGTAATAGGACTTATAATAACCATTAGAATGATCCTAAAGAAAGCTTGAGTCCCCAAGGGACGTAGAGGGTGTAGCATGAGTCCTTGGATGTTCTAACAAGTGTAGAATGGTTAAGAGAGTATTCTAAAGGCTTAGAATGGTCTTGGAATGTGTATTAGGACTTATAATAACCATTAGAATGATTCTAAACATTACATGGTACCCCAAGGGACGTAGAGGGTGTACCATGAGTCCTTGGAGGTTTTAACAAGTGTAGAATGGTTAAGAGAATTCTAAAGGCTTAGAATGGTCTAGGAATGTGTACTAGGACTTATAATAACCATTAGAATGATCCTAAACATTGCATGGTACCGCAAGGGAAGTAGAGGGTGTAGCATGAGTCCTTGGAGGTTCTAACAAGTGTAGAATGGTTAAGAGAGTGTTCTAAAGGCTTAGAATGGTCTAGGAATGTGTATTAGGACTTATAATAACCATTAGAATGATCCTAAACATTGCATGGTACCCCAAGGGACGTAGAGGGTGTACCATGAGTCCTTGGAGGTTCTAACAAGTGTAGAATAGTTAACAGAGTATTCTAAAGGCTTAGAATGGTCTAGGAATGTGTAATAGGACTTATAATAACCATTAGAATGATCCTAAACAATGCTTGAGTCCCCAAGGGACGTAGAGGGTGTACCATGAGTCCTTGGAGGTTCTAACAAGTGTAGAATGGTTAAGAGAGTATTCTAACGGCTTAGAATGGTCTAGGAATGTGTATTTGGACTTATAAGAACCATTAGAATGATCCTAAACAATGTATGGTACCCCACGGGTCGTAGAGTGTGTACCATGAGTCCTTGGTTCTAACAAGTGTAGAATGGTTAAGAGAGTATTCTAAAGGCTTAGAATAGTCTTGGAATGTGTATTAGGACTTTTAAGAACCATTAGAATGATCCTAAACATTGCTCGAGTCCCCAAGGGACGTAGAGGGTGCAGCATGAGTCCTTGGAGGTTCTAAAAGTGTAGAATGGTTAAGAGAGTATTCTAAAGGCTTAGAATGGTCGAGGAATGTGTACTAGGACTTATAATAACCATTAGAATGATCCTAAACATTACATGCTACCCCAAGGGATGTAGAGGGTGTACCATGAGTCCTTGGAGGTTCTAACAAGTGTAGAATGGTTAAAAGAGTATTCTAAAGGCTTAGAATGGTCTAGGAATGTGTATTAGGACTTATTAGAACCATTAGAATGATCCTAAACATTGCATGGTACCCCAAGGGACATAGAGGGTGTACCATGAGTCCTTGGAGGTTCTAAGAAGTGTAGAATGGTTAAGAGAGTATTCTAAAGGCTTAGAATGGTCTAGGAAAGTGTACTAGGACTTATAATAACCATTAGAATCATCCTAAACATTGCATGGTACCCCAAGGGAAGTAGAGGGTGTAGCATGAGTCCTTGGAGGTTCTAACAAGTGTAGAATGGTTAAGAGAGTATTCTAAAGGCTTAGAATGGTCTAGGAATGTGTATTAGGACTTATTAGAACCATTAGAATGATCCTAAACATTGCATGGTACCCCAAGGGACATAGAGGGTGTACCATGAGTCCTTGGAGGTTCTAAGAAGTGTAGAATGGTTAAGAGAGTATTCTAAAGGCTTAGAATGGTCTAGGAAAGTGTACTAGGACTTATAATAACCATTAGAATCATCCTAAATATTGCATGGTACCCCAAGGGAAGTAGAGGGTGTAGCATGAGTCCTTGGAGGTTCTAACAAGTGTAGAATGGTTAAGAGAGTATTCTAAAGGCTTAGAATGGTCTAGGAAAGTGTATTAGGACTTATTAGAACCATTAGAATGATCCTAAACATTGCATGGTACCCCAAGGGACATAGAGGGTGTACCATGAGTCCTTGGAGGTTCTAAGAAGTGTAGAATGGTTAAGAGAGTATTCTAAAGGCTTAGAATGGTCTAGGAAAGTGTACTAGGACTTATAATAACCATTAGAATCATCCTAAACATTGCATGGTGCCCCAAGGGAAGTAGAGGGTGTAGCATGAGTCCTTGGAGGTTCTAACAAGTGTAGAATAGTTAACAGAGTATTCTAAAGGCTTAGAATGGTCTAGGAATTTGTATTAGGACTTATAATAACCATTAGAATGATCCTAAACATTGCATGGTACCCCAAGGGACGTAGAGGGTGTACCATGAGTCCTTGGAGGTTTTAACAAGTGTAGAATGGTTAAGAGAATTCTAAAGGCTTAGAATGGTCTAGGAATGTGTATTAGGACTTATAAGAACCATTAGAATGATTCTAAACATTGCATGGTACCCCAAGGGACATAGAGGGTGTACCATGAGTCCTTGG
The DNA here is from genome assembly GCA_037953625.1 of Crotalaria pallida. Taxonomy (NCBI): domain Eukaryota; kingdom Viridiplantae; phylum Streptophyta; class Magnoliopsida; order Fabales; family Fabaceae; genus Crotalaria; species Crotalaria pallida. Next base: position 59,009,360 of record CM075655.1, on the reverse strand, counting down.
AGGTTCTAACAAGTGTAGAATGGTTAAAGGAGTATTCTAAAGGCTTAGAATGGTCTCGGAATTTGTATTAGGACTTATAATAACCATTAGAATGATCCTAAACATTGCATGGTACCCCAAGGGACATAGAGGGTGTACCATGAGTCCTTGGAGGTTCTAACAAGTGTAGAATGGTTAAAGGAGTATTCTAAAGGCTTAGAATGGTCTCGGAATTTGTATTAGGACTTATAATAACCATTAGAATGATCCTAAACATTGCATGGTACCCCAAGGGACATAGAGGGTGTACCATGAGTCCTTGGAGGTTCTAAGAAGTGTAGAATGGTTAAGAGAGTATTCTAAAGGCTTAGAATGGTCTAGGAAAGTGTACTAGGACTTATAATAACCATTAGAATCATCCTAAACATTGCATGGTACCCCAAGGGACATAGAGGGTGTACCATGAGTCCTTGGAGGTTCTAACAAGTGTAGAATAGTTAACAGAGTATTCTAAAGGCTTAGAATGGTCTAGGAATTTGTATTAGGACTTATAATAACCATTAGAATGATCCTAAACATTGCATGGTACCCCAAGGGACGTAGAGGGTGTACCATGAGTCCTTGGAGGTTTTAACAAGTGTAGAATGGTTATGAGAATTCTAAAGGCTTAGAATGGTCTAGGAATGTGTATTAGGACTTATAAGAACCATTAGAATGATCCTAAACATTGCATGGTACCCCAAGGGACATAGAGGGTGTACCATGAGTCCTTGGAGGTTCTAACAAGTGTAGAATGGTTAAAGGAGTATTCTAAAGGCTTAGAATGGTCTCGGAATTTGTATTAGGACTTATAATAGCCATTAGAATGATCCTAAACATTGCATGGTACCCCAAGGGACGTAGAGGGTGTACCATGAGTCCTTGGAGGTTTTAACAAGTGTAGAATGGTTATGAGAATTCTAAAGGCTTAGAATGGTCTAGGAATGTGTATTAGGACTTATAAGAACCATTAGAATGATCCTAAACATTGCATGGTACCCCAAGGGACATAGAGGGTGTACCATGAGTCCTTGGAGGTTCTAACAAGTGTAGAATGGTTAAAGGAGTATTCTAAAGGCTTAGAATGGTCTCGGAATTTGTATTAGGACTTATAATAGCCATTAGAATGATCCTAAACATTGCATGGTACCCCAAGGGACGTAGAGGGTGTACCATGAGTCCTTGGAGGTTTTAACAAGTGTAGAATGGTTAAGAGAATTCTAAAGGCTTAGAATGGTCTAGGAATGTGTATTAGGACTTATAAGAACCATTAGAATGATCCTAAACATTGCATGGTACCCCAAGGGACATAGAGGGTGTACCATGAGTCCTTGGAAGTTCTAACAAGTGTCGAATGGTTAAGAGAGTATTCTAAAGGCCTAGAATGGTCTAGGAATGTGTATTAGGACTTATAATAACCATTAGAATGATCCTAAACATTGCATGCTACCCCAAGGGACGTAGAGGGTGTACCATGAGTCGTTGGAGGTTCTAACAAGTGTAGAATGGTCAAGAGAGTATTCTAAAGGCTTAGAATGGTCTAGGAATGTGTAATAGGACTTATAATAACCATTAGAATGATCCTAAAGAAAGCTTGAGTCCCCAAGGGACGTAGAGGGTGTACCATGAGTCCTTGGAGGTTCTAACAAGTGTAGAATGGTTAAGAGAGTATTCTAAAGGCTTAGAATGGTCTTGGAATGTGTATTAGGACTTATAAGAACCATTAGAATGATCCTAAACATTGCTCGAATCCCCAAGGGACGTAGAGGGTGCAGCATGAGTCCTTGGAGGTTCTAATAAGTGTAGAATGGTTAAGAGAGTATTCTAAAGGCTTAGAATGGTCTAGGAAAGTGAACTAGGACTTATAATAACCATTAGAATGATCCTAAACATTGCATGGTACCCCAAGGGAAGTAGAGGGTGTAGCATGAGTCCTTGGAGGTTCTAATAAGTGTAGAATGGTTAAGAGAGTATTCTAAAGGCTTAGAATGGTCTAGGAAAGTGTACTAGGACTTATAATAACCATTAGAATGATCCTAAACATTGCATGGTACCGCAAGGGAAGTAGAGGGTGTAGCATGAGTCCTTAGAGGTTCTAACAAGTGTAGAATGGTTAAGAGAGTGTTCTAAAGGCTTAGAATGGTCTAGGAATGTGTATTAGGACTTATAATAACCATTAGAATGATCCTAAACATTGCATGGTACCCCAAGGGACGTAGAGGGTGTAGCATGAGTCCTTGGAGGTTCTAACAAGTGTAGAATGGTTAAGAGAGTGTTCTAAAGGCTTAGAATGGTCTAGGAATGTGTAATAGGACTTATAATAACCATTAGAATGATCCTAAACAATGCTTGAGTCCCCAAGGGAAGTAGAGGGTGCAGCATGAGTCCTTGGAGGTTCTAATAAGTGTAGAATGATTAAGAGAGTATTCTAAAGGCTTAGAATGGTCTAGGAAAGTGTACTAGGACTTATAATAACCATTAGAATGATCATAAACATTGTATGGTACCCCAAGGGAAGTAGAGGGTGTAGCATGAGTCCTTGGAGGTTCTAACAAGTGCAGAATGGTTAAGAGAGTGTTCTAAAGGCTTAGAATGGTCTAGGAAAGTGTACTAGGACTTATAATAACCATTAGAATGATCCTAAACATTGCATGGTACCCCAAGGGAAGTAGAGGGTGTAGCATGAGTCCTTGGAGGTTCTAACAAGTGTAGAATGGTTAAGAGAGTGTTCTAAAGGCTTAGAATGGTCTAGGAATGTGTAATAGGACTTATAATAACCATTAGAATGATCCTAAACAATGCTTGAGTCCCCAAGGGACGTAGAGGGTGTACCATGAGTCCTTGGAGGTTCTAACAAGTGTAGAATGGTTAAGAGAGTATTCTAATGGCTTAGAATGGTCTAGGAATGTGTATTTGGACTTATAAGAACCATTAGAATGATCCTAAACAATGTATGGTACCCCACGGGACGTAGAGTGTGTACCATGAGTCCTTGGTTCTAACAAGTGTAGAATGGTTAAGAGAGTATTCTAAAGGCTTAGAATAGTCTTGGAATGTGTATTAGGACTTTTAAGAACCATTAGAATGATCCTAAACATTGCTAGAGTCCCCAAGGGACGTAGAGGGTGCAGCATGAGTCCTTGGAGGTTCTAAAAGTGTAGAATGGTTAAGAGAGTATTCTAAAGGCTAAGAATGGTCTAGGAATGTGTACTAGGACTTATAATAACCATTAGAATGATCCTAAACATTGCATGCTACCCCAAGGGATGTAGAGGGTGTAGAATGAGTCCTTGGAGGTTCTAATAAGTGTAGAATGGTTAAGAGAGTATTAAAAAGGCTTAGAATGGTCTAGGAATGTGTATTAGGACTTATAATAACCATTAGAATGATTCTAAACATTGCATGGTATCACAAGGGACGTAGAGGGTGTAGCATGAGTCCTTGGATGTTCTAATAAGTGTAGAATGGTTAAGAGAGTATTCTAAAGGCTTAGAATGGTCTTGGAATGTGTATTAGGACTTATAATAATCATTAGAATGATCCTAAACATTGCATGGTACCCCGAGGGACGTAGAGGGTGTACCATGAGTCCTTGGAGGTTCTAACAAGTGTAGAATGGTTAAAAGAGTATTCTAAAGGCTTAGAATGGTCTAGGAATTTGTATTAGGACTTATAATAACCATTAGAATGATCCTAAACATTGCATGGTACCCCAAGGGACGTAGAGGGTGTACCATGAGTCATTGGAGGTTTTAACAAGTGTAGAATGGTTAAGAGAATTCTAAAGGCTTAGAATGGTCTAGGAATGTGTATTAGGACTTATAAGAACCATTAGAATGATCCTAAACATTGCATGGTACCCCAAGAGACATAGAGGGTGTACCATGAGTCCTTGGAGGTTCTAACAAGTGTAGAATGGTTAAAGGAGTATTCTAAAGGCTTAGAATGGTCTAGGAATTTGTATTAGGACTTATAATAACCATTAGAATGATCCTAAACATTGCATGGTACCCCAAGGGACGTAGAGGGTGTACCATGAGTCCTTGGAGGTTTTAACAAGTGTAGAATGGTTAAGAGAATTCTAAAGGCTTAGAATGGTCTAGGAATGTGTATTAGGACTTATAAGAACCATTAGAATGATCCTAAACATTGCATGGTACCCCAAGGGACATAGAGTGTGTACCATGAGTCCTTGGAGGTTCTAACAAGTGTCGAATGGTTAAGAGAGTATTCTAAAGGCCTAGAATGGTCTAGGAATGTGTATTAGGACTTATAATAACCATTAGAATGATCCTAAACATTGCATGCTACCCCAAGGGACGTAGAGGGTGTACCATGAGTCCTTGGAGGTTCTAACAAGTGTAGAATGGTTAAGAGAGTATTCTAAAGGCTTAGAATGGTCTAGGAATGTGTAATAGGACTTATAATAACCATTAGAATGATCCTAAAGAAAGCTTGAGTCCCCAAGGGACGTAGAGGGTGTACCATGAGTCCTTGGAGGTTCTAACAAGTGTAGAATGGTTAAGAGAGTATTCTAAAGGCTTAGAATGGTCTTGGAATGTGTATTAGGACTTATAAGAACCATTAGAATGATCCTAAACATTGCTCGAATCCCCAAGGGACGTAGAGGGTGCAGCATGAGTCCTTGGAGGTTCTAATAAGTGTAGAATGGTTAAGAGAGTATTCTAAAGGCTTAGAATGGTCTAGGAAAGTGAACTAGGACTTATAATAACCATTAGAATGATCCTAAACATTGCATGGTACCCCAAGGGAAGTAGAGGGTGTAGCATGAGTCCTTGGAGGTTCTAATAAGTGTAGAATGGTTAAGAGAGTATTCTAAAGGCTTAGAATGGTCTAGGAAAGTGTACTAGGACTTATAATAACCATTAGAATGATCCTAAACATTGCATGGTACCGCAAGGGAAGTAGAGGGTGTAGCATGAGTCCTTAGAGGTTCTAACAAGTGTAGAATGGTTAAGAGAGTGTTCTAAAGGCTTAGAATGGTCTAGGAATGTGTATTAGGACTTATAATAACCATTAGAATGATCCTAAACATTGCATGGTACCCCAAGGGACGTAGAGGGTGTACCATGAGTCCTTGGAGGTTCTAACAAGTGTAGAATGCTTAAGAGAGTATTCTAAAGGCTTAGAATGGTCTAGGAATGTGTAATAGGACTTATAATAACCATTAGAATGATCCTAAACAATGCTTGAGTCCCCAAGGGACGTAGAGGGTGTACCATGAGTCCTTGGAGGTTCTAACAAGTGTAGAATGGTTAAGAGAGTATTCTAACGGCTTAGAATGGTCTAGGAATGTGTATTTGGACTTATAAGAACCATTAGAATGATCCTAAACAATGTATGGTACCCCAGGGACGTAGAGTGTGTACCATGAGTCCTTGGTTCTAACAAGTGTAGAATGGTTAAGAGAGTATTCTAAAGGCTTAGAATAGTCTTGGAATGTGTATTAGGACTTTTAAGAACCATTAGAATGATCCTAAACATTGCTCGAGTCCCCAAGGGACGTAGAGGGTGCAGCATGAGTCCTTGGAGTTTCTAAAAGTGTAGAATGGTTAAGAGAGTATTCTAAAGGCTTAGAATGGTCTAGGAATGTGTACTAGGACTTATGATAACCATTAGAATGATCCTAAACATTGCATGCTACCGCAAGGGATGTAGAGGGTGTAGAATGAGTCCTTGGAGGTTCTAATAAGTGTAGAATGGTTAAGAGAGTATTCTAAAGGCTTAGAATGGTCTAGGAATGTGTATTAGGACTTATAAGAACCATTAGAATGATCCTAAACATTGCATGGTACCCCAAGGGACATAGAGGGTGTACCATGAGTCCTTGGAGGTTCTAACAAGTGTCGAATGGTTAAGAGAGTATTCTAAAGGCCTAGAATGGTCTAGGAATGTGTATTAGGACTTATAATAACCATTAGAATGATCCTAAACATTGCATGCTACCCCAAGGGACGTAGAGGGTCTACCATGAGTCCTTGGAGGTTCTAACAAGTGTAGAATGGTTAAGAGAGTATTCTAACGGCTTAGAATGGTCTAGGAATGTGTATTTGGACTTATAAGAACCATTAGAATGATCCTAAACAATGTATGGTACCCCAGGGACGTAGAGTGTGTACCATGAGTCCTTGGTTCTAACAAGTGTAGAATGGTTAAGAGAGTATTCTAAAGGCTTAGAATAGTCTTGGAATGTGTATTAGGACTTTTAAGAACCATTAGAATGATCCTAAACATTGCTCGAGTCCCCAAGGGACGTAGAGGGTGCAGCATGAGTCCTTGGAGGTTCTAAAAGTGTAGAATGGTTAAGAGAGTATTCTAAAGGCTTAGAATGGTCTAGGAATGTGTACTAGGACTTATGATAACCATTAGAATGATCCTAAACATTGCATGCTACCCCAAGGGATGTAGAGGGTGTAGAATGAGTCCTTGGAGGTTCTAATAAGTGTAGAATGGTTAAGAGAGTATTCTAAAGGCTTAGAATGGTCTAGGAATGTGTATTAGGACTTATAATAACCATTAGAATGATTCTAAACATTGCATGGTATCACAAGGGACGTAGAGGGTGTAGCATGAGTCCTTGGATGTTCTAATAAGTGTAGAATGGTTAAGAGAGTATTCTAAAGGCTTAGAAAGGTCTTGGAATGTGTATTAGGACTTATAATAACCATTAGAATGATCCTAAACATTGCATGGTACCCCGAGGGACGTAGAGGGTGTACCATGAGTCCTTGGAGGTTCTAACAAGTGTAGAATGGTTAAAAGAGTATTCTAAAGGCTTAGAATGGTCTAGGAATTTGTATTAGGACTTATTAGAACCATTAGAATGATCCTAAACATTGCATGGTACCCCAAGGGACATAGAGGGTGTACCATGAGTCCTTGGAGGTTCTAACAAGTGTAGAATGGTTAAGAGAGTGTTCTAAAGGCTTAGAATGGTCTAGGAATGTGTATTAGGACTTATAATAACCATTAGAATGATCCTAAACATTGCATGGTACCACAAGGGACGTAGAGGGTGTAGCATGAGTCCTTGGATGTTCTAATAAGTGTAGAATGGTTAAGAGAGTATTCTAAAGGCTTAGAATGGTCTTGGAATGTGTATTAGGACTTATAATAACCATTAGAATGATCCTAAACATTGCATGGTACCCCAAGGGACGTAGAGGGTGTACCATGAGTCCTTGGAGGTTCTAACAAGTGTAGAATGGTTAAAAGAGTATTCTAAAGGCTTAGAATGGTCTAGGAATTTGTATTAGGACTTATAATAACCATTAGAATGATCCTAAACAATGTATGGTACACCACGGGACGTAGAGTGTGTACCATGAGTCCTTGGTTCTAACAAGTGTAGAATGGTTAAGAGAGTATTCTAAAGGCTTAGAATAGTCTTGGAATGTGTATTAGGACTTTTAAGAACCATTAGAATGATCCTAAACATTGCTCGAGTCCCCAAGGGACGTAGAGGGTGCAGCATGAGTCCTTGGAGGTTCTAAAAGTGTAGAATGGTTAAGAGAGTATTCTAAAGGCTTAGAATGGTCTAGGAATGTGTACTAGGACTTAAAATAACCATTAGAATGATCCTAAACATTGCATGCTACCGCAAGGGATGTAGAGGGTGTAGAATGAGTCCTTGGAGGTTCTAATAAGTGTAGAATGGTTAAGAGAGTATTCTAAAGGCTTAGAATGGTCTAGGAATGTGTATTAGGACTTATAATAACCATTAGAATGATTCTAAACATTGCATGGTATCACAAGGGACGTAGAGGGTGTAGCATGAGTCCTTGGATGTTCTAATAAGTGTAGAATGGTTAAGAGAGTATTCTAAAGGCTTAGAATGGTCTTGGAATGTGTATTAGGACTTATAATAACCATTAGAATGATCCTAAACATTGCATGGTACCCCGAGGGACGTAGAGGGTGTACCATGAGTCCTTGGAGGTTCTAACAAGTGTAGAATGGTTAAAAGAGTATTCTAAAGGCTTAGAATGGTCTAGGAATTTGTATTAGGACTTATAATAACCATTAGAATGATCCTAAACATTGCATGGTACCCCAAGCGACGTAGAGGGTGTACCATGAGTCCTTGGAGGTTTTAACAAGTGTAGAATGGTTAAGAGAATTCTAAAGGCTTAGAATGGTCTAGGAATGTGTATTAGGACTTATAAGAACCATTAGAATGATCCTAAACATTGCATGGTACCCCAAGGGACATAGAGGGTGTACCATGAGTCCTTGGAGGTTCTAACAAGTGTCGAATGGTTAAGAGAGTATTCTAAAGGCCTAGAATGGTCTAGGAATGTGTATTAGGACTTATAATAACCATTAGAATGATCCTAAACATTGCATGGTACCACAAGGGACGTAGAGGGTGTAGCATGAGTCCTTGGATGTTCTAACAAGTGTAGAATGGTTAAGAGAGTATTCTAAAGGCTTAGAATGGTCTAGGAATGTGTATTAGGACTTATAATAACCATTAGAATGATTCTAAACATTGCATGGTATCACAAGGGACGTAGAGGGTGTAGCATGAGTCCTTGGATGTTCTAATAAGTGTAGAATGGTTAAGAGAGTATTCTAAAGGCTTAGAAAGGTCTTGGAATGTGTATTAGGACTTATAATAACCATTAGAATGATCCTAAACATTGCATGGTACCCCGAGGGACGTAGAGGGTGTACCATGAGTCCTTGGAGGTTCTAACAAGTGTAGAATGGTTAAAAGAGTATTCTAAAGGCTTAGAATGGTCTAGGAATTTGTATTAGGACTTATTAGAACCATTAGAATGATCCTAAACATTGCATGGTACCCCAAGGGACATAGAGGGTGTACCATGAGTCCTTGGAGGTTCTAACAAGTGTAGAATGGTTAAGAGAGTGTTCTAAAGGCTTAGAATGGTCTAGGAATGTGTATTAGGACTTATAATAACCATTAGAATGATCCTAAACATTGCATGGTACCACAAGGGACGTAGAGGGTGTAGCATGAGTCCTTGGATGTTCTAATAAGTGTAGAATGGTTAAGAGAGTATTCTAAAGGCTTAGAATGGTCTTGGAATGTGTATTAGGACTTATAATAACCATTAGAATGATCCTAAACATTGCATGGTACCCCAAGGGACGTAGAGGGTGTACCATGAGTCCTTGGAGGTTCTAACAAGTGTAGAATGGTTAAAAGAGTATTCTAAAGGCTTAGAATGGTCTAGGAATTTGTATTAGGACTTATAATAACCATTAGAATGATCCTAAACAATGTATGGTACACCACGGGACGTAGAGTGTGTACCATGAGTCCTTGGTTCTAACAAGTGTAGAATGGTTAAGAGAGTATTCTAAAGGCTTAGAATGGTCTTGGAATGTGTATTAGGACTTTTAAGAACCATTAGAATGATCCTAAACATTGCTCGAGTCCCCAAGGGACGTAGAGGGTGCAGCATGAGTCCTTGGAGGTTCTAAAAGTGTAGAATGGTTAAGAGAGTATTCTAAAGGCTTAGAATGGTCTAGGAATGTGTACTAGGACTTATAATAACCATTAGAATGATCCTAAACATTGCATGCTACCGCAAGGGATGTAGAGGGTGTAGAATGAGTCCTTGGAGGTTCTAATAAGTGTAGAATGGTTAAGAGAGTATTCTAAAGGCTTAGAATGGTCTAGGAATGTGTATTAGGACTTATAATAACCATTAGAATGATTCTAAACATTGCATGGTATCACAAGGGACGTAGAGGGTGTAGCATGAGTCCTTGGATGTTCTAATAAGTGTAGAATGGTTAAGAGAGTATTCTAAAGGCTTAGAATGGTCTTGGAATGTGTATTAGGACTTATAATAACCATTAGAATGATCCTAAACATTGCATGGTACCCCGAGGGACGTAGAGGGTGTACCATGAGTCCTTGGAGGTTCTAACAAGTGTAGAATGGTTAAAAGAGTATTCTAAAGGCTTAGAATGGTCTAGGAATTTGTATTAGGACTTATAATAACCATTAGAATGATCCTAAACATTGCATGGTACCCCAAGCGACGTAGAGGGTGTACCATGAGTCCTTGGAGGTTTTAACAAGTGTAGAATGGTTAAGAGAATTCTAAAGGCTTAGAATGGTCTAGGAATGTGTATTAGGACTTATAAGAACCATTAGAATGATCCTAAACATTGCATGGTACCCCAAGGGACATAGAGGGTGTACCATGAGTCCTTGGAGGTTCTAACAAGTGTCGAATGGTTAAGAGAGTATTCTAAAGGCCTAGAATGGTCTAGGAATGTGTATTAGGACTTATAATAACCATTAGAATGATCCTAAACATTGCATGGTACCACAAGGGACGTAGAGGGTGTAGCATGAGTCCTTGGATGTTCTAACAAGTGTAGAATGGTTAAGAGAGTATTCTAAAGGCCTAGAATGGTCTTGGAATGTGTATTAGGACTTATAATAACCATTAGAATGATCCTAAACATTGCATGGTACCCCAAGGGACGTAGAGGGTGTACCATGAGTCCTTGGAGGTTCTAACAAGTGTAGAATGGTTAAAAGAGTATTCTAAAGGCTTAGAATAGTCTTGGAATGTGTATTAGGACTTTTAAGAACCATTAGATTGATCCTAAACATTGCTCGAGTCCCCAAGGGACGTAGAGGGTGCAGCATGAGTCCTTGGAGGTTCTGAAAGTGTAGAATGGTTAAGAGAGTATTCTACAGGCTTAGAATGGTCTAGGAATGTGTACTAGGACTTATAATAACCATTAGAATGATCCTAAACATTGCATGCTACCGCAAGGGATGTAGAGGGTGTAGAATGAGTCCTTGGAGGTTCTAATAAGTGTAGAATGGTTAAGAGAGTATTCTAAAGGCTTAGAATGGTCTAGGAATGTGTATTAGGACTTATAATAACCATTAGAATGATTCTAAACATTGCATGGTATCACAAGGGACGTAGAGGGTGTAGCATGAGTCCTTGGAGGTTCTAATAAGTGTAGAATGGTTAAGAGAGTATTCTAAAGGCTTAGAATGGTCTTGGAATGTGTATTAGGACTTATAATAACCATTAGAATGATCCTAAACATTGCATGGTACCCCGAGGGACGTAGAGGGTGTACCATGAGTCCTTGGAGGTTCTAACAAGTGTAGAATGGTTAAAAGAGTATTCTAAAGGCTTAGAATGGTCTAGGAATTTGTATTAGGACTTATAATAACCATTAGAATGATCCTAAACATTGCATGGTACCCCAAGCGACGTAGAGGGTGTACCATGAGTCCTTGGAGGTTTTAACAAGTGTAGAATGGTTAAGAGAATTCTAAAGGCTTAGAATGGTCTAGGAATGTGTATTAGGACTTATAAGAACCATTAGAATGATCCTAAACATTGCATGGTACCCCAAGGGACATAGAGGGTGTACCATGAGTCCTTGGAGGTTCTAACAAATGTCGAATGGTTAAGAGAGTATTCTAAAGGCCTAGAATGGTCTAGGAATGTGTATTAGGACTTATAATAACCATTAGAATGATCCTAAACATTGCATGGTACCACAAGGGACGTAGAGGGTGTAGCATGAGTCCTCGGATGTTCTAACAAGTGTAGAATGGTTAAGAGAGTATTCTAAAGGCCTAGAATGGTCTTGGAATGTGTATTAGGACTTATAATAACCATTAGAATGATCCTAAACATTGCATGGTACCCCAAGGGACGTAGAGGGTGTACCATGAGTCCTTGGAGGTTCTAACAAGTGTAGAATGGTTAAAAGAGTATTCTAAAGGCTTAGAATGGTCTAGGAATTTGTATTAGGACTTATAATAACCATTAGAATGATCCTAAACATTACATGGTACCCCAAGGGACGTAGAGGGTGTACCATGAGTCCTTGGAGGTTTTAACAAGTGTAAAATGGTTAAGAGAATTCTAAAGGCTTAGAATGGTCTAGGAATGTATATTAGGACTTATTAGAACCATTAGAATGATCCTAAACATTGCATGGTACCCCAAGGGACATAGAGGGTGTACCATGAGTCCTTGGAGGTTCTAAGAAGTGTAGAATGGTTAAGAGAGTATTCTAAAGGCTTAGAATGGTCTAGGAAAGTGTACTAGGACTTATAATAACCATTAGAATGATCCTAAACATTGCATGGTACCCCAATGGAAGTAGAGGGTGTAGCATGAGTCCTTGGAGGTTCTAACAAGTGTAGAATGGTTAAAAGAGTATTCTAAAGGCTTAGAATGGTCTAGGAATTTGTATTAGGACTTATAATAACCATTAGAATGATCCTAAACATTGCATGGTACCCCAAGGGACGTAGAGGGTGTACCATGAGTCCTTGGAGGTTTTAACAAGTGTAGAATGGTTAAGAGAATTCTAAAGGCTTAGAATGGTCTAGGAATGTGTATTAGGACTTATTAGAACCATTAGAATGATCCTAAACATTGCATGGTACCCCAAGGGACATAGAGGGTGTACCATGAGTCCTTGGAGGTTCTAAGAAGTGTAGAATGGTTAAGAGAGTATTCTAAAGGCTTAGAATGGTCTAGGAAAGTGTACTAGGACTTATAATAACCATTAGAATGATCCTAAACATTGCATGGTACCCCAATGGAAGTAGAGGGTGTAGCATGAGTCCTTGGAGGTTCTAACAAGTGTAGAATGGTTAAAAGAGTATTCTAAAGGCTTAGAATGGTCTAGGAATTTGTATTAGGACTTATAATAACCATTAGAATGATCCTAAACATTGCATGGTACCCCAAGGGACGTAGAGGGTGTAGCATGAGTCCTTGGAGGTTTTAACAAGTGTAGAATGGTTAAGAGAATTCTAAAGGCTTAGAATGGTCTAGGAATGTGTATTAGGACTTATAAGAACCATTAGAATGATCCTAAACATTGCATGGTACCCCAAGGGACATAGAGGGTGTACCATGAGTCCTTAGAGGTTCTAACAAGTGTCGAATGGTTAAGAGAGTATTCTAAAGGCCTAGAATGGTCTAGGAATGTGTATTAGGACTTATAATAACCATTAGAATGATCCTAAACATTGCATGCTACCCCAAGGGACGTAGAGGGTGTACCATGAGTCCTTGGAGGTTCTAACAGGTGTAGAATGGTTAAGAGAGTATTCTAAAGGCTTAGAATGGTCTAGGAATGTGTAATAGGACTTATAATAACCATTAGAATGATCCTAAAGAAAGCTTGAGTCCCCAAGGGACGTAGAGGGTGTAGCATGAGTCCTTGGAGGTTCTAATAAGTGTAGAATGGTTAAGAGAGTATTCTAAAGGCTTAGAATGGTCTAGGAATGTGTATTAGGACTTATAATTACCATTAGAATGATGCTAAACATTGCATGGTATCACAAGGGACGTAGAGGGTGTACCATGAGTCCTTGGAGGTTCTAACAAGTGTAGAATGGTTAAAAGAGTATTCTAAACCCTTAGAATGGTCTTGGAATGTGTATTAGGACTTATAAGAACCATTAGAATGATCCTAAACATTGCTCGAATCCCCAAGGGACGTAGAGGGTGCAGCATGAGTCCTTGGAGGTTCTAATACGTGTAGAATGGTAAAGAGAGTATTCTAAAGGCTTAGAATGGTCTAGGAATGTGTATTAGGACTTATAAGAACCATTAGAATGATCCTAAACAATGCTAGAGTCCCCAAGGGACGTAGAGGGTGAACCATGAGTCCTTGGAGGTTCTAACAAGTGTAGAATGGGTTAAGAGAGTATTCTAAAGGCTTAGAATGGTCTAGGAATGTGTATTAGGACTTATAAGAACCATTAGAATGATCCTAAACAGTGCATGGTACCCCAAGGGACGTAGAGGGTGTACCATGAGTCCTTGGAGGTTCTAACAAGTGTAGAATGGTTAAAAGAGTATTCTAAAGGCTTAGAATGGTCTTGGAATGTGTATTAGGACTTATAAGAACCTTTAGAATGATCCTAAACATTGCTCGAGTCCCCACGGGACGTAGAGGGTGCAGAATGAGTCCTTGGAGGTTCTAATAAGTGTAGAATGGTTAAGAGAGTATTCTAAAGGCTTAGAATGGTCTAGGAAAGTGTATTAGGACTTATAATAACCATTATAATGATCCTTAACATTGCATGGTACACCAAGGGACGTAGAGGGTGTACCATGAATCCTTGGAGGTTCTAACAAGTGTAGAATGGTTAAGAGAGTATTCTAAAGGCTTAGAATGGTCTAGGAATGTGTATTAGGACTTATAAGAACCAATAGAATGATCCTAAACATTGCTCGAGTCCCCAAGGGACATAGAGGGTGTACCATGAGTCCTTGGAGGTTCTAATAAGTGTAGAATGGTTAAGAGAGTATTCTAAAGGCTTAGAATGGTCTAGGAATGTGTATTAGGACTTATAATTACCATTAGAATGATGCTAAACATTGCATGGTATCACAAGGGACGTAGAGGGTGTACCATGAGTCCTTGGAGGTTCTAACAAGTGTAGAATGGTTAAAAGAGTATTCTAAACCCTTAGAATGGTCTTGGAATGTGTATTAGGACTTATAATAACCATTAGAATGATCCTAAACATTGCATGGTACCCCGAGGGACGTAGAGGGTGTACCATGAGTCCTTGGAGGTTCTAACAAGTGTAGAATGGTTAAAAGAGTATTCTAAAGGCTTAGAATGGTCTAGGAATTTGTATTAGGACTTATAATAACCATTAGAATGATCCTAAACATTGCATGGTTCCCCAAGGGACGTAGAGGGTGTACCATGAGTCCTTGGAGGTTTTAACAAGTGTAGAATGGTTAAGAGAATTCTAAAGGCTTAGAATGGTCTAGGAATGTTTATTAGGACTTATAAGAACCATTAGAATGATCCTAAACATTGCATGGTACCCCAAGGGACATAGAGGGTGTACCATGAGTCCTTGGAGGTTCTATCAAGTGTCGAATGGTTAAGAGAGTATTCTAAAGGCCTAGAATGGTCTAGGAATGTGTATTAGGACTTATAATAACCATTAGAATGATCCTAAACATTGCATGGTACCACAAGGGACGTAGAGGGTGTAGCATGAGTCCTTGGATGTTCTAACAAGTGTAGAATGGTTAAGAGAGTATTCTAAAGGCTTAGAATGGTCTTGGAATGTGTATTAGGACTTATAAGAACCATTAGAATGATCCTAAACAATGCTAGAGTCCCCAAGGGACGTAGAGGGTGTACCATGAGTCCTTGGAGGTTCTAACAAGTGTAGAATGGTTAAGAGAGTATTCTAAAGGCTTAGAATGGTCTAGGAATGTGTATTTGGACTTATAAGAACCATTAGAATGATCCTAAACAGTGCATGGTACCCCAAGGGACGTAGAGGGTGTACCATGAGTCCTTGGAGGTTCTAACAAGTGTAGAATGGTTAAAAGAGTATTCTAAAGCCTTAGAATGGTCTTGGAATGTGTATTAGGACTTAAACATTGCTCGAGTCCCCAAGGGACGTAGAGGGTGCAGAATGAGTCCTTGGAGGTTCTAATAAGTGTAGAATGGTTAAGAGAGTATTCTAAAGGCTTAGAATGGTCTAGGAAAGTGTATTAGGACTTATAATAACCATTAGAATGATCCTAAACATTGCATGGTACCCCAAGGGAAGTAGAGGGTGTAGCATGAGTCCTTGGAGGTTCTAATAAGTGTAGAATGGTTAAGAGAGTATTCTAAAGGCTTAGAATGGTCTAGGAAAGTGTACTAGGACTTATAATAACCATTAGAATGATCCTAAACATTGCATGGTACCGCAAGGGAAGTAGAGGGTGTAGCATGAGTCCTTAGAGGTTCTAACAAGTGTAGAATGGTTAAGAGAGTGTTCTAAAGGCTTAGAATGGTCTAGGAATGTGTATTAGGACTTATAATAACCATTAGAATGATCCTAAACATTGCATGGTACCCCAAGGGACGTAGAGGGTGTACCATGAGTCCTTGGAGGTTCTAACTAGTGTAGAATGGTTAAGAGAGTATTCTAAAGGCTTAGAATGGTCTAGGAATGTGTAATAGGACTTATAATAACCATTAGAATGATCCTAAACAATGCTTGAGTCCCCAAGGGACGTAGAGGGTGTACCATGAGTCCTTGGAGGTTCTAACAAGTGTAGAATGGTTAAGAGAGTATTCTAACGGCTTAGAATGGTCTAGGAATGTGTATTTGGACTTATAAGAACCATTAGAATGATCCTAAACAATGTATGGTACCCCACGGGACGTAGAGTGTATACCATGAGTCCTTGGTTCTAACAAGTGTAGAATGGTTAAGAGAGTATTCTAAAGGCTTAGAATAGTCTTGGAATGTGTATTAGGACTTTTAAGAACCATTAGAATGATCCTAAACATTGCTCGAGTCCCCAAGGGACGTAGAGGGTGCAGCATGAGTCCTTGGAGGTTCTAAAAGTGTAGAATGGTTAAGAGAGTATTCTAAAGGCTTAGAATGGTCTAGGAATGTGTACTAGGACTTATAATAACCATTAGAATGATCCTAAACATTGCATGCTACCGCAAGGGATGTAGAGGGTGTAGAATGAGTCCTTGGAGGTTCTAATAAGTGTAGAATGGTTAAGAGAGTATTCTAAAGGCTTAGAATGGTCTAGGAATGTGTATTAGGACTTATAATAACCATTAGAATGATTCTAAACATTGCATGGTATCACAAGGGACGTAGAGGGTGTAGCATGAGTCCTTGGATGTTCTAATAAGTGTAGAATGGTTAAGAGAGTATTCTAAAGGCTTAGAATGGTCTTGGAATGTGTATTAGGACTTATAATAACCATTAGAATGATCCTAAACATTGCATGGTACCCCGAGGGACGTAGAGGGTGTACCATGAGTCCTTGGAGGTTCTAACAAGTGTAGAATGGTTAAAAGAGTATTCTAAAGGCTTAGAATGGTCTTGGAATGTGTATAAGGACTTATAAGAACCATTAGAATGATCCTAAACATTGCATGGTACCACGAGGGACGTAGAGGGTGTACCATGAGTCCTTGGAGGTTCTAACAAGTGTAGAATGGTTAAAAGAGTATTCTAAAGGCTTAGAATGGTCTAGGAATTTGTATTAGGACTTATAATAACCATTAGAATGATCCTAAACATTGCATGGTACCCCAAGGGACGTAGAGGGTGTAGCATGAGTCCTTGGATGTTCTAATAAGTGTAGAATGGTTAAGAGAGTATTCTAAAGGCTTAGAATGGTCTTGGAATGTGTATTAGGACTTATAATAACCATTAGAATGATCCTAAACATTGCATGGTACCCCGAGGGACGTAGAGGGTGTACCATGAGTCCTTGGAGGTTCTAACAAGTGTAGAATGGTTAAAAGAGATTTCTAAAGGCTTAGAATGGTCTAGGAATGTGTATTAGGACTTATAATAACCATTAGAATGATCCTAAACATTGCATGGTACCACAAGGGACGTAGAGGGTGTAGCATGAGTCCTTGGATGTTCAAATAAGTGTAGAATGGTTAAGAGAGTATTCTAAAGGCTTAGAATGGTCTTGGAATGTGTATTAGGACTTATAATAACCATTAGAATGATCCTAAACATTGCATGGTACCCCGAGGGACGTAGAGGGTGTACCATGAGTCCTTGGAGGTTCTAACAAGTGTAGAATGGTTAAAAGAGTATTCTAAAGGCTTAGAATGGTCTAGGAATTTGTATTAGGACTTATAATAACCATTAGAATGATCCTAAACATTGCATGGTACCCCAAGGGACGTAGAGGGTGTACCATGAGTCCTTGGAGGTTTTAACAAGTGTAGAATGGTTAAGAGAATTCTAAAGGCTTAGAATGGTCTAGGAATGTGTATTAGGAATTATAAGAACCATTAGAATGATCCTAAACATTGCATGGTACCCCAAGGGACATAGAGGGTGTACCATGAGTCCTTGGAGGTTCTAACAAGTGTTGAATGGTTAAAGGGGTATTCTAAAGGCTTAGAATGGTCTAGGAATTTGTATTAGGACTTATAATAACCATTAGAATGATCCTAAACATTGCATGGTACCCCAAGGGACGTAGAGGGTGTACCATGAGTCCTTGGAGGTTTTAACAAGTGTAGAATGGTTAAGAGAATTCTAAAGGCTTAGAATGGTCTAGGAATGTGTATTAGGACTTATAAGATCCATTAGAATGATCCTAAACATTGCATGGTACCCCAAGGGACATAGAGGGTGTACAATGAGTCCTTGGAGGTTCTAACAAGTGTCGAATGGTTAAGAGAGTATTCTAAAGGCCTAGAATGGTCTAGGAATGTGTATTAGGACTTATAATAACCATTAGAATGATCCTAAACATTGCATGCTACCCCAAGGGACGTAGAGGGTGTACCATGAGTCCTTGGAGGTTCTAACAAGTGTAGAATGGTTAAGAGAGTATTCTAAAGGCTTAGAATGGTCTAGGAATGTGTAATAGGACTTATAATAACCATTAGAATGATCCTAAAGAAAGCTTGAGTCCCCAAGGGACGTAGAGGGTGTACCATGAGTCCTTGGAGGTTCTAACAAGTGTAGAATGGTTAAGAGAGTATTCTAAAGGCTTAGAATGGTCTTGGAATGTGTATTAGGACTTATAAGAACCATTAGAATGATCCTAAACATTGCTCGAATCCCCAAGGGACGTAGAGGGTGCAGCATGAGTCCTTGGAGGTTCTAATAAGTGTAGAATGGTTAAGAGAGTATTCTAAAGGCTTAGAATGGTCTAGGAAAGTGTACTAGGACTTATAATAACCATTAGAATGATCCTAAACATTGCATGGTACCCCAAGGGAAGTAGAGGGTGTAGCATGAGTCCTTGGAGGTTCTAATAAGTGTAGAATGGTTAAGAGAGTATTCTAAAGGCTTAGAATGGTCTAGGAAAGTGTACTAGGACTTATAATAACCATTAGAATGATCCTAAACATTGCATGGTACCGCAAGGGAAGTAGAGGGTGTAGCATGAGTCCTTAGAGGTTCTAACAAGTGTAGAATGGTTAAGAGAGTGTCCTAAAGGCTTAGAATGGTCTAGGAATGTGTATTAGGACTTATAATAACCATTAGAATGATCCTAAACATTGCATGGTACCCCAAGGGACGTAGAGGGTGTACCATGAGTCCTTGGAGGTTCTAACAAGTGTAGAATGGTTAAGAGAGTATTCTAAAGGCTTAGAATGGTCTAGGAATGTGTAATAGGACTTATAATAACCATTAGAATGATCCTAAACAATGCTTGAGTCCCCAAGGGACGTAGAGGGTGTACCATGAGTCCTTGGAGGTTCTAACAAGTGTAGAATGGTTAAGAGAGTATTCTAACGGCTTAGAATGGTCTAGGAATGTGTATTTGGACTTATAAGAACCATTAGAATGATCCTAAACAATGTATGGTACCCCACGGGACGTAGAGTGTGTACCATGAGTCCTTGGTTCTAACAAGTGTAGAATGGTTAAGAGAGTATTCTAAAGGCTTAGAATAGTCTTGGAATGTGTATTAGGACTTTTAAGAACCATTAGAATGATCCTAAACATTGCTCGAGTCCCCAAGGGACGTAGAGGGTGCAGCATGAGTCCTTGGAGGTTCTAAAAGTGTAGAATGGTTAAGAGAGTATTCTAAAGGCTTAGAATGGTCTAGGAATGTGTACTAGGACTTATGATAACCATTAGAATGATCCTAAACATTGCATGCTACCCCAAGGGATGTAGAGGGTGTAGAATGAGTCCTTGGAGGTTCTAATAAGTGTAGAATGGTTAAGAGAGTATTCTAAAGGCTTAGAATGGTCTAGGAATGTGTATTAGGACTTATAATAACCATTAGAATGATTCTAAACATTGCATGGTATCACAAGGGACGTAGAAGGTGTAGCATGAGTCCTTGGATGTTCTAATAAGTGTAGAATGGTTAAGAGAGTATTCTAAAGGCTTAGAATGGTCTTGGAATGTGTATTAGGACTTATAATAACCATTAGAATGATCCTAAACATTGCATGGTACCCCGAGGGACGTAGAGGGTGTACCATGAGTCCTCGGAGGTTCTAACAAGTGTAGAATGGTTAAAAGAGTATTCTAAAGGCTTAGAATGGTCTAGGAATTTGTATTAGGACTTATAATAACCATTAGAATGATCCTAAACATTGCATGGTACCCCAAGGGACGTAGAGGGTGTACCATGAGTCCTTGGAGGTTTTAACAAGTGTAGAATGGTTAAGAGAATTCTAAAGGCTTAGAATGGTCTAGGAATGTGTATTAGGACTTATAAGAACCATTAGAATGATCCTAAACATTGCATGGTACCCCAAGGGACATAGAGGGTGTACCATGAGTCCTTGGAGGTTCTAACAAGTGTAGAATGGTTAAAGGAGTATTCTAAAGGCTTAGAATGGTCTAGGAATTTGTATTAGGACTTATAATAACCATTAGAATGATCCTAAACATTGCATGGTACCCCAAGGGACGTAGAGGGTGTACCATGAGTCCTTGGAGGTTTTAACAAGTGTAGAATGGTTAAGAGAATTCTAAAGGCTTAGAATGGTCTAGGAATGTGTATTAGGACTTATAAGAACCATTAGAATGATCCTAAACATTGCATGGTACCCCAAGGGACATAGAGGGTGTACCATGAGTCCTTGGAGGTTCTAACAAGTGTCGAATGGTTAAGAGAGTATTCTAAAGGCCTAGAATGGTCTAGGAATGTGTATTAGGACTTATAATAACCATTAGAATGATCCTAAACATTGCATGCTACCCCAAGGGACGTAGAGGGTGTACCATGAGTCCTTGGAGGTTCTAACAAGTGTAGAATGGTTAAGAGAGTATTCTAAAGGCTTAGAATGGTCTAGGAATGTGTAATAGGACTTATAATAACCATTAGAATGATCCTAAAGAAAGCTTGAGTCCCCAAGGGACGTAGAGGGTGTACCATGAGTCCTTGGAGGTTCTAACAAGTGTAGAATGGTTAAGAGAGTATTCTAAAGGCTTAGAATGGTCTTGGAATGTGTATTAGGACTTATAAGAACCATTAGAATGATCCTAAACATTGCTCGAATCCCCAAGGGACGTAGAGGGTGCAGCATGAGTCCTTGGAGGTTCTAATAAGTGTAGAATGGTTAAGAGAGTATTCTAAAGGCTTAGAATGGTCTAGGAAAGTGTACTAGGACTTATAATAACCATTAGAATGATCCTAAACATTGCATGGTACCCCAAGGGAAGTAGAGGGTGTAGCATGAGTCCTTGGAGGTTCTAATAAGTGTAGAATGGTTAAGAGAGTATTCTAAAGGCTTAGAATGGTCTAGGAAAGTGTACTAGGACTTATAATAACCATTAGAATGATCCTAAACATTGCATGGTACCGCAAGGGAAGTAGAGGGTGTAGCATGAGTCCTTAGAGGTTCTAACAAGTGTAGAATGGTTAAGAGAGTGTCCTAAAGGCTTAGAATGGTCTAGGAATGTGTATTAGGACTTATAATAACCATTAGAATGATCCTAAACATTGCATGGTACCCCAAGGGACGTAGAGGGTGTACCATGAGTCCTTGGAGGTTCTAACAAGTGTAGAATGGTTAAGAGAGTATTCTAAAGGCTTAGAATGGTCTAGGAATGTGTAATAGGACTTATAAAAACCATTAGAATGATCCTAAACAATGCTTGAGTCCCCAAGGGACGTAGAGGGTGTACCATGAGTCCTTGGAGGTTCTAACAAGTGTAGAATGGTTAAGAGAGTATTCTAACGGCTTAGAATGGTCTAGGAATGTGTATTTGGACTTATAAGAACCATTAGAATGATCCTAAACAATGTATGGTACCCCACGGGACGTAGAGTGTGTACCATGAGTCCTTGGTTCTAACAAGTGTAGAATGGTTAAGAGAGTATTCTAAAGGCTTAGAATAGTCTTGGAATGTGTATTAGGACTTTTAAGAACCATTAGAACGATCCTAAACATTGCTCGAGTCCCCAAGGGACGTAGAGGGTGCAGCATGAGTCCTTGGAGGTTCTAAAAGTGTAGAATGGTTAAGAGAGTATTCTAAAGGCTTAGAATGGTCTAGGAATGTGTACTAGGACTTATGATAACCATTAGAATGATCCTAAACATTGCATGCTACCCCAAGGGATGTAGAGGGTGTAGAATGAGTCCTTGGAGGTTCTAATAAGTGTAGAATGGTTAAGAGAGTATTCTAAAGGCTTAGAATGGTCTAGGAATGTGTATTAGGACTTATAATAACCATTAGAATGATTCTAAACATTGCATGGTATCACAAGGGACGTAGAGGGTGTAGCATGAGTCCTTGGATGTTCTAATAAGTGTAGAATGGTTAAGAGAGTATTCTAAAGGCTTAGAATGGTCTTGGAATGTTTATTAGGACTTATAATAACCATTAGAATGATCCTAAACATTGCATGGTACCCCGAGGGACGTAGAGGGTGTACCATGAGTCCTTGGAGGTTCTAACAAGTGTAGAATGGTTAAAAGAGTATTCTAAAGGCTTAGAATGGTCTAGAAATTTGTATTAGGACTTATAATAACCATTAGAATGATCCTAAACATTGCATGGTACCCCAAGGGACGTAGAGGGTGTACCATGAGTCCTTGGAGGTTTTAACAAGTGTAGAATGGTTAAGAGAATTCTAAAGGCTTAGAATGGTCTAGGAATGTGTATTAGGACTTATAAGAACCATTAGAATGATCCTAAACATTGCATGGTACCCCAAGGGACATAGAGGGTGTACCATGAGTCCTTGGAGGTTCTAACAAGTGTCGAATGGTTAAGAGAGTATTCTAAAGGCCTAGAATGGTCTAGGAATGTGTATTAGGACTTATAATAACCATTAGAATGATCCCAAACATTGCATGGTACCACAAAGGACGTAGAGGGTGTAGCATGAGTCCTTGGATGTTCTAACAAGTGTAGAATGGTTAAGAGAGTATTCTAAAGGCTTAGAATGGTCTTGGAATGTGTATTAGGACTTATAATAACCATTAGAATGATCCTAAACATTGCATGGTACCCCAAGGGACGTAGAGGGTGTACCATGAGTCCTTGGAGGTTCTAACAAGTGTAGAATGGTTAAAAGAGTATTCTACAGGCTTAGAATGGTCTAGGAATTTGTATTAGGACTTATAATAACCATTAGAATGATCCTAAACATTGCATGGTACCCCAAGGGACGTAGAGGGTGTAGCATGAGTCCTTGGAGGTTTTAACAAGTGTAGAATGGTTAAGAGAATTCTAAAGCTTAGAATGGTCTAGGAATGTGTATTAGGACTTATTAGAACCATTAGAATGATCCTAAACATTGCATGGTACCCCAAGGGACATAGAGGGTGTACCATGAGTCCTTGGAGGTTCTAAGAAGTGTAGAATGGTTAAGAGAGTATTCTAAAGGCTTAGAATGGTCTAGGAAAGTGTACTAGGACTTATAATAACCATTAGAATGATCCTAAACATTGCATGGTACCCCAAGGGAAGTAGAGGGTGTAGCATGAGTCCTTGGAGGTTCTAACAAGTGTAGAATGGTTAAAAGAGTATTCTAAAGGCTTAGAATGGTCTAGGAATTTGTATTAGGACTTATAATAACCATTAGAATGATCCTAAACATTGCATGGTACCCCAAGGGACGTAGAGGGTGTACCATGAGTCCTTGGAGGTTTTAACAAGTGTAGAATGGTTAAGAGAATTCTAAAGGCTTAGAATGGTCTAGGAATGTGTATTAGGACTTATTAGAACCATTAGAATGATCCTAAACATTGCATGGTACCCCAAGGGACATAGAGGGTGTACCATGAGTCCTTGGAGGTTCTAAGAAGTGTAGAATGGTTAAGAGAATTCTAAAGGCTTAGAATGGTCTAGGAATGTGTATTAGGACTAATAAGAACCATTAGAATGATCCTAAACATTGCATGGTACCCCAAGGGACATAGAGGGTGTACCATGAGTCCTTGGATGTTCTAATAAGTGTAGAATGGTTAAGAGAGTATTCTAAAGGCTTAGAATGGTCTTGGAATGTGTATTAGGACTTATAATAACCATTAGAATGATCCTAAACATTGCATGGTACCCCGAGGGACGTAGAGGGTGTACCATGAGTCCTTGGAGGTTCTAACAAGTGTAGAATGGTTAAAAGAGTATTCTAAAGGCTTAGAATGGTCTAGGAATTTGTATTAGGACTTATAATAACCATTAGAATGATCCTAAACATTGCATGGTACCCCAAGGGACGTAGAGGGTGTACCATGAGTCCTTGGAGGTTCTAAAAGTGTAGAATGGTTAAGAGAGTATTCTAAAGGCTAAGAATGGTCTAGGAATGTGTACTAGGACTTATAATAACCATTAGAATGATCCTAAACATTGCATGGTACCCCAAGGGACGTAGAGGGTGTACCATGAGTCCTTGGAGGTTCTAAAAGTGTAGAATGGTTAAGAGAGTATTCTAAAGGCTTAGAATGGTCTAGGAATGTGTACTAGGACTTATGATAACCATTAGAATGATCCTAAACATTGCATGCTACCCCAAGGGATGTAGAGGGTGTAGAATGAGTCCTTGGAGGTTCTAATAGGTGTAGAATGAGTCCTTGGAGGTTCTAATAAGTGTAGAATGGTTAAGAGAGTATTCTAAAGGCTTAGAATGGTCTAGGAATGTGTATTAGGACTTATAATAACCATTAGAATGATTCTAAACATTGCATGGTATCACAAGGGACGTAGAGGGTGTAGCATGAGTCCTTGGATGTTCTAATAAGTGTAGAATGGTTAAGAGAGTATTCTAAAGGCTTAGAATGGTCTTGGAATGTGTATTAGGACTTATAATAACCATTAGAATGATCCTAAACATTGCATGGTACCCCGAGGGACGTAGAGGGTGTACCATGAGTCCTTGGAGGTTCTAACAAGTGTAGAATGGTTAAAAGAGTATTCTAAAGGCTTAGAATGGTCTAGGAATTTGTATTAGGACTTATAATAACCATTAGAATGATCCTAAACATTGCATGGTACCCCAAGGGACGTAGAGGGTGTAGCATGAGTCCTTGGATGTTCTAACAAGTGTAGAATGGTTAAGAGAGTATTCTAAAGGCTTAGAATGGTCTTGGAATGTGTATTAGGACTTATAATAACCATTAGAATGATCCTAAACATTGCATGGTACCCCAAGGGACGTAGAGGGTGTACCATGAGTCCTTGGAGGTTCTAACAAGTGTAGAATGGTTAAAAGAGTATTCTACAGGCTTAGAATGGTCTAGGAATTTGTATTAGGACTTATAATAACCATTAGAATGATCCTAAACATTGCATGGTACCCCAAGGGACGTAGAGGGTGTAGCATGAGTCCTTGGAGGTTTTAACAAGTGTAGAATGGTTAAGAGAATTCTAAAGGTTTAGAATGGTCTAGGAATGTGTATTAGGACTTATTAGAACCATTAGAATGATCCTAAACATTGCATGGTACCCCAAGGGACATAGAGGGTGTACCATGAGTCCTTGGAGGTTCTAAGAAGTGTAGAATGGTTAAGAGAGTATTCTAAAGGCTTAGAATGGTCTAGGAAAGTGTACTAGGACTTATAATAACCATTAGAATGATCCTAAACATTGCATGGTACCCCAAGGGAAGTAGAGGGTGTAGCATGAGTCCTTGGAGGTTCTAACAAGTGTAGAATGGTTAAAAGAGTATTCTAAAGGCTTAGAATGGTCTAGGAATTTGTATTAGGACTTATAATAACCATTAGAATGATCCTAAACATTGCATGGTACCCCAAGGGACGTTGAGGGTGTACCATGAGTCCTTGGAGGTTTTAACAAGTGTAGAATGGTTAAGAGAATTCTAAAGGCTTAGAATGGTCTAGGAATGTGTATTAGGACTTATTAGAACCATTAGAATGATCCTAAACATTGCATGGTACCCCAAGGGACATAGAGGGTGTACCATGAGTCCTTGGAGGTTCTAAGAAGTGTAGAATGGTTAAGAGAATTCTAAAGGCTTAGAATGGTCTAGGAATGTGTATTAGGACTAATAAGAACCATTAGAATGATCCTAAACATTGCATGGTACCCCAAGGGACATAGAGGGTGTACCATGAGTCCTTGGATGTTCTAATAAGTGTAGAATGGTTAAGAGAGTATTCTAAAGGCTTAGAATGGTCTTGGAATGTGTATTAGGACTTATAATAACCATTAGAATGATCCTAAACATTGCATGGTACCCCGAGGGACGTAGAGGGTGTACCATGAGTCCTTGGAGGTTCTAACAAGTGTAGAATGGTTAAAAGAGTATTCTAAAGGCTTAGAATGGTCTAGGAATTTGTATTAGGACTTATAATAACCATTAGAATGATCCTAAACATTGCATGGTATCCCAAGGGACGTAGAGGGTGTACCATGAGTCCTTGGAGGTTCTAAAAGTGTAGAATGGTTAAGAGAGTATTCTAAAGGCTAAGAATGGTCTAGGAATGTGTACTAGGACTTATAATAACCATTAGAATGATCCTAAACATTGCATGGTACCCCGAGGGACGTAGAGGGTGTACCATGAGTCCTTGGAGGTTCTAAAAGTGTAGAATGGTTAAGAGAGTATTCTAAAGGCTTAGAATGGTCTAGGAATGTGTACTAGGACTTATGATAACCATTAGAATGATCCTAAACATTGCATGCTACCCCAAGGGATGTAGAGGGTGTAGAATGAGTCCTTGGAGGTTCTAATAAGTGTAGAATGGTTAAGAGAGTATTCTAAAGGCTTAGAATGGTCTAGGAATGTGTATTAGGACTTATAATAACCATTAGAATGATTCTAAACATTGCATGGTATCACAAGGGACGTAGAGGGTGTAGCATGAGTCCTTGGATGTTCTAATAAGTGTAGAATGGTTAAGAGAGTATTCTAAAGGCTTAGAATGGTCTTGGAATGTGTATTAGGACTTATAATAACCATTAGAATGATCCTAAACATTGCATGGTACCCCGAGGGACGTAGAGGGTGTACCATGAGTCCTTGGAGGTTCTAACAAGTGTAGAATGGTTAAAAGAGTATTCTAAAGGCTTAGAATGGTCTAGGAATTTGTATCAGGACTTATAATAACCATTAGAATGATCCTAAACATTGCATGGTACCCCAAGGGACGTAGAGGGTGTACCATGAGTCCTTGGAGGTTTTAACAAGTGTAGAATGGTTAAGAGAATTCTAAAGGCTTAGAATGGTCTAGGAATGTGTATTAGGACTTATAAGAACCATTAGAATGATCCTAAACATTGCATGGTACCCCAAGGGACATAGAGGGTGTACCATGAGTCCTTGGAGGTTCTAACAAGTGTCGAATGGTTAAGAGAGTATTCTAAAGGCCTAGAATGGTCTAGGAATGTGTATTAGGACTTATAATAACCATTAGAATGATCCTAAACATTGCATGCTACCCCAAGGGACGTAGAGGGTGTACCATGAGTCCTTGGAGGTTCTAACAAGTGTAGAATGGTTAAGAGAGTATTCTAAAGGCTTAGAATGGTCTAGGAATGTGTAATAGGACTTATAATAACCATTAGAATGATCCTAAAGAAAGCTTGAGTCCCCAAGGGACGTAGAGGGTGTACCATGAGTCCTTGGAGGTTCTAACAAGTGTAGAATGGTTAAGAGAGTATTCTAAAGGCTTAGAATGGTCTTGGAATGTGTATTAGGACTTATAAGAACCATTAGAATGATCCTAAACATTGCTCGAATCCCCAAGGGACGTAGAGGGTGCAGCATGAGTCCTTGGAGGTTCTAATAAGTGTAGAATGGTTAAGAGAGTATTCTAAAGGCTTAGAATAGTCTTGGAATGTGTATTAGGACTTTTAAGAACCATTAGAATGATCCTAAACATTGCTCGAGTCCCCAAGGGACGTAGAGGGTGCAGCATGAGTCCTTGGAGGTTCTAAAAGTGTAGAATGGTTAAGAGAGTATTCTAAAGGCTTAGAATGGTCTAGGAATGTGTACTAGGACTTATGATAACCATTAGAATGATCCTAAACATTGCATGCTACCCCAAGGGATGTAGAGGGTGTAGAATGAGTCCTTGGAGGTTCTAATAAGTGTAGAATGGTTAAGAGAGTATTCTAAAGGCTTAGAATGGTCTAGGAATGTGTATTAGGACTTATAATAACCATTAGAATGATTCTAAACATTGCATGGTATCACAAGGGACGTAGAAGGTGTAGCATGAGTCCTTGGATGTTCTAATAAGTGTAGAATGGTTAAGAGAGTATTCTAAAGGCTTAGAATGGTCTTGGAATGTGTATTGGGACTTATAATAACCATTAGAATGATCCTAAACATTGCATGGTACCCCGAGGGACGTAGAGGGTGTACCATGAGTCCTTGGAGGTTCTAACAAGTGTAGAATGGTTAAAAGAGTATTCTAAAGGCTTAGAATGGTCTAGGAATTTGTATTAGGACTTATAATAACCATTAGAATGATCCTAAACATTGCATGGTACCCCAAGGGACGTAGAGGGTGTACCATGAGTCCTTGGAGGTTTTAACAAGTGTAGAATGGTTAAGAGAATTCTAAAGGCTTAGAATGGTCTAGGAATGTGTATTAGGACTTATAAGAACCATTAGAATGATCCTAAACATTGCATGGTACCCCAAGGGACATAGAGGGTGTACCATGAGTCCTTGGAGGTTCTAACAAGTGTAGAATGGTTAAAGGAGTATTCTAAAGGCTTAGAATGGTCTAGGAATTTGTATTAGGACTTATAATAACCATTAGAATGATCCTAAACATTGCATGCTACCCCAAGGGACGTAGAGGGTGTACCATGAGTCCTTGGAGGTTCTAACAAGTGTAGAATGGTTAAGAGAGTATTCTAAAGGCTTAGAATGGTCTAGGAATGTGTAATAGGACTTATAATAACCATTAGAATGATCCTAAAGAAAGCTTGAGTCCCCAAGGGACGTAGAGGGTGTACCATGAGTCCTTGGAGGTTCTAACAAGTGTAGAATGGTTAAGAGAGTATTCTAAAGGCTTAGAATGGTCTTGGAATGTGTATTAGGACTTATAAGAACCATTAGAATGATCCTAAACATTGCTCGAATCCCCAAGGGACGTAGAGGGTGCAGCATGAGTCCTTGGATGTTCTAACAAGTGTAGAATGGTTAAGAGAGTATTCTAAAGGCTTAGAATGGTCTTGGAATGTGTATTAGGACTTATAATAACCATTAGAATGATCCTAAACATTGCATGGTACCCCAAGGGACGTAGAGGGTGTACCATGAGTCCTTGGAGGTTCTAACAAGTGTAGAATGGTTAAAAGAGTATTCTACTGGCTTAGAATGGTCTAGGAATTTGTATTAGGACTTATAATAACCATTAGAATGATCCTAAACATTGCATGGTACCCCAAGGGACGTAGAGGGTGTAGCATGAGTCCTTGGAGGTTTTAACAAGTGTAGAATGGTTAAGAGAATTCTAAAGGCTTAGAATGGTCTAGGAATGTGTATTAGGACTTATTAGAACCATTAGAATGATCCTAAACATTGCATGGTACCCCAAGGGACATAGAGGGTGTACCATGAGTCCTTGGAGGTTCTAAGAAGTGTAGAATGGTTAAGAGAGTATTCTAAAGGCTTAGAATGGTCTAGGAAAGTGTACTAGGACTTATAATAACCATTAGAATGATCCTAAACATTGCATGGTACCCCAAGGGAAGTAGAGGGTGTAGCATGAGTCCTTGGAGGTTCTAACAAGTGTAGAATGGTTAAAAGAGTATTCTAAAGGCTTAGAATGGTCTAGGAATTTGTATTAGGACTTATAATAACCATTAGAATGATCCTAAACATTGCATGGTACCCCAAGGGACGTTGAGGGTGTACCATGAGTCCTTGGAGGTTTTAACAAGTGTAGAATGGTTAAGAGAATTCTAAAGGCTTAGAATGGTCTAGGAATGTGTATTAGGACTTATTAGAACCATTAGAATGATCCTAAACATTGCATGGTACCCCAAGGGACATAGAGGGTGTACCATGAGTCCTTGGAGGTTCTAAGAAGTGTAGAATGGTTAAGAGAATTCTAAAGGCTTAGAATGGTCTAGGAATGTGTATTAGGACTAATAAGAACCATTAGAATGATCCTAAACATTGCATGGTACCCCAAGGGACATAGAGGGTGTACCATGAGTCCTTGGATGTTCTAATAAGTGTAGAATGGTTAAGAGAGTATTCTAAAGGCTTAGAATGGTCTTGGAATGTGTATTAGGACTTATAATAACCATTAGAATGATCCTAAACATTGCATGGTACCCCGAGGGACGTAGAGGGTGTACCATGAGTCCTTGGAGGTTCTAACAAGTGTAGAATGGTTAAAAGAGTATTCTAAAGGCTTAGAATGGTCTAGGAATTTGTATTAGGACTTATAATAACCATTAGAATGATCCTAAACATTGCATGGTATCCCAAGGGACGTAGAGGGTGTACCATGAGTCCTTGGAGGTTCTAAAAGTGTAGAATGGTTAAGAGAGTATTCTAAAGGCTAAGAATGGTCTAGGAATGTGTACTAGGACTTATAATAACCATTAGAATGATCCTAAACATTGCATGGTACCCCAAGGGACGTAGAGGGTGTACCATGAGTCCTTGGAGGTTCTAAAAGTGTAGAATGGTTAAGAGAGTATTCTAAAGGCTTAGAATGGTCTAGGAATGTGTACTAGGACTTATGATAACCATTAGAATGATCCTAAACATTGCATGCTACCCCAAGGGATGTAGAGGGTGTAGAATGAGTCCTTGGAGGTTCTAATAAGTGTAGAATGGTTAAGAGAGTATTCTAAAGGCTTAGAATGGTCTAGGAATGTGTATTAGGACTTATAATAACCATTAGAATGATTCTAAACATTGCATGGTATCACAAGGGACGTAGAGGGTGTAGCATGAGTCCTTGGATGTTCTAATAAGTGTAGAATGGTTAAGAGAGTATTCTAAAGGCTTAGAATGGTCTTGGAATGTGTATTAGGACTTATAATAACCATTAGAATGATCCTAAACATTGCATGGTACCCCGAGGGACGTAGAGGGTGTACCATGAGTCCTTGGAGGTTCTAACAAGTGTAGAATGGTTAAAAGAGTATTCTAAAGGCTTAGAATGGTCTAGGAATTTGTATTAGGACTTATAATAACCATTAGAATGATCCTAAACATTGCATGGTACCCCAAGGGACGTAGAGGGTGTACCATGAGTCCTTGGAGGTTTTAACAAGTGTAGAATGGTTAAGAGAATTCTAAAGGCTTAGAATGGTCTAGGAATGTGTATTAGGACTTATAAGAACCATTAGAATGATCCTAAACATTGCATGGTACCCCAAGGCACATAGAGGGTGTACCATGAGTCCTTGGAGGTTCTAACAAGTGTCGAATGGTTAAGAGAGTATTCTAAAGGCCTAGAATGGTCTAGGAATGTGTATTAGGATTTATAATAACCATTAGAATGATCCTAAACATTGCATGCTACCCCAAGGGACGTAGAGGGTGTACCATGAGTCCTTGGAGGTTCTAACAAGTGTAGAATGGTTAAGAGAGTATTCTAAAGGCTTAGAATGGTCTAGGAATGTGTAATAGGACTTATAATAACCATTAGAATGATCCTAAAGAAAGCTTGAGTCCCCAAGGGACGTAGAGGGTGTACCATGAGTCCTTGGAGGTTCTAACAAGTGTAGAATGGTTAAGAGAGTATTCTAAAGGCTTAGAATGGTCTTGGAATGTGTATTAGGACTTATAAGAACCATTAGAATGATCCTAAACATTGCTCGAATCCCCAAGGGACGTAGAGGGTGCAGCATGAGTCCTTGGAGGTTCTAATAAGTGTAGAATGGTTAAGAGAGTATTCTAAAGGCTTAGAATAGTCTTGGAATGTGTATTAGGACTTTTAAGAACCATTAGAATGATCCTAAACATTGCTCGAGTCCCCAAGGGACGTAGAGGGTGCAGCATGAGTCCTTGGAGGTTCTAAAAGTGTAGAATGGTTCAGAGAGTATTCTAAAGGCTTAGAATGGTCTAGGAATGTGTACTAGGACTTATGATAACCATTAGAATGATCCTAAACATTGCATGCTACCCCAAGGGATGTAGAGGGTGTAGAATGAGTCCTTGGAGGTTCTAATAAGTGTAGAATGGTTAAGAGAGTATTCTAAAGGCTTAGAATGGTCTAGGAATGTGTATTAGGACTTATAATAACCATTAGAATGATTCTAAACATTGCATGGTATCACAAGGGACGTAGAAGGTGTAGCATGAGTCCTTGGATGTTCTAATAAGTGTAGAATGGTTAAGAGAGTATTCTAAAGGCTTAGAATGGTCTTGGAATGTGTATTAGGACTTATAATAACCATTAGAATGATCCTAAACATTGCATGGTACCCCGAGGGACGTAGAGGGTGTACCATGAGTCCTTGGAGGTTCTAACAAGTGTAGAATGGTTAAAAGAGTATTCTAAAGGCTTAGAATGGTCTAGGAATTTGTATTAGGACTTATAATAACCATTAGAATGATCCTAAACATTGCATGGTACCCCAAGGGACGTAGAGGGTGTACCATGAGTCCTTGGAGGTTTTAACAAGTGTAGAATGGTTAAGAGAATTCTAAAGGCTTAGAATGGTCTAGGAATGTGTATTAGGACTTATAAGAACCATTAGAATGATCCTAAACATTGCATGGTACCCCAAGGGACATAGAGGGTGTACCATGAGTCCTTGGAGGTTCTAACAAGTGTAGAATGGTTAAAGGAGTATTCTAAAGGCTTAGAATGGTCTAGGAATTTGTATTAGGACTTATAATAACCATTAGAATGATCCTAAACATTGCATGGTACCCCAAGGGACGTAGAGGGTGTACCATGAGTCCTTGGAGGTTTTAACAAGTGTAGAATGGTTAAGAGAATTCTAAAGGCTTAGAATGGTCTAGGAATGTGTATTAGGACTTATAAGATCCATTAGAATGATCCTAAACATTGCATGGTACCCCAAGGGACATAGAGGGTGTACCATGAGTCCTTGGAGGTTCTAACAAGTGTCGAATGGTTAAGAGAGTATTCTAAAGGCCTAGAATGGTCTAGGAATGTGTATTAGGACTTATAATAACCATTAGAATGATCCTAAACATTGCATGCTACCCCAAGGGACGTAGAGGGTGTACCATGAGTCCTTGGAGGTTCTAACAAGTGTAGAATGGTTAAGAGAGTATTCTAAAGGCTTAGAATGGTCTAGGAATGTGTAATAGGACTTATAATAACCATTAGAATGATCCTAAAGAAAGCTTGAGTCCCCAAGGGACGTAGAGGGTGTACCATGAGTCCTTGGAGGTTCTAACAAGTGTAGAATGGTTAAGAGAGTATTCTAAAGGCTTAGAATGGTCTTGGAATGTGTATTAGGACTTATAAGAACCATTAGAATGATCCTAAACATTGCTCGAATCCCCAAGGGACGTAGAGGGTGCAGCATGAGTCCTTGGAGGTTCTAATAAGTGTAGAATGGTTAAGAGAGTATTCTAAAGGCTTAGAATGGTCTAGGAAAGTGTACTAGGACTTATAATAACCATTAGAATGATCCTAAACATTGCATGGTACCCCAAGGGAAGTAGAGGGTGTAGCATGAGTCCTTGGAGGTTCTAATAAGTGTAGAATGGTTAAGAGAGTATTCTAAAGGCTTAGAATGGTCTAGGAAAGTGTACTAGGACTTATAATAACCATTAGAATGATCCTAAACATTGCATGGTACCGCAAGGGAAGTAGAGGGTGTAGCATGAGTCCTTAGAGGTTCTAACAAGTGTAGAATGGTTAAGAGAGTGTCCTAAAGGCTTAGAATGGTCTAGGAATGTGTATTAGGACTTATAATAACCATTAGAATGATCCTAAACATTGCATGGTACCCCAAGGGACGTAGAGGGTGTACCATGAGTCCTTGGAGGTTCTAACAAGTGTAGAATGGTTAAGAGAGTATTCTAAAGGCTTAGAATGGTCTAGGAATGTGTAATAGGACTTATAATAACCATTAGAATGATCCTAAACAATGCTTGAGTCCCCAAGGGACGTAGAGGGTGTACCATGAGTCCTTGGAGGTTCTAACAAGTGTAGAATGGTTAAGAGAGTATTCTAACGGCTTAGAATGGTCTAGGAATGTGTATTTGGACTTATAAGAACCATTAGAATGATCCTAAACAATGTATGGTACCCCACGGGACGTAGAGTGTGTACCATGAGTCCTTGGTTCTAACAAGTGTAGAATGGTTAAGAGAGTATTCTAAAGGCTTAGAATAGTCTTGGAATGTGTATTAGGACTTTTAAGAACCATTAGAATGATCCTAAACATTGCTCGAGTCCCCAAGGGACGTAGAGGGTGCAGCATGAGTCCTTGGAGGTTCTAAAAGTGTAGAATGGTTAAGAGAGTATTCTAAAGGCTTAGAATGGTCTAGGAATGTGTACTAGGACTTATGATAACCATTAGAATGATCCTAAACATTGCATGCTACCCCAAGGGATGTAGAGGGTGTAGAATGAGTCCTTGGAGGTTCTAATAAGTGTAGAATGGTTAAGAGAGTATTCTAAAGGCTTAGAATGGTCTAGGAATGTGTATTAGGACTTATAATAACCATTAGAATGATTCTAAACATTGCATGGTATCACAAGGAAAGTAGAGGGTGTAGCATGAGTCCTTGGATGTTCTAATAAGTGTAGAATGGTTAAGAGAGTATTCTAAAGGCTTAGAATGGTCTAGGAATGTGTATTAGGACTTATAATAACCATTAGAATGATTCTAAACATTGCATGGTATCACAAGGGACGTAGAAGGTGTAGCATGAGTCCTTGGATGTTCTAATAAGTGTAGAATGGTTAAGAGAGTATTCTAAAGGCTTAGAATGGTCTTGGAATGTGTATTAGGACTTATAATAACCATTAGAATGATCCTAAACATTGCATGGTACCCCGAGGGACGTAGAGGGTGTACCATGAGTCCTTGGAGGTTCTAACAAGTGTAGAATGGTTAAAAGAGTATTCTAAAGGCTTAGAATGGTCTAGGAATTTGTATTAGGACTTATAATAACCATTAGAATGATCCTAAACATTGCATGGTACCCCAAGGGACGTAGAGGGTGTACCATGAGTCCTTGGAGGTTTTAACAAGTGTAGAATGGTTAAGAGAATTCTAAAGGCTTAGAATGGTCTAGGAATGTGTATTAGGACTTATAAGAACCATTAGAATGATCCTAAACATTGCATGGTACCCCAAGGGACATAGAGGGTGTACCATGAGTCCTTGGAGGTTCTAACAAGTGTAGAATGGTTAAAGGAGTATTCTAAAGGCTTAGAATGGTCTAGGAATTTGTATTAGGACTTATAATAACCATTAGAATGATCCTAAACATTGCATGGTACCCCAAGGGACGTAGAGGGTGTACCATGAGTCCTTGGAGGTTTTAACAAGTGTAGAATGGTTAAGAGAATTCTAAAGGCTTAGAATGGTCTAGGAATGTGTATTAGGACTTATAAGATCCATTAGAATGATCCTAAACATTGCATGGTACCCCAAGGGACATAGAGGGTGTACCATGAGTCCTTGGAGGTTCTAACAAGTGTCGAATGGTTAAGAGAGTATTCTAAAGGCCTAGAATGGTCTAGGAATGTGTATTAGGACTTATAATAACCATTAGAATGATCCTAAACATTGCATGCTACCCCAAGGGACGTAGAGGGTGTACCATGAGTCCTTGGAGGTTCTAACAAGTGTAGAATGGTTAAGAGAGTATTCTAAAGGCTTAGAATGGTCTAGGAATGTGTAATAGGACTTATAATAACCATTAGAATGATCCTAAAGAAAGCTTGAGTCCCCAAGGGACGTAGAGGGTGTACCATGAGTCCTTGGAGGTTCTAACAAGTGTAGAATGGTTAAGAGAGTATTCTAAAGGCTTAGAATGGTCTTGGAATGTGTATTAGGACTTATAAGAACCATTAGAATGATCCTAAACATTGCTCGAATCCCCAAGGGACGTAGAGGGTGCAGCATGAGTCCTTGGAGGTTCTAATAAGTGTAGAATGGTTAAGAGAGTATTCTAAAGGCTTAGAATGGTCTAGGAAAGTGTACTAGGACTTATAATAACCATTAGAATGATCCTAAACATTGCATGGTACCCCAAGGGAAGTAGAGGGTGTAGCATGAGTCCTTGGAGGTTCTAATAAGTGTAGAATGGTTAAGAGAGTATTCTAAAGGCTTAGAATGGTCTAGGAAAGTGTACTAGGACTTATAATAACCATTAGAATGATCCTAAACATTGCATGGTACCGCAAGGGAAGTAGAGGGTGTAGCATGAGTCCTTAGAGGTTCTAACAAGTGTAGAATGGTTAAGAGAGTGTCCTAAAGGCTTAGAATGGTCTAGGAATGTGTATTAGGACTTATAATAACCATTAGAATGATCCTAAACATTGCATGGTACCCCAAGGGACGTAGAGGGTGTACCATGAGTCCTTGGAGGTTCTAACAAGTGTAGAATGGTTAAGAGAGTATTCTAAAGGCTTAGAATGGTCTAGGAATGTGTAATAGGACTTATAATAACCATTAGAATGATCCTAAACAATGCTTGAGTCCCCAAGGGACGTAGAGGGTGTACCATGAGTCCTTGGAGGTTCTAACAAGTGTAGAATGGTTAAGAGAGTATTCTAACGGCTTAGAATGGTCTAGGAATGTGTATTTGGACTTATAAGAACCATTAGAATGATCCTAAACAATGTATGGTACCCCACGGGACGTAGAGTGTGTACCATGAGTCCTTGGTTCTAACAAGTGTAGAATGGTTAAGAGAGTATTCTAAAGGCTTAGAATAGTCTTGGAATGTGTATTAGGACTTTTAAGAACCATTAGAATGATCCTAAACATTGCTCGAGTCCCCAAGGGACGTAGAGGGTGCAGCATGAGTCCTTGGAGGTTCTAAAAGTGTAGAATGGTTAAGAGAGTATTCTAAAGGCTTAGAATGGTCTAGGAATGTGTACTAGGACTTATGATAACCATTAGAATGATCCTAAACATTGCATGCTACCCCAAGGGATGTAGAGGGTGTAGAATGAGTCCTTGGAGGTTCTAATAAGTGTAGAATGGTTAAGAGAGTATTCTAAAGGCTTAGAATGGTCTAGGAATGTGTATTAGGACTTATAATAACCATTAGAATGATTCTAAACATTGCATGGTATCACAAGGGACGTAGAGGGTGTAGCATGAGTCCTTGGATGTTCTAATAAGTGTAGAATGGTTAAGAGAGTATTCTAAAGGCTTAGAATGGTCTTGGAATGTTTATTAGGACTTATAATAACCATTAGAATGATCCTAAACATTGCATGGTACCCCGAGGGACGTAGAGGGTGTACCATGAGTCCTTGGAGGTTCTAACAAGTGTAGAATGGTTAAAAGAGTATTCTAAAGGCTTAGAATGGTCTAGGAATTTGTATTAGGACTTATAATAACCATTAGAATGATCCTAAACATTGCATGGTACCCCAAGGGACGTAGAGGG
This sequence comes from Crotalaria pallida, assembly GCA_037953625.1. Taxonomy (NCBI): domain Eukaryota; kingdom Viridiplantae; phylum Streptophyta; class Magnoliopsida; order Fabales; family Fabaceae; genus Crotalaria; species Crotalaria pallida. The sequence continues at coordinate 58,971,888 of CM075655.1, read as the reverse complement.
TGTACCATGAGTCCTTGGAGGTTTTAACAAGTGTAGAATGGTTAAGAGAATTCTAAAGGCTTAGAATGGTCTAGGAATGTGTAATAGGACTTATAAGAACCATTAGAATGATCCTAAACATTGCATGGTACCCCAAGGGACATAGAGGGTGTACCATGAGTCCTTGGAGGTTCTAACAAGTGTCGAATGGTTAAGAGAGTATTCTAAAGGCCTAGAATGGTCTAGGAATGTGTATTAGGACTTATAATAACCATTAGAATGATCCTAAACATTGCATGGTACCACAAAGGACGTAGAGGGTGTAGCATGAGTCCTTGGATGTTCTAACAAGTGTAGAATGGTTAAGAGAGTATTCTAAAGGCTTAGAATGGTCTTGGAATGTGTATTAGGACTTATAATAACCATTAGAATGATCCTAAACATTGCATGGTACCCCAAGGGACGTAGAGGGTGTACCATGAGTCCTTGGAGGTTCTAACAAGTGTAGAATGGTTAAAAGAGTATTCTACAGGCTTAGAATGGTCTAGGAATTTGTATTAGGACTTATAATAACCATTAGAATGATCCTAAACATTACATGGTACCCCAAGGGACGTAGAGGGTGTAGCATGAGTCCTTGGAGGTTTTAACAAGTGTAGAATGGTTAAGAGAATTCTAAAGGCTTAGAATGGTCTAGGAATGTGTATTAGGACTTATTAGAACCATTAGAATGATCCTAAACATTGCATGGTACCCCAAGGGACATAGAGGGTGTACCATGAGTCCTTGGAGGTTCTAAGAAGTGTAGAATGGTTAAGAGAGTATTCTAAAGGCTTAGAATGGTCTAGGAAAGTGTACTAGGACTTATAATAACCATTAGAATGATCCTAAACATTGCATGGTACCCCAAGGGAAGTAGAGGGTGTAGCATGAGTCCTTGGAGGTTCTAACAAGTGTAGAATGGTTAAAAGAGTATTCTAAAGGCTTAGAATGGTCTAGGAATTTGTATTAGGACTTATAATAACCATTAGAATGATCCTAAACATTGCATGGTACCCCAAGGGACGTAGAGGGTGTACCATGAGTCCTTGGAGGTTTTAACAAGTGTAGAATGGTTAAGAGAATTCTAAAGGCTTAGAATGGTCTAGGAATGTGTATTAGGACTTATTAGAACCATTAGAATGATCCTAAACATTGCATGGTACCCCAAGGGACATAGAGGGTGTACCATGAGTCCTTGGAGGTTCTAAGAAGTGTAGAATGGTTAAGAGAATTCTAAAGGCTTAGAATGGTCTAGGAATGTGTATTAGGACTAATAAGAACCATTAGAATGATCCTAAACATTGCATGGTACCCCAAGGGACATAGAGGGTGTACCATGAGTCCTTGGATGTTCTAATAAGTGTAGAATGGTTAAGAGAGTATTCTAAAGGCTTAGAATGGTCTTGGAATGTGTATTAGGACTTATAATAACCATTAGAATGATCCTAAACATTGCATGGTACCCCGAGGGACGTAGAGGGTGTACCATGAGTCCTTGGAGGTTCTAACAAGTGTAGAATGGTTAAAAGAGTATTCTAAAGGCTTAGAATGGTCTAGGAATTTGTATTAGGACTTATAATAACCATTAGAATGATCCTAAACATTGCATGGTACCCCAAGGGACGTAGAGGGTGTACCATGAGTCCTTGGAGGTTCTAAAAGTGTAGAATGGTTAAGAGAGTATTCTAAAGGCTAAGAATGGTCTAGGAATGTGTACTAGGACTTATAATAACCATTAGAATGATCCTAAACATTGCATGGTACCCCAAGGGACGTAGAGGGTGTACCATGAGTCCTTGGAGGTTCTAAAAGTGTAGAATGGTTAAGAGAGTATTCTAAAGGCTTAGAATGGTCTAGGAATGTGTACTAGGACTTATGATAACCATTAGAATGATCCTAAACATTGCATGCTACCCCAAGGGATGTAGAGGGTGTAGAATGAGTCCTTGGAGGTTCTAATAGGTGTAGAATGAGTCCTTGGAGGTTCTAATAAGTGTAGAATGGTTAAGAGAGTATTCTAAAGGCTTAGAATGGTCTAGGAATGTGTATTAGGACTTATAATAACCATTAGAATGATTCTAAACATTGCATGGTATCACAAGGGACGTAGAGGGTGTAGCATGAGTCCTTGGATGTTCTAATAAGTGTAGAATGGTTAAGAGAGTATTCTAAAGGCTTAGAATGGTCTTGGAATGTGTATTAGGACTTATAATAACCATTAGAATGATCCTAAACATTGCATGGTACCCCGAGGGACGTAGAGGGTGTACCATGAGTCCTTGGAGGTTCTAACAAGTGTAGAATGGTTAAAAGAGTATTCTAAAGGCTTAGAATGGTCTAGGAATTTGTATTAGGACTTATAATAACCATTAGAATGATCCTAAACATTGCATGGTACCCCAAGGGACGTAGAGGGTGTACCATGAGTCCTTGGAGGTTTTAACAAGTGTAGAATGGTTAAGAGAATTCTAAAGGCTTAGAATGGTCTAGGAATGTGTATTAGGACTTATAAGAACCATTAGAATGATCCTAAACATTGCATGGTACCCCAAGGGACATAGAGGGTGTACCATGAGTCCTTGGAGGTTCTAACAAGTGTCGAATGGTTAAGAGAGTATTCTAAAGGCCTAGAATGGTCTAGGAATGTGTATTAGGACTTATAATAACCATTAGAATGATCCTAAACATTGCATGGTACCACAAAGGACGTAGAGGGTGTAGCATGAGTCCTTGGATGTTCTAACAAGTGTAGAATGGTTAAGAGAGTATTCTAAAGGCTTAGAATGGTCTTGGAATGTGTATTAGGACTTATAATAACCATTAGAATGATCCTAAACATTGCATGGTACCCCAAGGGACGTAGAGGGTGTACCATGAGTCCTTGGAGGTTCTAACAAGTGTAGAATGGTTAAAAGAGTATTCTACAGGCTTAGAATGGTCTAGGAATTTGTATTAGGACTTATAATAACCATTAGAATGATCCTAAACATTGCATGGTACCCCAAGGGACGTAGAGGGTGTAGCATGAGTCCTTGGAGGTTTTAACAAGTGTAGAATGGTTAAGAGAATTCTAAAGGCTTAGAATGGTCTAGGAATGTGTATTAGGACTTATTAGAACCATTAGAATGATCCTAAACATTGCATGGTACCCCAAGGGACATAGAGGGTGTACCATGAGTCCTTGGAGGTTCTAAGAAGTGTAGAATGGTTAAGAGAGTATTCTAAAGGCTTAGAATGGTCTAGGAAAGTGTACTAGGACTTATAATAACCATTAGAATGATCCTAAACATTGCATGGTACCCCAAGGGAAGTAGAGGGTGTAGCATGAGTCCTTGGAGGTTCTAACAAGTGTAGAATGGTTAAAAGAGTATTCTAAAGGCTTAGAATGGTCTAGGAATTTGTATTAGGACTTATAATAACCATTAGAATGATCCTAAACATTGCATGGTACCCCAAGGGACGTTGAGGGTGTACCATGAGTCCTTGGAGGTTTTAACAAGTGTAGAATGGTTAAGAGAATTCTAAAGGCTTAGAATGGTCTAGGAATGTGTATTACGACTTATTAGAACCATTAGAATGATCCTAAACATTGCATGGTACCCCAAGGGACATAGAGGGTGTACCATGAGTCCTTGGAGGTTCTAAGAAGTGTAGAATGGTTAAGAGAATTCTAAAGGCTTAGAATGGTCTAGGAATGTGTATTAGGACTAATAAGAACCATTAGAATGATCCTAAACATTGCATGGTACCCCAAGGGACATAGAGGGTGTACCATGAGTCCTTGGATGTTCTAATAAGTGTAGAATGGTTAAGAGAGTATTCTAAAGGCTTAGAATGGTCTTGGAATGTGTATTAGGACTTATAATAACCATTAGAATGATCCTAAACATTGCATGGTACCCCGAGGGACGTAGAGGGTGTACCATGAGTCCTTGGAGGTTCTAACAAGTGTAGAATGGTTAAAAGAGTATTCTAAAGGCTTAGAATGGTCTAGGAATTTGTATTAGGACTTATAATAACCATTAGAATGATCCTAAACATTGCATGGTATCCCAAGGGACGTAGAGGGTGTACCATGAGTCCTTGGAGGTTCTAAAAGTGTAGAATGGTTAAGAGAGTATTCTAAAGGCTAAGAATGGTCTAGGAATGTGTACTAGGACTTATAATAACCATTAGAATGATCCTAAACATTGCATGGTACCCCAAGGGACGTAGAGGGTGTACCATGAGTCCTTGGAGGTTCTAAAAGTGTAGAATGGTTAAGAGAGTATTCTAAAGGCTTAGAATGGTCTAGGAATGTGTACTAGGACTTATGATAACCATTAGAATGATCCTAAACATTGCATGCTACCCCAAGGGATGTAGAGGGTGTAGAATGAGTCCTTGGAGGTTCTAATAAGTGTAGAATGGTTAAGAGAGTATTCTAAAGGCTTAGAATGGTCTAGGAATGTGTATTAGGACTTATAATAACCATTAGAATGATTCTAAACATTGCATGGTATCACAAGGGACGTAGAGGGTGTAGCATGAGTCCTTGGATGTTCTAATAAGTGTAGAATGGTTAAGAGAGTATTCTAAAGGCTTAGAATGGTCTTGGAATGTGTATTAGGACTTATAATAACCATTAGAATGATCCTAAACATTGCATGGTACCCCGAGGGACGTAGAGGGTGTACCATGAGTCCTTGGAGGTTCTAACAAGTGTAGAATGGTTAAAAGAGTATTCTAAAGGCTTAGAATGGTCTAGGAATTTGTATTAGGACTTATAATAACCATTAGAATGATCCTAAACATTGCATGGTACCCCAAGGGACGTAGAGGGTGTACCATGAGTCCTTGGAGGTTTTAACAAGTGTAGAATGGTTAAGAGAATTCTAAAGGCTTAGAATGGTCTAGGAATGTGTATTAGGACTTATAAGAACCATTAGAATGATCCTAAACATTGCATGGTACCCCAAGGGACATAGAGGGTGTACCATGAGTCCTTGGAGGTTCTAACAAGTGTCGAATGGTTAAGAGAGTATTCTAAAGGCCTAGAATGGTCTAGGAATGTGTATTAGGACTTATAATAACCATTAGAATGATCCTAAACATTGCATGGTACCACAAAGGACGTAGAGGGTGTAGCATGAGTCCTTGGATGTTCTAACAAGTGTAGAATGGTTAAGAGAGTATTCTAAAGGCTTAGAATGGTCTTGGAATGTGTATTAGGACTTATAATAACCATTAGAATGATCCTAAACATTGCATGGTACCCCAAGGGACGTAGAGGGTGTACCATGAGTCCTTGGAGGTTCTAACAAGTGTAGATTGGTTAAAAGAGTATTCTACAGGCTTAGAATGGTCTAGGAATTTGTATTAGGACTTATAATAACCATTAGAATGATCCTAAACATTGCATGGTACCCCAAGGGACGTAGAGGGTGTAGCATGAGTCCTTGGAGGTTTTAACAAGTGTAGAATGGTTAAGAGAATTCTAAAGGCTTAGAATGGTCTAGGAATGTGTATTAGGACTTATTAGAACCATTAGAATGATCCTAAACATTGCATGGTACCCCAAGGGACATAGAGGGTGTACCATGAGTCCTTGGAGGTTCTAAGAAGTGTAGAATGGTTAAGAGAGTATTCTAAAGGCTTAGAATGGTCTAGGAAAGTGTACTAGGACTTAAAATAACCATTAGAATGATCCTAAACATTGCATGGTACCCCAAGGGAAGTAGAGGGTGTAGCATGAGTCCTTGGAGGTTCTAACAAGTGTAGAATGGTTAAAAGAGTATTCTAAAGGCTTAGAATGGTCTAGGAATTTGTATTAGGACTTATAATAACCATTAGAATGATCCTAAACATTGCATGGTACCCCAAGGGACGTAGAGGGTGTACCATGAGTCCTTGGAGGTTTTAACAAGTGTAGAATGGTTAAGAGAATTCTAAAGGCTTAGAATGGTCTAGGAATGTGTATTAGGACTTATTAGAACCATTAGAATGATCCTAAACATTGCATGGTACCCCAAGGGACATAGAGGGTGTACCATGAGTCCTTGGAGGTTCTAAGAAGTGTAGATGGTTAAGAGAATTCTAAAGGCTTAGAATGGTCTAGGAATGTGTATTAGGACTAATAAGAACCATTAGAATGATCCTAAACATTGCATGGTACCCCAAGGGACATAGAGGGTGTACCATGAGTCCTTGGATGTTCTAATAAGTGTAGAATGGTTAAGAGAGTATTCTAAAGGCTTAGAATGGTCTTGGAATGTGTATTAGGACTTATAATAACCATTAGAATGATCCTAAACATTGCATGGTACCCCGAGGGACGTAGAGGGTGTACCATGAGTCCTTGGAGGTTCTAACAAGTGTAGAATGGTTAAAAGAGTATTCTAAAGGCTTAGAATGGTCTAGGAATTTGTATTAGGACTTATAATAACCATTAGAATGATCCTAAACATTGAATGGTACCCCAAGGGACGTAGAGGGTGTACCATGAGTCCTTGGAGGTTCTAAAAGTGTAGAATGGTTAAGAGAGTATTCTAAAGGCTAAGAATGGTCTAGGAATGTGTACTAGGACTTATAATAACCATTAGAATGATCCTAAACATTGCATGGTACCCCAAGGGACGTAGAGGGTTGACAATGAGTCCTTGGAGGTTCTAAGAAGTGTAGAATGGTTAAGAGAGTATTCTAAAGGCTTAGAATGGTCTAGGAAAGTGTACTAGGACTTATAATAACCATTAGAATGATCCTAAACATTGCATGGTACCCCAAGGGAAGTAGAGGGTGTAGCATGAGTCCTTGGAGGTTCTAACAAGTGTAGAATGGTTAAGAGAATTCTAAAGGCTTAGAATGGTCTAGGAATGTGTATTAGGACTTATTAGAACCATTAGAATGATCCTAAACATTGCATGGTACCCCAAGGGACATAGAGGGTGTACCATGAGTCCTTGGAGGTTCTAAGAAGTGTAGAATGGTTAAGAGAATTCTAAAGGTTTAGAATGGTCTAGGAATGTGTATTAGGACTTATAAGAACCATTAGAATGATCCTAAACATTGCATGGTACCCCAAGGGACGTAGAGGGTGTACCATGAGTCCTTGGAGGTTTTAACAAGTGTAGAATGGTTAAGAGAATTCTAAAGGCTTAGAATGGTCTAGGAATGTGTATTAGGACTTATTAGAACCATTAGAATGATCCTAAACATTGCATGGTACCCCAAGGGACATAGAGGGTGTACCATGAGTCCTTGGAGGTTCTAAGAAGTGTAGAATGGTTAAGAGAATTCTAAAGGCTTAGAATGGTCTAGGAATGTGTATTAGGACTAATAAGAACCATTAGAATGATCCTAAACATTGCATGGTACCCCAAGGGACATAGAGGGTGTACCATGAGTCCTTGGATGTTCTAATAAGTGTAGAATGGTTAAGAGAGTATTCTAAAGGCTTAGAATGGTCTTGGAATGTGTATTAGGACTTATAATAACCATTAGAATGATCCTAAACATTGCATGGTACCCCGAGGGACGTAGAGGGTGTACCATGAGTCCTTGGAGGTTCTAACAAGTGTAGAATGGTTAAAAGAGTATTCTAAAGGCTTAGAATGGTCTAGGAATTTGTATTAGGACTTATAATAACCATTAGAATGATCCTAAACATTGCATGGTACCCCAAGGGACGTAGAGGGTGTACCATGAGTCCTTGGAGGTTCTAAAAGTGTAGAATGGTTAAGAGAGTATTCTAAAGGCTAAGAATGGTCTAGGAATGTGTACTAGGACTTATAATAACCATTAGAATGATCCTAAACATTGCATGGTACCCCAAGGGACGTAGAGGGTGTACCATGAGTCCTTGGAGGTTCTAAGAAGTGTAGAATGGTTAAGAGAGTATTCTAAAGGCTTAGAATGGTCTAGGAAAGTGTACTAGGACTTATAATAACCATTAGAATGATCCTAAACATTGCATGGTACCCCAAGGGAAGTAGAGGGTGTAGCATGAGTCCTTGGAGGTTCTAACAAGTGTAGAATGGTTAAGAGAATTCTAAAGGCTTAGAATGGTCTAGGAATGTGTATTAGGACTTATTAGAACCATTAGAATGATCCTAAACATTGCATGGTACCCCAAGGGACATAGAGGGTGTACCATGAGTCCTTGGAGGTTCTAAGAAGTGTAGAATGGTTAAGAGAATTCTAAAGGCTTAGAATGGTCTAGGAATGTGTATTAGGACTTATAAGAACCATTAGAATGATCCTAAACATTGCATGGTACCCCAAGGGACATAGAGGGTGTACCATGAGTCCTTGGATGTTCTAATAAGTGTAGAATGGTTAAGAGAGTATTCTAAAGGCTTAGAATGGTCTTGGAATGTGTATTAGGACTTATAATAACCATTAGAATGATCCTAAACATTGCATGGTACCCCGAGGGACGTAGAGGGTGTACCATGAGTCCTTAGAGGTTCTAATAAGTGTAGAATGGTTAAAAGAGTATTCTACAGGCTTAGAATGGTCTAGGAATTTGTATTAGGACTTATAATAACAATTAGAATGATCCTAAACATTGCATGGTACCCCAAGGGACGTAGAGGGTGTACCATGAGTCCTTGGAGGTTTTAACAAGTGTAGAATGGTTAAGAGAATTCTAAAGGCTTAGAATGGTCTAGGAATGTGTATTAGGACTTATTAGAACCATTAGAATGATCCAAAACATTGCATGGTACCCCAAGGGACATAGAGGGTGTACCATGAGTCCTTGGAGGTTCTAAGAAGTGTAGAATGGTTAAGAGAATTCTAAAGGCTAAGAATGGTCTAGGAATGTGTACTAGGACTTATAATAACCATTAGAATGATAATAAACATTGCATGGTACCCCAAGGGACGTAGAGGGTGTACCATGAGTCCTTGGAGGTTCTAAGAAGTGTAGAATGGTTAAGAGAGTATTCTAAAGGCTTAGAATGGTCTAGGAAAGTGTACTAGGACTTATAATAACCATTAGAATGATCCTAAACATTGCATGGTACCCCAAGGGAAGTAGAGGGTGTAGCATGAGTCCTTGGAGGTTCTAACAAGTGTAGAATGGTTAAGAGAATTCTAAAGGCTTAGAATGGTCTAGGAATGTGTATTAGGACTTATTAGAACCATTAGAATGATCCTAAACATTGCATGGTACCCCAAGGGACATAGAGGGTGTACCATGAGTCCTTGGAGGTTCTAAGAAGTGTAGAATGGTTAAGAGAATTCTAAAGGCTTAGAGTGGTCTAGGAATGTGTATTAGGACTTATAAGAACCATTAGAATGATCCTAAACATTGCATGGTACCCCAAGGGACATAGAGGGTGTACCATGAGTCCTTGGATGTTCTAATAAGTGTAGAATGGTTAAGAGAGTATTCTAAAGGCCTAGAATGGTCTTGGAATGTGTATTAGGACTTATAATAACCATTAGAATGATCCTAAACATTGCATGGTACCCCGAGGGACGTAGAGGGTGTACCATGAGTCCTTGGAGGTTCTAACAAGTGTAGAATGGTTAAAAGAGTATTCTAAAGGCTTAGAATGGTCTAGGAATTTGTATTAGGACTTATAATAACCATTAGAATGATCCTAAACATTGCATGGTACCCCAAGGGACGTAGAGTGTGTACCATGAGTCCTTGGAGGTTCTAAAAGTGTAGAATGGTTAAGAGAGTATTCTAAAGGCTAAGAATGGTCTAGGAATGTGTACTAGGACTTATAATAACCATTAGAATGATAATAAACATTGCATGGTACCCCAAGGGACGTAGAGGGTGTACCATGAGTCCTTGGAGGTTCTAAGAAGTGTAGAATGGTTAAGAGAGTATTCTAAAGGCTTAGAATGGTCTAGGAAAGTGTACTAGGACTTATAATAACCATTAGAATGATCCTAAACATTGCATGGTACCCCAAGGGAAGTAGAGGGTGTAGCATGAGTCCTTGGAGGTTCTAACAAGTGTAGAATGGTTAAGAGAATTCTAAAGGCTTAGAATGGTCTAGGAATGTGTATTAGGACTTATTAGAACCATTAGAATGATCCTAAACATTGCATGGTACCCCAAGGGACATAGAGGGTGTACCATGAGTCCTTGGAGGTTCTAAGAAGTGTAGAATGGTTAAGAGAATTCTAAAGGCTTAGAATGGTCTAGGAATGTGTATTAGGACTTATAAGAACCATTAGAATGATCCTAAACATTGCATGGTACCCCAAGGGACATAGAGGGTGTACCATGAGTCCTTGGATGTTCTAATAAGTGTAGAATGGTTAAGAGAGTATTCTAAAGGCCTAGAATGGTCTTGGAATGTGTATTAGGACTTATAATAACCATTAGAATGATCCTAAACATTGCATGGTACCCCGAGGGACGTAGAGGGTGTACCATGAGTCCTTGGAGGTTCTAACAAGTGTAGAATGGTTAAAAGAGTATTCTAAAGGCTTAGAATGGTCTAGGAATTTGTATTAGGACTTATAATAACCATTAGAATGATCCTAAACATTGCATGGTACCCCAAGGGACGTAGAGGGTGTACCATGAGTCCTTGGAGGTTCTAAAAGTGTAGAATGGTTAAGAGAGTATTCTAAAGGCTAAGAATGGTCTAGGAATGTGTACTAGGACTTATAATAACCATTAGAATGATAATAAACATTGCATGGTACCCCAAGGGACGTAGAGGGTGTACCATGAGTCCTTGGAGGTTCTAAGAAGTGTAGAATGGTTAAGAGAGTATTCTAAAGGCTTAGAATGGTCTAGGAAAGTGTACTAGGACTTATAATAACCATTAGAATGATCCTAAACATTGCATGGTACCCCAAGGGAAGTAGAGGGTGTAGCATGAGTCCTTGGAGGTTCTAACAAGTGTAGAATGGTTAACAGAGTATTCTAAAGGCTTAGAATGGTCTAGGAATTTGTATTAGGACTTATAATAACCATTAGAATGATCCTAAACATTGCATGGTACCCCAAGGGACGTAGAGGGTGTACCATGAGTCCTTGGAGGTTCTAAAAGTGTAGAATGGTTAAGAGAGTATTCTAAAGGCTAAGAATGGTCTAGGAATGTGTACTAGGACTTATAATAACCATTAGAATGATCCTAAACATTGCATGGTACCCCAAGGGACGTAGAGGGTGTACCATGAGTCCTTGGAGGTTCTAAGAAGTGTAGAATGGTTAAGAGAGTATTCTAAAGGCTTAGAATGGTCTAGGAAAGTGTACTAGGACTTATAATAACCATTAGAATGATCCTAAACATTGCATGGTACCCCAAGGGAAGTAGAGGGTGTAGCATGAGTCCTTGGAGGTTCTAACAAGTGTAGAATGGTTAAGAGAATTCTAAAGGCTTAGAATGGTCTAGGAATGTGTATTAGGACTTATTAGAACCATTAGAATGATCCTAAACATTGCATGGTACCCCAAGGGACATAGAGGGTGTACCATGAGTCCTTGGAGGTTCTAAGAAGTGTAGAATGGTTAAGAGAATTCTAAAGGCTTAGAATGGTCTAGGAATGTGTATTAGGACTTATAAGAACCATTAGAATGATCCTAAACATTGCATGGTACCCCAAGGGACATAGAGGGTGTACCATGAGTCCTTGGATGTTCTAATAAGTGTAGAATGGTTAAGAGAGTATTCTAAAGGCCTAGAATGGTCTTGGAATGTGTATTAGGACTTATAATAACCATTAGAATGATCCTAAACATTGCATGGTACCCCAAGGGACATAGAGGGTGTACCATGAGTCCTTGGAGGTTCTAAGAAGTGTAGAATGGTTAAGAGAATTCTAAAGGCTTAGAATGGTCTAGGAATGTGTATTAGGACTTATAAGAACCATTAGAATGATCCTAAACATTGCATGGTACCCCAAGGGACATAGAGGGTGTACCATGAGTCCTTGGATGTTCTAATAAGTGTAGAATGGTTAAGAGAGTATTCTAAAGGCCTAGAATGGTCTTGGAATGTGTATTAGGACTTATAATAACCATTAGAATGATCCTAAACATTGCATGGTACCCCGAGGGACGTAGAGGGTGTACCATGAGTCCTTGGAGGTTCTAACAAGTGTAGAATGGTTAAAAGAGTATTCTAAAGGCTTAGAATGGTCTAGGAATTTGTATTAGGACTTATAATAACCATTAGAATGATCCTAAACATTGCATGGTACCCCAAGGGACGTAGAGGGTGTACCATGAGTCCTTGGAGGTTCTAAAAGTGTAGAATGGTTAAGAGAGTATTCTAAAGGCTAAGAATGGTCTAGGAATGTGTACTAGGACTTATAATAACCATTAGAATGATAATAAACATTGCATGGTACCCCAAGGGACGTAGAGGGTGTACCATGAGTCCTTGGAGGTTCTAAGAAGTGTAGAATGGTTAAGAGAGTATTCTAAAGGCTTAGAATGGTCTAGGAAAGTGTACTAGGACTTATAATAACCATTAGAATGATCCTAAACATTGCATGGTACCCCAAGGGAAGTAGAGGGTGTAGCATGAGTCCTTGGAGGTTCTAACAAGTGTAGAATGGTTAAGAGAATTCTAAAGGCTAAGAATGGTCTAGGAATGTGTACTAGGACTTATAATAACCATTAGAATGATCCTAAACATTGCATGGTACCCCAAGGGACGTAGAGGGTGTACCATGAGTCCTTGGAGGTTCTAAGAAGTGTAGAATGGTTAAGAGAGTATTCTAAAGGCTTAGAATGGTCTAGGAAAGTGTACTAGGACTTATAATAACCATTAGAATGATCCTAAACATTGCATGGTACCCCAAGGGAAGTAGAGGGTGTAGCATGAGTCCTTGGAGGTTCTAACAAGTGTAGAATGGTTAACAGAGTATTCTAAAGGCTTAGAATGGTCTAGGAATTTGTATTAGGACTTATAATAACCATTAGAATGATCCTAAACATTGCATGGTACCCCAAGGGACGTAGAGGGTGTACCATGAGTCCTTTGAGGTTTTAACAAGTGTAGAATGGTTAAGAGAATTCTAAAGGCTTAGAATGGTCTAGGAATGTGTATTAGGACTTATAAGAACCATTAGAATGATCCTAAACATTGCATGGTACCCCAAGGGACATAGAGGGTGTACCATGAGTCCTTGGAGGTTCTAACAAGTGTCCAATGGTTAAGAGAGTATTCTAAAGGCCTAGAATGGTCTAGGAATGTGTATTAGGACTTATAATAACCATTAGAATGATCCTAAACATTGCATGGTACCCCAAGGGACGTAGAGGGTGTACCATGAGTCCTTGGAGGTTCTAACAAGTGTAGAATGGTTAAGAGAGTATTCTAAAGGCTTAGAATGGTCTAGGAATGTGTAATAGGACTTATAATAACCATTAGAATGATCCTAAACATTGCATGGTACCCCAAGGGACGTAGAGGGTGTACCATGAGTCCTTGGAGGTTTTAACAAGTGTAGAATGGTTAAGAGAATTCTAAAGGCTTAGAATGGTCTAGGAATGTGTATTAGGACTTATAAGAACCATTAGAATGATCCTAAACATTGCATGGTACCCCAAGGGACATAGAGGGTGTACCATGAGTCCTTGGAGGTTCTAACAAGTGTAGAATGGTTAAAAGAGTATTCTAAAGGCTTAGAATGGTCTAGGAATTTGTATTAGGACTTATAATAACCATTAGAATGATCCTAAACATTGCCTGGTACCCCAAGGGACGTAGAGGGTGTACCATGAGTCCTTGGAGGTTCTAAAAGTGTAGAATGGTTAAGAGAGTATTCTAAAGGCTAAGAATGGTCTAGGAATGTGTACTAGGACTTATAATAACCATTAGAATGATAATAAACATTGCATGGTACCCCAAGGGACGTAGAGGGTGTACCATGAGTCCTTGGAGGTTCTAAGAAGTGTAGAATGGTTAAGAGAGTATTCTAAAGGCTTAGAATGGTCTAGGAAAGTGTACTAGGACTTATAATAACCATTAGAATGATCCTAAACATTGCATGGTACCCCAAGGGAAGTAGAGGGTGTAGCATGAGTCCTTGGAGGTTCTAACAAGTGTAGAATGGTTAAGAGAATTCTAAAGGCTTAGAATGGTCTAGGAATGTGTATTAGGACTTATTAGAACCATTAGAATGATCCTAAACATTGCATGGTACCCCAAGGGACATAGAGGGTGTACCATGAGTCCTTGGAGGTTCTAAGAAGTGTAGAATGGTTAAGAGAATTCTAAAGGCTTAGAATGGTCTAGGAATGTGTATTAGGACTTATAAGAACCATTAGAATGATCCTAAACATTGCATGGTACCCCAAGGGACATAGAGGGTGTACCATGAGTCCTTGGATGTTCTAATAAGTGTAGAATGGTTAAGAGAGTATTCTACAGGCTTAGAATGGTCTTGGAATGTGTATTAGGACTTATAATAACCATTAGAATGATCCTAAACATTGCATGGTACCCCGAGGGACGTAGAGGGTGTACCATGAGTCCTTGGAGGTTCTAATAAGTGTAGAATGGTTAAAAGAGTATTCTACAGGCTTAGAATGGTCTAGGAATTTGTATTAGGACTTATAATAACCATTAGAATGATCCTAAACATTGCATGGTACCCCAAGGGACGTAGAGGGTGTACCATGAGTCCTTGGAGGTTTTAACAAGTGTAGAATGGTTAAGAGAATTCTAAAGGCTTAGAATGGTCTAGGAATGTGTATTAGGACTTATTAGAACCATTAGAATGATCCTAAACATTGCATGGTACCCCAAGGGACATAGAGGGTGTACCATGAGTCCTTGGAGGTTCTAAGAAGTGTAGAATGGTTAAGAGAATTCTAAAGGCTTAGAATGGTCTAGGAATGTGTATTAGGACTTATAAGAACCATTAGAATGATCCTAAACATTGCATGGTACCCCAAGGGACATAGAGGGTGTACCATGAGTCCTTGGAGGTTCTAACAAGTGTAGAATGGTTAAAAGAGTATTCTAAAGGCTTAGAATGGTCTAGGAATTTGTATTAGGACTTATAATAACCATTAGAATGATCCTAAACATTGCATGGTACCCCAAGGGACGTAGAGGGTGTACCATAAGTCCTTGGAGGTTCTAAAAGTGTAGAATGGTTAAGAGAGTATTCTAAAGGCTAAGAATGGTCTAGGAATGTGTACTAGGACTTATAATAACCATTAGAATGATCCTAAACATTGCATGGTACCCCAAGGGACGTAGAGGGTGTACCATGAGTCCTTGGAGGTTCTAAGAAGTGTAGAATGGTTAAGAGAGTATTCTAAAGGCTTAGAATGGTCTAGGAAAGTGTACTAGGACTTATAATAACCATTAGAATGATCCTAAACATTGCATGGTACCCCAAGGGAAGTAGAGGGTGTAGCATGAGTCCTTGGAGGTTCTAACAAGTGTAGAATGGTTAACAGAGTATTCTAAAGGCTTAGAATGGTCTAGGAATTTGTATTAGGACTTATAATAACCATTAGAATGATCCTAAACATTGCATGGTACCCCAAGGGACGTAGAGGGTGTACCATGAGTCCTTTGAGGTTTTAACAAGTGTAGAATGGTTAAGAGAATTCTAAAGGCTTAGAATGGTCTAGGAATGTGTATTAGGACTTATAAGAACCATTAGAATGATCCTAAACATTGCATGGTACCCCAAGGGACATAGAGGGTGTACCATGAGTCCTTGGAGGTTCTAACAAGTGTAGAATGGTTAAAAGAGTATTCTAAAGGCTTAGAATGGTCTAGGAATTTGTATTAGGACTTATAATAACCATTAGAATGATCCTAAACATTGCATGGTACCCCAAGGGACGTAGAGGGTGTACCATAAGTCCTTGGAGGTTCTAAAAGTGTAGAATGGTTAAGAGAGTATTCTAAAGGCTAAGAATGGTCTAGGAATGTGTACTAGGACTTATAATAACCATTAGAATGATCCTAAACATTGCATGGTACCCCAAGGGACGTAGAGGGTGTACCATGAGTCCTTGGAGGTTCTAAGAAGTGTAGAATGGTTAAGAGAGTATTCTAAAGGCTTAGAATGGTCTAGGAAAGTGTACTAGGACTTATAATAACCATTAGAATGATCCTAAACATTGCATGGTACCCAAAGGGAAGTAGAGGGTGTAGCATGAGTCCTTGGAGGTTCTAACAAGTGTAGAATGGTTAACAGAGTGTTCTAAAGGCTTAGAATGGTCTAGGAATTTGTATTAGGACTTATAATAACCATTAGAATGATCCTAAACATTGCATGGTACCCCAAGGGACGTAGAGGGTGTACCATAAGTCCTTGGAGGTTCTAAAAGTGTAGAATGGTTAAGAGAGTATTCTAAAGGCTAAGAATGGTCTAGGAATGTGTACTAGGACTTATAATAACCATTAGAATGATAATAAACATTGCATGGTACCCCAAGGGACGTAGAGGGTGTACCATGAGTCCTTGGAGGTTCTAAGAAGTGTAGAATGGTTAAGAGAGTATTCTAAAGGCTTAGAATGGTCTAGGAAAGTGTACTAGGACTTATAATAACCATTAGAATGATCCTAAACATTGCATGGTACCCAAAGGGAAGTAGAGGGTGTAGCATGAGTCCTTGGAGGTTCTAACAAGTGTAGAATGGTTAACAGAGTGTTCTAAAGGCTTAGAATGGTCTAGGAATTTGTATTAGGACTTATAATAACCATTAGAATGATCCTAAACATTGCATGGTACCCCAAGGGACGTCGAGGGTGTACCATAAGTCCTTGGAGGTTCTAAAAGTGTAGAATGGTTAAGAGAGTATTCTAAAGGCTAAGAATGGTCTAGGAATGTGTACTAGGACTTATAATAACCATTAGAATGATAATAAACATTGCATGGTACCCCAAGGGACGTAGAGGGTGTACCATGAGTCCTTGGAGGTTCTAAGAAGTGTAGAATGGTTAAGAGAGTATTCTAAAGGCTTAGAATGGTCTAGGAAAGTGTACTAGGACTTATAATAACCATTAGAATGATCCTAAACATTGCATGGTACCCCAAGGGAAGTAGAGGGTGTAGCAGGAGTCCTTGGAGGTTCTAACAAGTGTAGAATGGTTAAGAGAATTCTAAAGGCTTAGAATGGTCTAGGAATGTGTATTAGGACTTATTAGAACCATTAGAATGATCCTAAACATTGCATGGTACCCCAAGGGACATAGAGGGTGTACCATGAGTCCTTGGAGGTTCTAAGAAGTGTAGAATGGTTAAGAGAATTCTAAAGGCTTAGAATGGTCTAGGAATGTGTATTAGGACTTATAAGAACCATTAGAATGATCCTAAACATTGCATGGTACCCCAAGGGACATAGAGGGTGTACCATGAGTCCTTGGATGTTCTAATAAGTGTAGAATGGTTAAGAGAGTATTCTACAGGCTTAGAATGGTCTTGGAATGTGTATTAGGACTTATAATAACCATTAGAATGATCCTAAACATTGCATGGTACCCCGAGGGACATAGAGGGTGTACCATGAGTCCTTGGAGGTTCTAATAAGTGTAGAATGGTTAAAAGAGTATTCTACAGGCTTAGAATGGTCTAGGAATTTGTATTAGGACTTATAATAACCATTAGAATGATCCTAAACATTGCATGGTACCCCAAGGGACGTAGAGGGTGTACCATGAGTCCTTGGAGGTTTTAACAAGTGTAGAATGGTTAAGAGAATTCTAAAGGCTTAGAATGGTCTAGGAATGTGTATTAGGACTTATTAGAACCATTAGAATGATCCTAAACATTGCATGGTACCCCAAGGGACATAGAGGGTGTACCATGAGTCCTTGGAGGTTCTAAGAAGTGTAGAATGGTTAAGAGAATTCTAAAGGCTTAGAATGGTCTAGGAATGTGTATTAGGACTTATAAGAACCATTAGAATGATCCTAAACATTGCATGGTACCCCAAGGGACATAGAGGGTGTACCATGAGTCCTTGGAGGTTCTAACAAGTGTAGAATGGTTAAAAGAGTATTCTAAAGGCTTAGAATGGTCTAGGAATTTGTATTAGGACTTATAATAACCATTAGAATGATCCTAAACATTGCATGGTACCCCAAGGGACGTAGAGGGTGTACCATAAGTCCTTGGAGGTTCTAAAAGTGTAGAATGGTTAAGAGAGTATTCTAAAGGCTAAGAATGGTCTAGGAATGTGTACTAGGACTTATAATAACCATTAGAATGATCCTAAACATTGCATGGTACCCCAAGGGACGTAGAGGGTGTACCATGAGTCCTTGGAGGTTCTAAGAAGTGTAGAATGGTTAAGAGAGTATTCTAAAGGCTTAGAATGGTCTAGGAAAGTGTACTAGGACTTATAATAACCATTAGAATGATCCTAAACATTGCATGGTACCCCAAGGGAAGTAGAGGGTGTAGCATGAGTCCTTGGAGGTTCTAACAAGTGTAGAATGGTTAACAGAGTATTCTAAAGGCTTAGAATGGTCTAGGAATTTGTATTAGGACTTATAATAACCATTAGAATGATCCTAAACATTGCATGGTACCCCAAGGGACGTAGAGGGTGTACCATGAGTCCTTTGAGGTTTTAACAAGTGTAGAATGGTTAAGAGAATTCTAAAGGCTTAGAATGGTCTAGGAATGTGTATTAGGACTTATAAGAACCATTAGAATGATCCTAAACATTGCATGGTACCCCAAGGGACATAGAGGGTGTACCATGAGTCCTTGGAGGTTCTAACAAGTGTCCAATGGTTAAGAGAGTATTCTAAAGGCCTAGAATGGTCTAGGAATTTGTATTAGGACTTATAATAACCATTAGAATGATCCTAAAGATTGCATGCTACCCCAAGGGACGTAGAGGGTGTACCATGAGTCCTTGGAGGTTCTAACAAGTGTAGAATGGTTAAGAGAGTATTCTAAAGGCTTAGAATGGTCTAGGAATGTGTAATAGGACTTATAATAACCATTAGAATGATCCTAAACATTGCATGGTACCCCAAGGGACGTAGAGGGTGTACCATGAGTCCTTGGAGGTTTTAACAAGTGTAGAATGGTTAAGAGAATTCTAAAGGCTTAGAATGGTCTAGGAATGTGTATTAGGACTTATAAGAACCATTAGAATGATCCTAAACATTGCATGGTACCCCAAGGGACATAGAGGGTGTACCATGAGTCCTTGGAGGTTCTAACAAGTGTAGAATGGTTAAAAGAGTATTCTAAAGGCTTAGAATGGTCTAGGAATTTGTATTAGGACTTATAATAACCATTAGAATGATCCTAAACATTGCATGGTACCCCAAGGGACGTAGAGGGTGTACCATAAGTCCTTGGAGGTTCTAAAAGTGTAGAATGGTTAAGAGAGTATTCTAAAGGCTAAGAATGGTCTAGGAATGTGTACTAGGACTTATAATAACCATTAGAATGATCCTAAACATTGCATGGTACCCCAAGGGACGTAGAGGGTGTACCATGAGTCCTTGGAGGTTCTAAGAAGTGTAGAATGGTTAAGAGAGTATTCTAAAGGCTTAGAATGGTCTAGGAAAGTGTACTAGGACTTATAATAACCATTAGAATGATCCTAAACATTGCATGGTACCCAAAGGGAAGTAGAGGGTGTAGCATGAGTCCTTGGAGGTTCTAACAAGTGTAGAATGGTTAACAGAGTGTTCTAAAGGCTTAGAATGGTCTAGGAATTTGTATTAGGACTTATAATAACCATTAGAATGATCCTAAAAATTGCATGGTACCCCAAGGGACGTAGAGGGTGTACCATGAGTCCTTTGAGGTTTTAACAAGTGTAGAATGGTTAAGAGAATTCTAAAGGCTTAGAATGGTCTAGGAATGTGTATTAGGACTTATAAGAACCATTAGAATGATCCTAAACATTGCATGGTACCCCAAGGGACAGAGAGGGTGTACCATGAGTCCTTGGAGGTTCTAACAAGTGTCCAATGGTTAAGAGAGTATTCTAAAGGCCTAGAATGGTCTAGGAATGTGTATTAGGACTTATAATAACCATTAGAATGATCCTAAAGAAAGCTTGAGTCCCCAAGGGACGTAGAGGGTGTACCATGAGTCCTTGGAGGTTCTAACAAGTGTTGAATGGTTAAGAGAGTATTCTAAAGGCTTAGAATGGTCTTGGAATGTGTATTAGGACTTATAAGAACCATTAGAATGATCCTAAACATTGCTCGAATCCCCAAGGGACGTAGAGGGTGCAGCATGAGTCCTTGGAGGTTCTAATAAGTGTAGAATGGTTAAGAGAGTATTCTAAAGGCTTAGAATGGTCTAGGAAAGTGTACTAGGACTTAAAATAACCATTAGAATGATCCTAAACATTGTATGGTACCCCAAGGGAAGTAGAGGGTGTAGCATGAGTCCTTGGAGGTTCTAACAAGTGCAGAATGGTTAAGAGAGTGTTCTAAAGGCTTAGAATGGTCTAGGAAAGTGTACTAGGACTTATAATAACCATTAGAATGATCCTAAACATTGCATGGTACCCCAAGGGAAGTAGAGGGTGTAGCATGAGTCCTTGGAGGTTCTAACAAGTGTAGAATGGTTAAGAGAGTGTTCTAAAGGCTTAGAATGGTCTAGGAATGTGTAATAGGACTTATAATAACCATTAGAATGATCCTAAACAATGCTTGAGTCCCCAAGGGACGTAGAGGGTGTACCATGAGTCCTTGGAGGTTCTAACAAGTGTAGAATGGTTAAGAGAGTATTCTAATGGCTTAGAATGGTCTAGGAATGTGTATTTGGACTTATAAGAACCATTAGAATGATCCTAAACAATGTATGGTACCCCACGGGATGTAGAGTGTGTACCATGAGTCCTTGGTTCTAACAAGTGTAGAATGGTTAAGAGAGTATTCTAAAGGCTTAGAATAGTCTTGGAATGTGTATTAGGACTTTTAAGAACCATTAGAATGATCCTAAACATTGCTCGAGTCCCCAAGGGACGTAGAGGGTGCAGCATGAGTCCTTGGAGGTTCTAAAAGTGTAGAATGGTTAAGAGAGTATTCTAAAGGCTAAGAATGGTCTAGGAATGTGTACTAGGACTTATAATAACCATTAGAATGATCCTAAACATTGCATGCTACCCCAAGGAATGTAGAGGGTGTAGAATGAGTCCTTGGAGGTTCTAATAAGTGTAGAATGGTTAAGAGAGTATTCTAAAGGCTTAGAATGGTCTAGGAATGTGTATTAGGACTTATAATAACCATTACAATGATTCTAAACATTGCATGGTATCACAAGGGACGTAGAGGGTGTAGCATGAGTCCTTCGATGTTCTAATAAGTGTAGAATGGTTAAGAGAATATTCTAAAGGCTTAGAATGGTCTTGGAATGTGTATTAGGACTTATAATAACCATTAGAATGATCCTAAACATTGCATGGTACCCCGAGGGACGTAGAGGGTGTACCATGAGTCCTTGGAGGTTCTAACAAGTGTAGAATGGTTAAAAGAGTATTCTAAAGGCTTAGAATGGTCTAGGAATTTGTATTAGGACTTATAATAACCATTAGAATGATCCTAAACATTGCATGGTACCCCAAGGGACGTAGAGGGTGTAGCATGAGTCCTTGGAGGTTTTAACAAGTGTAGAATGGTTAAGAGAATTCTAAAGGCTTAGAATGGTCTAGGAATGTGTATTAGGACTTATTAGAACCATTAGAATGATCCTAAACATTGCATGGTACCCCAATGGACATAGAGGGTGTACCATGAGTCCTTGGAGGTTCTAAGAAGTGTAGAATGGTTAAGAGAGTATTCTAAAGGCTTAGAATGGTCTAGGAAAGTGTACTAGGACTTATAATAACCATTAGAATGATCCTAAACATTGCATGGTACCCCAAGGGAAGTAGAGGGTGTAGCATGAGTCCTTGGAGGTTCTAACAAGTGTAGAATGGTTAAAAGAGTATTCTAAAGGCTTAGAATGGTCTAGGAAATTGTATTAGGACTTATAATAACCATTAGAATGATCCTAAACATTGCATGGTACCCCAAGGGACGTAGAGGGTGTACCATGAGTCCTTGGAGGTTCTAACAAGTGTAGAATGGTTAAGAGAGTATTCTAAAGGCATAGAATGGTCTTGAATGTGTATTAGGACTTATAAGAACCATTAGAATGATCCTAAACATTGCTCGAATCCCCAAGGGACATAGAGGGTGCAGCATGAGTCCTTGGAGGTTCTAATAAGTGTAGAATGGTAAAGAGAGTATTCTAAAGGCTTAGAATGGTCTAGGAATGTGTATTAGGACTTATAAGAACCATTAGAATGATCCTAAACATTGCTCGAATCCCCAAGGGACATAGAGGGTGCAGCATGAGTCCTTGGAGGTTCTAATAAGTGTAGAATGGTAAAGAGAGTATTCTAAAGGCTTAGAATGGTCTAGGAATGTGTATTAGGACTTATAAGAACCATTAGAATGATCCTAAACAATGCTAGAGTCCCCAAGGGACGTAGAGGGTGTACCATGAGTCCTTGGAGGTTCTAACAAGTGTAGAATGGTTAAGAGAGTATTCTAAAGGCTTAGAATGGTCTAGGAATGTGTATTAGGACTTATAAGAACCATTAGAATGATCCTAAACAGTGCATGGTACCCCAAGGGACGTAGAGGGTGTACCATGAGTCCTTGGAGGTTCTAACAAGTGTAGAATGGTTAAAAGAGTATTCTAAAGGCTTAGAATGGTCTTGGAATGTGTATTAGGACTTATAAGAACCTTTAGAATGATCCTAAACATTGCTCGAGTCCCCAAGGGACGTAGAGGGTGCAGAATGAGTCCTTGGAGGTTCTAATAAGTGTAGAATGGTTAAGAGAGTATTCTAAAGGCTTAGAATGGTCTAGGAAAGTGTATTAGGACTTATAATAACCATTAGAATGATCCTTAACATTGCATGGTATACCAAGGGACGTAGAGGGTGTACCATGAATCCTTGGAGGTTCTAACAAGTGTAGAATGGTTAAGAGAGTATTCTAAAGGCTTAGAATGGTCTAGGAATGTGTATTAGGACTTATAAGAACCAATAGAATGATCCTAAACATTGCTCGAGTCCCCAAGGGACATAGAGGGTGTAGCATGAGTCCTTGGAGGTTCTAATAAGTGTAGAATGGTTAAGAGAGTATTCTAAAGGCTTAGAATGGTCTAGGAATGTGTATTAGGACTTATAATTACCATTAGAATGATGCTAAACATTGCATGGTATCACAAGGGACGTAGAGGGTGTACCATGAGTCCTTGGAGGTTCTAACAAGTGTAGAATGGTTAAAAGAGTATTCTAAACCCTTAGAATGGTCTTGGAATGTGTATTAGGACTTATAATAACCATTAGAATGATCCTAAACATTGCATGGTACCCCGAGGGACGTAGAGGGTGTACCATGAGTCCTTGGAGGTTCTAACAAGTGTAGAATGGTTAAAAGAGTATTCTAAAGGCTTAGAATGGTCTAGGAATTTGTATTAGGACTTATAATAACCATTAGAATGATCCTTAACATTGCATGGTATACCAAGGGACGTAGAGGGTGTACCATGAATCCTTGGAGGTTCTAACAAGTGTAGAATGGTTAAGAGAGTATTCTAAAGGCTTAGAATGGTCTAGGAATGTGTATTAGGACTTATAAGAACCAATAGAATGATCCTAAACATTGCTCGAGTCCCCAAGGGACATAGAGGGTGTAGCATGAGTCCTTGGAGGTTCTAATAAGTGTAGAATGGTTAAGAGAGTATTCTAAAGGCTTAGAATGGTCTAGGAATGTGTATTAGGACTTATAATTACCATTAGAATGATGCTAAACATTGCATGGTATCACAAGGGACGTAGAGGGTGTACCATGAGTCCTTGGAGGTTCTAACAAGTGTAGAATGGTTAAAAGAGTATTCTAAACCCTTAGAATGGTCTTGGAATGTGTATTAGGACTTATAATAACCATTAGAATGATCCTAAACATTGCATGGTACCCCGAGGGACGTAGAGGGTGTACCATGAGTCCTTGGAGGTTCTAACAAGTGTAGAATGGTTAAAAGAGTATTCTAAAGGCTTAGAATGGTCTAGGAATTTGTATTAGGACTTATAATAACCATTAGAATGATCCTAAACATTGCATGGTACCCCAAGGGACGTAGAGGGTGTACCATGTGTCCTTGGAGGTTTTAACAAGTGTAGAATGGTTAAGAGAATTCTAAAGGCTTAGAATGGTCTAGGAATGTGTATTAGGACTTATAAGAACCATTAGAATGATCCTAAACATTGCATGGTACCCCAAGGGACATAGAGGGTGTACCATGAGTCCTTGGAGGTTCTAACAAGTGTCGAATGGTTAAGAGAGTATTCTAAAGGCCTAGAATGGTCTAGGAATGTGTATTAGGACTTATAATAACCATTAGAATGATTCTAAACATTGCATGGTATCACAAGGGACGTAGAGGGTGTAGCATGAGTCCTTGGATGTTCTAATAAGTGTAGAATGGTTAAGAGAGTATTCTAAAGGCTTAGAATGGTCTTGGAATGTGTATTAGGACTTATAATAACCATTAGAATGATCCTAAACATTGCATGGTACCCCGAGGGACGTAGAGGGTGTACCATGAGTCCTTGGAGGTTCTAACAAGTGTAGAATGGTTAAAAGAGTATTCTAAAGGCTTAGAATGGTCTAGGAATTTGTATTAGGACTTATAATAACCATTACAATGATCCTAAACATTGCATGGTACCCCAAGGGACGTAGAGGGTGTAGCATGAGTCCTTGGAGGTTTTAACAAGTGTAGAATGGTTAAGAGAATTCTAAAGGCTTAGAATGGTCTAGGAATGTGTATTAGGACTTATTAGAACCATTAGAATGATCCTAAACATTGCATGGTACCCCAATGGACATAGAGGGTGTACCATGAGTCCTTGGAGGTTCTAAGAAGTGTAGAATGGTTAAGAGAGTATTCTAAAGGCTTAGAATGGTCCAGGAAAGTGTACTAGGACTTATAATAACCATTAGAATGATCCTAAACATTGCATGGTACCCCAAGGGAAGTAGAGGGTGTAGCATGAGTCCTTGGAGGTTCTAACAAGTGTAGAATGGTTAAAAGAGTATTCTAAAGGCTTAGAATGGTCTAGGAATTTGTATTAGGACTTATAATAACCATTAGAATGATCCTAAACATTGCATGGTACCCCAAGGGACGTAGAGGGTGTACCATGAGTCCTTGGAGGTTTTAACAAGTGTAGAATGGTTAAGAGAATTCTAAAGGCTTAGAATGGTCTAGGAATGTGTATTAGGACTTATAAGAACCATTAGAATGATCCTAAACATTGCATGGTACCCCAAGGGACATAGAGGGTGTACCATGAGTCCTTGGAGGTTCTAACAAGTGTAGAATGGTTAAAAGAGTATTCTAAAGGCTTAGAATGGTCTAGGAATTTGTATTAGGACTTATAATAACCATTAGAATGATCCTAAACATTGCATGGTACCCCAAGGGACGTAGAGGGTGTACCATAAGTCCTTGGAGGTTCTAAAAGTGTAGAATGGTTAAGAGAGTATTCTAAAGGCTAAGAATGGTCTAGGAATGTGTACTAGGACTTATAATAACCATTAGAATGATCCTAAACATTGCATGGTACCCCAAGGGACGTAGAGGGTGTACCATGAGTCCTTGGAGGTTCTAAGAAGTGTAGAATGGTTAAGAGAGTATTCTAAAGGCTTAGAATGGTCTAGGAATTTGTATTAGGACTTATAATAACCATTAGAATGATCCTAAACATTGCATGGTACCCCAAGGGACGTAGAGGGTGTACCATGAGTCCTTTGAGGTTTTAACAAGTGTAGAATGGTTAA
Source organism: Crotalaria pallida (assembly GCA_037953625.1). Lineage (NCBI taxonomy): Eukaryota > Viridiplantae > Streptophyta > Magnoliopsida > Fabales > Fabaceae > Crotalaria > Crotalaria pallida. Next base: position 58,946,107 of record CM075655.1, on the reverse strand, counting down.
GAGAATTCTAAAGGCTTAGAATGGTCTAGGAATGTGTATTAGGACTTATAAGAACCATTAGAATGATCCTAAACATTGCATGGTACCCCAAGGGACATAGAGGGTGTACCATGAGTCCTTGGAGGTTCTAACAAGTGTCCAATGGTTAAGAGAGTATTCTAAAGGCCTAGAATGGTCTAGGAATGTGTATTAGGACTTATAATAACCATTAGAATGATCCTAAAGAAAGCTTGAGTCCCCAAGGGACGTAGAGGGTGTACCATGAGTCCTTGGAGGTTCTAACAAGTGTAGAATGGTTAAGAGAGTATTCTAAAGGCTTAGAATGGTCTTGGAATGTATATTAGGACTTATAAGAACCATTAGAATGATCCTAAACATTGCTCGAATCCCCAAGGGACGTAGAGGGTGCAGCATGAGTCCTTGGAGGTTCTAATAAGTGTAGAATGGTTAAGAGAGTATTCTAAAGGCTTAGAATGGTCTAGGAAAGTGTACTAGGACTTATAATAACCATTAGAATGATCCTAAACATTGTATGGTACCCCAAGGGAAGTAGAGGGTGTAGCATGAGTCCTTGGAGGTTCTAACAAGTGCAGAATGGTTAAGAGAGTGTTCTAAAGGCTTAGAATGGTCTAGGAAAGTGTACTAGGACTTATAATAACCATTAGAATGATCCTAAACATTGCATGGTACCCCAAGGGAAGTAGAGGGTGTAGCATGAGTCCTTGGAGGTTCTAACAAGTGTAGAATGGTTAAGAGAGTGTTCTAAAGGCTTAGAATGGTCTAGGAATGTGTAATAGGACTTATAATAACCATTAGAATGATCCTAAACAATGCTTGAGTCCCCAAGGGACGTAGAGGGTGTACCATGAGTCCTTGGAGGTTCTAACAAGTGTAGAATGGTTAAGAGAGTATTCTAATGGCTTAGAATGGTCTAGGAATGTGTATTTGGACTTATAAGAACCATTAGAATGATCCTAAACAATGTATGGTACCCCACGGGACGTAGAGTGTGTACCATGAGTCCTTGGTTCTAACAAGTGTAGAATGGTTAAGAGAGTATTCTAAAGGCTTAGAATAGTCTTGGAATGTGTATTAGGACTTTTAAGAACCATTAGAATGATCCTAAACATTGCTCGAGTCCCCAAGGGACGTAGAGGGTGCAGCATGAGTCCTTGGAGGTTCTAAAAGTGTAGAATGGTTAAGAGAGTATTCTAAAGGCTAAGAATGGTCTAGGAATGTGTACTAGGACTTATAATAACCATTAGAATGATCCTAAACATTGCATGCTACCCCAAGGAATGTAGAGGGTGTAGAATGAGTCCTTGGAGGTTCTAATAAGTGTAGAATGGTTAAGAGAGTATTCTAAAGGCTTAGAATGGTCTAGGAATGTGTATTAGGACTTATAATAACCATTACAATGATTCTAAACATTGCATGGTATCACAAGGGACGTAGAGGGTGTAGCATGAGTCCTTGGATGTTCTAATAAGTGTAGAATGGTTAAGAGAATATTCTAAAGGCTTAGAATGGTCTTGGAATGTGTATTAGGACTTATAATAACCATTAGAATGATCCTAAACATTGCATGGTACCCCGAGGGACGTAGAGGGTGTACCATGAGTCCTTGGAGGTTCTAACAAGTGTAGAATGGTTAAAAGAGTATTCTAAAGGCTTAGAATGGTCTAGGAATTTGTATTAGGACTTATAATAACCATTAGAATGATCCTAAACATTGCATGGTACCCCAAGGGACGTAGAGGGTGTAGCATGAGTCCTTGGAGGTTTTAACAAGTGTAGAATGGTTAAGAGAATTCTAAAGGCTTAGAATGGTCTAGGAATGTGTATTAGGACTTATTAGAACCATTAGAATGATCCTAAACATTGCATGGTACCCCAATGGACATAGAGGGTGTACCATGAGTCCTTGGAGGTTCTAAGAAGTGTAGAATGGTTAAGAGAGTATTCTAAAGGCTTAGAATGGTCTAGGAAAGTGTACTAGGACTTATAATAACCATTAGAATGATCCTAAACATTGCATGGTACCCCAAGGGAAGTAGAGGGTGTAGCATGAGTCCTTGGAGGTTCTAACAAGTGTAGAATGGTTAAAAGAGTATTCTAAAGGCTTAGAATGGTCTAGGAAATTGTATTAGGACTTATAATAACCATTAGAATGATCCTAAACATTGCATGGTACCCCAAGGGACGTAGAGGGTGTACCATGAGTCCTTGGAGGTTCTAACAAGTGTAGAATGGTTAAGAGAGTATTCTAAAGGCATAGAATGGTCTTGAATGTGTATTAGGACTTATAAGAACCATTAGAATGATCCTAAACATTGCTCGAATCCCCAAGGGACATAGAGGGTGCAGCATGAGTCCTTGGAGGTTCTAATAAGTGTAGAATGGTAAAGAGAGTATTCTAAAGGCTTAGAATGGTCTAGGAATGTGTATTAGGACTTATAAGAACCATTAGAATGATCCTAAACAATGCTAGAGTCCCCAAGGGACGTAGAGGGTGTACCATGAGTCCTTGGAGGTTCTAACAAGTGTAGAATGGTTAAGAGAGTATTCTAAAGGCTTAGAATGGTCTAGGAATGTGTATTAGGACTTATAAGAACCATTAGAATGATCCTAAACAGTGCATGGTACCCCAAGGGACGTAGAGGGTGTACCATGAGTCCTTGGAGGTTCTAACAAGTGTAGAATGGTTAAAAGAGTATTCTAAAGGCTTAGAATGGTCTTTGAATGTGTATTAGGACTTATAAGAACCTTTAGAATGATCCTAAACATTGCTCGAGTCCCCAAGGGACGTAGAGGGTGCAGAATGAGTCCTTGGAGGTTCTAATAAGTGTAGAATGGTTAAGAGAGTATTCTAAAGGCTTAGAATGGTCTAGGAAAGTGTATTAGGACTTATAATAACCATTAGAATGATCCTTAACATTGCATGGTATACCAAGGGACGTAGAGGGTGTACCATGAATCCTTGGAGGTTCTAACAAGTGTAGAATGGTTAAGAGAGTATTCTAAAGGCTTAGAATGGTCTAGGAATGTGTATTAGGACTTATAAGAACCAATAGAATGATCCTAAACATTGCTCGAGTCCCCAAGGGACATAGAGGGTGTAGCATGAGTCCTTGGAGGTTCTAATAAGTGTAGAATGGTTAAGAGAGTATTCTAAAGGCTTAGAATGGTCTAGGAATGTGTATTAGGACTTATAATTACCATTAGAATGATGCTAAACATTGCATGGTATCACAAGGGACGTAGAGGGTGTACCATGAGTCCTTGGAGGTTCTAACAAGTGTAGAATGGTTAAAAGAGTATTCTAAACCCTTAGAATGGTCTTGGAATGTGTATTAGGACTTATAATAACCATTAGAATGATCCTAAACATTGCATGGTACCCCAAGGGAAGTAGAGGGTGTAGCATGAGTCCTTGGAGGTTCTAACAAGTGTAGAATGGTTAAAAGAGTATTCTAAAGGCTTAGAATGGTCTAGGAATTTGTATTAGGACTTATAATAACCATTAGAATGATCCTAAACATTGCATGGTACCCCAAGGGACGTAGAGGGTGTACCATGAGTCCTTGGAGGTTTTAACAAGTGTAGAATGGTTAAGAGAATTCTAAAGGCTTAGAATGGTCTAGGAATGTGTATTAGGACTTATAAGAACCATTAGAATGATCCTAAACATTGCATGGTACCCCAAGGGACATAGAGGGTGTACCATGAGTCCTTGGAGGTTCTAACAAGTGTAGAATGGTTAAAAGAGTATTCTAAAGGCTTAGAATGGTCTAGGAATTTGTATTAGGACTTATAATAACCATTAGAATGATCCTAAACATTGCATGGTACCCCAAGGGACGTAGAGGGTGTACCATAAGTCCTTGGAGGTTCTAAAAGTGTAGAATGGTTAAGAGAGTATTCTAAAGGCTAAGAATGGTCTAGGAATGTGTACTAGGACTTATAATAACCATTAGAATGATCCTAAACATTGCATGGTACCCCAAGGGACGTAGAGGGTGTACCATGAGTCCTTGGAGGTTCTAAGAAGTGTAGAATGGTTAAGAGAGTATTCTAAAGGCTTAGAATGGTCTAGGAAAGTGTACTAGGACTTATAATAACCATTAGAATGATCCTAAACATTGCATGGTACCCCAAGGGAAGTAGAGGGTGTAGCATGAGTCCTTGGAGGTTCTAACAAGTGTAGAATGGTTAACAGAGTATTCTAAAGGCTTAGAATGGTCTAGGAATTTGTATTAGGACTTATAATAACCATTAGAATGATCCTAAACATTGCATGGTACCCCAAGGGACGTAGAGGGTGTACCATGAGTCCTTTGAGGTTTTAACAAGTGTAGAATGGTTAAGAGAATTCTAAAGGCTTAGAATGGTCTAGGAATGTGTATTAGGACTTATAAGAACCATTAGAATGATCCTAAACATTGCATGGTACCCCAAGGGACATAGAGGGTGTACCATGAGTCCTTGGAGGTTCTAACAAGTGTCCAATGGTTAAGAGAGTATTCTAAAGGCCTAGAATGGTCTAGGAATGTGTATTAGGACTTATAATAACCATTAGAATGATCCTAAAGAAAGCTTGAGTCCCCAAGGGACGTAGAGGGTGTACCATGAGTCCTTGGAGGTTCTAACAAGTGTAGAATGGTTAAGAGAGTATTCTAAAGGCTTAGAATGGTCTTGGAATGTATATTAGGACTTATAAGAACCATTAGAATGATCCTAAACATTGCTCGAATCCCCAAGGGACGTAGAGGGTGCAGCATGAGTCCTTGGAGGTTCTAATAAGTGTAGAATGGTTAAGAGAGTATTCTAAAGGCTTAGAATGGTCTAGGAAAGTGTACTAGGACTTATAATAACCATTAGAATGATCCTAAACATTGTATGGTACCCCAAGGGAAGTAGAGGGTGTAGCATGAGTCCTTGGAGGTTCTAACAAGTGCAGAATGGTTAAGAGAGTGTTCTAAAGGCTTAGAATGGTCTAGGAAAGTGTACTAGGACTTATAATAACCATTAGAATGATCCTAAACATTGCATGGTACCCCAAGGGAAGTAGAGGGTGTAGCATGAGTCCTTGGAGGTTCTAACAAGTGTAGAATGGTTAAGAGAGTGTTCTAAAGGCTTAGAATGGTCTAGGAATGTGTAATAGGACTTATAATAACCATTAGAATGATCCTAAACAATGCTTGAGTCCCCAAGGGACGTAGAGGGTGTACCATGAGTCCTTGGAGGTTCTAACAAGTGTAGAATGGTTAAGAGAGTATTCTAATGGCTTAGAATGGTCTAGGAATGTGTATTTGGACTTATAAGAACCATTAGAATGATCCTAAACAATGTATGGTACCCCACGGGACGTAGAGTGTGTACCATGAGTCCTTGATTCTAACAAGTGTAGAATGGTTAAGAGAGTATTCTAAAGGCTTAGAATAGTCTTGGAATGTGTATTAGGACTTTTAAGAACCATTAGAATGATCCTAAACATTGCTCGAGTCCCCAAGGGACGTAGAGGGTGCAGCATGAGTCCTTGGAGGTTCTAAAAGTGTAGAATGGTTAAGAGAGTATTCTAAAGGCTAAGAATGGTCTAGGAATGTGTACTAGGACTTATAATAACCATTAGAATGATCCTAAACATTGCATGCTACCCCAAGGGATGTAGAGGGTGTAGAATGAGTCCTTGGAGGTTCTAATAAGTGTAGAATGGTTAAGAGAGTATTCTAAAGGCTTAGAATGGTCTAGGAATGTGTATTAGGACTTATAATAACCATTAGAATGATTCTAAACATTGCATGGTATCATAAGGGACGTAGAGGGTGTAGCATGAGTCCTTGGATGTTCTAATAAGTGTAGAATGGTTAAGAGAGTATTCTAAAGGCTTAGAATGGTCTTGGAATGTGTATTAGGACTTATAATAACCATTAGAATGATCCTAAACATTGCATGGTACCCCGAGGGACGTAGAGGGTGTACCATGAGTCCTTGGAGGTTCTAACAAGTGTAGAATGGTTAAAAGAGTATTCTAAAGGCTTAGAATGGTCTAGGAATTTGTATTAGGACTTATAATAACCATTAGAATGATCCTAAACATTGCATGGTACCCCAAGGGACGTAGAGGGTGTAGCATGAGTCCTTGGAGGTTTTAACAAGTGTAGAATGGTTAAGAGAATTCTAAAGGCTTAGAATGGTCTAGGAATGTGTATTAGGACTTATTAGAACCATTAGAATGATCCTAAACATTGCATGGTACCCCAATGGACATAGAGGGTGTACCATGAGTCCTTGGAGGTTCTAAGAAGTGTAGAATGGTTAAGAGAGTATTCTAAAGGCTTAGAATGGTCTAGGAAAGTGTACTAGGACTTATAATAACCATTAGAATGATCCTAAACATTGCATGGTACCCCAAGGGAAGTAGAGGGTGTAGCATGAGTCCTTGGAGGTTCTAACAAGTGTAGAATGGTTAAAAGAGTATTCTAAAGGCTTAGAATGGTCTAGGAATTTGTATTAGGACTTATAATAACCATTAGAATGATCCTAAACATTGCATGGTACCCCAAGGGACGTAGAGGGTGTACCATGAGTCCTTGGAGGTTTTAACAAGTGTAGAATGGTTAAGAGAATTCTAAAGGCTTAGAATGGTCTAGGAATGTGTATTAGGACTTATAAGAACCATTAGAATGATCCTAAACATTGCATGGTACCCCAAGGGACATAGAGGGTGTACCATGAGTCCTTGGAGGTTCTAACAAGTGTCGAATGGTTAAGAGAGTATTCTAAAGGCCTAGAATGGTCTAGGAATGTGTATTAGGACTTATAATAACCATTAGAATGATCCTAAACATTGCATGCTACCCCAAGGGACGTAGAGGGTGTACCATGAGTCCTTGGAGGTTCTAACAAGTGTAGAATGGTTAAGAGAGTATTCTAAAGGCTTAGAATGGTCTAGGAATGTGTAATAGGACTTATAATAACCATTAGAATGATCCTAAAGAAAGCTTGAGTCCCCAAGGGACGTAGAGGGTGTACCATGAGTCCTTGGAGGTTCTAACAAGTGTAGAATGGTTAAGAGAGTATTCTAAAGGCATAGAATGGTCTTGGAATGTGTATTAGGACTTATAAGAACCATTAGAATGATCCTAAACATTGCTCGAATCCCCAAGGGACGTAGAGGGTGCAGCATGAGTCCTTGGAGGTTCTAATAAGTGTAGAATGGTAAAGAGAGTATTCTAAAGGCTTAGAATGGTCTTGGAATGTGTATTAGGACTTATAATAACCATTAGAATGATCCTAAACATTGCATGGTACCCCAAGGGACGTAGAGGGTGTACCATGAGTCCTTGGAGGTTCTAACAAGTGTAGAATGGTTAAGAGAGTATTCTAAAGGCTTAGAATGGTCTAGGAAAGTGTACTAGGACTTATAATAACCATTAGAATGATCCTAAACATTGCATGGTACCCCAAGGGAAGTAGAGGGTGTAGCATGAGTCCTTGGAGGTTCTAACAAGTGTAGAGTGGTTAACAGAGTATTCTAAAGGCTTAGAATGGTCTAGGAATTTGTATTAGGACTTATAATAACCATTAGAATGATCCTAAACATTGCATGGTACCCCAAGGGACGTAGAGGGTGTACCATGAGTCCTTTGAGGTTTTAACAAGTGTAGAATGGTTAAGAGAATTCTAAAGGCTTAGAATGGTCTAGGAATGTGTATTAGGACTTATAAGAACCATTAGAATGATCCTAAACATTGCATGGTACCCCAAGGGACATAGAGGGTGTAGCATGAGTCCTTGGAGGTTCTAACAAGTGTCCAATGGTTAAGAGAGTATTCTAAAGGCCTAGAATGGTCTAGGAATGTGTATTAGGACTTATAATAACCATTAGAATGATCCTAAAGAAAGCTTGAGTCCCCAAGGGACGTAGAGGGTGTACCATGAGTCCTTGGAGGTTCTAACAAGTGTAGAATGGTTAAGAGAGTATTCTAAAGGCTTAGAATGGTCTTGGAATGTGTATTAGGACTTATAAGAACCAGTAGAATGATCCTAAACATTGCTCGAATCCCCAAGGGACGTAGAGGGTGCAGCATGAGTCCTTGGAGGTTCTAATAAGTGTAGAATGGTTAAGAGAGTATTCTAAAGGCTTAGAATGGTCTAGGAAAGTGTACTAGGACTTATAATAACCATTAGAATGATCCTAAACATTGTATGGTACCCCAAGGGAAGTAGAGGGTGTAGCATGAGTCCTTGGAGGTTCTAACAAGTGCAAAATGGTTAAGAGAGTGTTCTAAAGGCTTAGAATGGTCTAGGAAAGTGTACTAGGACTTATAATAACCATTAGAATGATCCTAAACATTGCATGGTACCCCAAGGGAAGTAGAGGGTGTAGCATGAGTCCTTGGAGGTTCTAACAAGTGTAGAATGGTTAAGAGAGTGTTCTAAAGGCTTAGAATGGTCTAGGAATGTGTAATAGGACTTATAATAACCATTAGAATGATCCTAAACAATGCTTGAGTCCCCAAGGGACGTAGAGGGTGTACCATGAGTCCTTGGCGGTTCTAACAAGTGTAGAATGGTTAAGAGAGTATTCTAATGGCTTAGAATGGTCTAGGAATGTGTATTTGGACTTATAAGAACCATTAGAATGATCCTAAACAATGTATGGTACCCCACGGGACGTAGAGTGTGTACCATGAGTCCTTGGTTCTAACAAGTGTAGAATGGTTAAGAGAGTATTCTAAAGGCTTAGAATAGTCTTGGAATGTGTATTAGGACTTTTAAGAACCATTAGAATAATCCTAAACATTGCTCGAGTCCCCAAGGGACGTAGAGGGTGCAGCATGAGTCCTTGGAGGTTCTAAAAGTGTAGAATGGTTAAGAGAGTATTCTAAAGGCTAAGAATGGTCTAGGAATGTGTACTAGGACTTATAATAACCATTAGAATGATCCTAAACATTGCATGCTACCCCAAGGGATGTAGAGGGTGTAGAATGAGTCCTTGGAGGTTCTAATAAGTGTAGAATGGTTAAGAGAGTATTCTAAAGGCTTAGAATGGTCTAGGAATGTGTATTAGGACTTATAATAACCATTAGAATGATTCTAAACATTGCATGGTATCACAAGGGACGTAGAGGGTGTAGCATGAGTCCTTGGATGTTCTAATAAGTGTAGAATGGTTAAGAGAGTATTCTAAAGGCTTAGAATGGTCTTGGAATGTGTATTAGGACTTATAATAACCATTAGAATGATCCTAAACATTGCATGGTACCCCGAGGGACGTAGAGGGTGTACCATGAGTCCTTGGAGGTTCTAACAAGTGTAGAATGGTTAAAAGAGTATTCTAAAGGCTTAGAATGGTCTAGGAATTTGTATTAGGACTTATAATAACCATTAGAATGATCCTAAACATTGCATGGTACCCCAAGGGACGTAGAGGGTGTAGCATGAGTCCTTGGAGGTTTTAACAAGTGTAGAATGGTTAAGAGAATTCTAAAGGCTTAGAATGGTCTAGGAATGTGTATTAGGACTTATTAGAACCATTAGAATGATCCTAAACATTGCATGGTACCCCAATGGACATAGAGGGTGTACCATGAGTCCTTGGAGGTTCTAAGAAGTGTAGAATGGTTAAGAGAGTATTCTAAAGGCTTAGAATGGTCTAGGAAAGTGTACTAGGACTTATAATAACCATTAGAATGATCCTAAACATTGCATGGTACCCCAAGGGAAGTAGAGGGTGTAGCATGAGTCCTTGGAGGTTCTAACAAGTGTAGAATGGTTAAAAGAGTATTCTAAAGGCTTAGAATGGTCTAGGAATTTGTATTAGGACTTATAATAACCATTAGAATGATCCTAAACATTGCATGGTACCCCAAGGGACGTAGAGGGTGTACCATGAGTCCTTGGAGGTTTTAACAAGTGTAGAATGGTTAAGAGAATTCTAAAGGCTTAGAATGGTCTAGGAATGTGTATTAGGACTTATAAGAACCATTAGAATGATCCTAAACATTGAATGGTACCCCAAGGGACATAGAGGGTGTACCATGAGTCCTTGGAGGTTCTAACAAGTGTCGAATGGTTAAGAGAGTATTCTAAAGGCCTAGAATGGTCTAGGAATGTGTATTAGGACTTATAATAACCATTAGAATGATCCTAAACATTGCATGCTACCCCAAGGGACGTAGAGGGTGTACCATGAGTCCTTGGAGGTTCTAACAAGTGTAGAATGGTTAAGAGAGTATTCTAAAGGCTTAGAATGGTCTAGGAATGTGTAATAGGACTTATAATAACCATTAGAATGATCCTAAAGAAAGCTTGAGTCCCCAAGGGACGTAGAGGGTGTACCATGAGTCCTTGGAGGTTCTAACAAGTGTAGAATGGTTAAGAGAGTATTCTAAAGGCATAGAATGGTCTTGGAATGTGTATTAGGACTTATAAGAACCATTAGAATGATCCTAAACATTGCTCGAATCCCCAAGGGACGTAGAGGGTGCAGCATGAGTCCTTGGATGTTCTAATAAGTGTAGAATGGTAAAGAGAGTATTCTAAAGGCTTAGAATGGTCTAGGAATGTGTATTAGGACTTATAAGAACCATTAGAATGATCCTAAACAATGCTAGAGTCCCCAAGGGACGTAGAGGGAGTACCATGAGTCCTTGGAGGTTCTAACAAGTGTAGAATGGTTAAGAGAGTATTCTAAAGGCTTAGAATGGTCTAGGAATGTGTATTAGGACTTATAAGAACCATTAGAATGATCCTAAACAGTGCATGGTACCCCAAGGGACGTAGAGGGTGTACCATGAGTCCTTGGAGGTTCTAACAAGTGTAGAATGGTTAAAAGAGTATTCTAAAGGCTTAGAATGGTCTTGGAATGTGTATTAGGACTTATAAGAACCTTTAGAATGATCCTAAACATTGCTCGAGTCCCCAAGGGACGTAGAGGGTGCAGAATGAGTCCTTGGAGGTTCTAATAAGTGTAGAATGGTTAAGAGAGTATTCTAAAGGCTTAGAATGGTCTAGGAAAGTGTATTAGGACTTATAATAACCATTAGAATGATCCTTAACATTGCATGGTACACCAAGGGACGTAGAGGGTGTACCATGAATCCTTGGAGGTTCTAACAAGTGTAGAATGGTTAAGAGAGTATTCTAAAGGCTTAGAATGGTCTAGGAATGTGTATTAGGACTTATAAGAACCAATAGAATGATCCTAAACATTGCTCGAGTCCCCAAGGGACATAGAGGGTGTAGCATGAGTCCTTGGAGGTTCTAATAAGTGTAGAATGGTTAAGAGAGTATTCTAAAGGCTTAGAATGGTCTAGGAATGTGTATTAGGACTTATAATTACCATTAGAATGATGCTAAACATTGCATGGTATCACAAGGGACGTAGAGGGTGTACCATGAGTCCTTGGAGGTTCTAACAAGTGTAGAATGGTTAAAAGAGTATTCTAAACCCTTAGAATGGTCTTGGAATGTGTATTAGGACTTATAATAACCATTAGAATGATCCTAAACATTGCATGGTACCCCGAGGGACGTAGAGGGTGTACCATGAGTCCTTGGAGGTTCTAACAAGTGTAGAATGGTTAAAAGAGTATTCTAAAGGCTAAGAATGGTCTAGGAATTTGTATTAGGACTTATAATAACCATTAGAATGATCCTAAACATTGCATGGTACCCCGAGGGACGTAGAGGGTGTACCATGAGTCCTTGGAGGTTCTAACAAGTGTAGAATGGTTAAAAGAGTATTCTAAAGGCTTACAATGGTCTAGGAATTTGTATTAGGACTTATAATAACCATTAGAATGATCCTAAACATTGCATGGTACCCCAAGGGACGTAGAGGGTGTACCATGAGTCCTTGGAGGTTTTAACAAGTGTAGAATGGTTAAGAGAATTCTAAAGGCTTAGAATGGTCTAGGAATGTGTATTAGGACTTATAAGAAGCATTAGAATGATCCTAAACATTGCATGGTACCCCAAGGGACATAGAGGGTGTACCATGAGTCCTTGGAGGTTCTAACAAGTGTCGAATGGTTAAGAGAGTATTCTAAAGGCCTAGAATGGTCTAGGAATGTGTATTAGGACTTATAATAACCATTAGAATGATCCTAAACATTGCATGCTACCCCAAGGGACGTAGAGGGTGTACCATGAGTCCTTGGAGGTTCTAACAAGTGTAGAATGGTTAAGAGAGTATTCTAAAGGCTTAGAATGGTCTAGGAATGTGTAATAGGACTTATAATAACCATTAGAATGATCCTAAAGAAAGCTTGAGTCCCCAAGGGACGTAGAGGGTGTACCATGAGTCCTTGGAGGTTCTAACAAGTGTAGAATGGTTAAGAGAGTATTCTAAAGGCTTAGAATGGTCTTGGAATGTGTATTAGGACTTATAAGAACCATTAGAATGATCCTAAACATTGCTCGAATCCCCAAGGGACGTAGAGGGTGCAGCATGAGTCCTTGGAGGTTCTAATAAGTGTAGAATGGTAAAGAGAGTATTCTAAAGGCTTAGAATGGTCTAGGAATGTGTATTAGGACTTATAAGAACCATTAGAATGATCCTAAACAATGCTAGAGTCCCCAAGGGACGTAGAGGGTGTACCATGAGTCCTTGGAGGTTCTAACAAGTGTAGAATGGTTAAGAGAGTATTCTAAAGGCTTAGAATGGTCTAGGAATGTGTATTAGGACTTATAAGAACCATTAGAATGATCCTAAACAGTGCATGGTACCCCAAGGGACGTAGAGGGTGTACCATGAGTCCTTGGAGGTTCTAACAAGTGTAGAATGGTTAAAAGAGTATTCTAAAGGCTTAGAATGGTCTTAGAATGTGTATTAGGACTTATAAGAACCTTTAGAATGATCCTAAACATTGCTCGAGTCCCCAAGGGACGTAGAGGGTGCAGAATGAGTCCTTGGAGGTTCTAATAAGTGTAGAATGGTTAAGAGAGTATTCTAAAGGCTTAGAATGGTCTAGGAAAGTGTATTAGGACTTATAATAACCATTAGAATGATCCTTAACATTGCATGGTACACCAAGGGACGTAGAGGGTGTACCATGAATCCTTGGAGGTTCTAACAAGTGTAGAATGGTTAAGAGAGTATTCTAAAGGCTTAGAATGGTCTAGGAATGTGTATTAGGACTTATAAGAACCAATAGAATGATCCTAAACATTGCTCGAGTCCCCAAGGGACATAGAGGGTGTAGCATGAGTCCTTGGAGGTTCTAATAAGTGTAGAATGGTTAAGAGAGTATTCTAAAGGCTTAGAATGGTCTAGGAATGTGTATTAGGACTTATAATTACCATTAGAATGATGCTAAACATTGCATGGTATCACAAGGGACGTAGAGGGTGTACCATGAGTCCTTGGAGGTTCTAACAAGTGTAGAATGGTTAAAAGAGTATTCTAAACCCTTAGAATGGTCTTGGAATGTGTATTAGGACTTATAATAACCATTAGAATGATCCTAAACATTGCATGGTACCCCGAGGGACGTAGAGGGTGTACCATGAGTCCTTGGAGGTTCTAACAAGTGTAGAATGGTTAAAAGAGTATTCTAAAGGCTAAGAATGGTCTAGGAATTTGTATTAGGACTTATAATAACCATTAGAATGATCCTAAACATTGCATGGTACCCCGAGGGACGTAGAGGGTGTACCATGAGTCCTTGGAGGTTCTAACAAGTGTAGAATGGTTAAAAGAGTATTCTAAAGGCTTACAATGGTCTAGGAATTTGTATTAGGACTTATAATAACCATTAGAATGATCCTAAACATTGCATGGTACCCCAAGGGACGTAGAGGGTGTACCATGAGTCCTTGGAGGTTTTAACAAGTGTAGAATGGTTAAGAGAATTCTAAAGGCTTAGAATGGTCTAGGAATGTGTATTAGGACTTATAAGAAGCATTAGAATGATCCTAAACATTGCATGGTACCCCAAGGGACATAGAGGGTGTACCATGAGTCCTTGGAGGTTCTAACAAGTGTCGAATGGTTAAGAGAGTATTCTAAAGGCCTAGAATGGTCTAGGAATGTGTATTAGGACTTATAATAACCATTAGAATGATCCTAAACATTGCATGCTACCCCAAGGGACGTAGAGGGTGTACCATGAGTCCTTGGAGGTTCTAACAAGTGTAGAATGGTTAAGAGAGTATTCTAAAGGCTTAGAATGGTCTAGGAATGTGTAATAGGACTTATAATAACCATTAGAATGATCCTAAAGAAAGCTTGAGTCCCCAAGGGACGTAGAGGGTGTACCATGAGTCCTTGGAGGTTCTAACAAGTGTAGAATGGTTAAGAGAGTATTCTAAAGGCTTAGAATGGTCTTGGAATGTGTATTAGGACTTATAAGAACCATTAGAATGATCCTAAACATTGCTCGAATCCCCAAGGGACGTAGAGGGTGCAGCATGAGTCCTTGGAGGTTCTAATAAGTGTAGAATGGTAAAGAGAGTATTCTAAAGGCTTAGAATGGTCTAGGAATGTGTATTAGGACTTATAAGAACCATTAGAATGATCCTAAACAATGCTAGAGTCCCCAAGGGACGTAGAGGGTGTACCATGAGTCCTTGGAGGTTCTAACAAGTGTAGAATGGTTAAGAGAGTATTCTAAAGGCTTAGAATGGTCTAGGAATGTGTATTAGGACTTATAAGAACCATTAGAATGATCCTAAACAGTGCATGGTACCCCAAGGGACGTAGAGGGTGTACCATGAGTCCTTGGAGGTTCTAACAAGTGTAGAATGGTTAAAAGAGTATTCTAAAGGCTTAGAATGGTCTTGGAATGTGTATTAGGACTTATAAGAACCTTTAGAATGATCCTAAACATTGCTCGAGTCCCCAAGGGACGTAGAGGGTGCAGAATGAGTCCTTGGAGGTTCTAATAAGTGTAGAATGGTTAAGAGAGTATTCTAAAGGCTTAGAATGGTCTAGGAAAGTGTATTAGGACTTATAATAACCATTAGAATGATCCTTAACATTGCATGGTACACCAAGGGACGTAGAGGGTGTACCATGAATCCTTGGAGGTTCTAACAAGTGTAGAATGGTTAAGAGAGTATTCTAAAGGCTTAGAATGGTCTAGGAATGTGTATTAGGACTTATAAGAACCAATAGAATGATCCTAAACATTGCTCGAGTCCCCAAGGGACATAGAGGGTGTAGCATGAGTCCTTGGAGGTTCTAATAAGTGTAGAATGGTTAAGAGAGTATTCTAAAGGCTTAGAATGGTCTAGGAATGTGTATTAGGACTTATAATTATCATTAGAATGATGCTAAACATTGCATGGTATCACAAGGGACGTAGAGGGTGTACCATGAGTCCTTGGAGGTTCTAACAAGTGTAGAATGGTTAAAAGAGTATTCTAAACCCTTAGAATGGTCTTGGAATGTGTATTAGGACTTATAATAACCATTAGAATGATCCTAAACATTGCATGGTACCCCAAGGGACGTAGAGGGTGTACCATGAGTCCTTGGAGGTTCTAACAAGTGTAGAATGGTTAAAAGAGTATTCTAAAGGCTTAGAATGGTCTAGGAATTTGTATTAGGACTTATAATAACCATTAGAATGATCCTAAACATTGCATGGTACCCCAAGGGACGTAGAGGGTGTACCATGTGTCATTGGAGGTTTTAACAAGTGTAGAATGGTTAAGAGAATTCTAAAGGCTTAGAATGGTCTAGGAATGTGTATTAGGACTTATAAGAACCATTAGAATGATCCTAAACATTGCATGGTACCCCAAGGGACGTAGAGGGTGTACCATGAGTCCTTGGAGGTTCTATCAAGTGTCGAATGGTTAAGAGAGTATTCTAAAGGCCTAGAATGGTCTAGGAATGTGTATTAGGAGTTATAATAACCATTAGAATGATCCTAAACATTGCATGGTACCACAAGGGACGTAGAGGGTGTAGCATGAGTCCTTGGATGTTCTAACAAGTGTAGAATGGTTAAGAGAGGATTCTAAAGGCTTAGAATGGTCTTGGAATGTGTATTAGGACTTATAAGAACCATTAGAATGATCCTAAACATTGCATGGTACCCCAAGGGACGTAGAGGGTGTACCATGAGTCCTTGGAGGTTCTAACAAGTGTAGAATGGTTAAAAGAGTATTATAAAGGCTTAGAATGGTCTAGGAATTTGTATTAGGACTTATAATAACCATTAGAATGATCCTAAACATTGCATGGTACCCCAAGGGACGTAGAGGGTGTAGCATGAGTCCTTGGAGGTTCTAACAAGTGTAGAATGGTTAAGAGAGTATTCTAAAGGCTTAGAATGGTCTAGGAATGTGTAATAGGACTTATAATAACCATTAGAATGATCCTAAAGAAAGCTTGAGTCCCCAAGGGACGTAGAGGGTGTACCATGAGTCCTTGGAGGTTCTAACAAGTGTAGAATGGTTAAGAGAGTATTCTAAAGGCTTAGAATGGTCTTGGAATGTGTATTAGGACTTATAAGAACCATTAGAATGATCCTAAACATTGCTCGAATCCCCAAGGGACGTAAAGGGTGCAGCATGAGTCCTTGGAGGTTCTAATAAGTGTAGAATGGTTAAGAGAGTATTCTAAAGGCTTAGAATGGTCTAGGAAAGTGTACTAGGACTTATAATAACCATTAGAATGATCCTAAACATTGCATGGTACCCCAAGGGAAGTAGAGGGTGTAGCGTGAGTCCTTGGAGGTTCTAACAAGTGTAGAATGGTTAAGAGAGTATGATGAGCATTTTATTTCCCATTATTCCTTGCATTATTTTACTCTTATTATTGATACTTGTTGCCCATTTGACATTGATTAGCTTGATTTAGTGATTTAGAGTTTATTGGACTAATATTCCGAATATTGTTTAATTTGGGATTATTTGGCCTAATTAATTCTATTTCTATTTTCAGGTCATATGTGGCACAAGGACACTTTGGGAAGTTTGGAAATGAAGATTGAAGTATTGAAGTGAAGATTGTAATTTGCATTTAGGTCCCTTTTTAATTGTAATTTTCAGAATAGTGTTTCTTAGGATTTGGGCCCATGTTTTAGGCCCATTTTGTGTCTTAAGAGGGGAAATTCGTGTAACCCCCCAAGACACACTCCCATTTCAGATTTCTCACTCTCTCTCTAGGTTAGAACTTCTCTCTTGGCTCTCCCAAGTGGTGGTGGCTGCTAGGGTTTTGTTCTTCCCCATTTCTACTCGTTTTTCTTCATTTATGGCCATGGAAGGCTAGACTTCAAGGGTTAATCCCTTTGGTATTGTATTATCTACTCTTGAGCTCTTGTTATTAATGCAATTTTGTTTTCTCTTCTCTGTTTTCATGTTTATCGATGTGTAGTGGTTTGCTTAATTCCATTTCGTAGAGATAATACATGAATATAAATGCTTAATTTGTATTAACTCGTAAAAACTCCAATTCTGGTTTCTGATGCTTAATTAGAAGTTAGGGTTTGGAGTGATAACTGAATTTTCGCTTAGTATTTGGTTATCACGAGTTGGACAGAGGAGAGGAGAGGAATCGATCTTTAGTGAGCTAGGATTGAGTAGTGTACGTAACCAAAGGGGTTTGCCCGCTTTTGTTTCTGATTTTCTTAGTTTTTATATTCTGTTTGTGTTTTGTTCTTCACATTTGTCACACACAAAAACCCCCCATTTTACTGCACACTACGTGTTTGATACTTTGCCTAGACCGATATTCGCTGGGAAACGACCTAGGATCACCTTCCTAGTACTACAGAATAAACACCTTTTATTTTGATCGGGTACGGCCTCGATCAGAGTATTCTAAAGGCTTAGAATGGTCTAGGAATGTGTAATAGGACTTATAATAACCATTAGAATGATCCTAAACAATGCTTGAGTCCCCAAGGGACGTAGAGGGTGTACCATGAGTCCTTGGAGGTTCTAACAAGTGTAGAATGGTTAAGAGAGTATTCTAACGGCTTAGAATGGTCTAGGAATGTGTATTTGGACTTATAAGAACCATTAGAATGATCCTAAAAAATGTATGGTACCACACGGGACGTAGAGTGTGTACCATGAGTCCTAGGTTCTAAAAGTGTAGAATGGTTAAGAGAGTATTCTAAAGGCTTAGAATAGTCTTGGAATGTGTATTAGGACTTTTAAGAACCATTAGAATGATCCTAAACATTGCTCGAGTCCCCAAGGGACGTAGAGGGTGCAGCATGAGTCCTTGGAGGTTCTAAAAGTGTAGAATGGTTAAGAGAGTATTCTAAAGGCTTAGAATGGTCTAGGAATGTGTACTAGGACTTATGATAACCATTAGAATGATCCTAAACATTGCATGCTACCCCAAGGGACGTAGAGGGTGTAGAATGAGTCCTTGGAGGTTCTAATAAGTGTAGAATGGTTAAGAGAGTATTCTAAAGGCTTAGAATGGTCTAGGAATGTGTATTAGGACTTATAATAACCATTAGAATGATTCTAAACATTGCATGGTATCACAAGGGACGTAGAGGGTGTACCATGAGTCCTTGGAGGTTTTAACAAGTGTAGAATGGTTAAGAGAATTCTAAAGGCTTAGAATGGTCTAGGAATGTGTATTAGGACTTATAAGAACCATTAGAATGATCATAAACATTGCATGGTACCCCAAGGGACATAGAGGGTGTACCATGAGTCCTTGGAGGTTCTAACAAGTGTCGAATGGTTAAGAGAGTATTCTAAAGGCTTAGAATGGTCTAGGAATGTGTATTAGGACTTATAATAACCATTAGAATGATCCTAAACATTGCATGGTACCACAAAGGACGTAGAGGGTGTAGCATGAGTCCTTGGATGTTCTAACAAGTGTAGAATGGTTAAGAGAGTATTCTAAAGGCTTAGAATGGTCTTGGAATGTGTATTAGGACTTATAATAACCATTAGAATGATCCTAAACATTGCATGGTACCCCGAGGGACGTAGAGGGTGTACCATGAGTCCTTGGAGGTTCTAACAAGTGTAGAATGGTTAAAAGAGTATTCTAAAGGCTTAGAATGGTCTAGGAATTTGTATTAGGACTTATAATAACCATTAGAATGATCCTAAACATTGCATGGTACACCAAGGGACGTAGAGGGTGTAGCATGAGTCCTTGGAGGTTTTAACAAGTGTAGAATGGTTAAGATAATTCTAAAGGCTTAGAATGGTCTAGGAATGTGTATTAGGACTTATTAGAACCATTAGAATGATCCTAAACATTGCATGGTACCCCAAGGGACATAGAGGGTGTACCATGAGTCCTTGGAGGTTCTAAGAAGTGTAGAATGGTTAAGAGAGTATTCTAAAGGCTTAGAATGGTCTAGGAAAGTGTACTAGGACTTATAATAACCATTAGAATGATCCTAAACATTGCATGGTACCCCAAGGGACGTAGAGGGTGTACCATGAGTCCTTGGAGGTTTTAACAAGTGTAGAATGGTTAAGAGAATTCTAAAGGCTTAGAATGGTCTAGGAATGTGTATTAGGACTTATAAGAAGCATTAGAATGATCCTAAACATTGCATGGTACCCCAAGGGACATAGAGGGTGTACCATGAGTCCTTGGAGGTTCTAACAAGTGTCGAATGGTTAAGAGAGTATTCTAAAGGCCTAGAATGGTCTAGGAATGTGTATTAGGACTTATAATAACCATTAGAATGATCCTAAACATTGCATGCTACCCCAAGGGACGTAGAGGGTGTACCATGAGTCCTTGGAGGTTCTAACAAGTGTAGAATGGTTAAGAGAGTATTCTAAAGGCTTAGAATGGTCTAGGAATGTGTAATAGGACTTATAATAACCATTAGAATGATCCTAAAGAAAGCTTGAGTCCCCAAGGGACGTAGAGGGTGTACCATGAGTCCTTGGAGGTTCTAACAAGTGTAGAATGGTTAAGAGAGTATTCTAAAGGCTTAGAATGGTCTTGGAATGTGTATTAGGACTTATAAGAACCATTAGAATGATCCTAAACATTGCTCGAATCCCCAAGGGACGTAGAGGGTGCAGCATGAGTCCTTGGAGGTTCTAATAAGTGTAGAATGGTAAAGAGAGTATTCTAAAGGCTTAGAATGGTCTAGGAATGTGTATTAGGACTTATAAGAACCATTAGAATGATCCTAAACAATGCTAGAGTCCCCAAGGGACGTAGAGGGTGTACCATGAGTCCTTGGAGGTTCTAACAAGTGTAGAATGGTTAAGAGAGTATTCTAAAGGCTTAGAATGGTCTAGGAATGTGTATTAGGACTTATAAGAACCATTAGAATGATCCTAAACAGTGCATGGTACCCCAAGGGACGTAGAGGGTGTACCATGAGTCCTTGGAGGTTCTAACAAGTGTAGAATGGTTAAAAGAGTATTCTAAAGGCTTAGAATGGTCTTGGAATGTGTATTAGGACTTATAAGAACCTTTAGAATGATCCTAAACATTGCTCGAGTCCCCAAGGGACGTAGAGGGTGCAGAATGAGTCCTTGGAGGTTCTAATAAGTGTAGAATGGTTAAGAGAGTATTCTAAAGGTTTAGAATGGT
Source organism: Crotalaria pallida (assembly GCA_037953625.1). Taxonomy (NCBI): domain Eukaryota; kingdom Viridiplantae; phylum Streptophyta; class Magnoliopsida; order Fabales; family Fabaceae; genus Crotalaria; species Crotalaria pallida. The sequence continues at coordinate 58,925,598 of CM075655.1, read as the reverse complement.
CTAGGAAAGTGTATTAGGACTTATAATAACCATTAGAATGATCCTTAACATTGCATGGTACACCAAGGGACGTAGAGGGTGTACCATGAATCCTTGGAGGTTCTAACAAGTGTAGAATGGTTAAGAGAGTATTCTAAAGGCTTAGAATGGTCTAGGAATGTGTATTAGGACTTATAAGAACCAATAGAATGATCCTAAACATTGCTCGAGTCGCCAAGGGACATAGAGGGTGTAGCATGAGTCCTTGGAGGTTCTAATAAGTGTAGAATGGTTAAGAGAGTATTCTAAAGGCTTAGAATGGTCTAGGAATGTGTATTAGGACTTATAATTATCATTAGAATGATGCTAAACATTGCATGGTATCACAAGGGACGTAGAGGGTGTACCATGAGTCCTTGGAGGTTATAACAAGTGTAGAATGGTTAAAAGAGTATTCTAAACCCTTAGAATGGTCTTGGAATGTGTATTAGGACTTATAATAACCATTAGAATGATCCTAAACATTGCATGGTACCCCGAGGGACGTAGAGGGTGTACCATGAGTCCTTGGAGGTTCTAACAAGTGTAGAATGGTTAAAAGAGTATTCTAAAGGCTTAGAATGGTCTAGGAATTTGTATTAGGACTTATAATAACCATTAGAATGATCCTAAACATTGCATGGTACCCCAAGGGACGTAGAGGGTGTACCATGTGTCATTGGAGGTTTTAACAAGTGTAGAATGGTTAAGAGAATTCTAAAGGCTTAGAATGGTCTAGGAATGTGTATTAGGACTTATAAGAACCATTAGAATGATCCTAAACATTGCATGGTACCCCAAGGGACGTAGAGGGTGTACCATGAGTCCTTGGAGGTTCTATCAAGTGTCGAATGGTTAAGAGAGTATTCTAAAGGCCTAGAATGGTCTAGGAATGTGTATTAGGACTTATAATAACCATTAGAATGATCCTAAACATTGCATGGTACCACAAGGGACGTAGAGGGTGTAGCATGAGTCCTTGGATGTTCTAACAAGTGTAGAATGGTTAAGAGAGGATTCTAAAGGCTTAGAATGGTCTTGGAATGTGTATTAGGACTTATAAGAACCATTAGAATGATCCTAAACATTGCATGGTACCCCAAGGGACGTAGAGGGTGTACCATGAGTCCTTGGAGGTTCTAACAAGTGTAGAATGGTTAAAAGAGTATTATAAAGGCTTAGAATGGTCTAGGAATTTGTATAAGGACTTATAATAACCATTAGAATGATCCTAAACATTGCATGGTACCCCAAGGGACGTAGAGGGTGTAGCATGAGTCCTTGGAGGTTCTAACAAGTGTAGAATGGTTAAGAGAGTATTCTAAAGGCTTAGAATGGTCTAGGAATGTGTAATAGGACTTATAATAACCATTAGAATGATCCTAAAGAAAGCTTGAGTCCCCAAGGGACGTAGAGGGTGTACCATGAGTCCTTGGAGGTTCTAACAAGTGTAGAATGGTTAAGAGAGTATGCTAAAGGCTTAGAATGGTCTTGGAATGTGTATTAGGACTTATAAGAACCATTAGAATGATCCTAAACATTGCTCGAATCCCCAAGGGACGTAAAGGGTGCAGCATGAGTCCTTGGAGGTTCTAATAAGTGTAGAATGGTTAAGAGAGTATTCTAAAGGCTTAGAATGGTCTAGGAAAGTGTACTAGGACTTATAATAACCATTAGAATGATCCTAAACATTGCATGGTACCCCAAGGGAAGTAGAGGGTGTAGCGTGAGTCCTTGGAGGTTCTAATAAGTGTAGAATGGTTAAGAGAGTATTCTAAAGGCTTAGAATGGTCTAGGAAAGTGTACTAGGACTTATAATAACCATTAAAATGATCCTAAACATTGCATGGTACCGCAAGGGAAGTAGAGGGTGTAGCATGAGTCCTTAGAGGTTCTAACAAGTGTAGAATGGTTAAGAGAGTGTTCTAAAGGCTTAGAATGGTCTAGGAATGTGTATTAGGACTTATAATAACCATTAGAATGATCCTAAACATTGCATGGTACCCCAAGGGACGTAGAGGGTGTACCATGAGTCCTTGGAGGTTCTAACAAGTGTAGAATGGTTAAGAGAGTATTCTAAAGGCTTAGAATGGTCTAGGAATGTGTAATAGGACTTATAATAACCATTAGAATGATCCTAAACAATGCTTGAGTCCCCAAGGGACGTAGAGGGTGTACCATGAGTCCTTGGAGGTTCTAACAAGTGTAGAATGGTTAAGAGAGTATTCTAACGGCTTAGAATGGTCTAGGAATGTGTATTTGGACTTATAAGAACCATTAGAATGATCCTAAAAAATGTATGGTACCCCACGGGACGTAGAGTGTGTACCATGAGTCCTTGGTTCTAAAAGTGTAGAATGGTTAAGAGAGTATTCTAAAGGCTTAGAATAGTCTTGGAATGTGTATTAGGACTTTTAAGAACCATTAGAATGATCCTAAACATTGCTCGAGTCCCCAAGGGACGTAGAGGGTGCAGCATGAGTCCTTGGAGGTTCTAAAAGTGTAGAATGGTTAAGAGAGTATTCTAAAGGCTTAGAATGGTCTAGGAATGTGTACTAGGACTTATGATAACCATTAGAATGATCCTAAACATTGCATGCTACCCCAAGGGACGTAGAGGGTGTAGAATGAGTCCTTGGAGGTTCTAATAAGTGTAGAATGGTTAAGAGAGTATTCTAAAGGCTTAGAATGGTCTAGGAATGTGTATTAGGACATATAATAACCATTAGAATGATTCTAAACATTGCATGGTATCACAAGGGACGTAGAGGGTGTACCATGAGTCCTTGGAGGTTTTAACAAGTGTAGAATGGTTAAGAGAATTCTAAAGGCTTAGAATGGTCTAGGAATGTGTATTAGGACTTATAAGAACCATTAGAATGATCATAAACATTGCATGGTACCCCAAGGGACATAGAGGGTGTACCATGAGTCCTTGGAGGTTCTAAAAGTGTAGAATGGTTAAGAGAGTATTCTAAAGGCTTAGAATGGTCTAGGAATGTGTATTAGGACTTATAATAACCATTAGAATGATCCTAAACATTGCATGGTACCACAAAGGACGTAGAGGGTGTAGCATGAGTCCTTGGATGTTCTAACAAGTGTAGAATGGTTAAGAGAGTATTCTAAAAGCTTAGAATGGTCTTGGAATGTGTATTAGGACTTATAATAACCATTAGAATGATCCTAAACATTGCATGGTACCCCAAGGGACGTAGAGGGTGTACCATGAGTCCTTGGAGGTTCTAACAAGTGTAGAATGGTTAAAAGAGTATTCTAAAGGCTTAGAATGGTCTAGGAATTTGTATTAGGACTTATAATAACCATTAGAATGATCCTAAACATTGCATGGTACCCCAAGGGACGTAGAGGGTGTACCATGAGTCCTTGGAGGTTTTAACAAGTGTAGAATGGTTAAGAGAATTCTAAAGGCTTAGAATGGTCTAGGAATGTGTATTAGGACTTATTAGAACCATTAGAATGATCCTAAACATTGCATGGTACCCCAAGGGACATAGAGGGTGTACCATGAGTCCTTGGATGTTCTAAGAAGTGTAGAATGGTTAAGAGAGTATTCTAAAGGCTTAGAATGGTCTAGGAAAGTGTACTAGGACTTATAATAACCATTAGAATGATCCTAAACATTGCATGGTACCCCAAGGGAAGTAGAGGGTGTAGCATGAGTCCTTGGAGGTTCTAACAAGTGTAGAATGGTTAAAAGAGTATTCTAAAGGCTTAGAATGGTCTAGGAATTTGTATTAGGACTTATAATAACCATTAGAATGATCCTAAACATTGCATGGTACCCCAAGGGACGTAGAGGGTGTACCATGAGTCCTTGGAGGTTTTAACAAGTGTAGAATGGTTAAGAGAATTCTAAAGGCTTAGAATGGTCTAGGAATGTGTATTAGGACTTATAAGAACCATTAGAATGATCCTAAACATTGCATGGTACCCCAAGGGACATAGAGAGTGTACCATGAGTCCTTGGAGGTTCTAACAAGTGTCGAATGGTTAAGAGAGTATTCTAAAGGCCTAGAATGGTCTAGGAATGTGTATTAGGACTTATAATAACCATTAGAATGATCCTAAATATTGCATGCTACCCCAAGGGACGTAGAGGGTGTACCATGAGTCCTTGGAGGTTCTAACAAGTGTAGAATGGTTAAGAGAGTATTCTAAAGGCTTAGAATGGTCTAGGAATGTGTAATAGGACTTATAATAACCATTAGAATGATCCTAAAGAAAGCTTGAGTCCCCAAGGGACGTAGAGGGTGTACCATGAGTCCTTGGAGGTTCTAACAAGTGTAGAATGGTTAAGAGAGTATTCTAAAGGCTTAGAATGGTCTTGGAATGTGTATTAGGACTTATAAGAACCATTAGAATGATCCTAAACATTGTTCGAATCCCCAAGGGACGTAGAGGGTGCAGCATGAGTCCTTGGAGGTTCTAATAAGTGTAGAATGGTTAAGAGAGTATTCTAAAGGCTTAGAATGGTCTAGGAAAGTGTACTAGGACTTATAATAACCATTAGAATGATCCTAAACATTGCATGGTACCCCAAGGGAAGTAGAGGGTGTAGCATGAGTCCTTGGAGGTTCTAACAAGTGCAGAATGGTTAAGAGAGTGTTCTAAAGGCTTAGAATGGTCTAGGAAAGTGTACTAGGACTTATAATAACCATTTGAATGATCCTAAACATTGCATGGTACCCCAAGGGAAGTAGAGGGTGTAGCATGAGTCCTTGGAGGTTCTAACAAGTGTAGAATGGTTAAGAGAGTGTTCTAAATGCTTAGAATGGTCTAGGAATGTGTAATAGGACTTATAATAACCATTAGAATGATCCTAAACAATGCTTGAGTCCCCAAGGGACGTAGAGGGTGTACCATGAGTCCTTGGAGGTTCTAACAAGTGTAGAATGGTTAAGAGAGTATTCTAACGGCTTAGAATGGTCTAGGAATGTGTATTTGGACTTATAAGAACCATTAGAATGATCCTAAACAATGTATGGTACCCCACGGGACGTAGAGTGTGTACCATGAGTCCTTGGTTCTAACAACTGTAGAATGGTTAAGAGAGTATTCTAAAGGCTTAGAATAGTCTTGGAATGTGTATTAGGACTTTTAAGAACCATTAGAATGATCTAAACATTGCTCGAGTCCCCAAGGGACGTAGAGGGTGCAGCATGAGTCCTTGGAGGTTCTAATAAGTGTAGAATGGTTAAGAGAGTATTCTAAAGGCTTAGAATGGTCTAGGAATGTGTATTAGGACTTATAATAACCATAAGAATGATTCTAAACATTGCATGGTATCACAAGGGACGTAGAGGGTGTAGCATGAGTCCTTGGATGTTCTAATAAGTGTAGAATGGTTAAGAGAGTATTCTAAAGGCTTAGAATGGTCTAGGAATGTGTATTTGGACTTATAAGAACCATTAGAATGATCCTAAACAATGTATGGTACCCCACGGGACGTAGAGTGTGTACCATGAGTCCTTGGTTCTAACAAGTGTAGAATGGTTAAGAGAGTATTCTAAAGGCTTAGAATAGTCTTGGAATGTGTATTAGGACTTTTAAGAACCATTAGAATGATCCTAAACATTGCTCGAGTCCCCAAGGGACGTAGAGGGTGCAGCATGAGTCCTTGGAGGTTCTAAAAGTGTAGAATGGTTAAGAGAGTATTCTAAAGGCTAAGAATGGTCTAGGAATGTGTACTAGGACTTATAATAACCATTAGAATGATCCTAAACATTGCATGCTACCCCAAGGGATGTAGAGGGTGTAGAATGAGTCCTTGGAGGTTCTAATAAGTGTAGAATGGTTAAGAGAGTATTCTAAAGGCTTAGAATGGTCTAGGAATGTGTATTAGGACTTATAATAACCATAAGAATGATTCTAAACATTGCATGGTATCACAAGGGACGTAGAGGGTGTAGCATGAGTCCTTGGATGTTCTAATAAGTGTAGAATGGTTAAGAGAGTATTCTAAAGGCCTAGAATGGTCTTGGAATGTGTATTAGGACTTATAATAACCATTAGAATGATCCTAAACATTGCATGGTACCCCGAGGGACGTAGAGGGTGTACCATGAGTCCTTGGAGGTTCTAACAAGTGTAGAATGGTTAAAAGAGTATTCTAAAGGCTTAGAATGGTCTAGGAATTTGTATTAGGACTTATAATAACCATTAGAATGATCCTAAACATTGCATGGTACCCCAAGGGACGTAGAGGGTGTAGCATGAGTCCTTGGAGGTTTTAACAAGTGTAGAATGGTTAAGAGAATTCTAAAGGCTTAGAATGGTCTAGGAATGTGTATTAGGACTTATTAGAACCATTAGAATGATCTTAAACATTGCATGGTACCCCAAGGGACATAGAGGGTGTACCATGAGTCCTTGGAGGTTCTAAGAAGTGTAGAATGGTTAAGAGAGTATTCTAAAGGCTTAGAATGGTCTAGCAAAGTGTACTAGGACTTATAATAACCATTAGAATGATCCTAAACATTGCATGGTACCCCAAGGGACGTAGAGGGTGTACCATGAGTCCTTGGAGGTTTTAACAAGTGTAGAATGGTTAAGAGAATTCTAAAGGCTTAGAATGGTCTAGGAATGTGTATTAGGACTTATAAGAACCATTAGAATGATCCTAAACATTACATGGTACCCCAAGGGACATAGAGGGTGTACCATGAGTCCTTGGAGGTTCTAACAAGTGTCGAATGGTTAAGAGAGTATTCTAAAGGCCTAGAATGGTCTAGGAATGTGTATTAGGACTTATAATAACCATTAGAATGATCCTAAACATTGCATGCTACCCCAAGGGACGTAGAGGGTGTACCATGAGTCCTTGGAGGTTCTAACAAGTGTAGAATGGTTAAGAGAGTATTCTAAAGGCTTAGAATGGTCTAGGAATGTGTAATAGGACTTATAATAACCATTAGAATGATCCTAAAGAAAGCATGAGTCCCCAAGGGACGTAGAGGGTGTACCATGAGTCCTTGGAGGTTCTAACAAGTGTAGAATGGTTAAGAGAGTATTCTAAAGGCTTAGAATGGTCTTGGAATGTGTATTAGGACTTATAAGAACCATTAGAATGATCCTAAACATTGCTCGAATCCCCAAGGGACGTAGAGGGTGCAGCATGAGTCCTTGGAGGTTCTAATAAGTGTAGAATGGTAAAGAGAGTATTCTAAAGGCTTAGAATGGTGTAGGAATGTGTATTAGGACTTATAAGAACCATTAGAATGATCCTAAACAATGCTAGAGTCCCCAAGGGACGTAGAGGGTGTACCATGAGTCCTTGGAGGTTCTAACAAGTGTAGAATGGTTAAGAGAGTATTCTAAAGGCTTAGAATGGTCTAGGAATGTGTATTAGGACTTATAAGAACCATTAGAATGATCCTAAACAGTGCATGGTACCCCAAGGGACGTAAAGGGTGTACCATGAGTCCTTGGAGGTTCTAACATGTGTAGAATGGTTAAAAGAGTATTCTAAAGGCTTAGAATGGTCTTGGAATGTGTATTAGGACTTATAAGAACCTTTAGAATGATCCTAAACATTGCTCGAGTCCCCAAGGGACGTAGAGGGTGCAGAATGAGTCCTTGGAGGTTCTAATAAGTGTAGAATGGTTAAGAGAGTATTCTAAAGGCTTAGAATGGTCTAGGAAAGTGTATTAGGACTTATAATAACCATTAGAATGATCCTTAACATTGCATGGTACACCAAGGGACGTAGAGGGTGTACCATGAATCCTTGGAGGTTCTAACAAGTGTAGAATGGTTAAGAGAGTATTCTAAAGGCTTAGAATGGTCTAGGAATGTGTAATAGGACTTATAATAACCATTAGAATGATCCTAAAGAAAGCATGAGTCCCCAAGGGACGTAGAGGGTGTACCATGAGTCCTTGGAGGTTCTAACAAGTGTAGAATGGTTAAGAGAGTATTCTAAAGGCTTAGAATGGTCTTGGAATGTGTATTAGGACTTATAAGAACCATTAGAATGATCCTAAACATTGCTCGAATCCCCAAGGGACGTAGAGGGTGCAGCATGAGTCCTTGGAGGTTCTAATAAGTGTAGAATGGTAAAGAGAGTATTCTAAAGGCTTAGAATGGTGTAGGAATGTGTATTAGGACTTATAAGAACCATTAGAATGATCCTAAACAATGCTAGAGTCCCCAAGGGACGTAGAGGGTGTACCATGAGTCCTTGGAGGTTCTAACAAGTGTAGAATGGTTAAGAGAGTATTCTAAAGGCTTAGAATGGTCTAGGAATGTGTATTAGGACTTATAAGAACCATTAGAATGATCCTAAACAGTGCATGGTACCCCAAGGGACGTAAAGGGTGTACCATGAGTCCTTGGAGGTTCTAACATGTGTAGAATGGTTAAAAGAGTATTCTAAAGGCTTAGAATGGTCTTGGAATGTGTATTAGGACTTATAAGAACCTTTAGAATGATCCTAAACATTGCTCGAGTCCCCAAGGGACGTAGAGGGTGCAGAATGAGTCCTTGGAGGTTCTAATAAGTGTAGAATGGTTAAGAGAGTATTCTAAAGGCTTAGAATGGTCTAGGAAAGTGTATTAGGACTTATAATAACCATTAGAATGATCCTTAACATTGCATGGTACACCAAGGGACGTAGAGGGTGTACCATGAATCCTTGGAGGTTCTAACAAGTGTAGAATGGTTAAGAGAGTATTCTAAAGGCTTAGAATGGTCTAGGAATGTGTATTAGGACTTATAATAACCATTAGAATGATCCTAAACAATGCTTTAGTCCCCAAGGGACGTAGAGGGTGTACCATGAGTCCTTGGAGGTTCTAACAAGTGTAGAATGGTTAAGAGAGTATTCTAACGGCTTAGAATGGTCTAGGAATGTGTATTTGGACTTATAAGAACCATTAGAATGATCCTAAACAATGTATGGTACCCCACGGGACGTAGAGTGTGTACCATGAGTCCTTGGTTCTAACAAGTGTAGAATGGTTAAGAGAGTATTCTAAAGGCTTAGAATAGTCTTGGAATGTGTATTAGGACTTTTAAGAACCATTAGAATGATCCTAAACATTGCATGGTACCCCAAGGGAAGTAGAGGGTGTAGCATGAGTCCTTGGAGGTTCTAACAAGTGTAGAATGGTTAACAGAGTGTTCTAAAGGCTTAGAATGGTCTAGGAATGTGTAATAGGACTTATAATAACCATTAGAATGATCCTAAACAATGCTTTAGTCCCCAAGGGACGTAGAGGGTGTACCATGAGTCCTTGGAGGTTCTAACAAGTGTAGAATGGTTAAGAGAGTATTCTAACGGCTTAGAATGGTCTAGGAATGTGTATTTGGACTTATAAGAACCATTAGAATGATCCTAAACAATGTATGGTACCCCACGGGACGTAGAGTGTGTACCATGAGTCCTTGGTTCTAACAAGTGTAGAATGGTTAAGAGAGTATTCTAAAGGCTTAGAATAGTCTTGGAATGTGTATTAGGACTTTTAAGAACCATTAGAATGATCCTAAACATTGCTCGAGTCCCCAAGGGACGTAGAGGGTGCAGCATGAGTCCTTGGAGGTTCTAATAAGTGTAGAATGGTTAAGAGAGTATTCTAAAGGCTTAGAATGGTCTAGGAATGTGTATTAGGACTTATAATAACCTTAAGAATGATTCTAAACATTGCATGGTATCACAAGGGACGTAGAGGGTGTAGCATGAGTCCTTGGATGTTCTAATAAGTGTAGAATGGTTAAGAGAGTATTCTAAAGGCTTAGAATGGTCTAGGAATGTGTATTTGGACTTATAAGAACCATTAGAATGATCCTAAACAATGTATGGTACCCCACGGGACGTAGAGTGTGTACCATGAGTCCTTGGTTCTAACAAGTGTAGAATGGTTAAGAGAGTATTCTAAAGGCTTAGAATAGTCTTGGAATTTGTATTAGGACTTTTAAGAACCATTAGAATGATCCTAAACATTGCTCGAGTCCCCAAGGGACGTAGAGGGTGCAACATGAGTCCTTGGAGGTTCTAAAAGTGTAGAATGGTTAAGAGAGTATTCTAAAGGCTTAGAATGGTCTAGGAATGTGTACTAGGACTTATAATAACCATTAGAATGATCCTAAACATTGCATGCTACCCCAAGGGATGTAGAGGGTGTAGAATGAGTCCTTGGAGGTTCTAATAAGTGTAGAATGGTTAAGAGAGTATTCTAAAGGCTTAGAATGGTCTAGGAATGTGTATTAGGACTTATAATAACCATAAGAATGATTCTAAACATTGCATGGTATCACAAGGGACGTAGAGGGTGTAGCATGAGTCCTTGGATGTTCTAATAAGTGTAGAATGGTTAAGAGAGTATTCTAAAGGCTTAGAATGGTCTTGGAATGTGTATTAGGACTTATAATAACCATTAGAATGATCCTAAACATTGCATGGTACCCCGAGGGACGTAGAGGGTGTACCATGAGTCCTTGGAGGTTCTAACAAGTGTAGAATGGTTAAAAGAGTATTCTAAAGGCTTAGAATGGTCTAGGAATTTGTATTAGGACTTATAATAACCATTAGAATGATCCTAAACATTGCATGGTACCCCAAGGGACGTAGAGGGTGTAGCATGAGTCCTTGGAGGTTTTAACAAGTGTAGAATGGTTAAGATAATTCTAAAGGCTTAGAATGGTCTAGGAATGTGTATTAGGACTTATTAGAACCATTAGAATGATCCTAAACATTGCATGGTACCCCAAGGGACATAGAGGGTGTACCATGAGTCCTTGGAGGTTCTAAGAAGTGTAGAATGGTTAAGAGAGTATTCTAAAGGCTTAGAATGGTCTAGGAAAGTGTACTAGGACTTATAATAACCATTAGAATGATCCTAAACATTGCATGGTACCCCAAGGGACGTAGAGGGTGTACCATGAGTCCTTGGAGGTTTTAACAAGTGTAGAATGGTTAAGAGAATTCTAAAGGCTTAGAATGGTCTAGGAATGTGTATTAGGACTTATAAGAACCATTAGAATGATCCTAAACATTACATGGTACCCCAAGGGACATAGAGGGTGTACCATGAGTCCTTGGAGGTTCTAACAAGTGTCGAATGGTTGAGAGAGTATTCTAAAGGCCTAGAATGGTCTAGGAATGTGTATTAGGACTTATAATAACCATTAGAATGATCCTAAACATTGCATGCTACCCCAAGGGACGTAGAGGGTGTACCATGAGTCCTTGGAGGTTCTAACAAGTGTAGAATGGTTAAGAGAGTATTCTAAAGGCTTAGAATGGTCTAGGAATGTGTAATAGGACTTATAATAACCATTAGAATGATCCTAAAGAAAGCATGAGTCCCCAAGGGACGTAGAGGGTGTACCATGAGTCCTTGGAGGTTCTAACAAGTGTAGAATGGTTAAGAGAGTATTCTAAAGGCTTAGAATGGTCTTGGAATGTGTATTAGGACTTATAAGAACCATTAGAATGATCCTAAACATTGCTCGAATCCCCAAGGGACGTAGAGGGTGCAGCATGAGTCCTTGGAGGTTCTAATAAGTGTAGAATGGTAAAGAGAGTATTCTAAAGGCTTAGAATGGTCTAGGAATGTGTATTAGGACTTATAAGAACCATTAGAATGATCCTAAACAATGCTAGAGTCCCCAAGGGACGTAGAGGGTGTACCATGAGTCCTTGGAGGTTCTAAGAAGTGTAGAATGGTTAAGAGAGTATTCTAAAGGCTTAGAATGGTCTAGGAATGTGTATTAGGACTTATAAGAACCATTAGAATGATCCTAAACAGTGCATGGTACCCCAAGGGACGTAGAGGGTGTACCATGAGTACTTGGAGGTTCTAACATGTGTAGAATGGTTAAAAGAGTATTCTAAAGGCTTAGAATGGTCTTGGAATGTGTATTAGGACTTATAAGAACCTTTAGAATGATCCTAAACATTGCTCGAGTCCCCAAGGGACGTAGAGGGTGCAGAATGAGTCCTTGGAGGTTCTAATAAGTGTAGAATGGTTAAGAGAGTATTCTAAAGGCTTAGAATTGTCTAGGAAAGTGTATTAGGACTTATAATAACCATTAGAATGATCCTTAACATTGCATGGTACACCAAGGGATGTAGAGGGTGTACCATGAATCCTGGGAGGTTCTAACAAGTGTAGAATGGTTAAGAGAGTATTCTAAAGGCTTAGAATGGTCTAGGAATGTGTATTAGGACTTATAAGAACCAATAGAATGATCCTAAACATTGCTCGAGTCCCCATGGGACATAGAGGGTGTAGCATGAGTCCTTGGAGGTTCTAATAAGTGTAGAATGGTTAAGAGAGTATTCTAAAGGCTTAGAATGGTCTAGGAATGTGTATTAGGACTTATAATTACCATTAGAATGATGCTAAACATTGCATGGTATCACAAGGGACGTAGAGGGTGTACCATGAGTCCTTGGAGGTTCTAACAAGTGTAGAATGGTTAAAAGAGTATTCTAAACCCTTAGAATGGTCTTGGAATGTGTATTAGGACTTATAATAACCATTAGAATGATCCTAAACATTGCATGGTACCCCGAGGGACGTAGAGGGTGTACCATGAGTACTTGGAGGTTCTAACAAGTGTAGAATGGTTAAAAGAGTATTCTAAAGGCTTAGAATGGTCTAGGAATTTGTATTAGGACTTATAATAACCATTAGAATGATCCTAAACATTGCATGGTACCCCAAGGGACGTAGAGGGTGTACCATGAGTCCTTGGAGGTTTTAACAAGTGTAGAATGGTTAAGAGAATTCTAAAGGCTTAGAATGGTCTAGGAATGTGTATTAGGACTTATAAGAACCATTAGAATGATGCTAAACATTGCATGGTACCCCAAGGGACATAGAGGGTGTACCATGAGTCCTTGGAGGTTCTATCAAGTGTCGAATGGTTAAGAGAGTATTCTAAAGGCCTAGAATGGTCTAGGAATGTGTATTAGGACTTATAATAACCATTAGAATGATCCTAAACATTGCATGGTACCACAAGGGACGTAGAGGGTGTAGCATGAGTCCTTGGATGTTCTAACAAGTGTAGAATGGTTAAGAGAGTATTCTAAAGGCTTAGAATGGTCTTGGAATGTGTATTAGGACTTATAAGAACCATTAGAATGATCCTAAACATTGCATGGTACCCCAAGGGACGTAGAGGGTGTACCATGAGTCCTTGGAGGTTCTAACAGGTGTAGAATGGTTAAAAGAGTATTATAAAGGCTTAGAATGGTCTAGGAATTTGTATTAGGACTTATAATAACCATTAGAATGATCCTAAACATTGCATGGTACCCCAAGGGACGTAGAGGGTGTAGCATGAGTCCTTGGAGGTTTTAACAAGTGTAGAATGGTTAAGAGAATTCTAAAGGCTTAGAATGGTCTAGGAATGTGTATTAGGACTTATTAGAACCATTAGAATGATCCTAAACATTGCATGGTACCCCAAGGGACATAGAGGGTGTACCATGATTCCTTGGAGGTTCTAAGAAGTGTAGAATGGTTAAGAGAGTATTCTAAGGGCTTAGAATGGTCTAGGAATGTGTATTAGGACTTATAAGAACCAATAGAATGATCCTAAACATTGCTCGAGTCCCCAAGGGACATAGAGGGTGTAGCATGAGTCCTTGGAGGTTCTAAAAGTGTAGAATGGTTAAGAGAGTATTCTAAAGGCTTAGAATGGTGTAGGAATGTGTATTAGGACTTATAATAACCATTAGAATGATCCTAAACATTGCATGGTACCCCAAGGGACGTAGAGGGTGTACCATGAGTCCTTGGAGGTTCTAACATGTGTAGAATGGTTAAAAGAGTATTCTAAAGGCTTAGAATGGTCTAGGAATTTGTATTAGGACTTATAATAACCATTAGAATGATCCTAAACATTGCGTGGTACCCCGAGGGACGTAGAGGGTGTACCATGAGTCCTCGGAGGTTTTAACAAGTGTAGAATGGTTAAAAGAGTATTCTAAAGGCTTAGAATGGTCTAGGAATTTGTATTAGGACTTATAATAACCATTAGAATGATCCTAAACATTGCATGGTACCCCAAGGGACGTAGAGGGTGTACCATGAGTCCTTGGAGGTTTTAACAAGTGTAGAATGGTTAAGAGAATTCTAAAGGCTTAGAATGGTCTAGGAATGTGTATTAGGACTTATAAGAACCATTAGAATGATCCTAAACATTGCATGGTACCCCAAGGGACATTGAGGGTGTACCATGAGTCCTTGGAGGTTCTATCAAGTGTCGAATGGTTAAGAGAGTATTCTAAAGGCCTAGAATGGTCTAGGAATGTGTATTAGGACTTATAATAACCATTAGAATGATCCTAAACATTGCATGGTACCACAAGGGACGTAGAGGGTGTAGCATGAGTCCTTGGATGTTCTAACAAGTGTAGAATGGTTAAGAGAGTATTCTAAAGGCTTAGAATGGTCTTGGAATGTGTATTAGGACTTATAAGAACCATTAGAATGATCCTAAACAATGCATATTATCCCAAGGGACGTAGAGGGTGTAGGATGAGTCCTTGGAGGTTCTAACAAGTGTAGAATGGATAAGAGAGTATTCTAAAGGCTTAGAATGGTCTAGGAATGTGTAATAGGACTTATAATAACCATTAGAATGATCCTTAACATTGCATGGTACACCAAGGGACGTAGAGGGTGTACCATGAGTCCTTGGAGGTTTTAACAAGTGTAGAATGGTTAAAAGAGTATTCTAAAGACTTAGAATGGTCTTGGAATGTGTATTAGGACTTATAAGAACCTTTAGAATGATCCTAAACATTGCTCGAGTCCCCAAGGGACGTAGAGGGTGTACCATGAGTCCTTGGAGGTTCTAATAAGTGTAGAATGGTTAAGAGAGTATTCTAAAGGCTTAGAATGGTCTAGGAATGTGTATTAGGACTTATAATAACCATTACATTGATCCTAAACATTGCTTGGTACCCCAAGGGACGTAAAGGGTGCAGCATGAGTCCTTGGAGGTTTTAACAAGTGTAGAATGGTTAAGAGAGTATTCTAAAGGCTTAGAATGGTCTAGGAATGTGTACTAGGACTTATAATAACCATTAGAATGATCCTAAACATTGCATGGTACCCCAAGGGATGTAGTGGGTGTAGCATGAGTCCTTGGAGGTTCTAACAAGTGTAGAATGGTTAAGAGAGTATTCTAAAGGCTTAGAATTGTCTAGGAATGTGTATTATGACTTATAAGAACCATTAGAATGATCCTAAACATTGCATGGTACCCCAAGGGATGTAGAGGGTGTACCATGAGTCCTTGGAGGTTCTAACAAGTGTAGAATGGTTAAGAGAGTATTCTAAAGGCTTAGAATGGTCTAGGAATGTGTATTAGGACTTATAATAACCATTAGAATGATCCTTAACATTGCATGGTACACCAAGGGACGTAGAGGGTGTACCATGAATCCTTGGAGGTTCTAACAAGTGTAGAATGGTTAAGAGAGTATTTTAAAGGCTTAGAATGGTCTAGGAATGTGTATTAGGACTTATAATAACCATTAGAATGATCCTAAACATTGCATGGTACCCCAAGGGATGTAGTGGGTGTAGCATGAGTCCTTGGAGGTTCTAACAAGTGTAGAATGGTTAAGAGAGTATTCTAAAGGCTTAGAATGGTCTAGGAATGTGTATTAGGACTTATAAGAACCATTAGAATGATCCTAAACATTGCATGGTACCCCAAGGGAAGTAGAGGGTGTAGCATGAGTCCTTGGAGGTTCTAACAAGTGTAGAATGGTTAAGAGAGTGTTCTAAAGGCTTAGAATGGTCTAGGAATGTGTATTAGGACTTATAAGAACCAATAGAATGATCCTAAACATTGCTCGAGTCCCCAAGGGACGTAGAGGGTGTACCATGAGTCCTTGGTGGTTCTAACAAGTGTAGAATGGTTAAGAGAGTATTCTAAAGGCTTAGAATTGTCTAGGAATGTGTATTATGACTTATAAGAACCATTAAAATGATCCTAAACATTGCATGGTACCCCAAGGGATGTAGAGGGTGTACCATGAGTCCTTGGAGGTTCTAACAAGTGTAGAATGGTTAAGAGAGTATTCTAAAGGCTTAGAATGGTCTTGGAATGTGTATTAGGACTTATAAGAACCATTAGAATGATCCTAAACATTGCTCGAATCCCCAAGGGACGTAGAGGGTGCAGCATGAGTCCTTGGAGGTTCTAATAAGTGTAGAATGTTTAAGAGAGTATTCTAAAGGCTTAGAATGGTCTAGGAAAGTGTACTAGGACTTATAATAACCATTAGAATGATCCTAAACATTGCATGGTACCCCAAGGGAAGTAGAGGGTGTAGCATGAGTCCTTGGAGGTTCTAACAAGTGTAGAATGGTTAAAAGAGTATTCTAAAGATTTAGAATGGTCTAGGAATGTGTATTAGGCTTATAACAACCATTAGAATGATCGTAAACATTGCATGGTACCACAAGGGACGTAGAGGGTGTACCATGAGTCCTTGGAGGTTCTAACAAGTGTAGAATGGTTAAGAGAGTATTCTAAAGGCTTAGAATGGTCTAGGAATGTGTATTAGGACTTATAATAACCATTAGAATGATCCTTAACATTGCATGGTACACCAAGGGACGTAGAGGGTGTACCATGAATCCTTGGAGGTTCTAACAAGTGTAGAATGGTTAAGAGAGTATTTTAAAGGCTTAGAATGGTCTAGGAATGTGTATTAGGACTTATAATAACCATTAGAATGATCCTAAACATTGCATGGTACCCCAAGGGATGTAGTGGGTGTAGCATGAGTCCTTGGAGGTTCTAACAAGTGTAGAATGGTTAAGAGAGTATTCTAAAGGCTTAGAATGGTCTAGGAATGTGTATTAGGACTTGTAATAACCATTAGAATGATCCTAAACATTGCATGGTACCCCAAGGGACGTAGAGGGTGTAGCATGATTCCTTGTAGGTTCAAACAAGTGTAGAACGGTTAAGAGAGTATTCTAAAGGCTTAGAATGGTCTAGGAATGTGTATTAGGACTTATAAGAACCAATAGAATGATCCTAAACATTGCTCGAGTCCCCAAGGGACGTAGAGGGTGCAGCATGAGTCCTTGGAGGTTCTAATAAGTGTAGAATGGTTAAGAGAGTATTCTAAAGGATTAGAATGGTCTAGGAATGTGTATTAGGACTTATAAGAACCATTAGAATGATCCTAAACATTGCATGGTACCCCAAGGAAAGTAGAGGGTGTAGCATGAGTCCTTGGAGGTTCTAACAAGTGTAGAATGGTTAAGAGAGTGTTCTAAAGGCTTAGAATGGTCTAAGAATGTGTATTAGGACTTATAATAACCATTAGAATGATCCTAAACATTGCATGGTACCACAAGGGACGTAGAGGGTGTAGCATGAGTCCTTGGAGGTTCTAACAAGTGTAGAATGGTTAAGAGAGTATTCTAAAGGCTTAGAATGGTCTAGGAATGTGTATTAGGACTTCTAATAACCATTAGAATGATCCTAAACAATGCTTGAGTCCCCAAGGGACGTAGAGGGTGTACCATGAGTCCTTGGAGGTTCTAACAAGTGTAGAATGGTTACGAGAGTATTCTAAAGGCTTAGAATGGTCTTGGAATGTGTATTAGGACTTATAATAACCATTAGAATGATCCTAAACATTGCACGAGTCCCCAAGGGACGTAGAGGGTGCAGCATGAGTCCTTGGAGGTTCTAATAAGTGTAGAATGGTTAAGAGAGTATTCTAAAGGCTTAGAATGGTCTAGGAATGTGTATTAGGACTTATAAGAACCATTAGAATGATCCTAAACATTGCATGGTACCCCAAGGGAAGTAGAGGGTGTAGCATGAGTCCTTGGAGGTTCTAACAAGTGTAGAATGGTTAAGAGAGTGTTCTAAAGGCTTAGAATGGTCTAGGAATGTGTATTAGGACTTATAAGAACCAATAGAATGATCCTAAACATTGCTCGAGTCCCCAAGGGACGTAGAGGGTGTACCATGAGTCCTTGGAGGTTCTAACAAGTGTAGAATGGTTAAGAGAGTATTCTAAAGGCTTAGAATTGTCTAGGAATGTGTATTATGACTTATAAGAACCATTAAAATGATCCTAAACATTGCATGGTACCCCAAGGGATGTAGAGGGTGTACCATGAGTCCTTGGAGGTTCTAACAAGTGTAGAATGGTTAAGAGAGTATTCTAAAGGCTTAGAATGGTCTAGGAATGTGTATTAGGACTTATAATAACCATTAGAATGATCCTTAACATTGCATGGTACACCAAGGGACGTAGAGGGTGTACCATGAATCCTTGGAGGTTCTAACAAGTGTAGAATGGTTAAGAGAGTATTTTAAAGGCTTAGAATGGTCTAGGAATGTGTATTAGGACTTATAATAACCATTAGAATGATCCTAAACATTGCATGGTACCCCAAGGGATGTAGTGGGTGTAGCATGAGTCCTTGGAGGTTCTAACAAGTGTAGAATGGTTAAGAGAGTATTCTAAAGGCTTAGAATGGTCTAGGAATGTGTATTAGTACTTATAATAACCATTAGAATGATCCTAAACATTGCATGGTACCCCAAGGGACGTAGAGAGTGTAGCATGATTCCTTGTAGGTTCAAACAAGTGTAGAACGGTTAAGAGAGTATTCTAAAGGCTTAGAATGGTCTAGGAATGTGTATTAGGACTTATAAGAACCAATAGAATGATCCTAAACATTGCTCGAGTCCCCAAGGGACGTAGAGGGTGCAACATGAGTCCTTGGAGGTTCTAATAAGTGTAGAATGGTTAAGAGAGTATTCTAAAGGATTAGAATGGTCTAGGAATGTGTATTAGGACTTATAAGAACCATTAGAATGATCCTAAACATTGCATGGTACCCCAAGGGAAGTAGAGGGTGTAGCATGAGTCCTTGGAGGTTCTAACAAGTGTAGAATGGTTAAGAGAGCGTTCTAAAGGCTTAGAATGGTCTAAGAATGTGTATTAGGACTTATAATAACCATTAGAATGATCCTAAACATTGCATGGTACCACAAGGGACGTAGAGGGTGTAGCATGAGTCCTTGGAGGTTCTAACAAGTGTAGAATGGTTAAGAGAGTATTCTAAAGGCTTAGAATGGTCTAAGAATGTGTATTAGGACTTATAATAACCATTAGAATGATCCTAAACAATGCTTGAGTCCCCAAGGGACGTAGAGGGTGTACCATGAGTCCTTGGAGGTTCTAACAAGTGTAGAATGGTTACGAGAGTATTCTAAAGGCTTAGAATGGTCTTGGAATGTGTATTAGGACTTATAATAACCATTAGAATGATCCTAAACATTGCACGAGTCCCCAAGGGACGTAGAGGGTGCAGCATGAGTCCTTGGAGGTTCTAATAAGTGTAGAATGGTTAAGAGAGTATTCTAAAGGCTTAGAATGGTCTAGGAATGTGTATTAGGACTTATAAGAACCATTAGAATGATCCTAAACATTGCATGGTACCCCAAGGGAAGTAGAGGGTGTAGCATGAGTCCTTGGAGGTTCTAACAAGTGTAGAATGGTTAAGAGAGTGTTCTAAAGGCTTAGAATGGTCTAGGAATGTGTATTAGGACTTATAAGAACCAATAGAATGATCCTAAACATTGCTCGAGTCCCCAAGGGACGTAGAGGGTGTACCATGAGTCCTTGGAGGTTCTAACAAGTGTAGAATGGTTAAGAGAGTATTCTAAAGGCTTAGAATGGTCTAGGAATGTGTATTAGGACTTATAATAACCATTAGAATGATCCTTAACATTGCATGGTACCGCAAGGGAAGTAAAGGGTGTAGTATGAGTCCTTGGAGGTTCTAACAAGTGTAGAATGGTTAAGAGAGTATTCTAAAGGCATAGAATAGTCTAGGAATGTGTATTAGGACTTATAAGAACCAATAGAATGATCCTAAACATTGCTCGAGTCCCCATGGGACATAGAGGGTGTAACATGAGTCCTTTGAGGTTCTAATAAGTGTAGAATGGTTAAGAGAGTATTCTAAAGGCTTAGAATGGTCTAGGAATGTGTATTACGACTAATAAGAACCATTAGAATGATCCAAAACATTGCATGGTACCCCAAGGGAAGTAGAGGGTGTAGCATGAGTCCTTGGAGGTTCTAACAAGTGTAGAATGGTTAAGAGAGTGTTCTAAAGGCTTAGAATGGTCTAGGAATGTGTATTAGGACTTATAATAACCATTAGAATGATCCTTAACATTGCATGGTACACCAAGGGACGTAGAGGGTGTACCATGAATCCTTGGAGGTTCTAACAAGTGTAGAATGGTTAAGAGAGTATTTTAAAGGCTTAGAATGGTCTAGGAATGTGTATTAGGACTTATAATAACCATTAGAATGATCCTAAACATTGCATGGTACCCCAAGGGATGTAGTGGGTGTAGCATGAGTCCTTGGAGGTTCTAACAAGTGTAGAATGGTTAAGAGAGTATTCTAAAGGCTTAGAATGGTCTAGGAATGTGTATTAGGACTTGTAATAACCATTAGAATGATCCTAAACATTGCATGGTACCCCAAGGGACGTAGAGGGTGTAGCATGATTCCTTGTAGGTTCAAACAAGTGTAGAACGGTTAAGAGAGTATTCTAAAGGCTTAGAATGGTCTAGGAATGTGTATTAGGACTTATAAGAACCAATAAAATGATCCTAAACATTGCTCGAGTCCCCAAGGGACGTAGAGGGTGCAGCATGAGTCCTTGGAGGTTCTAATAAGTGTAGAATGGTTAAGAGAGTATTCTAAAGGATTAGAATGGTCTAGGAATGTGTATTAGGACTTATAAGAACCAATAGAATGATCCTAAACATTGCTCGAGTCCCCAAGGGACGTAGAGGGTGTACCATGAGTCCTTGGAGGTTCTAACAAGTGTAGAATGGTTAAGAGAGTATTCTAAAGGCTTAGAATGGTCTAGGAATGTGTATTAGGACTTATAATAACCATTAGAATGATCCTTAACATTGCATGGTACACCAAGGGACGTAGAGGGTGTACCATGAATCCTTGGAGGTTCTAACAAGTGTAGAATGGTTAAGAGAGTATTTTAAAGGCTTAGAATGGTCTAGGAATGTGTATTAGGACTTATAATAACCATTAGAATGATCCTAAACATTGCATGGTACCCCAAGGGATGTAGTGGGTGTAGCATGAGTCCTTGGAGGTTCTAACAAGTGTAGAATGGTTAAGAGAGTATTCTAAAGGCTTAGAATGGTCTAGGAATGTGTATTAGTACTTATAATAACCATTAGAATGATCCTAAACATTGCATGGTACCCCAAGGGACGTAGAGAGTGTAGCATGATTCCTTGTAGGTTCAAACAAGTGTAGAACGGTTAAGAGAGTATTCTAAAGGCTTAGAATGGTCTAGGAATGTGTATTAGGACTTATAAGAACCAATAGAATGATCCTAAACATTGCTCGAGTCCCCAAGGGACGTAGAGGGTGCAGCATGAGTCCTTGGAGGTTCTAATAAGTGTAGAATGGTTAAGAGAGTATTCTAAAGGATTAGAATGGTCTAGGAATGTGTATTAGGACTTATAAGAACCATTAGAATGATCCAAAACATTGCATGGTACCCCAAGGGAAGTAGAGGGTGTAGCATGAGTCCTTGGAGGTTCTAACAAGTGTAGAATGGTTAAGAGAGTGTTCTAAAGGCTTAGAATGGTCTAGGAATGTGTATTAGGACTTATAATAACCATTAGAATGATCCTAAACATTGCATGGTACCACAAGGGACGTAGAGGGTGTAGCATGAGTCCTTGGAGGTTCTAACAAGTGTAGAATGGTTAAGAGAGTATTCTAAAGGCTTAGAATGGTCTAGGAATGTATAATAGGACTTATAATAACCATTAGAATGATCCTAAACAATGCTTGAGTCCCCAAGGGACGTAGAGGGTGTACCATGAGTCCTTGGAGGTTCTAACAAGTGTAGAATGGTTACGAGAGTATTCTAAAGGCTTAGAATGGTCTTGGAATGTGTATTAGGACTTATAATAACCATTAGAATGATCCTAAACATTGCACGAGTCCCCAAGGGACGTAGAGGGTGCAGCATGAGTCCTTGGAGGTTCTAATAAGTGTAGAATGGTTAAGAGAGTATTCTAAAGGCTTAGAATGGTCTAGGAATGTGTATTAGGACTTATAAGAACCATTAGAATGATCCTAAACATTGCTCGAGTCCCCAAGGGACGTAGAGGGTGCAGCATGAGTCCTTGGAGGTTCTAATAAGTGTAGAATGGTTAAGAGAGTATTCTAAAGGATTAGAATGGTCTAGGAATGTGTATTAGGACTTATAAGAACCATTAGAATGATCCAAAACATTGCATGGTACCCCAAGGGAAGTAGAGGGTGTAGCATGAGTCCTTGGAGGTTCTAACAAGTGTAGAATGGTTAAGAGAGTGTTCTAAAGGCTTAGAATGGTCTAGGAATGTGTATTAGGACTTATAATAACCATTAGAATGATCCTAAACATTGCATGGTACCACAAGGGACGTAGAGGGTGTAGCATGAGTCCTTGGAGGTTCTAACAAGTGTAGAATGGTTAAGAGAGTATTCTAAAGGCTTAGAATGGTCTAGGAATGTATAATAGGACTTATAATAACCATTAGAATGATCCTAAACAATGCTTGAGTCCCCAAGGGACGTAGAGGGTGTACCATGAGTCCTTGGAGGTTCTAACAAGTGTAGAATGGTTACGAGAGTATTCTAAAGGCTTAGAATGGTCTTGGAATGTGTATTAGGACTTATAATAACCATTAGAATGATCCTAAACATTGCACGAGTCCCCAAGGGACGTAGTGGGTGTAGCATGAGTCCTTGGAGGTTCTAACAAGTGTAGAATGGTTAAGAGAGTATTCTAAAGGCTTAGAATGGTCTAGGAATGTGTATTAGTACTTATAATAACCATTAGAATGATCCTAAACATTGCATGGTACCCCAAGGGACGTAGAGAGTGTAGCATGATTCCTTGTAGGTTCAAACAAGTGTAGAACGGTTAAGAGAGTGTTCTAAAGGCTTAGAATGGTCTACGAATGTGTATTAGGACTTATAAGAACCAATAGAATGATCCTAAACATTGCTCGAGTCCCCAAGGGACGTAGAGGGTGCAACATGAGTCCTTGGAGGTTCTAATAAGTGTAGAATGGTTAAGAGAGTATTCTAAAGGATTAGAATGGTCTAGGAATGTGTATTAGGACTTATAAGAACCATTAGAATGATCCTAAACATTGCATGGTACCCCAAGGGAAGTAGAGGGTGTAGCATGAGTCCTTGGAGGTTCTAACAAGTGTAGAATGGTTAAGAGAGCGTTCTAAAGGCTTAGAATGGTCTAAGAATGTGTATTAGGACTTATAATAACCATTAGAATGATCCTAAACATTGCATGGTACCACAAGGGACGTAGAGGGTGTAGCATGAGTCCTTGGAGGTTCTAACAAGTGTAGAATGGTTAAGAGAGTATTCTAAAGGCTTAGAATGGTCTAAGAATGTGTATTAGGACTTATAATAACCATTAGAATGATCCTAAACAATGCTTGAGTCCCCAAGGGACGTAGAGGGTGTACCATGAGTCCTTGGAGGTTCTAACAAGTGTAGAATGGTTACGAGAGTATTCTAAAGGCTTAGAATGGTCTTGGAATGTGTATTAGGACTTATAATAACCATTAGAATGATCCTAAACATTGCACGAGTCCCCAAGGGACGTAGAGGGTGCAGCATGAGTCCTTGGAGGTTCTAATAAGTGTAGAATGGTTAAGAGAGTATTCTAAAGGCTTAGAATGGTCTAGGAATGTGTATTAGGACTTATAAGAACCATTAGAATGATCCTAAACATTGCATGGTACCCCAAGGGAAGTAGAGGGTGTAGCATGAGTCCTTGGAGGTTCTAACAAGTGTAGAATGGTTAAGAGAGTGTTCTAAAGGCTTAGAATGGTCTAGGAATGTGTATTAGGACTTATAAGAACCAATAGAATGATCCTAAACATTGCTCGAGTCCCCAAGGGACGTAGAGGGTGTACCATGAGTCCTTGGAGGTTCTAACAAGTGTAGAATGGTTAAGAGAGTATTCTAAAGGCTTAGAATGGTCTAGGAATGTGTATTAGGACTTATAATAACCATTAGAATGATCCTTAACATTGCATGGTACCGCAAGGGAAGTAAAGGGTGTAGTATGAGTCCTTGGAGGTTCTAACAAGTGTAGAATGGTTAAGAGAGTATTCTAAAGGCATAGAATAGTCTAGGAATGTGTATTAGGACTTATAAGAACCAATAGAATGATCCTAAACATTGCTCGAGTCCCCATGGGACATAGAGGGTGTAACATGAGTCCTTTGAGGTTCTAATAAGTGTAGAATGGTTAAGAGAGTATTCTAAAGGCTTAGAATGGTCTAGGAATGTGTATTACGACTAATAAGAACCATTAGAATGATCCAAAACATTGCATGGTACCCCAAGGGAAGTAGAGGGTGTAGCATGAGTCCTTGGAGGTTCTAACAAGTGTAGAATGGTTAAGAGAGTGTTCTAAAGGCTTAGAATGGTCTAGGAATGTGTATTAGGACTTATAATAACCATTAGAATGATCCTTAACATTGCATGGTACACCAAGGGACGTAGAGGGTGTACCATGAATCCTTGGAGGTTCTAACAAGTGTAGAATGGTTAAGAGAGTATTTTAAAGGCTTAGAATGGTCTAGGAATGTGTATTAGGACTTATAATAACCATTAGAATGATCCTAAACATTGCATGGTACCCCAAGGGATGTAGTGGGTGTAGCATGAGTCCTTGGAGGTTCTAACAAGTGTAGAATGGTTAAGAGAGTATTCTAAAGGCTTAGAATGGTCTAGGAATGTGTATTAGGACTTGTAATAACCATTAGAATGATCCTAAACATTGCATGGTACCCCAAGGGACGTAGAGGGTGTAGCATGATTCCTTGTAGGTTCAAACAAGTGTAGAACGGTTAAGAGAGTATTCTAAAGGCTTAGAATGGTCTAGGAATGTGTATTAGGACTTATAAGAACCAATAAAATGATCCTAAACATTGCTCGAGTCCCCAAGGGACGTAGAGGGTGCAGCATGAGTCCTTGGAGGTTCTAATAAGTGTAGAATGGTTAAGAGAGTATTCTAAAGGATTAGAATGGTCTAGGAATGTGTATTAGGACTTATAAGAACCAATAGAATGATCCTAAACATTGCTCGAGTCCCCAAGGGACGTAGAGGGTGTACCATGAGTCCTTGGAGGTTCTAACAAGTGTAGAATGGTTAAGAGAGTATTCTAAAGGCTTAGAATGGTCTAGGAATGTGTATTAGGACTTATAATAACCATTAGAATGATCCTTAACATTGCATGGTACACCAAGGGACGTAGAGGGTGTACCATGAATCCTTGGAGGTTCTAACAAGTGTAGAATGGTTAAGAGAGTATTTTAAAGGCTTAGAATGGTCTAGGAATGTGTATTAGGACTTATAATAACCATTAGAATGATCCTAAACATTGCATGGTACCCCAAGGGATGTAGTGGGTGTAGCATGAGTCCTTGGAGGTTCTAACAAGTGTAGAATGGTTAAGAGAGTATTCTAAAGGCTTAGAATGGTCTAGGAATGTGTATTAGTACTTATAATAACCATTAGAATGATCCTAAACATTGCATGGTACCCCAAGGGACGTAGAGAGTGTAGCATGATTCCTTGTAGGTTCAAACAAGTGTAGAACGGTTAAGAGAGTATTCTAAAGGCTTAGAATGGTCTAGGAATGTGTATTAGGACTTATAAGAACCAATAGAATGATCCTAAACATTGCTCGAGTCCCCAAGGGACGTAGAGGGTGCAGCATGAGTCCTTGGAGGTTCTAATAAGTGTAGAATGGTTAAGAGAGTATTCTAAAGGATTAGAATGGTCTAGGAATGTGTATTAGGACTTATAAGAACCATTAGAATGATCCAAAACATTGCATGGTACCCCAAGGGAAGTAGAGGGTGTAGCATGAGTCCTTGGAGGTTCTAACAAGTGTAGAATGGTTAAGAGAGTGTTCTAAAGGCTTAGAATGGTCTAGGAATGTGTATTAGGACTTATAATAACCATTAGAATGATCCTAAACATTGCATGGTACCACAAGGGACGTAGAGGGTGTAGCATGAGTCCTTGGAGGTTCTAACAAGTGTAGAATGGTTAAGAGAGTATTCTAAAGGCTTAGAATGGTCTAGGAATGTATAATAGGACTTATAATAACCATTAGAATGATCCTAAACAATGCTTGAGTCCCCAAGGGACGTAGAGGGTGTACCATGAGTCCTTGGAGGTTCTAACAAGTGTAGAATGGTTACGAGAGTATTCTAAAGGCTTAGAATGGTCTTGGAATGTGTATTAGGACTTATAATAACCATTAGAATGATCCTAAACAATGCTTGAGTCCCCAAGGGACGTAGAGGGTGTAGCATGAGTCCATGGAGGTTCTAACAAGTGTAGAATGGTTAAGAGAGTATTCTAAAGGCTTAGAATGGTCTAGGAATGTGTATTAGGACTTAGCGGAACCATTAGAATGATCCTAAACACTGCTTGAGTCCCCAAGGGATGTAAAGGGTGTAGCATGAGTCCTTGGAGGTTATTACAAGTGTAGAATGGTTAAGAGAGTATTCTAAAGGCTTAGAATGGTCTAGGAATGTGTATTAGGACTTATAATAACCATTAGAATGATCCTTAACATTGCATGGTACACCAAGGGACGTAGAGGGTGTACCATGAATCCTTGGAGGTTCTAACAAGTGTAGAATGGTTAAGAGAGTATTTTAAAGGCTTAGAATGGTCTAGGAATGTGTATTAGGACTTATAATAACCATTAGAATGATCCTAAACATTGCATGGTACCCCAAGGGATGTAGTGGGTGTAGCATGAGTCCTTGGAGGTTCTAACAAGTGTAGAATGGTTAAGAGAGTATTCTAAAGGCTTAGAATGGTCTAGGAATGTGTATTAGTACTTATAATAACCATTAGAATGATCCTAAACATTGCATGGTACCACAAGGGACGTAGAGGGTGTAGCATGAGTCCTTGGAGGTTCTAACAAGTGTAGAATGGTTAAGAGAGTATTCTAAAGGCTTAGAATGGTCTAGGAATGTGTATTAGGACTTATAATAACCATTAGAATGATCCTAAACATTGTTCGAGTCCCCAAGGGACATAGAGGGTGTAGCATGAGTCCTTGGAGGTTCTACTAGTGTAGAATGGTTAAGAGAGTATTCTAAAGGCTTAGAATGGTGTAGGAATGTGTATTAGGAATTATAATAACCATTAGAATGATCCTAAACATTGCATGGTACCCCAAGGGACGTAGAGGGTGCAGCATGAGTCCTTGGAGGTTCTAATAAGTGTAGAATGGTTAAGAGAGTATTCTAAAGGCTTAGAATGGTCTAGGAAAGTGTACTACGACTTTTAATAACCATTAGAATGATCCTAAACATTGCATGGTACCGCAAGGGAAGTAAAGGGTGTAGCATGAGTCCTTGGGGTTCTAACAAGTGTAGAATGGTTAAGAGAGTGTTCTAAAGGCTTAGAATGGTCTAGGAATGTGTATTAGGCTTATAACAACCATTAGAATGATCCTAAACATTGCATGGTACCACAAGGGACGTAGAGGGTGTACCATGAGTCCTTGGAGGTTCTAACAAGTGTAGAATGGTTAAGAGAGTATTCTAAAGGCTTAGAATGGTCTAGGAATGTGTATTAGGACTTATAATAACCATTAGAATGATCCTTAACATTGCATGGTACACCAAGGGACGTAGAGGGTGTACCATGAATCCTTGGAGGTTCTAACAAGTGTAGAATGGTTAAGAGAGTATTTTAAAGGCTTAGAATGGTCTAGGAATGTGTATTAGGACTTATAATAACCATTAGAATGATCCTAAACATTGCATGGTACCCCAAGGGATGTAGTGGGTGTAGCATGAGTCCTTGGAGGTTCTAAAAAGTGTAGAATGGTTAAGAGAGTATTCTAAAGGCTTAGAATGGTCTAGGAATGTGTATTAGGACTTGTAATAACCATTAGAATGATCCTAAACATTGCATGGTACCCCAAGGGACGTAGAGGGTGTAGCATGATTCCTTGTAGGTTCAAACAAGTGTAGAACGGTTAAGAGAGTATTCTAAAGGCTTAGAATGGTCTAGGAATGTGTATTAGGACTTATAAGAACCAATAGAATGATCCTAAACATTGCTCGAGTCCCCAAGGGACGTAGAGGGTGCAGCATGAGTCCTTGGAGGTTCTAATAAGTGTAGAATGGTTAAGAGAGTATTCTAAAGGATTAGAATGGTCTAGGAATGTGTATTAGGACTTATAAGAACCATTAGAATGATCCTAAACATTGCATGGTACCCCAAGGGAAGTAGAGGGTGTAGCATGAGTCCTTGGAGGTTCTAACAAGTGTAGAATGGTTAAGAGAGCGTTCTAAAGGCTTAGAATGGTCTAAGAATGTGTATTAGGACTTATAATAACCATTAGAATGATCCTAAACATTGCATGGTACCACAAGGGACGTAGAGGGTGTAGCATGAGTCCTTGGAGGTTCTAACAAGTGTAGAATGGTTAAGAGAGTATTCTAAAGGCTTAGAATGGTCTAAGAATGTGTATTAGGACTTATAATAACCATTAGAATGATCCTAAACAATGCTTGAGTCCCCAAGGGACGTAGAGGGTGTACCATGAGTCCTTGGAGGTTCTAACAAGTGTAGAATGGTTACGAGAGTATTCTAAAGGCTTAGAATGGTCTTGGAATGTGTATTAGGACTTATAATAACCATTAGAATGATCCTAAACATTGCACGAGTCCCCAAGGGACGTAGAGGGTGCAGCATGAGTCCTTGGAGGTTCTAATAAGTGTAGAATGGTTAAGAGAGTATTCTAAAGGCTTAGAATGGTCTAGGAATGTGTATTAGGACTTATAAGAACCATTAGAATGATCCTAAACATTGCATGGTACCCCAAGGGAAGTAGAGGGTGTAGCATGAGTCCTTGGAGGTTCTAACAAGTGTAGAATGGTTAAGAGAGTGTTCTAAAGGCTTAGAATGGTCTAGGAATGTGTATTAGGACTTATAAGAACCAATAGAATGATCCTAAACATTGCTCGAGTCCCCAAGGGACGTAGAGGGTGTACCATGAGTCCTTGGAGGTTCTAACAAGTGTAGAATGGTTAAGAGAGTATTCTAAAGGCTTAGAATGGTCTAGGAATGTGTATTAGGACTTATAATAACCATTAGAATGATCCTTAACATTGCATGGTACCGCAAGGGAAGTAAAGGGTGTAGTATGAGTCCTTGGAGGTTCTAACAAGTGTAGAATGGTTAAGAGAGTATTCTAAAGGCATAGAATAGTCTAGGAATGTGTATTAGGACTTATAAGAACCAATAGAATGATCCTAAACATTGCTCGAGTCCCCATGGGACATAGAGGGTGTAACATGAGTCCTTTGAGGTTCTAATAAGTGTAGAATGGTTAAGAGAGTATTCTAAAGGCTTAGAATGGTCTAGGAATGTGTATTACGACTAATAAGAACCATTAGAATGATCCTAAACAGTGCATGGTACCCCAAGGGACGTAGAGGGTGTACCATGAGTCCTTGGAGGTTCTAACAAGTGTAGAATGGTTAAGAGAGTATTCTAAAGGCTTAGAATGGTCTAGGAATGTGTACTAGGACTTATAATAACCATTAGAATGATCCTTAACATTGCATGGTACACCAAGGGACGTAGAGGGTGTACCATGAATCCTTGGAGGTTCTAACAAGTGTAGAATGGTTAAGAGAGTATTTTAAAGGCTTAGAATGGTCTAGGAATGTGTATTAGGACTTATAATAACCATTAGAATGATCCTAAACATTGCATGGTACCCCAAGGGATGTAGAGGGTGTAGCATGAGTCCTTGGAGGTTCTAACAAGTGTAGAATGGTTAAGAGAGTATTCTAAAGGCTTAGAATGGTCTAGGAATGTGTATTAGGACTTATAATAACCATTAGAATGATCCTAAACATTGCATGGTACCCCAAGGGACGTCGAGGGTGTAGCATGAGTCCTTGAAGGTTCTAACAAGTGTAGAACGGTTAAGAGAGTATTCTAAAGGCTTAGAATGGTCTAGGAATGTGTATTAGGACTTATAAGAACCAATAGAATGATCCTAAACATTGCACGAGTCCCCAAGGGACGTAGAGGGTGCAGCATGAGTCCTTGGAGGTTCTAATAAGTGTAGAATGGTTAAGAGAGTATTCTAAAGGCTTAGAATGGTCTAGGAATGTGTATTAGGACTTATAAGAACCATTAGAATGATCCTAATCATTGCATGGTACCCCAAGGGAAGTAGAGGGTGTAGCATGGACGTTCTAACAAGTGTAGAATGGTTAAGAGAGTATTCTAAAGGCTTAGAATGGTCTAGGAATTTGTATTAGGACTTATAATAACTATTGGAATGATCCTAAACATTGCATGGTACCCCAAGGGACGTAGAGGGTGTACCATGAGTCGTTGGAGGTTTTAACAAGCGTAGAATGGTTAAGAGAATTCTAAAGGCTTAGAATGGTCTAGGAATGTGTATTAGGACTTATAAGAACCATTAGAATGATCCTAAACATTGCATGGTACCCCAAGGGACATAGAGGGTGTACCATGAGTCCTTAGAGGTTCTAACAAGTGTCGAATGGTTAAGAGAGTATTCTAAAGGCCTAGAATGGTCTAGGAATGTGTATTAGGACTTATAATAACCATTAGAATGATCCTAAACATTGCATGGTACCCCAAGGGACGTAGAGGGTGTACCATGAGTCCTTGGAGGTTCTAACAAGTGTAGAATGGTTAAGAGAGTATTCTAAAGGCTTAGAATGGTCTAGCAATGTGTAGTAGGACTTATAATAACCGTTAGAATGATCCTAAACAATGCTTGAGTCCCCAAGGGACGTAGAGGGTGTACCATGAGTCCTTGGAGGTTCTAACAAGTGTAGAATGGTTAAGAGAGTATTCTAAAGGCTTAGAATGGTCTAGGAATGTGTAATAGGACTTATAATAACCATTAGAATGATCCTAAACAATGCTTGAGTCCCCAAGGGACGTAGAGGGTGTACCATGAGTCCTTGGAGGTTGTAACAAGTGTAGAATGGTTAAGAGAGTATTCTAAAGGCTTAGAATGGTCTAGGAATGTGTATTAGGACTTATAAGAACCATTAGAATGATCCTAAACATTGCATGGTACCCCAAGGGAAGTAGAGGGTGTAGCATGAGTCCTTGGAGGTTCTAACAAGTGTAGAATGGTTAAGAGAGTGTTCTAAAGGCTTAGAATGGTCTTAGAATGTGTATTAGGACTTATAAGAACCATTAGAATGATCCTAAACATTGCTCGAGTCCCCAAGGGACGTAGAGGGTGCAGCATGAGTCCTTGGAGGTTCTAATAAGTGTAGAATGGTTAAGAGAGTATTCTAAAGGCTTAGAATGGTCTAGGAAAGTGTACTACGACTTTTAATAACCATTAGAATGATCCTGAACATTGCATGGTACCGCAAGGGAAGTAAAGGGTGTAGCATGAGTCCTTGGAGGTTCTAACAAGTGTAGAATGGTTAAGAGAGTGTTCTAAAGGCTTAGAATGGTCTAGGAATGTGTATTAGGCTTATAACAACCATTAGAATGATCCTAAACATTGCATGGTACCACAAGGGACGTAGAGGGTGTACCATGAGTCCTTGGAGGTTCTAACAAGTGTAGAATGGTTAAGAGAGTATTCTAAAGGCTTAGAATGGTCTAGGAATGTGTATTAGGACTTATAATAACCATTAGAATGATCCTTAACATTGCATGGTACACCAAGGGACGTAGAGGGTGTACCATGAATCCTTGGAGGTTCTAACAAGTGTAGAATGGTTAAGAGAGTATTTTAAAGGCTTAGAATGGTCTAGGAATGTGTATTAGGACTTATAATAACCATTAGAATGATCCTAAACATTGCATGGTACCCCAAGGGATGTAGTGGGTGTAGCATGAGTCCTTGGAGGTTCTAACAAGTGTAGAATGGTTAAGAGAGTATTCTAAAGGCTTAGAATGGTCTAGGAATGTGTATTAGGACTTGTAATAACCATTAGAATGATCCTAAACATTGCATGGTACCCCAAGGGACGTAGAGGGTGTAGCATGATTCCTTGTAGGTTCAAACAAGTGTAGAACGGTTAAGAGAGTATTCTAAAGGCTTAGAATGGTCTAGGAATGTGTATTAGGACTTATAAGAACCAATAGAATGATCCTAAACATTGCTCGAGTCCCCAAGGGACGTAGAGGGTGCAGCATGAGTCCTTGGAGGTTCTAATAAGTGTAGAATGGTTAAGAGAGTATTCTAAAGGATTAGAATGGTCTAGGAATGTGTATTAGGACTTATAAGAACCATTAGAATGATCCTAAACATTGCATGGTACCCCAAGGGAAGTAGAGGGTGTAGCATGAGTCCTTGGAGGTTCTAACAAGTGTAGAATGGTTAAGAGAGTGTTCTAAAGGCTTAGAATGGTCTAAGAATGTGTATTAGGACTTATAATAACCATTAGAATGATCCTAAACATTGCATGGTACCACAAGGGACGTAGAGGGTGTAGCATGAGTCCTTGGAGGTTCTAACAAGTGTAGAATGGTTAAGAGAGTATTCTAAAGGCTTAGAATGGTCTAGGAATGTGTATTAGGACTTATAATAACCATTAGAATGATCCTAAACAATGCTTGAGTCCCCAAGGGACGTAGAGGGTGTACCATGAGTCCTTGGAGGTTCTAACAAGTGTAGAATGGTTACGAGAGTATTCTAAAGGCTTAGAATGGTCTTGGAATGTGTATTAGGACTTATAATAACCATTAGAATGATCCTAAACATTGCACGAGTCCCCAAGGGACGTAGAGGGTGCAGCATGAGTCCTTGGAGGTTCTAATAAGTGTAGAATGGTTAAGAGAGTATTCTAAAGGCTTAGAATGGTCTAGGAATGTGTATTAGGACTTATAAGAACCATTAGAATGATCCTAAACATTGCATGGTACCCCAAGGGAAGTAGAGGGTGTAGCATGAGTCCTTGGAGGTTCTAACAAGTGTAGAATGGTTAAGAGAGTGTTCTAAAGGCTTAGAATGGTCTAGGAATGTGTATTAGGACTTATAAGAACCAATAGAATGATCCTAAACATTGCTCGAGTCCCCAAGGGACGTAGAGGGTGTACCATGAGTCCTTGGAGGTTCTAACAAGTGTAGAATGGTTAAGAGAGTATTCTAAAGGCTTAGAATGGTCTAGGAATGTGTATTAGGACTTATAATAACCATTAGAATGATCCTTAACATTGCATGGTACCCCAAGGGATGTAGAGGGTGTACCATGAGTCCTTGGAGGTTCTAACAAGTGTAGAATGGTTAAGAGAGTATTCTAAAGGCTTAGAATGGTCTAGCAATGTGTAGTAGGACTTATAATAACCGTTAGAATGATCCTAAACAATGCTTGAGTCCCCAAGGGACGTAGAGGGTGTACCATGAGTCCTTGGAGGTTCTAACAAGTGTAGAATGGTTAAGAGAGTATTCTAAAGGCTTAGAATGGTCTAGGAATGTGTAATAGGACTTATAATAACCATTAGAATGATCCTAAACAATGCTTGAGTCCCCAAGGGACGTAGAGGGTGTACCATGAGTCCTTGGAGGTTCTAACAAGTGTAGAATGGTTAAGAGAGTATTCTAAAGGCTTAGAATGGTCTAGGAATGTGTATTAGGACTTATAAGAACCATTAGAATGATCCTAAACATTGCATGGTACCCCAAGGGAAGTAGAGGGTGTAGCATGAGTCCTTGGAGGTTCTAACAAGTGTAGAATGGTTAAGAGAGTGTTCTAAAGGCTTAGAATGGTCTTAGAATGTGTATTAGGACTTATAAGAACCATTAGAATGATCCTAAACATTGCTCGAGTCCCCAAGGGACGTAGAGGGTGCAGCATGAGTCCTTGGAGGTTCTAATAAGTGTAGAATGGTTAAGAGAGTATTCTAAAGGCTTAGAATGGTCTAGGAAAGTGTACTACGACTTTTAATAACCATTAGAATGATCCTAAACATTGCATGGTACCGCAAGGGAAGTAAAGGGTGTAGCATGAGTCCTTGGAGGTTCTAACAAGTGTAGAATGGTTAAGAGAGTGTTCTAAAGGCTTAGAATGGTCTAGGAATGTGTATTAGGACTTATAATAACCATTAGAATGATCCTAAACATTGCATGGTACCCCAAGGGACGTCGAGGGTGTAGCATGAGTCCTTGAAGGTTCTAACAAGTGTAGAACGGTTAAGAGAGTATTCTAAAGGCTTAGAATGGTCTAGGAATGTGTATTAGGACTTATAAGAACCAATAGAATGATCCTAAACATTGCACGAGTCCCCAAGGGACGTAGAGGGTGCAGCATGAGTCCTTGGAGGTTCTAATAAGTGTAGAATGGTTAAGAGAGTATTCTAAAGGCTTAGAATGGTCTAGGAATGTGTATTAGGACTTATAAGAACCATTAGAATGATCCTAATCATTGCATGGTACCCCAAGGGAAGTAGAGGGTGTAGCATGGACGTTCTAACAAGTGTAGAATGGTTAAGAGAGTATTCTAAAGGCTTAGAATGGTCTAGGAATTTGTATTAGGACTTATAATAACTATTGGAATGATCCTAAACATTGCATGGTACCCCAAGGGACGTAGAGGGTGTACCATGAGTCGTTGGAGGTTTTAACAAGCGTAGAATGGTTAAGAGAATTCTAAAGGCTTAGAATGGTCTAGGAATGTGTATTAGGACTTATAAGAACCATTAGAATGATCCTAAATATTGCATGGTACCCCAAGGGACATAGAGGGTGTACCATGAGTCCTTAGAGGTTCTAACAAGTGTCGAATGGTTAAGAGAGTATTCTAAAGGCCTAGAATGGTCTAGGAATGTGTATTAGGACTTATAATAACCATTAGAATGATCCTAAACATTGCATGGTACCCCAAGGGACGTAGAGGGTGTACCATGAGTCCTTGGAGGTTCTAACAAGTGTAGAATGGTTAAGAGAGTATTCTAAAGGCTTAGAATGGTCTAGCAATGTGTAGTAGGACTTATAATAACCGTTAGAATGATCCTAAACAATGCTTGAGTCCCCAAGGGACGTAGAGGGTGTACCATGAGTCCTTGGAGGTTCTAACAAGTGTAGAATGGTTAAGAGAGTATTCTAAAGGCTTAGAATGGTCTAGGAATGTGTAATAGGACTTATAATAACCATTAGAATGATCCTAAACAATGCTTGAGTCCCCAAGGGACGTAGAGGGTGTACCATGAGTCCTTGGAGGTTGTAACAAGTGTAGAATGGTTAAGAGAGTATTCTAAAGGCTTAGAATGGTCTAGGAATGTGTATTAGGACTTATAAGAACCATTAGAATGATCCTAAACATTGCATGGTACCCCAAGGGAAGTAGAGGGTGTAGCATGAGTCCTTGGAGGTTCTAACAAGTGTAGAATGGTTAAGAGAGTGTTCTAAAGGCTTAGAATGGTCTTAGAATGTGTATTAGGACTTATAAGAACCATTAGAATGATCCTAAACATTGCTCGAGTCCCCAAGGGACGTAGAGGGTGCAGCATGAGTCCTTGGAGGTTCTAATAAGTGTAGAATGGTTAAGAGAGTATTCTAAAGGCTTAGAATGGTCTAGGAAAGTGTACTACGACTTTTAATAACCATTAGAATGATCCTGAACATTGCATGGTACCGCAAGGGAAGTAAAGGGTGTACCATGAGTCCTTGGAGGTTCTAACAAGTGTAGAATGGTTAAGAGAGTGTTCTAAAGGCTTAGAATGGTCTAGGAATGTGTATTAGGCTTATAACAACCATTAGAATGATCCTAAACATTGCATGGTACCACAAGGGACGTAGAGGGTGTACCATGAGTCCTTGGAGGTTCTAACAAGTGTAGAATGGTTAAGAGAGTATTCTAAAGGCTTAGAATGGTCTAGGAATGTGTATTAGGACTTATAATAACCATTAGAATGATCCTTAACATTGCATGGTACACCAAGGGACGTAGAGGGTGTACCATGAATCCTTGGAGGTTCTAACAAGTGTAGAATGGTTAAGAGAGTATTTTAAAGGCTTAGAATGGTCTAGGAATGTGTATTAGGACTTATAATAACCATTAGAATGATCCTAAACATTGCATGGTACCCCAAGGGATGTAGTGGGTGTAGCATGAGTCCTTGGAGGTTCTAACAAGTGTAGAATGGTTAAGAGAGTATTCTAAAGGCTTAGAATGGTCTAGGAATGTGTATTAGGACTTGTAATAACCATTAGAATGATCCTAAACATTGCATGGTACCCCAAGGGACGTAGAGGGTGTAGCATGATTCCTTGTAGGTTCAAACAAGTGTAGAACGGTTAAGAGAGTATTCTAAAGGCTTAGAATGGTCTAGGAATGTGTATTAGGACTTATAAGAACCAATAGAATGATCCTAAACATTGCTCGAGTCCCCAAGGGACGTAGAGGGTGCAGCATGAGTCCTTGGAGGTTCTAATAAGTGTAGAATGGTTAAGAGAGTATTCTAAAGGATTAGAATGGTCTAGGAATGTGTATTAGGACTTATAAGAACCATTAGAATGATCCTAAACATTGCATGGTACCCCAAGGGAAGTAGAGGGTGTAGCATGAGTCCTTGGAGGTTCTAACAAGTGTAGAATGGTTAAGAGAGTGTTCTAAAGGCTTAGAATGGTCTAAGAATGTGTATTAGGACTTATAATAACCATTAGAATGATCCTAAACATTGCATGGTACCACAAGGGACGTAGAGGGTGTAGCATGAGTCCTTGGAGGTTCTAACAAGTGTAGAATGGTTAAGAGAGTATTCTAAAGGCTTAGAATGGTCTAGGAATGTGTATTAGGACTTATAATAACCATTAGAATGATCCTAAACAATGCTTGAGTCCCCAAGGGACGTAGAGGGTGTACCATGAGTCCTTGGAGGTTCTAACAAGTGTAGAATGGTTACGAGAGTATTCTAAAGGCTTAGAATGGTCTTGGAATGTGTATTAGGACTTATAATAACCATTAGAATGATCCTAAACATTGCACGAGTCCCCAAGGGACGTAGAGGGTGCAGCATGAGTCCTTGGAGGTTCTAATAAGTGTAGAATGGTTAAGAGAGTATTCTAAAGGCTTAGAATGGTCTAGGAATGTGTATTAGGACTTATAAGAACCATTAGAATGATCCTAAACATTGCATGGTACCCCAAGGGAAGTAGAGGGTGTAGCATGAGTCCTTGGAGGTTCTAACAAGTGTAGAATGGTTAAGAGAGTGTTCTAAAGGCTTAGAATGGTCTAGGAATGTGTATTAGGACTTATAAGAACCAATAGAATGATCCTAAACATTGCTCGAGTCCCCAAGGGACGTAGAGGGTGTACCATGAGTCCTTGGAGGTTCTAACAAGTGTAGAATGGTTAAGAGAGTATTCTAAAGGCTTAGAATGGTCTAGGAATGTGTATTAGGACTTATAATAACCATTAGAATGATCCTTAACATCTCATGGTACCGCAAGGGAAGTAAAGGGTGTAGTATGAGTCCTTGGAGGTTCTAACAAGTGTAGAATGGTTAAGAGAGTATTCTAAAGGCATAGAATGGTCTAGGAATGTGTATTAGGACTTATAAGAACCAATAGAATGATCCTAAACATTGCTCGAGTCCCCATGGGACATAGAGGGTGTAACATGAGTCCTTTGAGGTTCTAATAAGTGTAGAATGGTTAAGAGAGTATTCTAAAGGCTTAAAATGGTCTAGGAATGTGTATTACGACTAATAAGAACCATTAGAATGATCCTAAACAGTGCATGGTACCCCAAGGGACGTAGAGGGTGTACCATGAGTCCTTGGAGGTTCTAACAAGTGTAGAATGGTTAAGAGAGTATTCTAAAGGCTTAGAATGGTCTAGGAATGTGTACTAGGACTTATAATAACCATTAGAATGATCCTAAACATTGCATGGGACCCCAAGGGATGTAGAGGGTGTAGCATGAGTCCTTGGAGGTTCTAACAAGTGTAGAATGGTTAAGAGAGTGTTCTAAAGGCTTAGAATGGTCTAGGAATGTGTATTAGGACTTATAAGAACCAATAGAATGATCCTAAACATTGCTCGAGTCCCCAAGGGACGTAGAGGGTGTACCATGAGTCCTTTGAGGTTCTAATAAGTGTAGAATGGTTAAGAGAGTATTCTAAAGGCTTAGAATGGTCTAGGAATGTGTATTAGGACTAATAAGAACCATTAGAATGATCCTAAACAGTGCATGGTACCCCAAGGGACGTAGAGGGTGTACCATGAGTCCTTGGAGGTTCTAACAAGTGTAGAATGGTTAAGAGAGTATTCTAAAGGCTTAGAATGGTCTAGGAATGTGTACTAGGACTTATAATAACCATTAGAATGATCCTAAACATTGCATGGGACCCCAAGGGATGTAGAGGGTGTAGCATGAGTCCTTGGAGGTTCTAACAAGTGTAGAATGGTTAAGAGAGTATTCTAAAGGCTTAGAATGGTCTAGGAATGTGTATTAGGACTTATAATAACCATTAGAATGATCCTAAACATTGCATGGTACCCCAAGGGACGTCGAGGGTGTAGCATGAGTCCTTGTAGGGTCTAACAAGTGTAGAACGGTTAAGAGAGTATTCTAAAGGCTTAGAATGGTCTAGGAATGTGTATTAGGACTTATAAGAACCAATAGAATGATCCTAAACATTGCACGAGTCCCCAAGGATCGTAGAGGGTGCAGCATGAGTCCTTGGAGGTTCTAATAAGTGTAGAATGGTTAAGAGAGTATTCTAAAGGCTTAGAATGGTCTAGGAATGTGTATTAGGACTTATAAGAACCATTAGAATGATCCTAATCATTGCATGGTACCCCAAGGGAAGTAGAGGGTGTAGCATGGACGTTCTAACAAGTGTAGAATGGTTAAGAGAGTATTCTAAAGGCTTAGAATGGTCTAGGAATTTGTATTAGGACTTATAATAACTATTGGAATGATCCTAAACATTGCACGGTACCCCAAGGGACGTAGAGGGTGTACCATGAGTCCTTGGAGGTTTTAACAAGCGTAGAATGGTTAAGAGAATTCTAAAGGCTTAGAATGGTCTAGGAATGTGTATTAGGACTTATAAGAACCATTAGAATGATCCTAAACATTGCATGGCACCCCAAGGGACATAGAGGGTGTACCATGAGTCCTTAGAGGTTGTAACAAGTGTCGAATGGTTAAGAGAGTATTCTAAAGGCCTAGAATGGTCTAGGAATGTGTATTAGGACTTATAATAACCATTAGAATGATCCTAAACATTGCATGGTACCCCAAGGGACGTAGAGGGTGTACCATGAGTCCTTGGAGGTTCTAACAAGTGTAGAATGGTTAAGAGAGTATTCTAAAGGCTTAGAATGGTCTAGCAATGTGTAGTAGGACTTATAATAACCGTTAGAATGATCCTAAACAATGCTTGAGTCCCCAAGGGACGTAGAGGGTGTAGCATGATTCCTTGGAGGTTCTAACAAGTGTAGAACGGTTAAGAGAGTATTCTAAAGGCTTTAGAATGGTCTAGGAATGTGTATTAGGACTTATAAGAACCAATAGAATGATCCTAAACATTGCTCGAGTCCCCAAGGGACGTAGAGGGTGCAGCATGAGTCCTTGGAGGTTCTAATAAGTGTAGAATGGTTAAGAGAGTATTCTAAAGGATTAGAATGGTCTAGGAATGTGTATTAGGACTAATAAGAACCATTAGAATGATCCTAAACATTGCATGGTACCCCAAGGGAAGTAGAGGGTGTAGCATGAGTCCTTGGAGGTTCTAACAAGTGTAGAATGGTTAAGAGAGTGTTCTAAAGGCTTAGAATGGTCTAAGAATGTGTATTAGGACTTATAATAACCATTAGAATGATCCTAAACATTGCATGGTACCACAAGGGACGTAGAGGGTGTAGCATGAGTCCTTGGAGGTTCTAACAAGTGTAGAATGGTTAAGAGAGTATTCTAAAGGCTTAGAATGGTCTAGGAATGTGTATTAGGACTTATAATAACCATTAGAATGATCCTAAACAATGCTTGAGTCCCCAAGGGACGTAGAGGGTGTACCATGAGTCCTTGGAGGTTCTAACAAGTGTAGAATGGTTACGAGAGTATTCTAAAGGCTTAGAATGGTCTTGGAATGTGTATTAGGACTTATAATAACCATTAGAATGATACTAAACATTGCACGAGTCCCCAAGGGACGTAGAGGGTGCAGCATGAGTCCTTGGAGGTTCTAATAAGTGTAGAATGGTTAAGAGAGTATTCTAAAGGCTTAGAATGGTCTAGGAATGTGTATTAGGACTTATAAGAACCATTAGAATGATCCTAAACATTGCATGGTACCCCAAGGGAAGTAGAGGGTGTAGCATGAGTCCTTGGAGGTTCTAACAAGTGTAGAATGGTTAAGAGAGTGTTCTAAAGGCTTAGAATGGTCTAGGAATGTGTATTAGGACTTATAAGAACCAATAGAATGATCCTAAACATTGCTCGAGTCCCCAAGGGACGTAGAGGGTGTACCATGAGTCCTTGGAGGTTCTAACAAGTGTAGAATGGTTAAGAGAGTATTCTAAAGGCTTAGAATGGTCTAGGAATGTGTATTAGGACTTATAATAACCATTAGAATGATCCTTAACATCTCATGGTACCGCAAGGGAAGTAAAGGGTGTAGTATGAGTCCTTGGAGGTTCTAACAAGTGTAGAATGGTTAAGAGAGTATTCTAAAGGCATAGAATGGTCTAGGAATGTGTATTAGGACTTATAAGAACCAATAGAATGATCCTAAACATTGCTCGAGTCCCCATGGGACATAGAGGGTGTAACATGAGTCCTTTGAGGTTCTAATAAGTGTAGAATGGTTAAGAGAGTATTCTAAAGGCTTAAAATGGTCTAGGAATGTGTATTACGACTAATAAGAACCATTAGAATGATCCTAAACAGTGCATGGTACCCCAAGGGACGTAGAGGGTGTACCATGAGTCCTTGGAGGTTCTAACAAGTGTAGAATGGTTAAGAGAGTATTCTAAAGGCTTAGAATGGTCTAGGAATGTGTACTAGGACTTATAATAACCATTAGAATGATCCTAAACATTGCATGGGACCCCAAGGGATGTAGAGGGTGTAGCATGAGTCCTTGGAGGTTCTAACAAGTGTAGAATGGTTAAGAGAGTGTTCTAAAGGCTTAGAATGGTCTAGGAATGTGTATTAGGACTTATAAGAACCAATAGAATGATCCTAAACATTGCTCGAGTCCCCAAGGGACGTAGAGGGTGTACCATGAGTCCTTTGAGGTTCTAATAAGTGTAGAATGGTTAAGAGAGTATTCTAAAGGCTTAGAATGGTCTAGGAATGTGTATTAGGACTAATAAGAACCATTAGAATGATCCTAAACAGTGCATGGTACCCCAAGGGACGTAGAGGGTGTACCATGAGTCCTTGGAGGTTCTAACAAGTGTAGAATGGTTAAGAGAGTATTCTAAAGGCTTAGAATGGTCTAGGAATGTGTACTAGGACTTATAATAACCATTAGAATGATCCTAAACATTGCATGGGACCCCAAGGGATGTAGAGGGTGTAGCATGAGTCCTTGGAGGTTCTAACAAGTGTAGAATGGTTAAGAGAGTATTCTAAAGGCTTAGAATGGTCTAGGAATGTGTATTAGGACTTATAATAACCATTAGAATGATCCTAAACATTGCATGGTACCCCAAGGGACGTCGAGGGTGTAGCATGAGTCCTTGTAGGTTCTAACAAGTGTAGAACGGTTAAGAGAGTATTCTAAAGGCTTAGAATGGTCTAGGAATGTGTATTAGGACTTATAAGAACCAATAGAATGATCCTAAACATTGCACGAGTCCCCAAGGATCGTAGAGGGTGCAGCATGAGTCCTTGGAGGTTCTAATAAGTGTAGAATGGTTAAGAGAGTATTCTAAAGGCTTAGAATGGTCTAGGAATGTGTATTAGGACTTATAAGAACCATTAGAATGATCCTAATCATTGCATGGTACCCCAAGGGAAGTAGAGGGTGTAGCATGGACGTTCTAACAAGTGTAGAATGGTTAAGAGAGTATTCTAAAGGCTTAGAATGGTCTAGGAATTTGTATTAGGACTTATAATAACTATTGGAATGATCCTAAACATTGCACGGTACCCCAAGGGACGTAGAGGGTGTACCATGAGTCCTTGGAGGTTTTAACAAGCGTAGAATGGTTAAGAGAATTCTAAAGGCTTAGAATGGTCTAGGAATGTGTATTAGGACTTATAAGAACCATTAGAATGATCCTAAACATTGCATGGCACCCCAAGGGACATAGAGGGTGTACCATGAGTCCTTAGAGGTTGTAACAAGTGTCGAATGGTTAAGAGAGTATTCTAAAGGCCTAGAATGGTCTAGGAATGTGTATTAGGACTTATAATAACCATTAGAATGATCCTAAACATTGCAAGGTACCCCAAGGGACGTAGAGGGTGTACCATGAGTCCTTGGAGGTTCTAACAAGTGTAGAATGGTTAAGAGAGTATTCTAAAGGCTTAGAATGGTCTAGCAATGTGTAGTAGGACTTATAATAACCGTTAGAATGATCCTAAACAATGCTTGAGTCCCCAAGGGACGTAGAGGGTGTACCATGAGTCCTTGGAGGTTCTAACAAGTGTAGAATGGTTAAGAGAGTATTCTAAAGGCTTTAGAATGGTCTTGGAATGTGTATTAAGACTTATAAGAACCATTAGAATAATCCTAAACATTGCTCGAGTCCCCAAGGGACGTAGAGGGTGCAGCATGAGTCCTTGGAGGTTCTAATAAGTGTAGAATGGTTAAGAGAGTATTCTAAAGGATTAGAATGGTCTAGGAATGTGTATTAGGACTTATAAGAACCATTAGAATGATCCTAAACATTGCATGGTACCCCAAGGGAAGTAGAGGGTGTAGCATGAGTCCTTGGAGGTTCTAACAAGTGTAGAATGGTTAAGAGAGTGTTCTAAAGGCTTAGAATGGTCTAAGAATGTGTATTAGGACTTATAATAACCATTAGAATGATCCTAAACATTGCATGGTACCACAAGGGACGTAGAGGGTGTAGCATGAGTCCTTGGAGGTTCTAACAAGTGTAGAATGGTTAAGAGAGTATTCTAAAGGCTTAGAATGGTCTAGGAATGTGTATTAGGACTTATAATAACCATTAGAATGATCCTAAACAATGCTTGAGTCCCCAAGGGACGTAGAGGGTGTACCATGAGTCCTTGGAGGTTCTAACAAGTGTAGAATGGTTACGAGAGTATTCTAAAGGCTTAGAATGGTCTTGGAATGTGTATTAGGACTTATAATAACCATTAGAATGATCCTAAACATT
This sequence comes from Crotalaria pallida, assembly GCA_037953625.1. Lineage (NCBI taxonomy): Eukaryota > Viridiplantae > Streptophyta > Magnoliopsida > Fabales > Fabaceae > Crotalaria > Crotalaria pallida. The sequence continues at coordinate 58,882,149 of CM075655.1, read as the reverse complement.
GCACGAGTCCCCAAGGGATGTAGAGGGTGCAGCATGAGTCCTTGGAGGTTCTAATAAGTGTAGAATGGTTAAGAGAGTATTCTAAAGGCTTAGAATGGTCTAGGAATGTGTATTAGGACTTATAAGAACCATTAGAATGATCCTAAACATTGCATGGTACCCCAAGGGAAGTAGAGGGTGTAGCATGAGTCCTTGGAGGTTCTAACAAGTGTAGAATGGTTAAGAGAGTGTTCTAAAGGCTTAGAATGGTCTAGGAATGTGTATTAGAACTTATAAGAACCAATAGAATGATCCTAAACATTGCTCGAGTCCCCAAGGGACGTAGAGGGTGTACCATGAGTCCTTGGAGGTTCTAACAAGTGTAGAATGGTTAAGAGAGTATTCTAAAGGCTTAGAATGGTCTAGGAATGTGTATTAGGACTTATAATAACCATTAGAATGATCCTTAACATTGCATGGTACCGCAAGGGAAGTAAAGGGTGTAGTATGAGTCCTTGGAGGTTCTAACAAGTGTAGAATGGTTAAGAGAGTATTCTAAAGGCATAGAATGGTCTAGGAATGTGTATTAGGACTTATAAGAACCAATAGAATGATCCTAAACATTGCTCGAGTCCCCATGGGACATAGAGGGTGTAACATGAGTCCTTTGAGGTTCTAATAAGTGTAGAATGGTTAAGAGAGTATTCTAAAGGCTTAAAATGGTCTAGGAATGTGTATTACGACTAATAAGAACCATTAGAATGATCCTAAACAGTGCATGGTACCCCAAGGGACGTAGAGGGTGTACCATGAGTCCTTGGAGGTTCTAACAAGTGTAGAATGGTTAAGAGAGTATTCTAAAGGCTTAGAATGGTCTAGGAATGTGTACTAGGACTTATAATAACCATTAGAATGATCCTAAACATTGCATGGGACCCCAAGGGATGTAGAGGGTGTAGCATGAGTCCTTGGAGGTTCTAACAAGTGTAGAATGGTTAAGAGAGTGTTCTAAAGGCTTAGAATGGTCTAGGAATGTGTATTAGGACTTATAAGAACCAATAGAATGATCCTAAACATTGCTCGAGTCCCCAAGGGACGTAGAGGGTGTACCATGAGTCCTTTGAGGTTCTAATAAGTGTAGAATGGTTAAGAGAGTATTCTAAAGGCTTAGAATGGTCTAGGAATGTGTATTAGGACTAATAAGAACCATTAGAATGATCCTAAACAGTGCATGGTACCCCAAGGGACGTAGAGGGTGTACCATGAGTCCTTGGAGGTTCTAACAAGTGTAGAATGGTTAAGAGAGTATTCTAAAGGCTTAGAATGGTCTAGGAATGTGTACTAGGACTTATAATAACCATTAGAATGATCCTAAACATTGCATGGGACCCCAAGGGATGTAGAGGGTGTAGCATGAGTCCTTGGAGGTTCTAACAAGTGTAGAATGGTTAAGAGAGTATTCTAAAGGCTTAGAATGGTCTAGGAATGTGTATTAGGACTTATAATAACCATTAGAATGATCCTAAACATTGCATGGTACCCCAAGGGACGTCGAGGGTGTAGCATGAGTCCTTGTAGGTTCTAACAAGTGTAGAACGGTTAAGAGAGTATTCTAAAGGCTTAGAATGGTCTAGGAATGTGTATTAGGACTTATAAGAACCAATAGAATGATCCTAAACATTGCACGAGTCCCCAAGGATCGTAGAGGGTGCAGCATGAGTCCTTGGAGGTTCTAATAAGTGTAGAATGGTTAAGAGAGTATTCTAAAGGCTTAGAATGGTCTAGGAATGTGTATTAGGACTTATAAGAACCATTAGAATGATCCTAATCATTGCATGGTACCCCAAGGGAAGTAGAGGGTGTAGCATGGACGTTCTAACAAGTGTAGAATGGTTAAGAGAGTATTCTAAAGGCTTAGAATGGTCTAGGAATTTGTATTAGGACTTATAATAACTATTGGAATGATCCTAAACATTGCATGGTACCCCAAGGGACGTAGAGGGTGTACCATGAGTCCTTGGAGGTTTTAACAAGCGTAGAATGGTTAAGAGAATTCTAAAGGCTTAGAATGGTCTAGGAATGTGTATTAGGACTTATAAGAACCATTAGAATGATCCTAAACATTGCATGGCACCCCAAGGGACATAGAGGGTGTACCATGAGTCCTTAGAGGTTCTAACAAGTGTCGAATGGTTAAGAGAGTATTCTAAAGGCCTAGAATGGTCTAGGAATGTGTATTAGGACTTATAATAACCATTAGAATGATCCTAAACATTGCATGGTACCCCAAGGGACGTAGAGGGTGTACCATGAGTCCTTGGAGGTTCTAACAAGTGTAGAATGGTTAAGAGAGTATTCTAAAGGCTTAGAATGGTCTAGCAATGTGTAGTAGGACTTATAATAACCGTTAGAATGATCCTAAACAATGCTTGAGTCCCCAAGGGACGTAGAGGGTGTACCATGAGTCCTTGGAGGTTCTAACAAGTGTAGAATGGTTAAGAGAGTATTCTAAAGGCTTTAGAATGGTCTTGGAATGTGTATTAAGACTTATAAGAACCATTAGAATAATCCTAAACATTGCTCGAGTCCCCAAGGGACGTAGAGGGTGCAGCATGAGTCCTTGGAGGTTCTAATAAGTGTAGAATGGTTAAGAGAGTATTCTAAAGGATTAGAATGGTCTAGGAAAGTTTACTAGGACTTATAATAACCATTAGAATGATCCTAAACATTGCATGGTACCGCAAGGGAAGTAAAGGGTGTGGCATGAGTCCTTGGAGGTTCTAACAAGTGTAGAATGGTTAAGAGAGTATTCTAAAGGCTTAGAATGGTCTAGGAATGTGTATTAGGACTTATAATAACCATTAGCACGGTACCACAAGGACGTAGATGGTGTACCATGAGTCCTTGGAGGTTCTAACAAGTGTAGAATGGTTAAGAGAGTATTCTAAAGGCTTAGAATGGTCTAGGAATGTGTATTAGGACTTATAATAACCATTTGAATGATCCTAAACAGTGCATGGTATCCCAAGGGACGTAGAGGGTGTACCATGAATCCTTGGAGGTTCTAACAAGTGTAGAATGGTTAAGAGAGTAATCTAAAGGCATAGAATGGTCTAGGAATGTGTATTAGGACTTATAAGAACCAATAGAATGATCCTAAACATTGCTCGAGTCCCCAAGGGACATAGAGGGTGTAACATGAGTCCTTTGAGGTTCTAATAAGTGTAGAATGGTTAAGAGAGTGTTCGAAAGGCTTAGAATGGTCTAGGAATGTGTATTAGGACTTATAATAACCATTAGCATGGTACCACAAGGACGTAGAGGGTGTACCATGAGTCCTTGGAGGTTCTAACAAGTGTAGAATGGTTAAGAGAGTATTCTAAAGGCTTAGAATGGTCTAGGAATGTGTATTAGGACTTATAATAACCATTAGAATGATCCTAAACAGTGAATGGTACCCCAAGGGACGTAGAGGGTGTACCATGAATCCTTGGAGGTTCTAACAAGTGTAGAATGGTTAAGAGAGTAATCTAAAGGCATAGAATGGTCTAGGAATGTGTATTAGGACTTATAAGAACCAATAGAATGATCCTAAACATTGCTCGAGTCCCCAAGGGACATAGAGGGTGTAACATGAGTCCTTGGAGGTTCTAATAAGTGTAGAATGGTTAAGAGAGTATTCTAAAGGCTTAGAATCGTCTTGGAATGTGTATTAGGACTTATAAGAACCATTAGAATGATCCTAAACAGTGCATGGTACCCCAAGGGACGTAGAGGGTGTACCATGTGTCCTTGGAGGTTCTAACAAGTGTAGAATGGTTAAGAGAGTATTCTAAAGGCTTAGAATGGTCTAGGAATGTGTACTAGGACTTAAAATAACCATTAGAATGATCCTAAACATTGCATGGTACCCCAAGGGATGTAGAGGGTGTAGCATGAGTCCTTGGAAGTTCTAACAAGTGTAGAATGGTTAAGAGAGTATTCTAAAGGCTTAGAATGGTCTAGGAATGTGTATTAGGACTTATGATAACCATTAGCATGGTACCACAAGGACGTAGAGGGTGTACCATGAGTCCTTGGAGGTTCTAACAAGTGTAGAATGGTTAAGAGAGTATTCTAAAGGCTTAGAATGGTCTAGGAATGTGTATTAGGACTTATAATAACCATTAGAATGATCCTAAACAGTGCATGGTACCCCAAGGGACGTAGAGGGTGTACCATGAATCCTTGGAGGTTCTAACAAGTGTAGAATGGTTAAGAGAGTAATCTAAAGGCATAGAATGGTCTAGGAATGTGTATTAGGACTTATAAGAACCAATAGAATGATCCTAAACATTTCTCGAGTCCCCAAGGGACATAGAGGGTGTAACATGAGTCCTTGGAGGTTCTAATAAGTGTAGAATGGTTAAGAGAGTATTCTAAAGGCTTAGAATCGTCTTGGAATGTGTATTAGGACTTATAAGAACCATTAGAATGATCCTAAACAGTGCATGGTACCCCAAGGGACGTAGAGGGTGTACCATGAGTCCTTGGAGGTTCTAACAAGTGTAGAATGGTTAAGAGAGTATTCTAAAGGCTTAGAATGGTCTAGGAATGTGTACTAGGACTTATAATAACCATTAGAATGATCCTAAACATTGCATGGTACCCCAAGGGATGTAGAGGGTGTAGCATGAGTCCTTGGAGGTTCTAACAAGTGTAGAATGGTTAAGAGAGTATTCTAAAGGCTTAGAATGGTCTAGGAATGTGTATTAGGACTTATAATAACCATTAGAATGATCCTAAACAGTGCATGGTACCCCAAGGGACGTAGAGGGTGTACCATGAATCCTTGGAGGTTCTAACAAGTGTAGAATGGTTAAGAGAGTAATCTAAAGGCATAGAATGGTCTAGGAATGTGTATTAGGACTTATAAGAACCAATAGAATGATCCTATACATTTCTCGAGTCCCCAAGGGACATAGAGGGTGTAACATGAGTCCTTGGAGGTTCTAATAAGTGTAGAATGGTTAAGAGAGTATTCTAAAGGCTTAGAATCGTCTTGGAATGTGTATTAGGACTTATAAGAACCATTAGAATGATCCTAAACAGTGCATGGTACCCCAAGGGACGTAGAGGGTGTACCATGAGTCCTTGGAGGTTCTAACAAGTGTAGAATGGTTAAGAGAGTATTCTAAAGGCTTAGAATGGTCTAGGAATGTGTACTAGGACTTATAATAACCATTAGAATGATCCTAAACATTGCATGGTACCCCAAGGGATGTAGAGGGTGTAGCATGAGTCCTTGGAGGTTCTAACAAGTGTAGAATGGTTAAGAGAGTATTCTAAAGGATTAGAATGGTCTAGGAATGTGTATTAGGACTTATAAGAACCATTAGAATGATCCAAAAGATTGAATGGTACCCCAAGGGAAGTAGAGGGTGTACCATGAGTCCTTGGAGGTTCTAACAAGTGTAGAATGGTTAAGAGAGTATTCTAAAGGCTTAGAATGGTCTTGGAATGTGTATTAGGACTTATAATAACCATTAGAATGATCCTAAACATTGCACGAGTCCCCAAGGGACGTAGAGGGTGCAGCATGAGTCCTTGGAGGTTCTAATAAGTGTAGAATGGTTAAGAGAGTATTCTAAAGGCTTAGAATGGTCTAGGAAAGTGTACTAGGACTTATAATACCCATTAGAATGATCCTAAACATTGCATGGTATCGCAAGGGAAGTAAAGGGTGTAGCATGAGTCCTTGGAGGTTCTAACAAGTGTAGAATGGTTAAGAGAGTGTTCTAAAGGCTTAGAATGGTCTAGGAATGTGTATTAGGACTTATAATAACCATTAGAATGATCCTAAACATTGCATGGTACCACAAGGGACGTAGAGGGTGAACCATGAGTCCTTGGAGGTTCTAACAAGTGTAGAATGGTTAAGAGAGTATTCTAAAGGCATAGAATGGTCCAGGAATGTGTATTAGGACTTATAATAACCGTTAGAATGATCCTAAACATTGCTCGAGTCCCCAAGGGACGTAGAGGGTGCAGCATGAGTCCTTGGAGGTTCTAATAAGTGTAGAATGGTTAAGAGAGTATTCTAAAGGCATAGAATGGTCTAGGAAAGTGTACTAGGACTTATAATAACCATTAGAATGATCCTAAACATTGCATGGTACCGCAAGGGAAGTAAAGGGTGTAGCATGAGTCCTTGGAGGTTCTAACAAGTGTAGAATGGTTAAGAGAGTGTTCTAAAGGCTTAGAATGGTCTAGGAATGTGTATTAGGACTTACAATAACCATTAGAATGATCCTAAACATTGGTCGAGTCCCCAAGGGACGTAGAGGGTGCAGCATGAGTCCTTGGAGGTTCTAATAAGTGTAGAATGGTTAAGAGAGTATTCTAAAGGATTAGAATGGTCTAGGAATGTGTATTAGGACTCATTAGAACCATTAGAATGATCCAAAACATTGCATGGTACCCCAAGGGAAGTAGAGGGTGTAGCATGAGTCCTTGGAGGTTCTAACAAGTGTAGAATGGTTAAGAGATTGTTCTAAAGGCTTAGAATGGTCTAGGAATGTGTATTAGGACTTATAATAACCATTAGAATGATCCTAAACATTGCATGGTACCACAAGGGACGTAGAGGGTGAACCATGAGTCCTTGGAGGTTCTAACAAGTGTAGAATGGTTAAGAGAGTATTCTAAAGGATTAGAATGGTCTAGGAATGTGTATTAGGACTTATAATAACCATTAGAATGATCCTAAACATTGCACGAGTCCCCAAGGGACGTAGAGGGTGAAGCATGAGTCCTTGGAGGTTCTAATAAGTGTAGAATGGTTAAGAGAGTATTCTAAAGGCTTAGAATGGTCTAGGAATGTGTATTAGGACTTATAAGAACCATTAGAATGATCCTAAACATTGCATGGTACCCCAAGGGAAGTAGAGGGTGTAGCATGAGTCCTTGGAGGTTCTAACAAGTGTAGAATGGTTAAGAGAGTGTTCTAAAGGCTTAGAATGGTCTAGGAATGTGTATTAGGACTTACAATAACCATTAGAATGATCCTAAACATTGGTCGAGTCCCCAAGGGACGTAGAGGGTGCAGCATGAGTCCTTGGAGGTTCTAATAAGTGTAGAATGGTTAAGAGAGTATTCTAAAGGATTAGAATGGTCTAGGAATGTGTATTAGGACTCATAAGAACCATTAGAATGATCCAAAACATTGCATGGTACCCCAAGGGAAGTAGAGGGTGTAGCATGAGTCCTTGGAGGTTCTAACAAGTGTAGAATGGTTAAGAGAGTGTTCTAAAGGCTTAGAATGGTCTAGGAATGTGTATTAGGACTTAAAATAACCCTTAGAATGATCCTAAACATTGCATGGTACCACAAGGGACGTAGACGGTGAACCATGAGTCCTTGGAGGTTCTAACAAGTGTAGAATGGTTAAGAGAGTATTCTAAAGGATTAGAATGGTCTAGGAATGTGTATTAGGACTTATAATAACCATTAGAATGATCCTAAACATTGCACGAGTCCCCAAGGGACGTAGAGGGTGCAGCATGAGTCCTTGGAGGTTCTAATAAGTGTAGAATGGTTAAGAGAGTATTCTAAAGGCTTAGAATGGTCTAGGAATGTGTATTAGGACTTATAAGAACCATTAGAATGATCCTAAACATTGCATGGTACCCCAAGGGAAGTAGAGGGTGTAGCATGAGTCCTTGGAGGTTCTAACAAGTGTAGAATGGTTAAGAGAGTGTTCTAAAGGCTTAGAATGGTCTAGGAATGTGTATTAGGACTTACAATAACCATTAGAATGATCCTAAACATTGGTCGAGTCCCCAAGGGACGTAGAGGGTGCAGCATGAGTCCTTGGAGGTTCTAATAAGTGTAGAATGGTTAAGAGAGTATTCTAAAGGATTAGAATGGTCTAGGAATGTGTATTAGGACTCATAAGAACCATTAGAATGATCCAAAACATTGCATGGTACCCCAAGGGAAGTAGAGGGTGTAGCATGAGTCCTTGGAGGTTCTAACAAGTGTAGAATGGTTAAGAGAGTGTTCTAAAGGCTTAGAATGGTCTAGGAATGTGTATTAGGACTTAAAATAACCCTTAGAATGATCCTAAACATTGCATGGTACCACAAGGGACGTAGACGGTGAACCATGAGTCCTTGGAGGTTCTAACAAGTGTAGAATGGTTAAGAGAGTATTCTAAAGGCATAGAATGGTCTAGGAATGTGTATTAGGACTTATAATAACCATTAGAATGATCCTAAACATTGCACGAGTCCCCAAGGGACGTAGAGGGTGCAGCATGAGTCCTTGGAGGTTCTAAAAAGTGTAGAATGGTTAAGAGAGTATTCTAAAGGCTTAGAATGGTCTAGGAATGTGTATTAGGAGTTATAAGAACCATTAGAATGATCCAAAACATTGCATGGTACCCCAAGGGAAGTAGAGGGTGTAGCATGAGTCCTTGGAGGTTCTAACAAGTGTAGAATGGTTAAGAGAGTGTTCTAAAGGCTTAGAATGGTCTAGGAATGTGTATTAGGACTTAAAATAACCCTTAGAATGATCCTAAACATTGCATGGTACCACAAGGGACATAGAGGGTGAACCATGAGTCCTTGGAGGTTCTAACAAGTGTAGAATGGTTAAGAGAGTATTCTAAAGGCATAGAATGGTCTAGGAATGTGTATTAGGACTTATAATAACCATTAGAATGATCCTAAACATTGCTCGAGTCCCCAAGGGACGTAGAGGGTGCAGCATGAGTCCTTGGAGGTTCTAATAAGTGTAGAATGGTTAGGAGAGTATTCTAAAGGATTAGAATGGTCTTGGAATGTGTATTAGGACTTATAAGAACCATTAGAATGATCCAAAACATTACATGGTACCCCAATGGAAGTAGAGGGTGTAGCATGAGTCCTTGGAGATTCTAACAAGTGTAGAATGGTTAAGAGAGTGTTCTAAAGGCTTAGAATGGTTTAGGAATGTGTATTAGGACTTATAAGAACCATTAGAATGATCCAAAACATTGCATGGTACCCCAAGGGAAGTAGAGGGTGTACCATGAGTCCTTGGAGGTTCTAACAAGTGTAGAATGGTTAAGAGAGTATTCTAAAGGCTTAGAATGGTCTTGGAATGTGTATTAGGACTTATAATAACCATTAGAATGATCCTAAACATTGCACGAGTCCCCAAGGGACGTAGAGGGTGCAGCATGAGTCCTTGGAGGTTCTAATAAGTGTAGAATGGTTAAGAGAGTATTCTAAAGGCTTAGAATGGTCTAGCAATGTGTATTAGGACTTATAAGAACCATTAGAATGATCCTAAACATTGCATGGTACCACAAGGGACATAGAGGGTGTAGCATGAGTCCTTGGAGGTTCTAACAAGTGTTGAATGGTTAAGAGAGTATTCTAAAGGCTTAGAATGGTCTAGGAATGTGTAATAGGACTTATAATAACCATTAGAATGATCCTAAACAATGCTTGAGTCCCCAAGGGACGTAGAGGATGTACCATGAGTCCTTGGAGGTTCTAACAAGTGTATAATGGTTAAGAGAGTGTTCTAAAGGCTTAGAATGGTCTTAGAATGTGTATTAGGACATATAAGAACCATTCGAATGATCCTAAACATTGCTCGAGTCCCCAAGGGACGTAGAGGGTGCAGAATGAGTCCTTGGAGGTTCTAATAAGTGTAGAATGGTTAAGAGAGTATTCTAAAGGCATAGAATGGTCTAGGAAAGTGTACTAGGACTTATAATAACCATTAGAATGATCCTAAACATTGCATGGTACCGCAAGGGAAGTAAAGGGTGTAGCATGAGTCCTTGGAGGTTCTAACAAGTGTAGAATGGTTAAGAGAGTGTTCTAAAGGCTTAGAATGGTCTAGGAATGTGTATTAGGACTTATAATAACCATTAGAATGATCCTAAACATTGCATGGTACCACAAGGGACGTAGAGGGTGAACCATGAGTCCTTGGAGGTTCTAACAAGTGTAGAATGGTTAAGAGAGTATTCTAAAGGCATAGAATGGTCTAGGAATGTGTATTAGGACTTATAATAACCATTAGAATGATCCTAAACATTGCTCGAGTCCCCAAGGGACGTAGAGGGTGCAGCATGAGTCCTTGGAGGTTCTAATAAGTGTAGAATGGTTAAGAGAGTATTCTAAAGGATTAGAATGGTCTAGGAATGTGTATTAGGACTTATAAGAACCATTAGAATGATCCAAAATATTGCATGGTACCCCAAGGGAAGTAGAGGGTGTAGCATGAGTCCTTGGAGGTTCTAACAAGTGTAGAATGGTTAAGAGAGTGTTCTAAAGGCTTAGAATGGTCTAGGAATGTGTATTAGGACTTATAATAACCATTAGAATGATCCTAAACATTGCATGGTACCACAAGGGACGTAGAGGGTGAACCATGAGTCCTTGGAGGTTCTAACAAGTGTAGAATGGTTAAGAGAGTATTCTAAAGGCATAGAATGGTCTAGGAATGTGTATTAAGACTTATAATAACCATTAGAATGATCCTAAACATTGCTCGAGTCCCCAAGGGACGTAGAGGGTGCAGCATGAGTCCTTGGAGGTTCTAATAAGTGTAGAATGGTTAAGAGAGTATTCTAAAGGATTAGAATGGTCTAGGAATGTGTATTAGGACTTATAAGAACCATTAGAATGATGCAAAAGATTGCATGGTACCCCAAGGGAAGTAGAGGGTGTAGCATGAGTCCTTGGAGATTCTAACAAGTGTAGAATGGTTAAGAGAATGTTCTAAAGGCTTAGAATGGTCTAGGAATGTGTATTAGGACTTATAAGAACCATTAGAATGATCCAAAACATTGCATGGTACCCCAAGGGAAGTAGAGGGTGTAGCATGAGTCCTTGGAGGTTCTAATAAGTGTAGAATGGTTAAGAGAGTATTCTAAAGGATTAGAATGGTCTAGGAATGTGTATTAGGACTTATAAGAACCATTAGAATGATCCAAAAGATTGAATGGTACCCCAAGGGAAGTAGAGGGTGTACCATGAGTCCTTGGAGGTTCTAACAAGTGTAGAATGGTTAAGAAAGTATTCTAAAGGCTTAGAATGGTCTTGGAATGTGTATTAGGACTTATAATAACCATTAGAATGATCCTAAACATTGCACGAGTCCCCAAGGGACGTAGAGGGTGCAGCATGAGTCCTTGGAGGTTCTAATAAGTGTAGAATGGTTAAGAGAGTATTCTAAAGGCTTAGAATGGTCTAGGAATGTGTATTAGGACTTATAAGAACCATTAGAATGATCCTAAACATTGCATGGTACCCCAAGGGAAGTAGAGGGTGTAGCATGAGTCCTTGGAGGTTCTAACAAGTGTAGAATGGTTAAGAGAGTGTTCTAAAGGCTTAGAATGGTCTAGGAATGTGTATTAGGACTTATAATAACCATTAGAATGATCCTAAACATTGCATGGTACCACAAGGGACGTAGAGGGTGAACCATGAGTCCTTGGAGGTTCTAACAAGTGTAGAATGGTTAAGAGAGTATTCTAAAGGCATAGAATGGTCTAGGAATGTGTATTAAGACTTATAATAACCATTAGAATGATCCTAAACATTGCTCGAGTCCCCAAGGGACGTAGAGGGTGCAGCATGAGTCCTTGGAGGTTCTAATAAGTGTAGAATGGTTAAGAGAGTATTCTAAAGGATTAGAATGGTCTAGGAATGTGTATTAGGACTTATAAGAACCATTAGAATGATGCAAAAGATTGCATGGTACCCCAAGGGAAGTAGAGGGTGTAGCATGAGTCCTTGGAGATTCTAACAAGTGTAGAATGGTTAAGAGAATGTTCTAAAGGCTTAGAATGGTCTAGGAATGTGTATTAGGACATATAAGAACCATTAGAATGATCCAAAACATTGCATGGTACCCCAAGGGAAGTAGAGGGTGTAGCATGAGTCCTTGGAGGTTCTAATAAGTGTAGAATGGTTAAGAGAGTATTCTAAAGGATTAGAATGGTCTAGGAATGTGTATTAGGACTTATAAGAACCATTAGAATGATCCAAAAGATTGAATGGTACCCCAAGGGAAGTAGAGGGTGTACCATGAGTCCTTGGAGGTTCTAACAAGTGTAGAATGGTTAAGAGAGTATTCTAAAGGCTTAGAATGGTCTTGGAATGTGTATTAGGACTTATGATAACCATTAGAATGATCCTAAACATTGCACGAGTCCCCAAGGGACGTAGAGGGTGCAGCATGAGTCCTTGGAGGTTCTAATAAGTGTAGAATGGTTAAGAGAGTATTCTAAAGGCTTAGAATGGTCTAGGAATGTGTATTAGGACTTATAAGAACCATTAGAATGATCCTAAACATTGCATGGTACCCCAAGGGAAGTAGAGGGTGGAGCATGAGTCCTTGGAGGTTCTAACAAGTGTAGAATGGTTAAGAGAGTGTTCTAAAGGCTTAGAATGGTCTAGGAATGTGTATTAGGACTTATAATAACCATTAGAATGATCCTAAACATTGCATGGTACCACAAGGGACGTAGAGGGTGAACCATGAGTCCTTGGAGGTTCTAACAAGTGTAGAATGGTTAAGAGAGTATTCTAAAGGCTTAGAATGGTCTAGGAATGTGTATTAGGACTTATAATAACCATTAGAATGATCCTAAACATTGGTCGAGTCCCCAAGGGACGTAGAGGGTGCAGCATGAGTCCTTGGAGGTTCTAATAAGTGTAGAATGGTTAAGAGAGTATTCTAAAGGATTAGAATGGTCTAGGAATGTGTATTAGGACTCATAAGAACCATTAGAATGATCCAAAACATTGCATGGTACCCCAAGGGAAGTAGAGGGTGTAGCATGAGTCCTTGGAGGTTCTAACAAGTGTAGAATGGTTAAGAGAGTGTTCTAAAGGCTTAGAATGGTCTAGGAATGTGTATTAGGACTTAAAATAACCCTTAGAATGATCCTAAACATTGCATGGTACCACAAGGGACGTAGAGGGTGAACCATGAGTCCTTGGAGGTTCTAACAAGTGTAGAATGGTTAAGAGAGTATTCTAAAGGCATAGAATGGTCTAGGAATGTGTATTAAGACTTATAATAACCATTAGAATGATCCTAAACATTGCTCGAGTCCCCAAGGGACGTAGAGGGTGCAGCATGAGTCCTTGGAGGTTCTAATAAGTGTAGAATGGTTAAGAGAGTATTCTAAAGGATTAGAATGGTCTAGGAATGTGTATTAGGACTTATAAGAACCATTAGAATGATGCAAAAGATTGCATGGTACCCCAAGGGAAGTAGAGGGTGTAGCATGAGTCCTTGGAGATTCTAACAAGTGTAGAATGGTTAAGAGAATGTTCTAAAGGCTTAGAATGGTCTAGGAATGTGTATTAGGACTTATAAGAACCATTAGAATGATCCAAAACATTGCATGGTACCCCAAGGGAAGTAGAGGGTGTAGCATGAGTCCTTGGAGGTTCTAATAAGTGTAGAATGGTTAAGAGAGTATTCTAAAGGATTAGAATGGTCTAGGAATGTGTATTAGGACTTATAAGAACCATTAGAATGATCCAAAAGATTGAATGGTACCCCAAGGGAAGTAGAGGGTGTACCATGAGTCCTTGGAGGTTCTAACAAGTGTAGAATGGTTAAGAGAGTATTCTAAAGGCTTAGAATGGTCTTGGAATGTGTATTAGGACTTATGATAACCATTAGAATGATCCTAAACATTGCACGAGTCCCCAAGGGACGTAGAGGGTGCAGCATGAGTCCTTGGAGGTTCTAATAAGTGTAGAATGGTTAAGAGAGTATTCTAAAGGCTTAGAATGGTCTAGGAATGTGTATTAGGACTTATAAGAACCATTAGAATGATCCTAAACATTGCATGGTACCCCAAGGGAAGTAGAGGGTGTAGCATGAGTCCTTGGAGGTTCTAACAAGTGTAGAATGGTTAAGAGAGTGTTCTAAAGGCTTAGAATGGTCTAGGAATGTGTATTAGGACTTATAATAACCATTAGAATGATCCTAAACATTGCATGGTACCACAAGGGACGTAGAGGGTGAACCATGAGTCCTTGGAGGTTCTAACAAGTGTAGAATGGTTAAGAGAGTATTCTAAAGGCATAGAATGGTCTAGGAATGTGTATTAAGACTTATAATAACCATTAGAATGATCCTAAACATTGCTCGAGTCCCCAAGGGACGTAGAGGGTGCAGCATGAGTCCTTGGAGGTTCTAATAAGTGTAGAATGGTTAAGAGAGTATTCTAAAGGATTAGAATGGTCTAGGAATGTGTATTAGGACTTATAAGAACCATTAGAATGATGCAAAAGATTGCATGGTACCCCAAGGGAAGTAGAGGGTGTAGCATGAGTCCTTGGAGATTCTAACAAGTGTAGAATGGTTAAGAGAATGTTCTAAAGGCTTAGAATGGTCTAGGAATGTGTATTAGGACTTATAAGAACCATTAGAATGATCCAAAACATTGCATGGTACCCCAAGGGAAGTAGAGGGTGTAGCATGAGTCCTTGGAGGTTCTAATAAGTGTAGAATGGTTAAGAGAGTATTCTAAAGGATTAGAATGGTCTAGGAATGTGTATTAGGACTTATAAGAACCATTAGAATGATCCAAAAGATTGAATGGTACCCCAAGGGAAGTAGAGGGTGTACCATGAGTCCTTGGAGGTTCTAACAAGTGTAGAATGGTTAAGAGAGTATTCTAAAGGCTTAGAATGGTCTTGGAATGTGTATTAGGACTTATAATAACCATTAGAATGATCCTAAACATTGCACGAGTCCCCAAGGGACGTAGAGGGTGCAGCATGAGTCCTTGGAGGTTCTAATAAGTGTAGAATGGTTAAGAGAGTATTCTAAAGGCTTAGAATGGTCTAGGAATGTGTATTAGGACTTATAAGAACCATTAGAATGATCCTAAACATTGCATGGTACCCCAAGGGAAGTAGAGGGTGGAGCATGAGTCCTTGGAAGTTCTAACAAGTGTAGAATGGTTAAGAGAGTGTTCTAAAGGCTTAGAATGGTCTAGGAATGTGTATTAGGACTTATAATAACCATTAGAATGATCCTAAACATTGCATGGTACCACAAGGGACGTAGAGGGTGAACCATGAGTCCTTGGAGGTTCTAACAAGTGTAGAATGGTTAAGAGAGTATTCTAAAGGCTTAGAATGGTCTAGGAATGTGTATTAGGACTTATAATAACCATTAGAATGATCCTAAACATTGGTCGAGTCCCCAAGGGACGTAGAGGGTGCAGCATGAGTCCTTGGAGGTTCTAATAAGTGTAGAATGGTTAAGAGAGTATTCTAAAGGATTAGAATGGTCTAGGAATGTGTATTAGGACTCATAAGAACCATTAGAATGATCCAAAACATTGCATGGTACCCCAAGGGAAGTAGAGGGTGTAGCATGAGTCCTTGGAGGTTCTAACAAGTGTAGAATGGTTAAGAGAGTGTTCTAAAGGCTTAGAATGGTCTAGGAATGTGTATTAGGACTTAAAATAACCCTTAGAATGATCCTAAACATTGCATGGTACCACAAGGGACGTAGAGGGTGAACCATGAGTCCTTGGAGGTTCTAACAAGTGTAGAATGGTTAAGAGAGTATTCTAAAGGCATAGAATGGTCTAGGAATGTGTATTAGGACTTATAATAACCATTAGAATGATCCTAAACATTGCTCGAGTCCCCAAGGGACGTAGAGGGTGCAGCATGAGTCCTTGGAGGTTCTAATAAGTGTAGAATGGTTAAGAGAGTATTCTAAAGGATTAGAATGGTCTTGGAATGTGTATTAGGACTTATAAGAACCATTAGAATGATCCAAAACATTACATGGTACCCCAAGGGAAGTAGAGGGTGTAGCATGAGTCCTTGGAGATTCTAACAAGTGTAGAATGGTTAAGAGAGTGTTCTAAAGGCTTAGAATGGTTTAGGAATGTGTATTAGGACTTATAAGAACCATTAGAATGATCCAAAACATTGCATGGTACCCCAAGGGAAGTAGAGGGTGTACCATGAGTCCTTGGAGGTTCTAACAAGTGTAGAATGGTTAAGAGAGTATTCTAAAGGCTTAGAATGGTCTTGGAATGTGTATTAGGACTTATAATAACCATTAGAATGATCCTAAACATTGCACGAGTCCCCAAGGGACGTAGAGGGTGCAGCATGAGTCCTTGGAGGTTCTAATAAGTGTAGAATGGTTAAGAGAGTATTCTAAAGGCTTAGAATGGTCTAGGAATGTGTATTAGGACTTATAAGAACCATTAGAATGATCCTAAACATTGCATGGTACCACAAGGGACATAGAGGGTGTAGCATGAGTCCTTGGAGGTTCTAACAAGTGTTGAATGGTTAAGAGAGTATTCTAAAGGCTTAGAATGGTCTAGGAATGTGTAATAGGACTTATAATAACCATTAGAATGATCCTAAACAATGCTTGAGTCCCCAAGGGACGTAGAGGATGTACCATGAGTCCTTGGAGGTTCTAACAAATGTAGAATGGTTAAGAGAGTATTCTAAAGGCTTAGAATGGTCTTGGAATGTGTATTAGGACTTATAATAACCATTAGAATGATCCTAAACATTGCACGAGTCCCCAAGGGACGTAGAGGGTGCAGCATGAGTCCTTGGAGGTTCTAATAAGTGTAGAATGGTTAAGAGAGTATTCTAAAGGCTTAGAATGGTCTAGGAATGTGTATTAGGACTTATAAGAACCATTAGAATGATCCTAAACATTGCATGGTACCGCAAGGGAAGTAAAGGGTGTAGCACGAGTCCTTGGAGGTTCTAACAAGTGTAGAATGGTTAAGAGAGTGTTCTAAAGGCTTAGAATGGTCTAGGAATGTGTATTAGGAATTATAATAACCATTAGAATGATCCTAAACATTGCATGGTACCACAAGGGACGTAGAGGGTGAACCATGAGTCCTTGGAGGTTCTAACAAGTGTAGAATGGTTAAGAGAGTATTCTAAAGGCATAGAATGGTCTAGGAATGTGTATTAGGACTTATAATAACCATTAGAATGATCCTAAACATTGCTCGAGTCCCCAAGGGACGTAGAGGGTGCAGCATGAGTCCTTGGAGGTTCTAATAAGTGTAGAATGGTTAAGAGAGTATTCTAAAGGATTAGAATGGTCTAGGAATGTGTATTAGGACTTATAAGAACCATTAAAATGATCCAAAATATTGCATGGTACCCCAAGGGAAGTAGAGGGTGTAGCATGAGTCCTTGGAGGTTCTAACAAGTGTAGAATGGTTAAGAGAGTGTTCTAAAGGCTTAGAATGGTCTAGGAATGTGTATTAGGACTTATAATAACCATTAGAATGATCCTAAACATTGCATTGTACCACAAGGGACGTAGAGGGTGAACCATGAGTCCTTGGAGGTTCTAACAAGTGTAGAATGGTTAAGAGAGTATTCTAAAGGCATAGAATGGTCTAGGAATGTGTATTAAGACTTATAATAACCATTAGAATGATCCTAAACATTGCTCGAGTCCCCAAGGGACGTAGAGGGTGCAGCATGAGTCCTTGGAGGTTCTAATAAGTGTAGAATGGTTAAGAGAGTATTCTAAAGGATTAGAATGGTCTAGGAATGTGTATTAGGACTTATAAGAACCATTAGAATGATGCAAAAGATTGCATGGTACCCCAAGGGAAGTAGAGGGTGTAGCATGAGTCCTTGGAGATTCTAACAAGTGTAGAATGGTTAAGAGAATGTTCTAAAGGCTTAGAATGGTCTAGGAATGTGTATTAGGACTTATAAGAACCATTAGAATGATCCAAAACATTGCATGGTACCCCAAGGGAAGTAGAGGGTGTAGCATGAGTCCTTGGAGGTTCTAATAAGTGTAGAATGGTTAAGAGAGTATTCTAAAGGATTAGAATGGTGTAGGAATGTGTATTAGGACTTATAAGAACCATTAGAATGATCCAAAAGATTGAATGGTACCCCAAGGGAAGTAGAGGGTGTACCATGAGTCCTTGGAGTTTCTAACAAGTGTAGAATGGTTAAGAGAGTATTCTAAAGGCTTAGAATGGTCTTGGAATGTGTATTAGGACTTATAATAACCATTAGAATGATCCTAAACATTGCACGAGTCCCCAAGGGACGTAGAGGGTGCAGCATGAGTCCTTGGAGGTTCTAATAAGTGTAGAATGGTTAAGAGAGTATTCTAAAGGCTTAGAATGGTCTAGGAATGTGTATTAGGACTTATAAGAACCATTAAAATGATCCAAAATATTGCATGGTACCCCAAGGGAAGTAGAGGGTGTAGCATGAGTCCTTGGAGGTTCTAACAAGTGTAGAATGGTTAAGAGAGTGTTCTAAAGGCTTAGAATGGTCTAGGAATGTGTATTAGGACTTATAATAACCATTAGAATGATCCTAAACATTGCATTGTACCACAAGGGACGTAGAGGGTGAACCATGAGTCCTTGGAGGTTCTAACAAGTGTAGAATGGTTAAGAGAGTATTCTAAAGGCATAGAATGGTCTAGGAATGTGTATTAAGACTTATAATAACCATTAGAATGATCCTAAACATTGCTCGAGTCCCCAAGGGACGTAGAGGGTGCAGCATGAGTCCTTGGAGGTTCTAATAAGTGTAGAATGGTTAAGAGAGTATTCTAAAGGATTAGAATGGTCTAGGAATGTGTATTAGGACTTATAAGAACCATTAGAATGATGCAAAAGATTGCATGGTACCCCAAGGGAAGTAGAGGGTGTAGCATGAGTCCTTGGAGATTCTAACAAGTGTAGAATGGTTAAGAGAATGTTCTAAAGGCTTAGAATGGTCTAGGAATGTGTATTAGGACTTATAAGAACCATTAGAATGATCCAAAACATTGCATGGTACCCCAAGGGAAGTAGAGGGTGTAGCATGAGTCCTTGGAGGTTCTAATAAGTGTAGAATGGTTAAGAGAGTATTCTAAAGGATTAGAATGGTGTAGGAATGTGTATTAGGACTTATAAGAACCATTAGAATGATCCAAAAGATTGAATGGTACCCCAAGGGAAGTAGAGGGTGTACCATGAGTCCTTGGAGTTTCTAACAAGTGTAGAATGGTTAAGAGAGTATTCTAAAGGCTTAGAATGGTCTTGGAATGTGTATTAGGACTTATAATAACCATTAGAATGATCCTAAACATTGCACGAGTCCCCAAGGGACGTAGAGGGTGCAGCATGAGTCCTTGGAGGTTCTAATAAGTGTAGAATGGTTAAGAGAGTATTCTAAAGGCTTAGAATGGTCTAGGAATGTGTATTAGGACTTATAAGAACCATTAGAATGATCCTAAACATTGCATGGTACCCCAAGAGAAGTAGAGGGTGTAGCATGAGTCCTTGGAGGTTCTAACAAGTGTAGAATGGTTAAGAGAGTGTTCTAAAGGCTTAGAATGGTCTAGGAATGTGTATTAGGACTTATAAGAACCAATAGAATGATCCTAAACATTGCTCGAGTCCCCAAGGGACGTAGAGGGTGTACCATGAGTCCTTGGAGGTTCTAACAAGTGTCGAATGGTTAAGAGAGTATTCTAAAGGCATAGAATGGTCTAGGAATGTGTATTAGGACTTATAATAACCATTAGAATGATCCTAAACATTGCTCGAGTCCCCAAGGGACGTAGAGGGTGCAGCATGAGTCCTTGGAGGTTCTAATAAGTGTAGAATGGTTAAGAGAGTATTCTAAAGGATTAGAATGGTCTAGGAATGTGTATTAGGACTTATAAGAACCATTAGAATGATCCAAAACATTGCATGGTACCCCAAGGGAAGTAGAGGGTGTAGCATGAGTCCTTGGATGTTCTAACAAGTGTAGAATGGTTAAGAGAGTGTTCTAAAGGCTTAGAATGGTCTAGGAATGTGTATTAGGAATTATAATAACCATTAGAATGATCCTAAACATTGCATGGTACCACAAGGGACGTAGAGGGTGAACCATGAGTCCTTGGAGTAACTAACAAGTGTAGAATGGTTAAGAGAGAATTCTAAAGGCATAGAATGGTCTAGGAATGTGTATTAGGACTTATAATAACCATTAGAATGATCCTAAACATTGCTCGAGTCCCCAAGGGACGTAGAGGGTGCAGCATGAGTCCTTGGAGGTTCTAATAAGTGTAGAATGGTTAAGAGAGTATTCTAAAGGATTAGAATGGTCTAGGAATGTGTATTAGGACTTATAAGAACCATTAGAATGATCCAAAAGATTGCATGGTACCCCAAGGGAAGTAGAGGGTGTAGCATGAGTCCTTAGAGATTCTAACAAGTGTAGAATGGTTAAGAGAGTGTTCTAAAGGCTTAGAATGGTCTAGGAATGTGTATTAGGACTTATAAGAACCATTAGAATGATCCAAAACATTGCATGGTACCCCAAGGGAAGTAGAGGGTGTACCATGAGTCCTTGGAGGTTCTAACAAGTGTAGAATGGTTAAGAGAGTATTCTAAAGGCTTAGAATGGTCTTGGAATGTGTATTAGGACTTATAATAACCATTAGAATGATCCTAAACATTGCACGAGTCCCCAAGGGACGTAGAGGGTGCAGCATGAGTCCTTGGAGGTTCTAATAAGTGTAGAATGGTTAAGAGAGTATTCTAAAGGCTTAGAATGGTCTAGGAATGTGTATTAGGACTTATAAGAACCATTAGAATGATCTTAAACATTGCATGGTACCCCAAGGGAAGTAGAGGGTGTAGCATGAGTCCTTGGAGGTTCTAACAAGTGTAGAATGGTTAAGAGAGTATTCTAAAGGCTTAGAATGGTCTTGGAATGTGTATTAGGACTTATAAGAACCAATAGAATGATCCTAAACATTGCTCGAGTCCCCAAGGGACGTAGAGGGTGTACCATGAGTCCTTGGAGGTTCTAACAAGTGTAGAATGGTTAAGAGAGTATTCTAAAGGCTTAGAATGGTCTAGGAATGTGTATTAGGACTTATAATAACCATTAGAATGATCCTTAACATTGCATGGTACCGCAAGGGAAGTAAAGGGTGTAGCAAGAGTCCTTGGACGTTCTAACAAGTGTAGAATGGTTAAGAGAGTATTCTAAAGGCATAGAATGGTCTAGGAATGTGTATTAGGACTTATAAGAACCAATAGAATGATCCTAAACATTGCTCGAGTCCCCAAGGGACATAGAGGGTGTAACATGAGTCCTTTGAGGTTCTAATAAGTGTAGAATGGTTAAGAGAGTATTCTAAAGGCTTAGAATGGTCTAGGAATGTGTATTAGGACTTATAAGAACCATTAGAATGATCCTAAACAGTGCATGGTACCCCAAGGGACGTAGAGGGTGTACCATGAGTGCTTGGAGGTTCTAACAAGTGTAGAATGGTTAAGAGAGTATTCTAAAGGCTTAGAATGGTCTAGGAATGTGTACTAGGACTTATAATAACCATTAGAATGATCCTAAACATTGCATGGTACCCCAAGGGATGTAGAGGGTGTAGCATGAGTCCTTGGAGGTTCTAACAAGTGTAGAATGGTTAAGAGAGTATTCTAAAGGCTTAGAATGGTCTAGGAATGTGTATTAGGACTTATAATAACCATTAGAATGATCCTAAACATTGCATGGTACCCTAAGGGACGTCGAGGGTGTAGCATGAGTCCTTGTAGGTTCTAACAAGTGTAGAACGGTTAAGAGAGTATTCTAAAGGCTTAGAATGGTCTTAGAATGTGTATTAGGACTTACAAGAACCATTCGAATGATCCTAAACATTGCTCGAGTCCCCAAGGGACGTAGACGGTGCAGCATGAGTCCTTGGAGGTTCTAATAAGTGTAGAATGGCTAAGAGAGTATTCTAAAGGCTTAGAATGGTCTAGGAAAGTGTACTAGGACTTATAATAACCATTAGAATGATCCTAAACATTGCATGGTATCGCAAGGGAAGTAAAGGGTGTAGCATGAGTCCTTGGAGGTTCTAACAAGTGTAGAATGGTTAAGAGAGTGTTCTAAAGGCTTAGAATGGTCTAGGAATGTGTATTTGGACTTATAATAACCATTAGAATGATCCTAAACATTGCATGGTACCACAAGGGACGTAGAGGGTGAACCATGAGTCCTTGGAGGTTCTAACAAGTGTAGAATGGTTAAGAGAGTATTCTAAAGGCATAGAATGGTCTAGGAATGTGTATTAGGACTTATAATAACCATTAGAATGATCCTTAACATTGCATGTTACACCTAGGGACGTAGAGGGTGTAGCATGAATCCTTGGAGGTTCTAACAAGATTAGAATGGTTAAGAGAGTATTCTAAAGGCTTAGAATGGTCTAGGAATGTGTATTAGGACTTATAAGAACCAATAGAATGATCCTAAACATTGCTCGAGTCCCCAAGGGACATAGACGGTGTAGCATGAGTCCGTGGAGGTTCTAATAAGTGTAGAATGGTTAAGAGAGTATTCTAAAGGCTTAGAATGGTCTAGGAATGTGTATTAGGACTTATAAGAACCATTAGAATGATCCTAAACAGTGCATGGTACCCCAAGTGACGTAGAGGGTGTATCATGAGTCCTTGGAGGTTCTAACAAGTGTAGAATGGTTAAGAGAGTATTCTAAAGGCTTAGAAACCCGCGATGGCTACTGAATAACCTCCTTTTACTTTAAAAATAATAAAGCCTTTTACCTTTGTATTCGTTCGCCAAATCTTGTTCAGTTCCATCCAAGATCGGTTTTGTCTGAATCTTCGTGGAAGAAGAAGAAGCGGTTCACCAGCCACTACATATGTGGATCCCACCAAATCATTAAACCTGGCGGCTGCTCGCTCTTTGATCAGTGATTCGCCGGCCACTAGATCGATGAATAATCTCTCCAAAATCATGCAATGGTCTAGGAATGTGTACTAGGGCTTATAATAACCATTATAATGATCCTAAACATTGCATGGTACCCCATGGGATGTAGAGGGTGTAGCATGAGTCCTTGGAGGTTCTAACAAGTGTAGAATGGTTAAGAGAGTATTCTAAAGGCTTAGAATGGTCTAGGAATGTGTATTAGGACTTATAATAACCATTAGAATGATCCTAAACATTGCATGGTACCCCAAGGGACGTAGAGGGTGTAGCATGAGTCCTTGTAGGTTCAAACAAGTGTAGAACGGTTAAGAGAGTATTCTAAAGGCTTAGAATGGTCTAGGAATGTGTATTAGGACTTATAAGAACCAATAGAATGATCCTAAACATTGCTCGAGTCCCCAAGGGACGTAGAGGGTGCAGCATGAGTCCTTGGAGGTTCTAATAAGTGTAGAATGGTTAAGAGAGTATTCTAAAGGATTAGAATGGTCTAGGAATGTGCATTAGGACTTATAAGAACCATTAGAATGATCCAAAACATTGCATGGTACCCCAAGGGAAGTAGAGGGTGTAGCATGAGTCCTTGGAGGTTCTAACAAGTGTAGAATGGTTAAGAGAGTGTTCTAAAGGCTTAGAATGGTCTAGGAATGTGTATTAGGACTTATAATAACCATTAGAATGATCCTAAACATTGCATGGTACCACAAGGGACGTAGAGGGTGAACCATGAGTCCTTGGAGGTTCTAACAAGTGTAGAATGGTTAAGAGAGTATTCTAAAGGCATGGAATGGTCTAGGAATGTGTATTAGGACTTATAATAACCATTAGAATGATCCTAAACATTGCTCGAGTCCCCAAGGGACGTAGAGGGTGCAGCATGAGTCCTTGGAGGTTCTAATAAGTGTAGAATGGTTAAGAGAGTATTCTAAAGGATTAGAATGGTCTATGAATGTGTATTAGGACTTATAAGAACCATTAGAATGATCCAAAAGATTGCATGGTAACCCAAGGGAAGTAGAGGGTGTAGCATGAGTCCTTAGAGATTCTAACAAGTGTAGAATGGTTAAGAGAGTGTTCTAAAGGCTTAGAATGGTCTAGGAATGTGTATTAGGATTTATAAGAACCATTAGAATGATCCAAAAGATTGCATGGTAACCCAAGGGAAGTAGAGGGTGTAGCATGAGTCCTTAGAGATTCTAACAAGTGTAGAATGGTTAAGAGAGTGTTCTAAAGGCTTAGAATGGTCTAGGAATGTGTATTAGGATTTATAAGAACCATTAGAATGATCCAAAACATTGCATGGTACCCCAAGGGAAGTAGAGGGTGTACCATGAGTCCTTGGAGGTTCTAACAAGTGTAGAATGGTTAAGAGAGTATTCTAAAGGCTTAGAATGGTCTTGGAATGTGTATTAGGACTTATAATAACCATTAGAATGATCCTAAACATTGCACGAGTCCCCAAGGGACGTAGAGGGTGCAGCATGAGTCCTTGGAGGTTCTAATAAGTGTAGAATGGTTAAGAGAGTATTCTAAAGGCTTAGAATGGTCTAGGAATGTGTATTAGGACTTATAAGAACCATTAGAATGATCCTAAACATTGCATGGTACCCCAAGGGAAGTAGAGGGTGTAGCATGAGTCCTTGGAGGTTCTAACAAGTGTAGAATGGTTAAGAGAGTGTTCTAAAGGCTTAGAATGGTCTAGGAATGTGTATTAGGACTTATAAGAACCAATAGAATGATCCTAAACATTGCTCGAGTCCCCAAGGGACGTAGAGGGTGTACCATGAGTCCTTGGAGGTTCTAACAAGTGTAGAATGGTTAAGAGAGTATTCTAAAGGCTTAGAATGGTCTAGGAATGTGTATTAGGACTTATAATAACCATTAGAATGATCCTTAACATTGCATGGTACCGCAAGGGAAGTAAAGGGTGTAGCATGAGTCCTTGGACGTTCTAACAAGTGTAGAATGGTTAAGAGAGTATTCTAAAGGCATAGAATGGTCTAGGAATGTGTATTAGGACTTATAAGAACCAATAGAATGATCCTAAACATTGCTCGAGTCCCCAAGGGACATAGAGGGTGTAACATGAGTCCTTTGAGGTTCTAATAAGTGTAGAATGGTTAAGAGAGTATTCTAAAGGCTTAGAATGGTCTAGGAATGTGTATTAGGACTTATAAGAACCATTAGAATGATCCTAAGCAGTGCATGGTACCCCAAGGGACGTAGAGGGTGTACCATGAGTGCTTGGAGGTTCTAACAAGTGTAGAATGGTTAAGAGAGTATTCTAAAGGCTTAGAATGGTCTAGGAATGTGTACTAGGACTTATAATAACCATTAGAATGATCCTAAACATTGCATGGTACCCCAAGGGATGTAGAGGGTGTAGCATGAGTCCTTGGAGGTTCTAACAAGTGTAGAATGGTTAAGAGAGTATTCTAAAGGCTTAGAATGGTCTAGGAATGTGTATTAGGACTTATAATAACCATTAGAATGATCCTAAACATTGCATGGTACCCTAAGGGACGTCGAGGGTGTAGCATGAGTCCTTGTAGGTTCTAACAAGTGTAGAACGGTTAAGAGAGTATTCTAAAGGCTTAGAATGGTCTTAGAATGTGTATTAGGACTTACAAGAACCATTCGAATGATCCTAAACATTGCTCGAGTCCCCAAGGGACGTAGAGGGTGCAGCATGAGTCCTTGGAGGTTCTAATAAGTGTAGAATGGTTAAGAGAGTATTCTAAAGGCTTAGAATGGTCTAGGAAAGTGTACTAGGACTTATAATAACCATTAGAATGATCCTAAACATTGCATGGTATCGCAAGGGAAGTAAAGGGTGTAGCATGAGTCCTTGGAGGTTCTAACAAGTGTAGAATGGTTAAGAGAGTGTTCTAAAGGCTTAGAATGGTCTAGGAATGTGTATTAGGACTTATAATAACCATTAGAATGATCCTAAACATTGCATGGTACCACAAGGGACGTAGAGGGTGAACCATGAGTCCTTGGAGGTTCTAACAAGTGTAGAATGGTTAAGAGAGTATTCTAAAGGCATAGAATGGTCTAGGAATGTGTATTAGGACTAATAATAACCATTAGAATGATCCTTAACATTGCATGTTACACCTAGGGACGTAGAGGGTGTAGCATGAATCCTTGGAGGTTCTAACAAGATTAGAATGGTTAAGAGAGTATTCTAAAGGCTTAGAATGGTCTAGGAATGTGTATTAGGACTTATAAGAACCAATAGAATGATCCTAAACATTGCTCGAGTCCCCAAGGGACATAGACGGTGTAGCATGAGTCCGTGGAGGTTCTAATAAGTGTAGAATGGTTAAGAGTGTATTCTAAAGGCTTAGAATGGTCTAGGAATGTGTATTAGGACTTATAATAACCATTAGAATGATCCTAAACATTGCATGGTACCCCAAGGGACGTAGAGGGTGTAGCATGAGTCCTTGTAGGTTCAAACAAGTGTAGAACGGTTAAGAGAGTATTCTAAAGGCTTAGAATGGTCTAGGAATGTGTATTAGGACTTATAAGAACCAATAGAATGATCCTAAACATTGCTCGAGTCCCCAAGGGACGTAGAGGGTGCAGCATGAGTCCTTGGAGGTTCTAATAAGTGTAGAATGGTTAAGAGAGTATTCTAAAGGATTAGAATGGTCTAGGAATGTGTATTAGGACTTATAAGAACCATTAGAATGATCCAAAACATTGCATGGTACCCCAAGGGAAGTAGAGGGTGTAGCATGAGTCCTTGGAGGTTCTAACAAGTGTAGAATGGTTAAGAGAGTGTTCTAATGGCTTAGAATGGTCTAGGAATGTGTATTAGGACTTATAATAACCATTAGAATGATCCTAAACATTGCATGGTACCACAAGGGACGTAGAGGGTGAACCATGAGTCCTTGGAGGTTCTAACAAGTGTAGAATGGTTAAGAGAGTATTCTAAAGGCATGGAATGGTCTAGGAATGTGTATTAGGACTTATAATAACCATTAGAATGATCCTAAACATTGCTCGAGTCCCCAAGGGACGTAGAGGGTGCAGCATGAGTCCTTGGAGGTTCTAATAAGTGTAGAATGGTTAAGAGAGTATTCTAAAGGATTAGAATGGTCTATGAATGTGTATTAGGACTTATAAGAACCATTAGAATGATCCAAAAGATTGCATGGTAACCCAAGGGAAGTAGAGGGTGTAGCATGAGTCCTTAGAGATTCTAACAAGTGTAGAATGGTTAAGAGAGTGTTCTAAAGGCTTAGAATGGTCTAGGAATGTGTATTAGGATTTATAAGAACCATTAGAATGATCCAAAACATTGCATGGTACCCCAAGGGAAGTAGAGGGTGTACCATGAGTCCTTGGAGGTTCTAACAAGTGTAGAATGGTTAAGAGAGTATTCTAAAGGCTTAGAATGGTCTTGGAATGTGTATTAGGACTTATAATAACCATTAGAATGATCCTAAACATTGCACGAGTCCCCAAGGGACGTAGAGGGTGCAGCATGAGTCCTTGGAGGTTCTAATAAGTGTAGAATGGTTAAGAGAGTATTCTAAAGGCTTAGAATGGTCTAGGAATGTGTATTAGGACTTATAAGAACCATTAGAATGATCCTAAACATTGCATGGTACCCCAAGGGAAGTAGAGGGTGTAGCATGAGTCCTTGGAGGTTCTAACAAGTGTGGAATGGTTAAGAGAGTGTTCTAAAGGCTTAGAATGGTCTAGGAATGTGTATTAGGACTTATAAGAACCAATAGAATGATCCTAAACATTGCTCGAGTCCCCAAGGGACGTAGAGGGTGTACCATGAGTCCTTGGAGGTTCTAACAAGTGTAGAATGGTTAAGAGAGTATTCTAAAGGCTTAGAATGGTCTAGGAATGTGTATTAGGACTTATAATAACCATTAGAATGATCCTTAACATTGCATGGTACCGCAAGGGAAGTAAAGGGTGTAGCATGAGTCCTTGGACGTTCTAACAAGTGTAGAATGGTTAAGAGAGTATTCTAAAGGCATAGAATGGTCTAGGAATGTGTATTAGGACTTATAAGAACCAATAGAATGATCCTAAACATTGCTCGAGTCCCCAAGGGACATAGAGGGTGTAACATGAGTCCTTTGAGGTTCTAATAAGTGTAGAATGGTTAAGAGAGTATTCTAAAGGCTTAGAATGGTCTAGGAATGTGTATTAGGACTTATAAGAACCATTAGAATGATCCTAAGCAGTGCATGGTACCCCAAGGGACGTAGAGGGTGTACCATGAGTGCTTGGAGGTTCTAACAAGTGTAGAATGGTTAAGAGAGTATTCTAAAGGCTTAGAATGGTCTAGGAATGTGTACTAGGACTTATAATAACCATTAGAATGATCCTAAACATTGCATGGTACCCCAAGGGATGTAGAGGGTGTAGCATGAGTCCTTGGAGGTTCTAACAAGTGTAGAATGGTTAAGAGAGTATTCTAAAGGCTTAGAATGGTCTAGGAATGTGTATTAGGACTTATAATAACCATTAGAATGATCCTAAACATTGCATGGTACCCTAAGGGACGTCGAGGGTGTAGCATGAGTCCTTGTAGGTTCTAACAAGTGTAGAACGGTTAAGAGAGTATTCTAAAGGCTCAGAATGGTCTTAGAATGTGTATTAGGACTTACAAGAACCATTCGAATGATCCTAAACATTGCTCGAGTCCCCAAGGGACGTAGAGGGTGCAGCATGAGTCCTTGGAGGTTCTAATAAGTGTAGAATGGTTAAGAGAGTATTCTAAAGGCTTAGAATGGTCTAGGAAAGTGTACTAGGACTTATAATAACCATTAGAATGATCCTAAACATTGCATGGTATCGCAAGGGAAGTAAAGGGTGTAGCATGAGTCCTTGGAGGTTCTAACAAGTGTAGAATGGTTAAGAGAGTGTTCTAAAGGCTTAGAATGGTCTAGGAATGTGTATTAGGACTTATAATAACCATTAGAATGATCCTAAACATTGCATGGTACCACAAGGGACGTAGAGGGTGAACCATGAGTCCTTGGAGGTTCTAACAAGTGTAGAATGGTTAAGAGAGTATTCTAAAGGCATAGAATGGTCTAGGAATGTGTATTAGGACTAATAATAACCATTAGAATGATCCTTAACATTGCATGTTACACCTAGGGACGTAGAGGGTGTAGCATGAATCCTTGGAGGTTCTAACAAGATTAGAATGGTTAAGAGAGTATTCTAAAGGCTTAGAATGGTCTAGGAATGTGTATTAGGACTTATAAGAACCAATAGAATGATCCTAAACATTGCTCGAGTCCCCAAGGGACATAGACGGTGTAGCATGAGTCCGTGGAGGTTCTAATAAGTGTAGAATGGTTAAGAGTGTATTCTAAAGGCTTAGAATGGTCTAGGAATGTGTATTAGGACTTATAAGAACCATTAGAATGATCCTAAACAGTGCATGGTACCCCAACTGACGTAGAGGGTGTATCATGAGTCCTTGGAGGTTCTAACAAGTGTAGAATGGTTAAGAGAGTATTCTAAAGGCTTAGAAACCCGCGATGGCTACTGAATAACCTCCTTTTACTTTAAAAATAATAAAGCCTTTTACCTTTGTATTCGTTCGCCAAATCTTGTTCAGTTCCATCCAAGATCGGTTTTGTCAGAATCTTCGTGGAAGAAGAAGAAGCGGTTCACCAGCCACTACATCTGTGGATCCCACCAAATCATTAAACCTGGCGGCTGCTCGCTCTTTGATCAGTGATTCGCCGGCCACTAGATCGATGAATAATATCTCCAAAATCATGCAATGGTCTAGGAATGTGTACTAGGGCTTATAATAACCATTATAATGATCCTAAACATTGCATGGTACCCCATGGGATGTAGAGGGTGTAGCATGAGTCCTTGGAGGTTCTAACAAGTGTAGAATGGTTAAGAGAGTATTCTAAAGGCTTAGAATGGTCTAGGAATGTGTATTAGGACTTATAATAACCATTAGAATGATCCTAAACATTGCATGGTACCCCAAGGGACGTAGAGGGTGTAGCATGAGTCCTTGTAGGTTCAAACAAGTGTAGAACGGTTAAGAGAGTATTCTAAAGGCTTAGAATGGTCTAGGAATGTGTATTAGGACTTATAATAACCATTAGAATGATCCTTAACATTGCATGGTACCGCAAGGGAAGTAAAGGGTGTAGCATGAGTCCTTGGACGTTCTAACAAGTGTAGAATGGTTAAGAGAGTATTCTAAAGGCATAGAATGGTCTAGGAATGTGTATTAGGACTTATAAGAACCAATAGAATGATCCTAAACATTGCTCGAGTCCCCAAGGGACGTAGAGGGTGCAGCATGAGTCCTTGGAGGTTCTAACAAGTGTAGAATGGTTAAGAGAGTATTCTAAAGGCTTAGAATGGTCTAGGAATGTGTATTAGGACTTATAATAACCATTAGAATGATCCTTAACATTGCATGGTACCGTAAGGGAAGTAAAGGGTGTAGCATGAGTCCTTGGACGTTCTAACAAGTGTAGAATGGTTAAGAGAGTATTCTAAAGGCATAGAATGGTCTTGGAATGTGTATTAGGACTTATAAGAACCAATAGAATGATCCTAAACATTGCTCGAGTCCCCAAGGGACATAGAGGGTGCAGCATGAGTCCTTGGAGGTTCTAATAAGTGTAGAATGGTTAAGAGAGTATTCTAAAGGATTAGAATGGTCTAGGAAGGTGTATTAGGACTTATAAGAACCATTAGAATGATCCAAAACATTGCATGGTACCCCAAGGGAAGTAGAGGGTGTAGCAAGAGTCCTTGGAGGTTCTAACAAGTGTAGAATGGTTAAGAGAGTGTTCTAAAGGCTTAGAATGGTCTAGGAATGTGTATTAGGACTTATAAGAACCAATAGAATGATCCTAAACATTGCTCGAGTCCCCAAGGGACATAGACGGTGTAGCATGAGTCCGTGGAGGTTCTAATAAGTGTAGAATGGTTAAGAGTGTATTCTAAAGGCTTAGAATGGTCTAGGAATGTGTATTAGGACTTATAAGAACCATTAGAATGATCCTAAACAGTGCATGGTACCCCAACTGACGTAGAGGGTGTATCATGAGTCCTTGGAGGTTCTAACAAGTGTAGAATGGTTAAGAGAGTATTCTAAAGGCTTAGAAACCCGCGATGGCTACTGAATAACCTCCTTTTACTTTAAAAATAATAAAGCCTTTTACCTTTGTATTCGTTCGCCAAATCTTGTTCAGTTCCATCCAAGATCGGTTTTGTCTGAATCTTCGTGGAAGAAGAAGAAGCGGTTCACCAGCCACTACATCTGTGGATCCCACCAAATCATTAAACCTGGCGGCTGCTCGCTCTTTGATCAGTGATTCGCCGGCCACTAGATCGATGAATAATCTCTCCAAAATCATGCAATGGTCTAGGAATGTGTACTAGGGCTTATAATAACCATTATAATGATCCTAAACATTGCATGGTACCCCATGGGATGTAGAGGGTGTAGCATGAGTCCTTGGAGGTTCTAACAAGTGTAGAATGGTTAAGAGAGTATTCTAAAGGCTTAGAATGGTCTAGGAATGTGTATTAGGACTTATAATAACCATTAGAATGATCCTAAACATTGCATGGTACCCCAAGGGACGTAGAGGGTGTAGCATGAGTCCTTGTAGGTTCAAACAAGTGTAGAACGGTTAAGAGAGTATTCTAAAGGCTTAGAATGGTCTAGGAATGTGTATTAGGACTTATAATAACCATTAGAATGATCCTTAACATTGCATGGTACCGCAAGGGAAGTAAAGGGTGTAGCATGAGTCCTTGGACGTTCTAACAAGTGTAGAATGGTTAAGAGAGTATTCTAAAGGCATAGAATGGTCTAGGAATGTGTATTAGGACTTATAAGAACCAATAGAATGATCCTAAACATTGCTCGAGTCCCCAAGGGACGTAGAGGGTGCAGCATGAGTCCTTGGAGGTTCTAACAAGTGTAGAATGGTTAAGAGAGTATTCTAAAGGCTTAGAATGGTCTAGGAATGTGTATTAGGACTTATAATAACCATTAGAATGATCCTTAACATTGCATGGTACCGCAAGGGAAGTAAAGGGTGTAGCATGAGTCCTTGGACGTTCTAACAAGTGTAGAATGGTTAAGAGAGTATTCTAAAGGCATAGAATGGTCTAGGAATGTGTATTAGGACTTATAAGAACCAATAGAATGATCCTAAACATTGCTCGAGTCCCCAAAGGACATAGAGGGTGCAGCATGAGTCCTTGGAGGTTCTAATAAGTGTAGAATGGTTAAGAGAGTATTCTAAAGGATTAGAATGGTCTAGGAAGGTGTATTAGGACTTATAAGAACCATTAGAATGATCCAAAACATTGCATGGTACCCCAAGGGAAGTAGAGGGTGTAGCAAGAGTCCTTGGAGGTTCTAACAAGTGTAGAATGGTTAAGAGAGTGTTCTAAAGGCTTAGAATGGTCTAGGAATGTGTATTAGGACTTATAATAACCATTAGAATGATCCTAAACATTGCATGGTACCACAAGGGACGTAGAGGGTGTAGCATGAGTCCTTGGAGGTTCTAACAAGTGTAGAATGGTTAAGAGAGTATTCTAAAGGCTTAGAATGGTCTAGGAATGTGTAATAGGACTTATAATAACCATTAGAATGATCCTAAACAATGCTTGAGTCCCCAAGGGACGTAGAGGATGTACCATGAGTCCTTGGAGGTTCTAACAAGTGTAGAATGATTAAGAGAGTGTTCTAAAGGCTTAGAATGGTCTTAGAATGTGTATTAGGACTTATAAGAACCATTCGAATGATCCTAAACATTGCTCGAGTCCCCAAGGGACGTAGAGGGTGCAGCATGAGTCCTTGGAGGTTCTAATAAGTGTAGAATGGTTAAGAGAGTATTCTAAAGGCATAGAATGGTCTAGGAAAGTGTACTAGGACTTATAATAACCATTAGAATGATCCTAAACATTGCATGGTACCGCAAGGGAAGTAAAGGGTGTAGCATGAGTCCTTGGAGGTTCTAACAAGTGTAGAATGGTTAAGAGAGTGTTCTAAGGGCTTAGAATGGTCTAAGAATGTGTATTAGGACTTATAATAACCATTAGAATGATCCTAAACATTGCATGGTACCACAAGGGACGTAGAGGTTGAACCATGAGTCCTTGGAGGTTCTAACAAGTGTAGAATGGTTAAGAGAGTATTCTAAAGGCATAGAATGGTCTAGGAATGTGTATTAGGACTTATAATAACCATTAGAATGATTCTAAACATTGCTCGAGTCCCCAAGGGACGTAGAGGGTGCAGCATGAGTCCTTGGAGGTTCTAATAAGTGTAGAATGGTGAAGAGAGTATTCTAAATGATTAGAATGGTCTAGGAATGTGTATTAGGACTTATAAGAACCATTAGAATGATCCAAAACATTGCATGGTACCCCAAGGGAAGTAGAGGGTGTAGCATGAGTCCTTGGAGGTTCTAACAAGTGTAGAATGGTTAAGAGAGTGTTCTAAAGGCTTAGAATGGTCTAAGAATGTGTATTAGGACTTATAATAACCATTAGAATGATCCTAAACATTGCATGGTACCACAAGGGACGTAGAGGGTGAATCATGAGTCCTTGGAGGTTCTAACAAGTGTAGAATGGTTAAGAGAGTATTCTAAAGGCATAGAATGGTCTAGGAATGTGTATTAGGACTTATAATAACCATTAGAATGATCCTAAACATTGCTTGAGTCCCCAAGGGACGTAGAGGGTGCAGCATGAGTCCTTGGAGGTTCTAATAAGTGTAGAATGGTGAAGAGAGTATTCTAAATGATTAGAATGGTCTAGGAATGTGTATTAGGACTTATAAGAACCATTAGAATGATCCAAAACATTGCATGGTACCCCAAGGGAAGTAGAGGGTGTAGCACGAGTCCTTGGAGGTTCTAACAAGTGTAGAATGGTTAAGAGAGTGTTCTAAAGGCTTAGAATGGTCTAGGAATGTGTATTAGGACTTATAATAACCATTAGAATGATCCTAAACATTGCATGGTACCACAAGGGACGTAGAGGGTGAACCATGAGTCCTTGGAGGTTCTAACAAGTGTAGAATGGTTAAGAGAGTATTCTAAAGGCATAGAATGGTCTAGGAAATTGTATTAGGACTTATAATAACCATTAGAATGATCCTTAACATTGCATGGTACACCTAGGGACGTAGAGGGTGTAGCATGAATCCTTGGAGGTTCTAACAAGTGTAGAATGGTTAAGAGAGTATTCTAAAGGCTTAGAATGGTCTAGGAATGTGTATTAGGACTTATAAGAACCAATAGAATGATCCTAAACATTGCTCGAGTCCCCAAGGGACATAGAGGGTGTAGCATGAGTCCGTGGAGGTTCTAATAAGTGTAGAATGGTTAAGAGAGTATTCTAAAGGCTTAGAATGGTCTAGGAATGTGTATTAGGACTTATAAGAACCATTAGAATGATCCAAAACATTGCATGGTACCCCAAGGGAAGTAGAGGGTGTACCATGAGTCCTTGGAGGTTCTAACAAGTGTAGAATGGTTAAGAGTGTATTCTAAAGGCTTAGAATGGTCTTGGAATGTGTATTAGGACTTATAATAACCATTAGAATGATCCTAAACATTGCACGAGTCCCCAAGGGACGTAGAGGGTGCAGCATGAGTCCTTGGAGGTTCTAATAAGTGTAGAATGGTTAAGAGAGTATTCTAAAGGCTTAGAATGGTCTAGGAATTTGTATTAGGACTTATAAGAACCATTAGAATGATCCTAAACATTGCATGGTACCCCAAGGGAAGTATAGGGTGTAGCATGAGTCCTTGGAGGTTCTAACAAGTGTAGAATGGTTAAGAGAGTGTTCTAAAGGCTTAGAATGGTCTAAGAATGTGTATTAGGACTTATAATAACCATTAGAATGATCCTAAACATTGCATGGTACCACAAGGGACGTAGAGGGTGAATCATGAGTCCTTGGAGGTTCTAACAAGTGTAGAATGGTTAAGAGAGTATTCTAAAGGCATAGAATGGTCTAGGAATGTGTATTAGGACTTATAATAACCATTAGAATGATCCTAAACATTGCTTGAGTCCCCAAGGGACGTAGAGGGTGCAGCATGAGTCCTTGGAGGTTCTAATAAGTGTAGAATGGTGAAGAGAGTATTCTAAATGATTAGAATGGTCTAGGAATGTGTATTAGGACTTATAAGAACCATTAGAATGATCCAAAACATTGCATGGTACCCCAAGGGAAGTAGAGGGTGTAGCACGAGTCCTTGGAGGTTCTAACAAGTGTAGAATGGTTAAGAGAGTGTTCTAAAGGCTTAGAATGGTCTAGGAATGTGTATTAGGACTTATAATAACCATTAGAATGATCCTAAACATTGCATGGTACCACAAGGGACGTAGAGGGTGAACCATGAGTCCTTGGAGGTTCTAACAAGTGTAGAATGGTTAAGAGAGTATTCTAAAGGCATAGAATGGTCTAGGAAATTGTATTAGGACTTATAATAACCATTAGAATGATCCTTAACATTGCATGGTACACCTAGGGACGTAGAGGGTGTAGCATGAATCCTTGGAGGTTCTAACAAGTGTAGAATGGTTAAGAGAGTATTCTAAAGGCTTAGAATGGTCTAGGAATGTGTATTAGGACTTATAAGAACCAATAGAATGATCCTAAACATTGCTCGAGTCCCCAAGGGACATAGAGGGTGTAGCATGAGTCCGTGGAGGTTCTAATAAGTGTAGAATGGTTAAGAGAGTATTCTAAAGGCTTAGAATGGTCTAGGAATGTGTATTAGGACTTATAAGAACCATTAGAATGATCCTAAACAGTGCATGGTACCCCAAGTGACGTAGAGGGTGTAGCATGAGTCCTTGTAGGTTCAAACAAGTGTAGAACGGTTAAGAGAGTATTCTAAAGGCTTAGAATGGTCTCAGAATGTGTATTAGGACTTATAAGAACCAATAGAATGATCCTAAACATTGCTCGAGTCCCCAAGGGACGTAGAGGGTGTACCATGAGTCCTTGGAGGTTCTAACAAGTGTAGAATGGTTAAAAGAGTATTCTAAAGGCTTAGAATGGTCTAGGAATGTGTATTAGGACTTATAAGAACCATTAGAATGATCCAAAACATTGCATGGTACCCCAAGGGAAGTAGAGGGTGTAGCATGAGTCCTTGGAGGTTCTAACAAGTGTAGAATGGTTAAGAGAGTGTTCTAAAGGCTTAGAATGGTCTAGGAATGTGTATTAGGACTTATAATAACCATTAGAATGATCCTAAACATTGCATGGTACCACAAGGGACGTAGAGGGTGAACCATGAGTCCTTGGAGGTTCTAACAAGTGTAGAATGGTTAAGAGAGTATTCTAAAGGCATAGAATGGTCTAGGAAATTGTATTAGGACTTATAATAACCATTAGAATGATCCTTAACATTGCATGGTACACCTAGGGACGTAGAGGGTGTAGCATGAATCCTTGGAGGTTCTAACAAGTGTAGAATGGTTAAGAGAGTATTCTAAAGGCTTAGAATGGTCTAGGAATGTGTATTAGGACTTATAAGAACCAATAGAATGATCCTAAACATTGCTCGAGTCCCCAAGGGACATAGAGGGTGTAGCATGAGTCCGTGGAGGTTCTAATAAGTGTAGAATGGTTAAGAGAGTATTCTAAAGGCTTAGAATGGTCTAGGAATGTGTATTAGGACTTATAAGAACCATTAGAATGATCCTAAATAGTGCATGGTACCCCAAGTGACGTAGAGGGTGTAGCATGAGTCCTTGTAGGTTCAAACAAGTGTAGAACGGTTAAGAGAGTATTCTAAAGGCTTAGAATGGTCTCAGAATGTGTATTAGGACTTATAAGAACCAATAGAATGATCCTAAACATTGCTCGAGTCCCCAAGGGACGTAGAGGGTGTACCATGAGTCCTTGGAGGTTCTAACAAGTGTAGAATGGTTAAAAGAGTATTCTAAAGGCTTAGAATGGTCTAGGAATGTGTATTAGGACTTATAAGAACCATTAGAATGATCCAAAACATTGCATGGTACCCCAAGGGAAGTAGAGGGTGTACCATGAGTCCTTGGAGGTTCTAACAAGTGTAGAATGGTTAAGAGTGTATTCTAAAGGCTTAGAATGGTCTTGGAATGTGTATTAGGACTTATAATAACCATTAGAATGATCCTAAACATTGCACGAGTCCCCAAGGGACGTAGAGGGTGCAGCATGAGTCCTTGGAGGTTCTAATAAGTGTAGAATGGTTAAGAGAGTATTCTAAAGGCTTAGAATGATCTAGGAATTTGTATTAGGACTTATAAGAACCATTAGAATGATCCTAAACATTGCATGGTACCCCAAGGGAAGTAGAGGGTGTAGCATGAGTCCTTGGAGGTTCTAACAAGTGTAGAATGGTTAAGAGAGTGTTCTAAAGGCTTAGAATGGTCTAGGAATGTGTATTAGGACTTATAAGAACCAATAGAATGATCCTAAACATTGCTCGAGTCCCCAAGGGACGTAGAGGGTGTACCATGAGTCCTTGGAGGTTCTAACAAGTGTAGAATGGTTAAGAGAGTATTCTAAAGGCTTAGAATGGTCTAGGAATGTGTATTAGGACTTATAATAACCATTAGAATGATCCTAAACAGTGCATGGTACCCCAAGGGACGTAGAGGGTGTACCATGAATCCTTGGAGGTTCTAACAAGTGTAGAATGGTTAAGAGAGTAATCTAAAGGCATAGAATGGTCTAGGAATGTGTATTAGGACTTATACGAACCAATAGAATGATCCTAAACATTGCTCGAGTCCCCAAGGGACATAGAGGGGGTAACATGAGTCCTTGGAGGTTATAATAAGTGTAGAATGGTTAAGAGAGTATTCTAAAGGCTTAGAATGGTCTAGGAATGTGTATTAGGACTTATAAGAACCATTAGAATGATCCTAAACAGTGCATGGTACCCCAAGGGACGTAGAGGGTGTACCATGAGTCCTTGGAGGTTCTAACAAGTGTAGAATGGTTAAGAGAGTATTCTAAAGGCTTAGAATGGTGTTTGAATGTGTACTAGGACTTATAATAACCATTAGAATGATCCTAAACATTGCATGGTACCCCAAGGGATGTAGAGGGTGTAGCATGAGTCCTTGGAGGTTCTAACAAGTGTAGAATGGTTAAGAGAGTATTCTAAAGGCTTAGAATGGTCTAGGAATGTGTATTAGGACTTATAATAACCATTAGAATGATCCTAAACATTGCATGGTACCCTAAGGGACGTCGAGGGTGTAGCATGAGTCCTTGTAGGTTCTAACAAGTGTAGAACGGTTAAGAGAGTATTCTAAAGGCTTAGAATGGTCTTAGAAAGTGTATTAGGACTTACAAGAACCATTCGAATGATCCTAAACATTGCTCGAGTCCCCAAGGGACGTAGAGGGTGCAGCATGAGTCCTTGGAGGTTCTAATAAGTGTAGAATGGTTAAGAGAGTATTCTAAAGGCTTAGAATGGTCTAGGAAAGTGTACTAGGACTTATAATAACCATTAGAATGATCCTAATCATTTCATGGTATCGCAAGGGAAGTAAAGGGTGTAGCATGAATCCTTGGAGGTTCTAACAAGTGTAGAATGGTTAAGAGAGTGTTCTAAAGGCTTAGAATGGTCTAGGAATGTGTATTAGGACTTATAATAACCATTAGAATGATCCTAAACATTGCATGGTACCACAAGGGACGTAGAGGGTGAACCATGAGTCCTTGGAGGTTCTAACAAGTGTAGAATGGTTAAGAGAGTATTCTAAAGGCATAGAATGGTCTAGGAATGTGTATTAGGACTTATAATAACCATTAGAATGATCCTAAACAATGCTTGAGTCCCCAAGGGACGTAGAGGATGTACCATGAGTCCTTGGAGGTTCTAACAAGTGTAGAATGGTTAAGAGAGTGTTCTAAAGGCTTAGAATGGTCTTAGAATGTGTATTAGGACTTATAAGAACCATTCGAATGATCCTAAACATTGCTCGAGTCCCCAAGGGACGTAGAGGGTGCATCATGAGTCCTTGGAGGTTCTAATAAGTGTAGAATGGTTAAGAGAGTATTCTAAAGGCATAGAATGGTCTAGGAAAGTGTACTAGGACTTATAATAACCATTAGAATGATCCTAAACATTGCATGGTACCGCAAGGGAAGTAAAGGGTGTAGCATGAGTCCTTGGAGGTTCTAACAAGTGTAGAATGGTTAAGAGAGTGTTCTAAAGGCTTAGAATGGTCTAGGAATGTGTATTAGGACTTATAATAACCATTAGAAAGATCCTAAACATTGCATGGTACCACAAGGGACGTAGAGGGTGTAGCATGAGTCCTTGGAGGTTCTAACAAGTGTATAATGGTTAAGAGAGTATTCTAAAGGCTTAGAATGGTCTAGGAATGTGTAATAGGACTTATAATAACCATTAGAATGATCCTAAACAATGCTTGAGTCCCCAAGGGACATAGAGGGTGTACCATGAGTCCTTGGAGGTTCTAACAAGTGTAGAATGGTTAAGAGAGTGTTCTAAAGGCTTAGAATGGTCTTAGAATGTGTATTAGGACTTATAAGAACCATTAGAATGATCCTAAGCAGTGCATGGTACCACAAGGGACGTAGAGGGTGAACCATGAGTCCTTGGAGGTTCTAACAAGTGTAGAATGGTTAAGAGAGTATTCTAAAGGCATAGAATGGTCTAGGAATGTGTATTAGGACTTATAATAACCATTAGAATGATCCTTAACATTGCATGTTACACCTAGGGACGTAGAGGGTGTAGCTTGAATCCTTGGAGGTTCTAACAAGATTAGAATGGTTAAGAGAGTATTCTAAAGGCTTAGAATGGTCTAGGAATGTGTATTAGGACTTATAAGAACCAATAGAATGATCCTAAACATTGCTCGAGTCCCCAAGGGACGTAGAGGGTGCAACATGAGTCCTTGGAGGTTCTAATAAGTGTAGAATGGTTAAGAGAGTATTCTAAAGGCTTAGAATGGTCTAGGAATGTGTATTAGGACTTATAAGAACCAATAGAATGATCCTAAACATTGCTCGAGTCCCCAAGGGACATAGACGGTGTAGCATGAATCCGTGGAGGTTCTAATAAGTGTAGAATGGTTAGGAGAGTATTCTAAAGGCTTAGAATGGTCTAGGAATGTGTATTAGGACTTATAAGAACCATTAGAATGATCCTAAACAGTGCATGGTACCCCAAGTGACGTAGAGGGTGTATCATGAGTCCTTGGAGGTTCTAACAAGTGTAGAATAGTTATGAGAGTATTCTAAAGGCTTAGAATGGTCTAGGAATGTGTACTAGGGCTTATAATAACCATTAGAATGATCCTAAACATTGCATGGTACCCCATGGGATGTAGAGGGTGTAGCATGAGTCCTTGGAGGTTCTAACAAGTGTAGAATGGTTAAGAGAGTATTCTAAAGGCTTAGAATGGTCTAGGAATGTGTATTAGGACTTATAATAACCATTAGAATGATCCTAAACATTGCATGGTACCCCAAGGGACGTAGAGGGTGTAGCATGAGTCCTTGTAGGTTCAAACAAGTGTAGAACGGTTAAGAGAGTATTCTAAAGGCTTAGAATGGTCTAGGAATGTGTATTAGGACTTATAAGAACCAATAGAATGATCCTAAACATTGCTCGTGTCCCCAAGGGACGTAGAGGGTGCAACATGAGTCCTTGGAGGTTCTAATAAGTGTAGAATGGTTAAGAGAGTATTCTAAAGGATTAGAATGGTCTAGGAATGTGTATTAGGACTTATAAGAACCATTAGAATGATCCAAAACATTGCATTGTACCCCAAGGGAAGTAGAGGGTGTAGCAAGAGTCCTTGGAGGTTCTAACAAGTGTAGAATGGTTAAGAGAGTGTTCTAAAGGCTTGGAATGGTCTAGGAATGTGTATTAGGACTTATAATAACCATTAGAATGATCCTAAACATTGCATGGTACCCCAAGGGACGTAGAGGGTGTAGCAAGAGTCCTTGTAGGTTCAAACAAGTGTAGAACGGTTAAGAGAGTATTCTAAAGGCTTAGAATGGTCTAGGAATGTGTATTAGGACTTATAAGAACCAATAGAATGATCCTAAACATTGCTCGAGTCCCCAAGGGACGTAGAGGGTGCAACATGAGTCCTTGGAGGTTCTAATAAGTGTAGAATGGTTAAGAGAGTATTCTAAAGGATTAGAATGGTCTAGGAATGTGTATTAGGACTTATAAGAACCATTAGAATGATCCAAAACATTGCATTGTACCCCAAGGGAAGTAGAGGGTGTAGCAAGAGTCCTTGGAGGTTCTAACAAGTGTAGAATAGTTAAGAGAGTGTTCTAAAGGCTTAGAATGGTCTAGGAATGTGTATTAGGACTTATAATAACCATTAGAATGATCCTAAACATTGCATGGTACCACAAGGGAAGTAGAGGGTGTAGCATGAGTCCTTGGAGGTTCTAACAAGTGTAGAATGGTTAAGAGAGTATTCTAAAGGCTTAGAATGGTCTAGGAATGTGTAATAGGACTTATAATAACCATTAGAATGATCCTAAACAATGCTTGAGTCCCCAAGGGACGTAGAGGATGTACCATGAGTCCTTGGAGGTTCTAACAAGTGTAGAATGGTTACGAGAGTGTTCTAAAGGCTTAGAATGGTCTTAGAATGTGTATTAGGACTTATAAGAACCATTCGAATGATCCTAAACATTGCTCGAGTCCCCAAGGGACGTAGAGGGTGCAGCATGAGTCCTTGGAGGTTCTAATAAGTGTAGAATGGTTAAGAGAGTATTCTAAAGGCATAGAATGGTCTAGGAAAGTGTACTAGGACTTATAATAACCATTAGAATGATCCTAAACATTGCATGGTACCGCAAGGGAAGTAAAGGGTGTAGCATGAGTCTTGGAGGTTCTAACAAGTGTAGAATGGTTAAGAGAGTGTTCTAAAGGCTTAGAATGGTCTAGGAATGTGTATTAGGACTTATAATAACCATTAGAATGATCCTAAACATTGCATGGTACCACACGGGACGTAGAGGGTGAACCATGAGTCCTTGGAGGTTCTAACAAGTGTAGAATGGTTAAGAGAGTATTCTAAACGCATAGAATGGTCTAGGAAATTGTATTAGGACTTATAATAACCATTAGAATGATCCTTAACATTGCATGGTACACCTAGGGACGTAGAGGGTGTAGCATGAATCCTTGGAGGTTCTAACAAGTGTAGAATGGTTAAGAGAGTATTCTAAAGGCTTAGAATGGTCTAGGAATGTGTATTAGGACTTATAAGAACCAATAGAATGATCCTAAACATTGCTCGAGTCCCCAAGGGACATAGAGGGTGTAGCATGAGTCCGTGGAGGTTCTAATAAGTGTAGAATTGTTAAGAGAGTATTCTAAAGGCTTAGAATGGTCTAGGAATGTGTATTAGGACTTATAAGAACCAATAGAATGATCCTAAACATTGCTCGAGTCCCCAAGGGACGTAGAGGGTGCAACATGAGTCCTTGGAGGTTCTAATAAGTGTAGAATGGTTAAGAGAGTATTCTAAAGGATTAGAATGGTCTAGGAATGTGTATTAGGACTTATAAGAACCATTAGAATGATCCAAAACATTGCATTGTACCCCAAGGGAAGTAGAGGGTGCAGCATGAGTCCTTGGAGGTTCTAATAAGTGTAGAATGGTTAAGAGAGTATTCTAAAGGCGTAGAATGGTCTAGGAAAGTGTACTAGGACTTATAATAACCATTAGAATGATCCTAAACATTGCATGGTACCGCAAGGGAAGTAAAGGGTGTAGCATGAGTCTTGGAGGTTCTAACAAGTGTAGAATGGTTAAGAGAGTGTTCTAAAGGCTTAGAATGGTCTAGGAATGTGTATTAGGACTTATAATAACCATTAGAATGATCCTAAACATTGCATGGTACCACAAGGGACGTAGAGGGTGAACCATGAGTCCTTAAGGTTCTAACAAGTGTAGAATGGTTAAGAGAGTATTCTAAAGGCATAGAATGGTCTAGGAAATTGTATTAGGACTTATAATAACCATTAGAATGATCCTTAACATTGCATGGTACACCTAGGGACGTAGAGGGTGTAGCATGAATCCTTGGAGGTTCTAACAAGTGTAGAATGGTTAAGAGAGTATTCTAAAGGCTTAGAATGGTCTAGGAATGTGTATTAGGACTTATAAGAACCAATAGAATGATCCTAAACATTGCTCGAGTCCCCAAGGGACATAGAGGGTGTAGCATGAGTCCGTGGAGGTTCTAATAAGTGTAGAATGGTTAAGAGAGTATTCTAAAGGCTTAGAATGGTCTAGGAATGTGTATTAGGACTTATAAGAACCATTAGAATGATCCTAAACAGTGCATGGTACCCCAAGTGACGTAGAGGGTGTATCATGAGTCCTTGGAGGTTCTAACAAGTGTAGAATGGTTAAGAGAGTATTCTAAATGCTTAGAATGGTCTACGAATGTGTACTAGGACTTATAATAACCATTAGAATGATCCTAAACATTGCATGGTACCCCATGGGATGTAGAGGGTGTAGCATGAGTCCTTGGAGGTTCTAACAAGTGTAGAATGGTTAAAAGAGTATTCTAAAGGCTTAGAATGGTCTAGGAATATGTATTAGGACTTATAATAACCATTAGAATGATCCTAAACATTGCATGGTACCCCAAGGGACGTAGAGGGTGTAGCATGAGTCCTTGTAGGTTCAAACAAGTGTAGAACGGTTAAGAGAGTATTCTAAAGGCTTAGAATGGTCTCAGAATGTGTATTAGGACTTATAAGAACCAATAGAATGATCCTAAACATTGCTCGAGTCCCCAAGGGACGTAGAGGGTGCAGCATGAGTCCTTGGAGGTTCTAATAAGTGTAGAATGGTTAAGAGAGTATTCTAAAGGATTAGAATGGTCTAGGAATGTGTATTAGGATTTATAAGAACCATTAGAATGATCTAAAACATTGCATGGTACCCCAAGGGAAGTAGAGGGTGTAGCAAGAGTCCTTGGAGGTTCTAACAAGTGTAGAATGGTTAAGAGAGTGTTCTAAAGGCTTAGAATGGTCTAGGAATGTGTATTAGGACTTATAATAACCATTAGAATGATCCTAAACATTGCATGGTACCACAAGGGACGTAGAGGGTGTAGCATGAGTCCTTGGAGGTTCTAACAAGTGTAGAATGGTTAAGAGAGTATTCTAAAGGCTTAGAATGGTCTAGGAATGTGTAATAGGACTTATAATAACCATTAGAATGATCCTAAACAATGCTTGAGTCCCCAAGGGACGTAGAGGGTGTACCATGAGTCCTTGGAGGTTCTAACAAGTGTAGAATGGTTAAGAGAGTATTCTAAAGGCTTAGAATGGTCTTGGAATGTGTATTAGGACTTATAATAACCATTAGAATGATCCTAAACATTGCACGAGTCCCCAAGGGACGTAGAGGGTGCAGCATGAGTCCTTGGAGGTTCTCATAAGTGTAGAATGGTTAAGAGAGTATTCTAAAGTCTTAGAATGGTCTAGGAATGTGTATAAGGACTTATAAGAACCATTAGAATGATCCTAAACATTGCATGGTACCCCAAGGGATGTAGAGGGTGTAGCATGAGTCCTTGGAGGTTCTAACAAGTGTAGAATGGTTAAGAGAGTGTTTGAAAGGCTTAGAATGGTCTAGGAATGTGTATTAGGACTTATAATAACCATTAGCATGGTACCACAAGGAGGTAGAGGGTGTACCATGAGTCCTTGGAGGTTCTAACAAGTGTAGAATGGTTAAGAGAGTATTCTAAAGGCTTAGAATGGTCTCAGAATGTGTATTAGGACTTATAATAACCATTAGAATGATCCTAAACATTGCATGGTACCACAAGGGACGTAGAGGGTGAACCATGAGTCCTTGGAGGTTCTAACAAGTGTAGAATGGTTAAGAGAGTATTCTAAAGGCATAGAATGG
The DNA here is from genome assembly GCA_037953625.1 of Crotalaria pallida. NCBI lineage: Eukaryota > Viridiplantae > Streptophyta > Magnoliopsida > Fabales > Fabaceae > Crotalaria > Crotalaria pallida. The sequence continues at coordinate 58,837,426 of CM075655.1, read as the reverse complement.
TCTAGGAAATTGTATTAGGACTTATAATAACCATTAGAATGATCCTTAACACTGCATGGTACACCTAGGGACGTAGAGGGTGTAGCATGAATCCTTGGAGGTTCTAATAAGTGTAGAATAGTTAAGAGAGTATTCTAAAGGCATAGAATGGTCTAGGAAAGTGTACTAGGACTTATAATAACCATTAGAATGATCCTAAACATTGCATGGTACCACAAGGGAAGTAAAGGGTGTAGCATGAGTCCTTGGAGGTTCTAACAAGTGTAGAATGGTTAAGAGAGTGTTCTAAAGGCTTAGAATAGTCTAGGAATGTGTATTAGGACTTATAATAACCATTAGAATGATCCTAAACATTGCATGGTACCACAAGGGACGTAGAGGGTGTAGCATGAGTCCTTGGAGGTTCTAACAAGTGTATAATGGTTAAGAGAGTATTCTAAAGGCTTAGAATGGTCTAGGAATGTGTAATAGGACTTATAATAACCATTAGAATGATCCTAAACAATGCTTGAGTCCCCAAGGGACGTAGAGGGTGTACCATGAGTCCTTGGAGGTTCTAACAAGTGTAGAATGGTTAAGAGAGTGTTCTAAAGGCTTAGAATGGTCTTAGAATGTGTATTAGGACTTATAAGAACCATTAGAATGATCCTAAGCAGTGCATGGTACCACAAGGGACATAGAGGGTGAACCATGAGTCCTTGGAGGTTCTAACAAGTGTAGAATGGTTAAGAGAGTATTCTAAAGGCATAGAATGGTCTAGGAATGTGTATTAGGACTTATAATAACCATTAGAATGATCCTTAACATTGCATGTTACACCTAGGGACGTAGAGGGTGTAGCTTGAATCCTTGGAGGTTCTAACAAGATTAGAATGGTTAAGAGAGTATTCTAAAGGCTTAGAATGGTCTAAGAATGTGTATTAGGACTTATAAGAACCAATAGAATGATCCTAAACATTGCTCGAGTCCCCAAGGGACGTAGAGGGTGCAACATGAGTCCTTGGAGGTTCTAATAAGTGTAGAATGGTTAAGAGAGTATTCTAAAGGCTTAGAATGGTCTAGGAATGTGTATTAGGACTTATAAGAACCAATAGAATGATCCTAAACATTGCTCGAGTCCCCAAGGGACATAGACGGTGTAGCATGAATCCGTGGAGGTTCTAATAAGTGTAGAATGGTTAGGAGAGTATTCTAAAGGCTTAGAATGGTCTAGGAATGTGTATTAGGACTTATAAGAACCATTAGAATGATCCTAAACAGTGCATGGTACCCCAAGTGACGTAGAGGGTGTATCATGAGTCCTTGGAGGTTCTCACAAGTGTAGAATAGTTAAGAGAGTATTCTAAAGGCTTAGAATGGTCTAGGAATGTGTACTAGGGCTTATAATAACCATTAGAATGATCCTAAACATTGCATGGTACCCCATGGGATGTAGAGGGTGTAGCATGAGTCCTTGGAGGTTCTAACAAGTGTAGAATGGTTAAGAAAGTATTCTAAAGGCTTAGAATGGTCTAGGAATGTGTATTAGGACTTATAATAACCATTAGAATGATCCTAAACATTGCATGGTACCCCAAGGGACGTAGAGGGTGTAGCATGAGTCCTTGTAGGTTCAAACAAGTGTAGAACGGTTAAGAGAGTATTCTAAAGGCTTAGAATGGTCTAGGAATGTGTATTAGGACTTATAAGAACCAATAGAATGATCCTAAACATTGCTCGTGTCCCCAAGGGACGTAGAGGGTGCAACATGAGTCCTTGGAGGTTCTAATAAGTGTAGAATGGTTAAGAGAGTATTCTAAAGGATTAGAATGGTCTAGGAATGTGTATTAGGACTTATAAAAACCATTAGAATGATCCAAAACATTGCATTGTACCCCAAGGGAAGTAGAGGGTGTAGCAAGAGTCCTTGGAGGTTCTAACAAGTGTAGAATGGTTAAGAGAGTGTTCTAAAGGCTTAGAATGGTCTAGGAATGTGTATTAGGACTTATAATAACCATTAGAATGATCCTAAACATTGCATGGTACCCCAAGGGACGTAGAGGGTGTAGCAAGAGTCCTTGTAGGTTCAAACAAGTGTAGAACGGTTAAGAGAGTATTCTAAAGGCTTAGAATGGTCTAGGAATGTGTATTAGGACTTATAAGAACCAATAGAATGATCCTAAACATTGCTCGAGTCCCCAAGGGACGTAGAGGGTGCAACATGAGTCCTTGGAGGTTCTAATAAGTGTAGAATGGTTAAGAGAGTATTCTAAAGGATTAGAATGGTCTAGGAATGTGTATTAGGACTTATAAGAACCATTAGAATGATCCAAAACATTGCATTGTACCCCAAGGGAAGTAGAGGGTGTAGCAGGAGTGCTTGGAGGTTCTAACAAGTGTAGAATAGTTAAGAGAGTGTTCTAAAGGCTTAGAATGGTCTAGGAATGTGTATTAGGACTTATAATAACCATTAGAATGATCCTAAACATTGCATGGTACCACAAGGGACGTAGAGGGTGTAGCATGAGTCCTTGGAGGTTCTAACAAGTGTAGAATGGTTAAGAGAGTATTCTAAAGGCTTAGAATGGTCTAGGAATGTGTAATAGGACTTATAATAACCATTATAATGATCCTAAACAATGCTTGAGTCCCCAAGGGACGTAGAGGATGTACCATGAGTCCTTGGAGGTTCTAACAAGTGTAGAATGGTTACGAGAGTGTTCTAAAGGCTTAGAATGGTCTTAGAATGTGTATTAGGATTTATAAGAACCATTCGAATGATCCTAAACATTGCTCGAGTCCCCAAGGGACGTAGAGGGTGCAGCATGAGTCCTTGGAGGTTCTAATAAGTGTAGAATGGTTAAGAGAGTATTCTAAAGGCATAGAATGGTCTAGGAAAGTGTACTAGGACTTATAATAACCATTAGAATGATCCTAAACATTGCATGGTACCGCAAGGGAAGTAAAGGGTGTAGCATGAGTCTTGGAGGTTCTAACAAGTGTAGAATGGTTAAGAGAGTGTTCTAAAGGCTTAGAATGGTCTAGGAATGTGTATTAGGACTTATAATAACCATTAGAATGATCCTAAACATTGCATGGTACCACACGGGACGTAGAGGGTGAACCATGAGTCCTTGGAGGTTCTAACAAGTGTAGAATGGTTAAGAGAGTATTCTAAAGGCATAGAATGGTCTAGGAAATTGTATTAGGACTTATAATAACCATTAGAATGATCCTTAACATTGCATGGTACACCTAGGGACGTAGAGGGTGTAGCATGAATCCTTGGAGGTTCTAACAAGTGTAGAATGGTTAAGAGAGTATTCTAAAGGCTTAGAATGGTCTAGGAATGTGTATTTGGACTTATAAGAACCAATAGAATGATCCTAAACATTGCTCGAGTCCCCAAGGGACATAGAGGGTGTAGCATGAGTCCGTGGAGGTTCTAATAAGTGTAGAATGGTTAAGAGAGTATTCTAAAGGCTTAGAATGGTCTAGGAATGTGTATTAGGACTTATAAGAACCAATAGAATGATCCTAAACATTGCTCGAGTCCCCAAGGGACGTAGAGGGTGCAACATGAGTCCTTGGAGGTTCTAATAAGTGTAGAATGGTTAAGAGAGTATTCTAAAGGATTAGAATGGTCTAGGAATGTGTATTAGGACTTATAAGAACCATTAGAATGATCCAAAACATTGCATTGTACCCCAAGGGAAGTAGAGGGTGTAGCAAGAGTCCTTGGAGGTTCTAACAAGTGTAGAATGGTTAAGAGAGTGTTCTAAAGGCTTAGAATGGTCTAGGAATGTGTATTAGGACTTATAATAACCATTAGAATGATCCTAAACATTGCATGGTACCACAAGGGACGTAGAGGGTGTAGCATGAGTCCTTGGAGGTTCTAACAAGTGTAGAATGGTTAAGAGAGTATTCTAAAGGCTTAGAATGGTCTAGGAATGTGTAATAGGACTTATAATAACCATTAGAATGATCCTAAACAATGCTTGAGTCCCCAAGGGACGTAGAGGATGTACCATGAGTCCTTGGAGGTTCTAACAAGTGTAGAATGGTTACGAGAGTGTTCTAAAGGCTTAGAATGGTCTTAGAATGTGTATTAGGACTTATAAGAACCATTCGAATGATCCTAAACATTGCTCGAGTCCCCAAGGGACGTAGAGGGTGCAGCATGAGTCCTTGGAGGTTCTAATAAGTGTAGAATGGTTAAGAGAGTATTCTAAAGGCATAGAATGGTCTAGGAAAGTGTACTAGGACTTATAATAACTATTAGAATGATCCTAAACATTGCATGGTACCGCAAGGGAAGTAAAGGGTGTAGCATGTTTCTTGGAGGTTCTAACAAGTGTAGAATGGTTAAGAGAGTGTTCTAAAGGCTTAGAATGGTCTAGGAATGTGTATTAGGACTTATAATAACCATTAGAATGATCCTAAACATTGCATGGTACCACAAGGGACGTAGAGGGTGAACCATGAGTCCTTGGAGGTTCTAACAAGTGTAGAATGGTTAAGAGAGTATTCTAAAGGCATAGAATGGTCTAGGAAATTGTATTAGGACTTATAATAACCATTAGAATGATCCTTAACATTGCATGGTACACCTAGGGACGTAGAGGGTGTAGCATGAATCCTTGGAGGTTCTAACTAGTGTAGAATGGTTAAGAGAGTATTCTAAAGGCTTAGAATGGTCTAGGAATGTGTATTAGGACTTATAAGAACCAATAGAATGATCCTAAACATTGCATGGTACCGCAAGGGAAGTAAAGGGTGTAGCACGAGTCCTTGGAGGTTCTAACAAGTGTAGAATGGTTAAGAGAGTGTTCTAAATGCTTAGAATGGTCTACGAATGTGTACTAGGACTTATAATAACCATTAGAATGATCCTAAACATTGCATGGTACCCCATGGGATGTAGAGGGTGTAGCATGAGTCCTTGGAGGTTCTAACAAGTGTAGAATGGTTAAAAGAGTATTCTAAAGGCTTAGAATGGTCTAGGAATATGTATTAGGACTTATAATAACCATTAGAATGATCCTAAACATTGCATGGTACCCCAAGGGACGTAGAGGGTGTAGCATGAGTCCTTGTAGGTTCAAACAAGTGTAGAACGGTTAAGAGAGTATTCTAAAGGCTTAGAATGGTCTCAGAATGTGTATTAGGACTTATAAGAACCAATAGAATGATCCTAAACATTGCTCGAGTCCCCAAGGGACGTAGAGGGTGCAGCATGAGTCCTTGGAGGTTCTAATAAGTGTAGAATGGTTAAGAGAGTATTCTAAAGGATTAGAATGGTCTAGGAATGTGTATTAGGATTTATAAGAACCATTAGAATGATCTAAAACATTGCATGGTACCCCAAGGGAAGTAGAGGGTGTAGCAAGAGTCCTTGGAGGTTCTAACAAGTGTAGAATGGTTAAGAGAGTGTTCTAAAGGCTTAGAATGGTCTAGGAATGTGTATTAGGACTTATAATAACCATTAGAATGATCCTAAACATTGCATGGTACCACAAGGGACGTAGAGGGTGTAGCATGAGTCCTTGGAGGTTCTAACAAGTGTAGAATGGTTAAGAGAGTATTCTAAAGGCTTAGAATGGTCTAGGAATGTGTAATAGGACTTATAATAACCATTAGAATGATCCTAAACAATGCTTGAGTCCCCAAGGGACGTAGAGGGTGTACCATGAGTCCTTGGAGGTTCTAACAAGTGTAGAATGGTTAAGAGAGTATTCTAAAGGCTTAGAATGGTCTTGGAATGTGTATTAGGACTTATAATAACCATTAGAATGATCCTAAACATTGCACGAGTCCCCAAGGGACGTAGAGGGTGCAGCATGAGTACTTGGAGGTTCTCATAAGTGTAGAATGGTTAAGAGAGTATTCTAAAGTCTTAGAATGGTCTAGGAATGTGTATAAGGACTTATAAGAACCATTAGAATGATCCTAAACATTGCATGGTACCCCAAGGGATGTAGAGGGTGTAGCATGAGTCCTTGGAGGTTCTAACAAGTGTAGAATGGTTAAGAGAGTGTTCGAAAGGCTTAGAATGGTCTAGGAATGTGTATTTGGACTTATAATAACCATTAGCATGGTACCACAAGGACGTATAGGGTATACCATGAGTCCTTGGAGGTTCTAACAAGTGTAGAATGGTTAAGAGAGTATTCTAAAGGCTTAGAATGGTCTCAGAATGTGTATTAGGACTTATAATAACCATTAGAATGATCCTAAACATTGCATGGTACCACAAGGGACGTAGAGGGTGAACCATGAGTCCTTGGAGGTTCTAACAAGTGTAGAATGGTTAAGAGAGTATTCTAAAGGCATAGAATGGTATAGGAAATTGTATTAGGACTTATAATAACCATTAGAATGATCCTTAACATTGCATGGTACACCTAGGGACGTAGAGGGTGTAGCATGAATCCTTGGAGGTTCTAACAAGTGTAGAATGGTTAAGAGAGTTTTCTAAAGGCTTAGAATGGTCTAGGAATGTGTATTAGGACTTATAAGAACCAATAGAATGATCCTAAACATTGCTCGAGTCCCCAAGGGACATAGAGGGTGTAGCATGAGTCCGTGGAGGTTCTAATAAGTGTAGAATGGTTAAGAGAGTATTCTAAAGGCTTAGAATGGTCTTGGAATGTGTATTAGGACTTATAAGAACCATTAGAATGATCCTAAACAGTGCATGGTACCCCAAGTGACGTAGAGGGTGTATCATGAGTCCTTGGAGGTTCTAACAAGTGTAGAATGGTTAAGAGAGTATTCTAAAGGCTTAGAATGGTCTAGGAATGTGTACTAGGACTTATAATAACCATTAGAATGATCCTAAACATTGCATGGTACCCCATGGGATGTAGAGGGTGTAGCATGAGTCCTTGGAAGTTCTAACAAGTGTAGAATGGTTAAAAGAGTATTCTAAAGGCTTAGAATGGTTTAGGAATGTGTATTAGGACTTATAATAACCATTAGAATGATCCTAAACATTGCATGGTACCCCAAGGGACGTAGAGGGTGTAGCATGAGTCCTTGTAGGTTCAAACAAGTGTAGAACGGTTAAGAGAGTATTCTAAAGGCTTAGAATGGTCTCGGAATGTGTATTAGGACTTATAAGAACCAATAGAATGATCCTAAACATTGCTCGAGTCCCAAAGGGACGTAGAGGGTGCAGCATGAGTCATTGGAGGTTCTAATAAGTGTAGAATGGTTAAGAGAGTATTCTAAAGGCATAGAATGGTCTAGGAAAGTGTACTAGGACTTATAATAACCATTAGAATGATCCTAAACAATGCTTGAGTCCCCAAGGGACGTAGAGGATGTACCATGAGTCCTTGGAGGTTCTAACAAGTGTAGAATGGTTAAGAGAGTGTTCTAAAGGCTTAGAATGGTCTTAGAATGTGTATTAGGACTTATAAGAACCATTCGAATGATCCTAATCATTGCTCGAGTCCCCAAGGGACGTAGAGGGTGCAGCATGAGTCCTTGGAGGTTCTAATTAGTGTAGAATGGTTAAGAGAGTATTCTACAGGCATAGAATGGTCTAGGAAAGTGTACTAGGACTTATAATAACCATTAGAATGATCCTAAACATTGCATGGTACCCCAAGGGACGTAGAGGGTGTAGCATGAGTCCATGTAGGTTCAAACAAGTGTAGAACGGTTAAGAGAGTATTCTAAAGGCTTAGAATGGTCTCGGAATGTGTATTAGGACTTATAAGAACCAATAGAATGATCCTAAACATTGCTCGAGTCCCCGAGGGACGTAGAGGGTGCAGCATGAGTCCTTGGAGGTTCTAATAAGTGTAGAATGGTTAAGAGAGTATTCTAAAGGCATAGAATGGTCTAGGAAAGTGTACTAGGACTTATAATAACCATTAGAATGATCCTAAACATTGCATGGTATCGCAAGGGAAGTAAAGGGTGCAGCATGAGTCCTTGGAGGTTCTAACAAGTGTAGAATGGTTAAGAGAGTGTTCTAAAGGCTTAGAATGGTCTAGGAATGTGTATTAGGACTTATAATAACCATTAGAATGATCCTAAACAGTGCATGGTACCCCAAGGGACGTAGAGGGTGTAGCATGAGTCCTTGTAGGTTCAAACAAGTGTAGAACGGTTAAGAGAGTATTCTAAAGGCTTAGAATGGTCTCGGAATGTGTATTAGGACTTATAAGAACCAATAGAATGATCCTAAACATTGCTCGAGTCCCCAAGGGACGTAGAGGGTGCAGCATGAGTCCTTGGAGGTTCTAATAAGTGTAGAATGGTTAAGAGAGTATTCTAAAGGCATAGAATGGTCTAGGAAAGTGTACTAGGACTTATAATAACCATTAGAATGATCCTAAACAATGCTTGAGTCCCCAAGGGACGTAGAGGATGTACCATGAGTCCTTGGAGGTTCTAACAAGTGTAGAATGGTTAAGAGAGTGTTCTAAAGGCTTAGAATGGTCTTAGAATGTGTATTAGGACTTATAAGAACCATTCGAATGATCCTAATCATTGCTCGAGTCCCCAAGGGACGTAGAGGGTGCAGCATGAGTCCTTGGAGGTTCTAATAAGTGTAGAATGGTTAAGAGAGTATTCTACAGGCATAGAATGGTCTAGGAAAGTGTACTAGGACTTATAATAACCATTAGAATGATCCTAAACATTGCATGGTACCCCAAGGGACGTAGAGGGTGTAGCATGAGTCCATGTAGGTTCAAACAAGTGTAGAACGGTTAAGAGAGTATTCTAAAGGCTTAGAATGGTCTCGGAATGTGTATTAGGACTTATAAGAACCAATAGAATGATCCTAAACATTGCTCGAGTCCCCGAGGGACGTAGAGGGTGCAGCATGAGTCCTTGGAGGTTCTAATAAGTGTAGAATGGTTAAGAGAGTATTCTAAAGGATTAGAATGGTCTAGGAATGTGTATTAGGACTTATAAGAACCATTAGAATGATCCAAAACATTGCATGGTACCCCAAGGGAAGTAGAGGGTGTAGCAAGAGTCCTTGGAGGTTCTAACAAGTGTAGAATGGTTAAGAGAGTGTTCTAAAGGCTTAGAATGGTCTAGGAATGTGTATTAGGACTTATAATAACCATTAGAATGATCCTAAACATTGCATGGTAACACAAGGGACGTAGAGGGTGTAGCATGAGTCCTTGGAGGTTCTAACAAGTGTAGAACGGTTAAGAGAGTATTCTAAAGGCTTAGAATGGTCTAGTAATGTGTAATAGGACTTATAATAACCATTAGAATGATCCTAAACAATGCTGGAGTCCCCAAGGGACGTAGAGGGTGTACCATGAGTCCTTGGAGGTTCTAACAAGTGTAGAATGGTTAAGAGAGTATTCTAAAGGAATAGAATGGTCTAGGAATGTGTATTAGGACTTATAAGAACCAATAGAATGATCCTAAACATTGCTCGAGTCCCCAAGGGACATAGAGGGTGTAACATGAGTCCTTGGAGGTTCTAATAAGTGTAGAATGGTTAAGAGAGTATTCTAAAGGCTTAGAATGGTCTAGGAATGTGTATTAGGACTTATAAGAACCATTAGAATGATCCTGAACAGTGCATGGTACCCCAAGGGACGTAGAGGGTGTACCATGAGTCCTTGGTGGTTCTAACAAGTGTAGAATGGTTAAGAGAGTATTCTAAACGCTTAGAATGGTCTAGGAATGTGTACTAGGACTTATAATAACCATTAGAATGATCCTAAACATTGCATGGTACCCCAAGGGACGTAAAGGGTGTAGCATGAGTCCTTGGAGGTTCTAACAAGTGTAGAATGGTTAAGAGAGTATTCTAAAGGCTTAGAATGGTCTAGGAATGTGTAATAGGACTTATAATAACCATTAGAATGATCCTAAACAGTGCATGGTACCCCAAGGGACGTAGAGGGTGTACCATGAGTCCTTGGAGGTTCTAACAAGTGTAGAATGGTTAAGAGAGTATTCTAAAGGCTTAGAATGGTCTAGGAATGTGTATTAGGACTTATAAGAACCATTAAAATGATCCTAAACAGTGCATGGTACCCCAAGTGACGTAGAGGGTGTATCATGAGTCCTTGGAGGTTCTAACAAGTGTAGAATGGTTAAGAGAGTATTCTAAAGGCTTAGAATGGTCTAGGAATGTGTATTAGGACTTATAAGAACCATTAAAATGATCCTAAACAATGCTGGAGTCCCCAAGGGACGTAGAGGGTGTACCATGAGTCCTTGGAGGTTCTAACAAGTGTAGAATGGTTAAGAGAGTATTCTAAAGGCATAGAATGGTCTAGGAATGTGTATTAGGACTTATAAGAACCAATAGAATGATCCTAAACATTGCTCGAGTCCCCAAGGGACATAGAGGGTGTAACATGAGTCCTTGGAGGTTCTAATAAGTGTAGAATGGTTAAGAGAGTATTCTAAAGGCTTAGAATGGTCTAGGAATGTGTATTAGGACTTATAAGAACCATTAGAATGATCCTGAACAGAGCTTGAGTCCCCAAGGGACGTAGAGGATGTACCATGAGTCCTTGGAGGTTCTAACAAGTGTAGAATGGTTAAGAGAGTGTTCTAAAGGCTTAGAATGGTCTTAGAATGTGTATTAGGACTTATAAGAACCATTCGAATGATCCTAATTATTGCTCGAGTCCCCAAGGGACGTAGAGGGTGCAGCATGAGTCCTTGGAGGTTCTAATAAGTGTAGAATGGTTAAGAGAGTATTCTACAGGCATAGAATGGTCTAGGAAAGTGTACTAGGACTTATAATAACCATTAGAATGATCCTAAACATTGCATGGTACCCCAAGGGACGTAGAGGGTGTAGCATGAGTCCATGTAGGTTCAAACAAGTGTAGAACGGTTAAGAGAGTATTCTAAAGGCTTAGAATGGTCTCGGAATGTGTATTAGGACTTATAAGAACCAATAGAATGATCCTAAACATTGCTCGAGTCCCCAAGGGACGTAGAGGGTGCAGCATGAGTCCTTGGAGGTTCTAATAAGTGTAGAATGGTTAAGAGAGTATTCTAAAGGCATAGAATGGTCTAGGAAAGTGTACTAGGACTTATAATAACCATTAGAATGATCCTAAACAATGCTCGAGTCCCCAAGGGACGTAGAGGGTGCAGCATGAGTCCTTGGAGGTTCTAATAAGTGTAGAATGGTTAAGAGAGTATTCTAAAGGCATAGAATGGTCTAGGAAAGTGTACTAGGACTTATAATAACCATTAGAATGATCCTAAACAATGCTTGAGTCCCCAAGGGACGTAGAGGATGTACCATGAGTCCTTGGAGGTTCTAACAAGTGTAGAATGGTTAAGAGAGTGTTCTAAAGGCTTAGAATGGTCTTAGAATGTGTATTAGGACTTATAAGAACCATTCGAATGATCCTAATCATTGCTCAAGTCCCCAAGGGACGTAGAGGGTGCAGCATGAGTCCTTGGAGGTTCTAATAAGTGTAGAATGGTTAAGAGAGTATTCTACAGGCATAGAATGGTCTAGGAAAGTGTACTAGGACTTATAATAACCATTAGAATGATCCTAAACATTGCATGGTACCCCAAGGGACGTAGAGGGTGTAGCATGAGTCCATGTAGGTTCAAACAAGTGTAGAACGGTTAAGAGAGTATTCTAAAGGCTAAGAATGGTCTCGGAATGTGTATTAGGACTTATAAGAACCAATAGAATGATCCTAAACATTGCTCGAGTCCCCGAGGGACGTAGAGGGTGCAGCATGAGTCCTTGGAGGTTCTAATAAGTGTAGAATGGTTAAGAGAGTATTCTAAAGGATTAGAATGGTCTAGGAATGTGTATTAGGACTTATAAGAACCATTAGAATGATCCAAAACATTGCATGGTACCCCAAGGGAAGTAGAGGGTGTAGCAAGAGTCCTTGGAGGTTCTAACAAGTGTAGAATGGTTAAGAGAGTGTTCTAAAGGCTTAGAATGGTCTAGGAATGTGTATTAGGACTTATAATAACCATTAGAATGATCCTAAACATTGCATGGTACCACAAGGGACGTAGAGGGTGTAGCATGAGTCCTTGGAGGTTCTAACAAGTGTAGAATGGTTAAGAGAGTATTCTAAAGGCTTAGAATGGTCTAGGAATGTGTAATAGGACTTATAATAACCATTAGAATGATCCTAAACAATGCTGGAGTCCCCAAGGGACGTAGAGGGTGTACCATGAGTCCTTGGAGGTTCTAACAAGTGTAGAATGGTTAAGAGAGTATTCTAAAGGCATAGAATGGTCTAGGAATGTGTATTAGGACTTATAAGAACCAATAGAATGATCCTAAACATTGCTCGAGTCCCCAAGGGACATAGAGGGTGTAACATGAGTCCTTGGAGGTTCTAATAAGTGTAGAATGGTTAAGAGAGTATTCTAAAGGCTTAGAATGGTCTAGGAATGTGTATTAGGACTTATAAGAACCATTAGAATGATCCTGAACAGTGCATGGTACCCCAAGGGACGTAGAGGGTGTACCATGAGTCCTTGGTGGTTCTAACAAGTGTAGAATGGTTAAGAGAGTATTCTAAACGCTTAGAATGGTCTAGGAATGTGTACTAGGACTGATAATAACCATTAGAATGATCCTAAACATTGCATGGTACCCCAAGGGACGTAAAGGGTGTAGCATGAGTCCTTGGAGGTTCTAACAAGTGTAGAATGGTTAAGAGAGTATTCTAAAGGCTTAGAATGGTCTAGGAATGTATAATAGGACTTATAATAACCATTAGAATGATCCTAAACAGTGCATGGTACCCCAAGGGACGTAGAGGGTGTACCATGAGTCCTTGGAGGTTCTAACAAGTGTAGAATGGTTAAGAGAGTATTCTAAAGGCTTAGAATGGTCTAGGAATGTGTATTAGGACTTATAAGAACCATTAAAATGATCCTAAACAATGCATGGTACCCCAAGTGACGTAGAGGGTGTATCATGAGTCCTTGGAGGTTCTAACAAGTGTAGAATGGTTAAGAGAGTATTCTAAAGGCTTAGAATGGTCTAGGAATGTGTATTAGGACTTATAAGAACCATTAAAATGATCCTAAACAATGCTGGAGTCCCCAAGGGACGTAGAGGGTGTACCATGAGTCCTTGGAGCTTCTAACAAGTGTAGAATGGTTAAGAGAGTATTCAAAAGGCATAGAATGGTCTAGGAATGTGTATTAGGACTTATAAGAACCAATAGAATGATCCTAAACATTGCTCGAGTCCCCAAGGGACATAGAGGGTGTAACATGAGTCCTTGGAGGTTCTAAAAGTGTAGAATGGTTAAGAGAGTATTCTAAAGGCTTAGAATGGTCTAGGAATGTGTATTAGGACTTATAAGAACCATTAGAATGATCCTGAACAGAGCTTGAGTCCCCAAGGGACGTAGAGGATGTACCATGAGTCCTTGGAGGTTCTAACAAGTGTAGAATGGTTAAGAGAGTGTTCTAAAGGCTTAGAATGGTCTTAGAATGTGTATTAGGACTTATAAGAACCATTCGAATGATCCTAATCATTGCTCGAGTCCCCAAGGGACGTAGAGGGTGCAGCATGAGTCCTTGGAGGTTCTAATAAGTGTAGAATGGTTAAGAGAGTATTCTACAGGCATAGAATGGTCTAGGAAAGTGTACTAGGACTTATAATAACCATTAGAATGATCCTAAACATTGCATGGTACCCCAAGGGACGTAGAGGGTGTAGCATGAGTCCATGTAGGTTCAAACAAGTGTAGAACGGTTAAGAGAGTATTCTAAAGGCTTAGAATGGTCTCGGAATGTGTATTAGGACTTATAAGAACCAATAGAATGATCCTAAACATTGCTCGAGTCCCCAAGGGACGTAGAGGGTGCAGCATGAGTCCTTGGAGGTTCTAATAAGTGTAGAATGGTTAAGAGAGTATTCTAAAGGCATAGAATGGTCTAGGAAAGTGTACTAGGACTTATAATAACCATTAGAATGATCCTAAACAATGCTTGAGTCCCCAAGGGATGTAGAGGATGTACCATGAGTCCTTGGAGGTTCTAACAAGTGTAGAATGGTTAAGAGAGTGTTCTAAAGGCTTAGAATGGTCTTAGAATGTGTATTAGGACTTATAAGAACCATTCGAATGATCCTAATCATTGCTCGAGTCCCCAAGGGACGTAGAGGGTGCAGCATGAGTCCTTGGAGGTTCTAATAAGTGTAGAATGGTTAAGAGAGTATTCTAAAGGATTAGAATGGTCTAGGAATGTGTATTAGGACTTATAATAACCATTAGAATGATCCAAAACATTTCATGGTACCCCAAGGGAAGTAGAGGGTGTAGCAAGAGTCCTTGGAGGTTCTAACAAGTGTAGAATGGTTAAGAGAGTGTTCTAAAGGCTTAGAATAGTCTAGGAATGTGTATTAGGACTTATAATAACCATTAGAATGATCCTAAACATTGCATGGTACCCCATGGGATGTAGATGGTGTAGCATGAGTCCTTGGAGGTTCTAACAAGTGTAGAATGGTTAGGAGAGTATTCTAAAGGCTTAGAATGGTCTAGGAATGTGTACTAGGACTTATAATAACCATTAGAATGATCCTAAACATTGCATGGTACCCCAAGGGACGTAGAGGGTGTAGCATGAGTCCTTGGAGGTTCTAACAAGTGTAGAATGGTTAAGAGAGTATTCTAAAGGCTTAGAATGGTCTAGGAATGTGTAATAGGACTTATAATAACCATTAGAATGATCCTAAACAATGCTGGAGTCCCCAAGGGACGTAGAGGGTGTACCATGGGTCCTTGGAGGTTCTAACAAGTGTAGAATGGTTAAGAGAGTATTCTAAAGGCATAGAATGGTCTAGGAATGTGTATTAGGACTTATAAGAACCAATAGAATGATCCTAAACATTGCTCGAGTCCCCAAGGGACATAGAGGGTGTAACATGAGTCCTTGGAGGTTCTAATAAGTGTAGAATGGTTAAGAGAGTATTCTAAAGGCTTTGAATGGTCTAGGAATGTGTATTAGGACTTATAAGAACCATTAGAATGATCCTGAACAGTGCATGGTACCCCAAGGGACGTAGAGGGTGTACCATGAGTCCTTGGTGGTTCTAACAAGTGTAGAATGGTTAAGAGAGTATTCTAAACGCTTAGAATGGTCTAGGAATGTGTACTAGGACTTATAATAACCATTAGAATGATCCTAAACATTGCATGGTACCCCAAGGGACGTAGAGGGTGTAGCATGAGTCCTTGGAGGTTCTAACAAGTGTAGAATGGTTAAGAGAGTATTCTAAAGGCTTAGAATGGTCTAGGAATGTGTATTAGGACTTATAATAACCATTAGAATGATCCTAAACAGTGCATGGTACCCCAAGGGACGTAGAGGGTGTACCATGAGTCCTTGGAGGTTCTAACAAGTGTAGAATGGTTAAGAGAGTATTCTAAAGGCTTAGAATGGTCTAGGAATGTGTACTAGGACTTATAATAACCATTAGAATGATCCTAAACATTGCATGGTACCTCATGGGATGTAGAGGGTGTACCATGAGTCCTTGGAGGTTCTAACAAGTGTAGAATGGTTAAGAGAGTATTCTAAAGGCTTAGAATGGTCTAGGAATGTGTATTAGGACTTATAAGAACCATTAAAATGATCCTAAACAGTGCATGGTACCCCAAGTGACGTAGAGGGTGTATCATGAGTCCTTGGAGGTTCTAACAAGTGTAGAATGGTTAAGAGAGTATTCTAAAGGCTTAGAATGGTCTAGGAATGTGTACTAGGACTTATAATAACCATTAGAATGATCCTAAACATTGCATGGTACCTCATGGGATGTAGAGGGTGTAGCATGAGTCCTTGGAGGTTCTAACAAGTGTAGAATGGTTAAAAGAGTATTCTAAAGGCTTAGAATGGTCTAGGAATGTGTATTAGGACTTATAATAACCATTAGAATGATCCTAAACAGTGCATGGTACCCCAAGGGACGTAGAGGGTGTACCATGAGTCCTTGGAGGTTCTAACAAGTGTAGAATGGTTAAGAGAGTATTCTAAAGGCTTAGAATGGTCTAGGAATGTGTATTAGGACTTATAAGAACCATTAAAATGATCCTAAACAGTGCATGGTACCCCAAGTGACGTAGAGGGTGTATCATGAGTCCTTGGAGGTTCTAACAAGTGTAGAATGGTTAAGAGAGTATTCTAAAGGCTTAGAATGGTCTAGGAATGTGTACTAGGACTTATAATAACCATTAGAATGATCCTAAACATTGCATGGTACCTCATGGGATGTAGAGGGTGTAGCATGAGTCCTTGGAGGTTCTAACAAGTGTAGAATGGTTAAAAGAGTATTCTAAAGGCTTAGAATGGTCTAGGAATGTGTATTAGGACTTATAATAACCATTAGAATGATCCTAAACATTGCATGGTACCCCAAGGGACGTAGAGGGTGTAGCATGAGTTCTTGTAGGTTCAAACAAGTGTAGAACGGTTAAGAGAGTATTCTAAAGGCTGAGAATGGTCTCGGAATGTGTATTAGGACTTATAAGAACCAATTGAATGATCCTAAACATTGCTCGAGTCCCCAAGGGACGTAGAGGGTGCAACATGAGTCCTTGGAGGTTCTAATAAGTGTAGAATGGTTAAGAGAGTATTCTAAAGGATTAGAATGGTCTAGGAATGTGTATTAGGACTTAGAAGAACCATTAGAATGATCCAAAACATTGCATGGTACCCCAAGGGAAGTAGAGGGTGTAGCAAGAGTCCTTGGAGGATCTAACAAGTGTAGAATGGTTAAGAGAGTGTTCTAAAGGCTTAGAATGGTCTAGGAATGTGTATTAGGACTTATAATAACCATTAGAATGATCCTAAACATTGCATGGTACCACAAGGGTCGTAGAGGGTGTAGCATGAGTCCTTGGAGGTTCTAACAAGTGTAGAATGGTTAAGAGAGTTTTCTAAAGTCTTAGAATGGTCTAGGAATGTGTAATAGGACTTATAATAACCATTAGAATGATCCTAAACAATGCTTGAGTCCCCAAGGGACGTAGAGGGTGTACCATGAGTCCTTGGAGGTTCTAACAAGTGTAGAATGGTTAAGAGAGTATTCTAAAGGCTTAGAATGGTCCTGGAATGTGTATTAGGACTTATAATAACCATTAGAATGATCCTAAACATTGCACGAGTCCCCAAGGGACGTAGAGGGTGCAGCATGAGTCCTTGGAGGTTCACATAAGTGTAGAATGGTTAAGAGAGTATTCTAAAGGCTTAGAATGGTCTAGGAATGTGTATAAGGACTTATAAGAACCATTAGAATGATCCTAAACATTGCATGGTACCCCAAGGGAAGTAGAGGGTGTAGCATGAGTCCTTGGAGGTTCTAACAAGTGTAGAATGGTTAAGAGAGTGTTCTAAAGGCTTAGAATGGTCTTAGAATGTGTATTAGAACTTATAAGAACCATTAGAATGATCCTAAACATTGCTCGAGTCCCCAAGGGACGTAGAGGGTGTAGCATGAGTCCTTGGAGGTTCTAATAAGTGTAGAATGGATAAGAGAGTATTCTAAATGCTTAGAATGGTCTAGGAAAGTGTACTAGGACTTATAATAACCATTAAATAGATCCTAAACATTGCATGGTACCCCAAGGGAAGTAGAGGGTGTTGCATGAGTCCTTGGAGGTTCTAACAAGTGTAGAATGGTTAAGAGAGTGTTCTAAAGGCTTAGAATGGTCTAGGAATGTGTACTAGGACTTATAATAACCATTAGAATGATCCTAAACATTGCATGGTACCCTAAGGGACGTCGAGGGTGTAGCATGAGTCCTTGTAGGTTCTAACAAGTGTAGAACGGTTAAGAGAGTATTCTAAAGGCTTAGAATGGTCTTAGAATGTGTATTAGGACTTACAAGAACCATTCGAATGATCCTAAACATTGCTCGAGTCCCCAAGGGACGTAGAGGGTGCAGCATGAGTCCTTGGATGTTCTAATAAGTGTAGAATGGTTAAGAGAGTATTCTAAAGGCTTAGAATGGTCTAGGAAAGTGTACTAGGACTTATAATAACCATTAGAATGATCCTAAACATTGCATGGTATCGCAAGGGAAGTAAAGGGTGTAGCATGAGTCCTTGGAGGTTCTAACAAGTGTAGAATGGTTAAGAGAGTTTTCTAAAGGCTTAGAATGGTCTAGGAATGTGTATTAGGACTTATAATAACCATTAGAATGATCCTAAACATTGCATGGTACCACAAGGGACGTAGAGGGTGAACCATGAGTCCTTGGAGGTTCTAACAAGTGTAGAATGGTTAAGAGAGTATTCTAAAGGCTTAGAATGGTCTAGGAATGTGTATTAGGACTTATAATAACCATTAGAATGATCCTTAACATTTCATGTTACACCTAGGGACGTAGAGGGTGTAGCATGAATCCTTGGAGGTTCTAACCAGATTAGAATGGTTGAGAGTATTCTAAAGGCTTAGAATGGTCTAGGAATGTGTATTAGGACTTATAAGAACCAATAGAATGATCCTAAACATTGCTCGAGTCCCCAAGGGACATAGAGGGTGTAGCATGAGTCCGTGGAGGTTCTAATAAGTGTAGAATGGTTAAGAGAGTATTCTAAAGACTTAGAATAGTCTAGGAATGTGTATTAGGACTTATAAGAACCATTAGAATGATCCTAAACAGTGCATGGTACCCCAAGTGACGTAGAGGGTGTATCATGAGTCCTTGGAGGTTCTAACAAGTGTAGAATGGTTAAGAGAGTATTCTAAAGGCTTAGAATGGTCTAGGAATGTGTAATAGGACTTATAATAACCATTAGAATGATCCTAAACAATGCTTGAGTCCCCAAGGGACGTAGAGGGTGTACCATGAGTCCTTGGAGGTTCTAACAAGTGTAGAATGGTTAAGAGAGTGTTCTAAAGGCTTAGAATGGTCTTAGAATGTGTATTAGGACTTATAAGAACCATTCGAATGATCCTAAACATTGCTCGAGTCCCAAGGGACGTAGAGGGTGCAGCATGAGTCCTTGGAGGTTCTAATAAGTGTAGAATGGTTAAGAGAGTATTCTAAAGGCTTAGAATGGTCTAGGAAAGTGTACTAGGACTTATAATAACCATTAGAATGATCCTAAACATTGCATGGTACCGCAAGGGAAGTAAAGGGTGTAGCATGAGTCCTTGGAGGTTCTAACAAGTGTAGAATGGTTAAGAGAGTGTTCTAAAGGCTTAGAATGGTCTAGGAATGTTTATTAGGACTTATAATTACCATTAGAATGATCCTAAACATTGCATGGTACCACAAGGGTCGTAGAGGGTGAACCATGAGTCCTTGGAGGTTCTAACGAGTGTAGAATGGTTAAGAGAGTATTCTAAAGGCTTAGAATGGTCTAGGAATGTGTATTAGGACTTATAATAACCATTAGAATGATCCTTAACATTGCATGTTACACCTAGGGACGTAGAGGGTGTAGCATGAATCCTTGGAGGTTCTAACAAGATTAGAATGGTTGAGAGTATTCTAAAGGCTTAGAATGGTCTAGGAATGTGTATTAGGACTTATAAGAACCAATAGAATGATCCTAAACATTGCTCGAGTCCCCAAGGGACATAGAGGGTGTAGCATGAGTCCGTGGAGGTTCTAATAAGTGTAGAATGGTTAAGAGAGTATCCTAAAGACTTAGAATGGTCTAGGAATGTATATTAGGACTTATAAGAACCATTAGAATGATCCTAAACAGTGCATGGTACCCCAAGTGACGTAGAGGGTGTATCATGAGTCCTTGGAGGTTCTAATAAGTGTAGAATGGTTAAGAGAGTATTCTAAAGGCTTAGAATGGTCTAGGAATGTGTACTAGGGCTTATAATAACCATTAGAATGATCCTAAACATTGCATGGTACCCCATGGGATGTAGATGGTGTAGCATGAGTCCTTGGAGGTTCTAACAAGTGTAGAATGGTTAGGAGAGTATTCTAAAGGCTTAGAATGGTCTAGGAATGTGTATTAGGACTTATAATAACCATTAGAATGATCCTAAACAATGCTTGAGTCCCCAAGGGACGTAGAGGGTGTACCATGAGTCCTTGGAGGTTCTAACAAGTGTAGAATGGTTAAGAGAGTGTTCTAAAGGCTTAGAATGTGTATTAGGACTTATAAGAACCATTCGAATGATCCTAAACATTGCTCGAGTCCCCAAGGGACGTAGAGGGTGCAGCATGAGTCCTTGGAGGTTCTAATAAGTGTAGAATGGTTAAGAGAGTATTCTAAAGGCTTAGAATGGTCTAGGAAAGTGTACTAGGACTTATAATAACCATTAGAATGATCCTAAACATTGCATGGTACCGCAAGGGAAGTAAAGGGTGTAGCATGAGTCCTTGGAGGTTCTAACAAGTGTAGAATGGTTAAGAGAGTGTTCTAAAGGCTTAGAATGGTCTAGGAATGTTTATTAGGACTTATAATAACCATTAGAATGATCCTAAACATTGCATGGTACCACAAGGGTCGTAGAGGGTGAACCATGAGTCCTTGGAGGTTCTAACGAGTGTAGAATGGTTAAGAGAGTATTCTAAAGGCTTAGAATGGTCTAGAAATGTGTATTAGGACTTATAATAACCATTAGAATGATCCTTAACATTGCATGTTACACCTAGGGACGTAGAGGGTGTAGCATGAATCCTTGGAGGTTCTAACAAGATTAGAATGGTTGAGAGTATTCTAAAGGCTTAGAATGGTCTAGGAATGTGTATTAGGACTTATAAGAACCAATAGAATGATCCTAAACATTGCTCGAGTCCCCAAGGGACATAGAGGGTGTAGCATGAGTCCGTGGAGGTTCTAATAAGTGTAGAATGGTTAAGAGAGTATTCTAAAGACTTAGAATGGTCTAGGAATGTGTATTAGGACTTATAAGAACCATTAGAATGATCTTAAATAGTGCATGGTACCCCAAGTGATGTAGAGGGTGTATCATGAGTCCTTGGAGGTTCTAATAAGTGTAGAATGGTTAAGAGAGTATTCTAAAGGCTTAGAATGGTCTAGGAATGTGTACTAGTGCTTATAATAACCATTAGAATGATCCTAAACATTGCATGGTACCCCATGGGATGTAGATGGTGTAGCATGAGTCCTTGGAGGTTCTAACAAGTGTAGAATGGTTAGGAGGGTATTCTAAAGGCTTAGAATGGTCTAGGAATGTGTATTAGGACTTATAATAACCATTAGAATGATCCTAAACAATGCTTGAGTCCCCAAGGGACATAGAGGGTGTACCATGAGTCCTTGGAGGTTCTAACAAGTGTAGAATGGTTAAGAGAGTGTTCTAAAGGCTTAGAATGGTCTTAGAATGTGTATTAGGACTTATAAGAACCATTCGAATGGTCCTAAACATTGCTCGAGTCCCCAAGGGACGTAGAGGGTGCAGCATGAGTCCTTGGAGGTTCTAATAAGTGTAGAATGGTTAAGAGAGTATTCTAAAGGCTTAGAATGGTCTAGGAAAGTGTACTAGGACTTATAATAACCATTAGAATGATCCTAAACATTGCATGGTACCGCAAGGGAAGTAAAGGGTGTAGCATGAGTCCTTGGAGGTTCTAACAAGTGTAGAATGGTTAAGAGAGTGTTCTAAAGGCTTAGAATGGTCTAGGAATGTTTATTAGGACTTATAATAACCATTAGAATGATCCTAAACATTGCATGGTACCACAAGGGTCGTAGAGGGTGAACCATGAGTCCTTGGAGGTTCTAACGAGTGTAGAATGGTTAAGAGAGTATTCTAAAGGCTTAGAATGGTCTAGAAATGTGTATTAGGACTTATAATAACCATTAGAATGATCCTTAACATTGCATGTTACACCTAGGGACGTAGAGGGTGTAGCATGAATCCTTGGAGGTTCTAACAAGATTAGAATGGTTGAGAGTATTCTAAAGGCTTAGAATGGTCTAGGAATGTGTATTAGGACTTATAAGAACCAATAGAATGATCCTAAACATTGCTCGAGTCCCCAAGGGACATAGAGGGTGTAGCATGAGTCCGTGGAGGTTCTAATAAGTGTAGAATGGTTAAGAGAGTATTCTAAAGACTTAGAATGGTCTAGGAATGTGTATTAGGACTTATAAGAACCATTAGAATGATCTTAAATAGTGCATGGTACCCCAAGTGATGTAGAGGGTGTATCATGAGTCCTTGGAGGTTCTAATAAGCGTAGAATGGTTAAGAGAGTATTCTAAAGGCTTAGAATGGTCTAGGAATGTGTACTAGTGCTTATAATAACCATTAGAATGATCCTAAACATTGCATGGTACCCCATGGGATGTAGATGGTGTAGCATGAGTCCTTGGAGGTTCTAACAAGTGTAGAATGGTTAGGAGGGTATTCTAAAGGCTTAGAATGGTCTAGGAATGTGTATTAGGACTTATAATAACCATTAGAATGATCCTAAACAATGCTTGAGTCCCCAAGGGACATAGAGGGTGTACCATGAGTCCTTGGAGGTTCTAACAAGTGTAGAATGGTTAAGAGAGTGTTCTAAAGGCTTAGAATGGTCTTAGAATGTGTATTAGGACTTATAAGAACCATTCGAATGGTCCTAAACATTGCTCGAGTCCCCAAGGGACGTAGAGGGTGCAGCATGAGTCCTTGGAGGTTCTAATAAGTGTAGAATGGTTAAGAGAGTATTCTAAAGGCTTAGAATGGTCTAGGAAAGTGTACTAGGACTTATAATAACCATTAGAATGATCCTAAACATTGCATGGTACCGCAAGGGAAGTAAAGGGTGTAGCATGAGTCCTTGGAGGTTCTAACAAGTGTAGAATGGTTAAGAGAGTGTTCTAAAGGCTTAGAATGGTCTAGGAATGTTTATTAGGACTTATAATAACCATTAGAATGATCCTAAACATTGCATGGTACCACAAGGGTCGTAGAGGGTGAACCATGAGTCCTTGGAGGTTCTAACGAGTGTAGAATGGTTAAGAGAGTATTCTAAAGGCTTAGAATGGTCTAGGAATGTGTATTAGGACTTATAATAACCATTAGAATGATCCTTAACATTGCATGTTACACCTAGGGACGTAGAGGGTGTAGCATGAATCCTTGGAGGTTCTAACAAGATTAGAATGGTTGAGAGTATTCTAAAGGCTTAGAATGGTCTAGGAATGTGTATTAGGACTTATAAGAACCAATAGAATGATCCTAAACATTGCTCGAGTCCCCAAGGGACATAGAGGGTGTAGCATGAGTCCGTGGAGGTTCTAATAAGTGTAGAATGGTTAAGAGAGTATTCTAAAGACTTAGAATGGTCTAGGAATGTGTATTAGGACTTATAAGAACCATTAGAATGATCCTAAACAGTGCATGGTACCCCAAGTGACGTAGAGGGTGTATCATGAGTCCTTGGAGGTTCTAATAAGTGTAGAATGGTTAAGAGAGTATTCTAAAGGCTTAGAATGGTCTAGGAATGTGTACTAGGGCTTATAATAACCATTAGAATGATCCTAAACATTGCATGGTACCCCATGGGATGTAGAGGGTGTAGCATGAGTCCGTGGAGGTTCTAATAAGTGTAGAATGGTTAAGAGAGTATTCTAAAGACTTAGAATGGTCTAGGAATGTGTATTAGGACTTATAAGAACCATTAAAATGATCCTAAACAGTGCATGGTACCCCAAGTGACGTAGAGGGTGTATCATGAGTCCTTGGAGGTTCTAATAAGTGTAGAATGGTTAAGAGAGTATTCTAAAGGCTTAGAATGGTCTAGGAATGTGTACTAGGGCTTATAATAACCATTAGAATGATCCTAAACATTGCATGGTACCCCATGGGATGTAGAGGGTGTAGCATGAGTCCTTGGAGGTTCTAAAAAGTGTAGAATGGTTAGGAGAGTATTCTAAAGGCTTAGAATGGTCTAGGAATGTGTATTAGGACTTATAATAACCATTAGAATGATCCTAAACATTGCATGGTACCCCAAGGGACGTAGAGGGTGTAGCATGAGTCCTTGTAGGTTCAAACAAGTGTAGAACGGTTAAGAGAGTATTCTAAAGGCTTAGAATGGTCTAGGAATGTGTATTAGGACTTATAAGAACCAATAGAATGATCCTAAACATTGCTCGAGTCCCCAAGGGACGTAGAGGATGCAGCATGAGTCCTTGGAGGTTCTAATAAGTGTAGAATGGTTAAGAGAGTATTGTAAAGGATTAGAATGGTCTAGGAATGTGTATTAGGACTTATAAGAACCATTAGAATGATCCAAAACATTGCATGGTACCCCAAGGGAAGTAGAGGGTGTAGCAAGAGTCCTTGGAGGTTCTAACAAGTGTAGAATGGTTAAGAGAGTGTTCTAAAGGCTTAGAATGGTCTAGGAATGTGTATTAGGACTTATAATAACCATTAGAATGATCCTAAACATTGCATGGTACCACAAGGGACGTAGAGGGTGTAGCATGAGTCCTTGGAGGTTCTAACAAGTGTAGAATGGTTAAGAGAGTATTCTAAAGGCTTAGAATGGTCTAGGAATGTGTAATAGGACTTATAATAACCATTAGAATGATCCTAAACAATGCTCGAGTCCCCAAGGGACGTAGAGGGTGTACCATGAGTCCTTGGAGGTTCTAACAAGTGTAGAATGGTTAAGAGAGTGTTCTAAAGGCTTAGAATGGTCTTAGAATGTGTATTAGGACTTATAAGAACCATTCGAATGATCCTAAACATTGCTCGAGTCTCCAAGGGACGTTGAGGGTGCAGCATGAGTCCTTGGAGGTTCTAATAAGTGTAGAATGGTTAAGAGAGTATTCTAAAGGCTTAGAATGGTCTAGGAAAGTGTACTAGGACTTATAATAACCATTAGAATGATCCTAAACATTGCATGGTACTGCAAGGGAAGTAAAGGGTGTAGCATGAGTCCTTGGAGGTTCTAACAAGTGTAGAATGGTTAAGAGAGTGTTCTAAAGGCTTAGAATGGTCTAGGAATGTGTATTAGGACTTATAATAACCATTAGAATGATCCTAAACATTGCATGGTACCACAAGGGACGTAGAGGGTGAACCATGAGTCCTTTGAGATTCTAACAAGTGTACAATGGTTAAGAGAGTATTCTAAAGGCATAGAATGGTCTAGGAATGTGTATTAGGACTTATAATAACCATTAGAATGATCCTTAACATTGCATGGTACACCTAGGGACGTAGAGGGTGTAGCATGAATCCTTGGAGGTTCTAACAAGTGTAGAATGGTTAAGAGAGTATTCTAAAGGCTTAGAATGGTCTAGGAATGTGTATTAGGACTTATAAGAACCAATAGAATGATCCTAAACATTGCTCGAGTCCCCAAGGGACATAGAGGGTGTAGCATGAGTCCGTGGAGGTTCTAATAAGTGTAGAATGGTTAAGAGAGTATTCTAAAGGCTTAGAATGGTCTAGGAATGTGTATTAGGACTTATAAGAACCATTATAATGATCCTAAACAGTGCATGGTACCCGAAGGGACGTAGAGGGTGTAGCATGAGTCCTTGTAGGTTCAAACAAGTGTAGAACGGTTAAGAGAGTATTCTAAAGGCTTAGAATGGTCTAGGAATGTGTATTAGGACTTATAAGAACCAATAGAATGATCTTAAACAATGCTCGAGTCCCCAAGGGACGTAGAGGGTGTACCATGAGTCCTTGGAGGTTCTAACAAGTGTAGAATGGTTAAGAGAGTGTTCTAAAGGCTTAGAATGGTCTTAGAATGTGTATTAGGACTTATAAGAACCATTCAAATGATCCTAAACATTGCTCGAGTCCCCAAGGGACGTTGAGGGTGCAGCATGAGTCCTTGGAGGTTCTAATAAGTGTAGAATGGTTAAGAGAGTATTCCAAAGGCTTAGAATGGTCTAGGAAAGTGTACTAGGACTTATAATAACCATTAGAATGATCCTAAACATTGCATGGTACTGCAAGGGAAGTAAAGGGTGTAGCATGAGTCCTTGGAGGTTCTAACAAGTGCAGAATGGTTAAGAGAGTGTTCTAAAGGCTTAGAATGGTCTAGGAATGTGTATTAGGACTTATAATAACCATTAGAATGATCCTAAACATTGCATGGTACCACAAGGGACGTAGAGGGTGAACCATGAGTCCTTGGAGGTTCTAACAAGTGTAGAATGGTTAACAGAGTATTCTAAAGGCATAGAATGGTCTAGGAATGTGTATTAGGACTAATAATAACCATTAGAATGATCCTTAACATTGCATGGTACACCTAGGGACGTAGAGGGTGTAGCATGAATCCTTGGAGGTTCTAACAAGTGTAGAATGGTTAAGAGAGTATTCTAAAGGCTTAGAATGGTCTAGGAATGTGTATTAGGACTTATAAGAACCAATAGAATGATCCTAAACATTGCTCGAGTCCCCAAGGGACATAGAGGGTGTAGCATGAGTCCGTGGAGGTTCTAATAAGTGTAGAATGGTTAAGAGAGTATTCTAAAGGCTTAGAATGGTCTAGGAATGTGTATTAGGACTTATAAGAACCATTATAATGATCCTAAACAGTGCATGGTACCCGAAGGGACGTAGAGGGTGTAGCATGAGTCCTTGTAGGTTCAAACAAGTGTAGAACGGTTAAGAGAGTATTCTAAAGGCTTAGAATGGTCTAGGAATGTGTATTAGGACTTATAAGAACCAATAGAATGATCCTAAACATTGCTCGAGTCCCCAAGGGACGTAGAGGGTGTACCATGAGTCCTTGGAGGTTCTAACAAGTGTAGAATGGTTAAGAGAGTGTTCTAAAGGCTTAAATGGTCTTAGAATGTGTATTAGGACTTATAAGAACCATTCGAATGATCCTAAACATTGCTCGAGTCCCCAAGGGACGTAGAGGGTGCAGCATGAGTCCTTGGAGGTTCTAATAAGTGTAGAATGGTTAAGAGAGTATTCTAAAGGCTTAGAATGGTCTAGGAAAGTGTACTAGGACTTATAATAACCATTAGAATGATCCTAAACATTGCATGGTACCGCAAGGGAAGTAAAGGGTGTAGCATGAGTCCTTGGTGGTTCTAACAAGTGTAGAATGGTTAAGAGAGTGTTCTAAAGGCTTAGAATGGTCTAGGAATGTGTATTAGGACTTATAATAACCATTAAAATGATCCTAAACATTGCATGGTACCCCATGGGATGTAGAGGGTGTAGCATGAGTCCTTGGAGGTTCTAACAAGTGTAGAATGGTTAAGAGAGTGTTCTAAAGGCTTAGAATGGTCTAGGAATGTGTATAAGGATTTATAAGAACCATTAGAATGATCCTAAACATTGCATGGTACCCCAAGGGAAGTAGAGGGTGTAGCATGAGTCCTTGGAGGTTCTAACAAGTGTAGAATGGTTAAGAGAGTGTTCTAAAGGCTTAGAATGGTCTTAGAATGTGTATTAGAACTTATAAAAACCATTAGAATGATCCTAAACATTGCTCGAGTCCCCAAGGGACGTAGAGGGTGGAACATGAGTCCTTGGAGGTTCTAATAAGTGTAGAATGGTTAAGAGAGTATTCTAAAGGCTTAGAATGGTCTAGGAAAGTGTTCTAGGACTTATAATAACCATTAGAATGATCCTAAACATTGCATGGTACCCCATGGGATGTAGAGGGTGTAGCATGAGTCCTTGGAGGTTCTAACAAGTGTAGAATGGTTAAGAGAGTGTTCTAAAGGCTTAGAATGGTCTAGGAATGTGTATAAGGACTTATAAGAACCATTAGAATGATCCTAAACATTGCATGGTACCCCAAGGGAAGTAGAGGGTGTAGCATGAGTCCTTGTAGGTTCAAATAAGTGTAGAACGGTTAAGAGAGTATTCTAAAGGCTTAGAATGGTCTCGGAATGTGTATTAGGACTTATAAGAACCAATAGAATGATCCTAAACATTGCTCGAGTCCCCAAGGGACGTAGAGGGTGCAGCATGAGTCCTTGGAGGTTCTAATAAGTGTAGAATGGTTAAGAGAGTATTCTAAAGGCTTAGAATGGTCTAGGAAAGTGTACTAGGACTTATAATAACCATTAGAATGATCCTAAACATTGCATGGTACCGCAAGGGAAGTAAAGGGTGTAGCATGAGTCCTTGGTGGTTCTAACAAGTGTAGAATGGTTAAGAGAGTGTTCTAAAGGCTTAGAATGGTCTAGGAATGTGTATTAGGACTTATAATAACCATTAGAATGATCCTAAACATTGCATGGTACCACAAGGGACGTAGAGGGTGAACCATGAGTCCTTGGAGGTTCTAAGAAGTGTAGAATGGTTAAGAGAGTATTCTAAAGGCTTAGAATGGTCTAGGAATGTGTATTAGGACTTATAATAACCATTAGAATGATCCTAAACATTGCATGGTACCCCAAGGGACGTTGAGGGTGTAGCATGAGTCCTTGTAGGTTCAAAGAAGTGTAGAACGGTTAAGAGAGTATTCTAAAGGCTTAGAATGGTCTAGGAATGTGTATTAGGACTTATAATAACCATTAGAATGATCCTAAACATTGCATGGTACCCCAAGGGACGTAGAGGGTGAACCATGAGTCCTTGGTGGTTCTAACAAGTGTAGAATGGTTAAGAGAGTGTTCTAAAGGCTTAGAATGGTCTAGGAATGTGTATTAGGACTTATAATAACCATTAGAATGATCCTAAACATTGCATGGTACCACAAGGGACGTAGAGGGTGAACCATGAGTCCTTGGAGGTTCTAACAAGTGTAGAATGGTTAAGAGAGTATTCTAAAGGCTTAGAATGGTCTAGGAATGTGTATATGGACTTATAATAACCATTAGAATGATCCTAAACATTGCATGGTACCCCAAGGGACGTTGAGGGTGTGTAGCATGAGTCCTTGTAAGTTCAAATAAGTGTAGAACAGTTAAGAGAGTATTCTAAAGGCTTAGAATGGTCTCGGAATGTGTATTAGGACTTATAAGAACCAATAGAATGATCCTAAACATTGCTCGAGTCCCCAAGGGACGTAGAGGGTGCAGCATGAGTCCTTGGAGGTTCTAATAAGTGTAGAATGGTTAAGAGAGTATTCTAAAGGATTAGAATGGTCTAGGAATGTGTATTAGGACTTATAAGAACCATTAGAATGATCCAAAACATTGCATGGTACCCCAAGGGAAGTAGAGGGTGTAGCAAGAGTCCTTGGAGGTTCTAACAAGTGTAGAATGGTTAAGAGAGTGTTCTAAAGGCTTAGAATGGTCTAGGAATGTGTATTAGGACTTATAATAACCATTAGAACGATCCTAAACATTGCATGGTACCACAAGGGACGTAGAGGGTGTAGCATGAGTCCTTGGAGGTTCTAACAAGTGTAGAATGGTTAAGAGAGTATTCTAAAGGCTTAGAATGGTCTAGGAATGTGTATTAGGACTTATAAGAACCATTCGAATGATCCTATACATTGCTCGAGTCCCCAAGGGACGTAGAGGGTGCAGCATGAGTCCTTGGAGGTTCTAATAAGTGTAGAATGGTTAAGAGAGTATTCTAAAGGCTTAGAATGGTCTAGGAAAGTGTACTAGGACTTATAATAACCATTAGAATGATCCTAAACATTGCATGGTATCGCAAGGGAAGTAAAGGGTGTAGCATGAGTCCTTGGAGGTTCTAACAAGTGTAGAATGGTTAAGAGAGTGTTCTAAAGGTTTAGAATGGTCTAGGAATGTGTATTAGGACTTATAATAACCATTAGAATGATCCTAAACATTGCATGGTACCACAAGGGACGTAGAGGGTGAACCATGACTCCTTGGAGGTTCTAACGAGTGTAGAATGGTTAAGAGAGTATTCTAAAGGCATAGAATGGTCTAGGAATGTGTATTAGGACTTATAATAACCATTAGAATGATCCTTAACATTGCATGGTACACCTAGGGACGTAGAGGGTGTAGCATGAATCCTTGGAGGTTCTAACAAGTGTAGAATGGTTAAGAGAGTATTCTAAAGGCTTAGAATGGTCTAGAATGTGTATTAGGACTTATAAGAGGCAATAGAATGATCCTAAACATTGCTCGAGTCCCCAAGGGACATAGAGGGTGTAGCATGAGTCCGTGGAGGTTCTAATAAGTGTAGAATGGTTAAGAGAGTATTCTAAAGGCTTAGAATGGTCTAGGAATGTGTATTAGGACTTATAAGAACCATTAGAATGATCCTAAACAGTGCATGGTACCCCAAGTGACGTAGAGGGTGTATCATGAGTCCTTGGAGGTTCTAACAAGTGTAGAATGGTTAAGAGAGTATTCTAAAGGCTTAGAATGGTCTAGGAATGTGTACTAGGACTTATAATAACCATTAGAATGATCCTAAACATTGCATGGTACCCCATGGGATGTAGAGGGTGTAGCATGAGTCCTTGGAGGTTCTAACAAGTGTAGAATGGTTAAGAGAGTGTTCTAAAGGCTTAGAATGGTCTAGGAATGTGTATAAGGATTTATAAGAACCATTAGAATGATCCTAAACATTGCATGGTACCCCAAGGGAAGTAGAGGGTGTAGCATGAGTCCTTGGAGGTTCTAACAAGTGTAGAATGGTTAAGAGAGTGTTCTAAAGGCTTAGAATGGTCTTAGAATGTGTATTAGAACTTATAAAAACCATTAGAATGATCCTAAACATTGCTCGAGTCCCCAAGGGACGTAGAGGGTGGAACATGAGTCCTTGGAGGTTCTAATAAGTGTAGAATGGTTAAGAGAGTATTCTAAAGGCTTAGAATGGTCTAGGAAAGTGTACTAGGACTTATAATAACCATTAGAATGATCCTAAACATTGCATGGTACCCCATGGGATGTAGAGGGTGTAGCATGAGTCCTTGGAGGTTCTAACAAGTTTAGAATGGTTAAGAGAGTGTTCTAAAGGCTTAGAATGGTCTAGGAATGTGGATAAGGACTTATAAGAACCATTAGAATGATCCTAAACATTGCATGGTACCCCAAGGGAAGTAGAGGGTGTAGCATGAGTCCTTGTAGGTTCAAATAAGTGTAGAACGGTTAAGAGAGTATTCTAAAGGCTTAGAATGGTCTCGGAATGTGTATTAGGACTTATAAGAACCAATAGAATGATCCTAAACATTGCTCGAGTCCCCAAGGGACGTAGAGGGTGCAGCATGAGTCCTTGGAGGTTCTAATAAGTGTAGAATGGTTAAGAGAGTATTCTAAAGGCTTAGAATGGTCTAGGAAAGTGTACTAGGACTTATAATAACCATTAGAATGATCCTAAACATTGCATGGTACCCCAAGGGAAGTAAAGGGTGTAGCATGAGTCCTTGGAGGTTCTAACAAGTGTAGAATGGTTAAGAGAGTGTTCGAAAGGCTTAGAATGGTCTAGGAATGTGTATTAGGACTTATAATAACCATTAGCATGGTACCACAAGGACGTAGAGGGTGTACCATGAGTCCTTGGAGGTTCTAACAAGTGTAGAATGGTTAAGAGAGTATTCTAAAGGAATAGAATGGTCTAGGAATGTGTATTAGGACTTATAATAACCATTAGAATGATCCTAAACAGTGCATGGTACACCTAGGGACGTAGAGGGTGTAGCTTGAATCCTTGGAGGTTCTAACAAGATTAGAATGGTTAAGAGAGTATTCTAAAGGCTTAGAATGGTCTAGGAATGTGTATTAGGACTTATAAGAACCAATAGAATGATCCTAAACATTGCTCGAGTCCCCAAGGGACATAGAGGGTGTAGCATGAGTCCGTGGAGGTTCTAATAAGTGTAGAATGGTTAAGAGAGTATTCTAAAGGCTTAGAATGGTCTAGGAATGTGTATTAGGACTTATAAGAACCATTAGAATGATACTAAACAGTGCATGGTACCCCAAGTGACATAGAGGGTGTATCATGAGTCCTTGGAGGTTCTAACAAGCGTAGAATGGTTAAGAGAGTATTCTAAAGGCTTAGAATGGTCTAGGAATGTGTACTAAGGCTTATAATAACCATTAGAATCATCCTAAACATTGCATGGTACCCCATGGGATGTAGAGGGTGTAGCATGAGTCCTTGGAGGTTCTAACAAGTGTAGAATGGTTAAGAGAGTATTCTAAAGGCTTAGAATGGTCTAGGAATGTCTATTAGGACTTATAATAACCATTAGAATGATCCTAAACATTGCATGGTACCCCAAGGGACGTAGAGGGTGTAGCATGAGTCCTTGTAGGTTCAAACAAGTGAAGAACGGTTAAGAGAGTATTCTAAAGGCTTAGAATGGTCTAGGAATGTGTATTAGGACTTATAAGAACCAATAGAATGATCGTAAACATTGCTCGAGTCCCCAAGGGACGTAGAGGGTGCAGCATGAGTCCTTGGAGGTTCTAATAAGTGTAGAATGGTTAAGAGAGTATTCTAAAGGATTAGAATGGTCTAGGAATGTGTATTAGGACTTATAAGAACCATTAGAATGATCCAAAACATTGCATGGTACCCCAAGGGAAGTAGAGGGTGTAGCAAGAGTCCTTGCAGGTTCTAACAAGTGTAGAATGGTTAAGAGAGTGTTCTAAAGGCATAGAATGGTCTAGGAATGTGTATTAGGACTTATAATAACCATTAGAATGATCCTAAACATTGCATGGTACCACAAGGGACGTAGAGGGTGTACCATGAGTCCTTGGAGGTTCTAACAAGTGTAGAATGGTTAAGAGAGTATTCTAAAGGCTTAGAATGGTCTAGGAATGTGTAATAGGACTTATAATAACCATTAGAATGATCCTAAACTATGCTTGAGTCCCCAAGGGACGTAGAGGGTGTACCATGAGTCCTTGGAGGTTCTAACAAGTGTAGAATGGTTAAGAGAGTGTTCTAAAGGCTTAGAATGGTCTCGGAATGTGTATTAGGACTTATAAGAACCAATAGAATGATCCTAAACATTGCTTGAGTCCCCAAGGGACGTAGAGGGTGCAGCATGAGTCCTTGGAGGTTCTAATAAGTGTAGAATGGTTAAGAGAGTATTCTAAAGGATTAGAATGGTCTAGGAATGTGTATTAGGACTTATAAGAACCATTAGAATGATCCAAAACATTGCATGGTACCCCAAGGGAAGTAGAGGGTGTAGCAAGAGTCCTTGCAGGTTCTAACAAGTGTAGAATGGTTAAGAGAGTGTTCTAAAGGCATAGAATGGTCTAGGAATGTGTACTAGGACTTATAATAACCATTAGAATGATCCTAAACATTGCATGGTACCCCAAGGGACGTAGAGGGTGTAGCATGAGTCCTTGTAGGTTCAAACAAGTGTAGAACGGTTAAGAGAGTATTCTAAAGGCTTAGAATGGTCTAGGAATGTGTATTAGGACTTATAAGAACCAATAGAATGATCCTAAACATTGCTCGAGTCCCCAAGGGACGTAGAGGGTGCAGCATGAGTCCTTGGAGGTTCTAA
Organism: Crotalaria pallida; assembly: GCA_037953625.1. NCBI lineage: Eukaryota > Viridiplantae > Streptophyta > Magnoliopsida > Fabales > Fabaceae > Crotalaria > Crotalaria pallida. The sequence continues at coordinate 58,804,160 of CM075655.1, read as the reverse complement.
TAAGTGTAGAATGGTTAAGAGAGTATTCTAAAGGATTAGAATGGTCTAGGAATGTGTATTAGGACTTATAAGAACCATTAGAATGATCCAAAACATTGCATGGTACCCCAAGGGAAGTAGAGGGTGTAGCAAGAGTCCTTGCAGGTTCTAACAAGTGTAGAATGGTTAAGAGAGTGTTCTAAAGGCATAGAATGGTCTAGGAATGTGTATTAGGACTTATAATAACCATTAGAATGATCCTAAACATTGCATGGTACCACAAGGGACGTAGAGGGTGTACCATGAGTCCTTGGAGGTTCTAACAAGTGTAGAATGGTTAAGAGAGTATTCTAAAGGCTTAGAATGGTCTAGGAAAGTGTACTAGGACTTATAATAACCATTAGAATGATCCTAAACATTGCATGGTACTGCAAGGGAAGTAAAGGGTGTAGCATGAGTCCTTGGAGGTTCTAACAAGTGTAGAATGGTTAAGAGAGTGTTCTAAAGGCTTAGAATGGTCTAGGAATGTGTATTAGGACTTATAATAACCATTAGAATGATCCTAAACATTGCATGGTACCCCAAGTGACGTAGAGGGTGTATCATGAGTCCTTGGAGGTTCTAACAAGTGTAGAATGGTTAAGAGAGTATTCTAAAGGCTTAGAATGGTCTAGGAATGTGTACTAGGACTTATAATAACCATTAGAATGATCCTAAACATTGCATGGTACCCCATGGGATGTAGAGGGTGTAGCATGAGTCCTTGGAGGTGCTAACAAGTGTAGAATGGTTAAGAGAGTATTCTAAAGGCTTAGAATGGTCTAGGAATGTGTATTAGGACTTATAAGAACCATTAGAATGATCCAAAACATTGCATGGTACCCCAAGGGAAGTAGAGGGTGTAGCAAGAGTCCTTGGAGGTTCTAACAAGTGTAGAATGGTTAAGAGAGTGTTCTAAAGGCTTAGAATCGTCTAGGAATGTGTATTAGGACTTATAATAACCATTAGAATGATCCTAAACATTGCATGGTACCACAAGGGAAGTAGAGGGTGTAGCAAGAGTCCTTGGAGGTTCTAACAAGTGTAGAATGGTTAAGAGAGTGTTCTAAAGGCTTAGAATGGTCTAGGAATGTGTATTAGGACTTATAAGAACCATTAGAATGATCCTAAACAGTGCATGGTACCCCAAGTGACGTAGAGGGTGTATCATGAGTCCTTGGAGGTTCTAACAAGTGTAGAATGGTTAAGAGAGTATTCTAAAGGCTTAGAATGGTCTAGGAATGTGTACTAGGGCTTATAATAACCATTAGAATGATCCTAAACATTGCATGGTACCCCATGGGATGTAGAGGGTGTAGCATGAGTCCTTGGAGGTTCTAACAAGTGTAGAATGGTTAAGAGAGTATTCTAAAGGCTTAGAATGGTCTAGGAATGTGTATTAGGACTTATAATAACCATTAGAATGATCCTAAACATTGCATGGTATCCCAAGGGACGTAGAGGGTGTAGCATGAGTCCTTGTAGGTTCAAACAAGTGTAGAACGGTTAAGAGAGTGTTCTAAAGGCTTAGAATGGTCTAGGAATGTGTATTAGGACTTATAAGAACCAATAGAATGATCCTAAACATTGCTCGAGTCCCGAAGGGACGTAGAGGGTGCAGCATGAGTCCTTGGAGGTTCTAACAAGTGTAGAATGGTTAAGAGAGTATTCTAAAGGATTAGAATGGTCTAGGAATGTGTATTAGGACTTATAAGAACCATTAGAATGATCCAAAACATTGCATGGTACCCCAAGAGAAGTAGAGGGTGTAGCAAGAGTCCTTGGAGGTTCTAACAAGTGTAGAATGGTTAAGAGAGTGTTCTAAAGGCTTAGAATGGTCTTAGAATGTGTATTAGGACTTATAAGAACCATTTGAATGATCCTAAACATTGCATGGTACCCCAAGTGACGTAGAGGGTGTATCATGAGTCCTTGGAGGTTCTAACAAGTGTAGAATGGTTAAGAGAGTATTCTAAAGGCTTAGAATGGTCTAGGAATGTGTACTAGGGCTTATAATAACCATTAGAATGATCCTAAACATTGCATGGTACCCCATGGGATGTAGAGGGTGTAGCATGAGTCCTTGGAGGTGCTAACAAGTGTAGAATGGTTAAGAGAGTATTCTAAAGGCTTAGAATGGTCTAGGAATGTGTATTAGGACTTATAAGAACCATTAGAATGATCCAAAACATTGCATGGTACCCCAAGGGAAGTAGAGGGTGTAGCAAGAGTCCTTGGAGGTTCTAACAAGTGTAGAATGGTTAAGAGAGTGTTCTAAAGGCTTAGAATCGTCTAGGAATGTGTATTAGGACTTATAATAACCATTAGAATGATCCTAAACATTGCATGGTACCACAAGGGAAGTAGAGGGTGTAGCAAGAGTCCTTGGAGGTTCTAACAAGTGTAGAATGGTTAAGAGAGTGTTCTAAAGGCTTAGAATGGTCTAGGAATGTGTATTAGGACTTATAAGAACCATTAGAATGATCCTAAATAGTGCATGGTACCCCAAGTGACGTAGAGGGTGTATCATGAGTCCTTGGAGGTTCTAACAAGTGTAGAATGGTTAAGAGAGTATTCTAAAGGCTTAGAATGGTCTAGGAATGTGTACTAGGGCTTATAATAACCATTAGAATGATCCTAAACATTGCATGGTACCCCATGGGATGTAGAGGGTGTAGCATGAGTCCTTGGAGGTTCTAACAAGTGTAGAATGGTTAAGAGAGTATTCTAAAGGCTTAGAATGGTCTAGGAATGTGTATTAGGACTTATAATAACCATTAAAATGATCCTAAACATTGCATGGTACCCCAAGGAACGTAGAGGGTGTACCATGAGTCCTTGAAGGTTCTAACAAGTGTAGAATGGTTAAGAGAGTGTTCTAAAGGCTTAGAATGGTCTTAGAATGTGTATTAGGACTTATAAGAACCATTCGAATGATCCTAAACATTGCTCGAGTCCCCAAGGGACGTAGAGGGTGCAGCATGAGTCCTTGGAGTTTCTAATAAGTGTAGAATGGTTAAGAGAGTATTCTAAAGGCTTAGAATGGTCTAGGAAAGTGTACTAGGACTTATAATAACCATTAGAATGATCCTAAACATTGCATGGTACCGCAAGGGAAGTAAAGGGTGTAGCATGAGTCCTTGGAGGTTCTAACAAGTGTAGAATGGTTAAGAGAGTGTTCTAAAGGCTTAGAATGGTCTAGGAATGTGTATTAGGACTTAGAATAACCATTAGAATGATCCTAAACAGTGCATGGTACCCCAAGGGAAGTAGAGGGTGTAGCAAGAGTCCTTGGAGGTTCTAACAAGTGTAGAATGGTTAAGAGAGTGTTCTAAAGGCTTAGAATGGTCTCGGAATGTGTATTAGGACTTATAAGAACCATTAGAATGATCCTAAACAGTGCATGGTACCCCAAGTGACGTAGAGGGTGTATCATGAGTCCTTGGAGGTTCTAACAAGTGTAGAATGGTTAAGAGAGTATTCTAAAGGCTTAGAATGGTCTAGGAATGTGTACTAGGGCTTATAATAACCATTAGAATGATCCTAAACATTGCATGGTACCCCATGGGATGTAGAGGGTGTAGCATGAGTCCTTGGAGGTTCTAACAAGTGTAGAATGGTTAAGAGAGTATTCTAAAGGCTTAGAATGGTCTAGGAATGTGTATTAGGACTTATAATAACCATTAGAATGATCCTAAACATTGCATGGTATCCCAAGGGACGTAGAGGGTGTAGCATGAGTCCTTGTAGGTTCAAACAAGTGTAGAACGGTTAAGAGAGTATTCTAAAGGCTTAGAATGGTCTAGGAATGTGTATTAGGACTTATAAGAACCAATAGAATGATCCTAAACATTGCTCGAGTCCCGAAGGGACGTAGAGGGTGCAGCATGAGTCCTTGGAGGTTCTAACAAGTGTAGAATGGTTAAGAGAGTATTCTAAAGGATTAGAATTGTCTAGGAATGTGTATTAGGACTTATAAGAACCATTAGAATGATCCAAAACATTGCATGGTACCCCAAGGGAAGTAGAGGGTGTAGCAAGAGTCCTTGGAGGTTCTAACAAGTGTAGAATGGTTAAGAGAGTGTTCTAAAGGCTTAGAATGGTCTTAGAATGTGTATTAGGACTTATAAGAACCATTTGAATGATCCTAAACATTGCTCGAGTCCCCAAGGGACGTAGAGGGTGCAGCATGAGTCCTTGGAGGTTCTAATAAGTGTAGAATGGTTAAGAGAGTATTCTAAAGGCTTAGAATGGTCTAGGAAAGTGTACCAGGACTTATAATAACCATTAGAATGATCCTAAACATTGCATGGTACCGCAAGGGAAGTAAAGGGTGTAGCATGAGTCCTTGGAGGTTCTAACAAGTGTAGAATGGTTAAGAGAGTGTTCTAAAGGCTTAGAATGGTCTAGGAATGTGTATTAGGACTTATAATAACCATTAGAATGATCTTAAACAGTGCATGGTACCCCAAGGGAAGTAGAGGGTGTAGCAAGAGTCCTTGGAGGTTCTAACAAGTGTAGAATGGTTAAGAGAGTGTTCTAAAGGCTTAGAATGGTCTAGGAATGTGTATTAGGACTTATAATAACCATTAGAATGATCCTAAACATTGCATGGTACCACATGGGAAGTAGAGGGTGTAGCAAGAGTCCTTGGAGGTTCTAACAAGTGTAGAATGGTTAAGAGAGTGTTCTAAAGGCTTAGAATGGTCTAGGAATGTGTATTAGGACTTATAAGAACCATTAGAATGATCCTAAACAGTGCATGGTACCCCAAGTGACGTAGAGGGTGTATCATGAGTCCTTGGAGGTTCTAACAAGTGTAGAATGGTTAAGAGAGTATTCTAAAGGCTTAGAATGGTCTAGGAATGTGTACTAGGGCTTATAATAACCATTAGAATGATCCTAAACATTGCATGGTACCCCATGGGATGTAGAGGGTGTAGCATGAGTCCTTGGAGGTTCTAACAAGTGTAGAATGGTTAAGAGAGTATTCTAAAGGCTTAGAATGGTTTAGGAATGTGTATTAGGACTTATAATAACCATTAGAATGATCCTAAACAGTGCATGGTACCCCAAGGGAAGTAGAGGGTGTAGCAAGAGTCCTTGGAGGTTCTAACAAGTGTAGAATGGTTAAGAGAGTGTTCTAAAGGCTTAGAATGGTCTTAGAATGTGTATTAGGACTTATAAGAACCATTTGAATGATCCTAAACATTGCTCGAGTCCCCAAGGGACGTAGAGGGTGCAGCATGAGTCCTTGGAGGTTCTAACAAGTGTAGAATGGTTAAGAGAGTGTTCTAAAGGCTTAGAATGGTCTTAGAATGTGTATTAGGACTTATAAGAACCATTTGAATGATCCTAAACATTGCTCGAGTCCCCAAGGGAAGTAGAGGGTGTAGCAAGAGTCCTTGGAGGTTCTAACAAGTGTAGAATGGTTAAGAGAGTGTTCTAAAGGCTTAGAATGGTCTAGGAATGTGTATTAGGACTTATAATAACCATTAGAATGATCCTAAACATTGCATGGTACCGCAAGGGAAGTAAAGGGTGTAGCAAGAGTCCTTGGAGGTTCTAACAAGTGTAGAATGGTTAAGAGAGTGTTCTAAAGGCTTAGAATGGTCTAGGAATGTGTAATAGGACTTATAAGAACCAATAGAATGATCCTAAACATTGCTCGAGTCCCCAAGGGACGTAGAGGGTGCAGCATGAGTCCTTGGAGGTACTAATAAGTGTAGAATGGTTAAGAGAGTATTCTAAAGGCTTAGAATGGTCTAGGAATGTGTATTAGGACTTATAAGAACCATTAGAATGATCCAAAACATTGCATGGTACCCCAAGGGAAGTAGAGGGTGTAGCATGAGTCCTTGGAGGTTCTAACAAGTGTAGAATGGTTAAGAGAGTATTCTAAAGGCTTAGAATGGTCTAGGAATGTGTATTAGGACTTATAATAACCATTAGAATGATCCTAAACATTGCATGGTACCCCAAGGGACGTAGAGGGTGTAGCATGAGTCCTTGTAGGTTCAAACAAGTGTAGAACGGTTAAGAGAGTATTCTAAAGGCTTAGAATGGTCTAGGAATGTGTATTAGGACTTATAAGAACCAATAGAATGATCCTAAACATTGCTCGAGTCCCGAAGGGACGTAGAGGGTGCAGCATGAGTCCTTGGAGGTTCTAATAAGTGTAGAATGGTTAAGAGAGTATTCTAAAGGATTAGAATGGTCTAGGAATGTGTATTAGGACTTATAAGAACCATTAGAATGATCCAAAACATTGCATGGTACCCCAAGGGAAGTAGAGGGTGTAGCAAGAGTCCTTGGAGGTTCTAACAAGTGTAGAATGGTTAAGAGAGTGTTCTAAAGGCTTAGAATGGTCTAGGAATGTGTATTAGGACTTATAAGAACCAATAGAATGATCCTAAACATTGCTCGAGTCCCCAAGGGACGTAGAGGGTGCAGCATGAGTCCTTGGAGGTTCTAATAAGTGTAGAATGGTTAAGAGAGTATTCTAAAGGATTAGAATGGTATAGGAATGTTTATTAGGACTTATAAGAACCATTAGAATGATCCAAAACATTGCATGGTACCCCAAGGGAAGTAGAGTTTGTAGCAAGAGTCCTTGGAGGTTCTAACAAGTGTAGAATGGTTAAGAGAGTGTTCTAAAGGCTTAGAATGGTCTCGGAATGTGTATTAGGACTTATAAGAACCATTAGAATGATCCTAAACAGTGCATGGTACCCCAAGTGACGTAGAGGGTGTAACATGAGTCCTTGGAGGTTCTAACAAGTGTAGAATGGTTAAGAGAGTATTCTAAAGGCTTAGAATGGTCTAGGAATGTGTACTAGGGCTTATAATAACCATTACAATGATCCTAAACATTGCATGGTACCCCATGGGATGTAGAGGGTGTAGCATGAGTCCTTGGAGGTTCTAACAAGTGTAGAATGGTTAAGAGAGTATTCTAAAGGCTTAGAATGGTCTAGGAATGTGTATTAGGACTTATAATAACCATTAGAATGATCCTAAACATTGCATGGTATCCCAAGGGACGTAGAGGGTGTAGCATGAGTCCTTGTAGGTTCAAACAAGTGTAGAACGGTTAAGAGAGTATTCTAAAGGCTTAGAATGGTCTAGGAATGTGTATTAGGACTTATAAGAACCAATAGAATGATCCTAAACATTGCTCGAGTCCCGAAGGGACGTAGAGGGTGCAGCATGAGTCCTTGGAGGTTCTAACAAGTGTAGAATGGTTAAGAGAGTATTCTAAAGGATTAGAATGGTCTAGGAATGTGTATTAGGACTTATAAGAACCATTAGAATGATCCAAAACATTGCATGGTACCCCAAGGGAAGTAGAGGGTGTAGCAAGAGTCCTTGGAGGTTCTAACAAGTGTAGAATGGTTAAGAGAGTGTTCTAAAGGCTTAGAATGGTCTTAGAATGTGTATTAGGACTTATAAGAACCATTTGAATGATCCTAAACATTGCTCGAGTCCCCAAGGGACGTAGAGGGTGCAGCATAAGTCCTTGGAGGTTCTAATAAGTGTAGAATGGTTAAGAGAGTATTCTAAAGGCTTAGAATGGTCTAGGAAAGTGTACCAGGACTTATAATAACCGTTAGAATGATCCTAAACATTGCATGGTACCGCAAGGGAAGTAAAGGGTGTAGCATGAGTCCTTGGAGGTTCTAACAAGTGTAGAATGGTTAAGAGAGTGTTCTAAAGGCTTAGAATGGTCTAGGAATGTGTATTAGGACTTATAATAACCATTAGAATGATCTTAAACAGTGCATGGTACCCCAAGGGAAGTAGAGGGTGTAGCAAGAGTCCTTGGAGGTTCTAACAAGTGTAGAATGGTTAAGAGAGTGTTCTAAAGGCTTAGAATGGTCTAGGAATGTGTATTAGGACTTATAAGAACCAATAGAATGATCCTAAACATTGCTCGAGTCCCCAAGGGACGTAGAGGGTGCAGCATGAGTCCTTGGAGGTTCTAATAAGTGTAGAATGGTTAAGAGAGTATTCTAAAGGATTAGAATGGTATAGGAATGTGTATTAGGACTTATAAGAACCATTAGAATGATCCAAAACATTGCATGGTACCCCAAGGGAAGTAGAGGGTGTAGCAAGAGTCCTTGGAGGTTCTAACAAGTGTAGAATGGTTAAGAGAGTGTTCTAAAGGCTTAGAATGGTCTAGGAATGTGTATTAGGACTTATAAGAACCAATAGAATGATCCTAAACATTGCTCGAGTCCCCAAGGGACGTAGAGGGTGCAGCATGAGTCCTTGGAGGTTCTAATAATTGTAGAATGGTTAAGAGAGTATTCTAAAGGATTCGAATGGTCTAGGAATGTGTATTAGGACTTATAAGAACCATTAGAATGATCCAAAACATTGCATGGTACCCCAAGGGAAGTAGAGGGTGTAGCATGAGTCCTTGGAGGTTCTAACAAGTGTAGAATGGTTAAGAGAGTATTCTAAAGGCTTAGAATGGTCTAGGAATGTGTATTAGGACTTATAATAACCATTAGAATGATCCTAAACATTGCATGGTACCCCAAGGGACGTAGAGGGTGTAGCATGAGTCCTTGTAGGTTCAAACAAGTGTAGAACGGTTAAGAGAGTATTCTAAAGGCTTAGAATGGTCTAGGAATGTGTATTAGGACTTATAAGAACCAATAGAATGATCCTAAACATTGCTCGAGTCCCGAAGGGACGTAAAGGGTGCAGCATGAGTCCTTGGAGGTTCTAATAAGTGTAGAATGGTTAAGAGAGTATTCTAAAGGATTAGAATGGTCTAGGAATGTGTATTAGGACTTATAAGAACCATTAGAATGATCCAAAACATTGCATGGTACCCCAAGGGAAGTAGAGGGTGTAGCAAGAGTCCTTGGAGGTTCTAACAAGTGTAGAATGGTTAAGAGAGTGTTCTAAAGGCTTAGAATGGTCTAGGAATGTGTATTAGGACTTATAAGAACCAATAGAATGATCCTAAACATTGCTCGAGTCCCCAAGGGACGTAGAGGGTGCAGCATGAGTCCTTGGAGGTTCTAATAAGTGTAGAATGGTTAAGAGAGTATTCTAAAGGATTAGAATGGTATAGGAATGTGTATTAGGACTTATAAGAACCATTAGAATGATCCAAAACATTGCATGGTACCCCAAGGGAAGTAGAGGGTGTAGCAAGAGTCCTTGGAGGTTCTAACAAGTGTAGAATGGTTAAGAGAGTGTTCTAAAGGCTTAGAATGGTCTAGGAATGTGTATTAGGACTTATAAGAACCAATAGAATGATCCTAAACATTGCTCGAGTCCCCAAGGGACGTAGAGGGTGCAGCATGAGTCCTTGGAGGTTCTAATAATTGTAGAATGGTTAAGAGAGTATTCTAAAGGATTCGAATGGTCTAGGAATGTGTATTAGGACTTATAAGAACCATTAGAATGATCCAAAACATTGCATGGTACCCCAAGGGAAGTAGAGGGTGTAGCATGAGTCCTTGGAGGTTCTAACAAGTGTAGAATGGTTAAGAGAGTATTCTAAAGGCTTAGAATGGTCTAGGAATGTGTATTAGGACTTATAATAACCATTAGAATGATCCTAAACATTGCATGGTACCCCAAGGGACGTAGAGGGTGCAGCATGAGTCCTTGGAGGTTCTAATAAGTGTAGAATGGTTAAGAGAGTATTCTAAAGGATTAGAATGGTCTAGGAATGTGTATTAGGACTTATAAGAACCATTAGAATGATCCAAAACATTGCATGGTACCCCAAGGGAAGTAGAGGGTGTAGCAAGAGTCCTTGGAGGTTCTAACAAGTGTAGAATGGTTAAGAGAGTGTTCTAAAGGCTTAGAATGGTCTAGGAATGTGTATTAGGACTTATAAGAACCAATAGAATGATCCTAAACATTGCTCGAGTCCCCAAGGGACGTAGAGGGTGCAGCATGAGTCCTTGGAGGTTCTAATAATTGTAGAATGGTTAAGAGAGTATTCTAAAGGATTCGAATGGTCTAGGAATGTGTATTAGGACTTATAAGAACCATTAGAATGATCCAAAACATTACACGAGTCCCCAAGGGACGTAGAGGGAGCAGCAAGAGTCCTTGGAGGTTCTCATAAGTGTAGAATGGTTAAGAGAGTATTCTAAAGGCTTAGAATGGTCTAGGAATGTGTATAAGGACTTATAAGAACCATTAGAATGATCCTAAACATTGCATGGTACCCCAAGGGAAGTAGAGGGTGTAGCATGAGTCCTTGGAGGTTCTAACAAGTGTAGAATGGTTAAGAGAGTGTTCTAAAGGCTTAGAATGGTCTTAGAATGTGTATTAGGACTTGTAAGAACCATTAGAATGATCCTAAACATTGCTCGAGTCCCCAAGGGACGTAGAGGGTGTAGCATGAGTCCTTGGAGGTTCTAATAAGTGTAGAATGGTTAAGAGAGTATTCTAAAGGCTTAGAATGGTCTAGGAAAGTGTACTAGGACTTATAATAACCATTAGAATGATCCTAAACATTGCATGGTACCGCAAGGGAAGTAAAGGGTGTTGCATGAGTCCTTGGAGGTTCTAACAAGTGTAGAATGGTTAAGAGAGTGTTCTAAAGGCTTAGAATGGTCTAGGAATGTGTATTAGGACTTATAATAACCATTAGAATGATCCTAAACTTTGCATGGTACCACAAGGGACGTAGAGGGTGTACCATGAGTCCTTGGAGGTTCTAACAAGTGTAGAATGGTTAAGAGAGTATTCTAAAGGCTTAGAATGGTCTAGGAATGTGTATTAGGACTTATAAGAACCAATAGAATGATCCTAAACATTGCTCGAGTCCCCAAGGGACGTAGAGGGTGCAGCATGAGTCCTTGGAGGTTCTAATAATTGTAGAATGGTTAAGAGAGTATTCTAAAGGATTCGAATGGTCTAGGAATGTGTATTAGGACTTATAAGAACCATTAGAATGATCCAAAACATTGCATGGTACCCCAAGGGAAGTAGAGGGTGTAGCATGAGTCCTTGGAGGTTCTAACAAGTGTAGAATGGTTAAGAGAGTATTCTAAAGGCTTAGAATGGTCTAGGAATGTGTATTAGGACTTATAATAACCATTAGAATGATCCTAAACATTGCATGGTACCCCAAGGGACGTAGAGGGTGTAGCATGAGTCCTTGGAGGTTCTAATAATTGTAGAATGGTTAAGAGAGTGTTCTAAAGGCTTAGAATGGTCTAGGAATGTGTATTAGGACTTATAAGAACCAATAGAATGATCCTAAACATTGCTCGAGTCCCCAAGGGACGTAGAGGGTGCAGCATGAGTCCTTGGAGGTTCTAATAATTGTAGAATGGTTAAGAGAGTATTCTAAAGGATTCGAATGGTCTAGGAATGTGTATTAGGACTTATAAGAACCATTAGAATGATCCAAAACATTGCATGGTACCCCAAGGGAAGTAGAGGGTGTAGCAAGAGTCCTTGGAGGTTCTAACAAGTGTAGAATGGTAAAGAGAGTGTTCTAAAGGCTTAGAATGGTCTAGGAATGTGTATTAGGACTTATAATAACCATTAGAATGATCCTAAACATTGCATGGTACTACAAGGGACGTAGAGGGTGTAGCATGAGTCCTTGGAGGTTCTAACAAGTGTAGAATGGTTAAGAGAGTATTCTAAAGGCTTAGAATGGTCTAGGAATGTGTATTAGGACTTATAAGAACCATTAGAATGATCCTAAACATTGCTCGAGTCCCCAACGGACGTAGAGGGTGCAGCATGAGTCCATGGAGGTTCTAACAAGTGTAGAATGGTTAAGAGAGTATTCTAAAGGCTTAGAATGGTCTAGGAATGTGTACTAGGACTTATAATAACCATTAGAATGATCCTAAACATTGCATGGTACCCCATGGGATGTAGAGGGTGTAGCATGAGTCCTTGGAGGTTCTAACAAGTGTAGAATGGTTAAGAGAGTATTCTAAAGGCTTAGAATGGTCTAGGAATGTGTATTAGGACTTATAATAACCATTAGAATGATCCTAAACATTGCATGGTACCCCAAGGGACGTAGAGGGTGTAGCATGAGTCCTTGTAGGTTCAAACAAGTGTAGAACGGTTAAGAGAGTATTCTAAAGGCTTAGAATGGTCTGGGAATGTGTATTAGGACTTATAAGAACCAATAGAATGATCCTAAACATTGCTCGAGTCCCCAAGGGACGTAGAGGGTGCAGCATGAGTCCTTGGAGGTTCTAATAAGTGTAGAATGGTTAAGAGAGTATTCTAAAGGATTAGAATGGTCTAGGAATGTGTATTAGGACTTATAAGAACCATTAGAATGATCCAAAACATTGCATGGTACCCCAAGGGAAGTAGAGGGTGTAGCAAGAGTCCTTGGAGGTTCTAACAAGTGTAGAATGGTTAAGAGAGTGTTCTAAAGGCTTAGAATGGTCTAGGAATGTGTATTAGGACTTATAATAACCATTAGAATGATCCTAAACATTGCATGGTACCACAAGGGACGTAGAGGGTGTAGCATGAGTCCTTGGAGGTTCTAGCAAGTGTAGAATGGTTAAGAGAGTATTCTAAAGGATTAGAATGGTCTAGGAATGTGTAATAGGACTTATAAGAACCATTAGAATGATCCTAAACAATGCTTGAGTCCCCAAGGCACGTAGAGGGTGTACCATGAGTCCTTGGAGGTTCTAACAAGTGTAGAATGGTTAAGAGAGTATTCTAAAGGCTTAGAATGGTCTTGGAATGTGTATTAGGACTTATAATAACCATTACAATGATCCTAAACATTACACGAGTCCCCAAGGGACGTAGAGGGAGCAGCATGAGTCCTTGGAGGTTCTCATAAGTGTAGAATGGTTAAGAGAGTATTCTAAAGGCTTAGAATGGTCTAGGAATGTGTATAAGGACTTATAAGAACCATTAGAATGATCCTAAACATTGCATGGTACCCCAAGGGAAGTAGAGGGTGTAGCATGAGTCCTTGGAGGTTCTAACAAGTGTAGAATGGTTAAGAGAGTGTTCTAAAGGCTTAGAATGGTCTTAGAATGTGTATTAGGACTTGTAAGAACCATTAGAATGATCCTAAACATTGCTCGAGTCCCCAAGGGACGTAGAGGGTGTAGCATGAGTCCTTGGAGGTTCTAATAAGTGTAGAATGGTTAAGAGAGTATTCTAAAGGCTTAGAATGGTCTAGGAAAGTGTACTAGGACTTATAATAACCATTAGAATGATCCTAAACATTGCATGGTACCGCAAGGGAAGTAAAGGGTGTTGCATGAGTCCTTGGAGGTTCTAACAAGTGTAGAATGGTTAAGAGAGTGTTCTAAAGGCTTAGAATGGTCTAGGAATGTGTATTAGGACTTATAATAACCATTAGAATGATCCTAAACTTTGCATGGTACCACAAGGGACGTAGAGGGTGTACCATGAGTCCTTGGAGGTTCTAACAAGTGTAGAATGGTTAAGAGAGTATTCTAAAGGCTTAGAATGGTCTAGGAATGTGTATTAGGACTTATAAGAACCAATAGAATGATCCTAAACATTGCTCGAGTCCCCAAGGGACGTAGAGGGTGAAACATGAGTCCTTGGAGGTTCTAATAATTGTAGAATGGTTAAGAGAGTATTCTAAAGGATTCGAATGGTCTAGGAATGTGTATTAGGACTTATAAGAACCATTAGAATGATCCAAAACATTGCATGGTACCCCAAGGGAAGTAGAGGGTGTAGCAAGAGTCCTTGGAGGTTCTAACAAGTGTAGAATGGTAAAGAGAGTGTTCTAAAGGCTTAGAATGGTCTAGGAATGTGTATTAGGACTTATAATAACCATTAGAATGATCCTAAACATTGCATGGTACTACAAGGGAAGTAGAGGGTGTAGCATGAGTCCTTGGAGGTTCTAACAAGTGTAGAATGGTTAAGAGAGTGTTCTAAAGGCTTAGAATGGTCTTAGAATGTGTATTAGGACTTGTAAGAACCATTAGAATGATCCTAAACATTGCTCGAGTCCCCAAGGGACGTAGAGGGTGTAGCATGAGTCCTTGGAGGTTCTAATAAGTGTAGAATGGTTAAGAGAGTATTCTAAAGGCTTAGAATGGTCTAGGAAAGTGTACTAGGACTTATAATAACCATTAGAATGATCCTAAACATTGCATGGTATCGCAAGGGAAGTAAAGGGTGTTGCATGAGTCCTTGGAGGTTCTAACAAGTGTAGAATGGTTAAGAGAGTGTTCTAAAGGCTTAGAATGGTCTAGGAATGTGTATTAGGACTTATAATAACCATTAGAATGATCCTAAACTTTGCATGGTACCACAAGGGACGTAGAGGGTGTACCATGAGTCCTTGGAGGTTCTAACAAGTGTAGAATGGTTAAGAGAGTATTCTAAAGGCTTAGAATGGTCTAGGAATGTTTATTAGGACTTATAATAACCATTAGAATGATCCTTAACATTGCATGGTACACCAAGGGACGTAGAGGGTGTACCATGAATCCTTGGAGGTTCTAACAAGTGTAGAATGGTTAAGAGAGTATTTTAAAGGCTTAGAATGGTCTAGGAATGTGTATTAGGACTTAAAAGAACCAATAGAATGATCCTAAACATTGCTCGAGTCCCCAAGGGACATAGAGGGTGTAGCATGAGTCCGTGGAGGTTCTAATAAGTGTAGAATGGTTAAGAGAGTATTCTAAAGGCTTAGAATGGTCTAGGAATGTGTATTAGGACTTATAAGAACCATTAGAATGATCTTAAACAGTGCATGGTACCCCAAGGGACGTAGAGGGTGTACCATGAGTCCTTGGAGGTTCTAACAAGTGTAGAATGTTTAAGAGAGTATTCTAAAGGCTTAGAATGGTCTAGGAATGTGTACTAGGACTTATAATAACGATTAGAATGATCCTCAACATTGCATGGTACCCCAAGGGATGTAGAGGGTGTAGCATGAGTCCTTGGAGGTTCTAACAAGTGTAGAATGGTTAAGAGAGTATTCTAAAGGCTTAGAATGGTCTAGGAATGTGTATTAGGACTTATAAGAACCATTAGAATGATCCTAAACATTGCTCGAGTCCCCAAGGGACGTAGAGGGTGCAGCATGAGTCCATGGAGGTTCCAACAAGTGTAGAATGGTTAAAGAGTATTCTAAAGGCTTAGAATGGTCTAGGAATGTGTACTAGGACTTATAATAACCATTAGAATGATCCTAAACATTGCACGAGTCCCCAAGGGACGTACAGGGTGCAGCATGAGTCCTTGGAGGTTCTCATAAGTGTAGAATGGTTAAGAGAGTATTCTAAAGGCTTAGAATGGTCTAGGAATGTGTATAAGGACTTATAAGAACCATTAGAATGATCCTAAACATTGCATGGTACCCCAAGGGAAGTAGAGGGTGTAGCATGAGTCCTTGGAGGTTCTAACAAGTGTAGAATGGTTAAGAGAGTGTTCTAAAGGCTTAGAATGGTCTTAGAATGTGTATTAGGACTTGTAAGAACCATTAGAATGATCCTAAACATTGCTCGAGTCCCCAAGGGACGTAGAGGGTGTAGCATGAGTCCTTGGAGGTTCTAATAAGTGTAGAATGGTTAAGAGAGTATTCTAAAGGCTTAGAATGGTCTAGGAAAGTGTACTAGGACTTATAATAACCATTAGAATGATCCTAAACATTGCATGGTACCGCAAGGGAAGTAAAGGGTGTAGCATGAGTCCTTGGTGGTTCTAACAAGTGTAGAATGGTTAAGAGAGTGTTCTAAAGGCTTAGAATGGTCTAGGAATGTGTATTAGGACTTATAATAACCATTAGAATGATCCTAAACATTGCATGGTACCACAAGGGACGTAGAGGGTGTACCATGAGTCCTTGGAGGTTCTAACAAGTGTAGAATGGTTAAGAGAGTATTCTAAAGGCTTAGAATGGTCTAGGAATGTGTATTAGGACTTATAATAACCATTAGAATGATCCTTAACATTGCATGGTACACCAAGGGACGTAGAGGGTGTACCATGAATCCTTGGAGGTTCTAACAAGTGTAGAATGGTTAAGAGAGTATTTTAAAGGCATAGAATGGTCTAGGAATGTGTATTAGGACTTATAAGAACCAATAGAATGATCCTAAACATTGCTCGAGTCCCCAAGGGACATAGAGGGTGTAGCATGAGTCCGTGGAGGTTCTAATAAGTGTAGAATGGTTAAGAGAGTATTCTAAAGGCTTAGAATGGTCTAGGAATGTGTATTAGGACTTATAAGAACCAATAGAATGATCCTAAACATTGCTCGAGTCCCCAAGGGACATAGAGGGTGTAGCATGAGTCCTTCGAGGTTCTAACAAGTGTAGAATGGTTAAGAGAGTATTCTAAAGGCTTAGAATGGTCTAGGAATGTGTACTAGGACTTATAATAACGATTAGAATGATCCTCAACATTGCATGGTACCCCAAGGGATGTAGAGGGTGTAGCATGAGTCCTTGGAGGTTCTAACAAGTGTAGAATGGTTAAGAGAGTATTCTAAAGGCTTAGAATGGTCTAGGAATGTGTAATAGGACTTATAATAACCATTAGAATGATCCTAAACATTGCGTAGAGGGTGTAGCATGAGTCCTTGTAGGTTCAAACAAGTGTAGAACGGTTAAGAGAGTATTCTAAAGGCTTAGAATGGTCTAGGAATGTGTATTAGGACTTATAATAACCATTAGAATGATCCTAAACATTGCTCGAGTCCCCAAGGGACGTAGAGGGTGCAGCATGAGTCCATGGAGGTTCTAACAAGTGCAGAATGGTTAAGAGAGTATTCTAAAGGCTTAGAATGGTCTAGGAATGTGTATTAGGACTTATAAGAACCATTAGAATGATCCTAAACAGTGCATGGTACCCCAAGGGACGTAGAGGGTGTACCATGAGTCCTTGGAGGTTCTCACAAGTGTAGAATGGTTAAGAGAGTATTCTAAAGGCTTAGAATGGTCTAGGAATGTGTACTAGGACTTATAATAACGATTAGAATGATCCTCAACATTGCATGGTACCCCAAGGGATGTAGAGGGTGTAGCATGAGTCCTTGGAGGTTCTAACAAGTGTAGAATGGTTAAGAGAGTATTCTAAAGGCTTAGAATGGTCTAGGAATGTGTATTAGGACTTATAATAACCATTAGAATGATCCTAAACATTGCGTAGAGGGTGTAGCATGAGTCCTTGTAGGTTCAAACAAGTGTAGAACGGTTAAGAGAGTATTCTAAAGGCTTAGAATGGTCTAGGAATGTGTATTAGGACTTATAATAACCATTAGAATGATCCTAAACATTGCTCGAGTCCCCAAGGGACGTAGAGGGTGCAGCATGAGTCCATGGAGGTTCTAACAAGTGCAGAATGGTTAAGAGAGTATTCTAAAGGCTTAGAGTGGTCTAGGAAAGTGTACTAGGACTTATAATAACCATTAGAATGATCCTAAACATTGCATGGTACCATAAGGGAAGTAGAGGGTGTAGCATGAGTCCTTGGAGGTTCTAACAAGTGTAGAATGGTTAAGAGAGTGTTCTAAAGGCTTAGAATGCTCTAGGAATGTGTATTAGGACTTATAATAACCATTAGAATGATCCTAAACATTGCATGGTACCCCAAGGGACGTAGAGGGTGCAGCATGAGTCCTTGGAGGTTCTACTAAGTGTAGAATGGTTAAGAGAGTATTCTAAAGGCTTAGAATGGTCTAGGAATGTGTATTAGGACTTATAAGAACCATTAGAATGATCCTAAACATTGCTTGGTACCCCAAGGGAAGTAGAGGGTGTAGCATGAGTCCTTGGAGGTTCTGACAAGTCTAGAATGGTTAAGACAGTATTCTAAAGGCTCAGAATGGTCTAGGAATGTGTATTAGAACTTATAATAACCCATAGAATAATCCTAAACATTGCATGGTACCACAAGGGACGTAGAGGGTGTAGCATGAGTCCTTCGAGGTTCTAACAAGTGTAGAATGGTTAAGAGAGTATTCTAAAGGCATAGAATGGTCTAGGAATGTGTATTAGGATGTATAAGAACCATTAGAATGATCCTAAACATTGCATGGTACCCCAAGGGACGTAGAGGGTGTAGCATGAGTCCATGGAGGTTCTAACTAGTGTAGAATGGTTAAAAGAGTATTCTAAAGGCTTAGAATGGTCTAGGAATGAGTAATAGGACTTATAATAACCATTAGAATGATCCTAAACAAAGCTTGAGTCCCCAAGGGACGTAAAGGGTGTACCATGAGTCCTTGGATGTTCTAACAAGTGTAGAATGGTTAAGAGAGTATTCTAAAGGCTTAGAATTGTCTAGGAATGTGTATTATGACTTATAAGAACCATTAGAATGATCCTAAACATTGCATGGTACCCCAAGGGATGTAGAGGGTGTACCATGAGTCCTTAGAGGTTCTAACAAGTGTAGAATGGTTAAGAGAGTATTCTAAAGGCTTAGAATGGTCTAGGAATGTGTATTAGGACTTATAATAACCATTAGAATGATCCTTAACATTGCATGGTACCCCAAGGGACGTAGAGGGTGTACCATGAATCCTTGGAGGTTCTGACAAGTGTAGAATGGTTAAGACAGTATTCTAAAGACTTAGAATGGTCTAGGAATGTGTATTAGAACTTATAAGAACCAATAGAATGATCCTAAACATTGCTCGAGTCCCCAAGGGACATAGAGGGTGTAGCATGAGTCCTTGGAGGTTCTAATAAGTGTAGAATGGTTAAGAGGTTATTCTAAAGGCTTAGAATGGTCTAGGAATGTGTATTAGGACTTATAAGAACCATTAGAATGATCCTAAACATTGCATGGTACCCCAAGGGACGTAGAGGGTGTACCATGAGTCCTTGGAGGTTCTAACAAGTGTAGAACGGTTAAGAGAGTATTCTAAAGGCTTAGAATGGTCTAGGAATGAGTAATAGGACTTATAATAACCATTAGAATGATCCTAAACAATGCTTGAGTCCCCAAGGGACGTAGAGGGTGTACCATGAGTCCTTGGATGTTCTAACAAGTGTAGAATGGTTAAGAGAGTATTCTAAAGGCTTATAATGGTCTAGGAATGTGTAATAGGACTTATAATAACCATTAGAATGATCCTAAACATTGCTTGAGTCCCCAAGGGACGGAAAGGGTGTAGCATGAGTCCTTGGAGGTCAAATAAGTGTAGAGTGGTTAAGAGAGTATTCTAAAGGCTTAGAATGGTCTAGGAATGTGTATTAGGACTTATAATAACCATTAGAATGATCCTAAACATTGCTTAGTACCCCAAGGGACGTAGAGGGTGCAGCATGAGTCCTTGGAGGTTCTAACAAGTGTAGAATGGTTAAGAGAGTATTCTAAAGGCTTAGAATTGTCTAGGAATGTGTATTATGACTTATAAGAACCATTAGAATGATCCTAAACATTGCATGGTACCCCAAGGGATGTAGAGGGTGTACCATGAGTCCTTGGAGGTTCTAACAAGTGTAGAATGGTTAAGAGAGTATTCTAAAGGCTTAGAATGGTCTAGGAATGTGTAATAGAACTTATAATAACCATTAGAATGATCCTAAACATTGCATGGTACCCCAAGGGACGTAGAGGGTGTACGATGAGTCCTTGGAGGTTCTAACTAGTGTAGAATGGTTAAAAGAGTATTCTAAAGGCTTAGAATGGTCTAGGAATGAGTAATAGGACTTATAATAACCATTAGAATGATCCTAAACAATGCTTGAGTCCCCAAGGGACGTAGAGGGTGTACCATGAGTCCTTGGATGTTCTAACAAGTGTAGAATGGTTAAGAGAGTATTCTAAAGGCTTATAATGGTCTAGGAATGTGTAATAGGACTTATAATAACCATTAGAATGATCCTAAACATTGCATGAGTCCCCAAGGGACGGAAAGGGTGTAGCATGAGTCCTTGGAGGTCTAATAAGTGTAGAATGGTTAAGAGAGTATTCTAAAGGCTTAGAATGGTCTAGGAATGTGTATTAGGACTTATAATAACCATTAGAATGATCCTAAACATTGCATGGTACCATAAGGGAAGTAGAGGGTGTAGCATGAGTCCTTGGAGGTTCTAACAAGTGTAGAATGGTTAAGAGAGTATTCTAAAGGCTTAGAATGGTCTAGGAATGTGTATTAGGACTTATAATAACCATTAGAATGATCCTAAACATTGCGTAGAGGGTGCAGCATGAGTCCATGGAGGTTCTAACAAGTGCAGAATGGTTAAGAGAGTATTCTAAAGGCTTAGAATGGTCTAGGAATGTGTATTAGGACTTATAAGAACCATTAGAATGATCCTAAACAGTGCATGGTACCCCAAGGGACGTAGAGGGTGTACCATGAGTCCTTGGAGGTTCTAACAAGTGTAGAATGGTTAAGAGAGTATTCTAAAGGCTTAGAATGGTCTAGGAATGTGTACTAGGGCTTATAATAACGATTAGAATGATCCTCAACATTGCATGGTACCCCAAGGGATGTAGAGGGTGTAGCATGAGTCCTTGGAGGTTCTAACAAGTGTAGAATGGTTAAGAGAGTATTCTAAAGGCTTAGAATGGTCTAGGAATGTGTATTAGGACATATAATAACCATTAGAATGATCCTAAACATTGCGTAGAGGGTGTAGCATGAGTCCTTTTAGGTTCAAACAAGTGTAGAACGGTTAAGAGAGTATTCTAAAGGCTTAGAATGGTCTAGGAATGTGTATTAGGACTTATAATAACCATTAGAATGATCCTAAACATTGCTCGAGTCCCCAAGGGACGTAGAGGGTGCAGCATGAGTCCATGGAGGTTCTAACAAGTGCAGAATGGTTAAGAGAGTATTCTAAAGGCTTAGAGTGGTCTAGGAAAGTGTACTAGGACTTATAATAACCATTAGAATGATCCTAAACATTGCATGGTACCATAAGGGAAGTAGAGGGTGTAGCATGAGTCCTTGGAGGTTCTAACAAGTGTAGAATGGTTAAGAGAGTGTTCTAAAGGCTTAGAATGCTCTAGGAATGTGTATTAGGACTTATAATAACCATAAGAATGATCCTAAACATTGCATGGTACCCCAAGGGACGTAGAGGGTGCAGCATGAGTCCTTGGAGGTTCTACTAAGTGTAGAATGGTTAAGAGAGTATTCTAAAGGCTTAGAATGGTCTAGGAATGTGTATTAGGACTTATAAGAACCATTAGAATGATCCTAAACATTGCTTGGTACCCCAAGGGAAGTAGAGGGTGTAGCATGAGTCCTTGGAGGTTCTGACAAGTCTAGAATGGTTAAGACAGTATTCTAAAGGCTCAGAATGGTCTAGGAATGTGTATTAGAACTTATAATAACCCATAGAATGATCCTAAACATTGCATGGTACCACAAGGGACGTAGAGGGTGTAGCATGAGTCCTTCGAGGTTCTAACAAGTGTAGAATGGTTAAGAGAGTATTCTAAAGGCATAGAATGGTCTAGGAATGTGTATTAGGATGTATAAGAACCATTAGAATGATCCTAAACATTGCATGTTACCCCAAGGGACGTAGAGGGTGTAGCATGAGTCCATGGAGGTTCTAACTAGTGTAGAATGGTTAAAAGAGTATTCTAAAGGCTTAGAATGGTCTAGGAATGAGTAATAGGACTTATAATAACCATTAGAATGATCCTAAACAATGCTTGAGTCCCCAAGGGACGTAAAGGGTGTACCATGAGTCCTTGGATGTTCTAACAAGTGTAGAATGGTTAAGAGAGTATTCTAAAGGCTTAGAATTGTCTAGGAATGTGTATTATGACTTATAAGAACCATTAGAATGATCCTAAACATTGCATGGTACCCCAAGGGATGTAGAGGGTGTACCATGAGTCCTTGGAGGTTCTAACAAGTGTAGAATGGTTAAGAGAGTATTCTAAAGGCTTAGAATGGTCTAGGAATGTGTATTAGGACTTATAATAACCATTAGAATGATCCTTAACATTGCATGGTACCCCAAGGGACGTAGAGGGTGTACCATGAATCCTTGGAGGTTCTGACAAGTGTACAATGGTTAAGACAGTATTCTAAAGACTTAGAATGGTCTAGGAATGTGTATTAGAACTTATAAGAACCAATAGAATGATCCTAAACATTGCTCGAGTCCCCAAGGGACATAGAGGGTGTAGCATGAGTCCTTGGAGGTTCTAATTAGTGTAGAATGGTTAAGAGGTTATTCTAAAGGCTTAGAATGGTCTAGGAATGTGTATTAGGACTTATAAGAACCATTAGAATGATCCTAAACATTGCATGGTACCCCAAGGGACGTAGAGGGTGTACCATGAGTCCTTGGAGGTTCTAACAAGTGTAGAACGGTTAAGAGAGTATTCTAAAGGCTTAGAATGGTCTAGGAATGAGTAATAGGACTTATAATAACCATTAGAATGATCCTAAACAATGCTTGAGTCCCCAAGGGACGTAGAGGGTGTACCATGAGTCCTTGGATGTTCTAACAAGTGTAGAATGGTTAAGAGAGTATTCTAAAGGCTTATAATGGTCTAGGAATGTGTAATAGGACTTATAATAACCATTAGAATGATCCTAAACATTGCTTGAGTCCCCAAGGGACGGAAAGGGTGTAGCATGAGTCCTTGGAGGTCAAATAAGTGTAGAATGGTTAAGAGAGTATTCTAAAGGCTTAGAATGGTCTAGGAATGTGTATTAGGACTTATAATAACCATTAGAATGATCCTAAACATTGCTTGGTACCCCAAGGGACGTAGAGGGTGCAGCATGAGTCCTTGGAGGTTCTAACAAGTGTAGAATAGTTAAGAGAGTATTCTAAAGGCTTAGAATTGTCTAGGAATGTGTATTATGACTTATAAGAACCATTAGAATGATCCTAAACATTGCATGGTACCCCAAGGGATGTAGAGGGTGTACCATGAGTCCTTGGAGGTTCTAACAAGTGTAGAATGGTTAAGAGAGTATTCTAAAGGCTTAGAATGGTCTAGGAATGTGTAATAGAACTTATAATAACCATTAGAATGATCCTAAACATTGCATGGTACCCCAAGGGACGTAGAGGGTGTACGATGAGTCCTTGGAGGTTCTAACTAGTGTAGAATGGTTAAAAGAGTATTCTAAAGGCTTAGAATGGTCTAG
The DNA here is from genome assembly GCA_037953625.1 of Crotalaria pallida. Taxonomy (NCBI): domain Eukaryota; kingdom Viridiplantae; phylum Streptophyta; class Magnoliopsida; order Fabales; family Fabaceae; genus Crotalaria; species Crotalaria pallida. Next base: position 58,781,080 of record CM075655.1, on the reverse strand, counting down.
GAATGAGTAATAGGACTTATAATAACCATTAGAATGATCCTAAACAATGCTTGAGTCCCCAAGGGACGTAAAGGGTGTACCATGAGTCCTTGGATGTTCTAACAAGTGTAGAATGGTTAAGAGAGTATTCTAAAGGCTTATAATGGTCTAGGAATGTGTAATAGGACTTATAATAACCATTAGAATGATCCTAAACATTGCATGAGTCCCCAAGGGACGGAAAGGGTGTAGCATGAGTCCTTGGAGGTCTAATAAGTGTAGAATGGTTAAGAGAGTATTCTAAAGGCTTAGAATGGTCTAGGAATGTGTATTAGGACTTATAATAACCATTAGAATGATCCTAAACATTGCTTGGTACCCCAAGGGACGTAGAGGGTGCAGCATGAGTCCTTGGAGGTTCTAACAAGTGTAGAATGGTTAAGAGAGTATTCTAAAGGCTTATGATTGTCTAGGAATGTGTAATAGGACTTATAATAACCATTAGAATGATCCTAAACATTGCTTGAGTCCCCAAGGGACGGAAAGGGTGTAGCATGAGTCCTTGGAGGTCTAATAAGTGTAGAATGGTTAAGAGAGTATTCTAAAGGCTTAGAATGGTCTAGGAATGTGTATTAGGACTTATAATAACCATTAGAATGATCCTAAACATTGCTTGGTACCCCAAGGGACGTAGAGGGTGCAGCATGAGTCCTTGGAGGTTCTAACAAGTGTAGAATGGTTAAGAGAGTATTCTAAAGGCTTAGAATTGTCCAGGAATGTGTATTATGACTTATAAGAACCATTAGAATGATCCTAAACATTGCATGGTACCCCAAGGGATGTAGAGGGTGTACCATGAGTCCTTGGAGGTTCTAACAAGTGTAGAATGGTTAAGAGAGTATTCTAAAGGCTTAGAATGGTCTAGGAATGTGTAATAGAACTTATAATAACCATTAGAATGATCCTAAACATTGCATGGTACCCCAAGGGACGTAGAGGGTGTACGATGAGTCCTTGGAGGTTCTAACTAGTGTAGAATGGTTAAAAGAGTATTCTAAAGGCTTAGAATGGTCTAGGAATGAGTAATAGGACTTATAATAACCATTAGAATGATCCTAAACATTGCTTGAGTCCCCAAGGGACGTAGAGGGTGTACCATGAGTCCTTGGATGTTCTAACAAGTGTAGAATGGTTAAGAGAGTATTCTAAAGGCTTATAATGGTCTAGGAATGTGTAATAGGACTTATAATAACCATTAGAATGATCCTAAACATTGCATGAGTCCCCAAGGGACGGAAAAGGTGTAGCATGAGTCCTTGGAGGTCTAATAAGTGTAGAATGGTTAAGAGAGTATTCTAAAGGCTTAGAATGGTCTAGGAATGTGTATTAGGACTTATAATAACCATTAGAATGATCCTAAACATTGCTTGGTACCCCAAGGGACGTAGAGGGTGCAGCATGAGTCCTTGGAGGTTCTAACAAGTGTAGAATGGTTAAGAGAGTATTCTAAAGGCTTAGAATTGTTTAGGAATGTGTATTAGGATTTATAATAACCATTAGTACTATCTTAAACATTGCTTGGTACCCCAAGGGACGTAGAGGGTGTACCATGAGTCCTTGGAGGTTCTAACAAGTGTAGAATGGTTAAGAGAGTATTCTAAAGGCTTAGAATGGTCTAGGAATGTGTATTAGGACTTATAATAACCATTAGAATGATCCTAAACATTGCTTGGTACCCCAAGGGACGTAGAGGGTGCAGCATGAGTCCTTGGAGGTTCTAACAAGTGTAGAATGGTTAAGAGAGTATTCTAAAGGCTTATGATTGTCTAGGAATGTGTAATAGGACTTATAATAACCATTAGAATGATCCTAAACATTGCTTGAGTCCCCAAGGGACGGAAAGGGTGTAGCATGAGTCCTTGGAGGTCTAATAAGTGTAGAATGGTTAAGAGAGTATTCTAAAGGCTTAGAATGGTCTAGGAATGTGTATTAGGACTTATAATAACCATTAGAATGATCCTAAACATTGCTTGGTACCCCAAGGGACGTAGAGGGTGCAGCATGAGTCCTTGGAGGTTCTAACAAGTGTAGAATGGTTAAGAGAGTATTCTAAAGGCTTATGATTGTCTAGGAATGTGTAATAGGACTTATAATAACCATTAGAATGATCCTAAACATTGCTTGAGTCCCCAAGGGACGGAAAGGGTGTAGCATGAGTCCTTGGAGGTCTAATAAGTGTAGAATGGTTAAGAGAGTATTCTAAAGGCTTAGAATGGTCTAGGAATGTGTATTAGGACTTATAATAACCATTAGAATGATCCTAAACATTGCTTGGTACCCCAAGGGACGTAGAGGGTGCAGCATGAGTCCTTGGAGGTTCTAACAAGTGTAGAATGGTTAAGAGAGTATTCTAAAGGCTTAGAATTGTCCAGGAATGTGTATTATGACTTATAAGAACCATTAGAATGATCCTAAACATTGCATGGTACCCCAAGGGATGTAGAGGGTGTACCATGAGTCCTTGGAGGTTCTAACAAGTGTAGAATGGTTAAGAGAGTATTCTAAAGGCTTAGAATGGTCTAGGAATGTGTAATAGAACTTATAATAACCATTAGAATGATCCTAAACATTGCATGGTACCCCAAGGGACGTAGAGGGTGTACGATGAGTCCTTGGAGGTTCTAACTAGTGTAGAATGGTTAAAAGAGTATTCTAAAGGCTTAGAATGGTCTAGGAATGAGTAATAGGACTTATAATAACCATTAGAATGATCCTAAACATTGCTTGAGTCCCCAAGGGACGTAGAGGGTGTACCATGAGTCCTTGGATGTTCTAACAAGTGTAGAATGGTTAAGAGAGTATTCTAAAGGCTTATAATGGTCTAGGAATGTGTAATAGGACTTATAATAACCATTAGAATGATCCTAAACATTGCATGAGTCCCCAAGGGACGGAAAAGGTGTAGCATGAGTCCTTGGAGGTCTAATAAGTGTAGAATGGTTAAGAGAGTATTCTAAAGGCTTAGAATGGTCTAGGAATGTGTATTAGGACTTATAATAACCATTAGAATGATCCTAAACATTGCTTGGTACCCCAAGGGACGTAGAGGGTGCAGCATGAGTCCTTGGAGGTTCTAACAAGTGTAGAATGGTTAAGAGAGTATTCTAAAGGCTTAGAATTGTTTAGGAATGTGTATTAGGATTTATAATAACCATTAGTACTATCTTAAACATTGTTTGGTACCCCAAGGGACGTAGAGGGTGTACCATGAGTCCTTGGAGGTTCTAACAAGTGTAGAATGGTTAAGAGAGTATTCTAAAGGCTTAGAATGGTCTAGGAATGTGTATTAGGACTTATAAGAACCATTAGAATGATCCTAAACATTGTTCGAGTCCCCAAGGGACATAGAGGGTGTAGCATGAGTCCTTGGAGGTTCTACTAGTGTAGAATGGTTAAGAGAGTATTCTAAAGGCTTAGAATGGTGTAGGAATGTGTATTAGGAATTATAAGAACCATTAGAATGTTCCTAAACATTGCATGGTACCCCAAGGGATGTAGAGGGTGTACCATGAGTCCTTGGAGGTTCTAACAGGTGTAGAATGGTTAAGAGGGTATTCTAAAGGCTTGGAATGGTCTAAGAATGTGTAATAGGACTTATAATAACCATTAGAATGATCCTAAACAATGCTTGAGTCCCCAAGGGACGTAGAGGGTGTACCATCAGTCCTTGGAGGCTCTAACAAGTGTAGAATGGTTAAGAGAGTATTCTAAAGGCTTGAATGGTCGAGGAATGTGTATTAGGACTTATAAGAACCAATAGAATGATCCTAAACATTGCATGGTACCCCAAGGGACGTAGAGGGTGTACGATGAGTCCTTGGAGGTTCTAACTAGTGTAGAATGGTTAAAAGAGTATTCTAAAGGCTTAGAATGGTCTGGGAATGAGTAATAGGACTTATAAGAACCAATAGAATGATCCTAAACATTGCATGGTACCCCAAGGGACGTAGAGGGTGTACGATGAGTCCTTGGAGGTTCTAACTAGTGTAGAATGGTTAAAAGAGTATTCTAAAGGCTTAGAATGGTCTGGGAATGAGTAATAGGACTTATAATAACCATTAGAATGATCCTAAACAATGCTTGAGTCCCCAAGGGACGTAGAGGGTGTACCATGAGTCCTTGGATGTTCTAACAAGTGTAGAATGGTTAAGAGAGTATTCTAAAGGCTTATAATGGTCTAGGAATGTGTAATAGGACTTATAATAACCATTAGAATGATCCTAAACATTGCTTGAGTCCCCAAGGGACGGAAAGGGTGTAGCATGAGTCCTTGGAGGTCAAATAAGTGTAGAATGGTTAAGAGAGTATTCTAAAGGCTTAGAATGGTCTAGGAATGTGTATTAGGACTTATAATAACCATTAGAATGATCCTAAACATTGCTTGGTACCCCAAGGGACGTAGAGGGTGCAGCATGAGTCCTTGGAGGTTCTAACAAGTGTAGAATGGTTAAGAGAGTATTCTAAAGGCTTAGAATTGTCTAGGAATGTGTATTATGACTTATAAGAACCATTAGAATGATCCTAAACATTGCATGGTACCCCAAGGGATGTAGAGGGTGTACCATGAGTCCTTGGAGGTTCTAACAAGTGTAGAATGGTTAAGAGAGTATTCTAAAGGCTTAGAATGGTCTAGGAATGTGTAATAGAACTTATAATAACCATTAGAATGATCCTAAACATTGCATGGTACCCCAAGGGACGTAGAGGGTGTACGATGAGTCCTTGGAGGTTCTAACTAGTGTAGAATGGTTAAAAGAGTATTCTAAAGGCTTAGAATGGTCTAGGAATGAGTAATAGGACTTATAATAACCATTAGAATGATCCTAAACAATGCTTGAGTCCCCAAGGGACGTAGAGGGTGTACCATGAGTCCTTGGATGTTCTAACAAGTGTAGAATGGTTAAGAGAGTATTCTAAAGGCTTATAATGGTCTAGGAATGTGTAATAGGACTTATAATAACCATTAGAATGATCCTAAACATTGCATGAGTCCCCAAGGGACGGAAAGGGTGTAGCATGAGTCCTTGGAGGTCTAATAAGTGTAGAATGGTTAAGAGAGTATTCTAAAGGCTTAGAATGGTCTAGGAATGTGTATTAGGACTTATAATAACCATTAGAATGATCCTAAACATTGCTTGGTACCCCAAGGGACGTAGAGGGTGCAGCATGAGTCCTTGGAGGTTCTAACAAGTGTAGAATGGTTAAGAGAGTATTCTAAAGGCTTATGATTGTCTAGGAATGTGTAATAGGACTTATAATAACCATTAGAATGATCCTAAACATTGCTTGAGTCCCCAAGGGACGGAAAGGGTGTAGCATGAGTCCTTGGAGGTCTAATAAGTGTAGAATGGTTAAGAGAGTATTCTAAAGGCTTAGAATGGTCTAGGAATGTGTATTAGGACTTATAATAACCATTAGAATGATCCTAAACATTGCTTGGTACCCCAAGGGACGTAGAGGGTGCAGCATGAGTCCTTGGAGGTTCTAACAAGTGTAGAATGGTTAAGAGAGTATTCTAAAGGCTTAGAATTGTCCAGGAATGTGTATTATGACTTATAAGAACCATTAGAATGATCCTAAACATTGCATGGTACCCCAAGGGATGTAGAGGGTGTACCATGAGTCCTTGGAGGTTCTAACAAGTGTAGAATGGTTAAGAGAGTATTCTAAAGGCTTTGAATGGTCTAGGAATGTGTAATAGAACTTATAATAACCATTAGAATGATCCTAAACATTGCATGGTACCCCAAGGGACGTAGAGGGTGTACGATGAGTCCTTGGAGGTTCTAACTAGTGTAGAATGGTTAAAAGAGTATTCTAAAGGCTTAGAATGGTCTAGGAATGAGTAATAGGACTTATAATAACCATTAGAATGATCCTAAACAATGCTTGAGTCCCTAAGGGACGTAGAGGGTGTACCATGAGTCCTTGGATGTTCTAACAAGTGTAGAATGGTTAAGAGAGTATTCTAAAGGCTTATAATGGTCTAGGAATGTGTAATAGGACTTATAATAACCATTAGAATGATCCTAAACATTGCATGAGTCCCCAAGGGACGGAAAGGGTGTAGCATGAGTCCTTGGAGGTCTAATAAGTGTAGAATGGTTAAGAGAGTATTCTAAAGGCTTAGAATGGTCTAGGAATGTGTATTAGGACTTATAATAACCATTAGAATGATCCTAAACATTGCTTGGTACCCCAAGGGACGTAGAGGGTGCAGCATGAGTCCTTGGAGGTTCTAACAAGTGTAGAATGGTTAAGAGAGTATTCTAAAGGCTTATGATTGTCTAGGAATGTGTAATAGGACTTATAATAACCATTAGAATGATCCTAAACATTGCTTGAGTCCCCAAGGGACGGAAAGGGTGTAGCATGAGTCCTTGGAGGTCTAATAAGTGTAGAATGGTTAAGAGAGTATTCTAAAGGCTTAGAATGGTCTAGGAATGTGTATTAGGACTTATAATAACCATTAGAATGATCCTAAACATTGCTTGGTACCCCAAGGGACGTAGAGGGTGCAGCATGAGTCCTTGGAGGTTCTAACAAGTGTAGAATGGTTAAGAGAGTATTCTAAAGGCTTAGAATTGTCCAGGAATGTGTATTATGACTTATAAGAACCATTAGAATGATCCTAAACATTGCATGGTACCCCAAGGGATGTAGAGGGTGTACCATGAGTCCTTGGAGGTTCTAACAAGTGTAGAATGGTTAAGAGAGTATTCTAAAGGCTTTGAATGGTCTAGGAATGTGTAATAGAACTTATAATAACCATTAGAATGATCCTAAACATTGCATGGTACCCCAAGGGACGTAGAGGGTGTACGATGAGTCCTTGGAGGTTCTAACTAGTGTAGAATGGTTAAAAGAGTATTCTAAAGGCTTAGAATGGTCTAGGAATGAGTAATAGGACTTATAATAACCATTAGAATGATCCTAAACAATGCTTGAGTCCCCAAGGGACGTAGAGGGTGTACCATGAGTCCTTGGATGTTCTAACAAGTGTAGAATGGTTAAGAGAGTATTCTAAAGGCTTATAATGGTCTAGGAATGTGTAATAGGACTTATAATAACCATTAGAATGATCCTAAACATTGCATGAGTCCCCAAGGGACGGAAAGGGTGTAGCATGAGTCCTTGGAGGTCTAATAAGTGTAGAATGGTTAAGAGAGTATTCTAAAGGCTTAGAATGGTCTAGGAATGTGTATTAGGACTTATAATAACCATTAGAATGATCCTAAACATTGCTTGGTACCCCAAGGGACGTAGAGGGTGCAGCATGAGTCCTTGGAGGTTCTAACAAGTGTAGAATGGTTAAGAGAGTATTCTAAAGGCTTAGAATTGTTTAGGAATGTGTATTAGGATTTATAATAACCATTAGTACTATCTTAAACATTGCTTGGTACCCCAAGGGACGTAGAGGGTGTACCATGAGTCCTTGGAGGTTCTAACAAGTGTAGAATGGTTAAGAGAGTATTCTAAAGGCTTAGAATGGTCTAGGAATGTGTATTAGGACTTATAAGAACCATTAGAATGATCCTAAACATTGTTCGAGTCCCCAAGGGACATAGAGGGTGTAGCATGAGTCCTTGGAGGTTCTACTAGTGTAGAATGGTTAAGAGAGTATTCTAAAGGCTTAGAATGGTGTAGGAATGTGTATTAGGAATTATAAGAACCATTAGAATGTTCCTAAACATTGCATGGTACCCCAAGGGATGTAGAGGGTGTACCATGAGTCCTTGGAGGTTCTAACAGGTGTAGAATGGTTAAGAGGGTATTCTAAAGGCTTGGAATGGTCTAAGAATGTGTAATAGGACTTATAATAACCATTAGAATGATCCTAAACAATGCTTGAGTCCCCAAGGGACGTAGAGGGTGTACCATCAGTCCTTAGAGGCTCTAACAAGTGTAGAATGGTTAAGAGAGTATTCTAAAGGCTTGAATGGTCTAGGAATGTGTATTAGGACTTATAAGAACCAATAGAATGATCCTAAACATTGCATGGTACCCCAAGGGACGTAGAGGGTGTACTATGAGTCCTTGGAGGTTCTAACTAGTGTAGAATGGTTAAAAGAGTATTCTAAAGGCTTAGAATGGTCTGGGAATGAGTAATAGGACTTATAATAACCATTAGAATGATCCTAAACAATGCTTGAGTCCCTAAGGGACGTAGAGGGTGTACCATGAGTCCTTGGATGTTCTAACAAGTGTAGAATGGTTAAGAGATTATTCTAAAGGCTTATAATGGTCTAGGAATGTGTAATAGGACTTATAATAACCATTAGAATGATCCTAAACATTGCTTGAGTCCCCAAGGGACGGAAAGGGTGTAGCATGAGTCCTTGGATGTCTAATAAGTGTAGAATGGTTAAGAGAGTATTCTAAAGGCTTAGAATGGTCTAGGAATGTGTATTAGGACTTATAAGAACCATTAGAATGATCCTAAACATTGCTTGGTATCCGAAGGGACGTAAAGGGTGTACCATGAGTCCTTGGAGGTTCTAACAAGTGTAGAATGGTTAAGAGAGTATTCTAAAGGCTTAGAATGGTCTAGGAATGTGTATTAGGACTTATAAGAACCATTAGAATGATCCTAAACATTGTTCGAGTCCCCAAGGGACATAGAGGGTGTAGCATGAGTCCTTGGAGGTTCTACTAGTGTAGAATGGTTAAGAGAGTATTCTAAAGGCTTAGAATGGTGTAGGAATGTATATTAGGAATTATAAGAACCATTAGAATAATCCTAAACATTGCATTGTACCCCAAGGGACGTAAAGGGTGTACCATGAGTCCTTGGAGGTTCTAACAAGTGTAGAATGGTTAAGAGAGTATTCTAAAGGCTTAGAATTGTCTAGGAATGTGTATTATGACTTATAAGAACCATTAGAATGATCCTAAACATTGCATGGTACCCCAAGGGATGTAGAGGGTGTACCATGAGTCCTTGGAGGTTCTAACAAGTGTAGAATGGTTAAGAGAGTATTCTAAAGGCTTAGAATGGTCTAGGAATGTGTAATAGAACTTATAATAACCATTAGAATGATCCTAAACATTGCATGGTACCCCAAGGGACGTAGAGGGTGTACGATGAGTCCTTGGAGGTTCTAACTAGTGTAGAATGGTTAAAAGAGTATTCTAAAGGCTTAGAATGGTCTAGGAATGAGTAATAGGACTTATAATAACCATTAGAATGATCCTAAACAATGCTTGAGTCCCCAAGGGACGTAGAGGGTGTACCATGAGTCCTTGGATGTTCTAACAAGTGTAGAATGGTTAAGAGAGTATTCTAAAGGCTTATAATGGTCTAGGAATGTGTAATAGGACTTATAATAACCATTAGAATGATCCTAAACATTGCATGAGTCCCCAAGGGACGGAAAGGGTGTAGCATGAGTCCTTGGAGGTCTAATAAGTGTAGAATGGTTAAGAGAGTATTCTAAAGGCTTAGAATGGTCTAGGAATGTGTATTAGGACTTATAATAACCATTAGAATGATCCTAAACATTGCTTGGTACCCCAAGGGACGTAGAGGGTGCAGCATGAGTCCTTGGAGGTTCTAACAAGTGTAGAATGGTTAAGAGAGTATTCTAAAGGCTTATGATTGTCTAGGAATGTGTAATAGGACTTATAATAACCATTAGAATGATCCTAAACATTGCTTGAGTCCCCAAGGGACGTAGAGGGTGTACCATGAGTCCTTGGAGGTTCTAACAAGTGTAGAATGGTTGAGTATTCTAAAGGCTTAGAATGGTCTAGGAATGTGTATTAGGACTTATAAGAACCATTAGAATGATCCTAAGCATTGCTTCGTACCGCAAGGGACGTAAAGGGTGTACTATGAGTCCTTGGAGGTTCTAACTAGTGTAGAATGGGTAAAAGAGTATTCTAAAGGCTTAGAATGGTCTAGGAATGAGTAATAGGACTTATAATAACCAGTAGAATAATCCTAAACAATGCATGGTACCCCATGGGATGTAGAGGGTGTACCATGAGTCCTTGGAGGTTCTAACACGTATAGAATGGTTAAGAGAGTATTCTAAAGGCTTAGAATGGTCTAGAAATGTGTAATAGGACTTATAATAACCATTAGAATGATCCTAAACAATGCTTGAGTCCCCAAGGGACGTAGAGGGTGTACCATGAGTCCTTGGAGGTTCTAACAAGTGTAGAATGGTTAAGAGAGTATTCTAAAGGCTTAGAATGGTCTAGGAATGTGTATTAGGACTTATAAGAACCATTAGAATGATCCTAAACATTGCTTGGTATCCGAAGGGACGTAAAGGGTGTACCATGAGTCCTTGGATGTTCTAACAAGTGTAGAATGGTTAAGAGAGTATTCTAAAGGCTTAGAATGGTCTAGGAATGTGTAATAGGACTTATAATAACCATTAGAATGATCCTAAACATTGCTTGCGTCCCCAAGGGACGGAAAGGGTGTAGCATGAGTCCTTGGAGGTTCTAATAAGTGTAGAATGGTTAAGAGAGTATTCTAAAGGCTTAGAATGGTCTAGGAATGTGTATTAGGACTTATAATAACCATTAGTACTATCTTAAACATTGCTTGGTACCCCAAGGGACGTAGAGGGTGTAGCATGAGTCCTTGGAGGTTCTAACAAGTGTAAAATGGTTAAAAGAGTATTCTAAAGGCTTAGAATTGTCTAGGAATGTGTATTATGACTTATAAGAACCATTAGAATGATCCTAAACATTGCATGGTACCCCAAGGGATGTAGAGGGTGTACCATGAGTCCTTGGAGGTTCTAACAAGTATAGAATGGTTAAGAGAGTATTCTAAAGGCTTAGAATGGTCTAGGAATGTGTAATAGGACTTATAATAACCATTAGAATGATCCTATACAATGCTTGAGTCCCCAAGGGACGTAGAGGGTGTACCATGAGTCCTTGGAGGTTCTAACAAGTGTAGAATGGTTAAGAGAGTATTCTAAAGGCTTAGAATGGTCTAGGAATGTGTATTAGGACTTATAAGAACCATTAGAATGATCCTAAGCATTGCTTGGTATCCGAAGGGACGTAAAGGGTGTACCATGAGTCCTTGGAGGTTCTAACAAGTGTAGAATGGTTAAGAGAGTATTCTAAAGGCTTAGAATGGTCTAGGAATGTGTATTAGGACTTATAAGAACCATTAGAATGATCCTAAACATTGTTCGAGTCCCCAAGGGACATAGAGGGTGTAGCATGAGTCCTTGGAGGTTCTACTAGTGTAGAATGGTTAAGAGAGTATTCTAAAGGCTTAGAATGGTGTAGGAATGTATATTAGGAATTATAAGAACCATTAGAATAATCCTAAACATTGCATTGTACCCCAAGGGACGTAAAGGGTGTACCATGAGTCCTTGGAGGTTCTAACAAGTGTAGAATGGTTAAGAGAGTATTCTAAAGGCTTAGAATGGTCTTGGAATGTGTATTAGGAATTATAAGAACCATTAGAATGATCCTAAACATTGCATGGTACCCCAAGGGACGTAGAGGGTGTACCATGAGTCCTTGGATGTTCTAACAAGTGTAGAATGGTTAAGAGAGTATTCTAAAGGCTTAGAATGGTCTAGGAATGTGTAATAGGACTTATAATAACCATTAGAATGATCCTAAACATTGCTTGAGTCCCCAAGGGACGGAAAGGGTGTAGCATGAGTCCTTGGAGGTTCTAATAAGTGTAGAATGGTTAAGAGAGTATTCTAAAGGCATAGAATGGTCTAGGAATGTGTATTAGGACTTATAATAACCATTAGTACTATCTTAAACATTGCTTGGTACCCCAAGGGACGTAGAGGGTGTAGCATGAGTCCTTGGAGGTTCTAACAAGTGTAAAATGGTTAAAAGAGTATTCTAAAGGCTTAGAATTGTGTAGGAATGTGTATTATGACTTATAAGAACCATTAGAATGATCCTAAACATTGCATGGTACCCCAAGGGATGTAGAGGGTGTACCATGAGTCCTTGGAGGTTCTAACAAGTATAGAATGGTTAAGAGAGTATTCTAAAGGCTTAGAATGGTCTAGGAATGTGTAATAGGACTTATAATAACCATTAGAATGATCCTAAACAATGCTTGAGTCCCCAAGGGACGTAGAGGGTGTACCATGAGTCCTTGGAGGTTCTAACAAGTGTAGAATGGTTAAGAGAGTATTCTAAAGGCTTAGAATGGTCTAGGAATGTGTATTAGGACTTATAAGAACCATTAGAATGATCCTAAACATTGCTTGGTATCCGAAGGGACGTAAAGGGTGTACCATGAGTCCTTGGAGGTTCTAACAAGTGTAGAATGGTTAAGAGAGTATTCTAAAGGCTTAGAATGGTCTAGGAATGTGTATTAGGACTTATAAGAACCATTAGAATGATCCTAAACATTGTTCGAGTCCCCAAGGGACATAGAGGGTGTAGCATGAGTCCTTGGAGGTTCTACTTGTGTAGAATGGTTAAGAGAGTATTCTAAAGGCTTAGAATGGTGTAGGAATGTATATTAGGAATTATAAGAACCATTAGAATAATCCTAAACATTGCATTGTACCCCAAGGGACGTAAAGGGTGTACCATGAGTCCTTGGAGGTTCTAACAAGTGTAGAATGGTTAAGAGAGTATTCTAAAGGCTTAGAATTGTCTAGGAATGTGTATTATGACTTATAAGAACCATTAGAATGATCCTAAACATTGCATGGTACCCCAAGGGATGTAGAGGGTGTACCATGAGTCCTTGGAGGTTCTAACAAGTATAGAATGGTTAAGAGAGTATTCTAAAGGCTTAGAATGGTCTAGGAATGTGTAATAGGACTTATAATAACCATTAGAATGATCCTAAACAATGCTTGAGTCCCCAAGGGACGTAGAGGGTGTACCATGAGTCCTTGGAGGTTCTAACAAGTGTAGAATGGTTAAGAGAGTATTCTAAAGGCTTAGAATGGTCTAGGAATGTGTATTAGGACTTATAAGAACCATTAGAATGATCCTAAGCATTGCTTCGTACCCCAAGGGACGTAAAGGGTGTACTATGAGTCCTTGGAGGTTCTAACTAGTGTAGAATGGGTAAAAGAGTATTCTAAAGGCTTAGAATGGTCTAGGAATGAGTAATAGGACTTATAATAACCAGTAGAATAATCCTAAACAATGCATGGTACCCCATGGGATGTAGAGGGTGTACCATGAGTCCTTGGAGGTTCTAACACGTATAGAATGGTTAAGAGAGTATTCTAAAGGCTTAGAATGGTCTAGAAATGTGTAATAGGACTTATAATAACCATTAGAATGATCCTAAACAATGCTTGAGTCCCCAAGGGACGTAGAGGGTGTACCATGAGTCCTTGGATGTTCTAACAAGTGTAGAATGGTTAAGAGAGTATTCTAAAGGCTTGTAATGGTCTAGGAATGTGTAATAGGACTTATAATAACCATTAGAATGATCCTAACTTTGCTTGAGTCCCCAAGGGACGGACAGGGTGTAGCATGAGTCCTTGGAGGTCTAATAAGTGTAGAATGGTTAAGAGAGTATTCTAAAGGCTTAGAATGGTCTAGGAATGTGTATTAGGACTTATAATAACCGTTAGAATGATCCTAAACATTGCTTGAGTCCCCAAGGGACGGAAAGGCTGTAGCATGAGTCCTTGGAGGTTCTAATAAGTGTAGAAAGGTTAAGAGAGTATTCTAAAGGCTTAGAATGGTCTAGGAATGTGTATTAGGATTTATAATAACCATTAGTACTATCTTAAACATTGCTTGGTACCCCAAGGTACGTAGAGGGTGTAGCATGAGTCCTTGGAGGTTCTAACAAGTGTAGAATGGTTAAGAGAGTATTCTAAAGGCTTAGAATGGTCTAGGAATGTGTAAGAGGACTTATAATAACCATTAGAATGATCCTAAACATTGCTTGAGTCCCCAAGGGACGGAAAGGGTGTAGCATGAGTCCTTGGAGGTACTAATAAGTGTAGAAAGGTTAAGAGAGTATTCTAAAGGCTTAGAATGGTCTAGGAATGTGTATTAGGATTTATAATAACCATTAGTACTATCTTAAACATTGCTTGGTACCCCAAGGGACGTAGAGGGTGTAGCATGAGTCCTTGGAGGTTCTAATAAGTGTAGAAAGGTTATGAGAGTATTCTAAAGGCTTAGAATGGTCTAGGAATGTGTATTAGGACTTATAATAACCATTAGTACTATCTTAAACATTGCTTGGTACCCCAAGGGACGTAGAGGGTGTAGCATGAGTCCTTGGAGGTTCTAACAAGTGTAGAATGGTTAAGAGAGTATTCTAAAGGCTTAGAATGGTCTAGGAATGTGTAATAGGACTTATAATAACCATTAGAATGATCCTAAACATTGCTTGAGTCCCCAAGGGACGGAAAGGGTGTAGCATGAGTCCTTGGAGGTTCTAACAAGTGTAGAATGGTTAAGAGAGTATTCTAAAGGCTTAGAATGGTCTAGGAATGTGTATTAGGATTTATAATAACCATTAGTACTATCTTAAACATTGCTTGGTACCCCAAGGGACGTAGAGGGTGTAGCATGAGTCCTTGGAGGTTCTAATAAGTGTAGAAAGGTTATGAGAGTATTCTAAAGGCTTAGAATGGTCTAGGAATGTGTATTAGGACTTATAATAACCATTAGTACTATCTTAAACATTGCTTGGTACCCCAAGGGACGTAGAGGGTGTAGCATGAGTCCTTGGAGGTTCTAACAAGTGTAGAATGGTTAAGAGAGTATTCTAAAGGCTTAGAATGGTCTAGGAATGTGTAATAGGACTTATAATAACCATTAGAATGATCCTAAACATTGCTTGAGTCCCCAAGGGACGGAAAGGGTGTAGCATGAGTCCTTGGAGGTTCTAACAAGTGTAGAATGGTTAAGAGAGTATTCTAAAGGCTTAGAATGGTCTAGGAATGTGTATTAGGATTTATAATAACCATTAGTACTATCTTAAACATTGCTTGGTACCCCAAGGGACGTAGAGGGTGTAGCATGAGTCCTTGGAGGTTCTAATAAGTGTAGAAAGGTTATGAGAGTATTCTAAAGGCTTAGAATGGTCTAGGAATGTGTATTAGGACTTATAATAACCATTAGTACTATCTTAAACATTGCTTGGTACCCCAAGGGACGTAGACGGTGTAGCATGAGTCCTTGGAGGTTCTAACAAGTGTAGAATGGTTAAGAGAGTATTCTAAAGGCTTAGAATTGTCTAGGAATGTGTATTATGACTTATAAGAACCATTAGAATGATCCTAAACATTGCATGGTACCCCAAGGGATGTAGAGGGTGTACCATGAGTCCTTGGAGGTTCTAACAAGTATAGAATGGTTAAGAGAGTATTCTAAAGGCTTAGAATGGTCTAGGAATGTGTAATAGGACTTATAATAACCATTAGAATGATCCTAAACAATGCTTGAGTCCCCAAGGGACGTAGAGGGTGTACCATGAGTCCTTGGAGGTTCTAACAAGTGTAGAATGGTTAAGAGAGTATTCTAAAGGCTTAGAATGGTCTAGGAATGAGTAGTAGGACTTATAAGAACCATTAGAATGATCCTAAACATTGCTTGGTACCCCAAGGGACGTAAAGGGTGTACTATGAGTCCTTGGAGGTTCTAACTAGTGTAGAATGGGTAAAAGAGTATTCTAAAGGCTTAGAATGGTCTAGGAATGAGTAATAGGACTTATAATAACCATTAGAATGATCCTAAACAATGCATGGTACCCCACGGGATGTAGAGGGTGTACCATGAGTCCTTGGAGGTTCTAACACGTATAGAATGGTTAAGAGAGTATTCTAAAGGCTTAGAATGGTCTAGGAATGTGTAATAGGACTTATAATAACCATTAGAATGATCCTAAACATTGCTTGAGTCCCCAAGGGACGTAGAGGGTGTACTATGAGTCCTTGGAGGTTCTAACAAGTGTAGAATGGTTAAGAGAGTATTCTAAAGACTTAGAATGGTCTAGGAATGAGTAGTAGGACTTATAAGAACCATTAGAATGATCCTAAACAATGCATGGTACCCCATGGGATGTAGAGGGTGTACCATGAGTCCTTGGAGGTTCTAACACGTATAGAATGGTTAAGAGAGTATTCTAAAGGCTTAGAATGGTCTAGGAATGTGTAATAGGACTTATAATAACCATTAGAATGATCCTAAACAATGCTTGAGTCCCCAAGGGACGTAGAGGGTGTACCATGAGTCCTTGGAGGTTCTAACAAGTGTAGAATGGTTAAGAGAGTATTCTAAAGGCTTAGAATGGTCTAGGAATGAGTAGTAGGACTTATAATAACCATTAGAATGATCCTAAACATTGCTTGAGTCCCCAAGGGACGTAGAGGGTATACTATGAGACCTTGGAGGTTCTAACAAGTGTAGAATGGTTAAGAGAGTATTCTAAAGGCTTAGAATGGTCTAGGAATGTGTAATAGGACTTATAATAACCATTAGAATGATCCTAAACATTGCTTGCGTCCCCAAGGGACGGAAAGGGTGTAGCATGAGTCCTTGGAGGTCTAATAAGTGTAGAATGGTTAAGAGAGTATTCTAAAGGCTTAGAATGGTCTAGGAATGTGTATTAGGACTTATAATAACCATTAGAATGATCCTAAACATTGCTTGAGTCCCCAAGGGATGGAAAGGGTGTAGCATGAGTCCTTGGAGGTTCTAATAAGTGTAGAATGGTTAAGAGAGTATTCTAAAGGCTTAGAATGGTCTTGGAATGTGTATTAGGAATTATAAGAACCATTAGAATGATCCTAAACATTGCATGGTACCCCAAGGGACGTAGAGGGTGTACCATGAGTCCTTGGATGTTCTAACAAGTGTAGAATGGTTAAGAGAGTATTCTAAAGGCTTAGAATTGTCTAGGAATGTGTAATAGGACTTATAATAACCATTAGAATGATCCTAAACATTGCTTGAGTCCCCAAGGGACGTAAAGGGTGTACCATGAGTCCTTGGAGGTTCTAACAAGTGTAGAATGGTTAAGAGAGTATTCTAAAGGCTTAGAATGGTCTAGGAATGTGTATTAGGACTTATAAGAACCATTAGAATGATCCTAAACATTGTTCGAGTCCCCAAGGGACATAGAGGGTGTAGCATGAGTCCTTGGAGGTTCTACTAGTGTAGAATGGTTAAGAGAATATTCTAAAGGCTTAGAATGGTCTAGGAATGTGTATTAGGACTTATAAGAACCATTAGAATAATCCTAAACATTGTTCGAGTCCCCAAGGGACATAGAGGGTGTAGCATGAGTCCTTGGAGGTTCTACTAGTGTAGAATGGTTAAGAGAATATTCTAAAGGCTTAGAATGGTGTAGGAATGTGTATTAGGAATTATAAGAACCTTTAGAATGATCCTAAACATTGCATGGTACCCCAAGGGACGTAAAGGGTGTAGCATGAGTCCTTGGAGGTTCTAACAAGTGTAGAATGGTTAAGAGAGTATTCTAAAGGCTTAGAATGGTCTAGGAATGTGTATTAGGACTTATAATAACCATTAGTACTATCCTAAACATTGCTTGGTACCCCAAGGGACGTAGAGGGTGTAGCATGAGTCCTTGGAGGTTCTAACAAGTGTAGAATGGTTAAGAGAGTGTTCTAAAGGCTTAGAATGGTCTAGGAATGTGTATTAGGAATTATAATAACCGTTAGAATGATCCTAAACATTGCATGGTACCACAAGGGACGTAGAGGGTGTAGCATGAGTCCTTGGAGGTTCTAACAAGTGTAGAATGGTTAAGAGAGTGTTCTAAAGGCTTAGAATGGTCTAGGAATGTGTATTAGGACTTATAAGAACCATTAGAATGATTCTAAACATTGCATGGTACCCCAAGGGACGTAGAGGGTGTACGATGAGTCCTTGGAGGTTCTAACTAGTGTAGAATGGTTAAAAGAGTATTCTAAAGGCTTAGAATGGTCTAGGAATGAGTAATAGGACTTATAATAACCATTAGAATGATCCTAAACAATGCTTGAGTCCCCAAGGGACGTAGAGGGTGTACCATGAGTCCTTGGATGTTCTACAAGTGTAGAATGGTTAAGAGAGTGTTCTAAAGGCTTAGAATGGTCTAAGAATGTGTAATAGGACTTATAATAACCATTAGAATGATCGTAAACATTGCTTGAGTCCCCAAGGGACGGAAAGGGTGTAGCATGAGTCCTTGGAGGTTCTAATAAGTGTAGAATGGTTAAGAGAGTATTCTAAAGGCTTAGAATGGTCTTGGAATGTGTATTAGGAATTATAAGAACCATTAGAATGATCGTAAACATTGCATGGTACCCCGAGGGACGTAGAGGGTGTACAATGAGTCCTTGGATGTTCTAACAAGTGTAGAATGGTTAAGAGAGTATTCTAAAGGCTTAGAATGGTCTAGGAATGTGTAATAGGACTTTTATTAACCATTAGAATGATCCTAAACAATGCTTGAGTCCCCAAGGGACGTAGAGGGTGTACCATGAGTCCTTGGAGGTTCTAACAAGTGTAGAATGGTTAAGAGAGTATTCTAAAGGCTTAGAATGGTCTAGGAATGTGTATTAGGACTTATAAGAACCATTAGAACGATCCTAAACATTGCTTGGTATCCGAAGGGACGTAAAGGGTGTACCATGAGTCCTTGGAGGTTCTAACAAGTGTAGAATGGTTAAGAGAGTATTCTAAAGGCTTAGAATGGTCTAGGAATGTGTATTAGGACTTATAAGAACCATTAGAATGATCCTAAACATTGTTCGTGTCCCCAAGGGACATAGAGGGTGTAGCATGAGTCCTTGGAGGTTCTACTAGTGTAGAATGGTTAAGAGAGTATTCTAAAGGCTTAGAATGGTGTAGGAATGTATATTAGGAATTATAAGAACCATTAGAAAAATCCTAAACATTGCATTGTACCCAAGGGACGTAAAGGGTGTACCATGAGTCCTTGGAGGTTCTAACAAGTGTAGAATGGTTAAGAGAGTATTCTAAAGGCTAAGAATGGTCTAGGAATGTGTAATAAGACTTATAATAACCATTAGAATAATCCTAAACACTGCTTGAGTCCCCAAGGGACGTAGAGGGTGTACCATGAGTCCTTGGTGGTTCTAACGAGTGTAGAATGGTTAAGAGAGTATTCTAAAGGCTTAGAATGGTCTTGGAATGTGTATTAGGACTTATAAGAACCATTAGAATGATCCTAAACATTGCTCGAGTCCCCAAGGGACGTAGAGGGTGCAGCATGAGTCCTTGGAGGTTCTAATAAGTATAGAATGGTTAAGAGAGTATTCTAAAGGCTTAGAATGGTCTTGGAAAGTGTACTAGGACTTATAATAACCATTAGAATGATCCTAAACATTGCTTGAGTCCCCAAGGGACGGAAAGGGTGTAGCATGAGTCCTTGGAGGTTCTAATAAGTGTAGAATGGTTAAGAGAGTATTCTAAAGGCTTAGAATGGTCTAGGAATGTGTATTAGGACTTATAATAACCATTAGTACTATCTTAAACATTGCTTGGTACCCCAAGGGACGTAGAGGGTGTAGCATGAGTCCTTGGAGGTTCTAACAAGTGTAGAATGGTTAAGAGAGTGTTCTAAAGGCTTAGAATGGTCTAGGAATGTGTATTAGGAATTATAATAACCGTTAGAATGATCCTAAACATTGCATGGTACCACAAGGGACGTAGAGGGTGTAGCATGAGTCCTTGGAGGTTCTAACAAGTGTAGAATGGTTAAGAGAGTATTCTAAAGGCTTAGAATGGTCTAAGAATGTGTATTAGGACTTATAAGAACCATTAGAATGATCCTAAACATTGCATGGTACCACAAGGGACGTAGAGGGTGTAGCATGAGTCCTTGGAGGTTCTAACAAGTGTAGAATGGTTAAGAGAGTATTCTAAAGGCTTAGAATGGTCTAGGAATGTGTATTAGGACTTATAAGAACCATTAGAATGATCCTAAACATTGCATGGTACCCCAAGGGACGTAGAGGGTGTACGATGAGTCCTTGGAGGTTCTAACTAGTGTAGAATGGTTAAAAGAGTATTCTAAAGGCTTAGAATGGTCTAGGAATGAGTAATAGGACTTATAATAACCATTAGAATGATCCTAAACAATGCTTGAGTCCCCAAGGGACGTAGAGGGTGTACCATGAGTCCTTGGATGTTCTACAAGTGTAGAATGGTTAAGAGAGGATTCTAAAGGCTTAGAATGGTCTAAGAATGTGTAATAGGACTTATAATAACCATTAGAATGATCGTAAACATTGCTTGAGTCCCCAAGGGACGGAAAGGGTGTAGCATGAGTCCTTGGAGGTTCTAATAAGTGTAGAATGGTTAAGAGAGTATTCTAAAGGCTTAGAATGGTCTTGGAATGTGTATTAGGAATTATAAGAACCATTAGAATGATCCTAAACATTGCATGGTACCCCAAGGGACGTAGAGGGTGTACCATGAGTCCTTGGATGTTCTAACAAGTGTAGAATGGTTAAGAGAGTATTCTAAAGGCTTAGAATGGTCTAGGAATGTGTAATAGGACTTATAATAACCATTAGAATGATCCTAAACATTGCTTGAGTCCCCAAGGGACGGAAAGGGTGTAGCATGAGTCCTTGGAGGTTCTAATAAGTGTAGAATGGTTAAGAGAGTATTCTAAAGGCTTAGAATGGTCTAGGAATGTGTATTAGGACTTATAATAACCATTAGTACTATCTTAAACATTGCTTGGTACCCCAAGGGACGTAGAGGGTGTAGCATGAGTCCTTTGAGGTTCTAACAAGTGTAAAATGGTTAAAAGAGTATTCTAAAGGCTTAGAATTGTCTAGGAATGTGTATTATGACTTATAAGAACCATTAGAATGATCCTAAACATTGCATGGTACCCCAAGGGATGTAGAGGGTGTACCATGAGTCCTTGGAGGTTCTAACAAGTATAGAATGGTTAAGAGAGTATTCTAAAGGCTTAGAATTGTCTAGGAATGTGTAATAGGACTTATAATAACCATTAGAATGATCCTAAACAATGCTTGAGTCCCCAAGGGACGTAGAGGGTGTACCATGAGTCCTTGGAGGTTCTAACAAGTGTAGAATGGTTAAGAGAGTATTCTAAAGGCTTAGAATGGTCTTGGAATGTGTATTAGGACTTATAAGAACCATTAGAATGATCCTAAACATTTCTTGGTATCCGAAGGGACATAAAGGGTGTACCATGAGTCCTTGGAGGTTCTAACAAGTGTAGAATGGTTAAGAGAGTATTCTAAAGGCTTAGAATGGTCTAGGAATGTGTATTAGGACTTATAAGAACCATTAGAATGATCCTAAACATTGTTCGAGTCCCCAAGGGACATACAGGGCGTAGCATGAGTCCTTGGAGGTTCTACTAGTGTAGAATGGTTAAGAGAGTATTCTAAAGGCTTAGAATGGTGTAGGAATGTATATTAGGAATTATAAGAACCATTAGAATAATCCTAAACATTGCATTGTACCCCAAGGGACGTAAAGGGTGTACCATGAGTCCTTGGAGGTTCTAACAAGTGTAGAATGGTTAAGAGAGTATTCTAAAGGCTTAGAATGGTCTAGGAATGTGTAATAAGACTTATAATAACCATTAGAATGATCCTAAACACTGCTTGAGTCCCCAAGGGACGTAGAGGGTGTACCATGAGTCCTTGGAGGTTCTAACAAGTGTAAAATGGTTAAAAGAGTATTCTAAAGGCTTAGAATTGTCTAGGAATGTGTATTATGACTTATAAGAACCATTAGAATGATCCTAAACATTGCATGGTACCCCAAGGGATGTAGAGGGTGTACCATGAGTCCTTGGAGGTTCTAACAAGTATAGAATGGTTAAGAGGGTATTCTAAAGGCTTAGAATGGTCTTGGAATGTGTAATAGGACTTATAATAACCATTAGAATGATCCTAAACAATGCTTGAGTCCCCAAGGGACGTAGAGGGTGTACCATGAGTCCTTGGAGGTTCTAACAAGTGTAGAATGGTTAAGAGAGTATTCTAAAGGCTTAGAATGGTCTAGGAATGTGTATTAGGACTTATAAGAACCATTAGAATGATCCTAAACATTGCTTGGTATCCGAAGGGATGTAAAGGGTGTACCATGAATCCTTGGAGGTTCTAACAAGTGTAGAATGGTTAAGAGAGTATTCTAAAGGCTTAGAATGGTCTAGGAATGTGTATTAGGACTTATAAGAACCATTAGAATGATCCTAAACATTGCATGGTACCCCAAGCGATGTAGAGGGTGTACCATGAGTCCTTGGAGGTTCTAACAAGTATAGAATGGTTAAGAGAGTATTCTAAAGGCTTAGAATGGTCTAGGAATGTGTATTAGGACTTATAAGAACCATTAGAATGATCCTAAACATTGTTCGAGTCCCCAAGGGACATAGAGGGTGTAGCATGAGTCCTCGGAGGTTCTACTAGTGTAGAATGGTTAAGAGAGTATTCTAAAGGCTTAGAAAGGTCTTGGAATGTGTATTAGGACTTATAAGAACCATTAGAATGATCCTAAACATTGCATGGTACCCCAAGGGACGTAAAGGGTGTACCATCAGTCCTTGGAGGTTCTAACAAGTGTAGAATGGTTAAGAGAGTATTCTAAAGGCTTAGAATGGTCTAGGAATGTGTAATAGGACTTATAATAACCATTAGAATGATCCTAAACAATGCTTGAGTCCCCAAGGGACATAGAGGGTGTACCATGAGTCCTTGGTGGTTCTAACAAGTGTAGAATGGTTAAGAGAGTATTCTAAAAGGCTTAGAATGGTCTTGGAATGTGTTTTAGGACTTATAAGAACCCTTAGAATGATCCTAAACATTGCTTGGTACCCCAAGGGACGTAAAGGGTGTACCATGAGTCCTTGGAGGTTCTAACAAGTGTAGAATGGTTAAGAGAGTATTCTAAAGGCTTAGAATGGTCTAGGAATGTGTAATAGGACTTATAATAACCATTAGAATGATCCTAAACATTGCTTGAGTCCCCAAGGGACGGAAAGGGTGTAGCATGAGTCCTTGGAGGTTCTAATAAGTGTAGAATGGTTAAGACAGTATTCTAAAGGCTTAGAATGGTCTAGGAATGTGTATTAGGACTTATAATAACCATTAGTACTATCTTAAACATTGCTTGGTACCCCAAGGGACGTAGAGGGTGTAGCATGAGTCCTTGGAGGTTCTAACAAGTGTAGAATGGTTAAGAGAGTATTCTAAAGGCTTAGAATGGTCTAGGAATGTGTATTAGGACTTATAAGAACCATTAGAATGATCCTAAACATTGCTTGGTATCCGAAGGGACGTAAAGGGTGTAGCATGAGTCCTTGGAGGTTCTAACAAGTGTAGAATGGTTAAGAGAGTATTCTAAAGGCTTAGAATGGTCTAGGAATGTGTATTAGGACTTATAATAACCATTAGTACTATCCTAAACATTGCTTGGTACCCCAAGGGACGTAGAGGGTGTAGCATGAGTCCTTGGAGGTTCTAACAAGTGTAGAATGGTTAAGAGAGTGTTCTAAAGGCTTAGAATGGTCTAGGAATGTGTATTAGGAATTAAAATAACCGTTAGAATGATCCTAAACATTGCATGGTACCACAAGGGACGTAGAGGGTGTAGCATGAGTCCTTGGAGGTTCTAACAAGTGTAGAATGGTTAAGAGAGTATTCTAAAGGCTTAGAATGGTCTAGGAATGTGTATTAGGACTTATAAGAACCATTAGAATGATCCTAAACATTGCATGGTACCCCAAGGGACGTAGAGGGTGTACGATGAGTCCTTGGAGGTTCTAACTAGTGTAGAATGGTTAAAAGAGTATTCTAAAGGCTTAGAATGGTCTAGGAATGAGTAATAGGACTTATAATAACCATTAGAATGATCCTAAACAATGCTTGAGTCCCAAGGGACGTAGAGGGTGTACCATGAGTCCTTGGATGTTCTACAAGTGTAGAATGGTTAAGAGAGTATTCTAAAGGCTTAGAATGGTCTAAGAATGTGTAATAGGACTTATAATAACCATTAGAATGATCGTAAACATTGCTTGAGTCCCCAAGGGACGGAAAGGGTGTAGCATGAGTCCTTGGAGGTTCTAATAAGTGTAGAATGGTTAAGAGAGTATTCTAAAGGCTTAGAATGGTCTTGGAATGTATATTAGGAATTATAAGAACCATTAGAATGATCCTAAACATTGCATGGTACCCCAAGGGACGTAGAGGGTGAACCATGAGTCCTTGGATGTTCTAACAAGTGTAGAATGGTTAAGAGAGTATTCTAAAGGCTTAGAATGGTCTAGGAATGTGTAATAGGACTTATAATAACCATTAGAATGATCCTAAACATTGCTTGAGTCCCCAAGGGACGGAAAGGGTGTAGCATGAGTCCTTGGAGGTTCTAATAAGTGTAGAATGGTTAAGAGAGTATTCTAAAGGCTTAGAATGGTCTAGGAATGTGTATTAGGACTTATAATAACCATTAGTACTATCTTAAACATTGCTTGGTACCCCAAGGGACGTAGAGGGTGTAGCATGAGTCCTTGGAGGTTCTAACAAGTGTAAAATGGTTAAAAGAGTATTCTAAAGGCTTAGAATTGTCTGGGAATGTGTATTATGACTTATAAGAACCATTAGAATGATCCTAAACATTGCATGGTACCCCAAGGGATGTAGAGGGTGTACCATGAGTCCTTGGAGGTTCTAACAAGTATAGAATGGTTAAGAGAGTATTCTAAAGGCTTAGAATGGTCTAGGAATGTGTAATAGGACTTATAATAACCATTAGAATGATCCTAAACAATGCTTGAGTCCCCAAGGGACGTAGAGGGTGTACCATGAGTCCTTGGAGGTTCTAACAAGTGTAGAATGGTTAAGAGAGTATTCTAAAGGCTTAGAATGGTCTAGGAATGTGTATTAGGACTTATAAGAACCATTAGAATGATCCTAAACATTGTTCGAGTCCCCAAGGGACATAGAGGGTGTAGCATGATTCCTTGGAGGTTCTACTAGTGTAGAATGGTTAAGAGAATATTCTAAAGGCTTAGAATGGTGTAGGAATGTGTATCAGGAATTATAAGAACCTTTAGAATGATCCTAAACATTGCATGGTACCCCAAGGGACGTAAAGGGTGTAGCATGAGTCCTTGGAGGTTCTAACAAGTGTAGAATGGTTAAGAGAGTATTCTAAAGGCTTAGAATGGTCTAGGAATGTGTATTAGGACTTATAATAACCATTAGTACTATCCTAAACATTGCTTGGTACCCCAAGGGACGTAGAGGGTGTAGCATGAGTCCTTGAAGGTTCTAACAAGTGTAGAATGGTTAAGAGAGTGTTCTAAAGGCTTAGAATGGTCTAGGAATGTGTATTAGGAATTATAATAACCGTTAGAATGATCCTAAACATTGCATGGTACCACAAGGGACGTAGAGGGTGTAGCATGAGTCCTTGGAGGTTCTAACAAGTGTAGAATGGTTAAGAGAGTATTCTAAAGGCTTAGAATGGTCTAGGAATGTGTATTAGGACTTATAAGAACCATTAGAATGATCCTAAACATTGCATGGTACCCCAAGGGACGTAGAGGGTGTACGATGAGTCCTTGGAGGTTCTAACTAGTGTAGAATGGTTAAAAGAGTATTCTAAAGGCTTAGAATGGTCTAGGAATGAGTAATAGGACTTATAATAACCATTAGAATGATCCTAAACAATGCTTGAGTCCCCAAGGGACGTAGAGGGTGTACCATGAGTCCTTGGATGTTCTAACAAGTGTAGAATGGTTAAGAGAGTATTCTAAAGGCTTAGAATGGACTAAGAATGTGTAATAGGACTTATAATAACCATTAGAATGATCCTAAACACTGCTTGAGTCCCCAAGGGACGTAGAGGGTGTACCATGAGTCCTTGGTGGTTCTAACGAGTGTAGAATGGTTAAGAGAGTATTCTAAAGGCTTAGAATGGTCTAGGAATGTGTATTATGACTTATAAGTACCATTAGAATGATCCTAAACATTGCATGGTACCCCAAGCGATGTAGAGGGTGTACCATGAGTCCTTGGAGGTTCTAACAAGTATAGAATGGTTAAGAGAGTATTCTAAAGGCTTAGAATGGTCTAGGAATGTGTATTAGGACTTATAAGAACCATTAGAATGATCCTAAACATTGTTCGAGTCCCCAAGGGACATAGAGGGTGTAGCATGAGTCCTTGGAGGTTCTACTAGTGTAGAATGGTTAAGAGAGTATTCTAAAGGCTTAGAAAGGTCTTGGAATGTGTATTAGGACTTATAAGAACCATTAGAATGATCCTAAACATTGCATGGTACCCCAAGGGACGTAAAGGGTGTACCATCAGTCCTTGGAGGTTCTAACAAGTGTAGAATGGTTAAGAGAGTATTCTAAAGGCTTAGAATGGTCTAGGAATGTGTAATAGGACTTATAATAACCATTAGAATGATCCTAAACAATGCTTGAGTCCCCAAGGGACATAGAGGGTGTACCATGAGTCCTTGGTGGTTCTAACAAGTGTAGAATGGTTAAGAGAGTATTCTAAAAGGCTTAGAATGGTCTTGGAATGTGTATTAGGACTTATAAGAACCATTAGAATGATCCTAAACATTGCATGGTACCCCAAGGGAAGTAGAGGGTGTAGCATGAGTCCTTGGAGGTTCTAACAAGTGTAGAATGGTTAAGAGAGTATTCTAAAGGCTTAGAATGGTCTAGGAATGTGTAATAGGACTTATAATAACCATTAGAATGATCCTAAACAATGCTTGAGTCCCCAAGGGCATAGAGGGTGTAGCATGAGTCCTTGGAGGTTCTAACAAGTGTAGAATGGTTAAGAGAGTATTCTAAAGGCTTAGAATGGTCTTGGAATGTGTATTAGGACTTATAAGAACCATTAGAATGATCCTAAACATTGCATGGTACCCCAAGGGACGTAGAGGGTGTACGATGAGTCCTTGGAGGTTCTAACTAGTGTAGAATGGTTAAAAGAGTATTCTAAAGGCTTAGAATGGTCTAGGAATGAGTAATAGGACTTATAATAACCATTAGAATGATCCTAAACAATGCTTGAGTCCCCAAGGGACGTAGAGGGTGTACCATGAGTCCTTGGATGTTCTAACAAGTGTAGAATGGTTAAGAGAGTATTCTAAAGGCTTAGAATGGTCTAGGAATGTGTATTAGGACTTATAAGAACCATTAGAATGATCCTAAACATTGCTTGGTATCCGAAGGGACGTAAAGGGTGTACCATGAATCCTTGGAGGTTCTAACAAGTGTAGAATGGTTAAGAGAGTATTCTAAAGGCTTAGAATGGTCTAGGAATGTGTATTAGGACTTATAAGAACCATTAGAATGATCCTAAACATTGTTCGATTCCCCAAGGGACATAGAGGGTGTAGCATGAGTCCTTGGAGGTTCTACTAGTGTAGAATGGTTAAGAGAGTATTCTAAAGGCTTAGAATGGTGTAGGAATGTATATTAGGAATTATAAGAACCATTAGAATAATCCTAAACATTGCATTGTACCCCAAGGGACGTAAAGGGAGTACCATGAGTCCTTGGAGGTTCTAACAAGTGTAGAATGGTTAAGAGAGTATTCTAAAGGCTTAGAATGGTCTAGGAATGTGTAATAAGACTTATAATTACCATTAGAATGATCCTTGATGAGCATTTTATTTCCCATTATTCCTTGCATTATTTTACTCCTATTATTGATACTTGTTGCCCATTTGACATTGATTAGCTTGATTTATTGATTTAGAGTTTATTGGACTAATATTCCGAATATTGTTTAATTTGGAATTATTTAGCCTAATTAATTCTATTTCTATTTTCAGGTAATATTTGGCACAAGGACACTTTGGGAAGTTTGGAAATGAAGATTGAAGTATTGAAGTGAAGATTGTAATTTGCATTTAGGTCCCTTTTTAATTGTAATGTTCAGAATAGTGTTTCTTAGGATTTGGGCCCATGTTTTAGGCCCATTTTGTGTCTTAAGAGGGGAAATTCGTGTAACCTCCAAGAACACACTTTCATTTCAGATTTCTCACTCTCTCTCTAGGTTAGAACTTCTCTCTTGGCTCTCCCAAGTGGTGGTGGCTGCTAGGGTTTTGTTCTTCCCCATTTCTACTCGTTTTTCTTCATTTTATGGCCATGGAAGGCTAGACTTCAAGGGTTAATCCCTTTGGTATTGTATTATCTACTCTTGAGCTCTTGTTATTAATGCAATTTCATTTTCTATTCTCTGTTTTCATGTTTATCGATGTGTAGTGGTTTGCTTAATTCCATTTCGTAGAGATAATACATGAATATAAATGCTTAATTTGTATTAACTCGTAAAAACTCCAATTCTGGTTTCTGATGCTTAATTAGAAGTTAGGGTTTGGAGTGATAACTGAATTTTCGCTTAGTATTTGGTTATCACGAGTTGGACAGAGGAGAGGAGAGGAATCGATCTTTAGTGAGCTAGGATTGAGTAGTGTACGTAGCCAAAGGGGTTTGCCCGCTTTTGTTTCTGATTTTCTTAGTTTTTATATTCTGTTTATGTTTTGTTCTTCACATTTGTCACACACAAAAACCCCCCCATTTTACTGCACACTACGTGTTTGATACTTTGCCTAGACCGATATTCGCTGGGAAACGACCTAGGATCACCTTTCTAGTACTACAGAATAAACACCTTTTATTTTGATCGGGTACGGCCTCGATCAAAATTTGGCGCCGTTGCCGGGGAATATCGGTTCTTGCCAAAGGTCATTAGTAGTTAGTTAGTGTCGTAGTTAGTATAGTTATTATAGTGTGTCGTGTCTGATTTAGGGTCTAGTAGTCAATTCTGATAACTGGTTGAAGTTGCGTTGTTTGCTGTTTTGTTGCAATTAGTGTATTTGATTGATTCTGTGGTTGCTAGTTCACATAGTTGTGGGTGGTATTTTTGCACGAAAATTTATATCCACACTACTATTATCATATGATGATGTTTTGTTAAGCCACTGTCACTCATATCATCATTGGTTGTGAATTGCAGAAAACCTTTTTCAAGTTTTATCAGCACGAATTTCAAACAGCCATAACTTTTGATCCGTAACTCGGAATTGGACGAATTTTATATCAAATCGAAGAGAATTTTCCAAATAAGCTAATGAAATTGTGAAATCGAAATTTCGATAATGGGAAGGCCCCAAAAATTCGGTTGTTTACTATTTCTTTTTTATTTTACAAGTTTATTTTTCTTCTTTTTTGTTTGTAACTTATTTGTTTGACTTGGTTCCCTTTTGAATTTTATCCTCAAACTTTCTGTGATATGTTTTCATGATTTTAGGGTGCTGAAAAAAATAAAGAAAAAAATTTTAAAAAATAATAAATTTTGTTGCCGATTTTGGTCATGCATATCTGTTACAGTATGGTATGGTTGATGCTGTTCTGTTCAGTACATGACTAGGGGCAACCCAAGTTATTTGCATCCTTATAACCCTGAAATTGATAGAACTTATCACAGATTAGTTAGACAAAATAGGAATCAGTCATTAGGTAGTGAGTCAGAGTCATCTTATAGTCCATCTAATTCTGATTCTGTTTCTATTTCTTCTATTCCTTCTACTTTTATTCAATCTGATTCTATACATTGTGATAACATGGCTCAACCCCCACCAAGGGAAAGGACACTTAGGGAGCTGGCTGCACCTGACTTCACTATTGAAGACTCGTGTATCCGGTATCCTGATGAGGATGTTCCTTTTGAGCTTAGAACAGGACTAATCCATTTGTTGCCCAAGTTTCATGGTCTTGCAGGTGAGGATCCTCATAAGCATCTCAAGAAATTCCATATAGTGTGCACCACAATGAAACCACATGATGTGCAAGAGGATCATGTCTGTCTCAGAGCATTTCCACATTCCTTAGAGGGTCTAGCACAAGATTGGTTATCTGACTTGGCCCCTGGTTCCATCACAAGCTGGGATGACTTGAAGAGGGCATTTCTGGAAAAATTCTTCCCTGCAAATAGGACCACTGCAATCAGAAAGGAAATTTCTGGTATCAGGCAACAACATGGAGAGAGTCTCTATGATTATTGGGAGAGATTCAAGAGGTTGTGTGCTTCCTGCCCTCACCATCAGATCTCAGAGCAGCTTCTCATCCAGTACTTTTATGAAGGTCTCAACTTCATGGAAAGAAACATGGTAGATGCTGCAAGTGGTGGTACATTGGGAGATATGACACCCTTACAAGCCAGGAGCAAAATTGAGAAGATGGCTTCCAATTGTCAACAATTCCATGCAAGAAGCAACAGTGATGCAATAGTTGTGAGGGATGTAAATGATGTTGGTGCAGACTCGGGCAAGGTTGAGAAGCTTGAGCAGAAAATTGATTCTCTCACAACATTGGTCACACAATTGGCTGTCAATCAGAAAAAGATGATACTTCCTGCTAGAGTGTGTGGCATATGCACATCCATTGAGCACCCCACAGATGCATGCCCTTCCCTTCAGCAGCAACAGCCGATGACAAGTGGTGACCAACCCGAGGCCTATGCAGCAAACATATACAACAATAGAGGCCCACAACAACATAATCATGACCTCTCTTCCAATAGATACAACCCTGGATGGAGGAACCATCCCAATCTGAAGTGGTCTGATCAACAACAACAACAACCTCCTCCTAATGTTCCATTTCAGAACACCGCTGGACCGAGTAGACCACCATATGTACCTCCCCCAATCCAGCAGCAAAGGCAACAACAACAGCAGCAAGTGGTTCATCCTGCACCATCAGCCCCTCCATCCAACCAACCTACCTTGGAGGAGTTGGTGAGGCAAATGACCATGCAAAACCTCCAATTTCAACAAGAGACTAGAGCATCCATTCAGAGACAAGAGGCATCCATTCAGACTTTGACAAATCAGATGGGTCAAATGGCAACTTCTCTCAACAACTTGCAATCTCAAAATTCTGACAAGTTGCCATCCCAAACTGTGATCAACCCTCAGAATCAGAATGTGAGTGCCATCAACCTGAGGTCGGGAAAGCAGATTGTCACACCCACACCACAACCTCACCTCAACAATGATGCTCTAGCTTCCTCTAAAGGGAAGAGCCAAGTGGTAGATGAAGGTGAGCATGCTAGCACCAAAGAGAATCATCCAACTCAACCCTCCTCGACTTCAACCACAAGCCCTGCTGTTGTCCTACAACCTCCTCCTGTTCCTCTTCCATTCCCACCAAGAGTGCCTCAAAACAAAAAGGTGGAAGAGGTGGACAAGGACATTCTTGACACATTCAGGAAGGTGGAAGTCAACATACCCCTTCTTGATGCAATAAAACAAATTCCAAGGTATGCGAAGTTCCTTAAGGAGTTGTGCACTCATAAGAGAAGACTCAAGGGCAATGAGAGGATAAGCATGGGAAGGAATGTCTCCGCTCTCATAGGTAAACCTATCCCTCACATTCCTGAAAAATGTAAGGATCCTGGAACTTTCTCTATACCTTGCATCATAGGCAATGTTAAGTTTGAAAATGCTATGCTAGATTTAGGAGCATCAATAAATGTCATGCCTATGTCTGTTTTTAAGTCTCTTTCTCTTGGACCTCTTCAACCTACGGGTGTGGTGATTCAATTGGCAAATAGAAGTACTGCCCACCCCGCAGGTTTGATAGAGGATGTCTTGGTTCGGGTTGAAGAGTTGATCTTCCCTGCTGATTTTTACATACTTGATATGGAAGATGACTCTCCCCGTAATGTTGTTCCTATTATTTTGGGGAGGCCATTTTTGAAAACAGCCCGAACCAAGATAGATGTGCATTCAGGTTCACTTTCCATGGAGTTTGATGGCAGTGTGATCCGATTTGACATTTTCCATGCTATGAAACATTTTCCTGAGGATCACTCTGTTTTCCATGTGGACTTGCTTGATGATTTGATAGATGAGCATATGCTTGACATTTTGCATCATGATTTTGAATTGCCATCTTTCACTGATTCATTTACTTGTCCATCATGCACTAACTCTGGATGGTGCACCGCATGCACTGAAATAGCTCAGTTTCTAGACTCTGCCACTGCATCTGATGATTCATATGTTATAGATTCAGATTATGCCAACCCTATCCCCATATCTGTTATGCATGAGTCTGATTCACTTGTTCAGGTGCAGGCAGCAGAATCCATTTCTGTTGTCCCTTTAGTTCCATCTATTATGCAGGCACCCTCATTGGACCTGAAGCCCCTCCCTCCTCATCTCAAATATGCTTACTTGGAGGATGAGCAGAAACTCCCAGTGATCATCTCTACCTCACTTTCTGTTGATCAAGAGGAGAAACTGCTGGATGTGATAAGAAAGAACAAGAGGGCAATTGGATGGACTTTGGCGGATATTCCTGGAATTAGCCCCTCCATGTGCATGCACCGCATTTTGTTGGAGGATGGGACTAAACCAGTGAGACAACCCCAAAGACGATTGAACCCCCAGATTCTTGATGTGGTTAAGAAAGAAGTCACCAAGCTGCTCCAAGCGGGTATCATCTACCCAATTTCAGATAGCACTTGGGTGAGCCCGGTGCAAGTTGTCCCCAAGAAGTCTGGTGTCACAGTTGTCAAAAATGAGAAGGATGAGCTGATTCCCACTAGAGTGCAGAACAGTTGGAGAGTCTGCATTGATTACAGAAAGCTCAACCAGGCGACTCGCAAGGATCATTTCCCTCTCCCCTTCATTGATCAGATGTTGGAGCGCCTGGCAGGTAAATCTCATTATTGCTTCTTAGATGGATTCTCTGGTTATTTTCAAATTTGTATTGCACCAGAGGACCAACATAAGACCACATTTACCTGTCCTTTTGGCACATTTGCATATAGAAAGATGCCTTTTGGCCTATGCAATGCTCCTGCCACATTTCAAAGATGTATGATGAGTATTTTCGCTGACTTGCTCGAGCATTGCATAGAGGTCTTCATGGATGATTTTAGTGTTTATGGCTCCTCATTTGATGCATGTCTTGATAATTTGACTAAGGTGCTTAACAGGTGCATTGAGACTAACCTTGTCTTGAATTTTGAAAAATGCCACTTCATGGTAGAACAAGGCATAGTCTTAGGGCACATTGTTTCGCACAAGGGCATAGAAGTTGACCCTGCTAAGCTGCATGTAATATCACATTTGCCTTACCCCTCTTGCGTGCGAGAGGTGCGTTCTTTTCTTGGTCATGCAGGTTTCTATCGCAGGTTTATTCAGAACTTTAGCAACATTGCCCTTCCTCTTTCCAAGTTGCTTCAAAAGGATGCCCCATGGGAATTTGGAGACCAATGCAAGAGGGCATTTGATGAATTGAAGAAAGCACTAACCACCACTCCCATCATCCAACCACCTGATTGGACCCTCCCATTTGAGCTCATGACTGATGCTTCAAATTATGCTTTGGGAGCAGTTCTCTCCCAAAGGGTTGGTAAGCTGTCGCATGTGATTTATTATGCTTCTAGGACTTTAGATGCAGCACAGGTTAATTACACAACAACTGAAAAAGAACTTTTGGCTATTGTTTTTGCACTTGACAAATTTAGATCATATTTGCTTGGTTCTAAGGTTGTAGTGTACACTGATCATGCTGCTCTGAAGTATCTTTTGAAAAAGACAGATTCCAAACCTAGGTTGATTAGGTGGATGTTGCTCCTCCAGGAGTTTGATCTTGAGATTCAGGATCGGAGTGGTGCGCATAACCTTGTTGCAGACCACTTGAGCAGGATAGAGAGAGAGGAGGATGCATTTCCTATTCGGGATGACTTCCCGGATGAGCAGCTTTTATCTTTACATGTTTCCCATCCCCTTCCCCAAACTCCTTGGTTTGCAGACATTGTTAATTATCTGGTTGCTTCTGTTTTTCCTGCCTTGGCATCCAAAGCTCAAAGAGACAAATTAAAGAGCGATGCCAAGCATTATGTATGGGATGACCCCTATTTATGGCGTTTTTGCAGTGATCAGGTCATTCGCAGGTGCATTCCAGACCAGGAGATCCAATCGGTTCTCCAATTTTGCCATGCTTCACCAGTGGGAGGCCACCTTGGTACTCAAAGGACAGCACGAAAGGTGCTGGATTCTGGATTTTATTGGCCTACCATTTTCAAGGATGCGAGCAACATCTGCAGCTCGTGTGAGCAGTGTCAAAGAGCAGGAGGCGCCCTATCTTGGAGGCAACAGATGCCGCAACAACCTATGTTGTTTTGTGAGGTGTTTGACGTCTGGGGTATAGATTTCATGGGCCCCTTTCCTGTTTCTTTTGGTTTTTATTATATCTTACTTGCTGTGGATTACGTATCCAAATGGGTGGAAGCTAAGGCCACCAGGACTAATGATGCTCAGGTTGTTGTAGATTTTGTCAGGTCTAATATCCTTTGCAGGTTTGACATACCTAGAGCCATAGTCAGTGACCAAGGCACACACTTCTGCAATAGATCCATGCAAGCTTTGCTCAAGAAGTATGGGGTTGTGCACAAAGTCTCTACACCCTATCACCCCCAAACCAACGGGCAAGCGGAGATTTCAAATAGAGAGATCAAGCGGATTTTGGAGAAGATGGTGAAGCCTAATAGAAAGGATTGGAGCACACGATTGGAGGATGCTCTGTGGGCCCATCGGACCGCTTACAAGGCACCCATAGGGATGTCACCCTATCGGGTTGTCTTTGGTAAGGCGTGCCACCTGCCTGTGGAGATAGAGCACCGTGCATATTGGGCTGTGAAGCAATGTAACTTAGCTCTTGATCAAGCGGGTGAGGAGAGGAAGCTGCAGTTGAGTGAGCTAGATGAGATCCGCTTGGAGGCCTATGAGAACTCCAAATTCTACAAAGAGAAGACCAAGAAGCTTCATGATAACTCCATTTCCAGAAAGGAGTTCTTGGTTGGTCAAAAAGTTTTGCTCTACAACTCTAGGCTTGGACTCATGAGTGGAAAGCTCCGCTCTAAATGGATTGGACCGTTTGTAGTCACCCAAGTGTTCCCTTATGGCACTGTGGAGATCAAGAGTGAGTCCACGAACAAGAGCTTCAAAGTCAATGGCCACCGACTCAAGCCTTTCCTAACCACCCCTTCTTTGGATGATGCACCTGTGGAGGAGGCCTCATTGGTCGACCCCACTTTTGAACAACCATGACTTAGGGAGTCTCCTTTTCTCCTTCCTTACTCTTTTTATTACACTTGTCTATATCTGTCTGATTCTGCTATTTGTGTTCCATTGAGGACAATGTGTGATTTAAGTGTGGGGGGAGAGTAGTTTAGGTTGCATATTTTGCTTTGATTTTTTTTAGGTTTTGCTTAGTTTTGGGCATTTTCTTGCATGTTTTTGCTTCATTTTAGTAGAGTTTTGGTATCTCGTGTCTGAATTCATGCATTTCTGTGTGTAAAGTTGCTTTTGATAATTAAGAGGTGGTAACACTGTGATAGAATTGTCCCTTTTGTGAGGATTTGAGCCTTAATTGTGGGTGGATTGCTATATATGCCACCTAATTTTCTGTCATGTGTGATTGCACTCTGGATTACTTGCACTCTAGAACTTGACTTGACTCTTGTTGATACTTGATTGCTCATGCACATTTTGAAATGATTTAGGCACTTTCTTTCTTGAATAAGCTACTAGCCATATGAGCCTACCTTGAATGAATGTATCCTTTGCTAGCCCCTTTGAGCCTTTTTATCCCTTTCCTTGTTCTTTAGCTCATTACAAGCCTATGACTGAAAAACCATGATTGTCCTAACCTTAGGGAATTTTGGAGCTTTGGAATTGTTTTAGGAATGGGTATTAGGTAAGAAGTGTGCTTTATGCTTTAATTGGTTGAGTTCTTGGTTTTGCCTCATTGGTTGTTATAGTTATGGCTTCATCTTCATGCCATTTGTGTTGTTTCTTCTTTTCTTTTTGTATATCTCTCAAAAACAAAAAAAAATAGAAGACAAAAATACAAAAAAAAATGCAAAAATAAAAAGAAAAAAAAAGAAGAGAAAAAAAAAAGTGAATAAAAGGTTGTTGAGGCAAAGAGGATTGGAATTAGTGGTAGTTGATTTTGGGGTGGATTTTGCTTACTTTTTACTTATTCCCCATTGCTCCTCTATTCCTTTGGTTTTAGCTACATTCCCATATTTTTATCCTACCTTGTCCTTGGCCCCATTACAACCCTTAAAAGACCTTTTGATCATTTTGTGCATGTGTGTTGATGGTTGATGTTAGAGGCTTGTCAAGCTTATGGTTGTGTTTGTTTTTCATGATGTGCCTTGAGTGTAAATAATGATTAACCCCAAACACTTGAGTGTAAACACTTTTGAGTGATCCTTGTGAGTTTCTATCATCTTTGTGACTATCCTCTTGATGTCATTGGTTTCTTTGCATACTTGAAGTAATTGGATGATGTTCGCGGATGCTTTGACTCTTTGATCCTTAACCATTTTGTGTGCTTGAGTTTGCCCATTTCTTTGCATTTCCTAGAATTCATTGTGAAGTATGTAATCTCTTAGGTTAGCATTTCTTAATTGTAGTCATCTTGTTGCATTATTCACTTTGGTGCATATTGATCTTCATAGTCCTATCTTTTGGTTTTGCCCAGGAGTGCAAAAGGATAAGTGTGGGGGTATTTGATGAGCATTTTATTTCCCATTATTCCTTGCATTATTTTACTCCTATTATTGATACTTGTTGCCCATTTGACATTGATTAGCTTGATTTATTGATTTAGAGTTTATTGGACTAATATTCCGAATATTGTTTAATTTGGAATTATTTAGCCTAATTAATTCTATTTCTATTTTCAGGTAATATTTGGCACAAGGACACTTTGGGAAGTTTGGAAATGAAGATTGAAGTATTGAAGTGAAGATTGTAATTTGCATTTAGGTCCCTTTTTAATTGTAATGTTCAGAATAGTGTTTCTTAGGATTTGGGCCCATGTTTTAGGCCCATTTTGTGTCTTAAGAGGGGAAATTCGTGTAACCTCCAAGAACACACTTTCATTTCAGATTTCTCACTCTCTCTCTAGGTTAGAACTTCTCTCTTGGCTCTCCCAAGTGGTGGTGGCTGCTAGGGTTTTGTTCTTCCCCATTTCTACTCGTTTTTCTTCATTTTATGGCCATGGAAGGCTAGACTTCAAGGGTTAATCCCTTTGGTATTGTATTATCTACTCTTGAGCTCTTGTTATTAATGCAATTTCATTTTCTATTCTCTGTTTTCATGTTTATCGATGTGTAGTGGTTTGCTTAATTCCATTTCGTAGAGATAATACATGAATATAAATGCTTAATTTGTATTAACTCGTAAAAACTCCAATTCTGGTTTCTGATGCTTAATTAGAAGTTAGGGTTTGGAGTGATAACTGAATTTTCGCTTAGTATTTGGTTATCACGAGTTGGACAGAGGAGAGGAGAGGAATCGATCTTTAGTGAGCTAGGATTGAGTAGTGTACGTAGCCAAAGGGGTTTGCCCGCTTTTGTTTCTGATTTTCTTAGTTTTTATATTCTGTTTATGTTTTGTTCTTCACATTTGTCACACACAAAAACCCCCCCATTTTACTGCACACTACGTGTTTGATACTTTGCCTAGACCGATATTCGCTGGGAAACGACCTAGGATCACCTTTCTAGTACTACAGAATAAACACCTTTTATTTTGATCGGGTACGGCCTCGATCAATCCTAAACACTGCTTGAGTCCCCAAGGGACGTAGAGGGTGTACCATGAGTCCTTGGTGGTTCTAACGAGTGTAGAATGGTTAAGAGAGTATTCTAAAGGCTTAGAATGGTCTTGGAATGTGTATTAGGACTTATAAGAACCATTAGAATGATCCTAAACATTGCATGGTACCCCAAGGGACGTAAAGGGTGTACCATGAGTCCTTGGAGGTTCTAACAAGTGTAGAATGGTTAAGAGAGTATTCTAAAGGCTTAGAATAGTCTAGGAATGTGTATTAGGACTTATAAGAACCATTAGAATGATCCTAAACATTGTTCGAGTCCCCAAGGGACATAGAGGGTGTAGCATGATTCCTTGGAGGTTCTACTAGTGTAGAATGGTTAAGAGAATATTCTAAAGGCTTAGAATGGTGTAGGAATGTGTATCAGGAATTATAAGAACCTTTAGAATGATCCTAAACATTGCATGGTACCCCAAGGGACGTAAAGGGTGTAGCATGAGTCCTTGGAGGTTCTAACAAGTGTAGAATGGTTAAGAGAGTATTCTAAAGGCTTAGAATGGTCTAGGAATGTGTATTAGGACTTATAATAACCATTAGTACTATCCTAAACATTGCTTGGTACCCCAAGGGACGTAGAGGGTGTAGCATGAGTCCTTGGAGGTTCTAACAAGTGTAGAATGGTTAAGAGAGTGTTCTAAAGGCTTAGAATGGTCTAGGAATGTGTATTAGGAATTATAATAACCGTTAGAATGATCCTAAACATTGCATGGTACCACAAGGGACGTAGAGGGTGTAGCATGAGTCCTTGGAGGTTCTAACAAGTGTAGAATGGTTAAGAGAGTATTCTAAAGGCTTAGAATGGTCTAGGAATGTGTATTAGGACTTATAAGAACCATTAGAATGATCCTAAACATTGCATGGTACCCCAAGGGACGTAGAGGGTGTACGATGAGTCCTTGGAGGTTCTAACTAGTGTAGAATGGTTAAAAGAGTATTCTAAAGGCTTAGAATGGTCTAGGAATGAGTAATAGGACTTATAATAACCATTAGAATGATCCTAAACAATGCTTGAGTCCCCAAGGGACGTAGAGGGTGTACCATGAGTCCTTGGATGTTCTAACAAGTGTAGAATGGTTAAGAGAGTATTCTAAAGGCTTAGAATGGTCTAAGAATGTGTAATAGGACTTATAATAACCATTAGAATGATCCTAAACACTGCTTGAGTCCCCAAGGGACGTAGAGGGTGTACCATGAGTCCTTGGTGGTTCTAACGAGTGTAGAATGGTTAAGAGAGTATTCTAAAGGCTTAGAATGGTCTAGGAATGTGTATTATGACTTATAAGTACCATTAGAATGATCCTAAACATTGCATGGTACCCCAAGCGATGTAGAGGGTGTACCATGAGTCCTTGGAGGTTCTAACAAGTATAGAATGGTTAAGAGAGTATTCTAAAGGCTTAGAATGGTCTAGGAATGTGTATTAGGACTTATAAGAACCATTAGAATGATCCTAAACATTGTTCGAGTCCCCAAGGGACATAGAGGGTGTAGCATGAGTCCTTGGAGGTTCTACTAGTGTAGAATGGTTAAGAGAGTATTCTAAAGGCTTAGAAAGGTCTTGGAATGTGTATTAGGACTTATAAGAACCATTAGAATGATCCTAAACATTGCATGGTACCCCAAGGGACGTAAAGGGTGTACCATCAGTCCTTGGAGGTTCTAACAAGTGTAGAATGGTTAAGAGAGTATTCTAAAGGCTTAGAATGGTCTAGGAATGTGTAATAGGACTTATAATAACCATTAGAATGATCCTAAACAATGCTTGAGTCCCCAAGGGACATAGAGGGTGTACCATGAGTCCTTGGTGGTTCTAACAAGTGTAGAATGGTTAAGAGAGTATTCTAAAAGGCTTAGAATGGTCTTGGAATGTGTATTAGGACTTATAAGAACCATTAGAATGATCCTAAACATTGCATGGTACCCCAAGGGAAGTAGAGGGTGTAGCATGAGTCCTTGGAGGTTCTAATAAGTGTAGAATGGTTAAGAGAGTATTCTAAAGGCTTAGAATGGTCTAGGAATGTGTAATAGGACTTATAATAACCATTAGAATGATCCTAAACAATGCTTGAGTCCCCAAGGGCATAGAGGGTGTAGCATGAGTCCTTGGAGGTTCTAACAAGTGTAGAATGGTTAAGAGAGTATTCTAAAGGCTTAGAATGGTCTAGGAATGTGTATTAGGACTTATAAGAACCATTAGAATGATCCTAAACATTGCATGGTACCCCAAGGGACGTAGAGGGTGTACGATGAGTCCTTGGAGGTTCTAACTAGTGTAGAATGGTTAAAAGAGTATTCTAAAGGCTTAGAATGGTCTAGGAATGAGTAATAGGACTTATAATAACCATTAGAATGATCCTAAACAATGCTTGAGTCCCCAAGGGACGTAGAGGGTGTACCATGAGTCCTTGGATGTTCTAACAAGTGTAGAATGGTTAAGAGAGTATTCTAAAGGCTTAGAATGGTCTAAGAATGTGTAATAGGACTTATAATAACCATTAGAATGATCCTAAACACTGCTTGAGTCCCCAAGGGACGTAGAGGGTGTACCATGAGTCCTTGGTGGTTCTAACGAGTGTAGAATGGTTAAGAGAGTATTCTAAAGGCTTAGAATGGTCTAGGAATGTGTATTATGACTTATAAGTACCATTAGAATGATCCTAAACATTGCATGGTACCCCAAGCGATGTAGAGGGTGTACCATGAGTCCTTGGAGGTTCTAACAAGTATAGAGTGGTTAAGAGAGTATTCTAAAGGCTTAGAATGGTCTAGGAATGTGTATTAGGACTTATAAGAACCATTAGAATGATCCTAAACATTGTTCGAGTCCCCAAGGGACATAGAGGGTGTAGCATGAGTCCTTGGAGGTTCTACTAGTGTAGAATGGTTAAGAGAGTATTCTAAAGGCTTAGAAAGGTCTTGGAATGTGTATTAGGACTTATAAGAACCATTAGAATGATCCTAAACATTGCATGGTACCCCAAGGGACGTAATGGGTGTACCATCAGTCCTTGGAGGTTCTAACAAGTGTAGAATGGTTAAGAGAGTATTCTAAAGGCTTAGAATGGTCTAGGAATGTGTAATAGGACTTATAATAACCATTAGAATGATCCTAAACAATGCTTGAGTCCCCAAGGGACATAGAGGGTGTACCATGAGTCCTTGGTGGTTCTAACAAGTGTAGAATGGTTAAGAGAGTATTCTAAAAGGCTTAGAATGGTCTTGGAATGTGTATTAGGACTTATAAGAACCATTAGAATGATCCTAAACATTGCATGGTACCCCAAGGGACGTAAAGGGTGTACCATGAGTCCTTGGAGGTTCTAACAAGTGTAGAATGGTTAAGAGAGTATTCTAAAGGCTTAGAATAGTCTAGGAATGTGTATTAGGACTTATAAGAACCATTAGAATGATCCTAAACATTGTTCGAGTCCCCAAGGGACATAGAGGGTGTAGCATGATTCCTTGGAGGTTCTACTAGTGTAGAATGGTTAAGAGAATATTCTA
Organism: Crotalaria pallida; assembly: GCA_037953625.1. NCBI lineage: Eukaryota > Viridiplantae > Streptophyta > Magnoliopsida > Fabales > Fabaceae > Crotalaria > Crotalaria pallida. Next base: position 58,739,886 of record CM075655.1, on the reverse strand, counting down.
AAGGCTTAGAATGGTGTAGGAATGTGTATCAGGAATTATAAGAACCTTTAGAATGATCCTAAACATTGCATGGTACCCCAAGGGACGTAAAGGGTGTAGCATGAGTCCTTGGAGGTTCTAACAAGTGTAGAATGGTTAAGAGAGTATTCTAAAGGCTTAGAATGGTCTAGGAATGTGTATTAGGACTTATAATAACCATTAGTACTATCCTAAACATTGCTTGGTACCCCAAGGGACGTAGAGGGTATAGCATGAGTCCTTGGAGGTTCTAACAAGTGTAGAATGGTTAAGAGAGTGTTCTAAAGGCTTAGAATGGTCTAGGAATGTGTATTAGGAATTATAATAACCGTTAGAATGATCCTAAACATTGCATGGTACCACAAGGGACGTAGAGGGTGTAGCATGAGTCCTTGGAGGTTCTAACAAGTGTAGAATGGTTAAGAGAGTATTCTAAAGGCTTAGAATGGTCTAGGAATGTGTATTAGGACTTATAAGAACCATTAGAATGATCCTAAACATTGCATGGTACCCCAAGGGACGTAGAGGGTGTACGATGAGTCCTTGGAGGTTCTAACTAGTGTAGAATGGTTAAAAGAGTATTCTAAAGGCTTAGAATGGTCTAGGAATGAGTAATAGGACTTATAATAACCATTAGAATGATCCTAAACATTGCATGGTACCACAAGGGACGTAGAGGGTGTAGCATGAGTCCTTGGATGTTCTAACAAGTGTAGAATGGTTAAGAGAGTATTCTAAAGGCTTAGAATGGTCTAAGAATGTGTAATAGGACTTATAATAACCATTAGAATGATCCTAAACACTGCTTGAGTCCCCAAGGGACGTATAGGGTGTACCATGAGTCCTTGGTGGTTCTAACGAGTGTAGAATGGTTAAGAGAGTATTCTAAAGGCTTAGAATGGTCTAGGAATGTGTATTATGACTTATAAGTACCATTAGAATGATCCTAAACATTGCATGGTACCCCAAGCGATGTAGAGGGTGTACCATGAGTCCTTGGAGGTTCTAACAAGTATAGAATGGTTAAGAGAGTATTCTAAAGGCTTAGAATGGTCTAGGAATGTGTATTAGGACTTATAAGAACCATTAGAATGATCCTAAACATTGTTCGAGTCCCCAAGGGACATAGAGGGTGTAGCATGAGTCCTTGGAGGTTCTACTAGTGTAGAATGGTTAAGAGAGTATTCTAAAGGCTTAGAAAGGTCTTGGAATGTGTATTAGGACTTATAAGAACCATTAGAATGATCCTAAACATTGCATGGTACCCCAAGGGACGTAAAGGGTGTACCATCAGTCCTTGGAGGTTCTAACAAGTGTAGAATGGTTAAGAGAGTATTCTAAAGGCTTAGAATGGTCTAGGAATGTGTAATAGGACTTATAATAACCATTAGAATGATCCTAAACAATGCTTGAGTCCCCAAGGGACATAGAGGGTGTACCATGAGTCCTTGGTGGTTCTAACAAGTGTAGAATGGTTAAGAGAGTATTCTAAAAGGCTTAGAATGGTCTTGGAATGTGTATTAGGACTTATAAGAACCATTAGAATGATCCTAAACATTGCATGGTACCCCAAGGGACGTAAAGGGTGTACCATGAGTCCTTGGAGGTTCTAACAAGTGTAGAATGGTTAAGAGAGTATTCTAAAGGCTTAGAATAGTCTAGGAATGTGTATTAGGACTTATAAGAACCATTAGAATGATCCTAAACATTGTTCGAGTCCCCAAGGGACATAGAGGGTGTAGCATGATTCCTTGGAGGTTCTACTAGTGTAGAATGGTTAAGAGAATATTCTAAAGGCTTAGAATGGTGTAGGAATGTGTATCAGGAATTATAAGAACCTTTAGAATGATCCTAAACATTGCATGGTACCCCAAGGGACGTAAAGGGTGTAGCATGAGTCCTTGGAGGTTCTAACAAGTGTAGAATGGTTAAGAGAGTATTCTAAAGGCTTAGAATGGTCTAGGAATGTGTATTAGGACTTATAATAACCATTAGTACTATCCTAAACATTGCTTGGTACCCCAAGGGACGTAGAGGGTGTAGCATGAGTCCTTGGAGGTTCTAACAAGTGTAGAATGGTTAAGAGAGTGTTCTAAAGGCTTAGAATGGTCTAGGAATGTGTATTAGGAATTATAATAACCGTTAGAATGATCCTAAACATTGCATGGTACCACAAGGGACGTAGAGGGTGTAGCATGAGTCCTTGGAGGTTCTAACAAGTGTAGAATGGTTAAGAGAGTATTCTAAAGGCTTAGAATGGTCTAGGAATGTGTATTAGGACTTATAAGAACCATTAGAATGATCCTAAACATTGCATGGTACCCCAAGGGACGTAGAGGGTGTACGATGAGTCCTTGGAGGTTCTAACTAGTGTAGAATGGTTAAAAGAGTATTCTAAAGGCTTAGAATGGTCTAGGAATGAGTAATAGGACTTATAATAACCATTAGAATGATCCTAAACAATGCTTGAGTCCCCAAGGGACGTAGAGGGTGTACCATGAGTCCTTGGATGTTCTAACAAGTGTAGAATGGTTAAGAGAGTATTCTAAAGGCTTAGAATGGTCTAAGAATGTGTAATAGGACTTATAATAACCATTAGAATGATCCTAAACACTGCTTGAGTCCCCAAGGGACGTAGAGGGTGTACCATGAGTCCTTGGTGGTTCTAACGAGTGTAGAATGGTTAAGAGAGTATTCTAAAGGCTTAGAATGGTCTAGGAATGTGTATTATGACTTATAAGTACCATTAGAATGATCCTAAACATTGCATGGTACCCCAAGCGATGTAGAGGGTGTACCATGAGTCCTTGGAGGTTCTAACAAGTATAGAATGGTTAAGAGAGTATTCTAAAGGCTTAGAATGGTCTAGGAATGTGTATTAGGACTTATAAGAACCATTAGAATGATCCTAAACATTGTTCGAGTCCCCAAGGGACATAGAGGGTGTAGCATGAGTCCTTGGAGGTTCTACTAGTGTAGAATGGTTAAGAGAGTATTCTAAAGGCTTAGAAAGGTCTTGGAATGTGTATTAGGACTTATAAGAACCATTAGAATGATCCTAAACATTGCATGGTACCCCAAGGGACGTAAAGGGTGTACCATCAGTCCTTGGAGGTTCTAACAAGTGTAGAATGGTTAAGAGAGTATTCTAAAGGCTTAGAATGGTCTAGGAATGTGTAATAGGATTTATAATAACCATTAGAATGATCCTAAACAATGCTTGAGTCCCCAAGGGACATAGAGGGTGTACCATGAGTCCTTTGTGGTTCTAACAAGTGTAGAATGGTTAAGAGAGTATTCTAAAAGGCTTAGAATGGTCTTGGAATGTGTATTAGGACTTATAAGAACCATTAGAATGATCCTAAACATTGCATGGTACCCCAAGGGAAGTAGAGGGTGTAGCATGAGTCCTTGGAGGTTCTAACAAGTGTAGAATGGTTAAGAGAGTATTCTAAAGGCTTAGAATGGTCTAGGAATGTGTAATAGGACTTATAATAACCATTAGAATGATCCTAAACAATGCTTGAGTCCCCAAGGGCATAGAGGGTGTACCATGAGTCCTTGGTGGTTCTAACAAGTGTAGAATGGTTAAGAGAGTATTCTAAAAGGCTTAGAATGGTCTTGGAATGTGTATTAGGACTTATAAGAACCATTAGAATGATCCTAAACATTGCATGGTACCCCAAGGGAAGTAGAGGGTGTAGCATGAGTCCTTGGAGGTTCTAACAAGTGTAGAATGGTTAAGAGAGTGTTCTAAAGGCTTAGAATGGTCTAGGAATGTGTATTAGGACTTATAATAACCGTTAGAATGATCCTAAACATTGCATGGTACCACAAGGGACGTAGAGGGTGTAGCATGAGTCCTTGGAGGTTCTAAAAACTGTAGAATGGTTAAGAGAGTATTCTAAAGGCTTAGAATGGTCTAGGAATGTGTATTAGGACTTATAAGAACCATTAGAATGATCCTAAACATTGCATGGTACCCCAAGGGATGTAGAGGGTGTACCATGAGTCCTTGGAGGTTCTAACAAGTGTAGAATGGTTAAGAGAGTATTCTAAAGGCTTAGAATGGTCTAGGAATGTGTAATAGGACTTATAATAACCATTAGAATGATCGTAAACAATGCTTGAGTCCCCAAGGGACGTAGAGGGTGTACCATGAGTCCTTCGTGGTTCTAACGAGTGTAGAATGGTTAAGAGAGTATTCTAAAGGCTTAGAATGGTCTTGGAATGTGTATTAGGACTTATAAGAACTATTAGAATGATCCTAAACATTGCATGGTACCCCATGGGACGTAAAGGGTGTACCATAAGTCCTTGGAGGTTCTAACAAGTGTAGAATGGTTAAGAGAGTATTCTAAAGGCTTAGAATGGTCTAGCAATGTGTAATAGGACTTATAATAACCATTAGAATGATCCTAAACAATGCTTGAGTCCCCAAGGGACATAGAGGGTGTACCATGAGTCCTTGGTGGTTCTAACAAGTGTAGAATGGTTAAGAGAGTATTCTAAATGCTTAGAATGGTCTTGGAATGTGTATTAGGACTTATAAGAACCATTAGAATGATCCTAAACATTGCATGGTACCCCAAGGGAAGTAGAGGGTGTAGCATGAGTCCTTGGAGGTTCTAACAAGTGTAGAATGGTTAAGAGAGTGTTCTAAAGGCTTAGAATGGTCTAGGAATGTGTATTAGGACTTATAATAACCGTTAGAATGATCCTAAACATTGCATGGTACCACAAGGGACGTAGAGGGTGTAGCATGAGTCCTTGGAGGTTCTAAAAAGTGTAGAATGGTTAAGAGAGTATTCTAAAGGCTTAGAATGGTCTAGGAATGTGTATTAGGACTTATAAGAACCATTAGAATGATCCTAAACATTGCATGGTACCCCAAGGGATGTAGAGGGTGTACCATGAGTCCTTGGAGGTTCTAACAAGTGTAGAATGGTTAAGAGAGTATTCTAAAGGCTTAGAATGGTCTAGGAATGTGTAATAGGACTTATAATAACCATTAGAATGATCGTAAACAATGCTTGAGTCCCCAAGGGACGTAGAGGGTGTACCATGAGTCCTTCGTGGTTCTAACGAGTGTAGAATGGTTAAGAGAGTATTCTAAAGGCTTAGAATGGTCTTGGAATGTGTATTAGGACTTATAAGAACTATTAGAATGATCCTAAACATTGCATGGTACCCCATGGGACGTAAAGGGTGTACCATAAGTCCTTGGAGGTTCTAACAAGTGTAGAATGGTTAAGAGAGTATTCTAAAGGCTTAGAATGGTCTAGCAATGTGTAATAGGACTTATAATAACCATTAGAATGATCCTAAACAATGCTTGAGTCCCCAAGGGACATAGAGGGTGTACCATGAGTCCTTGGTGGTTCTAACAAGTGTAGAATGGTTAAGAGAGTATTCTAAAGGCTTAGAATGGTCTTGGAATGTGTATTAGGACTTATAAGAACCATTAGAATGATCCTAAACATTGCATGGTACCCCAAGGGAAGTAGAGGGTGTAGCATGAGTCCTTGGAGGTTCTAACAAGTGTAGAATGGTTAAGAGAGTGTTCTAAAGGCTTAGAATGGTCTAGGAATGTGTATTAGGACTTATAATAACCGTTAGAATGATCCTAAACATTGCATGGTACCACAAGGGACGTAGAGGGTGTAGCATGAGTCCTTGGAGGTTCTAAAAAGTGTAGAATGGTTAAGAGAGTATTCTAAAGGCTTAGAATGGTCTACGAATGTGTATTAGGACTTATAAGAACCATTAGAATGATCCTAAACATTGCATGGTACCCCAAGGGATGTAGAGGGTGTACCATGAGTCCTTGGAGGTTCTAACAAGTGTAGAATGGTTAAGAGAGTATTCTAAAGGCTTAGAATGGTCTAGGAATGTGTAATAGGACTTATAATAACCATTAGAATGATCGTAAACAATGCTTGAGTCCCCAAGGGACGTAGAGGGTGTACCATGAGTCCTTCGTGGTTCTAACGAGTGTAGAATGGTTAAGAGAGTATTCTAAAGACTTAGAATGGTCTTGGAATGTGTATTAGGACTTATAAGAACTATTAGAATGATCCTAAACATTGCATGGTACCCCAAGGGACGTAAAGGGTGTACCATCAGTCCTTGGAGGTTCTAACAAGTGTAGAACGGTTAAGAGAGTATTCTAAAGGCTTAGAATGGTCTAGGAATGTGTAATAGGACTTATAATAACCATTAGAATGATCCTAAACAATGCTTGAGTCCCCAAGGGACATAGAGGGTGTACCATGAGTCCTTGGTGGTTCTAACAAGTGTAGAATGGTTAAGAGAGTGTTCTAAAGGCTTAGAATGGTCTAGGAATGTGTATTAGGACTTATAATAACCGTTAGAATGATCCTTAAAATTGCATGGTACCACAAGGGAGGTAGAGGGTGTACCATGAGTCCTTGGAGGTTCTAACAAGTGTAGAATGGTTAAGAGAGTATTCTAAAGGCTTGGAATGGTCTAAGAATGTGTATTATGACTTATAATAACCATTAGAATGATCCTAAACATTGCATGGTACCCCAAGGGACGTAGAGGGTGTATGATGAGTCCTTGGAAGTTCTAACTAGTGTAGAATGGTTAAAAGAGTACTCTAAAGGCTTAGAATGATCTAGGAATGAGTAATAGGACTTATAATAACCATAAGAACCATTAGATTCTAAACAATGCTTGAGTCCCCAAGGGACATAGAGGGTGTACCATGAGTCCTTGGATGTTCTAACAAGTGTAGAATGGTTAAGAGAGTATTCTAAAGGCTTAGAAAGGTCTAGGAATGTGTATTAGGACTTATAATAACCATTAGAATGATCCTAAACATTGCTTGAGTCCCGAAGGGACGGAAAGGGTGTAGCATGAGTCCTTGGAGGTTCTAATAAGTGTAGAATGGTTAAGAGAGTATTCTAAAGGCTTGGAATGTTCTAGGAATGTCTATTAGGACTTATAATAACCATTAGAACTATCCTAAACATTGCTTGGTACCCCAAGGGACGTAGAGGGTGTAGCATGAGTCCTTGGAGGTTCTAAAAAGTGTAGAATGGTTAAGAGAGTATTCTAAAGGCTTAGAATGGTGTAGGAATGTATATTAGGAATTATAAGAACCATTAGAATGATCCTAAACATTGCACTGTACCCCAAGGGACGTAAAGGGTGTACCATGAGTCCTTGGAGGTTCTAACAAGTGTAGAATTGTTAAGAGAGTATTCTAAAGGCTTAGAATGGTCTAGGAATGTGTAATAAGACTTATAATAACCATTAGAATGATCCTAAACAATGCTTGAGTCCCCAAGGGACGTAGAGGGTGTACCATGAGTCCTTGGTGGTTCTAACGAGTGTAGAATGGTTAAGAGAGTATTCTAAAGGCTTAGAATGGTCTTGGAATGTGTATTAGGACTAATAAGAACCATTAGAATGATCCTAAACATTGCATGGTACCCCAAGGGACATAGAGGGTGTACCATGAGTCCTTGGATGTTCTAACAAGTGTAGAATGGTTAAGAGAGTATTCTAAAGGCTTAGAAAGGTCTAGGAATGTGTAATAGGACTTATAATAACCATTAGAATGATCCTAAACATTGCTTGAGTCCCGAAGGGACGGAAAGGGTGTAGCATGAGTCCTTGGAGGTTCTAATAAGTGTAGAATGGTTAAGAGAGTATTCTAAAGGCTTGGAATGTTCTAGGAATGTCTATTAGGACTTATAATAACCATTAGAACTATCCTAAACATTGCTTGGTACCCCAAGGGACGTAGAGGGTGTAGCATGAGTCCTTGGAGGTTCTAACAAGTGTAGAATGGTTAAGAGAGTATTCTAAAGGCTTAGAATTGTCTAGGAATGTGTATTATGACTTATAAGAACCATTAGAATGATCCTAAACATTGCATGGTACCCCAAGGGATGTAGAGGGTGTACCATGAGTCCTTGGTGGTTCAAACAAGTGTAGAATGGTTAAGAGAGTATTCTAAAGGCTTAGAATGGTGTAGGAATGTATATTAGGAATTATAAGAACCATTAGAATGATCCTAAACATTGCATTGTACCCCAAGGGACGTAAAGGGTGTACCATGAGTCCTTGGAGGTTCTAACAAGTGTAGAATTGTTAAGAGAGTATTCTAAAGGCTTAGAATGGTCTAGGAATGTGTAATAAGACTTATAATAACCATTAGAATGATCCTAAACAATGCTTGAGTCCCCAAGGGACGTAGAGGGTGTACCATGAGTCCTTGGTGGTTCTAACGAGTGTAGAATGGTTAAGAGAGTATTCTAAAGGCTTAGAATGGTCTTGGAATGTGTATTAGGACTTATAATAACCATTAGAATGATCGTAAACAATGCTTGAGTTCCCAAGGGACGTAGAGGGTGTACCATTAGTCCTTGGAGGTTCTAACAAGTGTAGAATGGTTAAGAGAGTGTTCTAAAGGCTTAGAATGGTCTAGGAATGTGTATTAGGACTTATAATAACCGTTAGAATGATCCTAAACATTGCATGGTACCACAAGGGACGTAGAGGGTGTAGCATGAGTCCTTGGAGGTTCTAAAAAGTGTAGAATGGTTAAGAGAGTATTCTAAAGGCTTAGAATGGTCTAGGAATGTGTATTAGGACTTATAAGAACCATTAGAATGATCCTAAAATTGCATGGTACCCCAAGGGACGTAGAGGGCGTATGATGAGTCCTTGGAAGTTCTAACTAGTGTAGAATGGTTAAAAGAGTACTCTAAAGGCTTAGAATGGTCTAGGAATGAGTAATAGGACTTATAATAACCATTAGAAAGATTCTAAACAATGCTTGAGTCCCCAAGGGACATAGAGGGTGTACCATGAGTCCTTGGATGTTCTAACAAGTGTAGAATGGTTAAGAGAGTATTCTAAAGGCTTAGAAAGGTCTAGGAATGTGTAATAGGACTTATAATAACCATTAGAATGATCCTAAACATTGCTTGAGTCCCCAAGGGACGGAAAGGGTGTAGCATGAGTCCTTGGAGGTTCTAATAAGTGTAGAATGGTTAAGAGAGTATTCTAAAGGCTTGGAATGTTCTAGGAATGTCTATTAGGACTTATAATAACCATTAGAACTATCCTAAACATTGCTTGGTACCCCAAGGGACGTAGAGGGTGTAGCATGAGTCCTTGGAGGTTCTAACAAGTGTAGAATGGTTAAGAGAGTATTCTAAAGGCTTAGAATTGTCTAGGAATGTGTATTATGACTTATAAGAACCATTAGAATGATCCTAAACATTGCATGGTACCCCAAGGGATGTAGAGGGTGTACCATGAGTCCTTGGTGGTTCTAACAAGTGTAGAATGGTTAAGAGAGTATTCTAAAGGCTTAGAATGGTGTAGGAATGTATATTAGGAATTATAAGAACCATTAGAATGATCCTAAACATTGCATTGTACCCCAAGGGACGTAAAGGGTGTACCATGAGTCCTTGGAGGTTCTAACAAGTGTAGAATTGTTAAGAGAGTATTCTAAAGGCTTAGAATGGTCTAGGAATGTGTAATAAGACTTATAATAACCATTAGAATGATCCTAAACAATGCTTGAGTCCCCAAGGGACGTAGAGGGTGTACCATGAGTCCTTGGTGGTTCTAACGAGTGTAGAATGGTTAAGAGAGTATTCTAAAGGCTTAGAATGGTCTTGGAATGTGTATTAGGACTAATAAGAACCATTAGAATGATCCTAAACATTGCATGGTACCCCAAGGGACGTAAAGGGTGTACCATGAGTCCTTGGAGGTTCTAACAAGTGTAGAATGGTTAAGAGAGTATTCTAAAGGCTTAGAATGGTCTAGGAATGTGTAATAGGACTTATAATAAACATTAGAATGATCGTAAACAATGCTTGAGTTCCCAAGGGACGTAGAGGGTGTACCATTAGTCCTTGGAGGTTCTAACAAGTGTAGAATGGTTAAGAGAGTGTTCTAAAGGCTTAGAATGGTCTAGGAATGTGTATTAGGACTTATAATAACCGTTAGAATGATCCTAAACATTGCATGGTACCACAAGGGACGTAGAGGGTGTAGCATGAGTCCTTGGAGGTTCTAAAAAGTGTAGAATGGTTAAGAGAGTATTCTAAAGGCTTAGAATGGTCTAGGAATGTGTATTAGGACTTATAAGAACCATTAGAATGATCCTAAAATTGCATGGTACCCCAAGGGACGTAGAGGGCGTATGATGAGTCCTTGGAAGTTCTAACTAGTGTAGAATGGTTAAAAGAGTACTCTAAAGGCTTAGAATGGTCTAGGAATGAATAATAGGACTTATAATAACCATTAGAAAGATTCTAAACAATGCTTGAGTCCCCAAGGGACATAGAGGGTGTACCATGAGTCCTTGGATGTTCTAACAAGTGTAGAATGGTTAAGAGAGTATTCTAAAGGCTTAGAAAGGTCTAGGAATGTGTAATAGGACTTATAATAACCATTAGAATGATCCTAAACATTGCTTGAGTCCCCAAGGGACGGAAAGGGTGTAGCATGAGTCCTTGGAGGTTCTAGTAAGTGTAGAATGGTTAAGAGAGTATTCTAAAGGCTTAGAATGGTGTAGGAATGTATATTAGGAATTATAAGAACCATTAGAATGATCCTAAACATTGCATTGTACCCCAAGGGACGTAAAGGGTGTATCATGAGTCCTTGGAGGTTCTAACAAGTGTAGAATTGTTAAGAGAGTATTCTAAAGGCTTAGAATGGTCTAGGAATGTGTAATAAGACTTATAATAACCATTAGAATGATCCTAAACAATGCTTGAGTCCCCAAGGGACGTAGAGGGTGTACCATGAGTCCTTGGTGGTTCTAACGAGTGTAGAATGGTTAAGAGAGTATTCTAAAGGCTTAGAATGGTCTTGGAATGTGTATTAGGACTAATAAGAACCATTAGAATGATCCTAAACATTGCATGGTACCCCAAGGGACGTAAAGGGTGTACCATGAGTCCTTGGAGGTTCTAACAAGTGTGGAATGGTTAAGAGAGTATTCTAAAGGCTTAGAATGGTCTAGGAATGTGTATTAGGACTTATAATAACCATTAGAACTATCCTAAACATTGATTGGTACCCGAAGGGACGTAGAGGGTGTAGCATGAGTCCTTGGATGTTCTAACAAGTGTAGAATGGTTAAGAGAGTATTCTAAAGGCTTAGAATTGTCTAGGAATGTGTATTATGACTTATAAGAACCATTAGAATGATCCTAAACATTGCATGGTACCCCAAGGGATGTAGAGGGTGTACCATGAGTTCTTGGAGGTTCTAACAAGAATAGAATGGTTAAGAGAGTATTCTAAAGGCTTAGAATGGTCTAGGAATGTGTAATAGGACTTATAATAACCATTAGAATGATCCTAAACAATTCTTGAGTCCCCAAGGGACGTAGAGGGTGTACCATGAGTCCTTGGAGGTTCTAACAAGTGTAGAATGGTTAAGAGAGTATTCTAAAGGCTTAGAATGGTCTAGGAATGTGTATTAGGACTTATAAAACCATTAGAATGATCCTAAACATTGCTTGGTACCCCAAGGGACGTAAAGGATGTACCATGAGTCCTTGGAGGTTCTAACAAGTGTAGAATGGTTAAGAGAGTATTCTAAAGGCTTAGAATGGTCTAGGAATGTGTATTAGGACTTATAAGAACCATTAGAATGATCCTAAACATTGTTCAAGTCCCCAAGGGACATAGAGGGTGTAGCATGAGTCCTTGGAGGTTCTACTAGTGTAGAATGGTTAAGAGAGTATTCTAAAGGCTTAGAATGGTGTACGAATGTGTATTAGGAATTATAAGAACCATTAGAATGATCCTAAACATTGCATGGTACCCCAAGGGACGTAAAGGGTGTACCATGAGTCCTTGGAGGTTCTAACAAGTGTAGAATGGTTAAGAGAGTATTCTAAAGGCTTAGAATGGTCTAGGAATGTGTAATAAGACTTATAATAACCATTAGAATGATCCTAAACAATGCTTGAGTCCCCAAGGGACGTAGAGGGTGTACCATGAGTCCTTGGTGGTTCTAACGAGTGTAGAATGGTTAAGAGAGTATTCTAAAGGCTTAGAATGGTCTTGGAATGTGTATTAGGACTTATAAGAACCATTAGAATGATCCTAAACATTGCATGGTACCCCAAGGGATGTAGAGGGTGTAGCATGAGTCCTTGGAGGTTCTAACAAGAATAGAATGGTTAAGAGAGTATTCTAAAGGCTTAGAATGGTCTAGGAATGTGTAATAGGACTTATAATAACCATTAGAATGATCCTAAACAATTCTTGAGTCCCCGAGGGACGTAGAGGGTGTACCATGAGTCCTTGGAGGTTCTAACAAGTGTAGAATGGTTAAGAGAGTATTCTAAAGGCTTAGAATTGTCTTGGAATGTGTATTATGACTTATAAGAACCATCAGAATGATCCTAAACATTGCATGGTACCCCAAGGGATGTAGAGGGTGTACCATGAGTCCTTGGTGGTTCTAACAAGAATAGAATGGTTAAGAGAGTATTCTAAAGGCTTAGAATGGTCTAGGAATGTGTAATAGGACTTATAATAACCATTAGAATGATCCTAAACAATGCTGGAGTCCCCAAGGGACGTAGAGGGTGTACCATGAGTCCTTGGAGGTTCTAACAAGTGTAGAATGGTTAAGAGAGTATTCTAAAGGCTTAGAATGGTCTAGGAATGTGTATTAGGACTTATAAGAACAATTAGAATGATCCTAAACATTGCTTGGTACCCCAAGGGACGTAAAGGGTGTACCATGAGTCCTTGGAGGTTCTAACAAGTGTAGAATGGTTAAGAGAGTATTCTAAAGGCTTAGAATGGTCTAGGAATTTGTATTAGGACTTATAATAACCATTAGAACTATCCTAAACATTGCTTGGTACCCCAAGGGACGTAGAGGGTGTACCATGAGTCCTTGGAGGTTCTAACAAGTGTAGAATGGTTAAGAGAGTATTCTAAAGGCTTCGAATGGTCTAAGAATGTGTATTATGACTTATAAGAACCATTAGAATGATCCTAAACAATGCTTGAGTCCCCAAGGGACCTATAGGGTGTACCATGAGTCCTTGGAGGTTCTAACAAGTGTAGAATGGTTAAGAGAGTATTCTAAAGGCTTGGAATGGTCTAGGAATGTGTAATAGGACTTATTATAACCATTAGAATGATCCTAAACATTGTTCGAGTCCCCAAGGGACATAGAGGGTGTAGCATGAGTCCTTGGAGGTTCTACTAGTGTAGAATGGTTAAGAGAGTATTCTAAAGGCTTAGAATGGTGTACGAATGTGTATTAGGAATTATAAGAACCATTAGAATGATCCTAAACATTGCATGGTACCCCAAGGGACGTAAAGGGTGTTCCATGAGTCCTTGGAGGTTCTAACAAGTGTAGAATGGTTAAGAGAGGATTCTAAAGGCTTAGAATGGTCTAGGAATGTGTAATAAGACTTATAATAACCATTAGAATGATCCTAAACAATGCTTGAGTCCCCAAGGGACGTAGAGGGTGTACCATGAGTCCTTGGTGGTTCTAACGAGTGCAGAATGGTTAAGAGAGTATTCTAAAGGCTTAGAATGGTCTTGGAATGTGTATTAGGACTTATAAGAACCATTAGAATGATCCTAAACATTGCATGGTACCCCAAGGGACGTAAAGTGTGTACCATGAGTCCTTGGAGGTTCTAACAAGTGTAGAATGGTTAAGAGAGTATTCTAAAGGCTTCGAATGGTCTAAGAATGTGTATTATGACTTATAAGAACCATTAGAATGATCCTAAACAATGCTTGAGTCCCCAAGGGACCTATAGGGTGTACCATGAGTCCATGGAGGTTCTAACAAGTGTAGAATGGTTAAGAGAGTATTCTAAAGGCTTGGAATGGTCTAGGAATGTGTAATAGGACTTATTATAACCATTAGAATGATCCTAAACAATGCTTGAGTCCCCAAGGGACATAGAGGGTGTACCATGAGTCCTTGGTGGTTCTAACAAGTGTAGAATGGTTAAGAGAGTATTCTAAAGGCTTAGAATGGTGTAGGAATGTGTATTAGGAATTATAAGAACCATTAGAATGATCCTAAACATTGCATGGTACCCCAAGGGAAGTAGAGGGTGTAGCATGAGTCCTTGGTGGTTCTAACAACTGTAGAATGGTTAAGAGAGTGTTCTAAAGGCTTAGAATGGTCTAGGAATGTGTAATAGGACTTATAATAACCATTAGAATGATCCTAAACAATGCTTGAGTCCCCAAGGGACGTAGAGGGTGTACCATGAGTCCTTGGAGGTTCTAACAAGTGTAGAATGGTTAAGATAGTATTCTAAAGGCTTAGAATGGTCTAGGAAAGTGTAATAAGACTTATAATAACCATTAGAATGATCCTAAACAATGCTTGAGTCCCCAAGGGACGTAGAGGGTGTACCATGAGTCCTTGGTGGTTCTAACGAGTGTAGAATGGTTAAGAGAGTATTCTAAAGGCTTAGAATGGTCTTGGAATGTGTATTAGGACTTATAAGAACCATTAGAATGATCCTAAACATTGCATGGTACCCCAAGGGACGGAAAGGGTGTAGCAAGAGTCCTTGGAGGTTCTAATAAGTGTAGAATGGTTAAGAGAGTATTCTAAAGGCTTGGAATGGTCTAGGAATGTCTATTAGGACTTATAATAACCATTAGAACTATCCTAAACATTGCTTGGTACCCCAAGGGACGTAGAGGGTGTAGCATGAGTCCTTAGAGGTTCTAACAAGTGTAGAATGGTTAAGAGAGTATTCTAAAGGCTTAGAATTGTCTTGGAATGTGTATTATGACTTATAAGAACCATCAGAATGATCCTAAACATTGCATGGTACCCCAAGGGATGTAGAGGGTGTACCATGAGTCCTTGGTGGTTCTAACAAGAATAGAATGGTTAAGAGAGTATTCTAAAGGCTTAGAATGGTCTAGGAATGTGTAATAGGACTTATAATAACCATTAGAATGATCCTAAACAATGCTTGAGTCCCCAAGGGACGTAGAGGGTGTACCATGAGTCCTTGGAGGTTCTAACAAGTGTAGAATGGTTAAGAGAGTATTCTAAAGGCTTAGAATGGTCTAGGAATGTGTATTAGGACTTATAAGAACAATTAGAATGATCCTAAACATTGCTTGGTACCCCAAGGGACGTAAAGGGTGTACCATGAGTCCTTGGAGGTTCTAACAAGTGTAGAATGGTTAAGAGAGTATTCTAAAGGCTTAGAATGGTCTAGGAATTTGTATTAGGACTTATAATAACCATTAGAACTATCCTAAACATTGCTTGGTACCCCAAGGGACGTAGAGGGTGTACCATGAGTCCTTGGAGGTTCTAACAAGTGTAGAATGGTTAAGAGAGTATTCTAAAGGCTTCGAATGGTCTAAGAATGTGTATTATGACTTATAAGAACCATTAGAATGATCCTAAACAATGCTTGAGTCCCCAAGGGACCTATAGGGTGTACCATGAGTCCTTGGAGGTTCTAACAAGTGTAGAATGGTTAAGAGAGTATTCTAAAGGCTTGGAATGGTCTAGGAATGTGTAATAGGACTTATTATAACCATTAGAATGATCCTAAACATTGTTCGAGTCCCCAAGGGACATAGAGGGTGTAGCATGAGTCCTTGGAGGTTCTACTAGTGTAGAATGGTTAAGAGAGTATTCTAAAGGCTTAGAATGGTGTACGAATGTGTATTAGGAATTATAAGAACCATTAGAATGATCCTAAACATTGCATGGTACCCCAAGGGACGTAAAGGGTGTTCCATGAGTCCTTGGAGGTTCTAACAAGTGTAGAATGGTTAAGAGAGGATTCTAAAGGCTTAGAATGGTCTAGGAATGTGTAATAAGACTTATAATAACCATTAGAATGATCCTAAACAATGCTTGAGTCCCCAAGGGACGTAGAGGGTGTACCATGAGTCCTTGGTGGTTCTAACGAGTGCAGAATGGTTAAGAGAGTATTCTAAAGGCTTAGAATGGTCTTGGAATGTGTATTAGGACTTATAAGAACCATTAGAATGATCCTAAACATTGCATGGTACCCCAAGGGACGTAAAGTGTGTACCATGAGTCCTTGGAGGTTCTAACAAGTGTAGAATGGTTAAGAGAGTATTCTAAAGGCTTCAAATGGTCTAAGAATGTGTATTATGACTTATAAGAACCATTAGAATGATCCTAAACAATGCTTGAGTCCCCAAGGGACCTATAGGGTGTACCATGAGTCCTTGGAGGTTCTAACAAGTGTAGAATGGTTAAGAGAGTATTCTAAAGGCTTGGAATGGTCTAGGAATGTGTAATAGGACTTATTATAACCATTAGAATGATCCTAAACAATGCTTGAGTCCCCAAGGGACATAGAGGGTGTACCATGAGTCCTTGGTGGTTCTAACAAGTGTAGAATGGTTAAGAGAGTATTCTAAAGGCTTAGAATGGTGTAGGAATGTGTATTAGGAATTATAAGAACCATTAGAATGATCCTAAACATTGCATGGTACCCCAAGGGAAGTAGAGGGTGTAGCATGAGTCCTTGGTGGTTCTAACAACTGTAGAATGGTTAAGAGAGTGTTCTAAAGGCTTAGAATGGTCTAGGAATGTGTAATAGGACTTATAATAACCATTAGAATGATCCTAAACAATGCTTGAGTCCCCAAGGGACGTAGAGGGTGTACCATGAGTCCTTGGAGGTTCTAACAAGTGTAGAATGGTTAAGATAGTATTCTAAAGGCTTAGAATGGTCTAGGAAAGTGTAATAAGACTTATAATAACCATTAGAATGATCCTAAACAATGCTTGAGTCCCCAAGGGACGTAGAGGGTGTACCATGAGTCCTTGGTGGTTCTAACGAGTGTAGAATGGTTAAGAGAGTATTCTAAAGGCTTAGAATGGTCTTGGAATGTGTATTAGGACTTATAAGAACCATTAGAATGATCCTAAACATTGCATGGTACCCCAAGGGACGGAAAGGGTGTAGCAAGAGTCCTTGGAGGTTCTAATAAGTGTAGAATGGTTAAGAGAGTATTCTAAAGGCTTGGAATGGTCTAGGAATGTCTATTAGGACTTATAATAACCATTAGAACTATCCTAAACATTGCTTGGTACCCCAAGGGACGTAGAGGGTGTAGCATGAGTCCTTAGAGGTTCTAACAAGTGTAGAATGGTTAAGAGAGTATTCTAAAGGCTTAGAATTGTCTTGGAATGTGTATTATGACTTATAAGAACCATCAGAATGATCCTAAACATTGCATGGTACCCCAAGGGATGTAGAGGGTGTACCATGAGTCCTTGGTGGTTCTAACAAGAATAGAATGGTTAAGAGAGTATTCTAAAGGCTTAGAATGGTCTAGGAATGTGTAATAGGACTTATAATAACCATTAGAATGATCCTAAACAATGCTTGAGTCCCCAAGGGACGTAGAGGGTGTACCATGAGTCCTTGGAGGTTCTAACAAGTGTAGAATGGTTAAGAGAGTATTCTAAAGGCTTAGAATGGTCTAGGAATGTGTATTAGGACTTATAAGAACAATTAGAATGATCCTAAACATTGCTTGGTACCCCAAGGGACGTAAAGGGTGTACCATGAGTCCTTGGAGGTTCTAACAAGTGTAGAATGGTTAAGAGAGTATTCTAAAGGCTTAGAATGGTCTAGGAATTTGTATTAGGACTTATAATAACCATTAGAACTATCCTAAACATTGCTTGGTACCCCAAGGGACGTAGAGGGTGTACCATGAGTCCTTGGAGGTTCTAACAAGTGTAGAATGGTTAAGAGAGTATTCTAAAGGCTTCGAATGGTCTAAGAATGTGTATTATGACTTATAAGAACCATTAGAATGATCCTAAACAATGCTTGAGTCCCCAAGGGACCTATAGGGTGTACCATGAGTCCTTGGAGGTTCTAACAAGTGTAGAATGGTTAAGAGAGTATTCTAAAGGCTTGGAATGGTCTAGGAATGTGTAATAGGACTTATTATAACCATTAGAATGATCCTAAACATTGTTCGAGTCCCCAAGGGACATAGAGGGTGTAGCATGAGTCCTTGGAGGTTCTACTAGTGTAGAATGGTTAAGAGAGTATTCTAAAGGCTTAGAATGGTGTACGAATGTGTATTAGGAATTATAAGAACCATTAGAATGATCCTAAACATTGCATGGTACCCCAAGGGACGTAAAGGGTGTTCCATGAGTCCTTGGAGGTTCTAACAAGTGTAGAATGGTTAAGAGAGGATTCTAAAGGCTTAGAATGGTCTAGGAATGTGTAATAAGACTTATAATAACCATTAGAATGATCCTAAACAATGCTTGAGTCCCCAAGGGACGTAGAGGGTGTACCATGAGTCCTTGGTGGTTCTAACGAGTGCAGAATGGTTAAGAGAGTATTCTAAAGGCTTAGAATGGTCTTGGAATGTGTATTAGGACTTATAAGAACCATTAGAATGATCCTAAACATTGCATGGTACCCCAAGGGACGTAAAGTGTGTACCATGAGTCCTTGGAGGTTCTAACAAGTGTAGAATGGTTAAGAGAGTATTCTAAAGGCTTCAAATGGTCTAAGAATGTGTATTATGACTTATAAGAACCATTAGAATGATCCTAAACAATGCTTGAGTCCCCAAGGGACCTATAGGGTGTACCATGAGTCCTTGGAGGTTCTAACAAGTGTAGAATGGTTAAGAGAGTATTCTAAAGGCTTGGAATGGTCTAGGAATGTGTAATAGGACTTATTATAACCATTAGAATGATCCTAAACAATGCTTGAGTCCCCAAGGGACATAGAGGGTGTACCATGAGTCCTTGGTGGTTCTAACAAGTGTAGAATGGTTAAGAGAGTATTCTAAAGGCTTAGAATGGTGTAGGAATGTGTATTAGGAATTATAAGAACCATTAGAATGATCCTAAACATTGCATGGTACCCCAAGGGAAGTAGAGGGTGTAGCATGAGTCCTTGGTGGTTCTAACAACTGTAGAATGGTTAAGAGAGTGTTCTAAAGGCTTAGAATGGTCTAGGAATGTGTAATAGGACTTATAATAACCATTAGAATGATCCTAAACAATGCTTGAGTCCCCAAGGGACGTAGAGGGTGTACCATGAGTCCTTGGAGGTTCTAACAAGTGTAGAATGGTTAAGAGAGTATTCTAAAGGCTTAGAATGGTCTAGGAATGTGTAATAAGACTTATAATAACCATTAGAATGATCCTAAACAATGCTTGAGTCCCCAAGGGACGTAGAGGGTGTACCATGAGTCCTTGGTGGTTCTAACGAGTGTAGAATGGTTAAGAGAGTATTCTAAAGGCTTAGAATGGTCTTGGAATGTGTATTAGGACTTATAAGAACCATTAGAATGATCCTAAACATTGCATGGTACCCCAAGGGACGGAAAGGGTGTAGCATGAGTCCTTGGAGGTTCTAATAAGTGTAGAATGGTTAAGAGAGTATTCTAAAGGCTTGGAATGGTCTAGGAATGTCTATTAGGACTTATAATAACCATTAGAACTATCCTAAACATTGCTTGGTACCCCAAGGGACGTAGAGGGTGTAGCATGAGTCCTTAGAGGTTCTAACAAGTGTAGAATGGTTAAGAGAGTATTCTAAAGGCTTAGAATTGTTTTGGAATGTGTATTATGACTTATAAGAACCATCAGAATGATCCTAAACATTGCATGGTACCCCAAGGGATGTAGAGGGTGTACCATGAGTCCTTGGTGGTTCTAACAAGAATAGAATGGTTAAGAGAGTATTCTAAAGGCTTAGAATGGTCTAGGAATGTGTAATAGGACTTATAATAACCATTAGAATGATCCTAAACAATGCTTGAGTCCCCAAGGGACGTAGAGGGTGTACCATGAGTCCTTGGAGGTTCTAACAAGTGTAGAATGGTTAAGAGAGTATTCTAAAGGCTTAGAATGGTCTAGGAATGTGTATTAGGACTTATAAGAACAATTAGAATGATCCTAAACATTGCTTGGTACCCCAAGGGACGTAAAGGGTGTACCATGAGTCCTTGGAGGTTCTAACAAGTGTAGAATGGTTAAGAGAGTATTCTAAAGGCTTAGAATGGTCTAGGAATTTGTATTAGGACTTATAATAACCATTAGAACTATCCTAAACATTGCTTGGTACCCCAAGGGACGTAGAGGGTGTACCATGAGTCCTTGGAGGTTCTAACAAGTGTAGAATGGTTAAGAGAGTATTCTAAAGGCTTCGAATGGTCTAAGAATGTGTATTATGACTTATAAGAACCATTAGAATGATCCTAAACAATGCTTGAGTCCCCAAGGGACCTATAGGGTGTACCATGAGTCCTTGGAGGTTCTAACAAGTGTAGAATGGTTAAGAGAGTATTCTAAAGGCTTGGAATGGTCTAGGAATGTGTAATAGGACTTATTATAACCATTAGAATGATCCTAAACATTGTTCGAGTCCCTAAGGGACATAGAGGGTGTAGCATGAGTCCTTGGAGGTTCTACTAGTGTAGAATGGTTAAGAGAGTATTCTAAAGGCTTAGAATGGTGTACGAATGTGTATTAGGAATTATAAGAACCATTAGAATGATCCTAAACATTGCATGGTACCCCAAGGGACGTAAAGGGTGTTCCATGAGTCCTTGGAGGTTCTAACAAGTGTTGAATGGTTAAGAGAGGATTCTAAAGGCTTAGAATGGTCTAGGAATGTGTAATAAGACTTATAATAACCATTAGAATGATCCTAAACAATGCTTGAGTCCCCAAGGGACGTAGAGGGTGTACCATGAGTCCTTGGTGGTTCTAACGAGTGCAGAATGGTTAAGAGAGTATTCTAAAGGCTTAGAATGGTCTTGGAATGTGTATTAGGACTTATAAGAACCATTAGAATGATCCTAAACATTGCATGGTACCCCAAGGGACGTAAAGTGTGTACCATGAGTCCTTAGAGGTTCTAACAAGTGTAGAATGGTTAAGAGAGTATTCTAAAGGCTTAGAATGGTCTAGGAATTTGTATTAGGACTTATAATAACCATTAGAACTATCCTAAACATTGCTTGGTACCCCAAGGGACGTAGAGGGTGTACCATGAGTCCTTGGAGGTTCTAACAAGTGTAGAATGGTTAAGAGAGTATTCTAAAGGCTTCGAATGGTCTAAGAATGTGTATTATGACTTATAAGAACCATTAGAATGATCCTAAACAATGCTTGAGTCCCCAAGGGACCTATAGGGTGTACCATGAGTCCTTGGAGGTTCTAACAAGTGTAGAATGGTTAAGAGATTATTCTAAAGGCTTGGAATGGTCTAGGAATGTGTAATAGGACTTATTATAACCATTAGAATGATCCTAAACAATGCTTGAGTCCCCAAGGGACATAGAGGGTGTACCATGAGTCCTTGGTGGTTCTAACAAGTGTAGAATGGTTAAGAGAGTATTCTAAAGGCTTAGAATGGTGTAGGAATGTGTATTAGGAATTATAAGAACCATTAGAATGATCCTAAACATTGCATGGTACCCCAAGGGAAGTAGAGGGTGTAGCATGAGTCCTTGGTGGTTCTAACAAGTGTAGAATGGTTAAGAGAGTGTTCTAAAGGCTTAGAATGGTCTAGGAATGTGTAATAGGACTTATAATAACCATTAGAATGATCCTAAACAATGCTTGAGTCCCCAAGGGACGTAGAGGGTGTACCATGAGTCCTTGGAGGTTCTAACAAGTGTAGAATGGTTAAGAGAGTATTCTAAAGGCTTAGAATGGTCTAGGAATGTGTATTATGACTTATAAGAACCATTAGAATGATCCTAAACATTGCATGGTACCCCAAGGGACGTAAAGGGTGTACCATGAGTCCTTGGAGGTTCTAACAAGTGTAGAATGGTTAAGAGAGTATTCTAAAGGCTTAGAATGGTGTACGAATGTGTATTAGGAATTATAAGAACCATTAGAATGATCCTAAACATTGCATGGTACCCCAAGGGACGTAAAGGGTGTACCATGAGTACTTGGAGGTTCTAACAAGTGTCGAATGGTTAAGACAGTATTCTAAAGGCTTAGAATGGTCTAGGAATGTGTAATAGGACTTATAATAACCATTAGAATGATCCTAAACAATGCTTGAGTCCCCAAGGGACGTAGAGGGTGTACCATGAGTCCTTGGAGGTTCTAACAAGTGTAGAATGGTTAAGAGAGTATTCTAAAGGCTTAGAATGGTCAAGGAATGTGTATCAGGACTTATAAGAACCATTAGAATGATCCTAAACATTGTTCGAGTCCCCAAGGGACATAGAGGGTGTAGCATGAGTCCTTGGAGGTTCTACTAGTGTAGAATGGTTATGAGAGTATTCTAAAGGCTTAGAATGGTGTACGAATGTGTATTAGGAATTATAAGAACCATTAGAATTATCCTAAACATTGCATGGTACCCCAAGGGACGTAAAGGTTGTACCATGAGTCCTTGGAGGTTCTAACAAGTGTAGAATGGTTAAGAGAGTATTCTAAAGGCTTAGAATGGTGTACGAATGTGTATTAGGAATTATAAGAACCATTAGAATGATCCTAAACATTCCATGGTACCCCAAGGGACGTAAAGGGTGTACCATGAGTCCTAGGAGGTTCTAACAAGTGTAGAATGGTTAAGAGAGTATTCTAAAGGCTTAGAATTGTCTAGGAATGCGTATTATGACTTATAAGAACCATTAGAATGATCCTAAACATTGCATGGTACCCCAAGGGATGTAGAGGGTGTACCATGAGTCCTTGGAGGTTCTAACAAGTGTAGAATGGTTAAGAGAGTATTATAAAGGCTTGGAATGGTCTAAGAATGTGTAATAGGACTTATAATAACCATTAGAATGATCTTAAACAATGCTTGAGTCCCCAAGGGACGTAGAGGGTGTACCATGAGTCCTTGGAGGTTCTAACAAGTGTAGAATGGTTAAGAGAGTATTCTAAAGGCTTAGAATTGTCTAGGAATGCGTATTATGACTTATAAGAACCATTAGAATGATCCTAAACATTGCATGGTACCCCAAGGGATGTAGAGGGTGTACCATGAGTCCTTGGAGGTTCTAACAAGTGTAGAATGGTTAAGAGAGTTTTCTAAAGGCTTAGAATGGTCTAGGAATGTGTAATAGGACTTATAATAACCATTAGAATGATCCTAAACAATGCTTGAGTCCCCAAGGGACGTATAGGGTGTACCATGAGTCCTTGGTGGTTCTAACGAGTGTAGAATGGTTAAGAGAGTATTCTAAAGGCTTAGAATGGTCTAGGAATGTGTATTAGGACTTATAAGAACCATTAGAATGATCCTAAACATTGTTCGAGTCCCCAAGGGACATAGAGGGTGTAGCATGAGTCCTTGGAGGTTCTAATAAGTGTAGAATGGTTAAGAGAGTATTCTAAAGGCTTAGAATGGTCTAGGAATGTGTAATAGGACTTATAATAACCATTAGAATGATCCTAAACAATGCTTGAGTCCCCAAGGGACGTAGAGGGTGTACCATGAGTCCTTGGTGGTTCTAACGAGTGTAGAATGGTTAAGACAGTATTCTAAAGGCTTGGAATGGTCTCGGAATGTGTATTAGGACTTATAGGAACCATTAGAATGATCCTAAACATTGCATGGTGCCCCAAGGGACGTAAAGGGTGTACCATGAGTCCTTGGAGGTTCTAACAAGTGTAGAATGGTTAAGAGAGTATTCTAAAGGCTTGGAATGGTCTAGGAATGTGTAATAGGACTTATAATAACCATTAGAATGATCCTAAACAATGCTTGAGTCCCCAAGGGACGTAGAGGGTGTACCATGAGTCCTTCGTGGATCTAACGAGTGTAGAATGGTTAAGAGAGTATTCTAAAGGCTTAGAATGGTCTAGGAATGTGTATTAGGACTTATAAGAACCATTAGAATGATCCTAAACATTGTTCGAGTCCCCAAGGGACATAGAGGGTGTAGCATGAGTCCTTGGAGGTTCTACTAGTGTAGAATGGTTAAGAGAGTAATCTAAAGGCTTAGAATGGTGTAGGAATGTGTATTAGGAATTATAAGAACCATTAGAATGATCCTAAACATTGCATGGTACCCCAAGGGAAGTAGAGGGTGTAGCATGAGTCCTTGGAGGGTATAACAAGTGTAGAATGGTTAAGAGAGTGTTCTAAAGGCTTAGAATGGTCTAGGAATGTGTATTAGGTCTTATAATAACCGTTAGAATGATCGTAAACATTACATGGTACCACAAGGGACGTAGAGGGTGTACCATGAATCCTTGGAAGTTCTAACAAGTGTAGAATGGTTAAGAGAGTATTCTAAAGGCTTGGAATGGTCTAAGAATGTGTAATAGGACTTATAATAACCATTAGAATGATCCTAAACCATGCTTGAGACCCCAAGGGACGTAGAGGGTGTAGCATGAATCCTTGGAGGTTCTAACAAGTGTAGAATGGTTAAGAGAGTATTCTAAAGGCTTGGAATGGTCTAAGAATGTGTAATAGGACTTATAAGAACCATTAGAATGATCCTAAACATTGCATGGTACCCCAAGGGACGTAAAGGGTGTACCATGAGTCCTTGGAGGTTCTAACTAGTGTAGAATGGTTAAGAGAGGATTCTAAAGGCTTAGAATGGTGTACGAATGTGTATTAGGAATTATAAGAACCATTAGAATGATCCTAAACATTCCATGGTACCCCAAGGGACGTAAAGGGTGTACCATGAGTCCTTGGAGGTTCTAACAAGTGTAGAATGGTTAAGAGAATATTCTAAAGGCTTAGAATGGTGTACGAATGTGTATTAGGAATTATAAGAACCATTAGAATGATCCTAAACATTCCATGGTACCCCAAGGGACGTAAAGGGTGTACCATGAGTCCTAGGAGGTTCTAACAAGTGTAGAATGGTTAAGAGAGTATTCTAAAGGCTTAGAATTGTCTAGGAATGCGTATTATGACTTATAAGAACCATTAGAATGATCCTAAACATTGCATGGTACCCCAAGGGATGTAGAGGGTGTACCATGAGTCCTTGAAGGTTCTAACAAGTGTAGAATGGTTAAGAGAGTATTATAAAGGCTTGGAATGGTCTAAGAATGTGTAATAGGACTTATAATAACCATTAGAATGATCTTAAACAATGCTTGAGCCCCCAAGGGACGTAGAGGGTGTACCACGAGTCCTTGGAGGTTCTAAAAAGTGTAGAATGGTTAAGAGAGTATTCTAAAGGCTTAGAATTGTCTAGGAATGCGTATTATGACTTATAAGAACCATTAGAATGATCCTAAACATTGCATGGTACCCCAAGGGATGTAGAGGGTGTACCATGAGTCCTTGGAGGTTCTAACAAGTGTAGAATGGTTAAGAGAGTTTTCTAAAGGCTTAGAATGGTCTAGGAATGTGTAATAGGACTTATAAAAACCATTAGAATGATCCTAAACAATGCTTGAGTCCCCAAGGGACGTATAGGGTGTACCATGAGTCCTTGGAGGTTCTAACAAGTGCAGAATGGTTAAGAGAGTATTCTAAAGACTTAGAATGGTCTAGGAATGTGTATTAGGACTTATAAGAACCATTAGAATGATCCTAAACATTGTTCGAGTCCTCAAGGGACATAGAGGGTGTAGCATGAGTCCTTGGAGGTTCTACTAGTGTAGAATGGTTAAGAGAGTATTCTAAAGGCTTAGAATGGTGTAGGAATGTGTATTAGGAATTATATAAGAACCATTAGAATGATCCTAAACATTGCATGGTACCCCAAGGGAAGTAGAGGGTGTAGCATGAGTCCTTGGAGGTTCTAACAAGTGTAGAATGGTTAAGAGAGTGTTCTAAAGGCTTAGAATGGTCTAGGAATGTGTATTAGGTCTTATAATAACCGTTAGAATGATCCTAAACATTCCATGGTACCACAAGGGACGTAGAGGGTGTACCATGAGTCCTTGGAGGTTCTAACAAGTGTAGAATGGTTAAGAGAGAATTCTAAAGGCTTAGAATGGTCTAGGAAAGTGTACTAGGACTTATAAGAAACATTAGAATGATCCTAAACAACGCTTGAGTCCCCAAGGGACTTAGCGGGTGTAGCATGAGTCCTTGGAGGTTCTAACAAGTGTAGAATGGTTAAGAGAGTATTCTAATGGTTTAGAATGGTCTAGGAATGTGTATTAGGACTTATAAGTGCCATTAGAATGATCCTAAACAACGCTTGAGTCCCCAAGGGACGTAGAGGGTGTAGCATGAGTCCTTGGAGGTTCTGACAAGTGTAAAATGGTTAAGAGATTTCTAAAGGCTTAGAATGGTCTAGGAATGTGTATTAGGACTTATAAGAACCATTAGAATGATCCTAAACATTGCTTGGTACCCTAAGGGACGTAGAGGGTGTAGCATGAGTCCTTGGAGGTTCTAACAAGTGTAGAATGGTTAAGAGAGTATTCTAAAGGCTTTGAATGGTCTAGGAATGTGTATTAGGACTTATAAGAAACATTAGAATGATCCTAAACAACGCTTGAGTCCCCAAGGGAAGTAGAGGGTGTAGCATGAGTCCTTGGAGGTTCTAACAAGTGTAGAATGGTTAAGAGAGTATTCTAAAGGTTTAGAATGGTCTAGGAATGTGTATTAGGACTTATAAGTACCATTAGAATGATCCTAAACAACGCTTGAGTCCCCAAGGGACGTAGAGGATGTAGCATGAGTCCTTGGAGGTTCTGACAAGTGTAAAATGGTTAAGAGAGTATTCTGATGGCTTAGAATGGTCTAGGAATGTGTATTAGGACTTATACGAACCATTAGAATGATCCTAAACATTGCTTGGTACCCTAAGGGATGTAGAGGGTGTAGCATGAGTCCTTGGAGGTTCTAACAAGTGTAGAATGGTTAAGAGAGTATTATAAAGGCTTGGAATGGTCTAAGAATGTGTAATAGGACTTATAATAACCATTAGAATGATCCTAAACAATGCTTGAGTCCCCAAGGGACGTAGAGGGTGTACCATGAGTCCTTGGAGTTTCTAACAAGTGTAGAATGGTTAAGAGAGTATTCTAAAGGCTTGGAATGGTCTAGGAATGTGTAATAGGACTTATAATAACCATTAGAATGATCCTAAACAATGCTTGAGTCCCCAAGGGACGTAGAGGGTGTACCATGAGTCCTTCGTGGATCTAACGAGTGTAGAATGGTTAAGAGAGTATTCTAAAGGCTTAGAAAGGTCTAGGAATGTGTAATAGGATTTATAATAACCATTAGAATGATCCTAAACATTGCTTGAGTCCCGAAGGGACGGAAAGGGTGTAGCATGAGTCCTTGGAGGTTCTACTAGTATAGAATGGTTAAGAGAGTATTCTAAAGGCTTGGAATGGTCTAAGAATGTGTAATAGGACTTATAAGAACCATTTGAATGATCCTAAACATTGTTCGAGTCCCCAAGGGACATAGAGGGTGTAGCATGAGTCCTTGGAGGTTCTACTAGTGTAGAATGGTTAAGAGAGTATTCTAAAGGCTTAGAATGGTGTAGGAATGTGTATTAGGAATTATATAAGAACCATTAGAATGATCCTAAACATTGCATGGTACCCCAAGGGAAGTAGAGGGTGTAGCATGAGTCCTTGGAGGTTCTAACAAGTGTAGAATGGTTAAGAGAGTGTTCTAAAGGCTTAGAATGGTCTAGGAATGTGTATTAGGTCTTATAATAATCGTTAGAATGATCCTAAACATTCCATGGTACCACAAGGGACGTAGAGGGTGTACCATGAGTCCTTGGAGGTTCTAACAAGTGTAGAATGGTTAAGAGAGAATTCTAAAGGCTTAGAATGGTCTAGGAATGTGTATTAGGACTTATAAGAACCATTAGAATGATCCTAAACATTGTTCGAGTCCCCAAGGGACATAGAGGGTGTAGCATGAGTCCTTGGAGGTTCTACTAGTGTAGAATGGTGTAGGAATGTGTATTAGGAATTATAAGAACCATTAGAATGATCCTAAACATTGCATGGTACCCCAAGGGACGTAGAGGGTGTACCATGAGTCCTTGGAGGTTCTAACAAGTGTAGAATGGTTAAGAGAGTATTCTAAAGGCTTAGAATGGTCTAGGAATGTGTATTAGGACTTATAAGAACCATTAGAATGATCCTAAACATTGTTCGAGTCCCCAAGGGACATAGAGGGTGTAGCATGAGTCCTTGGAGGTTCTACTAGTGTAGAATGGTGTAGGAATGTGTATTAGGAATTATAAGAACCATTAGAATGATCCTAAACATTGCATGGTACCCCAAGGGACGTAGAGGGTGTACCATGAGTCCTTGGAGGTTCTAACAAGTGTAGAATGGTTAAGAGAGTATTATAAAGGCTTGGAATGGTCTAAGAATGTGTAATAGGACTTATAATAATCATTAGAATGATCTTAAACAATGCTTGAGTCCCCAAGGGACGTAGAGGGTGTACCATGAGTCCTTGGAGGTTCTAACAAGTGTAGAATGGTTAAGAGAGTATTCTAAAGGCTTAGAATTGTCTAGGAATGCGTATTATGACTTATAAGAACCATTAGAATGATCCTAAACACTGCATGGTACCCCAAGGGATGTAGAGCGTGTACCATGAGTCCTTGGAGGTTCTAACAAGTGTAGAATGGTTAAGAGAGTTTTTCTAAAGGCTTAGAATGGTCTAGGAATGTGTAGTAGGACTTATAATAACCATTAGAATGATCCTAAACAATGCTTGAGTCCCCAAGGGACGTACAGGGTGTACCATGAGTCCTTGGAGGTTCTAACAAGTGCAGAATGGTTAAGAGAGTATTCTAAAGACTTAGAATGGTCTAGGAATGTGTATTAGGACTTATAAGAACCATTAGAATGATCCTAAACATTGTTCGAGTCCTCAAGGGACATAGACGGTGTAGCATGAGTCCTTGGAGGTTCTACTAGTGTAGAATGGTTAAGAGATTATTCTAAAGGCTTAGAATGGTGTAGGAATGTGTATTAGGAATTATAAGAACCATTAGAATGATCCTAAACATTGCATGGTACCCCAAGGGACGTAAAGGTTGTACCATGAGTCCTTGGAGGTTCTAACAAGTGTAGAATGGTTAAGAGAGTATTCTAAAGGCTTGGAATGGTCTAAGAATGTGTAATAGGACTTATAATAACCATTAGAATGATCCTAAACAATGCTTGAGTCCCCTAGGGACGTAGAGGGTGTACCATGAGTCCTTGGAGGTTCTAACAAGTGTAGAATGGTTAAGAGAGTATTCTAAAGGCTTGGAATGGTCTAGGAATGTGTAATAGGACTTATAATAACCATTAGAATGATCCTAAACAATGCTTGAGTCCCCAAGGGACGTAGAGGGTGTACCATGAGTCCTTCGTGGATCTAACGAGTGTAGAATGGTTAAGAGAGTATTCTAAAGGCTTAGAAAGGTCTAGGAATGTGTAATAGGACTTATAATAACCATTAGAATGATCCTAAACATTGCTTGAGTCCCGAAGGGACGGAAAGGGTGTACCATGAGTCCTTGGAGGTTCTACTAGTGTAGAATGGTTAAGAGAGTATTCTAAAGGCTTGGAATGGTCTAAGAATGTGTAATAGGACTTATAAGAACCATTTGAATGATCCTAAACATTGTTCGAGTCCCCAAGGGACATAGAGGGTGTAGCATGAGTCCTTGGAGGTTCTACTAGTGTAGAATGGTGTAGGAATGTGTATTAGGAATTATAAGAACCATTAGAATGATCCTAAACATTGCATGGTACCCCAAGGGACGTAGAGGGTGTACCATGAGTCCTTGGAGGTTCTAACAAGTGTAGAATGGTTAAGAGAGTATTATAAAGGCTTGGAATGGTCTAAGAATGTGTAATAGGACTTATAATAATCATTAGAATGATCCTAAACAATGCTTGAGTCCCCAAGGGACGTAGAGGGTGTACCATGAGTCCTTGGAGGTTCTAACAAGTGTAGAATGGTTAAGAGAGTATTCTAAAGGCTTAGAATTGTCTAGGAATGCGTATTATGACTTATAAGAACCATTAGAATGATCCTAAACATTGCATGGTACCCCAAGGGATGTAGAGGGTGTACCATGAGTCCTTGGAGGTTCTAACAAGTGTAGAATGGTTAAGAGAGTTTTCTAAAGGCTTAGAATGGTCTAGGAATGTGTAATAGGACTTATAATAACCATTAGAATGATCCTAAACAATGCTTGAGTCCCCAAGGGACGTATAGGGTGTACCATGAGTCCTTGGAGGTTCTAACAAGTGCAGAATGGTTAAGAGAGTATTCTAAAGACTTAGAATGGTCTACGAATGTGTATTAGGACTTATAAGAACCATTAGAATGATCCTAAACATTGTTCGAGTCCTCAAGGGACATAGAGGGTGTAGCATGAGTCATTGGATGTTCTACTAGAGTAGAATGGTTAAGAGAGTATTCTAAAGGCTTAGAATGGTGTAGGAATGTGTATTAGGAATTATAAGAACCATTAGAATGATCCTAAACATTGCATGGTACCCCAAGGGACGTAAAGGGTGTACCATGAGTCCTTGGAGGTTCTAACAAGTGTAGAATGGTTAAGAGAGTATTCTAAAGGCTTGGAATGGTCTAAGAATGTGTAATAGGACTTATAATAACCATTAGAATGATCCTAAACAATGCTTGAGTCCCCAAGGGACGTAGAGGGTGTACCATGAGTCCTTGGAGGTTCTAACAAGTGTAGAATGGTTAAGAGAGTATTCTAAAGGCTTGGAATGGTCTAGGAATGTGTAATAGGACTTATAATAACCATTAGAATGATCCTAAACAATGCTTGAGTCCCCAAGGGACGTAGAGGGTGTACCATGAGTCCTTCGTGGATCTAACGAGTGTAGAATGGTTAAGAGAGTATTCTAAAGGCTTAGAAAGGTCTAGGAATGTGTAATAGGACTTATAATAACCATTAGAATGATCCTAAACATTGCTTGAGTCCCCAAGGGACGGAAAGGGTGTAGCATGAGTCCTTGGAGGTTCTACTAGTGTAGAATGGTTAAGAGAGTATTCTAAAGGCTTGGAATGGTCTAAGAATGTGTAATAGGACTTATAAGAACCATTTGAATGATCCTAAACATTGTTCGAGTCCCCAAGGGACATAGAGGGTGTAGCATGAGTCCTTGGAGGTTCTACTAGTGTAGAATGGTTAAGAGAGTATTCTAAAGGCTTAGAATGGTGTAGGAATGTGTATTAGGAATTATATAAGAACCATTAGAATGATCCTAAACATTGCATGGTACCACAAGGGACGTAGAGGGTGTACCATGAGTCCTTCGTGGATCTAACGAGTGTAGAATGGTTAAGAGAGTATTCTAAAGGCTTAGAAAGGTCTAGGAATGTGTAATAGGACTTATAATAACCATTAGAATGATCCTAAACATTGCTTGAGTCCCCAAGGGACGGAAAGGGTGTAGCATGAGTCCTTGGAGGTTCTACTAGTGTAGAATGGTTAAGAGAGTATTCTAAAGGCTTGGAATGGTCTAAGAATGTGTAATAGGACTTATAAGAACCATTTGAATGATCCTAAACATTGTTCGAGTCCCCAAGGTACATAGAGGGTGTAGCATGAGTCCTTGGAGGCTCTACTAGTATAAAATGGTTAAGAGAGTATTCTAAAGGCTTAGAATGGTGTAGGAATGTGTATTAGGAATTATATAAGAACCATTAGAATGATCCTAAACATTGCATGGTACCCCAAGGGAAGTAGAGGGTATAGCATGAGTCCTTGGAGGTTCTAAAAAGTGTAGAATGGTTAAGAGAGTGTTCTAAAGGCTTAGAATGGTCTAGGAATGTGTATTAGGTCTTATAATAACCGTTAGAATGATCCTAAACATTCCATGGTACCACAAAGGACGTAGAGGGTGTACCATGAGTCCTTGGAGGTTCTAACAAGTGTAGAATGGTTAAGAGAGAATTCTAAAGGCTTAGAATGGTCTAGGAATGTGTATTAGGACTTATAATAACCATTAGAATTATCCTTAACATTGCATGGTACCCCAAGGGACGTAGAGGGTGTACCATGAGTCCTTGGAGGTTCTAACAAGTGTAGAATGGTTAAGAGAGTATTCTAAAGGCTTAGAATGGTCTAGGAATGTGTATTAGGACTTATAAGAACCATTATAATGATCCTAAACATTGTTCAAGTCCCCAAGGGACATAGAGGGTGTAGCATGAGTCCTTGGAGGTTCTACTAGTGTAG
The DNA here is from genome assembly GCA_037953625.1 of Crotalaria pallida. Classification (NCBI taxonomy): domain Eukaryota; kingdom Viridiplantae; phylum Streptophyta; class Magnoliopsida; order Fabales; family Fabaceae; genus Crotalaria; species Crotalaria pallida. The sequence goes on along the minus strand of CM075655.1, from coordinate 58,707,696 downwards.
AATGGTTAAGAGAGTATTCTAAAGGCTTAGGATGGTGTAGGAATGTGTATTAGGAATTATAATAACCATTAGAATGATCCTAAACATTGCATGGTACCCCAAGGGATGTAGAGGGTGTACCATGAGTACTTGGAGGTTCTAACAAGTGTAGAATGGTTAAGAGAGTATTCTAAAGGCTTAGAATGGTCTAGGAATGTGTAATAGGACTTATAATAACCATTAGAATGATCCTAAACAATGCTTGAGTCCCCAAGGGACGTAGAGGGTGTACCATGAGTCCTTGGAGGTTCTAACAAGTGTAGAATGGTTAAGAGAGTATTCTAAAGGCTTAGAATGGTCTAGGAATGTGTATTAGGGACTTATAAGAACCATTAGAATGATCCTACACATTGTTCGAGTCCCCAAGGGACATAGAGGGTGTAGCATGAGTCCTTGGAGGTTCTACTAGTGTAGAATGGTTAAGAGAGTATTCTAAAGGCTTAGAATGGTGTAGGAATGTGTATTAGGAATTATAAGAACCATTAGAATGATCCTAAACATTGCATGGTACCCCAAGGGAAGTAGAGGGTGTAGCATGAGTCCTTGGAGGTTCTAACAAGTGTAGAATGATTAAGAGAGTGTTCTAAAGGCTTAGAATGGTCTAGGAATGTGTATTAGGACTTATAATAACCGTTAGAATGATCCTAAACATTGCATGGTACCACAAGGGATGTAGAGGGTGTACCATGAGTCCTTGGAGGTTCTAACAAGTGTTGAATGGTTAAGAGAGTATTTTAAAGGCTTGGAATGGTCTAAGAATGTGTAATAGGACTTATAAGAACCATTTGAATGATCCTAAACATTGTTCGAGTCCCCAAGGGACATAGAGGGTGTAGCATGAGTCCTTGGAGGTTCTACTAGTGTAGAATGATTAAGATAGTATTCTAAAGGCTTGGAATGGTGTAGGAATGTGTATTAGGAATTATAAGAACCATTAGAATGATCCTAAACATTGCATGGTACCCCAAGGGATGTATAGGGTGTACCATGAGTCCTTGGAGGTTCTAACAAGTGTAGAATGGTTAAGAGAGTATTCTAAATTCTTAGAATGGTCTAGGAATGTGTAATAGGACTTATAATAACCATTAGAATGATCCTAAACAATGCTTGAGTCCCCAAGGGACGTAGAGGGTGTACCATGAGTCCTTGGAGGTTCTAACAAGTGTAGAATGGTTAAGAGAGTATTCTAAAGGCTTAGAATGGTCTAGGAATGTGTATTAGGGACTTATAAGAACCATTAGAATGATCCTAAACATTGTTCGAGTCCCCAAGGGACATAGAGGGTGTAGCATGAGTCGTTGGATTTTCTACTAGAGTAGAATGGTTAAGAGAGTATTCTAAAGGCTTAGAATGGTCTAGGAATGTGTATTAGGAATTATAAGAACCATTAGAATGATCCTAAACATTGTTCGAGTCCCCAAGGGACATAGAGGGTGTAGCATGAGTCCTTGGAGGTTCTACTAGTGTAGAATGGTTAAGAGAGTATTCTAAAGGCTTAGAATGGTGTAGGAATGTGTATTAGGAATTATAATAACCATTAGAATGATCCTAAACATTTCATGGTACCCCAAGGGATGTAGAGGGTGTACCATGAGTACTTGGAGGTTCTAACAAGTGTAGAATGGTTAAGAGATTATTCTAAAGGCTTAGAATCGTCTAGGAATGTGTAATAGGACTTATAATAACCATTAGAATGATCCTAAACAATGCTTGAGTCCCCAAGGGACGTAGAGGGTGTACCATGAGTCCTTGGAGGTTCTAAAAAGTGTAGAATGGTCTAGGAATGTGTATTAGGGACTTATAAGAACCATTAGAATGATCCTAAACATTGTTCGAGTCCCCAAGGGACATAGAGGGTGTAGCATGAGTCCTTGGAGGTTCTACTAGTGTAGAATGGTTAAGAGAGTATTCTAAAGGCTTAGAATGGTGTACGAATGTGTATTAGGAATTATAAGAACCATTAGAATGATCCTAAACATTGCATGGTACCACAAGGGATGTAGAGGGTGTACCATGAGTCCTTGGAGGTTCTAACAAGTGTAGAATGGTTAAGAGAGTATTTTAAAGGCTTGGAATGGTCTAAGAATGTGTAATAGGACTTATAAGAACCATTCGAATGATCCTAAACATTGTTCGAGTCCCCAAGGGACATTGAGGGTGTAGCATGAGTCCTTGGAGATTCTACTAGTGTAGAATGATTAAGATAGTATTCTAAAGGCTTGGAATGGTGTAGGAATGTGTATTAGGAATTATAAGAACCATTAGAATGATCCTAAACATTGCATGGTACCCCAAGGGATGTAGAGGGTGTACCATGAGTCCTTGGAGGTTCTAACAAGTGTAGAATGGTTAAGAGAGTATTCTAAATTCTTAGAATGGTCTAGGAATGTGTAATAGGACTTATAATAACCATTAGAATGATCCTAAACAATGCTTGAGTTCCCAAGGGACGTAGAGGGTGTATCATGAGTCCTTGGAGGTTCTAACAAGTGTAGAATGGTGAAGAGAGTATTCTAAAGGCTTAGAATGGTCTAGGAATGTGTATTAGGACTTATAAGAACCATTAGAATGATCCTAAACATTGTTCGAGTCCCCAAGGGACATAGAGGGTGTAGCATGAGTCATTGGATGTTCTACTAGAGTAGAATGGTTAAGAGAGTATTCTAAAGGCTTAGAATGGTGTAGGAATGTGTATTAGGAATTATATGAACCATTAGAATGATCCTAAACATTGCATGGTACCCCAAGGGAAGTAAAGGGTGTAGCATGAGTCCTTGGAGATTCTAACAAGTGTAGAATGGTTAAGAGAGTGTTCTAAAGGCTTAGAATGGTCTAGGAATGTGTATTACGACTTATAATAACCGTTAGAATGATCCTTAACATTGCATGGTACCACAAGGGACGTAGAGGGTGTACCATGAGTCCTTGGAGGTTCTAACAAGTGTAGAATGGTTAAGAGAGTATTCTAAAGGCTTGGAATGGTCTAAGAATGTGTAATAGGACTTATAAGAACCATTTGAATGATCCTAAACATTGTTCGAGTCCCCAAGGGACATAGAGGGTGTAGCATGAGTCCTTGGAGGTTCTACTAGTGTAGAATGGTTAAGATAGTATTCTAAAGGCTTGGAATGGTGTAGGAATGTGTATTAGGAATTATAAGAACCATTAGAATGATCCTAAACATTGCATGGTACCCCAAGGGATGTAGAGGGTGTACCATGAGTCCTTGGAGGTTCTAACAAGTGTAGAATGGTAAAGAGAGTATTCTAAAGGCTTAGAATGGTCTAGGAATGTGTAATAGGACTTATAATAACCATTAGAATGATCCTAAACAATGCTTGAGTCCCCAAGGGACGTAGAGGGTGTACCATGAGTCCTTGGAGGTTCTAACAAGTGTAGAATGGTTAAGAGAGTATTCTAAAGGCTTGGAATGGTCTAGGAATGTGTAATAGGACTTATAATAACCATTAGAATGATCCTAAACAATGCTTGAGTCCCCAAGGGACGTAGAGGGTGTACCATGAGTCCTTCGTGGATCTAACGAGTGTAGAATGGTTAAGAGAGTATTCTAAAGGCTTAGAAAGGTCTAGGAATGTGTAATAGGACTTATAATAACCATTAGAATGATCCTAAACATTGCTTGAGTCCCGAAGGGACGGAAAGGGTGTAGCATGAGTCCTTGGAGGTTCTACTAGTGTAGAATGGTTAAGAGAGTATTCTAAAGGCTTGGAATGGTCTAAGAATGTGTAATAGGACTTATAAGAACCATTTGAATGATCCTAAACATTGTTCGAGTCCCCAAGGGACATAGAGGGTGTAGCATGAGTCCTTGGAGGTTCTACTAGTGTAGAATGGTTAAGAGAGTATTCTAAAGGCTTAGAATGGTGTAGGAATGTGTATTAGGAATTATAAGAACCATTAGAATGATCCTAAACATTGCATGGTACCCCAAGGTAAGTAGAGGGTGTAGCATGAGTCCTTGGAGGTTCTAACAAGTGTAGAATGGTTAAGAGAGTGTTCTAAAGGCTTAGAATGGTCTAGGAATGTGTATTAGGACTTATAATAACCGTTAGAATGATCCTAAACATTGCATGGTACCACAAGGGACGTAGAGGGTGTACCATGAGTCCTTGGAGGTTCTAACAAGTGTAGAATGGTTAAGAGAGTATTTTAAAGGCTTGGAATGGTCTAAGAATGTGTAATAGGACTTATAAGAACCATTTGAATGATCCTAAACATTGTTCGAGTCCCCAAGGGACATAGAGGGTGTAGCATGAGTCCTTGGAGGTTCTACTAGTGTAGAATGATTAAGATAGTATTCTAAAGGCTTGGAATGGTGTAGGAATGTGTATTAGGAATTATAAGAACCATTAGAATGATCCTAAACATTGCATGGTACCCCAAGGGATGTATAGGGTGTACCATGAGTCCTTGGAGGTTCTAACAAGTGTAGAATGGTTAAGAGAGTATTCTAAATTCTTAGAATGGTCTAGGAATGTGTAATAGGACTTATAATAACCATTAGAATGATCCTAAACAATGCTTGAGTCCCCAAGGGACGTAGAGGGTGTACCATGAGTCCTTGGAGGTTCTAACAAGTGTAGAATGGTTAAGAGAGTATTCTAAAGGCTTAGAATGGTCTAGGAATGTGTATTAGGGACTTATAAGAACCATTAGAATGATCCTAAACATTGTTCGAGTCCCCAAGGGACATAGAGGGTGTAGCATGAGTCCTTGGATGTTCTACTAGAGTAGAATGGTTAAGAGAGTATTCTAAAGGCTTAGAATGGTCTAGGAATGTGTATTAGGAATTATAAGAACCATTAGAATGATCCTAAACATTGTTCGAGTCCCCAAGGGACATAGAGGGTGTAGCATGAGTCCTTGGAGGTTCTACTAGTGTAGAATGGTTAAGAGAGTATTCTAAAGGCTTAGAATGGTGTAGGAATGTGTATTAGGAATTATAATAACCATTAGAATGATCCTAAACATTTCATGGTACCCCAAGGGATGTAGAGGGTGTACCATGAGTACTTGGAGGTTCTAACAAGTGTAGAATGGTTAAGAGATTATTCTAAAGGCTTAGAATGGTCTAGGAATGTGTAATAGGACTTATAATAACCATTAGAATGATCCTAAACAATGCTCGAGTCCCCAAGGGACGTAGAGGGTGTACCATGAGTCCTTGGAGGTTCTAACAAGTGTAGAATGGTTAAGAGAGTATTCTAAAGGCTTAGAATGGTCTAGGAATGTGTATTAGGGACTTATAAGAACCATTAGAATGATCCTAAACATTGTTCGAGTCCCCAAGGGACATAGAGGGTGTAGCATGAGTCCTTGGAGGTTCTACTAGTGTAGAATGGTTAAGAGTGTGTTCTAAAGGCTTAGAATGGTCTAGGAATGTGTATTAGGTCTTATAATAACCGTTAGAATGATCCTAAACATTCCATGGTACCACAAGGGACGTAGAGGGTGTACCATGAGTCCTTGTAGGTTCTAACAAGTGTAGAATGGTTAAGAGAGAATTCTAAAGGCTTAGAATGGTCTAGGAATGTGTATTAGGACTTATAATAACCATTACAAAGATCCTTAACATTGCATGGTACCCCAAGGGACGTAGAGGGTGTACCATGAGTCCTTGGAGGTTCTAACAAGTGTAGAATGGTTAAGAGAGTATTCTAAAGGCTTAGAATGGTCTAGGAATGTGTATTAGGACTTATAAGAACCATTAGAATGATCCTAAACATTGTTCGAGTCCCCAAGGGACATAGAGGGTGTAGCATGAGTCCTTGGAGGTTCTACTAGTGTAGAATGGTTAAGAGAGTATTCTAAAGGCTTAGAATGGTGTAGGAATGTGTATTAGGAATTATAATAACCATTAGAATGATCCTTAACATTGCATGGTACCCCAAGGGATGTAGAGGGTGTACCATGAGTACTTGGAGGTTCTAACAAGTGTAGAATGGTTAAGAGAGTATTCTAAAGGCTTAGAATGGTCTAGGAATGTGTAATAGGACTTATAATAACCATTAGAATGATCCTAAACAATGCTTGAGTCCCCAAGGGACGTAGAGGGTGTACCATGAGTCCTTGGAGGTTCTAACAAGTGTAGAATGGTTAAGAGAGTATTCTAAAGGCTTAGAATGGTCTAGGAATGTGTATTAGGGACTTATAAGAACCATTAGAATGATCCTAAACATTGTTCGAGTCCCCAAGGGACATAGAGGGTGTAGCATGAGTCCTTGGAGGTTCTACTAGTGTAGAATGGTTAAGAGAGTATTCTAAAGGCTTAGAATGGTGTAGGAATGTGTATTAGGAATTATAAGAACCATTAGAATGATCCTAAACATTGCATGGTACCCCAAGGGAAGTAGAGGGTGTAGCATGAGTCCTTGGAGGTTCTAACAAGTGTAGAATGGTTAAGAGAGTGTTCTAAAGGCTTAGAATGGTCTAGGAATGTGTATTAGGACTTATAATAACCGTTAGAATGATCCTAAACATTGCATGGTACCACAAGGGACGTAGAGGGTGTACCATGAGTCCTTGGAGGTTCTAACAAGTGTAGAATGGTTAAGAGAGTATTTTAAAGGCTTGGAATGGTCTAAGAATGTGTAATAGGACTTATAAGAACCATTTGAATGATCCTAAACATTGTTCGAGTCCCCAAGGGACATAGAGGGTGTAGCATGAGTCCTTGGAGGTTCTACTAGTGTAGAATGATTAAGATAGTATTCTAAAGGCTTGGAATGGTGTAGGAATGTGTATTAGGAATTATAAGAACCATTAGAATGATCCTAAACATTGCATGGTACCCCAAGGGATGTAGAGGGTGTACCATGAGTCCTTGGAGGTTCTAACAAGTGTAGAATGGTTAAGAGAGTATTCTAAATTCTTAGAATGGTCTAGGAATGTGTAATAGGACTTATAATAACCATTAGAATGACCCTAAACAATGCTTGAGTCCCCAAGGGACGTAGAGGGTGTACCATGAGTCCTTGGAGGTTCTAACAAGTGTAGAATGGTGAAGAGAATATTCTAAAGGCTTAGAATGGTCTAGGAATGTGTATTAGGACTTATAAGAACCATTAGAATGATCCTAAACATTGTTCGAGTCCCCAAGGGACATAGAGGGTGTAGCATGAGTCCTTGGATGTTCTACTAGAGTAGAATGGTTAAGAGAGTATTCTAAAGGCTTAGAATGGTGTAGGAATGTGTATTAGGAATTATAAGAACCATTAGAATGATCCTAAACATTGCATGGTACCCCAAGGGAAGTAAAGGGTGTAGCATGAGTCCTTGGAGGTTCTAACAAGTGTAGAATGGTTAAGAGAGTGTTCTAAAGGCTTAGAATGGTCTAGGAATGTGTATTAGGACTTATAATAACCGTTAGAATGATCCTTAACAATGCATGGTACCACAAGGGACGTAGAGGGTGTACCATGAGTCCTTGGAGGTTCTAACAAGTGTAGAATGGTTAAGAGAGTATTCTAAAGGCTTGGAATGGTCTAAGAATGTGTAATAGGACTTATAAGAACCATTTGAATGATCCTAAACATTGTTCGAGTCCCCAAGGGACATAGAGGGTGTAGCATGAGTCCTTGGAGGTTCTACTAGTGTAGAATGGTTAAGATAGTATTCTAAAGGCTTGGAATGGTGTAGGAATGTGTATTAGGAATTATAAGAACCATTAGAATGATCCTAAACATTGCATGGTACCCCAAGGGATGTAGAGGGTGTACCATGAGTCCTTGGAGGTTCTAACAAGTGTAGAATGGTTAAGAGAGTATTCTAAAGGCTTAGAATGGTCTAGGAATGTGTAATAGGACTTATAATAACCATTAGAATGATCCTAAACATTGCTTGAGTCCCCAAGGGATATAGAGGGTGTACCATGAGTCCTTGGTGGTTCTAACAAGTGTAGAATGGTTAAGAGAGTATTCTAAAGGCTTAGGATGGTCTTGGAATGTGTATTAGGAATTATAAGAACCATTAGAATGATCCTAAACATTGCATGGTACCCCAAGGGAAGTAGAGGGTGTAGCATGAGTCTTTGGCGGTTCTAACAAGTGTAGAATGGTTAAGAGAGTGTTCTAAAGGCTTAGAATGGTCTAGGAATGTGTATTAGGACTTATAATAACCGTTAGAATGATCCTAAACATTGCATGGTACCACAAGGGACGTAGAGGGTGTAGCATGAGTCCTTGGAGGTTCTAACAAGTGTAGAATGGTTAAGAGAGTATTCTAAAGGCTTAGAATGGTCTAGGAATGTGTATTAGGACTTATAAGAACCATTAGAATGATCCTAAACATTGCATGGTACCCCAAGGGACGTAGAGGGTGTATGATGAGTCCTTGGAAGTTCTAACTAGTGTAGAATGGTTAAAAGAGTACTCTAAAGGCTTAGAATGGTCTAGGAATGAGTAATAGGACTTATAATAACCATTAGAAAGATTCTAAACAATGCTTGAGTCCCCAAGGGACGTAGAGGGTGTACCATGAGTCCTTGGAGGTTCTAACAAGTGTAGAATGGTTAAGATAATATTCTAAAGGCTTAGAATGGTCTAGGAATGTGTATTAGGGACTTATAAGAACCATTAGAATGATCCTAAACATTGTTCGAGTCCCCAAGGGACATAGAGGGTGTAGCATGAGTCCTTGGAGGTTCTACTAGTGTAGAATGGTTAAGAGAGTGTTCTAAAGGCTTAGAATGGTCTAGGAATGTGTATTAGGTCTTATAATAACCGTTAGAATGATCCTAAACATTCCATGGTACCACAAGGGACGTAGAGGGTGTACCATGAGTCCTTGGAGGTTCTAACAAGTGTAGAATGGTTAAGAGAGAATTCTAAAGGCTTAGAATGGTCTAGGAATGTGTATTAGGACTTATAATAACCATTAGAAAGATCCTTAACATTGCATGGTACCCCAAGGGACGTAGAGGGTGTACCATGAGTCCTTGGAGGTTCTAACAAGTGTAGAATGGTTAAGAGTATTCTAAAGGCTTAGAATGGTCTAGGAATGTGTATTAGGACTTATAAGAACCATTAGAATGATCCTAAACATTGTTCGAGTCCCCAAGGGACATAGAGGGTGTAGCATGAGTCCTTGGAGGTTCTACTAGTGTAGAATGGTTAAGAGAGTATTCTAAAGGCTTAGAATGGTGTAGGAATGTGTATTAGGAATTATAATAACCATTAGAATGATCCTTAACATTGCATGGTACCCCAAGGGATGTAGAGGGTGTACCATGAGTACTTGGAGGTTCTAACAAGTGTAGAATGGTTAAGAGAGTATTCTAAAGGCTTAGAATGGTCTAGGAATGTGTAATAGGACTTATAATAACCATTAGAATGATCCTAAACAATGCTTGAGTCCCCAAGGGACGTAGAGGGTGTACCATGAGTCCTTGGAGGTTCTAACAAGTGTAGAATGGTTAAGAGAGTATTCTAAAGGCTTAGAATGGTCTAGGAATGTGTATTAGGGACTTATAAGAACCATTAGAATGATCCTAAACATTGTTCGAGTCCCCAAGGGACATAGAGGGTGTAGCATGAGTCCTTGGAGGTTCTACTAGTGTAGAATGGTTAACAGAGTATTCTAAAGGCTTAGAATGGTGTAGGAATGTGTATTAGGAATTATAAGAACCATTAGAATGATCCTAAACATTGCATGGTACCCCAAGGGAAGTAGAGGGTGTAGCATGAGTCCTTGGAGGTTCTAACAAGTGTAGAATGGTTAAGAGAGTGTTCTAAAGGCTTAGAATGGTCTAGGAATGTGTATTAGGACTTATAATAACCGTTAGAATGATCCTAAACATTGCATGGTACCACAAGGGACGTAGAGGGTGTACCATGAGTCCTTGGAGGTTCTAACAAGTGTAGAATGGTTAAGAGAGTATTTTAAAGGCTTGGAATGGTCTAAGAATGTGTAATAGGACTTATAAGAACCATTTGAATGATCCTAAACATTGTTCGAGTCCCCAAGGGACATAGAGGGTGTAGCATGAGTCCTTGGAGGTTCTACTAGTGTAGAATGATTAAGATAGTATTCTAAAGGCTTGGAATGGTGTAGGAATGTGTATTAGGAATTATAAGAACCATTAGAATGATCCTAAACATTGCATGGTACCCCAAGGGATGTAGAGGGTGTACCATGAGTCCTTGGAGGTTCTAACAAGTGTAGAATGGTTAAGAGAGTATTCTAAATTCTTAGAATGGTCTAGGAATGTGTAATAGGACTTATAATAACCATTAGAATGATCCTAAACAATGCTTGAGTCCCCAAGGGACGTAGAGGGTATACCATGAGTCCTTGGAGGTTCTAAAAAGTGTAGAATGGTGAAGAGAGTATTCTAAAGGCTTAGAATGGTCTAGGAATGTGTATTAGGACTTATAAGAACCATTAGAATGATCCTAAACATTGTTCGAGTCCCCAAGGGACATAGAGGGTGTAGCATGAGTCCTTGGATGTTCTACTAGAGTAGAATGGTTAAGAGAGTATTCTAAAGGCTTAGAATGGTGTAGGAATGTGTATTAGGAATTATAAGAACCATTAGAATGATCCTAAACATTGCATGGTACCCCAAGGGAAGTAAAGGGTGTAGCATGAGTCCTTGGAGGTTCTAACAAGTGTAGAATGGTTAAGAGAGTGTTCTAAAGGCTTAGAATGGTCTAGGAATGTGTATTAGGAATTATAATAACCATTAGAATGATCCTTAACATTGCATGGTACCCCAAGGGATGTAGAGGGTGTACCATGAGTACTTGGAGGTTCTAACAAGTGTAGAATGGTTAAGAGAGTATTCTAAAGGCTTAGAATGGTCTAGGAATGTGTAATAGGACTTATAATAACCATTAGAATGATCCTAAACAATGCTTGAGTCCCCAAGGGACGTAGAGGGTGTACCATGAGTCCTTGGAGGTTCTAACAAGTGTAGAATGGTTAAGAGAGTATTCTAAAGGCTTAGAATGGTCTAGGAATGTGTATTAGGGACTTATAAGAACCATTAGAATGATCCTAAACATTGTTCGAGTCCCCAAGGGACATAGAGGGTGTAGCATGAGTCCTTGGAGGTTCTACTAGTGTAGAATGGTTAAGAGAGTATTCTAAAGGCTTAGAATGGTGTAGGAATGTGTATTAGGAATTATAAGAACCATTAGAATGATCCTAAACATTGCATGGTACCCCAAGGGAAGTAGAGGGTGTAGCATGAGTCCTTGGAGGTTCTAACAAGTGTAGAATGGTTAAGAGAGTGTTCTAAAGGCTTAGAATGGTCTAGGAATGTGTATTAGGACTTATAATAACCGTTAGAATGATCCTAAACATTGCATGGTACCACAAGGGACGTAGAGGGTGTACCATGAGTCCTTGGAGGTTCTAACAAGTGTAGAATGGTTAAGAGAGTATTTTAAAGGCTTGGAATGGTCTAAGAATGTGTAATAGGACTTATAAGAACCATTTGAATGATCCTAAACATTGTTCGAGTCCCCAAGGGACATAGAGGGTGTAGCATGAGTCCTTGGAGGTTCTACTAGTGTAGAATGATTAAGATAGTATTCTAAAGGCTTGGAATGGTGTAGGAATGTGTATTAGGAATTATAAGAACCATTAGAATGATCCTAAACATTGCATGGTACCCCAAGGGATGTAGAGGGTGTACCATGAGTCCTTGGAGGTTCTAACAAGTGTAGAATGGTTAAGAGAGTATTCTAAATTCTTAGAATGGTCTAGGAATGTGTAATAGGACTTATAATAACCATTAGAATGATCCTAAACAATGCTTGAGTCCCCAAGGGACGTAGAGGGTATACCATGAGTCCTTGGAGGTTCTAAAAAGTGTAGAATGGTGAAGAGAGTATTCTAAAGGCTTAGAATGGTCTAGGAATGTGTATTAGGACTTATAAGAACCATTAGAATGATCCTAAACATTGTTCGAGTCCCCAAGGGACATAGAGGGTGTAGCATGAGTCCTTGGATGTTCTACTAGAGTAGAATGGTTAAGAGAGTATTCTAAAGGCTTAGAATGGTGTAGGAATGTGTATTAGGAATTATAAGAACCATTAGAATGATCCTAAACATTGCATGGTACCCCAAGGGAAGTAAAGGGTGTAGCATGAGTCCTTGGAGGTTCTAACAAGTGTAGAATGGTTAAGAGAGTGTTCTAAAGGCTTAGAATGGTCTAGGAATGTGTATTAGGACTTATAATAACCGTTAGAATGATCCTTAACATTGCATGGTACCACAAGGGACGTAGAGGGTGTACCATGAGTCCTTGGAGGTTCTAACAAGTGTAGAATGGTTAAGAGAGTATTCTAAAGGCTTGGAATGGTCTAAGAATGTGTAATAGGACTTATAAGAACCATTTGAATGATCCTAAACATTGTTCGAGTCCCCAAGGGACATAGAGGGTGTAGCATGAGTCCTTGGAGGTTCTACTAGTGTAGAATGGTTAAGATAGTATTCTTAAGGCTTGGAATGGTGTAGGAATGTGTATTAGGAATTATAAGAACCATTAGAATGATCCTAAACATTGCATGGTACCCCAAGGGATGTAGAGGGTGTACCATGAGTCCTTGGAGGTTCTAACAAGTGTAAAATGGTTAAGAGAGTATTCTAAAGGCTTAGAATGGTCTAGGAATGTGTAATAGGACTTATAATAACCATTAGAATGATCCTAAACATTGCTTGAGTCCCCAAGGGATATAGAGGGTGTACCATGAGTCCTTGGTGGTTCTAACAAGTGTAGAATGGTTAAGAGAGTATTCTAAAGGCTTAGGATGGTCTTGGAATGTGTATTAGGAATTATAAGAACCATTAGAATGATCCTAAACATTGCATGGTACCCCAAGGGAAGTAGAGGGTGTAGCATGAGTCTTTGGCGGTTCTAACAAGTGTAGAATGGTTAAGAGAGTGTTCTAAAGGCTTAGAATGGTCTAGGAATGTGTATTAGGACTTATAATAACCGTTAGAATGATCCTAAACATTGCATGGTACCACAAGGGACGTAGAGGGTGTAGCATGAGTCCTTGGAGGTTCTAACAAGTGTAGAATGGTTAAGAGAGTATTCTAAAGGCTTAGAATGGTCTAGGAATGTGTATTAGGACTTATAAGAACCATTAGAATGATCCTAAACATTGCATGGTACCCCAAGGGACGTAGAGGGTGTATGATGAGTCCTTGGAAGTTCTAACTAGTGTAGAATGGTTAAAAGAGTACTCTAAAGGCTTAGAATGGTCTAGGAATGAGTAATAGGACTTACAATAACCATTAGAAAGATTCTAAACAATGCTTGAGTCCCCAAGGGACGTAGATGGTGTACCATGAGTCCTTGGAGGTTCTAACAAGTGTAGAATGGTTAAGATAATATTCTAAAGGCTTAGAATGGTCTAGGAATGTGTATTAGGACTTATAAGAACCATTAGAATGATCCTAAACATTGTTCGAGTCCCCAAGGGACATAGAGGATGTAGCATGAGTCCTTGGATGTTCTACTAGAGTAGAATGGTTAAGAGAGTATTCTAAAGGCTTAGAATGGTGTAGGAATGTGTATTAGGAATTATAAGAACCATTAGAATGATCCTAAACATTGCATGGTACCCCAAGGGAAGTAAAGGGTGTAGCATGAGTCCTTGGAGGTTCTAACAAGTGTAGAATGGTTAAGAGAGTGTTCTAAAGGCTTAGAATGGTCTAGGAATGTGTATTAGGACTTATAATAACCGTTAGAATGATCCTTAACATTGCATGGTACCACAAGGGACGTAGAGGGTGTACCATGAGTCCTTGGAGGTTCTAACAAGTGTAGAATGGTTAAGAGAGTATTCTAAAGGCTTGGAATGGTCTAAGAATGTGTAATTGGACTTATAAGAACAATTTGAATGATCCTAAACATTGTTCGAGTCCCCCAGGGACATAGAGGGTGTAGCATGAGTCCTTGGAGGTTCTACTAGTGTAGAATGGTTAAGATAGTATTCTAAAGGTTTGGAATGGTGTAGGAATGTGTATTAGGAATTATAAGAACCATTAGAATGATCCTAAACATTGCATGGTACCCCAAGGGATGTAGCGGGTGTACCATGAGTCCTTGGAGGTTCTAACAAGTGTAGAATGGTTAAGAGAGTATTCTAAAGGCTTAGAATGGTCTAGGAATGTGTAATAGGACTTATAATAATCATTAGAATGATCCTAAACATTGCTTGAGTCCCCAAGGGACATAGAGGGTGTACCATGAGTCCTTGGTGGTTCTAACAAGTGTAGAATGGTTAAGAGAGTATTCTAAAGGCTTAGGATGGTCTTGGAATGTGTATTAGGAATTATAAGAACCATTAGAATGATCCTAAACATTGCATGGTACCCCAAGGGAAGTAGAGGGTGTAGCATGAGTCCTTGGTGGTTCTAACAAGTGTAGAATGGTTAAGAGAGTGTTCTAAAGGCTTAGAATGGTCTAGGAATGTGTATTAGGACTTATAATAACCGTTAGAATGATCCTAAACATTGCATGGTACCACAAGGGACGTAGAGGGTGTAGCATGAGTCCTTGGAGGTTCTAACAAGTGTAGAATGGTTAAGAGAGTATTCTAAAGGCTTAGAATGGTCTAGGAATGTGTATTTGGACTTATAAGAACCATTAGAATGATCCTAAACATTGCATGGTACCCCAAGGGACGTAGAGGGTGTATGATGAGTCCTTGGAAGTTCTAACTAGTGTAGAATGGTTAAAAGAGTACTCTAAAGGCTTAGAATGGTCTAGGAATGAGTAATAGGACTTACAATAACCATTAGAAAGATTCTAAACAATGCTTGAGTCCCCAAGGGACGTAGAGGGTGTACCATGAGTCCTTGGATGTTCTAACAAGTGTAGAATGGTTAAGAGAGTATTCTAAAGGCTTAGAATGGTCTAATAATGTGTAATAGGACTTATAATAACCATTAGAATGATCCTAAACATTGCTTGAGTCCCGAAGGGACGGAAAGGGTGTAGCATGAGTCCTTGGAGGTTCTAATAAGTGTAGAATGGTTAAGAGAGTATTCTAAAGGCTTAGAATGGTCTAGGAATGTGTATTAGGACTTATAATAACCATTAGAACTATCCTAAACATTGCTTGGTACCCCAAGGGACGTAGAGGGTGTAGCATGAATCCTTGGAGGTTCTAACAAGTGTAGAATGGTTAAGAGAGTATTCTAAAGGCTTAGAGTTGTCTAGGAATGTGTATTATGACTTATAAGAACCATTAGAATGATCCTAAACATTCCATGGTACCCCAAGGGATGTAGAGGGTGTACCATGAGTCCTTGGAGGTACTAACAAGTGTAGAATGGTTAAGAGAGTATTCTAAAGGCTTAGAATGGTCTAGGAATGTGTAATAGGACTTATAATAACCATTAGAATGATCCTAAACAATGCTTGAGTCCCCAAGGGACGTAGAGGGTGTAACATGAGTTCTTGGAGGTTCTAACAAGTGTAGAATGGTTAAGAGAGTATTCTAAAGGCATAGAATGGTCTAGGAATGTGTATTATAACTTATAATAACCATTAGAATGATCCTAAACATTGTTCGAGTCCCCAAGGGACATAGAGGGTGTAGCATGAGTCCTTGGAGGTTTTACTAGTGTAGAATGGTTAAGAGAGTATTCTAAAGGCTTAGAATGGTGTAGGAATGTGTATTAGGAATTATAATAACCATTAGAATGATCCTAAAGATTGCATGGTACCCCAAGGGATGTAGATGGTGTACCATGAGTCCTTGGAGGTACTAACAAGTGTAGAATGGTTAAGAGAGTATTCTAAAGGCTTAGAATGGTCTAGGAATGTGTAATAGGACTTATAATAACCATTAGAATGATCCTAAACAATGCTTGAGTCCCCAAGGGACGTAGAGGGTGTAACATGAGTCCTTGGAGGTTCTAACAAGTGTAGAATGGTTAAGAGAGTATTCTAAAGGCTTAGAGTTGTCTAGGAATGTGTATTATGACTTATAAGAACCATTAGAATGATCCTAAACATTGCATGGTACCCCAAGGGATGTAGAGGGTGTACCATGAGTCCTTGGAGGTACTAACAAGTGTAGAATGGTTAAGAGAGTATTCTAAAGGCTTAGAATGGTCTAGGAATGTGTAATAGGACTTATAATAACCATTAGAATGATCCTAAACATTGTTCGAGTCCCCAAGGGACATAGAGGGTGTAGCATGAGTCCTTGGAGGTTCTACTAGTGTAGAATGGTTAAGAGAGTATTCTAAAGGCTTAGAATGGTGTAGGAATGTGTATTAGGAATTATAATAACCATTAGAATGATCCTAAACATTGCATGGTACCCCAAGGGATGTAGAGGGTGTACCATGAGTACTTGGAGGTTCTAACAAGTGTAGAATGGTTAAGAGAGTATTCTAAAGGCTTAGAATGGTCTAGGAATGTGTAATAGGACTTATAATAACCATTAGAATGATCCTAAACAATGCTTGAGTCCCCAAGGGACGTAGAGGGTGTACCATGAGTCCTTGGAGGTTCTAACAAGTGTAGAATGGTTAAGAGAGTATTCTAAAGGCTTAGAATGGTCTAGGAATGTGTATTAGGGACTTATAAGAACCATTAGAATGATCCTAAACATTGTTCGAGTCCCCAAGGGACATAGAGGGTGTAGCATGAGTCCTTGGAGGTTCTAACAAGTGTAGAATGGTTAAGAGAGTATTCTAAAGGCTTAGAATGGTGTAGGAATGTGTATTAGGAATTATAAGAACCATTAGAATGATCCTAAACATTGCATGGTACCCCAAGGGAAGTAGAGGGTGTAGCATGAGTCCTTGGAGGTTCTAACAAGTGTAGAATGGTTAAGAGAGTGTTCTAAAGGCTTATAATGGTCTAGGAATGTGTATTAGGACTTATAATAACCGTTAGAATGATCCTAAACATTGCATGGTACCACAAGGGACGTAGAGGGTGTACCAAGAGTCCTTGGAGGTTCTAACAAGTGTAGAATGGTTAAGAGAGTATTCTAAAGGCTTGGAATGGTCTAAGAATGCGTAATAGGACTTATAAGAACCATTTGAATGATCCTAAACATTGTTCGAGTCCCCAAGGGACATAGAGGGTGTAGCATGAGTCCTTGGAGGTTCTACTAGTGTAGAATGGTTAAGATAGTATTCTAAAGGCTTGGAATGGTGTAGGAATGTGTATTAGGAATTATAAGAACCATTAGAATGATCCTAAACATTGCATGGTACCCCAAGGGATGTAGAGGGTGTCCCATGAGTCCTTGGAGGTTCTAACAAGTGTAGAATGGTTAAGAGAGTATTCTAAAGGCATAGAATGGTCTAGGAATGTATATTAGGACTTATAATAACCATTAGAATGATCCTAAACATTGTTCGAGTCCCCAAGGGACATAGAGGGTGTAGCATGAGTCCTTGGAGGTTCTACTAGTGTAGAATGGTTAAGAGAGTATTCTAAAGGCTTAGAATGGTGTAGGAAAGTGTATTAGGAATTATAATAACCATTAGAATGATCCTAAACATTGCATGGTACCCCAAGGGATGTAGAGGGTGTACCATGAGTACTTGGAGGTTCTAACAAGTGTAGAATGGTTAAGAGAGTATTCTAAAGGCTTAGAATGGTCTAGGAATGTGTAATAGGACTTATAATAACCATTAGAATGATCCTAAACAATGCTTGAGTCCCCAAGGGACGTAGAGGGTGTACCATGAGTCCTTGGAGGTTCTAACAAGTGTAGAATGGTTAAGAGAGTATTCTAAAGGCTTAGAATGGTCTAGGAATGTGTATTAGGGACTTATAAGAACCATTAGAATGATCCTAAACATTGTTCGAGTCCCCAAGGGACATAGAGGGTGTAGCATGAGTCCTTGGAGGTTCTACTAGTGTAGAATGGTTAAGAGAGTATTCTAAAGGCTTAGAATGGTGTAGGAATGTGTATTAGGAATTATAAGAACCATTAGAATGATCCTAAACATTGCATGGTACCCCAAGGGAAGTAGAGGGTGTAGCATGAGTCCTTGGAGGTTCTAACAAGTGTAGAATGGTTAAGAGAGTGTTCTAAAGGCTTATAATGGTCTAGGAATGTGTATTAGGACTTATAATAACCGTTAGAATGATCCTAAACATTGCATGGTACCACAAGGGACGTAGAGGGTGTACCAAGAGTCCTTGGAGGTTCTAACAAGTGTAGAATGGTTAAGAGAGTATTCTAAAGGCTTGGAATGGTCTAAGAATGTGTAATAGGACTTATAAGAACCATTTGAATGATCCTAAACATTGTTCGAGTCCCCAAGGGACATAGAGGGTGTAGCATGAGTCCTTGGAGGTTCTACTAGTGTAGAATGGTTAAGATAGTATTCTAAAGGCTTGGAATGGTGTAGGAATGTGTATTAGGAATTATAAGAACCATTAGAATGATCCTAAACATTGCATGGTACCCCAAGGGATGTAGAGGGTGTCCCATGAGTCCTTGGAGGTTCTAACAAGTGTAGAATGGTTAAGAGAGTATTCTAAAGGCATAGAATGGTCTAGGAATGTATATTAGGACTTATAATAACCATTAGAATGATCCTAAACATTGTTCGAGTCCCCAAGGGACATAGAGGGTGTAGCATGAGTCCTTGGAGGTTCTACTAGTGTAGAATGGTTAAGAGAGTATTCTAAAGGCTTAGAATGGTGTAGGAAAGTGTATTAGGAATTATAATAACCATTAGAATGATCCTAAACATTGCATGGTACCCCAAGGGATGTAGAGGGTGTACCATGAGTACTTGGAGGTTCTAACAAGTGTAGAATGGTTAAGAGAGTATTCTAAAGGCTTAGAATGGTCTAGGAATGTGTAATAGGACTTATAATAACCATTAGAATGATCCTAAACAATGCTTGAGTCCCCAAGGGACGTAGAGGGTGTACCATGAGTCCTTGGAGGTTCTAACAAGTGTAGAATGGTTAAGAGAGTATTCTAAAGGCTTAGAATGGTCTAGGAATGTGTATTAGGGACTTATAAGAACCATTAGAATGATCCTAAACATTGTTCGAGTCCCCAAGGGACATAGAGGGTGTAGCATGAGTCCTTGGAGGTTCTACTAGTGTAGAATGGTTAAGAGAGTATTCTAAAGGCTTAGAATGGTGTAGGAATGTGTATTAGGAATTATAAGAACCATTAGAATGATCCTAAACATTGCATGGTACCCCAAGGGAAGTAGAGGGTGTAGCATGAGTCCTTGGAGGTTCTAACAAGTGTAGAATGGTTAAGAGAGTGTTCTAAAGGCTTATAATGGTCTAGGAATGTGTATTAGGACTTATAATAACCGTTAGAATGATCCTAAACATTGCATGGTACCACAAGGGACGTAGAGGGTGTACCATGAGTCCTTGGAGGTTCTAACAAGTGTAGAATGGTTAAGAGAGTATTCTAAAGGCTTGGAATGGTCTAAGAATGTGTAATAGGACTTATAAAAACCATTTGAATGATCCTAAACATTGTTCGAGTCCCCAAGGGACATAGAGGGTGTAGCATGAGTCCTTGGAGGTTCTACTAGTGTAGAATGGTTAAGATAGTATTCTAAAGGCTTGGAATGGTGTAGGAATGTGTATTAGGAATTATAAGAACCATTAGAATGATCCTAAACATTGCATGGTACCCCAAGGGATGTAGAGGGTGTACCATGAGTCCTTGGAGGTTCTAACAAGTGTAGAATGGTTAAGAGAGTATTCTAAATTCTTAGAATGGTCTGGGAATGTGTAATAGGACTTATAATGACCATTAGAATGATCCTAAACAATGCTTGAGTCCCCAAGGGACGTAGAGGGTGTACCATGAGTCCTTGGAGGTTCTAACAAGTGTAGAATGGTTAAGAGAGTATTCTAAAGGCTTGGAATGGTGTAGGAATGTGTATTAGGAATTATAAGAACCATTAGAATGATCCTAAACATTGCATGGTACCCCAAGGGAAGTAAAGGGTGTAGCATGAGTCCTTGGAGGTTCTAACAAGTGTAGAATGGTTAAGAGAGTGTTCTAAAGGCTTCGAATGGTCTAGGAATGTGTATTAGGACTTATAATAACCGTTAGAATGATCCTTAACGTTGCATGGTACCACAAGGGACATAGAGGGTGTACCATGAGTCCTTGGAGGTTCTAACAAGTGTAGAATGGTTAAGAGAGTATTCTAAAGGCTTGGAATGGTCTAAGAATGTGTAATAGGACTTATAAGAACCATTTGAATGATCCTAAACATTGTTCGAGTCCCCAAGGGACATAGAGGGTGTAGCATGAGTCCTTGGATGTTCTACTAGAGTAGAATGGTTAAGAGAGTATTCTAAAGGCTTAGAATGGTGTAGGAATGTGTATTAGGAATTATAAGAACCATTAGAATGATCCTAAATATTGCATGGTACCCCAAGGGAAGTAAAGGGTGTAGCATTAGTCCTTGGAGGTTCTAACAAGTGTAGAATGGTTAAGAGAGTGTTTTAAAGGCTTAGAATGGTCTAGGAATGTGTATAAGGACTTATAATAACCATTAGAACTATCCTAAACATTGCTTGGTACCCCAAGGGACGTAGAGGGTGTAGCATGAATCCTTGGAGGTTCTAACAAGTGTAGAATGGTTAAGAGAGTATTTTAAAGGCTTAGAATTGTCTAGGAATGTGTATTACGACTTATAAGAACCATTAGAATGATCCTAAACATTGCATGGTACCCCAAGGGATGTAGAGGGTGTACCATGAGTCCTTGGAGGTACTAACAAGTGTAGAATGGTTAAGGGAGTATTCTAAAGGCTTAGAATGGTCTAGGAATGTGTAATAGGACTTATAATAACCATTAGAATGATCCTAAACAATGCTTGAGCCCCCAGGGGACGTAGAGGGTGTAACATGAGTCCTTGGAGGTTCTAACAAGTGTAGAATGGTTAAGAGAGTATTCTAAAGGCATAGAATGGTCTAGGAATGTGTATTAGGACTTATAATAACCATTAGAATGATCCTAAACATTGTTCGAGTCCCCAAGGGACATAGAGGGTGTAGCATGAGTCCTTGGAGGTTCTACTAGTGTAGAATGGTTAAGATAGTATTCTAAAGGCTTGGAATGGTGTAGGAATGTGTATTAGGAATTATAAGAACCATTAGAATGATCCTAAACATTGCATGGTACCCCAAGGGATGTAGAGGGTGTACCATGAGTCCTTGGAGGTTCTAACAAGTGTAGAATGGTTAAGAGAGTATTCTAAAGGCTTAGAATGGTCTAGGAATGTGTAATAGGACTTATAATAACCATTAGAACGATCCTAAACAATGCTTGAGTCCCCAAGGGACATAGAGGGTGTACCATGAGTCCTTGGTGGTTCTAACAAGTGTAGAATGGTTAAGAGAGTATTCTAAAGGCTTAGGATGGTCTTGGAATGTTTATTAGGACTTATAAGAACCATTAGAGTGATCCTAAACATTGCATGGTACCCCAAGGGAAGTAGAGGGTGTAGCATGAGTCCTTGGTGGTTCTAACAAGTGTAGAATGGTTCAGAGAGTGTTCTAAAGGCTTAGAATGGTCTAGGAATGTGTATTAGGACTTATAATAACCGTTAGAATGATCCTAAACATTGCATGGTACCACAAGGGACGTAGAGGGTGTAGCATGAGTCCTTGGAGGTTCTAACAAGTGTAGAATGGTTAAGAGAGTATTCTAAAGGCTTAGAATGGTCTAGGAATGTGTATTAGGACTTATAAGAACCATTAGAATGATCCTAAACATTGCATGGTACCCCAAGGGACGTAGAGGGTGTATGATGAGTCCTTGGAAGTTCTAACTAGTGTAGAATGGTTAAAAGAGTACTCTAAAGGCTTGGAATGGTCTAGGAATGAGTAATAGGACTTATAATAACCATTAGAAAGATTCTAAACAATGCTTGAGTCCCCAAGGGACGTAGAGGGTGTACCATGAGTCCTTGGATGTTCTAACAAGTGTAGAATGGTTAAGAGAGTATTCTAAAGGCTTAGAATGGTCTAGGAATGTGTAATAGGACTTATAATAACCATTAGAATGATCCTAAACATTGCTTGAGTCCAGAAGGGACGGAAAGGGTGTAGCATGAGTCCTTGGAGGTTCTAATAAGTGTAGAATTGTTAAGAGAGTATTCTAAAGGCTTAGAATAGTTTAGGAATGTGTATTAGGACTTATAATAACCATTAGAACTATCCTAAACATTGCTTGGTACCCCAAGGGACGTAGAGGGTGTAGCATGAATCCTTAGAGGTTCTAACAAGTGTAGAATGGTTAAGAGAGTATTCTAAAGGCTTAGAATTGTCTAGGAATGTGTATTACGACTTATAAGAACTATTAGAATGATCCTAAACATTGCATGGTACCCCAAGGGATGTAGAGGGTGTACCATGAGTCCTTGGAGGTACTAACAAGTGTAGAATGGTTAAGAGAGTATTCTAAAGGCTTAGAATGGTCTAGGAATGTGTAATAGGACTTATAATAACCATTAGAATGATCCTAAACAATGCTTGAGTCCCCAAGGGACGTAGAGGGTGTAACATGAGTCCTTGGAGGTTCTAACAAGTGTAGAATGGTTAAGAGAGTATTCTAAAGGCATAGAATGGTCTAGGAATGTGTATTAGGACTTATAATAACCATTAGAATGATCCTAATCATTGTTCGAGTCCCCAAGGGACATAGAGGGTGTAGCATGAGTCCTTGGAGGTTCTACTAGTGTAGAATGGTTAAGAGAGTATTCTAAAGGCTTAGAATGGTGTAGGAATGTGTATTAGGAATTATAATAACCATTAGAATGATCCTAAACATTGCATGGTACCCCAAGGGATGTAGAGGGTGTACCATGAGTACTTGGAGGTTCTAACAAGTGTAGAATGGTTAAGAGAGTATTCTAAAGGCTTAGAATGGTCTAGGAATGTGTAATAGGACTTATAATAACCATTAAAATGATCCTAAACAATGCTTGAGTCCCCAAGGGACGTAGAGGGTGTACCATGAGTCCTTGGAGGTTCTAACAAGTGTAGAATGGTTAAGAGAGTATTCTAAAGGCTTAGAATGGTCTAGGAATGTGTATTAGGGACTTTTAGAATGATCCTAAACATTGTTCGAGTCCCCAAGGGACATTGAGGGTGTAGCATGAGTCCTTGGAGGTTCTACTAGTTTAGAATGGTTAAGAGAGTATTCTAAAGGCTTAGAATGGTGTAGGAATGTGTATTAGGAATTATAAGAACCATTAGAATGATCCTAAACATTGCATGGTACCCCAAGGGAAGTAGAGGGTGTAGCATGAGTCCTTGGAGGTTCTAACAAGTGTAGAATGGTTAAGAGAGCGTTCTAAAGGCTCAGAATGGTCTAGTAATGTGTATTAGGACTTATAATAACCGTTAGAATGATCCTAAACATTGCATGGTACCACAAGGGACGTAGAGGGTGTACCATGAGTCCTTGGAGGTTCTAACAAGTGTAGAATGGTTAAGAGAGTATTCTAAAGGCTTGGAATGGTCTAAGAATGTGTAATAGGACTTATAAGAACCATTTGAATGATCCTAAACATTGTTCGAGTCCCCAAGGGACATAGAGGGTGTAGCATGAGTCCTTGGAGGTTCTACTAGTGTAGAATGGTTAAGATAGTATTCTAAAGGCTTGGAATGGTGTAGGAATGTGTATTAGGAATTATAAGAACCATTAGAATGATCCTAAACATTGCATGGTACCCCAAGGGATGTAGAGGTGTACCATGAGTCCTTGGAGGTTCTAACAAGTGTAGAATGGTTAAGAGAGTATTCTAAATTCTTAGAATGGTCTAGGAATGTGTAATAGGACTTATAATAACCATTAGAATGATCCTAAACAATGCTTGAGTCCCCAAGGGACGTAGAGGGTGTACCATGAGTCCTTGGAGGTTCTAACAAGTGTAGAATGGTTAAGAGAGTATTCTAAAGGCTTAGAATGGTCTAGGAATGTGTATTAGGACTTATAAGAACCATTAGAAGTATCCTAAACATTGTTCGAGTCCCCAAGGGACATAGAGGGTGTAGCATGAGTCCTTGGATGGTCTACTAGAGTAGAATGGTTAAGAGAGTTTTCTAAAGGCTTAGAATGGTGTAGGAGTGTGTATTAGGAGTTATAAGAACCATTAGAATGATCCTAAACATTGCATGTTACCCCAAGGGAAGTAAAGGGTGTAGCATGAGTCCTTGGAGGTTCTAACAAGTGTAGAATGGTTAAGAGAGTGTTCTAAAGGCTTAGAATGGTCTAGGAATGTGTATTAGGACTTATAATAACCGTTAGAATGATCCTTAACATTGCATGGTACCACAAGGGACATAGAGGGTGTACCATGAGTCCTTGGAGGTTCTAACAAGTGTAGAATGGTTAAGAGAGTATTCTAAAGGCTTGGAATGGTCTAAGAATGTGTAATAGGACTTATAAGAACCATTTGAATGATCCTAAACATTGTTCGAGTCCCCAAGGGACATAGAGGGTGTAGCATGAGTCCTTGGAGGTTCTACTAGTGTAGAATGGTTAAGATAGTATTCTAAAGGCTAGGAATGGTGTAGGAATGTGTATTAGGAATTATAAGAACCATTAGAATGATCCTAAACATTGCATGGTACCCCAAGGGATGTAGAGGGTGTACCATGAGTCCTTGGAGGTTCTAACAAGTGTAGAATGGTTAAGAGAGTATTCTAAAGGCTTAGAATGGTCTAGGAATGTGTAATAGGACTTATAATAACCATTAGAATGATCCTAAACAATGCTTGAGTCCCCAAGGGACATAGAGTGTGTACCATGAGTCCTTGGTGGTTCTAACAAGTTTAGAATGGTTAAGAGAGTATTCTAAAGGCTTAGGATGGTCTCGGAATGTGTATTAGGACTTATAAGAACCATTAGACTGATCCTAAACATTGCATGGTACCCCAAGGGAAGTAGAGGGTGTAGCATGAGTCCTTGGAGGTTCTAACAAGTGTAGAATGGTTCAGAGAGTGTTCTAAAGGCTTAGAATGGTCTAGGAATGTGTATTAGGACTTATAATAACCGTTAGAATGATCCTAAACATTGCATGGTACCGCAAGGGACGTAGAGGGTGTACCATGAGTCCTTGGAGGTTTTAACAAGTGTAGAATGGTTAAGAGAGTATTCTAAAGGCTTGGAATGGTCTAAGAATGTGTAATAGGACTTATAAGAACCATTTGAATGATCCTAAACATTGTTCGAGTCCCCAAGGGACATAGAGGGTGTAGCATGAGTCCTTGGAGGTTCTACTAGTGTAGAATGGTTAAGATAGTATTCTAAAGGCTTGGAATGGTGTAGGAATGTGTATTAGGAATTATAAGAACCATTAGAATGATCCTAAACATTGCATGGTACCCCAAGGGATGTAGAGGGTGTACCATGAGTCCTTGGAGGTTCTAACAAGTGTAGAATGGTTAAGAGAGTATTCTAAAGGCTTAGAATGGTCTAGGAATGTGTAATAGGACTTATAATAACCATTACAATGATCCTAAACATTGCTTGAGTCCCGAAGGGACGGAAAGGGTGTAGCATGAGTCCTTGGAGGTTCTAATAAGTGTAGAATTGTTAAGAGAGTATTCTAAAGGCTTAGAATGGTCTAGGAATGTGTATTAGGACTTATAATAACCATTAGAACTATCCTAAACATTGCTTGGTACCCCAAGGGACGAAGAGGGTGTACCATGAATCCTTGGAGGTTCTAACAAGTGTAGAATGGTTAAGAGAGTATTCTAAAGGCTTAGAATTGTCTAGGTATGTGTATTATGACTTATAAGAACCATTAGAATGATCCTAAACATTGCATGGTACCCCAAGGGATGTAGAGGGTGTACCCTGAGTCCTTGGAGGTTCTAACAAGTGTAGAATGGTTAAGAGAGTATTCTAAAGGCTTAGAATGGTCTAGGAATGTGTAATAGGACTTATAATAACCATTAGAATGATCCTAAACAATGCTTGAGTCCCCAAGGGACGTAGAGGGTGTAACATGAGTACTTGGAGGTTCTAACAAGTGTAGAATGGTTAAGAGAGTATTCTAAAGGCTTAGAATGGTCTAGGAATGTGTATTAGGACTTATAAGAACCATTAGAATGATCCTAAACATTACTTGAGTCCCCAAGGGACATAGAGGGGGTAGCATGTGTCATTGGAGGTTCTAACAAGTGTAGAATGGTTAAGAGAGTATTCTAAAGGCTTAGAATGGTCTAGGAATGTGTAATAGGACTTATAATAACCATTAGAATGATCCTAAACATTGCATGGTACCCCAAGGGATGTAGAGGGTGTACCTTGAGTCCTTGGAGGTTCTAACAAGTGTAGAATGGTTAAGAGAGTATTCTAAAGGCATAGAATGGTCTAGGAATGTGTATTAGGACTTATAATAACCATTAGAATGATCCTAAACATTGTTCGAGTCCCCAAGGGACATAGAGAGTGTAGCATGAGTCCTTGGAGGTTCTACTAGTGTAGAATGGTTAAGAGAGTATTCTAAAGGCTTGGAATGGTGAGGAATGTGTATTAGGAATTATAAGAACCATTAGAATGATCCTAAACATTGCATGGTACCCCAAGGGAAGTAAAGGGTGTAGCATGAGTCCTTGGAGGTTCTAACAAGTGTAGAATGGTTAAGAGAGTGTTCTAAAGGCTTAGAATGGTCTAGGAATGTGTATTAGGACTTATAATAACCGTTAGAATGATCCTAAACATTGCATGGTACCACAAGGGACGTAGAGGGTGTACCATGAGTCCTTGGAGGTTCTAACAAGTGTAGAATGGTTAAGAGAGTATTCTAAAGGCTTGGAGTGGTCTAAGAATGTGTAATAGGACTTATAAGAACCATTTGAATGATCCTAAACATTGTTCGAGTCCCCAAGGGACATAGAGGGTGTAGCATGAGTCCTTGGAGGTTCTACTAGTGTAGAATGGTTAAGATAGTATTCTAAAGGCTTGGAATGGTGTAGGAATGTGTATTAGGAATTATAAGAACCATTAGAATGATCCTAAACATTGCATGGTACCCCAAGGGATGTAGAGGGTGTACCATGAGTCCTTGGAGGTTCTAACAAGTGTAGAATGGTTAAGAGAGTATTCTAAATTCTTAGAATGGTCTAGGAATGTGTAATAGGACTTATAATAACCATTAGAATGATCCTAAACAATGCTTGAGTCCCCAAGGGACGTAGAGGGTGTACCATGAGTCCTTGGAGGTTCAAACAAGTGTAGAATGGTTAAAAGAGTATTCTAAAGGCTTAGAATGGTCTAGGAATGTGTATTAGGACTTATAAGAACCATTAGAATGATCCTAAACATTGTTCGAGTCCCCAAGGGACATAGAGGGTGTAGCATGAGTCCTTGGATGTTCTACTAGAGTAGAATGGTTAAGAGAGTATTCTAAAGGCTTAGAATGGTGTAGGAATGTGTATTAGGAATTATAAGAACCATTAGAATGATCCTAAACATTGCATGGTACCCCAAGGGAAGTAAAGGGTGTAGCATGAGTCCTTGGAGGTTCTAACAAGTGTAGAATGGTTAAGATAGTGTTCTAAAGGCTTAGAATGGTCTAGGAATGTGTATTAGGACTTATAATAACCGTTAGAATGATCCTTAACATTGCATGGTACCACAAGGGACATAGAGGGTGTACCATGAGTCCTTGGAGGTTCTAACAAGTGTAGAATGGTTAAGAGAGTATTCTAATGGCTTGGAATGGTCTAAGAATGTGTAATAGGACTTATAAGAACCATTTGAATGATCCTAAACATTGTTCGAGTCCCCAAGGGACATAGAGGGTGTAGCATGAGTCCTTGGAGGTTCTACTAGTGTAGAATGGTTAAGATAGTATTCTAAAGGCTTGGAATGGTGTAGGAATGTGTATTAGGAATTATAAGAACCATTAGAATGATCCTAAACATTGCATGGTACCCCAAGGGATGTAGAGGGTGTACCATGAGTCCTTGGAGGTTCTAACAAGTGTAGAATGGTTAAGAGAGTATTCTAAAGGCTTAGAATGGTCTAGGAATGTGTAATAGGACTTATAATAACCATTAGAATGATCCTAAACAATGCTTGAGTCCCCAAGGGACATAGAGCGTGTACCATGAGTCCTTGGTGGTTCTAACAAGTGTAGAATGGTTAAGAGAGTATTCTAAAGGCTTAGGATGGTCTTGGAATGTGTATTAGGACTTATAAGAACCATTAGAATGATCCTAAACATTGCATGGTACCCCAAGGGAAGTAGAGGGTGTAGCATGAGTCCTTGGTGATTCTAACAAGTGTAGAATTGTTCAGAGAGTGATCTAAAGGCTTAGAATGGTCTAGGAATGTGTATTAGGACTTATAATAACCGTTAGAATGATCCTAAACATTGCATGGTACCACAAGGGACGTAGAGGGTGTAGCATGAGTCCTTGGAGGTTCTAACAAGTGTAGAATGGTTAAGAGAGTATTCTAAAGGCTTAGAATGGTGTAGGAATGTGTATTAGGACTTATAAGAACCATTAGAATGATCCTAAACATTGCATGGTACCCCAAGGGAAGTAGAGGGTGTAGCATGAGTCCTTGGTGGTTCTAACAAGTGTAGAATGGTTAAGATAGTGTTCTAAAGGCTTAGAATGGTCTAGGAATGTGTATTAGGACTTATAATAACCGTTAGAATGATCCTTAACATTGCATGGTACCACAAGGGACATAGAGGGTGTACCATGAGTCCTTGGAGGTTCTAACAAGTGTAGAATGGTTAAGAGAGTATTCTAATGGCTTGGAATGGTCTAAGAATGTGTAATAGGACTTATAAGAACCATTTGAATGATCCTAAACATTGTTCGAGTCCCCAAGGGACATAGAGGGTGTAGCATGAGTCCTTGGAGGTTCTACTAGTGTAGAATGGTTAAGATAGTATTCTAAAGGCTTGGAATGGTGTAGGAATGTGTATTAGGAATTATAAGAACCATTAGAATGATCCTAAACATTGCATGGTACCCCAAGGGATGTAGAGGGTGTACCATGAGTCCTTGGAGGTTCTAACAAGTGTAGAATGGTTAAGAGAGTATTCTAAAGGCTTAGAATGGTCTAGGAATGTGTAATAGGACTTATAATAACCATTAGAATGATCCTAAACAATGCTTGAGTCCCCAAGGGACATAGAGCGTGTACCATGAGTCCTTGGTGGTTCTAACAAGTGTAGAATGGTTAAGAGAGTATTCTAAAGGCTTAGGATGGTCTTGGAATGTGTATTAGGACTTATAAGAACCATTAGAATGATCCTAAACATTGCATGGTACCCCAAGGGAAGTAGAGGGTGTAGCATGAGTCCTTGGTGATTCTAACAAGTGTAGAATTGTTCAGAGAGTGATCTAAAGGCTTAGAATGGTCTAGGAATGTGTATTAGGACTTATAATAACCGTTAGAATGATCCTAAACATTGCATGGTACCACAAGGGACGTAGAGGGTGTAGCATGAGTCCTTGGAGGTTCTAACAAGTGTAGAATGGTTAAGAGAGTATTCTAAAGGCTTAGAATGGTCTAGGAATGTGTATTAGGACATATAAGAACCATTAGAATGATCCTAAACATTGCATGGTACCCCAAGGGACGTAGAGGGTGTATGATGAGTCCTTGGAAGTTCTAACTAGTGTAGAATGGTTAAAAGAGTACTCTAAAGGCTTAGAATGGTCTAGGAATGGGTAATAGGACTTATAATAACCATTAGAAAGATTCTAAACAATGCTTGAGTCCCCAAGGGACGTAGAGGGTGTACCATGAGTCCTTGGATGTTCTAACAAGTGTAGAATGGTTAAGAGAGTATTCTAAAGGCTTAGAATGGTCTAGGAATGTGTATTAGGACTTATAATAACCATTAGAATGATCCTAAACATTGCTTGAGTCCCGAAGGGACGGAAAGGGTGTAGGATGAGTCCTTGGAGGTTCTAATAAGTGTAGAATGGTTAAGAGAGTATTCTAAAGGCTAAGAATGGTCTAGGAATGTGTATTAGGACTTATAATAACCATTAGAACTATCCTAAACATTGCTTGGTACCCCAAGGGACGTAGAGGGTGTAGCATGAATCCTTGGAGGTTCTAACAAGTGTAGAATGGTTAAGAGAGTATTCTAAGGGCTTAGAATTGTCTAGGAATGTGTATTATGACTTATAAGAACCATTAGAATGATCCTAAACATTGCATGGTACCCCAAGGGATGTAGAGGGTGTACCCTGAGTCCTCGGAGGTTCTAACAAGTGTAGAATGATTAAGAGAGTATTCTAAAGGCTTAGAATGGTCTAGGAATGTGTAATAGGACTTATAATAACCATTAGAATGATCCTAAACAATGCTTGAGTCCCCAAGGGACGTAGAGGGTGTAACATGAATACTTGGAGGTTCTAACAAGTGTAGAATGGTTAAGAGAGTATTCTAAAGGCATAGAATGGTCTAGGAATGTGTATTAGGACTTATAATAACCATTAGAATGATCCTAAACATTGTTCGAGTCCCCAAGGGACATAGAGGGTGTAGAATGAGTCCTTGGAGGTTCTACTAGTGTAGAATGGTTAAGAGAGTATTCTAAAGGCTTGGAATGGTGCGGAATGTGTATTAGGAATTATAAGAACCATTAGAATGATCCTAAACATAGCATGGTACCCCAAGGGATGTAGAGGGTGTACCGTGAGTCCTTGGAGGTTCTAACAAGTGTAGAATGGTTAAGAGAGTATTCTAAATTCTTAGAATGGTCTAGGAATGTGTAATAGGACTTATAATAACCATTAGAATGATCCTAAACAATGCATGGTACCCCAAGGGATGTAGAGGGTGTACCATGAGTCCTTGGAGGTTCTAACAAGTGTAGAATGGTTAAGAGAGTATTCTAAATTCTTAGAATGGTCTAGGAATGTGTAATAGGACTTATAATAACCATTAGAATGATCCTAAACAATGCTTGAGTCCCCAAGGGACGTAGAGGGTGTACCATGAGTCCTTGGAGGTTCTAACAAGTGTAGAATGGTTAAGAGAGTATTCTAAAGGCTTAGAATGGTCTAGGAATGTGTATTAGGACTTATAAGAACCATTAGAATGATCCTAAACATTGTTCGAGTCCCCAAGGGACATAGAGGGTGTAGCATGAGTCCTTGGATGTTCTACTAGAGTAGAATGGTTAAGAGAGTATTCTAAAGGCTTAGAATGGTGTAGGAATGTGTATTGGGAATTATAAGAACCATTAGAATGATCCTAAACATTGCTTGGTACCCCAAGGGAAGTAAAGGGTGTAGCATGAGTCCTTGGAGGTTCTAACAAGTGTAGAATGGTTAAGAGAGTGTTCTAAAGGCTTAGAATGGTCTAGGAATGTGTATTAGGACTTATAATAACCGTTAGAATGTTCCTTAACATTGCATGGTACCACAAGGGACATAGAGGGTGTACCATGAGTCCTTGGAGGTTCTAACAAGTGTAGAATGGTTAAGAGAGTATTCTAAAGGCTTGGAATGGTCTAAGAATGTGTAATAGGACTTATAAGAACCATTTGAATGATCCTAAACATTGTTCGAGTCCCCAAGGGACATAGAGGGTGTAGCATGAGTCCTTGGAGGTTCTACTAGTGTAGAATGGTTAAGATAGTATTCTAAAGGCTTGGAATGGTGTAGGAATGTGTCTTAGGAATTATAAGAACCATTAGAATGATCCTAAACATTGTATGGTACCCCAAGGGATGTAGAGGGTGTACCATGAGTCCTTGGAGGTTCTAACAAATGTAGAATGGTTAAGAGAGTATTCTAAAGGCTTAGAATGGTCTAGGAATGTGTAATAGGACTTATAATAACCATTAGAATGATCCTAAACAATGCTTGAGTCCCCAAGGGACATAGAGGGTGTGCCATGAGTCCTTGGTGGTTATAACAAGTGTAGAATGGTTAAGAGAGTATTCTAAAGGCTTAGGATGGTCTTGGAATGTGTATTAGGACTTATAAGAACCATTAGAATGATCCTAAACATTGCATGGTACCCCAAGGGAAGTAGAGGGTGTAGCATGAGTCCTTGGTGGTTCTAACAAGTGTAGAATGGTTCAGAGAGTGTTCTAAAGGCTTAGAATGGTCTAGGAATGTGTATTAGGACTTATAATAACCGTTAGAATGATCCTAAACATTGCATGGTACCACAAGGGACGTAGAGGGTGTACCATGAGTCCTTGGAGGTTCTAACAAGTGTAGAATGGTTAAGAGAGTATTCTAAAGGCTTGGAATGGTCTAAGAATGTGTAATAGGACTTATAAGAACCATTTGAATGATCCTAAACATTGTTCGAGTCCCCAAGGGACATAGAGGGTGTAGCATGAGTCCTTGGAGGTTCTACTAGTGTAGAATGGTTAAGATAGTATTCTAAAGGCTTGGAATGGTGTAGGAATGTGTATTAGGAATTATAAGAACCATTAGAATGATCCTAAACATTGCAAGGTACCCCAAGGGATGTAGAGGGTGTACCATGAGTCCTTGGAGGTTCTAACAAGTGTAGAATGGTTAAGAGAGTATTCTAAATTCTTAGAATGGTCTAGGAATGTGTAATAGGACTTATAATAACCATTAGAATGATCCTAAACAATGCTTGAGTCCCCAAGGGACGTAGAGGGTGTACCATGAGTCCTTGGAGGTTCTAACAAGTGTAGAATGGTTAAGAGAGTATTCTAAAGGCTTAGAATGGTCTAGGAATGTGTATTAGGACTTATAAGAACCATTAGAATGATCCTAAACATTGTTCGAGTCCCCAAGGGACATAGAGGGTGTAGCATGAGTCCTTGGAGGTTCTACTAGTGTAGAATGGTTAAGAGAGTATTCTAAAGGCTTGGAATGGTGTAGGA
The DNA here is from genome assembly GCA_037953625.1 of Crotalaria pallida. Taxonomy (NCBI): domain Eukaryota; kingdom Viridiplantae; phylum Streptophyta; class Magnoliopsida; order Fabales; family Fabaceae; genus Crotalaria; species Crotalaria pallida. Next base: position 58,674,825 of record CM075655.1, on the reverse strand, counting down.
ATGTGTATTAGGAATTATAAGAACCATTAGAATGATCCTAAACATTGCATGGTACCCCAAGGGAAGTAAAGGGTGTAGCATGAGTCCTTGGAGGTTCTAACAAGTGTAGAATGGTTAAGAGAGTGTTCTAAAGGCTTAGAATGGTCTAGGAATGTGTATTAGGTCTTATAATAACCGTAAATAATCCTAAACATTACATGGTACCACAAGGGACGTAGAGGGTGTAGCATGAGTCCTTGGTGGTTCTAGCAAGTGTAGAATGGTTAAGAGAGTATTCTAAAGGCTTAGAATGGTCTAGGAATGTGTAATAGGACTTATAATAACCATTAGAATGATCCTAAACATTGCTTGAGTCCCGAAGGGACAGAAAGGGTGTAGCATGAGTCCTTGGAGGTTCTAATAAGTGTAGAATGGTTAAGAGAATATTCTAAAGGCTTAGAATGGTCTAGGAATGTGTATTAGGACTTATAATAACCATTAGAACTATCCTAAACATTGCTTGGTACCCCGAGGGACGTAGAGGGTGTAGCATGAATCCTTGGAGGTTCTAACAAGTGTAGAATGGTTAAGAGAGTATTCTAAAGGCTTAGAATTGTCTAGGAATGTGTATTATGACTTATAAGAACCATTAGAATGATCCTAAACATTGCATGGTACCCCAAGGGATGTAGAGGGTGTACCATGAGTCCTTGGAGGTTCTAACAAGTGTAGAATGGTTAAGAGAGTATTCTAAAGGCTTAGAATGGTCTAGGAATGTGTAATAGGACTTATAATAACCATTAGAATGATCCTAAACATTGCATGGTACCCCAAGGGAAGTAGAGGGCGTAGCATGAGTCCTTGGAGGTTCTAACAAGTGTAGAATGGTTAAGAGAGTATTCTAAAGGCTTAGAATGGTCTAGGAATGTGTATTAGGACTTATAAGAACCATTAGAATGATCCTAAACATTGTTCGAGTCCCCAAGGGACATAGAGGGTGTAGCATGAGTCCTTGGAGGTTCTACTAGTGTAGAATGGTTAAGAGAGTATTCTAAAGGATTAGAATGGTGTAGGAATGTGTATTAGGAATTATAAGAACCATTAGAATGATCCTAAACATTGCATGGTACCCCAAGGGAAGTAGAGGGTGTAGCATGAGTCCTTGGAGGTTCTAACAAGTGTAGAATGGTTAAGAGAGTATTCTAAAGGCTTGGAATGGTCTAAGAATGTGTAATAGGACTTATAAGAACCATTTGAATGATCCTAAACATTGTTCGAGTCCCCAAGGGACATAGAGGGTGTAGCATGAGTCCTTGGAGGTTCTACTAGTGTAGAATTGTTAAGATAGTATTCTAAAGGCTTGGAATGGTGTAGGAATGTGTATTAGGAATTATAAGAACCATCAGAATGATCCTAAACATTGCATGGTACCCCAAGGGACGTAAAGGGTGTACCATGAGTCCTTGGAGGTTCTAACAAGTGTAGAATGGTTAAAAGAGTATGCTAAAGGCTTAGAATGGTCTAGGAATGTGTATTAGGACTTATAATAACCATTAGAACTATCCTAAACATTGCTTGGTACCCCAAGGGACGTAGAGGGTGTAGCATGAATCCTTGGAGGTTCTAACAAGTGTAGAATGGTTAAGAGAGTATTCTAAAGGCTTAGAATGGTCTAGGAATGTGTAATAGGACTTATAATAACCATTAGAATGATCCTAAACATTGCATGGTACCCCAAGGGAAGTAGAGGGCGTAGCATGAGTCCTTGGAGGTTCTAACAAGTGTAGAATGGTTAAGAGAGTATTCTAAAGGCTTAAAATGGTCTAGGAATGTGTAATAGGACTTATCTTAACCATTAGAATGATCCTAAACAATGCTTGAGTCCCCAAGGGACGTAGAGGGTGTAACATGAGTCCTTGGAGGTTCTAACAAGTGCAGAATGGTTAAGAGAGTATTCTAAAGGCATAGAATGGTCTAGGAATGTGTATTAGGACTTATAATAACCATTAGAATGATCCTAAACATTGTTCGAGTCCCCAAGGGACATAGAGGGTGTAGCATGAGTCCTTGGAGGTTCTACTAGTGTAGAATGGTTAAGAGAGTATTCTAAAGGCTTGGAATGGTGTAGGAATGTGTATTAGGAATTATAAGAACCATTAGAATGATCCTAAACATTGCATGGTACCCCAAGGGAAGTAAAGGGTGTAGCATGAGTCCTTGGAGGTTCTAACAAGTGTAGAATGGTTAAGAGAGTGTTCTAAAGGCTTAGAATGGTCTAGGAATGTGTATTAGGTCTTATAATAACCGTAAATAATCCTAAACATTACATGGTACCACAAGGGACGTAGAGGGTGTAGCATGAGTCCTTGGTGGTTCTAACAAGTGTAGAATGGTTAAGAGAGTATTCTAAAGGCTTAGAATGGTCAAGGAATGTGTAATAGGACTTATAATAACCATTAGAATGATCCTAAACATTGCTTGAGTCCCGAAGGGACGGAAAGGGTGTAGCATGAGTCCTTGGAGGTTCTAATAAGTGTAGAATGGTTAAGAGAGTATTCTAAAGGCTTAGAATGGTCTAGGAATGTGTATTAGGACTTATAATAACCATTAGAACTATCCTAAACATTGCTTGGTACCCCGAGGGACGTAGAGGGTGTAGCATGAATCCTTGGAGGTTCTAACAAGTGTAGAATGGTTAAGAGAGTATTCTAAAGGCTTAGAATTGTCTAGGAATGTGTATTATGACTTATAAGAACCATTAGAATGATCCTAAACATTGCATGGTACCCCAAGGGATGTAGAGGGTGTACCATGAGTCCTTGGAGGTTCTAACAAGTGTAGAATGGTTAAGAGAGTATTCTAAAGGCTTAGAATGGTCTAGGAATGTGTAATAGGACTTATAATAACCATTAGAATGATCCTAAACAATGCTTGAGTCCCCAAGGGACGTAGAGGGTGTACCATGAGTCCTTGGAGGTTCTAACAAGTGTAGAATGGTTAAGAGAGTATTCTAAAGGCTTAGAATGGTCTAGGAATGTGTATTAGGACTTATAAGAACCATTAGAATGATCCTAAACATTGTTCGAGTCCCCAAGGGACATAGAGGGTGTAGCATGAGTCCTTGGAGGTTCTACTAGTGTAGAATGGTTAAGAGAGTATTCTAAAGGCTTGGAATGGTGTAGGAATGTGTATTAGGAATTATAAGAACCATTAGAATGATCCTAAACATTGCATGGTACCCCAAGGGAAGTAAAGGGTGTAGCATGAGTCCTTGGAGGTTCTAACAAGTGTAGAATGGTTAAGAGAGTGTTCTAAAGGCTTAGAATGGTCTAGGAATGTGTATTAGGTCTTATAATAACCGTAAATAATCCTAAACATTACATGGTACCACAAGGGACGTAGAGGGTGTAGCATGAGTCCTTGGTGGTTCTAACAAGTGTAGAATGGTTAAGAGAGTATTCTAAAGGCTTAGAATGGTCTAGGAATGTGTAATAGGACTTATAATAACCATTAGAATGATCCTAAACATTGCTTGAGTCCCGAAGGGACAGAAAGGGTGTAGCATGAGTCCTTGGAGGTTCTAATAAGTGTAGAATGGTTAAGAGAATATTCTAAAGGCTTAGAATGGTCTAGGAATGTGTATTAGGACTTATAATAACCATTAGAACTATCCTAAACATTGCTTGGTACCCCGAGGGACGTAGAGGGTGTAGCATGAATCCTTGGAGGTTCTAACAAGTGTAGAATGGTTAAGAGAGTATTCTAAAGGCTTAGAATTGTCTAGGAATGTGTATTATGACTTATAAGAACCATTAGAATGATCCTAAACATTGCATGGTACCCCAAGGGATGTAGAGGGTGTACCATGAGTCCTTGGAGGTTCTAACAAGTGTAGAATGGTTAAGAGAGTATTCTAAAGGCTTAGAATGGTCTAGGAATGTGTAATAGGACTTATAATAACCATTAGAATGATCCTAAACATTGCATGGTACCCCAAGGGAAGTAGAGGGCGTAGCATGAGTCCTTGGAGGTTCTAACAAGTGTAGAATGGTTAAGAGAGTATTCTAAAGGCTTAGAATGGCCTAGGAATGTGTATTAGGACTTATAAGAACCATTAGAATGATCCTAAACATTGTTCGAGTCCCCAAGGGACATAGAGGGTGTAGCATGAGTCCTTGGTGGTTCTAACGAGTATAGAATGGTTAAGAGAGTATTCTAAAGGCTTAGAATGGTCAAGGAATGTGTAATAGGACTTATAATAACCATTAGAATGATCCTAAACAATGCTTGAGTCCCGAAGGGACGGAAAGGGTGTAGCATGAGTCCTTGGAGGTTCTAATAAGTGTAGAATGGTTAAGAGAGTATTCTAAAGGCTTAGAATGGTCTAGGAATGTGTATTAGGACTTATAATAACCATTAGAACTATCCTAAACATTGCTTGGTACCCCGAGGGACGTAGAGGGTGTAGCATGAATCCTTGGAGGTTCTAACAAGTGTAGAATGGTTAAGAGAGTATTCTAAAGGCTTAGAATTGTCTAGGAATGTGTATTATGACTTATAAGAACCATTAGAATGATCCTAAACATTGCATGGTACCCCAAGGGATGTAGAGGGTGTACCATGAGTCCTTGGAGGTTCTAACAAGTGTAGAATGGATAAGAGAGTATTCTAAAGGCTTAGAATGGTTTAGGAATGTGTAATAGGACTTATAATAACCATTAGAATGATCCTAAACATTGCATGGTACCCCAAGGGAAGTAGAGGGTGTAGCATGAGTCCTTGGAGGTTCTAACAAGTGTAGAATGGTTAAGAGAGTATTCTAAAGGCTTAGAATGGTCTAGGAATGTGTATTAGGACTTATAAGAACCATTAGAATGATCCTAAACATTGTTCGAGTCCCCAAGGGACATAGAGGGTGTAGCATGAGTCCTTGGAGGTTCTACTAGTGTAGAATGGTTAAGAGAGTATTCTAAAGGCTTAGAATGGTGTAGGAATGTGTATTAGGAATTATAAGAACCATTAGAATGATCCTAAACATTGCATGGTACCCCAAGGGAAGTAGAGGGTGTAGCATGAGTCCTTGGAGGTTCTAACAAGTGTAGAATGGTTAAGAGAGTATTCTAAAGGCTTGGAATGGTCTAAGAATGTGTAATAGGACTTATAAGAACCATTTGAATGATCCTAAACATTGTTCGAGTCCCCAAGGGACATAGAGGGTGTAGCATGAGTCCTTGGAGGTTCTACTAGTGTAGAATTGTTAAGATAGTATTCTAAAGGCTTGGAATGGTGTAGGAATGTGTATTAGGAATTATAAGAACCATCAGAATGATCCTAAACATTGCATGGTACCCCAAGGGACGTAAAGGGTGTACCATGAGTCCTTGGAGGTTCTAACAAGTGTAGAATGGTTAAAAGAGTATGCTAAAGGCTTAGAATGGTCTAGGAATGTGTAATAGGACTTATAATAACCATTAGAATGATCTTAAACAATGCTTGAGTCCCCAAGGGACGTAGAGGGTGTACCATGAGTCCTTGGTGGTTCTAACGAGTATAGAATGGTTAAGAGAGTATTCTAAAGGCTTAGAATGGTCTTGGAATGTGTAATAGGACTTATAAGAACCATTAGAATGATCCTAAACATTGCATGGTACCCCAAGGGACGTAAAGGGTGTACCATGAGTCCTTGGAGGTTTTAACAAGTGTAGAATGGTTAATAGAGTATTTTAAAGGCTCAGAATGGTCCAGGAATGTGTAATAGGACTTATAATAACCATTAAAATGATCCTAAACAATGCTTGAGTCCCCAAGGGACATAGAGGGTGTACCATGAGTCCTTGGTGGTTCTAACAAGTGTAGAATGGTTAAGAGAGTATTCTAAAGGCTTAGAATGGTCTTGGAAGGTGTATTAGGACTTATAAGAACCATTAGAATGATCCTAAACATTGCATGGTGCCCCATGGGACGTAGAGGGTGTACCATGAGTCCTTGGAGGTTCTAACAAGTGTAGAATGGTTAAGAGAGTATTCTAAAGGCTTGGAATGGTCTAAGAATGTGTAATAGGACTTATAAGAACCATTTGAATGATCCTAAACATTGTTCGAGTCCCCAAGGGACATTGAGGGTGTAGCATGAGTCCTTGGAGGTTCTACTAGTGTAGAATGGTTAAGATAGTATTCTAAAGGCTTGGAATGGTGTAGGAATGTGTATTAGGAATTATAAGAACCATCAGAATGATCCTAAACATTGCTTGGTACCCCAAGGGACGTAGAGGGTGTAGCATGAATCCTTGGAGGTTCTAACAAGTGTATAATGGTTAAGAGAGTATTCTAAAGGCTTAGAATGGTCTAGGAATGTGTATTAGGACTTATAAGAACCATTAGAATGATCCTAAACAATGCTTGAGTCCCCAAGGGACATAGAGGGTGTAGCATGAGTCCTTGGAGGTTCTACTAGTGTAGAATGGTTAAGAGAGTATTCTAAAGGCTTAGCATGGTGTAGGAATGTGTATTAGGAATTATAAGAACCATTAGAATGATCCTAAACATTGCATGGTACCCCAAGGGAAGTAGAGGGTGTAGCATGAGTCCTTGGAGGTTCTAACAAGTGTAGAATGGTTAAGAGAGTGTTCTAAAGGCTTAGAATGGTCTAGGAATGTGTATTAGGACTTATAATAACCGTTAGAATGATCGTAAACATTACATGGTACCACAAGGGACGTAGAGGGTGTACCATGAATCCTTGGAGGTTCTAACAAGTGTAGAATGGTTAAGAGAGTATTCTAAAGGCTTGGAATGGTCTAAGAATGTGTAATAGGACTTATAATAACCATTAGAATGATCCTAAACCATGCTTGAGTCCCCAAGGGATGTAGAGGGTGTACCATGAGTCCTTGGAGGTTCTAACATGTGTAGATTGGTTAAGAGAGTATTCTAAAGGCTTGAATGGTCAAGGAATGTGTATTAGGACTTATAAGAACCATTAGAATGATCCTAAACATTGCATGGTACCCCGAGGGACGTAGATGGTGTACCAAGAGTATTTGGAGGTTCTAACAAGTGTAGAATGGTTAATTGAGTATTCTAAAGGCATTGAATGGTCTAGGAATGTGTATTAGGACTTATAAGAACCATTAGAATGATCCTAAACATTGCATGGTACCCCAAGGGACGTAGTGGGTGTACCATGAGTCCTTGGAGGTTCTAACAAGTGTAGAATGGTTAAGAGAGTATTCTAAAGGCTTGGAATGGTCTAAGAATGTGTAACAGGACTTATAATAACCATTAGAATAATCCTAAACAATGCTTGAGTCCCCAAGGGACGTATAGGGTGTACCATGAGTCCTTGGTGGTTCTAACGAGTGTAGAATGGTTAAGAGAGTATTCTAAAGGCTTAGAATGGTCATGGAATGTGTATTAGGACTTGTAAGAACCATTAGAATGATCCTAAACATTGCATGGTACCCCGAGGGACGTAGATGGTGTACCATGAGTATTCGGAGGTTCTAACAAGTGTAGAATGGTTAAGTGAGTATTCTAAAGGCATAGAATGGTCTAGGAATGTGTATTAGGACTTATAAGAACCATTAGAATGATCCTAAACATTGCATGGTACCCCAAGGGACGTAGTGGGTGTACCATGAGTCCTTGGAGGTTCTAACAAGTGTAGAATGGTTAAGAGAGTATGCTAAAGGCTTAGAATGGTCTAGGAATGTGTAATAGGACTTATAATAACCATTAGAATGATCCTAAACAATGCTTGAGTCCCCAAGGGACGTAGAGGGTGTACCATGAGTCCTTGGTGGTTCTAACGAGTGTAGAATGGTTAAGAGAGTATTCTAAAGGCTTAGAATGGTCTTGGAATGTGTATTAGGACTTATAAAAACCATTAGAATGATCCTAAACATTGCATGGTACCCCAAGGGACGTAAAGGGTGTACCATGAGTCCTTGGAGGTTCTAACAAGTGTAGAAAGGTTAAGAGTGTATTCTAAAGGCTTAGAATGGTCTAGGAATGTGTAATAGGACTTATAATAACCATTAAAATGATCCTAAACAATGCTTGAGTCCCCAAGGGACATAGAGGGTGTACCATCAGTCCTTGGTGGTTCTAACAAGTGTAGAATGGTTAAGAGAGTATTCTAAAGGCTTAGAATGGTGTAGGAATGTGTATTAGGAATTATAAGAACCATTAGAATGATCCTAAACATTGCATGGTACCCCAAGGGAAGTAGAGGGTGTAGCATGAGTCCTTGGAGGTTCTAACAAGTGTAGAATGGTTAAGAGAGTGTTCTAAAGGCTTAGAATGGTCTAGGAATGTGTATTAGGTCTTATAATAACCGTTAGAATGATCGTAAACATTACATGGTACCACAAGGGACGTAGAGGGTGTACCATGAATCCTTGGAGGTTCTAACAAGTGTAGAATGGTTAAGAGAGTATTCTAAAGGCTTGGAATGGTCTAAGAATGTGTAATAGGACTTATAATAACCATTAGAATGATCCTAAACCATGCTTGAGTCCCCAAGGGACGTAGAGGGTGTACCATGAGTCCTTGGAGGTTCTAACAAGTGTAGAATGGTTAAGAGAGTATTCTAAAGGCTTGAATGGTCAAGGAATGTGTATTAGGACTTATAAGAACCATTAGAATGATCCTAAACATTGCATGGTACCCCGAGGGACGTAGATGGTGTAACATGAGTATTTGGAGGTTCTAACAAGTGTAGAATGGTTAAGTGAGTATTCTAAAGGCATAGAATGGTCTAGGAATGTGTATTAGGACTTATAAGAACCATTACAATGATCCTAAACATTGCATGGTACCCCAAGGGACGTAGTGGCTGTACCATGAGTCCTTGGAGGTTCTAACAAGTGTAGAATGGTTAAGAGAGTATGCTAAAGGCTTAGAATGGTCTAGGAATGTGTAATAGGACTTATAATAACCATTAGAATGATCCTAAACAATGCTTGAGTCCCCAAGGGACGTAGAGGGTGTACCATGAGTCCTTGGTGGTTCTAACGAGTGTAGAATGGTTAAGAGAGTATTCTAAAGGCTTAGAATGGTCTTGGAATGTGTATTAGGACTTATAAAAACCATTAGAATGATCCTAAACATTGCATGGTACCCCAAGGGAAGTAGAGGGTGTAGCATGAGTCCTTGGAGGTTCTAACAAGTGTAGAATGGTTAAGAGAGTGTTCTAAAGGCTTAGAATGGTCTAGGAATGTGTATTAGGACTTATAATAACCGTTAGAATGATCGTAAACATTACATGGTACCACAAGGGACGTAGAGGGTGTACCATGAATCCTTGGAGGTTCTAACAAGTGTAGAATGGTTAAGAGAGTATTCTAAAGGCTTGGAATGGTCTAAGAATGTGTAATAGGACTTATAATAACCATTAGAATGATCCTAAACCATGCTTGAGTCCCCAAGGGATGTAGAGGGTGTACCATGAGTCCTTGGAGGTTCTAACATGTGTAGATTGGTTAAGAGAGTATTCTAAAGGCTTGAATGGTCAAGGAATGTGTATTAGGACTTATAAGAACCATTAGAATGATCCTAAACATTGCATGGTACCCCGAGGGACGTAGATGGTGTACCAAGAGTATTTGGAGGTTCTAACAAGTGTAGAATGGTTAATTGAGTATTCTAAAGGCATTGAATGGTCTAGGAATGTGTATTAGGACTTATAAGAACCATTAGAATGATCCTAAACATTGCATGGTACCCCAAGGGACGTAGTGGGTGTACCATGAGTCCTTGGAGGTTCTAACAAGTGTAGAATGGTTAAGAGAGTATGCTAAAGGCATAGAATGGTCTAGGAATGTGTAACAGGACTTATAATAACCATTAGAATAATCCTAAACAATGCTTGAGTCCCCAAGGGACGTATAGGGTGTACCATGAGTCCTTGGTGGTTCTAACGAGTGTAGAATGGTTAAGAGAGTATTCTAAAGGCTTAGAATGGTCATGGAATGTGTATTAGGACTTGTAAGAACCATTAGAATGATCCTAAACATTGCATGGTACCCCGAGGGACGTAGATGGTGTACCATGAGTATTCGGAGGTTCTAACAAGTGTAGAATGGTTAAGTGAGTATTCTAAAGGCATAGAATGGTCTAGGAATGTGTATTAGGACTTATAAGAACCATTAGAATGATCCTAAACATTGCATGGTACCCCAAGGGACGTAGTGGGTGTACCATGAGTCCTTGGAGGTTCTAACAAGTGTAGAATGGTTAAGAGAGTATGCTAAAGGCTTAGAATGGTCTAGGAATGTGTAATAGGACTTATAATAACCATTAGAATGATCCTAAACAATGCTTGAGTCCCCAAGGGACGTAGAGGGTGTACCATGAGTCCTTGGTGGTTCTAACGAGTGTAGAATGGTTAAGAGAGTATTCTAAAGGCTTATAATGGTCTTGGAATGTGTATTAGGACTTATAAAAACCATTAGAATGATCCTAAACATTGCATGGTACCCCAAGGGACGTAAAGGGTGTACCATGAGTCCTTGGAGGTTCTAACAAGTGTAGAAAGGTTAAGAGTGTATTCTAAAGGCTTAGAATGGTCTAGGAATGTGTAATAGGACTTATAATAACCATTAAAATGATCCTAAACAATGCTTGAGTCCCCAAGGGACATAGAGGGTGTACCATCAGTCCTTGGTGGTTCTAACAAGTGTAGAATGGTTAAGAGAGTATTCTAAAGGCTTAGAATGGTGTAGGAATGTGTATTAGGAATTATAAGAACCATTAGAATGATCCTAAACATTGCATGGTACCCCAAGGGAAGTAGAGGGTGTAGCACGAGTCCTTGGAGGTTCTAACAACTGTAGAATGGTTAAGAGAGTGTTCTAAAGGCTTAGAATGGTCTAGGAATGTGTATTAGGTCTTATAATAACCGTTAGAATGATCGTAAACATTACATGGTACCACAAGGGACGTAGAGGGTGTACCATGAATCCTTGGAGGTTCTAACAAGTGTAGAATGGTTAAGAGAGTATTCTAAAGGCTTGGAATGGTCTAAGAATGTGTAATAGGACTTATAATAACCATTAGAATGATCCTAAACCATGCTTGAGTCCCCAAGGGACGTAGAGGGTGTACCATGAGTCCTTGGAGGTTCTAACAAGTGTAGAATGGTTAAGAGAGTATTCTAAAGGCTTGAATGGTCAAGGAATGTGTATTAGGACTTATAAGAACCATTAGAATGATCCTAAACATTGCATGGTACCCCGAGGGACGTAGATGGTGTACCATGAGTATTTGGAGGTTCTAACAAGTGTAGAATGGTTAAGTGAGTATTCTAAAGGCATAGAATGGTCTAGGAATGTGTATTAGGACTTATAAGAACCATTACAATGATCCTAAACATTGCATGGTACCCCAAGGGACGTAGTGGCTGTACCATGAGTCCTTGGAGGTTCTAACAAGTGTAGAATGGTTAAGAGAGTATGCTAAAGGCTTAGAATGGTCTAGGAATGTGTAATAGGACTTATAATAACCATTAGAATGATCCTAAACAATGCTTGAGTCCCCAAGGGACGTAGAGGGTGTACCACGAGTCCTTGGTGGTTCTAACGAGTGTAGAATGGTTAAGAGAGTATTCTAAAGGCTTAGAATGGTCTTGGAATGTGTATTAGGACTTATAAAAACCATTAGAATGATCCTAAACATTGCATGGTACCCCAAGGGACGTAAAGGGTGTACCATGAGTCCTTGGAGGTTCTAACAAGTGTAGAATGGTTAAGAGTGTATTCTAAAGGCTTAGAATGGTCTAGGAATGTGTAATAGGACTTATAATAACCATTAAAATGATCCTAAACAATGCTTGAGTCCCCAAGGGACATAGAGGGTGTACCATCAGTCCTTGGTGGTTCTAACAAGTGTAGAATGGTTAAGAGAGTATTCTAAAGGCTTAAAATGGTGTAGGAATGTGTATTAGGAATTATAAGAACCATTAGAATGATCCTAAACATTGCATGGTACCCCAAGGGAAGTAGAGGGTGTAGCATGAGTCCTTGGAGGTTCTAACAAGTGTAGAATGGTTAAGAGAGTGTTCTAAAGGCTTAGAATGGTCTAGGAATGTGTATTAGGTCTTATAATAACCGTTAGAATGATCGTAAACATTACATGGTACCACAAGGGACGTAGAGGGTGTACCATGAATCCTTGGAGGTTCTAACAAGTGTAGAATGGTTAAGAGAGTATTCTAAAGGCTTGGAGTGGTCTAAGAATGTGTAATAGGACTTATAATAACCATTAGAATGATCCTTAACCATGCTTGAATCCCCAAGGGACGTAGAGGGTGTACCATGAGTCCTTGGAGGTTCTAACAAGTGTAGAATGGTTAAGAGAGTATTCTAAAGGCTTGAATGGTCAAGGAATGTGTATTAGGACTTATAAGAACCATTAGAATGATCCTAAACATTGCATGGTACCCCGAGGGACGTAGATGGTATACCATGAGTATTTGGAGGTTCTAACAAGTGTAGAATGGTTAAGTGAGTATTCTAAAGGCATAGAATGGTCTAGGAATGTGTATTAGGACTTATAAGAACCATTAGAATGATCCTAAACATTGCATGGTACCCCAAGGGACGTAGTGGGTGTACCATGAGTCCTTGGAGGTTCTAACAAGTGTAGAATGGTTAAGAGAGTATGCTAAAGGCTTAGAATGGTCTAGGAATGTGTAATAGGACTTATAATAACCATTAGAATGATCCTAAACAATGCTTGAGTCCCCAAGGGACGTATAGGGTGTACCATGAGTCCTTGGTGGTTTTAACGAGTGTAGAATGGTTAAGAGAGTATTCTAAAGGCTTAGAATGGTCATGGAATGTGTATTAGGACTTGTAAGAACCATTAGAATGATCCTAAACATTGCATGGTACCCCGAGGGACGTAGATGGTGTACCATGAGTATTTGGAGGTTCTAACAAGTGTAGAATGGTTAAGTGAGTATTCTAAAGGCATAGAATGGTCTAGGAATGTGTATTAGGACTTATAAGAACCATTAGAATGATCCTAAACATTGCATGGTACCCCAAGGGACGTAGTGGGTGTACCATGAGTCCTTGGAGGTTCTAACAAGTGTAGAATGGTTAAGAGAGTATGCTAAAGGCTTAGAATGGTCTTGGAATGTGTAATAGGACTTATAATAACCATTAGAATGATCCTAAACAATGCTTGAGTCCGCAAGGGACGTAGAGGGTGTACCATGAGTCCTTGGTGGTTCTAACGAGTGTAGAATGGTTAAGAGAGTATTCTAAAGGCTTAGAATTGTCTTGGAATGTGTATTAGGAGTTATAAAAACCATTAGAATGATCCTAAACATTGCATGGTACCCCAAGGGAAGTAGAGGGTGTACCATGAGTCCTTGGAGGTTCTAACAAGTGTAGAATGGTTAAGAGTGTATTCTAAAGGCTTAGAATGGTCTAGGAATGTGTAATAGGACTTATAATAACCATTAAAATGATCCTAAACAATGCTTGAGTCCCCAAGGGACATAGAGGGTGTACCATCAGTCCTTGGTGGTTCTAACAAGTGTAGAATGGTTAAGAGAGTATTCTAAAGGCTTAGAATGGTGTAGGAATGTGTATTAGGAATTATAAGAACCATTAGAATGATCCTAAACATTGCATGGTACCCCAAGGGAAGTAGAGGGTGTAGCATGAGTCCTTGGAGGTTTTAACAAGTGTAGAATGGTTAAGAGAGTGTTCTAAAGGCTTAGAATGGTCTAGGAATGTGTATTAGGTCTTATAATAACCGTTAGAATGATCGTAAACATTACATGGTACCACAAGGGACGTAGAGGGTGTACCATGAATCCTTGGAGGTTCTAACAAGTGTAGAATGGTTAAGAGAGTATTCTAAAGGCTTGGAATGGCTAAGAATGTGTAATAGGACTTATAATAACCATTAGAATGATCCTAAACCATGCTTGAGTCCCCAAGGGACGTAGAGGGTGTACCATGAGTCCTTGGAGGTTCTAACAAGTGTAGAATGGTTAAGAGAGTATTCTAAAGGCTTGAATGGTCAAGGAATGTGTATTAGGACTTATAAGAACCATTAGAATGATCCTAAACATTGCATGGTACCCCGAGGGACGTAGATGGTGTACCATGAGTATTTGGAGGTTCTAACAAGTGTAGAATGGTTAAGTGAGTATTCTAAAGGCATAGAATGGTCTAGGAATGTGTATTAGGACTTATAAGAACCATTAGAATGATCCTAAACATTGCATGGTACCCCAAGGGACGTAGTGGGTGTACCATGAGTCCTTGGAGGTTCTAACAAGTGTAGAATGGTTAAGAGAGTATGCTAAAGGCTTAGAATGGTCTAGGAATGTGTAATAGGACTTATAATAACCATTAGAATGATCCTAAACAACGCTTGAGTCCTCAAGGGACGTAGAGGGTGTACCATGAGTCCTTGGTGGTTCTAACGAGTGTTGAATGGTTACGAGAGTATTCTAAAGGCTTAGAATTGTCTTGGAATGTGTATTAGGAGTTATAAAAACCATTAGAATGATCCTAAACATTGCATGGTACCCCAAGGGACGTAAAGGGTGTACCATGAGTCCTTGGAGGTTCTAACAAGTGTAGAATGGTTAAGAGTGTATTCTAAAGGCTTGGAATGGCTAAGAATGTGTAATAGGACTTATAATAACCATTAGAATGATCCTAAACCATGCTTGAGTCCCCAAGGGACGTAGAGGGTGTAGCATGAGTCCTTGGAGGTTCTAACAAGTGTAGAATGGTTAAGAGAGTATTCTAAAAGCTTAGAATTGTCTAGGAATGTGTATTATGACTTATAAGAACCATTAGAATGATCCTAAACATTGCATGGTACCACAAGGGACGTAGAGGGTGTAGCATGAGTCCTTGGAGGTTCTAACAAGTGTAGAATGGTTAAGAGAGTATTCTAAAGGCTTAGAATGGTTTTAGGAATGTGTATTAGGACTTATAAGAACCATTAGAATGATCCTAAACATTGTTCGAGTCCCCAAGGGACATAGAGGGTGTAGCATGAGTCCTTGGAGGTTCTACTAGTGTAGAATGGTTAAGAGAGTATTCTAAAGGCTTAGAATGGTCTAGGAATGTGTATTAGGAATTATATGAACCATCAGAATGATCCTAAACATTGCTTGGTACCCCAAGGGACGTAGAGGGTGTAGCATGAATCCTTGGAGGTTCTAACAAGTGTAGAATGGTTAAGAGAGTATTCTAAAGGCTTAGAATGGTCTAGGAATGTGTAATAGGACTTATAATAACCATTAGAATGATCCTAAACAATGCTTGAGTCCCCAAGGGACGTAGAGGGTGTACCATGAGTCCTTCGTGGTTCTAACGAGTGTAGAATGGTTAAGAGAGTATTCTAAAGGCTTAGAATGGTCTTGGAATGTGTATTAGGACTTATAAGAACCATTAGAATGATCCTAAACATTGCATGGTACCCCGAGGGACGTAGATGGTGTACCATGAGTATTTGGAGGTTCTAACAAGTGTAGAATGGTTAAGTGAGTATTCTAAAGGCATAGAATGGTCTAGGAATGTGTATTAGGACTTATAAGAACCATTAGAATGATCCTAAACATTGCATGGTACCCCAAGGGACGTAGTGGGTGTACCATGAGTCCTTGGAGGTTCTAACAAGTGTAGAATGGTTAAGAGAGTATGCTAAAGGCTTAGAATGGTCTAGGAATGTGTATTAGGACTTATAATAACCGTTAGAATGATCCTAAACATTGTTCGAGTCCCCAAGGGACATAGAGGGTGTAGCATGAGTCCTTGGAGGTTCTACTAGTGTAGAATGGTTAAGAGAGTATTCTAAAGGCTTAGAATGGTGTAGGAATGTGTATTAGGAATTATAAGAACCATTAGAATGATCCTAAACATTGCATGGTACCCCAAGGGAAGTAGAGGGTGTAGCATGAGTCCTTGGAGGTTCTAACAAGTGTAGAATGGTTAAGAGAGTGTTCTAAAGGCTTAGAATGGTCTAGGAATGTGTATTAGGTCTTATAATAACCGTTAGAATGATCGTAAACATTACATGGTACCACAAGGGACGTAGAGGGTGTACCATGAATCCTTGGAGGTTCTAACAAGTGTAGAATGGTTAAGAGAGTATTCTAAAGGCTTGGAATGGTCTAAGAATGTGTAATAGGACTTATAATAACCATTAGAATGATCCTAAACAATGCTTGAGTCCCCAAGGGACGTAGAGGGTGTACCATGAGTCCTTCGTGGTTCTAACGAGTGTAGAATGGTTAAGAGAGTATTCTAAAGGCTTAGAATGGTCTTGGAATGTGTATTAGGACTTTTAAGAACCATTAGAATGATCATAAACATTGCATGGTACCCCAAGGGACGTAAAGGGTGTACCATGAGTCCTTGGAGGTTCTAACAAGTGTAGAATGGTTAAGAGAGTATTCTAAAGGCTTAGAATGGTCTAGGAATGTGTATTAGGGACTTATAAGTACCATTAGAATGATCCTAAACATTGTTCGAGTCCCCAAGGGACATAGAGGGTGTAGCATGAGTCCTTGGAGGTTCTACTAGTTTAGAATGGTTAAGAGAGTATTCTAAAGGCTTAGAATGGTGTAGGAATGTGTATTAGGAATTATAAGAACCATTAGAATGATCCTAAACATTGCATGGTACCCCAAGGGAAGTAGAGGGTGTAGCATGAGTCCTTGGAGGTTCTAACAAGTGTAGAATGGTTAAGAGAGTGTTCTAAAGGCTTAGAATGGTCTAGGAATGTGTATTAGGTCTTATAATAACCGTTAGAATGATCGTAAACGTTACATGGTATACCACAAGGGACGTAGAGGGTGTACCATGAATCCTTGGAGGTTCTAACAAGTGTAGAATGGTTAAGAGAGTATTCTAAAGGCTTGGAATGGTCTAAGAATGTGTAATAGGACTTATAATAACCATTAGAATGATCCTAAACCATGCTTGAGTCTCCAAGGGAAGTAGAGGGTGTACCATGAGTCCTTGGAGGTTCTAACAAGTTTAGAATGGTTAAGAGAGTATTCTAAAGGCTTGAATGGTCAAGGAATGTGTATTAGGACTTATAAGAACCATTGGAATGATCCTAAACATTGCATGGTACCCCGAGGGACGTAGATGGTGTACCATGAGTATTTGGAGGTTCTAACAAGTGTAGAATGGTTAAGTGAGTATTCTAAAGGCATAGAATGGTCTAGGAATGTGTATTAGGACTTATAAGAACCATTAGAATGATCCTAAACATTGCATGGTACCCCAAGGGACGTAGTGGGTGTACCATGAGTATTTGGAGGTTCTAACAAGTGTAGAATGGTTAAGTGAGTATTCTAAAGGCATAGAATGGTCTAGGAATGTGTATTAGGACTTATAAGAACCATTAGAATGATCCTAAACATTGCATGGTACCCCAAGGGACGTAGTGGGTGTACCATGAGTCCTTGGAGGTTCTAACAAGTGTAGAATGGTTAAGAGAGTATGCTAAAGGCTTAGAATGGTCTAGGAATGTGTATTAGGACTTATAATAACCGTTAGAATGATCCTAAACATTGTTCGAGTCCCCAAGGGACATAGAGGGTGTAGCATGAGTCCTTGGAGGTTCTACTAGTGTAGAATGGTTAAGAGAGTATTCTAAAGGCTTAGAATGGTGTAGGAATGTGTATTAGGAATTATAAGAACCATTAGAATGATCCTAAACATTGCATGGTACCCCAAGGGAAGTAGAGGGTGTAGCATGAGTCCTTGGAGGTTCTAACAAGTGTAGAATGGTTAAGAGAGTGTTCTAAAGGCTTAGAATGGTCTAGGAATGTGTATTAGGTCTTATAATAACCGTTAGAATGATCGTAAACATTACATGGTACCACAAGGGACGTAGAGGGTGTACCATGAATCCTTGGAGGTTCTAACAAGTGTAGAATGGTTAAGAGAGTATTCTAAAGGCTTGGAATGGTCTAAGAATGTGTAATAGGACTTATAATAACCATTAGAATGACCCTAAACAATGCTTGAGTCCCCAAGGGACGTAGAGGGTGTACCATGAGTCCTTCGTGGTTCTAACGAGTGTAGAATGGTTAAGAGAGTATTCTAAAGGCTTAGAATGGTCTTGGAATGTGTATTAGGACTTTTAAGAACCATTAGAATGATCCTAAACATTGCATGGTACCCCAAGGGACGTAAAGGGTGTACCATGAGTCCTTGGAGGTTCTAACAAGTGTAGAATGGTTAAGAGAGTATTCTAAAGGCTTAGAATGGTCTAGGAATGTGTATTAGGGACTTATAAGTACCATTAGAATGATCCTAAACATTGTTCGAGTCCCCAAGGGACATAGAGGGTGTAGCATGAGTCCTTGGAGGTTCTACTAGTGTAGAATGGTTAAGAGAGTATTCTAAAGGCTTAGAATGGTGTAGGAATGTGTATTAGGAATTATAAGAACCATTAGAATGATCCTAAACATTGCATGGTACCCCAAGGGAAGTAGAGGGTGTAGCATGAGTCCTTGGAGGTTCTAACAAGTGTAGAATGGTTAAGAGAGTGTTCTAAAGGCTTAGAATGGTCTAGGAATGTGTATTAGGTCTTATAATAACCGTTAGAATGATCGTAAACATTACATGGTATACCACAAGGGACGTAGAGGGTGTACCATGAATCCTTGGAGGTTCTAACAAGTGTAGAATGGTTAAGAGAGTATTCTAAAGGCTTGGAATGGTCTAAGAATGTGTAATAGGACTTATAATAACCATTAGAATGATCCTAAACCATGCTTGAGTCTCCAAGGGAAGTAGAGGGTGTACCATGAGTCCTTGGAGGTTCTAACAAGTTTAGAATGGTTAAGAGAGTATTCTAAAGGCTTGAATGGTCAAGGAATGTGTATTAGGACTTATAAGAACCATTAGAATGATCCTAAACATTGCATGGTACCCCGAGGGACGTAGATGGTGTACCATGAGTATTTGGAGGTTCTAACAAGTGTAGAATGGTTAAGTGAGTATTCTAAAGGCATAGAATGGTCTAGGAATGTGTATTAGGACTTATAAGAACCATTAGAATGATCCTAAACATTGCATGGTACCCCAAGGGACGTAGTGGGTGTACCATGAGTCCTTGGAGGTTCTAACAAGTGTAGAATGGTTAAGAGAGTATGCTAAAGGCTTAGAATGGTCTAGGAATGTGTAATAGGACTTATAATAACCATTAGAATGATCCTAAACAATGCTTGTGTCCCCAAGGGACGTAGAGGGTGTACCATGAGTCCTTGGTGGTTCTAACGAGTGTAGAATGGTTAAGAGAGTATTCTAAAGGCTTAGAATGGTCTTGGAATGTGAATTAGGACTTATAAGAACCATTAGAATGATCCTAAACATTGCATGGTACCCCGAGGGACGTAGATGGTGTACCATGAGTATTTGGAGGTTCTAACAAGTGTAGAATGGTTAAGTGAGTATTCTAAAGGCATAGAATGGTCTAGGAATGTGTATTAGGACTTATAAGAACCATTAGAATGATCCTAAACATTGCATGGTACCCCAAGGGACGTAGTGGGTGTACCATGAGTCCTTGGAGGTTCTAACAAGTGTAGAATGGTTAAGAGAGTATGCTAAAGGCTTAGAATGGTCTAGGAATGTGTAATAGGACTTATAATAACCATTAGAATGATCCTAAACAATGCTTGAGTCCCCAAGGGACGTAGAGGGTGTACCATGTGTCCTTGGTGGTTCTAACGAGTGTAGAATGGTTAAGAGAGTATTCTAAAGGCTTAGAATGGTTTTGGAATGTGTATTAGGACTTATAAAAACCATTAGAATGATCCTAAACATTGCATGGTACCCCAAGGAACGTAAAGGGTGTACCATGAGTCCTTGGAGGTTCTAACAAGTGTAGAATGGTTAAGAGTGTATTCTAAATGCTTAGAATGGTCTAGGAATGTGTAATAGGACTTATAATAACCATTAAAATGATCCTAAACAATGCTTGAGTCCCCAAGGGACATAGAGGGTGTACCATCAGTCCTTGGTGGTTCTAACAAGTGTAGAATGGTTAAGAGAGTATTCTAAAGGCTTAGAATGGTCTTGGAAGGTGTATTAGTAGTTATAAGAACCATTAGAATGATCCTAAACATTGCATGGTACCACAAGGGACGTAGAGGGTGTAGCATGAGTCCTTGGAGGTTCTAACTAGTGTAGAATGGTTAAGAAAGTATTCTAAAGGCATAGAATGGTTTTAGGAATGTGTATTAGGACTTATAAGAACCATTAGATTGATCCTAAACATTGTTCGAGTCCCCAAGGGACATAGAGGGTGTAGCATGAGTCCTTGGAGGTTCTACTAGTGTAGAATGGTTAAGAGAGTATTCTAAAGGCTTAGAATGGTCTTGGAATGTGTATTAGGAATTATAAGAACCATTAGAATGATCCTAAACATTGCATGGTACCCCGAGGGACGTAGATGGTGTACCATGAGTATTTGGAGGTTCTAACAAGTGTAGAATGGTTAAGAGAGTATTCTAAAGGCTTGAATGGTCATGGAATGTGTATTAGGACTTATAAGAACCATTAGAATGATCCTAAACATTGCATGGTACCCCAAGGGACGTTGAGGGTGTACCATGAGTCCTTGGAGGTTCTAACAAGTGTAGAATGGTTAAGAGAGAATTCTAAAGGCTTAGAATGGTCTAGGAATGTGTATTAGGACTTATAATAACCATTAGAATGATCCTAAACAATGCTTGAGTCCCCAAGGGACGTAGAGGGTGTACCATGAGTCCTTGGAGGTTCTAACAAGTGTAGAATGGTTAAGAGAGTATTCTAAAGGCTTAGAATGGTTTAGGAATGTGTATTAGGACTTATAATAACCATTAGAATGATCCTTAACATTGCATGGTACCCCAAGGGACGTAGAGGGTGTATGATGTGTCCTTGGAGGTTTTAACTAGTGTAGAATGGTTAAAAGAGTACTCTAAAGGCTTAGAATGGTCTTGGAATGAGTAATAGGATTTATAATAACCATTAGAAGGATTATAAACAATGCTTGAGTCCCCAAGGGACGTAGAGGGTGCAGCATGAGTCCTTGGATGTTCTAAGAAGTGTAGAATGGTTAAGAGAGTGTTCTAAAGGCTTAGAATGGTCTAGGAAAGTGTACTAGGACTTATAATAACCATTAGAATGATTCTAAACATTGCCTGGTACCCTAAGGGAAGTAGAGGGTGTAGCATGAGTCCTTGGAGGTTCTAACAAGTGTAGAATGGTTAAGAGAGTGTTCTAAAGGCTTAGAATGGTCTAGGAATGTGTATTAGGACTTATAATAACCATTAGAATGATCCTAAACATTGCATAGTACCACAAGGGACGTAGAGGGTGTAGCATGAGTCCTTGGAGGTTCTAACAAGTGTAGAATGGTTAAGAGAGTATTCTAAAGGCTTAGAATGGTTTTAGGAATGTGTATTTGGACTTATAAGAACCATTAGAATGATCCTAAACATTGTTCGAGTCCCTAAGGGACATAGAGGGTGTAGCATAAGTCCTTGGAGGTTCTACTAGTGTAGAATGGTTAAGAGAGTTTTCTAAAGGCTTAGAATGATCTAGGAATGTGTATTAGGAATTATAAGAACCATTAGAATGATCCTAAACATTGCATGGTACCCCAAGGGACGTAGAGGGTGTAGCATGAGTCCTTGGAGGTTCTAACAAGTGTAGAATGGTTAAGAGAGTATTGTAAAGGCTTAGAATGGTTTTAGGAATGTGTATTAGGACTTATAAGAACCATTAGAATGATCCTAAACATTGTTCGAGTCCCCAAGGGACATAGAGGGTGTAGCATGAGTCCTTGGAGGTTCTACTAGTGTAGAATGGTTAAGAGAGTATTCTAAAGGCTTAGAATGGTCTAGGAATGTGTATTAGGAATTATAAGAACCATTAGAATGATCCTAAACATTGCACGGTACCCCAAGGGACGTAGAGGGTGTAGCATGAGTCCTTGGAGGTTCTAACAAGTGTAGAATGGTTAAGAGAGTATTCTAAAGGCTTAGAATGGTCTAAGAATATGTAATAGGACTTATAATAACCATTAGAATGATCCTAAACATTGCTTGAGTCCCCAAGGGACGTAGAGGGTGTACCATGAGTCCTTGGAGGTTCTAACACGTGTAGAATGGTTAAGAGAGTATTCTAAAGGCTTAGAATGGTCTAGGAATGTGTATTAGGACTTATAAGAACCATTAGAATGATCCTAAACATTGCATGGTACCCCATGGGACGTAGAGGGTGTACCATGAGTCCTTGGAGGTTCTAACAAGGGTAGAATGGTTAAGACAGTATTCTAAAGGCTTGGAATGGTCTAAGAATGTGTAATAGGACTTATAATAACCATTAGCATGATCCTAAACAATGCTTGAGTTCCCATGGGATGTAGAGGGTGTACCATGAGTCCTTGGCGGTTCAAACAAGTGTAGAATGGTTAAGAGAGTATTCTAAAGGCTTAGAATGGTATAGGAATGTGTATTAGGACTTATAAGAACCATTAGAATGATCCTAAACATTGCATGGTACCCCAAGGGACGTAGAGGGTGTACCATGAGTCCTTGGAGGTTCTAACAAGTGTAGAATGGTTAAGAGAGTATTCTAAAGGCTTAGAATGGTTTAGGAATGTGTATTAGGACTTATAATAACCATTAGAATGATCCTTAACATTGCATGGTACCCCAAGGGACGTAGAGGGTGTACCATGAGTCCTTGGAGGTTCTAACTAGTGTAGAATGGTTAAAAGAGTACTCTAAAGGCTTAGAATGGTCTAGGAATGAGTAGTAGGACTTATAATAACCATTAGAAAGATCCTAAACAATGCTTGAGTCCCCAAGGGACGTAGAGGGTGCAGCATGAGTCCTTGGCGGTTCAAACAAGTGTAGAATGGTTAAGAGAGTATTCTAAAGGCTTAGAATGGTCTAGGAAAGTGTACTAGGACTTATAATAACCATTAGAATGATTCTAAACATTGCATGGCCCCCTAAGGGAAGTAGAGGGTGTAGCATGAGTCCTTGGAGGTTCTAACAAGTGTAGAATGGTTAAGAGAGTGTTCTAAAGGCTTAGAATGGTCTAGGAATGTGTATTAGGATTTATAATAACCATTAGAATGATCCTAAACATTGCATGGAACCACAAGGGACGTAGAGGGTGTAGCATGAGTCCTTGGAGGTTCTAACAAGTGTAGAATGGTTAAGAGAGTATTCTAAAGGCTTAGAATTGTCTAGGACTGTGTATTATGACATAAGAACCATTAGAATGATCCTAAACATTGCATGGTACCACAAGGGACGTAGAGGGTGTAGCATGAGTCCTTGGAGGTTATAACAAGTGTAGAATGGTTAAGAGAGTATTCTAAAGGCGTAGAATGGTCTAGGAATGTGTATTAGGACTTATAATAACCATTAGAATGATCCTAAACATTGCATAGTACCACAAGGGACGTAGAGGGTGTAGCATGAGTCCTTGGAGGTTCTAACAAGTGTAGAATGGTTAAGAGAGTATTCTAAAGACTTAGAATGGTTTTAGGAATGTGTATTAGGACTTATAAGAACCATTAGAATGATCCTAAACATTGTTCGAGTCCCCAAGGGACATAGAGGGTGTAGCATGAGTCCTTGGATGTTCTACTAGTGTAGAATGGTTAAGAGAGTTTTCTAAAGGCTTAGAATGATCTAGGAATGTGTATTAGGAATTATAAGAACCATTAGAATGATCCTAAACATTGCATGGTACCCCGAGGGACGTAGAGGGTGTAGCATGAGTCCTTGGAGGTTCTAACAAGTGTAGAATGGTTAAGAGAGTATTCTAAAGGCTTAGAATGGTTTTAGGAATGTGTATTAGGACTTATAAGAACCATTAGAATGATCCTAAACATTGTTCGAGTCCCCAAGGGACATAGAGGGTGTAGCATGAGTCCTTGGAGGTTCTACTAGTGTAGAATGGTTAAGAGAGTATTCTAAAGGCTTGGAATGGTCTAGGAATGTGTATTAGGAATTATAAGAACCATTAGAATGATCCTAAACATTGCATGGTACCCCATGGGACGTAGAGGGTGTACCGTGAGTCCTTAGAGGTTCTAACAAGTGTAGAATGGTTAAGAGAGTATTCTAAAGGCTTGGAATGGTCTAAGAATGTGTAATAGGACTTATAATAACCATTAGAATGATCCTAAACAATGCTTGAGTTCCCAAGGGATGTAGAGGGGTTACCATGTGTCCTTGGAGGTTCATACAAGTGTAGAATGGTTAAGAGAGTATTCTAAAGGCTTAGAATGGTCTAGGAATGTGTATTAGGACTTATAAGAACCATTAGAATGATCCTAAACATTGCTCGAGTCCCCAAGGGACGTAGAGGGTGCAGCATGAGTCCTTGGAGGTTCTAATAAGTGTAGAATGGTTAAGAGAGTTTCTAAAGGCTTAGAATGGTCTAGGAAAGTGTAATAGGACTTATAATAACCATTAGAATGATCCTAAACATTGCTCGAGTCCCCAAGGGACGTAGAGGGTGCAGCATGAGTCCTTGGAGGTTCTAACAAGTGTAGAATGGTTAAGAGAGTATTCTAATGGCTTAGAATGGTTTAGGAATGTGTATTAGGACTTATAATAACCATTAGAATGATCCTTAACATTGCATGGTACCCCAAGGGATGTAGAGGGTGTACCATGAGTCCTTGGAGGTTCTAACAAGTGTAGAATGGTTAAGAGAGTATGCTAAAGGCTTAGAATGGTCTAGGAATGTGTAATAGGACTTATAATAAACATTAGAATGATCCTAAACAATGCTTGAGTCCCCAAGGGACGTAAAGGGTGTACCATGAGTCCTTGGAGGTTCTAACAAGTGTAGAATGGTTAAGAGAGTATTCTAAAGGCTTAGAATGGTCTAGGAATGTGTAACAGGACTTATAATAACCATTAAAATGATCCTAAACAATGCTTGAGTCCCCAAGGGACATAGAGGGTGTACCATGAGTCCTTGGTGGTTCTAACAAGTGTAGAATGGTTAAGAGAGTATTCTAAAGGCTTGGAATGGTCTAGGAATGTGTATTATGACTTATAAGAACCATTAGAATGATCCTAAACATTGCATGGTACCACAAGGGACGTAGAGGGTGTACCATGAGTCCTTGGAGGTTCTAACAAGTGTAGATTGGTTAAGAGAGTATTCTAAAGGCTTGGAATGGTCTAAGAATGTGTAATAGGACTTATAATAACCATTAGAATGATCCTAAACAATGCTTGAGTTCCCAAGAGATGTAGAGGGTGTACCATGTGTCCTTGGAGGTTCAAACAAGTGTAGAATGGTTAAGAGAGTATTCTAAAGGCTTAGAATGGTCTAGGAATGTGTATTAGGACTTATAAGAACCATTAGAATGATCCTAAACATTGCTCGAGTCCCCAAGGGACGTAGAGGGTGCAGCATGAGTCCTTGGAGGTTTTAATAAGTGTAGAATGGTTAAGAGAGTATTCTAAAGGCTTACAATGGTCTAGGAAAGTGTAATAGAACTTATAATAACCATTAGAATGATCCTAAACATTGCTCGAGTCCCCAAGGGACGTAGAGGGTGCAGCATGAGTCCTTGGAGGTTCTAACAAGTGTAGAATGGTTAAGAGAGTATTCTAATGGCTTAGAATGGTTTAGGAATGTGTATTAGGACTTATAATAACCATTAGAATGATCCTTAACATTGTTCGATCCCCAAGGGACATAGAGGGTGTAGCATGAGTCCTTGGAGGTTCTACTAGTGTAGAATGGTTAAGAGAGTATTCTAAGGGCTTAGAATTGTTTAGGAATGTGTATTACGACTTATAATAACCATTAGAATGATCCTTAACATTGCATGGTACCCCAAGGGACGTAGAGGGTGTAGCATGAGTCCTTGGAGGTTCTAACAAGTGTAGAATAATTAAGAGAGTATTCTAAAGGCTTAGAATGGTTTTAGGAATGTGTATTAGGACTTATAAGAACCATTAGAATGATCCTAAACATTGTTCGAGTCCCCAAGGGACATATAGGGTGTAGCTTGAGTCCTTGGAGGTTCTACTAGTGTAGAATGGTTAAGAGAGTATTCTAAAGGCTTAGAATGATCTAGGAATGTGTATTAGGAATTATAAGAACCATTAGAATGATCCTAAACATTGCATGGTACCCCAAGGGACGTAGAGGGTGTAGCATGAGTCCTTGGAGGTTCTAACAAGTGTAGAATGGTTAAGAGAGTATTCTAAAGGCTTAGAATGGTCTAAGAATATGTAATAGGACTTATAATAACCATTAGAATGATCCTAAACAATGCTTGAGTCCCCAAGGGACGTAGAGGGTGTACCATGAGTCCTTGGAGGTTCTAATAAGTGTAGAATGGTTAAGAGAGTATTCTAAAGGCTTAGAATGGTCTAGGAATGTGTATTAGGACTTATAAGAACCATTAGAATGATCCTAAACATTGCATGGTACCCCATGGGACGTAGAGGGTGTACCATGAGTCCTTGGAGGTTCTAACAAGTGTAGAATGGTTAAGAGAGTATTCTAAAGGCTTGGAATGGTCTAAGAATGTGTAATAGGACTTATAATAACCATTAGAATGATCCTAAACATTGTTCGAGTCCCCAAGGGACATAGAGGGTGTAGCATGAGTCCTTGGATGTTCTACTAGTGTAGAATGGTTAAGAGAGTTTTCTAAAGGCTTAGAATGATCTAGGAATGTGTATTAGGAATTATAAGAACCATTAGAATGATCCTAAACATTGCATGGTACCCCGAGGGACGTAGAGGGTGTAGCATGAGTCCTTGGAGGTTCTAACAAGTGTAGAATGGTTAAGAGAGTATTCTAAAGGCTTAGAATGGTTTTAGGAATGTGTATTAGGACTTATAAGAACCATTAGAATGATCCTAAACATTGTTCGAGTCCCCAAGGGACATAGAGGGTGTAGCATGAGTCCTTGGAGGTTCTACTAGTGTAGAATGGTTAAGAGAGTATTCTAAAGGCTTGGAATGGTCTAGGAATGTGTATTAGGAATTATAAGAACCATTAGAATGATCCTAAACATTGCATGGTACCCCATGGGACGTAGAGGGTGTACCGTGAGTCCTTAGAGGTTCTAACAAGTGTAGAATGGTTAAGAGAGTATTCTAAAGGCTTGGAATGGTCTAAGAATGTGTAATAGGACTTATAATAACCATTAGAATGATCCTAAACAATGCTTGAGTTCCCAAGGGATGTAGAGGGGTTACCATGTGTCCTTGGAGGTTCATACAAGTGTAGAATGGTTAAGAGAGTATTCTAAAGGCTTAGAATGGTCTAGGAATGTGTATTAGGACTTATAAGAACCATTAGAATGATCCTAAACATTGCTCGAGTCCCCAAGGGACGTAGAGGGTGCAGCATGAGTCCTTGGAGGTTCTAATAAGTGTAGAATGGTTAAGAGAGTTTCTAAAGGCTTAGAATGGTCTAGGAAAGTGTAATAGGACTTATAATAACCATTAGAATGATCCTAAACATTGCTCGAGTCCCCAAGGGACGTAGAGGGTGCAGCATGAGTCCTTGGAGGTTCTAACAAGTGTAGAATGGTTAAGAGAGTATTCTAATGGCTTAGAATGGTTTAGGAATGTGTATTAGGACTTATAATAACCATTAGAATGATCCTTAACATTGCATGGTACCCCAAGGGATGTAGAGGGTGTACCATGAGTCCTTGGAGGTTCTAACAAGTGTAGAATGGTTAAGAGAGTATGCTAAAGGCTTAGAATGGTCTAGGAATGTGTAATAGGACTTATAATAAACATTAGAATGATCCTAAACAATGCTTGAGTCCCCAAGGGACGTAAAGGGTGTACCATGAGTCCTTGGAGGTTCTAACAAGTGTAGAATGGTTAAGAGAGTATTCTAAAGGCTTAGAATGGTCTAGGAATGTGTAACAGGACTTATAATAACCATTAAAATGATCCTAAACAATGCTTGAGTCCCCAAGGGACATAGAGGGTGTACCATGAGTCCTTGGTGGTTCTAACAAGTGTAGAATGGTTAAGAGAGTATTCTAAAGGCTTGGAATGGTCTAGGAATGTGTATTATGACTTATAAGAACCATTAGAATGATCCTAAACATTGCATGGTACCACAAGGGACGTAGAGGGTGTACCATGAGTCCTTGGAGGTTCTAACAAGTGTAGATTGGTTAAGAGAGTATTCTAAAGGCTTGGAATGGTCTAAGAATGTGTAATAGGACTTATAATAACCATTAGAATGATCCTAAACAATGCTTGAGTTCCCAAGAGATGTAGAGGGTGTACCATGTGTCCTTGGAGGTTCAAACAAGTGTAGAATGGTTAAGAGAGTATTCTAAAGGCTTAGAATGGTCTAGGAATGTGTATTAGGACTTATAAGAACCATTAGAATGATCCTAAACATTGCTCGAGTCCCCAAGGGACGTAGAGGGTGCAGCATGAGTCCTTGGAGGTTTTAATAAGTGTAGAATGGTTAAGAGAGTATTCTAAAGGCTTACAATGGTCTAGGAAAGTGTAATAGAACTTATAATAACCATTAGAATGATCCTAAACATTGCTCGAGTCCCCAAGGGACGTAGAGGGTGCAGCATGAGTCCTTGGAGGTTCTAACAAGTGTAGAATGGTTAAGAGAGTATTCTAATGGCTTAGAATGGTTTAGGAATGTGTATTAGGACTTATAATAACCATTAGAATGATCCTTAACATTGTTCGATCCCCAAGGGACATAGAGGGTGTAGCATGAGTCCTTGGAGGTTCTACTAGTGTAGAATGGTTAAGAGAGTATTCTAAGGGCTTAGAATTGTTTAGGAATGTGTATTACGACTTATAATAACCATTAGAATGATCCTTAACATTGCATGGTACCCCAAGGGACGTAGAGGGTGTAGCATGAGTCCTTGGAGGTTCTAACAAGTGTAGAATAATTAAGAGAGTATTCTAAAGGCTTAGAATGGTTTTAGGAATGTGTATTAGGACTTATAAGAACCATTAGAATGATCCTAAACATTGTTCGAGTCCCCAAGGGACATATAGGGTGTAGCTTGAGTCCTTGGAGGTTCTACTAGTGTAGAATGGTTAAGAGAGTATTCTAAAGGCTTAGAATGATCTAGGAATGTGTATTAGGAATTATAAGAACCATTAGAATGATCCTAAACATTGCATGGTACCCCAAGGGACGTAGAGGGTGTAGCATGAGTCCTTGGAGGTTCTAACAAGTGTAGAATGGTTAAGAGAGTATTCTAAAGGCTTAGAATGGTCTAAGAATATGTAATAGGACTTATAATAACCATTAGAATGATCCTAAACAATGCTTGAGTCCCCAAGGGACGTAGAGGGTGTACCATGAGTCCTTGGAGGTTCTAATAAGTGTAGAATGGTTAAGAGAGTATTCTAAAGGCTTAGAATGGTCTAGGAATGTGTATTAGGACTTATAAGAACCATTAGAATGATCCTAAACATTGCATGGTACCCCATGGGACGTAGAGGGTGTACCATGAGTCCTTGGAGGTTCTAACAAGTGTAGAATGGTTAAGAGAGTATTCTAAAGGCTTGGAATGGTCTAAGAATGTGTAATAGGACTTATAATAACCATTAGAATGATCCTAAACAATGCTTGAGTTCCCATGGGATGTAGAGGGTGTACCATGAGTCCTTGGCGGTTCAAACAAGTGTAGAATGGTTAAGAGAGTATTCTAAAGGCTTAGAATGGTCTAGGAATGTGTATTTGGACTTATAAGAACCATTAGAATGATCCTAAACATTGCCTGGTACCCCAAGGGACGTAGAGGGTGTACCATGAGTCCTTGGAGGTTCTAACAAGTGTAGAATGGTTAAGAGAGTATTCTAAAGGCTTAGAATGGTTTAGGAATGTGTATTAGGACTTATAATAACCATTAGAATGATCCTTAACATTGCATGGTACCCCAAGGGACGTAGAGGGTGTATGATGAGTCCTTGGAGGTTCTAACTAGTGTAGAATGGTTAAAAGAGTACTCTAAAGGCTTAGAATGGTCTAGGAATGAGTAATAGGACTTATAATAACCATTAGAAAGATTCTAAACAATGCTTGAGTCCCCAAGGGACGTAGAGGGTCAGCATGAGTCCTTGGAGGTTCTAATAAGTGTAGAATGGTTAAGAGAGTATTCTAAAGGCTTAGAATGGTCTAGGAAAGTGTACTAGGACTTATAATAACCATTTGAATGATTCTAAACATTGCATGGTCCCCTAAGGGAAGTAGAGGGTGTAGCATGAGTCCTTGGAGGTTCTAACAAGTGTAGAATGGTTAAGAGAGTGTTCTAAAGGCTTAGAATGGTCTAGGAATGTGTATTAGGACTTATAATAACCATAAGAATGATCCTAAACATTGCATGGCACCACAAGGGACGTAGAGGGTGTAGCATGAGTCCTTGGAGGTTCTAACAAGTGTAGAATGGTTAAGAGAGTATTTTAAAGGCTTAGAATTGTCTAGGACTGTGTATTATGACTTATAAGAACCATTAGAATGATCCTAAACATTGCATGGTACCACAAGGGACGTAGAGGGTGTAGCATGAGTCCTTGGAGGTTCTAACAAGCGTAGAATGGTTAAGAGAGTATTCTAAAGGCTTAGAATGGTTTTAGGAATGTGTATTAGGACTGATAAGAACCATTAGAATCATCCTAAACATTGTTCGAGTCCCCAAGGGACATAGAGGGTGTAGCATGAGTCCTTGGAGGTTCTACTAGTGTAGAATGGTTAAGAGAGTATTCTAAAGGCTTGGAATGGTCTAGGAATGTGTATTAGGAATTATAAGAACCATTAGAATGATCCTAAACATTGCATGGTACCCCATGGGACGTAGAGGGTGTACCATGAGTCCTTAGAGGTTCTAACAAGTGTAGATTGGTTAAGAGAGTATTCTAAAGGCTTGGAATGGTCTAAGAATGTGTAATAGGACTTATAATAACCATTAGAATGATCCTAAACAATGCTTGAGTTCCCAAGAGATGTAGAGGGTGTACCATGAGTCCTTGGAGGTTCAAACAAGTGTAGAATGGTTAAGAGAGTATTCTAAAGGCTTAGAATGGTTTAGGAATGTGTATTAGGACTTATAAGAACCATTAGAATGATCCTAAACATTGCTCGAGTCCCCAAGGGACGTAGAGGGTGCAACATGAGTCCTTGGAGGTTTTAATAAGTGTAGAATGGTTAAGAGAGTATTCTAAAGGCTTACAATGGTCTAGGAAAGTGTAATAGAACTTATAATAACCATTAGAATGATCCTAAACATTGCTCGAGTCCCCAAGGGACGTAGAGGGTGCAGCATGAGTCCTTGGAGGTTCTAACAAGTGTAGAATGGTTTAGAGAGTATTCTAATGGCTTAGAATGGTTTAGGAATGTGTATTAGGACTTATAATAACCATTAGAATGATCCTTAACATTGTTCGAGTCCCCAAGGGACATAGAGGGTGTAGCATGAGTCCTTGGAGGTTCTACTAGTGTAGAATGGTTAAGAGAGTATTCTAAGGGCTTAGAATGGTTTAGGAATGTGTATTACGACTTATAATAACCATTAGAATGATCCTTAACATTGCATGGTACCACAAGGGACGTAGAGGGTGTAGCATGAGTCCTTGGAGGTTCTAACAAGTGTAGAATAATTAAGAGAGTATTCTAAAGGCTTAGAATGATTTTAGGAATGTGTATTAGGACTTATAAGAACCATTAGAATGATCCTAAACATTGTTCGAGTCCCCAAGGGACATAGAGGGTGTAGCATGAGTCCTTGGAGGTTCTACTAGTGTAGAATGGTTAAGAGAGTATTCTAAAGGCTTAGAATGATCTAGGAATGTGTATTAGGAATTATAAGAACCATTAGAATGATCCTAAACTTTGCATGGTACCCCAAGGGACGTAGAGGGTGTAGCATGAGTCCTTGGAGGTTCTAACAAGTGTAGAATGGTTAAGAAAGTATTCTAAAGGCTTAGAATGTTTTTAGGAATGTGTATTAGGACTTATAAGAACCATTAGAATTATCCTAAACATTGTTCGAGTCCCCAAGGGACATAGAGGGTGTAGCATGAGTCCTTGGAGGTTCTACTAGTGTAGAATGGTTAAGAGAGTATTCTAAAGGCTTAGAATGGTCTAGGAATGTGTATTAGGAATTATAAGAACCATTAGAATGATCCTAAACAATGCTTGAGTCCCCAAGGGACGTAGAGGGTGTACCAAGAGTCCTTGGAGGTTCTAACAAGTGTAGAATGGTTAAGCGAGTATTCTAAAGGCTTAGAATGGTCTAGGAATGTGTATTAGGACTTATAAGAACCATTAGAATGATCCTAAACATTGCATGGTACCCCATGGGACGTAGAGGGTGTACCATGAGTCCTTGGAGGTTCTAACAAGTGTAGAATGGTTAAGAGAGTATTCTAAAGGCTTGGAATGGTCTAAGAATGTGTAATAGGACTTATAATAACCATTAGAATGATCCTAAACAATGCTTGAGTTCCCATGGGATGTAGAGGGTGTACCATGAGTCCTTCGCGGTTCAAACAAGTGTAGAATGGTTAAGAGAGTATTCTAAAGGCTTAGAATGGTCTAGGAATGTGTATTAGGACTTATAAGAACCATTAGAATGATCCTAAACATTGCATGGTACCCCAAGGGACGTAGAGGGTGTACCATGAGTCCTTGGAGGTTCTAACAAGTGTAGAATGGTTAAGAGAGTATTCTAAAGGCTTAGAATGGTTTAGGAATGTGTATTAGGACTTATAATAACCATTAGAATGATCCTTAACATTGCATGGTACCCCAAGGGACGTAGAGGGTGTATGATGAGTCCTTGGAGGTTCTAACTAGTGTAGAATGGTTAAAAGAGTACTCTAAAGGCTTAGGAATGAGTATTAGGACTTATAATAACCATTAGAAAGATTCTAAACAATGCTTGAGTCCCCAAGGGACGTAGAGGGTGCAGCATGAGTCCTTGGAGGTTCTAATAAGTGTAAAATGGTTAAGAGAGTATTCTAAAGGCTTAGAATGGTCTAGGAAAGTGTACTAGGACTTATAATAACCATTAGAATGATCCTAAACATTGCATGGTACCACAAGGGACGTAGAGGGTGTAGCATGAGTCCTTGGAGGTTCTAACAAGTGTAGAATGGTTAAGAGAGTATTCTAAAGGCTTAGAATTGTCTAGGACTGTGTATTATGACTTATAAGAACCATTAGAATGATCCTAAACATTGCATGGTACCACAAGGGACGTAGAGGGTGTAGCATGAGTCCTTGGAGGTTGTAACAAGTGTAGAATGGTTAAGAGAGTATTCTAAAGGCTTAGAATGGTTTTAGGATTGTGTATTAGGACTTATAAGAACCATTAGAATGATCCTAAACATTGTTCGAGTCCCCAAGGGACATAGAGGGTGTAGCATGAGTCCTTGAAGGTTCTAACAAGTGTAGAATGGTTAAGAGAGTATTCTAAAGGCTTGGAATGGTCTAGGAATGTGTATTAGGAATTATAAGAACCATTAGAATGATCCTAAACATTGCATGGTACCCCATGGGACGTAGAGGGTGTACCATGAGTCCTTAGAGGTTCTAACAAGTGTAGAATGGTTAAGAGAGTATTCTAAAGGCTTGGAATGGTCTAAGAATGTGTAATAGGACTTATAATAACCATTAGAATGAGCCTAAACAATGCTTGAGTTCCCAAGGGATGTAGAGGGTGTACCATGTGTCCTTGAAGGTTCAAACAAGTGTAGAATGGTTAAGAGAGTATTCTAAAGGCTTAGAATGGTCTAGGAATGTGTATTAGGACTTATAAGAACCATTAGAATGATCCTAAACATTGCTCGAGTCCCCAAGGGACGTAGAGGGTGCAACATGAGTCCTTGGAGGTTCTAATAAGTGTAGAATGGTTAAGAGAGTATTCTAAAGGCTTAGAATGGTCTAGGAAAGTGTAATAGGACTTATAATAACCATTAGAATGATCCTAAACATTGCTCGAGTCCCCAAGGGATGTAGAGGGTGCAGCATGAGTCCTTGGAGGTTCTAACAAGTGTAGAATGGTTAAGAGAGTATTCTAATGGCTTAGAATGGTTTAGGAATGTGTATTAGGACTTATAATAACCATTAGAATGATCCTTAACATTGTTCGAGTCCCCAAGGGACATAGAGGGTGTAGCATGAGTCCTTGGAGGTTCTACTAGTGTAGAATGGTTAAGAGAGTATTCTAAAGGCTTGGAATGGTCTAGGAATGTGTATTAGGAATTATAAGAACCATTAGAATGATCCTAAACATTGCATGGTACCCCATGGGACGTAGAGGGTGTACCATGAGTCCTTAGAGGTTCTAACAAGTGTAGAATGGTTAAGAGAGTATTCTAAAGGCTTGGAATGGTCTAAGAATGTGTAATAGGACTTATAATAACCATTAGAATGAGCCTAAACAATGCTTGAGTCCCCAAGGGACGTAGAGGGTGTACCATGAGTCCTTGGAGGTTCTAACAAGTGTAGAATGGTTAAGAGAGTATTCTAAAGGCTTAGAATGGTCTAGGAATGTGTATTAGGACTTATAAGAACCATTAGAATGATCCTAAACATTGCATGGTACCCCATGGGACGTAGAGGGTGTACCATGAGTCCTTGGAGGTTCTAACAATTGTAGAATGGTTAAGAGAGTATTCTAAAGGCTTGGAATGGTCTAAGAATGTGTAATAGGACTTATAATAACCATTAGAATGATCCTAAACAAAGCTTGAGTTCCCATGGGATGTAGAGGGTGTACCATGAGTCCTTGGCGGTTCAAACAAGTGTAGAATGGTTAAGAGAGTATTCTAAAGGCTTAGAATGGTCTAGGAATGTGTATTAGGACTTATAAGAACCATTAGAATGATCCTAAACATTGCATGGTACCCCAAGGGACGTAGAGGGTGTACCATGAGTCCTTGGAGGTTCTAACAAGTGTAGAATGGTTAAGAGAGTATTCTAAAGGCTTAGAATGGTTTAGGAATGTGTATTAGGACTTATAATAACCATTAGAATGATCCTAAACAATGCTTGAGTCCCCAAGGGACGTAGAGGGTGTACCATGAGTCCTTGGAGGTTCTAACAAGTGTAGAATGGTTAAGAGAGTATTCTAAAGGCTTAGAATGGTCTAGGAATGTGTATTAGGACTTATAAGAACCATTAGAATGATCCTAAACATTGCATGGTACCCCATGGGACGTAGAGGGTGTACCATGAGTCCTTGGAGGTTCTAACAAGTGTAGAATGGTTAAGAGAGTATTCTAAAGGCTTGGAATGGTCTAAGAATGTGTAATAGGACTTATAATAACCATTAGAATGATCCTAAACAATGCTTGAGTTCCCATGGGATGTAGAGGGTGTACCATGAGTCCTTGGCGGTTCAAACAAGTGTAGAATGGTTAAGAGAGTATTCTAAAGGCTTAGAATGGTCTAGGAATGTGTATTAGGACTTATAAGAACCATTAGAATGATCCTAAACATTGCATGGTACCCCAAGGGACGTAGAGGGTGTACCATGAGTCCTTGGAGGTTCTAACAAGTGTAGAATGGTTAAGAGAGTATTCTAAAGGCTTAGAATGGTTTAGGAATGTGTATTAGGACTTATAATAACCATTAGAATGATCCTTAACATTGCATGGTACCCCAAGGGACGTAGAGGGTGTATGATGAGTCCTTGGAGGTTCTAACTAGTGTAGAATGGTTAAAAGAGTACTCTAAAGGCTTAGGAATGAGTATTAGGACTTATAATAACCATTAGAAAGATTCTAAACAATGCTTGAGTCCCCAAGGGACGTAGAGGGTGCAGCATGAGTCCTTGGAGGTTCTAATAAGTGTAAAATGGTTAAGAGAGTATTCTAAAGGCTTAGAATGGTCTAGGAAAGTGTACTAGGACTTATAATAACCATTAGAATGATCCTAAACATTGCATGGTACCGCAAGGGACGTAGAGGGTGTAGCATGAGTCCTTGGAGGTTCTAACAAGTGTAGAATGGTTAAGAGAGTATTCTAAAGGCTTAGAATTGTCTAGGACTGTGTATTATGACTTATAAGAACCATTAGAATGATCCTAAACATTGCATGGTACCACAAGGGACGTAGAGGGTGTAGCATGAGTCCTTGGAGGTTGTAACAAGTGTAGAATGGTTAAGAGAGTATTCTAAAGGCTTAGAATGGTTTTAGGATTGTGTATTAGGACTTATAAGAACCATTAGAATGATCCTAAACATTGTTCGAGTCCCCAAGGGACATAGAGGGTGTAGCATGAGTCCTTGGAGGTTCTAACAAGTGTAGAATGGTTAAGAGAGTATTCTAAAGGCTTGGAATGGTCTAGGAATGTGTATTAGGAATTATAAGAACCATTAGAATGATCCTAAACATTGCATGGTACCCCATGGGACGTAGAGGGTGTACCATGAGTCCTTAGAGGTTCTAACAAGTGTAGAATGGTTAAGAGAGTATTCTAAAGGCTTGGAATGGTCTAAGAATGTGTAATAGGACTTATAATTACCATTAGAATGAGCCTAAACAATGCTTGAGTTCCCAAGGGATGTAGAGGGTGTACCATGTGTCCTTGAAGGTTCAAACAAGTGTAGAATTGTTAAGAGAGTATTCTAAAGGCTTAGAATGGTCTAGGAATGTGTATTAGGACTTATAAGAACCATTAGAATGATCCTAAACATTGCTCGAGTCCCCAAGGGACGTAGAGGGTGCAGCATGAGTCCTTGGAGGTTCTAATAAGTGTAGAATGGTTAAGAGAGTATTCTAAAGGCTTAGAATGGTCTAGGAAAGTGTAATAGGACTTATAATAACCATTAGAATGATCCTAAACATTGCTCGAGTCCCCAAGGGAAGTAGAGGGTGCAGCATGAGTCCTTGGAGGTTCTAACAAGTGTAGAATGGTTAAGAGAGTATTCTAATGGCTTAGAATGGTTTAGGAATGTGTATTAGGACTTATAAGAACCATTAGAATGATCCTAAACATTGTTCAAGTCCCCAAGGGACATAGAGGGTGTAGCATGAGTCCTTGGAGGTTCTACTAGTGTAGAAT
Source organism: Crotalaria pallida (assembly GCA_037953625.1). Lineage (NCBI taxonomy): Eukaryota > Viridiplantae > Streptophyta > Magnoliopsida > Fabales > Fabaceae > Crotalaria > Crotalaria pallida. Next base: position 58,637,772 of record CM075655.1, on the reverse strand, counting down.
GGTTAAGAGAGTATTCTAAAGGCTTAGAATGATCTAGGAATGTGTATTAGGAATTATAAGAACCATTAGAATGATCCTAAACATTGCATGGTACCCCAAGGGACGTAGAGGGTGTAGCATGAGTCCTTGGAGGTTCTAACAAGTGTCGAATGGTTAAGAGAGTGTTCTAAAGGCTTAGAATGGTCTAGGAATGTGTATTAGGACTTATAATAACCATTTGAATGATCCTAAACATTGCATAGTACCACAAGGGACGTAGAGGGTGTAGCATGAGTCCTTGGAGGTTCTAACAAGTGTAGAATGGTTAAGAGAGTATTCTAAAGGCTTAGAATGGTTTTAGGAATGTGTATTAGGACTTATAAGAACCATTAGAATGATCCTAAACATTGTTCGAGTCCCCAAGGGACATAGAGGGTGTAGCATGAGTCCTTGGAGGTTCTACTCGTGTAGAATGGTTAAGAGAGTATTCTAAAGGCTTAGAATGGTCTAGGAATGTGTATTAGGAATTATAAGAACCATTAGAATGATCCTAAACATTGCTCGAGTCCCCGACGGACGTAGAGGGTGCAGCATGAGTCCTTGGAAGTTCTACTAGTGTAGAATAGTTAAGAGAGTATTCTAAAGGTTTAGAATGGTCTTGGAATGTGTATTAGGACTTATAAGAACCATTAGAATGATCCTAAACATTGCTCGAGTCCCCGAGGGACGTAGAGGGTGCAGCATGAGTCCTTGGAGGTTCTACTAGTGTAGAATTGTTAAGAGAGTATTCTAAAGGCTTAGAATGGTCTAGGAATGTGTATTAGGACATATAAGAACCATTAGAATGATCCTAAACATTGTTCGAGTCCCCAAGGGACATAGAGGGTGTAGCATGAGTCCTTGGAGGTTCTAATAAGTGTAGAATGGTTATGAGAGTACTCTAAAGGCTTAGAATGGTCCAGGAATGTTTATTAGGACTTATCAAAACCATTAGAATGATCCTAAACAATGCATGGTACCCCAAGGGACGTAGAGGGTGCAGCATGAGTCCTTGGAGGTTTTAATAAGCGTAGAATGGTTAAGAGAGTATTCTAAAGGCTTAGAATGGTCTAGGAAAGTTACTAGGACTTATAATAACCATTAGAATGATCCTAAACATTGCATGGTACCACAAGGGACGTAGAGGGTGTAGCATGAGTCCTTGGAGGTTCTAACAAGTGTAGAATGGTTAAGAGAGTATTCTAAAGGCTTAGAATGGTCTAGGAATGTGTAATAGGACTTATAATAACCATTAGAATGATCCTAAACATTGCTCGAGTCCCCAAGGGAAGTAGAGGGTGCAGCATGAGTCCTTGGAGGTTCTAACAAGTGTAGAATGGTTAAGAGAGTATTCTAATGGCTTAGAATGGTTTAGGAATGTGTATTAGGACTTATAAGAACCATTAGAATGATCCTAAACATTGTTCAAGTCCCCAAGGGACATAGAGGGTGTAGCATGAGTCCTTGGAGGTTCTACTAGTGTAGAATGGTTAAGAGAGTATTCTAAAGGCTTAGAATGATCTAGGAATGTGTATTAGGAATTATAAGAACCATTAGAATGATCCTAAACATTGCATGGTACCCCAAGGGACGTAGAGGGTGTAGCATGAGTCCTTGGAGGTTCTAACAAGTGTCGAATGGTTAAGAGAGTGTTCTAAAGGCTTAGAATGGTCTAGGAATGTGTATTAGGACTTATAATAACCATTTGAATGATCCTAAACATTGCATAGTACCACAAGGGACGTAGAGGGTGTAGCATGAGTCCTTGGAGGTTCTAACAAGTGTAGAATGGTTAAGAGAGTATTCTAAAGGCTTAGAATGGTTTTAGGAATGTGTATTAGGACTTATAAGAACCATTAGAATGATCCTAAACATTGTTCGAGTCCCCAAGGGACATAGAGGGTGTAGCATGAGTCCTTGGAGGTTCTACTCGTGTAGAATGGTTAAGAGAGTATTCTAAAGGCTTAGAATGGTCTAGGAATGTGTATTAGGAATTATAAGAACCATTAGAATGATCCTAAACATTGCTCGAGTCCCCGAGGGACGTAGAGGGTGCAGCATGAGTCCTTGGAGGTTCTACTAGTGTAGAATTGTTAAGAGAGTATTCTAAAGGATTAGAATGGTCTAGGAATGTGTATTAGGACATATAAGAACCATTAGAATGATCCTAAACATTGTTCGAGTCCCCAAGGGACATAGAGGGTGTAGCATGAGTCCTTGGAGGTTCTAATAAGTGTAGAATGGTTATGAGAGTACTCTAAAGGCTTAGAATGGTCCAGGAATGTTTATTAGGACTTATCAAAACCATTAGAATGATCCTAAACAATGCATGGTACCCCAAGGGACGTAGAGGGTGCAGCATGAGTCCTTGGAGGTTTTAATAAGCGTAGAATGGTTAAGAGAGTATTCTAAAGGCTTAGAATGGTCTAGGAAAGTTACTAGGACTTATAATAACCATTAGAATGATCCTAAACATTGCATGGTACCACAAGGGACGTAGAGGGTGTAGCATGAGTCCTTGGAGGTTCTAACAAGTGTAGAATGGTTAAGAGAGTATTCTAAAGGCTTAGAATGGTCTAGGAATGTGTAATAGGACTTATAATAACCATTAGAATTATCCTAAACAATGCTTGAGTCCCCAAGGGACGTAGAGGGTGTACCATGAGTCCTTGGAGGTTCTAACAAGTGTAGAATGGTTAAGAGAGTATTCTAAAGGCTTAGAATGGTCTAGGAAAGTGTACTAGGACTTTTAATAACCATTAGAATGATCCTAAACAATGCTTGAGTCCCCAAGGGACGTAGAGGGTGTACCATGAGTCCTTGGAGGTTCTAACAAGTGTAGAATGGTTAAGAGAGTATTCTAAAGGCTTAGAATGGTCTTGGAATGTGTATTAGGACTTATAAGAACCGTTAGAATGATCCTAAACATTGCTCGAGTCCCCGAGGGACATAGAGGGTGCAGCATGAGTCCTTAGAGGTTCTAATAAGTGTAGAATGGTTAAGAGAGTATTCTAAAGGCTTAGAATGGTCTAGGAAAGTGTACTAGGACTTTTAATAACCATTAGAATGATCCTAAACAATGCTTGAGTCCCCAAGGGACGTAGAGGGTGTACCATGAGTCCTTGGAGGTTCTAACAAGTGTAGAATGGTTAAGAGAGTATTCTAAAGGCTTAGAATGGTCTTGGAATGTGTATTAGGACTTATAAGAACCGTTAGAATGATCCTAAACATTGCTCGAGTCCCCGAGGGACGTAGAGGGTGCAGCATGAGTCCTTAGAGGTTCTAATAAGTGTAGAATGGTTAAGAGAGTATTCTAAAGGCTTAGAATGGTCTAGGAAAGTGTACTAGGACTTTTAATAACCATTAGAATGATCCTAAACATTGCATGGTACCACAAGGGACGTAGAGGGTGTAGCATGAGTCCTTGGAGGTTCTAACAAGTGTAGAATGGTTAAGAGAGTATTCTAAAGGCTTAGAATGTAATAGGAATGTGTAATAGGACTTATAATAACCATTAGAATGATCCTAAACAATGCTCGAGTCCCCAAGGGACGTAGAGGGTGTACCATGAGTCCTTGGAGGTTCTAATAAGCGTAGAATGGTTAAGAGAGAATTCTAAAGGCTTAGAATGGTCTAGGAAAGTGTACTAGGACTTATAATAACCATTAGAATGATCCTAAACATTGCATGGTACCACAAGGGACGTAGAGGGTGTAGCATGAGTCCTTGGAGGTTCTAACAAGTGTAGAATGGTTAAGAGAGTATTCTAAAGGCTTAGAATGGTCTTGGAATGTGTATTAGGACTTATAAGAACCGTTAGAATGATCCTAAACATTGCTCGAGTCCCCAAGGGACTTAGAGGGTGTAGCATGAGTCCTTGGAGGTTCTAATAAGTGTAGAATGGTTAAGAGAGTATTCTAAAGGCTTAGAATGGTCTAGGAAAGTGTACTAGGACTTATAATAACCATTAGAATGATCCTAAACATTGCATGGTACCCCAAGGGAAGTAGAGGGTGTAGCATGAGTCCTTGGAGGTTCTAACAAGTGTAGAATGGTTAAGAGAGTGTTCTAAAGGCTTAGAATGGTCTAGGAAATTGTACTAGGACTTTTAATAACCATTAGAATGATCCTAAACATTGCATGGTACCACAAGGGACGTAGAGGGTGTAGCATGAGTCCTTGGAGGTTCTAACAAGTGTAGAATGGTTAAGAGAGTATTCTAAAGGCTTAGAATGGTCTAGGAATGTGTAATAGGACTTATAATAACCATTAGAATGATCCTAAACAATGCTTGAGTCCCCGAGGGACGTAGAGGGTGCAGCATGAGTCCTTGGAGGTTCTAATAAGCGTAGAATGGTTAAGAGAGTATTCTAAAGGCTTAGAATGGTCTAGGAAAGTGTACTAGGACTTTTAATAACCATTAGAATGATCCGAAACAATGCTTGAGTCCCCAAGGGACGTAGAGGGTGTACCATGAGTCCTTGGAGGTTCTAACAAGTGTAGAATAGTTAAGAGAGTATTCTAAAGGCTTAGAATGGTCTTGGAATGTGTATTAGGACTTATAAGAACCATTAGAATGATCCTAAACATTGCTCGAGTCCCCGAGGGACGTAGAGGGTGCAGCATGAGTCCTTGGAGGTTCTACTAGTGTAGAATGGTTAAGAGAGTATTCTAAAGGCTTAGAATGGTCTAGGAATGTGTACTAAGAATTATAAGAACCATTAGAATGATCCTAATCATTGCATGGTACCCCAAGGGACGTAGAGGGTGTACCATGAGTCCTTGGAGGTTCTAACAAGTGTAGAATGGTTAAGAGAGTATTCTAAAGGCTTCGAATGGTCTAGGAATGTGTAATAGGACTTATAAGAACCATTAGAATGATCCTAAACATTGCATGGTAACCCAAGGGACGTAGAGGGTGTACCATGAGTCCTTGGAGGTTCTAACAAGTGTAGAATGGTTAAGAGAGTATTCTGAAGGCTTAGAATGGTCTAGGAATGTGTATTATGACTTATAATAACCATTAGAATGATTCTTAACATTGCATTGTACCCCAAGGGACGTAGAGGGTGTACCGTGAGTCCTTGGAGGTTCTAATAAGTGTAGAATGGTTAAGAGAGTATTCTAAAGGCTTAGAATGGTATAGGAATGTGTATTAGGACTTATAAGAACCATTAGAATGATCCTAAACATTGTTCGAGTCCCCACGGGACGTAGAGGGTGTACCATGAGTCCTTGGAGGTTATAACAAGTGTAGAATGGTTAAGAGAGTATTCTAAAGGCTTAGAATGGTCTAGGAATGTGTAATAGGACTTATAATAACCATTAGAATGATCCTAAACAATGCTTGAGTCCCCAAGGCTCGTAGAGGGTGTACCATGAGTCCTTGGAGGTTCTAACAAGTGTAGAATAGTTAAGAGAGTATTCTAAAGGCTTAGAATGGTCTTGGAATGTGTATTAGGACTTATAAGAACCATTAGAATGATCCTAAACATTGCTCGAGTCCCCGAGGGACGTAGAGGGTGCAGCATGAGTCCTTGGAGGTTCTACTAGTGTAGAATGGTTAAGAGAGTATTCTAAAGGCTTAGAATGGTCTAGGAATGTGTACTAAGAATTATAAGAACCATTAGAATGATCCTAATCATTGCATGGTACCCCAAGGGACGTAGAGGGTGTACCATGAGTCCTTGGAGGTTCAAACAAGGGTAGAATGGTTAAGAGAGTATTCTAAAGGCTTAGAATGGTCTAGGAATGTGTAATAGGACTTATAAGAACCATTAGAATGATCCTAAACATTGCATGGTACCCCAAGGGACGTAGAGGGTGTACCATGAGTCCTTGGAGGTTCTAACAAGTGTAGAATGGTTAAGAGAGTATTCTGAAGGCTTAGAATGGTCTAGGAATGTGTATTATGACTTATAATAACCATTAGAATGATCCTTAACATTGCATGGTACCCAAAGGGACGTAGAGGGTGTACCGTGAGTCCTTGGAGGTTCTAATAAGTGTAGAATGGTTAAGAGAGTATTCTAAAGGCTTAGAATGGTATAGGAATGTGTATTAGGACTTATAAGAACCATTAGAATGATCCTAAACATTGTTCGAGTCCCCACGGGACGTAGAGGGTGTACCATGAGTCCTTGGAGGTTCTAACAAGTGTAGAATGGTTAAGAGAGTATTCTAAAGGCTTAGAATGGTCTAGGAATGTGTAATAGGACTTATAATAACCATTAGAATGATCCTAAACAATGCTTGAGTCCCCAAGGGACGTAGAGGGTGTACCATGAGTCGTTGGAGGTTCTAACAAGTGTAGAATGGTTAAGAGAGCATTCTAAAGGCTTAGAATGGTCTAGGAATGTGTAATAGGACTTATAATAACCATTAGAATGATCCTAAACATTGTTCGAGTCCCCACGGGACGTAGAGGGTGTACCATGAGTCCTTGGAGGTTCTAACAAGTGTAGAATGGTTAAGAGAGTATTCTAAAGGCTTAGAATGGTCTAGGAATGTGTAATAGGACTTATAATAACCATTAGAATGATCCTAAACAATGCTTGAGTCCCCAAGGGACGTAGAGGGTGTACCATGAGTCCTTGGAGGTTCTAACAAGTGTAGAATAGTTAAGAGAGTATTCTAAAGGCTTAGAATGGTCTTGGAATGTGTATTAGGACTTATAAGAACCATTAGAATGATCCTAAACATTGCTCGAGTCCCCGAGGGATGTAGAGGGTGCAGCATGAGTCCTTGGAGGTTCTACTAGTGTAGAATGGTTAAGAGAGTATTCTAAAGGCTTAGAATGGTCTAGGAATGTGTACTAAGAATTATAAGAACCATTAGAATGATCCTAATCATTGCATGGTACCCCAAGGGACGTAGAGGGTGTACCATGAGTCCTTGGAGGTTCAAACAAGGGTAGAATGGTTAAGAGAGTATTCTAAAGGCTTAGAATGGTCTAGGAATGTGTAATAGGACTTATAAGAACCATTAGAATGATCCTAAACATTGCATGGTACCCCAAGGGACGTAGAGGGTGTACCATGAGTCCTTGGAGGTTCTAAAAAGTGTAGAATGGTTAAGAGAGTATTCTGAAGGCTTAGAATGGTCTAGGAATGTGTATTATGACTTATAGTAACCATTAGAATGATCCTTAACATTGCATGGTACCCAAAGGGACGTAGAGGGTGTACCGTGAGTCCTTGGAGGTTCTAATAAGTGTAGAATGGTTAAGAGAGTATTCTAAAGGCTTAGAATGGTATAGGAATGTGTATTAGGACTTATAAGAACCATTAGAATGATCCTAAACATTGTTCGAGTCCCCACGGGACGTAGAGGGTGTACCATGAGTCCTTGGAGGTTCTAACAAGTGTAGAATGGTTAAGAGAGTATTCTAAAGGCTTAGAATGGTCTAGGAATGTGTAATAGGACTTATAATAACCATTAGAATGATCCTAAACAATGCTTGAGTCCCCAAGGGACGTAGAGGGTGTACCATGAGTCGTTGGAGGTTCTAACAAGTGTAGAATGGTTAAGAGAGCATTCTAAAGGCTTAGAATGGTCTAGGAATGTGTAATAGGACTTATAATAACCATTAGAATGATCCTAAACATTGTTCGAGTCCCCACGGGACGTAGAGGGTGTACCATGAGTCCTTGGAGGTTCTAACAAGTGTAGAATGGTTAAGAGAGTATTCTAAAGGCTTAGAATGGTCTAGGAATGTGTAATAGGACTTATAATAACCATTAGAATGATCCTAAACAATGCTTGAGTCCCCAAGGGACGTAGAGGGTGTACCATGAGTCCTTGGAGGTTCTAACAAGTGTAGAATAGTTAAGAGAGTATTCTAAAGGCTTAGAATGGTCTTGGAATGTGTATTAGGACTTATAAGAACCATTAGAATGATCCTAAACATTGCTCGAGTCCCCGAGGGACGTAGAGGGTGCAGCATGAGTCCTTGGAGGTTCTACTAGTGTAGAATGGTTAAGAGAGTATTCTAAAGGCTTAGATTGGTCTAGGAATGTGTACTAAGAATTATAAGAAGCATTAGAATGATCCTAATCATTACATGGTACCCCAAGGGACGTAGAGGGTGTACCATGAGTCCTTGGAGGTTCTAACAAGTGTGGAATGGTTAAGAGAGTATTCTAAAGGCTTAGAACGGTCTAGGAAAGTGTACTAGGACTTATAATAACCATTAGAATGATCCTAATCATTGCATGGTACCCCAAGGGAAGTAGAGGGTGTAGCATGAGTCCTTGGAGGTTCTAACAAGTGTAGAATGGTTAAGAGAGTGTTCTAAAGGCTTAGAATGGTCTAGGAATTTGTATTAGGACTTATAATAACCATTAGAATGATCCTAAACATTGCATGTTACCACAAGGGAGGTAGAGGGTGTAGCATGAGTCCCTGGAGGTTCTAACAAGTGTAGAATTGTTAAGAGAGTATTCTAAAGGCTTAGAATGATCTAGGAATGTGTATTAGGACATATAAGAACCATTAGAATGATCCTGAACATTGTTCGAAACCCCAAGGGACATAGAGAGTGTAGCATGAGTCCTTGGAGGTTCTAATAAGTGTAGAATGGTTATGAGAGTATTCTAAAGGCTTAGAATGGTCTAGGAATGTGTATTAGGACTTATGAGAACCATTAGAATGATCCTAAACAATGCATGGTACCCCAAGGGACGTAGAGGGTGTACCATGAGTCGTTGGAGGTTCTAACAAGTGTAGAATGGTTAAGAGAGTATTCTAAAGGCTTAGAATGGTCTAGCAATGTGTAATAGGACTTATAATAACCATTAGAATGATCCTAAACAATGCTTGAGTCCCCAAGGGACATAGAGGGTGTACCAAGAGTCCTTGGAGGTTCTAATAAGCGTAGAATGGTTAAGAGAGTATTCTAAAGGCTTAGAATGGTCGAGGAAAGTGTACTAGGACTTATAATAACCATTAGAATGATCCTAAACATTGCATGGTACCACAAGGGACGTAGAGGGTGTAGCCTGAATCCTTGGAGGTTCTAACAAGTGTAGAATGGTTAAGAGAGTATTCTAAAGGCTTAGAATGGTCTAGGAATGTGTAATAGGACTTATAATAACCATTACAATGATCCTAAACAATGCTTGAGTCCCCAAGGGACGTAGAGGGTGTACCATGAGTCCTTGGAGGTTCTAACAAGTGTAGAATGGTTAAGAGAGTATTCTAAAGGCTTAGAATGGTCTTGGAATGTGTATTAGGACTTATAAGAACCATTAGAATGATCCTAAACAATGCTCGAGTCCTCGAGGGACGTAGAAGGTGCAACATGAGTCCTTGGAGGTTCTACTAGTGTAGAATGGTTAAGAGAGTATTCTAAAGGCTTAGAATGGTCTAGGAATGTGTACTAGGAATTATAAGAACCATTAGAATGATCCTAAACATTTCTCAAGTCCCCAAGGGACGTAGAGGGTGCAGCATGAGTCCTTGGAGGTTCTAAGAAGTGTAGAATGGTTAAGAGAGTAATCTAAAGGCTTAGAATGGTCTAGGAAAGTGTACTAGGACTTATAATAGCCATTAGAATGATCCTAAACATTGCATGGTACCCCAAGGGAAGTAGAGGGTGTAGCATGAGTCCTTGGGACTTATAATAACCATTAGAATGATCCTAAACATTGCATGGTACCACAAGGGACGTAGAGGGTGTAGCATGAGTCCTTGGAGGTTCTAACAAGTGTAGAATGGTTAAGAGAGTATTCTAAAGGCTTAGAATGGTCTAGGAATGTGTATTAGGACTTAAAATAACTATTAGAATGATCCTTAACATTGCATGGTACCCGATGGGACGTAGAGGGTGCACCATGAATCCTTGGAGGTTCTAACAAGTGTAGAATGGTTAAGAGAGTATTGTAAAGGCTTAGAATGGTCTAGGAATGTGTATTAGGACTTATAAGAACCAATAGAATGATCCTATACATTGCTCGAGTCCCCAAGGGACGTAGAGGGTGTAGCATGAGTCCCTGGAGGTTCTAACAAGTGTAGAATGGTTAAGAGAGTATTCTAAAGGCATAGAATGGTCTAGGAATGTGTATCAGGACTTATAAGAACCATTAGAATGATCCTAATCATTGCATGGTACCCCAAGGGACGTAGAGGGTGTACCATGAGTCCTTGGAGGTTCTAACAAGTGTAGAATGGTGAAGAGAGTATTCTAAAGGCTTAGAATGGTCTAGGAATGTGTTTTAGGACTTATAAGAACCATTAGAATGATCCTAAACATTGCATGGTACCCCAAGGGATGTAGAGGGTGTACCATGAGTCCTTGGAGGTTCTAACAAGTGTAGAATGGTTAAGAGAGTATTCTAAAGGCTTAGAATGGTCTAGGAATGTGTAATAGGACTTATAATAACCATTAGAATGATCCTAAACAATGCTTGAGTCCCCAAGGGACGTAGAGGGTGTACCATGAGTCCTTGGAGGTTCTAACAAGTGTAGAATGGTTAAGAGAGTATTCTAAAGGCTTAGAATGGTCTTGGAATGTGTATTAGGACTTATAAGAACCGTTAGAATGATCCTAAACATTGCTCGAGTCCCCAAGGGACGTTGACGGTGCAGCATGAGTCCTTGGAGGTTCTAATAAGCGTAGAATGGTTAAAAGAGTATTCTAAAGGCTTAGAATGGTCTAGGAAAGTGTACTAGGACTTATAATAACCATTAGAATGATCCTAAACATTGCATGGTACCCCAAGGGAAGTAGAGGGTGTAGCAAGAGTACTTGGAAGTTCTAACAAGTGTAGAATGGTTAAGAGAGTGTTCTAAAGGCTTAGAATGGTCTAGGAATGTGTATTAGGACTTATAATAACCATTAGAATGATCCTAAACATTGCATGGTACCACAAGGGACGTAGAGGGTGTAGCATGAGTCCTTGGAGGTTCTAACAAGTGTAGAATGGTTAAGAGAGTATTCTAAAGGCTTAGAATGGTCTAGGAATGTGTAATAGGACTTATAATAACCATTAGAACTATCCTAAACATTGTTCGAGTCCCCAAGGGACGTAGAGGGTGCAGCATGAGTCCTTGGAGGTTCTAATAAGTGTAGAATGGTTAAGAGAGTATTCTAAAGGCTTAGAATGGTCTAGGAAAGTGTACTAGGACTTATAATAACCATTAGAATGGTCCTAAACATTGCATGGTACACCAAGGGAAGTAGAGGGTGTAGCATGAGTCCTTGGAGGTTCTAACAAGTGTAGAATGGTTAAGAGAGTGTTCTAAAGGCTTAGAATGGTCTAGGAATGTGTATTAGGACTTATAATAACTATTAGAATGATCCTAAACATTGCATGGTACCACAAGGGACGTAGAGGGTGTAGCATGAGTCCTTGGAGGTTCTAACAAGTGTAGAATGGTTAAGAGAGTATTCTAAAGGCTTAGAATGGTTTTAGGAATGTGTATTAGGACTTATAAGAACCATTAGAATGATCCTAAACATTGTTCGAGTCCCCGAGGGACGTAGAGGGTGCAGCATGAGTCCTTGGAGGTTCTACTAGTGTAGAATGGTTAAGAGAGTATTCTAAAGGCTTAGAATGGTCTAGGAATGTGTACTAGGAATTAAAAGAACCTTTAGAATGATCCTAATCATTGCATGGTACCCCAAGGGACGTAGAGGGTGTACCATGAGTCCTTGGAGGTTCTAACAAGTGTAGAATGGTTAAGAGAGTACTCTAAAGGCTTAGAATGGTCTAAGAATGTGTAATAGGACTTATAATAACCATTAGAATGATCCTAAACAATGCTTGAGTCCCCAATGGACATAGAGGGTGTACCATGACTCCTTGGAGGTTCTAACAAGTGTAGAATGGTTAAGAGAGTATTCTAAAGGCTTATAATGGTCTAGGAATGTGTTTTAGGACATATAAGAATCATTACAATGATCCTAAACATTGCATGGTATCCCAAGGGACGTAGAGGGTGTACCATGAGTCCTTGGAGGCTCTAACAAGTGTAGAATGGTTAAGAGAGTGTTCTAAACGCTTAGAATGGTCTAGGAATGTGTATTAGGACTTATAATAACCATTAGAATGATCCTAAACATTGCATGTTACCACAAGGGACGTAGAGGGTGTAGCATGAGTCCCTGGAGGTTCTAACAAGTGTAGAATTGTTAAGAGAGTATTCTAAAGGCTTAGAATGGTCTAGGAATGTGTATTAGGACATATAAGAACCATTAGAATGATCCTAAACATTGTTCGAAACCCCAACGGACATAGAGAGTGTAGCATGAGTCCCTGGAGGTTCTAATAAGTGTAGAATGGTTATGAGAGTATTCTAAAGGCTTAGAATGGTTTAGGAATGTGTATTGGGACTTATCAGAACCATTAGAATGATCCTAAACAATTCATGGTACCCCAAGGGACGTAGAGGGTGTACCATGAGTCGTTGGAGGTTCTAACAAGTGTAGAATGGTTAAGAGAGTATTCTAAAGGCTTAGAATGGTCTAGGAATGTGTAATAGGACTTATAATAACCATTAGAATGATCCTAAACAATGCTTGAGTCCCCAAGGGACATAGAGGGTGTACCAAGAGTCCTTGGAGGTTCTAACAAGTGTAGAATAGTTAAGAGAGTATTCTAAAGGCTTAGAATGGTCTTGGAATGTGTATTAGGACTTATAAGAACCATTAGAATGATCCTAAACAATGCTCGAGTCCCCAAGGGACGTAGAGGGTGCAGCATGAGTCCTTGGAGGTTCTAATAAGTGTTGAACGGTTAAGAGAGCATTCTAAAGGCTTAGAATGGTCTAGGAAAGTGTACTAGTACTTATAATAACCATTAGAATCATCCTAAACATTGCATGGTACCCCAAGGGAAGTATAGGGTGTAGCATGAGTCCTTGGGACTTATAATAACCATTAGAATGATCCTAAACATTGCATGGTACCACAAGGGACGTAGAGGGTGTAGCATGAGTCCTTGGAGGTTCTAACAAGTGTAGAATGGTTAAGAGAGTATTCTAAAGGCTTAGAATGGTCTAGGAATGTGTACTAGGAATTATAAGAACCATTAGAATGATCCTAAACATTGCTCAAGTCCCCAAGGGACGTAGAGGGTGCAGCATGAGTCCTTGGAGGTTCTAAGAAGTGTAGAATGGTTAAGAGAGTATTCTAAAGGCTTAGAATGGTCTAGGAAAGTGTACTAGGACTTATAATAGCCATTAGATTGATCCTAAACATTGCATGGTACCCCAAGGGAAGTAGAGGGTGTAGCATGAGTCCTTGGGACTTATAATAACCATTAGAATGATCCTAAACATTGCATGGTACCACAAGGGACGTAGAGGGTGTAGCATGAGTCCTTGGAGGTTCTAACAAGTGTAGAATGGTTAAGAGAGTATTCTAAAGGCTTAGAATGGTCTAGGAATGTGTATTAGGACTTAAAATAACCATTAGAATGATCCTTAACATTGCATGGTACCCCATGGGACGTAGAGGGTGCACCATGAATCCTTGGAGGTTCTAACAAGTGTAGAATGGTTAAGAGAGTATTCTAAAGGCTTAGAATGGTCGAGGAATGTGTATTAGGACTTATAAGAACCAATAGAATGATCCTATACATTGCTCGAGTCCCCAAGGGACGTAGAGGGTGTAGCATGAGTCCCTGGAGGTTCTAACAAGTGTAGAATGGTTAAGAGAGTATTCTAAAGGCATAGAATGGTCTAGGAATGTGTATCAGGACTTATAAGAACCATTAGAATGATCCTAATCATTGCATGGTACCCCAAGGGACGTAGAGGGTGTACCATGAGTCCTTGGAGGTTCTAACAAGTGTAGAATGGTGAAGAGAGTATTCTAAAGGCTTAGAATGGTCTAGGAATGTGTTTTAGGACTTATAAGAACCATTAGAATGATCCCAAACATTGCATGGTACCCCAAGGGACGTAGAGGGTGTACCATGAGTCCTTGGAGGTTCTAACAAGTGTAGAATGGTTAAGAGAGTATTCTAAAGGCTTAGAATGGTCTTGGAATGTGTATTAGGACTTATAAGAACCGTTAGAATGATCCTAAACATTGCTCGAGTCCCCAAGGGACATAGAGGGTGCAGCATGAGTCCTTGGAGGTTCTAATAAGCGTAGAATGGTTAAGAGAGTATTGTAAAGGCTTAGAATGGTCAAGGAAAGTGTACTAGGACTTATAATAACCATTAGAATGATCCTAAACATTGCATGGTACCCCAAGGGAAGTAGAGGGTGTAGCAAGAGTACTTGGAGGTTCTAACAAGTGTAGAATGGTTAAGAGAGTGTTCTAAAGGCTTAGAATGGTCTAGGAATGTGTATTAGGACTTATAATAACCATTAGAATGATCCTAAACATTGCATGGTACCACAAGGAACGTAGAGGGTGTAGCATGAGTCCTTCGAGGTTCTAACAAGTGTAGAATGGTTATGAGAGTATTCTAAAGAATTAGAATGTTCTAGGAATGTGTATTAGGACTTATCAGAACCATTAGAATGATCCTAAACAATGCATGGTACCCCAAGGGACGTAGAGGGTGTACCATGAGTCCTTGGAGGTTCTAACAAGTGTAGAATGGTTAAGAGAGTATTCTAAAGGCTTAGAATTGTCTAGGATAGTGTAATAGGACTTATAATAACCATTAGAATGATCCTAAACAATGCTTGAGTCCCCAAGGGACGTAGAGGGTGTACCAAGAGTCCTTGGAGGTTATAACAAGTGTAGAATAGTTAAGAGAGTATTGGAATGTGTATTAGGACTTATAAGAACCATTAGAATGTTCGTAAACATTGCTCGAGTCCCCGAGGGACGTAGAGGGTGCAGCATGAGTCCTTGGAGGTTCTACTACTGTAGAATGGTTAAGAGAGTATTCTAAAGGCTTAGAATGGTCTAGGAAGGTGTACTAGGAATTAAAAGAACCATTAGAATGATCCTAATCATTGCATGGTACCCCAAGGGACGTAGAGGGTGTACCATGAGTCCTTGGAGGTTCTAACAAGTGTAGAATGGTTAAGAGAGTACTCTAAAGGCTTAGAATGGTCTAAGAATGTGTAATAGGACTTATAATAACCATTAGAATGATCCTAAACAATGCTTGAGTCCCCAAGGGACATAGAGGGTGTACCATGACTCCTTGGAGGTTCTAACAAGTGTAGAATGGTTAAGAGAGTATTCTGAAGGCTGAGAATGGTCTAGGAATGTGTATTATGACTTATTATAACCATTAGAATGAACATTAACATTGCATGGTACCCCAAGGGACGTAGAGGGTGTACCATGAGTCCTTGGAGGTTCTAATAAGTGTAGAGTGGATAAGAGAGTATTCTAAAGGCTTAGAATGGTATAGGAATGTGTAATAGGACTTATAATAACCAATAGAACTATCCTAAACATTGCATGGTACCCCAAGGGACGTAGATGAGGTACCATGAGTCCTTGGAGGTTCTAACAAGTGTAGAATGGTTAAGTGAGTATTCTAAAGGCATAGAATGGTCTAGGAATGTGTATTAGGACTTATAAGAACCATTAGTATGATCCTAAATATTGCATGGTACCCCAAGGGACGTAGAGGGTGTACCATGAGTCCTTGGAGGTTCTAACAAGTGTAGAATAGTTAAGAGAGTATTCTAAAGGCTTAGAATGGTCTAGGAATGTGTATTAGGACTTATAATTACCATTAGATTGATCCTAAACAATGCTTGAGTCCCCAAGGGACGTAGAGGGTGTACCAAGAGTCCTTGGAGGTTCTAACAAGTGTAGAATAGTTAAGAGAGTATTCTAAAGGCTTAGAATGGTCTTGGAATGTGTATTAGGACTTATAAGAACCATTAGAATGATCCTAAACATTGCTCGAGTCCCCAAGGGACGTAGAGGGTGCAGCATGAGTCCTTGGAGGTTCTAATAATTGTAGATTGGTGAAGAGAGTATTCTAAAGGCTTTGAATCGTCTAGGAAAGTGTAATAGGACTTATAATAACCATTAGAATGATCCTAAACATTGCATGGTACCCCAAGGGAAGTAGAGGGTGCAGCATGAGTCCTTGGAAGTTCTAACAAGTGTAGAATGGTTAAGAGAGTGTTCTAAAGGCTTAGAATGGTCTAGGAATGTGTACTAGGAATTATAAGAACCATTAGAATGATCCTAATCATTGCATGGTACAACAAGGGACGTAGAGGGTGTACCATGAGTCCTTGGAGGTTCTAACAAGTGTAGAATGGTGAAGAGAGTATTCTAAAGGCTTAGAATGGTCTAGGAATGTGTAATAGGACTTATAATAACCATTAGAATGATCCTAAACTTTGCATGGTACCCCAAGGGACGTAGAGGGTGTAGCATGAGTCCTTGTAGGTTCTAACAAGTGTAGAACGGCTAAGGGAGTATTCTAAAGTCTTAGAATGGTCTAGGAATGTGTATTAGGACTTATAAGAACCATTAGAATGATCCTAAACATTGCTCGAGTCCCCAAGGACGTAAAGGGTGCAGCATGAGTCCTTGGAGGTTCTAACAAGTGTAGAATGGTTAAGAGAGTATTCTGAAGGCTTAGAATGGTCTAGGAATGTGTATTATGACTTATAATAACCATTAGAATGATCCTTAACATTGCATGGTACCCCAAGGGACGTAGAGGGTGTACCATGAATACTTGGAGGTTCTAACAAGTGTAGAAAGGTTAAGAGAGTGTTCTAAAGGCTTAGAATGGTCTAGGAATGTGTATTAGGACTTATAATAACCATTAGAATGATCCTAAACATTGCATGGTACCACAAGGGACGTAGAGGGTGTAGCATGAGTCCTTGTAGGTTCTAAAAAGTGTAGAACGGCTAAGAGAGTATTCTAAAGTCTTAGAATGGTCTAGGAATGTGTATTAGGACTTATAAGAACCATTAGAATGATCCTAAACATTGCTCGAGTCCCCAAGGGACGTAGAGGGTGCAGCATGAGTCCTTGGAGGTTCTAACAAGTGTAGAATGGTTAAGAGAGTATTCTGAAGGCTTAGAATGGTCTAGGAATGTGTATTATGACTTATAATAACCATTAGAATGATCCTTAACATTGCATGGTACCCCAAGGGACGTAGAGGGTGTACCATGAGTACTTGGAGGTTCTAACAAGTGTAGAATGGTTAAGAGAGTGTTCTAAAGGCTTACAATGGTCTAGGAATGTGTATTAGGACTTATAAGAACCATTAGAATGATCCTAAACATTGCTCGAGTCCCCAAGGGACGTAGAGGGTGTACCATGAATACTTGGAGGTTCTAACAAGTGTAGAATGGTTAAGAGAGTGTTCTAAAGGCTTAGAATGGTCTAGGAATGTGTATTAGGACTTATAATATCCATTAGAATGATCCTAAACATTGCATGGTACCACAAGGGACGTAGAGGGTGTAGCATGAGTCCTTGTAGGTTCTAAAAAGTGTAGAACGGCTAAGAGAGTATTCTAAAGTCTTAGAATGGTCTAGGAATGTGTATTAGGACTTATAAGAACCATTAGAATGATCCTAAACATTGCTCGAGTCCCCACGGGACGTAGAGGGTGCAGCATGAGTCCTTGGAGGTTCTAACAAGTGTAGAATGGTTAAGAGAGTATTCTGAAGGCTTAGAATGGTCTAGGAATGTGTATTATGACTTATAATAACAATTAGAATGATCCTTAACATTGCATGGTACCCCAAGGGACGTAGAGGGTGTACCATGAGTACTTGGAGGTTCTAACAAGTGTAGAATGGTTAAGAGAGTGTTCTGAAGGCTTAGAATGGTCGAGGAATGTGTATTAGGACTTATAAGAACCATTAGAATGATCCTAAACATTGCTCGAGTCCCCAAGGGACGTAGATGATGCAGCATGAGTCCTTGGAGGTTCTAACAAGTGTAGAATGGTTAAGAGAGTGTTCTAAAGGCTTAGAATGGTCTAGGAATGTGTAATAGGACTTATAATAACCATTAGAATGAAAATAAACATTGCTCGAGTCCCCAAGGGACGTAGAGGGTGCAGCATGAGTCCTTGGAGGTTCTAACAAGTGTAGAATGGCTAAGAGAGTATTCTGAAGGCTTAGAATGGTCTAGGAATGTGTATTATGACTTATAATAACCATTAGAATGATCCTTAACATTGCATGGTACCCCAAGGGACGTAGAGGGTGTACCATGAGTACTTGGAGGTTCTAACAAGTGTAGAATGGTTAAGAGAGTGTTCTAAAGGCTTAGAATGGTCTAGGAATGTGTATTAGGACTTATAAGAACCATTAGAATGATCCTAAACATTGCTCGAGTCCCCAAGGGACGTAGAGGGTGCAGCATGAGTCCTTGGAGGTTCTAACAAGTGTAGAATGGTTAAGAGAGTGTTCTAAAGGCTTAGAATGGTCTAGGAATGTGTAATAGGACTTATAAGAACCATTAGAATGATCCTAAACATTGCTCGAGTCCCCAAGGGACGTAGAGGGTGCAGCATGAGTCCTTGGAGGTTCTAACAAGTGTAGAATGGTTAAGAGAGTGTTCTAAAGGCTTAGAATGGTCTAGGAATGTGTAATAGGACTTATAATAACCATTAGAATGAACCTAAACATTGCTCGAGTCCCCAAGGGACGTAGAGGGTGCAGCATGAGTCCTTGGAGGTTCTAACAAGTGTAGAATGGTTAAGAGAGTATTCTGAAGGCTTAGAATGGTCTAGGAATGTGTATTATGACTTATAATAACCATTAGAATGATCCTTAACATTGCATGGTACCCCAAGGGACGTAGAGGGTGTACCATGAGTACTTGGAGGTTCTAACAAGTGTAGAATGGTTAAGAGAGTGTTCTAAAGGCTTAGAATGGTCTAGGAATGTGTATTAGGACTTATAAGAACCATTAGAATGATCCTAAACATTGCTCGAGTCCCCAAGGGACGTAGAGGGTGCAGCATGAGTCCTTGGAGGTTCTAACAAGTGTAGAATGGTTAAGAGAGTGTTCTAAAGGCTTAGAATGGTCTAGGAATGTGTAATAGGACTTATAAGAACCATTAGAATGATCCTAAACATTGCTCGAGTCCCCAAGGGACGTAGAGGGTGCAGCATGAGTCCTTGGAGGTTCTAATAATTGTAGATTGGTGAAGAGAGTATTCTAAAGGCTTTGAATCGTCTAGGAAAGTGTAATAGGACTTATAATAACCATTAGAATGATCCTAAACATTGCATGGTACCCCAAGGGAAGTAGAGGGTGCAGCATGAGTCCTTGGAAGTTCTAACAAGTGTAGAATGGTTAAGAGAGTGTTCTAAAGGCTTAGAATGGTCTAGGAATGTGTACTAGGAATTATAAGAACCATTAGAATGATCCTAATCATTGCATGGTACAACAAGGGACGTAGAGGGTGTACCATGAGTCCTTGGAGGTTCTAACAAGTGTAGAATGGTGAAGAGAGTATTCTAAAGGCTTAGAATGGTCTAGGAATGTGTAATAGGACTTATAATAACCATTAGAATGATCCTAAACTTTGCATGGTACCCCAAGGGACGTAGAGGGTGTAGCATGAGTCCTTGTAGGTTCTAACAAGTGTAGAACGGCTAAGGGAGTATTCTAAAGTCTTAGAATGGTCTAGGAATGTGTATTAGGACTTATAAGAACCATTAGAATGATCCTAAACATTGCTCGAGTCCCCAAGGACGTAAAGGGTGCAGCATGAGTCCTTGGAGGTTCTAACAAGTGTAGAATGGTTAAGAGAGTATTCTGAAGGCTTAGAATGGTCTAGGAATGTGTATTATGACTTATAATAACCATTAGAATGATCCTTAACATTGCATGGTACCCCAAGGGACGTAGAGGGTGTACCATGAATACTTGGAGGTTCTAACAAGTGTAGAAAGGTTAAGAGAGTGTTCTAAAGGCTTAGAATGGTCTAGGAATGTGTATTAGGACTTATAATAACCATTAGAATGATCCTAAACATTGCATGGTACCACAAGGGACGTAGAGGGTGTAGCATGAGTCCTTGTAGGTTCTAAAAAGTGTAGAACGGCTAAGAGAGTATTCTAAAGTCTTAGAATGGTCTAGGAATGTGTATTAGGACTTATAAGAACCATTAGAATGATCCTAAACATTGCTCGAGTCCCCAAGGGACGTAGAGGGTGCAGCATGAGTCCTTGGAGGTTCTAACAAGTGTAGAATGGTTAAGAGAGTATTCTGAAGGCTTAGAATGGTCTAGGAATGTGTATTATGACTTATAATAACCATTAGAATGATCCTTAACATTGCATGGTACCCCAAGGGACGTAGAGGGTGTACCATGAGTACTTGGAGGTTCTAACAAGTGTAGAATGGTTAAGAGAGTGTTCTAAAGGCTTACAATGGTCTAGGAATGTGTATTAGGACTTATAAGAACCATTAGAATGATCCTAAACATTGCTCGAGTCCCCAAGGGACGTAGAGGGTGTACCATGAATACTTGGAGGTTCTAACAAGTGTAGAATGGTTAAGAGAGTGTTCTAAAGGCTTAGAATGGTCTAGGAATGTGTATTAGGACTTATAATAACCATTAGAATGATCCTAAACATTGCATGGTACCACAAGGGACGTAGAGGGTGTAGCATGAGTCCTTGTAGGTTCTAAAAAGTGTAGAACGGCTAAGAGAGTATTCTAAAGTCTTAGAATGGTCTAGGAATGTGTATTAGGACTTATAAGAACCATTAGAATGATCCTAAACATTGCTCGAGTCCCCAAGGGACGTAGAGGGTGCAGCATGAGTCCTTGGAGGTTCTAACAAGTGTAGAATGGTTAAGAGAGTATTCTGAAGGCTTAGAATGGTCTAGGAATGTGTATTATGACTTATAATAACCATTAGAATGATCCTTAACATTGCATGGTACCCCAAGGGACGTAGAGGGTGTACCATGAGTACTTGGAGGTTCTAACAAGTGTAGAATGGTTAAGAGAGTGTTCTAAAGGCTTAGAATGGTCTAGGAATGTGTATTAGGACTTATAAGAACCATTAGAATGATCCTAAACATTGCTCGAGTCCCCAAGGGACGTAGAGGGTGCAGCATGAGTCCTTGGAGGTTCTAACAAGTGTAGAATGGTTAAGAGAGTGTTCTAAAGGCTTAGAATGGTCTAGGAATGTGTATTAGGACTTATAATAACCATTAGAATGATCCTAAACATTGCATGGTACCACAAGGGACGTATAGGGTGTAGCATGAGTCCTTGTAGGTTCTAACAAGTGTAGAACGGCTAAGAGAGTATTCTAAAGTCTTAGAATGGTCTAGGAATGTGTATTAGGACTTATAAGAACCATTAGAATGATCCTAAACATTGCTCGAGTCCCCAAGGGACGTAGAGGGTGCAGCATGAGTCCTTGGAGGTTCTGACAAGTGTAGAATGGTTAAGAGAGTATTCTGAAGGCTTAGAATGGTCTAGGAATGTGTATTAGGACTTATAATAACCATTAGAATGATCCTAAACATTGCATGGTACCACAAGGGAAGTAGAGGGTGTAGCATGAGTCCTTGGAGGTTCTAACAAGTGTAGAATGGTTAAGAGAGTGTTCTAAAGGCTTAGAATGGTCTAGGAATGTGTAATAGGACTTATAATAACCATTAGAATGATCCTAAACATTGCATGGTACCCCAAGGGACGTAGAGGGTGTAGCATGAGTCCTTGTAGGTTCTAACAAGTGTAGAACGGCTAAGAGAGTATTCTAAAGTCTTAGAATGGTCTAGGAATGTGTATTAGGACTTATAAGAACCATTAGAATGATCCTAAACATTGCTCGAGTCCCCAAGGGACGTAGAGGGTGCAGCATGAGTCCTTGGAGGTTCTAACAAGTGTAGAATGGTTAAGAGAGTATTCTGAAGCCTTAGAATGGTCTAGGAATGTGTATTATGACTTATAATAACCATTAGAATGATCCTTAACATTGCATGGTACCCCAAGGGACGTACAGGGTTTACCATGAGTACTTGGAGGTTCTAACAAGTGTAGAATGGTTAAGAAAGTGTTCTAAAGGCTTAGAATGGTCTAGGAATGTGTATTTGGACTTATAATAACCATTAGAATGATCCTAAACATTGCATGGTACCACAAGGGATGTAGAGGGTGTAGCATGAGTCCTTTTAGGTTCTAACAAGTGTAGAACGGCTAAGAGAGTATTCTAAAGTCTTAGAATGGTCTAGGAATGTGTATTAGGACGTATAAGAACCATTAGAATGATCCTAAACATTGCTCGAGTCCCCAAGGGACGTAGAGGGTGCAGCATGAGTCCTTGGAGGTTCTAATAAGTGTAGAATGGTTAAGAGAGTATTCTGAAGGCTTAGAATGGTCTAGGAATGTGTATTATGACTTATAATAACCATTAGAATGATCCTTAACATTGCATGGTACCCCAAGGGACGTAGAGGGTGTACCACGAGTACTTGGAGGTTCTAGCAAGTGTAGAATGGTTAAGAGAGTGTTCTAAAGGCTTAGAATGGTCTAGGAATGTGTATTAGGACTTATAATAACCATTAGAATAATCCTAAACATTGCATGGTACCACAAGGGACGTAGAGGGTGTAGCATGAGTCCTTGTAGGTTCTAACAAGTGTAGAACGGCTAAGAGAGTATTCTAAAGTCTTAGAATGGTCTAGGAATGTGTATTAGGACTTATAAGAACCATTAGAATGATCCTAAACATTGCTCGAGTCCCCAAGGAACGTAGAGGGTGCAGCATGAGTCCTTGGAGGTTCTAACACGTGTAGAATGGTTAAGAGAGTATTCTGAAGGCTTAGAATGGTCTAGGAATGTGTATTAGGACTTATAATAACCATTAGAATGATCCTAAACATTGCATGGTACCACAAGGGAAGTAGAGGGTGTAGCATGAGTACTTGGAGGTTCTAACAAGTGTAGAATGGTTAAGAGAGTGTTCTAAAGGCTTAGAATGTTCTAGGAATGTGTATTAGGACTTATAATAACCATTAGAATGATCCTAAACATTGCATGGTACCACAAGGGACGTAGAGGGTGTAGCATGAGTCCTTGTAGGTTATAACAAGTGTAGAACGGCTAAGAGAGTATTCTAAAGTCTTAGAATGGTCTAGGAATGTGTATTAGGACTTATAAGAACCATTAGAATGATCCTAAACATTGCTCGAGTCCCCAAGGGACGTAGAGGGTGCAGCATGAGTCCTTGGAGGTTCTAACAAGTGTAGAATGGTTAAGAGAGTATTCTGAAGCCTTAGAATGGTCTAGGAATGTGTATTATGACTTATAATAACCATTAGAATGATCCTTAACATTGCATGGTACCCCAAGGGACGTACAGGGTGTACCATGAGTACTTGGAGGTTCTAACAAGTGTAGAATGGTTAAGAAAGTGTTCTAAAGGCTTAGAATGGTCTAGGAATGTGTATTAGGACTTATAATAACCATTAGAATAATCCTAAACATTGCATGGTACCACAAGGGACGTAGAGGGTGTAGCATGAGTCCTTGTAGGTTCTAACAAGTGTAGAACGGCTAAGAGAGTATTCTAAAGTCTTAGAATGGTCTAGGAATGTGTATTAGGACTTATAAGAACCATTAGAATGATCCTAAACATTGCTCGAGTCCCCAAGGGACGTAGAGGGTGCAGCATGAGTCCTTGGAGGTTCTAACAAGTGTAGAATGGTTAAGAGAGTATTCTGAAGCCTTAGAATGGTCTAGGAATGTGTATTATGACTTATAATAACCATTAGAATGATCCTTAACATTGCATGGTACCCCAAGGGACGTACAGGGTGTACCATGAGTACTTGGAGGTTCTAACAAGTGTAGAATGGTTAAGAAAGTGTTCTAAAGGCTTAGAATGGTCTAGGAATGTGTATTAGGACTTATAATAACCATTAGAATGATCCTAAACATTGCATGGTACCACAAGGGATGTAGAGGGTGTAGCATGAGTCCTTGTAGGTGCTAACAAGTGTAGAACGGCTAAGAGAGTATTCTAAAGTCTTAGAATGGTCTAGGAATGTGTATTAGGACTTATAAGAACCATTAGAATGATCCTAAACATTGCTCGAGTCCCCAAGGGACGTAGAGGGTGCAGCATGAGTCCTTGGAGGTTCTAATAAGTGTAGAATGGTTAAGAGAGTATTCTGAAGGCTTAGAATGGTCTAGGAATGTGTATTATGACTTATAATAACCATTAGAATGATCCTTAACATTGCATGGTACCCCAAGGGACGTAGAGGGTGTACCATGAGTACTTGGAGGTTCTAACAAGTGTAGAATGGTTAAGAGAGTGTTCTAAAGGCTTAGAATGGTCTAGGAATGTGTATTAGGACTTATAAGAACCTTAGAATGATCCTAAACATTGCTCGAGTCCCCGAGGGACGTAGAGGGTGCAGCATGAGTCCTTGGAGGTTCTAACAAGTGTAGAATGGTTAAGAGAGTGTTCTAATGGCTTAGAATGGTCTAGGAATGTGTACTAGGACTTATAATAACCATTAGAATGATCCTAAACATTGCATGGTACCCCAAGGGACGTAGAGGGTGTAGCATGAGTCCTTGTAGGTTCTAACAAGTGTAGAACGGCTAAGAGAGTATTATATAGTCTTAAAATGGTCTAGGAATGTGTATTAGGACTTATAAGAACCATTAGAATGATCCTAAACATTGCTCGAGTCCCCAAGGGACGTAGAGGGTGCAGCATGAGTCCTTGGAGGTTCTAACAAGTGTAGAATGGTTAAGAGAGTATTCTGAAGGCTTAGAATGGTCTAGGAATGTGTATTAGGACTTATAATAACCATTAGAATGATCCTAAACATTGCATGGTACCACAAGGGAAGTAGAGGGTGTAGCATGAGTCCTTGGAGGTTCTAACAAGTGTAGAATGGTTAAGAGAGTGTTCTAAAGGCTTAGAATGGTCTAGGAATGTGTAATAGGACTTATAATAACCATTAGAATGATCCTAAACATTGCATGGTACCCCAAGGGACGTAGAGGGTGTAGCATGAGTCCTTGTAGGTTCTAACAAGTGTAGAACGGCTAAGAGAGTATTCTAAAGTCTTAGAATGGTCTAGGAATGTGTATTAGGAATTATAAGAACCATTAGAATGATCCTAAACATTGCATGGTACCCCAAGGGAAGTAGAGGGTGTAGCATGAGTACTTGGAGGTTCTAACAAGTGTAGAATGGTTAAGAGAGTGTTCTAAAGGCTTAGAATGGTCTAGGAATGTGTATTAGGACTTATAATAACCATTAGAATGATCCTAAACATTGCATGGTACCACAAGGGACGTAGAGGGTGTAGCATGAGTCCTTGGAGGTTCTAACAAGTGTAGAATGGTTAAGAGAGTATTCTAAAGGCTTAGAATGGTCTAGGAATGTGTAATAGGACTTATAATAACCATTAGAATGATCCTAAACATTGCATGGTACCCCAAGGGACGTAGAGGGTGTAGCATGAGTCCTTGTAGGTTCTAACAAGTGTAGAACTGCTAAGGGAGTATTCTAAAGTCTTAGAATGGTCTAGGAATGTGTATTAGGACTTATAAGAACCATTAGAATGATCCTAAACATTGCTCGAGTCCCCAAGGGACGTAGAGGGTGCAGCATGAGTCCTTGGAGGTTCTAACAAGTGTAGAATGGTTAAGAGAGTATTCTGAAGGCTTAGAATGGTCTAGGAATGTGTATTAGGACTTATAATAACCATTAGAATGATCCTAAACATTGCATGGTACCACAAGGGAAGTAGAGGGTGTAGCATGAGTCCTTGGAGGTTCTAACAAGTGTAGAATGGTTAAGAGAGTGTTCTAAAGGCTTAGAATGGTCTAGGAATGTGTAATAGGACTTATAATAACCATTAGAATGATCCTAAACATTGCATGGTACCCCAAGGGACGTAGAGGGTGTAGCATGAGTCCTTGTAGGTTCTAACAAGTGTAGAACGGCTAAGAGAGTATTCTAAAGTCTTAGAATGGTCTAGGAATGTGTATTAGGAATTATAAGAACCATTAGAATGATCCTAAACATTGCATGGTACCCCAAGGGAAGTAGAGGGTGTAGCATGAGTACTTGGAGGTTCTAACAAGTGTAGAATGGTTAAGAGAGTGTTCTAAAGGCTTAGAATGGTCTAGGAATGTGTATTAGGACTTATAATAACCATTAGAATGATCCTAAACATTGCATGGTACCACAAGGGACGTAGAGGGTGTAGCATGAGTCCTTGGAGGTTCTAACAAGTGTAGAATGGTTAAGAGAGTATTCTAAAGGCTTAGAATGGTCTAGGAATGTGTAATAGGACTTATAATAACCATTAGAATGATCCTAAACATTGCATGGTACCCCAAGGGACGTAGAGGGTGTAGCATGAGTCCTTGTAGGTTCTAACAAGTGTAGAACGGCTAAGGGAGTATTCTAAAGTCTTAGAATGGTCTAGGAATGTGTATTAGGACTTATAAGAACCATTAGAATGATCCTAAACATTGCTCGAGTCCCCAAGGGACGTAGAGGGTGCAGCATGAGTCCTTGGAGGTTCTAACAAGTGTAGAATGGTTAAGAGAGTATTCTAAAGTCTTAGAATGGTCTAGGAATGTGTATTAGGACTTATAAGAACCATTAGAATGATCCTAAACATTGCTCGAGTCCCCAAGGGACGTAGAGGGTGCAGCATGAGTCCTTGGAGGTTCTAACAAGTGTAGAATGGTTAAGAGAGTATTCTGAAGGCTTAGAATGGTCTAGGAATGTGTATTATGACTTATAATAACCATTAGAATGATCCTTAACATTGCATGGTACCCCAAGGGACGTAGAGGGTGTACCATGAATGCTTGGAGGTTCTAACAAGTGTAGAAAGGTTAAGAGAGTATTCTAAAGTCTTAGAATGGTCTAGGAATGTGTATTAGGAATTATAAGAACCATTAGAATGATCCTAAACATTGCATGGTACCCCAAGGGAAGTAGAGGGTGTAGCATGAGTACTTGGAGGTTCTAACAAGTGTAGAATGGTTAAGAGAGTGTTCTAAAGGCTTAGAATGGTCTAGGAATGTGTATTAGGACTTATAATAACCATTAGAATGATCCTAAACATTGCATGGTACCACAAGGGATGTAGAGGGTGTAGCATGAGTCCTTGTAGGTGCTAACAAGTGTAGAACGGCTAAGAGAGTATTCTAAAGTCTTAGAATGGTCTAGGAATGTGTATTAGGACTTATAAGAACCATTAGAATGATCCTAAACATTGCTCGAGTCCCCAAGGGACGTAGAGGGTGCAGCATGAGTCCTTGGAGGTTCTAATAAGTGTAGAATGGTTAAGAGAGTATTCTGAAGGCTTAGAATGGTCTAGGAATGTGTATTATGACTTATAATAACCATTAGAATGATCCTTAACATTGCATGGTACCCCAAGGGACGTAGAGGGTGTACCATGAGTACTTGGAGGTTCTAACAAGTGTAGAATGGTTAAGAGAGTGTTCTAAAGGCTTAGAATGGTCTAGGAATGTGTATTAGGACTTATAAGAACCTTAGAATGATCCTAAACATTGCTCGAGTCCCCGAGGGACGTAGAGGGTGCAGCATGAGTCCTTGGAGGTTCTAACAAGTGTAGAATGGTTAAGAGAGTGTTCTAAAGGCTTAGAATGGTCTAGGAATGTGTACTAGGACTTATAATAACCATTAGAATGATCCTAAACATTGCATGGTACCCCAAGGGACGTAGAGGGTGTAGCATGAGTCCTTGTAGGTTCTAACAAGTGTAGAACGGCTAAGAGAGTATTCTATAGTCTTAAAATGGTCTAGGAATGTGTATTAGGACTTATAAGAACCATTAGAATGATCCTAAACATTGCTCGAGTCCCCAAGGGACGTAGAGGGTGCAGCATGAGTCCTTGGAGGTTCTAACAAGTGTAGAATGGTTAAGAGAGTATTCTGAAGGCTTAGAATGGTCTAGGAATGTGTATTAGGACTTATAATAACCATTAGAATGATCCTAAACATTGCATGGTACCACAAGGGAAGTAGAGGGTGTAGCATGAGTCCTTGGAGGTTCTAACAAGTGTAGAATGGTTAAGAGAGTGTTCTAAAGGCTTAGAATGGTCTAGGAATGTGTAATAGGACTTATAATAACCATTAGAATGATCCTAAACATTGCATGGTACCCCAAGGGACGTAGAGGGTGTAGCATGAGTCCTTGTAGGTTCTAACAAGTGTAGAACGGCTAAGAGAGTATTCTAAAGTCTTAGAATGGTCTAGGAATGTGTATTAGGAATTATAAGAACCATTAGAATGATCCTAAACATTGCATGGTACCCCAAGGGAAGTAGAGGGTGTAGCATGAGTACTTGGAGGTTCTAACAAGTGTAGAATGGTTAAGAGAGTGTTCTAAAGGCTTAGAATGGTCTAGGAATGTGTATTAGGACTTATAATAACCATTAGAATGATCCTAAACATTGCATGGTACCACAAGGGACGTAGAGGGTGTAGCATGAGTCCTTGGAGGTTCTAACAAGTGTAGAATGGTTAAGAGAGTATTCTAAAGGCTTAGAATGGTCTAGGAATGTGTAATAGGACTTATAATAACCATTAGAATGATCCTAAACATTGCATGGTACCCCAAGGGACGTAGAGGGTGTAGCATGAGTCC
Organism: Crotalaria pallida; assembly: GCA_037953625.1. Taxonomy (NCBI): domain Eukaryota; kingdom Viridiplantae; phylum Streptophyta; class Magnoliopsida; order Fabales; family Fabaceae; genus Crotalaria; species Crotalaria pallida. Next base: position 58,609,206 of record CM075655.1, on the reverse strand, counting down.
TTGTAGGTTCTAACAAGTGTAGAACGGCTAAGGGAGTATTCTAAAGTCTTAGAATGGTCTAGGAATGTGTATTAGGACTTATAAGAACCATTAGAATGATCCTAAACATTGCTCGAGTCCCCAAGGGACGTAGAGGGTGCAGCATGAGTCCTTGGAGGTTCTAACAAGTGTAGAATGGTTAAGAGAGTATTCTGAAGGCTTAGAATGGTCTAGGAATGTGTATTATGACTTATAATAACCATTAGAATGATCCTTAACATTGCATGGTACCCCAAGGGACGTAGAGGGTGTACCATGAATGCTTGGAGGTTCTAACAAGTGTAGAAAGGTTAAGAGAGTGTTCTAAAGGCTTAGAATGGTCTAGGAATGTGTATTAGGACTTATAATAACCAATAGAATGATCCTAAACATTGCATGGTACCACAAGGGACGTAGAGGGTGTAGCATGAGTCCTTGTAGGTTCTAACAAGTGTAGAACGGCTAAGAGAATATTCTAAAGTCTTAGAATGGTCTAGGAATGTGTATTAGGACTTATAAGAACCATTAGAATGATCCTAAACATTGCTCGAGTCCCCAAGGGACGTAGAGGGTGCAGCATGAGTCCTTGGAGGTTCTAACAAGTGTAGAATGGTTAAGAGAGTATTCTGAAGGCTTAGAATGGTCTAGGAATGTGTATTATGACTTATAATAACCATTAGAATGATCCTTAACATTGCATGGTACCCCAAGGGACGTAGAGGGTGTACCATGAGTACTTGCAGGTTCTAACAAGTGTAGAATGGTTAAGAGAGTGTTCTAAAGGCTTAGAATGGTCTAGGAATGTGTATTAGGACTTATAAGAACCATTAGAATGATCCTAAACATTGCTCGAGTCCCCAAGGGACGTAGAGGGTGCAGCATGAGTCCTTGGAGGTTCTAACAAGTGTAGAATGGTTAAGAGAGTGTTCTAAAGGCTTAGAATGGTCTAGGAATGTGTACTAGGACTTATAATAACCATTAGAATGATCCTAAACATTGCATGGTACCCCAAGGGACGTAGAGGGTGTAGCATGAGTCCTTGTAGGTTCTAACAAGTGTAGAACGGCTAAGAGAGTATTCTATAGTCTTAGAATGGTCTAGGAATGTGTATTAGGACTTATAAGAACCATTAGAATGATCCTAAACATTGCTCGAGTCCCCAAGGGACGTAGAGGGTGCAGCATGAGTCCTTGGAGGTTCTAACAAGTGTAGAATGGTTAAGAGAGTATTCTGAAGGCTTAGAATGGTCTAGGAATGTGTATTATGACTTATACTAACCATTAGAATGATCCTTAACATTGCATGGTACCCCAAGGGACGTAGAGGGTGTACCATGAGTACTTGGAGGTTCTAACAACTGTAGAATGGTTAAGAGAGTGTTCTAAAGGCTTAGAATGGTCTAGGAATGTGTATTAGGACTTATAAGAACCATTAGAATGATCCTAAACATTGCTCGAGTCCCCAAGGGACGTAGAGGGTGCAACATGAGTCCTTGGAGGTTCTAACAAGTGTAGAATGGTTAAGAGAGTATTCTGAAGGTTTAGAATCGTCAAGGAAAGTGTACTAGGACTTATAATAACCATTAGAATGATCCTAAACATTGCATTGTACCCCAAGGGAAGTAGAGGGTGTAGCATGAGTACTTGGAGGTTCTAACAAGTGTAGAATGGTTAAGAGAGTGTTCTAAAGGATTAGAATGGTCTAGGAATGTGTATTAGGACTTATAATAACCATTAGAATGATCCTAAACATTGCATGGTACCACAAGGGACGTAGAGGGTGTAGCATGAGTCCTTGGAGGTTCTAACAAGTGTAGAATGGTTAAGAGAGTATTCTAAAGGCTTAGAATGGTGTAGGAATGTGTAATAGGACTTATAATAACCATTAGAATGATGCTAAACATTGCATGGTACCCCAAGGGACGTAGAGGGTGTAGCATGAGTCCTTGTAGGTTCTAACAAGTGTAGAACGGCTAAGAGAGTATTCTAAAGTCTTAGAATGGTCTAGGAATGTGTATTAGGACTTTTAAGAACCATTAGAATGATCCTAAACATTGCTCGAGTCCCCAAGGGACGTAGAGGGTGCAGCATGAGTCCTTGGAGGTTCTAACAAGTGTAGAATGGTTAAGAGAGTATTCTGAAGGCTTAGAATGGTCTAGGAATGTGTATTATGACTTATAATAACCATTAGAATGATCCTTAACATTGCATGGTACCCCAAGGGACGTAGAGGGTGTACCATGAGTACTTGGAGGTTCTAACAAGTGTAGAATGGTTAAGAGAGTGTTCTAAAGGCTTAGAATGGTCTAGGAATGTGTATTAGGACTTATAAGAACCATTAGAATGATCCTAAACATTGCTCGAGTCACCAAGGGACGTAGAGGGTGCAGCATGAGTCCTTGGAGGTTCTAACAAGTGTAGAATGGTTAAGAGAGTATTCTGAAGGCTTAGAATCGTCAAGGAAAGTGTACTTGGACTTATAATAACCATTAGAATGATCCTAAACATTGCATGGTACCCCAAGGGACGTAGAGGGTGTAGCATGAGTCCTTGTAGGTTCTAACAAGTGTAGAACGGCTAAGAGAGTATTCTATAGTCTTAGAATGGTCTAGGAATGTGTATTAGGACTTATAAGAACCATTAGAATGATCCTAAACATTGCTCGAGTCCCCAAGGGACGTAGAGGGTGCAGCATGAGTCCTTGGAGGTTCTAACAAGTGTAGAATGGTTAAGAGAGTATTCTGAAGGCTTAGAATGGTCTAGGAATGTGTATTATGACTTATACTAACCATTAGAATGATCCTTAACATTGCATGGTACCCCAAGGGACGTAGAGGGTGTACCATGAGTACTTGGAGGTACTAACAACTGTAGAATGGTTAAGAGAGTGTTCTAAAGGCTTAGAATGGTCTAGGAATGTGTATTAGGACTTATAAGAACCATTAGAATGATCCTAAACATTGCTCGAGTCCCCAAGGGACGTAGAGGGTGCAACATGAGTCCTTGGAGGTTCTAACAAGTGTAGAATGGTTAAGAGAGTATTCTGAAGGTTTAGAATCGTCAAGGAAAGTGTACTAGGACTTATAATAACCATTAGAATGATCCTAAACATTGCATTGTACCCCAAGGGAAGTAGAGGGTGTAGCATGAGTACTTGGAGGTTCTAACAAGTGTAGAATGGTTAAGAGAGTGTTCTAAAGGATTAGAATGGTCTAGGAATGTGTATTAGGACTTATAATAACCATTAGAATGATCCTAAACATTGCATGGTACCACAAGGGACGTAGAGGGTGTAGCATGAGTCCTTGGAGGTTCTAACAAGTGTAGAATGGTTAAGAGAGTATTCTAAAGGCTTAGAATGGTGTAGGAATGTGTAATAGGACTTATAATAACCATTAGAATGATGCTAAACATTGCATGGTACCCCAAGGGACGTAGAGGGTGTAGCATGAGTCCTTGTAGGTTCTAACAAGTGTAGAACGGCTAAGAGAGTATTCTAAAGTCTTAGAATGGTCTAGGAATGTGTATTAGGACTTTTAAGAACCATTAGAATGATCCTAAACATTGCTCGAGTCCCCAAGGGACGTAGAGGGTGCAGCATGAGTCCTTGGAGGTTGTAACAAGTGTAGAATGGTTAAGAGAGTATTCTGAAGGCTTAGAATGGTCTAGGAATGTGTATTATGACTTATAATAACCATTAGAATGATCCTTAACATTGCATGGTACCCCAAAGGACGTAGAGGGTGTACCATGAGTACTTGGAGGTTCTAACAAGTGTAGAATGGTTAAGAGAGTGTTCTAAAGGCTTAGAATGTTCTAGGAATGTGTATTAGGACTTATAAGAACCATTAGAATGATCCTAAACATTGCTCGAGTCCCCAAGGGACGTAGAGGGTGCAGCATGAGTCCTTGGAGGTTCTAACAAGTGTAGAACGGTTAAGAGAGTGTTCTAAAGGCTTAGAATGGTCTAGGAATGTGTACTAGGACTTATAAAAACCATTAGAATGATCCTAAACATTGCATGGTACCCCAAGGGACGTAGAGGGTGTAGCATGAGTCCTTGTAGGTTCTAACAAGTGTAGAACGGCTAAGAGAGTATTCTATAGTCTTAGAATGGTCTAGGAATGTGTATTAGGACTTATAAGAACCATTAGAATGATCCTAAACATTGCTCGAGTCCCCAAGGGACGTAGAGGGTGCAGCATGAGTCCTTGGAGGTTCTAACAAGTGTAGAATGGTTAAGAGAGTATTCTGAAGGCTTAGAATGGTCTAGGAATGTGTATTATGACTTATACTAACCATTAGAATGATCCTTAACATTGCATGGTACCCCAAGGGACGTAGAGGGTGTACCATGAGTACTTGGAGGTTCTAACAACTGTAGAATGGTTAAGAGAGTGTTCTAAAGGCTTAGAATGGTCTAGGAATGTGTATTAGGACTTATAAGAACCATTAGAATGATCCTAAACATTGCTCGAGTCCCCAAGGGACGTAGAGGGTGCAACATGAGTCCTTGGAGGTTCTAACAAGTGTAGAATGGTTAAGAGAGTATTCTGAAGGTTTAGAATCGTCAAGGAAAGTGTACTAGGACTTATAATAACCATTAGAATGATCCTAAACATTGCATTGTACCCCAAGGGAAGTAGAGGGTGTAGCATGAGTACTTGGAGGTTCTAACAAGTGTAGAATGGTTAAGAGAGTGTTCTAAAGGATTAGAATGGTCTAGGAATGTGTATTAGGACTTATAATAACCATTAGAATGATCCTAAACATTGCATGGTACCACAAGGGACGTAGAGGGTGTAGCATGAGTCCTTGGAGGTTCTAACAAGTGTAGAATGGTTAAGAGAGTATTCTAAAGGCTTAGAATGGTGTAGGAATGTGTAATAGGACTTATAATAACCATTAGAATGATGCTAAACATTGCATGGTACCCCAAGGGACGTAGAGGGTGTAGCATGAGTGCTTGTAGGTTCTAACAAGTGTAGAACGGCTAAGAGAGTATTCTAAAGTCTTAGAATGGTCTAGGAATGTGTATTAGGACTTTTAAGAACCATTAGAATGATCCTAAACATTGCTCGAGTCCCCAAGGGACGTAGAGGGTGCAGCATGAGTCCTTGGAGGTTGTAACAAGTGTAGAATGGTTAAGAGAGTATTATGAAGGCTTAGAATGGTCTAGGAATGTGTATTATGACTTATAATAACCATTAGAATGATCCTTAACATTGCATGGTACCCCAAAGGACGTAGAGGGTGTACCATGAGTACTTGGAGGTTCTAACAAGTGTAGAATGGTTAAGAGAGTGTTCTAAAGGCTTAGAATGTTCTAGGAATGTGTATTAGGACTTATAAGAACCATTAGAATGATCCTAAACATTGCTCGAGTCCCCAAGGGACGTAGAGGGTGCAGCATGAGTCCTTGGAGGTTCTAACAAGTGTAGAACGGTTAAGAGAGTGTTCTAAAGGCTTAGAATGGTCTAGGAATGTGTACTAGGACTTATAAAAACCATTAGAATGATCCTAAACATTGCATGGTACCCCAAGGGACGTAGAGGGTGTAGCATGAGTCCTTGTAGGTTCTAACAAGTGTAGAACGGCTAAGAGAGTATTCTATAGTCTTAGAATGGTCTAGGAATGTGTATTAGGACTTATAAGAACCATTAGAATGATCCTAAACATTGCTCGAGTCCCCAAGGGACGTAGAGGGTGCAGCATGAGTCCTTGGAGGTTCTAACAAGTGTAGAATGGTTAAGAGAGTATTCTGAAGGCTTAGAATGGTCTAGGAATGTGTATTATGACTTATACTAACCATTAGAATGATCCTTAACATTGCATGGTACCCCAAGGGACGTAGAGGGTGTACCATGAGTACTTGGAGGTTCTAACAACTGTAGAATGGTTAAGAGAGTGTTCTAAAGGCTTAGAATGGTCTAGGAATGTGTATTAGGACTTATAAGAACCATTAGAATGATCCTAAACATTGCTCGAGTCCCCAAGGGACGTAGAGGGTGCAGCATGAGTCCTTGGAGGTTCTAACAAGTGTAGAATGGTTAAGAGAGTATTCTGAAGGCTTAGAATCGTCAAGGAAAGTGTACTAGGACTTATAATAACCATTAGAATGATCCTAAACATTGCATTGTACCCCAAGGGAAGTAGAATGTGTAGCATGAGTACTTGGAGGTTCTAACAAGTGTAGAATGGTTAAGAGAGTGTTCTAAAGGCTTAGAATGGTCTAGGAATGTGTATTAGGACTTATAATAACCATTAGAATGATCCTAAACATTGCATGGTACCACAAGGGACGTAGAGGGTGTAGCATGAGTCCTTGGAGGTTCTAACAAGTGTAGAATGGTTAAGAGAGTATTCTAAAGGCTTAGAATGGTCTAGGAATGTGTAATAGGACTTATAATAACCATTAGAATGATCCTAAACATTGCATGGTACCCCAAGGGACGTAGAGGGTGTAGCATGAGTCCTTGTAGGTTCTAACAAGTGTAGAACGGCTAAGAGAGTATTCTAAAGTCTTAGAATGGTCTAGGAATGTGTATTAGGACTTTTAAGAACCATTAGAATGATCCTAAACATTGCTCGAGTCCCCAAGGGACGTAGAGGGTGCAGCATGAGTCCTTGGAGGTTCTAACAAGTGTAGAATGGTTAAGAGAGTATTCTGAAGGCTTAGAATGGTCTAGGAATGTGTATTATGACTTATAATAACCATTAGAATGATCCTTAACATTGCATGGTACCCCAAGGGACGTAGAGGGTGTACCATGAGTACTTGGAGGTTCTAACAAGTGTAGAATGGTTAAGAGAGTGTTCTAAAGGCTTAGAATGGTCTAGGAATGTGTATTAGGACTTATAAGAACCATTAGAATGATCCTAAACATTGCTCGAGTCACCAAGGGACGTAGAGGGTGCAGCATGAGTCCTTGGAGGTTCTAACAAGTGTAGAATGGTTAAGAGAGTATTCTGAAGGCTTAGAATCGTCAAGGAAAGTGTACTTGGACTTATAATAACCATTAGAATGATCCTAAACATTGCATGGTACCCCAAGGGACGTAGAGGGTGTAGCATGAGTCCTTGTAGGTTCTAACAAGTGTAGAACGGCTAAGAGAGTATTCTATAGTCTTAGAATGGTCTAGGAATGTGTATTAGGACTTATAAGAACCATTAGAATGATCCTAAACATTGCTCGAGTCCCCAAGGGACGTAGAGGGTGCAGCATGAGTCCTTGGAGGTTCTAACAAGTGTAGAATGGTTAAGAGAGTATTCTGAAGGCTTAGAATGGTCTAGGAATGTGTATTATGACTTATACTAACCATTAGAATGATCCTTAACATTGCATGGTACCCCAAGGGACGTAGAGGGTGTACCATGAGTACTTGGAGGTTCTAACAACTGTAGAATGGTTAAGAGAGTGTTCTAAAGGCTTAGAATGGTCTAGGAATGTGTATTAGGACTTATAAGAACCATTAGAATGATCCGAAACATTGCTCGAGTCCCCAAGGGACGTAGAGGGTGCAGCATGAGTCCTTGGAGGTTCTAACAAGTGTAGAATGGTTAAGAGAGTATTCTGAAGGCTTAGAATCGTCAAAGAAAGTGTACTAGGACTTATAATAACCATTAGAATGATCCTAAACATTGCATTGTACCCCAAGGGAAGTAGAGGGTGTAGCATGAGTACTTGGAGGTTCTAACAAGTGTAGAATGGTTAAGAGAGTGTTCTAAAGGCTTAGAATGGTCTAGGAATGTGTATTAGGACTTATAATAACCATTAGAATGATCCTAAACATTGCATGGTACCACAAGGGACGTAGAGGGTGTAGCATGAGTCCTTGGAGGTTCTAACAAGTGTAGAATGGTTAAGAGAGTATTCTAAAGGCTTAGAATGGTCTAGGAATGTGTAATAGGACTTATAATAACCATTAGAATGATCCTAAACATTGCATGGTACCCCAAGGGACGTAGAGGGTGTAGCATGAGTCCTTGTAGGTTCTAACAAGTGTAGAACGGCTAAGAGAGTATTCTAAAGTCTTAGAATGGTCTAGGAATGTGTATTAGGACTTTTAAGAACCATTAGAATGATCCTAAACATTGCTCGAGTCCCCAAGGGACGTAGAGGGTGCAGCATGAGTCCTTGGAGGTTCTAACAAGTGTAGAATGGTTAAGAGAGTATTCTGAAGGCTTAGAATGGTCTAGGAATGTGTATTATGACTTATAATAACCATTAGAATGATCCTTAACATTGCATGGTACCCCAAGGGACGTAGAGGGTGTACCATGAGTACTTGGAGGTTCTAACAAGTGTAGAATGGTTAAGAGAGTGTTCTAAAGGCTTAGAATGGTCTAGGAATGTGTATTAGGACTTATAAGAACCATTAGAAAGATCCTAAACATTGCTCGAGTCACCAAGGGACGTAGAGGGTGCAGCATGAGTCCTTGGAGGTTCTAACAAGTGTAGAATGGTTAAGAGAGTATTCTGAAGGCTTAGAATCGTCAAGGAAAGTGTACTAGGACTTATAATAACCATTAGAATGATCCTAAACATTGCATTGTACCCCAAGGGAAGTAGAGGGTGTAGCATGAGTACTTGGAGGTTCTAACAAGTGTAGAATGGTTAAGAGAGTGTTCTAAAGGCTTAGAATGGTCTAGGAATGTGTATTAGGACTTATAATAACCATTAGAATGATCCTAAACATTGCATGGTACCACAAGGGACGTAGAGGGTGTAGCATGAGTCCTTGGAGGTTCTAACAAGTGTAGAATGGTTAAGAGAGTATTCTAAAGGCTTAGAATGGTCTAGGAATGTGTAATAGGACTTATAATAACCATTAGAATGATCCTAAACATTGCATGGTACCCCAAGGGACGTAGAGGGTGTAGCATGAGTCCTTGTAGGTTCTAACAAGTGTAGAACGGCTAAGAGAGTATTCTAAAGTCTTAGAATGGTCTAGGAATGTGTATTAGGACTTATAAGAACCATTAGAATGATCCTAAACATTGCTCGAGTCCCCAAGGGACGTAGAGGGTGCAGCATGAGTCCTTGGAGGTTCTAACAAGTGTAGAATGGTTAAGAGAGTATTCTGAAGGCTTAGAATGGTCTAGGAATGTGTATTACGACTTATAATAACCATTAGAATGATCGTTAACATTGCATGGTACCCCAAGGGACGCACATGGTGTACCATGAGTACTTGGAGGTTCTAACAAGTGTAGAATGGTTAAGAAAGTGTTCTAAAGGCTTAGAATGGTCTAGGAATGTGTATTAGGACTTATAATAACCATTAGAATGATCCTAAACATAGCATGGTACCACAAGGGACGTAGAGGGTGTAGCATGAGTTCTTGTAGGTTCTAACAAGTGTAGAACGGCTAAGAGAGTATTCTAAAGTCTTAGAATGGTCTAGGAATGTGTATTAGGACTTATAAGAACCATTAGAATGATCCTTAACATTGCTCGAGTCCCCAAGGGACGTAGAGGGTGCAGCATGAGTCCTTGGAGGTTCTAACAAGTGTAGAATGGTTAAGAGAGTATTATGAAGGCTTAGAATGGTCTAGGAATGTGTATTATGACTTATCATAACCATTAGAATGATCCTTAACATTGCATGGTACCCCAAGGGACGTAGAGGGTGTACCATGAGTACTTGGAGGTTCTAACAAGTGTAGAATGGTTAAGAGAGTGTTCTAAAGGCTTAGAATGGTCTAGGAATGTTTATTAGGACTTATAAGAACCATTAGAATGATCCTAAACATTGCTCGAGTCCCCAAGGGACGTAGAGGGTGCAGCATGAGTCCTTGGAGGTTCTAACAAGTGTAGAATGGTTAAGAGAGTGTTCTAAAGGCTTAGAATGGTCTAGGAATGTGTACTAGGACTTATAATAACCATTAGAATGATCCTAAACATTGCATGGTACCCCAAGGGACATAGAGGGTGTAGCATGAGTCCTTGTAGGTTCTAACAAGTGTAGAACGGCTAAGAGAGTATTCTATAGTCTTAGAATGGTCTAGGAATGTGTATTAGGACTTATAAGAACCATTAGAATGATCCTAAACATTGCTCGAGTCCCCAAGGGACGTAGAGGGTGCAGCATGAGTCCTTGGAGGTTCTAACAAGTGTAGAATGGTTAAGAGAGTATTCTGAAGGCTTAGAATGGTCTAGGAATGTGTATTATGACTTATACTAACCATTAGAATGATCCTTAACATTGCATGGTACCCCAAGGGACGTAGAGGGTGTACCATGAGTACTTGGAGGTTCTAACAAGTGTAGAATGGTTAAGAGAATGTTCTAAAGGCTTAGAATGGTCTAGGAATGTGTATTAGGACTTATAATAACCATTAGAATGATCCTAAACATTGCATGGTACCACAAGGGACGTAGAGGGTGTAGCATGAGTCCTTGGAGGTTCTAACAAGTGTAGAATGGTTAAGAGAGTATTCTAAAGGCTTAGAATGGTCTAGGAATGTGTAATAGGACTTATAATAACCATTAGAATGATCCTAAACATTGCATGGTACCCCAAGGGACGTAGAGGGTGTAGCATGAGTCCTTGTAGGTTCTAACAAGTGTAGAACGGCTAAGAGAGTATTCTAAAGTCTTAGAATGGTCTAGGAATGTGTATTAGGACTTTTAAGAACCATTAGAATGATCCTAAACATTGCTCGAGTCCCCAAGGGACGTAGAGGGTGCAGCATGAGTCCTTGGAGGTTCTAACAAGTGTAGAATGGTTAAGAGAGTATTCTGAAGGCTTAGAATGGTCTAGGAATGTGTATTATGACTTATAATAACCATTAGAATGATCCTTAACATTGCATGGTATCCCAAGGGACGTACATGGTGTACCATGAGTACTTGGTGGTTCTAACAAGTGTAGAATGGTTAAGAGAGTGTTCTAAAGGCTTAGAATGGTCTAGGAATGTGTATTAGGACTTATAAGAACCATTAGAATGATCCTAAACATTGCTCGAGTCACAAAGGGACGTAGAGGGTGCAGCATGAGTCCTTGGAGGTTCTAACAAATGTAGAACGGCTAAGAGAGTATTCTAAAGTCTTAGAATGGTCTAGGAATGTGTATTAGGACTTATAAGAACCATTAGAATGATCCTTAACATTGCTCGAGTCCCCAAGGGACGTAGAGGGTGCAGCATGAGTCCTTGGAGGTTCTAACAAGTGTAGAATGGTTAAGAGAGTATTATGAAGGCTTAGAATGGTCTAGGAATGTGTATTATGACTTATAATAACCATTAGAATGATCCTTAACATTGCATGGTACCCCAAGGGATGTAGAGGGTGTACCATGAGTACTTGGAGGTTCTAACAAGTGTAGAATGGTTAAGAGAGTGTTCTAAAGGCTTAGAATGGTCTAGGAATGTGTATTAGGACTTATAAGAACCATTAGAATGATCCTAAACATTGCTCGAGTCCCCAAGGGACGTAGAGGGTGCAGCATGAGTCCTTGGAGGTTCTAACAAGTGTAGAATGGTTAAGAGAGTGTTCTAAAGGCTTAGAATGGTCTAGGAATGTGTACTAGGACTTATAATAACCATTAGAATGATCCTAAACATTGCATGGTACCCCAAGGGACGTAGAGGGTGTAGCATGAGTCCTTGTAGGTTCTAACAAGTGTAGAACGGCTAAGAGAGTATTCTATAGTCTTAGAATGGTCTAGGAATGTGTATTAGGACTTATAAGAACCATTAGAATGATCCTAAACATTGCTCGAGTCCCCAGGGGACGTAGAGGGTGCAGCATGAGTCCTTGGAGGTTCTAACAAGTGTAGAATGGTTAAGAGAGTATTCTGAAGGCTTAGAATGGTCTAGGAATGTGTATTATGACTTATACTAACCACTAGAATGATCCTTAACATTGCATGGTACCCCAAGCGACGTAGAGGGTGTACCATGAGTACTTGGAGGTTCTAACAAGTGTAGAATGGTTAAGAGAGTGTTCTAAAGGCTTAGAATGGTCTAGGAATGTTTATTAGGACTTATAAGAACCATTAGAATGATCCTAAACATTGCTCGAGTCCCCAAGGGACGTAGAGGGTGCAGCATGAGTCCTTGGAGGTTCTAACAAGTGTAGAATGGTTAAGAGAGTGTTCTAAAGGCTTAGAATGGTCTAGGAATGTGTACTAGGACTTATAATAACCATTAGAATGATCCTAAACATTGCATGGTACCACAAGGGACGTAGAGGGTGTAGCATGAGTCCTTGGAGGTTCTAACAAGTGTAGAATGGTTAAGAGAGTATTCTAAAGGCTTAGAATGGTCTAGGAATGTGTAATAGGACTTATAATAACCATTAGAATGATCCTAAACATTGCATGGTACCCCAAGGGACGTAGAGGGTGTAGCATGAGTCCTTGTAGGTTCTAACAAGTGTAGAACGGCTAAGAGAGTATTCTAAAGTCTTAGAATGGTCTAGGAATGTGTATTAGGACTTTTAAGAACCATTAGAATGATCCTAAACATTGCTCGAGTCCCCAAGGGACGTAGAGGGTGCAGCATGAGTCCTTGGAGGTTCTAACAAGTGTAGAATGGTTAAGAGAGTATTCTGAAGGCTTAGAATGGTCTAGGAATGTGTATTATGACTTATAATAACCATTAGAATGATCCTTAACATTGCATGGTACCCCAAGGGACGTAGAGGGTGTACCATGAGTACTTGGAGGTTCTAACAAGTGTAGAATGGTTAAGAGAGTGTTCTAAAGGCTTAGAATGGTCTAGGAATGTGTATTAGGACTTATAAGAACCATTAGAAAGATCCTAAACATTGCTCGAGTCACCAAGGGACGTAGAGGGTGCAGCATGAGTCCTTGGAGGTTCTAACAAGTGTAGAATGGTTAAGAGAGTATTCTGAAGGCTTAGAATCGTCAAGGAAAGTGTACTAGGACTTATAATAACCATTAGAATGATCCTAAACATTGCATTGTACCCCAAGGGAAGTAGAGGGTGTAGCATGAGTACTTGGAGGTTCTAACAAGTGTAGAATGGTTAAGAGAGTGTTCTAAAGGCTTAGAATGGTCTAGGAATGTGTATTAGGACTTATAATAACCATTAGAATGATCCTAAACATTGCATGGTACCACAAGGGACGTAGAGGGTGTAGCATGAGTCCTTGGAGGTTCTAACAAGTGTAGAATGGTTAAGAGAGTATTCTAAAGGCTTAGAATGGTCTAGGAATGTGTAATAGGACTTATAATAACCATTAGAATGATCCTAAACATTGCATGGTACCCCAAGGGACGTAGAGGGTGTAGCATGAGTCCTTGTAGGTTCTAACAAGTGTAGAACGGCTAAGAGAGTATTCTAAAGTCTTAGAATGGTCTAGGAATGTGTATTAGGACTTATAAGAACCATTAGAATGATCCTAAACATTGCTCGAGTCCCCAAGGGACGTAGAGGGTGCAGCATGAGTCCTTGGAGGTTCTAACAAGTGTAGAATGGTTAAGAGAGTATTCTGAAGGCTTAGAATGGTCTAGGAATGTGTATTACGACTTATAATAACCATTAGAATGATCGTTAACATTGCATGGTACCCCAAGGGACGCACATGGTGTACCATGAGTACTTGGAGGTTCTAACAAGTGTAGAATGGTTAAGAAAGTGTTCTAAAGGCTTAGAATGGTCTAGGAATGTGTATTAGGACTTATAATAACCATTAGAATGATCCTAAACATAGCATGGTACCACAAGGGACGTAGAGGGTGTAGCATGAGTTCTTGTAGGTTCTAACAAGTGTAGAACGGCTAAGAGAGTATTCTAAAGTCTTAGAATGGTCTAGGAATGTGTATTAGGACTTATAAGAACCATTAGAATGATCCTTAACATTGCTCGAGTCCCCAAGGGACGTAGAGGGTGCAGCATGAGTCCTTGGAGGTTCTAACAAGTGTAGAATGGTTAAGAGAGTATTATGAAGGCTTAGAATGGTCTAGGAATGTGTATTATGACTTATCATAACCATTAGAATGATCCTTAACATTGCATGGTACCCCAAGGGACGTAGAGGGTGTACCATGAGTACTTGGAGGTTCTAACAAGTGTAGAATGGTTAAGAGAGTGTTCTAAAGGCTTAGAATGGTCTAGGAATGTTTATTAGGACTTATAAGAACCATTAGAATGATCCTAAACATTGCTCGAGTCCCCAAGGGACGTAGAGGGTGCAGCATGAGTCCTTGGAGGTTCTAACAAGTGTAGAATGGTTAAGAGAGTGTTCTAAAGGCTTAGAATGGTCTAGGAATGTGTACTAGGACTTATAATAACCATTAGAATGATCCTAAACATTGCATGGTACCCCAAGGGACATAGAGGGTGTAGCATGAGTCCTTGTAGGTTCTAACAAGTGTAGAACGGCTAAGAGAGTATTCTATAGTCTTAGAATGGTCTAGGAATGTGTATTAGGACTTATAAGAACCATTAGAATGATCCTAAACATTGCTCGAGTCCCCAAGGGACGTAGAGGGTGCAGCATGAGTCCTTGGAGGTTCTAACAAGTGTAGAATGGTTAAGAGAGTATTCTGAAGGCTTAGAATGGTCTAGGAATGTGTATTATGACTTATACTAACCATTAGAATGATCCTTAACATTGCATGGTACCCCAAGGGACGTAGAGGGTGTACCATGAGTACTTGGAGGTTCTAACAAGTGTAGAATGGTTAAGAGAATGTTCTAAAGGCTTAGAATGGTCTAGGAATGTGTATTAGGACTTATAATAACCATTAGAATGATCCTAAACATTGCATGGTACCACAAGGGACGTAGAGGGTGTAGCATGAGTCCTTGGAGGTTCTAACAAGTGTAGAATGGTTAAGAGAGTATTCTAAAGGCTTAGAATGGTCTAGGAATGTGTAATAGGACTTATAATAACCATTAGAATGATCCTAAACATTGCATGGTACCCCAAGGGACGTAGAGGGTGTAGCATGAGTCCTTGTAGGTTCTAACAAGTGTAGAACGGCTAAGAGAGTATTCTAAAGTCTTAGAATGGTCTAGGAATGTGTATTAGGACTTTTAAGAACCATTAGAATGATCCTAAACATTGCTCGAGTCCCCAAGGGACGTAGAGGGTGCAGCATGAGTCCTTGGAGGTTCTAACAAGTGTAGAATGGTTAAGAGAGTATTCTGAAGGCTTAGAATGGTCTAGGAATGTGTATTATGACTTATAATAACCATTAGAATGATCCTTAACATTGCATGGTACCCCAAGGGACGTACATGGTGTACCATGAGTACTTGGTGGTTCTAACAAGTGTAGAATGGTTAAGAGAGTGTTCTAAAGGCTTAGAATGGTCTAGGAATGTGTATTAGGACTTATAAGAACCATTAGAATGATCCTAAACATTGCTCGAGTCACAAAGGGACGTAGAGGGTGCAGCATGAGTCCTTGGAGGTTCTAACAAATGTAGAACGGCTAAGAGAGTATTCTAAAGTCTTAGAATGGTCTAGGAATGTGTATTAGGACTTATAAGAACCATTAGAATGATCCTTAACATTGCTCGAGTCCCCAAGGGACGTAGAGGGTGCAGCATGAGTCCTTGGAGGTTCTAACAAGTGTAGAATGGTTAAGAGAGTATTATGAAGGCTTAGAATGGTCTAGGAATGTGTATTATGACTTATAATAACCATTAGAATGATCCTTAACATTGCATGGTACCCCAAGGGATGTAGAGGGTGTACCATGAGTACTTGGAGGTTCTAACAAGTGTAGAATGGTTAAGAGAGTGTTCTAAAGGCTTAGAATGGTCTAGGAATGTGTATTAGGACTTATAAGAACCATTAGAATGATCCTAAACATTGCTCGAGTCCCCAAGGGACGTAGAGGGTGCAGCATGAGTCCTTGGAGGTTCTAACAAGTGTAGAATGGTTAAGAGAGTGTTCTAAAGGCTTAGAATGGTCTAGGAATGTGTACTAGGACTTATAATAACCATTAGAATGATCCTAAACATTGCATGGTACCCCAAGGGACGTAGAGGGTGTAGCATGAGTCCTTGTAGGTTCTAACAAGTGTAGAACGGCTAAGAGAGTATTCTATAGTCTTAGAATGGTCTAGGAATGTGTATTAGGACTTATAAGAACCATTAGAATGATCCTAAACATTGCTCGAGTCCCCAGGGGACGTAGAGGGTGCAGCATGAGTCCTTGGAGGTTCTAACAAGTGTAGAATGGTTAAGAGAGTATTCTGAAGGCTTAGAATGGTCTAGGAATGTGTATTATGACTTATACTAACCACTAGAATGATCCTTAACATTGCATGGTACCCCAAGCGACGTAGAGGGTGTACCATGAGTACTTGGAGGTTCTAACAAGTGTAGAATGGTTAAGAGAGTGTTCTAAAGGCTTAGAATGGTCTAGGAATGTGTATTAGGACTTATAAGAACCGTTAGAATGATCCTAAACATTGCTCGAGTCCCCAAGGGACGTAGAGGGTGCAGCATGAGTCCTTGGAGGTTCTAACAAGTGTAGAATGGTTAAGAGAGTGTTCTAAAGGCTTAGAATGGTCTAGGAATGTGTACTAGGACTTATAATAACCATTAGAATGATCCTAAACATTGCATAGTACCCCAAGGGACGTAGAGGGTGTAGCATGAGTCCTTGTAGGTTCTAACAAGTGTAGAACGGCTAAGAGAGTATTCTATAGTCTTAGAATGGTCTAGGAATGTGTATTAGGACTTATAAGAACCATTAGAATGATCCTAAACATTGCTCGAGTCCCCAAGGGACGTAGAGGGTGCAGCATGAGTCCTTGGAGGTTCTAACAAGTGTAGAATGGTTAAGAGAGTATTCTGAAGGCTTAGAATGGTCTAGGAATGTGTATTATGACTTATACTAACCATTAGAATGATCCTTAACATTGCATGGTACCCCAAGGGACGTAGAGGGTGTACCATGAGTACTTGGAGGTTCTAACAAGTGTAGAATGGTTAAGAGAGTGTTCTAAAGGCTTAGAATGGTCTAGGAATGTGTATTAGGACTTATAAGAACCATTAGAATGATCCTAAACATTGCTCGAGTCCCCAAGGGACGTAGAGGGTGCAGCATGAGTCCTTGGAGGTTCTAACAAGTGTAGAATGGTTAAGAGAATATTCTGAAGGCTTAGAATCGTCAAGGAAAGTGTACTAGGACTTATAATAACCATTAGAATGATCCTAAACATTGCATTGTACCCCAAGGGAAGTAGAGGGTGTAGCATGAGTACTTGGAGGTTCTAACAAGTGTAGAATGGTTAAGAGAGTGTTCTAAAGGCTTAGAATGGTCTAGGAATGTGTATTAGGACTTATAATAACCATTAGAATGATCCTAAACATTGCATGGTACCACAAGGGACGTAGAGGGTGTAGCATGAGTCCTTGGAGGTTCTAACAAGTGTAGAATGGTTAAGAGAGTATTCTAAAGGCTTAGAATGGTCTAGGAATGTGTAATAGGACTTATAATAACCATTAGAATGATCCTAAACATTGCATGGTACCCCAAGGGACGTAGAGGGTGTAGCATGAGTCCTTGTAGGTTCTAACAAGTGTAGAACGGCTAAGAGAGTATTCTAAAGTCTTAGAATGGTCTAGGAATGTGTATTAGGACTTTTAAGAACCATTAGAATGATCCTAAACATTGCTCGAGTCCCCAAGGGACGTAGAGGGTGCAACATGAGTCCTTGGAGGTTCTAACAAGTGTAGAATGGTTAAGAGAGTATTCTGAAGGCTTAGAATGGTCTAGGAATGTGTATTATGACTTATAATAACCATTAGAATGATCCTTAACATTGCATGGTACCCCAAGGGACGTAGAGTGTGTACCATGAGTACTTGGAGGTTCTAACAAGTGTAGAATGGTTAAGAGAGTGTTCTAAAGGCTTAGAATGGTCTAGGAATGTTTATTAGGACTTATAATAACCATTAGAATGATCCTAAACATTGCATGGTACCACAAGGGACGTAGAGGGTGTAGCATGAGTCCTTGGAGGTTCTAACAAGTGTAGAATGGTTAAGAGAGTATTCTAAAGGCTTAGAATGGTCTAGGAATGTGTAATAGGACTTATAATAACCATTAGAATGATCCTAAACATTGCATGGTACCCCAAGGGACGTAGAGGGTGTAGCATGAGTCCTTGTAGGTTCTAACAAGTGTAGAACGGCTAAGAGAGTATTCTAAAGTCTTAGAATGGTCTAGGAATGTGTATTAGGACTTATAAGAACCATTAGAATGATCCTAAACATTGCTCGAGTCCCCAAGGGACGTAGAGGGTGCAGCATGAGTCCTTGGAGGTTCTAACAAGTGTAGAATGGTTAAGAGAGTATTCTGAAGGCTTAGAATGGTCTAGGAATGTGTATTATGACTTATAATAACCATTAGAATGATCCTTAACATTGCATGGTACCCCAAGGGACGTACATGGTGTACCATGAGTACTTGGAGGTTCTAACAAGTGTAGAATGGTTAAGAAAGTGTTCTAAAGGCTTAGAATGGTCTAGGAATGTGTATTAGGACTTATAATAACCATTAGAATGATCCTAAACATAGCATGGTACCACAAGGGACGTAGAGGGTGTAGCATGAGTCCTTGTAGGTTCTAACAAGTGTAGAACGGCTAAGAGAGTATTCTAAAGTCTTAGAATGGTCTAGGAATGTGTATTAGGACTTATAAGAACCATTAGAATGATCCTTAACATTGCTCGAGTCCCCAAGGGGCGTAGAGGGTGCAGCATGAGTCCTTGGAGGTTCTAACAAGTGTAGAATGGTTAAGAGAGTATTATGAAGGCTTAGAATGGTCTAGGAATGTGTATTATGACTTATAATAACCATTAGAATGATCCTTAACATTGCATGGTACCCCAAGGGATGTAGAGGGTGTACCATGAGTACTTGGAGGTTCTAACAAGTGTAGAATGGTTAAGAGAGTGTTCTAAAGGCTTAGAATGGTCTAGGAATGTGTATTAGGACTTATAAGAACCATTAGAATGATCCTAAACATTGCTCGAGTCCCCAAGGGACGTAGAGGGTGCAGCATGAGTCCTTGGAGGTTCTAACAAGTGTAGAATGGTTAAGAGAGTGTTCTAAAGGCTTAGAATGGTCTAGGAATGTGTACTAGGACTTATAATAACCATTAGAATGATCCTAAACATTGCATGGTACCCCAAGGGACGTAGAGGGTGTAGCATGAGTCCTTGTAGGTTCTAACAAGTGTAGAACGGCTAAGAGAGTATTCTATAGTCTTAGAATGGTCTAGGAATGTGTATTAGGACTTATAAGAACCATTAGAATGATCCTAAACATTGTTCGAGTCCCCAGGGGACGTAGAGGGTGCAGCATGAGTCCTTGGAGGTTCTAACAAGTGTAGAATGGTTAAGAGAGTATTCTGAAGGCTTAGAATGGTCTAGGAATGTGTATTATGACTTATACTAACCATTAGAATGATCCTTAACATTGCATGGTACCCCAAGGGACGTAGAGGGTGTACCATGATTACTTGGAGGTTCTAACAAGTGTAGAATGGTTAAGAGAGTGTTCTAAAGGCTTAGAATGGTCTAGGAATGTGTATTAGGACTTATAAGAACCATTAGAATGATCCTAAACATTGCTCGAGTCCCCAAGGGACGTAGAGGCTGCAGCATGAGTCCTTGGAGGTTCTAACAAGTGTAGAATGGTTAAGAGAGTGTTCTAAAGGCTTAGAATGGTCTAGGAATGTGTATTAGGACTTATAATAACCATTAGAATGATCCTAAACATTGCATGGTACCACAAGGGACGTAGAGGGTGTAGCATGAGTCCTTGGAGGTTCTAACAAGTGTAGAATGGTTAAGAGAGTATTCTAAAGGCTTAGAATGGTCTAGGAATGTGTAATAGGACTTATAATAACCATTAGAATGATCCTAAACATTGCATGGTACCCCAAGGGACGTAGAGGGTGTAGCATGAGTCCTTGTAGGTTCTAACAAGTGTAGAACGGCTAAGAGAGTATTCTAAAGTCTTAGAATGGTCTAGGAATGTGTATTAGGACTTTTAAGAACCATTAGAATGATCCTAAACATTGCTCGAGTCCCCAAGGGACGTAGAGGGTGCAACATGAGTCCTTGGAGGTTCTAACAAGTGTAGAATGGTTAAGAGAGTATTCTGAAGGCTTAGAATGGTCTAGGAATGTGTATTATGACTTATAATAACCATTAGAATGATCCTTAACATTGCATGGTACCCCAAGGGACGTAGAGTGTGTACCATGAGTACTTGGAGGTTCTAACAAGTGTAGAATGGTTAAGAGAGTGTTCTAAAGGCTTAGAATGGTCTAGGAATGTTTATTAGGACTTATAATAACCATTAGAATGATCCTAAACATTGCATGGTACCACAAGGGACGTAGAGGGTGTAGCATGAGTCCTTGGAGGTTCTAACAAGTGTAGAATGGTTAAGAGAGTATTCTAAAGGCTTAGAATGGTCTAGGAATGTGTAATAGGACTTATAATAACCATTAGAATGATCCTAAACATTGCATGGTACCCCAAGGGACGTAGAGGGTGTAGCATGAGTCCTTGTAGGTTCTAACAAGTGTAGAACGGCTAAGAGAGTATTCTAAAGTCTTAGAATGGTCTAGGAATGTGTATTAGGACTTATAAGAACCATTAGAATGATCCTAAACATTGCTCGAGTCCCCAAGGGACGTAGAGGGTGCAGCATGAGTCCTTGGAGGTTCTAACAAGTGTAGAATGGTTAAGAGAGTATTCTGAAGGCTTAGAATGGTCTAGGAATGTGTATTATGACTTATAATAACCATTAGAATGATCCTTAACATTGCATGGTACCCCAAGGGACGTACATGGTGTACCATGAGTACTTGGAGGTTCTAACAAGTGTAGAATGGTTAAGAAAGTGTTCTAAAGGCTTAGAATGGTCTAGGAATGTGTATTAGGACTTATAATAACCATTAGAATGATCCTAAACATAGCATGGTACCACAAGGGACGTAGAGGGTGTAGCATGAGTCCTTGTAGGTTCTAACAAGTGTAGAACGGCTAAGAGAGTATTCTAAAGTCTTAGAATGGTCTAGGAATGTGTATTAGGACTTATAAGAACCATTAGAATGATCCTTAACATTGCTCGAGTCCCCAAGGGGCGTAGAGGGTGCAGCATGAGTCCTTGGAGGTTCTAACAAGTGTAGAATGGTTAAGAGAGTATTATGAAGGCTTAGAATGGTCTAGGAATGTGTATTATGACTTATAATAACCATTAGAATGATCCTTAACATTGCATGGTACCCCAAGGGATGTAGAGGGTGTACCATGAGTACTTGGAGGTTCTAACAAGTGTAGAATGGTTAAGAGAGTGTTCTAAAGGCTTAGAATGGTCTAGGAATGTGTATTAGGACTTATAAGAACCATTAGAATGATCCTAAACATTGCTCGAGTCCCCAAGGGACGTAGAGGGTGCAGCATGAGTCCTTGGAGGTTCTAACAAGTGTAGAATGGTTAAGAGAGTGTTCTAAAGGCTTAGAATGGTCTAGGAATGTGTACTAGGACTTATAATAACCATTAGAATGATCCTAAACATTGCATGGTACCCCAAGGGACGTAGAGGGTGTAGCATGAGTCCTTGTAGGTTCTAACAAGTGTAGAACGGCTAAGAGAGTATTCTATAGTCTTAGAATGGTCTAGGAATGTGTATTAGGACTTATAAGAACCATTAGAATGATCCTAAACATTGTTCGAGTCCCCAGGGGACGTAGAGGGTGCAGCATGAGTCCTTGGAGGTTCTAACAAGTGTAGAATGGTTAAGAGAGTATTCTGAAGGCTTAGAATGGTCTAGGAATGTGTATTATGACTTATACTAACCATTAGAATGATCCTTAACATTGCATGGTACCCCAAGGGACGTAGAGGGTGTACCATGATTACTTGGAGGTTCTAACAAGTGTAGAATGGTTAAGAGAGTGTTCTAAAGGCTTAGAATGGTCTAGGAATGTGTATTAGGACTTATAAGAACCATTAGAATGATCCTAAACATTGCTCGAGTCCCCAAGGGACGTAGAGGCTGCAGCATGAGTCCTTGGAGGTTCTAACAAGTGTAGAATGGTTAAGAGAGTATTCTGAAGGCTTAGAATCGTCTAGGAAAGTGTACTAGGACTTATAATAACCATTAGAATGATCCTAAACATTGCATGGTACCCCAAGGGAAGTAGAGGGTGTAGCATGAGTACTTGGAGGTTCTAATAAGTGTAGAATGGTTAAGAGAGTGTTCTAAAGTCTTAGAATGGTCTAGGAATGTGTATTAGGACTTATAATAACCATTAGAATGATCCTAAACATTGCTCGAGTCCCCAAGGGACGTAGAGGGTGCAGCATGAGTCCTTGGAGGTTCTAACAAGTGTAGAATGGTTAAGAGAGTATTCTGAAGGCTTAGAATGGTCTAGGAATGTGTATTATGACTTATAATAACCATTAGAATGATCCTTAACATTGCATGGTACCCCAAGGGACGTACATGGTGTACCATGAGTACTTGGAGGTTCTAACAAGTGTAGAATGGTTAAGAAAGTGTTCTAAAGGCTTAGAATGGTCTAGGAATGTGTATTAGGACTTATAATAACCATTAGAATGATCCTAAACATAGCATGGTACCACAAGGGACGTAGAGGGTGTAGCATGAGTCCTTGTAGGTTCTAACAAGTGTTGAACGGCTAAGAGAGTATTCTAAAGTCTTAGAATGGTCTAGGAATGTGTATTAGGACTTATAAGAACCATTAGAATGATCCTTAACATTGCTCGAGTCCCCAAGGGACGTAGAGGGTGCAGCATGAGTCCTTGGAGGTTCTAACAAGTGTAGAATGGTTAAGAGAGTATTATGAAGGCTTAGAATGGTCTAGCAATGTGTATTATGACTTATAATAACCATTAGAATGATCCTTAACATTGCATGGTACCCCAAGGGATGTAGAGGGTGTACCATGAGTACTTGGAGGTTCTAACAAGTGTAGAATGGTTAAGAGAGTGTTCTAAAGGCTTAGAATGGTCTAGGAATGTGTATTAGGACTTATAAGAACCATTAGAATGATCCTAAACATTGCTCGAGTCCCCAAGGGACGTAGAGGGTGCAACATGAGTCCTTGGAGGTTCTAACAAGTGTAGAATGGTTAAGAGAGTGTTCTAAAGGCTTAGAATGGTCTAGGAATGTGTACTAGGACTTATAATAACCATTAGAATGATCCTAAACATTGCATGGTACCCCAAGGGACGTAGAGGGTGTAGCATGAGTCCTTGTAGGTTCTAACAAGTGTAGAACGGCTAAGAGAGTATTCTATAGTCTTAGAATGGTCTAGGAATGTGTATTAGGACTTATAAGAACCATTAGAATGATCCTAAACATTGCTCGAGTCCCCAGGGGACGTAGAGGGTGCAGCATGAGTCCTTGGAGGTTCTAACAAGTGTAGAATGGTTAAGAGAGTATTCTGAAGGCTTAGAATGGTCTAGGAATGTGTATTATGACTTATACTAACCATTAGAATGATCCTTAACATTGCATGGTACCCCAAGGGACGTAGAGGGTGTACCATGAGTACTTGGAGGTTCTAACAAGTGTAGAATGGTTAAGAGAGTGTTCTATAGGCTTAGAATGGTCTAGGAATGTGTATTAGGACTTATAAGAACCATTAGAATGATCCTAAACATTGCTCGAGTCCCCAAGGGACGTAGAGGGTGCAGCATGAGTCCTTGGAGGTTCTAACAAGTGTAGAATGGTTAAGAGAGTATTCTGAAGGCTTAGAATCGTCTAGGAAAGTGTACTAGGACTTATAATAACCATTAGAATGATCCTAAACATTGCATGGTACCCCAAGGGAAGTAGAGGGTGTAGCATGAGTACTTGGAGGTTCTAATAAGTGTAGAATGGTTAAGAGAGTGTTCTAAAGTCTTAGAATGGTCTAGGAATGTGTATTACGACTTATAATAACCATTAGAATGATCCTAAACATTGCATGGTACCATAAGGGACGTAGAGGGTGTAGCATGAGTCCTTGGAGGTTCTAACAAGTGTAGAATGGTTAAGAGAGTGTTCTAAAGGCTTAGAATGGTCTAGGAATGTGTATTAGGACTTATAAGAACCATTAGAATGATCCTAAACATTGCTCGAGTCCCCAAGGGACGTAGAGGGTGCAGCATGAGTCCTTGGAGGTTCTAACAAGTGTAGAATGGTTAAGAGAGTGTTCTAAAGGCTTAGAATGGTCTAGGAATGTGTACTAGGACTTATAATAACCATTAGAATGATCCTAAACATTGCATGGTACCCCAAGGGACGTAGAGGGTGTAGCATGAGTCCTTGTAGGTTCTAACAAGTGTAGAACGGCTAAGAGAGTATTCTATAGTCTTAGAATGGTCTAGGAATGTGTATTAGGACTTATAAGAACCATTAGAATGATCCTAAACATTGCTCGAGTCCCCAAGGGACGTAGAGGGTGCAGCATGAGTCCTTGGAGGTTCTAACAAGTGTAGAATGGTTAAGAGAGTGTTCTAAAGGCTTAGAATGGTCTAGGAATGTGTACTAGGACTTATAATAACCATTAGAATGATCCTAAACATTGCATGGTACCCCAAGGGACGTAGAGGGTGTAGCATGAGTCCTTGTAGGTTCTAACAAGTGTAGAACGGCTAAGAGAGTATTCTAAAGTCTTAGAATGGTCTAGGAATGTGTATTAGGACTTATAAGAACCATTAGAATGATCCTTAACATTGCTCGAGTCCCCAAGGGACGTAGAGGGTGCAGCATGAGTCCTTGGAGGTTCTAACAAGTGTAGAATGGTTAAGAGAGTATTATGAAGGCTTAGAATGGTCTAGCAATGTGTATTATGACTTATAATAACCATTAGAATGATCCTTAACATTGCATGGTACCCCAAGGGATGTAGAGGGTGTACCATGAGTACTTGGAGGTTCTAACAAGTGTAGAATGGTTAAGAGAGTGTTCTAAAGGCTTAGAATGGTCTAGGAATGTGTATTAGGACTTATAAGAACCATTAGAATGATCCTAAACATTGCTCGAGTCCCCAAGGGACGTAGAGGGTGCAACATGAGTCCTTGGAGGTTCTAACAAGTGTAGAATGGTTAAGAGAGTGTTCTAAAGGCTTAGAATGGTCTAGGAATGTGTACTAGGACTTATAATAACCATTAGAATGATCCTAAACATTGCATGGTACCCCAAGGGACGTAGAGGGTGTAGCATGAGTCCTTGTAGGTTCTAACAAGTGTAGAACGGCTAAGAGAGTATTCTATAGTCTTAGAATGGTCTAGGAATGTGTATTAGGACTTATAAGAACCATTAGAATGATCCTAAACATTGCTCGAGTCCCCAGGGGACGTAGAGGGTGCAGCATGAGTCCTTGGAGGTTCTAACAAGTGTAGAATGGTTAAGAGAGTATTCTGAAGGCTTAGAATGGTCTAGGAATGTGTATTATGACTTATACTAACCATTAGAATGATCCTTAACATTGCATGGTACCCCAAGGGACGTAGAGGGTGTACCATGAGTACTTGGAGGTTCTAACAAGTGTAGAATGGTTAAGAGAGTGTTCTAAAGGCTTAGAATGGTCTAGGAATGTGTATTAGGACTTATAAGAACCATTAGAATGATCCTAAACATTGCTCGAGTCCCCAAGGGACGTAGAGGGTGCAGCATGAGTCCTTGGAGGTTCTAACAAGTGTAGAATGGTTAAGAGAGTATTCTGAAGGCTTAGAATCGTCTAGGAAAGTGTACTAGGACTTATAATAACCATTAGAATGATCCTAAACATTGCATGGTACCCCAAGGGAAGTAGAGGGTGTAGCATGAGTACTTGGAGGTTCTAATAAGTGTAGAATGGTTAAGAGAGTGTTCTAAAGTCTTAGAATGGTCTAGGAATGTGTATTACGACTTATAATAACCATTAGAATGATCCTAAACATTGCATGGTACCATAAGGGACGTAGAGGGTGTAGCATGAGTCCTTGGAGGTTCTAACAAGTGTAGAATGGTTAAGAGAGTATTCTAAAGGCTTAGAATGGTCTAGGAATGTGTAATAGGACTTATAATAACCATTAGAATGATCCTAAACATTGCATGGTACCCCAAGGGACGTAGAGGGTGTACCATGAGTACTTGGAGGTTCTAACAAGTGTAGAATGGTTAAGAGAGTGTTCTAAAGGCTTAGAATGGTCTAGGAATGTGTATTAGGACTTATAAGAACCATTAGAATGATCCTAAACATTGCTCGAGTCCCCAAGGGACGTAGAGGGTGCAGCATGAGTCCTTGGAGGTTCTAACAAGTGTAGAATGGTTAAGAGAGTGTTCTAAAGGCTTAGAATGGTCTAGGAATGTGTACTAGGACTTATAATAACCATTAGAATGATCCTAAACATTGCATGGTACCCCAAGGGACGTAGAGGGTGTAGCATGAGTCCTTGTAGGTTCTAACAAGTGTAGAACGGCTAAGAGAGTATTCTATAGTCTTAGAATGGTCTAGGAATGTGTATTAGGACTTATAAGAACCATTAGAATGATCCTAAACATTGCTCGAGTACCCAAGGGACGTAGAGGGTGCAGCATGAGTCCTTGGAGGTTCTAACAAGTGTAGAATGGTTAAGAGAGTATTCTGAAGGCTTAGAATGGTCTAGGAATGTGTATTATGACTTATACTAACCATTAGAATGATCCTTAACATTGCATGGTACCCCAAGGGACGTAGAGGGTGTACCATGAGTACTTGGAGGTTCTAACAAGTGTAGAATGGTTAAGAGAGTGTTCTAAAGGCTTAGAATGGTCTAGGAATGTGTATTAGGACTTATAAGAACCATTAGAATGATCCTAAACATTGCTCGAGTCCCCAAGGGACGTAGAGGGTGCAGCATGAGTCCTTGGAGGTTCTAACAAGTGTAGAATGGTTAAGAGAGTATTCTGAAGGCTTAGAATCGTCAAGGAAAGTGTACTAGGACTTATAATAACCATTAGAATGATCCTAAACATTGCATTGTACCCCAAGGGAAGTAGAGGGTGTAGCATGAGTACTTGGAGGTTCTAACAAGTGTAGAATGGTTAAGAGAGTGTTCTAAAGGCTTAGAATGGTCTAGGAATGTGTATTAGGACTTATAATAACCATTAGAATGATCCTAAACATTGCATGGTACCACAAGGGACGTAGAGGGTGTAGCATGAGTCCTTGGAGGTTCTAACAAGTGTAGAATGGTTAAGAGAGTATTCTAAAGGCTTAGAATGGTCTAGGAATGTGTATTAGGACTTATAAGAACCATTAGAATGATCCTAAACATTGCTCGAGTCCCCAAGGGACGTAGAGGGTGCAGCATGAGTCCTTGGAGGTTCTAACAAGTGTACAATGGTTAAGAGAGTATTCTGAAGGCTTAGAATCGTCAAGGAAAGTGTACTAGGACTTATCATAACCATTAGAATGATCCTAAACATTGCATTGTACCCCAAGGGAAGTAGAGGGTGTAGCATGAGTACTTGGAGGTTCTAACAAGTGTAGAATGGTTAAGAGAGTGTTCTAAAGGCTTAGAATGGTCTAGGAATGTGTATTAGGACTTATAATAACCATTAGAATGATCCTAAACATTGCATGGTACCACAAGGGACGTAGAGGGTGCAGCATGAGTCCTTGGAGGTTCTAACAAGTGTAGAATGGCTAAGAGAGTATTCTGAAGGCTTAGAATGGTCTAGGAATGTGTATTATGACTTATACTAACCATTAGAATGATCCTAAACATTGCTCGAGTCCCCAAGGGACGTAGAGGGTGCAACATGAGTCCTTGGAGGTTCTAACAAGTGTAGAATGGTTAAGAGAGTATTCTGAAGGCTTAGAATGGTCTAGGAATGTGTATTATGACTTATAATAACCATTAGAATGATCCTTAACATTGCATGGTACCCCAAGGGACGTAGAGTGTGTACCATGAGTACTTGGAGGTTCTAACAAGTGTAGAATGGTTAAGAGAGTGTTCTAAAGGCTTAGAATGGTCTAGGAATGTTTATTAGGACTTATAATAACCATTAGAATGATCCTAAACATTCCATGGTACCACAAGGGACGTAGAGGGTGTAGCATGAGTCCTTGGAGGTTCTAACAAGTGTAGAATGGTTAAGAGAGTATTCTAAAGGCTTAGAATGGTCTAGGAATGTGTAATAGGACTTATAATAACCATTAGAATGATCCTAAACATTGCATGGTACCCCAAGGGACGTAGAGGGTGTAGCATGAGTCCTTGTAGGTTCTAACAAGTGTAGAACGGCTAAGAGAGTATTCTAAAGTCTTAGAATGGTCTAGGAATGTGTATTAGGACTTATAAGAACCATTAGAATGATCCTAAACATTGCTCGAGTCCCCAAGGGACGTAGAGGGTGCAGCATGAGTCCTTGGAGGTTCTAACAAGTGTAGAATGGTTAAGAGAGTATTCTGAAGGCTTAGAATGGTCTAGGAATGTGTATTATGACTTATAATAACCATTAGAATGATCCTTAACATTGCATGGTACCCCAAGGGACGTAGAGGGTGTACCATGAGTTCTTGGAGGTTCTAATAAGTGTAGAATGGTTAAGAGAGTATTCTAAAGGCTTAGAATGGTATAAGAATGTGTAATAGGACTTATAATAACCATTAGAACTATAATAAACATTGCATGGTACCCTAAGGGACGCAGATGGTGTACCATGAGTCCTTGGAGGTTCTAACAAGTGTAGAATGGTTAAGTGAGTATTCTAAAGGCATAGAGTGGTCTAGGAATGTGTATTAGGACTTATAAGAACCAATAGAATGATCCTAAACATTGCTCGAGTCCCCAAGGGACATAGAGGGTGTAGCTTGAGTCCTTGGAGGTTCTAATAAGTGTAAAATGGTTAAGAGAGTATTCTAAAGGCTTAGAATGGTCTAGGAATGTGTATCAGGACTTATAAGAACCGTTAGAATGATCCTAAACATTGCATGGTACCCCAAGGGACGTAGAGGGTGTACCATGAGTTCTTGGAGGTTCTAACAAGTATAGAATGGTTAAGAGAGTATTCTAAAGGCTTAGAATGGTCTAGGAATGTGTACTAGGACTTATAATGACCATTAGAATGATCCTAAACATTGCATGGTACCCCAAGGGATGTAGAGGGTGTAGCATGAGTTCTTAGAGGTTCTAACAAGTGTAGAATGGTTAAGAGAGTATTCTAAAGGCTTAGAATGGTCTAGGAATGTGTATTAGGACTTATAATAACCATTAGAATGATCCTAAACATTGCATGGTACCCCAAGGGAAGTAGAGGGTGTAGCATGAGTCCTTGGGACTTATAATAACCATTAGAATGATCCTAAACATTGCTTGGTACCACAAGGGACGTAGAGGGTGTAGCATGAGTCCTTGGAGGTTCTAACAAGTGTAGAATGGTTAAGAGAGTGTTCTAAAGGCTTAGAATGGTCCAGGAATGTGTATTAGGACTTATAATAACCATTAGAATGATCCTAAACATTGCATGGTACCACAAGGGACGTAGAGGGTGTAGCATGAGTCCTTGGAGGTTCTAACAATTGTAGAATGGTTAAGAGAATATTCTGAAGGCTTAGAACGGTCTAGGAATGTGTATTATGACTTATAATAACCATTAGAATGATCCTTAACATTGCATGGTACCCCAAGGGACGTAGAGGGTGTACCATGAGTCCTTGGAGGTTCTAATAAGTGTAGAGTGGTTAAGAGAGTATTCTAAAGGCTTAGAATGGTATAGGAATGTGTAATAGGACTTATAATAACCGTTAGAACTATCCTAAACATTGCATGGTGCCCCAAGGGACGTAGATGGTGTACCATGAGTCCTCGGAGGTTCTAACAAGTGTAGAATGGTTAAGTGAGTATTCTAAAGGCATAGAATGGTCTAGGAATGTGTATTAGGACTTATAAGAACCATTAGAATGATCCTAAACATTGCTCGAGTCCCCGAGGGACGTAGAGGGTGCAACATGAGTCCTTGGAGGTTCTACTAGTGTAGAATGGTTAAGAGAGTATTCTAAAGGCTTAGAATGGTCTAGGAATGTGTACTAGGAATTATAAGAACCATTAGAATGATCCTAATCATTGCATGGTACCCCAAGGGACGTAGAGGGTGTACCATGAGTCCTTGGAGGTTCTAACAAGTGTAGAATTGTTAAGAGAGTATTCTAAAGGCTTAGAATGGTCTAAGAATGTGTAATAGGACTTATAATAACCATTAGAATGATCCTAAACAATGCTTGAGTCCCCAAGGGACGTAGAGGGTGTACCATGAGTCCTTGGAGGTTCTAACAAGTGTAGAATGGTTAAGAGAGTATTGTAAAGGCTTAGAATGGTGTAGGAATGTGTTTTAGGACTTATAAGAACCATTAGAATGATCCTAAACATTGCATGGTACCCCAAGGGACGTAGATGGTGTACCATGAGTCCTTGGAGGTTCTAACAAGTGTAGAATGGTTAAGTGAGTATTCTAAAGGCATAGAATGGTCTAGGAATGTGTATTAGGACTTATAAGAACCATTAGAATGATCCTAAATATTGCATGGTACCCCAAGGGACGTGGAGGGTGTACCATGAGTCCTTGGAGGTTCTAACAAGTGTAGAATAGTTAAGAGAGTATTCTAAAGGCTTAGAATGGTCTAGGAATGTGTAATAGGACTTATAATAACCATTAGAATGATCCTAAGCAATGCTTGCGTCCCCAAGGGACGTAGAGGGTGTACCATGAGTCCTTGGAGGTTCTAACAAGTGTAGAATGGTTAAGAGAGTGTTCTAAAGGCTTAGAATGGTCTTGGAATGTGTATTAGGACTTATAAGAACCGTTAGAATGATCCTAAACATTGCTCGAGTCCCCAAGGGACGTAGAGGGTGCAGCATGAGTCCTTGGAGGTTCTAATAAGTGTAGAATGGTTAAGAGAGTATTCTAAAGGCTTAGAATGATCTAGGAAAGTGTACTAGGACTTATAATAACCATTAGAATGATCCTAAACATTGCATGGTACCCCAAGGGAAGTAGAGGGTGTAGCATGAGTCCTTGGGACTTATAATAACCATTAGAATGATCCTAAACATTGCATGGTACCCCAAGGGAAGTACAGGGTGTAGTATGACACCTCGGAGGTTCTAACAAGTGCAGAATGATTAAGAGAGTATTCTAAAGGCTTAGAATGGTCTTTGAAAGTGTACTAGGACTTATAATAACCATTAGAATGATCCTAAACATTGCATGGTACCCCAAGGGAAGTAGAGCGTGTAGCATGAGTCCTTGGGACTTATAATAACCATTAGAATGATCCTAAACATTGCATGGTACCCCAAGGGAAGTAGAGGGTGTAGCATGACTCCTCGGAGGTTCTAACAAGTGTAGAATGGTTAAGAGAGTGTTCTAAAGGCTTAGAATGGTCTAGGAATTTGTATTAGGACTTATAATAACCATTAGAATGATCCTAAACATTGCATGGTACCACAAGGGACGTAGAGGGTGTAGCATGAGTCCCTGGAGGTTCTAACAAGTGTAGAATGGTTAAGAGAGTATTCTAAAGGCTTAGAATGGTATAGGAATGTGTAATAGGACTTATAATAACCATTAGAACTATCCTAAACATTGCATGGTACCCCAAGGGACGTAGATGGTGTAGCATGAGTCCTTGGAGGTTCTAACAAGTGTAGAATGGTTAAGAGAGTATTCTAAAGGCTTAGAATGGTATAGGAATGTGTAATAGGACTTATAATAACCATTAGAACTATCCTAAACATTGCATGGTACCCCAAGGGACGTAGATGGTGTACCATGAGTCCTTGGAGGTTCTAGCAAGTGTAGAATGCTTAAGTGAGTATTCTAAAGGCATAGATTGGTCTAGGAATGTGTAATAGGACTTGTAATAACCATTAGAACTATCCTAAACATTGCATGGTACCCCAAGGGATGTAGATGGTGTACCATGAGTCCTTGGAGGTTCTAACAAGTGTAGAATGGTTAAGTGAGTATTCTAAAGGCATAGAATGGTCTAGGAATGTGTATTAGGACTTATAAGAACCATTAGAATGATCCTAAATATTGCATGGTACCCGAAGGGACGTAGAGGGTGTACCATGAGTCCTTCGAGGTTCTAACATGTGTAGAATAGTTAAGAGAGTATTCTAAAGGCTTAGAATGGTCTAGGAATGTGTAATAGGACTTATAATAACCATTAGAATGATCCTAAACAATGCTTGAGTCCCCAAGGGACGTAGAGGGTGTAGCATGAGTCCTTGGAGGTTCTAACAAGTGTAGAATGGTTAAGAGAGTACTCTAAAGGCTTAGAATGGTCTAGGAATGTGTAATAGGACTTATAATAACCATTAGAACTATCCTAAACATTGTTCGATTCCCCAAGGGACGTAGAGGGTGCAGCATGAGTCCTTGGAGGTTCTAATAAGTGTAGAATGGTTAAGAGAGTATTCTTAAGGCTTAGAATGGTCAAGGAAAGTGTACTAGGACTTATAATAACCATTAGAATGATCCTAAACATTGCATGGTACCCCAAGGGAAGTAGAGGGTGTAGCATGAGTACTTGGAGGTTCTAACAAGTGTAGAATGGTTAAGAGAGTGTTCTAAAGGCTTAGAATGGTCTAGGAATGTGTATTAGGACTTATAATAACCATTAGAATGATCCTAAAAATTGCATGGTACCGCAAGGGACGTAGAGGGTGTAGCATGAGTCCTTGTAGGTTCTAACAAGTGTAGAATGGTTAAGAGAATTCTAAAGGCTTAGAATGGTCTAGGAATGTGTATTAGGACTTATAATAACCATTAGAATGATCCTAAACAATGCATGGTACCACAAGGGACGTAGAGAGTGTAGCATGAGTCCTTGGAGGTTCTAATAAGAGTAGATGGTTAAGAGAGTATTCTAAAGGCTTAGAATGGTCTAGGAATATGTAGTAGGACTTATAAGAACCATTAGAATGATCCTAAACAATGAATGGTACCCCAAGGGATGAAGAGGGTGTACCATGAATCCTTGGAGGTTCTAACAAGTGTAGAATGGTTAAGAGAGTATTCTAAATGCTTAGAATGGTCTAGGAATGTGTAATAGGACTTATAATAACCATTAGAATGATCGTAAACAATGCTTGAGTCCCCAAGGGACGTAGAGGGTGTAGCATGAGTCCTTGGAGGTTATAACAAGTGTAGAATGGTTAAGATTGTATTCTAAAGGCTTAGAATGGTCTAGGAATGTGTATTAGGACTTATAAGAACCATTAGAATGATCCTAAACATTGTTCGAATCCCCAAGGGACGTAGAGGGTGTAGCATGAGTCCTTGGAGGTTCTAATAAGTGTAGAATGGTTAAGAGAGTATTCTAAAGGCTTAGAATGGTCTAGGAATGTGTACTAGGACTTATAATAACCATTAGAATGATCCTAAACATTGCATGGTACCCCAAGGGATGTAGAGGGTGTAGCATGAGTCCCTGTAGGTTCTAACAAGTGTAGAATGGTTAAGAGAGTATTCTAAAGGCTTAGAATGGTCTAGGAATGTGTATTAGGACTTATAATAACCATTGGAATGATCCTAAACATTGCATGGTACCACAAGGGACGTAGAGGGTGTAGCATGAGTCCTTGTAGGTTCTAACAAGTGTAGAATGGTTAAGAGAGTATTCTAAAGGCTTAGAATGGTCTAGGAATGTGTATTAGGACTTATAAGAACCATTAGAATGATCCTAAACATTGCATGGTACCACAAGGGACGTAGAGAGTGTAGCATGAGTCCTTGGAGGTTCTAATAAGAGTAGAATGGTTAAGAGAGTATTCTAAAGGCTTAGAATGGTCTAGGAATGTGTAGTAGGACTTATAAGAACCATTAGAATGATCCTAAACATTGCATGGTACCACAAGGGACGTAGAGGGTGTAGCATGAGTCCTTGGAGGTACTAATAAGTGTAGAATGGTTAAGAGAGTATTCTAAAGGCTTAGAATGGTCTAGGAATGTGTATTAGGACTTATAAGAACCATTAGAATGATCCTAAACATTGTTCGAATCCCCAAGGGACATAGAGGGTGTAGCATGAGTCCTTGGAGGTTCTAATAAGTGTAGAATGGTTAAGAGAGTATTCTAAAGGCTTAGAATGGTCTAGGAATGTGTACTAGGACTTATAATTACCATTGGAATGATCCTAAACATTGCATGGTACCCCAAGGGACGTAGAGGGTGTAGCATGAGTCCTTGTAGGTTCTAACAAGTGTAGAATGGTTAAGAGAGTATTCTAAAGGCTTAGAATGGTCTAGGAATGTGTATTAGGACTTATAATAACCATTGGAATGATCCTAAACATTGCATGGTACCACAAGGGTCGTAGAGGGTGCAGCATGAGTCCTTGTAGGTTCTAACAAGTGTAGAATGGTTAAGAGAGTATTCTAAAGGCTTAGAATGGTCTAGGAAAGTGTATTAGGACTTATAAGAACCATTAGAATGATCCTAAACATTGTTCGAATCCCCAAGGGACATAGAGGGTGTAGCATGAGTCCTTGGAGGTTCTAATAAGTGTAGAATGGTTAAGAGAGTATTCTAAAGGCTTAGAATGGTCTAGGAATGTGTACTAGGACTTATAATTACCATTGGAATGATCCTAAACATTGCATGGTACACCAAGGGACGTAGAGGGTGTAGCATGAGTCCTTGTAGGTTCTAACAAGTGTAGAATGGTTAAGAGAGTATTCTAAAGGCTTAGAATGGTCTAGGAATGTGTATTAGGACTTATAATAACCATTGGAATGATCCTAAACATTGCATGGTACCACAAGGGACGTAGAGGGTGTAGCATGAGTCCTTGTCGGTTCTAACAAGTGTAGAATGGTTAAGAGAGTATTCTAAAGGCTTAGAATGGTCTAGGAATGTGTATTAGGACTTATAAGAACCATTAGAATGATCCTAAACATTGTTCGAGTCCCCAAGGGACATAGAGGGTGTAGCAAGAGTCCTTGGAGGTTCTAATAAGAGTAGAATGGTTAAGAGAGTATTCTAAAGGCTTAGAATGGTCTAGGAATGTGTATTAGGACTTATAAGAACCATTAGAATGATCCTAAACATTGCTCGAGTCCCCAAGGGACATAGAGGGTGTAGGATGAGTCCTTGGAGGTTCGAATAAGTGTAGAATGGTTAAGTGAGTATTCTAAAGGCTTAGAATGGTCTAGGAATGTGTATTAGGACTTATAAGAACCATTAGAATGATCCTAAGCAATGCATGGTACCCCAAGGGACGTAGAGGGTGTAGCATGAGTCCTTGTAGGTTCTAACAAGTGTAGAATGGTTAAGAGAGTATTCTAAAGGCTTAGAATGGTCTAGGAATGTGTATTAGGACTTATAATAACCATTGGAATGATCCTAAACATTGCATGGTACCACAAGGGACGTAGAGGGTGTAGCATGAGTCCTTGTAGGTTCTAACAAGTGTAGAATGGTTAAGAGAGTATTCTAAAGGCTTAGAATGGTCTAGGAATGTGTATTAGGACTTATAAGAACCATTAGAATGATCCTAAACATTGTTCGAGTCCCCAAGGGACATAGAGGGTGTAGCAAGAGTCCATGGAGGTTCTAATAAGAGTAGAATGGTTAAGAGAGTATTCTAAAGGCTTAGAATGGTCTAGGAATGTGTATTAGGACTTATAAGAACCATTAGAATGATCCTAAACATTGCTCGAGTCCCCAAGGGACATAGAGGGTGTAGGATGAGTCCTTGGAGGTTCGAATAAGTGTAGAATGGTTAAGTGAGTATTCTAAAGGCTTAGAATGGTCTAGGAATGTGTATTAGGACTTATAAGAACCATTAGAATGATCCTAAGCAATGCATGGTACCCCAAGGGACGTAGAGGGTGTAGCATGAGTACTTGGAGGTTCTAACAAGTGTAGAATGGTTAAGAGAGTGTTCTAAAGGCTTAGAATGGTCTAGGAATGTGTATTAGGACTTATAATAACCATTAGAATGATCCTAAACATTGCATGGTACCACAAGGGACGTAGAGGGTGTAGCATGAGTCCTTGTAGGTTCTAACAAGTGTAGAATGGTTAAGAGAATTCTAAAGGCTTAGAATGGTCTAGGAATGTGTATTAGGACTTATAATAACCATTAGAATGATCCTAAACAATGCATGGTACCCCAAGGGCCGTAGAGGGTGTAGCATGAGTCCTTGTAGGTTCTAACAAGGGTAGAATGGTTAAGAGAGTATTCTAAAGGCTTAGAATGGTCTAGGAATGTGTATTAGGACTTATAATAACCATTAGAATGATCCTAAACATTGCATGGTACCGCAAGGGACGTAGAGGGTGTAGCATGAGTCCTTGTAGGTTGTAACAAGTGTAGAATGGTTAAGAGAATTCTAAAGGCTTAGAATGGTCTAGGAATGTGTATTAGGACTTATAATAACCATTAGAATGATCCTAAATAATGCATGGTACCCCAAGGGACGTAGAGGGTGTAGCATGAGTCCTTGTAGGTTCTAACAAGTGTAGAATGGTTAAGAGAATTCTAAAGGCTTAGAATGGTCTAGGAATGTGTACTAGGACTTTTTCGAACCGTTAGAATGATCCTGAACATTGCTAGAGTCCCCAAGGGACGTAGAGGGTGTAGCATGAGTCCTTGGAGGTTCTAATAAGTGTCGAATGGTTAAGAGATTATTCTAATGGCTTAGAATGGTCTAGGAATGTGTAATAGGACTTATAATAACCATTAGAACTATCCTAAACATTGCATGGTACCCCAAGGGACGTAGAGGGTGTACCATGAGTCCTTGGAGGTTCTAACAAGTGTAGAATGGTTAAGTGAGTATTCTAAAGGCTTAGAATGGTTTAGGAATGTGTATTAGGACTTATAATAACCATTAGAATGATCCTAAACAATGCATGGTACCCCAAGGGACGTAGAGGGTGTAGCATGAGTCCTTGTAGGTTCTAACAAGTGTAGAATGGTTAAGAGAGTATTCTAAAGGCTTAGAATGGTCTAGGAATGTGTATTAGGACTTATAATAACAATTAGAATGATCCTAAACAATGCATGGTACCCCAAGGGACGTATAGGGTGTAGCATGAGTCCTTGGAGGTTCTAACAAGTGTAGAATGGTTAAGAGAGTATTCTAAAGGCTAATAATGGTCTAGGAATGTGTAATAGGACTTATAAGAACCATTAGAATGATCCTAAACATTGCATGGTACCCCAAGGGACGTAGAGGGTGTACCATGAGTCCTTGAGATTCTAACAAGTGTAGAATGGTTAAGAGAGTATTCTAAAGGCTTAGAATGGTCTAGGAATGTGTACTAGGACTTATAATAACCATTAGAATGATCCTAAACATTGTTCGAGTCCCCAAGGGACATAGAGGGTGTAGCAAGAGTCCTTGGAGGTTCTAATAAGAGTAGAATGGTTAAGAGAGTATTCTAAAGGCTTAGAATGGTCTAGGAATGTGTATTAGGACTTATAAGAACCATTAGAATGATCCTAAACATTGCTCGAGTCCCCAAGGGACATAGAGGGTGTAGGATGAGTCCTTGGAGGTTCGAATAAGTGTAGAATGGTTAAGTGAGTATTCTAAAGGCTTAGAATGGTCTAGGAATGTGTATTAGGACTTATAAGAACCATTAGAATGATCCTAAGCAATGCATGGTACCCCAAGGGACGTAGAGGGTGTAGCATGAGTACGTGGAGGTTCTAACAAGTGTAGAATGGTTAAGAGAGTGTTCTAAAGGCTTAGAATGGTCTAGGAATGTGTATTAGGACTTATAATAACCATTAGAATGATCCTAAACATTGCATGGTACCACAAGGGACGTAGAGGGTGTAGCATGAGTCCTTGTAGGTTCTAACAAGTGTAGAATGGTTAAGAGAATTCTAAAGGCTTAGAATGGTCTAGGAATGTGTATTAGGACTTATAATAACCATTAGAATGATCCTAAACAATGCATGGTACCCCAAGGGACGTAGAGGGTGTAGCATGAGTCCTTGTAGGTTCTAACAAGGGTAGAATGGTTAAGAGAGTATTCTAAAGGCTTAGAATGGTCTAGGAATGTGTATTAGGACTTATAATAACCATTAGAATGATCCTAAACATTGCATGGTACCGCAAGGGACGTAGAGGGTGTAGCATGAGTCCTTGTAGGTTGTAACAAGTGTAGAATGGTTAAGAGAATTCTAAAGGTTTAGAATGGTCTAGGAATGTGTATTAGGACTTATAATAACCATTAGAATGATCCTAAATAATGCATGGTACCCCAAGGGACGTAGAGGGTGTAGCATGAGTCCTTGTAGTTTCTAACAAGTGTAGAATGGTTAAGAGAATTCTAAAGGCTTAGAATGGTCTAGGAATGTGTATTAGGACTTTTTCGAACCGTTAGAATGATCCTGAACATTGCTAGAGTCCCCAAGGGACGTAGAGGGTGTAGCATGAGTCCTTGGAGGTTCTAATAAGTGTCGAATGGTTAAGAGATTATTCTAATGGCTTAGAATGGTCTAGGAATGTGTAATAGGACTTATAATAACCATTAGAACTATCCTAAACATTGCATGGTACCCCAAGGGACGTAGAGGGTGTACCATGAGTCCTTGGAGGTTCTAACAAGTGTAGAATGGTTAAGTGAGTATTCTAAAGGCTTAGAATGGTTTAGGAATGTGTATTAGGAATTATAATAACCATTAGAATGATCCTAAACAATGCATGGTACCCCAAGGGACGTAGAGGGTGTAGCATGAGTCCTTGTAGGTTCTAACAAGTGTAGAATGGTTAAGAGAGTATTCTAAAGGCTTAGAATGGTCTAGGAATGTGTATTAGGACTTATAATAACCATTAGAATGATCCTAAACAATGCATGGTACCCCAAGGGACGTATAGGGTGTAGCATGAGTCCTTGAAGGTTCTAACAAGTGTAGAATGGTTAAGAGAGTATTCTAAAGGCTAATAATGGTCTAGGAATGTGTAATAGGACTTATAAGAACCATTAGAATGATCCTAAACATTGTTCGAGTCCCCAAGGGACATAGAGGGTGTAGCAAGAGTCCATGGAGGTTCTAATAAGAGTAGAATGGTTAAGAGAGTATTCTAAAGGCTTAGAATGGTCTAGGAATGTGTATTAGGACTTATAAGAACCATTAGAATGATCCTAAACATTGTTCGAGTCCCCAAGGGACATAGAGGGTGTAGCAAGAGTCCTTGGAGGTTCTAATAAGAGTAGAATGGTTAAGAGAGTATTCTAAAGGCTTAGAATGGTCTAGGAATGTGTATTAGGACTTATAAGAACCATTAGAATGATCCTAAACATTGCTCGAGTCCCCAAGGGACATAGAGGGTGTAGGATGAGTCCTTGGAGGTTCGAATAAGTGTAGAATGGTTAAGTGAGTATTCTAAAGGCTTAGAATGGTCTAGGAATGTGTATTAGGACTTATAAGAACCATTAGAATGATCCTAAGCAATGCATGGTACCCCAAGGGACGTAGAGGGTGTAGCATGAGTCCTTGTAGGTTCTAACAAGTGTAGAATGGTTAAGAGAGTATTCTAAAGGCTTAGAATGGTCTAGGAATGTGTATTAGGACTTATAATAACCATTGGAATGATCCTAAACATTGCATGGTACCACAAGGGACGTAGAGGGTGTAGCATGAGTCCTTGTAGGTTCTAACAAGTGTAGAATGGTTAAGAGAGTATTCTAAAGGCTTAGAATGGTCTAGGAATGTGTATTAGGACTTATAAGAACCATTAGAATGATCCTAAACATTGTTCGAGTCCCCAAGGGACATAGAGGGTGTAGCAAGAGTCCATGGAGGTTCTAATAAGAGTAGAATGGTTAAGAGAGTATTCTAAAGGCTTAGAATGGTCTAGGAATGTGTATTAGGACTTATAAGAACCATTAGAATGATCCTAAACATTGCTCGAGTCCCCAAGGGACATAGAGGGTGTAGGATGAGTCCTTGGAGGTTCGAATAAGTGTAGAATGGTTAAGTGAGTATTCTAAAGGCTTAGAATGGTCTAGGAATGTGTATTAGGACTTATAAGAACCATTAGAATGATCCTAAGCAATGCATGGTACCCCAAGGGACGTAGAGGGTGTAGCATGAGTACTTGGAGGTTCTAACAAGTGTAGAATGGTTAAGAGAGTGTTCTAAAGGCTTAGAATGGTCTAGGAATGTGTATTAGGACTTATAATAACCATTAGAATGATCCTAAACATTGCATGGTACCACAAGGGACGTAGAGGGTGTAGCATGAGTCCTTGTAGGTTCTAACAAGTGTAGAATGGTTAAGAGAATTCTAAAGGCTTAGAATGGTCTAGGAATGTGTATTAGGACTTATAATAACCATTAGAATGATCCTAAACAATGCATGGTACCCCAAGGGCCGTAGAGGGTGTAGCATGAGTCCTTGTAGGTTCTAACAAGGGTAGAATGGTTAAGAGAGTATTCTAAAGGCTTAGAATGGTCTAGGAATGTGTATTAGGACTTATAATAACCATTAGAATGATCCTAAACATTGCATGGTACCGCAAGGGACGTAGAGGGTGTAGCATGAGTCCTTGTAGGTTGTAACAAGTGTAGAATGGTTAAGAGAATTCTAAAGGCTTAGAATGGTCTAGGAATGTGTATTAGGACTTATAATAACCATTAGAATGATCCTAAATAATGCATGGTACCCCAAGGGACGTAGAGGGTGTAGCATGAGTCCTTGTAGGTTCTAACAAGTGTAGAATGGTTAAGAGAATTCTAAAGGCTTAGAATGGTCTAGGAATGTGTACTAGGACTTTTTCGAACCGTTAGAATGATCCTGAACATTGCTAGAGTCCCCAAGGGACGTAGAGGGTGTAGCATGAGTCCTTGGAGGTTCTAATAAGTGTCGAATGGTTAAGAGATTATTCTAATGGCTTAGAATGGTCTAGGAATGTGTAATAGGACTTATAATAACCATTAGAACTATCCTAAACATTGCATGGTACCCCAAGGGACGTAGAGGGTGTACCATGAGTCCTTGGAGGTTCTAACAAGTGTAGAATGGTTAAGTGAGTATTCTAAAGGCTTAGAATGGTTTAGGAATGTGTATTAGGACTTATAATAACCATTAGAATGATCCTAAACAATGCATGGTACCCCAAGGGACGTAGAGGGTGTAGCATGAGTCCTTGTAGGTTCTAACAAGTGTAGAATGGTTAAGAGAGTATTCTAAAGGCTTAGAATGGTCTAGGAATGTGTATTAGGACTTATAATAACAATTAGAATGATCCTAAACAATGCATGGTACCCCAAGGGACGTATAGGGTGTAGCATGAGTCCTTGGAGGTTCTAACAAGTGTAGAATGGTTAAGAGAGTATTCTAAAGGCTAATAATGGTCTAGGAATGTGTAATAGGACTTATAAGAACCATTAGAATGATCCTAAACATTGCATGGTACCCCAAGGGACGTAGAGGGTGTACCATGAGTCCTTGAGATTCTAACAAGTGTAGAATGGTTAAGAGAGTATTCTAAAGGCTTAGAATGGTCTAGGAATGTGTACTAGGACTTATAATAACCATTAGAATGATCCTAAACATTGTTCGAGTCCCCAAGGGACATAGAGGGTGTAGCAAGAGTCCTTGGAGGTTCTAATAAGAGTAGAATGGTTAAGAGAGTATTCTAAAGGCTTAGAATGGTCTAGGAATGTGTATTAGGACTTATAAGAACCATTAGAATGATCCTAAACATTGCTCGAGTCCCCAAGGGACATAGAGGGTGTAGGATGAGTCCTTGGAGGTTCGAATAAGTGTAGAATGGTTAAGTGAGTATTCTAAAGGCTTAGAATGGTCTAGGAATGTGTATTAGGACTTATAAGAACCATTAGAATGATCCTAAGCAATGCATGGTACCCCAAGGGACGTAGAGGGTGTAGCATGAGTACGTGGAGGTTCTAACAAGTGTAGAATGGTTAAGAGAGTGTTCTAAAGGCTTAGAATGGTCTAGGAATGTGTATTAGGACTTATAATAACCATTAGAATGATCCTAAACATTGCATGGTACCACAAGGGACGTAGAGGGTGTAGCATGAGTCCTTGTAGGTTCTAACAAGTGTAGAATGGTTAAGAGAATTCTAAAGGCTTAGAATGGTCTAGGAATGTGTATTAGGACTTATAATAACCATTAGAATGATCCTAAACAATGCATGGTACCCCAAGGGACGTAGAGGGTGTAGCATGAGTCCTTGTAGGTTCTAACAAGGGTAGAATGGTTAAGAGAGTATTCTAAAGGCTTAGAATGGTCTAGGAATGTGTATTAGGACTTATAATAACCATTAGAATGATCCTAAACATTGCATGGTACCGCAAGGGACGTAGAGGGTGTAGCATGAGTCCTTGTAGGTTGTAACAAGTGTAGAATGGTTAAGAGAATTCTAAAGGTTTAGAATGGTCTAGGAATGTGTATTAGGACTTATAATAACCATTAGAATGATCCTAAATAATGCATGGTACCCCAAGGGACGTAGAGGGTGTAGCATGAGTCCTTGTAGTTTCTAACAAGTGTAGAATGGTTAAGAGAATTCTAAAGGCTTAGAATGGTCTAGGAATGTGTATTAGGACTTTTTCGAACCGTTAGAATGATCCTGAACATTGCTAGAGTCCCCAAGGGACGTAGAGGGTGTAGCATGAGTCCTTGGAGGTTCTAATAAGTGTCGAATGGTTAAGAGATTATTCTAATGGCTTAGAATGGTCTAGGAATGTGTAATAGGACTTATAATAACCATTAGAACTATCCTAAACATTGCATGGTACCCCAAGGGACGTAGAGGGTGTACCATGAGTCCTTGGAGGTTCTAACAAGTGTAGAATGGTTAAGTGAGTATTCTAAAGGCTTAGAATGGTTTAGGAATGTGTATTAGGAATTATAATAACCATTAGAATGATCCTAAACAATGCATGGTACCCCAAGGGACGTAGAGGGTGTAGCATGAGTCCTTGTAGGTTCTAACAAGTGTAGAATGGTTAAGAGAGTATTCTAAAGGCTTAGAATGGTCTAGGAATGTGTATTAGGACTTATAATAACCATTAGAATGATCCTAAACAATGCATGGTACCCCAAGGGACGTATAGGGTGTAGCATGAGTCCTTGAAGGTTCTAACAAGTGTAGAATGGTTAAGAGAGTATTCTAAAGGCTAATAATGGTCTAGGAATGTGTAATAGGACTTATAAGAACCATTAGAATGATCCTAAACATTGCATGGTACCCCAAGGGACGTAGAGGGTGTACCATGAGTCCTTGAGGT
Source organism: Crotalaria pallida (assembly GCA_037953625.1). NCBI lineage: Eukaryota > Viridiplantae > Streptophyta > Magnoliopsida > Fabales > Fabaceae > Crotalaria > Crotalaria pallida. Next base: position 58,565,954 of record CM075655.1, on the reverse strand, counting down.
TCTAAAAGTGTAGAATGGTTAAGAGAGTATTCTAAAGGCTTATAATGGTCTAGGAATGTGTACTAGGACTTATAATAACCATTAGAATGATCCTAAACATTGCGTGGTACCCCAAGGGATGTAGAGGGTGTAGCATGAGTCCTTGGAGGTTCTAACAAGGGTAGAATGGTTAAGAGAGTATTCTAAAGGCTTATAATGGTCTAGGAATGTGTACTAGGACTTATAATAACCATTAGAATGATCCTAAACATTGCATGGTACCACAAGGGACGTAGAGGGTGTAGCATGAGTCCTTGGAGGTTCTAACAAGTGTAGAATGGTTAAGAGAGTATTCTAAAGGCTTAGAATGGTCTAGGAATGTGTAATAGGACTTATAACAACCATTAGAACTATCCTAAACATTGTTCGATTCCCCAAGGGACGTAGAGGGTGCAGCATGAGTCCTTGGAGGTTCTAATAAGTGTAGAATGGTTAAGAGAGTATTCTTAAGGCTTAGAATGGTCAAGGAAAGTGTACTAGGACTTATAATAACCATTAGAATGATCCTAAACATTGCATGGTACCCCAAGGGAAGTAGAGGGTGTAGCATGAGTACTTGGAGGTTCTAACAAGTGTAGAATGGTTAAGAGAGTGTTCTAAAGGCTTAGAATGGTCTAGGAATGTGTATTAGGACTTATAATAACCATTAGAATGATCCTAAACATTGCATGGTACCACAAGGGACGTAGAGGGTGTAGCATGAGTCCTTGTAGGTTCTAACAAATGTAGAATGGTTAAGAGAATTCTAAAGGCTTAGAATGGTCTAGGAATGTGTATTAGGACTTATAATAACCATTAGAATGATCCTAAACAATGCATGGTACCCCAAGGGACGTAGAGGGTGTACCATGAGTTCTTGGAGGTTCTAACAAGTGTAGAATGGTTAAGAGAGTATTCTTAAGGCTTAGAATGGTCAAGGAAAGTGTACTAGGACTTATAATAACCATTAGAATGATCCTAAACATTGCATGGTACCCCAAGGGAAGTAGAGGGTGTAGCATGAGCACTTGGAGGTTCTAACAAGTGTAGAATGGTTACGAGAGTGTTCTATAGGCTTAGAATGGTCTAGGAATGTGTATTAGGACTTATAATAACCATTAGAATGATCCTAAACATTGCATGGTACCACAAGGGACGTAGAGGGTGTAGCATGAGTCCTTGTAGGTTCTAACAAATGTAGAATGGTTAAGAGAATTCTAAAGGCTTAGAATGGTCTAGGAATGTGTATTAGGACTTATAATAACCATTAGAATGATCCTAAACAATGCATGGTACCCCAAGGGACGTAGAGGGTGTAGCATGAGTCCTTGGAGGTTCTAACAAGTGTAGAATGGTTAAGAGAGTATTCTAAAGGCTTAGAATGGTCTAGGAATGTGTAATAGGACTTATAATAACCATTAGAATGATCCTAAACAATGCATGGTACCCCAAGGGACGTAGAGGGTGTACCATGAGTCCTTGAAGGTTCAAACAAGTGTAGAATGGTTAAGAGAGTATTCTAAAGGCTTAGAATGGTCTAGGAATGTGTATTAGGACTTATAATAACCATTAGAGCTATCCTAAACATTGTTCGATTCCCCAAGGGACGTAGAGGGTGCAGCATGAGTCCTTCGAGGTTCTAACAAGTGTAGAACGGTTAAGAGAGTATTCTAAAATCTTAGAATGGTCTAGGAATGTGTATTAGGACTTATAAGAACCATTAGAATGATCCTAAACATTGCTCGAGTCCCCAAGGGATGTAGAGGGTGCAGCATGAGTCCTTGGAGGTTCTAATAAGTGTAGAATGGTTAAGAGAGTATTCTAAAGGCTTAGAATGGTCTAGGAATGTGTAATAGGACTTATAATAACCATTAGAATGATCCTAAACATTGCATGGTACCCCAAGGGAAGTAGAGGGTGTACCATGAGTCCTTGGAGATTCTAACAAGTGTAGAATGGTTAAGTGAGTATTCTAAAGGCTTAGAATGGTTTAGAAATGTGTATTAGGACTTATAATAACCATTAGAATGATCCTAAACAATGCATGGTACCCCAAGGGACGTAGAGGGTGTAGCATGAGTCCTTTTAGGTTCTAACAAGTGTAGAATGGTTAAGAGAGTATTCTAAAGGCTTAGAATGGTCTAGGAATGTGTATTAGGACTTATAATAACCATTAGAATGATCCTAAACAATGCATGGTACCCCAAGGGACGTAGAGGGTGTACCATGAGTCCTTGAAGGTTCAAACAAGTGTAGAATGGTTAAGAGAGTATTCTAAAGGCTTAGAATGGTCTAGGAATGTGTATTAGGACTTATAATAACCATTAGAATGATCCTAAACATTGCATGGTACCGCAAGGGACGTAGAATGTGTAGCATGAGTCCTTGGAGGTTCTAACAAGTGTAGAACGGTTAAGAGAGTATTCTAAAGTCTTAGAATGGTCTAGGAATGTGTATTAGGACTTATAAGAACCATTAGAATGATCCTAAACATTGCTCGAGTCCCCAAGGGACGTAGAGGGTGCAGCATGAGTCCTTGGAGGTTCTAATAAGTGTAGAATGGTTAAGAGAGTATTCTAAAGGCTTAGAATGGTCTAGGAATGTGTAATAGGACTTATAATAACCATTAGAATGATCCTAAACATTGCATGGTACCCCAAGGGAAGTAGAGGGTGTAGCATGAGTACTTGGAGGCTCTAACAAGTCTAGAATGGTTAAGAGAGTGTTCTAAACGCTTAGAATGGTCTAGGAATGTGTATTAGGACTTATATTAACCATTAGAATGATCCTAAACAATGCATGGTACCCCAAGGGACGTAGAGGGTGTAGCATGAGTCCTTGTAGGTTCTAACAAGTGTAGAATGGTTAAGAGAATTCTAAAGGCTTAGAATGGTCTAGGAATGTGTAATAGGACTTTTTCGAACCGTTAGAATGATCCTGAACATTGCTAGAGTCCCCAAGGGACGTAGAGGGTGTAGCATGAGTCCTTGGAGGTTCTAATAAATGTCGAATGGTTAAGAGATTATTCTAAAGGCTTAGAATGGTCTAGGAATGTGTAATAGGACTTAAAATAACCATTAGAACTATCCTAAACATTGCATGGTACCCCAAGGGACGTAGAGGGTGTAGCATGAGTCCTTGTAGGTTCTAACAAGTGTAGAATGGTTAAGAGAGTATTCTAAAGGCTTAGAATGGTCTAGGAATGTGTATTAGGACTTATAATAACCATTAGAATGATCCTAAACAATGCATGGTACCCCAAGGGACGTAGAGGGTGTACCATGAGTCCTTGAAGGTTCAAACAAGTGTAGAATGGTTAAGAGAGTATTCTAAAGGCTTAGAATGGTCTAGGAATGTGTATTAGGACTTATAATAACCATTAGAACTATCCTAAACATTGTTCGATTCCCCAAGGGACGTAGAGGGTGCAGCATGAGTCCTTCGAGGTTCTAACAAGTGTAGAACGGTTAAGAGAGTAATCTAAAGTCTTAGAATGGTCTAGGAATGTGTATTAGGACTTATAAGAACCATTAGAATGATCCTAAACATTGCTCGAGTCCCCAAGGGACGTAGAGGGTGCAGCATGAGTCCTTGGAGGTTCTAATAAGTGTAGAATGGTTAAGAGAGTATTCTAAAGGCTTAGAATGGTCTAGGAATGTGTAATAGGACTTATAATAACCATTAGAATGATCCTAAACATTGCATGGTACCCCAAGGGAAGTAGAGGGTGTACCATGAGTCCTTGGAGGTTCTAACAAGTGTAGAATGGTTAAGTGAGTATTCTAAAGGCTTAGAATGGTTTAGGAATGTGTATTAGGACTTATAATAACCATTAGAATGATCCTAAACAATGCATGGTACCCCAAGGGACGTAGAGGGTGTAGCATGAGTCCTTGTAGGTTCTAACAAGTGTAGAATGGTTAAGAGAGTATTCTAAAGGCTTAGAATGGTCTAGGAATGTGTATTAGGACTTATAATAACCATTAAAATGATCCTAAACAATGCATGGTACCCCAAGGGACGTAGAGGGTGTACCATGAGTCCTTGAAGGTTCAAACAAGTGTAGAATGGTTAAGAGAGTATTCTAAAGGCTTAGAATGGTCTAGGAATGTGTATTAGGACTTATAATAACCATTAGAATGATCCTAAACATTGCATGGTACCGCAAGGGACGTAGAGGGTGTAGCATGAGTCCTTGGAGGTTCTAACAAGTGTAGAACGGTTAAGAGAGTATTCTAAAGTCTTAGAATGGTCTAGGAATGTGTATTAGGACTTATAAGAACCATTAGAATGATAATAAACATTGCTCGAGTCCCCATGGGACGTAGAGGGTGCAGCATGAGTCCTTGGAGGTTCTAATAAGTGTAGAATGGTTAAGAGAGTATTCTAAAGGCTTAGAATGGTCTAGGAATGTGTAATAGGACTTATAATAACCATTAGAATGATCCTAAACATTGCATGGTACCCCAAGGGAAGTAGAGGGTGTAGCATGAGTACTTGGAGGCTCTAACAAGTCTAGAATGGTTAAGAGAGTGTTCTAAACGTTTAGAATGGTCTAGGAATGTGTATTAGGACTTATAATAACCATTAGAATGATCCTAAACATTGCATGGTACCACAAGGGACGTAGAGGGTGTAGCATGAGTCCTTGGATGTTCTAACAAGTGTAGAATGGTTAAGAGAGTATTCTAAAGGCTTAGAATGGTCTAGGAATGTGTAATAGGACTTATAATAACCATTAGAACTATCCTAAACATTGTTCGATTCCCCAAGGGACGTAGAGGGTGCAGCATGAGTCCTTGGAGGTTCTAATAAGTGTAGAATGGTTAAGAGTGTATTCTTAAGGCTTAGAATGGTCAAGGAAAGTGTACTAGGACTTATAATAACCATTAGAATGATCCTAAACATTGCATGGTACCACAAGGGACGTAGAGGGTGTAGCATGAGTCCTTGGAGGTTCTAACAATTGTAGAATGGTTAAGAGAGTATTCTAAAGGCTTAGAATGGTCTAGGAATGTGTATTAGGACTTATAAGAACCATTAGAATGATCCTAAACATTGTTCGAGTCCCCAAGGGACATAGACGGTGTAGCATGAGTCCTTGGAGGTTCTAATAAGTGTAGAATGGTTAAGAGAGTATTCTAAAGGCTTAGAATGGTCTAGGAATGTGTATTAGGACTTATATGAACCATTAGAATGATCCTAAACATTGCATGGTACCCCAAGGGACGTAGAGGGTGTACCATGAGTCCTTGGAGGTTCTAACAAGTGTAGAATGGTTAAGAGAGTATTCTAAAGGCTTAGAATGGTCTAGGAATGTGTAATAGGACTTATAATAACCATTAGAATGATCCTAAACAATGCTTGAGTCCCCAAGGGACGTAGAGGGTGTAGCATGAGTCCTTGGAGGTTATAACAAGTGTAGAATGGTTAAGTGAGTATTCTAAAGGCTTAGAATGCTTTAGGAATGTGTATTAGGACTTATAATAACCATTAGAATGATCCTAAACAATGCATGGTACCCCAAGGGACGTAGAGGGGGTAGCATGAGTCCATGGAGGTTCTAACAAGTGTAGAATGGTTAAGAGAGTATTCTAAAGGCTTAGAATGGTCTAGGAATCTGTAATAGGACTTATATTAACCATTAGAATGATCCTAAACAATGCTTGAGTCCCCAAGGGACGTAGAGGGTGTACCATGAGTCCTTGGAGGTTCTAACAAGTGTAGAATTGTTAAGAAAGTGTTCTAAAGGCTTAGAATGGTCTAGGAATGTGTATTAGGACTTATAAGAACCATTAGAATGATCCTAAACATTGCATGGTACCCCAAGGGACGTAGAGGGTTTACCATGAGTCCTTGGAGGTTCTAACAAGTGTAAAATGGTTAAGAGAGTATTCTAAAGGCTTAGAATGGTCTAGGAATGTGTAATAGGACTTATATTAACCATTAGAATGATCCTAAACAATGCTTGAGTCCCCAAGGGATGTAGAGGGTGTACCATGAGTCCTTGGAGGTTCTAATAAGTGTAGAATGGTTAAGAGAGTATTCTAAAGGCTTAGAATGGTCTAGGAATGTGTAATATGACTTATAATAACCATTAGAACTATCCTAAACATTGCATGGTACCCCAATGACGTAGATGGTGTACCATGAGTCCTTGGAGGTTGTAACAAGTGTAGAATGGTTAAGAGAGTATTCTAAAGGCTTAGAATGGTCTTGGAGTGTGTATTAGGACTTATAAGAACCATTAGAATGATCCTAAACATTGCTCTAATCCCCAAGGGACGTAGAGGGTGCAGCATGAGTCCTTGAAGGTTCTAATAAGTGTAGAATGGTTAAGAGAGTATTCTAAAGGCTTAGAATGGTCTAGGAATGTGTACTAGGACTTATAATAACCATTAGAATGATCCTAAACATTGCATGGTACCCCAAGGGATGTAGAGGGCGTAGCATGAGTCCATGGAGGTTCTACCAAGTCTAGAATGGTTAAGAGAGTATTCTAAAGGCTTAGAATGGTCTAGGAATGTGTATTAGGACTTATAATAACCATTAGAATCATCCTTAACATTGCATGGTACCCCAAGGGACGTAGAGGGTGCAGCATGAGTCCTTAGAGGTTCTAATAAGTGTAGAATGGTTAAGAGAGTATTCTAAAGGCTTAGAATGGTCTAGGAAAGTGTACTAGGACTTATAATAACCATTAGAATGATCCTAAACATTGCATGGTACCCCAAGGGATGTAGAGCGTGTAGCATGAGTCCTTGGAGGTTCTACCAAGTGTAGAATGGTTAAGAGAGTATTCTAAAGGCTTAGAATGGTCTAGGAATGTGTATTAGGACTTATAATAACCATTAGAATGATCCTAAACAATGCTTGATTCCCCAAGGGACGTAGAGGGTGTACCATGAGTCCTTGGAGGTTCTAACAAGTGTAGAATGGTTAAGAGAGTATTCTAAAGGCTTAGAATGTTCTTGGAATGTGTATTAGGACTTATAAGAACCATTAAAATGATCCTAAACATTGCTCTAGTCCCCAAGGGACGTAGAGGGTGCAGCATGAGTCCTTGGAGTTTCTAATAAGTGTAGAATGGTTAGGAGAGTATTCTAAAGGCTTAGAATGGTCTTGGAATGTGTATTAGGACTTATAAGAACCATTAGAATGATCCTAAAAATTGCTCAAGTCCCCAAGGGACGTAGAGGGTGTACCATGAGTCCTTGGAGGTTCTAACAAGTGTAGAATGGTTAAGAGAGTATTCTAAAGGCTTAGAATGGTCTAGGAATGTGTAATAGGACGTATAATAACCATTAGAATGATCCTAAACAATGCTTGAGTCCCCAAGGGACGTAGAGGGTGTAGCATGAGTCCTTGGAGGTTATAACAAGTTTAGAATGGTTAAGTGAGTATTCTAAAGGCTTAGAATGCTTTAGGAATGTGTATTAGGACTTATAATAACCATTAGAATGATCCTAAACAATGCATGGTACCCCAAGGGACGTAGAGGGTGTAGCATGAGTCCTTGGAGGTTCTAACAAGTGTAGAATGGTTAAGAGAGTATTCTAAAGGCTTAGAATGGTCTAGGAATCTGTAATAGGACTTATATTAACCATTAGAATGATCCTAAACAATGCTTGAGTCCCCAAGGGACGTAGAGGGTGTACCATGAGTCCTTGGAGGTTCTAACAAGTGTAGAATTGTTAAGAGAGTGTTCTAAAGGCTTAGAATGGTCTAGGAATGTGTATTAGGACTTATAAGAACCATTAGAATGATCCTAAACATTGCATGGTACCCCAAGGGACGTAGAGGGTGTACCATGAGTCCTTGGAGGTTCTAACAAGTGTAAAATGGTTAAGAGAGTATTCTAAAGGCTTAGAATGGTCTAGGAATGTGTAATAGGACTTATATTAACCATTAGAATGATCCTAAACAATGCTTGAGTCCCCAAGGGATGTAGAGGGTGTACCATGAGTCCTTGGAGGTTCTAATAAGTGTAGAATGGTTAAGAGAGTATTTTAAAGGCTTAGAATGGTCTAGGAATGTGTAATAGGACTTATAATAACCATTAGAACTATCCTAAACATTGCATGGTACCCCCAATGACGTAGATGGTGTACCATGAGTCCTTGGAGGTTGTAACAAGTGTAGAATGGTTAAGAGAGTATTCTAAAGGCTTAGAATGGTCTTGGAGTGTGTATTAGGACTTATAAGAACCATTAGAATGATCCTAAATATTGCTCTAATCCCCAAGGGACGTAGAGGGTGCAGCATGAGTCCTTGAAGGTTCTAATAAGTGTAGAATGGTTAAGAGAGTATTCTAAAGGCTTAGAATGGTCTAGGAATGTGTACTAGGACTTATAATAACCATTAGAATGATCCTAAACATTGCACGGTACCCCAAGGGATGTAGAGGGCGTAGCATGAGTCCATGGAGGTTCTACCAAGTCTAGAATGGTTAAGAGAGTATTCTAAAGGCTTAGAATGGTCTAGGAATGTGTATTAGGACTTATAATAACCATTAGAATCATCCTTAACATTGCATGGTACCCCAAGGGACGTAGAGGGTGCAGCATGAGTCCTTGGAGGTTCTAATAAGTGTAGAATGGTTAAGAGAGTATTCTAAAGGCTTAGAATGGTTTAGGAAAGTGTACTAGGACTTATAATAACCATTAGAATGATGCTAAACATTGCATGGTACCCCAAGGGATGTAGAGGGTGTAGCATGAGTCCTTGGAGGTTCTACCAAGTGTAGAATGGTTAAGAGAGTATTCTAAAGGCTTAGAATGGTCTAGGAATGTGTATTAGGACTTATAATAACCATTAGAATGATCCTAAACATTGCATGGTACCCCAAGGGACGTAGAGGGTGTACCATGAGTCCTTGGAGGTTCTAACAAGTGTAGAATGGTTAAGAGAGAATTCTAAAGGGTTAGAATGGTCTAGGAATGTGTAATAGGACTTATAATAACCATTAGAATGATCCTAAACATTGCATGGTACCCCAAGGGAGGTAGAGGGTGTACCATGAGTCCTTGGAGGTTCTAACAAGTGTAGAATGGTTAAGAGAGTACTCTAAAGGCTTAGAATGGTCTAGGAATGTGTATTAGGACTTATAAGAACCATTAGAATGATCCTAAACATTGCATGGGACCCCAAGGGACGTAGAGGGTGTACCATGAGTCCTTGGAGGTTCTAACAAGTGTAAAATGGTTAAGAGAGTATTCTAAAGGCTTAGAATGGTCTAGGAATGAGTAATAGGACTTATATTAACCATTAGAATGATCCTAAACAATGCTTGAGTCCCCAAGGGACGTAGAGGGTGTACCATGAGTCCTTGGAGGTTCTAACAAGTGTAGAATGGTTAAGAGAGTATTCTAAAGGCTTAGAATGTTCTTGGAATGTGTATTAGGACTTATAAGAACCATTAGAATGATCCTAAACATTGCTCTAGTCCCCAAGGGACGTAGAGGGTGCAGCATGAGTCCTTGGAGGTTCTAATAAGTGTAGAATGGTTAGGAGAGTATTCTAAAGGCTTAGAATGGTCTTGGAATGTGTATTAGGACTTATAAGAACCATTAGAATGATCCTAAAAATTGCCCAAGTCCCCAAGGGACGTAGAGGGTGTACCATGAGTCCTTGGAGGTTCTAACAAGTGTAGAATGGTTAAGAGAGTATTCTAAAGGCTTAGAATGGTCTAGGAATGTGTAATAGGACGTATAATAACCATTAGAATGATCCTAAACAATGCTTGAGTCCCCAAGGGACGTAGAGGGTGTAGCATGAGTCCTTGGAGGTTCTAACAAGTGTAGAATGGTTAAGTGAGTATTCTAAAGGCTTAGAATGGTTTAGGAATGTGTATTAGGACTTATAATAACCATTGGAATGATCCTAAACAATGCATGGTACCCCAAGGGACGTAGAGGGTGTAGCATGAGTCCTTGGAGGTTCTAACAAGTGTAGAATGGTTAAGAGAGTATTCTAAAGGCTTAGAATGGTCTAGGAATCTGTAATAGGACTTATATTAACCATTAGAATGATCCTAAACATTGTTCGAGTCCCCAAGGGACATAGAGGGTGTAGCATGAGTCCTTGGAGGTTCTAATAAGTGTAGAATGTTTAAGAGAGTATTCTAAAGACCTAGAATGGTCTAGGAATGTGTATTAGGACTTATAAGAACCATTAGAATGATCCTAAACATTGCATGGTACCCCAAGGGACGTAGAGGGTGTACCATGAGTCCATGGAGGTTCTAACAAGTGTAGAATGGTTAAGAGAGTATTCTAAAGGCTTAGAATGGTCTAGGAATCTGTAATAGGACTTCTATTAACCATTATAATGATCCTAAACAATGCTTGAGTCCCCAAGGGACGTAGAGGGTGTACCATGAGTCCTTGGAGGTTATAACAAGTGTAGAATGGTTAAGAGAGTGTTCTAAAGGCTTAGAATGGTCTAGGAATGTGTATTAGGACTTATAAGAACCATTAGAATGATCCTAAACATTGCATGGTACCCCAAGGGACGTAGAGGGTGTACCATGAGTCCTTGGAGGTTCTAACAAGTGTAGAATGGTTAAGAGAGTATTCTAAAGGGTTAGAATGGTCTAGGAATGTGTAATAGGACTTATAATAACCATTAGAATGATCCTAAACATTGCATGGTACCCCAAGGGAGGTAGAGGGTGTACCATGAGTCCTTGGAGGTTCTAACAAGTGTAGAATGGTTAAGAGAGTATTCTAAAGGCTTAGAATGGTCTAGGAATGTGTAATAGGACTTATATTAACCATTAGAATGATCCTAAACATTGTTCGAGTCCCCAAGGGACATAGAGGGTGTAGCATGAGTCCTTGGAGGTTCTAATAAGTGTAGAATGTTTAAGAGAGTATTCTAAAGACCTAGAATGGTCTAGGAATGTGTATTAGGACTTATAAGAACCATTAGAATGATCCTAAACATTGCATGGTACCCCAAGGGACGTAGAGGGTGTACCATGAGTCCATGGAGGTTCTAACAAGTGTTGAATGGTTAAGAGAGTATTCTAAAGGCTTAGAATGGTCTAGGAATTTGTAATAGGACTTATAATAACCATTAGAATGATCCTAAACAATGCTTGAGTCCCCAAGGGACGTAGAGGGTGTAGCATGAGTCCTTGGAGGTTCTAACAAGTGTAGAATGGTTAAGTTAGTATTCTAAAGGCTTAGAATGGTTTAGGAATGTGTATTAGCACTTATAATAACCATTGGAATGATCCTAAACAATGCATGGTACCCCAAGGGACGTAGAGGGTGTACCATGAGTCCATGGAGGTTCTAACAAGTGTAGAATGGTTAAGAGAGTATTCTAAAGGCTTAGAATGGTCTAGGAATGTGTAATAGGACTTATAATAACCATTAGAATGATCCTAAACAATGCTTGAGTCCCCAAGGGACGTAGAGGGTGTAGCATGAGTCCTTGGAGGTTCTAACAAGTGTAGAATGGTTAAGTTAGTATTCTAAAGGCTTAGAATGGTTTAGGAATGTGTATTAGCACTTATAATAACCATTGGAATGATCCTAAACAATGCATGGTACCCCAAGGGACGTAGAGGGTGTACCATGAGTCCTTGGAGGTTCTAACAAGTGTAGAATGGTTAAGAGAGTATTCTAAAGGCTTAGAATGGTCTAGGAATGTGTAATAGGACTTATATTAACCATTAGAATGATCCTAAACATTGTTCGAGTCCCCAAGGGACATAGAGGGTGTAGCATGAGTCCTTGGAGGTTCTAATAAGTGTAGAATGTTTAAGAGAGTATTCTAAAGACCTAGAATGGTCTAGGAATGTGTATTAGGACTTATAAGAACCATTAGAATGATCCTAAACATTGCATGGTACCCCAAGGGACGTAGAGGGTGTACCATGAGTCCTAGGAGGTTCTAACAAGTGTTGAATGGTTAAGAGAGTATTCTAAAGGCTTAGAATGGTCTAGGAATGTGTAATAGGACTTATAATAACCATTAGAATGATCCTAAACAATGCTTGAGTCCCCAAGGGACGTAGAGGGTGTAGCATGAGTCCTTGGAGGTTCTAACAAGTGTAGAATGGTTAAGTTAGTATTCTAAAGGCTTAGAATGGTTTAGGAATGTGTATTAGCACTTATAATAACCATTGGAATGATCCTAAACAATGCATGGTACCCCAAGGGACGTAGAGGGTGTACCATGAGTCCTTGGAGGTTCTAACAAGTGTAGAATGGTTAAGAGAGTATTCTAAAGGCTTAGAATGGTCTAGGAATGTGTAATAGGACTTATAATAACCATTAGAATGATCCTAAACAATGCTTGAGTCCCCAAGGGACGTAGAGGGTGTAGCATGAGTCCTTGGAGGTTCTAACAAGTGTAGAATGGTTAAGTTAGTATTCTAAAGGCTTAGAATGGTTTAGGAATGTGTATTAGCACTTATAATAACCATTGGAATGATCCTAAACAATGCATGGTACCCCAAGGGACGTAGAGGGTGTACCATGAGTCCTTGGAGGTTCTAACAAGTGTAGAATTGTTAAGAGAGTATTCTAAAGGCTTAGAATGGTCTAGGAATGTGTAATAGGACTTATATTAACCATTAGAATGATCCTAAACAATGCTTGAGTCCCCAAGGGACGTAGAGGGTGTAGCATGAGTCCTTGGAGGTTCTAACAAGTGTAGAATGGTTAAGTTAGTATTCTAAAGGCTTAGAATGGTTTAGGAATGTGTATTAGCACTTATAATAACCATTGGAATGATCCTAAACAATGCATGGTACCCCAAGGGACGTAGAGGGTGTAGCATGAGTCCTTGGAGGTTCTAACAAGTGTAGAATGGTTAAGAGAGTATTCTAAAGGCTTAGAATGGTCTAGGAATCTGTAATAGGACTTATATTAACCATTATAATGATCCTAAACAATGCTTGAGTCCCCAAGGGACGTAGAGGGTGTACCATGAGTCCTTGGAGGTTCTAACAAGTGTAGAATGGTTAAGAGAGTGTTCTAAAGGCTTAGAATGGTCTAGGAATGTGTATTAGGACTTATAAGAACCATTAGAATGATCCTAAACATTGCATGGTACCCCAAGGGACGTAGAGGGTGTACCATGAGTCCTTGGAGGTTCTAACAAGTGTAGAATGGTTAAGAGAGAATTCTAAAGGGTTAGAATGGTCTAGGAATGTGTAATAGGACTTATAATAACCATTAGAATGATCCTAAACATTGCATGGTACCCCAAGGGAGGTAGAGGGTGTACCATGAGTCCTTGGAGGTTCTAACAAGTGTAGAATGGTTAAGAGAGTACTCTAAAGGCTTAGAATGGTCTAGGAATGTGTATTAGGACTTATAAGAACCATTAGAATGATCCTAAACATTGCATGGGACCCCAAGGGACGTAGAGGGTGTACCATGAGTCCTTGGAGGTTCTAACAAGTGTAAAATGGTTAAGAGAGTATTCTAAAGGCTTAGAATGGTCTAGGAATGAGTAATAGGACTTATATTAACCATTAGAATGATCCTAAACAATGCTTGAGTCCCCAAGGGATGTAGAGGGTGTACCATGAGTCCTTCGAGGTTCTAATAAGTGTAGAATGGTTAAGAGAGTATTCTAAAGGCTTAGAATGGTCTAGGAATGTGTAATAGGACTTATAATAACCATTAGAACTATCCTAAACATTGCATGGTACCCCAAGGACGTAGATGGTGTACCATGAGTCCTTGAAGGTTCTAATAAGTGTAGAATGGTTAAGAGAGTATTCTAAAGGCTTAGAATGGTCTAGGAATGTGTACTAGGACTTATAATATCCATTAGAATGATCCTAAACATTGCATGGTACCCCAAGGGATGTAGAGGGTGTAGCATGAGTCCATGGAGGTTCTACAAAGTCTAGAATGGTTAAGAGAGTATTCTAAAGGCTTAGAATGGTCTAGGAATGTGTATTAGGACTTATAATAACCATTAGAATCATCCTTAACATTGCATGGTACCCCAAGGGACGTAGAGGACGCAGCATGAGTCCTTGGAGGTTCTAATAAGTGTAGAATGGTTAAGAGAGTATTCTAAAGGCTTAGAATGGTCTAGCAAAGTGTACTAGGACTTATAATAACCATTAGAATGATCCTAAACATTGCATGGTACCCCAAGGGATGTAGAGGGTGTAGCATGAGTCCTTGGAGGTTCTACCAAGTGTAGAATGGTTAAGAGAGTATTCTAAAGGCTTAGAATGGTCTAGGAATGTGTATTAGGACTTATAATAACCATTAGAATGATCCTAAACAATGCTTGATTCCCCAAGGGACGTAGAGGGTGTACCATGAGTCCTTGGAGGTTCTAACAAGTGTAGAATGGTTAAGAGAGTATTCTAAAGGCTTAGAATGTTCTTGGAATGTGTATTAGGACTTATAAGAACCATTAGAATGATCCTAAACATTGCTCTAGTCCCCAAGGGACATAGAGGGTGTAGCATGAGTCCTTGGAGGTTCTAATAAGTGTAGAATGGTTAAGAGAGTATTCTAAAGGCTTAGAATGGCCTAGGAATGTGTATTAGGACTTATAAGAACCATTAGAATGATCCTAAACATTGCATGGTACCCCAAGGGACGTAGAGGGTGTACCATGAGTCCTTGGAGGTTCTAACAAGTGTAGAATGGTTAAGAGAGTATTCTAAAGGCTTAGAATGGTCTAGGAATGTGTAATAGGACTTATAATAACCATTAGAATGATCCTAAACAATGCTTGAGTCCCCAAGGGACGTAGAGGGTGTAGCATGAGTCCTTGAAGGTTCTAACAAGTGTAGAATGGTTACGTGAGTATTCTAAAGGCTTAGAATGTTTTAGGAATGTGTATTAAGACTTATAATAACCATTGGAATGATCCTAAACAATGCATGGTACCCCAAGGGACGTAGAGGGTGTAGCATGAGTCCTTGGAGGTTCTAACAAGTGTAGAATGGTTAAGAGAGTATTCTAAAGGCTTAGAATGGTCTAGGAATCTGTAATAGGACTTATATTAACCATTAGAATGATCCTAAACAATGCTTGAGTCCCCAAGGGACGTAGAGGGTGTACCATGAGTCCTTGGAGGTTCTAACAAGTGTAGAATGGTTTAGAGAGTATTCTAAAGGCTTAGAATGGTCTAGGAATGTGTAATAGGACTTATAATAACCATTAGAATGATCCTAAACATTGCATGGTACCCCAAGGGATGTAGAGGGTGTAGCATGAGTCCTTGGAGGTTCTAACAAGTGTAGAATGGTTAAGAGAGTATTCTAAAGGCTTAGAATGGTCTAGGAATGTGTATTAGGACTTATAATAACCATTAGAATGATCCTAAATAATGCTTGAGTCCCCAAGGAACGTAGAGGGTGTACCATGAGTCCTTGGAGGTTCTAACAAGTGTAGAATGGTTAAGAGAGTATTCTAAAGGCTTAGAATGTTCTTGGAATGTGTATTAGGACTTATAAGAACCATTAGAATGATCCTAAACATTGCTCTAGTCCCCAAGGGACGTAGAGGGTGTAGCATGAGTCCTTGGAGGTTCTAACAAGTGTAGAATGGTTAAGTTAGTATTCTAAAGGCTTAGAATGGTCTAGGAATGTGTAATAGGACTTATAATAACCATTAGAATGATCCTAAACATTGCATGGTACCCCAAGGGATGTAGAGGGTGTAGCATGAGTCCTTGGAGGTTCTACCAAGTGTAGAATGGTTAAGAGAGTATTCTAAAGGCTTAGAATGGTCTAGGAATGTGTATTAGGACTTATAATAACCATTAGAATGATCCTAAACAATGCTTGAGTCCCCAAGGGATGTAGTGGGTGTACCATGAGTCCTTGGAGGTTCTAATAAGTGTAGAATGGTTAAGAGAGTATTCTAAAGGCTTAGAATGGTCTAGGAATGTGTAATAGGACTTATAATAACAATTAGAACTATCCTAAACATTGCATGGTACCCCAATGACGTAGATGGTGTACCATGAGTCCTTGGAGGTTCTAACAAGTGTAGAATGGTTAAGAGAGTATTCTAAAGGCTTAGAATGGTCTTGGAGTGTGTATTAAGACTTATAAGAACCATTAGAATGATCCTAAACATTTCTCTAATCCCCAAGGGACGTAGAGGGTGCAGCATGAGTCCTTGAAGGTTCTAATAAGTGTAGAATGGTTAAGAGAGTATTCTAAAGGCTTAGAATGGTCTAGGAATGTGTACTAGGACTTATAATAACCATTAGAATGATCCTAAACATTGCATGGTACCCCACGGGATGTAGAGGGCGTAGCATGAGTCCATGGAGGTTCTACCAAGTCTAGAATCGTTAAGAGAGTATTCTAAAGGCTTAGAATGGTCTAGGAATGTGTATTAGGACGTATAATAACCATTAGAATGATCCTAAACAATGCTTGATTCCCCAAGGGACGTAGAGGGTGTACCATCAGTCCTTGGAGGTTCTAACAAGTGTAGAATGGTTAAGAGAGTATTCTAAAGGCTTAGAATGGTCTAGGAAAGTGTACTAGGACTTATAATAACCATTGGAATGATCATAAACATTGCATGGTACCCCAAGGGATGTAGAGGGTGTAGCATGAGTCCTTGGAGGTTCTACCAAGTGTAGAATGGTTAAGAGAGTATTCTAAAGGCTTAGAATGGTCTAGGAATGTGTATTAGGACTTATAATAACCATTAGAATGATCCTAAACAATGCTTGATTCCCCAAGGGACGTAGAGGGTGTACCATGAGTCCTTGGAGGTTCTAACAAGTGTAGAATGGTTAAGAGAGTATTCTAAAGGCTTAGAATGTTCTTGGAATGTGTATTAGGACTTATAAGAACCATTAGAATGATCCTAAACATTGCTCTAGTCCCCAAGGGACGTAGAGGGTGCAGCATGAGTCCTTGGAGGTTCTAATAAGTGTAGAATGGTTAGGAGAGTATTCTAAAGGCTTAGAATGGTCTTGGAATGTGTATTAGGACTTATAAGAACCATTAGAATGATCCTAAAAATTGCTCAAGTCCCCAAGGGACGTAGAGGGTGTACCATGAGTCCTTGGAGGTTCTAACAAGTGTAGAATGGTTAAGAGAGTATTCTAAAGGCTTAGAATGGTCTAGGAATGTGTAATAGGACGTATAATAACCATTAGAATGATCCTAAACAATGCTTGAGTCCCCAAGGGACGTAGAGGGTGTAGCATGAGTCCTTGGAGGTTCTAACAAGTGTAGAATGGTTAAGTGAGTATTCTAAAGGCTTAGAATGGTTTAGGAATGTGTATTAGGACTTATAATAACCATTGGAATGATCCTAAACAATGCATGGTACCCCAAGGGACGTAGAGGGTGTAGCATGAGTCCTTGGAGGTTCTAACAAGTGTAGAATGGTTAAGAGAGTATTCTAAAGGCTTAGAATGGTCTAGGAATCTGTAATAGGACTTATATTAACCATTAGAATGATCCTAAACATTGTTCGAGTCCCCAAGGGACATAGAGGGTGTAGCATGAGTCCTTGGAGGTTCTAGTAAGTGTAGAATGGTTAAGAGAGTATTCTAAAGGCCTAGAATGGTCTAGGAATGTGTATTAGGACTTATAAGAACCATTAGAATGATCCTAAACATTGCATGGTACCCCAAGGGATGTAGAGGGTGTACAATAAGTCCTTGGAGGTTCTAACAAGTGTAGAATGGTTAAGAGAGTATTCTAAAGGCTTAGAATGGTCTAGGAATGTGTATTAGGACTTATAATAACCATTAGAATGATCCTAAACAATGCTTGATTCCCCAAGGGACGTAGAGGGTGTACCATGAGTCCTTGGAGGTTCTAACAAGTGTAGAATGGTTAAGAGAGTATTCTAAAGGCTTAGAATTTTCTTGGAATGTGTATTAGGACTTATAAGAACCATTAGAATGATCCTAAACATTGCTCTAGTCCCCAAGGGACGTAGAGGGTGCAGCATGAGTCCTTGGAGGTTCTAATAAGTGAAGAATGGTTAGGAGAGTATTCTAAAGGCTTAGAATGGTCTTGGAATGTGTATTAGGACTTATAAGAACCATTAGAATGATCCTAAAAATTGCTCAAGTCCCCAAGGGACGTAGAGGGTGTACCATGAGTCCTTGGAGGTTCTAACAAGTGTAGAATGGTTAAGAGAGTATTCTAAAGGCTTAGAATGGTCTAGGAATGTGTAATAGGACGTATAATAACCATTAGAATGATCCTAAACAATGCTTGAGTCCCCAAGGGACGTAGAGGGTGTAGCATGAGTCCTTGAAGGTTCTAACAAGTGTAGAATGGTTAAGAGAGTATTCTAAAGGCTTAGAATGTTTTAGGAATGTGTATTAAGACTTATAATAACCATTGGAATGATCCTAAACAATGCATGGTACCCCAAGGGACGTAGAGGGTGTAGCATGAGTCCTTGGAGGTTCTAACAAGTGTAGAATGGTTAAGAGAGTATTCTAAAGGCTTAGAATGGTCTAGGAATCTGTAATAGGACTTATATTAACCATTAGAATGATCCTAAACAATGCTTGAGTCCCCAAGGGACGTAGAGGGTGTACCATGAGTCCTTGGAGGTTCTAACAAGTGTAGAATGGTTTAGAGAGTATTCTAAAGGCTTAGAATGGTCTAGGAATGTGTAATAGGACTTATAATAACCATTAGAATGATCCTAAACATTGCATGGTACCCCAAGGGATGTAGAGGGTGTAGCATGAGTCCTTGGAGGTTCTAACAAGTGTAGAATGGTTAAGAGAGTATTCTAAAGGCTTAGAATGGTCTAGGAATGTGTATTAGGACTTATAATAACCATTAGAATGATCCTAAATAATGCTTGAGTCCCCAAGGAACGTAGAGGGTGTACCATGAGTCCTTGGAGGTTCTAACAAGTGTAGAATGGTTAAGAGAGTATTCTAAAGGCTTAGAATGTTCTTGGAATGTGTATTAGGACTTATAAGAACCATTAGAATGATCCTAAACATTGCTCTAGTCCCCAAGGGACGTAGAGGGTGTAGCATGAGTCCTTGGAGGTTCTAACAAGTGTAGAATGGTTAAGTTAGTATTCTAAAGGCTTAGAATGGTCTAGGAATGTGTAATAGGACTTATAATAACCATTAGAATGATCCTAAACATTGCATGGTACCCCAAGGGATGTAGAGGGTGTAGCATGAGTCCTTGGAGGTTCTACCAAGTGTAGAATGGTTAAGAGAGTATTCTAAAGGCTTAGAATGGTCTAGGAATGTGTATTAGGACTTATAATAACCATTAGAATGATCCTAAACAATGCTTGAGTCCCCAAGGGATGTAGTGGGTGTACCATGAGTCCTTGGAGGTTCTAATAAGTGTAGAATGGTTAAGAGAGTATTCTAAAGGCTTAGAATGGTCTAGGAATGTGTAATAGGACTTATAATAACAATTAGAACTATCCTAAACATTGCATGGTACCCCAATGACGTAGATGGTGTACCATGAGTCCTTGGAGGTTCTAACAAGTGTAGAATGGTTAAGAGAGTATTCTAAAGGCTTAGAATGGTCTTGGAGTGTGTATTAGGACTTATAAGAACCATTAGAATGATCCTAAACATTTCTCTAATCCCCAAGGGACGTAGAGGGTGCAGCATGAGTCCTTGAAGGTTCTAATAAGTGTAGAATGGTTAAGAGAGTATTCTAAAGGCTTAGAATGGTCTAGGAATGTGTACTAGGACTTATAATAACCATTAGAATGATCCTAAACATTGCATGGTACCCCACGGGATGTAGAGGGCGTAGCATGAGTCCATGGAGGTTCTACCAAGTCTAGAATCGTTAAGAGAGTATTCTAAAGGCTTAGAATGGTCTAGGAATGTGTATTAGGACGTATAATAACCATTAGAATGATCCTAAACAATGCTTGATTCCCCAAGGGACGTAGAGGGTGTACCATCAGTCCTTGGAGGTTCTAACAAGTGTAGAATGGTTAAGAGAGTATTCTAAAGGCTTAGAATGGTCTAGGAAAGTGTACTAGGACTTATAATAACCATTGGAATGATCCTAAACATTGCATGGTACCCCACGGGATGTAGAGGGCGTAGCATGAGTCCATGGAGGTTCTACCAAGTCTAGAATCGTTAAGAGAGTATTCTAAAGGCTTAGAATGGTCTAGGAATGTGTATTAGGACGTATAATAACCATTAGAATGATCCTAAACAATGCTTGATTCCCCAAGGGACGTAGAGGGTGTACCATGAGTCCTTGGAGGTTCTAACAAGTGTAGAATGGTTAAGAGAGTATTCTAAAGGCTTAGAATGTTCTTGGAATGTGTATTAGGACTTATAAGAACCATTAGAATGATCCTAAACATTGCTCTAGTCCCCAAGGGACGTAGAGGGTGCAGCATGAGTCCTTGGAGGTTCTAATAAGTGTAGAATGGTTAGGAGAGTATTCTAAAGGCTTAGAATGGTCTTGGAATGTGTATTAGGACTTATAAGAACCATTAGAATGATCCTAAAAATTGCTCAAGTCCCCAAGGGACGTAGAGGGTGTACCATGAGTCCTTGGAGGTTCTAACAAGTGTAGAATGGTTAAGAGAGTATTCTAAAGGCTTAGAATGGTCTAGGAATGTGTAATAGGACGTATAATAACCATTAGAATGATCCTAAACAATGCTTGAGTCCCCAAGGGACGTAGAGGGTGTAGCATGAGTCCTTGGAGGTTCTAACAAGTGTAGAATGGTTAAGTGAGTATTCTAAAGGCTTAGAATGGTTTAGGAATGTGTATTAGGACTTATAATAACCATTGGAATGATCCTAAACAATGCATGGTACCCCAAGGGACGTAGAGGGTGTAGCATGAGTCCTTGGAGGTTCTAACAAGTGTAGAATGGTTAAGAGAGTATTCTAAAGGCTTAGAATGGTCTAGGAATCTGTAATAGGACTTATATTAACCATTAGAATGATCCTAAACATTGTTCGAGTCCCCAAGGGACATAGAGGGTGTAGCATGAGTCCTTGGAGGTTCTAGTAAGTGTAGAATGGTTAAGAGAGTATTCTAAAGGCCTAGAATGGTCTAGGAATGTGTATTAGGACTTATAAGAACCATTAGAATGATCCTAAACATTGCATGGTACCCCAAGGGACGTAGAGGGTGTACCATGAGTCCTTGGAGGTTCTAACAAGTGTTGAATGGTTAAGAGAGTATTCTAAAGGCTTAGAATGGTCTAGGAATGTGTAATAGGACTTATAATAACCATTAGAATGATCCTAAACAATGCTTGAGTCCCCAAGGGATGTAGAGGGTGTAGCATGAGTCCTTGGAGGTTCTAACAAGTGTAGAATGGTTAAGTTAGTATTCTAAAGGCTTAGAATGGTTTAGGAATGTGTATTAGCACTTATAATAACCATTGGAATGATCCTAAGCAATGCATGGTACCCCAAGGGACGTAGAGGGTGTACCATGAGTCCTTGGAGGTTCTAACAAGTGTAGAATGGTTAAGAGAGTATTCTAAAGGCTTAGAATGGTCTAGGAATGTGTAATAGGACTTATATTAACCATTAGAATGATCCTAAACAATGCTTGAGTCCCCAAAGGACGTAGAGGGTGTAGCATGAGTCCTTGGAGGTTCTAACAAGTGTAGAATGGTTAAGTTAGTATTCTAAAGGCTTAGAATGGTCTAGGAATGTGTATTAGCACTTATAATAACCATTGGAATTATCCTAAACAATGCATGGTACCCCAAGGGACGTAGAGGGAGTACCATGAGTCCTTGGAGGTTCTAACAAGTGTAAAATGGTTAAGAGAGTATTCTAAAGGCTTAGAATGGTCTAGGAATGTGTAATAGGACTTATATTAACCATTAGAATGATCCTAAACAATGCTTGAGTCCCCAAGGGATGTAGAGGGTGTACCATGAGTCCTTCGAGGTTCTAATAAGTGTAGAATGGTTAAGAGAGTATTCTAAAGGCTTAGAATGGTCTAGGAATGTGTATTAGGACTTATAATAACCATTAGAATCATCCTTAACATTGCATGGTACCCCAAGGGACGTAGAGGGTGCAGCATGAGTCCTTGGAGGTTCTAATAAGTGTAGAATGGTTAAGAGAGTATTCTACAGGCTTAGAATGGTCTAGGAGAGTGTACTAGGACTTATAATAACCATTAGAATGATCCTAAACATTGCATGGTACCCCAAGGGATGTAGAGGGTGTAGCATGAGTCCTTGGAGGTTCTACCAAGTGTAGAATGGTTAAGAGAGTATTCTAAAGGCTTAGAATGGTCTAGGAATGTGTATTAGGACTTATAATAACCATTAGAATGATCCTAAACAATGCTTGATTCCCCAAGGGACGTAGAGGGTGTACCATGAGTCCTTGGAGGTTCTAACAAGTGTAGAATGGTTAAGAGAGTATTCTAAAGGCTTAGAATGTTCTTGGAATGTGTATTAGGACTTATAAGAACCATTAGAATGATCCTAAACATTGCTCTAGTCCCCAAGGGACGTAGAGGGTGCAGCATGAGTCCTTGGAGGTTCTAATAAGTGTAGAATGGTTAGGAGAGTATTCTAAAGGCTTAGAATGGTCTTGGAATGTGTATTAGGACTTATAAGAACCATTAGAATGATCCTAAACATTGCAAGGTACCCCAAGGGAAGTAGAGGGTGTAGCATGAGTCCTTGGAGGTTCTAACAAGTGTTGAATGGTTAAGAGAGTATTCTAAAGGCTTGGAATGGTCTAAGAATGTGTAATTGGACTTATAAGAACCATTGGAATGATCCTAAACAATGCATGGTACCCCAAGGGACGTAGAGGGTGTAGCATGAGTCCTTGGAGGTTCTAACAAGTGTAGAATGGTTAAGAGAGTATTCTAAAGGCTTAGAATGGTCTAGGAATCTGTAATAGGACTTATATTAACCATTAGAATGATCCTAAACATTGTTCGAGTCCCCAAGGGACATAGAGGGTGTAGCATGAGTCCTTGGAGGTTCTAGTAAGTGTAGATGGTTAAGAGAGTATTCTAAAGGCCTAGAATGGTCTAGGAATGTGTATTAGGACTTATAAGAACCATTAGAATGATCCTAAACATTGCATGGTACCCCAAGGGACGTAGAGGGTGTACCATGAGTCCTTGGAGGTTCTAACAAGTGTTGAATGGTTAAGAGAGTATTCTAAAGGCTTAGAATGGTCTAGGAATGTGTAATAGGACTTATAATAACCATTAGAATGATCCTAAACAATGCTTGAGTCCCCAAGGGATGTAGAGGGTGTAGCATGAGTCCTTGGAGGTTCTAACAAGTGTAGAATGGTTAAGTTAGTATTCTAAAGGCTTAGAATGGTTTAGGAATGTGTATTAGCACTTATAATAACCATTGGAATGATCCTAAGCAATGCATGGTACCCCAAGGGACGTAGAGGGTGTACCATGAGTCCTTGGAGGTTCTAACAAGTGTAGAATGGTTAAGAGAGTATTCTAAAGGCTTAGAATGGTCTAGGAATGTGTAATAGGACTTATATTAACCATTAGAATGATCCTAAACAATGCTTGAGTCCCCAAAGGACGTAGAGGGTGTAGCATGAGTCCTTGGAGGTTCTAACAAGTGTAGAATGGTTAAGTTAGTATTCTAAAGGCTTAGAATGGTCTAGGAATGTGTATTAGCACTTATAATAACCATTGGAATTATCCTAAACAATGCATGGTACCCCAAGGGACGTAGAGGGAGTACCATGAGTCCTTGGAGGTTCTAACAAGTGTAAAATGGTTAAGAGAGTATTCTAAAGGCTTAGAATGGTCTAGGAATGTGTAATAGGACTTATATTAACCATTAGAATGATCCTAAACAATGCTTGAGTCCCCAAGGGATGTAGAGGGTGTACCATGAGTCCTTCGAGGTTCTAATAAGTGTAGAATGGTTAAGAGAGTATTCTAAAGGCTTAGAATGGTCTAGGAATGTGTATTAGGACTTATAATAACCATTAGAATCATCCTTAACATTGCATGGTACCCCAAGGGACGTAGAGGGTGCAGCATGAGTCCTTGGAGGTTCTAATAAGTGTAGAATGGTTAAGAGAGTATTCTAAAGGCTTAGAATGGTCTAGGAAAGTGTACTAGGACTTATAATAACCATTAGAATGATCCTAAACATTGCATGGTACCCCAAGGGATGTAGAGGGTGTAGCATGAGTCCTTGGAGGTTCTACCAAGTGTAGAATGGTTAAGAGAGTATTCTAAAGG
This sequence comes from Crotalaria pallida, assembly GCA_037953625.1. Lineage (NCBI taxonomy): Eukaryota > Viridiplantae > Streptophyta > Magnoliopsida > Fabales > Fabaceae > Crotalaria > Crotalaria pallida. The sequence goes on along the minus strand of CM075655.1, from coordinate 58,541,767 downwards.
CTTAGAATGGTCTAGGAATGTGTATTAGGACTTATAATAACCATTAGAATGATCCTAAACAATGCTTGATTCCCCAAGGGACGTAGAGGGTGTACCATGAGTCCTTGGAGGTTCTAACAAGTGTAGAATGGTTAAGAGAGTATTCTAAAGGCTTAGAATGTTCATGGAATGTGTATTAGGACTTATAAGAACCATTAGAATGATCCTAAACATTGCTCTAGTCCCCAAGGGACGTAGAGGGTGCAGCATGAGTCCTTGGAGGTTCTAATAAGTGTAGAATGGTTAGGAGAGTATTCTAAAGGCTTAGAATGGTCTTGGAATGTGTATTAGGACTTATAAGAACCATTAGAATGATCCTAAAAATTGCTCAAGTCCCCAAGGGACGTAGAGGGTGTACCATGAGTCCTTGGAGGTTCTAACAAGTGTAGAATGGTTAAGAGAGTATTCTAAAGTCTTAGAATGGTCTAGGAATGTGTAATAGGACGTATAATAACCATTAGAATGATCCTAAACAATGCTTGAGTCCCCAAGGGACGTAGAGGGTGTAGCATGAGTCCTTGGAGGTTCTAACAAGTGTAGAATGGTTAAGAGAGTGTTCTAAAGGCCTAGAATGGTCTAGGAATGTGTATTAGGACTTATAATAACCATTAGAATGATCCTAAACATTGCATGGTATCACAAGGGACGTAGAGGGTGTAGCATGAGTCCTTGGAGGTTCTAACAAGTGTAGAATGGTTAAGAGAGTATTCTAAAGGCTTAGAATGGTCTTGGAATGTGTATTAGGAATTATAAGAACCATTAGAATGATCCTAAACATTGCTCAAGTCCCCAAGGGACGTAGAGGGTGCAGCATGAGAATGATCCTAAACATTCTCATAACCATTAGAATGATCCTAAACATTGCATGGTACCCCAAGGGATGTAGAGGGTGTAGCATGAGTTCTTGGAGGTTCTAACATGTGTAGAATGGTTAAGAGAGTATTCTAAAGGCTTAGAATGGTCTAGGAATGTGTATTAGGACTTATAATAACCATTAGAATGATCCTAAACAATGCTTGAGTCCCCAAGGAACGTAGGGGGTGTACCATGAGTCCTTGGAGGTTTCAACAAGTGTAGAATGGTTAAGAGAGTATTCTAAAGGCTTAGAATGGTCTTGGAATGTGTATTAGGACTTATAAGAACCATTAGAATGATCCTAAACATTGCTCGAGTCCCCAAGGGACGTAGAGGGTGCAGCATGAGTCCTTGGAGGTTCTAATAAGTGTAGAATGGTTAAGAGAGTATTCTAAAGGCTTAGAATGGTCTAGGAAAGTGTACTAGGACTTATAATAACCATTAGAATGATCCTAAACATTGCAAGGTACCCCAAGGGAAGTAGAGGGTGTAGCATGAGTCCTTGGAGGTTCTAACAAGTGTAGAATGGTTAAGAGAGTGTTCTAAAGGCTTAGAATGGTCTAGAAATGTGTATTAGGGCTTATAATAACCTTTAGAATGATCCTAAACATTGCATGGTACCCCAAGGGACGTAGAGGATGTACCATGAGTCCTCAGAGGTTCTAAGAAGTGTAGAATGGTTAAGAGAGTATTTTAAAGGCTTAGAATGGTCTAGGAATGTGTAATAGGACTTATAATAACCATTAGAACTATCCTAATCATTACATGGTACCCCAAGGGACGTAGATGGTGTACAATGAGTCCTTGGAGGTTCTAACAAGTGTAGAATGGTTAAGAGAGTGTTCTAAAGGCTTAGAATGGTTTAGGAATGTGTATTAGGACTTATAATAACCGTTGGAATGATCCTAAACAATGCATGGTACCACAAGGGACGTAGAGGGTGTAGCATGAGTCCTTGGAGGTTCTAACAAGTGTAGAATGGTTAAGAGAGTATTCAAAAGGCTTAGAATGGTCTAGGAATGTGTATTAGGAATTATAAGAACCATTAGAATGATCCTAAACAATGCTTGAGTCCCCAAGGGACGTAGAGGGTGTACCATGAGTCCTTGGAGGTTCTAACAAGTGTAGAATGGTTAAGAGAGTGTTCTAAAGGCTTAGAATGGTCTAGGAATGTGTATTAGGACTTATAAGAACCATTAGAATGATCCTAAACATTGCATGGTACCCCAAGGGACGTAGAGGGTGTACCATGAGTCCTTCGAGGTTCTAACAAGTGTAGAATGGTTTAGAGAGTATTCTAAAGGTTTAGAATGGTCTGGGAATGTGTAATAGGACTTATAATAACCATTAGAATGATCCTAAACATTGCATGGTACCCCAAGGGATGTAGAGGGTGTAGCATGAGTCCTTGGAGGTTCTAACAAGTGTAGAATGGTTAAGAGAGTATTCTAAAGGCTTAGAATGGTCTTGGAATGTGTATTAGGACTTATAAGAACCATTAGAATGATCCTAAAAATTGCTCAAGTCCCCAAGGGACGTAGAGGGTGTACCATGAGTCCTTGGAGGTTCTAACAAGTGTAGAATGGTTAAGAGAGTATTCTAAAGTCTTAGAATGGTCTAGGAATGTGTAATAGGACGTATAATAACCATTAGAATGATCCTAAACAATGCTTGAGTCCCCAAGGGACGTAGAGGGTGTAGCATGAGTCCTTGGAGGTTCTAACAAGTGTAGAATGGTTAAGAGAGTGTTCTAAAGGCCTAGAATGGTCTAGGAATGTGTATTAGGACTTATAATAACCATTAGAATGATCCTAAACATTGCATGGTATCACAAGGGACGTAGAGGGTGTAGCATGAGTCCTTGGAGGTTCTAACAAGTGTAGAATGGTTAAGAGAGTATTCTAAAGGCTTAGAATGGTCTTGGAATGTGTATTAGGAATTATAAGAACCATTAGAATGATCCTAAACATTGCTCAAGTCCCCAAGGGACGTAGAGGGTGCAGCATGAGAATGATCCTAAACATTCTCATAACCATTAGAATGATCCTAAACATTGCATGGTACCCCAAGGGATGTAGAGGGTGTAGCATGAGTTCTTGGAGGTTCTAACATGTGTAGAATGGTTAAGAGAGTATTCTAAAGGCTTAGAATGGTCTAGGAATGTGTATTAGGACTTATAATAACCATTAGAATGATCCTAAACAATGCTTGAGTCCCCAAGGAACGTAGGGGGTGTACCATGAGTCCTTGGAGGTTTCAACAAGTGTAGAATGGTTAAGAGAGTATTCTAAAGGCTTAGAATGGTCTTGGAATGTGTATTAGGACTTATAAGAACCATTAGAATGATCCTAAACATTGCTCGAGTCCCCAAGGGACGTAGAGGGTGCAGCATGAGTCCTTGGAGGTTCTAATAAGTGTAGAATGGTTAAGAGAGTATTCTAAAGGCTTAGAATGGTCTAGGAAAGTGTACTAGGACTTATAATAACCATTAGAATGATCCTAAACATTGCAAGGTACCCCAAGGGAAGTAGAGGGTGTAGCATGAGTCCTTGGAGGTTCTAACAAGTGTAGAATGGTTAAGAGAGTGTTCTAAAGGCTTAGAATGGTCTAGAAATGTGTATTAGGGCTTATAATAACCTTTAGAATGATCCTAAACATTGCATGGTACCCCAAGGGACGTAGAGGATGTACCATGAGTCCTCAGAGGTTCTAAGAAGTGTAGAATGGTTAAGAGAGTATTTTAAAGGCTTAGAATGGTCTAGGAATGTGTAATAGGACTTATAATAACCATTAGAACTATCCTAATCATTACATGGTACCCCAAGGGACGTAGATGGTGTACAATGAGTCCTTGGAGGTTCTAACAAGTGTAGAATGGTTAAGAGAGTGTTCTAAAGGCTTAGAATGGTTTAGGAATGTGTATTAGGACTTATAATAACCATTGGAATGATCCTAAACAATGCATGGTACCACAAGGGACGTAGAGGGTGTAGCATGAGTCCTTGGAGGTTCTAACAAGTGTAGAATGGTTAAGAGAGTATTCAAAAGGCTTAGAATGGTCTAGGAATGTGTATTAGGAATTATAAGAACCATTAGAATGATCCTAAACAATGCTTGAGTCCCCAAGGGACGTAGAGGGTGTACCATGAGTCCTTGGAGGTTCTAACAAGTGTAGAATGGTTAAGAGAGTGTTCTAAAGGCTTAGAATGGTCTAGGAATGTGTATTAGGACTTATAAGAACCATTAGAATGATCCTAAACATTGCATGGTACCCCAAGGGACGTAGAGGGTGTACCATGAGTCCTTCGAGGTTCTAACAAGTGTAGAATGGTTTAGAGAGTATTCTAAAGGTTTAGAATGGTCTGGGAATGTGTAATAGGACTTATAATAACCATTAGAATGATCCTAAACATTGCATGGTACCCCAAGGGATGTAGAGGGTGTAGCATGAGTCCTTGGAGGTTCTAACAAGTGTAGAATGGTTAAGAGAGTATTCTAAAGGCTTAGAATGGTCTTGGAATGTGTATTAGGACTTATAAGAACCATTAGAATGATCCTAAAAATTGCTCAAGTCCCCAAGGGACGTAGAGGGTGTACCATGAGTCCTTGGAGGTTCTAACAAGTGTAGAATGGTTAAGAGAGTATTCTAAAGTCTTAGAATGGTCTAGGAATGTGTAATAGGACGTATAATAACCATTAGAATGATCCTAAACAATGCTTGAGTCCCCAAGGGACGTAGAGGGTGTAGCATGAGTCCTTGGAGGTTCTAACAAGTGTAGAATGGTTAAGAGAGTGTTCTAAAGGCCTAGAATGGTCTAGGAATGTGTATTAGGACTTATAATAACCATTAGAATGATCCTAAACATTGCATGGTATCACAAGGGACGTAGAGGGTGTAGCATGAGTCCTTGGAGGTTCTAACAAGTGTAGAATGGTTAAGAGAGTATTCTAAAGGCTTAGAATGGTCTTGGAATGTGTATTAGGAATTATAAGAACCATTAGAATGATCCTAAACATTGCTCAAGTCCCCAAGGGACGTAGAGGGTGCAGCATGAGAATGATCCTAAACATTCTCATAACCATTAGAATGATCCTAAACATTGCATGGTACCCCAAGGGATGTAGAGGGTGTAGCATGAGTTCTTGGAGGTTCTAACATGTGTAGAATGGTTAAGAGAGTATTCTAAAGGCTTAGAATGGTCTAGGAATGTGTATTAGGACTTATAATAACCATAAGAATGATCCTAAACAATGCTTGAGTCCCCAAGGAACGTAGGGGGTGTACCATGAGTCCTTGGAGGTTTCAACAAGTGTAGAATGGTTAAGAGAGTATTCTAAAGGCTTAGAATGGTCTTGGAATGTGTATTAGGACTTATAAGAACCATTAGAATGATCCTAAACATTGCTCGAGTCCCCAAGGGACGTAGAGGGTGCAGCATGAGTCCTTGGAGGTTCTAATAAGTGTAGAATGGTTAAGAGAGTATTCTAAAGGCTTAGAATGGTCTAGGAAAGTGTACTAGGACTTATAATAACCATTAGAATGATCCTAAACATTGCAAGGTACCCCAAGGGAAGTAGAGGGTGTAGCATGAGTCCTTGGAGGTTCTAACAAGTGTAGAATGGTTAAGAGAGTGTTCTAAAGGCTTAGAATGGTCTAGAAATGTGTATTAGGGCTTATAATAACCTTTAGAATGATCCTAAACATTGCATGGTACCCCAAGGGACGTAGAGGATGTACCATGAGTCCTCAGAGGTTCTAAGAAGTGTAGAATGGTTAAGAGAGTATTTTAAAGGCTTAGAATGGTCTAGGAATGTGTAATAGGACTTATAATAACCATTAGAACTATCCTAATCATTACATGGTACCCCAAGGGACGTAGATGGTGTACAATGAGTCCTTGGAGGTTCTAACAAGTGTAGAATGGTTAAGAGAGTGTTCTAAAGGCTTAGAATGGTTTAGGAATGTGTATTAGGACTTATAATAACCATTGGAATGATCCTAAACAATGCATGGTACCACAAGGGACGTAGAGGGTGTAGCATGAGTCCTTGGAGGTTCTAACAAGTGTAGAATGGTTAAGAGAGTATTCAAAAGGCTTAGAATGGTCTAGGAATGTGTATTAGGAATTATAAGAACCATTAGAATGATCCTAAACAATGCTTGAGTCCCCAAGGGACGTAGAGGGTGTACCATGAGTCCTTGGAGGTTCTAACAAGTGTAGAATGGTTAAGAGAGTGTTCTAAAGGCTTAGAATGGTCTAGGAATGTGTATTAGGACTTATAAGAACCATTAGAATGATCCTAAACATTGCATGGTACCCCAAGGGACGTAGAGGGTGTACCATGAGTCCTTCGAGGTTCTAACAAGTGTAGAATGGTTTAGAGAGTATTCTAAAGGTTTAGAATGGTCTGGGAATGTGTAATAGGACTTATAATAACCATTAGAATGATCCTAAACATTGCATGGTACCCCAAGGGATGTAGAGGGTGTAGCATGAGTCCTTGGAGGTTCTAACAAGTGTAGAATGGTTAAGAGAGTATTCTAAAGGCTTAGAATGGTCTTGGAATGTGTATTAGGAATTATAAGAACCATTAGAATGATCCTAAACATTGCTCAAGTCCCCAAGGGACGTAGAGGGTGCAGCATGAGAATGATCCTAAACATTCTCATAACCATTAGAATGATCCTAAACATTGCATGGTACCCCAAGGGATGTAGAGGGTGTAGCATGAGTCCTTGGAGGTTCTAACAAGTGTAGAATGGTTAAGAGAGTATTATAAAGGCTTAGAATGGTCTAGGAATGTGTATTAGGACTTATAATAACCATTAGAATGATCCTAAATAATGCTTGAGTCCCCAAGGAACGTAGAGGGTGTACCATGAGTCCTTGGAGGTTCTAACAAGTGTAGAATGGTTAAGAGAGTATTCTAAAGGCTTAGAATGTTCTTGGAATGTGTATTAGGACTTATAAGAACCATTAGAATGATCCTAAACATTGCTCTAGTCCCCAAGGGACGTAGAGGGTGCAGCATGAGTCCTTGGAGGTTCTAATAAGTGTAGAATGGTTAAGAGAGTATTCTAAAGGCTTAGAATGGTCTTGGAATGTGTATTAGGACTTATAAGAACCATTAGAATGAACCTAAAAATTGCTCAAGTCCCCAAGGGATGTAGAGGGTGTACCATGAGTCCTTGGAGGTTCTACCAAGTGTAGAATGGTTAAGAGAGTATTCTAAAGGCTTAGAATGGTCTAGGAATGTGTATTAGGACTTATAATAACCATTAGAATGATCCTAAACATTGTTCGAGTCCCCAAGGGACATAGAGGGTGTACCATGAGTCCTTGGAGGTTCTAACAAGTGTAGAATGGTTAAGAGAGTATTCTAAAGGCTTAGAATGTTCTTGGAATGTGTATTAGGACTTATAAGAACCATTAGAATGATCCTAAACATTGCTCTAGTCCCCAAGGGACGTAGAGGGTGCAGCATGAGTCCTTGGAGGTTCTAATAAGTGTAGAATGGTTAGGAGAGTATTCTAAAGGCTTAGAATGGTCTTGGAATGTGTATTAGGACTTATAAGAACCATTAGAATGATCCTAAAAATTGCTCAAGTCCCCAAGGGACGTAGAGGGTGTACCATGAGTCCTTGGAGGTTCTAACAAGTGTAGAATGGTTAAGAGAGTATTCTAAAGGCATAGAATGGTCTAGGAATGTGTATTTGGACTTATAATAACCATTAGAATGATCCTAAACAATGCATGGTACCCCAAGGGACGTAGAGGGTGTAGCATGAGTCCTTGTAGGTTCTAACAAGTGTAGAATGGTTAAGAGAGTATTCTAAAGAGTAATATGTCAGATTAGTCCCTGACTTTGTAAGCGTCGGTCAAGTTAGTCCCTGACTTTATCGAAATAGCAATTTAGTCCCTGAGATAGAAGAACGTCGATCAAGTTAGTCCCTACCGTCACTATCGCATGGATGTATTTGCTTTAAAATTGGATAAAGATAGGGATGTATGTGAATTAAAATGAAATCTCAGGGACTAAACTGCTATTTCGACAAAGTCAGGGACTAACTTGACCGATGCTTACAAAGTCAGGGACTAATCTGACATATTACTCGTATTCTAAAGGCTTAGAATGGTCTTGGAATGTGTATTAGGACTTATAAGAACCATTAGAATGATCCTAAACATTGCTCGAGTCCCCAAGGGACGTAGAGGGTGCAGCATGAGTCCTTGGAGGTTCTAATAAGTATAGAATGGTTAAGAGAGTATTCTAAAGGGTTAGAATGGTCTAGGAAAGTGTACTAGGACTTATAATAACCATTAGAATGATCCTAAATATTGCATGGTACCCCAAGGGAAGTAGAGGGTGTAGCATGAGTCCTTGGAGGTTCTAACAAGTGTAGAATGGTTAAGAGAGTGTTCTAAAGGCTTAGAATGGTCTAGGAATGTGTATTAGGGCTTATAATAACCATTAGAATGATCCTAAACATTGCATGGTACCACAAGGGACGTAGAGGGTGTAGCATGAGTCCTTGGAGGTTCTAACAAGTGTAGAATGGTTAAGAGAGTATTCTAAAGGCTTAGAATGGTGTAGGAATGTGTATTAAGACTTATAATAACCATTAGAATGATCCTTAACATTGCATGGTACCCCAAGGGATGTAGATGGTGTACCATGAGTCCTTGGAGGTTCTAACAAGTGTAGAATGGTTAAGAGAGTATTCTAAAGGCTTAGAATGGTCTTGGAATGTGTATTAGGACTTATAAGAAACATTAAAATGATCCTAAAGATTGCTCGAGTCCCCAAGGGACGTAGAGCGTGCAGCATTAGTCCTTGGAGGTTCTAATAAGTGTAGAATGGTTAAGAGAGTATTGTAAAGGCTTAGAATGGTCTAGGAAAGTGTACTAGGACTTATAATAACCATTAGAATGATCCTAAACATTGCATGGTACCCCAAGGGAAGTAGAGGGTGTAGCATGAGTCCTTGAAGGTTCTAACAAGTGTAGAATGGTTAAGAGAGTGTTCTAAAGGCTTAGAATGGTCTAGGAATGTGTGTTAGGGCTTATAATAACCATTAGAATGATCCTAAACATTGCAAGGTACCCCAAGGGATGTATAGGATGTACCATGAGTCCTTGGAGGTTCTAATAAGTGTAGAATTGTTAAGAGAGTATTCTAAAGGCTTAGAATGGTCTAGGAATGTGTAATAGGACTTATAATAACCATAAGAATGATCCTAAACATTGCATGGTACCCCAAGGGACGTAGATGGTGTAGCATGAGTCCTTGAAGGTTCTAACAAGTGTAGAATGGTTAAGAGAGTGTTATAAAGGCTTAGAATGGTCTAGGAATGTGTATTAGGGCTTATTATAACCATTAGAATGATCCTAAACATTGCAAGGTACCCCAACGGATGTATAGGATGTACCATGAGTCCTTGGAGGTTCTAAGAAGTGTAGAATGGTTAAGAGAGTATTCTAAAGGCTTAGAATGGTCTAGGAATGTGTAATAGGACTTATAATAACCATTAGAATGATCCTAAACAATGCTTGAGTCCCCAAGGGACGTAGAGGGTGTACCATGAGTCCTTGGAGGTTCTAACAAGTGTAGAATGGTTAAGAGAGTGTTCTAAAGGCTTAGAATGGTCTAGGAATGTGTATTAGGACTTATAAGAACCATTAGAATGATCCTAAACATTGCATGGTACCCCAAGGGACGTAGAGGGTGTACCATGAGTCCTTCGAGGTTCTAACAAGTGTAGAATGGTTTAGAGAGTATTCTAAAGGTTTAGAATGGTCTAGGAATGTGTAATAGGACTTATAATAACCATTAGAATGATCCTAAACATTGCATGGTACCCCAAGTGATGTAGAGGGTGTAGCATGAGTCCTTGGAGGTTCTAACAAGTGTAGAATGGTTAAGAGCGTATTCTAAAGGCTTAGAATGGTCTAGGAATGTGTATTAGGACTTATAATAACCATTAGAATGATCCTAAATAATGCTTGAGTCCCCAAGGAACGTAGAGGGTGTACCATGAGTCCTTGGAGGTTCTAACAAGTGTAGAATGGTTAAGAGAGTATTCTAAAGGCTTAGAATGTTCTTGGAATGTGTATTAGGACTTATAAGAACCATTAGAATGATCCTAAACATTGCTCTAGTCCCCAAGGGACGTAGAGGGTGCAGCATGAGTCCTTGGAGGTTCTAATAAGTGTAGAATGGTTAAGAGAGTATTCTAAAGGCTTAGAATGGTCTTGGAATGTGTATTAGGACTTATAAGAACCATTAGAATGAACCTAAAAATTGCTCAAGTCCCCAAGGGATGTAGAGGGTGTACCATGAGTCCTTGGAGGTTCTACCAAGTGTATAATGGTTAAGAGAGTATTCTAAAGGCTTAGAATGGTCTAGGAATGTGTATTAGGACTTATAATAACCATTAGAATGATCCTAAACATTGTTCGAGTCCCCAAGGGACATAGAGGGTGTACCATGAGTCCTTGGAGGTTCTAACAAGTGTAGAATGGTTAAGAGAGTATTCTAAAGGCTTAGAATGTTCTTGGAATGTGTATTAGGACTTATAAGAACCATTAGAATGATCCTAAACATTGCTCTAGTCCCCAAGGGACGTAGAGGGTGCAGCATGAGTCCTTGGAGGTTCTAATAAGTGTAGAATGGTTAGGAGAGTATTCTAAAGGCTTAGAATGGTCTTGGAATGTGTATTAGGACTTATAAGAACCATTAGAATGATCCTAAAAATTGCTCAAGTCCCCAAGGGACGTAGAGGGTGTACCATGAGTCCTTGGAGGTTCTAACAAGTGTAGAATGGTTAAGAGAGTATTCTAAAGGCATAGAATGGTCTAGGAATGTGTATTTGGACTTATAATAACCATTAGAATGATCCTAAACAATGCATGGTACCCCAAGGGACGTAGAGGGTGTAGCATGAGTCCTTGTAGGTTCTAACAAGTGTAGAATGGTTAAGAGAGTATTCTAAAGAGTAATATGTCAGATTAGTCCCTGACTTTGTAAGCGTCGGTCAAGTTAGTCCCTGACTTTATCGAAATAGCAATTTAGTCCCTGAGATAGAAGAACGTCGATCAAGTTAGTCCCTACCGTCACTATCGCATGGATGTATTTGCTTTAAAATTGGATAAAGATAGGGATGTATGTGAATTAAAATGAAATCTCAGGGACTAAACTGCTATTTCGACAAAGTCAGGGACTAACTTGACCGATGCTTACAAAGTCAGGGACTAATCTGACATATTACTCGTATTCTAAAGGCTTAGAATGGTCTTGGAATGTGTATTAGGACTTATAAGAACCATTAGAATGATCCTAAACATTGCTCGAGTCCCCAAGGGACGTAGAGGGTGCAGCATGAGTCCTTGGAGGTTCTAATAAGTATAGAATGGTTAAGAGAGTATTCTAAAGGGTTAGAATGGTCTAGGAAAGTGTACTAGGACTTATAATAACCATTAGAATGATCCTAAACATTGCATGGTACCCCAAGGGAAGTAGAGGGTGTAGCATGAGTCCTTGGAGGTTCTAACAAGTGTAGAATGGTTAAGAGAGTGTTCTAAAGGCTTAGAATGGTCTAGGAATGTGTATTAGGGCTTATAATAACCATTAGAATGATCCTAAACATTGCATGGTACCACAAGGGACGTAGAGGGTGTAGCATGAGTCCTTGGAGGTTCTAACAAGTGTAGAATGGTTAAGAGAGTATTCTAAAGGCTTAGAATGGTGTAGGAATGTGTATTAAGACTTATAATAACCATTAGAATGATCCTTAACATTGCATGGTACCCCAAGGGATGTAGATGGTGTACCATGAGTCCTTGGAGGTTCTAACAAGTGTAGAATGGTTAAGAGAGTATTCTAAAGGCTTAGAATGGTCTTGGAATGTGTATTAGGACTTATAAGAAACATTAAAATGATCCTAAAGATTGCTCGAGTCCCCAAGGGACGTAGAGCGTGCAGCATTAGTCCTTGGAGGTTCTAATAAGTGTAGAATGGTTAAGAGAGTATTGTAAAGGCTTAGAATGGTCTAGGAAAGTGTACTAGGACTTATAATAACCATTAGAATGATCCTAAACATTGCATGGTACCCCAAGGGAAGTAGAGGGTGTAGCATGAGTCCTTGAAGGTTCTAACAAGTGTAGAATGGTTAAGAGAGTGTTCTAAAGGCTTAGAATGGTCTAGGAATGTGTGTTAGGGCTTATAATAACCATTAGAATGATCCTAAACATTGCAAGGTACCCCAAGGGATGTATAGGATGTACCATGAGTCCTTGGAGGTTCTAATAAGTGTAGAATTGTTAAGAGAGTATTCTAAAGGCTTAGAATGGTCTAGGAATGTGTAATAGGACTTATAATAACCATAAGAATGATCCTAAACATTGCATGGTACCCCAAGGGACGTAGATGGTGTAGCATGAGTCCTTGAAGGTTCTAACAAGTGTAGAATGGTTAAGAGAGTGTTATAAAGGCTTAGAATGGTCTAGGAATGTGTATTAGGGCTTATTATAACCATTAGAATGATCCTAAACATTGCAAGGTACCCCAACGGATGTATAGGATGTACCATGAGTCCTTGGAGGTTCTAAGAAGTGTAGAATGGTTAAGAGAGTATTCTAAAGGCTTAGAATGGTCTAGGAATGTGTAATAGGACTTATAATAACCATTAGAATGATCCTAAACAATGCTTGAGTCCCCAAGGGACGTAGAGGGTGTACCATGAGTCCTTGGAGGTTCTAACAAGTGTAGAATGGTTAAGAGAGTGTTCTAAAGGCTTAGAATGGTCTAGGAATGTGTATTAGGACTTATAAGAACCATTAGAATGATCCTAAACATTGCATGGTACCCCAAGGGACGTAGAGGGTGTACCATGAGTCCTTCGAGGTTCTAACAAGTGTAGAATGGTTTAGAGAGTATTCTAAAGGTTTAGAATGGTCTAGGAATGTGTAATAGGACTTATAATAACCATTAGAATGATCCTAAACATTGCATGGTACCCCAAGGGATGTAGAGGGTGTAGCATGAGTCCTTGGAGGTTCTAACAAGTGTAGAATGGTTAAGAGTGTATTCTAAAGGCTTAGAATGGTCTAGGAATGTGTATTAGGACTTATAATAACCATTAGAATGATCCTAAATAATGCTTGAGTCCCCAAGGAACGTAGAGGGTGTACCATGAGTCCTTGGAGGTTCTAACAAGTGTAGAATGGTTAAGAGAGTATTCTAAAGGCTTAGAATGTTCTTGGAATGTGTATTAGGACTTATAAGAACCATTAGAATGATCCTAAACATTGCTCTAGTCCCCAAGGGACGTAGAGGGTGCAGCATGAGTCCTTGGAGGTTCTAATAAGTGTAGAATGGTTAAGAGAGTATTCTAAAGGCTTAGAATGGTCTTGGAATGTGTATTAGGACTTATAAGAACCATTAGAATGAACCTAAAAATTGCTCAAGTCCCCAAGGGATGTAGAGGGTGTACCATGAGTCCTTGGAGGTTCTACCAAGTGTATAATGGTTAAGAGAGTATTCTAAAGGCTTAGAATGGTCTAGGAATGTGTATTAGGACTTATAATAACCATTAGAATGATCCTAAACATTGTTCGAGTCCCCAAGGGACATAGAGGGTGTACCATGAGTCCTTGGAGGTTCTAACAAGTGTAGAATGGTTAAGAGAGTATTCTAAAGGCTTAGAATGTTCTTGGAATGTGTATTAGGACTTATAAGAACCATTAGAATGATCCTAAACATTGCTCTAGTCCCCAAGGGACGTAGAGGGTGCAGCATGAGTCCTTGGAGGTTCTAATAAGTGTAGAATGGTTAGGAGAGTATTCTAAAGGCTTAGAATGGTCTTGGAATGTGTATTAGGACTTATAAGAACCATTAGAATGATCCTAAAAATTGCTCAAGTCCCCAAGGGACGTAGAGGGTGTACCATGAGTCCTTGGAGGTTCTAACAAGTGTAGAATGGTTAAGAGAGTATTCTAAAGGCATAGAATGGTCTAGGAATGTGTATTTGGACTTATAATAACCATTAGAATGATCCTAAACAATGCATGGTACCCCAAGGGACGTAGAGGGTGTAGCATGAGTCCTTGTAGGTTCTAACAAGTGTAGAATGGTTAAGAGAGTATTCTAAAGAGTAATATGTCAGATTAGTCCCTGACTTTGTAAGCGTCGGTCAAGTTAGTCCCTGACTTTATCGAAATAGCAATTTAGTCCCTGAGATAGAAGAACGTCGATCAAGTTAGTCCCTACCGTCACTATCGCATGGATGTATTTGCTTTAAAATTGGATAAAGATAGGGATGTATGTGAATTAAAATGAAATCTCAGGGACTAAACTGCTATTTCGACAAAGTCAGGGACTAACTTGACCGATGATTACAAAGTCAGGGACTAATCTGACATATTACTCGTATTCTAAAGGCTTAGAATGGTCTTGGAATGTGTATTAGGACTTATAATAACCATTAGAATGATCCTAAACATTGCTCGAGTCCCCAAGGGACGTAGAGGGTGCAGCATGAGTCCTTGGAGGTTCTAATAAGTATAGAATGGTTAAGAGAGTATTCTAAAGGGTTAGAATGGTCTAGGAAAGTGTACTAGGACTTATAATAACCATTAGAATGATCCTAAACATTGCATGGTACCACAAGGGACGTAGAGGGTGTAGCATGAGTCCTTGGAGGTTCTAACAAGTGTAGAATAGTTAAGAGAGTATTCTAAAGGCTTAGAATGGTGTAGGAATGTGTATTAAGACTTATAATAACCATTAGAATGATCCTTAACATTGCATGGTACCCCAAGGGACGTAGAGGTGTACCTTGAATCCTTGGAGGTTCTAACAAGTGTAGAATGGTTAAGAGAGTATTCTAAAGGCTTAGAATGGTGTAGGAATGTGTATTAAGACTTATAATAACCATTAGAATGATCCTTAACATTGCATGGTACCCCAAGGGACGTAGATGGTGTACCATGAGTCCTTGGAGGTTCTAACAAGTGTAGAATGGTTAAGAGAGTATTCTAAAGGCTTAGAATGGTCTTGGAATGTGTATTAGGACTTATAAGAACCATTAAAATGATCCTAAAGATTGCTCGAGTCCCCAAGGGACGTAGAGCGTGCAGCATTAGTCCTTGGAGGTTCTAATAAGTGTAGAATGGTTAAGAGAGTATTCTAAAGGCTTAGAATGGTCTAGGAAAGTGTACTAGGACTTATAATAACCATTAGAATGATCCTAAACATTGCATGGTACCCCAAGGGAAGTAGAGGGTGTAGCATGAGTCCTTGAAGGTTCTAACAAGTGTAGAATGGTTAAGAGAGTGTTCTAAAGGCTTAGAATGGTCTAGGAATGTGTGTTAGGGCTTATAATAACCATTAGAATGATCCTAAACATTGCAAGGTACCCCAAGGGATGTATAGGATGTACCATGAGTCCTTGGAGGTTCTAATAAGTGTAGAATTGTTAAGAGAGTATTCTAAAGGCTTAGAATGGTCTAGGAATGTGTAATAGGACTTATAATAACCATAAGAATGATCCTAAACATTGCATGGTACCCCAAGGGACGTAGATGGTGTAGCATGAGTCCTTGAAGGTTCTAACAAGTGTAGAATGGTTAAGAGAGTGTTATAAAGGCTTAGAATGGTCTAGGAATGTGTATTAGGGCTTATTATAACCATTAGAATGATCCTAAACATTGCAGGGTACCCCAAGGGATGTATAGGATGTACCATGAGTCCTTGGAGGTTCTAAGAAGTGTAGAATGGTTAAGAGAGTATTCTAAAGGCTTAGAATGGTCTAGGAATGTGTAATAGGACTTATAATAACCATTAGAATGATCCTAAACATTGCATCGTACCCCAAGGGACGTAGATGGTGTACCATGAGTCCTTGGAGGTTCTAACAAGTGTAGAATGGTTAAGAGAGTATTCAAAAGGCTTAGAATGGTCTAGGAAAGTGTACTAGGACTTATAATAACCATTAGAATGATCCTAAACATTGCATGGTACCCCAAAGGAAGTAGAGGGTGTAGCATGAGTCCTTGAAGGTTCTAACAAGTGTAGAATGGTTAAGAGAGTGTTCTAAAGGCTTAGAATGGTCTAGGAATGTGTGTTAGGGCTTATAATAACCATTAGAACTATACTAAACATTGCACGGTACCCCAAGGGACGTAGATGGTGTACCATGAGTCCTTGGAGGTTCTAACAAGTGTAGAATGGTTAAGAGAGTATTCTAAAGGCTTAGAATGGTCTAGGAATGTGTATTAGGATTTATAATAACCATTAGAATGATCCTAAACAATGCATGGTACCGCAAGGGATGTAGAGGGTGTAGCATGAGTCCTTGTAGGTTCTAACAAGTGTAAAAT
Organism: Crotalaria pallida; assembly: GCA_037953625.1. Taxonomy (NCBI): domain Eukaryota; kingdom Viridiplantae; phylum Streptophyta; class Magnoliopsida; order Fabales; family Fabaceae; genus Crotalaria; species Crotalaria pallida. The sequence goes on along the minus strand of CM075655.1, from coordinate 58,525,493 downwards.
GGTTAAGGGAGTATTCTAAAGGCTTATAAGAACCATTAGAATGATCCTAAACATTGTTCGAGTCCCCAGGGGACATAGAGGGTGTAGCATGAGTCCTTGGAGGTTCTAATAAGTGTAGAATAGTTAAGAGAGTATTCTAAAGGCTTAGAATGGTCTAGGAATGTGTATTAGGACTTATATGAACCATTAGAATGATCCTAAACTTTGCATGGTACCCCATGGGACGTAGAGGGTGTACCATGAGTCCTTGGAGGTTCTAACAAGTGTAGAATGGTTAAGAGAGTATTCTAAAGGCTTAGAATGGTCTAGGAATGTGTAATAGGACTTATAATAACCATTAGAATGATCCTAAACAATGCTTGAGTCCCCAAGGGACGTAGACGGTGTACCATCAGTCCTTGGAGGTTCTAACAAGTGTAGAATGGTTAAGAGAGTATTCTAAAGGCTTAGAATGGTGTAGGAATGTGTATTAGGACTTATAAGAACCATTAGAATGATCCTAAACATTGCTCGAGTCCCCAAGGGACGTAGAGCGTGCAGCATTAGTCCTTGGAGGTTCTAATAAGTGTAGAATGGTTAAGAGAGTATTCTAAAGGCTTAGAATGGTCTAGGAAAGTGTACTAGGACTTATAATAACCATTAGAATGATCCTAAACATTGCATGGTACCCCAAGGGAAGTAGAGGGTGTAGCACGAGTCCTTGCAGGTTCTAACAAGTGTAGAATGGTTAAGAGAGTATTCTAAAGGCTTAGAATGGTCTAGGAATGTGTAATAGGACTTATAATAACCATTAGAATGATCCTAAACAATGCTTGAGTCCCCAAGGGACGTAGAGGATGTACCATGAGTCCTTGGAGGTTCTAACAAGTGTAGAATGGTTAAGAGAGTATTCTAAAGGCTTAGAATGGTCTTGGAATGTGTATTAGGACTTATAAGAATCATTAGAATGATCCTAAGCATTGCTCGAGTCCCCAAGGGACGTAGAGGGTGCAGCATGAGTCCTTGGAGGTTCTAATAAGTGTAGAATGGTTAAGAGAGTATTCTAAAGGCTTAGAATGGTCTAGGAAAGTGTACTAGGACTTATAATAACCATTAGAATGATCCTAAACATTGCATGGTACCCCAAGGGAAGTAGAGGGTGTAGCATGAGTCCTTGGAGGTTCTAACAAGTGTAGAATGGTTAACTGAGTATTCTAAAGGCATAGAATGGTCTAGGAATGTGTATTAGGGCTTATTATAACCATTAGAATGATCCTAAACATTGCATGGTACCCCAAGGGACGTAGAGGATGTACCATGAGTCCTTGGAGGTTCTAAGAAGTGTAGAATGGTTAAGAGAGTATTCTAAAGGCTTAGAATGGTCTAGGAATGTGTAATAGGACTTATAATAACCATTAGAACTATCCTAAACATTGCATGGTACCCAAAGGGACGTAGATGGTGTACCATGAGTCCTTGGAGGTTCTAACAAGTGTAGAATGGTTAAGTGAGTATTCTAAAGGCATAGAATGGTCTAGGAATGTGTATTTGGACTTATAATAACCATTAGAATGATCCTAAACAATGCATGGTACCCCAAGGGACGTAGAGGGTGTAGCATGAGTCCTTGTAGGTTCTAACAAGTGTAGAATGGTTAAGAGAATTCTAAAGGCTTAGATTGGTCTAGGAATGTGTATTAGGACTTATAAGAACCATTAGAATGATCCTAAACATTGCTAGAGTCCCCAAGGGACATAGAGGGTTTAGCATGAGTCCTTGGAGGTTCTAATAAGTGTCGAATGGTTAAGAGAGTTTTCTTAAGGCTTAGAATGGTCTAGGAATGTGTATTAGGACTTATAAGAACCATTAGAATGATCCTAAACTTTGCATGGTACCCCAAGGGACGTAGAGGGTGTACCATGAGTCCTTGGAGGTTCAAACAAGTGTAGAATGGTTAAGACAGTATTCTAAAGGCTTAGAATGTCTAGGAATGTGTAATAGGACTTATAATAACCATTAGAAAGATCCTAAACAATGCTTGAGTCCCCAAGGGACGTAGAGGGTGTACCTTGAGTCCTTGGAGGTTCTAACAAGTGTAGAATGGTTAAGAGAGTATTCTAAAGAGTAATATGTCAGATTAGTCCCTGACTTTGTAAGCGTCGGTCAAGTTAGTCCCTGACTTTATCGAAATAGCAATTTAGTCCCTGAGATAGAAGAACGTCGATCAAGTTAGTCCCTACCGTCACTATCGCATGGATGTATTTGCTTTAAAATTGGATAAAGATAGGGATGTATGTGAATTAAAATGAAATCTCAGGGACTAAACTGCTATTTCGACAAAGTCAGGGACTAACTTGACCGATGATTACAAAGTCAGGGACTAATCTGACATATTACTCGTATTCTAAAGGCTTAGAATGGTCTTGGAATGTGTATTAGGACTTATAAGAACCATTAGAATGATCCTAAACATTGCTCGAGTCCCCAAGGGACGTAGAGGGTGCAGCATGAGTCCTTGGAGGTTCTAATAAGTATAGAATGGTTAAGAGAGTATTCTAAAGGGTTAGAATGGTCTAGGAAAGTGTACTAGGACTTATAATAACCATTAGAATGATCCTAAACATTGCATGGTACCACAAGGGACGTAGAGGGTGTAGCATGAGTCCTTGGAGGTTCTAACAAGTGTAGAATAGTTAAGAGAATTCTAAAGGCTTAGAATGGTCTAGGAATGTGTAATAGGACTTATAATAACCATTAGAATGATCCTAAACAATGCTTGAGTCCCCAAGGGACGTAGACGGTGTACCATGAGTCCTTGGAGGTTCTAACAAGTGTAGAATGGTTAAGAGAGTATTCTAAAGGCTTAGAATGGTCTTGGAATGTGTATTAGGACTTATAAGAACCATTAGAATGATCCTAAACATTGCTCGAGTCCCCAAGGGACGTAGAGCGTGCAGCATTAGTCCTTGGAGGTTCTAATAAGTGTAGAATGGTTAAGAGAGTATTCTAAAGGCTTAGAATGGTCTAGGAAAGTGTACTAGGACTTATAATAACCATTAGAATGATCCTAAACATTGCATGGTACCCCAAGGGAAGTAGAGGGTCTAGCATGAGTCCTTGAAGTTTCTAACAAGTGTAGAATGGTTAAGAGAGTGTTCTAAAGGCTTAGAATGGTCTAGGAATGTGTGTTAGGGCTTATAATAACCATTAGAATGATCCTAAACATTGCAAGGTACCCCAAGGGATGTATAGGATGTACCATGAGTCCTTGGAGGTTCTAAGAAGTGTAGAATGGTTAAGAGAGTATTCTAAAGGCTTAGAATGGTCTAGGAATGTGTAATAGGACTTACAATAACCAGTAGAACTATCCTAAACATTGCATGGTACACCAAGGGATGTAGATGGTGTACCATGAGTCCTTGGAGGTTCTAACAAGTGTAGAATGGTTAAGTGAGTATTCTAAAGGCATAGAATGGTCTAGGAATGTATATTAGGACTTATAATAACCATTAGAATGATCCTAAACAATGCATGGTACCCCAAGGGACGTAGAGGGTGTAGGATGAGTCCTTGTAGGTTCTAACAAGTGTAGAATGGTTAAGAGAATTCTAAAGGCTTAGAATGGTCTAGGAATGTGTATTAGGACTTATAAGAACCATTAGAGTGATCCTAAACATTGCTAGAGTCCCAAAGGGACGTAGAGGGTGTACCATGAGTCCTTGGAGGTTCTAACAAGTGTAGAATGGTTAAGAGAGTATTCTAAAGGCTTAGAATGGTCTTCGAATGTGTATTAGGACTTATAAGAACCATTAGAATGATCCTGAACATTGCTCGAGTCCCCAAGGGACATAGAGGGTGCAGCATGAGTCCTTGGAGGTTCTAACAAGTGTAGAATGGTTAAGAGAGTATTCTAAAGGCTTAGAATGGTCTAGGAATGTGTAATAGGACTTATAATAATCATTAGAATGATCCTAAACAATGCTTGAGTCCCCAAGGGACGTAGACGGTGTACCATGAGTCCTTGGAGGTTCTAACAAGTGTAGAATGGTTAAGAGAGTATTCTAAAGGCTTAGAATGGTCTTGGAATGTGTATTAGGACTTATAAGAACCATTAGAATGATCCTGAACATTGCTCGAGTCCCCAAGGGACATAGAGGGTGCAGCATGAGTCCTTGGAGGTTCTAATAAGTGTAGAATGGTTAAGAGTGTATTCTAAAGGCTTAGAATGGTCTAGGAATGTGTATTAGGACTTATAAGAACCATTAGAATGATCCTAAACATTGCTAGAGTCCCAAAGGGACGTAGAGGGTGTACCATGAGTCCTGGGAGGTTCTAACAAGTGTAGAATGGTTAAGAGAGTATTCTAAAGGCTTAGAATGGTCTTGGAATGTGTATTAGGACTTATAAGAACCATTAGAATGATCCTGAACATTGCTCGAGTCCCCAAGGGACGTAGAGGGTGCAGCATGAGTCCTTGGAGGTTCTAATAAGTGTAGAATGGTTAAGAGAGTATTCTAAAGGCTTAGAATGGTCTAGGAATGTGTATTAGGACTTATATTAACCATTAGAATGATCCTAAACATTGCATGGTACCCCATGGGACGTAGAGGGTGTACCATGAGTCCTTGGAGGTTCTAACAAGTGTAGAATGGTTAAGGGAGTATTCTAAAGGCTTAGAATGGTCTAGGAATGTGTAATAGGACTTATAATAACCATTAGAATGATCCTAAACAATGCTTGAGTCCCCAAGGGACGTAGAGGGTGTACCATGAGTCCTTGGAGGTTCTAACAAGTGTAGAATGGTTAAGAGAGTATTCTAAAGGCTTAGAATGGTATTGGAATGTGTATTAGGACTTATAATAACCATTACAATGATCCTAAACAATGCATGGTACCCCAAGGGATGTAGAGGGTGTAGCATGAGTCCTTGTAGGTTCTAACTAGTGTAAAATGGTTAAGGGAGTATTCTAAAGGCTTAGAATGGTCTAGGAATTTGTATTAGGACTTATAAGAACCATTAGAATGATCCTAAACATTGTTCGAGTCCCCAAGGGTCATAGAGGGTGTAGCATGAGTCCTTGGAAGTTCTAATAAGTGTAGAATGGTTAAGAGAGTATTCTAAAGGCTTAGAATGGTCTAGGAATGTGTATTAGGACTTATATGAACCATTAGAATGATCCTAAACATTGCATGGTACCCCATGGGACGTAGAGGGTGTACCATGAGTCCTTGGAGGTTCTAACAAGTGTAGAATGGTTAAGAGAATTCTAAAGGCTTAGAATGGTCTAGGAATGTGTATTAGGGCTTATAATAACCATTAGAATGATCCTAAACATTGCATGGTACCACAAGGGACGTAGAGGGTGTAGCATGAGTCCTTGGAGGTTCTAACAAGTGTAGAATGGTGTAGGAATGTGTATTAGGACTTATAATAACCATTAGAATGATCCTTAACATTGCATGGTACCCCAAGGGACGTAGAGGGTGTCCCTTGAATCCTTGGAGGTTCTAACAAGTGTATAATGGTTAAGAGAGTATTCTAAAGGCTTAGAATGGTCTAGGAATGTGTATTAGGACTTATAATAACCATTAGAATGATCCTAAACAATGCATGGTACCGCAAGGGATGTAGAGGGTGTAGCATGAGTCCTTGTAGGTTCTAACAAGTGTAAAATGGTTAAGGGAGTATTCTAAAGGCTTAGAATGGTCTAGGAATTTGTATTAGGACTTATAAGAACCATTAGAATGATCCTAAATATTGTTCGAGTCCCCAAGGGACATAGAGGGTGTAGCATGAGTCCTTGGAGGTTCTAATAAGTGTAGAATAGTTAAGAGAGTATTCTAAAGGCTTAGAATGGTCTAGGAATGTGTATTAGGACTTATATGAACCATTAGAATGATCCTAAACATTGCATGGTACCCCATGGGACGTAGAGGGTGTACCATGAGTCCTTGGAGGTTCTAACAAGTGTAGAATGGTTAAGAGAGTGTTCTAAAGGCTTAGAATGGTCTAGGAATGTGTGTTAGGGCTTATAATAACCATTAGAATGATCCTAAACATTGCATGGTACCCCAAGGGAAGTAGAGGGTGTAGCATGAGTCCTTGGAGGTTCTAACAAGTGTAGAATGGTTAAGAGAGTGTTCTAAAGGCTTAGAATGGTCTAGGAATGTGTGTTAGGGCTTATAATAACCATTAGAATGATCCTAAACATTGCGAGGTACCCCAAGGGATGTAGAGGATGTACCATGAGTCCTTGGAGGTTCTAAGAAGTGTAGAATGGTTAAGAGAGTATTCTAAAGGCTTAGAATGGTCTAGGAATGTGTAATAGGACTTATAATAACCAGTAGAACTATCCTAAACATTGCATGGTACCCCAAGGGATGTAGATGGTGTACCATGAGTCCTTGGAGGTTCTAACAAGTGTAGAATGGTTAAGTGAGTATTCTAAAGGCATAGAATGGTCTAGGAATGTATATTAGGACTTATAATAACCATTAGAATGATCCTAAACAATGCATGGTACCCCAAGGGACGTAGAGGGTGTAGGATGAGTCCTTGTAGGTTCTAACAAGTGTAGAATGGTTAAGAGAATTCTAAAGGCTTAGAATGGTCGAGGAATGTGTATTAGGACTTATAAGAACCATTAGATTGATCCTAAACATTGCTAGAGTCCCAAAGGGACGTAAAGGGTGTACCATGAGTCCTTGGATGTTCTAACAAGTGTAGAATGGTTAAGAGAGTATTCTAAAGGCTTAGAATGGTCTTGGAATGTGTATTAGGACTTATAAGAACCATTAGAATGATCCTAAACATTGCTCGAGTCCCCAAGGGACGTAGAGGGTGCAGCATGAGTCCTTGGAGGTTCTAATAAGTGTAGAATGGTTAAGAGAGTATTCTAAAGGCTTAGAATGGTCTAGGAAAGTGTACTAGGACTTATAATAACCATTAGAATGATCCTAAACATTGCATGGTACCCCAAGGGAAGTAGAGGGTGTAGCATGAGTCCTTGGAGGTTCTAACAAGTGTAGAATGGTTAAGAGAGTGTTCTAAAGGCTTAGAATGGTCTAGGAATGTGTGTTAGGGCTTATAATAACCATTAGAATGATCCTAAACATTGCGAGGTACCCCAAGGGATGTAGAGGATGTACCATGAGTCCTTGGAGGTTCTAAGAAGTGTAGAATGGTTAAGAGAGTATTCTAAAGGCTTAGAATGGTCTAGGAATGTGTAATAGGACTTATAATAACCAGTAAAACTATCCTAAACATTGCATGGTACCCCAAGGGATGTAGATGGTGTACCATGAGTCCATGGAGGTTCTAACAAGTGTAGAATGGTTAAGTGAGTATTCTAAAGGCATAGAATGGTCTAGGAATGTATATTAGGACTTATAATAACCATTAGAATGATCCTAAACAATGCATGGTACCCCAAGGGACGTAGATGGTGTAGGATGAGTCCTTGTAGGTTCTAACAAGTGTAGAATGGTTAAGAGAATTCTAAAGGCTTAGAATGGTCTAGGAATGTGTATTAGGACTTATAAGAACCATTAGAATGATCCTAAACATTGCTAGAGTCCCAAAGGGACGTAAAGGGTGTACCATGAGTCCTTGGAGGTTCTAACAAGTGTAGAATGGTTAAGAGAGTATTCTAAAGGCTTAGAATGGTCTTGGAATGTGTATTAGGACTTATAAGAACCAGTAGAATGATCCTAAACATTGCTCGAATCCCCAAGGGACGTAGAGGGTGCAGCATGAGTCCTTGGAGGTTCTAATAAGTGTAGAATGGTTAAGAGAGTATTCTAAAGGCTTAGAATGGTCTAGGAAAGTGTACTAGGACTTATAATAACCATTAGAATGATCCTAAACATTGCATGGTACCCCAAGGGAAGTAGAGGGTGTAGCATGAGTCCTTGGAGGTTCTAACAAGTGTAGAATGGTTAAGAGAGTGTTCTAAAGGCTTAGAATGGTCTAGGAATGTGTGTTAGGGCTTATAATAACCATTAGATTGATCCTAAACATTGCGAGGTACCCCAAGGGATGTAGAGGATGTACCATGAGTCCTTGGAGGTTCTAAGAAGTGTAGAATGGTTAAGAGAGTATTCTAAAGGCTTAGAATGGTCTAGGAATGTGTAATAGGACTTATAATAACCAGTAGAACTATCCTAAACATTGCATGGTACCCCAAGGGATGTAGATGGTGTACCATGAGTCCTTGGAGGTTCTAACAAGTGTAGAATGGTTAAGTGAGTATTCTAAAGGCATAGAATGGTCTAGGAATGTATATTAGGACTTATAATAACCATTAGAATGATCCTAAACAATGCATGGTACCCCAAGGGACGTAGAGGGTGTAGGATGAGTCCTTGTAGGTTCTTACAAGTGTAGAATGGTTAAGAGAATTCTAAAGGCTTAGAATGGTCTAGGAATGTGTAATAGGACTTATAATAACCAGTAGAACTATCCTAAACATTGCATGGTACCCCAAGGGATGTAGATGGTGTACCATGAGTCCTTGGAGGTTCTAACAAGTGTAGAATGGTTAAGTGAGTATTCTAAAGGCATAGAATGGTCTAGGAATGTATATTAGGACTTATAATAACCATTAGAATGATCCTAAACAATGCATGGTACCCCAAGGGACGTAGAGGGTGTAGGATGAGTCCTTGTAGGTTCTAACAAGTGTAGAATGGTTAAGAGAATTCTAAAGGCTTAGAATGGTCTAGGAATGTGTATTAGGACTTATAAGAACCATTAGATTGATCCTAAACATTGCTAGAGTCCCAAAGGGACGTAAAGGGTGTACCATGAGTCCTTGGATGTTCTAACAAGTGTAGAATGGTTAAGAGAGTATTCTAAAGGCTTAGAATGGTCTTGGAATGTGTATTAGGACTTATAAGAACCATTAGAATGATCCTAAACATTGCTCGAGTCCCCAAGGGACGTAGAGGGTGCAGCATGAGTCCTTGGAGGTTCTAATAAGTGTAGAATGGTTAAGAGAGTATTCTAAAGGCTTAGAATGGTCTAGGAAAGTGTACTAGGACTTATAATAACCATTAGAATGATCCTAAACATTGCATGGTACCCCAAGGGAAGTAGAGGGTGTAGCATGAGTCCTTGGAGGTTCTAACAAGTGTAGAATGGTTAAGAGAGTGTTCTAAAGGCTTAGAATGGTCTAGGAATGTGTGTTAGGGCTTATAATAACCATTAGAATGATCCTAAACATTGAGAGGTACCCCAAGGGATGTAGAGGATGTACCATGAGTCCTTGGAGGTTCTAAGAAGTGTAGAATGGTTAAGAGAGGTTAGAATGGTCTAGGAATGTGTAATAGGACTTATAATAACCAGTAGAACTATCATAAACATTGCATGGTACCCCAAGGGATGTAGATGGTGTACCATGAGTCCTTGGAGGTTCTAACAAGTGTAGAATGGTTAAGTGAGTATTCTAAAGGCATAGAATGGTCTAGGAATGTATATTAGGACTTATAATAACCATTAGAATGATCCTAAACAATGCATGGTACCCCAAGGGACGTAGAGGGTGTAGGATGAGTCCTTGTAGGTTCTAACAAGTGTAGAATGGTTAAGAGAATTCTAAAGGCTTAGAATGGTCTAGGAATGTTGATGAGCATTTTATTTCCCATTATTCCTTGCATTATTTTACTCCTATTATTGATACTTGTTGCCCATTTGACATTGATTAGCTTGATTTAGTGATTTTGAGTTTATTGGACTAATATTCCGAATATTGTTTAATTTGGGATTATTTAGCCTAATTAATTCTATTTCTATTTTCAGGTAATATTTGGCACAAGGACACTTTGGGATGTTTGGAAATGAAGATTGAAGCATTGAAGTGAAGATTGTAATTTGCATTTAGGTCCCTTTTTAATTGTAATTTTTAGAATAGTGTTTCTTAGGACTTGGGCCCATGTTTTAGGCCCATTTTCATGACTAAAGAGGGGAAATTCGTGTAACCCCCAGGACACACTTTCATTTCAGATTTCTCACTCTCTCTCTAGGTTAGAACTTCTCTCTTGGCTCTCCCAAGTGATGGTGGCTGCTAGGGTTTTGTTCTTCCCCATTTCTACTCGTTTTTCTTCATTTATGGCCATGGAAGGCTAGACTTCAAGGGTTAATCCCTTTGGTATTGTATTATCTACTCTTGAGCTCTTGTTATTAATGCAATTTCGTTTTCTCTTCTCTGTTTTCATGTTTATCGATGTGTAGTGGTTTGCTTAATTCCATTTCGTAGAGATAATACATGAATATAAATGCTTAATTTGTATTAACTTGTAAAAACTCCAATTCTGGTTTCTGATGCTTAATTAGAAGTTAGGGTTTGGAGTGATAACTGAATTTTCGCTTAGTATTTGGTTATCATGAGTTGGACAGAGGAGAGGAGAGGAATCGATCTTTAGTGAGCTAGGATTGAGTAGTGTACGTAACCAAAGGGGTTTGCCCGCTTTTGTTTCTGATTTTCTTAGTTTTTATATTCTGTTTGTGTTTTGTTCTTCACATTTGTCACACACAAAACCCCCCCCCCCCCCCCATTTTACTGCACACTACGTGTTTGATACTTTGCCTAGACCGATATTCGCTGGGAAACGACCTAGGATCACCTTCCTAGTACTACAGAATAAACACCTTTTATTTTGATCGGGTACGGCCTCGATCAAAATTTGGCGCCGTTGCCGGGGACTATCGGTTCTTGCCAAAGATCATACAGTAGTTAATTAGATTAGTTAGTGTAGTTAGTGTGTGAATAAGCATTCTGATAACTGATTGAAAGTTGCCATGTTTGCTGATTTGCTGTTCTGCACAACTGATGCTATTCTAGTGATTCTGTGAGTGCCATTCAACATAGCTGCGGGTGGAATTTTTGCACGAAAATTGGTATCCACACTTGTTTCATCATATATTAGTGTTTTGATGCATCACAGACACTCAGATATGCACTGGTTGTGAGTTCCAGAAAAATTTTCCAAGTTTCAGCAGCACTTACTATAAATAGGCATAACTTTTGATCAGTAACTCAGAATTTGACGAATTTTATATCAAATCGAAGGGAATTTTCTGAATAATCTGATTTTTCTCACTTCGTCAGAAAACCCCTTCGTTTGGATCCTGAAAAAGCTTGTTTACTATTTCTTTTTTATTTTACAAGTTCTATTTTCTTAGTTTTTGGTCACTGTTTTAATTCTTTGACTTGGTTCCCTTTTGAATTTTGTCCTCAAACTTTCTGTGATATGTTTTCATGATTTTAGGGTGCTGAAAAAAATAAAGAAAAAAATTTTAAAAAATAATAAATTTTGTTGCCGATTTTGGTCATGCATATCTGTTACAGTATGCTATGGTTGATGCTGTTCTGTTCAGTACATGACTAGGGGCAACCCAAGTTATTTGCATCCTTACAACCCTGAAATTGATAGAACTTATCACAGATTAGTTAGACAAAATAGGAATCAGTCATTAGGTAGTGAGTCAGAGTCATCTTATAGTCCATCTAATTCTGATTCTGTTTCTATTTCTTCTATTCCTTCTACTTTTATTCAATCTGATTCTATACATTGTGATAACATGGCTCAACCCCCACCAAGGGAAAGGACACTTAGGGAGCTGGCTGCACCTGACTTCACTATTGAAGACTCGTGTATCCGGTATCCTGATGAGGATGTTCCTTTTGAGCTTAGAACAGGACTAATCCATTTGTTGCCCAAGTTTCATGGTCTTGCAGGTGAGGATCCTCATAAGCATCTCAAGAAATTCCATATAGTGTGCACCACAATGAAACCACATGATGTGCAAGAGGATCATGTCTGTCTCAGAGAATTTCCACATTCCTTAGAGGGTCTAGCACAAGATTGGTTATCTGACTTGGCCCCTGGTTCCATCACAAGCTGGGATGACTTGAAGAGGGCATTTCTAGAAAAATTCTTCCCTGCAAATAGGACCACTACAATCAGAAAGGAAATTTCTGGTATCAGGCAACAACATGGAGAGAGTCTCTATGATTATTGGGAGAGATTCAAGAGGTTGTGTGCTTCCTGCCCTCACCATCAGATCTCAGAGCAGCTTCTCATCCAGTACTTTTATGAAGGTCTCAACTTCATGGAAAGAAACATGGTAGATGCTGCAAGTGGTGGTACATTGGGAGATATGACACCCTTACAAGCCAGGAGCAAAATTGAGAAGATGGCTTCCAATTGTCAACAATTCCATGCAAGAAGCAACAATGATGCAATAGTTGTGAGGGATGTAAATGATGTTGGTGCAGACTCGGGCAAGGTTGAGAAGCTTGAGCAGAAAATTGATTCTCTCACAACATTGGTCACACAATTGGCTGTCAATCAGAAAAAGATGATACTTCCTGCTAGAGTGTGTGGCATATGCACATCCATTGAGCACCACACAGATGCATGCCCTTCCCTTCAGCAGCAACAGCCGATGACAAGTGGTGACCAACCCGAGGCCTATGCAGCAGACATATACAACAATAGAGGCCCACAACAACATAATCATGACCTCTCTTCCAATAGATACAACCCTGGATGGAGGAACCATCCCAATCTGAAGTGGTCTGATCAACAACAACAACCTCCTCCTAATGTTCCATTTCAGAACACCGCTGGACCGAGCAGACCACCATATGTACCTCCTCCAATCCAGCAGCAAAGGCAACAACAACAGCAAGTGGTTCATCCTGCACCATCAGCCCCTCCATCCAACCAACCTACCTTGGAGGAGTTGGTGAAGCAAATGACCATGCAAAACCTCCAATTTCAACAAGAGACTAGAGCATCCATTCAGAGACAAGAGGCATCCATTCAGACTTTGACAAATCAGATGGGTCAAATGGCAACTTCTCTCAACAACTTGCAATCTCAAAATTCTGACAAGTTGCCATCCCAAACTATGATCAACCCTCAGAATCAGAATGTGAGTGCCATCAACCTGAGGTCGGGAAAGCAGATTGTCACACCCACACCACAACCTAACCTCAACAATGATGCTCTAGCTTCCTCTAAAGGGAAGAGCCAAGTGGTAGATGAAGGTGAGCATGCTAGCACCAAAGAGAATCATCCAACTCAACCCTCCTCGACTTCAACCACAAGCCCTGCTGTTGTCCTACAACCTCCTCCTGTTCCTCTTCCATTCCCACCAAGAGTGCCTCAAAACAAAAGGGTGGAAGAGGTGGACAAGGACATTCTTGACACATTCAGGAAGGTGGAAGTCAACATACCCCTTCTTGATGCAATAAAACAGATTCCAAGGTATGCGAAGTTCCTTAAGGAGTTGTGCACTCATAAGAGAAGACTCAAGGGCAATGAGAGGATAAGCATGGGAAGGAATGTCTCCGCTCTCATAGGTAAACCTATCCCTCACATTCCTGAAAAATGTAAGGATCCTGGAACTTTCTCTATACCTTGCATCATAGGCAATGTTAAGTTTGAAAATGCTATGCTAGATTTAGGAGCATCAATAAATGTCATGCCTATGTCTGTTTTTAAGTCTCTTTCTCTTGGACCTCTTCAACCTACGGGTGTGGTGATTCAATTGGCAAATAGAAGTACTGCCCACCCCGCAGGTTTGATAGAGGATGTCTTGGTTCGGGTTGAAGAGTTGATCTTCCCTGCTGATTTTTACATACTTGATATGGAAGATGACTCTCCCCGTAATGCTGTTCCTATTATTTTGGGGAGGCCATTTTTGAAAACAGCCCGAACCAAGATAGATGTGCATTCAGGTTCACTTTCCATGGAGTTTGATGGCAGTGTGATCCGATTTGACATTTTCCATGCTATGAAACATTTTCCTGAGGATCACTCTGTTTTCCATGTGGACTTGCTTGATGATTTGATAGATGAGCATATGCTTGACTTTTTGCATCATGATTTTGAATTGCCATCTTTCACTGATTCATTTACTTGTCCATCATGCACTAACTCTGGATGGTGCACCGCATGCACTGAAATAGCTCAGTTTCTAGACTCTGCCACTGCATCTGATGATTCATATGTTATAGATTCAGATTATGCTAACCCTAACCGCATATCTGTTATGCATGAGTCTGATTTACTTGTTCAGGTGCAGGCAGCAGAATCCATTTCTGCTGTCCCTTTAGTTCCATCTATTATGCAGGCACCCTCATTGGACCTGAAGCCCCTCCCTCCTCATCTCAAATATGCTTACCTGGAGGATGAGCAGAAACTCCCAGTGATCATCTCTACCTCACTTTCTGTTGATCAAGAGGAGAAACTGCTGGATGTGATAAGAAAGAACAAGAGGGCAATTGGATGGACTTTAGCGGATATTCCTGGAATTAGCCCCTCCATGTGCATGCACCGCATTTTGTTGGAGGATGGGGCTAAACCAGTGAGACAACCCCAAAGACGATTGAACCCCCAGATTCTTGATGTGGTTAAGAAAGAGGTCACCAAGCTGCTCCAAGCGGGTATCATCTACCCAATTTCAGATAGCACTTGGGTGAGCCCGGTGCAAGTTGTCCCCAAGAAGTCTGGTGTCACAGTTGTCAAAAATGAGAAGGATGAGCTGATTCCCACTAGAGTGTAGAACAGTTGGAGAGTCTGCATTGATTACAGAAAGCTCAACCAGGCGACTCGCAAGGATCATTTCCCTCTCCCCTTCATTGATCAGATGTTGGAGCGCCTGGCAGGTAAATCTCATTATTGCTTCTTAGATGGATTCTCTGGTTATTTTCAAATTTGTATTGCACCAGAGGACCAACATAAGACCACATTTACCTGTCCTTTTGGCACATTTGCATATAGAAAGATGCCTTTTGGCCTATGCAATGCTCCTGCCACATTTCAAAGATGTATGATGAGTATTTTCGCTGACTTGCTCGAGCATTGCATAGAGGTCTTCATGGATGATTTTAGTGTTTATGGCTCCTCATTTGATGCATGTCTTGATAATTTGACTAAGGTGCTTAACAGGTGCATTGAGACTAACCTTGTCTTGAATTTTGAAAAATGCCACTTCATGGTAGAACAAGGCATAGTCTTAGGGCACATTGTTTCGCAAAAGGGCATAGAAGTTGACCCTGCTAAGCTGCATGTAATATCACATTTGCCTTACCCCTCTTGCGTGCGAGAGGTGCGTTCTTTTCTTGGTCATGCAGGTTTCTATCGCAGGTTTATTCAGAACTTTAGCAACATTGCCCTTCCTCTTTCCAAGTTGCTTCAAAAGGATGCCCCATGGGAATTTGGAGACCAATGCAAGAGGGCATTTGATGAATTGAAGAAAGCACTGACCACCACTCCCATCATCCAACCACCTGATTGGACCCTCCCATTTGAGCTCATGACTGATGCTTCAAATTATGCTTTGGGAGCAGTTCTCTCCCAAAGGGTTGGTAAGCTGTCGCATGTGATTTATTATGCTTCTAGGACTTTAGATGCAGCACAGGTTAATTACACAACAACTGAAAAAGAACTTTTGGCTATTGTTTTTGCACTTGACAAATTTAGATCATATTTGCTTGGTTCTAAGGTTGTAGTGTACACTGATCATGCTGCTCTGAAGTATCTTTTGAAAAAGACAGATTCCAAACCTAGGTTGATTAGGTGGTTGTTGCTCCTCCAGGAGTTTGATCTTGAAATTCAGGATCGGAGTGGTGCGCATAACCTTGTCGCAGACCACTTGAGCAGGATAGAGAGAGAGGAGGATGCATTTCCTATCCGGGATGACTTCCCGGATGAGCAGCTTTTATCTTTACATGTTTCCCATCCCCTTCCCCAAACTCCTTGGTTTGCAGACATTGTTAATTATCTGGTTGCTTCTGTTTTTCCTGCCTTGGCATCCAAAGCTCAAAGAGACAAATTAAAGAGCGATGCCAAGCATTATGTATGGGATGACCCCTATTTATGGCGTTTTTGCAGTGATCAGGTCATTCGCAGGTGCATTCCAGACCAGGAGATCCAATCGGTTCTCCAATTTTGCCATGCTTCACCAGTGGGAGGCCACCTTGGTACTCAAAGGACAGCACGAAAGGTGCTGGATTCTGGATTTTATTGGCCTACCATTTTCAAGGATGCGAGCAACATCTGCAGCTCGTGTGAGCAGTGTCAAAGAGCAGGAGGCGCCCTATCTTGGAGGCAACAGATGCCGCAACAACCTATGTTGTTTTGTGAGGTGTTTGACGTCTGGGGTATAGATTTCATGGGCCCCTTTCCTGTTTCTTTTGGTTTTTATTATATCTTACTTGCTGTGGATTACGTATCCAAATGGGTGGAAGCTAAGGCCACCAGGACTAATGATGCTCAGGTTGTTGTAGATTTTGTCAGGTCTAATATCCTTTGCAGGTTTGGCATACCTAGAGCCATAGTCAGTGACCAAGGCACACACTTCTGCAATAGATCCATGCAAGCTTTGCTCAAGAAGTATGGGGTTGTGCACAAAGTCTCTACACCCTATCACCCCCAAACCAACGGGCAAGCGGAGATTTCAAATAGAGAGATCAAGCGGATTTTGGAGAAGATGGTGAAGCCTAATAGAAAGGATTGGAGCACACGATTGGAGGATGCTCTATGGGCCCATCGGACCGCTTACAAGGCACCCATAGGGATGTCACCCTATCGGGTTGTCTTTGGTAAGGCGTGCCACCTGCCTGTGGAGATAGAGCACCGTGCATATTGGGCTGTGAAGCAATGTAACTTAGCTCTTGATCAAGCGGGTGAGGAGAGGAAGCTGCAGTTGAGTGAGCTAGATGAGATCCGCTTGGAGGCCTATGAGAACTCCAAATTCTACAAAGAGAAGACCAAGAAGCTTCATGATAACTCCATTTCCAGAAAGGAGTTCTTGGTTGGTCAAAAAGTTTTGCTCTACAACTCTAGGCTTGGACTCATGAGTGGAAAGCTCCGCTCTAAATGGATTGGACCGTTTGTAGTCACCCAAGTGTTTCCTTATGGCACTGTGGAGATCAAGAGTGAGTCCACGAACAAGAGCTTCAAAGTCAATGGCCACCGACTCAAGCCTTTCCTAACCACCCCTTCTTTGGATGATGCACCTTTGGAGGAGGCCTCATTGGTCGACCCCACTTTTCAACAACCATGACTTAGGGAGTCTCCTTTTCTCCTTCCTTACTCTTTGATGAGCATTTTATTTCCCATTATTCCTTGCATTATTTTACTCCTATTATTGATACTTGTTGCCCATTTGACATTGATTAGCTTGATTTAGTGATTTTGAGTTTATTGGACTAATATTCCGAATATTGTTTAATTTGGGATTATTTAGCCTAATTAATTCTATTTCTATTTTCAGGTAATATTTGGCACAAGGACACTTTGGGATGTTTGGAAATGAAGATTGAAGCATTGAAGTGAAGATTGTAATTTGCATTTAGGTCCCTTTTTAATTGTAATTTTTAGAATAGTGTTTCTTAGGACTTGGGCCCATGTTTTAGGCCCATTTTCATGACTAAAGAGGGGAAATTCGTGTAACCCCCAAGACACACTCCCATTTCAGATTTCTCACTCTCTCTCTAGGTTAGAACTTCTCTCTTGGCTCTCCCAAGTGGTGGTGGCTGCTAGGGTTTTGTTCTTCCCCATTTCTACTCGTTTTTCTTCATTTATGGCCATGGAAGGCTAGACTTCAAGGGTTAATCCCTTTGGTATTGTATTATCTACTCTTGAGCTCTTGTTATTAATGCAATTTCATTTTCTCTTCTCTGTTTTCATGTTTATCGATGTGTAGTGGTTTGCTTAATTCCATTTCGTAGAGATAATACATGAATATAAATGCTTAATTTGTATTAACTCGTAAAAACTCCAATTCTGGTTTCTGATGCTTAATTAGAAGTTAGGGTTTGGAGTGATAACTGAATTTTCGCTTAGTATTTGGTTATCACGAGTTGGACAGAGGAGAGGAGAGGAATCGATCTTTAGTGAGCTAGGATTGAGTAGTGTACGTAGCCAAAGGGGTTTGCCCGCTTTTGTTTCTGATTTTCTTAGTTTTTATATTCTGTTTATGTTTTGTTCTTCACATTTGTCACACACAAAAACCCCCCCATTTTACTGCACACTACGTGTTTGATACTTTGCCTAGACCGATATTCGCTGGGAAACGACCTAGGATCACCTTCCTAGTACTACAGAATAAACATCTTTTATTTTGATCGGGTACGGCCTCGATCAAAAATTTGGCGCCGCTGCCGGGGACTATCGGTTCTTGCCAAAGATCATACAGTAGTTAATTAGATTAGTTAGTGTAGTTAGTGTGTGAATAAGCATTCTGATAACTGATTGAAAGTTGCCATGTTTGCTGATTTGCTGTTCTGCACAACTGATGCTATTCTAGTGATTCTGTGAGTGCCATTCAACATAGCTGCGGGTGGAATTTTTGCACGAAAATTGGTATCCACACTTGTTTCATCATATATTAGTGTTTTGATGCATCACAGACACTCAGATATGCACTGGTTGTGAGTTCCAGAAAAATTTTCCAAGTTTCAGCAGCACTTACTATAAATAGGCATAACTTTTGATCAGTAACTCGGAATTTGACGAATTTTATATCAAATCGAAGGGAATTTTCTGAATAATCTGATTTTTCTCACTTCGTCAGAAAACCCCTTCGTTTGGATCCTGAAAAAGCTTGTTTACTATTTCTTTTTTATTTTACAAGTTCTATTTTCTTAGTTTTTGGTCACTGTTTTAATTCTTTGACTTGGTTCCCTTTTGAATTTTGTCCTCAAACTTTCTGTGATATGTTTTCATGATTTTAGGGTGCTGAAAAAAATAAAGAAAAAAATTTTAAAAAAATAATAAATTTTGTTGCCGATTTTGGTCATGCATATCTGTTACAGTATGCTATGGTTGATGCTGTTCTGTTCAGTACATGACTAGGGGCAACCCAAGTTATTTGCATCCTTATAACCCTGAAATTGATAGAACTTATCACAGATTAGTTAGACAAAATAGGAATCAGTCATTAGGTAGTGAGTCAGAGTCATCTTATAGTCCATCTAATTCTGATTCTGTTTCTATTTCTTCTATTCCTTCTACTTTTATTCAATCTGATTCTATACATTGTGATAACATGGCTCAACCCCCACCAAGGGAAAGGACACTTAGGGAGCTGGCTGCACCTGACTTCACTATTGAAGACTCGTGTATCCGGTATCCTGATGAGGATGTTCCTTTTGAGCTTAGAACAGGACTAATCCATTTGTTGCCCAAGTTTCATGGTCTTGCAGGTGAGGATCCTCATAAGCATCTCAAGAAATTCCATATAGTGTGCACCACAATGAAACCACATGATGTGCAAGAGGATCATGTCTGTCTCAGAGCATTTCCACATTCCTTAGAGGGTCTAGCACAAGATTGGTTATCTGACTTGGCCCCTGGTTCCATCACAAGCTGGGATGACTTGAAGAGGGCATTTCTGGAAAAATTCTTCCCTGCAAATAGGACCACTGCAATCAGAAAGGAAATTTCTGGTATCAGGCAACAACATGGAGAGAGTCTCTATGATTATTGGGAGAGATTCAAGAGGTTGTGTGCTTCCTGCCCTCACCATCAGATCTCAGAGCAGCTTCTCATCCAGTACTTTTATGAAGGTCTCAACTTCATGGAAAGAAACATGGTAGATGCTGCAAGTGGTGGTACATTGGGAGATATGACACCCTTACAAGCCAGGAGCAAAATTGAGAAGATGGCTTCCAATTGTCAACAATTCCATGCAAGAAGCAACAATGATGCAATAGTTGTGAGGGATGTAAATGATGTTGGTGCAGACTCGGGCAAGGTTGAGAAGCTTGAGCAGAAAATTGATTCTCTCACAACATTGGTCACACAATTGGCTGTCAATCAGAAAAAGATGATACTTCCTGCTAGAGTGTGTGGCATATGCACATCCATTGAGCACCCCACAGATGCATGCCCTTCCCTTCAGCAACAACAGCCGATGACAAGTGGTGACCAACCCGAGGCCTATGCAGCAAACATATACAACAATAGAGGCCCACAACAACATAATCATGACCTCTCTTCCAATAGATACAACCCTGGATGGAGGAACCATCCCAATCTGAAGTGGTCTGATCAACAACAACAACCTCCTCCTAATGTTCCATTTCAGAACACCGCTGGACCGAGTAGACCACCATATGTACCTCCTCCAATCCAGCAGCAAAGGCACCAACAACAGCAGCAAGTGGTTCATCCTGCACCATCAGCCCCTCCATCCAACCAACCTACCTTGGAGGAGTTGGTGAGGCAAATGACCATGCAAAACCTCCAATTTCAACAAGAGACTAGAGCATCCATTCAGAGACAAGAGGCATCCATTCAGACTTTGACAAATCAGATGGGTCAAATGGCAACTTCTCTCAACAACTTGCAATCTCAAAATTCTGACAAGTTGCCATCCCAAACTGTGATCAACCCTCAGAATCAGAATGTGAGTGCCATCAACCTGAGGTCGGGAAAGCAGATTCTCACACCCACACCACAACCTCACCTCAACAATGATGCTCTAGCTTCCTCTAAAGGGAAGAGCCAAGTGGTAGATGAAGGTGAGCATGCTAGCACCAAAGAGAATCATCCAACTCAACCCTCCTCGACTTCAACCACAAGCCCTGCTGTTGTCCTACAACCTCCTCCTGTTCCTCTTCCATTCCCACCAAGAGTGCCTCAAAACAAAAGGGTGGAAGAGGTGGACAAGGACATTCTTGACACATTCAGGAAGGTGGAAGTCAACATACCCCTTCTTGATGCAATAAAACAGATTCCAAGGTATGCGAAGTTCCTTAAGGAGTTGTGCACTCATAAGAGAAGACTCAAGGGCAATGAGAGGATAAGCATGGGAAGGAATGTCTCCGCTCTCATAGGTAAACCTATCCCTCACATTCCTGAAAAATGTAAGGATCCTGGAACTTTCTCTATACCTTGCATCATAGGCAATGTTAAGTTTGAAAATGCTATGCTAGATTTAGGAGCATCAATAAATGTCATGCCTATGTCTGTTTTTAAGTCTCTTTCTCTTGGACCTCTTCAACCTACGGGTGTGGTGATTCAATTGGCAAATAGAAGTACTGCCCACCCCGCAGGTTTGATAGAGGATGTCTTGGTTCGGGTTGAAGAGTTGATCTTCCCTGCTGATTTTTACATACTTGATATGGAAGATGACTCTCCCCGTAATGCTGTTCCTATTATTTTGGGGAGGCCATTTTTGAAAACAGCCCGAACCAAGATAGATGTGCATTCAGGTTCACTTTCCATGGAGTTTGATGGCAGTGTGATCCGATTTGACATTTTCCATGCTATGAAACATTTTCCTGAGGATCACTCTGTTTTCCATATGGACTTGCTCGATGATTTGATAGATGAGCATATGCTTGACTTTTTGCATCATGATTTTGAATTGTCATCTTTCACTGATTCATTTACTTGTCCATCATGCACTAACTCTGGATGGTGCACCGCATGCACTGAAATAGCCCAGTTTTTAGACTCTGCTACTGCATCTGATGATTCATATGTTATAGATTCAGATTATGCTAACCCTAACCCCATATCTGTTATGCATGAGTCTGATTTACTTGTTCAGGTGCAGGCAGCAGAATCCATTTCTGCTGTCCCTTTAGTTCCATCTATTATGCAGGCACCCTCATTGGACCTGAAGCCCCTCCCTCCTCATCTCAAATATGCTTACTTGGAGGATGAGCAGAAACTCCCAGTGATCATCTCTACCTCACTTTCTGTTGATCAAGAGGAGAAACTGCTGGATGTGATAAGAAAGAACAAGAGGGCAATTGGATGGACTTTAGCGGATATTCCTGGAATTAGCCCCTCCATGTGCATGCACCGCATTTTGTTGGAGGATGGGGCTAAACCAGTGAGACAACCCCAAAGACGATTGAACCCCCAGATTCTTGATGTGGTAAAGAAAGAGGTCACCAAGCTGCTCCAAGCGGGTATCATCTACCCAATTTCAGATAGCACTTGGGTGAGCCCGGTGCAAGTTGTCCCCAAGAAGTCTGGTGTCACAGTTGTAAAAAATGAGAAGGATGAGCTGATTCCCACTAGAGTGCAGAACAGTTGGAGAGTCTGCATTGATTACAGAAAGCTCAACCAGGCGACTCGCAAGGATCATTTCCCTCTCCCCTTCATTGATCAGATGTTGGAGCGCCTGGCAGGTAAATCTCATTATTGCTTCTTAGATGGATTCTCTGGTTATTTTCAAATTTGCATTGCACCAGAGGACCAACATAAGACCACATTTACCTGTCCTTTTGGCACATTTGCATATAGAAAGATGCCTTTTGGCCTATGCAATGCTCCTGCCACATTTCAAAGATGTATGATGAGTATTTTCGCTGACTTGCTCGAGCATTGCATAGAGGTCTTCATGGATGATTTTAGTGTTTATGGCTCCTCATTTGATGCATGTCTTGATAATTTGACTAAGGTGCTTAACAGGTGCATTGAGACTAACCTTGTCTTGAATTTTGAAAAATGCCACTTCATGGTAGAACAAGGCATAGTCTTAGGGCACATTGTTTCGCACAAGGGCATAGAAGTTGACCCTGCTAAGCTGCATGTAATATCACATTTGCCTTACCCCTCTTGCGTGCGAGAGGTGCGTTCTTTTCTTGGTCATGCAGGTTTCTATCGCAGGTTTATTCAGAACTTTAGCAACATTGCCCTTCCTCTTTCCAAGTTGCTTCAAAAGGATGCCCCATGGGAATTTGGAGACCAATGCAAGAGGGCATTTGATGAATTGAAGAAAGCACTGACCACCACTCCCATCATCCAACCACCTGATTGGACCCTCCCATTTGAGCTCATGACTGATGCTTCAAATTATGCTTTGGGAGCAGTTCTCTCCCAAAGGGTTGGTAAGCTGTCGCATGTGATTTATTATGCTTCTAGGACTTTAGATGCAGCACAGGTTAATTATACAACAACTGAAAAAGAACTTTTGGCTATTGTTTTTGCACTTGACAAGTTTAGATCATATTTGCTTGGTTCTAAGGTTGTAGTGTACACTGATCATGCTGCTCTGAAGTATCTTTTGAAAAAGACAGATTCCAAACCTAGGTTGATTAGGTGGATGTTGCTCCTCCAGGAGTTTGATCTTGAGATTCAGGATCGGAGTGGTGCGCATAACCTTGTCGCAGACCACTTGAGCAGGATAGAGAGAGAGGAGGATGCATTTCCTATCCGGGATGACTTCCCGGATGAGCAGCTTTTATCTTTACATGTTTCCCATCCCCTTCCCCAAACTCCTTGGTTTGCAGACATTGTTAATTATCTAGTTGCTTCTGTTTTTCCTGCCTTGGCATCCAAAGCTCAAAGAGACAAATTAAAGAGCGATGCCAAGCATTATGTATGGGATGACCCCTATTTATGGCGTTTTGGCAGTGATCAGGTCATTCGCAGGTGCATTCCAGACCAGGAGATCCAATCGGTTCTCCAATTTTGCCATGCTTCACCAGTGGGAGGCCACCTTGGTACTCAAAGGACAGCACGAAAGGTGCTGGATTCTGGATTTTATTGGCCTACCATTTTCAAGGATGCGAGCAACATCTGCAGCTCGTGTGAGCAGTGTCAAAGAGCAGGAGGCGCCCTATCTTGGAGGCAACAGATGCCGCAACAACCTATGTTGTTTTGTGAGGTGTTTGACGTCTGGGGTATAGATTTCATGGGCCCCTTTCCTGTTTCTTTTGGTTTTTATTATATCTTACTTGCTGTGGATTACGTATCCAAATGGGTGGAAGCTAAGGCCACCAGGACTAATGATGCTCAGGTTGTTGTAGATTTTGTCAGGTCTAATATCCTTTGCAGGTTTGGCATACCTAGAGCCATAGTCAGTGACCAAGGCACACACTTCTGCAATAGATCCATGCAAGCTTTGCTCAAGAAGTATGGGGTTGTGCACAAAGTCTCTACACCCTATCACCCCCAAACCAACGGGCAAGCGGAGATTTCAAATAGAGAGATCAAGCGGATTTTGGAGAAGATGGTGAAGCCTAATAGAAAGGATTGGAGCACACGATTGGAGGATGCTCTGTGGGCCCATCGGACCGCTTACAAGGCACCCATAGGGATGTCACCCTATCGGGTTGTCTTTGGTAAGGCGTGCCACCTGCCTGTGGAGATAGAGCACCGTGCATATTGGGCTGTGAAGCAATGTAACTTAGCTCTTGATCAAGCGGGTGAGGAGAGGAAGCTGCAGTTGAGTGAGCTAGATGAGATCCGCTTGGAGGCCTATGAGAACTCCAAATTCTACAAAGAGAAGACCAAGAAGCTTCATGATAACTCCATTTCCAGAAAGGAGTTCTTGGTTGGTCAAAAAGTTTTGCTCTACAACTCTAGGCTTGGACTCATGAGTGGAAAGCTCCGCTCTAAATGGATTGGACCGTTTGTAGTCACCCAAGTGTTTCCTTATGGCACTGTGGAGATCAAGAGTGAGTCCACGAACAAGAGCTTCAAAGTCAATGGCCACCGACTCAAGCCTTTCCTAACCACCCCTTCTTTGGATGATGCACCTGTGGAGGAGGCCTCATTGGTCGACCCCACTTTTGAACAACCATGACTTAGGGAGTCTCCTTTTCTCCTTCCTTACTCTTTTTATTACACTTGTCTATATCTGTCTGATTCTGCTATTTGTGTTCCATTGAGGACAATGTGTGATTTAAGTGTGGGGGGAGAGTAGTTTAGGTTGCATATTTTGCTTTGATTTTTTTTAGGTTTTGCTTAGTTTTGGGCATTTTCTTGCTTGTTTTTGCTTCATTTTAGTAGAGTTTTGGTATCTCGTGTCTGAATTCATGCATTTCTGTGTGTAAAGTTGCTTTTGATAATTAAGAGGTGGTAACACTGTGATAGAATTGTCCCTTTTGTGAGGATTTGAGCCTTAATTGTGGGTGGATTGCTATATATGCCACCTAATTTTCTGTCATGTGTGATTGCACTCTGGATTACTTGCACTCTAGAACTTGACTTGACTCTTGTTGATACTTGATTGCTCATGCACATTTTGAAATGATTTAGGCACTTTCTTTCTTGAATAAGCTACTAGCCATATGAGCCTACCTTGAATGAATGTATCCTTTGCTAGCCCCTTTGAGCCTTTTTATCCCTTTCCTTGTTCTTTAGCTCATTACAAGCCTATGACTGAAAAACCATGATTGTCCTAACCTTAGGGAATTTTGGAGCTTTGGAATTGTTTTGGGAATGGGTATTAGGTAAGAAGTATGCTTTATGCTTTAATTGGTTGAGTTCTTGGTTTTGCCTCATTGGTTGTTATAGTTATGGCTTCATCTTCATGCCATTTGTGTTGTTTCTTCTTTTCTTTTTGTATATCTCTCAAAAACAAAAAAAATAGAAGACAAAAATACAAAAAAATAAAAAAAATGCAAAAATAAAAAGAAAAAAAAAGAAGAAAAAAAAAAAAGAACAAAAAGTGAATAAAAGGTTGTTGAGGCAAAGAGGATTGGAATTAGTGGTTGTTGATTTTGGGGTGGATTTTGCTTACTTTTTACTTATTCTCCATTGCTCCTCTATTCCCTTGGTTTTAGCTACATTCCCATATTTTTATCCTACCTTGTCCTTGGCCCCATTACAACCCTTAAAAGACCTTTTGATCATTTTGTGCATGTGTGTTGATGGTTGATGTTAGAGGCTTGTCAAGCTTATGGTTGTGTTTGTTTTTCATGATGTGCCTTGAGTGTAAATAATGATTAACCCCAAACACTTGAGTGTAAACACTTTTGAGTGATCCTTGTGAGTTTCTATCATCTTTGTGACTATCCTCTTGATGTCATTGGTTTCTTTGCATACTTGAAGTAATTGGATGATGTTCGCGGATGCTTTGACTCTTTGATCCTTAACCATTTTGTGTGCTTGAGTTTGCCCATTTCTTTGCATTTCCTAGAATTCATTGTGAAGTATGTAATCTCTTAGGTTAGCATTTCTTAGTTGT
Organism: Crotalaria pallida; assembly: GCA_037953625.1. NCBI lineage: Eukaryota > Viridiplantae > Streptophyta > Magnoliopsida > Fabales > Fabaceae > Crotalaria > Crotalaria pallida. Next base: position 58,499,560 of record CM075655.1, on the reverse strand, counting down.
AGTCATCTTGTTGCATGATTCACTTTGGTGCATATTGATCTTCATAGTCCTATCTTTTGGTTTTGCCCAGGAGTGCAAAAGGATAAGTGTGGGGGTATTTGATGAGCATTTTATTTCCCATTATTCCTTGCATTATTTTACTCCTATTATTGATACTTGTTGCCCATTTGACATTGATTAGCTTGATTTAGTGATTTTGAGTTTATTGGACTAATATTCCGAATATTGTTTAATTTGGGATTATTTAGCCTAATTAATTCTATTTCTATTTTCAGGTAATATTTGGCACAAGGACACTTTGGGATGTTTGGAAATGAAGATTGAAGCATTGAAGTGAAGATTGTAATTTGCATTTAGGTCCCTTTTTAATTGTAATTTTTAGAATAGTGTTTCTTAGGACTTGGGCCCATGTTTTAGGCCCATTTTCATGACTAAAGAGGGGAAATTCGTGTAACCCCCAAGACACACTCCCATTTTAGATTTCTCACTCTCTCTCTAGGTTAGAACTTCTCTCTTGGCTCTCCCAAGTGGTGGTGGCTGCTAGGGTTTTGTTCTTCCCCATTTCTACTCGTTTTTCTTCATTTATGGCCATGGAAGGCTAGACTTCAAGGGTTAATCCCTTTGGTATTGTATTATCTACTCTTGAGCTCTTGTTATTAATGCAATTTCATTTTCTCTTCTCTGTTTTCATGTTTATCGATGTGTAGTGGTTTGCTTAATTCCATTTCGTAGAGATAATACATGAATATAAATGCTTAATTTGTATTAACTCGTAAAAACTCCAATTCTGGTTTCTGATGCTTAATTAGAAGTTAGGGTTTGGAGTGATAACTGAATTTTCGCTTAGTATTTGGTTATCACGAGTTGGACAGAGGAGAGGAGAGGAATCGATCTTTAGTGAGCTAGGATTGAGTAGTGTACGTAGCCAAAGGGGTTTGCCCGCTTTTGTTTCTGATTTTCTTAGTTTTTATATTCTGTTTATGTTTTGTTCTTCACATTTGTCACACACAAAAACCCCCCCATTTTACTGCACACTACGTGTTTGATACTTTGCCTAGACCGATATTCGCTGGGAAACGACCTAGGATCACCTTCCTAGTACTACAGAATAAACACCTTTTATTTTGATCGGGTACGGCCTCGATCACTCTTTTTATTACACTTGTCTATATCTGTCTGATTCTGCTATTTGTGTTCCATTGAGGACAATGTGTGATTTAAGTGTGGGGGGAGAGTAGTTTAGGTTGCATATTTTGCTTTGATTTTTTTTTTAGGTTTTGCTTAGTTTTGGGCATTTTCTTGCATGTTTTTGCTTCACTTTAGTAGAGTTTTGGTATCTTGTGTCTGAATTCATGCATTTCTGTGTGTAAAGTTGCTTTTGATAATTAAGAGGTGGTAACACTGTGATAGAATTGTCCCTTTTGTGAGGATTTGAGCCTTAATTGTGGGTGGATTGCTATATATGCCACCTAATTTTCTGTCATGTGTGATTGCACTTTGGATTACTTGCACTCTAGAACTTGACTTGACTCTTGTTGATACTTGATTGCTCATGCACATTTTGAAATGATTTAGGCACTTTCTTTCTTGAATAAGCTACTAGCCATATGAGCCTACCTTGAATGAATGTATCCTTTGCTAGCCCCTTTGAGCCTTTTTATCCCTTTCCTTGTTCTTTAGCTCATTACAAGCCTATGACTGAAAAACCATGATTGTCCTAACCTTAGGGAATTTTGGAGCTTTGGAATTGTTTTGGGAATGGGTATTAGGTAAGAAGTGTGCTTTATGCTTTAATTGGTTGAGCTCTTGGTTTTGCCTCATTGGTTGTTATAGTTATGGCTTCATCTTCATGCCATTTGTGTTGTTTCTTCTTTTCTTTTTGTATATCTCTCAAAAACAAAAAAAAATAGAAGACAAAAATACAAAAAAAAAAAATGCAAAAATAAAAAGAAAAAAAAAAGAAGAGAAAAAAAAAAGTGAATAAAAGGTTGTTGAGGCAAAGAGGATTGGAATTAGTGGTAGTTGATTTTGGGGTGGATTTTGCTTACTTTTTACTTATTCCCCATTGCTCATCTATTCCTTTGGTTTTAGCTACATTCCCATATTTTTATCCTACCTTGTCCTTGGCCCCATTACAACCCTTAAAAGACCTTTTGATCATTTTGTGCATGTGTGTTGATGGTTGATGTTAGAGGCTTGTCAAGCTTATGGTTGTGTTTGTTTTTCATGATGTGCCTTGAGTGTAAATAATGATTAACCCCAAACACTTGAGTGTAAACACTTTTGAGTGATCCTTGTGAGTTTCTATCATCTTTGTGACTATCCTCTTGATGTCATTGGTTTCTTTGCATACTTGAAGTAATTGGATGATGTTCGCGGATGCTTTGACTCTTTGATCCTTAACCATTTTGTGTGCTTGAGTTTGCCCATTTCTTTGCATTTCCTAGAATTCATTGTGAAGTATGTAATCTCTTAGGTTAGCATTTCTTAGTTGTAGTCATCTTGTTGCATGATTCACTTTGGTGCATATTGATCTTCATAGTCCTATCTTTTGGTTTTGCCCAGGAGTGCAAAAGGATAAGTGTGGGGGTATTTGATGAGCATTTTATTTCCCATTATTCCTTGCATTATTTTACTCCTATTATTTATACTTGTTGCCCATTTGACATTGATTAGCTTGATTTAGTGATTTTGAGTTTATTGGACTAATATTCCGAATATTGTTTAATTTGGGATTATTTAGCCTAATTAATTCTATTTCTATTTTCAGGTAATATTTGGCACAAGGACACTTTGGGATGTTTGGAAATGAAGATTGAAGCATTGAAGTGAAGATTGTAATTTGCATTTAGGTCCCTTTTTAATTGTAATTTTTAGAATAGTGTTTCTTAGGACTTGGGCCCATGTTTTAGGCCCATTTTCATGACTAAAGAGGGGAAATTCGTGTAACCCCCAGGACACACTTTCATTTCAGATTTCTCACTCTCTCTCTAGGTTAGAACTTCTCTCTTGGCTCTCCCAAGTGATGGTGGCTGCTAGGGTTTTGTTCTTCCCCATTTCTACTCGTTTTTCTTCATTTATGGCCATGGAAGGCTAGACTTCAAGGGTTAATCCCTTTGGTATTGTATTATCTACTCTTGAGCTCTTGTTATTAATGCAATTTCGTTTTCTCTTCTCTGTTTTCATGTTTATCGATGTGTAGTGGTTTGCTTAATTCCATTTCGTAGAGATAATACATGAATATAAATGCTTAATTTGTATTAACTCGTAAAAACTCCAATTCTGGTTTCTGATGCTTAATTAGAAGTTAGGGTTTGGAGTGATAACTGAATTTTCGCTTAGTATTTGGTTATCACGAGTTGGACAGAGGAGAGGAGAGGAATCGATCTTTAGTGAGCTAGGATTGAGTAGTGTACGTAACCAAAGGGGTTTGCCCGCTTTTGTTTCTGATTTTCTTAGTTTTTATATTCTGTTTGTGTTTTGTTCTTCACATTTGTCACACACAAAAACCCCCCCATTTTACTGTAGAGGATGTACCATGAGTCCTTGGAGGTTCTAAGAAGTGTAGAATGGTTAAGAGAGTATTCTAAAGGCTTAGAATGGTCTAGGAATGTGTAATAGGACTTATAATAACCAGTAGAACTATCCTAAACATTGCATGGTACCCCAAGGGATGTAGATGGTGTACCATGAGGCCTTGGAGGTTCTAACAAGTGTAGAATGGTTAAGTGAGTATTCTAAAGGCATAGAATGGTCTAGGAATGTATATTAGGACTTATAATAACCATTAGAATGATCCTAAACAATGCATGGTACCCCAAGGGACGTAGAGGGTGTAGGATGAGTCCTTGTAGGTTCTAACAAGTGTAGAATGGTTAAGAGAATTCTAAAGGCTTAGAATGGTCTAGGAATGTGTATTAGGACTTATAAGAACCATTAGAATGATCCTAAACATTGCTAGAGTCCCAAAGGGACGTAAAGGGTGTACCACGAGTCCTTGGAGGTTCTAACAAGTGTAGAATGGTTAAGAGAGTATTCTAAAGGCTTAGAATGGTCTTGGAATGTGTATTAGGACTTATAAGAACCATTAGAATGATCCTACACATTGCTCGAGTCCCCAAGGGACGTAGAGGGTGCAGCATGAGTCCTTGGAGGTTCTAATAAGTGTAGAATGGTTAAGAGAGTATTCTAAAGGCTTAGAATGGTCTAGGAAAGTGTACTAGGACTTATAATAACCATTAGAATGATCCTAAACATTGCATGGTACCCCAAGGGAAGTAGAGGGTGTAGCATGAGTCCTTGGAGGTTCTAACAAGTGTAGAATGGTTAAGAGACTGTTCTAAAGGCTTAGAATGGTCTAGGAATGTGTGTTAGGGCTTATAATAACCATTAGAATGATCCTAAACATTGCGAGGTACCCCAAGGGATGTAGAGGATGTACCATGAGTCCTTGGAGGTTCTAAGAAGTGTAGAATGGTTAAGAGAGTATTCTAAAGGCTTACAATGGTCTAGGAATGTGTAATAGGACTTATAATAACCAGTAGAACTATCCTAAACATTGCATGGTACCCCAAGGGATGTAGATGGTGTACCATGAGTCCTTGGAGGTTCTAACAAGTGTAGAATGGTTAAGTGAGTATTCTAAAGGCATAGAATGGTCTAGGAATGTATATTAGGACTTATAATAACCATTAGAATGATCCTAAACAATGCATGGTACCCCAAGGGACGTAGAGGGTGTAGGATGAGTCCTTGTAGGTTCTAACAAGTGTAGAATGGTTAAGAGAATTCTAAAGGCTTAGAATGGTCTAGGAATGTGTATTAGGACTTATAAGAACCATTAGAATGATCCTAAACATTGCTAGAGTCCCAAAGGGACGTAGAGGGTGTACCATGAGTCCTTGGAGGTTCTAACAAGTGTAGAATGGTTAAGAGAGTATTCTAAAGGCTTAGAATGGTCTTGGAATGTGTATTAGGACTTATAAGAACCATTAGAATGATCCTGAACATTGCTCGAGTCCCCAAGGGACATAGAGGGTGCAGCATGAGTCCTTGGAGGTTCTAATAAGTGTAGAATGGTTAAGAGAGTATTCTAAAGGCTTCGAATGGTCTAGGAATGTGTATTAGGACTTATATTAACCATTAGAATGATCCTAAACATTGCATGGTACCCCATGGGACGTAGAGGGTGTACCATGAGTCCTTGGAGGTTCTAGCAAGTATAGAATGGTTAAGGGAGTATTCTAAAGGCTTAGAATGGTCTAGGAATGTGTAATAGGACTTATAATAACCATTAGAATGATCCTAAACAATGCTTGAGTCACCAAGGGACGTAGAGGGTGTACCATGAGTCCTTGGAGGTTCTAACAAGTGTAGAATGGTTAAGAGAGTATTCTAAAGGCTTAGAATGGTCTTGGAATGTGTATTAGGACTTATAATAACCATTAGAATGATCCTAAACAATGCATGATACCCCAAGGGATGTAGAGGGTGTAGCATGAGTCCTTGTAGGTTCTAACTAGTGTAAAATGGTTAAGGGAGTATTCTAAAGGCTTAGAATGGTCTAGGAATTTGTATTAGGACTTATAAGAACCATTAGAATGATCCTAAACATTGTTCGAGTCCCCAAGGGACATAGAGGGTGTAGCATGAGTCCTTGGAGGTTCTAATAAGTGTAGAATGGATAAGAGAGTATTCTAAAGGCTTAGAATGGTCTAGGAATATGTATTAGGACTTATATGAACCATTAGAATGATCCTAAACATTGCATGGTACCCCATGGGACGTAGAGGGTGTACCATGAGTCCTTGGAGGTTCTAACAAGTGTAGAATGGTTAAGAGAATTCTAAAGGCTTAGAATGGTCTAGGAATGTGTATTAGGGCTTATAATAACCATTAGAATGATCCTAAACATTGCATGGTACCACAAGGGACGTAGAGGGTGTAGCATGAGTCCTTGGAGGTTCTAACAAGTGTAGAATGGTTAAGAGAGTATTCTAAAGGCTTAGAATGGTGTAGGAATGTGTATTAGGACTTATAATAACCATTAGAATGATCCTTAACATTGCATGGTACCCCAAGGGACGTAGAGGGTGTCCCTTGAATCCTTGGAGGTTCTAACAAGTGTAGAATGGTTAAGAGAGTATTCTAAAGGCTAAGAATGGTCTAGGAATGTGTATTAGGACTTATAATAACCATTAGAATGATCCTAAACAATGAATGGTACCGCAAGGGATGTAGAGGGTGTATCATGAGTCCTTGTAGGTTCTAACAAGTGTAAAATGGTTAAGGGAGTATTCTAAAGGCTTAGAATGGTATAGGAATTTGTATTAGGACTTATAAGAACCATTAGAATTATCCTAAATATTGTTCGAGTCCCCAAGGGACATCGAGGGTGTAGCATGAGTCCTTGGAGGTTCTAATAAGTGTAGAATAGTTAAGAGAGTATTCTAAAGGCTTAGAATGGTCTAGGAATGTGTATTAGGACTTATATGAACCATTAGAATGATCCTAAACATTGCATGGTACCCCATGGGACGTAGAGGGTGTACCATGAGTCCTTGGAGGTTCTAACAAGTGTAGAATGGTTAAGAGAGTATTCTAAAGGCTTAGAATGGTCTAGGAATGTGTAATAGGACTTATAATAACCATTAGAATGATCCTAAACAATGCTTGAGTCCCCAAGGGACGTAGACGGTGTACCATGAGTCCTTGGAGGTTCTAACAAGTGTAGAATGGTTAAGAGAGTATTCTAAAGGCTTAGAATGGTCTTGGAATGTGTATTAGGACTTATAAGAACCATTAGAATGATCCTAAACATTGCTCGAGTCCCCAAGGGACGTAGAGGGTGCAGCATGAGTCCTTGGAGGTTCTAACAAGTGTAGAATGGTTAAGAGAGTATTCTAAAGGCTTAGAATGGTCTAGGAAAGTGTACTAGGACTTATAATAACCATTAGAATGATCCTAAACATTGCATGGTACCCCAAGGGAAGTAGAGGGTGTAGCATGAGTCCTTGGAGGTTCTAACAAGTGTAGAATGGTTAAGAGAGTGTTCTAAAGGCTTAGAATGGTCTAGGAATGTGTGTTAGGGCTTATAATAACCATTAGAATGATCCTAAACATTGCGAGGTACTCCAAGGGATGTAGAGGATGAACCATGAGTCCTTGGAGGTTCTAAGAAGTGTAGAATGGTAAAGAGAGTATTCTAAAGGCTTAGAATGGTCTAGGAATGTGTAATAGGACTTATAATAACCATTAGATCTATCCTAAACATTGCATGGTACCCCAAGGGACGTAGATGGTCTACCATGAGTCCTTGGAGGTTCTATCAAGTGTAGAATGGTTAAGTGAGTATTCTAAAGGCATAGAATGGTCTAGGAATGTGTATTAGGACTTATAATAACCATTAGAATGATCCTAAACAATGCATGGTACCCCAAGGGACGTAGAGGGTGTAGGATGAGTCCTTGTAGGTTCTAACAAGTGTAGAATGGTTAAGAGAATTCTAAAGGCTTAGAATGGTCTAGGAATGTGTATTAGGACTTATAAGAACCATTAGAATGATCCTAAACATTGCTAGAGTCCCAAAGGGACGTAGAGGGTGTACCATGAGTCCTTGGAGGTTCTAACAAGTGTAGAATGGTTAAGAGAGTATTCTAAAGGCTTAGAATGGTCTTGGAATGTGTATTAGGACTTATATGAACCATTAGAATGATCCAAAACATTGCATGGTACCCCATGGGACGTAGAGGGTGTACCATGAGTCCTTGGAGGTTCTAACAAGTGTAGAATGGTTAAGAGAATTCTAAAGGCCTAGAATGGTCTAGGAATGTGTATTAGGGCTTATAATAACCATTAGAATGATCCTAAACATTGCATGGTACCACAAGGGACGTAGAGGGTGTAGCATGAGTCCTTGGAGGTTCTAACAAGTGTAGAATGGTTAAGAGAGTATTCTAAAAGGCTTAGAATGGTGTAGGAATGTGTATTAGGACTTATAATAACCATTAGAATGATCCTTAACATTGCATGGTACCCCAAAGGACGTAGAGGGTGTACCTTGAATACTTGGAGGTTCTAACAAGTGTAGAATGGTTAAGAGAGTATTCTAAAGGCTTAGAATGGTCTAGGAATGTGTATTAGGACTTATAATAACCATTAGAATGATCCTAAACAATGCATAGTACTTCAAGGGATGTAGAGGGTGTAGCATGAGTCCTTGTAGGTTCTAACAAGTGTAAAATGGTAAAGGGAGTATTCTAAAGGCTTAGAATGGTCTAGGAATTTGTATTAGGACTTATAAGAACCATTAGAATGATCCTAAATATTGTTCGAGTCCCCAAGGGACATAGAGGGTGTAGCTTGAGTCCTTGGAGGTTCTAATAAGTGTAGAATGGTTAAGAGAGTATTCTAAAGGCTTAGAATGGTCTAGGAATGTGTATTAGGACTTATATTAACCATTAGAATGATCCTAAACATTGCATGGTACCCCATGGGATGTAGAGGGTGTACCATGAGTCCTTGGAGGTTCTAACAAGTGTAGAATGGTTAAGGGAGTATTCTAAAGGCTTAGAATGGTCTAGGAATGTGTAATAGGACTTATAATAACCATTAGAATGATCCTAAACAATGCTTGAGTCCCCAAGGGACGTAGAGGGTGTACCATGAGTCCTTGGAGGTTCTAACAAGTGTAGAATGGTTAAGAGAGTATTCTAAAGGCTTAGAATGGTGTAGGAATGTGTAATAGGACTTATAATAACCATCAGAATGATCCTAAACAATGCTTGAGTCCCCAAGGGACGTAGACGGTGTACCATGAGTCCTTGGAGGTTCTAACAAGTGTAGAATGGTTAAGGGAGTATTCTAAAGGCATAGAATGGTCTAGGAATGTGTATTAGGACTTATAATAACCATTAGAATGATCCTAAACAATGCATGGTACCCCAAGGGACGTAGAGGGTGTAGGATGAGTCCTTGTAGGTTCTAACAAGTGTAGAATGGTTAAGAGAATTCTAAAGGCTTAGAATGGTCTAGGAATGTGTATTAGGACTTATAAGAATCATTAGAATGATCCTAAACATTGCTAGAGTCCCAAAGGGACGTAGAGGGTGTACCATGAGTCCTTGGAGGTTCTAACAAGTGTAGAATGGTTAAGAGAGTATTCTAAAGGCTTAGAATGGTCTTGGAATGTGTATTAGGACTTATATGAACCATTAGAATGATCCAAAACATTGCATGGTACCCCATGGGACGTAGAGGGTGTACCATGAGTCCTTGGAGGTTCTAACAAGTGTAGAATGGTTAAGGGAGTATTCTAAAGGCTTAGAATGGTCTAGGAATCTGTAATAGGACTTATAATAACCATTAGAATGATCCTAAATATTGTTCGAGTCCCCAAGGGACATAGAGGGTGTAGCTTGAGTCCTTGGAGGTTCTAATAAGTGTAGAATGGTTAAGAGAGTATTCTAAAGGCTTAGAATGGTCTAGGAATGTGTATTAGGACTTATATTAACCATTATAATGATCCTAAACATTGCATGGTACCCCATGGGACGTAGAGGGTGTACCATGAGTCCTTGGAGGTTCTAACAAGTGTAGAATGGTTAAGGGAGTATTCTAAAGGCTTAGAATGGTCTAGGAATGTGTAATAGGACTTATAATAACCAATAGAATGATCCTAAACAATGCTTGAGTCCCCAAGGGACGTAGAGGGTGTACCATGAGTCCTTGGAGGTTCTAACAAGTGTAGAATGGTTAAGAGAGTATTCTAAAGGCTTAGAATGGTCTAGGAATGTGTATTAGGACTTATATTAACCATTAGAATGATCCTAAACATTGCATGGTACCCCATGGGACGTAGAGGGTGTACCATGAGTCCTTGGAGGTTCTAACAAGTGTAGAATGGTTAAGGGAGTATTCTAAAGGCTTAGAATGGTCTAGGAATCTGTAATAGGACTTATAATAACCATTAGAATGATCCTAAACAATGCTTGAGTCCCCAAGGGACGTAGAGGGTGTACCATGAGTCCTTGGAGATTCTAACAAGTGTAGAATGGTTAAGAGAGTATTCTAAAGGCTTAGAATGGTCTTGGAATGTGTATTAGGACTTATAATAACCATTAGAATGATCCTAAACAATGCATGGTACCCCAAGGGATGTAGAGGGTGTAGCATGAGTCCTTGTAGGTTCTAACTAGTGTAAAATGGTTAAGGGAGTATTCTAAAGGCTTAGAATGGTCTAGGAATTTGTATTAGGACTTATAAGAACCATTAGAATGATCCTAAACATTGTTCGAGTCCCCAAGGGACATAGAGGGTGTAGCATGAGTCCTTGGAGGTTCTAATAAGTGTAGAATGGTTAAGTGAGTATTCTAAAGGCATAGAATGGTCTAGGAATGTATATTAGGACTTATAATAACCATTAGAATGATCCTAAACAATGCATGGTACCCCAAGGGACGTAGAGGGTGTAGGATGAGTCCTTGTAGGTTCTAACAAGTGTAGAATGGTTAAGAGAATTCTAAAGGCTTAGAATGGTCTAGGAATGTGTATTAGGACTTATAAGAACCATTAGAATGATCCTAAACATTGCTAGAGTCCCAAAGGGACGTAGAGGGTGTACCATGAGTCCTTGGAGGTTCTAACAAGTGTAGAATGGTTAAGAGAGTATTCTAAAGGCTTAGAATGGTCTTGGAATGTGTATTAGGACTTATATGAACCATTAGAATGATCCAAAACATTGCATGGTACCCCATGGGACGTAGAGGGTGTACCATGAGTCCTTGGAGGTTCTAACAAGTGTAGAATGGTTAAGGGAGTATTCTAAAGGCTTAGAATGGTCTAGGAATCTGTAATAGGACTTATAATAACCATTAGAATGATCCTAAATATTGTTCGAGTCCCCAAGGGACATAGAGGGTGTAGCTTGAGTCCTTGGAGGTTCTAATAAGTGTAGAATGGTTAAGAGAGTATTCTAAAGGCTTAGAATGGTCTAGGAATGTGTATTAGGACTTATATTAACCATTATAATGATCCTAAACATTGCATGGTACCCCATGGGACGTAGAGGGTGTACCATGAGTCCTTGGAGGTTCTAACAAGTGTAGAATGGTTAAGGGAGTATTCTAAAGGCTTAGAATGGTCTAGGAATGTGTAATAGGACTTATAATAACCAATAGAATGATCCTAAACAATGCTTGAGTCCCCAAGGGACGTAGAGGGTGTACCATGAGTCCTTGGAGGTTCTAACAAGTGTAGAATGGTTAAGAGAGTATTCTAAAGGCTTAGAATGGTCTAGGAATGTGTATTAGGACTTATATTAACCATTAGAATGATCCTAAACATTGCATGGTACCCCATGGGACGTAGAGGGTGTACCATGAGTCCTTGGAGGTTCTAACAAGTGTAGAATGGTTAAGGGAGTATTCTAAAGGCTTAGAATGGTCTAGGAATCTGTAATAGGACTTATAATAACCATTAGAATGATCCTAAACAATGCTTGAGTCCCCAAGGGACGTAGAGGGTGTACCATGAGTCCTTGGAGATTCTAACAAGTGTAGAATGGTTAAGAGAGTATTCTAAAGGCTTAGAATGGTCTTGGAATGTGTATTAGGACTTATAATAACCATTAGAATGATCCTAAACAATGCATGGTACCCCAAGGGATGTAGAGGGTGTAGCATGAGTCCTTGTAGGTTCTAACTAGTGTAAAATGGTTAAGGGAGTATTCTAAAGGCTTAGAATGGTCTAGGAATTTGTATTAGGACTTATAAGAACCATTAGAATGATCCTAAACATTGTTCGAGTCCCCAAGGGACATAGAGGGTGTAGCATGAGTCCTTGGAGGTTCTAATAAGTGTAGAATGGTTAAGTGAGTATTCTAAAGGCATAGAATGGTCTAGGAATGTATATTAGGACTTATAATAACCATTAGAATGATCCTAAACAATGCATGGTACCCCAAGGGACGTAGAGGGTGTAGGATGAGTCCTTGTAGGTTCTAACAAGTGTAGAATGGTTAAGAGAATTCTAAAGGCTTAGAATGGTCTAGGAATGTGTATTAGGACTTATAAGAACCATTAGAATGATCCTAAACATTGCTAGAGTCCCAAAGGGACGTAAAGGGTGTACCATGAGTCCTTGGAGGTTCTAACAAGTGTAGAATGGTTAAGAGAGTATTCTAAAGGCTTAGAATGGTCTAGGAATGTGTATTAGGACTTATAAGAACCATTAGAATGATCCTAAACATTGCTAGAGTCCCAAAGGGACGTAAAGGGTGTCGGATGAGTCCTTGTAGGTTCTAACAAGTGTAGAATGGTTAAGAGAATTCTAAAGGCTTAGAATGGTCTAGGAATGTGTATTAGGACTTATAAGAACCATTAGAATGATCCTAAACATTGCTAGAGTCCCAAAGGGACGTAGAGGGTGTACCATGAGTCCTTGGAGGTTCTAACAAGTGTAGAATGGTTAAGAGAGTATTCTAAAGGCTTAGAATGGTCTAGGAATGTGTATTAGGACTTATAAGAACCATTAGAATGATCCTAAACATTGCTAGAGTCCCAAAGGGACGTAAAGGGTGTACCATGAGTCCTTGGAGGTTCTAACAAGTGTAGAATGGTTAAGAGAGTATTCTAAAGGCTTAGAATGGTCTTGGAATGTGTATTAGGACTTATAAGAACCATTAGAATGATCCTGAACATTGCTCGAGTCCCCAAGGGACGTAGAGGGTGCAGCATGAGTCCTTGGAGGTTCTAATAAGTGTAGAATGGTTAAGAGAGTATTCTAAAGGCTTCGAATGGTCTAGGAATGTGTATTAGGACTTATATTAACCATTAGAATGATCCTAAACATTGCATGGTACCCCATGGGACGTAGAGGGTGTACCATGAGTCCTTGGAGGTTCTAACAAGTGTAGAATGGTTAAGAGAGTGTTCTAAAGGCTTAGAATGGTCTAGGAATGTGTGTTAGGGCTTATAATAACCATTAGAATGATCCTAAACAATGCTTGAGTCCCCAAGGGACGTAGAGGGTGTACCATGAGTCCTTGGAGGTTCTAACAAGTGTAGAATGGTTAAGAGAGTATTCTAAAGGCTTAGAATGGTCTTGGAATGTGTATTAGGACTTATAATAACCATTAGAATGATCCTAAACAATGCATGGTACCCCAAGGGATGTAGAGGGTGTAGCATGAGTCCTTGTAGGTTCTAACTAGTGTAAAATGGTTAAGAGAATTCTAAAGGCTTAGAATGGTCTAGGAATGTGTATTAGGGCTTATAATAACCATTAGAATGATCCTAAACATTGCTTGGTACCACAAGGGACGTAGAGGGTGTAGCATGAGTCCTTGGAGGTTCTAACAAGTGTAGAATGGTTAAGAGAGTATTCTAAAGGCTTAGAATGGTGTAGGAATGTGTATTAGGACTTATAATAACCATTAGAATGATCCTTAACATTGCATGGTACCCCAAGGGACGTAGAGGGTGTACCATGAGTCCTTGGAGGTTCTAACAAGTGTAGAATGGTTAAGAGAGTATTCTAAAGGCTTAGAATGGTCTAGGAATGTGTAATAGGACTTATAATAACCATTAGAATGATCCTAAACAATGCTTGAGTCCCCAAGGGACGTAGACGGTGTACCATGAGTCCTTGGAGGTTCTAACAAGTGTAGAATGGTTAAGAGAGTATTCTAAAGGCTTAGAATGGTCTTGGAATGTGTATTAGGACTTATAAGAACCATTAGAATGATCCTAAACATTGCTCGAGTCCCCAAGGGACGTAGAGGGTGCAGCATGAGTCCTTGGAGGTTCTAATAAGTGTAGAATGGTTAAGAGAGTATTCTAAAGGCTTAGAATGGTCTAGGAAAGTGTACTAGGACTTATAATAACCATTAGAATGATCCTAAACATTGCATGGTACCCCGAGGGAAGTAGAGGGTGTAGCATGAGTCCTTGGAGGTTCTAACAAGTGTAGAATGGTTAAGAGAGTGTTCTAAAGGCTTAGAATGGTCTAGGAATGTGTGTTAGGGCTTATAATAACCATTAGAATGATCCTAAACATTGCGAGGTACTCCAAGGGATGTAGAGGATGTACCATGAGTCCTTGGAGGTTCTAAGAAGTGTAGAATGGTTAAGAGAGTATTCTAAAGGCTTAGAATGGTCTAGGAATGTGTAATAGGACTTATAATAACCATTAGAACTATCCTAAACATTGCATGGTACCCCAAGGGACGTAGATGGTGTACCATGAGTCCTTGGAGGTTCTATCAAGTGTAGAATGGTTAAGTGAGTATTCTAAAGGCATAGAATGGTCTAGGAATGTGTATTAGGACTTATAATAACCATTAGAATGATCCTAAACAATGCATGGTACCCCAAGGGACGTAGAGGGTGTAGGATGAGTCCTTGTAGGTTCTAACAAGTGTAGAATGGTTAAGAGAATTCTAAAGGCTTAGAATGGTCTAGGAATGTGTATTAGGACTTATAAGAACCAGTAGAATGATCCTAAACATTGCTAGAGTCCCAAAGGGACGTAGAGGGTGTACCATGAGTCCTTGGAGGTTCTAACAAGTGTAGAATGGTTAAGAGAGTATTCTAAAGGCTTAGAATGGTCTAGGAATGTGTATTAGGACTTATATGAACCATTAGAATGATCAAAAACATTGCATGGTACCCCATGGGACGTAGAGGGTGTACCATGAGTCCTTGGAGGTTCTAACAAGTGTAGAATGGTTAAGAGAATTCTAAAGGCTTAGAATGGTCTAGGAATGTGTATTAGGGCTTATAATAACCATTAGAATGATCCTAAACATTGCATGGTACCACAAGGGACGTCGAGGGTGTAGCATGAGTCCTTGGAGGTTCTAACAAGTGTAGAATGGTTAAGAGAGTATTCTAAAAGGCTTAGAATGGTGTAGGAATGTGTATTAGGACTTATAATAACCATTAGAATGATCCTTAACATTGCATGGTACCCCAAGGGACATAGAGGGTGTACCTTGAATCCTTGGAGGTTCTAACAAGTGTAGAATGGTTAAGAGAGTATTCTAAAGGCTTAGAATGGTCTAGGAATGTGTATTAGGACTTATAAAAACCATTAGAATGATCCTAAACAATGCATAGTACTTCAAGGGATGTAGAGGGTGTAGCATGAGTCCTTGTAGGTTCTAACAAGTGTAAAATGGTAAAGGGAGTATTCTAAAGGCTTAGAATGGTCTAGGAATTTGTATTAGGACTTATAAGAACTATTAGAATGATCCTAAATATTGTTCGAGTCCCCAAGGGACATAGAGGGTGTAGCTTGAGTCCTTGGAGGTTCTAATAAGTGTAGAATGGTTAAGAGAGTATTCTAAAGGCTTAGAATGGTCTAGGAATGTGTATTAGGACTTATATTAACCATTAGAATGATCCTAAACATTGCATGGTACCCCATGGGACGTAGAGGGTGTAGCATGAGTCCTTGGAGGTTCTAACAAGTGTAGAATGGTTAAGAGAGTATTCTAAAGGCTTAGAATGGTGTAGGAATGTGTATTAGGACTTATAATAACCATTAGAATGATCCTTAACATTGCATGGTACCCCAAGGGACGTAGAGGGTGTACCATGAGTCCTTGGAGGTTCTAACAAGTGTAGAATGGTTAAGAGAGTATTCTAAAGGCTTAGAATGGTCTAGGAATGTGTAATAGGACTTATAATAACCATTAGAATGATCCTAAACAATGCTTGAGTCCCCAAGGGACGTAGACGGTGTACCATGAGTCCTTGGAGGTTCTATCAAGTGTAGAATGGTTAAGAGAGTATTCTAAAGGCTTAGAATGGTCTTGGAATGTGTATTAGGACTTATAAGAACCATTAGAATGATCCTAAACATTGCTCGAGTCCCCAAGGGACGTAGAGGGTGCAGCATGAGTCCTTGGAGGTTCTAATAAGTGTAGAATGGTTAAGAGAGTATTCTAAAGGCTTAGAATGGTCTAGGAAAGTGTACTAGGACTTATAATAACCATTAGAATGATCCTAAACATTGCATGGTACCCCGAGGGAAGTAGAGGGTGTAGCATGAGTCCTTGGAGGTTCTAACAAGTGTAGAATGGTTAAGAGAGTGTTCTAAAGGCTTAGAATGGTCTAGGAATGTGTGTTAGGGCTTATAATAACCATTAGAATGATCCTAAACATTGCGAGGTACTCCAAGGGATGTAGAGGATGTACCATGAGTCCTTGGAGGTTCTAAGAAGTGTAGAATGGTTAAGAGAGTATTCTAAAGGCTTAGAATGGTCTAGGAATGTGTAATAGGACTTATAATAACCATTAGAACTATCCTAAACATTGCATGGTACCCCAAGGGACGTAGATGGTGTACCATGAGTCCTTGGAGGTTCTATCAAGTGTAGAATGGTTAAGTGAGTATTCTAAAGGCATAGAATGGTCTAGGAATGTGTATTAGGACTTATAATAACCATTAGAATGATCCTAAACAATGCATGGTACCCCAAGGGACGTAGAGGGTGTAGGATGAGTCCTTGTAGGTTCTAACAAGTGTAGAATGGTTAAGAGAATTCTAAAGGCTTAGAATGGTCTAGGAATGTGTATTAGGACTTATAAGAACCAGTAGAATGATCCTAAACATTGCTAGAGTCCCAAAGGGACGTAGAGGGTGTACCATGAGTCCTTGGAGGTTCTAACAAGTGTAGAATGGTTAAGAGAGTATTCTAAAGGCTTAGAATGGTCTAGGAATGTGTATTAGGACTTATATGAACCATTAGAATGATCAAAAACATTGCATGGTACCCCATGGGACGTAGAGGGTGTACCATGAGTCCTTGGAGGTTCTAACAAGTGTAGAATGGTTAAGAGAATTCTAAAGGCTTAGAATGGTCTAGGAATGTGTATTAGGGCTTATAATAACCATTAGAATGATCCTAAACATTGCATGGTACCACAAGGGACGTCGAGGGTGTAGCATGAGTCCTTGGAGGTTCTAACAAGTGTAGAATGGTTAAGAGAGTATTCTAAAAGGCTTAGAATGGTGTAGGAATGTGTATTAGGACTTATAATAACCATTAGAATGATCCTTAACATTGCATGGTACCCCAAGGGACATAGAGGGTGTACCTTGAATCCTTGGAGGTTCTAACAAGTGTAGAATGGTTAAGAGAGTATTCTAAAGGCTTAGAATGGTCTAGGAATGTGTATTAGGACTTATAAAAACCATTAGAATGATCCTAAACAATGCATAGTACTTCAAGGGATGTAGAGGGTGTAGCATGAGTCCTTGTAGGTTCTAACAAGTGTAAAATGGTAAAGGGAGTATTCTAAAGGCTTAGAATGGTCTAGGAATTTGTATTAGGACTTATAAGAACTATTAGAATGATCCTAAATATTGTTCGAGTCCCCAAGGGACATAGAGGGTGTAGCTTGAGTCCTTGGAGGTTCTAATAAGTGTAGAATGGTTAAGAGAGTATTCTAAAGGCTTAGAATGGTCTAGGAATGTGTATTAGGACTTATATTAACCATTAGAATGATCCTAAACATTGCATGGTACCCCATGGGACGTAGAGGGTGTACCATGAGTCCTTGGAGGTTCTAACAAGTGTAGAATGGTTAAGGGAGTATTCTAATGGCTTAGAATGGTCTAGGAATGTGTAATAGGACTTATAATAACCAATAGAATGATCCTAAACAATGCTTGAGTCCCCAAGGGACGTAGAGGGTGTACCATGAGTCCTTGGAGGTTCTAACAAGTGTAGAATGGTTAAGAGAGTATTCTAAAGGCTTAGAATGGTCTAGGAATGTGTATTAGGACTTATATTAACCATTAGAATGATCCTAAACATTGCATGGTACCCCATGGGACGTAGAGGGTGTACCATGAGTCCTTGGAGGTTCTAACAAGTGTAGAATGGTTAAGGGAGTATTCTAAAGGCTTAGAATGGTCTAGGAATCTGTAATAGGACTTATAATAACCATTAGAATGATCCTAAACAATGCTTGAGTCCCCAAGGGACGTAGAGGGTGTACCATGAGTCCTTGGAGATTCTAACAAGTGTAGAATGGTTAAGAGAGTATTCTAAAGGCTTAGAATGGTCTTGGAATGTGTATTAGGACTTATAATAACCATTAGAATGATCCTAAACAATGCATGGTACCCCAAGGGATGTAGAGGGTGTAGCATGAGTCCTTGTAGGTTCTAACTAGTGTAAAATGGTTAAGGGAGTATTCTAAAGGCTTAGAATGGTCTAGGAATTTGTATTAGGACTTATAAGAACCATTAGAATGATCCTAAACATTGTTCGAGTCCCCAAGGGACATAGAGGGTGTAGCATGAGTCCTTGGAGGTTCTAATAAGTGTAGAATGGTTAAGTGAGTATTCTAAAGGCATAGAATGGTCTAGGAATGTATATTAGGACTTATAATAACCATTAGAATGATCCTAAACAATGCATGGTACCCCAAGGGACGTAGAGGGTGTAGGATGAGTCCTTGTAGGTTCTAACAAGTGTAGAATGGTTAAGAGAATTCTAAAGGCTTAGAATGGTCTAGGAATGTGTATTAGGACTTATAAGAACCATTAGAATGATCCTAAACATTGCTAGAGTCCCAAAGGGACGTAAAGGGTGTACCATGAGTCCTTGGAGGTTCTAACAAGTGTAGAATGGTTAAGAGAGTATTCTAAAGGCTTAGAATGGTCTTGGAATGTGTATTAGGACTTATAAGAACCATTAGAATGATCCTAAACATTGCTCGAGTCCCCAAGGGACGTAGAGGGTGCAGCATGAGTCCTTGGAGGTTCTAATAAGTGTAGAATGGTTAAGAGAGTATTCTAAAGGCTTAGAATGGTCTAGGAAAGTGTACTAGGACTTATAATAACCATTAGAATGATCCTAAACATTGCATGGTACCCCAAGGGAAGTAGAGGGTGTAGCATGAGTCCTTGGAGGTTCTAACAAGTGTAGAATGGTTAAGAGAGTGTTCTAAAGGCTTAGAATGGTCTAGGAATGTGTGTTAGGCCTTATAATAACCATTAGAATGATCCTAAACATTGCGAGGTACCCCAAGGGATGTAGAGGATGTACCATGAGTCCTTGGAGGTTCTAAGAAGTGTAGAATGGTTAATAGAGTATTCTAAAGGCTTAGAATGGTCTAGGAATGTGTAATAGGACTTATAATAACCAGTAGAACTATCCTAAACATTGCATGGTACCCCAAGGGATGTAGATGGTGTACCATAAGTCCTTGGAGGTTCTAACAAGTGTAGAATGGTTAAGTGAGTATTCTAAAGGCATAGAATGGTCTAGGAATGTATATTAGGACTTATAATAACCATTAGAATGATCCTAAACAATGCATGGTACCCCAAGGGACGTAGAGCGTGTAGGATGAGTCCTTGTAGGTTCTAACAAGTGTAGAATGGTTAAGATAATTCTAAAGGCTTAGAATGGTCTAGGAATGTGTATTAGGACTTATAAGAACCATTAGAATGATCCTAAACATTGCTAGAGTCCCAAAGGGACGTAGAGGGTGTACCATGAGTCCTTGGAGGTTCTAACAAGTGTAGAATGGTTAAGAGAGTATACTAAAGGCTTAGAATGGTCTTGGAATGTGTATTAGGACTTATAAGAACCATTAGAATGATCCTGAACATTGCTCGAGTCCCCAAGGGACATAGAGGGTGCAGCATGAGTCCTTGGAGGTTCTAATAAGTGTAGAATGGTTAAGAGAGTATTCTAAAGGCTTCGAATGGTCTAGGAATGTGTATTAGGACTTATATTAACCATTAGAATGATCCTAAACATTGCATGGTACCCCATGGGACGTAGAGGGTGTACCATGAGTCCTTGGAGGTTCTAACAAGTGTAGAATGGTTAAGGGAGTATTCTAAAGGCTTAGAATGGTCTAGGAATGTGTAATAGGACTTATAATAACCATTAGAATGATCCGAAACAATGCTTGAGTCCCCAAGGGACGTAGAGGGTGTACCATGAGTCCTTGGAGGTTCTAACAAGTGTAGAATGGTTAAGAGAGTATTCTAAAGGCTTAGAATGGTCTTGGAATGTGTATTAGGACTTATAATAACCATTAGAATGATCCTAAACAATGCATGGTACCCCAAGGGATGTAGAGGGTGTAGCATGAGTCCTTGTAGGTTCTAACTAGTGTAAAATGGTTAAGAGAATTCTAAAGGCTTAGAATGGTCTAGGAATGTGTATTAGGGCTTATAATAACCATTAGAATGATCCTAAACATTGCTTGGTACCACAAGGGACGTAGAGGGTGTAGCATGAGTCCTTGGAGGTTCTAACAAGTGTAGAATGGTTAAGAGAGTATTTTAAAGGCTTAGAATGGTGTAGGAATGTGTATTAGGACTTATAATAACCATTAGAATGATCCTTAACATTGCATGGTACCCCAAGGGACGTAGAGGGTGCACCATGAGTCCTTGGAGGTTCTAACAAGTGTAGAATGGTTAAGAGAGTATTCTAAAGGCTTAGAATGGTCTAGGAATGTGTAATAGGACTTATAATAACCATTAGAATGATCCTAAACAATGCTTGAGTCCCCAAGGGACGTAGACGGTGTACCATGAGTCCTTGGAGGTTCTAACAAGTGTAGAATGGTTAAGAGAGTATTCTAAAGGCTTAGAATGGTCTTGGAATGTGTATTAGGACTTATAAGAACCATTAGAATGATCCTAAACATTGCTCGAGTCCCCAAGGGACGTAGAGGGTGCAGCATAAGTCCTTGGAGGTTCTAATAAGTGTAGAATGGTTAAGAGAGTATTCTAAAGGCTTAGAATGGTCTAGGAAAGTGTACTAGGACTTATAATAACCATTAGAATGATCCTAAACATTGCATGGTACCCCGAGGGAAGTAGAGGGTGTAGCATGAGTCCTTGGAGGTTCTAACAAGTGTAGAATGGTTAAGAGAGTGTTCTAAAGGCTTAGAATGGTCTAGGAATGTGTGTTAGGGCTTATAATAACCATTAGAATGATCCTAAACATTGCGAGGTACTCCAAGGGATGTAGAGGATGTACCATGAGTCCTTGGAGGTTCTAAGAAGTGTAGAATGGTTAAGAGAGTATTCTAAAGGCTTAGAATGGTCTAGGAATGTGTAATAGGACTTATAATAACCATTAGAACTATCCTAAACATTGCATGGTACCCCAAGGGACGTAGATGGTGTACCATGAGTCCTTGGAGGTTCTATCAAGTGTAGAATGGTTAAGTGAGTATTCTAAAGGCATAGAATGGTCTAGGAATGTGTATTAGGACTTATAATAACCATTAGAATGATCCTAAACAATGCATGGTACCCCAAGGGACGTAGAGGGTGTAGGATGAGTCCTTGTAGGTTCTAACAAGTGTAGAATGGTTAAGAGAATTCTAAAGGCTTAGAATGGTCTAGGAATGTGTATTAGGACTTATAAGAACCAGTAGAATGATCCTAAACATTGCTAGAGTCCCAAAGGGACGTAGAGGGTGTACCATGAGTCCTTGGAGGTTCTAACAAGTGTAGAATGGTTAAGAGAGTATTCTAAAGGCTTAGAATGGTCTAGGAATGTGTATTAGGACTTATATGAACCATTAGAATGATCAAAAACATTGCATGGTACCCCATGGGACGTAGAGGGTGTACCATGAGTCCTTGGAGGTTCTAACAAGTGTAGAATGGTTAAGAGAATTCTAAAGGCTTAGAATGGTCTAGGAATGTGTATTAGGGCTTATAATAACCATTAGAATGATCCTAAACATTGCATGGTACCACAAGGGACGTCGAGGGTGTAGCATGAGTCCTTGGAGGTTCTAACAAGTGTAGAATGGTTAAGAGAGTATTCTAAAAGGCTTAGAATGGTGTAGGAATGTGTATTAGGACTTATAATAACCATTAGAATGATCCTTAACATTGCATGGTACCCCAAGGGACATAGAGGGTGTACCTTGAATCCTTGGAGGTTCTAACAAGTGTAGAATGGTTAAGAGAGTATTCTAAAGGCTTAGAATGGTCTAGGAATGTGTATTAGGACTTATAATAACCATTAGAATGATCCTAAACAATGCATAGTACTTCAAGGGATGTAGAGGGTGTAGCATGAGTCCTTGTAGGTTCTAACAAGTGTAAAATGGTAAAGGGAGTATTCTAAAGGCATAGAATGGTCTAGGAATTTGTATTAGGACTTATAAGAACCATTAGAATGATCCTAAATATTGTTCGAGTCCCCAAGGGACATAGAGGGTGTAGCTTGAGTCCTTGGAGGTTCTAATAAGTGTAGAATGGTTAAGAGAGTATTCTAAAGGCTTAGAATGGTCTAGGAATGTGTATTAGGACTTATATTAACCATTAGAATGATCCTAAACATTGCATGGTACCCCATGGGACGTAGAGGGTGTACCATGAGTCCTTGGAGGTTCTAACAAGTGTAGAATGGTTAAGGGAGTATTCTAAAGGCTTAGAATGGTCTAGGAATGTGTAATAGGACTTATAATAACCAATAGAATGATCCTAAACAATGCTTGAGTCCCCAAGGGACGTAGAGGGTGTACCATGAGTCCTTGGAGGTTCTAACAAGTGTAGAATGGTTAAGAGAGTATTCTAAAGGCTTAGAATGGTCTAGGAATGTGTATTAGGACTTATATTAACCATTAGAATGATCCTAAACATTGCATGGTACCCCATGGGACGTAGAGGGTGTACCATGAGTCCTTGGAGGTTCTAACAAGTGTAGAATGGTTAAGGGAGTATTCTAAAGGCTTAGAATGGTCTAGGAATCTGTAATAGGACTTATAATAACCATTAGAATGATCCTAAACAATGCTTGAGTCCCCAAGGGACGTAGAGGGTGTACCATGAGTCCTTGGAGATTCTAACAAGTGTAGAATGGTTAAGAGAGTATTCTAAAGGCTTAGAATGGTCTTGGAATGTGTATTAGGACTTATAATAACCATTAGAATGATCCTAAACAATGCATGGTACCCCAAGGGATGTAGAGGGTGTAGCATGAGTCCTTGTAGGTTCTAACTAGTGTAAAATGGTTAAGGGAGTATTCTAAAGGCTTAGAATGGTCTAGGAATTTGTATTAGGACTTATAAGAACCATTAGAATGATCCTAAACATTGTTCGAGTCCCCAAGGGACATAGAGGGTGTAGCATGAGTCCTTGGAGGTTCTAATAAGTGTAGAATGGTTAAGAGAGTATTCTAAAGGCTTAGAATGGTCTAGGAATGTGTATTAGGACTTATATGAACCATTAGAATGATCCTAAACATTGCATGGTACCCCATGGGACGTAGAGGGTGTACCATGAGTCCTTGGAGGTTCTAACAAGTGTAGAATGGTTAAGAGAATTCTAAAGGCTTAGAATGGTCTAGGATTGTGTATTAGGGCTTATAATAACCATTAGAATGATCCTAAACATTGCATGGTACCACAAGGGACGTAGAGGGTGTAGCATGAGTCCTTGGAGGTTCTAACAAGTGTAGAATGGTTAAGAGAGTATTCTAAAGGCTTAGAATGGTGTAGGAATGTGTATTAGGACTTATAATAACCATTAGAATGATCCTTAAAATTGCATGGTACCCCAAGGCACGTAGAGGGTGTCCCTTGAATCCTCGGAGGTTCTAACAAGTGTAGAATGGTTAAGAGAGTATTCTAAAGGCTAAGAATGGTCTAGGAATGTGTATTAGGACTTATAATAACCATTAGAATGATCCTAAACAATGCATGGTACCGCAAGGGATGTAGAGGGTGTAGCATGAGTCCTTGTAGGTTCTAACAAGTGTAAAATGGTTAAGGGAGTATTCTAAAGGCTTAGAATGGTCTAGGAATTTGTATGAGGACTTATAAGAACCATTAGAATGATCCTAAATATTGTTCGAGTCCCCAAGGGACATAGAGGGTGTAGCATGAGTCCTTGGAGGTTCTAATAAGTGTAGAATAGTTAAGAGAGTATTCTAAAGGCTTAGAATGGTCTAGGATTGTGTATTAGGACTTATATGAACCATTAGAATGATCCTAAACATTGCATGGTACCCCATGGGACGTAGAGGGTGTACCATGAGTCCTTGGAGGTTCTAACAAGTGCAGAATGGTTAAGAGAGTATTCTAAAGGCTTAGAATGGTCTAGGAATGTGTAATAGGACTTATAATAACCATTAGAATGATCCTAAACAATGCTTGAGTCCCTAAGGGACGTAGACGGTGTACCATGAGTCCTTGGAGGTTCTAACAAGTGTAGAATGGTTAAGAGAGTATTCTAAAGGCTTAGAATGGTCTTGGAATGTGTATTAGGACTTATAAGAACCATTAGAATGATCCTAAACATTGCTCGAGTCCCCAAGGGACGTAGAGGGTGCAGCATGAGTCCTTGGAGGTTCTAATAAGTGTAGAATGGTTAAGAGAGTATTCTAAAGGCTTAGAATGGTCTAGGAAAGTGTACTAGGACTTATAATAACCATTAGAATGATCCTAAACATTGCATGGTACCCCAAGGGAAGTAGAGGGTGTAGCATGAGTCCTTGGAGGTTCTTACAAGTGTAGAATGGTTAAGAGAGTGTTCTAAAGGCTTAGAATGGTCTAGGAATGTGTGTTAGGGCTTATAATAACCATTAGAATGATCCTAAACATTGCGAGGTACCCCAAGAGATGTAGAGGATGTACCATGAGTCCTTGGAGGTTCTAAGAAGTGTAGAATGGTTAAGAGAGTATTCTAAAGGCTTAGAATGGTCTAGGAATGTGTAATAGGACTTATAAGAACCGTTAGAATGATCCTAAACATTGCATGGTACCCCAAGGGACGTAGATGGTGTAGCATGAGTCCTTGTAGGTTCTAACAAGTGTAAAATGGTTAAGGGAGTATTCTAAAGGCTTAGAATGGTCTAGGAATTTGTATTAGGACTTATAAGAACCATTAGAATGATCCTAAATATTGTTCGAGTCCCCAAGGGACATAGAGGGTGTAGCATGAGTCCTTGGAGGTTCTAATAAGTGTAGAATAGTTAAGAGAGTATTCTAAAGGCTTAGAATGGTCTAGGAATGTGTATTAGGACTTATATGAACCATTAGAATGATCCTAAACATTGCATGGTACGCCATGGGACGTAGAGGGTGTACCATGAGTCCTTGGAGGTTCTAACAAGTGTAGAACGGTTAAGAGAGTATTCTAAAGGCTTAGAATGGTCTAGGAATGTGTAATAGGACTTATAATAACCATTAGAATGATCCTAAACAATGCTTGAGTCCCCAAGGGACGTAGACGGTGTACCATGAGTCCTTGGAGGTTCTAACAAGTGTAGAATGGTTAAGAGAGTATTCTAAAGGCTTAGAATGGTCTTGGAATGTGTATTAGGACTTATAAGAACCGTTAGAATGATCCTAAACATTGCTCGAGTCCCCAAGGGACGTAGAGGGTGCAACATGAGTCCTTGGAGGTTCTAATAAATGTAGAATGGTTAAGAGAGTATTCTAAAGGCATAGAATGGTCTAGGAAAGTGTACTAGGACTTATAATAACCATTAGAATGATCCTAAACATTGCATGGTATTCCAAGGGAAGTAGAGGGTGTAGCATGAGTCCTTGGAGGTCCTAACAAGTGTAAAATGGTTAAGAGAGTGTTCTAAAGGCTTAGAATGGTCTAGGAATGTGTGTTAGGGCTTATAATAACCATTAGAATGATCCTAAACATTGCGAGGTACCCCAAGGGATGTAGAGGATGTACCATGAGTCCTTGGAAGTTCTAAGAAGTGTAGAATGGTTAAGAGAGTATTCTAAAGGCTTAGAATGGTCTAGGAATGTGTAATAGGACTTATAAGAACCGTTAGAATGATCCTAAACATTGCATGGTACCCCAAGGGACGTAGATGGTGTAGCATGAGTCCTTGTAGGTTCTAACAAGTGTAAAATGGTTAAGGGAGTATTCTAAAGGCTTAGAATGGTCTAGGAATTTGTATTAGGACTTATAAGAACCATTAGAATGATCCTAAATATTGTTCGAGTCCCCAAGGGACATAGAGGGTGTAGCATGAGTCCTTGGAGGTTCTAATAAGTGTAGAATAGTTAAGAGAGTATTCTAAAGGCTTAGAATGGTCTAGGAATGTGTATTAGGACTTATATGAACCATTAGAATGATCCTAAACATTGCATGGTACCCCATGGGACGTAGAGGGTGTACCATGAGTCCTTGGAGGTTCTAACAAGTGTAGAATGGTTAAGAGAGTATTCTAAAGGCTTAGAATGGTCTAGGAATGTGTAATAGGACTTATAATAACCATTAGAATGATTCTAAACAATGCTTGAGTCCCCAAGGGACGTAGACGGTGTACCATGAGTCCTTGGAGGTTCTAACAAGTGTAGAATGGTTAAGAGAGTATTCTAAAGGCTTAGAATGGTCTTGGAATGTGTATTAGGACTTATAAGAACCGTTAGAATGATCCTAAACATTGCTCGAGTCCCCAAGGGACGTAGAGGGTGCAGCATGAGTCCTTGGAGGTTCTAATAAGTGTAGAATGGTTAAGAGAGTATTCTAAAGGCTTAGAATGGTCTAGGAAAGTGTACTAGGACTTATAATAACCATTAGAATGATCCTAAACATTGCATGGTACCCCAAGGGAAGTAGAGGGTGTAGCATGAGTCCTTGGAGGTTCTAACAAGTGTAGAATGGTTAAGAGAGTGTTCTAAAGGCTTATAATGGTCTAGGAATGTGTGTTTGGGCTTATAATAACCATTAGAATGATCCTAAACATTGCGAGGTACCCCAAGGGATGTAGAGGATGTACCATGAGTCCTTCGAGGTTCTAAGAAGTGTAGAATGGTTAAGAGAGTATTCTAAAGGCTTAGAATGGTCTAGGAATGTGTAATAGGACTTATAATAACCATTAGAACTATCCTAAACATTGCATGGTACCCCAAGGGACGTAGATGGTGTACCATGAGTCCTTGGAGGTTCTATCAAGTGTAGAATGGTTAAGTGAGTATTCTAAAGGCATAGAATGGTCTAGGAATGTGTATTAGGACTTATAATAACCATTAGAATGATCCTAAACAATGCATGGTACCCCAAGGGACGTAGAGGGTGTAGGATGAGTCCTTGTAGGTTCTAACAAGTGTAGAATGGTTAAGAGAATTCTAAAGGCTTAGAATGTTCTAGGAATGTGTATTAGGACTTATAAGAACCATTAGAATGATCCTAAACATTGCTAGAGTCCCAAAGGGACGTAGAGGGTGTACCATGAGTCCTTGGAGGTTCTAACAAGTGTAGAATGGTTAAGAGAGTATTCTAAAGGCTTAGAATGGTCTAGGAATGTGTATTAGGGCTTATAATAACCATTAGAATGATCCTAAACATTGCATGGTACCACAAGGGACGTAGAGGGTGTAGCATGAGTCCTTGGAGGTTCTAACAAGTGTAGAATGGTTAAGAGAGTATTCTAAAAGGCTTAGAATGGTGTAGGAATGTGTATTAGGACTTATAATAACCATTAGAATGATCCTTAACATTGCATGGTACCACAAGGGACGTCGAGGGTGTAGCATGAGTCCTTGGAGGTTCTAACAAGTGTAGAATGGTTAAGAGAATTCTAAAGGCTTAGAATGGTCTAGGAATGTGTATTAGGACTTATATGAACCATTAGAATGATCAAAAACATTGCATGGTACCCCATGGGACGTAGAGGGTGTACCATGAGTCCTTGGAGGTTCTAACAAGTGTAGAATGGTTAAGAGAATTCTAAAGGCTTAGAATGGTCTAGGAATGTGTATTAGGGCTTATAATAACCATTAGAATGATCCTAAACATTGCATGGTACCACAAGGGACGTCGAGGGTGTAGCATGAGTCCTTGGAGGTTCTAAGAAGTGTAGAATGGTTAAGAGAGTATTCTAAAGGCTTAGAATGGTCTAGGAATGTGTAATAGGACTTATAAGAACCGTTAGAATGATCCTAAACATTGCATGGTACCCCAAGGGACGTAGATGGTGTAGCATGAGTCCTTGTAGGTTCTAACAAGTGTAAAATGGTTAAGGGAGTATTCTAAAGGCTTAGAATGGTCTAGGAATTTGTATTAGGACTTATAAGAACCATTAGAATGATCCTAAATATTGTTCGAGTCCCCAAGGGACATAGAGGGTGTAGCATGAGTCCTTGGAGGTTCTAATAAGTGTAGAATAGTTAAGAGAGTATTCTAAAGGCTTAGAATGGTCTAGGAATGTGTATTAGGACTTATATGAACCATTAGAATGATCCTAAACATTGCATGGTACCCCATGGGACGTAGAGGGTGTACCATGAGTCCTTGGAGGTTCTAACAAGTGTAGAATGGTTAAGAGAGTATTCTAAAGGCTTAGAATGGTCTAGGAATGTGTAATAGGACTTATAATAACCATTAGAATGATTCTAAACAATGCTTGAGTCCCCAAGGGACGTAGACGGTGTACCATGAGTCCTTGGAGGTTCTAACAAGTGTAGAATGGTTAAGAGAGTATTCTAAAGGCTTAGAATGGTCTTGGAATGTGTATTAGGACTTATAAGAACCGTTAGAATGATCCTAAACATTGCTCGAGTCCCCAAGGGACGTAGAGGGTGCAGCATGAGTCCTTGGAGGTTCTAATAAGTGTAGAATGGTTAAGAGAGTATTCTAAAGGCTTAGAATGGTCTAGGAAAGTGTACTAGGACTTATAATAACCATTAGAATGATCCTAAACATTGCATGGTACCCCAAGGGAAGTAGAGGGTGTAGCATGAGTCCTTGGAGGTTCTAACAAGTGTAGAATGGTTAAGAGAGTGTTCTAAAGGCTTATAATGGTCTAGGAATGTGTGTTTGGGCTTATAATAACCATTAGAATGATCCTAAACATTGCGAGGTACCCCAAGGGATGTAGAGGATGTACCATGAGTCCTTCGAGGTTCTAAGAAGTGTAGAATGGTTAAGAGAGTATTCTAAAGGCTTAGAATGGTCTAGGAATGTGTAATAGGACTTATAATAACCATTAGAACTATCCTAAACATTGCATGGTACCCCAAGGGACGTAGATGGTGTACCATGAGTCCTTGGAGGTTCTATCAAGTGTAGAATGGTTAAGTGAGTATTCTAAAGGCATAGAATGGTCTAGGAATGTGTATTAGGACTTATAATAACCATTAGAATGATCCTAAACAATGCATGGTACCCCAAGGGACGTAGAGGGTGTAGGATGAGTCCTTGTAGGTTCTAACAAGTGTAGAATGGTTAAGAGAATTCTAAAGGCTTAGAATGTTCTAGGAATGTGTATTAGGACTTATAAGAACCATTAGAATGATCCTAAACATTGCTAGAGTCCCAAAGGGACGTAGAGGGTGTACCATGAGTCCTTGGAGGTTCTAACAAGTGTAGAATGGTTAAGAGAGTATTCTAAAGGCTTAGAATGGTCTAGGAATGTGTATTAGGGCTTATAATAACCATTAGAATGATCCTAAACATTGCATGGTACCACAAGGGACGTAGAGGGTGTAGCATGAGTCCTTGGAGGTTCTAACAAGTGTAGAATGGTTAAGAGAGTATTCTAAAAGGCTTAGAATGGTGTAGGAATGTGTATTAGGACTTATAATAACCATTAGAATGATCCTTAACATTGCATGGTACCACAAGGGACGTCGAGGGTGTAGCATGAGTCCTTGGAGGTTCTAACAAGTGTAGAATGGTTAAGAGAATTCTAAAGGCTTAGAATGGTCTAGGAATGTGTATTAGGACTTATATGAACCATTAGAATGATCAAAAACATTGCATGGTACCCCATGGGACGTAGAGGGTGTACCATGAGTCCTTGGAGGTTCTAACAAGTGTAGAATGGTTAAGAGAATTCTAAAGGCTTAGAATGGTCTAGGAATGTGTATTAGGGCTTATAATAACCATTAGAATGATCCTAAACATTGCATGGTACCAAAAGGGACATAGAGGGTGTAGCATGAGTCCTTGGAGGTTCTAATAAGTGTAGAATAGTTAAGAGAGTATTCTAAAGGCTTAGAATGGTCTAGGATTGTGTATTAGGACTTATATGAACCATTAGAATGATCCTAAACATTGCATGGTACCCCATGGGACGTAGAGGGTGTACCATGAGTCCTTGGAGGTTCTAACAAGTGCAGAATGGTTAAGAGAGTATTCTAAAGGCTTAGAATGGTCTAGGAATGTGTAATAGGACTTATAATAACCATTAGAATGATCCTAAACAATGCTTGAGTCCCTAAGGGACGTAGACGGTGTACCATGAGTCCTTGGAGGTTCTAACAAGTGTAGAATGGTTAAGAGAGTATTCTAAAGGCTTAGAATGGTCTTGGAATGTGTATTAGGACTTATAAGAACCATTAGAATGATCCTAAACATTGCTCGAGTCCCCAAGGGACGTAGAGGGTGCAGCATGAGTCCTTGGAGGTTCTAATAAGTGTAGAATGGTTAAGAGAGTATTCTAAAGGCTTAGAATGGTCTAGGAAAGTGTACTAGGACTTATAATAACCATTAGAATGATCCTAAACATTGCATGGTACCCCAAGGGAAGTAGAGGGTGTAGCATGAGTCCTTGGAGGTTCTTACAAGTGTAGAATGGTTAAGAGAGTGTTCTAAAGGCTTAGAATGGTCTAGGAATGTGTGTTAGGGCTTATAATAACCATTAGAATGATCCTAAACATTGCGAGGTACCCCAAGAGATGTAGAGGATGTACCATGAGTCCTTGGAGGTTCTAAGAAGTGTAGAATGGTTAAGAGAGTATTCTAAAGGCTTAGAATGGTCTAGGAATGTGTAATAGGACTTATAAGAACCGTTAGAATGATCCTAAACATTGCATGGTACCCCAAGGGACGTAGATGGTGTAGCATGAGTCCTTGTAGGTTCTAACAAGTGTAAAATGGTTAAGGGAGTATTCTAAAGGCTTAGAATGGTCTAGGAATTTGTATTAGGACTTATAAGAACCATTAGAATGATCCTAAATATTGTTCGAGTCCCCAAGGGACATAGAGGGTGTAGCATGAGTCCTTGGAGGTTCTAATAAGTGTAGAATAGTTAAGAGAGTATTCTAAAGGCTTAGAATGGTCTAGGAATGTGTATTAGGACTTATATGAACCATTAGAATGATCCTAAACATTGCATGGTACGCCATGGGACGTAGAGGGTGTACCATGAGTCCTTGGAGGTTCTAACAAGTGTAGAACGGTTAAGAGAGTATTCTAAAGGCTTAGAATGGTCTAGGAATGTGTAATAGGACTTATAATAACCATTAGAATGATCCTAAACAATGCTTGAGTCCCCAAGGGACGTAGACGGTGTACCATGAGTCCTTGGAGGTTCTAACAAGTGTAGAATGGTTAAGAGAGTATTCTAAAGGCTTAGAATGGTCTTGGAATGTGTATTAGGACTTATAAGAACCGTTAGAATGATCCTAAACATTGCTCGAGTCCCCAAGGGACGTAGAGGGTGCAACATGAGTCCTTGGAGGTTCTAATAAATGTAGAATGGTTAAGAGAGTATTCTAAAGGCATAGAATGGTCTAGGAAAGTGTACTAGGACTTATAATAACCATTAGAATGATCCTAAACATTGCATGGTATTCCAAGGGAAGTAGAGGGTGTAGCATGAGTCCTTGGAGGTCCTAACAAGTGTAAAATGGTTAAGAGAGTGTTCTAAAGGCTTAGAATGGTCTAGGAATGTGTGTTAGGGCTTATAATAACCATTAGAATGATCCTTAACATTGCATGGTACCCCAAGGGACATAGAGGGTGTACCTTGAATCCTTGGAGGTTCTAACAAGTGTAGAATGGTTAAGAGAGTATTCTAAAGGCTTAGAATGGTCAAGGAATGTGTATTAGGACTTATAATAACCATTAGAATGATCCTAAACAATGCATAGTACTTCAAGGGATGTAGAGGGTGTAGCATGAGTCCTTGTAGGTTCTAACAAGTGTAAAATGGTAAAGGGAGTATTCTAAAGGCTTAGAATGGTCTAGGAATTTGTATTAGGACTTATAAGAACCATTAGAATGATCCTAAATATTGTTCGAGTCCCCAAGGGACATAGAGGGTGTAGCATGAGTCCTTGGAGGTTCTAATAAGTGTAGAATAGTTAAGAGAGTATTCTAAAGGCTTAGAATGGTCTAGGAATGTGTATTAGGACTTATATGAACCATTAAAATGATCCTAAACATTGCATGGTACCCCATGGGACGTAGAGGGTGTACCATGAGTCCTTGGAGGTTCTAACAAGTGCAGAATGGTTAAGAGAGTATTCTAAAGGCTTAGAATGGTCTAGGAATGTGTAATAGGACTTATAATAACCATTAGAATGATCCTAAACAATGTTTGAGTCCCTAAGGGACGTAGACGGTGTACCATGAGTCCTTGGAGGTTCTAACAAGTGTAGAATGGTTAAGAGAGTATTCTAAAGGCTTAGAATGGTCTTGGAATGTGTATTAGGACTTATAAGAACCATTAGAATGATCCTAAACATTGCTCGAGTCCCCAAGGGACGTAGAGGGTGCAGCATGAGTCCTTGGAGGTTTTAATAAGTGTAGAATGGTTAAGAGAGTATTCTAAAGGCTTAGAATGGTCTAGGAAAGTGTACTAGGACTTATAATAACCATTAGAATGATCCTAAACATTGCATGGTACCCCAAGGGAAGTAGAGGGTGTAGCATGAGTCCTTGGAGGTTCTAACAAGTGTAGAATGGTTAAGAGAGTGTTCTAAAGGCTTAGAATGGTCTAGGAATGTGTGTTAGGGCTTATAATAACCATTAGAATGATCCTAAACATTGCGAGGTACCCCAAGGGATGTAGAGGATGTACCATGAGTCCTTGGAGGTTCTAAGAAGTGTAGAATGGTTAAGAGAGTATTCTAAAGGCTTAGAATGGTCTAGGAATGTGTAATAGGACTTATAAGAACCGTTAGAATGATCCTAAACATTGCATGGTACCCCAAGGGACGTAGATGGTGTAGCATGAGTCCTTGTAGGTTCTAACAAGTGTAAAATGGTTAAGGGAGTATTCTAAAGGCTTAGAATGGTCTAGGAATTTGTATTAGGACTTATAAGAACCATTAGAATGATCCTAAATATTGTTCGAGTCCCCAAGGGATATAGAGGGTGTAGCATGAGTCCTTGGAGGTTCTAATAAGTGCAGAATAGTTAAGAGAGTATTCTAAAGGCTTAGAATGGTCTAGGAATGTGTATTAGGACTTATATGAACCATTAGAATGATCCTAAACATTGCATGGTACGCCATGGGACGTAGAGGGTGTACCATGAGTCCTTGGAGGTTCTAACAAGTGTAGAATGGTTAAGAGAGTATTCTAAAGGCTTAGAATGGTCTAGGAATGTGTAATAGGACTTATAATAACCATTAGAATGATCCTAAACAATGCTTGAGTCCCCAAGGGACGTAGACGGTGTACCATGAGTCCTTGGAGGTTCTAACAAGTGTAGAATGGTTAAGAGAGTATTCTAAAGGCTTAGAATGGTCTTGGAATGTGTATTAGGACTTATAAGAACCGTTAGAATGATCCTAAACATTGCTCGAGTCCCCAAGGGACGTAGAGGGTGCAACATGAGTCCTTGGAGGTTCTAATAAGTGTAGAATGGTTAAGAGAGTATTCTAAAGGCTTAGAATGGTCTAGGAAAGTGTACTAGGACTTATAATAACCATTAGAATGATCCTAAACATTGCATGGTATCCCAAGGGAAGTAGAGGGTGTAGCATGAGTCCTTGGAGGTCCTAACAAGTGTAAAATGGTTAAGAGAGTGTTCTAAAGGCTTAGAATGGTCTAGGAATGTGTGTTAGGGCTTATAATAACCATTAGAATGATCCTAAACATTGCGAGGTACCCCAAGGGATGTAGAGGATGTACCATGAGTCCTTGGAGGTTCTAAGAAGTGTAGAATGGTTAAGAGAGTATTCTAAAGGCTTAGAATGGTCTAGGAATGTGTAATAGGACTTATAAGAACCGTTAGAATGATCCTAAACATTGCATGGTATCCCAAGGGACGTAGATGGTGTAGCAGGAGTCCTTGTAGGTTCTAACAAGTGTAAAATGGTTAAGGGAGTATTCTAAAGGCTTAGAATGGTCTAGGAATTTGTATTAGGACTTATAAGAACCATTAGAATGATCCTAAATATTGTTCGAGTCCCCAAGGGACATAGAGGGTGTAGCATGAGTCCTTGGAGGTTCTAATAAGTGTAGAATAGTTAAGAGAGTATTCTAAAGGCTTAGAATGGTCTAGGAATGTGTATTAGGACTTATATGAACCATTAGAATGATCCTAAACATTGCATGGTACCCCATGGGACGTAGAGGGTGTACCATGAGTCCTTGGAGGTTCTAACAAGTGTAGAATGGTTAAGAGAGTATTCTAAAGGCTTAGAATGGTCTAGGAATGTGTAATAGGACTTATAATAACCATTAGAATGATTCTAAACAATGCTTGAGTCCCCAAGGGACGTAGACGGTGTACCATGAGTCCTTGGAGGTTCTGACAAGTGTAGAATGGTTAAGAGAGTATTCTAAAGGCTTAAAATGGTCTTGGAATGTGTATTAGAACTTATAAGAACCGTTAGAATGATCCTAAACATTGCTCGAATCCCCAAGGGACGTAGAGGGTGCAGCATGAGTCCTTGGAGGTTCTAATAAGTGTAGAATGGTTAAGAGAGTATTCTAAAGGCTTAGAATGGTCTAGGAAAGTGTACTAGGACTTATAATAACCATTAGAATGATCCTAAACATTGCATGGTACCCCAAGGGAAGTAGAGGGTGTAGCATGAGTCCTTGGAGGTTCTAACAAGTGTAGAATGGTTAAGAGAGTGTTCTAAAGGCTTATAATGGTCTAGGAATGTGTGTTAGGGCTTATAATAACCATTAGAATGATCCTAAACATGGCGAGGTACCCCAAGGGATGTAGAGGATGTACCATGAGTCCTTCGAGGTTCTAAGAAGTGTAGAATGGTTAAGAGAGTATTCTAAAGGCTTAGAATGGTCTAGGAATGTGTAATAGGACTTATAATAACCATTAGAACTATCCTAAACATTGCATGGTACCCCAAGGGACGTAGATGGTGTACCATGAGTCCTTGGAGGTTCTATCAAGTGTAGAATGGTTAAGTGAGTATTCTAAAGGCATAGAATGGTCTAGGAATGTGTATTAGGACTTATAATAACCATTAGAATGATCCTAAACAATGCATGGTACCCCAAGGGACGTAGAGGGTGTAGGATGAGTCCTTGTAGTTCTAACAAGTGTAGAATGGTTAAGAGAATTCTAAAGGCTTATAATGTTCTAGGAATGTGTATTAGGACTTATAAGAACCATTAGAATGATCCTAAACATTGCTAGAGTCCCAAAGGGACGTAGAGGGTGTACCATGAGTCCTTGGAGGTTCTAACAAGTGTAGAATGGTTAAGAGAGTATTCTAAAGGCTTAGAATGGTCTAGGAATGTGTATTAGGGCTTATAATAACCATTAGAATGATCCTAAACATTGCATGGTACCACAAGGGACGTAGAGGGTGTAGCATGAGTCCTTGGAGGTTCTAACAAGTGTAGAATGGTTAAGAGAGTATTCTAAAAGGCTTAGAATGGTGTAGGAATGTGTATTAGGACTTATAATAACCATTAGAATGATCCTTAACATTGCATGGTACCCCAAGGGACGTAGAGGGTGTACCTTGAATCCTTGGAGGTTCTAACAAGTGTAGAATGGTTAAGAGAGTATTCTAAAGGCTTAGAATGGTCTTGGAATGTGTATTAGGACTTATAATAACCATTAGAATGATCCTAAACAATGCATAGTACTTCAAGGGATGTAGAGGGTGTAGCATGAGTCCTTGTAGGTTCTAACAAGTGTAAAATGGTTAAGGGAGTATTCTAAAGGCTTAGAATGGTCTAGGAATTTGTATTAGGACTTATAAGAACCATTAGAATGATCCTAAATATTGTTCGAGTCCCCAAGGGAAATAGAGGGTGTTGCTTGAGTCCTTGGAGGTTCTAACAAGTGTAGAATGGTTAAGAGAGTATTCTAAAAGGCTTAGAATGGTGTAGGAATGTGTATTAGGACTTATAATAACCATTAGAATGATCCTTAACATTGCATGGTACCCCAAGGGACGTAGAGGGTGTACCTTGAATCCTTGGAGGTTCTAACAAGTGTAGAATGGTTAAGAGAGTATTCTAAAGGCTTAGAATGGTCTAGGAATGTGTATTAGGACTTATAATAACCATTAGAATGATCCTAAACAATGCATAGTACTTCAAGGGATGTAGAGGGTGTAGCATGAGTCCTTGTAGGTTCTAACAAGTGTAAAATGGTTAAGGGAGTATTCTAAAGGCTTAGAATGGTCTAGGAATTTGTATTAGGACTTATAAGAACCATTAGAATGATCCTAAATATTGTTCGAGTCCCCAAGGGAAATAGAGGGTGTTGCTTGAGTCCTTGGAGGTTCTAATAAGTGTAGAATGGTTAAGAGAGTATTCTAAAGGCTTAGAATGGTCTAGGAATGTGTATTAGGACTTATAATAACCATTAGAATGATCCTAAACAATGCTTGAGTCCCCAAGGGACGTAGAGGGTGTACCATGAGTCCTTGGAGGTTCTAACAAGTGTAGAATGGTTAAGAGAGTATTCTAAAAGGCTTAGAATGGTGTAGGAATGTGTATTAGGACTTATAATAACCATTAGAATGATCCTTAACATTGCATGGTACCCCAAGGGACGTAGAGGGTGTACCTTGAATCCTTGGAGGTTCTAACAAGTGTAGAATGGTTAAGAGAGTATTCTAAAGGCTTAGAATGGTCTTGGAATGTGTATTAGGACTTATAATAACCATTAGAATGATCCTAAACAATGCATAGTACTTCAAGGGATGTAGAGGGTGTAGCATGAGTCCTTGTAGGTTCTAACAAGTGTAAAATGGTTAAGGGAGTATTCTAAAGGCTTAGAATGGTCTAGGAATTTGTATTAGGACTTATAAGAACCATTAGAATGATCCTAAATATTGTTCGAGTCCCCAAGGGAAATAGAGGGTGTTGCTTGAGTCCTTGGAGGTTCTAACAAGTGTAGAATGGTTAAGAGAGTATTCTAAAAGGCTTAGAATGGTGTAGGAATGTGTATTAGGACTTATAATAACCATTAGAATGATCCTTAACATTGCATGGTACCCCAAGGGACGTAGAGGGTGTACCTTGAATCCTTGGAGGTTCTAACAAGTGTAGAATGGTTAAGAGAGTATTCTAAAGGCTTAGAATGGTCTAGGAATGTGTATTAGGACTTATAATAACCATTAGAATGATCCTAAACAATGCATAGTACTTCAAGGGATGTAGAGGGTGTAGCATGAGTCCTTGTAGGTTCTAACAAGTGTAAAATGGTTAAGGGAGTATTCTAAAGGCTTAGAATGGTCTAGGAATTTGTATTAGGACTTATAAGAACCATTAGAATGATCCTAAATATTGTTCGAGTCCCCAAGGGAAATAGAGGGTGTTGCTTGAGTCCTTGGAGGTTCTAATAAGTGTAGAATGGTTAAGAGAGTATTCTAAAGGCTTAGAATGGTCTAGGAATGTGTATTAGGACTTATAATAACCATTAGAATGATCCTAAACAATGCTTGAGTCCCCAAGGGACGTAGAGGGTGTACCATGAGTCCTTGGAGGTTCTAACAAGTGTAGAATGGTTAAGAGAGTATTCTAAAGGCTTAGAATGGTCTAGGAATGTGTATTAGGACTTATATGAACCATTAGAATGATCCTAAACATTGCATGGTACCCCATGGGACGTAGAGGGTGTACCCTGAGTCCTTGGAGGTTCTAACAAGTGTAGAATGGTTAAGAGAATTCTAAAGGCTTAGAATGGTCTAGGAATGTGTATTAGGGCTTATAATAACCATTAGAATGATCCTAAACATTGCATGGTACCACAAGGGACGTAGAGGGTGTAGCATGAGTCCTTGGAGGTTCTAACAAGTGTAGAATGGTTAAGAGAGTATTCTAAAGGCTTAGAATGGTGTAGGAATGTGTATTAGGACTTATAATAACCATTAGAATGATCCTTAACATTGCTTGGTACCCCAAGGGACGTAGAGGGTGTCCCTTGAATCCTTGGAGGTTCTAACAAGTGTAGAATGGTTAAGAGAGTATTCTAAAGGCTAAGAATGGTCTAGGAATGTGTATTAGGACTTATAATAACCATTAGAATGATCCTAAACAATGCATGGTACCGCAAGGGATGTAGAGGGTGTAGCATGAGTCCTTGTAGGTTCTAACAAGTGTAAAATGGTTAACGGAGTATTCTAAAGGCTTAGAATGGTCTAGGAATTTGTATTAGGACTTATAAGAACCATTAGAATGATCCTAAATATTGTTCGAGTCCCCAAGGGACATAGAGGGTGTAGCTTGAGTCCTTGGAGGTTCTAATAAGTGTAGAATGGTTAAGAGAGTATTCTAAAGGCTTAGAATGGTCTAGGAATGTGTATTAGGACTTATATGAACCATTAGAATGATCCTAAACATTGCATGGTACCCCATGGGACGTAGAGGGTGTACCATGAGTCCTTGGAGGTTCTAACAAGTGTAGAATGGTTAAGAGAGTATTCTAAAGGCTTAGAATGGTCTAGGAATGTGTAATAGGACTTATAATAACCATTAGAATGATCCTAAACAATGCTTGAGTCCCCAAGGGACGTAGACGGTGTACCATGAGTCCTTGGAGGTTCTAACAAGTGTAGAATGGTTAAGAGAGTATTCTAAAGGCTTAGAATGGTCTTGGAATGTGTATTAGGACTTATAAGAACCGTTAGAATGATCCTAAACATTGCTCGAGTCCCTAAGGGACATAGAGGGTGCAGCATGAGTCCTTGGAGGTTCTAATAAGTGTAGAATGGTTTAGAGAGTATTCTAAAGGCTTAGAATGGTCTAGGAAAGTGTACTAGGACTTATAATAACCATTAGATTGATCCTAAACATTGCATGGTACCCCAAGGGAAGTAGAGGGTGTAGCATGAGTCCTTGGAGGTTCTAACAAGTGTAGAATGGTTAAGAGAGTGTTCTAAAGGCTTAGAATGGTCTAGGAATGTGTGTTAGGGCTTATAATAACCATTAGAATGATCCTAAACATTGCGAGGTACCCCAAGGGATGTAGAGGATGTACCATGAGTCCTTGGAGGTTCTAAGAAGTGTAGAATGGTTAAGAGAGTATTCTAAAGGCTTAGAATGGTCTAGGAATGTGTAATAGGACTTATAATAACCATTAGAACTATCCTAAACATTGCATGGTACCCCAAGGGACGTAGATGGTGTACCATGAGTCCTTGGAGGTTCTATCAAGTGTAGAATGGTTAAGTGAGTATTCTAAAGGCATAGAATGGTCTAGGAATGTGTATTAGGACTTATAATAACCATTAGAATGATCCTAAACAATGCATGGTACCCCAAGGGACGTAGAGGGTGTAGGATGAGTCCTTGTAGGTTCTAACAAGTGTAGAATGGTTAAGAGAATTCTAAAGGCTTAGAATGGTCTAGGAATGTGTATTAGGACTTATAAGAACCATTAGAATGATCCTAAACATTGCTAGAGTCCCAAAGGGACGTAGAGGGTGTACCATGAGTCCTTGGAGGTTCTAACAAGTGTAGAATGGTTAAGAGAGTATTCTAAAGGCTTAGAATGGTCTAGGAATGTGTATTAGGACTTATATGAACCATTAGAATGATCCAAAATGTTGCATGGTACCCCATGGGACGTAGATGTTGGAAACCAACAAGCGGGCTAAGCAAATACTAGAGGGGGGGTGAATAGTATTTTGAAGCACTAATACCAAATATTTCGATTGATAATTGAAGAATGGAGCTTAGACTGAATTTTCTGGAATCAGAAACAAAATACTCGAGTCTTTTGTGAAATACTCGAGTTTTTCAGGATGAACAACTCGAGTCTTTTCTGAAATACTCGAGTTTTTACTATCAGATAACAGAAAAACCAGAAACGAAAATTCAGCAATTTAACTCAAATCAATTCAATAATAAACAGGAACTTATCCAACAGAATAGCAAGTAATCTAAATAACTTTTAACACAAAGATTCCTTGAACTTGCTGCCTAATTGTATAAATCCTAATTGATTGAAATGACTTAAGTCTATTGAGCTAGAAAGTAGATTAAAAGCAATAAACCAACACTCAAGCAATTTTATCCTGGTTCACTCCAACAATGAGCTACATCCAGTCCTCCTAATCACTTAGGAGTTTCTACTAATAATCAAATTGTTAGAAATTACAAAGGATTGCTTGAGAATGGCCTCACTCAACCTAACCCTTTCAAGAGTGTACCAAACTCTTGATTTCTACCCCAATTTGATTCCAGTGATTGAAGAACTCTTCACAAAGCTTCCTTGAACTCCCTTCAAGAAACTCCACCGGGCTAGGAACCTCCTAGTCTTGTGCTTGAGAACCTCTCAAGACTTCCAACACCCTAAGCCACTTAGGGTTTGCTTGGGAACAATCCAAGACTTTGAATAATCAAGCTTTTTGTATGTGTATTACTAATCTCACAATGGATTAGCACAAATAAGCACAGCTCAATGTAAGAATTGAGGCCTAAAACTCAACTTGGAATAAAATGACAATATGAGTGAGAAGTTGAGCTTTTTGGGAATTAACACTTGAGAAAAGGAATTATGAAAGCTTGTGATCAATAATGTGTTGTTGTCTTGTTTGTTCTTGCACAAATTCAAAGAGCAATTTTACAATAAGGTTCAGAATACTCTCTTGGGGTTAGATGAGACTCAAATGCCCTCAATTAGGTTTTTGAGTCTCTCCAACGTTCATTTTTGCTGACTGGACAAAAATACTCGAGTCTTTTGGTAAATACTCGAGTCTTTTTGGTCGGTCACGAGAGAATTGGTGCACGAACAAGACTAACGGTCATAATTGCTGACCTGGCACAAATACTCGAGTTTTTCTACAAATACTCGAGTGTATACTCGAGTCTTTTTCAAAATACTCGAGTATTTTGATCAGATATGGGAAAAATTATTTTTCAATTTTATTTTTCCTCTCAAGTATTAATTTTTGGTCAATCTCAACTTAATAAACATATAAAAATTTATTCCTAGAAGAGACTAACTATTTTTACCCACTCTCAACCACTCTCAACATAAATTAGAAATTTACAATTAATATTTGATAGAGAATGATTGGGCACTTGTCTTCTTTTCTTGACTTCTTGTTGATGTTGATGTTGCAATATCTTCAAGGCATGATTTGTTAATTATTTTGTCATCATCAAAACATAATCCACATAATTAGGAGCATTGAATTCACAGTAGAGGGTGTACCATGAGTCCTTGGAGGTTCTAACAAGTGTAGAATGGTTAAGAGAATTCTAAAGGCTTAGAATGGTCTAAGAATGTGTATTAGGGCTTATAATAACCATTAGAATGATCCTAAACATTGCATGGTACCACAAGGGACGTAGAGGGTGTAGCATGAGTCCTTGGAGGTTCTAAAAAGTGTAGAATGGTTAAGAGAGTATTCTAAAAGGCTTAGAATGGTGTAGGAATGTGTATTAGGACTTATAATAACCATTAGAATGATCCTTATCATTGCATGGTACCCCAAGGGACGTAGAGGGTGTACCTTGAATCCTTGGAGGTTCTAACAAGTGTAGAATGGTTAAGAGAGTATTCTAAAGGCTTAGAATGGTCTAGGAATGTGTATTAGGACTTATAATAACCATTAGAATGATCCTAAACAATGCATAGTACTTCAAGGGATGTAGAGGGTGTAGCATGAGTCCTTGTAGGTTCTAACAAGTGTAAAATGGTTAAGGGAGTATTCTAAAGGCTTAGAATGGTCTAGGAATTTGTATTAGGACTTATAAGAACCATTAGAATGATCCTAAATATTGTTCGAGTCCCCAAGGGACATAGAGGGTGTAGCTTGAGTCCTTGGAGGTTCTAATAAGTGTAGAATGGTTAAGAGAGTATTCTAAAGGCTTAGATTGGTCTAGGAATGTGTATTAGGACTTATATTAACCATTAGAATGATCCTAAACATTGCATGGTACCCCATGGGACGTAGAGGGTGTACCATGAGTCCTTGGAGGTTCTAACAAGTGTAGAATGGTTAAGGGAGTATTCTAAAGGCTTAGAATGGTCTAGGAATGTGTAATAGGACTTATAATAACCATTAGAATGATCCTAAACAATGTTTGAGTCCCCAAGGGACGTAGAGGGTGTACCATGAGTCCTTGGAGGTTCTAACAAGTGTAGAATGGTTAAGAGAGTATTCTAAAGGCTTAGAATGGTCTTGGAATGTGTATTAGGACTTATAATAACCATTAGAATGATCCTAAACAATGCATGGTACCCCAAGGGATGTAGAGGGTGTAGCATGAGTCCTTGTAGGTTCTAACTAGTGTAAAAAGGTTAAGGGAGTATTCTAAAGGCTTAGAATGGTCTAGGAATTTGTATTAGGACTTATAAGAACCATTAGAATGATCCTAAACATTGTTCGAGTCCCCAAGGGACATAGAGGGTGTAGCATGAGTCCTTGGAGGTTGTAATAAGTGTAGAATGGTTAAGAGAGTATTCTAAAGGCTTAGAATGGTCTAGGAATGTGTATTAGGACTTATATGAACCATTAGAATGATCCTAAACATTGCATGGTACCCCATGGGACGTAGAGGGTGTACCATGAGTCCTTGGAGGTTCTAACAAGTGTAGAATGGTTAAGAGAATTCTAAAGGCTTAGAATGGTCTAGGAATGTGTATTAGGGCTTAAAATAACCATTAGAATGATCCTAAACATTGCATGGTACCACAAGGGACGTAGAGGGTGTAGCATGAGTCCTTGGAGGTTCTAACAAGTGTAGAATGGTTAAGAGAGTATTCTAAAGGCTTAGAATGGTGTAGGAATGTGTATTAGGACTTATAATAACCATTAGAATGATCCTTAACATTGCATGGTACCCCAAGGGACGTAGAGGGTGTCCCTTGAATCCTTGGAGGTTCTAACAAGTGTAGAATGGTTAAGAGAGTATTCTAAAGGCTAAGAATGGTCTAGGAATGTGTATTAGGACTTATAATAACCATTAGAATGATCCTAAACATTGCGAGGTACCCCAAGGGATGTAGAGGATGTACCATGAGTCCTTGGAGGTTCTAAGAAGTGTAGAATGGTTAAGAGAGTATTCTAAAGGCTTAGAATGGTCTAGGAATGTGTAATAGGACTTATAATAACCATTAGAATGATCCTAAACAATGCTTGAGTCCCCAAGGGACATAGACGGTGTACCATGAGTCCTTGGAGGTTCTAACAAGTGTAGAATGGTTAAGAGAGTATTCTAAAGGCTTAGAATGGTCTTGGAATGTGTATTAGGACTTATAAGAACCGTTGGAATGATCCTAAACATTGCTCGAGTCCTCAAGGGACGTAGAGGGTGCAGCATGAGTCCTTGGACGTTCTAACAAGTGTAGAATGGTTAAGGGAGTATTCTAAAGGCTTAGAATGGTCTAGGAATGTGTAATAGGACTTATAATAACCATTAGAATGATCCTAAACAATGCTTGAGTCCCCAAGGGACGTAGAGGGTTTACCATGAGTCCTTGGAGATTCTAACAAGTGTAGAATGGTTAAGGGAGTATTCTAAAGGCTTAGAATGGTCTAGGAATGTGTAATAGGACTTATAATAACCATTAGAATGATCCTAAACAATGCTTGAGTCCCCAAGGGACGTAGAGGGTGTACCATGAGTCCTTGGAGGTTCTAAAAAGTGTAGAATGGTTAAGAGAGTATTCTAAAGGCTTAGAATGGTCTAGGAATGTGTAATAGGACTTATAATAACCATTAGAACTATCCTAAACATTGCATGGTACCCCAAGGGACGTAGATGGTGTACCATGAGTCCTTGGAGGTTCTATCAAGTGTAGAATGGTTAAGTGAGTATTCTAAAGGCATAGAATGGTCCAGGAATGTGTATTAGGACTTATAATAACCATTAGAATGATCCTAAACAATGCATGGTACCCCAAGGGACATAGAGGGTGTAGGATGAGTCCTTGTAGGTTCTAACAAGTGTAGAATGGTTAAGAGAATTCTAAAGGCTTAGAATGGTCTAGGAATGTGTATTAGGACTTATAAGAACCATTAGAATGATCCTAAACATTGCTAGAGTCCCAAAGGGACGTAGAGGGTGTACCATGAGTCCTTGGAGGTTCTAACAAGTGTAGAATGGTTATGAGAGTATTCTAAAGGCTTAGAATGGTCTAGGAATGTGTATTAGGACTTATATGAACCATTAGAATGATCCAAAACATTGCATGGTACCCCATGGGACGTAGAGGGTGTACCATGAGTCCTTGGAGGTTCTAACAAGTGTAGAATGGTTAAGAGAATTCTAAAGGCTTAGAATGGTCTAGGAATGTGTATTAGGGCTTATAATAACCATTAGA
Organism: Crotalaria pallida; assembly: GCA_037953625.1. Taxonomy (NCBI): domain Eukaryota; kingdom Viridiplantae; phylum Streptophyta; class Magnoliopsida; order Fabales; family Fabaceae; genus Crotalaria; species Crotalaria pallida. The sequence continues at coordinate 58,455,136 of CM075655.1, read as the reverse complement.
ATGATCCTAAACATTGCATGGTACCACAAGGGACGTAGAGGGTGTAGCATGAGTCCTTAGAGGTTCTAACAAGTGTAGAATGGTTAAGAGAGTATTCTAAAAGGCTTAGAATGGTGTAGGAATGTGTATTAGGACTTATAATAACCATTAGAATGATCCTTAACATTGCATGGTACCCCAAGGGACGTAGAGGGTGTACCTTGAATCCTTGGAGGTTCTAACAAGTGTATAATGGTTAAGAGAGTATTCTAAAGGCTTAGAATGGTCTAGGAATGTGTATTAGGACTTATAATAACCATTAGAATGATCCTAAACAATGCATAGTACTTCAAGGGATGTAGAGGGTGTAGCATGAGTCCTTGTAGGTTCTAACAAGTGTAAAATGGTTAAGGGAGTATTCTAAAGGCTTAGAATGGTTTAGGAATTTGTATTAGGACTTATAAGAACCATTAGAATGATCCTAAATATTGTTCGAGTCCCCAAGGGACATAGAGGGTGTAGCTTGAGTCCTTGGAGGTTCTAATAAGTGTAGAATGGTTAAGAGAGTATTCTAAAGGCTTAGAATGGTCTAGGAATGTGTATTAGGACTTATATTAACCATTAGAATGATCCTAAACATTGCATGGTACCCCATGGGACGTAGAGGGTGTACTATGAGTCCTTGGAGGTTCTAACAAGTGTAGAATGGTTAAGGGAGTATTCTAAAGGCTTAGAATGGTCTAGGAATGTGTAATAGGACTTATAATAACCATTAGAATGATCCTAAACAATGCTTGAGTCCCCAAGGGACGTAGAGGGTGTACCATGAGTCATTGGAGGTTCTAACAAGTGTAGAATGGTTAAGAGAGTATTCTAAAGGCTTAGAATGGTCTAGGAATGTGTATTAGGACTTATATTAACCATTAGAATGATCCTAAACATTGCATGGTACCCCATGGGACGTAGAGGGTGTACCATGAGTCCTTGGACGTTCTAACAAGTGTAGAATGGTTAAGGGAGTATTCTAAAGGCTTAGAATGGTCTAGGAATGTGTAATAGGACTTATAATAACCATTAGAATGATCCTAAACAATGCTTGAGTCCCCAAGGGACGTAGAGGGTGTACCATGAGTCCTTGGAGATTCTTACAAGTGTAGAATGGTTAAGGGAGTATTCTAAAGGCTTAGAATGGTCTAGGAATGTGTAATAGGACTTATAATAACCATTAGAATGATCCTAAACAATGCTTGAGTCCCCAAGGGACGTAGAGGGTGTACCATGAGTCCTTGGAGGTTCTAACAAGTGTAGAATGGTTAAGAGAGTATTCTAAAGGCTTAGAATGGTCTAGGAATGTGTATTAGGACTTATATTAACCATTAGAATGATCCTAAACATTGCATGGTACCCCATGGGACGTAGAGGGTGTACCATGAGTCCTTGGAGGTTCTAACAAGTGTAGAATGGTTAAGGGAGTATTCTAAAGGCTTAGAATGGTCTAGGAATGTGTAATAGGACTTATAATAACCATTAGAATGATCCTAAACAATGCTTGAGTCCCCAAGGGACGTAGAGGGTGTACCATGAGTCCTTGGAGGTTCTAACAAGTGTAGAATGGTTAAGAGAGTATTCTAAAGGCTTAGAATGGTCTTGGAATGTGTATTAGGACTTATAATAACCATTAGAATGATCCTAAACAATGCATGGTACCCCAAGGGATGTTGAGGGTGTAGCATGAGTCCTTGTAGGTTCTAACTAGTGTAAAATGGTTAAGGGAGTATTCTAAAGGCTTAGAATGGTCTAGGAATTTGTATTAGGACTTATAAGAACCATTAGAATGATCCTAAACATTGTTCGAGTCCCCAAGGGACATGGAGGGTGTAGCATGAGTCCTTGGAGGTTCTAATAAGTGTAGAATGGTTAAGAGAGTATTCTAAAGGCTTAGAATGGTCTAGGAATGTGTATTAGGACTTATATGAACCATTAGAATGATCCTAAACATTGCATGGTACCCCATGGGACGTAGAGGGTGTACCATGAGTCCTTGGAGGTTCTAACAAGTGTAGAATGGTTAAGAGAATTCTAAAGGCTTAGAATGGTCTAGGAATGTGTATTAGGGCTTATAATAACCATTAGAATGATCCTAAACATTGCATGGTACCACAAGGGACGTAGAGGGTGTAGCATGAGTCCTTGTAGGTTCTAACAAGTGTAGAATGGTTAAGAGAGCATTCTAAAGGCTTAGAATGGTGTAGGAATGTGTATTAGGACTTATAATAACCATTAGAATGATCCTTAACATTGCATGGTACCCCAAGGGACGTAGAGGGTGTCCCTTGAATCCTTGGAGGTTCTAACAAGTGTAGAATGGTTAAGAGAGTATGCTAAAGGCTAAGAATGGTCTAGGAATGTGTATTAGGACTTATAATAACCATTAGAATGATCCTAAACAATGCATGGTACCGCAAGCGATGTAGAGGGTGTAGCATGAGTCCTTGTAGGTTCTAACAAGTGTAAAATGGTTAAGGGAGTATTCTAAAGGCTTAGAATGGTCTAGGAATTTGTATTAGGACTTATAAGAACCATTAGAATGATCCTAAACATTGTTCGAGTCCCCAAGGGACATAGAGGGTGTAGCATGAGTCCTTGGAGGTTCTAATAAGTGTAGAATGGTTAAGAGAGTATTCTAAAGGCTTAGAATGGTCTAGGAATGTGTATTAGGACTTATATGAACCATTAGAATGATCCTAAACATTGCATGGTACCCCATGGGACGTAGAGGGTGTACCATGAGTCCTTGGAGGTTCTAACAAGTGTAGAATGGTTAAGAGAATTCTAAAGGCTTAGAATGGTCTAGGAATGTGTATTAGGGCTTATAATAACCATTAGAATGATCCTAAACATTGCATGGTACCACAAGGGACGTAGAGGGTGTAGCATGAGTCCTTGGAGGTTCTAACAAGTGTAGAATGGTTAAGAGAGCATTCTAAAGGCTTAGAATGGTGTAGGAATGTGTATTAGGACTTATAATAACCATTAGAATGATCCTTAACATTGCATGGTACCCCAAGGGACGTAGAGGGTGTCCCTTGAATCCTTGGAGGTTCTAACAAGTGTAGAATGGTTAAGAGAGTATTCTAAAGGCTAAGAATGGTCTAGGAATGTGTATTAGGACTTATAATAACCATTAGAATGATCCTAAACAATGCATGGTACCGCAAGGGATGTAGAGGGTGTAGCATGAGTCCTTGTAGGTTCTAACAAGTGTAAAATGGTTAAGGGAGTATTCTAAAGGCTTAGAATGGTCTAGGAGTTTGTATTAGGACTTATAAGAACCATTAGAATGATCCTAAATATTGTTCGAGTCCCCAAGGGACATAGAGGGTGTAGCATGAGTCCTTGGAGGTTCTAATATGTTTAGAATAGTTAAGAGAGTATTCTAAAGGCTTAGAATGGTCTAGGAATGTGTATTAGGACTTATATGAACCATTAGAATGATCCTAAACATTGCATGGTACCCCATGGGACGTAGAGGGTGTACCATGAGTCCTTGGAGGTTCTAACAAGTGTAGAATGGTTAAGAGAGTATTCTAAAGGCTTAGAATGGTCTAGGAATGTGTAATAGGACTTATAATAACCATTAGAATGATCCTAAACAATGCTTGAGTCCCCAAGGGACGTAGACGGTGTACCATGAGTCCTTGGAGGTTCTAACAAGTGTAGAATGGTTAAGAGAGTATTCTAAAGGCTTAGAATGGTCTTGGAATGTGTATTAGGACTTATAAGAACCGTTAGAATGATCCTAAACATTGCTCGAGTCCCCAAGGGACGTAGAGGGTGCAGCATGAGTCCTTGGAGGTTCTAATAAGTGTAGAATGGTTAAGAGAGTATTCTAAAGGCTTAGAATGGTCTAGGAAAGTGTACTAGGACTTATAATAACCATTAGAATGATCCTAAACATTGCATGGTACCCCAAGGGAAGTAGAGGGTGTAGCATGAGTCCTTGGAGGTTCTAAAAGTGTAGAATGGTTAAGAGAGTGTTCTAAAGGCTTAGAATGGTCTAGGAATGTGTGTTAGGGCTTATAATAACCATTAGAATGATCCTAAACATTGCGAGGTACCCCAAGGGATGTAGAGGATGTACCATGAGTCCTTGGAGGTTCTAAGAAGTGTAGAATGGTTAAGAGAGTATTCTAAAGGCTTAGAATGGTCTAGGAATGTGTAATAGGACTTATAATAACCATTAGAACTATCCTAAACATTGCATGGTACCCCAAGGGACGTAGATGGTGTACCATGAGTCCTTGGAGGTTCTATCAAGTGTAGAATGGTTAAGTGAGTATTCTAAAGGCATAGAATGGTCTAGGAATGTGTATTAGGACTTATAATAACCATTAGAATGATGGTACCCCAAGGGACGTAGAGGGTGTAGGATGAGTCCTTGTAGGTTCTAACAAGTGTAGAATGGTTAAGAGAATTCTAAAGGCTTAGAATGATCTAGGAATGTGTATTAGGAATTATAAGAACCATTAGAATGATCCTAAACATTGCTAGAGTCCCAAAGGGACGTAGAGGGTGTACCATGAGTCCTTGGAGGTTCAAACAAGTGTAGAATGGTTAAGAGAGTATTCTAAAGGCTTAGAATGGTCTAGGAATGTGTATTAGGACTTATATGAACCATTAGAATGATCCAAAACATTGCATGGTACCCCATGGGACGTAGAGGGTGTACCATGAGTCCTTGGAGGTTCTAACAAGTGTAGAATGGTTAACAGAATTCTAAAGGCTTAGAATGGTCTAGGAATGTGTATTAGGGCTTATAATAACCATTAGAATGATCCTAAACATTGCATGGTACCACAAGGGACGTAGAGGGTGTAGCATGAGTCCTTGGAGGTTCTAACAAGTGTAGAATGGTTAAGAGAGTATTCTAAAGGCTTAGAATGGTGTAGGAATGTGTATTAGGACTTATAATAACCATTAGAATGATCCTTAACATTGCATGGTACCCCAAGGGACGTAGAGGGTGTCCCTTGAATCCTTCGAGGTTCTAACAAGTGTAGAATGGTTAAGAGAGTATGCTAAAGGCTAAGAATGGTCTAGGAATGTGTATTAGGACTTATAATAACCATTAGAATGATCCTAAACAATGCATGGTACCGCAAGGGATGTAGAGGGTGTAGCATGAGTCCTTGTAGGTTCTAACAAGTGTAAAATGGTTAAGGGAGTATTCTAAAGGCTTAGAATGGTCTAGGAATTTGTATTAGGACTTATAAGAACCATTAGAATGATCCTAAACATTGTTCGAGTCCCCAAGGGACATAGAGGGTGTAGCATGAGTCCTTGGAGGTTCTAGTAAGTGTAGAATGGTTAAGAGAGTATTCTAAAGGCTTAGAATGGTCTAGGAATGTGTATTAGGACTTATATGAACCATTAGAATGATCCTAAACATTGCATGGTACCCCATGGGACGTAGAGGGTGTACCATGAGTCCTTGGAGGTTCTAACAAGTGTAGAATGGTTAAGAGAATTCTAAAGGCTTAGAATGGTCTAGGAATGTGTATTAGGGCTTATAATAACCATTAGAATGATCCTAAACATTGCATGGTACCACAAGGGACGTAGAGGGTGTAGCATGAGTCCTTGGAGGTTCTAACAAGTGTAGAATGGTTAAGAGAGCATTCTAAAGGCTTAGAATGGTGTAGGAATGTGTATTAGGACTTATAATAACCATTAGAATGATCCTTAACATTGCATGGTACCCCAAGGGACGTAGAGGGTGTCCCTTGAATCCTTGGAGGTTCTAACAAGTGTAGAATGGTTAAGAGAGTATTCTAAAGGCTAAGAATGGTCTAGGAATGTGTATTAGGACTTATAATAACCATTAGAATGATCCTAAACAATGCATGGTACCGCAAGGGATGTAGAGGGTGTAGCATGAGTCCTTGTAGGTTCTAACAAGTGTAAAATGGTTAAGGGAGTATTCTAAAGGCTTAGAATGGTCTAGGAATTTGTATTAGGACTTATAAGAACCATTAGAATGATCCTAAATATTGTTCGAGTCCCCAAGGGACATAGAGGGTGTAGCATGAGTCCTTGGAGGTTCTAATAAGTTTAGAATAGTTATGAGAGTATTCTAAAGGCTTAGAATGGTCTAGGAATGTGTATTAGGACTTATATGAACCATTAGAATGATCCTAAACATTGCATGGTACCCCATGGGACGTAGAGGGTGTACCATGAGTCCTTGGAGGTTCTAACAAGTGTAGAATGGTTAAGAGAGTATTCTAAAGGCTTAGAATGGTCTAGGAATGTGTAATAGGACTTATAATAACCATTAGAATGATCCTAAACAATGCTTGAGTCCCCAAGGGACGTAGACGGTGTACCATGAGTCCTTGGAGGTTCTAACAAGTGTAGAATGGTTAAGAGAGTATTCTAAAGGCTTAGAATGGTCTTGGAATGTGTATTAGGACTTATAAGAACCGTTAGAATGATCCTAAACATTGCTCGAGTCCCCAAGGGACGTAGAGGGTGCAGCATGAGTCCTTGGAGGTTCTAATAAGTGTAGAATGGTTAAGAGAGTATTCTAAAGGCTTAGAATGGTCTAGGAAAGTGTACTAGGACTTATAATAACCATTAGAATGATCCTAAACATTGCATGGTACCCCAAGGGAAGTAGAGGGTGTAGCATGAGTCCTTGGAGGTTCTAAAAGTGTAGAATGGTTAAGAGAGTGTTCTAAAGGCTTAGAATGGTCTAGGAATGTGTGTTAGGGCTTATAATAACCATTAGAATGATCCTAAACATTGCGAGGTACCCCAAGGGATGTAGAGGATGTACCATGAGTCCTTGGAGGTTCTAAGAAGTGTAGAATGGTTAAGAGAGTATTCTAAAGGCTTAGAATGGTCTAGGAATGTGTAATAGGACTTATAATAACCATTAGAACTATCCTAAACATTGCATGGTACCCCAAGGGACGTAGATGGTGTACCATGAGTCCTTGGAGGTTCTATCAAGTGTAGAATGGTTAAGTGAGTATTCTAAAGGCATAGAATGGTCTAGGAATGTGTATTAGGACTTATAATAACTATTAGAATGATCCTAAACAATGCATGGTACCCCAAGGGACGTAGAGGGTGTAGGATGAGTCCTTGTAGGTTCTAACAAGTGTAGAATGGTTAAGAGAATTCTAAAGGCTTAGAATGATCTAGGAATGTGTATTAGGACTTATAAGAACCATTAGAATGATCCTAAACATTGCTAGAGTCCCAAAGGGACGTAGAGGGTGTACCATGAGTCCTTGGAGGTTCAAACAAGTGTAGAATGGTTAAGAGAGTATTCTAAAGGCTTAGAATGGTCTAGGAATGTGTATTAGGACTTATATGAACCATTAGAATGATCCAAAACATTGCATGGTACCCCATGGGACGTTGAGGGTGTACCATGAGTCCTTGGAGGTTCTAACAAGTGTAGAATGGTTAACAGAATTCTAAAGGCTTAGAATGGTCTAGGAATGTGTATTAGGGCTTATAATAACCATTAGAATGATCCTAAACATTGCATGGTACCACAAGGGACGTAGAGGGTGTAGCATGAGTCCTTGGAGGTTCTAACAAGTGTAGAATGGTTAAGAGAGTATTCTAGAAGGCTTAGAATGGTGTAGGAATGTGTATTAGGACTTATAATAACCATTAGAATGATCCTTAACATTGCATGGTACCCCAAGGGACGTAGAGGGTGTACCTTGAATCCTTGGAGGTTCTAACAAGTGTAGAATGGTTAAGAGAGTATTCTAAAGGCTTAGAATGGTCTAGGAATGTGTATTAGGACTTATAATAACCATTAGAATGATCCTAAACATTGCATGGTACCCCAAGGGAAGTAGAGGGTGTAGCATGAGTCCTTGGAGGTTCTAAAAGTGTAGAATGGTTAAGAGAGTGTTCTAAAGGCTTAGAATGGTCTAGGAATGTGTGTTAGGGCTTATAATAACCATTAGAATGATCCTAAACATTGCGAGGTACCCCAAGGGATGTAGAGGATGTACCATGAGTCCTTGGAGGTTCTAAGAAGTGTAGAATGGTTAAGAGAGTATTCTAAAGGCTTAGAATGGTCTAGGAATGTGTATTAGGGCTTATAATAACCATTAGAATGATCCTAAACATTGCATGGTACCCCAAGGGAAGTAGAGGGTGTAGCATGAGTCCTTGGAGGTTCTAAAAGTGTAGAATGGTTAAGAGAGTGTTCTAAAGGCTTAGAATGGTCTAGGAATGTGTGTTAGGGCTTATAATAACCATTAGAATGATCCTAAACATTGCGAGGTACCCCAAGGGATGTAGAGGATGTACCATGAGTCCTTGGAGGTTCTAAGAAGTGTAGAATGGTTAAGAGAGTATTCTAAAGGCTTAGAATGGTCTAGGAATGTGTAATAGGACTTATAATAACCATTAGAATGATCCTAAACAATGCATGGTACCGCAAGGGATGTAGAGGGTGTAGCATGAGTCCTTGTAGGTTCTAACAAGTGTAAAATGGTTAAGGGAGTATTCTAAAGGCTTAGAATGGTTTAGGAATTTGTATTAGGACTTATAAGAACCATTAGAATGATCCTAAATATTGTTCGAGTCCCCAAGGGACATAGAGGGTGTAGCTTGAGTCCTTGGAGGTTCTAATAAGTGTAGAATGGTTAAGAGAGTATTCTAAAGGCTTAGAATGGTCTAGGAATGTGTATTAGGACTTATATTAACCATTAGAATGATCCTAAACATTGCATGGTACCCCATGGGACGTAGAGGGTGTACCATGAGTCCTTGGAGGTTCTAACAAGTGTAGAATGGTTAAGGGAGTATTCTAAAGGCTTAGAATGGTCTAGGAATGTGTAATAGGACTTATAATAACCATTAGAATGATCCTAAACAATGCTTGAGTCCCCAAGGGACGTAGAGGGTGTACCATGAGTCCTTGGAGGTTCTAACAAGTGTAGAATGGTTAAGAGAGTATTCTAAAGGCTTAGAATGGTCTAGGAATGTGTAATAGGACTTATAATAACCATTAGAATGATCCTAAACAATGCTTGAGTCCCCAAGGGACGTAGACGGTGTACCATGAGTCCTTGGAGGTTCTAACAAGTGTAGAATGGTTAAGAGAGTATTCTAAAGGCTTAGAATGGTCTTGGAATGTGTATTAGGACTTATAAGAACCGTTAGAATGATCCTAAACATTGCTCGAGTCCCCAAGGGACGTAGAGGGTGCAGCATGAGTCCTTGGAGGTTCTAATAAGTGTAGAATGGTTAAGAGAGTATTCTAAAGGCTTAGAATGGTCTAGGAAAGTGTACTAGGACTTATAATAACCATTAGAATGATCCTAAACATTGCATGGTACCCCAAGGGAAGTAGAGGGTGTAGCATGAGTCCTTGGAGGTTCTAAAAGTGTAGAATGGTTAAGAGAGTGTTCTAAAGGCTTAGAATGGTCTAGGAATGTGTGTTAGGGCTTATAATAACCATTAGAATGATCCTAAACATTGCGAGGTACCCCAAGGGATGTAGAGGATGTACCATGAGTCCTTGGAGGTTCTAAGAAGTGTAGAATGGTTAAGAGAGTATTCTAAAGGCTTAGAATGGTCTAGGAATGTGTAATAGGACTTATAATAACCATTAGAACTATCCTAAACATTGCATGGTACCCCAAGGGACGTAGATGGTGTACCATGAGTCCTTGGAGGTTCTATCAAGTGTAGAATGGTTAAGTGAGTATTCTAAAGGCATAGAATGGTCTAGGAATGTGTATTAGGACTTATAATAACTATTAGAATGATCCTAAACAATGCATGGTACCCCAAGGGACGTAGAGGGTGTAGGATGAGTCCTTGTAGGTTCTAACAAGTGTAGAATGGTTAAGAGAATTCTAAAGGCTTAGAATGATCTAGGAATGTGTATTAGGACTTATAAGAACCATTAGAATGATCCTAAACATTGCTAGAGTCCCAAAGGGACGTAGAGGGTGTACCATGAGTCCTTGGAGGTTCAAACAAGTGTAGAATGGTTAAGAGAGTATTCTAAAGGCTTAGAATGGTCTAGGAATGTGTATTAGGACTTATATGAACCATTAGAATGATCCAAAACATTGCATGGTACCCCATGGGACGTTGAGGGTGTACCATGAGTCCTTGGAGGTTCTAACAAGTGTAGAATGGTTAACAGAATTCTAAAGGCTTAGAATGGTCTAGGAATGTGTATTAGGGCTTATAATAACCATTAGAATGATCCTAAACATTGCATGGTACCACAAGGGACGTAGAGGGTGTAGCATGAGTCCTTGGAGGTTCTAACAAGTGTAGAATGGTTAAGAGAGTATTCTAGAAGGCTTAGAATGGTGTAGGAATGTGTATTAGGACTTATAATAACCATTAGAATGATCCTTAACATTGCATGGTACCCCAAGGGACGTAGAGGGTGTACCTTGAATCCTTGGAGGTTCTAACAAGTGTAGAATGGTTAAGAGAGTATTCTAAAGGCTTAGAATGGTCTAGGAATGTGTATTAGGACTTATAATAACCATTAGAATGATCCTAAACATTGCATGGTACCCCAAGGGAAGTAGAGGGTGTAGCATGAGTCCTTGGAGGTTCTAAAAGTGTAGAATGGTTAAGAGAGTGTTCTAAAGGCTTAGAATGGTCTAGGAATGTGTGTTAGGGCTTATAATAACCATTAGAATGATCCTAAACATTGCGAGGTACCCCAAGGGATGTAGAGGATGTACCATGAGTCCTTGGAGGTTCTAAGAAGTGTAGAATGGTTAAGAGAGTATTCTAAAGGCTTAGAATGGTCTAGGAATGTGTATTAGGGCTTATAATAACCATTAGAATGATCCTAAACATTGCATGGTACCCCAAGGGAAGTAGAGGGTGTAGCATGAGTCCTTGGAGGTTCTAAAAGTGTAGAATGGTTAAGAGAGTGTTCTAAAGGCTTAGAATGGTCTAGGAATGTGTGTTAGGGCTTATAATAACCATTAGAATGATCCTAAACATTGCGAGGTACCCCAAGGGATGTAGAGGATGTACCATGAGTCCTTGGAGGTTCTAAGAAGTGTAGAATGGTTAAGAGAGTATTCTAAAGGCTTAGAATGGTCTAGGAATGTGTAATAGGACTTATAATAACCATTAGAATGATCCTAAACAATGCATGGTACCGCAAGGGATGTAGAGGGTGTAGCATGAGTCCTTGTAGGTTCTAACAAGTGTAAAATGGTTAAGGGAGTATTCTAAAGGCTTAGAATGGTTTAGGAATTTGTATTAGGACTTATAAGAACCATTAGAATGATCCTAAATATTGTTCGAGTCCCCAAGGGACATAGAGGGTGTAGCTTGAGTCCTTGGAGGTTCTAATAAGTGTAGAATGGTTAAGAGAGTATTCTAAAGGCTTAGAATGGTCTAGGAATGTGTATTAGGACTTATATTAACCATTAGAATGATCCTAAACATTGCATGGTACCCCATGGGACGTAGAGGGTGTACCATGAGTCCTTGGAGGTTCTAACAAGTGTAGAATGGTTAAGGGAGTATTCTAAAGGCTTAGAATGGTCTAGGAATGTGTAATAGGACTTATAATAACCATTAGAATGATCCTAAACAATGCTTGAGTCCCCAAGGGACGTAGAGGGTGTACCATGAGTCCTTGGAGGTTCTAACAAGTGTAGAATGGTTAAGCGAGTATTCTAAAGGCTTAGAATGGTCTAGGAATGTGTATTAGGACTTATATTAACCATTAGAATGATCCTAAACATTGCATGGTACCCCATGGGACGTAGAGGGTGTACCATGAGTCCTTGGACGTTCTAAAAAGTGTAGAATGGTTAAGGGAGTATTCTAAAGGCTTAGAATGGTCTAGGAATGTGTAATAGGACTTATAATAACCATTAGAATGATCCTAAACAATGCTTGAGTCCCCAAGGGACGTAGAGGGTGTACCATGAGTCCTTGGAGGTTCTAACAAGTGTAGAATGGTTAAGAGAGTATTCTAAAGGCTTAGAATGGTCTTGGAATGTGTATTAGGACTTATAATAACCATTAGAATGATCCTAAACAATGCATGGTTCCCCAAGGGATGTAGAGGGCGTAGCATGAGTCCTTGTAGGTTCTAACTAGTGTAAAATGGTTAAGGGAGTATTCTAAAGGCTTAGAATGGTCTAGGAATTTGTATTAGGACTTATAAGAACCATTAGAATGATCCTAAACATTGTTCGAGTCCCCAAGGGACATAGAGGGTGTAGCATGAGTCCTTGGAGGTTCTAATAAGTGTAGAATGGTTAAGAGAGTATTCTAAAGGCTTAGAATGGTCTAGGAATGTGTATTAGGACTTATATGAACCATTAGAATGATCCTAAACATTGCATGGTACCCCATGGGACGTAGAGGGTGTACCATGAGTCCTTGGAGGTTCTAACAAGTGTAGAATGGTTAAGAGAATTCTAAAGGCTTAGAATGGTCTAGGAATGTGTATTAGGGCTTATAATAACCATTAGAATGATCCTAAACATTGCATGGTACCCCAAGGGAAGTAGAGGGTGTAGCATGAGTCCTTGGAGGTTCTAAAAGTGTAGAATGGTTAAGAGAGTGTTCTAAAGGCTTAGAATGGTCTAGGAATGTGTGTTAGGGCTTATAATAACCATTAGAATGATCCTAAACATTGCGAGGTACCCCAAGGGATGTAGAGGATGTACCATGAGTCCTTGGAGGTTCTAAGAAGTGTAGAATGGTTAAGAGAGTATTCTAAAGGCTTAGAATGGTCTAGGAATGTGTAATAGGACTTATAATAACCATTAGAACTATCCTAAACATTGCATGGTACCCCAAGGGACGTAGATGGTGTACCATGAGTCCTTGGAGGTTCTATCAAGTGTAGAATGGTTAAGTGAGTATTCTAAAGGCATAGAATGGTCTAGGAATGTGTATTAGGACTTATAATAACCATTAGAATGATCCTAAACAATGCATGGTACCCCAAGGGACGTAGAGGGTGTAGGATGAGTCCTTGTAGGTTCTAACAAGTGTAGAATGGTTAAGAGAATTCTAAAGGCTTAGAATGATCTAGGAATGTGTATTAGGACTTATAAGAACCATTAGAATGATCCTAAACATTGCTAGAGTCCCAAAGGGACGTAGAGGGTGTACCATGAGTCCTTGGAGGTTCAAACAAGTGTAGAATGGTTAAGAGAGTATTCTAAAGGCTTAGAATGGTCTAGGAATGTGTATTAGGACTTATATGAACCATTAGAATGATCCAAAACATTGCATGGTACCCCATGGGACGTAGAGGGTGTACCATGAGTCCTTGGAGGTTCTAACAAGTGTAGAATGGTTAACAGAATTCTAAAGGCTTAGAATGGTCTAGGAATGTGTATTAGGGCTTATAATAACCATTAGAATGATCCTAAACATTGCATGGTACCACAAGGGACGTAGAGGGTGTAGCATGAGTCCTTGGAGGTTCTAACAAATGTAGAATGGTTAAGAGAGTATTCTAAAAGGCTTAGAATGGTGTAGGATTGTGTATTTGGACTTATAATAACCATTAGAATGATCCTTAACATTGCATGGTACCCCAAGGGACGTAGAGGGTGTACCTTGAATCCTTGGAGGTTCTAACAAGTGTAGAATGGTTAAGAGAGTATTCTAAAGGCTTAGAATGGTCTAGGAAAGTGTATTAGGACTTATAATAACCATTAGAATGATCCTAAACAATGCATAGTACTTCAAGGGATGTAGAGGGTGTAGCATGAGTCCTTGTAGGTTCTAACAAGTGTAAAATGGTTAAGGGAGTATTCTAAAGGCTTAGAATGGTTTAGGAATTTGTATTAGGACTTATAAGAACCATTAGAATGATCCTAAATATTGTTCGAGTCCCCAAGGGACATAGAGGGTGTAGCTTGAGTCCTTGGAGGTTCTAATAAGTGTAAAATGGTTAAGAGAGTATTCTAAAGGCTTAGAATGGTCTAGGAATGTGTATTAGGACTTATATTAACCATTAGAATGATCCTAAACATTGCATGGTACCCCATGGGACGTAGAGGGTGTACCATGAGTCCTTGGAGGTTCTAACAAGTGTAGAATGGTTAAGGGAGTATTCTAAAGGCTTAGAATGGTCTAGGAATGTGTAATAGGACTTATAATAACCATTAGAATGATCCTAAACAATGCTTGAGTCCCCAAGGGACGTAGAGGGTGTACCAAGAGTCCTTGGAGGTTCTAACAAGTGTAGAATGGTTAAGAGAGTATTCTAAAGGCTTAGAATGGTCTAGGAATGTGTATTAGGACTTATATTAACCATTAGAATGATCCTAAACATTGCATGGTACCCCATGGGACGTAGAGGGCGTACCATGAGTCCTTGGACGTTCTAAAAAGTGTAGAATGGTTAAGGGAGTATTCTAAAGGCTTAGAATGGTCTAGGAATGTGTAATAGGACTTATAATAACCATTAGAATGATCCTAAACAATGCTTGAGTCCCCAAGGGACGTAGAGGGTGTACCATGAGTCCTTGGAGGTTCTAACAAGTGTAGAATGGTTAAGAGAGTATTCTAAAGGCTTAGAATGGTCTTGGAATGTGTATTAGGACTTATAATAACCATTAGAATGATCCTAAACAATGCATGGTTCCCCAAGGGATGTAGAGGGTGTAGCATGAGTCCTTGTAGGTTCTAACTAGTGTAAAATGGTTAAGGGAGTATTCTAAAGGCTTAGAATGGTCTAGGAATTTGTATTAGGACTTATAAGAACCATTAGAATGATCCTAAACATTGTTCGAGTCCCCAAGGGACATAGAGGGTGTAGCATGAGTCCTTGGAGGTTCTAATAAGTGTAGAATGGTTAAGAGAGTATTCTAAAGGCTTAGAATGGTCTAGGAATGTGTATTAGGACTTATATGAACCATTAGAATGATCCTAAACATTGCATGGTACCCCATGGGACGTAGAGGGTGTACCATGAGTCCTTGGAGGTTCTAACAAGTGTAGAATGGTTAAGAGAATTCTAAAGGCTTAGAATGGTCTAGGAATGTGTATTAGGGCTTATAATAACCATTAGAATGATCCTAAACATTGCATGGTACCACAAGGGACGTAGAGGGTGTAGCATGAGTCCTTGGAGGTTCTAACAAGTGTAGAATGGTTAAGAGAGTATTCTAAAGGCTTAGAATGGTGTAGGAATGTGTATTAGGACTTATAATAACCATTAGAATGATCCTTAACATTGCATGGTAGCCCAAGGGACGTAGAGGGTGTCCCTTGAATCCTTGGAGGTTCTAACAAGTGTAGAATGGTTAAGAGAGTATTCTAAAGGCTAAGAATGGTCTAGGAATGTGTATTAGGACTTATAATAACCATTAGAATGATCCTAAACAATGCATGGTACCGCAAGGGATGTAGAGGGTGTAGCATGAGTCCTTGTAGGTTCTAACAAGTGTAAAATGGTTAAGGGAGTATTCTAAAGGCTTAGAATGGTTTAGGAATTTGTATTAGGACTTATAAGAACCATTAGAATGATCCTAAATATTGTTCGAGTCCCCAAGGGACATAGAGGGTGTAGCTTGAGTCCTTGGAGGTTCTAATAAGTGTAGAATGGTTAAGAGAGTATTCTAAAGGCTTAGAATGGTCTAGGAATGTGTATTAGGACTTATATGAACCATTAGAATGATCCTAAACATTGCATGGTACCCCATGGGACGTAGAGGGTCTACCATGAGTCCTTGGAGGTTCTAACAAGTGTAGAATGGTTAAGAGAGTATTCTAAAGGCTTAGAATGGTCTAGGAATGTGTAATAGGACTTATAATAACCATTAGAATGATCCTAAACAATGCTTGAGTCCCCAAGGGACGTAGACGGTGTACCATGAGTCCTTGGAGGTTCTAACAAGTGTAGAATGGTTAAGAGAGTATTCTAAAGGCTTAGAATGGTCTTGGAATGTGTATTAGGACTTATAAGAACCGTTAGAATGATCCTAAACATTGCTCGAGTCCCCAAGGGACGTAGAGGGTGCAGCATGAGTCCTTGGAGGTTCTAATAAGTGTAGAATGGTTAAGAGAGTATTCTAAAGGCTTAGAATGGTCTAGGAATGTGTATAGGACTTATATTAACCATTAGAATGATCCTAAACATTGCATGGTACCCCATGGGACGTAGAGGGTGTACGATGAGTCCTTGGAGGTTCTAACAAGTGTAGAATGGTTAAGAGAGTATTCTAAAGGCTTAGAATGGTCTTGGAATGTGTATTAGGACTTATAATAACCATTAGAATGATCCTAAACATTGCATGGTACACCAAGGGACGTAGATGGTGTACCATGAGTCCTTGGAGGTTCTATCAAGTGTAGAATGGTTAAGTGAGTATTCTAAAGGCATAGAATGGTCTAGGAATGTGTATTAGGACTTATAATAACCATTAGAATGATCCTAAACAATGCATGGTACCCCAAGGGACGTAGAGGGTGTAGGATGAGTCCTTGTAGGTTCTAACAAGTGTAGAATGGTTAAGAGAATTCTAAAGGCTTAGAATGGTCTAGGAATGTGTATTAGGACTTATAAGAACCATTAGAATGATCCTACACATTGCTAGAGTCCCAAAGGGACGTAGAGGGTGTACCATGAGTCCTTGGAGGTTCTAACAAGTGTAGAATGGTTAAGAGAGTATTCTAAAGGCTTAGAATGGTCTAGGAATGTGTATTAGGACTTATATGAACCATTAGAATGATCCAAAACATTGCATGGTACCCCATGGGACGTAGAGGGTGTACCATGAGTCCTTGGAGGTTCTAACAAGTGTAGAATGGTTAAGAGAATTCTAAAGGCTTAGAATGGTCTTGGAATGTGTATTAGGGCTTATAATAACCATTAGAATGATCCTAAACATTGCATGGTACCACAAGGGACGTAGAGGGTGTAGCATGAGTCCTTGGAGGTTCTAACAAGTGTAGAATGGTTAAGAGAGTATTCTAAAAGGCTTAGAATGGTGTAGGAATGTGTATTAGGACTTATAATAACCATTAGAATGATCCTTAACATTGCATGGTACCCCAAGGGACGTAGAGGGTGTACCTTGAATCCTTGGAGGTTCTAACAAGTGTAGAATGGTTAAGAGAGTATTCTAAAGGCTTAGAATGGTCTAGGAATGTGTATTAGGACTTATAATAACCATTAGAATGATCCTAAACAATGCATGGTACCGCAAGGGATGTAGAGGGTGTAGCATGAGTCCTTGTAGGTTCTAACAAGTGTAAAATGGTTAAGGGAGTATTCTAAAGGCTTAGAATGGTCTAGGAATTTGTATTAGGACTTATAAGAACCGTTAGAATGATCCTAAATATTGTTCGAGTCCCCAAGGGACATAGAGGGTGTAGCTTGAGTCCTTGGAGGTTCTAATAAGTGTAGAATGGTTAAAAGAGTATTCTAAAGGCTTAGAATGGTCTAGGAATGTGTATTAGGACTTATATTAACCATTAGAATGATCCTAAACATTGCATGGTACCCCATGGGACGTAGAGGGTGTACCATGAGTCCTTGGAGGTTCTAACAAGTGTAGAATGGTTAAGGGAGTATTCTAAAGGCTTAGAATGGTCTAGGAATGTGTAATAGGACTTATAATAACCATTAGAATGATCCTAAACAATGCTTGAGTCCCCAAGGGACGTAGAGGGTGTACCATGAGTCCTTGGAGGTTCTAACAAGTGTAGAATGGTTAAGAGAGTATTCTAAAGGCTTAGAATGGTCTTGGAATGTGTATTAGGACTTATAATAACCATTAGAATGACCCTAAACAATGCATGGTACCCCAAGGGATGTAGAGGGTGTAGCATGAGTCCTTGTAGGTTCTAACTAGTGTAAAATGGTTAAGGGAGTATTCTAAAGGCTTAGAATGGTCTAGGAATTTGTATTAGGACTTATAAGAACCATTAGAATGATCCTAAACATTGTTCGAGTCCCCAAGGGACATAGAGGGTGTAGCATGAGTCCTTGGAGGTTCTAATAAGTGTAGAATGGTTAAGAGAGTATTCTAAAGGCTTAGAATGGTCTAGGAATGTGTATTAGGACTTATATGAACCATTAGAATGATCCTAAACATTGCATGGTACCCCATGGGATGTAGAGGGTGTACCATGAGTCGTTGGAGGTTCTAACAAGTGTAGAATGGTTAAGAGAATTCTAAAGGCTTAGAATGGTCTAGGAATGTGTATTAGGGCTTATAATAACCATTAGAATGATCCTAAACATTGCATGGTACCACAAGGGACGTAGAGGGTGTAGCATGAGTCCTTGGAGGTTCTAACAAGTGAAGAATGGTTAAGAGAGTATTCTAAAGGCTTAGAATGGTGTAGGAATGTGTATTAGGACTTATAGTAACCATTAGAATGATCCTTAACATTGCATGGTACCCCAAGGGACGTAGAGGGTGTCCCTTGAATCCTTGGAGGTTCTAACAAGTGTAGAATGGTTATGAGAGTATTCTAAAGGCTAAGAATGGTCTAGGAATGTGTATTAGGACTTATAATAACCATTAGAATGATCCTAAACAGTGCATGGTACCGCAAGGGATGTAGAGGGTGTAGCATAAGTAATTGTAGGTTCTAACAAGTGTAAAATGGTTAAGGGAGTATTCTAAAGGCTTAGAATGGTCTAGGAATTTGTATTAGGACTTATAAGAACCATTAGAATGATCCTAAATATTGTTCGAGTCCCCAAGGGACATAGAGGGTGTAGCATGAGTCCTTGGAGGTTCTAATAAGTGTAGAATAGTTAAGAGAGTATTCTAAAGGCTTAGAATGGTCTAGGAATGTGTATTAGGACTTATATGAACCATTAGAATGATCCTAAACATTGCATGGTACCCAATGGGACGTTGAGGGTGTACCATGAGTCCTTGGAGGTTCTAACAAGTGTAGAATGGTTAAGAGGGTATTCTAAAGGCTTAGAATGGTCTAGGAATGTGTAATAGGACTTATAATAACCATTAGAATGATCCTAAACAATGCTTGAGTCCCCAAGGGACGTAGACGGTGTACCATGAGTCCCTGGAGGTTCTAACAAGTGTAGAATGGTTAAGAGAGTATTCTAAAGGCTTAGAATGGTCTTGGAATGTGTATTAGGACTTATAAGAACCGTTAGAATGATCCTAAACATTGCTCGAGTCCCCAAGGGACGTAGAGGGTGCAGCATGAGTCCTTGGAGGTTCTAATAAGTGTAGAATGGTTAAGAGAGTATTCTAAAGGCGTAGAATGGTCTAGGAAAGTGTACTAGGACTTATAATATCCATTAGAATGATCCTAAACATTGCATGGTACCCCAAGGGAAGTAGAGGGTGTAGCATGAGTCCTTGGAGGTTCTAACAAGTGTAGAATGGTTAAGAGAGTGTTCTAAAGGCTTAGAATGGTCTAGGAATGTGTGTTAGGGCTTATTATAACCATTAGAATGATCCTAAACATTGCGAGGTACCCCAAGGGATGTAGAGGATGTACCATGAGTCCTTGGAGGTTCTAAGAAGTGTAGAATGGTTAAGAGAGTATTCTAAAGGCTTAGAATGGTCTAGGAATGTGTAATAGGACTTATAATAACCATTAGAACTATCCTAAACATTGCATGGTACCCCAAGGGACGTAGATGGTGTACCATGAGTCCTTGGAGGTTCTATCAAGTGTAGAATGGTTAAGTGAGTATTCTAAAGGCATAGAATGGTTTAGGAATGTGTATTAGGACTTATAATAACCATTAGAATGATCCTAAACAATGCATGGTACCCCAAGGGACGTAGAGGGTGTAGGATGAGTCCTTGTAGGTTCTAACAAGTGTAGAATGGTTAAGAGAATTCTAAAGGCTTAGAATGGTCTAGAAATGTGTATTAGGACTTATAAGAACCATTAGAATGATCCTAAACATTGCTAGAGTCCCAAAGGGACGTAGAGGGTGTACCATGAGTCCTTGGAGGTTCTAACAAGTGTAGAATGGTTAAGAGAGTATTCTAAAGGCTTAGAATGGTCTAGGAATGTGTATTAGGACTTATATGAACCATTAGAATGATCCAAAACATTGCATGGTACCCCATGGGACGTAGAGGGTGTACCATGAGTCCTTGGAGGTTCTAACAAGTGTAGAATGGTTAAGAGAATTCTAAAGGCTTAGAATGGTCTAGGAATGTGTATTAGGGCTTATAATAACCATTAGAATGATCCAAAACATTGCATGGTACCACAAGGGACGTAGAGGGTGTAGCATGAGTCCTTGGAGGTTCTAACAAGTGTAGAATGGTTAAGAGAGTATTGTAAAAGGCTTAGAATGGTGTAGGAATGTGTATTAGGACTTATAATAACCATGAGAATGATCCTTAACATTGCATGGTACCCCAAGGGACGTAGAGGGTGTAGCATGAGTCCTTGTAGGTTCTAACAAGTGTAAAATGGTTAAGGGAGTATTCTAAAGGCTTAGAATGGTCTAGGAATTTGTATTAGGACTTATAAGAACCATTAGAATGATCCTAAATATTGTTCGAGTCCCCCAGGGACATAGAGGGTGTAGCTTGAATCCTTGGAGGTTCTAATAAGTGTAGAATAGTTAAGAGAGTATTCTAAAGGCTTAGAATGGTCTAGGAATGTGTATTAGGACTTATATGAACCATTAGAATGATCCTAAACATTGCATGGTACCCCATGGGACGTAGAGGGTGTACCATGAGTCCTTGGAGGTTCTAACAAGTGTAGAATGGTTAAGAGAGTATTCTAAAGGCTTAGAATGGTCTAGGAATGTGTAATAGGACTTATAATAACCATTAGAATGATCCTAAACAATGCTTGAGTCCCCAAGGGACGTAGACGGTGTACCATGAGTCCTTGGAGGTTCTAACAAGTGTAGAATGGTTAAGAGAGTATTCTGAAGGCTTAGAATGGTCTTGGAATGTGTATTAGGACTTATAAGAACCGTTAGAATGATCCTAAACATTGCTCGAGTCCCCAAGGGACGTAGAGGGTGCAGCATGAGTCCTTGGAGGTTCTAATAAGTGTAGAATGGTTAAGAGAGTATTCTAAAGGTTTAGAATGGTCGAGGAATGTGTACTAGGACTTATAATAACCATTAGAATGATCCTAAACATTGCTCGGTACCCCAAGTGACGTAGAGGGTGTAGCACGAGTCCTTGGATGTTCTAACAAGTGTAGAATGGTTAAGAGAGTATTCTAAAGGCTTAGAATGGTCTTGGAATGTGTATTAGGACTTATAAGAACCATTAGAATGATCCTAAACATTGCTCGAGTCCCCAAGGGACGTAGAGGGTGCAGCATGAGTCCTTGGAGGTTCTAATAAGTGTAGAATGGTTAAGAGAGTATTCTAAAGGCTTAGAATGGTCTAGGAAAGTGTACTAGGACTTATAATAACCATTAGAATGATCCTAAACATTGCATGGTACCCCAAGGGAAGTAGAGGGTGTAGCATGAGTCCTTGGAGGTTCTAACAAGTGTAGAATGGTTCAGAGAGTATTCTAAAGGCTTAGAATGGTCTAGGAATGTCTATTAGGACTTATATGAACCATTAGAATGATCCTAAACATTGCTCGGTACCACAAGGGACGTAGAGGGTGTAGCATGAGTCCTTGGAGGTTCTAACAAGTGTAGAATGGTTAAGAGAGTATTGTAAAAGGCTTAGAATGGTGTAGGAATGTGCATTAGGACTTATAATAACCATTAGAATGATCCTAAACATTGCTCGGTACCCCAAGTGACGTAGAGGGTGTAGCACGAGTCCTTGGATGTTCTAACAAGTGTAGAATGGTTAAGAGAGTATTCTAAAGGCTTAGAATGGTCTTGGAATGTGTATTAGGACTTATAAGAACCATTAGAATGATCCTAAACATTGCTCGAGTCCCCAAGGGACGTAGAGGGTGCAGCATGAGTCCTTGGAGGTTCTAATAAGTGTAGAATGGTTAAGAGAGTATTCTAAAGGCTTAGAATGGTCTAGGAAAGTGTACTAGGACTTATAATAACCATTAGAATGATCCTAAACATTGCATGGTACCCCAAGGGAAGTAGAGGGTGTAGCATGAGTCCTTGGAGGTTCTAACAAGTGTAGAATGGTTCAGAGAGTATTCTAAAGGCTTAGAATGGTCTAGGAATGTCTATTAGGACTTATATGAACCATTAGAATGATCCTAAACATTGCTCGGTACCACAAGGGACGTAGAGGGTGTAGCATGAGTCCTTGGAGGTTCTAACAAGTGTAGAATGGTTAAGAGAGTATTGTAAAAGGCTTAGAATGGTGTAGGAATGTGCATTAGGACTTATAATAACCATTAGAATGATCCTAAACATTGCTCGGTACCCCAAGTGACGTAGAGGGTGTAGCACGAGTCCTTGGATGTTCTAACAAGTGTAGAATGGTTAAGAGAGTATTCTAAAGGCTTAGAATGGTCTTGGAATGTGTATTAGGACTTATAAGAACCATTAGAATGATCCTAAACATTGCTCGAGTCCCCAAGGGACGTAGAGGGTGCAGCATGAGTCCTTGGAGGTTCTAATAAGTGTAGAATGGTTAAGAGAGTATTCTAAAGGTTTAGAATGGTCGAGGAATGTGTACTAGGACTTATAATAACCATTAGAATGATCCTAAACATTGCTCGGTACCCCAAGTGACGTAGAGGGTGTAGCACGAGTCCTTAGATGTTCTAACAAGTGTAGAATGGTTAAGAGAGTATTCTAAAGGCTTAGAGTTGTCTAGGAAGGTGTATTAGGACTTATAAGAACCATTAGAATGATCCTAAACATTGCTCGGTACCCCAAGTGACGTAGAGGGTGTAGCACGAGTCCTTGGAGGTTCTAACAAGTGTAGAATGGTTAAGAGAGTATTCTAAAGGCTTAGAATGGTATAGGAATGTGTATTAGGACTTATAAGAACCATTAGAATGATCCTAAACATTGCTCGGTACCCCAAGTGACGTAGATGGTGTAGCACGAGTCCTTGGAGGTTCTAACAAGTGTAGAATGGTTAAGAGAGTATTCTAAAGGCTTAGAATGGTCTAGGAATGTGTATTAGGACTTATAAGAACCATTAGAATGATCCTAAACATGGCTTGGTACACCAAGGGACGTAGAGGGTGTAGCACCAGTCCTTGGATGTTCTAACAAGTGTAGAATGGTTAAGAGAGTATTCTAAAGGCTTAGAATGGTCTAGGAATACGTATTTGGACTTATAAGAACCATTAGAATGATCCTAAACAATGCTTGAGTCCCCAAGGGACGTAGAGCGTGTAGCATGAGTCCTTGGAGGTTCTAACAAGTGTAGAATGGTTAAGAGAGTATTCTAAAGGCTTAGAATGGTCTAGGAATTGTATTTGGACTTATAAGAACCATTAGAATGATCCTAAACAATGCTTGAGTCCCCAAGGGACGTAGAGCGTGTAGCATGAGTCCTTGGAGGTTCTAACAAGTGTGGAATGGTTAAGAGAGTATTCTAAAGCCTTAAAATGGTCTATGAATGTGTATTAGGACTTATAAGAACCATTAGAATGATCCTAAACATTGCTCGGTACCCCAAGTGACGTAGAGGGTGTAGCACGAGTCCTTGGATGTTCTAACAAGTGTAGAATGGTTAAGAGAGTATTCTAAAGGCTAAGAATGGTCTAGGAATGTGTATTAGGACTTATAAGAACCATTAGAATGATCCTAAACATTGCTCGGTACCCCAAGTGACGTAGAGGGTGTAGCACGAGTCCTTGGAGGTTCTAACAAGTGTAGAATGGTTAAGAGAGTATTCTAAAGGCTTAGAATGGTCTAGGAATGTGCATTAGGACTTATAAGAACCATTAGAATGATCCTAAACATTGCTTGGTACCCCAAAGGACGTAGAGGGTGTAGCACGAGTCCAAGGAGGTTCTAACAAGTGTAGAATGGTTAAGAGAGTATTCTAAAGGCTTAGAGTTGTCTAGGAAGGTGTATTAGGACTTATAAGAACCATTAGAATGATCCTAAACATTGCTCGGTACCCCAAGTGACATAGAGGGTGTAGCACGAGTCCTTGGAGGTTCTAACAAGTGTAGAATGGTTAAGAGAGTATTCTAAAGGCTTAGAGTTGTCTAGGAAGGTGTATTAGGACTTATAAGAACCATTAGAATGATCCTAAACATTGCTCGGTACCCCAAGTGACGTAGAGGGTGTAGCACGAGTCCTTGGAGGTTCTAACAAGTGTAGAATGGTTAAGAGAGTATTCTAAAGGCTTAGAATGGTCTAGGAAGGTGTATTAGGACTTATAAGAACCATTAGAATGATCCTAAACATGGCTTGGTACACCAAGGGACGTAGAGGGTGTAGCACCAGTCCTTGGATGTACTAACAAGTGTAGAATGGTTAAGAGAGTATTCTAAAGGCTTAGAATGGTCTAGGAATATGTATTTGGACTTATAAGAACCATTAGAATGATCCTAAACAATCCTTGAGTCCCCAAGGGACGTAGAGCGTATAGCATGAGTCCTTGGAGGTTCTAACAAGTGTAGAATGGTTAAGAGAGTATTCTAAAGCCTTAAAATGGTCTAGGAATGTGTATTAGGACTTATAAGAACCATTAGAATGATCCTAAACATTGCTCGGTACCCCAAGTGACGTAGAGGGTGTAGCACGAGTCCTTGGATGTTCTAACAAGTGTAGAATGGTTAAGAGAGTATTCTAAAGGCTAAGAATGGTCTAGGAATGTGTATTAGGACTTATAAGAACCATTAGAATGATCCTAAACATTGCTCGGAACCCCAAGTGACGTAGAGGGTGTAGCACGAGTCCTTGGAGGTTCTAACAAGTGTAGAATGGTTAAGAGAGTATTCTAAAGGCTTAGAATGGTCTAGGAAGGTGTATTAGGACTTATAAGAACCATTAGAATGATCCTAAACATGGCTTGGTACACCAAGGGACGTAGAGGGTGTAGCACCAGTCCTTGGATGTACTAACAAGTGTAGAATGGTTAAGAGAGTATTCTAAAGGCTTAGAATGGTCTAGGAATATGTATTTGGACTTATAAGAACCATTAGAATGATCCTAAACAATCCTTGAGTCCCCAAGGGACGTAGAGCGTATAGCATGAGTCCTTGGAGGTTCTAACAAGTGTAGAATGGTTAAGAGAGTATTCTAAAGCCTTAAAATGGTCTAGGAATGTGTATTAGGACTTATAAGAACCATTAGAATGATCCTAAACATTGCTCGGTACCCCAAGTGACGTAGAGGGTGTAGCACGAGTCCTTGGATGTTCTAACAAGTGTAGAATGGTTAAGAGAGTATTCTAAAGGCTAAGAATGGTCTAGGAATGTGTATTAGGACTTATAAGAACCATTAGAATGATCCTAAACATTGCTCGGAACCCCAAGTGACGTAGAGGGTGTAGCACGAGTCCTTGGAGGTTCTAACAAGTGTAGAATGGTTAAGAGAGTATTCTAAAGGCTTAGAATGGTCTAGGAAGGTGTATTAGGACTTATAAGAACCATTAGAATGATCCTAAACATGGCTTGGTACACCAAGGGACGTAGAGGGTGTAGCACCAGTCCTTGGATGTACTAACAAGTGTAGAATGGTTAAGAGAGTATTCTAAAGGCTTAGAATGGTCTAGGAATATGTATTTGGACTTATAAGAACCATTAGAATGATCCTAAACAATCCTTGAGTCCCCAAGGGACGTAGAGCGTATAGCATGAGTCCTTGGAGGTTCTAACAAGTGTAGAATGGTTAAGAGAGTATTCTAAAGCCTTAAAATGGTCTAGGAATGTGTATTAGGACTTATAAGAACCATTAGAATGATCCTAAACATTGCTCGGTACCCCAAGTGACGTAGAGGGTGTAGCACGAGTCCTTGGATGTTCTAACAAGTGTAGAATGGTTAAGAGAGTATTCTAAAGGCTAAGAATGGTCTAGGAATGTGTATTAGGACTTATAAGAACCATTAGAATGATCCTAAACATTGCTCGGAACCCCAAGTGACGTAGAGGGTGTAGCACGAGTCCTTGGAGGTTCTAACAAGTGTAGAATGGTTAAGAGAGTATTCTAAAGGCTTAGAATGGTCTAGGAAGGTGTATTAGGACTTATAAGAACCATTAGAATGATCCTAAATATTGCTTGGTACACCAAAGGTCGTAGAGGGTGTAGCACCAGTACTTGGATGTTCTAACAAGTGTAGAATGGTTAAGAGAGTATTCTAAAGGCTTAGAATGGTCTTGGAATCTGTATTTGGACTTATAAGAACCATTAGAATGATCCTAAACAATGCTTGAGTCCCCAAGGGACGTAGAGCGTGTAGCATGAGTCCTTGGAGGTTCTAACAAGTGTAGAATGGTTAAGAGAGTATTCTAAAGGCTTAGAATGGTCTTGGAATGTGCATTAGGACTTATAAGAACCATTAGAATGATCCTAAACATTGCTTGGTACCCCAAAGGACGTAGAGGGTGTAGCACGAGTCCTAGGAGGTTCTAACAAGTGTAGAATGGTTAAGAGAGTATTCTAAAGGCTTAGAGTTGTCTAGGAAGGTGTATTAGGACTTATAAGAACCATTAGAATGAACCTAAACATTGCTCGGTACCCCAAGTGACGTAGAGGGTGTAGCACGAGTCCTTGGAGGTTCTAACAAGTGTAGAATGGTTAGGAGAGTATTCTAAAGGCTTAGAATGGTCTAGGAATGTGTATTAGGACTTATAAGAACCATTAGAATGATAATAAACATTGCTCGGTACCCCAAGTGACGTAGATGGTGTAGCACGAGTCCTTGGAGGTTCTAACAAGTGTAGAATGGTTAAGAGAGTATTCTAAAGGCTTAGAATGGTCTAGGAAGGTGTATTAGGACTTAAAAGAACCATTAGAATGATCCTAAACATGGCTTGGTACACCAAGGGACGTAGAGGGTGTAGCACCAGTCCTTGGATGTTCTAACAAGTGTAGAATGGTTAAGAGAGTAATCTAAAGGCTTAGAATGGCCTAGGAATATGTATTTGGACTTATAAGAACCATTAGAATGATCCTAAACAATCCTTGAGTCCCCAAGGGACGTAGAGCGTATAGCATGAGTCCTTGGAGGTTCTAACAAGTGTAGAATGGTTAATAGAGTATTCTAAAGCCTTAAAATGGTCTAGGAATGTGTATTAGGACTTATAAGAACCATTAGAATGATCCTAAACATTGCTCGGTACCCCAAGTGACATAGAGGGTGTAGCACGAGTCCTTGGAGGTTCTAACAAGTGTAGAATGGTAAAGAGAGTATTCTAAAGGCTTAGAATGGTCTAGGAATGTGTATTAGGACTTATAAGAACCATTAGAATGATCCTAAACATTGCTCGGTACCCCAAGTGACGTAGAGGGTGTAGCACGAGTCCTTGGAGGTTCTAACAAGTGTAGAATGGTTAAGAGAGTATTCTAAAGGCTTAGAATGGTCTAGGAAGGTGTATTAGGACTTATAAGAACCATTAGAATGATTCTAAATATTGCTTGGTACACCAAGGGACGTAGAGGGTGTAGCACCAGTCCTTGGATGTTCTAACAAGTGTAGAATGGTTAAGAGAGTATTCTAAAGGCTTAGAATGGTCTAGGAATGTGTATTAGGACTTATAAGAACCATTAGAATGATCCTAAACAATACTTGAGTCCTCAAGGGACGTAGAGGGTGTAGCATGAGTCCTTGGAGGTTTTAACAACTGTATAATGGTTAAGAGAGTATTCTAAAGGCTTAGAATGGTCTAGGAATGTGTATTAGGACTTATAAGAACCATTAGAATGATCCTAAACATTGCTTGGTACACCAAGGGACGTAGAGGGTGTAGCACGAGTCCTTGGATGTTCTAACAAGTGTAGAATGGTTAAGTGAGTATTCTAAAGGCTTAGAATGGTCTAGGAATGTGTATTAGGACATATAAGAACCATTAGAATGATCCTAAACATTGCTCGATACCCCAAGTGACGTAGACGGTGTAGCACGAGTCCTTGGAGGTTCTAACAAGTGTAGAATGGTTAAGAGAGTATTCTAAAGGCTTAGAATGGTCTAGGAATTGTATTTGGACTTATAAGAACCATTAGAATGATCCTAAACATTGCTCGGTACCCCAAGTGACGTAGAGGGTGTAGCACGAGTCCTTGGATGTTCTAACAAGTGTAGAATGGTTAAGAGAGTATTCTAAAGGCTAAGAATGGTCTAGGAATGTGTATTAGGACTTATAAGAACCATTAGAATGATCCTAAACATTGCTCGGAACCCCAAGTGACGTAGAGGGTGTAGCACGAGTCCTTGGAGGTTCTAACAAGTGTAGAATGGTTAAGAGAGTATTCTAAAGGCTTAGAATGGTCTAGGAAGGTGTATTAGGACTTATAAGAACCATTAGAATGATCCTAAATATTGCTTGGTACACCAAAGGTCGTAGAGGGTGTAGCACCAGTCCTTGGATGTTTTAACAAATGTATAATGGTTAAGAGAGTATTCTAAAGGCTTAGAATGGTCTAGGAATGTGTATTAGGACTTATAAGAACCATTAGAATGATCCTAAACATTGCTTGGTACACCAAGGGACGTAGAGGGTGTAGCACGAGTCCTTGGATGTTCTAACAAGTGTAGAATGGTTAAGAGAGTATTCTAAAGGCTTAGAATGGTCTAGGAATGTGCATTAGGACTTATAAGAACCATTAGAATGATCCTAAACATTGCTTGGCACCCCAAAGGACGTAGAGGGTGTAGCACGAGTCCTAGGAGGTTCTAAAAAGTGTAGAATGGTTAAGAGAGTATTCAAAAGGCTTAGAGTTGTCTAGGAAGGTGTATTAGGACTTATAAGAACCATTAGAATGATCCTAAACATTGCTCGGTACCCCAAGTGACGTAGTGGGTGTAGCACGAGTCCTTGGAGGTTCTAACAAGTGTAGAATGGTTAAGAGAGTATTCTAAAGGCTTAGAATGGTCTAGGAATGTGTATTAGGACTTATAAGAACCATTAGAATGATCCTAAACATTGCTCGGTACCCCAAGTGACGTAGATGGTGTAGCACGAGTCCTTGGAGGTTCTAACAAGTGTAGAATGGTTAAGAGAGTATTCTAAAGGCTTAGAATGGTCTAGGAAGGTGTATTAGGACTTATAAGAACCATTAGAATGATCCTAAACATGGCTTGGTACACCAAGGGACGTAGAGGGTGTAGCACCAGTCCTTGGATGTTCTAACAAGTGTAGAATGGTTAAGAGAGTATTCTAAAGGCTTAGAATGGTCTAGGAATATGTATTTGGACTTATAAGAACCATTAGAATGATCCTAAACAATCCTTGAGTCCCCAAGGGACGTAGAGCGTGTAGCATGAGTCCTTGGAGATTCTAACAAGTGTAGAATGGTTAAGAGAGTATTCTAAAGCCTTAAAATGGTCTAGGAATGTGTATTAGGACTTATAAGAACCATTAGAATGATCCTAAACATTGCTCGGTACCCCAAGTGACGTAGAGGGTGTAGCACGAGTCCTTGGATGTTCTAACAAGTGTAGAATGGTTAAGAGAGTATTCTAAAGGCAAAGAATGGTCTAGGAATGTGTATTAGGACTTATAAGAACCATTAGAATGATCCTAAACATTGCTCGGAACCCCAAGTGACGTAGAGGGTGTAGCACGAGTCCTTGGAGGTTCTAACAAGTGTAGAATGGTTAAGAGAGTATTCTAAAGGCTTAGAATGGTCTAGGAAGGTGTATTAGGACTTATAAGAACCATTAGAATGATCCTAAATATTGCTTGGTACACCAAAGGTCGTAGAGGGTGTAGCACCAGTCCTTGGATGTTCTAACAAGTGTAGAATGGTTAAGAGAGTATTCTAAAGGCTTAGAATGGTCTAGGAATCTGTATTTGGACTTATAAGAACCATTTGAATGATCCTAAACAATGCTTGAGTCCCCAAGGGACGTAGAGCGTGTAGCATGAGTCCTTGGAGGTTCTAACAAGTGTAGAATGGTTAAGAGAGTATTCTAAAGGCTTAGAATGGTCTAGGAATGTGCATTAGGACTTATAAGAACCATTAGAATGATCCTAAACATTGCTTGGTACCCCAAAGGATGTAGAGGGTGTAGCACGAGTCCTAGGAGGTTCTAACAAGTGTAGAATGGTTAAGAGAGTATTCTAAAGGCTTAGAGTTGTCTAGGAAGGTGTATTAGGACTTATAAGAACCATTAGAATGATCCTAAACATTGCACGGTACCCCAAGTGACGTAGAGGGTGTAGCACGAGTCCTTGGAGGTTCTAACAAGTGTAGAATGGTGAAGAGAGTATTCTAAAGGCTTAGAATGGTCTAGGAATGTGTATTAGGACTTATAAGAACCATTAGAATGATCCTAAACATTGCTCGGTACCCCAAGTGACGTAGATGGTGTAGCACGAGTCCTTGGAGGTTCTAACAAGTGTAGAATGGTTAAGAGAGTATTCTAAAGGCTTAGAATGGTCTAGGAAGGTGTATTAGGACTTATAAGAACCATTAGAATGATCCTAAACATGGCTTGGTACACCAAGGGACGTAGAGGGTGTAGCACCAGTCCTTGGATGTTCTAACAAGTGTAGAATGGTTAAGAGAGTATTCTAAAGGCTTAGAATGGTCTAGGAATATGTATTTGGACTTATAAGAACCATTGGAATGATCCTAAACAATCCTTGAGTCCCCAAGGGACGTAGAGCGTGTAGCATGAGTCCTTGGAGGTTCTAACAAGTGTAGAATGGTTAAGAGAGTATTCTAAAGCCTTAAAATGGTCTAGGAATGTGTATTAGGACTTATAAGAACCATTAGAATGATCCTAAACATTGCTCGGTACCCCAAGTGACGTAGAGGGTGTAGCACGAGTCCTTGGAGGTTCTAACAAGTGTAGAATGGTAAAGAGAGTATTCTAAAGGCTTAGAATGGTCTAGGAATGTGTATTAGGACTTATAAGAACCATTAGAATGATCCTAAACAATCCTTGAGTCCTCAAGGGACGTAGAGGGTGTAGCATGAGTCCTTGGAGGTTTTAACAAGTGTATAATGGTTAAGAGAGTATTCTAAAGGCTTAGAATGGTCTAGGAATGTGTATTAGGACTTATAAGAACCATTAGAATGATCCTAAACATTGCTCGGTACCCCAAGTGACGTAGACGGTGTAGCACGAGTCCTTGGAGGTTCTAACAAGTGTAGAATGGTTAAGAGAGTATTCTAAAGGCTTAGAATGGTCTAGGAATTGTATTTGGACTTATAAGAACCATTAGAATGATCCAAAACATTGCTCGGTACCCCAAGTGACGTAGAGGGTGTAGCACGAGTCCTTGGATGTTCTAACAAGTGTAGAATGGTTAAGAGAGTATTCTAAAGGCTAAGAATGGTCTAGGAATGTGTATTAGGACTTATAAGAACCATTAGAATGATCCTAAACATTGCTCGGAACCCCAAGTGACGTAGAGGGTGTTGCACGAGTCCTTGGAGGTTCTAACAAGTGTAGAATGGTTAAGAGAGTATTCTAAAGGCTTATAATGGTCTAGGAAGGTGTATTAGGACTTATAAGAACCATTAGAATGATCCTAAATATTGCTTGGTACACCAAAGGTCGTAGAGGGTGTAGCACCAGTCCTTGGATGTTTTAACAAATGTATAATAGTTAAGAGAGTATTCTAAAGGCTAAGAATGGTCTAGGAATGTGTATTAGGACTTATAAGAACCATTAGAATGATCCTAAACATTGCTTGGTACACCAAGGGACGTAGAGGGTGTAGCACGAGTCCTTGGATGTTCTAACAAGTGTAGAATGGTTAAGAGAGTATTCTAAAGGCTTAGAATGGTCTAGGAATGTGTATTAGGACATATAAGAACCATTAGAATGATCCTAAATATTGCTCGGTACCCCAAGTGACGTAGACGGTGTAGCACGAGTCCTTGGAGGTTCTAACAAGTGTAGAATGGTTAAGAGAGTATTCTAAAGGCTTAGAATGGTCTAGGAATGTGTATTAGGACTTATAAGAACCATTAGAATGATCCTAAACAATGCTTGAGTCCCCAAGGGACGTAGAGCGTGTAGCATGAGTCCTTGGAGGTTCTAACAAGTGTAGAATGGTTAAGAGAGTATTCTAAAGGCTTAGAATGCTCTAGGAATGTGTATTAGGACTTATAAGAACCATTAGAATGATCCTAAACATTGCTCGGTACCCCAAGTGACGTAGAGGGTGTAGCACGAGTCCTTGGAGGTTCTAACAAGTGTAGAATGGTTAAGAGAGTATTCTAAACGCTTAGAATGGTCTAGGAATTGTATTTGGACTTATAAGAACCATTAGAATGATCCTAAACAAAGCTTGAGTCCCCAAGGGACGTAGAGCGTGTAGCATGAGTCTTTGGAGGTTCTAACAAGTGTAGAATGGTTACGAGAGTATTCTAAAGGCTTAGAATGGTCTAGGAATGTGTAATAGGACTTATAATAACCATTAGAATGATCCTAAACATTGCTCGAGTCCCCAAAGGACGTAGAGGGCGCAACATGAGTCCTTGGAGGTTCTAATAAGTGTAGAATGGTTAAGAGAGTATTCTAAAGGCTTAGAATGGTCTTGGAAAGTGTACTAGGACTTATAATAACCATTAGAATGATCCTAAATATTGCATGGTACCCCAAGGGAAGTAGAGGGTGTAGCATGAGTCCTTGGAGGTTCTAACAAGTGTAGAATGGTTAAGAGAGTGTTCTAAAGGCTTAGAATGGTCTAAGAATGTGTATTTGGGCTTATAATAACCATTAGAATGAACCTAAACATGCATTGGTACCACGAGGGACGTAGAGGGTGTAGCATGAGTCCTTGGAGGTTCTAACAAGTGTAGAATGGTTAAGAGAGTATTCTAAAGGCTTAGAATGGTGTAGGAATGTGTATTAGGACTTATAATAACCATTAGAATGATCCTAAACATTGCATGGTACCCCAAGGGGCGTAGAGGGTGTACCATGAGTCCTTGGAGGTTCTAATAAGTGTAGAATGGTTAAGAGAGTATTCTAAAGGCTTAGAATGGTCTTGGAATGTGTATTACGACTTATAAGAACCATTAGAATGATCCTAAACATTGCTCTAGTCCCCAAGGGACGTAGAGGGTGCAGCATGAGTCCCTGGAGGTTCTAATAAGTGTAGAATGGTTAAGAGAGTATTCTAAAGGCTTAGAATGGTCGAGGAATGTGTACTAGGACTTATAATAACCATTAGAATGATCCTAAACATTGCATGGTACCCCAAGGGACGTAGAGGGTGTACCATGAGTCCTTGGAGGTTCTAACAAGTGTAGAATGGTTAAGAGAGTATTCTAAAGGCTTAGAATGGTCTAGGAATTGTATTTGGACTTATAAGAACCATTAGAATGATCCTAAACATTGCTCGGTACCCCAAGTGACGTAGAGGGTGTAGCACGAGTCCTTGGATGTTCTAACAAGTGTAGAATGGTTAAGAGAGTATTCTAAAGGCTAAGAATGGTCTAGGAATGTGTATTAGGACTTATAAGAACCATTAGAATGATCCTAAACATTGCTCGGAACCCCAAGTGACGTAGAGGGTGTTGCACGAGTCCTTGGAGGTTCTAACAAGTGTAGAATGGTTAAGAGAGTATTCTAAAGGCTTAGAATGGTCTAGGAAGGTGTATTAGGACTTATAAGAACCAATAGAATGATCCTAAATATTGCTTGGTACACCAAAGGTCGTAGAGGGTGTAGCACCAGTCCTTGGATGTTTTAACAAATGTATAATGGTTAAGAGAGTATTCTAAAGGCTAAGAATGGTCTAGGAATGTGTATTAGGACTTATAAGAACCATTAGAATGATCCTAAACATTGCTTGGTACACCAAGGGACGTAGAGGGTGTAGCACGAGTCCTTGGATGTTCTAACAAGTGTAGAATGGTTAAGAGAGTATTCTAAAGGCTTAGAATGGTCTAGGAATGTGTATTAGGACTTATAAGAACCATTAGAATGATCCTAAACATTGCTCGGTACCCCAAGTGACGTAGACGGTGTAGCACGAGTCCTTGGAGGTTCTAACAAGTGTAGAATGGTTAAGAGAGTATTCTAAAGGCTTAGAATGGTCTAGGAATGTGTATTAGGACTTATAAGAACCATTAGAATGATCCTAAACAATGCTTGAGTCCCCAAGGGACGTAGAGCGTGTAGCATGAGTCCTTGGAGGTTCTAACAAGTGTAGAATGGTTAAGAGAGTATTCTAAAGGCTTAGAATGGTCTAGGAATGTGTATTAGGACTTATAAGAACCATTAGAATGATCCTAAACATTGCTCGGTACCCCAAGTGACGTAGAAGGTGTAGCACGAGTCCTTGGAGGTTCTAACAAGTGTAGAATGGTTAAGAGAGTATTCTAAACGCTTAAAATGGTCTAGGAATTGTATTTGGACTTATAAGAACCATTAGAATGATCCTAAACAAAGCTTGAGTCCCCAAGGGACGTAGAGCGTGTAGCATGAGTCTTTGGAGGTTCTAACAAGTGTAGAATGGTTACGAGAGTATTCTAAAGGCTTAGAATGGTCTAGGAATGTGTAATAGGACTTATAATAACCATTAGAATGATCCTAATTAATGCATGAGTCCCCAAGGGGCGTAGAGGGTGTACCATGAGTCCTTGGAGGTTCTAACTAGTGTAGAATGGTTAAGAGAGTATTCTAAAGGCTTAGAATGGTCTTGGAATGTGTATTAGGACTTATAAGAACCATTAGAATGATCCTAAACATTGCTCGAGTCCCCAAAGGACGTAGAGGGCGCAACATGAGTCCTTGGAGGTTCTAATAAGTGTAGAATGGTTAAGAGAGTATTCTAAAGGCTTAGAATGGTCTTGGAAAGTGTACTAGGACTTATAATAACCATTAGAATGATCCTAAATATTGCATGGTACCCCAAGGGAAGTAGAGGGTGTAGCATGAGTCCTTGGAGGTTCTAACAAGTGTAGAATGGTTAAGAGAGTGTTCTAAAGGCTTAGAATGGTCTAAGAATGTGTATTAGGGCTTATAATAACCATTAGAATGAACCTAAACATGCATTGGTACCACGAGGGACGTAGAGGGTGTAGCATGAGTCCTTGGAGGTTCTAACAAGTGTAGAATGGTAAAGAGAGTATTCTAAAGGCTTAGAATGGTGTAGGAATGTGTATTAGGACTTATAATAACCATTAGAATGATCCTAAACATTGCATGGTACCCCAAGGGACGTAGAGGGTGTACCATGAGTCCTTGGAGGTTCTAATAAGTGTAGAATGGTTAAGAGAGTATTCTAAAGGCTTAGAATGGTCTTGGAATGTGTATTACGACTTATAAGAACCATTAGAATGATCCTAAACATTGCTCTAGTCCCCAAGGGACGTAGAGGGTGCAGCATGAGTCCTTGGAGGTTCTAATAAGTGTAGAATGGTTAAGAGAGTATTCTAAAGGCTTAGAATGGTCGAGGAATGTGTACTAGGACTTATAATAACCATTAGAATGATCCTAAACATTGCATGGTACCCCAAGGGACGTAGAGGGTGTACCATGAGTCCTTGGAGGTTCTAACAAGTGTAGAATGGTTAAGAGAGTATTCTAAAGGCTTAGAATGGTCTAGGAATGTGTAATAGGACTTATAATAACCATTAGAATGATCCTAATTAATGCTTGAGTCCCCAAGGGACGTAGAGGGTGTACCATGATTCCTTGGAGGTTCTAACAAGTGTAGAATGGTTAAGAGAGTTTTCTAAAGGCTTAGAATGGTCTTGGAATATGTATTAGGACTTATAAGAACCATTGGAATGATCCTAAACATTGCTCGAGTCCCCAAGGGACATAGAGGGTGCAGCATGAGTCCTTGGAGGTTCTAACAAGTGTAGAATGGTTAAGAGAGTATTCTAAAGGCTTAAAATGGTCTAGGAATGTGTATTAGGACTTATAATAACCATTAGAATGATCCTAAACATTGCACGGTACCCCAAGGGACGTAGAGGGTGTACCATGAGTCCTTGGAGGTTCTAATAAATGTAGAAAGGTTAAGAGAGTATTATAAAGGCTTAGAATGGTCTTGGAATGTGTATTAGGACTTATAAGAACCATTAGAATGATCCTAAACATTGCTCTAGTCCCCAAGGGACGTAGAGGGTGCAGCATGAGTCCTTGGAGGTTCTAATAAGTGTAGAATGGTTAAGAGAGTATTCTAAAGGCTTAGAATGGTCTAGGAATGTGTGCTAGGACTTATAAGAACCATTAGAATGATCCTAAACATTGCATGGTACCCCAAGGATGTAGAGGGTGTAGCATGAGTCCTTGGAGGTTCTAACAAGTGTAGAATGGTTAAGAGAGTATTCTAAAGGCTTAGAATGGTATAGGAATGTGTAATGGGACTTATAATAACCATTAGAATGATCCTAAACAATGCTTGAGTCCCCAAGGGACGTAGAGGGTGTACCATAAGTCCTTGGAGGTTCGAACAAGTGTAGAATGGTTAAGAGAGTATTCTAAAGGCTTAGAATGGTCTTGGAATGTGTATTAGGACTTATAAGAACCATTAGAATGATCCTAAACATTGCTCTAGTCCCCAAGGGACGTAGAGGGTGCAACATGAGTCTCTCGAGGTTCTAATAAGTGTAGAATGGTTAAGAGAGTATTCTAAAGGGTTAGAATGGTCTAGGAATGTGTACTAGGACTTATAATAACGATTAGAATGATCCTAAACATTGCATGGTACCCCAAGGGATGTAGAGGGTGTAGCATGAGTCCTTGGAGGTTCTAACAAATGTAGAATGGTTAAGAGAGTATTCTAAAGGCTTAGAATGGTCTAGGAATGTGTATTAGGACTTATAATAACCATTAGAATGATCCTTAACATTGCATGGTACCCCAAGGGAAGTAGAGGGTGTAGCATGAGTCCTTGGAGGTTCTAACAAGAATAGAATGGTTAAGAGAGTGTTCTAAAGGCTTAGAATGGTCTAGGAATGTGTATTAGGGCTTATAATAACCATTAGAATGATCCTAAACATTGCATGGTACCACAAGGGACGTAGAGGGTGTAGCATGAGTCCTTGGAGGTTCTAACAAGTGTAGAATGGTTAAGAGAGTGTTCTAAAGGCTTATAATGGTGTAGGAATGTGTATTAGGACATATAATAACCATTAGAATGATCCTTAACATTGCATTGTACCCCAAGGGACGTAGAGGGTGTACCCTGAATCCTTGGAGGTTCTAACAAGTGTAGAATGGTTAAGATAGTATTCTAAAGGCTTAGAATGGTCTAGGAATGTGTATTAGGACTTATAATAACCATTAGAATGATCCTAAACAATGCATGGTACCCCAAGGGATGTAGAGGGTGTAGCATGAGTCCTTGTAGGTTCTAACAAGTGTAAAATGGTTAAGGGAGTATTCTAAAGGCTTAGAATGGTCTAGGAATGTGTATTAGGACTTATAAGAACCATTAGAATGATCCTAAACATTGTTCGAGTCCCCAAGGGACATAGAGGGTGTAGCATGAGTCCTTGGAGGTTCTAATAAGTGTAGAGTGGTTAAGAGTGTATTCTAAAGGCTTAGAATGGTCTAGGAATGTGTTTTAGGACTTATATGAACCATTAGAATGATCCTAAACATTGCATGGTACCCCATGGGACGTAGAGGGTGTACCATGAGTCCTTGGAGGTTCTAACAAGTGTAGAATGTTTAAGACAGTATTCTAAAGGCTTAGAATGGTCTAGGAATGTGTAATAGGACTTATAATAACCATTAGAATGATCCTAAACAATGCTTGAGTCCCCAAGGGACGTAGAGGGTGTACCATGAGTCCTTGGAGGTTCGAACAAGTGTAGAATGGTTAAGAGAGTATTCTAAAGGCTTAGAATGGTCTTGGAATGTGTATTAGGACTTATAAGAACCATTGGAATGATCCTAAACATTGCTCGAGTCCCCAAGGGACATAGAGGATGTAGCATGAGTCCTTGGAGGTTCTAATAAGTGTAGAATGGTTAAGAGAGTATTCTAAAGGCTTAGAATGGTCTAGGAATGTGTGCTAGGGCTTATAAGAACCATTAGAATGATCCTAAACATTGCATGGTACCCCAAGGGATGTAGAGGGTGTAGCATGAGTCCTTGGAGGTTCTAACAAGTGTAGAATGGTTAAGAGAGTATTCTAAAGGCTTAGAATGGTATAGGAATGTGTAATAGGACTTATAATAACCATTAGAATGATCCTAAACAATGCTTGAGTCCCCAAGGGACGTAGAGGGTGTACCATAAGTCCTTGGAGGTTCGAACAAGTGTAGAATGGTTAAGAGAGTATTCTAAAGGCTTAGAATGGTCTTGGAATGTGTATTAGGACTTATAAGAACCATTAGAATGATCCTAAACATTGCTCTAGTCCCCAAGGGACGTAGAGGGTGCAGCATGAGTCTCTGGAGGTTCTAATAAGTGTAGAATGGTTAAGAGAGTATTCTAAAGGGTTAGAATGGTCTAGGAATGTGTACTAGGACTTATAATAACCATTAGAATGATCCTAAACATTGCATGGTACCCCAAGGGATGTAGAGGGTGTAGCATGAGTCCTTGGAGGTTCTAACAAGTGTAGAATGGTTAAGAGAGTATTCTAAAGGCTTAGAATGGTATAGGAATGTGTAATGGGACTTATAATAACCATTAGAATGATCCTAAACAATGCTTGAGTCCCCAAGGGACGTAGAGGGTGTACCATAAGTCCTTGGAGGTTCGAACAAGTGTAGAATGGTTAAGAGAGTATTCTAAAGGCTTAGAATGGTCTTGGAATGTGTATTAGGACTTATAAGAACCATTAGAATGATCCTAAACATTGCTCTAGTCCCCAAGGGACGTAGAGGGTGCAGCATGAGTCTCTGGAGGTTCTAATAAGTGTAGAATGGTTAAGAGAGTATTCTAAAGGGTTAGAATGGTCTAGGAATGTGTACTAGGACTTATAAAAACCATTAGAATGATCCTAAACATTCCATGGTACCCCAAGGGATGTAGAGGGTGTAGCATGAGTCCTTGGAGGTTCTAACAAGTGTAGAATGGTTAAGAGAGTATTCTAAAGGCTTAGAATGGTATAGGAATGTGTAATGGGACTTATAATAACCATTAGAATGATCCTAAACAATGCTTGAGTCCCCAAGGGACGTAGAGGGTGTACCATAAGTCCTTGGAGGTTCGAACAAGTGTAGAATGGTTAAGAGAGTATTCTAAAGGCTTAGAATGGTCTTGGAATGTGTATTAGGACTTATAAGAACCATTAGAATGATCCTAAACATTGCTCTAGTCCCCAAGGGACGTAGAGGGTGCAACATGAGTCTCTGGAGGTTCTAATAAGTGTAGAATGGTTAAGAGAGTATTCTAAAGGGTTAGAATGGTCTAGGAATGTGTACTAGGACTTATAATAACCATTAGAATGATCCTAAACATTGCATGGTACCCCAAGGGATGTAGAGGGTGTAGCATGAGTCCTTGGAGGTTCTAACAAATGTAGAATGGTTAAGAGAGTATTCTAAAGGCTTAGAATGGTCTAGGAATGTGTATTAGGACTTATAATAACCATTAGAATGATCCTTAACATTGCATGGTACCCCAAGGGAAGTAGAGGGTGTAGCATGAGTCCTTGGAGGTTCTAACAAGTGTAGAATGGTTAAGAGAGTGTTCTAAAGGCTTAGAATGGTCTAGGAATGTGTATTGGGGCTTATAATAACCATTAGAATGATTCTAAACATTGCATGGTACCACAAGGGACGTAGAGGGTGTAGCATGAGTCCTTGGAGGTTCTAACAAGTGTAGAATGGTTAAGAGAGTGTTCTAAAGGCTTATAATGGTGTAGGAATGTGTATTAGGACATATAATAACCATTAGAATGATCCTTAACATTGCATGGTACCCCAAGGGACGTAGAGGGTGTACCCTGAATCCTTGGAGGTTCTAACAAGTGTAGAATGGTTAAGATAGTATTCTAAAGGCTTAGAATGGTCTAGGAATGTGTATTAGGACTTATAATAACCATTAGAATGATCCTAAACAATGCATGGTACCCCAAGGGATGTAGAGGGTGTAGCATGAGTCCTTGTAGGTTCTAGCAAGTGTAAAATGGTTAAGGGAGTATTCTAAAGGCTTAGAATGGTCTAGGAATGTGTATTAGGACTTATAAGAACCATTAGAATGATCCTAAACATTGTTCGAGTCCCCAAGGGACATAGAGGGTGTAGCATGAGTCCTTGGAGGTTCTAATAAGTGTAGAATGGTTAAGAGAGTATTCTAAAGGCTTAGAATGGTCTAGGAATGTGTTTTAGGACTTATATGAACCATTAGAATGATCCTAAACATTGAATGGTACCCCATGGGCCGTAGAGGGTGTACCATGAGTCCTTGGAGGTTCTAACAAGTGTAGAATGTTTAAGACAGTATTCTAAAGGCTTAGAATGGTCTAGGAATGTGTAATAGGACTTATAATAACCATTAGAATGATCCTAAACAATGCTTGAGTCCCCAAGGGACGTAGAGGGTGTACCATGAGTCCTTAGAGGTTCGAACAAGTGTAGAATGGTTAAGAGAGTATTCTAAAGGCTTAGAATGGTCTTGGAATGTGTATTAGGACTTATAAGAACCATTGGAATGATCCTAAACATTGCTCGAGTCCCCAAGGGACATAGAGGGTGTAGCATGAGTCCTTGGAGGTTCTAATAAGTGTAGAATGGTTAAGAGAGTATTCTAAAGGCTTAGAATGGTCTAGGAATGTGTGCTAGGACTTATAAGAACCATTAGAATGATCCTAAACATTGCATGGTACCCCAAGGGATGTAGAGGGTGTAGCATGAGTCCTTGGAGGTTCTAACAAGTGTAGAATGGTTAAGAGAGTATTCTAAAGGCTTAGAATGGTCTAGGAATGTGTAATAGGACTTATAATAACCATTAGAATGATCCTAAACAATGCTTGAGTCCCCAAGGGACGTAGAGGGTGTACCATAAGTCCTTGGAGGTTCAAATAAGTGTAGAATGGTTAAGAGAGTATTCTAAAGGCTTAGAATGGTCTTGGAATGTGTATTAGGACTTATAAGAACCATTAGAATGATCCTAAACATTGCTCTAGTCCCCAAGGGACGTAGAGGGTGCAGCATGAGTCTCTGGAGGTTCTAATAAGTGTAGAATGGTTAAGAGAGTATTCTAAAGGCTTAGAATGGTCTAGGAATGTGTACTAGGACTTATAATAACCATTAGAATGATCCTAAACATTGCATGGTACCCCAAGGGATGTAGAGGGTGTAGCATGAGTCCTTGGAGGTTCTAACAAGTGTAGAATGGTTAAGAGAGTATTCTAAAGGCTTAGAATGGTCTAGGAATGTGTATTAGGACTTATAATAACCATTAGAATGATCCTTAACATTGCATGGTACCCCAAGGGAAGTAGAGGGTGTAGCATGAGTCCTTGGAGGTTCTAACAAGTGTAGAATGGTTAAGAGAGTGTTCTAAAGGCTTAGAATGGTCTCGGAATGTGTATTAGGGCTTATAATAACCATTAGAATGATCCTAAACATTGCATGGTACCACAAGGGACGTAGAGGGTGTAGCATGAGTCCTTGGAGGTTCTAACAAGTGTAGAATGGTTAAGAGAGTGTTCTAAAGGCTTATAATGGTGTAGGAATGTGTATTAGGACATATAATAACCATTAGAATGATCCTTAACATTGCATGGTACCCCAAGGGACGTAGAGGGTGTACCCTGAATCGTTGGAGGTTCTAACAAGTGTAGAATGGTTAAGATAGTATTCTAAAGGCTTAGAATGGTCTAGGAATGTGTATTAGGACTTATAATAACCATTAGAATGATCCTAAACAATGCATGGTACCCCAAGGGATGTAGAGGGTGTAGCATGAGTCCTTGTAGGTTCTAACAAGTGTAAAATGGTTAAGGGAGTATTCTAAAGGCTTAGAATGGTCTAGGAATGTGTATTAGGACTTATAAGAACCATTAGAATGATCCTAAACATTGTTCGAGTCCCCAAGGGACATAGAGGGTGTAGCATGAGTCCTTGGAGGTTCTAATAAGTGTAGAATGGTTAAGAGAGTATTCTAAAGGCTTAGAATGGTCTAGGAATGTGTATTAGGACTTATATGAACCATTAGAATGATCCTAAACATTGCATGGTACCCCATGGGACGTAGAGGGTGTACCATGAGTCCTTGGAGGTTCTAACAAGTGTAGAATGTTTAAGACAGTATTCTAAAGGCTTAGAATGGTCTAGGAATGTGTAATAGGACTTATAATAACCATTAGAATGATCCTAAACAATGCTTGAGTCCCCAAGGGACGTAGAGGGTGTACCATGAGTCCTTGGAGGTTCTAACAAGTGTAGAATGGTTAAGATGGTTAAGAGAGTATTCTAAAGGCTTAGAATGGTCTAGGAATGTGTATTAGGACTTATAATAACCATTAGAATGATCCTTAACATTGCACGGTACCCCAATGGACGTAGAGGGTGTACCATGAGTCCTTGGAGGTTCTAATAAGTGTAGAATGGTTAAGAGAGTATTCTAAAGGCTTAGAATGGTCTTGGAATGTTCATTAGGACTTATAAGAACCATTAGAATGATCCTAAACATTGCTCTAGTCCCCAAGGGACGTAGAGGGTG
Source organism: Crotalaria pallida (assembly GCA_037953625.1). Classification (NCBI taxonomy): domain Eukaryota; kingdom Viridiplantae; phylum Streptophyta; class Magnoliopsida; order Fabales; family Fabaceae; genus Crotalaria; species Crotalaria pallida. The sequence goes on along the minus strand of CM075655.1, from coordinate 58,412,559 downwards.
CAGCATGAGTCCTTGGAGGTTCTAATAAGTGTAGAATGGTTAAGAGAGTATTCTAAAGGCTTAGAATGGTCTAGGAATGTGTACTAGGACTTATAATAACCATTAGAATGATCCTAAACATTGCATGGTACCCCAAGGGACGTAGAGGGTGTACCATGAGTCCTTGGAGGTTCTAACAAGTGTAGAATGGTTAAGAGAGTATTCTAAAGGCTTAGAATGGTCTAGGAATGTGTAATAGGACATATAATAACCATTAGAATGATCCTAAACATTGCATGGTACCCCAAGGGACGTAGAGGGTGTACCATGAGTCCTTGGAGGTTCTAATAAGTGTAGAATGGTTAAGAGAGTATTCTAAAGGCTTAGAATGGTCTTGGAATGTGTATTAGGACTTATAAGAACCATTAGAATGATCCTAAACATTGCTCTAGTCCCCAAGGGACGTAGAGGGTGCAGCATGAGTCCTTGGAGGTTCTAATAAGTGTAGAATGGTTAAGAGAGTATTCTAAAGGCTTAGAATGGTCTCGGAATGTGTAATAGGACTTATAATAACCATTAGAATGATCCTAAACATTGCATGGTACCCCAAGGGACGTAGAGGGTTTACCATGAGTCCTTGGAGGTTCTAACAAGTGTAGAATGGTTAAGAGAGTATTCTAAAGGCTTAGAATGGTCTAGGAATGTGTAATAGGACTTATAATAACCATTAGAATGATCCTAAACATTGCATGGTACCCCAAGGGACATAGAGGGTGTACCATGAGTCCTTGGAGGTTCTAACAAGTGTAGAATGGTTAAGATGGTTAAGAGAGTATTCTAAAGGCTTAGAATGGTCTAGGAATGTGTATTACGACTTATAATAACCATTAGAATGATCCTTAACATTGCATGGTACCCCAATGGACGTAGAGGGTGTACCATGAGTCCTTGGAGGTTCTAATAAGTGTAGAATGGTTAAGAGAGTATTCTAAAGGCTTAGAATGGTCTTGGAATGTTCATTAGGACTTATAAGAACCATTAGAATGATCCTAAACATTGCTCTAGTCCCCAAGGGACGTAGAGGGTGCAGCATGAGTCCTTGGAGGTTCTAATAAGTGTAGAATGGTTAAGAGAGTATTCTAAAGGCTTAGAATGGTCTAGGAATGTGTACTAGGACTTATAATAACCATTAGAATGATCCTAAACATTGCATGGTACCCCAAGGGATGTAGAGGGTGTAGCATGAGTCCTTGGAGGTTCTAACAAGTGTAGAATGGTTAAGAGAGTATTTTAAAGGCTTAGAATGGTCTAGGAATGTGTAATAGGACTTATAATAACCATTAGAATGATCCTAAACAATTCTTGAGTCCCCAAGGGACGTAGAGGGTGTACCATAAGTCCTTGGAGGTTCGAACAAGTTTAGAATGGTTAAGAGAGTATTCTAAAGGCTTAGAATGGTCTTGGAATGTGTATTACGACTTATAAGAACCATTAGAATGATCCTAAACATTGCTCTAGTCCCCAAGGGACGTAGAGGGTGCAGCATGAGTCCTTGGAGGTTCTAATAAGTGTAGAATGGTTAAGAGAGTATTCTAAAGGCTTAGAATGGTCTAGGAATGTGTACTAGGACTTATAATAACCATTAGAATGATCCTAAACATTGCATGGTACCCCAAGGGACGTAGAGGGTGTACCATGAGTCCTTGGAGGTTCTAACAAGTGTAGAATGGTTAAGAGAGTATTCTAAAGGCTTAGAATGGTCTAGGAATGTGTAATAGGACTTATAATAACCATTAGAATGATCCTAAACAATTCTTGAGTCCCCAAGGGACGTAGAGGGTGTACCATAAGTCCTTGGAGGTTCGAACAAGTGTAGAATGGTTAAGAGAGTATTCTAAAGGCTTAGAATGGTCTTGGAATGTGTATTAGGACTTATAGGAACCATTGGAATGATCCTAAACATTGCTCGAGTCCCCAAGGGACGTAGAGGGTGCAGCATGAGTCCTTGGAAGTTCTAACAAGTGTAGAATGGTTAAGAGAGTATTCTAAAGGCTTAGAATGGTCTAGGAATGTGTATTAGGACTTATAATAACCATTAGAATGATCTTAAACATTGCACGGTACCCCAAGGGACGTAGAGGGTGTACCATGAGTCCTTGGAGGTTCTAATAAGTGTAGAAAGGTTAAGAGAGTATTCTAAAGGCTTAGAATGGTCTAGGAATGTGTAATAGGACTTATAATAACCATTAGAATGATCCTAATTAATGCTTGAGTCCCCAAGGGACGTAGAGGGTGTACCATGATTCCTTGGAGGTTCTAACAAGTGTAGAATGGTTAAGAGAGTATTCTAAAGGCTTAGAATGGTCTAGGAATGTGTATTAGGACTTATAGGAACCATTGGAATGATCCTAAACATTGCTCGAGTCCCCAAGGGACGTAGAGGGTGCAGCATGAGTCCTTGGAAGTTCTAACAAGTGTAGAATGGTTAAGAGAGTATTCTAAAGGCTTAGAATGGTATAGGAATGTGTAATAGGACTTATAATAACTATTAGAATGATCCTAAACAATGCTTGAGTCCCCAAGGGACGTAGAGGGTGTACCATAAGTCCTTGGAGGTTCGAACAAGTGTAGAATGGTTAAGAGAGTATTCTAAAGGCTTAGAATGGTCTAGGAATGTGTAATAGGACTTATAATAACCATTAGAATGATCCTAAACATTGCATGGTACCCCAAGGGATGTAGAGGGTGTAGCATGAGTCCTTGGAGGTTCTAACAAGTGTAGAATGATTAAGAGAGTATTCTAATGGCTTAGAAGTGTCTAGGAATGTGTATTAGGACTTATAATAACCGTTAGAATGATCCTAAACATTGCTCTATTCCCCAAGGGACGTAGAGGGTGCAGCACGAGTCCTTGGAGGTTCTAATAAGTGTAGAATGGTTAAGAGAGTATTCTAAAGGCTTAGAATGGTCTTGGAATGTACATTAGGACTTATAAGAACCATTAGAATGATCCTAAAAATTGCTCTAGTCCCCAAGGGACGTAGAGGGTGCAGCATGAGTCCTTGGAGGTTCTAGTAAGTGTAGAATGGTTAAGAGAGTATTCTAAAGGCTTAGAATGGTCTAGGAATGTGTACTAGGACTTATAATAACCATTAGAATGATCATAAACATTGCATGGTACCCCAAGGGATGTAGAGGGTGTAGCATGAGTCCTTGGAGGTTCTAACAAGTGTAGAATGATTAATAGAGTATTCTAAAGGCTTAGAAGTGTCTAGGAATGTGTACTACGACTTATAATAACCATTAGAATGATCCTAAACATTGCATGGTACCCCAAGGGATGTAGAGGGTGTAGCATGAGTCCTTGTAAGTTATTAACAGGTGTAGAATGGTTAAGAGAATTCTAAAGGCTTAGATTGGTCTAGGAATGTGTATTAGGACTTATAAGAACCATTAGAATGATCCTAAACATTGCTCGAGTCCCCACGGGACATAGAGGGTGTAGCATGAGTCCTTGGAGGTTCTAATAAGTGTCGAATGGTTAAGAGAGGTTTCTTAAGGATTAGAATGGTCTAGGAATGTGTATTAGGACTTATAAGAACCATTAGAATGATCCTAAACATTGCATGGTACCACAAGGGACGTAGAGGGTGTAGCATGAGTCCTTGGAGGTTCTAACAAGTGTAGAATGGTTAAGAGAGTGTTCTAAAGGCTTATAATGGTGTAGGAATGTGTATTAGGACATATAATAACCATTAGAATGATCCTTAACATTGCATGGTACCCCAAGGGACGTAGAGGGTGTACCCTGAATCCTTGGAGGTTCTAACAAGTGTAGAATGGTTAAGAGAGTGTTCTAAAGGCTTATAATGGTGTAGGAATGTGTATTAGGACATATAATAACCATTAGAATGATCCTTAACATTGCATGGTACCCCAAGGGACGTAGAGGGTGTACCCTGAATCCTTGGAGGTTCTAACAAGTGTAGAATGGTTAAGAGAGTATTCTAAAGGCTTAGAATGGTCTAGGAATGTGTATTAGGACTTATAATAACCATTAGAATGATCCTAAACAATGCATGGTACCCCAAGGGATGTAGAGGTTGTAGCATGAGTCCTTGTAGGTTTTAACAAGTATAAAATGGTTAAGGGAGTATTCTAAAGGCTTAGAATGGTCTAGGAATTTGTATTAGGACTTATAAGAACCATTAGAATGATCCTAAACATTGTTCGAGTCCCCACGGGACATAGAGGGTGTAGCATGAGTCCTTGGAGGTTCTAATAAGTGTAGAATGGTTAAGAGAGTATTCTAAAGGCTTAGAATGGTCTAGGAATGTGTATTAGGACTTATATGAACCATTAGAATGATCCTAAACATTGCATGGTACCCCATGGGACGTAGAGGGTGTACCATGAGTCCTTGGAGGTTCTAACAAGTGTAGAATGTTTAAGAGAGTATTCTAAAGGCTTAGAATGGTCTAGGAATGTGTAATAGGACTTATAATAACCATTAGAATGATCCTAAACAATGCTTGAGTCCCCAAGGGACGTAGAGGGTGTACCATGAGTCCTTGTAGGTTCTAACAAGTGTAGAATGGTTAAGAGAGTATTCTAAAGGCTTAGAATGGTCTAGGAATGTGTATTAGGACTTATAATAACCATTAGAATGATCCTTAACATTGCATGGTACCCCAAGGGACGTAGAGGCTGTACCATGAGTCCTTGGAGGTTCTAATAAGTGTAGAATGGTTAAGAGAGTATTCTAAAGGCTTAAAATGGTCTTGGAATGTGTATTAGGACTTACAAGAACCATTAGATTGATCCTAAACATTGCTCTAGTCCTCGAGGGACGTAGAGGGTGCAGCATGAGTCCTTGGAGGTTCTAATAAGTGTAGAATGGTTAAGAGAGTATTCTAAAGGCTTAGAATGGTCTAGGAATGTGTACTAGGACTTATAATAACCATTAGAATGATCCTAAACATTGCATGGTACCCAAAGGGATGTAGAGGGTGTAGCATGAGTCCTTGGAGGTTCTAACAAGTGTAGAATGATTAATAGAGTATTCTAAAGGCTTAGAATGGTCTAGGAATGTGTACTAGGACTTATAATAACAATTAGAATGATCCTAAACATTGCATGGTACCCCAGGGGATGTAGAGGGTGTAGCATGAGTCCTTGTAAGTTTTTAACAAGTGTAGAATGGTTAAGAGAATTCTAAAGGCTTAGATTGGTCTAGGAATGTGTATTAGGACTTATAAGAACCATTAGAATGATCCTAAACATTGCTCGAGTCCCCAAGGGACATAGACGGTGTAGCATGAGTCCTTGGAGGTTCTAATAAGTGTCGAATGGTTAAGAGAGGTTTCTTAAGGCTTAGAATGGTCTAGGAATGTGTATTAGGACTTATAAGAACCATTAGAATGATCCTAAACATTGCATGGTACCACAAGGGACGTAGAGGGTGTAGCATGAGTCCTTGGAGGTTCTAACAAGTGTAGAATGGTTAAGAGAGTGTTCTAAAGGCTTATAATGGTGTAGGAATGTGTATTAGGACATATAATAACCATTAGAATTATCCTTAACATTGCATGGTACCCCAAGGGACGTAGAGGGTGTACCCTGAATCCTTGGAGGTTCTAACAAGTGTAGAATGGTTAAGAGAGTGTTCTAAAGGCTTATAATGGTGTAGGAATGTGTATTAGGACATATAATAACCATTAGAATGATCCTTAACATTGCATGGTACCCCAAGGGACGTAGAGGGTGTCCCCTGAATCCTTGGAGGTTCTAACAAGTGTAGAATGGTTAAGAGAGTATTCTAAAGGCTTAGAATGGTCTAGGAATGTGTATTAGGACTTATAATAACCATTAGAATGATCCTAAACAATGCATGGTACCCCAAGGGATGTAGAGGTTGTAGCATGAGTCCTTGTAGGTTCTAACAAGTGTAAAATGGTTAAGGGAGTATTCTAAAGGCTTAGAATGGTCTAGGAATTTGTATTAGGACTTATAAGAACCATTAGAATGATCCTAAACATTGTTCGAGTCCCCAAGGGACATAGAGGGTGTAGCATGAGTCCTTGGAGGTTCTAATAAGTGTAGAATGGTTAAGAGAGTATTCTAAAGGCTTAGAATGGTCTAGGAATGTGTATTAGGACTTATATGAACCATTAGAATGATCCTAAACATTGCATGGTACCCCATGGGACGTAGAGGGTGTACCATGAGTCCTTGGAGGTTCTAACAAGTGTAGAATGTTTAAGAGAGTATTCTAAAGGCTTAGAATGGTCTAGGAATGTGTAATAGGACTTATAATAACCATTAGAATGATCCTAAACAATGCTTGAGTCCCCAAGGGACGTAGAGGGTGTACCATGAGTCCTTGTAGGTTCTAACAAGTGTAGAATGGTTAAGAGAGTATTCTAAAGGCTTAGAATGGTCTAGGAATGTGTATTAGGACTTATAATAACCTTTAGAATGATCCTTAACATTGCGTGGTACCCCAAGGGACGTAGAGGGTGTACCATGAGTCCTTGGAGGTTCTAATAAGTGTAGAATGGTTAAGAGAGTATTCTAAAGGCTTAAAATGGTCTTGGAATGTGTATTAGGACTTACAAGAACCATTAGAATGATCCTAAACATTGCTCTAGTCCTCAAGGGACGTAGAGGGTGCAGCATGAGTCCTTGGAGGTTCTAATAAGTGTAGAATGGTTAAGAGAGTATTCTAAAGGCTTAGTGATGAGCATTTTATTTCCCATTATTCATTGCATTATTTTACTCCTATTATTGATACTTGTTGCCCATTTGACATTGATTAGCTTGATTTAGTGATTTTGAGTTTATTGGACTAATATTCCGAATATTGTTTAATTTGGGATTATTTAGCCTAATTAATTCTATTTCTATTTTCAGGTAATATTTGGCACAAGGACACTTTGGGATGTTTGGAAATGAAGATTGAAGCATTGAAGTGAAGATTGTAATTTGCATTTAGGTCCCTTTTTAATTGTAATGTTCAGAATAGTGTTTCTTAGGACTTGGGCCCATGTTTTAGGCCCATTTTCATGACTAAAGAGGGGAAATTCGTGTAACCCCCAAGACATACTCCCATTTCAGATTTCTCACTCTCTCTCTAGGTTAGGACTTCTCTCTTGGCTCTCCCAAGTGGTGGTGGCTGCTAGGGTTTTGTTCTTCCCCATTTCTACTCGTTTTTCTTCATTTATGGCCATGGAAGGCTAGACTTCAAGGGTTAATCCCTTTGGTATTGTATTATCTACTCTTGAGCTCTTGTTATTAATGCAATTTCATTTTCTCTTCTCTGTTTTCATGTTTATCGATGTGTAGTGGTTTGCTTAATTCCATTTCGTAGAGATAATACATGAATATAAATGCTTAATTTGTATTAACTCGTAAAAACTCCAATTCTGGTTTCTGATGCTTAATTAGAAGTTAGGGTTTGGAGTGATAACTGAATTTTCGCTTAGTATTTGGTTATCACGAGTTGGACAGAGGAGAGGAGAGGAATCGATCTTTAGTGAGCTAGGATTGAGTAGTGCACGTAGCCAAAGGGGTTTGCCCGCTTTTGTTTCTGATTTTCTTAGTTTTTATATTCTGTTTATGTTTTGTTCTTCACATTTGTCACACACAAAACCCCCCCCCCCCCATTTTACTGCACACTACGTGTTTGATACTTTGCCTAGACCGATATTCGCTGGGAAACGACCTAGGATCACCTTCCTAGTACTACAGAATAAACACCTTTTATTTTGATCGGGTACGGCCTCGATCAAAAATTTGGCGCCGCTGCCGGGGACTATCGGTTCTTGCCAAAGATCATACAGTAGTTAATTAGATTAGTTAGTGTAGTTAGTGTGTGAATAAGCATTCTGATAACTGATTGAAAGTTGCCATGTTTGCTGATTTGCTGTTCTGCACAACTGATGCTATTCTAGTGATTCTGTGAGTGCCATTCAACATAGCTGCGGGTGGAATTTTTGCACGAAAATTGGTATCCACACTTGTTTCATCATATATTAGTGTTTTGATGCATCACAGACACTCAGATATGCACTGGTTGTGAGTTCCAGAAAAATTTTCCAAGTTTCAGCAGCACTTACTATAAATAGGCATAACTTTTGATCAGGTTGTCGGAATTGGACGAATTTTATATCAAATCGAAGGGAATTTTCTGAATAATCTGATTTTTCTCACTTCGTCAGAAAACCCCTTCGTTTGGATCCTGAAAAAGCCTGTTTACTATTTCTTTTTTATTTTACAAGTTCTATTTTCTTAGTTTTTGGTCACTGTTTTAATTCTTTGACTTGGTTCCCTTTTGAATTTTGTCCTCAAACTTTCTGTGATATGTTTTCATGATTTTAGGGTCCTGAAAAAAATAAAGAAAAAAATTTTAAAAAATAATAAATTTTGTTGCCGATTTTGGTCATGCATATCTGTTACAGTATGCTATGGTTGATGCTGTTCTGTTCAGTACATGACTAGGGGCAACCCAAGTTATTTGCATCCTTATAACCCTGAAATTGATAGAACTTATCACAGATTAGTTAGACAAAATAGGAATCAGTCATTAGGTAGTGAGTCAGAGTCATCTTATAGTCCATCTAATTCTGATTCTGTTTCTATTTCTTCTATTCCTTCTACTTTTATTCAATCTGATTCTATACATTGTGATAACATGGCTCAACCCCCACCAAGGGAAAGGACACTTAGGGAGCTGGCTGCACCTGACTTCACTATTGAAGACTCGTGTATCCGGTATCCTGATGAGGATGTTCCTTTTGAGCTTAGAACAGGACTAATCCATTTGTTGCCCAAGTTTCATGGTCTTGCAGGTGAGGATCCTCATAAGCATCTCAAGAAATTCCATATAGTGTGCACCACAATGAAACCACATGATGTGCAAGAGGATCATGTCTGTCTCAGAGCATTTCCACATTCCTTAGAGGGTCTAGCACAAGATTGGTTATCTGACTTGGCCCCTGGTTCCATCACAAGCTGGGATGACTTGAAGAGGGCATTTCTAGAAAAATTCTTCCCTGCAAATAGGACCACTGCAATCAGAAAGGAAATTTCTGGTATCAGGCAACAACATGGAGAGAGTCTCTATGATTATTGGGAGAGATTCAAGAGGTTGTGTGCTTCCTGCCCTCACCATCAGATCTCAGAGCAGCTTCTCATCCAGTACTTTTATGAAGGTCTCAACTTCATGGAAAGAAACATGGTAGATGCTGCAAGTGGTGGTACATTGGGAGATATGACACCCTTACAAGCCAGGAGCAAAATTGAGAAGATGGCTTCCAATTGTCAACAATTCCATGCAAGAAGCAACAGTGATGCAATAGTTGTGAGGGATGTAAATGATGTTGGTGCAGACTCGGGCAAGGTTGAGAAGCTTGAGCAGAAAATTGATTCTCTCACAACATTGGTCACACAATTGGCTGTCAATCAGAAAAAGATGATACTTCCTGCTAGAGTGTGTGGCATATGCACATCCATTGAGCACCACACAGATGCATGCCCTTCCCTTCAGCAGCAACAGCCGATGACAAGTGGTGACCAACCCGAGGCCTATGCAGCAAACATATACAACAATAGAGGCCCACAACAACATAATCATGACCTCTCTTCCAATAGATACAACCCTGGATGGAGGAACCATCCCAATCTGAAGTGGTCTGATCAACAACAACAACCTCCTCCTAATGTTCCATTTCAGAACACCGCTGGACCGAGTAGACCACCATATGTACCTCCTCCAATCCAGCAGCAAAGGCAACAACAACAGCAGCAAGTGGTTCATCCTGCACCATCAGCCCCTCCATCCAACCAACCTACCTTGGAGGAGTTGGTGAGGCAAATGACCATGCAAAACCTCCAATTTCAACAAGAGACTAGAGCATCCATTCAGAGACAAGAGGCATCCATTCAGACTTTGACAAATCAGATGGGTCAAATGGCAACTTCTCTCAACAACTTGCAATCTCAAAATTCTGACAAGTTGCCATCCCAAACTGTGATCAACCCTCAGAATCAGAATGTGAGTGCCATCAACCTGAGGTCGGGAAAGCAGATTGTCACACCCACACCACAACCTCACCTCAACAATGATGCTCTAGCTTCCTCTAAAGGGAAGAGCCAAGTGGTAGATGAAGGTGAGCATGCTAGCACCAAAGAGAATCATCCAACTCAACCCTCCTCGACTTCAACCACAAGCCCTGCTGTTGTCCTACAACCTCCTCCTGTTCCTCTTCCATTCCCACCAAGAGTGCCTCAAAACAAAAGGGTGGAAGAGGTGGACAAGGACATTCTTGACACATTCAGGAAGGTGGAAGTCAACATACCCCTTCTTGATGCAATAAAACAGATTCCAAGGTATGCGAAGTTCCTTAAGGAGTTGTGCACTCATAAGAGAAGACTCAAGGGCAATGAGAGGATAAGCATGGGAAGGAATGTCTCCGCTCTCATCGGTAAACCTATCCCTCACATTCCTGAAAAATGTAAGGATCCTGGAACTTTCTCTATACCTTGCATCATAGGCAATGTTAAGTTTGAAAATGCTATGCTAGATTTAGGAGCATCAATAAATGTCATGCCTATGTCTGTTTTTAAGTCTCTTTCTCTTGGACCTCTTCAACCTACGGGTGTGGTGATTCAATTGGCAAATAGAAGTACTGCCCACCCCGCAGGTTTGATAGAGGATGTCTTGGTTCGGGTTGAAGAGTTGATCTTCCCTGCTGATTTTTACATACTTGATATGGAAGATGACTCTCCCCGTAATGCTGTTCCTATTATTTTGGGGAGGCCATTTTTGAAAACAGCCCGAACCAAGATAGATGTGCATTCAGGTTCACTTTCCATGGAGTTTGATGGCAGTGTGATCCGATTTGACATTTTCCATGCTATGAAACATTTTCCTGAGGATCACTCTGTTTTCCATATGGACTTGCTCGATGATTTGATAGATGAGCATATGCTTGACTTTTTGCATCATGATTTTGAATTGCCATCTTTCACTGATTCATTTACTTGTCCATCATGCACTAACTCTGGATGGTGCACCGCATGCACTGAAATAGCCCAGTTTTTAGACTCTGCTACTGCATCTGATGATTCATATGTTATAGATTCAGATTATGCTAACCCTAACCCCATATCTGTTATGCATGAGTCTGATTTACTTGTTCAGGTGCAGGCAGCAGAATCCATTTCTGCTGTCCCTTTAGTTCCATCTATTATGCAGGCACCCTCATTGGACCTGAAGCCCCTCCCTCCTCATCTCAAATATGCTTACTTGGAGGATGAGCAGAAACTCCCAGTGATCATCTCTACCTCACTTTCTGTTGATCAAGAGGAGAAACTGCTGGATGTGATAAGAAAGAATAAGAGGGCAATTGGATGGACTTTAGCGGATATTCCTGGAATTAGCCCCTCCATGTGCATGCACCGCATTTTGTTGGAGGATGGGGCTAAACCAGTGAGACAACCCCAAAGACGATTGAACCCCCAGATTCTTGATGTGGTTAAGAAAGAGGTCACCAAGCTGCTCCAAGCGGGTATCATCTACCCAATTTCAGATAGCACTTGGGTGAGCCCGGTGCAAGTTGTCCCCAAGAAGTCTGGTGTCACAGTTGTCAAAAATGAGAAGGATGAGCTGATTCCCACTAGAGTGCAGAACAGTTGGAGAGTCTGCATTGATTACAGAAAGCTCAACCAGGCGACTCGCAAGGATCATTTCCCTCTCCCCTTCATTGATCAGATGTTGGAGCGCCTGGCAGGTAAATCTCATTATTGCTTCTTAGATGGATTCTCTGGTTATTTTCAAATTTGTATTGCACCAGAGGACCAACATAAGACCACATTTACCTGTCCTTTTGGCACATTTGCATATAGAAAGATGCCTTTTGGCCTATGCAATGCTCCTGCCACATTTCAAAGATGTATGATGAGTATTTTCGCTGACTTGCTCGAGCATTGCATAGAGGTCTTCATGGATGATTTTAGTGTTTATGGCTCCTCATTTGATGCATGTCTTGATAATTTGACTAAGGTGCTTAACAGGTGCATTGAGACTAACCTTGTCTTGAATTTTGAAAAATGCCACTTCATGGTAGAACAAGGCATAGTCTTAGGGCACATTGTTTCGCACAAGGGCATAGAAGTTGACCCTGCTAAGCTGCATGTAATATCACATTTGCCTTACCCCTCTTGCGTGCGAGAGGTGCGTTCTTTTCTTGGTCATGCAGGTTTCTATCGCAGGTTTATTCAGAACTTTAGCAACATTGCCCTTCCTCTTTCCAAGTTGCTTCAAAAGGATGCCCCATGGGAATTTGGAGACCAATGCAAGAGGGCATTTGATGAATTGAAGAAAGCACTAACCACCACTCCCATCATCCAACCACCTGATTGGACCCTCCCATTTGAGCTCATGACTGATGCTTCAAATTATGCTTTGGGAGCAGTTCTCTCCCAAAGGGTTGGTAAGCTGTCGCATGTGATTTATTATGCTTCTAGGACTTTAGATGCAGCACAGGTTAATTACACAACAACTGAAAAAGAACTTTTGGCTATTGTTTTTGCACTTGACAAATTTAGATCATATTTGCTTGGTTCTAAGGTTGTAGTGTACACTGATCATGCTGCTCTGAAGTATCTTTTGAAAAAGACAGATTCCAAACCTAGGTTGATTAGGTGGATGTTGCTCCTCCAGGAGTTTGATCTTGAGATTCAGGATCGGAGTGGTGCGCATAACCTTGTCGCAGACCACTTGAGCAGGATAGAGAGAGAGGAGGATGCATTTCCTATCCGGGATGACTTCCCGGATGAGCAGCTTTTATCTTTACATGTTTCCCATCCCCTTCCCCAAACTCCTTGGTTTGCAGACATTGTTAATTATCTCGTTGCTTCTGTTTTTCCTGCCTTGGCATCCAAAGCTCAAAGAGACAAATTAAAGAGCGATGCCAAGCATTATGTATGGGATGACCCCTATTTATGGCGTTTTTGCAGTGATCAGGTCATTCGCAGGTGCATTCCAGACCAGGAGATCCAATCGGTTCTCCAATTTTGCCATGCTTCACCAGTGGGAGGCCACCTTGGTACTCAAAGGACAGCACGAAAGGTGCTGGATTCTGGATTTTATTGGCCTACCATTTTCAAGGATGCGAGCAACATCTGCAGCTCGTGTGAGCAGTGTCAAAGAGCAGGAGGCGCCCTATCTTGGAGGCAACAGATGCCGCAACAACCTATGTTGTTTTGTGAGGTGTTTGACGTCTGGGGTATAGATTTCATGGGCCCCTTTCCTGTTTCTTTTGGTTTTTATTATATCTTACTTGCTGTGGATTACGTATCCAAATGGGTGGAAGCTAAGGCCACCAGGACTAATGATGCTCAGGTTGTTGTAGATTTTGTCAGGTCTAATATCCTTTGCAGGTTTGGCATACCTAGAGCCATAGTCAGTGACCAAGGCACACACTTCTGCAATAGATCCATGCAAGCTTTGCTCAAGAAGTATGGGGTTGTGCACAAAGTTTCTACACCCTATCACCCCCAAACCAACGGGCAAGCTGAGATTTCAAATAGAGAGATCAAGCGGATTTTGGAGAAGATGGTGAAGCCTAATAGAAAGGATTGGAGCACACGATTGGAGGATGCTCTGTGGGCCCATCGGACCGCTTACAAGGCACCCATAGGGATGTCACCCTATCGGGTTGTCTTTGGTAAGGCGTGCCACCTGCCTGTGGAGATAGAGCACCGTGCATATTGGGCTGTGAAGCAATGTAACTTAGCTCTTGATCAAGCGGGTGAGGAGAGGAAGCTGCAGTTGAGTGAGCTAGATGAGATCCGCTTGGAGGCCTATGAGAACTCCAAATTCTACAAAGAGAAGACCAAGAAGCTTCATGATAACTCCATTTCCAGAAAGGAGTTCTTGGTTGGTCAAAAAGTTTTGCTCTACAACTCTAGGCTTGGACTCATGAGTGGAAAGCTCCGCTCTAAATGGATTGGACCGTTTGTAGTCACCCAAGTGTTTCCTTATGGCACTGTGGAGATCAAGAGTGAGTCCACGAACAAGAGCTTCAAAGTCAATGGCCACCGACTCAAGCCTTTCCTAACCACCCCTTCTTTGGATGATGCACCTGTGGAGGAGGCCTCATTGGTCGACCCCACTTTTGAACAACCATGACTTAGGGAGTCTCCTTTTCTCCTTCCTTACTCTTTTTATTACACTTGTCTATATCTGTCTGATTCTGCTATTTGTGTTCCATTGAGGACAATGTGTGATTTAAGTGTGGGGGGAGAGTAGTTTAGGTTGCATATTTTGCTTTGATTTTTTTTTTAGGTTTTGCTTAGTTTTGGGCATTTTCTTGCATGTTTTTGCTTCATTTTAGTAGAGTTTTGGTATCTCGTGTCTGAATTCATGCATTTCTGTGTGTAAAGTTGCTTTTGATAATTAAGAGGTGGTAACACTGTGATAGAATTGTCCCTTTTGTGAGGATTTGAGCCTTAATTGTGGGTGGATTGCTATATATGCCACCTAATTTTCTTTCATGTGTGATTGCACTCTGGATTACTTGCACTCTAGAACTTGACTTGACTCTTGTTGATACTTGATTGCTCATGCACATTTTGAAATGATTTAGGCACTTTCTTTCTTGAATAAGCTACTAGCCATATGAGCCTACCTTGAATGAATGTATCCTTTGCTAGCCCCTTTGAGCCTTTTTATCCCTTTCCTTGTTCTTTAGCTCATTACAAGCCTATGACTGAAAAACCATGATTGTCCTAACCTTAGGGAATTTTGGAGCTTTGGAATTGTTTTGGGAATGGGTATTAGGTAAGAAGTATGCTTTATGCTTTAATTGGTTGAGTTCTTGGTTTTGCCTCATTGGTTGTTATAGTTATGGCTTCATCTTCATGCCATTTGTGTTGTTTCTTCTTTTCTTTTTGTATATCTCTCAAAAACAAAAAAAAATAGAAGACAAAAATACAAAAAAAAAATAAAAAAAAATGCAAAAATAAAAAGAAAAAAAAAAGAAGAAAAAAAAAAGAAAAAAAAAGTGAATAAAAGGTTGTTGAGGCAAAGAGGATTGGAATTAGTGGTAGTTGATTTTGGGGTGGATTTTGCTTACTTTTTACTTATTCCCCATTGCTCCTCTATTCCTTTGGTTTTAGCTACATTCCCATATTTTTATCCTACCTTGTCCTTGGCCCCATTACAACCCTTAAAAGACCTTTTGATCATTTTGTGCATGTGTGTTGATGGTTGATGTTAGAGGCTTGTCAAGCTTATGGTTGTGTTTGTTTTTCATGATGTGCCTTGAGTGTAAATAATGATTAACCCCAAACACTTGAGTGTAAACACTTTTGAGTGATCCTTGTGAGTTTCTATCATCTTTGTGACTATCCTCTTGATGTCATTGGTTTCTTTGCATACTTGAAGTAATTGGATGATGTTCGCGGATGCTTTGACTCTTTGATCCTTAACCATTTTGTGTGCTTGAGTTTGCCCATTTCTTTGCATTTCCTAGAATTCATTGTGAAGTATGTAATCTCTTAGGTTAGCATTTCTTAGTTGTAGTCATCTTGTTGCATGATTCACTTTGGTGCATATTGATCTTCATAGTCCTATCTTTTGGTTTTGCCCAGGAGTGCAAAAGGATAAGTGTGGGGGTATTTGATGAGCATTTTATTTCCCATTATTCATTGCATTATTTTACTCCTATTATTGATACTTGTTGCCCATTTGACATTGATTAGCTTGATTTAGTGATTTTGAGTTTATTGGACTAATATTCCGAATATTGTTTAATTTGGGATTATTTAGCCTAATTAATTCTATTTCTATTTTCAGGTAATATTTGGCACAAGGACACTTTGGGATGTTTGGAAATGAAGATTGAAGCATTGAAGTGAAGATTGTAATTTGCATTTAGGTCCCTTTTTAATTGTAATGTTCAGAATAGTGTTTCTTAGGACTTGGGCCCATGTTTTAGGCCCATTTTCATGACTAAAGAGGGGAAATTCGTGTAACCCCCAAGACATACTCCCATTTCAGATTTCTCACTCTCTCTCTAGGTTAGGACTTCTCTCTTGGCTCTCCCAAGTGGTGGTGGCTGCTAGGGTTTTGTTCTTCCCCATTTCTACTCGTTTTTCTTCATTTATGGCCATGGAAGGCTAGACTTCAAGGGTTAATCCCTTTGGTATTGTATTATCTACTCTTGAGCTCTTGTTATTAATGCAATTTCATTTTCTCTTCTCTGTTTTCATGTTTATCGATGTGTAGTGGTTTGCTTAATTCCATTTCGTAGAGATAATACATGAATATAAATGCTTAATTTGTATTAACTCGTAAAAACTCCAATTCTGGTTTCTGATGCTTAATTAGAAGTTAGGGTTTGGAGTGATAACTGAATTTTCGCTTAGTATTTGGTTATCACGAGTTGGACAGAGGAGAGGAGAGGAATCGATCTTTAGTGAGCTAGGATTGAGTAGTGCACGTAGCCAAAGGGGTTTGCCCGCTTTTGTTTCTGATTTTCTTAGTTTTTATATTCTGTTTATGTTTTGTTCTTCACATTTGTCACACACAAAAACCCCCCCCATTTTACTGCACACTACGTGTTTGATACTTTGCCTAGACCGATATTCGCTGGGAAACGACCTAGGATCACCTTCCTAGTACTACAGAATAAACACCTTTTATTTTGATCGGGTACGGCCTCGATCACTTAGAATGGTCTAGGAATGTGTACTAGGACTTATAATAACCATTAGAATGATCCTAAACATTGCATGGTACCCAAAGGGATGTAGAGGGTGTAGCATGAGTCCTTGGAGGTTCTAACAAGTGTAGAATGATTAATAGAGTATTCTAAAGGCTTAGAATGGTCTAGGAATGTGTACTAGGACTTATAATAACCATTAGAATGATCCTAAACATTGCATGGTACCCCAGGGGATGTAGAGGGTGTAGCATGAGTCCTTGTAAGTTTTTAACAAGTGTAGAATGGTTAAGAGAATTCTAAAGGCTTAGATTGGTCTAGGAATGTGTATTAGGACTTATAAGAACCATTGGAATGATCCTAAACATTGCTCGAGTCCCCAAGGGACATAGACGGTGTAGCATGAGTCCTTGGAGGTTCTAATAAGTGTCGAATGGTTAAGAGAGGTTTCTTAAGGCTTAGAATGGTCTAGGAATGTGTATTAGGACTTATAAGAACCATTAGAATGATCCTAAACATTGCATGGTACCACAAGGGACGTAGAGGGTGTAGCATGAGTCCTTGGAGGTTCTAACAAGTGTAGAATGGTTAAGAGAGTGTTCTAAAGGCTTATAATGGTGTAGGAATGTGTATTAGGACATATAATAACCATTAGAATGATCCTTAACATTGCATGGTACCCCAAGGGACGTAGAGGGTGTACCCTGAATCCTTGGAGGTTCTAACAAGTGTAGAAAGGTTAAGAGAGTGTTCTAAAGGCTTATAATGGTGTAGGAATATGTATTAGGACTTATAATAACCATTAGAATGATCCTAAACAATGCATGGTACCCCAAGGGATGTAGAGGGTGTAGCATGAGTCCTTGTAGGTTCTAACAAGTGTAAAATGGTTAAGGGAGTATTCTAAAGGCTTAGAATGGTCTAGGAATTTGTATTAGGACTTATAAGAACGATTAGAATGATCCTAAACATTGTTCGAGTCCCCAAGGGACATAGAGGGTGTAGCATGAGTCCTTGGAGGTTCTAATAAGTGTAGAATGGTTAAGAGAGTATTCTAAAGGCTTAGAATGGTCTAGGAATGTGTATTAGGACTTATATGAACCATTAGAATGATCCTAAACATTGCATGGTACCCCATGGGACGTAGAGGGTGTACCATGAGTCCTTGGAGGTTCTAACAAGTGTAGAATGTTTAAGAGAGTATTCTAAAGGCTTAAAATGGTCTAGGAATGTGTAATAGGACTTATAATAACCATTAGAATGATCCTAAACAATGCTTGAGTCCCCAAGGGACGTAGAGGGTGTACCATGAGTCCTTGGAGGTTCTAACAAGTGTAGAATGGTTAAGAGAGTATTCTAAAGGCTTAGAATGGTCTAGGAATGTGTATTAGGACTTATAATAACCATTAGAATGATCCTTCACAATTCATGGTACCCCAAGGGACGTAGAGGATGTACCATGAGTCCTTGGAGGTTCTAATAAGTGTAGAATGGTTAAGAGAGTATTCTAAAGGCTTAGAATGGTCTTGGAATGTGTATTAGGACTTATAAGAACCATTAGAATGATCCTAAACATTGCTCTAGTCCCCAAGGGACGTAGAGGGTGCAGCATGAGTCCTTGGAGGTTCTAATAAGTGTAGAATGGTTAAGAGAGTATTCTAAAGGCTTAGAATGGTCTAGGAATGTGTAATAGGACTTATAATAACCATTAGAATGATCCTAAACATTGCATGGTACCCCAAGGGATGTAGAGGGTGTAGCATGAGTCCTTGGAGGTTCTAACAAGTGTAGAATGATTAAGAGAATATTCTAATGGCTTAGAAGTGTCTAGGAATGTGTATTAGGACTTATAATAACCATTAGAATGATCCTTAACATTGCATGGTACCCCAAGGGACGTAGAGGGTGTACCATGAGTCCTTGGAGGTTCTAATAAGTGTAGAATGGTTAAGAGAGTATTCTAAAGGCTTAGAATGGTCTTGGAATGTGCATTAGGAGTTATAAGAACCATTAGAATGATCCTAAACATTGCTCTAGTCCTCAAGGGACGTAGAGGGTGCAGCATGAGTCCTTGGAGGTTCTAATAAGTGTAGAATGGTTAAGATAGTATTCTAAAGGCTTAGAATGGTCTAGGAATGTGTACTAGGACTTATAATAACCATTAGAATGATCCTAAACATTGCATGGTACCCCAAGGGATGTAGAGGGTGTAGCATGAGTCCTTGGAGGTTCTAACAAGTGTAGAATGATTAATAGAGTATTCTAAAGGCTTAGAAGTGTCTAGGAATGTGTATTAGGACTTATAATAACCATTAGAATGATCCTTAACAATGCATGGTACCCCAAGGGACGTAGAGGGTGTACCATGAGTCCTTGGAGGTTCTAACAAGTTTAGAATGGTTAAGAGAGTATTCTAAAGGCTTAGAATGGTCTTGGAATGTGTATTAGGACTTATAAGAACCATTAGAATGATCCTAAACATTGCTCTATTCCCCAAGGGACGTTGAGGGTGCAGCACGAGTCCTTGGAGGTTCTAATAAGTGTAGAATGGTTCAGAGAGTATTTTAAAGGCTTAGAATGGTCTAGGAATGTGTACTAGGACTTATAATAACCATTAGAATGATCCTAAACATTGCATGGTACCCCAAGGGATGTAGAGGGTGTAGAATGAGTCCTTGTAAGTTTTAACAAGTGTAGAATGATTAAGAGAATTCTAAAGGCTTAGATTGGTCTAGGAATGTGTATTAGGACTTATAAGAACCATTAGAATGATCCTAAACATTGCTCGAGTCCCCAAGGGACATAGAGGGTGTAGCATGAGTCCTTGGAGGTTCTAATATGTGTCGAATGGTTAAGAGAGGTTTCTTAAGGTTTAGAATGGTCTAGGAATGTGTATTAGGACTTATAAGAACCATTAGAATGATCCTAAACATTGCATGGTACCACAAGGGACGTAGAGGGTGTAGCATGAGTCCTTGGAGGTTCTAACAAGTGTAGAATGGTTAAGAGAGTGTTCTAAAGGCTTATAATGGTGTAGGAATGTGTATTAGGACATATAATAACCATTAGAATGATCCTTAACATTGCATGGTACCCCAAGGGACGTAGAGGGTGTACCCTGAATCCTTGGAGGTTCTAACAAGTGTAGAATGGTTAAGAGAGTGTTCTAAAGGCTTATAATGGTGTAGGAATGTGTATTAGGACATATAATAACCATTAGAATGATCCTTAACATTGCATAGTACCCCAAGGGACGTAGAGGGTGTACCCTGAATCCATGGAGGTTCTAACAAGTGTAGAATGGTTAAGAGAGTATTCTAAAGGCTTAGAATGGTCTAGGAATGTGTATTAGGACATATAATAACCATTAGAATGATCCTAAACAATGCATGGTACCCCAAGGGATGTAGAGGGTGTAGCATGAGTCCTTGTAGGTTGTAACAAGTGTAAAATGGTTAAGGGAGTATTCTAAAGGCTTAGAATGGTCTAGGAATTTGTATTAGGACTTATAAGAACCATTAGAATGATCCTAAACATTGTTCGAGTCCCCAAGGGACATAGATCCCCAAGGGACATAGAGGGTGTAGCATGAGTCCTTGGAGGTTCTAATAAGTGTAGAATGGTTAAGAGAGTATCCTAAAGGCTTAGAATGGTCTAGGAATGTGTATTAGGACTTATATGAACCATTAAAATGATCCTAAACATTGCATGGTACCCCATGGGACGTAGAGGGTGTACCATGAGTCCTTGGAGGTTCTAACAAGTGTAGAATGTTTAAGAGAGTATTCTAAAGGCTTAGAATGGTCTAGGAATGTGTAATGGGACTTATAATAACCATTAGAATGATCCTACACAATGCTTGAGTCCCCAAGGGACGTAGAGGGTGTACCATGAGTCCTTGGAGGTTCTAACAAGTGTAGAATGGTTAAGAGAGTATTCTAAAGGCTTAGAATGGTCTAGGAATGTGTATTAGGACTTATAATAACCATTAGAATGATCCTTAACATTGCATGGTACCCCAAGGGACGTAGAGGGTGTACCATGAGTCCTTGGAGGTTCTAATAAGTGTAGAATGGTTAAGAGAGTATTCTAAAGGCTTAGAATGGTCTTGGAATGTGTATTAGGACTTATAAGAACCATTAGAATGATCCTAAACATTGCTCTAGTCCCCAAGGGACGTAGAGGGTGCAGCATGAGTCCTTGGAGGTTCTAATAAGTGTAGAATGGTTAAGAGAGTATTCTAAAGGCTTAGAATGGTCTAGGAATGTGTACTAGGACTTATAATAACCATTAGAATGATCCTAAACATTGCATGGTACCCCAAGGGATGTAGAGGGTGTAGCATGAGTCCTTGGAGGTTCTAAAAAGTGTAGAATGATTAAGAGAGTATTCTAATGGCTTAGAAGTGTCTAGGAATGTGTATTAGGACTTATAGTAACCATTAGAATGATCCTTAACATTGCATGGTACCCCAAGGGACGTAGAGGGTGTACCATGAGTCCTTGGAGGTTCTAATAAGTGTAGAATGGTTAAGAGAGTATTCTAAAGGCTTAGAATGGTCTTGGAATGTGCATTAGGACTTATAAGAACCATTAGAATGATCCTAAACATTGCTCTAGTCCCCAAGGGACGTAGAGGGTGCAGCATGAGTCCTTGGAGGTTCTAATAAATGTAGAATGGTTAAGAGAGTATTCTAAAGGCTTAGAATGGTCTAGGAATGTGTACTAGGACTTATAATAACCATTAGAATGATCCTAAACAATGCATGGTACCCCAAGGGATGTAGAGGGTGTAGTATGAGTCCTTGTAGGTTCTAACAAGTGTAAAATGGTTAAGGGAGTATTCTAAAGGCTTAGAATGGTCTAGGAATTTGTATTAGGACTTATAAGAACCATTAGAATGATCCTAAACATTGTTCGAGTCCCCAAGGGACATAGAGGGTGTAGCATGAGTCCTTGGAGGTTCTAATAAGTGTAGAATGGTTAAGAGAGTATTCTAAAGGCTTAGAATGGTCTAGGAATGTGTATTAGGACTTATATGAACCATTAGAATGATCCTAAACATTGCATGGTACCCCATGGGAGGTAGAGGGTGTACCATGAGTCCTTGGAGGTTCTAACAAGTGTAGAATGTTTAAGAGAGTATTCTAAAGGCTTAGAATGGTCTAGGAAAGTGTACTAGGACTTATAATAACCATTAGAATGATCCTAAACATTGCATGGTACCCCAAGGGAAGTAGAGGGTGTAGCATGAGTCCTTGTAAGTTTTAACAAGTGTAGAATGGTTAAGAGAATTCTAAAGGCTTAGAATGGTCTAGGAATGTGTATTAGGACTTATAAGAACCATTAGAATGATCCTAAACATTGCTCGAGTCCCCAAGGGACATAGAGGGTGTAGCATGAGTCCTTGGAGGTTCTAATAAGTGTCGAATGGTTAAGAGAGGTTTCTTAAGGCTTAGAATGGTCTAGGAATGTGTATTAGGACTTATAAGAACCATTAGAATGATCCTAAACATTGCATGGTACCACAAGGGATGTAGAGGGTGTAGCATGAGTCCTTGGAGGTTCTAACAAGTGTAGAATGGTTAAGAGAGTGTTCTAAAGGCTTATAATGGTGTAGGAATGTGTATTAGGACATATAATAACCATTAGAATGATCCTTAACATTGCATGGTACCCCAAGGGACGTAGAGGGTGTACCCTAAATCCTTGGAGGTTCTAACAAGTGTAGAATGGTTAAGAGAGTGTTCTAAAGGCTTATAATGGTGTAGGAATGTGTATTAGGACATATAATAACCATTAGAATGATTCTTAACATTGCATGGTACCCCAAGGGACGTAGAGGGTGTACCCTGAATCCATGGATGTTCTAACAAGTGTAGAATGGTTAAGAGAGTATTCTAAAGGCATAGAATGGTCTAGCAATGTGTATTAGGACTTATAATAACCATTAGAATGATCCTAAACAATGCATGGTACCCCAAGGGATGTAGAGGGTGTAGTATGAGTCCTTGTAGGTTGTAACAAGTGTAAAATGGTTAAGGGAGTATTCTAAAGGCTTAGAATGGTCTAGGAATTTGTATTAGGACTTATAAGAACCATTAGAATGATCCTAAACATTGTTCGAGTCCCCAAGGGACATAGAGGGTGTAGCATGAGTCCTTGGAGGTTCTAATAAGTGTAGAATGGTTAAGAGAGTATCCTAAAGGCTTAGAATGGTCTAGGAATGTGTATTAGGACTTATATGAACCATTAAAATGATCCTAAACATTGCATGGTACCCCATGGGACGTAGAGGGTGTACCATGAGTCCTTGGAGGTTCTAACAAGTGTAGAATGTTTAAGAGAGTATTCTAAAGGCTTAGAATGGTCTAGGAATGTGTAATGGGACTTATAATAACCATTAGAATGATCCTAAACAATGCTTGAGTCCCCAAGGGACGTAGAGGGTGTACCATGAGTCCTTGGAGGTTCTAACAAGTGTAGAATGGTTAAGATAGTATTCTAAAGGCTTAGAATGGTCTAGGAATGTGTATTAGGACTTATAATAACCATTAGAATGATCCTTAACATTGCATGGTACCCCAAGGGACGTAGAGGGTGTAGCATGAGTCCTTGGAGGTTCTAATAAGTGTAGAATGGTTAAGAGAGTATCCTAAAGGCTTAGAATGGTCTAGGAATGTGTATTAGGACTTATATGAACCATTAAAATGATCCTAAACATTGCATGGTACCCCATGGGACGTAGAGGGTGTACCATGAGTCCTTGGAGGTTCTAACAAGTGTAGAATGTTTAAGAGAGTATTCTAAAGGCTTAGAATGGTCTAGGAATGTGTAATGGGACTTATAATAACCATTAGAATGATCCTAAACAATGCTTGAGTCCCCAAGGGACGTAGAGGGTGTACCATGAGTCCTTGGAGGTTCTAACAAGTGTAGAATGGTTAAGATAGTATTCTAAAGGCTTAGAATGGTCTAGGAATGTGTATTAGGACTTATAATAACCATTAGAATGATCCTTAACATTGCATGGTACCCCAAGGGACGTAGAGGGTGTAGCATGAGTCCTTGGAGGTTCTAATAAGTGTAGAATGGTTAAGAGAGTATCCTAAAGGCTTAGAATGGTCTAGGAATGTGTATTAGGACTTATATGAACCATTAAAATGATCCTAAACATTGCATGGTACCCCATGGGACGTAGAGGGTGTACCATGAGTCCTTGGAGGTTCTAACAAGTGTAGAATGTTTAAGAGAGTATTCTAAAGGCTTAGAATGGTCTAGGAATGTGTAATGGGACTTATAATAACCATTAGAATGATCCTAAACAATGCTTGAGTCCCCAAGGGACGTAGAGGGTGTACCATGAGTCCTTGGAGGTTCTAACAAGTGTAGAATGGTTAAGATAGTATTCTAAAGGCTTAGAATGGTCTAGGAATGTGTATTAGGACTTATAATAACCATTAGAATGATCCTTAACATTGCATGGTACCCCAAGGGACGTAGAGGGTGTACCATGAGTCCTTGGAGGTTCTAATAAGTGTAGAATGGTTAAGAGAGTATTCTAAAGGCTTAGAATGGTCTTGGAATGTGTATTAGGACTTATAAGAACCATTAGAATGATCCTAAACATTGCTCTAGTCCCCAAGGGACGTAGAGGGTGCAGCATGAGTCCTTGGAGGTTCTAATAAGTGTAGAATGGTTAAGAGAGTATTCTAAAGGCTTAGAATGGTCTAGGAATGTGTACTAGGACTTATAATAACCATTAGAATGATCCTTAACATTGCATGGTACCCCAAGGGACGTAGAGGGTGTACCATGAGTCCTTGGAGGTTCTAATAAGTGTAGAATGGTTAAGAGAGTATTCTAAAGGCTTAGAATGGTCTTGGAATGTGTATTAGGACTTATAAGAACCATTAGAATGATCCTAAACATTGCTCTAGTCCCCAAGGGACGTAGAGGGTGCAGCATGAGTCCTTGGAGGTACTAATAAATGTAGAATATTTAAGAGAGTATTCTAAAGGCTTAGAATGGTCTAGGAATGTGTACTAGGACTTATAATAACCATTAGAATGATCCTAAACAATGCATGGTACCCCAAGGGATGTAGAGGGTGTAGTATGAGTCCTTGTAGGTTCTAACAAGTGGAAAATGGTTAAGGGAGTATTCTAAAGGCTTAGAATGGTCTAGGAATTTGTATTAGGACTTATAAGAACCATTAGAATGATCCTAAACATTGTTCGAGTCCCCAAGGGACATAGAGGGTGTAGCATGAGTCCTTGGAGGTTCGAATAAGTGTAGAATGGTTAAGAGAGTATTCTAAAGGCTTAGAATGGTCTAGGAATGTGTATTAGGACTTATATGAACCATTAGAATGATCCTAAACATTGCATGGTACCCCATGGGAGGTAGAGGGTGTACCATGAGTCCTTGGAGGTTCTAACAAGTGTAGAATGTTTAAGAGAGTATTCTAAAGGCTTAGAATGGTCTAGGAAAGTGTACAAGGACTTATAATAACCATTAGAATGATCCTAAACATTGCATGGTACCCCAAGGGAAGTAGAGGGTGTAGCATGAGTCCTTGGAGGTTGTAACAAGTGTAGAATGGTTAAGAGAGTATTCTAAAGGCTTAGAATGGTCTAGGAATGTGTATTAGGACTTATAATAACCATTAGAATGATCCTAAACATTGCATGGTACCACAAGGGACGTAGAGGGTGTAGCATGAGTCCTTGGAGGTTCTAACAAGTGTAGAATGGTTAAGAGAGTATTCTAAAGGCTTAGAATGGTGTAGGAATGTGTATTAGGACTTATAATGACCATTAGAATGATCCTAAACATTGCATGGTACCACCAGGGACGTAGAGGGTGTAGCATGAGTCCTTGGAGGTTCTAACAAGTGTAGAATGGTTAAGAGAGTATTCTAAAGGCTTATAATGGTGTAGGAATGTGTATTAGGACATATAATAACCATTAGAATGATCCTTAACATTGCATGGTACCCCAAGGGACGTAGAGGGTGTACCCTGAATCCTTGGATGTTCTAACAAGTGTAGAATGGTTAAGAGAGTATTCTAAAGGCTTAGAATGGTCTAGGAATGTGTATTAGGACTTATAAGAACCATTAGAATGATCCTTAACAATGCATGGTACCCCAAGGGACGTAGAGGGTGTACCATGAGTCCTTGGAGGTTCTAACGAGTGTAGAATGGTTAAGAGAGTATTCTAAAGGCTTAGAATGGTCTAGGAATGTGTATTAGGACTTATAATAACCATTAGAATGATCCTTAACATTGCATGGTACCCCAAGGGACGTAGAGGGTGTACCATGAGTCCTTGGAGGTTCTAATATGTGTAGAATGGTTAAGAGTGTATTCTAAAGGCTTAGAATGGTCTTGGAATGTGTATTAGGACTTACAAGAACCATTAGAATGATCCTAAACATTGCTCTAGTCGCCAAGGGACGTAGAGGGTGCAGCATGAGTCCTTGGAGGTTCTAATTAATGTAGAATGGTTAAGAGAGTATTCTAAAGGCTTCTAAATGGTCTAGGAATGTGTATTAGGACTTATAATAACCATTAGAATGATCCTTAACAATGCATGGTACCCCAAGGGACGTAGATGGTGTACCATGAGTCCTTGGTGGTTCTAACGAGTGTAGAATGGTTAAGATAGTATTCTAAAGGCTTAGAATGGTCTAGTAATGTGTATTAGGACTTATAAGAACCATTAGAATGATCCTAAACATTGCTAGAGTCCCAAAGGGACGTAGAGGGTGTACCATGAGTCCTTGGAGGTTCTAACAAGTGTAGAATGGTTAAGAGAGTATTCTAAAGGCTTAGAATGGTCTTGGAATGTGTATTAGGACTTATAAGAACCATTAGAATGATCCTAAACATTGCTCGAGTCCCCAAGGGACGTAGAGGGTGCAGCATGAGTCCTTGGAGGTTCTAATAAGTGTAGAATGGTTAAGAGAGTATTCTAAAGGCTTAGAATGGTCTAGGAATGTGTATTAGGACTTATATGAACCATTAGAATGATCCTAAACATTGCATGGTACCCCATGGGACGTAGAGGGTGTACCATGAGTCCTTGGAGGTTCTAACAAGTGTAGAATGGTTAAGAGAGTATTCTAAAGGCTTAGAATGGTCTAGGAATGTGTAATAGGACTTATAAACACCATTAGAATTATCCTAAACAATGCTTCAGTCCCCAAGGGACGTAGAGGGTGTACCATGAGTCCTTGGAGGTTCTAACAATGTAGAATGGTTAAGAGAGTATTCTAAAGGCTTAGAATGGTCTTGGAATGTGTATTAGGACTTATAAGAACCATTAGAATGATCCTAAACATTGTTCGAGTCCCCAAGGGACGTCGAGGGTGCAACATGAGTCCTTGGAGGTTCAAATAAGTGTAGAATGGTTAAGAGAGTATTCTAAAGGCTTAGAATGGTCTAGGAATATGTAATAGGACTTATAATAACCATTAGAATGATCCTAAACAATGCTTGAGTCCCCAAGGGACGTAGAGGGTGTACCATGAGTCCTTGGAGGTTCTAACAAGTGTAGAATGGTTAAGAGAGTATTCTAAAGGCTTAGAATGGTCTTGGAATGTGTATTAGGACTTATAAGAACCATTAGAATGATCCTAAACATTGCTCGAGTCCCCAAGGGACGTAGAGGGTGCACCTTGAGTCCTTGGAGGTCCTAACAAGTGTAGAATGGTTAAGAGAGTATTCTGAAGACTTAGAATGGTCTTGGAATGTGTATTAAGACTTATAAGAACCATTAGAATGATCCTAAACATTGCTCGAGTCCCCAAGGGACGTAGAGGGTGTACCATCAGTCCTTGGAGGTTCTAACAAGTGTAGAATGGTTAAGAGAGTATTCTAAAGGCTTAGAATGGTCTAGGAATGTGTAATAGGACTTATAATAACCATTAGAATGATCCTAAACAATGCTTGAGTCCCCAAGGGACGTAGAGGGTGTACCATGAGTCCTTGGAGGTTCTAACAAGTGTAGAATGGTTAAGAGAGTATTCTAAAGGCTTAGAATGGTCTAGGAATGTGTGTTAGGACTTATATGAACCTTTAGAATGATCCTAAACATTGCATGGTACCCCATGGGACGTAGAGGGTGTACCATGAGTCCTTGGAGGTTCTAACAAGTGTAGAATGGTTAGGGGAGTATTCTAAAGGCTTAGAATGGTCTAGGAATGTGTAATAGGACTTATAATAACCATTAGAATGATCCTAAACAATGCTTGAGTCCCCAAGGGACGTAGAGGGTGTACCATGAGTCCTTGGAGGTTCTAATAAGTATAGAATGGTTAAGAGAGTATTCTGAAGGCTTAGAATGGTCTTGGAATGTGTATTAAGACTTATAAGAACCATTAGAATGATCCTAAACAATGCTTGAGTCCCCAAGGGACGTAGAGGGTGTACCATGAGTCCTTGGAGGTTCTAACAAGTGTAGAATGGTTAAAAGAGTATTCGAAAGGCTTAGAATGGTCTTGGAATGTGTATTAGGACTTATAAGAACCATTAGAATGATCCTAAACATTGCTCGAGTCCCCAAGGGACGTAGAGGGTGCACCTTGAGTCCTTGGAGGTCCTAACAAGTGTAGAATGGTTAAGAGAGTATTCTGAAGACTTAGAATGGTCTTGGAATGTGTATTAAGACTTATAAGAACCATTAGAATAATCCGAAACATTGCTCGAGTCCCCAAGGGACGTAGAGGGTGCAGCACGAGTCCTTGGAGGTTCTAACAAGTGTAGAATGGTTAAGAGAGTATTCTAAAGGCTTAGAATGGTCTTGGAATGTGTATTAGGACTTATAAGAACCATTAGAATGATCCTAAACATTGCTCGAGTCCCCAAGGGACGTAGAGGGTGCAGCATGAGTCCTTGGAGGTTCTAATAAGTGTAGAATGGTTAAGAGAGTATTCTAAAGGCTTAAAATGGTCTAGGAATGTGTACTAGAACTTATAATAACCATTAGAATGATCCTAAACATTGCATGGTACCCCAAGGGATGTAGAGGGTGTAGCATGAGTCCTTGGAGGTTCTAACAAGTGTAGAATGGTTAAGAGAGTATTCTAAAGGCTTAGAATGGTCTAGGAATGTGTAATAGGACTTATAATAACCATTAGAATGATCCTAAACAATGCTTGAGTCCCCAAGGGACGTAGAGGGTGTACCATTAGTCCTTGGAGGTTCTAACAAGTGTAGAATGGTTAAGAGAGTATTCTAAAGGCTTAGAATGGTCTTGGAATGTGTATTAGGACTTATAAGAACCATTAGAATGATCCTAAACATTGCTCGAGTCCCCAAGGGACGTAGAGGGTGCAGCATGAGTCCTTGGAGGTTCTAATTAGTGTAGAATGGTTAAGAGAGTATTCTAAAGGCTTAGAATGGTCTTGGAATGTGTATTAGGACTTATATGAACCATTAGAATGATCCTAAACATTGCTCGAGTCCCCAAGGGACGTAGAGGGTGCAACATGAGTGCTTGGAGGTTCTAATAAGTGTAGAATGGTTAAGAGAGTATTCTAAAGGCTTAGAATGGTCTAGGAATGTGTATTAGGACTAATAATAACCATTAGACTGATCCTTAACATTGCATGGTACCCCAAGGGACGTAGAGGGTGTACCATGAGTGCTTGGAGGTTCTAACAAGTGTAGAATGGTTAAGAGAGTATTCTAAAGGCTTAGAATGGTCTAGGAATGTGTATTAGGACTTATAAGAACCATTAGAATGATCCTGAACATTGCTAGAGTCCCAAAGTGACGTAGAGGGTGTACCTTGAGTCCTTGGAGGTTCTAACAAGTGTAGAATGGTTAAGAGAGTATTCTGAAGGCTTAGAATGGTCTTGGAATGTGTATTAGGACTTATAAGAACCATTAGAATAATCCGAAACATTGCTCGAGTCCCCAAGGGACGTAGAGGGTGCAGCACGAGTCCTTGGAGGTTCTAATAAGTGTAGAATGGTTAAGAGAGTATTCTAAAGGCTTAGAATGGTCTTGGAAAGTGTACTAGGACATATAATAACCATTAGAATGATCCTAAATATTGCTCTAGTCCCCAAGGGACGTAGAGGGTGCAGCATGAGTCCTTGGAGGTTCTAATAAGTGTAGAATGGTTAAGAGAGTATTCTAAAGGCTTAAAATGGTCTAGGAATGTGTACTAGAACTTATAATAACCATTAGAATGATCCTAAACATTGCATGGTACCCCAAGGGATGTAGAGGGTGTAGCATGAGTCCTTGGAGGTTCTAACAAGTGTAGAATGGTTAAGAGAGTATTCTAAAGGCTTAGAATGGTCTAGGAATGTGTAATAGGACTTATAATAACCATTAGAATGATCCTAAACAATGCTTGAGTCCCCAAGGGACGTAGAGGGTGTACCATTAGTCCTTGGAGGTTCTAACAAGTGTAGAATGGTTAAGAGAGTATTCTAAAGGCTTAGAATGGTCTTGGAATGTGTATTAGGACTTATAAGAACCATTAGAATGATCCTAAACATTGCTCGAGTCCCCAAGGGACGTAGAGGGTGCAGCATGAGTCCTTGGAGGTTCTAATTAGTGTAGAATGGTTAAGAGAGTATTCTAAAGGCTTAGAATGGTCTTGGAATGTGTATTAGGACTTATAAGAACCATTAGAATGATCATAAACATTGCTCGAGTCCCCAAGGGACGTAGAGGGTGCAGCATGAGTCCTTGGAGGTTCTAACAAGTGTAGAATGGTGAAGAGAGTATTCTAAAGGCTTAGAATGGTCTAGGAATGTGTAATAGGACTTATAATAACCATTAGAATGATCCTAAACAATGCTTGAGTCCCCAAGGGAGGTAGAGGGTGTACCATTAGTCTTTGGAGATTCTAACAAGTGTAGAATGGTTAAGAGAGTATTCTAAAGGCTTAGAATGGTCTTGGAATGTGTATTAGGACTTATAAGAACCATTAGAATGATCCTAAACATTGCTTGAGTCCCCAAGGGACGTAGAGGGTGCAGCATGAGTCCTTGGAGGTTCTAATTAGTGTAGAATGGTTAAGAGAGTATTCTAATGGCTTAGAATGGTCTAGGAATGTGTATTAGGACTTATATGAACCATTAGAATGATCCTAAACATTGCATGGTACCCCATGGGACGTAGAGGGTGTACCATGAGTCCTTGGAGGTTCTAACAAGTGTAGAATGGCTAAGAGAGTATTCTAAAGGCTTAGAATGGTCTAGGAATGTGTAATAGGACTTATAATAACCATTAGATTGATCCTAAACAATGCTTGAGTCCCCAAGGGACGTAGAGGGTGTACCATTAGTTCTTGGAGGTTCTAACAAGTGTAGAATGGTTAAGAGAGTATTCTAAAGGCTTAGAATGGTCTTGGAATGTGTATTAGGACTTATAAGAACCATTAGAATGATCCTAAACATTGCTCGAGTCCCCAAGGGACGTAGAGGGTGCAGCATGAGTCCTTGGAGGTTCTAATTAGTGTAGAATGGTTAAGAGAGTATTCTAAAGGCTTAGAATGGTCTAGGAATGTGTATTAGGACTTATATGAACCATTAGAATGATCTTAAACATTGCATGGTACCCCATGGGACGTAGAGGGTGTACCATGAGTCCTTGGAGGTTCTAACAAGTGTAGAATGTTTAAGAGAGTATTCTAAAGGCTTAGAATGGTCTAGGAATGTGTAATAGGACTTATAATAACCATTAGAATGATCCTAAACAATGCTTGAGTCCCCAAGGGACGTAGAGGGTGTACCATGAGTCCTTGGAGGTTCTAACAAGTGTAGAATGGTTAAGAGAGTATTCTAAAGGCTTAGAATGGTCTAGGAATGTGTGTTAGGACTTATATGAACCTTTAGAATGATCCTAAACATTGCATGGTACCCCATGGGACGTAGAGGGTGTACCATGAGTCCTTGGAGGTTCTAACAAGTGTAGAATGGTTAGGGGAGTATTCTAAAGGCTTAGAATGGTCTAGGAATGTGTAATAGGACTTATAATAACCATTAGAATGATCCTAAACAATGCTTGAGTCCCCAAGGGACGTAGAGGGTGTACCATGAGTCCTTGGAGGTTCTAACAAGTGTAGAATGGTTAAGAGAATTCTAAAGGCTTAGAATGGTCTAGGAATGTGTATTAGGACTTATAAGAACCATTAGAATGATCCTAAACATTGCTAGAGTCCCAAAGGGACGTAGAGGGTGTACCTTGAGTCCTTGGAGGTTCTAACAAGTGTAGAATGGTTAAGAGAGTATTCTAAAGGCTTAGAATGGTCTTGGAATGTGTATTAGGACTTATAAGAACCATTAGAATGATCCTAAACATTGCTCGAGTCCCCAAGGGATGTAGAGGGTGCAACATGAGTGCTTGGAGGTTCTAATAAGTGTAGAATGGTTAAGAGAGTATTCTAAAGGCTTAGAATGGTCTAGGAATGTGTATTAGGACTAATAATAACCATTAGACTGATCCTTAACATTGCATGGTACCCCAAGGGACGTAGAGGGTGTACCATGAGTCCTTGGAGGTTCTAACAAGTGTAGAATGGTTAAGAGAGTATTCTAAAGGCTTAGAATGGTCTAGGAATGTGTATTAGGACTTATAAGAACCATTAGAATGATCCTGAACATTGCTAGAGTCCCAAAGTGACGTAGAGGGTGTACCTTGAGTCCTTGGAGGTTCTAACAAGTGTAGAATGGTTAAGAGAGTATTCTGAAGGCTTAGAATGGTCTTGGAATGTGTATTAGGACTTATAAGAACCATTAGAATAATCCGAAACATTGCTCGAGTCCCCAAGGGACGTAGAGGGTGCAGCACGAGTCCTTGGAGGTTCTAACAAGTGTAGAATGGTTAAGAGAGTATTCTAAAGGCTTAGAATGGTCTTGGAATGTGTATTAGGACTTATAAGAACCATTAGAATGATCCTAAACATTGCTCGAGTCCCCAAGGGACGTAGAGGGTGCAGCATGAGTCCTTGGAGGTTCTAATAAGTGTAGAATGGTTAAGAGAGTATTCTAAAGGCTTAAAATGGTCTAGGAATGTGTACTAGAACTTATAATAACCATTAGAATGATCCTAAACATTGCATGGTACCCCAAGGGATGTAGAGGGTGTAGCATGAGTCCTTGGAGGTTCTAACAAGTGTAGAATGGTTAAGAGAGTATTCTAAAGGCTTAGAATGGTCTAGGAATGTGTAATAGGACTTATAATAACCATTAGAATGATCCTAAACAATGCTTGAGTCCCCAAGGGACGTAGAGGGTGTACCATTAGTCCTTGGAGGTTCTAACAAGTGTAGAATGGTTAAGAGAGTATTCTAAAGGCTTAGAATGGTCTTGGAATGTGTATTAGGACTTATAAGAACCATTAGAATGATCCTAAACATTGCTCGAGTCCCCAAGGGACGTAGAGGGTGCAGCATGAGTCCTTGGAGGTTCTAATTAGTGTAGAATGGTTAAGAGAGTATTCTAAAGGCTTAGAATGGTCTTGGAATGTGTATTAGGACTTATAAGAACCATTAGAATGATCATAAACATTGCTCGAGTACCCAAGGGACGTAGAGGGTGCAGCATGAGTCCTTGGAGGTTCTAACAAGTGTAGAATGGTTAAGAGAGTATTCTAAAGGCTTAGAATGGTCTAGGAATGTGTAATAGGACTTATAATAACCATTAGAATGATCCTAAACAATGCTTGAGTCCCCAAGGGAGGTAGAGGGTGTACCATTAGTCTTTGGAGATTCTAACAAGTGTAGAATGGTTAAGAGAGTATTCTAAAGGCTTAGAATGGTCTTGGAATGTGTATTAGGACTTATAAGAACCATTAGAATGATCCTAAACATTGCTCGAGTCCCCAAGGGACGTAGAGGGTGCAGCATGAGTCCTTGGAGGTTCTAATTAGTGTAGAATGGTTAAGAGAGTATTCTAAAGGCTTAGAATGGTCTAGGAATGTGTATTAGGACTTATATGAACCATTAGAATGATCCTAAACATTGCATGGTACCCCATGGGACGTAGAGGGTGTACCATGAGTCCTTGGAGGTTCTAACAAGTGTAGAATGGTTAAGAGAGTATTCTAAAGGCTTAGAATGGTCTAGGAATGTGTAATAGGACTTATAATAACCATTAGATTGATCCTAAACAATGCTTGAGTCCCCAAGGGACGTAGAGGGTGTACCATTAGTTCTTGGAGGTTCTAACAAGTGTAGAATGGTTAAGAGAGTATTCTAAAGGCTTAGAATGGTCTTGGAATGTGTATTAGGACTTATAAGAACCATTAGAATGATCCTAAACATTGCTCGAGTCCCCAAGGGACGTAGAGGGTGCAGCATGAGTCCTTGGAGGTTCTAATTAGTGTAGAATGGTTAAGAGAGTATTCTAAAGGCTTAGAATGGTCTAGGAATGTGTATTAGGACTTATATGAACCATTAGAATGATCCTAAACATTGCATGGTACCCCATGGGACGTAGAGGGTGTACCATGAGTCCTTGGAGGTTCTAACAAGTGTAGAATGGTTAAGAGAGTATTCTAAAGGCTTAGAATGGTCTAGGAATGTGTAATAGGACTTATAATAACCATTAGATTGATCCTAAACAATGCTTGAGTCCCCAAGGGACGTAGAGGGTGTACCATTAGTTCTTGGAGGTTCTAACAAGTGTAGAATGGTTAAGAGAGTATTCTAAAGGCTTAGAATGGTCTTGGAATGTGTATTAGGACTTATAAGAACCATTAGAATGATCCTAAACATTGCTCGAGTCCCCAAGGGACGTAGAGGGTGCAGCATGAGTCCTTGGAGGTTCTAATTAGTGTAGAATGGTTAAGAGAGTATTCTAAAGGCTTAGAATGGTCTAGGAATGTGTATTAGGACTTATATGAACCATTAGAATGATCCTAAACATTGCATGGTACCCCATGGGACGTAGAGGGTGTACCATGAGTCCTTGGAGGTTCTAACAAGTGTAGAATGTTTAAGAGAGTATTCTAAAGGCTTAGAATGGTCTAGGAATGTGTAATAGGACTTCTAATAACCATTAGAATGATCCTAAACAATGCTTGAGTCCCCAAGGGACGTAGAGGGTGTACCATTAGTCCTTGGAGGTTCTAACAAGTGTAGAATGGTTAAGAGAGTATTCTAAAGGCTTAGAATGGTCTTGGAATGTGTATTAGGACTTATAAGAACCATTAGAATGATCATAAACATTGCTCGAGTCCCCAAGGGACGTAGAGGGTGCAGCATGAGTCCTTGGAGGTTCTAACAAGTGTAGAATGGTTAAGAGAGTATTCTAAAGGCTTAGAATGGTCTAGGAATGTGTAATAGGACTTATAATAACCATTAGAATGATCCTAAACAATGCTTGAGTCCCCAAGGGACGTAGAGGGTGTACCATTATTCCTTGGAGGTTCTAACAAGTGTAGAATGGTTAAGAGAGTATTCTAAAGGCTTAAAATGGTCTTGGAATGTGTATTAGGACTTATAAGAACCATTAGAATGATCCTAAACATTGCTCGAGTCCCCAAGGGACGTAGAGGGTGCAGCATGAGTCCTTGGAGGTTCTAACAAGTGTAGAATGGTTAAGAGAGTATTCTAAAGGCTTAGAATGGTCTTGGAAAGTGTACTAGGACTTATAATAACCATTAGAATGATCCTAAACATTGCTCGAGTCCCCAAGGGACGTAGAGGGTGCAGCATGAGTCCTTGGAGGTTCTAACAAGTGTAGAATGGTTAAGAGAGTATTCTAAAGGCTTAGAATGGTCTAGGAATGTGTAATAGGACTTATAATAACCATTAGAATGATCCTAAACAATGCTTGAGTCCCCAAGGGACGTAGAGGGTGTACCATTAGTCCTTGGATGTTCTAACAAGTGTAGAATGGTTAAGAGAGTATTCTAAAGGCTTAGAATGGTCTTGGAATGTGTATTAGGACTTATATGAACCATTAGAATGATCCTAAACATTGCTCGAGTCCCCAAGGGACGTAGAGGGTGCAACATGAGTGCTTGGAGGTTCTAAAAAGTGTAGAATGGTTAAGAGAGTATTCTAAAGGCTTAGAATGGTCTAGGAATGTGTATTAGGACTAATAATAACCATTAGACTGATCCTTAACATTGCATGGTACCCCAAGGGACGTAGAGGGTGTACCATTATTCCTTGGAGGTTCTAACAAGTGTAGAATGGTTAAGAGAGTATTCTAAAGGCTTAAAATGGTCTTGGAATGTGTATTAGGACTTATAAGAACCATTAGAATGATCTTGAACATTGCTAGAGTCCCAAAGTGACGTAGAGGGTGTACCTTGAGTCCTTGGAGGTTCTAACAAGTGTAGAATGGTTAAGAGAGTATTCTGAAGGCTTAGAATGGTCTTGGAATGTGTATTAGGACTTATAAGAACCATTAGAATGATCCTAAACATTGCTCGAGTCCCCAAGGGACGTAGAGGGTGCAGCATGAGTCCTTGGAGGTTCTAATAAGTGTAGAATGGTTAAGAGAGTATTCTAAAGGCTTAGAATGGTCTTGGAAAGTGTACTAGGACATATAATAACCATTAGAATGATCCTAAATATTGCTCTAGTCCCCAAGGGACGTAGAGGGTGCAGCATGAGTCCTTGGAGGTTCTAATAAGTGTAGAATGGTTAAGAGAGTATTCTAAAGGCTTAAAATGGTCTAGGAATGTGTACTAGGACTTATAATAACCATTAGAATGATCCTAAACATTGCATGGTACCCCAAGGGATGTAGAGGGTGTAGCATGAGTCCTTGGAGGTTCTAACAAGTGTAGAATGGTTAAGAGAGTATTCTAAAGGCTTAGAATGGTCTAGGAATGTGTAATAGGACTTATAATAACCATTAGAATGATCCTAAACAATGCTTGAGTCCCCAAGGGACGTAGAGGGTGTACCATTATTCCTTGGAGGTTCTAACAAGTGTAGAATGGTTAAGAGAGTATTCTAAAGGCTTATAATGGTCTTGGAATGTGTATTAGGACTTATAAGAACCATTAGAATGATCATAAACATTGCTCGAGTCCCCAAGGGACGTAGAGGGTGCAGCATGAGTCCTTGGAGGTTCTAACAAGTGTAGAATGGTTAAGAGAGTATTCTAAAGGCTTAGAATGGTCTAGGAATGTGTAATAGGACTTATAATAACCATTAGAATGATCCTAAACATTGCTTGAGTCCCCAAGGGACGTAGAGGGTGTACCATTATTCCTTGGAGGTTCTAACAAGTGTAGAATGGTTAAGAGAGTATTCTAAAGGCTTAAAATGGTCTTGGAATGTGTATTAGGACTTATAAGAACCATTAGAATGATCTTGAACATTGCTAGAGTCCCAAAGTGACGTAGAGGGTGTACCTTGAGTCCT
Organism: Crotalaria pallida; assembly: GCA_037953625.1. Taxonomy (NCBI): domain Eukaryota; kingdom Viridiplantae; phylum Streptophyta; class Magnoliopsida; order Fabales; family Fabaceae; genus Crotalaria; species Crotalaria pallida. Next base: position 58,375,496 of record CM075655.1, on the reverse strand, counting down.
TGGAGGTTCTAACAAGTGTAGAATGGTTAAGAGAGTATTCTGAAGGCTTAGAATGGTCTTGGAATGTGTATTAGGACTTATAAGAACCATTAGAATGATCATAAACATTGCTCGAGTCCCCAAGGGACGTAGAGGGTGCAGCATGAGTCCTTGGAGGTTCTAACAAGTGTAGAATGGTTAAGAGAGTATTCTAAAGGCTTAGAATGGTCTAGGAATGTGTAATAGGACTTATAATAACCATTAGAATGATCCTAAACAATGCTTGAGTCCCCAAGGGAGGTAGAGGGTGTACCATTAGTCCTTGGAGATTCTAACAAGTGTAGAATGGTTAAGAGAGTATTCTAAAGGCTTAGAATGGTCTTGGAATGTGTATTAGGACTTATAAGAACCATTAGAATGATCCTAAACATTGCTCGAGTCCCCAAGGGACGTAGAGGGTGCAGCATGAGTCCTTGGAGGTTCTAATTAGTGTAGAATGGTTAAGAGAGTATTCTAAAGGCTTAGAATGGTCTAGGAATGTGTATTAGGACTTATATGAACCATTAGAATGATCCTAAACATTGCATGGTACCCCATGGGACGTAGAGGGTGTACCATGAGTCCTTGGAGGTTCTAACAAGTGTAGAATGGTTAAGAGAGTATTCTAAAGGCTTAGAATGGTCTAGGAATGTGTAATAGGACTTATAATAACCATTAGATTGATCCTAAACAATGCTTGAGTCCCCAAGGGACGTAGAGGGTGTACCATTAGTTCTTGGAGGTTCTAACAAGTGTAGAATGGTTAAGAGAGTATTCTAAAGGCTTAGAATGGTCTTGGAATGTGTATTAGGACTTATAAGAACCATTAGAATGATCCTAAACATTGCTCGATTCCCCAAGGGACGTAGAGGGTGCAGCATGAGTCCTTGGAGGTTCTAATTAGTGTAGAATGGTTAAGAGAGTATTCTAAAGGCTTAGAATGGTCTAGGAATGTGTATTAGGACTTATATGAACCATTAGAATGATCCTAAACATTGCATGGTACCCCATGGGACGTAGAGGGTGTACCATGAGTCCTTGGAGGTTCTAACAAGTGTAGAATGGTTAAGAGAGTATTCTAAAGGCTTAGAATGGTCTAGGAATGTGTAATAGGACTTATAATAACCATTAGATTGATCCTAAACAATGCTTGAGTCCCCAAGGGACGTAGAGGGTGTACCATTAGTTCTTGGAGGTTCTATCAAGTGTAGAATGGTTAAGAGAGTATTCTAAAGGCTTAGAATGGTCTTGGAATGTGTATTAGGACTTATAAGAACCATTAGAATGATCCTAAACATTGCTCGAGTCCCCAAGGGACGTAGAGGGTGCAGCATGAGTCCTTGGAGGTTCTAATTAGTGTAGAATGGTTAAGAGAGTATTCTAAAGGCTTAGAATGGTCTAGGAATGTGTATTAGGACTTATATGAACCATTAGAATGATCCTAAACATTGCATGGTACCCCATGGGACGTAGAGGGTGTACCATGAGTCCTTGGAGGTTCTAACAAGTGTAGAATGTTTAAGAGAGTATTCTAAAGGCTTAGAATGGTCTAGGAATGTGTAATAGGACTTCTAATAACCATTAGAATGATCCTAAACAATGCTTGATTCCCCAAGGGGCGTAGAGGGTGTACCATTAGTCCTTGGAGGTTCTAACAAGTGTAGAATGGTTAAGAGAGTATTCTAAAGGCTTAGAATGGTCTTGGAATGTGTATTAGGACTTATAAGAACCATTAGAATGATCATAAACATTGCTCGAGTCCCCAAGGGACGTAGAGGGTGCAGCATGAGTCCTTGGAGGTTCTAACAAGTGTAGAATGGTTAAGAGAGTATTCTAAAGGATTAGAATGGTCTAGGAATGTGTAATAGGACTTATAATAACCATTAGAATGATCCTAAACAATGCTTGAGTCCCCAAGGGACGTAGAGGGTGTACCACTATTCCTTGGAGGTTCTAACAAGTGTAGAATGGTTAAGAGAGTATTCTAAAGGCTTAGAATGGTCTAGGAATGTGTAATAGGACTTATAATAACCATTAGAATGATCCTAAACAATGCTTGAGTCCCCAAGGGACGTAGAGGGTGTACCATTAGTCCTTGGAGGTTCTAACAAGTGTAGAATGGTTAAGAGAGTATTCTAAAGGCTTAGAATGGTCTTGGAATGTGTATTAGGACTTATAAGAACCATTAGAATGATCCTAAACATTGCTCGAGTCCCCAAGGGACGTAGAGGGTGCTGCATGAGTCCTTGGAGGTTCTAACAAGTGTAGAATGGTTAAGATAGTATTCTAAAGGCTTAGAATGGTCTAGGAATGTGTAATAGGACTTATAATAACCATTAGAATGATCCTAAACAATGCTGGAGTCCCCAAGGGACGTAGAGGGTGTACCATTAGTCCTTGGAGGTTCTAACAAGTGTAGAATGGTTAAGAGAGTATTCTAAAGGCTTAGAATGGTCTTGGAATGTGTATTAGGACTTATAAGAACCATTAGAATGATCCTAAACATTGCTCGAGTCCCCAAGGGACGTAGAGGGTGCAACATGAGTCCTTGGAGGTTCTAATAAGTATAGAATGGTTAAGAGAGTATTCTAAAGGCTTAGAATGGTCTTGGAAAGTGTACTAGGACTTATAATAACCATTAGAATGATCCTAAACATTGCTCGAGTCCCCAAGGGACGTAGAGGGTGCAGCATGAGTCCTTGGAGGTTCTAATAAGTGTAGAATGGTTAAGAGAGTATTCTAAAGGCTTAGAATGGTCTAGGAATGTGTATTAGGACTTATAATAACCATTAGATTGATCCTTAACATTGCATGGTACCCCAAGGGACGTAGAGGGTGTACCATGAGTCCTTGGAGGTTCTAACAAGTGTAGAATGGTTAAGAGAGTATTCTAAAGGCTTAGGATGGTCTAGGAATGTGTATTAGGACTTATAAGAACCATTAGAATGATCCTAAACATTGCTAGAGTCCCAAAGTGACGTAGAGGGTGTACCTTGAGTCCTTGGAGGTTCTAACAAGTGTAGAATGGTTAAGAGAGTATTCTGAAGGCTTAGAATGGTCTTGGAATGTGTATTAGGACTTATAAGAACCATTAGAATAATCCTAAACATTGCTCGAGTCCCCAAGGGACGTAGAGGGTGCAGCATGAGTCCTTGGAGGTTCTAATAAGTGTAGAATGGTTAAGAGAGTATTCTAAAGGCTTAGAATGGTCTTGGAAAGTGTACTAGGACATATAATAACCATTAGAATGATCCTAAATATTGCTCTAGTCCCCAAGGGACGTAGAGGGTGTAGCATGAGTCCTTGGAGGTTCTAATAAGTGCAGAATGGTTAAGAGAGTATTCTAAAGGCTTAGAATGGTCTAGGAATGTGTACTAGGACTTATAATAACCATTAGAATGATCCTAAACATTGCAAGGTACCCCAAGGGATGTAGAGGGTGTAGCATGAGTCCTTGGAGGTTCTAACAAGTGTAGAATGGTTAAGAGAGTATTCTAAAGGCTTAGAATGGTCTAGGAATGTGTAATAGGACTTATAATAACCATTAGAATGATCCTAAACAATGCTTGAGTCCCCAAGGGACGTAGAGGGTGTACCATTAGTCCTTGGAGGTTCTAACAAGTGTAGAATGGTTAAGAGAGTATTCTAAAGGCTTAGAATGGTCTTGGAATGTGTATTAGGACTTATAAGAACCATTAGAATGATCCTAAACATTGCTCGAGTCCCCAAGGGACGTAGAGGGTGAAGCATGAGTCCTTGGAGGTTCTAACAAGTGTAGAATGGTTAAGAGAGTATTCTAAAGGCTTAGAATGGTCTTGGAAAGTGTACTAGGACTTATAATAACCATTAGAATGATCCTAAACATTGCTCGAGTCCCCAAGGGACGTAGAGGGTGCAGCATGAGTCCTTGGAGGTTCTAATAAGTGTAGAATGGTTAAGAGAGTATTCTAAAGGCTTAGAATGGTCTAGGAATGTGTATTAGGACTTATAATAACCATTAGACTGATCCTTAACATTGCATGGTACCCCAAGGGACGTAGAGGGTGTACCATGAGTCCTTGGAGGTTCTAACAAGTGTAGAATGATTAAGAGAGTATTCTAAAGGCTTAGAATGGTCTTGGAATGTGTATTAGGACTTATAAGAACCATTAGAATGATCCTAAACATTGCTCGAGTCCCCAAGGGACGTAGAGGGTGCAGCATGAGTCCTTGGAGGTTCTAATTAGTGTAGAATGGTTAAGAGAGTATTCTAAAGGCTTAGAATGGTCTTGGAATGTGTATTAGGACTTATAAGAACCATTAGAATGATCCTAAACATTGCTCGAGTCCCCAAGGGACGTAGAGGGTGCAACATGAGTCCTTGGAGGTTCTAATAAGTATAGAATGGTTAAGAGAGTATTCTAAAGGCTTAGAATGGTCTTGGAAAGTGTACTAGGACTTATAATAACCATTAGAATGATCCTAAACATTGCTCGAGTCCCCAAGGGACGTAGAGGGTGCAGCATGAGTCCTTGGAGGTTCTAATAAGTGTAGAATGGTTAAGAGAGTATTCTAAAGGCTTAGAATGGTCTAGGAATGTGTATTAGGACTTATAATAACCATTAGATTGATCCTTAACATTGCATGGTACCCCAAGGGACGTAGAGGGTGTACCATGAGTCCTTGGAGGTTCTAACAAGTGTAGAATGGTTAAGAGAGTATTCTAAAGGCTTAGGATGGTCTAGGAATGTGTATTAGGACTTATAAGAACCATTAGAATGATCCTAAACATTGCTAGAGTCCCAAAGTGACGTAGAGGGTGTACCTTGAGTCCTTGGAGGTTCTAACAAGTGTAGAATGGTTAAGAGAGTATTCTGAAGGCTTAGAATGGTCTTGGAATGTGTATTAGGACTTATAAGAACCATTAGAATAATCCTAAACATTGCTCGAGTCCCCAAGGGACGTAGAGGGTGCAGCATGAGTCCTTGGAGGTTCTAATAAGTGTAGAATGGTTAAGAGAGTATTCTAAAGGCTTAGAATGGTCTTGGAAAGTGTACTAGGACATATAATAACCATTAGAATGATCCTAAATATTGCTCTAGTCCCCAAGGGACGTAGAGGGTGTAGCATGAGTCCTTGGAGGTTCTAATAAGTGCAGAATGGTTAAGAGAGTATTCTAAAGGCTTAGAATGGTCTAGGAATGTGTACTAGGACTTATAATAACCATTAGAATGATCCTAAACATTGCAAGGTACCCCAAGGGATGTAGAGGGTGTAGCATGAGTCCTTGGAGGTTCTAACAAGTGTAGAATGGTTAAGAGAGTATTCTAAAGGCTTAGAATGGTCTAGGAATGTGTAATAGGACTTATAATAACCATTAGAATGATCCTAAACAATGCTTGAGTCCCCAAGGGACGTAGAGGGTGTACCATTAGTCCTTGGAGGTTCTAACAAGTGTAGAATGGTTAAGAGAGTATTCTAAAGGCTTAGAATGGTCTTGGAATGTGTATTAGGACTTATAAGAACCATTAGAATGATCCTAAACATTGCTCGAGTCCCCAAGGGACGTAGAGGGTGAAGCATGAGTCCTTGGAGGTTCTAACAAGTGTAGAATGGTTAAGAGAGTATTCTAAAGGCTTAGAATGGTCTTGGAAAGTGTACTAGGACTTATAATAACCATTAGAATGATCCTAAACATTGCTCGAGTCCCCAAGGGACGTAGAGGGTGCAGCATGAGTCCTTGGAGGTTCTAATAAGTGTAGAATGGTTAAGAGAGTATTCTAAAGGCTTAGAATGGTCTAGGAATGTGTATTAGGACTTATAATAACCATTAGACTGATCCTTAACATTGCATGGTACCCCAAGGGACGTAGAGGGTGTACCATGAGTCCTTGGAGGTTCTAACAAGTGTAGAATGATTAAGAGAGTATTCTAAAGGCTTAGAATGGTCTTGGAATGTGTATTAGGACTTATAAGAACCATTAGAATGATCCTAAACATTGCTCGAGTCCCCAAGGGACGTAGAGGGTGCAGCATGAGTCCTTGGAGGTTCTAATTAGTGTAGAATGGTTAAGAGAGTATTCTAAAGGCTTAGAATGGTCTAGGAATGTGTATTAGGACTTATATGAACCATTAGAATGATCCTAAACATTGCATGGTACCCCATGGGACGTAGAGGGTGTACCATGAGTCCTTGGAGGTTCTAACAAGTGTAGAATGGTTAAGAGAGTATTCTAAAGGCTTAGAATGGTCTAGGAATGTGTAATAGGACTTATAATCACCATTAGAATGATCCTAAACAATGCTTGAGTCCCCAAGGGACGTAGAGGGTGTACCATTAGTCCTTGGAGGTTCTAACAAGTGTAGAATGGTTAAGAGAGTATTCTAAAGGCTTAGAATGGTCTTGGAATGTGTATTAGGACTTATAAGAACCATTAGAATGATCCTAAACATTGCTCGAGTCCCCAAGGGACGTAGAGGGTGCTGCATGAGTCCTTGGAGGTTCTAACAAGTGTAGAATGGTTAAGAGAGTATTCTAAAGGCTTAGAATGGTCTAGGAATGTGTAATAGGACTTATAATAACCATTAGAATGATCCTAAACAATGCTTGAGTCCCCAAGGGACGTAGAGGGTGTACCATTAGTCCTTGGAGGTTCTAACAAGTGTAGAATGGTTAAGAGAGTATTCTAAAGGCTTAGAATGGTCTTGGAATGTGTATTAGGACTTATAAGAACCATTAGAATGATCCTAAACATTGCTCGAGTCCCCAAGGGACGTAGAGGGTGCAGCATGAGTCCTTGGAGGTTCTAACAAGTGTAGAATGGTTAAGAGAGTATTCTAAAGGCTTAGAATGGTCTAGGAATGTGTAATAGGACTTATAATAACCATTAGAATGATCCTAAACAATGCTTGAGTCCCCAAGGGACGTAGAGGGTGTACCATTAGTCCTTGGAGGTTTTAACAAGTGTAGAATGGTTAAGAGAGTATTCTAAAGGCTTAGAATGGTCTTGGAATGTGTATTAGGACTTATAAGAACCATTAGAATGATCCTAAACATTGCTCGAGTCCCCAAGGGACGTAGAGGGTGCAGCATGAGTCCTTGGAGGTTCTAATAAGTATAGAATGGTTAAGAGAGTATTCTAAAGGCTTAGAATGGTCTTGGAAAGTGTACTAGGACTTATAATAACCATTAGAATGATCCTAAACATTGCTCGAGTCCCCAAGGGACGTAGAGGGTGCAGCATGAGTCCTTGGAGGTTCTAATAAGTGTAGAATGGTTAAGAGAGTATTCTAAAGGCTTAGAATGGTCTAGGAATGTGTATTAGGACTTATAATAACCATTAGACTGATCCTTAACCTTTGCATGGTACCCCAAGTGACGTAGAGGGTGTACCATGAGTCCTTGGACGTTCTAACAAGTGTAGAATGGTTAAGAGAGTATTCTAAAGGCTTAGGATGGTCTAGGAATGTGTACTAGGACTTATAATAACCATTAGAATGATCCTAAACATTGCATGGTACCCCAAGGGATGTAGAGGGTGTAGCATGAGTCCTTGGAGGTTCTAACAAGTGTAGAATGGTTAAGAGAGTATTCTAAAGGCTTAGAATGGTCTAGGAATGTGTATTAGGACTTATATGAACCATTAGAATGATCCTAAACATTGCATGGTACCCCATGGGACGTAGAGGGTGTACCATGAGTCCTTGGAGGTTCTAACAAGTGTAGAATGGTTAAGAGAGTATTCTAAAGGCTTAGAATGGTCTAGGAATGTGTAATAGGACTTATAATAACCATTAGAATGATCCTAAACAATGCTTGAGTCCCCAAGGGATGTAGAGGGTGTACCATTAGTCCTTGGAGGTTCTAACAAGTGTAGAATGGTTAAGAGAGTATTCTAAAGGCTTAGAATGGTTTTGGAATGTGTATTAGGACTTATAAGAACCATTAGAATGATCCTAAACCTTGCATGGTACCCCAAGGGACGTAGAGGGTGCAACATGAGTCCTTGGAGGTTCTAATAAGTATAGAATGGTTAAGAGAGTATTCTAAAGGCTTAGAATGGTCTTGGAAAGTGTACTAGGACTTATAATAACCATTAGAATGATCCTAAACATTGCTCGAGTCCCCAAGGGACGTAGAGGGTGCAGCATGAGTCCTTGGAGGTTCTAATAAGTGTAGAATGGTTAAGAGAGTATTCTGAAGGCTTAGAATGGTCTTGGAAAGTGTACTAGGACATATAATAACCATTAGAATGATCCTAAATATTGCTCGAGTCCCCAAGGGACGTAGAGGGTGAAGCATGAGTCCTTGGAGGTTCTAACAAGTGTAGAATGGTTAAGAGAGTATTCTAAAGGCTTAGAATGGTCTTGGAAAGTGTACTAGGACTTATAATAACCATTAGAATGATCCTAAACATTGCTCGAGTCCCCAAGGGACGTAGAGGGTGCAGCATGAGTCCTTGGAGGTTCTAACAAGTGTAGAATGGTTAAGAGAGTATTCTGAACGCTTAGAATGGTCTTAGAATGTGTATTAGGACTTATAAGAACCATTAGAATGATCCTAAACATTGCATGGTACCCCATGGGACGTAGAGGGTGTACCATGAGTCCTTGGAGGTTCTAACAAGTGTAGAATGGTTAAGAGAGTATTCTAAAGGCTTAGAATGGTCTAGGAATGTGTAATAGGACTTATAATAACCATTAGAATGATCCTAAACAATGCTTGAGTCCGCAAGGGACATAGAGGGTGTACCATTAGTCCTTGGAGGTTCTAACAAGTGTAGAATGGTTAAGAGAGTATTCTAAAGGCTTAGAATGGTCTTGGAATGTGTATTACGACTTATAGAACCATTAGAATGATCCTAAACATTGCTCGAGTCCCCAAGGGACGTAGAGGGTGCTGCATGAGTCCTTGGAGGTTCTAACAAGTGTAGAATGGTTAAGAGAGTATTCTAAAGGCTTAGAATGGTCTAAGAATGTGTAATAGGACTTATAATAACCATTAGAATGATCCTAAACAATGCTTGAGTCCCCAAGGGACGTAGAGGGTGTACCATTAGTCCTTGGAGGTTCAAACAAGTGTAGAATGGTTAAGAGTGTATTCTAAAGGCTTAGAATGGTCTTGGAATGTGTATTAGGACTTATAAGAACCATTAGAATGATCCTAAACATTGCTCGAGTCCCCAAGGGACGTAGAGGGTGCAGCATGAGTCCTTGGAGGTTCTAACAAGTGTAGAATGGTTAAGAGAGTATTCTAAAGGCTTAGAATGGTCTAGGAATGTGTACTAGGACTTATAATAACCATTAGAATGATCCTAAATATTGCATGGTACCCCAAGGGATGTAGAGGGTGTTGCATGAGTCCTTGGAGGTTCTAACAAGTGTAGAATGGTTAAGAGAGTATTCTAAAGGCTTAGAATGGTCTAGGAATGTGTATTAGGACTTATAATAACCATTAGACTGATCCTTAACATTGCATGGTACCCCAAGGGACGTAGAGGGTGTACCATGAGTCCTTGGAGGTTCTAACAAGTGTAGAATGGTTAAGAGAGTATTCTAAAGGCTTAGAATGGTCTAGGAATGTGTATTAGGACTTATAAGAACCATTAGAATGATCCTAAACATTGCTAGAGTCCCAAAGGGACGTAGAGGGTGTACCTTGAGTCCTTGGAGGTTCTAACAAGTGTAGAATGGTTAAGAGAGTATTCTGAAGGCTTAGAATGGTCTTAGAATGTGTATTAGGACTTGTAAGAACCATTAGAATGATCCTAAACATTGCATGGTACTCCATGGGACGTAGAGGGTGTACCATGAGTCCTTGGAGGTTCTAACAAGTGTAGAATGGTTAAGAGAGTATTCTAAAGGCTTAGAATGGTCTAGGAATGTGTAATAGGACTTATAATAACCATTAGAATGATCCTAAACAATGCTTGAGTCCGCAAGGGACGTAGAGGGTGTACCATTAGTCCTTGGAGGTTCTAACAAGTGTAGAATGGTTAAGAGAGTATTCTAAAGGCTTAGAATGGTCTTGGAATGTGTATTAGGACTTATAGAACCATTAGAATGATCCTAAACATTGCTCGAGTCCCCAAGGGACGTAGAGGGTGCTGCATGAGTCCTTGGAGGTTCTAACAAGTGTAGAATGGTTAAGAGAGTATTCTAAAGGCTTAGAATGGTCTAGGAATGTGTAATAGGACTTATAATAACCATTAGAATGATCCTAAACAATGCTTGAGTCCCCAAGGGACGTAGAGGGTGTACCATTAGTCCTTGGAGGTTCTAACAAGTGTAGAATGGTTAAGAGAGTATTCTAAAGGCTTAGAATGGTCTTGGAAAGTGTACTAGGACATATAATAACCATTAGAATGATCCTAAATATTGCTCTAGTCCCCAAGGGACGTAGAGGGTGCAGCATGAGTCCTTGGATGTTCTAATAAGTGTAGAATGGTTAAGAGAGTATTCTAAAGGCTTAGAATGGTCTACGAATGTGTACTAGGACTTATAATAACCATTAGAATGATCCTAAACATTGCATGGTACCCCAAGGGATGTAGAGGGTGTAGCATGAGTCCTTGGAGGTTCTAACAAGTGTAGAATGGTTAAGAGAGTATTCTAAAGGCTTAGAATGGTCTAGGAATGTGTATTAGGACTTATAATAACCATTAGACTGATCCTTAACATTGCATGGTACCCCAAGGGACGTAGAGGGTGTACCATGAGTCCTTGGAGGTTCTAACAAGTGTAGAATGGTTAAGAGAGTATTCTAAAGGCTTAGAATGGTCTAGGAATGTGTATTAGGACTTATAAGAACCATTAGAATGATCCTAAACATTGCTAGAGTCCCAAAGGGACGTAGAGGGTGTACCTTGAGTCCTTGGAGGTTCTAACAAGTGTAGAATGGTTAAGAGAGTATTCTGAAGGCTTAGAATGGTCTTAGAATGTGTATTAGGACTTATAAGAACCATTAGAATGATCCTAAACATTGCTCGAGTCCCCAAGGGACGTAGAGGGTGCAGCATGAGTCCTTGGAGGTTCTAATAAGTGTAGAATGGTTAAGAGAGTATTCTAAAGGCTTAGAATGGTATTGGAAAGTGTACTAGGACATATAATAACCATTAGAATGATCCTAAATATTGCTCTAGTCCCCAAGGGATGTAGAGGGTGCAGCATGAGTCCTTGGATGTTCTAATAAGTGTAGAATGGTTAAGAGAGTGTTCTAAAGGCTTAGAATGGTCTAGGAATGTGTACTAGAACTTATAATAACCATTAGAATGATCCTAAACATTGCATGGTACCCCAAGGGATGTAGAGGGTGCAGCATGAGTCCTTGGATGTTCTAATAAGTGTAGAATGGTTAAGAGAGTATTCTAAAGGCTTAGAATGGTCTAGGAATGTGTACTAGAACTTATAATAACCATTAGAATGATCCTAAACATTGCATGGTACCGCAAGGGACATAGAGGGTGTACCATTAGTCCTTGGAGGTTCTAACAAGTGTAGAATGGTTAAGAGAGTATTCTAAAGGCTTAGAATGGTCTTGGAATGTGTATTACGACTTATAGAACCATTAGAATGATCCTAAACATTGCTCGAGTCCCCAAGGGACGTAGAGGGTGCTGCATGAGTCCTTGGAGGTTCTAACAAGTGTAGAATGGTTAAGAGAGTATTCTAAAGGCTTAGAATGGTCTAAGAATGTGTAATAGGACTTATAATAACCATTAGAATGATCCTAAACAATGCTTGAGTCCCCAAGGGACGTAGAGGGTGTACCATTAGTCCTTGGAGGTTCAAACAAGTGTAGAATGGTTAAGAGTGTATTCTAAAGGCTTAGAATGGTCTTGGAATGTGTATTAGGACTTATAAGAACCATTAGAATGATCCTAAACATTGCTCGAGTCCCCAAGGGACGTAGAGGGTGCAGCATGAGTCCTTGGAGGTTCTAACAAGTGTAGAATGGTTAAGAGAGTATTCTAAAGGCTTAGAATGGTCTAGGAATGTGTACTAGGACTTATAATAACCATTAGAATGATCCTAAATATTGCATGGTACCCCAAGGGATGTAGAGGGTGTTGCATGAGTCCTTGGAGGTTCTAACAAGTGTAGAATGGTTAAGAGAGTATTCTAAAGGCTTAGAATGGTCTAGGAATGTGTATTAGGACTTATAATAACCATTAGACTGATCCTTAACATTGCATGGTACCCCAAGGGACGTAGAGGGTGTACCATGAGTCCTTGGAGGTTCTAACAAGTGTAGAATGGTTAAGAGAGTATTCTAAAGGCTTAGAATGGTCTAGGAATGTGTATTAGGACTTATAAGAACCATTAGAATGATCCTAAACATTGCTAGAGTCCCAAAGGGACGTAGAGGGTGTACCTTGAGTCCTTGGAGGTTCTAACAAGTGTAGAATGGTTAAGAGAGTATTCTGAAGGCTTAGAATGGTCTTAGAATGTGTATTAGGACTTGTAAGAACCATTAGAATGATCCTAAACATTGCATGGTACTCCATGGGACGTAGAGGGTGTACCATGAGTCCTTGGAGGTTCTAACAAGTGTAGAATGGTTAAGAGAGTATTCTAAAGGCTTAGAATGGTCTAGGAATGTGTAATAGGACTTATAATAACCATTAGAATGATCCTAAACAATGCTTGAGTCCGCAAGGGACGTAGAGGGTGTACCATTAGTCCTTGGAGGTTCTAACAAGTGTAGAATGGTTAAGAGAGTATTCTAAAGGCTTAGAATGGTCTTGGAATGTGTATTAGGACTTATAGAACCATTAGAATGATCCTAAACATTGCTCGAGTCCCCAAGGGACGTAGAGGGTGCTGCATGAGTCCTTGGAGGTTCTAACAAGTGTAGAATGGTTAAGAGAGTATTCTAAAGGCTTAGAATGGTCTAGGAATGTGTAATAGGACTTATAATAACCATTAGAATGATCCTAAACAATGCTTGAGTCCCCAAGGGACGTAGAGGGTGTACCATTAGTCCTTGGAGGTTCTAACAAGTGTAGAATGGTTAAGAGAGTATTCTAAAGGCTTAGAATGGTCTTGGAAAGTGTACTAGGACATATAATAACCATTAGAATGATCCTAAATATTGCTCTAGTCCCCAAGGGACGTAGAGGGTGCAGCATGAGTCCTTGGATGTTCTAATAAGTGTAGAATGGTTAAGAGAGTATTCTAAAGGCTTAGAATGGTCTACGAATGTGTACTAGGACTTATAATAACCATTAGAATGATCCTAAACATTGCATGGTACCCCAAGGGATGTAGAGGGTGTAGCATGAGTCCTTGGAGGTTCTAACAAGTGTAGAATGGTTAAGAGAGTATTCTAAAGGCTTAGAATGGTCTAGGAATGTGTATTAGGACTTATAATAACCATTAGACTGATCCTTAACATTGCATGGTACCCCAAGGGACGTAGAGGGTGTACCATGAGTCCTTGGAGGTTCTAACAAGTGTAGAATGGTTAAGAGAGTATTCTAAAGGCTTAGAATGGTCTAGGAATGTGTATTAGGACTTATAAGAACCATTAGAATGATCCTAAACATTGCTAGAGTCCCAAAGGGACGTAGAGGGTGTACCTTGAGTCCTTGGAGGTTCTAACAAGTGTAGAATGGTTAAGAGAGTATTCTGAAGGCTTAGAATGGTCTTAGAATGTGTATTAGGACTTATAAGAACCATTAGAATGATCCTAAACATTGCTCGAGTCCCCAAGGGACGTAGAGGGTGCAGCATGAGTCCTTGGAGGTTCTAATAAGTGTAGAATGGTTAAGAGAGTATTCTAAAGGCTTAGAATGGTATTGGAAAGTGTACTAGGACATATAATAACCATTAGAATGATCCTAAATATTGCTCTAGTCCCCAAGGGATGTAGAGGGTGCAGCATGAGTCCTTGGATGTTCTAATAAGTGTAGAATGGTTAAGAGAGTGTTCTAAAGGCTTAGAATGGTCTAGGAATGTGTACTAGAACTTATAATAACCATTAGAATGATCCTAAACATTGCATGGTACCCCAAGGGATGTAGAGGGTGCAGCATGAGTCCTTGGATGTTCTAATAAGTGTAGAATGGTTAAGAGAGTATTCTAAAGGCTTAGAATGGTCTAGGAATGTGTACTAGAACTTATAATAACCATTAGAATGATCCTAAACATTGCATGGTACCCCAAGGGATGTAGAGGGTGTAGCATGAGTCCTTGGAGGTTCTAACAAGTGTAGCATGGTTAAGAGAGTATTCTAAAGGCTTAGAATGGTCTAGCAATGTGTAATAGGACTTATAATAACCATTAGAATGATCCTAAACAATGCTTGAGTCCCCAAGGGACGTAGAGGGTGTACCATTAGTCCTTGGAGGTTCTAACAAGTGTAGAATGGTTAAGAGAGTATTCTAAAGGCTTAGAATGGTCTTGGAATGTGAATTAGGACTTATAAGAACAATTAGAATGATCCTAAACATTGCTCGAGTCCCCAAGGGACGTAGAGGGTGCAGCATGAGTCCTTGGAGGTTCTAATTAGTTTAGAATGGTTAAGAGAGTATTCTAAAGGCTTAGAATGGTCTAGGAATGTGTATTAGGACTTATATGAACCATTAGAATGATCCTAAACATTGCATGGTACCCCATGGGACGTAGAGGGTGTACCATGAGTCCTTGGAGGTTCTAACAAGTGTAGAATGGTTAAGAGAGTATTCTAAAGGCTTAGAATGGTCTAGGAATGTGTAATAGGACTTATAATAACCATTAGAATGATCCTAAACAATGCTTGAGACCCCAAGGGACGTAGAGGGTGTACCATGAGTCCTTGGAGGTTCTAACAAGTGTAGAATGGTTAAGAGAGTATTCTAAAGGTTTAGAATGGTGTTGGAATGTGTATTAGGACTTATAAGAACCATTAGAATGATCCTAAATATTGCTCGAGTCCCCAAGGGACGTAGAGGGTGCAACATGAGTCCTTGGAGGTTCTAACAAGTGTAGAATGGTTAAGAGAGTATTCTAAAGGCATAGAATGGTCTAGGAATGTGTAATAGGACTTATAATAACCATTAGATTGATCCTAAACAATGCTTGAGTCCCCAAGGGACGTAGAGGGTGTACCATTAGTCCTTGGAGGTTCTAACAAATGTAGAATGGTTAAGAGAGTATTCTAAAGGCTTAGAATGGTCTTGGAATGTGTATTAGGACATATAAGAATCATTAGAATGATCCTAAACATTGCTCGAGTCCCCAAGGGACGTAGAGGGTGCAGCATGAGTCCTTGGAGGTTCTAATAAGTATAGAATGGTTAAGAGAGTATTCTAAAGGCTTAGAATGGTCTTGGAAAGTGTACTAGGACTTATAATAACCATTAGAATGATCCTAAACATTGCTCGAGTCCCCAAGGGACGTAGAGGATGCAGCATGAGTCCTTGGAGGTTCTAATAAGTGTAGAATGGTTAAGAGAGTATTCTAAAGGCTTAGAATGGTCTAGGAATGTGTATTAGGACTTATAATAACCATTAGACTGATCCTTAACATTGCATGGTACCCCAAGGGACGTAGAGGGTGTACCATGAGTCCTTGGAGGTTCTAACAAGTGTAGAATGGTTAAGAGAGTATTCTAAAGGCTTAGAATGGTCTAGGAATGTGTAATAGGACTTATAAGAACCATTAGAATGATCCTAAACATTGCTAGAGTCCCAAAGTGACGTAGAGGGTGTACCTTGAGTCCTTGGAGGTTCTAACAAGTGTAGAATGGTTAAGAGAGTATTCTGAAGGCTTAGAATGGTCTTGGAATGTGTATTCGGACTTATAAGAACCATTAGAATGATCCTAAATATTGCTCGAGTCCCCAAGGGACGTAGAGGGTGCAGCATGAGTCCTTGGAGGTTCTAATTAGTTTAGAATGGTTAAGAGAGTATTCTAAAGGCTTAGAATGGTCTAGGAATGTGTACTAGGACTTATAATAACCATTAGAATGATCCTAAACATTGCATGGTACCCCAAGGGATGTAGAGGGTGTAGCATGAGTCCTTGGAGGTTCTAACAAGTGTAGAATGGTTAAGAGAGTATTCTAAAGGCTTAGAATGGTCTAGGAATGTGTAATAGGACTTATAATAACCATTAGAATGATCCTAAACAATGCTTGAGTCCCCAAGGGACGTAGAGGGTGTACCATTAGTCCTTGGAGGTTCTAACAAGTGTAGAATGGTTAAGAGAGTATTCTAAAGGCTTAGAATGGTCTTGGAATGTGTATTAGGACTTATAAGAACCATTAGAATGATCCTAAACATTGCTCGAGTCCCCAAGGGACGTAGAGGGTGCAGCATGAGTCCTTGGAGGTTCTAATTAGTGTAGAATGGTTAAGAGAGTATTCTAAAGGCTTAGAATGGTCTAGGAATGTGTATTAGGACTTATATGAACCATTAGAATGATCCTAAACATTGCATGGTACCCCATGGGACGTAGAGGGTGTACCATGAGTCCTTGGAGGTTCTAACAAGTGTAGAATGGTTAAGAGAGTATTCTAAAGGCTTAGAATGGTCTAGGAATGTGTAATAGGACTTATAATAACCATTAGAATGATCCTAAACAATGCTTGAGTCCCCAAGGGATGTAGAGGGTGTACCATTAGTCCTTGGAGGTTCTAACAAGTGTAGAATGGTTAAGAGAGTATTCTAAAGGCTTAGAATGGTCTAGGAATGTGTAATAGGACTTATAAGAACCATTAGAATGATCCTAAACATTGCTAGAGTCCCAAAGTGACGTAGAGGGTGTACCTTGAGTCCTTGGAGGTTCTAACAAGTGTAGAATGGTTAAGAGAGTATTCTGAAGGCTTAGAATGGTCTTGGAATGTGTATTCGGACTTATAAGAACCATTAGAATGATCCTAAATATTGCTCGAGTCCCCAAGGGACGTAGAGGGTGCAGCATGAGTCCTTGGAGGTTCTAATATGTGTAGAATGGTTAAGAGAGTATTCTAAAGGCTTAGAATGGTCTTGGAAAGTGTACTAGGACATATAATAACCATTAGAATGATCCTAAATATTGCTCTAGTCCCCAAGGGACGTAGAGGGTGCAGCATGAGTCCTTGGAGGTTCTAATAAGTGTAGAATGGTTAAGAGAGTATTCTAAAGGCTTAGAATGGTCTAGGAATGTGTACTAGGACTTATAATAACCATTAGAATGATCCTAAACATTGCATGGTACCCCAAGGGATGTAGAGGGTGTAGCATGAGTCCTTGGAGGTTCTAACAAGTGTAGAATGGTTAAGAGAGTATTCTAAAGGCTTAGAATGGTCTAGGAATGTGTAATAGGACTTATAATAACCATTAGAATGATCCTAAACAATGCTTGAGTCCCCAAGGGACGTAGAGGGTGTACCATTAGTCCTTGGAGGTTCTAACAAGTGTAGAATGGTTAAGAGAGTATTCTAAAGGCTTAGAATGGTCTTGGAATGTGTATTAGGACTTATAAGAACCATTAGAATGATCCTAAACATTGCTCGAGTCCCCAAGGGACGTAGAGGGTGCAGCATGAGTCCTTGGAGGTTCTAATTAGTGTAGAATGGTTAAGACAGTATTCTAAAGGCTTAGAATGGTCTAGGAATGTGTATTAGGACTTATATGAACCATTAGAATGATCCTAAACATTGCATGGTACCCCATAGGACGTAGAGGGTGTACCATGAGTCCTTGGAGGTTCTAACAAGTGTAGAATGGTTAAGAGAGTATTCTAAAGGCTTAGAATGGTCTAGGAATGTGTAATAGGACTTATAATAACCATTAGAATGATCCTAAACAATGCTTGAGTCCCCAAGGGATGTAGAGGGTGTACCATTAGTCCTTGGAGGTTCTAACAAGTGTAGAATGGTTAAGAGAGTATTCTAAAGGCTTAGAATGGTCTTGGAATGTGTATTAGGTCTTATAAGAACCATTAGAATGATCCTAAACATTGCATGGTACCCCAAGGGACGTAGTGGGTGCGGCATGAGTCCTTGGAGGTTCTAATAAGTATAGAATGGTTAAGAGAGTATTCTAAAGGCTTAGAATGGTCTTGGAAAGTGTACTAGGACTTATAATAACCGTTAGAATGATCCTAAACATTGCTCGAGTCCCCAAGGGACGTAGAGGGTGCAGCATGAGTCCTTGGAGGTTCTAATAAGTGTAGAATGGTTAAGAGAGTATTCTAAAGGCTTAGAATGGTCTTGGAAAGTGTACTAGGACATATAATAACCATTAGAATGATCCTAAATATTGCTCTAGTCCCCAAGGGACGTAGAGGGTGCAGCATGAGTCCTTGGAGGTTCTAATAAGTGTAGAATGGTTAAGAGAGTATTCTAAAGGCTTAGAATGGTCTAGGAATGTGTACTAGGACTTATAATAACCATTAGAATGATCCTAAACATTGCATGGTACCCCAAGGGATGTAGAGGGTGTAGCATGAGTCCTTGGAGGTTCTAACAAGTGTAGAATGGTTAAGAGAGTATTCTAAAGGCTTAGAATGGTCTAGGAATGTGTATTAGGACTTATAAGAACCATTAGAATGATCCTAAACATTGCTAGAGTCCCAAAGGGACGTAGAGGGTGTACCTTGAGTCCTTGGAGGTTCTAACAAGTGTAGAATGGTTAAGAGAGTATTCTGAAGGCTTAGAATGGTCTTGGAATGTGTATTAGGACTTATAAGAACCATTAGAATGATCCTAAACATTGCTCGAGTCCCCAAGGGACGTAGAGAGTGCAGCATGAGTCCTTAGAGGTTCTAATAAGTGTAGAATGGTTAAGAGAGTATTCTAAAGGCTTAGAATGGTCTTGGAAAGTGTACTAGGACATATAATAACCATTAGAATGATCCTAAATATTGCTCTAGTCCCGAAGGGACGTAGAGGGTGCAGCATGAGTCCTTGGATGTTCTAATAAGTGTAGAACGGTTAAGAGAGTATTCTAAAGGCTTAGAATGGTCTAGGAATGTGTACTAGGACTTATAATAACTATTATAATGATCCTAAACATTGCATGGTACCCCAAGGGATGTAAAGGGTGTAGCATGAGTCCTTGGAGGTTCTAACAAGTGTAGAATGGTTAAGAGAGTATTCTAAAGGCTTAGAATGGTCTAGGAATGTGTAATAGGACTTATAATAACCATTAGAATGATCCTAAACAATGCTTGAGTCCCCAAGGGACGTAGAGGGTGTACCATTAGTCCTTGGAGGTTCTAACAAGTGTAGAATGGTTAAGAGAGTATTCTAAAGGCTTAGAATGGTCTTGGAATGTGTATTAGGACTTATAAGAACCATTAGAATGATCCTAAACATTGCTCGAGTCCCCAAGGGACGTAGAGGGTGCAGCATGAGTCCTTGGAGGTTCTAATAAGTGTAGAATGTTTAAGAGAGTATTCTAAAGGCTTAGAATGGTCTAGGAATGTGTATTAGGACTTATATGAACCATTAGAATGATCCTAAACATTGCATGGTACCCCATGGGACGTAGAGGGTGTACCATGAGTCCTTGGAGGTTCTAACAAGTGTAGAATGGTTAAGAGAGTATTCTAAAGGCTTAGAATGGTCTAGGAATGTGTAATAGGACTTATAATAACCATTAGAATGATCCTAAACAATGCTTGAGTCCCCAAGGGACGTAGAGGGTGTACCATGAGTCCTTGGAGGTTCTAACAAGAGTAGAATGGTTAAGAGAGTATTCTAAAGGCTTAGAATGGTCTTGGAATGTGTATTAGGACTTATAAGAACCATTAGAATGATCCTAAACATTGCTCGAGTCCCCAAGGGACGTAGAGGGAGCAGCATGAGTCCTTGAAGGTTCTTAGAAGTGTAGAATGGTTAAGAGAGTATTCTAAAGGCTTAGAATGGTCTTGGAAAGTGTACTAGGACTTATAATAACCATTTGAATGATCCTAAACATTGCATGGTACCCCAAGGGAAGTAGAGGGTGTAGCATGAGTCCTTGGAGGTTCTAACAAGTGTAGAATGGTTAAGAGAGTGTTCTAAAGGCTTAGAATGGTCTAGGAATGCGTATTAGGGCTTATAATAACCATTAGAATGATCCTAAACATTGCGTGGTTCCACAAGGGACGTAGAGGGTGTAGCATGAGTCCTTGGAGGTTCTAACAAGTGTAGAATGGTTAAGAGAGTATTCTAAAGGCTTAGAATGGTGTAGGAATGTGTATTAGGACTTATAATAACCATTAGAATGATTCTTAACATTGCTGGAGTCCCAAAGGGACGTAGAGGGTGTACCTTGAGTCCTTGGAGGTTCTAACAAGTGTAGAATGGTTAAGAGAGTATTCTAAAGGCTTAGAATGGTCTTGGAATGTGTATTAGGACTTATAAGAACCATTAGAATGATCCTAAACATTGCTCGAGTCCCCAAGGGACGTAGAGGGTGCAGCATGAGTCCTTGGAGGTTCTAATTAGTGTAGAATGGTTAAGAGAGTATTCTAAAGGCTTAGAATGGTCTAGGAATGTGTATTAGGACTTATAGAACCATTAGAATGATCCTAAACATTGCATGGTACCCCATGGGACGAAGAGGGTGTACCATGAGTCCTTGGAGGTTCTAACAAGTGTACAATGGTTAAGAGAGTATTCTAAAGGCTTAGAATGGTCTAGGAATGTGTAATAGGACTTATAATAACCATTAGAATGATTCTAAACAATGCTGGAGTCCCCAAGGGACGTAGAGGGTGTACCATTAGTCCTTGGAGGTTCTAACAAGTGTAGAATGGTTAAGAGAGTATTCTAAAGGCTTAGAATGGTCTTGGAATGTGTATTTGGACTTATAAGAACCATTAGAATGATCCTAAACATTGCTCGAGTCCCCAAGGGACGTAGAGGGTGCAGCATGAGTCCTTGGAGGTTCTAATAAGTATAGAATGGTTAAGAGAGTATTCTAAAGGCTTAGAATGGTCTAGGAATGTGTAATAGGACATATAATAACCATTAGAATGATCTTAAACATTGCTCGAGTCCCCAAGGGACGTAGAGGGTGCAGCATGAGTCCTTGGAGGTTCTAATAAGTGTAGAATGGTTAAGAGAGTATTCCAAAGGCTTAGAATGGTCTTGGAAAGTGTACTAGGACATATAATAACCATTAGAATGATCCTAAATATTGCTCTAGTCCCCAAGGGACGTAGAGGGTGCAGCATGAGTCCTTGGAGGTTCTAATAAGTGTAGAATGGTTAAGAGAGTATTCTAAAGGCTTAGAATGGTCTAGGAATGTGTACTAGGACTTATAATAACCATTAGAATGATCCTAAACATTGCATGGTACCCCAAGGGATGTAGAGGGTGCAGCATGAGTCCTTGGAGGTTCTAATAAGTGTAGAATGGTTAAGAGAGTATTCTAAAGGATTAGAATGGTCTAGGAATGTGTATTAGGACTTATAAAAACCATTAGACTGATCCTTAATATTGCATGGTACCCCAAGGGACGTAGAGGGTGTACCATGAGTCCATGGAGGTTCTAACAAGTGTAGAATGGTTAAGAGAGTATTCTAAAGGCTTAGAATGGTCTAGGAATGTGTATTAGGACTTATAAGAACCATTAGAATGATCCTAAACATTGCTAGAGTCCCAAAGGGACGTAGAGGGTGTACCTTGAGTCCTTGGAGGTTCTAACAAGTGTAGAATGGTTAAGAGAGTATTCTGAAGGCTTAGAATGGTCTTGGAATGTGTATTAGGACTTATAAGAACCATTAGAATGATCCTAAACATTGCTCGAGTCCCCAAGGGACATAGAGGGTGCAGCATGAGTCCTTGGAGGTTCAAATAAGTGTAGAATGGTTAAGAGAGTATTCTAAAGGCTTAGAATGGTCTCGGAAAGTGTACTAGGACATATAATAACCATTAGAATGATCCTAAATATTGCTCTAGTCCCCAAGGGACGTAGAGGGTGCAGCATGAGTCCTTGGAGGTTCTAATAAGTGTAGAATGGTTAAGAGAGTATTCTAAAGGCTTAGAATGGTCTAGGAATGTGTACTAGGACTTATAATAACCATTAGAATGATCCTAAACATTGCATGGTACCCCAAGGGATGTAGAGGGTGTAGCATGAGTCCTTGGAGGTTCTAACAAGTGTAGAATGGTTAAGAGAGTATTCTAAAGGCTTAGAATGGTCTAGGAATGTGTATTAGGACTTATAATAACCATTAGACTGATCCTTAATATTGCATGGTACCCCAAGGGACGTAGAGGGTGTACCATGAGTCCTTGGAGGTTCTAACAAGTGTAGAATGGTTAAGAGAGTATTCTAAAGGCTTAGAATGGTCTAGGAATGTGTATTAGGACTTATAAGAACCATTAGAATGATCCTAAACATTAATAGAGTCCCAAAGGGACGTAGAGGGTGTACCTTGAGTCCTTGGAGGTTCTAACAAGCGTAGAATGGTTAAGAGAGTATTCTGAAGGCTTAGAATGGTCTTGGAATGTGTATTAGGACTTATAAGAACCATTAGAATGATCCTAAACATTGCTCGAGTCCCCAAGGGACATAGAGGGTGCAGCATGAGTCCTTGGAGGTTCTAATAAGTGTAGAATGGTTAAGAGAGTATTCTAAAGGCTTAGAATGGTCTTGGAAAGTGTACTAGGACATATAATAACCATTAGAATGATCCTAAATATTGCTCTAGTCCCCAAGGGACGTAGAGGGTGCAGCATGAGTCCTTGGAGGTTCTAATAAGTGTAGAATAGTTAAGAGAGTATTCTAAAGGCTTAGAATGGTCTAGGAACGTGTACTAGGACTTATAATAACCATTAGAATGATCCTAAACATTGCATGGTACCCCAAGGGATGTAGAGGGTGTAGCATGAGTCCTTGGAGGTTCTAACAAGTGTAGAATGGTTAAGAGAGTATTCTAAAGGCTTAGAATGGTCTAGGAATGTGTAATAGGACTCATAATAACCATTAGAATGATCCTAAACAATGCTTGAGTCCCCAAGGGACGTAGAGGGTGTACCATTAGTCCTTGGAGGTCTAACAAGTGTAGAATGGTTAAGAGAGTATTCTAAAGGCTTAGAATGGTCTTGGAATGTGTATTAGGACTTATAAGAACCATTAGAATGATCCTAAACATTGCTCGAGTCCCCAAGGGACGTAGAGGGTGCAGCATGAGTCCTTGGAGGTTCTAATAAGTGTAGAATGGTTAAGAGAGTATTCTAAAGGCTTAGAATGGTCTAGGAATGTGTATTAGGACTTATATGAACCATTAGAATGATCCTAAACATTGCATGGTACCCCATGGGACGTAGAGGGTGTACCATGAGTCCTTGGAGGTTCTAACAAGTGTAGAATGGTTAAGGGAGTATTCTAAAGGCTTAGAATGGTCTAGGAATGTGTAATAGGACTTATAATAACCATTAGAATGATCCTAAACAATGCTTGAGTCCCCAAGGGACGTAGAGGGTGTACCATTAGTCCTTGGAGGTTCTAACAAGTGTAGAATGGTTAAGAGAGTGTTCTAAAGGCTTAGAATGGTCTTGGAATGTGTATTAGGACTTATAAGAACCATTAGAATGATCCTTAATATTGCTCGAGTCCCCAAGGGACGTAGAGGGTGCAGCATGAGTCCTTGGAGGTTCTAATAAGTATAGAATGGTTAAGAGAGTATTCTAAAGGCTTAGAATGGTCTAGGAATGTGTAATAGGACTTATAATAACCATTAGAATGATCCTAAACATTGGTCGAGTCCCCAAGGGACGTAGAGGGTGCAGCATGAGTCCTTGGAGGTTCTAATAAGTGTAGAATGGTTAAGAGAGTATTCTAAAGGCTTAGAATGGTCTTGGAAAGTGTACTAGGACATATAATAACCATTAGAATGATCCTAAATATTGCACTAGTTCCCAAGGGACGTAGAGGGTGCAGCATGAGTCCTTGGAGGTTCTAATAAGGGTAGAGTGGTTAAGAAAGTATTCTAAAGGCTTAGAATGGTCTAGGAATGTGTACTAGGACTTATAATAACCATTAGAATGATCCTAAACATTGCATGGTACCCCAAGGGATGTAGAGGGTGTAGCATGAGTCCTTGGAGGTTCTAACAAGTGTAGAATGGTTAAGAGAGTATTCTAAAGGCTTAGAATGGTCTAGGAATGTGTATTAGGACTTATAATAACCATTAGACTGATCCTTAACAGTGCATGGTACCCCAAGGGACGTAGAGGGTGTACCATGAGTCCTTGGAGGTTCTAACAAGTGTAGAATGGTTAAGAGAGTATTCTAAAGGCTTAGAATGGTCTAGGAATGTGTATTAGGACTTATAAGAACCATTAGAATGATCCTAAACATTGCTAGAGTCCCAAAGGGACGTAGAGGGTGTACCTTGAGTCCTTGGTGGTTCTAACAAGTGTAGAATGGTTAAGAGAGTATTCTGAAGGCTTAGTATGGTCTTGGAATGTGTATTAGGACTTATAAGAACCATTAGAATGATCCTAAACATTGCTAGAGTCCCCAAGGGACGTAGAGGGTGCAGCATGAGTCCTTGGAGGTTCTAATAAGTGTAGAATGGTTAAGAGAGTATTCTAAAGGCTTAGAATGGTCTTGGAAAGTGTACTAGGACATATAATAACCATTAGAATGATCCTAAACATTGCTCGAGTCCCCAAGGGACGTAGAGGGTGCGGCATGAGACCTTGGAGGTTCTAATAAGTATAGAATGGTTAAGAGAGTATTCAAAAGGCTTAGAATGGTCTTGGAAAGTGTACTAGGACTTATAATAACCATTAGAATGATCCTAAACATTGCTCTAGTCCCCAAGGGACGTAGAGGGTGCAGCATGAGTATTTGGAGGTTCTAACAAGTGTAGAATGGTTAAGAGAGTATTCTAAAGGCTTAGAATGGTCTTGGAATGTGTATTACGATTTATAAGAACCATTAGAATAATCCTAAACATTGCTCGGGTCCCCAAGGGACGTAGAGGGTGCAGCATGAGTCCTTGGAGGTTCTAACAAGTGTAGAATGGTTAAGAGAGTTTTCTAAAGGCTTAGAATGGTCTAGGAATGCGTATTAGGGCTTATAATAACCATTAGAATGATCCTAAACATTGCATGGTACCACAAGGGACGTAGAGGGTGTAGCATGAGTCCTTGGAGGTTCTAACAAGTGTAGAATGGTTAAGAGAGTATTCTAAAGGCTTAGAATGGTCTAGGAATGTGTATTAGGACTTATATGAACCATTAGAATGATCCTAAACATTGCATGGTACCCCATGGGACGTAGAGGGTGTAGCATGAGTCCTTGGAGGTTCTAACAAGTGTAGAATGGTTAAGAGAGTATTCTAAAGGCTTAGAATGGTCTAGGAATGTGTAATAGGACTTATAATAACCATTAGAATGATCCTAAACAATGCTTGAGTCCCCAAGGGACGTAGAGGGTGTACCATGAGTCCTTGGAGGATCTAACAAGTGTAGAATGGTTAAGAGAGTATGCTAAAGGCTTAGAATGGTCTTGGAATGTGTATTAGGACTTATAAGAACCATTAGAATGATCCTAAACATTGCTCGAGTCCTCAAGGGATGTAGAGGGTGTAGCATGAGTCCTTGAAGGTTCTAATAAGTGTAGAATGGTTAAGAGAGTATTCTAAAGGCTTAGAATGGTCTTGGAAAGTGTACTAGGACTTATAATAACCATTTGAATGATCCTAAACATTGCATGGTACCCCAAGGGAAGTAGAGGGTGTAGCATGAGTCCTTGGAGGTTCTAACAAGTGTAGAATGTTTAAGAGAGTGTTCTAAAGGCTTAGAATGGTCTAGGAATGCGTATTAGGGCTTATAATAACCATTAGAATGATCCTAAACATTGCGTGGTACCACAAGGGACGTAGAGGGTGTAGCATGAGTCCTTGGAGGTTCTAACAAGTGTAGAATGGTTAAGAGAGTATTCTAAAGGCTTAGAATGGTGTAGGAATGTGTATTAGGACTTATAATAACCATTAGAATGATCCTTAACATTGCTAGAGTCCCAAAGGGACGTAGAGGGTGTACCTTGAGTCCTTGGAGGTTCTAACAAGTGTAGAATGGTTAAGAGAGTATTCTAAAGGCTTAGAATGGTCTAGGAATGTGTAATAGGACTTATAATAACCATTAGAATGATCCTAAACATTGCTCGAGTCCCCAAGGGACGTAGAGGGTGCAGCATGAGTCCTTGGAGGTTCATATAAGTATAGAATGGTTAAGAGAGTATTCAAAAGGCTTAGAATGGTCTTGGAAAGTGTACTAGGACTTATAATAACCATTAGAATGATCCTAAACATTGCTCTAGTCCCCAAGGGACGTAGAGGGTGCAGCATGAGTCTTTGGAGGTTCTAACAAGTGTAGAATGGTTAAGAGAGTATTCTAAAGGCTTAGAATGGTCTTGGAATGTGTATTAGGACTTATAAGAACCATTAGAATAATCCTAAACATTGCTCGGGTCCCCAAGGGACGTAGAGGGTGCACCATGAGTCCTTGGAGGTTCTAACAAGTGTAGAATGGTTAAGAGAGTATTCTAAAGGCTTAGAATGGTCTTGGAATGTGTATTAGGACTTATAAGAACCATTAGAATGATCCTAAACATTGCTCGGGTCCCCAAGGGACGTAGAGGGTGCAGCATGAGTCCTTGGAGGTTCTAACAAGTGTAGAATGGTTAAGAGAGTTTTCTAAAGGCTTAGAATGGTCTAGGAAGGCGTATTAGGGCTTATAATAACCATTAGAATGATCCTAAACATTGCATGGTACCACAAGGGACGTAGAGGGTGTAGCATGAGTCCTTGGAGGTTCTAATAAGTGTAGAATGGTTAAGATAGTATTCTAAAAGCTTAGAATGGTCTAGGAATGTGTATTAGGACTTATATGAACCATTAGAATGATCCTAAACATTGCATGGTACCCCATGGGACGTAGAGGGTGTAGCATGAGTCCTTGGAGGTTCTAACAAGTGTAGAATGGTTAAGAGAGTATTCTAAAGGCTTAGAATGGTCTAGGAATGTGTAATAGGACTTATAATAACCATTAGAATGATCCTAAACAATGCTTGAGTCCCCAAGGGACGTAGAGGGTGTACCATGAGTCCTTGGAGGATCTAACAAGTGTAGAATGGTTAAGAGAGTATGCTAAAGGCTTAGAATGGTCTTGGAATGTGTATTAGGACTTATAAGAACCATTAGAATGATCCTAAACATTGCTCGAGTCCCCAAGGGATGTAGAGGGTGTAGCATGAGTCCTTGAAGGTTCTAATAAGTGTAGAATGGTTAAGAGAGTATTCTAAAGGCTTAGAATGGTCTTGGAAAGTGTACTAGGACTTATAATAACCATTTGAATGATCCTAAACATTGCATGGTACCCCAAGGGAAGTAGAGGGTGTAGCATGAGTCCTTGGAGGTTCTAACAAGTGTAGAATGTTTAAGAGAGTGTTCTAAAGGCTTAGAATGGTCTAGGAATGCGTATTAGGGCTTATAATAACCATTAGAATGATCCTAAACATTGCGTGGTACCACAAGGGACGTAGAGGGTGTAGCATGAGTCCTTGGAGGTTCTAACAAGTGTAGAATGGTTAAGAGAGTATTCTAAAGGCTTAGAATGGTGTAGGAATGTGTATTAGGACTTATAATAACCATTAGAATGATCCTTAACATTGCTAGAGTCCCAAAGGGACGTAGAGGGTGTACCATGAGTCCTTGGAGGTTCTAACAAGTGTAGAATGGTTAAGAGAGTATTCTAAAGGCTTAGAATGGTCTAGGAATGTGTAATAGGACTTATAATAACCATTAGAATGATCCTAAACATTGCTCGAGTCCCCAAGGGACGTAGAGGGTGCAGCATGAGTCCTTGGAGGTTCATATAAGTATAGAATGGTTAAGAGAGTATTCAAAAGGCTTAGAATGGTCTTGGAAAGTGTACTAGGACTTATAATAACCATTAGAATGATCCTAAACATTGCTCTAGTCCCCAAGGGACGTAGAGGGTGCAGCATGAGTCCTTGGAGGTTCTAATTAGTGTAGAATGGTTAAGAGAGTATTCTAAAGGCTTAGAATGGTCTAGGAATGTGTATTAGGACTTATATGAACCATTAGAATGATCCTAAACATTGCATGGTACCCCATGGGATGAAGAGGGTGTACCATGAGTCCTCTGAGGTTCTAACAAGTGTAGAATGGTTAAGAGAGTATTCTAAAGGCTTAGAATGGTCTAGGAATGTGTAATAGGACTTATAATAACCATTAGAATGATCCTAAACAATGCTTGAGTCCCCAAGGGACGTAGAGGGTGTACCAGTAGTCCTTGGAGGTTCTAACAAGTGTAGAATGGTTAAGAAAGTATTCTAAAGGCTTAGAATGGCCTTGGAATGTGTATTAGGACTTATAAGAACCATTAGAATGATCCTAAACATTGCTCGAGTCCCCAAGGGACGTAGAGGGTGCAGCATGAGTCCTTGGAGGTTCTAATAAGTATAGAATGGTTAAGAGAGTATTCAAAAGGCTTAGAATGGTCTTGGAAAGTGTACTAGGACTTATAATAACCATTAGAATGATCCTAAACATTGCTCTAGTCCCCAAGGGACGTAGAGGGTGCAGCATGAGTATTTGGAGGTTCTAACAAGTGTAGAATGGTTAAGAGAGTATTCTAAAGGCTTAGAATGGTCTTGGAATGTGTATTAGGATTTATAAGAACCATTAGAATAATCCTAAACATTGCTCGGGTCCCCAAGGGACGTAGAGGGTGCAGCATGAGTCCTTGGAGGTTCTAACAAGTGTAGAATGGTTAAGAGAGTTTTCTAAAGGCTTAGAATGGTCTAGGAATGCGTATCAGGGCTTATAATAACCATTAGAATGATCCTAAACATTGCATGGTACCACAAGGGACGTAGAGGGTGTAGCATGAGTCCTTGGAGGTTCTAACAAGTGTAGAATGGTTAAGAGAGTATTCTAAAGGCTTAGAATGGTGTAGGAATGTGTATTAGGACTTATAATAACCATTAGAATGATCCTAAACATTGCTAGAGTCCCCAAGGGACATAGAGGGTGTAGCATTAGTCCTTGCAGGTTCTAATAAGTGTAGAATGGTTAAGAGAGTATTCTAAAGGCTTAGAATGGTCTTGGAATGTGTATTAGGACTTATAAGAACCATTAGAATGATCCTAAACATTGCTCGAGTCCCCAAGGGACATAGAGGGTGCAGCATGAGTCCTTGGAGGTTCTAATATGTATAGAATGGTTAAGAGAGTATTCTAAAGGCTTAGAATGGTCTAGGAATGTGTAATAGGACTTATAATAACCATTAGAATGATCCTAAACAATGCTTGAGTCCCCAAGGGACGTAGAGGGTGTACCATTAGTCCTTGGAGGTTCTAACAAGTGTAGAATGGTTAAGAAAGTATTCTAAATGCTTAGAATGGTCTTGGAATGTGTATTAGGACTTATAAGAACCATTAGAATGATCCTAAACATTGCTCGAGTCCCCAAGGGACGTAGAGGGTGCAGCATGAGTCCTTGGAGGTTCTAATAAGTATAGAATGGTTAAGAGAGTATTCAAAAGGCTTAGAATGGTCTTGGAAAGTGTACTAGGACTTATAATAACCATTAGAATGATCCTAAACATTGCTCTAGTCCCCAAGGGACGTAGAGGGTGCACCATGAGTCCTTGGAGGTTCTAACAAGTGTAGAATGGTTAAGAGAGTATTCTAAAGGCTTAGAATGGTCTTGGAATGTGTATTAGGACTTATAAGAACCATTAGAATGATCCTAAACATTGCTCTAGTCCCCAAGGGACGTAGAGGGTGCAGCATGAGTCCTTGGAGGTTCTAATAAGTGTAGAATGGTTAAGAGAGTATTCTAAAGGCTTAGAATGGTCTTGGAAAGTGTACTAGGACTTATAATAACCATTAGAATGATCCTAAACAATGCTTGAATCCCCAAGGGACGTAGAGGGTGTACCATGAGTCCTTGGAGGTTCTAACAAGTGTAGAATGGTTAAGAGAGTATTCTAAAGGCTTAGAATGGTCTTGGAATGTGTACTAGGACTTATAAGAACCTTTAGAATGATCCTAAACATTGCTCTAGTCCCCAAGGGACGTAGAGGGTGCAGCATGAGTCCTTGGAGGTTCTAACAAGTGTAGAATGGTTAAGAAAGTATTCTAAAGGCTTAGAATGGTCTAGGAATGTGTATTAGGATTTATAATAACCATTAGAATGATCCTTAACATTGCATGGTACCCCAAGGGACGTAGAGGGTGTACCATGAGTCCTTGGAGGTTCTAATAAGTGTAGAATGGTTAAGAGAGTATTCTAAAGGCTTAGAATGGTCTAGGAATGCGTATTTGGGCTTATAATAACCATTAGAATGATCCTAAACATTGCATGGTACCACAAGGGACGTAGAGGGTGTAGCATGAGTCCTTGGAGGTTCTAACAAGTGTAGAATGGTTAAGAGAGTATTCTAAAGGCTTAGAATGGTCTTGGAATGTGTACTAGGACTTATAAGAACCTTTAGAATGATCCTAAACATTGCTCTAGTCCCCAAGGGACGTAGAGGGTGCAGCATGAGTCCTTGGAGGTTCTAACAAGTGTAGAATGGTTAAGAGAGTATTCTAAAGGCTTAGACTGGTCTAGGAATGTGTATTAGGACTTATAATAACCATTAGAATGATCCTTAACATTGCATGGTACCCCAAGGGACGTAGAGGGTGTGGCATGAGTCCTTGGAGGTTCTAACAAGTGTAGAATGGTTAAGAGAGTATTCTAAAGGCTTAGAATGGTCTTGGAATGTGTACTAGGACTTATAAGAACCTTTAGAATGATCCTAAACATTGCTCTAGTCCCCAAGGGACGTAGAGGGTGCAGCATGAGTCCTTGGAGGTTCTAACAAGTGTAGAATGGTTAAGAGAGTGTTCTAAAGGCTTAGAATGGTCTAGGAATGCGTATTTGGGCTTATAATAACCATTAGAATGATCCTAAACATTGCATGGTACCACAAGGGACGTAGAGGGTGCAGCATGAGTCCTTGGAGGTTCTAACAAGTGTAGAATGGTTAAGAGAGTATTCTAAAGGCTTAGAATGGTCTAGGAATGTGTAATAGGACTTATAATAACCATTAGAATGATCCTAAACAATGCTTGAGTCCCCAAGGGACGTAGAGGGTGTACCATGAGTCCTTGGAGGTTCTAACAAGTGTAGAATGGTTAAAAGAGTATTCTAAAGGCTTAGAATGGTCTAGGAATGCGTATTTGGGCTTATAATAACCATTAGAATGATCCTAAACATTGCATGGTACCACAAGGGACGTAGAGGGTGCAGCATGAGTCCTTGGAGGTTCTAACAAGTGTAGAATGGTTAAGAGAGTATTCTAAAGGCTTAGAATGGTCTAGGAATGCGTATTTGGGCTTATAATAACCATTAGAATGATCCTAAACATTGCATGGTACCACAAGGGACGTAGAGGGTGCAGCATGAGTCCTTGGAGGTTCTAATAAGTGTAGAATGGTTAAGAGAGTATTCTAAAGGCTTAGAATGGTCTAGGAATGCGTATTTGGGCTTATAATAACCATTAGAATGATCCTAAACATTGCATGGTACCACAAGGGACGTAGAGGGTGTAGCATGAGTCCTTGGAGGTTCTAACAAGTGTAGAATGGTTAAGAGAGTATTCTAAAGGCTTTGAATGGTCTTGGAATGTGTACTAGGACTTATAAGAAACTTTAGAATGATCCTAAACATTGCTCTAGTCCCCAAGGGACGTAGAGGGTGCAGCATGAGTCCTTGGAGGTTCTAACAAGTGTAGAATGGTTAAGAGAGTATTCTAAAGGCTTAGAATGGTCTAGGAATGTGTATTAGGACTTATAATAACCATTAGAATGATCCTTAACATTGCATGGTACCCCAAGGGACGTAGAGGGTGTAGCATGAGTCCTTGGAGGTTCTAACAAGTGTAGAATGGTTAAGAGAGTATTCTAAAGGCTTAGAATGGTCTTGGAATGTGTACTAGGACTTATAAGAACCTTTAGAATGATCCTAAACATTGCTCTAGTCCCCAAGGGACGTAGAGGGTGCAGCATGAGTCCTTGGAGGTTCTAACAAGTGTAGAATGGTTAAGAAAGTATTCTAAAGGCTTAGAATGGTCTAGGAATGTGTATTAGGACTTATAATAACCATTAGAATGATCCTTAACATTGCATGGTACCCCAAGGGACGTAGAGGGTGTACCATGAGTCCTTGGAGGTTCTAACAAGTGTAGAATGGTTAAGAGAGTATTCTAAAGGCTTAGAATGGTCTAGGAATGCGTATTTGGGCCTATAATAACCATTAGAATGATCCTAAACATTGCATGGTACCACAAGGGACGTAGAGGGTGTAGCATGAGTCCTTGGAGGTTCTAACAAGTGTAGAATGGTTAAGAGAGTATTCTAAAGGCTTAGAATGGTCTTGGAATGTGTACTAGGACTTATAAGAACCTTTAGAATGATCCTAAACATTGCTCTAGTCCCCAAGGGACGTAGAGGGTGCAGCATGAGTTCTTGGAGGTTCTAACAAGTGTAGAATGGTTAAGAGAGTGTTCTAAAGGCTTAGAATGGTCTAGGAATGCGTATTTGGGCTTATAATAACCATTAGAATGATCCTAAACATTGCATGGTACCACAAGGGACGTAGAGGGTGCAGCATGAGTCCTTGGAGGTTCTAACAAGTGTAGAATGGTTAAGAGAGTATTCTAAAGGCTTAGACTGGTCTAGGAATGTGTATTAGGACTTATAATAACCATTAGAATGATCCTTAACATTGCATGGTACCCCAAGGGACGTAGAGGGTGTAGCATGAGTCCTTGGAGGTTCTAACAAGTGTAGAATGGTTAAGAGAGTATTCTAAAGGCTTAGAATGGTCTTGGAATGTGTACTAGGACTTATAAGAACCTTTAGAATGATCCTAAACATTGCTCTAGTCCCCAAGGGACGTAGAGGGTGCAGCATGAGTCCTTGGAGGTTCTAACAAGTGTAGAATGGTTAAGAGAGTGTTCTAAAGGCTTAGAATGGTCTAGGAATGCGTATTTGGGCTTATAATAACCATTAGAATGATCCTTAACATTGCATGGTACCACAAGGGACGTAGAGGGTGCAGCATGAGTCCTTGGAGGTTCTAACAAGTGTAGAATGGTTAAGAGAGTATTCGAAAGGCTTAGAATGGTGTAGGAATGTGTATTAGGACTTATAATAACCATTAGAATGATCCTAAACATTGCATGGTACCCCAAGGAACGCAGAGGGTGTACCATGAGTCCTTGGAGGTTATAACAAGTGTAGAATGCTTAAGAGAGTATTCTAAAGGCTTAGAATGGTCTAGGAATGTGTAATAGGTCTTATAATAACCATTAGAATGATCCTAAACAATGCTTGAGTCCCCAAGGGATGTAGAGGGTGTACCATGAGTCCTTGGAGGTTCTAACAAGTGTAGAATGGTTAAGAGAGTATTCTAAAGGCTTAGAATGGTCTAGGAATGCGTATTTGGGCTTATAATAACCATTAGAATGATCCTAAACATTGCATGGTACCACAAGGGACGTAGAAGGTGTAGCATGAGTCCTTGGAGGTTCTAACAAGTGTAGAATGGTTAAGATAGTATTCTAAAGGCTTAGAATGGTCTTGGAATGTGTACTAGGACTTATAAGAACCTTTAGAATGATCCTAAACATTGCTCTAGTCCCCAAGGGATGTAGAGGGTGCAGCATGAGTCCTTGGAGGTTCTAACAAGTGTAGAATGGTTAAGAGAGTATTGTAAAGGCTTAGACTGGTCTAGGAATGTGTATTAGGACTTATAATAACCATTAGAATGATCCTTAACATTGCATGGTACCCCAAGGGACGTAGAGGGTGTAGCATGAGTCCTTGGAGGTTCTAACAAGTGTAGAATGGTTAAGAGAGTATTCTAAAGGCTTAGAATGGTCTTGGAATGTGTACTAGGACTTATAAGAACCTTTAGAATGATCCTAAACATTGCTCTAGTCCCCAAGGGACGTCGAGGGTGCCGCATGAGTCCTTGGAGGTTCTAACAAGTGTAGAATTGTTAAGAGAGTATTCTAAAGGCTTAGACTGGTCTAGGAATGCGTACTTGGGCTTATAATAACCATTAGAATGATCCTAAACATTGCATGGTACCACAAGGGACGTAGAGGGTGTAGCATGAGTCCTTGGAGGTTCTAACAAGTGTAGAATGGTTAAGAGAGTATTCTAAAGGCTTAGAATGGTGTAGGAATGTGTATTAGGACTTATAATAACCATTAGAATGATCCTAAACATTGCATGGTACCCCAAGGGACGCAGAGGGTGTACCATGAGTCCTTGGAGGTTCTAACAAGTGTAGAATGCTTAAGAGAGTATTCTAAAGGCTTAGAATGGTCTAGGAATGTGTAATAGGACTTATAATAACCATTAGAATGATCCTAAACAATGCTTGAGTCCCCAAGGGACGTAGAGGGTGTACCATGAGTCCTTGGAGGTTCTAACAAGTGTAGAATGGTTAAAAGAGTATTCTAAAGGCTTAGAATGGTCTAGGAATGCGTATTTGGGCTTATAATAACCATTAGAATGATCCTAAACATTGCATGGTACCACAAGGGACGTAGAGGGTGCAGCATGAGTCCTTGGAGGTTCTAACAAGTGTAGAATGGTTAAGAGAGTATTCTAAAGGCTTAGATTGGTCTAGGAATGTGTATTAGGACTTATAATAACCATTAGAATGATCCTTAACATTGCATGGTACCCCAAGGGACGTAGAGGGTGTAGCATGAGTCCTTGGAGGTTCTAACAAGTGTAGAATGGTTAAGAGAGTATTCTAAAGGCTTAGAATGGTCTTGGAATGTGTACTAGGACTTATAAGAACCTTTAGAATGATCCTAAACATTGCTCTAGTCCCCAAGGGACGTAGAGGGTGCAGCATGAGTCCTTGGAGGTTCTAACAAGTGTAGAATGGTTAAGAGAGTGTTCTAAAGGCTTAGAATGGTCTAGGAATGCGTATTTGGGCTTATAATAACCATTAGAATGATCCTAAACATTGCATGGTACCACAAGGGACGTAGAGGGTGTAGCATGAGTCCTTGGAGGTTCTAACAAGTGTAGAATGGTTAAGAGAGTATTCTAAAGGCTTAGAATGGTCTTGGAATGTGTATTAGGACTTATAAGAACCATTAGAATGATCCTAAACATTGCTCTAGTCCCCAAGGGACGTAGAGGGTGCAACATGAGTCCTTGGAGGTTCTAATAAGTGAAGAATGGTTAAGAGAGTATTCTAAATGCTTAGAATGGTCTTGGAATGTGTATTAGGACTTATAAGAACCATTAGAATGATCCTAAACATTGCATGGTACCACAAGGGACGTAGAGGGTGTAGCATGAGTCCTTGGAGGTTCTAAAAAGTGTAGAATGGTTAAGAGAGTATTCTAAAGGCTTAGAATGGTGTAGGAATGTGTATTAGGACTTATAATAACCATTAGAATGATCCTAAACATTGCATGGTACCCCAAGGGACGCAGAGGGTGTACCATGAGTCCTTGGAGGTTCTAACAAGTGTAGAATGCTTAAGAGAGTATTCTAAAGGCTTAGAATGGTCTAGGAATGTGTAATAGGACTTATAATAACCATTAGAATGATCCTAAACAATGCTTGAGTCCCCAAGGGACGTAGAGGGTGTACCATGAGTCCTTGGAGGTTCTAACAAGTGTAGAATGGTTAAGAGAGTATTCTAAAGGCTTAGAATGGTCTAGGAATGCGTATTTGGGCTTATAATAACCATTAGAATGATCCTAAACATTGCATGGTACCACAAGGGACGTAGAGGGTGTAGCATGAGTCCTTGGAGGTTCTAACAAGTGTAGAATGGTTAAGAGAGTATTCTAAAGGCTTAGAATGGTCTTGGAATGTGTACTAGGACTTATAAGAACCTTTAGAATGATCCTAAACATTGCTCTAGTCCCCAAGGGATGTAGAGGGTGCAGCATGAGTCCTTGGAGGTTCTAACAAGTGTAGAATGGTTAAGAGAGTATTCTAAAGGCTTAGACTGGTCTAGGAATGTGTATTAGGACTTATAATAACCATTAGAATGATCCTTAACATTGCATGGTACCCCAAGGGACGTAGAGGGTGTAGCATGAGTCCTTGGAGGTTCTAACAAGTGTAGAATGGTTAAGAGAGTATTCTAAAGGCTTAGAATGGTCTTGGAATGTGTACTAGGACTTATAAGAACCTTTAGAATGATCCTAAACATTGCTCTAGTCCCCAAGGGACGTAGAGGGTGCAGCATGAGTCCTTGGAGGTTCTAACAAGTGTAGAATGGTTAAGAGAGTGTTCTAAAGGCTTAGAATGGTCTAGGAATGCGTATTTGGGCTTATAATAACCATTAGAATGATCCTAAACATTGCATGGTACCACAAGGGACGTAGAGGGTGTAGCATGAGTCCTTGGAGGTTCTAACAAGTGTAGAATGGTTAAGAGAGTATTCTAAAGGCTTAGAATGGTCTTGGAATGTGTTTTAGGACTTATAAGAACCATTAGAATGATCCTAAACATTGCTCTAGTCCCCAAGGGACGTAGAGGGTGCAACATGAGTCCTTGGAGGTTCTAATAAGTGAAGAATGGTTAAGAGAGTATTCTAAATGCTTAGAATGGTCTTGGAATGTGTATTAGGACTTATAAGAACCATTAGAATGATCCTAAACATTGCATGGTACCACAAGGGACGTAGAGGGTGTAGCATGAGTCCTTGGAGGTTCTAAAAAGTGTAGAATGGTTAAGAGAGTATTCTAAAGTCTTAGAATGGTGTAGGAATGTGTATTAGGACTTATAATAACCATTAGAATGATCCTAAACATTGCATGGTACCCCAAGGGACGCAGAGGGTGTACCATGAGTCCTTGGAGGTTCTAACAAGTGTAGAATGCTTAAGAGAGTATTCTAAAGGCTTAGAATGGTCTAGGAATGTGTAATAGGACTTATAATAACCATTAGAATGATCCTAAACAATGCTTGAGTCCCCAAGGGACGTAGAGGGTGTACCATGAGTCCTTGGAGGTTCTAACAAGTGTAGAATGGTTAAGAGAGTATTCTAAAGGCTTAGAATGGTCTAGGAATGCGTATTTGGGCTTATAATAACCATTAGAATGATCCTAAACATTGCATGGTACCACAAGGGACGTAGAGGGTGTAGCATGAGTCCTTGGAGGTTCTAACAAGTGTAGAATGGTTAAGAGAGTATTCTAAAGGCTTAGAATGGTCTTGGAATGTGTACTAGGACTTATAAGAACCTTTAGAATGATCCTAAACATTGCTCTAGTCCCCAAGGGATGTAGAGGGTGCAGCATGAGTCCTTGGAGGTTCTAACAAGTGTAGAATGGTTAAGAGTGTATTCTAAAGGCTTAGACTGGTCTAGGAATGTGTATTAGGACTTATAATAACCATTAGAATGATCCTTAACATTGCATGGTACCCCAAGGGACGTAGAGGGTGTAGCATGAGTCCTTGGAGGTTCTAACAAGTGTAGAATGGTTAAGAGAGTATTCTAAAGGCTTAGAATGGTCTTGGAATGTGTACTAGGACTTATAAGAACCTTTAGAATGATCCTAAACATTGCTCTAGTCCCCAAGGGACGTAGAGGGTGCCGCATGAGTCCTTGGAGGTTCTAACAAGTGTAGAATGGTTAAGAGAGTATTCTAAAGGCTTAGACTGGTCTAGGAATGCGTATTTGGGCTTATAATAACCATTAGAATGATCCTAAACATTGCATGGTACCACAAGGGACGTAGAGGGTGTAGCATGAGTCCTTGGAGGTTCTAACAAGTGTAGAATGGTTAAGAGAGTATTCTAAAGGCTTAAAATGGTGTAGGAATGTGTATTAGGACTTATAATAACCATTAGAATGATCCTAAACATTGCATGGTACCCCAAGGGACGCAGAGAGTGTACCATGAGTCCTTGGAGGTTCTAACAAGTGTAGAATGCTTAAGAGAGTATTCTAAAGGCTTAGAATGGTCTAGGAATGTGTAATAGGACTTATAATAACCATTAGAATGATCCTAAACAATGCTTGAGTCCCCAAGGGACGTAGAGGGTGTACCATGAGTCCTTGGAGGTTCTAACAAGTGTAGAATGGTTAAAAGAGTATTCTAAAGGTTTAGAATGGTCTAGGAATGCGTATTTGGGCTTATAATAACCATTAGAATGATCCTAAACATTGCATGGTACCACAAGGGACGTAGAGGGTGTAGCATGAGTCCTTGGAGGTTCTAACAAGTGTAGAATGGTTAAGAGAGTATTCTAAAGGCTTAGAATGGTCTTGGAATGTGTACTAGGACTTATAAGAACCTTTAGAATGATCCTAAACATTGCTCTAGTCCCCAAGGGACGTAGAGGGTGCAGCATGAGTCCTTGGAGGTTCTAACAAGTGTAGAATGGTTAAGAGAGTATTCTAAAGGCTTAGACTGGTCTAGGAATGTGTATTAGGACTTATAATAACCATTAGAATGATCCTTAACATTGCATGGTACCCCAAGGGACGTAGAGGGTGTAGTATGAGTCCTTGGAAGTTCTAACAAGTGTAGAATGGTTAAGAGAGTATTCTAAAGGCTTAGAATGGTCTTGGAATGTGTACTAGGACTTATAAGAACCTTTAGAATGATCCTAAACATTGCTCTAGTCCCCAAGGGACGTAGAGGGTGCATCATGAGTCCTTGGAGGTTCTAACAAGTGTAGAATGGTTAAGAGAGTGTTCTAAAGGCTCAGAATGGTCTAGGAATGCGTATTTGGGCTTATAATAACCATTAGAATGATCCTAAACCTTGCATGGTACCACAAGGGACGTAGAGGGTGTAGCATGAGTCCTTGGATGTTCTAACAAGTGTAGAATGGTTAAGAGAGTATTCTAAAGGCTTAGAATGGTCTTGGAATGTGTATTAGGACTTATAAGAACCATTAGAATGATCCTAAACATTGCTCTAGTCCCCAAGGGACGTAGAGGGTGCAGCATGAGTCCTTGGAGGTTCTAATAAATGAAGAATGGTTAAGAGAGTATTCTAAAGGCTTAGAATGGTCTTGGAATGTGTATTAGGACTTATAAGAACCATAAGAATGATCCTAAACATTGCTCTAGTCCCCAAGGGACGTAGAGGGTGCAGCATGAGTCCTTGGAGGTTCTAACAAGTGTAGAATGGTTAAGAGAGTGTTCTAAAGGCTTAGAATGGTCTAGGAATGCGTATTTGGGCTTATAATAACCATTAGAATGATCCTAAACATTGCATGGTACCACAAGGGACGTAGAGGGTGTAGCATGAGTCCTTGGAGGTTCTAACAAGTGTAGAATGGTTAAGAGAGTATTCTAAAGGCTTAGAATGGTCTTGGAATGTGTACTAGGACTTATAAGAACCTTTAGAATGATCCTAAACATTGCTCTAGTCCCCAAGGGACGTAGAGGGTGCCGCATGAGTCCTTGGAGGTTCTAACAAGTGTAGAATGGTTAAGAGAGTATTCTAAAGGCTTAGACTGGTCTAGGAATGCGTATTTGGGCTTATAATAACCATTAGAATGATCCTAAACATTGCATGGTACCACAAGGGACGTAGAGGGTGTAGCATGAGTCCTTGGAGGTTCTAACAAGTGTAGAATGGTTAAGAGAGTATTCTAAAGGTTTAGAATGGTGTAGGAATGTGTATTAGGACTTATAATAACCATTAGAATGATCCTAAACATTGCATGGTACCCCAAGGGACGCAGAGGGTGTACCATGAGTCCTTGGAGGTTCTAACAAGTGTAGAATACTTAAGAGAGTATTCTAAAGGCTTAGAATGGTCTAGGAATGTGTAATAGGACTTATAATAACCATTAGAATGATCCTAAACAATGCTTGAGTCCCCAAGGGACGTAGAGGGTGTACCATGAGTCCTTGGAGGTTCTAACAAGTGTAGAATGGTTAAGAGAGTATTCTAAAGGCTTAGAATGGTCTAGGAATGCGTATTTGGGCTTATAATAACCATTAGAATGATCCTAAACATTGCATGGTACCACAAGGGACGTAGAGGGTGTAGCATGAGTCCTTGGAGGTTCTAACAAGTGTAGAATGGTTAAGAGAGTATTCTAAAGGCTTAGAATGGTCTTGGAATGTGTACTAGGACTTATAAGAACCTTTAGAATGATCCTAAACATTGCTCTAGTCCCCAAGGGACGTAGAGGGTGCAGCATGAGTCCTTGGAGGTTCTAACAAGTGTAGAATGGTTAAGAGAGTATTCTAAAGGCTTAGACTGGTCTAGGAATGTGTATTAGGACTTATAATAACCATTAGAATGATCCTTAACATTGCATGGTACCCCAAGGGACGTAGAGGGTGTAGCATGAGTCCTTGGAGGTTCTAACAAGTGTAGAATGGTTAAGAGAGTATTCTAAAGGCTTAGAATGGTCTTGGAATGTGTACTAGGACTTATAAGAACCTTTAGAATGATCCTAAACATTGCTCTAGTCCCCAAGGGACGTAGAGGGTGCAGCATGAGTCCTTGGAGGTTCTAACAAGCGTAGAATGGTTAAGAGAGTGTTCTAAAGGCTTAGAATGGTCTAGGAATGCGTATTTGGGCTT
The DNA here is from genome assembly GCA_037953625.1 of Crotalaria pallida. Taxonomy (NCBI): domain Eukaryota; kingdom Viridiplantae; phylum Streptophyta; class Magnoliopsida; order Fabales; family Fabaceae; genus Crotalaria; species Crotalaria pallida. The sequence continues at coordinate 58,334,954 of CM075655.1, read as the reverse complement.
ATAATAACCATTAGAATGATCCTAAACATTGCATGGTACCACAAGGGACGTAGAGGGTGTAGCATGAGTCCTTGGAGGTTCTAACAAGTGTAGAATGGTTAAGAGAGTATTCTAAAGGCTTAGAATGGTCTTGGAATGTGTATTAGGACTTATAAGAACCATTAGAATGATCCTAAACATTGCTCTAGTCCCCAAGGGACGTAGAGGGTGCAACATGAGTCCTTGGAGGTTCTAATAAGTGAAGAATGGTTAAGAGAGTATTCTAAAGGCTTAGAATGGTCTTGGAATGTGTATTAGGACTTATAAGAACCATAAGAATGATCCTAAACATTGCTCTAGTCCCCAAGGGACGTAGAGGGTCCAGCATGAGTCCTTGGAGGTTCTAACAAGTGTAGAATGGTTAAGAGAGTGTTCTAAAGGCTTAGAATGGTCTAGGAATGCGTATTTGGGCTTATAATAACCATTAGAATGCTCCTAAACATTGCATGGTACCACAAGGGACGTAGAAGGTGTAGCATGAGTCCTTGGAGGTTCTAACAAGTGTAGAATGGTTAAGAGAGTATTCTAAAGGCTTAGACTGGTCTAGGAATGCGTATTTGGGCTTATAATAACCATTAGAATGATCCTAAACATTGCATGGTCCCAGAAGGGACGTAGAGTGTGCAGCATGAGTCCTTGGAGGTTCTAACAAGTGTAGAATGGTTAAGAGAGTATTCTAAAGGCTTAGAATGGTGTAGGAATGTGTATTAGGACTTATAATAACCATTAGAATGATCCTAAACATTGCATGGTACCCCAAGGGACGCAGAGGGTGTACCATGAGTCCTTGGAGGTTCTAACAAGTGTAGAATGCTTAAGAGAGTATTCTAAAGGCTTAGAATGGTCTAGGAATGTGTAATAGGACTTATAATAACCATTAGAATGATCCTAAACAATGCTTGAGTCCCCAAGGGACGTAGAGGGTGTACCATGAGTCCTTGGAGGTTCTAACAAGTGTAGAATCGTTAAGAGAGTATTCTAAAGGCTTAGAATGGTCTAGGAATGCGTATTTGGGCTTATAATAACCATTAGAATGATCCTAAACATTGCATGGTACCACAAGGGACGGAGAGGGTGTAGCATGAGTCCTTGGAGGTTCTAACAAGTGTAGAATGGTTAAGAGAGTATTCTAAAGGCTTAGAATGGTCTTAGAATGTGTACTAGGACTTATAAGAACCTTTAGAATGATCCTAAACATTGCTCTAGTCCCCAAGGGACGTAGAGGGTGCAGCATGAGTCCTTGGAGGTTCTAACAAGTGTAGAATGGTTAAGAGAGTATTCTAAAGGCTTAGACTGGTCTAGGAATGTGTATTAGGACTTATAATAACCATTAGAATGATCCTTAACATTGCATGGTACCCCAAGGGACGTAGAGGGTGTAGCATGAGTCCTTGGAGGTTCTAACAAGTGTAGAATGGTTAAGAGAGTATTCTAAAGGCTTAGAATGGTCTTGGAATGTGTACTAGGACTTATAAGAACCTTTAGAATGATCCTAAACATTGCTCTAGTCCCCAAGGGACGTAGAGGGTGCAGCATGAGTCCTTGGAGGTTCTAACAAGCGTAGAATGGTTAAGAGAGCGTTCTAAAGGCTTAGAATGGTCTAGGAATGCGTATTTGGGCTTATAATAACCATTAGAATGATCCTAAACATTGCATGGTACCACAAGGGACGTAGAGGGTGTAGCATGAGTCCTTGGAGGTTCTAACAAGTGTAGAATGGTTAAGAGAGTATTCTAAAGGCTTAGAATGGTCTTGGAATGTGTATTAGGACTTATAAGAACCATTAGAATGATCCTAAACATTGCTCTAGTCCCCAAGGGACGTAGAGGGTGCAGCATGAGTCCTTGGAGGTTCTAATAAGTGAAGAATGGTTAAGAGAGTATTCTAAAGGCTTAGAATGGTCTTGGAATGTGTATTAGGACTTATAAGAACCATAAGAATGATCCTAAACATTGCTCTAGTCCCCAAGGGACGTAGAGGGTCCAGCATGAGTCCTTGGAGGTTCTAACAAGTGTAGAATGGTTAAGAGAGTGTTCTAAAGGCTTAGAATGGTCTAGGAATGCGTATTTGGGCTTATAATAACCATTAGAATGCTCCTAAACATTGCATGGTACCACAAGGGACGTAGAAGGTGTAGCATGAGTCCTTGGAGGTTCTAACAAGTGTAGAATGGTTAAGAGAGTATTCTAAAGGCTTAGACTGGTCTAGGAATGCGTATTTGGGCTTATAATAACCATTAGAATGATCCTAAACATTGCATGGTCCCAGAAGGGACGTAGAGTGTGCAGCATGAGTCCTTGGAGGTTCTAACAAGTGTAGAATGGTTAAGAGAGTATTCTAAAGGCTTAGAATGGTGTAGGAATGTGTATTAGGACTTATAATAACCATTAGAATGATCCTAAACATTGCATGGTACCCCAAGGGACGCAGAGGGTGTACCATGAGTCCTTGGAGGTTCTAACAAGTGTAGAATGCTTAAGAGAGTATTCTAAAGGCTTAGAATGGTCTAGGAATGTGTAATAGGACTTATAATAACCATTAGAATGATCCTAAACAATGCTTGAGTCCCCAAGGGACGTAGAGGGTGTACCATGAGTCCTTGGAGGTTCTAACAAGTGTAGAATGGTTAAGAGAGTATTCTAAAGGCTTAGAATGGTCTAGGAATGCGTATTTGGGCTTATAATAACCATTAGAATGATCCTAAACATTGCATGGTACCACAAGGGACGGAGAGGGTGTAGCATGAGTCCTTGGAGGTTCTAACAAGTGTAGAATGGTTAAGAGAGTATTCTAAAGGCTTAGAATGGTCTTGGAATGTGTACTAGGACTTATAAGAACCTTTAGAATGATCCTAAACATTGCTCTAGTCCCCAAGGGACGTAGAGGGTGCAGCATGAGTCCTTGGAGGTTCTAACAAGTGTAGAATGGTTAAGAGAGTATTCTAAAGGCTTAGACTGGTCTAGGAATGTGTATTAGGACTTATAATAACCATTAGAATGATCCTTAACATTGCATGGTACCCCAAGGGACGTAGAGGGTGTAGCATGAGTCCTTGGAGGTTCTAACAAGTGTAGAATGGTTAAGAGAGTATTCTAAAGGCTTAGAATGGTCTTGGAATGTGTACTAGGACTTATAAGAACCTTTAGAATGATCCTAAACATTGCTCTAGTCCCCAAGGGACGTAGAGGGTGCAGCATGAGTCCTTGGAGGTTCTAACAAGCGTAGAATGGTTAAGAGAGCGTTCTAAAGGCTTAGAATGGTCTAGGAATGCGTATTTGGGCTTATAATAACCATTAGAATGATCCTAAACATTGCATGGTACCACAAGGGACGTAGAGGGTGTAGCATGAGTCCTTGGAGGTTCTAACAAGTGTAGAATGGTTAAGAGAGTATTCTAAAGGCTTAGAATGGTCTTGGAATGTGTATTAGGACTTATAAGAACCATTAGAATGATCCTAAACATTGCTCTAGTCCCCAAGGGACGTAGAGGGTGCAGCATGAGTCCTTGGAGGTTCTAATAAGTGAAGAATGGTTAAGAGAGTATTCTAAAGGCTTAGAATGGTCTTGGAATGTGTATTAGGACTTATAAGAACCATAAGAATGATCCTAAACATTGCTCTAGTCCCCAAGGGACGTAGAGGGTGCAGCATGAGTCCTTGGAGGTTCTAACAAGTGTAGAATGGTTAAGAGAGTGTTCTAAAGGCTTAGAATGGTCTAGGAATGCGTATTTGGGCTTATAATAACCATTAGAATGCTCCTAAACATTGCATGGTACCACAAGGGACGTAGAAGGTGTAGCATGAGTCCTTGGAGGTTCTAACAAGTGTAGAATGGTTAAGAGAGTATTCTAAAGGCTTAGACTGGTCTAGGAATGCGTATTTGGGCTTATAATAACCATTAGAATGATCCTAAACATTGCATGGTCCCAGAAGGGACGTAGAGTGTGCAGCATGAGTCCTTGGAGGTTCTAACAAGTGTAGAATGGTTAAGAGAGTATTCTAAAGGCTTAGAATGGTGTAGGAATGTGTATTAGGACTTATAATAACCATTAGAATGATCCTAAACATTGCATGGTACCCCAAGGGACGCAGAGGGTGTACCATGAGTCCTTGGAGGTTCTAACAAGTGTAGAATGCTTAAGAGAGTATTCTAAAGGCTTAGAATGGTCTAGGAATGTGTAATAGGACTTATAATAACCATTAGAATGATCCTAAACAATGCTTGAGTCCCCAAGGGACGTAGAGGGTGTACCATGAGTCCTTGGAGGTTCTAACAAGTGTAGAATGGTTAAGAGAGTATTCTAAAGGCTTAGAATGGTCTAGGAATGCGTATTTGGGCTTATAATAACCATTAGAATGATCCTAAACATTGCATGGTACCACAAGGGACGGAGAGGGTGTAGCATGAGTCCTTGGAGGTTCTAACAAGTGTAGAATGGTTAAGAGAGTATTCTAAAGGCTTAGAATGGTCTTGGAATGTGTACTAGGACTTATAAGAACCTTTAGAATGATCCTAAACATTGCTCTAGTCCCCAAGGGACGTAGAGGGTGCAGCATGAGTCCTTGGAGGTTCTAACAAGTGTAGAATGGTTAAGAGAGTATTCTAAAGGCTTAGACTGGTCTAGGAATGTGTATTAGGACTTATAATAACCATTAGAATGATCCTTAACATTGCATGGTACCCCAAGGGACGTAGAGGGTGTAGCATGAGTCCTTGGAGGTTCTAACAAGTGTAGAATGGTTAAGAGAGTATTCTAAAGGCTTAGAATGGTCTTGGAATGTGTACTAGGACTTATAAGAACCTTTAGAATGATCCTAAACATTGCTCTAGTCCCCAAGGGACGTAGAGGGTGCAGCATGAGTCCTTGGAGGTTCTAACAAGCGTAGAATGGTTAAGAGAGCGTTCTAAAGGCTTAGAATGGTCTAGGAATGCGTATTTGGGCTTATAATAACCATTAGAATGATCCTAAACATTGCATGGTACCACAAGGGACGTAGAGGGTGTAGCATGAGTCCTTGGAGGTTCTAACAAGTGTAGAATGGTTAAGAGAGTATTCTAAAGGCTTAGAATGGTCTTGGAATGTGTATTAGGACTTATAAGAACCATTAGAATGATCCTAAACATTGCTCTACTCCCCAAGGGACGTAGAGGGTGCAGCATGAGTCCTTGGAGGTTCTAATAAGTGAAGAATGGTTAAGAGAGTATTCTAAAGGCTTAGAATGGTCTTGGAATGTGTATTAGGACTTATAAGAACCATAAGAATGATCCTAAACATTGCTCTAGTCCCCAAGGGACGTAGAGGGTCCAGCATGAGTCCTTGGAGGTTCTAACAAGTGTAGAATGGTTAAGAGAGTGTTCTAAAGGCTTAGAATGGTCTAGGAATGCGTATTTGGGCTTATAATAACCATTAGAATGCTCCTAAACATTGCATGGTACCACAAGGGACGTAGAAGGTGTAGCATGAGTCCTTGGAGGTTCTAACAAGTGTAGAATGGTTAAGAGAGTATTCTAAAGGCTTAGACTGGTCTAGGAATGCGTATTTGGGCTTATAATAACCATTAGAATGATCCTAAACATTGCATGGTCCCAGAAGGGACGTAGAGTGTGCAGCATGAGTCCTTGGAGGTTCTAACAAGTGTAGAATGGTTAAGAGAGTATTCTAAAGGCTTAGAATGGTGTAGGAATGTGTATTAGGACTTATAATAACCATTAGAATGATCCTAAACATTGCATGGTACCCCAAGGGACGCAGAGGGTGTACCATGAGTCCTTGGAGGTTCTAACAAGTGTAGAATGCTTAAGAGAGTATTCTAAAGGCTTAGAATGGTCTAGGAATGTGTAATAGGACTTATAATAACCATTAGAATGATCCTAAACAATGCTTGAGTCCCCAAGGGACGTAGAGGGTGTACCATGAGTCCTTGGAGGTTCTAACAAGTGTAGAATGGTTAAGAGAGTATTCTAAAGGCTTAGAATGGTCTAGGAATGCGTATTTGGGATTATAATAACCATTAGAATGATCCTAAACATTGCATGGTACCACAAGGGACGGAGAGGGTGTAGCATGAGTCCTTGGAGGTTCTAACAAGTGTAGAATGGTTAAGAGAGTATTCTAAAGGCTTAGAATGGTCTTGGAATGTGTACTAGGACTTATAAGAACCTTTAGAATGATCCTAAACATTGCTCTAGTCCCCAAGGGACGTAGAGGGTGCAGCATGAGTCCTTGGAGGTTCTAACAAGTGTAGAATGGTTAAGAGAGTATTCTAAAGGCTTAGACTGGTCTAGGAATGTGTATTAGGACTTATAATAACCATTAGAATGATCCTTAACATTGCATGGTACCCCAAGGGACGTAGAGGGTGTAGCATGAGTCCTTGGAGGTTCTAACAAGTGTAGAATGGTTAAGAGAGTATTCTAAAGGCTTAGAATGGTCTTGGAATGTGTACTAGGACTTATAAGAACCTTTAGAATGATCCTAAACATTGCTCTAGTCCCCAAGGGACGTAGAGGGTGCAGCATGAGTCCTTGGAGGTTCTAACAAGCGTAGAATGGTTAAGAGAGCGTTCTAAAGGCTTAGAATGGTCTAGGAATGCGTATTTGGGCTTATAATAACCATTAGAATGATCCTAAACATTGCATGGTACCACAAGGGACGTAGAGGGTGTAGCATGAGTCCTTGGAGGTTCTAACAAGTGTAGAATGGTTAAGAGAGTATTCTAAAGGCTTAGAATGGTCTTGGAATGTGTATTAGGACTTATAAGAACCATTAGAATGATCCTAAACATTGCTCTAGTCCCCAAGGGACGTAGAGGGTGCAGCATGAGTCCTTGGAGGTTCTAATAAGTGAAGAATGGTTAAGAGAGTATTCTAAAGGCTTAGAATGGTCTTGGAATGTGTATTAGGACTTATAAGAACCATAAGAATGATCCTAAACATTGCTCTAGTCCCCAAGGGACGTAGAGGGTGCAGCATGAGTCCTTGGAGGTTCTAACAAGTGTAGAATGGTTAAGAGAGTGTTCTAAAGGCTTAGAATGGTCTAGGAATGCGTATTTGGGCTTATAATAACAATTAGAATGATCCTAAACATTGCATGGTACCACAAGGGACGTAGAGGGTGTAGCATGAGTCCTTGGAGGTTCTAACAAGTGTAGAATGGTTAAGAGAGTATTCTAAAGGCTTAGAATGGTCTTGGAATGTGTACTAGGACTTATAAGAACCTTTAAAATGGTCCTAAACATTGCTCTAGTCCCCAAGGGACGTAGAGGGTGCCGCATGAGTCCTTGGAGGTTCTAACAAGTGTAGAATGGTTAAGAGAGTATTCTAAAGGCTTAGACTGGTCTAGGAATGTGTATTAGGACTTATAATAACCATTAGAATGATCCTTAACATTGCATGGTACCCCAAGGGACGTAGAGGGTGTAGCATGAGTCCTTGGAGGTTCTAACAAGTGTAGAATGGTTAAGAGAGTATTCTAAAGGCTTAGAATGGTCTTGGAATGTGTACTAGGACTTATAAGAACCTTTAGAATGATCCTAAACATTGCTCTAGTCCCCAAGGGACGTAGAGGGTGCAGCATGAGTCCTTGGAGGTTCTAACAAGCGTAGAATGGTTAAGAGAGCGTTCTAAAGGCTTAGAATGGTCTAGGAATGCGTATTTGGGCTTATAATAACCATTAGAATGATCCTAAACATTGCATGGTACCACAAGGGACGTAGAGGGTGTAGCATGAGTCCTTGGAGGTTCTAACAAGTGTAGAATGGTTAAGAGAGTATTCTAAAGGCTTAGAATGGTCTTGGAATGTGTATTAGGACTTATAAGAACCATTAGAATGATCCTAAACATTGCTCTAGTCCCCAAGGGACGTAGAGGGTGCAGCATGAGTCCTTGGAGGTTCTAATAAGTGAAGAATGGTTAAGAGAGTATTCTAAAGGCTTAGAATGGTCTTGGAATGTGTATTAGGACTTATAAGAACCATAAGAATGATCCTAAACATTGCTCTAGTCCCCAAGGGACGTAGAGGGTGCAGCATGAGTCCTTGGAGGTTCTAACAAGTGTAGAATGGTTAAGAGAGTGTTCTAAAGGCTTAGAATGGTCTAGGAATGCGTATTTGGGCTTATAATAACAATTAGAATGATCCTAAACATTGCATGGTACCACAAGGGACGTAGAGGGTGTAGCATGAGTCCTTGGAGGTTCTAACAAGTGTAGAATGGTTAAGAGAGTATTCTAAAGGCTTAGAATGGTCTTGGAATGTGTACTAGGACTTATAAGAACCTTTAAAATGGTCCTAAACATTGCTCTAGTCCCCAAGGGACGTAGAGGGTGCCGCATGAGTCCTTGGAGGTTCTAACAAGTGTAGAATGGTTAAGAGAGTATTCTAAAGGCTTAGACTGGTCTAGGAATGCGTATTTGGGCTTATAATAACGATTAGAATGATCCTAAACATTGCATGGTACCAGAAGGGACGTAGAGGGTGCAGCATGAGTCCTTGGAGGTTCTAACAAGTGTAGAATGGTTAAGAGAGTATTCTAAAGGCTTAGAATGGTGTAGGAATGTGTATTAGGACTTATAATAACCATTAGAATGATCCGAAACATTGCATGGTACCCCAAGGGACGCAGAGGGTGTACCATGAGTCCTTGGAGGTTCTAACAAGTGTAGAATGCTTAAGAGAGTATTCTAAAGGCTTAGAATGGTCTAGGAATGTGTAATAGGACTTATAATAACCATTAAAATGATCCTAAACAATGCTTGAGTCCCCATGGGACGTAGAGGGTGTACCATGAGTCCTTGGAGGTTCTAACAAGTGTAGAATGGTTAAGAGAGTATTCTAAAGGCTTAAAATGGTCTTGGAATGTGTACTATGACTTATAAGAACCTTTAGAATGATCCTAAACATTGCTCTAGTCCCCAAGGGACGTAGAGGGTGCAGCATGAGTCCTTGGAGGTTCTAACAAGTGTAGAATGGTTAAGAGAGTATTCTAAAGGCTTAGAATGGTCTAGGAATGTGTATTAGGACTTATAATAACCATTAGAATGATCCTTAACATTGCATGGTACCCCAAGGGACGTAGAGGGTGTACCATGGGTCCTTGGAGGTTCTAACAAGTGTAGAATGCTTAAGAGAGTATTCTAAAGGCTTAGAATAGTCTTGGAATGTGTAATAGGACTTATAATAACCATTAGAATGATCCTAAACAATGCTTGAGTCCCCAAGGGACGTAGAGGGTGCCGCATGAGTCCTTGGAGTTTCTAACAAGTGTAGAATGGTTAAGAGAGTATTCTAAAGGCTTAGAATGGTCTAGGAATGTGTATTAGGACTTATAAGAACCATTAGAATGATCCTAAACATTGCATGGTACCACAAGGGACGTAGAGGGTGTACCATGAGTCCTTGGAGGTTCTAACAAGTGTAGAATGGTTAAGAGAGTATTCTAAAGGCTTAGAATGGTCTAGGAATGTGTAATAGGACTTATAATAACCATTAGAATGATCCTAAACAATGCTTGAGTCCCCAAGGGACGTAGAGGGTGTACCATGAGTCCTTGGAGGTTCTAATAAGTGTAGAATGGTTAAGAGAGTATTCTAAAGGCTTAGAATGGTCTTGGAATGTGTATTAGGACTTATAAGAACCATTAGAATGATCCTAAACATTGCTCTAGTCCCCAAGGGACGTAGAGGGTGCAGCATGAGTCCTTGGAGGTTCTAACAAGTGTAGAATGGTTAAGAGAGTATTCTAAAGGCTTAGAATGGTCTTGGAATGTGTATTAGGACTTATAAGAACCATTAGAATGATCCTAAACATTGCTCTAGTCACCAAGGGACGTAGAGGGTGCAGCATGAGTCCTTGGAGGTTCTTATAAGTGTAGAATGGTTAAGAGAGTATTCTAAAGGCTTAGAATGGTCTAGGAATGTGTATTAGGACTTATAAGAACCATTAGAATGATCCTAAACATTGCATGGTACCACAAGGGACGTAGAGGGTGTACCATGAGTCCTTGGAGGTTCTAACAAGTGTAGAATGGTTAAGAGAGTATTCTAAAGGCTTAGAATGGTCTAGGAATGTGTAATAGGACTTATAATAACCATTAGAATGATCCTAAACAATGCTTGAGTCCCCAAGGGACGTAGAGGGTGTACCATGAGTCCTTGGAGGTTCTAATAAGTGTAGAATGGTTAAGAGAGTATTCTAAAGGCTTAGAATGGTCTTGGAATGTGTATTAGGACTTATAAGAACCATTAGAATGATCCTAAACATTGCTCTAGTCCCCAAGGGACGTAGAGGGTGCAGCATGAGTCCTTGGAGGTTCTAACAAGTGTAGAATGGTTAAGAGAGTATTCTAAAGGCTTAGAATGGTCTTGGAATGTATACTAGGACTTATAAGAACCTTTAGAATGATCCTAAACATTGCTCTAGTCCCCAAGGGACGTAGAGGGTGCAGCATGAGTCCTTGGAGGTTCTAACAAGTGTAGAATGGTTAAGAGAGTATTCTAAAGGCTTAGACTGGTCTAGGAATGCGTATTTGGGCTTATAATAACCATTAGAATGATCCTAAACATTGCATGGTACCACAAGGGACGTAGAGGGTGTAGCATGAGTCCTTGGAGGTTCTAGCAAGTGTAGAATGGTTAAGAGAGTATTCTAAAGGCTTAGAATGGTGTAGGAATGTGTATTAGGACTTATAATAACCATCAGAATGATCCTAAACTTTGCATGGTACCCCAAGGGACGCAGAGGGTGTACCATGAGTCCTTGGAGGTTCTAACAAGTGTAGAATGCTTAAGGGAGTATTCTAAAGGCTTAAAATGGTCTAGGAATGTGTAATAGGACTTATAATAACCATTAGAATGATCCTAAACAATGCTTGAGACCCAAGGGACGTAGAGGGTGTACCATGAGTCCTTGGAGGTTCTAATAAGTGTATAATGGTTAAGAGTGTATTCTAAAGGCTTAGAATGGTCTTGGAATGTGTATTAGGACTTATAAGAACCATTAGAATGATCCTAAACATTGCTCTAGTCCCCAAGGGACGTAGAGGGTGCAGCATGAGTCCTTGGAGGTTCTAATAAGTGTAGAATGGTTAAGAGAGTATTCTAAAGGCTTAGAATGGTCTAAGAATGTGTACTAGGACTTATAATAACCATTAGAATGATCCTAAACATTGCATGGTACCCCAAGGGACGTAGAGGGTGTACCATGAGTCCTTGGAGTTTCTAACAAGTGTAGAATTGTTAAGAGAGTATTCTAAAGGCTTAGAATGGTCTAGGAATGTGTAATAGGATTTATAATAACCATTAGAATGATCCTAAACAATGCTGAGGTCCCCAAGGGACGTAGAGGGTGTACCATGAGTCCTTGGAAGTTCTAACAAGTGTAGAATGGTTAAGAGAGTATTCTAAAGGCTTAGAATGGTCTAGGAATGTGTAATAGGACTTATAATAACCATTAGAATGATCCTAAACAATGCTTGAGTCCCCAAGGGACGTAGAGGGTGTACCATGAGTCCTTGGAGGTTCTAACAAGTGTAGAATGGTTAAGAGAGTATTCTAAAGGTTTAGAATTGTCTTGGAATGTGTATTAGGACTTATAAAAACCTTTAGAATGATCTAAAACATTGCTCTAGTCCCCAAGGGACGTAGAGGGTGCTGCATGAGTCCTTGGAGGTTCTAACAAGTGTAGAATGGTTAAGAGAGTATTCTAAAGGCTTAGAATGGTCTAGGAATGTGTATTAGGACTTATAATAACCATTAGAATGATCCTTAACATTGCATGGTACCCCAAGGGACGTAGAGGGTGTACCATGAGTCCTTGGAGGTTCTAACAAGTGTAGAATGGTTAAGAGAGTATTCTAAAGGCTTAGAATGATCTAGGAATGTGTAATAGGACTTATAATAACCATAAGAATGATCCTAAACAATGCTTGAGTCCCCAAGGGATGTAGAGGGTGTACCATGAGTCCTTGGAGGTTCTAATAAGTGTAGAATGGTTAAGAGAGTATTCTAAAGGCTTAGAATGGTCTTGGAATGTGTATTAGGACTTATAAGAACCATTAGAATGATCCTAAACATTGCTCTAGTCCCCAAGGGACGTAGAGGGTGCAGCATGAGTCCTTGGAGGTTCTAATAAGTTTAGAATGGTTAAGAGAGTAATCGAAAGGCTTAGAATGGTCTTGGAATGTGTATTAGGACTTATAAGAACCATTAGAATGATCCTAAACATTGCTCTAGTCCCCAAGGGACGTAGAGGGTGCAGCATGAGTCCTTGGAGGTTCTAACAAGTGTAGAATGGTTAAGAGAGTGTTCTAAAGGCTTAGAATGGTCTAGGAATGCGTATTTGGGCTTATAATAACCATTAGAATTATCCTAAACATTGCATGGTACCACAAGGGACGTAGATGGTGTAGCATGATTCCTTGGAGGTTCTAACAAGTGTAGAATGGTTAAGAGAGTATTCTAAAGGCTTAGAATGGTGTAGGAATGTGTATTAGGACTTATAATAACCATAAGAATGATCCTTAACATTGCATGGTACCCCAAGGGACGTAGAGGGTGTACCATGAGTCCTTGCAGGTTCTAATAAGTGTAGAATGGTTAAGAGTGTATTCTAAAGGCTTAGAATGGTCTTGGAATGTGTATTAGAACTTATAAGAACCATTAGAATGATCCTAAACATTGCTCTAGTCCCCAAGGGACGTAGAGGGTGCAGCATGAGTCCTTGGAGGTTCTAATAAGTGTAGAATGGTTAAGAGAGTATTCTAAAGGCTTAGAATGGTCTAGGAATGTGTACTAGGACTTATAATAACCATTAGAATGATCCTAAACATTGCATGGTACCCCAAGGGACGTAGAGGGTGTACCATGAGTCCTTGGAGGTTCTAACAAGTGTAGAATTGTTAAGAGAGTATTCTAAAGGCTTAGAATGGTCTAGGAATGTGTAATAGGATTTATAATAACCATTAGAATGATCCTAAACAATGCTGAGGTCCCCAAGGGACGTAGAGGGTGTACCATGAGTCCTTGGAAGTTCTAACAAGTGTAGAATGGTTAAGAGAGTATTCTAAAGGCTTAGAATGGTCTAGGAATGTGTAATAGGACTTATAATAACCATTAGAATGATCCTAAACAATGCTTGAGTCCCCAAGGGACGTAGAGGGTGTACCATGAGTCCTTGGAGGTTCTAACAAGTGTAGAATGGTTAAGAGAGTATTCTAAAGGTTTAGAATTGTCTTGGAATGTGTACTAGGACTTATAAAAACCGTTAGAATGATCCAAAACATTGCTCTAGTCCCCAAGGGACGTAGAGGGTGCTGCATGAGTCCTTGGAGGTTCTAACAAGTGTAGAATGGTTAAGAGAGTATTCTAAAGGCTTAGAATGGTCTAGGAATGTGTATTAGGACTTATAATAACCATTAGAATGATCCTTAACATTGCATGGTACCCCAAGGGACGTAGAGGGTGTACCATGAGTCCTTGGAGGTTCTAACAAGTGTAGAATGGTTAAGAGAGTATTCTAAAGGCTTAGAATGATATAGGAATGTGTAATAGGACTTATAATAACCATTAGAATGATCCTAAACAATGCTTGAGTCCCCAAGGGACGTAGAGGGTGTACCATGAGTCCTTGGAGGTTCTAATAAGTGTAGAATGGTTAAGAGAGTATTCTAAAGGCTTAGAATGGTCTTGGAATGTGTATTAGGACTTATAAGAACCATTAGAATGATCCTAAACATTGCTCTAGTCCCCAAGGGACGTAGAGGGTGCAGCATGAGTCCTTGGAGGTTCTAATAAGTTTAGAATGGTTAAGAGAGTAATCGAAAGGCTTAGAATGGTCTTGGAATGTGTATTAGGACTTATAAGAACCATTAGAATGATCCTAAACATTGCTCTAGTCCCCAAGGGAAGTAGAGGGTGCAGCATGAGTCCTTGGAGGTTCTAACAAGTGTAGAATGGTTAAGAGAGTGTTCTAAAGGCTTAGAATGGTCTAGAAATGCGTATTTGGGCTTATAATAACCATTAGAATGATCCTAAACATTGCATGGTACCACAAGGGACGTAGAGGGTGTAGCATGAATCCTTGGAGGTTCTAACAAGTATAGAATGGTTAAGAGAGTATTCTAAAGGCTTAGAATGGTGTAGGAATGTGTATTAGGACTTATAATAACCATTAGAATGATCCTTAACATTGCATGGTACCCCAAGGGACGTAGAGGGTGTACCATGAGTCCTTGGAGGTTCTAATAAGTGTAGAATGGTTAAGAGTGTATTCTAAAGGCTTAGAATGGTCTTGGAATGTGTATTAGGACTTATAAGAACCACTAGAATGATCCTAAACATTGCTCTAGTCCCCAAGGGACGTAGAGGGTGCAGCATGAGTACTTGGAGGTTCTAACAAGTGTAGAATGGTTAAGAGAGTGTTCTAAAGGCTTAGAATGGTCTAGGAATGCGTATTTGGGCTTATAATAACCATTAGAATGATCCTAAACATTGCATGGTACCACAAGGGACGTAGAGGGTGTAGCATGAATCCTTGGAGGTTCTAACAAGTGTAGAATGGTTAAGAGAGTATTCTAAAGGCTTAGAATGGTGTAGGAATGTGTATTAGGACTTATAATAACCATTAGAATGATCCTTAACATTGCATGGTACCCCAAGGGACGTAGAGGGTGTACCATGAGTCCTTGGAGGTTCTAATAAGTGTAGAATGGTTAAGAGTGTATTCTAAAGGCTTAGAATGGTCTTGGAATGTGTATTAGGACTTATAAGAACCATTAGAATGATCCTTAACATTGCTCTAGTCCCCATGGGACGTAGAGGGTGCAGCATGAGTCCTTGGAGGTTCTAACAAGTGTAGAATGGTTAAGAGAGTGTTCTAAAGGCTTAGAATGGTCTAGGAATGCGTATTTGGGCTTATTATAACCATTAAAATGATCCTAAACATTGCATGGTACCAGAAGGGACGTAGAGGGTGTAGCATGAATCCTTGGAGGTTCTAACAAGTGTAGAATGGTTAAGAGAGTATTCTAAAGGCTTAGAATGGTGTAGGAATGTGTATTAGGACTTATAATAACCATTAGAATGATCCTTAACATTGCATGGTACCCCAAGGGACGTAGAGGGTGTACCATGAGTACTTGGAGGTTCTAACAAGTGTAGAATGGTTAAGAGAGTATTCTAAAGGCTTAGAATGGTCTAGGAATGTGTATTAGGACTTATAATAACCATTAGAATGATCCTTAACATTGCATGGTACCCCAAGGGACGTAGAGGGTGTACCATGAGTCCTTGGAGGTTCTAACAAGTGTAGAATGGTTAAGAGAGTATTCTAAAGGCTTAGAATGGTCTAGGAATGTGTAATAGGACTTATAATAACCATTAGAATGATCCTAAACAATGCTTAGGTCCCCAAGGGACGTAGAGGGTGTACCATGAGTCCTTGGAGGTTCTAACAAGTGTAGAATGGTTAAGAGAGTATTCTAAAGGCTTAGAATGGTCTAGGAATGTGTAATAGGACTTATAATAACCATTAGCATGATCCTAAACAATGCTTGAGTCCCCAAGGGACGTAGAGGGTGTACCATGAGTCCTTGGAGGTTCTTACAAGTGTAGAATGGTTAAGAGAGTATTCTAAAGGCTTAGAATGGTCTTGGAATGTGTACTAGGACTTAAAAGAACCTTTAGAATGATCCTAAACATTGCTCTAGTCCCCAAGGGACGTAGAGGGTGCAGCATGAGTCCTTGGAGGTTCTAATAAGTGTAGAATGGTTAAGAGAGTATTCTAAAGGCTTAGAATGGTCTAGGAATGTGTACTAGGACTTATAATAACCATTAGAATGATCCTAAACATTGCATGGTACCCCAAGGGACGTAGAGGGTGTACCATGAGTCCTTGGAGGTTCTAACAAGTGTAGAATTGTTAAGAGAGTATTCTAAAGGCTTAGAATGGTCTAGGAATGTGTAATAGGATTTATAATAACCATTAGAATGATCCTAAACTTTGCATGGTACCCCAAGGGACGTAGAGGGTGTACCAAGAGTCCTTGGAGGTTCTAACAAGTGTAGAATTGTTAAGAGAGTATTCTAAAGGCTTAGAATGGTCTAGGAATGTGTAATAGGATTTATAATAACCATTAGAATGATCCTAAACAATGCTTAGGTCCCCAAGGGACGTAGAGGGTGTACCATGAGTCCTTGGAGGTTCTAACAAGTGTAGAATGGTTAAGAGAGTATTCTAAAGGCTTAGAATGGTCTAGGAATGTGTAATAGGACTTATAATAACCATTAGAATGATCCTAAACAATGCTTGAGTCCCCAAGGGACGTAGAGGGTGTACCATGAGTCCTTGGAGGTTCTAACAAGTGTAGAATGTTTAAGAGAGTATTCTAAAGGCTTAGAATGGTCTTGGAATGTGTACTAGGACTTAAAAGAACCTTTAGAATGATCCTAAACATTGCTCTAGTCCCCAAAGGACGTAGAGGGTGCAGCATGAGTCCTTGGAGGTTCTAATAAGTTTAGAATGGTTAAGAGAGTAATCGAAAGGCTTAGAATGGTCTTGGAATGTGTATTAGGACTTATAAGAACCATTAGAATGATCCTAAACATTGCTCTAGTCCCCAAGGGACGTAGAGGGTGCAGCATGAGTCCTTGGAGGTTCTAACAAGTGTAGAATGGTTAAGAGAGTATTCTAAAGGCTTAGAATGGTGTAGGAATGTGTATTAGGACTTATAATAACCATTAGAATGATCCTTAACATTGCATGGTACCCCAAGGGACGTAGAGGGTGTACCATGAGTCCTTGGAGGTTCTAACAAGTGTAGAATTGTTAAGAGAGTATTCTAAAGGCTTAGAATGGTCTAGGAATGTGTAATAGGATTTATAATAACCATCAGAATGATCCTAAACACTGCTTAGGTCCCCAAGGGACATAGAGGGTGTAGCATGAGTCCTTGGAGGTTCTAATAAGTGTAGAATGGTTAAGAGAGTATTCTAAAGGCTTAGAATGGTCTTGGAATGTGTATTTGGACTTATAAGAACCATTAGAATGATCCAAAACATTGCTCTAGTCCCCAAGGGACGTAGAGGGTGCAGCATGAGTCCTTGGAGGTTCTAACAAGTGTAGAATGGTTAAGAGAGTGTTCTAAAGGCTTAGAATGGTCTAGGAATGCAAATTTGGGCTTATAATAACCATTAGAATGATCCTAAACATTGCATGGTACCACAAGGGACGTAGAGGGTGTAGCATGAGTCCTTGGAGGTTCTAACAAGTGTAGAATGGTTAAGAGAGTATTCTAAAGGCTTAGAATGGTGTAGGAATGTGTATTAGGACTTATAATAACCATTAGAATGATCCTTAACATTGCATGGTACCCCAAGGGACGTAGAGGGTGTACCATGAGTCCTTGGAGGTTCTAATAAGTGTAGAATGGTTAAGAGTGTATTCTAAAGGCTTAGAATGGTCTTGGAATGTGTATTAGGACTTATAAGAACCATTAAAATGATCCTAAACATTGCTCTAGTCCCCAAGGGACGTAGAGGGTGCAGCATGAGTCCTTGGAGGTTCTAATAAGTGTAGAATGGTTAAGAGAGTATTCTAAAGGCTTAGAATGGTCTAGGAATGTGTACTAGGACTCATAATAACCATTAGAATGATCCTAAACATTGCATGGTACCCCAAGGGACGTAGAGGGTGTACCATGAGTCCTTGGAGGTTCTAACAAGTGTAGAATTGTTAAGAGAGTATTCTAAAGGCTTAGAATGGTCTAGGAATGTGTAATAGGATTTATAATAACCATTAGAATGATCCTAAACACTGCTTAGGTCCCCAAGGGACATAGAGGGTGTAGCATTAATCCTTGGAGGTTCTAATAAGTGTAGAATGGTTAAGAGAGTATTCTAAAGGCTTAAAATGGTCTTGGAATGTGTATTAGGACTTATAAGAACCATTAGAATGATCCTAAACATTGCTCTAGTCCCCAACGGACGTAGAGGGTGCAGCATGAGTCCTTGGAGGTTCTAATAAGTTTAGAATGGTTAAGAGAGTAATCGAAAGGCTTAGAATGGTCTTGGAATGTGTATTAGGACTTATAAGAACCATTAGAATGATCCTAAACATTGCTCTAGTCCCCATGGGACGTAGAGGGTGCAGCATGAGTCCTTGGAGGTTCTAACAAGTGTAGAATGGTTAAGAGAGTGTTCTAAAGGCTTAGAATGGTCTAGGAATGCAAATTTGGGCTTATAATAACCATTAGAATGATCCTAAACATTGCATGGTACCACAAGGGACGTAGAGGGTGTAGCATGAGTCCTTGGAGGTTCTAACAAGTGTAGAATGGTTAAGAGAGTATTCTAAAGGCTTAGAATGGTGTAGGAATGTGTATTAGGACTTATAATAACCATTAGAATGATCCTTAACATTGCATGGTACCCCAAGGGACGTAGAGGGTGTACCATGAGTCCTTGGAGGTTCTAATAAGTGTAGAATGGTTAAGAGTGTATTCTAAAGGCTTAGAATGGTCTTGGAATGTGTATTAGGACTTATAAGAACCATTAAAATGATCCTAAACATTGCATGGTACCCCAAGGGACGTAGAGGGTGTACCATGATTCCTTGGAGGTTCTAACAAGTGTAGAATTGTTAAGAGAGTATTCTAAAGGCTTAGAATGGTCTAGGAATGTGTAATAGGATTTATAATAACCATTAGAATGATCCTAAACAATGCTTAGGTCCCCAAGGGGCGTAGAGGGTGTACCATGAGTCCTTGGAGGTTCTATCAAGTGTAGAATGGTTAAGAGAGTATTCTAAAGGCTTAGAATGGTCTTGGAATGTGTACTAGGACTTAAAATAACCTTTAGAATGATCCTAAACATTGCTCTAGTCCCCAAGGGACGTAGAGGGTGCAGCATGAGTCCTTGGAGGTTCTAATAAGTGTAGAATGGTTAAGAGAGTATTCTAAAGGCTTAGAATGGTCTAGGAATGTGTACTAGGACTTATAATAACCATTAGAATGATCCTAAACATTGTATGGTACCCCAAGGGACGTAGAGGGTGTACCATGAGTCCTTGGAGGTTCTAACAAGTGTAGAATTGTTAAGAGAGTATTCTAAAGGCTTAGAATGGTCTAGGAATGTGTAATAGGATTTATAATAACCATTAGAATGATCCTAAACACTGCTTAGGTCCCCAAGGGACATAGAGGGTGTAGCATGAGTCCTTGGAGGTTCTAATAAGTGTAGAATGGTTAAGAGAGTATTCTAAAGGCTTAAAATGGTCTTGGAATGTGTATTAGGACTTATAAGAACCATTAGAATGATCCTAAACATTGCTCTAGTCCCCAAGGGACGTAGAGGGTGCAGCATGAGTCCTTGGAGGTTCTAATAAGTTTAGAATGGTTAAGAGAGTAATCGAAAGGCTTAGAATGGTCTTGGAATGTGTATTAGGACTTATAAGAACCATTAGAATGATCCTAAACATTGCTCTAGTCCCCATGGGACGTAGAGGGTGCAGCATGAGTCCTTGGAGGTTCTAACAAGTGTAGAATGGTTAAGAGAGTGTTCTAAAGGCTTAGAATGGTCTAGGAATGCAAATTTGGGCTTATAATAACCATTAGAATGATCCTAAACATTGCATGGTACCACAAGGGACGTAGAGGGTGTAGCATGAGTCCTTGGAGGTTCTAACAAGTGTAGAATGGTTAAGAGAGTATTCTAAAGGCTTAGAATGGTGTAGGAATGTGTATTAGGACTTATAATAACCATTAGAATGATCCTTAACATTGCATGGTACCCCAAGGGACGTAGAGGGTGTACCATGAGTCCTTGGAGGTTCTAATAAGTGTAGAATGGTTAAGAGTGTATTCTAAAGGCTTAGAATGGTCTTGGAATGTGTATTAGGACTTATAAGAACCATTAAAATGATCCTAAACATTGCATGGTACCCCAAGGGACGTAGAGGGTGTACCATGATTCCTTGGAGGTTCTAACAAGTGTAGAATTGTTAAGAGAGTATTCTAAAGGCTTAGAATGGTCTAGGAATGTGTAATAGGATTTATAATAACCATTAGAATGATCCTAAACAATGCTTAGGTCCCCAAGGGGCGTAGAGGGTGTACCATGAGTCCTTGGAGGTTCTATCAAGTGTAGAATGGTTAAGAGAGTATTCTAAAGGCTTAGAATGGTCTTGGAATGTGTATTAGGACTTATAAGAACCATTAGAATGATCCTAAACATTGCTCGAGTCCCCAAGGGACGTAGAGGGTGCAGCATGAGTCCTTGGAGGTTCTAATAAGTGTAGAATGGTTAAGAGAGTATTCTAAAGGCTTAGAATGGTCTAGGAAAGTGTACTAGCACTTATAATAACCATTAGAATGATCCTAAATATTGCATGGTACCCCAAGGGACATAGAGGGTGTACCATGAGTCCTTGGAGGTTCTAAGAAGTGTAGAATGGTTAAGAGTGTATTCTAAAGGCTTAGAATGGTCTTGGAATGTGTATTAGGACTTGTAAGAACCATTAGAATGATCCTAAACATTGCTCTAGTCCCCAAGGGACGTAGAGGGTGCAGCATGAGTCCTTGGAGGTTCTAACAAGTGTAGAATGGTGAAGAGAGTATCCTAAAGGCTTAGAATGGTCTTGGAATGTGTATTAGGACTTATAATAACCATTAGAATGATCCTAAACAATGCTTGAGTCCCCAAGGGACGTAGAGGGTGTACCATGAGTCCTTGGAAGTTCTAACAAGTGTAGAATGGTTAAGAGAGTATTCTAAAGGCTTAGAATGGTCTTGAAATGTGTACTAGGACTTAAAATAACCTTTAGAATGATCCTAAACATTGCTCTAGTCCCCAAGGGACGTAGAGGGTGCAGCATGAGTCCTTGGAGGTTCTAATAAGTTTAGAATGGTTAAGAGAGTAATCGAAAGGCTTAGAATGGTCTTGGAATGTGTATTAGGACTTATAAGAACCATTAGAATGATCCTAAACATTGCTCTCGTCCCCATGGGACGTAGAGGGTGCAGCATGAGTCCTTGGAGGTTCTAACAAGTGTAGAATGGTTAAGAGAGTGTTCTAAAGGCTTAGAATGGTCTAGGAATGCAAATTTGGGCTTATAATAACCATTAGAATGATCCTAAACATTGCATGGTACCACAAGGGACGTAGAGGGTGTAGCATGAGTCCTTGGAGGTTCTAACAAGTGTAGAATGGTTAAGAGAGTATTCTAAAGGCTTAGAATGGTGTAGGAATGTGTATTGGGACTTATAATAACCATTAGAGTGATCCTTAACATTGCATGGTACCCCAAGGGACGTAGAGGGTGTACCATGAGTCCTTGGAGGTTCTAATAAGTGTAGAATGGTTAAGAGTGTATTCTAAAGGCTTAGAATGGTCTTGGAATGTGTATTAGGACTTATAAGAACCATTAGAATGATCCTAAACATTGCTCTAGTCCCCAAGGGACGTAGAGGGTGCAGCATGAGTCCTTGGAGGTTCTAATAAGTGTAGAATGGTTAAGAGAGTATTCTAAAGGCTTAGAATGGTCTAGGAATGTGTACTAGGACTTATAATAACCATTAGAATGATCCTAAACATTGCATGGTACCCCAAGGGACGTAGAGGGTGTACCATGAGTCCTTGGAGGTTCTAACAAGTGTAGAATTGTTAAGAGAGTATTCTAAAGGCTTAGAATGGTCTAGGAATGTGTATAGGATTTATAATAACCATTAGAATGATCCTAAACAATGCTTAGGTCCCCAAGGGGCGTAGAGGGTGTACCATGAGTCCTTGGAGGTTCTAACAAGTCTAGAATGGTTAAGAGAGTATTCTAAAGGCTTAGAATGGTCTTGGAATGTGTATTAGGACTTATAAGAACCATTAGAATGATCCTAAACATTGCTCGAGTCCCCAAGGGACGTAGAGGGTGCAGCATGAGTCCTAGGAGGTTCTAATAAGTGTAGAATGGTTAAGAGAGTATTCTAAAGGCTTAGAATGGTCTAGGAATGTGTATTAGGACTTATAATAACCATTAGAATGATCCTAAATATTGCATGGTACCCCAAGGGACGTAGAGGGTGGACCATGAGTCCTTGGAGGTTCTAATAAGTGTAGAATTGTTAAGAGAGTATTCTAAAGGCTTAGAATGGTCTAGGAATGTGTAATAGGATTTATAATAACCATTAGAATGATCCTAAACAATGCTTAGGTCCCCAAGGGACATAGAGGGTGTAGCATGAGTCCTTGGAGGTTCTAATAAGTGTAGAATGGTTAAGAGAGTATTCTAAAGGCTTAGAATGGTCTTGGAATGTGTATTAGGACTTATAAGAACCAGTAGAATGATCCTAAACATTGCTCTAGTCCCCAAGGGACGTAGAGGGTGCAGGATGAGTCCTTGGAGGTTCTAAAAGTTTAGAATGGTTAAGAGAGTAATAGAAAGGCTTAGAATGGTCTAGGAATGTGTAATAGGATTTATAATAACCATTAGAATGATCCTAAACAATGCTTAGGTCCCCAAGGGGCGTAGAGGGTGTACCATGAGTCCTAGGAGGTTCTAATAAGTGTAGAATGGTTAAGAGAGTATTCTAAAGGCTTAGAATGGTCTAGGAAAGTGTACTAGGACTTATAATAACCATTAGAATGATCCTAAATATTGCATGGTACCCCAAGGGACGTAGAGGGTGGACCATGAGTCCTTGGAGGTTCTAATAAGTGTAGAATTGTTAAGAGAGTATTCTAAAGGCTTAGAATGGTCTAGGAATGTGTAATAGGATTTATAATAACCATTAGAATGATCCTAAACAATGCTTAGGTCCCCAAGGGACATAGAGGGTGTAGCATGAGTCCTTGGAGGTTCTAATAAGTGTAGAATGGTTAAGAGAGTATTCTAAAGGCTTAGAATGGTCTTGGAATGTGTATTAGGACTTATAAGAACCAGTAGAATGATCCTAAACATTGCTCTAGTCCCCAAGGGACGTAGAGGGTGCAGCACGAGTCCTTGGAGGTTCTAATAAGTGTAGAATGGTTAAGAGAGTATTCTAAAGGCTTAGAATGGTCTAGGAATGTGTACTAGGACTTATAATAACCATTAGAATGATCCTAAATATTGCATGGTACCCCAAGGGACGTAGAGGGTGTACCATGAGTCCTTGGAGGTTCTAACTAGTGTAGAATGGTTAAGAGAGTGTTCTAAAGGCTTAGAATGGTCTAGGAATGTGTATTAGGACTTATAATAACAATTAGATAGATCCTAAACATTGTTCGAGTCCCCAAGGTACATAGAGGGTGTAGCATGAGTCCTTGGAGGTTCTTATAAGTGTAGAATGGTTAAGAGAGTATTCTAAAGGCTTAGAATGGTCTAGGAATGTGTATTAGGACTTATAAGAACCATTACAATGATCCTAAACAATGCATGGTACCCCAAGGGACGTAGAGGGTGTACTATGAGTCCTTGGAGGTTCTACCAAGTGTAGAATGGTTAAGAGAGTATTCTAAAGGCTTAGAATGGTCTAGGAATGTGTATTAGGACTTATAATAACCATTAGAATGATCCTAAACAATGCTTGAGTCCCCAAGGGACCTAGAGGGTGTACCATGAGTCCTTGGAGGTTCTAACAAGTGTAGAATGGTTAAGAGAGTGTTCTAAAGGCTTAGAATGGTCTAGGAATGTGTATTAGGACTTATAATAACAATTAGAATGATCCTAAACATTGTTCGAGTCCCCAAGGGACATAGAGGGTGTAGCATGAGTCCTTGGAGGTTCTTATAAGTGTAGAATGGTTAAGAGAGTATTCTAAAGGCTTAGAATGGTCTAGGAATGTGTATTAGGACTTATAAGAACCATTAGAATGATCCTAAACATTGCATGGTACACCAAGGGACGTAGAGGGTGTACCATGAGTCCTTGGAGGTTCTAACAAGTGTAGAATGGTTAAGAGAGTATTCTAAAGGCTTAGAATGGTCTAGGAATGTGTAATAGGACTTATAATAACCATTAGAATGATCCTAAACAATGCTTGAGTCCCCAAGGGACGTAGAGGGTGTACCATGAGTCCTTGGAGGTTCTAACAAGTGTACAATGGTTAAGAGAGTATTATAAAGGCTTAGAATGGTCTTGGAATGTGTATTAGGACTTATAAGAACCATTAGAATGATCCTAAACATTGCTCTAGTCCCCAAGGGACGTAGAGGGTGCAGCATGAGTCCTTTGAGGTTCTAACAAGTTTAGAATGGTTAAGAGAGTATTCTAAAGGCTTAGAATGGTCTAGGAATGTGTAATAGGACTTATAATAACCATTAGAATGATCCTAAACAATGCTTGAGTCCCCAAGGGACGTAGAGGGTGTACCATGAGTCCTTGGAGGTTCTAACAAGTGTAGAATGGTTAAGAGAGTATTCTAAAGGCTTAGAATGGTCTTGGAATGTGTACTAGGACTTATAAGAACCTTTAGAATGATCCTAAACATTGCTCTAGTACCCAAGGGACGTAGAGGGTGCAACATGAGTCCTTGGAGGTTCTAACAAGTGTAGAATGGTTAAGAGAGTATTCTAAAGGTTTAGAATGGTCTTGGAATGTGTACTAGGACTTATAAGAACCTTTAGAATGATCCTAAACATTGCTCTAGTACCCAAGGGACGTAGAGGGTGCAACATGAGTCCTTGGAGGTTCTAACAAGTGTAGAATGGTTAAGAGAGTATTCTAAAGGCTTAGAATGGTCTAGGAATGTGTATTAGGACTTATAATAACCATTAGAAAGATCCTTAACATTGCATGGTACCCCAAGGGACGTAGAGGGTGTACCATGAGTCCTTGGAGGTTCTAAGAAGTGTAGAATGGTTAAGAGAGTATTCTAAAGGCTTAGAATGGTCTTGGAATGTGTATTAGGACTTATAAGAACAATTAGAATGATCCTAAACATTGTTCTAGTCCCCAAGGGACGTAGAGGGTGCAGCATGAGTCCTTGGAGGTTCTAATAAGTGGAGAATGGTTATGAGAGTATTCTAAAGGCTTAGAATGGTCTTGGAATGTGTATTAGGACTTATAAAAACCATTAGAATGATCCTAAACATTGCTCTAGTCCCCAAGGGACGTAGAGGGTGCAGCATGAGTCCTTGGAGGTTCTAACAAGTGTAGAATGGTTAAGAAAGTGTTCTAAAGGCTTAGAATGGTCTAGGAATGCGTATTTGGGCTTATAATAACCATTAGAATGATCCTAAACATTGCATGGTACCAGAAGGGACGTAGAGGGTGTAGCATGAGTCCTTGGAGTTTCTAACAAGTGTAGAATGGTTAAGAGAGTATTCTAAAGGCTTAGAATGGTGTAGGAATGTGTATTAGGACTTATAATAACCATTAGAATGATCCTTAACATTGCATGGTACCCCAAGGGACGTAGAGGGTGTACCATGAGTCCTTGGAGGTTTTAATAAGTGTAGAATGGTTAAGAGTGTATTCTAAAGGCTTAGAGTGGTCTTGGAATGTGTATTAGGACTTATAAGAACCATTAGAATGATCCTAAACATTGCTCTAGTCCCCAAGGGACGTAGAGGGTGCAGCATGAGTCCTTGGAGGTTCTAATAAGTGTAGAATGGTTAAGAGAGTATTCTAAAGGCTTAGAATGGTCTAGGAATGTGTACTAGGACTTATAATAACCATTAGAATGATCCTAAACATTGCATGGTACCCCAAGGGACGTAGAGGGTGTACCATGAGTCCTTGGAGGTTCTAACAAGTGTAGAATTGTTAAGAGAGTATTCTAAAGGCTTAGAATGGTCTAGGAATGTGTAATAGGACTTATAATAACCATTAGAATGATCCTAAACAATGCTTGAGTCCCCAAGGGACGTAGAGGGTGTACCATGAGTCCTTGGAGGTTCTAACAAGTGTACAATGGTTAAGAGAGTATTCTAAAGGCTTAGAATGGTCTTGGAATGTGTATTAGGACTTATAAGAACCATTAGAATGATCCTAAACATTGCTCTAGTCTCCAAGGGACGTAGAGGGTGCAGCATGAGTCCTTGGAGGTTCTAACAAGTTTAGAATGGTTAAGAGAGTATTCTAAAGGCTTAGAATGGTCTAGGAATGTGTATTAGGACTTATAATAACCATTAGAATGATCCTTAACATTGCGTGGTACCCCAAGGGACGTAGAGGGTGTACCATGAGTCCTTGGAGGTTCTAACAAGTGTAGAATGGTTAAGAGAGTATTCTAAAGGCTTAGAATGGTCTAGGAATGTGTAATAGGACTTATAATAACCATTAGAATGATCCTAAACAATGCTTGAGTCCCCAAGGGACGTAGAGGGTGTACCATGAGTCCTTGGAGGTTCTAACAAGTGTACAATGGTTAAGAGAGTATTATAAAGGCTTAGAATGGTCTTGGAATGTGTATTAGGACTTATAAGAACCATTAGAATGATCCTAAACATTGCTCTAGTCCCCAAGGGACGTAGAGGGTGCAGCATGAGTCCTTTGAGGTTCTAACAAGTTTAGAATGGTTAAGAGAGTATTCTAAAGGCTTAGAATGGTCTAGGAATGTGTATTAGGACTTATAATAACCATTAGAATGATCCTTAACATTGCATGGTACCCCAAGGGACGTAGAGGGTGTACCATGAGTCCTTGGAGGTTCTTATAAGTGTAGAATGGTTAAGAGAGTATTCTAAAGGCTTAGAATGGTCTAGGAATGTGTATTAGGATTTATAAGAACCATTAGAATGATCCTAAACATTGCATGGTACCCCAAGGGACGTAGAGGGTGTACCATGAGTCCTTGGAGGTTCTAACAAGTGTAGAATGGTTAAGAGAGTATTCTAAAGGCTTAGAATGGTCTAGGAATGTGTAATAGGACTTATAATAACCATTAGAATGATCCTAAACAATGCTTGAGTCCCCAAGGGACGTAGAGGGTGTACCATGAGTCCTTGGAGGTTCTAACAAGTGTAGAATGGTTAAGAGAGTATTCTAAAGGCTTAGAATGGTCTAGGAAAGTGTACTAGGACTTATAATAACAATTAGATAGATCCTAAACATTGTTCGAGTCCCCAAGGGACATAGAGGGTGTAGCATGAGTCCTTGGAGGTTCTTAAAAGTGTAGAATGGTTAAGAGAGTATTCTAAAGGCTTAGAATGGTCTAGGAATGTGTAATAGGACTTATAATAACCATTAGAACTATCCTAAACATGGCATGGTACCCCAAGGGACGTAGATGGTGTACCATGAGTCCTTGGAGGTTCTAACAAGTGTAGAATGGTTAAGTGACTATTCTAATGGCATAGAATGGTCTAGGAATGTGTATTAGGACTTATAATAACCATTAGAATGATCCTAAACAATGCATGGTACTCCAAGGGACGTAGAGGGTGTAGCATGAGTCCTTGTAGGTTCTAACAAGTGTAAAATGGTTAAGAGAATTCTAAAGGCTTAGAATGGTCTAGGAATGTGTATTAGGACGTATATGAACCATTAGAATGATCCTAAACATTGCTTGGTACCCTAAGGGACGTAGAGGGTGTAGCATGAGTCCTTGGAGGTTCTATCAAGTGTAGAATGGTTAAGAGATTATTCTAAAGGCTTAGAATGGTCTAGGAATGTGTATTAGGACTTATAAGAAACATTAGAATGATCCTAAACATTGCATGGTACCCCTAGGGAAGTAGAGGGTGTAGCATGAGTCCTTGGAGGTTCTAACAAGTGTAGAATGGTTAAGAGAGTATTCTAAAGGCTTAGAATGGTCTAGGAATGTGTAATAGGACTTATAATAACCATTAGAATGATCCTAAACAATGCTTGAGTCCCCAAGGGACGTAGAGGGTGTACCATGAGTCCTTGGAGGTTCTAACAAGTGTACAATGGTTAAGAGAGTATTATAAAGGCTTAGAATGGTCTTGGAATGTGTATCAGGACTTATAAGAACCATTAGAATGATCCTAAACATTGCTCTAGTCCCCGAGGGACGTAGAGGGTGCAGCATGAGTCCTTTGAGGTTCTAACAAGTTTAGAATGGTTAAGAGAGTATTCTAAAGGCTTAGAATGGTCTAGGAATGTGTATTAGGACTTATAATAACCATTAGAATGATCCTTAACATTGCATGGTACCCCAAGGGACGTAGAGGGTGTACCATGAGTCCTTGGAGGTTCTAACAAGTGTAGAATGGTTAAGTGACTATTCTAATGGCATAGAATGGTCTAGGAATGTGTATTAGGACTTATAATAACCATTAGAATGATCCTAAACAATGCATGGTACTCCAAGGGACGTAGAGGGTGTAGCATGAGTCCTTGTAGGTTCTAACAAGTGTAAAATGGTTAAGAGAATTCTAAAGGCTTAGAATGGTCTAGGAATGTGTATTAGGACGTATATGAACCATTAGAATGATCCTAAACATTGCTTGGTACCCTAAGGGACGTAGAGGGTGTAGCATGAGTCCTTGGAGGTTCTATCAAGTGTAGAATGGTTAAGAGATTATTCTAAAGGCTTAGAATGGTCTAGGAATGTGTATTAGGACTTATAAGAAACATTAGAATGATCCTAAACATTGCATGGTACCCCTAGGGAAGTAGAGGGTGTAGCATGAGTCCTTGGAGGTTCTAACAAGTGTAGAATGGTTAAGAGAGTATTCTAAAGGCTTAGAATGGTCTAGGAATGTGTATTAGGACTTATAAGAAACATTAGAATGATCCTAAACATTGCTTGGTACCCCTAGGGAAGTAGAGGGTGTACCATGAGTCCTTGGAGGTTCTAATAAGTGTAGAATGGTTAAGAGAGTATTCTAAAGGCTTAGAATGGTCCAGGAATGTGTAATAGGACTTATAATAACCATTAGAACTATCCTAAACATTGCATGGTACCCCAAGGGACGTAGATGGTGTACCATGAGTCCTTGGAGGTTCTAACAAGTGTAGAATGGTTAAGTGAGTATTCTAATGGCATAGAATGGTCTAGGAATGTGTATTAGGACTTATAATAACCATTAGAATGATCCTAAACAATGCATGGTACTCCAAGGGACGTAGAGGGTGTAGCATGAGTCCTTGTAGGTTCTAACAAGTGTAAAATGGTTAAGAGAATTCTAAAGGCTTAGAATGGTCTAGGAATGTGTATTAGGACGTATATGAACCATTAGAATGATCCTAAACATTGCTTGGTACCCTAAGGGACGTAGAGGGTGTAGCATGAGTCCTTGGAGGTTCTAACAAGTGTAGAATGGTTAAGAGAGTATTCTAAAGGCTTAGAATGGTCTAGGAATGTGTATTAGGACTTATACAAACATTAGAATGATCCTAAACAATGCTTAGGTCCCCAAGGGGCGTAGAGGGTGTACCATGAGTCCTTGGAGGTTCTAACAAGTGTAGAATGGTTAAGAGAGTATTCTAAAGGCTTAGAATGGTCTTGGAATGTGTATTAGGACTTATAAGAACCATTAGAATACTCTCTTAACCATTCTACACTTATTAGAACCTCCAAGGACTCATGCTACACCCTCTACGTCCCTTGGGGTACCAAGCAATGTTTAGGATCATTCTAATGGTACTTATAAGTCCTAATACACATTCCTAGACCATTCTAAACCATTAGAATACTCTCTTAACCATTCTACACTTGTTAGAACCTCCAAGGACTCATGCTACACCCGCTAAGTCCCTTGGGGACTCAAGCGTTGTTTAGGATCATTCTAATGTTTCTTATAAGTCCTAATACACATTCCTAGACCATTCTAAGCCTTTAGAATACTCTCTTAACCATTCTGCACTTGTTAGAACCTCCAAGGACTCATGCTACACCCTCTACGTCCCTAGGGGTACCAAGCAATGTTTAGGATCATTCTAAAGGTTCGTATAAGTCCTAATACACATTCCTAGACCATTCATAGCCTTTAGAATACTCTTTTAACCATTCTACACTTGTTAGAACCTCAGAGGACTCATGCTACACCCTCTACGTCCCTTGGGGACTCAAGCGTTGTTTAGGATCATTCTAATGGTACTTATAAGTCCTAATACACATTCCTAGACCATTCTAAACCATTAGAATACTCTCTTAACCATTCTACACTTGTTAGAACCTCCAAGGACTCATGCTACACCCGCTAAGTCCCTTGGGGACTCAAGCGTTGTTTAGGATCATTCTAATGTTTCTTATAAGTCCTAATACACATTCCTAGACCATTCTAAGCCTTTAGAATACTCTCTTAACCATTCTGCACTTGTTAGAACCTTCAAGGACTCATGCTACACCCTCTACGTCCCTAGGGGTACCAAGCAATGTTTAGGATCATTCTAAAGGTTCGTATAAGTCCTAATACACATTCCTAGACCATTCATAGCCTTTAGAATACTCTTTTAACCATTCTACACTTGTTAGAACCTCAGAGGACTCATGCTACACCCTCTACGTCCCTTGGGGACTCAAGCGTTGTTTAGGATCATTCTAATGGTACTTATAAGTCCTAATACACATTCCTAGACCATTCTAAACCATTAGAATACTCTCTTAATCATTCTACACTTGTTAGAACCTCCAAGGACTCATGCTACACCCGCTAAGTCCCTTGGGGACTCAAGCGTTGTTTAGGATCATTCTAATGTTTCTTATAAGTCCTAATACACATTCCTAGACCATTCTAAGCCTTTAGAATACTCTCTTAACCATTCTGCACTTGTTAGAACCTCCAAGGACTCATGCTACACCCTCTACGTCCCTAGGGGTACCAAGCAATGTTTAGGATCATTCTAGAGGTTCGTATAAGTCCTAATACACATTCCTAGACCATTCATAGCCTTTAGAATACTCTCTTAACCATTCTACACTTGTTAGAACCTCAGAGGACTCATGCTACACCCGCCAAGTCCCTTGGGGACTCAAGCGTTGTTTAGGATCATTCTAATATTTCTTATAAGTCCTAGTACACATTCCTAGACCATTCTAAGCCTTTAGAATACTCTCTTAACCATTCTACACTTGTCAGAACCTCCAAGGACTCATGCTACACCCTCTACTTTCCTTGGGGACTCAAGCATTGTTTAGGATCATTCTAATGTTTGTACAAGTCCTAATACACATTCCTAGACCATTCTAAGCCTTTAGAATACTTTGTTAACCATTCTACACTTGTTAGAACCTCCAAGGACTCATGCTACACCCTCTACGTCCCTAGGGGTACCAAGCAATGTTTAGGATCATTCTAAAGGTTCGTTTAAGTCCTAATACACATTCCTAGACCATTCATAGCCTTTAGAATACTCTCCTAACCATTCTACACTTGTTAGAACCTCAGAGGACTCATGCTACACCCGCCAAGTCCCTTGGGGACTCAAGCGTTGTTTAGGATCATTCTGATATTTCTTATAAGTCCTAGTACACATTCCTAGACCTTTCTAAGCCTTTAGAATACTCTCTTAACCATTCTACACTTGTAAGAACCTCCAAGGACTCATGCTACACCCTCTACGTCCGTAGGGGTACCAAGCAATGTTTAGGATCATTCTAAAGGTTCGTATAAGTCCTAATACACATTCCTAGACCATTCCAAGCCTTTAGAATACTCTCTTAACCATTCTACACTTGTTATAACCTCCGAGGACTCATGCTACACCCGCTAAGTCCCTTGGGGACTCAAGCGTTGTATAGGATCATTTTAATGTTTCTTATAAGTCCTAGTACACATTCGTAGACCATTCTAAGCCTTTAGAATACTCTCTTTACCATTCTACACTTGTTAGAACCTCCAAGGACTCATGCTACACCCGCTAAGTCCCTTGGGGACTCAAGCGTTGTTTAGGATCATTCTAATGTTTCTTATAAGTCCTAATACACATTCCTAGACCATTCTAAGCCTTTAGAATACTCTCTTAACCATTCTGCACTTGTTAGAACCTCCAAGGACTCATGCTACACCCTCTACGTCCCTAGGGGTACCAAGCAATGTTTAGGATCATTCTAAAGGTTCGTATAAGTCCTAATACACATTCCTAGACCATTCATAGTCTTTAGAATACTCTCTTAACCATTCTACACTTGTTAGAACCTCAGAGGACTCATGCTACACCCGCCAAGTCCCTTGGGGACTCAAGCGTTGTTTAGGATCATTCTAATATTTCTTATAAGTCCTAGTACACATTCCTAGACCATTCTAAGCCTTTAGAATACTCTCTTAACCATTCTACACTTGTCAGAACCTCCAAGGACTCATGCTACACCCTCTACTTTCCTTGGGGACTCAAGCATTGTTTAGGATCATTCTAATGTTTGTACAAGTCCTAATACACATTCCTAGACCATTCTAAGCCTTTAGAATACTTTGTTAACCATTCTACACTTGTTAGAACCTCCAAAGACTCATGCTACACCCTCTACGTCCCTAGGGGTACCAAGCAATGTTTAGGATCATTCTAAAGGTTCGTTTAAGTCCTAATACACATTCCTAGACCATTCATAACCTTTAGAATACTCTCCTAACCATTCTACACTTGTTAGAACCTCAGAGGACTCAGGCTACACCCGCCAAGTCCCTTGGGGACTCAAGCGTTGTTTAGGATCATTCTGATATTTCTTATAAGTCCTAGTACACATTCCTAGACCTTTCTAAGCCTTTAGAATACTCTCTTAACCATTCTACACTTGTAAGAACCTCCAAGGACTCATGCTACACCCTCTACGTCCGTAGGGGTACCAAGCAATGTTTAGGATCATTCTAAAGGTTCGTATAAGTCCTAATACACATTCCTAGACCATTCCAAGCCTTTAGAATACTCTCTTAACCATTCTACACTTGTTATAACCTCCGAGGACTCATGCTACACCCGCTAAGTCCCTTGGGGACTCAAGCGTTGTATAGGATCATTTTAATGTTTCTTATAAGTCCTAGTACACATTCGTAGACCATTCTAAGCCTTTAGAATACTCTCTTTACCATTCTACACTTGTTAGAACCTCCAAGGACTCATGCTACACCCGCTAAGTCCCTTGGGGACTCAAGCGTTGTTTAGGATCATTCTAATGTTTCTTATAAGTCCTAATACACATTCCTAGACCATTCTAAGCCTTTAGAATACTCTCTTAACCATTCTGCACTTGTTAGAACCTCCAAGGACTCATGCTACATCCTCTACGTCCCTAGGGGTACCAAGCAATGTTTAGGATCATTCTAAAGGTTCGTATAAGTCCTAATACACATTCCTAGACCATTCATAGCCTTTAGAATACTCTTTTAACCATTCTACACTTGTTAGAACCTCAGAGGACTCATGCTACACCCTCTACGTCCCTTGGGGACTCAAGCGTTGTTTAGGATCATTCTAATGGTACTTATAAGTCCTAATACACATTCCTAGACCATTCTAAACCATTAGAATACTCTCTTAACCATTCTACACTTGTTAGAACCTCCAAGGACTCATGCTACACCCGCTAAGTCCCTTGGGGACTCAAGCGTTGTTTAGGATCATTCTAATGTTTCTTATAAGTCCTAATACACATTCCTAGACCATTCTAAGCCTTTAGAATACTCTCTTAACCATTCTGCACTTGTTAGAACCTCCAAGGACTCATGCTACACCCTCTACGTCCCTAGGGGTACCAAGCAATGTTTAGGATCATTCTAAAGGTTCGTATAAGTCCTAATACACATTCCTAGACCATTCATAGCCTTTAGAAAACTCTCTTAACCATTTTACACTTGTTAGAACCTCAGAGGACTCATGCTACACCCGCCAAGTCCCTTGGGGACTCAAGCGTTGTTTAGGATCATTCTAATATTTCTTATAAGTCCTAGTACACATTCCTAGACCATTCTAAGCCTTTAGAATACTCTCTTAACCATTCTACACTTGTCAGAACCTCCAAGGACTCATGCTACACCCTCTACTTTCCTTGGGGACTCAAGCATTGTTTAGGATCATTCTAATGTTTGTACAAGTCCTAATACACATTCCTAGACCATTCTAAGCCTTTAGAATACTTTGTTAACCATTCTACACTTGTTAGAACCTCCAAGGACTCATGCTACACCCTCTACGTCCCTAGGGGTACCAAGCAATGTTTAGGATCATTCTAAAGGTTCGTTTAAGTCCTAATACACATTCCTAGACCATTCATAGCCTTTAGAATACTCTCCTAACCATTCTACACTTGTTAGAACCTCAGAGGACTCATGCTACACCCGCCAAGTCCCTTGGGGACTCAAGCGTTGTTTAGGATCATTCTGATATTTCTTATAAGTCCTAGTACACATTCCTAGACCTTTCTAAGCCTTTAGAATACTCTCTTAACCATTCTACACTTGTAAGAACCTCCAAGGACTCATGCTACACCCTCTACGTCCGTAGGGGTACCAAGCAATGTTTAGGATCATTCTAAAGGTTCGTATAAGTCCTAATACACATTCCTAGACCATTCCAAGCCTTTAGAATACTGTCTTAACCATTCTACACTTGTTATAACCTCCGAGGACTCATGCTACACCCGCTAAGTCCCTTGGGGACTCAAGCGTTGTATAGGACCATTTTAATGTTTCTTATATGTCCTAGTACACATTCGTAGACCATTCTAAGCCTTTAGAATACTCTCTTTACCATTCTACACTTGTTAGAACCTCCAAGGACTCATGCTACACCCGCTAAGTCCCTTGGGGACTCAAGCGTTGTTTAGGATCATTCTAATGTTTCTTATAAGTCCTAATACACATTCCTAGACCATTCTAAGCCTTTAGAATACTCTCTTAACCATTCTGCACTTGTTAGAACCTCCAAGGACTCATGCTACATCCTCTACGTCCCTAGGGGTACCAAGCAATGTTTAGGATCATTCTAAAGGTTCGTATAAGTCCTAATACACATTCCTAGACCATTCATAGCCTTTAGAATACTCTTTTAACCATTCTACACTTGTTAGAACCTCAGAGGACTCATGCTACACCCTCTACGTCCCTTGGGGACTCAAGCGTTGTTTAGGATCATTCTAATGGTACTTATAAGTCCTAATACACATTCCTAGACCATTCTAAACCATTAGAATACTCTCTTAACCATTCTACACTTGTTAGAACCTCCAAGGACTCATGCTACACCCGCTAAGTCCCTTGGGGACTCAAGCGTTGTTTAGGATCATTCTAATGTTTCTTATAAGTCCTAATACACATTCCTAGACCATTCTAAGCCTTTAGAATACTCTCTTAACCATTCTGCACTTGTTAGAACCTCCAAGGACTCATGCTACATCCTCTACGTCCCTAGGGGTACCAAGCAATGTTTAGGATCATTCTAAAGGTTCGTATAAGTCCTAATACACATTCCTAGACCATTCATAGCCTTTAGAATACTCTTTTAACCATTCTACACTTGTTAGAACCTCAGAGGACTCATGCTACACCCTCTACGTCCCTTGGGGACTCAAGCGTTGTTTAGGATCATTCTAATGGTACTTATAAGTCCTAATACACATTCCTAGACCATTCTAAACCATTAGAATACTCTCTTAACCATTCTACACTTGTTAGAACCTCCAAGGACTCATGCTACACCCGCTAAGTCCCTTGGGGACTCAAGCGTTGTTTAGGATCATTCTAATGTTTCTTATAAGTCCTAATACACATTCCTAGACCATTCTAAGCCTTTAGAATACTCTCTTAACCATTCTGCACTTGTTAGAACCTCCAAGGACTCATGCTACACCCTCTACGTCCCTAGGGGTACCAAGCAATGTTTAGGATCATTCTAAAGGTTCGTATAAGTCCTAATACACATTCCTAGACCATTCATAGCCTTTAGAAAACTCTCTTAACCATTTTACACTTGTTAGAACCTCAGAGGACTCATGCTACACCCGCCAAGTCCCTTGGGGACTCAAGCGTTGTTTAGGATCATTCTAATATTTCTTATAAGTCCTAGTACACATTCCTAGACCATTCTAAGCCTTTAGAATACTCTCTTAACCATTCTACACTTGTCAGAACCTCCAAGGACTCATGCTACACCCTCTACTTTCCTTGGGGACTCAAGCATTGTTTAGGATCATTCTAATGTTTGTACAAGTCCTAATACACATTCCTAGACCATTCTAAGCCTTTAGAATACTTTGTTAACCATTCTACACTTGTTAGAACCTCCAAGGACTCATGCTACACCCTCTACGTCCCTAGGGGTACCAAGCAATGTTTAGGATCATTCTAAAGGTTCGTTTAAGTCCTAATACACATTCCTAGACCATTCATAGCCTTTAGAATACTCTCCTAACCATTCTACACTTGTTAGAACCTCAGAGGACTCATGCTACACCCGCCAAGTCCCTTGGGGACTCAAGCGTTGTTTAGGATCATTCTGATATTTCTTATAAGTCCTAGTACACATTCCTAGACCTTTCTAAGCCTTTAGAATACTCTCTTAACCATTCTACACTTGTAAGAACCTCCAAGGACTCATGCTACACCCTCTACGTCCGTAGGGGTACCAAGCAATGTTTAGGATCATTCTAAAGGTTCGTATAAGTCCTAATACACATTCCTAGACCATTCCAAGCCTTTAGAATACTGTCTTAACCATTCTACACTTGTTATAACCTCCGAGGACTCATGCTACACCCGCTAAGTCCCTTGGGGACTCAAGCGTTGTATAGGACCATTTTAATGTTTCTTATATGTCCTAGTACACATTCGTAGACCATTCTAAGCCTTTAGAATACTCTCTTTACCATTCTACACTTGTTAGAACCTCCAAGGACTCATGCTACACCCGCTAAGTCCCTTGGGGACTCAAGCGTTGTTTAGGATCATTCTAATGTTTCTTATAAGTCCTAATACACATTCCTAGACCATTCTAAGCCTTTAGAATACTCTCTTAACCATTCTGCACTTGTTAGAACCTCCAAGGACTCATGCTACACCCTCTACGTCCCTAGGGGTACCAAGCAATGTTTAGGATCATTCTAAAGGTTCGTATAAGTCCTAATACACATTCCTAGACCATTCATAGCCTTTAGAATACTCTTTTAACCATTCTACACTTGTTAGAACCTCAGAGGACTCATGCTACACCCTCTACGTCCCTTGGGGACTCAAGCGTTGTTTAGGATCATTCTAATGGTACTTATAAGTCCTAATACACATTCCTAGACCATTCTAAACCATTAGAATACTCTCTTAACCATTCTACACTTGTTAGAACCTCCAAGGACTCATGCTACACCCGCTAAGTCCCTTGGGGACTCAAGCGTTGTTTAGGATCATTCTAATGTTTCTTATAAGTCCTAATACACATTCCTAGACCATTCTAAGCCTTTAGAATACTCTCTTAACCATTCTGCACTTGTTAGAACCTCCAAGGACTCATGCTACACCCTCTACGTCCCTAGGGGTACCAAGCAATGTTTAGGATCATTCTAAAGGTTCGTATAAGTCCTAATACACATTCCTAGACCATTCATAGCCTTTAGAAAACTCTCTTAACCATTTTACACTTGTTAGAACCTCAGAGGACTCATGCTACACCCGCCAAATCCCTTGGGGACTCAAGCGTTGTTTAGGATCATTCTAATATTTCTTATAAGTCCTAGTACACATTCCTAGACCATTCTAAGCCTTTAGAATACTCTCTTAACCATTCTACACTTGTCAGAACCTCCAAGGACTCATGCTACACCCTCTACTTTCCTTGGGGACTCAAGCATTGTTTAGGATCATTCTAATGTTTGTACAAGTCCTAATACACATTCCTAGACCATTCTAAGCCTTTAGAATACTTTGTTAACCATTCTACACTTGTTAGAACCTCCAAGGACTCATGCTACACCCTCTACGTCCCTAGGGGTACCAAGCAATGTTTAGGATCATTCTAAAGGTTCGTTTAAGTCCTAATACACATTCCTAGACCATTCATAGCCTTTAGAATACTCTCCTAACCATTCTACACTTGTTAGAACCTCAGAGGACTCATGCTACACCCGCCAAGTCCCTTGGGGACTCAAGCGTTGTTTAGGATCATTCTGATATTTCTTATAAGTCCTAGTACACATTCCTAGACCTTTCTAAGCCTTTAGAATACTCTCTTAACCATTCTACACTTGTAAGAACCTCCAAGGACTCATGCTACACCCTCTACGTCCGTAGGGGTACCAAGCAATGTTTAGGATCATTCTAAAGGTTCGTATAAGTCCTAATACACATTCCTAGACCATTCCAAGCCTTTAGAATACTGTCTTAACCATTCTACACTTGTTATAACCTCCGAGGACTCATGCTACACCCGCTAAGTCCCTTGGGGACTCAAGCGTTGTATAGGACCATTTTAATGTTTCTTATATGTCCTAGTACACATTCGTAGACCATTCTAAGCCTTTAGAATACTCTCTTTACCATTCTACACTTGTTAGAACCTCCAAGGACTCATGCTACACCCGCTAAGTCCCTTGGGGACTCAAGCGTTGTTTAGGATCATTCTAATGTTTCTTATAAGTCCTAATACACATTCCTAGACCATTCTAAGCCTTTAGAATACTCTCTTAACCATTCTGCACTTGTTAGAACCTCCAAGGACTCATGCTACACCCTCTACGTCCCTAGGGGTACCAAGCAATGTTTAGGATCATTCTAAAGGTTCGTATAAGTCCTAATACACATTCCTAGACCATTCATAGCCTTTAGAATACTCTTTTAACCATTCTACACTTGTTAGAACCTCAGAGGACTCATGCTACACCCTCTACGTCCCTTGGGGACTCAAGCGTTGTTTAGGATCATTCTAATGGTACTTATAAGTCCTAATACACATTCCTAGACCATTCTAAACCATTAGAATACTCTCTTAACCATTCTACACTTGTTAGAACCTCCAAGGACTCATGCTACACCCGCTAAGTCCCTTGGGGACTCAAGCGTTGTTTAGGATCATTCTAATGTTTCTTATAAGTCCTAATACACATTCCTAGACCATTCTAAGCCTTTAGAATACTCTCTTAACCATTCTGCACTTGTTAGAACCTCTAAGGACTCATGCTACACCCTCTACGTCCCTAGGGGTACCAAGCAATGTTTAGGATCATTCTAAAGGTTCGTACAAGTCCTAATACACATTCCTAGACCATTCATAGCCTTTAGAATACTCTCTTAACCATTTTACACTTGTTAGAACCTCAGAGGACTCATGCTACACCCGCCAAATCCCTTGGGGACTCAAGCGTTGTTTAGGATCATTCTAATATTTCTTATAAGTCCTAGTACACATTCCTAGACCATTCTAAGCCTTTAGAATACTCTCTTAACCATTCTACACTTGTCAGAACCTCCAAGGACTCATGCTACACCCTCTACTTTCCTTGGGGACTCAAGCATTGTTTAGGATCATTCTAATGTTTGTATAAGTCCTAATACACATTCCTAGACCATTCTAAGCCTTTAGAATACTTTGTTAACCATTCTACACTTGTTAGAACCTCCAAGGACTCATGCTACACCCTCTACGTCCCTAGGGGTACCAAGCAATGTTTAGGATCATTCTAAAGGTTCGTTTAAGTCCTAATACACATTCCTAGACCATTCATAGCCTTTAGAATACTCTCCTAACCATTGTACACTTGTTAGAACCTCAGAGGACTCATGCTACACCCGCCAAGTCCCTTGGGGACTCAAGCGTTGTTTAGGATCATTCTGATATTTCTTATAAGTCCTAGTACACATTCCTAGACCATTCTAAGCCTTTAGAATACTCTCTTAACCATTCTACACTTGTTAGAACCTCCAAGGACTCATGCTACACCCTCTACGTCCGTAGGGGTACCAAGCAATGTTTAGGATCATTCTAAAGGTTCGTATAAGTCGTAATACACATTCCTAGACCATTCCAAGCCTTTAGAATACTCTCTTAACCATTCTACACTTGTTATAACCTCCGAGTACTCATGCTACACCCGCTAAGTCCCTTGGGGACTCAAGCGTTGTTTAGGATCATTTTAATGTTTCTTATAAGTCCTAGTACACATTCGTAGACCATTCTAAGCCTTTAGAATACTCTCTTTACCATTCTACACTTGTTAGAACCTCCAAGGACTCATGCTACACCCGCTAAGTCCCTTGGGGACTCAAGCGTTGTTTAGGATCATTCTAATGTTTCTTATAAGTCCTAATACACATTCCTAGACCATTCTAAGCCTTTAGAATACTCTCTTAACCATTCTGCACTTGTTAGAACCTCCAAGGACTCATGCTACACCCTCTACGTCCCTAGGGGTACCAAGCAATGTTTAGGATCATTCTAAAGGTTCGTATAAGTCCTAATACACATTCCTAGACCATTCATAGCCTTTAGAATACTCTCTTAACCATTCTACACTTGTTAGAACCTCAGAGGACTCATGCTACACCCGCCAAGTCCCTTGGGGACTCAAGCGTTGTTTAGGATCATTCTAATATTTCTTATAAGTCCTAGTACACATTCCTAGACCATTCTAAGCCTTTAGAATACTCTCTTAACCATTCTACACTTGTCAGAACCTCCAAGGACTCATGCTACACCCTCTACTTTCCTTGGGGACTCAAGCATTGTTTAGGATCATTCTAATGTTTGTACAAGTCCTAATACACATTCCTAGACCATTCTAAGCCTTTAGAATACTTTGTTAACCATTCTACACTTGTTAGAACCTCCAAGGACTCATGCTACACCCTCTACGTCCCTAGGGGTACCAAGCAATGTTTAGGATCATTCTAAAGGTTCGTTTAAGTCCTAATACACATTCCTAGACGATTCATAGCCTTTAGAATACTCTCCTAACCATTGTACACTTGTTAGAACCTCAGAGGACTCATGCTACACCCGCCAAGTCCCTTGGGGATTCAAGCGTTGTTTAGGATCATTCTGATATTTCTTATAAGTCCTAGTACACATTCCTAGACCTTTCTAAGCCTTTAGAATACTCTCTTAACCATTCTACACTTGTAAGAACCTCCAAGGACTCATGCTACACCCTCTACGTCCGTAGGGGTACCAAGAAATGTTTAGGATCATTCTAAAGGTTCGTATAAGTCCTAATACACATTCCTAGACCATTCCAAGCCTTTAGAATACTCTCTTAACCATTCTACACTTGTTATAACCTCCGAGGACTCATGCTACACCCGCTAAGTCCCTTGGGGACTCAAGCGTTGTATAGGATCATTCTAATGTTTCTTATAAGTCCTAATACACATTCCTAGACCATTCTAAGCCTTTAGAATACTCTCTTAACCATTCTGCCCTTTTTAGAACCTCCAAGGACTCATGCTACACCCTCTACGTCCCTAGGGGTACCAAGCAATGTTTAGGATCATTCTAAAGGTTCGTATAAGTCCTAATACACATTCCTAGACCATTCATAGCCTTTAGAATACTCTCTTAACCATTCTACACTTGTTAGAACCTCAGAGGACTCATGCTACACCCGCAAAGTCCCTTGGGGACTCAAGCGTTGTTTAGGATCATTCTAATATTTCTTATAAGTCCTAGTACACATTCGTAGACCATTCTAAGCCTTTAGAATACTCTCTTAACCATTCTACACTTGTTATAATCTCCAAGGACTCATGCTACACCCGCTAAGTCCCTTGGGGACTCAAGCGTTGTTTAGGATCATTCTAATGTTTCTTATAAGTCCTAATACACATTCCTAGACCATTCTAAGCCTTTAGAATACTCTCTTAACCATTCTGCACTTTTTAGAACCTCCAAGGACTCATGCTACACCCTCTACGTCCCTAGGGGTACCAAGCAATGTTTAGGATCATTCTAAAGGTTCGTATAAGTCCTAATACACATTCCTAGACCATTCATAGCCTTTAGAATACTCTCTTAACCATTCTACACTTGTTAGAACCTCAGAGGACTCATGCTACACCCGCAAAGTCCCTTGGGGACTCAAGCGTTGTTTAGGATCATTTTAATGTTTCTTATAAGTCCTAGTACACATTCGTAGACCATTCTAAGCCTTTAGAATACTCTCTTTACCATTCTACACTTGTTAGAACCTCCAAGGACTCATGCTACACCCGCTAAGTCCCTTGGGGACTCAAGCGTTGTTTAGGATCATTCTAATGTTTCTTATAAGTCCTAATACACATTCCTAGACCATTCTAAGCCTTTAGAATACACTCTTAACCATTCTGCACTTGTTAGAACCTCCAAGGACTCATGCTACACCCTCTACGTCCCTAGGGGTACCAAGCAATGTTTAGGATCATTCTAAAGGTTCGTATAAGTCCTAATACACATTCCTAGACCATTCATAGCCTTTAGAATACTCTCTTAACCATTCTACACTTGTTAGAACGTCAGAGGACTCATGCTACACCCGCAAAGTCCCTTGGGGACTCAAGCGTTGTTTAGGATCATTCTAATATTTCTTATAAGTCCTAGTACACATTCGTAGACCATTCTAAGCCTTTAGAATACTCTCTTAACCATTCTACACTTGTTATAATCTCCAAGGACTCATGCTACACCCGCTAAGTCCCTTGGGGACTCAAGCGTTGTTTAGGATCATTTTAATGTTTCTTATAAGTCCTAGTACACATTCGTAGACCATTCTAAGCCTTTAGAATACTCTCTTAACCATTCTACACTTGTTAGAACCTCCAAGGACTCATGCTACACCCGCTAAGTCCCTTGGGGACTCAAGCGTTGTTTAGGATCATTTTAATGTTTCTTATAAGTCCTAGTACACATTCGTAGACCATTCTAAGCCTTT
Organism: Crotalaria pallida; assembly: GCA_037953625.1. Lineage (NCBI taxonomy): Eukaryota > Viridiplantae > Streptophyta > Magnoliopsida > Fabales > Fabaceae > Crotalaria > Crotalaria pallida. The sequence continues at coordinate 58,292,226 of CM075655.1, read as the reverse complement.
AGAATACTCTCTTAACCATTCTACACTTGTTAGAACCTCCAAGGACTCATGCTACACCCGCTAAGTCCCTTGGGGACTCAAGCGTTGTTTAGGATCATTCTAATGTTTCTTATAAGTCCTAATACACATTCCTAGACCATTCTAAGCCTTTAGAATACTCTCTTAACCATTCTGCACTTTTTAGAACCTCCAAGGACTCATGCTACACCCTCTACGTCCCTAGGGGTACCAAGCAATGTTTAGGATCATTCTAAAGGTTCGTATAAGTCCTAATACACATTCCTAGACCATTCATAGCCTTTAGAATACTCTCTTAACCATTCTACACTTGTTAGAACCTCAGAGGACTCATGCTACACCCGCCAAGTCCCTTGGGGACTTAAGCGTTGTTTAGGATCATTCTGATATTTCTTATAAGTCCTAGTACACATTCCTAGACCATTCTAAGCCTTTAGAATACTCTCTTAACCATTCTACACTTGTTAGAACCTCCAAGGACTCATGCTACACCCTCTACGTCCGTAGGGGTACTAAGCAATGTTTAGGATCATTCTAAAGGTTCGTATAAGTCCTAATACACATTCCTAGACCATTCCAAGCCTTTAGAATACTCTCTTAACCATTCTACACTTGTTATAACCTCCAAGGACTCATGCTACACCCGCTAAGTCCCTTGGGGACTCAAGCATTGTTTAGGATCATTTTAATGTTTCTTATAAGTCCTAGTACACATTCGTAGACCATTCTAAGCCTTTAGAATACTCTCTTAACCATTCTACACTTGTTAGAACCTCCAAGGACTCATGCTACACCCTCTACGTCCCTAGGGGTACCAAGCAATGTTTAGGATCATTCTAAAGGTTCGTACATGTCCTAATACTCATTCCTAAACCATTCCAAGCCTTTAGAATACTCTCTTAACCATTCTACACTTGTTAGAACCTCCAATGACTCGTGCTACACCCGCTAAGTCCCTTGGGGACTCAAGCGTTGTTTCGGATCATTCTAATGTTTCTTATAAGTCCTAATACACATTCCTAGACCATTCTAAGCCTTTAGAATACTCTCTTAACCATTCTACACTTGTTAGAACCTCCAAGGACTCATGCTACACCCGCTAAGTCCCTTGGGGACTCAAGCGTTGTTTAGGATCATTTTAATGTTTCTTATAAGTCCTAGTACACATTCGTAGACCATTCTAAGCCTTTAGAATACTCTCTTAACCATTCTACACTTGTTAGAACCTCCAAGGACTCATGCTACACCCGCTAAGTCCCTTGGGGACTCAAGCGTTGTTTAGGATCATTCTAATGTTTCTTATAAGTCCTAATACACATTCCTAGACCATTCTAAGCCTTTAGAATACTCTCTTAACCATTCTGCACTTTTTAGAACCTCCAAGGACTCATGCTACACCCTCTACGTCCCTAGGGGTACCAAGCAATGTTTAGGATCATTCTAAAGGTTCGTATAAGTCCTAATACACATTCCTAGACCATTCATAGCCTTTAGAATACTCTATTAACCATTCTACACTTGTTAGAACCTCAGAGGACTCATGCTACACCCGCCAAGTCCCTTGGGGACTTAAGCGTTGTTTAGGATCATTCTGATATTTCTTATAAGTCCTAGTACACATTCCTAGACCATTCTAAGCCTTTAGAATACTCTCTTAACCATTCTACACTTGTTAGAACCTCCAAGGACTCATGCTACACCCGCTAAGTCCCTTGGGGACTCAAGCGTTGTTTAGGATCATTCTAATGTTTCTTATAAGTCCTAATACACATTCCTAGACCATTCTAAGCCTTTAGAATACTCTCTTAACCATTCTGCACTTTTTAGAACCTCCAAGGACTCATGCTACACCCTCTACGTCCCTAGGGGTACCAAGCAATGTTTAGGATCATTCTAAAGGTTCGTATAAGTCCTAATACACATTCCTAGACCATTCATAGCCTTTAGAATACTCTCTTAACCATTCTACACTTGTTAGAACCTCAGAGGACTCATGCTACACCCGCCAAGTCCCTTGGGGACTTAAGCGTTGTTTAGGATCATTCTGATATTTCTTATAAGTCCTAGTACACATTCCTAGACCATTCTAAGCCTTTAGAATACTCTCTTAACCATTCTACACTTGTTAGAACCTCCAAGGACTCATGCTACACCCTCTACGTCCGTAGGGGTACTAAGCAATGTTTAGGATCATTCTAAAGGTTCGTATAAGTCCTAATACACATTCCTAGACCATTCCAAGCCTTTAGAATACTCTCTTAACCATTCTACACTTGTTATAACCTCCAAGGACTCATGCTACACCCGCTAAGTCCCTTGGGGACTCAAGCATTGTTTAGGATCATTTTAATGTTTCTTATAAGTCCTAGTACACATTCGTAGACCATTCTAAGCCTTTAGAATACTCTCTTAACCATTCTACACTTGTTAGAACCTCCAAGGACTCATGCTACACCCTCTACGTCCCTAGGGGTACCAAGCAATGTTTAGGATCATTCTAAAGGTTCGTACATGTCCTAATACTCATTCCTAAACCATTCCAAGCCTTTAGAATACTCTCTTAACCATTCTACACTTGTTAGAACCTCCAATGACTCGTGCTACACCCGCTAAGTCCCTTGGGGACTCAAGCGTTGTTTCGGATCATTCTAATGTTTCTTATAAGTCCTAATACACATTCCTAGACCATTCTAAGCCTTTAGAATACTCTCTTAACCATTCTACACTTGTTAGAACCTCCAAGGACTCATGCTACACCCGCTAAGTCCCTTGGGGACTCAAGCGTTGTTTAGGATCATTTTAATGTTTCTTATAAGTCCTAGTACACATTCGTAGACCATTCTAAGCCTTTAGAATACTCTCTTAACCATTCTACACTTGTTAGAACCTCCAAGGACTCATGCTACACCCGCTAAGTCCCTTGGGGACTCAAGCGTTGTTTAGGATCATTCTAATGTTTCTTATAAGTCCTAATACACATTCCTAGACCATTCTAAGCCTTTAGAATACTCTCTTAACCATTCTGCACTTTTTAGAACCTCCAAGGACTCATGCTACACCCTCTACGTCCCTAGGGGTACCAAGCAATGTTTAGGATCATTCTAAAGGTTCGTATAAGTCCTAATACACATTCCTAGACCATTCATAGCCTTTAGAATACTCTATTAACCATTCTACACTTGTTAGAACCTCAGAGGACTCATGCTACACCCGCCAAGTCCCTTGGGGACTTAAGCGTTGTTTAGGATCATTCTGATATTTCTTATAAGTCCTAGTACACATTCCTAGACCATTCTAAGCCTTTAGAATACTCTCTTAACCATTCTACACTTGTTAGAACCTCCAAGGACTCATGCTACACCCTCTACGTCCGTAGGGGTACTAAGCAATGTTTAGGATCATTCTAAAGGTTCGTATAAGTCCTAATACACATTCCTAGACCATTCCAAGCCTTTAGAATACTCTCTTAACCATTCTACACTTGTTATAACCTCCAAGGACTCATGCTACACCCGCTAAGTCCCTTGGGGACTCAAGCGTTGTTTAGGATCATTTTAATGTTTCTTATAAGTCCTAGTACACATTCGTAGACCATTCTAAGCCTTTAGAATACTCTCTTAACCATTCTACACTTGTTAGAACCTCCAAGGACTCATGCTACACCCTCTACGTCCCTAGGGGTACCAAGCAATGTTTAGGATCATTCTAAAGGTTCGTACATGTCCTAATACTCATTCCTAAACCATTCCAAGCCTTTAGAATACTCTCTTAACCATTCTACACTTGTTAGAACCTCCAATGACTCGTGCTACACCCGCTAAGTCCCTTGGGGACTCAAGCGTTGTTTCGGATCATTCTAATGTTTCTTATAAGTCCTAATACACATTCCTAGACCATTCTAAGCCTTTAGAATACTCTCTTAACCATTCTACACTTGTTAGAACCTCTAAGGACTCATGCTACACCCTCTACTTTTCTTTGGGGACTCAAGCATTGTTTAGGATCATTATAATGTTTGTATAAGTCCTAATACACATTCCTAGACCATTCTAAGCCTTTAGAATACTTTGTTAACCATTCTACACTTGTTAGAACCTCCACGGACTCATGCTACACCCTCTACGTCCCTAGGGGTACCAAGCAATGTTTAGGATCATTCTAATGGTTCGTATAAGTCCTAATACACATTCCTAGACCATTTTAAGCCTTTAGAATACTCTCTTAACCATTCTACACTTGTTAGAACCTCCAAGGACTCATGCTACACCCGCTAAGTCCCTTGGGGACTCAAGCATTGTTTAGGATCATTCTAATGGTTCGTATAAGTCCTAATACACATTCCTAGACCATTCTAAACCATTAGAATACTCTCTTAACCATTCTACACTTGTCAGAACCTCCAAGGACTCATGCTACATCCTCTATGTCCCTTGGGGACTCATGCATTGTTTAGGATCATTCTAATGTTTCTTATCAGTCCTAATACACATTCCTAGATCATTCTAAGCCTTTAGAATACTCTCTTAACCATTCTACACTTGTTAGAAACTCCAAGGACTCATGCTACACCCTCTACGTCCCTAGGGGTTCCAAGCAAGGTTTAGGATCATTCTAAAGGTTCGTATAAGTCCTAATACACATTCCTAGACCATTCAAAGCCTTTAGAATACTCTCTTAACCATTCTACACTTGTTAGAACCTCCAAAGACTCATGCTACACCCTCTACGTCCCTAGGGGTACCAAACAATGTTTAGGATCATTCTAAAGGTTCGTACAAGTCCTAATACACATTCCTAGACCATTCCAAGCCTTTAGAATACTCTCTTAAACATTCTACACTTGTCAGAACCTCCAAGGACTCATGCTACACCCTCTACTTTCCTTGGGGACTCAAGCAAGGTTTAGGATCATTCTAAAGGTTCGTATAAGTCTTAATACACATTCCTAGACCATTCAAAGCCTTTAGAATACTTTGTTAACCATTCTACACTTGTTAGAACCTCCAAGGACTCATGCTACACCCTCTACGTCCCTAGGGGTTCCAAGCAATGTTTAGGATCATTCTAAAGGTTCGTATAAGTCCTAATACACATTCCTAGACCATTCATAGCCTTTAGAATACTCTCTTAACCATTCTACACTTGTTAGAACCTCAGAGGACTCATGCTACACCCGCCAAGTCCCTTGGGGACTCAAGCGTTGTTTAGGATCATTCTGATATTTCTTATAAGTCCTAGTACACATTCCTAGACCATTCTAAGCCTTTAGAATACTCTCTTAACCATTCTACACTTGTTAGAACCTCCAAGGACTCATGCTACACCCTCTACATCCGTAGGGGTACCAAGCAATGTTTAGGATCATTCTAAAGGTTCGTATAAGTCCTAATACACATTCCTAGACCATTCAAAGCCTTTAGAATACTCTCTTAACCATTCTATACTTGTTAGAACCTCGAAGGACTCATGCTACACCCTCTACTTTTCTTTGGGGACTCAAGCACTGTTTAGGATCATTCTAATGTTTGTATAAGTCCTAATACACATTCCTAGACCATTCCAAGCCTTTAGAATACTCTCTTAACCATTCTACACTTGTTATAACCTCCAAGGACTCATGCTACACCCGCTAAGTCCCTTGGGGACTCAAGCGTTGTTTAGGATCATTTTAATGTTTCTTATAAGTCCTAGTACACATTCGTAGACCATTCTAAGCCTTTAGAATACTCTCTTAACCATTCTACACTTGTTAGAACCTCCAAGGACTCATGCTACACCCTCTACGTCCCTAGGGGTACCAAACAATGTTTAGGATCATTCTAAAGGTTCGTACAAGTCCTAATACACATTCCTAGACCATTCCAAGCCTTTAGAATACTCTCTTAACCATTCTACACTTGTTATAACCTCCAAGGACTCATGCTACACTCGCTAAGTCCCTTGGGGACTCAAGCGTTGTTTAGGATCTTTTTAATGTTTCTTATAAGTCCTAGTACACATTCGTAGACCATTCTAAGCCTTTAGAATACTCTCTTAACCATTCTACACTTGTTAGAACCTCCAAGGACTCATGCTACACCCGCTAAGTCCCTTGGGGATTCAAGCGTTGTTTAGGATCATTCTAATGTTTGTATAAGTCCTAATACACATTCCTAGACCATTCTAAGCCTTTAGAATACTTTGTTAACCATTCTACACTTGTTAGAACCTCCAAGGACTCATGCTACACCCTCTACGTCCCTAGGGGTACCAAGCAATGTTTAGGATCATTCTAAAGGTTCGTATAAGTCCTAATACACATTCCTAGACCATTCATAGCCTTTAGAATACTTTGTTAACCATTCTACACTTGTTAGAAACTCCAAGGACTCATGCTACACCCTCTACGTCCCTAGGGGTTCCAAGCAAGGTTTAGGATCATTCTAAAGGTTCGTATAAGTCCTAATACACATTCCTAGACCATTCAAAGCCTTTAGAATACTCTCTTAACCATTCTACACTTGTTAGAACCTCCAAAGACTCATGCTACACCCTCTACGTCCCTAGGGGTACCAAACAATGTTTAGGATCATTCTAAAGGTTCGTACAAGTCCTAATACACATTCCTAGACCATTCCAAGCCTTTAGAATACTCTCTTAAACATTCTACACTTGTCAGAACCTCCAAGGACTCATGCTACACCCTCTACTTTCCTTGGGGACTCAAGCAAGGTTTAGGATCATTCTAAAGGTTCGTATAAGTCCTAATACACATTCCTAGACCATTCAAAGCCTTTAGAATACTTTGTTAACCATTCTACACTTGTTAGAACCTCCAAGGACTCATGCTACACCCGCCAAGTCCCTTGGGGACTCAAGCGTTGTTTAGGATCATTCTGATATTTCTTATAAGTCCTAGTACACATTCCTAGACCATTCTAAGCCTTTAGAATACTCTCTTAACCATTCTACACTTGCTAGAACCTCCAAGGACTCATGCTACACCCTCTACGTCCGTAGGGGTACCAAGCAATGTTTTGCATCATTCTAAAGGTTCGTATAAGTCCTAATACACATTCCTAGACCATTCAAAGCCTTTAGAATACTCTCTTAACCATTCTATACTTGTTAGAACCTCGAAGGACTCATGCTACACCCTCTACTTTTCTTTGGGGACTCAAGCACTGTTTAGGATCATTCTAATGTTTGTATAAGTCCTAATACACATTCCTAGACCATTCCAAGCCTTTAGAATACTCTCTTAACCATTCTACACTTGTTATAACCTCCAAGGACTCATGCTACACCCGCTAAGTCCCTTGGGGACTCAAGCGTTGTTTAGGATCATTTTAATGTTTCTTATAAGTCCTAGTACACATTCGTAGACCATTCTAAGCCTTTAGAATACTCTCTTAACCATTCTACACTTGTTAGAACCTCCAAGGACTCATGCTACACCCTCTACGTCCGTAGGGGTACTAAGCAATGTTTAGGATCATTCTAAAGGTTCGTATAAGTCCTAATACACATTCCTAGACCATTCCAAGCCTTTAGAATACTCTCTTAACCATTCTACACTTGTTATAACCTCCAAGGACTCATGCTACACCCGCTAAGTCCCTTGGGGACTCAAGCGTTGTTTAGGATATTTTAATGTTTCTTATAAGTCCTAGTACACATTCGTAGACCATTCTAAGCCTTTAGAATACTCTCTTAACCATTCTACACTTGTTAGAACCTCCAAGGACTCATGCTACACCCTCTACGTCCCTAGGGGTACCAAGCAATGTTTAGGATCATTCTAAAGGTTCGTACATGTCCTAATACTCATTCCTAAACCATTCCAAGCCTTTAGAATACTCTCTTAACCATTCTACACTTGTTAGAACCTCCAATGACTCGTGCTACACCCGCTAAGTCCCTTGGGGACTCAAGCGTTGTTTCGGATCATTCTAATGTTTCTTATAAGTCCTAATACACATTCCTAGACCATTCTAAGCCTTTAGAATACTCTCTTAACCATTCTACACTTGTTAGAACCTCTAAGGACTCGTGCTACACCCTCTACTTTTCTTTGGGGACTCAAGCATTGTTTAGGATCATTATAATGTTTGTATAAGTCCTAATACACATTCCTAGACCATTCTAAGCCTTTAGAATACTTTGTTAACCATTCTACACTTGTTAGAACCTCCACGGACTCATGCTACACCCTCTACGTCCCTAGGGGTACCAAGCAATGTTTAGGATCATTCTAATGGTTCGTATAAGTCCTAATACACATTCCTAGACCATTCTAAGCCTTTAGAATACTCTCTTAACCATTCTACACTTGTTAGAACCTCCAAGGACTCATGCTACACCCGCTAAGTCCCTTGGGGACTCAAGCATTGTTTAGGATCATTCTAATGGTTCGTATAAGTCCTAATACACATTCCTAGACCATTCTAAACCATTAGAATACTCTCTTAACCATTCTACACTTGTCAGAACCTCCAAGGACTCATGCTACATCCTCTATGTCCCTTGGGGACTCATGCATTGTTTAGGATCATTCTAATGTTTCTTATCAGTCCTAATACACATTCCTAGATCATTCTAAGCCTTTAGAATACTCTCTTAACCATTCTACACTTGTTAGAAACTCCAAGGACTCATGCTACACCCTCTACGTCCCTAGGGGTTCCAAGCAAGGTTTAGGATCATTCTAAAGGTTCGTATAAGTCCTAATACACATTCCTAGACCATTCAAAGCCTTTAGAATACTCTCTTAACCATTCTACACTTGTTAGAACCTCCAAAGACTCATGCTACACCCTCTACGTCCCTAGGGGTACCAAACAATGTTTAGGATCATTCTAAAGGTTCGTACAAGTCCTAATACACATTCCTAGACCATTCCAAGCCTTTAGAATACTCTCTTAAACATTCTACACTTGTCAGAACCTCCAAGGACTCATGCTACACCCTCTACTTTCCTTGGGGACTCAAGCAAGGTTTAGGATCATTCTAAAGGTTCGTATAAGTCCTAATACACATTCCTAGACCATTCAAAGCCTTTAGAATACTTTGTTAACCATTCTATACTTGTTAGAACCTCGAAGGACTCATGCTACACCCTCTACTTTTCTTTGGGGACTCAAGCACTGTTTAGGATCATTCTAATGTTTGTATAAGTCCTAATACACATTCCTAGACCATTCCAAGCCTTTAGAATACTCTCTTAACCATTCTACACTTGTTATAACCTCCAAGGACTCATGCTACACCCGCTAAGTCCCTTGGGGACTCAAGCGTTGTTTAGGATCATTTTAATGTTTCTTATAAGTCCTAGTACACATTCGTAGACCATTCTAAGCCTTTAGAATACTCTCTTAACCATTCTACACTTGTTAGAACCTCCAAGGACTCATGCTACACCCTCTACGTCCGTAGGGGTACCAAGCAATGTTTAGGATCATTCTAAAGGTTCGTATAAGTCCTAATACACATTCCTAGACCATTCAAAGCCTTTAGAATACTCTCTTAACCATTCTATACTTGTTAGAACCTCGAAGGACTCATGCTACACCCTCTACTTTTCTTTGGGGACTCAAGCACTGTTTAGGATCATTCTAATGTTTGTATAAGTCCTAATACACATTCCTAGACCATTCCAAGCCTTTAGAATACTCTCTTAACCATTCTACACTTGTTATAACCTCCAAGGACTCATGCTACACCCGCTAAGTCCCTTGGGGACTCAAGCGTTGTTTAGGATCATTTTAATGTTTCTTATAAGTCCTAGTACACATTCGTAGACCATTCTAAGCCTTTAGAATACTCTCTTAACCATTCTACACTTGTTAGAACCTCCAAGGACTCATGCTACACCCTCTACGTCCCTAGGGGTACCAAACAATGTTTAGGATCATTCTAAAGGTTCGTACAAGTCCTAATACACATTCCTAGACCATTCCAAGCCTTTAGAATACTCTCTTAACCATTCTACACTTGTTAGAACCTCCAAAGACTCATGCTACACCCTCTACGTCCCTAGGGGTACCAAACAATGTTTAGGATCATTCTAAAGGTTCGTACAAGTCCTAATACACATTCCTAGACCATTCCAAGCCTTTAGAATACTCTCTTAAACATTCTACACTTGTCAGAACCTCCAAGGACTCATGCTACACCCTCTACTTTCCTTGGGGACTCAAGCAAGGTTTAGGATCATTCTAAAGGTTCGTATAAGTCCTAATACACATTCCTAGACCATTCAAAGCCTTTAGAATACTTTGTTAACCATTCTACACTTGTTAGAACCTCCAAGGACTCATGCTACACCCTCTACGTCCCTAGGGGTACCAAGCAATGTTTAGGATCATTCTAAAGGTTCGTATAAGTCCTAATACACATTCCTAGACCATTCATAGCCTTTAGAATACTCTCTTAACCATTCTACACTTGTTAGAACCTCAGAGGACTCATGCTACACCCGCCAAGTCCCTTGGGGACTCAAGCGTTGTTTAGGATCATTCTGATATTTCTTATAAGTCCTAGTACACATTCCTAGACCATTCTAAGCCTTTAGAATACTCTCTTAACCATTCTACACTTGCTAGAACCTCCAAGGACTCATGCTACACCCTCTACGTCCGTAGGGGTACCAAGCAATGTTTAGCATCATTCTAAAGGTTCGTATAAGTCCTAATACACATTCCTAGACCATTCAAAGCCTTTAGAATACTCTCTTAACCATTCTATACTTGTTAGAACCTCGAAGGACTCATGCTACACCCTCTACTTTTCTTTGGGGACTCAAGCACTGTTTAGGATCATTCTAATGTTTGTATAAGTCCTAATACACATTCCTAGACCATTCCAAGCCTTTAGAATACTCTCTTAACCATTCTACACTTGTTATAACCTCCAAGGACTCATGCTACACCCGCTAAGTCCCTTGGGGACTCAAGCGTTGTTTAGGATCATTTTAATGTTTCTTATAAGTCCTAGTACACATTCGTAGACCATTCTAAGCCTTTAGAATACTCTCTTAACCATTCTACACTTGTTAGAACCTCCAAGGACTCATGCTACACCCTCTACGTCCGTAGGGGTACTAAGCAATGTTTAGGATCATTCTAAAGGTTCGTATAAGTCCTAATACACATTCCTAGACCATTCCAAGCCTTTAGAATACTCTCTTAACCATTCTACACTTGTTATAACCTCCAAGGACTCATGCTACACCCGCTAAGTCCCTTGGGGACTCAAGCGTTGTTTAGGATATTTTAATGTTTCTTATAAGTCCTAGTACACATTCGTAGACCATTCTAAGCCTTTAGAATACTCTCTTAACCATTCTACACTTGTTAGAACCTCCAAGGACTCATGCTACACCCTCTACGTCCCTAGGGGTACCAAGCAATGTTTAGGATCATTCTAAAGGTTCGTACATGTCCTAATACTCATTCCTAAACCATTCCAAGCCTTTAGAATACTCTCTTAACCATTCTACACTTGTTAGAACCTCCAATGACTCGTGCTACACCCGCTAAGTCCCTTGGGGACTCAAGCGTTGTTTCGGATCATTCTAATGTTTCTTATAAGTCCTAATACACATTCCTAGACCATTCTAAGCCTTTAGAATACTCTCTTAACCATTCTACACTTGTTAGAACCTCGAAGGACTCATGCTACACCCTCTACTTTTCTTTGGGGACTCAAGCATTGTTTAGGATCATTATAATGTTTGTATAAGTCCTAATACACATTCCTAGACCATTCTAAGCCTTTAGAATACTTTGTTAACCATTCTACACTTGTTAGAACCTCCACGGACTCATGCTACACCCTCTACGTCCCTAGGGGTACCAAGCAATGTTTAGGATCATTCTAATGGTTCGTATAAGTCCTATACACATTCCTAGACCATTCTAAGCCTTTAGAATACTCTCTTAACCATTCTACACTTGTTAGAACCTCCAAGGACTCATGCTACACCCGCTAAGTCCCATGGGGACTCAAGCATTGTTTAGGATCATTCTAATGGTTCGTATAAGTCCTAATACACATTCCTAGACCATTCTAAACCATTAGAATACTCTCTTAACCATTATACACTTGTCAGAACCTCCAAGGACTCATGCTACATCCTCTATGTCCCTTGGGGACTCATGCATTGTTTAGGATCATTCTAATGTTTCTTATCAGTCCTAATACACATTCCTAGATCATTCTAAGCCTTTAGAATACTCTCTTAACCATTCTACACTTGTTAGAAACTCCAAGGACTCATGCTACACCCTCTACGTCCCTAGGGGTTCCAAGCAGGGTTTAGGATCATTCTAAAGGTTCGTATAAGTCCTAATACACATTCCTAGACCATTCAAAGCCTTTAGAATACTCTCTTAACCATTCTACACTTGTTAGAACCTCCAAAGACTCATGCTACACCCTCTACGTCCCTAGGGGTACCAAACAATGTTTAGGATCATTCTAAAGGTTCGTACAAGTCCTAATACACATTCCTAGACCATTCCAAGCCTTTAGAATACTCTCTTAAACATTCTACACTTGTCAGAACCTCCAAGGACTCATGCTACACCCTCTACTTTCCTTGGGGACTCAAGCAAGGTTTAGGATCATTCTAAAGGTTCGTATAAGTCCTAATACACATTCCTAGACCATTCAAAGCCTTTAGAATACTTTGTTAACCATTCTACACTTGTTAGAACCTCCAAGGACTCATGCTACACCCTCTACGTCCCTAGGGGTACCAAGCAATGTTTAGGATCATTCTAAAGGTTCGTATAAGTCCTAATACACATTCCTAGACCATTCATAGCCTTTAGAATACTCTCTTAACCATTCTACACTTGTTAGAACCTCAGAGGACTCATGCTACACCCGCCAAGTCCCTTGGGGACTCAAGCGTTGTTTAGGATCATTCTGATATTTCTTATAAGTCCTAGTACACATTCCTAGACCATTCTAAGCCTTTAGAATACTCTCTTAACCATTCTACACTTGTTAGAACCTCCAAGGACTCATGCTACACCCTCTACGTCCGTAGGGGTACCAAGCAATGTTTAGGATCATTCTAAAGGTTCGTATAAGTCCTAATACACATTCCTAGACCATTCAAAGCCTTTAGAATACTCTCTTAACCATTCTATACTTGTTAGAACCTCGAAGGACTCATGCTACACCCTCTACTTTTCTTTGGGGACTCAGGCACTGTTTAGGATCATTCTAATGTTTCTATAAGTCCTAATACACATTCCTAGACCATTCCAAGCCTTTAGAATACTCTCTTAACCATTCTACACTTGTTATAACCTCCAAGGACTCATGCTACACCCGCTAAGTCCCTTGGGGACTCAAGCGTTGTTTAGGATCATTTTAATGTTTCTTATAAGTCCTAGTACACATTCGTAGACCATTCTAAGCCTTTAGAATACTCTCTTAACCATTCTACACTTGTTAGAACCTCCAAGGACTCATGCTACACCCTCTACGTCCCTAGGGGTACCAAACAATGTTTAGGATCATTCTAAAGGTTCGTACAAGTCCTAATACACATTCCTAGACCATTCCAAGCCTTTAGAATACTCTCTTAACCATTCTACACTTGTTATAACCTCCAAGGACTCATGCTACACTCGCTAAGTCCCTTGGGGACTCAAGCGTTGTTTAGGATCTTTTTAATGTTTCTTATAAGTCCTAGTACACATTCGTAGACCATTCTAAGCCTTTAGAATACTCTCTTAACCATTCTACACTTGTTAGAACCTCCAAGGACTCATGCTACACCCGCTAAGTCCCTTGGGGACTCAAGCGTTGTTTAGGATCATTCTAATGTTTGTATAAGTCCTAATACACATTCCTAGACCATTCTAAGCCTTTAGAATACTTTGTTAACCATTCTACACTTGTTAGAACCTCCAAGGACTCATGCTACACCCTCTACGTCCCTAGGGGTACCAAGCAATGTTTAGGATCATTCTAAAGGTTCGTATAAGTCCTAATACACATTCCTAGACCATTCATAGCCTTTAGAATACTCTCTTAACCATTCTACACTTGTTAGAACCTCAGAGGACTCATGCTACACCCGCCAAGTCCCTTGGGGACTCAAGCGTTGTTTAGGATCATTCTGATATTTCTTATAAGTCCTAGTACACATTCGTAGACCATTCTAAGCCGTTAGAATACTCTCTTAACCATTCTACACTTGTTAGAACCTCCAAGGACTCATGCTACACCCTCTACGTCCGTAGGGGTACCAAGCAATGTTTAGGATCATTCTAAAGGTTCGTATAAGTCCTAATACACATTCCTAGACCATTCCAAGCCTTTAGAATACTCTCTTAACCATTCTACACTTGTTATAACCTCCAAGGACTCATGCTACACCCGTTAAGTCCCTTGGGGACTCAAGCGTTGTTTAGGATCATTTTAATGTTTCTTATAAGTCCTAGTACACATTCGTAGACCATTCTAAGCCTTTAGAATACTCTCTTAACCATTCTACACATGTTAGAACCTCCAAGGACTCATGCTACACCCTCTACGTCCCTAAGGGTACCAAGCAATGTTTAGGATCATTCTAAAGGTTCGTATAAGTCCTAATACACATTCCTAGACCATTCATAGCCTTTAGAATACTCTCTTAACCATTCTACACTTGTTAGAACCTCAGAGGACTCATGCTACACCCGCCAAGTCCCTTGGGGACTCAAGCGTTGTTTAGGATCATTCTGATATTTCTTATAAGTCCTAGTACACATTCCTAGACCATTCTAAGCCTTTAGAATACTCTCTTAACCATTCTACACTTGTTAGAACCTCCAAGGACTCATGCTACACCCTCTACCTCCCTTAGGGTACCAAGCAATGTTTAGGATCATTCTAATGGTTCGTATAAGTCCTAATACACATTCCTAGACCATTCTAAGCCATTAGAATACTCTCTTAACCATTCTACACTTGTCAGAAACTCCAAGGACTCATGCTACATCCTCTATGTCCCTTGGGGACTCATGCATAGTTTAGGATCATTCTAATGTTTCTTATCAGTCCTAATACACATTCCTAGACCATTCTAAGCCTTCAGAATACTCTCTTAACCATTCTACACTTGTTAGAACCTCCAAGGACTCATGCTACACCCTCTACGTCCCTAGGGGTTCCAAGCAAGGTTTAGGATCATTCTAAAGGTTCGTATAAGTCCTAATACACATTCCTAGACCATTCAAAGCCTTTAGAATACTCTCTTAACTATTCTACACTTGTTAGAACCTCCAAGGACTCATGCTACACCCTCTACGTCCCTAGGGGTACCAAACAATGTTTAGGATCATTCTAAAGGTTCGTACAAGTCCTAATACACATTCCTAGACCATTCCAAGCCTTTAGAATACTCTCTTCAACATTCTACACTTGTCAGAACCTCCAAGGACTCATGCTACACCCTCTAATTTCCTTGGGGACTCAAGCATTGTTTAGGATCATTCTAATGTTTGTATAAGTCCTAATACACATTCCTAGACCATTCTAAGCCTTTAGAATACTTTGTTAACCATTCTACACTTGTTAGAACCTCCAAGGACTCATGCTACACCCTCTACGTCCCTAGGGGTACCAAGCAATGTTTAGGATCATTCTAAAGGTTCGTATAAGTCCTAATACACATTCCTAGACCATTCATAGCCTTTAGAATACTCTCTTAACCATTCTACACTTGTTAGAACCTCAGAGGACTCATGCTACACCCGCCAAGTCCCTTGGGGACTCAAGCGTTGTTTAGGATCATTCTGATATTTCTTATAAGTCCTAGTACACATTCGTAGACCATTCTAAGCCGTTAGAATACTCTCTTAACCATTCTACACTTGTTAGAACCTCCAAGGACTCATGCTACACCCTCTACGTCCGTAGGGGTACCAAGCAATGTTTAGGATCATTCTAAAGGTTCGTATAAGTCCTAATACACATTCCTAGACCATTCCAAGCCTTTAGAATACTCTCTTAACCATTCTACACTTGTTATAACCTCCAAGGACTCATGCTACACCCGTTAAGTCCCTTGGGGACTCAAGCGTTGTTTAGGATCATTTTAATGTTTCTTATAAGTCCTAGTACACATTCGTAGACCATTCTAAGCCTTTAGAATACTCTCTTAACCATTCTACACATGTTAGAACCTCCAAGGACTCATGCTACACCCTCTACGTCCCTAAGGGTACCAAGCAATGTTTAGGATCATTCTAAAGGTTCGTATAAGTCCTAATACACATTCCTAGACCATTCATAGCCTTTAGAATACTCTCTTAACCATTCTACACTTGTTAGAACCTCAGAGGACTCATGCTACACCCGCCAAGTCCCTTGGGGACTCAAGCGTTGTTTAGGATCATTCTGATATTTCTTATAAGTCCTAGTACACATTCCTAGACCATTCTAAGCCTTTAGAATACTCTCTTAACCATTCTACACTTGTTAGAACCTCCAAGGACTCATGCTACACCCTCTACCTCCCTTAGGGTACCAAGCAATGTTTAGGATCATTCTAATGGTTCGTATAAGTCCTAATACACATTCCTAGACCATTCTAAGCCATTAGAATACTCTCTTAACCATTCTACACTTGTCAGAAACTCCAAGGACTCATGCTACATCCTCTATGTCCCTTGGGGACTCATGCATAGTTTAGGATCATTCTAATGTTTCTTATCAGTCCTAATACACATTCCTAGACCATTCTAAGCCTTCAGAATACTCTCTTAACCATTCTACACTTGTTAGAACCTCCAAGGACTCATGCTACACCCTCTACATCCCTAGGGGTTCCAAGCAAGGTTTAGGATCATTCTAAAGGTTCGTATAAGTCCTAATACACATTCCTAGACCATTCAAAGCCTTTAGAATACTCTCTTAACTATTCTACACTTGTTAGAACCTCCAAGGACTCATGCTACACCCTCTACGTCCCTAGGGGTACCAAACAATGTTTAGGATCATTCTAAAGGTTCGTACAAGTCCTAATACACATTCCTAGACCATTCCAAGCCTTTAGAATACTCTCTTCAACATTCTACACTTGTCAGAACCTCCAAGGACTCATGCTACACCCTCTAATTTCCTTGGGGACTCAAGCATTGTTTAGGATCATTCTAATGTTTGTATAAGTCCTAATACACATTCCTAGACCATTCTAAGCCTTTAGAATACTTTGTTAACCATTCTACACTTGTTAGAACCTCCAAGGACTCATGCTACACCCTCTACGTCCCTAGGGGTACCAAGCAATGTTTAGGATCATTCTAAAGGTTCGTATAAGTCCTAATACACATTCCTAGACCATTCATAGCCTTTAGAATACTCTCTTAACCATTCTACACTTGTTAGAACCTCAGAGGACTCATGCTACACCCGCCAAGTCCCTTGGGGACTCAAGCGTTGTTTAGGATCATTCTGATATTTCTTATAAGTCCTAGTACACATTCGTAGACCATTCTAAGCCGTTAGAATACTCTCTTAACCATTCTACACTTGTTAGAACCTCCAAGGACTCATGCTACACCCTCTACGTCCGTAGGGGTACCAAGCAATGTTTAGGATCATTCTAAAGGTTCGTATAAGTCCTAATACACATTCCTAGACCATTCCAAGCCTTTAGAATACTCTCTTAACCATTCTACACTTGTTATAACCTCCAAGGACTCATGCTACACCCGTTAAGTCCCTTGGGGACTCAAGCGTTGTTTAGGATCATTTTAATGTTTCTTATAAGTCCTAGTACACATTCGTAGACCATTCTAAGCCTTTAGAATACTCTCTTAACCATTCTACACATGTTAGAACCTCCAAGGACTCATGCTACACCCTCTACGTCCCTAAGGGTACCAAGCAATGTTTAGGATCATTCTAAAGGTTCGTATAAGTCCTAATACACATTCCTAGACCATTCATAGCCTTTAGAATACTCTCTTAACCATTCTACACTTGTTAGAACCTCAGAGGACTCATGCTACACCCGCCAAGTCCCTTGGGGACTCAAGCGTTGTTTAGGATCATTCTGATATTTCTTATAAGTCCTAGTACACATTCCTAGACCATTCTAAGCCTTTAGAATACTCTCTTAACCATTCTACACTTGTTAGAACCTCCAAGGACTCATGCTACACCCTCTACGTCCCTAGGGGTACCAAGCAATGTTTAGGATCATTCTAAAGGTTCGTATAAGTCCTAATACAGATTCCTAGACCATTCATAGCCTTTAGAATACTCTCTTAACCATTCTACACTTGTTAGAACCTCAGAGGACTCATGCTACACCTGCTAAGTCCCTTGGGGACTCAAGCGTTGTTTAGGATCATTCTGATATTTCTTATAAGTCCTAGTACACATTCCTTGACCATTCTAAGCCTTTAGAATACTCTCTTAACCATTCTACACTTGTTAGAACCTCCAAGGACTCATGCTACACCCTCTACATCCCTTAGGGTACCAAGCAATGTTTAGGATCATTCTAATGGTTCGTATAAGTCCTAATACACATTCCTAGACCATTCTAAGCCTTTAGAATACTCTCTTAACCATTCTACAATTGTTAGAACCTCCAAGGACTCATGCTACACCCGCTAAGTCCCTTGGGGACTCAAGCGTTGTTTAGGATCATTCTAATGGTTCGTATAAGTCCTAATACACATTCCTAGACCATTCTAAACCATTAGAATACTCTCTTAACCATTCTACACTTGTCAGAACCTCCAAGGACTCATGCTACATCCTCTATGTCCCTTGGGGACTCATGCATTGTTTAGGATCATTCTAATGTTTCTTATCAGTCCTAATACACATTCCTAGATCATTCTAAGCCTTTAGAATACTCTCTTAACCATTCTACACTTGTTAGAAACTCCAAGGACTCATGCTACACCCTCTACGTCCCTAGGGGTTCCAAGCAAGGTTTAGGATCATTCTAAAGGTTCGTATAAGTCCTAATACACATTCCTAGACCATTCAAAGCCTTTAGAATACTCTCTTAACCATTCGACACTTGTTAGAACCTCCAAAGACTCATGCTACACCCTCTACGTCCCTAGGGGTACCAAACAATGTTTAGGATCATTCTAAAGGTTCGTACAAGTCCTAATACACATTCCTAGACCATTCCAAGCCTTTAGAATACTCTCTTAAACATTCTACACTTGTCAGAACCTTCAAGGACTCATGCTACACCCTCTACTTTCCTTGGGGACTCAAGCAAGGTTTAGGATCATTCTAAAGGTTCGTATAAGTCCTAATACACATTCCTAGACCATTCAAAGCCTTTAGAATACTTTGTTAACCATTCTACACTTGTTAGAACCTCCAAGGACTCATGCTACACCCTCTACGTCCCTTGGGGTACCAAGCAATGTTTAGGATCATTCTAAAGGTTCGTATAAGTCCTAATACACATTCCTAGACCATTCATAGCCTTTAGAATACTCTCTTAACCATTCTACACTTGTTAGAACCTCAGAGGACTCATGCTACACCCGCCAAGTCCCTTGGGGACTCAAGCGTTGTTTAGGATCATTCTGATATTTCTTATAAGTCCTAGTACACATTCCTAGACCATTCTAAGCCTTTAGAATACTCTCTTAACCATTCTACACTTGTTAGAACCTCCAAGGACTCATGCTACACCCTCTACGTCCGTAGGGGTACCAAGCAATGTTTAGGATCATTCTAAAGGTTCGTATAAGTCCTAATACACATTCCTAGACCATTCAAAGCCTTTAGAATACTCTCTTAACCATTCTATACTTGTTAGAACCTCGAAGGACTCATGCTACACCCTCTACTTTTCTTTGGGGACTCAAGCACTGTTTAGGATCATTCTAATGTTTGTATAAGTCCTAATACACATTCCTAGACCATTCCAAGCCTTTAGAATACTCTCTTAACCATTCTACACTTGTCAGAAACTCCAAGGACTCATGCTACATCCTCTATGTCCCTTGGGGACTCATGCATAGTTTAGGATCATTCTAATGTTTCTTATCAGTCCTAATACACATTCCTAGACCATTCTAAGCCTTCAGAATACTCTCTTAACCATTCTACACTTGTTAGAACCTCCAAGGACTCATGCTACACCCTCTACGTCCCTAGGGGTTCCAAGCAAGGTTTAGGATCATTCTAAAGGTTCGTATAAGTCCTAATACACATTCCTAGACCATTCAAAGCCTTTAGAATACTCTCTTAACTATTCTACACTTGTTAGAACCTCCAAGGACTCATGCTACACCCTCTACGTCCCTAGGGGTACCAAACAATGTTTAGGATCATTCTAAAGGTTCGTACAAGTCCTAATACACATTCCTAGACCATTCCAAGCCTTTAGAATACTCTCTTAAACATTCTACACTTGTCAGAACCTCCAAGGACTCATGCTACACCCTCTAATTTCCTTGGGGACTCAAGCATTGTTTAGGATCATTCTAATGTTTGTATAAGTCCTAATACACATTCCTAGACCATTCTAAGCCTTTAGAATACTTTGTTAACCATTCTACACTTGTTAGAACCTCCAAGGACTCATGCTACACCCTCTACGTCCCTAGGGGTACCAAGCAATGTTTAGGATCATTCTAAAGGTTCGTATAAGTCCTAATACACATTCCTAGACCATTCATAGCCTTTAGAACACTCTCTTAACCATTCTACACTTGTTAGAACCTCAGAGGACTCATGCTACACCCGCCAAGTCCCTTGGGGACTCAAGCGTTGTTTAGGATCATTCTGATATTTCTTATAAGTCCTAGTACACATTCCTAGACCTTTCTAAGCCTTTAGAATACTCTCTTAACCATTCTACACTTGTTAGAACCTCCAAGGACTCATGCTACACCCTCTACGTCCCTAGGGGTACCAAGCAATGTCTAGGATCATTCTAAAGGTTCTTATAAGTCCTAATACACATTCCTAGACTATTCTAAGCCTTTAGAATACTCTCTTAACCATTCTACACATGATAGAACCTCCAAGGACTCATGCTACACCCTCTACGTCCCTTAGGGTACCAAGCAATGTTTAGGATCATTCTAATGGTTCTTATAAGTCCTAATACACATTCCTAGACCATTCTAAGCCATTAGAATACTCTCTTAACCATGCTACACTTGTTAGAACCTCCAAGGACTCATGCTACACCCTCTATGTCCCTTGGGGACTCAAGCATTGTTTAGGATCATTCTAATGTTTCTTATAAGTCCTAATACACATTGCTAGACCATTCTAAACCTTTAGAATACTCTCTTAACCATTCTACACTTGTTAGAACCTCTAAGAACTCATGCTACACCCTCTACTTTCCTTGGGGACTCAAGCATTGTTTAGGAACATTCTAATGTTTCGTACAAGTCCTAATACACATTCCTAGACCATTCCAAGCCTTTAGAATACTTTGTTAACCATTCTACACTTGTTAGAACCTCCAAGGACTCATGCTACACCCTCTACGTCCCTAGGGGTACCAAGCAATGTTTAGGATCATTCTAAAGGTTCGTATAAGTCCTAATACACATTCCTAGACCATTCATAGCCTTTAGAATACTCTCTTAACCATTCTACACTTGTTAGAACCTCAGAGGACTCATGCTACACCAGCCAAGTCCCTTGGGGACTCAAGCGTTGTTTAGGATCATTCTGATATTTCTTATAAGTCCTAGTACACATTCGTAGACCATTCTAAGCCGTTAGAATACTCTCTTAACCATTCTACACTTGTTAGAACCTCCAAGGACTCATGCTACACCCTCTACGTCCGTAGGGGTACCAAGCAATGTTTAGGATCATTATAAAGGTTCGTATAAGTCCTAATACACATTCCTAGACCATTCCAAGCCTTTAGAATACTCTCTTAACCATTCTACACTTGTTATAACCTCCAAGGACTCATGCTACACCCGTTAAGTCCCTTGGGGACTCAAGCGTTGTTTAGGATCATTTTAATGTTTCTTATAAGTCCTAGTACACATTCGTAGACCATTCTAAGCCTTTAGAATACTCTCTTAACCATTCTACACATGTTAGAACCTCCAAGGACTCATGCTACACCCTCTACGTCCCTAAGGGTACCAAGCAATGTTTAGGATCATTCTAAAGGTTCGTATAAGTCCTAATACACATTCCTAGACCATTCATAGCCTTTAGAATACTCTCTTAACCATTCTACACTTGTTAGAACCTCAGAGGACTCATGCTACACCCGCCAAGTCCCTTGGGGACTCAAGCGTTGTTTAGGATCATTCTGATATTTCTTATAAGTCCTAGTACACATTCCTAGACCATTCTAAGCCTTTAGAATACTCTCTTAACCATTCTACACTTGTTAGAACCTCCAAGGACTCATGCTACACCCTCTACCTCCCTTAGGGTACCAAGCAATGTTTAGGATCATTCTAATGGTTCGTATAAGTCCTAATACACATTCCTAGACCATTCTAAGCCATTAGAATACTCTCTTAACCATTCTACACTTGTCAGAAACTCCAAGGACTCATGCTACATCCTTTATGTCCCTTGGGGACTCATGCATAGTTTAGGATCATTCTAATGTTTCTTATCAGTCCTAATACACATTCCTAGACCATTCTAAGCCTTCAGAATACTCTCTTAACCATTCTACACTTGTTAGAACCTCCAAGGACTCATGCTACACCCTCTACGTCCCTAGGGGTTCCAAGCAAGGTTTAGGATCATTCTAAAGGTTCGTATAAGTCCTAATACACATTCCTAGACCATTCAAAGCCTTTAGAATACTCTCTTAACTATTCTACACTTGTTAGAACCTCCAAGGACTCATGCTACACCCTCTACGTCCCTAGGGGTACCAAACAATGTTTAGGATCATTCTAAAGGTTCGTACAAGTCCTAATACACATTCCTAGACCATTCCAAGCCTTTAGAATACTCTCTTAAACATTCTACACTTGTCAGAACCTCCAAGGACTCATGCTACACCCTCTAATTTCCTTGGGGACTCAAGCATTGTTTAGGATCATTCTAATGTTTGTATAAGTCCTAATACACATTCCTAGACCATTCTAAGCCTTTAGAATACTTTGTTAACCATTCTACACTTGTTAGAACCTCCAAGGACTCATGCTACACCCTCTACGTCCCTAGGGGTACCAAGCAATGTTTAGGATCATTCTAAAGGTTCGTATAAGTCCTAATACACATTCCTAGACCATTCATAGCCTTTAGAACACTCTCTTAACCATTCTACACTTGTTAGAACCTCAGAGGACTCATGCTACACCCGCCAAGTCCCTTGGGGACTCAAGCGTTGTTTAGGATCATTCTGATATTTCTTATAAGTCCTAGTACACATTCCTAGACCTTTCTAAGCCTTTAGAATACTCTCTTAACCATTCTACACTTGTTAGAACCTCCAAGGACTCATGCTACACCCTCTACGTCCCTAGGGGTACCAAGCAATGTCTAGGATCATTCTAAAGGTTCTTATAAGTCCTAATACACATTCCTAGACTATTCTAAGCCTTTAGAATACTCTCTTAACCATTATACACATGATAGAACCTCCAAGGACTCATGCTACACCCTCTACGTCCCTTAGGGTACCAAGCAATGTTTAGGATCATTCTAATGGTTCTTATAAGTCCTAATACACATTCCTAGACCATTCTAAGCCATTAGAATACTCTCTTAACCATGCTACACTTGTTAGAACCTCCAAGGACTCATGCTACACCCTCTATGTCCCTTGGGGACTCATGCATTGTTTAGGATCATTCTAATGTTTCTTATAAGTCCTAATACACATTCCTAGACCATTCTAAGCCTTTAGAATACTCTCTTAACCATTCTACACTTGTTAGAACCTCCAAGGACTCATGCTACACCCTCTACGTCCGTAGGGGTACCAAGCAATGTTTAGGATCATTCTAAAGGTTCGTATAAGTCCTAATACACATTCCTAGACCATTCAAAACATTTAGAATACTCTCTTAACCATTCTACACTTGTTAGAACCTCCAAGGACTCATGCTACACCCTCTACATCCCTTAGGGTACCAAGCAATGTTTAGGATCATTCTAATGGTTCGTATAAGTCCTAATACACATTCCTAGACCATTCTAAGCCATCAGAATACTCTCTTAACCATTTTACACTTGTCAGAACCTCCAAGGACTCATGCTATATCCTCTACGTCCCTTGGGGACTCAAGCGTTGTTTAGGATCATTCTAATGGTACTTATAAGTCCTAATACACATTCCTAGACCATTCTAAACCTTTAGAATACT
This sequence comes from Crotalaria pallida, assembly GCA_037953625.1. Taxonomy (NCBI): domain Eukaryota; kingdom Viridiplantae; phylum Streptophyta; class Magnoliopsida; order Fabales; family Fabaceae; genus Crotalaria; species Crotalaria pallida. Next base: position 58,267,916 of record CM075655.1, on the reverse strand, counting down.
CTCTTAACCATTCTACACTTGTTAGAACCTCCAAGGACTCATGCTACACCCTCTACTTCCCTTGGGGACTCAAGCGTTGTTTAGGATCATTCTAATGTTTCTTATAAGTCCTAATACACATTCCTAGACCATTCAAAGCCTTTAGAATACTCTCTTAACCATTCTACACTTGTTAGAACCTCCAAGGACTCATGCTACACCCTCTACGTCCCTTAGGGTAGCAAGCAATGTTTAGGATCATTCTAATAGTTCTTATAAGTCCTAATACACATTCCTAGACCATTCTAAGCCTTTAGAATTCTCTTAACCATTTTACACTTGTCAGAACCTCCAAGGACTCATGCTACACCCTCTACGTCCCTTGGGGACTCAAGCGTTGTTTAGGATCATTCTAATGGCACTTATAAGTCCTAATACACATTCCTAGACCATTCTAAACCATTAGAATACTCTCTTAACCATTCTACACTTGTTAGAACCTCCAAGGACTCATGCTACACCCGCTAAGTCCCTTGGGGACTCAAGCGTTGTTTAGGATCATTCTAATGTTTCTTATAAGTCCTAATACACATTCCTAGACCATTCTAAGCCTTTTGAATACTCTCTTAACCATTCTGCACTTGTTAGAACCTCCAAGGACTCATGCTACACCCTCTACGTCCCTTGGGGACTCAAGCGTTGTTTAGGATCATTCTAATGGTTCTTATAAGTCCTAATACACATTCGTAGACCATTCTAAGCCATTAGAATACTCTCTTAACCATGCTACACTTGTTAGAACCTCCAAGGATTCATGCTACACCCTCTATGTCCCTTGGGGACTCATGCATTGTTTAGGATCATTCCTAATACACATTCCTAGACCATTCCAAGCCTTTAGAATACTCTCTTAAACATTCTACACTTGTCAGAACCTCCATGGACTCATGCTACACCCTCTACGTCCGTAGGGGTACCAAGCAATGTTTAGGATCATTCTAAAGGTTCGTATAAGTCCTAATACACATTCCTAGACCATTCAAAGCCTTTAGAATACTCTCTTAACCATTCTACACTTGTGATAACCTCCAAGGACTCATGCTACACCCTCTACGTCCGTAGGGGTACCAAGCAATGTTTAGGATCATTCTAAAGGTTCGTATAAGTCCTAATACACATTCCTAGACCATTCAAAGCCTTTAGAATACTCTCTTAACCATTCTACACTTGTTATAACCTCCAAGGACTCATGCTACACCCGCTAAGTCCCTTGGGGACTCAAGCGTTGTTTAGGATCATTTTAAAGTTTCTTATAAGTCCTAGTACACATTCGTAGACCATTCTAAGCCTTTAGAATACTCTCTTAACCATTCTACACTTGTTAGAACCTCCAAGGACTCATGCTACACTCTCTACGTCCCTAGGGGTACCAAGCAATGTTTAGGATCATTCTAAAGGTTCGTACATGTCCTAATACACATTCCTCAACCATTCCAAGCCTTTAGAATACTCTCTTAACCATTCTACACTTGTTAGAATCTCTAAGGACTCATGCTACACCCGCTAAGTCCCTTGGGGACTCAAGCGTTGTTTCGGATCATTCTAATGTCTCTTATAAGTCCTAATACACATTCCTAGACCATTCTAAGCCTTTAGAATACTCTCTTAACCATTCTACACTTGTTAGAACCTCTAAGGACGCATGCTACACCCTCTACTTTCCTTGGGGACTCAAGCATTGTTTAGGATCATTCTAATGTTTGAATAAGTCCTGATACACATTCCTAGACCATTCTAAGCCTTTAGAATACTTTTTTAACCATTCTACACTTGTTAGAACCTCCAAGGACTCATGCTACACCCTCTACATCCCTTAGGGTACCAAGCAATGTTTAGGATCATTCTAATGGTTCGTATAAGTCCTAATACACATTCCTAGACCATTCTAAGCCATTAGAATACTCTCTTAACCATTTTACACTTGTCAGAACCTCCAAGGACTCATGCTACATCCTCTACGTCCCATGGGGACTCAAGCATTGTTTAGGATCATTCTAATGGTACTTATAAGTCCTAATACACATTCCTAGACCATTCTAAACCTTTAGAATACTCTCTTAACCATTCTACACTTGTTAGAACCTCCAAGGACTCATGCTACACCCTCTACTTCCCTTGGGGACTCAAGCGTTGTTTAGGATCATTCTAATGTTTCTTATAAGTCCTAATACACATTCCTAGACCATTCAAAGCCTTTAGAATACTCTCTTAACCATTCTACACTTTTTAGAACCTCCAAGGACTCATGCTACACCCTCTACATCCCTTAGGGTACCAAGCAATGTTTAGGATCATTCTAATGGTTCTTATAAGTCCTAATACACATTCCTAGACCATTCAAAGCCTTTAGAATTCTCTTAACCATTTTACACTTGTTAGAACCTGCAAGGATTCATGCTACACCCTCTACGTCCCTTGGGGACTCAAGCGTGGTTTAGGATCATTCTAATGGTACTTATAAGTCCTAATACACATTCCTAGACCATTCTAAACCATTGGAATACTCTCTTAACCATTCTACACTTGTTAGAACCTCCAAGGACTCTTGCTACACCCGCTAAGTCCCTTGGGGACTCAAGCGTTGTTTAGGATCATTCTAATGTTTCTTATAAGTCCTAATACACATTCCTAGACCATTCTAAGCCTTTAGAATACTCTCTTAACCATTCTGCACTTGTTAGAACCTCCAATGACTCATGCTACACCCTCTACGTCCCTTGGGGACTCAAGCGTTGTTTAGGATCATTTTAATGTTTCTTATAAGTCCTAGTACACATTCGTAGACCATTCTAAGCCTTTAGAATACTCTCTTAACCATTCTACACTTGTTAGAACCTCCCAGGACTCATGCTACACCCTCTACGTCCCTAGGGGTACCAAGCAATGTTTAGGATCATTCTAAAGGTTCTTATAAGTCCTAATACACATTCCTAGACCATTCTAAACCTTTAGAATACTCTCTTTACCATTCTGCACTTGATAGAACCTCCAAGGACTCATGCTACACCCTCTACGTCCCTTAGGGTACCAAGCAATGTTTAGGATCATTCTAATGGTTCTTATAAGTCCTAATACACATTCCTAGACCATTCTAAGCCATTAGAATACTCTCTTAACCATGCTACACTTGTTAGAACCTCCAAGGACTCATGCTACACCCTCTATGTCCCTTGGGGACTCATGCATTGTTTAGGATCATTCTAATGTTTCTTATAAGTCCTAATACACATTCCTAGACCATTCTAAGCCTTTAGAATACTCTCTTAACCATTCTACACTTGTTAGAACCTCCAAGGACTCATGCTACACCCTCTACGTCCGTAGGGGTACCAAGCAATGTTTAGGATTATTCTAAAGGTTCGTATAAGTCCTAATACACATTCCTAGACAATTCAAAGCCTTTAGAATAATCTCTTAACCATTCTACACTTGTTAGAACCTCCAAGGACTCATGCTACACCCTCTACGTCCCTAGGGGTACCAAGCAATGTTTAGGATCATTCTAATGGTACTTATAAGTCCTAATACATATTCCTAGACCATTCTAAGCCTTTAGAATACTCTCTTAACCATTCTACACTTGTTAGAACCTCTAAGGACTCAAGCTACACCCTCTACTTTCCTTGGGGACTCAAGCATTGTTTAGGATCATTCTAATGTTTCTTATTAGTCCTAATACACATTCCTAGACCATTCTAAGCCTTTAGAATACTCTCTTAACCATTCTACACTTGTTAGAACCTCTAAGAACTCATGCTACACCCTCTACTTTCCTTGGGGACGCAAGCATCGTTTAGGATTATTCTAATGTTTGTATAAGTCCTAATACACATTCCTAGACCATTCTAAGCCTTTAGAATACTCTCTTAACCATTCTACACTTGTTAGAACCTCCAAGGACTCATGCTACACCCGCTAAGTCCCTTGGGGACTCAAGCGTTGTTTAGGATCATTTTAATGTTTCTTATAAGTCCTAGTACACATTCGTAGACCATTCTAAGCCTTTAGAATACTCTCTTAACCATTCTACACTTGTTAGAACCTCCAAGGACTCATGTTACACCCTCTACGTCCCTAGGGGTACCAAGCAATGTTTAGGATCTTTCTAAAGGTTCGTACATGTCCTAATACACATTCCTAAACCATTCCAAGCCTTTAGAATACTCTCTTAACCATTTTACACTTGTTAGAACCTCTAAGGACTCATGCTACACCCGCTAAGTCCCTTGGGGACTCATGCGTTGTTTCGGATTATTCTAATGTCTCTTATAAGTCCTAATACACATTCCTAGACCATTCTAAGCCTTTAGAATACTCTCTTAACCATTCTACACTTGTTAGAACCTCTAAGGACTCATGCTACACCCTCTACTTTCCTTGGGGACTCAAGCATTGTTTAGGATCATTCTAATGTTTGTATAAGTCCTAATACACATTCCTAGACCATTCTAAGCCTTTAGAATACTTTTTTAACCATTCTACACTTGTTAGAACCTCCAAGGACTCATGCTACACCCTCTACGTCCCTAGGGGTACCAAGCAATGTTTAGGATCATTCTAAAGGTTCTTATAAGTTCTAATACACATTCCTAGACCATTCTAAGCCTTTAGAATACTCTCTTAACCATTCTACACTTGTTAGAACCTCCAAGGACTCATGCTACACCCTCTACATCCCTTAGGGTACCAAGCAATGTTTAGGATCATTCTAATGGTTCGTATAAGTCCTAATACACATTCCTAGACCATTCTAAGCCATTAGAATACTCTCTTAACCATTCTACACTTGTCAGAATCTCCAAGGACTCATGCTACATCCTCTATGTCCCTTGGGGACTAATGCATTGTTTAGGATCATTCTAATGTTTCTTATCTGTACTAATACACATTCCTAGACCATTCTAAGCCTTTAGAATACTCTCTTAACCATTCTACACTTATTAAAACCTCCAAGGACTCATGCTACACCCTCTACTTCCCTAGGGGTACCATGCAATGTTTAGGATCATTCTAATGTTTCGTATAAGTCCTAATACACATTCCTAGACCATTCAAAGCCTTTAGAATACTCTCTTAACCATTCTACACTTGTTAGAACCTCCAAGGACTCATGCTACACCCTCTACGTCCCTAGGGGTACCAAGCAATGTTTAGGATCATTCTAAAGGTTCTTATAAGTCCTAATACACATTCCTAGACCATTCTAAGCCTTTAGAATACTCTCTTAATCATTCTACACTTGTTAGAACATCCAAGGACTCATGCTACACCCTCTACGTCCCTTGGGGACTCAAGCGTTGTTTAGGATCATTCTAATGGTACTTATAAGTCCTAATACACATTCCTAGACCATTCTAAACCATAAGAATACTCTCTTAACCATTCTACACTTGTTAGAACCTCCAAGGACTCATGCTACACCCGCTAAGTCCCTAGGGGACTCAAGCGTTGTTTAGGATCATTCTAATGTTTTTTATAAATCCTAATACACATTCCTAGACCACTCTAAGCCTTTAGAATACTCTCTTAACCATTTTGCATTTGTTAGAACCTCCAAGGACTCATGATACACCCTCTACGTCCCTTGGGGACTCAAGCGTTGTTTAGGATCATTTTAATGTTTCTTATAAGTCCTAGTACACATTCGTAAACCATTCTAAGCCTTTAGAATACTCTCTTAACCATTCTACACTTGTTAGAACCTCCAAGGACTCATGCTACACCCTCTACGTCCCTTGGGGACTCAAGCGTTGTTTAGGATCATTCTAATGGTACTTATAAGTCCTAATACACATTCCTAGACCATTCTAAACCATTAGAATACTCTCTTAACCATTCTACACTTGTTAGAACCTCCAAGGACTCAAGCTACACCCGCTAAGTCCCTTGGGGACTCAAGCGTTGTTTAGGATCATTCTAATGTTTCTTATAAGTCCTAATACACATTCCTAGACCATTCTAAGCCTTTAGAATACTCTCTTAACCATTCTGCACTTGTTAGAACCTCCAAGGACTCATGCTACACCCTCTACGTCCCTAGGGGTACCAAGCAATGTTTAGGATCATTCTAAAGGTTCGTATAAGTCCTAATACACATTCCTAGACCATTCAGAGCCTTTAGAATACTCTCTTAACCATTCTACACTTGTTAGAACCTCAGAGGACTCATGCTACACCCGCCAAGTCCCTTGGGGACTCGAGCGTTGTTTAAGATCATTCTAATATTTCTTATAAGTCCTAGTACACATTCCTAGACCATTCAAAGCCTTTAGAATACTCTCTTAACCATTCTACACTTGTTAGAACCTCCAAGGACTCATGCTACACCCTCTACGTCCCTTGGGGACTCAAGCGTTGTTTAGGATCATTCTAATGGTACTTATAAGTCCTAATACACATTCCTAGACCATTCTAAACCATTAGAATAGTCTCTTAACCATTCTACACTTGTTAGAACCTCCAAGGACTCAAGCTACACCCGCTAAGTCCCTTGGGGACTCAAGCGTTGTTTATGATCATTCTAATGTTTCTTATAAGTCCTAATACACATTCCTAGACCATTCTAAGCCTTTAGAATACTCTCTTAACCATTCTGCACTTGTTAGAACCTCCAAGGACTCATGCTACACCCTCTACGTCCCTAGGGGTACCAATCAATGTTTAGGATCATTCTAAAGGTTCGTATAAGTCCTAATACACATTCCTAGACCATTCAGAGCCTTTAGAATACTCTCTTAACCATTCTACACTTGTTAGAACCTCAGAGGACTCATGCTACACCCGCCAAGTCCCTTGGGGACTCAAGCGTTGTTTAGGATCATTCTAATATTTCTTATAAGTCGTAGTACACATTCCTAGACCATTCTAAGCCTTTAGAATACTCTCTTAACCATTCTACACTTGTCAGAACCTCCAAGGACTCATGCTACACCCTCTACTTTCCTTGGGGACTCAAGCATTGTTTAGGATCATTCTAATGTTTGTATAAGTCCTAATACACATTCCTAGACCATTCTAAGCCTTTAGAATACTTTGTTAACCATTCTACACTTGTTAGAACCTCTAAGGACTCATGCTACACCCTCTACGTCCCTAGGGGTACCAAGCAATGTTTAGGATCATTCTAAAGGTTCGTATAAGTCCTAATACACATTCCTAGACCATTCATAGCCTTTAGAATACTCTCTTAACCATTCTACACTTGTTAGAACCTCAGAGGACTCATGCTACACCCGCCAAGTCCCTTGGGGACTCAAGCGTTGTTTAGGATCATTCTGATATTTCTTATAAGTCCTAGTACACATTCCTAGACCATTCTAAGCCTTTAGAATACTCTCTTAACCATTCTACAGTTGTTAGAACCTCCAAGGACTCATGTTACACCCTCTACGTCCGTAGGGGTACCAAGCAATGTTTAGGATCATTCTAAAGGTTCGTATAAGTCCTAATACACATTCCTAGACCATTCCAAGCCTTTAGAATACTCTCTTAACCATTCTACACTTGTTATAACCTCCAAGGACTCATGCTACGCCCACTAAGTCCCTTGGAGACTCAAGCGTTGTTTAGGATCATTTTAATGTTTCTTATAAGTCCTAGTACACATTCGTAGACCATTCTAAGCCTTTAGAATACTCTCTTAACCATTCTACACTTGTTAGAACCTCCAAGGACTCATGCTACACCCTATACGTCCCTAGGGGTACCAAGCAATGTTTCGGATCATTCTAAAGGTTCTTATAAGTCCTAATACACATTCCTAGACCATTCTAAGCCTTTAGAATACTCTTTTAACCATTCTACACTTGTTAGAACCTCCAAGGACTCATGCTACATCCTCTACGTCCCTAGGGGTACCAAGCAATGTTTAAGATCATTCTAAAGGTTCGTACATGTCCTAATACACATTCCTAAACCATTCCAAGCCTTTAGAATACTCTCTTAACCATTCTACACTTGTTAGAACCTCCAAGGACTCGTGCTACTCCCGCTAAGTCCCTTGGGGACTCAAGCGTTGTTTCGGATCATTCTAATGTTTCTTATAAGTCCTAATACACATTCCTAGACCATTCTAAGCCTTTAGAATACTCTCTTAACCATTCTACACTTGTTAGAACCTCAAGGACTCATGCTACACGCTCTACTTTCCTTGGGAACTCAAGCATTGTTTAGGATCATTCTAATGTTTGTATAAGTCCTAATACACATTCCTAGACCATTCTAAGCCTTTAGAATACTTTTTTAACCATTCTACACTTGTTAGAACCTCCAAGGACTCATGCTACACCCTATACGTCCCTAGGGGAACCAAGCAATGTTTCAGATCATTCTAAAGGTTCTTATAAGTCCTAATACACATTCCTAGACCATTCTAAGCCTTTAGAATACTCTCTTAACCATTCTACACTTGTTAGAACCTCCAAGGACTCATGCTACACCCTCTACATCCCTTAGGGTACCAAGCAATGTTTAGGATCATTATAATGGTTCGTATAAGTTCTAATACACATTCCTAGACCATTCTAAGCCATTAGAATACTCTCTGAACCATTCTACACTTGTCAGAACCTCCAAGGACTCATGCTACATCCTCTATGTCCCTTGGGGACTCATGCATTGATTAGGATCATTCTAATGTTTCTTATCAGTCCTAATACACATTCCTAGACCATTCTAAGCCTTTAGAATACTCTCTTAACCATTCTACACTTGTTAGAACCTCCAAGGACTCATGCTACACCCTCTACGTCCCTAGGGGTTCCAAGCAAGGTTTAGGATCATTCTAAAGGTTCGTATAAGTCCTAATACACATTCCTAGACCATTCAAAGCCTTTAGAATACTCTCTTAACCATTCTACACTTGTTAGAACTCCAAGGACTCATGCTACACCCTCTACGTCCCTAGGGGTACCAAACAATGTTTAGGATCATTCTAAAGGTTCGTACAAGTCCTAATACACATTCCTAGACCATTCAAAACCTTTAGAATACTCTCTTAACCATTCTGCACTTGTTAGAACCTCCAAGGACTCATGCTACACCCTCTACGTCCCTAGGGGTACCAAGCAATGTTTAGGATCATTCTAAAGGTTCGTACAAGTCCTAATACACATTCCTAGACCATTCAAAGCCTTTAGAATACTCTCTTAACCATTCTGCACTTGTTAGAACCTCAAGGGACTCATGCTACACCCTCTATGTCCCTTAGGGTACCAAGCAATGTTTAGGATCATTCTAATGGTTCTTATAAGTCCTAATACACATTCCTAGACCATTCTAAGCCTTTAGAATACTCTCTTAACCATTCTACACTTGTTAGAATCTCCAAGGACTCATGCTAAACCCGCTACGTCCCTTGAGGTACCAAGCATTGTTTAGGATCATTCTAAAGGTTCGTATAAGTCCTAATACACATTCCTAGTCCATTCCAAGCCTTTAGAATACTCTCTTAACCATTCTACACTTGTTATAACCTCCAAGGACTCATGCTACGCCCACTAAGTCCCTTGGAGACTCAAGCGTTGTTTAGGATCATTTTAATGTTTCTTATAAGTCCTAGTACACATTCGTAGACCATTCTAAGCCTTTAGAATACTCTCTTAACCATTCTACACTTGTTAGAACCTCCAAGGACTCATGCTACATCCCCTACGTCCCTAGGGGTACCAAGCAATGTTTAGGATCATTCTAAAGGTTCGTACATGTCCTAATACACATTCCTAAACCATTCCAAGCCTTTAGAATACTCTCTTAACCATTCTACACTTGTTAGAACCTTCAAGGACTCATGCTACACCCTCTACGTCCCTAGGGGTACCAAACAATGTTTAGGATCATTCTAATGGTTCTTATAAGTCCTAATACACATTCCTAGACCATTCTAAGCCTTTAGAATACTCTCTTAACCATTCTACACTTGTTAGAACCTCAAGGACTCATGCTACACCCTCTACTTTCCTTGGGAACTCAAGCATTGTTTAGGATCATTCTAATGTTTGTATAAGTCCTAATACACATTCCTAGACCATTCTAAGCCTTTAGAATACTTTTTTAACCATTCTACACTTGTTAGAACCTCCAAGGACTCATGCTACACCCTATACGTCCCTAGGGGTACCAAGCAATGTTTAGGATCATTCTAAAGGTTCTTATAAGTCCTAATACACATTCCTAGACCATTCTAAGCCTTTAGAATACTCTCTTAACCATTCTACACTTGTTAGAACCTCCAAGGACTCATGCTACATCCTCTACGTCCCTAGGGGTACCAAGCAATGTTTAGGATCATTCTAAAGGTTCGTACATGTCCTAATACACATTCCTAAACCATTCCAAGCCTTTAGAATACTCTCTTAACCATTCTACACTTGTTAGAACCTCCAAGGACTCGTGCTACACCCGCTAAGTCCCTTGGGGACTCAAGCGTTGTTTCGGATCATTCTAATGTTTCTTATAAGTCCTAATACACATTCCTAGACCATTCTAAGCCTTTAGAATACTCTCTTAACCATTCTACACTTGTTAGAACCTCAAGGACTCATGCTACACCCTCTACTTTCCTTGGGAACTCAAGCATTGTTTAGGATCATTCTAATGTTTGTATAAGTCCTAATACACATTCCTAGACCATTCTAAGCCTTTAGAATACTTTTTTAACCATTCTACACTTGTTAGAACCTCCAAGGACTCATGCTACACCCTATACGTCCCTAGGGGTACCAAGCAATGTTTAGGATCATTCTAAAGGTTCTTATAAGTCCTAATACACATTCCTAGACCATTCTAAGCCTTTAGAATACTCTCTTAACCATTCTACACTTGTTAGAACCTCCAAGGACTCATGCTACACCCTCTACATCCCTTAGGGTACCAAGCAATGTTTAGGATCATTATAATGGTTCGTATAAGTCCTAATACACATTCCTAGACCATTCTAAGCCATTAGAATACTCTCTGAACCATTCTACACTTGTCAGAACCTCCAAGGACTCATGCTACATCCTCTATGTCCCTTGGGGACTCATGCATTGATTAGGATCATTCTAATGTTTCTTATCAGTCCTAATACACATTCCTAGACCATTCTAAGCCTTTAGAATACTCTCTTAACCATTCTACACTTGTTAGAACCTCCAAGGACTCATGCTACACCCTCTACGTCCCTAGGGGTACCAAGCAAGGTTTAGGATCATTCTAAAGGTTCGTATAAGTCCTAATACACATTCCTAGACCATTCAAAGCCTTTAGAATACTCTCTTAACCATTCTACACTTGTTAGAACTCCAAGGACTCATGCTACACCCTCTACGTCCCTAGGGGTACCAAACAATGTTTAGGATCATTCTAAAGGTTCGTACAAGTCCTAATACACATTCCTAGACCATTCAAAGCCTTTAGAATACTCTCTTAACCATTCTGCACTTGTTAGAACCTCCAAGGACTCATGCTACACCCTCTACGTCCCTAGGGGTACCAAGCAATGTCCTAATACACATTCCTAGACCATTCAAAGCCTTTAGAATACTCTCTTAACCATTCTACACTTGTCTGAACCTCCAAGGACTCATGCTACACCCTCTACGTCCCTTGGGGACTCAAGCATTGTTTAGGATCATTCTAATGGTACTTATAAGTCCTAATACACATTCCTAGACCATTCTAAGCCTTTAGAATACTCTCTTAACCATTCTACACTTGTTAGAATCTCCAAGGACTCATGCTAAACCCGCTACGTCCCTTAAGGTACCAAGCATTGTTTAGGATCATTCCAAAGGTTCGTATAAGTCCTAATACACATTACTAGACCATTCTAAGCCTTTAGAATACTCTCTTAACCATTCTACACTTGTTAGAACCTCTAAGGACTCATGCTACACCCTCTACGTCCCTTGGGGACTCAAGCATTATTTAGGATCATTTTAATGTTTCTTATAAGTCCTAGTACACATTCCTAGACCATTCTAAGCCTTTAGAATACTCTCTTAACCATTCTACACTTGTTAGAACCTCCAAGGACTCATGCTACACCCTCTACGTTCCTAGGGGTACGAAGCAATGTTTAGGATCATTCTAAAGGTTCCTATAAGTCCTAATACACATTCCTAGACCATTCCAAGCCTTTAGAATACTCTCTTAACCATTCTACATTTATCAGAACCTCCAAGGACTCATGCTACACCCTCTACGTCCCATGGGGACTCGAGCGTTGTTTAGGATCATTCTAATGGTACTTATAAGTCCTAATACACATTCCTAGACCATTCTAAGCCATTAAAATACTCTCTTAACCATTCTACACTTGTTAGAACCTCCAAGGACTCATGCTACACCCGCTAAGTCCCTTGGGGACTCAAGCGTTGTTTAGGATCATTCTAATGTTTCTTATAAGTCCTAATACACATTCCTAGACCATTCTAAGCCTTTAGGATACTCTCTTAACCATTCTGCACTTGTTTGAACCTCTCAGGACTCATGCTACACCCTCTACGTCCCTAGGGGTACCAAGCAATGTTTAGGATCATTCTAAAGGTTCGTATAAGTCCTAATACACATTCCTAGACCATTCATAGCCTTTAGAATACTCTCTTAACCATTCTACACTTGTTAGAAACTCCAAGGACTCATGCTACACCCGCCAAGTCCCTTGGGGACTCAAGCGTTGTTTAGGATCATTCTAATATTTCTTATAAGTCCTAGTACACATTCCTAGACCATTCTAAGCCTTTAGAATACTCTCTTAACCATTCTACACTTGTTAGAACCTCCAAGGACTCATGCTACACCCTCTACGTCCCTAGGGGTACCAAACAATGTTTAGGATCATTCTAAAGGTTCTTATAAGTCCTAATACACATTCCTAGACCATTCTAAGCCTTTAGAATACTCTCTTAACCATTCTACACTTGTTAGAACCTCCAAGGACTCATGCTACACCCTCTACGTCCCTTAGGGTACCAAGTAATGTTTAGGATCATTCTAATGGTTCGTATAAGTCCTAATACACATTCCTAGACCATTCTAAACCATTAGAATACTCTCTTAACCATTCTACACTTGTTAGAACGTCCAAGGACTCATGCTACACCCGCTAAGTCCCTTGGGGGCTCAAGCGTTGTTTAGGATCATTCTAATGTTTCTTATAAGTCCTAATACACATACCTAGACCATTCTAAGCCTTTAGGATACTCTCTTAACCATTCTGCACTTGTTAGAACCTCCAAGGACTGATGCTACACCCTCTACGTCCCTAGGGGTACCAAGCAATGTTTAGGATCATTCTAAAGGTTCGTATAAGTCCTAATACACATTCCTAGACCATTCAAAGCCTTTAGAATACTCTCTTAACCATTCTACACTTGTTAGAACCTCAAGGGACTCATGCTACACCCTCTACGTCCCTTAGGGTACCAAGCAATGTTTAGGATCATTCTAATGGTTCTTATAAGTCCTAATACACATTCCTAGACCATTCTAAGCCTTTAGAATACTCTCTTAACCATTCTACACTTGTTAGAATCTCCAAGGACTCATGCTAAACCCGCTACGTCCCTTGAGGTACCAAGCATTGTTTAGGATCATTCTAAAGGTTCTTATAAGTCCTAATACACATTCCTAGACCATTCTAAGCCTTTAGAATACTCTCTTAATCATTCTACACTTGTTAGAACATCCAAGGACTCATGCTACACCCTCTACGTCCCTTGGGGACTCAAGCGTTGTTTAGGATCATTCTAATGGTACTTATAAGTCCTAGTACACATTCCTAGACCATTCTAAACCATAAGAATACTCTCTTAACCATTCTACACTTGTTAGAACCTCCAAGGACTCATGCTACACCCTCTACGTTCCTAGGGGTACCAAGCAATGTTTAGGATCATTCTAAAGGTTCCTATAAGTCCTAATACACATTCCTAGACCATTCCAAGCCTTTAGAATACTCTCTTAACCATTCTACACTTATAAGAACCTCCAAGGACTCATGCTACACCCTCTACGTCCCTTGGGGACTCGAGCGTTGTTTAGGATCATTCTAATGGTACTTATAAGTCCTAATACACATTCCTAGACCATTCTAAGCCATTAGAATACTCTCTTAACCATTCTACACTTGTTAGAACCTCCAAGGACTCATGCTACACCCGCTAAGTCCCTTGGGGACTCAAGCGTTGTTTAGGATCATTCTAATGTTTCTTATAAGTCCTAATACACATTCCTAGACCATTCTAAGCCTTTAGGATACTCTCTTAACCATTCTGCACTTGTTTGAACCTCCAAGGACTCATGCTACACCCTCTACGTCCCTAGGGGTACCAAGCAATGTTTAGGATCATTCTAAAGGTTCGTATAAGTCCTAATACACATTCCTAGACCATTCATAGCCTTTAGAATACTCTCTTAACCATTCTACACTTGTTAGAAACTCCAAGGACTCATGCTACACCCGCCAAGTCCCTTGGGGACTCAAGCGTTGTTTAGGATCATTCTAATATTTCTTATAAGTCCTAGTACACATTCCTAGACCATTCTAAGCCTTTAGAATACTCTCTTAACCATTCTACACTTGTTAGAACCTCCAAGGACTCATGCTACACCCTCTACGTCCCTAGGGGTACCAAACAATGTTTAGGATCATTCTAATGGTTCTTATAAGTCCTAATACACATTCCTAGACCATTCTAAGCCTTTAGAATACTCTCTTAACCATTCTACACTTGTTAGAACCTCCAAGGACTCATGCTACACCCTGTACGTCCCTTAGGGTACCAAGTAATGTTTAGGATCATTCTAATGGTTCGTATAAGTCCTAATACACATTCCTAGACCATTCTAAACCATTAGAATACTCTCTTAACCATTCTACACTTGTTAGAACCTCCAAGGACTCATGCTACACCCGCTAAGTCCCTTGGGGACTCAAGCGTTGTTTAGGATCATTCTAATGTTTCTTATAAGTCCTAATACACATACCTAGACCATTCTAAGCCTTTAGGATACTCTCTTAACCATTCTGCACTTGTTAGAACCTCCAAGGACTGATGCTACACCCTCTACGTCCCTAGGGGTACCAAGCAATGTTTAGGATCATTCTAAAGGTTCGTATAAGTCCTAATACACAATCCTAGACCATTCAAAGCCTTTAGAATACTCTCTTAACCATTCTACACTTGTTAGAACCTCAAGGGACTCATGCTACACCCTCTACGTCCCTTAGGGTACCAAGCAATGTTTAGGATCATTCTAATGGTTCTTATAAGTCCTAATACACATTCCTAGACCATTCTAAGCCTTTAGAATACTCTCTTAACCATTCTACACTTGTTAGAATCTCCAAGGACTCATGCTAAACCCGCTACGTCCCTTGAGGTACCAAGCATTGTTTAGGATCATTCTAAAGGTTCGTATAAGTCCTAATACACATTACTAGACCATTCTAAGCCTTTAGAATACTCTCTTAACCATTCTACACTTGTTAGAACCTCTAAGGACTCATGCTACACCCTCTACGTCCCTTGGGGACTCATGCATTATTTAGGATCATTTTAATGTTTCTTATAAGTCCTAGTACACATTCCTAGACCATTCTAAGCCTTTAGAATACTCTCTTAACCATTCTACACTTGTTAGAACCTCCAAGGACTCATGCTACACCCTCTACGTTCCTAGGGGTACCAAGCAATGTTTAGGATCATTCTAAAGGTTCCTATAAGTCCTAATACACATTCCTAGACCATTCCAAGCCTTTAGAATACTCTCTTAACCATTCTACACTTATAAGAACCTCCAACGACTCATGCTACACCCTCTACGTCCCTTGGGGACTCGAGCGTTGTTTAGGATCATTCTAATGGTACTTATAAGTCCTAATACACATTCCTAGACCATTCTAGGCCATTAGAATACTCTCTTAACCATTCTACACTTGTTAGAACCTCCAAGGACTCATGCTACACCCGCTAAGTCCCTTGGGGACTCAAGCGTTGTTTAGGATCATTCTAATGTTTCTTATAAGTCCTAATACACATTCCTAGACCATTCTAAGCCTTTAGGATACTCTCTTAACCATTCTGCACTTGTTTGAACCTCCAAGGACTCATGCTACACCCTCTACGTCCCTAGGGGTACCAAGCAATGTTTAGGATCATTCTAAAGGTTCGTATAAGTCCTAATACACATTCCTAGACCATTCATAGCCTTTAGAATACTCTCTTAACCATTCTACACTTGTTAGAAACTCCAAGGACTCATGCTACACCCGCCAAGTCCCTTGGGGACTCAAGCGTTGTTTAGGATCATTCTAATATTTCTTATAAGTCCTAGTACACATTCCTAGACCATTCTAAGCCTTTAGAATACTCTCTTAACCATTCTACACTTGTTAGAACCTCCAAGGACTCATGCTACACCCTCTACGTCCCTAGGGGTACCAAACAATGTTTAGGATCATTCTAATGGTTCTTATAAGTCCTAATACACATTCCTAGACCATTCTAAGCCTTTAGAATACTCTCTTAACCATTCTACACTTGTTAGAACCTCCAAGGACTCATGCTACACCCTGTACGTCCCTTAGGGTACCAAGTAATGTTTAGGATCATTCTAATGGTTCGTATAAGTCCTAATACACATTCCTAGACCATTCTAAACCATTAGAATACTCTCTTAACCATTCTACACTTGTTAGAACCTCCAAGGACTCATGCTACACCCGCTAAGTCCCTTGGGGACTCAAGCGTTGTTTAGGATCATTCTAATGTTTCTTATAAGTCCTAATACACATACCTAGACCATTCTAAGCCTTTAGGATACTCTCTTAACCATTCTGCACTTGTTAGAACCTCCAAGGACTGATGCTACACCCTCTACGTCCCTAGGGGTACCAAGCAATGTTTAGGATCATTCTAAAGGTTCGTATAAGTCCTAATACACAATCTTAGACCATTCAAAGCCTTTAGAATACTCTCTTAACCATTCTACACTTGTTAGAACCTCAAGGGACTCATGCTACACCCTCTACGTCCCTTAGGGTACCAAGCAATGTTTAGGATCATTCTAATGGTTCTTATAAGTCCTAATACACATTCCTAGACCATTCTAAGCCTTTAGAATACTCTCTTAACCATTCTACACTTGTTAGAATCTCCAAGGACTAATGCTAAACCCGCTACGTCCCTTGAGGTACCAAGCATTGTTTAGGATCATTCTAAAGGTTCGTATAAGTCGTAATACACATTCCTAGACCATTCATAGCCTTTAGAATACTCTCTTAACCATTCTACACTTGTTAGAAACTCCAAGGACTCATGCTACACCCGCCAAGTCCCTTGGGGACTCAAGCGTTGTTTAGGATCATTCTAATATTTCTTATAAGTCCTAGTACACATTCCTAGACCATTCTAAGCCTTTAGAATACTCTCTTAACCATTCTACACTTGTTAGAACCTCCAAGGACTCATGCTACACCCTCTACGTCCCTAAGGATACCAAGCAATGTTTAGGATCATTCTAAAGGTTCTTATAAGTCCTAATACACATTCCTAGACCATTCTAAGCCTTTAGAATACTCTCTTAACCATTCTACACTTTGTTAGAACCTCCAAGGACTCATGCTACACCCTCTACGTCCCTAGGGGTACCAAGCAATGTTTAGGATCATTCTAAAGGTTCGTATAAGTCCTAATACACATTCCTAGACCATTCATAGCCTTTAGAATACTCTCTTAACCATTCTACACTTGTTAGAAACTCCAAGGACTCATGCTACACCCGCCAAGTCCCTTGGGCACACAAGCGTTGTTTAGGATCATTCTAATATTTCTTATAAGTCCTAGTACACATTCCTAGACCATTCTAAGCCTTTAGAATACTCTCTTAACCATTCTACACTTGTTAGAACCTCCAAGGACTCATGCTGCACCCTCTACGTCCCTAGGGGTACCAAGCAATGTTTAGGATCATTCTAAAGGTTCTTATAAGTCCTAATACACATTCCTAGACCATTCTAAGCCTTTAGAATACTCTCTTAACCATTCTACACTTGTTAGAAACTCCAAGGACTCATGCTACACCCTCTACGTCCCTAGGGGTATCAAGTAATGTTTAGGATCATTCTAATGGTTCGTATAAGTCCTAATACACATTCCTAGACCATTCTAAACCATTAGAATACTCTCTTAACCATTCTACACTTGTTAGAACCTCCAAGGACTCATGCTACACCCGCTAAGTCCCTTGGGGACTCAAGCGTTGTTTAGGATCATTCTAATGTTTCTTATAAGTCCTAATACACATACCTAGACCATTCTAAGCCTTTAGGATACTCTCTTAACCATTCTGCACTTGTTAGAACCTCCAAGGACTGATGCTACACCCTCTACGTCCCTAGGGGTACCAAGCAATGTTTAGGATCATTTTAAAGGTTCGTATAAGTCCTAATACACAATCGTAGACCATTCAAAGCCTTTAGAATACTCTCTTAACCATTCTACACTTGTTAGAACCTCAAGGGACTCATGCTACACCCTCTACGTCCCTTAGGGTACCAAGCAATGTTTAGGATCATTCTAATGGTTCTTATAAGTCCTAATACACATTCCTAGACCATTCTAAGCCTTTAGAATACTCTCTTAACCATTCTACACTTGTTAGAATCTCCAAGGACTCATGCTAAACCCGCTACGTCCCTTGAGGTACCAAGCATTGTTTAGGATCATTCTAAAGGTTCGTATAAGTCCTAATACACATTACTAGACCATTCTAAGCCTTTAGAATCCTCTCTTAACCATTCTACACTTGTTAGAACCTCCAAGGACTCATGCTACACCCGCGAAGTCCCTTGGGGACTCAAGCGTTGTTTAGGATCATTCTAATATTTCTTATAAGTCCTAGTACACATTCCTAGACCATTCTAAGCCTTTAGAATACTCTCTTAACCATTCTACACTTGTTAGAAACTCCAAGGACTCATGCTACACCCTCTACGTCCCTAGGGGTATCAAGTAATGTTTAGGATCATTCTAATGGTTCGTATAAGTCCTAATACACATTCCTAGACCATTCTAAACCATTAGAATACTCTCTTAACCATTCTACACTTGTTAGAACCTCCAAGGACTCATGCTACACCCGCTAAGTCCCTTGGGGACTCAAGCGTTGTTTAGGATCATTCTAATGTTTCTTATAAGTCCTAATACACATACCTAGACCATTCTAAGCCTTTAGGATACTCTCTTAACCATTCTGCACTTGTTAGAACCTCCAAGGACTGATGCTACACCCTCTACGTCCCTAGGGGTACCAAGCAATGTTTAGGATCATTTTAAAGGTTCGTATAAGTCCTAATACACAATCGTAGACCATTCAAAGCGTTTAGAATACTCTCTTAACCATTCTACACTTGTTAGAACCTCAAGGGACTCATGCTACACCCTCTACGTCCCTTAGGGTACCAAGCAATGTTTAGGATCATTCTAATGGTTCTTATAAGTCCTAATACACATTCCTAGACCATTCTAAGCCTTTAGAATACTCTCTTAACCATTCTACACTTGTTAGAATCTCCAAGGACTCATGCTAAACCCGCTACGACCCTTGAGGTACCAAGCATTGTTTAGGATCATTCTAAAGGTTCGTATAAGTCCTAATACACATTACTAGACCATTCTAAGCCTTTAGAATACTCTCTTAACCATTCTACACTTGTTAGAACCTCTAAGGACTCATGCTACACCCTCTACGTCCCTTGGGGACTCAAGCATTATTTAGGATCATTTTAATGTTTCTTATAAGTCCTAGTACACATTCCTAGACCATTCTAAGCCTTTAGAATACTCTCTTAACCATTCTACACTTGTTAGAACCTCCAAGGACTCATGCTACACCCTCTACGTCCCTAGGGGTACCAAGCAATGTTTAGGATCATTCTAAAGGTTCGTATAAGTCCCAATACACATTCCTAGACCATTCCAAGCCTTTAGAATACTCTCTTAACCATTCTACACTTATAAGAACCTCCAAGGACTCATGCTACACCCTCTACGTCCCTTGGGGACTCGAGCGTTGTTTAGGATCATTCTAATATTTCTTATAAGCCCTAGTACACATTCCTAGACCATTCTAAGCCTTTAGAATACTCTCTTAACCATTCTACACTTGTTAGAACCTCCAAGGACTCATGCTACACCCTCTACGTCCCTAGGGGTACCAAGCAATGTTTAGGATCATTCTAAATGTTCGTATAAGTCCTAATACACAATCCTAGACCATTCAAAGCCTTTAGAATACTCTCTTAACCATTCTACACTTGTTAGAACCTCAAGGGACTCATGCTACACCCTCTACGTCCCTTAGGGTACCAAGCAATGTTTAGGATCATTCTAATGGTTCTTATAAGTCCTAATACACATTCCTAGACCATTCTAAGCCTTTAGAATACTCTCTTAACCATTCTACACTTGTTAGAATCTCCAAGGACTCATGCTAAACCCGCTACGTCCCTTGAGGTACCAAGCATTGTTTAGGATCATTCTAAAGGTTCGTATAAGTCCTAATACACATTACTAGACCATTCTAAGCCTTTAGAATACTCTCTTAACCATTCTACACTTGTTAGAACCTCTAAGGACTCATGCTACACCCTCTACGTCCCTTGGGGACTCAAGCATTATTTAGGATCATTTTAATGTTTCTTATAAGTCCTAGTACACATTCCTAGACCATTCTAAGCCTTTAGAATACTCTCTTAACCATTCTACACTTGTTAGAACCTCCAAGGACTCATGCTACACCCTCTACGTCCCTAGGGGTACCAAGCAATGTTTAGGATCATTCTAAAGGTTCGTATAAGTCCTAATACACATTCCTAGACCATTCCAAGCCTTTAGAATACTCTCTTAACCATTCTACACTTATAAGAACCTCCAAGGACTCATGCTACACCGTCTACGTCCCTTGGGGACTCGAGCGTTGTTTAGGATCATTCTAATGGTACTTATAAGTCCTAATACACATTCCTAGACCATTCTAAGCCATTAGAATACTCTCCTAACCATTCTACACTTGTTAGAACCTCCAAGGACTCATGCTACACCCGCTAAGTCCCTTGGGGACTCAAGCATTGTTTAGGATCATTCTAATATTTCTTATAAGTCCTAGTACACATTCCTAGACCATTCTAAGCCTTTAGAATACTCTCTTAACCATTTTACACTTGTTAGAAACTCCAAGGACTCATGCTACACCCGCCAAGTCCCTTGGGGACTCAAGCGTTGTTTAGGATCATTCTAATATTTCTTATAAGTCCTAGTACACATTCCTAGACCATTCTAAGCCTTTAGAATACTCTCTTAACCATTCTACACTTGTTAGAACCTCCAAGGACTCATGCTACACCCTCTACGTCCCTAAGGGTACCAAGCAATCTTTAGGATCATTCTAAAGGTTCTTATAAGTCCTAATACACATTCCTAGACCATTCTAAGCCTTTAGAATACTCTCTTAACCATTCTACACTTTGTTAGAACCTCCAAGGACTCATGCTACACCCTCTACGTCCCTAGGGGTACCAAGCAATGTTTAGGATCATTCTAAAGGTTCGTATAAGTCCTAATACACATTCCTAGACCATTCATAGCCTTTAGAATACTCTCTTAACCATTCTACACTTGTTAGAAACTCCAAGGACTCATGCTACACCCGCCAAGTCCCTTGGGGACACAAGCGTTGTTTAGGATCATTCTAATATTTCTTATAAGTCCTAGTACACATTCCTAGACCATTCTAAGCCTTTAGAATACTCTCTTAACCATTCTACACTTGTTAGAACCTCCAAGGACTCATGCCGCACCCTCTACGTCCCTAGGGGTACCAAGCAATGTTTAGGATCATTCTAAAGGTTCTTATAAGTCCTAATACACATTCCTAGACCATTCTAAGCCTTTAGAATACTCTCTTAACCATTCTACACTTGTTAGAAACTCCAAGGACTCATGCTACACCCTCTACGTCCCTAGGGGTATCAAGTAATGTTTAGGATCATTCTAATGGTTCGTATAAGTCCTAATACACATTCCTAGACCATTCTAAACCATTAGAATACTCTCTTAACCATTCTACACTTGTTAGAACCTCCAAGGACTCATGCTACACCCGCTAAGTCCCTTGGGGACTCAAGCGTTGTTTAGGATCATTCTAATGTTTCTTATAAGTCCTAATACACATACCTAGACCATTCAAAGCCTTTAGAATACTCTCTTAACCATTCTACACTTGTTAGAACCTCAAGGGACTCATGCTACACCCTCTACGTCCCTTAGGGTACCAAGCAATGTTTAGGATCATTCTAATATTTCTTATAAGTCCTAGTACACATTCCTAGACCATTCTAAGCCTTTAGAATACTCTCTTAACCATTCTACACTTGTTAGAACCTCCAAGGACTCATGCTACACCCTCTACGTCCCTAAGGGTACCAAGCAATGTTTAGGATCATTCTAAAGGTTCTTATAAGTCCTAATACACATTCCTAGACCATTCTAAGCCTTTAGAATACTCTCTTAACCATTCTACACTTTGTTAGAACCTCCAAGGACTCATGCTACACCCTCTACGTCCCTAGGGGTACCAAGCAATGTTTAGGATCATTCTAAAGGTTCGTATAAGTCCTAATACACATTCCTAGACCATTCATAGCCTTTAGAATACTCTCCTAACCATTCTACACTTGTTAGAAACTCCAAGGACTCATGCTACACCCGCCAAGTCCCTTGGGGACACAAGCGTTGTTTAGGATCATTCTAATATTTCTTATAAGTCCTAGTACACATTCCTAGACCATTCTAAGCCTTTAGAATACTCTCTTAACCATTCTACACTTGTTAGAACCTCCAAGGACTCATGCCGCACCCTCTACGTCCCTAGGGGTACCAAGCAATGTTTAGGATCATTCTAAAGGTTCTTATAAGTCCTAATACACATTCCTAGACCATTCTAAGCCTTTAGAATACTCTCTTAACCATTCTACACTTGTTAGAAACTCCAAGGACTCATGCTACACCCTCTACGTCCCTAGGGGTATCAAGTAATGTTTAGGATCATTCTAATGGTTCGTATAAGTCCTAATACACATTCCTAGACCATTCTAAACCATTAGAATACTCTCTTAACCATTCTACACTTGTTAGAACCTCCAAGGACTCATGCTACACCCGCTAAGTCCCTTGGGGACTCAAGCGTTGTTTAGGATCATTCTAATGTTTCTTATAAGTCCTAATACACATACCTAGACCATTCTAAGCCTTTAGGATACTCTCTTAACCATTCTGCACTTGTTAGAACCTCCAAGGACTGATGCTACACCCTCTACGTCCCTAGGGGTACCAAGCAATGTTTAGGATCATTTTAAAGGTTCGTATAAGTCCTAATACACAATCGTAGACCATTCAAATCCTTTAGAATACTCTCTTAACCATTCTACACTTGTTAGAACCTCAAGGGACTCATGCTACACCCTCTACGTCCCTTGGGGACTCAAGCATTATTTAGGATCATTTTAATGTTTCTTATAAGTCCTAGTACACATTCCTAGACCATTCTAAGCCTTTAGAATACTCTCTTAACCATTCTACACTTGTTAGAACCTCCAAGGACTCATGCTACACCCTCTACGTCCCTAGGGGTACCAAGCAATGTTTAGGATCATTCTAAAGGTTCTTATAAGTCCCAATACACATTCCTAGACCATTCCAAGCCTTTAGAATACTCTCTTAACCATTCTACACTTATAAGAACCTCCAAGGACTCATGCTACACCCTCTACGTCCCTTGGGGACTCGAGCGTTGTTTAGGATCATTCTAATATTTCTTATAAGCCCTAGTACACATTCCTAGACCATTCTAAGCCTTTAGAATACTCTCTTAACCATTCTACACTTGTTAGAACCTCCAAGGACTCATGCTACACCCTCTACGTCCCTAGGGGTACCAAGCAATGTTTAGGATCATTCTAAATGTTCGTATAAGTCCTAATACACAATCCTAGACCATTCAAAGCCTTTAGAATACTCTCTTAACCATTCTACACTTGTTAGAACCTCAAGGGACTCATGCTACACCCTCTACGTCCCTTAGGGTACCAAGCAATGTTTAGGATCATTCTAATGGTTCTTATAAGTCCTAATACACATTCCTAGACCATTCTAAGCCTTTAGAATACTCTCTTAACCATTCTACACTTGTTAGAATCTCCAAGGACTCATGCTAAACCCGCTACGTCCCTTGAGGTACCAAGCATTGTTTAGGATCATTCTAAAGGTTCGTATAAGTCCTAATACACATTACTAGACCATTCTAAGCCTTTAGAATACTCTCTTAACCATTCTACACTTGTTAGAACCTCCAAGGACTCATGCTACACCCTCTACGTCCCTAGGGGTACCAAGCAATGTTTAGGATCATTCTAAAGGTTCTTATAAGTCCTAATACACATTCCTAGACCATTCTATGCCTTTAGAATACTCTCTTAACCATTCTACACTTGTTAGAACCTCCAAGGACTCATGCTACACCCTCTACGTCCCTAGGGGTACCAAGCAATGTTTAGGATCATTCTAAAGGTTCGTATAAGTCCTAATACACATTCCTAGACCATTCATAGCCTTTAGAATACTCTCTTAACCATTCTACACTTGTTAGAAACTCCAAGGACTCATGCTACACCCGCCAAGTCCCTTGGGGACTCAAGCGTTGTTTAGGATCATTCTAATATTTCTTATAAGCCCTAGTACACATTCCTAGACCATTCTAAGCCTTTAGAATACTCTCTTAACCATTCTACACTTGTTAGAACCTCCAAGGACTCATGCTACACCCTCTACGTCCCTAGGGGTACCAAGCAATGTTTAGGATCATTCTAAAGGTTCGTATAAGTCCTAATACACATTCCTAGACCATTCCAAGCCTTTAGAATACTCTCTTAACCATTCTACACTTATAAGAACCTCCAAGGACTCATGCTACACCCTCTACGTCCCTTGGGGACTCGAGCGTTGTTTAGGATCATTCTAATGGTACTTATAAGTCCTAATAAACATTTCTAGACCATTCTAAGCCATTAGAATACTCTCTTAACCATTCTACACTTGTTAGAACCTCCAAGGACTCATGCTACACCCGCTAAGTCCCTTGGGGACTCAAGCGTTGTTTAGGATCATTCTAATATTTCTTATAAGTCCTAGTACACATTCCTAGACCATTCTAAGCCTTTAGAATACTCTCTTAACCATTCTACACTTGTTAGAAACTCCAAGGACTCATGCTACACCCGCCAAGTCCCTTGGGGACTCAAGCGTTGTTTAGGATCATTCTAATATTTCTTATAAGTCCTAGTACACATTCCTAGACCATTCTAAGCCTTTAGAATACTCTCTTAACCATTCTACACTTGTTAGAATCTCCAAGGACTCATGCTAAACCCGCTACGTCCCTTGAGGTACCAAGCATTGTTTAGGATCATTCTAAAGGTTCGTATAAGTCCTAATACACATTACTAGACCATTCTAAGCCTTTAGAATACTCTCTTAACCATTCTACACTTGTTAGAACCTCTAAGGACTCATGCTACACCCTCTACGTCCCTTGGGGACTCATGCATTATTTAGGATCATTTTAATGTTTCTTATAAGTCCTAGTACACATTCCTAGACCATTCTAAGCCTTTAGAATACTCTCTTAACCATTCTACACTTGTTAGAACCTCCAAGGACTCATGCTACACCCTCTACGTTCCTAGGGGTACCAAGCAATGTTTAGGATCATTCTAAAGGTTCCTATAAGTCCTAATACACATTCCTAGACCATTCCAAGCCTTTAGAATAGTCTCTTAACCATTCTACACTTATAAGAACCTCCAAGGACTCATGCTACACCCTCTACGTCCCTTGGGGACTCGAGCGTTGTTTAGGATCATTCTAATGGTACTTATAATTCCTAATACACATTCCTAGACCATTCTAAGCCATTAGAATACTCTCTTAACCATTCTACACTTGTTAGAACCTCCAAGGACTCATGCTACACCCGCTAAGTCCCTTGGGGACTCAAGCGTTGTTTAGGATCATTCTAATGTTTCTTATAAGTCCTAATACACATTCCTAGACCATTCTAAGCCTTTAGGATACTCTCTTAACCATTCTGCACTTGTTTGAACCTCCAAGGACTCATGCTACACCCTCTACGTCCCTAGGGGTACCAAGCAATGTTTAGGATCATTCTAAAGGTTCGTATAAGTCCTAATACACATTCCTAGACCATTCATAGCCTTTAGAATACTCTCTTAACCATTCTACACTTGTTAGAAACTCCAAGGACTCATGCTACACCCGCCAAGTCCCTTGGGGACTCAAGCGTTGTTTAGGATCATTCTAATATTTCTTATACGTCCTAGTACACATTCCTAGACCATTCTAAGCCTTTAGAATACTCTCTTAACCATTCTACACTTGTTAGAACCTCCAAGGACTCATGCTACACCCTCTACGTCCCTAGGGGTACCAAACAATGTTTAGGATCATTCTAAAGGTTCTTATAAGTCCTAATACACATTCCTAGACCATTCTAAGCCTTTAGAATACTCTCTTAACCATTCTACACTTGTTAGAACCTCCAAGGACTCATGCTACACCCTCTACGTCTCTTAGGGTACCAAGTAATGTTTAGGATCATTCTAATGGTTCGTATAAGTCCTAATACACATTCCTAGACCATTCTAAACCATTAGAATACTCTCTTAACCATTCTACACTTGTTAGAACCTCCAAGGACTCATGCTACACCCTCTACGTCCCTTGGGGACTCAAGCGTTGTTTAGGATCATTCTAATATTTCTTATACGTCCTAGTACACATTCCTAGACCATTCTAAGCCTTTAGAATACTCTCTTAACCATTCTACACTTGTTAGAACCTCCAAGGACTCATGCTACACCCTCTACGTCCCTAGGGGTACCAAACAATGTTTAGGATCATTCTAATGTTTCTTATAAGTCCTAATACACATTCCTAGACCATTCTAAGCCTTTAGAATACTCTCTTAACCATTATACACTTGTTAGAATCTCCAAGGACTCATGCTAAACCCGCTACGTCCCTTGAGGTACCAAGCATTGTTTAGGATCATTCTAAAGGTTCGTATAAGTCCTAATACACATTACTAGACCATTCTAAGCCTTTAGAATACTCTCTTAACCGTTCTACACTTGTTAGAACCTCTAAGGACTCATGCTACACCCTCTACGTCCCTTGGGGACTCAAGCATTATTTAGGATCATTTTAATGTTTCTTATAAGTCCTAGTACACATTCCTAGACCATTCTAAGCCTTTAGAATACTCTCTTAACCATTCTACACTTGTTAGAACCTCCAAGGACTCATGCTACACCCTCTACGTCCCTAGGGGTACCAAGCAATGTTTAGGATCATTCTAAAGGTTCGTATAAGTCCTAATACACATTCCTAGACCATTCCAAGCCTTTAGAATACTCTCTTAACCATTCTACACTTATAAGAACCTCCAAGGACTCATGCTACACCCTCTACGTCCCTAGGGGTACCAAGCAATGTTTAGGATCATTCTAAAGGTTCGTATAAGTCCTAATACACATTCCTAGACCATTCATAGCCTTTAGAATACTCTCTTAACCATTCTACACTTGTTAGAAACTCCAAGGACTCATGCTACACCCGCCAAGTCCCTTGGGGACTCAAGCGTTGTTTAGGATCATTCTAATATTTCTTATAAGTCCTAGTACACATTCCTAGACCATTCTAAGCCTTTAGAATACTCTCTTAACCATTCTACACTTGTTAGAAACTCCAAGGACTCATGCTACACCCGCCAAGTCCCTTGGGGACTCAAGCGTTGTTTAGGATCATTCTAATATTTCTTATAAGTCCTAGTACACATTCCTAGACCATTCTAAGCCTTTAGAATACTCTCTTAACCATTCTACACTTGTTAGAACCTCCAAGGACTCATGCTACACCCTCTACGTCCCTAAGGGTACCAAGCAATGTTTAGGATCATTCTAAAGGTTCTTATAAGTCCTAATACACATTCCTAGACCATTCTAAGCCTTTAGAATACTCTCTTAACCATTCTACACTTGTTAGAACCTCCAAGGACTCATGCTACACCCTCTACGTCCCTAGGGGTACCAAGCAATGTTTAGGATCATTCTAAAGGTTCGTATAAGTCCTAATACACATTCCTAGACCATTCATAGCCTTTAGAATACTCTCTTAACCATTCTACACTTGTTAGAAACTCCAAGGACTCATGCTACACCCGCCAAGTCCCCTGGGGACTCAAGCGTTGTTTAGGATCATTCTAATATTTCTTATAAGCCCTAGTACACATTCCTAGACCATTCTAAGCCTTTAGAATACTCTCTTAACCATTCTACACTTGTTAGAACCTCCAAGGACTCATGCTACACCCTCTACGTCCCTAGGGGTACCAAGCAATGTTTAGGATCATTCTAATGGTTCGTATAAGTCCTAATACACATTCCTAGACCATTCCAAGCCTTTAGAATACTCTCTTAACCATTCTACACTTATAAGAACCTCCAAGGACTCATGCTACACCCTCTACGTCCCTTGGGGACTCGAGCGTTGTTTAGGATCATTCTAATGGTACTTATAAGTCCTAATACACATTCCTAGACCATTCTAAGCCATTAGAATACTCTCTTAACCATTCTACACTTGTTAGAACCTCCAAGGACTCATGCTACACCCGCTAAGTCCCTTGGGGACTCAAGCGTTGTTTAGGATCATTCTAATATTTCTTATAAGTCCTAGTACACATTCCTAGACCATTCTAAGCCTTTAGAATACTCTCTTAACCATTCTAAACTTGTTAGAAACTCCAAGGACTCATGCTACACCCGCCAAGTCCCTTGGGGACTCAAGCGTTGTTTAGGATCATTCTAATATTTCTTATAAGTCCTAGTACACATTCCTAGACCATTCTAAGCCTTTAGAATACTCTCTTAACCATTCTACACTTGTTAGAACCTCCAAGGACTCATGCTACACCCTCTACGTCCCTAGGGGTACCAAGCAATGTTTAGGATCATTCTAAAGGTTCTTATAAGTCCTAATACACATTCCTAGACCATTCTAAGCCTTTAGAATACTCTCTTAACCATTCTACACTTGTTAGAACCTCCAAGGACTCATGCTACACCCTCTACGTCCCTAGGGGTACCTAGCAATGTTTAGGATCATTCTAAAGGTTCGTATAAGTCCTAATACACATTCCCAGACCATTCATAGCCTTTAGAATACTCTCTTAACCATTCTACACTTGTTAGAAACTCCAAGGACTCATCCTACACCCGCCAAGTCCCTTGGGGACTCAAGCCTTGTTTAGGATCATTCTAATATTTCTTATAAGTCCTAGTACACATTCCTAGACCATACTAAGCCTTTAGAATACTCTCTTAACCATTCTACACTTGTTAGAACCTCCAAGGACTCATGCTACACCCTCTACGTCCCTAGGGGTACCAAGCAATGTTTAGGATCATTCTAAAGGTTCTTATAAGTCCTAATACACATTCCTAGACCATTCTAAGCCTTTAGAAAACTCTCTTAACCATTCTACACTTGTTAGAACCTCCAAGGACTCATGCTACACCCTCTACGTCCCTAGGGGTACCAAGCAATGTTTAGGATCATTCTAAAGGTTCGTATAAGTCCTAATACACATTCCTAGACCATTCATAGCCTTTAGAATACTCTCTTAACCATTCTACACTTGTTAGATACTCCAAGGACTCATGCTACACCCGCCAAGTCCCTTGGGGACTCAAGCGTTGTTTAGGATCATTCTAATATTTCTTATAAGCCCTAGTACACATTCCTAGACCATTCTAAGCCTTTAGAATACTCTCTTAACCATTCTACACTTGTTAGAACCTCCAAGGACTCATGCTACACCCTCTACGTCCCTAGGGGTACCAAGCAATGTTTAGGATCATTCTAAAGGTTCGTATAAGTCCTAATACACATTCCTAGACCATTCCAAGCCTTTAGAATACTCTCTTAACCATTCTACACTTTTAAGAACCTCCAAGGACTCATGCTACACCCTCTACGTCCCTAGGGGTACCAAGCAATGTTTAGGATCATTCTAAAGGTTCTTATAAGTCCTAATACACATTCCTAGACCATTCTAAGCCTTTAGAATACTCTCTTAACCATTCTACACTTGTTAGAACCTCCAAGGACTCATGCTACACCCTCTACGTCCCTAGGGGTACCTAGCAATGTTTAGGATCATTATAAAGGTTCGTATAAGTCCTAATACACATTCCCAGACCATTCATAGCCTTTAGAATACTCTCTTAACCATTCTACACTTGTTAGAAACTCCAAGGACTCATGCTACACCCGCCAAGTCCCTTGGGGACTCAAGCCTTGTTTAGGATCATTCTAATATTTCTTATAAGTCCTAGTACACATTCCTAGACCATACTAAGCCTTTAGAATACTCTCTTAACCATTCTACACTTGTTAGAACCTCCAAGCACTCATGCTACACCCTCTACGTCCCTAGGGGTACCAAGCAATGTTTAGGATCATTCTAAAGGTTCTTATAAGTCCTAATACACATTCCTAGACCATTCTAAGCCTTTAGAATACTCTCTTAACCATTCTACACTTGTTAGAACCTCCAAGGACTCATGCTACACCCTCTACGTCCCTAGGGGTACCAAGCAATGTTTAGGATCATTCTAAAGGTTCGTATAAGTCCTAATACACATTCCTAGACCATTCATAGCCTTTAGAATACTCTCTTAACCATTCTACACTTGTTAGAAACTCCAAGGACTCATGCTACACCCGCCAAGTCCCTTGGGGACTCAAGCGTTGTTTAGGATCATTCTAATATTTCTTATAAGTCCTACTACACATTCCTAGACCATTCTAAGCCTTTAGAATACTCTCTTAACCATTCTCCACTTGTTAGAACCTCCAAGGACTCATGCTACACCCTCTACGTCCCTAGGGGTACCAAGCAATGTTTAGGATCATTCTAAAGGTTCGTATAAGTCCTAATACACATTCCTAGACCATTCCAAGCCTTTAGAATACTCTCTTAACAATTCTACACTTATAAGAACCTCCAAGGACTCATGCTACACCCTCTACGTCCCTTGGGGACTCGAGCGTTGTTTAGGATCATTCTAATGGTACTTATAAGTCCTAATACACATTCCTAGACCATTCTAAGCCATTAGAATACTCTCTTAACCATTCTACACTTGTTAGAACCTCCAAGGACTCATGCTACACCCGCTAAGTCCCTTGGGGACTCAAGCGTTGTTTAGGATCATTCTAATATTTCTTATAAGTCCTAGTACACATTCCTAGACCATTCAAAGCCTTTAGAATACTCTCTTAACCATTCTACACTTGTTAGAACCTCAAGGGACTCATGCTACACCCTCTACGTCCCTTAGGGTACCAAGCAATGTTTAGGATCATTCTAATGGTTCTTATAAGTCCTAATACACATTCCTAGACCATTCTAAGCCTTTAGAATACTCTCTTAACCATTCTACACTTGTTAGAATCTCCAAGGACTCATGCTAAACCCGCTACGTCCCTTGAGGTACCAAGCATTATTTAGGATCATTCTAAAGGTTCGTATAAGTCCTAATACACATTCCTAGACCATTCTAAGCCTTTAGGATACTCTCTTAACCATTCTGCACTTGTTTCAACCTCCAAGGACTCATGCTACACCCTCTACGTCCCTAGAGGTACCAAGCAAAGTTTAGGATCATTCTAAAGGTTCGTATAAGTCCTAATACACATTCCTAGACCATTCATAGCCTTTAGAATACTCTCTTAACCATTCTACACTTGTTAGAAACTCCAAGGACTCATGCTACACCCGCCAAGTCCCTTGGGGACTCAAGCGTTGTTTAGGATCATTCTAATATTTCTTATAAGTCCTAGTACACATTCCTAGACCATTCTAAGCCTTTAGAATACTCTCTTAACCATTCTACACTTGTTAGAACCTCCAAGGACTCATGCTACACCCTCTACGTCCCTAGGGGTACCAAGCAATGTTTAGGATCATTCTAAAGGTTCTTATAAGTCCTAATACACATTCCTAGACCATTCTAAGCCTTTAGAATACTCTCTTAACCATTCTACACTTGTTAGAACCTCCAAGGACTCATGCTACACCCTCTACGTCCCTAGGGGTACCTAGCAATGTTTAGGATCATTCTAAAGGTTCGTATAAGTCCTAATACACATTCCCAGACCATTCATAGCCTTTAGAATACTCTCTTAACCATTCTACACTTGTTAGAAACTCCAAGGACTCATCCTACACCCACCAAGTCCCTTGGGGACTCAAGCCTTGTTTAGGATCATTCTAATATTTCTTATAAGTCCTAGTACACATTCCTAGACCATACTAAGCCTTTAGAATACTCTCTTAACCATTCTACACTTGTTAGAACCTCCAAGGACTCATGCTACACCCTCTACGTCCCTAGGGGTACCAAGCAATGTTTAGGATCATTCTAAAGGTTCTTATAAGTCCTAATACACATTCCTAGACCATTCTAAGCCTTTAGAATACTCTCTTAACCATTCTACACTTGTTAGAACCTCCAAGGACTCATGCTACACCCTCTACGTCCCTAGGGGTACCAAGCAATGTTTAGGATCATTCTAAAGGTTCGTATAAGTCCTAATACACATTCCTAGACCATTCATAGCCTTTAGAATACTCTCTTAACCATTCTACACTTGTTAGATACTCCAAGGACTCATGCTACACCCGCCAAGTCCCTTGGGGACTCAAGCGTTGTTTAGGATCATTCTAATATTTCTTATAAGCCCTAGTACACATTCCTAGACCATTCTAAGCCTTTAGAATACTCTCTTAACCATTCTACACTTGTTAGAACCTCCAAGGACTCATGCTACACCCTCTACGTCCCTAGGGGTACCAAGCAATGTTTAGGATCATTCTAAAGGTTCGTATAAGTCCTAATACACATTCCTAGACCATTCCAAGCCTTTAGAATACTCTCTTAACCATTCTACACTTTTAAGAACCTCCAAGGACTCATGCTACACCCTCTACGTCCCTAGGGGTACCAAGCAATGTTTAGGATCATTCTAAAGGTTCTTATAAGTCCTAATACACATTCCTAGACCATTCTAAGCCTTTAGAATACTCTCTTAACCATTCTACACTTGTTAGAACCTCCAAGGACTCATGCTACACCCTCTACGTCCCTAGGGGTACCTAGCAATGTTTAGGATCATTATAAAGGTTCGTATAAGTCCTAATACACATTCCCAGACCATTCATAGCCTTTAGAATACTCTCTTAACCATTCTACACTTGTTAGAAACTCCAAGGACTCATGCTACACCCGCCAAGTCCCTTGGGGACTCAAGCCTTGTTTAGGATCATTCTAATATTTCTTATAAGTCCTAGTACACATTCCTAGACCATACTAAGCCTTTAGAATACTCTCTTAACCATTCTACACTTGTTAGAACCTCCAAGGACTCATGCTACACCCTCTACGTCCCTAGGGGTACCAAGCAATGTTTAGGATCATTCTAAAGGTTCTTATAAGTCCTAATACACATTCCTAGACCATTCTAAGCCTTTAGAATACTCTCTTAACCATTCTACACTTGTTAGAACCTCCAAGGACTCATGCTACACCCTCTACGTCCCTAGGGGTACCAAGCAATGTTTAGGATCATTCTAAAGGTTCGTATAAGTCCTAATACACATTCCTAGACCATTCATAGCCTTTAGAATACTCTCTTAACCATTCTACACTTGTTAGAAACTCCAAGGACTCATGCTACACCCGCCAAGTCCCTTGGGGACTCAAGCGTTGTTTAGGATCATTCTAATATTTCTTATAAGTCCTACTACACATTCCTAGACCATTCTAAGCCTTTAGAATACTCTCTTAACCATTCTCCACTTGTTAGAACCTCCAAGGACTCATGCTACACCCTCTACGTCCCTAGGGGTACCAAGCAATGTTTAGGATCATTCTAAAGGTTCGTATAAGTCCTAATACACATTCCTAGACCATTCCAAGCCTTTAGAATACTCTCTTAACAATTCTACACTTATAAGAACCTCCAAGGACTCATGCTACACCCTCTACGTCCCTTGGGGACTCGAGCGTTGTTTAGGATCATTCTAATGGTACTTATAAGTCCTAATACACATTCCTAGACCATTCTAAGCCATTAGAATACTCGCTTAACCATTCTACACTTGTTAGAACCTCCAAGGACTCATGCTACACCCGCTAAGTCCCTTGGGGACTCAAGCGTTGTTTAGGATCATTCTAATATTTCTTATAAGTCCTAGTACACATTCCTAGACCATTCAAAGCCTTTAGAATACTCTCTTAACCATTCTACACTTGTTAGAACCTCAAGGGACTCATGCTACACCCTCTACGTCCCTTAGGGTACCAAGCAATGTTTAGGATCATTCTAATGGTTCTTATAAGTCCTAATACACATTCCTAGACCATTCTAAGCCTTTAGAATACTCTCTTAACCATTCTACACTTGTTAGAATCTCCAAGGACTCATGCTAAACCCGCTACGTCCCTTGAGGTACCAAGCATTATTTAGGATCATTCTAAAGGTTCGTATAAGTCCTAATACACATTCCTAGACCATTCTAAGCCTTTAGGATACTCTCTTAACCATTCTGCACTTGTTTGAACCTCCAAGGACTCATGCTACACCCTCTACGTCCCTAGAGGTACCAAGCAAAGTTTAGGATCATTCTAAAGGTTCGTATAAGTCCTAATACACATTCCTAGACCATTCATAGCCTTTAGAATACTCTCTTAACCATTCTACACTTGTTAGAAACTCCAAGGACTCATGCTACACCCGCCAAGTCCCTTGGGGACTCAAGCGTTGTTTAGGATCATTCTAATATTTCTTATAAGTCCTACTACACATTCCTAGACCATTCTAAGCCTTTAGAATACTCTCTTAACCATTCTCCACTTGTTAGAACCTCCAAGGACTCATGCTACACCCTCTACGTCCCTAGGGGTACCAAGCAATGTTTAGGATCATTCTAAAGGTTCGTATAAGTCCTAATACACATTCCTAGACCATTCCAAGCCTTTAGAATACTCTCTTAACAATTCTACACTTATAAGAACCTCCAAGGACTCATGCTACACCCTCTACGTCCCTTGGGGACTCGAGCGTTGTTTAGGATCATTCTAATGGTACTTATAAGTCCTAATACACATTCCTAGACCATTCTAAGCCATTAGAATACTCGCTTAACCATTCTACACTTGTTAGAACCTCCAAGGACTCATGCTACACCCGCTAAGTCCCTTGGGGACTCAAGCGTTGTTTAGGATCATTCTAATATTTCTTATAAGTCCTAGTACACATTCCTAGACCATTCAAAGCCTTTAGAATACTCTCTTAACCATTCTACACTTGTTAGAACCTCAAGGGACTCATGCTACACCCTCTACGTCCCTTAGGGTACCAAGCAATGTTTAGGATCATTCTAATGGTTCTTATAAGTCCTAATACACATTCCTAGACCATTCTAAGCCTTTAGAATACTCTCTTAACCATTCTACACTTGTTAGAATCTCCAAGGACTCATGCTAAACCCGCTACGTCCCTTGAGGTACCAAGCATTATTTAGGATCATTCTAAAGGTTCGTATAAGTCCTAATACACATTCCTAGACCATTCTAAGCCTTTAGGATACTCTCTTAACCATTCTGCACTTGTTTGAACCTCCAAGGACTCATGCTACACCCTCTACGTCCCTAGAGGTACCAAGCAAAGTTTAGGATCATTCTAAAGGTTCGTATAAGTCCTAATACACATTCCTAGACCATTCATAGCCTTTAGAATACTCTCTTAACCATTCTACACTTGTTAGAAACTCCAAGGACTCATGCTACACCGGCCAAGTCCCTTGGGGACTCCAGCGTTGTTTAGGATCATTCTAATATTTCTTATAAGTCCTAGTACACATTCCTAGACCATTCTAAGCCTTTAGAATACTCTCTTAACCATTCTACACTTGTTAGAACCTCCAAGGACTCATGCTACACCCTCTACGTCCCTAGGGGTACCAAGCAATGTTTAGGATCATTCTAAAGGTTCGTATAAGTCCTAATACACATTCCTAGACCATTCATAGCCTTTAGAATACTCTCTTAACCATTCTACACTTGTTAGAAACTCCAAGGACTCATGCTACACCGGCCAAGTCCCTTGGGGACTCCAGCGTTGTTTAGGATCATTCTAATATTTCTTATAAGCCCTAGTACACATTCCTAGACCATTCTAAGCCTTTAGAATACTCTCTTAACCATTCTACACTTGTTAGAACCTCCAAGGACTCATGCTACACCCTCTACGTCCCTAGGGGTACCAAGCAATGTTTAGGATCATTCTAAAGGTTCGTATAAGTCCTAATACACATTCCTAGACCATTCATAGCCTTTAGAATACTCTCTTAACCATTCTACACTTGTTAGAAACTCCAAGGACTCATGCTACACCCGCCAAGTCCCTTGGGGACTCAAGCGATGTTTAGGATCATTCTAATATTTCTTATAAGTCCTAGTACACATTCCTAGACCATTCTAACCCTTTAGAATACTCTCTTAACCATTCTACACTTGTTAGAACCTCCAAGGACTCATGCTACACCCTCTACGTCCCTTGGGGACTCAAGCGTTGTTTAGGATCATTCTAATGGTACTTATAAGTCCTAGTACACATTCCTAGACCATTCTAAGCCTTTAGAATACTCTCTTAACCATTCTACACTTGTTAGAACCTCCAAGGACTCATGCTACACCCTCTACGTCCCTAGGGGTACCAAGCAATGTTTAGGATCATTCTAAAGGTTCTTATAAGTCCTAATACACATTCCTAGACCATTCTAAGCCTTTAGAATACTCTCTTAACCATTCTACACTTGTTAGAACCTCCAAGGACTCATGCTACACCCTCTACGTCCCTAGGGGTACCAAGCAATGTTTAGGATCATTCTAAAGGTTCGTATAAGTCCTAATACACATTCCTAGACCATTCATAGCCTTTAGAATACTCTCTTAACCATTCTACACTTGTTAGAAACTCCAAGGACTCATGCTACACCGGCCAAGTCCCTTGGGGACTCCAGCGTTGTTTAGGATCATTCTAATATTTCTTATAAGTCCTAGTACACATTCCTAGACCATTCTAAGCCTTTAGAATACTCTCTTAACCATTCTACACTTGTTAGAACCTCCAAGGACTCATGCTACACCCTCTACGTCCCTAGGGGTACCAAGCAATGTTTTTGATCATTCTAAAGGTTCTTATAAGTCCTAATACACATTCCTAGACCATTCTAAGCCTTTAGAATACTCTCTTAACCATTCTACACTTGTTAGAACCTCCAAGGACTCATGCTACACCCTCTACGTCCCTAGGGGTACCAAGCAATGTTTAGGATCATTCTAAAGGTTCGTATAAGTCCTAATACACATTCCTAGACCATTCTAAGCCTTTAGAATACTCTCTTAACCATTCTACACATGTTAGAACCTCCAAGGACTCATGCTACACCCTCTACGTCCCTAGGGGTACCAAGCAATGTTTTGGATCATTCTAAAGGTTCTTATAAGTCCTAATACACATTCCTAGACCATTCTAAGCCTTTAGAATACTCTCTTAACCATTCTACACTTGTTAGAACCTCCAAGGACTCATGCTACACCCTCTACGTCCCTAGGGGTACCAAGCAATGTTTAGGATCATTCTAAAGGTTCTTATAAGTCCTAATACACATTCCTAGACCATTCTAAGCCTTTAGAATACTCTCTTAACCATTCTACACTTGTTAGAACCTCCAAGGACTCATGCTACACCCTCTACGTCCCTTAGGGTACCAAGCAATGTTTAGGATTATTCTAATGGTTCGTATAAGTCCTAATACACATTCCTAGACCATTCTAAGCCATTAGAATACTCTCTTAACCATTCTACACTTGTTAGAACCTCCAAGGACTCATGCTACACCCGCGAAGTCCCTTGGGGACTCAAGCGTTGTTTAGGATCATTCTAATATTTCTTATAAGTCCTAGTACACATTCCTAGACCATTCTAAGCCTTTAGAATACTCTCTTAACCATTCTACTCTTGTTAGAACCTCCAAGGACTCATGCTACACCCTCTACGTCCCTTGGGGACTCAAGCGTTGTTTAGGATCATTCTAATGGTACTTATAAGTCCTAATACACATTCCTAGACCATTCTAAACCATTAGAATACTCTCTTAACCATTCTGCACTTGTTAGAACCTCCAAGGACTCATGCTACACCCTCTACGTCCCTAGGGGTACCAAGCAATGTTTAGGATCATTCTAAAGGTTCGTATAAGACCTAATACACATTCCTAGACCATTCAGAGCCTTTAGAATACTCTCTTAACCATTCTACACTTGTTAGAACCTCAGAGGACTCATGTTACACCCGCCAAGTCCCTTGGGGACTCAAGCGTTGTTTAGGATCATTCTAATATTTCTTATAAGTCCTAGTACACATTCCTAGACCATTCTAAGCCTTTAGAATACTCTCTTAACCATTCTACACTTGTCAGAACCTCCAAGGACTCATGCTACACCCTCTACTTTCCTTGGGGACTCAAGCATTGTTTAGGATCATTCTAATGTTTGTATAAGTCCTAGTACACATTCCTAGACCATTCTAAGCCTTTAAAATACTTTGTTAACCATTCTACACTTGTTAGAACCTCCAAGGACTCATGCTACACCCTCTACGTCCCTAGGGGTACCAAGCAATGTTTAGGATCATTCTAAAGGTTCGTATAAGTCCTAATACACATTCCTAGACCATTCATAGCCTTTAGAATACTCTCTTAACCATTCTACACTTGTTAGAACCTCAGAGGACTCATGCTACACCCGCCAAGTCCCTTGGGGACTCAAGCGTTGTTTAGGATCATTCTGATATTTCTTATAAGTCCTAGTACACATTCCTAGACCATTCTAAGCCTTTAGAATACTCTCTTAACCATTCTACACTTGTTAGAACCTCCAAGGACTCATGTTACACCCTCTACGTCCGTAGGGGTACCAAGCAATGTTTTGGATCATTCTAAAGGTTCTTATAAGTCCTAATACACATTCCTAGACCATTCTAAGCCTTTAGAATACTCTCTTAACCATTCTACACTTGTTAGAACCTCCAAGGACTCATGCTACACCCTCTACGTCCCTAGGGGTACCAAGCAATGTTTAGGATCATTCTAAAGGTTCTTATAAGTCCTAATACACATTCCTAGACCATTCTAAGCCTTTAGAATACTCTCTTAACCATTCTACACTTGTTAGAACCTCCAAGGACTCATGCTAAACCCTCTACGTCCCTTAGGGTACCAAGCAATGTTTAGGATTATTCTAATGGTTCGTATAAGTCCTAATACACATTCCTAGACCATTCTAAGCCATTAGAATACTCTCTTAACCATTCTACACTTGTTAGAACCTCCAAGGACTCATGCTACACCCGCGAAGTCCCTTGGGGACTCAAGCGTTGTTTAGGATCATTCTAATATATCTTATAAGTCCTAGTACACATTCCTAGACCATTCTAACCCTTTAGAATACTCTCTTAACCATTCTACACTTGTTAGAACCTCCAAGGACTCATGCTACACCCTCTACGTCCCTAGGGGTACCAAGCAATGTTTAGGATCATTCTAAAGGTTCTTATAAGTCCTAATACACATTCCTAGACCATTCTAAGCCTTTAGAATACTCTCTTAACCATTCTACACTTGTTAGAACCTCCAAGGACTCATGCTACACCCTCTACGTCCCTAGGGGTACCAAGCAATGTTTAGGATCATTCTAAAGGTTCGTATAAGTCCTAATACACATTCCTAGACCATTCATAGCCTTTAGAATACTCTCTTAACCATTCTACACTTGTTAGAACCTCAGAGGACTCATGCTACACCCGCCAAGTCCCTTGGGGACTCAAGCGTTGTTTAGGATCATTCTGATATTTCTTATAAGTCCTAGTACACATTCCTAGACCATTCTAAGCCTTTAGAATACTCTCTTAACCATTCTACACTTGTTAGAACCTCCAAGGACTCATGTTACACCCTCTACGTCCGTAGGGGTACCAAGCAATGTTTTGGATCATTCTAAAGGTTTTTATAAGTCCTAATACACATTCCTAGACCATTCTAAGCCTTTAGAATACTCTCTTAACCATTCTACACTTGTTAGAACCTCCAAGGACTCATGCTACACCCGCGAAGTCCCTTGGGGACTCAAGCGTTGTTTAGGATCATTCTAATATTTCTTATAAGTCCTAGTACACATTCCTAGACCATTCTAACCCTTTAGAATACTCTCTTAACCATTCTACACATGTTAGAACCTCCAAGGACTCATGCTACACCCTCTACGTCCCTAGGGGTACCAAGCAATGTTTAGGATCATTCTAAAGGTTCTTATAAATCCTAATACACATTCCTAGACCATTCTAAGCCTTTAGAATAATCTCTTAACCATTCTACACTTGTTAGAACCTCCAAGGACTCATGCTACACCCTCTACGTCCCTAGGGGTACCAAGCAATGTTTAGGATGATTCTAAAGGTTCGTATAAGTCCTAATACACATTCCAAGACCATTCATAGCCTTTAGAATACTCTCTTAACCATTCTACACTTGTTAGAAACGCCAAGGACTCTTGCTACACCCGCCAAGTCCCTTGGGGACTCAAGCGTTGTTTAGGATCATTCTAATATTTCTTATAAGTCCTAGTACACATTCCTAGACCATTCTAAGCCTTTAGAATACTCTCTTAACCATTCTACACTTGTTAGAACCTCCAAGGACTCATGCTACACCCTCTACGTCCCTAGGGGTACCAAGCAATGTTTAGGATCATTCTAAAGGTTCTTATAAGTCCTAATACACATTCCTAGACCATTCTACGCCTTTAGAATACTCTCTTAACCATTCTACACTTGTTAGAACCTCCAAGGACTCATGCTACACCCTCTACGTCCCTAGGGGTACCAAGCAATGTTTAGGATCATTCTAAAGGTTCGTATAAGTCATAATACACATTCCTAGACCATTCATAGCCTTTAGAATACTCTCTTAACCATTCTACACTTGTTAGAACCTCCAAGGACTCTTGTTACACCCTCTACGTCCGTAGGGGTACCAAGCAATGTTTAGGATCATTCTAAAGGTTCGTATAAGTCCTAATACACATTCCTAGACCATTCATAGCCTTTAGAATACTCTCTTAACCATTCTACAATTGTTAGAAACTCCAAGGACTCATGCTACACCCGCCAAGTCCCTTGGGGACTCAAGCGTTGTTTAGGATCATTCTAATATTTCTTATAAGTCCTAGTACACATTCCTAGACCATTCTAAGCCTTTAGAATACTCTCTTAACCATTCTACACTTGTTAGAACCTCCAAGGACTCATGCTACACCCTCTACGTCCCTAGGGGTACCAAGCAATGTTTAGGATCATTCTAAAGGTTCTTATAAGTCCTAATACACATTCCTAGACCATTCTAAGCCTTTAGAATACTCTCTTAACCATTCTACACTTGTTAGAACCTCCAAGGACTCATGCTACACCCTCTACGTCCCTAGGGGTACCAAGCAATGTTTAGGATCATTCTCAAGGTTCTTATAAGTCCTAATACACATTCCTAGACCATTCTAAGCCTTTAGAATACTCTCTTAACCATTCTACACTTGTTAGAACCTCCAAGGACTCATGCTACACCCTCTACGTCCCTTAGGGTACCAAGCAATGTTTAGGATTATTCTAATGGTTCGTATAAGTCCTAATACACATTCCTAGACCATTCTAAGCCATTAGAATACTCTCTTAACCATTCTACACTTGTTAGAACCTCCAAGGACTCATGCTACACCCGCGAAGTCCCTTGGGGACTCAAGCGTTGTTTAGGATCATTCTAATATTTCTTATACGTCCTAGTACACATTCCTAGACCATTCTAAGCCTTTAGAATACTCTCTTAACCATTCTACACTTGTTAGAACCTCCAAGGACTCATGCTACACCCTCTACGTCCCTTGGGGACTCAAGCGTTGTTAAGGATCATTCTAATGGTACTTATAAGTCCTAATACACATTCCTAGATCATTCTAAACCATTAGAATACTCTCTTAACCATTCTGCACTTGTTAGAACCTCCAAGGACTCATTCTACACCCTCTACGTCCCTAGGGGTACCAAGCAATGTTTAGGATCATTCTAAAGGTTCGTATAAGTCCTAATACACATTCCTAGACCATTCAGAGCCTTTAGAATACTCTCTTAACCATTCTACACTTGTTAGAACCTCAGAGGACTCATGCTACACCCGCCAAGTCCCTTGGGGACTCAAGCGTTGTTTAGGATCATTCTGATATTTCTTATAAGTCCTAGTACACATTCCTAGACCATTCTAAGCCTTTAGAATACTCTCTTAACCATTCTACACTTGTTAGAACCTCCAAGGACTCATGGTACACCCTCTACGTCCGTTGGGGACTCAAGCATTGTTTAGGATCATTCTAATGGTTATTATAAGTCCTATTACACATTCCTAGACCATTCTAAGCCTTTAGAATACTCTCTTAACCATTCTACACTTGTTATAACCTCCAAGGACTCATGCTACACCCTCTACGTCCCTAGGGGTTAAAAGCAAGGTTTAATATCATTCTAAAGGTTCGTATAAGTCCTAATACACATTCCTAGACCATTCCAAGCCTTTAGAATACTCTCTTAACCATTCTACACTTGTTATAACCTCCAAGGACTCATGCTACACCCGCTAAGTCCCTTGGGGACTCAAGCGTTGTTTAGGATCATTTTAATGTTTCTTATAAGTCCTAGTACACATTCGTAGACCATTCTAAGCCTTTAGAATACTCTCTTAACCATTCTACACTTGTTAGAACCTCCAAGGACTCATGCTACACCCTCTACGTCCCTAGGGGTACCAAGCAATGTTTAGGATCATTCTAAAGGTTCGTACATGTCCTAATACACATTCCTAAACCATTCCAAGCCTTTAGAATACTCTCTTAACCAT
Source organism: Crotalaria pallida (assembly GCA_037953625.1). NCBI lineage: Eukaryota > Viridiplantae > Streptophyta > Magnoliopsida > Fabales > Fabaceae > Crotalaria > Crotalaria pallida. The sequence continues at coordinate 58,224,629 of CM075655.1, read as the reverse complement.
TCTACACTTGTTAGAACCTCCAAGGACTCGTGCTACACCCGCTAAGTCCGTTGGGGACTCAAGCATTCTACACTTGTTAAGAATACTCTCTTAACCATTCTAGACCATTCTTATAAGTCCTAATACACATTCCAAGACCATTCTAAGCCTTTAGAATACTCTCTTAACCATTCTACACTTGTTAGAACCTCAAGGACTCATGCTACACACTCTACTTTCCTTGGGGACTCAAGCATTGTTTAGGATCATTCTAATGTTTGTATAAGTCCTAATACACATTCCTAGACCATTCTAAGCCTTTAGAATACTTTTTTAACCATTCTACACTTGTTAGAACCTCCAAGGACTCATGCTACACCTCTACGTCCCTAGGGGTACCAAGCAATGTTTAGGATCATTCTAAAGGTTCTTATAAGTCCTAATACACATTCCTAGACCATTCTAAGCCTTTAGAATACTCTCTTAACCATTCTACACTTGTTAGAACCTCCAAGGACTCATGCTACACCCTCTACATCCCTTAGGGTACCAAGCAATGTTTAGGATCATTCTAATGGTTCGTATAAGTCCTAATACACATTCCTAGACCATTCTAAGCCATTAGAATACTCTCTTAACCATTCTACACTTGTTAGAACCTCCAAGGACTCATGCTACATCCTCTATGTCCCTTGGGGACTCATTCATTGTTTAGGATCATTCTAATGTTTCTTATCAGTCCTAATAAACATTCCTAGACCATTCTAAGCATTTAGAATACTCTCTTAACCATTCTACACTTGTTAGAACCTCCAAGGACTCATGCTACACCCTCTACGTCCCTAGGGGTTCCAAGCAAGGTTTAATATCATTCTAAAGGTTCGTATAAGTCCTAATACACATTCCTAGACCATTCAAAGCCTTTAGAATACTCTCTTAACCATTCTACACTTGTTAGAACCTCCAAGGACTCATGCTACACCCTCTACGTCCCTTGGGGTACCAAACAATGTTTAGGATCATTCCAAAGGTTCGTACAAGTCCTAATACACATTCCTAGACCATTCAAACCCTTTAGAATACTCTCTTAACCATTCTGCACTTGTTAGAACCTCCAAGGACTCATGCTACACCCTCTACATCCCTAGGGGTACCAAGCAGTGTTTAGGATCATTCTAAAGGTTCGTATAAGTCCTAATACACATTCCTAGACCATTCAAAGCCTTTAGAATACTCTCTTAACCATTCTACACTTGTCTGAACCTCCAAGGACTCATGCTACACCCTCTACGTCCCTTGGGGACTCAAGCACTGTTTAGGATCATTCTAATGGTACTTATAAGTCCAAATACACATTCCTAGACCATTCAAAGCCTTTAGAATACTCTCTTAACCATTCTACACTTGTTAGAACCTCCAAGGACTCGTGCTACACCCTCTACGTCCCTTGGGGTACCAAACAATGTTTAGGATCATTCCAAAGGTTCGTATAAGTCCTAATACACATTCCTAGACCATTCAAAGCCTTTAGAATACTCTCTTAACCATTCTACACTTGTTAGAACCTCCAAGGACTCATGCTACACCCTCTACGTCCCTAGGGGTACCAAGCAATGTTTAGGATCATTCTAAAGGTTCGTACATGTCCTAATACACATTCCTAAACCATTCCAAGCCTTTAGAATACTCTCTTAACCATTCTACACTTGTTAGAACCTCCAAGGACTCGTGCTACACCCGCTAAGTCCGTTGGGGACTCAAGCATTCTACACTTGTTAAGAATACTCTCTTAACCATTCTAGACCATTCTTATAAGTCCTAATACACATTCCTAGACCATTCTAAGCCTTTAGAATACTCTCTTAACCATTCTACACTTGTTAGAACCTCAAGGACTCATGCTACACACTCTACTTTCCTTGGGGACTCAAGCATTGTTTAGGATCATTCTAATGTTTGTATAAGTCCTAATACACATTCCTAGACCATTCTAAGCCTTTAGAATACTTTTTTAACCATTCTACACTTGTTAGAACCTCCAAGGACTCATGCTACACCTCTACGTCCCTAGGGGTACCAAGCAATGTTTAGGATCATTCTAAAGGTTCTTATAAGTCCTAATACACATTCCTTGACCATTCTAAGCCTTTAGAATACTCTCTTAACCATTCTACACTTGTTAGAAACTCCAAGGACTCATGCTACACCCTCTACGTCCCTTAGGGTACCAAGCAATGTTTAGGATTATTCTAATGGTTCGTATAAGTCCTAATACACATTCCTAGACCATTCTAAGCCATTAGAATACTCTCTTAACCATTCTACACTTGTTAGAACCTCCAAGGACTCATGCTACACCCGCGAAGTCCCTTGGGGACTCAAGCGTTGTTTAGGATCATTCTAATATTTCTTATAAGTCCTAGTACACATTCCTAGACCATTCTAAGCCTTTAGAATACTCTCTTAACCATTCTACACTTGTTAGAACCTCCAAGGACTCATGCTACACCCTCTACGTCCCTTGGGGACTCAAGCGTTGTTAAGGATCACTCTAATGGTACTTATAAGTCCTAATACACATTCCTAGACCATTCTAAACCATTAGAATACTCTCTTAACCATTCTGCACTTGTTAGAACCTCCAAGGACTCATGCTACACCCTCTACGTCCCTAGGGGTACCAAGCAATGTTTAGGATCATTCTAAAGGTTCGTATAAGTCCTAATACACATTCCTAGACCATTCAGAGCCTTTAGAATACTCTCTTAACCATTCTACACTTGTTAGAACCTCAGAGGACTCATGCTACACCCGCCAAGTCCCTTGGGGACTCAAGCGTTGTTTAGGATCATTCTGATATTTCTTATAAGTCCTAGTACACATTCCTAGACCATTCTAAGCCTTTAGAATACTCTCTTAACCATTCTACACTTGTTAGAACCTCCAAGGACTCATGTTACACCCTCTACGTCCGTAGGGGTACCAAGCAATGTTTAGTATCATTCTAAAGGTTCGTATAAGTCCTAATACACATTCCTAGACCATTCCAAGCCTTTAGAATACTCTCTTAACCATTCTACACTTGTTATAACCTCCAAGGACTCATGCTACACACGCTAAGTCCCTTGGGGACTCAAGCGTTGTTTAGGATCATTTTAATGTTTCTTATAAGTCCTAGTACACATTCGTAGACCATTCTAAGCCTTTAGAATACTCTCTTAACCATTCTACACTTGTTAGAACCTCCAAGGACTCATGCTACACCCTCTACATCCCTAGGGGTACCAAGCAATGTTTAGGATCATTCTAAAGGTTCGTACATGTCCTAATACACATTCCTAAACCATTCCAAGCCTTTAGAATACTCTCTTAACCATTCTACACTTGTTAGAACCACCAAGGACTCGTGCTACACCCGCTAAGTCCGTTGGGGACTCAAGCATTCTACACTTGTTAAGAATACTCTCTTAACCATTCTAGACCATTCTTATAAGTCCTAATACACATTCCTAGACCATTCTAAGCCTTTAGAATACTCTCTTAACCATTCTACACTTGTTAGAACCTCAAGGACTCATGCTACACACTCTACTTTCCTTGGGGACTCAAGCATTGTTTAGGATCATTCTAATGTTTGTATAAGTCCTAATACACATTCCTAGACCATTCTATGCCTTTAGAATACTTTTTTAACCATTCTACACTTGTTAGAACCTCCAAGGACTCATGCTACACCTCTACGTCCCTAGGGGTACCAAGCAATGTTTAGGATCATTCTAAAGGTTCTTATAAGTCCTAATACACATTCCTAGACCATTCTAAGCCTTTAGAATACTCTCTTAACCATTCTACACTTGTTAGAACCTCCAAGGACTCATGCTACACCCTCTACGTCCCTTAGGGTACCAAGCAATGTTTAGGATTATTCTAATGGTTCGTATAAGTCCTAATACACATTCCTAGACCATTCTAAGCCATTAGAATACTCTCTAAACCATTCTACACTTGTTAGAACCTCCAAGGACTCATGCTACACCCGCGAAGTCCCTTGGGGACTCAAGCGTTGTTTAGGATCATTCTAATGTTTCTTATAAGTCCTAGTACACATTCCTAGACCATTCTAAGCCTTTAGAATACTCTCTTAACCATTCTACACTTGTTAGAACCTTCAAGGACTCATGCTACACCCTCTACGTCCCTTGGGGACTCAAGCGTTGTTAAGGATCATTCTAATGGTACTTATAAGTCCTAATACACATTCCTAGACCATTCTAAACCATTAGAATACTCTCTTAACCATTCTGCACTTGTTAGAACCTCCAAGGACTCATGCTACACCCTCTACGTCCCTAGGGGTACCAAGCAATGTTTAGGATCATTCTAAAGGTTCGTATAAGTCCTAATACACATTCCTAGACCATTCAGAGCCTTTAGAATACTCTCTTAACCATTCTACACTTTTTAGAACCTCAGAGGACTCATGCTACACCAGTCAAGTCCCTTGGGGACTCAAGCGTTGTTTAGGATCATTCTGATATTTCTTATAAGTCCTAGTACACATTCCTAGACCATTCTAAGCCTTTAGAATACTCTCTTAACCATTCTACACTTGTTAGAACCTCCAAGGACTCATGTTACACCCTCTACGTCCGTAGGGGTACCAAGCAATGTTTAGTATCATTCTAAAGGTTCGTATAAGTCCTAATACACATTCCTAGACCATTCCAAGCCTTTAGAATACTCTCTTAACCATTCTACACTTGTTATAACCTCCAAGGACTCATGCTACACACGCTAAGTCCCTTGGGGACTCAAGCGTTGTTTAGGATCATTTTAATGTTTCTTATAAGTCCTAGTACACATTCGTAGACCATTCTAAGCCTTTAGAATACTCTCTTAACCATTCTACACTTGTCTGAACCTCCAAGGACTCATGCTACACCCTCTACGTCCCTTGGGGACTCAAGCACTGTTTAGGATCATTCTAATGGTACTTATAAGTCCTAATACACATTCCTAAATCATTCCAAGCCTTTAGAATACTCTCTTAACCATTCTACACTTGTTAGAACCTCCAAGGACTCGTGCTACACCCGCTAAGTCCGTTGGGGACTCAAGCATTCTACACTTGTTAAGAATACTCTCTTAACCATTCTAGACCATTCTTATAAGTCCTAATACACATTCCTAGACCATTCTAAGCCTTTAGAATACTCTCTTAACCATTCTACACTTGTTAGAACCTCAAGGACTCATGCTACACACTCTACTTTCCTTGGGGACTCAAGCATTGTTTAGGATCATTCTAATGTTTGTATAAGTCCTAATACACATTCCTAGACCATTCTAAGCCTTTAGAATACTTTTTTAACCATTCTACACTTGTTAGAACCTCCAAGGACTCATGCTACACCTCTACGTCCCTAGGGGTACCAAGCAATGTTTAGGATCATTCTAAAGGTTCTTATAAGTCCTAATACACATTCCTAGACCATTCTAAGCCTTTAGAATACTCTCTTAACCATTCTACATTTGTTAGAACCTCCAAGGACTCATGTTACACCCTCTACTTTCCTTGGGGACTCAAGCATTGTTTAGGATCATTCTAATGTTTGTATAAGTCCTAGTACACATTCCTAGACCATTCTAAGCCTTTAAAATACTTTGTTAACCATTCTACACTTGTTAGAACCTCCAAGGACTCATGCTACACCCTCTACGTCCCTAGGGGTACCAAGCAATGTTTAGGATCATTCTAAAGGTTCGTATAAGTCCTAATACACATTCCTAGACCATTCATAGCCTTTAGAATACTCTCTTAACCATTCTACACTTGTTAGAACCTCAGAGGACTCATGCTACACCCGCCATGTCCCTTGGGGACTCAAGCGTTGTTTAGGATCATTCTGATATTTCTTATAAGTCCTAGTACACATTCCTAGACCATTCTAAGCCTTTAGAATACTCTCTTAACCATTCTACACTTGTTAGAACCTCCAAGGACTCATGTTACACCCTCTACGTCCGTAGGGGTACCAAGCAATGTTTAGGATCATTCTAAAGGTTCGTATAAGTCCTAATACACATTCCTAGACCATTCATAGCCTTTAGAATACTCTCTTAACCATTCTACACTTGTTAGAAACTCCATGGACTCATGCTACACCCGCCAAGTCCCTTGGGGACTCAAGCGTTGTTTAGGATCATTTAATATTTCTTATAAGTCCTAGTACACATTCCTAGACCATTCTAAGCCTTTAGAATACTCTCTTAACCATTCTACACTTGTTAGAACCTCCGAGGACTCATGCTACACCCTCTACGTCCCTTGGGGACTCAAGCGTTGTTTAGGATCATTCTAATGGTAATTATAAGTCCTAATACACATTCCTAGACCATTCTAAACCATTAGAATATCTCTTAACCATTCTGCACTTGTTAGAACCTCCAAGGACTCATGCTACACCCTCTACGTCCCTAGGGGTACCAAGCAATGTTTAGGATCATTCTAAAGGTTCGTATAAGTCCTAATACACATTCCTAGACCATTCAGAGCCTTTAGAATACTCTCTTAACCATTCTACACTTGTTAGAACCTCAGAGGACTCATGCTACACCCGCCAAGTCCCTTGGGGACTCAAGCGTTGTTTAGGATCATTCTAATATTTCTTATAAGTCCTAGTACACATTCCTTGACCATTCTAAGCCTTTAGAATACTCTCTTAACCATTCTACACTTGTCAGAACCTCCAAGGACTCATGCTACACCCTCTACTTTCCTTGGGGACTCAAGCATTGTTTAGGATCATTCTAATGTTTGTATAAGTCCTAGTACACATTCCTAGACCATTCTAAGCCTTTAAAATACTTTGTTAACCATTCTACACTTGTTAGAACCTCCAAGGACTCATGCTACACCCTCTACGTCCCTAGGGGTACCAAGCAATGTTTAGGATCATTCTAAAGGTTCGTATAAGTCCTAATACACATTCCTAGACCATTCATAGCCTTTAGAATACTCTCTTAACCATTCTACACTTGTTAGAACCTCAGAGGACTCATGCTACACCCGCCATGTCCCTTGGGGACTCAAGCGTTGTTTAGGATCATTCTGATATTTCTTATAAGTCCTAGTACACATTCCTAGACCATTCTAAGCCTTTAGAATACTCTCTTAACCATTCTACACTTGTTAGAACCTCCAAGGACTCATGTTACACCCTCTACGTCCGTAGGGGTACCAAGCAATGTTTAGGATCATTCTAAAGGTTCGTATAAGTCCTAATACACATTCCTAGACCATTCATAGCCTTTAGAATACTCTCTTAACCATTCTACACTTGTTAGAAACTCCAAGGACTCATGCTACACCCGCCAAGTCCCTTGGGGACTCAAGCATTGTTTAGGATCATTCTAATATTTCTTATAAGTCCTAGTACACATTCCTAGACCATTCTAAGCCTTTAGAATACTCTCTTAACCATTCTACACTTGTTAGAACCTCCGAGGACTCATGCTACACCCTCTACGTCCCTTGGGGACTCAAGCGTTGTTTAGGATCATTCTAATGGTACTTATAAGTCCTAATACACATTCCTAGACCATTCTAAACCATTAGAATACTCTCTTAACCATTCTGCACTTGTTAGAACCTCCAAGGACTCATGCTACACCCTCTACGTCCCTAGGGGTACCAAGCAATGTTTAGGATCATTCTAAAGGTTCGTATAAGTCCTAATACACATTCCTAGACCATTCTAAGCCTTTAGAATACTCTCTTAACCATTCTACACTTGTTAGAACCTCCAAGGACTCATGTTACACCCTCTACGTCCGTAGGGGTACCAAGCAAAGTTTAGGATCATTCTAAAGGTTCGTATAAGTCCTAATACACATTCCTAGACCATTCTAAGCCTTTAGAATACTCTCTTAACCATTCTACACTTGTTAGAACCTCCAAGGACTCATGCTACACCCTCTACGTCCCTTAGGGTACCAAGCAATGTTTAGGATCATTCTAAAGGTTCTTATAAGTCCTAATACACATTCCTAGACCATTCTAAGCCTTTAGAATACTCTCTTAACCATTCTACACTTGTTAGAACCTCCAAGGACTCATGCTACACCCTCTACGTCCCTTAGGGTACCAAGCAATGTTTAGGATTATTCTAATGGTTCGTATAAGTCCTAATACACATTCCTAGACCATTCTAAGCCTTTAGAATACTCTCTTAACCATTCTACACTTGTTAGAACCTCCAAGGACTCATGCTATACCCTCTACGTCCCTAGGGGTACCAAGCAATGTTTAGGATCATTCTAAAGGTTCTTATAAGTCCTAATACACATTCCTAGACCATTCTAAGCCTTTAGAATACTCTCTTAACCATTCTACACTTGTTAGAACCTCCAAGGACTCATGCTACACCCTCTACGTCCCTAGGGGTACCAAGCAATGTTTAGGATCATTCTAAAGGTTCTTATAAGTCCTAATACACATTCCTAGACCATTCTAAGCCTTTAGAATACTCTCTTAACCATTCTACACTTGTTAGAACCTCCAAGGACTCATGCTACACCCTCTACGTCCCTTAGGGTACCAAGCAATGTTTAGGATTATTCTAATGGTTCATATAAGTCCTAATACACATTCCTAGACCATTCTAAGCCTTTAGAATACTCTCTTAACCATTCTGCACTTTTTAGAACCTCCAAGGACTCATGCTACACCCTCTACGTCCCTAGGGGTACCAAGCAATGTTTAGGATCATTCTAAAGGTTCGTATAAGTCCTAATACACATTCCTAGACCATTCATAGCCTTTAGAATACTCTCTTAACCATTCTACACTTGTTAGAACCTCAAAGGACTCATGCTACACCCGCCAAGTCCCTTGGGGACTCAAGCGTTGTTTAGGATCATTCTAATATTTCTTATAAGTCCTAGTACACATTCCTAGACCATTCTAAACCTTTAGAATACTCTCTTAACCATTCTACACTTGTCAGAACCTCCAAGGACTCATGCTACACCCTCTACTTTCCTTGGGGACTCAAGCATTGTTTAGGATCATTCTAATGTTTGTATAAGTCCTAGTACACATTCCTAGACCATTCTAAGCCTTTAAAATACTTTGTTAACCATTCTACACTTGTTAGAACCTCCAAGGACTCATGCTACACCCTCTACGTCCCTAGGGGTACCAAGCAATGTTTAGGATCATTCTAAAGGTTCGTATAAGTCCTAATACACATTCCTAGACCATTCATAGCCTTTAGAATACTCTCTTAACCATTCTACACTTGTTAGAACCTCAGAGGACTCATGCTACACCCGCCATGTCCCTTGGGGACTCAAGCGTTGTTTAGGATCATTCTGATATTTCTTATAAGTCCTAGTACACATTCCTAGACCATTCTAAGCCTTTAGAATACTCTCTTAACCATTCTACACTTGTTAGAACCTCCAAGGACTCATGTTACACCCTCTACGTCCGTAGGGGTACCAAGCAATGTTTAGGATCATTCTAAAGGTTCGTATAAGTCCTAATACACATTCCTAGACCATTCATAGCCTTTAGAATACTCTCTTAACCATTCTACACTTGTTAGAAACTCCAAGGACTCATGCTACACCCGCCAAGTCCCTTGGGGACTCAAGCGTTGTTTAGGATCATTCTAATATTTCTTATAAGTCCTAGTACACATTCCTAGACCATTCTAAGCCTTTAGAATACTCTCTTAACCATTCTACACTTGTTAGAACCTCCGAGGACTCATGCTACACCCTCTACGTCCCTTGGGGACTCAAGCGTTGTTTAGGATCATTCTAATGGTAATTATAAGTCCTAATACACATTCCTAGACCATTCTAAACCATTAGAATACTCTCTTAACCATTCTGCACTTGTTAGAACCTCCAAGGACTCATGCTACACCCTCTACGTCCCTAGGGGTACCAAGCAATGTTTAGGATCATTCTAAAGGTTTGTATAAGTCCTAATACACAATCCTAGACCATTCAGAGCCTTTAGAATACTCTCTTAAGCATTCTACACTTGTTAGAACCTCAGAGGACTCATGCTACACCCGCCAAGTCCCTTGGGGACTCAAGCGTTGTTTAGGATCATTCTAATATTTCTTATAAGTCCTAGTACACATTCCTAGACCATTCTAAGCCTTTAGAATACTCTCTTAACCATTCTACACTTGTCAGAACCTCCAAGGACTCATGCTACACCCTCTACTTTCCTTGGGGACTCAAGCATTGTTTAGGATCATTCTAATGTTTGTATAAGTCCTAGTACACATTCCTAGACCATTCTAAGCCTTTAAAATACTTTGTTAACCATTCTACACTTGTTAGAACCTCCAAGGACTCGTGCTACACCCTCTACGTCCCTAGGGGTACCAAGCAATGTTTAGGATCATTCTAAAGGTTCGTATAAGTCCTAATACACATTCCTAGACCATTCATAGCCTTTAGAATACTCTCTTAACCATTCTACACTTGTTAGAACCTCAGAGGACTCATGCTACACCCGCCATGTCCCTTGGGGACTCAAGCGTTGTTTAGGATCATTCTGATATTTCTTATAAGTCCTAGTACACATTCCTAGACCATTCTAAGCCTTTAGAATACTCTCTTAACCATTCTACACTTGTTAGAACCTCCAAGGACTCAATGTACACCCTCTACGTCCGTAGGGGTACCAAGCAATGTTTAGGATCATTCTAAAGGTTCGTATAAGTCCTAATACACATTCCTAGACCATTCATAGCCTTTAGAATACTCTCTTAACCATTCTACACTTGTTAGAAACTCCAAGGACTCATGCTACACCCGCCAAGTCCCTTGGGGACTCAAGCATTGTTTAGGATCATTCTAATATTTCTTATAAGTCCTAGTACACATTCCTAGACCATTCTAAGCCTTTAGAATACTCTCTTAACCATTCTACACTTGTTAGAACCTCCGAGGACTCATGCTACACCCTCTACGTCCCTTGGGGACTCAAGCGTTGTTTAGGATCATTCTAATGGTACTTATAAGTCCTAATACACATTCCTAGACCATTCTAAACCATTAGAATACTCTCTTAACCATTCTGCACTTGTTAGAACCTCCAAGGACTCATGCTACACCCTCTACGTCCCTAGGGGTACCAAGCAATGTTTAGGATCATTCTAAAGGTTCGTATAAGTCCTAATACACAATCCTAGACCATTCAGAGCCTTTAGAATACTCTCTTAACCATTCTACACTTGTTAGAACCTCCAAGGACTCATGTTACACCCTCTACGTCCGTAGGGGTACCAAGCAAAGTTTAGGATCATTCTAAAGGTTCGTATAAGTCCTAATACACATTCCTAGACCATTCTAAGCCTTTAGAATACTCTCTTAACCATTCTACACTTGTTAGAACCTCCAAGGACTCATGCTACACCCTCTACGTCCCTTAGGGTACCAAGCAATGTTTAGGATCATTCTAAAGGTTCTTATAAGTCCTAATACACATTCCTAGACCATTCTAAGCCTTTAGAATACTCTCTTAACCATTCTACACTTGTTAGAACCTCCAAGGACTCATGCTACACCCTCTACGTCCCTAGGGGTACCAAGCAATGTTTAGGATCATTCTAAAGGTTCTTATAAGTCCTAATACACATTCCTAGACCATTCTAAGCCTTTAGAATACTCTCTTAACCATTCTACACTTGTTAGAACCTCCAAGGACTCATGCTACACCCTCTACGTCCCTTAGGGTACCAAGCAATGTTTAGGATCATTCTAAAGGTTCTTATAAGTCCTAATACACATTCCTAGACCATTCTAAGCCTTTAGAATACTCTCTTAACCATTCTACACTTGTTAGAACCTCCAAGGACTCATGCTACACCCTCTACGTCCCTTAGGGTACCAAGCAATGTATAGGATTATTCTAATGGTTCGTATAAGTCCTAATACACATTCCTAGACCATTCTAAGCCTTTAGAATACTCTCTTAACCATTCTACACTTGTTAGAACCTCCAAGGACTCATGCTATACCCTCTACGTCCCTAGGGGTACCAAGCAATGTTTAGGATCATTCTAAAGGTTCTTATAAGTCCTAATACACATTCCTAGACCATTCTAAGCCTTTAGAATACTCTCTTAACCATTCTACACTTGTTAGAACCTCCAAGGACTAATGCTACACCCGCCAAGTCCCTTGGGGACTCAAGCATTGTTTAGGATCATTCTAATATTTCTTATAAGTCCTAGTACACATTCCTAGACCATTCTAAGCCTTTAGAATACTCTCTTAACCATTCTACACTTGTTAGAACCTCCGAGGACTCATGCTACACCCTCTACGTCCCTTGGGGACTCAAGCGTTGTTTAGGATCATTCTAATGGTACTTATAAGTCCTAATACACATTCCTAGACCATTCTAAACCATTAGAATACTCTCTTAACCATTCTGCACTTGTTAGAACCTCCAAGGACTCATGCTACACCCTCTACGTCCCTAGGGGTACCAAGCAATGTTTAGGATCATTCTAAAGGTTCGTATAAGTCCTAATACACAATCCTAGACCATTCAGAGCCTTTAGAATACTCTCTTAACCATTCTACACTTGTTAGAACCTCCAAGGACTCATGTTACACCCTCTACGTCCGTAGGGGTACCAAGCAAAGTTTAGGATCATTCTAAAGGTTCGTATAAGTCCTAATACACATTCCTAGACCATTCTAAGCCTTTAGAATACTCTCTTAACCATTCTACACTTGTTAGAACCTCCAAGGACTCATGCTACACCCTCTACGTCCCTTAGGGTACCAAGCAATGTTTAGGATCATTCTAAAGGTTCTTATAAGTCCTAATACACATTCCTAGACCATTCTAAGCCTTTAGAATACTCTCTTAACCATTCTACACTTGTTAGAACCTCCAAGGACTCATGCTACACCCTCTACGTCCCTTAGGGTACCAAGCAATGTTTAGGATTATTCTAATGGTTCGTATAAGTCCTAATACACATTCCTAGACCATTCTAAGCCTTTAGAATACTCTCTTAACCATTCTACACTTGTTAGAACCTCCAAGGACTCATGCTATACCCTCTACGTCCCTAGGGGTACCAAGCAATGTTTAGGATCATTCTAAAGGTTCTTATAAGTCCTAATACACATTCCTAGACCATTCTAAGCCTTTAGAATACTCTCTTAACCATTCTACACTTGTTAGAACCTCCAAGGACTCATGCTACACCCTCTACGTCCCTAGGGGTACCAAGCAATGTTTAGGATCATTCTAAAGGTTCTTATAAGTCCTAATACACATTCCTAGACCATTCTAAGCCTTTAGAATGCTCTCTTAACCATTCTACACTTGTTAGAACCTTCAAGGACTCATGCTACACCCTCTACGTCCCTTAGGGTACCAAGCAATGTTTAGGATCATTCTAAAGGTTCTTATAAGTCCTAATACACATTCCTAGACCATTCTAAGCCTTTAGAATACTCTCTTAACCATTCTACACTTGTTAGAACCTCCAAGGACTCATGCTACACCCTCTACGTCCCTTAGGGTACCAAGCAATGTTTAGGATTATTCTAATGGTTCGTATAAGTCCTAATACACATTCCTAGACCATTCTAAGCCTTTAGAATACTCTCTTAACCATTCTACACTTGTTAGAACCTCCAAGGACTCATGCTATACCCTCTACGTCCCTAGGGGTACCAAGCAATGTTTAGGATCATTCTAAAGGTTCTTATAAGTCCTAATACACATTCCTAGACCATTCTAAGCCTTTAGAATACTCTCTTAACCATTCTACACTTGTTAGAACCTCCAAGGACTCATGCTACACCCGCCAAGTCCCTTGGGGACTCAAGCATTGTTTAGGATCATTCTAATATTTCTTATAAGTCCTAGTACACATTCCTAGACCATTCTAAGCCTTTAGAATACTCTCTTAACCATTCTACACTTGTTAGAACCTCCGAGGACTCATGCTACACCCTCTACGTCCCTTGGGGACTCAAGCGTTGTTTAGGATCATTCTAATGGTAATTATAAGTCCTAATACACATCCCTAGACTATTCTAAACCATTAGAATACTCTCTTAACCATTCTGCACTTGTTAGAACCTCCAAGGACTCATGCTACACCCTCTACGTCCCTAGGGGTACCAAGCAATGTTTAGGATCATTCTAAAGGTTCGTATAAGTCCTAATACACAATCCTAGACCATTCAGAGCCTTTAGAATACTCTCTTAACCATTCTACACTTGTTAGAACCTCCAAGGACTCATGTTACACCCTCTACGTCCGTAGGGGTACCAAGCAAAGTTTAGGATCATTCTAAAGGTTCGTATAAGTCCTAATACACATTCCTAGACCATTCTAAGCCTTTAGAATACTCTCTTAACCATTCTACACTTGTTAGAACCTCCAAGGACTCATGCTACACCCTCTACGTCCCTTAGGGTACCAAGCAATGTTTAGGATCATTCTAAAGGTTCTTATAAGTCCTAATACACATTCCTAGACCATTCTAAGCCTTTAGAATACTCTCTTAACCATTCTACACTTGTTAGAACCTCCAAGGACTCATGCTACACCCTCTACGTCCCTTAGGGTACCAAGCAATGTTTAGGATTATTCTAATGGTACTTATAAGTCCTAATACACATTCCTAGACCATTCTAAACCATTAGAATACTTTATTAACCATTCTACACTTGTTAGAACCTCCAAGGACTCATGCTACACCCGCTAAGTCCCTAGGGGTACCAAGCAATGTTTAGGATCATTCTAAAGGTTCTTATAAGTCCTAATACACATTCCTAGACCATTCTAAGCCTTTAGAATACTCTCTTAACCATTCTACACTTGTTAGAACCTCCAAGGACTCATGCTACACCCTCTACGTCCCTAGGGGTACCAAGCAATGTTTAGGATCATTCTAAAGGTTCTTATAAGTCCTAATACACATTCCTAGACCATTCTAAGCCTTTAGAATACTCTCTTAACCATTCTACACTTGTTAGAACCTCCAAGGACTCATGCTACACCCTCTACGTCCCTTAGGGTACCAAGCAATGTTTAGGATTATTCTAATGGTTCGTATAAGTCCTAGTACACATTCCTAGACCATTCTAAGCCTTTAGAATACTCTCTTAACCATTCTACACTTGTTAGAACCTCCAAGGACTCATGCTATACCCTCTACGTCCCTAGGGGTACCAAGCAATGTTTAGGATCATTCTAAAGGTTCTTATAAGTCCTAATACACATTCCTAGACCATTCTAAGCCTTTAGAATACTCTCTTAACCATTCTACACTTGTTAGAACCTCCAAGGACTCATGCTATACCCTCTACGTCCCTAGGGGTACCAAGCAATGTTTAGGATCATTCTAAAGGTTCTTATAAGTCCTAATACACATTCCTAGACCATTCTAAGCCTTTAGAATACTCTCTTAACCATTCTACACTTGTTAGAACCTCCAAGGACTCATGCTACACCCTCTACATCCTTTAGGGTACCAAGCAATGTTTAGGATCATTCTAATGGTTCGTATAAGTCCTAATACACATTCCTAGACCATTCTAAGCCATTAGAATACTCTCTGAACTATTCTATACTTGTCAGAACCTCCAAGGACTCATGCTACATCCTCTATGTCCCTTGGGGACTCATGCATTTTTTAGGAACATTCTAATGTTTCTTATCAGTCCTAATACACATTCCTAGACCATTCTAAGCCTTTAGAATACTCTCTTAACCATTCTACACTTGTTAGAACCTCCAAGGACTCATGCTACACCCTCTACTTCCCTAGGGGTACCAAGCAATGTTTAGGATCATTCTAATGTTTCGTATAAGTCCTAATACACATTCCTAGACCATTCAAAGCCTTTAGAATATTCTTTTAACCATTCTACACTTGTTAGAACCTCCAAGGATTCATGCTACACCCTCTACGTCCCTTCGGGTACCAAGCAATGTTTAGGATCATTCTAAAGGTTCTTATAAGTCCTAATACACATTCCTAGACCATTCTAAGCCTTTAGAATACTCTCTTAACCATTCTACACTTGTTAGAACCTCCAAGGACTCATGCTACACCCTCTACGTCCCTTAGGGTACCAAGTAATGTTTAGGATCATTCTAATGGTACTTATAAGTCCTAATACACATTCCTAGACCATTCTAAACCATTAGAATACTTTATTAACCATTCTACACTTGTTAGAACCTCCAAGGACTCATGCTACACCCGCTAAGTCCCTTGGGGACTCAAGCGTTGTTTAGGATCATTCTAATCTTTCTTATAAGTCTTAATACACATTCCTAGACCATTCTATGCCTTTAGAATACTCTCTTAACCATTTTGCACTTGTTAGAACCTCCAAGGACTCATGTTACACCCTCTACGTCCCTTGGGGACTCAAGCGTTGTTTAGGATCATTTTAATGTTTCTTATAAGTCCTAGTACACATTCGTAGACCATTCTAAGCCTTTAGAATACTCTCTTAACCATTCTACACTTGTTAGAACCTCCAAGGACTCATGCTACATCCTCTACGTCCCTAGGGGTACCAAGCAATGTTTAGGATCATTCTAAAGGTTCGTACAAGTCCTAATACACATTCCTAGACCATTCCAAGCCTTTAGAATACTCTCTTAAACATTCTACACTTGTCAGAACCTCCAAGGACTCATGCTACACCCTCTACGTCCCTTGGGGACTCAAGCGTTGTTTAGGATCATTCTAATGGTACTTATAAGTCCTAATACACATTCCTAGACCATTCTAAGCCTTTAGAATACTCTCTTAACCATTCTACACTTGTTAGAACTTCTAAGGACTCATGCTACACCCTCTACTTTCCTTGGGGACTCAAGCATTGTTTGGGATCATTCTAATGTTTCTTATAAGTCCTAATACACATTCCTAGACCATTCTAAGCCTTTAGAATACTCTCCTAAACATTCTACACTTGTTAGAACCTCCAAGAACTCATGCAACACCCTCTACGTCCCTAGGGGTACCAAGAAATGTTTAGGATCATTCTAAAGGTTCTTATAAGTCCTAATACACATTCCTAGACCATTATAAGCCTTTAGAATACTCTCTTAACCATTCTACACTTGTTAGAACCTCCAAGGACTCATGCTACACCCTCTACGTCGCTTGGGGACTCTAGCATTGTTTAGGATCATTCAAATGGTTCTTATAAGTCCTAATACACATTCCTAGACCATTCTAAGCCTTTAGAATGCTCTCTTAACCATTCCACACTTGTTAGAACCTCACAGGACTCATGCTACACACTCTACGTCCCTTGGGGTACCATGCAATGTTTAGGATCATTCTAATGGTTATTACAAGTCCTAATACACATTCCTAGACCATTCTAAGCCTTTAGAATACTCTCTTAACCATTCCACACTTGTTAGAACCTCCAAGGACTCATGCTACACCCTCTACGTCCCTAGGGGACTCAAGCATTGTTTAGGATCATTCTAATGGTTCTTATAAGTCCTAATACACATTCCTGGACCATTCTAAGCCTTTAGAATACTCTCTTAACCATTCTACAATTGTTAGAACCTCACAGGACTCATGCTACACAGTCTACGTCCCTTGGCGTACCATGCAATGTTTAGGATGATTCTAATGGTTCTTATAAGTCCTAATACACATTCCTAGACCATTCTACGCCTTTAGAATACTCTTTTAACCATTCTACACTTGTTAGAACCTCCAAGGACACATGCTACCCCCTCTATGTCCGTTGGGGATTCATGTAACGTTTAGGATCATTTTAATGGTTCTTATATGTCCTAATACACATTCCTAGACCATTCTACGCCTTTAGATTACTCTCTTAACCATTCTACACTTGTTAGAACCTCCAAGGACTCATGCTACACCCTCTATGTCCCTTGGGGACTCAAGTAATTTTTAGGATCATTCTAATAGTTCTTATAAGTTGTAATACACATTCCTAGACCATTCTAAGCCTTTAGAATACTCTCTTAACCATTCGACACTTGTTAGAACCTCTAAGGACTCAGGCTACACCCTCTACGTCCCTTGGGGACTCAAGCATTGTTTAGGATCATTCTAATGGTTATTATAAGTCCTAATACACTTTCTGAGACCATTCTAAGCCTTTAGAATACTCTCTTAACCATTCTACAATTGATAGAACCTCCAAGGACTCATGCTAGACCCTCTACGTCCCTTGGGGAATCAAGCATTGTTTAGGATCATTCTAATGGTTCTTATAAGTCGTAATACACATTCCTAGACCATTCTAAGCCTTTAGAATACTCTCTTAACCATTCTACACTTGTTAGAACCTCCAAGGACTCATGCTACACCCTGTACGTCCCTTGGGGACTCAAGCATTCTTTAGGATCATGCTAATGGTTCTTATAAGTCCTAATACACATTCCTAGACCATTCTAAGCCTTTAGAATACTCTCTTAACTATTCGACACTTGTTAGAACCTCCAAGGACTCAGGCCAGACCCTTTATGTCCCTTGGGAAATCAAGCATTGTTTAGGATCATTCTAATGGTTCTTATAAGTCCAAATACACATTCCTAGACCATTCTAAGCCTTTAGAATACTCTCTTAACCATTCTACACTTTTTAGAACCTCACAGGACTCATGCAACACACTCTACGTCCCTTGGGGTACCATGCAATGTTTAGGATGATTCTAATGGTTATTATAAGTCCTAATACACATTCCTAGACCATTCTAATCCATTAGAATACTCTCTCAACCATTCTACACTTGTTAGAACCTCCAAGGACTCATGCTACACCCTCTACGTCCCTTGGGGTACCACGCAATGTTTAGGATCATTCTAATGGTTATTATAAGTCCTAATACACATTCCTAGACCATTCTAATCCATTAGAATACTCTCTTAACCATTCTACACTTGTTAGAACCTCGAAGGACTCATGCTACACCCTCTACGTCCCATGGGGACTCAAGCATTGTTTAGGATCATTCTAATGGTTATTATAAGTCCTAATACACATTCCGAGACCATTCTAAGCCTTTAGAATACTCTCTTAACCATTCTACAATTGTTAGAACCTGCAAGGACTCATGCTAGACCCTCTACGTCCCTTGGGGAAACAAGCATTGTTTAGGATCATTCTAATGGTTCTTATAAGTCCTAATACACATTCCTAGACCATTCTAAGCCTTTAGAATACTCTCTTAACCATTCTACACTTTTTAGAACCTCACAGGACTCATGCTACACACTCTACGTCCCTTGGGGTACCATGCAATGTTTAGGATGATTCTAATGGTTATTATAAGTCCTAATACACATTCCTAGACCATTCTAATCCATTAGAATACTCTCTTAACCATTCTACACTTGTTAGAACCTCCAAGGACTCATGCTACACCCTCTACGTCCCTTGGGGTCTCAAGCATTGTTTAGGATCATTCTAATGGTTATTATAAGTCCTAATACACATTCCGAGACCATTCTAAGCCTTTAGAATACTCTCTTAACCATTCTACAATTGTTAGAACCTCCAAGGACTTATGCTAGACCCTCTACGTCCCTTGGGGAAACAAGCATTGTATAGGATTATTCTAATGGTTCTTATAAGTCCTAATACACATTCCTAGACCATTCTAAGCCTTTAGAATACTCTCTTAACCATTCTACACTTTTTAGAACCTCACAGGACTCATGCTACACACTCTACGTCCCTTGGGGTACCATGCAATGTTTAGGATGATTCTAATGGTTATTATAAGTCCTAATACACATTCCTAGACCATTCTAATCCATTAGAATACTCTCTTAACCATTCTACACTTGTTAGAACCTCCAAGGACTCATGCTACACCCTCTACGTCCCTTGGGGACTCAAGCATTGTTTAGGATCATTCTAGTGGTTATTATAAGTCCTAATACACATTCCGAGACCATTCTAAGCCTTTAGAATACTCTCTTAACCATTCTACATTTGTTAGAACCTCCAAGCACTCATGCTAGACCCTCTACGTCCCTTGGGGAAACAAGCATTGTTTAGGATCATTCTAATGGTTCTTATAAGTCCTAATACACATTCCTAGACCATTCTAAGCCTTTAGAATACTCTCTTAACCATTCTACACTTGTTAGAACCTCCAAGGACTCATGTTACACCCTCTCCGTCCCATGGGGAGTCAAGCATTGTTTAGGATCATGCTAATGGTTCTTATAAGTCCTAATACACATTCCTTGACCATTCTAAGCCTTTAGAATGCTCTCTTAACCATTCTACACTTGTTAGAACCTCCAAGGACTCAGGTCAGACCCTCTACGTCCCTTGGGAAATCAAGCATTGTTTAGGATCATTCAAATGGTTCTTATAAGTCCTAATACACATTCCTAGACCATTCTAAGCCTTTAGAATACTATCTTAACCATTCTACACTTTTTAGAACCTCACAGGACTCATGCTACACACTCTACGTCCCTTGGGGTACCATGCAATGTTTAGGATGATTCTAATGGTTATTATAAGTCCAAATACATATTCCTAGACCATTCTAAGCCATTAGAATACTCTCTTAACCATACTACACTTGTTAGAACCTCCAAGGACTCATGCTACACCCTCTACGTCCCTTGGGGTACCACGCAATGTTTAGGATCATTCTAATGGTTATTATAAGTCCTAATACACATTCCTAGACCATTCTAAGCCTTTAGAATACTCTCTTAACCATTCTACACTTGTTAGAACCTCCAAGGACTCATGCTACACCCTCTACGTCCCTTGGGGACTCAAGCATTGTTTAGGATCATTCTAATGGTTATTATAAGTCCTAATACACATTCTGAGACCATTCTAAGCCTTTAGAATACTCTCTTAACCATTCTACAATTGTTAGAACCTCCAAGGACTCATGCTAGACCGTCTACGTCCCTTGGGGAAACAAGCATTGTTTAGGATCATTCTAATGGTTCTTATAAGTCCTAATACACATTCCTAGACCATTCTAAGCCTTTAGAATACTCTCTTAACCATTCTACACTTGTTAGAACCACCAAGGACTCATGCTACACCCTCTCCGTCCCATGGGGACTCAAGCATTGTTTAGGATCATGCTAATGGTTCTTATAAGTCCTAATACACATTCCTAGACCATTCTAAGCCTTTAGAATACTCTCTTAACCATTCTACACTTGTTAGAACCTCCAAGGACTCAGGTCAGACCCTCTACGTCCCTTGGGAAATCAAGCATTGTTTAGGATCATTCTAATGGTTCTTATAAGTCCTAATACACATTCCTAGACCATTCTAAACATTTAGATGACTCTATTAACCATTCTACACTTCTTAGAACATCCAAGGACTCATGCTACACCTTCTTCGTCCCTTGGGGTACCAAGCATTGTTTAGGATAATTCTAAAGGTTTGTATATGTCCTAACTCACATTCCTAGACCATTCTAAGCCTTTAAAATACTCACTTAACCATTCTACACTTATTAGAACCTCCAAGGACTCATGCTACACCCTCTACGTCCCTTGGGGACTCAAGCATTGTTTAGGATCATTCTAATGGTTCTTATAAGTCCTAATACACATTCCTAGACCATTCTAAGCTTTTAGAATACTCTCTTAACCATTCTACACTTGTTAGAACCTCCAAGGACTCATGCTACACCCTCTATGTCCCTTGGGGACTCAAGGAATTTTTAGGATCATTCTAATAGTTCTTATAAGTCGTAATACAAATTCCTAGACCATTCTAAGCCTTTAGAATACTCTCTTAACCATTCTACACTTGTTAGAACCTCCAAGGACTCATGCTACACACTCTACGTCCCTTGGGGTACCATGCAATGTTTAGGATGATTCTAATGGTTATTATAAGTCCTAATACACATTCCTAGACCATTCTAAGCCTTTAGAATACTCTCTTAACCATTCAACACTTGTTAGAACCTGACAGGACTCATGTTACACACTCTACGTCCCTTGGGGACTCAAACATTGTTTAGGATCATTCTAATGGTTATTACAAGTCCTAATACACATTCCTAGACCATTCTAAGCCTTTAGAATACTCTCATAACCATTCCACACTTGTTAGAACCTCCAAGGACTCATGCTACACCCTCTACGTCCCTTGGGGACTCAAGCATTGTTTAGGATCATTCTAATGGTTCTTATAAGTCCTAATACACATTCCTAGACCATTCTAAACATTTAGATGACTCTATTAACCATTCTACACTTCTTAGAACCTCCTAGGACTCATGCTACAACTTCTTCGTCCCTTGGGGTACCAAGCATTGTTTAGGATAATTCTAAAGGTTCGTATATGTCCTAACTCACATTCCTAGACCATTCTAAGCCTTTAGAATACTCTCTTAACTATTCTACAATTGTTAGAACCTCCTAGGACTCATGCTACACCCTCTATGTCCCTTGGGGACTCAAGTAATTTTTAGGATCATTCTAATAGTTCTTATAAGTGGTAATACAAATTCCTAGACCATTCTAAGCCTTTAGAATACTCTCTTAACCATTCTACACTTGTAAGAACCTCCAAGGACTCATGCTACACCCTCTATGTCCCTTGGGGACTCAAGTAATTTTTAGGATCATTCTAATAGTTCTTATAAGTCGTAATACAAATTCCTAGACCATTCTAATCCTTTAGAATACTCTCTTAACCATTCTACACTTGTTAGAACCTCCAAGGACTCATGCTACACCCTCTACGTCCCTTGGGGACTCAAGCACTGTTTAGGATCATTCTAATGGTTATTATAAGTCCTAATACACATTCCTAGATCATTCTAAGCCTTTAGTATACTCTCTTAACCATTCTACACTTGTTAGAACTTCCAAGGACTCATGCTACACCCTTTACGTCCCTTGGGGACTCAAGCATTGTTTAGGATCATTCTAATGGTTCTTATAAGTCCTAATACACATTCCTAGACCATTCTAAACATTTAGATGACTCCATTAACCATTCTACACTTCTTAGAACCTCCAAGGACTCATGCTACACCTTCTTCGTCCCTTGGGGTACCAAGCATTGTTTAGGATAATTCTAAAGGTTCGTATATGTCCTAACTCACATTCCTAGACCATTCTAAGCCTTTAGAATACTCTCTTAACCATTCTACACTTGTTAGAACCTCCAAGGACACATGCTACACCTTCTATGTCCCTTGGGCTAGTAAGCAATGTTTAGGATCATTCTAATGGTACATATAAGTCCTAATACACATTCCTAGACCATTCTAAGCCTTTAGAATACTCTCTTAACCATTCTACACTTGTTAGAACCTCCAAGGACTCATGCTACACCCTCTACGTCCCTTGGGGACTCAAGCATTGTTTAGGATCATTCTAATGGTTATTATAAGTCCTAATACACATTCCGAGACCATTCTAAGCCTTTAGAATACTCTCTTAACCATTCTACACTTGTTAGAACCTCCAAGGACTCATGCTAGACCCTCTACGTCCCTTGGGGAAACAAGCATTGTTTAGGATCATTCTAATGGTTCTTATAAGTCCTAATACACATTCCTAGACCATTCTAAGCCTTTAGAATACTCTCTTAACCATTCTACACTTGTTAGAACCTCCAAGGACTCATGCTACACCCTCTCCGTCCCATGGGGACTCAAGCATTGTTTAGGATCATGCTAATGGTTCTTATAAGTCCTAATACACATTCCTAGACCATTCTAAGCCTTTAGAATACTCTCTTAACCATTCTACACTTGTTAGAACCTCCAAGGACTCAGGTCAGACCCTCTACGTCCCTTGGGAAATCAAGCATTGTTTAGGATCATTCTAATGGTTCTTATAAGTCCTAATACACATTCCTGGACCATTCTAAGCCTTTAGAATACTCTCTTAACCATTCTACAATTGTTAGAACCTCACAGGACTCATGCTACACACTCTACGTCCCTTGGGGTACCATGCAATGTTTAGGATCATTCTAGTGGTTATTACAAGTCCTAATACACATTCCTAGACCATTCTAAGCCTTTAGAATACTCTCTTAACCATTCTACACTTGTTAGAACCTCCAAGGACTCATGCTACACCCTCTACGTCCCATGGGGACTCAAGCATTGTTTAGGATCATGCTAATGGTTCTTATAAGTCCTAATACACATTCCTAGACCATTCTAAGCCTTTAGAATACTCTCTTAACCATTCTACACTTGTTAGAACCTCCAAGGACTCAGGTCAGACCCTCTACGTCCCTTGGGAAATCAAGCATTGTTTAGGATCATTCTAATGGTTCTTATAAGTCCTAATACACATTCCTCGACCATTCTAAGCCTTTAGAATACTCTCTTAACCATTCTACAATTGTTAGAACCTCACAGGACTCATGCTACACACTCTACGTCCCTTGGGGTGAAGAAACCGCAATTGGTGGTTGGAGAGACTTAGGAACCCTAGGAAAACACCTAGAAGGGGGGGTTGAATAGGTGTTGAAGCTACCTTGAAAGATTTTCGAACGAAACAATCAAAACAAATGATTTTTGCAAATTCTACAGTACTTAATCGATTAACCTGCAATTTACTCGAGTAGTACTCGATTAAACTTGAACTTAATCGATTAAATATGACAGAAACAGAAAAATCAATTTTTCATTCGAATACGAAAATCAATCAATTCACATGCAAGATCAGAGATTCAGCGGAAATGATTAACACCTATATTCTTATTGATTAACCTAGTTATGAAAATGATTTTCCCTTTATCAATTTGAACAATTAAAGATTCAATTCAATCAATTATGAAAATCAATCTTTCTAGGTTTTCAACCAAGAACGCAATCAAATGACTTGAATATAAAGAGTAAGGGTTTAGAGATACAACACAGTGATTTATCCTGGTTCACTTTCATCCACTTGAAAGCTACATCCAGTCCCCTCTTCAACCAAGAGAGATTCTTCACTATGAGGAATTAGAGTTCTCAAATTACAAGTGATTGCCTCACAAGACTCCCTTCTTGCTAGCTTACAAGAGATAACCGACACCCTTGCCTTGTAATCCTATTGATCTTCTCTCTAATCTAACCTCTACCCCTTGTTGATAATCGACACAACAAGTCTCCAATTGCTTGATGATAATCCACACACCAAGGCTTCTCCTTGCTTGATTCACAACCAAGACTTCTTCTTCTTCTTCAATAAGAATGCACTTGCTTGATGATAAAATCGACACACCAAGACTTCTTGTTTGTTGTAGTGGCTTGCCTTCTTGCAAAGATTACAACACAATAGAAAACACAAAACAATCCTATGAATCTCAATCAAGAGTTATGACAATTCACCATAAGAGATTCAAAGGTTCTTGATCAAAGAATATGAAAATAGAAAAGCTTTGATCTTTGAAAATGAGAGAGAATAGAGTGGCTTGATTCTTTGTAAAACTTGTATGAAAATGATTCTAATTGATCACAAATAATAGGAAAAGGTTTATATATAATACCCAAAAGTTGTAGCACTTGAAAACTGATTTTGAGAAGTGAAAAACGTATTTTAAAAATCAGTTCAGCAGTACTTAATCGATTAAGCAAGTCGTGTACTCGAGTAGTACTCGATTAAGTTAATCACTTAATCGATTAAGTTGGTACTGTACATGTTCAAAACTTGTTTTCTCAAAAATCCAACCTTTCCTTTAAAACCTTTAAGCCACCTATTGATTCTAGGTTAAGTGAAAACTCAAATTATGATTAAATCATGACTTATGAATGAGACTCACTACCCTCTATAATAATCTACCCAAATAAAAAACCTATGAAGCTTGAGAGGCAAAAGATAAAAGAAATACAAATACACTCAAACTTAGGTCTTCATGAGCTTGCTTTCTCTCTTCTTCATTTGATGTTTGTTGTTGCTTGTTGAGCTTGAAACTTGATCAACTCTTGTAGCTTGTTCAAAAACACTTTGTCATTATCAAAATATTCATCATGTTCATCATGGAACTAACATGGGGTACCATGCAATGTTTAGGATCATTCTAGTGGTTATTACAAGTCCTAATACACATTCCTAGACCATTCTAAGCCTTTAGAATACTCTCTTAACCATTCTACACTTGTTAGAACCTCCAAGGACTCATGCTACACCCTCTACGTCCCTTGGGGACTCAAGCATTGTTTAGGATCATGCTAATGGTTCTTATAAGTCCTAATACACATTCCTGGACCATTCTAAGCCTTTAGAATACTCTCTTAACCATTCTACAATTGTTAGAACCTCACAGGACTCATGCTACACACTCTACGTCCCTTGGGGTACCATGCAATGTTTAGGATCATTCTAGTGGTTATTACAAGTCCTAATACACATTCCTAGACCATTCTAAGCCTTTAGAATACTCTCTTAACCATTCTACACTTGTTAGAACCTCCAAGGACTCATGCTACACCCTCTACGTCCCATGGGGACTCAAGCATTGTTTAGGATCATGCTAATGGTTCTTATAAGTCCTAATACACATTCCTAGACCATTCTAAGCCTTTAGAATACTCTCTTAACCATTCTACACTTGTTAGAACCTCCAAGGACTCATGCTACACCCTCTATGTCCCTTGGGGACTCAAGGAATTTTTAGGATCATTCTAATAGTTCTTATAAGTCGTAATACAAATTCCTAGACCATTCTAAGCCTTTAGAACACTCTCTTAACCATTCTACACTTGTTAGAACCTCCAAGGACTCATGCTACACCCTCTATGTCCCTTGGGGACTAAGCATTGTTTAGGATCATTCTAATGGTTATTATAAGTCCTAATACACATTCCTAGATCATTCTAAGCCATTAGTATACTCTGTTAACCATTCTACACTTGTTAGAACTTCCAAGGACTCATGCTACACCCTTTACGTCCCTTGGGGACTCAAGCATTGTTTAGGATCATTCTAATGGTTCTTATAAGTCCTAATACACATTCCTAGACCATTCTAAACATTTAGATGACTCTATTAACCATTCTACACTTCTTAGAACCTCCAAGGACTCATGCTACACCTTCTTCGTCCCTTGGGGTACCAAGCATTGTTTAGGATAATTCTAAAGGTTTGTATATGTCCTAACTCACATTCCTAGACCATTCTAAGCCTTTAAAATACTCTCTTAACCATTCTACACTTATTAAAACCTCCAAGGACTCATGCTACACCCTCTACGTCCCTTGGGGACTCAAGCATTGTTTAGGATCTTTCTATTGGTTCTTATAAGTCCTAATACACATTCCTAGACCATTCTAAGCCTTTAGAATACTCTCTTAACCATTCTACACTTGTTAGAAACTCCAAGGACTCATGCTACACACTCTACGTCCCTTGGGGTACCATGCAATGTTTAGGATGATTCTAATGGTTATTATAAGTCCTAATACACATTCCTAGACCATTCTAAGCCATTAGAATACTCTCTTAACCATTCTACACTTGTTAGAACCTCCAAGGACTCATGCTAGACCCTCTACGTCCCTTGGGGTACCATGCAATGTTTAGGATCATTCTAGTGGTTATTACAAGTCCTAATACACATTCCTAGACCATTCTAAGCCTTTAGAATACTCTCTTAACCATTCTACACTTGTTAGAACCTCCAAGGACTCATGCTACACCCTCTACGTCCCTTGGGGACTCAAGCATTGTTTAGGATCATTCTAATGGTTCTTATAAGTCCTAATACACATTCCTAGACCATTCTAAGCGTTTAGAATACTCTCTTAACAATTCTACACTTGTTAGAACCTCCAAGGCTCATGCTACACCCTCTATGTCCCTTGGGGTACTAAGCAATGTTTAGGATCATTCTAATGGTACATAGAAGTCCGAATACACATTCCTATTCCATTCTAAGCCTTTAGAATACTCTCTTAACCATTCTACACTTGTTAGAACCTCCAAGGACTCATGCTACACCTTCTATGCCCCTTGGGGTACCATGCAATGTTTAGGATCATTGTAAAGGTTCGTATGTGTCCTAATACACATTCCTATACCATTCTAAGCCTTTAGAATGCTCTGTAAACCATTCTACACTTCTTAGAACCTCCAAGGACTCATGCTACACCTTCTTCGTCCCTTGGGGTACCAAGCAATGTTTAGGATAATTCTAAAGGTTTGTATATGTCCTAACTCACATTCCTAGACCATTCTAAGCCTTTAGAATACTCTCTTAACCATTCTACACTTGTTAGAACCTCCAAGGACTCATGCTACACCTTCTATATCCCTTGGGCTAGTAAGCAATGTTTAGGATCATTCTAATGGTACATATAAGTCCTAATACACATTCCTAGACCATTCTAAGCTTTTAGAATACTCTCTTAACCATTCTACACTTGTTAGAACCTCATAGGACTCATGTTACACACTCTACGTCCCTTGGGGACTCAAACATTGTTTAGGATCATTCTAATGGTTATTACAAGTCCTAATACACATTCCTAGACCATTCTAAGCCTTTAGAATACTCTCATAACCATTCCACACTTGTTAGAACCTCCAAGGACTCATGCTACACCCTCTACGTCCCTTGGGGACTCAAGCATTGTTTAGGATCATTCTAATGGTTCTTATAAGTCCTAATACACATTCCTAGACCATTCTAAACATTTAGATGACTCTATTAACCATTCTACACTTCTTAGAACCTCCAAGGACTCATGCTACACCTTCTTCGTCCCTTGGGGTACCAAGCATTATTTAGGATAATTCTAAAGGTTCGTATATGTCCTAACTCACATTCCTAGACCATTCTAAGCCTTTAGAATACTCTCTTAACTATTCTACAATTGTTAGAACCTCCAAGGACTCATGCTACACCCTCTACGTCCCTTGGGGACTCAAGTAATTTTTAGGATCATTCTAATAGTTCTTATAAGTCGTAATACAAATTCCTAGACCATTCTAAGCCTTTAGAATACTCTCTTAACCATTCTACACTTGTAAGAACCTCCAAGGACTCATGCTACACCCTCTATGTCCCTTGGGGACACAAGTAATTTTTAGGATCATTCTAATAGTTCTTATAAGTCGTAATACAAATTCCTAGACCATTCTAATCCTTTAGAATACTCTCTTAACCATTCTATACTTGTTAGAACCTCCAAGGACTCATGCTACACCCTCTACGTCCCTTGGGGACTCAAGCATTGTTTAGGATCATTCTAATGGTTATTATAAGTCCTAATACACATTCCTAGATCATTCTAAGCCTTTAGTATACTCTCTTAACCATTCTACACTTGTTAGAACTTCCAAGGACTCATGCTACACCCTTTACGTCCCTTGGGGACTCAAGCATTGTTTAGGATCATTCTAATGGTTCTTATAAGTCCTAATACACATTCCTAGACCATTCTAAACATTTAGATGACTATATTAACCATTCTACACTTCTTAGAACCTCCAAGGACTCATGCTACACCTTCTTCGTCCCTTGGGGTACCAAGCATTGTTTAGGATCATTCTAAAGGTTCTTATAAGTCCTAACTCACATTCCTAGACCATTCTAAGCCTTTAGAATACTCTCTTAACCATTCTACACTTGTTAGAACCTCCAAGGACACATGCTACACCTTCTATGTCCCTTGGGCTAGTAAGCATTGTTTAGGATCATTCTAATGGTACATATAAGTCCTAATACACATTCCTAGACCATTCTAAGCCTTTAGAATACTCTCTTAACCATTCTACACTTGTTAGAACCTCCAAGGACTCATGCTACACCCTCTACGTCCCTTGGGGACTAGAGCATTGTTTAGGATCATTCTAATGGTTCTTATAAGTCCTAATACACATTCATGGACCATTCTAAGCCTTTAGAATACTCTCTTAACCATTCTACAATTGTTAGAACCTCACAGGACTCATGCTACACACTCTACGTCCCTTGGGGTACCATGCAATGTTTAGGAACATTCTAGTGGTTATTACAAGTCCTAATACACATTCCTAGAACATTCTAAGCCTTTAGAATGTCTCTTAACCATTCTACACTTGTTAGAACCTCCAAGGACTCAAGCTACACCCTCTACGTCCCTTGGGGACTCAAGCATTGTTTAGGATCATTCTAATGGTTCTTATAAGTCCTAATACACATTCCTAGACCATTCTAAGCCTTTAGAATACTCTCTTAACCATTCTACACTTGTTAGAACCTCCAAGGACTCATGCTACACCCTCTATGTCCCTTGGGGACTCAAGTAATTTTGAGGATCATTCTAATAGTTCTTATAAGTCGTAATACAAATTCCTAGACCATTCTAAGCCTTTAGAATACTCTCTTAACCATTCTACAATTGTTAGAACCTCACAGGACTCATGCTACACACTCTACGTCCCTTGGGGTACCATGCAATGTTTAGGATCATTCTAGTGGTTATTACAAGTCCTAATACACATTCCTAGATCATTCTAAGCCTTTAGTATACTCTCTTAACCATTCTACACTTGTTAGAACTTCCAAGGACTCATGCTACACCCTTTACGTCCCTTGTGGGCTCAAGCATTGTTTAGGATCATTCTAATGGTTCTTATAAGTCCTATTCAACATTCCTAGACCATTCTAAGCCTTTAGAATACTCTCTTAACCAATCTACACTTGTTAGAACCTCCAAGGACTCATGCTAGACCCTCTACGTCCCTTGGGGAATCAAGCATTGTTTAGGATGATTCTAATGGTTATTATAAGTCCTAATACACATTCCTAGACCATTCTAAGCCATTAGAATACTCTTTTAACCATTCTACACTTGTTAGAACCTCCAAGGACTCATGCTACACCCTCTACGTCCCTTGGGGTACCACGCAATGTTTAGGATCATTCTAATGGTTATTATAAGTCCTACTACACATTCCTAGACCATTCTAATGCTATATAATACTCTCTTAACCATTCTACACTTGTTAGAACCTCCAAGGACTCATGCTACACCCTCTACGTCCCTTTTGCACTCAAGCATTGTTCAGGATCATGCTAATGGTTATTATAAGTCCTAATACAAATTCCTAGACCATTCTAAGCCTTTAGAATACTCTCTTAACCATTCTACACTTTTTAGAACCTCCAAGGACTCATGCTACACCCTCTATGTCCCTTGGGGACTCAAGTAATTTTTATTATCATTCTAATAGTTCTTATAAGTCGTAATACAAATTCCTAGACCATTCTAATCCTTTAGAATACTCTCTTAACCATTCTACACTTGTTAGAACCTCCAAGGACTCATGCTACACCCTCTACGTCCCTTGGGGACTCAAGCATTGTTTAGGATCATTCTAATGGTTATTATAAGTCCTAATACACATTCCTAGATCATTCTAAGCCTTTAGTATACTCTCTTAACCATTCTACACTTGTTAGAACTTCCAAGGACTCATGCTACACCCTTTACGTCCCTTGGGGACTCAAGCATTGTTTAGGATCATTCTAATGGTTCTTATAAGTCCTAATACACATTCCTAGACCATTCTAAACATTTAGATGACTCTATTAACCATTCTACACTTCTTAGAACCTCCAAGGACTCATGCTACACCTTCTTCGTCCCTTGGGGTACCAAGCATTGTTTAGGATAATTCTAAAGGTTCGTATATGTCCTAACTCACATTCCTAGACCATTCTAAGCCTTTAGAATACTCTCTTAACCATTCTACACTTGTTAGAACCTCCAAGGACACATGCTACACCTTCTTTGTCCCTTGGGCTAGTAAGCAATGTTTAGGATCATTCTAATGGTACATATAAGTCCTAATACACATTCCTAGACCATTCTAAGCCTTTAGAATACTCTCTTAACCATTCTACACTTGTGAGAACCTCACAAGACTCATGTTACACACTCTACGTCCCTTGGGGACTCAAACATTGTTTAGGATCATTCTAATGGTTATTACAAGTCCTAATACACATTCCTAGACCATTCTAAGCCTTTAGAATACTCTCTTAACCATTCTACACTTGTTAGAACCTCCAAGGACTCATGCTACACCCTCTACGTCCCTTTTGCACTCAAGCATTGTTCAGGATCATGCTAATGGTTATTATAAGTCCTAATACAAATTCCTAGACCATTCTAAGCCTTTAGAATACTCTCTTAACCATTCTACACTTGTTAGAACCTCCAAGGACTCATGCTACACCCTCTATGTCCCTTGGGGACTCTAGTAATTTTTAGGATCATTCTAATAGTTCTTATAAGTCGTAATACAAATTCCTAGACCATTCTAATCCTTTAGAATACTCTCTTAACCATTCTACACTTGTTAGAACCTCCAAGGACTCATGCTACACCCTCTACGTCCCTTGGGGACTCAAGCATTGTTTAGGATCATTCTAATGGTTATTATAAGTCCTAATACACATTCCTAGATCATTCTAAGCCTTTAGTATACTCTCTTAACCATTCTACACTTGTTAGAACTTCCAAGGACTCATGCTACACCCTTTACGTCCCTTGGGGACTCAAGCATTGTTTAGGATCATTCTAATGGTTCTTATAAGTCCTAATACACATTCCTAGACCATTCTAAACATTTAGATGACTCTTTTAACCATTCTACACTTCTTAGAACCTCCAAGGACTCATGCTACACCCTCTACGTCCCTTGGGGACTCAAGCATTATTTAGGATCATGCTAATGGTTATTATAAGTCCTAATACATATTCCTAGATCATTCTAAGCCTTTAGTATACTCTCTTAACCATTCTACACTTGTTAGAACTTCCAAGGACTCATGCTACACCCTTTACGTCCCTTGGGGACTCAAGCATTGTTTAGGATCATTCTAATGGTTCTTATAAGTCCTATTACACATTCCTAGACCATTCTAAGCCTTTAGAATACTCTCTTAACCATTCTACACTTGTTAGAACCTCCAAGGACTCATGCTAGACCCTCTACGTCCCTTGGGGAATCAAGCATTGTTTAGGATGATTCTAATGGTTATTATAAGTCCTAATACACATTCCTAGACCATTCTAAGCCATTAGAATACTCTTTTAACCATTCTACACTTGTTAGAACCTCCAAGGACTCATGCTACACCCTCTACGTCCCTTGGGGTACCACGCAATGTTTAGGATCATTCTAATGGTTATTATAAGTCCTAATACACATTCCTAGACCATTCTAAGCCTATATAATACTCTCTTAACCATTCTACACTTGTTAGAACCTCCAAGGACTCATGCTACACCCTCTACGTCCCTTTTGCACTCAAGCATTGTTCAGGATCATGCTAATGGTTATTATAAGTCCTAATACAAATTCCTAGACCATTCTAAGCCTTTAGAATACTCTCTTAACCATTCTACACTTGTTAGAACCTCCAAGGACTCATGCTACACCCTCTACGTCCCTTGGGGTACCATGCAATGTTTAGGATCATTCTCATGGTTTTTATAAGTCCTAATACACATTCCTAGACAATTCTAAGCCTTTAGAATAATCTCTTAACCATTCTACACTTGTTAGAACCTCCAAGGACTCATGCTAGACCCTCTACGTCCCTTGGGGAATCAAGCATTGTTTAGGATCATTCTAATAGTTATTATAAGTCCTAATACACATTCCGAGACTATTCTAAGCCTTTAGAATACTCTCTTAACCATTATACAATTGTTAGAACCTCCAAGGACTCATGCTACACCCTCTACGTCCCTTGGGGAATCAAGCATTGTTTAGGATGATTCTAATAGCTATTATAAGTCCTAATACACATTCCTAGACCATTCTAAGCCATTAGAATACTCTCTTAACCATTCTACACTTGTTAGAACCTCCAAGGACTCATGCTACACCATCTACGTCCCTTGGGGTACCACGCAATGTTTAGGATCATTCTAATGGTTATTATAAGTCCTAATACACATTCCTAGACCATTCTAAGCCTATAGAATACTCTCTTAACCATTCTACACTTGTTAGAACCTCCAAGGACTCATGCTACACCCTCTACGTCCCTTTTGGACTCAAGCATTGTTTAGGATCATTATAATGGTTATTATAAGTGCTTATACAAATTCCTAGACCATTCTAAGCCTTTAGAATACTCTCTTAACCATTCTACAATTGTTAGAACCTCCAAGGACTCATGCTAGACCCTCTACGTCCCTTGGGGAATCAAGCATTGTTTAGGATCATTCTAATGGTTCTTATAAGTCCTAATACACATTCCTAGACCATTCTAAGCCTTTAGAATACTCTCTTAACCATTCTACACTTGTTAGAACCTCCAAGGACTCATGCTACACCCTCTACGTCCCTTGGGGACTCAAGCATTGTTTAGGATCATTCTAAAGGTTCTTATAAGTCCTAATAAACATTCCTTGACCATTCTAAGCCTTTTGAATACTCTCTTAACCATTCCACACTTGTTAGAACCTCGAAGGACTCATGCTACACCCTCTACGTCCCTTGGGGACTCAAGCATTGTTTAGGATGATTCTAATGGTTCTTATAAGTCCTAATACACATTCCTAGACCATTCTAAGCCTTTATAATACTCTCTTAACCATTCTACACTTGTTAGAACCTCCAAGGACTCATGCTACACCCTCTACGTTTCTTGGGGACTCAAACATTGTTTAGGATCATTCTAATGGTTCTTATAAGTCCTAATACACATTCCTAGACCATTTTAAGCCTTCAGAATACTCTCTTAACCATTCTACAATTGTTAGAACCTCCTAGGACTCATGCTACACACTCTACGTACCTTGGGGAACCATGCAATGTTTAGGATCATTCTAATGGTTCTTATAAGTCCTAATACACATTCCTGGACCATTCTAAACCTTTAGAATACTCTCTTAACCATTCTACAGTTGTTAGAACCTCACAGGACTCATGCTACACAGTCTACGTCCCTTGGCGTACAATGCAATGTTTAAGATGATTCTAATGGTTCTTATAAGTCCTAATACACATTCCTAGACCATTCTACGCCTTTAGAATACTCTCTTAACCATTCCACACTTGTTAGAACCTCCAAGGACACATGCTACCCCCTCTATGTCCCTTGGGGATTCATGTAACATTTAGGATCATTCTAATGGTTCTTATAAGTCGTAATACACATTCCTAGACCATTCTAAGCCTTTAGAATACTCTATTAACCATTCTACACTTGTTAGAACCTCCAAGGACTCATGCTACACCATCTACGTCCCTTGGGGACTCAAGCATTGTTTAGGATCATTCTAATGGTTATTATAAGTCCTAATACACTTTCCGAGACCATTCTAAGCCTTTAGAATACTCTCTTAACCATTCTACAATTGTTAGAACCTCCAAGGACTCATGCTAGACCCTCTACGTCCCTTGGGGAATCAAGCATTGTTTAGGATCATTCTAATGGTTCTTATAAGTCCTAATACACATTCCTAGACCATTCTAAGCCTTTAGAATACTCTCTTAACCATTCTACACTTGTTAGAACCTCCAAGGACTCGTGCTACACCCTCTACGTCCCTTGGGGACTCAAGCATTGTTTAGGATGATTCTAATGGTTCTTATAAGTCCTAATACACATTCCTAGACCATTCTAAGCCTTTAGAATACTCTCTTATCCATTCTACACTTGTTAGAACCTCCAAGGACTCATGCTAGACCCTCTACGTCCCTTGGGGACTCAAGCATTGTTTAGGATCATTCTAATGGTTATTATAAGTCCTAATACACTTTCCGAGACCATTCTAAGCCTTTAGAATACTCTCTTAACCATTCTACAATTGTTAGAACCTCCAAGGACTCATGCTAGACCCTCTACGTCCCTTGGGGAATCAAGCATTGTTTAGGATCATTCTAATGGTTCTTATAATTCCTAATACACATTCCTAGACCATTCTAAGCCTTTAGAATACTCTCTTAACCATTCTACACTTGTTAGAACCTCCAAGGACTCATGCTACACCCTCTACGTCCCTTGGGGACTCAAGCATTGTTTAGGATCATGCTAATGGTTCTTATAAGTCCTAATACACATTCCTAGACCATTCCAAGCCTTTAGAATACTCTCTTAACCATTCTACACTTGTTAGAACCTCCAAGGACTCAGGTCAGACCCTCTACGTCCATTGGGAAATCAAGCATTGTTTAGGATCATTCTAATGGTTCTTATAAGTCCTAATACACATTCCGAGACCATTCTGAGCCTTTAGAATACTCTCTTAACCATTCTACACTTGTTAGAACCTCCAAGGACTCAGGTCAGACCCTCTACGTCCCTTGGGAATTCAAGCATTGTTTAGGATCATTCTAATGGTTCTTATACGTCCTAATACACATTCCTAGACCATTCTAAGCCTTTAGAATACTCTCTTAACCATTATACACTTTTTAGAACCTCACAGGACTCATGCTACACACTCTACGTCCCTTGGGGTACCATGCAATGTTTAGGATGATTCTAATGGTTATTATAAGTCCTAATACACATTCCTAGACCATTCTAAGCCATTAGAATACTCTCTTAACCATTCTACATTTGTTAGAACCTCCAAGGACTCATGCTACACCCTCACGTCCCTTGGGGTACCATGTAATGTTTGGGATCATTCTAATGGTTCTTATAAGTCCTAATACACATTCGTAGACCATTCTACGCCTTTAGAATACTCTATTAACCATTCTAAACTTTTTAGAACCTCACAGGACTCATGCTACACCCTCTACGTCCCTTGGGGTACCACGCAATGTTTAGGATCATTCTAATGGACTCAGGTCAGACCCTCTACGTCCCTTGGGAAATCAAGCATTGTTTAGGATCATTCTAATGGTTCTTATCAGTCCTAATACACATTCCTAGACCATTCTAAGCCTTTAGAATACTCTCTTAACCATTCTACACTTGTTAGAACCTCCAAGGACTCATTCTAGACCCTCTACGTCCCTTGGGGAATCCAACATTGTTTAGGATCATTCTAATGGTTATTATAAGTCCTAATACACATTCCGAGACCATTCTAAGCCTTTAGAATACTCTCTTAACCATTCTACAATTGTTAGAACCTCCAAGGACTCATGCTACGCCTTCTACGTCCCTTGGGGAATCAAGCATTGTTTAGGATCATGCTAATGGTTATTATAAGTCCTAATACACATTCCTAGACCATTCTAAGCATTTAGAATACTCTCTTAACCATTCTACACTTGTTAGAACCTCCAAGGACTCATGCTACACCCTCTACGTCCCTTTTGGACTCAAGCATTGTTTAGGATCATGCTAATGGTTATTATAAGTCCTAATACAAATTCCTAGACCATTCTAAGCCTTTAGAATACTCTCTTAACCATTCTACAATTGTTAGAACCTCCAAGGACTCATGCTAGACCCTCTACGTCCCTTGGGGAATCAAGCATTGTTTAGGATCATTCTAATGGTTCTTATAAGTCCTAATACACATTCCTAGACCATTCTAAGCCTTTAGAATACTCTCTTAACCATTCTACACTTTTTAGAACCTCACAGGACTCATGCTACACACTCTACGTCCATTGGGGTACCATGCAATGTTTAGGATGATTCTAATGGTTATTATAAGTCCTAATACACATTCCTAGACCATTCTAAGCCATTAGAATACTCTCTTAACCATTCTACACTTGTTAGAACCTCCAAGGACTCATGCTACACCCTCTACGTCCCTTGGGGACTCAAGCATTGTTTAGGATCTTGCTAATGGTTCTTATAAGTCCAAATACACATTCCTAGACCATTCTAAGTCTTTAGAATACTCTCTTAACCATTCTACACTTGTTAGAACCTCCAAGGACTCAGGTCAGACCCTCTACGTCCCTTGGGAAATCAAGCATTGTTTAGGATCATTCTAATGGTTCTTGTAAGTCCTAATACACATTCCGAGACCATTCTGAGCCTTTAGAATACTCTCTTAACCATTCTACACTTGTTAGAACCTCCAAGGACTCAGGTCAGACCCTCTACGTCCCTTGGGAATTCAAGCATTGTTTAGGATCATTCTAATGGTTCTTATACGTCCTAATACACATTCCTAGACCATTCTAAGCCTTTAGAATACTCTCTTAACCATTATACACTTTTTAGAACCTCACAGGACTCATGCTACACACTCTACGTCCCTTGGGGTACCATGCAATGTTTAGGATGATTCTAATGGTTATTATAAGTCCTAATACACATTCCTAGACCATTCTAAGCCATTAGAATACTCTCTTAACCATTCTACATTTGTTAGAACCTCCAAGGACTCATGCTACACCCTCTACGTCCCTTGGGGTACCATGTAATGTTTGGGATCATTCTAATGGTTCTTATAAGTCCTAATACACATTCGTAGACCATTCTACGCCTTTAGAATAGTCTATTAACCATTCTAAACTTTTTAGAACCTCACAGGACTCATGCTTCACCCTCTACGTCCCTTGGGGTACCACGCAATGTTTAGGATCATTCTAATGGACTCAGGTCAGACCCTCTACGTCCCTTGGGAACTCAAGCATTGTTTAGGATAATTCTAATGGTTCTTATAAGTCCTAATACACATTCCTAGACCATTCTAAGCCTTTAGAATACTCTCTTAACCATTCTATACTTTTTAGAACCTCACAGGACTCATGCTACACACTTTACGTCCCTTGGGGTACCATGCAATGTTTAGGATGATTCTAATGGTTATTATAAGTCCTAATACACAATCCTAGACCATTCTAAGCCATTAGAATACTCTCTTAACCATTCTACACTTGTTAGAACCTCCAAGGACTCATTCTACACCCTCTACGTCCCTTGGGGTACCACGCAATGTTTAGGATCATTCTAATGGTTATTATAAGTCCTAATACACATTCCTAGACCATTCTAAGCCTTTAGAATACTCTCTTAACCATTCTACACTTGTTAGAACCTCCAAGGACTCATGCTACACCCTCTACGTCCCTTTTGGACTCAAGCATTGTTTAGGATCATGCTAATGGTTATTATAAGTCCTAATACAAATTCCTAGACCATTCTAAGCCTTTAGAATACTCTCTTAACCATTCTACACTTGTTAGAACCTCCAAGGACTCATGCTACACTCTCTACGTCCCTTGGGGACTCAAGCATTGTTTAGGATCATTCTAATGGTTATTATAAGTCTTAATACACATTCTGAGACCATTCTAAGCCTTTAGAATACTCTCTTAACCATTCTACAATTTTTAGAACATCCAAGGACTCATGCTAGACCCTCTACGTCCCTTGTTGAATCAAGCATTGTTTAGGATCATTCTAATGGTTCTTATAAGTCCTAAAACACATTCTTAGACCATTCTAAGCCTTTAGAATACTCTCTTAAACATTCTACAATATTTAGAACCTCACAGGACTCATGCTACACATTATACGTCCCTTGGGGTACCATGTAATGTTTGGGATCATTCTAATGGTTCTTATAAGTCCTAATACACATTCGTAGACCATTCTACGCCTTTAGAATACTCTATTAACCATTCTACACTTGTTAGAACCTCCAAGGACTCATGCTACACGCTCTACGTCCCTTGGGGTACCATGCAATGTTTAGGATCATTCTACACTTGTTAGAACCGCCAAGGACACATGCTACCCCCTCTATGTCCCTTGGGGATTCATGTAACATTTAGGATCATTCTAATGGTTCTTATAAGTCGTAATACACATTCCTAGACCATTCTAAGCCTTTAGAATACTCTCTTAACCATTCTACACTTGTTAGAACCTCCAAGGACTCATGCTACACCCTCTACGTCCCTTGGGGACTGAAGCATTGTTTAGGATCATGCTAATGGTTCTTATAAGTCCTAATATACATTCCTAGACCATTCTAAGCCTTTAGAATACTCTCTTAACCATTCTACACTTGTTAGAACCTCCAAGGACTCATTCTAGACCCTCTACGTCCCTTGGGGAATCCAGCATTGTTTAGGATCATTCTAATGGTTATTATAAGTCCTAATACACATTCCGAGACCATTCTAAGCCTTTAGAATACTCTCTTAACCATTCTACAATTGTTAGAACCTCCAAGGACTCATGCTACACCCTCTATGTCCCTTGGGGAATCAAGCATTGTTTAGGATCATGCTAATGGTTATTATAAGTCCTAATACACATTCCTAGACCATTCTAAGCCTTTAGAATACGCTCTTAACCATTCTACACTTGTTAGAACCTCCAAGGACTCATGCTACACCCTCTACGTCCCTTTTGGACTCAAGCATTGTTTAGGATCATGCTAATGGTTATTATAAGTCCTAATACAAATTCCTAGACCATTCTAAGCCTTTAGAATACTCTCTTAACCATTCTACACTTGTTAGAACCTCCAAGGACTCATGCTACACCCTCTACGTCCCTTAGGGACTCAAGCATTGTTTAGGATCATTCTAATGGTTATTATAAGTCCTAATACACATTCCGACACCATTCTAAGCCATTAGAATACTCTCTTAACCATTCTACAATTGTTAGAACCTCCAAGGACTCATGCTAGACCCTCTACGTCCCTTGGGGAATCAAGCATTGTTTAGGATCATTCTAATGGTTCTTATAAGTCCTAATACACATTCCTAGACCATTCTAAGCCTTTAGAATACTCTCTTAACCATTCTACAATTGTTAGAACCTCCAAGGACTCATGCTACCCCCTCTATGTCCCTTGGGGATTCATTTAACATTTAGGATCATTCTAATGGTTCTTATAAGTCGTAATACACATTCCTAGACCATTCTAAGCCTTTAGAATACTCTATTAACCATTCTACACTTGTTAGAACCTCCAAGGACTCATGCTACACCCTCTACGTCCCTTTTGGACTCAAGCATTGTTTAGGATCATGCTAATGGTTATTATAAGTCCTAATACAAATTCCTAGACCATTCTAAGCCTTTAGAATACTCTCTTAACCATTCTACACTTGTTAGAACCTCCAAGGACTCATGCTACACTCTCTACGTCCCTTGGGGACTCAAGCATTGTTTAGGATCATTCTAATGGTTATTATAAGTCTTAATACACATTCTGAGACCATTCTAAGCCTTTAGAATACTCTCTTAACCATTCTACAATTTTTAGAACATCCAAGGACTCATGCTAGACCCTCTACGTCCCTTGTTGAATCAAGCATTGTTTAGGATCATTCTAATGGTTCTTATAAGTCCTAAAACACATTCTTAGACCATTCTAAGCCTTTAGAATACTCTCTTAAACATTCTACAATATTTAGAACCTCACAGGACTCATGCTACACATTATACGTCCCTTGGGGTACCATGTAATGTTTGGGATCATTCTAATGGTTCTTATAAGTCCTAATACACATTCGTAGACCATTCTAAGCCTTTAGAATACTCTATTAACCATTCTACACTTGTTAGAACCTCACAGGACTCATGCTACACACTCTACGTCCATTGGGGTACCATGCAATGTTTAGGATGATTCTAATGGTTATTATAAGTCCTAATACACATTTCTAGACCATTCTAAGCCATTAGAATACTCTCTTAACCATTCTACACTTGTTAGAACCTCCAAGGACTCATGCTACACCATCTACGTCCCTTGGGGAATCAAGCATTGTTTAGGATCATGCTAATGGTTATTATAAGTCCTAATACAAATTCCTAGACCATTCTAAGCCTTTAGAATACTCTCTTAACCATTCTACACTTGTTAGAACCTCCAAGGACTCATGCTACACCCTCTACGTCCCTTAGGGACTCAAGCATTGTTTAGGATCATTCTAATGGTTATTATAAGTCCTAATACACTTTCCGAGACCATTCTAAGCCTTTAGAATACTCTCTTAACCATTCTACACTTGTTAGAACCTCCAAGGACTCATGCTACACCCTCTACGTCCCTTGGGGACTCAAGCATTGTTTAGGATGATTCTAATGGTTCTTATAAGTCCTAATACACATTCCTAGACCATTCTAAGCCTTTAGAATACTCTCTTAACCATTCTACACTTGTTAGAACCTCCAAGGACTCATGCTACCCCCTCTATGTCCCTTGGGGATTCATTTAACATTTAGGATCATTCTAATGGTTCTTATAAGTCGTAATACACATTCCTAGACCATTCTAAGCCTTTAGAATACTCTATTAACCATTCTACACTTGTTAGAACCTCCAAGGACTCATGCTACACCCTCTACGTCCCTTGGGGACTCAAGCATTGTTTAGGATCATTCTAATGGTTATTATAAGTCCTAATACACTTTCCGAGACCATTCTAAGCCTTTAGAATACTCTCTTAAACATTCTACAATTGTTAGAACCTCCAAGGACTCATGCTAGACCCTCTACGTCCCTTGGGGAATCAAGCATTGTTTAGGATCATTCTAATGGTTCTTATAAGTCCTAATACACATTCCTAGACCATTCTAAGCCTTTAGAATACTCTCTTAACCATTCTACACTTGTTAGAACCTCCAAGGACTCATTCTAGACCCTCTACGTCCCTTGGGGAATCAAGCATTGTTTAGGATCATTCTAATGGTTATTATAAGTCCTAATACACATTCCGAGACCATTCTAAGCCTTTAGAATACTCTCTTAACCATTCTACAATTGTTAGAACCTCCAAGGACTCATGCTACACCCTCTACGTCCCTTGGGGAATCAAGCATTGTTTAGGATCATTCTAATGGTTCTTATAAGTCCTAATACACATTCCGAGACCATTCTAAGCCTTTAGAATACTCTCTTAACCATTCTACAATTGTTAGAACCTCCAAGGACTCATGCTACACCCTCTACGTCCCTTGGGGACTCAAGCATTGTTTAGGATCATTCTAATGGTTATTATAAGTCCTAATACACATTCCGACACCATTCTAAGCCTTTAGAATACTCTCTTAACCATTCTACAATTGTTAGAACCTCCACGGACTCATGCTAGACCCTCTACGTCCCTTGGGGAATCAAGCATTGTTTAGGATCATTCTAATGGTTATTATAAGTCTTAATACACATTCCGAGACCATTCTAAGCCTTTAGAATACTCTCTTAACCATTCTACAATTGTTAGAACCTCCAAGGACTCATGCTACACCCTCTACGTCCCTTGGGGAATCAAGCATTGTTTAAGATCATTCTAATGGTTCTTATAAGTCCTAATACACATTCCTAGACCATTATAAGCCTTTAGAATACTCTCTTCACCATTCTACACTTGTTAGAACCTCCAAGGACTCATGCTACACCTTCTCCGTCCCTTGGGGACTCAAGCATTGTTTAGGATCATGCTAATGGTTCTTATAAGTCCTAATAAACATTCCTAGACCATTCTAAGCCTTTATAATACTCTCTTAACCATTCTACACTTGTTAGAACCTCCAAGGACTCATGCTACACCCTCTACGTCCCTTGGGGACTCAAGCATTGTTTAGGATCATTCTAATGGTTCTTATAAGTCCTAATACACATACCCAAACCATTCTAAGCCTTTAGAATACTCTCTTAAACATTCTACAATTGTTAGAACCTCACAGGACTCATGCTACACATTCTACGTCCCTTGGGGTACCATGTAAT
Organism: Crotalaria pallida; assembly: GCA_037953625.1. Classification (NCBI taxonomy): domain Eukaryota; kingdom Viridiplantae; phylum Streptophyta; class Magnoliopsida; order Fabales; family Fabaceae; genus Crotalaria; species Crotalaria pallida. The sequence continues at coordinate 58,181,035 of CM075655.1, read as the reverse complement.
GTTTAGGATCATTCTAATGGTTCTTATAAGTCCTAATACACATTCGTCGACCATTTTACGCCTTTAGAATACTCTATTAACCATTCTACACTTGTTAGAACCTCCAAGGACTCATGCTAGACCCTCTACGTCCCTTGGGGAATCAAGCATTGTTTAGGATCATTCTAATGGTTCTTATAAGTCCTAATACACATTCGTAGACCATTCTACGCCTTTAGAATACTCTATTAACCATTCTACACTTGTTAGAACCTCCAAGGACTCATGCTAGACCCTCTACGTCCCTTGGGGAATCAAGCATTGTTTAGGATGATTCTAATGGTTATTATAAGTCCTAATACACATTCCGAGACCATTCTAAGCCTTTAGAATACTCTCTTAACCATTCTACAATTGTTACAACCTCCAAGGACTCATGCTACACCCTCTACGTCCCTTGGGGACTCAGGCATTGTTTAGGATCATGCTAATGGTTATTATAAGTCCTAATACAAATTCCTAGACCATTCTAAGCCTTTAGAATACTCTCTTAACCATTCTACACTTGTTAGAACCTCCAAGGACTCATGCTACACCCTCTACGTCCCTTAGGGACTCAAGCATTGTTTAGGATCATTCTAATGGTTATTATAAGTCCTAATACACATTCCGACACCATTCTAAGCCTTTAGAATACTCTCTTAACCATTCTACAATTGTTAGAACCTCCAAGGACTCATGCTAGACCCTCTACGTCCCTTGGGGAATCAAGCATTGTTTAGGATCATTCTAATGGTTCTTATAAGTCCTAATACACATTCCTAGACCATTCTATGCCTTTAGAATACTCTCTTAACCATTCTACACTTGTTAGAACCTCCAAGGACTCATGCTACACCTTCTCCGTCCCTTGGGGACTCAAGCATTGTTTAGGATCATGCTAATGGTTCTTATAAGTCCTAATACACATTCCTAGACCATTCTAAGCCTTTAAAATACTCTCTTAACCATTCTACACTTGTTAGAACCTCCAAGGACTCAGGTCAGACCCTCTACGTCCCTTGGGAAATCAAGCATTGTTTAGGATCATTCTAATGGTTCTTATAAGTCCTAATACACTTTCCTAGACAATTCTAAGCCTTTAGAATACTCTCTTAACCATTCTACACTTGTTAGAACCTTCAAGGACTCATGCTAGACCCTCTACGTCCCTTGGGGAATCAAGCATTGTTTAGGATCATTCTAATGGTTATTATAAGTCTTAATACACATTCCGAGACCATTCTAAGCCTTTAGAATACTCTCTTAACCATTCTACAATTGTTAGAACCTCCAAGGACTCATGCTACACCCTCTACGTCCCTTGGGGAATCAAGCATTGTTTAAGATCATTCTAATGGTTCTTATAAGTCCTAATACACATTCCGAGACCATTCTAAGCCTTTAGAATACTCTCTTAACCATTCTACAATTGTTAGAACCTCCAAGGACTCATGCTACACCCTCTACGTCCCTTGGGGACTCAAGCATTGTTTAGGATCATTCTAATGGTTATTATAAGTCCTAATACACTTTCCGAGACCATTCTAAGCCTTTAGAATACTCTCTTAGACATTCTACAATTGTTAGAACCTCCAAGGACTCATGCTAGACCCTCTACGTCCCTTGGGGAATCAAGCATTGTTTAGGATCATTCTAATGGTTCTTATAAGTCCTAATACACATTCCTAGACCATTCTAAGCCTTTAGAATACTCTCTTAACCATTCTACACTTGTTAGAACCGCCAAGGACACATGCTACCCCCTCTATGTCCCTTGGGGATTCATGTAACATTTAGGATCATTCTAATGGTACTTATAAGTCGTAATACACATTCCTAGACCATTCTAAGCCTTTAGAATACTCTATTAACCATTCTACACTTGTTAGAACCTCCAAGGACTCATGCTACACCCTCTACGTCCCTTGGGGACTCAAGCATTGTTTAGGATCATTCTAATGGTTATTATAAGTCCTAATACACTTTCCGAGACCATTCTAAGCCTTTAGAATACTCTCTTAAACATTCTACAATTGTTAGAACCTCCAAGGACTCATCCTAGACCCTCTACGTCCCTTGGGGAATCAAGCATTGTTTAGGATCATTCTAATGGTTCTTATAAGTCCTAATACACATTCCTAGACCATTCTAAGCCTTTAGAATACTCTCTTAACCATTCTACACTTGTTAGAACCTCCAAGGACTCATGCTACACCCTCTACGTCCCTTGGGGAATCAAGCATTGTTTAGGATCATGCTAATGGTTATTATAAGTCCTAATACACATTCCTAGACCATTCTAAGCCTTTAGAATACTCTCTTAACCATTCTACACTTGTTAGAACCTCCAAGGACTCATGCTACACCCTCTACGTCCCTTGGGGAATCAAGCATTGTTTAGGATCATTCTAATGGTTCTTATAAGTCCTAATACACATTCCTAGACCATTCTATGCCTTTAGAATACTCTCTTAACCATTCTACACTTGTTAGAACCTCCAAGGACTCATGCTACACCTTCTCCGTCCCTTGGGGACTCAAGCATTGTTTAGGATCATGCTAATGGTTCTTATAAGTCCTAATACACATTCCTAGACCATTCTAAGCCTTTAAAATACTCTCTTAACCATTCTACACTTGTTAGAACCTCCAAGGACTCAGGTCAGACCCTCTACGTCCCTTGGGAAATCAAGCATTGTTTAGGATCATTCTAATGGTTCTTATAAGTCCTAATACACTTTCCTAGACCATTCTAAGCCTTTAGAATACTCTCTTAACCATTCTACACTTGTTAGAACCTTCAAGGACTCATGCTAGACCCTCTACGTCCCTTGGGGAATCAAGCATTGTTTAGGATCATTCTAATGGTTATTATAAGTCTTAATACACATTCCGAGACCATTCTAAGCCTTTAGAATACTCTCTTAACCATTCTACAATTGTTAGAACCTCCAAGGACTCATGCTACACCCTCTACGTCCCTTGGGGAATCAAGCATTGTTTAAGATCATTCTAATGGTTCTTATAAGTCCTAATACACATTCCGAGACCATTCTAAGCCTTTAGAATACTCTCTTAACCATTCTACAATTGTTAGAACCTCCAAGGACTCATGCTACACCCTCTACGTCCCTTGGGGACTCAAGCATTGTTTAGGATCATTCTAATGGTTATTATAAGTCCTAATACACTTTCCGAGACCATTCTAAGCCTTTAGAATACTCTCTTAGACATTCTACAATTGTTAGAACCTCCAAGGACTCATGCTAGACCCTCTACGTCCCTTGGGGAATCAAGCATTGTTTAGGATCATTCTAATGGTTCTTATAAGTCCTAATACACATTCCTAGACCATTCTAAGCCTTTAGAATACTCTCTTAACCATTCTACACTTGTTAGAACCGCCAAGGACACATGCTACCCCCTCTATGTCCCTTGGGGATTCATGTAACATTTAGGATCATTCTAATGGTACTTATAAGTCGTAATACACATTCCTAGACCATTCTAAGCCTTTAGAATACTCTATTAACCATTCTACACTTGTTAGAACCTCCAAGGACTCATGCTACACCCTCTACGTCCCTTGGGGACTCAAGCATTGTTTAGGATCATTCTAATGGTTATTATAAGTCCTAATACACTTTCTGAGACCATTCTAAGCCTTTAGAATACTCTCTTAAACATTCTACAATTGTTAGAACCTCCAAGGACTCATGCTAGACCCTCTACGTCCCTTGGGGAATCAAGAATTGTTTAGGATCATTCTAATGGTTCTTATAAGTCCTAATACACATTCCTAGACCATTCTAAGCCTTTAGAATACTCTCTTAACCATTCTACACTTGTTAGAACCTCCAAGGACTCATGCTACACCCTCTACGTCCCTTGGGGAATCAAGCATTGTTTAGGATCATGCTAATGGTTATTATAAGTCCTAATACACATTCCTAGACCATTCTAAGCCTTTAGAATACTCTCTTAACCATTCTACACTTGTTAGAACCTCCAAGGACTCATGCTACACCCTCTACGTCCCTTGGGGAATCAAGCATTGTTTAGGATCATTCTAATGGCTCTTATAAGTCCTAATACACATTCCGAGACCATTCTAAGCCTTTAGAATACTCTCTTAACCATTCTACAATTGTTAGAACCTCCAAGGACTCATGCTACACCCTCTACGTCCCTTGGGGACTCAAGCATTGTTTAGGATCATTCTAATGGTTATTATAAGTCCTAATACACATTCCGACACCATTCTAAGCCTTTAGAATACTCTCTTAACCATTCTACAATTGTTAGAACCTCCACGGACTCATGCTAGACCCTCTACGTCCCTTGGGGAATCAAGCATTGTTTAGGATCATTCTAATGGTTCTTATAAGTCCTAATACACATTCCTAGACCATTATAAGCCTTTAGAATACTCTCTTCACCATTCTACACTTGTTAGAACCTCCAAGGACTCATGCTAGACCCTCTACGTCCCTTGTGGAATCAAGCATTGTTTAGGATCATTCTAATGGTTCTTATAAGTCCTAAAACACATTCTTAGACCATTCTAAGCCTTTAGAATACTCTCTTAAACATTCTACAATATTTAGAACCTCACAGGACTCATGCTACACATTATACGTCCCTTGGGGTACCATGTAATGTTTGGGATCATTCTAATGGTTCTTATAAGTCCTAATACACATTCGTAGACCATTCTACGCCTTTAGAATACTCTATTAACCATTCTACACTTGTTAGAACCTCCAAGGACTCATGCTACACGCTCTACGTCCCTTGGGGTACCATGCAATGTTTAGGATCATTCTACACTTGTTAGAACCGCCAAGGACACATGCTACCCCCTCTATGTCCCTTGGGGATTCATGTAACATTTAGGATCATTCTAATGGTTCTTATAAGTCGTAATACACATTCCTAGACCATTCTAAGCCTTTAGAATACTCTCTTAACCATTCTACACTTGTTAGAACCTCCAAGGACTCATGCTACACCCTCTACGTCCCTTGGGGACTCAAGCATTGTTTAGGATCATGCTAATGGTTCTTATAAGTCCTAATATACATTCCTAGACCATTCTAAGCCTTTAGAATACTCTCTTAACCATTCTACACTTGTTAGAACCTCCAAGGACTCATTCTAGACCCTCTACGTCCCTTCGGGAATCCAGCATTGTTTAGGATCATTCTAATGGTTATTATAAATCCTAATACACATTCCGAGACCATTCTAAGCCTTTAGAATACTCTCTTAACCATTCTACAATTGTTAGAACCTCCAAGGACCCATGCTACACCCTCTACGTCCCTTGGGGAATCAAGCATTGTTTAGGATCATGCTAATGGTTATTATAAGTCCTAATACACATTCCTAGACCATTCTAAGCCTTTAGAATACTCTCTTAACCATTCTACACTTGTTAGAACCTCCAAGGACTCATGCTACACCCTCTACGTCCCTTTTGGACTCAAGCATTGTTTAGGATCATGCTAATGGTTATTATAAGTCCTAATACAAATTCCTAGACCATTCTAAGCCTTTAGAATACTCTCTTAACCATTCTACACTTGTTAGAACCTCCAAGGACTCATGCTACACCCTCTACGTCCCTTAGGGACTCAAGCATTGTTTAGGATCATTCTAATGGTTATTATAAGTCCTAATACACATTCCGACACCATTCTAAGCCATTAGAATACTCTCTTAACCATTCTACAATTGTTAGAACCTCCAAGGACTCATGCTAGACCCTCTACGTCCCTTGGGGAATCAAGCATTGTTTAGGATCATTCTAATGGTTCTTATAAGTCCTAATACACATTCCTAGACCATTCTAAGCCTTTAGAATACTCTCTTAACCATTCTACACTTTTTAGAACCTCACAGGACTCATGCTACACACTCTACGTCCATTGGGGTACCATGCAATGTTTAGGATGATTCTAATGGTTATTATAAGTCCTAATACACATTCCTAGACCATTCTAAGCCATTAGAATACTCTCTTAACCATTCTACACTTGTTAGAACCTCCAAGGACTCATGCTACACCCTCTACGTCCCTTGGGGAATCAAGCATTGTTTAGGATCATGCTAATGGTTATTATAAGTCCTAATACAAATTCCTAGACCATTCTAAGCCTTTAGAATACTCTCTTAACCATTCTACACTTGTTAGAACCTCCAAGGACTCATGCTACACCCTCTACGTCCCTTAGGGACTCAAGCATTGTTTAGGATCATTCTAATGGTTATTATAAGTCCTAATACACTTTCCGAGACCATTCTAAGCCTTTAGAATACTCTCTTAACCATTCTACACTTGTTAGAACCTCCAAGGACTCATGCTACACCCTCTACGTCCCTTGGGGACTCAAGCATTGTTTAGGATGATTCTAATGGTTCTTATAAGTCCTAATACACATTCCTAGACCATTCTAAGCCTTTAGAATACTCTCTTAACCATTCTACACTTGTTAGAACCTCCAAGGACTCATGCTACCCCCTCTATGTCCCTTGGGGATTCATGTAACATTTAGGATCATTCTAATGGTTCTTATAAGTCGTAATACACATTCCTAGACCATTCTAAGCCTTTAGAATACTCTATTAACCATTCTACACTTGTTAGAACCTCCAAGGACTCATGCTACACCCTCTACGTCCCTTGGGGACTCAAGCATTGTTTAGGATCATTCTAATGGTTATTATAAGTCCTAATACACTTTCCGAGACCATTCTAAGCCTTTAGAATACTCTCTTAAACATTCTACAATTGTTAGAACCTCCAAGGACTCATGCTAGACCCTCTACGTCCCTTGGGGAATCGAGCATTGTTTAGGATCATTCTAATGGTTCTTATAAGTCCTAATACACATTCCTAGACCATTCTAAGCCTTTAGAATACTCTCTTAACCATTCTACACTTGTTAGAACCTCCAAGGACTCATTCTAGACCCTCTACGTCCCTTGGGGAATCAAGCATTGTTTAGGATCATTCTAATGGTTATTATAAGTCCTAATACACATTCCGAGACCATTCTAAGCCTTTAGAATACTCTCTTAACCATTCTACAATTGTTAGAACCTCCAAGGACTCATGCTACACCCTCTACGTCCCTTGGGGAATCAAGCATTGTTTAGGATCATTCTAATGGTTCTTATAAGTCCTAATACACATTCCGAGACCATTCTAAGCCTTTAGAATACTCTCTTAACCATTCTACAATTGTTAGAACCTCCAAGGACTCATGCTACACCCTCTACGTCCCTTGGGGACTCAAGCATTGTTTAGGATCATTCTAATGGTTATTATAAGTCCTAATACACATTCCGACACCATTCTAAGCCTTTAGAATACTCTCTTAACCATTCTACAATTGTTAGAACCTCCACGGACTCATGCTAGACCCTCTACGTCCCTTGGGGAATCAAGCATTGTTTAGGATCATTCTAATGGTTCTTATAAGTCCTAATACACATTCCTAGACCATTATAAGCCTTTAGAATACTCTCTTCACCATTCTACACTTGTTAGAACCTCCAAGGACTCATGCTACACCTTCTCCGTCCCTTGGGGACTCAAGCATTGTTTAGGATCATGCTAATGGTTCTTATAAGTCCTAATAAACATTCCTAGACCATTCTAAGCCTTTATAATACTCTCTTAACCATTCTACACTTGTTAGAACCTCCAAGGACTCATGCTACACCCTCTACGTCCCTTGGGGACTCAAGCATTGTTTAGGATGATTCTAATGGTTCTTATAAGTCCTAATACACATTCCTAGACCATTCTAAGCCTTTAGAATACTCTCTTAACCATTCTACACTTGTTAGAACCTCCAAGGACTCATGCTACCCCCTCTATGTCCCTTGGGGATTCATGTAACATTTAGGATCATTCTAATGGTTCTTATAAGTCGTAATACACATTCCTAGACCATTCTAAGCCTTTAGAATACTCTATTAACCATTCTACACTTGTTAGAACCTCCAAGGACTCATGCTACACCCTCTACGTCCCTTGGGGACTCAAGCATTGTTTAGGATCATTCTAATGGTTATTATAAGTCCTAATACACTTTCCGAGACCATTCTAAGCCTTTAGAATACTCTCTTAAACATTCTACAATTGTTAGAACCTCCAAGGACTCATGCTAGACCCTCTACGTCCCTTGGGGAATCAAGCATTGTTTAGGATCATTCTAATGGTTCTTATAAGTCCTAATACACATTCCTAGACCATTCTAAGCCTTTAGAATACTCTCTTAACCATTCTACACTTGTTAGAACCTCCAAGGACTCATTCTAGACCCTCTACGTCCCTTGGGGAATCAAGCATTGTTTAGGATCATTCTAATGGTTATTATAAGTCCTAATACACATTCCGAGACCATTCTAAGCCTTTAGAATACTCTCTTAACCATTCTACAATTGTTAGAACCTCCAAGGACTCATGCTACACCCTCTACGTCCCTTGGGGAATCAAGCATTGTTTAGGATCATTCTAATGGTTCTTATAAGTCCTAATACACATTCTGAGACCATTCTAAGCCTTTAGAATACTCTCTTAACCATTCTACAATTGTTAGAACCTCCAAGGACTCATGCTACACCCTCTACGTCCCTTGGGGACTCAAGCATTGTTTAGGATCATTCTAATGGTTATTATAAGTCCTAATACACATTCCGACACCATTCTAAGCCTTTAGAATACTCTCTTAACCATTCTACAATTGTTAGAACCTCCACGGACTCATGCTAGACCCTCTACGTCCCTTGGGGAATCAAGCATTGTTTAGGATCATTCTAATGGTTCTTATAAGTCCTAATACACATTCCTAGACCATTATAAGCCTTTAGAATACTCTCTTCACCATTCTACACTTGTTAGAACCTCCAAGGACTCATGCTACACCTTCTCCGTCCCTTGGGGACTCAAGCATTGTTTAGGATCATGCTAATGGTTCTTATAAGTCCTAATAAACATTCCTAGACCATTCTAAGCCTTTATAATACTCTCTTAACCATTCTACACTTGTTAGAACCTCCAAGGACTCATGCTACACCCTCTACGTCCCTTGGGGACTCAAGCATTGTTTAGGATCATTCTAATGGTTCTTATAAGTCCTAATACACATTCCCAAACCATTCTAAGCCTTTAGAATACTCTCTTAAACATTCTACAATTGTTAGAACCTCACAGGACTCATGCTACACATTCTACGTCCCTTGGGGTACCATGTAATGTTTAGGATCATTCTAATGGTTCTTATAAGTCCTAATACACATTCGTAGACCATTTTACGCCTTTAGAATACTCTATTAACCATTCTACACTTGTTAGAACCTCCAAGGACTCATGCTAGACCCTCTACGTCCCTTGGGGAATCAAGCATTGTTTAGGATCATTCTAATGGTTCTTATAAGTCCTAATACACATTCGTAGACCATTCTACGCCTTTAGAATACTCTATTAACCATTCTACACTTGTTAGAACCTCCAAGGACTCATGCTAGACCCTCTACGTCCCTTGGGGAATCAAGCATTGTTTAGGATGATTCTAATGGTTATTATAAGTCCTAATACACATTCCGAGACCATTCTAAGCCTTTAGAATACTCTCTTAACCATTCTACAATTGTTACAACCTCCAAGAACTCATGCTACACCCTCTACGTCCCTTGGGGACTCAGGCATTGTTTAGGATCATGCTAATGGTTATTATAAGTCCTAATACAAATTCCTAGACCATTCTAAGCCTTTAGAATACTCTCTTAACCATTCTACACTTGTTAGAACCTCCAAGGACTCATGCTACACCCTCTACGTCCCTTAGGGACTCAAGCATTGTTTAGGATCATTCTAATGGTTATTATAAGTCCTAATACACATTCCGACACCATTCTAAGCCTTTAGAATACTCTCTTAACCATTCTACAATTGTTAGAACCTCCAAGGACTCATGCTAGACCCTCAACGTCCCTTGGGGAATCAAGCATTGTTTAGGATCATTCTAATGGTTCTTATAAGTCCTAATACACATTCCTAGACCATTCTATGCCTTTAGAATACTCTCTTAACCATTCTACACTTGTTAGAACCTCCAAGGACTCATGCTACACCTTCTCCGTCCCTTGGGGACTCAAGCATTGTTTAGGATCATGCTAATGGTTCTTATAAGTCCTAATACACATTCCTAGACCATTCTAAGCCTTTAAAATACTCTCTTAACCATTCTACACTTGTTAGAACCTCCAAGGACTCAGGTCAGACCCTCTACGTCCCTTGGGAAATCAAGCATTGTTTAGGATCATTCTAATGGTTCTTATAAGTCCTAATACACTTTCCTAGACCATTCTAAGCCTTTAGAATACTCTCTTAACCATTCTACACTTGTTAGAACCTTCAAGGACTCATGCTAGACCCTCTACGTCCCTTGGGGAATCAAGCATTGTTTAGGATCATTCTAATGGTTATTATAAGTCTTAATACACATTCCGAGACCATTCTAAGCCTTTAGAATACTCTCTTAACCATTCTACAATTGTTAGAACCTCCAAGGACTCATGCTACACCCTCTACGTCCCTTGGGGAATCAAGCATTGTTTAAGATCATTCTAATGGTTCTTATAAGTCCTAATACACATTCCGAGACCATTCTAAGCCTTTAGAATACTCTCTTAACCATTCTACAATTGTTAGAACCTCCAAGGACTCATGCAACACCCTCTACGTCCCTTGGGGACTCAAGCATTGTTTAGGATCATTCTAATGGTTATTATAAGTCCTAATACACTTTCCGAGACCATTCTAAGCCTTTAGAATACTCTCTTAGACATTCTACAATTGTTAGAACCTCCAAGGACTCATGCTAGACCCTCTACGTCCCTTGGGGAATCAAGCATTGTTTAGGATCATTCTAATGGTTCTTATAAGTCCTAATACACATTCCTAGACCATTCTAAGCCTTTAGAATACTCTCTTAACCATTCTACACTTGTTAGAACCGCCAAGGACACATGCTACCCCCTCTATGTCCCTTGGGGATTCATGTAACATTTATGATCATTCTAATGGTACTTATAAGTCGTAATACACATTCCTAGACCATTCTAAGCCTTTAGAATACTCTATTAACCATTCTACACTTGTTAGAACCTCCAAGGACTCATGCTACACCCTCTACGTCCCTTGGGGACTCAAGCATTGTTTAGGATCATTCTAATGGTTATTATAAGTCCTAATACACTTTCCGAGACCATTCTAAGCCTTTAGAATACTCTCTTAAACATTCTACAATTGTTAGAACCTCCAAGGACTCATGCTAGACCCTCTACGTCCCTTGGGGAATCAAGCATTGTTTAGGATCATTCTAATGGTTCTTATAAGTCCTAATACACATTCCTAGACCATTCTAAGCCTTTAGAATACTCTCTTAACCATTCTACACTTGTTAGAACCTCCAAGGACTCATGCTACACCCTCTACGTCCCTTGGGGACTCAAGCATTGTTTAGGATCATGCTAATGGTTCTTATAAGTCCTAATATACATTCCTAGACCATTCTAAGCCTTTAGAATACTCTCTTAACCATTCTACACTTGTTAGAACCTCCAAGGACTCATGCTACACCCTCTACGTCCCTTTTGGACTCAAGCATTGTTTAGGATCATGCTAATGGTTATTATAAGTCCTAATACAAATTCCTAGACCATTCTAAGCCTTTAGAATACTCTCTTAACCATTCTACAATTGTTAGAACCTCCAAGGACTCATGCTACACCCTCTACGTCCCTTGGGGAATCAAGCATTGTTTAGGATCATTCTAATGGTTCTTATAAGTCCTAATACACATTCCGAGACCATTCTAAGCCTTTAGAATACTCTCTTAACCATTCTACAATTGTTAGAACCTCCAAGGACTCATGCTACACCCTCTACGTCCCTTGGGGACTCAAGCATTGTTTAGGATCATTCTAATGGTTATTATAAGTCCTAATACACTTTCCGAGACCACTCTAAGCCTTTAGAATACTCTCTTAACCATTCTACAATTGTTAGAACCTCCAAGGACTCATGCTAGACCCTCTACGTCCCTTGGGAATCAAGCATTGTTTAGGATCATTCTAATGGTTCTTATAAGTCCTAATACACATTCCTAGACCATTCTAAGCCTTTAGAATACTCTTTTAACCATTCTACAATTGTTAGAACCTCCAAGGACTGATGCTACACCCTCTCCGTCCCTTGGGGACTCAAGCATTGTTTAGGATCATGCTAATGGTTCTTATAAGTCCTAATACACATTCCTATACCATTCTAAGCCTTTAGAATACTCTCTTAACCATTCTACACTTGTTAGAACCTCCAAGGACTCAGGTCAGACCCTCTACGTCCCTTGGGAAATCAAGCATTGTTTAGGATCATTCTAATGGTTCTTATAAGTCCTAATACACATTCCTAGACCATTCTAAGCCTTTAGAATACTCTCTTAACCATTCTACACTTGTTAGAACCTCCAAGGACTCATGCTACACCCTCTCCGTCCCTTGGGGACTCAAGCAATGTTTAGAATCATTCTAATGGTTCTTATAAGTCCTAATACACATTCCTAGACCATTCTAAGCCTTTAGAATACTCTCTTAACCATTCTACACTTTTTAGAACCTCACAGGACTCATGCTACACACTCTACGTCCCTTGGGGTACCATGCAATGTTTAGAATGATTCTAATGGTTATTATAAGTCCTAATACACATTCCTAGACCATTCTAAGCCATTAGAATACTCTCTTAACCATTCTACACTTGTTAGAACCTCCAAGGACTCATGCTACACCCTCTACGTCCCTTGGGGTACCACGCAATGTTTAGGATCATTCTAATGGTTCTTATAAGTCCTAATACACATTCTGAGACCATTCTAAGCCTTTAGAATACTCTCTTAACCATTCTACAATTGTTAGAACCTCCAAGGAATCATGCTAGACCCTCTATGTCCCTTGGGGAATCAAGCATTGTTTAGGATCATTCTAATGGTTCTTATAAGTCCTAATACACATTCCTAGACCATTCTAAGCCTTTAGAATACTCTTTTAAACATTCTACAATTGTTAGAACCTCACAGGACTCATGCTTCACACTCTACGTCCCTTGGGGTACCATGTAATGTTTGGGATCATTCTAATGGTTCTTATAAGTCCTAATACACATTCTGAGACCATTCTAAGCCATTAGAATACTCTCTTAACCATTCTACACTTGTTAGAACCTCCAAGGACTCATGCTACACCCTCTACGTCCCTTGGGGTACCATGCAATGTGTAGGATGATTCTAATGGTTATTATAAGTCCTAATACACATTCCTAGACCATTCTAAGCCTTTAGAATACTCTCTTAACCATTCTACACTTGTTAGAACCTCCAAGGACTCATGCTACACCCTCTACGTCCCTTTTGGACTCAAGCATTGTTTAGGATCATGCTAATGGTTATTATAAGTCCTAATACAAATTCCTAGACCATTCTAAGCCTTTAGAATACTCTCTTAACCATTCTACAATTGTTAGAACCTCCAAGGACTCATGCTACACCCTCTACGTCCCTTGGGGAATCAAGCATTGTTTAGGATCATTCTAATGGTTCTTATAAGTCCTAATACACATTCCGAGACCATTCTAAGCCTTTAGAATACTCTCTTAACCATTCTACAATTGTTAGAACCTCCAAGGACTCATGCTACACCCTCTACGTCCCTTTTGGACTCAAGCATTGTTTAGGATCATGCTAATGGTTCTTATAAGTCCTAATACACATTCCTAGACCATTCTAAGCCTTTAGAATACTCTTTTAAACATTCTACAATTGTTAGAACCTCACAGGACTCATGCTTCACACTCTACGTCCCTTGGGGTACCATGTAATGTTTGGGATCATTCTAATGGTTCTTATAAGTCCTAATACACATTCCGAGACCATTCTAAGCCTTTAGAATACTCTCTTAACCATTCTACAATTGTTAGAACCTCCAAGGACTCATGCTACACCCTCTACGTCCCTTGGGGACTCAAGCATTGTTTAGGATCATTCTAATGGTTATTATAAGTCCTAATACACTTTCCGAGACCACTCTAAGCCTTTAGAATACTCTCTTAACCATTCTACAATTGTTAGAACCTCCAAGGACTCATGCTAGACCCTCTACGTCCCTTGGGAATCAAGCATTGTTTAGGATCATTCTAATGGTTCTTATAAGTCCTAATACACATTCCTAGACCATTCTAAGCCTTTAGAATACTCTTTTAACCATTCTACAATTGTTAGAACCTCCAAGGACTGATGCTACACCCTCTCCGTCCCTTGGGGACTCAAGCATTGTTTAGGATCATGCTAATGGTTCTTATAAGTCCTAATACACATTCCTATACCATTCTAAGCCTTTAGAATACTCTCTTAACCATTCTACACTTGTTAGAACCTCCAAGGACTCAGGTCAGACCCTCTACGTCCCTTGGGAAATCAAGCATTGTTTAGGATCATTCTAATGGTTCTTATAAGTCCTAATACACATTCCTAGACCATTCTAAGCCTTTAGAATACTCTCTTAACCATTCTACACTTGTTAGAACCTCCAAGGACTCATGCTACACCCTCTCCGTCCCTTGGGGACTCAAGCATTGTTTAGAATCATTCTAATGGTTCTTATAAGTCCTAATACACATTCCTAGACCATTCTAAGCCTTTAGAATACTCTCTTAACCATTCTACACTTTTTAGAACCTCACAGGACTCATGCTACACACTCTACGTCCCTTGGGGTACCATGCAATGTTTAGAATGATTCTAATGGTTATTATAAGTCCTAATACACATTCCTAGACCATTCTAAGCCATTAGAATACTCTCTTAACCATTCTACACTTGTTAGAACCTCCAAGGACTCATGCTACACCCTCTACGTCCCTTGGGGTACCACGCAATGTTTAGGATCATTCTAATGGTTCTTATAAGTCCTAATACACATTCTGAGACCATTCTAAGCCTTTAGAATACTCTCTTAACCATTCTACAATTGTTAGAACCTCCAAGGAATCATGCTAGACCCTCTATGTCCCTTGGGGAATCAAGCATTGTTTAGGATCATTCTAATGGTTCTTATAAGTCCTAATACACATTCCTAGACCATTCTAAGCCTTTAGAATACTCTTTTAAACATTCTACAATTGTTAGAACCTCACAGGACTCATGCTTCACACTCTACGTCCCTTGGGGTACCATGTAATGTTTGGGATCATTCTAATGGTTCTTATAAGTCCTAATACACATTCTGAGACCATTCTAAGCCATTAGAATACTCTCTTAACCATTCTACACTTGTTAGAACCTCCAAGGACTCATGCTACACCCTCTACGTCCCTTGGGGTACCATGCAATGTGTAGGATGATTCTAATGGTTATTATAAGTCCTAATACACATTCCTAGACCATTCTAAGCCTTTAGAATACTCTCTTAACCATTCTACACTTGTTAGAACCTCCAAGGACTCATGCTACACCCTCTACGTCCCTTTTGGACTCAAGCATTGTTTAGGATCATGCTAATGGTTATTATAAGTCCTAATACAAATTCCTAGACCATTCTAAGCCTTTAGAATACTCTCTTAACCATTCTACAATTGTTAGAACCTCCAAGGACTCATGCTACACCCTCTACGTCCCTTGGGGAATCAAGCATTGTTTAGGATCATTCTAATGGTTCTTATAAGTCCTAATACACATTCCGAGACCATTCTAAGCCTTTAGAATACTCTCTTAACCATTCTACAATTGTTAGAACCTCCAAGGACTCATGCTACACCCTCTACGTCCCTTGGGGACTCAAGCATTGTTTAGGATCATTCTAATGGTTATTATAAGTCCTAATACACTTTCCGAGACCACTCTAAGCCTTTAGAATACTCTCTTAACCATTCTACAATTGTTAGAACCTCCAAGGACTCATGCTAGACCCTCTACGTCCCTTGGGAATCAAGCATTGTTTAGGATCATTCTAATGGTTCTTATAAGTCCTAATACACATTCCTAGACCATTCTAAGCCTTTAGAATACTCTTTTAACCATTCTACAATTGTTAGAACCTCCAAGGACTGATGCTACACCCTCTCCGTCCCTTGGGGACTCAAGCATTGTTTAGGATCATGCTAATGGTTCTTATAAGTCCTAATACACATTCCTATACCATTCTAAGCCTTTAGAATACTCTCTTAACCATTCTACACTTGTTAGAACCTCCAAGGACTCAGGTCAGACCCTCTACGTCCCTTGGGAAATCAAGCATTGTTTAGGATCATTCTAATGGTTCTTATAAGTCCTAATACACATTCCTAGACCATTCTAAGCCTTTAGAATACTCTCTTAACCATTCTACACTTGTTAGAACCTCCAAGGACTCATGCTACACCCTCTCCGTCCCTTGGGGACTCAAGCATTGTTTAGAATCATTCTAATGGTTCTTATAAGTCCTAATACACATTCCTAGACCATTCTAAGCCTTTAGAATACTCTCTTAACCATTCTACACTTTTTAGAACCTCACAGGACTCATGCTACACACTCTACGTCCCTTGGGGTACCATGCAATGTTTAGAATGATTCTAATGGTTATTATAAGTCCTAATACACATTCCTAGACCATTCTAAGCCATTAGAATACTCTCTTAACCATTCTACACTTGTTAGAACCTCCAAGGACTCATGCTACACCCTCTACGTCCCTTGGGGTACCACGCAATGTTTAGGATCATTCTAATGGTTCTTATAAGTCCTAATACACATTCTGAGACCATTCTAAGCCTTTAGAATACTCTCTTAACCATTCTACAATTGTTAGAACCTCCAAGGAATCATGCTAGACCCTCTATGTCCCTTGGGGAATCAAGCATTGTTTAGGATCATTCTAATGGTTCTTATAAGTCCTAATACACATTCCTAGACCATTCTAAGCCTTTAGAATACTCTTTTAAACATTCTACAATTGTTAGAACCTCACAGGACTCATGCTTCACACTCTACGTCCCTTGGGGTACCATGTAATGTTTGGGATCATTCTAATGGTTCTTATAAGTCCTAATACACATTCGTAGACCATTCTACGCCTTTAGAATACTCTATTAACCATTCTACACTTGTTAGAACCTCCAAGGACTCAGGTCATACCCTCTACGTCCCTTGGGAAATCAAGCATTGTTTAGGATCATTCTAATAGTTCTTATAAGTCCTAATACACATTCCTAGACCATTCTAAGCCTTTAGAATACTCTCTTAACCATTCTACACTTTTTAGAACCTCACAGGACTCATGCTACACACTCTACGTCCCTTGGGGTACCATGCAATGTGTAGGATGATTCTAATGGTTATTATAAGTCCTAATACACATTCCTAGACCATTCTAAGCCATTAGAATACTCTCTTAACCATTCTACACTTGTTAGAACCTCCAAGGACTCATGCTACACCCTCTACGTCCCTTGGGGTACCATGCAATGTGTAGGATGATTCTAATGGTTATTATAAGTCCTAATACACATTCCTAGACCATTCTAAGCCTTTAGAATACTCTCTTAACCATTCTACACTTGTTAGAACCTCCAAGGACTCATGCTACACCCTCTACGTCCCTTTTGGACTCAAGCATTGTTTAGGATCATGCTAATGGTTATTATAAGTCCTAATACAAATTCCTAGACCATTCTAAGCCTTTAGAATACTCTCTTAACCATTCTACAATTGTTAGAACCTCCAAGGACTCATGCTACACCCTCTACGTCCCTTGGGGAATCAAGCATTGTTTAGGATCATTCTAATGGTTCTTATAAGTCCTAATACACATTCCGAGACCATTCTAAGCCTTTAGAATACTCTCTTAACCATTCTACAATTGTTAGAACCTCCAAGGACTCATGCTACACCCTCTACGTCCCTTGGGGACTCAAGCATTGTTTAGGATCATTCTAATGGTTATTATAAGTCCTAATACACTTTCCGAGACCACTCTAAGCCTTTAGAATACTCTCTTAACCATTCTACAATTGTTAGAACCTCCAAGGACTCATGCTAGACCCTCTACGTCCCTTGGGAATCAAGCATTGTTTAGGATCATTCTAATGGTTCTTATAAGTCCTAATACACATTCCTAGACCATTCTAAGCCTTTAGAATACTCTTTTAACCATTCTACAATTGTTAGAACCTCCAAGGACTGATGCTACACCCTCTCCGTCCCTTGGGGACTCAAGCATTGTTTAGGATCATGCTAATGGTTCTTATAAGTCCTAATACACATTCCTATACCATTCTAAGCCTTTAGAATACTCTCTTAACCATTCTACACTTGTTAGAACCTCCAAGGACTCAGGTCAGACCCTCTACGTCCCTTGGGAAATCAAGCATTGTTTAGGATCATTCTAATGGTTCTTATAAGTCCTAATACACATTCCTAGACCATTCTAAGCCTTTAGAATACTCTCTTAACCATTCTACACTTGTTAGAACCTCCAAGGACTCATGCTACACCCTCTCCGTCCCTTGGGGACTCAAGCATTGTTTAGAATCATTCTAATGGTTCTTATAAGTCCTAATACACATTCCTAGACCATTCTAAGCCTTTAGAATACTCTCTTAACCATTCTACACTTTTTAGAACCTCACAGGACTCATGCTACACACTCTACGTCCCTTGGGGTACCATGCAATGTTTAGAATGATTCTAATGGTTATTATAAGTCCTAATACACATTCCTAGACCATTCTAAGCCATTAGAATACTCTCTTAACCATTCTACACTTGTTAGAACCTCCAAGGACTCATGCTACACCCTCTACGTCCCTTGGGGTACCACACAATGTTTAGGATCATTCTAATGGTTCTTATAAGTCCTAATACACATTCTGAGACCATTCTAAGCCTTTAGAATACTCTCTTAACCATTCTACAATTGTTAGAACCTCCAAGGAATCATGCTAGACCCTCTATGTCCCTTGGGGAATCAAGCATTGTTTAGGATCATTCTAATGGTTCTTATAAGTCCTAATACACATTCCTAGACCATTCTAAGCCTTTAGAATACTCTTTTAAACATTCTACAATTGTTAGAACCTCACAGGACTCATGCTTCACAATCTACGTCCCTTGGGGTACCATGTAATGTTTGGGATCATTCTAATGGTTCTTATAAGTCCTAATACACATTCGTAGACCATTCTACGCCTTTAGAATACTCTATTAACCATTCTACACTTGTTAGAACCTCCAAGGACTCAGGTCATACCCTCTACGTCCCTTGGGAAATCAAGCATTGTTTAGGATCATTCTAATAGTTCTTATAAGTCCTAATACACATTCCTAGACCATTCTAAGCCTTTAGAATACTCTCTTAACCATTCTACACTTTTTAGAACCTCACAGGACTCATGCTACACACTCTACGTCCCTTGGGGTACCATGCAATGTGTAGGATGATTCTAATGGTTATTATAAGTCCTAATACACATTCCTAGACCATTCTAAGCCATTAGAATACTCTCTTAACCATTCTACACTTGTTAGAACCTCCAAGGACTCATGCTACACCCTCTACGTCCCTTGGGGTACCATGCAATGTGTAGGATGATTCTAATGGTTATTATAAGTCCTAATACACATTCCTAGACCATTCTAAGCCATTAGAATACTCTCTTAACCATTCTACACTTGTTAGAACCTCCAAGGACTCATGCTACACCCTCTACGTCCCTTGGGGTACCACGCAATGTTTAGGATCATTCTAATGGTTATTATAAGTCCTAATACACATTCCTAGACCATTCTAAGCCTTTAGAATACTCTCTTAACCATTCTACACTTGTTAGAACCTCCAAGGACTCATGCTACACCCTCTACGTCCCTTTTGGACTCAAGCATTGTTTAGGATCATGCTAATGGTTATTATAAGTCCTAATACAAATTCCTAGACCATTCTAAGCCTTTAGAATACTCTCTTAACCATTCTACACTTGTTAGAACCTCCAAGGACTCATGCTACACCCTCTACGTCCCTTGGGGACTCAATCATTGTTTAGGATCATTCTAATGGTTATTATAAGTCCTAATACACATTCTGAGACCATTCTAAGCCTTTAGAATACTCTCTTAACCATTCTACAATTGTTAGAACCTCCAAGGACTCATGCTTGACCCGCTACGTCCCTTGGGGAATCAAGCATTGTTTAAGATCATTCTAATGGTTCTTATAAGTCCTAATACACATTCTTAGACCATTCTAAGCCTTTAGAATACTCTCTTAAACATTCTACAATTGTTAGAACCTCACAGGACTCATGCTACACATTCTACGTCCCTTGGGGTACCATGTAATGTTTGGGATCATTCTAATGGTTCTTATAAGTCCTAATACACATTCGTAGACCATTCTACGCCTTTAGAATACTCTATTAACCATTCTACACTTGTTAGAACCTCCAAGGACTCATGCTACACCCTCTACGTCCCTTGGGGTACCATGCAATGTTTAGGATCATTCTAATGGTTTTTATAAGTCCCAATACACATTCCTAGACAATTCTAAGCCTTTAGAATAATCTCTTAACCATTCTACACTTGTTAGAACCGCCAAGGACTCATGCTAGACCCTCTACGTCCCTTGGGGAATCAAGCATTGTTTAGGATCATTCTAATGGTTATTATAAGTCCTAATACACTTTCCGAGACCATTCTAAGCCTTTAGAATACTCTCTTAACCATTCTACAATTGTTAGAACCTCCAAGGACTCATGCTAGACCCTCTACGTCCCTTGCGAATCAAGCATTGTTTAGGATCATTCTAATGGTTCTTATAAGTCCTAATACACATTCCTAGACCATTCTAAGCCTTTAGAATACTCTCTTAACCATTCTACAATTGTTAGAACCTCCAAGGACTGATGCTACACCCTCTCCGTCCCTTGGGGACTCAAGCATTGTTTAGGATCATGTTAATGGTTCTTATAAGTCCTAATACACATTCCGAGACCATTCTAAGCCTTTAGAATACTCTCTTTACCATTCTACAATTGTTAGAACCTCCAAGGACTCATGCTAGACCCTCTACGTCCCTTGGGGAATCAAGCATTGTTTAGGATCATTCTAATGGTTCTTATAAGTCCTAATACACATTCCTAGACCATTCTAAGCCTTTAGAATACTTTCTTAATCATTCTACAATTGTTAGAACCTCACAGGACTCATGCTACACATTCTACGTCCCTTGGGGTACCATGTAATGTTTGGGATCATTCTAATGGTTCTTATAAGTCCTAATACACATTCGTAGACCATTCTACGCCTTTAGAATACTCTATTAACCATTCTAAACTTTTTAGAACCTCACAGGACTCATGCTACACCCTCTACGTCCCTTGGGGTACCACGCAATGTTTAGGATCATTCTAATGGACTCAGGTCAGACCCTCTACGTCCCTTTGGAAATCAAGCATTGTTTAGGATCATTCTAATGGTTCTTATAAGTCCCAATTCACATTCCTAGACCATTCTAAGCCTTTAGAATACTCTCTTAACCATTCTACACTTTTTAGAACCTCACAGGACTCATGCTGCACACTCTACGTCCCTTGGGGTACCATGCAATGTTTAGGATGATTCTAATGGTTATTATAAGTCCTAATACACAATCCTAGACCATTCTAAGCCATTAGAATACTCTCTTAACCATTCTACACTTGTTAGAACCTCCAAGGACTCATTCTACACCCTCTACGTCCCTTGGGGTACCACGCAATGTTTAGGATCATTCTAATGGTTATTATAAGTCCTAATACACATTCCTAGACCATTCTAAGCCTTTAGAATACTCTCTTAACCATTCTACAATTGTTAGAACCTCCAAGGACTCATGCTAGACCCTCTACGTCCCTTGGGAATCAAGCATTGTTTAGGATCATTCTAATGGTTCTTATAAGTCCTAATACACATTCCTAGACCATTCTAAGCCTTTAGAATACTCTCTTAACCATTCTACAATTGTTAGAACCTCCAAGGACTGATGCTACACCCTCTCCGTCCCTTGGGGACTCAAGCATTGTTTAGGATCATGCTAATGGTTCTTATAAGTCCTAATACACATTCCGAGACCATTCTAAGCCTTTAGAATACTCTCTTTACCATTCTACAATTGTTAGAACCTCCAAGGACTCATGCTAGACCCTCTACGTCCCTTGGGGAATCAAGCATTGTTTAGGATCATTCTAATGGTTCTTATAAGTCCTAAAACACATTCTTAGACCATTCTAAGCCTTTAGAATACTCTCTTAAACATTCTACAATATTTAGAACCTCACAGGACTCATGCTACACATTATACGTCCCTTGGGGTACCATGTAATGTTTGGGATCATTCTAATGGTTCTTATAAGTCCTAATACACATTCGTAGACCATTCTACGCCTTTAGAATACTCTATTAACCATTCTACACTTGTTAGAACCTCCAAGGACTCATGCTACACGCTCTACGTCCCTTGGGGTACCATGCAATGTTTAGGATCATTCTAATGGTTTTTATAAGTCCCAATACACATTCCTAGACAATTCTAAGCCTTTAGAATAATCTCTTAACCATTCTACACTTGTTAGAACCTCCAAGGACTTATGCTAGACCCTCTACGTCCCTTGGGGAATCAAGCATTGTTTAGGATCATTCTAGTGGTTATTATAAGTCCTAATACACATTCCGAGACCATTCTAAGCCTTTAGAATACTCTCTTAACCATTCTACAATTGTTAGAACCTTCAAGGACTCATGCTAGACCCTCTACGTCCGATGGGGAATCAAGCATTGTTTAGGATCATTGTAATGGTTCTTATAAGTCCTAATACACATTCCGAGACCATTCTAAGCCTTTAGAATACTCTCTTAACCATTCGACAATTGTTAGAACCTTCATGGATTCATGCTAGACCCTCTACGTCCCTTGGGGAATCAAGCATTGTTTAGGATCATTCTAATGGTTCTTATAAGTCCTAATACGCATTCCTAGACCATTCTAAGCCTTTAGAATACTCTCTTAACCATTCTACACTTGTTAGAACCTCCAAGGACTCATGCTACACCCTCTCCGTCCCTTGGGGACTCAAGCATTGTTTAGGATCATGTTAATGGTTCTTATAAGTCCTAATACACATTCCGAGACCATTCTAAGCCTTTAGAATACTCTCTTTACCATTCTACAATTGTTAGAACCTCCAAGGACTCATGCTAGACCCTCTACGTCCCTTGGGGAATCAAGCATTGTTTAGGATCATTCTAGTGGTTATTATAAGTCCTAATACACATTCCGAGACCATTCTAAGCCTTTAGAATACTCTCTTAACCATTCTACAATTGTTAGAACCTTCAAGGACTCATGCTAGACCCTCTACGTCCGATGGGGAATCAAGCATTGTTTAGGATCATTGTAATGGTTCTTATAAGTCCTAATACACATTCCGAGACCATTCTAAGCCTTTAGAATACTCTCTTAACCATTCGACAATTGTTAGAACCTTCATGGATTCATGCTAGACCCTCTACGTCCCTTGGGGAATCAAGCATTGTTTAGGATCATTCTAATGGTTCTTATAAGTCCTAATACGCATTCCTAGACCATTCTAAGCCTTTAGAATACTCTCTTAACCATTCTACACTTGTTAGAACCTCCAAGGACTCATGCTACACCCTCTCCGTCCCTTGGGGACTCAAGCATTGTTTAGGATCATGCTAATGGTTCTTATAAGTCCTAATACACATTCCTAGACCATTCTAAGCCTTTAGAATACTCTCTTAACCATTCTACACTTGTTAGAACCACCAAGGACTCATGCTAGACCCTCTACGTCCCTTGGGGAATCAAGCATTGTTTAGGATCATTCTAATGGTTATTATAAGTCCTAATACACTTTCCGAGACCATTCTAAGCCTTTAGAATACTCTCTTAACCATTCTACAATTGTTAGAACCTCCAAGGACTCATGCTAGACCCTCTACGTCCCTTGGGAATAAAGCATTGTTTAGGATCATTCTAATGGTTCTTATAAGTCCTAATACACATTCCTAGACCATTCTAAGCCTTTAGAATACTCTCTTAACCATTCTACAATTGTTAGAACCTCCAAGGACTGATGCTACACCCTCTCCGTCCCTTGGGGACTCAAGCATTGTTTAGGATCATGCTAATGGTTCTTATAAGTCCTAATACACATTCCGAGACCATTCTAAGCCTTTAGAATACTCTCTTTACCATTCTACAATTGTTAGAACCTCCAAGGACTCATGCTAGACCCTCTACGTCCCTTGGGGAATCAAGCATTGTTTAGGATCATTCTAATGGTTCTTATAAGTCCTAATACACATTCCTAGACCATTCTAAGCCTTTAGAATACTTTCTTAATCATTCTACAATTGTTAGAACCTCACAGGACTCATGCTACACATTCTACGTCCCTTGGGGTACCATGTAATGTTTGGGATCATTCTAATGGTTCTTATAAGTCCTAATACACATTCGTAGACCATTCTACGCCTTTAGAATACTCTATTAACCATTCTAAACTTTTTAGAACCTCACAGGACTCATGCTACACCCTCTACGTCCCTTGGGGTACCACGCAATGTTTAGGATCATTCTAATGGACTCAGGTCAGACCCTCTACGTCCCTTGGGAAATCAAGCATTGTTTAGGATCATTCTAATGGTTCTTATAAGTCCCAATTCACATTCCTAGACCATTCTAAGCCTTTAGAATACTCTCTTAACCATTCTACACTTTTTAGAACCTCACAGGACTCATGCTGCACACTCTACGTCCCTTGGGGTACCATGCAATGTTTAGGATGATTCTAATGGTTATTATAAGTCCTAATACACAATCCTAGACCATTCTAAGCCATTAGAATACTCTCTTAACCATTCTACACTTGTTAGAACCTCCAAGGACTCATTCTACACCCTCTACGTCCCTTGGGGTACCACGCAATGTTTAGGATCATTCTAATGGTTATTATAAGTCCTAATACACATTCCTAGACCATTCTAAGCCTTTAGAATACTCTCTTAACCATTCTACAATTGTTAGAACCTCCAAGGACTCATGCTAGACCCTCTACGTCCCTTGGGAATCAAGCATTGTTTAGGATCATTCTAATGGTTCTTATAAGTCCTAATACACATTCCTAGACCATTCTAAGCCTTTAGAATACTCTCTTAACCATTCTACAATTGTTAGAACCTCCAAGGACTGATGCTACACCCTCTCCGTCCCTTGGGGACTCAAGCATTGTTTAGGATCATGCTAATGGTTCTTATAAGTCCTAATACACATTCCGAGACCATTCTAAGCCTTTAGAATACTCTCTTTACCATTCTACAATTGTTAGAACCTCCAAGGACTCATGCTAGACCCTCTACGTCCCTTGGGGAATCAAGCATTGTTTAGGATCATTCTAATGGTTCTTATAAGTCCTAAAACACATTCTTAGACCATTCTAAGCCTTTAGAATACTCTCTTAAACATTCTACAATATTTAGAACCTCACAGGACTCATGCTACACATTATACGTCCCTTGGGGTACCATGTAATGTTTGGGATCATTCTAATGGTTCTTATAAGTCCTAATACACATTCGTAGACCATTCTACGCCTTTAGAATACTCTATTAACCATTCTACACTTGTTAGAACCTCCAAGGACTCATGCTACACGCTCTACGTCCCTTGGGGTACCATGCAATGTTTAGGATCATTCTAATGGTTTTTATAAGTCCCAATACACATTCCTAGACAATTCTAAGCCTTTAGAATAATCTCTTAACCATTCTACACTTGTTAGAACCTCCAAGGACTTATGCTAGACCCTCTACGTCCCTTGGGGAATCAAGCATTGTTTAGGATCATTCTAGTGGTTATTATAAGTCCTAATACACATTCCGAGACCATTCTAAGCCTTTAGAATACTCTCTTAACCATTCTACAATTGTTAGAACCTTCAAGGACTCATGCTAGACCCTCTACGTCCGTTGGGGTATCAAGCATTGTTTAGGATCATTGTAATGGTTCTTATAAGTCCTAATACACATTCCGAGACCATTCTAAGCCTTTAGAATACTCTCTTAACCATTC
Source organism: Crotalaria pallida (assembly GCA_037953625.1). Taxonomy (NCBI): domain Eukaryota; kingdom Viridiplantae; phylum Streptophyta; class Magnoliopsida; order Fabales; family Fabaceae; genus Crotalaria; species Crotalaria pallida. The sequence continues at coordinate 58,154,782 of CM075655.1, read as the reverse complement.
GACAATTGTTAGAACCTTCATGGATTCATGCTAGACCCTCTACGTCCCTTGGGGAATCAAGCATTGTTTAGGATCATTCTAATGGTTCTTATAAGTCCTAATACGCATTCCTAGACCATTCTAAGCCTTTAGAATACTCTCTTAACCATTCTACACTTGTTAGAACCTCCAAGGACTCATGCTACACCCTCTCCGTCCCTTGGGGACTCAAGCATTGTTTAGGATCATGCTAATGGTTCTTATAAGTCCTAATACACATTCCTAGACCATTCTAAGCCTTTAGAATACTCTCTTAACCATTCTACACTTGTTAGAACCTCCAAGGACTCAGGTCAGACCCTCTACGTCCCTTGGGAAATCAAGCATTGTTTAGGATCATTCTAATGGTTCTTATAAGTCCTAATACACATTCCGAGACCATTCTGAGCCTTTAGAATACTCTCTTAACCATTCTACACTTGTTAGAACCTCCAAGGACTCAGGTCAGACCCTCTACGTCCCTTGGGAATTCAAGCATTGTTTAGGATCATTCTAATGGTTCTTATACGTCCTAATACACATTCCTAGACCATTCTAAGCCTTTAGAATACTCTCTTAACAATTATACACTTTTTAGAACCTCACAGGACTCATGCTACACACTCTACGTCCCTTGGGGTACCATGCAATGTTTAGGATGATTCTAATGGTTATTATAAGTCCTAATACACATTCCTAGACCATTCTAAGCCATTAGAATACTCTCTTAACCATTCTACACTTGTTAGAACCTCCAAGGACTCATGCTACACCCTCTGCGTCCCTTGGGGTAACATGTAATGTTTGGGATCATTCTAATGGTTCTTATAAGTCCTAATACACATTCGTAGACTATTCTACGCCTTTAGAATACTCTATTAACCATTCTACACTTGTTAGAACCTCCAAGGACTCATGCTACACCCTCTACGTCCCTTGGGGTACAATGCAATGTTTAGGATCATTCTAATGGTTTTTATAAGTCCTAATACACATTCCTAGACAATTCTAAGCCTTTAGAATAATCTCTTAACCATTCTACACTTGTTAGAACCTCCAAGGACTATGCGAGACCCTCTACGTCCCTTGGGGAATCAAGCATTGTTTAGGATCATTCTAATGGTTATTATAAGTCCTAATACACATTCCGAGACCATTCATAGACTTTAGAATACTCTCTTAACCATTCTACAATTGTTAGAACCTCCAAGGACTCATGCTAGACCCTCTACGTCCCTTGGGGAATCAAGCATTGTTTAGGATCATTCTAATGGTTCTTATAAGTCCTAATACACATTTCGAGACCATTCTAAGCCTTTAGAATACTCTCTTAACCATTCTACAATTGTTAGAACCTCCAAGGACTCATGCTACACCCTCTCCGTCCCTTGGGGTACAATGCAATGTTTAGGATCATTCTAATGGTTTTTATAAGTCCTAATACACATTCCTAGACAATTCTAAGCCTTTAGAATAATCTCTTAACCATTCTACACTTGTTAGAACCTCCAAGGACTATGCGAGACCCTCTACGTCCCTTGGGGAATCAAGCATTGTTTAGGATCATTCTAATGGTTATTATAAGTCCTAATACACATTCCGAGACCATTCATAGACTTTAGAATACTCTCTTAACCATTCTACAATTGTTAGAACCTCCAAGGACTCATGCTAGACCCTCTACGTCCCTTGGGGAATCAAGCATTGTTTAGGATCATTCTAATGGTTCTTATAAGTCCTAATACACATTTCGAGACCATTCTAAGCCTTTAGAATACTCTCTTAACCATTCTACAATTGTTAGAACCTTCATGGACTCATGCTAGACCCTCTACGTCCCTTGGGGAATCAAGCATTGTTTTGGATCATTCTAATGGTTCTTATAAGTCCTAATACACATTCCTAGACCATTCTAAGCCTTTAGAATACTCTCTTAACCATTTTACACTTGTTAGAACCTCCAAGGACTCATGCTACACCCTCTCCGTCCCTTGGGGACTCAAGCATTGTTTAGGATCATGCTAATGGTTCTTATAAGTCCTAATACACATTCCTAGACCATTCTAAGCCTTTAGAATACTCTCTTAACCATTCTACACTTGTTAGAACCTCCAAGGACTCAGGTCAGACCCTCTACGTCCCTTGGGAAATCAAGCATTGTTTAGGATCATTCTAATGGTTCTTATAAGTCCTAATACATATTTCGAGACCATTCTAAGCCTTTAGAATACTCTCTTAACCATTCTACACTTGTAAGAACCTCCAAGGACTCATGCTACACCCTCTACGTCCCTTGGGGACTCAAGCATTGTTTAGGATCATTCTAATGGTTATTATAAGTCCTAATACACATTCTGAGACCATTCTAAGCCTTTAGAATACTCTCTTAACAATTATACACTTTTTAGAACCTCACAGGACTCATGCTACACACTCTACGTCCCTTGGGGTACCATGCAATGTTTAGGATGATTCTAATGGTTATTATAAGTCCTAATACACATTCCTAGACCATTCTAAGCCATTAGAATACTCTCTTAACCATTCTACACTTGTTAGAACCTCCAAGGACTCATGCTACACCCTCTGCGTCCCTTGGGGTAACATGTAATGTTTGGGATCATTCTAATGGTTCTTATAAGTCCTAATACACATTCGTAGACTATTCTACGCCTTTAGAATACTCTATTAACCATTCTACACTTGTTAGAACCTCCAAGGACTCATGCTACACCCTCTACGTCCCTTGGGGTACAATGCAATGTTTAGGATCATTCTAATGGTTTTTATAAGTCCTAATACACATTCCTAGACAATTCTAAGCCTTTAGAATAATCTCTTAACCATTCTACACTTGTTAGAACCTCCAAGGACTATGCGAGACCCTCTACGTCCCTTGGGGAATCAAGCATTGTTTAGGATCATTCTAATGGTTATTATAAGTCCTAATACACATTCCGAGACCATTCATAGACTTTAGAATACTCTCTTAACCATTCTACAATTGTTAGAACCTCCAAGGACTCATGCTAGACCCTCTACGTCCCTTGGGGAATCAAGCATTGTTTAGGATCATTCTAATGGTTCTTATAAGTCCTAATACACATTTCGAGACCATTCTAAGCCTTTAGAATACTCTCTTAACCATTCTACAATTGTTAGAACCTTCATGGACTCATGCTAGACCCTCTACGTCCCTTGGGGAATCAAGCATTGTTTTGGATCATTCTAATGGTTCTTATAAGTCCTAATACACATTCCTAGACCATTCTAAGCCTTTAGAATACTCTCTTAACCATTTTACACTTGTTAGAACCTCCAAGGACTCATGCTACACCCTCTCCGTCCCTTGGGGACTCAAGCATTGTTTAGGATCATGCTAATGGTTCTTATAAGTCCTAATACACATTCCTAGACCATTCTAAGCCTTTAGAATACTCTCTTAACCATTCTACACTTGTTAGAACCTCCAAGGACTCAGGTCAGACCCTCTACGTCCCTTGGGAAATCAAGCATTGTTTAGGATCATTCTAATGGTTCTTATAAGTCCTAATACATATTTGGAGACCATTCTAAGCCTTTAGAATACTCTCTTAACCATTCTACACTTGTAAGAACCTCCAAGGACTCATGCTACACCCTCTACGTCCCTTGGGGACTCAAGCATTGTTTAGGATCATTCTAATGGTTATTATAAGTCCTAATACACATTCTGAGACCATTCTAAGCCTCTAGGATACTCTCTTAACCATTCTACAATTGTTAGAACCTCGAAGGACTCATGCTATACCCTCTACGTCCCTTGGGGAATCAAGCATTGTTTAGGATCATTCTAATGGTTCTTATAAGTCCTAATACACATTCTTAGACCATTCTAAGCCTTTAGAATACTCTCTTAAACATTCTACAATTGTTAGAACCTCACAGGATTCATGCTACACATTCTACGTCCCTTGGGGTACCATGTAATGTTTGGGATCATTCTAATGGTTCTTATAAGTCCTAATACACATTCGTAGACCATTCTACGCCTTTAGAATACTCTATTAACCATTCTACACTTGTTAGAACCTCCAAGGACTCATGCCACACCCTCTACGTCCCTTGGGGTACCATGCAATGTTTAGGATCATTCTAATGGTTTTTATAAGTCCTAATACACATTCCTAGACAATTCTAAGCCTTTAGAATAATCTCTTAACCATTCTACACTTGTTAGAACCTCCAAGGACTCATGCTAGACCCTCTACGTCCCTTGGGGAATCAAGCATTGTTTAGGATTATTCTAATGGTTATTATAAGTCCTAATACACATTCCGAGACCATTCTAAGCCTTTAGAATACTCTCTTAACCATTCTACAATTGTTAGAACCTCCAAGGACTCATGCTAGACCCTCTACGTCCCTTGGGGAATCAAGCATTGTTTAGGATCATTCTAATGGTTCTTATAAGTCCTAATACACATTCCGAGACCATTCTAAGCCTTTAGAATACTCTCTTAACCATTCTACAATTGTTAGAACCTTTATGGACTCATGCTAGACCCTCTACGTCCCTTGGGGAATGAAGCATTGTTTAGGATCATTCTAATGGTTCTTAAAAGTCCTAATACACATTCCTAGACAATTCTAAGCCTTTAGAATAATCTCTTAACCATTCTACACTTGTTAGAACCTCCAAGGACTCATGCTAGACCCTCTACGTCCCTTGGGGAATCAAGCATTGTTTAGGATCATTCTAATGGTTATTATAAGTCCTAATACACATTCCGAGACCATTCTAAGCCTTTAGAATACTCTCTTAACCATTCTACAATTGTTAGAACCTCCAAGGACTCATGCTAGACCCTCTACGTCCCTTGGGGAATCAAGCATTGTTTAGGATCATTCTAATGGTTCTTATAAGTCCTAATACACATTCCGAGACCATTCTAAGCCTTTAGAATACTCTCTTAACCATTCTACAATTGTTAGAACCTTCATGGACTCATGCTAGACCCTCTACGTCCCTTGGGGAATCAAGCATTGTTTAGGATCATTCTAATGGTTCTTAAAAGTCCTAATACACATTCCTAGACCATTCTAAGCCTTTAGAATACTCTCTTAACCATTCTACACTTGTTAGAACCTCCAAGGACTCATGCTACACCCTCTCCGTCCCTTGGGGACTCAAGCATTGTTTAGGATCATGCTAATGGTTCTTATAAGTCCTAATAAGCATTCCTAGACCATTCTAAGCCTTTAGAATACTCTCTTAACCATTCTACACTTGTTAGAACCTCCAAGGACTCATGCTACACCCTCTCCGTCCCTTGGGGACTCAAGCATTGTTTAGGATCATTCTAATGGTTATTATAAGTCCTAATACACATTCTGAGACCATTCCAAGCCTTTAGAATACTCTCTTAACAATTCTACAATTGTTAGAACCTCCAAGGACTCATGCTAGACCCTCTACGTCCCTTGGGGAATCAAGCATTGTTTAAGATCATTCTAATGGTTCTTATAAGTCCTAAAACACAATCTTAGACCATTCTAAGCCTTTAGAATACTCTCTTAACCATTCTACAATTGTTAGAACCTTCATGGACTCATGCTAGACCCTCTACGTCCCTTGGGGAATCAAGCATTGTTTAGGATCATTCTAATGGTTCTTAAAAGTCCTAATACACATTCCTAGACCATTCTAAGCCTTTAGAATACTCTCTTAACCATTCTACACTTGTTAGAACCTCCAAGGACTCATGCTACACCCTCTCCGTCCCTTGGGGACTCAAGCATTGTTTAGGATCATTCTAATGGTTATTATAAGTCCTAATACACATTCTGAGACCATTCTAAGCCTTTAGAATACTCTCTTAACAATTCTACAATTGTTAGAACCTCCAAGGACTCATGCTAGACCCTCTACGTCCCTTGGGGAATCAAGCATTGTTTAAGATCATTCTAATGGTTCTTATAAGTCCTAATACACATTCTTAGACCATTCTAAGCCTTTAAAATACTCTCTTAAACATTCTACAATTTTTAGAACCTCACAGGACTCATGCTACACATTCTACGTCCCTTGGGGTACCATGTAATGTTTGGGATCATTCTAATGGTTCTTATAAGTCCTAATACACATTCGTAGACCATTCTACGCCTTTAGAATACTCTATTAACCATTTTACACTTGATAGAACCTCCAAGGACTCATGCTACACCCTCTACGTCCCTTGGGGTACCATGCAATGTTTAGGATCGTTCTAATGGTTTTTATAAGTCCTAATACACATTCCTAGACAATTCTAAGCCTTTAGAATAATCTCTTAACCATTCTACACTTGTTAGAACCTCCAAGGACTCATGCTAGACCCTCTACGTCCCTTGGGGAATCAAGCATTGTTTAGGATTATTCTAATGGTTATTATAAGTCCTAATACACATTCCGAGACCATTCTAAGCCTTTAGAATACTCTCTTAACCATTCTACAATTGTTAGAACCTCCAAGGACTCATGCTAGACACTCTACGTCCCTTGGGGAATCAAGCATTGTTTAGGATCATTCTAATGGTTCTTATATGTCCTAATACATATTCCGAGACCATTCTAAGCCTTTAGAATACTCTCTTAACCATTCTACAATTGCTAGAACCTTCATGGACTCATGCTAGACCCTCTACGTCCCTTGGGGAATCAAGCATTGTTTAGGATCATTCTAATGGTTCTTATAAGTCCTAATACACATTCCTAGACCATTCTAAGCCTTTAGAATACTCTGTTAACAATTCTACACTTGTTAGAACCTCCAAGGACTCATGCTACACCCTCTACTTCCCTTGGGGTACCATGCAATGTTTAGGATCATTCTAATGGTTATTATAAGTCCAATACACATTCCTAGACCATTCTAAGCCTTTAGAATACTCTCTTAACCATTCTACACTTGTTAGAACCTCCAAGGACTCATGCTACACCCTCTACGTCCCTTGGGGACTCAAGCATTGTTTAGGATCATTCTAATGGTTCTTATAAGTTCTAATACACATTCCTAGACCATTCTAAGCCTTTAGAATACTCTCTTAACCATTCTACACTTGTTAGAACCTCGAAGGACTCATGCTACACCCTCTACGTCCCTTTTGGACTCAAGCATTGTTTAGGATCATGCAAATGGTTATTATAAGTCCTAATACAAATTCCTAGACCATTCTAAGCCTTTAGAATACTCTCTTAACCATTCTACACTTGTTAGAACCTCCAAGGACTCATGCTATACCCTCTACGTCCCTTGGGGACTCAAGCATTGTTTAGGATCATTCTAATGGTTATTATAAGTCCTAATACACATTCTGAGACCATTCTAAGCCTTTAGAATACTCTCTTAAACATTCTACAATTGTTAGAACCTCACAGGACTCATGCTACACATTCTACGTCCCTTGGGGTACCATGTAATGTTTGGCATCATTCTAATGGTTCTTATAAGTCCTAATACACATTCGTAGACCATTCTACACGTTTAGAATACTCTATTAACCATTCTACACTTGTTAGAACCTCCAAGGACTCAGGTCAGACCCTCTACGTCCCTTGGGAAATCAAGCATTGTTTAGGATCATTCTAATGGTTCTTATAAGTCCTAATACACATTCCTAGACCATTCTAAGCCATTAGAATACTCTCTTAACCATTCTACACTTGTTAGAACCTCCAAGGACTCATGCTAGACCCTCTACGTCCCTTGGGGAATCAAGCATTGTTTAGGATCATTCTAATGCTTATTATAAGTCCTAATACACATTCCGAGACCATTCTAAGCCTTTAGAATACTCTCATAACCATTCTACAATTGTTAGAACCTCACAGGACTCATGCTACACATTCTACATCCCTTGGGGTACCATGTAATGTTTGGGATCATTCTAATGGTTCTTATAAGTCCTAATACACATTCGTAGACCATTCTACGCCTTTAGAATACTCTATTAACCATTCTACACTTGTTAGAACCTCCAAGGACTCATGCTACACCCTCTATGTCCCTTGGGATACCATGCAATGTTTAGGATCATTCTAGTGGTTTTTATAAGTCCTAATACACATTCCTAGACAATTCTAAGCCTTTAGAATAATCTCTTAACCATTCTACACTTGTTAGAACCTCCAAGGACTCATGCTAGACCCTCTACGTCCCTTGGGGAATCAAGCATTGTTTAGGATCATTCTAATGGTTATTATAAGTCCTAATACACATTCCGAGACCATTCTAAGCCTTTAGAATACTCTCTTAACCATTCTACAATTGTTAGAACCTCCAAGGACTCATGCTAGACCCTCTACGTCCCTTGGGGAATCAAGCATTGTTTAGGATCATTCTAATGCTTATTATAAGTCCTAATACACATTCCGAGACAATTCTAAGCCTTTAGAATACTCTCATAACCATTCTACAATTGTTAGAACCTCCAAGGACTCATGCTAGACCCTCTACGTCCCTTGGGGAATCAAGCATTGTTTAGGATCATGCTAATGGTTCTTATAAGTCCTAATACACATTCCTAGACCATTCTAAGCCTTTAGAATACTCTCTTAACCATTCTACACTTGTTAGAACCTCCAAGGACTCAGGTCAGACCCTCTACGTCCCTTGGGAAATCAAGCATTGTTTAGGATCATTCTAATGGTTCTTATAAGTCCTAATACACATTCCTAGACCATTCTAAGCCTTTAGAATACTCTCTTAACCATTCTACACTTGTTAGAACCTCCAAGGACTCATGCTACACCCTCTCCGTCCCTTGGGGACTCAAGCATTGGTTAGGATCATTCTAATGGTTATTATAAGTCCTAATACACATTCCTAGACAATTCTAAGTCTTTAGAATAATCTCTTAAGCATTCTACACTTGTTAGAACCTCCAAGGACTCATGCTAGACCCTCTACGTCCCTTGGGGAATCAAGCATTGTTTAGGATCATTCTAATGGTTATTATGAGTCCTAATACACATTCCGAGACCATTCTAAGCCTTTAGAATACTCTCTTAACCATTCTACAATTGTTAGAACCTCACAGGACTCATGCTACACGTTCTACGTCCCTTGGGGTACCATGTAATGTTTGGGATCATTCTAATGGTTCTTATAAGTCCTAATACACATTCGTAGACCATTCTACGCCTTTAGAATACTCTATTAACCATTCTACACTTGTTAGAACCTCGAAGGACTCATGCTACACCCTCTACGTCCCTTGGGGACTCAAGCATTGGTTAGGATCATTCTAATGGTTTTTATAAGTCCCAATACACATTCCTAGACAATTCTAAGTCTTTAGAATAATCTCTTAACCATTCTACACTTGTTAGAACCTCCAAGGACTCATGCTAGACCCTCTACGTCCCTTGGGGAATCAAGCATTGTTTAGGATCATTCTAATGGTTATTATAAGTCCTAATACACATTCCGAGACCATTCTAAGCCTTTAGAATACTCTCATAACCATTCTACAATTGTTAGAACCTCACAGGACTCATGCTACACATTCTACGTCCCTTGGGGTACCATGTAATGTTTTGGATCATTCTAATGGTTCTTATAAGTCCTAATACACATTCGTAGACCATTCTACCCCTTTAGAATACTCTATTAACCATTCTACACTTGTTAGAACCTCCAAGGACTCATGCTACACCCTCTACGTCCCTTGGGGTACCATGCAATGTTTAGGATCATTCTAATGGTTTTTATAAGTCCTAATACACATTCCTAGATAATTCTAAGCCTTTAGAATAATCTCTTAACCATTCTACACTTGTTAGAACCTCCAAGGACTCATGCTAGACCCTCTACGTCCATTGGGGAATCAAGCATTGTTTAGGATCATTCTAATGGTTATTATAAGTCCTAATACACATTCCGAGACCATTCTAAGCCTTTAGAATACTCTCTTAACCATTCTACAATTGTTAGAACCTCCAAGGACTCATGCTAGACCCTCTACGTCCCTTGGGGAATCAAGCATTGTTTAGGATCATTCTAATGGTTCTTATAAGTCCTAATACACATTCCGAGACCATTCTAAGCCTTTAGAATACTCTCTTAACCATTCTACAATTGTTAGAACCTCACAGGACTCATGCTACACATTCTACGTCCCTTGGGGTACCATGTAATGTTTGGGATCATTCTAATGGTTCTTATAAGTCCTAATACACATTCGTAGACCATTCTACGCCTTTAGAATACTCTATTAACCATTCTACACTTGTTAGAACCTCCAAGGACTCATGCTACACCCTCTACGTCCCTTGGGGTACCATGCAATGTTTAGGATCATTCTAATGGTTTTTATAAGTCCTAATACACATTCCTAGACAATTCTAAGACTTTAGAATAATCTCTTAACCATTCTACACTTGTTAGAACCTCCAAGGACTCATGCTAGACCCTCTACGTCCCTTGGGGAATTAAGCATTGTTTAGGATCATTCTAATGGTTATTATAAGTCCTAATACACATTCCGAGACCATTCTAAGCCTTTAGAATACTCTCTTAACCATTCTACAATTGTTAGAACCTCCAAGGACTCATGCTAGACCCTCTACGTCCCTTGGGGAATCAAGCATTGTTTAGGATCATTCTAATGGTTCTTATAAGTCCTAATACACATTCCGAGACCATTCTAAGCCTTTAGAATACTCTCTTAACCATTCTACAATTGTTAGAACCTTCATGGACTCATGCTAGACCCTCTACGTCCCTTGGGGAATCAAGCATTGTTTAGGATCATTCTAATGGTTCTTAAAAGTCCTAATACACATTCCTAGACCATTCAAAGCCTTTAGAATACTCTCTTAACCATTCTACACTTGTTAGAACCTCCAAGGACTCATGCTACACCCTCTCCGTCCCTTGGGGACTCAAGCATTGTTTAGGATCATGCTAATGGTTCTTATAAGTCCTAATACACATTCCTAGACCATTCTAAACCTTTAGAATACTCTCTTAACCATTCTACACTTGTTAGAACCTCCAAGGACTCAGGTCAGACCCTCTACGTCCCTTGGGAAATCAAGCATTGTTTAGGATCATTATAATGGTTCTTATAAGTCCTAATACACATTCCTTGACCATTCTAAGCCTTTAGAATACTCTCTTAACCATTCTACACTTGTTAGAACCTCCAAGGACTCATGCTACACCCTCTCCGTCCCTTGGGGATTCAAGCATTGGTTAGGATCATTCTAATGGTTATTATAAGTCCTAATACACATTCTGAGACCATTCTAAGCCTTTAGAATACTCTCTTAACCATTCTACAATTGTTAGAACATCCAAGGACTCATGCCAGACACTCTACGTCCCTTGGGGAATCAAGCATTGTTTAGGATCATTCTAATGGTTCTTATAAGTCCTAATACACATTCTTAGACCATTCTAAGCCTTTAGAATACTCTCTTAAACATTCTACAATTGTTAGAACCTCACAGGACTCATGCTACACATTCTACGTCCCTTGGGGTACCATGTAATGTTTGGCATCATTCTAATGGTTCTTATAAGTCCTAATACACATTCGTAGACCATTCTACGCGTTTAGAATACTCTATTAACCATTCTACACTTGTTAGAACCTCCAAGGACTCAGGTCAGACCCTCTACGTCCCTTGGGAAATCAAGCATTGTTTAGGATCATTCTAATGGTTCTTATAAGTCCTAATACACATTCCTAGACCATTCTAAGCCATTAGAATACTCTCTTAACCATTCTACACTTTTTAGATCCTCACAGGACTCATGCTACACACTCTACGTCCCTTGGGGTACCATGCAATGTTTAGGATGATTCTAATGGTTATTATAAGTCCTAATACACATTCCTAGACCATTCTAAGCCATTATAATACTCTCTTAACCATTCTACTCTTGTTAGAACCTCCAAGGACTCATGCTACACCCTCTACGTCCCTTGGGGTACCATGTAATGTTTGGGATCATTCTAATGGTTCTTATAAGTCCTAATACACATTCGTAGACCATTCTACGCCTTTAGAATACTCTATTAACCATTTTACACTTGTTAGAACCTCCAAGGACTCATGCTACACCCTCTACGTCCCTTGGGGTACCATGCAATGTTTAGGATCATTCTAATGGTTTTTATAAGTCCTAATACACATTCCTAGACAATTCTAAGCCTTTAGAATAATCTCTTAACCATTCTACACTTGTTAGAACCTCCAAGGACTCATGCTAAACCCTCTACGTCCCTTGGGGAATCAAGCATTGTTTAGGATCATTCTAACGGTTATTATAAGTCCTAATACACATTCCGAGACCATTCTAAGCCTTTAGAATACTCTCTTAACCATTCTACAATTGCTAGAACCTTCATGGACTCATGCTAGACCCTCTACTTCCCTTGGGGAATCAAGCATTGTTTAGGATCATTCTAATGGTTCTTTTAAGTCCTAATACACATTCCTAGACCATTCTAAGCCTTTAGAATACTCTCTTAACCATTCTACACTTGTTAGAACCTCCAAGGACTCATGCTACACCCTCTACTTCCCTTGGGGTACCATGCAATGTTTAGGATCATTCTAATTGTTATTATAAGTCCAATACACATTCCTAGACCATTCTAAGCCTTTAGAATACTCTCTTAACCATTCTACACTTGTTAGAACCTCCAAGGACTCATGCTACACCCTCTACGTCCCTTGGGGACTCAAGCATTGTTTAGGATCATTCTAATGGTTCTTATAAGTCCTAATACACAATCCTAGACCATTCTAAGCCTTTAGAATACTCTCTTAACCATTCTACACTTGTTAGAACCTCCAAGGACTCATGCTACACCCTCTACGTCCCTTTTGGACTCAAGCATTGTTTAGGATCATGCAAATTGTTATTATAAGTCCTAATACAAATTCCTAGACCATTCTAAGCCTTTAGAATACTCTCTTAACCATTCTACACTTGTTAGAACCTCCAAGGACTCATGCTATACCCTCTACGTCCCTTGGGGACTCAAGCATTGTTTAGGATCATTCTAATGGTTATTATAAGTCCTAATACACATTCTGAGACCATTCTAAGCCTTTAGAATACTCTCTTAACCATTCTACAATTGTTAGAACCTCCAAGGACTCATGCTAGACCCTCTACGTCCCTTGGGGAATCAAGCATTGCTTAGGATCATTCTAATGGTTCTTATAAGTCCTAATACACATTCTTAGACCATTCTAAGCCTTTAGAATACTCTCTTAAACATTCTACAATTGTTAGAACCTCACAGGACTCATGCTACACATTCTACGTCCCTTGGGGTACCATGTAATGTTTGGGATCATTCTAATGGTTCTTATAAGTCCTAATACACATTCGTAGACCATTCTACGCCTTTAGAATACTCTATTAACCATTCTACACTTGTTAGAACCTCCAAGGACTCATGCTACACCCTCTACGTCCCTTGGGGTACCATGCAATGTTTAGGATCATTCTAATGGTTTTTATAAGTCCCAATACACATTCCTAGACAATTCTAAGCCTTCAGAATAATCTCTTAACCATTCTACACTTGTTAGAACCTCCAAGGACTCATGCTAGACCCTCTACGTCCCTTGGGGAATCAAGCATTGTTTAGGATCATTCTAATGGTTATTATAAGTCCTAATACACATTCCGAGACCATTCTAAGCCTTTAGAATACTCTCTTAACCATTCTACAATTGTTAGAACCTCCAAGGACTCATGCTAGACACTCTACGTCCCTTGGGGAATCAAGCATTGTTTAGGATCATTCTAATGGTTCTTATAAGTCCTAATACATATTACGAGACCATTCTAAGCCTTTAGAATACTCTCTTAACCGTTCTACAATTGCTAGAACCTTCATGGACTCATGCTAGACCCTCTACGTCCCTTGGGGAATCAAGCATTGTTTAGGATCATTCTAATGGTTCTTATAAGTCCTAATACACATTCCTAGACCATTCTAAGCCTTTAGAATACTCGCTTAACCATTCTACACTTGTTAGAACCTCCAAGGACTCATGCTACACCCTCTACTTCCCTTGGGGTACCATGCAAAGTTTAGGATCATTCTAATGGTTATTATAAGTCCAATACACATTCCTAGACCATTCTAAGCCTTTAGAATACTCTCTTAACCATTCTACACTTGTTAGAACTTCCAAGGACTCATGCTACACCCTCTACGTCCCTTGGGGACTCAAGCATTGTTTAGGATCATTCTAATGGTTCTTATATGTCCTAATACACAATCCTAGACCATTCTAAGCCTTTAGAATACTCTCTTAACCATTCTACACTTGTTAGAACCTCCAAGGACTCAAGCTACACCCTCTACGTCCCTTTTGGACTCAAGCATTGTTTAGGATCATGCAAATGGTTATTATAAGTCCTAATACAAATTCCTAGACCATGCTAAGCCTTTAGAATACTCTCTTAACCATTCTACACTTGTTAGAACCTCCAAGGACTCATGCTACACCCTTTACATCCCTTGGGGACTCAAGCAGTGTTTAGGATCATTCTAATGGTTCCGCTAAGTCCTAATACACATTCCTAGACCATTCTAAGCCATTAGAATACTCTCTTAACAATTTTACACTTGTTAGAACCTCCAAGGACTCATGCTACACCCTCTACGTCACTTGGGGACTCAAGCATTGTTTAGGATCATGCTAATGGTTCTTATAAGTCCTAATACACATTCCTAGACCATTCTAAACCTTTAGAATACTCTCTTAACCATTCTACACTTGTTAGAACCTCCAAGGACTCAGGTCAGACCCTCTACGTCCCTTGGGAAATCAAGCATTGTTTAGGATCATTATAATGGTTCTTATAAGTCCTAATACACATTCCTTGACCATTCTAAGCCTTTAGAATACTCTCTTAACCATTCTACACTTGTTAGAACCTCCAAGGACTCATGCTACACCCTCTCCGTCCCTTGGGGATTCAAGCATTGGTTAGGATCATTCTAATGGTTATTATAAGTCCTAATACACATTCTGAGACCATTCTAAGCCTTTAGAATACTCTCTTAACCGTTCTACAATTGCTAGAACCTTCATGGACTCATGCTAGACCCTCTACGTCCCTTGGGGAATCAAGCATTGTTTAGGATCATTCTAATGGTTCTTATAAGTCCTAATACACATTCCTAGACCATTCTAAGCCTTTAGAATACTCGCTTAACCATTCTACACTTGTTAGAACCTCCAAGGACTCATGCTACACCCTCTACTTCCCTTGGGGTACCATGCAAAGTTTAGGATCATTCTAATGGTTCTTATAAGTCCTAATACACATTCCTAGACCATTCTAAGCCTTTAGAATACTCTCTTAACCATTCTACACTTGTTAGAACTTCCAAGGACTCATGCTACACCCTCTACGTCCCTTGGGGACTCAAGCATTGTTTAGGATCATTCTAATGGTTCTTATATGTCCTAATACACAATCCTAGACCATTCTAAGCCTTTAGAATACTCTCTTAACCATTCTACACTTGTTAGAACCTCCAAGGACTCAAGCTACACCCTCTACGTCCCTTTTGGACTCAAGCATTGTTTAGGATCATGCAAATGGTTATTATAAGTCCTAATACAAATTCCTAGACCATGCTAAGCCTTTAGAATACTCTCTTAACCATTCTACACTTGTTAGAACCTCCAAGGACTCATGCTACACCCTTTACATCCCTTGGGGACTCAAGCAGTGTTTAGGATCATTCTAATGGTTCCGCTAAGTCCTAATACACATTCCTAGACCATTCTAAGCCATTAGAATACTCTCTTAACAATTTTACACTTGTTAGAACCTCCAAGGACTCATGCTACACCCTCTACGTCACTTGGGGACTCAAGCATTGTTTAGGATCATGCTAATGGTTCTTATAAGTCCTAATACACATTCCTAGACCATTCTAAACCTTTAGAATACTCTCTTAACCATTCTACACTTGTTAGAACCTCCAAGGACTCAGGTCAGACCCTCTACGTCCCTTGGGGATTCAAGCATTGGTTAGGATCATTCTAATGGTTATTATAAGTCCTAATACACATTCTGAGACCATTCTAAGCCTTTAGAATACTCTCTTAACCATTCTACAATTGTTAGAACATCCAAGGACTCATGCCAGACACTCTACGTCCCTTGGGGAATCAAGCATTGTTTAGGATCATTCTAATGGTTCTTATAAGTCCTAATACACATTCTTAGACCATTCTAAGCCTTTAGAATACTCTCTTAAACATTCTACAATTGTTAGAACCTCACAGGACTCATGCTACACATTCTACGTCCCTTGGGGTACCATGTAATGTTTGGCATCATTCTAATGGTTCTTATAAGTCCTAATACACATTCGTAGACCATTCTACGCGTTTAGAATACTCTATTAACCATTCTACACTTGTTAGAACCTCCAAGGACTCAGGTCAGACCCTCTACGTCCCTTGGGAAATCAAGCATTGTTTAGGATCATTCTAATGGTTCTTATAAGTCCTAATACACATTCCTAGACCATTCTAAGCCATTAGAATACTCTCTTAACCATTCTACACTTTTTAGATCCTCACAGGACTCATGCTACACACTCTACGTCCCTTGGGGTACCATGCAATGTTTAGGATGATTCTAATGGTTATTATAAGTCCTAATACACATTCCTAGACCATTCTAAGCCATTATAATACTCTCTTAACCATTCTACTCTTGTTAGAACCTCCAAGGACTCATGCTACACCCTCTACGTCCCTTGGGGTACCATGTAATGTTTGGGATCATTCTAATGGTTCTTATAAGTCCTAATACACATTCGTAGACCATTCTACGCCTTTAGAATACTCTATTAACCATTTTACACTTGTTAGAACCTCCAAGGACTCATGCTACACCCTCTACGTCCCTTGGGGTACCATGCAATGTTTAGGATCATTCTAATGGTTTTTATAAGTCCTAATACACATTCCTAGACAATTCTAAGCCTTTAGAATAATCTCTTAACCATTCTACACTTGTTAGAACCTCCAAGGACTCATGCTAAACCCTCTACGTCCCTTGGGGAATCAAGCATTGTTTAGGATCATTCTAACGGTTATTATAAGTCCTAATACACATTCCGAGACCATTCTAAGCCTTTAGAATACTCTCTTAACCATTCTACAATTGCTAGAACCTTCATGGACTCATGCTAGACCCTCTACTTCCCTTGGGGAATCAAGCATTGTTTAGGATCATTCTAATGGTTCTTTTAAGTCCTAATACACATTCCTAGACCATTCTAAGCCTTTAGAATACTCTCTTAACCATTCTACACTTGTTAGAACCTCCAAGGACTCATGCTACACCCTCTACTTCCCTTGGGGTACCATGCAATGTTTAGGATCATTCTAATTGTTATTATAAGTCCAATACACATTCCTAGACCATTCTAAGCCTTTAGAATACTCTCTTAACCATTCTACACTTGTTAGAACCTCCAAGGACTCATGCTACACCCTCTACGTCCCTTGGGGACTCAAGCATTGTTTAGGATCATTCTAATGGTTCTTATAAGTCCTAATACACAATCCTAGACCATTCTAAGCCTTTAGAATACTCTCTTAACCATTCTACACTTGTTAGAACCTCCAAGGACTCATGCTACACCCTCTACGTCCCTTTTGGACTCAAGCATTGTTTAGGATCATGCAAATTGTTATTATAAGTCCTAATACAAATTCCTAGACCATTCTAAGCCTTTAGAATACTCTCTTAACCATTCTACACTTGTTAGAACCTCCAAGGACTCATGCTATACCCTCTACGTCCCTTGGGGACTCAAGCATTGTTTAGGATCATTCTAATGGTTATTATAAGTCCTAATACACATTCTGAGACCATTCTAAGCCTTTAGAATACTCTCTTAACCATTCTACAATTGTTAGAACCTCCAAGGACTCATGCTAGACCCTCTACGTCCCTTGGGGAATCAAGCATTGCTTAGGATCATTCTAATGGTTCTTATAAGTCCTAATACACATTCTTAGACCATTCTAAGCCTTTAGAATACTCTCTTAAACATTCTACAATTGTTAGAACCTCACAGGACTCATGCTACACATTCTACGTCCCTTGGGGTACCATGTAATGTTTGGGATCATTCTAATGGTTCTTATAAGTCCTAATACACATTCGTAGACCATTCTACGCCTTTAGAATACTCTATTAACCATTCTACACTTGTTAGAACCTCCAAGGACTCATGCTACACCCTCTACGTCCCTTGGGGTACCATGCAATGTTTAGGATCATTCTAATGGTTTTTATAAGTCCCAATACACATTCCTAGACAATTCTAAGCCTTCAGAATAATCTCTTAACCATTCTACACTTGTTAGAACCTCCAAGGACTCATGCTAGACCCTCTACGTCCCTTGGGGAATCAAGCATTGTTTAGGATCATTCTAATGGTTATTATAAGTCCTAATACACATTCCGAGACCATTCTAAGCCTTTAGAATACTCTCTTAACCATTCTACAATTGTTAGAACCTCCAAGGACTCATGCTAGACACTCTACGTCCCTTGGGGAATCAAGCATTGTTTAGGATCATTCTAATGGTTCTTATAAGTCCTAATACATATTACGAGACCATTCTAAGCCTTTAGAATACTCTCTTAACCGTTCTACAATTGCTAGAACCTTCATGGACTCATGCTAGACCCTCTACGTCCCTTGGGGAATCAAGCATTGTTTAGGATCATTCTAATGGTTCTTATAAGTCCTAATACACATTCCTAGACCATTCTAAGCCTTTAGAATACTCGCTTAACCATTCTACACTTGTTAGAACCTCCAAGGACTCATGCTACACCCTCTACTTCCCTTGGGGTACCATGCAAAGTTTAGGATCATTCTAATGGTTATTATAAGTCCAATACACATTCCTAGACCATTCTAAGCCTTTAGAATACTCTCTTAACCATTCTACACTTGTTAGAACTTCCAAGGACTCATGCTACACCCTCTACGTCCCTTGGGGACTCAAGCATTGTTTAGGATCATTCTAATGGTTCTTATATGTCCTAATACACAATCCTAGACCATTCTAAGCCTTTAGAATACTCTCTTAACCATTCTACACTTGTTAGAACCTCCAAGGACTCAAGCTACACCCTCTACGTCCCTTTTGGACTCAAGCATTGTTTAGGATCATGCAAATGGTTATTATAAGTCCTAATACAAATTCCTAGACCATGCTAAGCCTTTAGAATACTCTCTTAACCATTCTACACTTGTTAGAACCTCCAAGGACTCATGCTACACCCTCTACGTCCCTTGGGGACTGAAGCAATTTTTAGGATCTTTCTAATGGTTATTATAAGTCCTAATACACGTTCTGAGACCATTCTAAGCCTTTAGAATACTCTCTTAACCATTCTACAATTGTTAGAACCTCCAAGGACTCATGCTAGACCCTCTACGTCCCTTGGGGAATCAAGCATTGTTTAGGATCATTCTAATGGTTCTTATAAGTCCTAATACACATTCTTAGACCATTCTAAGCCTTTAGAATACTCTCTTAAACATTCTACAATTGTTAGAACCTCACAGGACTCATGCTACACATTCTACGTCCCTTGGGGTACCATGTAATGTTTGGGATCATTCTAATGGTTCTTATAAGTCCTAATACACATTCGTAGACCATTCTACGCCTTTAGAATACTCTATTAACCATTCTACACTTGTTAGAACCTCCAAGGACTCATGCTACACCCTCTACGTCCCTTGGGGTACCATGCAATGTTTAGGATCATTCTAATGGTTTTTATAAGTCCCAATACACATTCCTAGACAATTCTAAGCCTTCAGAATAATCTCTTAACCATTCTACACTTGTTAGAACCTCCAAGGACTCATGCTAGACCCTCTACGTCCCTTGGGGAATCAAGCATTGTTTAGGATCATTCTAATGGTTATTATAAGTCCTAATACACATTCCGAGACCATTCTAAGCCTTTAGAATACTCTCTTAACCATTCTACAATTGTTAGAACCTCCAAGGACTCATGCTAGACCCTCTACGTCCCTTGGGGAATCAGGCATTGTTCAGGATCATTCTAATGGTTCTTATAAGTCCTAATACACATTCCTAGACCATTCTAAGCCTTTAGAATACTTTCTTAAACATTCTACAATTGTTAGAACCTCACAGGACTCATGCTACACATTCTACGTCCCTTGGGGTACCATGTAATGTTTGGGATCATTCTAATGGTTCTTATAAGTCCTAATACACATTCGTAGACCATTCTACGCCTTTAGAATACTCTATTAACTATTCTACACTTGTTAGAACCTCCATGGACTCAGGTCAAACCCTCTACGTCCCTTGGGAAATCAAGCATTGTTTAGGATCATTCTAATGGTTCTTATAAGTCCTAATACACATTCCTAGACCATTCTAAGCCTTTAGAATTCTCTCTTAACCATTCTACACTTTTCAGAACCTCACAGGACTCATGCTACACACTCTACGTCCCTTGGGGTACCATGCAATGTTTAGGATGATTCTAAAGGTTATTATAAGTCCTAATACACATTCCTAGACAATTCTAAGCCTTTAGAATAATCTCTTAACCATTCTACACTTGTTAGAACCTCCAAGGACTCATGCTAGACCCTCTACGTCCCTTGGGGAATCAAGCATTGTTTAGGATCATTCTAATGGTTCTTATAAGTCCTAAAACATATTCCGAGACCATTCTAAGCCTTTAGAATACTCTCTTAACCATTCTACAATTGTTAGAACCTTCATGGACTCATGCTAGACCCTCTACGTCCCTTGGGGAATCAAGCATTGTTTATGATCATTCTAATGGTTATTATAAGTCCAATACACATTCCTAGACCCTTCTAAGCCTTTAGAATACTCTCTTAACCATTCTACACTTGTTAGAACCTCCAAGGACTCATGCTACACCCTCTACGTCCCTTGGGGACTCAAGCATTGTTTAGGATCATTCTAATGGTTCTTATAAGTCCTAATACACATTCCTAGACCATTCTAAGCCTTTAGAATACTCTCTTAACCATTCTACACTTGTTAGAACCTCCAAGGACTCATGCTACACCCTCTACGTCCCTTTTGGACTCAAGCATTGTTTAGGATCATGCAAATGGTTATTATAAGTCCTAATACAAATTCCTAGACCATTCTAAGCCTTTAGAATACTCTCTTAACCATTCTACACTTGTTAGAACCTCCAAGGACTCATGCTACACCCTCTACAACCCTTGGGGACTCAAGCATTGTTTAGGATCATTCTAATGGTTATTATAAGTCCTAATACACATTCTTAGACCATTCTAAGCCTTTAGAATACTCTCTTAAACATTCTACAATTGTTAGAACCTCACAAGACACATGCTACACATTCTATGTCCCTTGGGGTACCATGTAATGTTTGGGATCATTCTAATGGTTCTTATAAGTCCTAATACACATTCGTAGACCATTCTACGCCTTTAGAATACTCTATTAACCATTCTACACTTGTTAGAACCTCCAAGGACTCATGCTACACCCTCTACGTCCCTTGGGGTACCATGCAATGTTTAGGATCATTGTAATGGTTTTTATAAGTCCCAATACACATTCCAAGACAATTCTAAGCCTTTAGAATAATCTCTTAACCATTCTACACTTGTTAGAACCTCCAAGGACTCATGCTAGACCCTCTACGTCCCTTGGGGTATCAAGCATTGTTTAGTATCATTCTAATGGTTATTATAAGTCCTAATACACATTCCGAGACCATTCTAATCCTTTAGAATACTCTCTTAACCATTCTACAATTGTTAGAACCTCCAAGGACACATGCTAGACCCTCTACGTCCCTTGGGGAATCAGGCATTGTTTAGCATCATTCTAATGGTTCTTATAAGTCCTAATACACATTCCTAGACCATTCTAAGCCTTTAGAATACTTTCTTAAACATTTTACAATTGTTAGAACCACACAGGACTCATGCTACACATTCTACGTCCCTTGGGGTACCATGTAATGTTTGGGATCATTCTAATGGTTCTTATAAGTCCTAATACACATTCGTAGACCATTCTACGCCTTTAGAATACTCTCTTAACCATTCTACACTTGTTAGAACCTCCATGGACTCAGGTCAGACCCTCTACGTCCCTTGGGAAATCAAGCATTGTTTAGGATCATTCTAATGGTTCTTATAAGTCGTAATACACATTCCTAGACCATTCTAAGCCTTTAGAATACTCTCTTAACCATTCTACACTTTTTAGAACCTCCAAGGACTCATGCTACACCCTCTACGTCCCTTGGGGTACCATGCAATGTTTAGGATGATTCTAATGGTTATTGTAAGTCCTAATACACATTCCTAGACCATTCTAAGCCATTAGAATACTCTCTTAACCATTCCACACTTGTTAGAACCTCCAAGGACTCATGCTATACCCTCTACGTCCCATGGGGTACCACGCAATGTTTAGGATCATTCTAATGGTTATTATAAGTCCTAATACACATTCCTAGACCATTCTAAGCCTTTAGAATACTCTCTTAACCATTCTACACTTGTTAGAACCTCCAAGGACTCATGCTACACCCTCTACGTCCCTTGGGGACTCAAGCATTGTTTAGGATCATTCTAATTGTTCTTATAAGTCCTAATACACATTCCTAGACCATTCTAAGCCTTTAGAATACTCTCTTAACCATTCTACACTTGTTAGAACCTCCAAGGACTCATGCTACACCCTCTACGTCCCTTTTGGACTCAAGCATTGTTTAGGATCATGCAAATGGTTATTATAAGTCCTAATACAAATTCCTAGACCATTCTAAGCCTTTAGAATACTCTCTTAACCATTCTACACTTGTTAGAACCTCCGAGGACTCATGCTACACCCTCTACAACCCTTGGGGACTCAAGCATTGTTTAGGATCATTCTAATGGTTATTATAAGTCCTAATACACATTCCTAGACCATTCTAAGCCTTTAGAATTCTCTCTTAACCATTCTACACTTTTTAGAACCTCACAGGACTCATGCTACACACTCTACGTCCCTTGGGGTACCATGCAATGTTTAGGATGATTCTAAAGGTTATTATAAGTCCTAATACACATTCCTAGACAATTCTAAGCCTTTAGAATAATCTCTTAACCATTCTACACTTGTTAAAACCTCCAAGGACTCATGCTAGACCCTCTATGTCCCTTGGGGAATCAAGCATTGTTTAGGATTATTCTAATGGTTATTATAAGTCCTAATACACATTCCGAGACCATTCTAAGCCTTTAGAATACTCTCTTAACCATTCTACAATTGTTAGAACCTCCAAGGACTCATGCTAGACCCTCTACGTCCCTTGGGGAATCAAGCATTGTTTAGGATCATTCTAATGGTTCTTATAAGTCCTAAAACATATTCCGAGACCATTCTAAGCCTTTAGAATACTCTCTTAACCATTCTACAATTGTTAGAACCTTCATGGACTCATGCTAGACCCTCTACGTCCCTTGGGGAATCAAGCATTGTTTAGGATCATTCTAATGGTTATTATAAGTCCAATACACATTCCTAGACCATTCTAAGCCTTTAGAATACTCTCTTAACCATTCTACACTTGTTAGAACCTCCAAGGACTCATGCTACACCCTCTACGTCCCTTGGGGACTCAAGCATTGTTTAGGATCATTCTAATTGTTCTTATAAGTCCTAATACACATTCCTAGACCATTCTAAGCCTTTAGAATACTCTCTTAACCATTCTACACTTGTTAGAACCTCCAAGGACTCATGCTACACCCTCTACGTCCCTTTTGGACTCAAGCATTGTTTAGGATCATGCAAATGGTTATTATAAGTCCTAATACAAATTCCTAGACCATTCTATGCCTTTAGAATACTCTCTTAACCATTCTACACTTGTTAGAACCTCCAAGGACTCATGCTACACCCTCTACAACCCTTGGGGACTCAAGCATTGTTTAGGATCATTCTAATGGTTATTATAAGTCCTAATACACATTCTTAGACCATTCTAAGCCTTTAGAATACTCTCTTAAACATTCTACAATTGTTAGAACCTCACAAGACACATGCTACACATTCTACGTCCCTTGGGGTACCATGTAATGTTTGGGATCATTCTAATGGTTCTTATAAGTCCTAATACACATTCGTAGACCATTCTACGCCTTTAGAATACTCTATTAACCATTCTACACTTGTTAGAACCTCCAAGGACTCATGCTACACCCTCTACGTCCCTTGGGGTACCATGCAATGTTTAGGATCATTGTAATGGTTTTTATAAGTCCCAATACACATTCCTAGACAATTCTAAGCCTTTAGAATAATCTCTTAACCATTCTACACTTGTTAGAACCTCCAAGGACTCATGTTGGACCCTCTACGTCCCTTGGGGTATCAAGCATTGTTTAGTATCATTCTAATGGTTATTATAAGTCCTAATACACATTCCGAGACCATTCTAAGCCTTTAGAATACTCTCTTAACCATTCTACAATTGTTAGAACCTCCAAGGACTCATGCTATACCCTCTACGTCCCTTGGGGAATCAGGCATTGTTTAGCATCATTCTAATGGTTCTTATAAGTCCTAATACACATTCCTAGACCATTCTAAGCCTTTAGAATACTTTCTTAAACATTCTACAATTGTTAGAACCACACAGGACTCATGCTACACATTCTACGTCCCTTGGGGTACCATGTAATGTTTGGGATCATTCTAATGGTTTTTATAAGTCCTAATACACATTCGTAGACCATTCTACGCCTTTAGAATACTCTATTAACCATTCTACACTTGTTAGAACCTCCATGGACTCAGGTCAGACCCTCTACGTCCCTTGGGAAATCAAGCATTGTTTAGGATCATTCTAATGGTTCTTATAAGTCCTAATACACATTCCTAGACCATTCTAAGCCTTTAGAATACTCTCTTAACCAT
Organism: Crotalaria pallida; assembly: GCA_037953625.1. Taxonomy (NCBI): domain Eukaryota; kingdom Viridiplantae; phylum Streptophyta; class Magnoliopsida; order Fabales; family Fabaceae; genus Crotalaria; species Crotalaria pallida. The sequence continues at coordinate 58,129,728 of CM075655.1, read as the reverse complement.
TCTACACTTTTTAGAACCTCCAAGGACTCATGCTACACCCTCTACGTCCCTTGGGGTACCATGCAATGTTTAGGATGATTCTAATGGTTACTGTAAGTCCTAATACACATTCCTAGACCATTCTAAGCCATTAGAATACTCTCTTAACCATTCTACACTTGTTAGAACCTCCAAGGACTCATGCTATACCCTCTACGTCCCTTGGGGTACCACGCATTGTTTAGGATCATTCTAATGGTTATTATAAGTCCTAATACACATTCCTAGACCATTCTAAGCCTTTAGAATACTCTCTTAACCATTATACACTTGTTAGAACCTCCAAGGACTCATGCTACACCCGCTACGTCCCTTTTGGACTCAAGCATTGGTTAGGATCATGCTAATGGTTATTATAAGTCCTAATACAAATTCCTAGACCATTCTAAGCCTTTAGAATACTCTCTTAACCATTCTACACTTGTTAGAACCTCCAATGACTCATGCTACACCCTCTACGTCCCTTGGGGACTCAAGCATTGTTTAGGATCATTCTAATGGTTCTTATAAGTCCTAATACACATTCCGAGACCATTCTAAGCCTTTAGAATACTCTCTTAACCATTCTACAATTGTTAGAACCTTCATGGATTCATGCTAGACCCTCTACGCCCCTTGGGGAATCAAGCATTGTTTAGGATCATTCTAATGGTTCTTATAAGTCCTAATACACATTCCTAGACCATTCTAAGCCTTTAGAATACTCTCTTAACCATTCTACACTTGTTAGAACCTCGAAGGACTCTGGTCAGACCCTCTACGTCCCTTGGGAAATCAAGCATTGTTTAGGATCATTCTAATGGTTCTTATAAGTCCTAATACACATTCCTAGACCATTCTAAGCCTTTAGAATACTCTCTTAACCATTCTACACTTGTTAGAACCTCCAAGGACTCATGCTACACCCTCTCCGTCCCTTGGGGACTCAAGCATTGTTTAGGATCATTCTAATGGTTATTATAAGTCCTAATACACATTCTGAGACCATTTTAAGCCTTTAGAATACTCTCTTAACCATTCTACAATTGTTAGAACCTCCAAGGACTCATGCTAGACCCTCTACGTCCCTTGGGGAATCAAGCATTGTTTAGGATCATTCTAATGGTTCTTATAAGTCCTAATACACATTCCTAGACCATTCTAAGCCTTTAGAATACTCTCTTAAACATTCTACAATTGTTAGAACCTCACAGGACTCATGCTACACATTCTACGTCCCTTGGAGTACCATGTAATGTTTGGGATCATTCTAATGGTTCTTATAAGTCCTAATACACATTCGTAGACCATTCTACGCCTTTAGAATACTCTATTAACCATTCTACACTTGTTAGAACCTCCAAGGACTCAGGTCAGACCCTCTACGTCCCTTGGGAAATCAAGCATTGTTTAGGATCATTCTAATGGTTCTTATAAGTCCTAATACACATTCCTAGACCATTCTAAGCCTTTAGAAATACTCTCTTAACCATTCTACACTTTTTAGAACCTCACAGGACTCATGCTACACACTCTACGTCCCTTGGGGTACCATGCAATGTTTAGGATGATTCTAATGGTTATTATAAGTCCTAATACACATTCCTAGACAATTCTAAGCCATTAGAATACTCTCTTAACCATTCTACACTTGTTAGAACCTCCAAGGACTCATGCTACACCCTCTACGTCCCTTGGGGTACCACGCAATGTTTAGGATCATTCTAATGGTTATTATAAGTCCTAATACACATTCCTAGACCATTCTAAGCCTTTAGTATACTCTCTTAACCATTCTACACTTGTTAGAACCTCCAAGGACTCATGCTACACCCGCTACGTCCCTTTTGGACTCAAGCATTGGTTAGGATCATGCTAATGGTTATTATAAGTCCTAATACAAATTCCTAGACCATTCTAAGCCTTTAGAATACTCTCTTAACCATTCTACACTTGTTAGAACCTCCAATGACTCATGCTACACCCTCTACGTCCCTTGGGGACTCAAGCATTGTTTAGGATCATTCTAATGGTCATTATAAGTCCTAATACACATTCTGAGACCATTCTAAGCCTTTAGAATACTCTCTTAACCATTCTACAATTGTTAGAACCTCCAAGGACTCATGCTAGACCCTCTACGTCCCTTGGGGAATCAAGCATTGTTTAGGATCATTCTAATGGTTCTTATAAGTCCTAATACACATTCTTAGACCATTGTAAGCCTTTAGAATACTCTCTTAAACATTCTACAATTGTTAGAACCTCACAGGACTCATGCTACACATTCTACGTCCCTTGGGGTACCATGTAATGTTTGGGATCATTCTAATGGTTCTTATAAGTCCTAATACACATTCGTAGACCATTCTACGCCTTTAGAATACTCTATTAACCATTCTACACTTGTTAGAACCTCCAAGGACTCATGCTACACCCTCTACGTCCCTTGGGGTACCATGCAATGTTTAGGATCATTCTAATGGTTCTTATAAGTCCTAATACACAGTCCTAGACAATTCTAAGCCTTTAGAATAATCTCTTAACCATTCTACACTTGTTAGAACCTCCAAGGACTCATGCTAGACCCTCTACGTCCCTTGGGGAATCAAGCATGGTTTAGGATCATTCTAATGGTTATTATAAGTCCTAATACACATTCTGAGGCCATTCTAAGCCTTTAGAATAGTCTCTTAACCATTCTACAATTGTTAGAACCTCCAAGGACTCATGCTAGACTCTCTACGTCCCTTGGGGAATCAAGCATTGTTTAGGATCATTCTAATGGTTCTTATAAGTCCTAATACACATTCCGAGACCATTCTAAGCCTTTAGAATACTCTCTTAACCATTCTACACTTGTTAGAACCACCAAGGACTCATGCTAAACCCTCTACGTCCCTTTTGGAATCAAGCATTGTTTAGGATCATTCTAATGGTTCTTATAAGTCCTAATACACATTCCTAAACCATTCTAAGCCTTTAGAATACTCTCTTAACCATTCTACACTTGTTAGAACCACCAAGGACTCATGCTACACCCTCTACTTCCCTTGGGGTACCATGCAATGTTTAGGATCATTCTAATGGTTATTATAAGTCCAATACACATTCCTAGACCATTCTAAGCCTTTAGAATACTCTCTTAACCATTCTACACTGGTTAGAACCTCCAAGGACTCATGCTACACCCTCTCTGTCCCTTGGGGACTCAAGCATTGTTTAGGATCATTCTAATGATTATTATAAGTCCTAATACACATTCTGAGACCATTCTAAGCCTTTAGAATACTCTCTTAACCATTCTACAATTGTAAGAAACTCCAAGGACTCATGCTAGACCCTCTACGTCCTTTGGGGAATCAAGCATTGTTTAGGATCATTCTAATGGTTCTTATAAGTCCTAATACACATTCCTATACCATTCTAAGCCTTTAGAATACTCTCTTAAACATTCTACAATTGTTAGAACCTCACAGGACTCATGCTACACATTCTACGTCCCTTGGGGTACCATGTAATGTTTGGGATCATTCTAATGGTTCTTATAAGTCCTAATACACATTCGTAGACCATTCTACGCCTTTAGAATACTCTATTAACCATTCTACACTTGTTAGAACCTCCAAGGACTTATGCTACACCCTCTACGTCCCTTGGGGTACCATGCAATGTTTAGGATCATTCTAATGGTTTTTATATGTCCTAATGCACATTCCTAGACAATTCTAAGCCTTTAGAATAATCTCTTAACCATTCTACACTTGTTAGAACCTCCAAGGACTCATGCTATACCCTCTACGTCCCTTGGGGTACCACGCAATGTTTAGGATGATTCTTATGGTTATTATAAGTCCTAATACACATTCCTAGACCATTCTAAGCCTTTAGAATACTCTCTTAACCATTCTACACTTGTTAGAACCTCCAAGGACTCATGCTACACCCTCTACGTCCCTTTTGGACTCAAGCATTGTTTAGGATCATTCTAATGGTTCTTATAAGTCCTAATACACATTCTTAGACCATTCTAAGCCTTTAGAATACTCTCTTAAACATTCTACAATTGTTAGAACCTCACAGGACTCATGCTACACATTCTACGTCCCTTGGGGTACCATGTAATGTTTGGGATCATTCTAATGGTTCTTATAAGTCCTAATACACATTCGTAGACCATTCTACGCCTTTAGAATACTCTATTAACCATTCTACACTTGTTAGAACCTCCAAGGACTCATGCTACACCCTCTACGTCCCTTGGGGTACCATGCAATGTTTAGGATCATTCTAATGGTTCTTATAAGTCCTAATACACAGTCCTAGACAATTCTAAGCCTTTAGAATAATCTCTTAAACATTCTACAATTGTTAGAACCTCACAGGACTCATGCTACACATTCTACGTCCCTTGCGGTTCCATGTAATGTTTGGGATCATTCTAATGGTTCTTATAAGTCCTAATACACATTCGTAGACCATTCTACGCCTTTAGAATACTCTATTAACCATTCTACACTTGTTAGAACCTCCAAGGACTCATGCCACACCCTCTACGTCCCTTGGGGAATCAAGCATTGTTTAGGATCATTCTAATGGTTTTTATAAGTTCTAATACACATTCCTAGACAATTCTAAGCCTTTAGAATAATCTCTTAACCATTCTACACTTGTTAGAACCTCCAAGGACTCAAGCTAGACCCTCTACGTCCCTTGGGGAATCAAGCATTATTTAGGATCATTCTAATGGTTATTATAAGTCCTAATACACATTCCGAGACCATTCTAAGCCTTTAGAATACTCTCTTAACCATTCTACAATTGTTAGAACCTCCAAGGAATCATGCTAGACCCTCTACGTCCCTTGGGGAATCAAGCATTGTTATGGATCATTCTAATGGTTCTTATAAGTCCTAATACACATTCCGAGACCATTCTAAGCCTTTAGAATACTCTCTTAACCATTCTACAATTGTTAGAACCTTCATGGACTCATGCTAGACCCTCTACGCCCCTTGGGGAATCAAGCATTGTTTAGGATCATTCTAATGGTTCTTATAAGTCCTAATACACATTCCTAGACCATTCTAAGCCTTTAGAAAACTCTCTTAACCATTCTACACTTGTTAGAACCTCCAAGGACTCAGGTCAGACCCTCTACGTCCCTTGGGAAATCATTCTAATGGTTCTTATAAGTCCTAATACACATTCCTAGACTATTCTAAGCCTTTAGAATACTCTCTTAACCATTCTACACTTGTTAGAACCTCCAAGGACTCATGCTACACCCTCTCCGTCCCTTGGGGACTCAAGCATTGTTTAGGATCATTCTAATGATTATTATAAGTCCTAATACACATTCTGAGACCATTCTAAGCCTTTAGAATACTCTCTTAACCATTCTACAATTGTTAGAAACTCCAAGGACTCATGCTAGACCCTCTACGTCCCTTGGGGAATCAAGCATTGTTTAGGATCATTCTAATGGTTCTTATAAGTCCTAATACACATTCCTAGACCATTCTAAGCCTTTAGAATACTCTCTTAAACATTCTACAATTGTTAGAACCTCACAGGACTCATGCTACACATCTACGTCCCTTGGGGTACCATGTAATGTTTGGGATCATTCTAATAGTTCTTATAAGTCCTAATACACATTCGTAGACCATTCTACGCCTTTAGAATACTCTATTAACCATTCTACACTTGTTAGAACCTCCAAGGACTCATGCTACACCCTCTACGTTCCTTGGGGTACCATGCAATGTTTAGGATCATTCTAATGGTTTTTATAAGTCCTAATGCACATTCCTAGACAATTCTAAGCCTTTAGAATAATCTCTTAACCATTCTACACTTGTTAGAACCTCCAAGGACTCATGCTAGACCCTCTACGTCCCTTGGGGACTCAAACATGGTTTAGGATCATTGTAATGGTTCTTATAAGTCCTAATACACATTCCTAGACAATTCTAAGCCTTTAGAATACTCTCTAACCATTCTACACTTGTTAGAACCTCCAAGGACTCATGCTACACCCTCTACGTCCCTTGGGGTACCATGCAATGTTTAGGATGATTCTTATGGTTATTATAAGTCCTAATACACATTCCTAGACCATTCTAAGCCTTTAGAATACTCTCTTAACCATTCTACACTTGTTAGAACCTCCAAGGACTCATGCTACACCCTCTACGTCCCTTTTGGACTCAAGCATTGTTTAGGATCATTCTAATGGTTATTATAAGTCCTAATACAAATTCCTTGACCATTCTAAGCCTTTAGAATACTCTCTTAACCATTCTACACTTGTTAGAACCTCCAAGGACTCATGCTACACCCTCTACGTCCCTTGGGGACTCAAGCATTGTTTAGGATCATTCTAATGGTTATTATAAGTCCTAATACACATTCTGAGACCATTCTAAGCCTTTAGAATACTCTCTTAACCATTCTACAATTGTTAGAACCTCCAAGGACTCATGCTAGACCCTCTACGTCCCTTGGGGAATCAAGCATTGTTTAGGATCATTCTAATGGTTCTTATAAGTCCTAATACACATTCTTAGACCATTCTAAGCCTTTAGAATACTCTCTTAAACATTCTACAATTGTTAGAACCTCACAGGACTCATGCTACACATTCTACGTCCCTTGGGGTACCATGTAATGTTTGGGATCATTCTAATGGTTCTTATAAGTCCTAATACACATTCGTAGACCATTCTACGCCTTTAGAATACTCTATTAACCATACTACACTTGTTAGAACCTCCAAGGACTCATGCTACACCCTCTACGTCCCTTGGGGAATCAAGCATTGTTTAGGATCATTCTAATGGTTTTTATAAGTCCTAATACACATTCCTAGACAATTCTAAGCCTTTAGAATAATCTCTTAACCATTCTACACTTGTTAGAACCTCCAAGGACTCAAGCTAGACCCTCTACGTCCCTTGGGGAATCAAGCATTATTTAGGATCATTCTAATGGTTATTATAAATCCTAATACACATTCCGAGACCATTCTAAGCCTTTAGAATACTCTCTTAACCATTCTACAATTGTTAGAACCTCCAAGGAATCATGCTAGACCCTCTACGTCCCTTGGGGAATCAAGCATTGTTTAGGATCATTCTAATGGTTCTTATAAGTCCTAATACACATTCCGAGACCATTCTAAGCCTTTAGAATACTCTCTTAACCATTCTACAATTGTTAGAACCTTCATGGACTCATGCTAGACCCTCTACGCCCCTTGGGGAATCAAGCATTGTTTAGGATCATTCTAATGGTTCTTATAAGTCCTAATACACATTCCTAGACCATTCTAAGCCTTTAGAAAACTCTCTTAACCATTTTACACTTGTTAGAACCTCCAAGGACTCAGGTCAGACCCTCTACGTCCCTTGGGAAATCAAGCATTGTTTAGGATCATTCTAATGGTTCTTATAAGTCCTAATACACATTCCTAGACCATTCTAAGCCTTTAGAATACTCTCTTAACCATTCTACACTTGTTAGAACCTCCAAGGACTCATGCTACACCCTCTCCGTCCCTTGGGGACTCAAGCATTGTTTAGGATCATTCTAATGATTATTATAAGTCCTAATACACATTCTGAGACCATTCTAAGCCTTTAGAATACTCTCTTAAACATTCTACAATTGTTAGAACCTCACAGGACTCATGCTACACATTCTACGTCCCTTGGGGTACCATGTAATGTTTGGGATCATTCTAATGGTTCTTATAAGTCCTAATACACATTCGTAGACCATTCTACGCCTTTAGAATACTCTATTAACCATACTACACTTGTTAGAACCTCCAAGGACTCATGCTACACCCTCTACGTCCCTTGGGGAATCAAGCATTGTTTAGGATCATTCTAATGGTTTTTATAAGTCCTAATACACATTCCTAGACAATTCTAAGCCTTTAGAATAATCTCTTAACCATTCTACACTTGTTAGAACCTCCAAGGACTCAAGCTAGACCCTCTACGTCCCTTGGGGAATCAAGCATTATTTAGGATCATTCTAATGGTTATTATAAATCCTAATACACATTCCGAGACCATTCTAAGCCTTTAGAATACTCTCTTAACCATTCTACAATTGTTAGAACCTTCATGGACTCATGCTAGACCCTCTACGCCCCTTGGGGAATCAAGCATTGTTTAGGATCATTCTAATGGTTCTTATAAGTCCTAATACACATTCCTAGACCATTCTAAGCCTTTAGAATACTCTCTTAACCATTCTACAATTGTTAGAAACTCCAAGGACTCATGCTAGACCCTCTACGTCCCTTGGGGAATCAAGCATTGTTTAGGATCATTCTAATGGTTCTTATAAGTCCTAATACACATTCCTAGACCATTCTAAGCCTTTAGAATACTCTCTTAAACATTCTACAATTGTTAGAACCTCACAGGACTCATGCTACACATTCTACGTCCCTTGGGGTACCATGTAATGTTTGGGATCATTCTAATGGTTCTTATAAGTCCTAATACACATTCGTAGACCATTCTACACCTTTAGAATACTCTATTAACCATTCTACACTTGTTAGAACCTCCAAGGACTCAGGTCAGACCCTCTACGTCCCTTGGGAAATCAAGCATTGTTTAGGATCATTCTAATGGTTCTTATAAGTCCTAATACACATTCCCAGACCATTCTAAGCCTTTAGAATACTCTGTTAAACATTCTACAATTGTTAGAACCTCACAGGACTCATGCTACACATTCTACGTCCCTTGGGGTACCATGTAATGTTTGGGATCATTCTAATGGTTCTTATAAGTCCTAATACACATTCGTAGACCATTCTACGCCTTTAGAATACTCTATTAACCATTCTACACTTGTTAGAACCTCCAAGGACTCATGCTACACCCTCTACGTCCCTTGGGGTACCATGCAATGTTTAGGATCATTCTAATGGTTTTTATAAGTCCTAATACACATTCCTAGACAATTCTAAGCCATTAGAATACTCTCTTAACCATTCTACACTTGTTAGAACCTCCAAGGACTCATGCTACACCCTCTCCGTCCCTTGGGGACTCAAGCATTGTTTAGGATCATTCTAATGATTATTATAAGTCCTAATACACATTCTGAGACCATTCTAAGCCTTTAGAATACTCTCTTAACCATTCTACAATTGTTAGAAACTCCAAGGACTCATGCTAGACCCTCTACGTCCCTTGGGGAATCAAGCATTGTTTAGGATCATTCTAATGGTTCTTATAAGTCCTAATACACATTCCTAGACCATTCTAAGCCTTTAGAATACTCTCTTAAACATTCTACAATTGTTAGAACCTCACAGGACTCATGCTACACATTCTACGTCCCTTGGGGTACCATGTAATGTTTGGGATCATTCTAATGGTTCTTATAAGTCCTAATACACATTCGTAGACCATTCTACGCCTTTAGAATACTCTATTAACCATTCTACACTTGTTAGAACCTCCAAGGACTCAGGTCAGACCCTCTACGTCCCTTGGGAAATCAAGCATTGTTTAGGATCATTCTAATGGTTCTTATAAGTCCTAATACACATTACCAGACCATTCTAAGCCTTTAGAATACTCTGTTAAACATTCTACAATTGTTAGAACCTCACAGGACTCATGCTACACATTCTACGTCCCTTGGGGTACCATGTAATGTTTGGGATCATTCTAATGGTTCTTATAAGTCCTAATACACATTCGTAGACCATTCTACGCCTTTAGAATACTCTATTAACCATTCTACACTTGTTAGAACCTCCAAGGACTCATGCTACACCCTCTACGTCCCTTGGGGTACCATGCAATGTTTAGGATCATTCTAATGGTTTTTATAAGTCCTAATACACATTCCTAGACATTTCTAAGCCATTAGAATACTCTCTTAACCATTCTACACTTGTTAGAACCTCCAAGGACTCATGCTACACCCTCTCCGTCCCTTGGGGACTCAAGCATTGTTTAGGATCATTCTAATGATTATTATAAGTCCTAATACACATTCTGAGACCATTCTAAGCCTTTAGAATACTCTCATAACCATTCTACAATTGTTAGAAACTCCAAGGACTCATGCTAGACCCTCTACGTCCCTTGGGGAATCAAGCATTGTTTAGGATCATTCTAATGGTTCTTATAAGTCCTAATACACATTCCTAGACCATTCTAAGCCTTTAGAATACTCTCTTAAACATTCTACAATTGTTAGAACCTCACAGGACTCATGCTACACATTCTACGTCCCTTGGGGTACCATGTAATGTTTGGGATCATTCTAATGGTTCTTATAAGTCCTAATACACATTCGTAGACCATTCTACGCCTTTAGAATACTCTATTAACCATTCTACACTTGTTAGAACCTCCAAGGACTCATGCTACACCCTCTACGTCCCTTGGGGACTCAAGCATTGTTTAGGATCATTCTAATGGTTCTTATAAGTCTTAATACACATTCCTAGACCATTCTAAGCCTTTAGAATACTCTCTTAAACATTCTACAATTGTTAGAACCTCACAGGACTCATGCTACACACTCTACGTCCCTTGGGGAATCAAGCATTGTTTAGGATCATTCTAATGGTTATTATAAGTCCTAATACACATTCCGAGACCATTCTAAGCCTTTAGAATACTCTCTTAACCATTCTACAATTGTTAGAACCTTCATGGACTCATGCTAGACCCTCTACATCCCTTGGGGACTCAAGCATTGTTTAGGATCATGCTAATGGTTCTTATAAGTCCTAATACACATTCCTAGACCATTCTAAGCCTTTAGAATACTCTCTTAACCATTCTACGCTTGCTAGAACCTCCAAGGACTCAGGTCAGACCCTCTACGTCCCTTGGGAAATCAAGCATTGTTTAGGATCATTCTAATGGTTCTTATAAGTCCTAATACACATTCCTAGACCATTCTAAGCCTTTAGAATACTCTCTTAACCATTCTACACTTGTTAGAACCTCCAAGGACTCATGCTACACCCTATACGTCCCTTGGGGACTCAAGCATTGTTTAGGATCATTCTAATGGTTATTATAAGTCCTAATACACATTCTGAGACCATTCTAAGCCTTTAGAATACTCTCTTAACCATTCTACAATTGTTAGAACCTCCAAGGACTCATGCTAGACCCTCTACGTCCCTTGGGGAATCAAGCATTGTTTAGGATCATTCTAATGGTTCTTATAAGTCCTAATACACATTCCCAGACCATTCTATGACTTTAGAATACTCTGTTAAACATTCTACAATTGTTAGAACCTCACAGGACTCATGCTACACATTCTACGTCCCTTGGGGTACCATGTAATGTTTGGGATCATTCTAATGGTTCTTATAAGTCCTAATACACATTCGTAGACCATTCTACGCCTTTAGAATACTCTATTAACCATTCTACACTTGGTCGAACCTCCAAGGACTCATGCTACACCCTCTACGTCCCTTGGGGTACCATGCAATGTTTAGGATCATTCTAATGGTTTTTATAAGTCCTAATACACATTCCTAGACAATTCTAAGCCTTTAGAATAATCTCTTAACCATTCTACACTTGTTAGAACCTCCAAGGACTCATGCTAGACCCTCTACGTCCCTTGGGGAATCAAGCATTGTTTAGGATCATTCTAATGGTTATTATAAGTCCTAATACACATTCTGAGACCATTCTAAGCCTTTAGAATACTCTCTTAACCATTCTATAATTGTTAGAACCTTCAAGGACTCATGCTAGACCCTCTATGTCCCTTGGGGAATCAAGCATTGTTTAGGATCATTCTAATGGTTCTTATAAGTCTTAATACACATTCCTAGACCATTCTAAGCCTTTAGAATACTCTCTTAAACATTCTACAATTGTTAGAACCTCACAGGACTCATGCTACACACTCTACGTCCCTTGGGGTACCATGTAATGGTTGGGATCATTCTAATGGTTCTTATAAGTCCTAATACACATTCGTAGACCATTCTACGTCTTTAGAATACTCTATTAACCATTCTACACTTGTTAGAACCTCCAAGGACTCATGCTACACCCTCTACGTCCCTTGGGGTACCATGCAATGTTAGGATCATTCTAATGGTTTTTATAAGTCCTAATACACATTCCTAGACAATTCTAAGCCTTTAGAATAATCTCTTCACCATTCTACACTTGTTAGAACCTCCAAGGACTCATGCTAGACCCTCTACGTCCCTTGGGGAATAAAGCATTGTTTAGGATCATTCTAATGGTTATTATAAGTCCTAATACACATTCCGAGACCATTCTAAGCCTTTAAAATACTCTCTTAACCATTCTACAATTGTTAGAACCTCCAAGGACTCATGTTAGACCCTCTACGTCCCTTGGGGAATCAAGCATTGTTTAGGATCATTCTAATGGTTCTTATAAGTCCTAATACACATTCCGAGACCATTCTAAGCGTTTAGAATACTCTCTTAACTATTCTACAATTGTTAGAACCTTCATGGACTCATGCTAGACCCTCTACGTCCCTTGGGGAATCAAGCATTGTTTAGGATCATGCTAATGGTTCTTATAATTCCTAATACACATTCCTAGACCACTCTAAGCCTTTAGAATACTCTCTTAACCATTCTACACTTGTTAGAACCTCCAAGGACTTATGCTACACCCTCTCCGTCTCTTGGGGACTCAAGCATTGTTTAGGATCATGCTAATGGTTCTTCTAAGTCCTAATACACATTCCTAGACCATTCTAAGCCTTTAGAATACTCTCTTAACCATTCTACACTTGTTAGAACCTCCAAGGACTCAGGTCAGACCCTCTACGTCCCTTGGGAAATCAAGCATTGTTTAGGATCATTCTAATGGTTCTTATAAGTCCTAATACACATTCCTAGACCATTCTAAGCCTTTAGAATACTCTCTTAACCATTCTACAATTGTTAGAACCTTCATGGACTCATGCTAGACCCTCTACATCCCTTGGGGAATCAAGCATTGTTTAGGATCATTCTAATGGTTCTTATAAGTCCTAATACACATTCCTAGACCATTCTAAGCCTTTAGAATACTCTCTTAACCATTCTACAATTGTTAGAACCTCCAAGGACTCATGCTAGACCCTCTACGTCCCTTGGGGAATCAAGCATTGTTTAGGATCATTCTAATGGTTATTATAAGTCCTAATACACATTCCTAGACCATTCTAAGCCTTTAGAATACTCTCTTAAACATTCTACAATTGTTAGAACCTCACAGGACTCATGCTACACATTCTACGTCCCTTGGGGTACCATGTAATGTTTGGGATCATTCTAATGGTTCTTATAAGTCCTAATACACATTCGTAGACCATTCTACGCCTTTAGAATACTCTATTAACCATTCTACATTTGTTAGAACCTCCAAGGACTCAGGTCAGACCCTCTACGTCCCCTGGGAAATCAAGCATTGTTTAGGATCATTCTAATGGTTCTTATAAGTCCTAATACACATTCCTAGACCATTCTAAGCCTTTAGAATACTCTCTTAACCATTCTACACTTTTTAGAACCTCACAGGACTCATGCTACACACTCTACATCCCTTGGGGTACCATGCAATGTTTAGGATGATTCTAATGGTTATTATAAGTCCTAATACACATTCCTAGACAATTCTAAACCATTAGAATACTCTTTTAACCATTCTACACTTGTTAGAACCTCCAAGGACTCATGCTACACCCTCTACATCCCTTGGGGTACCACGCAATGTTTAGGATCATTCTAATGGTTATTATAAGTCCAAATACACATTCCTAGACCATTCTAAGCCTTTAGAATACTCTCTTAACCATTCTACACTTGTTAGAACCTCCAAGGACTCATGCTACACCCTCTACGTCCCTTTTGGACTCAAGCCTTGTTTAGGATCATGCTAATGGTTATTATAAGTCCTAATACAAATTCCTAGACCATCCTAAGCCTTTAGAATACTCTATTAACCATTCTACACTTGTTAGAACCTCCAAGGACTCATGCTACACCCTTTACGTCCCTTGGGGACTCAAGCATTGTTTAGGATCATTCTAATGGTTATTATAAATCCTAATACACATTCCGAGACCATTCTAAGCCTTTAGAATACTCTCTTAACCATTCTACACTTTCTAGAACCTCACAGGACTCATGCTACACACTCTACGTCCCTTGGGGTACCACGCAATGTTTAGGATGATTCTAATGGTTATTATAAGTCCTAATACACATTCCTAGACCATTCTAAGCCATTAGAATACTCTCTTAACCATTCTACACTTGTTAGAACCTCCAAGGGCTCATGCTACACCCTCTACGTCCCTTGGGGTACCATGCAATGTTTAGGATCATTCTAATGGTTATTATAAGTCCTAATACACATTCCTAGACCATTCTAAGCCTTTAGAATACTCTCTTAACCATTCTACACTTGTTAGAACCTCCAAGGACTCATGCTACACCCTCTATGTCCCTTTTGGACTCAAGCATTGTTTAGGATCATGCTAATGGTTATTATAAGTCCTAATACAAATTCCTAGACCATTCTAAGCCTTTAGAATACTCTCTTAACCATTCTACACTTGTTAGGACCTCCAAGGACTCATGCTACAGCCTCTACGTCCCTTGGGGACTCAAGCATTGTTTAGGATCATTCTAATGGTTATTATAAGTTCTAATACACATTCTGAGACCATTCTAAGCCTTTAGAATACTCTCTTAACCATTCTACAATTGTTAGAACCTCCAAGGACTCATGCTAGACCCTCTACGTCCCTTGGGGAATAAAGCATTGTTTAGGATCATTCTAATGGTTCTTATAAGTCCTAATACACATTCCTAGACCATTCTAAGCCTTTAGAATACTCTCTTAAACATTCTACAATTGTTAGAACCTCACAGGACTCATGCTACACATTCTACGTCCCTTGGGGTACCATGTAATGTTTGGGATAGTTCTAATGGTTCTTATAAGTCCTAATACACATTCGTAGACCATTCTTCGCCTTTAGAATACTCTATTAACCATTCTACACTTGTTAGAACCTCCAAGCACTCATGCTACACCCTTTACGTCCCTTGGGGTACCATGCAATGTTTAGGATCATTCTAATGGTTTTTATAAGTCCTAATACACATTCCTAGACAATTCTAAGCCTTTAGAATAATCTCTTAACCATTCTACACTTGTTAGAACCTCCAAGGACTCATGCTAGACCCTCTACGTCCCTTGGGGAATCAAGCATTGTTTAGGATCATTCTAATGGTTATTATAAGTCCTAATACACTTTCCAAGACCTTTCTAAGCCTTTAGAATACTCTCTTAACCATTCTACAATTGTTAGAACCTCCAAGGACTCATGCTAGACCCTCTACGCCCCTTGGGGAATCAAGCATTGTTTAGGATGATTCTAATGGTTATTATAAGTCCTAATACACATTCCTAGCCCATTCTAAGCCATTAGAATACTCTCTTAACCATTCTACACTTGTTAGAACCTCCAAGGACTCATGCTACACCCTCTACGTCCCTTGGGGTACCACGCAATGTTTAGGATCATTCTAATGGTTAATATAAGTCCTAATACACATTCCTAGACCATTCTAAGCCTTTAGAATACTCTCTTAACCATTCTACACTTGTTGGAACCTCCAAGGACTCATGCTACACCCTCTACTTCCCTTTTGGACTCAAGCATTGTTTAGGATCATGCTAATGGTTATTATAAGTCCTAATACAAATTCCTAGACCATTCTAAGCCTTTAGAATACTCTCTTAACCATTCTACACTTGTTAGAACCTCCAAGGATTCATGCTACACCCTCTACGTCCCTTGGGGACTCAAGCAGTGTTTAGGATCATTTTAATGGTTATTATAAGTCCTAATACACATTCCGAGACCATTCTAAGCCTTTAGAGTACTCTCTTAACCATTCTGAAATTGTTAGAACCTCCAAGGACTCATGCAAGACGCTCTACGTCCCTTGTGGAATCAAGCATTGTTTAGGATCATGCTAATGGTTCTTATAAGTCCTAATACATATTCCTAGACCACTCTAAGCCTTTAGAATACTCTCTTAACCATTCTACACTTTTTAGAACCTCACAGGACTCATGCTACACACTCTACGTCCCTTGGGGTACCACGCAATGTTTAGGATGATTCTAATGGTTATTATAAGTCCTAATACACATTCCTAGACAATTCTAAGCCATTAGAATACTCTCTTAACCATTCTACACTTGTTAGAACCTCCAAGGACTCATGCTACACCCTCTACGTCCCTTGGGGTACCACACAATGTTTAGGATCATTCTAATGGTTATTATAAGTCCTAATACGCATTCCTAGACCATTCTAAGCCTTTAGAATACTCTCTTAACCATTCTACACTTGTTAGAACCTCCAGGGACTCATGCTACACCCTCTACGTCCCTTTTGGACTCAAGCATTGTTTAGGATCATGCTAATGGTTATTATAAGTCCTAATACAAATTCCTAGACCATCATAAGCCTTTAGAATACTCTATTAACCATTCTACACTTGTTAGAACCTCCAAGGACACATGCTACACCCTCTACGTCCCTTGGGGACTCAAGCATTGTTTAGGATCATTCTAATGGTTATTATAAATCCTAATACACATTCCGAGACCATTCTAAGCCTTTAGAATACTCTCTTAACCATTCTACACTTTTTAGAACCTCACAGGACTCATGCTACACACTCTACGTCCCTTGGGGTACCATGCAATGTTTAGGATGATTCTAATGGTTATTATAAGTCCTAATACACATTCCTAGACCATTCTAAGCCATTAGAATACTCTCTTAACCATTCTACACTTGTTAGAAACTCCAAGGACTCATGCTACACCCTCTACGTCCCTTGGGGTACCATGCAATGTTTAGGATCATTCTAATGGTTTTTATAAGTCCTAATACACATTCCTAGACAATTCTAAGCCTTTAGAATAATCTCTTAACCATTCTACACTTGTTAGAACCTCCAAGGACTCATGCTAGACCCTCTACGCCCCTTGGGGTACCACGCAATGTTTAGGATCATTCTAATGGTTAATATAAGTCCTAATACACATTCCTAGACCATTCTAAGCCATTAGAATACTCTCTTAACCATTCTACACTTGTTAGAACCTCCAAGGACTCATGCTACACCCTCTACGTCCCTTGGGGACTCAAGCATTGTTTAGGATCATTCTAATGGTTATTAGAAGTCCTAATATACATTCTGAGACCATTCTAATCCTTTAGAATACTCTCTTAACCATTCTACAATTGTTCGAACCTCCAAGGACTCATGCTAGACCCTCTACGCCCCTTGGGGAATCAAGCATTGTTTAGGATGATTCTAATGGTTATTATAAGTCCTAATACACATTCCTAGACCATTCTAAGCCATTAGAATACTCTCTTAACCATTCTACACTTGTTAGAACCTCCAAGGACTCATGCTACACCCTCTACGTCCCTTGGGGTACCACGCAATGTTTAGGATCATTCTAATGGTTAATATAAGTCCTAATACACATTCCTAGACCATTCTAAGCCTTTAGAATACTCTCTTAACCATTCTACACTTGTTGGAACCTCCAAGGACTCATGCTACACCCTCTACTTCCCTTTTGGACTAGAGCATTGTTTAGGATCATGCTAATGGTTATTATAAGTCCTAATACAAATTCCTAGACCATTCTAAGCCTTTAGAATACTCTCTTAACCATTCTACACTTGTTAGAACCTCCAAGGATTCATGCTACACCCTCTACGTCCCTTGGGGACTCAAGCAGTGTTTAGGATCATTTTAATGGTTATTATAAGTCCTAATACACATTCCGAGACCATTCTAAGCCTTTAGAATACTCTCTTAACCATTCTGAAATTGTTAGAACCTCCAAGGACTCATGCAAGACCCTCTACGTCCCTTGGGGAATCAAGCATTGTTTAGGATCATGCTAATGGTTCTTATAAGTCCTAATACATATTCCTAGACCACTCTAAGCCTTTAGAATACTCTTTTAACCATTCTACACTTGTTAGAACCTCCAAGGACTCATGCTACACCCTCTACGTCCCTTGGGGTACCATGCAATGTTTAGGATCATTCTAATGGTTTTTATAAGTCCTAATACACATTCCTAGACAATTCTAAGCCTTTAGAATAATCTCTTAACCATTCTACACTTGTTAGAACCTCCAAGGACTCATGCTAGACCCTCTACGCCCCTTGGGGTACCACGCAATGTTTAGGATCATTCTAATGGTTAATATAAGTCCTAATACACATTCCTAGACCATTCTAAGCCATTAGAATACTCTCTTAACCATTCTACACTTGTTAGAACCTCCAAGGATTCATGCTACACCCTCTACGTCCCTTGGGGACTCAAGCAGTGTTTAGGATCATTTTAATGGTTATTATAAGTCCTAATACACATTCCGAGACCATTCTAAGCCTTTAGAATACTCTCTTAACCATTCTGAAATTGTTAGAACCTCCAAGGACTCATGCAAGACCCTCTACGTCCCTTGGGGAATCAAGCATTGTTTAGGATCATGCTAATGGTTCTTATAAGTCCTAATACATATTCCTAGACCACTCTAAGCCTTTAGAATACTCTCTTAACCATTCTACACTTGTTAGAACCTCCAAGGACTCATGCTACACCCTCTACGTCCCTTGGGGTACCATGCAATGTTTAGGATCATTCTAATGGTTTTTATAAGTCCTAATACACATTCCTAGACAATTCTAAGCCTTTAGAATAATCTCTTAACCATTCTACACTTGTTAGAACCTCCAAGGACTCATGTTAGACCCACTACGTCCCTTGGGGTACCACGCAATGTTTAGGATCATTCTAATGGTTAATATAAGTCCTAATACACATTCCTAGACCATTCTAAGCCATTAGAATACTCTCTTAACCATTCTACACTTGTTAGAACCTCCAAGGACTCATGCTACACCCTCTACGTCCCTTGGGGACTCAAGCATTGTTTAGGATCATTCTAATGGTTATTAGAAGTCCTAATATACATTCTGAGACCATTCTAATCCTTTAGAATACTCTCTTAACCATTCTACAATTGTTCGAACCTCCAAGGACTCATGCTAGACCCTCTACGCCCCTTGGGGAATCAAGCATTGTTTAGGATGATTCTAATGGTTATTATAAGTCCTAATACACATTCCTAGACCATTCTAAGCCATTAGAATACTCTCTTAACCATTCTACACTTGTTAGAACCTCCAAGGACTCATGCTACACCCTCTACGTCCCTTGGCGTACCACGCAATGTTTAGGATCATTCTAATGGTTAATATAAGTCCTAATACACATTCCTAGACCATTCTAAGCCTTTAGAATACTCTCTTAACCATTCTACACTTGTTGGAACCTCCAAGGACTCATGCTACACCCTCTACTTCCCTTTTGGACTAGAGCATTGTTTAGGATCATGCTAATGGTTATTATAAGTCCTAATACAAATTCCTAGACCATTCTAAGCCTTTAGAATACTCTCTTAACCATTCTACACTTGTTAGAACCTCCAAGGATTCATGCTACATCCTCTACGTCCCTTGGGGACTCAAGCAGTGTTTAGGATCATTTTAATGGTTATTATAAGTCCTAATACACATTCCGAGACCATTCTAAGCCTTTAGAATACTCTCTTAACCATTCTGAAATTGTTAGAACCTCCAAGGACTCATGCAAGACCCTCTACGTCCCTTCGGGAATCAAGCATTTTTTAGGATCATGCTAATGGTTCTTATAAGTCCTAATACACATTCCTAGACCATTCTAAGCCTTTAGAATACTCTCTTAACCATTCTACACTTGTTAGAACCTCCAAGGACTCAGGTCAGACCCTCTACGTCCCTTGGGAAATCAAGCATTGTTTAGGATCATTCTAATGGTTCTTATAAGTCCTAATACACATTCCTAGACCATTCTAAGCCTTTAGAATACTCTCTTAACCATTCTACAATTGTTAGAACCTTCATGGACTCATGCTAGACCCTCTACGTCCCTTGGGGAATCAAGCATTGTTTAGGATCATTCTAATGGTTCTTATAAGTCCTAATACACATTCCTAGACCATTCTAAGCCTTTAGAATACTCTCTTAACCATTCTACAATTGTTAGAACCTCCAAGGACTCATGCTAGACCCTCTACGTCCCTTGGGGAATCAAGCATTGTTTAGGATCATTCTAATGGTTCTTATAAGTCCTAATACACATTCCTAGACCATTCTAAGCCTTTAAAATACTCTCTTAAACATTCTACAATTGTTAGAACCTCACAGGACTCATGCTACACATTCTACGTCCCTTGGGGTACCATGTAATGTTTGGGATCATTCTAATGGTTCTTATAAGTCCTAATACACATTCGTAGACCATTCTACGCCTTTAGAATACTCTATTAACCATTCTACACTTGTTCGAACCTCCAAGGACTCATGCTACACCCTCTACGTCCCTTGGGGTACCATGCAATGTTTAGGATCATTCTAATGGTTTTTATAAGTCTTAATACACATTCCTAGACAATTCTAAGCCTTTAGAATAATCTCTTAACCATTCTACACTTGTTAGAACCTCCAAGGACTCATGCTACACCCTCTACGTCCCTAGGGGTACCAAACAATGTTTAGGATCATTCTAATGGTTCTTATAAGTCCTAATACACATTCCTAGACCATTCTAAGCCTTTAGAATACTCTCTTAAACATTCTACAATTGTTAGAACCTCACAGGACTCATGCTACACATTCTACGTCCCTTCGGGTACCATGTAATGTTTGGGATCATTCTAATGGTTCTTATAAGTCCTAATACACATTCGTAGACCATTCTACGCCTTTAGAATACTCTATTAACCATTCTACACTTGTTAGAACCTCCAAGGACTCATGCTACACCCTCTACGTCCCTTGGGGTACCATGCAATGTTTAGGATCATTCTAATGGTTTTTATAAGTCCTAATACACATTCCTAGACAATTCTAAGCCTTTAGAATAATCTCTTAACCATTCTACACTTGTTAGAACCTCCAAGGACTCATGCTAGACCCTCTACGTCCCTTGGGGTACCACGCAATGTTTAGGATCATTCTAATGGTTAATATAAGTCCTAATACACATTCCTAGACCATTCTAAGCCATTAGAATACTCTCTTAACCATTCTACACTTGTTAGAACCTCCAAGGACTCATGCTAGACCCTCTACGTCCCTTGGGGAATCAAGCATTGTTTAGGATCATTCTAATGGTTCTTATAAGTCCTAATACACATTCCTAGACCATTCTAAGCCTTTAGAATACTCTATTAAACATTCTACAATTGTTAGAACCTCACAGGACTCATGCTACACATTCTACGTCCCTTGGGGTACCATGTAATGTTTGGGATCATTCTAATGGTTCTTATAAGTCCAAATACACATTCGTAGACCATTCTACGCCTTTAGAATACTCTATTAACCATTCTACACTTGTTAGAACCTCCAAGGACTCATGCTACACCCTCTACGTCCCTTGGGGACTCAAGCATTGTTTAGGATCATTCTAATGGTTATTAGAAGACCTAATATACATTCTGAGAACATTCTAAGCCTTTAGAATACTCTCTTAACCATTCTACAATTGTTAGAACCTCCAAGGACTCATGCTAGACCCTCTACGTCCCTTGGGGAATAAAGCATTGTTTAGGATCATTCTAATGGTTCTTATAAGTCCTAATACACATTCGTAGACCATTCTAAGCCTTTAGAATACTCTCTTAAACATTCTACAATTGTTAGAACCTCACAGGACTCATGCTACACATTCTACGTCCCTTGGGGTACCATGTAATGTTTGGGATCATTCTAATGGTTCTTATAAGTCCTAATACACATTCGTAGACCATTCTACGCCTTTAGAATACTCTATTAACCATTCTACACTTGTTCGAACCTCCAAGGACTCATGCTACACCCTCTACGTCCCTTGGGGTACCATGCAATGTTTAGGATCATTCTAATGGTTTTTATAAGTCTTAATACACATTCCTAGACAATTCTAAGCCTTTAGAATAATCTCTTAACCATTCTACACTTGTTAGAACCTCCAAGGACTCATGCTAGACCCTCTACGTCCCTTGGGGTACCACGCAATGTTTAGGATCATTCTAATGGTTAATATAAGTCCTAATACACATTCCTAGACCATTCTATGCCATTAGAATACTCTCTTAACCATTCTACACTTGTTAGAACCTCCAAGGACTCATGCTAGACCCTCTACGTCCCTTGGGGAATAAAGCATTGTTTAGGATCATTCTAATGGTTCTTATAAGTCGTAATACACATTCCTAGACCATTCTAAGCCTTTAGAATACTCTCTTAAACATTCTACAATTGTTAGAACCTCACAGGACTCATGCTACACATTCTACGTCCCTTGGGGTACCATGTAATGTTTGGGATCATTCTAATGGTTCTTATAAGTCCTAATACACATTCGTAGACCATTCTACGCCTTTATAATACTCTATTAAACATTCTACACTTGTTAGAACCTCCAAGGACTCATGCTACACCCTCTACGTCCCTTGGGGTACCATGCAATGTTTAGGATCATTCTAATGGTTATTATAAGTCCTAATACACATTCCGAGACCATTCTAAGCCTTTAGAATACTCTCTTAACCATTCTACAATTGTAAGAACCTCCAAGGACTCATGCTAGACCCTCTACGTCCCTTGGGGAATCAAGCATTGTTTAGGATCATTCTAATGGTTCTTATAAGTCCTAATACACATTCCTAGACCATTCTAAGCCTTTAGAATACTCTCTTAAACATTCTACAATTGTTAGAACCTCACAGGACTCATGCTACACATTCTACGTCCCTTCGGGTACCATGTAATGTTTGGGATCATTCTAATGGTTCTTATAAGTCCTAATACACATTCGTAGACCATTCTACGCCTTTAGAATACTCTATTAACCATTCTACACTTGTTAGAACCTCCAAGGACTCATGCTACACCCTCTACGTCCCTTGGGGTACCATGCAATGTTTAGGATCATTCTAATGGTTTTTATAAGTCCTAATACACATTCCTAGACAATTCTAAGCCTTTAGAATAATCTCTTAACCATTCTACACTTGTTAGAACCTCCAAGGACTCATGCTAGACCCTCTACGTCCCTTGGGGTACCACGCAATGTTTAGGATCATTCTAATGGTTAATATAAGTCCTAATACACATTCCTAGACCATTCTAAGCCATTAGAATACTCTCTTAACCATTCTACACTTGTTAGAACCTCCAAGGACTCATGCTAGACCCTCTACGTCCCTTGGGGAATCAAGCATTGTTTAGGATCATTCTAATGGTTCTTATAAGTCCTAATACACATTCCTAGACCATTCTAAGCCTTTAGAATACTCTATTAAACATTCTACAATTGTTAGAACCTCACAGGACTCATGCTACACATTCTACGTCCCTTGGGGTACCATGTAATGTTTGGGATCATTCTAATGGTTCTTATAAGTCCAAATACACATTCGTAGACCATTCTACGCCTTTAGAATACTCTATTAACCATTCTACACTTGTTAGAACCTCCAAGGACTCATGCTACACCCTCTACGTCCCTTGGGGACTCAAGCATTGTTTAGGATCATTCTAATGGTTATTAGAAGACCTAATATACATTCTGAGAACATTCTAAGCCTTTAGAATACTCTCTTAACCATTCTACAATTGTTAGAACCTCCAAGGACTCATGCTAGACCCTCTACGTCCCTTGGGGAATAAAGCATTGTTTAGGATCATTCTAATGGTTCTTATAAGTCCTAATACACATTCGTAGACCATTCTAAGCCTTTAGAATACTCTCTTAAACATTCTACAATTGTTAGAACCTCACAGGACTCATGCTACACATTCTACGTCCCTTGGGGTACCATGTAATGTTTGGGATCATTCTAATGGTTCTTATAAGTCCTAATACACATTCGTAGACCATTCTACGCCTTTAGAATACTCTATTAACCATTCTACACTTGTTCGAACCTCCAAGGACTCATGCTACACCCTCTACGTCCCTTGGGGTACCATGCAATGTTTAGGATCATTCTAATGGTTTTTATAATTCTTAATACACATTCCTAGACAATTCTAAGCCTTTAGAATAATCTCTTAACCATTCTACACTTGTTAGAACCTCCAAGGACTCATGCTAGACCCTCTACGTCCCTTGGGGTACCACGCAATGTTTAGGATCATTCTAATGGTTAATATAAGTCCTAATACACATTCCTAGACCATTCTATGCCATTAGAATACTCTCTTAACCATTCTACACTTGTTAGAACCTCCAAGGACTCATGCTAGACCCTCTACGTCCCTTGGGGAATAAAGCATTGTTTAGGATCATTCTAATGGTTCTTATAAGTCGTAATACACATTCCTAGACCATTCTAAGCCTTTAGAATACTCTCTTAAACATTCTACAATTGTTAGAACCTCACAGGACTCATGCTACACATTCTACGTCCCTTGGGGTACCATGTAATGTTTGGGATCATTCTAATGGTTCTTATAAGTCCTAATACACATTCGTAGACCATTCTACGCCTTTATAATACTCTATTAAACATTCTACACTTGTTAGAACCTCCAAGGACTCATGCTACACCCTCTACGTCCCTTGGGGTACCATGCAATGTTTAGGATCATTCTAATGGTTATTATAAGTCCTAATACACATTCCGAGACCATTCTAAGCCTTTAGAATACTCTCTTAACCATTCTACAATTGTAAGAACCTCCAAGGACTCATGCTAGACCCTCTACGTCCCTTGGGGAATCAAGCATTGTTTAGGATCATTCTAATGGTTCTTATAAGTCCTAATACACATTCCTAGACCATTCTAAGCCTTTAGAATACTCTCTTAAACATTCTACAATTGTTAGAACCTCACAGGACTCATGTTACACATTCTACGTCCCTTGGGGTACCATGTAATGTTTGGGATCATTCTAATGGTTCTTATAAGTCCTTATACACATTCGTAGACCATTCTACGCCTTTAGAATACTCTATAAACCATTCTACACTTGTTAGAACCTCCAAGGACTCATGCTACACCCTCTACGTCCCTTGGGGACTCAAGCATTGTTTAGGATCATTCTAATGGTTATTAGAAGACCTAATATACATTCTGAGAACATTCTAAGCCTTTAGAATACTCTCTTAACCATTCTACAATTGTTAGAACCTCCAAGGACTCATGCTAGACCCTCTACGTCCCTTGGGGAATAAAGCATTGTTTAGGATCATTCTAATGGTTCTTATAAGTCCTAATACACATTCCTAGACCATTCTAAGCCTTTAGAATACTCTCTTAAACATTCTACAATTGTTAGAACCTCACAGGACTCATGCTACACATTCTACGTCCCTTGGGGTACCATGTAATGTTTCGGATCATTCTAATGGTTCTTATAAGTCCTAATACACATTCGTAGACCATTCTACGCCTTTAGAATACTCTATTAACCATTCTACACTTGTTCGAACCTCCAAGGACTCATGCTACACCCTCTACGTCCCTTGGGGTACCATGTAATGTTTAGGATCATTCTAATGGTTTTTATAAGTCCTAATACACATTCCTAGACAATTCTAAGCCTTTATAATAATCTCTTAACCATTCTACACTTGTTAGAACCTCCAAGGACTCATGCTAGACCCTCTACGTCCCTTGGGGTACCACGCAATGTTTAGGATCATTCTAATGGTTAATATAAGTCCTAATACACATTCCTAGACCATTCTAAGCCATTAGAATACTCTTTTAACCATTCTACACTTGTTAGAACCTCCAAGGACTCATGCTAGACCCTCTACGTCCCTTGGGGAATAAAGCATTGTTTAGGATCATTCTAATGGTTCTTATAAGTCGTAATACACATTCCTAGACCATTCTAAGCCTTTAGAATACTCTCTTAAACATTCTACAATTGTTAGAACCTCACAGGACTCATGCTACACATTCAACGTCCCTTGGGGTACCATGTAATGTTTGGGATCATTCTAATGGTTCTTATAAGTCCTAATACACATTCGTAGACCATTCTACGCCTTTAGAATACTCTATTAACCATTCTACACTTGTTAGAACCTCCAAGGACTCATGCTACAACCCTCTACGTCCCTTGGGGTACCATGCAATGTTTAGGATCATTCTAATGGTTTTTATAAGTCCTAATACACATTCCTAGACAATTCTAAGCCTTTAGAATAATCTCTTAACCATTCTACACTTGTTAGAACCTCCAAGGACTCATGCTAGACCCTCTACGTCCCTTGGGGAATCAAGCATTGTTTAGGATCATTCTAATGGTTATTATAAGTCCTAATACACATTCCGAGACCATTCTAAGCCTTTAGAATACTCTCTTAACCATTCTACAATTGTTAGAACCTCCAAGGACTCATGCTAGACCCTCTACGTCCCTTGGGGAATCAAGCATTGTTTAGGATCATTCTAATGTTTCTTATAAGTCCTAATACACATTCCTAGACCATTCTAAGCCTTTAGAATACTCTCTTAAACATTCTACAATTGTTAGAACCTCACAGGACTCATGCTACACATTCTACGTCCCTTGGGGTACCATGTAATGTTTGGGATCATTCTAATGGTTCTTATAAGTCCTAATACACATTCGTAGACCATTGTACGCCTTTAGAATACTCTATTAACCATTCTACACTTGTTAGAACCTCCAAGGACTCATGCTACACCCTCTACGTCCCTTGGGGTACCATGCAATGTTTAGGATCATTCTAATGGTTTTTAAAAGTCCTAATACACATTCCTAGACAATTCTAAGCCTTTAGAATAATCTCTTAACCATTCTACACTTGTTAGAACCTCCAAGGACTCATGCTAGACCCTCTACGTCCCTTGGGGAATCAAGCATTGTTTAGGATCATTCTAATGGTTATTATAAGTCCTAATACACATTCCGAGACCATTCTAAGCCTTTAGAATACTCTCTTAACCATTCTACAATTGTTAGAACCTCCAAGGACTCATGCTAGACCCTCTACGTCCCTTGGGGAATCAAGCATTGTTTAGGATGATTCTAATGGTTATTATAAGTCCTAATACACATTCCTAGACCATTCTAAGCCATTAGAATACTCTCTTAACCATTCTACACTTGTTAGAACCTCCAAGGATTCATGCTACACCCTCTACGTCCCTTGGGGACTCAAGCATTGTTTAGGATCATTTTAATGGTTATTATAAGTCCTAATACACATTCCGAGACCATTCTAAGCCTTTAGAATACTCTCTTAACCATTCTGAAATTGTTAGAATCTCCAAGGACTCATGCAAGACCCTCTATGTCCCTTGGGGAATCAAGCATTGTTTACGATCATGCTAATGGTTATTATAATACAAATTCCTAGACCATTCTATGCCTTTAGAATACTCTCTTAACCATTCTACACTTGTTAGAACCTCCAAGGACTCATGCTACCCCCTCTACGTCCCTTGGGGACTCAAGCTTTGTTTAGGATCATTCTAATGGTTATTATAAGTCCTAATACACATTCTGAGACCATTCTAAGCCTTTAGAATACTCTCTTAACCATTCTACAATTGTTAGAACCTCCAAGGACTCATGCTAGACCCTCTACGTCCCTTGGGGAATCAAGCATTGTTTAGGATGATTCTAATGGTTATTATAAGTCCTAATACACATTCCTAGACCATTCTAAGCCATTAGAATACTCTCTTAACCATTCTACACTTGTTAGAACCTCCAAGGACTCATGCTACACCCTCTACGTCCCTTGGGGACTCAAGCATTGTTTAGGATCATTCTAATGGTTATTATAAGTCCTAATACACATTCCTAGACCATTCTAAGCCTTTAGAATACTCTCTTAACTATTCTACACTTTTTAGAACCTCACAGGACTCATGCTACACACTCTACGTCCCTTGGGGTACCATGCAATGTTTAGGATGATTCTAATGGTTATTATATGTCCTAATACACATTCCTAGACCATTCTAAGCCATTAGAATACTCTCTTAACCATTCTACACTTGTTAGAACCTCCAAGGACTCAGGTCAGACCCTCTACGTCCCTTGGGAAATCAAGCATTGTTTAGGATCATTCTAATGGTTCTTAAAAGTCCTAATACACATTCCTATACCATTCTAAGCCTTTAGAATACTCTCTTAACTATTCTACACTTTATAGAACCTCACAGGACTCATGCTACACACTCTACGTCCCTTGGGGTACCATGCAATGTTTAGGATGATTCTAATGGTTATTATAAGTCCTAATACACATTCCTAGACCATTCTAAGCCATTAGAATACTCTCTTAACCATTCTACACTTGTTAGAACCTCCAAGGACTCATGCTACACCCTCTACGTCCCTTGGGGTACCACGCAATGTTTAGGATCATTCTAATGGTTATTACAAGTCCTAATACACATTCCTAGACCATTCTAAGCCTTTAGAATACTCTCTTAACCATTCTACACTTGTTAGAACCTCCAAGGACTCATGCTAGACCCTCTACGTCCCTTCGGGAATCAAGCATTGTTTAGGATCATTCTAATGGTTCTTATAAGTCCTAAAACACATTCGTAGACCATTCTACGCCTTTAGAATACTCTATTAACCATTCTACACTTGTTAGAACCTCCAAGGACTCAGGTTAGACCCTCTACGTCCCTTGGGGTACCACGCAATGTTTAGGATCATTCTAATGGTTATTATAAGTCCTAATACACATTCCTAGACCATTCTAAGCCTTTAGAATACTCTCTTAACCATTCTACACTTGTTAGAACCTCCAATGACTCAGGTCAGACCCTCTACGTCCCTTGGGGTACCACGCAATGTTTAGGATCATTCTAATTGTTATTATAAGTCCTAATACACATTCCTAGACCATTCTAAGCCTTTAGAATACTCTCTTAACCATTCTACACTTGTTAGAACCTCCAAGGACTCATGCTAGAGCCTCTACGTCCCTTGGGGAATCAAGCATTGTTTAGGATCATTCTAATGGTTCTTATAAGTCCTAATACACATTCCTAGACCATTCTAAGCCTTTAGAATACTCTCTTAATTAGTCTACAATTGTTAGAACCTCACAGGACTCATGCTACACATTCTACGTCCCTTGGGGAACCATGTAATGTTTGGGATCATTCTAATGGTTCTTATAAGTCCTAATACACATTCGTAGACCATTCTACGCCTTTAGAATACTCTATTAACCATTCTACACTTTATAGAACCTCACAGGACTCATGCTACACACTCTACGTCCCTTGGGGTACCATGCAATGTTTAGGATCATTCTAATGGTTTTTATAAGTCCTATTACACATTCCTAGACAATTCTAAGCCTTTAGAATAATCTCTTAACCATTCTACACTTGTTAGAACCTCCAAGGACTCATGCTAGACCCTCTACGTCCCTTGGGGAATCAAGCATTGTTTAGGATCATTCTAATGGTTATTATAAGTCCTAATACACATTCCGAGACCATTCTAAGCCTTTAGAATACTCTCTTAACCATTCTACAATTGTTAGAACCTCCAAGGACTCATGCTAGACCCTCTACGTCCCTTGGGGAATCAAGCATTGTTTAGGATGATTCTAATGGTTATTATAAGTCCTAATACACATTCCTAGACCATTCTAAGCCATTACAATACTCTCTTAACCATTCTACACTTGTTAGAACCTCCAAGGACTCATGCTACACCCTCTACGTCCCTTGGGGTACCACGCAATGTTTAGCATCATTCTAATGGTTAATATAAGTCCTAATACACATTCCTAGACCATTCTAAGCCTTTAGAATACTCTCTTAACCATTCTACACTTGTTAGAACCTCCAACGACTCATGCTACACCCTCTACGTCCCCTTTGGACTCAAGCATTGTTTAGGATCATGCTAATGGTTATCATAAGTCCTAATACAAATTCCTAGACCATTCTAAGCCTTTAGAATACTCTCTTAACCATTCTACACTTGTTAGAACCTCCAAGGACTCATGCTACACCCTCTACGTCCCTTGGGGACTCAAGCATTGTTTAGGATCATTCTAATGGTTCTTATAAGTCCTAATACACATTCTGAGACCATTCTAAGCCTTTAGAATACTCTCTTAAACATTCTACAATTGTTAGAACCTCACAGGACTCATGCTACACATTCTACGTCCCTTGGGGAACCATGTAATGTTTGGGATCATTCTAATGGTTCTTATAAGTCCTAATACACATTCGTAGACCATTCTACGCCTTTAGAATACTCTATTAACCATTCTACACTTGTTAGAACCTCCAAGGACTCATGCTACACCCTCTATGTCCCTTTTGGACTCAAGCATTGTTTAGGATCATTCTAATTGTTATTATAAGTCCTAATACACATTCCGAGACCATTCTAAGCCTTTAGAATACTCTCTTAACTATTCTACAATTGTTAGAACCTCCAAGGACTCATGCTAGACCCTCTATGTCCATTTTGGACTCAAGCATTGTTTAGGATCAAGCTAATGGTTATTATAAGTCCTAATACAAATTCCTAGACCATTCTAAGCCTTTAGAATACTCTCTTAACCATTCTACACTTGTTAGAACCTCCAAGGACTCATGCTACACCCTCTACGTTCCTTGGGGACTCAAGCATTGTTTAGGATCATTCTAATGGTTATTATAAGTCCTAATACACATTCTGAGACCATTCTAAGCCTTTAGAATACTCTCTTAACCATTCTACAATTGTTAGAACCTCCAACGACTCATGCTAGACCCTCTACGTCCCTTGGGGAATCAAGCATTGTATAGGATCATTCTAATGGCTCTTATAAGTCCTAATACACATTCCTAGACCATTCTAAGCCTTTAGAATACTCTCTTAAACATTCTACAATTGTTAGAACCTCACAGGACTCATGCTACACATTCTACGTCCCTTGGGGTACCATGTAATGTTTGGGATCATTCTAATGGTTCTTATAAGTCCTAATACACATTCGTAGACCATTGTACGCCTTTAGAATACTCTACTAACCATTCTACACTTGTTAGAACCTCCAAGGACTCATGCTAGACCCTCTACGTCCCTTGGGGAATAAAGCATTGTTTAGGATCATTCTAATGGTTCTTATAAGTCCTAATACACATTCCTAGACCATTCTAAGCCTTTAGAATACTCTCTTAAACATTCTACAATTGTTAGAACCTCACAGGACTCATGCTACACATTCTACGTCCCTTGGGGTACCATGTAATGTTTCGGATCATTCTAATGGTTCTTATAAGTCCTAATACACATTCGTAGACCATTCTACGCCTTTAGAATACTCTATTAACCATTCTACACTTGTTCGAACCTCCAAGGACTCATGCTACACCCTCTACGTCCCTTGGGGTACCATGTAATGTTTAGGATCATTCTAATGGTTTTTATAAGTCCTAATACACATTCCTAGACAATTCTAAGCCTTTATAATAATCTCTTAACCATTCTACACTTGTTAGAACCTCCAAGGACTCATGCTAGACCCTCTACGTCCCTTGGGGTACCACGCAATGTTTAGGATCATTCTAATGGTTAATATAAGTCCTAATACACATTCCTAGACCATTCTAAGCCATTAGAATACTCTTTTAACCATTCTACACTTGTTAGAACCTCCAAGGACTCATGCTAGACCCTCTACGTCCCTTGGGGAATAAAGCATTGTTTAGGATCATTCTAATGGTTCTTATAAGTCGTAATACACATTCCTAGACCATTCTAAGCCTTTAGAATACTCTCTTAAACATTCTACAATTGTTAGAACCTCACAGGACTCATGCTACACATTCAACGTCCCTTGGGGTACCATGTAATGTTTGGGATCATTCTAATGGTTCTTATAAGTCCTAATACACATTCGTAGACCATTCTACGCCTTTAGAATACTCTATTAACCATTCTACACTTGTTAGAACCTCCAAGGACTCATGCTACAACCCTCTACGTCCCTTGGGGTACCATGCAATGTTTAGGATCATTCTAATGGTTTTTATAAGTCCTAATACACATTCCTAGACAATTCTAAGCCTTTAGAATAATCTCTTAACCATTCTACACTTGTTAGAACCTCCAAGGACTCATGCTAGACCCTCTACGTCCCTTGGGGAATCAAGCATTGTTTAGGATCATTCTAATGGTTATTATAAGTCCTAATACACATTCCGAGACCATTCTAAGCCTTTAGAGTACTCTCTTAACCATTCTACAATTGTTAGAACCTCCAAGGACTCATGCTAGACCCTCTACGTCCCTTGGGGAATCAAGCATTGTTTAGGATCATTCTAATGTTTCTTATAAGTCCTAATACACATTCGTAGACCATTCTAAGCCTTTAGAATACTCTCTTAAACATTCTACAATTGTTAGAACCTCACAGGACTCATGCTACACATTCTACGTCCCTTGGGGTACCATGTAATGTTTGGGATCATTCTAATGGTTCTTATAAGTCCTAATACACATTCGTAGACCATTGTACGCCTTTAGAATACTCTATTAACCATTCTACACTTGTTAGAACCTCCAAGGACTCATGCTACACCCTCTACGTCCCTTGGGGTACCATGCAATGTTTAGGATCATTCTAATGGTTTTTATAAGTCCTAATACACATTCCTAGACAATTCTAAGCCTTTAGAATAATCTCTTAACCATTCTACACTTGTTAGAACCTCCAAGGACTCATGCTAGACCCTCTACGTCCCTTGGGGAATCAAGCATTGTTTAGGATCATTCTAATGGTTATTATAAGTCCTAATACACATTCCGAGACCATTCTAAGCCTTTAGAATACTCTCTTAACCATTCTACAATTGTTAGAACCTCCAAGGACTCATGCTAGACCCTCTACGTCCCTTGGGGAATCAAGCATTGTTTAGGATGATTCTAATGGTTATTATAAGTCCTAATACACATTCCTAGACCATTCTAAGCCATTAGAATACTCTCTTAACCATTCTACACTTGTTAGAACCTCCAAGGATTCATGCTACACCCTCTACGTCCCTTGGGGACTCAAGCATTGTTTAGGATCATTTTAATGGTTATTATAAGTCCTAATACACATTCCGAGACCATTCTAAGCCTTTAGAATACTCTCTTAACCATTCTGAAATTGTTAGAATCTCCAAGGACTCATGCAAGACCCTCTATGTCCCTTGGGGAATCAAGCATTGTTTACGATCATGCTAATGGTTATTATAATACAAATTCCTAGACCATTCTATGCCTTTAGAATACTCTCTTAACCATTCTACACTTGTTAGAACCTCCAAGGACTCATGCTACCCCCTCTACGTCCCTTGGGGACTCAAGCTTTGTTTAGGATCATTCTAATGGTTATTATAAGTCCTAATACACATTCTGAGACCATTCTAAGCCTTTAGAATACTCTCTTAACCATTCTACAATTGTTAGAACCTCCAAGGACTCATGCTAGACCCTCTACGTCCCTTGGGGAATCAAGCATTGTTTAGGATGATTCTAATGGTTATTATAAGTCCTAATACACATTCCTAGACCATTCTAAGCCATTAGAATACTCTCTTAACCATTCTACACTTGTTAGAACCTCCAAGGACTCATGCTACACCCTCTACGTCCCTTGGGGACTCAAGCATTGTTTAGGATCATTCTAATGGTAATTATAAGTCCTAATACACATTCCTAGACCATTCTAAGCCTTTAGAATACTCTCTTAACTATTCTACACTTTTTAGAACCTCACAGGACTCATGCTACACACTCTACGTCCCTTGGGGTACCATGCAATGTTTAGGATGATTCTAATGGTTATTATATGTCCTAATACACATTCCTAGACCATTCTAAGCCATTAGAATACTCTCTTAACCATTCTACACTTGTTAGAACCTCCAAGGACTCAGGTCAGACCCTCTACGTCCCTTGGGAAATCAAGCATTGTTTAGGATCATTCTAATGGTTCTTAAAAGTCCTAATACACATTCCTATACCATTCTAAGCCTTTAGAATACTCTCTTAACTATTCTACACTTTATAGAACCTCACAGGACTCATGCTACACACTCTACGTCCCTTGGGGTACCATGCAATGTTTAGGATGATTCTAATGGTTATTATAAGTCCTAATACACATTCCTAGACCATTCTAAGCCATTAGAATACTCTCTTAACCATTCTACACTTGTTAGAACCTCCAAGGACTCATGCTACACCCTCTACGTCCCTTGGGGTACCACGCAATGTTTAGGATCATTCTAATGGTTATTACAAGTCCTAATACACATTCCTAGACCATTCTAAGCCTTTAGAATACTCTCTTAACCATTCTACACTTGTTAGAACCTCCAAGGACTCATGCTAGACCCTCTACGTCCCTTCGGGAATCGAGCATTGTTTAGGATCATTCTAATGGTTCTTATAAGTCCTAATACACATTCGTAGACCATTCTACGCCTTTAGAATACTCTATTAACCATTCTACACTTGTTAGAACCTCCAAGGACTCAGGTTAGACCCTCTACGTCCCTTGGGGTACCACGCAATGTTTAGGATCATTCTAATGGTTATTATAAGTCCTAATACACATTCCTAGACCATTCTAAGCCTTTAGAATACTCTCTTAACCATTCTACACTTGTTAGAACCTCCAATGACTCAGGTCAGACCCTCTACGTCCCTTGGGGTACCACGCAATGTTTAGGATCATTCTAATTGTTATTATAAGTCCTAATACACATTCCTAGACCATTTTAAGCCTTTAGAATACTCTCTTAACCATTCTACACTTGTTAGAACCTCCAAGGACTCATGCTAGAGCCTCTACGTCCCTTGGGGAATCAAGCATTGTTTAGGATCATTCTAATGGTTCTTATAAGTCCTAATACACATTCCTAGACCATTCTAAGCCTTTAGAATACTCTCTTAATTAGTCTACAATTGTTAGAACCTCACAGGACTCATGCTACACATTCTACGTCCCTTGGGGAACCATGTAATGTTTGGGATCATTCTAATGGTTCTTATAAGTCCTAATACACATTCGTAGACCATTCTACGCCTTTAGAATACTCTATTAACCATTCTACACTTTATAGAACCTCACAGGACTCATGCTACACACTCTACGTCCCTTGGGGTACCATGCAATGTTTAGGATCATTCTAATGGTTTTTATAAGTCCTATTACACATTCCTAGACAATTCTAAGCCTTTAGAATAATCTCTTAACCATTCTACACTTGTTAGAACCTCCAAGGACTCATGCTAGACCCTCTACGTCCCTTGGGGAATCAAGCATTGTTTAGGATCATTCTAATGGTTATTATAAGTCCTAATACACATTCCGAGACCATTCTAAGCCTTTAGAATACTCTCTTAACCATTCTACAATTGTTAGAACCTCCAAGGACTCATGCTAGACCCTCTACGTCCCTTGGGGAATCAAGCATTGTTTAGGATGATTCTAATGGTTATTATAAGTCCTAATACACATTCCTAGACCATTCTAAGCCATTACAATACTCTCTTAACCATTCTACACTTGTTAGAACCTCCAAGGACTCATGCTACACCCTCTACGTCCCTTGGGGTACCACGCAATGTTTAGCATCATTCTAATGGTTAATATAAGTCCTAATACACATTCCTAGACCATTCTAAGCCTTTAGAATACTCTCTTAACCATTCTACACTTGTTAGAACCTCCAACGACTCATGCTACACCCTCTACGTCCCCTTTGGACTCAAGCATTGTTTAGGATCATGCTAATGGTTATCATAAGTCCTAATACAAATTCCTAGACCATTCTAAGCCTTTAGAATACTCTCTTAACCATTCTACACTTGTTAGAACCTCCAAGGACTCATGCTACACCCTCTACGTCCCTTGGGGACTCAAGCATTGTTTAGGATCATTCTAATGGTTCTTATAAGTCCTAATACACATTCTGAGACCATTCTAAGCCTTTAGAATACTCTCTTAAACATTCTACAATTGTTAGAACCTCACAGGACTCATGCTACACATTCTACGTCCCTTGGGGAACCATGTAATGTTTGGGATCATTCTAATGGTTCTTATAAGTCCTAATACACATTCGTAGACCATTCTACGCCTTTAGAATACTCTATTAACCATTCTACACTTGTTAGAACCTCCAAGGACTCATGCTACACCCTCTATGTCCCTTTTGGACTCAAGCATTGTTTAGGATCATTCTAATTGTTATTATAAGTCCTAATACACATTCCGAGACCATTCTAAGCCTTTAGAATACTCTCTTAACTATTCTACAATTGTTAGAACCTCCAAGGACTCATGCTAGACCCTCTATGTCCATTTTGGACTCAAGCATTGTTTAGGATCAAGCTAATGGTTATTATAAGTCCTAATACAAATTCCTAGACCATTCTAAGCCTTTAGAATACTCTCTTAACCATTCTACACTTGTTAGAACCTCCAAGGACTCATGCTACACCCTCTACGTTCCTTGGGGACTCAAGCATTGTTTAGGATCATTCTAATGGTTATTATAAGTCCTAATACACATTCTGAGACCATTCTAAGCCTTTAGAATACTCTCTTAACCATTCTACAATTGTTAGAACCTCCAACGACTCATGCGAGACCCTCTACGTCCCTTGGGGAATCAAGCATTGTATAGGATCATTCTAATGGCTCTTATAAGTCCTAATACACATTCCTAGACCATTCTAAGCCTTTAGAATACTCTCTTAAACATTCTACAATTGTTAGAACCTCACAGGACTCATGCTACACATTCTACGTCCCTTGGGGTACCATGTAATGTTTGGGATCATTCTAATGGTTCTTATAAGTCCTAATACACATTCGTAGACCATTGTACGCCTTTAGAATACTCTACTAACCATTCTACACTTGTTAGAACCTCCAAGGACTCATGCTACACCCTCTACGTCCCTTGGGGTACCATGCAATGTTTAGGATCATTCTAATGGTTTTTATAAGTCCTAATACACATTCCTAGACAATTCTAAGCCTTTAGAATAATCTCTTAACCATTCTACACTTGTTAGAACCTCCAAGGACTCATGCTAGACCCTCTACGTCCCTTGGGGAATCAAGCATTGTTTAGGATCATTCTAATGGTTATTATAAATCCTAATACACATTCCGAGACCATTCTAAGCCTTTAGAATACTCTCTTAACCATTCTACAATTGTTAGAACCTCCAAGGACTCATGCTAGACCCTCTACGTCCCTTGGGGAATCAAGCATTGTTTAGGATCATTCTAATGGTTATTATAAGTCCTAATACACATTCCTAGACCATTCTTAGCCTTTAGAATACTCTCTTAACTATTCTACAATTGTTAGAACCTCCAAGGACTCATGCTAGACCCTCTACGTCCCTTGGGGAATCAAGCATTGTTTAGGATGATTCTAATGGTTATTATAAGTCCTAATACACATTCCTAGACCATTCTAAGCCATTAGAATACTCTCTTAACCATTCTAGACTTGTTAGAACCTCCAAGGACTCAGGTCAGACCCTCTACGTCCCTTGGGGTACCACGCAATGTTTAGGATCATTCTAATGGTTATTATAAGTCCTAATACACATTCCTAGACCATTCTAAGCCTTTAGAATACTCTCTTAACTATTCTACAATTGTTAGAACCTCCAAGGACTCATGCTAGACCCTCTACGTCCCTTGGGGAATCAAGCATTGTTTAGGATCATTCTAATGGTTCTCATAAGTCCTAGTACACATTCCTAGACCATTCTAAGCCTTTAGAATACTCTCTTAACCATTCTACACTTGTTAGAACCTCCAAGGACTCATGCTACACCCTCTCCGTCCCTTGGGGACTCAAGCGTTGTTTAGGATCATTCTAATGGTTATTATAAGTCCTAATACACATTCTGAGACCATTGTAAGCCTTTAGAATACTCTCTTAACCATTCTACAATTGTTAGAACCTCCAAGGACTCATGCTAGACCCTCTACGTCCCTTGGGGAATCAAGCATTGTTTAGGATCATTCTAATGGTTCTTATAAGTCCTAATACACATTCCTAGACCATTCTAATCCTTTAGAATACTCTCTTAAACATTCTACAATTGTTAGAACCTCACAGGACTCATGCTACACATTCTACGTCCCTTGGGGTACCATGTAATTTTTGGGATCATTCTAATGGTTCTTATAAGTCCTAATACACATTCGTAGACCATTCTACGCCTTTAGAATACTCTATTAACCATTCTACACTTGTTAGAACCTCCAAGGACTCAGGTCAGACCCTCTACGTCCCTTGGGGTACCACGCAATGTTTAGGATCATTCTAATGGTTATTATAAGTCCTAATACACATTCCTAGACCATTCTAAGCCTTTAGAATACTCTCTTAACCATTCTACACTTGTTAGAACCTCCAAGGACTCATGTTACACCCTCTATGTCCCTTTTGGACTCAAGCATTGTTTAGCATCATGCTAATGGTTATTATAAGTCCTAATACAAATTCCTAGACCATTCTAAGCCTTTAGAATACTCTGTTAACCATTCTACACTTGTTAGAACCTCCACGGACTCATGCTACACCCTCTACGTCCCTTGGGGACTCAAGCATTGTTTAGGATCATTCTAATGGTTATTATAAGTCCTAATACACATTCTGAGACCATTCTAAGCCTTTAGAATACTCTCTTAACCATTCTACAATTGTTAGAACCTCCAAGGACTCATGCTAGACCCTCTACATCCCTTGGGGAATCAAGCATTGTATAGGATCATTCTAATGGCTCTTATAAGTCCTAATACACATTCCTAGACCATTCTAAGCCTTTAGAATACTCTCTTAAACATTCTACAATTGTTAGAACCTCACAGGACTCATGCTACACATTCTACGTCCCTTGGGGTACCATGTAATGTTTGGGATCATTCTAATGGTTCTTATAAGTCCTAATACACATTCGTAGACCATTCTACGCCTTTAGAATACTCTATTAACCATTCTACACTTGTTAGAACCTCCAAGGACTCATGCTACACCCTCTACGTCCCTTGGGGTACCATGCAATGTTTAGGATCATTCTAATGGTTTTTATAAGTCCTATTACACATTCCTAGACAATTCTAAGCCTTTAGAATGATCTCTTAACCATTCTACACTTGTTAGAACCTCCAAGGACTCATGCTAGACCCTCTACGTCCCTTGGGGAATCAAGCATTGTTTAGGATCATTCTAATGGTTATTATAAGTCCTAATACACATTCCGAGACCATTCTAAGCCTTTATAATACTCTCTTAACCATTCTACAATTGTTAGAACCTCCAAGGACTCATGCTAGACCCTCTACGTCCCTTGGGGAATCAAGCATTGTTTAGGATGATTCTAATGGTTATTATAAGTCCTAATACACATTCCTAGACCATTCTAAGCCATTAGAATACTCTCTTAACCATTCTACACTTGTTAGAACCTCCAAGGACTCATGCTACACCCTCTACGTCCCTTGGGGTACCACGCAATGTTTAGGATCATTCTAATGGTTAATATAAGTCCTAATACACATTCCTAGACCATTCTAAGCCTTTAGAATACTCTCTTAACCATTCTACACTTGTTAGAACCTCCAACGACTCATG
This sequence comes from Crotalaria pallida, assembly GCA_037953625.1. Lineage (NCBI taxonomy): Eukaryota > Viridiplantae > Streptophyta > Magnoliopsida > Fabales > Fabaceae > Crotalaria > Crotalaria pallida. The sequence goes on along the minus strand of CM075655.1, from coordinate 58,089,864 downwards.
CTACACCCTCTACGTCCCTTTTGGACTCAAGCATTGTTTAGGATCATGCTAATGGTTATTATAAGTCCTAATACAAATTCCTTGACCATTCTAAGCCTTTAGAATACTCTCTTAACCATTCTACACTTGTTAGAACCTCCAAGGACTCATGCTACACCCTCTACGTCCCTTAGGGATTCAAGCATTGTTTAGGATCATTCTAATTGTTATTATAAGTCCTAATACACATTCCGAGACCATTCTAAGCCTTTAGAATACTCTCTTAACTATTCTACAATTGTTAGAACCTCCATGGACTCATGCTAGACCCTCTATGTCCCTTTTGGACTCAAGCATTGTTTAGGATCAAGCTAATGGTTATTATAAGTCCTAATACAAATTCCTAGACCATTCTAAGCCTTTAGAATACTCTCTTAACCATTCTACACTTGTTAGAACCTCCAAGGACTCATGCTACACCCTCTACGTTCCTTGGGGACTCAAGCATTGTTTAGGATCATTCTAATGGTTATTATAAGTCCTAATACACATTCTGAGACCATTCTAAGCCTTTAGAATACTCTCTTAACCATTCTACAATTGTTAGAACCTCCAACGACTCATGCTAGACCCTCTACGTCCCTTGGGGAATCAAGCATTGTATAGGATCATTCTAATGGCTCTTATAAGTCCTAATACACATTCCTAGACCATTCTAAGCCTTTAGAATACTCTCTTAAACATTCTACAATTGTTAGAACCTCACAGGACTCATGCTACACATTCTACGTCCCTTGGGGTACCATGTAATGTTTGGGATCATTCTAATGGTTCTTATAAGTCCTAATACACATTCGTAGACCATTCTACGCCTTTAGAATACTCTACTAACCATTCTACACTTGTTAGAACCTCCAAGGACTCATGCTACACCCTCTACGTCCCTTGGGGTACCGTGCAATGTTTAGGATCATTCTAATGGTTTTTATAAGTCCTAATACACATTCCTAGACAATTCTAAGCCTTTAGAATAATCTCTTAACCATTCTACACTTGTTAGAACCTCCAAGGACTCATGCTAGACCCTCTACGTCCCTTGGGGAATCAAGCATTGTTTAGGACCATTCTAATGGTTATTATAAGTCCTAATACACATTCCGAGACCATTCTAAGCCTTTAGAATACTCTCTTAACCATTCTACAATTGTTAGAACCTCCAAGGACTCATGGTAGACCCTCTACGTCCCTTGGGGAATCAAGCATTGTTTAGGATCATTCTAATGGTTATTATAAGTCCTAATACACATTCCTAGACCATTCTTAGCCTTTAGAATACTCTCTTAACTATTCTACAATTGTTAGAACCTCCAAGGACTCATGCTAGACCCTCTACGTCCCTTGGGGAATCAAGCATTGTTTAGGATGATTCTAATGGTTATTATAAGTCCTAATACACATTCCTAGACCATTCTAAGCCATTAGAATACTCTCTTAACCATTCTAGACTTGTTAGAACCTCCAAGGACTCAGGTCAGACCCTCTACGTCCCTTGGGGTACCACACAATGTTTAGGATCATTCTAATGGTTATTATAAGTCCTAATACACATTCCTAGACCATTCTAAGCCTTTAGAATACTCTCTTAACTATTCTACAATTGTTAGAGCCTCCAAGGACTCATGCTAGACCCTCTACGTCCCTTGGGGAATCAAGCATTGTTTAGGATCATTCTAATGGTTCTCATAAGTCCTAGTACACATTCCTAGACCATTCTAAGCCTTTAGAATACTCTCTTAACCATTCTACACTTGTTAGAACCTCCAAGGACTCATGCTACACCCTCTCCGTCCCTTGGGGACTCAAGCGTTGTTTAGGATCATTTTAATGGTTATTATAAGTCCTAATACACATTCTGAGACCATTCTAAGCCTTTAGAATACTCTCTTAACCATTCTACAATTGTTAGAACCTCCAAGGACTCATGCTAGACCCTCTACGTCCCTTGGGGAATCAAGCATTGTTTAGGATCATTCTAATGGTTCTTATAAGTCCTAATACACATTCCTAGACCATTCTAATCCTTTAGAATACTCTCTTAAACATTCTACAATTGTTAGAACCTCACAGGACTCATGCTACACATTCTACGTCCCTTGGGGTACCATGTAATTTTTGGGATCATTCTAATGGTTCTTATAAGTCCTAATACACATTCGTAGACCATTCTACGCCTTTAGAATACTCTATTAACCATTCTACACTTGTTAGAACCTCCAAGGACTCATGCTACACCCTCTACGTCCCTTGGGGTACCACGCAATGTTTAGGATCATTCTAATGGTTATTATAAGTCCTAATACACATTCCTAGATCATTCTAAGCCTTTAGAATACTCTCTTAACCATTCTACACTGGTTAGAACGTCCAAGGACTCATGCTACACCCTCTACGTCCCATGGGGACTCAAGCATTGTTAAGGATCATTCTAATGGTTATTATAAGTCCTAATACAAATTCCTAGACCATTCTAAGCCTTTAGAATACTCTCTTAACCATTCTACACTTGTTAGAACCTCCAAGGACTCAGGTCAGACCCTCTACGTCCCTTGGGGTACCACGCAATGTTTAGGATCATTCTAATGGTTATTATAAGTCCTAATACACATTCCTAGACCATTCTAAGCCATTAGAATACTCTCTTAACCATTCTACACTTGTTAGAACCTCCAAGGACTCATGCTACACCCTCTACGTTCCTTGGGGTACCACGCAATGTTTAGGATCATTCTAATGGTTAATATAAGTCCTAATACACATTCCTAGACAATTCTAAGCCTTTAGAATAATCTCTTAACCATTCTACACTTGTTAGAACCTCCAAGGACTCATGCTAGACCCTCTACGTCCCTTGGGGAATCAAGCATTGTTTAGGATCATTCTAATGGTTATTATAAGTCCTAATACACATTCCTAGACCATTCTTAGCCTTTACAATACTCTCTTAACCATTCTACACTTGTTAGAACCTCCAAGGACTCATGCTAGACCCTCTACGTCCCTTGGGGATTCAAGCATTGTTTAGGATCATTCTAATGGTTCTTATAAGTCCTAATACACATTCGTAGACCATTCTACGCCTTTAGAATACTCTATTAACCATTCTACACTTGTTAGAACCTCCAAGGACTCAGGTCAGACCCTCTACGTCCCTTGGGGTACCACGCAATGTTTAGGATCATTCTAATGGTTATTATAAGTCCTAATACACATTCCTAGACCATTCTAAGCCTTTAGAATACTCTCTTAACCATTCTACACTTGTTAGAACCTCCAAGGACTCATGCTACACCCTCTATGTCCCTTTTGGACTCAAGCATTGTTTAGCATCATGATAATGGTTATTATAAGTCCTAATACAAATTCCTAGACCATTCTAAGCCTTTAGAATACTCTGTTAACCATTCTACACTTGTTAGAACCTCCAAGGACTCATGCTACACCCTCTACGTCCCTTGGGGACTCAAGCATTGTTTAGGATCATTCTAATGGTTATTATAAGTCCTAATACACATTCTGAGACCATTCTAAGCCTTTAGAATACTCTCTTAACCATTCTACAATTGTTAGAACCTCCAAGGACTCATGCTAGACCCTCTACGTCCCTTGGGGAATCAAGCATTGTATAGGATCATTCTAATGGCTCTTATAAGTCCTAATACACATTCCTAGACCATTCTAAGACTTTAGAATACTCTCTTAAACATTCTACAATTGTTAGAACCTCACAGGACTCATGCTACACATTCTACGTCCCTTGGGGTACCATGTAATTTTTGGGATCATTCTAATGGTTCTCATAAGTCCTAGTACACATTCCTAGACCATTCTAAGCCTTTAGAATACTCTCTTAACCATTCTACACTTGTTAGAACCTCCAAGGACTCATGCTACACCCTCTACGTCCCTTGGGGACTCAAGCATTGTTTAGGATCATTCTAATGTTATTATAAGTCCTAATACACATTCTGAGACCATTCTAAGCCTTTAGAATACTCTCTTAACCATTCTACAATTGTTAGAACCTCCAAGGACTCATGCTAGACCCTCTACATCCCTTGGGGAATCAAGCATTGTATAGGATCATTCTAATGGCTCTTATAAGTCCTAATACACATTCCTAGACCATTCTAAGCCTTTAGAATACTCTCTTAAACATTCTACAATTGTTAGAACCTCACAGGACTCATGCTACACATTCTACGTCCCTTGGGGTACCATGTAATGTTTGGGATCATTCTAATGGTTCTTATAAGTCCTAATACACATTCGTAGACCATTCTACGCCTTTAGAATACTCTATTAACCATTCTACACTTGTTAGAACCTCCAAGGACTCATGCTACACCCTCTACGTCCCTTGGGGTACCATGCAATGTTTAGGATCATTCTAATGGTTTTTATAAGTCCTATTACACATTCCTAGACAATTCTAAGCCTTTAGAATGATCTCTTAACCATTCTACACTTGTTAGAACCTCCAAGGACTCATGCTAGACCCTCTACGTCCCTTGGGGAATCAAGCATTGTTTAGGATCATTCTAATGGTTATTATAAGTCCTAATACACATTCCGAGACTATTCTAAGCCTTTATAATACTCTCTTAACCATTCTACAATTGTTAGAACCTCCAAGGACTCATGCTAGACCCTCTACGTCCCTTGGGGAATCAAGCATTGTTTAGGATGATTCTAATGGTTATTATAAGTCCTAATACACATTCCTAGACCATTCTAAGCCATTAGAATACTCTCTTAACCATTCTACACTTGTTAGAACCTCCAAGGACTCATGCTACACCCTCTACGTCCCTTGGGGTACCACGCAATGTTTAGGATCATTCTAATGGTTAATATAAGTCCTAATACACATTCCTAGACCATTCTAAGCCTTTAGAATACTCTCTTAACCATTCTACACTTGTTAGAACCTCCAACGACTCATGCTACACCCTCTACGTCCCTTTTGGACTCAAGCATTGTTTAGGATCATGCTAATGGTTATTATAAGTCCTAATACAAATTCCTTGACCATTCTAAGCCTTTAGAATACTCTCTTCACCATTCTACACTTGTTAGAACCTCCAAGGACTCATGCTACACCCTCTACGTCCCTTAGGGACTCAAGCATTGTTTAGGATCATTCTAATTGTTATTATAAGTCCTAATACACATTCCGAGACCATTCTAAGCCTTTAGAATACTCTCTTAACTATTCTACAATTGTTAGAACCTCCATGGACTCATGCTAGACCCTCTATGTCCCTTTTGGACTCAAGCATTGTTTAGGATCAAGCTAATGGTTATTATAAGTCCTAATACAAATTCCTAGACCATTCTAAGCCTTTAGAATACTCTCTTAACCATTCTACACTTGTTAGAACCTCCAAGGACTCATGCTACACCCTCTACGTTCCTTGGGGACTCAAGCATTGTTTAGGATCATTCTAATGGTTATTATAAGTCCTAATACACATTCTGAGACCATTCTAAGCCTTTAGAATACTCTCTTAACCATTCTACAATTGTTAGAACCTCCAACGACTCATGCTAGACCCTCTACGTCCCTTGGGGAATCAAGCATTGTATAGGATCATTCTAATGGCTCTTATAAGTCCTAATACACATTCCTAGACCATTCTAAGCCTTTAGAATACTCTCTTAAACATTCTACAATTGTTAGAACCTCACAGGACTCATGCTACACATTCTACGTCCCTTGGGGTACCATGTAATGTTTGGGATCATTCTAATGGTTCTTATAAGTCCTAATACACATTCGTAGACCATTCTACGCCTTTAGAATACTCTACTAACCATTCTACACTTGTTAGAACCTCCAAGGACTCATGCTACACCCTCTACGTCCCTTGGGGTACCGTGCAATGTTTAGGATCATTCTAATGGTTTTTATAAGTCCTAATACACATTCCTAGACAATTCTAAGCCTTTAGAATAATCTCTTAACCATTCTACACTTGTTAGAACCTCCAAAGACTCATGCTAGACCCTCTACGTCCCTTGGGGAATCAAGCATTGTTTAGGACCATTCTAATGGTTATTATAAGTCCTAATACACATTCCGAGACCATTCTAAGCCTTTAGAATACTCTCTTAACCATTCTACAATTGTTAGAACCTCCAAGGACTCATGCTAGACCCTCTACGTCCCTTGGGGAATCAAGCATTGTTTAGGATCATTCTAATGGTTATTATAAGTCCTAATACACATTCCTAGACCATTCTTAGCCTTTAGAATACTCTCTTAACTATTCTACAATTGTTAGAACCTCCAAGGACTCATGCTAGACCCTCTACGTCCCTTGGGGAATCAAGCATTGTTTAGGATGATTCTAATGGTTATTATAAGTCCTAATACACATTCCTAGACCATTCTAAGCCATTAGAATACTCTCTTAACCATTCTAGACTTGTTAGAACCTCCAAGGACTCAGGTCAGACCCTCTACGTCCCTTGGGGTACCACGCAATGTTTAGGATCATTCTAATGGTTATTATAAGTCCTAATACACATTCCTAGACCATTCTAAGCCTTTAGAATACTCTCTTAACTATTCTACAATTGTTAGAGCCTCCAAGGACTCATGCTAGACCCTCTACGTCCCTTGGGGAATCAAGCATTGTTTAGGATCATTCTAATGGTTCTCATAAGTCCTAGTACACATTCCTAGACAATTCTAAGCCTTTAGAATACTCTCTTAACCATTCTACACTTGTTAGAACCTCCAAGGACTCATGCTACACCCTCTCCGTCCCTTGGGGACTCAAGCGTTGTTTAGGATCATTCTAATGGTTATTATAAGTCCTAATACACATTCTGAGACCATTCTAAGCCTTTAGAATACTCTCTTAACCATTCTACAATTGTTAGAACCTCCAAGGACTCATGCTAGACCCTCTACGTCCCTTGGGGAATCAAGCATTGTTTAGGATCATTCTAATGGTTCTTATAAGTCCTAATACACATTCCTAGACCATTCTAATCCTTTAGAATACTCTCTTAAACATTCTACAATTGTTAGAACCTCACAGGACTCATGCTACACATTCTACGTCCCTTGGGGTACCATGTAATTTTTGGGATCATTCTAATGGTTCTTATAAGTCCTAATACACATTCGTAGACCATTCTACGCCTTTAGAATACTCTATTAACCATTCTACACTTGTTAGAACCTCCAAGGACTCATGCTACACCCTCTACGTCCCTTGGGGTACCACGCAATGTTTAGGATCATTCTAATGGTTATTATAAGTCCTAATACACATTCCTAGATCATTCTAAGCCTTTAGAATACTCTCTTAACCATTCTACACTTGTTAGAACGTCCAAGGACTCATGCTACACCCTCTACGTCCCATGGGGACTCAAGCATTGTTAAGGATCATTCTAATGGTTATTATAAGTCCTAATACAAATTCCTAGACCATTCTAAGCCTTTAGAATACTCTCTTAACCATTCTACACTTGTTAGAACCTCCAAGGACTCAGGTCAGACCCTCTACGTCCCTTGGGGTACCACGCAATGTTTAGGATCATTCTAATGGTTATTATAAGTCCTAATACACATTCCTAGACCATTCTAAGCCATTAGAATACTCTCTTAACCATTCTACACTTGTTAGAACCTCCAAGGACTCATGCTACACCCTCTACGTTCCTTGGGGTACCACGCAATGTTTAGGATCATTCTAATGGTTAATATAAGTCCTAATACACATTCCTAGACAATTCTAAGCCTTTAGAATAATCTCTTAACCATTCTACACTTGTTAGAACCTCCAAGGACTCATGCTAGACCCTCTACGTCCCTTGGGGAATCAAGCATTGTTTAGGATCATTCTAATGGTTATTATAAGTCCTAATACACATTCCTAGACCATTCTTAGCCTTTACAATACTCTCTTAACCATTCTACACTTGTTAGAACCTCCAAGGACTCATGCTAGACCCTCTACGTCCCTTGGGGATTCAAGCATTGTTTAGGATCATTCTAATGGTTCTTATAAGTCCTAATACACATTCGTAGACCATTCTACGCCTTTAGAATACTCTATTAACCATTCTACACTTGTTAGAACCTCCAAGGACTCAGGTCAGACCCTCTACGTCCCTTGGGGTACCACGCAATGTTTAGGATCATTCTAATGGTTATTATAAGTCCTAATACACATTCCTAGACCATTCTAAGCCTTTAGAATACTCTCTTAACCATTCTACACTTGTTAGAACCTCCAAGGACTCATGCTACACCCTCTATGTCCCTTTTGGACTCAAGCATTGTTTAGCATCATGATAATGGTTATTATAAGTCCTAATACAAATTCCTAGACCATTCTAAGCCTTTAGAATACTCTGTTAACCATTCTACACTTGTTAGAACCTCCAAGGACTCATGCTACACCCTCTACGTCCCTTGGGGACTCAAGCATTGTTTAGGATCATTCTAATGGTTATTATAAGTCCTAATACACATTCTGAGACCATTCTAAGCCTTTAGAATACTCTCTTAACCATTCTACAATTGTTAGAACCTCCAAGGACTCATGCTAGACCCTCTACGTCCCTTGGGGAATCAAGCATTGTATAGGATCATTCTAATGGCTCTTATAAGTCCTAATACACATTCCTAGACCATTCTAAGACTTTAGAATACTCTCTTAAACATTCTACAATTGTTAGAACCTCCAAGGACTCATGCTACACCCTCTATGTCCCTTTTGGACTCAAGCATTGTTTAGCATCATGATAATGGTTATTATAAGTCCTAATACAAATTCCTAGACCATTCTAAGCCTTTAGAATACTCTGTTAACCATTCTACACTTGTTAGAACCTCCAAGGACTCATGCTACACCCTCTACATCCCTTGGGGACTCAAGTTATGTTTAGGATCATTCTAATGGTTCTTATAAGTCCTAATACACATTCCTAGACCATTCTAAGCCTTTAGATGACTCTCTTAACCATTCTACTCTTGTTTGAACCTCCAAGGACTCATGCTAGACCCTCTACGTCCCTCGGGGAATCAAGCATTGTTTAGTATCATTCTAATGGTTCTTATAAGTCCTAATACACATTCCTAGACCATTCTAAGCCTTTAGAATACTCTCTTAACCATTCTACACTTGTTAGAACCTCATAGGACTCATGCTACACACTCTACGTCCCTTGGGGTACCATGCAATGTTTAGGATGATTCTTATGGTTATTATAAGTCCTAATACACATTTCTAGACCATTCTAAGCCATTAGAATACTCTCTTAACCATTCTACATTTGTTAGAACCTCCGAGGACTCATGCTACACCCTCTACGTCCCTTGGGGACTCAAGCATTGTTTAGGATCATTCTAATGGTTCTTATAAGTCCTAATACAAATTCCTAGACCTTTCTAAACCATTAGATGACTCTATTAACCATTCTACAATTGTTAGAACCTCACAGGACTCATGCTACACACTCTACGTCCCTTGGGGTACCATGCAATGTTTAGGATGATTCTAATGGTTATTATAAGTCCTAATACACATTCCTAGACCGTTCTAAGCCATTAGAATACTCTCTTAACCATTCTACACTTGTCAGAACCTCTAAGGACTCATGCTACACCCTCTACGTCCCTTGGGGACTCATGCATTGTTTAGGATTATTCTAATGGTTCTTATAAGTCCTAATACACATTCCTAGACCATTCTAAGCCTTTAGAATACTCTCTTAACCATTCCACACTTGTTAGAACCTTGAATGACTCATGCTACACCCTCTACGTCCCTTGGGGATTCAAGCATTGTTTAGGATGATTCTAATGGTTCTTATAAGTCTTAATACACATTCCTAGACCATTCTAAGCCTTTAGAATACTCTCTTAACCATTCTACACTTGTTAGAACCTCCAAGGACTCATGCTATACCCTCTACGTCCCTTGGGGACTTAAACATTTTTAGGATCATTCTAATGGTTATGATAAGTGCTAATACACATTCCTAGACCATTCTAAGCCTTTAGAATACTCTCTTAACCATTCTACTCTTGTTAGAACCTCCAAGGACTCATGCTACACCCTCTATGTCTTATGGGGACTCAAGCATTGTTAAGGATCATTCTAATGGTTCTTATAAGTCCTAATACACATTCCTAGACCATTCTAAGCCTTTAGAATACTCTCTTAACCATTTTACAATTGTTAGAACCTCCAAGGACTCATGCTACACCCTCTACGTCCCTTGGGGACTGAAGCATTGTTTAGGATCATTCTAATGGTTATTATAAGTCCTAATACACGTTCCTAGACCATTCTAAGCCATTAGAATACTCTCTTAACCATTCTACACTTGTTAGAACCTCATAGGACTCATGCTACACACTCTACGTCCCTTGGGGTACCATGCAATGTTTAGGATGATTCTTATGGTTATTATAAGTCCTAATACACATTTCTAGACCATTCTAAGCCATTAGAATACTCTCTTAACCATTCTACACTTGTTAGAACCTCCGAGGACTCATGCTACACCCTCTACGTCCCTTGGGGACTCAAGCATTGTTTAGGATCATTCTAATGGTTCTTATAAGTCCTAATACAAATTCCTAGACCTTTCTAAACCATTAGATGACTCTATTAACCATTCTACAATTGTTAGAACCTCACAGGACTCATGCTACACACTCTACGTCCCTTGGGGTACCATGCAATGTTTAGGATGATTCTAATGGTTATTATAAGTCCTAATACACATTCCTAGACCGTTCTAAGCCATTAGAATACTCTCTTAACCATTCTACACTTGTCAGAACCTCCAAGGACTCATGCTACACCCTCTACGTCCCTTGGGGACTCATGCATTGTTTAGGATTATTCTAATGGTTCTTATAAGTCCTAATACACGTTCCTAGACCATTCTAAGCCTTTAGAATACTCTCTTAACCATTCTACACTTGTTAGAACCTCCAAGGACTCATGCTACACCCTCTACGTCCTATGGGGACTCAAGCATTGTTAAGGATCATTCTAATGGTTCTTATAAGTCCTAATACACATTACTAGACCATTCTAAGCCTTTAAAATACTCTCTTAACCATTCTACACTTGTTAGAACCTCTAAGGACTCATGCTACACCCTCTACGTCCTTTGGGGACTGAAGCATTGTTTAGGATCATTCTAATGGTTATTATAAGTCCTAATACACGTTCCTAGACCATTCTAAGCCTTTAGAATACTCTCTTAACCATTCTACACTTGCTAGAACCTCCAAGGACTCATGCTACACCCTCTACGTCCTATGGGGACTCAAGGATTGTTAAGGATCATTCTAATGGTTCTTATAAGTCCTAATACACATTCCTAGACCATTCTAAGCCTTTAAAATACTCTCTTAACCATTCTACACTTGTTAGAACCTCCAAGGACTCATGCTACACCCTCTACGTCCCTTGGGGACTGAAGCATTGTTTAGGATCATTCTAATGGTTATTATAAGTCCTAATACACGTTCCTAGACAATTCTAAGCCATTAGAATACTCTCTTAACCATTCTACACTTGTTAGAACCTCCGAGGACACATGCTACACCCTCTACGTCCCTTGGGGACTCAAGCATTGTTTAGGATCATTCTAATGGTTCTTATAAGTCCTAATACAAATTCCTAGACCTTTCTAAACCATTAGATGACTCTATTAACCATTCTACAATTGTTAGAACCTCACAGGACTCATGCTACACACTCTACGTCCCTTGGGGTACCATGCAATGTTTAGGATGATTCTAATGGTTATTATAAGTCCTAATACACATTCCTAGACCGTTCTAAGCCATTAGAATACTCTCTTAACCATTCTACACTTGTCAGAACCTCCAAGGACTCATGCTACACCCTCTACGTCCCTTGGGGACTCATGCATTGTTTAGGATTATTCTAATGGTTCTTATAAGTCCTAATACACGTTCCTAGACCATTCTAAGCCTTTAGAATACTCTCTTAACCATTCTACACTTGTTAGAACCTCCAAGGACTCAGGTCAGACCCTCTACGTCCCTTGGGGTACCACGCAATGTTTAGGATCATTCTAATGGTTATTATAAGTCCTAATACACATTCCTAGACCATTCTAAGCCTTTAGAATACTCTCTTAACCATTCTACACTTGTTAGAACCTCCAAGGACTCATGCTACACCCTCTATGTCCCTTTTGGACTCAAGCATTGTTTAGCATCATGATAATGGTTATTATAAGTCCTAATACAAATTCCTAGACCATTCTAAGCCTTTAGAATACTCTGTTAACCATTCTACACTTGTTAGAACCTCCAAGGACTCATGCTACACCCTCTACGTCCCTTGGGGACTCAAGCATTGTTTAGGATCATTCTAATGGTTATTATAAGTCCTAATACACATTCTGAGACCATTCTAAGCCTTTAGAATACTCTCTTAACCATTCTACAATTGTTAGAACCTCCAAGGACTCATGCTAGACCCTCTACGTCCCTTGGGGAATCAAGCATTGTATAGGATCATTCTAATGGCTCTTATAAGTCCTAATACACATTCCTAGACCATTCTAAGACTTTAGAATACTCTCTTAAACATTCTACAATTGTTAGAACCTCCAAGGACTCATGCTACACCCTCTATGTCCCTTTTGGACTCAAGCATTGTTTAGCATCATGATAATGGTTATTATAAGTCCTAATACAAATTCCTAGACCATTCTAAGCCTTTAGAATACTCTGTTAACCATTCTACACTTGTTAGAACCTCCAAGGACTCATGCTACACCCTCTACATCCCTTGGGGACTCAAGTTATGTTTAGGATCATTCTAATGGTTCTTATAAGTCCTAATACACATTCCTAGACCATTCTAAGCCTTTAGATGACTCTCTTAACCATTCTACTCTTGTTTGAACCTCCAAGGACTCATGCTAGACCCTCTACGTCCCTCGGGGAATCAAGCATTGTTTAGTATCATTCTAATGGTTCTTATAAGTCCTAATACACATTCCTAGACCATTCTAAGCCTTTAGAATACTCTCTTAACCATTCTACACTTGTTAGAACCTCATAGGACTCATGCTACACACTCTACGTCCCTTGGGGTACCATGCAATGTTTAGGATGATTCTAATGGTTATTATAAGTCCTAATACACATTCCTAGACCGTTCTAAGCCATTAGAATACTCTCTTAACCATTCTACACTTGTCAGAACCTCCAAGGACTCATGCTACACCCTCTACGTCCCTTGGGGACTCATGCATTGTTTAGGATTATTCTAATGGTTCTTATAAGTCCTAATACACGTTCCTAGACCATTCTAAGCCTTTAGAATACTCTCTTAACCATTCTACACTTGTTAGAACCTCCAAGGACTCATGCTACACCCTCTACGTCCTATGGGGACTCAAGCATTGTTAAGGATCATTCTAATGGTTCTTATAAGTCCTAATACACATTACTAGACCATTCTAAGCCTTTAAAATACTCTCTTAACCATTCTACACTTGTTAGAACCTCTAAGGACTCATGCTACACCCTCTACGTCCTTTGGGGACTGAAGCATTGTTTAGGATCATTCTAATGGTTATTATAAGTCCTAATACACGTTCCTAGACCATTCTAAGCCTTTAGAATACTCTCTTAACCATTCTACACTTGCTAGAACCTCCAAGGACTCATGCTACACCCTCTACGTCCTATGGGGACTCAAGGATTGTTAAGGATCATTCTAATGGTTCTTATAAGTCCTAATACACATTCCTAGACCATTCTAAGCCTTTAAAATACTCTCTTAACCATTCTACACTTGTTAGAACCTCCAAGGACTCATGCTACACCCTCTACGTCCCTTGGGGACTGAAGCATTGTTTAGGATCATTCTAATGGTTATTATAAGTCCTAATACACGTTCCTAGACAATTCTAAGCCATTAGAATACTCTCTTAACCATTCTACACTTGTTAGAACCTCCGAGGACACATGCTACACCCTCTACGTCCCTTGGGGACTCAAGCATTGTTTAGGATCATTCTAATGGTTCTTATAAGTCCTAATACAAATTCCTAGACCTTTCTAAACCATTAGATGACTCTATTAACCATTCTACAATTGTTAGAACCTCACAGGACTCATGCTACACACTCTACGTCCCTTGGGGTACCATGCAATGTTTAGGATGATTCTAATGGTTATTATAAGTCCTAATACACATTCCTAGACCGTTCTAAGCCATTAGAATACTCTCTTAACCATTCTACACTTGTCAGAACCTCCAAGGACTCATGCTACACCCTCTACGTCCCTTGGGGACTCATGCATTGTTTAGGATTATTCTAATGGTTCTTATAAGTCCTAATACACGTTCCTAGACCATTCTAAGCCTTTAGAATACTCTCTTAACCATTCTACACTTGTTAGAACCTCCAAGGACTCAGGTCAGACCCTCTACGTCCCTTGGGGTACCACGCAATGTTTAGGATCATTCTAATGGTTATTATAAGTCCTAATACACATTCCTAGACCATTCTAAGCCTTTAGAATACTCTCTTAACCATTCTACACTTGTTAGAACCTCCAAGGACTCATGCTACACCCTCTATGTCCCTTTTGGACTCAAGCATTGTTTAGCATCATGATAATGGTTATTATAAGTCCTAATACAAATTCCTAGACCATTCTAAGCCTTTAGAATACTCTGTTAACCATTCTACACTTGTTAGAACCTCCAAGGACTCATGCTACACCCTCTACGTCCCTTGGGGACTCAAGCATTGTTTAGGATCATTCTAATGGTTATTATAAGTCCTAATACACATTCTGAGACCATTCTAAGCCTTTAGAATACTCTCTTAACCATTCTACAATTGTTAGAACCTCCAAGGACTCATGCTAGACCCTCTACGTCCCTTGGGGAATCAAGCATTGTATAGGATCATTCTAATGGCTCTTATAAGTCCTAATACACATTCCTAGACCATTCTAAGACTTTAGAATACTCTCTTAAACATTCTACAATTGTTAGAACCTCCAAGGACTCATGCTACACCCTCTATGTCCCTTTTGGACTCAAGCATTGTTTAGCATCATGATAATGGTTATTATAAGTCCTAATACAAATTCCTAGACCATTCTAAGCCTTTAGAATACTCTGTTAACCATTCTACACTTGTTAGAACCTCCAAGGACTCATGCTACACCCTCTACATCCCTTGGGGACTCAAGTTATGTTTAGGATCATTCTAATGGTTCTTATAAGTCCTAATACACATTCCTAGACCATTCTAAGCCTTTAGATGACTCTCTTAACCATTCTACTCTTGTTTGAACCTCCAAGGACTCATGCTAGACCCTCTACGTCCCTCGGGGAATCAAGCATTGTTTAGTATCATTCTAATGGTTCTTATAAGTCCTAATACACATTCCTAGACCATTCTAAGCCTTTAGAATACTCTCTTAACCATTCTACACTTGTTAGAACCTCATAGGACTCATGCTACACACTCTACGTCCCTTGGGGTACCATGCAATGTTTAGGATGATTCTTATGGTTATTATAAGTCCTAATACACATTTCTAGACCATTCTAAGCCATTAGAATACTCTCTTAACCATTCTACATTTGTTAGAACCTCCGAGGACTCATGCTACACCCTCTACGTCCCTTGGGGACTCAAGCATTGTTTAGGATCATTCTAATGGTTCTTATAAGTCCTAATACAAATTCCTAGACCTTTCTAAACCATTAGATGACTCTATTAACCATTCTACAATTGTTAGAACCTCACAGGACTCATGCTACACACTCTACGTCCCTTGGGGTACCATGCAATGTTTAGGATGATTCTAATGGTTATTATAAGTCCTAATACACATTCCTAGACCGTTCTAAGCCATTAGAATACTCTCTTAACCATTCTACACTTGTCAGAACCTCTAAGGACTCATGCTACACCCTCTACGTCCCTTGGGGACTCATGCATTGTTTAGGATTATTCTAATGGTTCTTATAAGTCCTAATACACATTCCTAGACCATTCTAAGCCTTTAGAATACTCTCTTAACCATTCCACACTTGTTAGAACCTTGAATGACTCATGCTACACCCTCTACGTCCCTTGGGGATTCAAGCATTGTTTAGGATGATTCTAATGGTTCTTATAAGTCTTAATACACATTCCTAGACCATTCTAAGCCTTTAGAATACTCTCTTAACCATTCTACACTTGTTAGAACCTCCAAGGACTCATGCTATACCCTCTACGTCCCTTGGGGACTTAAACATTTTTAGGATCATTCTAATGGTTATGATAAGTGCTAATACACATTCCTAGACCATTCTAAGCCTTTAGAATACTCTCTTAACCATTCTACTCTTGTTAGAACCTCCAAGGACTCATGCTACACCCTCTATGTCTTATGGGGACTCAAGCATTGTTAAGGATCATTCTAATGGTTCTTATAAGTCCTAATACACATTCCTAGACCATTCTAAGCCTTTAGAATACTCTCTTAACCATTTTACAATTGTTAGAACCTCCAAGGACTCATGCTACACCCTCTACGTCCCTTGGGGACTGAAGCATTGTTTAGGATCATTCTAATGGTTATTATAAGTCCTAATACACGTTCCTAGACCATTCTAAGCCATTAGAATACTCTCTTAACCATTCTACACTTGTTAGAACCTCATAGGACTCATGCTACACACTCTACGTCCCTTGGGGTACCATGCAATGTTTAGGATGATTCTTATGGTTATTATAAGTCCTAATACACATTTCTAGACCATTCTAAGCCATTAGAATACTCTCTTAACCATTCTACACTTGTTAGAACCTCCGAGGACTCATGCTACACCCTCTACGTCCCTTGGGGACTCAAGCATTGTTTAGGATCATTCTAATGGTTCTTATAAGTCCTAATACAAATTCCTAGACCTTTCTAAACCATTAGATGACTCTATTAACCATTCTACAATTGTTAGAACCTCACAGGACTCATGCTACACACTCTACGTCCCTTGGGGTACCATGCAATGTTTAGGATGATTCTAATGGTTATTATAAGTCCTAATACACATTCCTAGACCGTTCTAAGCCATTAGAATACTCTCTTAACCATTCTACACTTGTCAGAACCTCCAAGGACTCATGCTACACCCTCTACGTCCCTTGGGGACTCATGCATTGTTTAGGATTATTCTAATGGTTCTTATAAGTCCTAATACACGTTCCTAGACCATTCTAAGCCTTTAGAATACTCTCTTAACCATTCTACACTTGTTAGAACCTCCAAGGACTCATGCTACACCCTCTACGTCCTATGGGGACTCAAGCATTGTTAAGGATCATTCTAATGGTTCTTATAAGTCCTAATACACATTACTAGACCATTCTAAGCCTTTAAAATACTCTCTTAACCATTCTACACTTGTTAGAACCTCTAAGGACTCATGCTACACCCTCTACGTCCTTTGGGGACTGAAGCATTGTTTAGGATCATTCTAATGGTTATTATAAGTCCTAATACACGTTCCTAGACCATTCTAAGCCTTTAGAATACTCTCTTAACCATTCTACACTTGCTAGAACCTCCAAGGACTCATGCTACACCCTCTACGTCCTATGGGGACTCAAGGATTGTTAAGGATCATTCTAATGGTTCTTATAAGTCCTAATACACATTCCTAGACCATTCTAAGCCTTTAAAATACTCTCTTAACCATTCTACACTTGTTAGAACCTCCAAGGACTCATGCTACACCCTCTACGTCCCTTGGGGACTGAAGCATTGTTTAGGATCATTCTAATGGTTATTATAAGTCCTAATACACGTTCCTAGACCATTCTAAGCCATTAGAATACTCTCTTAACCATTCTACACTTGTTAGAACCTCCGAGGACACATGCTACACCCTCTACGTCCCTTGGGGACTCAAGCATTGTTTAGGATCATTCTAATGGTTCTTATAAGTCCTAATACAAATTCCTAGACCTTTCTAAACCATTAGATGACTCTATTAACCATTCTACAATTGTTAGAACCTCACAGGACTCATGCTACACACTCTACGTCCCTTGGGGTACCATGCAATGTTTAGGATGATTCTAATGGTTATTATAAGTCCTAATACACATTCCTAGACCGTTCTAAGCCATTAGAATACTCTCTTAACCATTCTACACTTGTCAGAACCTCCAAGGACTCATGCTACACCCTCTACGTCCCTTGGGGACTCATGCATTGTTTAGGATTATTCTAATGGTTCTTATAAGTCCTAATACACGTTCCTAGACCATTCTAAGCCTTTAGAATACTCTCTTAACCATTCTACACTTGTTAGAACCTCCAAGGACTCATGCTACACCCTCTACGTCCTATGGGGACTCAAGCATTGTTAAGGATCATTCTAATGGTTCTTATAAGTCCTAATACACATTACTAGACCATTCTAAGCCTTTAAAATACTCTCTTAACCATTCTACACTTGTTAGAACCTCTAAGGACTCATGCTACACCCTCTACGTCCTTTGGGGACTGAAGCATTGTTTAGGATCATTCTAATGGTTATTATAAGTCCTAATACACGTTCCTAGACCATTCTAAGCCTTTAGAATACTCTCTTAACCATTCTACACTTGCTAGAACCTCCAAGGACTCATGCTACACCCTCTACGTCCTATGGGGACTCAAGGATTGTTAAGGATCATTCTAATGGTTCTTATAAGTCCTAATACACATTCCTAGACCATTCTAAGCCTTTAAAATACTCTCTTAACCATTCTACACTTGTTAGAACCTCCAAGGACTCATGCTACACCCTCTACGTCCCTTGGGGACTGAAGCATTGTTTAGGATCATTCTAATGGTTATTATAAGTCCTAATACACGTTCCTAGACCATTCTAAGCCTTTAGAATACTCTCTTAACCATTCTACACTTGTTAGAATCTCCATGGACTCATGCTACACCCTCTACGCCCTTTGGGGACTGAAGCATTGTTTAGGATCATTCTAATGGTTATGATAAGTCCTAATACACATTCCTAGACCATTCTAAGCCTTAAGAATACTCTCTTAACTATTCTACACTTGTTAGAACCTCCAAGGACTCATGCTACACCCTCTACGTCCTTTGGGGACTCAAGGGTTGTTAAGGATCATTCTAATGGTTCTTATAAGTCCTAATACACGTTCCTAGACCATTCTAAGACTCTAGAATACTCTCTTAACCATTCTACACTTGTAAGAATCTTCATGGACTCATGCTACACCCTCTACGTCCCATGGTGACTCAAGCATTGTTTAGGATTATTCTAATGGTCCTTATAAGTCCTAATACACATTCCTAGACCATTCTAAGCCTATAGAATACTCTCTTAACAATTCTATACTTGTTAGAACCTCCAAGGACTCATGCTACACCCTCTACGTCCCTTGGGGACTCAAACATTTTTAGGATCATTCTAATGGTTCTTATAAGTCCTAATACACATTCCTAGACCATTCTAAGCCTTTAGAATACTCTCTTAACCATTCTACACTTGTTAGAACCTTCAAGGACTCATGCTACACCCTCTACGTCCCATGGGGACTCAAGCATTGTTAAGGATCATTCTAATGGTTCTTATAAGTCCTAATACACATTCCTAGAGCATTCTAAGCCTTTAAAATACTCTCTTAAGCATTCTACACTTGTTAGAACCTCCAAGGACTCATGCTACACCCTCTACGTCCTATGGGGACTCAAGGATTGTTAAGGATCATTCTAATGGTTCTTATAAGTCCTAATACACATTCCTAGACCATTCTAAGCCTTTAAAATACTCTCTTAACCATTCTACACTTGTTAGAACCTCCAAGGACTCATGCTACACCCTCTACGTCCCTTGGGGACTGAAGCATTGTTTAGGATCATTCTAATGGTTATTATAAGTCCTAATACACGTTTCTAGAACATTCTAAGCCTTTAGAATACTCTCTTAACCATTCTACACTTGTTAGAATCTCCATGGACTCATGCTACACCCTTTACGCCCTTTGGGGACTGAAGCATTGTTTAGGATCATTCTAATGGTTATGATAAGTCCTAATACACATTCCTAGACCATTCTAAGCCTTAAGAATACTCTCTTAACCATTCTACACTTGTTAGAACCTCCAAGGACTCATGCTACACCCTCTACGTCCTATGGGGACTCAAGGATTGTTAAGGATCATTCTAATGGTTCTTATAAGTCCTAATACACATTACTAGACCATTCTAAGCCTTTAAAATACTCTCTTAACCATTCTACACTTGTTAGAACCTCTAAGGACTCATGCTACACCCTCTACGTCCTTTGGGGACTGAAGCATTGTTTAGGATCATTCTAATGGTTATTATAAGTCCTAATACACGTTCCTAGACCATTCTAAGCCTTTAGAATACTCTCTTAACCATTCTACACTTGCTAGAACCTCCAAGGACTCATGCTACACCCTCTACGTCCTATGGGGACTCAAGGATTGTTAAGGATCATTCTAATGGTTCTTATAAGTCCTAATACACATTCCTAGACCATTCTAAGCCTTTAGAATACTCTCTTAACCATTCTACACTTGTTAGAACCTCCAAGGACTCATGCTACACCCTCTACGTCCTATGGGGACTCAAGCATTGTTAAGGATCATTCTAATGGTTCTTATAAGTCCTAATACACATTACTAGACCATTCTAAGCCTTTAAAATACTCTCTTAACCATTCTACACTTGTTAGAACCTCTAAGGACTCATGCTACACCCTCTACGTCCTTTGGGGACTGAAGCATTGTTTAGGATCATTCTAATGGTTATTATAAGTCCTAATACACGTTCCTAGACCATTCTAAGCCTTTAGAATACTCTCTTAACCATTCTACACTTGCTAGAACCTCCAAGGACTCATGCTACACCCTCTACGTCCTATGGGGACTCAAGGATTGTTAAGGATCATTCTAATGGTTCTTATAAGTCCTAATACACATTCCTAGACCATTCTAAGCCTTTAAAATACTCTCTTAACCATTCTACACTTGTTAGAACCTCCAAGGACTCATGCTACACCCTCTACGTCCCTTGGGGACTGAAGCATTGTTTAGGATCATTCTAATGGTTATTATAAGTCCTAATACACGTTCCTAGACCATTCTAAGCCATTAGAATACTCTCTTAACCATTCTACACTTGTTAGAACCTCCGAGGACACATGCTACACCCTCTACGTCCCTTGGGGACTCAAGCATTGTTTAGGATCATTCTAATGGTTCTTATAAGTCCTAATACAAATTCCTAGACCTTTCTAAACCATTAGATGACTCTATTAACCATTCTACAATTGTTAGAACCTCACAGGACTCATGCTACACACTCTACGTCCCTTGGGGTACCATGCAATGTTTAGGATGATTCTAATGGTTATTATAAGTCCTAATACACATTCCTAGACCGTTCTAAGCCATTAGAATACTCTCTTAACCATTCTACACTTGTCAGAACCTCCAAGGACTCATGCTACACCCTCTACGTCCCTTGGGGACTCATGCATTGTTTAGGATTATTCTAATGGTTCTTATAAGTCCTAATACACGTTCCTAGACCATTCTAAGCCTTTAGAATACTCTCTTAACCATTCTACACTTGTTAGAACCTCCAAGGACTCATGCTACACCCTCTACGTCCTATGGGGACTCAAGCATTGTTAAGGATCATTCTAATGGTTCTTATAAGTCCTAATACACATTACTAGACCATTCTAAGCCTTTAAAATACTCTCTTAACCATTCTACACTTGTTAGAACCTCTAAGGACTCATGCTACACCCTCTACGTCCTTTGGGGACTGAAGCATTGTTTAGGATCATTCTAATGGTTATTATAAGTCCTAATACACGTTCCTAGACCATTCTAAGCCTTTAGAATACTCTCTTAACCATTCTACACTTGCTAGAACCTCCAAGGACTCATGCTACACCCTCTACGTCCTATGGGGACTCAAGGATTGTTAAGGATCATTCTAATGGTTCTTATAAGTCCTAATACACATTCCTAGACCATTCTAAGCCTTTAAAATACTCTCTTAACCATTCTACACTTGTTAGAACCTCCAAGGACTCATGCTACACCCTCTACGTCCCTTGGGGACTGAAGCATTGTTTAGGATCATTCTAATGGTTATTATAAGTCCTAATACACGTTCCTAGACCATTCTAAGCCTTTAGAATACTCTCTTAACCATTCTACACTTGTTAGAATCTCCATGGACTCATGCTACACCCTCTACGCCCTTTGGGGACTGAAGCATTGTTTAGGATCATTCTAATGGTTATGATAAGTCCTAATACACATTCCTAGACCATTCTAAGCCTTAAGAATACTCTCTTAACTATTCTACACTTGTTAGAACCTCCAAGGACTCATGCTACACCCTCTACGTCCTTTGGGGACTCAAGGGTTGTTAAGGATCATTCTAATGGTTCTTATAAGTCCTAATACACGTTCCTAGACCATTCTAAGACTCTAGAATACTCTCTTAACCATTCTACACTTGTAAGAATCTTCATGGACTCATGCTACACCCTCTACGTCCCATGGTGACTCAAGCATTGTTTAGGATTATTCTAATGGTCCTTATAAGTCCTAATACACATTCCTAGACCATTCTAAGCCTATAGAATACTCTCTTAACAATTCTATACTTGTTAGAACCTCCAAGGACTCATGCTACACCCTCTACGTCCCTTGGGGACTCAAACATTTTTAGGATCATTCTAATGGTTCTTATAAGTCCTAATACACATTCCTAGACCATTCTAAGCCTTTAGAATACTCTCTTAACCATTCTACACTTGTTAGAACCTTCAAGGACTCATGCTACACCCTCTACGTCCCATGGGGACTCAAGCATTGTTAAGGATCATTCTAATGGTTCTTATAAGTCCTAATACACATTCCTAGAGCATTCTAAGCCTTTAAAATACTCTCTTAAGCATTCTACACTTGTTAGAACCTCCAAGGACTCATGCTACACCCTCTACGTCCTATGGGGACTCAAGGATTGTTAAGGATCATTCTAATGGTTCTTATAAGTCCTAATACACATTCCTAGACCATTCTAAGCCTTTAAAATACTCTCTTAACCATTCTACACTTGTTAGAACCTCCAAGGACTCATGCTACACCCTCTACGTCCCTTGGGGACTGAAGCATTGTTTAGGATCATTCTAATGGTTATTATAAGTCCTAATACACGTTTCTAGAACATTCTAAGCCTTTAGAATACTCTCTTAACCATTCTACACTTGTTAGAATCTCCATGGACTCATGCTACACCCTTTACGCCCTTTGGGGACTGAAGCATTGTTTAGGATCATTCTAATGGTTATGATAAGTCCTAATACACATTCCTAGACCATTCTAAGCCTTAAGAATACTCTCTTAACCATTCTACACTTGTTAGAACCTCCAAGGACTCATGCTACACCCTCTACGTCCTATGGGGACTCAAGGATTGTTAAGGATCATTCTAATGGTTCTTATAAGTCCTAATACACATTCCTAGACCATTCTAAGCCTTTAAAAATACTCTCTTAACCATTCTACACTTGTTAGAACCTCCAAGGACTCATGCTACACCCTCTACGTCCCTTGGGGACTGAAGCATTGTTTAGGATCATTCTAATGGTTATTATAAGTCCTAATACACGTTCCTAGACCATTCTAAGCCTTTAGAATACTCTCTTAACCATTCTACACTTGTTAGAATCTCCATGGACTCATCCTACACCCTCTACGCCCTTTGGGGACTGAAGCATTGTTTAGGATCATTCTAATGGTTATGATAAGTCCTAATACACATTCCTAGACCATTCTAAGCCTTAAGAATACTCTCTTAACCATTCTACACTTGTTAGAACCTCCAAGGACTCATGCTACACCCTCTACGTCCTATGGGGACTCAAGGGTTGTTAAGGATCATTCTAATGGTTCTTATAAGTCCTAATACACATTCCTAGACCATTCTAAGACTTTAGAATACTCTCTTAACCATTATACACTTGTTAGAATCTTCATGGACTCATGCTACACCCTCTACGTCCCATGGTGACTCAAGCATTGTTTAGGATTATTCTAATGGTCCTTATAAGTCCTAATACACATTCCTAGACCATTCTAAGCCTATAGAATACTCTCTTAACAATTCTATACTTGTTAGAACCTCCAAGGACTCATGCTACACCCTCTACGTCCCTTGGGGACTCAAACATTTTTAGGATCATTCTAATGGTTCTTATAAGTCCTAATACACATTCCTAGACCATTCTAAGCCTTTAGAATACTCTCTTAACCATTCTACACTTGTTAGAACCTTCAAGGACTCATGCTACACCCTCTACGTCCCATGGGGACTCAAGCATTGTTAAGGATCATTCTAATGGTTCTTATAAGTCCTAATACACATTCCTAGACCATTCTAAGCCTTTAGAATTCTCTCTTAAGCATTCTACACTTGTTAGAACCTCCAAGGACTCATGCTACACCCTCTACGTCCTATGGGGACTCAAGGATTGTTAAGGATCATTCTAATGGTTCTTATAAGTCCTAATACACATTCCTAGACCATTCTAAGCCTTTAAAATACTCTCTTAACCATTCTACACTTGTTAGAACCTCCAAGGACTCATGCTACACCCTCTACGTCCCTTGGGGACTGAAGCATTGTTTAGGATCATTCTAATGGTTATTATAAGTCCTAATACACGTTCCTAGAACATTCTAAGCCTTTAGAATACTCTCTTAACCATTCTACACTTGTTAGAATCTCCATGGACTCATGCTACACCCTTTACGCCCTTTGGGGACTGAAGCATTGTTTAGGATCATTCTAATGGTTATGATAAGTCCTAATACACATTCCTAGACCATTCTAAGCCTTAAGAATACTCTCTTAACCATTCTACACTTGTTAGAACCTCCAAGGACTCATGCTACACCCTCTACGTCCTATGGGGACTCAAGGATTGTTAAGGATCATTCTAATGGTTCTTATAAGTCCTAATACACATTCCTAGACCATTCTAAGCCTTTAAAAATACTCTCTTAACCATTCTACACTTGTTAGAACCTCCAAGGACTCATGCTACACCCTCTACGTCCCTTGGGGACTGAAGCATTGTTTAGGATCATTCTAATGGTTATTATAAGTCCTAATACACGTTCCTAGACCATTCTAAGCCTTTAGAATACTCTCTTAACCATTCTACACTTGTTAGAATCTCCATGGACTCATGCTACACCCTCTACGCCCTTTGGGGACTGAAGCATTGTTTAGGATCATTCTAATGGTTATGATAAGTCCTAATACACATTCCTAGACCATTCTAAGCCTTAAGAATACTCTCTTAACCATTCTACACTTGTTAGAACCTCCAAGGACTCATGCTACACCCTCTACGTCCTATGGGCACTCAAGGGTTGTTAAGGATCATTCTAATGGTTCTTATAAGTCCTAATACACGTTCCTAGACCATTCTAAGACTTTAGAATACTCTCTTAACCATTATACACTTGTTAGAATCTTCATGGACTCATGCTACACCCTCTACGTCCCATGGTGACTCAAGCATTGTTTAGGATTATTCTAATGGTCCTTATAAGTCCTAATACACATTCCTAGACCATTCTAAGCCTATAGAATACTCTCTTAACAATTCTATACTTGTTAGAACCTCCAAGGACTCATGCTACACCCTCTACGTCCCTTGGGGACTCAAACATTTTTAGGATCATTCTAATGGTTATTATAAGTCCTAATACACGTTCCTAGAACATTCTAAGCCTTTAGAATACTCTCTTAACCATTCTACACTTGTTAGAATCTCCATGGACTCATGCTACACCCTCTACGTCCCATGGGGACTCAAGCATTGTTAAGGATCATTCTAATGGTTCTTATAAGTCCTAATACACATTCCTAGACCATTCTAAGCCTTTAGAATACTCTCTTAAGCATTCTACACTTGTTAGAACCTCCAAGGACTCATGCTACACCCTCTACGTCCTATGGGGACTCAAGGATTGTTAAGGATCATTCTAATGGTTCTTATAAGTCCTAATACACATTCCTAGACCATTCTAAGCCTTTAAAAATACTCTCTTAACCATTCTACACTTGTTAGAACCTCCAAGGACTCATGCTACACCCTCTACGTCCCTTGGGGACTGAAGCATTGTTTAGGATCATTCTAATGGTTATTATAAGTCCTAATACACGTTCCTAGACCATTCTAAGCCTTTAGAATACTCTCTTAACCATTCTACACTTGTTAGAATCTCCATGGACTCATGCTACACCCTCTACGCCCTTTGGGGACTGAAGCATTGTTTAGGATCATTCTAATGGTTATGATAAGTCCTAATACACATTCCTAGACCATTCTAAGCCTGAAGAATACTCTCTTAACCATTCTACACTTGTTAGAACCTCCAAGGACTCATGCTACACCCTCTACGTCCTATGGGGACTCAAGGGTTGTTAAGGATCATTCTAATGGTTCTTATAAGTCCTAATACACGTTCCTAGACCATTCTAAGACTTTAGAATACTCTCTTAACCATTATACACTTGTTAGAATCTTCATGGACTCATGCTACACCCTCTACGTCCCATGGTGACTCAAGCATTGTTTAGGATTATTCTAATGGTCCTTATAAGTCCTAATACACATTCCTAGACCATTCTAAGCCTATAGAATACTCTCTTAACAATTCTATACTTGTTAGAACCTCCAAGGACTCATGCTACACCCTCTACGTCCCTTGGGGACTCAAACATTTTTAGGATCATTCTAATGGTTCTTATAAGTCCTAATACACATTCCTAGACCATTCTAAGCCTTTAGAATACTCTCTTAACCATTCTACACTTGTTAGAACCTTCAAGGACTCATGCTACACCCTCTACGTCCCATGGGGACTCAAGCATTGTTAAGGATCATTCTAATGGTTCTTATAAGTCCTAATACACATTCCTAGACCATTCTAAGCCTTTAGAATACTCTCTTAAGCATTCTACACTTGTTAGAACCTCCAAGGACTCATGCTACACCCTCTACGTCCTATGGGGACTCAAGGATTGTTAAGGATCATTCTAATGGTTCTTATAAGTCCTAATACACATTCCTAGACCATTCTAAGCCTTTAAAATACTCTCTTAACCATTCTACACTTGTTAGAACCTCCAAGGACTCATGCTACACCCACTACGTCCCTTGGGGACTGAAGCATTGTTTAGGATCATTCTAATGGTTATTATAAGTCCTAATACACGTTCCTAGACCATTCTAAGCCTTTAGAATACTCTCTTAACCATTCTACACTTGTTAGAATCTCCATGGACTCATGCTACACCCTCTACGCCCTTTGGGGACTGAAGCATTGTTTAGGATCATTCTAATGGTTATGATAAGTCCTAATACACATTCCTAGACCATTCTAAGCCTTAAGAATACTCTCTTAACCATTCTACACTTGTTAGAACTTCCAAGGACTCATGCTACACCCTCTACGTCCTATGGGGACTCAAGGGTTGTTAAGGATCATTCTAATGGTTCTTATAAGTCCTAATACACGTTCCTAGACCATTCTAAGACTTTAGAATACTCTCTTAACCATTCTACACTTGTAAGAATCTTCATGGACTCATGCTACACCCTCTACGTCCCATGGTGACTCAAGCATTGTTTAGGATTATTCTAATGGTCCTTATAAGTCCTAATACACATTCCTAGACCATTCTAAGCCTATAGAATACTCTCTTAACAATTCTATACTTGTTAGAACCTCCAAGGACTCATGCTACACCCTCTACGTCCCTTGGGGACTCAAACATTTTTAGGATCATTCTAATGGTTCTTATAAGTCCTAATACACATTCCTAGACCATTCTAAGCCTTCAGAATACTCTCTTAACCATTCTACACTTGTTAGAACCTTCAAGGACTCATGCTACACCCTCTACGTCCCATGGGGACTCAAGCATTGTTAAGGATCATTCTAATGGTTCTTATAAGTCCTAATACACATTCCTAGACCATTCTAAGCCTTTAGAATACTCTCTTAAGCATTCTACACTTGTTAGAACCTCCAAGGACTCATGCTACACCCTCTGTGTCCTATGGGGACTCAAGCATTGTTAAGGATCATTCTAATGGTTCTTATAAGTCCTAATACACGTTCCTAGACCATTCTAAGCCTTTAGAATACTCTCTTAACCATTCTACACTTGTTAGAACCTCCAAGGACTCATGCTACACCCTCTACGTCCTATGGGGACTCAAGCATTGTTAAGGATCATTCTAATGGTTCTTATAAGTCCTAATACACATTACTAGACCATTCTAAGCCTTTAAAATACTCTCTTAACCATTCTACACTTGTTAGAACCTCTAAGGACTCATGCTACACCCTCTACGTCCTTTGGGGACTGAAGCATTGTTTAGGATCATTCTAATGGTTATTATAAGTCCTAATACACGTTCCTAGACCATTCTAAGCCTTTAGAATACTCTCTTAACCATTCTACACTTGCTAGAACCTCCAAGGACTCATGCTACACCCTCTACGTCCTATGGGGACTCAAGGATTGTTAAGGATCATTCTAATGGTTCTTATAAGTCCTAATACACATTCCTAGACCATTCTAAGCCTTTAAAATACTCTCTTAACCATTCTACACTTGTTAGAACCTCCAAGGACTCATGCTACACCCTCTACGTCCCTTGGGGACTGAAGCATTGTTTAGGATCATTCTAATGGTTATTATAAGTCCTAATACACGTTCCTAGACCATTCTAAGCCTTTAGAATACTCTCTTAACCATTCTACACTTGTTAGAATCTCCATGGACTCATGCTACACCCTCTACGCCCTTTGGGGACTGAAGCATTGTTTAGGATCATTCTAATGGTTATGATAAGTCCTAATACACATTCCTAGACCATTCTAAGCCTTAAGAATACTCTCTTAACTATTCTACACTTGTTAGAACCTCCAAGGACTCATGCTACACCCTCTACGTCCTTTGGGGACTCAAGGGTTGTTAAGGATCATTCTAATGGTTCTTATAAGTCCTAATACACGTTCCTAGACCATTCTAAGACTCTAGAATACTCTCTTAACCATTCTACACTTGTAAGAATCTTCATGGACTCATGCTACACCCTCTACGTCCCATGGTGACTCAAGCATTGTTTAGGATTATTCTAATGGTCCTTATAAGTCCTAATACACATTCCTAGACCATTCTAAGCCTATAGAATACTCTCTTAACAATTCTATACTTGTTAGAACCTCCAAGGACTCATGCTACACCCTCTACGTCCCTTGGGGACTCAAACATTTTTAGGATCATTCTAATGGTTCTTATAAGTCCTAATACACATTCCTAGACCATTCTAAGCCTTTAGAATACTCTCTTAACCATTCTACACTTGTTAGAACCTTCAAGGACTCATGCTACACCCTCTACGTCCCATGGGGACTCAAGCATTGTTAAGGATCATTCTAATGGTTCTTATAAGTCCTAATACACATTCCTAGAGCATTCTAAGCCTTTAAAATACTCTCTTAAGCATTCTACACTTGTTAGAACCTCCAAGGACTCATGCTACACCCTCTACGTCCTATGGGGACTCAAGGATTGTTAAGGATCATTCTAATGGTTCTTATAAGTCCTAATACACATTCCTAGACCATTCTAAGCCTTTAAAATACTCTCTTAACCATTCTACACTTGTTAGAACCTCCAAGGACTCATGCTACACCCTCTACGTCCCTTGGGGACTGAAGCATTGTTTAGGATCATTCTAATGGTTATTATAAGTCCTAATACACGTTCCTAGAACATTCTAAGCCTTTAGAATACTCTCTTAACCATTCTACACTTGTTAGAATCTCCATGGACTCATGCTACACCCTTTACGCCCTTTGGGGACTGAAGCATTGTTTAGGATCATTCTAATGGTTATGATAAGTCCTAATACACATTCCTAGACCATTCTAAGCCTTAAGAATACTCTCTTAACCATTCTACACTTGTTAGAACCTCCAAGGACTCATGCTACACCCTCTACGTCCTATGGGGACTCAAGGATTGTTAAGGATCATTCTAATGGTTCTTATAAGTCCTAATACACATTCCTAGACCATTCTAAGCCTTTAAAAATACTCTCTTAACCATTCTACACTTGTTAGAACCTCCAAGGACTCATGCTACACCCTCTACGTCCCTTGGGGACTGAAGCATTGTTTAGGATCATTCTAATGGTTATTATAAGTCCTAATACACGTTCCTAGACCATTCTAAGCCTTTAGAATACTCTCTTAACCATTCTACACTTGTTAGAATCTCCATGGACTCATGCTACACCCTCTACGCCCTTTGGGGACTGAAGCATTGTTTAGGATCATTCTAATGGTTATGATAAGTCCTAATACACATTCCTAGACCATTCTAAGCCTTAAGAATACTCTCTTAACCATTCTACACTTGTTAGAACCTCCAAGGACTCATGCTACACCCTCTACGTCCTATGGGGACTCAAGGGTTGTTAAGGATCATTCTAATGGTTCTTATAAGTCCTAATACACGTTCCTAGACCATTCTAAGACTTTAGAATACTCTCTTAACCATTATACACTTGTTAGAATCTTCATGGACTCATGCTACACCCTCTACGTCCCATGGTGACTCAAGCATTGTTTAGGATTATTCTAATGGTCCTTATAAGTCCTAATACACATTCCTAGACCATTCTAAGCCTATAGAATACTCTCTTAACAATTCTATACTTGTTAGAACCTCCAAGGACTCATGCTACACCCTCTACGTCCCTTGGGGACTCAAACATTTTTAGGATCATTCTAATGGTTCTTATAAGTCCTAATACACATTCCTAGACCATTCTAAGCCTTTAGAATACTCTCTTAACCATTCTACACTTGTTAGAACCTTCAAGGACTCATGCTACACCCTCTACGTCCCATGGGGACTCAAGCATTGTTAAGGATCATTCTAATGGTTCTTATAAGTCCTAATACACATTCCTAGAGCATTCTAAGCCTTTAAAATACTCTCTTAAGCATTCTACACTTGTTAGAACCTCCAAGGACTCATGCTACACCCTCTACGTCCTATGGGGACTCAAGGATTGTTAAGGATCATTCTAATGGTTCTTATAAGTCCTAATACACATTCCTAGACCATTCTAAGCCTTTAAAATACTCTCTTAACCATTCTACACTTGTTAGAACCTCCAAGGACTCATGCTACACCCTCTACGTCCCTTGGGGACTGAAGCATTGTTTAGGATCATTCTAATGGTTATTATAAGTCCTAATACACGTTCCTAGAACATTCTAAGCCTTTAGAATACTCTCTTAACCATTCTACACTTGTTAGAATCTCCATGGACTCATGCTACACCCTTTACGCCCTTTGGGGACTGAAGCATTGTTTAGGATCATTCTAATGGTTATGATAAGTCCTAATACACATTCCTAGACCATTCTAAGCCTTAAGAATACTCTCTTAACCATTCTACACTTGTTAGAACCTCCAAGGACTCATGCTACACCCTCTACGTCCTATGGGGACTCAAGGATTGTTAAGGATCATTCTAATGGTTCTTATAAGTCCTAATACACATTCCTAGACCATTCTAAGCCTTTAAAAATACTCTCTTAACCATTCTACACTTGTTAGAACCTCCAAGGACTCATGCTACACCCTCTACGTCCCTTGGGGACTGAAGCATTGTTTAGGATCATTCTAATGGTTATTATAAGTCCTAATACACGTTCCTAGACCATTCTAAGCCTTTAGAATACTCTCTTAACCATTCTACACTTGTTAGAATCTCCATGGACTCATGCTACACCCTCTACGCCCTTTGGGGACTGAAGCATTGTTTAGGATCATTCTAATGGTTATGATAAGTCCT
Organism: Crotalaria pallida; assembly: GCA_037953625.1. Lineage (NCBI taxonomy): Eukaryota > Viridiplantae > Streptophyta > Magnoliopsida > Fabales > Fabaceae > Crotalaria > Crotalaria pallida. The sequence goes on along the minus strand of CM075655.1, from coordinate 58,057,789 downwards.
AATACACATTCCTAGACCATTCTAAGCCTTAAGAATACTCTCTTAACCATTCTACACTTGTTAGAACCTCCAAGGACTCATGCTACACCCTCTACGTCCTATGGGGACTCAAGGGTTGTTAAGGATCATTCTAATGGTTCTTATAAGTCCTAATACACGTTCCTAGACCATTCTAAGACTTTAGAATACTCTCTTAACCATTATACACTTGTTAGAATCTTCATGGACTCATGCTACACCCTCTACGTCCCATGGTGACTCAAGCATTGTTTAGGATTATTCTAATGGTCCTTATAAGTCCTAATACACATTCCTAGACCATTCTAAGCCTATAGAATACTCTCTTAACAATTCTATACTTGTTAGAACCTCCAAGGACTCATGCTACACTCTCTACGTCCCTTGGGGACTCAAACATTTTTAGGATCATTCTAATGGTTCTTATAAGTCCTAATACACATTCCTAGACCATTCTAAGCCTTTAGAATACTCTCTTAACCATTCTACACTTGTTAGAACCTTCAAGGACTCATGCTACACCCTCTACGTCCCATGGGGACTCAAGCATTGTTAAGGATCATTCTAATGGTTCTTATAAGTCCTAATACACATTCCTAGACCATTCTAAGCCTTTAGAATACTCTCTTAAGCATTCTACACTTGTTAGAACCTCCAAGGACTCATGCTACACCCTCTACGTCCTATGGGGACTCAAGGATTGTTAAGGATCATTCTAATGGTTCTTATAAGTCCTAATACACATTCCTAGACCATTCTAAGCCTTTAAAATACTCTCTTAACCATTCTACACTTGTTAGAACCTCCAAGGACTCATGCTACACCCTCTACGTCCCTTGGGGACTGAAGCATTGTTTAGGATCATTCTAATGGTTATTATAAGTCCTAATACACGTTCCTAGACCATTCTAAGCCTTTAGAATACTCTCTTAACCATTCTACACTTGTTAGAATCTCCATGGACTCATGCTACACCCTCTACGCCCTTTGGGGACTGAAGCATTGTTTAGGATTATTCTAATGGTTATGATAAGTCCTAATACACATTCCTAGACCATTCTAAGCCTTAAGAATACTCTCTTAACCATTCTACACTTGTTAGAACCTCCAAGGACTCATGTTACACCCTCTACGTCCTATGGGGACTCAAGGGTTGTTAAGGATCATTCTAATGGTTCTTATAAGTCCTAATACACGTTCCTAGACCATTCTAAGACTTTAGAATACTCTCTTAACCATTCTACACTTGTAAGAATCTTCATGGACTCATGTTACACCCTCTACGTCCCATGGTGACTCAAGCATTGTTTAGGATTATTCTAATGGTCCTTATAAGTCCTAATACACATTCCTAGACCATTCTAAGCCTATAGAATACTCTCTTAACAATTCTATACTTGTTAGAACCTCCAAGGACTCATGCTACACCCTCTACGTCCCTTGGGGACTCAAACATTTTTAGGATCATTCTAATGGTTCTTATAAGTCCTAATACACATTCCTACACCATTCTAAGCCTTTAGAATACTCTCTTAACCATTCTACACTTGTTAGAACCTTCAAGGACTCATGCTACACCCTCTACGTCCCATGGGGACTCAAGCATTGTTAAGGATCATTCTAATGGTTCTTATAAGTCCTAATACACATTCCTAGACCATTCTAAGCCTTTAGAATACTCTCTTAAGCATTCTACACTTGTTAGAACCTCCAAGGACTCATGCTACACCCTCTACGTCCTATGGGGACTCAAGGATTGTTAAGGATCATTCTAATGGTTCTTATAAGTCCTAATACACATTCCTAGACCATTCTAAGCCTTTAAAATACTCTCTTAACCATTCTACACTTGTTAGAACCTCCAAGGACTCATGCTACACCCACTACGTCCCTTGGGGACTGAAGCATTGTTTAGGATCATTCTAATGGTTATTATAAGTCCTAATACACGTTCCTAGACCATTCTAAGCCTTTAGAATACTCTCTTAACCATTCTACACTTGTTAGAATCTCCATGGACTCATGCTACACCCTCTACGCCCTTTGGGGACTGAAGCATTGTTTAGGATCATTCTAATGGTTATGATAAGTCCTAATACACATTCCTAGACCATTCTAAGCCTTAAGAATACTCTCTTAACCATTCTACACTTGTTAGAACCTCCAAGGACTCATGCTACACCCTCTACGTCCTATGGGGACTCAAGGGTTGTTAAGGATCATTCTAATGGTTCTTATAAGTCCTAATACACGTTCCTAGACCATTCTAAGACTTTAGAATACTCTCTTAACCATTCTACACTTGTAAGAATCTTCATGGACTCATGCTACACCCTCTACGTCCCATGGTGACTCAAGCATTGTTTAGGATTATTCTAATGGTCCTTATAAGTCCTAATACACATTCCTAGACCATTCTAAACCTATAGAATACTCTCTTAACAATTCTATACTTGTTAGAACCTCCAAGGACTCATGCTACACCCTCTACGTCCCTTGGGGACTCAAACATTTTTAGGATCATTCTAATGGTTCTTATAAGTCCTAATACACATTCCTAGACCATTCTAAGCCTTTAGAATACTCTCTTAACCATTCTACACTTGTTAGAACCTTCAAGGACTCATGCTACACCCTCTACGTCCCATGGGGACTCAAGCATTGTTAAGGATCATTCTAATGGTTCTTATAAGTCCTAATACACATTCCTAGACCATTCTAAGCCTTTAGAATACTCTCTTAAGCATTCTACACTTGTTAGAACCTCCAAGGACTCATGCTACACCCTCTACGTCCTATGGGGACTCAAGGATTGTTAAGGATCATTCTAATGGTTCTTATAAGTCCTAATACACATTCCTAGACCATTCTAAGACTTTAGAATACTCTCTTAACCATTCTACACTTGTAAGAATCTTCATGGACTCATGCTACACCCTCTACGTCCCATGGTGACTCAAGCATTGTTTAGGATTATTCTAATGGTCCTTATAAGTCCTAATACACATTCCTAGACCATTCTAAGCCTATAGAATACTCTCTTAACAATTCTATACTTGTTAGAACCTCCAAGGACTCATGCTACACCCTCTACGTCCCTTGGGGACTCAAACATTTTTAGGATCATTCTAATGGTTCTTATAAGTCCTAATACACATTCCTAGACCATTCTAAGCCTTCAGAATACTCTCTTAACCATTCTACACTTGTTAGAACCTCCAAGGACTCATGCTACACCCTCTACGTCCTATGGGGACTCAAGGATTGTTAAGGATCATTCTAATGGTTCTTATAAGTCCTAATACACATTCCTAGACCATTCTAAGCCTTTAAAAATACTCTCTTAACCATTCTACACTTGTTAGAACCTCCAAGGACTCATGCTACACCCTCTACGTCCCTTGGGGACTGAAGCATTGTTTAGGATCATTCTAATGGTTATTATAAGTCCTAATACACGTTCCTAGACCATTCTAAGTGATCGAGGCCGTACCCGATCAAAATAAAAGGTGTTTATTCTGTAGTACTAGGAAGGTGATCCTAGGTCGTTTCCCAGCGAATATCGGTCTAGGCAAAGTATCAAACACGTAGTGTGCAGTAAAATGGGGGGGTTTTTGTGTGTGACAAATGTGAAGAACAAAACACAAACAGAATATAAAAACTAAGAAAATCAGAAACAAAAGCGGGCAAACCCCTTTGGTTACGTACACTACTCAATCCTAGCTCACTAAAGATCGATTCCTCTCCTCTCCTCTGTCCAACTCGTGATAACCAAATACTAAGCGAAAATTCAGTTATCACTCCAAACCCTAACTTCTAATTAAGCATCAGAAACCAGAATTGGAGTTTTTACGAGTTAATACAAATTAAGCATTTATATTCATGTATTATCTCTACGAAATGGAATTAAGCAAACCACTACACATCGATAAACATGAAAACAGAGAAGAGAAAACGAAATTGCATTAATAACAAGAGCTCAAGAGTAGATAATACAATACCAAAGGGATTAACCCTTGAAGTCTAGCCTTCCATGGCCATAAATGAAGAAAAACGAGTAGAAATGGGGAAGAACAAAACCCTAGCAGCCACCATCACTTGGGAGAGCCAAGAGAGAAGTTCTAACCTAGAGAGAGAGTGAGAAATCTGAAATGAAAGTGTGTTCTTGGAGGTTACACGAATTTCCCCTCTTAAGACACAAAATGGGCCTAAAACATGGGCCCAAATCCTAAGAAACACTATTCTGAACATTACAATTAAAAAGGGACCTAAATGCAAATTACAATCTACACTTCAATACTTCAATCTTCATTTCCAAACTTCCCAAAGTGTCCTTGTGCCAAATATTACCTGAAAATAGAAATAGAATTAATTAGGCTAAATAATTCCAAATTAAACAATATTCGGAATATTAGTCCAATAAACTCTAAATCAATAAATCAAGCTAATCAATGTCAAATGGGCAACAAGTATCAATAATAGGAGTAAAATGATGCAAGGAATAATGGGAAATAAAATGCTCATCACTAAGCCTTTAGAATACTCTCTTAACCATTCTACACTTGTTAGAATCTCCATGGACTCATGCTACACCCTCTACGCCCTTTGGGGACTGAAGCATTGTTTAGGATCATTCTAATGGTTATGATAAGTCCTAATACACATTCCTAGACCATTCTAAGCCTTAAGAATACTCTCTTAACCATTCTACACTTGTTAGAACCTCCAAGGACTCATGCTACACCCTCTACGTCCTATGGGGACTCAAGGATTGTTAAGGATCATTCTAATGGTTCTTATAAGTCCTAATACACATTCCTAGACCATTCTAAGCCTTTAAAATACTCTCTTAACCATTCTACACTTGTTAGAACCTCCAAGGACTCATGCTACACCCTCTACATCCTATGGGGACTCAAGGATTGTTAAGGATCATTCTAATGGTTCTTATAAGTCCTAATACACATTCCTAGACAATTCAAAACCTTTAGAATACTCTCTTAACCATTCTACATATGTTAGAACCTCCAAGGACTCATGCTACACCCTCTACGTCCCATGGGGACTCAAGCATTGTTTAGGATTATTCTAATGGTCCTTATAAGTCCTAATACACATTCCTAGACCATTCTAAGACTTTAGAATACTCTCTTAATCGTTCTACACTTGTTAGAACCACCAAGGACTCATGCTACACCCTCTACGTCCCTTGGGGACTGAAGCATTGTTTAGGATCATTCTAATGGTTATTATAAGTCCTAATACACGTTCCTAGACCATTCTAAGACTTTAGAATACTCTCTTAACCGTTCTACACTTGTTAGAACCTCTAAGGACTCATGCTACACCCTCTACGTCCCTTGGGGACTGAAGCATTGTTTAGGATCATTCTAATGGTTATTATAAGTCCTAATACACATTCCTAGACCATTCTAAGCCTTTAGAATACTCTCTTAACCATTCTACACTTGTTAGAACCTCCAAGGACTCAAGCTACACCCTCTACGTCCTTTGGGGACTGAAGCATTGTTTAGGATCATTCTAATGGTTATTATAAGTCCTAATACACATTCCTAGACCATTCTAAGCCATTAGAATACTCTCTTAACCATTCTACTCTTGTTAGAACCTCCAAGGACTCATGCTACACCCTCTGTGTCCTATGGGGACTCAAGCATTGTTAAGGATCATTCTAATGGTTCTTATAAGTCCTAATACACATTCCTAGACCATTCTAAGCCTTTAGAATACTCTCTTAACCATTTTACACTTGTTAGAACCTCCAAGGACTCATGCTACACCCTCTACGTCCCTTGGGGACTCAAGCATTGTTTAGGATCATTCTAATGGTTATGATAAGTCCTAATACACGTTCCTAGACCATTCTAAGCCTTTAGAATACTCTCTTAACCATTCTACTCTTGTTAGAACCTCCAAGGACTCATGCTACACCCTCTGTGTCCTATGGGGACTCAAGCATTGTTAAGGATCATTCTAATGGTTCTTATAAGTCCTAATACACATTCCTAGACCATTCTAAGCCTTTAGAATACTCTCTTAACCATTCTACACTTGTTAGAACCTCCAAGGACTCATGCTACACCCTCTACGTCCTTTGGGGACTGAAGCATTGTTTTGGATCATTCTAATGGTTATTATAAGTCCTAATACACATTCCTAGACCATTCTAAGCCTTATGAATACTCTCTTAACCATTCTACACTTGTTAGAACCTCCAAGGACTCATGCTACACCCTCTACGTCCTATGGGGACTATAGGATTGTTAAGGATCATTCTAATGGTTCTTATAAGTCCTAATACACATTCCTAGACCATTCTAAGCCTTTAAAATACTCTCTTAACCATTCTACACTTGTTAGAACCTCCAAGGACTCATGCTACACCCTCTATGTCCTATGGGGACTCAAGGATTGTTAAGGATCATTCTAATGGTTCTTATAAGTCCTAATACACATTCCTAGACAATTCAAAACCTTTAGAATACTCTCTTAACCATTCTACATATGTTAGAACCTCCAAGGACTCATGCTACACCCTCTACGTCCCATGGGGACTCAAGCATTGTTTAGGATTATTCTAATGGTCCTTATAAGTCCTAATACACATTCCTAGACCATTCTAAGACTTTAGAATACTCTCTTAATCGTTCTACACTTGTTAGAACCACCAAGGACTCATGCTACACCCTCTACGTCCCTTGGGGACTGAAGCATTGTTTAGGATCATTCTAATGGTTATTATAAGTCCTAATACACATTCCTAGACCATTCTAAGCCTTTAGAATACTCTCTTAACCATTTTACACTTGTTAGAACCTCCAAGGACTCATGCTACACCCTCTACGTCCCTTGGGGACTGAAGCATTGTTTAGGATCATTCTAATGGTTATTATAAGTCTAATACACGTTCCTAGACCATTCTAAGCCTTTAGAATACTCTCTTAACCATTCTACACTTGTTAGAATCTCCATGGACTCATGCTACACCCTCTACGTCCCATGGGGACTCAAGCATTGTTAAGGATCATTCTAATGGTTATTATAAGTCCTAATACACATTCCTAGACCATTCTAAGCCTTTAGAATACTCTCTTAACCATTCTACACTTGTTAGAACCTCCAAGGACTCATGCTACACCCTCTCCGTCCTTTGGGGACTGAAGCATTGTTTTGGATCATTCTAATGGTTATTATAAGTCCTAATACACATTCCTAGACCATTCTAAGCCTTTAGAATACTCTCTTAACCATTCTACTCTTGTTAGAACCTCCAAGGACTCATGCTACACCCTCTACGTCCCTTGGGGACTGAAGCATTGTTTAGGATCATTCTAATGGTTATTATAAGTCCTAATACACGTTCCTAGACCATTCTAAGCCTTTAGAATACTCTCGTAACCATTCTACACTTGTTAGAATCTCCATGGACTCATGCTACACCCTCTACACCCTTTGGGGACTGAAGCATTGTTTAGGATCATTCTAATGGTTATGATAAGTCCTAATACACATTCCTAGACCATTCTAAGCCTTAAGAATACTCTCTTAACCATTCTACACTTGTTAGAACCTCCAAGGACTCATGCTACACCCTCTACGTCCTATGGGGACTCAAGGATTGTTAAGGATTATTCTAATGGTTCTTATAAGTCCTAATACACATTCCTAGACCATTCTAAGCCTTTAAAAATACTCTCTTAACCATTCTACACTTGTTAGAACCTCCAAGGACTCATGCTACACCCTCTACGTCCCTTGGGGACTGAAGCATTGTTTAGGATCATTCTAATGGTTATTATAAGTCCTAATACACGTTCCTAGACCATTCTAAGTGATCGAGGCCGTACCCGATCAAAATAAAAGGTGTTTATTCTGTAGTACTAGGAAGGTGATCCTAGGTCGTTTCCCAGCGAATATCGGTCTAGGCAAAGTATCAAACACGTAGTGTGCAGTAAAATGGGGGGGTTTTTGTGTGTGACAAATGTGAAGAACAAAACACAAACAGAATATAAAAACTAAGAAAATCAGAAACAAAAGCGGGCAAACCCCTTTGGTTACGTACACTACTCAATCCTAGCTCACTAAAGATCGATTCCTCTCCTCTCCTCTGTCCAACTCGTGATAACCAAATACTAAGCGAAAATTCAGTTATCACTCCAAACCCTAACTTCTAATTAAGCATCAGAAACCAGAATTGGAGTTTTTACGAGTTAATACAAATTAAGCATTTATATTCATGTATTATCTCTACGAAATGGAATTAAGCAAACCACTACACATCGATAAACATGAAAACAGAGAAGAGAAAACGAAATTGCATTAATAACAAGAGCTCAAGAGTAGATAATACTATACCAAAGGGATTAACCCTTGAAGTCTAGCCTTCCATGGCCATAAATGAAGAAAAACGAGTAGAAATGGGGAAGAACAAAACCCTAGCAGCCACCATCACTTGGGAGAGCCAAGAGAGAAGTTCTAACCTAGAGAGAGTGTGAGAAATCTGAAATGAAAGTGTGTTCTTGGAGGTTACACGAATTTCCCCTCTTAAGACACAAAATGGGCCTAAAACATGGGCCCAAATCCTAAGAAACACTATTCTGAACATTACAATTAAAAAGGGACCTAAATGCAAATTACAATCTTCACTTCAATACTTCAATCTTCATTTCCAAACTTCCCAAAGTGTCCTTGTGCCAAATATTACCTGAAAATAGAAATAGAATTAATTAGGCTAAATAATTCCAAATTAAACAATATTCGGAATATTAGTCCAATAAACTCTAAATCAATAAATCAAGCTAATCAATGTCAAATGGGCAACAAGTATCAATAATAGGAGTAAAATGATGCAAGGAATAATGGGAAATAAAATGCTCATCACTAAGCCTTTAGAATACTCTCTTAACCATTCTACACTTGTTAGAATCTCCATGGACTCATGCTACACCCTCTACGCCCTTTGGGGACTGAAGCATTGTTTAGGATCATTCTAATGGTTATGATAAGTCCTAATACACATTCCTAGATCATTCTAAGCCTTAAGAATACTCTCTTAACCATTCTACACTTGTTAGAACCTCCAAGGACTCATGCTACACCCTCTACGTCCTATGGGGACTCAAGGATTGTTAAGGATCATTCTAATGGTTCTTATAAGTCCTAATACACATTCCTAGACCATTCTAAGCCTTTAAAAATACTCTCTTAACCATTCTACACTTGTTAGAACCTCCAAGGACTCATGCTACACCCTCTACGTCCTATGGGGACTCAAGGATTGTTAAGGATCATTCTAATGGTTCTTATAAGTCCTAATACACATTCCTAGACAATTCAAAACCTTTAGAATACTCTCTTAACCATTCTACATATGTTAGAACCTCCAAGGACTCATGCTACACCCTCTACGTCCCATGGGGACTCAAGCATTGTTTAGGATTATTCTAATGGTCCTTATAAGTCCTAATACACATTCCTAGACCATTCTAAGACTTTAGAATACTCTCTTAATCGTTCTACACTTGTTAGAACCACCAAGGACTCATGCTACACCCTCTACGTCCCTTGGGGACTGAAGCATTGTTTAGGATCATTCTAATGGTTATTATAAGTCCTAATACACGTTCCTAGACCATTCTAAGACTTTAGAATACTCTCTTAACCGTTCTACACTTGTTAGAACCTCTAAGGACTCATGCTACACCCTCTACGTCCCTTGGGGACTGAAGCATTGTTTAGGATCATTCTAATGGTTATTATAAGTCCTAATACACATTCCTAGACCATTCTAAGCCTTTAGAATACTCTCTTAACCATTCTACACTTGTTAGAACCTCCAAGGACTCAAGCTACACCCTCTACGTCCTTTGGGGACTGAAGCATTGTTTAGGATCATTCTAATGGTTATTATAAGTCCTAATACACATTCCTAGACCATTCTAAGCCATTAGAATACTCTCTTAACCATTCTACTCTTGTTAGAACCTCCAAGGACTCATGCTACACCCTCTGTGTCCTATGGGGACTCAAGCATTGTTAAGGATCATTCTAATGGTTCTTATAAGTCCTAATACACATTCCTAGACCATTCTAAGCCTTTAGAATACTCTCTTAACCATTTTACACTTGTTAGAACCTCCAAGGACTCATGCTACACCCTCTACGTCCCTTGGGGACTCAAGCATTGTTTAGGATCATTCTAATGGTTATTATAAGTCTAATACACGTTCCTAGACCATTCTAAGCCTTTAGAATACTCTCTTAACCATTCTACACTTGTTAGAATCTCCATGGACTCATGCTACACCCTCTACGTCCCATGGGGACTCAAGCATTGTTAAGGATCATTCTAATGGTTATTATAAGTCCTAATACACATTCCTAGACCATTCTAAGCCTTTAGAATACTCTCTTAACCATTCTACACTTGTTAGAACCTCCAAGGACTCATGCTACACCCTCTACGTCCTTTGGGGACTGAAGCATTGTTTTGGATCATTCTAATGGTTATTATAAGTCCTAATACACATTCCTAGACCATTCTAAGCCTTTAGAATACTCTCTTAACCATTCTACTCTTGTTAGAACCTCCAAGGACTCATGCTACACCCTCTACGTCCCTTGGGGACTGAAGCATTGTTTAGGATCATTCTAATGGTTATTATAAGTCCTAATACACGTTCCTAGACCATTCTATGCCTTTAGAATACTCTCTTAACCATTCTACACTTGTTAGAATCTCCATGGACTCATGCTACACCCTCTACACCCTTTGGGGACTGAAGCATTGTTTAGGATCATTCTAATGGTTATGATAAGTCCTAATACACATTCCTAGACCATTCTAAGCCTTAAGAATACTCTCTTAACCATTCTACACTTGTTAGAACCTCCAAGGACTCATGCTACACCCTCTACGTCCTATGGGGACTCAAGGATTGTTAAGGATCATTCTAATGGTTCTTATAAGTCCTAATACACATTCCTAGACCATTCTAAGCCTTTAAAAATACTCTCTTAACCATTCTACACTTGTTAGAACCTCCAATGACTCATGCTACACCCTCTACGTCCCTTGGGGACTGAAGCATTGTTTAGGATCATTCTAATGGTTATTATAAGTCCTAATACACGTTCCTAGACCATTCTAAGTGATCGAGGCCGTACCCGATCAAAATAAAAGGTGTTTATTCTGTAGTACTAGGAAGGTGATCCTAGGTCGTTTCCCAGCGAATATCGGTCTAGGCAAAGTATCAAACACGTAGTGTGCAGTAAAATGGGGGGGTTTTTGTGTGTGACAAATGTGAAGAACAAAACACAAACAGAATATAAAAACTAAGAAAATCAGAAACAAAAGCGGGCAAACCCCTTTGGTTACGTACACTACTCAATCCTAGCTCACTAAAGATCGATTCCTCTCCTCTCCTCTGTCCAACTCGTGATAACCAAATACTAAGCGAAAATTCAGTTATCACTCCAAACCCTAACTTCTAATTAAGCATCAGAAACCAGAATTGGAGTTTTTACGAGTTAATACAAATTAAGCATTTATATTCATGTATTATCTCTACGAAATGGAATTAAGCAAACCACTACACATCGATAAACATGAAAACAGAGAAGAGAAAACGAAATTGCATTAATAACAAGAGCTCAAGAGTAGATAATACAATACCAAAGGGATTAACCCTTGAAGTCTAGCCTTCCATGGCCATAAATGAAGAAAAACGAGTAGAAATGGGGAAGAACAAAACCCTAGCAGCCACCATCACTTGGGAGAGCCAAGAGAGAAGTTCTAACCTAGAGAGAGAGTGAGAAATCTGAAATGAAAGTGTGTTCTTGGAGGTTACACGAATTTCCCCTCTTAAGACACAAAATGGGCCTAAAACATGGGCCCAAATCCTAAGAAACACTATTCTGAACATTACAATTAAAAAGGGACCTAAATGCAAATTACAATCTTCACTTCAATACTTCAATCTTCATTTCCAAACTTCCCAAAGTGTCCTTGTGCCAAATATTACCTGAAAATAGAAATAGAATTAATTAGGCTAAATAATTCCAAATTAAACAATATTCGGAATATTAGTCCAATAAACTCTAAATCAATAAATCAAGCTAATCAATGTCAAATGGGCAACAAGTATCAATAATAGGAGTAAAATGATGCAAGGAATAATGGGAAATAAAATGCTCATCACTAAGCCTTTAGAATACTCTCTTAACCATTCTACACTTGTTAGAATCTCCATGGACTCATGCTACACCCTCTACGCCCTTTGGGGACTGAAGCATTGTTTAGGATCATTCTAATGGTTATGATAAGTCCTAATACACATTCCTAGACCATTCTAAGCCTTAAGAATACTCTCTTAACCATTCTACACTTGTTAGAACCTCCAAGGACTCATGCTACACCCTCTACGTCCTATGGGGACTCAAGGATTGTTAAGGATCATTCTAATGGTTCTTATAAGTCCTAATACACATTCCTAGACCATTCTAAGCCTTTAAAATACTCTCTTAACCATTCTACACTTGTTAGAACCTCCAAGGACTCATGCTACACCCTCTACGTCTTATGGGGACTCAAGGATTGTTAAGGATCATTCTAATGGTTCTTGTAAGTCCTAATACACATTCCTAGACAATTCAAAACCTTTAGAATACTCTCTTAACCATTCTACATATGTTAGAACCTCCAAGGACTCATGCTACACCCTCTACGTCCCATGGGGACTCAAGCATTGTTTAGGATTATTCTAATGGTCCTTATAAGTCCTAATACACATTCCTAGACCATTCTAAGACTTTAGAATACTCTCTTAATCGTTCTACACTTGTTAGAACCACCAAGGACTCATGCTACACCCTCTACGTCCCTTGGGGACTGAAGCATTGTTTAGGATCATTCTAATGGTTATTATAAGTCCTAATACACGTTCCTAGACCATTCTAAGACTTTAGAATACTCTCTTAACCGTTCTACACTTGTTAGAACCTCTAAGGACTCATGCTACACCCTCTACGTCCCTTGGGGACTGAAGCATTGTTTAGGATCATTCTAATGGTTATTATAAGTCCTAATACACATTCCTAGACCATTCTAAGCCTTTAGAATACTCTCTTAACCATTCTACACTTGTTAGAACCTCCAAGGACTCAAGCTACACCCTCTACGTCCTTTGGGGACTGAAGCATTGTTTAGGATCATTCTAATGGTTATTATAAGTCCTAATACACATTCCTAGACCATTCTAAGCCATTAGAATACTCTCTTAACCATTCTACTCTTGTTAGAACCTCCAAGGACTCATGCTACACCCTCTGTGTCCTATGGGGACTCAAGCATTGTTAAGGATCATTCTAATGGTTCTTATAAGTCCTAATACACATTCCTAGACCATTCTAAGCCTTTAGAATACTCTCTTAACCATTTTACACTTGTTAGAACCTCCAAGGACTCATGCTACACCCTCTACGTCCCTTGGGGACTCAAGCATTGTTTAGGATCATTCTAATGGTTATTATAAGTCTAATACACGTTCCTAGACCATTCTAAGCCTTTAGAATACTCTCTTAACCATTCTACACTTGTTAGAATCTCCATGGACTCATGCTACACCCTCTACGTCCCATGGGGACTCAAGCATTGTTAAGGATCATTCTAATGGTTATTATAAGTCCTAATACACATTCCTAGACCATTCTAAGCCTTTAGAATACTCTCTTAACCATTCTACACTTGTTAGAACCTCCAAGGACTCATGCTACACCCTCTACGTCCTTTGGGGACTGAAGCATTGTTTTGGATCATTCTAATGGTTATTATAAGTCCTAATACACATTCCTAGACCATTCTAAGCCTTTAGAATACTCTCTTAACCATTCTACTCTTGTTAGAACCTCCAAGGACTCATGCTACACCCTCTATGTCCTATGGGGACTCAAGCATTGTTAAGGATCATTCTAATGGTTCTTATAAGTCCTAATACACGTTCCTAGACCATTCTAAGACTTTAGAATACTCTCTTAACCATTTTACACTTGTTATAACCTCCAAGGACTCATGCTACACCCTCTACGTCCCTTGGGGACTGAAGCATTGTTTAGGATCATTCTAATGGTTATTATAAGTCCTAATACACGTTCCTAGACCATTCTAAGCCTTTAGAATACTCTCTTAACCATTCTACACTTGTTAGAATCTCCATGGACTGATGCTACACCCTCTACGTCCCATGGGGACTCAAGCATTGTTTAAGATCATTCTAATGGTTCTTATAAGTCCTAATACACATTCCTAGACCATTCTAAGCCTTTAGAAAACTCTCTTAACCATTCTACACTTGTTAGAACCTCCAAGGACTCATGCTACACCCTCTACGTCCTATGGGGACTCAAGGATTGTTAAGGATCATTCTAATGGTTCTTATAAGTCCTAATACACGTTCCTAGACCATTCTAAGACTTTAGAATACTCTCTTAACCGTTCTACACTTGTTAGAACCTCTAAGGACTCATGCTACACCCTCTACGTCCTTTGGGGACTGAAGCATTGTTTAGGATCATTCTATTGGTTATTATAAGTCCTAATACACGTTGCTAGACCATTCTAAGCCTTTAGAATACTCTCTTAACCATTCTACACTTCTTAGAACCTCCAAGGACTCAAGCTACACCCTCTACGTCCTTTGGGGACTGAAGCATTGTTTAGGATCATTCCAATGGTTATTATAAGTCCTAATACACATTCCTAGACAATTCTAAGCCTTTAGAATACTCTCTTAACCATTCTACATATGTTAGAACCTCCAAGGACTCATGCTACACCCTCTACGTCCCATGGGGACTCAAGAATTGTTTAGGATTATTCTAATGGTCCTTATAAGTCCTAATACACATTCCTAGACCATTCTAAGACTTTAGAATACTCTCTTAACCGTTCTACACTTGTTAGAACCTCCAAGGACTCATGCTACACCCTCTACGTCCCTTGGGGACTGAAGCATTGTTTAGGATCATTCTAATGGTTATTATAAGTCCTAATACACGTTCCTAGACCATTCTAAGACTTTAGAATACTCTCTTAACCGTTCTACACTTGTTAGAACCTCTAAGGACTCATGCTACACCCTCTACGTCCCTTGGGGACTGAAGCATTGTTTAGGATCATTCTAATGGTTATTATAAGTCCTAATACACATTCCTAGACCATTCTAAGCCTTTAGAATACTCTCTTAACCATTCTACACTTGTTAGAACCTCCAAGGACTCAAGCTACACCCTCTACGTCCTTTGGGGACTGAAGCATTGTTTAGGATCATTCTAATGGTTATTATAAGTCCTAATACACATTCCTAGACCATTCTATGCCATTAGAATACTCTCTTAACCATTCTACTCTTGTTAGAACCTCCAAGGACTCATGCTACACCCTCTATGTCCTATGGGGACTCAAGCATTGTTAAGGATCATTCTAATGGTTCTTATAAGTCCTAATACACATTCCTAGACCATTCTAAGCCTTTAGAATACTCTCTTAACCATTTTACACTTGTTAGAACCTCCAAGGACTCATGCTACACCCTCTACATCCCTTGGGGACTGAAGCATTGTTTAGGATCATTCTAATGGTTATTATAAGTCCTAATACACGTTCCTAGACCATTCTAAGCCTTTAGAATACTCTCTTAACCATTCTACACTTGTTAGAATCTCCATGGACTCATGCTACACCCTCTACGTCCCATGGGGACTCAAGCATTGTTAAGGATCATTCTAATGGTTATTATAAGTCCTAATACACATTCCTAGACCATTCTAAGCCTTTAGAATACACTCTTAACCATTCTACACTTGTTAGAACCTCCAAGGACTCATGCTACACCCTCTACGTCCTTTGGGGACTGAAGCATTGTTTAGGATCATTCTAATGGTTATTATAAGTCCTAATACACATTCCTAGACCATTCTAAGCCATTAGAATACTCTCTTAACCATTCTACTCTTGTTAGAACCTCCAAGGACTCATGCTACACCCTCTGTGTCCTATGGGGACTCAAGCATTGTTAAGGATCATTCTAATGGTTCTTATAAGTCCTAATACACATTCCTAGACCATTCTAAGCCTTTAGAATACTCTCTTAACCATTTTACACTTGTTAGAACCTCCAAGGACTCATGCTACACCCTCTACGTCCTATGGGGACTCAAGGATTGTTAAGGATAATTCTAATGGTTCTTATAAGTCCTAATACACGTTCCTAGACCATTCTAAGACTTTAGAATACTCTCTTAACCGTTCTACACTTTTTAGAACCTCCAAGGACTCATGCTACACCCTCTGCGTCCCTTAGGGACTGAAGCATTGTTTAGGGTCATTCTAATGGTTATTATAAGTCCTAATACACGTTCCTAGACCATTCTAAGCCTTTAGAATACTCTCTTAACCATTCTACACTTGTTAGAATCTCCAAGGACTCATGCTACACCCTCTACGTCCCATGGGGACTCAAGCATTGTTTAGGATCACTCTAATGGTCCTTATAAGTCCTAATACACATTCCTAGACCATTCTAAGACTTTAGAATACTCTCTTAATCGTTCTACACTTGTTAGAACCACCAAGGACTCATGCTACACCCTC
The DNA here is from genome assembly GCA_037953625.1 of Crotalaria pallida. NCBI lineage: Eukaryota > Viridiplantae > Streptophyta > Magnoliopsida > Fabales > Fabaceae > Crotalaria > Crotalaria pallida. The sequence goes on along the minus strand of CM075655.1, from coordinate 58,041,102 downwards.
TACGTCCCTTGGGGACTGAAGCATTGTTTAGGATCATTCTAATGGTTATTATAAGTCCTAATACACGTTCCTAGACCATTCTAAGACTTTAGAATACTCTCTTAACCGTTCTACACTTGTTAGAACCTCTAAGGACTCATGCTACACCCTCTACGTCCCTTGGGGACTGAAGCATTGTTTAGGATCATTCTAATGGTTATTATAAGTCCTAATACACATTCCTAGACCATTCTAAGCCTTTAGAATACTCTCTTAACCATTCTACACTTGTTAGAACCTCCAAGGACTCAAGCTACACCCTCTACGTCCTTTGGGGACTGAAGCATTGTTTAGGATCATTCTAATGGTTATTATAAGTCCTAATACACATTCCTAGACCATTCTAAGCCATTAGAATACTCTCTTAACCATTCTACTCTTGTTAGAACCTCAAAGGACTCATGCTACACCCTCTGTGTCCTATGGGGACTCAAGCATTGTTAAGGATCATTCTAATGGTTCTTATAAGTCCTAATACACATTCCTAGACCATTCTAAGCCTTTAGAATACTCTCTTAACCATTTTACACTTGTTAGAACCTCCAAGGACTCATGCTACACCCTCTACGTCCCTTGGGGACTGAAGCATTGTTTAGGATCATTCTAATGGTTATTATAAGTCTAATACACGTTCCTAGACCATTCTAAGCCTTTAGAATACTCTCTTAACCATTCTACACTTGTTAGAATCTCCATGGACTCATGCTACACCCTCTACGTCCCATGGGGACTCAAGCATTGTTAAGGATCATTCTAATGGTTATTATAAGTCCTAATACACATTCCTAGACCATTCTAAGCCTTTAGAATACTCTCTTAACCATTCTACACTTGTTAGAACCTCCAAGGACTCATGCTACATCCTCTACGTCCTTTGGGGACTGAAGCATTGTTTTGGATCATTCTAATGGTTATTATAAGTCCTAATACACATTCCTAGACCATTCTAAGCCTTTAGAATACTCTCTTAACCATTCTACTCTTGTTAGAACCTCCAAGGACTCATGCTACACCCTCTATGTCCTATGGGGACTCAAGCATTGTTAAGGATCATTCTAATGGTTCTTATAAGTCCTAATACACGTTCCTAGACCATTCTAAGACTTTAGAATACTCTCTTAACCATTTTACACTTGTTATAACCTCCAAGGACTCATGCTACACCCTCTACGTCCCTTGGGGACTGAAGCATTGTTTAGGATCATTCTAATGGTTATTATAAGTCCTAATACACGTTCCTAGACCATTCTAAGCCTTTAGAATACTCTCTTAACCATTCTACACTTGTTAGAATCTCCATGGACTGATGCTACACCCTCTACGTCCCATGGGGACTCAAGCATTGTTTAAGATCATTCTAATGGTTCTTATAAGTCCTAATACACATTCCTAGACCATTCTAAGCCTTTAGAAAACTCTGTTAACCATTCTACACTTGTTAGAACCTCCAAGGACTCATGCTACACCCTCTACGTCCTATGGGGACTCAAGGATTGTTAAGGATCATTCTAATGGTTCTTATAAGTCCTAATACACGTTCCTAGACCATTCTAAGACTTTAGAATACTCTCTTAACCGTTCTACACTTGTTAGAACCTCTAAGGACTCATGCTACACCCTCTACGTCCTTTGGGGACTGAAGCATTGTTTAGGATCATTCTAATGGTTATTATAAGTCCTAATACACGTTCCTAGACCATTCTAAGCCTTTAGAATACTCTCTTAACCATTCTACACTTCTTAGAACCTCCAAGGACTCATGCTACACCCTCTACGTCCCTTGGGGACTGAAGCATTGTTTAGGATCATTCCAATGGTTATTATAAGTCCTAATACACATTCCTAGACAATTCTAAGCCTTTAGAATACTCTCTTAACCATTCTACATATGTTAGAACCTCCAAGGACTCATGCTACACCCTCTACGTCCCATGGGGACTCAAGAATTGTTTAGGATTATTCTAATGGTCCTTATAAGTCCTAATACACATTCCTAGACCATTCTAAGACTTTAGAATACTCTCTTAACCGTTCTACACTTGTTAGAACCTCCAAGGACTCATGCTACACCCTCTACGTCCCTTGGGGACTGAAGCATTGTTTAGGATCATTCTAATGGTTATTATAAGTCCTAATACACGTTCCTAGACCATTCTAAGACTTTAGAATACTCTCTTAACCGTTCTACACTTGTTAGAACCTCTAAGGACTCATGCTACACCCTCTACGTCCCTTGGGGACTGAAGCATTGTTTAGGATCATTCTAATGGTTATTATAAGTCCTAATACACATTCCTAGACCATTCTAAGCCTTTAGAATACTCTCTTAACCATTCTACACTTGTTAGAACCTCCAAGGACTCAAGCTACACCCTCTACGTCCTTTGGGGACTGAAGCATTGTTTAGGATCATTCTAATGGTTATTATAAGTCCTAATACACATTCCTAGACCATTCTAAGCCTTTAGAATACTCTCTTAACCATTTTACACTTGTTAGAACCTCCAAGGACTCATGCTACACCCTCTACGTCCTATGGGGACTCAAGGATTGTTAAGGATAATTCTAATGGTTCTTATAAGTCCTAATACACGTTCCTAGACCATTCTAAGACTTTAGAATACTCTCTTAACCGTTCTACACTTTTTAGAACCTCCAAGGACTCATGCTACACCCTCTGCGTCCCTTAGGGACTGAAGCATTGTTTAGGGTCATTCTAATGGTTATTATAAGTCCTAATACACGTTCCTAGACCATTCTAAGCCTTTAGAATACTCTCTTAACCATTCTACACTTGTTAGAATCTCCAAGGACTCATGCTACACCCTCTACGTCCCATGGGGACTCAAGCATTGTTAAGGATCATTCTAATGGTTATTATAAGTCCTAATACACATTCCTAGACCATTCTAAGCCTTTAGAATACTCTCTTAACCATTCTACACTTGTTAGAACCTCCAAGGACTCATGCTACATCCTCTACGTCCCTTGGGGACTGAAGCATTGTTTAGGATCATTCTAATGGTTATTATAAGTCCTAATACACGTTCCTAGACCATTCTAAGCCTTTAGAATACTCTCTTAACCATTCTACACTTGTTAGAATCTCCATGGACTGATGCTACACCCTCTACGTCCCATGGGGACTCAAGCATTGTTTAAGATCATTCTAATGGTTCTTATAAGTCCTAATACACATTCCTAGACCATTCTAAGCCTTTAGAAAACTCTCTTAACCATTCTACACTTGTTAGAACCTCCAAGGACTCATGCTACACCCTCTACGTCCTATGGGGACTCAAGGATTGTTAAGGATCATTCTAATGGTTCTTATAAGTCCTAATACACGTTCCTAGACCATTCTAAGACTTTAGAATACTCTCTTAACCGTTCTACACTTGTTAGAACCTCTAAGGACTCATGCTACACCCTCTACGTCCTTTGGGGACTGAAGCATTGTTTAGGATCATTCTAATGGTTATTATAAGTCCTAATACACGTTCCTAGACCATTCTAAGCCTTTAGAATACTCTCTTAACCATTCTACACTTCTTAGAACCTCCAAGGACTCATGCTACACCCTCTACGTCCCTTGGGGACTGAAGCATTGTTTAGGATCATTCCAATGGTTATTATAAGTCCTAATACACATTCCTAGACAATTCTAAGCCTTTAGAATACTCTCTTAACCATTCTACATATGTTAGAACCTCCAAGGACTCATGCTACACCCTCTACGTCCCATGGGGACTCAAGAATTGTTTAGGATTATTCTAATGGTCCTTATAAGTCCTAATACACATTCCTAGACCATTCTAAGACTTTAGAATACTCTCTTAACCGTTCTACACTTGTTAGAACCTCCAAGGACTCATGCTACACCCTCTACGTCCCTTGGGGACTGAAGCATTGTTTAGGATCATTCTAATGGTTATTATAAGTCCTAATACACGTTCCTAGACCATTCTAAGACTTTAGAATACTCTCTTAACCGTTCTACACTTGTTAGAACCTCTAAGGACTCATGCTACACCCTCTACGTCCCTTGGGGACTGAAGCATTGTTTAGGATCATTCTAATGGTTATTATAAGTCCTAATACACATTCCTAGACCATTCTAAGCCTTTAGAATACTCTCTTAACCATTCTACACTTGTTAGAACCTCCAAGGACTCAAGCTACACCCTCTACGTCCTTTGGGGACTGAAGCATTGTTTAGGATCATTCTAATGGTTATTATAAGTCCTAATACACATTCCTAGACCATTCTAAGCCTTTAGAATACTCTCTTAACCATTTTACACTTGTTAGAACCTCCAAGGACTCATGCTACACCCTCTACGTCCTATGGGGACTCAAGGATTGTTAAGGATAATTCTAATGGTTCTTATAAGTCCTAATACACGTTCCTAGACCATTCTAAGACTTTAGAATACTCTCTTAACCGTTCTACACTTTTTAGAACCTCCAAGGACTCATGCTACACCCTCTGCGTCCCTTAGGGACTGAAGCATTGTTTAGGGTCATTCTAATGGTTATTATAAGTCCTAATACACGTTCCTAGACCATTCTAAGCCTTTAGAATACTCTCTTAACCATTCTACACTTGTTAGAATCTCCAAGGACTCATGCTACACCCTCTACGTCCCATGGGGACTCAAGCATTGTTTAGGATCACTCTAATGGTCCTTATAAGTCCTAATACACATTCCTAGACCATTCTAAGACTTTAGAATACTCTCTTAATCGTTCTACACTTGTTAGAACCACCAAGGACTCATGCTACACCCTCTACGTCCCTTGGGGACTGAAGCATTGTTTAGGATCATTCTAATGGTTATTATAAGTCCTAATACACGTTCCTAGACCATTCTAAGACTTTAGAATACTCTCTTAACCGTTCTACACTTGTTAGAACCTCTAAGGACTCATGCTACACCCTCTACGTCCCTTGGGGACTGAAGCATTGTTTAGGATCATTCTAATGGTTATTATAAGTCCTAATACACATTCCTAGACCATTCTAAGCCTTTAGAATACTCTCTTAACCATTCTACACTTGTTAGAACCTCCAAGGACTCAAGCTACACCCTCTACGTCCTTTGGGGACTGAAGCATTGTTTAGGATCATTCTAATGGTTATTATAAGTCCTAATACACATTCCTAGACCATTCTAAGCCATTAGAATACTCTCTTAACCATTCTACTCTTGTTAGAACCTCAAAGGACTCATGCTACACCCTCTGTGTCCTATGGGGACTCAAGCATTGTTAAGGATCATTCTAATGGTTCTTATAAGTCTTAATACACATTCCTAGACCATTCTAAGCCTTTAGAATACTCTCTTAACCATTTTACACTTGTTAGAACCTCCAAGGACTCATGCTACACCCTCTACGTCCCTTGGGGACTGAAGCATTGTTTAGGATCATTCTAATGGTTATTATAAGTCTAATACACGTTCCTAGACCATTCTAAGCCTTTAGAATACTCTCTTAACCATTCTACACTTGTTAGAATCTCCATGGACTCATGCTACACCCTCTACGTCCCATGGGGACTCAAGCATTGTTAAGGATCATTCTAATGGTTATTATAAGTCCTAATACACATTCCTAGACCATTCTAAGCCTTTAGAATACTCTCTTAACCATTCTACACTTGTTAGAACCTCCAAGGACTCATGCTACATCCTCTACGTCCTTTGGGGACTGAAGCATTGTTTTGGATCATTCTAATGGTTATTATAAGTCCTAATACACATTCCTAGACCATTCTAAGCCTTTAGAATACTCTCTTAACCATTCTACTCTTGTTAGAACCTCCAAGGACTCATGCTACACCCTCTATGTCCTATGGGGACTCAAGCATTGTTAAGGATCATTCTAATGGTTCTTATAAGTCCTAATACACGTTCCTAGACCATTCTAAGACTTTAGAATACTCTCTTAACCATTTTACACTTGTTATAACCTCCAAGGACTCATGCTACACCCTCTACGTCCCTTGGGGACTGAAGCATTGTTTAGGATCATTCTAATGGTTATTATAAGTCCTAATACACGTTCCTAGACCATTCTAAGCCTTTAGAATACTCTCTTAACCATTCTACACTTGTTAGAATCTCCATGGACTGATGCTACACCCTCTACGTCCCATGGGGACTCAAGCATTGTTTAAGATCATTCTAATGGTTCTTATAAGTCCTAATACACATTCCTAGACCATTCTAAGCCTTTAGAAAACTCTCTTAACCATTCTACACTTGTTAGAACCTCCAAGGACTCATGCTACACCCTCTACGTCCTATGGGGACTCAAGGATTGTTAAGGATCATTCTAATGGTTCCTATAAGTCCTAATACACGTTCCTAGACCATTCTAAGACTTTAGAATACTCTCTTAACCGTTCTACACTTGTTAGAACCTCTAAGGACTCATGCTACACCCTCTACGTCCTTTGGGGACTGAAGCATTGTTTAGGATCATTCTAATGGTTATTATAAGTCCTAATACACGTTCCTAGACCATTCTAAGCCTTTAGAATACTCTCTTAACCATTCTACACTTCTTAGAACCTCCAAGGACTCATGCTACACCCTCTACGTCCCTTGGGGACTGAAGCATTGTTTAGGATCATTCCAATGGTTATTATAAGTCCTAATACACATTCCTAGACAATTCTAAGCCTTTAGAATACTCTCTTAACCATTCTACATATGTTAGAACCTCCAAGGACTCATGCTACACCCTCTACGTCCCATGGGGACTCAAGAATTGTTTAGGATTATTCTAATGGTCCTTATAAGTCCTAATACACATTCCTAGACCATTCTAAGACTTTAGAATACTCTCTTAACCGTTCTACACTTGTTAGAACCTCCAAGGACTCATGCTACACCCTCTACGTCCCTTGGGGACTGAAGCATTGTTTAGGATCATTCTAATGGTTATTATAAGTCCTAATACACGTTCCTAGACCATTCTAAGACTTTAGAATACTCTCTTAACCGTTCTACACTTGTTAGAACCTCCAAGGACTCATGCTACACCCTCTACGTCCCTTGGGGACTGAAGCATTGTTTAGGATCATTCTAATGGTTATTATAAGTCCTAATACACATTCCTAGACCATTCTAAGCCTTTAGAATACTCTCTTAACCATTCTACACTTGTTAGAACCTCCAAGGACTCAAGCTACACCCTCTACGTCCTTTGGGGACTGAAGCATTGTTTAGGATCATTCTAATGGTTATTATAAGTCCTAATACACATTCCTAGACCATTCTAAGCCTTTAGAATACTCTCTTAACCATTTTACACTTGTTAGAACCTCCAAGGACTCATGCTACACCCTCTACGTCCTATGGGGACTCAAGGATTGTTAAGGATAATTCTAATGGTTCTTATAAGTCCTAATACACGTTCCTAGACCATTCTAAGACTTTAGAATACTCTCTTAACCGTTCTACACTTTTTAGAACCTCCAAGGACTCATGCTACACCCTCTGCGTCCCTTAGGGACTGAAGCATTGTTTAGGGTCATTCTAATGGTTATTATAAGTCCTAATACACGTTCCTAGACCATTCTAAGCCTTTAGAATACTCTCTTAACCATTCTACACTTGTTAGAATCTCCAAGGACTCATGCTACACCCTCTACGTCCCATGGGGACTCAAGCATTGTTAAGGATCATTCTAATGGTTATTATAAGTCCTAATACACATTCCTAGACCATTCTAAGCCTTTAGAATACTCTCTTAACCATTCTACACTTGTTAGAACCTCCAAGGACTCATGCTACATCCTCTACGTCCCTTGGGGACTGAAGCATTGTTTAGGATCATTCTAATGGTTATTATAAGTCCTAATACACGTTCCTAGACCATTCTAAGCCTTTAGAATACTCTCTTAACCATTCTACACTTGTTAGAATCTCCATGGACTGATGCTACACCCTCTACGTCCCATGGGGACTCAAGCATTGTTTAAGATCATTCTAATGGTTCTTATAAGTCCTAATACACATTCCTAGACCACTCTAAGCCTTTAGAAAACTCTCTTAACCATTCTACACTTGTTAGAACCTCCAAGGACTCATGCTACACCCTCTACGTCCTATGGGGACTCAAGGATTGTTAAGGATCATTCTAATGGTTCTTATAAGTCCTAATACACGTTCCTAGACCATTCTAAGACTTTAGAATACTCTCTTAACCGTTCTACACTTGTTAGAACCTCTAAGGACTCATGCTACACCCTCTACGTCCTTTGGGGACTGAAGCATTGTTTAGGATCATTCTAATGGTTATTATAAGTCCTAATACACGTTCCTAGACCATTCTAAGCCTTTAGAATACTCTCTTAACCATTCTACACTTCTTAGAACCTCCAAGGACTCATGCTACACCCTCTACGTCCCTTGGGGACTGAAGCATTGTTTAGGATCATTCCAATGGTTATTATAAGTCCTAATACACATTCCTAGACAATTCTAAGCCTTTAGAATACTCTCTTAACCATTCTACATATGTTAGAACCTCCAAGGACTCATGCTACACCCTCTACGTCCCATGGGGACTCAAGAATTGTTTAGGATTATTCTAATGGTCCTTATAAGTCCTAATACACATTCCTAGACCATTCTAAGACTTTAGAATACTCTCTTAACCGTTCTACACTTGTTAGAACCTCCAAGGACTCATGCTACACCCTCTACGTCCCTTGGGGACTGAAGCATTGTTTAGGATCATTCTAATGGTTATTATAAGTCCTAATACACGTTCCTAGACCATTCTAAGACTTTAGAATACTCTCTTAACCGTTCTACACTTGTTAGAACCTCTAAGGACTCATGCTACACCCTCTACGTCCCTTGGGGACTGAAGCATTGTTTAGGATCATTCTAATGGTTATTATAAGTCCTAATACACATTCCTAGACCATTCTAAGCCTTTAGAATACTCTCTTAACCATTCTACACTTGTTAGAACCTCCAAGGACTCAAGCTACACCCTCTACGTCCTTTGGGGACTGAAGCATTGTTTAGGATCATTCTAATGGTTATTATAAGTCCTAATACACATTCCTAGACCATTCTAAGCCTTTAGAATACTCTCTTAACCATTTTACACTTGTTAGAACCTCCAAGGACTCATGCTACACCCTCTACGTCCTATGGGGACTCAAGGATTGTTAAGGATAATTCTAATGGTTCTTATAAGTCCTAATACACGTTCCTAGACCATTCTAAGACTTTAGAATACTCTCTTAACCGTTCTACACTTTTTAGAACCTCCAAGGACTCATGCTACACCCTCTGCGTCCCTTAGGGACTGAAGCATTGTTTAGGGTCATTCTAATGGTTATTATAAGTCCTAATACACGTTCCTAGACCATTCTAAGCCTTTAGAATACTCTCTTAACCATTCTACACTTGTTAGAATCTCCAAGGACTCATGCTACACCCTCTACGTCCCATGGGGACTCAAGCATTGTTTAGGATCACTCTAATGGTCCTTATAAGTCCTAATACACATTCCTAGACCATTCTAAGACTTTAGAATACTCTCTTAATCGTTCTACACTTGTTAGAACCACCAAGGACTCATGCTACACCCTCTACGTCCCTTGGGGACTGAAGCATTGTTTAGGATCATTCTAATGGTTATTATAAGTCCTAATACACGTTCCTAGACCATTCTAAGACTTTAGAATACTCTCTTAACCGTTCTACACTTGTTAGAACCTCTAAGGACTCATGCTACACCCTCTACGTCCCTTGGGGACTGAAGCATTGTTTAGGATCATTCTATTGGTTATTATAAGTCCTAATACACATTCCTAGACCATTCTAAGCCTTTAGAATACTCTCTTAACCATTCTACACTTGTTAGAACCTCCAAGGACTCAAGCTACACCCTCTACGTCCTTTGGGGACTGAAGCATTGTTTAGGATCATTCTAATGGTTATTATAAGTCCTAATACACATTCCTAGACCATTCTAAGCCATTAGAATACTCTCTTAACCATTCTACTCTTGTTAGAACCTCAAAGGACTCATGCTACACCCTCTGTGTCCTATGGGGACTCAAGCATTGTTAAGGATCATTCTAATGGTTCTTATAAGTCCTAATACACATTCCTAGACCATTCTAAGCCTTTAGAATACTCTCTTAACCATTTTACACTTGTTAGAACCTCCAAGGACTCATGCTACACCCTCTACGTCCCTTGGGGACTGAAGCATTGTTTAGGATCATTCTAATGGTTATTATAAGTCTAATACACGTTCCTAGACCATTCTAAGCCTTTAGAATACTCTCTTAACCATTCTACACTTGTTAGAATCTCCATGGACTCATGCTACACCCTCTACGTCCCATGGAGACTCAAGCATTGTTAAGGATCATTCTAATGGTTATTATAAGTCCTAATACACATTCCTAGACCATTCTAAGCCTTTAGAATACTCTCTTAACCATTCTACACTTGTTAGAACCTCCAAGGACTCATGCTACATCCTCTACGTCCTTTGGGGACTGAAGCATTGTTTTGGATCATTCTAATGGTTATTATAAGTCCTAATACACATTCCTAGACCATTCTAAGCCTTTAGAATACTCTCTTAACCATTCTACTCTTGTTAGAACCTCCAAGGACTCATGCTACACCCTCTATGTCCTATGGGGACTCAAGCATTGTTAAGGATCATTCTAATGGTTCTTATAAGTCCTAATACACGTTCCTAGACCATTCTAAGACTTTAGAATACTCTCTTAACCATTTTACACTTGTTATAACCTCCAAGGACTCATGCTACACCCTCTACGTCCCTTGGGGACTGAAGCATTGTTTAGGATCATTCTAATGGTTATTATAAGTCCTAATACACGTTCCTAGACCATTCTAAGCCTTTAGAATACTCTCTTAACCATTCTACACTTGTTAGAATCTCCATGGACTGATGCTACACCCTCTACGTCCCATGGGGACTCAAGCATTGTTTAAGATCATTCTAATGGTTCTTATAAGTCCTAATACACATTCCTAGACCATTCTAAGCCTTTAGAAAACTCTCTTAACCATTCTACACTTGTTAGAACCTCCAAGCACTCATGCTACACCCTCTACGTCCTATGGGGACTCAAGGATTGTTAAGGATCATTCTAATGGTTCCTATAAGTCCTAATACACGTTCCTAGACCATTCTAAGACTTTAGAATACTCTCTTAACCGTTCTACACTTGTTAGAACCTCTAAGGACTCATGCTACACCCTCTACGTCCTTTGGGGACTGAAGCATTGTTTAGGATCATTCTAATGGTTATTATAAGTCCTAATACACGTTCCTAGACCATTCTAAGCCTTTAGAATACTCTCTTAACCATTCTACACTTCTTAGAACCTCCAAGGACTCATGCTACACCCTCTACGTCCCTTGGGGACTGAAGCATTGTTTAGGATCATTCCAATGGTTATTATAAGTCCTAATACACATTCCTAGACAATTCTAAGCCTTTAGAATACTCTCTTAACCATTCTACATATGTTAGAACCTCCAAGGACTCATGCTACACCCTCTACGTCCCATGGGGACTCAAGAATTGTTTAGGATTATTCTAATGGTCCTTATAAGTCCTAATACACATTCCTAGACCATTCTAAGACTTTAGAATACTCTCTTAACCGTTCTACACTTGTTAGAACCTCCAAGGACTCATGCTACACCCTCTACGTCCCTTGGGGACTGAAGCATTGTTTAGGATCATTCTAATGGTTATTATAAGTCCTAATACACGTTCCTAGACCATTCTAAGACTTTAGAATACTCTCTTAACCGTTCTACACTTGTTAGAACCTCTAAGGACTCATGCTACACCCTCTACGTCCCTTGGGGACTGAAGCATTGTTTAGGATCATTCTAATGGTTATTATAAGTCCTAATACACATTCCTAGACCATTCTAAGCCTTTAGAATACTCTCTTAACCATTCTACACTTGTTAGAACCTCCAAGGACTCAAGCTACACCCTCTACGTCCTTTGGGGACTGAAGCATTGTTTAGGATCATTCTAATGGTTATTATAAGTCCTAATACACATTCCTAGACCATTCTATGCCATTAGAATACTCTCTTAACCATTCTACTCTTGTTAGAACCTCCAAGGACTCATGCTACACCCTCTGTGTCCTATGGGGACTCAAGCATTGTTAAGGATCATTCTAATGGTTCTTATAAGTCCTAATACACATTCCTAGACCATTCTAAGCCTTTAGAATACTCTCTTAACCATTTTACACATGTTAGAACCTCCAAGGACTCATGCTACACCCTCTACATCCCTTGGGGACTGAAGCATTGTTTAGGATCATTCTAATGGTTATTATAAGTCCTAATACACGTTCCTAGACCATTCTAAGCCTTTAGAATACTCTCTTAACCATTCTACACTTGTTAGAATCTCCATGGACTCATGCTACACCCTCTACGTCCCATGGGGACTCAAGCATTGTTAAGGATCATTCTAATGGTTATTATAAGTCCTAATACACATTCCTAGACCATTCTAAGCCTTTAGAATACACTCTTAACCATTCTACACTTGTAAGAACATCCAAGGACTCATGCTACACCCTCTACGTCCTTTGGGGACTGAAGCATTGTTTAGGATCATTCTAATGGTTATTATAAGTCCTAATACACATTCCTAGACCATTCTAAGCCTTTAGAATACTCTCTTAACCATTCTACACTTGTTAGAACCTCCAAGGACTCATGCTACACCCTCTGTGTCCTATGGGGACTCAAGCATTGTTAAGGATCATTCTAATGGTTCTTATAAGTCCTAATACACATTCCTAGACCATTCTAAGCCTTTAGAATACTCTCTTAACCATTTTACACTTGTTAGAACCTCCAAGGACTCATGCTACACCCTCTACGTCCTATGGGGACTCAAGGATTGTTAAGGATAATTCTAATGGTTCTTATAAGTCCTAATACACGTTCCTAGACCATTCTAAGACTTTAGAATACTCTCTTAACCGTTCTACACTTTTTAGAACCTCCAAGGACTCATGCTACACCCTCTACGTCCCTTAGGGACTGAAGCATTGTTTAGGATCATTCTAATGGTTATTATAAGTCCTAATACACGTTCCTAGACCATTCTAAGACTTTAGAATACTCTCTTAACTGTTCTACACTTGTTAGAACCTCTAAGGACTCATGCTACACCCTCTACATCCCTTGGGGACTGAAGCATTGTTTAGGATCATTCTAATGGTTATTATAAGTCCTAATACACATTCCTAGACCATTCTAAGCCTTTAGAATACTCTCTTAACCATTCTACACTTGTTAGAACCTCCAAGGACTCAAGCTACACCCTCTACGTCCTTTGGGGACTCAAGCATTGTTAAGGATCATTCTAATGGTTCTTATAAGTCCTAATACACATTCCTAGACCATTCTAAGCCTTTAGAATACTCTCTTAACCATTTTACACTTGTTAGAACCTCCAAGGACTCATGCTACACCCTCTACGTCCCTTGGGGACTGAAGCATTGTTTAGGATCATTCTAATGGTTATTATAAGTCTAATACACGTTCCTAGACCATTCTAAGCCTTTAGAATACTCTCTTAACCATTCTACACTTGTTAGAATCTCCATGGACTCATGCTACACCCTCTACGTCCCTTGGGGACTCAAGCATTGTTTAGGATCATTCTAATGGTTATTATAAGTCCTAATACACGTTCCTAGACCATTCTAAGACTTTAGAATACTCTCTTAACCATTCTACACTTGTTAGAACCTCCAAGGACTCATGCTACACCCTCTACGTCCCTTGGGGACTGAAGCATTGTTTAGGATCATTCTAATGGTTATTATAAGTCCTAATACACATTCCTAGACCATTCTAAGCCTTTAGAATACTCTCTTAACCATTCTACTCTAGTTAGAACCTCCAAGGACTCAAGCTACACCCTCTACGTCCTTTGGGGACTGAAGCATTGTTTAGGATCATTCTAATGGTTATTATAAGTCCTAATACACATTCCTAGACCATTCTATGCCATTAGAATACTCTCTTTACCATTCTACTCTTGTTAGAACCTCCAAGGACTCATGCTACACCCTCTGTGTCCTATGGGGACTCAAGCATTGTTAAGGATCATTCTAATGGTTCTTATAAGTCCTAATACACATTCCTAGACCATTCTAAGCCTTTAGAATACTCTCTTAACCATTTTACACTTGTTAGAACCTCCAAGGACTCATGCTACACCCTCTACATCCCTTGGGGACTGAAGCATTGTTTAGGATCATTCTAATGGTTCTTATAAGTCCTAATACACATTCCTAGACCATTCTAAGCCTTTAGAATACTCTCTTAACCATTTTACACTTGTTAGAACCTCCAAGGACTCATGCTACACCCTCTACATCCCTTGGGGACTGAAGCATTGTTTAGGATCATTCTAATGGTTCTTATAAGTCCTAATACACGTTCCTAGACCATTCTAAGCCTTTAGAATACTCTCTTAACCATTCTACACTTGTTAGAATCTCCATGGACTCATGCTACACCCTCTACGTCCCATGGGGACTCAAGCATTGTTAAGGATCATTCTAATGGTTATTATAAGTCCTAATACACATTCCTAGACCATTCTAAGCCTTTAGAATACACTCTTAACCATTCTACACTTGTAAGAACATCCAAGGACTCATGCTACACCCTCTACGTCCTTTGGGGACTGAAGCATTGTTTAGGATCATTCTAATGGTTATTATAAGTCCTAATACACATTCCTAGACCATTCTAAGCCTTTAGAATACTCTCTTAACCATTCTACACTTGTTAGAACCTCCAAGGACTCATGCTACACCCTCTGTGTCCTATGGGGACTCAAGCATTGTTAAGGATCATTCTAATGGTTCTTATAAGTCCTAATACACATTCCTAGACCATTCTAAGCCTTTAGAATACTCTCTTAACCATTTTACACTTGTTAGAACCTCCAAGGACTCATGCTACACCCTCTACGTCCTATGGGGACTCAAGGATTGTTAAGGATAATTCTAATGGTTCTTATAAGTCCTAATACACGTTCCTAGACCATTCTAAGACTTTAGAATACTCTCTTAACCGTTCTACACTTTTTAGAACCTCCAAGGACTCATGCTACACCCTCTACGTCCCTTAGGGACTGAAGCATTGTTTAGGATCATTCTAATGGTTATTATAAGTCCTAATACACGTTCCTAGACCATTCTAAGCCTTTAGAATACTCTCTTAATCGTTCTACACTTGTTAGAACCACCAAGGACTCATGCTACACCCTCTACGTCCCTTGGGGACTGAAGCATTGTTTAGGATCATTCTAATGGTTATTATAAGTCCTAATACACGTTCCTAGACCATTCTAAGACTTTAGAATACTCTCTTAACCGTTCTACACTTGTTAGAACCTCCAAGGACTCATGCTACACCCTCTACGTCCCTTGGGGACTGAAGCATTGTTTAGGATCATTCTAATGGTTATTATAAGTCCTAATACACATTCCTAGACCATTCTAAGCCTTTAGAATACTCTCTTAACCATTCTACACTTGTTAGAACCTCCAAGGACTCAAGCTACACCCTCTACGTCCTTTGGGGACTGAAGCATTGTTTAGGATCATTCTAATGGTTATTATAAGTCCTAATACACATTCCTAGACCATTCTAAGCCTTTAGAATACTCTCTTAACCATTTTACACTTGTTAGAACCTCCAAGGACTCATGCTACACCCTCTACGTCCTATGGGGACTCAAGGATTGTTTAGGATCATTCTAATGGTTCTTATAAGTCCTAATACACGTTCCTAGACCATTCTAAGACTTTAGAATACTCTCTTAACCGTTCTACACTTTTTAGAACCTCCAAGGACTCATGCTACACCCTCTGCGTCCCTTAGGGACTGAAGCATTGTTTAGGGTCATTCTAATGGTTATTATAAGTCCTAATACACGTTCCTAGACCATTCTAAGACTTTAGAATACTCTCTTAACCATTCTACACTTGTTAGAATCTCCAAGGACTCATGCTACACCCTCTACGTCCCATGGGGACTCAAGCATTGTTAAGGATCATTCTAATGGTTATTATAAGTCCTAATACACATTCCTAGACCATTCTAAGCCTTTAGAATACTCTCTTAACCATTCTACACTTGTTAGAACCTCCAAGGACTCATGCTACATCCTCTACGTCCCTTGGGGACTGAAGCATTGTTTAGGATCATTCTAATGGTTATTATAAGTCCTAATACACGTTCCTAGACCATTCTAAGCCTTTAGAATACTCTCTTAACCATTCTACACTTGTTAGAATCTCCATGGACTGATGCTACACCCTCTACGTCCCATGGGGACTCAAGCATTGTTTAAGATCATTCTAATGGTTCTTATAAGTCCTAATACACATTCCTAGACCATTCTAAGCCTTTAGAAAACTCTCTTAACCATTCTACACTTGTTAGAACCTCCAAGGACTCATGCTACACCCTCTACGTCCCTTGGGGACTGAAGCATTGTTTAGGATCATTCTAATGGTTCTTATAAGTCCTAATACACGTTCCTAGACCATTCTAAGACTTTAGAATACTCTCTTAACCGTTCTACACTTGTTAGAACCTCTAAGGACTCATGCTACACCCTCTACGTCCTTTGGGGACTGAAGCATTGTTTAGGATCATTCTAATGGTTATTATAAGTCCTAATACACGTTCCTAGACCATTCTAAGCCTTTAGAATACTCTCTTAACCATTCTACACTTCTTAGAACCTCGAAGGACTCATGCTACACCCTCTACGTCCCTTGGGGACTGAAGCATTGTTTAGGATCATTCCAATGGTTATTATAAGTCCTAATACACATTCCTAGACAATTCTAAGCCTTTAGAATACTCTCTTAACCATTCTACATATGTTAGAACCTCCAAGGACTCATGCTACACCCTCTACGTCCCATGGGGACTCAAGAATTGTTTAGGATTATTCTAATGGTCCTTATAAGTCCTAATACACATTCCTAGACCATTCTAAGACTTTAGAATACTCTCTTAACCGTTCTACACTTGTTAGAACCTCCAAGGACTCATGCTACACCCTCTACGTCCCTTGGGGACTGAAGCATTGTTTAGGATCATTCTAATGGTTATTATAAGTCCTAATACACGTTCCTAGACCATTCTAAGACTTTAGAATACTCTCTTAACCGTTCTACACTTGTTAGAACCTCTAAGGACTCATGCTACACCCTCTACGTCCCTTGGGGACTGAAGCATTGTTTAGGATCATTCTAATGGTTATTATAAGTCCTAATACACATTCCTAGACCATTCTAAGCCTTTAGAATACTCTCTTAACCATTCTACACTTGTTAGAACCTCCAAGGACTCAAGCTACACCCTCTACGTCCTTTGGGGACTGAAGCATTGTTTAGGATCATTCTAATGGTTATTATAAGTCCTAATACACATTCCTAGACCATTCTAAGCCTTTAGAATACTCTCTTAACCATTTTACACTTGTTAGAACCTCCAAGGACTCATGCTACACCCTCTACGTCCTATGGGGACTCAAGGATTGTTAAGGATAATTCTAATGGTTCTTATAAGTCCTAATACACGTTCCTAGACCATTCTAAGACTTTAGAATACTCTCTTAACCGTTCTACACTTTTTAGAACCTCCAAGGACTCATGCTACACCCTCTGCGTCCCTTAGGGACTGAAGCATTGTTTAGGGTCATTCTAATGGTTATTATAAGTCCTAATACACGTTCCTAGACCATTCTAAGCCTTTAGAATACTCTCTTAACCATTCTACACTTGTTAGAATCTCCAAGGACTCATGCTACACCCTCTACGTCCCATGGGGACTCAAGCATTGTTTAGGATCACTCTAATGGTCCTTATAAGTCCTAATACACATTCCTAGACCATTCTAAGACTTTAGAATACTCTCTTAATCGTTCTACACTTGTTAGAACCACCAAGGACTCATGCTACACCCTCTACGTCCCTTGGGGACTGAAGCATTGTTTAGGATCATTCTAATGGTTATTATAAGTCCTAATACACGTTCCTAGACCATTCTAAGACTTTAGAATACTCTCTTAACCGTTCTACACTTGTTAGAACCTCTAAGGACTCATGCTACACCCTCTACGTCCCTTGGGGACTGAAGCATTGTTTAGGATCATTCTATTGGTTATTATAAGTCCTAATACACATTCCTAGACCATTCTAAGCCTTTAGAATACTCTCTTAACCATTCTACACTTGTTAGAACCTCCAAGGACTCAAGCTACACCCTCTACGTCCTTTGGGGACTGAAGCATTGTTTAGGATCATTCTAATGGTTATTATAAGTCCTAATACACGTTCCTAGACCATTCTAAGCCTTTAGAATACTCTCTTAACCGTTCTACACTTGTTAGAACCTCCAAGGACTCATGCTACACCCTCTACGTCCCTTGGGGACTGAAGCATTGTTTAGGATCATTCTAATGGTTATTATAAGTCCTAATACACGTTCCTAGACCATTCTAAGACTTTAGAATACTCTCTTAACCGTTCTACACTTGTTAGAACCTCCAAGGACTCATGCTACACCCTCTACGTCCCTTGGGGACTCAAGCATTGTTAAGGATCATTCTAATGGTTATTATAAGTCCTAATACACATTCCTAGACCATTCTAAGCCTTTAGAATACTCTCTTAACCATTCTACTCTAGTTAGAACCTCCAAGGACTCAAGCTACACCCTCTACGTCCTTTGGGGACTGAAGCATTGTTTAGGATCATTCTAATGGTTATTATAAGTCCTAATACACATTCCTAGACCATTCTATGCCATTAGAATACTCTCTTTACCATTCTACTCTTGTTAGAACCTCCAAGGACTCATGCTACACCCTCTGTGTCCTATGGGGACTCAAGCATTGTTAAGGATCATTCTAATGGTTCTTATAAGTCCTAATACACATTCCTAGACCATTCTAAGCCTTTAGAATACTCTCTTAACCATTTTACACTTGTTAGAACCTCCAAGGACTCATGCTACACCCTCTACATCCCTTGGGGACTGAAGCATTGTTTAGGATCATTCTAATGGTTCTTATAAGTCCTAATACACATTCCTAGACCATTCTAAGCCTTTAGAATACTCTCTTAACCATTTTACACTTGTTAGAACCTCCAAGGACTCATGCTACACCCTCTACGTCCCTTGGGGACTGAAGCATTGTTTAGGATCATTCTATTGGTTATTATAAGTCCTAATACACATTCCTAGACCATTCTAAGCCTTTAGAATACTCTCTTAACCATTCTACACTTGTTAGAACCTCCAAGGACTCAAGCTACACCCTCTACGTCCTTTGGGGACTGAAGCATTGTTTAGGATCATTCTAATGGTTATTATAAGTCCTAATACACGTTCCTAGACCATTCTAAGCCTTTAGAATACTCTCTTAACCGTTCTACACTTGTTAGAACCTCCAAGGACTCATGCTACACCCTCTACGTCCCTTGGGGACTGAAGCATTGTTTAGGATCATTCTAATGGTTATTATAAGTCCTAATACACATTCCTAGACCATTCTAAGCCTTTAGAATACTCTCTTAACCATTCTACACTTGTTAGAACCTCCAAGGACTCATGCTACACCCTCTGTGTCCTATGGGGACTCAAGCATTGTTAAGGATCATTCTAATGGTTCTTATAAGTCCTAATACACATTCCTAGACCATTCTAAGCCTTTAGAATACTCTCTTAACCATTCTACACTTGTTAGAATCTCCAAGGACTCATGCTACACCCTCTACGTCCTATGGGGACTCAAGGATTGTTAAGGATCATTCTAATGGTTCTTATAAGTCCTAATACACATTCCTAGACCATTCTAAGCCTTTAGAATACACTCTTAACCATTCTACACTTGTAAGAACATCCAAGGACTCATGCTACACCCTCTACGTCCTTTGGGGACTGAAGCATTGTTTAGGATCATTCTAATGGTTATTATAAGTCCTAATACACATTCCTAGACCATTCTAAGCCTTTAGAATACTCTCTTAACCATTCTACACTTGTTAGAACCTCCAAGGACTCATGCTACACCCTCTGTGTCCTATGGGGACTCAAGCATTGTTAAGGATCATTCTAATGGTTCTTATAAGTCCTAATACACATTCCTAGACCATTCTAAGCCTTTAGAATACTCTCTTAACCATTTTACACTTGTTAGAACCTCCAAGGACTCATGCTACACCCTCTACGTCCTATGGGGACTCAAGGATTGTTAAGGATAATTCTAATGGTTCTTATAAGTCCTAATACACGTTCCTAGACCATTCTAAGACTTTAGAATACTCTCTTAACCGTTCTACACTTTTTAGAACCTCCAAGGACTCATGCTACACCCTCTACGTCCCTTAGGGACTGAAGTATTGTTTAGGATCATTCTAATGGTTATTATAAGTCCTAATACACGTTCCTAGACCATTCTAAGACTTTAGAATACTCTCTTAACTGTTCTACACTTGTTAGAACCTCTAAGGACTCATGCTACACCCTCTACATCCCTTGGGGACTGAAGCATTGTTTAGGATCATTCTAATGGTTATTATAAGTCCTAATACACATTCCTAGACCATTCTAAGCCTTTAGAATACTCTCTTAACCATTCTACACTTGTTAGAACCTCCAAGGACTCAAGCTACACCCTCTACGTCCTTTGGGGACTCAAGCATTGTTAAGGATCATTCTAATGGTTCTTATAAGTCCTAATACACATTCCTAGACCATTCTAAGCCTTTAGAATACTCTCTTAACCATTTTACACTTGTTAGAACCTCCAAGGACTCATGCTACACCCTCTACGTCCCTTGGGGACTGAAGCATTGTTTAGGATCATTCTAATGGTTATTATAAGTCTAATACACGTTCCTAGACCATTCTAAGCCTTTAGAATACTCTCTTAACCATTCTACACTTGTTAGAATCTCCATGGACTCATGCTACACCCTCTACGTCCCTTGGGGACTCAAGCATTGTTTAGGATCATTCTAATGGTTATTATAAGTCCTAATACACGTTCCTAGACCATTCTAAGACTTTAGAATACTCTCTTAACCATTCTACACTTGTTAGAACCTCCAAGGACTCATGCTACACCCTCTACGTCCCTTGGGGACTGAAGCATTGTTTAGGATCATTCTAATGGTTATTATAAGTCCTAATACACATTCCTAGACCATTCTAAGCCTTTAGAATACTCTCTTAACCATTCTACTCTAGTTAGAACCTCCAAGGACTCAAGCTACACCCTCTACGTCCTTTGGGGACTGAAACATTGTTTAGGATCATTCTAATGGTTATTATAAGTCCTAATACACATTCCTAGACCATTCTATGCCATTAGAATACTCTCTTTACCATTCTACTCTTGTTAGAACCTCCAAGGACTCATGCTACACCCTCTGTGTCCTATGGGGACTCAAGCATTGTTAAGGATCATTCTAATGGTTCTTATAAGTCCTAATACACATTCCTAGACCATTCTAAGCCTTTAGAATACTCTCTTAACCATTTTACACTTGTTAGAACCTCCAAGGACTCATGCTACACCCTCTACATCCCTTGGGGACTGAAGCATTGTTTAGGATCATTCTAATGGTTATTATAAGTCCTAATACACGTTCCTAGACCATTCTAAGCCTTTAGAATACTCTCTTAACCATTCTACACTTGTTAGAATCTCCATGGACTCAAGCTACACCCTCTACGTCCCATGGGGACTCAAGCATTGTTAAGGATCATTCTAATGGTTATTATAAGTCCTAATACACATTCCTAGACCATTCTAAGCCTTTAGAATACACTCTTAACCATTCTACACTTGTTAGAACCTCCAAGGACTCATGCTACATCCTCTACGTCCTTTGGGGACTGAAGCATTGTTTAGGATCATTCTAATGGTTATTATAAGTCCTAATACACATTCCTAGACCATTCTAAGCCTTTAGAATACTCTCTTAACCATTCTACACTTGTTAGAACCTCCAAGGACTCATGCTACACCCTCTGTGTCCTATGGGGACTCAAGCATTGTTAAGGATCATTCTAATGGTTCTTATAAGTCCTAATACACATTCCTAGACCATTCTAAGCCTTTAGAATACTCTCTTAACCATTTTACACTTGTTAGAACCTCCAAGGACTCATGCTACACCCTCTACGTCCTATGGGGACTCAAGGATTGTTAAGGATAATTCTAATGGTTCTTATAAGTCCTAATACACGTTCCTAGACCATTCTAAGACTTTAGAATACTCTCTTAACCGTTCTACACTTTTTAGAACCTCCAAGGACTCATGCTACACCCTCTACGTCCCTTAGGGACTGAAGCATTGTTTAGGATCATTCTAATGGTTATTATAAGTCCTAATACACGTTCCTAGACCATTCTAAGCCTTTAGAATACTCTCTTAACCATTCTACACTTGTTAGAATCTCCAAGGACTCATGCTACACCCTCTACGTCCCATGGGGACTCAAGCATTGTTTAGGATCACTCTAATGGTCCTTATAAGTCCTAATACACATTCCTAGACCATTCTAAGACTTTAGAATACTCTCTTAATCGTTCTACACTTGTTAGAACCACCAAGGACTCATGCTACACCCTCTACGTCCCTTGGGGACTGAAGCATTGTTTAGGATCATTCTAATGGTTATTATAAGTCCTAATACACGTTCCTAGACCATTCTAAGACTTTAGAATACTCTCTTAACCGTTCTACACTTGTTAGAACCTCTAAGGACTCATGCTACACCCTCTACGTCCCTTGGGGACTGAAGCATTGTTTAGGATCATTCTAATGGTTATTATAAGTCCTAATACACATTCCTAGACCATTCTAAGCCTTTAGAATACTCTCTTAACCATTCTACACTTGTTAGAACCTCCAAGGACTCAAGCTACACCCTCTACGTCCTTTGGGGACTGAAGCATTGTTTAGGATCATTCTAATGGTTATTATAAGTCCTAATACACATTCCTAGACCATTCTAAGCCATTAGAATACTCTGTTAACCATTCTACTCTTGTTAGAACCTCCAAGGACTCATGCTACACCCTCTGTGTCCTATGGGGACTCAAGCATTGTTAAGGATCATTCTAATGGTTCTTATAAGTCCTAATATACATTCCTAGACCATTCTAAGCCTTTAGAATACTCTCTTAACCATTTTACACTTGTTAGAACCTCCAAGGACTCATGCTACACCCTCTACGTCCCTTGGGGACTGAAGCATTGTTTAGGATCATTCTAATGGTTATTATAAGTCTAATACACGTTCCTAGACCATTCTAAGCCTTTAGAATACTCTCTTAACCATTCTACACTTGTTAGAATCTCCATGGACTCATGCTACACCCTCTACGTCCCATGGGGACTCAAGCATTGTTAAGGATCATTCTAATGGTTATTATAAGTCCTAATACACATTCCTAGACCATTCTAAGCCTTTAGAATACTCTCTTAACCATTCTACACTTGTTAGAACCTCCAAGGACTCATGCTACACCCTCTACGTCCTTTGGGGACTGAAGCATTGTTTTGGATCTTCTAATGGTTATTATAAGTCCTAATACACATTCCTAGACCATTCTAAGCCTTTAGAATACTCTCTTAACCATTCTACTCTTGTTAGAACCTCCAAGGACTCATGCTACACCCTCTATGTCCTATGGGGACTCAAGCATTGTTAAGGATCATTCTAATGGTTCTTATAAGTCCTAATACACGTTCCTAGACCATTCTAAGACTTTAGAATACTCTCTTAACCATTTTACACTTGTTATAACCTCCAAGGACTCATGCTACACCCTCTACGTCCCTTGGGGACTGAAGCATTATTTAGGATCATTCTAATGGTTATTATAAGTCCTAATACACGTTCCTAGACCATTCTAAGCCTTTAGAATACTCTCTTAACCATTCTACACTTGTTAGAATCTCCATGGACTGATGCTACACCCTCTACGTCCCATGGGGACTCAAGCATTGTTTAAGATCATTCTAATGGTTCTTATAAGTCCTAATACACATTCCTAGACCATTCTAAGCCTTTAGAAAACTCTCTTAACCATTCTACACTTGTAAGAACCTCCAAGGACTCATGCTACACCCTCTACGTCCTATGGGGACTCAAGGATTGTTAAGGATCATTCTAATGGTTCTTATAAGTCCTAATACACGTTCCTAGACCATTCTAAGACTTTAGAATACTCTCTTAACCGTTCTACACTTGTTAGAACCTCTAAGGACTCATGCTACACCCTTTACGTCCTTTGGGGACTGAAGCATTGTTTAGGATCATTCTAATGGTTATTATAAGTCCTAATACACGTTCCAAGACCATTCTAAGCCTTTAGAATACTCTCTTAACCATTCTACACTTCTTAGAACCTCCAAGGACTCATGCTACACCCTCTACGTCCCTTGGGGACTGAAGCATTGTTTAGGATCATTCCAATGGTTATTATAAGTCCTAATACACATTCCTAGACAATTCTAAGCCTTTAGAATACTCTCTTAACCATTCTACATATGTTAGAACCTCCAAGGACTCATGCTACACCCTCTACGTCCCATGGGGACTCAAGAATTGTTTAGGATTATTCTAATGGTCCTTATAAGTCCTAATACACATTCCTAGACCATTCTAAGACTTTAGAATACTCTCTTAACCGTTCTACACTTGTTAGAACCTCCAAGGACTCATGCTACACCCTCTACGTCCCTTGGGGACTGAAGCATTGTTTAGGATCATTCTAATGGTTATTATAAGTCCTAATACACGTTCCTAGACCATTCTAAGACTTTAGAATACTCTCTTAACCGTTCTACACTTGTTAGAACCTCGAAGGACTCATGCTACACCCTCTACGTCCCTTGGGGACTGAAGCATTGTTTAGGATCATTCTAATGGTTATTATAAGTCCTAATACACATTCCTAGACCATTCTAAGCCTTTAGAATACTCTCTTAACCATTCTACACTTGTTAGAACCTCCAAGGACTCAAGCTACACCCTCTACGTCCTTTGGGGACTGAAGCATTGTTTAGGATCATTCTAATGGTTATTATAAGTCCTAATACACATTCCTAGACCATTCTATGCCATTAGAATACTCTCTTAACCATTCTACTCTTGTTAGAACCTCCAAGGACTCATGCTACACCCTCTGTGTCCTATGGGGACTCAAGCATTGTTAAGGATCATTCTAATGGTTCTTATAAGTCCTAATACACGTTCCTAGACCATTCTAAGACTTTAGAATACTCTCTTAACCATTTTACACTTGTTATAACCTCCAAGGACTCATGCTACACCCTCTACGTCCCTTGGGGACTGAAGCATTTTTAGGATCATTCTAATGGTTATTATAAGCCTAATACACGTTCCTAGACCATTCTAAGCCTTTAGAATACTCTCTTAACCATTCTACACTTGTTAGAATCTCCATGGACTGATGCTACACCCTCTACGTCCCATGGGGACTCAAGCATTGTTTAAGATCATTCTAATGGTTCTTATAAGTCCTAATACACATTCCTAGACCATTCTAAGCCTTTAGAAAACTCTCTTAACCATTCTACACTTGTTAGAACCTCCAAGGACTCATGCTACACCCTCTACGTCCTATGGGGACTCAAGGATTGTTAAGGATCATTCTAATGGTTCTTATAAGTCCTAATACACGTTCCTAGACCATTCTAAGACTTTAGAATACTCTCTTAACCGTTCTACACTTGTTAGAACCTCTAAGGACTCATGCTACACCCTCTACGTCCTTTGGGGACTGAAGCATTGTTTAGGATCATTCTAATGGTTATTATAAGTCCTAATACACGTTCCTAGACCATTCTAAGCCTTTAGAATACTCTCTTAACCATTCTACACTTCTTAGAACCTCCAAGGACTCATGCTACACCCTCTACGTCCCTTGGGGACTGAAGCATTGTTTAGGATCATTCCAATGGTTATTATAAGTCCTAATACACATTCCTAGACAATTCTAAGCCTTTAGAATACTCTCTTAACCATTCTACATATGTTAGAACCTCCAAGGACTCATGCTACACCCTCTACGTCCCATGGGGACTCAAGAATTGTTTAGGATTATTCTAATGGTCCTTATAAGTCCTAATACACATTCCTAGACCATTCTAAGACTTTAGAATACTCTCTTAACCGTTCTACACTTGTTAGAACCTCCAAGGACTCATGCTACACCCTCTACGTCCCTTGGGGACTGAAGCATTGTTTAGGATCATTCTAATGGTTATTATAAGTCCTAATACACGTTCCTAGACCATTCTAAGACTTTAGAATACTCTCTTAACCGTTCTACACTTGTTAGAACCTCTAAGGACTCATGCTACACCCTCTACGTCCCTTGGGGACTGAAGCATTGTTTAGGATCATTCTAATGGTTATTATAAGTCCTAATACACATTCCTAGACCATTCTAAGCCTTTAGAATACTCTCTTAACCATTCTACACTTGTTAGAACCTCCAAGGACTCAAGCTACACCCTCTACGTCCTTTGGGGACTGAAGCATTGTTTAGGATCATTCTAATGGTTATTATAAGTCCTTATACACATTCCTAGACCATTCTATGCCATTAGAATACTCTCTTAACCATTCTACTCTTGTTAGAACCTCCAAGGACTCATGCTACACCCTCTGTGTCCTATGGGGACTCAAGCATTGTTAAGGATCATTCTAATGGTTCTTATAAGTCCTAATACACATTCCTAGACCATTCTAAGCCTTTAGAATACTCTCTTAACCATTTTACACTTGTTAGAACCTCCAAGGACTCATGCTACACCCTCTACATCCCTTGGGGACTGAAGCATTGTTTAGGATCATTCTAATGGTTATTATAAGTCCTAATACACGTTCCTAGACCATTCTAAGCCTTTAGAATACTCTCTTAACCATTCTACACTTGTTAGAATCTCCATGGACTCATGCTACACCCTCTACGTCCCATGGGGACTCAAGCATTGTTAAGGATCATTCTAATGGTTATTATAAGTCCTAATACACATTCCTAGACCATTCTAAGCCTTTAGAATACACTCTTAACCATTCTACACTTGTTAGAATCTCCAAGGACTCATGCTACACCCTCTACGTCCTTTGGGGACTGAAGCATTGTTTAGGATCATTCTAATGGTTATTATAAGTCCAAATACACATTCCTAGACCATTCTAAGCCTTTAGAATACTCTCTTAACCATTCTACACTTGTTAGAACCTCCAAGGACTCATGCTACACCCTCTGTGTCCTATGGGGACTCAAGCATTGTTAAGGATCATTCTAATGGTTCTTATAAGTCCTAATACACATTCCTAGACCATTCTAAGCCTTTAGAATACTCTCTTAACCATTTTACACTTGTTAGAACCTCCAAGGACTCATGCTACACCCTCTACGTCCTATGGGGACTCAAGGATTGTTAAGGATAATTCTAATGGTTCTTATAAGTCCTAATACACGTTCCTAGACCATTCTAAGACTTTAGAATACTCTCTTAACCGTTCTACACTTTTTAGAACCTCCAAGGACTCATGCTACACCCTCTACGTCCCTTAGGGACTGAAGCATTGTTTAGGATCATTCTAATGGTTATTATAATTCCTAATACACGTTCCTAGACCATTCTAAGCCTTTAGAATACTCTCTTAACCATTCTACACTTGTTAGAATCTCCAAGGACTCATGCTACACCCTCTACGTCCCATGGGGACTCAAGCATTGTTTAGGATCACTCTAATGGTCCTTATAAGTCCTAATACACATTCCTAGACCATTCTAAGACTTTAGAATACTCTCTTAATCGTTCTACACTTGTTAGAACCACCAAGGACTCATGCTACACCCTCTACGTCCCTTGGGGACTGAAGCATTGTTTAGGATCATTCTAATGGTTATTATAAGTCCTAATACACGTTCCTAGACCATTCTAAGACTTTAGAATACTCTCTTAACCGTTCTACACTTGTTAGAACCTCTAAGGACTCATGCTACACCCTCTACGTCCCTTGGGGACTGAAGCATTGTTTAGGATCATTCTAATGGTTATTATAAGTCCTAATACGCATTCCTAGACCATTCTAAGCCTTTAGAATACTCTCTTAACCATTCTACACTTGTTAGAACCTCCAAGGACTCAAGCTACACCCTCTACGTCCTTTGGGGACTGAAGCATTGTTTAGGATCATTCTAATGGTTATTATAAGTCCTAATACACATTCCTAGACCATTCTAAGCCATTAGAATACTCTCTTAACCATTCTACTCTTGTTAGAACCTCCAAGGACTCATGCTACACCCTCTGTGTCCTATGGGGACTCAAGCATTGTTAAGGATCATTCTAATGGTTCTTATAAGTCCTAATATACATTCCTAGACCATTCTAAGCCTTTAGAATACTCTCTTAACCATTTTACACTTGTTAGAACCTCCAAGGACTCATGCTACACCCTCTACGTCCCTTGGGGACTGAAGCATTGTTTAGGATCATTCTAATGGTTATTATAAGTCTAATACACGTTCCTAGACCATTCTAAGCCTTTAGAATACTCTCTTAACCATTCTACACTTGTTAGAATCTCCATGGACTCATGCTACACCCTCTACGTCCCATGGGGACTCAAGCATTGTTAAGGATCATTCTAATGGTTATTATAAGTCCTAATACACATTCCTAGACCATTCTAAGCCTTTAGAATACTCTCTTAACCATTCTACACTTGTTAGAACCTCCAAGGACTCATGCTACACCCTCTACGTCCTTTGGGGACTGAAGCATTGTTTTGGATCTTCTAATGGTTATTATAAGTCCTAATACACATTCCTAGACCATTCTAAGCCTTTAGAATACTCTCTTAACCATTCTACTCTTGTTAGAACCTCCAAGGACTCATGCTACACCCTCTATGTCCTATGGGGACTCAAGCATTGTTAAGGATCATTCTAATGGTTCTTATAAGTCCTAATACACGTTCCTAGACCATTCTAAGACTTTAGAATACTCTCTTAACCATTTTACACTTGTTATAACCTCCAAGGACTCATGCTACACCCTCTACGTCCCTTGGGGACTGAAGCATTGTTTAGGATCATTCTAATGGTTATTATAAGTCCTAATACACGTTCCTAGACCATTCTAAGCCTTTAGAATACTCTCTTAACCATTCTACACTTGTTAGAATCTCCATGGACTGATGCTACACCCTCTACGTCCCATGGGGACTCAAGCATTGTTTAAGATCATTCTAATGGTTCTTATAAGTCCTAATACACATTCCTAGACCATTCTAAGCCTTTAGAAAACTCTCTTAACCATTCTACACTTGTTAGAACCTCCAAGGACTCATGCTACACCCTCTACGTCCTATGGGGACTCAAGGATTGTTAAGGATCATTCTAATGGTTCTTATAAGTCCTAATACACGTTCCTAGACCATTCTAAGACTTTAGAATACTCTCTTAACCGTTCTACACTTGTTAGAACCTCTAAGGACTCATGCTACACCCTCTACGTCCTTTGGGGACTGAAGCATTGTTTAGGATCATTCTAATGGTTATTATAAGTCCTAATACACGTTCCTAGACCATTCTAAGCCTTTAGAATACTCTCTTAACCATTCTACACTTCTTAGAACCTCCAAGGACTCATGCTACACCCTCTACGTCCCTTGGGGACTGAAGCATTGTTTAGGATCATTCCAATGGTTATTATAAGTCCTAATACACATTCCTAGACAATTCTAAGCCTTTAGAATACTCTCTTAACCATTCTACATATGTTAGAACCTCCAAGGACTCATGCTACACCCTCTACGTCCCATGGGGACTCAAGAATTGTTTAGGATTATTCTAATGGTCCTTATAAGTCCTAATACACATTCCTAGACCATTCTAAGACTTTAGAATACTCTCTTAACCGTTCTACACTTGTTAGAACCTCCAAGGACTCATGCTACACCCTCTACGTCCCTTGGGGACTGAAGCATTGTTTAGGATCATTCTAATGGTTATTATAAGTCCTAATACACGTTCCTAGACCATTCTAAGACTTTAGAATACTCTCTTAACCGTTCTACACTTGTTAGAACCTCTAAGGACTCATGCTACACCCTCTACGTCCCTTGGGGACTGAAGCATTGTTTAGGATCATTCTAATGGTTATTATAAGTCCTAATACACATTCCTAGACCATTCTAAGCCTTTAGAATACTCTCTTAACCATTCTACACTTGTTAGAACCTCCAAGGACTCAAGCTACACCCTCTACGTCCTTTGGGGACTGAAGCATTGTTTAGGATCATTCTAATGGTTATTATAAGTCCTAATACACATTCCTAGACCATTCTATGCCATTAGAATACTCTCTTAACCATTCTACTCTTGTTAGAACCTCCAAGGACTCATGCTACACCCTCTGTGTCCTATGGGGACTCAAGCATTGTTAAGGATCATTCTAATGGTTCTTATAAGTCCTAATACACATTCCTAGACCATTCTAAGCCTTTAGAATACTCTCTTAACCATTTTACACTTGTTAGAACCTCCAAGGACTCATGCTACACCCTCTACATCCCTTGGGGACTGTAGCATTGTTTAGGATCATTCTAATGGTTATTATAAGTCCTAATACACGTTCCTAGACCATTCTAAGCCTTTAGAATACTCTCTTAACCATTCTACACTTGTTAGAATCTCCATGGACTCATGCTACACCCTCTACGTCCCATGGGGACTCAAGCATTGTTAAGGATCATTCTAATGGTTATTATAAGTCCTAATACACATTCCTAGACCATTCTAAGCCTTTAGAATACACTCTTAACCATTCTACACTTGTTAGAACCTCCAAGGACTCATGCTACACCCTCTACGTCCTTTGGGGACTGAAGCATTGTTTAGGATCATTCTAATGGTTATTATAAGTCCAAATACACATTCCTAGACCATTCTAAGCCTTTAGAATACTCTCTTAACCATTCTACACTTGTTAGAACCTCCAAGGACTCATGCTACACCCTCTGTGTCCTATGGGGACTCAAGCATTGTTAAGGATCATTCTAATGGTTCTTATAAGTCCTAATACACATTCCTAGACCATTCTAAGCCTTTAGAATACTCTCTTAACCATTTTACACTTGTTAGAACCTCCAAGGACTCATGCTACACCCTCTACGTCCTATGGGGACTCAAGGATTGTTAAGGATAATTCTAATGGTTCTTATAAGTCCTAATACACGTTCCTAGACCATTCTAAGACTTTAGAATACTCTCTTAACCGTTCTACACTTTTTAGAACCTCCAAGGACTCATGCTACACCCTCTACGTCCCTTAGGGACTGAAGCATTGTTTAGGATCATTCTAATGGTTATTATAAGTCCTAATACACGTTCCTAGACCATTCTAAGCCTTTAGAATACTCTCTTAACCATTCTACACTTGTTAGAATCTCCAAGGACTCATGCTACACCCTCTACGTCCCATGGGGACTCAAGCATTGTTTAGGATCACTCTAATGGTCCTTATAAGTCCTAATACACATTCCTAGACCACTCATGCTACACCCTCTACGTCCCATGGGGACTCAAGCATTGTTTAGGATCATTCTAATGGTCCTTATAAGTCCTAATACACATTTCTAGACCATTCAAAGAATTTAGAATACTCTCTTAACCATTCTACACTTGTTAGAACCTCCAAGGACTCATGCTACACCCTCTACGTCCCATGGGGACTCAAGCATTGTTTAGGATCATTCTAATGGTCCTTATAAGTCCTAATACACATTCCTAGCCTTTAGAATACTCTCTTACCATTCTACACTTGTTAGAACCTCCAAGGACTCATGCTACACCCTCTACGTCCCTTGGGGACTCAAACATTGTTTAGGATCATTCTAATGGTTCTTATAAGTCCTAATACACATTCCTAGACCATTCTAAGCCTTTAGAATACTCTCTTAACCGTTCTACACTTGTTAGAACCTCCAAGGACTCATGCTACACCCTCTACGTCCTATGGGGACTCAAGGATTGTTAAGGATAATTCTAATGGTTCTTATAAGTCCTAATACACGTTCCTAGACCATTCTAAGACTTTAGAATACTCTCTTAACCGTTCTACACTTTTTAGAACCTCCAAGGACTCATGCTACACCCTCTACGTCCCTTAGGGACTGAAGCATTGTTTAGGATCATTCTAATGGTTATTATAAGTCCTAATACACGTTCCTAGACCATTCTAAGCCTTTAGAATACTCTCTTAACCATTCTACACATGTTACAACCTCCAAGGACTCATGTTACACCCTCTACGTCCCTTGGGGACTGAAGCATTGTTTAGGATCATTCCAATGGTTATTATAAGTCCTAATACACATTCCTAGACCATTCTAAGCCTTTAGAATACTCTCTTAACCAATCTACATATGTTAGAACCTCCAAGGACTCATGCTACACCCTCTACGTCCCTTGGGGACTGAAGCATTGTTTAGCTTCATTCTAATGGTTATTATAAGTCCTAATACACGTTCCTAGACCATTCTAAGACTTTAGAATACTCTCTTAACAGTTCTACACTTGTTAGAACCTCTAAGGACTCATGCTACACCCTCTACGTCCCTTGGGGACTGAAGCATTGTTTAGGATCATTCTAATGGTCCTTATAAGTCCTAATACACATTCCTAGCCTTTAGATTACTCTCTTACCATTCTACACTTGTTAGAACCTCCAAGGACTCATGCTACACCCTCTACGTCCCTTGGGGACTCAAACATTATTTAGAATCATTCTAATGGTTCTTATAAGTCCTAATACACATTCCTAGACCATTCTAAGCCTTTAGAATACTCTCTTAACCATTCTACACTTGTTAGAACCTCCAAGGACTCATGCTACACCCTCTACGTCCCATGGGGACTCAAGCATTGTTAAGGATCATTCTAATGGTTATTATAAGTCCTAATACACGTTCCTAGACCATTCTAAGCCTTTAGAATACTCTCTTAACCATTCTACACTTGTTAGAACCTCCAAGGACTCATGCTACACCCTCTACGTCCCATGGGGACTCAAGCATTGTTAAGGATCATTCTAATGGTTCTTATAAGTCCTAATACACATTCCTAGACCATTCTAAGCCTTTAGAATACTCTCTTAACCATTCTACACTTGTTAGAACCTCCAATGACTCATGCTACACCCTCTACGTCCTTTGGGGACTGAAGCATTGTTTAGGATCATTCTAATGGTTATTATAAGTCGTAATACACATTCCTAGACCATTCTAAGCCTTTAGAATACTCTCTTAACCATTCTACACTTGTTAGAACCTCCAATGACTGATGCTACACCCTCTACGTCCTATGGGGACTCATGGATTGTTATGGATCATTCTAATGGTTCTTATAAGTCCTAATACACATTCCTAGACCATTCTAAGCCTTTCAAATACTCTCTTAACCATTCTAAACTTGTTAGAACCTCCAAGGACTCATGCTACACCCTCTACGTCCCTTGGGGACTCAAGCATTGTTTTGGATCATTCTAATGGTTATTATAAGTCCTAATACACGTTAATAGACCATTCTAAGCCTTTCGAATACTCTCTTAACCATTCTACACTTGTTAGAACCACCAAGGACTCATGCTACACCCTCTACGTCCTTTGGGGACTGAAGCATTGTTTAGGATCATTCTAATGGTTATTATAAGTCCTAATACACATTCCTAGACCATTCTAAGCCTTTAGAATACTCTCTTAACCATTCTCCACTTGTTAGAACCTCCAAGGACTCATGCTACACCCTCTACGTCCCTTGGGGACTGAAGCATTGTTTAGGATCACTCTAATGGTTATTATAAGTCCTAATACACGTTCCTAGACCATTCTAAGCCTTTAGAATACTCTCTTAACCGTTCTACACTTGTTAGAATCTCCATGGACTCATGCTACACCCTCTACGTCCCATGGGGACTGAAGCATTGTTTAGGATCATTCTAATGGTTATTATAAGTCCTAATACACGTTCCTAGACCATTCTAAGACTTTAGAATACTCTCTTAACCATTCTACACTTGTTAGAACCTCCAAGGACTCATGCTACACCCTCTATGTCACTTGGGGACTGAAGCATTGTTTAGGATCATTCTAATGGTTATTATAAGTCCTAATACACGTTCCTAGACCATTCTAAGCCTTTAGAATACTCTCTTAACCATTCTACACTTGTTAGAACCGCCAAGGACTCATGCTACACCCTCTACATCCCTTGGGGACTGAAGCATTGTTTAGGATCATTCTAATGGTTATTATAAGTCCTAATACACGTTCCTAGACCATTCTAAGCCTTTAGAATACTCTCTTAAACATTCTACACATGTTAGAACCTCCAAGGACTCATGCTACACCCTCTACGTCCTATGGGGACTCAAGGATTGTTAAGGATCATTCTAATTGTTCTTATAAGTCCTAATACACGTTCCGAGACCATTCTAAGACTATAGAATACTCTCTTAACCGTTCTACACTTGTTAGAACCTCCAAGGACTCATGCTACACCCTCTACGTCCCTTGGGGACTGAAGCATTATGTAGGATCATTCTAATGGTTATTATAAGTCCTAATACACGTTAATAGACCATTCTAAGCCTTTAGAATACTCTCTTAACCATTCTACACTTGTTAGAACCTCCAAGGACTCATGCTACACCCTCTACGTCCTTTGGGGACTGAAGCATTGTTTAGGATCATTCTAATGGTTATTATAAGTCCTAATACACTTTCCTAGACCATTCTAAGCCTTTAGAATACTCTCTTAACCATTCTCCACTTGTTAAAACCTCCAAGGACTCATGCTACACCCTCTACGTCCCTTGGGGACTGAAGCATTGTTTAGGATCACTCTAATGGTTATTATAAGTCCTAATACACGTTCCTAGACCATTCTAAGCCTTTAGAATACTCTCTTAACCGTTCTACACTTGTTAGAATCTCCATGGACTCATGCTACACCCTCTACGTCCCATGGGGACTCAAGCATTGTTAAGGATCATTCTAATGGTTCTTATAAGTCCTAATACACATTCCTAGACCATTCTAAGCCTTTAGAATACTCTCTTAACCATTCTACACTTGTTAGAACCTCCAATGACTCATGCTACACCCTCTACGTCCTTTGGGGACTGAAGCATTGTTTAGGATCATTCTAATGGTTATTATAAGTCGTAATACACATTCCTAGACCATTCTAAGCCCTTAGAATACTCTCTTAACCATTCTACACTTGTTAGAACCTCCAATGACTGATGCTACACCCTCTACGTCCTATGGGGACTCATGGATTGTTATGGATCATTCTAATGGTTCTTATAAGTCCTAATACACATTCCTAGACCATTCTAAGCCTTTCAAATACTCTCTTAACCATTCTAAACTTGTTAGAACCTCCAAGGACTCATGCTACACCCTCTACGTCCCTTGGGGACTCAAGCATTGTTTTGGATCATTCTAATGGTTATTATAAGTCCTAATACACGTTAATAGACCATTCTAAGCCTTTCGAATACTCTCTTAACCATTCTACACTTGTTAGAACCACCAAGGACTCATGCTACACCCTCTACGTCCTTTGGGGACTGAAGCATTGTTTAGGATCATTCTAATGGTTATTATAAGTCCTAATACACATTCCTAGACCATTCTAAGCCTTTAGAATACTCTCTTAACCATTCTCCACTTGTTAGAACCTCCAAGGACTCATGCTACACCCTCTACGTCCCTTGGGGACTGAAGCATTGTTTAGGATCACTCTAATGGTTATTATAAGTCCTAATACACGTTCCTAGACCATTCTAAGCCTTTAGAATACTCTCTTAACCGTTCTACACTTGTTAGAATCTCCATGGACTCATGCTACACCCTCTACGTCCCATGGGGACTGAAGCATTGTTTAGGATCATTCTAATGGTTATTATAAGTCCTAATACACGTTCCTAGACCATTCTAAGACTTTAGAATACTCTCTTAACCATTCTACACTTGTTAGAACCTCCAAGGACTCATGCTACACCCTCTATGTCACTTGGGGACTGAAGCATTGTTTAGGATCATTCTAATGGTTATTATAAGTCCTAATACACGTTCCTAGACCATTCTAAGCCTTTAGAATACTCTCTTAACCATTCTACACTTGTTAGAACCTCCAAGGACTCATGCTACACCCTCTACATCCCTTGGGGACTGAAGCATTGTTTAGGATCATTCTAATGGTTATTATAAGTCCTAATACACGTTCCTAGACCATTCTAAGCCTTTAGAATACTCTCTTAAACATTCTACACATGTTAGAACCTCCAAGGACTCATGCTACACCCTCTACGTCCTATGGGGACTCAAGGATTGTTAAGGATCATTCTAATTGTTCTTATAAGTCCTAATACACGTTCCGAGACCATTCTAAGACTATAGAATACTCTCTTAACCGTTCTACACTTGTTAGAACCTCCAAGGACTCATGCTACACCCTCTACGTCCCTTGGGGACTGAAGCATTATGTAGGATCATTCTAATGGTTATTATAAGTCCTAATACACGTTAATAGACCATTCTAAGCCTTTAGAATACTCTCTTAACCATTCTACACTTGTTAGAACCTCCAAGGACTCATGCTACACCCTCTACGTCCTTTGGGGACTGAAGCATTGTTTAGGATCATTCTAATGGTTATTATAAGTCCTAATACACTTTCCTAGACCATTCTAAGCCTTTAGAATACTCTCTTAACCATTCTCCACTTGTTAAAACCTCCAAGGACTCATGCTACACCCTCTACGTCCCTTGGGGACTGAAGCATTGTTTAGGATCACTCTAATGGTTATTATAAGTCCTAATACACGTTCCTAGACCATTCTAAGCCTTTAGAATACTCTCTTAACCGTTCTACACTTGTTAGAATCTCCATGGACTCATGCTACACCCTCTACGTCCCATGGGGACTGAAGCATTGTTTAGGATCATTCTAATGGTTATTATAAGTCCTAATACACGTTCCTAGACCATTCTAAGACTTTAGAATACTCTCTTAACCATTCTACACTTGTTAGAACCTCAAAGGACTCATGCTACACCCTCTACGTCACTTGGGGACTGAAGCATTGTTTAGGATCATTCTAATGGTTATTATAAGTCCTAATACACGTTCCTAGACCATTCTAAGCCTTTAGAATACTCTCTTAACCATTCTACACTTGTTAGAACCTCCAAGGACTCATGCTACACCCTCTACGTCCCTTGGGGACTGAAGCATTGTTTAGGATCATTCTAATGGTTATTATAAGTCCTAATACACGTTCCTAGACCATTCTAAGCCTTTAGAATACTCTCTTAACCATTCTACACTTGTTAGAACCTCCAAGGACTCATGCTACACCCTCTACATCCCTTGGGGACTGAAGCATTGTTTAGGATCATTCTAATGGTTATTATAAGTCCTAATACACGTTCCTAGACCATTCTAAGCCTTTAGAATACTCTCTTAAACATTCTACACATGTTAGAACCTCCAAGGACTCATGCTACACCCTCTACGTCCTATGGGGACTCAAGGATTGTTAAGGATCATTCTAATTGTTCTTATAAGTCCTAATACACGTTCCGAGACCATTCTAAGACTTTAGAATACTCTCTTAACCGTTCTACACTTGTTAGAACCTCCAAGGACTCATGCTACACCCTCTACGTCCCTTGGGGACTGAAGCATTATGTAGGATCATTCTAATGGTTATTATAAGTCCTAATACACGTTAATAGACCATTCTAAGCCTTTAGAATACTCTCTTAACCATTCTACACTTGTTAGAACCTCCAAGGACTCATGCTACACCCTCTACGTCCTTTGGGGACTGAAGCATTGTTTAGGATCATTCTAATGGTTATTATAAGTCCTAATACACTTTCCTAGACCATTCTAAGCTTTTAGAATACTCTCTTAACCATTCTCCACTTGTTAGAACCTCCAAGGACTCATGCTACACCCTCTACGTCCCTTGGGGACTGAAGCATTGTTTAGGATCACTCTAATGGTTATTATAAGTCCTAATATACGTTCCTAGACCATTCTAAGCCTTTAGAATACTCTCTTAACCGTTCTACACTTGTTAGAATCTCCATGGACTCATGCTACACCCTCTACGTCCCATGGGGACTGAAGCATTGTTTAGGATCATTCTAATGGTTATTATAAGTCCTAATACACGTTCCTAGACCATTCTAAGACTTTAGAATACTCTCTTAACCATTCTACACTTGTTAGAACCTCAAAGGACTCATGCTACACCCTCTACGTCACTTGGGGACTGAAGCATTGTTTAGGATCATTCTAATGGTTATTATAAGTCCTAATACACGTTCCTAGACCATTCTAAGCCTTTAGAATACTCTCTTAACCATTCTACACTTGTTAGAACCTCCAAGGACTCATGCTACACCCTCTACGTCCCTTGGGGACTGAAGCATTGTTTAGGATCATTCTAATGGTTATTATAAGTCCTAATACACGTTCCTAGACCATTCTAAGCCTTTAGAATACTCTCTTAACCATTCTACACTTGTTAGAACCTCCAAGGAATCATGCTACACCCTCTACGTCCCTTGGGGACTGAAGCATTGTTTAGGATCATTGTAATGGTTATTATAAGTCCTAGTACACGTTCCTAGACCATTCTAAGCCTTTAGAATACTCTCTTAAACATTCTACACATGTTAGAACCTCCAAGGACTCATGCTACACCCTCTACGTCCTATGGGGACTCAAGGATTGTTAAGGATCATTCTAATTGTTCTTATTAGTCCTAATACACGTTCCGAGACCATTCTAAGACTTTAGAATACTCTCTTAACCGTTCTACACTTGTTAGAACCTCCAAGGACTCATGCTACACCCTCTACGTCCCTTGGGGACTGAAGCATTGTGTAGGATCATTCTAATGGTTATTATAAGTCCTAATACACGTTAATAGACCATTCTAAGCCTTTAGAATACTCTCTTAACCATTCTACACTTGTTAGAACCTCCAAGGACTCATGCTACACCCTCTACGTCCTTTGGGGACTGAAGCATTGTTTAGGATCATTCTAATGGTTATTATAAGTCCTAATACACATTCCTAGACCATTCTAAGCCTTTAGAATACTCTCTTAACCATTCTCCACTTGTTAGAACCTCCAAGGACTCATGCTACACCCTCTACGTCCCTTGGGGACTGAAGCATTGTTTAGGATCACTCTAATGGTTATTATAAGTCCTAATACACGTTCCTAGACCATTCTAAGCCTTTAGAATACTCTCTTAACCGTTCTACACTTGTTAGAATCTCCATGGACTCATGCTACACCCTCTACGTCCCATGGGGACTGGAGCATTGTTTAGGATCATTCTAATGGTTATTATAAGTCCTAATACACGTTCCTAGACCATTCTAAGACTTTAGAATACTCTCTTAACCATTCTACACTTGTTAGAACCTCAAAGGACTCATGCTACACCCTCTACGTCACTTGGGGACTGAAGCATTGTTTAGGATCATTCTAATGGTTATTATAAGTCCTAATACACGTTCCTAGACCATTCTAAGCCTTTAGAATACTCTCTTAACCATTCTACACTTGTTAGAACCTCCAAGGACTCATGCTACACCCTCTACGTCCTATGGGGACTCAAGGATTGTTAAGGATCATTCTAATTGTTCTTATAAGTCCTAATACACGTTCCGAGACCATTCTAAGACTTTAGATTACTCTCTTAACCGTTCTACACTTGTTAGAACCTCCAAGGACTCATGCTACACCCTCTACGTCCCTTGGGGACTGAAGCATTGTGTAGGATCATTCTAATGGTTATTATAAGTCCTAATACACGTTAATAGACCATTCTAAGCCTATAGAATACTCTCTTAACCATTCTACACTTGTTAGAACCTCCAAGGACTCATGCTACACCCTCTACGTCCTTTGGGGACTGAAGCATTGTTTAGGATCATTCTAATGGTTATTATAAGTCCTAATACACTTTCCTAGACCATTCTAAGCCTTTAGAATACTCTCTTAACCATTCTCCACTTGTTAAAACCTCCAAGGACTCATGCTACACCCTCTACGTCCCTTGGGGACTGAAGCATTGTTTAGGATCACTCTAATGGTTATTATAAGTCCTAATACACGTTCCTAGACCATTCTAAGCCTTTAGAATACTCTCTTAACCGTTCTACACTTGTTAGAATCTCCATGGACTCATGCTACACCCTCTACGTCCCATGGGGACTGAAGCATTGTTTAGGATCATTCTAATGGTTATTATAAGTCCTAATACACGTTCCTAGACCATTCTAAGACTTTAGAATACTCTCTTAACCATTCTACACTTGTTAGAACCTCAAAGGACTCATGCTACACCCTCTACGTCACTTGGGGACTGAAGCATTGTTTAGGATCATTCTAATGGTTATTATAAGTCCTAATACACGTTCCTAGACCATTCTAAGCCTTTAGAATACTCTCTTAACCATTCTACACTTGTTAGAACCTCCAAGGACTCATGCTACACCCTCTACGTCCCTTGGGGACTGAAGCATTGTTTAGGATCATTCTAATGGTTATTATAAGTCCTAATACACGTTCCTAGACCATTCTAAGCCTTTAGAATACTCTCTTAACCATTCTACACTTGTTAGAACCTCCAAGGACTCATGCTACACCCTCTACATCCCTTGGGGACTGAAGCATTGTTTAGGATCATTCTAATGGTTATTATAAGTCCTAATACACGTTCCTAGACCATTCTAAGCCTTTAGAATACTCTCTTAAACATTCTACACATGTTAGAACCTCCAAGGACTCATGCTACACCCTCTACGTCCTATGGGGACTCAAGGATTGTTAAGGATCATTCTAATTGTTCTTATAAGTCCTAATACACGTTCCGAGACCATTCTAAGACTTTAGAATACTCTCTTAACCGTTCTACACTTGTTAGAACCTCCAAGGACTCATGCTACACCCTCTACGTCCCTTGGGGACTGAAGCATTATGTAGGATCATTCTAATGGTTATTATAAGTCCTAATACACGTTAATAGACCA
Source organism: Crotalaria pallida (assembly GCA_037953625.1). Taxonomy (NCBI): domain Eukaryota; kingdom Viridiplantae; phylum Streptophyta; class Magnoliopsida; order Fabales; family Fabaceae; genus Crotalaria; species Crotalaria pallida. Next base: position 57,999,742 of record CM075655.1, on the reverse strand, counting down.
TTCTAAGCCTTTAGAATACTCTCTTAACCATTCTACACTTGTTAGAACCTCCAAGGACTCATGCTACACCCTCTACGTCCTTTGGGGACTGAAGCATTGTTTAGGATCATTCTAATGGTTATTATAAGTCCTAATACACTTTCCTAGACCATTCTAAGCTTTTAGAATACTCTCTTAACCATTCTCCACTTGTTAGAACCTCCAAGGACTCATGCTACACCCTCTACGTCCCTTGGGGACTGAAGCATTGTTTAGGATCACTCTAATGGTTATTATAAGTCCTAATATACGTTCCTAGACCATTCTAAGCCTTTAGAATACTCTCTTAACCGTTCTACACTTGTTAGAATCTCCATGGACTCATGCTACACCCTCTACGTCCCATGGGGACTGAAGCATTGTTTAGGATCATTCTAATGGTTATTATAAGTCCTAATACACGTTCCTAGACCATTCTAAGACTTTAGAATACTCTCTTAACCATTCTACACTTGTTAGAACCTCAAAGGACTCATGCTACACCCTCTACGTCACTTGGGGACTGAAGCATTGTTTAGGATCATTCTAATGGTTATTATAAGTCCTAATACACGTTCCTAGACCATTCTAAGCCTTTAGAATACTCTCTTAACCATTCTACACTTGTTAGAACCTCCAAGGACTCATGCTACACCCTCTACGTCCCTTGGGGACTGAAGCATTGTTTAGGATCATTCTAATGGTTATTATAAGTCCTAATACACGTTCCTAGACCATTCTAAGCCTTTAGAATACTCTCTTAACCATTCTACACTTGTTAGAACCTCCAAGGAATCATGCTACACCCTCTACGTCCCTTGGGGACTGAAGCATTGTTTAGGATCATTCTAATGGTTATTATAAGTCCTAGTACACGTTCCTAGACCATTCTAAGCCTTTAGAATACTCTCTTAAACATTCTACACATGTTAGAACCTCCAAGGACTCATGATACACCCTCTACGTCCTATGGGGACTCAAGGATTGTTAAGGATCATTCTAATTGTTCTTATTAGTCCTAATACACGTTCCGAGACCATTCTAAGACTTTAGAATACTCTCTTAACCGTTCTACACTTGTTAGAACCTCCAAGGACTCATGCTACACCCTCTACGTCCCTTGGGGACTGAAGCATTGTGTAGGATCATTCTAATGGTTATTATAAGTCCTAATACACGTTAATAGACCATTCTAAGCCTTTAGAATACTCTCTTAACCATTCTACACTTGTTAGAACCTCCAAGGACTCATGCTACACCCTCTACGTCCTTTGGGGACTGAAGCATTGTTTAGGATCATTCTAATGGTTATTATAAGTCCTAATACACATTCCTAGACCATTCTAAGCCTTTAGAATACTCTCTTAACCATTCTCCACTTGTTAGAACCTCCAAGGACTCATGCTACACCCTCTACGTCCCTTGGGGACTGAAGCATTGTTTAGGATCACTCTAATGGTTATTATAAGTCCTAATACACGTTCCTAGACCATTCTAAGCCTTTAGAATACTCTCTTAACCGTTCTACACTTGTTAGAATCTCCATGGACTCATGCTACACCCTCTACGTCCCATGGGGACTGGAGCATTGTTTAGGATCATTCTAATGGTTATTATAAGTCCTAATACACGTTCCTAGACCATTCTAAGACTTTAGAATACTCTCTTAACCATTCTACACTTGTTAGAACCTCAAAGGACTCATGCTACACCCTCTACGTCACTTGGGGACTGAAGCATTGTTTAGGATCATTCTAATGGTTATTATAAGTCCTAATACACGTTCCTAGACCATTCTAAGCCTTTAGAATACTCTCTTAACCATTCTACACTTGTTAGAACCTCCAAGGACTCATGCTACACCCTCTACGTCCTATGGGGACTCAAGGATTGTTAAGGATCATTCTAATTGTTCTTATAAGTCCTAATACACGTTCCGAGACCATTCTAAGACTTTAGAATACTCTCTTAACCGTTCTACACTTGTTAGAACCTCCAAGGACTCATGCTACACCCTCTACGTCCCTTGGGGACTGAAGCATTGTGTAGGATCATTCTAATGGTTATTATAAGTCCTAATACACGTTAATAGACCATTCTAAGCCTATAGAATACTCTCTTAACCATTCTACACTTGTTAGAACCTCCAAGGACTCATGCTACACCCTCTACGTCCTTTGGGGACTGAAGCATTGTTTAGGATCATTCTAATGGTTATTATAAGTAGTAATACACATTCCTAGACCATTCTAAGCCTTTAGAATACTCTCTTAACCATTCTCCACTTGTTAGAACCTCCAAGGACTCATGCTACACCCTCTACGTCCCTTGGGGACTGAAGCATTGTTTAGGATCACTCTAATGGTTATTATAAGTCCTAATACACGTTCCTAGACCATTCTAAGCCTTTAGAATACTCTCTTAACCGTTCTACACTTGTTAGAATCTCCATGGACTCATGCTACACCCTCTACGTCCCATGGGGACTGAAGCATTGTTTAGGATCATTCTAATGGTTATTATAAGTCCTAATACACGTTCCTAGACCATTCTAAGCCTTTAGAATACTCTCTTAACCATTCTACACTTGTTAGAACCTCCAAGGACTCATGCTACACCCTCTACGTCCCTTGGGGACTGAAGCAATGTTTAGGATCATTCTAATGGTTATTATAAGTCCTAATACACGTTCCTAGACCATTCTAAGCCTTTAGAATACTCTCTTAACCATTCTACACTTGTTAGAACCTCTAAGGACTCATGCTACACCCTCTACGTCCCATGGGGACTCAAGCATTGTTAAGGATCATTCTAATGGTTCTTATAAGTCCTAATACACATTCCTAGACCATTCTAAGCCTTTAGAATACTCTCTTAACCATTCTACACTTGGTAGAACCTCGATGGACTCATGCTACACCCTCTACGTCCTTTGGGGACTGAAGCATTGTTTAGGATCATTCTAATGGTTATTATAAGTCGTAATACACATTCCTAGACCATTCTAAGCCTTTAGAATACTCTCTTAACCATTCTACACTTGTTAGAACCTCCAATGACTCATGCTACACCCTCTACGTCCTATGGGGACTCAAGGATTGTTATGGATCATTCTAATGGTTCTTATAAGTCCTAATACACATTCCTAGACCATTCTATGCCTTTCAAATACTCTCTTAACCATTCTAGACTTGTTAGAACCTCCAAGGACTCATGCTACACCCTCTACGTCCCTTGGGGACTGAAGCATTGTGTAGGATCATTCTAATGGTTATTATAAGTCCTAATACACGTTCCTAGACCATTCTAAGCCTTTAGAATACTCTCTTAACCATTCTACACTTGTTAGAACCTCCAAGGACTCATGCTACACCCTCTACGTCCCTTGGGGACTGAAGCATTGTTTAGGATTATTCTAATGGTTATTATAAGTCCTAGTACACGTTCCTAGACCATTCTAAGCCTTTAGAATACTCTCTTAAACATTCTACACATGTTAGAACCTCCAAGGACTCATGCTACACCCTCTACGTCCTATGGGGACTCAAGGATTGTTAAGGATCATTCTAATTGTTCTTATAAGTCCTAATACACATTCCGAGACCATTCTAAGACTTTAGAATACTCTCTTAACCGTTCTACACTTGTTAGAACCTCCAAGGACTCATGCTACACCCTCTACGTCCCTTGGGGACTGAAGCATTGTGTAGGATCATTCTAATGGTTATTATAAGTCCTAATACACGTTAATAGACCATTCTAAGCCTTTAGAATACTCTCTTAACCATTCTACACTTGTTAGAACCTCCAAGGACTCATGCTACACCCTCTACGTCCTTTGGGGACTGAAGCATTGTTTAGGATCATTCTAATGGTTATTATAAGTCCTAATACACATTCCTAGACCATTCTAAGCCTTTAGAATACTCTCTTAACCATTCTCCACTTGTTAGAACCTCCAAGGACTCATGCTACACCCTCTACGTCCCTTGGGGACTGAAGCATTGTTTAGGATCACTCTAATGGTTATTATAAGTCCTAATACACGTTCCTAGACCATTCTAAGCCTTTAGAATACTCTCTTAACCGTTCTACACTTGTTAGAATCTCCATGGACTCATGCTACACCCTCTACGTCCCATGGGGACTGAAGCATTGTTTAGGATCATTCTAATGGTTATTATAAGTCCTAATACACGTTCCTAGACCATTCTAAGACTTTAGAATACTCTCTTAACCATTCTACACTTGTTAGAACCTCAAAGGACTCATGCTACACCCTCTACGTCACTTGGGGACTGAAGCATTGCTTAGGATCATTCTAATGGTTATTATAAGTCCTAATACACGTTCCTAGACCATTCTAAGCCTTTAGAATACTCTCTTAACCATTCTACACTTGTTAGAACCTCCAAGGACTCATGCTACACCCTCTACGTCCTATGGGGACTCAAGGATTGTTAAGGATCATTCTAATTGTTCTTATAAGTCCTAATACACGTTCCGAGACCATTCTAAGACTTTAGAATACTCTCTTAACCGTTCTACACTTGTTAGAACCTCCAAGGACTCATGCTACACCCTCTACGTCCCTTGGGGACTGAAGCATTGTGTAGGATCATTCTAATGGTTATTATAAGTCCTAATACACGTTAATAGACCATTCTAAGCCTTTAGAATACTCTCTTAACCATTCTACACTTGTTAGAACCTCCAAGGACTCATGCTACACCCTCTACGTCCTTTGGGGACTGAAGCATTGTTTAGGATCATTCTAATGGTTATTATAAGTCCTAATACACATTCCTAGACCATTCTAAGCCTTTAGAATACTCTCTTAACCATTCTCCACTTGTTAGAACCTCCAAGGACTCATGCTACACCCTCTACGTCCCTTGGGGACTGAAGCATTGTTTAGGATCACTCTAATGGTTATTATAAGTCCTAATACACGTTCCTAGACCATTCTAAGCCTTTAGAATACTCTCTTAACCGTTCTACACTTGTTAGAATCTCCATGGACTCATGCTACACCCTCTACGTCCCATGGGGACTGAAGCATTGTTTAGGATCATTCTAATGGTTATTATAAGTCCTAATACACGTTCCTAGACCATTCTAAGACTTTAGAATACTCTCTTAACCATTCTACACTTGTTAGAACCTCAAAGGACTCATGCTACACCCTCTACGTCACTTGGGGACTGAAGCATTGTTTAGGATCATTCTAATGGTTATTATAAGTCCTAATACACGTTCCTAGACCATTCTAAGCCTTTAGAATACTCTCTTAACCATTCTACACTTGTTAGAACCTCCAAGGACTCATGCTACACCCTCTACGTCCTATGGGGACTCAAGGATTGTTAAGGATCATTCTAATTGTTCTTATAAGTCCTAATACACGTTCCGAGACCATTCTAAGACTTTAGAATACTCTCTTAACCGTTCTACACTTGTTAGAACCTCCAAGGACTCATGCTACACCCTCTACGTCCCTTGGGGACTGAAGCATTGTGTAGGATCATTCTAATGGTTATTATAAGTCCTAATACACGTTAATAGACCATTCTAAGCCTTTAGAATACTCTCTTAACCATTCTACACTTGTTAGAACCTCCAAGGACTCATGCTACACCCTCTACGTCCTTTGGGGACTGAAGCATTGTTTAGGATCATTCTAATGGTTATTATAAGTCCTAATACACATTCCTAGACCATTCTAAGCCTTTAGAATACTCTCTTAACCATTCTCCACTTGTTAGAACCTCCAAGGACTCATGCTACACCCTCTACGTCCCTTGGGGACTGAAGCATTGTTTAGGATCACTCTAATGGTTATTATAAGTCCTAATACACGTTCCTAGACCATTCTAAGCCTTTAGAATACTCTCTTAACCGTTCTACACTTGTTAGAATCTCCATGGACTCATGCTACACCCTCTACGTCCCATGGGGACTGAAGCATTGTTTAGGATCATTCTAATGGTTATTATAAGTCCTAATACACGTTCCTAGACCATTCTAAGACTTTAGAATACTCTCTTAACCATTCTACACTTGTTAGAACCTCAAAGGACTCATGCTACACCCTCTACGTCACTTGGGGACTGAAGCATTGTTTAGGATCATTCTAATGGTTATTATAAGTCCTAATACACGTTCCTAGACCATTCTAAGCCTTTAGAATACTCTCTTAACCATTCTACACTTGTTAGAACCTCCAATGACTCATGCTACACCCTCTACGTCCTATGGGGACTCAAGGATTGTTAAGGATCATTCTAATTGTTCTTATAAGTCCTAATACACGTTCCGAGACCATTCTAAGACTTTAGAATACTCTCTTAACCGTTCTACACTTGTTAGAACCTCCAAGGACTCATGCTACACCCTCTACGTCCCTTGGGGACTGAAGCATTGTGTAGGATCATTCTAATGGTTATTATAAGTCCTAATACACGTTAATAGACCATTCTAAGCCTTTAGAATACTCTCTTAACCATTCTACACTTGTTAGAACCTCCAAGGACTCATGCTACACCCTCTACGTCCTTTGGGGACTGAAGCATTGTTTAGGATCATTCTAATGGTTATTATAAGTCCTAATACACATTCCTAGACCATTCTAAGCCTTTAGAATACTCTCTTAACCATTCTCCACTTGTTAGAACCTCCAAGGACTCATGCTACACCCTCTACGTCCCTTGGGGACTGAAGCATTGTTTAGGATCACTCTAATGGTTATTATAAGTCCTAATACACGTTCCTAGACCATTCTAAGCCTTTAGAATACTCTCTTAACCGTTCTACACTTGTTAGAATCTCCATGGACTCATGCTACACCCTCTACGTCCCATGGGGACTGAAGCATTGTTTAGGATCATTCTAATGGTTATTATAAGTCCTAATACACGTTCCTAGACCATTCTAAGACTTTAGAATACTCTCTTAACCATTCTACACTTGTTAGAACCTCAAAGGACTCATGCTACACCCTCTACGTCACTTGGGGACTGAAGCATTGTTTAGGATCATTCTAATGGTTATTATAAGTCCTAATACACGTTCCTAGACCATTCTAAGCCTTTAGAATACTCTCTTAACCATTCTACACTTGTTAGAACCTCCAAGGACTCATGCTACACCCTCTACGTCCTATGGGGACTCAAGGATTGTTAAGGATCATTCTAATTGTTCTTATAAGTCCTAATACACGTTCCGAGACCATTCTAAGACTTTAGAATACTCTCTTAACCGTACTACACTTGTTAGAACCTCCAAGGACTCATGCTACACCCTCTACGTCCCTTGGGGACTGAAGCATTGTGTAGGATCATTCTAATGGTTATTATAAGTCCTAATACACGTTAATAGACCATTCTAAGCCTTTAGAATACTCTCTTAACCATTCTACACTTGTTAGAACCTCCAAGGACTCATGCTACACCCTCTACGTCCTTTGGGGACTGAAGCATTGTTTAGGATCATTCTAATGGTTATTATAAGTCCTAATACACATTCCTAGACCATTCTAAGCCTTTAGAATACTCTCTTAACCATTCTCCACTTGTTAGAACCTCCAAGGACTCATGCTACACCCTCTACGTCCCTTGGGGACTGAAGCATTGTTTAGGATCACTCTAATGGTTATTATAAGTCCTAATACACGTTCCTAGACCATTCTAAGCCTTTAGAATACTCTCTTAACCGTTCTACACTTGTTACAACCTCCAAGGACTCATGCTACACCCTCTACGTCCCATGGGGACTCAAGCATTGTTAAGGATCATTCTAATGGTTCTTATAAGTCCTAATACACGTTCCTAGACCATTCTAAGACTTTAGAATACTCTCTTAACCATTCTACACTTGGTAGAACCTCAAAGGACTCATGCTACACCCTCTACGTCACTTGGGGACTGAAGCATTGTTTAGGATCATTCTAACGGTTATTATAAGTCCTAATACACGTTCCTAGACCATTCTAAGCCTTTAGAATACTCTCTTAACCATTCTACACTTGTTAGAACCTCCAAGGACTCATGCTACACCCTCTACGTCCCTTGGTGACTGAAGCATTGTTTAGGATCATTCTAATGGTTCTTATAAGTCCTAATACACATTCCTAGACCGTTCTATGCCTTTAGAATACTCTCTTAAACATTCTAAACTTGTTAGAACCTCCAAGGACTCATGCTACACCCTCTACGTCCCTTGGGGACTCAAGGATTGTTAAGGATCATTCTAATGGTTATTATAAGTCCTAATACACGTTAATAGACCATTCTAAGCCTTTAGAATACTCTCTTAACCATTCTACACTTGTTAGAACATCCAAGGACTCATGCTACACCCTCTACGTCCTTTGGGGACTGAAGCATTGTTTAGGATCATTCTAATGGTTATTATAAGTCCTAATACACATTCCTAGACCATTCTAAGCCTTTAGAATACTCTCTTAACCATTCTCCACTTGTTAGAACCTCCAAGGACTCATGCTACACCCTCTACGTCCCTTGGGGACTGAAGCATTGTTTAGGATCACTCTAATGGTTATTATAAGTCCTAATACACGTTCCTAGACCATTCTAAGCCTTTAGAATACTCTCTTAACCGTTCTACACTTGTTAGAATCTCCATGGACTCATGCTACACCCTCTACGTCCCATGGGGACTGAAGCATTGTTTAGGATCATTCTAATGGTTATTATAAGTCCTAATACACGTTCCTAGACCATTCTAAGACTTTAGAATACTCTCTTAACCATTCTACACTTGTTAGAACCTCAAAGGACTCATGCTACACCCTCTACGTCACTTGGGGACTGAAGCATTGTTTAGGATCATTCTAATGGTTATTATAAGTCCTAATACACGTTCCTAGACCATTCTAAGCCTTTAGAATACTCTCTTAACCATTCTACACTTGTTAGAACCACCAAGGACTCATGCTACACCCTCTACGTCCCTTGGGGACTGAAGCATTGTTTAGGATCATTCTAATGGTTATTATAAGTCCTAATACACGTTCCTAGACCATTCTAAGCCTTTAGAATACTCTCTTAAACATTCTACACATGTTAGAACCTCCAAGGACTCATGCTACACCCTCTACGTCCTATGGGGACTCAAGGATTGTTAAGGATCATTCTAATTGTTCTTATAAGTCCTAATACACGTTCCGAGACCATTCTAAGACTTTAGAATACTCTCTTAACCGTTCTACACTTGTTAGAACCTCCAAGGACTCATGCTACACCCTCTACGTCCCTTGGGGACTGAAGCATTGTGTAGGATCATTCTAATGGTTATTATAAGTCCTAATACACGTTAATAGACCATTCTAAGCCTTTAGAATACTCTCTTAACCATTCTACACTTGTTAGAACCTCCAAGGACTCATGCTACACCCTCTACGTTCTTTGGGGACTGAAGCATTGTTTAGGATCATTCTAATGGTTATTATAAGTCCTAATACACATTCCTAGACCATTCTAAGCCTTTAGAATACTCTCTTAACCATTCTCCACTTGTTAGAACCTCCAAGGACTCATGCTACACCCTGTACGTCCCTTGGGGACTGAAGCATTGTTTAGGATCACTCTAATGGTTATTATAAGTCCTAATACACGTTCCTAGACCATTCTAAGCCTTTAGAATACTCTCTTAACCGTTCTACACTTGTTAGAATCTCCATGGACTCATGCTACACCCTCTACGTCCCATGGGGACTGAAGCATTGTTTAGGATCATTCTAATGGTTATTATAAGTCCTAATACACGTTCCTAGACCATTCTAAGACTTTAGAATACTCTCTTAACCATTCTACACTTGTTAGAACCTCAAAGGACTCATGCTACACCCTCTACGTCACTTGGGGACTGAAGCATTGTTTAGGATCATTCTAACGGTTATTATAAGTCCTAATACACGTTCCTAGACCATTCTAAGCCTTTAGAATACTCTCTTTACCATTCTACACTTGTTAGAACCTCCAAGGACTCATGCTACACCCTCTACGTCCCTTGGGGACTGAAGCATTGTTTTGGATCATTCTAATGGTTCTTATAAGTCCTAATACACATTCCTAGACCATTCTATGCCTTTAGAATACTCTCTTAAACATTCTAAACTTGTTAGAACCTCCAAGGACTCATGCTACACCCTCTACGTCCCTTGGGGACTCAAGGATTGTTAAGGATCATTCTAATGGTTATTATAAGTCCTAATACACGTTAATAGACCATTCTAAGCCTTTAGAATACTCTCTTAACCATTCTACACTTGTTAGAACATCCAAGGACTCATGCTACACCCTCTACGTCCTTTGGGGACTGAAGCATTGTTTAGGATCATTCTAATGGTTATTATAAGTCCTAATACACATTCCTAGACCATTCTAAGCCTTTAGAATACTCTCTTAACCATTCTCCACTTGTTAGAACCTCCAAGGACTCATGCTACACCCTCTACGTCCCTTGGGGACTGAAGCATTGTTTAGGATCACTCTAATGGTTATTATAAGTCCTAATACACGTTCCTAGACCATTCTAAGCCTTTAGAATACTCTCTTAACCATTCTACACTTGTTAGAATCTCCATGGACTCATGCTACACCCTCTACGTCCCATGGGGACTGAAGCATTGTTTAGGATAATTCTAATGGTTATTATAAGTCCTAATACACGTTCCTAGACCATTCTAAGACTTTAGAATACTCTCTTAACCATTCTACACTTGTTAGAACCTCAAAGGACTCATGCTACACCCTCTACGTCACTTGGGGACTGAAGTATTGTTTAGGATCATTCTAATGGTTATTATAAGTCCTAATACACGTTCCTAGACCATTCTAAGCCTTTAGAATACTCTCTTAACCATTCTACACTTGTTAGAACCACCAAGGACTCATGCTACACCCTCTACGTCCCTTGGGGACTGAAGCATTGTTTAGGATCATTCTAATGGTTATTATAAGTCCTAATACACGTTCCTAGACCATTCTAAGCCTTTAGAATACTCTCTTAAACATTCTACACATGTTAGAACCTCCAAGGACTCATGCTACACCCTCTACGTCCTATGGGGACTCAAGGATTGTTAAGGATCATTCTAATTGTTCTTATAAGTCCTAATACACGTTCCGAGACCATTCTAAGACTTTAGAATACTCTCTTAACCGTTCTACACTTGTTAGAACCTCCAAGGACTCATGCTACACCCTCTACGTCCCTTGGGGACTGAAGCATTGTGTAGGATCATTCTAATGGTTATTATAAGTCCTAATACACGTTAATAGACCATTCTAAGCCTTTAGAATACTCTCTTAACCATTCTACACTTGTTAGAACCTCCAAGGACTCATGCTACACCCTCTACGTCCTTTGGGGACTGAAGCATTGTTTAGGATCATTCTAATGGTTATTATAAGTCCTAATACACATTCCTAGACCATTCTAAGCCTTTAGAATACTCTCTTAACCATTCTCCACTTGTTAGAACCTCCAAGGACTCATGCTACACCCTGTACGTCCCTTGGGGACTGAAGCATTGTTTAGGATCACTCTAATGGTTATTATAAGTCCTAATACACGTTCCTAGACCATTCTAAGCCTTTAGAATACTCTCTTAACCGTTCTACACTTGTTAGAATCTCCATGGACTCATGCTACACCCTCTACGTCCCATGGGGACTGAAGCATTGTTTAGGATCATTCTAATGGTTATTATAAGTCCTAATACACGTTCCTAGACCTTTCTAAGACTTTAGAATACTCTCTTAACCATTCTACACTTGTTAGAACCTCAAAGGACTCATGCTACACCCTCTACGTCACTTGGGGACTGAAGCATTGTTTAGGATCATTCTAATGGTTATTATAAGTCCTAATACACGTTCCTAGACCATTCTAAGCCTTTAGAATACTCTCTTAACCATTCTACACTTGTTAGAACCTCCAAGGACTCATGCTACACCCTCTACGTCCCTTGGGGACTGAAGCATTGTTTAGGATCATTCTAATGGTTATTATAAGTCCTAATACACGTTCCTAGACCATTCTAAGCCTTTAGAATACTCTCTTAAACATTCTACACATGTTAGAACCTCCAAGGACTCATGCTACACCCTCTACGTCCTATGGGGACTCAAGGATTGTTAAGGATCATTCTAATTGTTCTTATAAGTCCTAATACACGTTCCGAGACCATTCTAAGACTTTAGAATACTCTCTTAACCATTCAACACTTGTTAGAACCTCCAAGGACTCATGCTACACCCTCTACGTCCCTTGGGGACTGAAGCATTGTGTAGGATCATTCTAATGGTTATTATAAGTCCTAATACACGTTAATAGACCATTCTAAGCCTTTAGAATACTCTCTTAACCATTCTACACTTGTTAGAACCTCCAAGGACTCATGCTACACCCTCTACGTCCTTTGGGGACTGAAGCATTGTTTAGGATCATTCTAATGGTTATTATAAGTCCTAATACACATTCCTAGACCATTCTAAGCCTTTAGAATACTCTCTTAACCATTCTCCACTTGTTAGAACCTCCAAGGACTCATGCTACACCCTGTACGTCCCTTGGGGACTGAAGCATTGTTTAGGATCACTCTAATGGTTATTATAAGTCCTAATACACGTTCCTAGACCATTCTAAGCCTTTAGAATACTCTCTTAACCGTTCTACACTTGTTAGAATCTCCATGGACTCATGCTACACCCTCTACGTCCCATGGGGACTGAAGCATTGTTTAGGATCATTCTAATGGTTATTATAAGTCCTAATACACGTTCCTAGACCATTCTAAGACTTTAGAATACTCTCTTAACCATTCTACACTTGTTAGAACCTCAAAGGACTCATGCTACACCCTCTACGTCACTTGGGGACTGAAGCATTGTTTAGGATCATTCTAATGGTTATTATAAGTCCTAATACACGTTCCTAGACCATTCTAAGCCTTTAGAATACTCTCTTAACCATTCTACACTTGTTAGAACCTCCAAGGACTCATGCTACACCCTCTACGTCCCTTGGGGACTGAAGCATTGTTTAGGATCATTCTAATGGTTATTATAAGTCCTAATACACGTTCCTAGACCATTCTAAGCCTTTAGAATACTCTCTTAAACATTCTACACATGTTAGAACCTCCAAGGACTCATGCTACACCCTCTACGTCCTATGGGGACTCAAGGATTGTTAAGGATCATTCTAATTGTTCTTATAAGTCCTAATACACGTTCCGAGACCATTCTAAGACTTTAGAATACTCTCTTAACCGTTCTACACTTGTTAGAACCTCCAAGGACTCATGCTACACCCTCTACGTCCCTTGGGGACTGAAGCATTGTGTAGGATCATTCTAATGGTTATTATAAGTCCTAATACACGTTAATAGACCATTCTAAGCCTTTAGAATACTCTCTTAACCATTCTACACTTGTTAGAACCTCCAAGGACTCATGCTACACCCTTTACGTCCTTTGGGGACTGAAGCATTGTTTAGGATCATTCTAATGGTTATTATAAGTCCTAATACACATTCCTAGACCATTCTAAGCCTTTAGAATACTCTCTTAACCATTCTCCACTTGTTAGAACCTCAAAGGACTCATGCTATACCCTCTACGTCACTTGGGGACTGAAGCATTGTTTAGGATCATTCTAATCGTTATTATAAGTCCTAATACACGTTCCTAGACCATTCTAAGCCTTTAGAATACTCTCTTAACCATTCTACACTTGTTAGAACCTCCAAGGACTCATGCTACACCCTCTACGTCCCTTGGGGACTGAAGCATTGTTTAGGATCATTCTAATGGTTATTATAAGTCCTAATACACGTTCCTAGACCATTCTATGCCTTTAGAATACTCTCTTAAACATTCTACACATGTTAGAACCTCCAAGGACTCATGCTACACCCTCTACGTCCTATGGGGACTCAAGGATTGTTAAGGATCATTCTAATGGTTCTTATAAGTCCTAATACACGTTCCGAGACCATTCTAAGACTTTAGAATACTCTCTTAACCGTTCTACACTTGTTAGAACCTCCAAGGACTCATGCTACACCCTCTACGTCCCTTGGGGACTCAAGCATTGTTTTGGGTCATTCTAATGGTTATTATAAGTCCTAATACACGTTAATAGACCATTCTAAGCCTTTAGAATACTCTCTTAACCATTCTACACTTGTTAGAACCTCAAAGGACTCATGCTACACCCTCTACGTCACTTGGGGACTGAAGCATTGTTTAGGATCATTCTAATGGTTATTATAAGTCCTAATACACGTTCCTAGACCATTCTAAGCCTTTAGAATACTCTCTTAACCATTCTACACTTGTTAGAACCTCCAAGGACTCATGCTACACCCTCTACGTCCCTTGGGGACTGAAGCATTGTTTAGGATCATTCTAATGGTTATTATAAGTCCTAATACACGTTCCTAGACCATTCTATGCCTTTAGAATACTCTCTTAAACATTCTACACATGTTAGAACCTCCAAGGACTCATGCTACACCCTCTACGTCCTATGGGGACTCAAGGATTGTTAAGGATCACTCTAATGGTTCTTATAAGTCCTAATACACGTTCCGAGACCATTCTAAGACTTTAGAATACTCTCTTAACCGTTCTACACTTGTTAGAACCTCCAAGGACTCATGCTACACCCTCTACGTCCCTTGGGGACTCAAGCATTGTTTTGGATCATTCTAATGGTTATTATAAGTCCTAATACACGTTAATAGACCATTCTAAGCCTTTAGAATACTCTCTTAACCATGCTACACTTGTTAGAACCTCCAAGGACTCATGCTACACCCTCTACGTCCTTTGGGGACTGAAGCATTGTTTAGGATCATTCTAATGGTTATTATAAGTCCTAATACACATTCCTAGACCATTCTAAGCCTTTAGAATACTCTCTTAACCATTCTCCACTTGTTAGAACCTCCAAGGACTCATGCTACACCCTCTACGTCCCTTGGGGACTGAAGCATTGTTTAGGATCACTCTAATGGTTATTATAAGTCCTAATACACGTTCCTAGACCATTCTAAGCCTTTAGAATACTCTCTTAACCGTTCTACACTTGTTAGAATCTCCATGGACTCATGCTACACCCTCTACGTCCCATGGGGACTGAAGCATTGTTTAGGATCATTCTAATGGTTATTATAAGTCCTAATACACGTTCCTAGACCATTCTAAGACTTTAGAATACTCTTTTAACCATTCTACACTTGTTAGAACCTCAAAGGACTCATGCTACACCCTCTACGTCACTTGGGGACTGAAGCATTGTTTAGGATCATTCTAATGGTTATTATAAGTCCTAATACACGTTCCTAGACCATTCTAAGCCTTTAGAATACTCTCTTAACCATTCTACACTTGTTAGAACCTCCAAGGACTCATGCTACACCCTCTACGTCCCTTGGGGACTGAAGCATTGTTTAGGATCATTCTAATGGTTATTATAAGTCCTAATACACGTTCCTAGACCATTCTATGCCTTTAGAATACTCTCTTAAACATTCTACACATGTTAGAACCTCCAAGGACTCATGCTACACCCTCTACGTCCTATGGGGACTCAAGGATTGTTAAGGATCATTCTAATGGTTCTTATAAGTCCTAATACACGTTCCGAGACCATTCTAAGACTTTAGAATACTCTCTTAACCGTTCTACACTTGTTAGAACCTCCAAGGACTCATGCTACACCCTCTACGTCCCTTGGGGACTCAAGCATTGTTTTGGATCATTCTAATGGTTATTATAAGTCCTAATACACGTTAATAGACCATTCTAAGCCTTTAGAATACTCTCTTAACCATTCTACACTTGTTAGAACCTCCAAGGACTCATGCTACACCCTCTACGTCCTTTGGGGACTGAAGCATTGTTTAGGATCATTCTAATGGTTATTATAAGTCCTAATACACATTCCTAGACCATTCTAAGCCTTTAGAATACTCTCTTAACCATTCTCCACTTGTTAGAACCTCCAAGGACTCATGCTACACCCTCTACGTCCCTTGGGGACTGAAGCATTGTTTAGGATCACTCTAATGGTTATTATAAGTCCTAATACACGTTCCTAGACCATTCTAAGCCTTTAGAATACTCTCTTAACCATTCTACACTTGTTAGAATCTCCATGGACTCATGCTACACCCTCTACGTCCCATGGGGACTGAAGCATTGTTTAGGATCATTCTAATGGTTATTATAAGACCTAATACACGTTCCTAGACCATTCTAAGACTTTAGAATACTCTCTTAACCATTCTACACTTGTTAGAACCTCAAAGGACTCATGCTACACCCTCTACGTCACTTGGGGACTGAAGCATTGTTTAGGATCATTCTAATGGTTATTATAAGTCCTAATACACGTTCCTAGACCATTCTAAGCCTTTAGAATACTCTCTTAACCATTCTACACTTGTTAGAACCTCCAAGGACTCATGCTACACCCTCTACGTCCCTTGGGGACTGAAGCATTGTTTAGGATCATTCTAATGGTTATTATAAGTCCTAATACACGTTCCTAGACCATTCTATGCCTTTAGAATACTCTCTTAAACATTCTACACATGTTAGAACCTCCAAGGACTCATGGTACACCCTCTACGTCCCTTGGGGACTCAAGCATTGTTTAGGATCATTCTACTAGTTATTATAAGTCCTATTACACATTCCTAGACCATTCTAAACCTTTAGAATACTTTCTTAACCATTCTACACTTGTTAGAAACTCCATGGACTCATGCTACACCCTCTACGTCACTTGGGGACTGAAGCATTGTTTAGGATCATTCTAATGGTTATTATAAGTCCTAATACACGTTCCTAGACCATTCTAAGCCTTTAGAATACTCTCTTAACCATTCTACACTTGTTAGAACCTCCAAGGACACATGCTACACCCTCTACGTCCCTTGGGGACTGAAGCATTGTTTAGGATCATTCTAATGGTTATTATAAGTCCTAATACACGTTCCTAGACCATTCTATGCCTTTAGAATACTCTCTTAAACATTCTACACATGTTAGAACCTCCAAGGACTCATGCTACACCCTCTACGTCCTATGGGGACTCAAGGATTGTTAAGGATCATTCTAATGGTTCTTATAAGTCCTAATACACGTTCCGAGACCATTCTAAGACTTTAGAATACTCTCTTAACCGTTCTACACTTGTTAGAACCTCCAAGGACTCATGCTACACCCTCTACGTCCCTTGGGGACTCAAGCATTGTTTTGGATCATTCTAATGGTTATTATAAGTCCTAATACACGTTAATAGACCATTCTAAGCCTTTAGAATACTCTCTTAACCATTCTACACTTGTTAGAACCTCCAAGGACTCATGCTACACCCTCTAAGTCCTTTGGGGACTGAAGCATTGTTTAGGATCATTCTAATGGTTATTATAAGTCCTAATACACATTCCTAGACCATTCTAAGCCTTTAGAATACTCTCTTAACCATTCTCCACTTGTTAGAACCTCCAAGGACTCATGCTACACCCTCTACGTCCCTTGGGGACTGAAGCATTGTTTAGGATCACTCTAATGGTTATTATAAGTCCTAATACACGTTCCTAGACCATTCTAAGCCTTTAGAATACTCTCTTAACCGTTCTACACTTGTTAGAATCTCCATGGACTCATGCTACACCCTCTACGTCCCATGGGGACTGAAGCATTGTTTAGGATCATTCTAATGGTTATTATAAGTCCTAATACACGTTCCTAGACCATTCTAAGACTTTAGAATACTCTCTTAACCATTCTACACTTGTTAGAACCTCAAAGGACTCATGCTACACCCTCTACGTCACTTGGGGACTGAAGCATTGTTTAGGATCATTCTAATGGTTATTATAAGTCCTAATACACGTTCCTAGACCATTCTAAGCCTTTAGAATACTCTCTTAACCATTCTACACTTGTTAGAACCTCCAAGGACTCATGCTACACCCTCTACGTCCCTTGGGGACTGAAGCATTGTTTAGGATCATTCTAATGGTTATTATAAGTCCTAATACACGTTCCTAGACCATTCTATGCCTTTAGAATACTCTCTTAAACATTCTACACATGTTAGAACCTCCAAGGACTCATGCTACACCCTCTACGTCCTATGGGGACTCAAGGATTGTTAAGGATCATTCTAATGGTTCTTATAAGTCCTAATACACGTTCCGAGACCATTCTAAGACTTTAGAATACTCTCTTAACCGTTCTACACTTGTTAGAACCTCCAAGGACTCATGCTACACCCTCTACGTCCCTTGGGGACTCAAGCATTGTTTTGGATCATTCTAATGGTTATTATAAGTCCTAATACACGTTAATAGACCATTCTAAGCCTTTAGAATACTCTCTTAACCATTCTACACTTGTTAGAACCTCCAAGGACTCATGCTACACCCTCTACGTCCTTTGGGGACTGAAGCATTGTTTAGGATCATTCTAATGGTTATTATAAGTCCTAATACACATTCCTAGACCATTCTAAGCCTTTAGAATACTCTCTTAACCATTCTCCACTTGTTAGAACCTCCAAGGACTCATGCTACACCCTCTACGTCCCTTGGGGACTGAAGCATTGTTTAGGATCACTCTAATGGTTATTATAAGTCCTAATACACGTTCCTAGACCATTCTAAGCCTTTAGAATACTCTCTTAACCATTCTACACTTGTTAGAATCTCCATGGACTCATGCTACACCCTCTACGTCCCATGGGGACTGAAGCATTGTTTAGGATCATTCTAATGGTTATTATAAGACCTAATACACGTTCCTAGACCATTCTAAGACTTTAGAATACTCTCTTAACCATTCTACACTTGTTAGAACCTCAAAGGACTCATGCTACACCCTCTACGTCACTTGGGGACTGAAGCATTGTTTAGGATCATTCTAATGGTTATTATAAGTCCTAATACACGTTCCTAGACCATTCTAAGCCTTTAGAATACTCTCTTAACCATTCTACACTTGTTAGAACCACCAAGGACTCATGCTACACCCTCTACGTCCCTTGGGGACTGAAGCATTGTTTAGGATCATTCTAATGGTTATTATAAGTCCTAATACACGTTCCTAGACCATTCTATGCCTTTAGAATACTCTCTTAAACATTCTACACATGTTAGAACCTCCAAGGACTCATGCTACACCCTCTACGTCCTATGGGGACTCAAGGATTGTTAAGGATCATTCTAATGGTTCTTATAAGTCCTAATACACGTTCCGAGACCATTCTAAGACTTTAGAATACTCTCTTAACCGTTCTACACTTGTTAGAACCTCCAAGGACTCATGCTACACCCTCTACGTCCCTTGGGGACTCAAGCATTGTTTTGGATCATTCTAATGGTTATTATAAGTCCTAATACACGTTAATAGACCATTCTAAGCCTTTAGAATACTCTCTTAACCATTCTACACTTGTTAGAACCTCCAAGGACTCATGCTACACCCTCTACGTCCTTTGGGGACTGAAGCATTGTTTAGGATCATTCTAATGGTTATTATAAGTCCTAATACACATTCCTAGACCATTCTAAGCCTTTAGAATACTCTCTTAACCATTCTACACTTGTTAGAACCTCCAAGGACTCATGCTACACCCTCTACGTCCCTTGGGGACTGAAGCATTGTTTAGGATCACTCTAATGGTTATTATAAGTCCTAATACACGTTCCTAGACCATTCTAAGCCTTTAGAATACTCTCTTAACCGTTCTACACTTGTTAGAATCTCCATGGACTCATGCTACACCCTCTACGTCCCATGGGGACTGAAGCATTGTTTAGGATCATTCTAATGGTTATTATAAGTCCTAATACACGTTCCTAGACCATTCTAAGACTTTAGAATACTCTCTTAACCATTCTACACTTGTTAGAACCTCAAAGGACTCATGCTACACCCTCTACGTCACTTGGGGACTGAAGCATTGTTTAGGATCATTCTAATGGTTATTATAAGTCCTAATACACGTTCCTAGACCATTCTAAGCCTTTAGAATACTCTCTTAACCATTCTACACTTGTTAGAACCTCCAAGGACTCATGCTACACCCTCTACGTCCCTTGGGGACTGTAGCATTGTTTAGGATCATTCTAATGGTTATTATAAGTCCTAATACACGTTCCTAGACCATTCTAAGCCTTTAGAATACTCTCTTAAACATTCTACACATGTTAAAACCTCCAAGGACTCATGCTACACCCTCTACGTCCTATGGGGACTCAAGGATTGTTAAGGATCATTCTAATGGTTATTATAAGTCCTAATACACGTTCCTAGACCATTCTAAGACTTTAGAATACTCTCTTAACCGTTCTACACTTGTTAGAACCTCCAAGGAATCATGCTACACCCTCTACGTCCCTTGGGGACTGAAGCATTGTTTAGGATCATTCTAATGGTTATTATAAGTCCTAATACACGTTCCTAGACCATTCTAAGACTTTAGAATACTCTCTTAACCGTTCTACACTTGTTAGAACCTCTAAGGACTCATGCTACACCCTCTACGTCCCTTGGGGACTGAAGCATTGTTTAGGATCATTCTAATGGTTTTTATAAGTCCTAATACACATTCCTAGACCATTCTAAGCCTTTGGAATACTCTTTTAACCATTCTACACTTGTTAGAACCTCCAAGGACTCATGCTACACCCTCTACGTCCCATGGGGACTCAAGCATTGTTTAGGATCATTCTAATGGTTATGATAAGTCCTAATACACATTCCTAGACCATTCTAAGCCTTTAGAATACTCTCTTAACCATTCTACACTTGTTAGAACCTCCAACGACTCATGCTACACCCTCTACGTCCTATGGGGACTCAAGGATTGTTAAGGATCATTCTAATGGTTCTTATAAGTCCTAATACACATTCCTAGACCATTCTAAGCCTTTAAAATACTCTCTTAACCGTTCTACACTTGTTAGAACCTCCAAGGACTCATGCTACACCCTCTACGTCCCTTGCGGACTGAAGCATTGTTTAGGATCATTCTAATGGTTATTATAATTCCTAATACACATTCCTAGACCATTCTAAGACTTTAGAATACTCTCTTAACCGTTCTACAATTGTTAGAACCTCTAAGGACTCATGCTACACCCTCTACGTCCCTTGGGGACTGAAGCATTGTTTAGGATCATTCTAATGGTTATTATAAGTCCTAATACACATTCCTAGACCATTCTAAGCCTTTAGAATACTCTCTTAACCATTCTACACTTGTTAGAACCTCCAAGGACTCATGCTACACCCTCTACGTCCCTTGGGGACTGAAGCATTGTTTAGGATCATTCTAATGGTTATTATCAGTCCTAATACACATTCCTAGACCATTCTAAGCCTTTAGAATACTCTCTTAACCATTCTACACTTGTTAGAATCTCCATGGACTCATGCTACACCCTCTACATCCGTTGGGGACTGAAGCATTGTTTAGGATCATTCTAATGGTTATGATAAGTCCTAATACACGTTCCTAGACCATTCTAAGACTTTAGAATACTCTCTTAACCGTTCTACACTTGTTAGAACCTCGAAGGACTCATGCTACACCCTCTACGTCCCTTGGGGACTGAAGTATTGTTTAGGATCATTCTAATGGTTCTTATAAGTCCTAATACACGTTCCTAGACCATTCTAAGCCTTTAGAATACTCTCTTAACCATTCTACACTTGTTAGAACCTCCAAGGACTCATGCTACACCCTCTACGTCCTTTGGGGACTGAAGCATTGTTTAGGATCATTCTAATGGTTCTTATAAGTACTAATACACATTCCTAGACCATTCTAAGCCTTTAGAATACTCTCTTAAACATTCTACACATGTTAAAACCTCCAAGGACTCATGCTACACCCTCTACGTCCTATGGGGACTCAAGGATTGTTAAGGATCATTCTAATGGTTATTATAAGTCCTAATACACGTTCCTAGACCATTCTAAGACTTTAGAATACTCTCTTAACCGTTCTACACTTGTTAGAACCTCCAAGGAATCATGCTACACCCTCTACGTCCCTTGGGGACTGAAGCATTGTTTAGGATCATTCTAATGGTTATTATAAGTCCTAATACACGTTCCTAGACCATTCTAAGACTTTAGAATACTCTCTTAACCGTTCTACACTTGTTAGAACCTCTAAGGACTCATGCTACACCCTCTACGTCCCTTGGGGACTGAAGCATTGTTTAGGATCATTCTAATGGTTTTTATAAGTCCTAATACACATTCCTAGACCATTCTAAGCCTTTGGAATACTCTTTTAACCATTCTACACTTGTTAGAACCTCCAAGGACTCATGCTACACCCTCTACGTCCCATGGGGACTCAAGCATTGTTTAGGATCATTCTAATGGTTATGATAAGTCCTAATACACATTCCTAGACCATTCTAAGCCTTTAGAATACTCTCTTAACCATTCTACACTTGTTAGAACCTCCAACGACTCATGCTACACCCTCTACGTCCTATGGGGACTCAAGGATTGTTAAGGATCATTCTAATGGTTCTTATAAGTCCTAATACACATTCCTAGACCATTCTAAGCCTTTAAAATACTCTCTTAACCGTTCTACACTTGTTAGAACCTCCAAGGACTCATGCTACACCCTCTACGTCCCTTGCGGACTGAAGCATTGTTTAGGATCATTCTAATGGTTATTATAATTCCTAATACACATTCCTAGACCATTCTAAGACTTTAGAATACTCTCTTAACCGTTCTACAATTGTTAGAACCTCTAAGGACTCATGCTACACCCTCTACGTCCCTTGGGGACTGAAGCATTGTTTAGGATCATTCTAATGGTTATTATAAGTCCTAATACACATTCCTAGACCATTCTAAGCCTTTAGAATACTCTCTTAACCATTCTACACTTGTTAGAACCTCCAAGGACTCATGCTACACCCTCTACGTCCCTTGGGGACTGAAGCATTGTTTAGGATCATTCTAATGGTTATTATCAGTCCTAATACACATTCCTAGACCATTCTAAGCCTTTAGAATACTCTCTTAACCATTCTACACTTGTTAGAATCTCCATGGACTCATGCTACACCCTCTACATCCGTTGGGGACTGAAGCATTGTTTAGGATCATTCTAATGGTTATGATAAGTCCTAATACACGTTCCTAGACCATTCTAAGACTTTAGAATACTCTCTTAACCGTTCTACACTTGTTAGAACCTCGAAGGACTCATGCTACACCCTCTACGTCCCTTGGGGACTGAAGTATTGTTTAGGATCATTCTAATGGTTCTTATAAGTCCTAATACACGTTCCTAGACCATTCTAAGCCTTTAGAATACTCTCTTAACCATTCTACACTTGTTAGAACCTCCAAGGACTCATGCTACACCCTCTACGTCCTTTGGGGACTGAAGCATTGTTTAGGATCATTCTAATGGTTCTTATAAGTACTAATACACATTCCTAGACCATTCTAAGCCTTTAGAATACTCTCTTAAACATTCTACACATGTTAAAACCTCCAAGGACTCATGCTACACCCTCTACGTCCTATGGGGACTCAAGGATTGTTAAGGATCATTCTAATGGTTATTATAAGTCCTAATACACGTTCCTAGACCATTCTAAGACTTTAGAATACTCTCTTAACCGTTCTACACTTGTTAGAACCTCCAAGGAATCATGCTACACCCTCTACGTCCCTTGGGGACTGAAGCATTGTTTAGGATCATTCTAATGGTTATTATAAGTCCTAATACACGTTCCTAGACCATTCTAAGACTTTAGAATACTCTCTTAACCGTTCTACACTTGTTAGAACCTCTAAGGACTCATGCTACACCCTCTACGTCCCTTGGGGACTGAAGCATTGTTTAGGATCATTCTAATGGTTTTTATAAGTCCTAATACACATTCCTAGACCATTCTAAGCCTTTGGAATACTCTTTTAACCATTCTACACTTGTTAGAACCTCCAAGGACTCATGCTACACCCTCTACGTCCCATGGGGACTCAAGCATTGTTTAGGATCATTCTAATGGTTATGATAAGTCCTAATACACATTCCTAGACCATTCTAAGCCTTTAGAATACTCTCTTAACCATTCTACACTTGTTAGAACCTCCAACGACTCATGCTACACCCTCTACGTCCTATGGGGACTCAAGGATTGTTAAGGATCATTCTAATGGTTCTTATAAGTCCTAATACACATTCCTAGACCATTCTAAGCCTTTAAAATACTCTCTTAACCGTTCTACACTTGTTAGAACCTCCAAGGACTCATGCTACACCCTCTACGTCCCTTGCGGACTGAAGCATTGTTTAGGATCATTCTAATGGTTATTATAATTCCTAATACACATTCCTAGACCATTCTAAGACTTTAGAATACTCTCTTAACCGTTCTACAATTGTTAGAACCTCTAAGGACTCATGCTACACCCTCTACGTCCCTTGGGGACTGAAGCATTGTTTAGGATCATTCTAATGGTTATTATAAGTCCTAATACACATTCCTAGACCATTCTAAGCCTTTAGAATACTCTCTTAACCATTCTACACTTGTTAGAACCTCCAAGGACTCATGCTACACCCTCTACGTCCCTTGGGGACTGAAGCATTGTTTAGGATCATTCTAATGGTTATTATCAGTCCTAATACACATTCCTAGACCATTCTAAGCCTTTAGAATACTCTCTTAACCATTCTACACTTGTTAGAATCTCCATGGACTCATGCTACACCCTCTACATCCGTTGGGGACTGAAGCATTGTTTAGGATCATTCTAATGGTTATGATAAGTCCTAATACACGTTCCTAGACCATTCTAAGACTTTAGAATACTCTCTTAACCGTTCTACACTTGTTAGAACCTCGAAGGACTCATGCTACACCCTCTACGTCCCTTGGGGACTGAAGTATTGTTTAGGATCATTCTAATGGTTCTTATAAGTCCTAATACACGTTCCTAGACCATTCTAAGCCTTTAGAATACTCTCTTAACCATTCTACACTTGTTAGAACCTCCAAGGACTCATGCTACACCCTCTACGTCCTTTGGGGACTGAAGCATTGTTTAGGATCATTCTAATGGTTCTTATAAGTACTAATACACATTCCTAGACCATTCTAAGCCTTTAGAATACTCTCTTAACCGTTCTACACTTGTTAGAACCTCCAAGGACTCATTCTGCACCCTCTACGTCCCTTGGGGACTCAAACATTGTTTAGGATCATTCTAATGGTTCTTTTAAGTCCTAATACACATTCCTAGACCATTCTAAGCCTTTAGAATACTCTCTTAACCATTCTACACTTGTTAGAACCTCCAAGGACTCATGCTACACCCTCTACGTCCCTTGGGGACTGAAGTATTGTTTAGGATCATTCTAATGGTTATTATAAGTCCTAATACACATTCCTAGACCATTCTAAGCCTTTAGAAAAGTCTTTGGAATAATAATCAGAATAAAAAATCAGAGAAAAGGATGACCTAGCTCTCTCCCTTGTGCCGCCGTTCCCCTTGTTTCTTTCGGTGTTTCTCCACCGTGCCGTCATGGCTAAGAAACGAGGGAAATCAAAGCAATCCACCGCTTCTTCTTCTTCAAACCCCTCTCGTGTGATCGATGGTAAGGCCAGTAATAACAAAGAGGTTCCCTCTCCTGTTCATATGGAGTTACTTGATGAGCAAGAAATCGAATTCCGTGAGTTATATGCAAGCGTTGACTCAATGAATGCACAGCAAGTCAAAACCCTCCTGGAAAATATGGATCGTATTAAAGAGAAAATCAAAGGGAAGCACCCAGTGATTGAGAATGTATCTGTAGAGAATCAGGATTCACAAAAGACAGCAGAACATACAGTGACTGGTGAATCGTCCAGGAATCCTGAATTCCCAAAATTGACTAATGTTGAGAAAGTTGAAAAAAGGGCATCTGTTTGGGACAAATTCGATATAAGTAAACTCAGAAATTCAGGAGAAAAGTTAACATATCAACCTCCTGTTGTTCGTGATGGAATTTCTGTTGGAAAGATTGATGAGGCTGATGTGAAGGATGAATTGGCTTACTGGAACAATGCGATTATTTGCTTTGTCTTGGGAGCCAAGCCACCTTTTCCAGTCATTCAAGGATACCTGAAGAGAGTATGGGGGCAACACGGTATTGATAAAATATTGATGGATCCAGAGGGTAATATCATTGTGAGATTCAATACCCTTGAAGCCAGGAACAATGTTCTGGAAATTGGGGTATTTCACTTTGATAGTAAACCCTTATTCATCAGCCCTTGGTCTGCAAAGCCTTCTGGAATGTTTAACCCTGAGCAAATCCCTATTTGGATTCAGCTTCATAAACTGGATGTCAAGTTTTGGGGAACAGCTGCCTTAAGCAAGATTGCTAGCTTAGTAGGGGTTCCTATAATGGTGGACAGTATGACTCAATCAAGGGATAGAATCAACTATGCTAGAATATTGATAGAGGTGAATCCTGCTACATTGCCAGATGAGGTGTTCTTTGAGGATGAAAAAGGGCAGGTGATCACTCAGAAAATCACCTATGAATGGAAACCAAGCTTGTGTGAGAAATGTGACAAATATGGGCATGACCAGAAGATGTGCAGAAAAGGACAAAAGACAATGAGGAAGGAGTGGGTTCAGAAGAATAAACCTACTCAGGAGGAAGTCCTACATGTGGTTGATTCTGTGAAAGTCCTAGAACAAGTCAAAGAAGGAATGATTCCTGCTGAGAATGTGAATGCTGCAAAGATACACCCTGCAGTTGTGTTAAATGTTGAAGTTGCCAAGGAAACTAGTCCTGCAAAACATATTCAAGCCACTAATATGGTGGAGAATGTTAATCAGAGAAAGGAGGTGAGTGTTGAAGAGCAGTGGCACACTGTAACAACTAGAAGAAGGGCACAACAACAAAAGAATAATGTTATTGAGGTTGGAAGGGACAGTCCCTCCATACCTAATAATGGATAGTGTAGCAGCCTGGAACATCAGAGGGGCCAACCACCCTCAAAAGCATAAGGAGCTCAAAAGGTTGGTGAATAACAATAATATAGGTATTTTAGCTATTTTAGAAAATAAAATAAGGGAATCTTCTTATGAAAGTTTGAAGCAGAGGTTATTTCCTGGATGGGGTTCCTATATGAATCTGGATCTTGTCTCAGTTGGAAGGATATGGGTGGTGTGGAAAACAGACATGTTTTCAATTATAGTTCTGAAGGATTCATCTCAATTTGTCCATTGCCTGGTGCAGCACAAGCATGGTATGCAAGATTTTTGTATCACCTTTGTATATGCTAGTAATAAGGCTAGTGAAAGACTGGAATTGTGGACAGATATCTCTCAGATTCAATCTAATATGGTTATGCCTTGGTGTATCATGGGTGATTTTAACACTTTCCTTGAGCCTCAAGAGAAGTTGGGAGGGCTGCCTGTGCATATGGACCAATTACATGATTTCAGGAATTGTGTTCAGTGTAATGAATTGATAGACATGAATTATTCAGGCTGCTACTTCACTTGGTCAAATAAGCAACAACCTGAGAGTAGGATTTTCACTAAGCTGGACAGAGCTATGGTGAACATGCAGTGGATTAATACCTGGCCTCAAGCAAAGACTACTTTCTTGAATTAGAGTATCTCAGACCACTCTCATGTTTTAGTTGATTGGCATAATCAGCAAATTGTTAGATCTTCAACCTTCAAATTTTTCAACATGCTTATCAAGGATGAAGATTTCATTAATATTGTCAGCCAGGCTTGGAATTCAAGGATTGAGGGTTTTGCTATGTACAGAGTGATGCAGAAACAAAGGCTGTTGCATAATCCTCTAAGAGAGCTAAACATAAGGAAGTACTCAGACATTGATAAAAAAGAGATTGTGTGCAGACAAGCTATGGAAAGGGCTCAGACTAACTTGGCTAATGATCCTGGAAATATTCATTTGCAGAAAATTGAAAAAGAAGCAGTCAGGGATTATTTAGCAATTGCTGAGGCAGCTAGAAGCTTTCTACAACAAAAAGCAAAGGAGAATTGGCTTAAAGATGCAGACCAAAATACCAAATTCTTTCATGAT
The DNA here is from genome assembly GCA_037953625.1 of Crotalaria pallida. Classification (NCBI taxonomy): domain Eukaryota; kingdom Viridiplantae; phylum Streptophyta; class Magnoliopsida; order Fabales; family Fabaceae; genus Crotalaria; species Crotalaria pallida. Next base: position 57,971,566 of record CM075655.1, on the reverse strand, counting down.
TCTATTAAAATCAGAAGATACAGGAATAGGGTTCTCTCTATCCTGGATGATAATGGAATTTGGCATACAGATCATGAGGCAATATGGAAGGTCTTTGAGAGGTTTTATTTGAATCTATTTAAAGCCTCTCACTGTCCTTGGAATCTATCTGAACAGGAAATTAATCAAGGTAAAATTTTGACAGTGGAGCAACAGCTTAGACTAATCTTGCCAATTTCTGATCAAGAGATAAAAGAGGCCATTTGGTCCATGGGCAGTAACAAAACCCCTGGGCCTGATGGTTTCACTGCTGAGTTTTATAAAGCTAGCTGGGAGGTGGTTGGGCCTGAAATTTGTGAAGCAATCAAAGAGTTCTTTGTTTCAGGTAAATTGTTGTCTGAGATTAATAACACTGCTGTGGTTCTTGTTCCTAAGGTGGAGTGTCCTAAATTTGCTTCTGACTTTCGCCCTATTGCCTGCTGCAATACTATTTATAAGTGCATTGCAAAAATCATCTCAAATAGATTGCAGCTGGTAATGCCTGATCTGGTCCAGGGTAATCAAACAGCCTTCATCACTGATAGAAGTATTGTTCAGAATGTTTTAGTTTCTCAAGAACTTCTCAGACTCTATGGTAGAAAGCATGTTTCTTCTAGATGCCTGCTCAAGGTGGATCTGAAAAAAGCTTATGATTCTTTAGATTGGTCTTTCATTGAAAATATGCTTTCAGCCTTTAGATTCCCAGCCAAATTCATTAAGTGGATTATGGTTTGTATCAAAACTGTGCAAATCACCTTGATTATTAATGGTTCAACTGCAGCAAAGGTCAAGAATCAGAGGGGTCTGAGGCAAGGAGACCCAATGTCTCCTCTAATCTTTGTTCTAGCAATGGAAGTGTTGACAAGGAAACTCCAATTGGCTGCTTCAAATAGGCAATTCAGATATCACCCCCTATGTAGAAGTCTTAAATTGGTCAACTTAGCTTTTTCTGATGACATAATGATGTTTTGTAAGGGCAGTGTGCAAAGTGTACGTACTCTGATGCAGACTTTTAATGAGTTTTCAGCTAGCTCTGGCCTGTATGCAAACCAAGCCAAATCACAACTCTTTATGGCTGGAATTTCAGAAGACAATGAAGCTAGATTGCAGGAAATAACAGGTTTTACAAAGGGCTCCTTTCCATTCAGGTATCTTGGAATGCCTATTTCAGCAAAGAAATGGTCTACACAAACTTGCCAATTGCTTGTGCATAAAGTAACAACCAGAATAGAATCATGGAAAACAAGGCACTTGTCATACCAGGGGAAGGTTCAATTAATCAATTCAGCCCTCCTTTCTATGCATGTGTATTGGGCCAGTATGTTTATCATCCCTAAGAGTGTGTTGAAGCAGGTTGAGCAGAAATGTAGGCAATTCCTTTGGGTCACTAATCAGGCTGGAAGGTCAAGATCCTTAGTTGCCTGGGATGTTTGTTGTAGGCCTAAATCTGCTGGAGGGCTTGGTTTCAAAAACATTACATTATGGAACCAAGCTGCCATTGGGAAACAAGTGTGGCAGCTGGCTTTGAAAAAGGATATGCTATGGGTCAAATGGATAAGCACAGTGTATTTGAAAGACCATGATTTCTCGTTGTATCAGTGCAGCAGTCAAGATAGTTGGCATTGGAAGAAGATCATTAAGTTGAGAGATAAATTTCGAGCTCAGTACATTAATGGTTTGTGGGCTGGTAACTCATGCTACTCGATCAGTAAGGGCTATGCTTTCTTAATAGGTCATCAAGACAAGGTTTCATGGAGTAGGCTGGTCTGGAATTCAGCATCAATTCCCAGGCACTGCTTCATCTTCTGGTTGGCAGTACATGATAGGTTAAAGACCAAATCAAACTTGTGTCTTATGGAGTGTGCGTTTGAAGACCGTGATCATTTGTTCTTTCTATGCCCATGGAGTAAAGAGCTTCTTGGTTTAATAGCTGACTGGCTGGGTATTGAAAACTGGCGCGCGAAATTTTCGTCTTGGCTGCATTGGCTCGGTCACGGGTTCAAGAAGAAGCAGCGCCAGAAATTTGTTGGTGCGGCCATGGCTGCAGTTCTGTATAATGTCTCGGCCGAATGCAACAGGAGGATCTTTGTGGGAAAATCAAGGACTACAACTCATGTTTTCAAACTTGTGAAGAAGGAGATTGCCATTAGATTTAATGTTTATTTTCAGGATGTTAGGAAAATTTGTAATAGTGCCATTTTTTCTAGATTGCAAGTTGAACTTTAATTAGTTTCCTTTTTGTGTTTCCTTTAATCTTCAACCCTACATAGTAGGTGGGAAGATGAAAAGGTTCGCTTTTATTTTGCTTTTTTGAGGTTGTAATTTTGTCCAGTTGGTAATGAAAATTTTTTCTTTTACCAAAAAAAAGCCTTTAGAATACTCTCTTAACCATTCTACACTTGTTAGAACCTCCAAGGACTCATGCTACACCCTCTACGTCCCATGGGGACTCAAGCATTGTTTAGGATCATTCTAATGGTTCTTATAAGTACTAATACACATTCCTAGACCATTCTAAGCCTTTAGAATACTCTCTTAACCATTCTACACTTGTTAGAACCTCCAAGGACTCATTCTGCACCCTCTACGTCCCTTGGGGACTCAAACATTGTTTAGGATCATTCTAATGGTTCTTATAAGTCCTAATACACATTCCTAGACCATTCTAAGCCTTTAGAATACTCTCTTAACCATTCTGCACTTGTTAGAACCTCCAAGGACTCATGCTACACCCTCTACGTCCCTTGGGGACTGAAGTATTGTTTAGGATCATTCTAATGGTTATTATAAGTCCTAATACACATTCCTAGACCATTCTAAGCCTTTAGAATACTCTCTTAACCATTCTACATTTGTTAGAACCTCCAAGGACTCATGCTACACCCTCTACGTTCCATGGGCACTCAAGCATTGCTTAGGATCATTCTAATGGTCCTTATAAGTCCTAATACACATTCCTAGACCATTCTAAGCCTTTAGAATACTCTCTTAACCATTATACACTTGTTAGAACCTCCAACGACTCATGCTACATCCTCTACGTCCCTTGGGGACTCAAACATAGTTTAGGATCATTCTAATGGTTATTATAAGTCCTAATACACATTCCTAGACCATTCTAAGCCTTTAGAATACTCTCTTAACCATTCTACACTTGTTAGAATCTCCATGGACTCATGCTACACCCTCTACGTCCCATGGGAACTCAAGCATTGTTTAGGATCATTCTAATGGTTCTTATAAATCCTAATACACATTCCTAGACCATTCTAAGCATTTAGGATACTCTCTTAACCATTCTACACTTGTTAGAACCACCAAGGACACATGCTACACCCTCTACGTCACTTGGGGACTGAAGCATTGTTTTCGATAATTCTAATGGTTCTTATAAGTCCTAATACACATTCCTAGACCATTCTAAGCCTTTAGAATACTCTCTTAACCATTCTAAACTTGTTAGAACCTCCAAGGACTCATGCTACACCCTCTACGTCCTTTGGGGACTGAAGCATTGTTTAGGATCATTCTAATGGTTCTTATAAGTACTAATACACAATCCTAGACCATTCTAAGCCTTTAGAATACTCTCTTAACCATTCTACACTTGTTAGAACCTCCAAGGACTCATTCTGCACCCTCTACGTCCCATGGGGACTCAAGCATTGTTTAGGATCATTCTAATGGTTCTTATAAGTCCTAATACACATTCCTAGACCATTCTAAGCCTTTAGAATACTCTCTTAACCATTCTACACTTGTTAGAACCTCCAAGGACTCATTCTGCACCCTCTACGTCCCATGGGGACTCAAGCATTGTTTAGGATCATTCTAATGGTTCTTATAAGTCCTAATACACATTCCTAGACCATTCTAAGCCTTTAGAATATTGTCTTAACCATTCTACACTTGTTAGAACCTCCAAGGACTCATGCTACACCTGCTACGTTCCATGGGGACTCAAGCATTGTTTAGGATCATTCTAATGGTCCTTATAAGTCCTAATACACATTCCTAGACCATTCTAAGCCTTTAGAATACTCTCTTAACCATTCTAAACTTGTTAGAACCTCCAACGACTCATGCTACATCCTCTACGTCCCTTGGGGACTCAAACATTGTTTAGGATCATTCTAATGGTTATTATAAGTCCTAATACACATTCCTAGACCATTCTAAGCCTTTAGAATACTCTCTTAACCATTCTACACTTGTTAGAACTTCCAAGGACTCATGCTACACCCTCTACGTTCCATGGGGACTCAAGCATTGTTTAGGATCATTCTAATGGTCCTTATAAGTCCTAATACACATTCCTAGACCATTCTAAGCCTTTAGAATACTCTCTTAACCATTCTACACTTGTTAGAACCTCCAAGGACTCATGCTACACCCTCTACGTCCCATGGGGACTCAAGCATTGTTTAGGATCATTCTAATGGTTCTTATAAGTACTAATACACATTCGTAGACCATTCTAAGCCTTTAGAATACTCTCTTAACCATTCTACACTTGTTAGAACCTCCAAGGACTCATTCTGCACCCTCTACGTCCCTTGGGGACTCAAACATTGTTTAGGATCATTCTAATGGTTCTTATAAGTCCTAATACACATTCCTAGACCATTCTAAGCCTTTAGAATACTCTCTTAACCATTCTACACTTGTTAGAACCTCCAAGGACGCATGCTACACCCTCTACGTCCCTTGGGGACTGAAGTATTGTTTAGGATCATTCTAATGGTTATTATAAGTCCTAATACACATTCCTAGACCATTCTAAGCCTTTAGAGTACTCTCTTAACCATTCTACACTTGTTAGAACCTCCAAGGACTCATGCTACACCCTCTACGTTCCATGGGGACTCAAGCATTGCTTAGGATCATTCTAATGGTCCTTATAAGTCCTAATACACATTCCTAGACCATTCTAAGCCTTTAGAATACTCTCTTAACCATTATACACTTGTTAGAACCTCCAACGACTCATGCTACATCCTCTACGTCCCTTGGGGACTCAAACATAGTTTAGGATCATTCTAATGGTTATTATAAGTCCTAATACACATTCCTATACCATTCTAAGCCTTTAGAATACTCTCTTAACCATTCTACACTTGTTAGAATCTCCATGGACTCATGCTACACCCTCTACGTCCCATGGGAACTCAAGCATTGTTTAGGATCATTCTAATGGTTCTTATAAGTCCTAATACACATTCCTAGACCATTCTAAGCATTTAGGATACTCTCTTAACCATTCTACACTTGTTAGAACCACCAAGGACTCATGCTACACCCTCTACGTCACTTGGGGACTGAAGCATTGTTTTCGATAATTCTAATGGTTCTTATAAGTCCTAATACACATTCCTAGACCATTCTAAGCCTTTAGAATACTCTCTTAACCATTCTAAACTTGTTAGAACCTCCAAGGACTCATGCTACACCCTCTACGTCCTTTGGGGACTGAAGCATTGTTTAGGATCATTCTAATGGTTCTTATAAGTACTAATACACATTCCTAGACCATTCTAAGCCTTTAGAATACTCTCTTTACCATTCTACACTTGTTAGAACCTCCAACGACTCATTCTGCACCCTCTACGTCCCATAGGGACTCAAGCATTGTTTAGGATCATTCTAATGGTTCTTATAAGTCCTAATACACATTCCTAGACCATTCTAAGCCTTTAGAATACTCTCTTAACCATTCTACACTTGTTAGAACCTCCAAGGACTCATGCTACACCCTCTACGTCCCTTGGGGACTGAAGTATTGTTTAGGATCATTCTAATGGTTATTATAAGTCCTAATACACATTCCTAGACCATTCTAAGCCTTTAGAATATTGTCTTAACCATTCTACACTTGTTAGAACCTCCAAGGACTCATGCTACACCTGCTACGTTCCATGGGGACTCAAGCATTGTTTAGGATCATTCTAATGGTCCTTATAAGTCCTAATACACATTCCTAGACCATTCTAAGCCTTTAGAATACTCTCTTAACCATTCTAAACTTGTTAGAACCTCCAATGACTCATGCTACATCCTCTACGTCCCTTGGGGACTCAAACATTGTTTAGGATCATTCTAATGGTTATTATAAGTCCTAATACACATTCCTAGACCATTCTAAGCCTTTAGAATACTCTCTTAACCATTCTACACTTGTTAGAACTTCCAAGGACTCATGCTACACCCACTACGTTCCATGGGGACTCAAGCATTGTTTAGGATCATTCTAATGGTCCTTATAAGTCCTAATACACATTCCTAGACCATTCTAAGCCTTTAGAATACTCTCTTAACCATTCTACACTTGTTAGAACCTCCAACGACTCATGCTACATCCTCTACATCCCTTGGGGACTCAAGCATTGTTAAGGATCATTCTAATTGTCCTTATAAGTCCTAATACACATTCCTAGACCATTCTAAGCCTTTAGAATACTCTCCTAACCATTCTACACTTTTTAGAACCTCCAAGGACTCATGCTACACCCTCTAGGTAACACCTTCCATTTTAATCCATTATACCATATTATTGTAAAAGTTTTTAGGAAAATTTTGGTAGGGTTTATTCTAAAATTTGGACTTTCCCTTTATGATTAAAACCTATCACTTGTCAGCCAGATTATTCAAAAATTAATTTATTCGTTCATTTACGTCAAAATACTCACAACAGAATGAAGGAAAGCCATGTTCCAAAATGAAATTAAGGTTTACCAATTAAAAGTGGAATATCACCATTCTGCCATAAAATACATATAATTTTTCCCAAATGTTAAACCAAATGGTGATAACCCTATAATTTATATAAAAAGTCCTGAATACAAAATAATCCTACATTAGATGCTAAGAGAGCATAGGTTGACTGTGAAAAGGGATAAACCCAATGTACATAGGGTTACACCTTAGTGTACCCAACCTCGGTCTTCTGGCAAACTGTAGTGACTTTTCCTCAATACCTAAAATGGTCAACACAGAGAGTGAGATATAACTCAAAATCAAAGGAAACACCTAAAGACAGTAATAAAACATAATAAAATACATGACACCCAAACATATAACTAAATATACATATATATATATATAGTTATGCCCTATTCCCTTCTAATGCCATATGATGCCATGTATGCAATGATATGCAATGCAATGCACTTTCCATAACCATTTCCATATCCATTTTCATGTACCATTTCCATTTGTCCATGTTTCCATATTTCCATATATTTTCCATAATGTATCCATATACCATGGTTTGCCATATATCCTCACATCGCCCTCCACACAATTTGGAAAAGATCAACTAGGAGTAAGTGTTCCCCAACCGATGCTTGCACAATACGATGTCGGGTGGATTACCCCTTAGCACGGTGGGAAGCTATCCCATCCTGTGTACATCGTACCATTTAGGCCGGATACCCAAATTGGCTATAGCAGGAACCACTTTACACTAGTCCCGAAGTGCCTAAGTGGCGGATAGAATTATCATAGTGCGCGTAGGACCAATCCACGGCTTAGCCCAATACTTCATCCCTTTGTAGAATACCTCATACTGTATTAGACCCATCTTGTGGATCAAAGTCCTCTATGATAAATTCCCACAATTGTGTTGGTACACAATTGAGCCACTATATCACTCTCGTCCGTCGATTCTATGGAACCTTCGCATGACTGTCCTTCAGTCCACATAGAATGTTCTCGTATCTTTTCCAATTCCTAACGTCCTTCCTCACTTACTGATGCACGTGTTTCTACTCATTTTAATTAACTAGAATAGCCAAGCCGTTTTATATAATCATGTTTCCTTTTTCCTCTTATTAGTGTAGATTAATTAATCCAACCATATATATATAGTCCTTTTATAAGTTATTAATTATAACTTAAAATAATTCCAACATAACCACTTTGCACCATAATCATGCTCCATGTAAAGTAATATGCATAATATCAACAATATCACACAAACATCACATAAACATTCAATTAATGCATAGATGAAACATAATCAATCACTAATTTTTATCATCCAATATGTAGAGAAAACCTAGGGTTTTGGATATCAATAAGTTAACCAACAATTAAAACCTAAAACATGCATAATATTATATACTTATTACTAAAAATAGGTCCTTCCTCTAATTAGGAGAATATCTCCTCTCTTACCTTGATATAGAGAAAGTGGAGGTGAGAGATGGAGAGAGAGAACCGTGAATTGATGGAGGAAAAGAAGAGATTGATGGTGAAGAAGAGTCGAAACCTTGCTTTGATGAAGGGAAAAGATGATTTGATGAAGGAATCAAGAGGTTGGAGGTTGGGGGTGATGAACCCTAACTTTTCCCCAGAGGTTCGAGTGAGGATTTTATGAATTTTTCTAAATGAGCTCAGCCAAATGCCTTAAAAACTGATTCTGCAGGTCGTGGACATCGATGTCCACCTATGGATATCGATGTGCAACATCGATGTGCACAACCATGACATCTATGTCCACAGATAAAATTTGACAGCAACTTTCACATTCAAACAGCCATAACTTTTTCGTTAACCGTTGGATCTTGCTCAAACTTGGAAGCAAGCTCCCTAATAATTCCAACTTCACATCCAACGGTGGGTTTTGGGTTCTGATCACTAGATATTTAAATCCTAATTTTTCTCTCTATTTAGAAACTTTAACTAATTTCTACCTATTTTTGGTTTCTAAAATCTAACACTTGATTTTTCTCTTACTCTTACCTCCTAAGTCTAATATTTCCCCAATTAAATTAGGAAAATAAAATAGGGGATGTTACAATTCTCCCCCACTTACTAGAATTTCGTCCCCGAAATTCCGTTCAATTCCGTCAAACGGAGAACCATCCCAACCAAGGGATTTCTCAACTACGATACTCACCTCATTTTGGTTCTACTCCCCCACTTGGAATCGGCATACCCTTTTTCATTGGTACACCACATACTCTTGCATTCAATAAGGAATACCAGTTATGGTTCGTTGTGGAGTTATAAAACTCTAAGGTTTCCAAGGTTTACTCTTTAGGCAACTAAACATTTCAAGAGTCTGGCCAAAAAGACTCTCAATTGGCCTTAAGTTCTAAGATCAGATGCGATTAAACATTTATTGACTGCCGTATCTTGGACAACTCAATCTACTCCTATATTCTACTTACACGGCAGTATTTACTGGGATCTAATCATAATTACTTAAGGATACTCTTAAGTCCTAGCAAAACACATACATTGTCAAACAACGATTATAATATATATAACAATCAAAGTTCAAGCATGCACATCAACATTTCACATCCACACCTAATTGCAAACTCTAACTTAGGTAGTCTCCATTTCCTTCTAACCTGATCCAGATCTACTTAATTCAAGCTAAAATTCAGGCCTATATCTACACACACATTTGACACTAAACAAGTATTCCAGAGATTTGCTCAAAAAGAGTTTTTGAAAGATAATATGGTTTCCATGATTTGTTTACCACCCAAATCAGAAATCACGTAACTGCATTGAAACACATTTTCGAAAACAAGGATTGATTTAATTCCAAAATGTCATACAAGTTTTTCAAGTAACGTCCCTTTGCATAAAAGAATTATAAAAGTAAATTTTCAGATGAGTTGGAGTTTGTTAGATTCAACTGTGGTTCTACAACCACTTTGTTGAAAACAGCAAAAGTTGAACCTTCAACACATTTTCTTAAAAAAAATAGGAAACAAACTCCAAGGAACCTCGAAATTCCAAAGGAACTAAACTTGTAATTAGCTTTAATGGTTGGAAAAAGGCACTTTTACATCCTATGCTATAATGCCTTCATGGGTCTGTCTACCATCAAAATTTAAACTTATTTTCTATTTCTAGGGCCCTAGTCAAACACATACAATTTAATAAAACAAACATAGAACATATAAACAGACTTCGACATTCAAACATTCACAACCACAATACACATCAGCATACACTCCAAACATAAGTCTTACTCAATTCCTACTTCCTTCTAAACTAGTTCTAGTTTACCCTACCTAACTTAGGGTTAATCCTTAATCTACACACATATTCGTAGCATTCAGCACATATTCAGAAATTAGTTCCAAAAGGGATTCGGAAAACAGGATTTGCATGATTTTCATTCAAATACTTTTTCATCATCTACATCCCTAATGTTGTGAAAGTTTACAAGTAGTGTCCCTGCATATAAAAGGACATTGTTTAAATTTTCAGGTCAATCAGAGTTCATTAGGTTCAGTTTTAACCCTACGACCACTTAGTCAAAGAATTGTAATTTGTCGGGGCTGAACCTAAGTCAAATTTGTTTTAAAAATAATAGGGAATTCCAAACGACCTCAAATTTTAAAAAGGGGCAACTCATAAACTTACTCAAAGGTTGAGTAAAATTGTCCAACCGATCGGAGCACGTTAAATTCGATTTGTTTCAAAACACTAATTTGCTCCAATTAGCTTGGAATTTTACATAACACATTGGTCCAACCTTATGGTACTTATGTCAAACATATCAAATCAAACTAGTATCCCAAGCTCCAAAAACTCTACTTTTTCGTTGTATTTAAAAACCTTGATTTCCCATTCAACAAGAATCCATAAGCACCACAACATATCTATGGGCTAGCATAATTTCCTAAAACAAAACAAACTTATTCATTTATCATTCAATTCCAAACATACACATATAGCATCAAACAATTCCTAAGGTTCAATCTCTTAATTGGCCTACTCTAATGATGACTATTCATCACTAGTTTAGACTCTAGGGAAACACTAAAGTAAACACCCAGTTCCTAGGAAAACATGAATCTATTCATGAGGAATGACTACATCCCCCCTTACATTCATTACAACTACACATTCAAGTAAAACAAAGTTTTTAACATTCAAACCATACCTATGCTATGTTGAAAACTTTGGTAAAAACAATCATTGTATATGAGGGTTAAAGTAAAACAAATACAACCCTCATATTGTAAAAGTATTTACAACTTTAAAAATCAATGCGGAGTACCCAAAAATCAGTGATGCACGCACATATATATATGAAAACAAAATAACCGATTAGAAAATAGGTATGTATTACTTATGTTATAAAAATCGGAGTTGCGTACACGAACACATTTGCAATGGCAAGCTAATGGAATCAAAACCTTTGAAAATTGGATTCTTTCTTTTATGAAAAACTTTTGAGTTTGGATGAAATCTTAATGAAAAACTCAATCATCCGAACAGGTTAATGCTTTACAATCTTAGTATTTTTCCTTTGTGAAAATGACTTGGATGAAACTTTGAAAACACTTTGCAATTCAATTCCTATGTCTTTGAAAAGTATCTCCTCCATCCAACCTCGGGAAAGTTTAGGTGAAGGAGTATAATTTACTTAGGATCACCAAACTCACAGAAAAGGAAATTTGCTATTGGTTTAGAAAACTTGTTTTGGTTCATCTTCAAAAGTTGGAATAATCACATCCCTTTGACTTTGAGTTTGAAGGCTAAGTTTCATTCCAAATTGATTAGTGTCGTATGTAAAGGTTTCTATGTAATCGGTGCATAGTGTGAACCAAACAATAAGTTAGTTCACCGCCTGATTACTTAGAAATCCTTAGTTTTCTTATTAACCTCTCAAAAGTTCATCATACGACCTAACCTTCAATTTGGGAAGATTTCCGATTCCTTTCAACCTAATGAAATTCATTTGAAATACTATCAAGTCTAAATGTCAATTAATTTCCAACATCATACCATTATCCTTGGAACTCAATTGATCTCTTGATAGCATGCCATTTCGTGAGAAAGTTTTCAAAATAGTTTTTACACTTAAAACAAATTCGACATTCACAACCAATAGTAAACATCATCAAAAAGCACAATTTATCAGTTAGATAACATAAGACAACACATAGCAATTAATCACTTAGGTAATCACAAAACAAACAAATAGCAACACACATAAACGTATATATATACCACATATAACCTAACACACTGCAACCAATTAGAGTTTTATGCCTCTACTTGCTTAAACCTACAGCTAACACTCTGCACCAACTTGGGTTTCTGACCTTCTGATCTAGAACCTAAAACTCTAGCCACTATCATAGCTAACTAGAATTCTTGAACTCACTATCCTTCTATCTCAAAACAAAGCAACTCTTACTACCCCTCCGCTGCACAACTCTGACATAACTCAAATACCTTCTTACACCCTTCCTATTCTTAGGCCTAGGAAGTAAATTCAACAATTATTTGATTGTCTTCAAGGACTCAATGATACCATCTTCCAATTAAATGTAAATCTCGAGGGTACCATCTCGATTCTACATCAAACTGGAAAACAGAATCACTTATAGTGCAACCTGAGTTCCAATCAAATAATAAGTGACTCATCTTCCATTCAAAAGAGAGTTTCACCGTTTTATTTTAAAGAAAAGTTTCAATTCTTTGTCATATTTGAAATAGACATACTTAATTCAAAACTAAGAGTTAGTCCTTCCCGTTGGGGTAGCAATTTCATGCTCTGTCCCGTTGGGAGTTTTCCTTTCCCTTAGCCTCTACTTTATAACCATTTCTAATTATAACAAAGTTACACTTGAAAAATTATGTTTCACCCTCTTTAAATTGAAAATACAACCTTATAATCACCAACTATAACTCACTTTGTGCCAACACTAATGAGCTGTACCAACCTCAACAAAATGCATACATAACTACTAATGTATACCACTAACCTATGATACATAACCAACTATTTATTGGTTGCTCTCAAGTGGAGCAACACATGGGAGATATGGAAATCCATACTCCAAAGCCGAGGATTGCAACCATTGCTCTGATACCATAAAATGTAACACCTTCCATTTTAATCCATTATACCATATTATTGTAAAAGTTTTTAGGAAAATTTTGGTAGGGTTTATTCTAAAATTTGGACTTTCCCTTTATGATTAAAACCTGTCACCTGCCAGCCAGATTATTCAAAAATTAATTTATTCGTTCAGTTACGTCAAAATACTCACAACAGAATGAAGGAAAACCATGTTCCAAAATGAAATTAAGGTTTACCAATTAAAAGTGGAATATCACCATTCTACCATAAAATACATATAATTTTTCCCAAATGTTAAACCAAATGGTGATAACCCTACAATTTATATAAAAAGTCCTGAATACAAAATAATCCTACATTAGGTGCTAAGAGAGCATAGGTTGACTGTGAAAAGGGATAAACCCAATGTACATAGGGTTACACCTTAGTGTACCCAACCTCGGTCTTCTGGCAAACTGTAGTGACTTTTCCTCAATACCTAAAATGGTCAACACAGAGAGTGAGATATAACTCAAAATCAAAGGAAACACCTAAAGACAGTAATAAAACATAATAAAATACATGACACCCAAACATATAACTAAATATACATATATATATATATAGTTATGCCCTATTCCCTTCTAATGCCATATGATGCCATGTATGCAATGATATGCAATGCAATGCACTTTCCATAACCATTTCCATATCCATTTTCATGTACCATTTCCATTTGTCCATGTTTCCATATTTCCATATATTTTCCATAATGTATCCATATACCATGGTTTGCCATATATCCTCACATTGCCCTCCACACAATTTGGAAAAGATCAACTAGGAGTAAGTGTTCCCCAACCGATGCTTGCACAATACGATGTCGGGTGGATTACCCCTTAGCACGGTGGGAAGCTATCCCATCCTGTGTACATCGTACCATTTGGGCCGGATACCCAAATTGGCTATAGCAGGAACCACTTTACACTAGTCCCGAAGTGCCTAAGTGGCGGATAGAATTATCATAGTGCGCGTAGGACCAATCCACGGCTTAGGCCAGTACTTCATCCCTTTGTAGAATACCTCATACTGTATTAGACCCATCTTGTGGAGCAAAGTCCTCTATGATAAATTACCACAATTGTGTTGGTACACAATTGAGCCACTATATCACTCTCGTCCGTCGATTAATATCAACAATATCACACAAACATCACATAAACATTCAATTAATGCATAGATGAAACATAATCAATCACTAATTTTTATCATCCAATATGTAGAGAAAACCTAGGGTTTTGGATATCAATAAGTTAACCAACAATTAAAACCTAAAACATGCATAATATTATATACTTATTACTAAAAATAGGTCCTTCCTCTAATTAGGAGAATATCTCCTCTCTTACCTTGATTTAGAGAAAGTGGAGGTGAGAGATGGAGAGAGAGAACCGTGAATTGATGGAGGAAAAGAAGAGATTGATGGTGAAGAAGAGTCGAAACCTTGCTTTGATGAAGGGAAAAGATGATTTGATGAAGGAATCAAGAGGTTGGAGGTTGGGGGTGATGAACCCTAGCTTTTCCCCAGAGGTTCGAGTGAGGATTTTATGAATTTTTCTAAATGAGCTCAGCCAAATGCCTTAAAAACTGATTTTGCAGGTCGTGGACATCGATGTCCACCTATGGATATCGATGTGCAACATCGATGTGCACAACCATGACATCTATGTCCACAGATAAAATTTGACAGCAACTTTCACATTCAAACAGCCATAACTTTTTCGTTAACCGTTGGATCTTGCTCAAACTTGGAAGCAAGCTCCCTAATAATTCCAACTTCACATCCAACGGTGGGTTTTGGGTTCTGATCTCTAGATATTTAAATCCTAATTTTTCTCTCTATTTAGAAACTTTAACTAATTTCTACCTATTTTTGGTTTCTAAAATCTAACACTTGATTTTTCTCTTACTCTTACCTCCTAAGTCTAATATTTCCCCAATTAAATTAGGAAAATAAAATAGGGGATGTTACAATTCTCCCCCACTTACTAGAATTTCGTCCCCGAAATTCCGTTCAATTCCGTCAAACGGAGAACCATCCCAACCAAGGGATTTCTCAACTACGATACTCACCTCATTTTGGTTCTACTCCCCCACTTGGAATCGGCATACCCTTTTTCATTGGTACACCACAGACTCTTGCATTCAATAAGGAATACCAGTTATGGTTCGTTGTGGAGTTATAAAACTCTAAGGTTTCCAAGGTTTACTCTTTAGGCAACTAAACATTTCAAGAGTCTGGCCAAAAAGACTCTCAATTGGCCTTAAGTTCTAAGATCAGATGCGATTAAACATTTATTGACTGCCGTATCTTGGACAACTCAATCTACTCCTATATTCTACTTACACGGCAGTATTTACAGGGATCTAATCATAATTACTTAAGGATACTCTTAAGTCCTAGCAAAACACATACATTGTCAAACAACGATTATAATATATATAACAATCAAAGTTCAAGCATGCACATCAACATTTCACATCCACACCTAATTGCAAACTCTAACTTAGGCAGTCTCCATTTCCTTCTAACCTGATCCAGATCTACTTAATTCAAGCTAAAATTCAGGCCTATATCTACACACACATTTGACACTAAACAAGTATTCCAGAGATTTGCTCAAAAAGAGTTTTTGAAAGATAATATGGTTTCCATGATTTGTTTACCACCCAAATCAGAAATCACGTAACTGCATCGAAACACATTTTCGAAAACAAGGATTGATTTAATTCCAAAATGTCATACAAGTTTTTCAAGTAACGTCCCTTTCCATAAAAGAATTATAAAAGTAAATTTTCAGATGAGTTGGAGTTTGTTAGATTCAACTGTGGTTCTACAACCACTTTGTTAAAATATGAAAACAGCAAAAGTTGAACCTTCAACACATTTTCTTAAAAAAAATAGGAAACAAACTCCAAGGAACCTCGAAATTCTAAAGGAACTAAACTTGTAATTAGCTTCAATGGTTGGAAAAAGGCACTTTTACATCCTATGCTATAATGCCTTCATGGGTCTGTCTACCATCAAAATTTAAACTTATTTTCTATTTCTAGGGCCCTAGTCAAACACATACAATTTAATAAAACAAACATAGAACATATAAACAGACTTCGACATTCAAACATTCACAACCACAATACACATCAGCATACACTCCAAACATAAGTCTTACTCAATTCCTACTTCCTTCTAAACTAGTTCTAGTTTACCCTACCTAACTTAGGGTTAATCCTTAATCTACACACATATTCGTAGCATTCAGCACATATTCAGAAATTAGTTCCAAAAGGGATTCGGAAAACAGGATTTGCATGATTTTCATTCAAATACTTTTTCATCATCTACATCCCTAATGTTGTGAAAGTTTACAAGTAGTGTCCCTGCATATAAAAGGACATTGTTTAAATTTTCAGGTCAATCAGAGTTCATTAGGTTCAGTTTTAACCCTACGACCACTTAGTCAAAGAATTGTAATTTGTCGGGGCTGAACCTAAGTCAAATTTGTTTTAAAAATAATAGGGAATTCCAAACGACCTCAAATTTTAAAAAGGGGCAACTCATAAACTTACTCAAAGGTTGAGTAAAATTGTCCAACCGATCGGAGCACGTTAAATTCGATTTGTTTCAAAACACTAATTTGCTCCAATTAGCTTGGAATTTTACATAACACATTGGTCCAACCTTATGGTACTTATGTCAAACATATCAAATCAAACTAGTATCCCAAGCTCCAAAAACTCTACTTTTTCGTTGTATTTAAAAACCTTGATTTCCCATTCAACAAGAATCCATAAGCACCACAACATATCTATGGGCTAGCATAATTTCCTAAAACAAAACAAACTTATTCATTTATCATTCAATTCCAAACATACACATATAGCATCAAACAATTCCTAAGGTTCAATCTCTTAATTGGCCTACTCTAATGATGACTATTCATCACTAGTTTAGACTCTAGGGAAACACTAAAGTAAACACCCAGTTCCTAGGAAAACATGAATCTATTCATGAGGAATGACTACATCCCCCCTTACATTCATTACAACTACACATTCAAGTAAAACAAAGTTTTTAACATTCAAACCATACCTATGCTATGTTGAAAACTTTGGTAAAAACAATCATTGTATATGAGGGTTAAAGTAAAACAAATACAACCCTCATATTGTAAAAGTATTTACAACTTTAAAAATCAATGCGGAGTACCCAAAAATCAGTGATGCACGCACATATATATATGAAAACAAAATAACCGATTAGAAAATAGGTATGTATTACTTATGTTATAAAAATCGGAGTTGCGTACACGAACACATTTGCAATGGCAAGCTAATGGAATCAAAACCTTTGAAAATTGGATTCTTTCTTTTATGAAAAACTTTTGAGTTTGGATGAAATCTTAATGAAAAACTCAATCATCCGAACAGGTTAATGCTTTACAATCTTAGTATTTTTCCTTTGTGAAAATGACTTGGATGAAACTTTGAAAACACTTTGCAATTCAATTCCTATGTCTTTGAAAAGTATCTCCTCCATCCAACCTCGGGAAAGTTTAGGTGAAGGAGTATAATTTACTTAGGATCACCAAACTCACAGAAAAGGAAATATGCTATTGGTTTAGAAAACTTGTTTTGGTTCATCTTCAAAAGTTGGAATAATCACATCCCTTTGACTTTGAGTTTGAAGGCTAAGTTTCATTCCAAATTGATTAGTGTCGTATGTAAAGGTTTCTATGTAATCGGTGCATAGTGTGAACCAAACAATAAGTTAGTTCACCGCCTGATTACTTAGAAATCCTTAGTTTTCTTATTAACCTCTCAAAAGTTCATCATACGACCTAACCTTCAATTTGGGAAGATTTCCGATTCCTTTCAACCTAATGAAATTCATTTGAAATACTATCAAGTCTAAATGTCAATTAATTTCCAACATCATACCATTATCCTTGGAACTCAATTGATCTCTTGATAGCATGCCATTTCGTGAGAAAGTTTTCAAAATAGTTTTTACACTTAAAACAAATTCGACATTCACAACCAATAGTAAACATCATCAAAAAGCACAATTTATCAGTTAGATAACATAAGACAACACATAGCAATTAATCACTTAGGTAATCACAAAACAAACAAATAGCAACACACATAAACGTATATATATACCACATATAACCTAACACACTGCAACCAATTAGAGTTTTATGCCTCTACTTGCTTAAACCTACAGCTAACACTCTGCACCAACTTGGGTTTCTGACCTTCTGATCTAGAACCTAAAACTCTAGCCACTATCATAGCTAACTAGAATTCTTGAACTCACTATCCTTCTATCTCAAAACAAAGCAACTCTTACTACCCCTCCGCTGCACAACTCTGACATAACTCAAATACCTTCTTACACCCTTCCTATTCTTAGGCCTAGGAAGTAAATTCAACAATTATTTGATTGTCTTCAAGGACTCAATGATACCATCTTCCAATTAAATGTAAATCTCGAGGGTACCATCTCGATTCTACATCAAACTGGAAAACAGAATCACTTATAGTGCAACCTGAGTTCCAATCAAATAATAAGTGACTCATCTTCCATTCAAAAGAGAGTTTCACCGTTTTATTTTAAAGAAAAGTTTCAATTCTTTGTCATATTTGAAATAGACATACTTAATTCAAAACTAAGAGTTAGTCCTTCCCGTTGGGGTAGCAATTTCATGCTCTGTCCCGTTGGGAGTTTTCCTTTCCCTTAGCCTCTACTTTATAACCATTTCTAATTATAACAAAGTTACACTTGAAAAATTATGTTTCACCCTCTTTAAATTGAAAATACAACCTTATAATCACCAACTATAACTCACTTTGTGCCAACACTAATGAGCTGTACCAACCTCAACAAAATGCATACATAACTACTAATGTATACCACTAACCTATGATACATAACCAACTATTTATTGGTTGCTCTCAAGTGGAGCAACACATGGGAGATATGGAAATCCATACTCCAAAGCCGAGGATTGCAACCATTGCTCTGATACCATAAAATGTAACACCTTCCATTTTAATCCATTATACCATATTATTGTAAAAGTTTTTAGGAAAATTTTGGTAGGGTTTATTCTAAAATTTGGACTTTCCCTTTATGATTAAAACCTGTCACCTGCTAGCCAGATTATTCAAAAATTAATTTATTCGTTCAGTTACGTCAAAATACTCACAACAGAATGAAGGAAAACCATGTTCCAAAATGAAATTAAGGTTTACCAATTAAAAGTGGAATATCACCATTCTACCATAAAATACATATAATTTTTCCCAAATGTTAAACCAAATGGTGATAACCCTACAATTTATATAAAAAGTCTTGAATACAAAATAATCCTACATTAGGTGCTAAGAGAGGATAGGTTGACTGTGAAAAGGGATAAACCCAATGTACATAGGGTTACACCTTAGTGTACCCAACCTCGGTCTTTTGGCAAACTGTAGTGACTTTTCCTCTCCTCAATACCTAAAATGGTCAACACAGAGAGTGAGATATAACTCAAAATCAAAGGAAACACCTAAAGACAGTAATAAAACATAATAAAATACATGACACCCAAACATATAACTAAATATACATATATATATAGTTATGCCCTATTCCCTTCTAATGCCATATGATGCCATGTATGCAATGATATGCAATGCAATGCACTTTCCATAACCATTTCCATATCCATTTTCATGTACCATTTCCATTTGTCCATGTTTCCATATTTCCATATATTTTCCATAATGTATCCATATACCATGGTTTGCCATATATCCTCACATTGCCCTCCACACAATTTGGAAAAGATCAACTAGGAGTAAGTGTTCCCCAACCGATGCTTGCACAATACGATGTCGGGTGGATTACCCCTTAGCACGGTGGGAAGCTATCCCATCCTGTGTACATCGTACCATTTGGGCCGGATACCCAAATTGGCTATAGCAGGAACCACTTTACACTAGTCCCGAAGTGCCTAAGTGGCGGATAGAATTATCATAGTGCGCGTAGGACCAATCCACGGCTTAGCCCAGTACTTCATCCCTTTGTAGAATACCTCATACTGTATTAGACCCATCTTGTGGAGCAAAGTCCTCTATGATAAATTA
Organism: Crotalaria pallida; assembly: GCA_037953625.1. Classification (NCBI taxonomy): domain Eukaryota; kingdom Viridiplantae; phylum Streptophyta; class Magnoliopsida; order Fabales; family Fabaceae; genus Crotalaria; species Crotalaria pallida. Next base: position 57,951,525 of record CM075655.1, on the reverse strand, counting down.
CCACAATTGTGTTGGTACACAATTGAGCCACTATATCACTCTCGTCCGTCGATTAATATCAACAATATCACACAAACATCACATAAACATTCAATTAATGCATAGATGAAACATAATCAATCACTAATTTTTATCATCCAATATGTAGAGAAAACCTAGGGTTTTGGATATCAATAAGTTAACCAACAATTAAAACCTAAAACATGCATAATATTATATACTTATTACTAAAAATAGGTCCTTCCTCTAATTAGGAGAATATCTCCTCTCTTACCTTGATTTAGAGAAAGTGGAGGTGAGAGATGGAGAGAGAGAACCGTGAATTGATGGAGGAAAAGAAGAGATTGATGGTGAAGAAGAGTCGAAACCTTGCTTTGATGAAGGGAAAAGATGATTTGATGAAGGAATCAAGAGGTTGGAGGTTGGGGGTGATGAACCCTAACTTTTCCCCAGAGGTTCGAGTGAGGATTTTATGAATTTTTCTAAATGAGCTCAGCCAAATGCCTTAAAAACTGATTCTGCAGGTCGTGGACATCGATGTCCACCTATGGATATCGATGTGCAACATCGATGTGCACAACCATGACATCTATGTCCACAGATAAAATTTGACAGCAACTTTCACATTCAAACAGCCATAACTTTTTCGTTAACCGTTGGATCTTGCTCAAACTTGGAAGCAAGCTCCCTAATAATTCCAACTTCACATCCAACGGTGGGTTTTGGGTTCTGATCTCTAGATATTTAAATCCTAATTTTTCTCTCTATTTAGAAACTTTAACTAATTTCTACCTATTTTTGGTTTCTAAAATCTAACACTTGATTTTTCTCTTACTCTTACCTCCTAAGTCTAATATTTCCCCAATTAAATTAGGAAAATAAAATAGGGGATGTTACACTCTATGTCCCATGGGGACTCAAGCATTGTTAAGGATCATTCTAATGGTTCTTATAAGTCCTAATACACATTCCTAGACCATTCTAAGCCTTTAGAATACTCTCTTAACCATTCTACACATGTTAGAACCTCCAAGGACTCATGCTACACCCTCAACGTCCCATGGGGACTCGAGCATTGTTTAGGATTATTCTAATGGTCCTTATAAGTCCTAATACACATTCCTAGACCATTCTAAGCCTTTAGAATACTCTCTTAACCATTCTACACTTGTTAGAACCTCCAAGGAATCATGCTACACCCTCTACGTCCCTTGGGGACTGAAGCATTGTTTAGGATCATTCTAATGGTTATTATAAGTCCTAATACACATTCCTAGACCATTCTAAGCCTTTAGAATACTCTCTCAACCATTCTACACTTGTTAAAACCTCCAAGGACTTATGCTACACCCTCTACGTCCCTTGGGGACTGAAGCATTGTTTAGGATCATTCTAATGGTTCTTATAAGTCCTAATACACATTCCTAGACCATTCTAAGACTTTAGAATACTCTCTTAACCGTTCTACACTTGTTAGAACCTCTAAGGACTCATGCTACACCCTCTACGTCCCTTGGGGACTGAAGCATTGTTTAGGATCATTCTAATGGTTATTATAAGTACTAATACACATTCCTAGACCATTCTAAGCCTTTAGAATACTCTCTTAACCATTCTACACTTGTTAGAACCTCCAAGCACACATTCTACACCCTCTACGTCCCTTGGGGACTCAAACATTGTTTAGGATCATTCTAATAGTTCTTATAAGTCCTAATACACATTCCTAGACCATTCTAAGCCTTTAGAATACTCTCTTAACCATTTGACACTTGTTAGAACCTCCAAGGACTCATGCTACACACTCTACGTCCCATGGGGACTCAAGCATTGTTAAGGATCATTCTAATGGTTCTTATAAGTCCTTATACACATTCCTAAACCATTCTAAGCCTTTAGAATACTCTCTTAACCATTCTACACTTGTTAGAACCTCCATGGACTCATGCTACACCCTCTACGTTCCATGGGGACTCAAGCATTGTTTAGGATCATTCTAATGGTCCTTATAAGTCCTAATACACATTCCTAGACCATTCTAAGCCTTTAGAATACTCTCTTAACCATTCTACACTTGTTAGAATCTCCATGGACTCATGCTACACCCTCTACGTCCCATGGGGACTCAAGCATTGTTTAGGATCATTCTAATGGTTCTTATAAGTCCTAATACACATTCCTAGACCATTCTAAGCCTTTAGGATACTCTCTTAACCATTCTACACTTGTTTGAACCACCAAGGACTCATGCTACACCCTCTACGTCACTTGGGGACTGGAGCATTGTATTGGATAATTCTAATGGTTCTTATAAGTCCTAATACACATTCCTAGACCATTCTAAGCCTTTAGAATACACTCTTAACCATTCTAAACTTGTTAGAACCTCCATGGACTCATGCTACACCCTCTACGTCCTTTGGGGACTGAAGCTTTGTTTAGGATCATTCTAATGGTTCTTATAAGTACTAATACACATTCCTAGACCATTCTAAGCCTTTAGAATACTCTCTTAACCATTCTACACTTGTTAGAACCTCCAAGGACTCATTCTGCACCCACTACGTCCCATGGGGAATCAAGCATTGTTTAGGATCATTCTAATCGTTCTTATAAGTCCTAATACACATTCCTAGACCATTCTAAGCCTTTAGAATACTCTCTTAACCATTCTACACTTGTTAGAACCTCCAAGGACTCATGCTACACCCTCTATGTCCCTTGGGGACTGAAGTATTGTTTAGGATCATTCTAATGGTTATTATAAGTCCTAATACACATTCCTAGACCATTCTAAGCCTTTAGAATACTGTCTTAACCATTCTATACTTGTTAGCACCTCCAAGGACTCATGCTACACCCTCTACGTTCCATGGGGACTCAAGCATTGTTTAGGATCATTCTAATGGTCCTTATAAGTCCTAATACACATTCTTAGACCATTCTAAGCCTTTAGAATACTCTCTTAACCATTCTAAACTTGTTAGAACCTCCAACGACTCATGCTACATTCTCTACATCCCTTGGGGACTCAAACATTGTTTAGGATCATTCTAATGGTTATTATAAGTCCTAATACACATTCCTAGACCATTCTAAGCCTTTAGAATACTCTCCTAACCATTCTACACTTGTTAGAACCTCCAAGGACTCATGCTACACCCTCAACGTCCCATGGGGACACAAGCATTGTTAAGGATCATTCTAATGGTTCTTATAAGTCCTAATACACATTCCTAGACCATTCTAAGCCTTTAGAATACTCTCTTAACCATTCTACACATGTTAGAACCTCCAAAGACTCATGCTACACCCTCTACGTCCCATGGGGACTCAAGCATTGTTTAGAATTATTCTAATGGTCCTTATAAGTCCTAATACACATTCCTAGACCATTCTAAGCCTTTAGAATACTCTCTTAACCATTCTACACTTGTTAGAACCTCCAAGGAATCATGCTACACCCTCTACGTCCCTTGGGGACTGAAGCATTGTTTAGGATCATTCTAATGGTTATTATAAGTCCTAATACACATTCGTAGACCATTCTAAGCCTTTAGAATACTCTCTTAACCGAAGGACTCATGCTACACCCTCTACGTCCCTTGGAGACTGAAGCATTGTTTAGGATCATTCTAATGGTTATTATAAGTACTAATACACATTCCTAGACCATTCTAAGCCTTTAGAATACTCTCTTAACCATTCTACACTTGTTAGAACCTCCAAGGACACATTCTACACCCTCTACGTCCCTTGGGGACTCAAACATTGTTTAGGATCATTCTAATAGTTCTTATAAGTCGTAATACACATTCCTAGACTATTCTAAGCCTTTAGAATACTCTCTTAACCATTTGACACTTGTTAGAACCTCCAAGGACTCATGCTACACACTCTACGTCCCATGGGGACTCAAGCATTGTTAAGGATCATTCTAATGGTTTTTATAAGTCCTAGTACACAATCCTAGACCATTCTAAGCCTTTAGAATAATCTCTTAACCATTCTACACTTGTTAGAACCTCCAAGGACTCATGCTACACCCTCTACGTCACTTGGGGACTGAAGCAATGTTTAGGATCATACTAATGGTCCTTATAAGTCCTAATACACATTCCTAGACCATTCTAAGCCTTTAGAATACTCTCTTAACCATTCTAAACTTTTTTGAACCTCCAAGGACTCATGCTACACCCTCTACGTCCCTAGGGGACTAAAGCATTGTTTAGGATCATTCTAATGGTTCTTATAAGTACTAATACACATTCCTAGACCATTCTAAGCCTTTAGAATACTCTCTTAACCATTCTACACTTGTTAGAACCTCCAAGGACTCATTCTACACCCTCTACGTCCCTTGGGGACTGAAACATTGTTTAGGATCATTCTAATGGTTCTTATATGTCCTAATACACATTCCTAGACCATTCTAAGCCTTTAGAATACTCTCCTAACCATTCTACACTTGTTCGAACCTCCAAGGACTCATGCTACACCCTCTACGTCCCTTGGGGACTGAAGCATTGTTTAGGATCATTCTAATGGTTACTATAAGTACTAATACACATTCCTAGACCATTCTAAGCCTTTAGAATACTCTCTTAACCATTCTACACTTGTTAGAACCTCCAAGGACACATTCTACACCCTCTACGTCCCTTGGGGACTGAAGCATTGTTTAGGATCATTCTAATGGTTATTATAAGTACTAATACACATTCCTAGACCATTCTAAGCCTTTAGAATACTCCCTTAACCATTCTACACTTGTTAGAACCTCCAAGGACTCATGCTACACCCTCTACGTCCCTTGGGGACTCAAACATTGTTTAGGATCATTCTAATAGTTCTTATAAGTCCTAATACACATTCCTAGACCATTCTAAGCCTTTAGAATACTCTCTTAACCATTCTACACTTGTTAGAACCTCCAAGGAATCATGCTACACCCTCTACGTCCCTTGGGGACTGAAGCATTGTTTCGGATCATTCTAATGGTTATTATAAGTCCTAATACACATTCCTAGACCATTCTAAGCCTTTAGAATACTCTCTTAACCATTCTACACTTGTTAGAACCTCCAAGGACACATTCTACACCCTCTACGTCCCTTGGGGACTGAAGCATTGTTTAGGATCATTCTAATGGTTATTATAAGTACTAATACACATTCCTAGACCATTCTAAGCCTTTAGAATACTCTCTTAACCATTCTACACTTGTTAGAACCTCCAAGGACTCATTCTACACCGTCTACGTCCCTTGGGGACTGAAGCATTGTTTAGGATCTTTCTAATGGTTATTATAAGTCCTAATACACATTCCTAGACCATTCTAAGCCTTTAGAATACTCTCTTAACCATTCTACACTTGTTAGAACCTCCACGGACTCATGCTACACCCTCTACGTCCCTTGGGACTGAAGCATTGTTTAGGATCATTCTAATGGTTCTTATAAGTCCTAATACACATTCCTAGACCATTCTAAGACTTTAGAATACTCTCTTAACCGCTCTACACTTGTTAGAACCTCTAAGGACTCATGCTACACCCTCTACGTCCCTTGGGGACTGAAGCATTGTTTAGGATCATTCTAATGGTTATTATAAGTACTAATACACATTCCTAGACCATTCTAAGCCTTTAGAATACTCTCTTAACCATTCTACACTTGTTAGAACCTCCAAGGACACATTCTACACCCTCTACGTCCCTTGGGGACTCAAACATTGTTTAGGATCATTCTAATAATTCTTATAAGTCCTAATACACATTCCTAGACCATTCTAAGCCTTTAGAATACTCTCTTAACCATTTGTAACTTGTTGGAACCTCCAAGGACTCATGCTACACACTCTACGTCCCATGGGGACTCAAGCATTGTTAAGGATCATTCTAATGGTTCTTATAAGTCCTAATACACATTCCTAGACCATTCTAAGCCTTTAGAATACTCTCTTAACCATTCTACAATTGTTAGAACCTCCAAGGACTCATGCTACACCCTCTACGTCCCATGGGGACTCAAGCATTGTTTAGGATTATTCTAATGGTCCTTATAAGTCCTAATACACATTCCTAGACCATTCTAAGCCTTTAGAATACTCTCTTAACCATTCTACACTTGTTAGAACCTCCAAGGACTCATGCTACACCCTCTACGTCCCATGGTGACTTAAGCATTGTTTAGGATTATTCTAATGGTCCTTATAAGTCCTAATACACATTCGTAGACCATTCTAAGCCTTTAGAATACTCTCTTAACCATTCTACACTTGTTAGAACCTCCAAGGAATCATGCTACACACTCTACGTCCCATGGGGACTCAAGCATTGTTAAGGATCATTCTAATGGTTCTTATAAGTCCTAATACACATTCCTAGACCATTCTAAGCCTTTAGAATACTCTCTTAACCATTTGTAACTTGTTGGAACCTCCAAGGACTCATGCTACACACTCTACGGCCCATGGGGACACAAGCATTGTTAAGGATCATTCTAATGGTTCTTATAAGTCCTAATACACATTCCTAGACCATTCTAAGCCTTTAGAATACTCTCTTAACCATTCAACACATGTTAGAACCTCCAAAGACTCATGCTACACCCTCTACGTCCCATGGGGACTCAAGCATTGTTTAGGATTATTCTAATGGTCCTTATAAGTCCTAATACACATTCCTAGACCATTCTAAGCCTTTAGAATACTCTTTTAACCATTCTACACTTGTTAGAACCTCCAAGGAATCATGCTACACCCTCTACGTCCCTTGGGGACTGAAGCATTGTTTAGGATCATTCTAATGGTTATTATAAGTCCTAATACTCATTCCTAGACCATTCTAAGCCTTTAGAATACTCTCTTAACCGAAGGACTCATGCTACACCCTCTACGTCCCTTGGAGACTGAAGCATTGTTTAGGATCATTCTAATGGTTATTATAAGTACTAATACACATTCCTAGACCATTCTAAGCCTTTAGAATACTCTCTTAACCATTCTACACTTGTTAGAACCTCCAAGGACACATTCTATACCCTCTACGTCCCTTGGGGACTCAAACATTGTTTAGGATCATTCTAATAGTTCTTATAAGTCGTAATACACATTCCTAGACTATTCTAAGCCTTTAGAATACTCTCTTAACCATTTGACACTTGTTAGAACCTCCAAGGACTCATGCTACACACTCTACGTCCCATGGGGACTCAAACATTGTCAAGGATCATTCTAATGGTTCTTATAAGTCCTAATACACATTCCTAGACCATTCTAAGCCTTTAGAATAATCTCTTAACCATTCTACACTTGTTAGAACCTCCAAGGACTCATGCTACACCCTCTACGTCCCTAGGGGACTAAAGCATTGTTTAGGATCATTCTAATGGTTCTTATAAGTACTAATACACATTCCTAGACCATTCTAAGCCTTTAGAATACTCTCTTAACCATTCTAAACTTGTTTGAACCTCCAAGGACTCATGCTACACCCTCTACGTCCCTAGGGGACTAAAGCATTGTTTAGGATCATTCTAATGGTCCTTATAAGTCCTAATACACATTCCTAGACCATTCTAAGCCTTTAGAATACTCTCTTAACCATTCTAAACTTGTTTGAACCTCCAAGGACTCATGCTACACCCTCTACGTCCCTAGGGGACTAAAGCATTGTTTAGGATCATTCTAATAGTTCTTATAAGTCGTAATACACATTCCTAGACCATTCTAAGCCTTTAGAATACTCTCTTAACCATTCTACACTTGTTAGAACCTCCAAGGACTCATGCTACACCCTCTATGTCCCTTGGGGACTGAAGCATTGTTTAGGATCATTCTAATGGTTATTATAAGTCCTAATATACATTCCTAGACCATTCTAAGCCTTTAGAATACTCTCTTAACCATTCTACACTTGTTAGAACCTCCAAGGACTCATGCTACACCCACTACGTCCCTTGGGGACTGAAGCATTGTTTAGGATCATTCTAATGGTTATTATAAGTCCTAATACACATTCCTAGACCATTCTAAGCCTTTAGAATACTCTCTTAACCATTCTACACTTGTTAGAACCTCCAAGGACTCATGCTACACCCTCTACGCCCCATGGGGACTTAAGCATTGTTTAGGATTATTCTAATGGTTCTTATAAGTACTAATACACATTCCTAGACTATTCTAAGCCTTTAGAATACTCTCTTAACCATTTGACACTTGTTAGAACCTCCAAGGACTCATGCTACACACTCTACGTCCCTAGGGGACTAAAGCATTGTTTAGGATCATTCTAATAGTTCTTATAAGTCGTAATACACATTCCTAGACCATTCTAAGCCTTTAGAATACTCTCTTAACCATTCTACACTTGTTAGAACCTCCAAGGACTCATTCTACACCCTCTACGTCCCTTGGGGACTGAAACATTGTTTAGGATCATTCTAATGGTTCTTATAAGTCCTAATACACATTCCTAGACCATTCTAAGCCTTTAGAATACTCTCCTAACCATTCTACACTTGTTAGAACCTCCAAGGACTCATGCTACACCCTCTATGTCCCTTGGGGACTGAAGCATTGTTTAGGATCATTCTAATGGTTATTATAAGTCCTAATACAAATTCCTAGACCATTCTAAGCCTTTAGAATACTCTCTTAACCATTCTACACTTGTTAGAACCTCCAAGGACTCATGCTACACCCACTACGTCCCTTGGGGACTGAAGCATTGTTTAGGATCATTCTAATGGTTATTATAAGTCCTAATACTAATTCCTAGACCATTCTAAGCCTTTAGAATACTCTCTTAACCATTCTACACTTGTTAGAACCTCCAAGGACTCATGCTACACCCTCTACGCCCCATGGGGACTTAAGCATTGTTTAGGATTATTCTAATGGTCCTTATAAGTCCTAATACACATTCGTAGACCATTCTAAGCCTTTAGAATACTCTCTTAACCATTCTACACTTGTTAGAACCTCCAAGGAATCATGCTACACCCTCTACGTCCCTTGGGGACTGAAGCATTGTTTAGGATCATTCTAATGGTTATTATAAGTCCTAATACACATTCCTAGACCATTCTAAGCCTTTAGAATACTCTCTTAACCATTCTACACTTGTTAGAACCTCCACGGACTCATGCTACACCCTCTACGTCCCTTGGGACTGAAGCATTGTTTAGGATCATTCTAATGGTTCTTATAAGTCCTAATACACATTCCTAGACCATTCTAAGACTTTAGAATACTCTCTTAACCATTCTACACTTGTTAGAACCTCTAAGGACCCATGCTACACCCTCTACGTCCCTTGGGGACTGAAGCATTGTTTAGGATCATTCTAATGGTTACTATAAGTACTAATACACATTCCTAGACCATTCTAAGCCTTTAGAATACTCTCTTAACCATTCTACACTTGTTAGAACCTCCAAGGACACATTCTACACCCTCTACGTCCCATGGGGACTGAAGCATTGTTTAGGATCATTCTAATGGTTATTATAAGTACTAATACACATTCCTAGACCATTCTAAGCCTTTAGAATACTCTCTTAACCATTCTACACTTGTTAGAACCTCCAAGGACACATTCTACACCCTCTACGTCCCTTGGGGACTCAAACATTGTTTAGGATCATTCTAATAGTTCTTATAAGTCCTAATACACATTCCTAGACCATTCTAAGCCTTTAGAATACTCTCTTAACCATTCTACAATTGTTAGAACCTCCAAGGCCTCATGCTACACCCTCTACGTCCCATGGGGACTCAAGCATTGTTTAGGATCATTCTAATGGTTCTTATAAGTCCTAATACACATTCCTAGACCATTCTAAGCCTTTAGAATACTCTCTTAACCATTCTACACTTGTTAGAACCTCCAAGGACTCATGCTACACCCTCTACGTCCCATGGTGACTTAAGCATTGTTTAGGATTATTCTAATGGTCCTTATAAGTCCTAATACACATTCGTAGACCATTCTAAGCCTTTAGAATACTCTCTTAACCATTCTACACTTATTAGAACCTCCAAGGAATCATGCTACACCCTCTACGTCCCTTGGGGACTGAAGCATTGTTTAGGATCTTTCTAATGGTTATTATAAGTCCTAATACACATTCCTAGACCATTCTAAGCCGTTAGAATACTCTCTTAACCATTCTACACTTGTTAGAACCTCCACGGACTCATGCTACACCCTCTACGTCCCTTGGGACTGAAGCATTGTTTAGGATCATTCTAATGGTTCTTATAAGTCCTAATACACATTCCTAGACCATTCTAAGACTTTAGAATACTCTCTTAACCGCTCTACACTTGTTAGAACCTCTAAGGACTCATGCTACACCCTCTACGTCCCTTGGGGACTGAAGCATTGTTTAGGATCATTCTAATGGTTATTATAAGTACTAATACACATTCCTAGACCATTCTAAGCCTTTAGAATACTCTCTTAACCATTCTACACTTGTTAGAACCTCCAAGGACACATTCTACACCCTCTACGTCCCTTGGGGACTCAAACATTGTTTAGGATCATTCTAATAGTTCTTATAAGTCCTAATACACATTCCTAGACCATTCTAAGCCTTTAGAATACTCTCTTAACCATTTGACACTTGTTAGAACCTCCAAGGACTCATTCTACACACTCTACGTCCCATGGGGACTCAAGCATTGTTAAGGATCATTCTAATGGTTCTTATAAGTCCTAATACACATTCCTAGACCATTCTAAGCCTTTAGAATACTCTCTTAACCATTCTACACATGTTAGAACCTCCAAGGACTCATGCTACACCCTCAACGTCCCATGGGGATTCGAGCATTGTTTAGGATTATTCTAATGGTCCTTATAAGTCCTAATACACATTCCTAGACCATTCTAAGCCTTTAGAATACTCTCTTAACCATTCTACACTTGTTAGAACCTCCAAGGAATCATGCTACACCCTCTACGTCCCTTGGGGACTGAAGCATTGTTTAGGATCATTCTAATGGTTATTATAAGTACTAATACACATTCCTAGACCATTCTAAGCCTTTAGAATACTCTCTTAACCATTCTACACTTGTTAGAACCTCCAAGGACACATTCTACACCCTCTACGTCCCATGGGGACTGAAGCATTGTTTAGGATCATTCTAATGGTTATTATAAGTACTAATACACATTCCTAGACCATTCTAAGCCTTTAGAATACTCTCTTAACCATTCTACACTTGTTAGAACCTCCAAGGACACATTCTACACCCTCTACGTCCCTTGGGGACTCAAACATTGTTTAGGATCATTCTAATAGTTCTTATAAGTCCTAATACACATTCCTAGACCATTCTAAGCCTTTAGAATACTCTCTTAACCATTCTACAATTGTTAGAACCTCCAAGGCCTCATGCTACACCCTCAACGTCCCATGGGGACTCAAGCATTGTTTAGGATCATTCTAATGGTTCTTATAAGTCCTAATACACATTCCTAGACCATTCTAAGCCTTTAGAATACTCTCTTAACCATTCTACACTTGTTAGAACCTCCAAGGACTCATGCTACACCCTCTACGTCCCATGGTGACTTAAGCATTGTTTAGGATTATTCTAATGGTCCTTATAAGTCCTAATACACATTCGTAGACCATTCTAAGCCTTTAGAATACTCTCTTAACCATTCTACACTTGTTAGAACCTCCAAGGAATCATGCTACACCCTCTACGTCCCTTGGGGACTGAAGCATTGTTTAGGATCATTCTAATGGTTCTTATAAGTCCTAATACACATTCCTAGACCATTCTAAGACTTTAGAATACTCTCTTAACCGCTCTACACTTGTTAGAACCTCTAAGGACTCATGCTACACCCTCTACGTCCCTTGGGGACTGAAGCATTGTTTAGGATCATTCTAATGGTTATTATAAGTACTAATACACATTCCTAGACCATTCTAAGCCTTTAGAATACTCTCTTAACCATTCTACACTTGTTAGAACCTCCAAGGACACATTCTACACCCTCTACGTCCCTTGGGGACTGAAGCATTGTTTAGGATCATTCTAATGGTTATTATAAGTACTAATACACATTCTTAGACCATTCTAAGCCTTTAGAATACTCTCTTAACCATTCTACACTTGTTAGAACCTCCAAGGACACATTCTACACCCTCTACGTCCCTTGGGGACTCAAACATTGTTTAGGATCATTCTAATAGTTCTTATAAGTCCTAATACACATTCCTAGATCATTCTAAGCCTTTAGAATACTCTCTTAACCATTTGTAACTTGTTAGAACCTCCAAGGACTCATGCTACACACTCTACGTCCCAAGGGGACTCAAGCATTGTTAAGGATCATTCTAATGGTTCTTATAAGTCCTAATACACATTCCTAGACCATTCTAAGCCTTTATAATACTCTCTTAACCATTCTACAATTGTTAGAACCTCCAAGGACTCATGCTACACCCTCTACGTCCCATGGGGACTCAAGCATTGTTTAGGATCATTCTAATGGTTCTTATAAGTCCTAATACACATTCCTAGACCATTCTAAGCCTTTAGAATACTCTCTTAACCATTCTACACTTGTTAGAACCTCCAAGGACTCATGCTACACCCTCTACGTCCCCTGGGGACTCAAACATTGTTAAGGATCATTCTAATGGTTCTTATAAGTCCTAATACACATTCCTAGACCATTCTAAGCCTTTAGAATACTCTCTTAACCATTCTACACTTGTTAGAACCTCCAAGGACTCTTGCTACACCCTCTACGTCCCCTGGGGACTCAAACATTGTTAAGGATCATTCTAATGGTTCTTATAAGTCCTAATACACATTCCTAGACCATTCTAAGCCTTTAGAATACTCTCTTAACCATTCTACACTTGTTAGAACCTCCAAGGACTCTTGCTACACCCTCTACGTCCCATGGTGACTTAAGCATTGTTTAGGATTATTCTAATGGTCCTTATAAGTCCTAATACACATTCGTAGACCATTCTAAGCCTTTAGAATACTCTCTTAACCATTCTACACTTGTTAGAACCTCCAAGGAATCATGCTACACCCTCTACGTCCCTTGGGGACTGAAGCATTGTTTAGGATCATTCTAATGGTTATTATAAGTACTAATACACATTCTTAGACCATTCTAAGCCTTTAGAATACTCTCTTAACCATTCTACACTTGTTAGAACCTCCAAGGACACATTCTACACCCTCTACGTCCCTTGGGGCCTCAAACATTGTTTAGGATCATTCTAATAGTTCTTATAAGTCCTAATACACATTCCTAGATCATTCTAAGCCTTTAGAATACTCTCTTAACCATTTGTAACTTGTTAGAACCTCCAAGGACTCATGCTACACACTCTACGTCCCATGGTGACTTTAGCATTGTTTAGGATTATTCTAATGGTCCTTATAAGTCCTAAGACACATTCGTAGACCATTCTAAGCCTTTAGAATACTCTCTTAACCATTCTACACTTGTTAGGACCTCCAAGGAATCATGCTACACCCTCTACATCCCTTGGGGACTGAAGCATTGTTTAGGATCATTCTAATGGTTATTATAAGTCCTAATATACATTCCTAGACCATTCTAAGACTTTAGAATACTCTCTTAACCGCTCTACACTTGTTAGAACCTCTAAGGACTCATGCTACACCCTCTACGTCCCTTGGGGACAGAAGCATTGTTTAGGATCATTCTAATGGTTATTATAAGTACTAATACACATTCCTACACCATTCTAAGCCTTTAGAATACTATCTTAACCATTCTACACTTGTTAGAACCTCCAAGGACACATTCTACACCCTCTACGTCCCTTGAGGACTCAAACATTGTTTAGGATCATTCTAATAGTTCTTATAAATCCTAATACACATTCCTAGACCATTCTAAGCCTTTAGAATACTCTCTTAACCATTTGACACTTGTTAGAACCTCCAAGGACTCATGCTACACACTCTACGTCCCATGGGGACTCAAGCATTGTTAAGGATCATTCTAATGGTTCTTATAAGTCCTAATACACATTCCTAGACCATTCTAAGCCTTTAGAATACTCTCTTAACCATTCTACACATGTTAGAACCTCCAAGGACTCATGCTACACCCTCAACGTCCCATGGGGATTCGAGCATTGTTTAGGATTATTCTAATGGTCCTTATAAGTCCTATTACACACTCCTAGACCATTCTAAGCCTTTAGAATACTCTCTTAACCATTCTACACTTGTTAGAACCTCCAAGGAATCATGCTACACCCTCTACGTCCCTTGGGGACTGAAGCATTGTTTAGGATCATTCTAATGGTTATTATAAGTCCTAATACACATTCCTAGACCATTCTAAGCCTTTATAATACTCTCTCAACCATTCTACACTTGTTAGAACCTCCAAGGACTCATGCTACACCCTCTACGTCCCTTGGGGACTGAAGCATTGTTTAGGATCATTCTAATGGTTCTTATAAGTCCTAATACACATTCCTAGACCATTCTAAGACTTTAGAATACTCTCTTAACCGTTCTACACTTGTTAGAACCTCTAAGGACTCATGCTACACCCTCTACGTCCCTTGGGGACTGAAGCATTGTTTAGGATCATTCTAATGGTTATTATAAGTACTAATACACATTCCTAGACCATTCTAAGCCTTTAGAATACTCTCTTAACCATTCTACACTTGTTAGAACCTCCAAGGACACATTCTACACCCTCTACGTCCCTTGGGGACTCAAACATTGTTTAGGATCATTCTAATAGTTCTTATAAGTCCTAATACACATTCCTAGACCATTCTAAGCCTTTAGAATACTCTCTTAACCATTTGACACTTGTTAGAACCTCCAAGGACTCATGCTACACACTCTACGTCCCATGGGGACTCAAGCATTGTTAAGGATCATTCTAATGGTTCTTATAAGTCCTTATACACATTCCTAGACCATTCTAAGCCTTTAGAATACTCTCTTAACCATTCTACACTTGTTAGAACCTCCAAGGACTCATGCTACACCCTCTACGTTCCATGGGGACTCAAGCATTGTTTAGGATCATTCTAATGGTCCTTATAAGTCCTAATACACATTCCTAGACCATTCTAAGCCTTTAGAAAACTCTCTTAACCATTCTACACTTGTTAGAACCTCCAAGGACTCATGCTACACCCACTATGTCCCTTGGGGACTGAAGCATTGTTTAGGATCATTCTAATGGTTATTATAAGTCCTAATACACATTCCTAGACCATTCTAAGCCTTTAGAATACTCTCTTAACCATTCTACACTTGTTAGAACCTCCACGGACTCATGCTACACCCTCTACGTCCCTTGGGACTGAAGCATTGTTTAGGATCATTCTAATGGTTCTTATAAGTCCTAATACACATTCCTAGACCATTCTAAGACTTTAGAATACTCTCTTAACCGTTCTACACTTGTTAGAACCTCTAAGGACTCATGCTACACCCTCTACGTCCCTTGGGGACTGAAGCATTGTTTAGGATCATTCTAATGGTTATTATAAGTACTAATACACACTCCTAGACCATTCTAAGCCTTTAGAATACTCTCTTAACCATTCTACACTTGTTAGAACCTCCAAGGACACATTCTACACCCTCTACGTCCCTTGGGGACTGAAGCATTGTTTAGGATCATTCTAATGGTTATTATAAGTACTAATACACATTCCTAGACCATTCTAAGCCTTTAGAATACTCTCTTAACCATTCGACACTTGTTAGAACCTCCAAGGACTCATTCTGCACCCTCTACGTCCCTTGGAGACTCAAACATTGTTTAGGATCATTCTAATAGTTCTTATAAGTCCTAATACACATTCCTAGACCATTCTAAGCCTTTAGAATACTCTCTTAACCATTCTACACTTGTTAGAACCTCCAAGGACTCATGCTACACCCTCTACGTCCCATGGGGACTCAAGCATTGTTTAGGATCATTCTAATGGTTCTTATAAGTCCTAATACACATTCCTAGACCATTCTAAGCCTTTAGAATACTCTCTTAATCATTCTACACTTGTTAGAACCTCCAAGGACTCATGCTACACCCTTTACGTCCCTTGGGGACTGAAGTATTGTTTAGGATCATTCTAATGGTTATTATAAGTCCTAATACACATTCCTAGACCATTCTAAGCCTTTAGAATAATGTCTTAACCATTCTACACTTGTTAGCACCTCCAAGGACTCATGCTACATCCTCTACGTCCCTTGGGGACTCAAACATTGTTTAGGATCATTCTAATGGTTATTATAAGTCCTAATACACATTCCTAGACCATTCTAAGCCTTTAGAATACTCTCTTAACCATTTGTAACTTGTTGGAACCTCCAAGGACTCATGCTACACACTCTACGTCCCATGGGGACTCAAGCATTGTTAAGGATCATTCTAATGGTTCTTATAAGTCCTAATACACATTCCTAGACCATTCTAAGCCTTTAGAATAATCTCTTAACTATTCTACACTTGTTAGAACCTCCAAGGACTCATGCTACACCCTCTACGTCACTTGGGGACTGAAGCATTGTTTAGGATCATACTAATGGTTCTTATAAGTCCTAATACACATTCCTAGACCATTCTAAGCCTTTAGAATACTCTCTTAACCATTCTAAACTTGTTTGAACCTCCAAGGACTCATGCTACACCCTCTACGTCCCTAGGGGACTAAAGCATTGTTTAGGATCATTCTAATGGTTCTTATAAGTACTAATACACATTCCTAGACCATTCTAAGCCTTTAGAATACTCTCTTAACCATTCTACACTTGTTAGAACCTCCAAGGACACATTCTACACCCTCTACGTCCCTTGGGGACTGAAGCATTGTTTAGGATCATTCTAATGGTTATTATAAGTACTAATACACATTCCTAGACCATTCTAAGCCTTTAGAATACTCTCTTAACCATTCAACACTTGTTAGAACCTCCAAGGACTCATTCTGTAACCTCTACGTCCCTTGGAGACTCAAACATTGTTTAGGATCATTCTAATAGTTCTTATAAGTCCTAATACACATTCCTAGACCATTCTAAGCCTTTAGAATACTCTCTTAACCATTCTACACTTGTTAGAACCTCCAAGGACTCATGCTACACCCTCTACGCCCCATGGGGACTTAAGCATTGTTTAGGATTATTCTAATGGTCCTTATAAGTCCTAATACACATTCGTAGACCATTCTAAGCCTTTAGAATACTCTCTTAACCATTCTACACTTGTTAGAACCTCCAAGGACTCATGCTACACCCTCTACGTCCCTTGGGGACTCAAGCATTGTTTAGGATCATTCTAATGGTTCTTATAAGTCCTAATACACATTCCTAGACCATTCTAAGCCTTTAGAATACTCTCTTAACCATTCTACACTTGTTAGAACCTCCAAGGACTCATGCTACACCCTCTACGTCCCTTGGGGACTGAAGTATTGTTTAGGATCATTCTAATGGTTATTATAAGTCCTAATACACATTCCTAGACCATTCTAAGCCTTTAGAATACTGTCTTAACCATTCTACACTTGTTAGCACCTCCAAGGACTCATGCTACACCCTCTACGTTCCATGGGGACTCAAGCATTGTTTAGGATCATTCTAATGGTCCTTATAAGTCCTAATACACATTCTTAGACCATTCTAAACCTTGAGAATACTCTCTTAACCATTCTAAACTTGTTAGAACCTCCAACGACTCATGCTACATCCTCTACGTCCCTTGGGGACTCAAACATTGTTTAGGATCATTCTAATGGTTATTATAAGTCCTAATACACATTCCTAGACCATTCTAAGCCTTTAGAATACTCTCTTAACCATTCTACACTTGTTAGAACCTCCAAGGACTCTTGCTACACCCTCTACGTCCCATGGGGACTTAAGCATTGTTTAGGATTATTCTAATGGTCCTTATAAGTCCTAATACACATTCGTAGACCATTCTAAGCCTTTAGAATACTCTCTTAACCATTCTACACTTGTTAGAACCTCCAAGGACTCATGCTACACCCTCTACGTCCCATGGGGACTTAAGCATTGTTTAGGATTATTCTAATGGTCCTTATAAGACCTAATACACATTCGTAGACCATTCTAAGCCTTTAGAATACTCTCTTAACCATTCTACACTTGTTAGAACCTCCAAGGACTCATGCTACACCCTCTACGTCCCATGGGGACTCCAGCATTGTGTAGGATCATTCTAATGGTTCTTATAAGTCCTAATACACATTCCTAGACCATTCTAAGCCTTTAGAATACTCTCTTAACCATTCTACACTTGTTAGAACCTCCAAGGACTCATGCTACACCCTCTATGTCCCATGGTGACTTAAGCATTGTTTAGGATTATTCTAATGGTCCTTATAAGTCCTAATACACATTCGTAGACCATTCTAAGCCTTTAGAATACTCTCTTAACCATTCTACACTTGTTAGAACCTCCAAGGAATCATGCTACACCCTCTACGTCCCTTGGGGACTGAAGCATTGTTTAGGATCATTCTAATGGTTATTATAAGTCCTAATACACATTCCTAGACCATTCTAAGCCTTTAGAATACTCTCTTAACCATTCTACACTTGTTAGAACCTCCAAGGACTCATGCTACACCCTCTACGTCCCTTGGGGACTGAAGTATTGTTTAGGATCATTCTAATGGTTATTATAAGTCCTAATACACATTCCTAGACCATTCTAAGCCTTTAGAATACTGTCTTAACCATTCTACACTTGTTAGCACCTCCAAGGACTCATGCTACACCCTCTACGTTCCATGGGGACTCAAGCATTGTTTAGGATCATTCTAATGGTCCTTATAAGTCCTAATACACATTCTTAGACCATTCTAAGCCTTGAGAATACTCTCTTAACCATTCTAAACTTGTTAGAACCTCCAACGACTCATGCTACATCCTCTACGTCCCTTGGGGACTCAAACATTGTTTAGGATCATTCTAATGGTTATTATAAGTCCTAATACACATTCCTAGACCATTCTAAGCCTTTAGAATACTCTCTTAACCATTTGTAACTTGTTGGAACCTCCAAGGACTCATGCTACACACTCTACGTCCCATGGGGACTCGAGCATTGTTAAGGATCATTCTAATGGTTCTTATAAGTCCTAATACACATTCCTAGACCATTCTAAGCCTTTAGAATAATCTCTTAACCATTCTACACTTGTTGGAACCTCCAAGGACTCATGCTACACCCTCTACGTCACTTGGGGACTGAAGCATTGTTTAGGATCATACTAATGGTTCTTATAAGTCCTAATACACATTCCTAGACCATTCTAAGCCTTTAGAATACTCTCTTAACCATTCTAAACTTGTTTGAACCTCCAAGGACTCATGCTACACCCTCTACGTCCCTAGGGGACTAAAGCATTGTTTAGGATCATTCTAATGGTTCTTATAAGTACTAATACACATTCCTAGACCATTCTAAGCCTTTAGAATACTCTCTTAACCATTCTACACTTGTTAGAACCTCCAAGGACTCATTCTACACCCTCTACGTCCCTTGGGGACTGAAACATTGTTTAGAATCATTCTAATGGTTCTTATAAGTCCTAATACACATTCCTAGACCATTCTAAGCCTTTAGAATACTCTCCTAACCATTCTACACTTGTTAGAACCTCCAAGGACTCATGCTACACCCTCTACGTCCCTTGGGGACTGAAGCATTGTTTAGGATCATTCTAATGGTTATTATAAGTCCTAATACAAA
The DNA here is from genome assembly GCA_037953625.1 of Crotalaria pallida. Lineage (NCBI taxonomy): Eukaryota > Viridiplantae > Streptophyta > Magnoliopsida > Fabales > Fabaceae > Crotalaria > Crotalaria pallida. The sequence goes on along the minus strand of CM075655.1, from coordinate 57,931,730 downwards.
TTCCTAGACCATTCTAAGCCTTTAGAATACTCTCTTAACCATTCTACACTTGTTAGAACCTCCAAGGACTCATGCTACACCCACTACGTCCCTTGGGGACTGAAGCATTGTTTAGGATCATTCTAATGGTTATTATAAGTCCTAATACACATTCCTAGACCATTCTAAGCCTTTAGAATACTCTCTTAACCATTCTACACTTGTTAGAACCTCCAAGGACTCATGCTACACCCTCTACGCCCCATGGGGACTTAAGCATTGTTTAGGATTATTCTAATGGTCCTTATAAGTCCTAATACACATTCGTAGACCATTCTAAGCCTTTAGAATACTCTCTTAACCATTCTACACTTGTTAGAACCTCCAAGGAATCATGCTACACCCTCTACGTCCCTTGGGGACTGAAGCATTGTTTAGGATCATTCTAATGGTTATTATAAGTCCTAATACACATTCCTAGACCATTCTAAGCCTTTAGAATACTCTCTTAACCATTCTACACTTGTTAGAACCTCCAAGGACTCATGCTACACCCTCTACGTCCCTTGGGGACTGAAGTATTGTTTAGGATCATTCTAATGGTTATTATAAGTCCTAATACACATTCCTAGACCATTCTAAGCCTTTAGAATACTGTCTTAACCATTCTACACTTGTTAGCACCTCCAAGGACTCATGCTACACCCTCTACGTTCCATGGGGACTCAAGCATTGTTTAGGATCATTCTAATGGTCCTTATAAGTCCTAATACACATTCTTAGACCATTCTAAGCCTTGAGAATACTCTCTTAACCATTCTAAACTTGTTAGAACCTCCAACGACTCATGCTACATCCTCTACGTCCCTTGGGGACTCAAACATTGTTTAGGATCATTCTAATGGTTATTATAAGTCCTAATACACATTCCTAGACCATTCTAAGCCTTTAGAATACTCTCTTAACCATTTGTAACTTGTTGGAACCTCCAAGGACTCATGCTACACACTCTACGTCCCATGGGGACTCGAGCATTGTTAAGGATCATTCTAATGGTTCTTATAAGTCCTAATACACATTCCTAGACCATTCTAAGCCTTTAGAATAATCTCTTAACCATTCTACACTTGTTGGAACCTCCAAGGACTCATGCTACACCCTCTACGTCACTTGGGGACTGAAGCATTGTTTAGGATCATACTAATGGTTCTTATAAGTCCTAATACACATTCCTAGACCATTCTAAGCCTTTAGAATACTCTCTTAACCATTCTAAACTTGTTTGAACCTCCAAGGACTCATGCTACACCCTCTACGTCCCTAGGGGACTAAAGCATTGTTTAGGATCATTCTAATGGTTCTTATAAGTACTAATACACATTCCTAGACCATTCTAAGCCTTTAGAATACTCTCTTAACCATTCTACACTTGTTAGAACCTCCAAGGACTCATTCTACACCCTCTACGTCCCTTGGGGACTGAAACATTGTTTAGAATCATTCTAATGGTTCTTATAAGTCCTAATACACATTCCTAGACCATTCTAAGCCTTTAGAATACTCTCCTAACCATTCTACACTTGTTAGAACCTCCAAGGACTCATGCTACACCCTCTACGTCCCTTGGGGACTGAAGCATTGTTTAGGATCATTCTAATGGTTATTATAAGTCCTAATACACATTCCTAGACCATTCTAAGCCTTTAGAATACTCTCTTAACCATTCTACACTTGTTAGAACCTCCAAGGACTCATGCTACACCCTCTACGTCCCTTGGGGACTGAAGTATTATTTAGGATCATTCTAATGGTTATTATAAGTCCTAATACACATTCCTAGACCATTCTAAGCCTTTAGAATACTGTCTTAACCATTCTACACTTGTTAGCACCTCCAAGGACTCATGCTACACCCTCTACGTTCCATGGGGACTCAAGCATTGTTTAGGATCATTCTAATGGTCCTTATAAGTCCTAATACACATTCTTAGACCATTCTAAGCCTTGAGAATACTCTCTTAACCATTCTAAACTTGTTAGAACCTCCAACGACTCATGCTACATCCTCTACGTCCCTTGGGGACTCAAACATTGTTTAGGATCATTCTAATGGTTATTATAAGTCCTAATACACATTCCTAGACCATTCTAAGCCTTTAGAATACTCTCTTAACCATTTGTAACTTGTTGGAACCTCCAAGGACTCATGCTACACACTCTACGTCCCATGGGGACTCGAGCATTGTTAAGGATCATTCTAATGGTTCTTATAAGTCCTAATACACATTCCTAGACCATTCTAAGCCTTTAGAATAATCTCTTAACCATTCAACACTTGTTGGAACCTCCAAGGACTCATGCTACACCCTCTACGTCACTTGGGGACTGAAGCATTGTTTAGGATCATACTAATGGTTCTTATAAGTCCTAATACACATTCCTAGACCATTCTAAGCCTTTAGAATACTCTCTTAACCATTCTAAACTTGTTAGAACCTCCAAGGACTCATGCTACACCCTCTACGTCCCTAGGGGACTAAAGCATTGTTTAGGATCATTCTAATGGTTCTTATAAGTACTAATACACATTCCTAGACCATTCTAAGCCTTTAGAATACTCTCTTAACCATTCTACACTTGTTAGAACCTCCAAGGACTCATTCTACACCCTCTACGTCCCTTGGGGACTGAAACATTGTTTAGAATCATTCTAATGGTTCTTATAAGTCCTAATACACATTCCTAGACCATTCTAAGCCTTTAGAATACTCTCCTAACCATTCTACACTTGTTAGAACCTCCAAGGACTCATGCTACACCCTCTACGTCCCTTGGGGACTGAAGCATTGTTTAGGATCATTCTAATGGTTATTATAAGTCCTAATACACATTCCTAGACCATTCTAAGCCTTTAGAATACTCTCTTAACCATTCTACACTTGTTAGAACCTCCAAGGACTCATGCTACACCCACTACGTCCCTTGGGGACTGAAGCATTGTTTAGGATCATTCTAATGGTTATTATAAGTCCTAATACACATTCCTAGACCATTCTAAGCCTTTAGAATACTCTCTTAACCATTCTACACTTGTTAGAACCTCCAAGGACTCATGCTACACCCTCTACGCCCCATGGGGACTTAAGCATTGTTTAGGATTATTCTAATGGTCCTTATAAGTCCTAATACACATTCGTAGACCATTCTAAGCCTTTAGAATACTCTCTTAACCATTCTACACTTGTTAGAACCTCCAAGGAATCATGCTACACCCTCTACGTCCCTTGGGACTGAAGCATTGTTTAGGATCATTCTAATGGTTCTTATAAGTCCTAATACACATTCCTAGACCATTCTAAGACTTTAGAATACTCTCTTAACCATTCTACACTTGTTAGAACCTCCAAGGACTCATGCTACACCCTCTACGTCCCTTGGGGACTGAAGCATTGTTTAGGATCATTCTAATGGTTATTATAAGTCCTAATACACATTCCTAGACCATTCTAAGCCTTTAGAATACTCTCTTAAGCATTCTACACTTGTTAGAACCTCCAAGGACTCATGCTACACCCTCTACGCCCCATGGGGACTTAAGCATTGTTTAGGATTATTCTAATGGTCCTTATAAGTCCTAATACACATTCGTAGACCATTCTAAGCCTTTAGAATACTCTCTTAACCATTCTACACTTGTTAGAACCTCCAAGGAATCATGCTACACCCTCTACGTCCCTTGGGACTGAAGCATTGTTTAGGATCATTCTAATGGTTCTTATAAGTCCTAATACACATTCCTAGACCATTCTAAGACTTTAGAATACTCTCTTAACCATTCTACACTTGTTAGAACCTCCAAGGACTCATGCTACACCCTCTATGTCCCATGGTGACTTAAGCATTGTTTAGGATCATTCTAATGGTTATTATAAGTCCTAATACACATTCCTAGACAATTATAAGCCTTTAGAATACTCTCTTAACCATTCTACACTTGTTAGAACCTCGACGGACTCATGCTACACCCTCTACGTCCCTTGGGACTGAAGCATTGTTTAGGATCATTCTAATGGTTCTTATAAGTCCTAATACACATTCCTAGACCATTCTAAGACTTTAGAATACTCTCTTAACCGTTCTACACTTGTTAGAACCTCTAAGGACTCATGCTACACCCTCTACGTCCCTTGGGGACTGAAGCATTGTTTAGGATCATTCTAATGGTTATTATAAGTACTAATACACATTCCTAGACCATTCTAAGCCTTTAGAATACTCTCTTAACCATTCTACACTTGTTAGAACCTCCAAGGACACATTCTACACCCTCTACGTCCCTTGGGGACTGAAGCATTGTTTAGGATCGTTCTAATGGTTATTATAAGTACTAATACACATTCCTAGACCATTCTAAGCCTTTAGAATACTCTCTTAACCATTCGACACTTGTTAGAACCTCCAAGGACTCATTCTGCACCCTCTACGTCCCTTGGAGACTCAAACATTGTTTAGGATCATTCTAATAGTTCTTATAAGTCCTAATACACATTCCTAGACCATTCTAAGCCTTTAGAATACTCTCTTAACCATTTGTAACTTGTTAGAACCTCCAAGGACTCATGCTACACACTCTACGTCCCATGGGGACTCAAGCATTGTTAAGGATCATTCTAATGGTTCTTGTAAGTCCTAATACACATTCCTAGACCATTCTAAGCCTTTAGAATACTCTCTTAACCATTCTACAATTGTTAGAACCTCCAAGGACTCATGCTACACCCTCTACGTCCCATGGGGACTCCAGCATTGTGTAGGATCATTCTAATGGTTCTTATAAGTCCTAATACACATTCCTAGACCATTCTAAGCCTTTAGAATACTCTCTTAACCATTCTACACTTGTTAGAACCTCCAAGGACTCATGCTACACCCTCTATGTCCCATGGTGACTTAAGCATTGTTTAGGATTATTCTAATGGTCCTTATAAGTCCTAATACACATTCGTAGACCATTCTAAGCCTTTAGAATACTCTCTTAACCATTCTACACTTGTTAGAACCTCCAAGGAATCATGCTACACCCTCTACGTCCCTTGGGGACTGAAGCATTGTTTAGGATCATTCTAATGGTTATTATAAGTCCTAATACACATTCCTAGACCATTCTAAGCCTTTAGAATACTCTCTTAACCATTCTACATTTGTTAGAACCTCCACGGACTCATGCTACACCCTCTACGTCCCTTGGGACTGATGCATTGTTTAGGATCATTCTAATGGTTCTTATATGTCCTAATACACATTCCTAGACCATTCTAAGACTTTAGAATACTCTCTTAACCGCTCTACACTTGTTAGAACCTCTAAGGACTCATGCTACACCCTCTACGTCCCTTGGGGACTGAAGCATTGTTTAGGATCATTCTAATGGTTATTATAAGTACTAATACACATTCCTAGACCATTCTAAGCCTTTAGAATACTCTCTTAACCATTCGACACTTGTTAGAACCTCCAAGGACACATTCTACACCCTCTACGTCCCTTGGGGACTCAAACATTGTTTAGGATCATTCTAATAGTTCTTATAAGTCCTAATACACATTCCTAGACCATTCTAAGCCTTTAGAATACTCTCTTAACCATTTGTAACTTGTTAGAACCTCCAAGGACTCATGCTACACACTCTACGTCCCATGGGGACTCAAGCATTGTTAAGGATCATTCTAATGGTTCTTATAAGTCCTAATACACATTCCTAGACCATTCTAAGCCTTTAGAATACTCTCTTAACCATTCTACAATTGGTAGAACCTCCAAGGACTCTTGCTACACCCTCTACGTCCCATGGGGACTTAAGCATTGTTTAGGATTATTCTAATGGTCCTTATAAGTCCTAATACACAATCGTAGACCATTCTAAGCCTTTAGAATACTCTCTTAACCATTCTACACTTGTTAGAACCTCCAAGGACTCATGCTACACCCTCTACGTCCCATGGGGACTTAAGCATTGTTTAGGATTATTCTAATGGTCCTTATAAGTCCTAATACACATTCGTAGACCATTCTAAGCCTTTAGAATACTCTCTTAACCATTCTACACTTGTTAGAACCTCCAAGGACTCATGCTACACCCTCTACGTTCCATGGGGACTCAAGCATTGTTTAGGATCATTCTAATGGTTCTTATAAGTCCTAATACACATTCCTAGACCATTCTAAGCCTTTAGAATACTCTCTTAACCATTCTACACTTGTTAGAACCTCCAACGACTCATGCTACATCCTCTACGTCCCTTGGGGACTCAAACATTGTTTAGGATCATTCTAATGGTTATTATAAGTACTAATACACATTCCTAGACCATTCTAAGCCTTTAGAATACTCTCTTAACCATTCTACACTTGTTAGAATCTGCATGGACTCATGCTACACCCTCTACGTCCCATGGGGACTCAAGCATTGTTTAGGATTATTCTAATGGTCCTTATAAGTCCTAATGCACATTCCTAGACCATTCTAAGCCTTTAGAATACTCTCTTAACCATTCTACACTTGTTAGAACCTCCAAGGAATCATGCTACACCCTCTACGTCCCTTGGGGACTGAAGCATTATTTAGGATCATTCTAATGGTTATTATAAGTCCTAATACACATTCCTAGACCATTCTAAGCCTTTAGAATACTCTCTTAACCATTCTACACTTGTTAGAACCTCCAAGGACTCATGCTACACCCTCTACGTCCCTTGGGGACTGAAGTATTGTTTAGGATCATTCTAATGGTTATTATAAGTCCTAATACACATTCCTAGACCATTCTAAGCCTTTAGAATACTGTCTTAACCATTCTACACTTGTTAGAACCTCCAAGGACTCATGCTACACCCTCTACGTTCCATGGGGACTTTAGCATTGTTTAGGATCATTCTAATGGTCCTTATAAGTCCTAATACACATTCTTAGACCATTCTAAGCCTTTAGAATACTCTCTTAACCATTCTAAACTTGTTAGAACCTCCAACGACTCATGCTACATCCTCTACGTCCCTTGGGGACTCAAACATTGTTTAGGATCATTCTAATGGTTATTATAAGTCCTAATACACATTCCTAGACCATTCTAAGCCTTTAGAATACTCTCCTAACCATTCTACACTTGTTAGAACCTCCAAGGACTCATGCTACACCCTCTACGTTCCATGGGGACTCAAGCATTATTTAGGATCATTCTAATGGTTCTTATAAGTCCTAATACACATTCCTAGACCATTCTAAGCCTTTAGAATACTCTCTTAACCATTCTACACTTGTTAGAACCTCCAACGACTCATGCTACATCCTCTACGTCCCTTGGGGACTCAAGCATTGTTTAGGATCATTCTAATGGTTATTATAAGTACTAATACACATTCCTAGACCATTCTAAGCCTCTAGAATACTCTCTTAACCATTCTACACTTGTTAGAATCTCCATGGACTCATGCTACACCCTCTACGTCCCATGGGGACTCAAGCATTGTTTAGGATCATTCTAATGGTTCTTATAAGTCCTAATACACATTCCTAGACCATTCTAAACCTTTAGGATACTCTCTTAACCATTCTACACTTGTTAGAACCACCAAGGACTCATGCTACACCCTCTACGTCACTTGGGGACTGAAGCATTGTTTTGGATAATTCTAATGGTTCTTATAAGTCCTAATACACATTCCTAGACCATTCTAAGCCTTTAGAATACACTCTTAACCATTCTAAACTTGTTAGAACCTCCAAGGACTCATGCTACACCCTCTACATCCTTTGGGGACTGAAGCATTGTTTAGGATCATTCTAATGGTTCTTATAAGTACTAATACACATTCCTAGACCATTCTAAGCCTTTAGAATACTCTCTTAACCATTCTACACATGTTAGAACCTCCAAGGACTCATGCTACACCCTCTACGTCCCATGGGGACTCAAGCATTGTTTAGGATTATTCTAATGGTCCTTATAAGTCCTAATGCACATTCCTAGACCATTCTAAGCCTTTAGAATACTCTCTTAACCATTCTACACTTGTTAGAACCTCCAAGGAATCATGCTTCCCCCGTCTACGTCCCTTGGGGACTGAAGCATTATTTAGGATCATTCTAATGGTTATTATAAGTCCTAATACACATTCCTAGACCATTCTAAGCCTTTAGAATACTCTCTTAACCATTCTACACTTGTTAGAACCTCCAAGGAATCATGCTACACCCTCTACGTCCCATGGGGACTCAAGCATTGTTTAGGATTATTCTAATGGTCCTTATAAGTCCTAATGCACATTCCTAGACCATTCTAAGCCTTTAGAATACTCTCTTAACCATTCTACACTTGTTAGAACCTCCAAGGAATCATGCTACACCCTCTACGTCCCTTGGGGACTGAAGCATTATTTAGGATCATTCTAATGGTTATTATAAGTCCTAATACACATTCCTAGACCATTCTAAGCCTTTAGAATACTCTCTTAACCATTCTACACTTGTTAGAACCTCCAAGGACTCATGCTACACCCTCTACGTCCCTTGGGGACTGAAGTATTGTTTAGGATCATTCTAATGGTTATTATAAGTCCTAATACACATTCCTAGACCATTCTAAGCCTTTAGAATACTGTCTTAACCATTCTACACTTGTTAGAACCTCCAAGGACTCATGCTACACCCTCTACGTTCCATGGGGACTTTAGCATTGTTTAGGATCATTCTAATGGTCCTTATAAGTCCTAATACACATTCTTAGACCATTCTAAGCCTTTAGAATACTCTCTTAACCATTCTAAACTTGTTAGAACCTCCAACGACTCATGCTACATCCTCTACGTCCCTTGGGGACTCAAACATTGTTTAGGATCATTCTAATGGTTATTATAAGTCCTAATACACATTCCTAGACCATTCTAAGCCTTTAGAATACTCTCCTAACCATTCTACACTTGTTAGAACCTCCAAGGACTCATGCTACACCCTCTACGTTCCATGGGGACTCAAGCATTATTTAGGATCATTCTAATGGTTCTTATAAGTCCTAATACACATTCCTAGACCATTCTAAGCCTTTAGAATACTCTCTTAACCATTCTACACTTGTTAGAACCTCCAACGACTCATGCTACATCCTCTACGTCCCTTGGGGACTCAAGCATTGTTTAGGATCATTCTAATGGTTATTATAAGTACTAATACACATTCCTAGACCATTCTAAGCCTCTAGAATACTCTCTTAACCATTCTACACTTGTTAGAATCTCCATGGACTCATGCTACACCCTCTACGTCCCATGGGGACTCAAGCATTGTTTAGGATCATTCTAATGGTTCTTATAAGTCCTAATACACATTCCTAGACCATTCTAAACCTTTAGGATACTCTCTTAACCATTCTACACTTGTTAGAACCACCAAGGACTCATGCTACACCCTCTACGTCACTTGGGGACTGAAGCATTGTTTTGGATAATTCTAATGGTTCTTATAAGTCCTAATACACATTCCTAGACCATTCTAAGCCTTTAGAATACACTCTTAACCATTCTAAACTTGTTAGAACCTCCAAGGACTCATGCTACACCCTCTACATCCTTTGGGGACTGAAGCATTGTTTAGGATCATTCTAATGGTTCTTATAAGTACTAATACACATTCCTAGACCATTCTAAGCCTTTAGAATACTCTCTTAACCATTCTACACATGTTAGAACCTCCAAGGACTCATGCTACACCCTCTACGTCCCATGGGGACTCAAGCATTGTTTAGGATTATTCTAATGGTCCTTATAAGTCCTAATGCACATTCCTAGACCATTCTAAGCCTTTAGAATACTCTCTTAACCATTCTACACTTGTTAGAACCTCCAAGGAATCATGCTTCCCCCGTCTACGTCCCTTGGGGACTGAAGCATTATTTAGGATCATTCTAATGGTTATTATAAGTCCTAATACACATTCCTAGACCATTCTAAGCCTTTAGAATACTCTCTTAACCATTCTACACTTGTTAGAACCTCCAAGGAATCATGCTACACCCTCTACATCCCTTGGGGACTGAAGCATTGTTTAGGATCCTTCTAATGGTTATTATAAGTACTAATACACATTCCTAGACCATTCTAAGCCTTTAAAATATTCTCTTAACCATTCTACACTTGTTAGAACCTCTAAGGACACATTCTACACCCTCTACGTCCCTTGGGGACTCAAACATTGTTTAGGATCATTCTAATAGTTCTTATAAGTCCTAATACACATTCCTAGACTATTCTAAGCCTTTAGAATACTCTCTTAACCATTTGACACTTGTTAGAACATCCAAGTGTGACACCCTTCCGGATTACCCAAATATAATATAGTATTTATGCTTTATATTGGATAATATATGGACTTGTGAGCTAAGAAAATATGGTAATTAAAATTTTCTTTAAAGCGGGTGCACAATTCATCTAATGGAACTCTTGGAGAATAAATTCTAAAATCCTTTAAAACACTTGTATCGAGTTCGGCGATTTCTAAAACCTTTTCTCAAGCAGGATAACATTCGTTCTTTAGAAATTTCTTTACATTTCACAATCAATTGAAGCTACCCGTACTTTGTTCAATAAAACTGATACCGTCAATTAATACTTATAGCCGAGCTCATTTATAAGTTAAATCAGAGTAAGCGGAAATTACTGGACTATGCAACTGATATAATATAAACATAGATTTTCATATATACGAAAGAGTCATACATACATAGTCCATGAGATAAGTCACCAAGTTCCAAAATATAGCAAGTCCATATAAACAGATCTACATCACTATGATACTATAACCCTAGAGTAAAACATATGTACAATATATACATCATCAAAATACAACCCCAGGGATAGTCACGTAGATCCATCAGCATTAGATGCAGTAGTAGTAGCAGCAGTAGTCTCCCAAAAACATAGGTAATAAGGTAGTAGCATCATCATCACAGCAGCAGCAGCACATCTCCTCCACACACCGGATCCTCGGTTCCACATCATACACCATATCCATGTACCTAGGGATCATCGTCCCTCCAGTCACTCCCAGTAGAATGCACGACAGGCTCGCTCCCACTCTCGTCCTCCACCGGATCCTCCTCGATCTCGTCCGAGGGAGAGTGTACCCTACCACTGGGTACCGGGTCAGGTGATGGTGAAACCCTGACGGGGCTCCTCGGATAAGAAGGGGGAGTCTCCTCGCGGACAACTCTTGAAGTAAAAGGGTGAGAGCGGGTAGGTCGAAAATGAAAACTATGGTAAGAGCGAGCTGGTCGCATGGGAGGTGGTCCATGATAAGTATAAAACGGGGGTACATGCATAGTGTATATGATGGGAATCCTAAACCTACGAGGACGGAATCGCATCAGCGGGTTAGGGTGGTAGAATGTGAACTCTACCTCCCCTTCATACACCGCGCGATGGTCCTCATAGATCCATACGCCACTAGGAAGTGGTCGGATCTCGATGCAAGCAATGTAACGAGACATCACCTACAAGGGCATATGGGTAAGCAATTCTACTCACATAATCAATAGAGAATAAATCATGCAACATATGAAAGATAATAATACATCAATTAATAACAATCACATATAACACTTAGCAGATAATGAATGCACATAGGATGCTCACACTTATTTCGTTTATCACAATTAATTTAAATGAGTGGCATGATGCATGACTTTAGCTCTCAAGCCTATCTCCATCATACTATGTCACTCTCTGACGTCCATCCCTGACAACCCAGCACTCAACAGTGCGTTGTATTCCTAGGTATACAACAATTCGTACATTCACCTAGAATGTACACGACAAGCTTGGTATCCATGCCACCCGAGCATATCCCGTCATCCAAACGGTATAACCATATCGGCATCCACTCAGCCGACCACGTCAACGACGTGTCATCAAGCAAGCGTATTGGCACTCCCAGAGGCCCTCCACATGTTTACCAAAAACATGATATACGTCCTACCATCCAAACTCCAGTATGAATGTATTAACTTTACTTAAAAGGAATTGATTGATGTTTCGTCCTTTTATTAATACACTACGTGCCTCCCGAGCAACGTATCATCATTATTCAAATGAAAATATCATAACATCAATCAGTTTCTTTTAAGTCCAGGATCACTTGGTTTATTGTCCTTTAAGAGTTACAAATGACTTAGAATTGAAAATGGTATTTTAAGTGCCTGACTAAAAACACTCGAGTGTTTTCCAAAATACTCGAGTAGTTAATCATTTTCCAGATTCTACTCGAGTTGTTCATAATTATACTCGAGTCGTTCATGTCTTTTCAGAGATTTAGGGTTTCAGGTTTTCATAAATATACTCGAGTATTTCATGAGATACTCAAGTATTCCATTATCCAGAATACTCGAGTAGTTTATACATTACTCGAGTGTTTCAATCTGATTCCCAAGTTGGTGCGCCAATTTTCACTCTGGTGCACCACGAAATACTCGAGTGTTAAGCCAAATACTCGAGTATATGCAGACAGAACAGAGTGAAACTTGGTTTTTACATACCATTTCAATTTCTAAACACTTTTAATCCAAACCAGTGATCACGGTAGTTCACATACCATATATTGAACATGTTGCAATACTCATTTCATATCAAATAACCAATTTGACAGAGAATCAACCATTTATGCATAATTTACACAATTTAGCAACTCAACACCTCAAATTGCAAAATAAGCATAACACTCATAAAACAATGGTCATTTAAGCTTGCATGCATGGTATAAAACTTGCTCAACACAGTTTTAGAGCAAAGCTTGGTCTCCAAACCAAAGTTCCTATTCAATCTAAGCCCTTAGAGCCTCTTGGTGGCTCTCTAACACAAATAATGGAATTTAATCTCTATCTAGCGAATATAATTACTTCCCCTTACCTCTCAGATGTGAATCAACAGAAATAAATCCAAGAAAAGAGCTCCAACACCAGAAATCAACTTGAACTTCACATGCAGAGCAGTTTTGGGTGCATCACCAAAACCGAATTGGTTTACCCACCAAACAGAGATAAGAATTGGGAAAAATTAGATTTCTAGACTCTATACAACATCAACTAACTAAAGGAATTAAGTTTGAGACTCAGGGATTCACGAGCTTACCGAAATCGATGATCAAAGTAAGCTCCAGACACCAACTTGACCAAGAACAGCTTCACTTCTCAGCTCCAATTCTCCCAACACACTCACTCAATCCTCACAATTTTGGTGTTTATACAAAGCTCGTGATGTGAGCTTTGTATTTGTGTATCATTCGAATCCTAACACTCAGAATTGAAGGAGAATCGAAGAGCAAAACCCAGGAACCCTAACTAAAGCAACACACCCGAATTTGATCAAGAAGCTCAGCAATTTGGTGTTGATTGGCTTAAATAGAGTGGGGAAACACTCATGCAGGTCGACACGACTACTAGGGTGGTGGCAAGATGATGATTTCGTGTCAACGACACGGAATCGTTGGCGGTGACTCACCAAACGCACTCACTCGTGCAGTTTGACCCAGAATACTCGAGTTTTTCAGAAAATACTCGAGTATTTTTCCCAATTTTTGAAAAATAATTATTTTATTTACTTTCCCTCCAAAATCTTTCCTATAATTACCTCTAGGTCCCAACCCAGGGACTAATATGAAAAATACTCATCTTAGGTATTTATTATATTTATTAAATCAATTCACACACATATACCAACTATATAAACACATATTTTAATCAAGGATTAATATGGAAATAATTAATTATAATTAATTTATAATTAACATTTCATTAATCGGGGATTAAAATTTTGGGGTGTTACACTACTCCCCCACTTACAAGGAATTTCGTCCCCGAAATTCAACTCATACAAACAAGTCAGGATAATCCTGACGCATCTTATCCTCTAACTCCCATGATGCTTCTATCACATCTCCACAGACCCAGACAACTTTGACCAGATGGATGTCTTTTCCTCTAAGCTGCTTGATTCTTCGATCTTCAATACGAACTGGCACAGCTTTGAAGGTTAGGTTCTTATGAACTTCTAAGTTATCCGGTTGGATTCTAAGGACAATGGTGGGGTCATGGACATATTTCTTCAACTGAGACACATGGAACACATTGTGGAGGTTAGCTAATGATGGAGGCAGGGCTAACTGATAAGCTACTGGGCCGATTCTTTTGAGAATTTGGTAGGGACCAATGAACTTAGGTGATAATTTCTGGGTTTTCAAGGCTCTACTAACACCTTTGGTTGGTACTATTCTAATGAACACGTGGTCTCCTTCAGCAAACTCTAAAGGTTTCCTTCTCCTATCAGCATAGCTTTTCTGCCTACTCTGAGCCGTTTTCATCTTTGCTTGAATCATCTTGATCTGCTCCGTGGTCTCTTGCACAAAATCTGGCCCAACCAGAGAATTCTCCCCCACTTGAAACCAGCATAACGGCGTCTGACACTTTCTCCCATACAAAGCTTCAAATGGTGCCATTCCAATGCTCATGTGATAGTTGTTGTTGTAAGTGAATTCCACGAGTGGTAACATTTGCTCTCAATTCCCTTGTCCTTCCAAAGCACAGGCTCGTAGAATGTCCTCCAATGACTAAATAGTCCTTTCCGTTTGACCATCAGTCTGAGGGTGATATGCAGAACTTAGCTTCAATCTTGAACCCAAGGCTCTATGCAGATCTTCCCAAAACTTTGATGTAAACCTCGGATCGCGATCAAACACAATGCTTGATGGTACTCCGTGCAGACGAACAACTTCCTTGATGTACAACTGAGTGAGCTTTTCCAATGAGTAGCGCATATTCACGGGAATGAAATGCGCTGACTTGGTCAAACGGTCCACGATCACCCAAATTGCATCATGACCAGTAGATGTCTTTGGCAATCCTGACACAAAATCCATCGAGATGCTGTCCCACTTCCATACGGGAACTTCTAAAGGGAGTAACTCTCCTCCTGGCCTTTGATGTTCCACCTTGGCCTTTTGACATACCAAACAACATGCCACATATTCAGCTACCTCTCTCTTCAAACCAGGCCACCAAAATAGCTTCTTTAAGTCCTGGTACATTTTAGTAGCTCCCGGATGCATACTCATCTTACTCTTATGCGCTTCATCCAAAATCATCCTTCTTACTTCCAAATCATCAGGCACACAAATCCTCGTTTCAAAGCGAAGGATTCCATCCTTCCCTTCTTGAATTTCCAACTCCTTACCTTCTTGCATCAACTTCCTCTTTTCCATGAGTCTCCCATCCTTGTGTTGCAATTCCCGTATCCTTTGCAGAAACTCGTTAGCAATCTGCAGCATCCCCATCTTGATAATTGTCGGCTCCACTTGCATCGTCAGACTCAAATCCCGGAACTCCTCTATCAGTGCGGCTTCTCTGACCATCATTGCACTGATGTGCATTGCCTTTCTACTCAATGCATCCGCCACAACGTTTGCCTTCCCAGGATGATAATGGAGCTCAAACTCATAATCCTTCAAAAACTCCATCCATCGGCGTTGCCTCATATTCAACTCCTTTTGATCAAAGAGGTATTTTAAACTCTTATGGTCACTAAACACCCGGAACGTAGTGCCATAGAGATAGTGCCTCCAAATCTTTAAGGCAAACACCACAGCTGCCAACTCCAGATCGTGAGTTGGATAGTTCATCTCATGAACTTTTAGCTGTCTCGAGGCGTAGGCGACAACTTGCCCCTCCTGCATCAAAACACACCCAAGACCTTGTTTCGACGCGTCACAGTACACATCAAAACTCTTCTGTGTATCGGGCAACACCAATACAGGAGACGATGTCAACCTTTCCTTCAGCTCTTGAAAACTACTTTCACATTTCTCATCCCACAGAAATGGTTGATCTTTCCTAGTCAACTTCGTCAGAGGCAGTGCAATCTTCGAGAAACCTTCGATGAACCTTCTATAATACCCAGCCAAACCAAGAAAACTTCTGACTTCCTGACCGACTTTGGTTGCTCCCATTGCAAAACCGAACTTACCTTCGTCGGATCAACGGCTATTCCTTTGTCTGAAATCACATGCCCCAAGAACTTAACCTCCTTCAGCCAGAACTCACATTTTGTAAGTTTGGCGTACAATTGCTTCTCCTTCAGGATGCTCAACACTGCCCTCAAATGTTCAGCATGCTCTTCGGGACTCTTAGAGTATATCAGAATATCGTCAATGAACACAACCACGAATGAATCTAAATAAGGTCTAAAGATTCGATTCATGTAGTCCATGAAGATAGCTGGTGCATTAGTCAATCCGAACGGCATTACGACATACTCATAATGTCCGTATCGAGATCGAAATGCAGTCTTAGAGATATCCTCCTCTCTAATGCTGATCTGATGGTACCCCGACCTCAAATCAATCTTAGAAAATACCGAAGCCCCACGCACTTGGTCCATAAGGTCATCTATCCGCGGCAACGGATACTTGTTCTTGATGGTGACCTTATTCAGCTGCCGATAGTCTATGCACATCCTCATGCTACCATCTTTCTTCTTGACGAATAAGACAGGAGCTCCCCAAGGTGAGACGCTTGGTCGGGTCATCTGTTTCTGCAGCAACTCTTCAATCTGCTTCTTCATCTCTGCCATTTCCGGTGGTGCCATTCTATAGGGAGCGATAGAAATAGGACCAGCTCCCGGAACTAGATCGATGCCAAATTCTATCTCTCTTCTTGGTGGCAGACCAGGAATCTCGTCAGTAAACACTTCCGGAAACTCTCGGACAACAGGAATCTCTTCCATCTTCGGACCAACTTCCTCCATCTCAGCATTGAACAGACACACGTAACCAGATGGTTTTGGGTTTCTATAGGTTACCAGTTTTCTATCACAGTCAATGATCACTTGGTTCTGACTTAACCAGTCCATCCCCAAGATCACATCTAATTGTGCTAAGGGTAAGCAGATCAAATCTACTTCAGAGGTCCGTCCTAACACTTCTATACAACAGTTAAGACATGCTCTAGAAACAATTACAGGAGCATTGGTAGGAGTTTCTACTTTAAGAACATAAGGCATTTCAGACATGAGCAAGCCTAAACGGTTTACACATTCATATGAAACAAATGAATGCGTTGCACCAGAGTCAAACAAAACATGGCAAAATTGACCATTAAGCAAGTATTTACCTTGCACCAGATCAGAAGATCGATTCGCTTCCACACCACTAAGGGTGAAGACCCTTCCTTGAGTCACCGGTCTATCTGCAGTTTCTCTGGAGTTGACTTTGGCCGGTTCTTTGCAATCTCTTGCAAAATGCCCCGGCTTTCCACAATTAAAGCAACCACTTGTCCCCCAACACACACGGCCATAGTGATTGCGCTTGCACTTGTCACAGAATGGAGCTTCACTCCGATAATTCCTTCCATCAGAAGCACCAGCTTTTCCTTTACCTTTCCCTCGGCGATCATATGGACCTTTGCCTCGGTTGTTGGAACCTTTACGCCTCTGAGGTCCATAGCTCTGATTGTCCTTCTTGTCCAAGACTTGCACCTCCTCAGCCTTTGTATCATCTTCATACATCCTACACATATCCACGAGTGCAGGAAAACTTTGAATCCGCTGATAGCTGAAAATTGACTTCAACTTTGTCCTCAATCCACCTTCAAACTTGATGCACTTGCTCCTCTCGTCTGGATTGTTCTGGTAGTATGGAGAGTACTTCATCAGATCTTCAAACCTTGCCGCGTACTCGCCCACACTCATGTTCCCTTGCTTCAACTGCAGAAACTCCACCTCCTTCTTCCTTCTCAGATCCTCAGGAAAATACTTCTGGAGAAACTTCTCCATAAATACTCCCCAACTTATCTCCCTTCCTTCATATTGTAAAAGCTGCATGGTGTGATTCCACCAATTCTCAGCCTCATCCTCCAGCATATAGGTTGCATATGCCACCTTCTGAGCATCTGAACATTCCAACGTCCTCAAAATCTTATCGATAGTATGAATCCATTTGTTGGCTTCCTCCGGTTTAAATCCTCCTTCAAACTTTGGCGGATTGCAGCTCCTAAAATCAGCCAGAGTCTTCGCCTCAGTGTTTCCCATATTACACTGATGAGGCGGATTAGCCGGTTGAGATGGTTGCTGAGACTGCCTTTGCATGGCTTCCAATACCGTGGTGATTCGCTCCAACATCGTGTTGGTGTGATTTTGGTTTCTAGTTGCCATATTAGACCTGCGCTATGGGCTTACGGTCACATATGTTGAACTTAAAGAAACTTCCATTACACCACCTATACTAAGGCTCTATCCTAAGCTTATTAGATCTACAATCAATTGCGTCTTGTACTCAAAAGAGACAAGATGCAAACAAATCAGGGGTAATTCAAAACTCAATGAGTAATTTAATAACACTCAAAGTACTAAATACTTTGGAGATACCTGCTTGATGTTGATGGCTACCTTTCTGGAACCACTTCTACTACTACAGGATCTGACTTTTGCTCTGATACCACTAAGTGTGACACCCTTCCGGATTACCCAAATATAATATAGTATTTATGCTTTATATTGGATAATATATGGACTTGTGAGCTAAGAAAATATGGTAAATAAAATTTTCTTTAAAGCGGGTGCACAATTCATCTAATGGAACTCTTGGAGAATAAATTCTAAAATCCTTTAAAACACTTGTATCGAGTTCGGCGATTTCTAAAACCTTTTCTCAAGCAGGATAACATTCGTTCTTTAGAAATTTCTTTACATTTCACAATCAATTGAAGCTACCCATACTTTGTTCAATAAAACTGATACCGTCAATTAATACTTATAGCCGAGCTCATTTATAAGTTAAATCAGAGTAAGCGGAAATTACTGGACTATGCAACTGATATAATATAAACATAGATTTTCATATATACGAAAGAGTCATACATACATAGTCCATGAGATAAGTCACCAAGTTCCAAAATATAGCAAGTCCATATAAACAGATCTACATCACTATGATACTATAACCCTAGAGTAAAACATATGTACAATATATACATCATCAAAATACAACCCCAGGGATAGTCACGTAGATCCATCAGCATCAGATGCAGTAGTAGTAGCAGCAGTAGTCTCCCAAAAACATAGGTAATAAGGTAGTAGCATCATCATCACAATAGCAGCAGCACATCTCCTCCACACACCGGATCCTCGGTTCCACATCATACACCATATCCATGTACCTAGGGATCATCGTCCCTCCAGTCACTCCCAGTAGAATGCACGACAGGCTCGCTCCCACTCTCGTCCTCCACCGGATCCTCCTCGATCTCGTCCGAGGGAGAGTGTACCCTACCACTGGGTACCGGGTCAGGTGATGGTGAAACCCTGACGGGGCTCCTCGGATAAAAAGGGGGAGTCTCCTCGCGGACAACTCTTGAAGTAAAAGGGTGAGAGCGGGTAGGTCGAAAATGAAAACTATGGTAAGAGCGAGCTGGTCGCATGGGAGGTGGTCCATGATAAGTATAAAACGGGGGTACATGCATAGTGTATATGATGGGAATCCTAAACCTACGAAGACGGAATCGCATCAGCGGGTTAGGGTGGTAGAATGTGAACTCTACCTCCCCTTCATACACCGCGCGATGGTCCTCATAGATCCATACGCCACTAGGAAGTGGCCGGATCTCGATGCAAGCAATGTAACGAGACATCACCTACAAGGGCATATGGGTAAGCAATTCTACTCACATAATCAATAGAGAATAAATCATGCAACATATGAAAGATAATAATACATCAATTAATAACAATCACATATAACACTTAGCAGATAATGAATGCACATAGGATGCTCACACTTATTTCATTTATCACAATTAATTTAAATGAGTGGCATGATGCATGACTTTAGCTCTCAAGCCTATCTCCATCATACTATGTCACTCTCTGACGTCCATCCCTGACAACCCAGCACTCAACAGTGCGTTGTATTCCTAGGTATACAACAATTCGTACATTCACCTAGAATGTACACGACAAGCTTGGTATCCATGCCACCCGAGCATATCCCGTCATCCAAACGGACCGTCATCCAAACGGTATAACCATATCGGCATCCACTCAGCCGACCACGTCAACGACGTGTCATCAAGCAAGCGTATTGGCACTCCCAGAGGCCCTCCACATGTTTACCAAAAACATGATATACGTCCTACCATCCAAACTCCAGTATGAATGTATTAACTTTACTTAAAAGGAATTGATTGATGTTTCGTCCTTTTATTAATACACTACGTGCCTCCCGAGCAACGTATCATCATTATTCAAATGAAAATATCATAACATCAATCAGTTTCTTTTAAGTCCAGGATCACTTGGTTTATTGTCCTTTAAGAGTTACAAATGACTTAGAATTGAAAATGGTATTTTAAGTGCCTGACTAAAAATACTCGAGTGTTTTCCAAAATACTCGAGTAGTTAATCATTTTCCAGATTCTACTCGAGTTGTTCATAATTATACTCGAGTCGTTCATGTCTTTTCAGAGATTTAGGGTTTCAGGTTTTCATAAATATACTCGAGTATTCCATTATCCAGAATACTCGAGTAGTTCATACATTACTCGAGTGTTTCAATCTGATTCCCAAGTTGGTGCGCCAATTTTCACTCTGGTGCACCACGAAATACTCGAGTGTCAAGCCAAATACTCGAGTATATGCAGACAGAACAGAGTGAAACTTGGTTTTTACATACCATTTCAATTTCTAAACACTTTTAATCCAAACCAGTGATCACAGTAGTTCACATACCATATATTGAACATGTTGCAATACTCATTTCATATCAAATAACCAATTTGACAGAGAATCAACCATTTATGCATAATTTACACAATTTAGCAACTCAACACCTCAAATAGCAAAATAAGCATAACACTCATAAAACAATGGTCATTTAAGCTTGCATGCATGGTATAAAACTTGCTCAACACAGTTTTAGAGCAAAGCTTGGTCTCCAAACCAAAGTTCCTATTCAATCTAAGCCCTTAGAGCCTCTTGGTGGCTCTCTAACACAAATAATGGAATTTAATCTCTATCTAGCGAATATAATTACTTCCCCTTACCTCTCAGATGTGAATCAACAGAAAGAAATCCAAGAAAAGAGCTCCAACACCAGAAATCAACTTGAACTTCACATGCAGAGCAGTTTTGAGTGCATCACCAAAACCGAATTGGTTTACCCACCAAACAGAGATAAGAATTGGGAAAAATTAGATTTCTAGACTCTATACAACATCAACTAACTAAAGGAATTAAGTTTGAGACTCAGGGATTCACGAGCTTACCGAAATCGATGATCAAAGTAAGCTCCAGACACCAACTTGACCAAGAACAGCTTCACTTCTCAGCTCCAATTCTCCCAACACACTCACTCAATCCTCACAATTTTGGTGTTTATACAAAGCTCGTGATGTGAGCTTTGTATTCGTGTATCATTCGAATCCTAACACTCAGAATTGAAGGAGAATCGAAGAGCAAAACCCAGGAACCCTAACTGAAGCAACACACCCGAATTTGATCAAGAAGCTCAGCAATTTGGTGTTGATTGGCTTAAATAGAGTGGGGAAACACTCATGCAGGTCGACACAACTACTAGGGTGGTGGCAAGATGATGATTTCGTGTCAACGACACGGAATCGTTGGCGGTGACTCACCAAACGCACTCACTCGTGCAGTTTGACCCAGAATACTCGAGTTTTTCAGAAAATACTCGAGTATTTTTCCCAATTTTTGAAAAATAATTATTTTATTTACTTTCCCTCCAAAATCTTTCCTATAATTACCTCTAGGTCCCAACCCAGGGACTAATATGCAAAATACTCATCTTAGGTATTTATTATATTTATTAAATCAATTCACACACATATACCAACTATATAAACACATATTTTAATCAAGGATTAATATGGAAATAATTAATAATAATTAATTTATAATTAACATTTCATTAATCGGGGATTAAAATTTTGGGGTGTTACACCAAGGACTCATGCTACACACTCTACGTCCCATGGGGACTCAAGCATTGTTAAGGATCATTCTAATGGTTCTTATAAGTCCTAATACGCATTCCTAGACCATTCTAAGCCTTTAGAATACTCTCTTAACCATTCTACACGTGTTAGAACCTCCAACGACTCATGCTACACCCTCTACGACACTTGGGGACTGAAGCATTGTTTAGGATCATACTAATGGTTCTTATAAGTCCTAATACACATTCCTAGACCATTCTAAGCCTTTAGAATACTCTCTTAACCATTCTAAACTTGTTTGAACCTCCAAGGACTCATGCTACACCCTCTTCGTCCCTAGGGGACTAAAGCATTGTTTAGGATCATTCTAATGGTTCTTATAAGTACTAATACACATTCCTAGACCATTCTAAGCCTTTAGAATACTCTCTTAACCATTCTACACTTCCTAGAACCTCCAAGGACTCATTCTACACCCTCTACGTCCCTTGGGGACTCAAACATTGTTTAGGATCATTCTAATGGTTCTTATAAGTCCTAATACACATTCCTAGACCATTCTAAGCCTTTAGAATACTCTCCTAACCATTTTACACTTGTTAGAACCTCCAAGGACTCATGATCACCCTCTACGTCCCTTGGGGACTGAAGCATTGTTTAGGATCATTCTAATGGTTATTATAAGTCCTAATACAAATTCCTAGACCATTCTAAGCCTTTAGAATACTCTCTTAACCATTCTAAACTTGTTAGAACCTCCAAGGACTCATGCTACCCCCTCTACGTCCCTTGGGGACTGAAGCATTGTTTAGGATCATTCTAATGGTTATTATAAGTCCTAATACACATTCCTAGACCATTCTAAGCCTTTAGAATACTCTCTTAACCATTCTACACTTGTTAGAACCTCCAAGGACTCGTGCTACACCCTCTACGTCCCATGGGGACTCAAGCATTGTTTAGGATTATTCTAATGGTCCTTATAAGTCCTAATACACATTCGTAGACCATTCTAAGCCTTTAGAATACTCTCTTAACCATTCTACACTTGTTAGAACCTCCAAGGAATCATGCTACACCCTCTACGTCCCTTGGGGACTGAAGCATTGTTTAGGATCATTCTAATGGCTATTATAAGTCCTAATACACATTCCTAGACCATTCTAAGCCTTTAGAATACTCTCTTAACCGAAGGAATCATGCTACACCCTCTACGTCCCTTGGGGACTGAAGCATTGTTTAGGATCATTCTAATGGTTATTATAAGTATTTATACACATTCCTAGACCATTCTAAGCCTTTAGAATACTCTCTTAACCATTCTAAACTTGTTTGAACCTCCAAGGACTCATGCTACACCCTCTACGTCCCTAGGGGACTAAAGCATTGTTTAGGATCATTCTAATGGTTCTTATAAGTACTAATACACATTCCTAGACCATTCTAAGCCTTTAGAATACTCTCTTAACCATTGTACACTTGTTAGAACCTCCAAGGACTCATTCTACACCCTCTACGTCCCTTGGGACTCAAACATTGTTTAGGATCATTCTAATGGTTCTTATAAGTCCTAATACACATTCCTAGACCATTCTAAGCCTTTAGAATACTCTCCTAACCATTTTACACTTGTTAGAACCTCCAAGGACTCATGCTACACCCTCTACGTCCCTTGGGGACTGAAGCATTGTTTAGGATCATTCTAATGGTTATTATAAGTCCTAATACAAATTCCTAGACCATTCTAAGCCTTTAGAATACTCTCTTAACCATTCTACACTTGTTAGAACCTCCAAGGACTCATGCTACCCCCTCTACGTCCCTTGGGGACTAAAGCATTGTTTAGGATCATTCTAATGGTTATTATAAGTCCTAATACACATTCCTAGACCATTCTAAGCCTTTAGAATACTCTCTTAACCATTCTACACTTGTTAGAACCTCCAAGGAATCATGCTACACCCTCTACGTCCCTTGGGGACTGAAGCATTGTTTAGGATCATTCTAATGGCTATTATAAGTCCTAATACACATTCCTAGACCATTCTAAGCCTTTAGAATACTCACTTAACCGAAGGAATCATGCTACACCCTCTACGTCCCATGGGGACTCAAGCATTGTTTAGGATTATTCTAATGGTCCTTATAAGTCCTAATACACATTCGTAGACCATTCTAAGCCTTTAGAATACTCTCTTAACCATTGTACACTTGTTAGAACCTCCAAGGAATCATGCTACACCCTCTACGTCCCTTGGGGACTGAAGCATTGTTTAGGATCATTCTAATGGCTATTATAAGTCCTAATACACATTCCTAGACCATTCTAAGCCTTTAGAATACTCACTTAACCGAAGGAATCATGCTACACCCTCTACGTCCCTTGGGGACTGAAGCATTGTTTAGGATCATTGTAATGGTTATTATAAGTATTTATACACATTCCTAGACCTTTCTAAGCCTTTAGAATACTCTCTTAACCATTCTAAACTTGTTTGAACCTCCAAGGACTCATGCTACACCCTCTACGTCCCTAGGGGACTAAAGCATTGTTTAGGATCATTCTAATGGTTCTTATAAGTACTAATACACATTCCTAGACCATTCTAAGCCTTTAGAATACTCTCTTAACCATTGTACACTTGTTAGAACCTCCAAGGACTCATTCTACACCCTCTACGTCCCTTGGGGACTCAAGCATTGTTTAGGATTATTCTAATGGTTCTTATAAGTCCTAATACACATTCCTAGACCATTCTAAGCCTTTAGAATACTCTCTTAACCATTGTACACTTGTTAGAACCTCCAAGGACTCATTCTACACCCTCTACGTCCCTTGGGGACTCAAACATTGTTTAGGATCATTCTAATGGTTCTTATAAGTCCTAATACACATTCCTAGACCATTCTAAGCCTTTAGAATACTCTCCTAACCATTCTACACTTGATAGAACCTCCAAGGACTCATGCTACACCCTCTACATCCCATGGGGACTCAAGTATTGTTTAGGATCATTCTAATGGTTATGATAAGTCCTAATACACATTCCTAGACCATTCTAAGCCTTTAGAATACTCTCTTAACCATTCTACACTTGTTAGAACCTCCAAGGATTCATGCTACACCCTCTACGTCCTATGGGGACTCAAGGATTGTTAAGGATCATTCTAATGGTTCTTATAAGTCCTAATACACATTCCTAGACCATTCTAAGCCTTTAAAATACTCTCTTAACCATTCTACACTTGTTAGAACCTCCAAGGACTCATGCTACACCCTCTACATCCCTTGGGGACTGAAGCATTGTTTAGGATCATTCTAATGGTTATTATAAGTCCTAATACACATTCCTAGACCATTCTAAGCCTTTAGAATACTCTCTTAACCATTCTACACTTGTTAGAACCTCCAAGGAATCATGCTACACCCTCTACGTCCCTTGGGGACTGAAGCATTGTTTAGGATCATTCTAATGGCTATTATAAGTCCTAATACACATTCCTAGACCATTCTAAGCCTTTAGAATACTCTCTTAACCGAAGGAATCATGCTACACCCTCTACGTCCCTTGGGGACTGAAGCATTGTTTAGGATCATTCTAATGGTTGTTATAAGTATTTATACACATTCCTAGACCATTCTAAGCCTTTAGAATACTCTCTTAACCATTCTAAACTTGTTTGAACCTCCAAGGACTCATGCTACACCCTCTACGTCCCTAGGGGACTAAAGCATTGTTTAGGATCATTCTAATGGTTCTTATAAGTACTAATACACATTCCTAGACCATTCTAAGCCTTTAGAATACTCTCTTAACCATTGTACACTTGTTAGAACCTCCAAGGACTCATTCTACACCCTCTACGTCCCTTGGGGACTCAAACATTGTTTAGGATCATTCTAATGGTTCTTATAAGTCCTAATACACATTCCTAGACCATTCTAAGCCTTTAGAATACTCTCCTAACCATTCTACACTTGATAGAACCTCCAAGGACTCATGCTACACCCTCTACGTCCCTTGGGGACTGAAGCATTGTTTAGGATCATTCTAATGGTTATTATAAGTCCTAATATAAATTCCTAGACCATTCTAAGCCTTTAGAATACTCTCTTAACCATTCTACACTTGTTAGAACCTCCAAGGACTCATGCTACACCCTCTACGTCCCTTGGGGACTCAAGCATTGTTTAGGATTATTCTAATGGTCCTTATAAGTCCTAATACACATTCGTAGACCATTCTAAGCCTTTAGAATACTCTCTTAACCATTCTACACTTGTTAGAACCTCGAAGGAATCATGCTACACCCTCTACGTCCCTTGGGGACTGAAGCATTGTTTAGGATCATTCTAATGGTTATTATAAGTCCTAATACACATTCCTAGACCATTCTAAGCCTTTAGAATACTCTCTTAACCATTCTACACTTGTTAGAACCTCCAAGGACTCATGCTACACCCTCTACGTCCCATGGGGACTCAAGCATTGTTTAGGATCATTCTAATGGTTATGATAAGTCCTAATACACATTCCTAGACCATTCTAAGCCTTTAGAATACTCTCTTAACCATTCTACACTTGTTAGAACCTCCAAGGATTCATGCTACACCCTCTACGTCCTATGGGGACTCAAGGATTGTTAAGGATCATTCTAATGGTTCTTATAAGTCCTAAAACACATTCTTAGACCATTCTAAGCCTTTAAAATACTCTCTTAACCATTCAACACTTGTTAGAACCTCCAAGGACTCATGCTACACCCTCTACATCCCTTGGGGACTGAAGCATTGTTTAGGATCATTCTAATGGTTATTATAAGTCCTAATACACATTCCTAGACCATTCTAAGCCTTTAGAATACTCTCTTAACCATTCTACACTTGTTAGAACCTCCAAGGATTCATGCTACACCCTCTACGTCCTATGGGGACTCAAGGATTGTTAAGGATCATTCTAATGGTTCTTATAAGTCCTAATACACATTCCTAGACCATTCTAAGCCTTTAAAATACTCTCTTAACCATTCTACACTTGTTAGAACCTCCAAGGACTCATGCTACACCCTCTACATCCCTTGGGGACTGAAGCATTGTTTAGGATCATTCTAATGGTTATTATAAGTCCTAATACACATTCCTAGACCATTCTAAGCCTTTAGAATACTCTCTTAACCATTCTACACTTGTTAGAACCTCCAAGGAATCATGCTACACCCTCTACGTCCCTTGGGGACTGAAGCATTGTTTAGGATCATTCTAATGGCTATTATAAGTCCTAATACACATTCCTAGACCATTCTAAGCCTTTAGAATACTCTCTTAACCGAAGGAATCATGCTACACCCTCTACGTCCCTTGGGGACTGAAGCATTGTTTAGGATCATTCTAATGGTTGTTATAAGTATTTATACACATTCCTAGACCATTCTAAGCCTTTAGAATACTCTCTTAACCATTCTAAACTTGTTTGAACCTCCAAGGACTCATGCTACACCCTCTACGTCCCTAGGGGACTAAAGCATTGTTTAGGATCATTCTAATGGTTCTTATAAGTACTAATACACATTCCTAGACCATTCTAAGCCTTTAGAATACTCTCTTAACCATTGTACACTTGTTAGAACCTCCAAGGACTCATTCTACACCCTCTACGTCCCTTGGGGACTCAAACATTGTTTAGGATCATTCTAATGGTTCTTATAAGTACTAATACACATTCCTAGACCATTCTAAGCCTTTAGAATACTCTCTTAACCATTGTACACTTGTTAGAACCTCCAAGGACTCATTCTACACCCTCTACGTCCCTTGGGGACTCAAACATTGTTTAGGATCATTCTAATGGTTCTTATAAGTCCTAATACACATTCCTAGACCATTCTAAGCCTTTAGAATACTCTCCTAACCATTCTACACTTGATAGAACCTCCAAGGACTCATGCTACACCCTCTACGTCCCTTGGGGACTGAAGCATTGTTTAGGATCATTCTAATGGTTATTATAAGTCCTAATATAAATTCCTAGACCATTCTAAGCCTTTAGAATACTCTCTTAACCATTCTACACTTGTTAGAACCTCCAAGGACTCATGCTACACCCTCTACGTCCCTTGGGGACTCAAGCATTGTTTAGGATTATTCTAATGGTCCTTATAAGTCCTAATACACATTCGTAGACCATTCTAAGCCTTTAGAATACTCTCTTAACCATTCTACACTTGTTAGAACCTCCAAGGAATCATGCTACACCCTCTACGTCCCTTGGGGACTGAAGCATTGTTTAGGATCATTCTAATGGCTATTATAAGTCCTAATACACATTCCTAGACCATTCTACGCCTTTAGAATACTCTCTTAACCGAAGGAATCATGCTACACCCTCTACGTCCCTTGGGGACTGAAGCATTGTTTAGGATCATTCTAATGGTTGTTATAAGTATTTATACACATTCCTAGACCATTCTAAGCCTTTAGAATACTCTCTTAACCATTCTAAACTTGTTTGAACCTCCAAGGACTCATGCTACACCCTCTACGTCCCTAGGGGACTAAAGCATTGTTTAGGATCATTCTAATGGTTCTTATAAGTACTAATACACATTCCTAGACCATTCTAAGCCTTTAGAATACTCTCTTAACCATTGTACACTTGTTAGAACCTCCAAGGACTCATTCTACACCCTCTACGTCCCTTGGGGACTCAAACATTGTTTAGGATCATTCTAATGGTTCTTATAAGTACTAATACACATTCCTAGACCATTCTAAGCCTTTAGAATACTCTCTTAACCATTGTACACTTGTTAGAACCTCCAAGGACTCATTCTACACCCTCTACGTCCCTTGGGGACTCAAACATTGTTTAGGATCATTCTAATGGTTCTTATAAGTCCTAATACACATTCCTAGACCATTCTAAGCCTTTAGAATACTCTCCTAACCATTCTACACTTGATAGAACCCCCAAGGACTCATGCTACACCCTCTACGTCCCTAGGGGACTAAAGCATTGTTTAGGATCATTCTAATGGTTCTTATAAGTACTAATACACATTCCTAGACCATTCTAAGCCTTTAGAATACTCTCTTAACCATTGTACACTTGTTAGAACCTCCAAGGACTCATTCTACACCCTCTACGTCCCTTGGGGACTCAAACATTGTTTAGGATCATTCTAATGGTTCTTATAAGTCCTAATACACATTCCTAGACCATTCTAAGCCTTTAGAATACTCTCCTAACCATTCTACACTTGATAGAACCTCCAAGGACTCATGCTACACCCTCTACGTCCCTTGGGGACTGAAGCATTGTTTAGGATCATTCTAATGGTTATTATAAGTCCTAATATAAATTCCTAGACCATTCTAAGCCTTTAGAATACTCTCTTAACCATTCTACACTTGTTAGAACCTCCAAGGACTCATGCTACACCCTCTACGTCCCTTGGGGACTCAAGCATTGTTTAGGATTATTCTAATGGTCCTTATAAGTCCTAATACACATTCGTAGACCATTCTAAGCCTTTAGAATACTCTCTTAACCATTCTACACTTGTTAGAACCTCGAAGGAATCATGCTACACCCTCTACGTCCCTTGGGGACTGAAGCATTGTTTAGGATCATTCTAATGGTTATTATAAGTCCTAATACACATTCCTAGACCATTCTAAGCCTTTAGAATACTCTCTTAACCATTCTACACTTGTTAGAACCTCCAAGGACTCATGCTACACCCTCTACGTCCCATGGGGACTCAAGCATTGTTTAGGATCATTCTAATGGTTATGATAAGTCCTAATACACATTCCTAGACCATTCTAAGCCTTTAGAATACTCTCTTAACCATTCTACACTTGTTAGAACCTCCAAGGATTCATGCTACACCCTCTACGTCCTATGGGGACTCAAGGATTGTTAAGGATCATTCTAATGGTTCTTATAAGTCCTAAAACACATTCTTAGACCATTCTAAGCCTTTAAAATACTCTCTTAACCATTCTACACTTGTTAGAACCTCCAAGGACTCATGCTACACCCTCTACATCCCTTGGGGACTGAAGCATTGTTTAGGATCATTCTAATGGTTATTATAAGTCCTAATACACATTCCTAGACCATTCTAAGCCTTTAGAATACTCTCTTAACCATTCTACACTTGTTAGAACCTCCAAGGATTCATGCTACACCCTCTACGTCCTATGGGGACTCAAGGATTGTTAAGGATCATTCTAATGGTTCTTATAAGTCCTAATACACATTCCTAGACCATTCTAAGCCTTTAAAATACTCTCTTAACCATTCTACACTTGTTAGAACCTCCAAGGACTCATGCTACACCCTCTACATCCCTTGGGGACTGAAGCATTGTTTAGGATCATTCTAATGGTTATTATAAGTCCTAATACACATTCCTAGACCATTCTAAGCCTTTAGAATACTCTCTTAACCATTCTACACTTGTTAGAACCTCCAAGGAATCATGCTACACCCTCTACGTCCCTTGGGGACTGAAGCATTGTTTAGGATCATTCTAATGGCTATTATAAGTCCTAATACACATTCCTAGACCATTCTAAGCCTTTAGAATACTCTCTTAACCGAAGGAATCATGCTACACCCTCTACGTCCCTTGGGGACTGAAGCATTGTTTAGGATCATTCTAATGGTTGTTATAAGTATTTATACACATTCCTAGACCATTCTAAGCCTTTAGAATACTCTCTTAACCATTCTAAACTTGTTTGAACCTCCAAGGACTCATGCTACACCCTCTACGTCCCTAGGGGACTAAAGCATTGTTTAGGATCATTCTAATGGTTCTTATAAGTACTAATACACATTCCTAGACCATTCTAAGCCTTTAGAATACTCTCTTAACCATTGTACACTTGTTAGAACCTCCAAGGACTCATTCTACACCCTCTACGTCCCTTGGGGACTCAAACATTGTTTAGGATCATTCTAATGGTTCTTATAAGTACTAATACACATTCCTAGACCATTCTAAGCCTTTAGAATACTCTCTTAACCATTGTACACTTGTTAGAACCTCCAAGGACTCATTCTACACCCTCTACGTCCCTTGGGGACTCAAACATTGTTTAGGATCATTCTAATGGTTCTTATAAGTCCTAATACACATTCCTAGACCATTCTAAGCCTTTAGAATACTCTCCTAACCATTCTACACTTGATAGAACCTCCAAGGACTCATGCTACACCCTCTACGTCCCTTGGGGACTGAAGCATTGTTTAGGATCATTCTAATGGTTATTATAAGTCCTAATATAAATTCCTAGACCATTCTAAGCCTTTAGAATACTCTCTTAACCATTCTACACTTGTTAGAACCTCCAAGGACTCATGCTACACCCTCTACGTCCCTTGGGGACTCAAGCATTGTTTAGGATTATTCTAATGGTCCTTATAAGTCCTAATACACATTCGTAGACCATTCTAAGCCTTTAGAATACTCTCTTAACCATTCTACACTTGTTAGAACCTCGAAGGAATCATGCTACACCCTCTACGTCCCTTGGGGACTGAAGCATTGTTTAGGATCATTCTAATGGTTATTATAAGTCCTAATACACATTCCTAGACCATTCTAAGCCTTTAGAATACTCTCTTAACCATTCTACACTTGTTAGAACCTCCAAGGACTCATGCTACACCCTCTACGTCCCATGGGGACTCAAGCATTGTTTAGGATCATTCTAATGGTTATGATAAGTCCTAACACACATTCCTAGACCATTCTAAGCCTTTAGAATACTCTCTTAACCATTCTACACTTGTTAGAACCTCCAAGGATTCATGCTACACCCTCTACGTCCTATGGGGACTCAAGGATTGTTAAGGATCATTCTAATGGTTCTTATAAGTCCTAAAACACATTCTTAGACCATTCTAAGCCTTTAAAATACTCTCTTAACCATTCTACACTTGTTAGAACCTCCAAGGACTCATGCTACACCCTCTACATCCCTTGGGGACTGAAGCATTGTTTAGGATCATTCTAATGGTTATTATAAGTCCTAATACACATTCCTAGACCATTCTAAGCCTTTAGAATACTCTCTTAACCATTCTACACTTGTTAGAACCTCCAAGGACTCATGCTACACCCTCTACATCCCTTAGGGTACCAAGCAATGTTTAGGATCATTATAATGGTTCGTATAAGTCCTAATACACATTCCTAGACCATTCTAAGCCTTTAGAATACTCTCTTAACCATTCTACACTTGTTAGAACCTCCACGGACTCATGCTACACCCTCTACGTCCCTTGGGGACTGAAGCATTGTTTAGGATCATCCTAATGGTTCTTATAAGTCCTAATACACATTCCTAGACCATTCTAAGACTTTAGAATACTCTCTTAACCGTTCTACACTTGTTAGAACCTCTAAGGACTCGTGCTACACCCTCTACGTCCCTTGGGGACTGAAGCATTGTTTAGGATCATTCTAATGGTTATTATAAGTACTAATACACATTCCTAGACCATTCTAAGCCTTTAGAATACTCTCTTAACCATTCTACACTTGTTAGAACCTCCAAGGACACATTCTACACCCTCTACGTCCCTTGGGGACTCAAACATTGTTTAGGATCATTCTAATAGTTCTTATAAGTCCTAATACACATTCCTAAACCATTCTAAGCCTTTAGAATACTCTCTCAACCATTTGACACCTGTTAGAACCTCCGAGGACTCATGCTACACCCTCTACGTCCCATGGGTACTCAAGCATTGTTAAGGATCATTCTAATGGTTCTTATAAGTCCTAATACACATTCCTAGACCATTCTAAGCCTTTAGAATACTCTCTGAACCATTCTAAACTTGTTAGAACCTCCAAGGACTCATGCTACACCCTCTACGTCACTTGGGGACTGAAGCATTGTTTAGGATCATTCTAATGGTTATTATAAGTCCTAATACACATTCCTAGACCATTCTAAGCCTTTAGCATACTCTCTTAACCATTCTACACTTGTTAGAACCTCTCAGGACTCATAATATACCCTCTACGTCCCTTGGGGACTGAAACATTGCTTAGGATCATTCTAATGGTTATTATAAGTCCTAATACACATTCCTAGACCATTCTAAGCCTTTAGAATACTCTCTTAACCATTCTACACTTGTTAGAACCTCCAAGGACTCATGCTACACCCTCTACGTCACTTGGGGACTGAAGCATTGTTTAGGATCATACTAATGGTTCTTATAAGTCCTAATACACATTCCTAGACCATTCTAAGCCTTTAGAATACTCTCTTAACCATTCTACACTTGTTAGAACCTCCAAGGATTCATGCTACACCCTCTACGTCCTATGGGGACTCAAGGATTGTTAAGGATCATTCTAATGGTTCTTATAAGTCCTAATACACATTCCTAGACCATTCTAAGCCTTTAAAATACTCTCTTAACCATTCTACACTTGTTAGAACCTCCAAGGAATCATAATATACCCTCTACGTCCCTTGGGGACTGAAGCATTGTTTAGGATCATTCTAATGGTTATTATAAGTCCTAATACACATTCCTAGACCATTCTAAGCCTTTAGAATACTCTCTTAACCATTCTACACTTGTTAGAACCTCCAAGGACTTATGCTACACCCTCTACGTCCCTTGGGGACTCAAGCATTGTTTAGGATTATTTTAATGGTCCTTATAAGTCCTAATACACATTCGTAGACCATTCTAAGCCTTTAGAATACTCTCTTAACCATTCTACACTTGTTAGAACCTCGAAGGAATCATGCTACACCCTCTACATCCCTTGGGGACTGAAGCATTGTTTAGGATCATTCTAATGGTTATTATAAGTCCTAATACACGTTCCTAGACCATTCTAAGACTTTAGAATACTCTCTTAACCGTTCTACACTTGTTAGAACCTCTAAGGACTCATAATATACCCTCTACGTCCCTTGGGGCTGAAGCATTGTCTAGGATCATTCTAATGGTTATTATAAGTCCTAATACACATTCCTAGACCATTCTAAGCCTTTAGAATACTCTCTTAACCATTCTACACTTGTTAGAACCTCCAAGGACTCATGCTACACCCTCTACGTCACTTGGGGACTGAAGCATTGTTTAGGATCATACTAATGGTTCTTATAAGTCCTAATACACATTCCTAGACCATTCTAAGCCTTTAGAATACTCTCTTAACCATTCTAAACTTGTTACAACCTCCAAGGACTCATGCTACACCCTCTACGTCACTTGGGGACTGAAGCATTGTTTAGGATCATTCTAATGGTTATTATAAGTCCTAATACACATTCCTAGACCATTCTAAGCCTTTAGAATACTCTCATAACCATTCTACACTTGTTAGAACCTCCAAGGACTCATGCTACACCCTCTACGTCCCTTGGGGACTCAAGCATTGTTTAGGATTATTCTAATGGTTATTATAAGTCCTAATACACATTCCTAGACCATTCTAAGCCTTTAGAATACTCTCTTAACCATTCTACACTTGTTAGAACCTCCAAGGACTCATGCTACACCCTCTACGTCCCATGGGGACTCAAGCATTGTTTAGGATCATTCTAATGGTTATGATAAGTCCTAATACACATTCCTAGACCATTCTAAGCCTTTAGAATACTCTCTTAACCATTCTACACTTGTTAGAACCTCCAAGGATTCATGCTACACCCTCTACGTCCTATGGGGACTCAAGGACTGTTAAGGATCATTCTAATGGTTCTTATAAGTCCTAATACACATTCCTAGACCATTCTAAGCCTTTAAAATACTCTCTTAACCATTCTACACTTGTTAGAACCTCCAAGGACTCATGCTACACCCTCTACGTCCCTTGGGGACTGAAGCATTGTCTAGGATCATTCTAATGGTTATTATAAGTCCTAATACACATTCCTAGACCATTCTAAGCCTTTAGCATACTCTCTTAACCATTCTACACTTGTTAGAACCTCCAATGACTCATGCTACACCCTCTACGTCCCTTGGGGACTGAAGCATTGTTTAGGATCATTCTAATGGTTATTATAAGTCCTAATACACATTCCTAGACCATTCTAAGCCTTTAGAATACTCTCTTAACCGTTCTAAACTTGTTAGAACCTCCAAGGACTCATGCTACACCCTCTACGTCCCATGGGGACTCAAGCATTGTTTATTATCATTCTAACGGTTATGATAAGTCCTAATACACATTCCTAGACCATTCTAAGCCTTTAGAATACTCTCCTAACCATTCTACACTTGTTAGAACCTCCAAGGATTCATGCTACACCCTCTACGTCTTATGGGGACTCAAGGATTGTTAAGGATCATTCTAATGGTTCTTATAAGTCCTAATACACATTCCTAGACCATTCTAAGCCTTTAAAATACTCTCTTAACCATTCTACACTTGTTAGAACCTCCAAGGACTCATGCTACACCCTCTACAACCCTTGGGGACTGAAGCATTGTTTAGGATCATTCTAATGGTTATTATAAGTCCTAATACACGTTCCTAGACCATTCTAAGACTTTAGAATACTCTCTTAACCGTTCTACACTTGTTAGAACCTCTAAGGACTCATAATATACCCTC
This sequence comes from Crotalaria pallida, assembly GCA_037953625.1. Taxonomy (NCBI): domain Eukaryota; kingdom Viridiplantae; phylum Streptophyta; class Magnoliopsida; order Fabales; family Fabaceae; genus Crotalaria; species Crotalaria pallida. The sequence goes on along the minus strand of CM075655.1, from coordinate 57,896,100 downwards.
TACGTCCCTTGGGGACTGAAGCATTGTTTAGGATCATTCTAATGGTTATTATAAGTCCTAATACACATTCCTAGACCATTCTAAGCCTTTAGAATACTCTCTTAACCATTCTACACTTGTTAGAACCTCCAAGGACTCATAATATACCCTCTACGTCCCTTGGGGACTGAAGCATTGTTTAGGATAATTCTAATGGTTATTATAAGTCCTAATACACATTCCTAGACCATTCTAAGCCTTTAGAATACTCTCTTAACCATTCTACACTTGTTAGAACCTCCAAGGACTCATGCTACACCCTCTACGTCCCATGGGGACTCAAGCATTGTTTAGGATCATTCTAATGGTTATTATAAGTCCTAATACACATTCCTAGACCATTCTAAGCCTTTAGAATACTCTCTAAACCATTCTACACTTGTTAGAACCTCGAAGGAATCATGCTACACCCTCTACATCCCTTGGGGACTGAAGCATTGTTTAGGATCATTCTAATGGTTATTATATGTCCTAATACACGTTCCAGACCATTCTAAGACTTTAGAATACTCTCTTAACCGTTCTACACTTGTTAGAACCTCTAAGGACTCATAATATACCCTCTACGTCCCTTGGGGACTGAAGCATTGTTTAGGATCATTCTAATGGTTATTATAAGTCCTAATACACATTCCTAGACCATTCTAAGCCTTTAGAATACTCTCTTAACCATTCTACACTTGTTAGAACCTCCAAGGACTCATAATATACCCTCTACGTCCCTTGGGGACTGAAGCATTGTTTAGGATAATTCTAATGGTTATTATAAGTCCTAATACACATTCCTAGACCATTCTAAGCCTTTAGAATACTCTCTTAACCATTCTACACTTGTTAGAACCTCCAAGGACTCATGCTACACCCTCTACGTCCCATGGGGACTCAAGCATTGTTTAGGATCATTCTAATGGTTATTATAAGTCCTACTACACATTCCTAGACCATTCTAAGCCTTTAGAATACTCTCTTAACCATTCTACACTTGTTAGAACCTCCAAGGACTCATGCTACACCCTCTACGTCCCTTGGGGACTCAAGCATTGTTTAGGATTATTCTAATGGTCCTTATAAGTCCTAATACACATTCGTAGACCATTCTAAGCCTTTAGAATACTCTCTTAACCATTCTACACTTGTTAGAACCTCGAAGGAATCATGCTACACCCTCTACATCCCTTGGGGACTGAAGCATTGTTTAGGATCATTCTAATGGTTATTATAAGTCCTAATACACGTTCCTAGACCATTCTAAGACTTTAGAATACTCTCTTAACCGTTCTACACTTGTTAGAACCTCTAAGGACTCATAATATACCCTCTACGTGCCTTGGGGCTGAAGCATTGTCTAGGATCATTCTAATGGTTATTATAAGTCCTAATACACATTCCTAGACCATTCTAAGCCTTTAGAATACTCTCTTAACCATTCTACACTTGTTAGAACCTCCAATGACTCATGCTACACCCTCTACGTCCCTTGGGGACTGAAGCATTGTCTAGGATCATTCTAATGGTTATTATAAGTCCTAATACACATTCCTAGACCATTCTAAGCCTTTAGCATACTCTCTTAACCATTCTACACTTGTTAGAACCTCCAATGACTCATGCTACACCCTCTACGTCCCTTGGGGACTGAAGCATTGTTTAGGATCATTCTAATGGTTATTATAAGTACTAATACACATTCCTAGACCATTCTAAGCCTTTAGAATACTCTCTTAACCATTCTACACTTGTTAGAACCTCCAAGGACACATTCTACACCCTCTACGTCCCTTGGGGACTCAAACATTGTTTAGGATCATTCTAATAGTTCTTATAAGTCCTAATACACATTCCTAAACCATTCTAAGCCTTTAGAATACTCTCTTAACCATTTGACACCTGTTAGAACCTCCGAGGACTCATGCTACACCCTCTACGTCCCATGGGTACTCAAGCATTGTTAAGGATCATTCTAATGGTTCTTATAAGTCCTAATACACATTCCTAGACCATTCTAAGCCTTTAGAATACTCTCTGAACCATTCTAAACTTGTTAGAACCTCCAAGGACTCATGCTACACCCTCTACGTCACTTGGGGACTGAAGCATTGTTTAGGATCATTCTAATGGTTATTATAAGTCCTAATACACATTCCTAGACCATTCTAAGCCTTTAGCATACTCTCTTAACCATTCTACACTTGTTAGAACCTCTCAGGACTCATAATATACCCTCTACGTCCCTTGGGGACTGAAACATTGCTTAGGATCATTCTAATGGTTATTATAAGTCCTAATACACATTCCTAGACCATTCTAAGCCTTTAGAATACTCTCTTAACCATTCTACACTTGTTAGAACCTCCAAGGACTCATGCTACACCCTCTACGTCACTTGGGGACTGAAGCATTGTTTAGGATCATACTAATGGTTCTTATAAGTCCTAATACACATTCCTAGACCATTCTAAGCCTTTAGAATACTCTCTTAACCATTCTACACTTGTTAGAACCTCCAAGGATTCATGCTACACCCTCTACGTCCTATGGGGACTCAAGGATTGTTAAGGATCATTCTAATGGTTCTTATAAGTCCTAATACACATTCCTAGACCATTCTAAGCCTTTAAAATACTCTCTTAACCGTTCTACACTTGTTAGAACCTCTAAGGACTCATAATATACCCTCTACGTGCCTTGGGGCTGAAGCATTGTCTAGGATCATTCTAATGGTTATTATAAGTCCTAATACACATTCCTAGACCATTCTAAGCCTTTAGAATACTCTCTTAACCATTCTACACTTGTTAGAACCTCCAATGACTCATGCTACACCCTCTACGTCCCTTGGGGACTGAAGCATTGTCTAGGATCATTCTAATGGTTATTATAAGTCCTAATACACATTCCTAGACCATTCTAAGCCTTTAGCATACTCTCTTAACCATTCTACACTTGTTAGAACCTCCAATGACTCATGCTACACCCTCTACGTCCCTTGGGGACTGAAGCATTGTTTAGGATCATTCTAATGGTTATTATAAGTACTAATACACATTCCTAGACCATTCTAAGCCTTTAGAATACTCTCTTAACCATTCTACACTTGTTAGAACCTCCAAGGACACATTCTACACCCTCTACGTCCCTTGGGGACTCAAACATTGTTTAGGATCATTCTAATAGTTCTTATAAGTCCTAATACACATTCCTAAACCATTCTAAGCCTTTAGAATACTCTCTTAACCATTTGACACCTGTTAGAACCTCCGAGGACTCATGCTACACCCTCTACGTCCCATGGGTACTCAAGCATTGTTAAGGATCATTCTAATGGTTCTTATAAGTCCTAATACACATTCCTAGACCATTCTAAGCCTTTAGAATACTCTCTGAACCATTCTAAACTTGTTAGAACCTCCAAGGACTCATGCTACACCCTCTACGTCACTTGGGGACTGAAGCATTGTTTAGGATCATTCTAATGGTTATTATAAGTCCTAATACACATTCCTAGACCATTCTAAGCCTTTAGCATACTCTCTTAACCATTCTACACTTGTTAGAACCTCTCAGGACTCATAATATACCCTCTACGTCCCTTGGGGACTGAAACATTGCTTAGGATCATTCTAATGGTTATTATAAGTCCTAATACACATTCCTAGACCATTCTAAGCCTTTAGAATACTCTCTTAACCATTCTACACTTGTTAGAACCTCCAAGGACTCATGCTACACCCTCTACGTCACTTGGGGACTGAAGCATTGTTTAGGATCATACTAATGGTTCTTATAAGTCCTAATACACATTCCTAGACCATTCTAAGCCTTTAGAATACTCTCTTAACCATTCTACACTTGTTAGAACCTCCAAGGATTCATGCTACACCCTCTACGTCCTATGGGGACTCAAGGATTGTTAAGGATCATTCTAATGGTTCTTATAAGTCCTAATACACATTCCTAGACCATTCTAAGCCTTTAAAATACTCTCTTAACCATTCTACACTTGCTAGAACCTCCAAGGACTCATAATATACCCTCTACGTCCCTTGGGGACTGAAGCATTGTTTAGGATCATTCTAATGGTTATTATAAGTCCTAATACACATTCCTAGACCATTCTAAGCCTTTAGAATACTCTCTTAACCATTCTACACTTGTTAGAACCTCCAAGGACTCATGCTACACCCTCTACGTCCCTTGGGGACTCAAGCATTGTTTAGGATTATTTTAATGGTCCTTATAAGTCCTAATACACATTCGTAGACCATTCTAAGCCTTTAGAATACTCTCTTAACCATTCTACACTTGTTAGAACCTCTCAGGACTCATAATATACCCTCTACGTCCCTTGGGGACTGAAACATTGCTTAGGATCATTCTAATGGTTATTATAAGTCCTAATACACATTCCTAGACCATTCTAAGCCTTTAGAATACTCTCTTAACCATTCTACACTTGTTAGAACCTCCAAGGACTCATGCTACACCCTCTACGTCACTTGGGGACTGAAGCATTGTTTAGGATCATACTAATGGTTCTTATAAGTCCTAATACACATTCCTAGACCATTCTAAGCCTTTAGAATACTCTCTTAACCATTCTACACTTGTTAGAACCTCCAAGGATTCATGCTACACCCTCTACGTCCTATGGGGACTCAAGGATTGTTAAGGATCATTCTAATGGTTCTTATAAGTCCTAATACACATTCCTAGACCATTCTAAGCCTTTAAAATACTCTCTTAACCATTCTACACTTGTTAGAACCTCCAAGGATTCATGCTACACCCTCTACGTCCTATGGGGACTCAAGGACTGTTAAGGATCATTCTAATGGTTCTTATAAGTCCTAATACACATTCCTAGACCATTCTAAGCCTTTAAAATACTCTCTTAACCATTCTACACTTGTTAGAACCTCCAAGGACTCATGCTACACCCTCTACGTCCCTTGGGGACTGAAGCATTGTCTAGGATCATTCTAATGGTTATTATAAGTCCTAATACACATTCCTAGACCATTCTAAGCCTTTAGCATACTCTCTTAACCATTCTACACTTGTTAGAACCTCCAATGACTCATGCTACACCCTCTACGTCCCTTGGGGACTGAAGCATTGTTTAGGATCATTCTAATGGTTATTATAAGTCCTAATACACATTCCTAGACCATTCTAAGCATTTAGAATACTCTCTTAACCGTTCTAAACTTGTTAGAACCTCCAAGGACTCATGCTACACCCTCTACGTCCCATGGGGACTCAAGCATTGTTTATTATCATTCTAACGGTTATGATAAGTCCTAATACACATTCCTAGACCATTCTAAGCCTTTAGAATACTCTCTTAACCATTCTACACTTGTTAGAACCTCCAAGGATTCATGCTACACCCTCTACGTCTTATGGGGACTCAAGGATTGTTAAGGATCATTCTAATGGTTCTTATAAGTCCTAATACACATTCCTAGACCATTCTAAGCCTTTAAAATACTCTCTTAACTATTCTACACTTGTTAGAACCTCCAAGGACTCATGCTACACCCTCTACAACCCTTGGGGACTGAAGCATTGTTTAGGATCATTCTAATGGTTATTATAAGTCCTAATACACGTTCCTAGACCATTCTAAGACTTTAGAATACTCTCTTAACCGTTCTACACTTGTTAGAACCTCTAAGGACTCATAATATACCCTCTACGTCCCTTGGGGACTGAAGCATTGTTTAGGATCATTCTAATGGTTATTATAAGTCCTAATACACATTCCTAGACCATTCTAAGCCTTTAGAATACTCTCTTAACCATTCTACACTTGTTAGAACCTCCAAGGACTCATAATATACCCTCTACGTCCCTTGGGGACTGAAGCATTGTTTAGGATAATTCTAATGGTTATTATAAGTCCTAATACACATTCCTAGACCATTCTAAGCCTTTAGAATACTCTCTTAACCATTCTACACTTGTTAGAACCTCCAAGGACTCATGCTACACCCTCTACGTCCCATGGGGACTCAAGCATTGTTTAGGATCATTCTAATGGTTATTATAAGTCCTAATACACATTCCTAGACCATTCTAAGCCTTTAGAATACTCTCTTAACCATTCTACACTTGTTAGAACCTCGAAGGAATCATGCTACACCCTCTACATCCCTTGGGGACTGAAGCATTGTTTAGGATCATTCTAATGGTTATTATATGTCCTAATACACGTTCCAGACCATTCTAAGACTTTAGAATACTCTCTTAACCGTTCTACACTTGTTAGAACCTCTAAGGACTCATAATACACCCTCTACATCCCTTGGGGACTGAAGCATTGTTTAGGATCATTCTAATGGTTATTATATGTCCTAATACACGTTCCAGACCATTCTAAGACTTTAGAATACTCTCTTAACCGTTCTACACTTGTTAGAACCTCCAAGGACTCATAATATACCCTCTACGTCCCATGGGGACTCAAGCATTGTTTAGGATCATTCTAATGGTTATTATAAGTCCTACTACACATTCCTAGACCATTCTAAGCCTTTAGAATACTCTCTTAACCATTCTACACTTGTTAGAACCTCCAAGGACTCATGCTACACCCTCTACGTCCCTTGGGGACTCAAGCATTGTTTAGGATTATTCTAATGGTCCTTATAAGTCCTAATACACATTCGTAGACCATTCTAAGCCTTTAGAATACTCTCTTAACCATTCTACACTTGTTAGAACCTCGAAGGAATCATGCTACACCCTCTACATCCCTTGGGGACTGAAGCATTGTTTAGGATCATTCTAATGGTTATTATAAGTCCTAATACACGTTCCTAGACCATTCTAAGACTTTAGAATACTCTCTTAACCGTTCTACACTTGTTAGAACCTCTAAGGACTCATAATATACCCTCTACGTGCCTTGGGGCTGAAGCATTGTCTAGGATCATTCTAATGGTTATTATAAGTCCTAATACACATTCCTAGACCATTCTAAGCCTTTAGAATACTCTCTTAACCATTCTACACTTGTTAGAACCTCCAAGGACTCATGTTACACCCTCTACGTCACTTGGGGACTGAAGCATTGTTTAGGATCATACTAATGGTTCTTATAAGTCCTAATACACATTCCTAGACCATTCTAAGCCTTTAGAATACTCTCTTAACCATTCTAAACTTGTTACAACCTCCAAGGACTCATGCTACACCCTCTACGTCACTTGGGGACTGAAGCATTGTTTAGGATCATTCTAATGGTTATTATAAGTCCTAATACACATTCCTAGACCATTCTAAGCCTTTAGAATACTCTCTTAACCATTCTACACTTGTTAGAACCTCCAAGGACTCATGCTACACCCTCTACGTCCCTTGGGGACTCAAGCATTGTTTAGGATTATTCTAATGGTCCTTATAAGTCCTAATACACATTCGTAGACCATTCTAAGCCTTTAGAATACTCTCTTAACCATTCTACACTTGTTAGAACCTCGAAGGAATCATGCTACACCCTCTACATCCCTTGGGGACTGAAGCATTGTTTAGGATCATTCTAATGGTTATTATAAGTCCTAATACACGTTCCTAGACCATTCTAAGACTTTAGAATACTCTCTTAACCGTTCTACACTTGTTAGAACCTCTAAGGACTCATAATATACCCTCTACGTCCCTTGGGGCTGAAGCATTGTCTAGGATCATTCTAATGGTTATTATAAGTCCTAATACACATTCCTAGACCATTCTAAGCCTTTAGAATACTCTCTTAACCATTCTACACTTGTTAGAACCTCCAAGGACTCATGCTACACCCTCTACGTCACTTGGGGACTGAAGCATTGTTTAGGATCATACTAATGGTTCTTATAAGTCCTAATACACATTCCTAGACCATTCTAAGCCTTTAGAATACTCTCTTAACCATTCTAAACTTGTTACAACCTCCAAGGACTCATGCTACACCCTCTACGTCACTTGGGGACTGAAGCATTGTTTAGGATCATTCTAATGGTTATTATAAGTCCTAATACACATTCCTAGACCATTCTAAGCCTTTAGCATACTCTCTTAACCATTCTACACTTGTTAGAACCTCCAAGGACTCATGCTACACCCTCTACGTCCCTTGGGGACTGAAGCATTGTTTAGGATCATTCTAATGGTTATTATAAGTCTTAATACATATTCCTAGACCATTCAAAGCCTTTAGAATACTCTCTTAACCATTCTACACTTGTTAGAACCTCCAAGGACTCATGCTACACCCTCTACGTCCCATGGGGACTCAAGCATTGTTTAGGATCATTCTAATGGTTATGATAAGTCCTAATACACATTCCAAGACCATTCTAAGCCTTTAGAATACTCTCTTAACCATTCTACACTTGTTAGAACCTCCAAGGACTCATAATATACCCTCTACGTCCCTTGGGGACTGAAGCATTGTTTAGGATCATTCTAATGGTTATTATAAGTCCTAATACACATTCCTAGACCATTCTAAGCCTTTAGAATACTCTCTTAACCATTCTACACTTGTTAGAACCTCCAAGGACTCATGCTACACCCTCTACGTCCCTTGGGGACTCAAGCATTGTTTAGGATTATTCTAATGGTCCTTATAAGTCCTAATACACATTCGTAGACCATTCTAAGCCTTTAGAATACTCTCTTAACCATTCTACACTTGTTAGAACCTCGAAGGAATCATGCTACACCCTCTACATCCCTTGGGGACTGAAGCATTGTTTAGGATCATTCTAATGGTTATTATAAGTCCTAATACACGTTCCTAGACCATTCTAAGACTTTAGAATACTCTCTTAACCGTTCTACACTTGTTAGAACCTCTAAGGACTCATAATATACCCTCTACGTCCCTTGGGGCTGAAGCATTGTCTAGGATCATTCTAATGGTTATTATAAGTCCTAATACACATTCCTAGACCATTCTAAGCCTTTAGAATACTCTCTTAACCATTCTACACTTGTTAGAACCTCCAAGGACTCATGCTACACCCTCTACGTCACTTGGGGACTGAAGCATTGTTTAGGATCATACTAATGGTTCTTATAAGTCCTAATACACATTCCTAGACCATTCTAAGCCTTTAGAATACTCTCTTAACCATTCTAAACTTGTTACAACCTCCAAGGACTCATGCTACACCCTCTACGTCACTTGGGGACTGAAGCATTGTTTAGGATCATTCTAATGGTTATTATAAGTCCTAATACACATTCCTAGACCATTCTAAGCCTTTAAAATACTCTCTTAACCATTCTAAACTTGTTAGAACCTCCAAGGACTCATGCTACACCCTCTACGTCCCTTGGGGACTCAAGCATTGTTTAGGATTATTCTAATGGTTATTATAAGTCCTAATACACATTCCTAGACCATTCTAAGCCTTTAGAATACTCTCTTAACCATTCTACACTTGTTAGAACCTCCAAGGACTCATGCTACACCCTCTACGTCCCATGGGGACTCAAGCATTGTTTAGGATCATTCTAATGGTTATGATAAGTCCTAATACACATTCCTAGACCATTCTAAGCCTTTAGAATACTCTCTTAACCATTCTACACTTGTTAGAACCTCCAAGGATTCATGCTACACCCTCTACGTCCTATGGGGACTCAAGGATTGTTAAGGATCATTCTAATGGTTCTTATAAGTCCTAATACACATTCCTAGACCATTCTAAGCCTTTAAAATACTCTCTTAACCATTCTACACTTGTTAGAACCTCCAAGGACTCATGCTACACCCTCTACATCCCTTGGGGACTGAAGCATTGTTTAGGATCATTCTAATGGGTATTATATGTCCTAATACACATTCCTAGACCATTCTAAGCCTTTAGAATACTCTCTTAACCATTCTACACTTGTTAGAACCTCCAAGGACTCATGCTACACCCTCTACATCCCTTGGGGACTGAAGCATTGTTTAGGATCATTCTAATGGTTATTATAAGTCCTAATACACGTTCCTAGACCATTCTAAGACTTTAGAATACTCTCTTAACCGTTCTACACTTGTTAGAACCTCGAAGGACTCATAATATACCCTCTACGTCCCTTGGGGACTGAAGCATTGTTTAGGATAATTCTAATGGTTATTATAAGTCCTAATACACATTCCTAGACCATTCTAAGCCTTTAGAATACTCTCTTAACCACTCTACACTTGTTAGAACCTCCAAGGACTCATGCTACACCCTCTACGTCCCTTGGGGACTCAAGCATTGTTTAGGATTATTCTAATGGTCCTTATAAGTCCTAATACACATTCGTAGACCATTCTAAGCCTTTAGAATACTCTCTTAACCATTCTACACTTGTTAGAACCTCCAAGGACTCATGCTACACCCTCTACGTCACTTGGGGACTGAAGCATTGTTTAGGATCATACTAATGGTTCTTATAAGTCCTAATACACATTCCTAGACCATTCTAAGCCTTTAGAATACTCTCTTAACCATTCTAAACTTGTTACAACCTCCAAGGACTCATGCTACACCCTCTACGTCACTTGGGGACTGAAGCATTGTTTAGGATCATTCTAATGGTTATTATAAGTCCTAATACACATTCCTAGACCATTCTAAGCCTTTAGCATACTCTCTTAACCATTCTACACTTGTTAGAACCTCCAAGGACTCATGCTACACCCTCTACGTCCCTTGGGGACTGAAGCATTGTTTAGGATCATTCTAATGGTTATTATAAGTCCTAATACACATTCCTAGACCATTCAAAGCCTTTAGAATACTCTCTTAACCATTCTACACTTGTTAGAACCTCCAAGGACTCATGCTACACCCTCTACGTCCCATGGGGACTCAAGCATTGTTTAGGATCATTCTAATGGTTATGATAAGTCCTAATACACATTCCTAGACCATTCTAAGCCTTTAGAATACTCTCTTAACCATTCTACACTTGTTAGAACCTCGTAGGATTCATGCTACACCCTCTACGTCCTATGGGGACTCAAGGATTGTTAAGGATCATTCTAATGGTTCTTATAAGTCCTAATACACATTCCTAGACCATTCTAAGCCTTTAAAATACTCTCTTAACCATTCTACACTTGTTAGAACCTCCAAGGACTCATGCTACACCCTCTACATCCCTTGGGGACTGAAGCATTGTTTAGGATCATTCTAATGGTTATTATATGTCCTAATACACGTTCCAGACCATTCTAAGACTTTAGAATACTCTCTTAACCGTTCTACACTTGTTAGAACCTCTAAGGACTCATAATATACCCTCTACGTCCCTTGGGGACTGAAGCATTGTTTAGGATCATTCTAATGGTTATTATAAGTCCTAATACACATTCGTAGACCATTCTAAGCCTTTAGAATACTCTCTTAACCATTCTACACTTGTTAGAACCTCCAAGGACTCATAATATACCCTCTACGTCCCTTGGGGACTGAAGCATTGTTTAGGATCATTCTAATGGTTATTATAAGTCCTAATACACATTCCTAGACCATTCTAAGCCTTTAGAATACTCTCTTAACCATTCTACACTTGTTAGAACCTCCAAGGACTCATGCTACACCCTCTACATCCCTTGGGGACTGAAGCATTGTTTAGGATCATTCTAATGGTTATTATAAGTCCTAATACACGTTCCTAGACCATTCTAAGACTTTAGAATACTCTCTTAACCGTTCTACACTTGTTAGAACCTCGAAGGACTAATAATATACCCTCTACGTCCCTTGGGGACTGAAGCATTGTTTAGGATAATTCTAATGGTTATTATAAGTCCTAATACACATTCCTAGACCATTCTAAGCCTTTAGAATACTCTCTTAACCATTCTACACTTGTTAGAACCTCCAAGGACTCATGCTACACCCTCTACGTCCCTTGGGGACTCAAGCATTGTTTAGGATTATTCTAATGGTCCTTATAAGTCCTAATACACATTCGTAGACCATTCTAAGCCTTTAGAATACTCTCTTAACCATTCTACACTTGTTAGAACCTCCAAGGACTCATGCTACACCCTCTACGTCACTTGGGGACTGAAGCATTGTTTAGGATCATACAAATGGTTCTTATAAGTCCTAATACACATTCCTAGACCATTCTAAGCCTTTAGAATACTCTCTTAACCATTCTAAACTTGTTACAACCTCCAAGGACTCATGCTACACCCTCTACGTCACTTGGGGACTGAAGCATTGTTTAGGATCATTCTAATGGTTATTATAAGTCCTAATACACATTCCTAGACCATTCTAAGCCTTTAGCATACTCTCTTAACCATTCTACACTTGTTAGAACCTCCAAGGACTCATGCTACACCCTCTACGTCCCTTGGGGACTGAAGCATTGTTTAGGATCATTCTAATGGTTATTATAAGTCCTAATACACATTCCTAGACCATTCAAAGCCTTTAGAATACTCTCTTAACCATTCTACACTTGTTAGAACCTCCAAGGACTCATGCTACACCGTCTACGTCCCATGGGGACTCAAGCATTGTTTAGGATCATTCTAATGGTTATGATAAGTCCTAATACACATTCCTAGACCATTCTAAGCCTTTAGAATACTCTCTTAACCATTCTACACTTGTTAGAACCTCCAAGGATTCATGCTACACCCTCTACGTCCTATGGGGACTCAAGGATTGTTAAGGATCATTCTAATGGTTCTTATAAGTCCTAATACACATTCCTAGACCATTCTAAGCCTTTAAAATACTCTCTTAACCATTCTACACTTGTTAGAACCTCCAAGGACTCATGCTACACCCTCTACATCCCTTGGGGACTGAAGCATTGTTTAGGATCATTCTAATGGTTATTATATGTCCTAATACACGTTCCAGACCATTCTAAGACTTTAGAATACTCTCTTAACCGTTCTACACTTGTTAGAACCTCTAAGGACTCATAATATACCCTCTACGTCCCTTGGGGACTGAAGCATTGTTTAGGATCACTCTAATGGTTATTATAAGTCCTAATACACGTTCCTAGACCATTCTAAGACTTTAGAATACTCTCTTAACCGTTCTACACTTGTTAGAACCTCGAAGGACTCATAATATACCCTCTACGTCCCTTGGGGACTGAAGCATTGTTTAGGATAATTCTAATGGTTATTATAAGTCCTAATACACATTCCTAGACCATTCTAAGCCTTTAGAATACTCTCTTAACCATTCTACACTTGTTAGAACCTCCAAGGACTCATGCTACACCCTCTACGTCCCTTGGGGACTGAAGCATTGTTTAGGATCATTCTAATGGTTATTATAAGTCCTAATACACGTTCCTAGACCATTCTAAGACTTTAGAATACTCTCTTAACCGTTCTACACTTGTTAGAACCTCGAAGGACTCATAATATACCCTCTACGTTCCTTGGGGACTGAAGCATTGTTTAGGATAATTCTAATGGTTATTATAAGTCCTAATACACATTCCTAGACCATTCTAAGCCTTTAGAATACTCTCTTAACCACTCTACACTTGTTAGAACCTCCAAGGACTCATGCTACACCCTCTACGTCCCTTGGGGACTCAAGCATTGTTTAGGATTATTCTAATGGTCCTTATAAGTCCTAATACACATTCGTAGACCATTCTAAGCCTTTAGAATACTCTCTTAACCATTCTACACTTGTTAGAACCTCCAAGGACTCATGCTACACCCTCTACGTCACTTGGGGACTGAAGCATTGTTTAGGATCATACTAATGGTTCTTATAAGTCCTAATACACATTCCTAGACCATTCTAAGCCTTTAGAATACTCTCTTAACCATTCTAAACTTGTTACAACCTCCAAGGACTCATGCTACACCCTCTACGTCACTTGGGGACTGAAGCATTGTTTAGGATCATTCTAATGGTTATTATAAGTCCTAATACACATTCCTAGACCATTCTAAGCCTTTAGCATACTCTCTTAACCATTCTACACTTGTTAGAACCTCCAAGGACTCATGCTACACCCTCTACGTCCCTTGGGGACTGAAGCATTGTTTAGGATCATTCTAATGGTTATTATAAGTCCTAATACACATTCCTAGACCATTCAAAGCCTTTAGAATACTCTCTTAACCATTCTACACTTGTTAGAACCTCCAAGGACTCATGCTACACCCTCTACGTCCCATGGGGACTCAAGCATTGTTTAGGATCATTCTAATGGTTATGATAAGTCCTAATACACATTCCTAGACCATTCTAAGCCTTTAGAATACTCTCTTAACCATTCTACACTTGTTAGAACCTCGTAGGATTCATGCTACACCCTCTACGTCCTATGGGGACTCAAGGATTGTTAAGGATCATTCTAATGGTTCTTATAAGTCCTAATACACATTCCTAGACCATTCTAAGCCTTTAAAATACTCTCTTAACCATTCTACACTTGTTAGAACCTCCAAGGACTCATGCTACACCCTCTACATCCCTTGGGGACTGAAGCATTGTTTAGGATCATTCTAATGGTTATTATATGTCCTAATACACGTTCCAGACCATTCTAAGACTTTAGAATACTCTCTTAACCGTTCTACACTTGTTAGAACCTCTAAGGACTCATAATATACCCTCTACGTCCCTTGGGGACTGAAGCATTGTTTAGGATCATTCTAATGGTTATTATAAGTCCTAATACACATTCGTAGACCATTCTAAGCCTTTAGAATACTCTCTTAACCATTCTACACTTGTTAGAACCTCCAAGGACTCATAATATACCCTCTACGTCCCTTGGGGACTGAAGCATTGTTTAGGATCATTCTAATGGTTATTATAAGTCCTAATACACATTCCTAGACCATTCTAAGCCTTTAGAATACTCTCTTAACCATTCTACACTTGTTAGAACCTCCAAGGACTCATGCTACACCCTCTACATCCCTTGGGGACTGAAGCATTGTTTAGGATCATTCTAATGGTTATTATAAGTCCTAATACACGTTCCTAGACCATTCTAAGACTTTAGAATACTCTCTTAACCGTTCTACACTTGTTAGAACCTCGAAGGACTCATAATATACCCTCTACGTCCCTTGGGGACTGAAGCATTGTTTAGGATAATTCTAATGGTTATTATAAGTCCTAATACACATTCCTAGACCATTCTAAGCCTTTAGAATACTCTCTTAACCATTCTACACTTGTTAGAACCTCCAAGGACTCATGCTACACCCTCTACGTCCCTTGGGGACTCAAGCATTGTTTAGGATTATTCTAATGGTCCTTATAAGTCCTAATACACATTCGTAGACCATTCTAAGCCTTTAGAATACTCTCTTAACCATTCTACACTTGTTAGAACCTCCAAGGACTCATGCTACACCCTCTACGTCACTTGGGGACTGAAGCATTGTTTAGGATCATACTAATGGTTCTTATAAGTCCTAATACACATTCCTAGACCATTCTAAGCCTTTAGAATACTCTCTTAACCATTCTAAACTTGTTACAACCTCCAAGGACTCATGCTACACCCTCTACGTCACTTGGGGACTGAAGCATTGTTTAGGATCATTCTAATGGTTATTATAAGTCCTAATACACATTCCTAGACCATTCTAAGCCATTAGCATACTCTCTTAACCATTCTACACTTGTTAGAACCTCCAAGGATTCATGCTACACCCTCTACGTCCCTTGGGGACTGAAGCATTGTTTAGGATCATTCTAATGGTTATTATAAGTCCTAATACACATTCCTAGACCATTCAAAGCCTTTAGAATACTCTCTTAACCATTCTACACTTGTTAGAACCTCCAAGGACTCATGCTACACCGTCTACGTCCCATGGGGACTCAAGCATTGTTTAGGATCATTCTAATGGTTATGATAAGTCCTAATACACATTCCTAGACCATTCTAAGCCTTTAGAATACTCTCTTAACCATTCTACACTTGTTAGAACCTCGTAGGATTCATGCTACACCCTCTACGTCCTATGGGGACTCAAGGATTGTTAAGGATCATTCTAATGGTTCTTATAAGTCCTAATACACATTCCTAGACCATTCTAAGCCTTTAAAATACTCTCTTAACCATTCTACACTTGTTAGAACCTCCAAGGACTCATGCTACACCCTCTACATCCCTTGGGGACTGAAGCATTGTTTAGGATCATTCTAATGGTTATTATATGTCCTAATACACGTTCCAGACCATTCTAAGACTTTAGAATACTCTCTTAACCGTTCTACACTTGTTAGAACCTCTAAGGACTCATAATATACCCTCTACGTCCCTTGGGGACTGAAGCATTGTTTAGGATCATTCTAATGGTTATTATAAGTCCTAATACACATTCGTAGACCATTCTAAGCCTTTAGAATACTCTCTTAACCATTCTACACTTGTTAGAACCTCCAAGGACTCATAATATACCCTCTACGTCCCTTGGGGACTGAAGCATTGTTTAGGATCATTCTAATGGTTATTATAAGTCCTAATACACATTCCTAGACCATTCTAAGCCTTTAGAATACTCTCTTAACCATTCTACACTTGTTAGAACCTCCAAGGACTCATGCTACACCCTCTACATCCCTTGGGGACTGAAGCATTGTTTAGGATCATTCTAATGGTTATTATAAGTCCTAATACACGTTCCTAGACCATTCTAAGACTTTAGAATACTCTCTTAACCGTTCTACACTTGTTAGAACCTCGAAGGACTCATAATATACCCTCTACGTCCCTTGGGGACTGAAGCATTGTTTAGGATAATTCTAATGGTTATTATAAGTCCTAATACACATTCCTAGACCATTCTAAGCCTTTAGAATACTCTCTTAACCATTCTACACTTGTTAGAACCTCCAAGGACTCATGCTACACCCTCTACGTCCCTTGGGGACTCAAGCATTGTTTAGGATTATTCTAATGGTCCTTATAAATCCTAATACACATTCGTAGACCATTCTAAGCCTTTAGAATACTCTCTTAACCATTCTACACTTGTTAGAACCTCCAAGGACTCATGCTACACCCTCTACGTCACTTGGGGACTGAAGCATTGTTTAGGATCATACTAATGGTTCTTATAAGTCCTAATACACATTCCTAGACCATTCTAAGCCTTTAGAATACTCTCTTAACCATTCTAAACTTGTTACAACCTCCAAGGACTCATGCTACACCCTCTACGTCACTTGGGGACTGAAGCATTGTTTAGGATCATTCTAATGGTTATTATAAGTCCTAATACACATTCCTAGACCATTCTAAGCCTTTAGCATACTCTCTTAACCATTCTACACTTGTTAGAACCTCCAAGGATTCATGCTACACCCTCTACGTCCCTTGGGGACTGAAGCATTGTTTAGGATCATTCTAATGGTTATTATAAGTCCTAATACACATTCCTAGACCATTCAAAGCCTTTAGAATACTCTCTTAACCATTCTACACTTGTTAGAACCTCCAAGGACTCACGCTACACCGTCTACGTCCCATGGGGACTCAAGCATTGTTTAGGATCATTCTAATGGTTATGATAAGTCCTAATACACATTCCTAGACCATTCTAAGCCTTTAGAATACTCTCTTAACCATTCTACACTTGTTAGAACCTCCAAGGATTCATGCTACACCCTCTACGTCCTATGGGGACTCAAGGATTGTTAAGGATCATTCTAATGGTTCTTATAAGTCCTAATACACATTCCTAGACCATTCTAAGCCTTTAAAATACTCTCTTAACCATTCTACACTTGTTAGAACCTCCAAGGACTCATGCTACACCCTCTACATCCCTTGGGGACTGAAGCATTGTTTAGGATCATTCTAATGGTTATTATATGTCCTAATACACGTTCCAGACCATTCTAAGACTTTAGAATACTCTCTTAACCGTTCTACACTTGTTAGAACCTCTAAGGACTCATAATATACCCTCTACGTCCCTTGGGGACTGAAGCATTGTTTAGGATCATTCTAATGGTTATTATAAGTCCTAATACACGTTCCTAGACCATTCTAAGACTTTAGAATACTCTCTTAACCGTTCTACACTTGTTAGAACCTCGAAGGACTCATAATATACCCTCTACGTCCCTTGGGGACTGAAGCATTGTTTAGGATAATTCTAATGGTTATTATAAGTCCTAATACACATTCCTAGACCATTCTAAGCCTTTAGAATACTCTCTTAACCATTCTACACTTGTTAGAACCTCCAAGGACTCATGCTACACTCTCTACGTCCCTTGGGGACTGAAGCATTGTTTAGGATCATTCTAATGGTTATTATAAGTCCTAATACACATTCCTAGACCATTCTAAGACTTTAGAATACTCTCTTAACTGTTCTACACTTGTTAGAATCTCTAAGGACTCATAATATACCCTCTACGTCCCTTGGGGACTGAAGCATTGTTTAGGATCATTCTAATGGTTATTATAAGTCCTAATACACATTCCTAGACCATTCTAAGCCTTTAGAATACTCTCTTAACCATTCTACACTTGTTAGAACCTCCAAGGACTCATGCTACACCCTCTACATCCCTTGGGGACTGAAGCATTGTTTAGGATTATTCTAATGGTCCTTATAAGTCCTAATACACATTCGTAGACCATTCTAAGCCTTTAGAATACTCTCTTAACCATTCTACACTTGTTAGAACCTCGAAGGAATCATGCTACACCCTCTACATCCCTTGGGGACTGAAGCATTGTTTAGGATCATTCTAATGGTTATTATAAGTCCTAATACACGTTCCTAGACCATTCTAAGACTTTAGAATACTCTCTTAACCGTTCTACACTTGTTAGAACCTCTAAGGACTCATAATATACCCTCTACGTCCCTTGGGGCTGAAGCATTGTCTAGGATCATTCTAATGGTTATTATAAGTCCTAATACACATTCCTAGACCATTCTAAGCCTTTAGAATACTCTCTTAACCATTCTACACTTGTTAGAACCTCCAAGGACTCATGCTACACCCTCTACGTCACTTGGGGACTGAAGCATTGTTTAGGATCATACTAATGGTTCTTATAAGTCCTAATACACATTCCTAGACCATTCTAAGCCTTTAGAATACTCTCTTAACCATTCTAAACTTGTTACAACCTCCAAGGACTCATGCTACACCCTCTACGTCACTTGGGGACTGAAGCATTGTTTAGGATCATTCTAATGGTTATTATAAGTCCTAATACACATTCCTAGACCATTCTAAGCCTTTAGCATACTCTCTTAACCATTCTACACTTGTTAGAACCTCCAAGGACTCATGCTACACCCTCTACGTCCCTTGGGGACTGAAGCATTGTTTAGGATCATTCTAATGGTTATTATAAGTCCTAATACACATTCCTAGACCATTCAAAGCCTTTAGAATACTCTCTTAACCATTCTACACTTGTTAGAACCTCCAAGGACTCATGCTACACCCTCTACGTCCCATGGGGACTCAAGCATTGTTTAGGATCATTCTAATGGTTATGATAAGTCCTAATACACATTCCTAGACCATTCTAAGCCTTTAGAATACTCTCTTAACCATTCTACACTTGTTAGAACCTCCAAGGATTCATGCTACACCCTCTACGTCCTATGGGGACTCAAGGATTGTTAAGGATCATTCTAATGGTTCTTATAAGTCCTAATACACATTCCTAGACCATTCTAAGCCTTTACAATACTCTCTTAACCATTCTACACTTGTTAGAACCTCCAAGGACTCATGCTACACCCTCTACATCCCTTGGGGACTGAAGCATTGTTTAGGATCATTCTAATGGTTATTATATGTCCTAATACACGTTCCAGACCATTCTAAGACTTTAGAATACTCTCTTAACCGTTCTACACTTGTTAGAACCTCTAAGGACTCATAATATACCCTCTACGTCCCTTGGGGACTGAAGCATTGTTTAGGATCATTCTAATGGTTATTATAAGTCCTAATACACATTCGTAGACCATTCTAAGCCTTTAGAATACTCTCTTAACCATTCTACACTTGTTAGAACCTCCAAGGACTCATAATATACCCTCTACGTCCCTTGGGGACTGAAGCATTGTTTAGGATCATTCTAATGGTTATTATAAGTCCTAATACACATTCCTAGACCATTCTAAGCCTTTAGAATACTCTCTTAACCATTCTACACTTGTTAGAACCTCCAAGGACTCATGCTACACCCTCTACATCCCTTGGGGACTGAAGCATTGTTTAGGATCATTCTAATGGTTATTATAAGTCCTAATACACGTTCCTAGACCATTCTAAGACTTTAGAATACTCTCTTAACCGTTCTACACTTGTTAGAACCTCGAAGGACTCATAATATACCCTCTACGTCCCTTGGGGACTGAAGCATTGTTTAGGATAATTCTAATGGTTATTATAAGTCCTAATACACATTCCTAGACCATTCTAAGCCTTTAGAATACTCTCTTAACCATTCTACACTTGTTAGAACCTCCAAGGACTCATGCTACACTCTCTACGTCCCTTGGGGACTGAAGCATTGTTTAGGATCATTCTAATGGTTATTATAAGTCCTAATACACATTCCTAGACCATTCTAAGACTTTAGAATACTCTCTTAACTGTTTTACACTTGTTAGAATCTCTAAGGACTCATAATATACCCTCTACGTCCCTTGGGGACTGAAGCATTGTTTAGGATCATTCTAATGGTTATTATAAGTCCTAATACACATTCCTAGACCATTCTAAGCCTTTAGAATACTCTCTTAACCATTCTACACTTGTTAGAACCTCCAAGGACTCATGCTACACCCTCTACGTCCCTTGGGGACTGAAGCATTGTTTAGGATTATTCTAATGGTCCTTATAAGTCCTAATACACATTCGTAGACCATTCTAAGCCTTTAGAATACTCTCTTAACCATTCTACACTTGTTAGAACCTCGAAGGAATCATGCTACACCCTCTACATCCCTTGGGGACTGAAGCATTGTTTAGGATCATTCTAATGGTTATTATAAGTCCTAATACACGTTCCTAGACCATTCTAAGACTTTAGAATACTCTCTTAACCGTTCTACACTTGTTAGAACCTCTAAGGACTCATAATATACCCTCTACGTCCCTTGGGGCTGAAGCATTGTCTAGGATCATTCTAATGGTTATTATAAGTCCTAATACACATTCCTAGACCATTCTAAGCCTTTAGAATACTCTCTTAACCATTCTACACTTGTTAGAACCTCCAAGGACTCATGCTACACCCTCTACGTCACTTGGGGACTGAAGCATTGTTTAGGATCATACTAATGGTTCTTATAAGTCCTAATACACATTCCTAGACCATTCTAAGCCTTTAGAATACTCTCTTAACCATTCTAAACTTGTTACAACCTCCAAGGACTCATGCTACACCCTCTACGTCACTTGGGGACTGAAGCATTGTTTAGGATCATTCTAATGGTTATTATAAGTCCTAATACACATTCCTAGACCATTCTAAGCCTTTAGAATACTCTCTTAACCATTCTACACTTGTTAGAACCTCCAAGGACTCATGCTACACCCTCTACGTCCCTTGGGGACTCAAGCATTGTTTAGGATTATTCTAATGGTCCTTATAAGTCCTAATACACATTCGTAGACCATTCTAAGCCTTTAGAATACTCTCTTAACCATTCTACACTTGTTAGAACCTCGAAGGAATCATGCTACACCCTCTACATCCCTTGGGGACTGAAGCATTGTTTAGGATCATTCTAATGGTTATTATAAGTCCTAATACACGTTCCTAGACCATTCTAAGACTTTAGAATACTCTCTTAACCGTTCTACACTTGTTAGAACCTCTAAGGACTCGTAATATACCCTCTACGTCCCTTGGGGCTGAAGCATTGTCTAGGATCATTCTAATGGTTATTATAAGTCCTAATACACATTCCTAGACCATTCTAAGCCTTTAGAATACTCTCTTAACCATTCTATACTTGTTAGAACCTCCAAGGACTCATGCTACACCCTCTACGTCACTTGGGGACTGAAGCATTGTTTAGGATCATACTAATGGTTCTTATAAGTCCTAATACACATTCCTAGACCATTCTAAGCCTTTAGAATACTCTCTTAACCATTCTAAACTTGTTACAACCTCCAAGGACTCATGCTACACCCTCTACGTCACTTGGGGACTGAAGCATTGTTTAGGATCATTCTAATGGTTATTATAAGTCCTAATACACATTCCTAGACCATTCTAAGCCTTTAGCATACTCTCTTAACCATTCTACACTTGTTAGAACCTCCAAGGACTCATGCTACACCCTCTACGTCCCTTGGGGACTGAAGCATTGTTTAGGATCATTCTAATGGTTATTATAAGTCTTAATACATATTCCTAGACCATTCAAAGCCTTTAGAATACTCTCTTAACCATTCTACACTTGTTAGAACCTCCAAGGACTCATGCTACACCCTCTACGTCCCATGGGGACTCAAGCATTGTTTAGGATCATTCTAATGGTTATGATAAGTCCTAATACACATTCCAAGACCATTCTAAGCCTTTAGAATACTCTCTTAACCATTCTACACTTGTTAGAACCTCCAAGGATTCATGCTACACCCTCTACGTCCTATGGGGACTCAAGGATTGTTAAGGATCATTCTAATGGTTCTTATAAGTCCGAATACACATTCCTAGACCATTCTAAGCCTTTAAAATACTCTCTTAACCATTCTACACTTGTTAGAACCTCCAAGGACTCATGCTACACCCTCTACATCCCTTGGGGACTGAAGCATTGTTTAGGATCATTCTAATGGTTATTATAAGTCCTAATACACGTTCCTAGACCATTCTAAGACTTTAGAATACTCTCTTAACCGTTCTACACTTGTTAGAACCTCTAAGGACTCATAATATACCCTCTACGTCCCTTGGGGCTGAAGCATTGTCTAGGATCATTCTAATGGTTATTATAAGTCCTAATACACATTCCTAGACCATTCTATGCCTTTAGAATACTCTCTTAACCATTCTACACTTGTTAGAACCTCCAAGGACTCATGCTACACCCTCTACGTCACTTGGGGACTGAAGCATTGTTTAGGATCATACTAATGGTTCTTATAAGTCCTAATACACATTCCTAGACCATTCGAAGCCTTTAGAATACTCTCTTAACCATTCTAAACTTGTTACAACCTCCAAGGACTCATGCTACACCCTCTACGTCACTTGGGGACTGAAGCATTGTTTAGGATCATTCTAATGGTTATTATAAGTCCTAATACACATTCCTAGACCATTCTAAGCCTTTAGCAAATTCTCTTAACCATTCTACACTTGTTAGAACCTCCAAGGACTCATGCTACACCCTCTACGTCCCTTGGGGACTGAAGCATTGTTTAGGGTCATTCTAATGGTTATTATAAGTCCTAATACACATTCCTAGACCATTCAAAGCCTTTAGAATACTCTCTTAACCATTCTACACTTGTTAGAACCTCCTAGGACTCATGCTACACCCTCTACGTCCCATGGGGACTCAAGCATTGTTTAGGATCATTCTAATGGTTATGATAAGTCCTAATACACATTCCTAGACCATTCTAAGCCTTTAGAATACTCTCTTAACCATTCTACACTTGTTAGAACCTCCAAGGATTCATGCTACACCCTCTACGTCCTATGGGGACTCAAGGATTGTTAAGGATCATTCTAATGGTTCTTATAAGTCCTAATACACATTCCTAGACCATTCTAAGCCTTTAAAATACTCTCTTAACCATTCTACACTTGTTAGAACCTCCAAGGACTCATGCTACACCCTCTACATCCCTTGGGGACTGAAGCATTGTTTAGGATCATTCTAATGGTTATTATATGTCCTAATACACGTTCCAGACCATTCTAAGACTTTAGAATACTCTCTTAACCGTTCTACACTTGTTAGAACCTCTAAGGACTCATAATATACCCTCTACGTCCCTTGGGGACTGAAGCATTGTTTAGGATCATTCTAATGGTTATTATAAGTCCTAATACACATTCCTAGACCATTCTAAGCCTTTAGAATACTCTCTTAACCATTCTACACTTGTTAGAACCTCCAAGGACTCATAATATACCCTCTACGTCCCTTGGGGACTGAAGCATTGTTTAGGATCATTCTAATGGTTATTATAAGTCCTAATACACATTCCTAGACCATTCTAAGCCTTTAGAATACTCTCTTAACCATTCTACACTTGTTAGAACCTCCAAGGACTCATGCTACACCCTCTACATCCCTTGGGGACTGAAGCATTGTTTAGGATCATTCTAATGGTTATCATAAGTCCTAATACACGTTCCTAGACCATTCTAAGACTTTAGAATACTCTCTTAACCGTTCTACACTTGTTAGAACCTCGAAGGACTCATAATATACCCTCTACGTCCCTTGGGGATTGAAGCATTGTTTAGGATCATTCTAATGGTTATTATAAGTCCTAATACACATTCCTAGACCATTCTAAGCCTTTAGAATACTCTCTTAACCATTCTACACTTGTTAGAACCTCCAAGGACTCATGCTACACCCTCTACGTCACTTGGGGACTGAAGCATTGTTTAGGATCATACTAATGGTTCTTATAAGTCCTAATACACATTCCTAGACCATTCTAAGCCTTTAGAATACTCTCTTAACCATTCTAAACTTGTTACAACCTCCAAGGACTCATGCTACACCCTCTACGTCACTTGGGGACTGAAGCATTGTTTAGGATCATTCTAATGGTTATTATAAGTCCTAATACACATTCCTAGACAATTCTAAGCCTTTAGCATACTCTCTTAACCATTCTACACTTGTTAGAACCTCCAAGGACTCATGCTACACCCTCTACGTCCCTTGGGGACTGAAGCATTGTTTAGGATCATTCTAATGGTTATTTTATGTCCTAATACACGTTCCAGACCATTCTAAGACTTTAGAATACTCTCTTAACCGTTCTACACTTGTTAGAACCTCTAAGGACTCATAATATACCCTCTACGTCCCTTGGGGACTGAAGCATTGTTTAGGATCATTCTAATGGTTATTATAAGTCCTAATACACATTCCTAGACCATTCTAAGACTTTAGAATACTCTCTTAACCGTTCTACACTTGTTAGAACCTCGAAGGACTCATAATATACCCTCTACGTCCCTTGGGGACTGAAGCATTGTTTAGGATCATTCTAATGGTTATTATAAGTCCTAATACACATTCCTAGACCATTCTAAGCCTTTAGAATACTCTCTTAACCATTCTACACTAGTTAGAACCTCCAAGGACTCATGCTACACCCTCTACGTCACTTGGGGACTGAAGCATTGTTTAGGATCATTCTAATGGTTATTATAAGTCCTAATACACATTCCTAGACCATTCTAAGACTTTAGAATACTCTCTTAACCGTTCTACACTTGTTAGAACCTCTAAGGACTCATAATATACCCTCTACGTCCCTTGGGGACTGAAGCATTGTTTAGGATCATTCTAATGGTTATTATAAGTCCTAATACACATTCCTA
The DNA here is from genome assembly GCA_037953625.1 of Crotalaria pallida. Lineage (NCBI taxonomy): Eukaryota > Viridiplantae > Streptophyta > Magnoliopsida > Fabales > Fabaceae > Crotalaria > Crotalaria pallida. The sequence goes on along the minus strand of CM075655.1, from coordinate 57,870,528 downwards.
GACCATTCTAAGCCTTTAGAATACTCTCTTAACCATTCTACACTTGTTAGAACCTCCAAGGACTCATGCTACACCCTCTACGTCACTTGGGGACTGAAGCATTGTTTAGGATCATACTAATGGTTCTTATAAGTCCTAATACACATTCCTAGACCATTCTAAGCCTTTAGAATACTCTCTTAACCATTCTAAACTTGTTACAACCTCCAAGGACTCATGCTACACCCTCTACGTCACTTGGGGACTGAAGCATTGTTTAGGATCATTCTAATGGTTATTATAAGTCCTAATACACATTCCTAGACCATTCTAAGCCTTTAGCATACTCTCTTAACCATTCTACACTTGTTAGAACCTCCAAGGACTCATGCTACACCCTCTACGTCACTTGGGGACTGCAGCATTGTTTAGGATCATACTAATGGTTCTTATAAGTCCTAATACACATTCCTAGACCATTCTAAGCCTTTAGAATACTCTCTTAACCATTCTACACTTGTTACAACCTCCAAGGACTCATGCTACACCCTCTACGTCACATGGGGACTCAAGCATTGTTTAGGATCATTCTAATGGTTATTATAAGTCCTAATACACATTCCTAGACCATTCTAAGTCTTTAGCATACTCTCTTAACCATTCTACACTTGTTAGAACCTCCAAGGACTCATGCTACACCCTCTACGTCCCTTGGGGACTGAAGCATTGTTTAGGATCATTCTAATGGTTATTATAAGTCCTAATACACATTCCTAGACCATTCTAAGCCTTTAGAATACTCTCTTAACCATTCTACACTTGTTAGAACCTCCAAGGCCTCATGCTACACCCTCTACGTCCCTTGCGGACTGAAGTATTGTTTAGGATCATTCTAATGGTTATTATAAGTCCTAATACACATTCCTAGACCATTCTAAGACTTTAGAATACTCTCTTAACCGTTCTACACTTGTTAGAACCTCGAAGGACTCATAATATACCCTCTACGTCCCTTGGGGACTGAAGCATTGTTTAGGATCATTCTAATGGTCCTTATAAGTCCTAATACACATTCCTAGACCATTTTAAGCCTTTAGAATACTCTGTTAACCATTCTACACTTGTTAGAACCTCCAAGGACTCATAATATACCCTCTACGTCCCTTGGGGACTGAAGCATTGTTTAGGATCATTCTAATGGTTATTATAAGTCCTAATACACATTCCTAGACCATTCTAAGACTTTAGAATACTCTCTTAACCGTTCTACACTTGTTAGAACCTCCAAGGACTCATGCTACACCCTCTACATCCCTTGGGGACTGAAGCATTGTTTAGGATCATTCTAATGGTTATTATAAGTCCTAATACACGTTCCTAGACCATTCTAAGACTTTAGAATACTCTCTTAACCGTTCTACACTTGTTAGAACCTCGAAGGACTCATAATATACCCTCTACGTCCCTTGGGGACTGAAGCATTGTTTAGGATCATTCTAATGGTTATTATATGTCCTAATACACGTTCCAGACCATTCTAAGACTTTAGAATACTCTCTTAACCGTTCTACACTTGTTAGAACCTCTAAGGACTCATAATATACCCTCTACGTCCCTTGGGGACTGAAGCATTGTTTAGGATCATTCTAATGGTTATTATAAGTCCTAATACACATTCCTAGACCATTCTAAGCCTTTAGAATACTCTCTTAACCATTCTACACTTGTTAGAACCTCCAAGGACTCATAATATACCCTCTACGTCCCTTGGGGACTGAAGCATTGTTTAGGATCATTCTAATGGTTATTATAAGTCCTAATACACATTCCTAGACCATTCTAAGCCTTTAGAATACTCTCTTAACCATTCTACACTTGTTAGAACCTCCAAGGACTCATGCTACACCCTCTACGTCACTTGGGGACTGAAGCATTGTTTAGGATCATACTAATGGTTCTTATAAGTCCTAATACACATTCCTAGACCATTCTAAGCCTTTAGAATACTCTCTTAACCATTCTAAACTTGTTACAACCTCCAAGGACTCATGCTACACCCTCTACGTCACTTGGGGACTGAAGCATTGTTTAGGATCATTCTAATGGTTATTATAAGTCCTAATACACATTCCTAGACCATTCTAAGCCTTTAGCATACTCTCTTAACCATTCTACACTTGTTAGAACCTCCAAGGACTCATGCTACACCCTCTACGTCACTTGGGGACTGCAGCATTGTTTAGGATCATACTAATGGTTCTTATAAGTCCTAATACACATTCCTAGACCATTCTAAGCCTTTAGAATACTCTCTTAACCATTCTACACTTGTTACAACCTCCAAGGACTCATGCTACACCCTCTACGTCACATGGGGACTCAAGCATTGTTTAGGATCATTCTAATGGTTATTATAAGTCCTAATACACATTCCTAGACCATTCTAAGTCTTTAGCATACTCTCTTAACCATTCTACACTTGTTAGAACCTCCAAGGACTCATGCTACACCCTCTACGTCCCTTGGGGACTGAAGCATTGTTTAGGATCATTCTAATGGTTATTATAAGTCCTAATACACATTCCTAGACCATTCTAAGCCTTTAGAATACTCTCTTAACCATTCTACACTTGTTAGAACCTCCAAGGCCTCATGCTACACCCTCTACGTCCCTTGCGGACTGAAGTATTGTTTAGGATCATTCTAATGGTTATTATAAGTCCTAATACACATTCCTAGACCATTCTAAGACTTTAGAATACTCTCTTAACCGTTCTACACTTGTTAGAACCTCGAAGGACTCATAATATACCCTCTACGTCCCTTGGGGACTGAAGCATTGTTTAGGATCATTCTAATGGTCCTTATAAGTCCTAATACACATTCCTAGACCATTTTAAGCCTTTAGAATACTCTGTTAACCATTCTACACTTGTTAGAACCTCCAAGGACTCATAATATACCCTCTACGTCCCTTGGGGACTGAAGCATTGTTTAGGATCATTCTAATGGTTATTATAAGTCCTAATACACATTCCTAGACCATTCTAAGACTTTAGAATACTCTCTTAACCGTTCTACACTTGTTAGAACCTCCAAGGACTCATGCTACACCCTCTACATCCCTTGGGGACTGAAGCATTGTTTAGGATCATTCTAATGGTTATTATAAGTCCTAATACACGTTCCTAGACCATTCTAAGACTTTAGAATACTCTCTTAACCGTTCTACACTTGTTAGAACCTCGAAGGACTCATAATATACCCTCTACGTCCCTTGGGGACTGAAGCATTGTTTAGGATCATTCTAATGGTTATTATAAGTCCTAATACACATTCCTAGACCATTCTAAGCCTTTAGAATACTCTCTTAACCATTCTACACTTGTTAGAACCTCCAAGGACTCATGCTACACCCTCTACGTCCCTTGGGGACTGAAGCATTGTTTAGGATCATTCTAATGGTTATTATAAGTCCTAATACACATTCCTAGACCATTCTAAGCCTTTAGAATACTCTCGTAACCATTCTACACTTGTTAGAACCTCCAAGGACTCATGCTACACCCTCTACGTCCCTTGGGGACTGAAGCATTGTTTAGGATCATTCTAATGGTTATTATAAGTCCTAATACACATTCCTAGACCATTCTAAGCCTTTAGAATACTCTCTTAACCATTCTACACTTGTTAGAACCTCCAAGGACTCATGCTACACCCTCTACGTCCCTTGGGGACTGAAGCATTGTTTAGGATCATTCTAATGGTTATGATAAGTCCTAATACACATTCCTAGACCATTCTAAGCCTTTAGAATACTCTCTTAACCATTCTACACTTGTTAGAACCTCCAAGGATTCATGCTACATCCTCTACGTCCCATGGGGACTCAAACATTGTTAAGGATCATTCTAATGGTTCTTATAAGTCCTAATACACATTCCTAGACCATTCTAAGCCTTTAGAATACTCTCTTAACCATTCTACACTTTTAGAACCTCCAAGGCCTCATGCTACACCCTCTACGTCCCTTGCGGACTGAAGTATTGTTTAGGATCATTCTAATGGTTATTATAAGTCCTAATACACGTTCCTAGACCATTCTAAGACTTTAGAATACTGTCTTAACCGTTCTACACTTGTTAGAACCTCCAAGGACTCATAATATACCCTCTACGTTCCATGGGGACTCAAACATTGTTTAGGATCATTCTAATGGTCCTTATAAGTCCTAATACACATTCCTAGACCATTCTAAGCCTTTAGAATACTCTCGTAACCATTCTACACTTGTTAGAACCTCCAAGGACTCATGCTACACCCTCTACATCCCTTGGGGACTGAAGCATTGTTTAGGATCATTCTAATGGTTATTATAAGTCCTAATACACGTTCCTAGACCATTCTAAGACTTTAGAATACTCTCTTAACCGTTCTACACTTGTTAGAACCTCGAAGGACTCATAATATACCCTCTACGTCCCTTGGGGACTGAAGCATTGTTTAGGATCATTCTAATGGTTATTATAAGTCCTAATACACATTCCTAGACCATTCTAAGCCTTTAGAATACTCTCTTAACCATTCTACACTTGTTAGAACCTCCAAGGACTCATGCTACACCCTCTACGTCCCTTGGGGACTGAAGCATTGTTTAGGATCATTCTAATGGTTATTATAAGTCCTAATACACATTCCAAGACCATTCTAAGCCTTTAGAATACTCTCTTAACCATTCTACACTTGTTAGAACCTCCAAGGATTCATGCTACACCCTCTACGTCCTATGGGGACTCAAGGATTGTTAAGGATCATTCTAATGGTTCTTATAAGTCCGAATACACATTCCTAGACCATTCTAAGCCTTTAAAATACTCTCTTAACCATTCTACACTTGTTAGAACCTCCAAGGACTCATGCTACACCCTCTACATCCCTTGGGGACTGAAGCATTGTTTAGGATCATTCTAATGGTTATTATATGTCCTAATACACGTTCCAGACCATTCTAAGACTTTAGAATACTCTCTTAACCGTTCTACACTTGTTAGAACCTCTAAGGACTCATAATATACCCTCTACGTCCCTTGGGGACTGAAGCATTGTTTAGGATCATTCTAATGGTTATTATAAGTCCTAATACACATTCCTAGACCATTCTAAGCCTTTAGAATACTCTCTTAACCATTCTACACTTGTTAGAACCTCGAAGGACTCATAATATACCCTCTACGTCCCTTGGGGACTGAAGCATTGTTTAGGATAATTCTAATGGTTATTATAAGTCCTAATACACATTCCTAGACCATTCTAAGCCTTTAGAATACTCTCTTAACCATTCTACACTTGTTAGAACCTCCAAGGACTCATGCTACACTCTCTACGTCCCTTGGGGACTGAAGCATTGTTTAGGATCATTCTAATGGTTATTATAAGTCCTAATACACATTCCTAGACCATTCTAAGACTTTAGAATACTCTCTTAACTGTTCTACACTTGTTAGAACCTCTAAGGACTCATAATATACCCTCTACGTCCCTTGGGGACTGAAGCATTGTTTAGGATCATTCTAATGGTTATTATAAGTCCTAATACACATTCCTAGACCATTCTAAGCCTTTAGAATACTCTCTTAACCATTCTACACTTGTTAGAACCTCCAAGGACTCATGCTACACCCTCTACGTCCCTTGGGGACTGAAGCATTGTTTAGGATTATTCTAATGGTCCTTATAAGTCCTAATACACATTCGTAGACCATTCTAAGCCTTTAGAATACTCTCTTAACCATTCTACACTTGTTAGAACCTCGAAGGAATCATGCTACACCCTCTACATCCCTTGAGGACTGAAGCATTGTTTAGGATCATTCTAATGGTTATTATAAGTCCTAATACACGTTCCTAGACCATTCTAAGACTTTAGAATACTCTCTTAACCGTTCTACACTTGTTAGAACCTCTAAGGACTCATAATATACCCTCTACGTCCCTTGGGGCTGAAGCATTGTCTAGGATCATTCTAATGGTTATTATAAGTCCTAATACACATTCCTAGACCATTCTATGCCTTTAGAATACTCTCTTAACCATTCTACACTTGTTAGAACCTCCAAGGACTCATGCTACACCCTCTACGTCACTTGGGGACTGAAGCATTGTTTAGGATCATACTAATGGTTCTTATAAGTCCTAATACACATTCCTAGACCATTCGAAGCCTTTAGAATACTCTCTTAACCATTCTAAACTTGTTACAACCTCCAAGGACTCATGCTACACCCTCTACGTCACTTGGGGACTGAAGCATTGTTTAGGATCATTCTAATGGTTATTATAAGTCCTAATACACATTCCTAGACCATTCTAAGCCTTTAGCAAATTCTCTTAACCATTCTACACTTGTTAGAACCTCCAAGGACTCATGCTACACCCTCTACGTCCCTTGGGGACTGAAGCATTGTTTAGGATCATTCTAATGGTTATTATAAGTCCTAATACACATTCCTAGACCATTCAAAGCCTTTAGAATACTCTCTTAACCATTCTACACTTGTTAGAACCTCCTAGGACTCATGCTACACCCTCTACGTCCCATGGGGACTCAAGCATTGTTTAGGATCATTCTAATGGTTATGATAAGTCCTAATACACATTCCTAGACCATTCTAAGCCTTTAGAATACTCTCTTAACCATTCTACACTTGTTAGAACCTCCAAGGATTCATGCTACACCCTCTACGTCCTATGGGGACTCAAGGATTGTTAAGGATCATTCTAATGGTTCTTATAAGTCCTAATACACATTCCTAGACCATTCTAAGACTTTAAAATACTCTCTTAACCATTCTACACTTGTTAGAACCTCCAAGGACTCATGCTACACCCTCTACATCCCTTGGGGACTGAAGCATTGTTTAGGATCATTCTAATGGTTATTATATGTCCTAATACACGTTCCAGACCATTCTAAGACTTTAGAATACTCTCTTAACCGTTCTACACTTGTTAGAACCTCTAAGGACTCATAATATACCCTCTACGTCCCTTGGGGACTGAAGCATTGTTTAGGATCATTCTAATGGTTATTATAAGTCCTAATACACATTCCTAGACCATTCTAAGCCTTTAGAATACTCTCTTAACCATTCTACACTTGTTAGAACCTCCAAGGACTCATAATATACCCTCTACGTCCCTTGGGGACTGAAGCATTGTTTAGGATCATTCTAATGGTTATTATAAGTCCTAATACACATTCCTAGACCATTCTAAGCCTTTAGAATACTCTCTTAACCATTCTACACTTGTTAGAACCTCCAAGGACTCATGCTACACCCTCTACGTCACTTGGGGACTGAAGCATTGTTTAGGATCATACTAATGGTTCTTATAAGTCCTAATACACATTCCTAGACCATTCTAAGCCTTTAGAATACTCTCTTAACCATTCTAAACTTGTTACAACCTCCAAGGACTCATGCTACACCCTCTACGTCACTTGGGGACTGAAGCATTGTTTAGGATCATTCTAATGGTTATTATAAGTCCTAATACACATTCCTAGACCATTCTAAGCCTTTAGCATACTCTCTTAACCATTCTACACTTGTTAGAACCTCCAAGGACTCATGCTACACCCTCTACGTCACTTGGGGACTGCAGCATTGTTTAGGATCATACTAATGGTTCTTATAAGTCCTAATACACATTCCTAGACCATTCTAAGCCTTTAGAATACTCTCTTAACCATTCTACACTTGTTACAACCTCCAAGGACTCATGCTACACCCTCTACGTCACATGGGGACTCAAGCATTGTTTAGGATCATTCTAATGGTTATTATAAGTCCTAATACACATTCCTAGACCATTCTAAGACTTTAGCATACTCTCTTAACCATTCTACACTTGTTAGAACCTCCAAGGACTCATGCTACACCCTCTACGTCACTTGGGGACTGAAGTATTGTTTAGGATCATTCTAATGGTTATTATAAGTCCTAATACACATTCCTAGACCATTCTAAGCCTTTAGAATACTCTCTTAACCATTCTACACTTGTTAGAACCTCCAAGGCCTCATGCTACACCCTCTACGTCCCTTGCGGACTGAAGTATTGTTTAGGATCATTCTAATGGTTATTATAAGTCCTAATACACATTCCTAGACCATTCTAAGACTTTAGAATACTCTCTTAACCGTTCTACACTTGTTAGAACCTCGAAGGACTCATAATATACCCTCTACGTCCCTTGGGGACTGAAGCATTGTTTAGGATCATTCTAATGGTTATTATAAGTCCTAATACACATTCCTAGACCATTCGAAGCCTTTAGAATACTCTCTTAACCATTCTAAACTTGTTACAACCTCCAAGGACTCATGCTACACCCTCTACGTCACTTGGGGACTGAAGCATTGTTTAGGATCATTCTAATGGTTATTATAAGTCCTAATACACATTCCTAGACCATTCTAAGCCTTTAGCAAATTCTCTTAACCATTCTACACTTGTTAGAACCTCCAAGGACTCATGCTACACCCTCTATGTCCCTTGGGGACTGAAGCATTGTTTAGGATCATTCTAATGGTTATTATAAGTCCTAATACACATTCCTAGACCATTCAAAGCCTTTAGAATACTCTCTTAACCATTCTACACTTGTTAGAACCTCCTAGGACTCATGCTACACCCTCTACGTCCCATGGGGACTCAAGCATTGTTTAGGATCATTCTAATGGTTATGATAAGTCCTAATACACATTCCTAGACCATTCTAAGCCTTTAGAATACTCTCTTAACCATTCTACACTTGTTAGAACGTCCAAGGATTCATGCTACACCCTCTACGTCCTATGGGGACTCAAGGATTGTTAAGGATCATTCTAATGGTTCTTATAAGTCCTAATACACATTCCTAGACCATTCTAAGACTTTAAAATACTCTCTTAACCATTCTACACTTGTTAGAACCTCCAAGGACTCATGCTACACCCTCTACATCCCTTGGGGACTGAAGCATTGTTTAGGATCATTCTAATGGTTATTATATGTCCTAATACACGTTCCAGACCATTCTAAGACTTTAGAATACTCTCTTAACCGTTCTACACTTGTTAGAACCTCTAAGGACTCATAATATACCCTCTACGTCCCTTGGGGACTGAAGCATTGTTTAGGATCATTCTAATGGTTATTATAAGTCCTAATACACATTCCTAGACCATTCTAAGCCTTTAGAATACTCTCTTAACCATTCTACACTTGTTAGAACCTCCAAGGACTCATAATATACCCTCTACGTCCCTTGGGGACTGAAGCATTGTTTAGGATCATTCTAATGGTTATTATAAGTCCTAATACACATTCCTAGACCATTCTAAGACTTTAGAATACTCTCTTAACCGTTCTACACTTGTTAGAACCTCGAAGGACTCATAATATACCCTCTACGTCCCTTGGGGACTGAAGCATTGTTTAGGATCATTCTAATGGTCCTTATAAGTCCTAATACACATTCCTAGACCATTTTAAGCCTTTAGAATACTCTGTTAACCATTCTACACTTGTTAGAACCTCCAAGGACTCATGCTACACCCTCTACGTCACTTGGGGACTGAAGCATTGTTTAGGATCATACTAATGGTTCTTATAAGTCCTAATACACATTCCTAGACCATTCTAAGCCTTTAGAATACTCTCTTAACCATTCTAAACTTGTTACAACCTCCAAGGACTCATGCTACACCCTCTACGTCACTTGGGGACTGAAGCATTGTTTAGGATCATTCTAATGGTTATTATAAGTCCTAATACACATTCCTAGACCATTCTAAGCCTTTAGCATACTCTCTTAACCATTCTACACTTGTTAGAACCTCCAAGGACTCATGCTACACCCTCTACGTCACTTGGGGACTGCAGCATTGTTTAGGATCATACTAATGGTTCTTATAAGTCCTAATACACATTCCTAGACCATTCGAAGCCTTTAGAATACTCTCTTAACCATTCTAAACTTGTTACAACCTCCAAGGACTCATGCTACACCCTCTACGTCCCTTGGGGACTGAAGCATTGTTTAGGATCATTCTAATGGTTATTATAAGTCCTAATACACATTCCTAGACCATTCTAAGCCTTTAGCAAATTCTCTTAACCATTCTACACTTGTTAGAACCTCCAAGGACTCATAATATACCCTCTACGTCCCTTGGGGACTGAAGCATTGTTTAGGATCATTCTAATGGTTATTATAAGTCCTAATACACATTCCTAGACCATTCTAAGCCTTTAGAATACTCTCTTAACCATTCTACACTTGTTAGAACCTCCAAGGACTCATGCTACACCCTCTACATCCCTTGGGGACTGAAGCATTGTTTAGGATCATTCTAATGGTTATCATAAGTCCTAATACACGTTCCTAGACCATTCTAAGACTTTAGAATACTCTCTTAACCGTTCTACACTTGTTAGAACCTCGAAGGACTCATAATATACCCTCTACGTCCCTTGGGGATTGAAGCATTGTTTAGGATCATTCTAATGGTTATTATAAGTCCTAATACACATTCCTAGACCATTCTAAGCCTTTAGAATACTCTCTTAACCATTCTACACTTGTTAGAACCTCCAAGGACTCATGCTACACCCTCTACGTCACTTGGGGACTGAAGCATTGTTTAGGATCATACTAATGGTTCTTATAAGTCCTAATACACATTCCTAGACCATTCTAAGCCTTTAGAATACTCTCTTAACCATTCTAAACTTGTTACAACCTCCAAGGACTCATGCTACACCCTCTACGTAACTTGGGGACTGAAGCATTGTTTAGGATCATTCTAATGGTTATTATAAGTCCTAATACACATTCCTAGACAATTCTAAGCCTTTAGCATACTCTCTTAACCATTCTACACTTGTTAGAACCTCCAAGGACTCATGCTACACCCTCTACGTCCCTTGGGGACTGAAGCATTGTTTAGGATCATTCTAATGGTTATTTTATGTCCTAATACACGTTCCAGACCATTCTAAGACTTTAGAATACTCTCTTAACCGTTCTACACTTGTTAGAACCTCTAAGGACTCATAATATACCCTCTACGTCCCTTGGGGACTGAAGCATTGTTTAGGATCATTCTAATGGTTATTATAAGTCCTAATACACATTCCTAGACCATTCTAAGACTTTAGAATACTCTCTTAACCGTTCTACACTTGTTAGAACCTCGAAGGACTCATAATATACCCTCTACGTCCCTTGGGGACTGAAGCATTGTTTAGGATCATTCTAATGGTTATTATAAGTCCTAATACACATTCCTAGACCATTCTAAGCCTTTAGAATACTCTCTTAACCATTCTACACTAGTTAGAACCTCCAAGGACTCATGCTACACCCTCTACGTCACTTGGGGACTGAAGCATTGTTTAGGATCATTCTAATGGTTATTATAAGTCCTAATACACATTCCTAGACCATTCTAAGACTTTAGAATACTCTCTTAACCGTTCTACACTTGTTAGAACCTCTAAGGACTCATAATATACCCTCTACGTCCCTTGGGGACTGAAGCATTGTTTAGGATCATTCTAATGGTTATTATAAGTCCTAATACACATTCCTAGACCATTCTAAGCCTTTAGAATACTCTCTTAACCATTCTACACTTGTTAGAACCTCCAAGGACTCATGCTACACCCTCTACGTCACTTGGGGACTGAAGCATTGTTTAGGATCATACTAATGGTTCTTATAAGTCCTAATACACATTCCTAGACCATTCTAAGCCTTTAGAATACTCTCTTAACCATTCTAAACTTGTTACAACCTCCAAGGACTCATGCTACACCCTCTACGTCACTTGGGGACTGAAGCATTGTTTAGGATCATTCTAATGGTTATTATAAGTCCTAATACACATTCCTAGACCATTCTAAGCCTTTAGCATACTCTCTTAACCATTCTACACTTGTTAGAACCTCCAAGGACTCATGCTACACCCTCTACGTCACTTGGGGACTGCAGCATTGTTTAGGATCATACTAATGGTTCTTATAAGTCCTAATACACATTCCTAGACCATTCTAAGCCTTTAGAATACTCTCTTAACCATTCTACACTTGTTACAACCTCCAAGGACTCATGCTACACCCTCTACGTCACATGGGGACTCAAGCATTGTTTAGGATCATTCTAATGGTTATTATAAGTCCTAATACACATTCCTAGACCATTCTAAGTCTTTAGCATACTCTCTTAACCATTCTACACTTGTTAGAACCTCCAAGGACTCATGCTACACCCTCTACGTCCCTTGGGGACTGAAGCATTGTTTAGGATCATTCTAATGGTTATTATAAGTCCTAATACACATTCCTAGACCATTCTAAGCCTTTAGAATACTCTCTTAACCATTCTACACTTGTTAGAACCTCCAAGGCCTCATGCTACACCCTCTACGTCCCTTGCGGACTGAAGTATTGTTTAGGATCATTCTAATGGTTATTATAAGTCCTAATACACATTCCTAGACCATTCTAAGACTTTAGAATACTCTCTTAACCGTTCTACACTTGTTAGAACCTCGAAGGACTCATAATATACCCTCTACGTCCCTTGGGGACTGAAGCATTGTTTAGGATCATTCTAATGGTCCTTATAAGTCCTAATACACATTCCTAGACCATTTTAAGCCTTTAGAATACTCTGTTAACCATTCTACACTTGTTAGAACCTCCAAGGACTCATAATATACCCTCTACGTCCCTTGGGGACTGAAGCATTGTTTAGGATCATTCTAATGGTTATTATAAGTCCTAATACACATTCCTAGACCATTCTAAGACTTTAGAATACTCTCTTAACCGTTCTACACTTGTTAGAACCTCCAAGGACTCATGCTACACCCTCTACATCCCTTGGGGACTGAAGCATTGTTTAGGATCATTCTAATGGTTATTATAAGTCCTAATACACGTTCCTAGACCATTCTAAGACTTTAGAATACTCTCTTAACCGTTCTACACTTGTTAGAACCTCGAAGGACTCATAATATACCCTCTACGTCCCTTGGGGACTGAAGCATTGTTTAGGATCATTCTAATGGTTATTATAAGTCCTAATACACATTCCTAGACCATTCTAAGCCTTTAGAATACTCTCTTAACCATTCTACACTTGTTAGAACCTCCAAGGACTCATGCTACACCCTCTACGTCCCTTGGGGACTGAAGCATTGTTTAGGATCATTCTAATGGTTATTATAAGTCCTAATACACATTCCTAGACCATTCTAAGCCTTTAGAATACTCTCGTAACCATTCTACACTTGTTAGAACCTCCAAGGACTCATGCTACACCCTCTACGTCCCTTGGGGACTGAAGCATTGTTTAGGATCATTCTAATGGTTATTATAAGTCCTAATACACATTCCTAGACCATTCTAAGCCTTTAGAATACTCTCTTAACCATTCTACACTTGTTAGAACCTCCAAGGACTCATGCTACACCCTCTACGTCCCTTGGGGACTGAAGCATTGTTTAGGATCATTCTAATGGTTATGATAAGTCCTAATACACATTCCTAGACCATTCTAAGCCTTTAGAATACTCTCTTAACCATTCTACACTTGTTAGAACCTCCAAGGATTCATGCTACATCCTCTACGTCCCATGGGGACTCAAACATTGTTAAGGATCATTCTAATGGTTCTTATAAGTCCTAATACACATTCCTAGACCATTCTAAGCCTTTAGAATACTCTCTTAACCATTCTACACTTTTAGAACCTCCAAGGCCTCATGCTACACCCTCTACGTCCCTTGCGGACTGAAGTATTGTTTAGGATCATTCTAATGGTTATTATAAGTCCTAATACACGTTCCTAGACCATTCTAAGACTTTAGAATACTGTCTTAACCGTTCTACACTTGTTAGAACCTCCAAGGACTCATAATATACCCTCTACGTTCCATGGGGACTCAAACATTGTTTAGGATCATTCTAATGGTCCTTATAAGTCCTAATACACATTCCTAGACCATTCTAAGCCTTTAGAATACTCTCGTAACCATTCTACACTTGTTAGAACCTCCAAGGACTCATGCTACACCCTCTACATCCCTTGGGGACTGAAGCATTGTTTAGGATCATTCTAATGGTTATTATAAGTCCTAATACACGTTCCTAGACCATTCTAAGACTTTAGAATACTCTCTTAACCGTTCTACACTTGTTAGAACCTCGAAGGACTCATAATATACCCTCTACGTCCCTTGGGGACTGAAGCATTGTTTAGGATCATTCTAATGGTTATTATAAGTCCTAATACACATTCCTAGACCATTCTAAGCCTTTAGAATACTCTCTTAACCATTCTACACTTGTTAGAACCTCCAAGGACTCATGCTACACCCTCTACGTCCCTTGGGGACTGAAGCATTGTTTAGGATCATTCTAATGGTTATTATAAGTCCTAATACACATTCCTAGACCATTCTAAGCCTTTAGAATACTCTCTTAACCATTCTACACTTGTTAGAACCTCCAACGACTCATGCTACATCCTCTACGTCCCTTGGGGACTCAAACATTGTTTAGGATCATTCTAATGGTTATTATAAGTCCTAATACACATTCCTAGACCATTCTAAGCCTTTAGAATACTCTCTTAACCATTCTACACTTGTTAGAACGTCCAAGGACTCATGCTACACCCTCTACGTCCCATGGGGACTCAAGCATTGTTTAGGATCATTCTAATGGTTCTTATAAGTACTAATACACATTCCTAGACCATTCTAAGCCTTTAGAATACTCTCTTAACCATTCTACACTTGTTAGAACCTCCAAGGACTCATTCTGCACCCTCTACGTCCCATGGGGACTCAAACATTGTTTAGGATCATTCTAATGGTTCTTATAAGTCCTAATACACATTCCTAGACCATTCTAAGCCTTTAGAATACTCTCTTAACCATTCTACACTTTTAGAACCTCCAAGGCCTCATGCTACACCCTCTACGTCCCTTGGGGACTGAAGTATTGTTTAGGATCATTCTAATGGTTATTATAAGTCCTAATACACATTCCTACACCATTCTAAGCCTTTAGAATACTGTCTTAACCATTCTACACTTGTTAGAACCTCCAAGGACTCATGCTACACCCTCTACGTTCCATGGGGACTCAAGCATTGTTTAGGATCATTCTAATGGTCCTTATAAGTCCTAATACACATTCCTAGACCATTTTATGCCTTTAGAATACTCTGTTAACCATTCTACACTTGTTAGAACCTCCAACGACTCATGCTACATCCTCTACGTCCCTTGGGGACTCAAAATTGTTTAGGATCATTCTAATGGTTATTATAAGTCCTAATACACATTCCTAGACCATTCTAAGCCTTTAGAATACTCTCGTAACCATTCTACACTTGTTAGAATCTCCATGGACTCATGCTACACCCTCTACGTCCCATGGGGACTCAAGCATTGTTTAGGATCATTCTAATAGTTCTTATAAGTCCTAATACACATTCTTAGACCATTCTAAGCCTTTAGGATACTCTCTTAACCATTCTACACTTGTTAGAACCACCAAGGACTCATGCTACACCCTCTACGTCACTTGGGGACTGAAGCATTGTTTAGGATCATTCTAATGGTTCTTATAAGTCCTAATACACATTCCTAGACCATTCTAAGCCTTTAGAATACTCTCTTAACCATTCTACACTTGTTAGAACCTCCAAGGCCTCATGCTACACCCTCTACGTCCCTTGGGGACTGAAGTATTTTTTAGGATCATTCTAATGGTTATTATAAGTCCTAATACACATTCCTAGAACATTCTAAGTCTTTAGAATACTGTGTTAACCATTCTACACTTGTTAGAACCTCCGAGGACTCATGCTACACCCTCTACGTTCCATGGGGACTCATGCATTGTTTAGGATCATTCTAATGGTCCTTATAAGTCCTAATACACATTCCTAGACCATTTTAAGCCTTTAGAATACTCTCTTAACCATTCTACACTTGTTAGAACCTCCAACGACTCATGCTACATCCTCTACGTCCCTTGGGGACTCAAACATTGTTTAGGATCATTCTAATGGTTATTATAAGTCCTAATACACATTCCTAGACCATTCTAAGCCTTTAGAATACTCTCGTAACCATTCTACACTTGTTAGAATCTCCATGGATTCATGCTACACCCTCTACGTCCCATGGGGACTCAAGCATTGTTTAGGATCATTCTAATAGTTCTTATAAGTCCTAATACACATTCCTAGACCATTCTAAGCCTTTAGGATACTCTCTTAACCATTCTACACTTGTTAGAACCACCAAGGACTCATGCTACACCCTCTACGTCACTTGGGGACTGAAGCATTGTTTAGGATTATTCTAATGGTCCTTATAAGTCCTAATACACATTCCTAGACCATTCTACTCCTTTAGAATACTCTCTTAACCATTCTAAACTTGTTAGAACCTCCAAGGACTCATGCTACACCCTTTACGTTCCATGGGGACTCAAGCATTGTTTAGAATCATTCTCATGGTCCTTATAAGTCCTAATACACATTCCTAGACCATTCTAAGCCTTTAAAATACTCTCTTAAGCATTCTACACTTGTTAGAACCTCCAACGACTCATGCTACACCCTCTACGTCCCCTGGGGACTCAAACATTGTTAAGGATCATTCCAATTGTTCTTATAAGTCCTAATACACATTCCTAGACCATTCTAAGCCTTTAGAATACTCTCTTAACCATTCTACACATGTTAGAACCTCCAAGGACTCATGCTACATCCTCTACGTCCCATGGGGACTCAAGCATTGTTTAGGATTATTCTAATGGTCCTTATAAGTCCTAATACACATTCCTAGACCATTCTAAGCCTTTTGAATACTCTCTTAACCATTCTACACTTGTTAGAACCTCCAAAGATTCATGCTACACCCTCTACGTCCCTTGGAGACTGAAGCATTGTTTAGGATCATTCTAATGGTTATTATAAGTCCTAATACACATTCCTAGACCATTCAAAGCCTTTAGAATACTCTCTTAACCATTCTACACTTGTTAGAACCACCAAGGATTCATGCTACACCCTCTACGTCCCTTGGGGACTGAAGCATTGTTTCGGATCATTCTAATGGTTATTATAAGTCCTAATACACATTCCTAGACCATTCTAAGACTTTAGAATACTCTCTTAACCGTTCTACACTTGTTAGAACCTCTAAGGACTCATGCTACACCCTCTACGTCCCTTGGGGACTGAAGCATTGTTTAGGATCATTCCAATGGATATTATAAGTACTAATACACATTCCTAGACCATTCTAAGCGTTTAGAATACTCTCTTAACCATTCTACACTTGTTAGAACCTCCAAGGACACATTCTACACCCTCTACGTCCCTTGGGGACTCAAACATTGTTTAGGATCATTCTAATAGTTCTTATAAGTCCTAATACACATTCCTAGACCATTCTAAGCCTGTAGAATACTCTCTTAACCATTCGACACTTGTTAGAACCTCCAAGGACTCATGCTACACACTCTACGTCCCATGGGGACTCAAGCATTGTTAAGGATCATTCTAATGGTTCTTATAAGTCCTAATACACATTCCTAGACCATTCTAAGCCTTTAGAATACTCTCTTAACCATTCTACACTTGTTAGAATCTTCAAGGACTCATGCTCCACCCTCTACGTCACTTGGGGACTGAAGCATTGTTTAGGATCATACTAATGGTTCTTATAAGTCCTAATACACATTCCTAGACCATTCTAAGCCTTTAGAATACTCTCTTAACCATTCTACACTTGTTAGAACCTCCAAGGCCTCATGCTACACCCTCTATGTCCCTTGGGGACTGAAGTATTGTTTAGGATCATTCTAATGGTTATTATAAGTCCTAATACACATTCCTAGACCATTCTAAGCCTTTAGAATATTGTCTTAACCATTCTACACTTGTTAGAACCTTCAAGGACTCATGCTACACCCTCTACGTTCCATGGGGACTCAAGCATTGTTTAGGATCATTCTAATGGTCCTTATAAGTCCTAATACACATTCCTAGACCATTCTAAGCCTTTAGAATACTCTCTTAACCATTCTACACTTGTTAGAACCTCCAACGACTCATGCTACATCCTCTACTTCCCTTGGGGACTCAAACATTGTTTAGGATCATTCTAATGGTTCTTATAAGTACTAATACACATTCCTAGACCATTCTAAGCCTTTAGAAGACTCTCTTAACCATTCTACACTTGTTAGAACCTCCAAGGACTCATTCTGCACCCTCTACGTCCCTTGGGGACTCAAGCATTGTTTAGGATCATTCTAATGGTCCTTATAAGTCCTAATACACATTCCTAGACCATTCTAAGCCTTTAAAATACTCTCTTAAGCATTCTACACTTGTTAGAACCTCCAACGACTCATGCTACACCCTCTACGTCCCCTGGGGACTCAAGCATTGTTTAGGATTATTCTAATGGTCCTTATAAGTCCTAATACACATTCCTAGACCATTCTAAGCCTTTAGAATACTCTCTTAACTATTCTACACTTGTTAGAACGTCCAAGGACTCATGCTACACCGTCTACGTCGTTTGGGGACTGAAGCATTGTTTAGGATCATTCTAATGGTTATTATAAGTCCTAATACACATTCCTAGACCATTCTAAGACTTTAGAATACTCTCTTAACCGTTCTACACTTGTTAGAACCTCTAAGGACTCATGCTACACCCTCTACGTCCCTTGGGGACTGAAGCATTGTTTAGGATCATTCCAATGGTTATTATAAGTACTAATACACATTCCTAGACCATTCTAAGCCTTTAGAATACTCTCTTAACCTTTCTACACTTGTTAGAACCTCCAAGGACACATTCTACACCCTCTACGTCCCTTGGGGACTCAAACATTGTTTAGGATCATTCTAATAGTTCTTATAAGTCCTAATACACATTCCTAGACCATTCTAAGCCTTTAGAATACTCTCTTAACCATTCTAAACTTGTTAGAACCTCCAAGAACTCATGCTACATCCTCAACGTCCCATGGGGACTCAAGCTTTGTTTAGGATTATTCTAATGGTCCTTATAAGTCCTAATACACATTCCTAGACCATTCTAAGCCTTTTGAATACTCTCTTAACCATTCTACACTTGTTAGAACCTCCAACGACTCATGCTACACCCTCTACGTCCCCTGGGGACTCAAACATTGTTAAGGATCATTCTAATGGTTCTTATAAGTCCTAATACACATTCCTAGACCATTCTAAGCCTTTAGAATACTCTCTTAACCATTCTACACTTGTTAGAACCTCCAAGGACTCTTGCTACACCCTCTACGTCCCTTGGGGACTGAAGTATTGTTTAGGATCATTCTAATGGTTATTATAAGTCCTAATACACATTCCTAGACCATTCTAAGCCTTTAGAATACTCTCTTAACTATTCTACACTTGTTAGAACCTCCAAGGACTCATGCTACACCCTCTACGTCCCCTGGGGACTCAAACATTGTTTAGGATCATTCTAATGGTTATTATAAGTCCTAATACACATTCCAACACCATTCTAAGCCTTTAAAATACTCTCTTAAGCATTCTACACTTGTTAGAACCTCCAAGGACTCATGCTACATCCTCTACGTCCCATGGGGACTCAAGCATTGTTTAGGATTATTCTAATGGTCCTTATAAGTCCTAATACACATTCCTAGACCATTCTAAGCCTTTAGAATACTCTCTTAACCATTCTACACTTGTTAGAACCTCCAAGGACACATTCTACACCCTCTACGTCCCTTGGGGACTCAAACATTGTTTAGGATCATTCTAATGGTTATTATAAGTCCTAATACACATTCCTAGATCATTCTAAGCCTTTAGAATACTCTCTTAACCATTCTACACTTGTTAGAACCTCCAAGGACTAATGCTACACCGTCTACGTCGTTTGGGGACTGAAGCATTGTTTAGGATCATTCTAATGGTTCTTATAAGTACTAATACACATTCCTAGACCATTCTAAGCCTTTAAAATACTCTCTTAAGCATTCTACACTTGTTAGAACCTCCAACGACTCATGCTACACCCTCTACGTCCCCTGGGGACTCAAGCATTGTTTAGGATTATTCTAATGGTCCTTATAAGTCCTAATACACATTCCTAGACCATTCTAAGCCTTTAGAATACTCTCTTAACCATTCTACACTTGTTAGAACCTCCAAGGACACATTCTACACCCTCTACGCCCTTGGGGACTGAAACATTGTTTAGGATCATTCTAATAGTTCTTATAAGTCCTAATACACATTCCTAGACCATTCTAAGCCTTTAGAATACTCTCTTAACCATTCTAAACTTGTTAGAACCTCCAAGAACTCATGCTACACCCTCTACGTCCCCTGGGGACTCAAACATTGTTTAGGATCATTCTTATGGTTATTATAAGTCCTAATACACATTCCTACACCATTCTAAGCCTTTAAAATACTCTCTTAAGCATTCTACACTTGTTAGAACCTCCAAGGACTTATGCTACATCCTCTACGTCCCATGGAGACTCAAGCATTGTTTAGGATTATTCTAATGGTCCTTATAAGTCCTAATACACTTTCCTAGACCATTCTAAGCCTTTAGAATACTCTCTTAACCATTCTACACTTGTTAGAACCTCCAAGGACACATTCTACACCCTCTACGTCCCTTGGGGACTCAAACATTGTTTAGGATCATTCTAATAGTTCTTATAAGTCCTAATACACATTCCTAGACCATTCTAAGCCTTTAGAATACTCTCTTAACCATTCTACACTTGTTAGAACCTCCAAGGATTCATGCTACACCCTCTACGTCCCCTGGGGACTCAAACATTGTTTAGGATCATTCTAATGGTTATTATAAGTCCTAATACACATTCCAACACCATTCTAAGCCTTTAAAATACTCTCTTAAGCATTCTACACTTGTTAGAACCTCCAAGGACTCATGCTACATCCTCTACGTCCCATGGGGACTCAAGCATTGTTTAGGATTATTCTAATGGTCCTTATAAGTCCTAATACACATTCCTAGACCATTCTAAGCCTTTAGAATACTCTCTTAACCATTCTACACTTGTTAGAACCTCCAAGGACACATTCTACACCCTCTACGTCCCTTGGGGACTCAAACATTGTTTAGGATCATTCTAATGGTTATTATAAGTCCTAATACACATTCCTAGATCATTCTAAGCCTTTAGAATACTCTCTTAACCATTCTACACTTGTTAGAACCTCCAAGGACTCATGCTACACCGTCTACGTCGTTTGGGGACTGAAGCATTGTTTAGGATCATTCTAATGGTTCTTATAAGTACTAATACACATTCCTAGACCATTCTAAGCCTTTACAATACTCTCTTAAGCATTCTACACTTGTTAGAACCTCCAACGACTCATGCTACACCCTCTACGTCCCCTGGGGACTCAAGCATTGTTTAGGTTTATTCTAATGGTCCTTATAAGTCCTAATACACATTCCTAGACCATTCTAAGCCTTTAGAATACTCTCTTAACCATTCTACACTTGTTAGAACCTCCAAGGACACATTCTACACCCTCTACGTCCCTTGGGGACTGAAACATTGTTTAGGATCATTCTAATAGTTCTTATAAGTCCTAATACACATTCCTAGACCATTCTAAGCCTTTAGAATACTCTCTTAACCATTCTAAACTTGTTAGAACCTCCAAGAACTCATGCTACACCCTCTACGTCCCCTGGGGACTCAAACATTGTTTAGGATCATTCTTATGGTTATTATAAGTCCTAATACACATTCCTACACCATTCTAAGCCTTTAAAATACTCTCTTAAGCATTCTACACTTGTTAGAACCTCCAAGGACTTATGCTACATCCTCTACGTCCCATGGAGACTCAAGCATTGTTTAGGATTATTCTAATGGTCCTTATAAGTCCTAATACACTTTCCTAGACCATTCTAAGCCTTTAGAATACTCTCTTAACCATTCTACACTTGTTAGAACCTCCAAGGACACATTCTACACCCTCTACGTCCCTTGGGGACTCAAACATTGTTTAGGATCATTCTAATAGTTCTTATAAGTCCTAATACACATTCCTAGACCATTCTAAGCCTTTAGAATACTCTCTTAACCATTCTACACTTGTTAGAACCTCCAAGGATTCATGCTACACCCTCTACGTCCCCTGGGGACTCAAACATTGTTTAGGATCATTCTAATGGTTATTATAAGTCCTAATACACATTCCAACACCATTCTAAGCCTTTAAAATACTCTCTTAAGCATTCTACACTTGTTAGAACCTCCAAGGACTCATGCTACATCCTCTACGTCCCATGGGGACTCAAGCATTGTTTAGGATTATTCTAATGGTCCTTATAAGTCCTAATACACATTCCTAGACCATTCTAAGCCTTTAGAATACTCTCTTAACCATTCTACACTTGTTAGAACCTCCAAGGACACATTCTACACCCTCTACGTCCCTTGGGGACTCAAACATTGTTTAGGATCATTCTAATGGTTATTATAAGTCCTAATACACATTCCTAGATCATTCTAAGCCTTTAGAATACTCTCTTAACCATTCTACACTTGTTAGAACCTCCAAGGACTCATGCTACACCGTCTACGTCGTTTGGGGACTGAAGCATTGTTTAGGATCATTCTAATGGTTCTTATAAGTACTAATACACATTCCTAGACCATTCTAAGCCTTTACAATACTCTCTTAAGCATTCTACACTTGTTAGAACCTCCAACGACTCATGCTACACCCTCTACGTCCCCTGGGGACTCAAGCATTGTTTAGGTTTATTCTAATGGTCCTTATAAGTCCTAATACACATTCCTAGACCATTCTAAGCCTTTAGAATACTCTCTTAACCATTCTACACTTGTTAGAACCTCCAAGGACACATTCTACACCCTCTACGTCCCTTGGGGACTGAAACATTGTTTAGGATCATTCTAATAGTTCTTATAAGTCCTAATACACATTCCTAGACCATTCTAAGCCTTTAGAATACTCTCTTAACCATTCTAAACTTGTTAGAACCTCCAAGAACTCATGCTACACCCTCTACGTCCCCTGGGGACTCAAACATTGTTTAGGATCATTCTTATGGTTATTATAAGTCCTAATACACATTCCTACACCATTCTAAGCCTTTAAAATACTCTCTTAAGCATTCTACACTTGTTAGAACCTCCAAGGACTTATGCTACATCCTCTACGTCCCATGGAGACTCAAGCATTGTTTAGGATTATTCTAATGGTCCTTATAAGTCCTAATACACATTCCTAGACCATTCTAAGCCTTTAGAATACTCTCTTAACCATTCTACACTTGTTAGAACCTCCAAGGACACATTCTACACCCTCTACGTCCCTTGGGGACTCAAACATTGTTTAGGATCATTCTAATGGTTATTATAAGTCCTAATACACATTCCTAGACCATTCTAAGCCTTTAGAATACTCTCTTAACCATTCTACACTTGTTAGAACCTCCAAGGACTCATGCTACAGCGTCTACGTCGTTTGGGGACTGAAGCATTGTTTAGGATCATTCTAATGGTTCTTATAAGTACTAATACACATTCCTAGACCATTCTAAGCCTTTAAAATACTCTCTTAAGCATTCTACACTTGTTAGAACCTCCAACGACTCATGCTACATCCTCTACGTCCACTGGGGACTCAAGCATTGTTTAGGATTATTCTAATGGTCCTTATAAGTCCTAATACACATTCCTAGACCATTCTAAGCCTTTAGAATACTCTCTTAACCATTCTACACTTGTTAGAACCTCCAAGGACACATTCTACACCCTCTACGTCCCTTGGGGACTCAAACATTGTTTAGGATCATTCTAATAGTTCTTATAAGTCCTAATACACATTCCTAGACCATTCTAAGCCTTTAGAATACTCTCTTAACCATTCTAAACTTGTTAGAACCTCCAAGGACACATGCTACACCCTCTACGTCGTTTGGGGACTGAAGCATTGTTTAGGATCATTCTAATGGTTCTTATAAGTACTAATACACATTCCTAGACCATTCTAAGCCTTTAGAATACTCTCTTAACCATTCTACACTTGTTAGAACCTCCAAGGACTCATTCTGCACCCTCTACGTCCCTTGGGGACTCAAATATTGTTTAGGATCATTCTAGTGGTTCTTATAAGTCCTAATACACATTCCTAGACCATTCTAAGCCTTTAGAATACTCTCTTAACCATTCTACACTTGTTAGAACCTCCAAGGACTCTTGCTACACCCTCTACGTCCCTTGGGGACTGAAGTATTGCTTAGGATCATTCTAATGGTTATTATAAGTCCTAATACACATTCCTAGACCATTCTAAGCCTTTAGAATACTCTCTTAACGATTCTACACTTGTTAGAACCTCCAAGGACTCATGCTACACCCTCTACGTTCCATGGGGACTCAAGCATTGTTTAGGATCATTCTAATGGTCCTTATAAGTCCTAATACACATTCCTAGACCATTCTAAGCCTTTAAAATACTCTCTTAAGCATTCTACACTTGTTAGAACCTCCAACGACTCATGCTACACCCTCTACGTCCCCTGGGGACTCAAACATTGTTTAAGATCATTCTAATGGTTATAATAAGTCCTAATACACATTCCTACACCATTCTAAGCCTTTAAAAAACTCTCTTAACCATTTTACACTTGTTAGAACCTCCAAGGACTCATGCTACACCCTCTACGTCCCATGGGGACTCAAGCATTGTTAAGGATCATTCTAATGGTTCTTATAAGTCCTAATACACACTCCTAGACCATTCTAAGCCTTTAGAATACTCTCTTAACCATTCTACACTTGTTAGAACCTCCAAGGACTCATTCTGCACCCTCTACGTCCCTTGGGGACTCAAACATTGTTTAGGATCATTCTAGTGGTTCTTATAAGTCCTAATACACATTCCTAGACCATTCTAAGCCTTTAGAATACTCTCTTAACCATTCTACACTTGTTAGAACCTCCAAGGACTCTTGCTACACCCTCTACGTCCCTTGGGGACTGAAGTATTGCTTAGGATCATTCTAATGGTTATTATAAGTCCTAATACACATTCCTAGACCATTCTAAGCCTTTAGAATACTCTCTTAACTATTCTACACTTGTTAGAACCTCCAAGGACTCATGCTACACCCTCTACGTTCCATGGGGACTCAAGCATTGTTTAGGATCATTCTAATGGTCCTTATAAGTCCTAATACACATTCCTAGACCATTCTAAGCCTTTAAAATACTCTCTTAAGCATTCTACACTTGTTAGAACCTCCAACGACTCATGCTACACCCTCTACGTCCCCTGGGGACTCAAACATTGTTTAAGATCATTCTAATGGTTATAATAAGTCCTAATACACATTCCTACACCATTCTAAGCCTTTAAAAAACTCTCTTAACCATTTTACACTTGTTAGAACCTCCAAGGACTCATGCTACACCCTCTACGTCCCATGGGGACTCAAGCATTGTTAAGGATCATTCTAATGGTTCTTATAAGTCCTAATACACACTCCTAGACCATTCTAAGCCTTTAGAATACTCTCTTAACCATTCTACACATGTTAGAACCTCCAAGGACTCAGGCTACATCCTCTACGTCCCATGGGGACTCAAGCATTGTTTAGGATTATTCTAATGGTCCTTATAAGTCCTAATACACATTACTAGACCATTCTAAGCCTTTTGAATACTCTCTTAACCATTCTACACTTGTTAGAACCTCCAAGGACTCATGCTACATCCTCTACGTCCCATGGGGACTCAAGCATTGTTTAGGATTATTCTAATGGTCCTTATAAGTCCTAATACACATTCCTAGACCATTCTAAGCCTTTAGGATACTCTCTTAACCATTCTACACTTGTTAGAACCACCAAGGACTCATGCTACACCCTCTACGTCCCTTGGGGACTGAAGCATTGTTTAGGATCATTCTAATGGTTATTATAAGTACTAATACACATTCCTAGACCATTCTAAGCCTTTAGAATACTCTCTTAACCATTCTACACTTATTAGAACCTCCAAGGACTCATTCTGCACCCTCTACGTTCCATGGGGACTCAAGCTTTGTTTAAGATCATTCTAATGGTCCTTATAAGTCCTAATACACATTCCTAGACCATTCTAAGCCTTTAAAATACTCTCTTAAGCATTCTACACTTGTTAGAACCTCCAACGACTCATGCTACACCCTCTACGTCCCCTGGGGACTCAAACATTGTTTAGGATCATTCTAATGGTTATTATAAGTCCTAATACACATTCCTACACCATTCTAAGCCTTTAAAATACTCTCTTAACCATTTTACACTTGTTAGAACCTCCAAGGACTCATGCTACACCCTCTACGTCCCATGGGGACTCAAGCATTGTTAAGGATCATTCTAATGGTTCTTATAAGTCCTAATACACACTCCTAGACCATTCTAAGCCTTTAGAATACTCTCTTAACCATTCTACACATGTTAGAACCTCCAAGGACTCAGGCTACATCCTCTACGTCCCATGGGGACTCAAGCATTGTTTAGGATTATTCTAATGGTCCTTATAAGTCCTAATACACATTACTAGACCATTCTAAGCCTTTTGAATACTCTCTTAACCATTCTACACTTGTTAGAACCTCCAAGGATTCATGCTACACCCTCTACGTCCCTTGGGGACTGAAGCATTGTTTAGGATCATTCTAATGGTTATTATAAGTCCTAATACACATTTCTAGACCATTCTAAGCCTTTAGAATACTCTCTTAACCATTCTACACTTGTTAGAACCTCCAAGGACTCATGCTACACCGTCTACGTCGTTTGGGGACTGAAGCATTGTTTAGGATCATTCTAATGGTTCTTATAAGTACTAATACACATTCCTAGACCATTCTAAGCCTTTAGAATACTCGCTTAACCATTCTACACTTGTTAGAACCTCCAAGGACTCATTATGCAGCCTCTACGTCCCTTGGGGACTCAACCATTGTTAAGGATCATTCTAATGGTTCTTATAAGTCGTAATACACATTCCTATACCATTCTAAGCCTTTAGAATACTCTCTTAACTATTCTACACATGTTAGAACCTCCAAGGACTCATGCTACATCCTCTACGTCCCATGGGGACTCAAGCATTGTTTAGGATTATTCTAATGGTCCTTATAAGTCCTAATACACATTCCTAGACCATTCTAAGCCTTTAGGATACTCTCTTAACCATTCTACACTTGTTAGAACCACCAAGGACTCATGCTACACCCTCTACGTCCCTTGGGGACTGAAGCATTGTTTAGGATCATTCTAATGGTTATTATAAGTACTAATACACATTCCTAGACCATTCTAAGCCTTTAGAATACTCTCTTAACCATTCTACACTTATTAGAACCTCCAAGGACTCATTCTGCACCCTCTACGTTCCATGGGGACTCAAGCTTTGTTTAAGATCATTCTAATGGTCCTTATAAGTCCTAATACACATTCCTAGACCATTCTAAGCCTTTAAAATACTCTCTTAAGCATTCTACACTTGTTAGAACCTCCAACGACTCATGCTACACCCTCTACGTCCCCTGGGGACTCAAACATTGTTTAGGATCATTCTAATGGTTATTATAAGTCCTAATACACATTCCTACACCATTCTAAGCCTTTAAAATACTCTCTTAACCAATCTACACTTGTTAGAACCTCCAAGGACTCATGCTACACCCTCTACATCCCATGGGGACTCAAGCATTGTTAAGGATCATTCTAATGGTTCTTATAAGTCCTAATACACATTCCAAGACCATTCCAAGCCTTTAGAATACTCTCTTAACCATTCTACACATGTTAGAACCTCCAAGGACTCATGTTACATCCTCTACGTCCCATGGGGACTCAAGCATTGTTTAGGATTATTCTAATGGTCCTTATAAGTCCTAATACACATTCGTAGACCATTCTAAGCCTTTTGAATACTCTCTTAACCATTCTACACTTGTTAGAACCTCCAAGGATTCATGCTACACCCTCTACGTCCCTTGGGGACTGAAGCATTGTTTAGGATCATTCTAATGGTTATTATAAGTCCTAATACACATTCCTAGACCATTCTAAGCCTTTAGAATACTCTCTTAACCATTCTACACTTGTTAGAACCTCCAAGGACTCATGCTACACCGTCTACGTCGTTTGGGGACTGAAGCATTGTTTAGGATCATTCTAATAGTTCTTATAAGTACTAATACACATTCCTAGACCATTCTAAGCCTTTAGAATACTCTCTTAACCATTCTACACTTGTTAGAACATCCAAGGACTCATTATGCACCCTCTACGTCCCTTGGGGACTCAACCATTGTTAAGCATCATTCTAATGGTTCTTATAAGTCCTAATACACATTCCTAGACCATTCTAAGCCTTTAGAATACTCTCTTAACCATTCTACACATGTTAGAACCTCCAAGGACTCATGTTACATCCTCTACGTCCCATGGGGACTCAAGCATTGTTTAGGATTATTCTAATGGTCCTTATAAGTCCTAATACACATTCGTAGACCATTCTAAGCCTTTTGAATACTCTCTTAACCATTCTACACTTGTTAGAACCTCCAAGGATTCATGCTACACCCTCTACGTCCCTTGGGGACTGAAGCATTGTTTAGGATCATTCTAATGGTTATTATAAGTCCTAATACACATTCCTAGACCATTCTAAGCCTTTAGAATACTCTCTTAACCATTCTACACTTGTTAGAACCTCCAAGGACTCATGCTACACCGTCTACGTCGTTTGGGGACTGAAGCATTGTTTAGGATCATTCTAATAGTTCTTATAAGTACTAATACACATTCCTAGACCATTCTAAGCCTTTAGAATACTCTCTTAACCATTCTACACTTGTTAGAACATCCAAGGACTCATTATGCACCCTCTACGTCCCTTGGGGACTCAACCATTGTTAAGCATCATTCTAATGGTTCTTATAAGTCCTAATACACATTCCTAGACCATTCTAAGCCTTTAGAATACTCTCTTAACCATTCTACACATGTTAGAACCTCCAAGGACTCATGCTACATCCTCTACGTCCCATGGGGACTCAAGCATTGTTTAGGATTATTCTAATGGTCCTTATAAGTCCTAATACACATTACTAGACCATTCTAAGCCTTTTGAATACTCTCTTAACCATTCTACACTTGTTAGAACCTCCAAGGATTCATGCTACACCCTCTACGTCCCTTGGGGACAGAAGCATTGCTTAGGATCATTCTAATGGTTATTATAAGTCCTAATACACATTTCTAGACCATTCTAAGCCTTTAGAATACTCTCTTAACCATTCTACACTTGTTAGAACCTCCAAGGACTCATTCTGCACCCTCTACGTTCCATGGGGACTCAAGCTTTGTTTAAGATCATTCTAATGGTCCTTATAAGTCCTAATACACATTCCTAGACCATTCTAAGCCTTTAAAATACTCTCTTAAGCATTCTACACTTGTTAGAACCTCCAACGACTCATGCTACACCCTCTACGTCCCCTGGGGACTCAAACATTGTTTAGGATCATTCTAATGGTTATTATAAGTCCTAATACACATTCCTACACCATTCCAAGCCTTTAGAATACTCTCTTAACCATTCTACACATGTTAGAACCTCCAAGGACTCATGTTACATCCTCTACGTCCCATGGGGACTCAAGCATTGTTTAGGATTATTCTAATGGTCCTTATAAGTCCTAATACACATTCGTAGACCATTCTAAGCCTTTTGAATACTCTCTTAACCATTCTACACTTGTTAGAACCTCCAAGGATTCATGCTACACCCTCTACGTCCCTTGGGGACTGAAGCATTGTTTAGGATCATTCTAATGGTTATTATAAGTCCTAATACACATTCCTAGACCATTCTAAGCCTTTAGAATACTCTCTTAACCATTCTACACTTGTTAGAACCTCCAAGGACTCATGCTACACCGTCTACGTCGTTTGGGGACAGAAGCATTGTTTAGGATCATTCTAATAGTTCTTATAAGTACTAATACACATTCCTAGACCATTCTAAGCCTTTAGAATACTCTCTTAACCATTCTACACTTGTTAGAACATCCAAGGACTCATTATGCACCCTCTACGTCCCTTGGGGACTCAACCATTGTTAAGCATCATTCTAATGGTTCTTATAAGTCCTAATACACATTCCTAGACCATTCTAAGCCTTTAGAATACTCTCTTAACCATTCTACACATGTTAGAACCTCCAAGGACTCATGCTACATCCTCTACGTCCCTTGGGGACTCAAGCATTGTTTAGGATTATTCTAATGGTCCTTATAAGTCCTAATACACATTACTAGACCATTCTAAGCCTTTTGAATACTCTCTTAACCATTCTACACTTGTTAGAACCTCCAAGCATTCATGCTACACCCTCTACGTCCCTTGGGGACAGAAGCATTGCTTAGGATCATTCTAATGGTTATTATAAGTCCTAATACACATTTCTAGACCATTCTAAGCCTTTAGAATACTCTCTTAACCATTCTACACTTGTTAGAACCTCCAAGGACTCATGCTACACCGTCTACGTCGTTTGGGGACTGAAGCATTGTTTAGGATCATTCTAATGGTTCTTATAAGTACTAATACACATTCCTAGACCATTCTAAGCCTTTAGAATACTCGCTTAACCATTCTACACTTGTTAGAACCTCCAAGGACTCATTATGCAGCCTCTACGTCCCTTGGGGACTCAACCATTGTTAAGGATCATTCTAATGGTTCTTATAAGTCCTAATACACATTCCTAGACCATTCTAAGCCTTTAGAATACTCTCTTAACTATTCTACACATGTTAGAACCTCCAAGGACTCATGCTACATCCTCTACGTCCCATGGGGACTCAAGCATTGTTTAGGATTATTCTAATGGTCCTTGTAAGTCCTAATACACATTCCTAGACCATTCTAAGCCTTTTGAATACTCTCTTAACCATTCTACACTTGTTAGAACCTCCAAGGAT
Organism: Crotalaria pallida; assembly: GCA_037953625.1. Lineage (NCBI taxonomy): Eukaryota > Viridiplantae > Streptophyta > Magnoliopsida > Fabales > Fabaceae > Crotalaria > Crotalaria pallida. Next base: position 57,839,370 of record CM075655.1, on the reverse strand, counting down.
TCATGCTACACCCTCTACGTCCCTTGGAGACTGAAGCATTGTTTAGGATCATTCTAATGGTTATTATAAGTACTAATACACATTCCTAGACCATTCTAAGCCTTTAGAATACTCTCTTAACCATTCTACACTTGTTAGAACCTCCAAGGACTCATTCTGCACCCTCTACGTTCCATGGGGACTCAAGCATTGTTTAAGATCATTCTAATGGTCCTTATAAGTCCTAATACACATTCCTAGACCATTCTAAGCCTTTAAAATACTCTCTTAAGCATTCTACACTTGTTAGAACCTCCAACGACTCATGCTACACCCTCTACGTCCCATGGGGACTCAAACATTGTTTAGGATCATTCTAATGGTTATTATAAGTCCTAATACACATTCCTACACCATTCTAAGCCTTTAAAATACTCTCTTAACCAATCTACACTTGTTAGAACCTCCAAGGACTCATGCTACAACCTCTACATCCCATGGGGACTCAAGCATTGTTAAGGATCATTCTAATGGTTCTTATAAGTCCTAATACACATTCCTAGACCATTCCAAGCCTTTAGAATACTCTCTTAACCATTCTACACATGTTAGAACCTCCAAGGACTCATGTCACATCCTCTACGTCCCATGGGGACTCAAGCATTGTTTAGGATTATTCTAATAGTCCTTATAAGTCCTAATACACATTCCTAGACCATTCTAAGCCTTTTGAATACTCTCTTAACCATTCTACACTTGTTAGAACCTCCAAGGATTCATGCTACACCCTCTACGTCCCTTGGGGACTGAAGCATTGTTTAGGATCATTCTAATGGTTATTATAAGTCCTAATACACATTCCTAGACCATTCTAAGCCTTTAGAATACTCTCTTAACCATTCTACACCTGTTAGAACCTCCAAGGACTCATGCTACACCGTCTAGGTCGTTTGGGGACTGAAGCATTGTTTAGGATCATTCTAATAGTTCTTATAAGTACTAATACACATTCCTAGACCATTCTAAGCCTTTAGAATACTCTCTTAACCATTCTACACTTGTTAGAACATCCAAGGACTCATTATGCACCCTCTACGTCCCTTGGGGACTCAACCATCGTTAAGGATCATTCTAATGGTTCTTATAAGTCCTAATACACATTCCTAGACCATTCTAAGCCTTTAGAATACTCTCTTAACCATTCTACACATGTTAGAACCTCCAAGGACTCATGCTACATCCTCTACGTCCCATGGGGACTCAAGCATTGTTTAGGATTATTCTAATGGTCCTTATAATTCCTAATACACATTCCTAGACCATTCTAAGACTTTTGAATACTCTCTCAACCATTCTACACTTGTTAGAACCTCCAAGGATTCATGCTACACCCTCTACGTCCCTTGGGGACTGAAGCATTGTTTAGGATCATTCCAATGGTTATTATAAGTACTAATACACATTCCTAGACCATTCTAAGCCTTTAGAATACTCTCTTAACCATTCTACACTTGTTAGAACCTCCAAGGACACATTCTACACCATCTACGTCCCTTGGGGACTCAAACATTGTTTCAGATCATTCTAATAGTTCTTATAAGTCCTAATACACATTCCTAGACCATTCTAAGCCTTTAGAATACTCTCTGAACCATTTGACACTTGTTAGAACCTCCAAGGACTCATGCTACACACTCTACGTCCCATGGGGACTCAAGCATTGTTTAGGATCATTCTAATGGTCCTTATAAGTCCTAATACACATTTCTAGACCATTCTAAGCCTTTAAAATACTCTCTTAAGCATTCTACACTTGTTAGAACCTCCAACGACTCATACTACACCCTCTACGTCCCCTGTGGACTCAAACATTGTTTAGGATCATTCTAATGGTTATTATAAGTCCTAATACACATTCCTACACCATTCTAAGCCTTTAGAATACTCGCTTAAGCATTCTACACTTGTTAGAACCTCCAAGGACTCATGCTACATCCTCTACGTCCCATGGGGACTCAATCATTGTTTAGGATTATTCTAATGGTCCTTATAAGTCCTAATACACATTCCTAGACCATTCTAAGCCTTTTGAATACTCTCTTAACCATTCTACACTTGTTAGAACCTCCAAGGATTCATGCTACACCCTCTACGTCCCTTGGGGACTGAAGCATTGTTTAGGATCATTCTACTGGTTATTATAAGTCCTAATACACATTCCTAGACCATTCTAAGACTTTAGAATACTCTCTTAACCGTTCTACACTTGTTAGAACCTCTAAGGACTCATGCTACACCCTCTACGTCCCTTGGGGACTGAAGCATTGTTTAGGATCATTCCAATGGTTATTATAAGTACTAATACACATTCCTAGACCATTCTAAGCCTTTAGAATACTCTCTTAACCATTCTACACTTGTTAGAACCTCCAAGGACACATTCTACACCCTCTACGTCCCTTGGCGACTCAAACATTGTTTAGGATCATTTTAATAGTTCTTATAAGTCCTAATGCACATTCCTAGACCATTCTAAGCCTTTAGAATACTCTCTTAACCATTCTACACTTGTTAGAACCTCCAACGACTCATGCTACATCCTCTACGTCCCTTGGGGACTCAAACATTGTTTAGGATCATTCTAATGGTTATTATAAGTCCTAATATACATTCCTAGACCATTCTAAGCCTTTAGAATACTCTCTTAACCATTCTACACTTGTTAGAACTCCAAGGACACATTCTACACCCTCTACGTCCCTTGGGGACGGAAGCATTGTTTAGGATCATTCTAATGGTTACTATAAGTCCCAATACACGTTCCTAGACCATTCTAAGCCTTTAGAATACTCTCTTAACCATTCTACACTTGTTAGAACCTCCAAGGACTCATGCTACACCCTCTACATCATTTGGGGACTGAAGCATTGTTTAGGATCATTCTAATGGTTCTTATAAGTACTAATACACATTCCTAGACCATTCTAAGCCTTTAGAATACTCTCTTAACCATTCCACACTTGTTAGAACCTCCAAGGACTCATGCTACACCCTCTACGTCCCATGGGGACTGAAGCATTGTTTAGGATCATTCTAATGGTTATTATAAGTCCTAATACACATTCCTAGACCATTCTAAGCCTTTAGAATACTCTCTTAACCGTTCTACACTTGTTAGAACCTCCAAGGACTCATGCTACACCCTCTACGTCCCATGGGGACTCAAGCATTGTTTAGGATCATTCTAATGGTTCTTATAAGTCCTAATACAAATTCCTAGACCATTCTAAGCCTTTAGAATACTCTCTTAACAATTCTACACTTGTTAGATCCTCCAAGGACTCATGCTACACCCTCTACGACCCATGGGGACTCAGGCATTGTTTAGGATCATTCTAATGGTTCTTATAAGTCCTAATACACATTCCTAGACCATTCTAAGCCTTTAGAATACTCTCTTAACCATTCTACACTTGTTAGAACCTCCAAGGACTCATGCTATGTAACAGCCCGATTTTCGTAGCACAAAATTACCAACTTTTATTTATTAAGTTGCAAACATGAGACTAATTTTTTTTTAAAAACATTATTAAGATGTCGTTGATGCACTTAACAATCTTTACTGAAAACCGTGTTGTTACTAATACATATACTTGCTTACTTGAATCTCTAAAAACATTTATCATTGGAAAATGATTTGGTTTCGAACCCAACATAGTTCTTTGTATTACATCAAAAGAACTTATACAGTTCTCACAAGGTTTCATTCTTACACTTCTTCAAATGTAGGGCATAATCTAAAATAAGCTGAATTACATAAATAGTTCATTACTTAGGTAATCCTTGACTCTAAATACTGACACTAAATTTAGGCTGACGGATAACGTGAGGCTACCTAAAATAATAACACTATCCTCCGATCTTCCTGTTGAAGATGACTGGTCGAAGCTTCCCTTTCATCTTGCGCCCTTCCTTCACTCCCGAAGATGACGCCATCCATGTCGCTGCTTTCCCATTGTCATTTGACTCCAACTCCACTCAATCTAGAGTGGTGGATTTTTCCTGAGTCTCACTCCTCACCTTTTGTTCATAGCTTCTGTATCCTCGTATAGTGACCTGTCCTAGATGCGGTTCCAAATTAACTCCGCTCAACTTGTGCTCCGGGTCCGGAATCACTATCTGAGTGCAACCAGTCCATACCCAGCCATAGGGGGTAGGCTTCCAACCATTTCCGTGCCTTTTCCAGGTGGTGATCTCCATACGATGCTCCATCTGTCCGTTGCAATACCGGCAGCACCGATATGCCAACGAGACAGGAGAGAGTAAGCATTCTGAACGACGCATCGTCGACGGTGTGGGTTTATAATAGGCAAGATATCAAGACAATACAAGCATACAACATTACATATATACAACATAACAATGCAATATAAATACAACACAACATTTAAGTTTATCATCATCATCGTCATCATCATCATTCATTCACTATCTTGCCAAACTTATTTTAACTTCTCAACATGATCATTCTTTCTTCAATCATTGTTTCGAGACTTATCAATTATTTCGGGGATCATTTCTCATACTTGTCTTATGAACCTTACTCAACACTTACAATCATGGCTATACTTTTCTTTTCAAGTCTTATTGGATCACGTCCATCGATGATTGGGGAATTAAAATATCATCGAGGTACTTGTTTCGCAGTTAGCACACACGTCTACATCTCCTCGGTCATCCACCCAACCTAGTCGGAAGTAAACAGGAGTACAGGACCTTTACCACGCGGGCTTGACAGCTGTCTCAACAAATACTCAAAACCAGGAGAACTGTAGAAAATCCGGTACAGTCTCAAATCAAATCATATAAACAAGGCACACTGTAGAAAATCCAGTACAGTGGCAAAATCACAGAGCCCCGTTCCAGTCCCTCTCACTCTTCAAGATTTGCAATCTAGGGGTGACAGTACTATTCTAGTTCCGGGTGTAGAACTTACCACGGCATCGGATCGGCCTATCCTTACCCCTTATGGAATTCGTTCCACCTAGAAAGTACTCAAGGCTTCTTGACATTTCACCGTCATTGCCTTCCCCTAATGCAATCTCCTCCTGAGTATCCCTGATACCCATGGTATCTTCCTCTCCACTACTTCGCACTCATTGCTCACCACGTTCGTCAATGTCTCTTAAAAGTTTTAGAGTTTAGTTATTACCCTAAGGTCGGCTCATCCTTGGTGCATCCCTTCAACGAGTCCCGACCACTAATTTACAACATTACTTTTCTTTTCTTCTCTTAATATAGCACAGAGCTGGGATCGCATCGACATACTTGCATCTCATTTTGTAATCTTTCTCAAAATAACCACACATCTCTTTTTGGAACATCAGCCCTCTGGCTTCACTTTCACAACTGAAGAGCCCAGCTCAACTCATATCACATCTCATTTCAGTAGCATCAACAACAGCGGAGCAAAGCTCAAATCATATCACATCTCATTTCAAGTAAACAACAATAACATTACTTTCCTCAGCTCTGGCTCATCAGCCTCATTATCATCAGCTCTGGCTCATCAGCCACATTATCCTCAGCTCTTGCTCAACGTCATTACGATACTTTCATTCACATCATATCTTATCTCTTATCACATTCTTAGGATTCTCATAATATCTCATATCTTTCCACAATCTTAGCTCTTATCTCTTTTCTCAATGTCTTATCAAAGCTGCCTTATTCAATAAGGAATTAAGCTAAACAGGGTGTTATATCTTTCTCTTCGTGTCTTTTGCTTTCAAGACTTCTTGTGTCATTATTAATACCTCATTCGTCTTCTTTTCAATCATATTTCATCACTTTCACAAACTTATTCACATCATTTCATTTTCAAGACGTAACAGACGCCCATCAGCATGCTACTCTCATTAATCAACAATTCAAATATCATCATGCATAATTAAACATTTAAACAGATAAACATAAGCATGCTATTTCAAATCATCGTCATATAACTCCATCACATAACAACATGTGGTCTTTGTCTCCTTCGTATAAGTGGCCACACAACACAGACAATTGCCACTATACTACTGACTCAGAACCACCAAGTTCCAATCTTTGAGATGATCCGGAACGTCCTAATAAATCACCTAAATACCACGGTGTCTTAGGAAAGCTTCTCTCTCACCTCAAGTCCAGCAATTAAATGCACACGATCTCCGCGGATCCTTGTCGCTGCCAGCTGCTCCAATCCCCCGTCTTTACCATTCCTCGTGTTAGACAGAGCACATTTATGTTATTAACTTATATCAAGAAAGTCGCCTCTTACTCAAACGTAATTCATTTCTCGTCGGAAGACTTAAAGCATAATTGTTTTCTCAAAACAACTCTAATATTTCCTAGTACTTTAAGTACCTCAAAACCATTCGAAAGTATCCAATAAAGTAATTTTAACTAATTGATTTGGTTGCTGGTCCGTCTTGGACATCACCTTAATCATATTTGAAAACACCGAAAAATTCACTGTTTTAAATCTGTCTTTTTCCCAAGTCAAATACCGCTTGAAAACCATACTTCAAATCACAGGAACACACTTTTAAAGTTAAGAAACAACTTTAAACAATTCTGGACAGCAAAGAATTGTTTTGCAAATTCACTTTAATAAAATCCGAAAACACCATAAAAGGACTTTTTACTGTAAGTAATTCTTTAGCTCAAAACAATCACTTTCACACTTTAAAAATTCAAGCATTTCGTCATGAAACAAATCTTGGACAGCCACCAAGCACAATCCAACAATCCCAAATAAATCAAATCGAATTATCTTAAAATCAATTAATTTCAAAACTAATTACGTACTCAAATATTTTCCAAACATACACAAACAACAAACAATACTTTGATAAGTCAATTCATATGAATCATATACTTCTTAAATATCAATTAGCATTTAACAAAATAAAGTCCTACCCTATTTAATTAATCTTGGCCGAATAGAGTAAGAAAATAGTCTAAGAATCACAAACCAAAATACTTAACATCAACACATGAAACACACTCATTATCACATGTCATTTCATGAAAAAGATTCTTAAACCTAGTTAGACATGCATTGGCCGAATGTATGCACAAGTCAAAGCAAAGATTTGTTTAATATCAAAGACATAAAATCATGAAATTATTTATTCCTTTTTAATTCAAAAACAGTGGGTTCAACTTGGAAAATTATCAAACTTTAATTTATTTCCTTAACTTAAATCAACATATTAATTCAAATACCACATCAAAGTCTTATTTTTCAATCTTAACAACTTCATGCATGCATTTAAAGTCCTTAGATTAAACAAATATTAACATGCATGTGCTTTATATGATGATCAAAGCATGATTTCTCATTTCTTTTAGGTTTGGGCGAATCATCATATCAAAGACAAGATTTTTGTTTCATTTTACAACATGCAAAGATCAAGTTCCATGCTTTATCATAGATCAAGTTTAAATCATCTCATGCACATAAAGATCAAGGCAAACAAACAAGTTTAAGCACAAACTCCAGTAAAAACCGTGACAAAGAAGATCACAAGTGAAAGATCTAAACTTTCTAACACAAATACCCTTGATCAACACTTAAAAATAACATGCATGTAATTTAAACTCCAAGATCACATCAAAACAAACACATGCAACCATAGATCTTTAAGTTCAAGTGTAGACTTTACTAGATCTTTAACATGCAAAGAGTAAAATATATAGATCAAGCCCTTTCTAAGTCAAAAATCATTTTTAAAACTTGCTTCCTTGATTATTTCTTTAAAACCGTGGAGATCATCAAGAAAAATCCAATCTTTTCACTCCAATAGAACATGCAAGACTCAAGTCTTAAGCTTTGTCATAAATCAAGTGTAGATCATCACATGCATGCACTTAAATCAAGGTCTTGATGATCACAAAATATGCAAGGATCAAAATAATGATAGATCAAAATAAACACTTTCAACTTATTTTTCAAAGAAACATAAAAATAACTTTTCAAGATCAAACATCAACATGCATGTACTTAGATCTTACACATCAAGTCATAAAATTAACATAAAAATACAAATCAAAGATCAAAAACCATTTCAAGTAAAAAGGGACCAAAACCGTGAGCATCATCAAGTTGATGCATGTTCATTTCTTTGATTTCACTCTTAGATCCAAATAGAAATAGGTGTAGAAAATCATGGGAAGAAAGAAAATACACATGCAAAAGAAAAGAGAATCACAAAGCCTAAAAGAAAATCCTAACCAACACAACTCTTCAAGATTTCGAATCACCCACCTAAAGAGAAGGTCTTCTAGTCTTCAAATCACTTGGATCTTCAAAGAAAAACCTTGATCAAGTATGGACTCCTCTTCTTCTTCCTCTCTTCCTCACGGCTCCACTCTCTCTCTCTCTAGTTCTAAGAGTTTGATGAAGCTCTTAGATTGTGTTTGGTGTGAAATGAAGAGGAAGGAGTGAAATGGTGCCAAAATAACTAAGCCAAGCCCTATATATAGGCAACTCGTGATTTCTCTCTTTTGCCCCCAATTAAATTTCGGTCCATGTGTTAAGGTGGAGGGCAATTTCGGCAGTTGAGAAGTTTGCATGGGTGAATCTTATCAAGGAGACATCAAGGAGTAATTTAAGGCATTAGGTCTTATCACACATCATTCTTATTTTCTACATCACATCTCCTAATTTATTTTCCATGGATTAAATTTTTCTTTTAATTTTATTAACATAGAAGAAGATAAATTTCTTACTCTCCCATCATGCATGCTTGCCACCTATACCCACTTATATACAATTTTAAATTTTCATTTTTCTAATCACACACATCATACAAATATTAAAATGCCATGCCACCTTGATGAAAAATAATAAGATGCAAAGAATTCACACATCACACAATTATTCACATACACATCATATCCAGTACTCATTTTATTTTAAATTCACTTTTACTAAAACAATTAAATGCACTATTTGGCTACATTTACAGACCCCATTTCATTTTCTAAAATCATATTTTCATATATAAAAGAGATCCTCAAAAGGAAAAGTTCATTTGAGGTCTTTAACTATTTTTACTAATTTAAATACTCAAAATTCGTTTAAAATGCACTCAGGAAATAAATTTTCGTAAATCAACCCAGAGAATTATAAAAGTTACATTTTTGAAATCTACATTTAAAGACGATCGTTTTCATATAAAGATCATAATTTTTCGGAGTTACGGTTAAAAAGATATGAATTTTCAAAGTTATCAAATCTATTAGAGTTCAAAAAGAATTTAATAATAAAACCATCTAATTTGAGTTCATGAAAATATTCATTTTCACAAAAATACATCTATCGTTGATAAAATATATTTCAAAAATTCATTTCAAACAGACGAGGAATTTGCGGGTCGTCACATGCTACACCCTCTACGTCCCATGGGGACTCAAGCATTGTTTAGGATCATTCTAATGGTTCTTATAAGTCCTAATACAGATTCCTAGACCATTCTAAGCCTTTAGAATACTCTCTTAACCTTTCTAAACTTGTTAGAACCTCCAAGGACTCATGCTACACCCTCTACGTCCCTAGGGGACTCAAGCATTGTTTAGGATCATACTAATGGTTCTTATAAGTCCTAATACACATTCCTAGACCATTCTAAGCCTTTAGAATACTCTCTTAACAATTCTAAACTTGTTAGAACCTCCAAGGACTCAAGCTACACCCTCTACATCCCTTGGGGACTGAAGCATAGTATAGGATCACTCTAATGGTTCTTATAAGTCCTAATACACATTCCTAGACCATTCTAAGCCCTTTGAATACTCTCTTAACCATTCTACACTTGTCAGAACCTCCAAGAACAAATGCTACACCCTCTACGTCCCTTGGGGAATGAAGCATTGTTTAGGATCATTCTAATGGTTATTATAAGTCCTAATACACATTCCTAGACCATTCTAAGCCTTTAGAATACTCTCATAACCATTCTACACATGTTAGAACCTCCATGGACTCCTGCTACACCCTCTACGTGCCATGGGGACTCAAGCATTGTTTAGGATAATTCTAATGGTTCTTATAAGTCCTAATACACATTCCTAGACCATTCTAAGCCTTTAGAATACTCTCTTAACAATTCTAAACTTGTTAGAACCTCCAAGGACTCAAGCTACACCCTTTACATCCCTTGAGGACTGAAGCATAGTATAGGATCACTCTAATGGTTCTTATAAGTCCTAATACACATTCCTAGACCATTCTAAGCCCTTTGAATACTCTCTTAACCATTCTACACTTGTCAGAACCTCCAAGAACAAATGCTACACCCTCTACGTCCCTTGGGGAATGAAGCATTGTTTAGGATCATTCTAATGGTTATTATAAGTCCTAATACACATTCCTAGACCATTCTAAGCCTTTAGAATACTCTCATAACCATTCTACACATGTTAGAACCTCCATGGACTCCTGCTACACCCTCTACGTGCCATGGGGAGTCAAGCATTGTTTAGGATAATTCTAATGGTTCTTATAAGTCCTAATACACATACCTAGACCATTCTAAGCCTTTAGAATACTCTCTTAACCATTCTACACTTGTTAGAACCTCCAAGGACTCAAGCTACACCCTCAACGTGCCTTGGGGACTAAAGCATTGTTTAGCATCATTCTAATGGTTCTTATAAGTCCTAATACACATTCCTAGACCATTCTAAGCCTTTAGAATACTCTCTTAACCGTTCTACACTTGTTAAAACCTCCAAGGACTCATGCTACACCCTCTACGTCCCTTGGGGACTGAAGCATTGTTTAGGATCATTCTAATGGTTATTATAAATCCTAATTCACGTTCCTAGACCATTCTAAGCCTTTAGAATACTCTCTTAAGCATTCTACACTTGTTAGAACCTCCATGGACTCATGCTACACCCTCTACGTCCCATGGGGACTGAAGCATTGTTTAGGATCATTCTAATGGTTCTTATAAGTCCTAATACACATTCCTAGACCATTCTAAGCCTTTAGAATACTCTCTTAACCGTTCTACACTTGTTAGAACCTCCAAGGACTCATGCTACACCCTTTACATTCCATGGGGACTCAAGCATTGTTTAGGATCATTCTAATGGTTCTTATAAATCCTAATACACATTCCTAGACCATTCTAAGCCTTTAGAATACAATCTTAACCATTCTACACTTGTTAGAACCTCCAAGAACACATGCTACACCCTCTACGTCCCTTGGGGACTGAAGCATTGTTTGGGATCATTCTAATGGTTATTATAAGTCCTAATACACATTCCTAGACCATTCTAGGCCTTTAGAATACTCTCTTAACCATTCTACACTTGTTAGAACCTCCAAGGACTCATGCTACACCCTCTACGTCCCTTACGGACTCAAGCATTGTTTAGGATCATTCTAATGGTTCTTATAAGTCCTAATACACATTCTTAGACCATTCTATGCCTTTACAAAACTCTCTTAACCGTTCACACTTGTTAGAACCCTGAAGGACTCATGCTACACCCTCTACGTCCCTTGGGGACTCAAGCATTGTTTAGGGTCATTCTAATGGTTCTTATAAGTCCTAATACACATTCCTAGACCATTCTAAGCCTTTAGAATACTCTCTTAACCATTCTACACTTGTTAGAACCACCATGGACGCATGCTACACCCTCTACGTCCCTTGGGGACTCAGGCATTGTTTAGGATCATTCTAATGGTTCTTATAAGTCCTAATACTCATTCCTAGACCATTCTAAGACTTTAGAATACTCTCTTAACCGTTCTACACTTGTTAGATCCTCCAAGGACTCATGCCACACCCTCTACGTCCATTGGGGACTCAAGCATTGTTTATGATCTTTCTAATGGTTATTATAAGTCCTAATACACATTCGTAGACCATTCTAAGCCTTTAGAATACTCTCTTAACCATTCTACACTTGTTAGAACCTCCACGGACTCATGCTACACCATCTACGACCCTTGGGGACTCAAGCATTGTTTAGGATGATTCTAGTGGTTCTTATAAGTCCTAATACTCATTCCTAGACCATTCTAAGACTTTATAATACTCTCTTAACCGTTCTACACTTGTTAGAACCTCCAAGGACTCATGCTACACCCTCTACGTCCCTTGGGGACTCAAGCATTGTTTAGGATCATTCTAATGGTTCATATAAATCCTAATACACATTCCTAGACCATTCTAAGCCTTTAGAATACTCTCTTAGCCATTCTACACTTGTTAGAACCTCCAAGGACTCATGCTACACCCTCTACGTCCCATGGGGACTGAAGCATTGTTTAGGATCATTCTAATGGTTCTTATAAGTCCTAATACACATTCCTAGACCATTCTAAGCCTTTAGAATACTCTCTTAACCGTTCTACACTTGTTAGAACCTCCAAGGACTCATGCTACACCCTCTACGTCCCTTGGGGACTCAAGCATTGTTTAGGATCATTCTAATGGTTCTTATAAGTCCTAATACACATTCCTAGACCATTCTAAGCCTTTAGAATACTCTCTTAACCGTTCTACACTTGTTAGAATCTCCAAGGATTCATGCTACACCCTCTACGTCCCTTGGGGACTGAAGCATTGTTTAGGATCATTCTAATGGTTCTTATAAGTCCTAATACACATTCCTAGACCATTCTAAGCCTTTAGAATACTCTCTTAACCGTTCTACACTTGTTAGAATCTCCAAGGATTCATGCTACACCCTCTACGTCCCTTGGGGACTGAAGCATTGTTTAGGATCATTCTAATGGTTCTTATAAGTCCTAATACACATTCCTAGACCATTCTAAGCCTTTAGAATACTCTCTTAACCGTTCTACACTTGTTAGAACCTCCAAGGACTCATGCTACACGCTCTACGTCCCATGGGGACTCAAGCATTGTTTTGGATCATTCTAATGGTTCTTATAACTCCTAATACTCATTCCTAGACCATTCTAAGACTTTAGAATACTCTCTTAACCGTTCTACACTTGTTAGAACCTCCAAGGACTCGTGCTACACCCTCTACGTCCCTTGGGGACTCAAGCATTGTTTAGGATCATTCTAATGGTTCTTATAAGTCCTAATACACATTCCTAGACCATTCTAAGCCTTTAGAATACTCTCTTAACCGTTCTACACTTGTTAGAACCTCGAAGGACTCATGCTACACCCTCTACGTCCCTTGGGGACTCAAGCATTGTTTAGGATCATTCTAATTGTTCTTATAAGTCCTAATACACATTCCTAGACCATTCTAAGCCTTTAGAATACTCTCTTAACCATTCTACACTTGTTAGAACCACCATGGACTCATGCTACACCCTCTACGTCCCTTGGGGACTCAAGCATTGTTTAGGATCATTCTAATGGTTCTTATAAGTCCTAATACACATTCCTAGACCATTCTAAGCCTTTAGAATACTCTCTTAACCGTTCTACACTTGTTAGAACCTCCAAGGACTCATGCTACACCCTCTACGTCCCTTGGGGACTCAAGCATTGTTTAGGATCATTCTAATGGTTCTTATAAGTCCTAATACACATTCCTAGACCATTCTAAGCCTTTAGAATACTCTCTTAACCGTTCTACACTTGTTAGAATCTCCAAGGATTCATGCTACACCCTCTACGTCCCTTGGGGACTGAAGCATTGTTTAGGATAATTCTAATGGTTATTATAAATCCTAATTCACGTTCCTAGACCATTCTAAGCCTTTAGAATACTCTCTTAAGCATTCTACACTTGTTAGAACCTCCATGGACTCATGCTACACCCTCTACGTCCCATGGGGACTGAAGCATTGTTTAGGATCATTCTAATGGTTCTTATAAGTCCTAATACACATTCCTAGACCATTCTAAGCCTTTAGAATACTCTCTTAACCGTTCTACACTTGTTAGAACCTCCAAGGACTCATGCTACACCCTCTACGTCCCTTGGGGACTCAAGCATTGTTTAGGATCATTCTAATGGTTCTTATAAGTCCTAATACACATTCCTAGACCATTCTAAGCCTTTAGAATACTCTCTTAACCGTTCTACACTTGTTAGAATCTCCAAGGATTCATGCTACACCCTCTACGTCCCTTGGGGACTGAAGCATTGTTTAGGATAATTCTAATGGTTATTATAAATCCTAATTCACGTTCCTAGACCATTCTAAGCCTTTAGAATACTCTCTTAACCGTTCTACACTTGTTAGAACCACCATGGACTCATGCTACACCCTCTATGTCCCTTGGGGACTCAAGCATTGTTTAGGATCATTCTAATGGTTCTTATAAGTCCTAATACACATTCCTAGACCATTCTAAGCCTTTAGAATACTCTCTTAACCATTCTACACTTGTTAGAACCTCCAAGAACACATGCTACACCCTCTACGTCCCTTACGGACTCAAGCATTGTTTAGGATCATTCTAATGGTTCTTATAAGTCCTAATACACATTCCTAGACCATTCTAAGCCTTTAGAATACTCTCTTAACCGTTCTACACTTGTTAGAATCTCCAAGGATTCATGCTACACCCTCTACGTCCCTTGGGGACTGAAGCATTGTTTAGGATCATTCTAATGGTTCTTATAAGTCCTAATACACATTCCTAGACCATTCTAAGCCTTTAGAATACTCTCTTAACCGTTCTACACTTGTTAGAACCTCCAAGGACTCATGCTACACGCTCTACGTCCCATGGGGACTCAAGCATTGTTTTGGATCATTCTAATGGTTCTTATAAGTCCTAATACACATTCCTAGACCATTCTAAGCCTTTAGAATACTCTCTTAACCATTCTACACTTGTTAGAACCTCCAAGAACACATGCTACACCCTCTACGTCCCTTACGGACTCAAGCATTGTTTAGGATCATTCTAATTGTTCTTATAAGTCCTAATACACATTCTTGGACCATTCTATGCCTTTACAAAACTCTCTTAACCGTTCACACTTGTTAGAACCCTGAAGGACTCATGCTACACCCTCTACGTCCCTTGGGGACTGAAGCATTGTTTAGGATCATTCTAATGGTTCTTATAAGTCCTAATACACATTCCTAGACCATTCTAAGCCTTTAGAATACTCTCTTAACCATTCTACACTTGTTAGAACCACCATGGACTCATGCTACACCCTCTACGTCCCTTGGGGACTCAAGCATTGTTTAGGATCATTCTAATGGTTCTTATAACTCCTAATACTCATTCCTAGACCATTCTAAGACTTTAGAATACTCTCTTAACCGTTCTACACTTGTTAGAACCTCCAAGGACTCATGCTACACCCTCTACGTCCCTTGGGGACTCAAGCATTGTTTAGGATCATTCTAATGGTTCTTATAAGTCCTAATACACATTCCTAGACCATTCTAAGCCTTTAGAATACTCTCTTAACCGTTCTACACTTGTTAGAACCTCGAAGGACTCATGCTACACCCTCTACGTCCCTTGGGGACTCAAGCATTGTTTAGGATCATTCTAATTGTTCTTATAAGTCCTAATACACATTCCTAGACCATTCTAAGCCTTTAGAATACTCTCTTAACCATTCTACACTTGTTAGAACCACCATGGACTCATGCTACACCCTCTACGTCCCTTGGGGACTCAAGCATTGTTTAGGATCATTCTAATGGTTCTTATAAGTCCTAATACACATTCCTAGACCATTCTAAGCCTTTAGAATACTCTCTTAACCGTTCTACACTTGTTAGAATCTCCAAGGATTCATGCTACACCCTCTACGTCCCTTGGGGACTGAAGCATTGTTTAGGATCATTCTAATGGTTCTTATAAGTCCTAATACACATTCCTAGACCATTCTAAGCCTTTAGAATACTCTCTTAACCGTTCTACACTTGTTAGAACCACCATGGACTCATGCTACACCCTCTATGTCCCTTGGGGACTCAAGCATTGTTTAGGATCATTCTAATGGTTCTTATAAGTCCTAATACACATTCCTAGACCATTCTAAGCCTTTAGAATACTCTCTTAACCATTCTACACTTGTTAGAACCTCCAAGAACACATGTTACACCCTCTACGTCCCTTGGGGACTCAAGCATTGTTTAGGATCATTCTAATGGTTCTTATAAGTCCTAATACACATTCCTAGACCATTCTAAGCCTTTAGAATACTCTCTTAACCGTTCTACACTTGTTAGAACCTCCAAGGACTCATGCTACACGCTCTACGTCCCATGGGGACTCAAGCATTGTTTAGGATCATTCTAAAGGTTCTTATAAGTCCTAATACACATTCCTAGACCATTCTAAGCCTTTAGAATACTCTCTTAACCATTCTACACTTGTTAGAACCTCCAAGAACACATGTTACACCCTCTACGTCCCTTACGGACTCAAGCATTGTTTAGGATCATTCTAATGGTTCTTATAAGTCCTAATACACATTCCTAGACCATTCTAAGCCTTTAGAATACTCTCTTAACCATTCTACACTTGTTAGAACCACCATGGACTCATGATACACACTCTACGTCCCTTGGGGACTCAAGCATTGTTTAGGATCATTCTAATGGTTCTTATAAGTCCTAATACTCATTCCTAGACCATTCTAAGACTTTAGAATACTCTCTTAACCGTTCTACACTTGTTAGAACATCCAAGGATTCATGCTACACCCTCTACGTCCCTTGGGGACTGAAGCATTGTTTAGGATCATTCTAATGGTTCTTATAAGTCCTAATACACATTCCTAGACCATTCTAAACCTTTAGAATACTCTCTTAACCATTCTACACTTGTTAGAACCTCCAAGAACACATGTTACACCCTCTACGTCCCTTACGGACTCAAGCATTGTTTAGGATCATTCTAATTGTTCTTATAAGTCCTAATACACATTCTTAGACCATTCTATGCCTTTACAAAACTCTCTTAACCGTTCACACTTGTTAGAACCCTGAAGGACTCATGCTACACCCTCTACGTCCCTTGGGGACTGAAGCATTGTTTAGGATCATTCTAATGGTTCTTATAAGTCCTAATACACATTCCTAGACCATTCTAAGCCTTTAGAATACTCTCTTAACCGTTCTACACTTGTTAGAATCTCCAAGGATTCATGCTACACCCTCTACGTCCCTTGGGGACTGAAGCATTGTTTAGGATCATTCTAATGGTTCTTATAAGTCCTAATACACATTCCTAGACCATTCTAAGCCTTTAGAATACTCTCTTAACCGTTCTACACTTGTTAGAACCTCCAAGGACTCATGCTACACGCTCTACGTCCCATGGGGACTCAAGCATTGTTTAGGATCATTCTAATGGTTCTTATAAGTCCTAATACACATTCCTAGACCATTCTAAGCCTTTAGAATACTCTCTTAACCATTCTACACTTGTTAGAACCTCCAAGAACACATGTTACACCCTCTACGTCCCTTACGGACTCAAGCATTGTTTAGGATCATTCTAATTGTTCTTATAAGTCCTAATACACATTCTTAGACCATTCTATGCCTTTACAAAACTCTCTTAACCGTTCACACTTGTTAGAACCCTGAAGGACTCATGCTACACCCTCTACGTCCCTTGGGGACTGAAGCATTGTTTAGGATAATTCTAATGGTTATTATAAATCCTAATTCACGTTCCTAGACCATTCTAAGCCTTTAGAATACTCTCTTAAGCATTCTACACTTGTTAGAACCTCCATGGACTCATGCTACACCCTCTACGTCCCATGGGGACTGAAGCATTGTTTAGGATCATTCTAATGGTTCTTATAAGTCCTAATACACATTCCTAGACCATTCTAAGCCTTTAGAATACTCTCTTAACCGTTCTACACTTGTTAGAACCTCCAAGGACTCATGCTACACCCTCTACGTCCCTTGGGGACTCAAGCATTGTTTAGGATCATTCTAATGGTTCTTATAAGTCCTAATACACATTCCTAGACCATTCTAAGCCTTTAGAATACTCTCTTAACCGTTCTACACTTGTTAGAATCTCCAAGGATTCATGCTACACCCTCTACGTCCCTTGGGGACTGAAGCATTGTTTAGGATCATTCTAATGGTTCTTATAAGTCCTAATACACATTCCTAGACCATTCTAAGCCTTTAGAATACTCTCTTAACCGTTCTACACTTGTTAGAACCTCCAAGGACTCATGCTACACGCTCTACGTCCCATGGGGACTCAAGCATTGTTTTGGATCATTCTAATGGTTCTTATAAGTCCTAATACACATTCCTAGACCATTCTAAGCCTTTAGAATACTCTCTTAACCATTCTACACTTGTTAGAACCTCCAAGAACACATGTTACACCCTCTACGTCCCTTACGGACTCAAGCATTGTTTAGGATCATTCTAATTGTTCTTATAAGTCCTAATACACATTCTTGGACCATTCTATGCCTTTACAAAACTCTCTTAACCGTTCACACTTGTTAAAACCCTGAAGGACTCATGCTACACCCTCTACGTCCCTTGGGGACTGAAGCATTGTTTAGGATCATTCTAATGGTTCTTATAAGTCCTAATACACATTCCTAGACCATTCTAAGCCTTTAGAATACTCTCTTAACCATTCTACACTTGTTAGAACCACCATGGACTCATGCTACACCCTCTACGTCCCTTGGGGACTCAAGCATTGTTTAGGATCATTCTAATGGTTCTTATAACTCCTAATACTCATTCCTAGACCATTCTAAGACTTTAGAATACTCTCTTAACCGTTCTACACTTGTTAGAACCTCCAAGGACTCATGCTACACCCTCTACGTCCCTTGGGGACTCAAGCATTGTTTAGGATCATTCTAATGGTTCTTATAAGTCCTAATACACATTCCTAGACCATTCTAAGCCTTTAGAATACTCTCTTAACCGTTCTACACTTGTTAGAACCTCGAAGGACTCATGCTACACCCTCTACGTCCCTTGGGGACTCAAGCATTGTTTAGGATCATTCTAATTGTTCTTATAAGTCCTAATACACATTCCTAGACCATTCTAAGCCTTTAGAATACTCTCTTAACCGTTCTACACTTGTTAGAACCACCATGGACTCATGCTACACCCTCTATGTCCCTTGGGGACTCAAGCATTGTTTAGGATCATTCTAATGGTTCTTATAAGTCCTAATACACATTCCTAGACCATTCTAAGCCTTTAGAATACTCTCTTAACCGTTCTACACTTGTTAGAACCTCCAAGGACTCATGCTACACGCTCTACGTCCCATGGGGACTCAAGCATTGTTTAGGATCATTCTAATGGTTCTTATAAGTCCTAATACACATTCCTAGACCATTCTAAGCCTTTAGAATACTCTCTTAACCATTCTACACTTGTTAGAACCTCCAAGAACACATGTTACACCCTCTACGTCCCTTGGGGACTCAAGCATTGTTTAGGATCATTCTAATGGTTCTTATAAGTCCTAATACACATTCCTAGACCATTCTAAGCCTTTAGAATACTCTCTTAACCGTTCTACACTTGTTAGAACCTCCAAGGACTCATGCTACACGCTCTACGTCCCATGGGGACTCAAGCATTGTTTAGGATCATTCTAAAGGTTCTTATAAGTCCTAATACACATTCCTAGACCATTCTAAGCCTTTAGAATACTCTCTTAACCATTCTACACTTGTTAGAACCTCCAAGAACACATGTTACACCCTCTACGTCCCTTACGGACTCAAGCATTGTTTAGGATCATTCTAATGGTTCTTATAAGTCCTAATACACATTCCTAGACCATTCTAAGCCTTTAGAATACTCTCTTAACCATTCTACACTTGTTAGAACCTCCAAGAACACATGTTACACCCTCTACGTCCCTTACGGACTCAAGCATTGTTTAGGATCATTCTAATGGTTCTTATAAGTCCTAATACACATTCCTAGACCATTCTAAGCCTTTAGAATACTCTCTTAACCATTCTACACTTGTTAGAACCACCATGGACTCATGATACACCCTCTACGTCCCTTGGGGACTCAAGCATTGTTTAGGATAATTCTAATGGTTCTTATAAGTCCTAATACTCATTCCTAGACCATTCTAAGACTTTAGAATACTCTCTTAACCGTTCTACACTTGTTAGAACCTCCAAGGATTCATGCTACACCCTCTACGTCCCTTGGGGACTGAAGCATTGTTTAGGATCATTCTAATGGTTCTTATAAGTCCTAATACACATTCCTAGACCATTCTAAACCTTTAGAATACTCTCTTAACCATTCTACACTTGTTAGAACCTCCAAGAACACATGTTACACCCTCTACGTCCCTTACGGACTCAAGCATTGTTTAGGATCATTCTAATTGTTCTTATAAGTCCTAATACACATTCTTAGACCATTCTATGCCTTTACAAAACTCTCTTAACCGTTCACACTTGTTAGAACCCTGAAGGACTCATGCTACACCCTCTACGTCCCTTGGGGACTGAAGCATTGTTTAGGATCATTCTAATGGTTCTTATAAGTCCTAATACACATTCCTAGACCATTCTAAGCCTTTAGAATACTCTCTTAACCGTTCTACACTTGTTAGAATCTCCAAGGATTCATGCTACACCCTCTACGTCCCTTGGGGACTGAAGCATTGTTTAGGATCATTCTAATGGTTCTTATAAGTCCTAATACACATTCCTAGACCATTCTAAGCCTTTAGAATACTCTCTTAACCGTTCTACACTTGTTAGAACCTCCAAGGACTCATGCTACACGCTCTACGTCCCATGGGGACTCAAGCATTGTTTAGGATCATTCTAATGGTTCTTATAAGTCCTAATACACATTCCTAGACCATTCTAAGCCTTTAGAATACTCTCTTAACCATTCTACACTTGTTAGAACCTCCAAGAACACATGTTACACCCTCTACGTCCCTTACGGACTCAAGCATTGTTTAGGATCATTCTAATTGTTCTTATAAGTCCTAATACACATTCTTAGACCATTCTATGCCTTTACAAAACTCTCTTAACCGTTCACACTTGTTAGAACCCTGAAGGACTCATGCTACACCCTCTACGTCCCTTGGGGACTGAAGCATTGTTTAGGATCATTCTAATGGTTCTTATAAGTCCTAATACACATTCCTAGACCATTCTAAGCCTTTAGAATACTCTCTTAACCATTCTACACTTGTTAGAACCTCCAAGAACACATGTTACACCCTCTACGTCCCTTGGGGACTCAAGCATTGTTTAGGATCATTCTAATGGTTCTTATAAGTCCTAATACACATTCCTAGACCATTCTAAGCCTTTAGAATACTCTCTTAACCATTCTACACTTGTTAGAACCACCATGGACTCATGCTACACCCTCTACGCCCCTTGGGGACTCAAGCATTGTTTAGGATCATTCTAATGGTTCTTATAAGTCCTAATACTCATTCCTAGACCATTCTAAGACTTTAGAATACTCTCTTAACCGTTCTACACTTGTTAGAACCTCCAAGGATTCATGCTACACCCTCTACGTCCCTTGGGGACTGAAGCATTGTTTAGGATCATTCTAATGGTTCTTATAAGTCCTAATACACATTCCTAGACCATTCTAAGCCTTTAGAATACTCTCTTAACCATTCTACACTTGTTAGAACCTCCAAGAACACATGTTACACCCTCTACGTCCCTTACGGACTCAAGCATTGTTTAGGATCATTCTAATTGTTCTTATAAGTCCTAATACACATTCTTAGACCATTCTATGCCTTTACAAAACTCTCTTAACCGTTCACACTTGTTAGAACCCTGAAGGACTCATGCTACACCCTCTACGTCCCTTGGGGACTGAAGCATTGTTTAGGATCATTCTAATGGTTCTTATAAGTCCTAATACACATTCCTAGACCATTCTAAGCCTTTAGAATACTCTCTTAACCGTTCTACACTTGTTAGAATCTCCAAGGATTCATGCTACACCCTCTACGTCCCTTGGGGACTGAAGCATTGTTTAGGATCATTCTAATGGTTCTTATAAGTCCTAATACACATTCCTAGACCATTCTAAGCCTTTAGAATACTCTCTTAACCGTTCTACACTTGTTAGAACCTCCAAGGACTCATGCTACACGCTCTACATCCCATGGGGACTCAAGCATTGTTTAGGATCATTCTAATGGTTCTTATAAGTCCTAATACACATTCCTAGACCATTCTAAGCCTTTAGAATACTCTCTTAACCATTCTACACTTGTTAGAACCTCCAAGAACACATGTTACACCCTCTACGTCCCTTACGGACTCAAGCATTGTTTAGGATCATTCTAATTGTTCTTATAAGTCCTAATACACATTCTTAGACCATTCTATGCCTTTAAAAAACTCTCTTAACCGTTCACACTTGTTAGAACCCTGAAGGACTCATGCTACACCCTCTACGTCCCTTGGGGACTGAAGCATTGTTTAGGATCATTCTAATGGTTCTTATAAGTCCTAATACACATTCCTAGACCATTCTAAGCCTTTAGAATACTCTCTTAACCATTCTACACTTGTTAGAACCACCATGGACTCATGTTACACCCTCTATGTCCCTTGGGGACTCAAGCATTGTTTAGGATCATTCTAATGGTTCTTATAAGTCCTAATACTCATTCCTAGACCATTCTAAGACTTTAGAATACTCTCTTAATCGTTCTACACTTGTTAGAACCTCCAAGGACTCATGCTACACCCTCTACGTCCCTTGGGGACTCAAGCATTGTTTAGGATCATTCTAATGGTTCTTATAAGTCCTAATACACATTCCTAGACCATTCTAAGCCTTTAGAATACTCTCTTAACCGTTCTACACTTGTTAGAACCTCCAAGGACTCATGCTACACCCTCTACGTCCCTTGGGGACTCAAGCATTGTTTAGGATCATTCTAATTGTTCTTATAAGTCCTAATACACATTCCTAGACCATTCTAAGCCTTTAGAATAATCTCTTAACCATTCTACAGTTGTTAGAACCACCATGGACTCATGCTACACCCTCTACATCCCTTGGGGACTCAAGCATTGTTTAAGATCATTCTAATGGTTCTTATAAGTCCTAATACTCATTCCTAGACCATTCTAAGACTTTAGAATACTCTCTTAACCGTTCTACACTTGTTAGAACCTCCAAGGACTCATGCTACACCCTCTACGTCCCTTGGGGACTCAAGCATTGTTTAGGATCATTCTAATGGTTCTTATAAGTCCTAATACACATTCCTAGACCATTCTAAGCCTTTAGAATACTCTCTTAACCGTTCTACACTTGTTAGAACCTCCAAGGATTCATGCTACACCCTCTACGTCCCTTGGGGACTGAAGCATTGTCTAGGATCATTCTAATGGTTCTTATAAGTCCTAATACACATTCCTAGACCATTCTATGCCTTTAGAATACTCTCTTAACCGTTCTACACTTGTTAGAACCTCCAAGGACTCATGCTACACGCTCTACGTCCCATGGGGACTCAAGCATTGTTTAGGATCATTCTAATGATTCTTATAAGTCCTAATACACATTCCTAGACCATTCTAAGCCTTTAGAATACTCTCTTAACCATTCTACACTTGTTAGAACCTCCAAGAACACATGTTACACCCTCTACGTCCCTTTCGGACTCAAGCATTGTTTAGGATCATTCTAATTGTTCTTATAAGTCCTAATACACATTCTTAGACCATTCTATGCCTTTACAAAACTCTCTTAACCGTTCACACTTGTTAGAACCCTGAAGGACTCATGCTACACCCTCTACGTCCCTTGGGAACTGAAGCATTGTTTAGGATCATTCTAATGGTTCTTATAAGTCCTAATACTCATTCCTAGACCATTCTAAGACATTAGAATACTCTCTTAACCGTTCTACACTTGTTAGAACCTCCAAGGACTCATGCTACACCCTCTACGTCCCTTGGGGACTCAAGCATTGTTTTGGATCATTCTAATGGTTCTTATAAGTCCTAATACACATTCCTAGACCATTCTAAGCCTTTGGAATACTCTCTTAACCGTTCTACACTTGTTAGAACCTCCAAGGACTCATGCTACACCCTCTACGTCCCTTGGGGACTGAAGCATTGTCTAGGATCATTCTAATGGTTCTTATAAGTCCTAATACACATTCCTAGACCATTCTAAGCCTTTAGAATACTCTCTTAACCGTTCTACACTTGTTAGAACCTCCAAGGACTCATGCTACACGCTCTACGTCCCATGGGGACTCAAGCATTGTTTAGGATTATTCTAATGGTTCCTATAAGTCCTAATACACATTCCTAGACCATTCTAAGCCTTTAGAATACTCTCTTAACCATTCTACACTTGTTAGAACCTCCAAGAACACATGTTACACCCTCTACGTCCCTTTCTGACTCAAGCATTGTTTAGGATCATTCTAATTGTTCTTATAAGTCCTAATACACATTCTTAGACCATTCTATGCCTTTACAAAACTCTCTTAACCGTTCACACTTGTTAGAACCCTGAAGGACTCATGCTACACCCTCTACGTCCCTTGGGAACTGAAGCATTGTTTAGGATCATTCTAATGGTTCTTATAAGTCCTAATACTAATTCCTAGACCATTCTAAGACTTTAGAATACTCTCTTAACCGTTCTACACTTGTTAGAACCTCCAAGGACTCATGCTACATCCTCTACGTCCCTTGGGGACTCAAGCATTGTTTTGGATCATTCTAATGGTTCTTATAAGTCCTAATACACATTCCTAGAACATTCTAAGCCTTTGGAATACTCTCTTAACCGTTCTACACTTGTTAGAACCTCCAAGGATTCATGCTACACCCTCTACGTCCCTTGGGGACTGAAGCATTGTTTAGGATCATTCTAATGGTTCTTATAAGTCCTAATACACATTCCTAGACCATTCTAAGCCTTTAGAATACTCTCTTAACCGTTCTACACTTGTTAGAACCTCCAAGGATTCATGCTACACCCTCTACGTCCCTTGGGGACTGAAGCATTGTCTAGGATCATTCTAATGGTTCTTATAAGTCCTAATACATATTCCTAGACCATTCTAAGCCTTTAGAATACTCTCTTAACCGTTCTACACTTGTTAGAACCTCCAAGGATTCATGCTACACCCTCTACGTCCCTTGGGGACTGAAGCATTGTCTAGGATCATTCTAATGGTTCTTATAAGTCCTAATACATATTCCTAGACCATTCTAAGCCTTTAGAATACTCTCTTAACCATTCTACACTTGTTAGAACCACCATGGACTCATGCTACACCCTCTACGTCCCTTGGGGACTCAAGCATTGTTTAGGATCATTCTAATGGTTCTTATAAGTCCTAATACACATTCCTAGACCATTCTAAGCCTTTAGAATACTCTCTTAACCGTTCTACACTTGTTAGAACCTCCAAGGACTCATGCTACACCCTCTATGTCCCTTGGGGACTCAAGCATTGTTTAGGATCATTCTAATTGTTCTTATAAGTCCTAATACACATTCCTAGACCATTCTACGCCTTTAGAATACTCTCTTAACCATTCTACACTTGTTAGAACCACCATGGACTCATGCTACACCCTCTACATCCCTTGGGGACTCAAGCATTGTTTAAGATCATTCTAATGGTTCTTATAAGTCCTAATACTCATTCCTAGACCATTCTAATACTTTAGAATACTCTCTTAACCGTTCTACACTTGTTAGAACCTCCAAGGATTCATGCTACACCCTCTACGTCCCTTGGGGACTGAAGCATTGTTTAGGATCATTCTAATGGTTCTTATAAGTCCTAATACACATTCCTAGACCATTCTAAGCCTTTAGAATACTCTCTTAACCGTTCTACACTTGTTAGAACCTCCAAGGATTCATGCTACACCCTCTACGTCCCTTGGGGACTGAAGCATTGTCTAGGATCATTCTAATGGTTCTTATAAGTCCTAATACACATTCCTAGACCATTCTAAGCCTTTAGAATACTCTCTTAACCGTTCTACACTTGTTAGAACCTCCAAGGACTCATGCTACACGCTCTACGTCCCATGGGGACTCAAGCATTGTTTAGGATCATTCTAATGGTTCTTATAAGTCCTAATACACATTCCTAGACCATTCTAAGCCTTTAGAATACTCTCTTAACCATTCTACACTTGTTAGAACCTCCAAGAACACATGTTACACCCTCTACGTCCCTTTCGGACTCAAGCATTGTTTAGGATCATTCTAATTGTTCTTATAAGTCCTAATACACATTCTTAGACCATTCTATGCCTTTACAAAACTCTCTTAACCGTTCACACTTGTTAGAACCCTGAAGGACTCATGCTACACCCTCTACGTCCCTTGGGAACTGAAGCATTGTTTAGGATCATTCTAATGGTTCTTATAAGTCCTAATACTCATTCCTAGACCATTCTAAGACATTAGAATACTCTCTTAACCGTTCTACACTTGTTAGAACCTCCAAGGACTCATGCTACACCCTCTACGTCCCTTGGGGACTCAAGCATTGTTTTGGATCATTCTAATGGTTCTTATAAGTCCTAATACACATTCCTAGACCATTCTAAGCCTTTGGAATACTCTCTTAACCGTTCTACACTTGTTAGAACCTCCAAGGACTCATGCTACACCCTCTACGTCCCTTGGGGACTGAAGCATTGTCTAGGATCATTCTAATGGTTCTTATAAGTCCTAATACACATTCCTAGACCATTCTAAGCCTTTAGAATACTCTCTTAACCGTTCTACACTTGTTAGAACCTCCAAGGACTCATGCTACACGCTCTACGTCCCATGGGGACTCAAGCATTGTTTAGGATCATTCTAATGGTTCCTATAAGTCCTAATACACATTCCTAGACCATTCTAAGCCTTTAGAATACTCTCTTAACCATTCTACACTTGTTAGAACCTCCAAGAACACATGTTACACCCTCTACGTCCCTTTCTGACTCAAGCATTGTTTAGGATCATTCTAATTGTTCTTATAAGTCCTAATACACATTCTTAGACCATTCTATGCCTTTACAAAACTCTCTTAACCGTTCACACTTGTTAGAACCCTGAAGGACTCATGCTACACCCTCTACGTCCCTTGGGAACTGAAGCATTGTTTAGGATCATTCTAATGGTTCTTATAAGTCCTAATACTAATTCCTAGACCATTCTAAGACTTTAGAATACTCTCTTAACCGTTCTACACTTGTTAGAACCTCCAAGGACTCATGCTACATCCTCTACGTCCCTTGGGGACTCAAGCATTGTTTTGGATCATTCTAATGGTTCTTATAAGTCCTAATACACATTCCTAGAACATTCTAAGCCTTTGGAATACTCTCTTAACCGTTCTACACTTGTTAGAACCTCCAAGGATTCATGCTACACCCTCTACGTCCCTTGGGGACTGAAGCATTGTTTAGGATCATTCTAATGGTTCTTATAAGTCCTAATACACATTCCTAGACCATTCTAAGCCTTTAGAATACTCTCTTAACCGTTCTACACTTGTTAGAACCTCCAAGGATTCATGCTACACCCTCTACGTCCCTTGGGGACTGAAGCATTGTCTAGGATCATTCTAATGGTTCTTATAAGTCCTAATACATATTCCTAGACCATTCTAAGCCTTTAGAATACTCTCTTAACCGTTCTACACTTGTTAGAATCTCCAAGGACTCATGCTACACCCTCTACGTCCCTTGGGGACTCAAGCATTGTTTAGGATCATTCTAATGGTTCTTATAAGTCCTAATACACATTCCTAGACCATTCTAAGCCTTTAGAATACTCTCTTAACCGTTCTACACTTGTTAGAACCTCCAAGGATTCATGCTACACCCTCTACGTCCCTTGGGGACTGAAGCATTGTCTAGGATCATTCTAATGGTTCTTATAAGTCCTAATACATATTCCTAGACCATTCTAAGCCTTTAGAATACTCTCTTAACCATTCTACACTTGTTAGAACCACCATGGACTCATGCTACACCCTCTACGTCCCTTGGGGACTCAAGCATTGTTTAGGATCATTCTAATGGTTCTTATAAGTCCTAATACACATTCCTAGACCATTCTAAGCCTTTAGAATACTCTCTTAACCGTTCTACACTTGTTAGAACCTCCAAGGACTCATGCTACACCCTCTACGTCCCTTGGGGACTCAAGCATTGTTTAGGATCATTCTAATTGTTCTTATAAGTCCTAATACACATTCCTAGACCATTCTACGCCTTTAGAATACTCTCTTAACCATTCTACACTTGTTAGAACCACCATGGACTCATGCTACACCCTCTACATCCCTTGGGGACTCAAGCATTGTTTAAGATCATTCTAATGGTTCTTATAAGTCCTAATACTCATTCCTAGACCATTCTAATACTTTAGAATACTCTCTTAACCGTTCTACACTTGTTAGAACCTCCAAGGATTCATGCTACACCCTCTACGTCCCTTGGGGACTGAAGCATTGTTTAGGATCATTCTAATGGTTCTTATAAGTCCTAATACACATTCCTAGACCATTCTAAGCCTTTAGAATACTCTCTTAACCGTTCTACACTTGTTAGAACCTCCAAGGATTCATGCTACACCCTCTACGTCCCTTGGGGACTGAAGCATTGTCTAGGATCATTCTAATGGTTCTTATAAGTCCTAATACACATTCCTAGACCATTCTAAGCCTTTAGAATACTCTCTTAACCGTTCTACACTTGTTAGAACCTCCAAGGACTCATGCTACACGCTCTACGTCCCATGGGGACTCAAGCATTGTTTAGGATCATTCTAATGGTTCTTATAAGTCCTAATACACATTCCTAGACCATTCTAAGCCTTTAGAATACTCTCTTAACCATTCTACACTTGTTAGAACCTCCAAGAACACATGTTACACCCTCTACGTCCCTTACGGACTCAAGCATTGTTTAGGATCATTCTAATTGTTCTTATAAGTCCTAATACACATTCTTAGACCATTATATGCCTTTACAAAACACTCTTAACCGTTCACACTTGTTAGAACCCTGAAGGACTCATGCTACACCCTCTACGTCCCTTGGGAACTAAAGCATTGTTTAGGATCATTCTAATGGTTCTTATAAGTCCTAATACACATTCCTAGACCATTCTAAGCCTTTAGAATACTCTCTTAACCGTTCTACACTTGTTAGAACCTCCAAGGACTCATGCTACACGCTCTACGTCCCATGGGGACTCAAGCATTGTTTAGGATCATTCTAATTGTTCTTATAAGTCCTAATACACATTCTTAGACCATTCTAAGCCTTTAGAATACTCTCTTAACCATTCTACACTTGTTAGAACATCCAAGAACACATGTTACACCCTCTACGTCCCTTGGGGACTCAAGCATTGTTTAGGATCATTCTAATGGTTCTTATAAGTCCTAATACACATTCCTAGACCATTCTAAGCCTTTAGAATACTCTCTTAACCATTCTACACTTGTTAGAACCACCATGGACTGATGCTACACCCTCTACGTCCCTTGGGGACTCAAGCATTGTTTAGGATCATTCTAATGGTTCTTATAAGTCCTAATACTCATTCCTAGACCATTCTAAGACTTTAGAATACTCTCTTAACCGTTCTACACTTGTTAGAACCTCCAAGGATTCATGCTACACCCTCTACGTCCCTTGGGGACTAAAGCATTGTTTAGGATCATTCTAATGGGTCTTATAAGTCCTAATACACATTCCTAGACCATTCTAAGCCTTTAGAATACTCTCTTAACCATTCTACACTTGTTAGAACCTCCAAGAACACATGTTACACCCTCTACGTCCCTTACGGACTCAAGCATTGTTTAGGATCATTCTAATTGTTCTTATAAGTCCTAATACACATTCTTAGACCATTCTATGCCTTTACCAAACTCTCTTAACCGTTCACACTTGTTAGAACCCTGGAGGACTCATGCTACACCCTCTACGTCCCTTGGGGACTGAAGCATTGTTTAGGATCATTCTAATGGTTCTTATAAGTCCTAATACACAATCCTAGACCATTCTAAGCCTTTAGAATACTCTCTTAACCATTCTACACTTGTTAGAACCATCATGGACTCATGCTACACCCTCTACGTCCCTTGGGGACTCAAGCATTGTTTAGGATCATTCTAATGGTTCTTATAAGTCCTAATACTCATTCCTAGACCATTCTAAGACTTTAGAATACTCTCTTAATCGTTCTACACTTGTTAGAACCTCCAAGGAATCATGCTACACCCTCTACGTCCCATGGGGACTCAAGCATTGTTTAGGATCATTCTAATGGTTCTTATAAGTCCTAATACACATTCCTAGACCATTCTAAGCCTTTAGAATACTCTCTTAACCATTCTACACTTGTTAGAACCTCCTAGGACTCATGCTACACCCTCTACGTCCCTTAGGGACTCAAGCATTGTTTAGGATCATTCTAATGGTTCTTATAAGTCCTAATACACATTCCTAGACCATTCTAAGCCTTTAGAATACTCTCTTAACCGTTCTACACTTGTTAGAACCTCCAAGGATTCATGCTACACCCTCTACGTCCCTTGGGGACTGAAGCATTGTTTAGGATCATTCTAATGGTTCTTATAAGTCCTAATACACATTCCTAGACCATTCTAAGCCTTTAGAATACTCTCTTAAACGTTCTACACTTGTTAGAACCTCCAAGGACTCATGCTACACGCTCTACGTCCCATGGGGACTCAAGCATTGTTTAGGATCATTCTAATGGTTCTTATAAGTCCTAATACACATTCCTAGACCATTCTAAGCCTTTAGAATACTCTCTTAACCATTCTACACTTGTTAGAACCTCCATGAACACATGTTACACCCTCTACGTCCCTTGGGGACTGAAGCATTGTTTAGGATCATTCTAATGGTTATTATAAGTCCTAATACACATTCCTAGACCATTCTAAGCCTTTAGAATACTCTCTAAACCGTTCTACACTTGTTAGAACCTACAAGGACTCATGCTACACCCTCTACGTCCCTTGGGGACTCAAGCATTGTTTAGGATCATTCTAATGGTTCTTATAAGTCCTAATACACATTCTTAGACCATTCTATGCCTTTACAAAACTCTCTTAACCGTTCACACTTGTTAGAACCCTGAAGGACTCATGCTACACCCTCTACGTCCCTTGGGGACTGAAGCAATGTTTAGGATCATTCTAATGGTTCTTATAAGTCCTAATACACATTCCTAGACCATTCTAAGCCTTTAGAATACTCTCATAACCATTCTACACTTGTTAGAACCACCATGGACTCATGCTACACCCTCTACGTCCCTTGGGGACTCAAGCATTGTTTAGGATCATTCTAATGGTTCTTATAAGTCCTAATACTCATTCCTAGACCATTCTAAGACTTTATAATACTCTCTTAACCGTTCTACACTTGTTAGAACCTCCAAGGACTCATGCTACACCCTCTACGTCCCTTGGGGACTCAAGCATTGTTTAGGATCATTCTAATGGTTCTTATAAGTCCTAATACACATTCCTAGACCATTCTAAGCCTTTAGAATACTCTCTTAACCGTTCTACACTTGTTAGAACCTCCAAGGATTCATGCTACACCCTCTACGTCCCTTGGGGACTGAAGCATTGTTTAGGATCATTCTAATGGTTCTTATAAGTCCTAATACACATTCCTAGACCATTCTAAGCCTTTAGAATACTCTCTTAACCATTCTACACTTGTTAGAACCACCATGGACTCATGCTACACCCTCTACGTCCCTTGGGGACTCGAGCAATGTTTAGGATCATTCTAATGGGTCTTATAAGTCCTAATACACATTCCTAGACCATTCTAAGCCTTTAGAATACTCTCTTAACCATTCCACACTTGTTAGAACCTCCAAGAACACATGTTACACCCTCTACGTCCCTTACGGACTCAAGCATTGTTTAGGATCATTCTAATTGTTCTTATAAGTCCTAATACACATTCCTAGACCATTCTAAGCCTTTAGAATACTCTCTTAAACGTTCTACACTTGTTAGAACCTCCAAGGACTCATGCTACATGCTCTACGTCCCATGGGGACTCAAGCATTGTTTAGGATCATTCTAATGGTTCTTATAAGTCCTAATACACATTCCTAGACCATTCTAAGCCTTTAGAATACTCTCTTAACCATTCTACACTTGTTAGAACCTCCATGAACACATGTTACACCCTCTACGTCCCTTGGGGACTGAAGCATTGTTTAGGATCATTCTAATGGTTATTATAAGTCCTAATACACATTCCTAGACCATTCTAAGCCTTTAGAATACTCTCTAAACCGTTCTACACTTGTTAGAACCTACAAGGACTCATGCTACACCCTCTACGTCCCTTGGGGACTCAAGCATTGTTTAGGATCATTCTAATGGTTCTTATAAGTCCTAATACACATTCTTAGACCATTCTATGCCTTTACAAAACTCTCTTAACCGTTCACACTTGTTAGAACCCTGAAGGACTCATGCTACACCCTCTACGTCCCTTGGGGACTGAAGCAATGTTTAGGATCATTCTAATGGTTCTTATAAG
Organism: Crotalaria pallida; assembly: GCA_037953625.1. Lineage (NCBI taxonomy): Eukaryota > Viridiplantae > Streptophyta > Magnoliopsida > Fabales > Fabaceae > Crotalaria > Crotalaria pallida. The sequence continues at coordinate 57,806,805 of CM075655.1, read as the reverse complement.
TCCTAATACACATTCCTAGACCATTCTAAGCCTTTAGAATACTCTCATAACCATTCTACACTTGTTAGAACCACCATGGACTCATGCTACACCCTCTACGTCCCTTGGGGACTCAAGCATTGTTTAGGAGCATTCTAATGGTTCTTATAAGTCCTAATACTCATTCCTAGACCATTCTAAGACTTTATAATACTCTGTTAACCGTTCTACACTTGTTAGAACCTCCAAGGACTCATGCTACACCCTCTACGTCCCTTGGGGACTCAAGCATTGTTTAGGATCATTCTAATGGTTCTTATAAGTCCTAATACACATTCCTAGACCATTCTAAGCCTTTAGAATACTCTCTTAACCGTTCTACACTTGTTAGAACCTCCAAGGATTCATGCTACACCCTCTACGTCCCTTGGGGACTGAAGCATTGTTTAGGATCATTCTAATGGTTCTTATAAGTCCTAATACACATTCCTAGACCATTCTAAGCCTTTAGAATACTCTCTTAACCATTCTACACTTGTTAGAACCACCATGGACTCATGCTACACCCTCTACGTCCCTTGGGGACTCGAGCAATGTTTAGGATCATTCTAATGGGTCTTATAAGTCCTAATACACATTCCTAGACCATTCTAAGCCTTTAGAATACTCTCTTAACCATTCCACACTTGTTAGAACCTCCAAGAACACATGTTACACCCTCTACGTCCCTTACGGACTCAAGCATTGTTTAGGATCATTCTAATTGTTCTTATAAGTCCTAATACACATTCTTAGACCATTCTATGCCTTTACAAAACTCTCTTAACCGTTCACACTTGTTAGAACCCTGAAGGACTCATGCTACACCCTCTACGTCCCTTGGGGACTGAAGCATTGTTTAGGATCATTCTAATGGTTCTTATAAGTCCTAATACACATTCCTAGACCATTCTAAGCCTTTAGAATACTCTCTTAACCATTCTACACTTGTTAGAACCACCATGGACTCATGCTACACCCTCTACGTCCCTTGGGGACTCAAGCATTGTTTAGGACATTCTAATGGTTCTTATAAGTCCTAATACCCATTCCTAGACCATTCTAAGACTTTAGAATACTCTCTTAACCGTTCTACACTTGTTAGAACCTCCAAGGACTCATGCTACACCCTCTACGTCCCATGGGGACTCAAGCATTGTTTAGGATCATTCTAATGGTTCTTATAAGTCCTAATACACATTCCTAGACCATTCTAAGCCTTTAGAATACTCTCTTAACCATTCTACACTTGTTAGAACCTCCAAGAACACATGTTACACCCTCTACGTCCCTTACGGACTCAAGCATTGTTTAGGATCATTCTAATTGTTCTTATAAGTCCTAATACACATTCTTAGACCATTCTATGCCTTTACAAAACTCTCTTAACCGTTCACACTTGTTAGAACCCTGAAGGACTCATGCTACACCCTCTACGTCCCTTGGGGACTGAAGCATTGTTTAGGATCATTCTAATGGTTCTTATAAGTCCTAATACACATTCCTAGACCATTCTAAGCCTTTAGAATACTCTCTTAACCATTCTACACTTGTTAGAACCACCATGGACTCATGTTACACCCCTCTACGTCCCTTGGGGACTCAAGCATTGTTTAGGATCATTCTAATGGTTCTTATAAGTCCTAATACTCATTCCTAGACCATTCTAAGACTTTAGAATACTCTCTTAACCATTCTACACTTGTTAGAACCTCCAAGGACTCATGCTACACCCTCTACGTCCCTTGGGGACTCAAGCATTGTTTAGGATCATTCTAATGGTTCTTATAAGTCCTAATACACATTCCTAGACCATTCTAAGCATTTAGAATACTCTCTTAACCGTTCTACACTTGTTAGAACCTCCAAGAACACATGTTACACCCTCTACGTCCCTTACGGACTCAAGCATTGTTTAGGATCATTTAATTGTTCTTATAAGTCCTAATACACATTCTTAGACCATTCTATGCCTTTACAAAACTCTCTTAACCGTTCACACTTGTTAGAACCCTGAAGGACTCATGCTACACCCTCTACGTCCCTTGAGGACTGAAGCATTGTTTAGGATCATTCTAATGGTTCTTATAAGTCCTAATACACATTCCTAGACCATTCTAAGCCTTTAGAATACTCTCTTAACCATTCTACACTTGTTAGAACCACCATGGACTCATGCTACACCCCTCTACGTCCCTTGGGGACTCAAGCATTGTTTAGGATCATTCTAATGGTTCTTATAAGTCCTAATACACATTCCTAGACCATTCTATGCCTTTAGAATACTCTCTTAACCGTTCTACACTTGTTAGAACCTCCAAGGACTCATGCTACACGCTCTACGTCCCATGGGGACTCAAGCATTGTTTAGGATCATTCTAATGGTTCTTATAAGTCCTAATACACATTCCTAGACCATTCTAAGCCTTTAGAATACTCTCTTAACCATTCTACACTTGTTAGAACCTCCAAGAACACATGTTACACCCTCTACGTCCCTTACGGACTCAAGCATTGTTTCGGATCATTCTAATGGTTCTTATAAGTCCTAATACACATTCCTAGACCATTCTATGCCTTTAGAATACTCTCTTAACCGTTCTACACTTGTTAGAACCTCCAAGGACTCATGCTACACCCTCTACGTCCCATGGGGACTCAAGCATTGTTTAGGATCATTCTAATGGTTCTTATAAGTCCTAATACACATTCCTAGACCATTCTAAGCCTTTAGAATACTCTCTTAACCATTCTACACTTGTTAGAACCACCATGGACTCATGCTACACCCCTCTACGTCCCTTGGGGACTCAAGCATTGTTTAGGATCATTCTAATGGTTCTTATAAGTCCTAATACTCATTCCTAGACCATTCTAAGACTTTAGAATACTCTCTTAACCGTTCTACACTTGTTAGAACCTCCAAGGACTCATGCTACACCCTCTACGTCCCTTGGGGACTCAAGCATTGTTTAGGATCATTCTAATGGTTCTTATAAGTCCTAATACACATTCCTAGACCATTCTAAGCATTTAGAATACTCTCTTAACCGTTCTACACTTGTTAGAACCTCCAAGGACTCATGCTACACCCTCTACGTCCCTTGGGGACTCAAGCATTGTTTAGGATCATTCTAATTGTTCTTATAAGTCCTAATACACATTCCTAGACCATTCTAAGCCTTTAGAATACTCTCTTAACCATTCTACACTTTGTAGAACCACCATGGACTCATGCTACACCCTCTACATCCCTTGGGGACTCAAGCATTGTTTAAGATCATTCTAATGGTTCTTATAAGTCCTAATACTCATTCCTAGACCATTCTAAGACTTTAGAATACTCTCTTAACCGTTCTACACTTGTTAGAACCTCCAAGGACTCATGCTACACCCTCTACATCCCTTGGGGACTCAAGCATTGTTTAGGATCATTCTAATGGTTCTTATAAGTCCTAATACACATTCCTAGACCATTCTAAGCCTTTAGAATACTCTCTTAACCGTTCTACACTTGTTAGAACCTCCAAGGACTCATGCTACACGCTCTACGTCCCATGGGGACTCAAGCATTGTTTAGGATCATTCTAATGGTTCTTATAAGTCCTAATACACATTCCTAGACCATTCTAAGCCTTTAGAATACTCTCTTAACCATTCTACACTTGTTAGAACCTCCAAGAACACATGTTACACCCTCTACGTCCCTTACGGACTCAAGCATTGTTTAGGATCATTCTAATTGTTCTTATAAGTCCTAATACACATTCTTAGACCATTCTATGCCTTTACAAAACTCTCTTAACCGTTCACACTTGTTAGAACCCTGAAGGACTCATGCTACACCCTCTACGTCCCTTGGGGACTCAAGCATTGTTTAGGATCATTCTAATGGTTCTTATACGTCCTAATACTCATTCCTAGACCATTCTAAGACTTTAGAATACTCTCTTAACCGTTCTACACTTGTTAGAACCTCCAAGGACTCATGCTACACCCTCTACATCCCTTGGGGACTGAAGCATTGTTTAGGATCATTCTAATGGTTCTTATAAGTCCTAATACACATTCCTAGACCATTCTAAGCCTTTAGAATACTCTCTTAACCGTTCTACACTTGTTAGAACCTCCAAGGATTCATGCTACACCCTCTACGTCCCTTGGGGACTCAAGCATTGTTTAGGATCATTCTAATGGTTCTTATAAGTCCTAATACTCATTCCTAGACCATTCTAAGACTTTAGAATACTCTCTTAACCGTTCTACAATTGTTAGAACCTCCAAGGACTCATGCTACACCCTCTACGTCTCTTGGGGACTCAAGCATTGTTTAGGATCATTCTAATGGTTCTTATAAGTCCTAATACTCATTCCTAGACCATTCTAAGACTTTAGAATACTCTCTTAACCGTTCTACACTTGTTAGAACCTCCAAGGACTCATGCTACACCCTCTACGTCCCTTGGGGACTTAAGCATTGTTTAGGATCATTCTAATGGTTCTTATAAGTCCTAATACACATTCCTAGACCATTATAAGCCTTTAGAATACTCTCTTAACCATTCTACACTTGTTAGAACCACCATGGACTCATGCTACACCCTCTACGTTCCTTGGGGACTCAAGCATTGTTTAGGATCATTCTAATGGTTCTTATAAGTCCTAGTACTCATTCCTAGACCATTATAAGACTTTAGAATACTCTCTTAACCGTTCTACACTTGTTAGAACCTCCAAGGACTCATGCTACACCCTCTACGTTCCTTGGGGACTCAAGCATTGTTTAGGATCATTCTAATGGTTCTTATAAGTCCTAGTACTCATTCCTAGACCATTATAAGACTTTAGAATACTCTCTTAACCGTTCTACACTTGTTAGAACCTCCAAGGACTCATGCTACACCCTCTACGTCCCTTGGGGACTCAAGCATTGTTTAGGATCATTCTAATGGTTCTTATAAGTCCTAATACACATTCCAAGACCATTCTAAGCCTTTAGAATACTCTCTTAACTGTTCTACACTTGTTAGAATCTCCAAGGATTCATGCTACACCCTCTACGTCCCTTGGGGACTGAAGCATTGTTTAGGATCATTCTAATGGTTCTTATAAGTCCTAATACACATTCCTAGACCATTCTAAGCCTTTAGAATACTCTCTTAACCGTTCTACACTTGTTAGAACCTCCAAGGACTCATGCTACACGCTCTACGTCCCATGGGGACTCAAGCATTGTTTAGGATCATTCTAATGGTTCTTATAAGTCCTAATACACATTCCTAGACCATTCTAAGCCTTTAGAATACTCTCTTAACCATTCAACACTGGTTAGAACCTCCAAGAACACATGTTACACCCTCTACGTCCCTTACGGACTCAAGCATTGTTTAGGATCATTCTTATTGTTCTTATAAGTCCTAATACACATTCTTAGACCATTCTATGCCTTTACAAAACTCTCTTAACCGTTCACACTTGTTAGAACCCTGAAGGACTCATGCTACACCCTCTACGTCCCTTGGGGACTGAAGCATTGTTTAGGATCATTCTAATGGTTCTTATAAGTCCTAATACACATTCCTAGACCATTCTAAGCCTTTAGAATACTCTCTTAACCATTCTACACTTGTTAGAACCACCACGGACTCATGCTACACCCTCTACGTTCCTTGGGGACTCAAGCATTGTTTAGGATCATTCTAATGGTTCTTATAAGTCCTAATACTCATTCCTAGACCATTATAAGACTTTAGAATACTCTCTTAACCGTTCTACACTTGTTAGAACCTCCAAGGACTCATGCTACACCCTCTACATCCCTTGGGGACTCAAGCATTGTTTAGGATCATTCTAATGGTTCTTATAAGTCCTAATACACATTCCTAGACCATTCTAAGCCTTTAGAATACTCTCTTAACTGTTCTACACTTGTTAGAATCTCCAAGGATTCATGCTACACCCTCTACGTCCCTTGGGGACTGAAGCATTGTTTAGGATCATTCTAATGGTTCTTATAAGTCCTAATACACATTCCTAGACCATTCTAAGCCTTTAGAATACTCTCTTAACCGTTCTACACTTGTTAGAACCTCCAAGGACTCATGCTACACGCTCTACGTCCCATGGGGACTCAAGCATTGTTTAGGATCATTCTAATGGTTCTTATAAGTCCTAATACACATTCCTAGACCATTCTAAGCCTTTAGAATACTCTCTTAACCATTCTACACTTGTTAGAACCTCCAAGAACACATGTTACACCCTCTACGTCCCTTACGGACTCAAGCATTGTTTAGGATCATTCTAATTGTTCTTATAAGTCCTAATACACATTCTTAGACCATTCTATGCCTTTACAAAACTCTCTTAACCGTTCACACTTGTTAGAACCCTGAAGGACTCATGCTACACCCTCTACGTCCCTTGGGGACTGAAGTATTGTTTAGGATCATTCTAATGGTTCTTATAAGTCCTAATACACATTCCTAGACCATTCTAAGCCTTTAGAATACTCTCTTAACCATTCTACACTTGTTAGAACCACCATGGACTCATGCTACACCCTCTACGTCCCTTGGGGACTCAAGCATTGTTTAGGATCATTCTAATGGTTCTTATAAGTCCTAATACTCATTCCTAGACCATTCTAAGACTTTAGAATACTCTCTTAACCGTTCTACAATTGTTAGAACCTCCAAGGACTCATGCTACACCCTCTACGTCCCTTGGGGACTCAAGCATTGTTTAGGATCATTCTAATGGTTCTTATACGTCCTAATACTCATTCCTAGACCATTCTAAGACTTTAGAATACTCTCTTAACCGTTCTACACTTGTTAGAACCTCCAAGGACTCATGCTACACCCTCTACATCCCTTGGGGACTGAAGCATTGTTTAGGATCATTCTAATGGTTCTTATAAGTCCTAATACACATTCCTAGACCATTCTAAGCCTTTAGAATACTCTCTTAACCGTTCTACACTTGTTAGAACCTCCAAGGATTCATGCTACACCCTCTACGTCCCTTGGGGACTCAAGCATTGTTTAGGATCATTCTAATGGTTCTTATAAGTCCTAATACTCATTCCTAGACCATTCTAAGACTTTAGAATACTCTCTTAACCGTTCTACAATTGTTAGAACCTCCAAGGACTCATGCTACACCCTCTACGTCTCTTGGGGACTCAAGCATTGTTTAGGATCATTCTAATGGTTCTTATAAGTCCTAATACTCATTCCTAGACCATTCTAAGACTTTAGAATACTCTCTTAACCGTTCTACACTTGTTAGAACCTCCAAGGACTCATGCTACACCCTCTACGTCCCTTGGGGACTTAAGCATTGTTTAGGATCATTCTAATGGTTCTTATAAGTCCTAATACACATTCCTAGACCATTATAAGCCTTTAGAATACTCTCTTAACCATTCTACACTTGTTAGAACCACCATGGACTCATGCTACACCCTCTACGTTCCTTGGGGACTCAAGCATTGTTTAGGATCATTCTAATGGTTCTTATAAGTCCTAGTACTCATTCCTAGACCATTATAAGACTTTAGAATACTCTCTTAACCGTTCTACACTTGTTAGAACCTCCAAGGACTCATGCTACACCCTCTACGTTCCTTGGGGACTCAAGCATTGTTTAGGATCATTCTAATGGTTCTTATAAGTCCTAGTACTCATTCCTAGACCATTATAAGACTTTAGAATACTCTCTTAACCGTTCTACACTTGTTAGAACCTCCAAGGACTCATGCTACACCCTCTACGTCCCTTGGGGACTCAAGCATTGTTTAGGATCATTCTAATGGTTCTTATAAGTCCTAATACACATTCCAAGACCATTCTAAGCCTTTAGAATACTCTCTTAACTGTTCTACACTTGTTAGAATCTCCAAGGATTCATGCTACACCCTCTACGTCCCTTGGGGACTCAAGCATTGTTTAGGATCATTCTAATGGTTCTTATAAGTCCTAATACACATTCCTAGACCATTCTAAGCCTTTAGAATACTCTCTTAACCGTTCTACACTTGTTAGAACCTCCAAGGACTCATGCTACACGCTCTACGTCCCATGGGGACTCAAGCATTGTTTAGGATCATTCTAATGGTTCTTATAAGTCCTAATACACATTCCTAGACCATTCTAAGCCTTTAGAATACTCTCTTAACCATTCAACACTGGTTAGAACCTCCAAGAACACATGTTACACCCTCTACGTCCCTTACGGACTCAAGCATTGTTTAGGATCATTCTTATTGTTCTTATAAGTCCTAATACACATTCTTAGACCATTCTATGCCTTTACAAAACTCTCTTAACCGTTCACACTTGTTAGAACCCTGAAGGACTCATGCTACACCCTCTACGTCCCTTGGGGACTGAAGCATTGTTTAGGATCATTCTAATGGTTCTTATAAGTCCTAATACACATTCCTAGACCATTCTAAGCCTTTAGAATACTCTCTTAACCATTCTACACTTGTTAGAACCACCACGGACTCATGCTACACCCTCTACGTTCCTTGGGGACTCAAGCATTGTTTAGGATCATTCTAATGGTTCTTATAAGTCCTAATACTCATTCCTAGACCATTATAAGACTTTAGAATACTCTCTTAACCGTTCTACACTTGTTAGAACCTCCAAGGACTCATGCTACACCCTCTACATCCCTTGGGGACTCAAGCATTGTTTAGGATCATTCTAATGGTTCTTATAAGTCCTAATACACATTCCTAGACCATTCTAAGCCTTTAGAATACTCTCTTAACTGTTCTACACTTGTTAGAATCTCCAAGGATTCATGCTACACCCTCTACGTCCCTTGGGGACTGAAGCATTGTTTAGGATCATTCTAATGGTTCTTATAAGTCCTAATACACATTCCTAGACCATTCTAAGCCTTTAGAATACTCTCTTAACCGTTCTACACTTGTTAGAACCTCCAAGGACTCATGCTACACGCTCTACGTCCCATGGGGACTCAAGCATTGTTTAGGATCATTCTAATGGTTCTTATAAGTCCTAATACACATTCCTAGACCATTCTAAGCCTTTAGAATACTCTCTTAACCATTCTACACTTGTTAGAACCTCCAAGAACACATGTTACACCCTCTACGTCCCTTACGGACTCAAGCATTGTTTAGGATCATTCTAATTGTTCTTATAAGTCCTAATACACATTCTTAGACCATTCTATGCCTTTACAAAACTCTCTTAACCGTTCACACTTGTTAGAACCCTGAAGGACTCATGCTACACCCTCTACGTCCCTTGGGGACTGAAGTATTGTTTAGGATCATTCTAATGGTTCTTATAAGTCCTAATACACATTCCTAGACCATTCTAAGCCTTTAGAATACTCTCTTAACCATTCTACACTTGTTAGAACCACCATGGACTCATGCTACACCCTCTACGTCCCTTGGGGACTCAAGCATTGTTTAGGATCATTCTAATGGTTCTTATAAGTCCTAATACTCATTCCTAGACCATTCTAAGACTTTAGAATACTCTCTTAACCGTTCTACAATTGTTAGAACCTCCAAGGACTCATGCTACACCCTCTACGTCCCTTGGGGACTCAAGCATTGTTTAGGATCATTCTAATGGTTCTTATAAGTCCTAATACACATTCCTAGACCATTCTAAGCCTTTAGAATACTCTCTTAACCGTTCTACACTTGTTAGAACCTCCAAGGACTCATGCTACACCCTCTACGTCCCTTGGGGACTCAAGCATTGTTTAGGATCATTCTAATTGTTCTTATAAGTCCTAATACACATTCCTAGACCATTCTAAGCCTTTAGAATAATCTCTTAACCGTTCTACACTTGTTAGAACCACCATGGACTCATGCTACACCCTCTACGTCCCTTGGGGACTCAAGCATTGTTTAGGATCATTCTAATGGTTCTTATAAGTCCTAATACTCATTCCTAGACCATTCTAAGACTTTAGAATACTCTCTTAACCGTTCTACACTTGTTAGAACCTCCAAGGACTCATGCTACACCCTCTACATCCCTTGGGGACTCAAGCATTGTTTAGGATCATTCTAATGGTTCTTATAAGTCCTAATACACATTCCTAGACCATTCTAAGCCTTTAGAATACTCTCTTAACCGTTCTACACTTGTTAGAACCTCCAAGGATTCATGCTACACCCTCTACGTCCCTTGGGGACTCAAGCATTGTTTAGGATCATTCTAATGGTTCTTATAAGTCCTAATACTCATTCCTAGACCATTCTAAGACTTTAGAATACTCTCTTAACCGTTCTACAATTGTTAGAACCTCCAAGGACTCATGCTACACCCTCTACGTCCCTTGGGGACTCAAGCATTGTTTAGGATCATTCTAATGGTTCTTATAAGTCCTAATACTCATTCCTAGACCATTCTAAGACTTTAGAATACTCTCTTAACCGTTCTACACTTGTTAGAACCTCCAAGGACTCATGCTACACCCTCTACGTCCCTTGGGGACTGAAGCATTGTTTAGGATCTTTCTAATGGTTCTTATAAGTCCTAATACACATTCCTAGACCATTATAAGCCTTTAGAATACTCTCTTAACCATTCTACACTTGTTAGAACCACCATGGACTCATGCTACACCCTCTACGTTCCTTGGGGACTCAAGCATTGTTTAGGATCATTCTAATGGTTCTTATAAGTCCTAATACTCATTCCTAGACCATTATAAGACTTTAGAATACTCTCTTAACCGTTCTACACTTGTTAGAACCTCCAAGGACTCATGCTACACCCTCTACGTCCCTTGGGGACTCAAGCATTGTTTAGGATCATTCTAATGGTTCTTATAAGTCCTAATACACATTCCTAGACCATTCTAAGCCTTTAGAATACTCTCTTAACTGTTCTACACTTGTTAGAATCTCCAAGGATTCATGCTACACCCTCTACATCCCTTGGGGACTGAAGCATTGTTTACGATCATTCTAATGGTTCTTATAAGTCCTAATACACATTCCTAGACCATTCTAAGCCTTTAGAATACTCTCTTAACCGTTCTACACTTGTTAGAACCTCCAAGGACTCATGCTACACGCTCTACGTCCCATGGGGACTCAAGCATTGTTTAGGATCATTCTAATGGTTCTTATAAGTCCTAATACACATTCCTAGACCATTCTAAGCCTTTAGAATACTCTCTTAACCATTCTACACTTGTTAGAACCTCCAAGAACACATGTTACACCCTCTACGTCCCTTACGGACTCAAGCATTGTTTAGGATCATTCTTATTGTTCTTATAAGTCCTAATACACATTCTTAGACCATTCTATGCCTTTACAAAACTCTCTTAACCGTTCACACTTGTTAGAACCCTGAAGGACTCATGCTACACCCTCTACGTCCCTTGGGGACTCAAGCATTGTTTAGGATCATTCTAATGGTTCTTATAAGTCCTAATACACATTCCTAGACCATTCTAAGCCTTTAGAATACTCTCTTAACCGTTCTACACTTGTTAGAACCTCCAAGGATTCATGCTACACCCTCTACGTCCCTTGGGGACTCAAGCATTGTTTAGGATCATTCTAATGGTTCTTATAAGTCCTAATACTCATTCCTAGACCATTCTAAGACTTTAGAATACTCTCTTAACCGTTCTACAATTGTTAGAACCTCCAAGGACTCATGCTACACCCTCTACGTCCCTTGGGGACTCAAGCATTGTTTAGGATCATTCTAATGGTTCTTATAAGTCCTAATACTCATTCCTAGACCATTCTAAGACTTTAGAATACTCTCTTAACCGTTCTACACTTGTTAGAACCTCCAAGGACTCATGCTACACCCTCTACGTCCCTTGGGGACTGAAGCATTGTTTAGGATCTTTCTAATGGTTCTTATAAGTCCTAATACACATTCCTAGACCATTATAAGCCTTTAGAATACTCTCTTAACCATTCTACACTTGTTAGAACCACCATGGACTCATGCTACACCCTCTACGTTCCTTGGGGACTCAAGCATTGTTTAGGATCATTCTAATGGTTCTTATAAGTCCTAATACTCATTCCTAGACCATTATAAGACTTTAGAATACTCTCTTAATCGTTCTACACTTGTTAGAACCTCCAAGGACTCATGCTACACCCTCTACGTCCCTTGGGGACTCAAGCATTGTTTAGGATCATTCTAATGGTTCTTATAAGTCCTAATACACATTCCTAGACCATTCTAAGCCTTTAGAATACTCTCTTAACTGTTCTACACTTGTTAGAATCTCCAAGGATTCATGCTACACCCTCTACATCCCTTGGGGACTGAAGCATTGTTTACGATCATTCTAATGGTTCTTATAAGTCCTAATACACATTCCTAGACCATTCTAAGCCTTTAGAATACTCTCTTAACCGTTCTACACTTGTTAGAACCTCCAAGGACTCATGCTACACGCTCTACGTCCCATGGGGACTCAAGCATTGTTTAGGATCATTCTAATGGTTCTTATAAGTCCTAATACACATTCCTAGACCATTCTAAGCCTTTAGAATACTCTCTTAACCATTCTACACTTGTTAGAACCTCCAAGAACACATGTTACACCCTCTACGTCCCTTACGGACTCAAGCATTGTTTAGGATCATTCTTATTGTTCTTATAAGTCCTAATACACATTCTTAGACCATTCTATGCCTTTACAAAACTCTCTTAACCGTTCACACTTGTTAGAACCCTGAAGGACTCATGCTACACCCTCTACGTCCCTTGGGGACTCAAGCATTGTTTAGGATCATTCTAATGGTTCTTATAAGTCCTAATACACATTCCTAGACCATTCTAAGCCTTTAGAATACTCTCTTAACCATTCTACACTTGTTAGAACCACCATGGACTCATGCTACACCCTCTACGTCCCTTGGGGACTCAAGCATTGTTTAGGATCATTCTAATGGTTCTTATAAGTCCTAATACTCATTCCTAGACCATTCTAAGACTTTAGAATACTCTCTTAACCGTTCTACAATTGTTAGAACCTCCAAGGACTCATGCTACACCCTCTACGTCCCTTGGGGACTCAAGCATTGTTTAGGATCATTCTAATGGTTCTTATAAGTCCTAATACACATTCCTAGACCATTCTAAGCCTTTAGAATACTCTCTTAACCGTTCTACACTTGTTAGAACCTCCAAGGACTCATGCTACACCCTCTACGTCCGTTGGGGACTCAAGCATTGTTTAGGATCATTCTAATTGTTCTTATAAGTCCTAATACACATTCCTAGACCATTCTAAGCCTTTAGAATAATCTCTTAACCGTTCTACACTTGTTAGAACCACCATGGACTCATGCTACACCCTCTACGTCCCTTGGGGACTCAAGCATTGTTTAGGATCATTCTAATGGTTCTTATAAGTCCTAATACTCATTCCTAGACCATTCTAAGACTTTAGAATACTCTCTTAACCGTTCTACACTTGTTAGAACCTCCAAGGACTCATGCTACACCCTCTACGTCCCTTGGGGACTGAAGCATTGTTTAGGATCATTCTAATGGTTCTTATAAGTCCTAATATACATTCCTAGACCATTCTAAGCCTTTAGAATACTCTCTTAACCATTCTACACTTGTTAGAACCACCATGGACTCATGCTACACCCTCTACGTCCCTTGGGGACTCAAGCATTGTTTAGGATCATTCTAATGGTTCTTATAAGTCCTAATACTCATTCCTAGACCATTCTAAGACTTTAGAATACTCTCTTAACCGTTCTACACTTGTTAGAACCTCCAAGGACTCATGCTACACCCTCTACGTCCCTTGGGGACTGAAGCATTGTTTAGGATCATTCTAATGGTTCTTATAAGTCCTAATACACATTCCTAGACCATTCTAAGCCTTTAGAATACTCTCTTAACCGTTCTACACTTGTTAGAACCTCCAAGGACTCATGCTACACCCTCTACGTCCCTTGGGGACTCAAGCATTGTTTAGGATCATTCTAATTGTTCTTATAAGTCCTAATACACATTCCTAGACCATTCTAAGCCTTTAGAATAATCTCTTAACCGTTCTACACTTGTTAGAACCACCATGGACTCATGCTACACCCTCTACGTCCCTTGGGGACTCAAGCATTGTTTAGGATCATTCTAATGGTTCTTATAAGTCCTAATACTCATTCCTAGACCATTCTAAGACTTTAGAATACTCTCTTAAACGTTCTACACTTGTTAGAACCTCCAAGGACTCATGCTACACCCTCTACGTCCCTTGGGGACTGAAGCATTGTTTAGGATCATTCTAATGGTTCTTATAAGTCCTAATACACATTCCTAGACCATTCTAAGCCTTTAGAATACTCTCTTAACCGTTCTACACTTGTTAGAACCTCCAAGCACTCATGCTACACCCTCTACGTCCCTTGGGGACTCAAGCATTGTTTAGGATCATTCTAATGGTTCTTATAAGTCCTAATACTCATTCCTAGACCATTCTAAGACTTTAGAATACTCTCTTAACCGTTCTACACTTGTTAGAACCTCCAAGGACTCATGCTACACCCTCTACGTCCCTTGGGGACTGAAGCATTGTTTAGGATCATTCTAATGGTTCTTATAAGTCCTAATACACATTCCTAGACCATTATAAGCCTTTAGAATACTCTCTTAACCATTCTACACTTGTTAGAACCACCATGGACTCATGCTACACCCTCTACGTTCCTTGGGGACTCAAGCATTGTTTAGGATCATTCTAATGGTTCTTATAAGTCCTAATACTCATTCCTAGACCATTATAAGACTTTAGAATACTCTCTTAACCGTTCTACACTTGTTAGAACCTCCAAGGACTCATGCTACACCCTCTACGTCCCTTGGGGACTCAAGCATTGTTTAGGATCATTCTAATGGTTCTTATAAGTCCTAATACTCATTCCTAGACCATTCTAAGACTTTAGAATACTCTCTTAACCGTTCTACACTTGTTAGAACCTCCAAGGACTCATGCTACACCCTCTACGTCCCTTGGGGACTGAAGCATTGTTTAGGATCATTCTAATGGTTCTTATAAGTCCTAATACACATTCCTAGACCATTCTAAGCCTTTAGAATACTCTCTTAACCATTCTACACTTGTTAGAACCACCATGGACTCATGCTACACCCTCTACGTCCCTTGGGGACTCAAGCATTGTTTAGGATCATTCTAATGGTTCTTATAAGTCCTAACACTCATTCCTAGACCATTCTAAGACTTTAGAATACTCTCTTAACCGTTCTACAATTGTTAGAACCTCCAAGGACTCATGCTACACCCTCTACGTCCCTTGGGGACTCAAGCATTGTTTAGGATCATTCTAATTGTTCTTATAAGTCCTAATACACATTCCTAGACCATTCTAAGCCTTTAGAATAATCTCTTAACCGTTCTACACTTGTTAGAACCACCATGGACTCATGCTACACCCTCTACGTCCCTTGGGGACTCAAGCATTGTTTAGGATCATTCTAATGGTTCTTATAAGTCCTAATACTCATTCCTAGACCATTCTAAGACTTTAGAATACTCTCTTAACCGTTCTACACTTGTTAGAACCTCCAAGGACTCATGCTACACCCTCTACGTCCCTTGGGGACTGAAGCATTGTTTAGGATCATTCTAATGGTTCTTATAAGTCCTAATACACATTCCTAGACCATTCTAAGCCTTTAGAATACTCTCTTAACCGTTCTACACTTGTTAGAACCTCCAAGCACTCATGCTACACCCTCTACGTCCCTTGGGGACTCAAGCATTGTTTAGGATCATTCTAATGGTTCTTATAAGTCCTAATACTCATTCCTAGACCATTCTAAGACTTTAGAATACTCTCTTAACCGTTCTACACTTGTTAGAACCTCCAAGGACTCATGCTACACCCTCTACGTCCCTTGGGGACTGAAGCATTGTTTAGGATCATTCTAATGGTTCTTATAAGTCCTAATACACATTCCTAGACCATTATAAGCCTTTAGAATACTCTCTTAACCATTCTACACTTGTTAGAACCACCATGGACTCATGCTACACCCTCTACGTTCCTTGGGGACTCAAGCATTGTTTAGGATCATTCTAATGGTTCTTATAAGTCCTAATACTCATTCCTAGACCATTATAAGACTTTAGAATACTCTCTTAACCGTTCTACACTTGTTAGAACCTCCAAGGACTCATGCTACACCCTCTACGTCCCTTGGGGACTCAAGCATTGTTTAGGATCATTCTAATGGTTCTTATAAGTCCTAATACTCATTCCTAGACCATTCTAAGACTTTAGAATACTCTCTTAACCGTTCTACACTTGTTAGAACCTCCAAGGACTCATGCTACACCCTCTACGTCCCTTGGGGACTGAAGCATTGTTTAGGATCATTCTAATGGTTCTTATAAGTCCTAATACACATTCCTAGACCATTCTAAGCCTTTAGAATACTCTCTTAACCATTCTACACTTGTTAGAACCACCATGGACTCATGCTACACCCTCTACGTCCCTTGGGGACTCAAGCATTGTTTAGGATCATTCTAATGGTTCTTATAAGTCCTAACACTCATTCCTAGACCATTCTAAGACTTTAGAATACTCTCTTAACCGTTCTACAATTGTTAGAACCTCCAAGGACTCATGCTACACCCTCTACGTCCCTTGGGGACTCAAGCATTGTTTAGGATCATTCTAATGGTTCTTATAAGTCCTAATACACATTCCTAGACCATTCTAAGCCTTTAGAATACTCTCTTAACCGTTCTACACTTGTTAGAACCTCCAAGGACTCATGCTACACCCTCTACGTCCCTTGGGGACTCAAGCATTGTTTAGGATCATTCTAATTGTTCTTATAAGTCCTAATACACATTCCTAGACCATTCTAAGCCTTTAGAATAATCTCTTAACCGTTCTACACTTGTTAGAACCACCATGGACTCATGCTACACCCTCTACGTCCCTTGGGGACTCAAGCATTGTTTAGGATCATTCTAATGGTTCTTATAAGTCCTAATACTCATTCCTAGACCATTCTAAGACTTTAGAATACTCTCTTAACCGTTCTACACTTGTTAGAACCTCCAAGGACTCATGCTACACCCTCTACGTCCCTTGGGGACTGAAGCATTGTTTAGGATCATTCTAATGGTTCTTATAAGTCCTAATACACATTCCTAGACCATTCTAAGCCTTTAGAATACTCTCTTAACCGTTCTACACTTGTTAGAACCTCCAAGGACTCATGCTACACCCTCTACGTCCCTTGGGGACTCAAGCATTGTTTAGGATCATTCTAATGGTTCTTATAAGTCCTAATACTCATTCCTAGACCATTCTAAGACTTTAGAATACTCTCTTAACCGTTCTACACTTGTTAGAACCTCCAAGGACTCATGCTACACCCTCTACGTCCCTTGGGGACTGAAGCATTGTTTAGGATCATTCTAATGGTTCTTATAAGTCCTAATACACATTCCTAGACCATTATAAGCCTTTAGAATACTCTCTTAACCATTCTACACTTGTTAGAACCACCATGGACTCATGCTACACCCTCTACGTTCCTTGGGGACTCAAGCATTGTTTAGGATCATTCTAATGGTTCTTATAAGTCCTAATACTCATTCCTAGACCATTATAAGACTTTAGAATACTCTCTTAACCGTTCTACACTTGTTAGAACCTCGAAGGACTCATGCTACACCCTCTATGTCCCTTGGGGACTCAAGCATTGTTTAGGATCATTCTAATGGTTCTTATAAGTCCTAATACTCATTCCTAGACCATTCTAAGACTTTAGAATACTCTCTTAACCGTTCTACACTTGTTAGAACCTCCAAGGACTCATGCTACACCCTCTACGTCCCTTGGGGACAGAAGCATTGTTTAGGATCATTCTAATGGTTCTTATAAGTCCTAATACACATTCCTAGACCATTATAAGCCTTTATAATACTCTCTTAACCATTCTACACTTGTTAGAACCACCATGGACTCATGCTACACCCTCTACGTTCCTTGGGGACTCAAGCATTGTTTAGGATCATTCTAATGGTTCTTATAAGTCCTAATACTCATTCCTAGACCATTATAAGACTTTAGAATACTCTCTTAACCGTTCTACACTTGTTAGAACCTCCAAGGACTCATGCTACACCCTCTACGTCCCTTGGGGACTCAAGCATTGTTTAGGATCATTCTAATGGTTCTTATAAGTCCTAATACACATTCCTAGACCATTCTAAGCCTTTAGAATACTCTCTTAACTGTTCTACACTTGTTAGAATCTCCAAGGATTCATGCTACACCCTCTACGTCCCTTGGGGACTGAAGCATTGTTTAGGATCATTCTAATGGTTCTTATAAGTCCTAATACACATTCCTAGACCATTCTAAGCCTTTAGAATACTCTCTTAACCGTTCTACACTTGTTAGAACCTCCAAGGACTCATGCTACACGCTCTACGTCCCATGGGGACTCAAGCATTGTTTAGGATCATTCCAATGGTTCTTATAAGTCCTAATACACATTCCTAGACCATTCTAAGCCTTTAGAATACTCTCTTAACCATTCTACACTTGTTAGAACCTCCAAGAACACATGTTACACCCTCTACGTCCCTTACGGACTCAAGCATTGTTTAGGATCATTCTTATTGTTCTTATAAGTCCTAATACACATTCTTAGACCATTCTATGCCTTTACAAAACTCTCTTAACCGTTCACACTTGTTAGAACCCTGAAGAACTCATGCTACACCCACTACGTCCCTTGGGGACTGAAGCATTGTTTAGGATCATTCTAATGGTTCTTATAAGTCCTAATACACATTCCTAGACCATTCTAAGCCTTTAGAATACTCTCTTAACCATTCTACACTTGTTAGAACCACCATGGACTCATGCTACACCCTCTACGTCCCTTGGGGACTCAAGCATTGTTTAGGATCATTCTAATGGTTCTTATAAGTCCTAACACTCATTCCTAGACCATTCTAAGACTTTAGAATACTCTCTTAACCGTTCTACAATTGTTAGAACCTCCAAGGACTCATGCTACACCCTCTACGTCCCTTGGGGACTCAAGCATTGTTTAGGATCATTCTAATGGTTCTTATAAGTCCTAATACACATTCCTAGACCATTCTAAGCCTTTAGAATACTCTCTTAACCGTTCTACACTTGTTAGAACCTCCAAGGACTCATGCTACACCCTCTACGTCCCTTGGGGACTCAAGCATTGTTTAGGATCATTCTAATTGTTCTTATAAGTCCTAATACACATTCCTAGACCATTCTAAGCCTTTAGAATAATCTCTTAACCGTTCTACACTTGTTAGAACCACCATGGACTCATGCTACACCCTCTACGTCCCTTGGGGACTCAAGCCTTGTTTAGGATCATTCTAATGGTTCTTATAAGTCCTAATACACATTCCTAGACCATTCTAAGCCTTTAGAATACTCTCTTAACCGTTCTACACTTGTTAGAACCTCCAAGGACTCATGCTACACCCTCTACGTCCCTTGGGGACTGAAGCATTGTTTAGGATCATTCTAATGGTTCTTATAAGTCCTAATACACATTCCTAGACCATTCTAAGCCTTTAGAATACTCTCTTAACCGTTCTACACTTGTTAGAACCTCCAAGGACTCATGCTACACCCTCTACGTCCCTTGGGGACTCAAGCATTGTTTAGGATCATTCTAATGGTTCTTATAAGTCCTAATACTCATTCCTAGACCATTCTAAGACTTTAGAATACTCTCTTAACCGTTCTACACTTGTTAGAACCTCCAAGGACTCATGCTACACCCTCTACGTCCCTTGGGGACTGAAGCATTGTTTAGGATCATTCTAATGGTTCTTATAAGTCCTAATACACATTCCTAGACCATTATAAGCCTTTAGAATACTCTCTTAACCATTCTACACTTGTTAGAACCACCATGGACTCATGCTACACCCTCTACGTTCCTTGGGGACTCAAGCATTGTTTAGGATCATTCTAATGGTTCTTATAAGTCCTAATACTCATTCCTAGACCATTATAAGACTTTAGAATACTCTCTTAACCGTTCTACACTTGTTAGAACCTCCAAGGACTCATGCTACACCCTCTATGTCCCTTGGGGACTCAAGCATTGTTTAGGATCATTCTAATGGTTCTTATAAGTCCTAATACTCATTCCTAGACCATTCTAAGACTTTAGAATACTCTCTTAACCGTTCTACACTTGTTAGAACCTCCAAGGACTCATGCTACACCCTCTACGTCCCTTGGGGACAGAAGCATTGTTTAGGATCATTCTAATGGTTCTTATAAGTCCTAATACACATTCCTAGACCATTATAAGCCTTTATAATACTCTCTTAACCATTCTACACTTGTTAGAACCACCATGGACTCATGCTACACCCTCTACGTTCCTTGGGGACTCAAGCATTGTTTAGGATCATTCTAATGGTTCTTATAAGTCCTAATACTCATTCCTAGACCATTATAAGACTTTAGAATACTCTCTTAACCGTTCTACACTTGTTAGAACCTCCAAGGATTCATGCTACACCCTCTACGTCCCTTGGGGACTCAAGCATTGTTTAGGATCATTCTAATGGTTCTTATAAGTCCTAATACACATTCCTAGACCATTCTAAGCCTTTAGAATACTCTCTTAACTGTTCTACACTTGTTAGAATCTCCAAGGATTCATGCTACACCCTCTACGTCCCTTGGGGACTGAAGCATTGTTTAGGATCATTCTAATGGTTCTTATAAGTCCTAATACACATTCCTAGACCATTCTAAGCCTTTAGAATACTCTCTTAACCGTTCTACACTTGTTAGAACCTCCAAGGACTCATGCTACACGCTCTACGTCCCATGGGGACTCAAGCATTGTTTAGGATCATTCCAATGGTTCTTATAAGTCCTAATACACATTCCTAGACCATTCTAAGCCTTTAGAATACTCTCTTAACCATTCTACACTTGTTAGAACCTCCAAGAACACATGTTACACCCTCTACGTCCCTTACGGACTCAAGCATTGTTTAGGATCATTCTTATTGTTCTTATAAGTCCTAATACACATTCTTAGACCATTCTATGCCTTTACAAAACTCTCTTAACCGTTCACACTTGTTAGAACCCTGAAGAACTCATGCTACACCCTCTACGTCCCTTGGGGACTGAAGCATTGTTTAGGATCATTCTAATGGTTCTTATAAGTCCTAATACACATTCCTAGACCATTCTAAGCCTTTAGAATACTCTCTTAACCATTCTACACTTGTTAGAACCACCATGGACTCATGCTACACCCTCTACGTCCCTTGGGGACTCAAGCATTGTTTAGGATCATTCTAATGGTTCTTATAAGTCCTAACACTCATTCCTAGACCATTCTAAGACTTTAGAATACTCTCTTAACCGTTCTACAATTGTTAGAACCTCCAAGGACTCATGCTACACCCTCTACGTCCCTTGGGGACTCAAGCATTGTTTAGGATCATTCTAATGGTTCTTATAAGTCCTAATACACATTCCTAGACCATTCTAAGCCTTTAGAATACTCTCTTAACCGTTCTACACTTGTTAGAACCTCCAAGGACTCATGCTACACCCTCTACGTCCCTTGGGGACTCAAGCATTGTTTAGGATCATTCTAATTGTTCTTATAAGTCCTAATACACATTCCTAGACCATTCTAAGCCTTTAGAATAATCTCTTAACCGTTCTACACTTGTTAGAACCACCATGGACTCATGCTACACCCTCTACGTCCCTTGGGGACTCAAGCCTTGTTTAGGATCATTCTAATGGTTCTTATAAGTCCTAATACACATTCCTAGACCATTCTAAGCCTTTAGAATACTCTCTTAACCGTTCTACACTTGTTAGAACCTCCAAGGACTCATGCTACACCCTCTACGTCCCTTGGGGACTGAAGCATTGTTTAGGATCATTCTAATGGTTCTTATAAGTCCTAATACACATTCCTAGACCATTCTAAGCCTTTAGAATACTCTCTTAACCGTTCTACACTTGTTAGAACCTCCAAGGACTCATGCTACACCCTCTACGTCCCTTGGGGACTCAAGCATTGTTTAGGATCATTCTAATGGTTCTTATAAGTCCTAATACTCATTCCTAGACCATTCTAAGACTTTAGAATACTCTCTTAACCGTTCTACACTTGTTAGAACCTCCAAGGACTCATGCTACACCCTCTACGTCCCTTGGGGACTGAAGCATTGTTTAGGATCATTCTAATGGTTCTTATAAGTCCTAATACACATTCCTAGACCATTATAAGCCTTTAGAATACTCTCTTAACCATTCTACACTTGTTAGAACCACCATGGACTCATGCTACACCCTCTACGTTCCTTGGGGACTCAAGCATTGTTTAGGATCATTCTAATGGTTCTTATAAGTCCTAATACTCATTCCTAGACCATTATAAGACTTTAGAATACTCTCTTAACCGTTCTACACTTGTTAGAACCTCCAAGGACTCATGCTACACCCTCTATGTCCCTTGGGGACTCAAGCATTGTTTAGGATCATTCTAATGGTTCTTATAAGTCCTAATACTCATTCCTAGACCATTCTAAGACTTTAGAATACTCTCTTAACCGTTCTACACTTGTTAGAACCTCCAAGGACTCATGCTACACCCTCTACGTCCCTTGGGGACAGAAGCATTGTTTAGGATCATTCTAATGGTTCTTATAAGTCCTAATACACATTCCTAGACCATTATAAGCCTTTATAATACTCTCTTAACCATTCTACACTTGTTAGAACCACCATGGACTCATGCTACACCCTCTACGTTCCTTGGGGACTCAAGCATTGTTTAGGATCATTCTAATGGTTCTTATAAGTCCTAATACTCATTCCTAGACCATTATAAGACTTTAGAATACTCTCTTAACCGTTCTACACTTGTTAGAACCTCCAAGGATTCATGCTACACCCTCTACGTCCCTTGGGGACTCAAGCATTGTTTAGGATCATTCTAATGGTTCTTATAAGTCCTAATACACATTCCTAGACCATTCTAAGCCTTTAGAATACTCTCTTAACTGTTCTACACTTGTTAGAATCTCCAAGGATTCATGCTACACCCTCTACGTCCCTTGGGGACTGAAGCATTGTTTAGGATCATTCTAATGGTTCTTATAAGTCCTAATACACATTCCTAGACCATTCTAAGCCTTTAGAATACTCTCTTAACCGTTCTACACTTGTTAGAACCTCCAAGGACTCATGCTACACGCTCTACGTCCCATGGGGACTCAAGCATTGTTTAGGATCATTCCAATGGTTCTTATAAGTCCTAATACACATTCCTAGACCATTCTAAGCCTTTAGAATACTCTCTTAACCATTCTACACTTGTTAGAACCTCCAAGAACACATGTTACACCCTCTACGTCCCTTACGGACTCAAGCATTGTTTAGGATCATTCTTATTGTTCTTATAAGTCCTAATACACATTCTTAGACCATTCTATGCCTTTACAAAACTCTCTTAACCGTTCACACTTGTTAGAACCCTGAAGAACTCATGCTACACCCTCTACGTCCCTTGGGGACTGAAGCATTGTTTAGGATCATTCTAATGGTTCTTATAAGTCCTAATACACATTCCTAGACCATTCTAAGCCTTTAGAATACTCTCTTAACCATTCTACACTTGTTAGAACCACCATGGACTCATGCTACACCCTCTACGTCCCTTGGGGACTCAAGCATTGTTTAGGATCATTCTAATGGTTCTTATAAGTCCTAACACTCATTCCTAGACCATTCTAAGACTTTAGAATACTCTCTTAACCGTTCTACAATTGTTAGAACCTCCAAGGACTCATGCTACACCCTCTACGTCCCTTGGGGACTCAAGCATTGTTTAGGATCATTCTAATGGTTCTTATAAGTCCTAATACACATTCCTAGACCATTCTAAGCCTTTAGAATACTCTCTTAACCGTTCTACACTTGTTAGAACCTCCAAGGACTCATGCTACTCCCTCTACGTCCCTTGGGGACTCAAGCATTGTTTAGGATCATTCTAATTGTTCTTATAAGTCCTAATACACATTCCTAGACCATTCTAAGCCTTTAGAATAATCTCTTAACCGTTCTACACTTGTTAGAACCACCATGGACTCATGCTACACCCTCTACGTCCCTTGGGGACTCAAGCCTTGTTTAGGATCATTCTAATGGTTCTTATAAGTCCTAATACACATTCCTAGACCATTCTAAGACTTTAGAATACTCTCTTAACCGTTCTACACTTGTTAGAACCTCCAAGGACTCATGCTACACGCTCTACGTCCCATGGGGACTCAAGCATTGTTTAGGATCATTCTAATGGTTCTTATAAGTCCTAATACACATTCCTAGACCATTCTAAGCCTTTAGAATACTCTCTTAACCATTCTACACTTGTTAGAACCTCCAAGAACACATGTTACACCCTCTACGTCCCTTACGGACTCAAGCATTGTTTAGGATCATTCTAATTGTTCTTATAAGTCCTAATACACATTCTTAGACCATTCTATGCCTTTACAAAACTCTCTTAACCGTTCACACTTGTTAGAACCCTGAAGGACTCATGCTACACCCTCTACGTCCCTTGGGGACTGAAGCATTGTTTAGGATCATTCTAATGGTTCTTATAAGTCCTAATACACATTCCTAGACCATTCTAAGCCTTTAGAATACTCTCTTAACCATTCTACACTTGTTAGAACCACCATGGACTCATGCTACACCCTCTACGTCCCTTGGGGACTCAAGCATTGTTTAGGATCATTCTAATGGTTCTTATAATTCCTAATACTCATTCCTAGACCATTCTAAGACTTTAGAATACTCTCTTAACCGTTCTACACTTGTTAGAACCTCCAAGGATTCATGCTACACCCTCTACGTCCCTTGGGGACTCAAGCATTGTTTAGGATCATTCTAATGGTTCTTATAAGTCCTAATACACATTCCTAGACCATTCTAAGCCTTTAGAATACTCTCTTAACCATTCTACACTTGTTAGAACCTCCAAGAACACATGTTACACCCTCTACGTCCCTTACGGACTCAAGCATTGTTTAGGATCATTCTAATTGTTCTTATAAGTCCTAATACACATTCTTAGACCATTCTATGCCTTTACAAAACTCTCTTAACCGTCCACACTTGTTAGAACCCTGAAGGACTCATGCTACACCCTCTACGTCCCTTGGGGACTGAAGCATTGTTTACGATCATTCGAATGGTTCTTATAAGTCCTAGTACACATTCCTAGACCATTCTAAGCCTTTAGAATACTCTCTTAACCATTTTTTACTTGTTAGAACGTTCAAGGACTCATGCTACACCCTCTACGTCCCTTGGGGACTCAAGCATTGTTTAGGATCATTCTAACGGTTCTTATAAGTCCTAATACACATTCCTAGACCATTCTAAGCCTTTAGAATACTCTATTAACCGTTCTACACTTGTTAGAACCTCCAAGGATTCATGCTACACCCTCTACGTCCCTTGGGGACTGAAGCATTGTTTAGGATCATTCTAATGGTTCTTATAAGTCCTAATACACATTCCTAGACCATTATAAGCCTTTAGAATACTCTCTTAACCGTTCTACACTTGTTAGAACCTCCATGGACTCATGCTACACGCTCTACGTCCCATGGGGACTCAAGCATTGTTTAGGATCATTCTAATGGTTCTTATAAGTCCTAATACATATTCCTAGACCATTCTAAGCCTTTAGAATACTCTCTTAACCATTCTACACTTGTTAGAACCTCCAAGAACACATGTTACACCCTCTACGTCCCTTACGGACTCAAGCATTGTTTAGGATCATTCTAATTGTTCTTATAAGTCCTAATACACATTCTTAGACCATTCTATGCCTTTACAAAACTCTCTTAACCGTTCACACTTGTTAGAACCCTGAAGGACTCATGCTACACCCTCTACGTCCCTTGGGGACTGAAGCATTGTTTAGGATCATTCTAATGGTTCTTAAAAGTCCTAATACACATTCCTAGACCATTCTAAGCCTTTAGAATACTCTCTTAACCATTCTACACTTGTTAGAACCACCATGGACTCATGCTACACCCTCTACGTCCCTTGGGGACTCAAGCATTGTTTAGGACCATTCTAATGGTTCTTATAAGTCCTAATACTCATTCCTAGACCATTCAAAGACTTTAGAATACTCTCTTAACCGTTCTACACTTGTTAGAACCTCCAAGGACTCATGCTACACCCTCTACGTCCCTTGGGGACTCAAGCATTGTTTAGGATCATTCTAATGGTTCTTATAAGTCCTAATACACATTCCTAGACCATTCTAAGCCTTTAGAATACTCTCTTAACCATTCTACACTTGTTAGAACCTCC
The DNA here is from genome assembly GCA_037953625.1 of Crotalaria pallida. NCBI lineage: Eukaryota > Viridiplantae > Streptophyta > Magnoliopsida > Fabales > Fabaceae > Crotalaria > Crotalaria pallida. Next base: position 57,780,320 of record CM075655.1, on the reverse strand, counting down.
AAGGACTCATGCTACACCCTCTACGTCCCTTAGGGACTCAAGCATTGTTTAGGATCATTCTAATGGTTCTTATAAGTCCTAATACACATTCCTAGACCATTCTAAGCCTTTAGAATACTCTCTTAACCGTTCTACACTTGTTAGAACCTCCAAGGATTCATGCTACACCCTCTACGTCCCTTGGGGACTGAAGCATTGTTTAGGATCATTCTAATGGTTCTTATAAGTCCTAATACACATTCCTAGACCATTCTAAGCCTTTAGAATACTCTCTAAACCGTTCTACACTTGTTAGAACCTCCAAGGACTCATGCTACACGCTCTACGTCCCATGGGGACTCAAGCATTGTTTAGGATCATTCTAATGGTTCTTATAAGTCCTAATACACATTCCTAGACCATTCTAAGCCTTTAGAATACTCTCTTAACCATTCTACACTTGTTAGAACCTCCAAGAACACATGTTACACCCTCTACGTACCTTGGGGACTGAAGCATTGTTTAGGATCATTCTAATGGTTATTATAAGTCCTAATACACATTCCTAGACCACTCTAAGCCTTTAGAATACTCTCTTAACCGTTCTACACTTGTTAGAACCTCCAAGGATTCATGCTACACCCTCTACGTCCCTTGGGGATTGAAGCATTGTTTAGGATCATTCTAATGGTTCTTATAAGTCCTAATACACATTCCTAGACCATTCTAAGCCTTTAGAATACTCTCTAAACCGTTCTACACTTGTTAGAACCTCCAAGGACTCATGCTACACGCTCTACGTCCCATGGGGACTCAAGCATTGTTTAGGATCATTCTAATGGTTCTTATAAGTCCTAATACACATTCCTAGACCATTCTAAGCCTTTAGAATACTCTCTTAACCATTCTACACTTGTTAGAACCTCCAAGAACACTTGTTACACCCTCTACGTCCCTTACGGACTCAAGCATTGTTTAGGATCATTCTAATTGTTCTTATAAGTCCTAATACACATTCTTAGACCATTCTATGCCTTTACAAAACTCTCTTAACCGTTCACACTTGTTAGAACCCTGAAGGACTCATGCTACACCCTCTACGTCCCTTGGGGACTGAAGCATTGTTTAGGATCATTCTAATGGTTCTTATAAGTCCTAATACACATTCCTAGACCATTCTAAGCCTTTAGAATACTCTCTTAACCATTCTACACTTGTTAGAACCACCATGGACTCATGCTACACCCTCTACGTCCCTTGGGGACTCAAGCATTGTTTAGGATCATTCTAATGGTTCTTATAATTCCTAATACTCATTCCTAGACCATTCTAAGACTTTAGAATACTCTCTTAACCGTTCTACACTTGTTAGAACCTCCAAGGATTCATGCTACACCCTCTACGTCCCTTGGGGACTCAAGCATTGTTTAGGATCATTCTAATGGTTCTTATAAGTCCTAATACACATTCCTAGACCATTCTAAGCCTTTAGAATACTCTCTTAACCATTCTACACTTGTTAGAACCTCCAAGAACACATGTTACACCCTCTACGTCCCTTACGGACTCAAGCATTGTTTAGGATCATTCTAATTGTTCTTATAAGTCCTGATACACATTCTTAGACCATTCTATGCCTTTACAAAACTCTCTTAACCGTTCACACTTGTTAGAACCCTGAAGGACTCATGCTACACCCTCTACGTCCCTTGGGGACTGAAGCATTGTTTAGGATCATTCGAATGGTTCTTATAAGTCCTAGTACACATTCCTAGACCATTCTAAGCCTTTAGAATACTCTCTTAACCATTTTTTACTTGTTAGAACGTTCAAGGACTCATGCTACACCCTCTACGTCCCTTGGGGACTCAAGCATTGTTTAGGATCATTCTAACGGTTCTTATAAGTCCTAATACACATTCCTAGACCATTCTAAGCCTTTAGAATACTCTCTTAACCGTTCTACACTTGTTAGAACCTCCAAGGATTCATGCTACACCCTCTACGTCCCTTGGGGACTCAAGCATTGTTTAGGATCATTCTAATGGTTCTTATAAGTCCTAATACACATTCCTAGACCATTCTAAGCCTTTAGAATACTCTCTTAACCGTTCTACACTTGTTAGAACCTCCAAGGACTCATGCTACACGCTCTACGTCCCATGGGGACTCAAGCATTGTTTAGGATCATTCTAATGGTTCTTATAAGTCCTAATACACATTCCTAGACCATTCTAAGCCTTTAGAATACTCTCTTAACCATTCTACACTTGTTAGAACCTCCAAGAACACATGTTACACCCTCTACGTACCTTGGGGACTGAAGCATTGTTTAGGATCATTCTAATGGTTATTATAAGTCCTAATACACATTCCTAGACCACTCTAAGCCTTTAGAATACTCTCTTAACCGTTCTACACTTGTTAGAACCTCCAAGGATTCATGCTACACCCTCTACGTCCCTTGGGGATTGAAGCATTGTTTAGGATCATTCTAATGGTTCTTATAAGTCCTAATACACATTCCTAGACCATTCTAAGCCTTTAGAATACTCTCTAAACCGTTCTACACTTGTTAGAACCTCCAAGGACTCATGCTACACGCTCTACGTCCCATGGGGACTCAAGCATTGTTTAGGATCATTCTAATGGTTCTTATAAGTCCTAATACATATTCCTAGACCATTCTAAGCCTTTAGAATACTCTCTTAACCATTCTACACTTGTTAGAACCTCCAAGAACACATGTTACACCCTCTACGTCCCTTACGGACTCAAGCATTGTTTAGGATCATTCTAATTGTTCTTATAAGTCCTAATACACATTCTTAGACCATTCTATGCCTTTACAAAACTCTCTTAACCGTTCACACTTGTTAGAACCCTGAAGGACTCATGCTACACCCTCTACGTCCCTTGGGGACTGAAGCATTGTTTAGGATCATTCTAATGGTTCTTAAAAGTCCTAATACACATTCCTAGACCATTCTAAGCCTTTAGAATACTCTCTTAACCATTCTACACTTGTTAGAACCACCATGGACTCATGCTACACCCTCTACGTCCCTTGGGGACTCATGCATTGTTTAGGACCATTCTAATGGTTCTTATAAGTCCTAATACTCATTCCTAGACCATTCAAAGACTTTAGAATACTCTCTTAACCGTTCTACACTTGTTAGAACCTCCAAGGACTCATGCTACACCCTCTACGTCCCTTGGGGACTCAAGCATTGTTTAGGATCATTCTAATGGTTCTTATAAGTCCTAATACACATTCCTAGACCATTCTAAGCCTTTAGAATACTCTCTTAACCATTCTACACTTGTTAGAACCTCCAAGGACTCATGCTACACCCTCTACGTCCCTTAGGGACTCAAGCATTGTTTAGGATCATTCTAATGGTTCTTATAAGTCCTAATACACATTCCTAGACCATTCTAAGCCTTTAGAATACTCTCTTAACCGTTCTACACTTGTTAGAACCTCCAAGGATTCATGCTACACCCTCTACGTCCCTTGGGGACTGAAGCATTGTTTAGGATCATTCTAATGGTTCTTATAAGTCCTAATACACATTCCTAGACCATTCTAAGCCTTTAGAATACTCTCTAAACCGTTCTACACTTGTTAGAACCTCCAAGGACTCATGCTACACGCTCTACGTCCCATGGGGACTCAAGCATTGTTTAGGATCATTCTAATGGTTCTTATAAGTCCTAATACACATTCCTAGACCATTCTAAGCCTTTAGAATACTCTCTTAACCATTCTACACTTGTTAGAACCTCCAAGAACACATGTTACACCCTCTACGTCCCTTGGGGACTGAAGCATTGTTTAGGATCATTCTAATGGTTATTATAAGACCTAATACACATTCCTAGACCATTCTAAGCCTTTAGAATACTCTCTAAACCGTTCTACACTTTTAGAACCTACCAGGACTCATGCTACACCCTCTACGTCCCTTGGGGACTCAAGCATTGTTTAGGATCATTCTAATGGTTCTTATAAGTCCTAATACACATTCCTAGACCATTCTAAGCCTTTAGAATACTCTCTTAACCGTTCTACACTTGTTAGAATCTCCAAGGACTCATGCTACACCCTCTACGTCCCTTGGGGACTCAAGCATTGTTTAGGATCATTCTAATGGTTCTTATATGTCCTAATACACATTCCTAGACCATTCTAAGCCTTTACAAAACTCTCTTAACCGTTCACACTTGTTAGAACCTCGAAGGACTCATGCTACACCCTCTACGTCCCTTGGGGACTGAAGCATTGTTTAGGATCATTCTAATGGTTCTTATAAGTCCTAATACACATTCCTAGACCATTCTAAGCCTTTAGAATACTCTCTTAACCGTTCTACACTTGTTAAAACCTCCATGGACTCATGCTACACCCTCTACGTCCCATGGGGACTGAAGCATTGTTTAGGATCATTTTAATGGTTCTTATAAGTCCTAATACACATTCCTAGACCATTCTAAGCCTTTAGAATACTCTCTTAACCGTTCTACACTTGTTAGAACCTCCAAGGACTCATGCTACACCCTCTACGTCCCATGGGAACTCAAGCATTGTTTAGGATCATTCTAATGGTTCTTATAATTCCTAATACACATTCCTAGACCATTCTAAGCCTTTAGAATACTCTCTTAACCATTCTACACTTGTTAGAACCTCCAAGAACACATGTTACACCCTCTACGTACCTTGGGGACTGAAGCATTGTTTAGGATCATTCTAATGGTTATTATAAGTCCTAATACACATTCCTAGACCACTCTAAGCCTTTAGAATACTCTCTTAACCGTTCTACACTTGTTAGAACCTCCAAGGATTCATGCTACACCCTCTACGTCCCTTGGGGATTGAAGCATTGTTTAGGATCATTCTAATGGTTCTTATAAGTCCTAATACACATTCCTAGACCATTCTAAGCCTTTAGAATACTCTCTAAACGTTCTACACTTGTTAGAACCTCCAAGGACTCATGCTACACGCTCTACGTCCCATGGGGACCCAAGCATTGTTTAGGATCATTCTAATGGTTCTTATAAGTCCTAATACACATTCCTAGACCATTCTAAGCCTTTAGAATGCTCTCTTAACCATTCTACACTTGTTAGAACCTCCAAGAACACATGTTACACCCTCTACGTCCCTTGGGGACTGAAGCATTGTTTAGGATCATTCTAATGGTTATTATAAGACCTAATACACATTCCTAGACCATTCTAAGCCTTTAGAATACTCTCTAAACCGTTCTACACTTTTAGAACCTACCAGGACTCATGCTACACCCTCTACGTCCCTTGGGGACTGAAGCATTGTTTAGGATCATTCTAATGGTTCTTATAAGTCCTAATACACATTCCTAGACCATTCTAAGCCTTTAGAATACTCTCTTAACCGTTCTACACTTGTTAGAATATCCAAGGACTCATGCTACACCCTCTACGTCCCTTGGGGACTCAAGCATTGTTTAGGATCATTCTAATGGTTCTTATATGTCCTAATACACATTCCTAGACCATTCTAAGCCTTTACAAAACTCTCTTAACCGTTCACACTTGTTAGAACCTCGAAGGACTCATGCTACACCCTCTACGTCCCTTGGGGACTGAAGCATGGTTTAGGATCATTCTAATGGTTCTTATAAGTCCTAATACACATTCCTAGACCATTCTAAGCCTTTAGAATACTCTCTTAACCGTTCTACACTTGTTAAAACCTCCATGGACTCATGCTACACCCTCTACGTCCCATGGGGACTGAAGCATTGTTTAGGATCATTTTAATGGTTCTTATAAGTCCTAATACACATTCCTAGACCATTCTAAGCCTTTAGAATACTCTCTTAACCGTTCTACACTTGTTAGAACCTCCAAGGACTCATGCTACACCCTCTACGTCCCATGGGAACTCAAGCATTGTTTAGGATCATTCTAATGGTTCTTATAATTCCTAATACACATTCCTAGACCATTCTAAGCCTTTAGAATACTCTCTTAACCATTCTACACTTGTTAGAACCTCCAAGAACACATGTTACACCCTCTACGTACCTTGGGGACTGAAGCATTGTTTAGGATCATTCTAATGGTTATTATAAGTCCTAATACACATTCCTAGACCACTCTAAGCCTTTAGAATACTGTCTAAACCGTTCTACACTTGTTAGAACCTACAAGGACTCATGCTACACCCTCTACATCCCTTGGGGACTCAAGTATTGTTTAGGATCATTCTAATGGTTCTTATAAGTCCTAATACACATTCCTAGACCATTCTATGCCTTTACAAAACTCTCTTAACCGTTCACACTTGTTAGAACCTCGAAGGACTCATGCTACACCCTCTACGTCCCTTGGGGACTGAAGCATGGTTTAGGATCATTCTAATGGTTCTTATAAGTCCTAATACACATTCCTAGACCATTCTAAGCCTTTAGAATACTCTCTTAACCATTCTACACTTGTTAGAACCTCCAAGGACTCATGCTACACCCTCTACGTCCCTTAGGGACTCAAGCATTGTTTAGGATCATTCTAATGGTTCTTATAAGTCCTAATACACATTCCTAGACCATTCTAAGACTTTAGAATACTCTCTTAACCGTTCTACACTTGTTAGAACCTCCAAGGACTCATGCTACACCCTCTACGTCCCTTGGGGACTCAAGCATTGTTTAGGATCATTCTAATGGTTCTTATAAGTCCTAATACACATTCCTAGACCATTCTAAGCCTTTAGAATACTCTCTTAACCATTCTACACTTGTTAGAACCTCCAAGGACTCATGCTACACCCTCTACGTCCCTTAGGGACTCAAGCATTGTTTAGGATCATTCTAATGGTTCTTATAAGTCCTAATACACATTCCTAGACCATTCTAAGCCTTTAGAATACTCTCTTAACCGTTCTACACTTGTTAGAACCTCCAAGGATTCATGCTACACCCTCTACGTCCCTTGGGGACTGAAGCATTGTTTAGGATCATTCTAATGGTTCTTATAAGTCCTAATACACATTCCTAGACCATTCTAAGCCTTTAGAATACTCTCTAAACCGTTCTACACTTGTTAGAACCTCCAAGGACTCATGCTACACGCTCTACGTCCCATGGGGACTCAAGCATTGTTTAGGATCATTCTAATGGTTCTTATAAGTCCTAATACACATTCCTAGACCATTCTAAGCCTTTAGAATACTCTCTTAACCATTCTACACTTGTTAGAACCTCCAAGGACTCATGCTACACGCTCTACGTCCCATGGGGACCCAAGCATTGTTTAGGATCATTCTAATGGTTCTTATAAGTCCTAATACACATTCCTAGACCATTCTAAGCCTTTAGAATACTCTCTTAACAATTCTACACTTGTTAGAACCTCCAAGGACTCATGCTACACCCTTTATGTCCCTTGGGGACTGAAGCATTGTTTAGGATCATTCTAATTGTTATTATAAGTCCTAATACACATTCCTAGAACATTCTAAGCCTTTAGAATACTCTCTTAAACATTTCACACTTGTTAGAACCTCCGTGGACTCGTGCTACATCCTCTACGTCCCTTGGGGACTGAAGCATTGTTTAGGATCATTCTAATGGTTCTTATAAGTCCTAATACACATTCCTAGACCATGCTAAGCCTTTAGAATACTCTCTTAACCGTTCTACACTTGTTAAAACCTCCATGGACTCATGCTACACCCTCTACGTCCCATGGGGACTCAAGCATTGTTTAGGATCATTCTAATGGTTCTTATAAGTCCTAATACACCTTCCTAGACCATTCTAAGCCTTTAGAATACTCTCTTAACCATTCGACACTTGTTAGAACCTCCAAGGACTCATGCTACACCCTATACGTCCCTTGGGGACTGAAGCATTGTTTAGGATCATTCTAATGGTTCTTATAAGTCCTAATACACATTCCTAGACCATTCTACGCCTTTAGAATACTCTCTTAACCATTCTACACTTGTTAGAACCTCCAAGGACTCATGCTACATGCTCTACGTCCCATGGGGACTCAAGCATTGTTTAGGATCATTCTAATGGTTCTTATAAGTCCTAATACACATTCCTAGACCATTCTAAGCCTTTAGAATACTCTCTTAACCATTCTACACTTGTTAGAACCTCCAAGAACACATGTTACACCCTCTACGTCCCTTGGGGACTGAAGCATTGTTTAGGATCATTCTAATGGTTATTATAAGTCCTAATACACATTCCTAGACCACTCTAAGCCTTTAGAATACTCTCTAAACCGTTCTACACTTGTTAGAACCTACAAGGACTCATGCTACACCCTCTACATCCCTTGGGGACTCAAGTATTGTTTAGGATCATTCTAATGGTTCTTATAAGTCCTAATACACATTCCTAGACCATTCTATGCCTTTACAAAACTCTCTTAACCGTTCACACTTGTTAGAACCTCGAAGGACTCATGCTACACCCTCTACGTCCCTTGGGGACTGATGTATTGTTTAGGATCATTCTAATGGTTCTTATAAGTCCTAATACACATTCCTAGACCATTCTAAACCTTTAGAATACTCTCTTAATCGTTCTACACTTGTTATAACCTCTAAGGACTCATGCTACACCCTCTACGTCCCATGGGGACTCAAGCATTGTTTAGGATCATTCTAATGGTTCTTATAAGTCCTAATACACATTCCTAGACCATTCTAAGCCTTTAGAATACTCTCTTAACAATTCTACACTTGTTAGAACCTCCAAGGACTCATGCTACACCCTTTACGTCCCTTGGGGACTGAAGCATTGTTTAGGATCATTCTAATTGTTATTATAAGTCCTAATACACATTCCTAGAACATTCTAAGCCTTTAGAATACTCTCTTAAACATTTCACACTTGTTAGAACCTCCGTGGACTCGTGCTACACCCTCTACGTCCCATGGGGACTCAAGCATTGTTTAGGATCATTCTAATGGTTCTTATAAGTCCTAATACACCTTCCTAGACCATTCTAAGCCTTTAGAATACTCTCTTAACCATTCGACACTTGTTAGAACCTCCAAGGACTCATGCTACACCCTATACGTCCCTTGGGGACTGAAGCATTGTTTAGGATCATTCTAATGGTTCTTATAAGTCCTAATACACATTCCTAAACCATTCTAAGCCTTTAGAATACTCTCTAAACCGTTCTACACTTGTTAGAACCTCCAAGGACTCATGCTACACGCTCTACGTCCCATGGGGACTCAAGCATTGTTTAGGATCATTCTAATGGTTCTTATAAGTCCTAATACACATTCCTAGACCATTCTAAGCCTTTAGAATACTCTCTTAACCATTCTACACTTGTTAGAACCTCCAAGAACACATGTTACACCCTCTACGTCCCTTGGGGACTGAAGCATTGTTTAGGATCATTCTAATGGTTATTATAAGACCTAATACACATTCCTAGACCATTCTAAGCCTTTAGAATACTCTCTAAACCGTTCTACACTTTTAGAACCTACCAGGACTCATGCTACACCCTCTACGTCCCATGGGGACTCAAGCATTGTTTAGGATCATTCTAATGGTTCTTATAAGTCCTAATACACATTCCTAGACCATTCTAAGCCTTTAGAATTCTCTCTTAACAATTCTACACTTGTTAGAACCTCCAAGGACTCATGCTACACCCTTTATGTCCCTTGGGGACTGAAGCATTGTTTAGGATCATTCTAATTGTTATTATAAGTCCTAATACACATTCCTAGAACATTCTAAGCCTTTAGAATACTCTCTTAAACATTTCACACTTGTTAGAACCTCCGTGGACTCGTGCTACACCCTCTACGTCCCTTGGGGACTGAAGCATTGTTTAGGATCATTCTAATGGTTCTTATAAGTCCTAATACACATTCCTAGACCATGCTAAGCCTTTAGAATACTCTCTTAACCGTTCTACACTTGTTAAAACCTCCATGGACTCATGCTACACCCTCTACGTCCCATGGGGACTCAAGCATTGTTTAGGATCATTCTAATGGTTCTTATAAGTCCTAATACACCTTCCTAGACCATTCTAAGCCTTTAGAATACTCTCTTAACCATTCGACACTTGTTAGAACCTCCAAGGACTCATGCTACACCCTATACGTCCCTTGGGGACTGAAGCATTGTTTAGGATCATTCTAATGGTTCTTATAAGTCCTAATACACATTCCTAGACCATTCTACGCCTTTAGAATACTCTCTAAACCATTCTACACTTGTTAGAACCTCCAAGGACTCATGCTACATGCTCTACGTCCCATGGGGACTCAAGCATTGTTTAGGATCATTCTAATGGTTCTTATAAGTCCTAATACACATTCCTAGACCATTCTAAGCCTTTAGAATACTCTCTTAACCATTCTACACTTGTTAGAACCTCCAAGAACACATGTTACACCCTCTACGTCCCTTGGGGACTGAAGCATTGTTTAGGATCATTCTAATGGTTATTATAAGTCCTAATACACATTCCTAGACCACTCTAAGCCTTTAGAATACTCTCTAAACCGTTCTACACTTGTTAGAACCTACAAGGACTCATGCTACACCCTCTACATCCCTTGGGGACTCAAGTATTGTTTAGGATCATTCTAATGGTTCTTATAAGTCCTAATACACATTCCTAGACCATTCTATGCCTTTACAAAACTCTCTTAACCGTTCACACTTGTTAGAACCTCGAAGGACTCATGCTACACCCTCTACGTCCCTTGGGGACTGATGTATTGTTTAGGATCATTCTAATGGTTCTTATAAGTCCTAATACACATTCCTAGACCATTCTAAACCTTTAGAATACTCTCTTAATCGTTCTACACTTGTTATAACCTCTAAGGACTCATGCTACACCCTCTACGTCCCATGGGGACTCAAGCATTGTTTAGGATCATTCTAATGGTTCTTATAAGTCCTAATACACATTCCTAGACCATTCTAAGCCTTTAGAATACTCTCTTAACAATTCTACACTTGTTAGAACCTCCAAGGACTCATGCTACACCCTTTACGTCCCTTGGGGACTGAAGCATTGTTTAGGATCATTCTAATTGTTATTATAAGTCCTAATACACATTCCTAGAACATTCTAAGCCTTTAGAATACTCTCTTAAACATTTCACACTTGTTAGAACCTCCGTGGACTCGTGCTACACCCTCTACGTCCCATGGGGACTCAAGCATTGTTTAGGATCATTCTAATGGTTCTTATAAGTCCTAATACACCTTCCTAGACCATTCTAAGCCTTTAGAATACTCTCTTAACCATTCGACACTTGTTAGAACCTCCAAGGACTCATGCTACACCCTATACGTCCCTTGGGGACTGAAGCATTGTTTAGGATCATTCTAATGGTTCTTATAAGTCCTAATACACATTCCTAGACCATTCTAAGCCTTTAGAATACTCTCTAAACCGTTCTACACTTGTTAGAACCTCCAAGGACTCATGCTACACGCTCTACGTCCCATGGGGACTCAAGCATTGTTTAGGATCATTCTAATGGTTCTTATAAGTCCTAATACACATTCCTAGACCATTCTAAGCCTTTAGAATACTCTCTTAACCATTCTACACTTGTTAGAACCTCCAAGAACACATGTTACACCCTCTACGTCCCTTGGGGACTGAAGCATTGTTTAGGATCATTCTAATGGTTATTATAAGACCTAATACACATTCCTAGACCATTCTAAGCCTTTAGAATACTCTCTAAACCGTTCTACACTTTTAGAACCTACCAGGACTCATGCTACACCCTCTACGTCCCTTGGGGACTCAAGCATTGTTTAGGATCATTCTAATGGTTCTTATAAGTCCTAATACACATTCCTAGACCATTCTAAGCCTTTAGAATACTCTCTTAACCGTTCTACACTTGTTAGAATCTCCAAGGACTCATGCTACACCCTCTACGTCCCTTCGGGACTCAAGCATTGTTTAGGATCATTCTAATGGTTCTTATATGTCCTAATACACATTCCTAGACCATTCTAAGCCTTTACAAAACTCTCTTAACCGTTCACACTTGTTAGAACCTCGAAGGACTCATGCTACACCCTCTACGTCCCTTGGGGACTGAAGCATTGTTTAGGATCATTCTAATGGTTCTTATAAGTCCTAATACACATTCCTAGACCATTCTAAGCCTTTAGAATACTCTCTTAACCATTCTACACTTGTTAGAACCTCCAAGAACACATGTTACACCCTCTACGTCCCTTGGGGACTGAAGCATTGTTTAGGATCATTCTAATGGTTATTATAAGACCTAATACACATTCCTAGACCATTCTAAGCCTTTAGAATATTCTCTAAACCGTTCTACACTTTTAGAACCTACCAGGACTCATGCTACACCCTCTACGTCCCTTGGGGACTCAAGCATTGTTTAGGATCATTCTAATGGTTCTTATAAGTCCTAATACACATTCCTAGACCATTCTAAGCCTTTAGAATACTCTCTTAACCGTTCTACACTTGTTAGAATCTCCAAGGACTCATGCTACACCCTCTACGTCCCTTGGGGACTCAAGCATTGTTTAGGATCATTCTAATGGTTCTTATATGTCCTAATGCACATTCCTAGACCATTCTAAGCCTTTACAAAACTCTTAACCGTTCACACTTGTTAGAACCTCGAAGGACTCATGCTACACCCTCTACGTACCTTGGGGACTGAAGCATTGTTTAGGATCATTCTAATGGTTCTTATAAGTCCTAATACACATTCCTAGACCATTCTAAGCCTTTAGAATACTCTCTTAACCGTTCTACACTTGTTAAAACCTCCATGGACTCATGCTACACCCTCTACGTCCCATGGGGACTGAAGCATTGTTTAGGATCATTTTAATGGTTCTTATAAGTCCTAATACACATTCCTAGACCATTCTAAGCATTTAGAATACTCTCTTAACCGTTCTACACTTGTTAGAACCTCCAAGGACTCATACTACACCCTCTACGTCCCATGGGAACTCAAGCATTGTTTAGGATCATTCTAATGGTTCTTATAATTCCTAATACAGATTCCTAGACCATTCTAAGCCTTTAGAATACTCTCTTAACCATTCTACACTTGTTAGAACCTCCAAGAACACATGTTACACCCTCTACGTACCTTGGGGACTGAAGCATTGTTTAGGATCATTCTAATGGTTATTATAAGTCCTAATACACATTCCTAGACCACTCTAAGCCTTTAGAATACTCTCTAAACCGTTCTACACTTGTTAGAACCTACAAGGACTCATGCTACACCCTCTACATCCCTTGGGGACTCAAGTATTGTTTAGGATCATTCTAATGGTTCTTATAAGTCCTAATACACATTCCTAGACCATTCTATGCCTCTACAAAACTCTCTTAACCGTTCACACTTGTTAGAACCTCGAAGGACTCATGCTACACCCTCTACGTCCCTTGGGGACTGATGTATTTTTTAGGATCATTCTAATGGTTCTTATAAGTCCTAATACACATTCCTAGACCACTCTAAACCTTTAGACTACTCTCTTAATCGTTCTACACTTTTTATAACCTCTAAGGACTCATGCTACACCCTCTACGTCCCATGGGGACTCAAGCATTGTTTAGGATCATTCTAATGGTTCTTATAAGTCCTAATACACATTCCTAGACCATTCTAAGCCTTTAGAATACTCTCTTAACAATTCTACACTTGTTAGAACCTCCAAGGACTCATGCTACACCCTTTACGTCCCTTGGGGACTGAAGCATTGTTTAGGATCATTCTAATTGTTATTATAAGTCCTAATACACATTCCTAGAACATTCTAAGCCTTTAGAATACTCTCTTAAACATTTCACACTTGTTAGAACCTCCGTGGACTCGTGCTACACCCTCTACGTCCCTTGGGGACTGAAGCATTGTTTAGGATCATTCTAATGGTTCTTATAAGTCCTAATACACATTCCTAGACCATGCTAAGCCTTTAGAATACTCTCTTAACCGTTCTACACTTGTTAAAACCTCCATGGACTCATGCTACACCCTCTACGTCCCATGGGGACTCAAGCATTGTTTAGGATCATTCTAATGGTTCTTATAAGTCCTAATACACCTTCCTAGACCATTCTAAGCCTTTAGAATACTCTCTTAACCATTCGACACTTGTTAGAACCTCCAAGGACTCATGCTACACCCTATACGTCCCTTGGGGACTGAAGCATTGTTTAGGATCATTCTAATGGTTCTTATAAGTCCTAATACACATTCCTAGACCATTCTACGCCTTTAGAATACTCTCTTAACCATTCTACACTTGTTAGAACCTCCAAGGACTCATGCTACACGCTCTACGTCCCATGGGGACTCAAGCATTGTTTAGGATCATTCTAATGGTTCTTATAAGTCCTAATACACATTCCTAGACCATTCTAAGCCTTTAGAATACTCTCTTAACCATTCTACACTTGTTAGAACCTCCAAGAACACATGTTACACCCTCTACGTCCCTTGGGGACTGAAGCATTGTTTAGGATCATTCTAATGGTTATTATAAGTCCTAATACACATTCCTAGACCACTCTAAGCCTTTAGAATACTCTCTAAACCGTTCTACACTTGTTAGAACCTACAAGGACTCATGCTACACCCTCTACGTCCCTTGGGGACTCAAGCATTGTTTAGGATCATTCTAATGGTTCTTATAAGTCCTAATACACATTCCTAGACCATTCTATGCCTTTACAAAACTCTCTTAACCGTTCACACTTGTTAGAACCTCGAAGGACTCATGCTACACCCTCTACGTCCCTTGGGGACTGATGTATTGTTTAGGATCATTCTAATGGTTCTTATAAGTCCTAATACACATTCCTAGACCATTCTAAACCTTTAGAATACTCTCTTAATCGTTCTACACTTGTTATAACCTCTAAGGACTCATGCTACACCCTCTACGTCCCATGGGGACTCAAGCATTGTTTAGGATCATTCTAATGGTTCTTATAAGTCCTAATACACATTCCTAGACCATTCTAAGCCTTTAGAATACTCTCTTAACAATTCTACACTTGTTAGAACCTCCAAGGACTCATGCTACACCCTTTACGTCCCTTGGGGACTGAAGCATTGTTTAGGATCATTCTAATTGTTATTATAAGTCCTAATACACATTCCTAGAACATTCTAAGCCTTTAGAATACTCTCTTAAACATTTCACACTCGCTAGAACCTCCGTGGACTCGTGCTACACCCTCTACGTCCCATGGGGACTCAAGCATTGTTTAGGATCATTCTAATGGTTCTTATAAGTCCTAATACACCTTCCTAGACCATTCTAAGCCTTTAGAATACTCTCTTAACCATTCTACACTTGTTAGAACCTCCAAGAACACATGTTACACCCTCTACGTCCCATGGGGACTGAAGCATTGTTTAGGATCATTCTAATGGTTATTATAAGTCCTAATACACATTCCTAGACCACTCTAAGCCTTTAGAATACTCTCTAAACCGTTCTACACTTGTTAGAACCTACAAGGACTCATGCTACACCCTCTACATCCCTTGGGGACTCAAGTATTGTTTAGGATCATTCTAATGGTTCTTATAAGTCCTAATACACATTCCTAGACCATTCTATGCCTCTACAAAACTCTCTTAACCGTTCACACTTGTTAGAACCTCGAAGGACTCATGCTACACCCTCTACGTCCCATGGGGACTCAAGCATTGTTTAGGATCATTCTAATGGTTCTTATAAGTCCTAATACACATTCCTAGACCACTCTAAACCTTTAGACTACTCTCTTAATCGTTCTACACTTTTTATAACCTCTAAGGACTCATGCTACACCCTCTACGTCCCATGGGGACTCAAGCATTGTTTAGGATCATTCTAATGGTTCTTATAAGTCCTAATACACATTCCTAGACCATTCTAAGCCTTTAGAATACTCTCTTAACAATTCTACACTTGTTAGAACCTCCAAGGACTCATGCTACACCCTTTACGTCCCTTGGGGACTGAAGCATTGTTTAGGATCATTCTAATTGTTATTATAAGTCCTAATACACATTCCTAGAACATTCTAAGCCTTTAGAATACTCTCTTAAACATTTCACACTCGCTAGAACCTCCGTGGACTCGTGCTACACCCTCTACGTCCCTTGGGGACTGAAGCATTGTTTAGGATCATTCTAATGGTTCTTATAAGTCCTAATACACATTCCTAGACCATGCTAAGCCTTTAGAATACTCTCTTAACCGTTCTACACTTGTTAAAACCTCCATGGACTCATGCTACACCCTCTACGTCCCATGGGGACTCAAGCATTGTTTAGGATCATTCTAATGGTTCTTATAAGTCCTAATACACCTTCCTAGACCGTTCTAAGCCTTTAGAATACTCTTTTAACCATTCGACGCTTGTTAGAACCTCCAAGGACTCATGCTACACCCTATACGTCCCTTGGGGACTGAAGCATTGTTTAGGATCATTCTAATGGTTCTTATAAGTCCTAATACACATTCCTAGACCATTCTACGCCTTTAGAATACTCTCTTAACAATTCTACACTTGTTAGAACCTCCAAGGACTCATGCTACAAGCTCTACGTCCCATGGGGACTCAAGCATTGTTTAGGATCATTCTAATGGTTCTTATAAGTCCTAATACACATTCCTAGACCATTCTAAGCCTTTAGAATACTCTCTTAACCATTCTACACTTGTTAGAACCTCCAAGAACACATGTTACACCCTCTACATCCCTTGGGGACTGAAGCATTGTTTAGGATCATTCTAATGGTTATTATAAGACCTAATACACATTCCTAGACCATTCTAAGCCTTTAGAATACTCTCTAAACCGTTCTACACTTTTAGAACCTACCAGGACTCATGCTACACCCTCTACGTCCCTTGGGGACTCAAGCATTGTTTAGGATCATTCTAATGGTTCTTATGAGTCCTAATACACATTCCTAGACCATTCTAAGCCTTTAGAATACTCTCTTAACCGTTCACACTTGTTAGAACCTCGAAGGACTCATGCTACACCCTCTACGTCCCTTGGGGACTGAAGCATTGTTTAGGATCATTCTAATGGTTCTTATAAGTCCTAATACACATTCCTAGACCATTCTACGCCTTTAGAATACTCTCTTAACAATTCTACACTTGTTAGAACCTCCAAGGACTCATGCTACAAGCTCTACGTCCCATGGGGACTCAAGCATTGTTTAGGATCATTCTAATGGTTCTTATAAGTCCTAATACACATTCCTAGACCATTCTAAGCCTTTAGAATACTCTCTTAACCATTCTACACTTGTTAGAACCTCCAAGAACACATGTTACACCCTCTACATCCCTTGGGGACTGAAGCATTGTTTAGGATCATTCTAATGGTTATTATAAGACCTAATACACATTCCTAGACCATTCTAAGCCTTTAGAATACTCTCTAAACCGTTCTACACTTTTAGAACCTACCAGGACTCATGCTACACCCTCTACGTCCCTTGGGGACTCAAGCATTGTTTAGGATCATTCTAATGGTTCTTATGAGTCCTAATACACATTCCTAGACCATTCTAAGCCTTTAGAATACTCTCTTAACCGTTCACACTTGTTAGAACCTCGAAGGACTCATGCTACACCCTCTACGTCCCTTGGGGACTGAAGCATTGTTTAGGATCATTCTAATGGTTCTTATAAGTCCTAATACACATTCCTAGACCATTCTACGCCTTTTGAATACTTTCTTAACCATTCTACACTTGTTAGAACCTCCAAGGACTCATGCTACACGCTCTACGTCCCATGGGGACTCAAGCATTGTTTAGGATCATTCTAATGGTTCTTATAAGTCCTAATACACATTCCTAGACCATTCTAAGCCTTTAGAATACTCTCTTAACCATTCTACACTTGTTAGAACCTCCAAGAACACATGTTACACCCTCTACATCCCTTGGGGACTGAAGCATTGTTTAGGATCATTCTAATGGTTATTATAAGTCCTAATACACATTCCTAGACCACTCTAAGCCTTTAGAATACTCTCTAAACCGTTCTACACTTGTTAGAACCTACAAGGACTCATGCTACACCCTCTACGTCCCTTGGGGACTCAAGCATTGTTTAGGATCATTCTAATGGTTCTTATAAGTCCTAATACACATTCCTAGACCATTCTATGCCTTTACAAAACTCTCTTAACCGTTCACACTTGTTAGAACCTCGAAGGACTCATGCTACACCCTCTACGTCCCTTGGGGACTGATGTATTGTTTAGGATCATTCTAATGGTTCTTATAAGTCCTAATACACATTCCTAGACCATTCTAAACCTTTAGAATACTCTCTTAATCGTTCTACACTTGTTATAACCTCTAAGGACTCATGCTACACCCTCTACGTCCCATGGGGACTCAAGCATTGTTTAGGATCATTCTAATGGTTCTTATAAGTCCTAATACACATTCCTAGACCATTCTAAGCCTTTAGAATACTCTCTTAACAATTCTACACTTGTTAGAACCTCCAAGGACTCATGCTACACCCTTTACGTCCCTTGGGGACTGAAGCATTGTTTAGGATCATTCTAATTGTTATTATAAGTCCTAATACACATTCCTAGAACATTCTAAGCCTTTAGAATACTCTCTTAAACATTTCACACTTGTTAGAACCTCCGTGGACTCGTGCTACACCCTCTACGTCCCATGGGGACTCAAGCATTGTTTAGGATCATTCTAATGGTTCTTATAAGTCCTAATACACCTTCCTAGACCATTCTAAGCCTTTAGAATACTCTCTTAACCATTCGACACTTGTTAGAACCTCCAAGGACTCATGCTACACCCTATACGTCCCTTGGGGACTGAAGCATTGTTTAGGATCATTCTAATGGTTCTTATAAGTCCTAATACACATTCCTAGACCATTGTACGCCTTTTGAATACTTTCTTAACCATTCTACACTTGTTAGAACCTCCAAGGACTCATGCTACACGCTCTACGTCCCATGGGGACTCAAGCATTGTTTAGGATCATTCTAATGGTTCTTATAAGTCCTAATACACCTTCCTAGACCATTCTAAGCCCTTAGAATACTCTTTTAACCATTCGACACTTGTTAGAACCTCCAAGGACTCATGCTACACCCTATACGTCCCTTGGGGACTGAAGCATTGTTTAGGATCATTCTAATGGTTCTTATAAGTCCTAATACACATTCCTAGACCATTCTACGCCTTTAGAATACTCTCTTAACAATTCTACACTTGTTAGAACCTCCAAGGACTCATGCTACAAGCTCTACGTCCCATGGGGACTCAAGCATTGTTTAGGATCATTCTAATGGTTCTTATAAGTCCTAATACACATTCCTAGACCATTCTAAGCCTTTAGAATACTCTCTTAACCATTCTACACTTGTTAGAACCTCGAAGGACTCATGCTACACCCTCTACGTCCCTTGGGGACTGAAGCATTGTTTAGGATCATTCTAATGGTTCTTATAAGTCCTAATACACATTCCTAGACCATTCTAAGCCTTTAGAATACTCTCTTAACAATTCTAAACTTGTTAGAACCTCCAAGGACTCATGCTACACCCTTTACGTCCCTTGGGGACTGAAGCATTGTTTAGGATCATTCTAATTGTTATTATAAGTCCTAATACACATTCCTAGAACATTCTAAGCCTTTAGAATACTCTCTTAAACATTTCACACTTGTTAGAACCTCCGTGGACTCGTGCTACACCCTCTACGTCCCTTGGGGACTGAAGCATTGTTTAGGATCATTCTAATGGTTCTTATAAGTCCTAATACACATTCCTAGACCATGCTAAGCCTTTAGAATACTCTCTTAACCGTTCTACACTTGTTAAAACCTCCATGGACTCATGCTACACCCTCTACGTCCCATGGGGACTCAAGCATTGTTTAGGATCATTCTAATGGTTCTTATAAGTCCTAATACACCTTCCTAGACCATTCTAAGCCTTTAGAATACTCTCTAAACCGTTCTACACTTTTAGAACCTACCAGGACTCATGCTACACCCTCTACGTCCCTTGGGGACTCAAGCATTGTTTAGGATCATTCTAATGGTTCTTATAAGTCCTAATACACATTCCTAGACCATTCTAAGCCTTTAGAATACTCTCTTAACAATTCTACACTTGTTAGAACCTCGAAGGACTCATGCTACACCCTTTACGTCCCTTGGGGACTGAAGCATTGTTTAGGATCATTCTAATTGTTATTATAAGTCCTAATACACATTCCTAGAACATTCTAAGCCTTTAGAATACTCTCTTAAACATTTCACACTTGTTAGAACCTCCGTGGACTCGTGCTACACCCTCTACGTCCCATGGGGACTCAAGCATTGTTTAGGATCATTCTAATGGTTCTTATAAGTCCTAATACACCTTCCTAGACCGTTCTAAGCCTTTAGAATACTCTCTTAACCATTCGACACTTGTTAGAACCTCCAAGGACTCATGCTACACCCTATACGTCCCTTGGGGACTGAAGCATTGTTTAGGATCATTCTAATGGTTCTTATAAGTCCTAATACACATTCCTAGACCATTGTACGCCTTTTGAATACTTTCTTAACCATTCTACACTTGTTAGAACCTCCAAGGACTCATGCTACACGCTCTACGTCCCATGGGGACTCAAGCATTGTTTAGGATCATTCTAATGGTTCTTATAAGTCCTAATACACCTTCCTAGACCATTCTAAGCCTTTAGAATACTCTTTTAACCATTCGACACTTGTTAGAACCTCCAAGGACTCATGCTACACCCTATACGTCCCTTGGGGACTGAAGCATTGTTTAGGATCATTCTAATGGTTCTTATAAGTCCTAATACACATTCCTAGACCATTCTACGCCTTTAGAATACTCTCTTAACAATTCTACACTTGTTAGAACCTCCAAGGACTCATGCTACAAGCTCTACGTCCCATGGGGACTCAAGCATTGTTTAGGATCATTCTAATGGTTCTTATAAGTCCTAATACACATTCCTAGACCATTCTAAGCCTTTAGAATACTCTCTTAACCATTCTACACTTGTTAGAACCTCCAAGAACACATGTTACACCCTCTACATCCCTTGGGGACTGAAGCATTGTTTAGGATCATTCTAATGGTTATTATAAGACCTAATACACATTCCTAGACCATTCTAAGCCTTTAGAATACTCTCTAAACCGTTCTACACTTTTAGAACCTACCAGGACTCATGCTACACCCTCTACGTCCCTTGGGGACTCAAGCATTGTTTAGGATCATTCTAATGGTTCTTATGAGTCCTAATACACATTCCTAGACCATTCTAAGCCTTTAGAATACTCTCTTAACCGTTCACACTTGTTAGAACCTCGAAGGACTCATGCTACACCCTCTACGTCCCTTGGGGACTGAAGCATTGTTTAGGATCATTCTAATGGTTCTTATAAGTCCTAATACACATTCCTAGACCATTCTACGCCTTTTGAATACTTTCTTAACCATTCTACACTTGTTAGAACCTCCAAGGACTCATGCTACACGCTCTACGTCCCATGGGGACTCAAGCATTGTTTAGGATCATTCTAATGGTTCTTATAAGTCCTAATACACATTCCTAGACCATTCTAAGCCTTTAGAATACTCTCTTAACCATTCTACACTTGTTAGAACCTCCAAGAACACATGTTACACCCTCTACATCCCTTGGGGACTGAAGCATTGTTTAGGATCATTCTAATGGTTATTATAAGACCTAATACACATTCCTAGACCATTCTAAGCCTTTAGAATACTCTCTAAACCGTTCTACACTTTTAGAACCTACCAGGACTCATGCTACACCCTCTACGTCCCTTGGGGACTCAAGCATTGTTTAGGATCATTCTAATGGTTCTTATAAGTCCTAATACACATTCCTAGACCATTCTAAGCCTTTAGAATACTCTCTTAACCGTTCACACTTGTTAGAACCTCGAAGGACTCATGCTACACCCTCTACGTCCCTTGGGGACTGAAGCATTGTTTAGGATCATTCTAATGGTTCTTATAAGTCCTAATACACATTCCTAGACCATTCTACGCCTTTTGAATACTTTCTTAACCATTCTACACTTGTTAGAACCTCCAAGGACTCATGCTACACGCTCTATGTCCCATGGGGACTCAAGCATTGTTCAGGATCATTCTAATGGTTCTTATAAGTCCTAATACACATTCCTAGACCATTCTAAGCCTTTAGAATACTCTCTTAACCATTCTACACTTGTTAGAACCTCGAAGGACTCATGCTACACCCTCTACGTCCCTTGGGGACTGAAGCATTGTTTAGGATCATTCTAATGGTTCTTATAAGTCCTAATACACATTCCTAGACCATTCTAAGCCTTTAGAATACTCTCTTAACAATTCTAAACTTGTTAGAACCTCCAAGGACTCATGCTACACCCTTTACGTCCCTTGGGGACTGAAGCATTGTTTAGGATCATTCTAATTGTTATTATAAGTCCTAATACACATTCCTAGAACATTCTAAGCCTTTAGAATACTCTCTTAAACATTTCACACTTGTTAGAACCTCCGTGGACTCGTGCTACACCCTCTACGTCCCTTGGGGACTGAAGCATTGTTTAGGATCATTCTAATGGTTCTTATAAGTCCAAATACACATTCCTAGACCATGCTAAGCCTTTAGAATACTCTCTTAACCGTTCTACACTTGTTAAAACCTCCATGGACTCATGCTACACCCTCTACGTCCCATGGGGACTCAAGCATTGTTTAGGATCATTCTAATGGTTCTTATAAGTCCTAATACACCTTCCTAGACCATTCTAAGCCTTTAGAATACTCTCTTAACCATTCGACACTTGTTAGAACCTCCAAGGACTCATGCTACACCCTATACGTCCCTTGGGGACTGAAGCATTGTTTAGGATCATTCTAATGGTTCTTATAAGTCCTAATACACATTCCTAGACCATTCTACGCCTTTAGAATACTCTCTTAACCATTCTACACTTGTTAGAACCTCCAAGGACTCATGCTACACGCTCTACGTCCCATGGGGACTCAAGCATTGTTTAGGATCATTCTAATGGTTCTTATAAGTCCTAATACACATTCCTAGACCATTCTAAGCCTTTAGAATACTCTCTTAACCATTCTACACTTGTTAGAACCTCCAAGAACACATGTTACACCCTCTACGTCCCTTGGGGACTGAAGCATTGTTTAGGATCATTCTAATGGTTATTATAAGTCCTAATACACATTCCTAGACCACTCTAAGCCTTTAGAATACTCTCTAAACCGTTCTACACTTGTTAGAACCTACAAGGACTCATGCTACACCCTCTACGTCCCTTGGGGACTCAAGCATTGTTTAGGATCATTCTAATGGTTCTTATAAGTCCTAATACACATTCCTAGACCATTCTATGCCTTTACAAAACTCTCTTAACCGTTCACACTTGTTAGAACCTCGAAGGACTCATGCTACACCCTCTACGTCCCTTGGGGACTGATGTATTGTTTAGGATCATTCTAATGGTTCTTATAAGTCCTAATATACATTCCTAGACCATTCTAAACCTTTAGAATACTCTCTTAATCGTTCTACACTTGTTATAACCTCTAAGGACTCATGCTACACCCTCTACGTCCCATGGGGACTCAAGCATTGTTTAGGATCATTCTAATGGTTCTTATAAGTCCTAATACACATTCCTAGACCATTCTAAGCCTTTAGAATACTCTCTTAACAATTCTACACTTGTTAGAACCTCCAAGGACTCATGCTACACCCTTTACGTCCCTTGGGGACTGAAGCATTGTTTAGGATCATTCTAATTGTTATTATAAGTCCTAATACACATTCCTAGAACATTCTAAGCCTTTAGAATACTCTCTTAAACATTTCACACTTGTTAGAACCTCCGTGGACTCGTGCTACACCCTCTACGTCCCATGGGGACTCAAGCATTGTTTAGGATCATTCTAATGGTTCTTATAAGTCCTAATACACCTTCCTAGACCATTCTAAGCCTTTAGAATACTCTCTTAACCATTCGACACTTGTTAGAACCTCCAAGGACTCATGCTACACCCTATACGTCCCTTGGGGACTGAAGCATTGTTTAGGATCATTCTAATGGTTCTTATAAGTCCTAATACACATTCCTAGACCATTGTACGCCTTTTGAATACTTTCTTAACCATTCTACACTTGTTAGAACCTCCAAGGACTCATGCTACACGCTCTACGTCCCATGGGGACTCAAGCATTGTTTAGGATCATTCTAATGGTTCTTATAAGTCCTAATACACCTTCCTAGACCATTCTAAGCCTTTAGAATACTCTTTTAACCATTCGACACTTGTTAGAACCTCCAAGGACTCATGCTACACCCTATACGTCCCTTGGGGACTGAAGCATTGTTTAGGATCATTCTAATGGTTCTTATAAGTCCTAATACACATTCCTAGACCATTCTACGCCTTTAGAATACTCTCTTAACAATTCTACACTTGTTAGAACCTCCAAGGACTCATGCTACAAGCTCTACGTCCCATGGGGACTCAAGCATTGTTTAGGATCATTCTAATGGTTCTTATAAGTCCTAATACACATTCCTAGACCATTCTAAGCCTTTAGAATACTCTCTTAACCATTCTACACTTGTTAGAACCTCCAAGAACACATGTTACACCCTCTACATCCCTTGGGGACTGAAGCATTGTTTAGGATCATTCTAATGGTTATTATAAGACCTAATACACATTCCTAGACCATTCTAAGCCTTTAGAATACTCTCTAAACCGTTCTATACTTTTAGAACCTACCAGGACTCATGCTACACCCTCTACGTCCCTTGCGGACTCAAGCATTGTTTAGGATCATTCTAATGGTTCTTATGAGTCCTAATACACATTCCTAGACCATTCTAAGCCTTTAGAATACTCTCTTAACCGTTCACACTTGTTAGAACCTCGAAGGACTCATGCTACACCCTCTACGTCCCTTGGGGACTGAAGCATTGTTTAGGATCATTCTAATGGTTCTTATAAGTCCTAATACACATTCCTAGACCATTCTACGCCTTTTGAATACTTTCTTAACCATTCTACACTTGTTAGAACCTCCAAGGACTCATGCTACACGCTCTACGTCCCATGGGGACTCAAGCATTGTTTAGGATCATTCTAATGGTTCTTATAAGTCCTAATACACATTCCTAGACCATTCTAAGCCTTTAGAATACTCTCTTAACCATTCTACACTTGTTAGAACCTCCAAGAACACATGTTACACCCTCTACATCCCTTGGGGACTGAAGCATTGTTTAGGATCATTCTAATGGTCATTATAAGACCTAATACACATTCCTAGACCATTCTAAACCTTTAGAATACTCTCTAAACCGTTCTACACTTTTAGAACCTACCAGGACTCATGCTACACCCTCTACGTCCCTTGGGGACTCAAGCATTGTTTAGGATCATTCTAATGGTTCTTATAAGTCCTAATACACATTCCTAGACCATTCTAAGCCTTTAGAATACTCTCTTAACCGTTCACACTTGTTAGAACCTCGAAGGACTCATGCTACACCCTCTACGTCCCTTGGGGACTGAAGCATTGTTTAGGATCATTCTAATGGTTCTTATAAGTCCTAATACACATTCCTAGACCATTCTACGCCTTTTGAATACTTTCTTAACCATTCTACACTTGTTAGAACCTCCAAGGACTCATGCTACACGCTCTATGTCCCATGGGGACTCAAGCATTGTTTAGGATCATTCTAATGGTTCTTATAAGTCCTAATACACATTCCTAGACAATTCTAAGCCTTTAGAATACTCTCTTAACCATTCTACACTTGTTAGAACCTCCAAGAACACATGTTACACCCTCTACATCCCTTGGGGACTGAAGCATTGTTTAGGATCATTCTAATGGTTATTATAAGACCTAATACACATTCCTAGACCATTCTAAGCCTTTAGAATACTCTCTAAACCGTTCTACACTTTTAGAACCTACCAGGACTCATGCTACACCCTCTACGTCCCTTGGGGACTCAAGCATTGTTTAGGATCATTCTAATGGTTCTTATAAGTCCTAATACACATTCCTAGACCATTCTAAGCCTTTAGAATACTCTCTTAACCGTTCACACTTGTTAGAACCTCGAAGGACTCATGCTACACCCTCTACGTCCCTTGGGGACTGAAGCATTGTTTAGGATCATTCTAATGGTTATTATAAGACCTAATACACATTCCTAGACCATTCTAAGCCTTTAGAATACTCTCTAAACCGTTCTACACTTTTAGAACCTACCAGGACTCATGCTACACCCTCTACGTCCCTTGGGGACTCAAGCATTGTTTAGGATCATTCTAATGGTTCTTATAAGTCCTAATACACATTCCTAGACCATTCTAAGCCTTTAGAATACTCTCTTAACCGTTCACACTTGTTAGAACCTCGAAGGACTCATGCTACACCCTCTACGTCCCTTGGGGACTGAAGCATTGTTTAGGATCATTCTAATGGTTCTTATAAGTCCTAATACACATTCCTAGACCATTCTAAGCCTTTAGAATACTCTCTTAACCGTTCTACACTTGTTAAAACCTCCATGGACTCATGCTACACCCTCTACGTCCCATGGGGACTCAAGCATTGTTTAGGATCATTCTAATGGTTCTTATAAGTCCTAATACACCTTCCTAGACCATTCTAAGCCTTTAGAATACTCTCTTAACCATTCGACACTTGTTAGAACCTCCAAGGACTCATGCTACACCCTATACATCCCTTGGGGACTGAAGCATTGTTTAGGATCATTCTAATGGTTCTTATAAGTCCTAATACACATTCCTAGACCATTCTAAGCCTTTAGAATACTCTCTTAACAATTCTACACTTGTTAGAACCTCCAAGGACTCATGCTACACCCTTTACGTCCCTTGGGGACTGAAGCATTGTTTAGGATCATTCTAATTGTTATTATAAGTCCTAATACACATTCCTAGAACATTCTAAGCCTTTAGAATACTCTCTTAAACATTTCACACTTGTTAGAACCTCCGTGGACTCGTGCTACACCCTCTACGTCCCATGGGGACTCAAGCATTGTTTAGGATCATTCTAATGATTCTTATAAGTCCTAATACACCTTCCTAGACCATTCTAAGCCTTTAGAATACTCTCTTAACCATTCGACACTTGTTAGAACCTCGAAGGACTCATGCTACACCCTATACGTCCCTTGGGGACTGAAGCATTGTTTAGGATCATTCTAATGGTTCTTATAAGTCCTAATACACATTCCTAGACCATTGTACGCCTTTTGAATACTTTCTTAACCATTCTACACTTGTTAGAACCTCCAAGGACTCATGCTACACGCTCTATGTCCCATGGGGACTCAAGCATTGTTTAGGATCATTCTAATGGTTCTTATAAGTCCTAATACACATTCCTAGACCATTCTAAGCCTTTAGAATACTCTCTTAACCATTCTACACTTGTTAGAACCTCGAAGGACTCATGCTACACCCTCTACGTCCCGTGGGAACTGAAGCATTGTTTAGGATCATTCTAATGGTTCTTATAAGTCCTAATACACATTCCTAGACCATTCTAAGCCTTTAGAATACTCTCTTAACAATTCTAAACTTGTTAGAACCTCCAAGGACTCATGCTACACCCTTTACGTCCCTTGGGGACTGAAGCATTGTTTAGGATCATTCTAATTGTTATTATAAGTCCTAATACACATTCCTAGAACATTCTAAGCCTTTAGAATACTCTCTTAAACATTTCACACTTGTTAGAACCTCCGTGGACTCGTGCTACACCCTCTACGTCCCTTGGGGACTGAAGCATTGTTTAGGATCATTCTAATGGTTCTTATAAGTCCTAATACACATTCCTAGACCATGCTAAGCCTTTAGAATACTCTCTTAACCGTTCTACACTTGTTAAAACCTCCATGGACTCATGCTACACCCTCTACGTCCCATGGGGACTCAAGCATTGTTTAGGATCATTCTAATGGTTCTTATAAGTCCTAATACACCTTCCTAGACCATTCTAAGCCTTTAGAATACTCTCTTAACCATTCGACACTTGTTAGAACCTCCAAGGACTCATGCTACACCCTATACGTCCCTTGGGGACTGAAGCATTGTTTAGGATCATTCTAATGGTTCTTATAAGTCCTAATACACATTCCTAGACCATTCTACGCCTTTAGAATACTCTCTTAACCATTCTACACTTGTTAGAACCTCCAAGGACTCATGCTACACGCTCTACGTCCCATGGGGACTCAAGCATTGTTTAGGATCATTCTAATGGTTCTTATAAGTCCTAATACACATTCCTAGACCATTCTAAGCCTTTAGAATACTCTCTTAACCATTCTACACTTGTTAGAACCTCCAAGAACACATGTTACACCCTCTACGTCCCTTGGGGACTGAAGCATTGTTTAGGATCATTCTAATGGTTATTATAAGTCCTAATACACATTCCTAGACCACTCTAAGCCTTTAGAATACTCTCTAAACCGTTCTACACTTGTTAGAACCTACAAGGACTCATGCTACACCCTCTACGTCCCTTGGGGACTCAAGCATTGTTTAGGATCATTCTAATGGTTCTTATAAGTCCTAATACACATTCCTAGACCATTCTATGCCTTTACAAAACTCTCTTAACCGTTCACACTTGTTAGAACCTCGAAGGACTCATGCTACACCCTCTACGTCCCTTGGGGACTGATGTATTGTTTAGGATCATTCTAATGGTTCTTATAAGTCCTAATACACATTCCTAGACCATTCTAAACCTTTAGAATACTCTCTTAATCGTTCTACACTTGTTATAACCTCTAAGGACTCATGCTACACCCTCTACGTCCCATGGGGACTCAAGCATTGTTTAGGATCATTCTAATGGTTCTTATAAGTCCTAATACACATTCCTAGACCATTCTAAGCCTTTAGAATACTCTCTTAACAATTCTACACTTGTTAGAACCTCCAAGGACTCATGCTACACCCTTTACGTCCCTTGGGGACTGAAGCATTGTTTAGGATCATT
Source organism: Crotalaria pallida (assembly GCA_037953625.1). Lineage (NCBI taxonomy): Eukaryota > Viridiplantae > Streptophyta > Magnoliopsida > Fabales > Fabaceae > Crotalaria > Crotalaria pallida. Next base: position 57,751,159 of record CM075655.1, on the reverse strand, counting down.
CTAATTGTTATTATAAGTCCTAATACACATTCCTAGAACATTCTAAGCCTTTAGAATACTCTCTTAAACATTTCACACTTGTTAGAACCTCCGTGGACTCGTGCTACACCCTCTACGTCCCATGGGGACTCAAGCATTGTTTAGGATCATTCTAATGGTTCTTATAAGTCCTAATACACCTTCCTAGACCATTCTAAGCCTTTAGAATACTCTCTTAACCATTCGACACTTGTTAGAACCTCCAAGGACTCATGCTACACCCTATACGTCCCTTGGGGACTGAAGCATTGTTTAGGATCATTCTAATGGTTCTTATAAGTCCTAATACACATTCCTAGACCATTGTACGCCTTTTGAATACTTTCTTAACCATTCTACACTTGTTAGAACCTCCAAGGACTCATGCTACACGCTCTACGTCCCATGGGGACTCAAGCATTGTTTAGGATCATTCTAATGGTTCTTATAAGTCCTAATACACCTTCCTAGACCATTCTAAGCCTTTAGAATACTCTTTTAACCATTCGACACTTGTTAGAACCTCCAAGGACTCATGCTACACCCTATACGTCCCTTGGGGACTGAAGCATTGTTTAGGATCATTCTAATGGTTCTTATAAGTCCTAATACACATTCCTAGACCATTCTACGCCTTTAGAATACTCTCTTAACAATTCTACACTTGTTAGAACCTCCAAGGACTCATGCTACAAGCTCTACGTCCCATGGGGACTCAAGCATTGTTTAGGATCATTCTAATGGTTCTTATAAGTCCTAATACACATTCCTAGACCATTCTAAGCCTTTAGAATACTCTCTTAACCATTCTACACTTGTTAGAACCTCCAAGAACACATGTTACACCCTCTACATCCCTTGGGGACTGAAGCATTGTTTAGGATCATTCTAATGGTTATTATAAGACCTAATACACATTCCTAGACCATTCTAAGCCTTTAGAATACTCTCTAAACCGTTCTATACTTTTAGAACCTACCAGGACTCATGCTACACCCTCTACGTCCCTTGGGGACTCAAGCATTGTTTAGGATCATTCTAATGGTTCTTATGAGTCCTAATACACATTCCTAGACCATTCTAAGCCTTTAGAATACTCTCTTAACCGTTCACACTTGTTAGAACCTCGAAGGACTCATGCTACACCCTCTACGTCCCTTGGGGACTGAAGCATTGTTTAGGATCATTCTAATGGTTCTTATAAGTCCTAATACACATTCCTAGACCATTCTACGCCTTTTGAATACTTTCTTAACCATTCTACACTTGTTAGAACCTCCAAGGACTCATGCTACACGCTCTACGTCCCATGGGGACTCAAGCATTGTTTAGGATCATTCTAATGGTTCTTATAAGTCCTAATACACATTCCTAGACCATTCTAAGCCTTTAGAATACTCTCTTAACCATTCTACACTTGTTAGAACCTCCAAGAACACATGTTACACCCTCTACATCCCTTGGGGACTGAAGCATTGTTTAGGATCATTCTAATGGTTATTATAAGACCTAATACACATTCCTAGACCATTCTAAGCCTTTAGAATACTCTCTAAACCGTTCTACACTTTTAGAACCTACCAGGACTCATGCTACACCCTCTACGTCCCTTGGGGACTCAAGCATTGTTTAGGATCATTCTAATGGTTCTTATAAGTCCTAATACACATTCCTAGACCATTCTAAGCCTTTAGAATACTCTCTTAACCGTTCACACTTGTTAGAACCTCGAAGGACTCATGCTACACCCTCTACGTCCCTTGGGGACTGAAGCATTGTTTAGGATCATTCTAATGGTTCTTATAAGTCCTAATACACATTCCTAGACCATTCTACGCCTTTTGAATACTTTCTTAACCATTCTACACTTGTTAGAACCTCCAAGGACTCATGCTACACGCTCTATGTCCCATGGGGACTCAAGCATTGTTTAGGATCATTCTAATGGTTCTTATAAGTCCTAATACACATTCCTAGACCATTCTAAGCCTTTAGAATACTCTCTTAACCATTCTACACTTGTTAGAACCTCCAAGAACACATGTTACACCCTCTACATCCCTTGGGGACTGAAGCATTGTTTAGGATCATTCTAATGGTTATTATAAGACCTAATACACATTCCTAGACCATTCTAAGCCTTTAGAATACTCTCTAAACCGTTCTATACTTTTAGAACCTACCAGGACTCATGCTACACCCTCTACGTCCCTTGGGGACTCAAGCATTGTTTAGGATCATTCTAATGGTTCTTATGAGTCCTAATACACATTCCTAGACCATTCTAAGCCTTTAGAATACTCTCTTAACCGTTCACACTTGTTAGAACCTCGAAGGACTCATGCTACACCCTCTACGTCCCTTGGGGACTGAAGCATTGTTTAGGATCATTCTAATGGTTCTTATAAGTCCTAATACACATTCCTAGACCATTCTACGCCTTTTGAATACTTTCTTAACCATTCTACACTTGTTAGAACCTCCAAGGACTCATGCTACACGCTCTACGTCCCATGGGGACTCAAGCATTGTTTAGGATCATTCTAATGGTTCTTATAAGTCCTAATACACATTCCTAGACCATTCTAAGCCTTTAGAATACTCTCTTAACCATTCTACACTTGTTAGAACCTCCAAGAACACATGTTACACCCTCTACATCCCTTGGGGACTGAAGCATTGTTTAGGATCATTCTAATGGTTATTATAAGACCTAATACACATTCCTAGACCATTCTAAGCCTTTAGAATACTCTCTAAACCGTTCTACACTTTTAGAACCTACCAGGACTCATGCTACACCCTCTACGTCCCTTGGGGACTCAAGCATTGTTTAGGATCATTCTAATGGTTCTTATAAGTCCTAATACACATTCCTAGACCATTCTAAGCCTTTAGAATACTCTCTTAACCGTTCACACTTGTTAGAACCTCGAAGGACTCATGCTACACCCTCTACGTCCCTTGGGGACTGAAGCATTGTTTAGGATCATTCTAATGGTTCTTATAAGTCCTAATACACATTCCTAGACCATTCTACGCCTTTTGAATACTTTCTTAACCATTCTACACTTGTTAGAACCTCCAAGGACTCATGCTACACGCTCTATGTCCCATGGGGACTCAAGCATTGTTTAGGATCATTCTAATGGTTCTTATAAGTCCTAATACACATTCCTAGACCATTCTAAGCCTTTAGAATACTCTCTTAACCATTCTACACTTGTTAGAACCTCCAAGAACACATGTTACACCCTCTACATCCCTTGGGGACTGAAGCATTGTTTAGGATCATTCTAATGGTTATTATAAGACCTAATACACATTCCTAGACCATTCTAAGCCTTTAGAATACTCTCTAAACCGTTCTACACTTTTAGAACCTACCAGGACTCATGCTACACCCTCTACGTCCCTTGGGGACTCAAGCATTGTTTAGGATCATTCTAATGGTTCTTATAAGTCCTAATACACATTCCTAGACCATTCTAAGCCTTTAGAATACTCTCTTAACCGTTCACACTTGTTAGAACCTCGAAGGACTCATGCTACACCCTCTACGTCCCTTGGGGACTGAAGCATTGTTTAGGATCATTCTAATGGTTATTATAAGACCTAATACACATTCCTAGACCATTCTAAGCCTTTAGAATACTCTCTAAACCGTTCTACACTTTTAGAACCTACCAGGACTCATGCTACACCCTCTACGTCCCTTGGGGACTCAAGCATTGTTTAGGATCATTCTAATGGTTCTTATAAGTCCTAATACACATTCCTAGACCATTCTAAGCCTTTAGAATACTCTCTTAACCGTTCACACTTGTTAGAACCTCGAAGGACTCATGCTACACCCTCTACGTCCCTTGGGGACTGAAGCATTGTTTAGGATCATTCTAATGGTTCTTATAAGTCCTAATACACATTCCTAGACCATTCTAAGCCTTTAGAATACTCTCTTAACCGTTCTACACTTGTTAAAACCTCCATGGACTCATGCTACACCCTCTACGTCCCATGGGGACTCAAGCATTGTTTAGGATCATTCTAATGGTTCTTATAAGTCCTAATACACCTTCCTAGACCATTCTAAGCCTTTAGAATACTCTCTTAACCATTCGACACTTGTTAGAACCTCCAAGGACTCATGCTACACCCTATACGTCCCTTGGGGACTGAAGCATTGTTTAGGATCATTCTAATGGTTCTTATAAGTCCTAATACACATTCCTAGACCATTCTAAGCCTTTAGAATACTCTCTTAACAATTCTACACTTGTTAGAACCTCCAAGGACTCATGCTACACCCTTTACGTCCCTTGGGGACTGAAGCATTGTTTAGGATCATTCTAATTGTTATTATAAGTCCTAATACACATTCCTAGAACATTCTAAGCCTTTAGAATACTCTCTTAAACATTTCACACTTGTTAGAACCTCCGTGGACTCGTGCTACACCCTCTACGTCCCATGGGGACTCAAGCATTGTTTAGGATCATTCTAATGATTCTTATAAGTCCTAATACACCTTCCTAGACCATTCTAAGCCTTTAGAATACTCTCTTAACCATTCGACACTTGTTAGAACCTCCAAGGACTCATGCTACACCCTATACGTCCCTTGGGGACTGAAGCATTGTTTAGGATCATTCTAATGGTTCTTATAAGTCCTAATACACATTCCTAGACCATTCTACGCCTTTTGAATACTTTCTTAACCATTCTACACTTGTTAGAACCTCCAAGGACTCATGCTACACGCTCTACGTCCCATGGGGACTCAAGCATTGTTTAGGATCATTCTAATGGTTCTTATAAGTCCTAATACACCTTCCTAGACCATTCTAAGCCTTTAGAATACTCTCTTAACCATTCGACACTTGTTAGAACCTCCAAGGACTCATGCTACACCCTATACGTCCCTTGGGGACTGAAGCATTGTTTAGGATCATTCTAATGGTTCTTATAAGTCCTAATACACATTCCTAGACCATTCTACGCCTTTAGAATACTCTCTTAACAATTCTACACTTGTTAGAACCTCCAAGGACTCATGCTACACGCTCTACGTCCCATGGGGACTCAAGCATTGTTTAGGATCATTCTAATGGTTCTTATAAGTCCTAATACACATTCCTAGACCATTCTAAGCCTTTAGAATACTCTCTTAACCATTCTACACTTGTTAGAACCTCCAAGAACACATGTTACACCCTCTACGTCCCTTGGGGACTGAAGCATTGTTTAGGATCATTCTAATGGTTATTATAAGACCTAATACACATTCCTAGACCATTCTAAGCCTTTAGAATACTCTCTAAACCGTTCTACACTTTTAGAACCTACCAGGACTCATGCTACACCCTCTACGTCCCTTGGGGACTCAAGCATTGTTTAGGATCATTCTAATGGTTCTTATAAGTCCTAATACACATTCCTAGACCATTCTAAGCCTTTAGAATACTCTCTTAACCGTTCTACACTTGTTAGAATCTCCAAGGACTCATGCTACACCCTCTACGTCCCTTGGGGACTCAAGCATTGTTTAGGATCATTCTAATGGTTCTTATATGTCCTAATACACATTCCTAGACCATTCTAAGCCTTTACAAAACTCTCTTAACCGTTCACACTTGTTAGAACCTCGAAGGACTCATGCTACACCCTCTACGTCCCTTGGGGACTGAAGCATTGTTTAGGATCATTCTAATGGTTCTTATAAGTCCTAATACACATTCCTAGACCATTCTAAGCCTTTAGAATACTCTCTTAACCGTTCTACACTTGTTAAAACCTCCATGGACTCATGCTACACCCTCTACGTCCCATGGGGACTGAAGCATTGTTTAGGATCATTCTAATCGTTCTTATAAGTCCTAATACACATTCCTAGACCAATCTAAGCCTTTAGAATACTCTCTTAACCGTTCTACACTTGTTAGAACCTCCAAGGACTCATGCTACACGCTCTACGTCCCATGGGGACTCAAGCATTGTTTAGGATCATTCTAATGGTTCTTATAAGTCCTAATACACATTCCTAGACCATTCTAAGCCTTTAGAATACTCTCTTAACCATTCTACACTTGTTAGAACCTCCAAGAACACATGTTACACCCTCTACGTCCCTTGGGGACTGAAGCATTGTTTAGGATCATTCTAATGGTTATTATAAGACCTAATACACATTCCTAGACCATTCTAAGCCTTTAGAATACTCTCTAAACCGTTCTACACTTTTAGAACCTACCAGGACTCATGCTACACCCTCTACGTCCCTTGGGGACTCAAGCATTGTTTATGATCATTCTAATGGTTATTATAAGTCCTAATACACATTCCTAGACCATTCTAAGCCTTTAGAATACTCTCTTAACCGTTCTACACTTGTTAGAATCTCCAAGGACTCATGCTACACCCTCTACGTCCCTTGGGGACTCAAGCATTGTTTAGGATCATTCTAATGGTTCTTATATGTCCTAATACACATTCCTAGACCATTCTAAGCCTTTACAAAACTCTCTTAACCGTTCACACTTGTTAGAACCTCGAAGGACTCATGCTACACCCTCTACGTCCCTTGGGGACTGAAGCATTGTTTAGGATCATTCTAATGGTTCTTATAAGTCCTAATACACATTCCTAGACCATTCTAAGCCTTTAGAATACTCTCTTAACCGTTCTACACTTGTTAAAACCTCCAAGGACTCATGCTACACCCTATATGTCCCTTGGGGACTGAAGCATTGTTTAGGATCATTCTAATGGTTCTTATAAGTCCTAATACACATTCCTAGACCATTCTACGCCTTTCGAATACTTTCTTAACCATTCTACACTTGTTAGAACCTCCAAGGACTCATGCTACACGCTCTACGTCCCATGGGGACTCAAGCATTGTTTAGGATCATTCTAATGGTTCTTATAAGTCCTAATACACCTTCCTAGACCATTCTAAGCCTTTAGAATACTCTCTTAACCATTCGACACTTGTTAGAACCTCCAAGGACTCATGCTACACCCTATACGTCCCTTGGGGACTGAAGCATTGTTTAGGATCATTCTAATGGTTCTTATAAGTCCTAATACACATTCCTAGACCATTCTACGCCTTTAGAATACTCTCTTAACAATTCTACACTTGTTAGAACCTCCAAGGACTCATGCTACACGCTCTACGTCCCATGGGGACTCAAGCATTGTTTAGGATCATTCTAATGGTTCTTATAAGTCCTAATACACATTCCTAGACCATTCTAAGCCTTTAGAATACTCTCTTAACCATTCTACACTTGTTAGAACCTCCAAGAACACATGTTACACCCTCTACGTCCCTTGGGGACTGAAGCATTGTTTAGGATCATTCTAATGGTTATTATAAGACCTAATACACATTCCTAGACCATTCTAAGCCTTTAGAATACTCTCTAAACCGTTCTACACTTTTAGAACCTACCAGGACTCATGCTACACCCTCTACGTCCCATGGGGACTCAAGCATTGTTTAGGATCATTCTAATGGTTCTTATAAGTCCTAATACACATTCCTAGACCATTCTAAGCCTTTAGAATACTCTCTTAACCGTTCTACACTTGTTAGAATCTCCAAGGACTCATGCTACACCCTCTACGTCCCTTGGGGACTCAAGCATTGTTTAGGATCATTCTAATGGTTCTTATATGTCCTAATACATATTCCTAGACCATTCTAAGCCTTTACAAAACTCTCTTAACCGTTCACACTTGTTAGAACCTCGAAGGACTCATGCTACACCCTCTACGTCCCTTGGGGACTGAAGCATTGTTTAGGATCATTCTAATGGTTCTTATAAGTCCTAATACACATTCCTAGACCATTCTAAGCCTTTAGAATACTCTCTTAACCGTTCTACACTTGTTAAAACCTCCATGGACTCATGCTACACCCTCTACGTCCCATGGGGACTGAAGCATTGTTTAGGATCATTCTAATGGTTCTTATAAGTCCTAATACACATTCCTAGACCAATCTAAGCCTTTAGAATACTCTCTTAACCGTTCTACACTTGTTAGAACCTCCAAGGACTCATGCTACACGCTCTACGTCCCATGGGGACTCAAGCATTGTTTAGGATCATTCTAATGGTTCTTATAAGTCCTAATACACATTCCTAGACCATTCTAAGCCTTTAGAATACTCTCTTAACCATTCTACACTTGTTAGAACCTCCAAGAACACATGTTACACCCTCTACGTCCCTTGGGGACTGAAGCATTGTTTAGGATCATTCTAATGGTTGTTATAAGACCTAATACACATTCCTAGACCATTCTAAGCCTTTAGAATACTCTCTAAACCGTTCTACACTTTTAGAACCTACCAGGACTCATGCTACACCCTCTACGTCCCTTGGGGACTCAAGCATTGTTTATGATCATTCTAATGGTTATTATAAGTCCTAATACACATTCCTAGACCATTCTAAGCCTTTAGAATACTCTCTTAACAATTCTACACTTGTTAGAACCTCCAAGGACTCATGCTACACCCTCTACGTCCCTTGGGGACTCAAGCATTGTTTAGGATCATTCTAATGGTTCTTATATGTCCTAATACATATTCCTAGACCATTCTAAGCCTTTACAAAACTCTCTTAACCGTTCACACTTGTTAGAACCTCGAAGGACTCATGCTACACCCTCTACGTCCCTTGGGGACTGAAGCATTGTTTAGGATCATTCTAATGGTTCTTATAAGTCCTAATACACATTCCTAGACCATTCTAAGCCTTTAGAATACTCTCTTAACCGTTCTACACTTGTTAAAACCTCCATGGACTCATGCTACACCCTCTACGTCCCTTGGGGACTCAAGCATTGTTTATGATCATTCTAATGGTTATTATAAGTCCTAATACACATTCCTAGACCATTCTAAGCCTTTAGAATACTCTCTTAACCGTTCTACACTTGTTAAAACCTCCATGGACTCATGCTACACCCTCTACGTCCCATGGGGACTGAAGCATTGTTTAGGATCATTCTAATGGTTCTTATAAGTCCTAATACACATTCCTAGACCAATCTAAGCCTTTAGAATACTCTCTTAACCGTTCTACACTTGTTAGAACCTCCAAGGACTCATGCTACACGCTCTACGTCCCATGGGGACTCAAGCATTGTTTAGGATCATTCTAATGGTTCTTATAAGTCCTAATACACATTCCTAGACCATTCTAAGCCTTTAGAATACTCTCTTAACCATTCTACACTTGTTAGAACCTCCAAGAACACATGTTACACCCTCTACGTCCCTTGGGGACTGAAGCATTGTTTAGGATCATTCTAATGGTTGTTATAAGACCTAATACACATTCCTAGACCATTCTAAGCCTTTAGAATACTCTCTAAACCGTTCTACACTTTTAGAACCTACCAGGACTCATGCTACACCCTCTACGTCCCTTGGGGACTCAAGCATTGTTTATGATCATTCTAATGGTTATTATAAGTCCTAATACACTTTCCTAGACCATTCTAAGCCTTTAGAATACTCTCTTAACCGTTCTACACTTGTTAAAATCTCCAAGGACTCATGCTACACCCTCTACGTCCCTTGGGGACTCAAGCATTGTGTAGGATCATTCTAATGGTTCTTATATGTCCCAATACACATTCCTAGACCATTCTAAGCCTTTACAAAACTCTCTTAACCGTTCACACTTGTTAGAACCTCGAAGGACTCATGCTACACCCTCTACGTCCCTTGGGGACTCAAGCATTGTTTAGGATCATTCTAATGGTTCTTATAAGTCCTAATACACATTCCTAGACCATTCTAAGCCTTTAGAATACTCTCTTAACCGTTCTACACTTGTTAAAACCTCCATGGACTCATGCTACACCCTCTACGTCCCATGGGGACTCAAGCATTGTTTAGGATCATTCTAATGGTTCTTATAAGTCCTAATACACCTTCCTAGACCATTCTAAGCCTTTAGAATACTCTCTTAACCATTCGACACTTGTTAGAACCTCCAAGGACTCATGCTACACCCTATACGTCCCTTGGGGACTGAAGCATTGTTTAGGATCATTCTAATGGTTCTTATAAGTCCTAATACACATTCCTAGACCATTCTACGCCTTTAGAATACTCTCTTAACAATTCTACACTTGTTAGAACCTCCAAGGACTCATGCTACACGCTCTACGTCCCATGGGGACTCAAGCATTGTATAGGATCATTCTAATGGTTCTTATAAGTCCTAATACACATTCCTAGACCATTCTAACCCTTTAGAATACTCTCTTAACCATTCTACACTTGTTAGAACCTCCAAGAACACATGTTACACCCTCTACGTCCCTTGGGGACTGAAGCATTGTTTAGGATCATTCTAATGGTTATTATAAGACCTAATACACATTCCTCGACCATTCTAAGCCTTTAGAATACTCTCTAAACCGTTCTACACTTTTAGAACCTACCAGGACTCATGCTACACCCTCTACGTCCCTTGGGGACTCAAGTATTGTTTAGGATCATTCTAATGGTTCTTATAAGTCCTAATACACATTCCTAGACCATTCTAAGCCTTTAGAATACTCTCTTAACCGTTCTACACTTGTTAGAATCTCCAAGGACTCATGCTACACCCTCTACGTCCCTTGGGGACTCAAGCATTGTTTAGGATCATTCTAATGGTTCTTATATGTCCTAATACACATTCCTAGACCATTCTAAGCCTTTACAAAACTCTCTTAACCGTTCACACTTGTTAGAACCTCGAAGGACTCATGCTACACCCTCTACGTCCCTTGGGGACTGAAGCATTGTTTAGGATCATTCTAATGGTTCTTATAAGTCCTAATACACATTCCTAGACCATTCTAAGCCTTTAGAATACTCTCTTAACCGTTCTACACTTGTTAAAACCTCCATGGACTCATGCTACACCCTCTACGTCCCATGGGGACTGAAGCATTGTTTAGGATCATTCTAATGGTTCTTATAATTCCTAATACACATTCCTAGACCAATCTAAGCCTTTAGAAAACTCTCTTAACCGTTCTACACTTGTTAGAACCTCCAAGGACTCATGCTACACCCTCTACGTCCCATGGGAACTCAAGCATTGTTTAGGATCATTCTAATGGTTATTATAAGTCCTAATACACATTCCTAGACCACTCTAAGCCTTTAGAATACTCTCTAAACCGTTCTATACTTTTAGAACCTACAAGGACTCATGCTACACCCTCTACGTCCCTTGGGGACTCAAGCATTGTTTAGGATCATTCTAATGGTTCTTATAAGTCCTAATACACATTCCTAGACCATTCTATGCCTTTACAAAACTCTCTTAACCGTTCACACTTGTTAGAACCTCGAAGGACTCATGCTACACCCTCTACGTCCCTTGGGGACTGATGTTATGTTTAGGATCATTCTAATGGTTCTTATAAGTCCTAATACACATTCTTAGACCATTCTAAACCTTTAGAATACTCTCTTAATCGTTCTACACTTGTTATAACCTCTAAGGACTCATGCTACACCCTCTACGTCCCATGGGGACTCAAGCATTGTTTAGGATCATTCTAATGGTTCTTATAAGTCCTAATACACATTCCTAGACCATTCTAAGCCTTTAGAATACTCTCTTAACAATTCTACACTTGTTAGAACCTCCAAGGACTCATGCTACACCCTTTACGTCCCTTGGGGACTGAAGCATTGTTTAAGATCATTCTAATTGTTATTATAAGTCCTAATACACATTCCTAGAACATTCTAAGCCTTTAGAATACTCTCTTAAACATTTCACACTTGTTAGAACCTCCGTGGACTCGTGCTACACCCTCTACGTCCCATGGGGACTCAAGCATTGTTTAGGATCATTCTAATGGTTCTTATAAGTCCTAATACACCTTCCTAGACCATTCTAAGCCTTTAGAATACTCTCTTAACCGTTCTACACTTGTTAAAACCTCCATGGACTCATGCTACACCCTCTACGTCCCATGGGGACTCAAGCATTGTTTAGGATCATTCTAATGGTTCTTATAAGTCCTAATACACCTTCCTAGACCATTCTAAGCCTTTAGAATACTCTCTTAACCATTCGACACTTGTTAGAACCTCCAAGGACTCATGCTACACCCTATACGTCCCTTGGGGACTGAAGCATTGTTTAGGATCATTCTAATGGTTCTTATAAGTCCTAATACACATTCCTAGACCATTCTACGCCTTTAGAATACTCTCTTAACCATTCTACACTTGTTAGAACCTCCAAGGACTCATGCTACACGCTCTACGTCCCATGGGGACTCAAGCATTGTTTAGGATCATTCTAATGGTTCTTATAAGTCCTAATACACATTCCTAGACCATTCTAAGCCTTTAGAATACTCTCTTAACCATTCTACACTTGTTAGAACCTCCAAGAACACATGTTACACCCTCTACGTCCCTTGGGGACTGAAGCATTGTTTAGGATCATTCTAATGGTTATTATAAGACCTAATACACATTCCTCGACCATTCTAAGCCTTTAGAATACTCTCTAAACCGTTCTACACTTTTAGAACCTACCAGGACTCATGCTACACCCTCTACGTCCCTTGGGGACTCAAGCATTGTTTAGGATTATTCTAATGGTTCTTATAAGTCCTAATACACATTCCTAGACCATTCTAAGCCTTTAGAATACTCTCTTAACCGTTCTACACTTGTTAGAATCTCCAAGAACTCATGCTACACCCTCTACGTCCCATGGGAACTCAAGCATTGTTTAGGATCATTCTAATGGTTCTTATATGTCCTAATACACATTCCTAGACCATTCTAAGCCTTTACAAAACTCTCTAAACCGTTCTATACTTTTAGAACCTACAAGGACTCATGCTACACCCTCTACGTCCCTTGGGGACTCAAGCATTGTTTAGGATCATTCTAATGGTTCTTATAAGTCCTAATACACATTCCTAGACCATTCTATGCCTTTACAAAACTCTCTTAACCGTTCACACTTGTTAGAACCTCGAAGGACTCATGCTACACCCTCTACGTCCCTTGGGGACTGATGTTATGTTTAGGATCATTCTAATGGTTCTTATAAGTCCTAATACACATTCTTAGACCATTCTAAACCTTTAGAATACTCTCTTAATCGTTCTACACTTGTTATAACCTCTAAGGACTCATGCTACACCCTCTACGTCCCATGGGGACTCAAGCATTGTTTAGGATCATTCTAATGGTTCTTATAAGTCCTAATACACATTCCTAGACCATTCTAAGCCTTTAGAATACTCTCTTAACAATTCTACACTTGTTAGAACCTCCAAGGACTCATGCTACACCCTTTACGTCCCTTGGGGACTGAAGCATTGTTTAAGATCATTCTAATTGTTATTATAAGTCCTAATACACATTCCTAGAACATTCTAAGCCTTTAGAATACTCTCTTAAACATTTCACACTTGTTAGAACCTCCGTGGACTCGTGCTACACCCTCTACGTCCCATGGGGACTCAAGCATTGTTTAGGATCATTCTAATGGTTCTTATAAGTCCTAATACACCTTCCTAGACCATTCTAAGCCTTTAGAATACTCTCTTAACCGTTCTACACTTGTTAAAACCTCCATGGACTCATGCTACACCCTCTACGTCCCATGGGGACTCAAGCATTGTTTAGGATCATTCTAATGGTTCTTATAAGTCCTAATACACCTTCCTAGACCATTCTAAGCCTTTAGAATACTCTCTTAACCATTCGACACTTGTTAGAACCTCCAAGGACTCATGCTACACCCTATACGTCCCTTGGGGACTGAAGCATTGTTTAGGATCATTCTAATGGTTCTTATAAGTCCTAATACACATTCCTAGACCATTCTACGCCTTTAGAATACTCTCTTAACCATTCTACACTTGTTAGAACCTCCAAGGACTCATGCTACACGCTCTACGTCCCTTGGGGACTGAAGCATTGTTTAGGATCATTCTAATGGTTATTATAAGACCTAATACACATTCCTCGACCATTCTAAGCCTTTAGAATACTCTCTTAACCATTCTACACTTGTTAGAACCTCCAAGAACACATGTTACACCCTCTACGTCCCTTGGGGACTGAAGCATTGTTTAGGATCATTCTAATGGTTATTATAAGACCTAATACACATTCCTCGACCATTCTAAGCCTTTAGAATACTCTCTAAACCGTTCTACACTTTTAGAACCTACCAGGACTCATGCTACACCCTCTACGTCCCTTGGGGACTCAAGCATTGTTTAGGATTATTCTAATGGTTCTTATAAGTCCTAATACACATTCCTAGACCATTCTAAGCCTTTAGAATACTCTCTTAACCGTTCTACACTTGTTAGAATCTCCAAGAACTCATGCTACACCCTCTACGTCCCTTGGGGACTCAAGCATTGTTTAGGATCATTCTAATGGTTCTTATATGTCCTAATACACATTCCTAGACCATTCTAAGCCTTTACAAAACTCTCTTAACCGTTCACACTTGTTAGAACCTCGAAGGACTCATGCTACACCCTCTACGTCCCTTGGGGACTGAAGCATTGTTTAGGATCATTCTAATGGTTCTTATAAGTCCTAATACACATTCCTAGACCATTCTAAGCCTTTAGAATACTCTCTTAACCGTTCTACACTTGTTAAAACCTCCATGGACTCATGCTACACCCTCTACGTCCCTTGGGGACTGAAGCATTGTTTAGGATCATTCTAATGGTTATTATAAGACCTAATACACATTCCTCGACCATTCTAAGCCTTTAGAATACTCTCTTAACCGTTCTACACTTGTTAGAACCTCCATGGACTCATGCTACACCCTCTACGTCCCTTGGGGACTCAAGCATTGTTTAGGATCATTCTAATGGTTCTTATAAGTCCTAATACACATTCCTAGACCATTCTAAGCCTTTAGAATACTCTCTTAACCGTTCACACTTGTTAGAACCTCGAAGGACTCTTGCTACACCCTCTACGTCCCTTGGGGACTGATGTTATGTTTAGGATCATTCTAATGGTTCTTATAAGTCCTAATACACATTCCTAGACCATTCTAAACCTTTAGAATACTCTCTTAATCGTTCTACACTTGTTATAACCTCTAAGGACTCATGCTACACCCTCTACGTCCCATGGGGACTCAAGCATTGTTTAGGATCATTCTAATGGTTCTTATAAGTCCTAATACACATTCCTAGACCATTCTAAGCCTTTAGAATACTCTCTTAACAATTCTACACTTGTTAGAACCTCCAAGGACTCATGCTACACCCTTTACGTCCCTTGGGGACTGAAGCATTGTTTAGGATCATTCTAATTGTTATTATAAGTCCTAATACACATTCCTAGAACATTCTAAGCCTTTAGAATACTCTCTTAAACATTTCACACTTGTTAGAACCTCCGTGGACTCGTGCTACACCCTCTACGTCCCATGGGGACTCAAGCATTGTTTAGGATCATTCTAATGGTTCTTATATGTCCTAATACACCTTCCTAGACCATTCTAAGCCTTTAGAATACTCTCTTAACCATTCGACACTTGTTAGAACCTCCAAGGACTCATGCTACACCCTATACGTCCCTTGGGGACTGAAGCATTGTTTAGGATCATTCTAATGGTTCTTATAAGTCCTAATACACATTCCTAGACCATTCTACGCCTTTAGAATACTCTCTTAACCATTCTACACTTGTTAGAACCTCCAAGGACTCATGCTACACGCTCTACGTCCCATGGGGACTCAAGCATTGTTTAGGATCATTCTAATGGTTCTTATAAGTCCTAATACACATTCCTAGACCATTCTAAGCCTTTAGAATACTCTCTTAACCATTCTACACTTGTTAGAACCTCCAAGAACACATGTTACGCCCTCTACGTCCCTTGGGGACTGAAGCATTGTTTAGGATCATTCTAATGGTTATTATAAGACCTAATACACATTCCTAGACCATTCTAAGCCTTTAGAATACTCTCTAAACCGTTCTACACTTTTAGAACCTACCAGGACTCATGCTACACCCTCTACGTCCCTTGGGGACTCAAGCATTGTTTAGGATCATTCTAATGGTTATTATAAGTCCTAATACACATTCCTAGACCATTCTAAGCCTTTAGAATACTCTCTTAACCGTTCTACACTTGTTAGAATCTCCAAGGACTCATGCTACACCCTCTACGTCCCTTGGGGACTCAAGCATTGTTTAGGATCATTCTAATGGTTCTTATATGTCCTAATACACATTCCTAGACCATTCTAAGCCTTTACAAAACTCTCTTAACCGTTCACACTTGTTAGAACCTCGAAGGACTCATGCTACACCCTCTACGTCCCTTGGGGACTGAAGCATTGTTTAGGATCATTCTAATGGTTCTTATAAGTCCTAATACACATTCCTAGACCATTCTAAGCCTTTAGAATACTCTCTTAACCATTCTACACTTGTTAGAACCTCCAAGAACACATGTTACACCCTCTACGTCCGTTGGGGACTGAAGCATTGTTTAGGATCATTCTAATGGTTATTATAAGACCTAATACACATTCCTAGACCATTCTAAGCCTTTAGAATACTCTCTAAACCGTTCTACACTTTTAGAACCTACCAGGACTCATGCTACACCCTCTACGTCCCTTGGGGACTCAAGCATTGTTTAGGATCATTCTAATGGTTCTTATAAGTCCTAATACACATTCCTAGACCATTCTAAGCCTTTAGAATACTCTCTTAACCGTTCACACTTGTTAGAACCTCGAAGGACTCATGCTACACCCTCTACGTCCCTTGGGGACTGATGTTATGTTTAGGATCATTCTAATGGTTCTTATAAGTCCTAATACACATTCCTAGACCATTCTAAACCTTTAGAATACTCTCTTAATCGTTCTACACTTGTTATAACCTCTAAGGACTCATGCTACACCCTCTACGTCCCATGGGGACTCAAGCATTGTTTAGGATCATTCTAATGGTTCTTATAAGTCCTAATACACATTCCTAGACCATTCTAAGCCTTTAGAATACTCTCTTAACCGTTCACACTTGTTAGAACCTCGAAGGACTCATGCTACACCCTCTACGTCCCTTGGGGACTGATGTTATGTTTAGGATCATTCTAATGGTTCTTATAAGTCCTAATACACATTCCTAGACCATTCTAAACCTTTAGAATACTCTCTTAATCGTTCTACACTTGTTATAACCTCTAAGGACTCATGCTACACCCTCTACGTCCCATGGGGACTCAAGCATTGTTTAGGATCATTCTAATGGTTCTTATAAGTCCTAATACACATTCCTAGACCATTCTAAGCCTTTAGAATACTCTCTTAACAATTCTACACTTGTTAGAACCTCCAAGGACTCATGCTACACCCTATACGTCCCTTGGGGACTAAAGCATTGTTTAGGATCATTCTAATGGTTCTTATAAGTCCTAATACACATTTCTAGACCATTCTACGCCTTTAGAATACTCTCTTAACCATTCTACACTTGTTAGAACCTCCAAGGATTCATGCTACACGCTCTACGTCCCATGGGGACTCAAGCATTGTTTAGGATCATTCTAATGGTTCTTATAAGTCCTAATACACATTCCTAGACCATTCTAAGCCTTTAGAATACTCTCTTAACCATTCTACACTTGTTAGAACCTCCAAGAACACATGTTACACCCTCTACGTCCCTTGGGGACTGAAGCATTGTTTAGGATCATTCTAATGGTTATTATAAGACCTAATACACATTCCTAGACCATTCTAAGCCTTTAGAATACTCTCTAAACCGTTCTACACTTTTAGAACCTACCAGGACTCATGCTACACCCTCTACGTCCCTTGGGGACTCAAGCATTGTTTAGGATCATTGTAATGGTTATTATAATTCCTAATACACATTCCTAGACCATTCTAAGCCTTTAGAATACTCTCTTAACCGTTCTACACTTGTTAGAATCTCCAAGGACTCATGCTACACCCTCTACGTCCCTTGGGGACTCAAGCATTGTTTAGGATCATTCTAATGGTTCTTATATGTCCTAATACACATTCCTAGACCATTCTAAGCCTTTACAAAACTCTCTTAACCGTTCACACTTGTTAGAACCTCGAAGGACTCATGCTACACCCTCTACGTCCCTTGGGGACTGAAGCATTGTTTAGGATCATTCTAATGGTTCTTATAAGTCCTAATACACATTCCTAGACCATTCTAAGCCTTTAGAATACTCTCTTAACCGTTCTACACTTGTTAAAACCTCCATGGACTCATGCTACACCCTCTACGTCCCATGGGGACTCAAGCATTGTTTAGGATCATTCTAATGGTTCTTATAAGTCCTAATACACCTTCCTAGACCATTCTAAGCCTTTAGAATACTCTCTTAACCATTCGACACTTGTTAGAACCTCCAAGGACTCATGCTACACCCTATACGTCCCTTGGGGACTGAAGCATTGTTTAGGATCATTCTAATGGTTCTTATAAGTCCTAATACACATTCCTAGACCATTCTACGCCTTTAGAATACTCTCTTAACCATTCTACACTTGTTAGAACCTCCAAGGACTCATGCTACACGCTCTACGTCCCATGGGGACTCAAGCATTGTTTAGGATCATTCTAATGGTTCTTATAAGTCCTAATACACATTCCTAGACCATTCTAAGCCTTTAGAATACTCTCTTAACCATTCTACACTTGTTAGAACCTCCAAGAACACATGTTACGCCCTCTACGTCCCTTGGGGACTGAAGCATTGTTTAGGATCATTCTAATGGTTATTATAAGACCTAATACACATTCCTAGACCATTCTAAGCCTTTAGAATACTCTCTAAACCGTTCTACACTTTTAGAACCTACCAGGACTCATGCTACACCCTCTACGTCCCTTGGGGACTCAAGCATTGTTTAGGATCATTCTAATGGTTCTTATAAGTCCTAATACACATTCCTAGACCATTCTAAGCCTTTAGAATACTCTCTTAACCGTTCTACACTTGTTAGAATCTCCAAGGACTCATGATACACCCTCTACGTCCCTTGGGGACTCAAGCATTGTTTAGGATCATTCTAATGGTTCTTATATGTCCTAATATACATTCCTAGACCATTCTAAGCCTTTACAAAACTCTCTTAACAGTTCACACTTGTTAGAACCTCGAAGGACTCATGCTACACCCTCTACGTCCCTTGGGGACTGAAGCACTGTTTAGGATCATTCTAATGGTTCTTATAAGTCCTAATACACATTCCTAGACCATTCTAAGCCTTTAGAATACTCTCTTAACCGTTCTACACTTGTTAAAACCTCCATGGACTCATGCTACACCCTCTACGTCCCATGGGGACTGAAGCATTGTTTAGGATCATTCTAATGGTTCTTATAAGTCCTAATACACATTCCTAGACCATTCTAAGCCTTTAGAATACTCTCTTAACCGTTCTACACTTGTTAGAACCTCCAAGGACTCATGCTACACCCTCTACGTCCCATGGGAACTCAAGCATTGTTTAGGATCATTCTAATGGTTATTATAAGTCCTAATAGACATTCCTAGACCACTCTAAGCCTTTAGAATACTCTCTAAACCGTTCTACACTTGGTAGAACCTACAAGGACTCATGCTACACCCTCTACGTCCCTTGGGGACTCAAGCATTGTTTAGGATCATTCTAATGGTTCTTATAAGTCCTAATACACATTCCTAGACCATTCTATGCCTTTACAAAACTCTCTTAACCGTTCACACTTGTTAGAACCTCGAAGGACTCATGCTACACCCTCTACGTCCCTTGGGGACTGATGTATTGTTTAGGATCATTCTAATGGTTCTTATAAGTCCTAATACACATTCCTAGACCATTCTACGCCTTTAGAATACTCTCTTAACCATTCTACACTTGTTAGAACCTCCAAGGACTCATGCTACACGCTCTACGTCCCATGGGGACTCAAGCATTGTTTAGGATCATTCTAATGGTTCTTATAAGTCCTAATACACATTCCTAGACCATTCTAAGCCTTTAGAATACTCTCTTAACCGTTCACACTTGTTAGAACCTCGAAGGACTCATGCTACACCCTCTACGTCCCTTGGGGACTGAAGCATTGTTTAGGATCATTCTAATGGTTCTTATAAGTCCTAATACACATTCCTAGACCATTCTAAGCCTTTAGAATACTCTCTTAACCGTTCTACACTTGTTAAAACCTCCATGGACTCATGCTACACCCTCTACGTCCCTTGGGGACTGAAGCATTGTTTAGGATCATTCTAATGGTTCTTATAAGTCCTAATACACATTCCTAGACCATTCTAAGCCTTTAGAATACTCTCTTAACCGTTCTACACTTGTTAAAACCTCCATGGACTCATGCTACACCCTCTACGTCCCATGGGGACTGAAGCATTGTTTAGGATCATTCTAATGGTTCTTATAAGTCCTAATACACATTCCTAGACCATTCTAAGCCTTTAGAATACTCTCTTAACCATTCTACACTTGTTAGAACCTCCAAGAACACATGTTACACCCTCTACGTCCCTTGGGGACTGAAGCATTGTTTAGGATCATTCTAATGGTTATTATAAGACCTAATACACATTCCTAGACCATTCTAAGCCTTTAGAATACTCTCTAAACCGTTCTACACTTTTAGAACCTACCAGGACTCATGCTACACCCTCTACGTCCCTTGGGGACTCAAGCATTGTTTAGGATCATTCTAATGGTTATTATAAGACCTAATACACATTCCTAGACCATTCTAAGCCTTTAGAATACTCTCTAAACCGTTCTACACTTTTAGAACCTACCAGGACTCATGCTACACCCTCTACGTCCCATGGGGACTCAAGCATTGTTTAGGATCATTCTAATGGTTCTTATAAGTCCTAATACACCTTCCTAGACCATTCTAAGCCTTTAGAATACTCTCTTAACCATTCGACACTTGTTAGAACCTCCAAGGACTCATGCTACACCCTATACGTCCCTTGGGGACTGAAGCATTGTTTAGGATCATTCTAATGGTTCTTATAAGTCCTAATACACATTCCTAGAGCATTCTACGCCTTTAGAATACTCTCTTAACCATTCTACACTTGTTAGAACCTCCAAGGACTCATGCTACACGCTCTACGTCCCATGGGGACTCAAGCATTGTTTAGGATCATTCTAATGGTTCTTATAAGTCCTAATACACATTCCTAGACCATTCTAAGCCTTTAGAATACTCTCTTAACCATTCTACACTTGTTAGAACCTCCAAGAACACATGTTACACCCTCTACGTCCCTTGGGGACTGAAGCATTGTTTAGGATCATTCTAATGGTTATTATAAGACCTAATCCACATTCCTAGACCATTCTAAGCCTTTAGAATACTCTCTAAACCGTTCTACACTTTTAGAACCTACCAGGACTCATGCTACACCCTCTACGTCCCTTGGGGACTCAAGCATTGTTTAGGATCATTCTAATGGTTCTTATAAGTCCTAATACACATTCCTAGACCATTCTAAGCCTTTAGAATACTCTCTTAACCGTTCTACACTTGTTAGAATCTCCAAGGACTCATGCTACACCCTCTACGTCCCTTGGGGACTCAAGCATTGTTTAGGATCATTCTAATGGTTCTTATATGTCCTAATACACATTCCTAGACCATTCTAAGCCTTTAGAATACTCTCTTAACCGTTATACGCTTGTTAGAACCTCCAAGGACTCATGCTACACCCTCTACGTCCCATGGGAACTCAAGCATTGTTTAGGATCATTCTAATGGTTCTTATAAGTCCTAATACACATTCCTAGACCACTCTAAGCCTTTAGAATACTCTCTAAACCGTTCTACACTTGTTAGAACCTACAAGGACTCATGCTACACCCTCTACGTCCCTTGGGGACTCAAGCATTGTTTAGGATCATTCTAATGGTTCTTATATGTCCTAATACACATTCCTAGACCATTCTAAGCCTTTACAAAACTCTCTTAACCGTTCACACTTGTTAGAACCTCGAAGGACTCATGCTACACCCTCTACGTCCCTTGGGGACTGAAGCATTGTTTAGGATCATTCTAATGGTTCTTATAAGTCCTAATACACATTCCTAGACCATTCTAAGCCTTTAAAATACTCTCTTAACCGTTCTACACTTGTTAAAACCTCCATGGACTCATGCTACACCCTCTACGTCCCATGGGGACTGAAGCATTGTTTAGGATCATTCTAATGGTTCTTATAAGTCCTAATACACATTCCTAGACCATTCTAAGCCTTTAGAATACTCTCTTAACCGTTATACACTTGTTAGAACCTCCAAGGACTCATGCTACACCCTCTACGTCCCATGGGAACTCAAGCATTGTTTAGGATCATTCTAATGGTTCTTATAAGTCCTAATACACATTCCTAGACCACTCTAAGCCTTTAGAATACTCTAAACCGTTCTACACTTGTTAGAACCTACAAGGACTCATGCTACACCCTCTACGTCCCTTGGGGACTCAAGCATTGTTTAGGATCATTCTAATGGTTCTTATAAGTCCTAATACACATTCCTAGACCATTCTAAGCCTTTAGAATACTCTCTTAACAATTCTACACTTGTTAGAACCTCCAAGGACTCATGCTACACCCTTTACGTCCCTTGGGGACTGAAGCATTGTTTAGGATCATTCTAATTGTTATTATAAGTCCTAATACACATTCCTAGAACATTCTAAGCCTTTAGAATACTCTCTTAAACATTTCACACTTGTTAGAACCTCCGTGGACTCATGCTACACCCTCTACGTCCCATGGGGACTCAAGCATTGTTTAGGATCATTCTAATGGTTCTTATAAGTCCTAATACACCTTCCTAGACCATTCTAAGCCTTTAGAATACTCTCTTAACCATTCGACACTTGTTAGAACCTCCAAGGACTCATGCTACACCCTCTACGTCCCTTGGGGACTCAAGCATTGTTTAGGATCATTCTAATGGTTCTTATAAGTCCTAATACACATTCCTAGACCATTCTAAGCCTTTAGAATACTCTCTTAACCGTTCTACACTTGTTAGAATCTCCAAGGACTCATGCTACACCCTCTACGTCCCTTGGGGACTCAAGCATTGTTTAGGATCATTCTAATGGTTCTTATATGTCCTAATACACATTCCTAGACCATTCTAAGCCTTTACAAAACTCTCTTAACCGTTCACACTTGTTAGAACCTCGAAGGACTCATGCTACACCCTCTACGTCCCTTGGGGACTGAAGCATTGTTTAGGATCATTCTAATGGTTCTTATAAGTCCTAATACACATTCCTAGACCATTCTAAGCCTTTAAAATACTCTCTTAACCGTTCTACACTTGTTAAAACCTCCATGGACTCATGCTACACCCTCTACGTCCCATGGGGACTGAAGCATTGTTTAGGATCATTCTAATGGTTCTTATAAGTCCTAATACACATTCCTAGACCATTCTAAGCCTTTAGAATACTCTCTTAACCGTTATACACTTGTTAGAACCTCCAAGGACTCATGCTACACCCTCTACGTCCCATGGGAACTCAAGCATTGTTTAGGATCATTCTAATGGTTCTTATAAGTCCTAATACACATTCCTAGACCACTCTAAGCCTTTAGAATACTCTAAACCGTTCTACACTTGTTAGAACCTACAAGGACTCATGCTACACCCTCTACGTCCCTTGGGGACTCAAGCATTGTTTAGGATCATTCTAATGGTTCTTATAAGTCCTAATACACATTCCTAGACCATTCTAAGCCTTTAGAATACTCTCTTAACAATTCTACACTTGTTAGAACCTCCAAGGACTCATGCTACACCCTTTACGTCCCTTGGGGACTGAAGCATTGTTTAGGATCATTCTAATTGTTATTATAAGTCCTAATACACATTCCTAGAACATTCTAAGCCTTTAGAATACTCTCTTAAACATTTCACACTTGTTAGAACCTCCGTGGACTCATGCTACACCCTCTACGTCCCATGGGGACTCAAGCATTGTTTAGGATCATTCTAATGGTTCTTATAAGTCCTAATACACCTTCCTAGACCATTCTAAGCCTTTAGAATACTCTCTTAACCATTCGACACTTGTTAGAACCTCCAAGGACTCATGCTACACCCTATACGTCCCTTGGGGACTGAAGCATTGTTTAGGATCATTCTAATGGTTCTTATAAGTCCTAATACACATTCCTAGACCATTCTACGCCTTTAGAATACTCTCTTAACCATTCTACACTTGTTAGAACCTCCAAGGACTCATGCTACACGCTCTACGTCCCATGGGGACTCAAGCATTGTTTAGGATCATTCTAATGGTTCTTATAAGTCCTAATACACATTCCTAGACCATTCTAAGCCTTTAGAATACTCTCTTAACCATTCTACACTTGTTAGAACCTCCAAGAACACATGTTACACCCTCTACGTCCCTTGGGGACTGAAGCATTGTTTAGGATCATTCTAATGGTTATTATAAGACCTAATCCACATTCCTAGACCATTCTAAGCCTTTAGAATACTCTCTAAACCGTTCTACACTTTTAGAACCTACCAGGACTCATGCTACACCCTCTACGTCCCTTGGGGACTCAAGCATTGTTTAGGATCATTCTAATGGTTCTTATAAGTCCTAATACACATTCCTAGACCATTCTAAGCCTTTAGAATACTCTCTTAACCGTTCTACACTTGTTAGAATCTCCAAGGACTCATGCTACACCCTCTACGTCCCTTGGGGACTCAAGCATTGTTTAGGATCATTCTAATGGTTCTTATATGTCCTAATACACATTCCTAGACCATTCTAAGCCTTTAGAATACTCTCTTAACCGTTATACGCTTGTTAGAACCTCCAAGGACTCATGCTACACCCTCTACGTCCCATGGGAACTCAAGCATTGTTTAGGATCATTCTAATGGTTCTTATAAGTCCTAATACACATTCCTAGACCACTCTAAGCCTTTAGAATACTCTCTAAACCGTTCTACACTTGTTAGAACCTACAAGGACTCATGCTACACCCTCTACGTCCCTTGGGGACTCAAGCATTGTTTAGGATCATTCTAATGGTTCTTATAAGTCCTAATACACATTCCTAGACCATTCTATGCCTTTACAAAACTCTCTTAACCGTTCACACTTGTTAGAACCTCGAAGGACTCATGCTACACCCTCTACGTCCCTTGGGGACTGATGTATTGTTTAGGATCATTCTAATGGTTCTTATAAGTCCTAATACACATTCCTAGACCATTCTAAACCTTTAGAATACTCTCTTAATCGTTCTACACTTGTTATAACCTCTAAGGACTCATGCTACACCCTCTACGTCCCATGGGGACTCAAGCATTGTTTAGGATCATTCTAATGGTTCTTATAAGTCCTAATACACATTCCTAGACCATTCTAAGCCTTTAGAATACTCTCTTAACAATTCTACACTTGTTAGAACCTCCAAGGACTCATGCTACACCCTTTACGTCCCTTGGGGACTGAAGCATTGTTTAGGATCATTCTAATTGTTATTATAAGTCCTAATACACATTCCTAGAACATTCTAAGCCTTTAGAATACTCTCTTAAACATTTCACACTTGTTAGAACCTCCGTGGACTCATGCTACACCCTCTACGTCCCATGGGGACTCAAGCATTGTTTAGGATCATTCTAATGGTTCTTATAAGTCCTAATACACCTTCCTAGACCATTCTAAGCCTTTAGAATACTCTTTTAACCATTCGACACTTGTTAGAACCTCCAAGGACTCATGCTACACCCTATACGTCCCTTGGGGACTGAAGCATTGTTTAGGATCATTCTAATGGTTCTTATAAGTCCTAATACACATTCCTAGACCATTCTAAGCCTTTAGAATACTCTCTTAACCGTTCTACACTTGTTAGAATCTCCAAGGACTCATGCTACACCCTCTACGTCCCTTGGGGACTCAAGCATTGTTTAGGATCATTCTAATGGTTCTTATAAGTCCTAATACACATTCCTAGACCATTCTAAGCCTTTAGAATACTCTCTTAACCGTTCTACACTTGTTAGAATCTCCAAGGACTCATGCTACACCCTCTACGTCCCTTGGGGACTCAAGCATTGTTTAGGATCATTCTAATGGTTCTTATAAGTCCTAATACACATTCCTAGACCATTCTAAGCCTTTAGAATACTCTCTTAACCGTTCTACACTTGTTAGAATCTCCAAGGACTCATGCTACACCCTCTACGTCCCTTGGGGACTCAAGCATTGTTTAGGATCATTCTAATGGTTCTTATATGTCCTAATACAAATTCCTAGACCATTCTAAGCCTTTACAAAACTCTCTTAACCGTTCACACTTGTTAGAACCTCGAAGGACTCATGCTACACCCTCTACGTCCCTTGGGGACTGAAGCATTGTTTAGGATCATTCTAATGGTTCTTATAAGTCCTAATACACATTCCTAGACCATTCTAAGCCTTTAGAATACTCTCTTAACCGTTCTACACTTGTTAGAATCTCCAAGGACTCATGCTACACCCTCTACGTCCCTTGGGGACTCAAGCATTGTTTAGGATCATTCTAATGGTTCTTATATGTCCTAATACACATTCCTAGACCATTCTAAGCCTTTACAAAACTCTCTTAACCGTTCACACTTGTTAGAACCTCGAAGGACTCATGCTACACCCTCTACGTCCCTTGGGGACTGAAGCATTGTTTAGGATCATTCTAATGGTTCTTATAAGTCCTAATACACATTCCTAGACCATTCTAAGCCTTTAGAATACTCTCTTAACCGTTCTACACTTGTTAAAACCTCCATGGACTCATGCTACACCCTCTACGTCCCATGGGGACTGAAGCATTGTTTAGGATCATTCTAATGGTTCTTATAAGTCCTAATACACATTCCTAGACCATTCTAAGCCTTTAGAATACTCTCTTAACCGTTCTACACTTGTTAGAACCTCCAAGGACTCATGCTACACCCTCTACGTCCCATGGGAACTCAAGCATTGTTTAGGATCATTCTAATGGTTCTTATAATTCCTAATACACATTCCTAGACCATTCTAAGCCTTTAGAATACTCTCTTAACCATTCTACACTTGTTAGAACCTCCAAGAACACATGTTACACCCTCTACGTACCTTGGGGACTGAAGCATTGTTTAGGATCATTCTAATGGTTATTATAAGTCCTAATACACATTCCTAGACCACTCTAAGCCTTTAGAATACTCTCTAAACCGTTCTACACTTGTTAGAACCTACAAGGACTCATGCTACACCCTCTACGTCCCTTGGGGACTCAAGCATTGTTTAGGATCATTCTAATGGTTCTTATAAGTCCTAATACACATTCCTAGACCATTCTATGCCTTTACAAAACTCTCTTAACCGTTCACACTTGTTAGAACCTCGAAGGACTCATGCTACACCCTCTACGTCCCTTGGGGACTCAAGCATTGTTTAGGATCATTCTAATGGTTCTTATAAGTCCTAATACACATTCCTAGACCATTCTAAGCCTTTAGAATACTCTCTTAACCGTTCTACACTTGTTAGAATCTCCAAGGACTCATGCTACACCCTCTACGTCCCTTGGGGACTCAAGCATTGTTTAGGATCATTCTAATGGTTCTTATAAGTCCTAATACACATTCCTAGACCATTCTAAGCCTTTAGAATACTCTCTTAACCGTTCTACACTTGTTAGAATCTCCAAGGACTCATGCTACACCCTCTACGTCCCTTGGGGACTCAAGCATTGTTTAGGATCATTCTAATGGTTCTTATAAGTCCTAATACACATTCCTAGACCATTCTAAGCCTTTAGAATACTCTCTTAACCGTTCTACACTTGTTAGAATCTCCAAGGACTCATGCTACACCCTCTACGTCCCTTGGGGACTCAAGCATTGTTTAGGATCATTCTAATGGTTCTTATAAGTCCTAATACACATTCCTAGACCATTCTAAGCCTTTAGAATACTCTCTTAACCGTTCTACACTTGTTAGAATCTCCAAGGACTCATGCTACACCCTCTACGTCCCTTGGGGACTCAAGCATTGTTTAGGATCATTCTAATGGTTCTTATATGTCCTAATACAAATTCCTAGACCATTCTAAGCCTTTACAAAACTCTCTTAACCGTTCACACTTGTTAGAACCTCGAAGGACTCATGCTACACCCTCTACGTCCCTTGGGGACTGAAGCATTGTTTAGGATCATTCTAATGGTTCTTATAAGTCCTAATACACATTCCTAGACCATTCTAAGCCTTTAGAATACTCTCTTAACCGTTCTACACTTGTTAGAATCTCCAAGGACTCATGCTACACCCTCTACGTCCCTTGGGGACTCAAGCATTGTTTAGGATCATTCTAATGGTTCTTATATGTCCTAATACACATTCCTAGACCATTCTAAGCCTTTACAAAACTCTCTTAACCGTTCACACTTGTTAGAACCTCGAAGGACTCATGCTACACCCTCTACGTCCCTTGGGGACTGAAGCATTGTTTAGGATCATTCTAATGGTTCTTATAAGTCCTAATACACATTCCTAGACCATTCTAAGCCTTTAGAATACTCTCTTAACCGTTCTACACTTGTTAAAACCTCCATGGACTCATGCTACACCCTCTACGTCCCATGGGGACTGAAGCATTGTTTAGGATCATTCTAATGGTTCTTATAAGTCCTAATACACATTCCTAGACCATTCTAAGCCTTTAGAATACTCTCTTAACCGTTCTACACTTGTTAGAACCTCCAAGGACTCATGCTACACCCTCTACGTCCCATGGGAACTCAAGCATTGTTTAGGATCATTCTAATGGTTCTTATAATTCCTAATACACATTCCTAGACCATTCTAAGCCTTTAGAATACTCTCTTAACCATTCTACACTTGTTAGAACCTCCAAGAACACATGTTACACCCTCTACGTACCTTGGGGACTGAAGCATTGTTTAGGATCATTCTAATGGTTATTATAAGTCCTAATACACATTCCTAGACCACTCTAAGCCTTTAGAATACTCTCTAAACCGTTCTACACTTGTTAGAACCTACAAGGACTCATGCTACACCCTCTACGTCCCTTGGGGACTCAAGCATTGTTTAGGATCATTCTAATGGTTCTTATAAGTCCTAATACACATTCCTAGACCATTCTATGCCTTTACAAAACTCTCTTAACCGTTCACACTTGTTAGAACCTCGAAGGACTCATGCTACACCCTCTACGTCCCTTGGGGACTGATGTATTGTTTAGGATCATTCTAATGGTTCTTATAAGTCCTAATACACATTCCTAGACCATTCTAAACCTTTAGAATACTCTCTTAATCGTTCTACACTTGTTATAACCTCTAAGGACTCATGCTACACCCTCTACGTCCCATGGGGACTCAAGCATTGTTTAGGATCATTCTAATGGTTCTTATAAGTCCTAATACACATTCCTAGACCATTCTAAGCCTTTAGAATACTCTCTTAACAATTCTACACTTGTTAGAACCTCCAAGGACTCATGCTACACCCTTTACGTCCCTTGGGGACTGAAGCATTGTTTAGGATCATTCTAATTGTTATTATAAGTCCTAATACACATTCCTAGAACATTCTAAGCCTTTAGAATACTCTCTCAAACATTTCACACTTGTTAGAACCTCCGTGGACTCATGCTACACCCTCTACGTCCCATGGGGACTCAAGCATTGTTTAGGATCATTCTAATGGTTCTTATAAGTCCTAATACACCTTCCTAGACCATTCTAAGCCTTTAGAATACTCTTTTAACCATTCGACACTTGTTAGAACCTCCAAGGACTCATGCTACACCCTATACGTCCCTTGGGGACTGAAGCATTGTTTAGGATCATTCTAATGGTTCTTATAAGTCCTAATACACATTCCTAGACCATTCTACGCCTTTAGAATACTCTCTTAACCATTCTACACTTGTTAGAACCTCCAAGGACTCATGCTACACGCTCTACGTCCCATGGGGACTCAAGCATTGTTTAGGATCATTCTAATGGTTCTTATAAGTCCTAATACACATTCCTAGACCATTCTAAGCCTTTAGAATACTCTCTTAACCATTCTACACTTGTTAGAACCTCCAAGAACACATGTTACACCCTCTACGTCCCTAGGGGACTGAAGCATTGTTTAGGATCATTCTAATGGTTATTATAAGACCTAATACACATTCCTAGACCATTCTAAGCCTTTAGAATACTCTCTAAACCGTTCTACACTTTTAGAACCTACCAGGACTCATGCTACACCCTCTACGTCCCTTGGGGACTCAAGCATTGTTTAGGATCATTCTAATGGTTCTTATAAGTCCTAATACACATTCCTAGACCATTCTAAGCCTTTAGAATACTCTCTTAACCGTTCTACACTTGTTAGAATCTCCAAGGACTCATGCTACACCCTCTACGTCCCTTGGGGACTCAAGCATTGTTTAGGATCATTCTAATGGTTCTTATATGTCCTAATACAAATTCCTAGACCATTCTAAGCCTTTACAAAACTCTCTTAACCGTTCACACTTGTTAGAACCTCGAAGGACTCATGCTACACCCTCTACGTCCCTTGGGGACTGAAGCATTGTTTAGGATCATTCTAATGGTTCTTATAAGTCCTAATACACATTCCTAGACCATTCTAAGCCTTTAGAATACTCTCTTAACCGTTCTACACTTGTTAGAATCTCCAAGGACTCATGCTACACCCTCTACGTCCCTTGGGGACTCAAGCATTGTTTAGGATCATTCTAATGGTTCTTATATGTCCTAATACACATTCCTAGACCATTCTAAGCCTTTACAAAACTCTCTTAACCGTTCACACTTGTTAGAACCTCGAAGGACTCATGCTACACCCTCTACGTCCCTTGGGGACTGAAGCATTGTTTAGGATCATTCTAATGGTTCTTATAAGTCCTAATACACATTCCTAGACCATTCTAAGCCTTTAGAATACTCTCTTAACCGTTCTACACTTGTTAAAACCTCCATGGACTCATGCTACACCCTCTACGTCCCATGGGGACTGAAGCATTGTTTAGGATCATTCTAATGGTTCTTATAAGTCCTAATACACATTCCTAGACCATTCTAAGCCTTTAGAATACTCTCTTAACCGTTCTACACTTGTTAGAACCTCCAAGGACTCATGCTACACCCTCTACGTCCCATGGGAACTCAAGCATTGTTTAGGATCATTCTAATGGTTCTTATAATTCTTAATACACATTCCTAGACCATTCTAAGCCTTTAGAATACTCTCTTAACCATTCTACACTTGTTAGAACCTCCAAGAACACATGTTACACCCTCTACGTACCTTGGGGACTGAAGCATTGTTTAGGATCATTCTAATGGTTATTATAAGTCCTAATACACATTCCTAGACCACTCTAAGCCTTTAGAATACTCTCTAAACCGTTCTACACTTGTTAGAACCTACAAGGACTCATGCTACACCCTCTACGTCCCTTGGGGACTCAAGCATTGTTTAGGAACATTCTAATGGTTCTTATAAGTCCTAATACACATTCCTAGACCATTCTATGCCTTTACAAAACTCTCTTAACCGTTCACACTTGTTAGAACCTCGAAGGACTCATGCTACACCCTCTACGTCCCTTGGGGACTGATGTATTGTTTAGGATCATTCTAATGGTTCTTATAAGTCCTAATACACATTCCTAGACCATTCTAAACCTTTAGAATACTCTCTTAATCGTTCTACACTTGTTATAACCTCTAAGGACTCATGCTACACCCTCTACGTCCCATGGGGACTCAAGCATTGTTTAGGATCATTCTAATGGTTCTTATATGTCCTAATACACATTCCTAGACCATTCTAAGCCTTTAGAATACTCTCTTAACAATTCTACACTTGTTAGAACCTCCAAGGACTCATGCTACACCCTTTACGTCCCTTGGGGACTGAAGCATTGTTTAGGATCATTCTAATTGTTATTATAAGTCCTAATACACATTCCTACAACATTCTAAGCCTTTAGAATACTCACTTAAACATTTCACACTTGTTAGAACCTCCGTGGACTCGTGCTACACCCTCTACGTCCCATGGGGACTCAAGCATTGTTTAGGATCATTCTAATGGTTCTTATAAGTCCTAATACACCTTCCTAGACCATTCTAAGCCTTTAGAATACTCTCTTAACCATTCGACACTTGTTAGAACCTCCAAGGACTCATGCTACACCCTATACGTCCCTTGGGGACTGAAGCATTGTTTAGGATCATTCTAATGGTTCTTATAAGTCCTAATACACATTCCTAGACCATTCTACGCCTTTAGAATACTCTCTTAACCATTCTACACTTGTTAGAACCTCCATGGACTCATGTTACACCCTCTACGTCCCATGGGGACTCAAGCATTGTTTAGGATCATTCTAATGGTTCTTATAAGTCCTAATACACATTTCTAGACCATTCTAAGCCTTTAGAATACTCTCTTAACCATTCTACACTTGTTAGAACCTCCAAGGACTCATGCTACACCCTCTACGTCCCTTGGGGACTGAAGCATTGTTTAGGATCATTCTAATGGTTATTATAAGTCCTAATACACATTCCTAGACCATTCTAAGCCTTTAGAATACTCTCTTAACCGTTCTACACTTGTTAGAACCTCCAAGGACTCATGCTACACCCTCTACGTCCCATGGGGACTCAAGCATTGTTTAGGATCATTCTAATGGTTCTTATAAGTCCTAATACACATTCCTAGACCATTCTAAGCCTTTAGAATACTCTCTTAACAATTCTACACTTGTTAGAACCTCCAAGGACTCATGCTACACCCTCTACGACCCATGGGGACTCAAGCATTGTTTAGGATCATTCTAATGGTTCTTATAAGTCCTAATACACATTCCTAGACCATTCTAAGCCTTTAGAATACTCTCTTAACCATTCTACACTTGTTAGAACCTCCAAGGACTCATGCTATGTAACAGACCGATTTTCGTAGCACAAAATAACCAACTTTTATTTATTAAGTTGCAAACATGAGACCAATTTTTTTTTAAAAACATTATTAAGATGTCGTTGATGCACTTAACAATCTTTACTGAAAACCGTGTTGTTACTAATACATATACTAGCTTACTTGAATCTCTAAAAACATTTATCATTGGAAAATGATTTGGTTTCGAACCCAACATAGTTCTTTGTATTACATCAAAAGAACTTATACAGTTCTCACAAGGTTTCATTCTTACACTTCTTCAAATGTAGGGCATAATCTAAAATAAGCTGAATTACATAAATAGTTCATTACTTAGGTAATCCTTGACTCTAAATACTGACACTAAATTTAGGCTGACGGATAACGTGAGGCTACCTAAAATAATAACACTATCCTCCGATCTTCCTGTTGAAGACGACTGGTCGAAGCTTCCCTTTCATCTTGCGCCCTTCCTTCACTCCCGAAGATGACACCATCCATGTCGCTGCTTTCCCATTGTCATTTGACTCCAACTCCACTCAATCTAGAGTGGTGGATTTTTCCTGAGTCTCACTCCTCACCTTTTGTTCATAGCTTCTGTATCCTCGTACAGTGACCTGTCCCAGATGCGGTTCCAAATTAACTCCGCTCAACGTGTGCTCCGGGTCCGGAATCACTATCTG
The DNA here is from genome assembly GCA_037953625.1 of Crotalaria pallida. Lineage (NCBI taxonomy): Eukaryota > Viridiplantae > Streptophyta > Magnoliopsida > Fabales > Fabaceae > Crotalaria > Crotalaria pallida. The sequence goes on along the minus strand of CM075655.1, from coordinate 57,717,367 downwards.
AGTGTAACCAGTCCATACCCAGCCATAGGGGGCAACCATTTCCGTGCCTTTTCCAGGTAGTGATCTCCATACGATGCTCCATCTGTCCGTTGCAATACCGGCAGCACCGATATGCCAACGAGACAGGAGAGAGTAAGCATTCTGAATGACGCATCGTCGACGGTGTGGGTTTATAATAGGCAAGATATCAAGACAATACAAGCATACAACATTACATATTTACAACATAACAATGCAATATAAATACAACACAACATTTAAGTTTATCATCATCATCATCATCATCATTCATTCATTATCTTGCCAAACTTATTTTCACTTCTCAACATGATCATTCTTTCTTCAATCATTGTTTCGAGACTTATCAATTATTTCGGGGATCATTTCTCATACTTGTCTTATGAACCTTACTCAACACTTACAATCATTGCTATACTTTTCTTTTCAAGTCTTATTGGATCACGTCCATCGATGATTGGGGAATTAAAATATCATCGAGGTACTTGTTTCGCAGTTAGCACACACGTCTACATCTCCTCGGTCATCCACCCAACCTAGTCGGAAGTAAACAGGAGTACAGGACCTTTACCATGCGGGCTTGACAGTTGTCTCAACAAATACTCAAAGCCAGGAGAACTGTAGAAAATCCGGTACAGTCTCAAATCAAATCATATAAACAAGGCACACTGTAGAAAATCCAGTATAGTGGCAAAATCACAGAGCCCCGTTCCAGTCCCTCTCACTGTTCAAGATTTGCAATCTAGGGGTGACAGTACTATTCTATTTCCGGGTGTAGAACTTACCACGGCATCGGATCGGCCCATCCTTACCCCTTATGGAATTCGTTCCACCTAGAAAGTACTCAAGGCTTCTTGACGTTTTACCGCCATTGCCTTCCCCTAATGCAATCTCCTCCTGAGTATCCCTGATACCCATGGTATCTTCCTCTCCACTACTTCGCACTCATTGCTCACCGCGTTCGTCAATGTCTCTTAAAAGTTTGAGTTTAGTTATTACCCTAAGGTCGGCTCATCCTTGGTGCATCCCTTCAACGAGTCCCGACCACTAATTTACAACATTACTTTTCTTTTCTTCTCTTAACATAGCACAGAGCTGGGATCGCATCGACATACTTGCATCTCATTTCGTAATCTTTCTCAAAATAACCACACATCTCTTTTTGGAACATCAGCCCTCTGGCTTCACTTTCACAACTGAAGAGCCCAGCTCAACTCATATCACATCTCATTTCAGTAGCATCAACAACAGCGGAGCAAATCTCAACTCATATCACATCTCATTTCAAGTAAACAACAACAACATTACTTTCCTCAGCTCTGGCTCATCAGCCTCATTATCATCAGCTCTGGCTCATCGGCCTCATTATCCTCAGCTCTTGCTCAACGTCATTACGATACTTTCATTCACATCATATCTTATCTCTTATCACATTCTTAGGATTCTCATAATATCTCATATCTTTCCACAATCTTAGCTCTTATCTCTTTTCTCAATGTCTTATCAAAGCTGCCTTATTCAATAAGGACTTAAGCTAAACAGGGTGTTATATCTTTCTCTTCGTGTCTTTTGCTTTCAAGACTTCTTGTGTCATTATTAATACCTCATTCGTCTTCTTTTCAATCATATTTCATCACTTTCACAAAGTTATTCACATCATTTCATTTTCAAGACGTAACAGACGCCCATCAGCATGCTACTCTCATTAATCAACAATTCAAATATCATCATGCATAATTAAACATTTAAACATATAAACATAAGCATGCTATTTCAAATCATCGTCATATAATTCCATCACATACAACATGTGGTCTTTGTCTCCTTCGTATAAGTGGCCACACAACACGGACAATTGCCACTATACTACTGACTCAGAACCACCAAGTTCCGATCTTTGAGATGATCCAGAACGTCCTAATAAATCACCTAAATACCACGGCGTCTTAGGAAAGCTTCTCTCTCACCTCAAGTCCAACAATTAAATGCACACGATCTCCGCGGATCCTTGTCGCTGCCAGCTGCTCCAATCCCCCGTCTTTACCATTCCTCGTATTAGACAGAGCACGTTTATGTTATTAACTTATATCAAGAAAGTCGCCTCTTACTCAAACGTAATTCATTTCTCGTCGGAAGACTTAAAGCATAATTGTTTTCTCAAAACAACTCTAATATTTCCTAGTACTTTAAGTACCTCAAAACCATTCGAAAGTATCCAATAAAGTAATTTTAACTAATTGATTTGGTTGCTGGTCCGTCTTGGACAGCACCTTAATCATATTTGAAAACACCGAAAAATTCACTGTTTTAAATCTGTCTTTTTCCCAAGTCAAATACCGCTTGAAAACCATACTTCAAATCACAGGAACACACTTTTAAAGTTAAGAAACAACTTTAAACAATTCTGGACAGCAAAGAATTGTTTTGCAAATTCACTTTAATAAAATCTGAAAACACCATAAAAGGACTTTTTACTGTAAGTAATTCTTTAGCTCAAAACAATCACTTTCACACTTTAAAAATTCAAGCATTTCGTCATGAAACAAATCTTGGACAGCCACCAAGCACAATCCAACAATCCCAAATAAATCAAATCGAATTATCTTAAAATCAATTAATTTCAAAACTAATTACGTACTCAAATATTTTCCAAACATACACAAACAACAAACAATACTTTGATAAGTCAATTCATATGAATCATATACTTCTTAAATATCAATTAGCATTTAACAAAATAAAGTCCTACCCTATTTAATTAATCTTGGCCGAATAGAGTAAGAAAATATTCTAAGAATCACAAACCAAAATACTTAACATCAACACATGAAACACACTCATTATCACATGTCATTTCATGAAAAAGATTCTTAAACCTAGTTAGACATGCATTGGCCGAATGTATGCACAAGTCAAAGCAAAGATTTGTTTAATATCAAAGACATAAAATCATGAAATTATTTATTCCTTTTTAATTCAAAAACAGTGGGTTCAACTTGGAAAATTATCAAACTTTAATTTATTTCCTTAACTTAAATCAACATATTAATTCAAATACCACATCAAAGTCTTATTTTTCAATCTTAACAACTTCATGCATGCATTTAAAGTCCTTAGATTAAACAAATATTAACATGCATGTGCTTTATATGATGATCAAAGCATGATTTCTCATTTCTTTTAGGTTTGGCCGAATCATCATATCAAAGACAAGATTTTTGTTTCATTTTACAACATGCAAAGATCAAGTTCCATGCTTTATCATAGATCAAGTTTAAATCATCTCATGCACATAAAGATCAAGGCAAACAAACAAGTTTAAGCATAAACTCTAGTCAAAACCGTGACAAAGAAGATCACAAGTGAAAGATCTAAACTTTCTAACACAAATACCCTTGATCAACACTTAAAAATAACATGCATGTAATTTAAACTCCAAGATCACATCAAAACAAACACATGCAACCATAGATCTTTAAGTTCAAGTGTAGACTTTACTAGATCTTTAACATGCAAAGAGTAAAATATATAGATCAAGCCCTTTCTAAGTCAAAAATCATTTTTAAAACTTGCTTCCTTGATTATTTCTTTAAAACCGTGGAGATCATCAAGAAAAATCCAATCTTTTCACTCCAATAGAACATGCAAGACTCAAGTCTTAAGCTTTGTCATAAATCAAGTGTAGATCATCACATGCATGCACTTAAATCAAGGTCTTGATGATCACAAAATATGCAAGGATCAAAATAATCATAGATCAAAATAAACACTTTCAACTTATTTTTCAAAGAAACATAAAAATAACTTTTCAAGATCAAACATCAACATGCATGTACTTAGATCTTACACATCAAGTCATAAAATTAACATAAAAATACGAATCAAAGATCAAAAACCATTTCAAGTAAAAAGGGACCAAAACCGTGAGCATCATCAAGTTGATGCATGTTCATTTCTTTGATTTCACTCTTAGATCCAAATAGAAATAGGTGTAGAAAATCATGGGAAGAAAGAAAATACACATGCAAAAGAAAAGAGAATCACAAAGCCTAAAAGAAAATCCTAACCAACACAACTCTTCAAGATTTCGAATCACCCACCTAAAGAGAAGGTCTTCTAGTCTTCAAATCACTTGGATCTTCAAAGAAAAACCTTGATCAAGTATGGACTCCTCTTCTTCTTCCTCTCTTCCTCACGACTCCACTCTCTCTCTCTCTCTAGTTCTAAGAGTTTGATGAAGCTTTTAGATTGTGTTTGGTGTGAAATGAAGAGGAAGGAGTGAAATGGTGCCAAAATAACTAAGCCAAGCCCTATATATAGGCAACTCGTGATTTCTCTCTTTTGCCCCCAATTAAATTTCGGTCCATGTGTTAAGGTGGAGGGCAATTTTGGCAATTGAGAAGTTTGCATGGGTGAATCTTATCAAGGAGACATCAAGGAGTAATTTAAGGCATTAGGTCTTATCACACATCATTCTTATTTTCTACATCACATCTCCTAATTTATTTTCCATGGATTAAATTTTTCTTTTAATTTTCTTAACCTAGAAGAAGATAAACTTCCTACTCTCCCATCATGCATGCTTGCCACCTATACCCACTTATATACAATTTTAAATTTTCATTTTTCTAATCACACACACCATACAAATATTAAAATGCCATGCCACCTTGATGAAAAATAATAAGATGCAAAGAATTCACACATCACACAATTATTCACATACACATCATATCAAGTACTCATTTTATTTTAAATTCACTTTTACTAAAACAATTAACTGCACTATTTGGCTACATTTACAGACCCCATTTCATTTTCTAAAATCATATTTTCATATATAAAAGAGATCCTCAAAAGGAAAAGTTCATTTGACGTCTTTAACTATTTTTACTAATTTAAATACTCAAAATTCATTTAAAATGCACTCGGGAAATAAATTTTCGTAAATCAACCCAGGGAATTTTAAAAGTTAAATTTTTGAAATCTACATTTAAAGACAATCGTTTCATATAAAGATCATAATTTTTCGGAGTTACGGTTAAAAAGATATGAATTTTCAAAGTTATCAAATCTATTAGAGTTCACAAAGAATTTCACTTCTTCAAGAAATCTCAAATAATAAAACCATCTAATTTGAGTTCATGAAAATATTCATTTTCACACAAATACATCTATCGTTGATAAAACATATTTCAAAAATTCATTTAAAACAGACGAGGAATTTGCGGGTCGTCACATGCTACACCCTCTACGTCCCTTGGGGACTCAAGCATTGTTTAGGATCATTCTAATGGTTCTTATAAGTCCTAATACACATTCCTAGACCATTCTATGCCTTTACAAAACTCTCTTAACCGTTCACACTTGTTAGAACCTCGAAGGACTCATGCTACACCCTCTACGTCCCTTAGGGACTGAAGCATTGTTTAGGATCATTCTAATGGTTCTTATAAGTCCTAATACACATTCCTAGACCATTCTAAGCCTTTAGAATACTCTCTTAACCGTTCTACACTTTTTAAAACCTTCATGGACTCATGCTACACCCTCTACGTCCCATTGGGACTGAAGCATTGTTTAGGATCATTCTAATGGTTCTTATAAGTCCTAATACACATTCCTAGACCATTCTAAGCCTTTAGAATACTCTCTTAACCGTTCTACACTTGTTAGAACCTCCAAGGACTCATGCTACACCCTCTACGTCCCATGGGGACTGAAGCATTGTTTAGGATCATTCTAATGGTTCTTATAAGTCCTAATACACATTCCTAGACCATTCTAAGCCTTTAGAATACTCTCTTAACCATTCTACACTTGTTAGAACCTCCAAGGACTCATGCTACACCCTCTACGTCCCTTGGGGACTGAAGCATTGTTTAGGATCATTCTCATGGTTATTATAAGTCCTAATACACATTCCTAGACCATTCTAAGCCTTTAGAATACTCTCTTAACCGTTCTACACTTGTTAGAACCTACAAGGACTCATGCTACACCCTCTACGTCCCTTGGGGACTCAAGCATTGTTTAGGATCATTCTAATGGTTCTTATAAGTCCTAATACACATTCCTAGACCATTCTATGCCTTTACAAAACTCTCTTAACCGTTCACACTTGTTAGAACCTCGAAGGACTCATGCTACACCCTCTACGTCCCTTGGGGACTCAAGCATTGTTTAGGATCATTCTAATGGTTCTTATAAGTCCTAATACACATTCCTAGACCATTCTAAGCCTTTAGAATACTCTCTTAACCGTTCTACACTTGTTAGAACCTCCAAGGACTCGTGCTACACCCTCTACGTCCCATGGGGACTCAAGCATTGTTTAGGATCATTCTAATGGTTCTTATAAGTCCTAATACACATTCCTAGACCATTCTATGCCTTTACAAAACTCTCTTAACCGTTCACACTTGTTAGAACCTCGAAGGACTCATGCTACACCCTCTACGTCCCTTGGGGACTCAAGCATTGTTTAGGATCATTCTAATGGTTCTTATAAGTCCTAATACACATTCCTAGACCATTCTAAGCCTTTAGAATACTCTCTTAACCGTTCTACACTTGTTATAACCTCCAAGGACTCATGCTACACCCTCTACGTCCCATGGGGACTCAAGCATTGTTTAGGATCATTCTAATGGTTCTTATAAGTCCTAATACACATTCCTAGACCATTCTTAGCCTTTAGAATACTCTCTTAACCGTTCTACACTTTTTAGAACCTCCAAGGACTCGTGCTACACCCTCTACGTCCCATGGGACTGAAGCAATGTTTAGGATCATTCTAATGGTTCTTATAAGTCCTAATACAAATTCCTAGACCATTCTAAGCCTTTAGAATACTCTCTTAACCGTTCTATACTTGTTAGAACCTCCAAGGACTCATGCTACACCCTCTACGTTCCATGGGGACTGAAGCATTGTTTAGGATCATTCTAATGGTTCTTATAAGTCCTAATACACATTCCTAGACCATTCTAAGCCATTAGAATACTCTCTTAACCGTTCTACACTTGTTAGAACCTCCATGGACTCGTGCTACACCCTCTACGTCCCATGGGGACTCAAGCATTGTTTAGGATCATTCTAATGGTTCTTATAAGTCCTAATACACATTCCTAGACCATTCTAAGCCTTTACAAAACTCTCTTAACCGTTCACACTTGTTAGAACCTCGAAGGACTCATGCTACACCCTCTACGTCCCTTAGGGACTGAAGCATTGTTTAGGATTCTAATGGTTCTTATAAGTCCTAATACACATTCCTAGACCATTCTAAGTCTTTAGAATACTCTCTTAACCGCTCTACACTTGTTAAAACCTCCAAGGACGCATGCTACACCCTCTACGTCCCATGGGGACTCAAGCATTGTTTAGGATCATTCTAATGGTTTATATAAGTCCTAATACACATTCCTAGACCATTCTAAGTCTTTAGAATACTCTCTTATCCATTCTACACTTGTTAGAACCTCGAAAGACTCATGCTACATCCTCTACGTCCCTTGGGGACTTAAGCATTGTTTAGGATCATTGTAATGATTATTATAAGTCCTAATACACGTTCCTAGACCATTCTTAGCCTTTTGAATACTCTCTTAACCGTTCTACACTTGTTAGAACCTCCAAGGACTCATGCTACACCCTCTACGTCCCTTGGGGACTCAACCATTGTTTAGGATCATTCTAATGGTTCTTATAAGTCCTAATACACATTCCTAGACCATTCTTAGCCTTTAGAATACTCTCTTAACCGTTCTACACTTGTTAGAACCTCCAAGGACTCGTGCTACACCCTCTACGTCCCATGGGGACTCAAGCATTGTTTAGGATCATTCTAATGGTTCTTATAAGTCCTAATACACATTCCTAGACCATTCTATGCCTTTACAAAACTCTCTTAACCGTTCACACTTGTTAGAACCTCGAAGGACTCATGCTACACCCTCTACGTCCCTTAGGGACTGAAGCATTGTTTAGGATTCTAATGGTTCTTATAAGTCCTAATACACATTCCTAGACCATTCTAAGTCTTTAGAATTCTCTCTTAACTGCTCTACACTTGTTAAAACCTCCAAGGACTCATGCTACACCCTCTACGTCCCTTGGGGACTGAAGCATTGTTTAGGATCAATCTAATGGTTATTATAAGTCCTAATTCACGTTCCTAGACCATTCTAAGCCTTTAGAATACTCTCTTAAGCATTCTACACCTGTTAGAACCTCCATGGACTCATGCTACATCCTCTACGTTCCATGGGGACTCAAGCATTGTTCAGGATCATTCTAATGGTTTTTATAAGTCCTAATACACATTCCTAGACCATTCTAAGTCTTTAGAATACTCTCTTAACCATTCTACACTTGTTAGAACCTCAAAAGACTCATGCTACATCCTCTACGTCCCTTGGGGACTGAACATTGTTTAGGATCATTCTAATGATTATTATAAGTCCTAATACACGTTCCTAGACCATTCTTAGCCATTAGAATACTCTCTTAACCATTCTACACTTGTTAGAACCTCCATGGACTCATGCTACACCCTCTACGTCCCATGGGGACTCAAGCATTGTTAAGGATCATTCTAATGGTTCTTATGAGTCCAAATACACATTCCTAGACCATTCTAAGCCTTTAGAATACTCTCTTAACCATTCTACACTTGTTAGAACCTCCAAGGACTCATGCTACACCCTCTACGTCCCATGGGGACTCAAGCATTGTTCATGATCATTCTAATGGTTCTTATAAGTCCTAATACACATTCCTAGACCATTCTAAGCCTTTAGAATACTCTCTTAACCGTTCTACACTTGTTAGAACCTCCAAGGACTCATGCTACACCCTCTACGTCCCTTGGGGAGTGAAGCATTGTTTAGGATCATTCTAATGGTTATTATAAGTCCTAATACACGTTCCTAGACCATTCTAAGCCTTTAGAATACTCTCTTAACCATTCTACATTTGTTAGAACCTCCATGGACTCATGCTACACCCTCTACGTCCCATGGGGACTCAAGCATTGTTTAGGATCATTCCAATGGTTCTTATAAGTCCTAATACATATTCCTAGACCATTCTAAGCCTTTAGAATACTCTCTTAACCATTCTACACTTGTTAGAACCTCCAAGGACTCATGCTACACCCTCTACGTCCCTAGGGGACTCAAACATTTTTTAGGATCATTCTAATTGTTCTTATAAGTCCTAATACACATTCCTAGACCATTCTAAGGCATTAGAATACTCTCTTAAGCATTCTACACTTGTTAGAACCTCCATGGACTCCTGCTACATCCTCTACGTCCCATGGTGACTGAAGCATTGTTAAGGATCATTCTAATGGTCCTTATAAGTCCTAATACACATTCCTAGACCATTCTAAGCCTTTAGAATACTCTCTTAACCATTCTACACTTGTTAGAACCTCCAAGGACTCATGCTACACCCTCTACGTCCCATGGGGACTCAAGCATTGTTAAGGATCATTCTAATGGTTCTTATAAGTCCTAATACACATTCCTAGACCATTCTAAGCCTTTAGAATACTCTCTTAACCATTCTACACTTGTTAGAACTTCCAAGGACTCGTGCTACGCCCTCTACATCCCATGGGGACTCAAGCATTGTTCAGGATCATTCTAATGGTTATTATAAGTCCTAATACACATTCCTAGACCATTCTAAGCCTCTAGAATACTCTCTTAACAGTTCTACACCTGTTAGAACCTCCATGGACTCATGCTACACCCTCTACGTCCCTTGGGGACTCAAGCATTGTTTAGGATCATTCTAATGGTTCTTATAAGTCCTAATACACATTCCTAGACCATTCTTAGCCTCTAGAATACTCTCTTAACCGTTCTACACTTGTTAGAACCTCCAAGGACTCGTGTTACACCCTCTACGTCCCATGGGGACTCAAGCATTGTTCAGGATCATTCTAATGGTTATTATAAGTCCTAATACACATTCCTAGACCATTCTAAGCCTTTAGAATACTCTCTTAACAGTTCTACACTTGTTAGAACCTCCAAGGACTCGTGCTACACCCTCTACGTCCCATGGGGACTCAAGCATTGTTCAGGATCATTCTAATGGTTCTTATAAGTCCTAATACACATTCCTAGACCATTCTAAGCCTTTAGAATACTCTCTTAACCGTTCTACACTTGTTAGAACCTCCAAGGACTCATGCTACACCCTCTACGTCCCTTGGGGAGTGAAGCATTGTTTAGGATCATTCTAATGGTTATTATAAGTCCTAATACACGTTCCTAGACCATTCTAAGCCTTTAGAATACTCTCTTAACCATTCTACATTTGTTAGAACCTCCATGGACTCATGCTACACCCTCTACGTCCCATGGGGACTCAAGCATTGTTTAGGATCATTCCAATGGTTCTTATAAGTCCTAATACATATTCCTAGACCATTCTAAGCCTTTAGAACACTCTCTTAACCATTCTACACTTGTTAGAACCTCCAAGGACTCATGCTACACCCTCTACGTCCCTAGGGGACTCAAACATTTTTTAGGATCATTCTAATTGTTCTTATAAGTCCTAATACACATTCCTAGACCATTCTAAGCCATTAGAATACTCTCTTAAGCATTCTACACTTGTTAGAACCTCCATGGACTCCTGCTACATCCTCTACGTCCCATGGGGACTGAAGCATTGTTAAGGATCATTCTAATGGTCCTTATAAGTCCTAATACACATTCCTAGACCATTCTAAGCCTTTAGAATACTCTCTTAACCATTCTACACTTGTTAGAACCTCCAAGGACTCATGCTACACCCTCTACGTCCCATGGGGACTCAAGCATTGTTAAGGATCATTCTAATGGTTCTTATAAGTCCTAATACACATTCCTAGACCATTCTAAACCTTTAGAATACTCTCTTAACCATTCTACACTTGTTAGAACCTCCAAGGACTCGTGCTACACCCTCTACGTCCCATGGGGACTCAAGCATTGTTCAGGATCATTCTAATGGTTATTATAAGTCCTAATACACATTCCTAGACCATTCTAAACCTTTAGAATACTCTCTTAACCGTTCTACACTTGTTAGAACCTCCAAGGACGCATGCTACACCCTCTACATCCCATGGGGACTCAAGCATTGTTTAGGATCATTCTAATGGTTTTTATAAGTCCTAATACACATTCCTAGACCATTCTAAGTCTTTAGAATACTCTCTTAACCATTCTACACTTGTTAGAACCTCAAAAGACTCATGCTACATCCTCTACGTCCCTTGCGGACTGATGCATTGTTTAGGATCATTCTAATGATTATTATAAGTCCTAATACACGTTCCTAGACCATTCTTTGCCATTAGAATACTCTCTTAACCATTCTACACTTGTTAGAACGTCCATGGACTCATGCTACACCCTCTACGTCCCATGGGGACTCAAGCATTGTTTAGGATCATTCTAATGGCTCTTATAAGTCCTAATACACATTCCTAGACCATTCTTAGCCTTTAGCATACTCTCTTAACCGTTCTACACTTGTTAGAACCTCCAAGGACTCGTGCTACAGCCTCTACGTCCCATGGGGACTCAAGCATTGTTTAGGATCATTCTAATGGTTCTTATAAGTCCTAATACACATTCCTAGACCATTCTAAGCCTTTAGAATATTGCCTTAACAATTCTACACTTGTTAGAACGTCCTAGGACTCATGCTACACCCTCTACGTCCCTTGGGGACTCAAGCATTGTTTAGGATCATTCTAATGGTTCTTATAAGTCCTAATACACATTCCTAGACCATTCTACGCCTTTAGAATATTGCCTTAACCATTCTACACCTGTTAGAACGTCCTAGGACTCATGCTACACCCTCTACGTCCCTTGGGGACTCAAGCATTGTTTAGGATCATTCTAATGGTTCTTATAAGTCCTAATACACATTCCTAGACCATTCTAAGCCTCTAGAATACTCTCTTAACCATTCTACACCTGTTAGAACCTCCATGGACTCATGCTACACCCTCTACGTCCCTTGGGGACTGAAGCATTGTTTAGGATCATTCTAATGGTTCTTATAAGTCCTAATACACATTCCTAGACCATTCTAAGCCTCCAGAATACTCTCTTAACCATTCTACACCTGTTAGAACCTCCAAGGACTCATGCTACACCCTCTACGTCCCATGGTGACTCAAGCATTGTTAAGGATCATTCTAATGGTTTTTATAAGTCCTAATACAAATTCCTAGACCATTCTAAGCCTTTAGAATACTCTCTTAACCGTTCTACACTTGTTAGCACCTCCAAGGACTCGTGCTACACCCTCTACGTCCCATGGGGACTCAAGCATTGTTCAGGATCATTCTAATGGTTCTTATAAGTCCTAATACACATTCCTAGACCATTCAAAGCCTTTAGAATACTCTCTTAACCGTTCTACACTTGTTAGAACCTCCAAGGACTCATGCTACACCCTCTACGTCCCATGGGGACTCAAGCATTGTTCAGGATCATTCTAATGGTTTTTATAAGTCCTAATACACATTCCTAGACCATTCTAAGTCTTTAGAATACTCTCTTAACCATTCTACACTTGTTAGAACCTCAAAAGACTCATGCTACATCCTCTACGTCCCTTGGGGACTGAACATTGTTTAGGATCATTCTAATGATTATTATAAGTCCTAATACACGTTCCTAGACCATTCTTAGCCATTAGAATACTCTCTTAACCATTCTACACTTGTTAGAACCTCCATGGACTCATGCTACACCCTCTACGTCCCATGGGGACTCAAGCATTGTTAAGGATCATTCTAATGGTTCTTATGAGTCCAAATACACATTCCTAGACCATTCTAAGCCTTTAGAATACTCTCTTAACCATTCTACACTTGTTAGAACCTCCAAGGACTCATGCTACACCCTCTACGTCCCATGGGGACTCAAGCATTGTTCAGGATCATTCTAATGGTTCTTATAAGTCCTAATACACATTCCTAGACCATTCTAAGCCTTTAGAATACTCTCTTAACAGTTCTACACTTGTTAGAACCTCCAAGGACTCATGCTACACCCTCTACGTCCCTTGGGGAGTGAAGCATTGTTTAGGATCATTCTAATGGTTATTATAAGTCCTAATACACGTTCCTAGACTATTCTAAGCCTTTAGAATACTGTCTTAACCATTCTACACTTGTTAGAACCTCCAAGGACTCATGCTACACCCTCTACGTCCCATGGGGACTCAAGCATTGTTTAGGATCATTCTAATGGTTTTTATAAGTCCTAATACACATTCCTAGACCATTCTAAGTCTTTAGAATACTCTCTTAACCATTCTACACTTGTTAGAACCTCCAAGGACTCATGCTACACCCTCTATGTCCCTAGGGGACTCAACCATTTTTTAGGATCATTCTAATTGTTCTTATAAGTCCTAATACACATTCCTAGACCATTCTAAGCCTTTAGAATACTCTCTTAACCATTCTACACTTGTTAAAACCTCCAAGGACTCATGTTACACCCTCTACGTCCCATGGGGACACAAGCATTGTTAAGGATCATTCTAATGGTTCTTATAAGTCCTAATACACATTCCTAGACCATTCTAAGCCTATAGAATACTCTCTTAACCATTCTACACTTGTTAGAACCTCCAAGGACTCGTGCTACACCCTCTACGTCCCATGGGGACTCAAGCATTGTTTAGGATCATTCTAATGGTTCTTATAAGTCCTAATACACATTCCTAGACTATTCTTAGCCTTTAGAATACTCTCTTAACTGTTCTACACTTGTTAGAACCTCCAAGGACTCGTGCTACACCCTCTACGTCCCATGGGGACTCAAGCATTGTTCAGGATCATTCTAATGGTTCTTATAAGTCCTAATACACATTCCTAGACCATTCAAAGCCTTTAGAATACTCTCTTAACCGTTCTACACTTGTTAGAACCTCCAAGGACTCATGCTACACCCTCTACGTCCCATGGGGACTCAAGCATTGTTCAGGATCATTCTAATGGTTTTTATAAGTCCTAATACAAATTCCTAGACCATTCTAAGCCTTTAGAATACTCTCTTAACCGTTCTACACTTGTTAGCACCTCCAAGGACTCGTGCTACACCCTCTACGTCCCATGGGGACTCAAGCATTGTTCAGGATCATTCTAATGGTTCTTATAAGTCCTAATACACATTCCTAGACCATTCAAAGCCTTTAGAATACTCTCTTAACCGTTCTACACTTGTTAGAACCTCCAAGGACTCATGCTACACCCTCTACGTCCCATGGGGACTCAAGCATTGTTCAGGATCATTCTAATGGTTTTTATAAGTCCTAATACACATTCCTAGACCATTCTAAGTCTTTAGAATACTCTCTTAACCATTCTACACTTGTTAGAACCTCAAAAGACTCATGCTACATCCTCTACGTCCCTTGGGGACTGAACATTGTTTAGGATCATTCTAATGATTATTATAAGTCCTAATACACGTTCCTAGACCATTCTTAGCCATTAGAATACTCTCTTAACCATTCTACACTTGTTAGAACCTCCATGGACTCATGCTACACCCTCTACGTCCCATGGGGACTCAAGCATTGTTAAGAATCATTCTAATGGTTCTTATGAGTCCAAATACACATTCCTAGACCATTCTAAGCCTTTAGAATACTCTCTTAACCATTCTACACTTGTTAGAACCTCCAAGGACTCATGCTACACCCTCTACGTCCCATGGGGACTCAAGCATTGTTCAGGATCATTCTAATGGTTCTTATAAGTCCTAATACACATTCCTAGACCATTCTAAGCCTTTAGAATACTCTCTTAACAGTTCTACACTTGTTAGAACCTCCAAGGACTCATGCTACACCCTCTACGTCCCTTGGGGAGTGAAGCATTGTTTAGGATCATTCTAATGGTTATTATAAGTCCTAATACACGTTCCTAGACTATTCTAAGCCTTTAGAATACTGTCTTAACCATTCTACACTTGTTAGAACCTCCAAGGACTCATGCTACACCCTCTACGTCCCATGGGGACTCAAGCATTGTTTAGGATCATTTTAATGGTTTTTATAAGTCCTAATACACATTCCTAGACCATTCTAAGTCTTTAGAATACTCTCTTAACCATTCTACACTTGTTACAACCTCCAAGGACTCATGCTACACCCTCTATGTCCCTAGGGGACTCAACCATTTTTTAGGATCATTCTAATTGTTCTTAAAAGTCCTAATACACATTCCTAGACCATTCTAAGCCTTTAGAATACTCTCTTAACCATTCTACACTTGTTAGAACCTCCAAGGACTCATGTTACACCCTCTACGTCCCATGGGGACACAAGCATTGTTAAGGATCATTCTAATGGTTCTTATAAGTCCTAATACACATTCCTAGACCATTCTAAGCCTATAGAATACTCTCTTAACCATTCTACACTTGTTAGAACCTCCAAGGACTCGTGCTACACCCTCTACGTCCCATGGGGACTCAAGCATTGTTTAGGATCATTCTAATGGTTCTTATAAGTCCTAATACACATTCCTAGACTATTCTTAGCCTTTAGAATACTCTCTTAACCGTTCTACACTTGTTAGAACCTCCAAGGACTCGTGCTACACCCTCTACGTCCCATGGGGACTCAAGCATTGTTCAGGATCATTCTAATGGTTCTTATAAGTCCTAATACACATTCCTAGACCATTCTAAGCCTTTAGAATACTCTCTTAACAGTTCTACACTTGTTAGAACCTCCAAGGACTCATGCTACACCCTCTACGTCCCTTGGGGAGTGAAGCATTGTTTAGGATCATTCTAATGGTTATTATAAGTCCTAATACACGTTCCTAGACTATTCTAAGCCTTTAGAATACTGTCTTAACCATTCTACACTTGTTAGAACCTCCAAGGACTCATGCTACACCCTCTACGTCCCATGGGGACTCAAGCATTGTTAAGGATCATTCTAATGGTCCTTATAACTCCTAATACACATTCCTAGACCATTCTAAGCCTTTAGAATACTCTCTTAACCATTTTACACTTGTTAGAACCTCCAAGGACTCATGCTACACCCTCTACGTCCCATGGGGACTCAAGCATTGTTAAGGATCATTCTAATGGTTCTTATAAGTCCTAATACACATTCCTAGACCATTCTAAGCCTTTAGAATACTCTCTTAACCATTCTACAATTGTTAGAACCTCCAAGGACTCATGCTACACCCTCTACGTCCCATTGGGACTCAAGCATTGTTAAGGATCATTCTAATGGTTCTTATGAGTCCAAATACACATTCCTAGACCATTCTAAGCCTTTAGAATACTCTCTTAACCATTCTACACTTGTTAGAACCTCCAAGGACTCATGCTACACCCTCTACGTCCCATGGGGACTCAAGCATTGTTTAGGATCATTCTAATGGTCCTTATAAGTCCTAATACACATTCCTAGCCTTTAGAATACTCTCTTAACCATTCTACACTTGTTAGAACCTCCAAGGACTCATGCTACACCCTCTACGTCCCTTGGGGACTCAACCATTGTTTAGGATCATTCTAATGGTTCTTATAAGTCCTAATACACATTCCTAGACCATTCTATGCCTTTAGAATACTCTCTTAACCATTCTACACTTGTTAGAACCTCCAAGGAGTCACGCTACACCCTCTACGTCCCTTGGGGAACCAAACATTGTTTATGATCTTTCTAATGGTTATTATAAGTCCTAATACACATTCCTAGACCATTCTAAGCCTTTAGAATACTATCTTAACCATTCTACACTTGTTAGAACCTCCATGGACTCATGCTACACCCTATACGTCCCTTGGGGACTCAAGCATTGTTTATGATATTTCTAATGGTTATGATAAGTCCTAATACACATTCCTAGACCATTCTAAGCCTTTAGAATACTCTCTTAACCATTCTACACTTGTTAGAACCTCCATGGACTCCTGCTACACCCTCTACGTCTCGTGGGGACTCAAGCATTGTTTAGGATCATTCTAATGGTTCTTATAAATCCTAATACACATTACTAGACCATTCTAAGCCTTTAGAATACTCTCATAACCATTCTACACTTGTTAGAACCTCCAAGGACTCATGCTACACCCTCTACGTCCCTTGGGAACTCAAGCATTGTTTAGGATCATTCTAATGGTTCTTATAAGTCCTAATACACATTCCTAGACCATTCTAAGCCTTTAGAATACTCTCTTAACCATTCTACACTTGTTAGAACCTCCAAGGACTCATGCTACACCCTCTACGTCCCTTGGTGACTCAAGCATTGTTTAGGATCATTCTAATGGTTCTTATAAGTCCTAATAAAATTCCTAGATCATTCTAAGCCTTTAGAATACTCTCTTAACCATTCTACACTTGTTAGAACCTCCAAGGACTCATGCTACACCCTCTACGTCCCTTGGTGACTTAAGCATTGTTTAGGATCATTCTAATGGTTCTTATAAGTCCTAATAAAAATTCCTAGATCATTCTAAGCCTTTAGAATACTCTATTAACCGTTCTACACTTGTTAGAACCTCCAAGGACTCATGCTACACCCTCTACGTCCCTTGGGGACTGAAGCATTGTTCAGGATCATTCTAATGGTTCTTATAAGTCCTAATACACATTCCTAGACCATTCTAAGCCTTTAGAATACTCTCTTAACCATTCTACACTTGTTAGAACCTCCAAGGACTCATGCTACACCCTCTACGTCCCTTGGTGACTCAAGCATTGTTTAGGATCATTCTAATGGTTCTTATAAGTCCTAATACACATTCCTAGACCATTCTAAGCCTTTAGAATACTCTATTAACCGTTCTACACGTGTTAGAACCTCCAAGGACTCATGCTACACCCTCTACGTCCCATGGGGACTGAAGCATTGTTTAGGATCATTCTAATGGTTCTTATAAGTCCTAATACGCATTCCTAGACCATTCGAAGCCTTTAGAATACTCTATAAAGCATTCTACACTTGTTAGAACCTCCAAGGACACATGCTACACCCTCTACGTCCCTTGGGGACTCAAGCATTGTTTAGGATCATTCTAATGGTTCTTATAAGTCCTAATACACATTCCTAGACCATTCTAAGCCTTTAGAATACTCTCTGAAAAATTCTACACTTGTTAGAACCTCCAAGGACTCATGCTACACGCTTTACGTCTCTTGGGGACTCAAGCATTGTTTAGGATCATTCTAATGGTTCTTATAAGTCCTAATATACATTCCTAGACCATTCTAAGCCTTTAGAATACTCTCCTAACCGTTCTACACTTGTTAGAACCTCCAAGGACTCATGATACTCCCTCTACGTCCCATGGGGACTCAAGCATTGTTCAGGATCATTCTAATGGTTCTTATAAGTCCTAATACACATTCCTAGACCATTCTAAGCCTTTAGAATACTCTCTTAACCGTTCTACACTTCTTAGAGCCTCGAAGGACTCATGCTACACCCTCTACGTCCCTTGGGGACTGAAGTATTATTCAGGATCATTCTAATGGTTATTATAAGTCCTAATACACGTTCCTAGACCATTCTAAGCCTTTAGAATACTCTCTTAACCATTCTACACTTGTTAGAACCTCCATAGACTCATGCTACACCCTCTACGTCCCCTGGGGACTCAAGCATTGTTAAGGATCATTCTAATGGTTCTTAAAGTCCTAATACACATTCCTAGACCATTCTAAGCCTTTAGAATACTCTCTTAACCATTCTACACTTGTTAGAACCTCCAAGGACTCATGCTACACCCTCTACGTCCCATGGGGACTCAAGCATTGTTAAGGATCATTCTAATGGTTCTTATAAGTCTTAATACACATTCCTAGACCATTCTAAGCCTTTAGAATACTGTCTTAACCATTCTACACTTGTTAGAACCTCCAAGGACTCATGCTACACCCTCTACGTCCCATGGGGACTCAAGCATTGTTAAGGATCATTCTAATGGTCCTTATAACTCCTAATACACATTCCTAGACCATTCTAAGCCTTTAGAATACTCTCTTAACCATTTTACACTTGTTAGAACCTCCAAGGACTCATGCTACACCCTCTACGTCCCATGGGGACTCAAGCATTGTTAAAGATCATTCTAATGGTTCTTATAAGTCCTAATACACATTCCTAGACCATTCTAAGCCTTTAGAATACTCTCTTAACCATTCTACAATTGTTAGAACCTCCAAGGACACATGCTACACCCTCTACGTCCCTTGGGGACTCAAGCATTTTTAAGGATCATTCTAATGGTTCTTTTAAGTCCTAATACACATTCCTAGACCATTCTAAGCCTTTAGAATACTCTCTTAAGCATTCTACACTTGTTAGAACCTCCAAGGACACATGCTACACCCTCTACGTCCCTTGGGGACTCAAGCATTGTTTAGGATCATTCTAATGGTTCTTATAAGTCCTAATACACATTCCTAGACCATTCTAAGCCTTTAGAATACTCTCTGAAAAATTCTACACTTGTTAGAACCTCCAAGGACTCATGCTACACGCTTTACGTCTCTTGGGGACTCAAGCATTGTTTAGGATCATTCTAATGGTTCTTATAAGTCCTAATATACATTCCTAGACCATTCTAAGCCTTTAGAATACTCTCTTAACCGTTCTACACTTGTTAGAACCTCCAAGGACTCATGCTACTCCCTCTACGTCCCATGGGGACTCAAGCATTGTTCAGGATCATTCTAATGGTTCTTATAAGTCCTAATACACATTCCTAGACCATTTTAAGCCTTTAGAATAATCTATTAACCGTTCTACACTTGTTAGAACCTCCAAGGACTCATGCTACACCCTCTACGTCCCATGGGGACTCAAGCATTGTTCAGGATCATTCTAATGGTTCTTATAAGTCCTAATACACGTTCCTAGACCATTCTAAGCCTTTAGAATACTCTCTTAACCATTCTACACTTGTTAGAACCTCCATAGACTCATGCTACACCCTCTACGTCCCCTGGGGACTCAAGCATTGTTAAGGATCATTCTAATGGTTCTAAAAGTCCTAATACACATTCCTAGACCATTCTAAGCCTTTAGAATACTCTCTTAACCATTCTACACTTGTTAGAACCTCCAAGGACTCATGCTACACCCTCTACGTCCCATGGGGACTCAAGCACTGTTAAGGATCATTCTAATGGTTCTTATAAGTCTTAATACACATTCCTAGACCATTCTAAGACTTTAGAATACTGTCTTAACCATTCTACACTTGTTAGAACCTCCAAGGACTCATGCTACACCCTCTACGTCCCATGGGGACTCAAGCATTGTTAAGGATCATTCTAATGGTCCTTATAACTCCTAATACACATTCCTAGACCATTCTAAGCCTTTAGAATACTCTCTTAACCATTTTACACTTGTTAGAACCTCCAAGGACTCATGCTACACCCTCTACGTCCCATGGGGACTCAAGCGTTGTTAAGGATCATTCTAATGGTTCTTATAAGTCCTAATACACATTCCTAGACCATTCTAAGCCTTTAGAATACTCTCTTAACCATTCTACAATTGTTAGAACCTCCAAGGACTCATGCTACACCCTCTACGTCCCATTGGGACTCAAGCATTGTTAAGGATCATTCTAATGGTTCTTATGAGTCCAAATACACATTCCTAGACCATTCTAAGCCTTTAGAATACTCTCTTAACCATTCTACACTTGTTAGAACCTCCAAGGACTCATGCTACACCCTCTACGTCCCATGGGGACTCAAGCATTGTTTAGGATCATTCTAATGGTCCTTATAAGTCCTAATACACATTCCTAGCCTTTAGAATACTCTCTTAACCATTTTACAATTGTTAGAACCTCCAAGGACTCATGCTACACCCTCTACGTCCCTTGGGGACTCAACCATTGTTTAGGATCATTCTAATGGTTCTTATAAGTCCTAATACACATTCCTAGACCATTCTAAGCCTTTAGAATACTCTCTTAACCATTCTACACTTGTTAGAACCTCCATGGACTCATGCTACACCCTCTACGTCCCTTGGGGACTCAAGCATTGTGTATGATATTTCTAATGGTTATGATAAGTCCTAATACACATTCCTAGACCATTCTAAGCCTTTAGAATACTCTCTTAACCATTCTACACTTGTTAGAACCTCCATGGACTCCTGCTACACCCTCTACGTCCCGTGGGGACTCAAGCATTGTTTAGGATCATTCTAATGGTTCTTTTAAGTCCTGATACACATTCCTAGACCATTTTAAGCCTTTAGAATAATCTCTTAACCGTTCTACACTTGTTAGAACCTCCAAGGACTTATGCTACACCCTCTACGTCCTATGGGGACTCAAGCATTTTTAAGGATCATTCAAATGGTTCTTATAAGTCCTAATACACATTCCTAGACCTTTCTAAGCCTTTAGAATACTCTCTTAAGCATTCTACACTTGTTAGAACCTCCATAGACTCATGCTACACCCTCTACGTCCTGTGGGAACTCAAGCATTGTTTAGGATCATTCTAATGGTTCTTTTAAGTCCGGATACACATTCCTAGACCATTTTAAGCCTTTAGAATAATCTCTTAACCGTTCTACACTTGTTAGAACCTCCAAGGACTTATGCTACACCCTCTACGTCCCATGGGGACTCAAGCATTGTTAAGGATCATTCTAATGGTCCTTATAACTCCTAATACACATTCCTAGACCATTCTAAGCCTTTAGAATACTCTCTTAAGCATTCTACACTTGTTAGAACCTCCATAGACTCATGCTACACCCTCTACGTCCCCTGGGGACTCAAGCATTGTTAAGGATCATTCTAATGGTTCTTAAAGTCCTAATACACATTCCTAGACCATTCTAAGCCTTTAGAATACTCTCTTAACCGTTCTACACTTGTTAGAACCTCCAAGGACTCATGCTACACCCTCTACGTCCCATGGGGACTCAAGCATTGTTAAGGATCATTCTAATGGTTCTTATAAGTCTTAATACACATTCCTAGACCATTCTAAGCCTTTAGAATACTGTCTTAACCATTCTACACTTGTTAGAACCTCCAAGGACTCATGCTACACCCTCTACGTCCCATGGGGACTCAAGCATTGTTAAGGATCATTCTAATGGTCCTTATAACTCCTAATACACATTCCTAGACCATTCTAAGCCTTTAGAATACTCTCTTAACCATTTTACACTTGTTAGAACCTCCAAGGACTCATGCTACACCCTCTACGTCCCATGGGGACTCAAACATTGTTAAGGATCATTCTAATGGTTCTTATAAGTCCTAATACACATTCCTAGACCATTCTAAGCCTTTAGAATACTCTCTTAACCATTCTACAATTGTTAGAACCTCCAAGGACTCATGCTACACCCTCTACGTCCCATTGGGACTCAAGCATTGTGAAGGATCATTCTAATGGTTCTTATGAGTCCAAATACACATTCCTAGACCATTCTAAGCCTTTAGAATACTCTCTTAACCATTCTACACTTGTTAGAACCTCCAAGGACTCATGCTACACCCTCTACGTCCCATGGGGACTCAAGCATTGTTTAGGATCATTCTAATGGTCCTTATAAGTCCTAATACACATTCCTAGCCTTTAGAATACTCTCTTAACCATTCTACACTTGTTTGAACATCCAAGGACTCATGCTACACCCTCTACGTCCCTTGGGGACTCAACCATTGTTTA
Source organism: Crotalaria pallida (assembly GCA_037953625.1). Classification (NCBI taxonomy): domain Eukaryota; kingdom Viridiplantae; phylum Streptophyta; class Magnoliopsida; order Fabales; family Fabaceae; genus Crotalaria; species Crotalaria pallida. The sequence continues at coordinate 57,694,603 of CM075655.1, read as the reverse complement.
GGATCATTCTAATGGTTCTTATAAGTCCTAATACACATTCCTAGACCATTCTATGCCTTTAGAATACTCTCTTAACCATTCTACACTTGTTAGAACCTCCAAGGACTCATGCTACACCCTCTACGTCCCATGGGGACTCAATCATTGTTTAGGATCATTCTAATGGTTCTTTTAAGTCCTGATACACATTCCTAGACCATTTTAAGCCTTTAGAATAATCTCTTAACCGTTCTACACTTGTTAGAACCTCCAAGGACTTATGCTACACCCTCTACGTCCTATGGGGACTCAAGCATTTTTAAGGATCATTCTAATGGTTCTTATAAGTCCTAATACACATTCCTAGACCATTCTAAGCCTTTAGAATACTCTCTTAAGCATTCTACACTTGTTAGAACCTCCAAGGACACATGCTAAACCTTCTACGTCCCTTGGGGACTCAAGCATTGTTTAGGATCATTCTAATGGTTCTTATAAGTCCTAATACACATTCCTAGACCATTCTAAGCCTTTAGAATACTCTCTTAACAATTCTACACTTGTTAGAACCTCCAAGGACACATGCTACACCCTTTACGTCTCTTGGGGACTGAAGCATTGTTTAGGATCATTCTAATGGTTCTTATAAGTCCTAATACACATTCCTAGACCATTCTAAGCCTTTAGAATACTCTCTTAATCGTTCTACACTTGTTAGAACCTCCAAGGACTCATGCTACTCCCTCTACGTCCCATGGGGACTCAAGCATTGTTAAGGATCATTCTAATGGTTCTTATAAGTCTTAATACACATTCCTAGACCATTCTAAGCCTTTAGAATACTCTCTTAACCGTTCTACACTTCTTAGAGCCTCGAAGGACTCATGCTACACCCTCTACGTCCCTTGGGGACTGAAGTATTATTCAGAATCATTCTAATGGTTATTATAAGTCCTAATACACATTCCTAGACCATTCTAAGCCTTTAGAATACTCTCGTAACCATTCTACACTTGTTAGAACCTCCAAGGACTCATGCTACACCTTGTACGTCCCTAGGGGACTCAAACATTGTTTAGGATCATTCTAATGGTTCTTATAAGTCCTAATACACATTCTTAGACCATTCTAAGCCTTTAGAATACTCTCTTAACCATTCTACACTTGTTAGAACCTCCAAGGACTCATGCTACACCCTTTACGTCCCTTGGGGACTCAAGCATTGTTTAGGATCTTTGTAGTGGTTATTATAAGTCCCAACACACATTTCTAGACCATTCTAAGCGTTTAGAATACTCTCTTAACCATTCTACACTTGTTAGAACCTCCATGGACTCATGCTACACCCTCTACGTCCCATGGGGACTCAAGCATTGTTTAGGATCATTCTAATGGTTCTTATATGTCCTAATAGACATTCCTAGTCCATTCTAAGCCTTTAGAATACTCTCTTAACCACTCTACACTTTTTAGAACCTCCATGGACTCATGCTACACCCTCTACGTCCCATGGGGACTCAATCATTGTTTAGGATCATTTTAATGGTTCTTTTAAGTCCTGATACACATTCCTAGACCATTCTAAGCCTTTAGAATACTCTATTAACAATTCTACACTTGTTAGAACCTCCATGGACTCATGCTACACCCTCTACGTCCCTTGGGGACGGAAGCATTGTTCAGGATCATTCTAATGGTTCTTAAATGTCCTAATAGACATTCCTAGACCATTCTAAGCCTTTAGAATACTCTCTTAACCATTCTACACTTGTTAGAACCTCCCAGGACTCATGCTACACCCTCTACGTCCCTTGGGGACTCAAGCATTGTTTAGGATCATTCTAATGGTTCTTATAAGTCCTAATACACATTTCTAGACCATTCTAAGCCTTTAGAATACTCTCCTAACTGTTCTACACTTGTTAGAACCTCCAAGGACTCATGCTACACCCTCTACGTCCCATGGGGACTCAAGCATTTTTAAGGATCATTCTAATGGTTCTTATAAGTCCTAATACACATTCCTAGACCATTCTAAGCCTTTAGAATACTCTCTTAACCGTTCTACACTTGTTAGAGCCTCCAAGGACTCATGCTACACCCTCTACGTCCCTTGGGGATTGAAGCATTGTTCAGGATCATTCTAATGGTTATTATAAGTCCTAATACACATTCCTAGACCATTCTAAGCCTTTAGAATACTCTCTTAACCATTCTACACTTGTTAGAACCTCCAAAAACTCATGCTACACCTTGTACGTCCCTAGGGGACTCAAACATTGTTTAGGATCATTCTAATGGTTCTTATAAGTCCTAATACACATTCTTAGACCATTCTAAGCCTTTAGAATACTCTCTTAACCATTCTACACTTGTTAGAATCTCCAAGGACTCATGCTACTCCCTCTACGTCCCATGGGGACTCAAGCATTGTTAAGGATCATTCTAATGGTTCTTATAAGTCTTAATACACATTCCTAGACCATTCTAAGCCTTTAGAATACTCTATTAACCGTTCTACACTTGTTAGAACCTCCAAGGACTCATGCTACACCCTCTACGTCCCTTGGGGACTGAAGCATTGTTTAGGATCATTCTAATGCTTCTTATAAGTCCTAATACACATTCCTAGACCATTCTAAGCCTTTAGAATACTCTCTTAACAATTCTACACTTGTTAGAACCTCCAAGGACTCATGCTACACCCTTTACGTCTCTTGGGGACTGAAGCATTGTTTAGGATCATTCTAATGGTTCTTATAAGTCCTAATACACATTCCTAGACCATTCTAAGCCTTTAGAATACTCTCTTAATCGTTCTACACTTGTTAGAACCTCCAAGGACTCATGCTACACCCTCTACGTCCCATGTGGACTCAAGCATTTTTAAGGATCATTCTAATGGTTCTTATAAGTCCTAATACACATTCCTAGACCATTCTAAGCCTTTAGAGTACTCTCTTAACCGTTCTACACTTGTTAGAGCCTCGAAGGACTCATGCTACACCCTCTACGTCCCTTGGGGATTGAAGCATTGTTCAGGATCATTCTAATGGATATTATAAGTCCTAATACACATTCCTAGACCATTCTAAGCCTTTAGAATACTCTCTTAACCATTCTACACTTGTTAGAACCTCCAAAAACTCATGCTACACCTTGTACGTTCCTAGGGAACTCAAACATTGTTTAGGATCATTCTAATGGTTCTTATAAGTCCTAATACACATTCTTAGACCATTCTAAGCCTTTAGAATACTCTCTTAACCATTCTACACTTGTTAGAATCTCCAAGGACTAATGTTACACCCTCTACGTCCCTTGGGGACTCAAGCATTGTTTAGGATCTTTCTAATGGTTATTATAAGTCCCAATACACATTTCTAGACCATTCTAAGCGTTTAGAATACTCTCTTAACCATTCTACACTTGTTAGAACCTCCATGGACTCATTCTACACCCTCTACGTCCCATGGGGACTCAAGCATTGTTTAGGATCATTCTAATGGTTCTTATAAGTCCTAATACACATTCCTAGACCATTCTAATCCTTTAGAATACTCTTTTAACCATTCTACACTTGTTAGAACCTCCAAGGACTCATGCTACACCCTCTACGTCCCTTGGGGACTCAAGCATTGTTTAGGATCATTCTAATGGTTATTATAAGTCCTAATACACGTTCCTAGACCATTCTTTGCCTTTAGAATACTCTCTTAACCACTCTACACTTTTTAGAACCTCCATGGACTCATGCTACACCCTCTACGTCCCCTGGGGACTCAATCATTGTTTAGGATCATTCTAATGGTTCTTTTAAGTCCTGATACACATTCCTAGACCATTCTAAGCCTTTAGAATACTCTCTTAACCATTCTACACTTGTTAGAACCTCCATGGACTCATGCTACACCCTCTACGTCCCTTGGGGACGGAAGCATTGTTCAGGATCATTCTAATGGTTCTTATATGTCCTAATAGACATTCCTAGACCATTCTAAGCCTTTAGAATACTCTCTTAACCATTCTACACTTGTTAGAACCTCGAAGGACTAATGCTACACCCTCTACGTCCCTTGGGGACTCAAGCATTGTTTAGGATCATTCTAATGGTTCTTTTAAGTCGTAATACACGTTCCTAGACCATTCTAAGCCTTTAGAATACTCTCTTAACCATTCTACACTTGTTAGAACCTCCCAGGACTCATGCTACACCCTATACGTCCCTTGGGGACTCAAGCATTGTTTAGGATCATTCTAATGTTTCTTATAAGTCCTAAAACACATTCCTAGACCATTCTAAGCCTTTAGAATACTCTCTTAACCGTTCTACACTTGTTAGAGCCTCGAAGGACTCATGCTACACCCTCTACGTCCCTTGGGGATTGAAGCATTGTTCAGGATCATTCTAATGGTTATTATAAGTCCTAATACACATTCCTAGACCATTCTAAGCCTTTAGAATACTCTCTTAACCATTCTACACTTGTTAGAACCTCCAAGGACTCATGCTACACCTTGTATGTCCCTAGGGGACTCAAACATTGTTTAGGATCATTCTAATGGTTCTTATAAGACCTAATACACATTCTTAGACCATTCTAAGCCTTTAGAATACTCTCTTAACCATTCTACACTTGTTAGAATCTCTAAGGACTAATGCTACACCCTCTACGTCCCTTGGGGACTCAAGCATTGTTTAGGATCTTTCTAATGGTTATTATAAGTCCCAATACACATTTCTAGACCATTCTAAGCGTTTAGAATACTCTCTTAACCATTTTACACTTGTTACAACCTCCATGGACTCATGCTACACCCTCTACGTCCCATGGGGACTCAAGCATTGTTTAGGATCATTCTAATGATTCTTATAAGTCCTAATACACATTCCTAGACCATTCTAATCCTTTAGAATACTCTTTTAACCATTCTACACTTGTTAGAACCTCCAAGGACTCATGCTACACCCTCTACGTCCCTTGGGGACTCAAGCATTGTTTAGGATCATTCTAATGGTTATTATAAGTCCTAATACACGTTCCTAGACCATTCTATGCCTTTAGAATACTCTCTTAACCACTCTACACTTTTTAGAACCTCCATGGACTCATGCTACACCGTCTACGTCCCCTGGGGACTCAATCATTGTTTAGGATCATTCTAATGGTTCTTTTAAGTCCTGATACACATTCCTAGACCATTCTAAGCCTTTAGAATACTCTCTTAACCACTCTACACTTGTTAGAACCTCCATGGACTCATGCTACACCCTCTACGTCCCTTGGGGACGGAAGCATTGTTCAGGATCATTCTAATGGTTCTTATATGTCCTAATAGACATTCCTAGACCATTCTAAGCCTTTAGAATACTCTCTTAACCATTCTACACTTGTTAGAACCTCGAAGGACTAATGCTGCACCCTCTACGTCCCTTGGGGACTCAAGCATTATTTAGGATCATTCTAATGGTTCTTTTAAGTCGTAATACACGTTCCTAGACCATTCTAAGCCTTTAGAATACTCTCTTAACCATTCTACACTTGTTAGAACCTCCCAGGACTCATGCTACACCCTCTACGTCCCTTGGGGACTCAAGCATTGTTTAGGATCAATCTAATGGTTCTTATAAGTCCTAATACACATTCCTAGACCATTCTAAGCCTTTAGAATACTCTCTTAACCATTCTACACTTGTTAGAACCTCCAAGGACTCATGCTACACCCTCTACGTCCCTTGGTGACTCAAGCATTGTTTAGGATCATTCTAATGGTTCTTATAAGTCCTAATACACATTCCTAGACCATTCTAAGCCTTTAGAATACTCTCTTAACCATTCTACACTTGTTAGAACCTCCAAGGACTCATGCTACACCCTCTACGTCCCTTGGTGACTCAAGCATTGTTTAGGATCATTCTAATGGTTCTTATAAGTCCTAATACACATTCCTACACCATTCTAAGCCTTTAGAATACTCTCTTAACCGTTCTACACTTGTTAGAGCCTCGAAGGACTCATGCTACACCCTCTACGTCCCTTGGGGATTGAAGCATTGTTCAGGATCATTCTAATGGTTATTATAAGTCCTAATACACATTCCTAGACCATTCGAAGCCTTTAGAATACTCTCTTAACCATTCTACACTTGTTAGAACCTCCAAGGACTCATGCTACACCCTCTACGTCCCTAGGGGACTCAAACATTGTTTAGGATCATTCTAATGGTTCTTATAAGTCGTAATACACATTCCTAGACCATTCTAAGCCTTTAGAATACTCTCTTAACCATTCTACACTTGTTAGAACCTCCAAGGACTCATGCTACACCCTCTACGTCCCTAGGGGACTGAAGCATTGTTTAGGATCATTCTAATGGTTTTTATAAGTCCTAATACTCTTTCCTATACCATTCTAAGCCTTTAGAGTACTCTCTTAACCGTTCTACACTTGTTAGAACCTCCATGGACTCATGCTACACCCTCTACGTCCCATGGGGACTCATGCATTGTTTAGGATCATTCTAATGTTTCTTATAAGTCCTAAAACACATTCCTAGACCATTCAAAGCCTTTAGAATACTCTCTTAACCATTCTACACTTGTTAGAACCTCCAAGGACTCATGCTACACCCTCTACGTCCCTTGGTGACTCAAGCATTGTTTAGGATCATTCTAATGGTTCTTATAAGTCCTAATACACATTCCTAGACCATTCTAAGCCTTTAGAATACTCTATTAACCGTTCTACACTTGTTAGAACCTCGAAGAACTCATGCTACACCCTTTACGTCCCTTGGGGACTGAAGCATTGTTTAGGATCATTCTAATGGTTCTTATAAGTCCTAATACACATTCCTAGACCATTCGAAGGCTTTAGAATACTCTCTTAACCATTCTACACTTGTTAGAACCTCCAAGGACTCATGCTACACCCTCTACGTCTCTTGGGGACTGAAGCATTATTTAGGATCATTCTAATGGTTCTTATAAGTCCTAATACGCATTCCTAGACCATTCGAAGCCTTTAGAATACTCTCTTAACCGTTCTACACTTGTTAGAACCTCCAAGGACACATGCTACACCCTCTACGTCCCATGGCGACTCAAGCATTGTTCAGGATCATTCTAATGGTTCTTATAAGTCCTAATACACGTTCCTAGACCATTCTAAGCCTTTAGAATACTCTCTTAACCATTCTACACTTGTTAGAACCTCCATAGACTCATGCTACACCCTCTACGTCCCCTGGGAACTCAAGCATTGTTCAGGATCATTCTAATGGTTCTTAAAGTCCTAATACACATTCCTAGACCATTCTAAGCCTTTAGAATACTCTATTAACCATTCTACACTTGTTAGAACCTCCAAGGACTCATGCTACACCCTCTACGTCACTTGGGGACTCAAGCATTGTTTAGGATCATTCTAATGGTTATTATAAGTCCTAATACACGTTCCTAGACTATTCTATGCCTTTAGAATACTCTCTTAACCACTCTACACTTTTTAGAAACTCCATGGACTCATGCTACGCCCTCTACATCCCATGGGGACTCAATCATTGTTTAGGATCATTCTAATGGTTCTTTTAAGTTTTGATACACATTCCTAGACCATTTTAAGCCTTTAGAATAATCTCTTAACCGTTCTACACTTGTTAGAACCTCCAAGGACTTATGCTACACCCTCTACGTCCAATGGGGACTCAAGCATTTTTAAGGATCATTCTAATGGTTCTTATAAGTCCTAATGCACATTCCTAGATCATTCTAAGCCTTTAGAATACTCTCTTAAGCATTCTACACTTGTTAGAACCTCCAAGGACACATGTTACACCCTCTACGTCCCTTGGGGACTCAAGCATTGTTTAGGATCATTCTAATGGTTCTTATAAGTCCTAATACACATTCCTAGACCATTCTAAGTCTTTAGAATACTCTCTTAACAATTCTACACTTGTTAGAACCTCCATGGACTCATGCTACACCCTTTACGTCTCTTGGGGACTCAAGCATTGTTTAGGATCATTCTAATGGTTCTTATAAGTCCTAATACACATTCCTAGACCATTCTAAGCCTTTAGAATACTCTCTTAACCGTTCTACACTTGTTAGAACCTCCAAGAACTCATGCTACTTCCTCTACGTCCCATGGGGACTCAAGCATTGTTCAGGATCATTCTAATGGTTCTTATAAGTCCTAATACACATTCCTAGACCATTCTAAGCCTTTAGAATACTCTCTTAACCGTTCTACACTTGTTAGAGCCTCGAAGGACTCATGCTACACCCTCTACGTCCCTTGGGGACTGAAGCATTATTCAGGATCATTCTAATGGTTATTATAAGTCCTAATACACATTCCTAGACCATTCTAAGCCTTTAGAATACCCTCATAACTATTCTACACTTGTTAGAACCTCCAAGGACTCATGCTACACCTTGTACGTCCCTAGGGGACTCAAGCATTGTTCAGGATCATTCTAATGGTTCTTATAAGTCCTAATACACATTCCTAGACCATTCTAAGCCTTTAGAATACTCTCTTAACCGTTCTACACTTCTTAGAGCCTCGAAGGACTCATGCTACACCCTCTACGTCCCCTGGGGACTCAAGCATTGTTCAGGATCATTCTAATGGTTCTTAAAGTCCTAATACACGTTCCTAGACCATTCTAAGCCTTTAGAATACTCTATTAACCATTCTACACTTGTTAGAACCTCCAAGGACTCATGCTACACCCTCTACGTCACTTGGGGACTCAAGCATTGTTTAGGATCATTCTAATGGTTATTATAAGTCCTAATACACGTTCCTAGACTATTCTATGCCTTTAGAATACTCTCTTAACCACTCTACACTTTTTAGAAACTCCATGGACTCATGCTACGGCCTCTACATCCCATGGGGACTCAATCATTGTTTAGGATCATTCTAATGGTTCTTTTAAGTTTTGATACACATTCCTAGACCATTTTAAGCCTTTAGAATAATCTCTTAACCGTTCTACACTTGTTAGAACCTCCAAGGACTTATGCTACACCCTCTACGTCCAATGGGGACTCAAGCATTTAAGGATCATTCTAATGGTTCTTATAAGTCCTAATACACATTCCTAGACCATTCTAAGCCTTTAGAATACTCTCTTAAGCATTCTACACTTGTTAGAACCTCCAAGGACACATGTTACACCCTCTACGTCCCTTGGGGACTCAAGCATTGTTTAGGATCATTCTAATGGTTCTTATAAGTCCTAATACACATTCCTAGACCATTCTAAGTCTTTAGAATACTCTCTTAACAATTCTACACTTGTTAGAACCTCCATGGACTCATGCTACACCCTCTACGTCCCATGGGGACTCAAGCATTGTTCAGGATCATTCTAATGGTTCTTATAAGTCCTAATACACGTTCCTAGACCATTCTAAGCCTTTAGAATACTCTCTTAACCGTTCTACACTTGTTAGAACCTCCAAGAACTCATGCTACTCCCTCTACGTCCCATGGGGACTCAAGCATGGTTCAGGATCATTCTAATGGTTCTTATAAGTCCTAATACACATTCCTAGACCATTCTAAGCCTTTAGAATACTCTCTTAACCGTTCTACACTTCTTAGAGCCTCGAAGGACTCATGCTACACCCTCTACGTCCCTTGGGGACTGAAGCATTATTCAGGATCATTCTAATGGTTATTATAAGTCCTAATACACATTCCTAGACCATTCTAAGCCTTTAGAATACTCTCGTAACTATTCTACACTTGTTAGAACCTCCAAGGACTCATGCTACACCTTGTACGTCCCTAGGGGACTCAAGCATTGTTCAGGATCATTCTAATGGTTCTTATAAGTCCTAATACACATTCCTAGACCATTCTAAGCCTTTAGAATACTCTCTTAACCGTTCTACACTTCTTAGAGCCTCGAAGGACTCATGCTACACCCTCTACGTCCCATGGGGACTCAAGCATTGTTCAGGATCATTCTAATGGTTCTTATACGTCCTAATACACGTTCCAAGACCATTCTAAGCCTTTAGAATACTCTCTTAACCATTCTACACTTGTTAGAACCTCCATAGACTCATGCTACACCCTCTACGTCCCCTGGGGACTCAAGCATTGTTCAGGATCATTCTAATGGTTCTTAAAGTCCTAATACACATTCCTAGACCATTCTAAGCCTTTAGAATACTCTCTTAACCATTCTACACTTGTTAGAATCTCCAAGGACTAATGCTACACCCTCTACGTCCCTTGGGGACTCAAGCATTGTTTAGGATCTTTCTAATGGTTATTATAAGTCCCAATACACATTTCTAGACCATTCTAAGCCTTTAGAATACTCTCTTAACCATTCTACACTTGTTAGAACCTCCATGGACTCATGCTACACCCTCTACGTCCCATGGGGACTCAAGCATTGTTTAGGATCATTCTAATGGTTCTTATAAGTCCTACTACACATTCCTAGACAATTCTAATCCTTTAGAATACTCTTTTAACCATTCTACACTTGTTAGAACCTCCAAGGACTCATGCTACACCCTCTACGTCCCTTGGGGACTCAATCATTGTTTAGGATCATTCTAATGGTTATTATAAGTCCTAATACACGTTCCTAGACCATTCTATGCCTTTAGAATACTCTCTTAACCACTCTACACTTTTTAGAACCTCCATGGACTCATGCTACACCCTCTACGTCCCATGGGGACTCAATCATTGTTTAGAATCATTCTAATGGTTCTTTTAAGTCCTGATACACATTCCTAGACCATTCTAAGCCTTTAGAATACTCTCTTAACCATTCTACACTTGTTAGAACCTCCATGGACTCATGCTACACCCTCTACGTCCCATGGGGACTCAAGCATTGTTTAGGATCATTCTAATGGTTCTTATAAGTCCAAATACACATTCCTAGACCATTCTAATCCTTTAGAATACTCTTTTAACCATTCTACACTTGTTAGAACCTCCAAGGACTCATGCTACACCCTCTACGTCCCTTGGGACTCAAGCATTGTTTAGGATCATTCTAATGGTTATTATAAGTCCTAATACACGTTCCTAGACCATTCTATGCCTTAAGAATACTCTTTTAACCACTCTACACTTTTTAGAACCTCCATGGACTCATGCTACACCCTCTACGTCCCATGGGGACTCAATCATTAATTAGGATCATTCTAATGGTTCTTTTAAGTCCTGATACTCATTCCAGACCATTCTAAGCCTTTAGAATACTCTCTTAACCATTCTACACTTGTTAGAACCTCCATGGACTCATGCTACACCCTCTACGTCCCTTGGGGATGGAAGCATTGTTCAGGATCATTCTAATGGTTCTTATATGTCCTAATACACATTCCTAGACCATTCTAAGCCTTTAGAATACTCTCTTAACCATTCTACACTTGTTAGAACCTCGAAGGACTAATGCTACACCCTCTACGTCCCTTGGGGACTCAAGCATTGTTTAGGATCATTCTAATGGTTCTTTTAAGTCGTAATACACGTTCCTAGACCATTCTAAGTCTTTAGAATACTCTCTTATCCATTCTACACTTTTTAGAACCTCCCAGGACTCATGCTACACCCTCTACGTCCCTTGGGGACTCAAGCATTGTTTAGGATCATTCTAATGGTTCTTATAAGTCCTAATACACATTCCTAGACCATTCTAAGCCTTTAGAATACTCTCCTAACCGTTCTACACTTGTTAGAACCTCCAAGGACTCATGCTACACCCTCTACGTCCCTTGGGGACTGAAGCATTGTTCAGGATCATTCTAATGGTTCTTATAAGTCCTAATACACATTCCTAGACCATTCTAAGCCTTTAGAATACTCTCTTAACCATTCTACACTTGTTATAACCTCCATGGACTCATGCTACACCCTCTACGTGTAACAGCCCGATTTTCGAAAACCAAAACAACTGACTTTTACTTATTAATGTTGCAAAAATGAGGTCAATTTTTTTTTGTAAACGTTGTTGAAGGGTTTGAATGCTTTCTTGAAAAGTTATTAATGTCCTTCAACCTTCTCTTTCGAAAACCGAGTTGTTACTTGAAACCACAACTCACTTACCTTGTTTTCCAAAAACATTTTATCAAGAAAACAGTTTGATTAAGAAAACAGTTTAATTTCAACTTGAGTAACTTCACTTACTTCTTCAAAAGAACTTAAACTTGTTTCATAAAAGTATTCTCACATTCCATAAAAGTCGGGCATGCTTCAGAATAATTGAAGTACAGCAATAGTTCATCACTTAGGTAATCCTAAACACAAAATACAAATAACAGCTTAATCTAATTCCACTACGCCCCCCCCCCCTTTTTCCTATCAAAGATTATTGGTTCCAGCTTCTTCTTCTTCTTTGCAGGTGCCTTTGTACCAGAGGATGATGCGACCGCGTTCTTTGGCTCTCCTTCGGAACTTGGTTTAAGTTCCACTCCGAATAGCTTGACGGATTTCTCCTTCCCTTGATTCTGAGGCGGCGGTTCGGAGCTGTGACATATGTAGGATATACTCCCCAAACACAAACTAGGTGTAGATCCACCCAACTTATGTTCCGGGTCTTCGATCACCAACTGAGCATGTCCCGACCATGCCCATCCTCGACGTATAGCTTTCCATCCGCGTCCCTTATGAGGCCAAGTAACGATCTCCAAACAACAATCCATCTGCCCGTTGGGATACCAGCGACACCGATGTACCAACGAACAGGAGAGAGTAAGCGATTCGGACGCGTAGCGTCGACGGTGTGGAATTACGGTAGGCAAAATAATAGGACACACACAACAATACACAGCATACACACAAGCAAACATACTATCATCATTATCCACAATCCCTATTTATTTCATCTTATTATTATTACTTCATACTCTCCACTCTCATTTCCAATCTCTTTCATAGAACTCAACATCCTTCCCACCTTTCCATTCTCAATCTCTTTCTCATCCCTTGCACTTCTCGAACTCTTATTCTTACAAATATAAATCTTTCCTCATAAAGTTTTATCGAATTATAACCATCGATGATCGGGGAGTTAAAGAATCATCGAGGTACGCATTTCTTTCGTAGTCAGCACTCACGTATCAAGTCTACATCTCCTCGGCCATCCATCACCTAGTCGGAAGCAAACAGGAGTACAAGACCTTTACCACGCGGGCACGACAGCTGTCACAACACATAAATGGTCCCTGACCAGGAGGCCCAGCCTCAATAATATCAATTCATAATAATCATGGCACACTGCCTCGCAGGGGCAAAACACAATGCCCCGTTCCAGTCCCTCTCACTGTTCTCGATTTGCAATCTAGGGGGCGACAGTATTGTTATAGTGCGCGCGCAGAACTTACCACGGTATTAGACACAGTCCCCACCACGTTAGTGCACCACTTATGGAGTTCGTTCTGCCTACAACAATACTCTAGACTTCTTGACGTTTCACCGTCATCGTCCTCCCCTAATGCAATCTCGTCCTAAGTATCCGCAGATACTTATTGTTCCTTCCTCTCCACTACTTCGGGTTAACTCACATATCTCACTACGTTCGTTGTTAATGTCTTTTATAATCTTTTAATTATTTAATTAACCTAACAGTCGGCTCACCCTTAGTGCATCCCTTCAATATGTCCCGACCACCAACTTTGCACAATCTTTCTCTCATCAAAATCACACATAGCTCAGAGCTGGGAGTTCCTCACTTGTTTCATATCTCATTTCTCAAGCTTTCTTCTCAACCACACTCTCATTCTTCCAAATCTACCTTTTTACCATTCTTCTCAAAATATCAATTTCACAATTTTCCAAAAACACCATTTCCAAAATTTTCACAAAATCATCTTTCACCAGAATACCATTTCAAATAAACCTTCTTCAAATCTTGTTTCAAAGAGGCTTCCTCGAAAACATTGTTTCCACAAAATATCCTTTCATAAAACTTCTTCAAAAGATCATGTCATAAAACTCCTTTGAAATATGGTTTCACAAACTTCTTCAAAACCCCATTTCAAAAATCTTTTCAAAAATTCCATTTCACAAACCTTTTTCAAAAGTTGTCTTCACAACTCAAAAATTTCTTTCATAAATCTTTTCGAAAATTCCTTTTTTCAAAACACATTTTGTGCTGAGCGCTAGTGGAGGAGCAAGCTCTACTCAACACTAGTTCCCAGTCTAAAACCAAAACAAAGGAGCCTAGCTCCACTCAATTCACCTCTCACTCCAACAATTCACATCACTTTCCTCAGCTCTGGCTCGTTCTCAACATTATTATCAACTTCCTTTCTCGGTCAACTCCTATCTCTCTTTCCCACTCAATCTCTCATTCTCTATCGTTTCTCTTTTCCCATCATCACATTACTTTCAACTTCCTCACCTCCTCAATTATTCCTCTTCGTTTTCATTTTCTTATTCCAACGTTCATCAGCCATTTATTCATCATAGCCAACGGCAATAAGCATTATCACACATAAATAATTAAATAAATAAATACAAGTATGCTATCAACACACTACATCACACAACAGAATTGTGGTCTTTGTCACCTTCGTATAAGTGGCCACACAAAGCAAACAATTGCCACTTATACTACTGACTCCAACCACGAAGTTCCGATCTTTGAGATGATACGGAACGTCCTAATAAATCACCTAGCTACCAAGGTGTCTTAGGAAAGCTTCTCTCTCACCTGGGGTCCAGCGATTGAATGTGTGCTCTCTTCGAATCCGTGTGCTGCCAATTGCCCCAACCTCTTTCCTCTATCATTCCTCATATTAAATAAAACATTTCACGTTATTAACTCATTTGAGAAAAATCTTTTCTTGGATTAATACTTGTCCTTTCTTCGTTAGGAAACTGTGAAAATATATCTATTCTTGATCCAGCTTTTTCTTAAATCAATTTCCACTTAAAACTTCGCTCTAAATCATATGAAAACATTTTTAAACATGAAAAGCACGTCCAGATAATTCTGGACAGCAAGATAGTTTCACAAAATTACTTTGATAAAATCTCCAAAAATATTGTAAAAACATTTCTTCACTTAAAATAACCTTTTCGCTTGAAATCAACACTTTAAAAATTCATGAAACAATTTTGGACAGCCATGGCATAAATTAAAAATCTCAAGTAAATCGAATTAAACTCAACTTATTTCAAAACCGTTCATGCATTCAAATACTTTCCAAGCATAACTTAACACACAATAACAACAAAGAACATTTCACCAATTTATTTTCATCACACAAAACACTTAGGCATGCAAGCACTCATAAACCGAATTGATTCAAGTTTCAAATCAACACTTCAATATTTATTTTCCTTACTTTAAACAATTCGGGTCCTCCTCAAAATCATCATGCCTATTTCATTTCATGCCATCAAACTCCCTAGACCTATTTAGACTATATAACCTAATAGAACAAGAAGAACAAATCAAACATCATAAATTAAATCTCATGAATTAACTTGGTTTATTTTAAACACTTAAATTCTACTTTCTTTTAATCTTAACCGAATACACATAAGTACACATGCACACACATATTCATTCAAACACAACACTCTATTAATTTAATTCATTCATTTCTTTCAAGGTGTTTCATTGGAAAAGAGGCCCTAGGTTAGTTAATATGAATAGGCCGAATATGATCATCGTATAGCAAGGCTTTATTTTTATCATGCATGCACATAGATCATGGATCAAAACAAGGATCATTTTCTACAAACTTGTTTTCTTGTTTTCTTTATAAAAACCGTGAGCTTCACTCCAATTTTGGCAAACAAACATTTAATTTATTAGCACAATAAAATCAAGAATCATGTCATGGTCTTTATCTTCTAAGACAAACACATGCATGCACCTATAAATTTCTATGTGAGACCATTTTCAACATGCATATAAGGAAAAGTATGATTTCCTACTCTCCCTAGTCTTGACCGAATAATGTTATGCAAGAAAACAAGGTCTCATAATTTATTTTCTACATGTAAGTGCCTAAACTCATGGATCATATCATGCAAGACATAGAAGCATCATTTCACTTTCCCAAACATCAACCGAATCATCATCATCACACACACAACCTTGATTTAATTTCTTTTCATACTCAAAATTATTTTTTAAAGCTTATTTTATTGTGAAAACCGTGACTTACATGTGAGGAATCAAGACTTTATATTCAAATAGGACACAAAAATTCAAGCTTCACGTCCTCTCAAAGATCAAACATAGATCAAAACATACAAAAGAAAATCAAGGCAAGAACATAAACTTAAACTTAAATCTTCAAGCAAACAGTGAAGAATTAACTAAAATTTAATTTTTCTAAACATAAAAGTAGCACCAAATCACTTAAGTCAAATCAAAAACATCAAGACCTAAATTTCTCTACTTATGGCCGAATCATTTAGTTCTTGATTTAATGATTTATGAGTTCATTTAGTCCTAGAAATCCAAGATCAAAGCATAAAGAGGACATGCAAAGAAAGATTAGGATCCTAAGGCCACAAAATCAACATGCATGGAAAAATCAACACAATCTATGAACTTTAAACACATCCTCAACAAAACCGTGATGAAGAACATTCACAAGTAAGAGATCAAAAACTTTTTCACATCAATGTTCAAGATCAAAGCATAAAATAACATGCAAAGCACTTAGATCTCAAGATCACTTAAAATAATTGCATGCATCACAAAATTTAAATAAAGTCCATTAAAAATCCTTTACAACACAAAATCATTCAATTAAGACTCTATCTACCTTAATTCCTAACTTAAATCTTCAAATCTTCTCTTCTCTTCCCTTAATGGTTTACCTCGGCCTCTCTCCCTTCTTCTAGGGTTGATGGGTTTTCTCCTTGATCTTTGATGAAGAAATGTGTGGAAGAAAGAAATCAATGGTGTTTAGGCTAAGAGCTTGGGTTTTCACTCTTCTTCCTCTATTTTCCTCTCACGGGTTCTCTCTTTCTCCCTATGGGTTTCAAGAGCTTGAGAGTGCTCTTGAAACTTTGTGTGTTGGTGTTGGTGTAGGAAGGAAAATGAATGAAGGAAATGAAATAGGAACCAATCCAACACATACACATACACGACTTTAAGGGCAATTACAAGGGGTGGAGAATTCCCTTTTTAGCCTTGACTCAAGGTGTGGAGCTAAGGGTAATTTAGTCTAGCTCAAATGTTGCATGGGAGGGGTCTTGTCATTGGAGACAAAGGTGGAGAAAAGTCCTCCCTAGCTTACATGAGTCACCACTCCTAATCTCTCCCTATTTTCCATTTGAATTTTCATTTTCTTAATGCTTAAGAAAATAAACTTCATTTGGTCTTTCTAGTCCTATTTTGGCCGAAACACACACACATATGTACACACATACATATATAATTTCATCAACACATAGCATGCACTCATGTATACACTTAACACACACATATATTCACATACATTTACACATGCATCATATTCTTTTTCAATAATTTAAGTACTCACATGATCCTAGGCATACTTATAAATACCAAAAACCGTATATACACGCACAATCATAAAATAAATCACTAACATTTTTATAAAATCATTAAGTGTATAGATTTTCTCAAAAATCAAATTTCTAAATGTTGGACATTAGTTTAGAAAATCATTACTTTAAAATCATTCATTAGCTTTGAAAACGTGAATTTTAAGGAAATCATTTAAGAAAATACTCTTCCAAAACATTTTTCTTAAAAACAAGTTTCTTTAGTGTTTTAATTTAATATGAGGAATTTACGGGGTGTTACATTCTCCCCAACTTAAGAATTTCTCGTCCCCGAGAAATACACTGTAGATTGGGCAGCAGGGCAACAACATTCTCATGTCATTCTGAGGTTCCTCGTTAACCGCTTTCAGGTGAGAAGGTTCCACTTGCACCATCGCTTGTGTGTCGAGTCGGGTTAAGTCCAACAGACTAACCGAAGAAGATGTCGCTTCCTTAACCGGTCATTGTCACAGAAAGCCCAACCAGAGGTACGGACTTAGGGGAAATCAAGCAAGCAAACATACACACATCTCCAAAAACAAGGATTTTGCCTAAAAATCCTTAAGTACTTACTACTCCCTACAACTCGGATTCCCACTACCTTACCATGACCCGCCCTCCCTACAATTCTCGTTCTAATTCTAAGGTTCTTGTCTATCATTTTTAGCTTAGAGGGGGTGTTATCATCACTTAGGCTTTCTTACAAACCTCATCTTCCTTCGATTATCTCATTCTCTAATTAGGGTGGCAGGTAATCCTAATCTCCAAACTTTCCTCTAATATTTGGTAACAGACGCCCTTCTTCTCCTTGTGACTCCCCAACTTTGATTCAACTTATAACTATTCCACGGTGATCTTACAGCCTTACTTAACTTAACTACTTCTCCTCCTTTAATCACTCAAACCTAAATTATTTGGGTAGGTAGGGCACTTCCAACTCCGCAGTTCGGATTAAAGAGGTTTTGAATAAAATCGATAAGGTCGAAAGGTGATGAAGAAAGAGGGTTCGGATCTTAACAGCAAGAATGTTTTGTTGAAGCAATTCAACAAACGCGGAAATTAAGAAATAGCAACCTACATCCCCAAAGGTGGTGGCTATCCCTGTGTAAAGGTAGGTTAAGGTTAATCAAGCCTTAGTCTAACAATCACTATTGAAACATCAGAGGTATTGGGTCTTAATCTCGAAATCTACTCATAGTCTACTCTTATAGGGCAAAAAGGTTTCTCAAACTAATACGGTCGGTGCTAAACTACAAACTAGTTCCATGTCCTAAGAGACAAAAGCTTATCCTCTTATTCCTACTCAAATACTAACAAACACACAGAGTCACACAAACAAAGCATGAAGCCCATGCTTAAGGCCACTAAGGATTACCATAAGCTCTGATACCATTCTGTAACAGCCCGATTTTCGAAAAGCAAAACAACTGACTTTTACATATTAATGTTGCAAAAATGAGGTCAATTTTTTTTTTGTAAACGTTGTTGAAGGGTTTGAAAGCTTTCTTGAAAAGTTATTAATGTCCTTCAACCTTCTCTTTCGAAAACCGAGTTGTTACTTGAAACCACAACTCACTTACCTTGTTTTCCAAAAACATTTTATCAAGAAAACAGTTTGATTAAGAAAACAGTTTAATTTCAACTTGAGTAACTTCACTTACTTCTTCAAAAGAACTTAAACTTGTTTCATAAAAGTATTCTCACATTCCATAAAAGTCGGGCATGCTTCAGAATAATTGAAGTACAGCAATAGTTCATCACTTAGGTAATCCTGAACACAAAATACAAATAACAACTTAACTAATTCCACTACGCCCCCCCTTTTCCCTATCAAAGATGATTGGTTCCAGCTTCTTCTTCTTCTTTGCGGGTGCCTTTGTACCAGAGGATGATGCGACCACGTTCTTTGGCTCTCCTTCGGAACTTGGTTTAAGTTCCACTCCGAATAGCTTCACAGAGTTCTCCTTCCCTTGATTCCGAGGCGGCGGTTCAGAGCTGTGACATATGTAGGATATACTCCCCAAACACAAACTAGGTGTAGATCCACCCAACTTATGTTCCGGGTCTTCGATCACCAACTGAGCATGTCCCGACCATGCCCATCCTCGACGTATAGCTTTCCATCCGCGTCCCTTATGAGGCCAAGTAACGATCTCCAAACGACGATCCATCTGCCCGTCGGGATACCAACGACACCGATGTACCAACGAACAGGATAGAGTAAGCGATTCGGACGCGTAGCATCGACGGTGTGGAATTACGGTAGGCAAAATAATAGGACACACACAACAATACACAGCATACACACAAGCAAACATACTATCATCATTATCCACAATCCCTATTTATTTCATCTTATTATTATTACTTCATACTCTCCACTCTCATTTCCAATCTCTTTCGTAGAACTCAACATCCTTCCCACCTTTCCATTCTCAATCTCTTTCTCATCCCTTGCACTTCTCGAACTCTTATTCTTACAAATATAAATCTTTCCTCATAAAGTTTTATCGAATTATAACCATCGATGATCGGGGAGTTAAAGAATCACCGAGGTACGCGTTTCTTTCGTAGTCAGCACTCACGTATCAAGTCTACATCTCCTCGGCCATCCATCACCTAGTCGGAAGCAAACAGGAGTACAGGACCTTTACCACGCGGGCACGACAGCTGTCACAACACATAAATGGTCCCTGACCAGGAGGCCCAGCCTCAATAATATCAATTCATAATAATCATGGCACACTGCCTCGCAGTGGCAAAACACAATGCCCCGTTCCAGCCCCTCTCACTGTTCTCGATTTGCAATCTAGGGGGCGACAGTATTGTTATAGTGCGCGCGCAGAACTTACCACGGTATTAGACCCAGTCCCCACCACGTTAGTGCACCACTTATGGAGTTCGTTCTGCCTACAACAATACTCTAGACTTCTTGACGTTTCACCGTCATCGTCCTCCCCTAATGCAATCTCGTCCTAAGTATCCGCAGATACTTATTGTTCCTTCCTCTCCACTACTTCGGGTTAACTCTCATATCTCACTACGTTCGTTGTTAATGTTTTTTATAATCTTTTAATTATTTAATTAACCTAACAGTCGGCTCACCCTTAGTGCATCCCTTCAGTGAGTCCCGACCACTAACTTTGCACAATCTTTCTCTCATCAAAATCACACATAGCTCAGAGCTGGGAGTTCCTCACTTGTTTCATATCTCATTTCTCAAGCTTTCTTCTCAACCACACTCTCATTCTTCCAAATCTACCTTTTTACCATTCTTCTCAAAATATCAATTTCACAATTTTCCAAAAACACCATTTCCAAAATTTTCACAAAATCATCTTTCACCAGAATACCATTTCAAATAAACCTTCTTCAAATCTTGTTTCAAAGAGGCTTCCTCGAAAACATTGTTTCCACAAAATATCCTTTCATAAAACTTCTTCAAAAGATCGTGTCATAAAACTCCTTTGAAATATGGTTTCACAAACTTCTTCAAAACCCCATTTCAAAAATCTTTTCAAAAATTCCATTTTACAAACCTTTTTCAAAAGTTGTCTTCACAACTCAAAAATTTCTTTCATAAATCTTTTCGAAAATTCTTTTTTTCAAAACACATTTTGTGCTGAGCGCTAGTGGAGGAGCAAGCTCTACTCAACACTAGTTCCCAGTCTAAAACCAAAACAAAGGAGCCTAGCTCCACTCAATTCACCTCTCACTCCAACAATTCACATCACTTTCCTCAGCTCTGGCTCGTTCTCAACATTATTATCAACTTCCTTTCTCGGTCAACTCCTATCTCTCTTTCCCACCCAATCTCTCATTCTCTATCGTTTCTCTTTTCCCATCATCCCATTACTTTCAACTTCCTCACCTCCTCAATTATTCCTCTTCATTTTCATTTTCTTATTCCAACGTTCATCAGCCATTTATTCATCATAGCCAACAGCAATAAGCATTATCACACATAAATAATTAAATAAATAAATACAAGTATGCTATCAACACACTACATCACACAACAGAATTGTGGTCTTTGTCACCTTCGTATAAGTGGCCACACAAAGCAAACAATTGCCACTTATACTACTGACGCCAACCACGAAGTTCTGATCTTTGAGATGATACGGAACGTCCTAATAAATCACCTAGCTACCACGGTGTCTTAGGAAAGCTTCTCTCTCACCTGGGGTCCAGCAATTGAATGTGTGCTCTCTTCGAATCCGTGTGCTGCCAATTGCCCCAACCTCTTTCCTCTATCATTCCTCATATTAAATAAAACATTTCACGTTATTAACTCATTTGAGGAAAATCTTTTCTTAGATTAATACTTGTCCTTTCTTCGTTAGGAAACTGTGAAAATATATCTATTCTTGATCCAGCTTTTTCTTAAATCAATTTCCACTTAAAACTTCGCTCTAAATCATATGAAAACATTTTTAAACATGAAAAGCACGTCCAGATAATTCTGGACAGCAAGGTAGTTTAACAAAATTACTTTGATAAAATCTCCAAAAATATTGTAAAAACATTTCTTTACTTAAAATAACCTTTTCGCTTGAAATCAACACTTTAAAAATTCATGAAACAATTTTGGACAGCCATGGCATAAATTAAAAATCTCAAGTAAATCGAATTAAACTCAACTTATTTCAAAACCGTTCATGCATTCAAATACTTTCCAAGCATAACTTAACACACAATAACAACAAACAACATTTCACTAATTTATTTTCATCACACAAAACACTTAGGCATGCAAGCACTCATAAACCGAATTGATTCAAGTTTCAAATCAACACTTCAATATTTATTTTCCTTACTTTAAACAATTCGGGTCCTCCTCAAAATCGTCATGCCTATTTCATTTCATGCCATCAAACTCCCTAGACCTATTTAGACTATATAACCTAATAGAACAAGAAGAACAAATCAAACATCATAAATTAAATCTCATGAATTAACTTGGTTTATTTTAAACACTTAAATTCTACTTTCTTTTAATCTTAACCGAATACACATAAGTACACATACACACATATAATCATTCAAACACAACACTCTATTAATTTAATTCATTCATTTCTTTCAAGGTGTTTCATTGGAAAAGAGGCCCTAGGTTAGTTAATATAAATAGGCCGAATATGATCATGGTATAGCAAGGCTTTATTTTTATCATGCATGCACATAGATCATGGATCAAAACAAGGATCATTTTCTACAAACTTGTTTTCTTGTTTTCTTTATAAAAACCGTGAGCTTCACTCCACTTTTGGCAAACAAACATTTAATTTATTAGCACAATAAAATCAAGAATCATGTCATGGTCTTTATCTTCTAAGAGAAACACATGCATGCACCTATAAATTTCTATGTGAGACCATTTTCAACATGCATATAAGGAAAAGTATGATTTCCTACTCTCCCTAGTCTTGACCGAATAATGTTATGCAAGAAAACAAGGTCTCATAATTTATTTTCTACATGTAAGTGCCTAAACTCATGGATCATATCATGCAAGACATAGAAGCATCATTTCACTTTCCCAAACATCAACCGAATCATCATCAACACACACACAACCTTGATTTAATTTCTTTTCATACTCAAAATTATTTTCTAAAGCTTATTTTATTGTGAAAACCGTGACTTACATGTGAGGAATCAAGACTTTATATTCAAATACTCTCTTATAAGCCTTTAGAACACTCTCTTAATCATTCTACACTTGTTAGAACCTCCATGGACTCATGCTACACCCTCTATGTCCCATGGGGACTCAAGCATTGTTTAGGATCATTCTAATGGTTCTTATAAGTCCTAATACACATTCCTAGATCATTCTAAGCCTTTAGAATATTCTCTTAACCATTCTACACATGTTATAACCTCCAAGGACTCATGATAAACCCTCTACGTCTCGTGGGGACTCAAGCATTGTTTAGTATCATTCTAATGGTTCTTATAAGTCCTAATACACATTCCTAGACCATTCTAAGCATTTAGAATACTCTGTTAACCATACTACACTTGTTAGAACCTCCAAGGACTCATGTTTCACCCTCTACGTCCTTATCGGTACCAAGCAATGTTTAGGATCATACTAAAGGTTCGTATATGTCCTAATACACATTCCTAGACCATTCTAAGCCTTTAGAATACTCTCTTAACCGTTATGCACTTGTTAGAACCTCCAAGGACTCATGCTAAACCCTCTACGACACTTGGGGTACCAAGCAATGTTTAGGATCATTCTAAAGGTTGTTATAGGTCCAAATACACATTCTTAGACCATGCTAAGCCTTTAGAATATTCTATTAAGCATTCTACACTTGTTAGAATCTCCAAGGACTCATGCTACACCCTCTACGTCCCTTGGGGACTCAAGCATTGTTTAGGATCATTCTAATGGTTCTTATAAGTCCTAATACACATTCCTAGACCATTCTAAGCCTTTGGATTACTCACTTAACCATTCTACACTTGTTAGAACCTCCAAGGACTCATGCTACACCCTCTACGTCCCTTGGGGACGGAAGCATTGTTCAGGATCATTCTAATGGTTCTTATAAGTCCTAATACACATTCCTAGACCATTTTAAGCCTTTAGAATACTCTCTTAACCGTTCTACACTTGTTAGAACCTCCAAGGACTCATGCTACACCCTCTACGTCCCTTGGGGATTCAAGCATTGTTTAGGATCATTCTAATGGTTCTTATAAGTCCTAATACACATTCCTAGACCATTCTAAGCCTTTAAAATACTCTCTTAACCATTCTACACTTGTTAGAACCTCCAAGGACTCATGCTACACCCTCTACGTCCCTTGGGGACGGAAGCATTGTTCAGGATCATTCTAATGGTTCTTATAAGTCCTAATACACATTCCTAGACCATTTTAAGCCTTTAGAATACTCTCTTAACCGTTCTACACTTGTTAGAACCTCCAAGGACTCATGCTACACCCTCTACGTCCCTTGGGGACTGAAGCATTGTTCAGGATAATTCTAATGGTTCTTATAAGTCCTAATACACATTCCTAGACCATTCTAAGCCTTTAGAATATTCTCTTAAGCATTCTACACTTGTTAGAACCTCCAAGGACTCATGCTACATCCTCTACATCCCTTGGGGACGGAAGCATTGTTCAGGATCATTCTAATGGTTCTTATAAGTCCTAATAGACATTCCTAGACCATACTAAGCCTTTAGAATACTCTCTTAACCGTTCTACACTTGTTAGAACCTCGAAGGACTCATGCTACACCCTTTGTGTCCCTTGGGGACTCAAGCATTGTTTAGGATCATTCTAATGGCTCTTTTAAGTCCTAATACACGTTCCTAGACCATTCTAAACCTTTAGAATACTCTCTTAACCATTCTACACTTGTTAAAACCTCCATGGACTCATGCTACACCCTCTATGTTCCATGGGGACTCAAGCATTGTTTAGGATCATTCTAATGGTTCTTATAAGTCCTAATACACATTCCGAGACCATTTTAAGCCTTTAGAATACTCTCTTAACTGTTCTACACTTGTTAGAACCTCCAAGGACTCATGCTACACCCTCTACGTCTCTTGGCGACTCAAGCATTGTTTAGGATCATACTAATGGTTCTTATAAGTCCTAAAACACATTCCTAGACCATTTTAAGCCTTTAGAATACTCTCTTTACCATTCTACACTTGTTAGAACCTCCAAGGACTCATGCTACACCCTCTACGTCTCTTGGCGACTCAAGCATTGTTGAGGATCATACTAATGGTTCTTATAAGTCCTAATACACATTCCTAGACCATTTTAAGCCTTTAGAATACTCTCTTAACTGTTCTACACTTGTTAGAACCTCCAAGGACTCATGCTACACCCTCTACGTCTCTTGGCGACTCAAGCATTGTTTAGGATCATTCTAATGGTTCTTATAAGTCCTAATACACATTCCTAGACCATTTTAAGCCTTTAGAATACTCTCTTAACCGTTCTACACTTGTTAGAACCTCCAAGGACTCATGCTACACCCTCTACGTCCCTTGGGGACTCAAGCATTGTTCAGGATCATTCTAATGGTTCTTATAAGTCCTAATACACATTCCTAGACCATTTTAAGCCTTTAGAATACTCTCTTAATCGTTCTACACTTGTTAGAACCTCGAAGGACTCATGCTACACCCTTTATGTCCCTTGGGGACTCAAGCATTGTTTAGGATCATTCTAATGGTTCTTTTAAGTCCTAATACACGTTCCTAGACCATTCTAAGCCTTTAGAATACTCTCTTAACCATTCTACACTTGTTAAAACCTCCATGGACTCATGCTACACCCTCTATGTTCCATGGGGACTCAAGCATTGTTTAGGATCATTCTAATGGTTCTTATAAGTCCTAAAACACATTCCTAGACCATTTTAAGCCTTTAGAATACTCTCTTTACCATTCTACACTTGTTAGAACCTCCAAGGACTCATGCTACACCCTCTACGTCTCTTGGCGACTCAAGCATTGTTTAGGATCATACTAATGGTTCTTATAAGTCCTAATACACATTCCTAGACTATTCTAAGCCTTTAGAATACTCTCTTAACCATTCTACACTTGTTAGAACCTCCATGGACTCATGCTTCACCCTCTACGTCCCTAGCAGCACTAAGCAATGTTTAGGATCATTCTAAAGGTTCGTATATGTCGTAATACACATTCCTAGACCATTCTAAGCCTTTAGAATACTCTCTTAACCATTCTACACTTGTTAGAACCTCCAAGGACTCATGTTTCACCCTCTACGTCCTTATCGGTACCAAGCAATGTTTAGGATCATTCTAAAGGTTCGTATATGTCCTAATACACATTCCTAGACCATTCTAAGCCTTTAGAATACTATCTTAACCGTTATACACTTGTTAGAACCTCCAAGGACTCATGCTAAACCCTCTACGACACTTGGGGTACCAAGCAATGTTAAGGATCATTCTAAAGGTTGTTATAGGTCCAAATACACATTCTTAGACCATGCTAAGCCTTTAGAATATTCTCTTAAGCATTCTACACTTGTTAGAATCTCCAAGGACTCATGCTACACCCTCTACGTCCCTTGGGGACTCAAGCATTGTTTAGGATCATTCTAATGGTTCTTATAAGTCCTAATACAAATTCCTAGACCATTCTAAGCCTTTGGATTACTCACTTAACCATTCTACACTTGTTAGAACCTCCAAGGACTCATGCTACACCCTCTACGTCCCTTGGGGACTCAAGCATTGTTTAGGATCATTCTAATGGTTCTTATAAGTCCTAATACACATTCCTAGACCATTTTAAGCCTTTAGAATACTCTCTTAACCGTTCTACACTTGTTAGAACCTCCAAGGACTCATGCTACACCCTCTACGTCCCTTGGGGACTCAAGCATTGTTTAGGATCATTCTAATGGTTCTTATAAGTCCTAATACACATTCCTAGACCATTCTAAGCCTTTAAAATACTCTCTTAACCATTCTACACTTGTTAGAACCTCCAAGGACTCATGTACACCCTCTACGTCCCTTGGGGACTCAAGCATTGTTCTGGATAATTCTAATGGTTCTTATAAGTCCTAATACACATTCCTAGACTATTCTAAGCCTTTAGAATACTCTCTTAACCATTCTACACTTGTTAGAACCTCCATGGACTCATGCTTCACCCTCTACGTCCCTAGCAGCACTAAGCAATGTTTAGGATCATTCTAAAGGTTCGTATATGTCGTAATACACATTCCTAGACCATTCTAAGCCTTTAGAATACTCTCTTAACCATTCTACACTTGTTAGAACCTCCAACGACTCATGTTTCACCCTCTACGTCCTTATCGGTACCAAGCAATGTTTAGGATCATTCTAAAGGTTCGTATATGTCCTAATACACATTCCTAGACCATTCTAAGCCTTTAGAATACTATCTTAACCGTTATACACTTGTTAGAACCTCCAAGGACTCATGCTAAACCCTCTACGACACTTGGGGTACCAAGCAATGTTAAGGATCATTCTAAAGGTTGTTATAGGTCCAAATACACATTCTTAGACCATGCTAAGCCTTTAGAATATTCTCTTAAGCATTCTACACTTGTTAGAATCTCCAAGGACTCATGCTACACCCTCTACGTCCCTTGGGGACTCAAGCATTGTTTAGGATCATTCTAATGGTTCTTATAAGTCCTAATACAAATTCCTAGACCATTCTAAGCCTTTGGATTACTCACTTAACCATTCTACACTTGTTAGAACCTCCAAGGACTCATGCTACACCCTCTACGTCCCTTGGGGACTCAAGCATTGTTTAGGATCATTCTAATGGTTCTTATAAGTCCTAATACACATTCCTAGACCATTTTAAGCCTTTAGAATACTCTCTTAACCGTTCTACACTTGTTAGAACCTCCAAGGACTCATGCTACACCCTCTACGTCCCTTGGGGACTCAAGCATTGTTTAGGATCATTCTAATGGTTCTTATAAGTCCTAATACACATTCCTAGACCATTCTAAGCCTTTAAAATACTCTCTTAACCATTCTACACTTGTTAGAACCTCCAAGGACTCATGTACACCCTCTACGTCCCTTGGGGACTCAAGCATTGTTCTGGATAATTCTAATGGTTCTTATAAGTCCTAATACACATTCCTAGACCATTCTAAGCCTTTAGAATACTCTCTTAACCATTCTACACTTGTTAGAACCTCCATGGACTCATGCTACACCCTCTACGTCCCTTGGGGACGGAAGCATTGTTCAGGATCATTCTAATGGTTCTTATAAGTCCTAATACACATTCCTAGATCATTCTAAGCCTTTAGAATACTCTCTTAACCGTTCTACACTTGTTAGAATCTCCAAGGACTCATGCTACACCCTCTACGTCCCTTGGGGACTCAAGCATTGTTTAGGATCATTCTAATGGTTCTTATAAGTCCTAATACACATTCCTAGACCATTCTAAGCCTTTAAAATACTCTCTTAACCATTCTACACTTGTTAGATCCTCCAAGGACTCATATACACCCTCTACATCCCTTGGGGACTCAAGCATTGTTCAGGATAATTCTAATGGTTCTTATAAGTCCTAATACACATTCCTAGACCATTCTAAGCCTTTAGAATACTCTCTTAACCATTCTACACTTGTTAGAACCTCCATGGACTCATGCTACACCCTCTACGTCCCTTGGGGACGGAAGCATTGTTCAGGATCATTCTAATGGTTCTTATAAGTCCTAATACACATTCCTAGATCATTCTAAGCCTTTAGAATACTCTCTTAACCGTTCTACACTTGTTAGAATCTCCAAGGACTCATGCTACACCCTCTACGTCCCTTGGGGACTCAAGCATTGTTTAGGATCATTCTAATGGTTCTTATAAGTCCTATTACACATTCCTAAACCATTCTAAGCCTTTGGATTACTCACTTAACCATTCAACACTTGTTAGAACCTCCAAGGACTCATGCTACACCCTCTACGTCCCTTGGGGACTCAAGCATTGTTTAGGATCATTCTAATGGTTCTTATAAGTCCTAATACACATTCCTAGACCATTTTAAGCCTTTAGAATACTCTCTTAACTGTTCTACACTTGTTAGAACCTCCAAGGACTCATGCTACACCCTCTACGTCTCTTGGCGACTCAAGCATTGTTTAGGATCATTCAAATGGTTCTTATAAGTCCTAATACACATTCCTAGACCATTTTAAGCCTTTAGAATACTCTCTTAACCGTTCTACACTTGTTAGAACCTCCAAGGACTCATGCTACACCATCTACGTCCCTTGGGGACTCAAGCATTGTTTAGGATCATTCTAATGGTTCTTATAAGTCCTAATACACATTCCTAGACCATTCTAAGCCTTTAAAATACTCTCTTAACCATTCTACACTTGTTAGAACCTCCAAGGACTCATGTACACCCTCTACGTCCCTTGGGGACTCAAGCATTGTTCAGGATAATTCTAATGGTTCTTATAAGTCCTAATACACATTCCTAGACCATTCTAAGCCTTTAGAATACTCTCTTAACCATTCTACACTTGTTAGAACCTCCATGGACTCATGCTACACCCTCTACGTCCCTTGGGGACGGAAGCATTGTTCAGGATCATTCTAATGGTTCTTATAAGTCCTAATACACATTCCTAGATCATTCTAAGCCTTTAGAATACTCTCTTAACCGTTCTACACTTGTTAGAATCTCCAAGGACTCATGCTACACCCTCTACGTCCCTTGGGGACTCAAGCATTGTTTAGGATCATTCAAATGGTTCTTATAAATCCTATTACACATTCCTAAACCATTCTAAGCCTTTGGATTACTCACTTAACCATTCAACACTTGTTAGAACCTCCAAGGACTCATGCTACACCCTCTACGTCCCTTGGGGACTCAAGCATTGTTTAGGATCATTCTAATGGTTCTTATAAGTCCTAATACACATTCCTAGACCATTTTAAGCCTTTAGAATACTCTCTTAACCGTTCTACACTTGTTAGAACCTCCAAGGACTCATGCTACACCCTCTACGTCCCTTGGGGACTCAAGCATTGTTTAGGATCATTCTAATGGTTCTTATAAGTCTTAATACACATTCCTAGACCATTTTAAGCCTTTAGAATACTCTCTTAACCGTTCTACACTTGTTAGAACCTCGAAGGACTCATGCTACACCCTTTATGTCCCTTGGGGACTCAAGCATTGTTTAGGATCATTCTAATGGTTCTTTTAAGTCCTAATACACGTTCCTAGACCATTCTAAACCTTTAGAATACTCTCTTAACCATTCTACACTTGTTAAAACCTCCATGGACTCATGCTACACCCTCTATGTTCCATGGGGACTCAAGCATTGTTTAGGATCATTCTAATGGTTCTTATAAGTCCTAATACACATTCCTAGACCATTTTAAGCCTTTAGAATACTCTCTTAACTGTTCTACACTTGTTAGAACCTCCAAGGACTCATGCTACACCCTCTACGTCTCTTGGCGACTCAAGCATTGTTTAGGATCATACTAATGGTTCTTATAAGTCCTAAAACACATTCCTAGACCATTTTAAGCCTTTAGAATACTCTCTTTACCATTCTACACTTGTTAGAACCTCCAAGGACTCATGCTACACCCTCTACGTCTCTTGGCGACTCAAGCATTGTTGAGGATCATACTAATGGTTCTTATAAGTCCTAATACACATTCCTAGACCATTTTAAGCCTTTAGAATACTCTCTTAACTGTTCTACACTTGTTAGAACCTCCAAGGACTCATGCTACACCCTCTACGTCTCTTGGCGACTCAAGCATTGTTTAGGATCATTCTAATGGTTCTTATAAGTCCTAATACACATTCCTAGACCATTTTAAGCCTTTAGAATACTCTCTTAACCGTTCTACACTTGTTAGAACCTCCAAGGACTCATGCTACACCCTCTACGTCCCTTGGGGACTCAAGCATTGTTCAGGATCATTCTAATGGTTCTTATAAGTCCTAATACACATTCCTAGACCATTTTAAGCCTTTAGAATACTCTCTTAATCGTTCTACACTTGTTAGAACCTCGAAGGACTCATGCTACACCCTTTATGTCCCTTGGGGACTCAAGCATTGTTTAGGATCATTCTAATGGTTCTTTTAAGTCCTAATACACGTTCCTAGACCATTCTAAGCCTTTAGAATACTCTCTTAACCATTCTACACTTGTTAAAACCTCCATGGACTCATGCTACACCCTCTATGTTCCATGGGGACTCAAGCATTGTTTAGGATCATTCTAATGGTTCTTATAAGTCCTAATACACATTCCTAGACCATTTTAAGCCTTTAGAATACTCTCTTAACTGTTCTACACTTGTTAGAACCTCCAAGGACTCATGCTACACCCTCTACGTCCCATGGGGACTCAAGCATTGTTCAGGATCATTCTAATGGTTCTTATACGTCCTAATACACGTTCCAAGACCATTCTAAGCCTTTAGAATACTCTCTTAACCATTCTACACTTGTTAGAACCTCCATAGACTCATGCTACACCCTCTACGTCCCCTGGGGACTCAAGCATTGTTCAGGATCATTCTAATGGTTCTTAAAGTCCTAATAGACATTCCTAGACCATACTAAGCCTTTGGATTACTCACTTAACCATTCTACACTTGTTAGAATGTCCAAGGACTCATGCTACACCCTCTACGTCCCTTGGGGACTCAAGCATTGTTTAGGATCATTCTAATGGTTCTTATAAGTCTTAATACACATTCCTAGACCATTTTAAGCCTTTAGAATACTCTCTTAACCGTTCTACACTTGTTAGAACCTCCAAGGACTCATGTTACACTCTCTACGTCCCTTGGGGACTCAAGCATTGTTTAGGATCATTCTAATGGTTCTTATAAGTCCTAATACACATTCCTAGACCATTCTAAGCCTTTAGAATACTCTCTTAACCATTCTACACTTGTTAGAACCTCCATGGACTCATGTTTCACCCTCTACATCCCTAGCGGCACTAAGCAATGTTTAGGATCATTCTAAAGGTTCGTATATGTCCTAATACACATTCCTAGACCATTCTAAGCCTTTAGAATACTCTCTTAACCATTCTACACTTGTTAGAACCTCCAACGACTCATGTTTCACCCTCAACGTCCTTATCGGTACCAAGCAATGTTTAGGATCATTCTAAAGGTTCCTATATGTCCTAATACACATTCCTAGACCATTCTAAGCCTTTAGAATACTCTCTTAACCGTTATACACTTGTTAGAACCACCAAGGACTCATGCTAAACCCTCTACGTTACTTGGGGTACCAAGCAATGTTTAGGATCATTCTAAAGGTTGTTATAGGTCCAAATACACATTCTTAGACCATGCTAAGCCTTTAGAATATTCTCTTAAGCATTCTACACTTGTTAGAATCTCCAAGGACTCATGCTACACCCTCTACGTCCCTTGTGGACTCAAGCATTGTTTAGGATCATTCTAATGGTTCTTATAAGTCTTAATACACATTCCTAGACCATTTTAAGCCTTTAGAATACTCTCTTAACCGTTCTACACTTGTTAGAACCTCCAAGGACTCATGCTACACCCTCTACGTCCCTTGGGGACTCAAGCATTGTTCAGGATCATTTTAATGGTTCTTATAAGTCCTAATACACATTCCTAGACCATTTTAAGCCTTTAGAATACTCTCTTAACTGTTCTACACTTGTTAGAACCTCCAAGGACTCATGCTACACCCTCTACGTCTCTTGGCGACTCAAGCATTGTTTAGGATCATACTAATGGTTCTTATAAGTCCTAATACACATTCCTAGACTATTCTAAGCCTTTAGAATACTCTCTTAACCATTCTACACTTGTTAAAACCTCCATGGACTCATGTTACACCCTCTATGTTCCATGGGGACTCAAGCATTGTTTAGGATCATTCTAATGGTTCTTATAAGTCCTAATACACATTCCTAGACCATTTTAAGCCTTTAGAATACTCTCTTAACTGTTCTACACTTGTTAGAACCTCCAAGGACTCATGCTACACCCTCTACGTCTCTTGGCGACTCAAGCATTGTTTAGGATCATACTAATGGTTCTTATAAGTCCTAATACACATTCCTAGACTATTCTAAGCCTTTAGAATACTCTCTTAACCATTCTACACTTGTTCGAACCTCCAACGACTCATGTTTCACCCTCTACGTCCTTATCGGTACCAAGCAATGTTTAGGATCATTCTAAAGGTTCGTATATGTCCTAATACACATTCCTAGACCATTCTAAGCCTTTAAAATACTCTCTTAACCGTTATACACTTGTTAGAACCACCAAGGACTCATGCTAAACCCTCTACGATACTTGGGGTACCAAGCAATGTTTAGGATCATTCTACAGGTTGTTATAGGTCAAAATACACATTCTTAGACCATGCTAAGCCTTTAGA
Organism: Crotalaria pallida; assembly: GCA_037953625.1. Lineage (NCBI taxonomy): Eukaryota > Viridiplantae > Streptophyta > Magnoliopsida > Fabales > Fabaceae > Crotalaria > Crotalaria pallida. Next base: position 57,661,125 of record CM075655.1, on the reverse strand, counting down.
ATATTCTCTTAAGCATTCTACACTTGTTAGAATCTCCAAGGACTCATGCTACACCCTCTACGTTCCTTGGGGACTCAAGCATTGTTTAGGATCATTCTAATGGTTCTTATAAGTCCTAATAGACATTCCTAGACCATACTAAGCCTTTGGATTACTCACTTAACCATTCTACACTTGTTAGAATGTCCAAGGACTCATGCTACACCCTCTACGTCCCTTGGGGACTCAAGCATTGTTTAGGATCATTCTAATGGTTCTTATAAGTCTTAATACACATTCCTAGACCATTTTAAGCCTTTAGAATACTCTCTTAACCGTTCTACACTTGTTAGAACCTCCAAGGACTCATGTTACACTCTCTACGTCCCTTGGGGACTCAAGCATTGTTTAGGATCATTCTAATGGTTCTTATAAGTCCTAATACACATTCCTAGACCATTCTAAGCCTTTAGAATACTCTCTTAACCATTCTACACTTGTTAGAACCTCCATGGACTCATGTTTCACCCTCTACATCCCTAGCGGCACTAAGCAATGTTTAGGATCATTCTAAAGGTTCGTATATGTCCTAATACACATTCCTAGACCATTCTAAGCCTTTAGAATACTCTCTTAACCATTCTACACTTGTTAGAACCTCCAACGACTCATGTTTCACCCTCAACGTCCTTATCGGTACCAAGCAATGTTTAGGATCATTCTAAAGGTTCCTATATGTCCTAATACACATTCCTAGACCATTCTAAGCCTTTAGAATACTCTCTTAACCGTTATACACTTGTTAGAACCACCAAGGACTCATGCTAAACCCTCTACGTTACTTGGGGTACCAAGCAATGTTTAGGATCATTCTAAAGGTTGTTATAGGTCCAAATACACATTCTTAGACCATGCTAAGCCTTTAGAATATTCTCTTAAGCATTCTACACTTGTTAGAATCTCCAAGGACTCATGCTACACCCTCTACGTCCCTTGTGGACTCAAGCATTGTTTAGGATCATTCTAATGGTTCTTATAAGTCTTAATACACATTCCTAGACCATTTTAAGCCTTTAGAATACTCTCTTAACCGTTCTACACTTGTTAGAACCTCCAAGGACTCATGCTACACCCTCTACATCCCTTGGGGACTCAAGCATTGTTCAGGATCATTTTAATGGTTCTTATAAGTCCTAATACACATTCCTAGACCATTTTAAGCCTTTAGAATACTCTCTTAACTGTTCTACACTTGTTAGAACCTCCAAGGACTCATGCTACACCCTCTACGTCTCTTGGCGACTCAAGCATTGTTTAGGATCATACTAATGGTTCTTATAAGTCCTAATACACATTCCTAGACTATTCTAAGCCTTTAGAATACTCTCTTAACCATTCTACACTTGTTCGAACCTCCAACGACTCATGTTTCACCCTCTACGTCCTTATCGGTACCAAGCAATGTTTAGGATCATTCTAAAGGTTCGTATATGTCCTAATACACATTCCTAGACCATTCTAAGCCTTTAAAATACTCTCTTAACCGTTATACACTTGTTAGAACCACCAAGGACTCATGCTAAACCCTCTACGTCTCTTGGCGACTCAAGCATTGTTTAGGATCATACTAATGGTTCTTATAAGTCCTAATACACATTCCTAGACCATTCTAAGCCTTTAGAATACTCTCTTAACCATTCTACACTTGTTAGAACCTCCATGGACTCATGCTACACCCTCTACGTCCCTTGGGGACGGAAGCATTGTTCAGGATCATTCTAATGGTTCTTATAAGTCCTAATACACATTCCTAGATCATTCTAAGCCTTTAGAATACTCTCTTAACCGTTCTACACTTGTTAGAATCTCCAAGGACTCATGCTACACCCTCTACGTCCCTTGGGGACTCAAGCATTGTTTAGGATCATTCTAATGGTTCTTATAAGTCCTATTACACATTCCTAAACCATTCTAAGCCTTTGGATTACTCACTTAACCATTCAACACTTGTTAGAACCTCCAAGGACTCATGCTACACCCTCTACGTCCCTTGGGGACTCAAGCATTGTTTAGGATCATTCTAATGGTTCTTATAAGTCCTAATACACATTCCTAGACCATTTTAAGCCTTTAGAATACTCTCTTAACTGTTCTACACTTGTTAGAACCTCCAAGGACTCATGCTACACCCTCTACGTCTCTTGGCGACTCAAGCATTGTTTAGGATCATTCAAATGGTTCTTATAAGTCCTAATACACATTCCTAGACCATTTTAAGCCTTTAGAATACTCTCTTAACCGTTCTACACTTGTTAGAACCTCCAAGGACTCATGCTACACCATCTACGTCCCTTGGGGACTCATGCATTGTTTAGGATCATTCTAATGGTTCTTATAAGTCCTAATACACATTCCTAGACCATTCTAAGCCTTTAAAATACTCTCTTAACCATTCTACACTTGTTAGAACCTCCAAGGACTCATGTACACCCTATACGTCCCTTGGGGACTCAAGCATTGTTCAGGATAATTCTAATGGTTCTTATAAGTCCTAATACACATTCCTAGACCATTCTAAGCCTTTAGAATACTCTCTTAACCATTCTACACTTGTTAGAACCTCCATGGACTCATGCTACACCCTCTACGTCCCTTGGGGACGGAAGCATTGTTCAGGATCATTCTAATGGTTCTTATAAGTCCTAATACACATTCCTAGATCATTCTAAGCCTTTAGAATACTCTCTTAACCGTTCTACACTTGTTAGAATCTCCAAGGACTCATGCTACACCCTCTACGTCCCTTGGGGACTCAAGCATTGTTTAGGATCATTCAAATGGTTCTTATAAATCCTATTACACATTCCTAAACCATTCTAAGCCTTTGGATTACTCACTTAACCATTCAACACTTGTTAGAACCTCCAAGGACTCATGCTACACCCTCTACGTCCCTTGGGGACTCAAGCATTGTTTAGGATCATTCTAATGGTTCTTATAAGTCCTAATACACATTCCTAGACCATTTTAAGCCTTTAGAATACTCTCTTAACCGTTCTACACTTGTTAGAACCTCCAAGGACTCATGCTACACCCTCTACGTCCCTTGGGGACTCAAGCATTGTTTAGGATCATTCTAATGGTTCTTATAAGTCTTAATACACATTCCTAGACCATTTTAAGCCTTTAGAATACTCTCTTAACCGTTCTACACTTGTTAGAACCTCGAAGGACTCATGCTACACCCTTTATGTCCCTTGGGGACTCAAGCATTGTTTAGGATCATTCTAATGGTTCTTTTAAGTCCTAATACACGTTCCTAGACCATTCTAAACCTTTAGAATACTCTCTTAACCATTCTACACTTGTTAAAACCTCCATGGACTCATGCTACACCCTCTATGTTCCATGGGGACTCAAGCATTGTTTAGGATCATTCTAATGGTTCTTATAAGTCCTAATACACATTCCTAGACCATTTTAAGCCTTTAGAATACTCTCTTAACTGTTCTACACTTGTTAGAACCTCCAAGGACTCATGCTACACCCTCTACGTCTCTTGGCGACTCAAGCATTGTTTAGGATCATACTAATGGTTCTTATAAGTCCTAAAACACATTCCTAGACCATTTTAAGCCTTTAGAATACTCTCTTTACCATTCTACACTTGTTAGAACCTCCAAGGACTCATGCTACACCCTCTACGTCTCTTGGCGACTCAAGCATTGTTGAGGATCATACTAATGGTTCTTATAAGTCCTAATACACATTCCTAGACCATTTTAAGCCTTTAGAATACTCTCTTAACTGTTCTACACTTGTTAGAACCTCCAAGGACTCATGCTACACCCTCTACGTCTCTTGGGGACTCAAGCATTGTTTAGGATCATTCTAATGGTTCTTATAAGTCCTAATACACATTCCTAGACCATTTTAAGCCTTTAGAATACTCTCTTAACCGTTCTACACTTGTTAGAACCTCCAAGGACTCATGCTACACCCTCTACGTCCCTTGGGGACTCAAGCATTGTTCAGGATCATTCTAATGGTTCTTATAAGTCCTAATACACATTCCTAGACCATTTTAAGCCTTTAGAATACTCTCTTAATCGTTCTACACTTGTTAGAACCTCGAAGGACTCATGCTACACCCTTTATGTCCCTTGGGGACTCAAGCATTGTTTAGGATCATTCTAATGGTTCTTTTAAGTCCTAATACACGTTCCTAGACCATTCTAAGCCTTTAGAATACTCTCTTAACCATTCTACACTTGTTAAAACCTCCATGGACTCATGCTACACCCTCTATGTTCCATGGGGACTCAAGCATTGTTTAGGATCATTCTAATGGTTCTTATAAGTCCTAATACACATTCCTAGACCATTTTAAGCCTTTAGAATACTCTCTTAACTGTTCTACACTTGTTAGAACCTCCAAGGACTCATGCTACACCCTCTACGTCCCATGGGGACTCAAGCATTGTTCAGGATCATTCTAATGGTTCTTATACGTCCTAATACACGTTCCAAGACCATTCTAAGCCTTTAGAATACTCTCTTAACCATTCTACACTTGTTAGAACCTCCATAGACTCATGCTTCACCCTCTACGTCCCCTGGGGACTCAAGCATTGTTCAGGATCATTCTAATGGTTCTTAAAGTCCTAATAGACATTCCTAGACCATACTAAGCCTTTGGATTACTCAATTAACCATTCTACACTTGTTAGAATGTCCAAGGACTCATGCTACACCCTCTACGTCCCTTGGGGACTCAAGCATTGTTTAGGATCATTCTAATGGTTCTTATAAGTCTTAATACACATTCCTAGACCATTTTAAGCCTTTAGAATACTCTCTTAACCGTTCTACACTTGTTAGAACCTCCAAGGACTCATGTTACACTCTCTACGTCCCTTGGGGACTCAAGCATTGTTTAGGATCATTCTAATGGTTCTTATAAGTCCTAATACACATTCCTAGACCATTCTAAGCCTTTAGAATACTCTCTTAACCATTCTACACTTGTTAGAACCTCCATGGACTCATGTTTCACCCTCTACATCCCTAGCGGCACTAAGCAATGTTTAGGATCATTCTAAAGGTTCGTATATGTCCTAATACACATTCCTAGACCATTCTAAGCCTTTAGAATACTCTCTTAACCATTCTACACTTGTTAGAACCTCCAACGACTCATGTTTCACCCTCAACGTCCTTATCGGTACCAAGCAATGTTTAGGATCATTCTAAAGGTTCCTATATGTCCTAATACACATTCCTAGACCATTCTAAGCCTTTAGAATACTCTCTTAACCGTTATACACTTGTTAGAACCACCAAGGACTCATGCTAAACCCTCTACGTTACTTGGGGTACCAAGCAATGTTTAGGATCATTCTAAAGGTTGTTATAGGTCCAAATACACATTCTTAGACCATGCTAAGCCTTTAGAATATTCTCTTAAGCATTCTACACTTGTTAGAATCTCCAAGGACTCATGCTACACCCTCTACGTCCCTTGTGGACTCAAGCATTGTTTAGGATCATTCTAATGGTTCTTATAAGTCTTAATACACATTCCTAGACCATTTTAAGCCTTTAGAATACTCTCTTAACCGTTCTACACTTGTTAGAACCTCCAAGGACTCATGCTACACCCTCTACGTCCCTTGGGGACTCAAGCATTGTTCAGGATCATTTTAATGGTTCTTATAAGTCCTAATACACATTCCTAGACCATTTTAAGCCTTTAGAATACTCTCTTAACTGTTCTACACTTGTTAGAACCTCCAAGGACTCATGCTACACCCTCTACGTCTCTTGGCGACTCAAGCATTGTTTAGGATCATACTAATGGTTCTTATAAGTCCTAATACACATTCCTAGACTATTCTAAGCCTTTAGAATACTCTCTTAACCATTCTACACTTGTTAAAACCTCCATGGACTCATGCTACACCCTCTATGTTCCATGGGGACTCAAGCATTGTTTAGGATCATTCTAATGGTTCTTATAAGTCCTAATACACATTCCTAGACCATTTTAAGCCTTTAGAATACTCTCTTAACTGTTCTACACTTGTTAGAACCTCCAAGGACTCATGCTACACCCTCTACGTCTCTTGGCGACTCAAGCATTGTTTAGGATCATACTAATGGTTCTTATAAGTCCTAATACACATTCCTAGACTATTCTAAGCCTTTAGAATACTCTCTTAACCATTCTACACTTGTTCGAACCTCCAACGACTCATGTTTCACCCTCTACGTCCTTATCGGTACCAAGCAATGTTTAGGATCATTCTAAAGGTTCGTATATGTCCTAATACACATTCCTAGACCATTCTAAGCCTTTAAAATACTCTCTTAACCGTTATACACTTGTTAGAACCACCAAGGACTCATGCTAAACCCTCTACGATACTTGGGGTACCAAGCAATGTTTAGGATCATTCTACAGGTTGTTATAGGTCAAAATACACATTCTTAGACCATGCTAAGCCTTTAGAATATTCTCTTAAGCATTCTACACTTGTTAGAATCTCCAAGGACTCATGCTACACCCTCTACGTTCCTTGGGGACTCAAGCATTGTTTAGGATCATTCTAATGGTTCTTATAAGTCCTAATAGACATTCCTAGACCATACTAAGCCTTTGGATTACTCACTTAACCATTCTACACTTGTTAGAATGTCCAAGGACTCATGCTACACCCTCTACGTCCCTTGGGGACTCAAGCATTGTTTAGGATCATTCTAATGGTTCTTATAAGTCTTAATACACATTCCTAGACCATTTTAAGCCTTTAGAATACTCTCTTAACCGTTCTACACTTGTTAGAACCTCCAAGGACTCATGTTACACTCTCTACGTCCCTTGGGGACTCAAGCATTGTTTAGGATCATTCTAATGGTTCTTATAAGTCCTAATACACATTCCTAGACCATTCTAAGCCTTTAGAATACTCTCTTAACCATTCTACACTTGTTAGAACCTCCATGGACTCATGTTTCACCCTCTACATCCCTAGCGGCACTAAGCAATGTTTAGGATCATTCTAAAGGTTCGTATATGTCCTAATACACATTCCTAGACCATTCTAAGCCTTTAGAATACTCTCTTAACCATTCTACACTTGTTAGAACCTCCAACGACTCATGTTTCACCCTCAACGTCCTTATCGGTACCAAGCAATGTTTAGGATCATTCTAAAGGTTCCTATATGTCCTAATACACATTCCTAGACCATTCTAAGCCTTTAGAATACTCTCTTAACCGTTATACACTTGTTAGAACCACCAAGGACTCATGCTAAACCCTCTACGTTACTTGGGGTACCAAGCAATGTTTAGGATCATTCTAAAGGTTGTTATAGGTCCAAATACACATTCTTAGACCATGCTAAGCCTTTAGAATATTCTCTTAAGCATTCTACACTTGTTAGAATCTCCAAGGACTCATGCTACACCCTCTACGTCCCTTGTGGACTCAAGCATTGTTTAGGATCATTCTAATGGTTCTTATAAGTCTTAATACACATTCCTAGACCATTTTAAGCCTTTAGAATACTCTCTTAACCGTTCTACACTTGTTAGAACCTCCAAGGACTCATGCTACACCCTCTACATCCCTTGGGGACTCAAGCATTGTTCAGGATCATTTTAATGGTTCTTATAAGTCCTAATACACATCCCTAGACCATTTTAAGCCTTTAGAATACTCTCTTAACTGTTCTACACTTGTTAGAACCTCCAAGGACTCATGCTACACCCTCTACGTCTCTTGGCGACTCAAGCATTGTTTAGGATCATACTAATGGTTCTTATAAGTCCTAATACACATTCCTAGACTATTCTAAGCCTTTAGAATACTCTCTTAACCATTCTACACTTGTTCGAACCTCCAACGACTCATGTTTCACCCTCTACGTCCTTATCGGTACCAAGCAATGTTTAGGATCATTCTAAAGGTTCGTATATGTCCTAATACACATTCCTAGACCATTCTAAGCCTTTAAAATACTCTCTTAACCGTTATACACTTGTTAGAACCACCAAGGACTCATGCTAAACCCTCTACGATACTTGGGGTACCAAGCAATGTTTAGGATCATTCTACAGGTTGTTATAGGTCAAAATACACATTCTTAGACCATGCTAAGCCTTTAGAATATTCTCTTAAGCATTCTACACTTGTTAGAATCTCCAAGGACTCATGCTACACCCTCTACGTTCCTTGGGGACTCAAGCATTGTTTAGGATCATTCTAATGGTTCTTATAAGTCCTAATAGACATTCCTAGACCATACTAAGCCTTTGGATTACTCACTTAACCATTCTACACTTGTTAGAATGTCCAAGGACTCATGCTACACCCTCTACGTCCCTTGGGGACTCAAGCATTGTTTAGGATCATTCTAATGGTTCTTATAAGTCTTAATACACATTCCTAGACCATTTTAAGCCTTTAGAATACTCTCTTAACCGTTCTACACTTGTTAGAACCTCCAAGGACTCATGTTACACTCTCTACGTCCCTTGGGGACTCAAGCATTGTTTAGGATCATTCTAATGGTTCTTATAAGTCCTAATACACATTCCTAGACCATTCTAAGCCTTTAGAATACTCTCTTAACCATTCTACACTTGTTAGAACCTCCATGGACTCATGTTTCACCCTCTACATCCCTAGCGGCACTAAGCAATGTTTAGGATCATTCTAAAGGTTCGTATATGTCCTAATACACATTCCTAGACCATTCTAAGCCTTTAGAATACTCTCTTAACCATTCTACACTTGTTAGAACCTCCAACGACTCATGTTTCACCCTCAACGTCCTTATCGGTACCAAGCAATGTTTAGGATCATTCTAAAGGTTCCTATATGTCCTAATACACATTCCTAGACCATTCTAAGCCTTTAGAATACTCTCTTAACCGTTATACACTTGTTAGAACCACTAAGGACTCATGCTAAACCCTCTACGTTACTTGGGGTACCAAGCAATGTTTAGGATCATTCTAAAGGTTGTTATAGGTCCAAATACACATTCTTAGACCATGCTAAGCCTTTAGAATATTCTCTTAAGCATTCTACACTTGTTAGAATCTCCAAGGACTCATGCTACACCCTCTACGTCCCTTGGGGACTCAAGCATTGTTTAGGATCATTCTAATGGTTCTTATAAGTCCTAATACACATTCCTAGACCATTCTAAGCCTTTAGAATACTCTCTTAACCATTCTACACTTGTTAGAACCTCCATGGACTCATGTTTCACCCTCTACATCCCTAGCGGCACTAAGCAATGTTTAGGATCATTCTAAAGGTTCGTATATGTCCTAATACACATTCCTAGACCATTCTAAGCCTTTAGAATACTCTCTTAACCATTCTACACTTGTTAGAACCTCCAACGACTCATGTTTCACCCTCAACGTCCTTATCGGTACCAAGCAATGTTTAGGATCATTCTAAAGGTTCCTATATGTCCTAATACACATTCCTAGACCATTCTAAGCCTTTAGAATACTCTCTTAACCGTTATACACTTGTTAGAACCACTAAGGACTCATGCTAAACCCTCTACGTTACTTGGGGTACCAAGCAATGTTTAGGATCATTCTAAAGGTTGTTATAGGTCCAAATACACATTCTTAGACCATGCTAAGCCTTTAGAATATTCTCTTAAGCATTCTACACTTGTTAGAATCTCCAAGGACTCATGCTACACCCTCTACGTCCCTTGTGGACTCAAGCATTGTTTAGGATCATTCTAATGGTTCTTATAAGTCTTAATACACATTCCTAGACCATTTTAAGCCTTTAGAATACTCTCTTAACCGTTCTACACTTGTTAGAACCTCCAAGGACTCATGCTACACCCTCTACGTCCCTTGGGGACTCAAGCATTGTTCAGGATCATTTTAATGGTTCTTATAAGTCCTAATACACATTCCTAGACCATTTTAAGCCTTTAGAATACTCTCTTAACCGTTCTACACTTGTTAGAACCTCGAAGGACTCATGCTACACCCTTTATGTCCCTTGGGGACTCAAGCATTGTTTAGGATCATTCTAATGGTTCTTTTAAGTCCTAATACACGTTCCTAGACCATTCTAAACCTTTAGAATACTCTCTTAACCATTCTACACTTGTTAAAACCTCCATGGACTCATGCTACACCCTCTATGTTCCATGGGGACTCAAGCATTGTTTAGGATCATTCTAATGGTTCTTATAAGTCCTAATACACATTCCTAGACCATTTTAAGCCTTTAGAATACTCTCTTAACCGTTCTACACTTGTTAGAACCTCCAAGGACTCATGCTACACCCTCTACGTCTCTTGGCGACTCAAGCATTGTTTAGGATCATACTAATGGTTCTTATAAGTCCTAATACACATTCCTAGACTATTCTAAGCCTTTAGAATACTCTCTTAACCATTCTACACTTGTTAGAACCTCCATGGACTCATGCTTCACCCTCTACGTCCCTAGCGGCACTAAGCAATGTTTAGGATCATTCTAAAGGTTCGTATATGTCGTAATACACATTCCTAGACCATTCTAAGCCTTTAGAATACTCTCTTAACCATTCTACACTTGTTAGAACCTCCAACGACTCATGTTTCACCCTCTACGTCCTTATCGGTACCAAGCAATGTTTAGGATCATTCTAAAGGTTCGTATATGTCCTAATACACATTCCTAGACCATTCTAAGCCTTTAGAATACTATCTTAACCGTTATACACTTGTTAGAACCTCCAAGGACTCATGCTAAACCCTCTACGACACTTGGGGTACCAAGCAATGTTAAGGATCATTCTAAAGGTTGTTATAGGTCCAAATACACATTCTTAGACCATGCTAAGCCTTTAGAATATTCTCTTAAGCATTCTACACTTGTTAGAATCTCCAAGGACTCATGCTACACCCTCTACGTCCCTTGGGGACTCAAGCATTGTTTAGGATCATTCTAATGGTTCTTATAAGTCCTAATACAAATTCCTAGACCATTCTAAGCCTTTGGATTACTCACTTAACCATTCTACACTTGTTAGAACCTCCAAGGACTCATGCTACACCCTCTACGTCCCTTGGGGACTCAAGCATTGTTTAGGATCATTCTAATGGTTCTTATAAGTCTTAATACACATTCCTAGACCATTTTAAGCCTTTAGAATACTCTCTTAACCGTTCTACACTTGTTAGAACCTCCAAGGACTCATGTTACACTCTCTACGTCCCTTGGGGACTCAAGCATTGTTTAGGATCATTCTAATGGTTCTTATAAGTCCTAATACACATTCCTAGACCATTCTAAGCCTTTAGAATACTCTCTTAACCATTCTACACTTGTTAGAACCTCCATGGACTCATGTTTCACCCTCTACATCCCTAGCGGCACTAAGCAATGTTTAGGATCATTCTAAAGGTTCGTATATGTCGTAATACACATTCCTAGACCATTCTAAGCCTTTAGAATACTCTCTTAACCATTCTACACTTGTTAGAACCTCCAACGACTCATGTTTCACCCTCTACGTCCTTATCGGTACCAAGCAATGTTTAGGATCATTCTAAAGGTTCGTATATGTCCTAATACACATTCCTAGACCATTCTAAGCCTTTAGAATACTATCTTAACCGTTATACACTTGTTAGAACCTCCAAGGACTCATGCTAAACCCTCTACGACACTTGGGGTACCAAGCAATGTTAAGGATCATTCTAAAGGTTGTTATAGGTCCAAATACACATTCTTAGACCATGCTAAGCCTTTAGAATATTCTCTTAAGCATTCTACACTTGTTAGAATCTCCAAGGACTCATGCTACACCCTCTACGTCCCTTGGGGACTCAAGCATTGTTTAGGATCATTCTAATGGTTCTTATAAGTCCTAATAGACATTCCTAGACCATACTAAGCCTTTGGATTACTCACTTAACCATTCTACACTTGTTAGAATGTCCAAGGACTCATGCTACACCCTCTACGTCCCTTGGGGACTCAAGCATTGTTTAGGATCATTCTAATGGTTCTTATAGGTCCTAATACACATTCCTAGACCATTCTAAGCCTTTAAAATACTCTCTTAACCATTCTACACTTGTTAGAACCTCCAAGGACTCATGTACACCCTCTACGTCCCTTGGGGACTCAAGCATTGTTCAGGATAATTCTAATGGTTCTTATAAGTCCTAATACAAATTCCTAGACCATTCTAAGCCTTTAGAATACTCTCTTAACCATTCTACACTTGTTAGAACCTCCATGGACTCATGCTACACCCTCTACGTCCCTTGGGGACGGAAGCATTGTTCAGGATCATTCTAATGGTTCTTATAAGTCCTAATACACATTCCTAGATCATTCTAAGCCTTTAGAATACTCTCTTAACCGTTCTACACTTGTTAGAATCTCCAAGGACTCATGCTACACCCTCCACGTCCCTTGGGGACTCAAGCATTGTTTAGGATCATTCTAATGGTTCTTATAAGTCCTATTACACATTCCTAAACCATTCTAAGCCTTTGGATTACTCACTTAACCATTCTACACTTGTTAGAACCTCCAAGAACTCATGCTACACCCTCTACGTCCCTTGGGGACTCAAGCATTGTTTAGGATCATTCTAATGGTTCTTATAAGTCCTAATACACATTCCTAGACCATTTTAAGCCTTTAGAATACTCTCTTAACCGTTCTACACTTGTTAGAACCTCCAAGGACTCATGCTACACCCTCTACGTCCCTTGGGGACTCAAGCATTGTTTAGGATCATTCTAATGGTTCTTATAAGTCCTAATACACATTCCTAGACCATTCTAAGCCTTTAAAATACTCTCTTAACCATTCTACACTTGTTAGAACCTCCAAGGACTCATGCTACACCATCTACGTCCCTTGGGGACTCAAGCATTGTTCAGGATAATTCTAATGGATCTTATAAGTCCTAATACACATTCCTAGACCATTGTAAGCCTTTTGAATACTCTCTTAACCATTCTACACTTGTTAGAACCTCCATGGACTCATGCTACACCCTCTACGTCCCTTGGGGACGGAAGCATTGTTCAGGATCATTCTAATGGTTCTTATAAGTCCTAATACACATTCCTAGACCATTCTAAGCCTTTAGAATACTCTCTTAACCGTTCTACACTTGTTAGAACCTCGAAGGACTCATGCTACACCCTTTAAGTCCCTTGGGGACTCAAGCATTGTTTAGGATCATTTTAATGGTTCTTCTAAGTCCTAATACACGTTCCTAGACCATTCTAAACCTTTAGAATAATCTCTTAACCATTCTACACTTGTTAAAACCTCCATGGACTCATGCTACACCCTCTATGTCCCATGGGGACTCAAGCATTGTTTAGGATCATTCTAATGGTTCTTATAAGTCCTAATACACATTCCTAGATCATTCTAAGCCTTTAGAATACTCTCTTAACCATTCTACACATGTTAGAACCCTTCAAGGACTCATGCTAAACCCTCTACGTCTCGTGGGGACTCAAGCATTGTTTAGGATCATTCTAATGGTTCTTATAAGTGTTAATACACATTCCTTGACCAATCTAAGCATTTAGAATACTCTGTTAACCATTCTACACTTGTTAGAACCTCCATGGACTCATGTTTCACCCTCTACGTCCCTATCGGTACCAAGTAATGTTTAGGATCATTCTAAAGGTTCGTATATGTCCTAATACACATTCCTATACCATTCTAAGTCTTTAGAATACTCTCTTAACCGTTATACACTTGTTAGAACCTCCAAGGACTCATGAATGCTCCAACATTGCATATAGCAATCTTGAAAATTGCCCGTGCGATGCTTGGGGTACCAAGCAATGTTTAGGATCATTCTAAAGGTTGTTATAGGTCCTAATACACATTCTTAGACCATGCTAAGCCTTTAGAATATTCTCTTAAGCATTCTACACTTGTTAGAATCTCCAAGGACTCATGCTACACCCTCTACGTCCCTTGGGGACTCAAGCATTGTTTAGGATCATTCTAATGGTTCTTTTAAGTCCTAATACAACATTCCTAGACCATTTTAAGCCTTTAGAATACTCTCTTAACCGTTCTACACTTGTTAGAACCTCCAAGGACTCATGCTACACCCTCTACGTCCCTTGGGGACTCAAGCATTGTTTAGGATCATTCTAATGGTTCTTATAAGTCCTAATACACATTCCTAGACATTCTAAGCCTTTAGAATACTCTCTTAACCATTCTACACTTGTTAGAACCTCCATGGATTCATGCTTCACCCTCTACGTCCCTAGCGGCACTAAGCAATGTTTAGGATCATTCTAAAGGTTCGTATATGTCCTAATACACATTCCTAGACCATTCTAAGCCTTTAGAATACTCTCTTAACCATTCTACACTTGTTAGAACCTCCAACGACTCATGAATGCTCCAACATTGCATATAGCAATCTTGAAAATTGCCCGTGCGATGCACGGTTATCAAATTTCGTTATTCTTTGTGCTCGTCCAAGCATTAATTTTATTTACATGTGACTATTTTTTTAGAGTACAATAAATTTATCATTTTTTGTAATTATATTTTATATGGTATTTTTTTAATTATTACAATAAAAGAAATATATTTATGATCAGACAAATTTATGTAATGAAATTGGAATATAATACTTGTAATTGAACCATGCGAGCGATGTTAATACAATCAAATTTACAAAGAACAAAAAAGTAAAGAAAAGAGAATCAAGATGATAGCAGATCCTCAACTTGAACACATGTTGTCCTTATTACATATAAAAACATGTTCAAAAATGATTTACCACTTGAGTCATGGTTGCACAACACAAACATGATCGTAGAAGCAAATAAATTGCTGCTTTCAATTGAGTTGGTTGAATCCATCTTGATTGACTCGAGTAGCAACAATTTGTTCCATTCTTATTTTGATAGACCACAAATCTAAAAATGCCTTCAAATTCTTTGAAGACATTATTATCTTGGTATTGACCCCTATCATGCAATGTCTGGTACCTTCATTGATAAACACTACACCATTATACTGATTCTTTTTTATAGGACATAATACTTGGTCAACATGCTTATTTTATGAAAGTGATGGATGATCTTGGTGTTGCTGAGACAACAAAGCTCACCCTTTATATCATCACTCCATGTGCCCAAGTGTGAGGCTTGATCTAAATTGAAATACATTTAATTTAAAATTACATTATCCTCAATTCACATTCAACCAACACCCTTCACATTATCTCATCCTTCTCCTTCATCTTTCTCTATCATACCTAATTTATATATTCATTAGACTTCTTGCTCTCTAACTTTTTACATGCATGAAATTACAGAGAGATGTCAGATGATCTAATACCCTACCAATCCTATGCCACTAATAAAAAAGTAGGACACGCCACTTTTCTCCCTTAACAATGTTTGGATTCACTCCGAGCAATCCTGCTTAGCTTCCATTTGGAGAAAGTAGAAACCCCTTGTTTGATGCAAATCATAATGCATTCCAGCTGCTTCAGAAACTCCTACTTCAATTGCTTATTTAATTTGCTTCATGTAATTTTTAAGTGACTGCTGCCATAATATTTACCTTGGTCAATTATGAAAACTGCACCAAATCTCCATTGCATATCTAGACCTTGGGCAACATCTACATTCATTTCCACATGTCTGCTTGGTCATGAGATATGGACTCTAAATAAAAGCATGCACTCTGGGCATAACTGCATAAGGACCAGCACAGGATCCCTTTATTAAACATGTTATCCATGAGTTTATGGGGAAACAAAAAAATTTTGAAAACTGATCTAAAAAGTAATAATTTTCAGTCTCTTAACCTCAGTCAAGAATAACAAAATCCTTCTTTATATATTCAAACTGACACACTAAATCAAAAGAGATCTCACGCATTGCAGAAGCTAGCACAAAAGATGCTCAATATAAAATAAAGTAAATTAGAAGAAAGCTAAGAAATCAGCGGTACCAATGACAGGGAAGTTCCGAGAGAAATGCCCAAGTTACCTGGTTAATGAAGATGGAATGCCCTTGCAGTTGAATTGAGTTAACTGAGAAAATAATAGACAATTTGACTGTGAAGCTGAAATCAATGGAAGAAGAAAAAGAGGTGCAGACAGAGCAATGGATAAAACCAGCCGTGAAGCTTTGGCATCATGTTTGACAGACATGTAGGTGGGTATAATGGTTTTGTTGGGTCTCCTAGTATTAATTAATGCATGCATGCATATATAATGGTTTTGTTGGGTATAATGGTTTTGGTGGGTATAATGCTTACTGCCCCAGCAGTCTAGTGAATAGATTTGCGCTCTGTGTACTCTAGTATGCTTCTATAATAATCGTTAACGCCAAAACTGGAGATAAGAAATGTACTAAATGCAAATATCTTTTTAATTCATTCTTTATAAATTCAAAGAAAAATTCATCATTTTATCCTTTATGAAAGTTGAAACAGATAAAAACTTCAATTTTGAAAAAAAAATGCCTATAATCAATGACAAACTACTAAATATACTGTAAGCTAACAAAATTTGTTATGCGGAATGATTGTAGTTTTGATTCATAATAAAATCAATTTCAAGGATACATTTGAATGGCACTGACAATGGCACTAAAGAGACCCAATGGATGAGTCATGTGGAAGCATCTAAAATTCACTTCCAAGCATGGATGAGTCATGTGGAAGCATCTAAAGAATGAGGCTAAACTTCCAAGAGGCCAAGTTCAAGCTCAGTTTGAGAAAAACTATTCTACACCAAAGCAAAGGTGCAATCGGTTTACCTCACTAAAAATACTTTGCATTTTGATAAGTGTTTAATTTTGTACTTTGGATCACAAAATTGAGTCAAGTACTCTCAACAATTAAAAATTGTCGATGATTTTCTAATTTTGGATTTGAGAGGCATGCAAACAGTAGTGGTCAACTCATAAGTATGGAGTAAAACCTGCTGCTTAAAGTAATGCAAGTTGCAATAGATTGAATGATGTTTTTGTTACCTTTGGTCATAGATTGAAGTATCCAAAGTTTCAGAATATCACAATCAATGAGTAACTCAAAATCATAAAGTTGCAAATGCCAGCATTAAGAAGATGACTTTTAACTCCATACTTTAGCAAATTATTATGGAGAGATTGGCGAGCTATATCTTCATGAATCTCAATTGACTTCTGATATCTGCAAAATTATAAACCAGATTCAACCATTATTACTCAGGCCTTCACAGTAACAAAAACAGGGATCAGAAAAACTTACTGTTCTAACTGAGCAGCAAATTGAGAAACTTTCTGCTTGCACTGGTTTGCAGAAGTTGACACTTCTTCATTTTCATAAAAATCAGCTGCCTTTTCAAAGTAAACAACAGCCTTCTCTATGTTCTGTTCAACGTTATTAACTACATGATTCAAATTCTTCTATAGATTCAAATTCTTTAAGATTATTAACTACATGATTAATTTTTGCAGACAGCTTCCCACTATGCTCTTCAACAATTTTCATGAAAGAAGTTAACTGATCTTGATATGTTGAACACAATCGTTTTTTATTCCGAAGCTCTGCGGTAAATTCCTGAATTTTCTTATCCTTCTCATCCTAAAACAGATATGCAAAAGAAAGTGATTAAAGAAATGTTAGCAAATGCTTCATTTTTTTTTAAGAAAAGTACCCAAAAACAATATAATTTTCTTCATATGCCAAATACTTCCTACTTGCACGTATGACTTGAAAATTTCAATTCTCAACACAAGCAAATCACTACTCCTAGGGACTTTCCACAAGAAACTTAGTCAATATGATGGTATTCTAAAAGGCATCCACCTTCAATTCATTAGCATCCTTCAATGCCAATTCCTTGCTCTTATGAGCATATCAATAAAATAATCACATAATTAAGGGTTTCAAACAACAGAGGATTTTTATCAAACATGTGATGTGCAATATTTTTAGTGTCTCAAAAATACTCTTATGAGCATTCTTGAAAACAAAATCCAATGGACAACAAAATCCAAACCAAACGCATCACATCTTCCATGAAACAACAGATTAAACCCAAACACAAAGCATAAACAAATTAATGATTCAATTCAATTCACAGCGTCAATCTTCGCGGCAGTGAGGGAGTTGCATGGAGGATGTTTTCTCAGAAAGTTTGACATGAAAATGGAAGAACTACATCAAAAATCACAACATAGATAATAATATGCACATGAATAACACCTAAGATCATCCCAACGAAGTCTTAGTAGACAATGTTCAAATGCTGCAGCAAATATAGGGAATTGGTGCTTGCTTTCTTGGATACTAACAGTAAAAGTAGCCAGTTTTAAGTGAATTGATGGATTCTTGAATTATTGTTGGTACTTTAAAAAGATTGGGTATGAGATCAGATGTCCATTGCTAAAAAATGCATGCATATACCTTCAACTGTGTTAGCTCATGTTCCATTTTACGGTTCTTATCAAGAAGAAGAGATTCCATCTCGCTCATCTCCTCCCCACTTGTAGCCACTTCCCAGTCTTCAGCCTCAATTGAATTATAACCCACTGCCTGAATATAAAGCCATGGGTCAGATGGATAGCGTTGGGCTAGGTACCAAAAATAAGGAGTTACATAAAATGCTATTATAAAGGAACAATAAAATCACCTGCAAAATCTTCACTTTCTTACGCAAATCATCAATTGCTTTTTCTGTTGGCCTAGCCTGAAGTTATTTCTTCATTGCCTCAAGAGAAGCCTCCTATATCAAGAGAAGGATAACAAAAGCAAGTCAGAGCACAAAAAACATCTAAAAATGCAGCACACACACAAATATAATTGAATACATGGAGAAAATAATTGTGAAGGTTTGAAGTTGCAGACACGCATGTAACTGTTTATACTGTGAAGAATTTACCAAGACTTTACTAACTCGCTAAGTGAGGCCATCATACACCAGAACCCTCAAAGGAAAAGCACGATATCATAGTATCATACGGTTATGCATCTCGGGTAAAGGCAACAAATTCTAATCATCCAAGAAGTAAAAGATCATGAAGATCCTCCATGCAAAAACTTCAAATACGAACTGAGATAATGTGAATGCGATAGTTGAAACCATACTGATATATAAACTAAAAACGCTCCCAGATCTTCAAGGCGCCCTCCGCAACCGTCACCTTAGGTTTCTTCGGTTTCTTAACTTTCACCATCTTCGCCTTCTCCACGATTCTATCCTTCTTCTTCTTCTCCTAATTCTTCTTGCTTTTCAATCTCTCTCATTTTCAAGAGGATTCGATGTTCCTCTTCTTCTTTCCAATATATATGAATAATATAATTGTAGTTTAATTTTGTTGTCTGAGTTGGAGAGTGAAAGTGAGAAGATGGAGAGAGAAAGAGAGGCCAAGATTGTGAGAGAAGAAAGAGACGAGAAATGAGAAAAGAGGGATATAGAGAGTTTTTTTTTGCTTCTCAAAGAAGCTTGGTGCATCATGATGTACCTGTTGAAACGGTTTGAGGTTCCCAAGAGAATGGGCTGCGTGAGATTAATGAAGGACAAAACTTAGATCCAGTACTATAGATGCTGGTGGTCCATGTTACCTATCCTAAAGTGACACCTGGCTTTTTTTTTTAACTCAACTTAACAGCTCTTTAAGTCTAACACCGTTACTAATAGCCCTCATTCTATTCTTCTTCTACTATTTCCTCTGTCTCTTCTTCTTCCTTTCTGCTTCTTCTTCTTCTTCGAAAGAGTTTCACTCTCAGCCACTTCATTTTCAGCCTTGTAACTCCCATAGTCCCATGACACATAAACCTTCTTCTTGAAAAACAGTGAATCCCTCTCACCGAACCACTGCTCCTGGACACCCATTTCACACTCTGTCTTTCCTCTGTTTTCATCGTTCTATTTCTTCTATTTTCTTTATTTTTGTTGCAGCAACATATATTTTTGAAGAACTTGTTGCAACAAACATTTTTACATAATGCAGTTATTGTATCTATTGGTGAACAACCTTGTAACTAACTTGGGTTGTAGCACACCACTATGTTCTATTAATATAAAGTTGTCTTATAAAAATCAAACTTTGATCAATGGTTTGATTTTCTGTCATGAGAGTTGTTACTGTCATGGTCAAGTTGTGAGAATTTTGATATATGGGAATTTTGCTACTGTTACAGAATTACGGATTATTTCTTCAATCAATGTATAAATATGCATAATGTGAATTCAATGCTCCTAATTATGTGGATTATGTTTTGATGATGACAAAATAATTAACAAATCATGCCTTGAAGATATTGCAACATCAACATCAACAAGAAGTCAAGAAAAGAAGACAAGTGCCCAATCATTCTCAATCAAATATTAATTGTAAATTTCTAATTTATGTTGAGAGTGGTTGAGAGTGGGTAGAAATAGTTAGTCTCTTCTAGGAATAAATTTTTATATGTTTATTAAGTTGAGATTGACCAAAAATTAATACTTGAGAGGAAAAATAAAATTGAAAAATAATTTTTCCCATATCTGATCAAAATACTCGAGTATTTTGAAAAAGACTCGAGTATACACTCGAGTATTTGTAGAAAAACTCGAGTATTTGTGCCAGGTCAGCAATTATGACCGTTAGTCTTGTTCGTGCACCAATTCACTCGTGACCGGCCAAAAAGACTCGAGTTTTTACCAAAAGACTTGAGTATTTTTGTCCAGTCAGCAAAAATGAACGTTGGAGAAACTCAAAAACCCAATTGAGGGCATTTGAGTCTCATCCAACCCAAGAGAGCAATTCAGAACCTAATTGTAAAATTTCTCTTTGAATTTGTGCAAGAACAAACAAGACAACAACACATTATTGATCACAAGCTTTCATAATTTCCTTTTCTCAAGTGTTAATTCCCAAAAAGCTCAACTTCTCAATCATATTGTCATTTTATTCCAAGTTGAGTTTTAGGCCTCAATTCTTACATTGAGCTGTGCTTATTTGTGCTAATCCATTGTGAGATTAGTAATACACATACAAAAAGCTTGATTATTCAAAGTCTTGGATTGTTCCCAAGCAAACCCTATGTGGCTTAGGGTGTTGGAAGTCTTGAGAGGTTCTCAAGCACAAGACTAGGAGGTTCCTAGCCCGGTGGAGTTTCTTGAAGGGAGTTCAAGGAAGCTTTGTGAAGAGTTCTTCAATCACCGGAATCAAATTGGGGTAGAAATCAAGAGTTTGGTACACTCTTGAAAGGGTTAGGTTGAGTGAGGCCATTCTCAAGCAATCCTTTGTAATTTCTAACAATTTGATTATTAGTAGAAACTCCTAAGTGATTAGGAGGACTGGATGTAGCTCATTGTTGGAGTGAACCAGGATAAAATTGCTTGAGTGTTGGTTTATTGCTTTTAATCTACTTTCTAGCTCAATAGACTTAAGTCATTTCAATCAATTAGGATTTATACAATTAGGTAGCAAGTTCAAGGAATCTTTGTGTTAAAAGTTATTTAGATTACTTGCTATTCTGTTGAATAAGTTCCTGTTTATTATTGAATTGATTTGAGTTAAATTGGTGAATTTTCGTTTCTGGTTTTTCTGCTATCTGATAGTAAAAACTCGAGTATTTCAGAAAAGACTCGAGTTGTTCATCCTGAAAAACTCGAGTATTTCACAAAAGACTCGAGTCTTTTGTTTCTGATTCCAGAAAATTCAGTCTAAGCTCCATTCTTCAATTATCAATCGAATTATTTGGTATTAGTGCTTCAAAATACTATTCACCCCCCCCTCTAGTATTTGCTTAGCCCGCTTGTTGGTTTCCAACAAGTGGTATCAGAGCTCGGTCGAAAGATCGAGTGTAACAACTTTTTCGAAAAAGATCCTTTTGGAAACTAAATGGGCTCTAGCAATAACTTTGGTGGAGAAGGAGCTTCAATAAACCGTCCTCCACTATTTAATGGTGAAGGATATGTTTATTGGAAAACTCGCATGAAAGTTTTTATTGAAGCAATTGATATGGATATTTGGGATGCAATTGAAAGTGGTCCTTTCATTCCCAAAAAGAAAATAAATGATGAAATTGTTGAAATTCCAAGGAGTAGTTGGAATGATGATGAAAAGAGAAAAGTTTCATTTGATTTAAAAGCTAAAAACATCATCTTTTCGGCCTTATCCCATGATGAATTTTATAGAGTTTCCCAATGTAAATCGGCAAAAGAAATGTGGGATACTTTGCAAGTCACACATGAGGGAACAAGTGAGGTTAGAGATGCAAGATTGAATTCTCTAACTCACGAATATGAATTGTTCCACATGTTGCCAAATGAAACCATTAGTGACTTGCAAAGGCGATTCTCTCACATTGTTAATCATTTGATTTCCTTGGGAAAAGTATTTCGCAATGGTGAAACTACTAACAAAATTCTAAGATGTCTTGATAGGAGTTGGCAACCCAAGGTAACCGCCATCAAGGAATCAAGAGACATAAATAGCATGGACTTAGCCACTTTGTTTGGCAAACTCCAAGAGCATGAGATGGAACTTACAAGACTTGGGATGCATGAGGAATCGGACAAAAAGAAAAAGAGCATAGCACTCAAAGCTTCAACCAAAGCTACAAAAGAAGTTGAAGAATGCTCTACAAGTGGAGATTCCGATGGTGAATCAAATCAAGAAGAATTTGGGATGTTTGTGAAAAGATTCAACAAATTTTTCAAAGGGAAGAAAGGTGGATCTTCATCCAATTTCAAGAGAACCAAAGACTCCAAACAAAGAGAAAAGAGTACCAACGATGGAGTTAAGTGTCATGAATGTGGTGGGGTTGGTCACATAAGAATGGAATGTGCCACATTCTTGAAGAAGAATGACAAGAAGACCCAAGAGACCAAAGGGAAGCGTGCATACATTGTTTGGGATGCACCGGAGAAGAGCAATGAATCATCTTCAAGTAGTTCCGGTGATGAAAATGCAAACCTTTGTCTCATGGCCAAGAACAATCATGAGTCCTCATCAAGAGCTAATCATGGCATGAGTGAAAGTGATGATGAGGTAACCTCTAGTTCTTCTTGTTCATCTTCAAACTCCATTTCATATGATGATTTGCAAGAAGCTTACAATGAAATGTTAATTCAATTTAAAAGGCTTGCTAAAATTAATAAGGAAAAAGGAAAGAAAATTTTGGAGTTTCAACATGAAATTGATGAATTGCAAAAATCTATAAATGAGTTGAAACTTCAAAATGAATCCTTGGAACTTATTAATTCTAGTCATCAAAGTGATTGTGCAAATCATGAGGAGATTATCACTCCATGTGAGAGATGTGATGAACTTGAAAAAGAAGTGAAAGAGTTGAAAAACAAACTCACAATCTCACATAGTGATAGAAACCTCAACCGGTTGTTGAACTCTCAAAGACATAATCACAACAAAACCGGTTTAGGATATGTTCATAAAAAGGACAAAAAGTACAAGGTGGTTGGAACATTTTCTAAGAAAAATTCATCAAAGAGACCAACTTGTACTTATTGTGGAAAAGTTGGACATATCAACATTGAGTGCCACATTAAGAAGTTTGAAATGAAAAAGGGCACTTATATGTGGATTAAAAAGGGAGAAAGTCCCAACACTAACCCTAAGGGACCCAACATTGTTTGGGTACCCAAAGTGAACAAGTGATTTCATATTGTAGGTGTGCCTTCGAACGGGAAAACAATTGTGGTATCTTGATAGTGGATGTTCGAAGCACATGACGGGAGATAAGCGGCACTTCATTGAGCTTACTCCAAAGGAAAAGGGTTATGTCACTTATGGGGACAACAACAAAGGCAAAATCCTTGGTATTGGTAAAATCGGAAACTCTTCAAACTTGATTATTGATAATGTGCTCTATGTTCAAGGATTAGAACATAATCTCTTGAGCATAAGCCAATTATGTGATGTTGGTAATCATGTAGTTTTTACCTCTACCCATTGCCTCATTAAAAGTGACAAAGATGAATCAATCAAATTTGTTGGTAGAAGGTCAAATAATACTTACTTAGTTGATTTGAACAAAGTCACTTCTTTGGTCTCTACTTGTTTAGTGAGCAAAGAAAATGACACTTGGTTATGGCATCGTAGGACCGCTCATATAAATGTAAACCAATTGAAGAAAATTCAATCTAAAGATCTAGTAGTTGGTTTACCAAAGCTAAATTTTTCTATTGAAGGTGTTTGTTCCCCTTGCAAGAAATGTAAACAAACTAAAAACACCTTTGGATCAAAAATGGTGATGTCCACATCAAGGCCATTAGAAATGCTTCATATGGACTTGTTTGGACCATCACAAGTAAAAAGCTTTGGTGGCAACTATTATGCATTGGTGATTGTTGATGACTTCTCTAGGTTTACTTGGACTTTATTTTTAACTACTAAGAGTGAGACCTACAAATCTTTTAAACATCATGTCAAACTTTTGCAAAACCAAGTGAATCAAAAAGTAATTATTATTCGTACCGATCATGGTGGTGAATTCGAAAACCACAAATTTGATAGATTTTGTGCTAAAAATGGTATTGAGCATCAATTCTCCGCACCAAGGACTCCGGAACAAAACGGAGTGGTAGAGCGGAAAAATAGGGTGCTAGAGGAACTTGCTAGAACCATGTTAAATGATTCTCAAGTACCTCAATATTTTTGGGCCGATGCCGTCAATACGGCTTGTTATGTTTTAAATCGTTTTTTGATAAGGCCCTCTTTGGATAAAACCCCCTATGAACTTTACAAGGGAAGAAAGCCAAATATATCTCATTTTCATGTCTTCGGATGCCAAGTTTTTGTTTTAAATAATGGAAAAGAACACCTTGGCAAGTTTGATTCCAAATCCGATGAAGGCATATTTTTAGGCTATTCTTCTCATAGTAAAGCTTATAGAATTTTCAATAAAAGAACTTTAACTATTGAGGAATCAATTCATGTGGTTTTTAATGAGTCTTCAAAAGAAGATAGTGTTTTATGTGATGCTAGTGAAGATGGCATTGTCTTTTCAAAAGAAGAAAAAGAGAGAGAGAGAATTCAAAAGTTGATGAAGGAGAAGTAAGGGAAGAACTTCCTCCAACTTGGAAATCGGTCAAGGCTCATCCTATAGACAAAGTCATAGGAGATATGTCAAAGGGAGTACTTACTCGTAGGTCTATTCAAAACATTTGCCACTATGTCTCATTTGTTTCTCAAATTGAACCCGATTCAATTAAAAAGGCCATTGAGGATGATCATTGGGTTCTTGCTATGCAAGAAGAATTAAACCAATTTGAAAGAAATGAAGTTTGGGATCTAGTCCCTAAACCCGATGATCATACCATAATTGGTACTAAATGGATTTATAGAAACAAACTTGATGAATCCGGGTTGATTATAAGAAACAAAGCTAGACTAGTAGCTCAAGGGTACAACCAAGAGGAAGGTATCGATTATGATGAGACCTTTGCTCCGGTTGCACGTCTTGAAGCAATCCGAATTTTACTTGCTTATGCTTCAATCATGAAATTCACTTTATATCAAATGGATGTTAAAAGTGCTTTCTTGAATGGGTTTATAAATGAAGAAGTGTATGTCAAACAACCCCCCGGTTTTGAAAATAGTGAATTTCCAAACCATGTTTATAAATTGAAAAAGGCACTCTATGGATTGAAACAAGCTCCTAGAGCTTGGTATGATCGATTGAGTTCCTTTCTATTAGAAAACAAGTTTCAAAGAGGGAAGGTTGATAATACACTATTTATTTATAAAACCAAGGATGACATTTTGTTAGTACAAATCTATGTTGATGATATCATTTTTGGTGCTACTAACGTGTCTCTTTGTAGAAAGTTTTCAAATTTGATGAAAAAGGAATTTGAAATGTCAATGATGGGAGAACTCAAGTTCTTCCTAGGCTTACAAATAAAGCAAGTCAAGAAGGGGATATTTGTGCATCAAGGGAAATATTGCAAAGAGCTCCTTGAGAAATTCGGATTGGACAAGTGCAAGGAAGCCTACACTCCAATGAGCACATCATGCTACCTAAACAAGGATGAACAAGGTACACCGGTTGATGTTAGTAAGTATAGGGGTATGATAGGTAGTCTCTTATATCTCACTGCATCTAGACCGGATATTATGTTTAGTGTATGCATGTGTGCTAGATTTCAAGCTAATCCTAAAGAATCTCACCTATCCGTAGTTAAACATATATTTAAGTATCTAAAAGGAACAATTAACACTGGTTTATGGTATCCTGCTGATGCCAATCTTTGTTTAGTTGGTTACTCGGATTCCGACTTCGCGGGATGCAAGCTTGATCGCAAAAGCACCAGTGGTACTTGCCATTTCTTGGGAAGTTCATTGGTGTCATGGTTTTCTAAAAAGCAAGCTTGTGTCGCTCTTTCTACCGCCGAAGCGGAATATATCGCAGCCGGTAGTTGTTGTGCTCAACTGTTATGGATGAAACAACAATTATCGGATTTTGGTTTGAAACTTGAAAATATTCCGATTAGATGCGATAACACGAGTGCAATCAATTTGACTAAGAATCCGGTGTATCACTCAAGAACTAAACACATTGAAATAAGACATCATTTTTTAAGAGATCATGTACAAAAGGGTGATTGCACAATTGAATTTGTTAGTACCACAAATCAATTAGCCGACATTTTTACAAAACCTCTACCAAGGGACACCTTTTATCATATTAGGAGAGAACTTGGTATTTTAGATGAAGCTAATATAGGCTAATTGCATTGTGTGTCATTTTTGGAAAATCACCATATTAGTCTTACTCTAATGTGTTATTGATTCTTAGTTAAATTGTCCTTGATGATATTTGAAATTGTATATGTTAATTGTGTGTGATTCTGTACTGTATTCCAAGTTGGTAGTGAAGCATTTGTGTTTGATTTGTGTTTGGTCCTTTAAAACTGTGTTTTTACTCTCTGTTCTGTCAAAATACTCGAGTTTTTCCAAAAACACTCGAGTATGTTAATTAAAAATTAAATCAGTTTTAAATTGAAAAAGTTTTTAATCAGGGTCTGAGAAAAATACTCGAGTTTTTATCAAAAACACTCGAGTCTTTATTGAATAACTCGAGTGTTTTTCAAAACACTCGAGTCTTTCGCAACCCCCAATTTTTGAACTTTCAGACCAAACTCGAGTATTTTCCAAAAACTCGAGTATTTTGCGTTTTTCCTGAAATTTGATCTTTCGGACCAAACTCGAGTTTTTCAATTTTTCCTCGACTTTTCTGGGAAATCTGGGCTGAGTCACGACCGACTCGAATATATTTTCAAAAACTCGAGTTTATCCTAAAGAACAACTCTAGTATTTATGAATATATTCGAGTATTTTGAACTGTTTATATATACTCTCAGACTCAAGTTTTTGCGACCCTCTTCTCTCTCGGTTTTCTCATATCTCTCTCCTCAAAACTCAGATTTTCCTCAAAGTTTTGTCAAATCTTACTAGTTTTTCATCCTCTAAACTCTTCTCTCGGTTTTATCCTCCTCCAGATGCTCCAGCTCCTTCGATGTTTTGATGATGTTGACCTTTGGATTTTATCTTAGTTTTCATTCTGTTTTTATCATATTGGTCTTTGTTACATTTTCTGTATTTTGAGAACTTGGTGTTTTGAGACTTTGGGTTTCTTATTGCACCTTTGATTTGGACCTTTTATGATGTTTTTATGTTAATGAATTTGGTCTTCATTATGATGTTTGTGCAAAGCTTCAGGGGGAGCTCTTTATCGTTATTATATCTCCGTTTTATTTGCATAGTTGGTTATGGGGTTTTCCGATTATGCACCTCTCCTCCCTTGATCTTTTTCTAAATTGTTACATCTTTTTGGCGTATGACAAAAAGGGGGAGAGATATTACACTTGTCTTGTCTTGATATTGTTGCACCTAAAATCTCTAATTATGGTATATACTCTGATAATTGTTAAATTCTCTAATACCATAGGCTTGGTGCTAAAATTAAATTGTCATAACATCTTGCTCAAGCTGAATTTTTAGATAGGTGAAAAGTATCATATAGTGAGGGGGAGTTGCATCTCCAAGTGGATCAAGCTTAACAAATGGATCAAGTGTTAATTATTTTGTCATCACCAAAAAGGGGGAGATTGTGAATTCAATGCTCCTAATTATGTGGATTATGTTTTGATGATGACAAAATAATTAACAAATCATGCCTTGAAGATATTGCAACATCAACATCAACAAGAAGTCAAGAAAAGAAGACAAGTGCCCAATCATTCTCAATCAAATATTAATTGTAAATTTCTAATTTATGTTGAGAGTGGTTGAGAGTGGGTAGAAATAGTTAGTCTCTTCTAGGAATAAATTTTTATATGTTTATTAAGTTGAGATTGACCAAAAATTAATACTTGAGAGGAAAAATAAAATTGAAAAATAATTTTTCCCATATCTGATCAAAATACTCGAGTATTTTGAAAAAGACTCGAGTATACACTCGAGTATTTGTAGAAAAACTCGAGTATTTGTGCCAGGTCAGCAATTATGACCGTTAGTCTTGTTCGTGCACCAATTCACTCGTGACCGGCCAAAAAGACTCGAGTTTTTACCAAAAGACTCGAGTATTTTTGTCCAGTCAGCAAAAATGAACGTTGGAGAAACTCAAAAACCCAATTGAGGGCATTTGAGTCTCATCCAACCCAAGAGAGCAATTCAGAACCTAATTGTAAAATTTCTCTTTGAATTTGTGCAAGAACAAACAAGACAACAACACATTATTGATCACAAGCTTTCATAATTTCCTTTTCTCAAGTGTTAATTCCCAAAAAGCTCAACTTCTCAATCATATTGTCATTTTATTCCAAGTTGAGTTTTAGGCCTCAATTCTTACATTGAGCTGTGCTTATTTGTGCTAATCCATTGTGAGATTAGTAATACACATACAAAAAGCTTGATTATTCAAAGTCTTGGATTGTTCCCAAGCAAACCCTAAGTGGCTTAGGGTGTTGGAAGTCTTGAGAGGTTCTCAAGCACAAGACCAGGAGGTTCCTAGCCCGGTGGAGTTTCTTGAAGGGAGTTCAAGGAAGCTTTGTGAAGAGTTCTTCAATCACCGGAATCAAATTGGGGTAGAAATCAAGAGTTTGGTACACTCTTGAAAGGGTTAGGTTGAGTGAGGCCATTCTCAAGCAATCCTTTGTAATTTCTAACAATTTGATTATTAGTAGAAACTCCTAAGTGATTAGGAGGACTGGATGTAGCTCATTGTTGGAGTGAACCAGGATAAAATTGCTTGAGTGTTGGTTTATTGCTTTTAATCTACTTTCTAGCTCAATAGACTTAAGTCATTTCAATCAATTAGGATTTATACAATTAGGTAGCAAGTTCAAGGAATCTTTGTGTTAAAAGTTATTTAGATTACTTGCTATTCTGTTGAATAAGTTCCTGTTTATTATTGAATTGATTTGAGTTAAATTGGTGAATTTTCGTTTCTGGTTTTTCTGCTATCTGATAGTAAAAACTCGAGTATTTCAGAAAAGACTCGAGTTGTTCATCCTGAAAAACTCGAGTATTTCACAAAAGACTCGAGTCTTTTGTTTCTGATTCCAGAAAATTCAGTCTAAGCTCCATTCTTCAATTATCAATCGAATTATTTGGTATTAGTGCTTCAAAATACTATTCACCCCCCCTCTAGTATTTGCTTAGCCCGCTTGTTGGTTTCCAACACATAAGACAGAGTAATAACTCATATCAGTTATTTCAAAATGAAATCAAGTGAAAGAGTGATTATGTTGCACTTCTCTTTCTCATGGGTTATAACAAGTAGACTAAGCAACCCTGTCACTGTGTGGTCGCCAAGTAAATATCTAGAATCATCAGGATCAACTCTTCCATAAGCTTTTGTAATTGACTGAAATCCACACCATAATCTATTATTAATAGAAGTCCGAAACTCATGTCATACATTACAGGTCTGATTCAATTCATAAAACAAAACAAGAAATCACTGCAGACGGTTTATATGAAAGTAAGAGAAACCATTCTATAACATACAGGTCTGATTGGGATAGCTTTAAAAGCATTAACACTGCATTACACTATGGTCTCTTCCCCAATAATCAGCACCACAAAGCAGTGGCGGAACTGGTATCAGTAAATAAACCCCATTATCAAGATTGTTCTGGGACCATGGACCCAAAACAAAGTCTTTATCTTTCAGGGCAACCTCATATGTTTTAACATGAGGAGCATCTTAGTTATCCTGTCATTGATGAAAATATTATATCAAAAGGCATAGAATTGTTGTGCAGCATGTAAAAAACCACCAGTGTACTGCATCATAATAGAATACATGTCACAGGGATCAATACTTCACAAAATTACACAGTTATCCTGTCATTATAAGATAACAAGACAATTTTATTAAAAGGTGAAGCATGAATAATACTTCACAAAATTACACAGTTTCAAAATAGATTAGTAGAAGTTACAACCATTGAACCATAAACCCCTTTTACAACCATTGAATTAAAATTGAATCTCTTACAACATAGTAATCAAGTAAAACCATACTCCCATTTTACAATAATTGACACAGCTTTCCAATTACAATGATCAATAAAAAAAACAAGGATGATTCATAAATTGATTGAGCCTTATTTGCTTTCCAACTTCCCAACCAGCAGTGTCATGATTGAGCCTTATTTGCTTTCCAACTTCCCAACCAGCAATGTCATTTTAATGTGCAACAGAGTAAGAGTCATGGTCTTTAAATTGGCAACATTCATAGTCTTTACTTATCAACTACCATTTCTAGCTTCTTCCTTTTGAATTTCTTGGAGCTTCTTGCAATTGCTAATGTTTAACCTGACATCAAAATGAATTTTCATTCATTCATAATAATAAAAGTAAAAGAGACTAGGACTAACTTCTGTTTTATCAACACTCAGTAACATATCAATGCATTTGTTCACATACCATTCTCCTAACAATGAACTATATAAGCAAAAAAAACCTTGAAACCTGAAGCTTCATATGGCCTAAAAATTTGATGGACAGAGAAAATCCTTATTTTGTGATGGTGTTAACTATTAAATCAGTATCTTAATATTAGTATGTTAAAAAAATGAGAACCCAATCAAACAATAAATTATAATGATCGGAATGGAATTAAATGAGGAGGAAAGTTAAATGGTGTGAGTACTTATTTAACTGTGCTTAGATCAAGTGTGTTTAACTCTTACCAATTGCAATTAGTTTTCAATTCAATTAAAGGAATGGATTTCAATTTGGGGAAAAAGGTTAAAGAAGGGGAATAGAGACTCTTACTCATGGTCATGGGCGATGACGGAGCTGAAACGGTGCAGAGGTTGTTGATTGCACGATGGGTTGGTGTGACGGAGCAGGGTGGCGCGACGCGACGGGCTGGTGTTACAGCATTAGGGCGGTATGACAGAGCAGAGCAGACGCAACCTAAGAGCTAACGAGATGGCTGGGTGCCAGCAACCTGAAAGACGAGGCAGGGACTATGGGGCGATTTGGCAGAGTGGAGAGGTGACTGAGGAGAGAATGGTTCTTCGAAGAAGAAGAAGCAGAAAAGAAGAGGGAGAGACAGAGGAAATAGAAGAAGCCACGTGAATAGAATGAGGGTTATTAGTAACGGTGTTAGACTTAAAGGGCTGTTAAGTTGAGTTTAAAAAAAAGAAGCCAGGTGTCACCTTAGGATAGGTAACCTGGACCACCAGCATATATAGTACTGGACCTAAGTTTTATCCATTAATGAACTGGTAATAATCTATACTATATAAAACCCAATGGGTTAACTACAGGCGGGAAAAGCCATCCAAGTACTTCCTGTGGGTCCCATGAGTAGTTCCTAAGTGAGTACTTCCTTTTTTTATATATAATAAAACAACAACAGCATGGTATCCCACAAGTGGTAAACCCACCGTGGGACCCGCCGAGTACTCGTATGAGTACTTTTTTTTTTATATAATAATACTATAGCAGCCCCAGTACTCTTTATTTTTTTTTATTTTTTTAAATAAATATAATATTTTTTTTTGGTATAAAATAAATATAATATATTAAAAAAATGTTTTCAGTTTTCTGTGTTTTTTATATGTTTTGGTTCAAACAAGTAAAATATAAAACAAATGTGCTTCTACCATGCACCGGTTTTTGGTGCTCTAACACTTATTTTTTATTTTGTTATTTTAATAAATATAATATATTAAAAAAATATGCTTTGGGTTTTCTGTCTTCTTTTTATTTACATGTTTTTGTTATTTGGATTTGAATATTTTTTATTAAATGATTTATGACACAGGTAATGGTCCAAACAAGTAAAAGTATAAAACAAAGGTGCTTTTACCATACAACGGTTTTTGGTGCTCCGACTTTTTTTTTAATCTTAATAAATCTAATATATTTTTTTAAAAAAATATGTTTACAGTTTTCAGTTTTCTTTTTATGTACATGTTTTTGGTATTTGGATTTGAATTTTTTTTATTAAATGATTTCTGACACAGGTAATGGTTCAACAAAGTAAAATATAAAACAAAAGTGCTTCTACCATGCAACGATTTTTGGTGCTCCGACTCTTTTTTTATTTTATTTTTTAATAAATATAATACATAAAAAAATGTTTTGGGTTTTCTGTGCTCTTTTTATGTTCATTCTTTTGTTATTTGGATTTGTAATTTTTTTATTATATGCTTCCTGACACAGGTAATGGTCCAAACAAGTAAAATATAAAACAAATGTGGTTCTACCATGCACCGGTTTTTGGTGCTCCAACTATTTTTTTATTATTTTAATAAATATAATATATTAAAAAAATATGCTTTGAGTTTTCTGTGTTCTTTTTATGTACATGTTTTTGTTATTTGGATTTGAATATTTTTTACTAAATGATTTCTGATATAGATAATGGTCCAAACAAGTAAAATATAAAACAAAAGTGCTTCTACCATGCAACGGGTTTTGGTGCTCCGACTCTTTTTTTAATTTTATTATTTTAATAAATATAATACATAAAAAAAATGTTTTGATTTTTCTGTGTTCTTTTTATGTTCATATTTTTGTTATTTGGATTTGTAATTTTTTTATTATATGCTTCCTGACACAGGTAATGGTCCAAACAAGTAAAATATAAAACAGATGTGGTTCTACCATGCACCGGTTTTTGGTGCTCCAACTATTTTTTTTTATTATTTTAATAAATATAATATAGTTATTGTTATTTGGATTTAAATTTTTTTTAATTATATGTTTATTGACACAAGTCATTTCCACTTATCAATAGCCCGCCTAAAAAATAAGGGTGTTGGCCAAAATGAACCTATTCCAATTTTCCGCCAAAAATTTGATGTCCCGCTTCTCAAATGAAAATCAAATCAAATTGAATTTCAAACGAAAGAAATCACACCACCTGAGTGAGAAGGCCCAAATGAGTTAAAGGAGAAAAAAACACACTACACATTAGTACATTACTTTCTTCGTTCCTCATCTCACTCTCATCTTTCTCTTTCTCATCCACAGAACAAAACACTCCCTCTTCTAACTCCTTCTTCTTCTCGCCTCTCTCTCTCTCTCCCTCTTTCTCTTTGTCTCACACACACACTCAGCAGATAAAAAACACACCACCCTCATCTCCTCTACTCTTGGTCGCCTCTCTTTCTCTCTCTTTACACTCTCATCAGATCGCAATGAACACCACCGCCATGTTTTTCTCATTGCCGAAGTGATGCAGATCGGAAATGTAAGCAAACAAATAGGTCAAGAATCAAGGTATATGCAATACATATTTTTTTTGTTGAGTCCACTACAACTGATGCACACCACATGTTTGATAAAAGTAATAAGTAGTGTTTATGACTTTTATCATTTGTTTTTATTATAACATGATTTTAGTAACATACATAAGAAAGTCACAGGAAAAAACTTTTGTAACATGACTTTTGTTAAAAAAAAATTATGCATAAATTAAATAGCATTTTGAGGTTTGTTTCTTTAAGTTTCTTTTTTTGTCCTAGGTTTCATGTTATCATGAATGAAGTGTCAAAAAAAGTATTTAAAAGACTGTGATAATGAGTATTGAAAAAAATAGTGATTGCTAGCATGCCTCTGTCAAATTTTTGATACTACTTGATTTCCTTTTTCATGGCTTGAAAGGGAATGAGTTTAAGATTGGTGCAAAAAGGAAAGCTCTGAAATTGGTGATAGAAGTTGGTAAGAATAATTAGTGTTGTGAGTGATTAAAAGTTGGTAAGGCTCTATTGAATTTGATTATATGCAATTTGATTAAATGATTTGTACTGCCTATTGTTGTTGGTTTTATATCTCTACAAATCTTATATTAAATTGTTGTTATTTATGTGTGTTCTTAATCACTATTGCAAGTTTGTGTATTTAACTTCTATATCATCCTGTAATAATTTTTTTCTTCTATTTTGTTATTAGTATATCACCCTGCTTATGCTTCTACATGTGCTGCTAGCTTTCTTTGTTGCAACTCTTATAAGTAAACCAAGTAAAAAGGCTTTTAACCCACTCTTTCCCCCCTTTTTTTTCACCTTTTCAGAATCTTCTTTTCTTTAAATTATCATTATATGTCCTTAATTTCAGGTTGCTTTGATGCAGAGGAGTGACAATCAATGGATCATACTTTGCTCTTCATTTATTAATGAAAAATGATATCTTAAAATGTTTAGAACTCATGGTTTGATAAGAGCAAATTAGAATTAAAAAGGTTTGGTACTTTGCTCTTCATTTTTTGCATTGAAAAAGAAGCTTATCGTAGCTAAATCATTAAGTTACTTGACATTTTATTTTTTTCATGTGCAGGACCCATAGAAGAAAAGAAAAATAAGTGTTGGTGATTTTCACTAAGCAAGGATCCAATAGTAATTCAAACTGGTAGTTTTACGATCCAATACCAGTATAATTCAAACTAGTAATGTTAGATATTCGATCTTTGTCGTGGGTATGGAAAAAGTTTTCTTAATTATAATGTCAGTATAATTGTTTATATTCCTTCAAAGCCAACAAAAACAAGTTTTTTCCATCTTTATTCTAAACTGATTTCAGGTTGCTTTTATGTAGAATGCTCTTAAATAGTATCGTTTTATACTTAGTGAATGTAGAATGCTTCTAAATAATAACTTATTATATTGTAATCTAAGTGCAGAATTTGTAATCTAAGGAAATAATAATATCAAAATGTAAGTGAGTAGTGTATACAGGTAGTAACAATATCCAATTTTGTCTCAGATTACACCACTACAAGAAGATAAGAAAGCTTTGGAACGACTCGCAAAGTCAAAAGAATCAGCATTGCTAGAAGCAAAAAGTATATTGCGAAGTGCGCTAGAGAGGGCTCTAATAATTGAGGAAGTCCAAAATCAGAACTTTGACTTGAAGAGACAGATTGAGATATGCCAGGCATGATATCCTATTTTTCATTTTTTATATAATTGGTTTCTATAGTGAATTCTAAGTGGCTCAGCCAAATTACAAATTTACCATAAACAGGAGGAGAACAAAATCTTAGAGAAAACTCACCGCCAAAAGATTTTGGAAGTTGAAAAGCTTAGCCAAACCATTCAGGAACTTGAGGAAGCCATCTTAGCTGGTGGAGCCACTGCCAATGCTGTTCGTGATTATCAACGACAGGTTTCTCAATTGCAAGTAGGCATATCTCACAACTACAGGCATTTTGAACTTATTTTAGGACATGTTGGTTGATCTATGTCATGACTTGGTTTTTTTATTTTTATTTTTCAGGAGAATAAGACACTAGAGAGGGAGCTAGCAAGGGTGAAAGTTTCAGCCAACAGAATTGCAAATGTTGTGGCTAATGAGTGAAAGGACGAAAATGACAAGGTTATACCTGTCAGACAATGGTTGGAAGAGAGAAGGATTATGCAGGTATGTCTTCCCATGAAAATCTTCAATGGAGTTCATATGGTCCTGATTTTACGCAATAAAATTTTGATCAATCATCTGGTGTTTTTCCTGATAACTACAATACCGGTATGTGCACAAATAAACTTAAAAGGCTAATTTTCAGTGAGGAGGCTATAAACTGTAATTTCCCCAAGTTGAAATGTATTATCAAGATAATCTAATTTGGTCCTAACAGTAGTGAGAAATGCTTATTTCTGAAAAACAAATTCAAGGGGCTTCTCTTTTGGTTATTAAATTGAGCAAGAAAATTTTATAATCAATTATGTCTTTGCATATGTAGGCAGAGATGCAACGGCTGAAAGTCAAGCTAGCTATATAAGAGAGAACAGCTAAGGCAGAGTCACAATTGAAGGTATATAACAAATTTATTAGTCTTCCAAGTAAGCATCTAAATCAGTTTTAAACATAGTATATAACAAATGTTATCTGGTTTTCCCCTTCAGGATAAACTGAAGCTGAGGCTGAGGACACTGGAAGGATTGAAGAATTTCTCAGGTAACCCTGCCCTTTCCAATGGGTCTCCAAAAGCAGAAAAGTTCCTAACAACCAGTGATGGACTGAGAAAGAGATGCACATCACAACCAAGGGCATCTACTGTTGGAAGCTCTATATTTTTCTGTTTCAAGATTATTGTCTAAAATCTTACTATCCATTTCAGATTGCAAAGTATAAAGAGGCATTAGGGTTTGAAGGTTGAGAAGTAAAATGAAGGAGAATGGAGCAGCGATTTTGGAGGAGAAAGGAGAATCTATGTCTCTCAAATGCAAATATTTTTGGGTATAAACACCTTGTTTATCTTTTTTGTTTTTTATAAATCACTAATTTTTAGTTTTTAACTTCTCCATGGCATCTATATTCCTTTCAGTTATAATGCAATAAAGTTAAAGCTGACTGAAATAAAAAAAAAACTACCTGCCAAAGCATGCTGCAAACATGTGCACTCCATTTCTTTTTTGTTTTCATGTTCCATTCCACGGGAAGTGTTTTGAATGGTTTAGCATATTCTATTTGGAAATGTTTGCATGTTATTGTTTAGGTACTTATGTCTTAGTTGTTATCTCATGGTTATTTTTTGGTTTCATGTGTTGAAAGATGGTCTTGCTACAGTTCATGTGCCTTACTCATATAGTCATATGGATTTGCTATTATATTGCTGACTGTCATTGTTAAGGCTGCCACACTTCCATTGACAAAGCAACAGGTTGGTACAAATTACAGCAAGTTTTTAGAGTCAATTGTGCAATGTAAAATTTATTGATTTCATGAACTATTTTAAGTTGTATAAATTGCTCAGTTTGAAACATTTTTCTTACTTTGCGTATAGGTATTTCGAATATCTTGGAGCTTTCAATCATATGAGATTTTTAATGTATGCGTTCCTTGATTACATTAAATACTTATTTTTCTCAATATAAACTTAGGTCTGATCAACACTGGCAATGCAAAATCTTCAACCAAAAATCAAGGACATTCAAGAAAGATATGTTGGCAACCAAGGGGATCTAAAAAGAACTCAGATTTCATTTTTATTATACAAATGTTTATGTATGGTGTGTTTCAAGTCTATTGAATAGAGTTACAGTTAATTTATAATTTGTATTGGTTAGTTTAGTTCTTTATGTTCTCTTAGAGTTGAAATCATCATCATTTAGACTCATGATTATTGAGTAAATGTATTGCATTTTAGTGTTAATCTATATCTTTTTCAGTCTTACAAATTTCCTATTAAAATTCTTCATAGTTATTTAAGAATAAATTAGAACAAATATTAATATCAAGTTTGTGAAATAATTTAATGGTTTCATATCTTCATAACAAACTTTCATTTAACTTAACACATTTTCTCTTCTCTTCTATTCGCTTCTATATATCCCTTCAAAAATATTTCCATTTCTCTAATTATTAACACATAAATATACATAAATAAAAAATACTTAAAGTCACAATATTTTCATTACTGGCTTTATAAATTTCACCATATAGTTAAACCCATGATAATTTCATAATTTGATTGGTTGGTTACCGTATGGCCCTGTGCGTGGCACGGGCCTGCTTACTAGTATAAATGAACCGCCTGAGATTAATGAACCGCGTGAGAATGGGCCGCCCAAACCTATAGTTCTTTTCATATTCCCTAGAAGCATGAGTAGCAAAGTAATAATAAAGGGGTAAAGTGGTTAACGTAATTAATGAACTGGTTAATGCAATTAATTGGTGATTTGAGCGGGAATTAGTGATAACAGTGTGATACCTAGTTGGATTTATAAATAGTATTGATAAGAGATTACAACAAAGTAAAACATAGGTTCTAGGGTTACCTTTCTTCCTTAAGCAAAGTGATCTTCAAGAATGAGAATGAAAAATTTTCCTTCCTCCCCTCAAGAGTGCCACGCCCCAACCCTTTCTTTCAAAGTCTCTCTTTTAAATTTTTTTCTCTCAAAATGCTTGTAACATGTGTGTGAAAAAGTGATGAAGCTATGCATCTATTTATAGGTGAAATGAAAATATTTTTCCCCCTCTCCAAGTCTGATTTACATGCCCCTTTCAACAAAAATAGGTCAAAAAATTCAATTTCATCCTTTGGA
Organism: Crotalaria pallida; assembly: GCA_037953625.1. Classification (NCBI taxonomy): domain Eukaryota; kingdom Viridiplantae; phylum Streptophyta; class Magnoliopsida; order Fabales; family Fabaceae; genus Crotalaria; species Crotalaria pallida. Next base: position 57,622,621 of record CM075655.1, on the reverse strand, counting down.
ACATGCACTTGCATTAATGATGATTTTCCTAAAAACTAAAGCCTTAATTCCAAGATGCTTCTAGTAATTTGCTGAACAAAATATCTCCTTCTTTCCTTCATATTTTGGACGGCACCCTTGACCAAAATGAGGAGAAAAATTTTCATTGGCTCGCTCATTTTTGAATTCACCTCTTCAACAACCAATCATAATAAAGCCTTTACTTAGAAATATTCAGAAATAATTAGAAAAATAATAAACTCTGGACAGTGCAGCCAATGAGCATCCAGATAATTATTTAAATGTATAGATAAAAATATTTTATAGTCTAATAATTTATTTTAGGCTCCAAAATAATTTTTTCTAAGTTTAAAATACCAACAATTCGTTTTTCCTACTGTACAGTAATTTTTTGTAGATGTCAAAATAAAAATTTTATTTTCACATATTCAGATACTACATTTCGATACGATCGTTTTCATATAAAATTTATAATTTTTGGACTTACGGTTTGAAAGTTATGAATTTTTGAAGCTCTAAGATCATTTCCTCCAAAAATGCACTTCATAAGCTTTCAAATAAATTAATAATAAAAAAATAGAAAAATATATTTTATTTGGATGGTGGTCCAATAGAAAACTTCAGAAATGTATTTTTGTTTTCAAAATAAAATACACTTGACTCAAAAGGTCATTAATTGCTTTTTTAAATAACATTTTCAAGTTTTAGAACACATAATTCGTACTGTACTGTCTCAATAAAAATTCGAAAAATCCAAAATTAAATTCAAAACTTTACATTTTCATAATCTAGATTTCGATACGATCTTTTTGACATATCATTTGTAATTTTTCGACGTACGGTTTAAAATATATGAATTTCTGAAGATAGAACACCTTAATCCTTCAAAAAGCATTTCATTTAAATCAAATATTATACCTTAAAATACTTCATCTTAAGAGTATAATTTAAATACATTAGAGAAAACATTGGTATGCATAAATATATAATATATATACCACGTGTATATATATATATAATTCATATGATTTTAATTAAATCCAGGTATCACAATTTATCAAAAATCAAATATAATATTTTAAATTCAAATATAAATTCTCAAATAAATTGGGTAAAATTGTGGGTCTCACAATCCTCCCCAACTTAGAGATTTCTCGTCCTCGAGAAATACCATGCTTTTGAAAATGGGTCACGATTTACTCTAGGATTCTTATGCAAGTAACCGAATTTATTCATTGCATCAAAAAGAAAATTTCCACCTTATTATAAAATAGGAAACGTACGAGAAGGAAAAATTCCTTCAAAAAAGTCAAGGAAGCAAATTACATCAAGCAAAAAGGCAAGACAAGACGAATGGATAAATCCACTTCATTCAAACAACATTCAATACAAAACATCAATCCTAAGAACGACTAGCGACATTAGCATCCTCACTCCCGGCCATGGTGAAAACCCTTCGATACACTTGAGGCGCTTAGCAGTACCCGTTCCATTGATCTCACGCTTTGGCTCATAACAGTTTCTTGCGAGATGTCCAGATTTGTTACAATTAAAGCAGTTGGGGTTTTCCCAAGGGCAATTCGGTCCATGGTGATTCTTGTGGCAACGATTGCATAACGGACGCGCACTTCCTTGGTTTCCCTTGTCACCCTCATTGTTGCGAGCATCACCATTATTGTTGTTGTTTCTTTGATTGTTGTTGTTATTGTGATTATTGTTACGATCATTTCCATGCCTAATCCGATTGCCACTGCTACGATTATTGCCTCCAGCTGAATTGTTTCCTCCAGTCCTGTTGTCTCTTCTCCCTCCAGACCTATTGTCTCTTCGCTCACCTTCCTGTCCATAAGGACCTTGATAACGGGTTCCATGGTTCTGGTTTCCACTTCCTAGGGAATGCCTTATAGGACCACCACTCGAAACTTGGACAGTTGTCTTCCCTGTCGAATTCCTCGACTTCAACCCATTTTCCACAATACTCCCCTTATTCACCAAAGTTGTAAACACACTTATTTCCAATGGAGCCAGGGCTTGCTTAATCTCCGACCTCAAACCATCCAAGAATTTTGCACACTTAGACCTCTCATTCACAGCTTCTCCATAGTAAGGCATAAACCATGCCAAGCTCTCAAATTTGGCAGCATACTCCCCTACACTCATGTTGTCTTGCTCCAATTGCAGGAATTCCAATTCCTTGGCTGTTTTCAGATGTTCCGGGAAATACTTCTCCAAAAGCCTATTCTTGAATTGGTTCCAAGTAATCGCGCCAGCCTCTCCAGCCAAAGCTTGCCTCTCGTTTCGCCACCAATCAGCCGCTTCTCCCACCATCATATATCCAGCATAAGCAACCTTTTGTTCATCCGTGAATTGCACCATGTAACACCCCGCATTTTTCCCGTACGTGCGTAAACGATTTCGTCGAAATAAACCTTGAAGTTTTGCGATAAAAGAGATTTTCAGGAAAATATTTTATGTGAGAAAGAAATGACATGATGATTTTCATGGATTGTTATAAACCAACTGTCTTATAAAAGAGAAGTGAATGATTTTGTTGATTTGATTTTTAAGAAAAATTGTGATTTTCCTAGAAAATGATTTTGTTTGAAATGAAGTTTTTGGGTCTGTCAACTTTAAAAATTAGTAACTTTTTAACCGTAACTCGGATTTTCATGATCTTTATATCAAAACGATCGTCTTGAAATGTAGATTTTAAAAATCTAATTTTCAGATTTTTTTGGGTGGTTTTACAAAAATTTATTTTCAGGAATATGAAATACGAATTTTGGAAATGGTATTTTTAAGAAAGTGAATTTATTGATTTGGCTTAAATTTTTATGTGATAAATGCTTGGATGGATGTGTGTTTGCTGTATGATGCATGAAAATAATTGCATGAATGTGAATTCTTTGAATTAATTGCCTTGTTGTGTGAATTGATGAATTTGAATAAATAAGATTAAGAAAATAAAAATGTGAAGCATGTATGTGTGATGTGTGTGCTACGGTATGTGTATGTATTTGTGTGTATATGTGTGTTGTACGTGTATATATGTGTGTGTATGTAGGAGTATAATTTATTTAGAAACTTGGTGGGCAAGTAAAGCCCTAACCAAATGGACTAAAACTTAGTTAGAACCAAACCAAACTAATGTCCAAACCCTAACTAGTTTTAAGCCTAAATGACCCCTAAAAAGCCTAGCCTACTTAACTTTGTCCCCTTGCATTTGATAACTTCCACCCATGCATGTTTTTAGAAGCCCAAAACCGCCCCTCCCTTGTGCACACAACCAAACCAAAAACTCAAGGGCATAAGAGGAATTTGTGAATGGCCTATAAAATAGTGGAGCCTTAGTTCATTCACCCATTCTCATTTATTCACTTTCATTTCCACCAACACCAACACAACTTCTAAGAGAATCATTCAACTCTTAGAAATAAAAGAAAAGAAAAATAGAGAGAGAGAGAGGGAGAAGTGGCCGAGAGCCATAGGAGAGGAGGAAGAAGGAGATTCAACCTAGACCAAGTCCCATTCCTTGTAGATCAAGATTGTTAAAGCTAGAACCAATTCCTTTCATGGTAGGATCCGAAGAGCTTGAAGAAGATTTGTAATAGTTTAAGTTTTTCTTTTTCTAGTTTATGGATCTACTTCTTATTTCTTCTTGCATGTCTTATTTTATGGTTTGTAAGATGATTTTATGTGTTGATCATGCTTGATCATGGACTTTAATGACTTAAACTAATTTGTAATATGTTAAATCTTGTGTTTGATGCTTCGGTGGAGTTTTCTTAAGGATCCAACATTTTTCTAACTAAAAACTTAAAGATCTACAAGAAAACTAAGATTTTTGTGAAAACCTAAAACGAATCCTCTTTCATGTTAAGTTTTCTTGTTCAAACCGTGATCTAAGAGTGTGCTTGTGATCATTTACTAAATAAATCCATGATCTAAATTTATTTATTAATAAGGTGAAATTCTTTAGCTTTGCATGTTAGATCTTTTGTTAAAGCCATGATCTATGTGTGGTTCTATGCTTATTTGTTCATGATCTAAATGTATATATGTGATTACTTTTGTTTGATGAATGAAAAATGTTTAGATCTTTAGCTACATATTAATTCTAATAAAAGACCAAGTTTTCTTTTCTTATATGTGCCACGGTTTCGAGAAAAATTTGAGAAGCAAATTTGAAAACTTTTGAGTACAAACATGATTTTCATTAGGTGTTTGATTATGTGCCTGTGTCATATTTTTAGATGACCATTCGGTCATGTCCAATAAAAAGTGAAATCCATGTTTTTATTTTATAAAAAGTTGATGAATGTTTGTTTTAAGGTTAGATCCATTGATTTCAAGTATATGCATGTTGTTATTTTTGTTTGATTTACGAAAAGCTAAGATCTTAAGTTTGCATGTTAACTTTTAAGAGGAAGATCATGTTTTCCTTTTTGTGCATGTTTAGATTTAATGATTGGTTTGATATTTGAATTTGTGTGTGTTATATTTTGTAGAGGCCATTCGGCCATATCTAATAAGACTAGGATCTTTGCTTTTTATTTTATGAAAAGTGGATGCATGTTTGTCCTAGGAATAGATCTAATGATTTTAAGTGTTTACATGTCATTTTTAAAGATTTAAAGTGTAACCTTGAATTTATTTTATGTATGCCAAAAATGTTTGAAAAAGAATTTGTCTTAATTATGTGGATGCATGATGATGTGGTATGTTGACTTTGAGCCATCCTAGGATTAGGTAGTAGCTATGTTTGTTCCTCTTTTAGGGTGCATGCATGATGAGATTATTTGAATTCAAAGATTCAAAAAGCACATGCAAGAAGTAATTAAATTTAAAAGGAATTATGTGTGATGGTGTGTGATTTAAATTGTTGTGTTGATTTTGTTTTGAAAATGAAATTAAAATTATTAATTTCCCTAATGTGTGTTCACGGTTTTAGCATAAAAATAAAGAAAGTAATTTCATGATTCTATGTTTTTATTTGTGCATTAAATATTTGTAAAATTTTACATGAATAATTCGGTCCAAACATGTGCATGTAGTTGGAGAATTATTTTCATGAGATAACTTTTGAGAATGACTATGTTCTAGGTGCTATGTGAAAGTGAGGTGTGATTTCTTTTATCTTTTTTATTTTTGAAAATAAGCAAGTTGGTTTGATTTTATAAAATGAAATTTCCATGATGTTGATTCAATGATTTTAGTTTTTAAATTTATTTGTTAACCATGTGTATGATTCGGTTTGTTGAATTAATTAAAAGGATTAAGTCTAAATTATTTTCTAAAGAGTTATTTAATTAATTTAATAAGATTATAAATTTAATTAATAGTTTTGAATGATTGAAAATATGAGTTGTATGGTGTGTGCTTATGAATGCTTGTGAACTTGTATGTACTGTTTGTGTGCTGTTTGCGAACTCTGTTTGTGAATGATTTGAATGGTTTGAAATTTGTATGTGTTGCTTTTCATGCTGATTGAATGTGGTAGAATTGTTTTGAATTTGTTTGTGAACTTGGTTTGTGAGAAACGTATGTTTGAGTTTTAAAGTAATTGAAAAATGTTTTATATGAAAAGAATGATTTAAACAACTTAAATTAAATTGAAATTTTTAATTGATATTCTCTGATCAGTGTTTGATAATGTTATGAAATTAAATAAATTAGTTGATTTGTTTTGAAATTTTACCTTCTTGAATTTTGTACTTGATTTAATAGAGATTTTTTTTAAAGAGCTGTTTTCCTAAGATTTCATTCAATGTTTAAAGAAAATAATTTTTCAACCGCAGTGTTTTAAATTAAGAAGAATGAAATTGTTTTAATAAAAAGATTATTATTTCAAAGTTTTCTTGAAAACTCTTTTGAGATTTGATTTGGATTTGAAACCTTTTTGGATATTGGCAATGTGCTTTTAAAAAGGGAATTGTTTCAAAGTACTTTTACAACAAAATTAAGAATTCGCGTAAATCGTTTCTAACGCACGGGGAAAAATGTCTAGTTCGGGTGTCGGACGCGAAGGAAACGTGGCAAGGTTAGCGACTGGAAATCTTGGGAAGTCTTTGGATGTGTCGTCATCCAGGTGAGTCAGAGTGCTGTGGTCCCGTAACGTGGTTGCTCACAATCCGAATAATAGGATTGTGAGAGTACTGCGAATTAGGCGATACAAATATGTGTGCTAGATGTTCTGTTTGCATACTAAATGTTTATTTGCTATGCATCATTAGATGTTTACTTGTTGCGCATACTTTATTTTGTTTAGATATTGTTTAATTTTGTCTGGATAGCGAAATGATGATGATGGAATTGTGGAAGTAATAAGATAAATGGAAAAAGAAAAGAAAAATAAACAAGAAACATGAGAAATAATTGAGAAAGAAATAAGTGATGAGCTGAGAATGAAGAGAAAGTATGAGAAATGATTGAGAAAGAGATAAAGCGTGATGCGAATGGAATGCAAAAAAGATAAAGAATGAAAGAAAGAGAATTGATATTTGAGTGAAAAGAGTTGAGATTTGAAAGAGAACGTGGTTGTGAAAGTGAGATGTGGTTTGAGTGGAGATGTGATTCCTCGTTCATGTTTTTGGAAAGAAGCTTAGTGTTGAGTTGAGCTTGCTCCTCCATTAACACTCATCCAAAAATATGATTTTTTTAAAAAAGGTTTTGAAAAGAGATTTTTGAAAAGCTTTTGTGAAAATGACATTTTTTGTGAAAGTTTTTGGAAACATTATTTTTGAAAAAGGTTTTGTGAAAGGATTTCTGGAATGAGGTTTCTGAAAATGTTTTGTGAAGAAAAAGTTTTGTGAAATCATGTTTTCGAAAAAGTTTTGCGAAAAGATATTTTGAGAAAGACGAGGAAAAGATACTGATGATGCTGATGAGAAATATGCTGAGAATGAGCTTATGAGAATCCTGATGATGAGATGAAAGTGATTGAGGCAAGATTGCCATTGAGATTTAAGGGGAAAGGATTGCGATTAGTGGTCGGGCTTCGTTGAAGGGATGCACCAAGGACGAGCCGACTGTTAGGATTAAGCCGCTAATTAAAACATGAAACTTTAAAAGACTTTAAAAGACATTTATAAACGCGGTGAGGCATGAGTGTCGTATCGAAGTAGTGGAGAGGAAGGAACCATAGGTATCTGCGGATACTTAGGAGGAGATTGCATGAGGGGAGGACGATGACGGTGACGGTGAAACGTCAAGAAGTCTAGAATACTTTCTAGGAAGAACAATCCCACAAGTGGCGCACTAACGTGGTGGGGACTGGGTCTAATGCCGTGGCACGTTCTGCATCGGAACTAGAATTGTACTGTCGCCCCCTTGATTGCAAATCGAGAACAGTGAGAGGGACTGGAACGGGGCATTTGTGATTGACGCTGAGAGCGTGCCTTGATTATATGATATGGATTGAATTGATTTGAGGCTGAGTCCTCCTCGTCTGGGACCATTTGTTTGTGTGACAGCTGTCATGCCCGCGTGGTAAAGGTCATGTACTCCTGTTTGCTTCCGACTAGGTTGGGTGGTTGACCGAGGAGATGTAGACGTGTGTGAGCTCAATGATGTTTCCCCCTCATCATTGATGCTAATCGAAATAATAAAACTTAAAAGACAAAGATGTTTCAAAGAAAAGTATATCAAAAGATACCAAGCATCGAATAAGATTTATAAGATGAGAGAATTCTCGGAATGAGTAATAAGTGTGGAATTATGAGGAAAGAAGGATTGAGAACAGTGGTGAAAGCTCAAGAGAAAGATTTTGGGAATGAGAACTCGAATAATGAAATGGTGTTTATGATGATGATGATGATTATATTATTGTTGTGATTCATGCTATGTGTATAACATGCTAGATGCATTTATGTTGATGATGATTGCATTCTTTAGTATATTGCTATGTTATATCATCTGTTTCTCTCTACTTCGAATCTACTCTGAGACCGCAAGGTCAACCCGTTAGTGTTCGGAACACTGACTCTCTCCTACCCTGTTGTCGTATCGGCAACCGCTGATATTGCAACGGGTAGATGGAGCAGCGGAAGCGTGGTGGGCTTCATCAATCAAAGTCCGGAGTTAGATGACAAGTAATAGGAAGCATGACTTGAAGCTAGGAGTGCCCCTGGCGGAATGTACTCCATTGTAAGTTCTTAGTTGCCTAGCTCTACCATACTGTACCCCGGCACAAGTTTTATTTAACATTGTTGTTTTGAAACAAGTAAATGGGCTATGTTGCAAATGATGTTTCGAAAACGGGTTTCAAGGCGCGGTGTCTTGTGACATCTCGGTTTGGAACTTGGAAGAGTTTGTGCAATATGAGAACAGGAGTTTTAATTATAACTATGTATTAAAAGTCTGAGTGTTCTCACGTTCACATAACACTTTAAAAAAAAATGGCCCTAATTTTCCTTACTTTGAGTTTATGCTTTCAAGTTGCCGAATCGGGGTGTTACACACCATTCCTCCAAAAATCCTCTCCAGACCGGCTATCCACGCTTCAGCCTCTTCCGTTGCGTAACCTCCAGTAAATTCCTTCAGATTTCTGCAGCAAAACTCATCAAGGCCTCTGATTCCTTGTCCACCAGCATTCGCATTCTGATTCTGTTGAAGTTGTTGGAGCATAAGGTTCATGTTGTCCCTCACTCCTGCCAAAACTGCAGCTGTGTGAGCCATCATAGCAGCTTGCTGTTGAGCATTCATCGGTTCCTCATTTGCTTGTCGACGTGCCATTGCGATTCTTCTACACACGTGGAGTTTAAGTCTTAGATTAAGCAGAGGGTCAAACAAGAAAAGCATATAGGCTATGCTTAAAGCCACGAAGGACACCCATCCTACATACTAACAAACAGAGTCACACAAGGAAAGCTTGTAAGACTATACTTAAGGCCACTAAGGACAACCATCGCTCTGATACTACTAAATGTAACACCCCAAATCGGAACTTAGAATTTTCACTAAAAATTTGCACCATTTTTTTTATAACATTTACCAAAATCCGTTCATTTTATTTCTTTTTACAAAAAGGTTTTCATAATACTAATTGAGTTACTTGGTTTTCAAAATATTTGCAACATAAAATTCTTTTTCCAAAAAGAGATGTTACCAACACATTTCCAAAAACTTATTTTCTTAACGCCATATTTATTCGATGGTTAACTTGCGAAAACATTTAATTACTTTTTGAACTTGATACATAACCAAAAGAACTTCTTTTATTTCTTTCCAAATAATCCTTTACTACAACAGGGGTTACATCGGGATAGAATAATCATGTCTTAATCACCTTAAGATAGGGTACAAAACAAAGACTACTATATTATCCTAGATTACTAGTCTTCATTGCTATCCTCCGCTACAAGTATCTGAGAGATTCCTCTTCTGCTTCCTCCTTATCTGGGCACCATCTCACGATCCTCTTGCAACTTGAGCAACCACTACTCGAACTTCTACTTGATCTGTCATCTGTGAACATTGTCCCCAATGTCCACAGGAAAAGGGAATAGAGAGAGTAAGCACTTCCGGATGATATTATCGTCGACGGCGTGGGCTTACCATAGGGGAATATTAAGACCATACAATATATACATCATTATTACCATTACCATATAAATAACTTCAGCTAATTACCATAGAGTCCTTTCCACCAAAAGGATAATCTTCATGAAACCATATCCATTATATTTAATTATCTTTAGGCTCTAAGTTTCAACGTCACAACCATCGGGGGTACCGTTACCGAGGTTCAAGAGATGGATATCACACACGTTACATCTCCTCCACCAGTCCAACCATGTCCTAGTTCGGAAAGCAGATGGGACGCACAGGAACCCTAACCACGCTGGCATCGAAGTCGCAAAACAACAGGCTGAAACCAACTTGCTTGCGGTCAGCAATATTACAAATTCATTTTCCAAAAAGGAGACCAAAATAAGCAGAGCTTCTAGCCTCATTCGGGTTCCCTCTCACCATCTATGATTTGCTCAAGGGGGCGACAACACTTTCTCTAGTTGCGCATGCAGTCCTCGCCACGACACTAACTTTGGTCATTGTAGCATTCGTCTCGCCTAGAGAACCGCTCAAGGCTTCTTGACGTTCACCGTCCTTGCCCTCCCCTATCACAATCACCACTTGAAGCATACGGTATCTTTCCTCTCCACTACTTCACTCTCAACGCCAGGTTTAGAAAAGGGGTTCCTAATTCTTTTAAGTCATCGAAGGGCTTTACTAAGTTGAACATTCCTAATTGTGGTCGACCCATTCTAAGCCACACTTCTAACGGGTCTCGACCTCTAAGGGATTAACCTATCACAGGCGCTTCCAAATCACAGCGAATTCCAAACCGAGCTCACAACCACGGCGTTCCATTCACGTGGCCGGCAAAACTTAACGATCAAGCACGTCACCATGACAGTGCGATCAGGGGATAACATTATAAACATTGATAAATTTCCGTAACGATTTCATACCAATTCCTTAAACCATAAAGCCTTTTAATCAATCCCCAAAAATTCTCCATTATAACATCATATGAATCAATTATTTTCCAATATTAGGTTTATATAACATATACGCCTGACATGTTATCATTAACAATTTAATATTATAATTGATTCAGCATCATAATAAAACAGAATATACAACACATACAATTATATTCGAGGGATCGTTGTTTTCGTATGAACGGCGGAACACACACAATTGCCGTTCTACTACTCACCCTATAGATCCCTAGTTCCGACCTTTGAGATGATACGGAACGTCCTAACATTACCTTACATGTCACTATGTCTTAAGAAGGCTTCTCTCTCACCTTGAGTTGAAGCTACAAAATTAGTGTCCTTTTGAGTTGAAGTCACGTCACCCGAATCCGAACGAAAGCCTTTAACAAATTATATTTACAAAATAATTCCATAAATAACTACACAATTCTAATTAAGCAAACCACAAGTGGTAAAGATACATGAATTTTAACAAATACAATTTCTCCAATCATCTTTGAATTCCAAAAAAGACTTGTATTCAAAATATCCAATGCTTGAAATCAATTAATTCTTTTTGAAAATCAAAAACAGATTACTGTATCAGAAAAATTACTTTTTGTTTTTAGCTTTTAAATCATGAAAACCTTTTCCAAACGTAAATAATTTTTTAAAACATAATCATAACATCTTAAAAATAAATCTTAACTTTTCCTTTACTAAAAATTTCATTTTTAAACACCTTATAACAACTACTACTTTCAGACTATTCATACAGCATGAATTAGAAGTACTCATCTTTGATGCAACATTTAAATCAAATCAAGCAGTAAACAAAATTTGCATAATCATACTATAAACTCAATAAACTCAAGCATTCAAAGTTCAAAATAATTTTTCTCTATCGTCAATGTACTTAAATCACAGACTATAAACAGTACATAAAAAAAAATCACTTTTAAACATCAGTTCATACATAGTATGCATCTAAACTCCTATTACATAAAATCACCTATTTTTATCACATCATCACAATTTAATCAAATCACATAGACAATATATTTTTTTTTGAACAGCTTAGACTTTAATTCCCAAAAATTACTTTTCTTTCAAACAGTTAATCAGAAAAATATGCCACTTTTTCCTATAGCTTACATACATACTCTACTATAAAAATATCCCAAAGTTTGGCTTATATAAACAAAATAAACTTGCTGAACAGCCACACCAACAAGTTGCATTTACTCACAAATTTCATCATAATTAAAGTTCTAACACCTATATACAAAGAACAAAGAACTATAACTTTAAAATATCCATAACTTAGAAAAATAGTCACATTTTCTAATTCATATAAGTCTGGACAGCAACTTGATTTTTCAGAAAAATAATAATTTTAGTCACTTAAAAAACTTTCTTTTTCACACTATAAACTACACTAACCACATAGGCATATAGACACATCATAATTACACATAGAAATATCATTTTAATTCATATGCCAATAAAATTTTCCAGAATATAAATAAATTCCCAGAATTATTAACTTTTTATAAAAATCATTTCTTCAATTGTTATTTCATGAAATCACTTCAAAATTTAAGATATAAATACCACATAATACATATATACTTAGAAAAATTACCACAACATACCTACCCTATATGAATAATAATTCGGCCATATCATCATGCTAAAAACAGTAACCAAAATTATTTTTCACATAATCAATCATTTAAACCTTATAATTAGTTATTAACTATTAAGAACAAAGAATCACTCATGCACATAAACATCCAACAATTATGCAAATTTTATTTTTTTTGTTTTCCCATATACCTCACGGTTTATACAGTGAGTAAAATAAATTTTTGCAAAATTTCCAAATCAAGTTTTGTTTATTCATCAAAGGATTATTTCTCTTTAAAAAATTCATGACTAAACCTCAAACAATCATTATCAAAAATTTCAAAAATCACTTAAACATTTTTATATGATTGCAAATAAAATTTTTCATTCCCTTATTTCTTTCTCAAAAATTCGTCCATCAATAGGAAATATGTAACACCCCTAATTTTCGTCTCCCAAATAACCAAGAAATTAATTATAACAATTATTTTATAATTGATTTATATTGGTTTTGAAGGTTTTAGTTTTTGTACATTATGCGTTTTATATATAAAAATATGAGATATATTTTTATATGGTTATTTTGTACAAAAATGTGAATATTGTAATTTAGTCCTTGGGTTGGGACCTAATTGCAATATTAAAAAGGTTTTTGAAGAAAGAGTAATTAAATTATTAATTTTTGAATTTTATCAGTATGTAACCGGTTAGAAGGGCTCTGTAACCGGTTACACGATGAACTCAGAAAACTGGGTTAGTGCGTTTGATGAGTAATCACGCGTTTTAACCCAGAATTCGCCACGAATCCCACTCGATTCATGATGGGAGACACGCGTCGCTCTGCATGCAAGCCCAATTCGTCTATAAATTGTGGAAATTCTGAAGGTTTAGGGTTGATTTCTGGGTTTAGTGTTGAAGGCGGCTCAGTTAGGGTTTCGTTTTCGTTCTGGGAAATTCATGTTGGTTCTTGAGTATTAGAGAGCAAAACACACACTTTTGGAAAGCTTGAATCAAGGGCTTTCCAATGATATAAGATTTGAGAGCTGAGTGTTCGTGTGGAAGGAGTAATCAACCTTGGAAGCTAGGAAATCAAGTCTGAGCTCTGTTTTCTTCTTGTTCTGGAAGCTGAGTTTCAGCTTTGATTTTGGTAAGTACAGTCCACCATTAAGCCTCAAATCTCTTCGATTCTTTAGTACATGCTACTTATATTGAGTCCTAATTGTTTTCCCCAATTTCTTTGGCCAATTGCTATGTCAAATTTTCTGGTCTTTGAACCCTGTTGATGGAAATCGTGGCTGAGAGCAGAACCTAGGATTTGTGGGGAATCTACGTTGGAGCCTTTCTCTCTGCAATGTTTTGGATCAAGCACGAACCTAAGGTAAGGGGGAAGCTTACTATTTGCTAGAATGAGAATAAATTGTGGTAGAATATAGGATGAGTCACCAAGAGACTCAAAGGGCATAAGTTGAAATGGATAGATGGCTTGGAGGCCAATTTGAGCTCAATTGTTGTTTTGAGCAATGTTATCTGGATGCATGCAAGCTATGTTGATGTTGATTTCATGACTTAATTGGATATTATGTGAATTGATGCATTAAGTTGTGAAATATGTGCAATTATATGCAATTTGTGTATCCAAATTGAATTGCATGCAAGATAGATATGTTTCTATGTTTAAACATATTTATTTAAGGTATATGTACTCTGTTAAAGGTTGAAACTTGGTTAGATTTGAGTAGTGAAGAGAATGGTTTGTTAAAACTCATGTTTTAGTATCAGACTGCATAATCTAACCGGTTACTCGATATTCGTAACCGGTTAGACCCTGTTAAAATGCAAAAGAAAATAAGTTTATAAAATCAGCATTTTGGTTTTATAAATCCTACTCAAATCTAGGCCTTAATTTCATGGAAAACAATCTGAAAATAAGTTGATTTTATTGTAATAATTCAGATTGAAAATTGAGAGTTAATACCTTAAGGTAATGAGATAGTTTCAAGAGGAAATTATGCTCATTGGACAATGAAAGGTGATTTAGACTTTTGAATGATATAAACAGTGGTTTGAGGTATAAACATTGTTAAACTGGTTTATGGATTGGGTAGGGAATTTAAGAAAAAGGGTTTTCTGAATTACAATGGTAAACAGTTCAGGTCTGTAATTCTAACCGGTTAGTACCTGAATCTGAAAAATAAAAAGTTAAGTTTTTGAATACCATTGACTTCGTTTTACCCAATCTAAGTTTAATGACATGTTTTGGAATATTTCAAAGGAGAATTTTTGTGTCAAAGACTATACCTCAAATAAATCATTCAAAAGAGAAATTGGAATATTTCTAAATCACAGTAATTAATGGAAAGACCAACCTTAGTAATTATGCATGCAATACATGCATAGAGAAAGGTAATGAAATAGGTTGGCAAGGATAGTTTGTGATGTTCGGGTACCTGACCCTGTACTCTAGGAGTACTAAACTAATGCAACCAACTTGATGACACATTCTGGGAATGTGGCCATTGTCTGGGACATGGTTTCTTGGACACGTTCTGGGAACGTGATGCACACTCTGGGAGTGGTGCTTGATTTCATTTCAAGTTTGGTTTGCGATACGTTCTGGGAACGTATGTGAGTGTTCTGGGAACATATTGGTTTAATAATGGAATTAAACATAAAAACCAACCTTGATGATTGTGCATTCATATAGAATGGAAGTTTGGTTGGTAGGAACGTTTATCATATTCTGGGAATATGAGGAGGGTACTCCGGGAGTACCAAATTATAACCTACTTGATGACACATTATAGATATGTGGCCAGTGTCTGGGACCTGGTTTTATACGTTCTGGGAACGTATGTTGGTGTTCTGGGAACACTTTGATAAGCAACCTACTGGATGACACATTATAGATATGTGGCCAGTGTCCGGGACCTGGTTTTTATACGTTCTGGGAACGTATGCGTTCTGGGAACGTATGCGTTCTGGGAACGTGATGCACACTCTGGGAGTGATGCTTATTTATCCAAGTATGGTTTGCTACACGTTTTGGGAACGTGATGCACACTCTGGGAGTGAATGCTTATCATCCAAGTATGGTTTGGCATTACGTTCTGGGAACGAATGTCAGTGTTCTGGGAACACAACGGTGTATTGGATGGACGTCCGAGATGGACTTTGTTAGAGGCCTCAACTGTGGAAGAAATCATGGATCATGCCACCAGCATTGAAAGAATTATTACGATTAACCGGGTGTGCTCATATGATCATGCATCATGATTTGCTACATGTTAACTTGTGGATGTTAGTTTTATTCTCATTTGATTATGCGAATATGTATAGCTAACCCCCATGCCCTTATTAGGTGTTGATCGTGCATCTAGCTTGCACAAGAATCAGTAAGGGGAGATGTCCCTTAGGTGCTTGCAGAGTGTAGAAAATGTGGGTTGGGAACCCGTTGTGTAGATATCGAGGATCCGACCAGAAGGATGTTTGGACAAGGGACCAGTGACCAGCTCTATGACATTTTTATTTTTAATAGAATTTATATGATACATATTTTGGAAAAATGTATCATAAAAGGAATTCAGTTTCATCATAATACTTATTTGATAATAGTGGACTTGTTACACTTGATATATTTTGGGAGGGTAAAATGGTGATTTTACTATGTTTCCGCAAAACTCTGATTTTACTAGTCACCTTCATTATTAATCAAGTGTTTGTGAAAATAAATTTTCCAGGGAAGGGATAATTTCTTATGTTCAGATCTTTCTCCAACGAAAACAAGTCCAAGTATTCTTAAACTTATTACTTTTCTTATAAAGTAAGATGATATACAAGGAGTGTTACAAAATAAAAAGGGGAAACTTTGTTTCTTTAAACCACTTTATAAGTCCCTTTTTAATCATTATTCGTATGAACATGAACAAAATTCACAAATACTCAAAACAATTTAAAAACTTGCATTTTAGAATAGAAATAGTTTTAAGAACATAAAAATCCAGAATATTATTTCCCATATCATCATCAAAAGTTGGTCATTACATTGAATAAAAAGGGGAATGGAACATTTCTTTAATTAAACCTTATTTTGAGTCCCTTTTCATTCTTTGTTCATATGACTAATAACATCATTCATATAATTCAAAAATCTATATCAACAAGTATTTAGAGATTTATAATTCATATCCATAGAAGAGAGATTTTTATTTAACAAAGATTAATGAAATAAGAGATTACAACAAAGTAAAACATAGGTTCTAGGGTTACCTTTCTTACTTAAGCAAAGTGATCTTCAAGAATGAGAATGAAAAATTTTTCTTCCTCCCCTCAAGAGAGCCACGCCCTAACCCTCTCTTTCAAAGTCTCTCTTTTGAATTTTTTTCTCTCAAAATTCTTGTAACATGTGTGTGAAAAAGTGATGAAGCTATGCATCTATTTATAGATGAAATGAAAATATTTTTCACCCTCTCCAAGTCTGATTTACATGCCCCTTTCAACAAAAATAGGTCAAAAAAATTCAATTTCATCCTTTGGAACATGCACTTGCATTAATGATGATTTTCCTAAAAACTAAAGCCTTAATTCTAAGATGCTTCCAGTAATTTGCTGAAAAAAATATCTCCCTCTTTCCTTCATATTTTGGACGACACCCTTGACCAAAATGAGGAGAAAAATTTTCATTGGCTCATTTTTGAATTCACCTCTTCAACAACCAATCATAATAAAGCCTTTACTTAGAAAAATTCAGAAATAATTAGAAAAATAATAAACTCTGGACGGTGCAGCCAATGAGCATCCAGATAATTATTTAAATGTATAGATAAAAATATTTTATAGTCTAATAATTTATTTTAGGCTCCAAAATAATTTTTTCTAAGTTTAAAATACCAACAATTCGTTTTTCCTACTGTACAGTAATTTTTTGTAGATGTCAAAATAAAAATTTTATTTTCACATATTCAGATACTACATTTTGATACGATCGATTTCATATAAAATTTATAATTTATAATTTTTGGACTTACGGTTTGAAAGTTATGAATTTTTGAAGCTCTAAGATCATTTCCTCCAAAAATGCACTTCATAAGCTTTCAAATAAATTAATAATAAAAAAATATGAAAATATATTTTATTTGGACGGTGGTCCAATAGAAAACTTCAGAAATTATTTTTGTTTTCAAAATAAAATACACTTGAGTCAAAAGGTCATTAATTGCTTCTTTAAATAACATTTTCAAGTTTTAGAACACATAATTCGTACTGTACTGTCTCAATAAAAATTCGAAAAATCCCAAATTAAATTCAAAATTTTACATTTTCATAATCTAGATTTCGATACGATCGTTTTGACATATCATTTGTAATTTTTCGACGTACGGTTTAAAAGATATGAATTTCTGAAGATAGAACACCTTAATCCTTCAAAAAGCATTTCATTTAAATCAAATACTATACCTTAAAATACTTCATCTTAAGAGTATAATTTAAATACATTAGAGAAAACATTGGTATGCATAAATATATAATAAATATACCACGTGTATATATATATATATATATGATTCATATGATTTTAATTAAATCCAAGTATCACAATTTATCAAAAATTAAATATAATATTTTAAATTCAAATATAAATTCTCAAATATATTGGGTAAAATTATGGGTCTCACAAAACATACTGAGGTAACCTCTGAAACTGATTCTGACTCGGAATCAAAATTTAATGACACTGATGAATTGTATTCTGCCTATCTTGAAATGCAAACCGAATTCAAAAAGCTTGTTAAAAATTTCATCAAGTTGAAAAAGAATCTTTCAAACTACAAAGAGCAAGTTCTTGAATTGGAGAAATCAATTGAAGAATTCAAATGCAGAAACTGTAACACCCCTAATTTTCGTCTTCCGGATAATAGGGAATTAATAATAAAAGTTTTATTATTAATTTATATGAATTTCACGAGTTTATGTTTTGTATTTAATTAGCCAGAAATATAAAAATAAGTGAAAATATTTTTATATGGCAAATAAATGCAAAATATAAGAATATTGCATTTTAGTCCCCGGTTTAGGACCTAAAGGTAATATTAAAAAGATTCTTGGAGGGAAAGATTTAAAAATATTAATTTTTAAATTTTGTACTGATCTAACCGGTTAGTAATGCCCTGTAACCGGTTAGACGATGAACCCAGAAACTGGGTTAGTGAATTTTGATGAGTAATCACTTGATTAATCACGGAATCGCCACGATTACAGCCTCAGATTAGTGGAACACACGCGTCAACGTGCATGCTACCCTAATTTGCCTATAAATTGTTGAAGTTCTGAGGATTTGGGGTTGATTTCTGCATTTGGTGTTGAAGGTTGCTCTATTAGGGTTTGTAAATCATTTGGCTTAATTCTCCTTCTTCCTTGAGAGTTAGAGAGTGAAACACACATTTCTGAAAAGCTGGAATCAAGGGCTTTTCATTGATATACACCTTGTGAGCTGAGTGTTCGTGTGGGAGGAGGAATCGATCTTGGAAGCTAAGAGTTGGAGACTGAACTCTGTGTTCTTCTTGTTCTGGGAGCTGGATTTCAGCTTTGATTTTGGTAAGTACAGTCCACCATTAAGCCTCAAATCTCTTTGATTCTCTAGTGCATGTTACCTATAGCAAGTCCTAATCATTTTCCCCAATTTCTTTGGCCAATTACCATGTCAAATTTTCTGGTCTTTGGACCTTGTTGATGGAAAATCGTGGCTGAAAGCAGAACCTAGGATTTGTGAGGAATCTGTGGATTTTCTTCAAGTTCAGTGTTAATCTTCATCAAACTCTGTCCTAAGGTATGGGAGAAGTCTACCTTATACTAGATTTAGACTAAAAATCAAGTGATTTAGGATTTGAGTTAACAAAACTCAAAAAGGGCATTATGTGTATAAAGCACAACGGCTTGGAGGCCAAATTTTAGCTCAATGTTGTTTTGAGCAACTTTGTGTTAATGCATGCAATGGATATTGATACTGGAATCTGTATTTAAATGCTTATTTTAAGTTTTGTTGTGTTGAATTGTGTTTATATTGATTTTTATGCAATTTGATACAAAAAGCTTAATGCATGCAAATTGAATATGTTTCTGTGATGAAATATATTTGTTTAAGGTATATGAACCCTGACAAATGATGAAATTTGGTTAGATTTGAGAAATGAAAAGAATGATGTGTCAAAACTCTTGTTTTAGTGGACTGACTGCATAATCTAACCGGTTACTCGATATTTGTAACCGGTTAGACACTGCAAAATTTCAAAAGAAAATCAGTTTACAAAACAGTCCTGAAGTCTCACTAATCTTGCTCAAATCTATACTTTAATTTCACTGGAAACAATCTGAAAATGAGTTGATAATACTGTCTTGGTTCAGATTTGAGGTTAAGGGTTATTACCTTAAGTTAATGAGATAATTTCAAGAGGAAATTATGCTCTTTTGGAAATAGAATGTGATTTAGACTTTTGAATGATAAAAACAGTGGTTTTTGAGGTGTAAAATAATGTTGAACATGTTTAAGGATTGGGTAGAAAATTCAAGAAAAAGGGTTTTTCTGAATTACAATGGTAAACAGTTCAGGTCTGTAATTCTAACCGGTTAGCCTGAAACTGTAACCGGTTAGTACCTGAATCTGAAAAATAAAAAGTTAAGTTTTTGAATACCATTGGTTATGTTTTTCCCAATCTAAGCTTAAGGGCATGTTTTTGAGATAATTCAAAGGAGAATTTTGTGCCAAAGATTACGCCTCAAATAAATCATTCAAAAGAGAAATTGGAATATTTCTAAATCACAGTAATTAATGCAAAGATAAAACCAACCCTGATATTTGTGCATCCATATAGAATGGAAGTTTGGTTGGTAGGAACGTTTATCATATTCTGGGAATATGAGGAGGACCAAATTATAACCTACTTGATGACACATTATAGATATGAGGCCAGTGTCCGGGACCAGGTTTTTTTTATGCGTTCTGGGAACGTATGCGTTCTGGGAACGTGGTGCACACTCCGGGAGTGATGCTTATTATCCAAGTATGGTTCGGCATTACGTTATGGGAACGAATGTCGGTGTTCCGGGAACACAAGGGTGTATTGGATGGACGTCCAAGATGGACTTTTAGAGGCCTCCGTTGTGGATAGAAAATCATACATCATGCCACTTGCATTATAAGAGATATAATGTTGAAAAATTGGTGTGTTCATATGTACTTGCATTATTATCTGTCCATGATATACTTGTGTTTGTAATTTTAGTCTTTATCAATTATGTATATGTGTATACTTACTCCCTGTGCCCTGTTTAGGTGATGGCAAGATACCTAGCTTGCATCGAGATAAGCCCTATCCCTAGTGGTATATGGACGTATGAGGAGCACCGTGCCACTTTTGAGGGGGAGGTCGAGATCACTCTGTACCACCCTAACCCTCTGGTGCGAGTGCGACCTCGTCGATTTAGGATCCCATTAGTCTACACTATGCATGTTCCACCCTTTTATACATATAGAGGACCACCCCCGGCTCGACCTATGCGTCGTTTTCATAGTTTTCATTTCAGAGCTGCCACTCGTTCTCATCCTTCCTCCCACAAAGTTGTCACTGAGGAGACTCCTTCTCCTGGTCCGACTGATTTCGAGAGGACTGCTTCTGCAGATCCTAGACCCAGTGGTGGGGTCTCTACCCAGTCAGGCGAGGTCGAGGAAGACCCCGTGGAGGATGAGAGCGAGGAGGAGGTGCATGTCGAGCCGACTGTTTCTGCTAGAGGTGGACCCGCTGGTTCATAGGAGCCTGCATAGCGTGGATGTTTTGGATCCTAGATCCTAGGGATAGAGCTATGGAGGATCTGAGGAGCTGCTGAGGACACGGATGACCTGCTCTGGGACTTCTACTTTTGGATTTTGTTATATATTGTATATATTGAGAGGTCTAAGAGTGAGGTTTTACTTTATGAAGCTTGTTTGTAGATGTTTTTATAAACTCTTGCTATCTCGACTTATGTTACTTGCTACTATGGATACTGATGGGGTTTTTATGTTATGACATATATATATATATATGATGTTTTATTTACCTCAACAGTGCCCCATAAGTATTGCTTTTACTTCCGTGAACTCTGATTTCGTTTTAAAAAGGATTTCAGCGACAAGATTATATTTTATATAATTAATCCAACTCAAGAGACTAATAACATATTTTATGAAAGACTACGAAAAAGTTTATTGTGTTTACGGAAATATTATCTCGAGAGTCTTTTCGTAATTGAAATATTACTAAGCCGAATTCAAATAATTGTTCAAATTAAAAGTGTTTATAACCGAGCAAGTATTAAGTTAAAAAGGAAAAATTTTCTAGTCCTAATTTTGATAGCAAGCATTCAACTATTTGGAAATATTAATTATTTTCAAGATACAAAAGAGGGTGTCACACCTGTGGTGGTATCAGAGCATTGGTCCTGTTCCTCATGGCCCCGATGATGCAACTAAGTATGGTATTCAATGTAAATTGAATATGTTTTGAGTAAGTTAGTAGTATTTATATTTCAAAGACCTTTTTAGTGACCCAAAGCCCATAGTGCTGGTCTTTCTATGGCAACCAGAAATAGAAATATTACGAATGAAATGTTAGAACGAATCACGACAGTGCTGGAAGGCATGCAGCAGCAGCAGCGACTGCAGCCACCTCAAGGGCGAGCTGGTAATCCACCTGTTGGCAATATGGCGAATCATGATGCTAAGACTCTGTCGGAGTTTAGGAAGTGCAATCCACCAAGGTTCGAAGGCGGGTACAAACCTGATGAGGCGAACAAGTGGTTGTATGAGATCAATAAGATTTTTCGAACTTTGGATTGTTCTGATGAACAGAAGGTAACTTATGCAGTTTACATGCTTCATGGGGAAGCTGAAAACTGGTGGGATCACACTGTCCAATTGCTGAATTTTGAAAGGAGAACGATCAACTGGGGAGTATTTATGGAGAAATTTCTTAATAAGTATTTTCCGAAAGATTTAAGGAGAAATAAGGAAGTGGAATTCATGCAATTGAAGCAGGGGGATATGAGTGTAGGAGAGTATGCTGCCAGATTTGAGGAACTGATGAAATATTCTCCCTACTACTTGAATAACCCTGATGAAAGAAGTAAGTGTGTTAAGTTTCAAGGAGGACTAAGACCGGAGTTGAAGTCTATCTTCAGTTACCAAAGGATTCAGAGTTTCCCCGCACTTGTGGATATGTGCAGAATGTATGAGGATGACAAGAAAGCTGAGTTGATTGGAAGTCAAGGGAAAGGAGTTGGACAGAGCTATGGACCACAAAGGAAGAAGAAGTTTGATCATCGGAATAATGGTCCATATTCTCAGAAGAACAAGGGTAAGGGTAAGGCTGTGATGGATAACAAGAACAAATCTCACGATAATGCTCCTTATTGCGAGAAGTGTAGGCGTTATCATCATGGTCAGTTCTGCTGGTCCACAGGAGGATGTTTCAAGTGTGGAAAGCAAGGTCACTTTGCTCGTGAATGCAAAGAATCTGCAAAGGGTGATGCAAAGGGATCTGCTGGCAAGCCTGTGATACCAGGAAGAGTGTTTACCCTGAGTGGTAATGAAGCAACCAAAACCTTGAATCTCGTGCAAGGTAATTTTCTGCTTAATAACCAACCTTGCAAAATCATGTTTGATTTTGGAGCTACACATTCTTTTGTTTCTCCTGAATGTGTGAATAGGCTGAATCTTGTTGTTTCCGATTCACCTTGCTATCTTAGTATAGATACCCCTATTGGAATATCGATTTTTACCGCTAAAGTTTGTTTAGGGTGTGATGTAGAAATTCTGGGTCGTCTTTCCAAGGTAGATTTGGTTTGTCTTCCTAAGTTACAATTGGATGTGATCTTGGGTATGGATTGGTTGATGAAGAACCAAGCGATCATCCATTGTGAGGAAAAGACAATTCAATACAGGACCCTTGAACCTGAGGGTTATATGTGTTTGTTCTCAGCTTCTGGGGAAGAAGAGTCAATGCCGATAGAAGAGATTCCGGTGGTGAGAGAATTTCCGGAAGTATTTCCTGAAGAGATACCAGGATTACCTCCGAAGCGAGAGATAGAGTTCGGGATAGATTTAGTCCCTGGAGCTGGTCCCATCTCTATTGCTCCTTATAGGATGGCACCACCAGAGATGGCAGAAATGAAAAAGCAGATAGAGGAGTTGCTACAGAAGCAGATGATCAGGCCAAGCGTTTCGCCTTGGGGAGCTCCATTACTGTTTGTAAAGAAGAAGGATGGGAGTATGAGAATGTGTGTAGACTACAGACAGTTGAATAAGGTCACTATTAAGAATAAGTATCCTTTGCCAAGGATTGATGACCTTATGGACCAAGTTAGGGGAGCTGCAGTGTTCTCCAAGATTGATTTGAGATCGGGTTATCATCAGATCAGGATAAAGGAGGAGGATATACCCAAGACTGCATTTCGATCTCGATACGGTCATTATGAGTATGTTGTGATGCCGTTCGGATTGACTAATGCACCTGCTATTTTTATGGATTATATGAACCGGATCTTTAGACCATATCTGGATTTATTTGTGGTGGTGTTTATCGATGATATTCTGGTCTATTCTAAGAATCCGGAAGAGCATAAAGAACATCTCAGGATTGTGTTAAAAGTCCTGAAGGAGAAGAAATTATATGCCAAGCTTACGAAATGTGAGTTTTGGTTGAATGAAGTGAAGTTTTTGGGGCATGTAATCTCTAAAGAAGGAATTGCGGTGGATCCGGCAAAAGTAAGTTCAGTGCTAAGCTGGGAACAACCTAAGACTGTGACCGAGGTGAGAAGTTTCTTGGGGTTAGCTGGATACTATCGTCGATTCATAGAAGGATTTTCCAAGATTGCATTGCCTTTGACCAAGCTGACTCGGAAAGATCAACCGTTCGTGTGGGACGATAGGTGTGAAGTTAGTTTCCGTGAGTTGAAGGAAAGGTTAACATCGTCTCCTGTGTTAATCTTACCTGATCCTCACAAGAGCTTTGAAGTGTACTGTGATGCATCTAAGCAAGGATTGGGTTGTGTATTGATGCAAGAAGGAAGAGTAGTGGCTTATGCATCGCGACAATTGAAGAATCATGAGGTGAATTACCCGACACACGATTTGAAATTGGCGGCGATCGTGTTTGCCTTAAAGATATGGAGACATCATCTCTATGGCACTACCTTCCAAGTATTTAGTGACCATAAGAGTTTGAAATATCTGTTCGCTCAGAAAGAGTTGAACATGAGGCAAAGAAGGTGGATGGAGTTTTTGAAGGATTATGACTTTAAACTCCACTACCATCCGAGAAAAGCAAATGTGGTTGCAGATGCTTTGAGTCGGAAAGCAATCCACATAAGTGCTATGATGGTTAAGGAAGCAGTTTTGATTGAGGAATTCAGAGACTTGAGCCTGTTGACACAAGTGGAGCCAACAAGTATCAAGTTAGGGATGCTGCAGATCACAAATGAATTCTTGGAAAGAATTCGGGAATTGCAACAAGCGGATGGAGAATTGATGGAAAAGATGAGATTAGGTTCAGAAGGAAAGGAACCTGATTTCAAGATTGGGCTGGATGGAATCCTTCGTTTCAGGACAAGGATTTGTATACCAAGAGATCAGGAGGTTAGAAGACTGATTCTTGACGAAGCCCATAAGAGTCGGATGAGTATGCATCCTGGATCAACCAAAATGTATCAGGATTTGAAGAAGATGTTTTGGTGGTCTGGATTGAAAAAGGATGTTGCAGAATATGTGGCAACGTGTTTGATTTGCCAAAAAGCTAAGGTAGAACATCAGAAACCAGGAGGACAGTTGCAACCTTTGAGTATTCCCCAGTGGAAGTGGGATAGCATCTCAATGGATTTTGTGTCTGGTTTACCAAGGACAATAGCAAATCATGATGCAATTTGGGTGGTTGTGGATAAGTTAACCAAGTCGGCGCATTTTATTCCGATAAATACGCGTTATTCTTTTAACAAGCTTACCCAGATCTATATCAAGGAGGTAGTTCGTCTTCACGGAGTGCCTTCAAGTATTGTGTCGGATCGAGATCCCAGATTTTCTTCGCAATTCTGGAAAAGTTTGCATGATGCTATGGGAACAAGATTGAAATTGAGTTCTGCGTATCATCCACAGACGGATGGTCAGACGGATAGAACGATTCAGTCTTTGGAAGATGTGTTGCGGGCTTGTGCACTTGAAGAACAAGGAAGTTGGGATCAAGTGCTACCTCTCTCAGAATTCACATACAACAATAGCTATCATGCGAGCATTGGAATGGCACCGTTTGAGGCGTTGTATGGAAGGAAGTGTCAAACCCCGCTATGTTGGTTCCAAGTGGGGGAGAATTTAATGGTTGGACCGGAAATGATACCGCAGACATCTGAGAAGATTAAGATGGTTCAGGCAAAGATGAAAGCAGCTCAGAGTCGGCAGAAGAGTTATGCGGATAAGAGGAGAAAACCATTAGAGTTTTCGGAAGGTGACCACGTATTCCTTCGGATAGTTCCGATGAAAGGAATCAGTAGAGCTTTAAGAACCCGAAAGCTTTCGCTTAAGTGTATAGGACCATACCAAATCCTTATGAGAGTTGGTCCTGTTGCTTATCAACTAGCTCTACCACCCTCTCTATCCAATTTGCACAACATCTTTCATGTTTCGCAATTGAAGAAGTATGTGCATGACTCCTCAGCCATTTTGAAAATTCAACCTGACGACCTAACTTTGAAGGAAAACCTTACCTTTGAGACCAGACCAGTTCAGATAGAAGATCGTAAAGTTAAGCAGCTCAGGGGAAAGGAGATACCTTTAGTTAAGGTGGTATGGGACAATGCAGACGTATATGAAGCTACATGGGAATTAGAGGAAAAGATGCGTCAAGAGTATCCGGAGTTGTTTTTGTAAGCTAGAATTTCGAGGACGAAATTCCTTTTAAGTGGGGGAGTAGTGTAACACCCCTAATTTTCGTCTTCCGGATAATAGGGAATTAATAATAAAAGTTTTATTATTAATTTATATGAATTTCACGAGTTTATGTTTTGTATTTAATTAGCCGGAAATATAAAAATAAGTGAAAATATTTTTATATGGCAAATAAATGCAAAATATAAGAATATTGCATTTTAGTCCCCGGTTTAGGACCTAAAGGTAATATTAAAAAGATTCTTGGAGGGAAAGATTTAAAAATATTAATTTTTAAATTTTGTACTGATCTAACCGGTTAGTAATGCCCTGTAACCGGTTAGACGATGAACCCAGAAACTGGGTTAGTGGATTTTGATGAGTAATCACTTGATTAATCACGGAATCGCCACGATTACAGCCTCAGATTAGTGGAACACACGCGTCAACGTGCATGCTACCCTAATTTGCCTATAAATTGTTGAAGTTCTGAGGATTTGGGGTTGATTTATGCATTTGGTGTTGAAGGTTGCTCTATTAGGGTTTGTAAATCGTTTGGCTTAATTCTCCTTCTTCCTTGAGAGTTAGAGAGTGAAACACACATTTCTGAAAAGCTGGAATCAAGGGCTTTTCATTGATATACACCTCGTGAGCTGAGTGTTCGTGTGGGAGGAGGAATCGATCTTGGAAGCTAAGAGTTGGAGACTGAACTCTGTGTTCTTCTTGTTCTGGGAGCTGGATTTCAGCTTTGATTTTGGTAAGTACAGTCCACCATTAAGCCTCAAATCTCTTTGATTCTCTAGTGCATGTTACCTATAGCAAGTCCTAATCATTTTCCCCAATTTCTTTGGCCAATTACCATGTCAAATTTTCTGGTCTTTGGACCTTGTTGATGGAAAATCGTGGCTGAAAGCAGAACCTAGGATTTGTGAGGAATCTGTGGATTTTTCTTCAAGTTCAGTGTTAATCTTCATCAAACTCTGTCCTAAGGTATGGGAGAAGTCTACCTTATACTAGATTTAGACTAAAAATCAAGTGATTTAGGATTTGAGTTAACAAAACTCAAAAAGGGCATTATGTGTATAAAGCACAACGGCTTGGAGGCCAAATTTTAGCTCAATGTTGTTTTGAGCAACTTTGTGTTAATGCATGCAATGGATATTGATACTGGAATCTGTATTTAAATGCTTATTTTAAGTTTTGTTGTGTTGAATTGTGTTTATATTGATTTTTATGCATTTTGATACAAAAAGCTTAATGCATGCAAATTGAATATGTTTCTGTGATGAAATATATTTGTTTAAGGTATATGAACCCTGACAAATGATGAAATTTGGTTAGATTTGAGAAATGAAAAGAATGATGTGTCAAAACTCTTGTTTTAGTGGACTGACTGCATAATCTAACCGGTTACTCGATATTTGTAACCGGTTAGACACTGCAAAATTTCAAAAGAAAATCAGTTTACAAAACAGTCCTGAAGTCTCACTAATCTTGCTCAAATCTATACTTTAATTTCACTGGAAACAATCTGAAAATGAGTTGATAATACTGTCTTGGTTCAGATTTGAGGTTAAGGGTTATTACCTTAAGTTAATGAGATAATTTCAAAAGGAAATTATGCTCTTTTGGAAACAGAATGTGATTTAGACTTTTGAATGATAAAAACAGTGGTTTTTGAGGTGTAAAATAATGTTGAACATGTTTAAGGATTGGGTAGAAAATTCAAGAAAAAGGGTTTTTCTGAATTACAATGGTAAACAGTTCAGGTCTGTAATTCTAACCGGTTAGCTTGAAAGTGTAACCGGTTAGTACCTGAATCTGAAAAATAAAAATTTAAGTTTTTGAATACCATTGGTTATGTTTTTCCCAATCTAAGCTTAAGGGCATGTTTTTGAGATAATTCAAAGGAGAATTTTGTGCCAAAGATTACGCCTCAAATAAATCATTCAAAAGAGAAATTGGAATATTTCTAAATCACAGTAATTAATGCAAAGATAAAACCATCCCTGATATTTGTGCATCCATATAGAATGGAAGTTTGGTTGGTAGGAACGTTTATCATATTCTGGGAATATGAGGAGGGTACTCCGGGAGTACAAAATTATAACCTACTTGATGACACATTATAGATATGTGGCCAGTGTCCGGGACCTGGTTTTTTTTATGCGTTCTGGGAACGTATGCGTTCTGGGAACGTGGTGCACACTCCGGGAGTGATGCTTATTATCCAAGTATGGTTCGGCATTACGTTCTGGGAATGAATGTCGGTGTTCAGGGAACACAAGGGTGTATTGGATGGACGTCCAAGATAGACTTTTAGAGGCCTCCGTTGTGGATAGAAAATCATACATCATGCCACTTGCATTATAAGAGATATAATGTTGAAAAATTGGTGTGTTCATATGTACTTGCATTATTATCTGTCCATGATATACTTGTGTTTGTAATTTTAGTCTTTATCAATTATGTATATGTGTATACTTACTCCCTGTGCCCTGTTTAGGTGATGGCCAGATACCTAGCTTGAATCGAGATACGCCCTATCCCTAGTGGTATATGGACGTATGAGGAGCACCGTGCCACTTTTGAGGGGGAGGTCGAGATCACTCTCTACCACCCTAACCCTCTGGTGCGAGTGCGACCTCGTCGATTTAGGATCCCATTAGTCTACACTATGCATGTTCCACCCTTTTATGCATATAGAGGACCACCCCTGGCTCGACCTATGCGTTGTTTTCATAGTTTTCGTTTCAGAGTTGCCACTCGTTCTCATCCTTCCTCCCACAGAGTTGTCATTGAGGAGACTCTTTCTCCTGGTCCGACTGGTTTCGAGAGGACTGCTTCTGCAGATGCTAGACCCAGTGGTGGGGTCTCTACCCAGTCAGGCGAGGTCGAGGAGGACCCCGTGGAGGATGAGAGCGAGGAGGAGGTGCATGTCGAGCCGACTGTTTCTGCTAGAGGTGGACCCGCTGGTTCATAGGAGCCTGCATAGTGAGGATGTTTTGGATCCTAGATCCTAGGGATAGAGCTATGGAGGATCTGAGGAGCTGCTGAGGACACGGATGACCTGCTCTGGGACTTCTACTTTTGGATTTTGTTATATATTGTATATATTGAGAGGTCTTAGAGTGAGGTTTTACTTTATGAAGCTGGTTTGTAGATGTTTTTATAAACTCTTGCTATCTCGACTTATGTTACTTGCTACTATGGATACTGATGGGGTTTTTATGTTATGACATATATATATATATATATATATGATGTTTTATTTACCTCAGCAGTGCCCCATAAGTATTGCTTTTACCTCCGCGAACTCTGATTTCGTTTTAAAAAGGATTTCAGCGACAAGATTATATTTTATATAATTAATTCAACTCGAGAGACTAATAACATATTTTATGAAAGACTACGAAAAAGTTTATTGTGTTTACGGAAATATTATCTCGAGAGTCTTTTCGTAATTGAAATATTACTAAGCCGAATTCAAATAATTGTTTAAATTAAAAGTGTTTATAACCGAGCAAGTATTAAGTTAAAAAGGAAAAATTTTCTAGTCCTAATTTTGATAGCAAGCATTCAACTATTTGGAAATATTAATTATTTTCAAGATACAAAAGAGGGTGTCACAGAAACAATTCATTGGAAAATACTATCACTCACTTGAAAAGTGAAAAATCTGGATTGTTGCACTAAATATGAAAAGGAAATTTCTGATCTGAAAAACAAAAGTGCAACAGTCGAAAAGACTGATGGTTTGTTCGACAAGTTACTTGCCGAGCAAAGAAATTACTCAAACAAAGCAGGACTCGGTTACACAAAGGCCAAGAAGAAAACAGTAAGAAAGCTCAGCTCACTCTCAAATTTTAATAACTCAAAGAGGCCGACGTGTTCTTACTGTGGTCTTCATGGCCACACGCCAAACGAGTGCCGAATTCGGCGTTACGGTGTAGCAAAGGGGACGTATGTTTGGGTAATTAAAAAGGAAAGTCCACATGCTAACCCCCTGGGACCCAAAACAGTTTGGGTACCCGCAACAAACAAGTGATGTATTTGTGTTGCAGATGTGTTTTCGAGCAAAGGAAAACCGGTGGTATCTCGATAAAGGATGCTCGAAGCACATGACAGGGGACGAGCAGCAATTCACCAAGCTCGTGCTCAAGGAAAAAAGCTTCGTCACTTACGGTGATAACAATAGAGGTAAAATTATGGGTGAAGGTAAAGTAGGTAATTCCTCCAACTTGATTATCGACAATGTTTTATTTGTAAAAGGGCTAGATCATAATCTTTTAAGCATTAGCCAATTATGTGATGTCGGCAATCATGTTGTTTTTACCTCCACTCATTGCATTATTAAAAGTGACAAAGACAATTCTATCAAATTTGTAGGAAAACATTTTAACAATACTTATTTGGTTGATTTGAATGAAATCACTTCTTTGGTAACCACTTTCTTGGTTAGCAAATAAAGTGACACTTGGTTGTGGCATCGTAGGACGGCTCATATAAACGTAAATCAATTAAAGAAAATTCAATCCAAAGATTTAGTTGTCGGCCTACCAAAGCTGAATTTTAACATAGAGGGTGTTTGCAATTCTTGTAAGAAATGCAAACAAACCAAAAACAAATTTCCTAGCAAAACGATGGTGTCCACAACAAGGCCATTAGAATTACTTCATATGGACTTGTTCAGACCATCGCAAGTTAAGAGCTTTGGTGGCAACTTCTATGCTTTAGTGATTGTTGATGATTTTTCAAGATTTACGTGGACTCTATTTTTATCTTCAAAGAGTGATACTTTTCAAAGTTTTATAGAGCTAGTCAAACGACTCCAAAACCGAGCAAACTAAAAAGTAGTTGTAATCCGAACAAACCACGGTGGCGAGTTTGAGAACTACAAATTTGATAAGATTTGCTCGAAGCTCGGCATAGAACATCAGTTTTCCGCTCCTCGAACACCCCAGCAGAACGGATTTGTTGAACGAAAAAATCGAGTTCTTGAGGAGCTTGCTCGGACCATGTTGGACGAGTACAAAATACCGCATTATTTCTGGGCAGATGCAGTGAGCACTGCTTGTTATGTAATGAATCGCATCTTGCTAAGACCATTTTCAAAGAAAACTCCTTATGAGCTTTACAAAGGAAGAAAACCAAACATATCCTATTTTCACGTTTTCGGAAGCAAAGTTTTTATTTTAAACAATGGCAAAGAGCATCTCGGCAAGTTTGACTCAAAAGCTGATGAAGGGATATTTTTGGGCTATTCTTCTCATAGTAAAGCTTATAGAGTTTTTAACAAAAGGACCTCCATTGTGGAAGAGTCCGTGCATGTGGTATTTGACGAGTCTTGTAACACCCCTCATTTTCGTCTCCCAGATAATAAGGAAATTAATAATAAAGTTTTATTATTAATTTATATAAATTTTCCAAGTTTATATTTGTATTTAATTAGCCTTGAAATATAAAAATAGGTGAAAGTATTTTTATATGGAAAATAAATACAAAAATATGGATATTGCATTTTAGTCCTTGGATTAGGACCTAAATGTAATATTAGAAAGGTTCTTGGAGGGAATGATTTAAAAAGTATTAATTTTTAAATTTTGCACTGATCTAACTGGTTAGTAATGCCATGTAACCGGTTACACGATGAACCCAGAAACTGGGTTAGTGCGTTTTGATGAGTAATCACTTGATTAATCCACGAATTCGCCACGAAATCAGCCTAAGATCAGTGGAAAACACACGTCGGTATGCATGGCATTGAAATTCCTCTATAAAAGCCAGTGTGTTGAAGAAATTGGGGTTGATTTTGCTGAGTTTGGTGTTGGGAGGCTCTGTTAGGGTTCTTGAATCGTCTCGCGAAATTCTTCTTCTTCTTTGAGTGTTGGAGAGCGAGTGATACACCTCTACAAAGCTTGAATTAAGGGCTTTGTATTGACATAAAAATTGTGAGCTGAGAGTTCTTGTGTGAAGAGGAATCAACCTAAGAAGTTGAAGCTGCCAACACTGTCTCTGTGTTTGTGGAGCTGGCTTTGAGCTTCAATTTAGGTAAGCTCAAGCACTCTTTGAACCTCAAACCACTTCAATTCTTTAGTGCATGTTACCTAGATCAAGTTCTAATTATTTTCCCTAATTTGTTTGGTCAATTTCTATGTCAAATTCCTTGGTGTTTGGACCCTGTTGCTGAAAAACGTGGTTGGGAGCAGAACGTAGAATTTCTGTGGAGTCTGTGGATTTTCTTCAATCTCAGTGATTATACTCATCAAACACGACTTTGAGGTATGGGAGAAGTTTACTTTATACTAGATTGAGACTAAAATCAAGTGCTTTAGGATTTGAGTCAACAAAGACTCAAAAGGGCATTATGTGTAAAGGTCAAAAAGGCTTGGAGGCCAAATCTGTGACTCAATTCTTGTTGAGCAAGTTTGATAACCTGCATGCAAGTGATTTTGATGATTGAATCATAATCTAAATGTTTATTCTGAGTTTTGCGGTATTAAATTGTGTTTATGTGGGTTTTTATGCAATTTAATACTCTAAATTGAATGCATGCAAATGAAATATGTTTCTGTGGTTAAACATGTTTAACTTAAGGTATGTGAACTCTATTGATTGATGAAATTGGTTAGATTTGAGTATTGAAAAGAATGGTATGCAAAACCTCATTTTTCAGTGTACAGACTGCATAATCTAACCGGTTATTCGAAATTTGTAACCGGTTAGATACTGTAAATTTTCAAAGGAAATGAATTTCTGAAATTGGCCCTGTATTCTTACCATTTTTACTCAAGTCTATACTCTAATTTCACTTGGAATCAATCTGAAAACATGTGAATAAATACTGTTTGTTTCATATTGTAGTTGAGGAGTTAATGCCTTAATGTTATGAGATAATTTCAAGAGGAAATTATGTTCCATTGGAATTGAATTGTGATTTAGACTTTGAATGATGACATCAGTGGAATTTGAGGTATATGACAATGCTGAAAACTTGTTTATGGATTGGGTAGAGAATTCAAGAAAAAGGGTTTTCTGAATTTCAATGGTTAATAAGTTCAGGTCTGTAATTCTAACCGGTTAGCCTGAGACTGTAACCGGTTAGTACCTGAAACTGAAAAATAAAAGTTAAGTCTTTTAAATGAAAAGTTTGATACCATTGGTTGAGATTTCCCAATCCAAGTTTAATGACATGTTTTTAAGTAAATTCATGAATGAATTTTGGTGCCAAAGGTTATACCTCAAATTAATCATTCAAAAGAGAAATTGAGATATCTCTAAATCACAATAATTAAATTAAAGATAAAAACCAACCTTATTGATTGTGCATTCATGCATAGAGAATGGAAGATGGGTTGGTAGGAAACGATTATCATATTCTGGGAATATGAGGAGAGTACTCCGGGAGTACCAAATTTGTAACCTAATTGATGACACATTCAGGGAATGTGGCCAGTGTCTGGGACATGGTTTTTATGCGTTCCGGGAACGTGATGCACACTCCGGGAGTGATGCTTGTTTTTACAAGTATGGTTTGGCATACGTTCTGGGAACGAATGTCAGTGTTCTGGGAACACAACGGTGTATTGGATGGACGTCCAAGGTGGACTTTTGTTAGAGACCTCAGTTGTGGATAGAAATCATGCATCATGCCACTTGCATTATAAGAGATATAATGTTGAAAATGGGTATGCTCATATGTACTTGCATTATTGTCTGTCCATGATATACTTGTGTTTGTATTTTAGTCTTTATTGATTATGTATATGTGTATACTTACTCCCTATGCCCTGTTTAGGTGATGGCCAGATACCTAGCCTGCATCGAGATACGCCCTATCCCTAGTGGTATATGGACGTACGAGGAGCACCGAGCCACCTCTGAGTGGGAGGTGGAGATCACTCTATACCACCCTAACCCTCTGGTTCGGGTGTGACCTTGTAGATTTAGGATCCCTTTAGTCTATACTATGCATGTTCCACCCTTTTATGCATATAGAGGACCATCCCCGGCTCGACCAGTGCGTCGTTTTCATAGTTTTCGCTTTAGAGCTGCCACTCGTACTCATCCTTCTTCCCACAGAGTTGTTACTGAGGAGGAGACTCCTTCTCCTGGTCCGACTGATTTTGAGAGGACTGCTTCTGCAGATCCTAGGCCCAGTGGTGGGGTCTCGGCACAGTCGGGCGAGGTCGAGGAGGATCCCGTGGAGGATGAGGACCGGGAGGAGGTGCCTGTCGAGCCTACTGTTTCTGCTAGAGGTGGACCTGCTGGTTCCTAGGAGCCTGCATAGCATAGATGTTTTGGATCCTAAGACTAGGGATAGAGCTGCAGAGGATCAGAAGAGCTGCTGAGGACATGGATGACCTGCTCTGGGACTTCTACTTTGGTCTTGTCATATATGGTATATATTTTTGAGAGGTCTTAGAGTGAGGTTTATTTTGAGCAGCTGGTTATGTATATGTTTTATCAAAACTTGCTATCTCGACTTTTGCTACTTGCTACTGTGATACTAGTGGGGGTTTTATATCATGATACATATATATATATATATATGATGTTTTTATTTACCTCAGCAGTGCCCCACAAGTATTATTTTTACTTCCGCATACTCTGATTCTGGTTCAAAAAGGATTCGGCAATAAGTTTATATTCTATAAGTTCGATTAAACTCACGAGGCAAATAATATGTTTTTAATAAACCTTACGAATATGTTTTATTGTGATAAAAAGACATTGTCTCGAGAGCCTTTTGTAATTAAGAAATTACTGAGCCGAATTCAAATTATTCGTCAAAGTTAAAAGGTATTTATAATTGAGCAAGTACAAATTAAAAAGGAAAATTTTCTGTACCCAATTTTTGATAGCAAGTATTCTATATTTGGAAATATTAATTATTTTCAAGATATAAAACAAGGGTGTCACACGTTGGTGGTATCAGAGCATTGGTCCTGTCCCTCATGGCCCTGATGATACAGCTAAGTATTATATTCAATGTTATTTGAATAAGTTGAGTAAGATAGTTGAATAAGCTAGTTGTGCTTATGTTGTAAGACCTTTTAGTGACCCTAAGCCCATAGTGTAGGTCTTTCTATGGCAACCAGAAATAGAAATTATACGAACGAAATGTTAGAACGTATTACGACCGTGCTGGAAGGTATGCAGCAGCAGCAACAACAGCCACCTCAAGGACGAGCTGGTAATCCACATGTTGGTAATGTGGTAAATCATGATGCTAAGACTCTGTCGGAGTTTAGAAAGTGCAATCCACCAAGGTTTGAAGGAGGATACAAACCTGATGAGGCAAATAAGTGGTTGTATGAGATCAACAAGATCTTCAGAACATTAGACTGTTCGGATGAGCAGAAGGTAACCTATGCAGTTTACATGCTTCATGGGGAAGCTGAGAACTGGTGGGATCATACGGTTCAATTGCTGAATTTTGAGAGAAGAGCAATCAACTGGGGAGTGTTTATGGAGAAATTCCTTAATAAATACTTTCCAGAAGATTTAAGGAGAAAGAAGGAGGTAGAGTTCATGCAATTGAAACAGGGGGATATGAGTGTAGGAGAATATGCTGCTAGATTTGAGGAGTTGATGAAATATTCTCCCTACTACTTGAATAACCCTGATGAAAGAAGTAAGTGTGTCAAGTTCGAAGGTGGACTGAGACCGGAGTTGAAGTCTATTTTCAGTTACCAGAGGATTCAGAGTTTTCCTGCACTTGTGGATATGTGCAGAATGTATGAGGATGATAAGAAGGCTGAGTTGATAGGAAGCCAAGGAAAGGGTAGTGGACAAGGTTATGGACCACAGAGGAAGAAGAGATTTGATCACCGGAATAATGGTCCATATGCTCAGAAGAACAAGGGCAAGGGCAAAGTTGTGATTGATAACAAGAACAAGTCTCGCGATAATGCTCCTTATTATGAGAGGTGTAGGCGTTATCACCATGGTCAATTCTGCTGGTCCACAGAGGGTGTTTCAAATGTGGGAAGCAAGGTCATTTTGCCCGTGATTGCAGAGAGCCCACAAAAGGTGATGCTAAAGGATCTGCTGGCAAGTCTGTGGTGCAGGGAAAAGTGTTTACCTTGAGTGGTAATGACGCAACCCAAATCCCAAATCTCGTGCAAGGTAACTTTTTGCTTAATGACCAACCTTGCAAGATTATGTTTGATTCTGGAGCTACACATTCATTTGTTTCTCCTGAATGTGTGAGTAGGTTGAATCTTGTTGTTTCTGATTCGCCTTGTTATCTTAGTATAGATACCCCTACTGGGATACCCATCTTTGTAACATCCTGACTTTTTAATTTAAAATACATTAATTAAAAACTTATATTTCATTAGAAAATAATTGGGAATCTTTAAAAATTTTGGCGGAGTTTCGTTTGAAATTCGGACTTTCCCCAGATAAATTTATAAACCTGTCAAGTCCAGAACAGTTTTAATAAAATAGAAAAGAGACCTACAATTTTTTTTTTGAAACCATTAAAAAGGGATATCATTATATCCACTCCAAACACTAATACTTTCATAAAAATCATTATAGAGTCCCTTTTTACAAAAATCCAAATAAAAGTAAAAATTAAAATACAACTTTAATTCAATAAAAATATTTTACATAACAGCATCTTAGCTTGGTTGCTAAGGTGATGCGACTACGAGGTCACTATCACAATTATGCTCTGTTTAAAAGAGAGTGGTGATTCTCGGCATAGAGGCTATGAACATCTTTCTCCACTGGGTACCTAATATGGTCAACAGTAAGGGTGAGTAACTTGGATATAGGTTAGAGAAAAACATTTGAAAGTAATAATAAAGCATAACTAGGTTCAATCCTAACATAAAGGAACTAGAGAAAAAGGAAGATTTATCAATCACAATCAATAAAACTATTCATAATTATAATACTATAATTTAATGTACAATCACATGATTATGATATGCACGTCACACTTATGAATTGGATCATTGAATTCGATGTTACACAATTCATTTCATTTCGATAACTTTAACAATTTAATCGGATTCAATGATCTAACTCAATTATGCAATTCCTTCCACACTTTCACTTTAACACTTTCACACTTTACTTTTTACACTTTAACACTTTTTAACGATTGGGTACATTGTGCTTCACATTCTCCCCGAAGGAGGGTTCCTCACACAATGTACCTATAACACTTTTCCCTTTTCCAATAACAACACAACCTCCTCACACACCCTCCCTCCACTCTGGGGAAAAACCGACCAGGAGTAAGTATTTCTCAACCTAAAGTTGGATACTTCACCTCCTTACTTAGGGAGGTCCCTCATATCCGCTTGCACAACACTTCACCTCCACTTAGGAAGGTCCCTCATGCGATTTGGGTTGATTTGTCCAAATCGGGCTTTAGCAGAAATCACCCTCGACTGGCCCAAAGAAACCAAAGTAAATGGAATTATTATGGTTTGCCTAGGACCAATCCGCAACATGGAAATCAAACCCATGTCCTGTGCAATATCAAAGTCCTCCATAATAATCCTCCTAATTTACTTTTGTCCTCATCAATCAAAAGAAATGTGTGTTTTTCCCCTACACCTAACGTCCACCTTTACACCATGAATGACATTAAATGCAAGTGCTATTCAATTGAGATTGAAATCCCTTTTTGTTCTCCTTTTTGAAATCACATTAATTTGGTTCAAACTCAATTGAACAGTACTAGACCCTAAGGTATGCATAACTATTAATGCTTTTAATCCTATAATCACAAGCACATCATAATCACAGAGAAAACAACGATAAGATAACCAACATAATATTTCATGCATTTACACATAAAAGCACTTAAATAAAATCACAATTACTTAGGGTTTTCACACTAAACTATTTCCTCCTAATCCTAATCCCAACCAAACATTTAAATATACCTAATCATGTCCCAATTACTAATTTCAAACCTTTCCCCTAAGCTAGACCCAATTTACCCCCTTACCTTGAGGAGAGAGAAAGAGGAATTGGGGTTTTTGTTGGAGCTCCCACACCAAGCTCCAATCCATGCTCCAAAACTCTGATTCCTTGCCCTTTAGCATCTCCTAAGACCAATTGAAGGATTGGGAGGCTCAATTTGATGAATTAGAAAAGTTAGGGTTTTGGGTGTTTGATTTGGGGGTTTTTGATAAAGAGTGATTTAATGGAGATTGAGAGAGGGAAAACATGAGGGAGTGATAGGGAGGTGATTTGGGGTGATTAATTTGATTCTCTATGGTGGAAACTTGAAGAAATCAAGAGCCCTAAGTGAGAAGAGAAGAGAGAGCTCGAGTGAGGAGAGAGAGACTTTGTGAAAAATGAGTCAATTCACGTGTTCTTTGGCTGATAAAGCAGTGGTTAATCGATTAACACTTGATAATTTACAAAGGATAAATCGATTAACTTGGCCTTAATCGATTAAGGCCAGAAGGTGACCAAAAACTTAATCGATTAAACTACTCATTAATCGAGTAAGGGATGAATGTTGCCTAAAGATTAATCGATTAACTAATAGGTTAATCGATTAACCTATTTA
The DNA here is from genome assembly GCA_037953625.1 of Crotalaria pallida. Lineage (NCBI taxonomy): Eukaryota > Viridiplantae > Streptophyta > Magnoliopsida > Fabales > Fabaceae > Crotalaria > Crotalaria pallida. The sequence continues at coordinate 57,584,022 of CM075655.1, read as the reverse complement.
GTCCACTTAATCTCTCATACTTCGAATGGCCATAACTGCTTTGTCAACCGTCGGATCTTGCTCAAATTTTGAGACAAGCATCCTAAGACACTCATCTCCACATCCAACGGTGGAATTTGGGTTTAAAGCTATGGATATTTTATTCCTAATTTTCTAAGGTTTTATGTTCTTTAGATTATCATTAACTCTTCTAAAACTCATTTCTACACTAATTCTACTTCACCAAGCCTACCCTTACTAAATCCTACATTCTAAACACATTCTAACTCATCCTTAACTTAGTCTATTCTATACTTTGCTAAATGCTAATTCTAAACACCTACTATTGCTAATACACATTAATACTTCTAAAAGGAAAACGAAGCTTGCGAATGCTACAACACTTATCAATCCTACTAATTACGATACTTAAAGACCTTATAAAATTGGGGATGTTACAATACTCCCCCACTTAAAGGAATTTCGTCCCCGAAATTCGACGGAGTTTCAAGAACTAAGAGAGATGTAGAGCTATATGCTCTAGCAACACAATGAACCTTATCTTGGCCAATAAGAGGATTATGACTTTTGGGGATTCACTCCCCTACTTAAAACACAACTACGGTTAAGGTTTCACTCTTAGGAAAACTAACCTATTCAAACTAATCAGAGAAGCAACAAGCCTTCAGCTCCCCTATAACATATGATCATTCAATAAAATATAGGCTACAACATCAGGAAAACATTTTAAACAGATAGTTATAAATAACATGCTCAAAAAGGGACAAAACATAAAGCATTGATCAATAAAAGAAATTAACATAACAAAACAAAATTCGGACACAATCAAAATAGATAACATTACACATCAACTGTTTTAAAACACTATTTGTTTATCTAAAATTAAATACAAGGAGTATCATGTTTTGGGATTTTATCAAAGAGTGTACTTTTGAAAGGAAAGTAAGACATCAACTCAACACAAGTAAATGAAAATAACTACTACACACTAAAATAGTCTTGCATTGAACTAAATTGAATTTGATAGAAGTTTGAAGAGAATTTTGGTATGGCAAGACTTGCTTGGGTAAAAGAGATTTGTGAATTATAGAATAACAAAATCAAGGTTTGAAGAGGAAATCATTAAATGAATAGGATTCACAAACGATAAAACACATGAGTCAACATTCAAAATTGGGGGATAATTGCCACAACCTTAATACACCCTAATTTGAAAATTAGTTCGCAATCTTACTTATGAAAATAGATGTTTGATAATCATACTATAGCAGATAGAAAGGATAAAGTTTGAAATGTCCACACGAAACAAGCATATTTGAAAAGTTACAATTTCATTTTACGACGAGTATTTTCTTAAAGGGATAAACAAAATTGGGAAATACTTTATATATGGACATGATTGGAAAATAAGGGTTATAATAAAAGATAGGTATAAGAGTTGTTCTTAGAAAATTAAACTGGTATTTATAAAGAGGATTGCAAATGGTGTATAATAGATATACTTTAATAATGATATACATGGAGAAAATGAATTATCAATTATCCAAAACTTAGTTTATCAAAATTATAAGTTTTTATCATGTGCAACACTTTCTCTAAGAAGGAAGTTGCATTGAAAACAATGTATACACTAATGAAAGAATTGGAATTAGAAATTGCCATGCAAGGAACACAACAAGGTTTATAAAAAGCTAAACTTGAAACTAGAGTTAAAGGATTTTCATAAAAGAAATACGAGACACTTATTTTGGAAGAATTTGATTTGATAATTAGTTACTAAGGATTAGTATAATACTCTTTTAAAATCATTCTCAAAAATGGGTAAAAATATTCTTTATCAAAAACTAACTTTGATTTGTAAACGAAGCATATGAAAATACTTAAAGGTTGGGGACTATCATAAAAAAAATCCCGAATAATTTGGTTGATAAAAATAGTTTAACTTAGCATATAGGGTTAGTAAGTTTATAAGTGTAAATACACACACATACACATACAAGTCAATCATTCAAAAACACCTAAAGCCTACTTCCTATATAAACATCTATATATCTATATGCCTTAGACTTAAACTCTAAGACTCCACCAAACTGGACTCAACTTCTACTACTCGATCTACAACTTTGAAACTATTGGGTGCTACACTCAACCTAACAAATAACTCCACAAGGCAAGACCTCAACTGATCCTAGGTCTATTGTTTCTATAAGGCTCAAGGCTTCCTATTCGGTTCCCAGGGTTAGGACTTCACACGATTATTTCTCGTCTCTAATCCTAATTGAGACTTAACTATTACAATCTAGACTTCAACACTAAGACTTTCCCACCGGATGTTAAAATTGGGACTTTAACATTCAACAAGCTACATTCCCTGAAATAGTTCATAAGGGTTTTTGGAAAATTGTTTGTAGTTCTCGGAATATTGCTTGTTCAATAATACCCACATATTTCCTCGGAGTTCTAAGTGAACTTAAAGGAAAAGACATAACATTCTATGCCTCAACTTAGGTTCTAGCCTAAGTCTTAACTCTAAGATAAAATGCATTGCCTTTAACCCACCTTGCTACCTTCACTTACATTCCTCATATCCACAGTATTGACTTGTAAGAAAAGATTTGGTATTTGGTGATAAAGTACTTTTAAAGATTTGCATCTTCTTCATCATAAAGAAAACACTTTGTATTTGGTAAATTCTTTTTCATTTAAAACTTTGACAAAATTGTTAGATAGGAAAAAGACGTGTCAAGTATTCAAAAGTTCAAAGTGTTTATATAGGTTTCCAAGGTCATTTCACATTAGCTCTGAAACTAATTCAAAAGCTTTGAGGACTCTTTGGATCAAACAACCGAAGGTCCTCTACGATTCATCAAACCCAAATAAAAGGAATGTATTTTTCGGTTAAAAGTTAAATTTCGTCAGATTTTCAAATCTTACTGAGTACATTTCCTTTTATTTTAACTTTGAAGTTCAAGCTTTGATTTAAATTGACTTATATCGCAATCAGCGAATTCCTATTTAATCGGCAATTGGTGTAATTTAAGAATAAACTATACCATCATTCAATTAGTTAGGAATTCACAGTATTGACAATACATTCTTAAAAACTGGTGTTGCGACACTTAATCAATTATCAAAGTTGGAACAAATTCCATGCCTTGGAAAATATTAGAATACTAGTATACTTGGACTTTCAAAGAAGAAGTCTCAAAATAATCTGATGCAAAAACGGTTTTATACTTTATCAATAATAGTATGTTTATCACCAAATGTAATGTAGGAATGTAGAAAAGGCACTTAGGTCTCACTAAGTTGACACTTAGTGGTTAAAGTGAAAGACAATTACAAAGGGGTAACACCTATTCACTTCCGCTGTGCACTCTGATAAAGAATGCCCGGAGTGTACAAAATTGGGTGGTCTCAGATACCTTTCCTACTCCTAGGCATAGAAAATAAATCTGACAGTTATTTGATTGGATTCAAGGACTTAATGTTATTATCTTTCAACAAATGTAAATATTGAGGTGGCTAATGTCGATTTCACATAACATTGAAGATAATATCACTTCTCGTACTACCTGAGTTCCATTCAAATAAACTAAAATAGAACAAAACAACGACTCATCTTCAATTCAAGCGAGGACTTTGAAACTTCACTATACAGAAAAGTTGCAGCCCTTTATCATATTTGAAATGGAGCTCAATTTCAAAACTAAGGTTTAGTTCTGCCCGTTGGGGTAGCAATTTCATGCTTTGACCCGTTGGGAGTTTTCACTTCCTTTAGTCTCTACTCTCCGTCCACTTCTAAATACAACAAAGTAACAATTGAAAATTCAGTTTCAACGCCTCTTTAAATTGAAGGTAGAACCCTAAGATTGCTAAACTATAACTATCAATATTCCACACTACTAAACTATACCAACTTTAGCTAAGGTTGCATGAACATAGTACTAAAATGCGAAACCTATCTAACTATCCTTAGTTACTCTCATGTGGAGTAACTCTTTTAGGAGTAGGAAATCCATACTCCACAGCCGAGGAATTGCAACCATTTCTCTGATACCATTTGTAACATCCTGATTTTTTAATTTAAAATACATTAATTAAAAAATTTGATTTCATTAGAAAATAATTGGGATTCTATAAAAATTTTGGCGGAGTTTCGTTTGAAATTCGGACTTTCCCCAGATAAATTTATAAACCTGTCAAGTCCAGAACAGTTTTAATAAAATAGAAAAGAGACCTACAATTTTATTTTTTTGAAACCATTAAAAAGGGATATCATTATATCCACTCCAAACACTAATACTTTCATAAAAATCATTATAGAGTCCCTTTTTACAAAAATCCAAATAAAAGTAAAAATTAAAATACAACTTTAATTCAATAAAAATATTGTACATAACAGCATCTTAGCTTGGTTGCTAAGGTGATGCGACTACGAGGTCACTATCACAATTATGCTCTCTTAAAAGAGAGTGGTGATTCTCGGCATAGAGGCTATGAACATTTTTCTCCACTGGGTACCTAATATGGTCAATAGTAAGGGTGAGTAACTTGGATATAGGTTAGAGAAAAACATTTGAAAGTAATAATAAAGCATAACTAGGTTCAATCCTAACATAAAGGAACTAGAGAAAAAGGAAGATTTATCAATAATAATCAATAAAACTATTCATAATTATAATACTATAATTTAATGTACAATCACATGATTATGATATGCACGTCACACTTTGAATTGGATCATTGAATCCGATGTTACACAATTCTTTTCATTTCGATAACTTTAACAATTTAATCGGATTCAATGATCTAACTCAATTATGCAATTCCTTCCACACTTTCACTTTAACACTTTCACACTTTAACACTTTTTAACGATTGGGTACATTGTGCTTCACATTCTCCCCGAAGGAGGGTTCCTCACACAATGTACCTATAACACTTTTCCCTTTTCCAATAACAACACAACCTCCTCACACACCCTCCCTCCACTCTGGGGAAAAATCGACCAGGAGTAAGTATTTCTCAACCTATAGTTTGATACTTCACCTCCTTACTTAGGGAGGTCCCTCATATCCGCTTGCACAACACTTCACCTCCACTTAGAAAGGTCCCTCATGCGATTGGGGTTGATTTGTCCAAATCGGGCTTTAGCAGAAATCACCCTCGACTGGCCCAAAGAAACCAAAGTAAATGGAATTATTATGGTTTGCCTAGGACCAATCCGCAACATGGGAATCAAACCCATGTCCTGTGAAAGATCAAAGTCCTCCATAATAATCCTCCTAATTTACTTTTGTCCTCATCAATCAAAAGAGATGTGTGTTTTTCCCCTACACCTAACGTCCACCTTTACACCATGAATGACACTAAATTCAAGTGCTATTCAATTGAGATTGAAATCCCTTTTTGTTCTCCTTTTTGAAATCACATTAATTTGGTTCAAACTCAATTGAATAGTACTAGAGCCTAAGGTATGCATAACTATTAATGCTTTTAATCCTATAATCACAAGCACAACATAATCACAGAGAAAACAACGATAAGATAACCAACATAATATTTCATGCATTTACACATAAAAGCACTTAAATAAAATCATAATTACTTAGGGTTTTCACACTAAACTATTTCCTCCTAATCCTAATCTCAACCAAACATTTAAGTATACCTAATCATGTCCCAATTACTAATTTCAAACCTTTCCCCTAAGCTAGACCCAATTTACCCGCTTACTTTGAGGAGAGAGAAAGAGGAATTGGGGTTTTTGTTGGAGCTCCCACACCAAGCTCCAATCCATGCTCCAAAACTCCGATTCCTTGCCCTTTAGCATCTCCTAAGACCAATTGAAGGATTGGGAGGCTCAATTTGATGAATTAAAAAAGTTAGGGTTTTGGGTGTTTGATTTGGGGGTTTTTGATAAAGAGTGATTTAATGGAGATTGAGAGAGGGAAAACATGAGGGAGTGATAGGGAGGTGATTTGGGGTGATTAATTTGATTCTCTTTTGTGGAAACTTGAAGAAATCAAGAGCCCTAAGTGAGAAGAGAAGAGAGAGCTCGAGTGAGGAGAGAGAGACTTTGTGAAAAATGAGTCAATTCACGTGTTCTTTGGCTGATAAAGTAGTGGTTAATCGATTAACCACTTTGGTTAATCGATTAACATTTGATAATTTACAAAGGATAAATCGATTAACTTGGCCTTAATCGATTAAGGCCAGAAGGTGACCAAAAACTTAATCGATTAAACTACTCATTAATCGAGTAAGGGATGAATGTTGCCTAAAGATTAATCGATTAACTAATAGGTTAATCGATTAACCTATTCAGTCCACTTAATCCCTCATACTTCGAATGGCCATAACTGCTTTGTCAACCGTCGGATCTTGCTCAAATTTTGAGACAAGCATCCTAAGACACTTATCTCCACATCCAACGGTGGAATTTGGATTTAAAGCTATGGATATTTTATTCCTAATTTTCTAAGGTTCTATGTTCTTTAGATTATCATTAACTCTTCTAAAACTCATTTCTACACTAATTCTACTTCACCAAGCCTACCCTTACTAAATCCTACATTCTAAACACATTCTAACTTATCCTTAACTTAGTCTATTCTATACTTAGCAAAATGCTAATTCTAAACACCTACTATTGTTAATACACATTAATACTTCTAAAAGGAAAATGAAGCTTGCGAATGCTACAACACTTATCAATCCTACTAATTACGATACTTCAAGACCTTATAAAATTGGGGATGTTACAATCTTTACCTCTAAGGTTTGCTTAGGGTGTGAAGTTGAAATCTTGGGTCGTGTCTCTAAAGTAGATTTGGTTTGTCTCCCTAAGTTACAATTAGATGTGATCTTGGGTATGGATTGGTTGATGAAGAACCAAGTGATCATCAATTGCGAGAGAAAGACAATCCAATATAGAACCCTTGAACCCGAAGGTTACATGTGTTTATTCTCTGCTACTGGAGAAGAAGAGTCAATGCCGATATAAGAGATTCCTGTAGTGAGGGAATTTCCGGAAGTATTTCCTAAAGAGATATCCGGATTACCTCCGAAGCGAGAAATAGAGTTTGGGATTGATTTAGTCCCTGGAGCTGGTCCCATCTCTATTGCTCCTTATAGAATGGCACCACCGGAAATGGCAGAAATGAAAAAGCAGATAGAGGAATCGTTGCAGAAGCAGATGATCAGGCCACGTGTTTCGCCTTGGGGAGCTCCATTGCTGTTTGTGAAAAAGAAGGATGGAAGTATGAGGATGTGTGTGGATTACATACAATTGAATAAGGTCACCATTAAGAATAAGTATCATTTGCCAAGGATTGATGACCTTATGGATCAAGTTAGGGGAGCTGTAGTATTTTCAAAGATTGATCTGAGATCGGGCTATCATCATATCAGGATAAAGGAGGAAGATATACCGAAGACTGCATTTCGATCTCGATAAGGTCATTATGAGTATGTTGTGATGCCGTTCGGATTGACTAATGCACCTGCTATTTTCATGGATTATATGAACCGGATCTTTAGACCATACCTGGATTTGTTCGTTGTGGTATTTATAGATGATATTTTGGTATATTCTAAGAGTCCGGAGGAGCATGAAGAACATCTCAGGATTGTGTTGAAGGTTCTGAAGGAGAAGCAGTTGTATGCCAAACTTACAAAATGTGAGTTTTGGTTGAATGAAGTAAAGTTTCTTGGGCATGTAATCTCTAAGGAAGGAATTGCGGTGGATCCAGCGAAGGTGAGTTTAGTGTGAAATGGGAACAACCTAAGACTGTGAATGAGGTGAGAAGTTTCTTAGGGCTGGCTGGATACTATCGTCGGTTCATAGAGGATTTTCCAAGATTGCGTTGCCTTTGACCAAGTTGACTCGGAAAGATCAACCGTTTGTGTGGGATGACAGGTGTGAAAGTAGTTTCCGAGAGCTAAAGGAAAGGTTAACATCGTCTCCTGTGTTAATCTTACCTGACCCTCACAAGAGTTTTGAAGTGTACTGTGATGCATCTAAGCAAGGACTGGGGTGTGTATTGATGCAAGAAGGAAGAGTAGTGGCTTATGCATCATGACAGTTGAAGAATCATGAGGTGAATTACCCGACACACGATTTGGAATTGGCTGCGATCGTGTTTGCCTTAAAGATATGGAGACATCATCTCTATGGCACTACTTTCCAAGTATTTAGTGACCATAAGAGTTTGAAATATCTGTTTGACCAAAAAGAGTTGAATATGAGGCAAAGACGGTGGATGAAGTTTTTGAAGGATTATGACTTTAAACTCAATTACCATCCGGGTAAAGCGAATGTGGTTGCAGATGCGTTGAGTCGAAAAGCAATCCACATAAGTGAAATGATGGTGAAGGAAGCAGCTTTGATCGAGGAATTCAGAGACTTGAGCTTGTTGATGCAAGTGGAACCATCAAGCATCAAGTTAGGAATGCTGCAGATTACAAATGAATTCTTGGAAAGAATTCGGGAGTTGCAACAAGTAGATGAGGAGTTGATTGAAAAGATGAGATTGGGTTCGGAGGGGAAGGAACCTGATTTCCAGATTGGGTTGGAGGGAATCCTTCGTTTCAGTACAAGGATTTGCATACCAAAAGATCAGGAGGTTAGGAGATTGATCCTTGATGAAGCACATAAGAGTCGGATGAGTCTGCATCCTGGATCAACCAAAATGTATCAAGATCTGAAGAAAATGTTTTGGTGGTCTGGTTTGAAAAAGGATATCGCGGAGTATGTGGCTTCATGTTTAATTTGTCAAAAAGCTAAGGTAGAGCATCAGAAACCGGGAGGACAATTGCAACCCTTAAGTATCCCTCAATGGAAGTGAGATAGTATCTCGATGGATTTTGTATCTGGTTTGCCAAGAACAGTAGCAAATCATGATGCAATCTGGGTGATTGTGGATAGGTTGACTAAGTTGGCGCATTTTATTCCGATAAATATGCGCTATCCCTTGAATAAGCTTACCCAGATCTACATTAAGGAGGTAGTTCGTCTACACGGAGTGCCTTCGAGTATTGTGTCGGATCGAGATCCCAGGATTGCTTCACAATTCTGGAAGAGGTTGTATAATGCTATGGGAACAAGCTTAAAGTTGAGTTCTGCGTATCATCCACAGACGGATGGTCAAACGGAGAGAACTATTCAGTCTTTGGAAGATATATTGAGGGCTTGTGCACTTGAAGAGCAAGGAAGTTGGGATCAAGTGTTACCCCTCGCAGAATTCACGTACAACAACAGCTATCATGCAAGCATCGGAATGGCACCGTTTGAGGCTTTGTATGGAAGGAAATGTCAAACCCCGCTATGCTGGTTTCAAGTGGGGGAGAACTTAGTGGTCGGACCAGAAATTGTGCAGCAGACAACTGAGAAGATTAAGATGGTTCAGGCAAAGATGAAAACGGCTCAGAATCGGCAGAAGAGTTATGCTAATAAGAGGAGAAAACCAATAGAGTTTTCGGAAGGCGACCATGTGTTTCTTCGGGTAGTTATGATGAAAGGAATCAGTAGAGCCTTGAGAACTCGGAAGCTTTCGCCTAAGTGTATAGGCCCATACCAAATCCTTAAGAGAGTTGGTCCTGTTGCCTATCAAATAGCCTTACCACCCTCTCTGTCCAATTTGCACAACGTCTTTCACGTTTCTCAGTTAAATAAATATGTGCATGACCCCTCGGTTGTTTTGAAAATTCAACCTGATGAGCTAGCTTTAAAGGAGAACCTTACCTTTGAAGCCAGACCAGTCCGGATAGAAGAGCGTGAAGTTAAACAGCTCAGGGGAAAAGAGATACCATTAGTTAAGGTTATATGGATATTGGATTTTAGTCCTTGGATTAGGACCTAAATGTAATATTAGAAAGGTTCTTGGAGGGAAAGATTTAAAAAGTATTAATTTTTAAATTTTGCACTGATCTAACTGGTTAGTAATGCCCTGTAACCGGTTACACGATGAACCCAGAAACTGGGTTAGTGCGTTTTGATGCGTAATCACTTGATTAATCCACGAATTCGCCACGAAATCAGCCTAAGATCAGTGGAAAACACGCGTCGGTATGCATGGCATTGAAATTCCTCTATAAAAGCCAGTGTGTTGAAGAAATTGGGGTTGATTTTGCTGAGTTTGGTGTTGGGAGGCTCTGTTAGGGTTCTTGAATCGTCTGGCGAAATTCTTCTTCTTCTTTGAGTGTTGGAGAGCGAGTGATACACCTCTACAAAGCTTGAATCAAGGGCTTTGTATTGACATAAAAATTGTGAGCTAAGAGTTCTTGTGTGAAGAGGAATCAACCCAAGAAGTTGAAGCTGCCAACACTGTCTCTGTGTTCGTGGAGCTGTCTTTGAGCTTCAATTTAGGTAAGCTCAAGCACTCTTTGAACCTCAAACCACTTTGATTCTTTAGTGCATGTTACCTAGATCAAGTTCTAATTATTTTCCCTAATTTGTTTGGTCAATTTCTATGTCAAATTCCCTGGTGTTTGGACCCTGTTGCTGAAAAACGTGGTTGGGAGCAGAACCTAGAATTTTTGTGGAGTCTGTGGATTTTCTTCAATCTCAGTGATTATACTCATCAAACACGACTTTGAGGTATGGGAGAAGTTTACCTTATACTAGATTGAGACTAAAATCAAGTGTTTTAGGATTTGAGTCAACAAAGACTCAAAAGGGCATTATGTGTAAAGGTCAAAAAGGCTTGGAGGCCAAATCTGTGACTCAATTCTTGTTGAGCAAGTTTGATAACCTGCATGCAAGTGATTTTGATGATTGAATCATAATCTAAATGTTTATTCTGAGTTTTGTGGTATTAAATTGTGTTTATGTGGGTTTTTATGCAATTTAATACTCTAAATTGAATGCATGCAAATGAAATATGTTTCTGTGGTTAAACATGTTTAACTTAAGGTATGTGAACTCTATTGATTGATGAAATTGGTTAGATTTGAGTATTGAAAAGAATGGTATGCAAAACCTCATTTTTCAGTGTACAGACTGCATAATCTAACCGGTTATTCGAAATTTGTAACCGGTTAGATACTGTAAATTTTCAAAGGAAATGAATTTCTGAAATTGGCCCTGTATTCTTACCATTTTTACTCAAGTCTATACTCTAATTTCACTTGGAATCAATCTGAAAACATGTGAATAAATACTGTTTGTTTCAGATTGTAGTTGAGGAGTTAATGCCTTAATGTTATGAGATAATTTCAAGAGGAAATTATGTTCCATTGGAATTGAATTGTGATTTAGACTTTGAATGATGACATTAGTGGAATTTGAGGTATATGACAATGCTGAAAACTTGTTTATGGATTGGGTAGAGAATTCAAGAAAAAGGGTTTTCTGAATTTCAATGGTTAATAAGTTCAGGTATGTAATTCTAACTGGTTAGCCTGAGACTGTAACCGGTTAGTACCTGAAACTGAAAAATAAAAGTTAAATCTTTTAAATGAAAAGTTTGATACCATTGGTTGAGATTTCCCAATCCATGTTTAATGGCATGTTTTTAAGTAAATTCATGAATGAATTTTGGTGCCAAAGGTTAAACCTCAAATTAATCATTCAAAAGAGAAATTGAGATATCTCTAAATCACAATAATTAAATTAAAGATAAAAAACCAACCTTATTGATTGTGCATTCATGCATAGAGAATGGAAGATGGGTTGGTAGGAAACGATTATGATATTCTAGGAATATGAGGAGGGTACTCCGGGAGTACCAAATTTGTAACCTACTTGATGACACATTCTGGGAATGTGGCCAGTGTCTGGGACATGGTTTTTATGCGTTCCGGGAACGTGATGCACACTCTGGGAGTGATGCTTGTTTTTCCAAGTATGGTTTGGCATACGTTCTGGGAACACAACGGTGTATTGGATGGATGTCCAAGGTGGACTTTTGTTAGAGGCCTCAGTTGTGGATAGAAATCATGCATCATGCCACTTGCATTATAAGAGATATAATGTTGAAAATGGGTATGCTCATATGTACTTGCATTATTGTCTATCCATGATATACTTGTGTTTGTATTTTAGTCTTTATTTATTATGTATATGTGTATACTTACTCCCTATGCCCTGTTTAGGTGATGGCTAGATACCTAGCCTGCATTGAGATACGCCCAATCCCTAGTGGTATATGGACGTACGAGGAGCACCGAGCCACCTTTGAGGGGGAGGTGGAGATCACTCTCTACCACCCTAACCCTCTGTTTCGGGTACGACCTCGTAGATTTAGGATCCCTTTAGTCTATACTATGCATGTTCCACCCTTTTATGCATATAGAGGACCACCCCCGGCTCAACCAGTGCGTCGTTTTCATAGTTTTCGCTTTAGAGCTGCCACTCGTACTCATCTTTCTTCCCACAGAGTTGTTACTGAGGAGACTCCTTCTCATGGTCCGACTGATTTTGAGAGGACTACTTCTGCAGATCCTAGGCCCAGTGGTGGGGTCTCGGCACAGTCAGGCGAGGTCGAGGAGGATCCTGTGGAGGATGAGGACGGGGAGGAGGTGCCTGTCGAGCCTACTGTTTCTACTAGAGGTGGACCTGCTCGTTCCTAGGAGCCTGCATAGCATAGATGTTTTGGATCCTAGGACTAGGGATAGAGCTGCAGAGGATCAGAAGAGCTGCTGAGGACATGGATGACCTGCTCTGGGACTTCTACTTTGGTCTTGTCATATATGGTATATATTTTTGAGAGGTCTTAGAGTGAGGTTCATTTTGAGCAGCTGGTTATGTATATGTTTTATCAAAACTTGCTATCTCGACTTTTGCTACTTGCTACTGTGATACTGGTGGGGGTTTTATATCATGATACATATATATATATATATATATATATGATTTTTTATTTACCTCAGCAGTGCCCCACAAGTATTATTTTTACTTCCGCATACTCTGATTCTGGTTCAAAAAGGATTCGGCAATAAGTTTATATTCTATAAGTTCGATTAAACTCACGAGGCAAATAATATATTTTTAATAAACCTTACGAATATGTTTTATTGTGATAAAAAGACATTGTCTCGAGAGCCTTTTGTAATTAAGAAATTATTGAGTCGAATTCAAATTATTCGTCAAAGTTAAAAGGTATTTATAATTGAGCAAGTACAAATTAAAAAGGAAAATTTTCTGTACCCAATTTTTGATAGCAAGTATTCTATATTTGGAAATATTAATTATTTTCAAGATATAAAACAAGGGTGTCACAACTCTCCCCGAAGAGACAATGTTAGTTGTGCAGGTTTTGATGAAAGTGCAGCAACCGAGCTAAATCCAAGCACAACTGATTTAGAAGAAGCTCGGAAAGATGATCCTGATGCAGCTGAAGATGAAGCTCAGCAGGAGGATCTCACACCGAGAAGGAGCTCGGCCACACCAGTCTCAAGATCGGTCAATCCAAGAACGACCTGGGATGACGGACAGACCGAGCTTCCTCCAGCATGGAAATCAAACAAAGACCATCCTATCGAGAACGTAATCGGCGACATATCTAAGGAAGTGTTAACTCGTCGGTCAGTTCTAAATTTTTGCAATTATGTCTCCTTTGTTTCTCAAATTGAACCTGATTCTATTAATCAAGCCATTAAGGATGAGCATTGGGCAATTGCGATGCAAGAGGAACTAAACCAATTCATCCGAAATGATGTTTGGGAATTGGTTCCTCGGCCCAATGATCACTCTGTGATCGGCACTAAATGGATTTATAGAAATAAAATGGATGAATCAGGATTAATTATCAGAAACAAAGCTAGACTTGTAGCTCAAGGCTACAACCAAGAGAAAGGTATCGATTATGACGAAACCTTTGCTCCGGTTGCTAGACTTAAAGCAATCTGAATTCTACCTGCATTTGCATCAATCATGAAATTCACACTTTACCAAATGGATGTAAAGAGTGCTTTCTTAAACGGTTTTATGAATGAGGAAGTGTTTGTTAAGAAACCTCCTGGATTTGAAAGTCATGATTTTCCAAACCATGTTTACAAACTGAAAAAGGCTCTCTATGGTCTGAAACAAGCTCCTCGGGCTTGGTATGACCGATTGAGTTCCTTTCTTTTAGAAAAAGGTTTTGAGAGAGGAAAGGTTGATACAACACTATTCATTCAAAAATCGGGTAAAGACATATTGTTAGTTCAAGTGTATGTTGATGATATAATTTTCGGTGCTACTAACATGTCTCTTTGCAAGAAGTTCTCTGATTTAATGCAAGGTGAATTCGAGATGTCCATGATGGGTGAACTCACGTTCTTCCTAGGGCTGCAAGTTAAGCAAGTTGTCGAGGCTACTTTTGTGCATCAAGCTAAATATTGCAAAGAACTCCTGAAGAAATTTGGCATGGACAACTGCAAAAACGTAGCAACACCGATGAGCACTTCATGCTACCTTCATAAGGATGAATCAGGTAAACCCGTAGAAGTAAGTAAGTATAGAGAAATGATAGGGAGTTTGCTATACTTAACTACTTCTCGGCCTGATATTATGTTCAATGTTTGTTTGTGTGCTCGGTTTCAAGCTGATCCCAAAGAGTCTCATCTTTCTGCTGTAAAACGTATTTTCAAATATCTAAAGGGATCTGTGAACACTGGTTTATGGTATCCATCGGATGCTAATCTTAGTTTGGTTGGGTACTCAGACTCTGATTTTGCAGGACGCAAGCTTGAACGAAAAAGCACTAGTGGAACATGCCACTTGCTCGGCAGTTCCCTAGTATCTTGGTTTTCTAAAAAGCAAGTTTCATTGCTCTTTCTACTGCCGAGGCTGAGTACATCGCAGCTGGTAGTTGTTGTGCTCAAATCCTTTGGATGAAGCAGCAACTATTAGACTTCGGTTTACACTTGGATCATATTCCTATCAAATGTGATAACACAAGTGCAATCAATCTAACCAAGAATCCAGTGTATCACTCTCGAACCAAACACATTGAAATAAGACATCATTTTTTGCGTGATCATGTTCAAAAGGGTGAGTGAGAAATCGAATTTGTTTCAACCGAGCAGCAATTAGCCGACGTGTTTACAAAACCACTGCCGAGAGAGACTCTCTATCGAATTCGACGAGAGCTCGGCATTCTGGACGAGTCCAGCATAGGCTAAGTGTTGTTCAGATTTTTTATTCAGTCATCATCAAGTGTCTCATTTCAATGTCAATGTGTTCGATCTTGTTCTTTACCGTTTTAATTGTTATATTCAAACCTCTTCCTCGACTCTCTCATGTGTTAAATTCTAGTAGGGGGAGAAAGGGTGTTTTTCTTTTTCTAACCTCTCTTTTGGCAAAGTGCTTAAATTTTGGCTCCTTTTTTATCATGCCAAAAGGGGGAGAAAGGGTGTTGTTTTTGATGTTTCAGATTGTTGATGATGCTCAAACTTTTTTTCTCTCGAGCTCAGAAAAAGGGGAAGAATGTGCAGAGTAGCTTTATCATCGTCGATTCTCAGCAAGAGGGGGAGAATGTTGAAAAAGGGGGAGAATGTGCAGAGTAGCTTTATCATCGTCCATTCTCAGCCAGAGGGGGAGAATGTTCAGAATAGAGCAGAGTAGCTCAGTCCTCAGGTTCTTCATGCTTTCAGAGCAGCAAGTCAAGGGGAGTCTTCTAAGCATTCATGGACAAAATCAAGCAAAAATCAACAAGAATTTGTCATCATCAAAAAGGGGGAGATTGTTGAATCAAAGAGATTTTGATGATAACAACTTTCGTTGCTCGGTCTCGACCACTGTTCCAAACATCTCGACTTGCTCAGCTCTGAAGTATCTTGGACAACAACCACGACAATAAAATCAGCTCAGTATGAGGATCTCTGATCTCGGCTACCGACGGAAACTATTGGATCCTATCCGTATGATGAAAAGAGTCAAAATTTCTGAGAAGTGCTCGATGCTCTTAGCATCCTTGCTCGGAAGACTAAGGATCGGTTTGATGAAGTCGGAATAAATAAAGCGCAAGCTCTAACGCACTCGGAAGTGATCAATCCGAGCTATCGCTCAGAGTAAATCAGTCGGCCAGAAGATCAGCTCGGTTAAGCTCAGTTTAGATCTGTCACTCAAGTCCCCAGGCTCGAACAGATGCCAAGATCATATGCCAAATGCAAGTAATCATCAAGCTCGGCACATCAGAGCTCTTGATCTCAAGGCATAGCCACTCGACAACAGAAGAGCTCAGCAATATTGCTTAGCATCAATCAACCCAGTTAATTTGCTCGACCATCTCACCCTCAAAGCTCAAATGAAGTCAAGCTCGGCTTTACTGCTCATCATCTTCAACAAATCAACAGCACTCTTCGACTTCACTCAACTTCTGCCTTCAACCTTTTAAAATTATTTTAAGTGTTGGGTAGGTGTCTTGAGATTAAACTCACGTAGTTTTCTAAGTTTAAAATTCAAATTGAGTTTAACCAATGGTTAAAGTGGGAATGACCATTTATACTGTGATTTGACATAATTATTTTCGTAGGAACGGAAACAACCTACGTTTCCCGTAGGTCCTTTTTTTTCTCTCTCTTTTCTCAGAGATTAGAGAGGGAGTATATAAGAGGTTCCTCTCCAACATAAATAGATACACAAGAGACACAAAATTTTGCAAGCTTAACTGAAATTTTCAATCTTCTCTTCCAAATCACAACGGTCTTTATTTTCTGAAAAACAGAGAGTGAAAAACTTTCACACTTGAAACCTTGTTTCAATCCTCTCTGACATTCCCACCAAACCATTTACTCTCTTGGATTCTAAACTTTCAAAAGCAAAATCAGTGAGTGTTTAGATTGGAGCCAACCTCATCTCATCTTTGTACTCTGTTTTCGAAGCTGGTTCTTGCTGGTCAAGAAGCTTCGGTTGTGCAGTGTTGAACGTGGGCTTCAGCAGAATCAATATCAAATTGGGGTAGAGTTCGTGAGTTTGGTACACTCTCGAACGAGATAGGTTTATAGTGGGTCTATTGTAAATCCTGGGGTATAGCGTGGGTCGCTTGTAAAACCCGTGTATCCAATTTGATTTGATTAATTGAAAATCTCTCTAAGGTTGTAGAGAGGACTGGACGTAGCTCTCAAGTGGGTGAGAGTGAACCAGTATAAAAACTCTGGTGTCTCTTTTATTTTCTTGCTTGCTGCATTTCTGTTCTTTTTTTTTAAGTCTGATTTGGTGTTGTTTTAAATTTCTACCGAGCAGTTGATTGGCTAATTCGTGCTCACTGCCTTGAGTTCTTGCTCGTCACTTTTTAAGTTGTAAAAATCGAGCTACTAGCGTGCAGCAGCTTGGTTAATAACTTAACCACTTCATTTATTGATTTGGTTAATCGATTAACTAGCGTCTGCTCGGCAGCAGCTCGGCATTCCGATCAAACAGACGAACAAAAAGTCAAGTGTTTTTCAACGATTTCGAAAAATCTATATACTTGCTTCAATCTCCTATTCACCCTCTCCCCCCCCCCCCCCGCTACTCGATTGTTAGCCCCTTGTTGGTTTCCAACAATATTATGTGATGAATTGTTGAAGAAATTATGATATGAGAATTGTTAAGATCTGAAATATGAGCTGAAATCGTATCGTCTAAAGTTAGTATACAGTGATAGTGCATCGTAGCACAGATAACTTTGTGATGTATATCCCAATCGCACTATCTTCATATGTGCTTGATTTTAAGTAGCTGTCCATGTGAATGATGTGCCATGGTTGTGAGCTTTGTGGATTCCACTGTATGTAGGGAGGTGTTTATTCGTTTTCTTTTTAGAGGTCGAGGCCTGTTAGAAGCGTGGCTTAGAATGGGTCGACCAATGATAGGTTAATAAAGCTAAAATCTTTTTTTAAAAGACTTAAAATGCTTAAAAGACTTAAAGGCTTAATCTTTCCTAACTCTGCATTGAGAGAGAAGTGGTGGAGAGGAAAGATACCGAATACTTGGAGGTCAGTGCATCCCTTCGAGTGGTGATTGCGATAGGGGAGGGTAAGGACGGTGAACGTCAATAAGCCTTGAGCACTTCCCTAGGCGGGACAATGCTGCAATGATCAAGGTCACCTGCTGGGCATTGATCGTAGCAAGGACTGCAACGTGAACTAGGGATAGAGCTGTCGCCCCCTTGAGAAAATCGGAGATGGTCGAGAGGGAATCTGAGTCGAGGCTAGAGGTCACTGCGTGGTCCACTTATTATTTTTCTTGCTGGCCAACCGTGCGTGGTTTCAGCTGGTACGCACCCTTTGACACTCTATGCCGGTGTGGTTAGGATTCCTGTGCGTCCCATCTGCTTTCCGAACTAGGTCGTGGTTGGATAATGAGGAGGAGATGTAACGTGTGTGTTGACTTATGTTTTCCCCTGCCTCAATGATTTTCCTCCCTAAATCATTGATGGCCATTTAGTGTTTTGAGACTTGAAAGATCTGAGAGAAAATCTATAAGAGTGCAATGATATAATGATATTATGTTATGAAAAGATGTAATGAGAAAGTATGATGCTATAATAATGTTGCAGTTATAGTAATTTAGTTGTGAAATACTTATTATTGTATGTGTGTGAATCCTAATGTGACCTCTTAGAGTAAGCCCATGTCGTCGACGATTAAAATTCAATGGTTGAAAATTAGATGGCGGACAACATTACGAGTCTAGTCATGTCGCCTCTCATGGGAGGCCAATGGACCAGGACAGCTAGAGGATGGATATGGGAAGGACCTACGAGGCTCATTTTTGAGAACCCAGATCACATATTGCGTGGAGTAGCTACCGATCGAGTGGAGATTCGGCTTGTGCTTCGAGACCTGATGCATGGAGGACCTGCTGACTTTCATGTTGCTCAGATGGCACCGCCTGCTGTGTAAAGATGTTGATGTGAATCTTGTAGTTGCTTGTGTAGTGGTGGTCTAGGTGATTTTGTTTGAGTCTTGTAGGGCAACCTTCCTGAGAACTGATGTAATCCCCAAATTTGAATTGGGAAACTTTATGTTATTTTGGTTAAGTATTTTGATAAATAATGACCTTCATGGTCGAAACAATGTTATTATATTTTAAGTAATGCAATGAATAATTTTTTTTCCGCAAATTACAACTGTCATGTTTTTGGAATGGTGATGTAATGTATGTGACACTTCTTTTTGGAAAAGAATTTTTAAGTACAAGTTAATGAATCAAACTATTTTCGAGAGTAATCAAACTCAATAAGGAAAACCCTTTTTGTAAAATGACTTTGAGAAATAAAATGAATGTTTTAAAAAAAATGGCGCAAATTTTTGCTAAAAATTCTAAGTCCAAATTGGGGTGTTACACCAAGGACCCAAGATGAAAAGGGTACCAAAAAGTTCTTCTAGTGTTGTAAATGTGCAGGAATCCAACAACAGGAAGAACTAAGTGGTCAAGGGAATTTATTGAGGAGAATACCTAAGAGGACAAGAAATGTATGGACTAAGCAAAGATACAAGTGTGACGTCCTAACTTTCTCTAATTAGACCCTTAAACAAAAATTAACAACTTGAAAATTTCTTTTTAACACATAAACTTATTATAAAAATCTCCGAAAAAATTCGGCGGAGTTTACTCTGTTTTACGGACTTCCCAAAAATTATGTTTTTCCTGTGAACCTGTTCCAGAACAATAACAACATCCAGACAGCCAGATATATAATTCATAAAATATTTACAAGTTTTGGAAAATGAAACTATTCCCTCAAATATAAGCCAACACCCAGAAAGATATGTTTTAGGCCAACCCTGCCCAATAACTACATGAAAATATACATACACATCTCAGATAAAGCATAAAAGTACAAATATGACTCGTAAACTGGCCCAAGACCCAACAAAACAACTAGATCAACCACTATCTACTCTCCCTGTGAGGGAGAGTGCACCTGCTCGACCGGGGGTTGTGCAATCTCAAGCTCTGAACCTGTAAAAACAGTTAAGAGGTGAGCATTACACAGAACTTAGTGAATGAAATCTAAATAGATATACTAATAACTAAGTCATACACAACAGGTAATCATACAAGTACCAAACAATTACAAACTATCCTCAATCAACTCTTATTCATCCAACTATCCTCATTCACTTTTTTCTACCGACATCCTAATACCTTTCTCTGTGACGGCCTTGCGAACCCACCACTGCGCTCCCATCCGGGGGTGTAACTTACCGCTGCGCACGCATTAAATCGTGCGGCTTACGCAACCAATGCACCTATCCTGGCATACTTACTTGGCTTGGCATTCGTGCGACGTACCTAATCCTCTCTTTAATGTTCTGTGAACACACCACTGCGCTCCCATCCGGGGGCGTAACTTACGGCTGCACACGCCATTAAATCGTGCGGCTTACGCAACCAATGCACCCAAACGGGGCATACTTACTTGGCCTGACATTCACATAACATATCTAATCCTCTTAATGCTTGCGAACCCACCACTGCCCTCCCATCCGGGAGCGTAACTTACGGCTACACACGCCATTAAATTGTGTGGCTTACGCAACCAATGCACCCAAACGGGGCATACTTACTTGGGCTGGCATCCGCTCACCCAATCCCTAGATCTCCTATCACTCAAAAATCCCTGAATCTCTTATCACTTTCTCTTTCATTTCTCTAACTCAATCATTCAACCACAATCTCCCTATTTCGGTTACCACCCTATTATTGTTTCCTAAATCATTCTACTCTCTCACCTAAGTCCACCTAATTAACCACAACTAATGCACTCGACCACCCACACCTATTTCCAAGAAAAGTATCAAACATAACATTCAAATCAACACATAATGCAAGTAAAACATAAAGGTCAAGTGAAGGTTTTCTATTCTTTTCCCTAAGTCATTATTCTTGATTATTATCGGTTACCCTAAGGTTTATTAGCATACAAAATCACACATCCTTAATCATCAATATAAACTACCTAAATATACATCCTCTAAGCTAAGGTAACACCCCCTCTTACCTCAACCAACAAAGAGAGAGAAGGGAGTACCAAACCCTTGCTTTATGAGCTTTAAATTAAAATCGAGTGAGCCATGTGCGGTGACGACAGAGTGACTAGGAGGCATAATGAGGATGTGTTGATGGTCTTCCTCCTTTCCTTGTAGAGAGAGAAAGCTTCAAGCTATGGAGGAGAGAGAGAGGACCATGTAGCAAAAGAAGTGAAAATAGTAAGAGAGTGTGGGGGAAATTCGTACAACACTAAGGAGGAGATGAGGAAAGCTTGAATCATCTTACCTTGAGCTTGGAATGATGAAAATCAAGAATGGGTGTTGAACCCTAACTCTTGGCCATGGCTTGAGAGAGGAAAATTGAGATATTGAAGGAAGGATTGAGTGTATAAATGTGATGGGGGTTGATTTTGAGTGGTTTATGTTGGATTTGTGTGGTGATTTGAGGTGGAAATTAGAGAGAGAAAGGGAAGAAACTCGTGCCCTAGAGAGAGAGTAACAATGAGGAATGGATGAGGAAGACAACCCAAATCACGATTTTAAGTTGCTGGACATGCTTGAATCGATTCAAGAACCAGTTGAATAGATTCAACTGTGTTCTTTTTATTCCTTCGCATTTTTAAATGTCATATCTTCTTCGTTACCCGTCGGATCTTGCTCAAATTTGAAAGTAAGCTTCCTTACATATTACCCTTCACATCCAACGGTGGAATTTGTGTTTGGAGTTGTAAATCGTTTATTTTTAATTTCCTAGTATGGTGTATTTAAAACACCGAAAACGCTGGTTCTAATATTCGTTCTCCGTCTTTTAACCTCTTATTCCTTGCTCAGGATATCTAGCGACTTCGTAGCACTATAAATAGTCCTAGTCCATCACCTTATTTATTCTTGAACATGATTGTCATTTTTCTAATCCCATCATCTTAAATCCTATTTTAGAATAATCATTACTTCCAAATCTTATTATTATTCTAATTACTCTTGGAATTAAAAATTCGGGATGTTACAACAAGCCTACCAATACCAAAGCTTCACATAAGGAAAATGGAAGAACCACTATTGTGACACCCTCATAATATAACCTCGAGTAATCAAAATATATAAGCTTTTTACTCGAAGGGATATGGACTTGTTTAAAGGTAGAAAATATAGGATTAAATTTTTCCTTTTTATTTTCTAAAAGAAGCGGGTGCACAAACCAAAATATTGGATCTTGGAGAATAAAATACGTATTACTTTGAACATTAAATTCGACGATTACTTTGATTGAGAAATCATTTACTACTACATCATTTCAAAGCTTAGATAGCATCCCTTTTGGTCTAATAAAATATACTATAGTTCATATGTTAAAAACATAAGTGATGCCATCCATTATTTCATCTAACATAACTAATACCATCTGAAAACACCATAGCCGAATTCCTTTAAATCATTATCAGAGTAAGCGAAAATAATAGAACTATGAAACAGAGTTGTAATATAAACATATATATATATATATATATATATATGAAAACTAATAAGTACATAGTCCATGGTCATAAAGTCTCCAGATCCTAGTACAAGTCCATAACATCATACATACAAACTCAAAAGATAGATCAATGCTCTAGAGTTCTCAAAAGGTAGTATATATACAGTATCTACATAACAAAATAAAAGACTCCAGAGTTGATCCCATAACCAAAGTAGTAAAAGTAGTAGTCTCCCAGTAGTAGAAGCAGTAGCAGTCATCATCATCCATCAACAGAACTCCTCCACAGAAGCAGCTACACCAGACCCCTGATCCACATCACCTATCCTAGGCATGTACCTATGGATCATCATCCCTCCACTGACTCCCGGTAGAATTCTCAACAGGCTCGCCTCCGCTCTCGTCATCGACAGGATCCTCCTCAATCTCACCCGATGGAGTAGGTACCCTACCACTGGGTACAGGGTCAGGTGTTGGTGTGACCCTAATAGGACTCGTCGGATCAGGTGAGGGAGTCTCCTCTCGAACGACTCTAGGGGAAAAGGATGTGAGCGGACAGGTCTAAATCGAAAGCTATGATAGGAGCGAGCTGGTTGAGTGGGAGGTGGTCCATGGTAAGTGTAAAAAGGAGGTACATGCATAGTATAAATGATGGGGATCCTGAATCTACGAGGACGGAACCGGACCAGTGGATTAGGGTGATAGAAGGTCAGCTCAACCTCACCCTCATACACTGCCCGATGATCCTCATAGATCCACACCCCACTAGGAAGTGGGCGGATCTCGATGCAAGCGATGTATCGTGACATCACCTACAAGGGCACAGGGGTAAGCAAAACTATACACATAACGGATAGAGCATAAAAGTTAAATAATATAAGCATGAACAGATAGCATCAATTTAGTTAACAATCACAGTTATCATTTAGCAAATACTTGAAGCAAGTAGGATGCTCACACTTAATTACAATTAACAAACTTTAAATTGATTAGGAATGAGTGGCATGATGTATGAGTCTAACTCTCCATCCTAACTCCATCAAACTATGTCACTCTCTGACATCCATCCTTTACTTTACATATGTACTCAACAATACGTTGTACTCCTAGTTGTACAACATTCGTACATTCACCCTAGAATGTACACGACAAGCTTGGAAATGATACATAACGCGCTCCTCGAGCGACGTCCCGTCGTCCAATACGGAATAATCATATCATCAGCGAATTACTCTTGCTGGCCACATCGTCAACCATAATGTGTCATCAAGCGAGCCGTCAGTTGGCACTCCCAGAGGCCCTCCTCATGTTACCAAAACATGACAAACGATCTAACATCCGAACTCCAGAATGAATGCAGTTTAACTTAAAGGAATTGATTGGTATTTCACATTTAATAATGCCTCACATTATTAATTAAATAATAATATACCATCATCAACCAGTCCTTTTAAGTTTCAGGTCATATGAATGATTAGTACTTCAAGTATCATCTCAATGATTCAGAATTAAAAATGGTATTTTTTTTAAAGTATTTTTGACACTGGTAATCGATTATCATAATCTGGTAATCGATTACTATGTGTATTTTATCAAGTCTGTACAAAATGCAATTGGGTAATCGATTATCAGATCGTGGTAATCGATTATCCATGACAGCAGAACACTAAAATTGAGGTTTTAACATACCATTTTTATTTCTAACCATTTTTAACTTATTCCAATCATTCATAGACCTCAAGAATCATATTTTAAACATGTTCCATAACAGAAACAGAATTAACTCACAGGATTCACAAGAGTTCACATAATTATGCAAAAATCATGTATTTCAACAACTCAACATACCAAAACTCAAATTACTCATTCAAATCATGGTTTTAGGTTCTTAATAGCTTGCATGCATCAATTATAACTTGCTCAATTAAGTTTTAGAGCACATTTTGGTCTCCAAACCTATTTACTAATTCAACTTAAGCCCTTAGAGTCTCTTGGTGACTCTCTAATCAAAATACTTGCTTTCAAACTCCATCTAGTGTATAATAAGCTTTCCCTTACCATAACATACGTGAATCAACAGAAACTTGCAAGAGATTTGCTCCAAAATTCTCAGACCCTTAAAGAGCAGCACATGGAGAACAGTGTTGAGCAGGGGTTCAAAAGCAGATTGTTTGAGTGAGTAATCATGCACGAAAATTGGGGAAAAAGATTAGAATCTACTCTCTGCAACATGCATGAGAGAATAAAACCAATTTGGAATCAAGAGGGTTCACGAGCTTACCAAAATCGAAGACCGAAGTAAGCTCCAAGAACCAGATTTTCGTTTTGACAGAAAATAGACCCCGACTTCCAAGCTTCGACTCTTCTCACACAAACACTCTTAGCTCACAAATTTGGTATCTATACAAAGCTCGTGATGTGAACTTTGTATTGGTGTATAATTTGTGTGTTATTATTTGGAATTGAAAGAGAACGAGAGGTTCAAATTCAAGAACCCTAACTCAGCAAACACAGACCCAAAAATCCCCAAACTTGGCAAAATGAGGCTTAATCTCTTCAACAACAAGCTTAAATAGCCAAATTAGGTTTACATGCAGATCGACACGCATCTCAGGAGGTGTCTCTAGGTTGATTCGTGGCAATTAAAGGATTAATCAAGCGTTGAGTCATCAAACGCACTCAACCATGGCTGTTCTGCATTATGGTAATCGATTACTATATTGTGGTAATCGATTACCACGACTGAAATTTTCAAAAATTTATATTTTATTGAATTTCCCTCCAAAACCTTTCTAATATTGCTTTTAGGTCCTTTCCCAAGGACTTAACTGCAAAACTACCCTTTTTATTCCAAATAAATTATCAAAAACCATTTTTGATTCCCCTCTTATCAAACACATTCATACACACATATTTTTAATCAAAAATTAGATAAAGATAATTAATTAAAAGATAAATTTATAATTAACTTTTACTTAATCAGGGATTAAAAATCAGGGATGTTACAACTATGGTCAAAAATCAAAAGGTGAAGCAATGGGTAAAGGCAAGTAGCTCTTTGGTCTACAAGCCTAAGGTATCAACCTCTCATTCCTCCTATAACAACAACTATACAAAGGTATACTTGGAATACTCTATATTTTGCACATACCAAGTTGTATAATTAGTGCTGAATTTTTATTTTTAATTACCATGATCACACCTTGGTTAAAACTAATCATGTGTGCTTTGCTTTATGTGAAAACTATTTTTCTGCACATGATAATTAATTTTTCTGTGTGTTACATATATTGAGTTGTACCATGTGTTTTGAATTTTTTTTTTAAAAAAAACTCTTATTTATCGCATGATTATACTCTTTATATAGTAATGTCATGTCTTGGTGCATTAGATATATATTGATCATTGAGGACATGCATATGTGTAAATGAGCATGTCTTTGCCATTGTGATTAGTGCATATAATTATTTGCTTATTCATATTTTATCTTCACAATATCTTTAATATTTGTGGGAGATGTAACTAACCATTAAGGATCCAAAAGTATTGGATACCAAGCGCACTGCACCTAATTAGTCTTGCAGGTATCTTTTCTAGTGCCAAGCCATTGGAATTCTCACTATGAATGTATGCACTGCGGACTTAAATGAAAGGATATCAAAGGAGGACATGACCCCACTCAAGTTACCTAACGGTGATACCAAGGGAAGTGCAATACACTAAACAAAAGAATACCTCCTTTAAAATGCTAAATGATGAATCTCCAAATGGAAGGAACTCTAAAGCAAACAAATACCACTACATATTAAAGCATCACCTACGATAAGTATCACTGTTCTTATTTTTATATTGTTAATTCTTTTGTGATACTTGTATTTATGATATATGCTACATGACAAAAATGTGCTGAATTGAATTGAATAATTTTCATTTTGTCATGGCATATAGAGATAAGAACATTCGCTCTTTTCATGATTGTGAGCATTTACATGTTTTGATGATACATTCTTTTATCTCCATTTATGATATACTTGTTTTGAAATATTATTTTAGAAAGCGGGGGAATTTTTTTTTGAAAATCTGCATGAAAACATGTTTTGCTTCTTCGTCCCATTGTGATATGAAGCGGTTTTTATTGTGTATTGGAAGAAATTTTTTTATATTCCATAATCCTTTTTGCTGATGTCAAATGAGGGGAGAGATTATTTTTATAGAAATATATGAATATGTGCCTATAAGCTTGTTTGCTATATTTGATTTATATTTTTCTATAGTGATTTGTCATCATCAAAAAGGGGGAGTGTTAGATTTCATGATGTGAAATATATTAAGTTTTGATGATGACAAATATCAAATGAATTATATGCATGAATTATGTATGTGCTTAATTGATAAATGGATTATATCATGCATAATAATTCATATTTGGACTAACCATGCATATTTTTGTAGAACAATGCAATGATCCTAAGGAGGTTGACAAGATGACTCAAGTTATTGGAAAGCTAAGAAGACTCTTAAAAAGCTTGATGTTCATCAAGTCAACAATGAAGTTAGTCTCAAGGGAATCAAGTGCCTTATACCTGTCTCAATCCGTCTATAGGACATTTATTGTAAGGCTAGGTAATTGCTTCATTTTAGTTATAGGGCATAATTAGAAATCTTGGAGAAGAATGTTTTAAATCAAAAGTATTTTTGGAAAAACTATTTTCAAACTGATTCTATATATGAAAATGTTTTTCAAAGTTTTCTTAAAGCGTTTTCATCTTTGTATTTGAGAAGATATGTTTGTGAAAACTTCTGGTTACAATCTATGTTTATGAAAATCTATCATTTTATCAAAATTAAGCAAAAGTAATCGATTACTTTATAATACTAATCAATTACTTAGCACCATGTGTGTAACTTGAGAGATTGTAATGGATTACTTGATATTTGCTAATCGATTACTTCAAAAGGCTGCTAACCTAAAAGTGTGTAATCGATTACTTATGATCATATAATTGATAATTTTATATCTGTGATTTTTGTCATTTTTCCTGAAACCTTGTAATTGATTATTTGGGCTTTGATAATCGATTACCTTTCAAAATCTGCATTAGTGTTTTTTCTGAAGGTTCGTAATCGATTACTTGGGCTGCTGTAATCGATTACTTTTTCAAAAAACTAAATTTCTTGAAAAGCCTGAAAATCTGTAATCGATTACCTTAGGTAAAGTAATCGATTACATTTTAACTTTTTGAAATCCGTGTCAGAATCAATCAGAGCCCTTTCCAGATTTGTTTTAACTTATTTGATTCTGATGTGTTTCGATTTTTAAAGTTCAGATTTGATTTTTGAATTTCATATCTTTTATTATTTGAAAATCAATCTTATTGTATTTCCGGATTTTATTCTTATTTTGAATTTGAATTATTTCTAAATTTGATTTGATTTGATTCTGTTTTTATTTTTCAAATTCAAAATTCAAATTCTTCAAATCAAATCTTTTTAAAAGGAAAATTCTCTCTTACCTTTTGACAACACTCTGATCACATTTTTGAGAAAAAGTTTATCACGTTCTTCTTCTCCAATTCTGAGTGTGTGGCCTAAGCTTTAGTGAAAGACATTACTTTGCCATTAGAGCTTTATTGTTGTATCTGTGTTATTGAGAACACACTTATTGTTATCACTTGTACCAATCTCCATATCGTAACCATTGTTGTAAGGGGTGTGTAACCCGTAGTTGTTAGGGAGTGGCTCACTAGATCAAACGCGTGGCACGTTTGTGGTTGTATAGGGTGAGGCACCCACATTGTATTCTAGGGTAGTGATCCTAGACGAACGGTACGGTGGGGCACCTAGTAGTTAGGCTACCTTAGAGTCTAGGAAGTGGCTTCCTAGTGTGAGTATTAAAAAAACCCTAGCGAAAGGTCGAACCGATTAGTGTGTAGGACTCTTTGACTGTATTTGGGACTTGAGTCCTTTTGGTTAATTGAGAAACACTAACAAATACCTTTACTTTGGGTATTTCTATGTGATTTCAGGTGATTAAATGAGGAGTTTTGGTGATTAAAAGAGAGAATAAAATCAAAGAAGAATCATGGAGATAGAAGAAAAAGGAAATTTCAGTCTCAGACACGCCCAAGCGTGAGGACCATGCGCCCTGGCGTAAGAAATTCGTGCATAAATTAGAAGAAAATTAGAAAAAGTTTCTCAGATGACACGCTCAAGCGGGCCTCTAATACGCGCTCAGGCGGGAGTGTCGTGCACTCAAGCCCATGGCGATAACAGAAAAAGATAAAAGATTGAAATTTTAGAATCCTTTCTAGTTTAGACTTATCTCCTTCCTTTTTATTTATAGTATTCAAATAAGAACTTAGGTTTTAAGCTTGGCAGGGAGGAGATCCAAAAATTAGAAAAACACTTAGAGGGGGAGAAATCCAGAGATTAGAACACAATAAGAGAAGATCAACAATTCCAATGAGAAGGTGACAGCTCTCGGAGGGATTGCTCTTGGAGTAACTTCTATTCTATGAGTATGGAGTTATTCTTTTATTCTTCTTCTATTTCTTCTTTTGTTATGGATAACTAGTTTTCTCATAGGAATGTGGTGGATGAGTAAGGAAATTGTTTAAATTCTTTTACTTGTGAATGAAATTTCAGTTTTAGTCAATTGTTTGATTGTTGTTTTTAATTTATTCATAGAACTAATCACTTTATTATTTGGTGTTTAATTCTGCGATTGGAAGATCCGGGATTAAATAGACATGTAATCAAACTTTATAATTTTGCTTTGAGTAGGAATACCTTCGTAAAAATTATACTCCCTCCGGTCCTTATTATAAGCCCCTTTGACCAATTTTCACACCCTTTAAGAAAGTTAGTTAGTATAGTTAGTGGCATTGGAAATGTAAATATTTGGTATATATTTTCAAAAGTACCCCTATAATTATTATTTGGAATGTAAAAACTGTTAAGTAAATAGGGGTGTTTGTGGGAAAAAAAAGTAATTATTGCCATTGGAAATTGAAAATGGGGCTTATATTAAGGACAAAAAAAAGACTTTAAAGAGGGCTTATATATAGGACCGGAGGGAGTATAACATAAAGATTCTGGTGGTTTTCATAAAAAGGTTATAAATCTGAATTGAACTTAAGGAATTAAGAATTTTTGGAAATATAATAAACAATGAAAGACTTAGAGGAATCAAGATTTCACTACATCCGGAATCGTTTTTGACTAAAACGAATGGAATTCACAAATATATTGGTACAATAATCCTAATCTTTGAACCCATATTCCTAGCCTTTCCCCGCATTCAAAACAACTTTCTAATTTAGTTTTGCAATTTTGTTTAATTTAATTTTCAGCAACAAATTCAATATTTATTTTATTAATTATTTAATAGGCGAGAATTACCAGAATTACAATTCCTCGTGGGACGATACGTTATTTACTTCTATATTACTTGTGCGACTGGTGCACTTGCCAAAGTCTCAACACTTCCCCCTAAACTGATTGAAACACGTGTCACCCTCAGGACATGCAAAAGCTATCTCGAGCAGATGAAAGGACTTTTGACAAGACCGTGGAGGCAAGCTGGATAACACAGGGACTTAATAGGCAGGTAAGGTCGTCTATCTCGCCTCAAACTCTAAGCTCGGTACAGACTCTCCGAGTCTTATGAGCTGGGGGCTTGTAGGATAAACTAACCATCACCGAACAAGTCGACCATGTCCAATTAGGACTGACCACTCAAGGTCTTACCCTACCATTACGAGTCAACACCGATGAGACTCAAATGCCGACCATACTTATCTTACACAGGTCTCTAAATAGGGCTTCCATTCGGTCACCGAGACTTGAAGGGCTCACCCAGAACCCGGCTTACTGGTCGTCCCGCATAACTGGCAAGCCTAATCAGGTCTGTGATCCCCTCCTACATTCTCGCAACGGCGTAGACATGAGATAAACATGTACTGATCCAGGCCCATGCACACGTCATTCCACCCCTATAAATAGCACATTGCTACTAGGGGCTCAGGTACGTTCTCTCATCCCTAAGTTGATACTTTGCACACACTACTGTTGACTAGGGAGATCTTGTTTATCCCAACCGGATACGCATAAAATCCATCAGAGTCAGACATTAAGATCTTGACTACGTATTGATTTTAGACTTCTCCATAGTGTGAACATCATACTGAGTTAAAGACATCACTTAGTTCTAGATCACTATAATTTTCATGTTGCATGTTGATTTTATGAAAAAGTATTAGAGATGTCTCTTTGAAAAAGAGAAATAAAGAAATATTTTTTTATGACATGCAAAAGAGTTATTTTGAAAATATAGTGAAGAATACTTTATATTTATATTTTTGTTTTTCTTATGTCAAATGACTTATTTTTCCCGTTTGAGGAAGAGATGGTCGAATGATTTATAAGAGGGAAAAGAGAGGATTTTTCTTTGCATGTGCACTTTGTTGTGTTTATTTTTAATTTTCAATGAAAGGTATTATAGTGTAATGGTCAAACTTTGGAAAATAAGAGATTTTGGAAAAGTATAAAAAGGTTTAAAACGAAAATTTTAAGTTATTATGCATGCTATCCAAGATCACTTTAACCCAAAGAAATAAGTAGAAAAAGTGATTTTTATAAGAAAGGTGATTTTTAGAAAAGTTTTGGATGCATGAATGAGTAGGAAATTAAATTTATTATATGCAGTCCAACATGCATATGTGATGAAATTTTATTTGCATGTTAAGTAACTTTATAAAATTTTATTTTTATGCTGTCCCAAATTTTATTTTTATGTTAACATAGTTTAAAAGTCCGTGCTTATGTGTAGAACTTAGGGATTTTGATAATATAGTTTGTATGTAACTTTGAAATGATTTTAGTACTTAGAAAATGAATTTTTTTCGGTAAAATACCATGCAGTCCAAGTATGATTTTAATGGTAAAATTGATTTAAAAATTATTTGTATTGGTTTAAAGTTTAAGTTTTTGTGTTACTTGGTATAAGAAAAAGTTTTAGTAAAATCGGTGATGATTTAAGTGATTTTCGGATAAATTAGTGATGTTGTCTTAGGGGACCAGCCACTAATTATTTACGTTAAAAATATTATAATCATGATTTCTTATAAAGTTTTGATGTGTTCAAAGTGTTAAAAAGGTTTGGAAAATTTTTAAGAAAAATATTCTTTTCTCTAACTCTGCGAGATGAGTGTGGAGTAGTGGAGAGGAAGGTAACCTTGAGTTACCTGTGGGTACTTAAGCGTGCAATTGTGATAGGGGAGGGCAAGGACGGTGAACGTCAAGAAGCTTCGAGTACTTTCCTAGATGGAATGAGTCTATATGTGATCAAGGATTAATACCTAGTGGATCGTAGCGTGTTCTTCACCACATATAAAAGAAGTATTGTCACCCCTTTGATCAATTTCTGAACAGTGAGAGGGAACCTGGCTAGCTGACTGATGGTTTTGGGCCCCTTCAATATAGTGATTCGATATTCCGATATCATAAGATGGCTGACCCGAGTAGTGGTTATAGTGTTGTTTTCGGCTTTTAGACCGGCATGGGATGCGGTTCATGTACATCTTGTTTGCTTCCGACATATGTTTTTGGGAGAGGATATTGGAGGAGATGTAGCCGTATGTGCAAACTACCCCTTTCTTATGCCTAAGTTATGATTTAAATCACAAGTTTATGAATAAAGTGTTGAAATGATTATTATGCTTTGGAATTTGGATGATGATAATGATAATGTGATGCATGATATATATGATGTTTTGTATATGATGTATTATGTGAGACCCAAAATTTAAGCCCAATTTATTTATGTTATTATTTTATTAAGAAAAATAAATTAAATTTTGTTGGTCTATTTTATTTAATTTAATTTTATGATTAAAGTGATATCGGTATAATAAGCTATATATGTTGATTTCATTATATTATAAAGTGCCCAAATGTTCTGTTTAAATTATTCTAAGATTTCGATTTAAAATTTATTTTGATGAGAATATTTTATTAACATGATTTTTTTATATGTCAATTTATATTTTAAGTATAAGTATTTTAATTACTCTATAACTTCAAAGATTCATAACTTTTTAACCATAAGTTCAAAAATTACAAATTTTATGTCAAAACGATTGTATTGAAATGTAGATTTCAAAAATATAAAGATCAGAATTTTATTTGGAGGTTTACGAAAATTTTATATCTGTACAATATGATACACGAATTTTATGTTTTTAGACTTATTAGAAAAATTATTTTTGGACCTAAAATTATTTATTTAACTTAAAATAATGTGTTATAAGAATATATATTTTTGGAGGCCTCTGATTGGTTCACCGTCCAGATCCCAGTATTTATATTTTATTTTTGAAATTTAAATTATTTTAACTTGATTTTCATTTCTAAAAAAAAAAAACTTGATTTTCATTGGATGAATGAGTGGTGAGTTATTGTATGAGTAAAAGCCAAAGAATTTTCTCCCTCCAGCCTTAGAAATTCGTCCCATATTAGTCAGCATGAGATAGGATTCATTCATTTTCAGCACATAATTCTTTGTTTCAAATTTGAATTTACATGGGTTTTATGTAAACCATTAATGATTCACCACAAACAACTAGGCTTCATTAGTACCATCTATTCAAAAAAAATTCTAAACTTGGGGACCAGGTCTTTTCCATTCGTGTGACCCCTTTAGAATTGGGGTGAGATGACCAAATTTTCCTAGTTATAAATAGAGGATTTCCTAGAGTGAATTTCCTTTTGTTACACACTTTACACTTAGAAAATTTGTGAAAGAAACCTAGAGAAAGAGAGAGGGCCAACCCGTGGATTGTAGAGGAAGGAAGGGAGTGGATTTTGTAAGGTTTAATGATATGGAGGCCAGAAACAAGGTTCTTGAAATAGGGATCTATTACTTTGATAGAAAACCGTTAATCATTGCCCCATGGACTGGAAGGCCAGTGACAAAAAGCCATTTGGATTGTGTCCCATTCGGGATCCAGTTTCCAAATATAAATATGAAATTTTGGGGAGCCTCTACCCTTAGCAAGATAGCTAGTTTGGTTGGGACACCAATAATGGTGGATCAGGTTACCAAGGAACGGAATCGTATAAATTTTGCAAGAGTCCTTGTGGAAGTAAATCCTACTATTTTACCAGAGGAGATCTACTTTGAGGATGATAAAGAAAATGTCATTGCTCAAAAAGTTGACTATGAATGGAAACCGGTCCGTTGTGCAGCTTTTTTAATGTATGGTCATGACAGCAAGTCTTGCAGGAAACATACTTAAAAGGTATGGGTTGAGAAGAAGAAACCATCAAGAGAAGATATTGAAAAAGTTGATGATCTTCTAAAACTTAAGAAGTCTCTGGAGGATGATATTATTCTAGAGGAAAACAGAGATGCAGCAATGGAGAGTGTCAAACAGCTAGATCAGTTAGTTGTCAATCAGAATGCTACAACAGGGACTGATGCAGTCAGAGGTGAAACTGTGACTGATGTGGAGGAAGGTTAGTGGACCACTGTAACCGATCCATCAGTTATATTCACATGAAGCAGAGTGCCAACCAAAAAGTCATATATACAGCATCAACACATACTTCAGTTCCGAGTTATAGCCGACCAAATTACATAGCAAAATAAAGTGTAGTGTCATCACATTAAACAAAAGGACTCGGACCTCGACCTATGTCCGATTACAACAAAAGACCTCGGACCTCGACCTATGTCCGACTACTAGAACTACTCTCCCTGTGAGGGAGAGTGAACCTGCTCGGCCGGGGAACGTGCTTGCTCGGACTCAGTACCTGAAAAATGGAAAGGAGGTGAGCATTAAACAAAACTTAGGGAAGCAGTTTCTAATATAACATAATAAGATACCAAGTCAAACACAATTAATCAAGTATGCACCTAATCATATAGTCCAATCTGAAATATACATCAACCTAGTCATTACCATACATTCAATTCTCGCCTATACTTTTCTATCCTCTTGCTCACTACTTTTCCTTGTCCATTCACTTTCCCTTTTACTCATGTTTGTGTCCTTTTATCATGTCTTATTCTTGTTGCACAGGAACACATCAACTATGTCTTACGCAATCATTGCATACGGCACCCCGTACGTCTTAATTTGAAGCTATGGAGTGTCCATTATAGCGCACACCCACCAGTGTACGTCTTACAGCTGCATAGGAACACATCAATTGTGTCTTACACAATCATGGCATACGGCACCCCGTACGTCTTACATGACCAGGATTGACTCTTAACCGATTCCGATCTGCAGAATCTTGTGTGAGTCCACCACTGCGTACATGCCCTGATGTAAGTCTTACAGCTGCACAAGAACACATCAACTGTGTCTTACGCGAGTCATTTCACATGGTCTGTTTGCGGCTTACAACACACATTTTCATGCGCGACTTATTGCACCCAACCATATGTCTAACTTGACTCGGCTCACACAACCATTACTCATTGCTTAAACTTTCATTTTTATTCATTTATAAAGAGGACATGATAAAGGGACCCAACCGTAGTGTCTGAATCATACCTCTTTAGGTATTACTTATATGTACTTATTCACATACATTTATACACAACACTGATCACAATATCCAACATACACATGTTCACAGTTTATTCAATAAAATCTTTTATTCATGTTATTCCATACTAATAATCTACATTCACTATCCTACGGTTAAATATCCTATTCTAACACCCATTTTTAGTACTCATTATGAGCACACTAGAAACCCAAACCTAAGCTAGGGTAACACCCACCCCCTTACCTCAAAGCCGTAAGAGATAAGGAAGTCCTGTGGGTCTTAGCTATGATCTTGTGTCTGAACTCCTAAATCCTTAGCCCCTTGAATCTTCTATGATGTCTTTGCAAAACCCTAGGAGTGATGAGGAAGAGTTCGAAGTCTATGAGAAAGTGGAGGAAATGCTCTTTGGTTCTTGACAATGGTTGAGGTTTGATGAAGGTTAATGATGAAGGTAGAGTCTGTGAGTAAAATGATCAGGATGGTGTCTATCTCTCGAGCCCTAGAGGAGAAATGGAGAAGATGAAGTTAATATGTGTTTCGCTTGTTATTGTGTTGGAGTGTTGGTCTTTGTTTTTATTTTATTCCCCTTTGGAAATAAACAGGTGGTCCTGGTGAGAAGCTTCCTTTGGAAGTTTGGTAGATATGTGGTTATAAATTAATGGCTTCCTTTGGAAGCCACAAATGAGTGGTTGAGATGACATCAAGGTCTGACACGCGCATGCCTGGGCGTGGAGAAAGGGGCGCCAGGGCGCAGATCACACTGAGTGTCATTCCTTGTAACGTAGTAGTTTCGGCTCTAGCTCGGCGTACGATCGAATAGGTTGAACTGAAGTTATAGGGACTTTGTTAGGGTCTCGGTGCTCGGGTTATTGGAAGCACCTTCACGGAGTGAGATAGGTAACACGAAATGCTCGGCGCTTGAAGGCCGAAATATCTTGTCGTTGGTACGAGGTCGGTTTAGTCTTAATCGTTCTACGCTAATCGTCTCGATATGCTCGGCTACTGGCTACCAAGGGTTGTCAATGAGACGAGGTCGATTCACATGAGCTTAGGGCTAACTATTCAATTCCCAGGAGCTCGGATATCATGAGCTCGGTGTTAACTAGTCGTTTTTCATGAACTCATGGCTACATGTTCGTTTCTCAAGAGTTCGGTGCTACTGGTTAGTTCGGTACTACAGATGAGCTCGGTGAGATAGATGAGGTCAGTTCTCATGAGCTCCATGCTACCTGTTCGGTTATCGTGAGCTCGATTATAATGAGCCCGGTGCGTTTATTCGAGCTCATGCCAAGTTTACGGGATAACCTAACAATGTGATGTTCGCTGCTCGGCTTACTTTGATTAAGGTGGATCCGCGACCCTGAACGTCGCTCGTTGGTCGGTCCACAGTCCTCTGAATAGGAGAAGACTGGTTACTGCTTAGAACAGCTGACATGAGACAGCTCGT
Organism: Crotalaria pallida; assembly: GCA_037953625.1. NCBI lineage: Eukaryota > Viridiplantae > Streptophyta > Magnoliopsida > Fabales > Fabaceae > Crotalaria > Crotalaria pallida. The sequence continues at coordinate 57,547,627 of CM075655.1, read as the reverse complement.
TGTGGTCGTCTGATTCCTGACGAGGGGTTTTAGGCCGAATGAGGTCGGCTTATGACTCTGAACCTCGCTTTTGGTCGACTAAGATGGAATTTTCTTAGACTCGCTTGTTCTTTGCTAAGGTTTTAGCTATCCCATAGAATGATTGTAATCGATTAACACCCCACGGTAATCGATTACATTAGCATATTGTTACGTATTGATGGCTTCTAACTCCATGGCATACTCCTCAACTCTTACATACACTTTGGCCATAAATACTTCACTCCATCCCAGCTTACTCTTCTGATTTTCATTAGCTTAACTTAGACTTTTCCTAATTAAGCTTGGATTTAAAAATCGGGATGTTACATCGAGGATATTTGTTGTCTCTGATAAACTATTGTACCTGTAATACCCGCAATTTTCCCCATTTTAATAAATTGATTTTCAAAGATTTCTGATTGGTCGATCCTTTTTAAATTGAGAAAAACTATCATTTGATTTATAGATGACACGTGGAATGAGGGAAATTATTTTAAATGGACTTGTGTTTTATTGATTTGAAGGATTTATTTTGTGATTTGGGAAAGCGGGTATTTATCAAATTCTTTCATTTATCTAACTTTGAAAATTCATAACTTTTGACTGGAAGACCGGAATATGGCGAATTTATAGTCAAAACGATCGTAATAAGATAGAGAATTTATTTTCGTAATGTTTGGAATTTTATTCTGCAGTCCACGAATTTTTGTATTTTTGTGGAAAATTATAATGTTTTATTACGTAAGAAAATTTAAGTATGATTTCTGAGTATTACGTATTGTACTGGAAAAATATTATTTTCTACTGTTTAAGTATGCTGCACGGTTTTGAGTATAATTTTTGTGCATTTGAATTTTGAACTTTTAGACATACATTTAAGAGTACACAATACCCTAGGGTAACTCATTTAAGTGTAACGGATGGCAATGAGAGACTGCAGATGGGGATCCCCGCGGGGAACGCCCCGTTTGGGGACCCGAGTTTGGGGATTTTTCCCCAGCGGGGGCGGGGATGGGGGGGGGGGGTTTCCCCCGAACAGATTTTGGGGCGGGGAATGGGATTGGTTCCCCCGTCCCCGCGGGTTCCCCGTCCCCGACAATTTTAGTTATATGTCCTTAAATATTTAGGCTTTATATAGTTAAAAAATAGGTTTTTTTAGTAACTTCACATATATTATTATAATTATAATTATAATTATTATTAGAGTGAAGGGACACTTTGATCCCTCAAGTTTTTCGACAGGGACACTTTAGTCCCTCAAAAAATTTAATTCATTTTTAGTCCTCCATGTTTTCCAAAAGTACCAATTTAGTCCCTCATGTTTTCCAAAAATACCAATTTAGTCCCTCAACGAAGTGGCTAGCGGAAATAGGACAGGGACTAAATTGGTACTTTTGGAAAACTTTGGGGACTAAAAATGAATTAAATTTCTTGAGGGACTAAAGTAGCCCTATCGAAAAACTTGAGGAATCAAAGTGTCCCTTCACTCTTATTATTATTAACGATTATTTTAACGATTTTTTTAAATTGAATCTCTTGAATTTTAACGATTATTTTTCTGTAGTGTACAAGTTTAAAAATGCTATTCGACGTTGTGAATTTTATAACAGGTCAAGTTGAAGTTAGGTTCCCTGTGGGGACCCGTGGGGTGATGGGGAATGGGGATGGGGGTTAGTCAACCCCCGACAAGGGGAATGGGGATGGGGATGGGGGACAAATGAGACCCGAGGATGGGGAATGGGAAAGGTTTCCCCGAGCGTTCCCCGCCCTGTTGCCATCCCTAAACCACCCTATTAATACCTAGGGAGGCCAAACATTAATTACCCCACTTAATTGTGTTCCCCACTAAGTGAGTTGTCATAAAAACCTAGCCAACCAAAATTTGCAAGAAAACCCTTCTTAACCCCTTGAGAGATTCGAACCCCCCACCCCAATTTAGCAATGAACCCCAATTAAACTTTGCAAACCAACCCCCATGACTTTTGGTTTATTTCAACCCCCATTTTTAGTTCAATAACTCCAACCTAGAATTTTCTATAAATATCCCCATTTTCATAAGACATACCCCTCTTGTTTCATTTGCTCAACACTTAGTCAAAAAAAAGAGAGAAGATAGAGAGAAGGAGAAGGGAGGCCGAGAAAAGGGAAGAGAAAGGAGAGGGTGAAGACCAAATTTTTCTTGCTCATTTTCACCCATCTTCTTAGGTAATGATCCCTTAGCTTGAGTTCTTTCTTTTTCCTCTTGAGTTTTTCGGTTTCTCCAAGAAGTTTTGTTGATTTTTGATTTTTAGCTTGTGCATGTTAGATTTTCTTATTCCTTTTGCTTCTCTATACTTGTTTCTACTTGGATTTGAGATTGAAATCAAAAATATAAACATGCATCAAGCATGATGATGCCCACGGTCTTGGTCCCTTTTTGTACAAAATAATTTTTGAACTTTGATTTGTATTTTTATGTTGAAACATAAGTTGAAATATGGTGTTCTTGAATTATTTGAAGCTGATTTGCAAAAGTCTCACTTGATTCCTTTGTGTATCATACGGTTAGGGTTTTATTTTGGGGGAAATGATTTTGTCTCTTTGTGCATGTAATGGATTTATGATGTGTGATAATTATTTGGTATGTTTTTGAGTTTTAAGCTTGATTTTAAGAAAAATGAAATTTTTATTTGGTGCATGTGAGAAAGGGCATTCGGTTTGGCCCCCCTATGTTGAAATAAATTTTTATTCTTTGATTCTTAATTGTAATGCTTAAATATAAGTGTTTTAATGTTGATTGTGAGTTTAGTATGTTTAGTTTGTAAAAATTTCGCCTAAGGGTCTAAATGAGGAGAATGATTTTATTTCTGATTGCATGTCATCCATCCTCAATCTTTGAAGTATGGTACGTATATTTTTGTGTATTAGTGAAAGAATGCTTGGAAAATGAATATTTGTGATGGATTTGTGAAGTTAAGGGCACACGGTTTTGGGAAAGAAAGTATATATATATATATATATATAAGTTTAATAATTTTTGTTGCATAAATTTTGTGGGAATATGTGAATGATTAAAGGTGTGTATATGTTTGTTTGACAAAAAATGTGTATGTTTTATGTATGGGTAATTCGGCCAAACTAAAGCAAATGAATAAATGACTTTATTTTAGTGAAAAGCCTATGTCTTGATCCTTGCAAGTATGTAAGGATTCAGTCTAAGCATGAAAAGTGAGTAAATAAGTTTATTCTTAGATGCATGCTAAAGATTTGCTAAGTTAAACTATTTTCTTAAGAACATTCTTAATTTTCAAGTAGAAAATGAAATTTGCTTGCTTAAGTGATGCTTTTAATTGTGCATACATGGATATTTGACCTAAGCATGAGAGTAAGAATGAATGATTTTATTTGATAAGTTTTGTGCTTGAATTGTTTATATGTGTGATATTCGGCCATGGAATATACATGTACCTAGGGAGTTTTGTTTGATAAAAATAAATTTGTATGTGAATGTCTTGAGTTGATTAAGTTGATTTAAAAGTGTTTGGAATTGTTGTCTTTGACTTATTTGTGAAGTCAATTCGGTTTCATTGAAATCAAGTAGGTGAATATGAAAATGAATTGGTTTGGAAAAGATTGTGAATTGTGTGATTGAGCTTGCGTTGGTTAATCGATTATGTGCTTCAATTTAATTGAAAAAGTGTTAAATGGATGCTTTGAAGATTGTAAGGAAACTTATGAACATTGTTTTGACTTTATGTACAATTCGGCCATGCATGAGAAAAAGGATCAAATGATTTTTGTTTTAGCCCTAAGTGATGAATATGTGTTGATTAGTTAGTATGTGTTAAAGTGGTTAAAGGAAAATGTTTGATTTTGTGCTTTATAAGAGTTTTGTAAAAACGTGCAAATTCTTGGCTTATTTTGGTGCACCATTCGGTTTTGCAAGGTTATTAGGGAATGACCATTTTAATACATGCTATATGCTATTTGAATATACTTTAGGTGATATGGAACCAGTTAGGACTTATCATAGTGTTTTATAGAACCATTATTTGGGTCAATGTTGATTTTGTAATCTTAAGGATTTTGCTTGAAAAAGATTTGCAAGAAAAATGTTTGTACATGTTTTATGAACTTAAGGCTTTGTCACTGTTTTAATAAGATTAATAGAAGTGCCTCTGAATTTTGGTATGATTTTTGGGATGTGGTTCACTAATTTTTCAAGAATTGTTTTTAAGAGAACGATTTCGGAAAAACGGAGTTTTCAGTTAAATACAAACTGAATTTCCAAACTTATACTATTCCGATGAACTTGAAATTTTTATGGTAAGGCCTTACATATATGAGGATACTCTCTATAAAATTTGAAGTTATTTGGAGTCGAATTAATATTTTATTTCTTCTAAAACAGTGAGCTATTCTAGTTCAGGAATTTCAAAGTTTCAGGGAAATTTAAGTGAAAAAGTATTACTTTCACAACTCCAAATAATCTGAAATTTTTATGAGATATTCCTAACTATATGAGGATGTCCTGTACCAAATTTCGCGATAATTGGACTTGATTTGCTATTTTAAATAAATACGCAATTGTCTCTATTGGCAATAATACATAATTGATTTTTAAGGCAAAATTGAATGGAAACTTAGGTTCTGGATGTTAAAATGACATGGAAATTTTATTTGAGGTATTTTAATATGTTTTTAAGTGTCTTTCAAAGTTTGGGATTGATATGAGTTGATTTGATTTAGTTTTTAAATTTTATTTCCTCGAATTTCCGTATTTGATTTAATATGTGTCCGATGTTTTTAAAGAATACAATGTGTTGTGTTAAGTGCTGGACTTCGCTGAAATGCAATTATCTTAATTCTGATGTTTGGATAAATGAATGAGTATAAGAGGATGGCTTTTGTTCATAAAAACTTAACTTACATGTTATGAAGTTTTCATGAAGTTAAAGTTAAAGCAAATATGTGTGCCTTGATTGAATTGCTTGTATGTTTGGGTTGTGTGCAAATGAACATGTGGCTGCGAAAATAAACTTAGTTTAAGTAGTGTGCTTACCATATGTGTTGGTTTAAATTAATCTAAGGAATAATAATTGAGTTGCTTGGATTAGAAGTAAGCTTGTTTCGATTAAAGTAAGTTTATGGAAATTGTATAACTAAATTGCCGTGCTATGTGTTACTTGCAAGAGAATAATTGAATGACTAAGAAAGTGAAGGAAAATAGGTTGTGTATGTAATTGCAAAAGATTTAAGCAATGTGTTGATTTAAAATAGTTATGTGCTAAGTGTTTGATTAGATGATTGACTTTTGAATATAAATTGGTTTGAGATGTTTAATTTTAAAATCATTTCTGGATATTGGAACTTTGTTATGGCTGTCCACGTTTTATTTAAGTATTATGGGTTGAAAACGAATCGTTTTAAGTATTTATTTTATATTTAAAGGCTTTGTGAGTTAACGTACGATTTTACGATGATTTCGGAGTTTCGAAAGGTGATTTTATAAAATTAAGTGTGGCTGCCCAGAATTTTAATTGAAGTATTTTCAATTGAAGAAACGTTTACAAGTATTTAAAAGTATGAGTTTTAAGTGTTTTAAATTATAGCTAAAGCGAAATCGCGTAATTGAAGTTTTTCGATGTTTTCGGGTTCGGGTGAACTGCTGTCCAAGATGGACCAGCCACTAATCTATTTATTTAAAATGATTTTGCTAATTGTTCTACAATGATTTGAAGAATTAAAATTGTTTAAGAGTTTTGGACGATTTCGGAGAAAAAGGTTTATGTTTTGATTTTGACCGAAGAATTTCAAATTAAGTTTCCAAGAGTGATTTAATTTTGGGACGAATGTTTAGATTAGAATATAATATTAATATATATTGTCTGTTTTGAGGATTAGAAAGTTTCAGCTATGGATGCGTGTCGGAGGATCGCATCGGTAAAAGCTTTTGGGAATTTATCGACTGTCAAGGTGAGAGAGTAGCTTTCCTAAGACACAATGGTGTGTACGTAACATGCTAAGTTGTTCTTGGCTATCTCAAAAGCCGGAACGTGAGGTCTGCGAGTCAGTCGTATAGTGGCAATTGATTGTGTATATGTGGCCACTTATACGCGGGACTAAGACATCCCTTTTTTGTTAAAATATTATGACATGATGCTATTTATCTATGATGATGAAATATTATGATATGCTGCTTTATGCCTGCTGAACTTTTATCTGAAATTAAAGGTATCATGTTATATGAATTAATGCCATTCTTTGGTTATGGAGTAAATTAATGTTATTGATGGGAATAATGTGACGATGTTAAAAAGTACGTAATGAAAAGATTGGTGATTTTTAGAAATAATAAAAGTAAAGTGGAAAGACCGAGTTACTATGTATATGATGGAAACATTATGATATGCTTATCCGGAAAGAAATGTTAAATAAAAATGCGAGCGGAAATCAATGATGCATACATGGGAGCAGTGAAAAAGGTATTGAACCTGTGCCAGACTAAGGACTCCGATGTGAAAGACTGACGTGATGTGTTGCCGAGTAAGGAGCTTCCCAATGTGCTAAGCTGTTATGACGATCGTGCAACGATGAGGAAGCGTTAGTGCGAAAGATGAGATTAGAGGTCGAGGTTCACCGAAGGGATGAACAAGGGTGACTCGCCGAACCTAGGAATAATAAAATATTGATAAAATATTTAGAAAGACATTAATTATAATACGGCGAGTTGAGTGTGAAGTAGTGGAGAAGAAGATACCCTATTTATCTGCGGATACTCAGGTGTGTGATTGTGATAGGGGAGGGTGATGACGATGAAACGTCAAGTAACCTAGAGTGCTATTTAAGGTGGAACGAGTCTATATGTGATCGAGGATTAATACCCAAGGGATCGTAGCGTGTTCCACACTGTGTGAGACCCACAATTTTACCCAAATTATTTGTGATTTTATAATTGAAATTAGGAAATTATGCTTGCTTTTGATGTCTGGATTTAATATATATAAATAAATATATGCATATCTATATATATATGTGACATATATATTATGTACCAATATTTTCCCTAGCCTACTTAAATGAAATATTTTAAGGTAAAGTATTTGATTTAAATGATTTTAAAAGATGAAATGATTTTGATGGATTAGAGTACCCTATCTTTAGAAATTCATATCTTTTCAACCGTACGTCGAAAAATTACAAATGATATGTCAAAATGATTGTATCGAAATCTAGATTATGAAAATGTAAAGCTTTGATTTTTATTTTTGAGTTTTCGAAATTTTATCACTGCTACAATAGTGAACGAATTTTTGAGTTTTAAGAATCAATGTATGGTTTTAATGCATTAAATAATCTTTTGACTCAAGTATATTTTATTTTGAAAATGAAAATACATCTCTGAAATTGTATAATGTACTATTATTCAAATTAAGTATATTTTCGTATTTTTATTATTTTTAAATTATTTAAAAACTTAGAAAGTGTATTTTTGAAGAAAATGATCTTAGGACTTCAAAAATTCATAACTTTCAAACCGTAAGTCCAAAAATTATAAACTTTATATGAAAACGATCGTAATAAAATGTAGAATCTTAATATGTAAAAATAAAATTTTTATTTTAATATTTACTAAAAATTTTGTACAGTAGGCAGAAAAATCAAATTTTGATAGTTAATATGATTGGGTAATTATGTAGGCACCTCCACAATGAACCAATGAAAAATTTTCTTTTCTATTTTAATATATATGCACCGTCCAAAATAAGGTGGAAAGAGGGGAGGAATAGTTCTGAAGTTTGTGAGAATAAACCATGAATTAAAATGCTTTAGGAATCAACAAAATCCCATTTAATGCTAGTTCATGTTCCAAGTAGTGTTTGAAAATTTTTGACTAAGACTTGATGAAGGGGGCCGAATATTGCTCTGAAAAATGGAGGGGAAATGCATCCTCAACACCTATAAATAGATAGCCTTAGTTCCCACATTTTTCACACACAAAACTTTGATAGTTTTACAAGAGAAAAAAAATAAAATTCTAAGAGAATAGAGAGAGAGAGGGACGAGTAAGCTAAGGAACGAGGGAAGAGTTGCTTGTTGCTTGAAGTTTTCTAAAAAGCTTAAGGAGTAGAGGTAACCCAAAATCACTTATTTATTTAAGCTATTTTTAAGTTGTTTTGTTTATATTTTTGTTTAAACCTTCTCAATTTCTTCTATAGTCAAGTTCTAAATTTTTATTTTCATTTTAAAGTTATTTTTGAATAAGTGATATTGTTCTTGAGTCATATGAATTAAGAATGAGAAAAGGGACACAAAAAGGGTGTTTAAAGGGATTTATCTCCCCTTTTCTTTAATTCTTAAGATGGCTAAATGTTTTGATGTGTTTGATTTATTTATTTTCTGGGTTTATTTTAATCCTTAGAACATAAGAATTGTAGAGAATTTTGTATGAGCAAATAAGTTTTTATTCATTGTCTTTTTAATTGTTTTATTTCTTTATAATAAGGAATAAGAATCAATAAGTAAATAACAATGGAAAAAAAATTAATTTCTGGTATATGTATGTATATATAGGTCGTGTCACATAATAAGAAATTGATGGTTGATTTGTGTAATTTTGATATATGGATTGTATTGTTGTTTAATAAAATAAAAAGGGAATAGAAGTAAATAAAAGAATTAAAAAGGATTTTTATTTTATTTTCTTTTATTCTGGACGTGTAATATATATATATATATATATATATATATATATATAATTATATTGTATGGTAATTGTTGTTATTTCATGTGTATTTGAGTTATAGTTAAGAATGAAAACAAATAGGTATTTTCTTTAAAGTGAAAATGAAATGAAAATGATTTAAAGGAACTAAAAATGATTTTGTAAAATAAAATAATTTTCTGGAAAATTTTAATGCAAATGAAGTGTATGGAATTATATGTTATGGAAATTTTTATGTAATTGTTATTGTTTGTTTGTATTTGATTTTCTTTTGTTAGGATTTAAGTTTAATAAGAACAATGAATTAGGATAATAAGCAAAAAAAATAAATTTTCTGGAAAAAATAAAAAGAATAGACCGTGAGGTCTATTGCATTATTTTAAAATTATTTTTTTTGTAATTTGTTTGATTGTTTGATGTATAGTTAAATTATAGTTAATTGTTTACAAGAAAAAGGAACAAATGGTAGTTGTTATAAACCTATAAGAACATGCATTTGTGATTAATTATATGAGTACGTGGTTGATATATTGGTATATGTTAGTTGCTGGAAAAAAATGAAATTTTTTTTAGAAATCTATTTTATATTTTGTTAATGATTAAATCTATGATATTGTTTTCTTTTAGTATACCAAATGATGTAATTATATTATTGTGGTGGACTCGGCCTAGCCGAGCTCCACGTGGCCCTCACTCAGGACCTGAGGACCCTTCAGCAGGCCCTCTGTATGCTTGGCCGAGCTCAAGGCTCAACGGCCGAACAGACATCAGACACGGGCCAATACCATGCTCTCACCCCTCTGTGCTCTGGGCCGAGCTCAAGGCTCAACGGCCGAACAGACACCAGATACGGGCCGACCTCATGCTCCTACCCAGGTCCGACGTTCGAGTCCGACACCTTCCCAAGTCCGACACCAAGGACATGATGATGTCTTCCCTCCTTATCCACAAGGACAGCTCATCCACTCATAGCTCATTACAGGCTGGCCCTACTTGGGCTTCAAGCAAGCCCATTAGGGCAACCAGCTCTCCTATATATATCCCCCTCTCCCTAGGGGCTAAGGTAATGTCTCTCTAAACCTAAGAACTACGTGTGGCTTGATTCCCCTCTCATGGGATACGTAGGACCGGGGTCACCCTCGTCAACTGCAACAACCCCCAAACACCTCATGTGGTGCCTCCGACCTTGGGACATCACATTGGCGCCGTCTGTGGGGAACGATAAAACTCCGATTCCCATCCACATAAAAAAAAACCAAAAAAATTACGTTCAATCCAGATTGAAGAGGGGAGCACGACGTCGTTCGCGGTGTCGTTGACGGTGCCGGTGCTGATTCGGTGCTGGTCGCTGCTGACGGTGCCGTTCCCGGTGCTGTTCATCTCTTCCATGGCGCCGTACTCATCCCACCCTTCAACCAGCGATGCCACCGTCAACCTCTTGTGACAGTCACGGGTCACGGATCTTATGGGCCATATCTGAAACGAAGGGCGACGGGGTTGTGTTCTCCCATTGATGTCACGAGGAAGAGGAACTCAGCCGCCGACCTCCCATTGATGCCACCAGCCTCCGCCGCACCCACAATCACCAACCCTATCGTGACTGTCAGCAGATCTGAGAGCACAGCGCCGTCGATACCACCAGATCCGCATCCTCTGTCCTTCCTTCCATTAACGCGTTGCGATCTCACTCACTCTTCGAAACAGCGAAGCCACCGCCACGTCATGGCGCTCCGGTTACAGCAGAAGCACCGAGCGAGAGCACGGGTTCGTTCGCGATCGCATCGGGATCGCTCTCTCTTCACCGATGCACATCGCCTCCCTCATTCGCTCACAAAGCTTACACCACCAAGCTTTCACGGGATCCCTCTGTCTGCCGCATGTTCTCCCTCATTCGTGGCGCTCCGGTGGGGAGGGAAGTCGTGGCTGGGAACTGCTCCGATGGCCTTGGTCCTTCTCGCCGCCTCCGGCGATGGCGATCTTCGTTCCCCGTTTGGCGTCGCCGCCGCCGCACCTTGCTTTTGGAATGGAACCTGCAGCAAGTGCAAGCTGCTGCTGCACTAGGGTTCCAAAGGGAACGGGCCACAGGGCCAATGGCCCAATATAAAAAAAAAGGGGCCAGCAAGCCCAATTCAAGAAAAAAGGAAGAAGAAGCCAGCAAAATTAATAAGACCTAACGGGCCAATAAGCCCAGGCTCAAAAAAAAAATCGGCAGTGTCATCCCTCTTTATATCTCGTACATTTAGAATATCGGAAACTACTCACTACTCTTCTCTCCTCGGTTTTACATGATTTCGAAAATCATAATCCGAGTTTACTCTTCTTTCCTCGGATTTACATGATTTCGAAAATCATAATCCGAGTTTACTCTTCCCTCCTCGGATTTACATGATTTCGAAAATCATAATCCGAGTTCACTCTTCTCTCCTCGGATTTTCGAGTTTCCCTCGCTCGACATCACACTAAGGAAAACGGAGGTCGGACCTCAAAGCTCGACAAACCCCATTCGAAAAGGACGGACTGCATACTCCTAATCCGACATACTTCAACCCGACATCCCTCTCCTCACCTGAATCAGGGAAGAAATCCTAGTTCCCATATTATTTTCTTATCTCATCGCCTTTCTATGTGTTTGCTTTGCATGCTTCTTGATATTGGTTTACCTGGTGCACTATTTCTGACATATGCTTTTAATACTTGCTTCCTTATAGTTTCTCTTCTCGGTGCTTATTATTTGATATTCTACATGTTGCTACCCGACGTACTGCTGAACAAATTGCTTATCTGGTCTTCTGGCTGTTAAATGTCCTTAAATCTCCGCCTCCCCTGTTATGATAGAATGATAATAATTGATGTACATTGCCTCCCCGGTCGTCGTGTTTCATGTTTTAATGCTCTCATCTGGTTTGCTGCCATGTTTATAATTGTCGTCTACTGTTGAATGCGATACACCTGAAATCATGCATCTTTTTGTGGACAATGCTGTTTGGTTGAACAATATCTTAAATTTCAGTATTTATCTGTTGCGTATAACCTGCTCAAGTCATCTTGCTCTTACGTCGGAGTTTTATTCTGGCCTGCCAACCGTTTTCATCGTTGTTATTTAATTGTCATGAATTATCATAAAGTGTCAAAATTAATGCCGATCACTTATTATTATTATTATTTTACATGTAATGTAAGATTCAGGAAAATGATGGTCGAAAAAAGGAAGGCTGAGGTGCTACGATTGTCTCTATTTGGAACGAAGCCATCTTACGATCTCCATTCTCATCTCGGCTTGGATCTTTTTTGGACGAACTGCTATGTTTGCCTCTATTATCTTACTGGCCCCACTTTTCATCTCGGCTTGGATCTTCTTTGGTTTTCATAGTACCACCACGGCTTCTCGAAGGCGAACAATTCCGAAGGCATACATTATTTCTTAGTTCATGCTTATTTCTGAGCTCGGAGATTCTATATTTTAAATTGCGCGGTTTGTCGAAAAGGGAGGTCGAGCTACTATTATTCTCTTTATTTCACGTTTATATCTCACTTGCCGAGCTACTATTATTCTCCCTAATTCATGTTTCTATCTGATCTGCCGAGCTGCTATTATTCTCTTTAAATCATGCTCCTACCGAGCTGTTATCATCTCGACCCTACCTTTGTGGTAGAACGGTCAATTCATGCTCCCACGGAGCTGTTATCATCTCGACCCTACCTTTGTGGTAGAACGGTCAATTCATGCTCCCACCGAGCTGTTATCATTTCGACCCTACCTTTGTGGTAGAGCGGTTAATTCATGTTTCTACCGAGCTGTTAGCATCTCGACCCTACCCTGATGGTAGAGCGGTCAATTCATGTATTCACGCATACGGTTATCATCTCGACCCTACCTTTGTGGTAGAACGGTCCCCCCTGTCACCGCACTTACATGCATTCACGCATATAAGTCGGTACTAGTGCTACAGACAGTGCGTACGTACAAATCCTCTCATTTAGCATTAGCCACCTAAATGTTGCATGGCGCTTATATACAGTGAACATCTTCTGAGATCGGCTTATAAGCTCAGGGTAAAAGGGACACCCGGTAAAGTACAGCTTGTTGTGAAATGTCTTCACATAACTTCACTCAGCAACCTCTTTTACACTGGGGCCGAGGATGGCATCCGAGTTCCCTACCGCATTCACTTATATACAGTACCTTTTTTCAGAGGAAAACTTATAAGTTACTGCACTGGTCAGGGGGAGTCGTCTGAAGTCAAAGGTTTAGACAACCACATCCTATGTGCAACAACTTGCGTTGAAAGTTCACTGTCCTAGGCGAACGGTGCAGGATCCGAGCTCTCCTTACCGCATGCAGAGCACAACCCTCATAGGGTCTAAAACAACGATCAAAAATCTCTTTCTCCTTCTCGGCAAGGGGCGCAGGCAGGTTGTCAGCCGATCTATCAACCTCGGCATTGTAATCCACCAGCACGCCGTCTTCAACCCTGAACACCTTGAGGCGAAGGTCGGGGTTGAGGATATTAATCTGACTCACAGCATTCCCGAAGGTGTCAAAGATGTCGTCTGCCGCCTTCTCTAGGTCAGAGAGGCATTCTCGGCCAAAATTTTATGGACTGCATTCCTCTCCGCCTTCTGCTTTGATAGAGGTCCCCCGTGAGCCTTGACAAGCTCGTCGGTTCGCCTACAGCTTGGTGTTTCCTAGGCTCTTTTGCACAGACACCACGACCTTGCTCGGCGATTCCTTGCTTTGCATGCTTGCCCCTGGCGCTGTTGTTCTCGAATCAAAGGTTTTGGAAAAGTAAAAGGGAGAGACACTCCCGACAACTCGCGAAATTTCGTCCGACTTCTCGAATTCCGAGGAACTCAGCAGTTGCGACACTCATAACTTCATCACCCTCATCTCGGAGCATCCCAAAATCCATTTTGGATCCCCCCAGGACCTCGGTTAGAGATGTACCTCGCCGAGCTTGCACTCGGTTCGAGATGTTCCTCACCGAGCTTGCACTCGGTTCGAGATGTACCTCACCGAGCTTATACTCGGTTCGAGATGTTCCTCACCGAGCTTGTACTCGGTTCGAGATGAGCCTCACCGAGCTGGTGGCGGATCCCCCCCCGGGACCTTGGTTCGAGATGAGCCTCACCGAGCTTGTACTCGGTTCGAGATGAGCCTCACCGAGCTTCTGGCGGATCCCCCCACGGGAACTCGGTTCGAGATCGGGGTACTCTTTCAGTTTCATCATCCGAGCACAAAAGAGCACTATCAACCATCCACAACACTCTTCCGAGCGGAAGGCCACGCCTGCAAGCATGTTTCTACCTCATCACCAACTCAGCACTGATCAGACGGACGTAGAAAGGACCTCAACTCGGCACAGAGTCTCTACGACTCTTCCCGAGTTGGGGGGCTTATGTGGCGGATTGACTTCTCCTAACCCGCTCTGCTATCCTTCGCTAGCCTTGAGCACATGATTGTGGACTAGTACTCAAACCCTTCCTAGAAGGTGGGGGTACTTAGTGCTATGATGCTTAGTGCTATGCTTTCTTTCTCCTAACTCGGCTCGAGACTCACAAAGTCTCGCCAAGCTGGGGGGCTTATGTGGTGGACTTGGGAAAAGGGCCTGAACCAAGACCTCGGAGCAAGGCTCGAATAGCCTTGACCGAGCTGGGGGGCTTATGTGGTGGACTCGGCCTAGCCGAGCTCCACGTGGCCCTCACTCAGGACCTGAGGACCCTTCAGCAGGCCCTCTGTATGCTTGGCCGAGCTCAAGGCTCAACGGCCGAACAGACATCAGACACAGGCCGATACCATGCTCTCACCCCTCTGTGCTCTGGGCCGAGCTCAAGGCTCAACGGCCGAACAGTCACCAGATACGGGCCGACCTCATGCTCCTACCCAGGTCCGACGTCCGAGTCCGACACCTTCCCAAGTCCGACACCAAGGACATGATGACGTCTTCCCTCCTTATCCACAAGGACAGCTCATCCACTCATAGCTCATTACAGGCTGGCCCTACTTGGGCTTCAAGCAAGCCCATTAGGGCAACCAGCTCTCCTATATATATCCCCCTCTCCCTAGGGGCTAAGGTAATGTCTCTCTAAACCTAAGAACAACGTGTGGCTTGATTCCCCTCTCATGGGATACGTAAGATCGGGGTCACCCTCGTCAGCTGCAACAACCCCCAAACACCTCATGTGGTGCCTCCGACCTTGGGACATCACATTTATATAGATGTTTTAGGAATTAAAAAATTATTTTTCTAAGTTGTCTATATGCTAGTCGAATTTTAGAGAAAAAGAAATTAAATTTATTGAATTTTTCTAATTGATTTGATGATTGCTTTAGTATGTTTATGGAATATAATATATGTTTATACGGAAAAGATTAATCTTGAAAGTTTTATTTTAATTCTGGAAATTTGATCTTTATTCTGAAAAATTTATTTATTTAAGACCCCAAGTAATTATTTTTGAAGAGTGTTAGTGATACTTTGTTTGTATGTGCAAATGTAATGTAGAAACAAATAGAAAATAAGTGTTTTTGATTAATTACTTTGATTGTATAAAAAAAAATTAAGTTGCTGTCCAGAATTTTTAAATAGTGAAAAGTAATATTTTTATTTGAAATATTGGTATTTTTAAAGTTTGTAGCATAAGTAGGAATTGTGTATAATTGTATATAATTGCTTTGGAGTGTTTACTTGAACTTCTTGAGTTGATGCAACTTTTTCTGTGGCTGTACAGCAGATGCAACTATTTTATTTTGTTTTAATTTAGTCATTTTATTATAGTAGAAGTTGTAATAAGAATTTAGGAAAAATCGGCATATGTTTTCGATGTTCTGTTTAAGAGAAATTGAATTTTTAAGTTTGTATATGTATGCTGTCCAAAAATGAGGAATGTGTAGTATTTATGTTATGACTTGTTCTTGAATGATTAGATATGTAGATTTCATGTTAAACTTGAAGTACAAGTGCAAAGGATTAGAAAATGAATTTTAAAAAGTAATTTTAGAATATTTGTAAGTAAGGTTGAATGTGTGTTTGAATGAAATATTATTTGTACTTGTATAAAATGATTGAAGGTTGTTCTTGAAAAAGAAATATTGATTTGATATTTAATTTTAAAGCTTAGTTAGTTTTTGTTTTAAAAATGATTTATTTTCTAAGTATTTACATGTTTTCAAAACTTCAAAGGCTTTGAGAAAGTAAAGTTTTCAAATGTTATATTGATTTATTTCTTTCAAGATAATATGAATATTTATAAGAGTTATTTTGTAAAAATAATTGGTGTAAAAGGTTTGCAATTGGGAACGAATAGCGAGACCGGAAATCAAGCTCACGTTAGTTCTTCACATCAAGGTGAGAGAGTAGCAACCTTTAGACACAATGGCACCATGGTAATCGTTAGAACGATTTCGACCATCTCAAAAGTCGGAATCCGGGTTACAAGTCAATATACGAGACGACGATTGAGTGTAGAATGTGTTTAGTCGTCCTTCGTTGAGACAGTGACTCTATTTTACTATTTGATTTATTGTGGTTATATTATATTATGCTTGCATGAGTATATAAGAAATGTTGTTAAATGATTTGGAGAATGTTGATGGTTATGCTGTAAATATTTTGAAAGAAATGTATGATTTAGAAATGTTGGAATTGATGAGAAATGATAGTTATGGGAATGTGAATGAACCCTTGGAGCAAGTTGTAATGCGTTTGAAAGAAATACGAAATGATTATGTTTGGATAATATGCGAGAATGATGTTTATGTACAGTGATGGTGCATCGTGGCACAATAACATTGAAATTATTTCCCTTTGAGTGACTAATCACGTGAATGAGTACGCCGTGATTACGTCTTGTGGATCCCACTGTACGATGATGAAGTTTTGCTGTGGTCCCTTAGAGGTCGAGGCCCGTTAGAAGCGCGGCTTAGAATGGGTCGACCAAACTTAGGATTAATAAAAGACTTTAAAAGATTAAAATGACTTAAAAGACTTTAGGACCCAATCCTTTCTAACTACGTTGAGAGTGAAGTAGTGGAGAGGAAAGATACCGTATACTTGGAGGTCGGGCATTCCTCCAAGTGGTGATTGCGATAGGGGAGGGCAATGATGGTGATTCGTCAAGAAGCCTAAGAGCACTACCCTAGGTGGAACGATGCTACAGTGATCAAGGGCACCTGCTGGTCGTTGGTCGTGGCGAGGACTACAACGCGAACTAGGGATAGAGCTGTCGCCCCCTTGAGAAAATCATGGATGGTGTAGAGGGAATCCGAATGGGACTAGAAGCCATCGATTATTTTTGATAAACTTATGAATTGATAATTGATTTTATTTTTGCTGGCCAACTGGCATGGTTTTAGCTGGTACTTACCCTTTGGCTTCGATGTCAGCATGGTTAGGACTCCTGTGCATCCCATCAGCTTTCCGAACTAGGACGAGGTTGGATATTGAAGGAGGAGATGTAGCGTGTGTGCTAATTTACCTTTAACCAATAGTTTCCATCCCTAATGTTTCAATGATGATAGACTTATGGAAGTTGTAGATGGAATTCTTGAAGTATG
This sequence comes from Crotalaria pallida, assembly GCA_037953625.1. Classification (NCBI taxonomy): domain Eukaryota; kingdom Viridiplantae; phylum Streptophyta; class Magnoliopsida; order Fabales; family Fabaceae; genus Crotalaria; species Crotalaria pallida. Next base: position 57,530,348 of record CM075655.1, on the reverse strand, counting down.
ATAAAGATAAAGACTCAATGATAACAATGATGTGATAATGATATTATGTTTGTGTTAGTTCTAATGTGACCCCTGGATTAAGCCCATGCCGTCGACGCTTTGCCCGTCTGGTAGCTAACTCTCTATATTCTTTTGTATGTTCTTGTCTCTGTTCATGATAAATATATTAGATGGCGGATCGAATAGTTCAAGTGGAAATGTCTCCTTTGGTGGGGGGACATTGGCTTAGAACCGCACACGGATGGATCTGGGAGGGACCAACAAGACTCACCATTACTGATCGAGATCACACACTAAGAGGAGTAGCCACCGATCGTGAGGAAGTGCGATATCGTCTTAGGGATCTTATGCCAGATGGACCTCGAGCATTCCATGATGTCCCGCCCGTTGATCAGAACAGCGAGGAGGAAGAGGACCCAGAGGAGGAAGAGGATCCAGAGGAGGAAGAAGACCCAGAGGAAGACCCGGACGAGGATGTGCACGAGGACGATTAGTTTATTCCTTAGTGATATTGATCTTTGTTTGTTTGGTAGTCTTGGATAACGGACCCTTTGTTTATCACTATGTTACCCCAGTGGATGTTTTATCTATTTTGTTATTTGGTATTTCGGATATTGGCTGTTAAGCCTAAACAATTTTTGTAACGTTGATTTTGGAATTAATCTAAGGATAATTTTATTCCGCATTTTTAAATATTGAGTTTTGGAATGGAATGGATAAGTGGCACTTCACTTTGGTAAATATAATAAAGTTTGAAAGACTGAGGAAAACCTTTTTATGAACCAAGTTATTAATTGGAGTTAGAAACTAAGTTAATTATGTAACCTTTTCAAAAACTAAGTCAAGATAAGTAAACCTTTTTGAAAACCAAGTTGAAAAATATTTTGGAAACTAAGTTGATATGTAAACTTACTTTTAAATGGTATCATGTAAATGTTTTATAAAAAAAAATGGCGCAAATTTTTAGTGAAAATTCTATTTCCAAATTGGGGTGTTACATTTGGTGGTATCAGAGCGATGGTTATCCTTAGTGACCTTAAGCATAGCCTTATATGCTTTCATTGTGTGACTCTGTTTGGTAGTTATAGTATAGTTACCCTTCGGCTCGAGCATAGCCTAATATGCTTACCTAGTGCAACCCTTTACTTGATCTAAGACTCCAATCCTCCGAATGTAACCGAAGCAAGATGGCACGTCGACAAGGGAATGCACCTCCATTCTGCAGCAAGTGTAACAAGAATCACTTTGGACCAAATTGCCCATGGAACAATCCCAACTGCTTCAATTGCAACCGACCTGGACACATATCAAGGAACTGCCCTGAACCTAAGCGAAAAGTCAATGTTGTGAACGTGGCTAGACCCCGTGGACAAGGAAGAGTTTTCTCAATGAGCGGAGCAGAAGCTGCTAACAACGCTAATCTGATCCAAGGTAGGTGTTTCATTCGTAAGATACCCTTGAATGTGTTGTATGATTCGGGTGCTACGCACTCGTTTATTGCTCGTAATGTGGTTGAGAGATTAAATTTGCCAGTTAATGTTATGTCTTTTGATTTAATCGTGTCTACCCCTACTAGTGACCCAGTCATGGTGTCAACTTTTGTTTCTAAATGCCCGGTAGAAATAGAAGATAGAGAGTACTTAGTGGACTTAATTGTCTTACCCCTTACCCAACTCGACATAATTTTGGGCATGGATTGGTTAACTGCTAATCATGTTCTCTTAAATTGTGCCGAAAAGACTCTTATTTCCAATAGCTTAAGACCTAGAGTACCCCAAATCTTAGAACCTAAGCACGTGACTGCCAATCAAATCAAAGCTTCATGGGAAGATGGAGCCATGATATACATGTTTCTCGCTTTTTTGGACGTCAAGGAGGAGAAAAAGATGGAGGAGTTACCTGTTGTCAAAGATTTTCCTGAAGTGTTTCCTGAGGAAACCCCTGGATTACCGCCTGTGCGAGAAGTGGAGTTCGGAATTGACTTGATTCCTGGAACGGCACCGATTTCAAAAGCACCTTATTGCATGGCACCGATGGAGTTGGTGGAGTTAAAGAAGCAATTGGAAGAGTTACTGGAAAAGCAATTCATTCGACCAAGTGTTTCACCGTGGGGAGCACCTGTTTTGTTCGTCAAAAAGAAGGATGGAAGTATGAGATTATGCACCGACTACCGTCAATTGAACAAAGTTACTATCAAGAATCGATACCCGTTACCAAGAATTGACGATTTGATGGATCAATTAAGAGGAGCTACAATATTTTCAAAGATCGACTTGAGATCAGGTTACCATCAGATCAGAGTGAAAGAAGAGGATGTCCCCAAGACAGCTTTCAGAACGAGATATGGTCATTTTGAGTATCTGGTCATGCCTTTTGGAGTGACTAATACGCCCGCAGTATTCATGGATTACATGAATAGAATCTTTCACCCGTTTTTAGATTCTTTTGTCGTTGTGTTTATCGACGATATTTTAATCTATTCACAGAGTAAAGAGGAGCACACAGAGCATTTAGCGAAGGTGTTAGGCATACTGAAGGAAAAGAAGCTATTCCCCAAGTTGTCAAAGTGTGACTTTTGGCTGGAGTCAGTGAATTTTCTAGGGCATGTGATAACCAAGAATGGAATTGCGGTGGACCCCGCAAAGGTGGAGGCAGTGTTGGAGTGGAAAGCACTAACAACGGTGACGGAGATCCAGAGTTTTCTTGGACTTGCTGGTTATTACCGTAGGTTCATCAAAGGATTCTCTCGATTGTCACTACCATTGACCAAGTTAACTAGGAAAGGACAAGCGTTTGTTTGGACGGAGAAGTGCGGGGAGTGCTTTCAAGAGCTAAAGAGGAGGTTAACATTTGCACCGGTATTGGTTTTACCCGATCCGACAAAGACTTTCTGTGTATACTGTGATGCGTCGAAGCAAGTATTAGGATGTGTGCTAATGCAAGATGGCCAAGTGGTGGCGTATGCTTCAAGACAATTGAAGATTCACGAACAGAATTATCCTACTCACGACCTGGAGCTGGCAGCCGTAGTATTTGCATTGAAGATTTGGAGGCATCATTTGTACGGTGTAAGGATCGAGGTATTTAGCGATCACAAAACCTTGAAGTACCTATTCGAGCAGAAAGAGCTGAATATGAGGCAAAGAAGGTGGATAGAATTCCTGAAGGATTATGATTTTGAAGTGCAGTATCATCCGGGAAAGGCAAACGTTGTAGCTGATGCGTTAAGTAGAAAATCCCTGCATGTGTCTGCATTAATGATAAAAGAGTTGGAGCTGATAGAGAAGTTTAGAGATCTGAATATGGCAGTGGAGTTTAACCCAAGGAGTATGGTACTAGGAACCTTGAAGGTGAACAATGAATTCATGGAGCGAGTGAAGGCATTACAAGCAGAAGATCCGGAGTTACAAGAAAAGAAGGAACTGTCAGATAAAGGAAAGGAAGTGGAATTTCAGATAGGAACAGACGGAATTCTACGATTCAAGGAAAGAGTTTGTGTGCCGAACAACCGAGAAGTTAAGGAAATGATTTTGGAAGAAGCACATAAGAGCAAATTGAGTTTTCACCACGGAGCGACAAAAATGTACCAAGATTTAAAGAAGATTTTCTGGTGGTCAGGAATGAAACGAGAAGTGGCAGAGTATGTATCGAGATGTCTAACATGTCAAAAAGCAAAGATCGAACACAAAAAGCCTGGAGGAGAATTGCAACCGTTACCTATACCTGTCTGGAAATGGGATAGTATATCCATGGACTTCGTGTCTGGTTTTCCAAGAACTCAGAGAGGGTGTGATGCTATTTGGGTAGTAGTGGATCGTCTTACCAAGACAGCACGTTTTATCCCGATCAACATGAGGTATCCTTTGGAGAAGCTGGCTGAGCTGTACATCAAGGAAATAGTGAGACTACATGGAGTACCTTCGAATATAGTGTCAGATAGAGATCCGCGTTTTACTTCGAAGTTCTGGGAGAGTTTACAAACTGCAATGGGAACAAGCCTAAGCATGAGTTCTGCATATCATCCCCAAACGGATGGTCAATCAGAACGGACGATTCAGACTTTGGAGGATCTACTAAGAGCCTGTGTACTGGAGGAAGCTGGAAGCTGGGATTCTTTCTTGCCATTGATTGAATTCACATACAACAATAGTTTCCATTCAAGCATAGGAATGACACCTTACTAAGCACTATACGGAAGGAAGTGTAGGACTCCGATGTGCTGGTTTGAGACCGGAGAGCAATTACAGTTAGGACCGGAGGTGGTGCAACAAACTACAGACAAGATCAAAGTAATTCAAGAAAAGATGAGAACCGCACAAAGTAGGCAGAAGAGTTATCATGACAAAAGGAGGACTCCGTTGGAGTTTAAGGAAGGTGATCATGTATTCATGCGGGTAGTGCCTACTACCGGCATTGGCAGAGTGCTCAAAACCAGAAAACTAACCCCTAGATTTATAGGACCCTATCAAATCCAAAAACGTGTAGGATCGGTAGCTTACTAGATAGCCTTACCCCCTATGTTTTCCAACCTACACAATGTTTTTCACGTATCTCAGCTAAGAAAGTATATTAGTGACCCAACCCATATTGTTGAGCCTGACTCGATACAACTCAGGGATAATCTTACGTATGAAACATTACCCCTGCAGATCGATGGTCGTAGTATTAAGACGTTACGAGGAAAAGAAATTCCGTTGGTCAAAGTAATTTGGAGCCAAGATCATGGGGAAGATGCTACCTGGGAACGCGAAAGTAGCATGAGGGAATCGTACCCTCACTTGTTTGAATCAGGTGCGTATTTCTCGGGGACGAGAAATCTCTAAGTTGGGGAGGATTGTGAGACCCACAATTTTACCCAAATTATTTGTGATTTTATAATTGAAATTAGGAAATTATGCTTGATTTTGATGTCTGGATTTAATATATATAAAGAAATATATGCATATCTATATATATACGTGACATATATATTATGTACCAGTATTTTCCCTAGCCTATTTAAATGAAATATTTTAAGGTAAAGTATTTGATTTAAATGATTTTAAAAGATGAAATGATTTTGATGGATTAGAGTACCCTATCTTTAGAAATTCATATCTTTTCAACCGTACGTCGAAAAATTACAAATGATATGTCAAAACGATCGTATCGAAATATAGATTATGAAAATGTAAAGCTTTGATTTTTATTATTGAGTTTTCGAAATTTTATCACTGCTACAGTAGTGAACGAATTTTTGAGTTTTAAGAATCAATGTATGGTTTTAATGCATTAAATAATCTTTTGACTCAAGTATATTTTATTTTGAAAATGAAAATACATCTCTGAAATTGTATAATGTACTATTATTCAAATTAAGTGTATTTTCGTATTTTTATTATTTTTAAATTATTTAAAAACTTAGAAAGTGTATTTTTGAAGGAAATGATCTTAGGACTTCAAAAATTCATAAATTTCAAACCGTAAGTCCAAAAATTATAAACTTTATATGAAAACGATCGTAATAAAATTTAGTATCTTAATATGTAAAAATAAAATTTTTATTTTAATATTTACGAAAATTTTTGTACAGTAGGCAGAAAAATCAAATTTTGATAGTTAATATGATTGGGTAATTATGTAGGCACCTCCACAATGAACCAATGAAAAATTTTCTCTCCTATTTTAATATATATGCACCGTCCAAAATAAGGTGGAAAGAGGTGAGGAATAGTTCTGAAGTTTTTGAGAATAAACCACGAATTAAAATGCTTTAGGAATCAACAAAATCCCATTTAATACTAGTTTATGTTCCAAGTAGTGTTTGAAAATTTTTGACTAAGACTTGATGAAGGGGGGCCGAATATTGCTCTGAAAAATGGAGGGGAAATGCATCCTCAACACCTATAAATAGATAGCCTTAGTTCCCACATTTTTCACACACAAAACTTTGATAGTTTTACAAGAGAAAAAAAATAAAATTCTAAGAGAATAGAGAGAGAGAGGGACGAGTAAGCTAAGGAAGGAAGAGTTGCTTGTTGCTTGAAGTTTTCTAAAAAGCTTAAGGAGTAGAGGTAACCCAAAATCACTTATTTATTTAAGCTATTTTTAAGTTGTTTTGTTTATATTTTTGTTTAAACCTTCTCAATTTCTTCTATAGTCAAGTTCTAAATTTTTATTTTCATTTTCAAGTTATTTTTGAATAAGTGATATTGTTCTTGAGTCATATGAATTAAGAATGAGAAAAGGGACACAAAAAGGGTGTTTAAAGGGATTTATCTCCCCTTTTCTTTAATTCTTAAGATGGCTAAATGTTTTGATGTGTTTGATTTATTTATTTTCTGGGTTTATTTTAATCCTTAGAACATAAGAATTGTAGAGAATTCTGTATGAGCAAATAAGTTTTTATTCATTGTCTTTTTAATTGTTTTATTTCTTTATAATAAGGAATAAGAATCAATAAGTAAATAACAATGGAAAAAAAATTAATTTCTGGTATATGTATGTATATATAGGCCGTGTCACATAATAAGAAATTGATGGTTGATTTGTGTAATTTTGATATATGGATTGTATTGTTGTTTAATAAAATAAAAAGGGAATAGAAATAAATAAAAGAATTAAAAAGGATTTTTATTTTATTTTCTTTTATTCTGGACGTGTAATATATATATATATATATAATTATATTGTATGGTAATTGTTGTTATTTCATGTGTATTTGAGTTATAGTTAAGAATGAAAACAAATAGGTATTTCAGAAGCTATAGTGGCATAAGGCAAGGAGATCCTATTTCTCCTATGCTCTTTGTTATAGCTATGGAAGGGCTTTCAAGAAGGCTATTGGCTGCAACTAAGGAGAATGGGTTCAGATTTCACCCTTTGTGCAAAGAGTTGAATCTTGTGAATCTCATTTTTGAAGATGATCTAATGACCTTTTGTAAGGGTCATCCTAAAAGTGTCAGAATCATTTTGCAGGCTCTACACGAGTTTTCTCATAACTTAGGAATGTATGCTAATCAGGACAAGTCTCAAGTTTATCTTGCAGGGGTGAAGGATGTGATTAGAAGTGAGATTGTGGGTAGTACTGGGTTCAAAGAGGGCTCATTTCCTTTCAGGTACTTGGGGTTTCCAATATCAGCAAAGAAATGGTCCATAGCTACTTGCAAAGTTCTTATTGATAAGGTTGCTGCTAGGTTGAATAGCTGGAAGTCTAGGAATTTATCCTATCAGGCAAGGTGTGTCCTTATCAATGCTGTGTTGCTTACATTACATGTTTACTGGGCTACTGCTTTTATAATTCCTAAAGCAGTTTTGAAGGGTGTTGAGAAGTTGTGTAGGAAGTTTTTATGGGGGGATAAAACTACTGGAAATGTTGCTTGGTCAAATGTGTGCAAGGAGAAGAAGTTTGGTGGGCTTGGCTTTAAGAACTCTATCTTATGGAATCAAGCAGCTATTGGAAAACAGGTATGGCAATTATCTAAGAAGGAAGATATTCTGTGGGTTAAATGGATCAATCAGATTTATTTAAAGGATGAGATTATTTGGGAAGCTCAGCCAAGACAGGACCAGGGCTGGCACTTTAAACAGATCCTTAAAGTCAGAGATAGGTTGGCTCCTGGTGTTTCTAATGGGGTGTGGCTTAATCAAGACTATTCGATTGCTTCAGGGTACAGATTTCTATGTGGGCATCATGAAAAATTCAAGTATCACAAAATAGTTTGGAACTCTGTTTCAGTTCCTAAACATTCTTTTATTATGTGGTTAATGGTATTGGGGAGACTTAACACTCGGGACAGATTGGGGAAGTTTCTAAACCTAACTTCAATAATCTGTCCTTTGTGTGGGAATCAACCAGAATCACATGAACATTTGTTCTTCAAGTGTGATTGGAGCAAGGAGCTGCTCACTCTACTTGCTAATTGGATGTGCATGCAGATTGGAAGCTATGACATTAATGCAAGGATGAAATGGCTTCAATATGGTACGAAGGAGAGAACTTACCAGAGGATCATGAGTGCTTTCTTGGCAGCGGTTGTATACGAGATTTGGACTGAGCGGTGTCGCCGGATTTTCCAAGATCAGAGACAATCCCCAGTAGCTCGATGGAGGGTGCTTGGTCATGAGGTGGCTTCTAGAGTTTTCAGTAGAATTAGAGACTTTACAGGTTGTAGACATGTTTTGATGGTTCATAGATTGGCCAGCCTTGGTTAGTTGGTTTGATTTTTTTCTTGGTTTAGTTTTTGGTTCGGTTTAGTTTTTTTACCAATGAACCCTTCCTAGAAGGTGGCATTGGTTTTTTTGTTAGTTCAGTGTAAAAGGTGCAAGTTGGTATTAATAATATTTTTATTTACCAAAAAAAAAATGAAATGAAAATGATTTAAAGGAACTAAAAATGATTTTGGAAAATAAAATAATTTTCTGGAAAATTTTAATGCAAATGAAGTGTATGAAATTATATGTTATGGAAATTTTTATGTAATTGTTATTGTTTGTTTGTATTTGATTTTCTTTTGTTAGGATTTAAGTTTAATAAGAACAATGAATTAGGATAATAAGCAAAAAAAATAAATTTTCTGGAAAAAAAATAAAAAGAATAGACCGTGAGGTCTATTGCATTATTTTAAATTTTTTTTTTTTGTAATTTGTTTGATTGTTTGATGTATAGTTAAATTATAGTTAATTGTTTACAAGAAAAAGGAACAAATGGTAGTTGTTATAAACCTATAAGAACATGCATTTGTGATTAATTATATGAGTACGTGGTTGATATATTGGTATATGTTAGTTGCTGGAAAAAAATGAATTTTTTTTAGAAATCTATTTTATATTTTGTTAATAATTAAATCTATGATATTGTTTTCTTTTAGTATACCAAATGATGTAATTATATTATATAGATGCTTTAGGAATTAAAAAATTATTTTTCTAAGTTGTCTATATGCTAGTCGAATTTTAGAGAAAAAGAAATTAAATTTATTGAATTTTTCTAATTGATTTGATGATTGCTTTAGTATGTTTATGGAATATAATATATGTTTATACGGAAAAGATTAATCTTGAAAGTTTTATTTTAATTCTGGAAATTTGATCTTTATTCTGAAAAATTTATTTATTTAAGACCCCAAGTAATTATTTTTGAAGAGTGTTAGTGATACTTTGTTTGTATGTACAAATGTAATGTAGAAACAAATAGAAAATAAGTGTTTTTGATTAATTACTTTGATTGTATAAAAAAAAATTAAGTTGCTGTCCAGAATTTTTAAATAGTGAAAAGTAATATTTTTATTTGAAATATTGGTATTTTTAAAGTTTGTAGCATAAGTAGGAATTGTGTATAATTGTATATAATTGCTTTGGAGTGTTTACTTGAACTTCTTGAGTTGATGCAACTTTTTCTGTGGCTGTATAGCAGATGCAACTATTTTATTTTGTTTGAATTTAGTCATTTTATTATAGTAGAAGTTGTAATAAGAATTTAGGAAAAATCGGCATATGTTTTCGATGTTCTGTTTAAGAGAAATTGAATTTTTAAGTTTGTATATGTATGCTGTCCAAAAATGAGGAATGTGTAGTATTTATGTTATGACTTGTTCTTGAATGATTAGATATGTAGATTTCATGTTAAACTTGAAGTACAAGTGCAAAGGATTAGAAAATGAATTTTAAAAAGTAATTTTAGAATATTTGTAAGTAAGGTTGAATGTGTGTTTGAATGAAATATTATTTGTACTTGTATAAAATGATTGAAGGTTGTTCTTGAAAAAGAAATATTGATTTGATATTTAATTTTAAAGCTTAGTTAGTTTTTGTTTTAAAAATGATTTATTTTCTAAGTATTTACATGTTTTCAAAACTTCAAAGGCTTTGAGAAAGTAAAGTTTTCAAATGTTATATTGATTTATTTCTTTCAAGATAGTATGAATATTTATAAGAGTTATTTTGTAAAAATAATTGGTGTAAAAGGTTTGCAATTGGGAACGAATAGCGAGACCGGAAATCAAGCTCACGTTAGTTCTTCACATCAAGATGAGAGAGTAGCAACCTTTAGACACAATGGCACCATGGTAATCGTTAGAACGATTTCGACCATCTCAAAAGTCGGAATCCGGGTTACAAGTCAATATACGAGACGACGATTGAGTGTAGAATGTGTTTAGTCGTCCTTCGTTGAGACAGTGACTCTATTTTACTATTTGATTTATTGTGGTTATATTATATTATGCTTGCATGAGTATATAAGAAATGTTGTTAAATGATTTGGAGAATGTTGATGGTTATGTTGTAAATATTCTGAAAGAAATGTATGATTTAGAAATGTTGGAATTGATGAGAAATGATAGTTATGGGAATGTGAATGAACCCTTGGAGCAAGTTGTAATGCGTTTGAAAGAAATACGAAATGATTATGTTTGGATAATATGCGAGAATGATGTTTATGTACAGTGATGGTGCATCGTGGCACAATAACATTGAAATTATTTCCCTTTGAGTGACTAATCACGTGAATGAGTACGCCGTGATTACGTCTTGTGGATCCCACTGTACGATGATGATGTTTTGCTGTGGTCCCTTAGAGGTCGAGGCCCGTTAGAAGCGCGGCTTAGAATGGGTCGACCAAACTTAGGATTAATAAAAGACTTTAAAAGATTAAAATGACTTAAAAGACTTTAGGACCCAATCCTTTCTAACTACGTTGAGAGTGAAGTAGTGGAGAGGAAAGATACCGTATACTTGGAGGTCGGGCATTCCTCCAAGTGGTGATTGCGATAGGGGAGGGCAATGATGGTGATTCGTCAAGAAGCCTAAGAGCACTACCCTAGGTGGAACGATGCTACAGTGATCAAGGGCACCTGCTGGTCGTTGGTCGTGGCGAGGACTACAACGCGAACTAGGGATAGAGCTGTCGCCCCCTTGAGCAAATCATGGATGGTGTAGAGGGAATCCGAATGAGACTAGAAGCCATCGATTATTTTTGATAAACTTATGAATTGATAATTGATTTTATTTTTGTTGGCCAACTGGCGTGGTTTCAGCTGGTACGTACCCTTTGGCTTCGATGTCAGCATGGTTAGGACTCCTGTGCATCCCATCTGTTTCCAAACTAGGACGAGGTTGGATATTAAATGAGGAGATGTAGCGTGTGTGCTAATTTACCTTTAACCAATAGTTTCCATCCCTAATGTTTCAATGATGATAGACTTATGGAAGTTGTAGATGGAATTCTTGAAGTATGATAAAGATAAAGACTCAATGATAATAATGATGTGATAATGATATTATGTTTGTGTTAGTTCTAATGTGACCCCTGGATTAAGCCCATGCCGTCGACGCTTTGCCCGTCTGGTAGCTAACTCTCTATATTCTTTTGTATGTTCTTGTCTCTGTTCATGATAAATATATTAGATGACGGATCGAATAGTTCAAGTGGAAATGTCTCCTTTGGTGGGGGTACATTGGCTTAGAACCGCACACGGATGGATCTGGGAGGGACCAACAAGACTCACCATTACTGATCGAGATCACACACTAAGAGGAGTAGCCACCGATCGTGAGGAAGTGCGATATCGTCTTAGGGATCTTATGCCAGATGGACCTCGAGCATTCCATGATGTCCCGCCCGTTGATCAGAACAGCGAGGAGGAAGAGGACCCAGAGGAGGAAGAGGACCCAGAGGAGGAAGAGGATCCAGAGGAGGAAGAAGACCCAGAGGAAGACCCGGACGAGGATGTGCACGAGGACGATTAGTTTATTCCTTAGTGATATTGATCTTTGTTTGTTTGGTAGTCTTGGATAACGGACCCTTTGTTTATCACTATGTTACCCGAGTGGATGTTTTATCTATTTTGTTATTTGGTATTTCGGATATTGGCTGTTAAGCCTAAACAATTTTTGTAACGTTGATTTTGGAATTAATCTAAGGATAATTTTATTCCGCATTTTTAAATATTGAGTTTTGGAATGGAATGGATAAGTGGCACTTCACTTTGGTAAATAGAATAAAGTTTGAAAGACTGAGGAAAACCTTTTTATGAACCAAGTTATTAATAGGAGTTAGAAACTAAGTTAATTATGTAACCTTTTCAAAAACTAAGTCAAGATAAGTAAACCTTTTTGAAAACCAAGTTGAAAAATATTTTGGAAACTAAGTTGATATGTAAACTTACTTTTAAATGGTATCATGTAAATGTTTTATAAAAAAAAATATGGCGCAAATTTTTAGTGAAAATTCTATTTCCAAATTGGGGTGTTACACACTGCAGACTAGAATAGTACTGTCGCCCCCTTGATCAAATTCGAAGCGGTGAGAGGGAACCTGAACGAGGCAGGCAGTCATATGGTTTTGGGCCCTTGCGGTATCGCGTAAAATATTAATTGTCATAGTGACCGGACTGTAAGGTTGTGGTCCTGACAACGATATTATATGCTGTTGGATTTTCTCTACTGTTCGACCTGCATGGGTTAAGGTTCCTGTACGTCCCGTTTGCTTCCGACTAGGTTTGGGTGGATTGGAGGAGATGTATGTGTGCTAACCAAACTCCTCGATGACTTTCTTTAATTCCCCTGTCATCGAAGGATGCACTTATAAGACTTAATAAGAATAGTGTATAAAGATTCAAGTAAATCATTGGTAAGTGAAACGAGAATTACGTAAGCACGTGGAATCAAAGAGAGCTTTCAGGCAAGGAGAAAGATTGGAACGATGACTAAAGAAGGAAATTTGGAATTGTGGTTTGAATTGTCAAGTGCGATAAAGGAAGAATGATAATGACAAATGTTGATGAGAATAAATGGTGACAACGGAGATAATAAAGGAGAATGACGAATTATGAATGTGTACTTAATGTGTTGATTATTTAATTGTTTACCTTAATATGTTTGTCTGCTGTAATTCCACACCGTCGGCTTTCCGCCCGGAAACGCTGACTCTCTCTGTCTTTGGTTTTATGCCCTATTGGTCCTGTGTCGACCAATTAGATGGAGGATCTGCAGATTAAGGAGGACTAGAGTGGAGGACCTTTCTAGTGGATTGTTCGTATGCAGACGAGTAGGAGCGTGAGGCGATGGAGGTGATTGCATCAGCTTTTATTGAGGATGGTTGTTCGCTCTCTTCGGTTCATACCGTATTGGTTGTGGTGTTGTATCGTAATCAGGTAGACTCTGATAACTTTGCTCGGATATCATGTAACCCTGTACCCCTAATAATGTACTTTAAATTTGACACATAAAGTGGTATTGATGGTTTACAACTATGATGAGTCGGATTCCAAAGCGTTATGTTGGTAACACCTCGAATTGGAACTTGACGTGTGATGTGGGACATGAAGGATTAAGTTGTTAAAGGAAATGTTTTTGGAATAAGAAATGTTTTATAAGATGACTTCATGCTCACGTCACTAATGAAAAAAAAATTTCCTGGATTTTTACTAAATCGGGGTGTTACAGTATCCCTATTGCTTTATTTTAAGTTTATTTCGTGTTGGTTGGACAAGTTCCTTTTGTTAAAAACTTATGTGGTTATGATGCTATGATAAACTTGTTTTGATGATATTTTGATGAATGAATGTGATGAATGAAATGATGAATTTTTGGTATGAAGGTATGGTGCGTTGTGAAATTGTAACCCTCTATTTTGAAGGGATTGAGTTACGAGTATGGTGATTACGAAATTGAATTACTTTCGAAAACGAAAGTCCTATTGTAATAAAGTTGGGCAACTTAATTGAAATAGTTATCATCATAAAAAATATACTCTCATTTTCTGAACTTTAATAAGGAATAAAAAGATTTTTTGAAGTTTGGAAATCGGGGTATTAAATAAGTAATATTTCATAATACCATCAAACAAAATGAATCAGAAAATAATAATTTCACTCATAAATTCATTTCCCTTTCTAGCATCATTTTTTTTATTTCTTTTCTAATATATTAATCAATTTTATCAATGTGTTTTTTTAAGGGAAAATAAAATAACATTAAACAACATCTCCCAAGGGAGAATTACATGAAAAGGCAGAGGGGACATCGTGCCTGACCTTATCTACAGAAGACTATAAAACAAACTGAGCACAATTGTTAACAATCTTTTGGCCTGTCCTAACAACATAGGAACATAGGCTTGAAACAAGAGACAACATATCATAAAAATAAATGCTTAAAGGTACTGAACTCTGGTGAAGTACAGGTCCAAGATGAAGCAAGGAATGAACAAAAAAGCTGACCAATAACGCATAAATACGCTGATGAGTTGTAGAGAGGTACTTGTCTCTATCATCAAGTTTCCTGTTATTTGAAAAGAGAGGAAAACCATCATATCTGGAAACTGGCACACCACACAAGAACTCCTCCAAAGAAAACACACAAATAACTGAAAGAAACACTTATTTATAAAACAAACTTGCACAAAAGACAAAACCTAAAAAAACTAGGACTAAGCCCACACCCAACCCAAGGGAAGGGGAGGGAGTTCAGATCTCCGTGGAGCTTCTCTCTGGATCTGGATCGGATGAAATTGGAACGGAGGAAACTAAGAGAAGAAGGAAAGAAGAAAGAGAAAAGAGAGAGAGAGACTTTCTTTTTTTTAATCAATGTGTTTGATGTTGATAAAAATGATTAACAAATTGTTTTTCAAAAATTTCACGCATTACAATTTTTTATCGTAACCAAATAAAGATAATACAATAACAATTATAATTACAAATTAATTGAATGAATAAAATAATATTAATTCTTAATTACATTTTAAAAAATATATGGAGATAAAAATAAATAAAAAATTCACTCATGACGCTGGAATGAGTTAATACATAAATATTCACAAAAGTATTAAAAAAATGTTTTATGAGTTGGTGATTATCCAAAAAGTATCGGATTAATATTTATTTATTTTTTTAAATATAATTTGATACTCCCTTCGTTTCATATATAATGTGTGTTTTAAGGTTATGTACGAGATTTAAGAAATGGTTAAATAATGAAAGAATTTGTTGTATTTTAACTATAATACCCATATAAAGATGAATACGTATTAATAACACATAAGATACGGATACCTAAGACAAATTGAACTACATGTATGCTTAATAGATTCACCCTATGTAAACTTGGCTCACTTGCACTCGAGAAAATTCCAATTATAGTGACCCTTGTTCTGCTTCAATGTCAGTGTTTCCGAAGCAAGAGAAAGACGGCGTCCCCGTCGTGGATATTGATATGGATATGGATGATGACGTGGTGGCGTCAGTGGCAACAAACGCTAGCACGTCTTCGGAGCTTCAGCACCAGATAACCCATGCATCTACTTCACCGCTCTCGGTCTCCAATAGCCAAAGCCTTGAATCTCGAAGTTTCTGGAAAGCTGGAGATTACGTGGTTGGCCCTTCTTCTAGGCCTGCTCCCTTTGAAGGTCTCGCGCATATACCACTCTAGCTGACTTTTCCTTTTCAAATATTTGTTTGTTTGTTGGATTTTTAAAATCTCATAATTTTCTTGCTTATTTTGCCCTACCCAATTGCAGGCCACTTGGAACATGCCCGTGTACACCCCAAGTTTCTGCATTCTAACGCAACTTCCCATAAGTGGGCTTTTGGAGGTGTGTTTTCTTTGGCTTACTTGCTGTTTGACTTATGAATATAATTCTAGGTTTGTGAAATAGGAATTGGTTTGATTTTGAAAACCTTGCTGCAATTTGGATCCATCTCAATTCGTAACCCATTAAGGATCCTGCTACTGAGAAGGTTTGCGCATAGTCGATGTTTGTTTGGTGAATCTTACGATTGGGATAGTTCCCATCTGTTTTGGAGAAGTTCCATAGTAAGACCATCTGGACTAGGAGTTTTATATACAAAATTTGATTTACAAATCAAATCAATTCCCATTTTTTACTGTTCCAAATGCATTAGAGCTCAAAATGTGGGCATTTATTTTTCATCAAATCAAATTCCAAACACAAGGTATCGTTTTTTTTCCCTTTCTTTCTTTTTCTTGTTATTCTTTCTGTTTTTGCCTGGTTTGAATGTAGGGGGTGTTTGGAAACATTTGAAAACCAGATAATCAGGTCCAATGGGTTTGGTTTGTAGCTGAATTTGTTTGGCTATCACTAGAATTTAAAGAGCTGTTTATATCTGAACTGAATTTGATCTTAAGAAAACCAACTCAAAGTTTGTTTTTTTCCTAATCCTTTTTTTTTTTTTGTGAGATCTGCTCTTGTTAAATTTTTATTGTAAATTTCTCTTACTTAGTTTGTATCTTAATATTGAAATCTAAACTTGGTTAGCAAATAAAAAAAAAAAAACTTCAAGGTTTTCAAAACTTGTTTAATAAATTTTAACCAAACTATGAATCTATACAACCAGATTATCTTAATCAGTTCTGAACCAGATTTAAGAGTTGCTAATTGAACCTTTTTGTTTCCCAAGATATGAATGGTTGCTTTCGTTTTATATAGTTTGAAATGAAGTGCCTTAGCTATATGATTCATGCTACTACTAGACGTCAGAACCACTCAGGAATTTGTTTGCTTGGCAAAGTTGAGCCAGATTAAGCTGTACAGCAGCTTATGTTCTCAGGATTCATGAATTGTTAACTCGGAAGCAGCAAACATTTGAAGATCCTCTTTTTGTGCATCCATGTTAATGGGCTTCTTCATGTATCATATTGATTTAAGCTTCAAATTGCTATGCTATGTGAGGTTGTTGCTATTTATTTCGATTGTCTTGAGTAATGAACATGATGGGCTTTTAAATTGCTTTTGAATAGGCAAGAAGAAAAATGTTTGGAATATTTGAGTGCTTCTTTTTAATGATGAATGAAGATTAAAGACTTTTTTCTTATGCTTTCTAACAACTATTGACAAACTTTTGATCTGCGATATATTACTCTTTCATTTTTGTGTGCCTTTTTTCTTGGCAGCAATTGCTGAGCTAGTGGATAATGCTGTTGATGAGGTATGATTTTAAGTCAAAATGAGATATTCTTTTCTAGGCAGCAGCGGCGGATCTTGACAAAAATTTTAGGGGGTGCAGATTAATTAAATTACTCATTAAATATCAATAAAATGCAAAAGAAAAAAATTATGCGCAAATAATATTAAAAAAAAACATAAAATTGTATCAAAGTTTTTTATGTTCAAGCCATTGCAGCTCTCGTTAGGTGTATTTAAAATTGAATATGTCATGAATGTATCAGGTTTAAGTATATGTGTGAAGGGTTTTTTTGATAAATTAATTTTTAAAGTAGCATTGGTTTGAATAAAAAGTCACAAAATTGGTCGTAGCTTAATGGTAAATGTTTTGGCCACAACAAGGAAAACTTAAAAATCTTTAAAGGCAGGACTCGAAACACAGACCTGCCATTGGAGATCAGAGATCATAAACACTAGGCTAGGAGAACAATTCATGCAAAGTAGTGCTATAAATATGCATTTAAGCAAATCTGAGGGGTGCTCCCACCTGCTCCCATTATCCTCCGCCACTGCTAGGCAGGGGGGATTGTAGTAGTGAATTATCATGACAACAATATGGTTAAATGTGCGTTGTTGCTTTTCAGTCCCTTTTCCTGTTGGCTTTATATCATTTCAGCACCCGTCTACCAACACAAGTTGGTTCACATGGCTGAATGGAAATGGTATCAGATGCATTCCCTATGTGCAAGTTTTTAATCTCCTTTCAACTAGTAGTCATCCCTTGGTGTCCAAGGGCTATTTGAGTAGTAGGCCTTCTTGCAGGGAGAAATAGGTATTCTTGTGGGTGGGTTTCTACCTGCCCCTTTGGGTTCCTTGTCTTAGACATGCCACTGGTGTCCTCACTGTCATAGGAGTCATTTATCCTTGCCTCTATTTTCCCAAAAAAACAAAAAAAAGCAAACTTTGAATTATGTAAGGAAATTTTTATGCTTTGAAAGGCTCGTAAATATGTGCTGTCAATTTAATTAACAACATTTCAGTTTTAGTTTCTCTGGTTGTCAAATGGAAAAATAACTCGCATACTGGCAACATACCTCAAATCATGGCCTTCCAATATGGTGGAACTTTTAAATTTGCTATTTGAAACTGGTTGTATCTATAGAGCATGATTAAGTTGCTAAATTACCTTTTCTACTTGTAGATCCAAAATGGTGCAACTTATGTAAAGGTTGATAAGGTTGATATCATGAAGGATAATTCACCAGCGTTATCTTTCCTAGGTATGCTATCTAGGCATGCATAATTTCTACTTTATAGTATATTTTGTAGGCTTCATTTGTTAATTACTTGCAACAAGGGCTAATTGGAGCACATGTTTCTTATGTAGACGATGGTGGCGGAATGGGTCCTGAATCAATACGGAAATGCATGAGCTTGGGTTATTCCTCAAAGAAGTCAAAAACAACAATTGGACAATGTAACTGAATTTATTTTTTTGTTTTGTTTTCTGGATGCATATATGTGTTTTGCTTCAAAGTTTTAAAGATACTGGTTTTTGGTGGATCAACTAGTTATATAGTTAGTTACATACTTACATCCCTACATCGGTTATATAGTTTTTTCCTATTTCCTTGTATGTATGTAGGCTTGTAACCACTAACCAGTCACCTGGATGTCAGGGCAATTGAGTTTTCCTTCCTTGTTTTAGGACTAGAATATAAAAGTGTCTATGTAGTGCTTTCGTAAAGCTTCTATCCCTCTTTTTTAATCATTTTTGCATGTTCCTCCAAGATATATGGAGAGTGGGCTAAGTAAGCAACAATATAAGAGGGCTTGACACCACATTTTTGACCCAAAACGTTAAGACATTCAGTCTATGGGTCTTTCCACTTATATGTTGTTAGATAATGAGAGAGAGAGAGAGAAAAAGAGAGAGAGAGAGAGAGAGAATGAAATGAATTCTGTTATTATTTGTTAGTTAGAAAAGTGAGTACCCCTATCTATTTATAGTAGGCGTCTCAATTAACTTAAGTTACATGACAGCTGTCAACACATAGTGTTACAGCTGTGAATTCTAAACTATACAATACTGAAAAGTACATAATACTGAAACTATAGAAACTATACAGTATCTAACATTCCCCCTTATAAACTAAGCTATCCTATTAGATATTCTCTAATAGTCCCTCTTGAAGTCTTAGCCAGGAGAATCTGTGTAGGCTGGGCTGATGCCATGTGCTGTTGCAACATCTTGTGTTGAATCTGATCTTAGTGGAAACAGAGGAAAAGAACCAAGAACAGACTTGTTTTGATGAACAGTAACTAACACCTGAGACATATCTGTGACATTCAGTTTTTCCTTAAGAAGGCTGAATCTTGTATTAGAGAGAGCTTTTGTAAGAATGTCTGCAACCTGCTGCTCTCCAGGAATATGTGCAACAATTAACCTCTTGCTAAGAACCTTTTCTCTAACCCAAAACAAGTCCAGCTCAATATGTTTAGTTCTAGAGTGAAGAACAGGGTTTTTGGTAAGCATAACTGTACTAAGATTGTCACAATATATGACAGGTGTGTTAGTGTTAAAATTGAGTTCACTCAATAAGCTTTGAATCCACATTAATTCAGTAGCAGTATTGGCTAAGCTCCTGTATTCAACTTCAGCTGTAGAACGAGAAACCCATTCTTGCTTCTTAGACCACCAAGACACTAGATTAGAACCCAAATATATGCATGAGCCAGAAGCAGACTTCCTGTCATCTGGGTCGGATGCCCAATCTGCATCACAGTATGCAAATAAAGGCAAGGGTCCAAGTTTAGAAGTAGGTTTCAGCAACAATCCCTGATCAATAGTGCCACTGAGATATCTAAGAATCCTCTTTAGGGCTTTCCAATGCTCTTCTAAGGGTTGAGATAGAAATTGACAAAATCTGTTAACACTATAACAGATTTCAGGTCTTGTTGTAGTCACATACTGCAGGGCACCAGCCAAGGATCTGTACACAGTGGGATCAGCCATGTAGTTACAGCCTTGTTTAGTCAATTTCTGGCCACCCACCATAGGTGTAGGTTGACTCTTCATATCAGTTAAGTCAGCTCTCTCAAGAAGATCCTTAATGTACTTAGATTGAGTAAGAAGATCACCAGTAGGGAGCCTTTTGATTTCAATCCCAAGAAAATAATCGAGAGCACCAAGGTCTTTAAGGGCAAAAGCTAAGTTCAGTCTGCCAATCAGATCTTTAATCAAGGAAGGAGAAGTACCCATGATGATAATATCATCAACATAACACAAAACAAAGAGTCTATGAGAGGAAGTGTCGTGAATAAAGAGAGAATGATCACATCTACACTTTCGAAACCCAAGAGACAAGAGTGTGCCAGCTAGCTTCTCAAACCAAGCCCTAGGTGCCTGTTTTAAACCATACAGTGCTTTATTAAGCTTGCAGACCTGAGAATTATCTCCAGAATGAAACCCTTCTGGTTGTTGCATGTTCACTTCTTCTTCAAGATCACCATTAAGAAAAGCATTATTCACATCAATCTGCTGTATGTCCCACCCATGAGTAAGTGCAAGAGTAAGAACAACCCTGACTGTGACAGGTTTAACCACTGGTGAGAAGGTTTCACTGTAATCACGTCCATATCTCTGATGAAAACCCTTTGCCACCACACGAGCCTTAAACTTGTTGAGTGTGCCATCAGGATTTTCTTTGACTTTAAAAATCCACTTGTATCCTATAGCCTTCTTTCCTTTTGGCAGAGTAACCAAAGTCCAGGTCTTATTTCTGATTAAGGCTTGATACTCCTCCTCCATAGCACGTTTCCAGTGAGGAATAGTAAGTGCAACCTTTGCTGAAACAAGTTCAGCATAGATACTCTTTGATGCTGCAGATTTAGAATGAGCAGTATAGACTCTTGGAATTCCTGAATTAGTACCAGACTTTGACCTTGTGACCATAGGGTGTGTATTAATAGGAACAGACACAGAACTATTTGAAGAAGAAGGTTCAGAACTAAGAGAAATAGTAGGAGAAGCTGTAGAAGGTAAAGAAGAGGAGGAGGTAGGGATGGGAGATATATGTGTGCTTTGTAAAGTAGAAGAATTATCTTGTGAACCAGAGGAGGGAGATAGTGTAGGACTAGATGAAGACATAACAGTATCAGATATAGATGGACTTAGGACAGTAAGATGAGTAGGAACAGTAGTGGATGAAATAGAAGGAGTGGTTGCTGAAGTAGCAGCAGGAAGAGAATTTCTTCAAACACAACATCCTTTGAAATATACATTCTACCATTTGAAGCAAGACACTTATATCCTCTATGACTAGGTGAGTAACCTAAGAACGTACACTTGGTAGATCTAGGTTGTAGTTTATTGTGATTATAAGGTCTAAGGCAAGGATAACAGGTACAGCCAAAAACTCTAAGAAAACCATAATCAGGTTCAGAATTAAAGAGAGCAGTATATGGAACTTTCCCTTCAATAGATGAACTAGGCAGCCTGTTAATAAGGTATACAACACTTATGAATGCATGATCCCAATAGGATGTGGGTAAGGAAGCATGAGCAAGCATTGTAAGTCCCATTTCTACTATATGCCTATGTTTTCGCTCAATGACACCATTTTGATGATGTGTGTGTGGGCAGATAACCCTATGTAAAATACCTTGAGACTCAAGGAATTTTGTAAAAGGTCTAAACTCACCCCCCAATCTGTTTGAACAAACTTAATAGTAAGTGAGAATTGAGTTCTCACATACTGTAGAAAATGAGAAAATGTCTGAATGGCTTCAGATTTTTGTTTTAACAAAAACAGCCAAGTAAATCTAGTACAAGAGTCAACAATAGACAAGTAGTATTTAAATCCTGTAGAAGAAGAAACAGGAGCAGGACCCCACAAATCAATGTAAACCAAATCAAAGGCAGATTTATACACAGTAGGGGAAGGGGTAGAAGGTAGTCTATGAGATTTTGCTAATGCACAGGCATTACAAAATTCAGAAATTTTATTTATAGTAGAAGAGATATTACAATGCTTTAATACTGAATTTACAATGCTTTCACTAGGATGTCCAAGTCTATTATGCCACATAGAGAAAGTATTATTAGAGGCATGAACAGCATTTACACTACAAGAATTAGAAAAATGACTACTAGATGCACCAGTACAAGAACCACTAGATACACTTTTATTCAAAGACTTAGAACCAGTAGAATCAGAGAACTGCTGAGGTACGGCTGAGGCTGAATAGCATCATGAAACCTATAGAGACCATCAGCACCAACAGATCCTTCAAGAAGAATAGAATTGTTGTCCTGTGATTTCACACAACAAGAATCAGGATGAAATTCAAAATATACTGAATTGTCTTTGGCTATTAGAGTAGTTTATATTATGTAACTTAAGGCATTAAGGCTTAGTGTTAGTTATTA
Organism: Crotalaria pallida; assembly: GCA_037953625.1. Classification (NCBI taxonomy): domain Eukaryota; kingdom Viridiplantae; phylum Streptophyta; class Magnoliopsida; order Fabales; family Fabaceae; genus Crotalaria; species Crotalaria pallida. Next base: position 57,508,035 of record CM075655.1, on the reverse strand, counting down.
GTTGACAGCTGTAATGACAGCTGTCATAGCTAGGCTTAGCTCATCAGCTTCTATAAATAGAAGCTGATCACATTATTGTAACTAACTTTTCATTTCAATACAATTCTGTTTTCAGTTACTCTCTCTCTCTCTTCTCTCTTTCTCATTAGATTTTAACATGGTATCCAGAGCTTCTCTTTCTAAATTCGATCAACCTTCTTCTCTCTCATGCGAAATGGATTCTTCTCTACAACTCTGATTCTCTGCTTCCGCCTCAATCTTCTTCTTCCTTCTCTGATCGCTCGTTCAATTCAAGCAGTGCGATTTGCGATTTGCGATTCTCTGTGCTTTGTGAAATCGTGATTTCTCTTCAGCTCAGCATCTTCGATTCAGATCGCTGCTATGGTTTGTTGAAGGTCTGACCTTAGATTGTGAAGTTTTCTCTTGCGTTTTGAGCTTGCTTCATTTGCGCGCCAAAACCAGCTTCTTCTTCTCCAATTCGCGATTTCGATCTCCTCTTCTCACATAGCTGAGTATTTCTGTTCATTTTGTTGCAATCATGGCTTCAATTCATGAATCTCCACCTAATTCTCCTATTCCTGTAACTACTGTGTTTACTCCTGTGACTTTTTCACATTCTATTTCCACAAAATTGACTGACAAGAACTTCCTCTTATGGAAGCAACAAGTTGAAGCAGTGATATTATCTCATAGACTTCAACGATTTGTAGTCAATCCTAAAATTCCTTCAAAGTACTTAACTGTTGAAGATCGTGAGTTTGATAGAGTCAATCCGCACTATCTCAATTGGGAGGAACAAGATCAACACCTAGCTTCATGGTTGTTGCAATCTCTCTCTGAGCAAGTGCAGTCCAGAGTGCTAGGTTGTGTTCATGCCTATCAGATTTGGGATGAACTCAACTCCTATTTTCACACTCTTATCAAGGCAATAGGTCAGATGCTTCAATCTGAACTTAGATCTTCAAAGAAAGGAAATCAAACCATTTCAGAGTTTGTTTCCAGAATCAAGGCAATTTCATTCTCTCTAGCTGCTGTTGGTGAAGTTGTTACTGAAAAAGAGCAAGTTAGGTTTATTCTAGATGGCTTACCATCTGAATATGAGGCGTTTGTCACCTCTATTCTTCTTAGAGATGAACCAGTGAGTGTAGGTGCTCTTGAAGCGTTTCTGGTTCAACAAGAGTCATATCTTGAAAAGATGCATCCTATAGCAAATGATGCATTCTCTGTGAATCTGACTCAAGCACAGAAATCAGATCCTCAAGCAAATGTTGCTCATGTCTCTCTACCTCGTCAATCTCAAGGCATTCAACATTTTTCTCAACCTATGCCTCAACCTTCTCTCACTCAGTCAGTTAATCAAGCTTCACAACCTCAGCTGTATTATCCTACTCAGCAACAGAATCAGACTTTTGTTCAGCCTGTGCAACCTTATTTCTCTTTGCCTCAATATCCTGCACCTTTCTACATGCCTTATCAGCCCTATCCTATGCATGCTGCACCTCAGTTTCCACAAAGACCTTCTCAGTCTATCCTTGGGCCTGGTCCAACTGCTTGGACTCCTCAATCTAATTTTCCTACTATGAGGCCATCACCTCAGGCTATGCTGGTTGAGCCTCAGACTTATAACTCTCAGATGTGGTATCCAGACTCAGGGGCTACTCACCATCTCACTGCTGATCATCACAACATAGGTAATGCAACCACTCTCACTGGTCAGGATCAGATTTTAATGGGCAATGGTTCAGGTGTTCCTATAACAGGCATTGGTACCAGTAGTTTTTCCTCTCCCTTTTGTCCAAATAGAATTCTAAAACTCAAACACTTATTACTTGTTCCTTCTATCACTAAAAATCTAGTTAGTGTTAGTAAGTTTGCTCAAGATAATAATGTCTATTTTGAGTTTCATTCTAACTCATGTTTTGTCAAATCCCAGGACAACAATTCTATCCTTCTTAAAGGTTCTATCAATGCAGAGGGACTCTATGTTTTTCATGATTTCCTTCAGTCAAAGTCAGAGTCTGACTCTCACTTGTTCATTGGACAAGATGTCAAGGCTTCTCTATCATCCTTTTCTACAGATTGTAATAAGAACTCTAGTTCCTTAGGTTCTTCTCATTGTAAAAACTCATTACCTACTGTTTTTGCTTCTAGTTTTGCTAATAATGTTCAACATTCTGTGAAGTCTGTACCTAGTACTTACTCTTTATGGCATAGTAGATTGGGTCACCCTCATGAAGGGGTTGTAAAGGCAGTCCTGAGTTCTTGTAATATTCACTGCAAAATGAATAAAAATGATTCAATTTTTTGTACTGCTTGTGCTACTGCCAAATCTCATAAACTTCCTAGCACTACCTCTCTCACTGTGTATGCTCATCCTTTTGATCTGGTTTTTATTGACTTGTGGGGTCGTGCTCCAGTGCTCTCATCCACTGGATTCAGGTACTACATGTCTATAGTGGATGCTTGCACCAGATTTACTTGGTTATTTTTGTTGAAACAAAAATCTGATGCTCTTCAAACTTTTAAACATTTTCATTCCTATGTTCATACTCAGTTTTCTCTACCAATTAAGGCTGTGCAAACTGACTGGGGAGGTGAGTTTAGACCTTTCACCACCCTTCTCACCACTTTAGGCATTTCTCATAGAGTCATTTGCCCACATACTCATCATCAAAATGGTGTTATAGAGCGTAAGCACAGACATATTGTTGAGATGGGTCTCACTATGTTAGCCCATGCTTCTCTTCCCACTAGCTATTGGGATCATGCTTTTATAAGTGCTGTCTATCTTATAAATAGACTTCCTAGCACTTCTATTCATGGTAAAATTCCCTATACTGAGTTGTTCAAATCTGTTCCTGACTATAATCTTAAGGTTTTTGGTTGTTCATGCTATCCTTGTCTTAGACCATATACTAAGAACAAACTTGAACCTAGATCTACTCAGTGTACTTTTCTAGGCTATTCTCCCAGTCATAAGGGTTACAAATGTCTGTCTTCCACAGGTAGAATATATGTTTCTAGAGATGTCATTTTTGATGAACACTCCTTTCCTTTTGGGGATGTTACGTCTAATATCTCCTCTACTTCTTCATCTCCTCTATCTCCTCCTACCTCTCTAACTGTTCTTCAACCAATTCCTGATCAAATTCCCTCTCCAATTTCCGACACACACACAACTCCTTCTACCTCTCTTCCTTCAACTGCTTCTCCTACTATTTCTCTTTCTTCTTCACCTTCCTCTTCTTCTTCTCCTTCAGTTCAGCAACCCTTAAACACACATCCTATGATTACAAGGTCTAAGTCAACTGTTAGGAATAAGTCTGGTACTAATGCTCCTGTTCCTAGTGTTCATATTGCAGCAAACACTGAACCTAAATCTGCTAAGATTGCTCTGACTATTCCTTGCTGGAAAGCTGCTATGGATGCTGAATATGAGGCTTTGATGAGGAATAAAACATGGACTCTTGTTCCTTTGCCTCCTGACAGGGAAGCTATTGATTATAGGTGGATTTTCAAGGTTAAGGAAAATCCTGATGGCAGTCTTAACAAGAACAAGGCTAGAGATGTAGCTAAAGGTTATAGTCAGAAAAGGGCTTTGACTACAATGAGACTTTCAGCCCTGTTGTCAAACCAGTATCTGTGAGGGTTGTTCTGACTTTAGCTCTCACTCATTCTTGGCATATTCAGCAGATAGATGTAAATAATGCTTTTCTCAATGGTGTTTTAGAGGAAGTGGTGTATATGAAACAACCAGAGGGTTATCATCAAGGTGGAAAGAATATTGTTTGCAAGTTAAACAAAGCAATTTATGGGCTGAAACAGGCTCCTAGGGCCTGGTTTGAAAAACTTGCATCTACTCTAGTTTCTCTTGGTTTCAGAAAATGTAGATGTGATCATTCACTCTTCATTCATTCTTCCACCACTTACAAACTCTTTGTCCTATGCTATGTTGATGATATAATCATCACAGGTTCCTCCTCTGACATGGTTCAACAACTCATTTCCAAGTTGAATTTGGCATTTGCTTTGAAGGATTTGGGTGACTTAGACTATTTTCTGGGCATTGAAATAAAACATCTTCCCTCAGGTTCTCTCTTATTGACTCAATCCAAGTACATCAGGGATTTGCTTAGTAGAGCTGATATGGATGAGCTTAAAGGTCAACCCACTCCTATGGTTTCTGGTCTCAAACTTACCAAACAGGTCAACAACTATGTCAAGGATCCTACACTGTATAGGTCTCTTACTGGTGCATTACAGTATGTGACAACTACAAGACCAGAAATTTCCTATAGTGTGAGTAAACTTTGTCAGTTTCTTTCACAACCTCTGGAGGAACATTGGAAAGCTTTAAAAAGAGTGCTTCGGTACTTAAAAGGTACTATAGACCATGGTCTTCTTCTCAGACCTGCTCCCTCTACTGGACCTCTAGGACTTTATGCTTATTGTGATGCTGATTGGGCTTCAGACCCAGATGACAGGAAGTCTACTTCTGGTTCTTGTGTCTATGTTGGGCCTAACCTAGTGTCTTGGTGGTCAAAGAAGCAAGAGTGGGTAGCTCGTTCGAGTGCAGAGGCTGAATATCGAAGTTTGGCTAACACAACAGGGGAAATGTTGTGGATTCAAAGTCTTCTTGCTGAACTTGGTTTCAGATCTACTAAACCTGTTATCTACTGTGATAATCTTAGTACAGTGATGCTGTCTAAGAATCCTGTTCTACACTCTCGCACCAAACACATTGAACTCGATTTGTTTTGGGTTAGAGAAAAGGTTATTGCCAACAAATTGGTGGTTGAACATGTTCCTGGTGATCATCAAGTGGCTGATGTTCTCACCAAACCTTTATCTAGCCTCAGATTTACTTTACTAAGAGACAAACTCAATGTCACAGATGCCTTTCAAGCTGCTCACAGAAATGTTCCTATACTGCTCACAGGAGGCTGATATTAAAGGGGGAGTATTAGAGTAGTTTATATTATGTAACTTAAGGCATTAAGGCTTAGTGTTAGTTATTAGTTGACAGCTGTCATTACAGCTGTCATAGCTAGGCTTAGCTCATCAGCTTCTATGATCACATTATTGTAACTAACTTTTCATTTCAATACAATTCTGTTTTCAGTTACTCTCTCTCTCTTCTCTCTCTCTCATTAGATTTTAACATTGGCAAACCTACTGACACTTACTAGATTCTTAGTAATTGAAGGAACTAACAGTAGATTATTAAAAGACAAATTAGTAGTAGGACAAATGGGAGAAGGAAAAACACTGGTACCAATTCCTGTGATTGGAATTCGAGAACCATTACCCATGAAAATCTGGTCTTGACCTGAAAGAGGAGCTCTCAAGTGAGTAAAATTTGCTGGATCTGCAGTCAGATGATGGGTAGCACCAGAATCTGGGTACCAAACTTGAGAGTTGTAGGCCTGTGGTTCCATGAGGAGAGCTTGAGGAGCTCTAATAGTAGGAAAGGAGGGTTGAGGAGCCCAAGAAGAGGGTCCAGGCCCTAGGATAGAAGCTCGAGGGGCAATGAGTGGTGGAGCAACCATTTGCTGAAACGGCATAGGGTGCTGATATGGAAAATAAGCAGCTGGATACTGAGGGAACTGAGGAAAAGGAAACATAGGTGCAGTTGATTGACCCTTGTTAGATTTCTGAGATCTGGTTGCAGATTTGTTTGAAGACTGAATATCAGTGTTAGAACCCATGACAATATCAACTCGGTTCCAACATTTTAAGGCCTCATGGCCTGGTTTATCACAGTTGACACCTCACTCTGTTTTTCCCAGATTTTCCTTTGTAGGAAGTTTTGGAATTGGAGTTATATGTATTCTGCTTTGGTGCAGTAGAATGATCTGCAGAATCAGAGCTATCAGAATCATATGCAAATGGATTGGTTGACTTCTGTGGTTTTGCAGCAGTAGTTTGAGGCTGAATAGGTGTAGCAGGAACAAACCCTACACTTGTTGCTGACTGAGTAGGTGCTACAAATTGCTGTGCAGGATATTGAGAAGGAAAGGATTGCCATAGGAAACTGAGGAGAAGATTGATAATACACCTATTCCTGAGAGGCTTGCTGAAATTGAGAAGGTGCATCCTGAGTAGGTTGAGTTGAGGGCTGAACTTGATTCTGCTGAATCTGGCCCTGAGCAAGATGCACTGAAAAGGCATTTACAACTGGATGTAACTTTTCTAAGTAAGCTTCTTGTGCCACTAATAGAGCCTCCAAGGCACTAATAGTTACTGGAGTGTCTCTAATTAACAGAGAAGTTACAAAGGCTTCATACTCTGAAGGTAGGCCATTCAAAACAATTCTAACTTGTTCTTTCTGAGAAATAGGTTCTCCAACAGCAGCTAATGAAAAGGCCAATGCCTTTATCCTAGCTATGAATTCAGAAATAGTCTGAGATCCTTTCTTAGAGGAACGCAAATCAGATTCAAGCATCTGAGTGCATACTTTTGTGAGAGAACTGAAATAGTTATGAAGTTCATCCCACACTTGATAGGCATGAACACAACCAAGAACTCTAGCTTGAACAGGTTCAGACAGTGATTGCAATAACCAAGATACAATGTGTTGATCTTGTTCTTCCCAATTCAAATAGTTAGGGTTTATTCTATCAAATTCAATATCATCATCTTGAAGATATTTTGCTGGAATTTGAGGGCTAACAACAAAACGTTGAAGTCTGTGTGAAGCAATCACAGCTTCAACTTGCTGTTTCCACACCAGATAGTTCTTATCTGTGAGTTTTGCAGAAATGGAATGAGAGAAGGTAACAGGAGTGAATACCGAATTTAAAGGTGTTGGAGCGGAAGCCATTGAAGCAAAATTGAAGGATCGAAGAAGAAGCAGGAACGCGCGCAAACCAAAGATACTGAACCGAAAACACTGCTTGTGAAGAGAAAAGGCAGAAGAATTACAATCGCAAGTGAGAAGATGAATTTGCAGAATCGCACATGTGAGAAGATGAAGATTCAGAATCGCACATAAGAATCTCTGAATCCAGAAGAATCACAACCGCACGTGAGAAGATGAATTTGCAGAATCGCACATGTGAGAAGATGAAGCTTCAGAATCGCACATAAGAATTGCTGAATACAACCATGCGATTGAGGAGAGAAGGTGCAGAATCGATCGCGAGTTTCAGAACTTCAATGGAGAACTGAACGCGCGAGTGAGAAGAAGGAGTTCAGAATCGCACTGATGAGAGAGAGAGGTTGGCGCGCAGAAAGCTCTGGATACCATGTTAGATAACGAGAGAGAGAGAGAGAGAGAAAGAGAGAGAGAGAGAGAGAGAATGAAATGAATTCTGTTATTATTTGTTAGTTAGAAAAGTGAGTACCCCTATCTATTTATAGTAGGAGTCTCAATTAACTTGTTACATGACAGCTGTCAACTCATAGTGTTACAGCTGTGAATTCTAAACTATACAATACTGAAAAGTACATAATACTGAAACTATAGAAACTATACAGTATCTAACATTCCCCCTTATAAACTAAGCTATCCTATTAGATATTCTCTAATAGTCCCTCTTGAAGACTTAGCCAGGAGAATCTGTGTAGGCTGGGCTGATGCCATTTGCTGTTGCAACATCTTGTGTTGAATCTGATCTTAGTGGAAACAGAGGAAAAGAACCAAGAACAGACTTTTTTTGATGAACAATAACTAACACCTGAGACATATCTGTGACATTCAGTTTTTCCTTAAGAAGGCTGATATTCTCTAATATATGTTGTTCAACTTGCCACATTTTATCCAATGTGGGACATTTTTACTTCCCCATACCCCCCTCAAGTCCGATCAGGTGACTTGTCTATAATCTTCAGTCTGTGCTTGCACTTAAAGTTCTCAGAGCTTCTGAGGCCTTTAGGTCACCTTCATTGTTTGCTCGCCTGCGCTTGTACTTCTTTTCTTTGACTTGAGTCATAGAGGCCATAGGTAAGCAATATTTTGTCTTTGGTCTTCTGGGCTTTGATACCATTATTATTAAATGTGGTTGGCCCTAAGTCACTCCAAAAACTAGCTTAATGGGTGAGGGTTGCCCAAGCCTCATAAATGCAATCTTTGGTCATTGCCCATTTGATATGGGATCTGAACACATCCTTATCATGCCCAAGCCTTTTTATGTGGTGCATGAAGTTTATGAAGATTTTGTCCTAAACCAAATATATATTGGAGTATAAAGACAAGAATCCCTTAATCTTAGGGATTTAGAGTAATTACTGTGAATGTCTAACAAATCCAATAATAATAGTGTATCAATTACATTACAATATCAATTATAACTAACAGTTGCCTTCTTCTATAAAGTATTCCCTTTCTTTTTATTTGTTGGTGGTGAACATGGTTGGTTAGTCATGATGAAACCCGAAAAACATTTGTTTTGTTCTAGATGGCAATGGATTCAAGACTAGTACGATGAGACTGGGTGCTGATGCAATTGTTTTCACTCGGGCAACATGCTCAGGGTACATTTCCATCCTTTATATATTGGTTTGTGTGATTGGATTTTAATTATTTTGATTTTTTTAATGTTTTTTACCTGGTCATACATGCTTCATCCTTCGCTTATTACTTAGGGAGATTTGATGAGATATGATGTTGCAGATTTGATGAGATATGGTGTGGGTGCAATGGTATTCACAAATTGTTTTAAATTATTTCACTAGCTGAAGATTGAAATATATGTTTTTGATTTTTTAGCTAATGTGTTACGCGGTAAAGGAGTAAGGGGGATATGTCTTGGTCTAATCTTTTTTAGCATGGTCTATAATTTTCTTTCTTTCGGACAAGTATTTCACTTCCTCATATTTCTCAGTCTCATAACTAGCAATTCTGAATAAATGAGCCCTCAATGTGGTATATGAACTAGTACAATGCAATAAATCAGTATCGTACAATTCTTATCGGGAAACGATACTATTGTTTCCTGAAAATCCTAAACATCACAATTATCTTATATTGTTATTGTTTTTAAAAAAAGTGGCTCAAAATGGGCCAGTTGTGATTCAAAAAGGGCCCAAACCATTTTTATACCCTTTCAGCACCTTAAACCTCCGAATTTTTAACCAACACATGGTAAAATTCTAGGTTTTTTGTTGTACACTTGCCCCACCACATGCCTCGCAGTAACTCCACAACCCCATGACATACCTCTCCCACATGGTAAAAACCTAGGTTGTGTTTAACTAGCCCTTATGACTTGAAATTGTGTTATTTTATATGGTATTTTGTTGTTGAGTCTTATGACTTACGTTCTGAATTATTTTAGTGTTTTTATTTATTGATCATGGATCTTACGATTCACTGTACGATATGTTTCTTGATTCGGAAAATAGGCCTTTCGATTTACAATTTTGAATCCCATTTGATAACCTTGGTACAATGAGTTGGAAAACTAGCACAATCAACTTATTTCCTAACATCATGACACAATTTCATCTTTTCTCACATATGCCCAAGGCAGAGTATCATATTTTTTGTTTAACATCAATAACAAAACTGCTCATCATAAATTGGAACAACTATTAGCTTTAGATATTCCCAGAACTGGATATATAAGTATTTTCTTGCACAAGTCCCAACTATAAATATGGTCATGAGAAGAATACTCACATTCATGCTCAATATCACCTACCCCTGAAATATCTCTCTTACCACTCAATGCTCTTTGCGCCCACAATTTCAGTAACTTTAACGTCTCTCCTATCCGCCCACTATGCTTCAAGAGGTTTGGAAGGTTTGTTGTCAACGTCGACTATTATTATTCCACATGAAGCTTACTAGTGAGTTGGTGTAGTCGAGCATTGACGACAAACTTTCCATACCTCTAGAAGCACAATGTGCAAGATGATCCTAGAATTTAGGATTCAAGGAGGAGGAATATACTTGAAAAACTAGGAAGATAAATGTTTGAATCTGTGTGATTATAAGAAACAGAAAACAGAGAGGGATAGAAGAGAGAAAACTCTGACTGTAATTAACAGAAAAGATATTTTCTATTTCCTGAAATGATTAGGTTACAAGAGGCTTCTGTTTATAGCCTTTAGACAGTGACAGACTAACTGTCACAGCTTGGTGAAGTTAGACAAGCCTAACCACCTTCTAACTACTTTCTAACTTCTTTCTAAGTTACTCACAGTTCAGCGAAGTTAACTGTGAGCCTAACTTTATTACTCTATTACATCCCCTTCAAACTGAAGGCAGGTTGAAGATCTAATCTGTCAACTACTATTGGATACTATCAGAGTATATTGTAAATAGAATTAGTTAGCTTAAGCTGACAGCTCATCATCCTAACTTAATGTAAGAGGACTCTTCTATAAATAGAAAGAGTGCCTCATTATGTAACTAGATTCAATAATAGAATCTCTTTTCAGAAACTCTCTCTCTCTGTTCTCTCTCTCTAGATTTCTATCATGGTGTCAATCGCTTCTTCACACCTGAGAAGCATGGACAATCGCGATTCTCAATTCTTCTCTTCTTCTCACTTGCGATTCTCAATTTGAAATCGCATCTCTGTTTTCTTCTCACCTGCAATTCTGATTTTTTGCAATCGCACCTCAATTCCCCTCTTCTTCTCACTTGCGATTCTCAATTCTGAAATCGCATCTCTGTTTTCTTCTCACTTGCGATTCTGGTTTTTCTGCAATCGCACCTCAATTTTCTTCTTCTTCTCACTTGTTCTCACTTGCGATTGTCCTCTTCTTCTCACCTGTGTGACAGTGTTGTTCGATTCTGAGAATTCATGGCTTCCGCACCTTCTTCTCCACCACAACCAGTGAATACATTCTTCACTCCGGTGACATTTTGACACTCTGTTTCTGCGAAGCTTTCAGATAAGAATTACTTAGTCTGGAAGCAACAGGTTGAAGCTGTTATTGCTTCTCATCGCCTTCAAAGGTTTGTGGTTAGTCCACAAATTCCTCCTAAATATCTCACTGACGAGGATCATGATTTTGATCGAGTAAACCTAAACTACCTCAACTGGGAGGAGCAAGATCAACACTTAGCTTCATGGCTGTTACAGTCACTATCAGAACCAGTTCAGGCTAGGGTATTAGGTTGTGTACATTCCTATCAGATCTGGGATGAATTACACTCCTATTTCAGCTCTCTGATTAAGGCCAGAACTCAAATGCTTTACTCAGAGTTGCATTCTTCTAAGAAAGGTAATCAAACCATTTCTGAATTTGTGGCTAGAATCAAGGCCTTAGTGTTTTCTCTGTCAACGGTTGGTGAGACAGTTACACAAAGGGAACAGGTTAGAGCAGTTCTAGATGGCTTGCCATCAGATTATGAGGCATTTGTCACCTCTTTGCTCGTTCGAGATGATCCTGTCACTCTTGGTGCCTTAGAGGCTCTTTTGGTCACTCAAGAAGCCTATTTGGAACGCATTCATCCTGTGGTGAATGATAATTTCTCTGTTCAATTGGCTCAAGGACCTAATTCAAACCTCTCTACAGCACCAAACCATATTCAGCCATCTACGTAGGGCCCTGGCTCATCTTTTATCAATCCAGCACCTCAGAGTATGATGTACTATCAACATCAAGCTCAGTTTCCTCAACAGGTTCAATACTCAGTTTCAACACCAGCAACACCAGTTTCTGCTCCTACTGCTCAGGTTCCTAAGTCCAACAACCCATTTAATTCTGATAATGAGAGTAGTGACTCAAATGGTTATGAGCAGGCTGCCTCAAAGCAGAAAGCAAATGGTAAGAGTAAAACATCAAAAGGGAAATCTGGTAAAGGAAGAGTTAAGTGTCAACTTTGTGACAAACATGGCCATGAAGCACTTCAGTGCTGGAATAAAGTTGATATAGTCATGTCTGATGAGGCTAACAATGCAAATAAGCCTCAAAACAAATCCTATAAGGCACAAAAAGGACAAAACTCTAACTCTACGACTGGTGCAGTTGTTCCTTATCCTTCTCCCTACTACATGCCATATCCTCCTTGGGCAATGCAACAGATGCCAATGCAGTTTCAACAATTTGCTGCAAGACCTGCTGTTGCACCTTCTATCCTTGGTCCAGCACCTAATTCTTGGTCACAACAGCCCACTTTTGCTGCTCCTAGACCTCAACCTCAAGCCATGGTTATGGAACCATTAGCCTACAACTCTCAGCTTTGGTATCCAGACTCAGGGGCCACTCATCATCTCACTGCTGATCCCTCAAATCTGACAGGAACTACAAATCCTCTCCCTGGGCAAAATCAGATTTATATGGGTAATTGTTCAGGTATACCAATTACAGGAATTGGAACCAGCTCTTTTTCTTCTCCCATTTATCCTAACACTGTTCTATATCTTAACAATTTGTTACTTGTGCCTTCCATAACTAAAAACTTAGTTAGAGTTAGTAGGTTTGCCAAAGACAATTCTGTCTATTTTGAGTTTCATGCTGATCGTTGCTTTGTGAAATCTCAGGGTTCCAATGCTATCCTACTTGAAGGCGCACTTGGTGCTGATGAGCTCTACATTTTTCATGACATACACAAGCCCAATTCCACAGTCTCTAAGTCAATTTTTCCTGCTGATTTTGGAGTGTCTAATAATGCTGTTCATACTTGTACTGATGTAGCTTCTGAAATTACACAAACAAATGTACCTAGTCCTAGTCAAAATTCTGATGTACCTAGTTCTAGCAATGTTTCTGCTTTCAATGTTTCTGTTGCCAAGAATAAATACTCCTTATGGCACAGTAGATTAGGTCATGCTAATGACAATGTTGTAAGAACTATTCTTCAATCTTGTAATATACCCATTCAATTCAATAAAAATACTTCTATGTTTTGTGAAGCTTGTGCAGTAGCTAAGTCACATAAATTGCCCGCTAGTCCTTCACTTACTGTATACAAACATCCTTTTGATCTTGTTTACATTGACTTGTGGGGTCCCGCTCCTACTCTATCTTCTACTGGCTACAAATACTATATGTCTATAGTTGATTCATGCACCAGATATACTTTGTTGTTTCTTCTTCATCAAAAATCTGAAGCTTTAAAATGTTTTCAGCAATTTTATAGCTATGTTCAAACACAGTTTTCTGTCAAAATTAAATCAGTTCAAACTGATTGGGGTGGTGAATTTAGACCTTTCACTAATTTCCTTAATGTTCAAGGCATAACTCATAGAGTTATTTGCCCTCACACTCATCATCAAAATGGTGTGATAGAAAGGAAACATAGGCATATTGTTGAAATGGGTCTCACCCTCTTGGCTCAAGCTTCTCTACCAGTCTCTTATTGGGATTATGCTTTCACTAGTGCTGTCTACCTTATAAACAGACTTCCTAGTACCTCTGTTCAGGGTCACGTTCCTTACTTTCTATTGTTTAAAACTGTTCCTGTCTACTCTTTCTTAAGAGTTTTTGGCTGTTCTTGTTATCCTCATCTTAGACCATATAACAGTAATAAACTACAGCCTAGATCAACACAATGCACTTTCTTAGGTTACTCACCTAGTCATAAAGGATATCAGTGTCTCTCACCTACAGGGAGGGTTTATGTGTTTAGGGATGTTATTTTTGATGAAAACACCTTTCCCTTTCATAAAAGTACAAGTAAAACAGTATCTATTCAGTCTCCAGAACCTATTCCTCCTCTCACTGTTCTAAAACACATGCCTTCTTCTGTTTCTGATTCACCTTCCTTCACCTCTTCTACCAGAACAGAACAAGTTTCTGTATCTGATCCTCCTTCTTCTTCTCCTCCTTCTTCTACAAATTCTACTTCTTTACCTTCCACTGCTTCTCCTACTATAATTCTATCCTCTTCTGAATCTAGTTCTGTTCAGCAACCTTTGAACTCTCACCCTATGCTTACTAGATCCAAAACTGGTTCCAATACTGTTCACAGAGCTTTTGTTGCTAATACTGAATCAAAATCAGCAAGCACTACTCCTATTACTGTACCCAAGTTAGCAAAGGTTTCCCTTACTATACCTGGTTGGAAATTGGCTATGGAGGAGGAGTATCAAGCTCTCATGAGAAACAATACCTGAACTCTTGTTACTCTACCTAAAGGCAAAGTTGCTATTGGTTACAAATGGGTTTACAGAATTAAAGAAAATCCAGATGGTTCAATAAACAAGCTTAAGGCAAGAGTGGTAGCAAAGGGGTATCATCAAAGGGAAGGATTTGATTATAAAGAAACTTTTTCTCCTGTTGTAAAGCCTGTTACTGTTAGAACTGTTCTCACTCTAGCTCTCACTCACAAGTGGGATGTTCAGCAAATTGATGTTAATAATGCCTTCCTTAATGGCATTTTGGAGGAAGAGGTATACATGCAACAGCCAGAGGGTTTTCAGATTGGGGACAAGTCTAAAGTTTGCAAGCTGAATAAGGCCATTTATGGTCTCAAACAAGCACCTAGGGCCTGGTTTGATAAGCTTGCTGGTACTTTGCTAGGTTTGGGATTTAGAAAATGCAGATGTGATCATTCCCTCTTTATCCAGACCACTTCAACTCACAGAATTTATGTTCTTTGCTATGTTGATGACATAATTATCACTGGTACTTCACCTTCTCTCATTCAGAATCTCATCTCCAATCTGAATCTTGCTTTTGCCTTGAAGGATCTCGGTTCCTTAGATTATTTTCTAGGCATTGAGATTAAAAGGCTAAAATCAGGGGACTTGCTAACATGGTATCAAGAGCTTCTATAGTTTTTGCGATCCTCATCGCTCCGATTAGATTGCGTGATCTCTCCTTCGTTCTTCCTTGTGATTCTTCAGTTATGTGTTGCGATTGATGTTGCTGAGCAGTTTCAGTGTTATGATTTCAGTTTTTCGCAATTCTCAGTGTTCGCGATTCATCTTCTCACTTGCAATTCTGAAGTTTTGCGATTCTCACTTTGCCCTCTCTGAGATTCTGTTATGGCTTCTGATACACCTTCGCCGCCACGTTCTCCATTTCATGGTGCTCTAGTCAACACTGTTTTCTCTCCGGTGACATTCTCCCACTCCATATCTGCGAAGCTTTCTAATAAAAACTATCTAGTGTGGAAGCATCAGGTTGAGGCTGTTATTTCTTCTCGTTGCCTTCAACGATTTGTGGTTAATCCACAAATTCCAGCGCGTTATCTTACTGAAGGTGACAGAGAGTTTGATAGAGTAAACCCTAACTAACTTAATTGGGAAGCTCAAGATCAACACCTTGCCTCTTGGTTGTTGCAATCACTCTCTGAGTCAGTTCAAGAGCGTGTTTTAGGCTGTGTACATGCCTATCAAATCTGGGATGAGCTTTATAATTACTTTAATTAAGAAAGGTAATCAAACAATCACTGAATTCATATCCAGAATCAAAGCCCCAGTATTCTCACTGTTGGAGATATTGTTTCACAAAAGGAACAAATTAGGGTTATTTTGGATGGACTACCCTTGGAGTATGAGGCATTTGTTACCTCATTGCTAATTCGTGATGTTCCTGTTACTGTTGGAGCCCTTGAAGCCTTGTTAGTGTCTCAAGAGGCATACTTGGAGAGACTACATCCTGTAGTCAATGATGCATTTTCTGTGCATCTGGCTCAAGCCCAAGCTAATGCTCAATGCAAGAGTAAGAACAACCCGAACAGTGACTGTTTTGACAACAGGGGAAAAAGTTTCACTGTAATCAAAACCATGTTTCTGATGATAACCCTTAGCCACTACCCGAGCCTTGTACTTGTTAATGGTACCATCAGGATTCTCTTTGATTTTCCAAACTCATTTGTAACCAATAGCTTTTCTCCCTTTTGGTAATGGAACAAGAGTCCAAGTGCCATTTTGGATTAAAGCTTGATATTCTTCTTCCATAGCAGACTTCCAACTAGGAATACTGAGGGCAATCTTGACTGGAGCAGGTTCAGTATGAGCAGTATAAACACTGGGAGATCCTGCAATATGACTAGCCTTTGATCTTGTTATCATGGGATGGGTATTAGTTGGAACAGAAGTAGGAGATGAAGAAGAAGAAGTAGAGGTGGATTTATTTTAGATAGAAATTGTAGGAGAAGCTGTGGGAGGTAACGAAGAAGAAGAAGGAGGAGCCAATGAAGGTTGCTGACTAGGAGACTGATCAGAACTGATAGTATGAAGACAAGGAGACTGATCAGAAACACTAGATACAGGAGTAGGAATAGGTGATAAACCAGGAGATTGTAACACAGTGAGTTGAGTGGGAATACTAGGAGAAAATACCAAAGCTTTGATGCTCAAGATATATCCAGAAACACTATGCGATCCTTTCTTTGCATACCTAAGCTCCGATTGAAGAAGCTGACTATGAGAGCGAATGAGTGAATTGAAGTAATTGTGAATCTCATTCCAAATCTGATGAGTGTGCACACACTCACGATTGCACCGATTCAGAGAGCCAGGATCGTCATCAGTGAGATATCGTGGTGGAATTTGTGGATTGATCACGAAACATTGAAGCCGATGTAAGGAAATGACAGCTTCAACTTGTTGTTTCCACACAAGATAGTTCTTATCGGAAAGCTTTGCTGGTCTTATAGCAGCCTAGTCCTTGTGACTACATTGTGCATATAGAGGAATGCACAAACCAAAAATATGGGTTCTGGTTTATATTCACCAAGTATTTTATAGTTCATTGTGATTTGTGAATGTCTCGGTTTCGGCTTTCCTGTGATTGTTTTATGTGTAATAACGTGTTAGCCTATCTCTCCCATTTTGTTTTGTATTGTAATATGAGTTTCTGTTCGGGATAATATGTCGGTAATCAATTCTTGATTTTTAGGGATACAGAATCATTTGATTCTATTTCATTTGTATAGCTAACTATAGTTATTAGGACCTGATTCTTAGGGATTGCTTCTCTAATATTTGTATTATTCTATTGCCTTTTTTAGGAGGAGATTTCTTAGCCTATTTTCTAGTAATAGTTTAATGTACAGCTGACCAATACCTTCTATTTATTCAGCCTTTGTAATCATTCATAAATAAGAAAAAGCATAGTACTTTTCTACATGGTATCAGAGCACGATCTGAGCCACGTTTAACCTCACATTTCCAACATTTCTGCCATGGCTGAAATGGAGAATGATCAATCAGAGGTAGTGTCTGGATCAGGGACTGTTGGTAATCCTGCCATAACCAGCCCGATCGAAGAACCTACTCTGCCATCACTGGCCACAAGTTGAATGGCCAGAACTTCCTCCAATGGGCACGATCGGTTCAAATTTTCCTCCAAGGAAAAGGAAAGGAGGAATATATTACCGGCGATGCCAAACAGCCAAAGAAGGATGATCCCAACAGCCAAAAATGGAGACTAGAGAACAGTCTAGTGATGTCATGGCTGCTAAATACCATGACCAATGAAGTCGGAGAGAACTTCATGTACTACAACACTGCTAAAGAGATATGGGATGCAGCAAAGCAGACCTACTCTAATGTAGATAACACTTCTGCAATATTTGAAATCAAAAGCTTGCTTAATGACCTACGACAGGGAGACTTGACTATGACTGAATATTTCAACACTCTCACTTGATATTGGCAGCAACTTGACACCTATGAAGAAATTGAATGGAAGTGCATAGAAGACAGCAAGCAATACAAAGAGATCATGGAGAAGGATAAGATCTACAAGTTCCTCCTAGGACTCAATAAGAACCTTGATGAAGTACGTGGAAGGGTCCTTGGAACCAAACCACTTCCAAAGGTTCAAGAAGTTTTTGCTGAAATCAGAAGGGAAGAAAGCAGAAGAAAGGTCATGTTAGGAAGCTCAAATGCAGTGACTTACTCTGAAAGTTCAGCCTTGGCAGCAAGAGGAAATCAACCACACTTCCAATAGAAAAAAGGTCGCCCTTGGTGTGATCACTGTAGGAAGACAGGTCACACAAGAGATACATGCTGGATTATTCATGGGAAACCAGCAGATGCAAAATCATATCGTGGTAAGGAGATCCGTGGCAACACAGCATCTACCAACGTGCCAGGAATTGATAAAGTGAGTGCTGCAACTGAAACAAGTCCATTCAGCAAGGAGCAAATGGAGTTGCTGCACAAACTAATTGCTGGAACAAACATTGGTACAACATCTGTTGTACAGAAAGGTAATGTTTTAAATGCTTTAAATACTAGTAGGGGAAGAACTACATCGTGGATTGTAGACTCAGGAGCATCTGATCACATGACTGGAGACATTACTGTTTTTGAAAAATACTTTCCCTGCCAAGATAATTCCACAGTCCGCATTGCCGATGGCACCACCTCTCATGTTGTTGGTAGAGGTTCAGTCGTTATCTCAAAAGACATCATGTTGGACTCTGTCCTTTATGTTCCCAAACTTGATTGTAATTTACTGTCCATAAGTAAATTGGCAAAGGATCTTAATTGTGTTACCAAATTCCTACCTTCCTTGTGTGAATTTCAGGATTTGGACTCGGGGAAGAAGATTGGCAATGCTAAGGAATGTGCTGGGCTCTACCTCCTTTGGGTTGAAGATAAATTTCGTGCTTGTGCAGTCAGTAGGAATAAGGAAAGTCCTGTAATGTTGTGGCACTACCGCTTAGGCCATCCCAACTTTATGTACCTAAAACGAATGTTTCCTTCACATTTTAATAAAAATCCTGAACTTTTCCAATGTGAAGTGTGTCAAATGTCTGAACATGCTCGCAATACTTACCCCCCTCAACCATATAAGCCATCTAAACCCTTTTCCCTAATTCACAGTGATGTGTGGGGACCATCTAGAGTAAATAACATAACAGGCTCTCGATGGTTCGTCACCTTTATTGATGATCATACAAGAGTTACATGGGTATTCCTCATGAAAGAAAAATCAGAGGTTGGAATGATATTTGAAAACTTTCACAAAATGGTGCAAACTCAATTTCAAACCAGCATCCAAATACTAAGAACGGACAATGGCCGAGAGTATTATCACTCCATCCTTGGGTCCTATCTCCAAAAGCACGAGATTATACATCAAAATTCGTGTGTAAAATCCCCACAACAAAATGGGATTGCCGAAAGGAAGAATCGACATTTACCGGAGGTCACAAGGTCACTCATGTTGGCTGCTAATGTCCCATCTCAATACTGGGGAGATGCTGTCCTTTCAGCCACCTACCTAATCAATAGAATGCCCTCTAGAGTCCTTAAATTCAACACACCCTGCCATACACTTCAATCCTTCTACCCAAACACTCACCTCTTCACCTCAATTCCCCTTAAAATTTTTGGATCCACAGCCTTTGTGCATGACCACCAACCAAACCGCAGCAAATTAGACCCGAAATCTGTCAAATGCATCTTCCTAGGATACTCACCGCATCAAAAAGGTTACAAGTGTTATTCCCCCTCAACCAGAAAGTTCTACTACTCTATGGATGTGACATTCTTTGAGAACCAGCCCTACTATCCCAAAGTTGCCATTCAGGGGGAGAGGACACCAATTGAGCAAGAATCTCGACTTTGGCCAATTGCAGAGATAGCAATGGACACAGCTGAGACATTGGAGACAGTCAGTCCTATAATTGAACCTACATCTGAAACCCATGAGACTGAACCTTCTAATCCATCTACACAAGCGGATAAACACCTATTGGTTTACTCGAGAAGGAGGCAGAAAACTCAAATGGAACCACAGGCATGCACATTCCCAAAGCAAAGCGAATTCTCTTCTCAGATTCCAGAGCTCCCAGAAATGCATCAAGGTAACCCAATTCCTAACCCAAAATTTGATATTCCCAATACAGAATTCAGTGATCTTGATGTGCCTATTGCTATAAGGAAAGGAGTGAGATCATGTACTCTACATCCTATTGGAAATTTTGTATCATATGAGAAATTGTCACAGGGTTACAGTGCCTTTGTTACTTCACTGGACAACATTCAGATACCAAGGGATATCCAGGAAGCACTTAAACACCCAAACTGGGCAGCTGCTGTAGAAGAGGAAATTCATGCATTAGAAAAGAATGGTACTTGGGATCTTTCAACCCTACCGGTAGGGAAGAAATCAATCGGATGCAAATGGATTTTCTCAATCAAATACAATACTGATGGGAGTGTAAACAGGTACAAGGCTCGGTTAGTGGCAAAGGGCTTTACTCAATCATATGGTGTGGATTATGAAGAAACATTCGCTCCAGTGGCAAAGCTTAATTCAGTTCGGGTTATTCTTTCTCTAGCTGTAAATCTAGATTGGCCTCTACACCAACTAGACATTAAGAATGCCTTTCTTAATGGTGAACTGGAGGAGGAAGTTTACATGGGAATCCCTCCCGGATTGGAGTCAGCAAGAACCAGTGGCAAGGTATGCAGACTTCGTAAATCATTGTATGGTCTCAAGCAGTCTCCTAGAGCATGGTTTGATAGATTGACTCGAGTTGTCAAGGGAGATGGATTCATACAGTGCCAAACAGACCACACCATGTTTATCAAGCACTCTCAGGAAGGAAAGCTAGCTCTGTTTATTGTGTATGTTGACTATATCATCATCACAGGTGATGATCATGAAGAAGCTATAAAGCTCAAGAAACTCTTAGCAAGGGAATTCGAGGTTAAAGACTTGGGACTCCTCAAGTACTTCCTAGGGATGGAAATTGCACGCTGCAAAGATGGAATCTCCATGTCTCAAAGGAAATACACGCTGGACTTATTAAAGGAAACGGGAATGCTAGGATGCAAACCAGCAGACACCCCAATGTAGCCCACAAGGAAAGGTGGAATAGATGTTGAAAGTCCACCTACAAACCGAGACAGATACCAAAGACTAGTGGGGAAGCTTATCTACCTAACTCATACTAGACCAGATATTGGGTTCGTTGTGAGTATGGCAAGTAGGTTTATGACAAAGCCCACTGAAAATCACATGAAGGCTGTCAACCGGATTTTTCAATACCTAAAGGGGACTCCAGGCAGAGGACTCCATTTCAAGAAGAATCTGAGAGGTATTGAAGTCTTCACGGATGCAGATTGGGCAGGATCAATAACTGACCGAAAATCAACAACAGGTTATTGTTCATTTGTATGGGGCAATTTGGTCACATGGAGAAGTAAAAAGCAATCTGTAGTGGCACGGAGCAGTGCTGAAGCTGAATTTAGAGCCATGTCCTACGGTATTTGTGAAGGAATTTGGCTTCAAAGGATGTTTAAAGAACTAAAAATCCCCTCAAACTACACAATGAAGGTATTATGTGACAACAAAGCTGCCATCAGTATTGCCAAGAATCCAGTTCACCATGACAGAACTAAGCATGTGGAGATTGACCATCACTTTATAAAAGAAAAAATTGACAATAACATTATCAATTTGGAATACACCCCCTCTCGGCTCCAAAGAGCAGACATATTGACTAAAGCTCTCCTAAAGCCCACTTATGAGAACCTAAGATCCAATCTGGGCATGATTGACATCTACCACCCAGCTTGAGGGGGAGTGTCGGTAATCAATTCCTGATTTTTAGGGATACAGTATCATTTGATTCTATTTCATTTGTATAGCTAACTATAGTTATTAGGACCTGATTCTTAGGGATTGCTTCTCTAGTATTTGTATTATTCTATTGCCTTTTTTAGGAGGAGATTTCTTAGCCTATTTTCTAGTAATAGTTTAATGTACAGCTGACCAATACCTTCTATTTATTCAGCCTTTGTAATCATTCATAAATAAGAAAAAGCATAGTACTTTTCTACATAATAAAAGTTTTTTTTTTTAATTTGTTTTATTTCTACCAATAAAATAACATTAGTTTTCTGACAGGGAATTTTCTATTCAAGTCATTTCCAAATTCTTGTTGCTTATTTAAATGCAAACTTTTGAATTACATTGGAGAGTTTTAGTAGTTGATGAGGTTTTATTCTATTATACTAATATTTTCATGTCCTTTAGCCGGGCAACACAAAGTGTGGGTCTGCTGTCCTATACCTTTTTGCGGAGAACAGGGCAAGATGATGTAATTGTTCCAATGGTGATATTCTCTTTCTAAGATGTTCAAATTAACCGTGTTTGTTTCATGCTTCTATATTTTTATGCATTCAGCTTTATTCTCCTTGTAGATAGATTTTGACACATCTGGCCATTGGGCCGAGCCAATCATCTATGGCACACAAGACGATTGGTCAGCCAACATGAAAAACATTCTTGATTGGTCTCCCTTCACATCAAAGGAAGAGCTTATGCTTCAGGTTCGTATCATTCAACTATATATCCAAGGACGCTTTTTTAATACTTTATCAAGTAGCTGAATTGCCTTCTGGATCAGCTTATCCCAGAGAAGGGACATATGGGGATAATTTATCAGATAAGTTGGGTAAAATGTGCTTTAATTCACTGTGTATTTTTTTAGAACAATGCAGAATCGTGTGAGAATCTGAGAAGTGAGAGAAGAGAGAGAATCAAACACACACAGAGAGAGAAAGAGAAATAGAAAACTGAAATTTCTGTTATGAAAGTGAGTTTGTTACAAGAGAGGCTTTCCTTACTATTTATGGGAGGAGCCAATACATAAGACTTATGACAGCTGTCAGCTCTTAGGCTGACATCTCTAAGCTAATACCTAGACTAAGCTATAATACATATTCAGTCTCTAATAGTGCCCTCTAAAACAAAACTAGACTAATACAAAACACTCTAATAGTCCCCCTTAAAAAAAAAAAGCTTCAACTAGGAGTTAACTGGGCAGTAAGTGTCTTCTTTTGATCTTGGAAGAGGACAGTAGCCAAGTATAGGTTTCTGCTGAGCAGCAACTTGAAATTTGTCTGTGACGTTGAGTTTGCTCCTTAGAATGTTGAATCTGAAACTTGAGAGAGGTTTTGTGAGAATATTAGCCACTTGATGTTCAGCAGGAACATGCTCAACAATAATCTTCTTATTCAATACCTTTTCCCTCACCCAAAACAAGTCCAGCTCAATATGCTTTGTCATTGAGTGCAGAACAGGGCTTTTAGAGAGCATAACAGTGCTAAGATTGTCACAACATATTAAAAACTAGAGAGAGAGAGAGAGAGAGAGAGAGAGAGAGAGAGTAATCAGAAATTCTGTATTATTAAAATGAATTGTTGATTACAATAATGAAGGCTCACTTCTATTTATAGAAGTGGCTCAACAACTTAAGTTAAGTAATGAGCTGTCAGCTTATAAGCTGACAGCTCGGCTAAGCTAAGCTATTATATACAAAACTAAGCTATTACATAATATCACTAATAGTCCCCTCAGAAACCAAACCTATACATCATCACTAATAGTCCCCTCAGAAACCAAACTACCCAGGAGTGATCAGAAATCTCTGATGACTAGGAACAGGACAGCACCCTAAGAGTGAGTCTTTCTGAGAAGATATCTGAGTTTTGCTAGTGATGCACAACTTCTCTTGAGAAGATTGAATCTAGATTGAATCTAGTATTAGATAGGGGCTTAGTGAGGATGTCAGCAACTTGTTGTTCACCAGGAACATGCTCAACAATTATTTTCTTGTTCAGTACTTTCTCCCGGACCCAAAACAAGTCAAGTTCAATGTGCTTTGTGCGAGAGTGCAGAACAGGATTCTTAGTGAGCATAACAGTACTCAAATTATCACAGTAAATTACTGGAACATGAGTATTATACCCTAACTCACTAAGCAAACTCTGAATCCACATTAATTCCCCTGCAGTAAGTGCTAAACTCCTGTACTCTGCTTCAGCAGTGGACCTAGCAACCCACTCTTGTTTCTTGGACCACCAAGACACAAGATTAGAGCCAAGATACACACAAGAGCCAGATGTAGACTTGCGATCATCGGGATCGGATGCCCAATCAGCATCACAATAGCCGAATAAACTGAGTGGAGAATGAATAGAAGTGGGTTTGATTAGAAGACCCTGGTCTGCAGTACCACTAAGATATCGGAGAACCCTTTTTAAAGCCTTCCAATGTTCTTCAAGCGGATGAGAGAGAAATTGACAAAGCTTGTTGACACTATAACAAATCTCAGGCCTAGTGGTGGTGACATACTGTAATGCGCCTGCCAAAGATCTGTACAGTGATGGATCAGCCAAAAAATTGCTACCTTCTTTTGTCAATTTCAGATTACCAACCATAGGAGTGGGTTGACTTTTCAGTTCAGTGAGATGAGACCTTTCAAGGAGATCTTTAATGTACTTGGATTGAGTGAGTAGAAAATCTCCTGAAGAAAGCCGTTTTATCTCAATTCCCAGAAAATAGTCTAAAGAACCAAGATCCTTTAGAGCAAAGGCAAGATTTAATGAAGAGATAAGTTCCTGAATAAGAGTAGGAGAAAACCCAGTAATGATGATATCATCCACATAGCAGAGAACAAACAATCTGTGAGAGGAAGTGTTTTGGATGAAAAGAGAATGATCACATCTGCATTTTCTAAAACCAAGAGACAGTAAAGTACCACTCAACTTTTCAAACCAAGCCCTAGGTGCTTGCTTAAGACCATAGATTGCCTTGTTTAGCTTACCGACCATAGATTTGTCACCAATATGAAAACCTTCTGGTTGCTGCATGAATACTTCTTCTTGCAACTCACCATTCAAAAACGCATTATTTACATCAATTTGTTGAACATCCCATTTTTGAGTAAGTGCCATAGTGAGAACCACCCGAACAGTAACTGGTTTCACTACTGGAGAGAAAGTCTCAGAATAGTCATGACCACGCCTTTGATGATACCCTTTTCCAACAACACTTGCCTTCAACTTATTGAGAGAGCCATCAGGATTTTCTTTGACCCTGTATACCCACTTACATCCTATAGCTTTCTTGCCTGCAGGTAAAGGAACTAAAGACCAGGTCTTATTATTAAGAAGAGCCTGATATTCAGCATCCATAGCAGCCTTCCAGCCTGGTAAAGTCAAGGCAACTTTTGTTGAAGTAGGTTCAGCATGAGCAATATAGGTTTCAGGACAGGATTGTATACCAGATTTAGATTTTGACCTTGTAGTCATGGGATGAACATTAGAAGATGCAGGTAATGTAGGCTGAGAAGAAGAAGAAGAGGAAGAAGTGAGAGATATAGTTGGTGAAGCAGTAGAGGGTAAAGAAGAAGATGTAGTAGAAAGAGATGAAGAAGAAACTGCAGCATTAGGAGAGATATATGGTCTAGGAACAGGTGAGGTCCTGATGGAAGATGAAGAAGTAGTAGATAAAGAAGAGGAAGAAGAAGTATTCTGTGAATAAGAAGTATTCTGTTTTAGAACAGTAAGAGGTGATAAAGAGTCATGAGATGGTGCTGTTGCTGAGTGCTTAATAGTTTTCTGAAAAGGAAAAGTAGTCTCATCAAATATGACATCTTTAGACACATAAACCCTCCCAGAAGAAGACAAACACTTGTAGCCTCTGTGATTGGGTGAATAACCCAAGAATGTACACTGTGAGGACCTAGGCTGTAATTTGTTGTTATTATAGGGCCTTAGATGAGGATAGCAAGAACAACCAAACACCTTAAGAAAGGAATAATCAGGAACTGTTTTGAACAGTAAAGTATAAGGAATTTGACCCTGAACAGAGGTACTAGGAAGTCTATTTATAAGATACACAGCACTTATAAAAGCATGATCCCAATAAGAGACAGGCAATGAGGCTTGAGCTAACAGTGTAAGACCCATTTCAACTATGTGTCTGTGTTTTCTTTCAATCACACCGTTTTGATGATGAGTATGAGGACAAATAACTCTGTGAGTTATGCCCTGAGAGACCAGAAAATTAGTAAAGGGACGAAATTCCCCACCCCAATCTGACTGAACAGCTTTAATCTTGGTAGAAAATTGAGTTTGAACATAGGTATGAAAATGCTGAAAAGTTTGAAGAGCTTCAGATTTCTGATGAAGCAGAAACAACCAGGTATATCTAGTACATGAATCAACAATGGACATATAGTACTTAAAACCAGTGGATGATAAAGTAGGTGCTGGACCCCACAAGTCAACATACACTAAATCAAAAGGTTGTTTATAAACTGTAACAGAAGGACTTGAGGGTAATTTATGAGATTTAGCAACAGCACAAGCATCACAAAAGAAAAGATCCTTTTTATTGAATTGACAAGGAATATTACATGAATGTAAAACTGCCTTTACAACTTGATCACTGGCGTGACCTAGCCTACTATGCCACAATGAGTGAGTAGAAGTAGTAGTAGTTACATTGAAAACAGAACATGAACTAGGATTAGTTACACTTTTATTTACAGACAAAGTAGTATCGCTAAGTGAAACAGCATCAGGAACATGTCTAGAATCTGTAGCAGGGGACGAAATTTGAAAAGGAGAAGTGGACTGTAACTTGGACTGTGGCTGGAGAATGTCATGGAACATGTAAAGACCATCAGCACCAAGTGTGCCTTCAAGTAGGATAGCATTGGAATCCTGAGATTTCACAAAACAACGATCAGCATGAAACTCAAAAAAAGACAGAGTTGTCCTATGCAAACCTACTAACACTCACTAAGTTTTTTAGTTATGGAAGGCACAAGTAATAGATTTTTTAAGATGTAGAACAGTATTGGGAAAATTAGGAGAAGAAAAGGAACTGGTACCAATTCCTGTTATTGGTATACCTGACCCATTACCCATGTAAATCTGATCCTGTCCAGGAAGAGAGGTCTTAGAGCCAGTTATATTTGAGGGATCTGCTGTCAGATGATGGGTAGCACCCGAATCTGGATACCAAAGCTGAGAATTATAGGCAAGTGGTTCCATAAGCATAGCATGTGGCTGAGGCCTGATAGCTGGAAAAAGAGGCTGAGGTGCCCATGAACTTGGTCCAGGACCTAGAGTAGAAGGTGCAACAGCCCTTGGAGGAATTTGCTGAAAAGTCATTTGAGGCAGTGGTAATTGTGGAACTGACCAGGGAGGTAAGGGCATATAGAATGGAGTAGGATAGGAAGCAATAGGAGCCACTGCTGGTGCTATTTGTTGACTTTTCTGAGATTTGTTTGACTGAGTCTGAGACTTGGAATTATTACCATTACCATTGGTATTAATAGCAGCCATAACTATTTCCATCTTGTGCCAGCATTGCAAAGCCTCATGACCAGGTTTATCACATAACTGACATTTCACTCTTCCTTTACCAGATTTTCCTTTGACAGGTTTAGATTTACCACCTGCTCTCTGTTTTGAAACAGTTTGCTCATAACCATTGGAGTCACTACTGTCATTATCAGACTCAAAAGGATTTGTTGATTTAGGAGGAGGTAATGGAGTGGTTTGAGCAGGAACAGTGTTTGCAGGCTGACTATAACCAACACTAGGAGTGGTAGATGCAGGATATTGAACTGGCAGAGGAAACGGATTCTGATAGTACATAATACCTTGAGAGGATTGCTGTGCATTAGGAGAAGGAATAGCTGCATAAGAGAATTGTGATTGTTGAGCAGATTGAGAAGGCATAGAGGAAGAAGAAGGACCCTGAGCCATATGAACAGAGAAAGAATCATTCACAACTGGATGTATTCTTTCCAGATATGCCTCTTGAGTCACTAGTCTGGCTTCTAGAGTGCCTAGAGTGATTGGATCATCTTGGATCAGCAAAGAGGTCACAAAAGCCTCATAATCTGAAGGCAAGCCATCTAGAACAGTTCTAACTTGTTCCCTTTGAGACACTGTTTCTCCAACAGCTGCCAAGGAGAAAACCAAGGCCTTGATTCTGGCCACAAATTCAGTTATACTCTGACTTCCTTTCTTGGAAGTTCGCAACTCTGAATAAAGCATTTGACTTCTGGCTTTGATCAGAGAACTAAAATAGGAGTGTAATTCATCCCAAATTTGATAGGAATGTACACAACCTAATACCCTAGCCTGAACCGGTTCAGAAAGAGACTGTAACAGCCACGAAGCAAGGTGCTGATCTTGCTCCTCCCAGTTGAGGTAATTAGGGTTTATGCAATCAAACTCCTTGTCATCTTCAGAGAGATATCGTGGAGGAATTTGTGGACTCACCACAAAACGCTGAAGACGATGAGAAGCAATAACAGCTTCAACTTGTTGCTTCCAAACAAAATAATTCTTGTCAGAAAGCTTCGCAGAAACAGAGTGCGAAAAAGTCACTGGAGTGAAGACCGAAGTCAAAGGATGCGGTGGAGAAGAAGGAGCGGAAGCCATTAATGGAATTGAAGGATCGAGAATTTAGGGCAAATCGCAAGAAGTGAGAAGAGAGAGAATCGAACCAAAATCGCAAGAGAAGAAGAAGAACAATTCTTCAGAATCGCAAGAGAAGAAGAATCAGTAGAATCGCAAAAGAGGAAGAAGAAGAATCGCGATTTCAGTAGGATCTAGAATCGCAAGAGAAGATGACTCGCGATTGCAACAGATCTCACTTCACACGTGCGAAAAAAAAATGCTCTAGATACCATATTAAAAACTAGAGAGAGAGAGAGAGAGAGAGTAATCAGAAATTCTGTATTATTAAAATGAATTGTTGATTACAATAATGAAGGCTCACTTCTATTTATAGAAGTGGCTCAACAGCTTAAGTTAAGTAATGAGCTGTCAGCTTATAAGCTGACAGCTAGGCTAAGCTAAGCTATTATATACAAAACTAAGCTATTACATAATATCACTAATACAACATATCACCGGAATAGTAGTATTGTAGCCTAACTCAGTAAGTAAACTTTGAATCCACATTTGCTCACCAGAAGTGTTAGCAAGGCTTCTGTACTCTGCCTCAACAGTAGATCTAGCCACCCATTCTTGCTTCTTAGACCACCAAGAAACCAAATTAGATCCTAGATCGATGCAAGATCCTGAAGTATATTTTCTACCATCTGGATCTGAAGCCCAATCAGCATCACAGTAGGCAAACAAACTTAAGGAACTGTGAATAGATGTAGGTTTCAGCAGTAATCCCTGATTGATAGTGCCACTCAGGTATGTTAGCACCCTTTTTAGTGCCTTCCAGCGTTCTTTCTGAGGCTGAGACAGGAATTGGCACAATTTATTTACACTATAGTAGATTTCAGGTCTAGTAGTAGTGACATATTGAAGTGCCGTAGCTAGAGACCTGTAGAGAGAAGGATTTTCAATATAGTTAATGCCTTGCTTAGTCAACTTTAACCCCCCAACCATAGGAGTGGGCCGACTCTTCACATCCTCTCAAGTGAGATCTTTCTAGAAGATCCTTGGACTGAGTGAGCAGAAATTCTCCAGTAGGAAACCTTTTAATTTCCATACCCAGAAAATAATCTAAGGAACCAAGGTCTTTTAGAGCAAAAGCTAGATTGAGCTTAGAGATCAAATCTTTTATTAGAACAGAGGATGTCCCTGTGATGATCATGTCATCAACATAGCATAAGACAAACAGTTTATGAGAGGGATTGTTTTGAACAAACAATGAATGATCACACCTGCACTTCTTGAAACCAAGAGATAATAATGTGCCAGCCAGCTTTTCAAACCAAGCTCTAGGGGCTTGCTTGAGGCCACATAAACAGAGAAATTATCTACAACCATAGGGTGAATAAGATCTAAGTATGCTTCATGAGCAACTAGCATCTACATCTCCTACTGGAACAAGATTAGTGCAAGTAGAGATATTTGTGACAAAGGACTCACAATCCTAAGGTAAGCCTTCAAGAATCAAGTGAACCTGTTCGCTGTGTGAAATTTCTTCACCAATCGAAGCAGGAGAGAAGATAATAGCCTTCTTTCGCATCACGAACTCTGAGGCTGTTTGCAAACCCTCCTTAGCAGTTCGAAGCTCAGACAGAAGTAACTGACGTAGTGCTTTGAACATTGATCTGAAGTAGTTATGGATTTCGTTGCAAATCTGATAAAAGTGACAACATTCAAGGACTCGTGATTGAACAGTTTCGGAAAGTGATTGTAGCAACCATGATGCAAGATGTTGATCCTGGTCCTCCTAGAAGAGATAGTTTGGGTTTTGTCTTCCAATTATGCGATCATGATCACAGAGAAATAACGGAGGAATTTGAGGATTTACAACCTAACGCTCTAATCTGTGTGCAGCAATCATTGCTTCAACTTGCTGCTTCCATATGAAGTAGTTCTTCTCCAATATTTTGCAAGAGAACTTGAGAAAAGGTAACCGGAGAAAAAGGCACCGATCGCAGTGGTTGAGCTTGAAAAGGCGGAGTATGAGATGCGAAGTGAGGTGGAGAATGTGCGGAATGAGGAGGGGAGTGAGATTCGCACATGGAAATTTGACCTTATGTTCTGGATACCATGTGAGAAACAGAGAATCTGAGAGTGAGAAAGAGAGAATAGAGAGAGAAGGGAACTGAATCTATTATTAGAACAAAAGTAATGATTACATTTGTAAGGATCCTATATAGTAAGGTTAGAGTGTCACCTGAGACTTCTAAGGCTTTAGCTCAACTAACTTCATAATTTAGCTGCTATATAGATATCCCCAAATTGCTGTGTGGTCCTGGATCACAGTGATGCAATCACATTGGATTGCATTGCATTGCAACTGCATTGAGATGCTTTAGATTCAAAAACAATTTTTCAATCTCAGTTTCACTCCGATTTTGCATCACGATGATAGTAATGCCCGCGATTGCTGGGGCCACAATTGCATCCGCAGCCACAACTACAATTTAAAACCATGGTTGTGCCATAATACTTCCTTAAAGATACAAGAGTTACACTATATGCACCAAATTGTAGTGAAGATTCAACAAGACTTTAGTGTCTTTTACCTGAACCACATGCAACTTTTCTAAAAATGCTATACTTTGGGGCACTACATGACTATAAACTGGTCATGGAATTTCATTCGTAGACATGTCCACTGATGTCTGCTGAAGTGTGAAATTTTGAGCAGACTTTTTGTTTTGTATTAGAGTATTAGAGTCTAAGCATGTATTTTGCTTGTATTAAATTTTTGAATTGTTAGTTAGTTTAGTTAATGTGTTAGCTGTCCAGCTGTAGCCAGCTGGCGTGTGCTTACTTGACAGCTGTCAAGTAAGTCACACTACCCTACTCTTCTATAAATAGATTTAATACCACTTAATGTACCTTACCTTTCATTTTGACCAAATTCAGAAATAACAGAATAACAGAATTTTCTCTCTCTCTCTCTCTCTCTTTCTCTCTCATTCTCTATCTTAGTTTCTCTCTCTTACATTTTGTTTTTTCAGAAGATAAGTCACTGTTACTCGGTCTACTTCCATTCCTTAATGTTTTCTGTTGTGCTGACATTAATTCTCATGGTTGTATAATAAGAATTATCTGTCGACTGTCAAGTCACTACTCAAAACACTAGTATGTAGAAAGTATGTATGCAATAGATTGAATGTAGCTAAGCCATTGATAGCATTTGCTTTTACATTCAAAATGCACGCAAGATGTGGAGTCCTTTTACTGATGAGTTTGTTTGTCCTTTTCAGTTCGATGATATAGGATTACATGGTACCAAAGTTATAATATACAATTTGTGGTTGAATGATGAAGGGATATATGAGTTGAGTTTTGATGATGATACTGAGGTATGTTGTATTTCTTTGTTGCTATATGAACTTTATTATTTGAAAATTTGTTTTGGAAATGCATTTCAAATATTACTTTTGGAGCGAAATATTCTAATATATCTTGGTTTAGAAATATAAAGCTCTAACATCTTTTTCAAAGATCTGAAATTCCGTTATTCATTCAATGAATTAGTTAGTTACAATAATGAGGGCACACTTCTATTTATAGAAGAGGCTTGACTACTACTTAAGTGATGAGCTGTCAGCTTATCGTTTATTCTAGCAACAAATTCAGTAACACTTTGTGTGCCTTTCTTAGAGGTACGCATCTCAGATTCAAGCATTTGGCTTCTAGCCTTGGTTAGGGAACTAAAATAGTTATGTAGTTCCTCCCAAATCTGAAACGCATGTACACATCCTAGAACCCTAGCTTGAACTGGTTCAGAAAGTGATTGTAATAACCAAGAGGCTATGTGTTGATCTTGTTCTTGCCAATAGAAATAATCAGGATTAATGCGATCAAACTCAATATCATCATCAGCTATGTACTTAGCAGGGATAATAGGACTCACCACAAAACGTTGGAGCTGATGTGAAGCAATGACAGCTTCCACCTGTTGCTTCCATACTAAGTAGTTTTTGTCAGTGAGCTTTGCTCAAATTGAGTGCGAAAAGGTGACTGGAGTGAACACAGCACGCAATGGTGCAGGATTTGGAGAAGATGCGGAAGCCATGAAGAGGATCGAAGAAACGAGGTTGAACTGAAACACACGCTATGAGTCTGAAGAGAATCGTAGATACCAGAAATCGGAACACTGAGATCAGCGACAAAGAACCTGAGAATCGTAACAATTGAAAACTGCGAATCACAACAGGAGTCTGAGATTGCAAACCGCAAACACTGAAAATCACGAATCGCAAGTTGTAGAGAATCGTGAATTCCAGAAAATCGCGAACTTCAGAAATCGCGAATGGAAGTAGAAATCGCAAGCACGGAGCAACAATTGATGCAGAGAATTGCGAATAGGAGCAGATTGCGACCTATCCTACTCCATTCTATATGCCCTTGCCTCCCTTGTCAGTTCAACAATTGCCAATGCAGCAAATGTCATTTCCGCAATTTGCTCCAAGGCCTGCAGCACCTTCTATTCTAGGTCCTGGACCAAGTTCATGGGCACCTCAGCCTCTTTTTCCAGCTATCAGGCCTCAGCCACATGCTATGCTCATGGAACCACTTGCCTACAACTCTCAGCTTTGGTATCCAGATTCGGGTGCTACCCATCATCTGACAGCTGATACCTCAAATATAACTGGCCCTAAGACCTCTCTTCCTGGACAGGATCAGATTTACATGGGTAATGGGTCAGGTATACCAACAACACGAATTGGTACCAGTTCCTTTTCTTCTCCTACTTTTCCCAATACTGTTCTACATCTTAAAAATCTATTGCTTGTGCCTTCCATAACTAAAAACTTAGTGTCAGTAGGTTTGCAAAAGACAACTCTGTCTTTTTTGAGTTTCATGCTGATCGTTGTTTTGTGAAATCTCAGGATTCCAGCTATCCTACTTGAAGGCACACTTGGTGTTGATGGTCTTTACATGTTTCATGACATTCTCCAGCCTCAGTCCAAGTTACAGTCCACTTCTAGTTCTCACATTTCATCTACTGTTCTAGACATGTTCCTGATGCTGTTTCAATTTGTAATAATGCTTTTTCTGAGAATAAAAGTGTAGCTAGTCCTAGTGCATGTTCAGTTTTCAATGTAACTACTTCTACTTCTAAACACTCACTGTGGCATGGTAGGCTAGGTCATGCTAATGATCAAATTGTAAAGGCAGTTTTACAATCATGTAATATTCCTTGTCAATTCAATAAAAAGGATACTTTCTTTGTGATGCATGTGCTGTTGCCAAATCTCATAAATTACCCTCAAGTCCTTCTCTTACAGTTTATCAACATCCTTTTGATCTAGTGTATGTTGACTTGTGGGGTCCAGCACCTACTTTGTCATCCACTGGTTTTAAGTACTATATGTCCATTGTTGATTCCTGTACTAGATATTCCTGGCTGTTTCTACTTCATCAGAAATCTGAAGCCTTGCAATCTTTTCAGCATTTTCATACCTATGTCCAAACTCAGTTTTCTACCAAGATTAAAGCTGTTCAGTCAGATTGGGGTGGGGAATTTCGTCCCTTTACTGATTTTCTTGTCTCTCAGGGCATAATAACTCTCGTTATTTGCCCTCACACTCATCATCAAAATGGTGTGATAGAAAGAAAACATAGACACATAGTTGAAACGGGTCTCACACTGTTGGCTCAAGCCTCATTGCCTGTTTCTTATTGGGATCATGCCTTTATAAGTGCTGTGTATCTTATAAATAGACTTCCTAGCACCTCAGTTCAGGGTCAAATTCCTTATACTTTACTGTTTAAAACAGTCCCTGATTATTCATTTCTTAATGTTTTTGCTTGTTCTTGCTATCCTCATCTAAGGCCCTATAACAGCAACAAATTACAGCCTAGGTCCTCACAGTGTACATTCTTGGGTTACTCACCAAGTCACAGAGGCTACAAGTGCTTATCTTCTTTTGGGAGGGTTTATGTGTCCAAAGATGTCATTTTTGATGAAAATACTTTTCCTTTTCAGAAAACCATTAAGCATACAACATCAATATCATGAATCTCTATCTCCTCTTACTGTTCTAAAACAGAACACTTCTTCCTCTTCCATTTCTCTTAATTCTTCCTCTCCTATCAGGACCTCATCTGTTCCTGAATCCTGACCCTTCTATCTCACCTAATACTGCTGTTCCTCCTTCACCTCTTTCTACTGCATCTACTTCTTTACCCTCTACTGCTTCACCAACTATATCTCTCTCTCTTCTTCCTCTTCTTCTTCTTCTTCTTCTCAGGTTGCATTACCTGTATCTTGTAATATTCATCCCATGACTACAAGGTCTAAATCTAAAACTGGTATACATTCCTGTCCTGAAACCTATATTGCTCATGCTGAACCTACTTCTGCTAAAGTTGCCTTGACTTTACCATGCTGGAAGGCAGCTATGGAAGCTGAATATCATGCTCTTCTTAATAATCAGACCTGGACTTTAGTTCCCTTACCTGCTGGCAAGAAAGCTATAGGGTGCAAGTGGGTTTACAGGGTCAAAGAAAACCCTGATGGCTCTCTCAATAAGTTGAAGGCACGGGTTGTGGCAAAAGGGTATCATCAAAGGCTTGGTCATGACTACTCTAGACTTTCTCTCCAGTAGTGAAACCAGTTACTGTTTGGGTGGTTCTAACTTTGGCGCTTACTCAAAAATGGGATGTACAACATATTGATGTGAATAATGCATTTTTGAATGGAGATTTGCAAGAAGTCTTCATGCAACAACCAGAAGGTTTTAAAATTGGTGACAATTCTATGGTCTGCAAGCTAAAAAAGGCAATCTATGGTCTTAAGCAAGCACCTAGGGCATGGTTTGAAAAGCTGGGTGGTACATTACTGTCTCTTGGTTTTAGAAAATGCAGATGTGATCATTCCCTTTTCATCCAGAACACTTCCTCTCACAGATTGTTTGTTCTCTGCTATGTGGATGACATCATCATTACTGGGACTTCTACACTTATCAAGGATCTTATCTCTAAGTTGAATCTTGCCTTTTCACTAAAGGATCTTGGTTCCTTAGATTATTTTCTGGGAATTGAGATTAAAAGACTTTCCTCAGGAGATTTTCTACTCACTCAATCCAAGTACATCAAAGATCTACTTGAAAGGTCTCATCTCACTGACCTGAAAAGTCAACCCACTCGTATGGTTGGTAATCTGAAACTGACAAAAGAAGGTAGCAATTTTTCGGCTGATCCATCACTGTACAGATCTTTGGCAGGGGCTTTGCAGTATGTCACCACAACCAGACCTGAGATCTGTTATAGTGTCAACAAGCTTTGCCAATGTCTCTCTCATCCTCTTGAAGAACATTGGAAGGCTCTAAAAAGGGTTCTCAGGTATCTTAGTGGTACTGCAGACCAGGGTCTATTAATCAAACCAACTTCTAGTCACTCTCCACTCAGTTTATTTGCCTATTGTGATGCTGATTGGGCCTCAGATCCAGATGACCGAAAGTCTACTTCTGGCTCTTGTGTGTATCTTGGCTCTAATCTTGTGTCTTGGTGGTCCAAGAAACAAGAGTGGGTTGCTAGGTCAACTGCTGAAGCAGAGTACAGGAGTTTAGCAAATACTGCAGGGGAATTAATGTGGATTCAGAGTTTGCTTAGTGAGCTGGGTTATAATACTCATGTTCCAGTGATTTACTGTGACAATTTGAGTACTGTTATGCTCACTAAGAATCATGTTCTGCACTCTCGGACACATTGAACTCGATTTATTTTGGGTCAGGGAGAAAGTGCTTAACAAGAAAATAATTGTTGAGCATGTTCCTGGTGAACAACAGGTTGCTGACATCCTCACTAAGCCCCTATCTAATACTAGATTCAGCCTTCTCAAGAGCAAGTTGTGCATCACTAGCAAAACTCAGATTTCTTCTCAGAAAGACTCCCTCTTAGGGTGCTGTCCTGTTCCTAATCATCAGACATTCCAGAGCACTCCTGGGTAGTTTAGTTTTAAGGGGGACTATTAGATGATGTTGTATAGGTTTGGTTTCAGAGGGGACTATTAGTGATATCATGTAATAGATTAGCTTAGTCTAGTTTAGCTTAGCTGTCAGTGACAGCTAAGCTAAACTAGACTAAGCTAATCTATTACATAATATCACTAATATAGTACAACTCCAAGCTCAATGAAATAAAAAGATTTGTTATGTAATAGATGGGCCGAAAGTCCTGAGTAAAATACGACACAAATTTGTTTTTATATTAGTCCAATTGCTCCAAAAAGTTAGCTAGGTTAAAATACCTTTTGCAAACCGTACACTATTTTAACACTCACCCTCAAACTAAAGCTTATAAAAAATAATCTCCAAGCTAGTTTAAAATGATTTGAACCACGGTGCTACATATTCCATTTGTGAACAAATCTTGAAGTTATACGGGAACTTCTTCCTGTTCTGAATTGATACAGTTGTTTTTAACTACCGTGTTTCTTATTTAATCAATCGGTTTCCTTGTAAAATTCTTCATGGTGTTTGTCCTTTTCATGTAATGAAATCTTACTTTCCATCAGTCTCTTCTTGAGTTTGGTGTTTTTGGCTGTGATTTTTTTGTTCACATGCATAACTAGAATTGTAACAATCTTGATCCTCATGCTATTAAATGCATTTCAATTGACTATGATGCAATAATAAGTATATAAATGCTATCACCCTTCAAGTTGTCGATCCTTGTCTCTGTCTTGGCAAACTGAGGTGGAGTGTTAGAAATAGCAATCGTATAGGAAAAAATAGTAGTATAGACAAGTACGTGTATCCCACATGGTCATCTACTAAATCTAAGGTTTGGAAGTTGGAGGTCCCGGGTTTAATCCTGGGCACCACCATTTATTGGTGGGTTTAATTTCCTTTGCCCCATCCTTGTAAACAAAAAAACTTTTCTTATAAAAAAAACAATAGTATAGGAAATAGCTTTAGTAAATATTTAGGTTCATGTGTTGAGATATTCATGTATCTAGGGAATTGAGTTGTAAGTATTTATTATTCGTAGTGCATATAAAGAACTTAGTTCGCTGTGTGTGATTTAACGTAAGCAACTCGATGAAAAATATTTTGTTGTTTCCTTCTTTGTAATTGCGTGCATGTATGCATAAAGCTGAGTGTCATTCCATTCAAGCTATTCTCATCCCCCACCTTCTCTCTTTGTGTATGTCTCTTCAATTTCTCTGGCGATCATGATCTCTTTGGTCTTTTGCACAGGATATCAGACTGAGAGATGAGGCCAATCAAGGAGATGTGAAAAAGTTGAACAAAAAAATTGTTCAGCTTCAGTCACATATTTCTTACCGCATCCGTTATTCCTTAAGGGTAACAGTTTATGCTTGGAATTTCAACTATATTTATTGTCATCGTTTTGTTCTTTACTTTATCTTCTGATTCACCCTTTATATGTTTCAGGCATATGTTTCAATGTTGTACCTCAAAAAATTTTGTAATTTCCAAATCATTCTAAGGGGAAAACCTGTGGACCAGTTTAACATTGCAGACGAGTTAAAATATTCAAAATTAGTTTCGTACAGGCCCCAGCTTGCGATGGGATCAAATGAGGTTAGATCCATGACATGAGATGCAAATTCAAATTTAATTGAAACATATTTTACGTTTCGACTATCAATGCGGGAAAATTGCTATGTATTCCTAATAAATCAAGTGTTTCATAGATAAATTAATAATATTAAACCTGTTTGTATGGATTTTGATCGGAGGGTTTTAGGTAAGGAAGGAAGAAAAAGATAGAATAGAGAGTAGGAATAAAATAAAATTGATATATTATGTAAATGAGAGTCAGTATCTTCTCGATTGATTTAGATTGTCATGTAATTATTAAGCTAAGCCTATAAAAAGGAGTTTTCTTCTGCTTTGTAGTTGAAACACATGAATAGTTGACTCAACCAGGGGATATTGAAACTAAGACTCATTCCGTCTATTGCTCTAATGCCCTTCCTCCTACGGACGAAATTGCTTCGTTGATTCACTGATTTCATCACATGTTCTCTCTTTTCTCTTGTTTCTTAACAGTAAATACTTGATAAATGGCACAAAATGAATAGTAAATACAATAATAGACATATAGTATCTGAAACCAGTAGATGAAAGAATAGGTGCTGGACCCCATAGGTCAATGTAAACTAGCTCAAAAGGTGAACTATAAACAGTTAGTGAAGAATTAGATGGAAGTCGGTGAGACTTTGGCAAAGCACAAGCTGAACAAAAATGTGAAACAATTTTATTTATACTTGGCTGTATTAAAAAACCAAGTGAGAGAGAGAGAGCGATTATTAAAATGAATAGTAAATACAATAATGAAGGCTAACTAGACAAAACTAAGCTATTACATAATATCACTAATGGTCCCCTCAGAAACCAAACCTATACATCATCATCTAATAGTCCCCCTGAAATCAAACTACCCAGGAACATGCTCAACAATTATTTTCTTGTTCAGTACTTTCTCCCGAACCCAAAACAAGTCAAGTTCAATGTGCTTTGTGCGAGAGTGCAGAACAGGATTTTTAGTGAGCATAACAGTACTCAAATTATCACAGTAAATTACTGGAACATGAGTATTATACCCTAGCACACTAAGCAAACTCTGAATCCACATTAATTCCCCTGCAGTAAGTGCTAAACTCCTGTACTCTGCTTCAGCAGTGGACCTAGCAACCCACTGAGGAAATCTTTAATGTACTTGGATTGAGTGGGTTGACTTTTCAGTTCAGTGAGATGAGACCTTTCAAGTAGATCTTTAATGTACTTGGATTGAGTGAGTAGAAAATCTCCTGAGGAAAGCCGTTTAATCTCAATTCCCAGAAAATAGTCTGAGGAACCAAGATCCTTTAGAGCAAAGGCAAGATTTAATGTAGAGATAAGTTCCTGGATAAGAGTAGAAGAAGACCCAGTAATGATGATATCATCCACATAGCAGAGAACAAACAATCTGTGAGAGGAAGTGTTCTGGATGAAAAGGGAATGATCACATCTGCATTTTCTAAAACCAAGAGACAGTAAAGTACCACTCAGCTTTTCAAACCAAGCCCTAGGTGCTTGCTTAAGACCATAGATTGCCTTGTTTAGCTTACAGACCATAGATTTGTCACCAATATGAAAACCTTCTGGTTGCTGCATGAAGACTTCTTCTTGCAACTCACCATTCAAAAACACATTATTTACATTAATTTGTTGAACATCCCATTTTTGAGTAAGTGCCAAAGTGAGAACCACTCGAACAGTAACTGGTTTCACTACGGGAGAGAAAGTCTCAGAATAGTCATGACCACGCCTTTGATTATACCCTTTTGCCACAACACGTGCCTTCAACTTATTGAGAGAGCCATCAGGATTTTCTTTGACCCTGTAAACCCACTTACATCCTATAGCATTCTTGCCTGCAGGTAAAGGAACTAAAGACCAGGTCTTATTATTAAGAAGAGCATGATATTCAGCATCCATAGCAGCCTTCGAGCATGGTAAAGTCAAGGCAACTTTTGTAGAAGTAGGTTCAGCATGGGCAATATAGGTTTCAGGACAGGATTGTATACCAGATTTAGATTTAGACCGTGTAGTCATGGGATGAATATTAGAAGATGCAGGTAATGTAGTCTGAGAAGAAGAAGAAGAGGAAGAAGAGAGAGATATAGTTGGTGAAGCAGTAGAGGGTAATGAAGGAGATGTAGTAGAAAGAGATGAAGGAGAAACTGCAGCATTAGGAGAGATAGATGGTCCAAGAACAGGTGAGGTCCTGATGGGAGATGAAGAAGTAGAAGAAGTGGTAGATAAAGAAGAGGAAGAAGAAGTATTCTGTTTTAGAACAGTAAGAGGTGATAAAGATTCATGAGATGGTGCTGATGCTGTATGCTTAATAGTTTTCTGAAAGGGAAAAGTAGTCTCATCAAATATGACATCTTTAGACACATAAACCCTCCCAGAAGAAGATAAACACTTGTAGCCTCTGTGATTGGGTGAATAACCCAAGAATGTACACTGTGAGGACCTAGGCTGTAATTTGTTGTTATTATAGGGCCTTAGATGAGGATAGCAAGAACAACCAAACACCTTAAGAAAGGAATAATCAGGAACTGTTTTGAACAGTAAAGTATAAGGAATTTGACCCTGAACAGAGGTACTAGGAAGTCTATTTATAAGATACACAGCACTTATAAAAGCATGATCCCAATAAGAGACAGGCAATGAGGCTTGAGCTAACAGTGTAAGACCCATTTCAACTATGTGTCTGTGTTTTCTTTCAATCACACCGTTTTGATGATGAGTATGAGGACAAATAACTCTGTGAGTTATGCCCTGAGAGACCAGAAAATTAGTAAAGGGACGAAATTCCCCACCCCAATCTGACTGAACAGCTTTAATCTTGGCAGAAAATTGAGTTTGAACATAGGTATGAAAATGCTGAAAAGTTTGAAGAGCTTCAGATTTCTGATGAAGCAGAAACAACCAGGTATATCTAGTACATGAATCAACAATGGACATATAGTACTTAAAACCAGTGGATGATAAAGTAGGTGCTGGACCCCACAAGTCAACATACACTAAATCAAAAGGATGTTTATAAACTGTAACAGAAGGACTTGAGGGTAATTTATGAGATTTAGCAACAGCACAAGCATCACAAAAGAAAAGATCCTTTTTATTGAATTGACAAGGAATATTACATGAATGTAAAACTGCCTTTACAACTTGATCACTGGCGTGACATAGCCTACTATGCCACAATGAGTGAGTAGAAGTAGTAGTAGTTACATTGAAAACAGAACATGAACTAGGATTAGTTACACTTTTATTTACAGTAATAGAGTTTAGGAAGTGAAGCAGCACATAGTGAACTTCGGTTCACTTGTGCATTGTGTAGTTAATTAGTTATTGTATTAGTTAGTTAGTTATGTACTCTATGCTAAAGTCACCTATTGGTGACTGACAGCTAGGATAGTTTTATTACTCTATAAATAGCATGATTGTAACTATCCCTCTTAGATTTTCAATAATAGAAAATCAGTTTTAATTAACTTTCTCTCTCTTCTCTGTCTTCTCTCTTTATCTCTTCTAGTTTCTGAACTCTTATATGGTATCATCGTGACCATGGCCGATCCTGGCTCAGGCGACGTCTCTGGCTCCGGCGGTGCTGTTCATGCTCCTCCGATCACCGTTGTTCCTCCGTTGCTCCCGATTTCGCTTCCGCCAACTTCATACAAGCTCAACGAAACAAACTTCCTCGCTTGGAAGCAATTCGTTGTCTCAGTTCTGCGTGCGTCGCATCTTCTCTCTTTTATTGATTAGATTCCGGTGATTCCACCGGAATTCCTCTCCGATGAGGATCGCGTTCTCAGTCGCATCAATCCAGCGTTCGTAAAATGGGAGGAGACAGATCAAACGATCTTCTCCTGGCTCCTCAACTCCATTTCTGATTCCATGAGGCTTCGATTTCTCTCTTCTCAACAAGCTTGGCATCTGTGGGATCAAATTGTTTCTTACTGCCAAGCGCACACGAAAGCTAGGTCTAGGCAGCTTCGTTCTGAATTGCGCTCAGTTTCTAAAGGTAACCTTTCAGTTGAAGAATATTTTCTTAAGATCAAGTCTCTTGTTGATGCGCTGGATTCTGTTGGCACACCTATTTCACATGCTGAACATGTGGATTCCATATTAGAGGGTTTACCAGAAGAGTATAACCCTGCAGTAGTTGCAATTGAAAGCCATCTTGAACCTTACTCTATTCAAGATCTTCGTTCTTTGCTATTAGTCTTTGAAAATCGCTTAGCTCAAGCTTCTAGGAAAGCTCAAAGTGATGCTATGTCTGTAAATGTTGCTGAAACTCATACTGGAAATCACTCTCCCTCTGTTTCCTCTAAGCTCAGTGAAACTTCTGTTAATCAAGTTTCTGTTCCTGGCCGCAATGTGTCAAATGCACCTTTCAACCGTGGTGGTCGTGGTGGCCGTCGTGGTGGTCGTGGCGGTCGTAGTGGTGGCCGTGGCAGAGGCAATGGTCATTACTGCACTCTTTGTCAGAGATTTGGACATGACATCTCCTATTGCTACTATAACAAAGATGAGCAAGATTCTAACCCTAATTCTTACATTCCTCTTCCCCATAACTCTCACTCCTCTGCCTATGGAAGTCATCAGTATAACTCCTATGGCTATGGAGCTCAGAATGTTCCTTATCATGCTCCTTCACCAAGACCTTATCTGCCTCCTGGTTCTCACTTTCAGCCAAGGAATTTTCCACAACAAAACTTCAGATCTCAAGCCAATTATGCTGGTGCTGGACTCCTTCCCACTCCTCAGTTTGGTTATGGTCCTGCTCAGCATTACACTCATCCATCTGCTCCTTTTGCTATGGCAGCAGTGGCTTCTCCACCAGCACCTCAACTGAATTGGTATCCAGATTCTGGTGCCACTCATCATGTCACATCTGATGCTGCTCACATTCATCAGCCAGTGGAGCAGCACTCATTTGAGCACATATTCATGGGTAATGGTCACCCTGTTTCAGTATCTAAATGTGGCAATTCTTCCTTCAAATCTCCTGAGGCTACTAATACATGCTTATCCTTTAAAAATCTGTTATTACTGCCTAACATTACTAAAAACTTAATGAGTGTGAGTAAATTTTCCAAGGATAATCATTGTTATTTTGAATTCCATCCTAACTATTGTGTTGTGAAATCTCAGGCTAATAACCAAGTGCTTCTAAAGGGTACTGTCACACCTGAGGGACTGTACTCCTTTCCTCCTCTTCAGGCCTCTTCATCACCTCTTTGTCACTCTACTGTTTTTCCTACTCCTATGTTGCATTGTCATTCAGACTTTCCTATTGTAAATAATTCTAGGTCTTTTCCTTGTAATAGCAATTCTAGTTCTGATTCTATGCTTTGTAAGCCCTCCAACTATTTGTTGTGGCATTGTCGGCTAGGTCATCCTCATGAGGATGTAGTTAAATCAGTACTCAAAAATTGTAAGATACCTCTTATCAATAAAACAGTGTTTGATACTTGCAATGCTTGTTGTGTTAGTAAATCCAGTAGACTGCATTCTCCACCCTCACAACACTCTTATGCACATCCATTTGATTTGTTATATGTTGATCTGTGGGGTCCAGCCCCCCTGTTCTCTACCTCTGGCTTCAAGTATTATCTTTCAGTAGTTGATGCCTACTCTAAATATACTTGGATATTTTTACTTAGACAAAAATCTGACACACTCACACTCTTTAAGCAATTTCAATCTTATGTTTCTACTCAATTTTCTACCAAAATTAAAGCTGTTCAAAGTGACAATGGTGGGGAATTCAGACCATTTACAAAATTTTTACAAGACCAAGGCATTGTCCACAGATTGACATGCCCTCATACCTCTCATCAAAATGGCTCTGTTGAGCGCAAACACAGACATATAGTTGAGACTGGTCTTGCTTTACTAGCCAAAGGCTCCATTCCCATGCATTTTTGGGATCATGCCTTCTCTTCTGCTGTTTATCTAATAAACAGAATGCCCTCACCTGCTAATCAATTCAAGGTTCCTTATACAACCTTGTTTGGACACAGTCCTAACTACAATGAGCTTAAGGTTTTTGGTTGTGGGTGCTATCCTCATCTTAGACCCTACAATCAACACAAACTCCAGTTCAGATCTGCTACTTGTGTATTTTTGGGCTATTCTACTACACATAAGGGCTATAAATGCTT
This sequence comes from Crotalaria pallida, assembly GCA_037953625.1. Classification (NCBI taxonomy): domain Eukaryota; kingdom Viridiplantae; phylum Streptophyta; class Magnoliopsida; order Fabales; family Fabaceae; genus Crotalaria; species Crotalaria pallida. The sequence continues at coordinate 57,464,271 of CM075655.1, read as the reverse complement.
AGCTTCAGATGGTAAGATTTACATCTCCAAAGATGTGGTATTTGATGAGTTTCTCTTTCCATTTGCAACTGCAAAAGTTCAGCCTTCTTCCTCAACTTCAGACTTTCATTCCTCTTCTTCAACTTCAGAATCTTCAGATAAATTCAACACTGATCCATTGGTTTTAACTATACCTCCATCTCTGTCTGGTTCAAGCATGTCTTCAGATTTCTCTTCAGTCTCACCTTCATCTGGACCTCTCACTTCTCCTTCTCCTCAAGGCTTTTCTCATGTTCAGTCTTCTTCCTCTTCTTCAGATGGGTCAGCTCCTACATCTGTCCCACAATCATCTGATTCTAATCAGTCACCTACATCTTCCTCATCATCCTCTTTACCTTCCCCCATCAATATACACCCTCAAAACTCACATCCTATGCTGACTAGGGCCAAATCTGGAATTTCAAAAGCTCTTTATCCTTCTCTGCACCTTACACAATCTGAACCTTCATCTGTGAAAGAGGCACTTGCAAATCCTGATTGGAAGAAAGCCATGGAGGCTGAGTATTCCACTCTTGTTAATAATAATACATGGTCTCTAGTGCCTCTTCCTGAAGGCCGAAAGCCAATTGGTGTGAAATGGGTTTGGCGAATCAAAGAAAATCCAGATGGGAGCATTCAAAAACTGAAAGCTAGAGTTGTAGGAAAGGGCTTCAATCAAAAACCTGGATTTGACTATTCTGAAACATTTTCTCCTGTTGTTAAGCCTATTACAGTAAGAATAATTCTTACTCTTGCACTAACAAATAAATGGAATTTAAGGCAATTGGATGTCAATAATGCCTTTTTAAATGGTGTTTTGAATGAAGAAGTCTATATGAGACAACCCCCTGGATTTGAACATGAAGACAAGTCTTTAGTTTGCAAACTTCATAAGTCTCTCTATGGCCTCAAACAGGCCCCTAGACAATGGTTTGAGAAACTTAAAGGGACTCTAATGGCATTTGGCTTCAAAGTTAGTAGATGTGATAATTCTCTTTTTTATTACATAACACCTACAATGACTGTTTTCCTTCTAGTTTATGTTGATGATATTATCATCACTGGTTCAAATCCTACTTTTATCAACAATCTAGTTCTTAAACTCAACACTTCCTTTGCCTTAAAGGATTTAGGGGAACTTGACTATTTCTTGGGTATTCAAGTTGTCAAACTTCCTGGTGGTGGCCTTATGCTCTCTCAGTCCAAATATATTAAAGATCTTTTGGTCAAAGCAAACATGTCTGATGCTAAGGGTATTGCCTCACCCATGGCTGGAAGCTGCAGACTCACCAAGGAATCAGGGTCTCCTCTTACTGATCCTACTCTCTACAGGTCCATTGTAGGTGCCTTGCAGTATGCTACTATTTCTAGACCAGAGATTAGCTTTAGTGTTAACAAGGTTTGCCAATATTTGGCTAAGCCTCTTGACACTCACTGGGCTGCTGTAAAACGAATTCTAAGATACCTTAAAGGCACTCTACATCATGGGTTGGTTCTTAAACCAGCTGCTGCTGGACCTCTCACTCTTACTGGGTTTTGTGATGCTGACTGGGCCACTGATGTTGATGATAGACGATCAGTTTCTGGGGCTGCTCTTTTTGTAGGTCCTAATCTTGTTACTTGGTGGTCTAAGAAGCAGAACACTGTCAGCAGATCCAGCACTGAGGCTGAATATAGATCCCTAGCTCTTGCCTCTACTGAACTAATGTGGGTTAAGTCTCTCCTTACTGAACTAAGAATACCCTACAAAACTCCAGTCATGTTTTGTGACAATCTCAGCACAGTTGCTCTTGCTCACAATCCAGTCCTTCATGCTAAGACTAAACACATTGCTCTGGATCTCTTCTTTGTCAGAGAGCAAGTTCAAGCCAAGCAACTGGCAGTTCAGCACTTGTCTTCAGAATTTCAAGTTGCTGATGTCCTGACAAAGCCTTTGTCCTCTACCAGATTTGAAGATCTAAGGCAAAAACTTAGGATTTTGAACAGGGCTGATTATCAACCGGCCCTCAATTTGAGAGGGGTATAATAGAGTTTAGGAAGTGAAGCAGCACATAGTGAACTTCGGTTCACTTGTGCATTGTGTAGTTAATTAGTTATTGTATTAGTTAGTTAGTTATGTACTCTATGCTAAAGTCACCTATTGGTGACTGACAACTAGGATAGTTTTATTACTCTATAAATAGCATGATTGTAACTATCCCTCTTAGATTTTCAATAATAGAAATTCAGTTTTAACTAACTTTCTCTCTCTTCTCTCTCTCTCTCTTCTCTGTCTTCTCTCTTTATCTCTTCTAGTTTCTGAACTCTTATATACAGACAAAGTAGTATCACTAATTGAAACAGCATCAGGAACATGTCTAGAATCTGTAGCAGTGGACGAAATGTGAGAACAAGAAGTGGACCGTAACTTGGACTGTGGCTGGAGAATGTCATGGAACATGTAAAGACCATCAGCACCAAGTGTGCCTTCATGTAGGATAGCATTGGAATCCTGAGATTTCACAAAACAACAATCAGCATGAAACTCAAAAAAGACAGAGTTGTCCTTTGCAAACCTACTGACACTCACTAAGTTTTTAGTTATGGAAGGCACAAGTAACAGGTTTTTAAGATGTAGAACAGTATTGGGAAAAATAGGAGAAGAAAAGGAACTGGTACCAATTCCTGTTATTGGTATACCTGAAAATCTGATCCTGTCCAGGAAGAGAGGTCTTAGGGCCAGTTATATTTGTGGGATCTGCTGTCAGATGATGGGTAGCACCCGAATCTGGATACCAAAGCTGAGTATCTAATGCAGACAACACATATGGTATTTATAATGCAAGGAAGTTTACAGAATCAATACAGAATTATTATATTGCTTACTAAATCAAATCCTAGTATTAATGATAAATCAATTTCTGATTTTATTCTAACAAAGTAATTATGAAAACATTTTTTCTCCAGATTGTCAAACTAATAGCTTTAATGTTTTGAAATTTTAAATCTAATGACTTTGGTCTTCTTAAGGTTACTGTGTCGACAACCATTGGATTTATAAAGGAGGCTCCTTCTCTAAATGTTGCTGGTTTTAATGTGTACCACAAAAATCGCCTAATTAAGGTATGTTCTGAGTGCTTAAAGGCCTTAGGGTCCACATTTATGTCAGTAGCTTTTTCAAGCCTTTTCATTCCTTTCTTTTCACATTTGGCAAGCCATTTGTATTAGAATTGAATGAATGTGACGATGAACTTCCATTGGTGATTGAATTAGTTGAAAATCTTTACTTTTTGTTGTTGCTCAAAGTACAACTAGAATGGTAATTTGTTCATTAGTTTCAGAAAATCGTGATGCTGTTGTCATTAACCTTGTTTGTTCACATGCAGCCTTTTTGGAAAGTAAATCCAGATGGTACATCAAAAGGGATGGGTGTTGTCGGTATATCCCTTTTCTTCTGCACTATAGTTCTCGACTGCAAGATCTTCAAATTTTCCAGGTTATTGAATTTACTGATACATTCATTATAGGAGTTCTTGAAGCCAATTTTATAGAACCAGCACATGACAAGCAGGATTTTGAGAGATCATTGCTGTTCATACGGTTGGAGGCCAGGCTGAAACAAATGACTTATGAATACTGGTTTGTTACTTTATACTACAACACAGTTTATCCTGTACATTTTTCTTTTGTTTTGTTCCATAAATATATTTTTCAGCATCTTCTAAGGTTGTACAGACTTCCAGTTGAATTTCATTATATTGCTTTAATGCTTTCTTTGTCGAGTTCTTGTCAAAATATAGTTTCTTATTTCACTTATTGAATTACACCCTTCAATATGTTGTCTTAATGACTTTCCATGTGTTGGTGAACCAGTTTACTAGGTTTTGTGACTAATTTCATTAGATGCATGATTCACTTTTATGTTTTACATTTTAGTTTTCTGTCAATGTTTTATATTTTCGGCTATTTGTCTTATGTTGGTAGGCTTGGGCTTGTACTAGTATTACTATTACTTGACCCAAAAAATAGGGGCATTAAGATATTGTTTTATATCAAATTATTCATCTGTTAACGTATTAAAGTCTCACATCACTTAAGAATATGAGCTAAGAACCATTTTTAATAACTTGGACAATCCTTCCCCTTTCAGATAGCTTTTTGGTGGAGTCAGTCCCAATTATTCTTACATGATATCAAAGCTGGCCTGATGTTTGGCCACATGTAGATGTTCGTTCATGCAAATTTCCATGTTTAGATGTTCGTTTTTGGGCGTGAGGGGTGTGTTAAAAGTATTGAAGTCCCACATCGCTTAAGAATACGATTTAAAGAACCATTTATAATTACTTGTGTTAAAGTATTGAAGTCCCACATCGCTGAATATGAGTTAAAGAACCATTTATAATTGCTTGGACTATCCTCTCCCTTTGTGCTACTCTCTACGTCCGATAAGTTATGTATTTTTAGCATTTGTATCTTGTCCCATCTGTTATATGCTTTTCTTTTTCCAGTCATACCCTTATTTATTACATTCTCTTTTCATCACCCATTTCTCCATCTCTCTTCAATATAGTCTTATAATTATTATTACTCTCTCTCCTATTATTAAATGGGGGTAATTTAGCCAAAATGTACCAAATTCTTACATCATTTACTTATTTCCTAATCTGTGTGTAATGGCTAAAAGAACATATAGATGGAGGGAGTAGCTGTTTAGGTGGAGTTAGGCCCAATTACTTTAGCAATATCAATAATATTATAGAGTCCTCTCTCTCTTTATCCTTTTCCTAACCCCAACCTATATTTCTTCAAAATGGTATCATAGAGGTCTTGAGGTCTTATCCCCTTAGAGTGTTTGACAGCTTCATCAGGGGCTACTATCTTCCTCTCCAATGTGAGGTTTACCTGTTCAACCAGGAGTCTTTCTGCTGTTGCATCTTGGTTGGATAGATTCTTGTTTACTTTGGCCCGCGATGACGCTTATAAGAAAATGAAACTCACAGTGATAGAGTGATAAGAGAGAGAGAGAAGAGAGGAGAGAGAACGTTAGTTATAAGTGTTTTTCTTATTGAAAATTCTGAGAGGCGAAAGCTTACAAGGCTACTATTTATAGGCTATAGCTGTAACTATCCTAGCTGTCAGTCACCAACAGGGTGACTTTAGCAAAGGATCTTAACTAACTAACTACACTATAACAAACAACTAACTAACTACTCTATAACAAACTTACCAAACTACATTTACAAGAAAGAGTATATGCACAAGTGAACCGAAGTTCACTGTGCTTACTTCCTATACTCTATTACACCCCTCTCAAACTGAGGGCTGGTTGGATATCTGCCCTGTTCAGAATCCTGAGCTTTTGTCTGAGATCCTCAAGTCTATTGGTTGACAAAGGTTTTGTCAATACATCAGCAATTTGAAACTCGGAAGGCAAGTGCTGAACAGCTAACAACTTGGACTGAACTTGTTCTCTGACAAAGAAAAGATCAAGAGCAATATGTTTGGTCTTTGAATGAAGAACTGGATTGTGAGCAAGAGCCACTGTACTGAGATTGTCACAAAATATAACTGGTGACTTATAAGGTATATGTAATTCAGTAAGAAGAGATTTGACCCACATAAGTTCTGTAGAAGCTAAAGCCAAAGACCTATATTCTGCCTCAGTGCTAGATCTACTGATAGAATTTTGTTTCTTAGACCACCAAGTAACTAGATCAGGTCCCACAAAAAGAGCAGCTCCAGAAACCGAATGCCTATCATCAACATCAGTGGCCCAATCAGCATCACAGAAACCAGTAAGAGTCAGAGGACCTGCTGCAGCAGGTTTAAGAACAAGACCATGATGGAGAGTGCCCTTAAGATATCTGAGAATTCGTTTAACGACAGCCCAATGAGTATCAAGAGGTTTAGCAAGATATTGGCAAACTTTATTAACACAAACTGATTTCAGGTCTGGAAATTGTAGCATATTGTAGAGCACCCACAATAGATCTGTAGAGTGTAGGATCAGCAAGAGGAGTGCCTGAATCCTTAGTAAGTCTGCAACTTCCAGCCATAGGAGAAGAAATACTTTTGGCATTAGACATGTTAGATTTTTCTAGAAGATCCTTGATATATTTAGACTGAGACAACATTAGGCCACCACCTGGTAGTTTAACAACTTGAATTCCCAAGAAATAGTCAAGTTCTCCTAGATCTTTGAGTGCAAAGGAAGTGTTGAGTTTAGTTACCAAAGTATTAATAAAGGAAGAATCAGAACCAGTGACTATGATGTCATCAACATAGACTAGAAGAAAGACAGTCACTGTGGAAGAAATATAATAGAAAAGAGAGTTATCACATCTGCTCACTTTGAATCCAAAAGACATTAGAGTCCCTTTAAGTTTCTCAAACAGCTGTCGAGGTGCCTGTTTAAAACCATAAAGAGACTTGTGAAGTTTGCAAACCAAGGATTTGTCCTCATGTGTAAAACCAGGAGGTTGCTTCATATACACCTCTTCATTTAGAATGCCATTTAAAAAGGCATTATTGACATCAAGTTGTCTTAAACCCCACTTGTTTGTGAGAGCAAGAGTAAGAATAATCCTCACTGTAATTGGTTTAACTACTGGGAAAAATGTTTCAGAGTAGTCAAAACCAGGTTTCTGATTATACCCCTTAGCAACAACCCTAGCCTTTAATTTCTGAATGCTGCCATCTAGGTTTTCTTTTACACGAAATACCCACTTAACACTAATTGCTTCTTTGTCTTCAGGAAGAGGAACAAGAGACCATGTATTGTTATTTAAAAGGGCTGTATATTCAGCTTCCATAGCTTTCTTCCAATCAGGATTATTAAGAGCTTCTTTAACTGAAGAAGGCTCACACTGAGTGAGATGAACAGAAGGATATAAGGCTTTAGAAATGCCAGATTTTGCTCTGGTTTGCATAGGATAAGTGTTGTGAGGATTTATATTTATGGGATTTGGTTCAGAAGAGGAAGAAGAAGAAGGTGCAGCTGCAGAAGAGGAAGAAGGAGAAGGTTGTTGAACAGAACATCGTGCACGTGAGGAAGATATAGCAGCAGGCTGAACTGAATCTGGGATGAATACAGAATCTGTGGCTGAGACAAGTGGAGAAGGGAAAGAAGGAGCAGAAAAAGCTGATTCTGATGATGCTGATGCTGCAGGAACACTTGAACCAGAGGAGGTGTTTGGTATAGTGAAAGATAATGGTGCAGTATCAAATTTTTCTGAACTGGAGGATAAAGGTTGAGAGTTGGCAGTAGCAAAGGGAAAAACAAATTCATCAAACACTACATCTTTGGAGATGTAAATTCTGCCATCTGAAGCCAAACACTTATACCCCTTGTGAGAAGTAGAGTAACCCAAAAATACACAAGTGGCTGACCTATACTGAAGCTTATGTTGATTGTAAGGTCTAAGATAGGGATAGCAACAACAGCCAAATACTTTTAGTTCACTGTAGTTTGGAGTATGAGGAACCTTATAATGATTGGCAGGAGAAGGCATTCTATTTATCAAGTAAACAACAGAGGAAAAGGCATGGCCCCAGAAATGCATTGGGACTGATCCTTTGGCTAACAAGGCTAAGCCAGTCTCAACAATGTGTCTATGTTTGCGCTCAATTGTAGCATTTTGATGGGAAGTATGAGGGCATGTTAGCCTATGAACAATGCCTTGTTCTTGCAAGAACTTGGTAAAGGGACGAAATTCCCCACCATTATCACTCTGAACAGCCTTTATTTTAGTGGAAAGTTGTGTGGAAACATATGTTTGAAATTGTTGAAAAAGTGAGTGTATCAGATTTTTGTCGTAGTAAAAATATCCATGTGTATTTAGTACAGGCATCAACAACAGAGAGATAATATTTGAATCCAGCTTTAGATAAAACAGGAGCTGGACCCCACAAATCAATATACAACAAATCAAAAGGATGATGGTAAGAATGTGTGGACAGAGGAGAATGAAGTCTACTTGACTTACTAACACAACAAGCACCACAATTATCAAACACTGTTTTATTACTGATAGGCATATTACAAGATTTGAGAACAGATTTGACCACATCCTCATGAGGATGACCAAGCCTACAATGGCACAACATATAGTTGGATGGCTTACATTGCATAGTACTAGGACTAGAAGTGCTATTACAAATCAGAGAATTATTACAACGCATAGAATGGAAACTAGAACTAGGTACGGTAAGAACTGCAGAATTACATTGCAACAGTGAATTAGTAGGAAAAACAGTAGAATGACACAGAGGTGCTGAAGAAGCATGAAGAGGAGGGAAGGTATACAGTCCTTCAGAAGTGACAGTACCCTTAAGAAGCACTTGATTAGTTGCCTGAGATTTAACAACACTGTAAGAAATGATAAGAAGAAGAAATAGAGAGAGGAAAGAGAGAGTGTGTAACTGAATGATGTTGAGAGAGAGAGAGAAGAGAGAGAGTGCAACTGAATTACGTAGAATATTATTTCTGAATCTAAAAGTAAAGCTAAAACTATTACAAGAGAGGATCTATCTATTTATAAGAAGCTGAGCTGTGTAGCTTACTTGACAGCTGTCAAGTTAAGCAACACACCAGCTGGCACACTTCACACCACACAATCTATCTAATGTAAAGAAGCAAAATACATGCTTAAATATATACTCTAATACTCACACTCATTAAATTTTTAGTAATATTAGGTACAAGTAACAGATTATGAAATGCTAATCTGGTACTAGTAGCCTCAGGAGATTTAAAGAAAGAGTGTCCACAGTTAGTAATAGGAACAGGTTGACCATTACCCATGAAAATGTGTTCAAAGGAATGTTGTTCAACTGGCTGGTGGATTTGGGCAAAATCTGAGGTGATGTGATGTGTTGCACCAGAATCTGGATACCAGTTGAGTTGAGGTGCCGGTGGATTAGCTACTGCAGCCATGGCATAGGGTGCAGGAGATGGAGCATAAGGTGCCTATGATCCATAACCAAACTGATTAGGAGGAGTGGAGAGAATACCAGCACCAGCATAGTTTGCCTGAGACCTATAACCCTGAGGAGCATAATTCCTAGCTTGAAAATGAGAGCCATGTGGTGGTGGATAAGGTGTAGGTGGAGGACCAGTAAATGGAACATGTTGAGCACCATATCCATAAGAATTGTAATGGTTACTACCATAAGCAGAGGGAGCAGAATTATTACTGAGAGGAATGTAAGAGTTACGATTAGTGTCATCCTCTTCTTTGTTGTAGTAACAGTAAGAGAGATCATGACCATATCTTTGGCATAGAGTACAATAATGATTATTGTCTCTGCCACGGTCACAACGACCACCACGACCACCACGGCGGCCACCACGACCACCACGAGTGGGAGAAATATGTTGCACACCACGATTAGAAACCTGATTTACGGAAGTATCACTATACTTAGAGGAAACAGCAGGGGAATGATTTCCAGTGTGAGATTCAGCAATGTTAATAGACAGCATCACTAGTGGCCTTTTTTGAAGCCTGAGCTAAACGATTCTCAAACACTAGCAGCAAGGAACGAAGATCATTGATAGAGTAGGGTTCTAAATGACTCTCTATTGCAACTACAGCAGAATTATATTCCTCCGGTAAACCATCAAAAATTGCATCAACATTTTCCTCATGCATAATCGGTGTTCCAACAGAATCAAGAGCATATTTCAATTTTAAGAAATATTCTTCAATGGAGAGATTACCCTTAGTTACTGAACGAAGTTTAGACCGCAACTGACGAGAGCGAGCTTTCGTATGAGCATGACAATGCGATAAGATCTGGTCCCAAAGGTGCCACGATTGCTGAGAAGAGATGAACCTCAAGCGCATAGTCAGAAATTGAGTTCAGAAGCCACGAGATTTGTTTCTTCCCATTTCGCATATGCAGGGTTGATACGATTAGAGGCGCGATCTGCATCGGAGAGAAATTCCGGTGGAATAACCGGTACTTCATTGACGAAGGAGAGAAGATGCGCCGCACGAAGAACAGAGAGAACGAACTGCTTCCATGCGAGAAAGTTCGTCTCATTGAGTTTGTACGCAGTGAGTGGAAGAGAAATTGCCGACGCTGGAGCCACCGTTTGAAGAGGAGGAGGACGAAGAGCTTCGCCGGAGTTGGTGTCGGAACCAGGATCGGCCGTGGCTTACGGTGATACCATATAAAAAAATGAAACTCACAGTGATAAAGTGATAAGAGAGAGAGAGAAGAGAGAGAAGAGAGGAGAGAGAAAGTTAGTTATAACTGTTTTTCTTATTGAAAATTCTAAGAGGGGAAAGCTTACAAGGCCACTATTTATAACTGTAACTATCCTAGCTGTCTGTCACCAACAGGGTGACTTTAGCAAAGGATCTTAACTAACTAACTACACTATAACAAACAACTAACTAACTACTCTATAACAAACTTACTAAACTACATTTACATAAGAAAGAGTATATGCACAAGTGAACCGAAATTCACTGTGCTTACTTCCTATACTCTATTAACGCTTTCCCTGTTCTTGTCCAAGAGAGATTGCCCCGTTCTTTTTTCTATCACTTACCTAGTCATCACTCATTTTCTCCTTTTGTCAAGGAGGTTATGTATTTTATTGTTTTTTGAAACATTGGAATATGTATGTTTTTGGGGATATCAGTTCCAAAAAAGACAATATGATGAAATGGATTGATTCTTTTGATAGATAAGAACTAGAGGGTTATCTCCATGATACTTCTCGTGCTAGGAAGCAGTAGTGAAAATTACAGCTAGAAGATATCTTGGTTGAGGAAGAATCTAGTAGAAGACAAAAGATGAAATGTTTTTTTTTTTGGTTTGCACATTAGTATCCGGCCCACTGGGCCGACTAATCCAGTTCGAGGGGGGTCTCGGGGTTAAGATTTTATTCCTCTTCCAACGTTGTTGCGGGGGATCGAACCGTGGTTCGTCTTACCAAGTGCAGCCCCTGGCACCACTGCACCAACAGCTCGTTGTTCAAAAGATGAAATTTTAATGTGCTAAGAATGGGATGCTAACTCAGTTATTCCATAGGGTGGCTTTTCAAGAGGAGTAAAAAGTGCTTAACCATAGAACTAGTATAAGAGTAGGAGAACTAGTGCAGTTTGAAGTTCCTAATCTAGTGAGTTAGTTATCGAGCTGTATGACTGTTGGTATAGTTTAGTTTCTATAAATAGAGTTGAAGCCTGAACCACTCACTTTGTACTCACACTTTCATTTTGTGAAATTATAGAATAAGAGAATTCTCTCTCTCTCTCTCTCTCTCTCTCTCTCTCTCTCTCTCCCTCCCTCCCTCCCTCCCTCCCTCCTACCTCTCTCTCTCTCTCTCGCTCTCGCTCTCTCTCTCTCTCTCTCTCTCTCTCTCTCTCTAGTTAGGTTTATTCTTCTACATGGTATCATCGGGTTCCATGGCTGATCCTGATAGAACTTCAGATTTGAAATGAACACTTTTATTGATAGAAACATAAATTACACACTGTACAACAATAAACTTGCTGCCCCAGAGACCAAGGTCTCCTGGTACACACACAATACAGCAATGACTTGCTGTCTCGTAGACTAAGTCTCCTACAGAGAATGTTCTCTATCCCAAACTCTCCAAATAACAACATACATAACCCCTTTACACACTAGCAGCCTATATTTATAATAAAAATAATACATAACTTCCCTAAACTGCCACATGATAGTTATAAAGACATAAACAAATACATTTCAGACCTTACTACAATATATTTTGCTAATATACCCCTAATACATAACTTTCTCCTAAAATACATAACTACTCGTAACTCATTATGATAATTATGATCATTCACTGGTCCAAGTTCCTATCAGATCCTGTGAGACCACCACATTCTCCGCTGGATTATATTCCTGTTCCGATTTCGGTAGATTCGGTTCGCGGCCGCTTCCAGCAATTTCTGACAAGCTCACACTGAAGAGTTACCTTTCGTGGAAGCAGTTTGTTGAACAAGTTCTTTGAAATCATTGGTTACTTCGGTTCATTGAAATCTAATCGATTCCACCTCCTTTTCTCACTCTTGAAGATCGCATGCATCGGCGATTCAATCCAGTGTTTCTTCGCTGGGAAGAACGAGATCAAAATGTGTTCGCATGGCTACTGAACTCGGTTTCAAAAGCGATTCATCCTCGCCTAATCGGTTGCACTCAAGCATGGCAGGTTTGGGATGCAATTATTCGTTTCTGTGAATCTCACACTAAAGCTAGGGTTCATCAATTGTGTTCAGAGTTATGCACAATTTTGAAGGGAGGTTCATCGATTACTAAATATCTTGCTAAAATCAAAGCTCTTGTGGATGCTTTGATTTTCATTGGCTCTCCAACTACTCCAGCAGAGCATGTAGATGTCATTAACAAAGGTCTTCTTCCTGAATTTCAACCTGTGATTATTGCTATTGAGAGTCATTTAACTCCTTCCTGATTGATTCTCTATGGCTTTCTTCTCTTTCTGATTCAAGAATTTGAGCCATTTATCCGTCATGCATGTTCATATGTAAATCACTTTTTCAATTCTTAAGTTTTATTTGGAAGTCTAAAGCCCCTTCTAAGGTTAAAGCTTTTATTTGGACTGTTCTTTATATGATTAACACCAACGGCATGCTCCAAAGCGCAAACCTTTGATTGCATTCAAGAGAGTGGGCCTTATCTTTTTTTCATTGCTCGGAAACAAATGTGCATCTTTTTGTACATCTGCCCTATGGATTTTCACACTTTCTTCTTAGATTAGAGGTTTCAGCAGTTGTTAAGTTGGCAAAATTCTATGGCGATGCTTTGTTTTTGCAATCCTTTGGTGATTTAGTTGGAAAAGGAGCAATAGAATTTTTAGTGATACCTTTTCGTCTCTTGATTATGTCTGAGTTAGGGTTACCTTTTGGCTTCGCTCTATTTCAAATCCTATGGGTTTTTCAGTGATGTTTATATGGTAGATAGATTGGCACGCTTTATTAAATGACCCCTTTGCATAGTTTTTAGGTGTTTCTTTTGTTCTTATGAGGATTTCGTATCCTCCTCTTGTATTATTCCCCCATTTATTCTAATAATAAATCTTCTTTTTAATGAAAAAAACTATCAGTATGCAGTTCTAGCCTAACCAGTGGTCTCGAGTATTATTCCCTCATATATTCTAACCGGGGCATTTTTATCAAACTATTCTTGTCAACACAATCAAACTCGTGGATCAGCTGGGAGGGAGTTGATCTAGCCTAACCAGTGGTCTCGAGTTCGACTCTATGGGTATGGAGTTCTGTTAAATACTCGGAGAGAGTGCTTTACTGCCCTTATTGGTCTTACTTTGCTCGAGCAGGATGGTCTTCCATAGATAATACGCATGGTCTAGACAAAAAAAAAAAAAATAAATAAATTATAACCTATCAATAATACTATTCAACTGTCTCTGTTTCCCTTCTTCCTGACCTTTAAACCTATAATCTTCTACATAGATTAGAATAAGCATTATGATCCGGGGTATTATTTTCAGTTTTCAGGCATTTGTCAATTATAAATACTTGTTTTTTATGTCATTTATAAAGTTTGTTTGGAGCTTTCTGATAACCTTTTTTTCTGCAGAATATCAATGTTATGAGGTCAAAATTCTCTTTCTATATTACGAGGTCCACATTACTTGAGATGAGAAACTTGGATATGATTTAGGCTGAAATATTTATGTGCTGTTAGGATTGAGTTACAATTAATGATAGTGCTACCCCTTAAGTACATGAATCAATGTAGGTACCCAAATCTTCAAGTGCATTAACCTAAGACTTGATAACTAGTTCCAGCACTCCCTGATGATATTCCAAACAGCATTTTTTAATTTGGTTAAATTTGTTCTGGACTACACAGGATAATAGAGTATATAAGAAGTAAACACAAGTGAACTTCGGTTCACTTGAGTTCACACTCTCTTTAGACTTGTTAGTTTGTTAGAATTAGTTAGTTTGTTATATTGAGTTGGTTAGCCAGCTGTTAAGTCTGTTGTTGACAGCTAAGATAGGTTCATCTAGATTCTTCTATGATTCTTCTATAAATAGGAACTCAATGTACATTCCCTCTTAGATTTTTAATAATAGAAAATTCAGTTTCCCTCTCTTTTCTCTCTCTCTCTCTCTTCTCTCTCTTCACTCTCTTAATTTCTGCACATTTCACTTCTCTTATACAGGAAAGAAAAGTGTTACTTAGTTGGATATCAACCACCAAATTTCAGATCACAAAATGCTCAAAAACATTCAACGAAGTCTCAGAATGAGCTGCTTGCTGATAACCAGGATATTTGTATAGTAGCAGAGCATCAAGAAGATTTTGGATTAGAACAGCCAGTTGTGGGTCTTGAGCTGCAGGTTAGTAGATGTGTATGGAAGTCTGTATTTGTTTGATATACTGTCTGAACTCTGAAATCATGCTGCTGTATATGGATAAAATATATTGTTGATAATACTTTACTTTTTATTTCCCTTAAATAACTTCATTGAAGTCACATATATTCATACCAGAGTAAATAATTGATTCTTACATGTTAGTGTTGTAGTTTATGGTTCAGAGTAGTTAGGCCGGTTGCCATAAAAGCTCTTCTGATATCATCTATCTGTTATTAGCAAACAAGGAGACATGAATTTAAAACCACGGATCATAAGTTATCATGATTTTAAAATATCTAGAAAGATCTCATAATATTTTACATATCATGGAATTTATTAGGATTGATTCTATTATTTTAGGTAATCAAGTTAGGATCAATTGTCATTATGAGTAATTACATTAGGATTCTATTTGTCTTTTGCTATTGGCCTATAAATAGGACCAATACTTTATACTTTTGAATAACACTAATAATATCAGATTAATATCGTTATCATATTATTTTGATTCTCTATCCTCTCTTTTCCTCTTCCCTAACCAAAGACCTTCCGACTCAACATGGTATAGAGCGGTACCATCCTCTGTGACCTGTCCTGTCACTATCATGCTACTGAGTTCCCGAAAAATCTGGAACTCCGATTTGTCCACTCTATTTCTTGAGACTTCTTTCCACCACCTTTTCTTTTCTAGAGTAAGCCACTGTCTGCTGTTGCCGCCATTAATGTTTTCCGGCAGCTTCTCTGGCCAACCAACCCACTAGTCACCTTTTCCGTTGGATCCTCTCAGCACTCTTTTCTCCACTTTCTTATGACGTTTGCTGCCATCAGCCACTGTTCACGCCGTTGTTCCAGCCGCTGCTTCGTCCTCTAGCTCACATAATCCTTTTGTATCCATATATGTTCTCACATCCCTCATAAGAGCATTGTGTTGTCACCTCCCCTACCCAAATATTTTGGATCTAATGGTGTTTGGGTCTTCTCTAGTGCTTGCTTCTTTCCACTGTTAGTTATGCCATTCTTCTAATACTAATTAATCATATCAGTGGCTATTCCCATTGATGATCATTCTGGTTGTGCTTCCTATCCCACTAATGGATCATACCAGTGGCTATTCCCACTGACGATCATTTTGGTGGTGCCTTCTCACCCGCTGATGAATCATATTAGTGACGCTTTCTCCTCCCACCGACGGTCATTCCGATGGTGCCTAATCTCCCATTGATAAATCATATTAATAAGGAGTCCTTTTCCTATCAGACAATCATTCTGATGGTGACTTATATTGGTAATGACTCACAGTAGCCCCGTTTATGTCCTAGATGCCAACCTTAATTTCAAACTCAAATACTTTGGGAGCTAAGAATTTTTTTTTTTAAATTTTCATGTAACAAGCTTAAGCTTAGTAAGCTTTAGCTTGAGGGGAAGTGTTAAAATATCTAGAAAGATCTCATAATATTTTACATAAAATATCATGGAATTGATTAGGATTGATTCTATCATTATAGGTAATCAAGTTAGGATCAATTATGTCATTATGAGTAAATTATATTATGATTCTATTTGTCTTTTGCTATTGGCCTGTAAATAGGACCAATACTTTGTACTTATTGAATAACTTTAATAATATCTTATTAATATTGTTATCATATTATTTTGATTCTCTATCCTCTGTTTTCCTCTTCCCTAACCTAAGACTTTCCGACTCAACACATGATTTAGTTGAGGGTATGATATTAGTATTGCTAGAATTGTTAGAGGGAGAATGGCAGCGTAGAAAGAAAGCTATGTAACTGATTTTCTATTAATGAAAAACTACAAAGAAGCCAAGGCTATTTATAGTAAAAGATTACCGGATAATTCCTACACTAAGTTGATGCCAGCTGTACATGTCTCAGCTAACAACTGAACTGAAATACAACAGAAAGCAAAAATAATCGTAGACTTCTTCGCTTCTCTCTAATACACCACCCCCCTGGAACTGAGGGTCCTAGACTAAGGTAAGTTGATAAACAACTCTGAGCTTTGGTTTCAGTTCAGCCAACTTAGATTGAGGCAAAGGCTTGGTTAGAATATAAGCTGCTTGAACTTGAGAAGGAACATGAGTGACTACGAGTCATTTCCACTGCACCTTTTCTCTCACAAAATAAAGATCCAATTCATTGTGTTTTCTCTTGGAGTGCAAAACTGGGTTGGGTGTCATGGCAACTGTGATAGCATTGTGACAATGGATTGCCCTCATATTATGAGGCATTGGTGACATCACTGCTGATTCGTGATGAACCTGTTACAGTTGGAGCTCTTCTGGTGGCTCATGAAGCCTACTTAGAGAGGCTACATGCTATAGTTAATGATGCATTTTCTGTGCATCTAGCTCAGGTTAATGCTGCTCTGACCTCTCAACCGCTTCAATATCCTTCAATTCCTCATCAATCTTCTCACGCACTGCATCAAGGTATGCCAGTTCACCATAGTTCTAAGGGTCAACCTTCTTCTCAGGGTGTAGTTTACTATGAGAACCCTAATCAGTACCTTGTTCAATATCCTCATCAGACTGTGTACACTGACAACTCTAATCCAAGTGTTGGTTACACTCAATCTTTTACCAATGCTCCTCATCCACCTCCTACTCAAAATCTGCCAAAATCAACCAATCCCTTTGAGTCAGATGCTAAAAACAGTGACTCATCAGATTATGAAGTTTCTTATGCTAGACCAAGGCACAATAGTGGAAAGAATAAGCCCCACAAGGGTAGATATGGCAAGAGTCGTGTGAAGTGTCAATTGTGTGACAAGCATGGCCATGAAGCACTTCAGTGCTGGCACTTTCTTGATATCGTTATGGCCTCAAACACTGAGAATCGATCTCAGTCTAAGGGTCAGGATCAGTTTCACAGAACTCACAAGAATCAACAACCTATGCAATCAGTTCTTCCTATACCTCAGTATCCTGCCATGAATGGTTACATGGCTTTTCAACCTATGCAATTTCAGCAGTTTACTCAATGGCTAGGATCCACTCCTATTCTGGTACCATGAGCTAGTTCTTGGACTCCTCAACCTAATTTTCCTGCTGTCAGGCCTCAGCCTAAGGTTATGCTTATGGAACCTCAAGCATATAATTCCCAACTGTGGTATCCTGATTCAGGGGCTACTCACCATCTGACCTCAGACCCAACAAATATTACTAATAAGACTTATCTTACTGGCCAGATCAGATATATTTCAATCACAGGAATTGATACCGGTACATTTTCTTCTCCTACTTGTCCTAACACCTCTCTCTATCTTAAAAATCTTTTAGTTGTTCCTTCCTTAACAAAGAATTTGGTCACTGTCAGTAAATTTGCTAGGGATAATTATGTTTATTTTGAGTTTCATCCTAACTCCTATTTCGTGAGGGAATACTATCCTGCTTACTACACCTCATCAGAAAGGCAATTCTATTATTAGAATGAGGTGAAAACTGTATTACAGGAAATGCAACTAGTTATAGTTGCTGAATTAAGATAAGGACAGCTGGCAGGCATAGTGCCTGCTGTGATAACTAACTATGACTACTTAACTAATCATAGAGTTATCTACTCAAATATTCCCTTTTAGAAGCTCAACTAAGGTCTACTCTTAATACAGGTCCACCAAATATACATTCTTGGTTTATTCTCCTAGTCATAGAGGTTAAAAGTGCCTTTCATCATCAAGTAGGATATATGTCTCAAAAAATGTGGTTTTTGATGAATATTCTTTTCCTTTTCATCAGAGTCACATTCCTCATCTAATTCATCTTTTACAGACTTTCCTACTTCCCTCACTGTCTTACAACAATCCTTTATCTCCTTAGATTCTTCTCCTGAGACCTCTATGCCCTCACCTCATATTCATTTTGATTCTACTTCTACTGTTCCTGTTTCTTCTCCTCAGGATTTTCATATTAACACTGACAATTCTACAACTTCTACCTTACCCTCTACAGCTTCTCCTACTATTTCTCTTTTGATCAGTCTTCTTCTTCTTCAGGACCTTCATCCTCTGTTCCTACTAACATACATCCTATTGTCATAAGGTCAAAGTCTGGTACCATTTCAGGTGTTCCCAGTGCTTATGTAGCAAATACTATACCTGCTTCTACTAAGGTTGCTCTAACTATCCCTAGTTGGAAATCTGCTATGGAGGAAGAATATCAAGCTCTAATCAGAAATGAAACCCAGACTCTTGTTTCTTTGCCTAAAGGAAGAAAGGCTATAGGCTGCAAATGGCTTTTCAGGATCAAGGAGAATCATGATGGCACTGTCGACAAGTACAAAGCACGTTTAGTGGCAGAGGGTTTTTATCAAAGACATGGATATGACTACAGTGAAACTTTTTCCCCTGTAGTGAAGCTTGTAACAGTCAGAGTTGTGCTTACTCTAGCACTGACTCATAATTTGGATGTCCAGCAAATTGATGTCAATAATGCCTTCTTGAATAGGGTCTTGGAACAGGAAATATACATGCAGCAACCAGAGGGATTCAAGCATGGTGATAATTTTATGGTTTGCAAACTAAACAAGGATGTCTATGGTCTTAAGCAAGCCCCTAGAGTGTGGTTTGTAAAGCTTGCAGGAGCACTTTTGTCATTTGGCTTCAAAAAGTGCAGATGTGATCACTCTATTTTTGTTCTCTCCTCATAGGTTTTTTGTTCTATGCTATGTTGATGATATAATCATCACAGGCACATCTACTTTGATTAAAGATTTGATCTCTAAATTGAATCTTGCATTTGCTTTAAAAGACCTTGGTGCTCTGGACTATTTTCTTGGCATAGAAATTAAGAAGCTAGCTACTGGAGATTTTCTTCTTACTCAGACTAAATACATTAGAGATCTTCTACAAAAATCTCATATGGAGGGTATGAAAAGCTAAGCAAAACCTATAATTAGAGGTCTGAAATTAACTAAAGAAAGGATTAACTACATGGCTGATCCTACTCTTTACATGTCCTTGGCTAGAGCTCTTCAGTATGTCATAACCACCAGACCGAAAATCTGCTATAGTGTTAAGTAGTTGTCAATTTCTCTCAGCCATTGGAAGAGCACTGGAAGGCACTAAAGAGGGTTCTAAGACACCTAAGTGGCACTATAGATCAAGGGTTACTGCTGAAACCCACCTTTGTGTATAGTCCTCTGAACTTGTTTGCATATTGTGATGCTAATTGGGCTTTAGATCCAGATGAGAGAAAGTCAACATTAGGATCATGTCTTTATCTAGGCTCTGATCTGGTTTCTTGGTGGTCAAAGAAGCAAGAGTGGGTGGCTAGGTCCACTGCTGAAGCTGAATATATAAGTCTTGCAAATAGTGCTGGAGAATTGATGTGGGTCCAAAGCTTACTAAGTGAGTTAGGCTACAACACAAATATATTGTGACAATCTTAGTACTCTTATGCTCACCAAAAATCCTGTCCTTCACTCAAGAACAAAACATATTGAGTTGAATTTGTTTTGGATTACGGAAAAGGTGCTAAGCAAGGGGATTATTGTTCAACATGTTCTTGGTGAACAAGTGGCTGATATTCTGAAGACCAAGCCTCTTTCTAGTGCACGTTTTAGCATCCCAAGAAGCAAACTAAATGCGACAGACAAGTTTCAAGTTGCTGCACAACCGAGATCAATACTGGGCTACTATCCTCTACCCAGATTAAGAGAAGATCTTCACTATTCTGATCCTCCTAGCTAAGTTCTGTATCTAAGGGAATATTAGATATATGTATCAGTCTTCCTTACTGAGCTTGGTTTCAGAGGGGACTATTAAACTACTGCCCTTTACACAACAATCAAGCCTTATCCCTAGGAGGATACATAACCCTGCTCATTTATGTAGGCTTCGGACTGGATGTAAGGAACAACCGGTATCAACAGTAAGAAGAATTAAGAAGAAAATTGGATATTCTCCTCAGTGAGTTCAAATGGGATCACTGGAATTTCATTAATTTCTCAAGGTAAGTTCCTACAGCAATAGAATTAGAGAAAGTACAATAGAAGGAAGAAGAGATTTCTCTAACAAATTGCCTAAATTCCCTTTTACATTTCATGTACTTTATGTAATACTTGACATCTAGGGGGTGGTAGTCCAGTAGGTTTATCAAAGATTCCTCTATAAGTATGCAATAGTAATGCTATTTCAGGATCAGTATTTAGGGGCATGTCCAGCCAAGAATCTGCCTTAGTATCAGTGCTTTGGAACTGTAATGTGAAGATTTCTGCTATACCATCTGTATGCTGCAGCCTTCTCATGTGATTAAACTGAGCAGGTTGAGGTAATTGAGCTTGATTTCCCTGAATCGTGACAAATTGTTTGCCCAGGTAAAATTTCAGGGTTAAGGTACTGTAGTCTGCAATATGCGGGCCTAGTGTGGCAAGCCAGGCTGCATCTAGTACCATGTCAGCTCCTGTTATTGGCTGTAAATAAACAGGCAGTGATAAGGTGTGTCCTTGCACATGAACCTGAATGTCTTTGATTATGCCCTCTACAATCAGAGAATTTCCATTCCCTACCAAAACCTGGAAATTGTGAATCTGCTCAATGGGCAATTTGGGACAGTGAGCAATCCTAGGTTGCAAGAAGTTGTCAGAATTTCCACTGTCCAACAGAATCTGCACAGTTAGCCCATTTATTTTGCCTTAGAATTTCATGGTGCCAAGACCAGTAGATCCTCTCAGAGCATTGTAGGATAAGTGATGGTCCAGTGTGTGTTCAGGTGGGTTTTCTGTGATAGTGGTTGGTTCAATAGTTTCTTCACTGTCATCATCATCATCATCATCTACTTGTAGGAAAAGGTATTGTCTATTAGGACACCTATGAGAAGCAGTGAATTTCTCATCACATGTACAACACAATCCTTTTTCTCTTCTCAGTTGCATTTCAGCAGGAGACATTTTTTTGACATTTGTAGGTTTGTGGTTAATATAAGTAGGTTTAGTGTTTGGTATGGGTAGTATAGGTTGGGATGGTGGGTTAGTGAAGGATTGGTTTTGGTTGTGTATAGGTTGGTCTAGTGTATGTTGCTGTGGTCAGGTTTTTTGGTTTGTAATTGTATTTCTCTTCAAAGAGTCTAGCTAAGAAAATGGCTTTCAGTATGCTGTTAGGACATTGGGCTATGACTTCTCTTTTGATTTCAGGTTTAAGGCCACTAATGAAACTGTCTAACATTGCTTCTCCACTGATTCCATAAACTCTGTTAGCTAAGGTAGTAAACTGCATATAATAATCATTCACTGATCCTGATTGTATTAACTTAAACAGAGATGCTCTAGGATAGTCAAAGGGTGATGGTCCAAATTCGAGTTCCAAGGCCTTAGTAAAAATAGACCAGTTATGAAACGGGTTAGACTGATTCATCATTTGAAACCAGGGAACCACCTATTTCTCAAGGTGAATAGCAGCTATGGTTAGTCTTTGATCATCAGGTGTGTTATAGTAATCAAAAAATTGTTCTGCCTTAAATATCCAGTTAAGAACCTCTGATCCATTAAATTTAGGAAAATCTTGTTTAATGTTCCTTACCTGAAAGGGTTGAGTATGTGGTTTTGAGTTCGTTCCACCTTCAGTCTTTCGAATGCTGAGGTTTTTAATGGCATTGTCCAGCTGTGTGAAACGGTCCATGTAATCCTGATCAATCTTCTCTAACCTGTTCAGGAATTCAGTGTCCCTTTTCTCCATCATTTCCATGATTTTTCGAAGATCCTGAGATCTGGTACCCCTCAGCCATGGTGGTCAACGGAAGCACCAAAATTGTAAGGAACAACCGGTATCAACAGTAAGAAGAATTAAGAAGAAAATTGGATAACCTCCTCAGTGAGTTCAAATAGGATCACTGGAATTTCATTAATATCTCAAGGTAAGTTCTTACAGCAATAGAATTAGAGAAAGTACAATAGAAGGAAGAAGATACTTCTCTAACAAATTGCCTAAATTCCCTTTTACATTTCACGTACTTTATATAATACTTGGTCACTACACATAGCCACTCAGCCTAACATTCTTCCTTCTCACGCGCTCTCCTCTTCTCTCTCTAGCCTCAGCTCTTTCCTCTGCCACGTGTCCCTCTGCTCTAACGGTCTCAGCAGAGTTGTTTCCTTATTCCACTCACTTGTGGTCCCACTGACAGAAGGAATATGCTCATCATTTGGTGCTGAATGAGAAATGTTTCCCTGCTGAGCTGCACGTGTGTGACTTGGCCCACTTCTTTCCATTGCTGCCTCTTCATTCATTACACTGGACTGGCTACTTGAACTTTATTTTATTTTTTTGGTGTAAGTATGCTACTTTTTTCTGATCATGAGCATGCCTCGTTTCTGTCAACAGGGCATATCGGTAGGAACCCCTGGGTCTGTATCTGTTGAGAAAATCTGTGAAGAGAACATAAGACTTTTCACGAGGTAAATATCTTTGCAAATTGTCGATTCAAATTAATCAAAGTTTTTGTTATTTTATTCTTATATCTATTGAACTTTCGAGGTGTTCTCTCGTAATGTTACTTGTTTATGGGTAGGTAAATTTGACATTGTATAAGTTCAAAAAAATCTAGATCAATGATTTGATGATTTTCTCATGCAATCCTTTGTTGGACCGGATCGGATGTTTCTATCATGCATATCATACACATGAAACGCATTAACAGAAGCTTATTTTATACTGTCATGATATCTTGTATCTAGTGTACAATTTACGTTTGAAATAAAAAACTATTAATAACCTTATCACATTTTGATCATCATTAAAATTTTCAAAAAATTCAGCTTTGCAAGGTCAACATGATTTAAATAACGCTTTGGTTGTTCATAAATACATCCACTTAGAGCATCTCCAACCCAAAAATCCTTCTTAAGTGGTCCCCACAACATTTTTTATATTATCTCACTCTTTTCCATATCGTAAGCAACCAAACTATAAATTTGCTCCAACCCCAAAAACCAACTCATGGTTGTTGAATGGACCCAACATCCTACCCCACATTACTTTTTGCATATTATTAAAATATTACATATTAAATTTTTTATTCATTTAATACAAATAATTCAACATCAATAATTTAAAAAATATATAATATAACTAAAAATAAATATAAATAATAAAAATATAAAATACATAAAAATAGAACTAAATAATAAAATTATAAAACTACTACTCCCTCAATGGTTACTATCATTATCTTTATTATAATTATAATTATAACTACTTCCTATTATTATTATAATAACTATAACTACTACTCCCTTTGTTCCTTTTTTTTTTTTTACACCAACTAGTACCCGGATCTGGTTTACCCAGAATCTGACTCATCCTGTCCGACCCAACTGAGCCCGCACTAAGCGGTAGGGGTCTCCCAGCAGGGGTTGCTCCATACCCAAGGCTCGAACTCGATACCAGTTGGTTAAGGGACCAAGTGAGCTACCACTTGATCAACCCCACGTTGGTATACTCCCTCAACGGTTGTTGTTGTTGTTGTTGTTATTATTATTATTATTAAAAACAAAATAACAAAACTACTCCCCCCTCACACGGTTCACTACTCTTTCTACCCACTCTTCTCCCTCATTACTCACTGACTCTGCACAACTCCCTTCTTCATTTCATTTCATCACTAGCTCATCATCTCCCTCCCTCTTCACTCACTCTTCTCCTTCACGGTTCCTCTTCTCCCTCACCTCAAAACCGGATCCATCAAGATCAAGCAAGCTTCTCCTCAACACATCAAATCCGCGAATTGGGTCATGAAAAACCTCAAATCCATACTCCACTGTGTCTGCATGTGGCTGGATTTTGACCCCAGAGCATCAATTTTGTGTTGGCATATGATTTGGGATTTTAGGGTTTTTTTTTTTCTGGAAGTTGTGTTATGGGATTTTTTTTCCATCAAATTTTCTTCTCCTTCTCAGTGATGAATGGAGGAAGAAGATGATAGTTTTTTTTTTAAAAAATTTTCTGCATCCTCCGTACAGTGCCAGGCCCACCACTGCCCTCCACGCACGGTCCCTTGCTCAAGCCACGGTGCTTGACAAGAGCTGCCAACTCAGCCTCCTCCAATGCCCATAGTTCGTTCATGAGGGTTTGTCACATAAACCCACCCAGGGTCAAGAACCCTGGGTTGGAGATGCTCTTAGAAGCGGTTGCCTTTGGGTGTTTAGAAATTTGCTTACAAATTTGACTGTCGAATATAATCCCTCTTAAACCCTTTTGTACCAGGTGTGAGAAGTACAGGGAAAAGGACTTGGAGTTGAAACAGACGGTAATGGTAGTTAGATAACAAAGTTTGATTCTTAATTTGTTATAACTAAAATTTTCATTGTTTTAATTCTGTTCTTGTTGCTGACCAAAAATTATAGGTTGAGGAATTGGAGGAGGAGTTGAAAGAAGTCCAAACCAAGTGTGCTCATCTTTCTTCACTCTTGGAGGAAAAGAAGCTTAGGAGTATAAACGGACAGTAATATTACTCTGCTAGCAACATATTAATGAATGGCATATTGACTATGCTTTTGTCCTTAACTTCCAATTAAGAAATGTAGTTTGAAAACACCGGTTTTGTATAAAGAACTAAATTTGTCATAGTAAAAGCAGCGAATGGGCCTTTGCACAATACACTGACATTTATTCAAGAATGTCCCTATGCCGATTTCGAGTTCATATAAAAATAAAATCTAATTTGTTTACCCTCTAGTTAATACTTGATACCCCAAAAAATAAATTTTTTTCTAAAACACCCTCATGCATGTATTTTTTTTTTTTTTTTCCTTTTTACGCTTCATACGTTAAGGGAGTAGAGCGTATGTGTAACTTTTTCAAATGCATTGTTCCAGTATCGTATGACAAAAACAACTAATTTTTGCCCAGTATGTGTAATTTTTGCACGTAAGCTTAGGAGGGAATGTATGTGCAATTATCCACCAAATTGTGTCGAAGTAGGTTTCACCATTTGTTCCCACAAATATAAGACATTTACATGAGTTTGCATAGGCTGATTTTCTTATGATTATGTTGGATTGTTTGAAATCAACAAATCAAGATTTACCAAGGTTGCCATTGAACTTTCATAGCTCCACACTTTTAATCTAGAACAAGAAGTAAGATCGAGTCCATGTTTTAGTGTGAACCAAGGGTGTCCTTCGTCGACAGTTACTAATCCATTTCGAGGTGGAGGGATCACCAAAGTGGGTATACTCTCTTAACAAAGCCTTTTTCATATTCATGATAGGAGTCGAATTTTTGACATCATACTTAAGGAACCCAACTTTTTACCAATTGTGTTGGGCTTTGTTGGTAAAATAGAGTCTGTTAACAATAGTAATCTTGCTCAAACTTTGAGAAACAAGAACATGTAAACCATAAAAAAGAGTTTTATAAATAGTGCTAGCTGATACTCTCAAAATATTGTCCAAAACTAATCTTGCATTCCGTTGGTATGTTTATTGTAAGAACTAAGCACTAGGGTAGGACTCTAGCAAAGGCTAGGCTCATCTTCACTATGGTGGTAAGATGGCCCTCAGGTTTGATTGCAGCGGTTCTGAAAACAATTTTGGTGTGAGTTTTTGTTCTGACCAAAGGAGACGTGATTGATGATGCTGATTGTTGGGGGTTTGTCTTAAGAGACTATGGTGTGAGGGAGAGTGGAGAGTGTTGGAGAGTGCCCTAGTGGCAATCATATTTTCTCTTTTACTTGTACTTATTTCATGTTTATGGATTATTACTATTAATAATAATGAGGCATTTCATTTATTATATTTATGCTTTAATTGTTTAATTAAAATAGATGTAATAAAGTCCTTAGGATTATAAGTTCAATGTCATAAGAATATCAAGTACATGACTTGACAGTGAGATCTTATTGATTGATAATTATCCTTAAAGATTCCCTAGTCGAGTATTATAGTTAATAAGGACAACTATAATACATCGAGACTAGTATGTGGCAGAATGATGACTGTATCTCACCGGTCATGAATATGGGATATCAAGTCTTCACGTAAGTATACATTGGGACAATTGTGTACTGGATTGACCCGCCATGAGAATGCTACATGGGTTATTAAGTGAGTGTCATAAGCGATTCTCATAGTGACAATGGTGTACATGGTCCTTCGACCTGAAGTCGCTACGGTTCCTAACATGAGGAATTATGTGCTTTCACGCAATCAAACGTCATCTTTAACCAGGTGATCATAACGGTTGTAGTCGGGTATATGACAAATCATGTAGAGGGATGTGAGTGACGTAGATGGGATTTGTCATTCCTTGTCAATAGGAATTGTATCGCTGGGCCCCTTGATTGAGTGAGACGGTGAAATGTATGGTCATACTCAAGACAGTCAATATGAGATATTGACGAGACTTGTTTAGACGCGTCTACTCGGGGATCAAGAAACCATAGGTTACACTATACATGGGTGACACGTTCCATGCCATGAGTGTAACTAAGATATTTGGACAAAGGGATTAAATTTACACATGATCATTGGTCACACTAAGGTTATGTCAGATTACAGACATTCCTGTCACTTGGGTAGCAATGACGTGTTGCTAGATACCGCTCATTTCTTGTAAACTTAAAATGGGATTTTAACTTTACTGTCAACGTTATAGGAACCTATAGGGTCACACACTAAGAACAGATAGATTGGAGATATCACATTTGATAAAAAATACAATAGTTGTATTTTTACGTCCGTGCGATGCACAGTATAACCGTGCGACACATTCTGATATGTGCTGCCAAGCCCAGCCCTCTAGTCTAATACTATTATAAAAAATAGTATTAGCCTTAGGGTTTTGGGACGTGTGAGACACAGAACGGCAACCCTAGCCGTCCATATCAGAGAGTGAGTGATACACTGAATCTCTCTCTTCTCCGCTAGCACTGAGAAGGGAGACGTGACTCCAATTGGGAATCTGTTCGTGTGGATACCGATAGAGGCGCGACTACCTTGCTGCGCTCGTGATTGACGTGAATTGTTCGTGGACGATCTGACCAGCGCCGTTCTCCTCTTCGCATCAAGAGGTAAACGTTTTTCTATCTCGAATCATGCTCTCTCGCATGGATCCTGTTCTGGAAATAGGGTATTTCGTTTTTATTTTCCGCTGCGTATTCTATCCCTATTTCCAACAGAGAGAGTGAGAGTTGAGGACGAGATGGAGATGAAGATGATGAATCATGATGGGGGTTGGTGGTGTTCATGAGTGAGGGAAGGCTAAGGCGCTATTGTTGCCAGTACTGTTGCTTTCTTTCTTCTTTCTCTCTCCTTGTTTTGTATCTTTTTCTTTCCTAAACATTGTTAGGTTGTACCCTCAGTATTGTGCGAAAAGGTAGGGATCATTGTACTGA
Organism: Crotalaria pallida; assembly: GCA_037953625.1. Classification (NCBI taxonomy): domain Eukaryota; kingdom Viridiplantae; phylum Streptophyta; class Magnoliopsida; order Fabales; family Fabaceae; genus Crotalaria; species Crotalaria pallida. Next base: position 57,436,536 of record CM075655.1, on the reverse strand, counting down.
TCAAAAATTAATATTATATAGGATGATCAACATACTGAGATAAAATATTGGTGCTCCAAGAAGTCAACATATGCTGAAATTTCAAAAATTGTATGCTAACCCCCTAAAAAAATACATATAGAAGGGTATTGTGGAAAAAGAAATTATTTTTGCCTGGTAAAGCAAAACTTCAATAAAAAGCAAGACTTGGTTAGACCCTACCCCAAAGATGACGTGTTAGCCCCTTCTAACCAAAGTTGTCAGCACATTAAAAAACTTCAATACTGCAATAAATTAAAATTAAATTTAAAAAAAAAAGATAAAGATGTGAAAACCCTATTTCCTTTGCATCACCTTCACTTCTTCGCAACCCGTAACCTTCGTTGTTTGCAATGTGGAAATGTTCAAGTTTTTACTCCTACATAAATGAGATCCACGATTTAAGCCAAAATATGAACTCTGAAACATTTAAAATTTTGTTTTAATGTAGGTCGTAGGTTTGGACAAATGAGATGACAAATATGTACTTGATGCTTTCTCTGGTTTGGAGTAGAAGAAGACGTAAGGACATCAGATTTCTTCAATACCTTCCACCGAAGTGAACTTCTAGGGGAAAATCATAAATTAAGTGCTGTGTGAGGCAACCAATTTTAAATGAGAAACCAAATTCAGAAATTTTCTTGAGAGATATATGCATAGACCTACAAAGTATGAACTTGAAAATACATATGTTTAAGTTATCATATGCTTGGAAGATGTTATCGATTAATCGTTAATGGAAGATGGATGCCTATTTAAGAATTTGATAAAATGAGATCATTTAAGCATTGTTCACGCTGGTGAAAAGGGATTCGATGCATTCGATGTGGGGCATGCCAGTTCGCCAATTCGGGCGAACACGAGTCGAAAATGGGGATGAAGGTATCAACCGATTGCGGGATTCGATTGATTAAATGGTAATCTTGTGTCGGGATTGGGTTGTTTTTGGTCTTTTTGGCTTTATCTTGGCGAAAACGTAAATGGGCTTGAGAAAACGTAAATGACGAGAAGATAAATCGATAGAAACGCAAAGGGAAAGTAGTAAAGTGCACTAATTTAAAGGTACTGGAAACGTATAGGCAGAATTTAAATGTGCTGGAAACGTAAAGGCAGAATTTAAAGGTGCTGGAAAAGGTAAAGGAAAACGAAAAGAATGTAATTGAATTTAAAAGTGTTGGGAATGTAAGGTGGTTTTTACAATGACATTTTCTCCGTTAATCTGCTTGCGGTGAGATGTTAGGATGATTACTAATGTGTCAACCCCTATTACAAACAAGTAATTACCTATTTATAGTCCTAGAAATCAACTACCCTTACACTATGTTATTGGGCACGTTCTGCATACCTATTTAGAGTGATCGATTACATAGTAATCGATTACTACACAGCATGTAATCGATTACTATGTCTCTGGAAAATATATGATGCAACAATTTTAATCGATTACTTGAGCCATGTAATCGATCACTCTCATAAGAAAGTAATGGATTAGCAAAGATCACTTAATCGATTACAAGCTCTCTGATTTTTCTATGATGCAACAAAGTTAATCGATTAACTCAAGCATGTAATCGATTACTCCGTCTTGCATACATAAAAATATTCAGAGTTTTGTAACATTAGGTATTTTCACCAAAACTAAGATATAAAAACAACTTTTCATGAAAACACATTTTCTTCTCCTTTTTTTAAATGAAAACTCATTGGCCTTTTAAACTCTTTAAGAACAAGAACTTTATTACCTTACACATGTACTAAGGGAAAAAAAAAGGCTTCTAGGCTATATCTTGCTTGAATCTTCAATCTTGAAACTTGAAGTAACTTGTGAGCTTGAATCTTGAGTTGGTTTGTTATCATCAAAACCTTAGCTTGATATTTGCTTGAAGTCCATAAGAGAGTTTGAAGCATGTCTTCCAACACTAGCTTGGCTTCCAACAATGCCACTTTGCCACAGTTTTAGAAATAAGGACAAAGAAAAACACTAAAACACCAAGACAGCGACGAATTTCATGAAAGAACAAAGACATAACAACTCCGGAACAGCGACGGAAAAGAAAAAGAAAATGAAACACAAAAACTGAAAAAAATGGAAAACAAAAGAAAAATACACAAATGATATCGATGAAAACCAATTGGGTTGACTAAACAAAAGATTCGTGACACAAATCAAAACAGAGACAAAAAAACAACAAGAGATTGCTACAGTTTGAATGCAGCTCTCAAACTCAATCACGATTTTGCTTAAACAGCGACAAAAACTTCATTAATAGTGACAACAAAACAAACTGAATTGGAGAAGGAAAAGAAACTCCTAGGACACTGACGACAAAACTCAAACAAAACGCTGAACAGGTTTACAAAGATTGCGATGGCCACCAAGAATTTGTCACGGTTTTGAGTGCAACTCATGAAACAGCCACGATTTTCAGATTAAACCCAAATAAATCGCTATGTTTCTGGATTCTACACAAACAATCAACGACAACCAAGGTAACACGGTTTTTAGCACAACAAATTGCAACGATTGCAAGTTTTGTAAAACACCAACAAAACAGTGACTCAAGAATCCCTTACAAAAGTGCAGCGAAAAAAATAATTTTGTTGCAACGGTTATCATGAACTAGGCCAAAAGAAAAGATGCAACAAAACCTTGCTCTGATTACCAAGTTGATACACCCAAGGATTGAGACCTATGTTTCCACTAAGGTACCTTTTGAATAACAGGAATCAAATGAACAATTGGGTGTTGGCTCTTAGAAAATCTCCTACAATTAATTTATGTCTTGAATGGAAGAATGGAAATGAACACAAAATCAATGAAGGATGAACCGAATTGTACAAGAAAACAAGAACAAAGAAATGATAGAGGATAGTGAAGGAGAGGCACCACCCTTGGAGGATCAAGAGATAAGCCTTTGGTTGAATTCAAGTTGCATCACACAAGATGAATTCCCTTCTTGCAACCAAGTGTAAGAGAATCACTCTCTTAGGATTTGTGAAACAAATCACGTTTTCTCAATGGCATCCAAGCTCCCTTTATTTCATCAACAAGTGCTCCTTTTATAGGAGAATACAATCACCAATTTCTAGCCTAGTCTTGGCCGTGAGTTACTCACTAGGGAATCAGGTTGGGAGTTACAAAATAAAGCCTATACATGAATACACTTAACTATAGGGGTGGGGGTTACATAATACTAATGATGAGCAAACTTAATACACATTTAATTCCCTTCAAGAGATGGTCTTGGACGTGTGAAAAGAGCTTGCCATGTTGATGATCTCTTTGTAACCTTGGCCTAGTGCTTGATGGCCCATTAATATATGTAACCGAAATTCATTAACTCTTCCATGATGGAGAATTAACTTTGTAACTTCCCCTCATCAATGATTGGCCGGATACATGATGGCATTCATTCACAAAATGAATTCTCAATTGATTGGCCGAAATATGTATGGCTTATCTTTGTAACATCCCTCTCCCTTAATGATCATGATTTCCCCATGAATTAGTGGTTTCAAGTGTAACCTCCTTGGCTTGAAAGCTTAATTAAATGAATCTTAAATTTGTAACCTCTCATTAATGTCTTTCTTCTCAAGACCCAATCATATCCATTGCAGTTAATGCAACTTGAGTGATCTTTTTAGGTATCACTAAGATAGCATTAATACCTTGGCTATTCCTTGCTCTTTTATGACCTTCATAATCGTGGTCATATGATCCACATGGATTGATCTTCTTGAGCTTCTTTCTTGCACAACAAGGAGGCTCTTCATCTTTCTCTTGGTTGGACTCTTCACGGTGTTTACCTAGGATTACACTTGAATAACACTAACAACACTTTAACATAAACATAAACATAAAAGTAGGTGGGTAAAACTCCTCAGCCCTTATTACAAACCATAGCTTAAACATAAGCAAAGTTTAAAACACAAAAACTCTAAAACTTGAAAGATTTATATTCAATCTTTCACAAAAGTCATCCTTTTCCTTTCCTTGGTTAGGACTTGAAGTCCTCACCATGCTTGTCTTGAAGGTCCCTGGGCTGTCCTTCATCACAAGTTAACCACATTGACTGGGAACACTCCATGCATTTCAACTTCATTTACTTCCTTTTGAAAAGGATCTGTATCAACCTTTGTAACATCCCGAATTTTAATTCCAAGGATAATTAGAATAATAATAAGATTAGAAGATGGTAATTATACTAAAGAGGATGTAAGGTGATGGATTAGGATTCCTTTGAGTGTCATAAAGGAGTTAAGAAGCATTGGTATCGGATAGGAGATTTAAAGAGGAGCAAGAGAGCATAAGAAACGGTGTTTTCGGTGTAATAAACACCCTATATTAGGAAATTATAAATAAAAGATTTATAACTTAAAACACAAATTCCACCGTTGGATGTAAAGAAAAGGGTTTTAGGGAGCTTACCTCCAAATTTGAGCAAGATCCAACGATTAATGAAGGATATATGGCGTTTTGAAATGCAAGGGATGAAAATATGGCAAGGAAAGTAATCGATTACCTCCTCTCTGGATGGAAAAATAAAAAGAAATTCATGAAGTAATCGATTACTTTTAAAGGTAATCGATTACCTCAAGGTCTGACGCAAAAAAAAAATAATAACTTGGGGAGCACGAATTGCCCTTTTAAGGGCAAGCTTCTTGAAGACATACCAAGACATACCAAAACACACTCCCATTCTTCATAACACAAACACACTCTTCTTCTTCTTCTTCTTTCCATCTTCCTCACCCAAGACTCATCATCAACACCAAGCTCTAAGACTCAACACCATCAGCCACCATAATCAAGCATCAAGAACATCATTACACACCTCCCCAACACCAATAACACGCATATCACCATCATCTCCATCACAACTCATCAAATCCCAAGATCACCCACATCATTGATAAGCTCAAGAACCCCCTCAAGAGCATTAACCTCACACCCAACACCACCCATCTCCACGCCACCCTCTCCTCCATTCCTCTTGAGTTTCCAAGCTCCATAGCCATGGAGAATCACTCCCTCTCACATCTTTCTCTCAAGAGAAAGTGAAGGAGGACTTCATCCCACCATCAAGCTCTCCCTTGATGATAACTAATTTGAAGTGGCAAGCTAAGGTTAGAAGGTTCATGTTCTAGGGTTCCAACAACTAAGGAGAAAAAACTAGGATTAGGAGGTTCAAGCTTTTAAGGAGCCACAAGAGCTAAGGAGTAAGCTTGGGATTTGAGGTTCTACCTCTCTCATTCAAGGTAAGAAGGTGGTGTTACCTTGACTTAGAGAATAGGTTCTCTTTTGTCATAGTGAGAACTAAAGATAGTGAATTAAATAGAATAATAAACCTTAGGGTAGTTGATGATAATAGGATTTGGAGTAAGTAAATAAAGAAAAGGAACTTGTTTGTATGCTTGTAGTAATGTGTGATTATGATAGTTATGGAATATAGAACTCTAGGGATATTTGTGAAGTAGATAAAGAAAAGGAAACATGAGTAATAGACTTGGAAAAATATAGATTAATGTTGGATAATGAATATGGAAACCTAGAATATTGATGCTAAGTGAAAATTATGAGGGTGTTAGAGAATGGCTTAATTTGAATATTAATATTGGATATTGCGATTATGAAGTGAATAGGTCAAGAACTCTAGAATTTAGAATGGAATTGGAAGGAACTAAGTAATGAACAAATTAATTATGAGTGTTGACAAATGAACAATGGGAACTATACTACTAATGTGAGATGGACCCATCTATTATGGTGTGTGAATATAGGACTATAGTGTAGAATTATGATAGGTATGAATGTATGACTATGATGTGTGTAGAGGTAGATTAGGATATATGTGAATATATATAATGACCCTCTATAAAGGAGCGTGTATAATGACCCTCCATAAAGGAGCGTGTATATAAATGGATCATCCATAAAGGAGCGTTTATAATGACCCTCCATAAAGGAGCACGTATATAAATGGACCCTCCATAAAGGAGGCTGTATAATGACCATCCATAACGGAGCGAGTATAGATATATAGGGACCTTCCAATATGGAGTGTGCACTAATTGTAAATAGGACTCGTCTTTATGGCGTGAGTAGGAGAATAATGATAGGACCTGCCCTTAGGGTGTGCGTAAATTGAGAATAATAGGACCCGCCAAGAGGTGAGTGAAGGATAAGATAGAATGAAAAGGATAGAAAGGCTTATGAATGTTAAGACAATGATAGATAAGGAAGATTAAAAATTAATAAACATGAATAGGGAACGTCATACTAATTGGGCAATAATTTATAGGGTAGTACCTTAGTTTATTGCTATGATTTTTTTAGAAACTATTATTCTAAGTTCTGTGTAATGCTACCCTTCTTGCTATTTTTTATAGAGGTGCAGAAGGAGCTTACACGAGTTATGGCCGAGCAAGAGTACTGATTTGGGTCCAATATATAGTGTTTTGAGCATTGATTTGACTCCCTTTTACTATGTGTTTAGCTTGTTTCTCAAGTATTTTGTAGGACTTTTTTTTTTAATTCTTAGAAATAGTTCTTAGTTTTGAACCCTTAGAACGTTTTGATCCTTTTTGGGTATGTTTCAGGTACTTATGGAGCTTAAATGCAAAATATAATGATGGATTTGGATAGAGGATGAAAAGAGCTTCGAAATGGTCCAAGAACGGAGTAAAATGGAGTCCGGAGCAGTCCGTAGCGCCCAAAACAGTCCGGGGCGCGCGTGCTGAAATTGTGCAGTACCCGTGCGCGCCCCGGGCGTGAGGACGGATGCGCGCCAGGCGCGTAAACCGCGTGAAAGTGACGCTGCTTGGTATTTTGGCCATAACTTGAGCTACGCTTATCCAAATAAGGCGATCTTGGTATCATTTTAAAGCTAAGGAAAAGATCTACAACTTTGCCAGAAATAGCCTTGCTCAAATTCGTCCATATTCAGGGTCAAAATCAGGGCCGAAGTTGAGTGTCAGACATGAGAAAGCCCAATTGGGCCACTTCCGGATCAGTTTTGCTTCAATTCAAATAGGATTAGTTTTATCTTATAAATTAGTGATTTAGAATTAGGTTAGGCAGCCAATTTAGAGGAGAAAACAGAATTTAGATTTGAAGAGGGAGATTGCATTGATTTGGAGCATTTGAAGATTGAAGGATTTGGGGTAATTTGTCTATGAATTTCCCTATTATGTCTTCTCTTCTTATTATTTCTATGTGTAACTAAAACCCTTGTGTTAGGAACACGGTGAATTTGTATGGCGTAGCTTATTTCAATTTATGATTTAGGATTTTGCTGTTTTTAAGTCATGCATTAATTGTGTTTTTATTGCATACATAAACCCGCGTAATTTATGTTATGGATCTCTTAATTCGCAACGAGAGTTGGGATTTTGAATAGGCCATGCAATTAATGGTATAATCAGTTTAGTTATAGAGATATGATTAAATGATTATATGACTTTATAATTCCCTTGTGCTGAAATTGATATTTTCTTATATTGTAATTTGTTGAGAGATCAAGGATTAAGTATATAGAAAATAAGGGTAATGTTAGAGAGATCTAACTATTGCTATTTGAGAGGAATGGTCCATGAATTGAAGGATAATTAAAGGAAAATCTGAATTATAATTGAATAAGTGAAACCTACAATGCAACCAACGTTCCTAACCACTTTTCTCCCATTGTTCTCAAGTTTTAATTTAATTTCAGCAACTTAGTAGTTTAGTTAATTATAGTTTTCAAATCTGAATTATTAATTTATACACTTTTTAGTTTATAGGATTTATTTTTAATTGCATTAAGGTGAAAATATACTAAAAACACAACTTCCCGTGGGACGATATTCGGTCTTCCAGACTATATTACTCGTTGACCCAGTCCACTTGCTGGTACATCAACAAGTACCCTCCACATCGTGGAGAGTAATTAGTTAGCTGGGGGACCATATGTTGGTTAGGGTTTTAATTTCGAACGCATGACGTATATATAATATGTATTGTCTTTTTGGAGAAGAATGTAACTAATACCTTTTGTTATTTTTGGCCCTGCTGCTTACTGCTAATTTTATAAAAGTGATCACACAAATTTTACAGGGAAAACTAATATTTTGGGAATGTCCCTAAAACAAAGTAAACTCCGCCGATTTTATGGAGATTTTCATAAGTAATTAATGTAACCAAGAGTTTTAATGAGTAACTAAGAGTATTTAAAAGAAGTTTTTAAGTAACCAATTTCTAGTCGGGGTAATTAGTGTATTAATTAGGGTAGGGTGTTACAGTCCTCTGCCGGATTTTCATCGAAATTTTCAAGTACCATTTTTTAATAAATCTTAATTTATCTAATTAAAAGTGAGGATGTCACAACCTTCATCTCTTTTTCGAGAAACTTTAGTCTTCCTTTGTGAAGTCCCTGTTGAATCAAATTCCAGAAATCAAAGCAATCAACAGTATTGTGAGTGCAATTGTTATGATACTTACAATACTTTCTGCCTTTTAATTCATCTTTCTTTAGCAGTTTGTGTCCTTCAGGAAATTTAATTTGTTTATCCTTTAATAACATATCAAAAACTTGTTCAGTTTTCGAAATGTGAAAAGTGTACGTTTTCTTGTATACATTTTCATTCGGGGGTTTCGACGGCCTCAAGGCATGACACGTATAGGGTTTTCCTTCTTTTAAATTTATTGTGTCTACCTCTGAGCCTATGTCGAACGCCTCTGTGTCAGAGACTTGAGAATCGACATAATGGATTCTTTCTCTTTTGATAATTTTGGGATTTTTATCCTTCATCTTTTCATCTCTTAAATTTTCAATTTGCCGTACACATGCGGCTAATTGGGCCAAATCTAGTAGATGTTGTGTGACTAACTTTTTCCTCACTTGGTATTCTAAACTAGCCACAACCATCTTTACTACTTCTGTCTCAGGGATTGGGGTAAAACACCAACTTCTCATTTGCCTAAATCGAAATAAGTAATCATCGATAGGTTCTCCCTCGAACCTCCTCACGCTCAACAAGTACGTCAAGGCAACCTTTAATTCGCCTCTATAAAATTGTTCGTGAAAGGCTCTTTCCAATTGGGCACATGCATGAAGGGAATTGGGTCTCAATGTCGAAAACCATGAAAACGCATTTTTCGTCAAAGAGCTAGGGAAAAGCCGCATCTTAATGGTCTCGTCCGTGACCAATTCTCCCAATTCGATGGTGTAACGTGCGACATGTTCGACAGTAAATTCTCCTGTATCACCGGCAAACTTCGACAATTTTGGCACCTTTATTCCTCTTGGGATTTCTGCATGTTGTACCTACTCAGGAAAAGGTGAATTGAAAAATGGCTGATTAGTCAATCCGATGTTGAAACCAATTCGATTCAAAGCTTGTTCGACAACTCTATTTACATCATCCGGTTCCACTCTAGGCTCTCCTCTATTATGTCGAAGTAAGTGCCTTGCCAAAATCTTTCTTGCTAAAGCAGCTTGCAACTTTTCTCCTCTTTGCATGAATGCGACTTGAGTAGGATTTTGCACATGCGGAGGTGCTTCGGCACCAGGATGAAATGTCACCTGTGGGGGCTCGACAACTGCATTATTTGTACATGCATTCAAAGGTTGGTTAGTTCGAACGTTTTCCCACGGGGTAGCCACTTGAATATCTTGTGGAGGAGAGGTTGAGCCCGCACTAGTTGGCCACGCATGAGTCTATTGGCCTTCGGCATAATTTTGTACCAAAACTGGCCTGTATGGAGATCTATCTTCTCTGTAAAAATTTATAGCAGACTCATGTCGATCATTCTTGTAAGCCCCAACACTTGGTTGAGTATCTTCATGTACTGAGCAATTTTTCCACAAGTCTCATTTGTTACCATCATTGCTGGGTTGATCACAGATCCTAACTGAGTCGTCATCTGGTCGACTAACTAAACGTTTGCTTCCTTTATTTGTTGACGAATATGGGTTACAGGATTAACTGGCATGTATCTTGAAGCGTTACTAGTTCCTAGTCCCTCAGTAGAAAGTCGAGGAGATGCCATAGTTGTGGCCCCATTGGTGGAAGAAATACTCTCTATAGGGCCCAGCGAACTATTCAAAGGCCAGGTCAGTGTCGAACCAAGAATGAAACCCGGTGGCAAGCCATATCGAGGAATCTGACTTCCATTTGTTGGATTATTCCCAAAGGCAAAGCCACTGGCTTAACTTGGGTGGCCCCAAGTTGGACCATCGTTAGTCGAACGACCCACCGTGGTGACGATAGAGTCCGTGACAGCACCACCCCTAGGGGCACTGAAGAAGTACTAACAGGAGTACTAACTACTTCAACTTGTGAAATCACTGCGGTCTATCGACCATTATGGCCTCCATCAGCCATTGAAGGTGTTCTTGGAGAAAATGGCACAATATTGCCACTTCTCAAACGCATACACTTGGACACAAGTTACTCCGAATCAGTTCCACTGGGCGTGCCAACTTGTGAACGCTGGTGAAAAGGGATTCGATGGATTCGATGCGAGGCGTGCCAGATCGCCAATTTGGGCGAACACGGGTCGAAAATGGGGATGAAGGTATCAAGCGATTGCGGGATTCGACTGATTAAATGGTAATCTTGTGTTGGGATTGAGCTGTTTTTGGTCTTTTTGGCTTTATCTTGGTGAAAACGTAAATGGGTTTGAGAAAACGTAAATGACGAGAAGATAAATCGACAGAAACGCAAAGGGAAAGCAGTAAAGTGCACTAATTTAAAGGTACTGGAAACGTAAAGGCAGAATTTAAATGTGCTGGAAACGTAAAGGCAGAATTTAAATGTGTTGAAAAAGGTAAAGGAAAACGAAAAGATTGCAATTGAATTTAAAAGTGTTGGAAATGTAAGGTGGTTATTACAATGACATTTTCTCCGTTAATCTGATTGCGGTGAGATGTTAGGATGATTACCAATGTGCCAACCCCGATTACAAACAAGTAATTACCTATTTATAGTCCTAGAAATCAACTACCCTTACACTATGTTATTGGGCACGTTCTGCATAACTGCAGCAACCACGTTCTAACTAAACAACTACCCACGATGCAGTTTATTCGTTTGTTCTCCTTTTGCCACGTGTCTTCAGTAGTCTTCGATTATTATATTTCTCTTCGACAAGCATTTTCCCACAACTGAAATAAAGCCACTTTGAAACTCTTGGGATGTTGCACAAGTCTTTTGCCAGCTTTGTCGAAGTGACATCCTCTTGCCTATTGGGCTTTTAGGATCCCTGTCGACACCAAGCTCCTTTCGACAAGGTGTCGGCCTCTAATTGAATTAATCCCCTAGTCGATTTTGGTGACATGATTATTGACTTTGCCATATTTTTTGCCATCGACCTAACCAGTGATCATGTTGCAATCTCTCCTGAGGGATTATAATAAATGACTATTTTTTTTCCTCTTTAAATGGAAAGATACTCAAAGCTTTTCTTGGGAAAAGGTTTCAACTTTGAGTTACAGAAGACTCATAGGTACCACCTAAACTAGTATCTCGGCTGGAGTATGCCCTTCATCTAGGCTTTTCATCTCAGCTCGAAATACAACTTGTATCGTTAACCCTTCTCATTTTGTCGATACACGTACATATCCCTCGAAGTCACTTTTAGACGACTTGTCTAAGTACACTTCCGTCGACATCACTTATGCATTCGACATTTTACTTTCTTGTCAAATTTTGACTTCTAGTCAACAAGCACAAAGTGGGGTTATCGGCAATGGAGGCAGGAAGAAGAAAGAACGTTGTTGGTTGTTTCAGCTTGCTGAGAAGCAATTGTCGGGTATGTGCACCTACTCTTTTGCTTATTTTGCATCACCTAACAAGGGCACAGGGGTAAGCATATACATACACATAATCAAATAAGGATAATCAGTAAATGCATAACAATAACAGTGTATTCACATGATCATACCATCTATCTTTTCAGTCATTTATCATGGTTTATGATATGATGCATGAATCCTCACATTCCTGTGATTCTCCAACTAATCACTCAAATGGACGTCCTTCCATAACTTCAATGTATTCCCAGAATACAAATAATACGTTATCAAACGTATGACATACTTGCTCAAAAGTGATAAACAACGTCACCACATCTGGTGATCGTCACGTTGCCAAAACGTAAACTATCACTTCATTACGCACATTCAAAAAGTGATAAACAACGTCACCATGTCTGATGATCGTCACGTCGCCAAAACGTAAAACTATCACTTTAGTGCAACTCATAATAACCACATCGTCAACCTTAATGTGGGGTCGAGCAAGCAGTAACCTTTGGCACTCCCAGAGGCCCTCCTCATGTTCCTCGAACATGACAAAACGATAACATCATCACCTTTCACCATGCATGGATGCAATAACATATTCCATTTAAGATTAATCCTATTATTCTTAATTTACACAACATGGAATAATTCATTAACCAAACTCCAATGTAATTGATGTCATCCATTAGTATAATTATCTCTTTGAAACATGTTTAATCATCTTGCAATGATTAAAATTGGATTTAAATAACTTAGTTGAATTGAAAATGGTATTTTCAACATTCTGGTTAAAAGACTCGAGTGGTTCTCGACAAGACTCGAGTGGATCTTAGTTTTTAGAAAAGTTAAATTTCAGATTTTTCCAGAAATAATCGAGTAGTTCATGAATTACTCGAGTTGTTATTCAACCCAAAAGACTCGAGTGATTCATGCACAACTCGAGTGGATCATCAGTATTTCCAAAAGATGCATCAGATAATACCCGAGTCTCAGCTAAAATACTCGAGTGTTGGTGCTATCAGACGAACTGGTGCACCACGAAACACTCGAGTCTCGAACCAAAGACTCGAGTCTTGTCTGACAATAAACATTCAAAACTGGTTTTAACATACCATTTTCAGTTCTAACAAGTTTTAACCAAAACCAATGATCAACAGAGTGATCTTTATGTTAAATAAACATGTTTCAGTACAGAGATTACATCAAATTACAGTGAATCATATCCAAGCATCAATCATGCATAAAAACACATTTTTAACAACTCAACATACCAAATCCAAATTTAAGCATACTTGGCATGAAAATAACTTGCATTAAGCACACATGCAGCATAAGAAACATGTTCCAGTAGGTTACATAACACAGAATGGCCTCCAAGCCAGTAACCTAATTCAAACTAAGCCCTTTAAGCCTCATGGTGGCTTCCTACACAAAATCATGTAATTAAACCTTATTCTAGTGAATGTATAGCTTCACCCTTACCTCTAAGTAGTGTAGGAGCTGAGATTTGACAGAGACTCAACCTCCAAGCTAGTTTCCCCAAAACCCATTTGACAGCAACACAGTTTTTGAGTAGGGTCATAAGACCAAGCATTTTTATCATTAAATCATGTAAAATAATTGGGGAAAATGATTAGAATTTGTTCTCTGTAACATGCATAAGAGAATGAAACGAAATCGAAGTCTCAAAAGTTTAAGAGCTTACCAAAATCAAGGATCCAAGTAAGCTTCCCGAACCACTTTTCAACAAAGACTCCAATCTTTCGAGTTTCGATTCTCTTAGCACACGAATCCTCAACTCACAAGCTTAGAGTCTTTACGAAGCTCAGGATGTAAGCTTCGTAACGGTGTATAATGTAACACCCCGCAAATTCCTCATATTATTTTAAAATACTAAAGAGATTTATTTTTGAGAAAAGTGTTTTTGAAAGAGTATTTTCTTAAATGAATTTCCTAATTTACGTTTTCAAAGTGATGAATAATTTTAAAGAAATGGTTTTCATGAAATGCTAATATGAGTTTTAGAAATTGAGTTTTTGGAATGGATATGTGTTTACAATTTTTATGACCTAAAAGAATCATGATTTTTATATATGAGTCATTTTATGAGAAAAAGAATTATTTTCTATGCATGTGTGTGTATGTATGCACGGTTTGGTCATGTATGTGTATGTATGTGTGGTATTGCTATGTGTATGTGCTTGAGGGTATATGGAATTAAATTAGTAAAATAAAATGATAATGCATGCATGTGTGTATATGTGTGTGATACGTGTATGTGTGTATGTATGCATGTTAAGATTTCATTTTATTTTAAGATAAGGAACTAATGAGGGAGATTAGAACCGAAAAGGGAATTAATGGGTAGAAAAACTTGATTAGTAGAGACAAAGTAAGCATGAAGTGACCAAAAGCCTAAAATTACTCCTCCTTGTCCCTTTTCTAAACACCACCCATGCAACATATTGAGTTGCCAAAGTTGCCCCTCCCATTTGCACCATGGCCGAATTGATTAAGGGCAAAAGAGGAAAAGTCTCATGCCTTTGCCTTTGCCTATATATAGCCAAGTGGGTGAGGAGTGTTGGCTACTTCATTTCTTCCTTTCCACCCTTCATTCTTTCATTTCTCATTTCCTTCCAAACACACTTGTTGAGAGCAAAAATCAAGCTCTCAACACCTAAAGAAAAAGAGAGAGGTCGTGAGTGGAGAACGAGACCAAGCCAAAAACCTAAGCCTTTTCCTTGAAAGATCCAAGACCTTAGAAGCTAGAAGACCAACTTTTCTTGGGTGGGTATTTCGAATGAGCATAAAGGAGTTGTAATAGTTTAGGTTTTCTTTTAATCTTGTGAAATTTTCTTCTTTTCCTCTTTGCATGTTAACTTTCCAAGTTTAAATGATGAGTACAAGTGTTGTTTGTGCGTGATCATGGATTTTTAAAGCTAAAAGGTGTAACATCCCAGATTTTTAACCCCTGATTAATAAAATGTTAATTATAAAGCTTAGTTATAATTAACTATTTTTATTCTTGATTTCAAAGTAATTTATTATGAATGGTAATATTAGAGAGTTTTAATATGAGAAAATAAATATTTTTCACATTAATCCCTGTTTGGGGACCTTGAAGTAATTTTAGAAAGGTTTTGGAGGGAAAGAAAATAAAATTAATATTTTTCAAGAACTGGGCAAAATACTCGAGTGTTTTTGGGAGTACTCGAGTATTTTGGTCAGAGTTGACGAGTTAGTGCGTTTGGTGAGTCACCACCACCGAGTCACCGCCGTTTGACACGAAATCAGTCCTTCAACACGTCCAAGGCTTTCGTGTCGAGCTGCATGAGCTCCATGAATGACAATTTAAGCCTCTGGTTGATGAATCAACAATCCATTTGCCCAATTTCGTGTAGAATCCGAGTGTTAGGGTTCCAAACTTCTCTTAATCGATTCTCCTTCTCTGACTCGAATTGAGCTGCAAATCATACACCAATACAAAGCTCACATCACGAGCTTTGTATAGACACCAAGATTGTGAGCTGAGAGTTTGTGTGTTAGGAGAATTGAAGCTCGAAAGTAGAGGTCTGGTTGCTGTCAAAACCAGAATCGGGTTCTTGGAGCTTACTTTGGCCTTCGATTTTGGTAAGCTCATGAACCCTACTGACCTCAAATTTGTTTCATTCTCTCATGCTTGTTGCAGAGAATATCTCCTAATCTTTTTCCCCAATTATTTTGCATGGTTTGTTGATCAAAATCGTGGGTCTTGTGACCCTGTTCAAACTTTGCTGCTGTCAAAAGGGTTATTGGGGAATCTAGCTTGGAAGCTAAGTTTTGGTAAAGTCTCTGTTGATTCACGTCTAAGAGGTAAGGGGGAAGCTCTCTATTCCCTAGATAGAGTTTAAATTGCATGCATTTGATTAGAGAGCCACCAAGAGGCTCTAAGGGCTTAGTTTGAATAGGGAAATTGGTTTGGAGACCAAACTGTGTTCTAATGTTGTTCTGAGCAAGTTCTATATGTTGCATGTGAGCTATATGCAAGTTGTTTTCATAGCAAAAGTGTTTGGAACTTAATTTGGTATGTTGAGTTGCTAAAAATGTGTTTTTGTGCATAATTGTTGCTCAGATTTGATTCAGTGTAATAAGTTGTGGTTTTTGTGTTGGAACATGTTTAATATGTATAATGTAAGCTCTGTTGATCATTGGATTGGACTGGAATTGGCTAGAATTGGAAATGGTATGTTAAAATGCAAATTACAGTGTTATCTGTCTGAAAACACTCGAGTATTGGGGTTGATACTCGAGTATTTCGACCAAAACTGAAACATGAATTTCTGGAAAATGAAGAACACTCGAGTAACCATGAAGAACACTCGAGTAATTTGGTAAAAACTGAAGAACACTCGAGTAACTATGTAGAACACTCGAGTATTTTAGTGAAAACTAAAACATGAATTTCTGGAAAAATGAAGAACACTCGAGTAGTTTTACCCAGAATATTAGAAATACCATTTTCAATTCTGAACCATTTGGTTAAAACTTAAATGACAATAATCCAAACGATCTAAGACCTCAAAGAAATTGATTGATGATATGGTTATTCCGTTTGGATGACGGGACGTTGCTCGGGAGGCACGTCATAACGTTGCTCGGGTGGCACGTTATAATGAGGTAGACCAATCAATTTCTTTAAGTTAAGAGCTTGAGTGCCAGATTGTTTATTCATGTTCGGGTGACATGAGCAGGACCTCTGGAAATACTAAAAGTTGCTACTAGCTCGATTACACATTAAGATGGACAATGTGGGCAGTATATGGTATACTGTTGATTTGATGATTCAACGGTGTGTTGCACACAAGTGGTAAGGTTTACGTTTTCGCGACGTGACATTCATCAAACATGGTGACGTTGTTTATCACCTCTGTTGTGTATCACAAGTGATAAGGTTTACGTCCTTAGGCGACGTGACGTTCATCAGATGTGGTGACGTTTTTTATCACACCCGTTGTATGTTGAGAAGTGATAGGTTTACGTCCTTGGGCGACGTGACGTTCACCAGATAGTGTGACGTTTTTATCACTTCCGAGCTAGTACGCCATACGTTTTGGTAATGTATTTGTGATATGGGAATGCACTATTGTATTGGATTGACGTATGTGAGGACATTAGATGGAAATCTCAGAAAAAGAAGAATGTCAGGCATTATGCCACTTACCCTTAATTAAGTTAAGATTTGATATCAAGAATGAGTGCGAACATCTTATTTGCATTAAGTGTTTGCTAAGTGTTAACTATGGTTGTTAACTGATTTGGGGTTATAGTTGTGCATAAATAGGTTGCTCCTACATTTATGCTCTATTGATTATGTGTATAGAATTGGTTACCCCTATGCCCTTGTAGGTGATGTCACGTCACATCGCTGGCATCAAGATCCGTCCACTCATTAGTGCCATATGGATCTACGAGGACCTCCGGATGGAGTATGAGAGGGAGGTAGAGATTTCCTTTTTATCATCCTAAACCACTGATCCGGTTCAGTCCTCGTAGGTCTAGTTTTCTCATCATATACGCTATGCATGTACCCTCTTTTTATAATTACCATGGATCACCTCCCACTCGACCAGCTCGCTCATATCACAAGTTTTCAATACCAATCAATCCGCTCACACTCTTTTACTCCTAGAGTCGTCGAAAGGAGACTTCCTCATCTATTTCAAGGAGTTCTATTAAGGTCACGTATTCATCAGACCTTATACCCAGTGGGAGGGTACCCACTCCTTCAAATGAGATCGAGGAGGAATCCTGTCGAAGACGAGAGCGGAGGCGAGCCTGTCGATATTTCTATCGGGACTCAGTGGAGGAACAATGATTCTTAGGTATGTGCATAAGGTAGATGATGAGGATCAGGGATCTGATGTGGTGGATGCTGTGGAGGAAATTTGCTGCTGAAGATGTTGGATGATGACTGTTGTTACTTTTTGGAAGACTTCTACTACTACTACTGCTGCTACCAGTGCTATGAGACCAGCTTTGGAGTTTTATATATTGTGGGAATTTCTTTTGAAAACTCTTGAGTCATGGTCTATTTTGATGAACATAAAAATGCATAGCCTTATGGACTTGTACTGGGATTTTGGAGATCTTTACCATTGGACTATGCATTACGAACCTTTGTTATATATAAGATCTGCGTTTATATTATGGTGTATTTCATAGTCCCGTTATTTCCGCTTACTCTGATAATGATTAAAAAGAATTCGGTTATGAAATTTTGGAAATGGTATCACTTGGTTAGATGAAAACTGGATGGCATTACTTAAGTTCCTTTATATTAAATATATTACATCTATCTACAAAGAGAATGCTATCCAAGATTTGCGAAACTATCTTTTGAACAAAGCAAATGCCGAATTCGATTTTAAAAGTAATACGTAAACTATTCTCCAAATATCCTATATTTTGGTTTGTGCAACCGACTCTTTAGAAAATATAAAGGAAAACTTTGAATCCAGTATTATCTAATATTCAACAAGTCCATATATTTTCAAGTAATAGCCTTTATTTTGTATTAATTACTTGGGGTATTTGAGGGTGTCACAAAAAGGAACTTGTAAACTTCTAAACAACGGACCCTATAACTCGATTAAGGTCTTCATGAAAGGTCTTAAAGTTTTTCAACATAAATCTTAAAGATCTAAAAAGTTTTGAGATTTTTGTAAAGTTTAAAGTGTATCTCTTTGCATGTTGAATTTTCTTTCTTAAACCGTGAACTATGATGTTTTTAAGAGATGATTTGATAAATAAATGTGAGATATAAATTTGGTTGGTAATAAAGTTAAGATCTTTGGTGTTGCATGTTGATTTGATGATGATCTTGATGATTTGAGTTCATGCATGTGTTAAATAAACCTTGATCTTGAATTTCTAAGAATAAATAAACTTGTAAAACCCTAGATCAAGGGCCAAATGATCCGGCCTTGACTAGAACTATGGATCTTGATGCTTTTTGATTTGATCTAAGTGGTTACATGTTAATTTTATGTTTATGAAGTTTGATTTGAGGTGTTGGAATGTTTGAACTTTAAACTTGATCTTTAAAAATCTTTGATTTTTGCCTTGATCTTTGAAAAAAGTTTTAATCTTGAGTGAAACATGTGATTTTCAAACAAAAGCTTTGATCTTGAACTTTGCATGTGATCTTTGAACAAAAAGATTTGACCTTTCATCCATGCATGTCACGGTTTTGATCCTTTTCTACTCAAAATGATTTTCATCTTTGATTGTACCAATTGATTGATTTTATGGCTTGATCTACAAGATCTAAGTGCATGCAAGTCATTCTTGACTAAAAAAAGATTTTATTTTTCTTAAGGATCATCACGGTTTTATAAAGAACCAAGGGAAATAAACTTTTGAAAAATGATTTTTAACTTGAATCATGTCATGTGTTCTTGCATGTGAAAGATTTGAAGTTAAATCTTGATTTTTGGTGATGAAGTATTCGGTCTAGGCTTAGAAATTAAGAAATCATGTTTTGATTTTCATAAGAGATACATGCATGTTAATTTCTTTTTGATTTAAGAATCTTGTGTTTTGCATGTTGAAAAAGTGAACCAAAAACTTTGTTTTTGTCAAAATGAGGTTCGGCCTATGCATGGTAAATAGAATAGGATTCTTTTTCAATGAAGTGACATAAAAGCAATGAGTATGTTTTGTGAAATATTGTTAAATTAAATTGTTTGAAATTGTGTAGTGAATATCTAATTTCTATTCGGTTTTTAATTAAAGATAAGGGAAATAAATGAACTAATTGATTTGGAAAGAGTTTGTGTTTAAATGTATATATATATATATATATATGTGCACTCGGTTAAAGTAAAAGGAAGAGTAAATAATTTTGTTGCATGAAAAAGAAAGTAGAATTTAAGTGCTTAAAATAAATCAAGTTGATTTATGTGATTTAAATTTGTAACTTTTGATTTGTTTTCTTTGATTTCATTCGGCCACATAGTGTAAATAAGTCTAGGAAGTATAGTTGCATGAAATTAAATTTACATAGTGATTTTTGAAAAGAATAAAGTTGTTTAAAATAAGAAAAAAAATAAATATGTTTGATTTAAATCTTTAGTTCAATATGGTTTGTGAATCTATGCATATCAAAGTGCTTTTATTTTATGAAAATGAAATAGCATAATGATGTATCAAGTTGTCTTGGTTGATTTCAAATATTTATTTGTGAAAGTATTTGTTTGAAATTAAGATAAGCAATTGGTTTGGAAATTAATTACTTTCGGATTCTTATTAAAATGATTTTTGTGAAGTAATCCTTCGCTGTCCCGGATTATTTAAGATTGTTCCTTAACTTTAAAAATGTGTTTATGTGATTTAAAATGTGATTTTCAAATGGTACTTGATTCAAGAAAAACCCGGATTAAAAACGGTGAATTTTTCGGTGTTTTCGAATGTGGTTAAGGTGCTGTCCAAGACGGACCAGCGACCAAACTAAATGGTTTAAATTATTTTATATGATGTTTTCAAATGATTCTGAAGTACTTAAGATACTATAAAAATTTAGATTTTTGGTTTGAGAAATCGAACATGTTTTAAGTCTTCCGACGAGGAACGAAAAGTGTTTTGAACTAAGAAAAGATTTTCTTAATACAAGTTAATAACGAAAATGTGTTTTATTTAGTTCGAGGAATTTTAAAGACGAGGAATTTTAGAGACGGGGGATTGGGGCAGCTGGCAGCGACAAGGATTCGAGGAGACCGTACGCATTTTAATTGTTGGACCTCAGGTGAGAGAGAAACTTTCCTAAGACACCGTGGTAGTTAGGTGATATATTAGGACGTTCCGTATCAGCTCAAAGATCGGAACTTAGTGGTACTGAATCAGTAGTATAGTGGCAATTGTTTGAATTGTGTGGCCACTTATACGAAGAAGACAAAGACCACATTGTTGTGTGTGCTGATTGTATAGATGATATAGCATGTTTTATTTACTGTTTAATTATGTATGATGATATTTAGATTGTTAATTAATATGAGTAGCATGCTGATGGACGTTTGTTACGTCCTGATAATTAATATGAGTAGCATGCTGATGGACGTCTGTTACGTCCTGACAATAAGAAAGGAATAATGATAAAAGACATTAGACTGATTGGACAAGAGAAATGTGTTGAGAAGAGATAAAGGAGTGAGATTAAGGAAAGAATTAATGATAATAATGAGGATGAACCAGAGCTGGGGAAGATATTGTTGGGATTACTATGAGGCTGGTGTTGAGTTGAGCTTGCTCCTCCACTAGTGCTCACTAAAATGAGATTTTTGAAAAAGGTTTACAAACCGAGATTTTTTGAAAAAGTTTGTGAAATGATATTTTGAAAAGGATTATGAAAGAAAGTTTTTGCGAAAAGTTGCGAAACAAGATTGTCAGAAACACTGTGAAATGAGATTTTTAGAAAGCTTGTGAAATAAGATTTTTAGAAGAGTTTATGAAAAGAGATTTTTGAAAAAGAGTTTACGAAATAAGACTTTTAAGAGAGTTTACAAAATGATATTTTTGGCAAAAGTTTACGAAAAGAGATTTTTGAAAAGGTTTACAAAAAGAGATTTTTGAGAAAGATTACAAACTAGATTTTTGAGAAAGTTTTACCAACTGAAATTTTTGAGAAAGTTTATGTGAAGAGATTTTGAGAAAACTTATGAAAGATTGTTTTGAGGAAATGAATTTGTGAAAGGAGATTTTGAGAAAAATTGAGAAGGTTGAGAAAGAAATGAGATACGAGTTTATCGATGCGATCCCAGCTCTGTGCTACAATGAGAAAAGAAAGGAACAATGATGTTGAAAGATAACGGTCGGGACTCATTGAAGGGATGCACGAAGGATGGGCCGACCATTAGGTTAATAACAAGATAAAAGACTTTAAAAGACATTAACATACGCGAATGCGGTGAGCTATGAGAGTGATATCGAAGTAGTGGAGAGGAAGAGACCATGGGTATCAGGGATACTCAGGTGGAGATTGCATTAGGGGAGGACGATGACGGTGAAACGTCAAGAAGTCTAGAGTACTTTTTAGGCAGAACGAATTCCACATGTGGCATACGAACGTGGTAGGGACTGGGTCCAATGCCGTGGCAAGTTCTGCGCGATCAACTAGAATTAGTACTGTCGCCCCCTAGATTGCAAATCTTGAAAAGTGAGAGGGATTGGAGTGGGGCATCTTGATTGCCACTGTACCCGAGTTTTCTACAGTGTGCGTTGATTATATATATGAATTGAAATGACATTATTTGAATTGAGACTGTACCCGAGTTTTCTACAGTTCTCCTGGCTTGGAGCCAATTGATTGTTGAGACAGCTGTCGTGCCCGCACGGTAAAGGTCCTGTACTCCTGTTTGCTTTCAACTAGGTTGGGTGGATGGACGAGGAGATGTAGACTTGAGACGTGAGTGCTAACTACGAAAGAAACACGTACCTCGATGATACATTAACTCTCCCGATCATCGATGGTTATAATTCAATAAGACTTAATAAGAAAAGACTTAAGATTAAAGGACACAAGAAGAAGAAGAAGAAGGTGCTGCATCCGATTGTCTTTGTCAGGAAGGTGTTAGGATAGTGATATTAGTTTCAGTTGGTTGTGAATGTCTTGAGTTAAGGATTACCAAGCAATGAACCAGTTATGTAATTAAGCTCAGTTTTTAATTCTATCTTGTTGAGTAATTCGATTGTGGAAGATGGAACAAGGTATCTTTTGGAATGGTAACAAATGTTTTGATATAATGAATTATGATGCGCTTAGAATCAAAACCTTTTTATGAAAGATGAAAGTTTATGAAAGGAACTGTTTTAGTAATAACTCGGTTTTCGGAAAAGTGTGTTGAAGAATATAAAGAACTTTTCAATAATGTTTTCAAACACTTCAACAATGTTTTATATAAAAAAAAATTTGGCATCATTTTTGCTACTTTATTAAGTAAAAGTTAATTATTTTGGTTTGCAAAAATCGGGCTGTTACAGAATGGTATCAGAGCTTATGGTAATCCTTAGTGGCCTCGAGCATGGGCTTACATGCTTTGTTGTGTGACTCTGTGTGTTTGCTAGTGTAAGGATAGGAACATAAGATTAAGTTCTCATCTTTCTAGGTTATGAGACTCTGTTTGTGGTTTAGTGCCTGCTGTGTTAGGAACCTGTTGGTTTGGTAAGTTGAAAGGAAGTAGACGAAGTAGGAAGTGAGTAGCTCCTAAGATTGAGACCCCCCTAATCTTTGATGTTGCATTATTGTTTGATAGACCCCAGTTTGTTGACCATCGACGTACCTTTTGCACAAGGATAGTTATTACCTATAGGGATATAGGATGTTGTCCCTGGATTCCCGTGTTTGTTGAATTGCTTCAACAAAGAACAGTCAATATTGTTGAAATTCGAACCCTTTTCTTCAAAAGCCTCACTATTAAACTATAACCTTACCGATCCTTCCAAGATTCATTGGCTTGATTTGTGGAATTAGAAGCGTCATAGATACCCAGATAGTTTAGGCTTGAATGATTAAGGATGGATTAATGGTTGAAGTTGAGAAAGAGTGTAAGACCATAGTGAGCTTAGTTGTAAGTTTGATCAAAGTTGGGGAGCTACAAGGAAGGAAAGAGGTGTATGTTACCAGTTATTAGAGGTAATTATGAGGAAAATTTGATGATTAGGATTGCCTTATACCATAACCAGAGGTTTAGATGGAGAAGGTGATAGGCTTGATTGATATTTAGGATGAATGTGGGGAGAAAAGTGAGGTTATCTTGAGGAAGTAAGACCGAAGTTGTTATAGAACCCCCCTTAAGTTGGAGATATAAAGGATGAAAGCCTTAGAGTTAGAAAGGGAACTAATGGAAGGAGTAGTTATTTAAGAGTTGTTGAGAGTCCAAAGTGATAGAAAGTGGTGAGTACCCAAGGGTTTTAGGCTAAACCCTATGCTTTTGGAGATGTGTGCAATTTTGTTTGTTTGATTTTCCTTAAATTTGTACCTAAGATCGAGCCCTCTGCAACGACGACCAGTTAAAGGAGCGACCTCTTCTTCGGTTAATCCGTCGGACTTGACCTGATTCGACACACAAGTGGTGGCGCTGTGGAGCTTTTTCGACCGAAAGCAACAAATGAGGAGCACTGCAAAATGAATTATGCCCGCAAAGGGAATGAGACTATGAAGTGAGAATGAGAGTGTTCTTATGGGAATCGTCGTAATACGAAGATTTTCTGTTCTGCTGCTCAATCCGCAACGTATTTCTCGGGGACGAGAAATCTTTAAGTTGGGGAGAATGTAACACCCCGCAAATTCCTCATATTATTTTAAAATACTAAAGAGATTTATTTTTGAGAAAAGTGTTTTTGAAAGAGTATTTTCTTAAATGAATTTCCTAATTCACGTTTTCAAAGTGATGAATGATTTTAAAGAAATGGTTTTCATGAAATGCTAATATGAGTTTTAGAAATTGAGTTTTTGGAATGGATATGTGTTTACAATTTTTATGACCTAAAAGAATCATGATTTTTATATATGAGTCATTTTATGAGAAAAAGAATTATTTTCTATGCATGTGTGTGTATGTATGCACGGTTTGGTCATGTATGTGTGGTATTGCTATGTGTATGCGCTTGAGGTTATATGGAATTAAATTAGTAAAACAAAATGATAATGCATGCATGTGTGTATATGTGTGTGATACGTGTATGTGTGTATGTATGCATGTTAAGATTTCATTTTATTTTAAGATAAGGAACTAATGAGGGAGATTAGAACCAAAAAGGGAATTAATGGGTAGAAAAACTTGATTAGTAGAGACAAAGTAAGCATGAAGTGACCAAAAGCCTAAAATTACTCCTCCTTGTCCCTTTGCTAAACACCACCCATGCAACAAATTGAGTTGCCAAAGTTGCCCCTCCCATTTGCACCATGGCCGAATTGATTAAGGGCAAAAGAGGAAAAGTCTCATGCCTTTGCCTTTGCCTATATATAGCCAAGTGGGTGAGGAGTGTTGGCTACTTCATTTCTTCCATTCTACCCTTCATTCTTTCATTTCTCATTTCCTTCCAAACACACTTATTGAGAGAAAAAATCAAGCTCTCAACACCTAAAGAAAAAGAGAGGCCGTGAGTGGAGAAGGAGACCAAGCCAAAAACCTAAGCCTTTTCCTTGAAAGATCCAAGACCTTAGAAGCTAGAAGACCAACTTTTCTTGGGTGGGTATTTCGAATGAGCATAAAGGAGTTGTAATAGTTTAGGTTTTCTTTTAATCTTGTGAAATTTTCTTCTTTTCCTCTTTGCATGTTAACTTTCCAAGTTTAAATGATGAGTACAAGTGTTGTTTGTGCGTGATCATGGATTTTTAAAGCTAAAAGGAACTTGTAAACTTCTAAACAACGGACCCTATAACTCGATCTTCATGAAAGGTCTTAAAGTTTTTCAACATAAATCTTAAAGATCTAAAAAGTTTTGAGATTTTTGTAAAGTTTAAAGTGTATCTCTTTGCATGTGAATTTTCTTTCTTAAACCGTGAATTATGATGTTTTTAAGAGATGATTTGATAAATAAATGTGAGATCTAAATTTTGTTGGTAATAAAGTTAAGATCTTTGGTGTTGCATGTTGATTTGATGATGATCTTGATGATTTGAGTTCATGCATGTGTTAAATAAACCTTGATCTCGAATTTCAAAGAATAAATAAACTTGTAAAACCCTAGATCAAGGGCCAAATGATTCGGCATTGACTAGAACTATGGATCTTGATGCTTTTTGATTTGATCTAAGTGGTTGCATGTTAATTTTATGTTTATGAAGTTTGATTTGAGGTGTTGGAATGTTTGAACTTTAAACTTGATCTTTAAAAAGCTTTGATTTTTGCCTTGATCTTTGAAAAAGTTTTAATCTTGAGTGAAACATGTGATTTTCAAACAAAAGCTTTGATCTTGAACTTTGCATGTGATCTTTGAACAAAAAGATTTGATCTTTCATCCATGCATGTCACGGTTTTGATCCTTTTCTACTCAAAATGATTTTCATCTTTGATTGTACCAATTGATTGATTTTATGGCTTGATCTACAAGATCTAAGTGCATGCAAGTCATTCTTGACTAAAATGATTTTATTTTTCTTAAGGATCATCACGGTTTTACAAAGAACCAAGGGAAATAAACTTTTGAAAAATGATTTTTAACTTGATTCATGTCATGTGTTCTTGCATGTGAAAGATTTGAAGTTAAATCTTGATTTTTGGTGATGAAGTATTCGGTCTAGGCTTAGAAATTAAGAAATCATGTTTTTATTTTCATAAGAGATACATGCATGTTAATTTCTTTTTGATTTAATAATCTTGTGTTTTGCATGTTGAAAAAGTGAACCAAAAACTTTGTTTTTGTCAAAATGAGGTTCGGCCTATGCATGGTAAATAGACTAGGATTCTTTTTCAATGAAGTGACATAAAAGTAATGAGTATGTTTTGTGAAATATTGTTAAATTAAATTGTTTGAAATTGTGTAGTGAATATCTAATTTCCATTCGGTTTTTAATTAAAGATAAGGGAAATAAATGAACTAATTGATTTGGAAAGAGTTTGTGTTTAAATGTATATATATATATATATATATATATATATGTGCACTCGGTTAAAGTAAAAGGAAGAGTAAATAATTTTGTTGCATGAAAAAGAAAGTAGAATTTAAGTGCTTAAAATAAATCAAGTTGATTTATGTGATTTAAATTTGTAATTTTTGATTTGTTTTCTTTGATTTCATTCGGCCACATAGTGTAAATAAGTCTAGGAAGTATAGTTGCATGAAATTAAATTTACATAGTGATTTTTGAAAAAAATAAATATGTTTAAATCTTTAGTTCAATTTGGTTTGTGAATCTATGCATGTCTAAGTGCTTTTATTTTATGAAAATGAAATAGCATAATGATGTATCAAGTTGTATTGGTTGATTTCAAAGGTTTATTTGTGAAAGTATTTGTTTGAAATTAAGCTAAGCAATTGGGTTTGAAATTAATTACTTTCGGATTCTTATTAAAATGATTTTTGTGAAGTAATCCTTCGCTGTCCCGGATTATTTAAGATTGTTCCTTAACTTTAAAAATGTGTTTATGTGATTTAAAATGTGATTTTCAAATGGTACTTGATTCAAGAAAAAGCCGGATTAAAAACGGTGAATTTTTCGGTGTTTTCGAATGTGGTTAAGGTGCTGTCCAAGACGGACCAGCGACCAAACTAAATGGTTTAAATTATTTTATATGATGTTTTCAAATGATTCTGAAGTACTTAAGATACTATAAAAATTTAGATTTGTTTTGAGAAATCGAACATGTTTTAAGTCTTCCGACGAGGAACGAAAAGTGTTTTGGGTGAAGCAACCTATATATTAGGCATCAAGATTTATAGAGATAGATCAAGGAGATTTCTTGGCCTAAGTCAAAGTTCGTACATAGACAAAGTGTTGAAACGGTTCAACATGCAGGATTCCAAAAGGGGATCTTTGCCAATGTCACATGGTATAACCTTGTCAAAGGAACAGTGCCCTTCCACTAAGGAAGAAAGGGAACGCATGGATAGAATTCCATATGCATCTGCAATTGGATCTATCACGTATGCCATGATATGTACTCGACTTGATGTTTCGTATGCTTTGAGCATGACGAGCAGATACCAGTCAGATCCAGGTGAAGGTCACTGGACAGCAGTCAAGAATATCCTAAAGTACTTAAGAAGAACTAAGGATGCTTTCTTGGTATATGGAGGTGAATATGAGCTGGTTGTAAAGGGTTACACCGACGCTAGCTTCCAGAATGATAAGGACAATTTCAGATCACAATCTGGATTTGTATTTTGTTTGAATGGTGGGGCTATATGCTGGAAGAGTTCAAAGCAAGAGACTGTAGCCGATTCTACAACAGAAGCTGAGTATATAGCTGCATCAGAAGCAGCAAAGGAAGCGGTTTGGATTAAGAAGTTCATAACTGAACTTGATGTTGTTCCTAGTATTGAGTTTCCAATGGACCTCTATTGTGACAATAATGGAGCCATTGCGCAAGCTAAGGAACCGAGATCTCACCAGAAATCCAAACATAAACTTCGGCGTTTTCACATCATTCGAGAGATAATTGACAGAGGAGATGTGAAGATATGCAGAGTTTCAATAGACGATAATATTGCTGATCCACTGACTACACCTCTTGCCATAAAAAAGCATGAGGGACATGTTAGGGCTTATGGTATTAGATACATGAACGATTGGCTCTAGTGCAAGTGGGAGATTGTTGGAGAGTGCCCTAGTGGCAATCGTATTTTCTCTTTTACTTGTACTTATTTCATGTTTATGGATTATTACTATTAATAATAATGAGGCATTTCATTTATTATATTTATGCTTTAATTGTTTAATTAAAATAGATGTAATAAAGTCCTTAGGATTATAAGTTCAATGTCATAAGAATATCAAGTACATGACTTGATAGTGAGATCTTATTGATTGATAATTATCCTTAAAGATTCCCTAGTCGAGTATTATAGTTAATAAGGACAACTATAATACATCGAGACTAGTATGTGGCAGACTGATGACTGTATCTCACCGGTCATGGATATGGGATATCAAGTCTTCACGTAAGTACACATTGGGACAATTGTGTACTGGATTGACCCGCCATGAGAATGCTACATGGGTTATTAAGTGAGTGTCATAAGCGATTCTCATTGTGACAATGGTGTACATGGTCCTTCGACCTGAAGTCGCTACGGTTCCCAACATGAGGAATTATATGCTTTCACGCAATCAAACGTCATCTTTAACCAGGTGATCATAACGGTTGTAGTCGGGTATATGACAAATCATGTAGAGGGATGTGAGTGACGTAGAAAGGATTTGTCCTTCCTTATCAATAGGAATTATATCTCTGGGCCCCTTGATTGAGTGAGACGGTGAAATGTATGGCCATACTCAAGACAGTCAATATGAGATATTGACGAGACTTGTTTAGACGCGTCTACTCAGGGATCAAGAAACCATAGGTTACACTATTCATGGGTGACACGTTCCATGCCATGATTGTAACTATGATATTTGGACAAAGGGATTAAACTTACACATGTTCATTGGTCACAGTAAAAGGTTTAGTCAAATCACAGACATTCCTGTCACTTGGGTAGCAATGATTAAGATATAATTCGTTTTATCTTTATGTATAAGATATAAATTTGATTTTATCTTCTACATATAAGATAGAATTCGAATTTATCTCCTAAAAAGCCCAACCAGTTGGTCTGATAATATTATAAATATAATATTATTAGCTTTAGGGGTTTTTGAGATGTGTGAGACACAGAACTGCAATCCTAGCCGTCATATCAGAGAGTGAGTGATACACAGACTCTCTCTTCTCTGCTAGCATTGAGAAGAGAGACGTGACTCCAATTGGGAATTTGTTCGTGTGGATACCAATAGAGGCACAACACATTGATGTGCTCGTGATTGACGAAGCGTTCGTGATAAGATTCGTTGGTCTCCTCTTCCCTGCAAAAGGTAATTTTATTCCCTATCTCAAATCATGATTTCACATGGATCCTGGATGGAAATAGGAAATATTTTTTTTCCGCTGCGTTTGTCGCATCCTATTTCCTAACAGCTTTATTTACTGTTTAATTATGTATGATGATATTTAGATTGTTAATTAATATGAGTAGCATGCTGATGGACGTCTGTTACGTCCTGATAATAAAAATGAATTGAGTAAGTTTATGAGAGTAAAAGACACAATAAGAAAGGAATAATGATAAAAGACATTAGACTGATTGGACAAGAGAAATGTGTTGAGAAGAGATAAAGGAGTGAGATTAAGGAAAGAATTAATGATAATAATGAGGATGAGCCAGAGCTGGGGAAGATATTGTTGGGATTACTATGAGGCTGGTGTTGAGTTGAGCTTGCTCCTCCACTAGTGCTCACTAAAATGAGATTTTTGAAAATGGTTTACGAATCGAGATTTTTTGAAAAAGTTTGTGAAATGATATTTTGAAAAAGATTATGAAAGAAAGTTTTTGAGAAAAGTTGTGAAACAAGATTGTCAGAAACTCTGTGAAATGAGATTTTTGTGAAATGAGATTTTTAGAAAGCTTGTGAAATAAGATTTTTAGAAGAGTTTATGAAAAGATATTTTTGAAAAAGAGTTTACGAAATAAGACTTTTAAGAGAGTTTACAAAATGAGATTTTTGGCAAAAGTTTACGAAAAGAGATTTTTGAAAAGGTTTACAAAAAAAGACTTTTGAGAAAGATTACAAACTAGATTTTTGAGAAAGTTTTACCAACTGAAATTTTTGAGAAAGTTTATGTGAAGAGATTTTGAGAAAACTTATGAAAGATTGTTTTGAGGAAATGAATTTGTGAAAGGAGATTTTGAGAAAAATTGAGAAGGTTGAGAAAGAAATGAGATACGAGTTTATCGATGCGATCCCAGCTCTGTGCTACAATGAGAAAAGAAAGGAACAGTGATGTTGAAAGATAGCGATCGGGACTCATTGAAGGGATGCACGAAGGATGGGCCGACTATTAGGTTAATAACAAGATAAAAGACTTTAAAAGACATTAACATACGCGAACGCGGTGAGCTATGAGAGTGATATCGAAGTAGTGGAGAGGAAGAGACCATGGGTATCAGGGATACTCAGGTGGAGATTGCATTAGGGGAGGACGATGACGGTGAAACGTCAAGAAGTCTAGAGTAATTTCTAGGCAGAATGAATTCCACATGTGGCATACGAACGTGGTAGGGACTGTAACATCCCAAATTTAATTCCTATTATAATTGATGATGGGTCAAGCCTAAAGTGAAGGAAGTAATGATATGGAGTTGAAACTAGTGGTTTGAAGGCTTGATTTAGGATTTATAACATAGGATATTAGGAAATTCAAAATAAAACATTTACAACTCTAAACACAAATTCCACCGTTGGATGTGAAGTAGGATATGTGGGGAAGCATGTGTCAAAATTTGAGGAAGATCCAACGGTTAACGAAGAAGTTATGGCCGTTCAAAGTCGGGGTGCTGAAAATCCTGCAACTTAATCGATTAAGCTGCAGCTTAATCGATTAAGACCTGAAGGGGGGGGGGGATTTAATCGAGTAATGCTGTAGATGCAGAAAATAATAAAGCGCAGCACACGTTCTTTCTCTTCCAAATTCGAACCTCACTCTTTCTCTCCCCTAGGGTTCCATTCTCCATCATCAAATCCACCAAGAGCAAGTGGGATTTCTTCACTCCGTCAACAAATCTCTTCCTTCTTCACTTCAAGTAAGTGTTTAATGCCATGGATTTCCTCTTTTCTTTCTCTAAATTCGTTTTCCCTTTCTCTCTCCTCCATCCATGGTGGTTTTTGATTCTTAAGTCATGGAAGCTCCACTTTTCTTGAGTTTTGGCATGACTCATTACATGAATGTTAATATTTTCTTGCTATGGCTATTATATTAGGTTCCTCCCTCTTCCTTTGGACTCTAACTCAATTGGTGGCAAGGCTTTCAAGTGTAGAGCAAGCAAAATCACCTTATCTCCAAGTGTTTGAGGTAAGGGAGTGGATATAGTGAGCTTTGCCTTGTTCTAGGGAGTAGGCTCTAGTTAGTATATAATGCTTGTTAGGGTTATGTGCTAGGGGAGAAAATTTAGATTATAAATCCCTAGGATATTGAAGATGAAATTCTATTTAATTGAATATGTATAATGATTGTGTGTTATGACTAGGAAAAGGAAACCCCATAATATGAGAATAAATTATATGATAAATGAAATTTGGTTATTAATGAAGTTGAATTAAATGAGGAATTGGGTAATTGATAATGAAGTTGACATAAAAATTGTCTCTGTGATTATTGGTTTTATTTGCAAGGTTGTGGACTAAATGGTAATTTATTACTTTAACAAATATATGTAGGTGTTGTGGAATAAATTGTGAATTCAATGCTCCTAATTAGGTGGATTATGTTTTGATGATGACAAAATAATTCACAAATCATGCCTTGAAGATATTGCAACATCAACATCAACAAGAAGTCAAGAAAAGAAGACAAGTTCCCAATCATTCTCAATCAAATATTAATTGTAAATTTCTAATTTATGTTGAGAGTGGTTGAGAGTGGGTAGAAATAGTTAGTCTCTTCTAGGAATAAATTTTTATATGTTTATTAAGTTGAGATTGACCAAAAATTAATACTTGAGAGGAAAAATAAAATTGAAAAATAATTTTTCCCATATCTGATCAAAATACTCGAGTATTTTGATAAAGACTCGAGTATATACTCGAGTATTTATAGAAAAACTCGAGTATTTGTGCCAGGTCAGCAAATATGACCGTTAGTCTGGTTCGTGCACCAATTCACTCGTGACCGACCAAAAAGACTCGAGTATTTACCAAAAGACTCGAGTATTTTTGTCCAGTCAGCAAAAATGAACGTTGGAGAGACTCAAAAACCCAATTGAGGGCATTTGAGTCTCATCCAACCCCAAGAGAGTATTCTGAACCTTATTGTAAAATTGCTCTTTGAATTTGTGCAAGAACAAACAAGACAACAACACATTATTGATCACAAGCTTTCATAATTTCCTTTTCTCAAGTGTTAATTCCCAAAAAGCTCAACTTCTCACTCATATTGTCATTTTATTCCAAGTTGAGTTTTAGGCCTCAATTCTTACATTGAGCTGTGATTATTTGTGCTAATCCATTGTGAGATTAGTAATACACATACAAAAAGCTTGATTATTCAAAGTCTTGGATTGTTCCCAAGCAAACCCTAAGTGGCTTAGGGTGTTGGAAGTCTTGAGAGGTTCTCAAGCACAAGACTAGGAGGTTCCTAGCCCGGTGGAGTTTCTTGAAGGGAGTTCAAGGAAGCTTTGTGAAGAGTTCTTCAATCACCGGAATCAAATTGGGGTAGAAATCAAGAGTTTGGTACACTCTTGAAAGGGTTAGGTTGAGTGAGGCCATTCTCAAGCAATCCTTTGTAATTTCTAACAATTTGATTATTAGTAGAAACTCCTAAGTGATTAGGAGGACTGGATGTAGCTCATTGTTGGAGTGAACCAGGATAAAATTGCTTGAGTGTTGGTTTATTGCTTTTAATCTACTTTTTAGCTCAATAGACTTAAGTCATTTCAATCAATTAGGATTTATACAATTAGGTAGCAAGTTCAAGGAATCTTTGTGTTTAAAAGTTATTTAGATTGCTTGCTATTCTGTTGGATAAGTTCCTGTTTAATATTGAATTGATTTGAGTTAAAATTGCTGAATTTTCGTTTCTGGTTTTTCTGCTATCTGATAGGAAAAACTCGAGTATTTCAGAAAAGACTCGAGTTGTTCATCACTGAAAAACTCGAGTATTTCACAAAAGACTCGAGTCTTTTGTGTCTGATTCCAGAAAATTCAGTCTTAGCTCCATTCTTCAATTACCAATCGAAATATTTGGTATTAGTGCTTCAAAATACTATTCACCCCCCTCTAGTATTTGCTTAGCCCGCTTGTTGGTTTCCAACAAGTGGTATCAGAGCTCGGTCGAAAGATCGAGTGTAACAACTTTTTCGAAAAAAATCCTTTTGGAAACTTAATGGGCTCTAGCAATAACTTTGGTGGAGAAGGAGCTTCAATAAACCGTCCTCCACTATTTAATGGTGAAGGATATGTTTATTGGAAAACTCGCATGAAAGTTTTTATTGAAGCAATTGATATGGATATTTGGGATGCAATTGAAAATGGTCCTTTCATTCCCAAAAAGAAAATAAATGATGAAATTGTTGAAATTCCAAGGAGTAGTTGGAATGATGATGAAAAGAGAAAAGTCTCATTTGATTTAAAAGCTAAAAACATCATCTTTTCGGCTCTATCCCATGATGAATTTTATAGAGTTTCCCAATGTAAATCGGCAAAAGAAATGTGGGATACTTTGCAAGTCACACATGAGGGAACAAGTGAGGTTAGAGATGCAAGATTGAATTCTCTAACACACGAATATGAATTGTTCCACATGTTGCCAAATGAAACTATTAGTGACTTGCAAAAGCGATTCTCTCACATAGTTAATCATTTGATTTCCTTGGGAAAAGTATTTCGCAATGGTGAAACTACTAACAAAATTCTAAGATGTCTTGATAGGAGTTGGCAACCCAAGGTAACCGCCATCAAGGAATCAAGAGACATAAATAGCATGGACTTAGCCACTTTGTTTGGCAAACTCCAAGAGCATGAGATGGAGCTTACAAGACTTGGGATGCATGAGGAATCGGACAAAAAGAAAAAGAGCATAGCACTCAAAGCTTCAACCAAAGCTACAAAAGAAGTTGAAGAATGCTCTACAAGTGGAGATTCCGATGGTGAACCAAATCAAGAAGAATTTGGGATGTTTGTGAAAAGATTCAACAAATTCTTCAAAGGGAAGAAAGGTGGATCTTCATCCAATTTCAAGAGATCCAAAGACTCCAAACAAAGAGAAAAGAGTACCAACGATGAAGTTAAGTGTCATGAATGTGGTGGGGTTGGCCACATAAGAATGGAATGTGCCACATTCTTGAAGAAGAATGACAAGAAGACCCAAGAGACCAAAGGGAAGCGTGCATACATTGTTTGGGATGCACCGGAGAAGAGCAATGAATCATCTTCAAGTAGCTCCGGTGATGAAAATGCAAACCTTTGTCTCATGGCCAAGAACAATCATGAGTCCTCATCAAGAGCTAATCATGGCATGAGTGAAAGTGATGATGAGGTGTGCCTTCGAACGGGAAAGGACTTGTGGTATCTAGATAGTGGATGTTCGAAGCACATGACGGGAGATAAGCGACACTTCATTGAGCTTACTCCAAAGGAAAAGGGTTATGTCACTTATGGGGACAACAACAAAGGCAAAATCCTTGGTATTGGTAAAATCGGAAACTCTTCAAACTTGATTATTGATAATGTGCTCTATGTTCAAGGATTAGAACATAATCTCTTGAGCATAAGCCAATTATGTGATGTTGGTAATCATGTAGTTTTTACATCTACCCATTGCCTCATTAAAAGTGACAAAGATGAATCAATCAAATTTGTTGGTAGAAGGTCAAATAATACTTACTTAGTTGATTTGAACAAAGTCACTTCTTTGGTCTCTACTTGTTTAGTGAGCAAAGAAAATGACACTTGGTTATGGCATCGTAGGACCGCTCATATTAATGTAAACCAATTGAAGAAAATACAATCTAAAGATCTAGTAGTTGGTTTACCAAAGCTAAATTTTTCTATTGAAGGTGTTTGTTCTCCTTGCAAGAAATGTAAACAAACTAAAAACACCTTTGGATCAAAAATGGTGATGTCCACATCAAGGCCATTAGAAATGCTTCATATGGACTTGTTTGGACCATCACAAGTAAAAAGCTTTGGTGGCAACTATTATGCATTGGTAATTGTTGATGACTTCTCTAGGTTTACATGGACTTTATTCTTAACTACTAAGAGTGAGACCTACAAATATTTTAAACATCATGTCAAACTTTTGCAAAACCAAGTAAATCAAAAAGTAATTATTATTCGTACCGATCATGGTGGAGAATTTGAAAACCACAAATTTGATAGATTTTGTGCTAAAAATGGTATTGAGCACCAATTCTCCGCACCAAGAACTCCGGAACAAAACGGAGTGGTAGAGCGGAAAAATAGGGTGCTAGAGGAACTTGCTAGAACCATGCTAAATGATTCTAGAGTACCTCAATATTTTTGGGCCGATGCCGTCAATACGGCTTGTTATGTTTTAAATCGTATTTTGATAAGGCCCTCTTTGAATAAAACCCTCTATGAACTTTACAAGGGAAGAAAGCCAAATATATCTCATTTTCATGTCTTCGGATGCCAAGTTTTTGTTTTAAATAATGGAAAAGAACACATTGGCAAGTTTGATTCCAAATCCGATGAAGGCATATTTTTAGGCTATTCTTCTCATAGTAAAGCTTATAGAATTTTCAATAAAAGAACTTTAACTATTGAGGAATCAATTCATGTGGTTTTTAATGAGTCTTCAAAAGAAGATAGTGTTTTACGTGATGCTAGTGAAGATGGCATTGTCTTTTCAAAAGAAGAAAAAGAGAGAGAGAATTCAAAAGTTGATGAAGGAGAAGTAAGGGAAGAACTTCCTCCAACTTGGAAATCGGTCAAGGCTCATCCTATAGACAAAGTCATAGGAGATATGTCAAAGGGAGTACTTACTCGTAGGTCTATTCAAAACATTTGCCACTATGTCTCATTTGTTTCTCAAATTGAACCTGATTCAATTAAAAAGGCCATTGAGGATGATCATTGGGTTCTTGCTATGCAAGAAGAATTAAACCAATTTGAAAGAAATGAAGTTTGGGATCTAGTCCCTAAACCCGATGATCATACCATAATTGGTACTAAATGGATTTATAGAAACAAACTTGATGAATCCGGGTTGATTATAAGAAACAAAGCTAGACTAGTAGCTCAAGGGTACAACCAAGAGGAAGGTATCGATTATGATGAGACCTTTGCTCCGGTTGCACGTCTTGAAGCAATCCGAATTTTACTTGCTTATGCTTCAATCATGAAATTCACTTTATATCAAATGGATGTTAAAAGTGCTTTCTTGAATGGGTTTATAAATGAAGAAGTGTATGTCAAACAACCCCCCGGTTTTGAAAATAGTGAATTTCCAAACCATGTTTATAAATTGAAAAAGGCACTCTATGGATTGAAACAAGCTCCTAGAGCTTGGTATGATCGATTGAGTTCCTTTCTATTAGAAAACAAGTTTCAAAGAGGGAAGGTTGATAATACATTATTTATTTATAAAACCAAGGATGACATTTTGTTAGTACAAATCTATGTTGATGATATCATTTTCGGTGCTACTAACGTGTCTCTTTGTAGAAAGTTTTCAAATTTGATGAAAAAAGAATTTGAAATGTCAATGATGGGAGAACTCAAGTTCTTCCTAGGCTTACAAATAAAGCAAGTCAAGGAGGGGATATTTGTGCATCAAGGGAAATATTGCAAAGAGCTCCTTGAAAAATTCGGATTGGACAAGTGCAAGGAAGCCTACACTCCAATGAGCACATCATGCTACCTAGACAGGGATGAACAAGGTACACCGGTTGATGTTAGTAAGTATAGGGGTATGATAGGTAGTCTCCTATATCTCACTGCATCTAGACCGGATATTATGTTTAGTGTATGCGTGTGTGCTAGATTTCAAGCTAATCCTAAAGAATCTCACCTATCCGCAGTTAAACATATATTTAAGTATCTAAAAGGAACAATTAACACTGGTTTATGGTATCCTGCTGTTGCCAATCTTAGTCTAGTTGGTTACTCGGATTCCGACTTCGCCGGATGCAAGCTTGATCGCAAAAGCACCAGTGGTACTTGCCATTTCTTGGGAAGTTCATTGGTGTCATGGTTTTCTAAAAAGCAAGCTTGTGTCGCTCTTTCTACCGCCGAAGCGGAATATATCGCAGCCGGTAGTTGTTGTGCTCAACTGTTATGGATGAAACAACAATTATCGGATTTTGGTTTGAAACTTGAAAATATTCCGATTAGATGCGATAACACGAGTGCAATCAATTTGACTAAGAATCCGGTGTATCACTCAAGAACTAAACACATTGAAATAAGACATCATTTTTTAAGAGATCATGTACAAAAGGGTGATTGCACAATTGAATTTGTTAGTACCACAAATCAATTAGCCGACATTTTTACAAAACCTCTACCAAGGGACACCTTTTATCATATTAGGAGAGAACTTGGTATTTTAGATGAAGCTAATATAGGCTAATTGCATTGTGTGTCATTTTTGGAAAATCACCATATTAGTCTTACTCTAATGTGTTATTGATTCTTAGTTAAATTGTCCTTGATGATATTTGAAATTGTATATGTTAATTGTGTGTGATTCTGTACTGTATTCCAAGTTGGTAGTGAAGCATTTGTGTTTGATTTGTGTTTGGTCTTTTAAAACTGAGTTTTTACTTTCTGTTCTGTCAAAATACTCGAGTTTTTCCAAAAACACTCGAGTATTTTAATTCAAAATTAAATCAGTTTTAAATTGAAAAAGTTTTTAATCAGGGTCTGATAAAAATACTCGAGTGTTTCTCAAAACACTCGAGTCTTTATTAAAATACTCGAGTGTTTTTCAAAACACTCGAGTCTTTCGAAACCCCCAATTTTTGAACTTTCAGACCAAACTCGAGTATTTTAAAAAAAAACTCGAGTATTTTGCGTTTTCCTGAAATTTGAACTTTCGGACCAAACTCGAGGTTTTCAGATTTTACTCGAGTTTTCTGGGGAAATCTGGGCTGAGTCACGACCGACTCGAGTATATTTTCAAAAAACTCGAGTATATCCTAAAGAACAACTCGAGTATTTATGAATATACTCGAGTATTTTGAACTGTTTATATATACTCTCAGACTCGAGTTTTTGCGACCCTCTTCTCTCTCGGTTTTCTCATATCTCTCTCCTCAAAACTCAGATTTTCCTCAAAGTTTTGTCAAATCTTACTAGTTTTTCATCCTCTAAACTCTTCTCTCGGTTTTATTCTCCTCCAGATGCTCCAGCTCCTTCGATGTTTTGATGATGTTGACCTTTGGATTTTATCTTAGTTTTCATTCTGTTTTTATCATGTTGGTCTTTGTTACATTTTCTGTATTTTGAGAACTTGGTGTTTTGAGACTTTGGGTTTATTATTGCACCTTTGATTTGGACCTTTTATGATGTTTTTATGTTAATGAATTTGGTCTTCATTATGATGTTTGTGCAAAGCTTCAGGGGGAGCTCTTTATCGTTATTATATCTCCGTTTTATTTGCATAGTTGGTTATGGGGTGTTCCGATTATGCACCTCTCCTCCCTTGATCTTTTTCCTAAATTGTTACATCTTTTTTGGCGTATGACAAAAAGGGGGAGAGATATTATACACTTGTCTTGATATTGTTGCACCTAAAATTCTCTAATTATGGTATATACTCTGATAATTGTTAAATACTCTAATACCATAGGCTTGGTGCTAAAATTAAATTGTCATAACATCTTGCACAAGCTGAATTTTTAGATAGGTGAAAAGTATCATATAGTGAGGGGGAGTTGCATTTTCAAGTGGATTCAAGCTCAACAAATGGTACAAGTGTTAATTATTTTGTCATCACCAAAAAGGGGGAGATTGTGAATTCAATGCTCCTAATTAGGTGGATTATGTTTTGATGATGACAAAATAATTAACAAATCATGCCTTGAAGATATTGCAACATCAACATCAACAAGAAGTCAAGAAAAGAAGACGAGTGCCCAATCATTCTCAATCAAATATTAATTGTAAATTTCTAATTTATGTTGAGAGTGGTTGAGAGTGGGTAGAAATAGTTAGTCTCTTCTAGGAATAAATTTTTATATGTTTATTAAGTTGAGATTGACCAAAAATTAATACTTGAGAGGAAAAATAAAATTGAAAAATAATTTTTCCCATATCTGATCAAAATACTCGAGTATTTTGATAAAGACTCGAGTATATACTCGAGTATTTATAGAAAAACTCGAGTATTTGTGCCAGGTCAGCAAATATGACCGTTAGTCTGGTTCGTGCACCAATTCACTCGTGACCGACCAAAAAGACTCGAGTATTTACCAAAAGACTCGAGTATTTTTGTCCAGTCAGCAAAAATGAACGTTGGAGAGACTCAAAAACCCAATTGAGGGCATTTGAGTCTCATCCAACCCCAAGAGAGTATTCTGAACCTTATTGTAAAATTGCTCTTTGAATTTGTGCAAGAACAAACAAGACAACAACACATTATTGATCACAAGCTTTCATAATTTCCTTTTCTCAAGTGTTAATTCCCAAAAAGCTCAACTTCTCACTCATATTGTCATTTTATTCCAAGTTGAGTTTTAGGCCTCAATTCTTACATTGAGCTGTGCTTATTTGTGCTAATCCATTGTGAGATTAGTAATACACATACAAAAAGCTTGATTATTCAAAGTCTTGGATTGTTCCCAAGCAAACCCTAAGTGGCTTAGGGTGTTGGAAGTCTTGAGAGGTTCTCAAGCACAAGACTAGGAGGTTCCTAGCCCGGTGGAGTTTCTTGAAGGGAGTTCAAGGAAGCTTTGTGAAGAGTTCTTTAATCACCGGAATCAAATTGGGGTAGAAATCAAGAGTTTGGTACACTCTTGAAAGGGTTAGGTTGAGTGAGGCCATTCTCAAGCAATCCTTTGTAATTTCTAACAATTTGATTATTAGTAGAAACTCCTAAGTGATTAGGAGGACTGGATGTAGCTCATTGTTGGAGTGAACCAGGATAAAATTGCTTGAGTGTTGGTTTATTGCTTTTAATCTACTTTCTAGCTCAATAGACTTAAGTCATTTCAATCAATTAGGATTTATACAATAAGGTAGCAAGTTCAAGGAATCTTTGTGTTTAAAAGTTATTTAGATTGCTTGCTATTCTGTTGGATAAGTTCGTGTTTAATATTGAATTGATTTGAGTTAAAATTGCTGAATTTTCGTTTCTGGTTTTTCTGCTATCTGATAGGAAAAACTCGAGTATTTCAGAAAAGACTCGAGTTGTTCATCACTGAAAAACTCGAGTATTTCACAAAAGACTCGAGTCTTTTGTGTCTGATTCCAGAAAATTCAGTCTTAGCTCCATTCTTCAATTACCAATCGAAATATTTGGTATTAGTGCTTCAAAATACTATTCACCCCCCCTCTAGTATTTGCTTAGCCCGCTTGTTGGTTTCCAACATAAATTGATATAGGAAGAAAGGGAATGAAAATTACTATATGTGATGAAAGTGTGTGGTTGTACCTAAATGTTAAATGAGGATAAATGCTAAGTATTAACAATAGTATACAGAGGTAGTGTCTTATGAATTAGATTGGGAATATGGGAAAAGGAAATAATTAATTATGTGTAAATAAAAGTGAAAGGTGATATATGTATATTAACAATGGAGGGCAATGTAAATGTTTGGATATAAAATGGAATACAATGTGAATGAGATTGATGGTTGAGAAAGGAAATGAATAAGGTAAGTACATGAAGGATTAGATGTTGAATGTGTGTTGTTGAACTTACATGTGATATATTTGTTTACGTGAGAATATGAAAGTATGTTTTGGCCTCTAATGTAAGGTAAGGAATAGGGAAATGAAATTAAGTGCGTTGGCCTCTGATTTGAGGTGACGATAAATGGAAAGTGGTGATTATGCTGACCTCTGATATGAGGGGCACGAATTGAATTAAAGGAATTTGAAGTGTTGACCTCTGACCTGAGGGACACAAGATGAAAGGAATGTTAATGGGTGTCGACCTCTGACCTGAGGGACACCGGGTTAAATAATGAGTTGGGTGTTGACCTCTGACCTGAGGGACACCGGATGGAATATGCATTGGTGTGTTGACCTCTAACCTGAGAGACACACCGTGAATTAAGGGATTGAAGTGTTGACCTCTGACCTGAGGGACACAGAATGGATTATAATGAATGGGTGTTGACCTCTGACATGAGGGACACATGATTTAAATAAGGAAAGGAATGAGAGCCTCTGTTTTGAGGTGATAAATGTGTTGTATGAAACTGTGCATTGGCCTCTGACTTGAGGAGATGTATTAAAATGAAATGAGTATGTGAAATGAATAAAAAGAAAAGGAAATGAATGTTGATTGGATGTGGAAATGAATAAGGAAAAATGGATGTTGAACTGAATAATGGAAATGGATGGTAAAAAGAATAATGGATATGGAATTGATGAAATGAGTATGGTGTGCAATATGTGAATATATGCTTATTTGTTAATTGTGTTTGACCTAGTGGGTTGTTATGTCTAGTTAGAAACTGCTTTCTATTTCATGTGCAATGCTCACTCCCTTACAGTTTCAGGTACGGAGATTGAGTTGGCACAACCCCCGACCGAGCAGGAGTACTTTCCCTCACAGGGAGAGTAGGGTGTTATGGGTTTTAGATCGTAGCATGGATCGAAGCCTCTCATATTATTTTGATGTAAATTTAATATGCATATTTTGAATGAGGCTTAGGATGTTTTGATTTGCTGAAGTTCTAACTTTTGGTTTTAACATTCAAACTTAGTATTTTTCCGCTATTACTCTGATTAATTAATATACTCTGATATATTTGGAGCCCATGGGGCCTTGATATGATTTAGAACTATAATCTGAAGCCCTGCTGGCTATCAGTTGTTTATTTGAAAATTGTTTATACAGGTTAAATTTTGGAAAGTCCGAAAAACAGACAAAACTCCGTCCGTTTGACGGTTGATTTTAATGTAATAAAAATGAATTTTTAAGTTCACATTTTTAATACTTGGGAAGTAAGGGTAATATTCATTAGGGTGTTACATTTATGGTATCAGAGCAGTTTCCCTCGGCCTTTGGAGTATGAACTCACTACTCCTATGGTTACTCACCGAGCGAGTAACCCAAGTACTTAGTTTAGTGACTAAGTGAAGTTGTAGGATGTTAGTAGTTTTATTTAATTTTTCTATCATTAACTGGTTTCCCCTTCCATGACTCAACAGTATGGCAGGGAGACGGGCTAATAATGATAGGATTGCTGCAATTCTCGAAACTCTGGTTCAATTGCAGCAGAACCAAGCCCAAGTTCAGCAGCAACAAGCTGATAATCTTGCAAACCTGCAGCAGAATCAAGCCCAGAACATTGTTGTAGCTGCAGCAGCTGCTGCAGCAGCACTTCAGCCTCCTCCACCACCACCAGTGGAGATTGACTGGATGGGCTGCTTTAGAAAAAGCGATCCGCCGAAGTTTGAAGGGGGTTACAATCCCGATGGAGCTCAAAGATGGCTCCAGGAGATGGAGAAGGTGTTTCGCTCACTACAGCCACCAGGTGACCAGTATATGCGACTAGTAGAGTATGTTCTGATGGGTGAGGCGGAACATTGATGGGACCAACAGAGGAGAGGTTTGGAAGCCGCTCATGAGCTTATTTCATGGGATCTTTTCAAGACCCGTTTTCTGGGAAAGTACTTCCCGGAAAAGGTAAGGAGGGAGAAGGAAGTGGCTTTTCTTGAGCTGAAGCAAGGGAGCCTCAGTGTTGGAGAATATGCAGCTCAGTTTGAGGATCTCATCCGTTATTCTGGTAGCTATCGGGATGCTGATGAGCGCACTAAGTGTATCAAGTTTGAGGCTGGTCTCAACCCCAAGATCAGAACTGTCTTTGTCTATCAGGGAATCTCTAATCTCTCTCAACTAGTGAACATGACCAGTGCTTACGAAGATTCTCTCAAGAAGGAACAAACAGAGGAGCGAAGCAGGGCATCTCAAAAATTGTCTGGTCCTATTAAGGGCAAGGGACCAATTCAGAAGTCTGGTCCATACTCTCATTCCGGGGCCACGTTTCCTAGGGAACCCGGACCAACAGTGAATGCTTATGGTCCAATACCAACTTGTCAGCACTGTGGCAGGATGCATAGGGGAGTGTGCTGGACATTGGGTCG
Source organism: Crotalaria pallida (assembly GCA_037953625.1). Lineage (NCBI taxonomy): Eukaryota > Viridiplantae > Streptophyta > Magnoliopsida > Fabales > Fabaceae > Crotalaria > Crotalaria pallida. The sequence continues at coordinate 57,393,213 of CM075655.1, read as the reverse complement.
AAAGGAGGGGTTATGCTTTCACTGTGGACAACCCGGACATTTTGCTTCAAATTGTCCTAATAACACAATGAAGAAGGAGATTAATGCTACTAAGGCACAGAGGGCCCGTGGTGGTCCATCATTGCAGAAGGGAAAATTGTTTACCATCGAGGGTGACGAGGTGGACCCAGCTGACATGGCCGCAGGTAACTAATGTTTGCCAATTCCATGCGTAGTGTTTCTAAGTTAAATTGATGTGGAGTTAGTTTTCTCCTTAGTTAGCTAAATAGTGAGTTAGTAATGTCTTAGGTTAGAATTGCTTAAAAACATGTTGGAAATCTGCCTTTCCAAATACAATTCGGTTCTTATAGATAACATATGAAAGACCTTAGAAAGAATTCTTAAGTTTGAGAACTCTAGTATCAAGTGACCAATACTATGTTGTGATGTCGTTATTTGATGTAATGTAAGGTTAGAACTGATCACTCTAATCCTTGCATTTGTTAAATGATGACATTATTGATAGAAACCGACAGTGATGTGTTGTTGGTAGACGTGAGGTTGGGATTGATCACCTCAATTCTTGCATCTATCAATAAATGCTATCATTGTAACCTTTTAAAGTGAAAGTAGACAACCAAAGTAGTGACTTCCAAGGAAAGAATTCTTGTAAGAGAAGCCAACCTAACCCAGAAACATTCGTTCAAAAGCTTCTTATAGAGATAGGGAGTAGATAGAAAATAGTTCCAAAGAAAGGAAGTCTTGGTGTATGCTACTTGTTCCAAAGTAGTATAGCTAAGTGCTAAACCCTTGGATGAGTTAAGAAAACTCTCCAGAAATTATTCTTAACCATCCTATCAACTAAACCAATCATTGAGCAATTTGGCAATTGCTTTGAATCTTTTCCCGTTTCTTAGATAACCATTCATAAGAAATAGCCAGTTGTGCCAAATTTGTAAAATCCCTGCGTTAAAACCAAACAATCTTGATAATTGACCTAGCCAATGGAAAGTTGTCGTACCCTTCACCTTTGGTAGTTGGGTAAATCTTGGAACTAATGTGGACTTTTTCCTTCCTATTCTTTTTAATCGATTCATGGAAGAAGTTGATTGTGGAGCATTTAGTAGGGATTGTGCCTGCTCTAATCAACTTAGCCTTTGGTGTGCTTCTTATTCAGGAATGCCTGTGTTTTTGAAAAGCTTTAAATCCTATCGGTGCTAGTCGAATCATTGTGAGAAGACAAACTCTAAGGCGTTCTATCCTACAAAAATCTTCGCATGGCATGATCCCAGGGTATCTATTCTGGGAAAGATTCTAAAACTATTCCGGGAATGTTAAATATTTCGAGTTTTCCCGTATCTAGCTAATGCAACTCCTGTCTTGCATTTGTCCGAAGGACGATCGGAAGCGGATTCACCCGATCCCACATCCTTTAGCATAGCGGTAATTGGGTAAGTCGAAGCCAAGTGGGGGAGAACTTCCTACCCTAATTTAAATTCTGTCTAGGTAAAGACAAATCGAAAGAGTGGCAGAAGAAACCAAAGGGAATTAAAGGTAAGAATTGCAAGTCCTATCACCGGGGTGATTCTCCATTTACTAAACTTAACGGAATTTCGGGGACGAAATTCCAATAAGTGGGGGAGAATTGTAACATCCCAAATTTAATTCCTATTATAATTGATGATGGGTCAAGCCTAAAGTGAAGGAAGTAATGATATGGAGTTGAAACTAGTGGTTTGAAGGCTTGATTTAGGATTAATAACATAGGATATTAGGAAATTCAAAATAAAAGATTTGCAACTTTAAACACAAATTCCACCGTTGGATGTGAAGTAGGATATGTGGGGAAGCATGTGTCAAAATTTGAGGAAGATCCAACGGTTAACGAAGAAGTTATGGCCGTTCAAAGTCGGGGTGCTGAAAATCCTTCAACTTAATCGATTAAGCTGCAGCTTAATCGATTAAGACCTAAAGGGGGGGGGGGGGATTTAATCGAGTAATGCTGTAGATGCAGAAAATAATAAAGCGCAGCACACGTTCTTTCTCTTCCAAATTCGAACCTCACTCTTTCTCTCCCCTAGGGTTCCATTCTCCATCATCAAATCCACCAAGAGCAAGTGGGATTTCTTCATTCCGTCAACAAATCTCTTCCTTCTTCACTTCAAGTAAGTGTTTAATGCCATGGATTTCCTCTTTTCTTTCTCTAAATTCGTTTTCCCTTTCTCTCTCCTCCATCCATGGTGGTTTTTGATTCTTAAGTCATGGAAGCTCCACTTTTCTTGAGTTTTGGCATGACTCATTACATGAATGTTAATCTTTTCTTGCTATGGCTATTATATTAGGTTCCTCCCTCTTCCTTTGGACTCTAACTCAATTGGTGGCAAGGCTTTCAAGTGTAGAGCAAGCAAAATCACCTTATCTCCAAGTGTTTGAGGTAAGGGAGTGGATATAGTGAGCTTTGCCTTGTTCTAGGGAGTAGGCTCTAGTTAGTATATAATGCTTGTTAGGGTTATGTGTTAGGGGAGAAAATTTAGATTATAAATCCCTAGGATATTGAATATGAAATTCTATTTAATTGAATATGTATAATGATTGTGTGTTATGACTAGGAAAAGGAAACCCCATAATATGAGAATGAATTATCTGATAAATGAAATTTGGTTATTAATGAAGTTGAATTAAATGAGGAATTGGGTAATTGATAATGAAGTTGACATAAAAATGGTCTCTGTGATTATTGGTTTTATTTGCAAGGTTGTGGACTAAATGGTAATTTATTACGGTAACAAATATATGTAGGTGTTGTGGAATAAATTGATATAGGAAGAAAGGGAATGAAAATTACTATATGTGATGAAAGTGTGTGGTTGTACCTAAATGTTAAATGAGGATAAATGCTAAGTATTAACAATAGTATACAGAGGTAGTGTCTTATGAATTAGATTGGGAATATGGGAAAAGGAAATAATTAATTATGTGTAAATAAAAGTGAAAGGTGATATATGTATATTAACAATGGAGGGCAATGTAAATGTTTGGATATAAAATGGAATACAATGTGAATGAGATTGATGGTTGAGAAAGGAAATGAATAAGGTAAGTACATGAAGGATTAGATGTTGAATGTGTGTTGTTGAACTTACATGTGATATATTTGTTTACGTGAGAATATGAAAGTATGTTTTGGCCTCTAATGTAAGGTAAGGAATAGGGAAATGAAATTAAGTGCGTTGGCCTCTGATTTGAGGTGACGATAAATGGAAAGTGGTGATTATGCTGACCTCTGATATGAGGGGCACGAATTGAATTAAAGGAATTTGAAGTGTTGACCTCTGACCTGAGGGACACAAGATGAAAGGAATGTTAATGGGTGTCGACCTCTGACCTGAGGGACACCGGGTTAAATAATGAGTTGGGTGTTGACCTCTGACCTGAGGGACACCGGATGGAATATGCATTGGTGTGTTGACCTCTAACCTGAGAGACACACCGTGAATTAAGGGATTGAAGTGTTGACCTCTGACCTGAGGGACACAGAATGGATTATAATGAATGGGTGTTGACCTCTGACATGAGGGACACATGATTTAAATAAGGAAAGGAATGAGAGCCTCTGTTTTGAGGTGATAAATGTGTTGTATGAAACTGTGCATTGGCCTCTGACTTGAGGAGATGTATTAAAATGAAATGAGTATGTGAAATGAATAAAAAGAAAAGGAAATGAATGTTGATTGGATGTGGAAATGAATAAGGAAAAATGGATGTTGAACTGAATAATGGAAATGGATTGTAAAAAGAATAATGGATATGGAATTGATGAAATGAGTATGGTGTGCAATATGTGAATATATGCTTATTTGTTAATTGTGTTTGACCTAGTGGGTTGTTATGTCTAGTTAGAAACTGCTTTCTATTTCATGTGCAATGCTCACTCCCTTACAGTTTCAGGTACGGAGACTGAGTTGGCACAGCCCCTGGCCGAGCAGGAGTACTTTCCCTCACAGGGAGAGTAGGGTGTTATGGGTTTTAGATCGTAGAATGGATCGAAGCCTCTCATATTATTTTGATGTAAATTTAATATGCATATTTTGAATGAGGCTTAGGATGTTTTGATTTGCTGAAGTTCTAACTTTTGGTTTTAACATTCAAACTTAGTATTTTTCCGCTATTACTCTGATTAATTAATATACTCTGATATATTTGGAGCCCATGGGGCCTTGATATGATTTAGAACTATAATCTGAAGCCCTGCTGACTATCAGTTGTTTATTTGGAAATTGTTTATACAGGTTAAATTTTGGAAAGTCCGAAAAACAGACAATACTCCGTCCGTTTGACGGTTGATTTTAATGTAATAAAAATGAATTTTTAAGTTCACATTTTTAATACTTGGGAAGTAAGGGTAATATTCATTAGGGTGTTACAGGGACTGGGTCCAATGCCGTGGCAAGTTCTGCGCGATCAACTAGAATTAGTACTGTCGCCCCCTAGATTGCAAATCTTGAACAATGAGAGGGACTGGAGTGAGGCATCTTGATTGCCACTGTACCCGAGTTTTCTATAGTGTGCGTTGATTATATATATATGAATTGAAATGACATGATTTGAATTGAGACTGTACCCGAGTTTTCTACACTTCTCTTGGCTTGGAGCCAATTGATTGTTGAGACAGCTGTCGTGCCGGCACGGTAAAGGTCCTGTACTCCTGTTTGCTTCCGACTAGGTTGGGTGGATGGCCGAGGAGATGTAGACTTGAGACGTGAGTGCTAACTACGAAAGAAACGCGTACCTCGATGATACATTAACTCCCCCGATCATCGATGGTTATAATTCAATAAGACTTAATAAGAAAAGACTTAAGATTAAGAGAAGCAAAAGTTTATGAGATGTGGATAATGAGAAGAGATTGAGAATGGAAAGTATGGAAAAGTAAGTGAAACCCCCATGAAGAGAGATATGAATGAAAGTAAGGAAATAAATTGAGAAATAAAGGATTATGTGGAGAAATGACAATAAGTTTGGAAAGCTAAGGAACAATGATAAGAATAATAATAATGATAACAATAATATGCTTGAATGTTATGCTGTATGTGTGCTGTGTGTATTGTTTGTATTGTATTGATATCTCGCCTATCGTAATCCCACACCGTCGACGATGCGTCGTTCAGATCGCTTACTCTCTCCTGTTCGTTGGCATATCGGTGTTGCTGGTATCTCAACGGGCAGATGGAGTATCGTATGGAGATCGCTACGTGGAGTCGGCATGAGAGTGGTTGGAATCACACCCCATACGGCTGGGCATGGATCGGCTACACTCAGATCGTGATTCCAGACCCGGAGCATCAACTAAGCGAAGCTAACTTGGGGCCGCATTTGGGGCAACTTACAGTGCGAGGATATAGGAGCTACGAGGAGAAGAAGCGGTACGAGACCCAAAGGAACTCCACCACTCTAAGTGGAGTAGAGTTGGAGCCGAACGACAAAGGGAAAGCAGTGACCGAGATGGCCTCTTCGTCGGAAAGGAATACAGGACGCAAGAAGAAGAAGAAGGTGCTGCATCCGATTGTCTTCGTCAGGAAGGTGTTAGGATAGTGATATTAGTTTCAGTTGGTTGTGAATGTCTTGAGTTAAGGATTGCCAAGCAATGAACCAGTTATGTAATTAAGCTCAGTTTTTAATTCTATCTTGTTGAGTAATTCGATTGTGGAAGATGGAACAAGGTTATCTTTTGGAACGGTAACAAATGTTTTGATATAATGAATTATGATGCGCTTAGAATCAATACCTTTTTATGAAAGATGAAAGTTTATGAAAGGAACTGTTTTAGTAACAACTCGGTTTTCGGAGAAGTGCGTTGAAGAATATAAAGAACTTTTCAATAATGTTTTCAAACACTTCAACAATGTTTTATATAAAAAAAAATTTGGCCTCATTTTTGCTACTTTATTAAGTAAAAGTTAATTATTTTGGTTTGTGAAAATCGGGCTGTTACATATAACTCTCAACCTAACACTCAAAGTCGAAGAAGAATCATTGAAGACGAAATCAGAACCCTAAACTCATAAATTCATCAACCAGAGCTCGAATTCGTGGTTGATGAGCTTATATAATCAATTCCTAATCGCATGCAGGTCGACACGACACCCTTGAGGTGTAGCCAAAACGAATTCGTGTCAGTTTCTAGGGATAGTGGATTGATGATTCATCAAACATACTATCTTCAGCAACTCTGCCCAGAATACTCGAGTCTTCCCAGAAAGACTCGAGTCTTTCGACTCAATTTTTTGAAAAATAATTATTTTATTCCTTTTTCCCTCCAAAATCTTTCTAATATTGCTCCTAGGTCCTACAACAGGGACTAATATGCAAAATTCTAATTTTTGCATAGAAAATAACTATGGGATTATTTTCCACCTGCTCGCATTCTAAATACCTAATCTTAATCAAAGATTATTATAATAACAATTAATTATAAATAAAATTTATAATTAACTCTTATTAATCCAGGATTAAAATTTTGGGGTGTTACATTACTCCGCCACTTACAAGGAATTTCGTCCCCGAAATTCTTGTCTTACAAAAACAAACCTGGATACTCTTGACGCATCTTACTTTCTAATTCCCACGTCGCTTCTGATACGTCTCCGCTTTCCCAAACAACTTTAACTAAAGAGATTTCCTTTCCTCTGAGTTTTTTGATTCTACGATCCTCTATTCGGACTGGTCTAGTTTCAAAGGTAAGGTTTTCTCTTAGACTCAGATCATCAGGTTTAATATGAAGGATAGCGGTTGGATCATGCACATATTTCTTGAGTTGAGACACATGAAATACATCGTGCAGATTGGTTAAAGACGGGGGTAAGGCTATTTGGTAGGAAACGGAACCTATTCATTTAAGAATTTGGTAAGGACCAATAAACTTGGGTGAAAGCTTTCGGGTTTTTAAGGCTCAACTAATTCCTTTCATGGGAACAATCCAGAGGAATACATGCACCCCTTCCGAAAAATCCAATGGTCTTCTTCTCATTTCTGCATAATTCTTCTGCCTACTTTGTGCTGCCCTCATCTTATCCGGAACCATCTTAATCTTCTCAGTTGTCTGATGAACCATATTTGGACCAACCATCAAATTCTCCCCCACTTGAAACCAGCATAGTGGGGTCTGACATTTTCTCCCATATAGAGCTTCAAATGGTGCCATTCCTATACTGGCATTATAGCTATTGTTGTAAGTGAATTCTGCAAGAGGTAACACCTCATCCCAACTTCCTTGCTCTTCTAGCGCACAAGCTCTCAAAATATCTTCTAAAGACTGAATAGTTCTTGCTGTCTGTCCATCGGTATGAGGGTGATATGCAGAACTCATTCTTAATCTTGTGCCCATAGCTTGATGTAAACTATGCCAGAATCTTGACGTAAATCTGGGATCACGATCCGAGACAATACTCGAAGGTACACCATGTAGTCGAACAACTTCTTTGATGTACAACTGAGTAAGTTTCTCCAAAGAGTAGCGCATGTTTATCGGAATGAAATGTGCCGACTTCGTTAAACGATCCACTATTACCCAAATTGCATCATGATTTGAGGTTGTCTTGGTCAAACCTGATACAAAGTCCATTGAAATACTTTCCCATTTCCATTGAGGAACATTCAATGGTTGTAGCTCTCCTCCAGGCTTCCGATGTTCCGCCTTGGCTTTTTGACACACCAGACATGAAGCTACATATTCTGCTACATCTCTTTTTAATCCTGACCACCAAAACATCTTTTTTAGATCTTGATACATCTTAGTCGATCCCGGATGCATACTCATTCTGCTTTTATGGGCTTCGTCAAGAATCAGCCTCCTCAATTCTGGATCCTTTGGAATGCAAATTCTTGTCCGAAAACGAAGAATCTCATCTTGTCCAATGTAAAAGTCTTTCTCCTTTCCTTCTGCCATCAGTCTCTTGTTTTCAGTTAGTTCTTCATCCTTCTGTTGTAATTCACGAATTTTATTCATGAATTCATTTGTGATTCGCAACACACCCATTTTTATGCTTGAGGGCTCAACTTCCATTTTTAAGCTTAGATCTCTAAATTCCTCAAACAAAATTGCTTCCTTCACCATCATGTGACTTATATGAATTGCCTTTCTGCTTAGTGCATCTGCCACCACGTTCGCCTTGCCGGGATGATAATGAAGCTTGAAATCATAATCCTTTAGAAACTCTATCCATCTTCGTTGTCTCATGTTCAATTCTTTCTGATTGAACAGATACTTTAAACTCTAATGGTCACTGTACACTTGAAAAGTAGTACCATAGAGATAATGTCTCCATATCTTCAAGGCAAATACAATTGCAGCGAGCTCTAAATCATGCGTTGGATAATTCACCTCATGCGTCTTCAGTTGTCGTGATGCATAAGCAACTACTCGCCTTTCTTGCATTAACACACTTCCAATTCCTTGCTTAGACGCATCATAGAACACTTCAAAACTTTTATTAGGATCTGGAAGAATTAACACAGAAGAGGATGTTAATCTTTCTTTTAATTCTCGGAAACTCCCTTCACACCTATCGTCCCAAACAAATGATTGATCTTTGCGTGTCAACTTTGTCAGAGGCAATGCTATCTTTGAAAATCCTTCAATGAATCGTCGATAGTATCCCGCCAATCCCAAGAAACTTCTCACTTCTGTCACAGTAGTTGGCTGCTTCCATTGTAACACAGAATCCACCTTTGTAGGATCTACTGCTACTCCTTCTTTAGAGATCACATACCCCAAGAATTTAACTTCCTTCAGCCAAAACTCACATTTGGAGAGTTTAGCGTACAACTGCTTCTCTTTTAGGATGTTTAGCACCATCCTAAGATGCTCCGCATGCTCCTCTTGATTCTTGGAATAAATCAATATATCATCAATGAAAACTACCACGAACGAATCCAAGTATGATCTAAAGATTCGATTCATGTAGTCCATGAAGATAGCAGGTGCATTCGTCAATCCGAACGGCATTACGTACTACATATTCATAATGTTCGTATCGGGAACGAAATGATGCCTTGGGTATATCTTCTTCCCTTATTCTGATATGATGGTATCCCGATCTCAAATCTATCTTGGAAAATATTGAGGCTCCCTTGACTTGATCTATAAGGCCGTCAATCCTTGGCAAAGGATACTTGTTTTTGATGGTGACCTTGTTCAGTTGTCTGTAGTCCACACATGTGACGACCCAACTTTTATTCCAAAACTTAATATTCATTCTTAGAAAATTCGACCATTTTTTTTTTTTTAAACTAAAAGTCAGTCATCATCCATTATCGAGTCTTTGCGGAAATTATAATTATCATGAAAGAAACTATTCATATTATATTTCATAAAAAGGAAAGTACATTTCCATTACATTAAAACTATCACCACTAGGTTTAACTTAAGTACTCTAGGTCATTACATTATATTACATATCTTACAACAAAATTTATAATAACCTTGACCAACTGGTTCGGAACTCAAAATATCAAATAGATAAGAGAAACCTGATGAGTAGCACTATCCACACTCCAACATCCCAACTCAACTCAATCATCAGTTCCCCACTGACTACCGGTTGAGTTGTCCATGAAATCATCATCAGCCACCGGGTCAGCATCCTCCACCGGATCCTCATCCTCTATCGGATCCTCCTCCTCCTCCTCCTCTTCATGTGCCGGTTCAGATGGCACATATACCGGAGTCCGAGATCGGGCTCTAGTGGAAGGACGAGAGGGAGCAGGAACCTCCAAAATAATTCTTTCTTCAGAGGGTGATGGACTTGGTGGGAGGGTGCGTCTCGGAAAACGTCTTGGCGGTGGTGGTGGTGTTCCATGCCGAAACACAAAATTGGGCGGAATGTGCATAATGTACATCATTGGGATTCTCGTCCTACGCGGACGCATTCGGGACCATGGGTTCGGGTGACGGAAAATAACTTCCACGTCTCCCTCATAGATGGCCCGATGATCCTCGAAGTTCCACTCCCCATTAGGGAGCGGCCTCATCTCCACGCAAAACATATTCCTGGCCATGACCTACAACAAGGGATTAGGAGTGAGTCATAGCTAAACACAATAACAAATGAGCATAACAGAGGCTAGAAATAACAAGCACAAGTTTCCAGATAGCAATAATAAATGCATATGTATATGCTCAAACTGTCTTTTATAATATTTCATTTAGTTTCGTGATGCATGCCTACTCTCCATTCATGCTACGCGGTTCGGCATCCGAGTATCTCAGGCTCGGGATATTCATAATCCTATGGTTCATCAAACCGGAGCGTATTCACAACCCAGGCGTCACGATTTGATTGGGAATTTGGCCATCATAACATTTTCATGTTACGGAATCCAAATCATCACAGCATCTTCGTGCTATGGCATCACAGCTATCTCAGGGCTGCGGAATACTTCTACCTATACCAGATTCCACAATCAAAATCGGAGCATCTCCATGCATGTCAATGTCACATAATTGTTCATTGTCTTTTTCTATTTTAATTCATATCTTTGAATATCATGCCTCCAATATAGAGACCCAAAATTCATAATCCTTCTTGCTTATAACCATCTTTTCATTTTTGCATTAACTGGTGCTTGTGCTTTCCAAAAATTCCATCAGCGGCCCAGCCACTTTGTGATGGTTTTATACAATAGGAATTTAATTACGTTGTCATTAATTTGTGCAACGACCCCATCTAGGACTCCCAAAATATCAACCAAGTGGGTAAAAACTTCCACTGGGACGTGGGAATAAAATCAACCAAATGGGTGTACGCACCTCCATTGGGACATCCTGTCCGAATATGTCAACCACTGAATAAAATTCCAGTAGGACTCATCCAGGATAAAATCAACCAATGGGATTAAATCTATAGATATTAAGAGCAGAAATTAAAATTTAAGCATATAGGAGTTTAGACGAGTTAATCTTTAATTACTTCATAAAGAAGTAAAGATTTTCTGAAAATTATTTTAAATTACTCGAGTAGTTCTTCACATACTCGAGTGTTCATGTAAAATTACTCGAGTCCTTCAAGACATACTCGAGTGTTCTTCCCATTTTCCAGAATACTCGAGTCTTTCTTCAATTACTCGAGTGTTTTAGCAGCAGCAGCACCAGTTTCTGCACTTTATAATGCCAATTCGAGTTCAGAGCCTTTCCTTTCCACTTTTATGCAAAACAGTAACTTAGATACATAAAATAAACATGTTAGAACATGTAATCAATATTGAAACAACATCAAATGCAATAAATCACAAAATCAACATAAACTTAGCAAATAACCATTTCACATATGATTTTCATTTCCTTTTGTTTTTAACTTCGAAAATTGATCCAGTGAGCATCATTAGGTCCATTTAGACATGTTTGGTTTATAAAAACTTGGGTTTATGACCTCTATGTCATATTCCCAATTCAAACTTCACCCCTTGATGAACCATATGAGGTTCCTACATTTCCAGCTTGAAATAACTCATTCTAGTATTTAGATAACTCCTCCCTTACCTTAGAGAAGCTAATCAACAAGTAAAACGACAGAGAAATCGGTTGGATCAAAAATCCAAATTCTGGACTTGGTGAAAAAGAGTTGAACAGGCTGACTTTGGCCACAGATTTCACCACGGATTTGGCATGAAAAGAATGAAACAAGTTAGTTTCAGAAACTAGGATATACTAACTTTAATCAGAAACAAGTTTGACACGAAAAGAATCCATGAATTTACCAAACGATTTCAATGAAGATGAATACTTGAGACTGAATGTTACTCTGTTTTTCTCAGTTTTGAACCTCCAACTTTGTAGGCCTAGAACCTGATCTTCAGAAGGCTATTTGAAGTGATTTCGAGTTCTAATTCAAGAATGGAATCAGAACTTCAGTTTGTGTTTAGGTTTCAAGGAAAATGGGTGAGGATTGAGAGAGAACAAAGGGATCAAAGTGAACTCTGTAAAACAGGGAAATTTCTGGTCCAATTCGGGTTTTGGAACTTCAGAGGTGTTGATGCTTCACCCAAGCATCAATTTATAGTCTAAGAGTACTTCAACTCGAAGTAAGGTTCAGCTCTATGCTTGTCACGTCAAGAAACCGCGTTTTGGTGCGAAATTAATTATAAAACCAACTTATACATTTAGCCAGACTGCTCGATTTACTCGAGTCTTTTTCTTTCTACTCGAGTATATTTCAAAAACTCAAGAACACTCGAGTCTTTTCTGACATACTCGAGTCTTTTGACTCAAAATTCAAATTTTCAAACAGATAGTGATTATACTTGAGTACCCTCTACAATACTCGAGTAAAATATCTTAATTTCAGAAAAATCATTATTTTATTCAACACATTTATTTATTTTGTTTATAAATATACAGGACCTTACATCCTCCCCCACTTACATAGAATTTCGTCCCCGAAATTCCGATTTACAAAAATAGATGTGGATATTCATCCCTCATCTTAGACTCTAATTCCCATGTGGAGTCAGACACTCCACCTTGCCCCCAGAGAACTCGTACTAACGGAATCTCTTTCCCTCGCAGCTTCTTAATCCTTCTATCCTCTATTCTCACGGGTCCAAGATCAAACGTGAGATTTTCTTTCAGCGGTATCAAATCTTGTTGCAATTGCACAATCGAAGATGGATCTTGGATAAATTTGCGAAGCTGAGAGACATGGAAAACATTGTGCAGGTTGGACAAAAATGGGGGTAGGGCGATCTGATACGCGACAGGGCCTACTCGTTTCAAAATCTGATAAGGGCCGATGAACTTAGGAGATAGCTTCCTTGGCTTCATTACCCTTCCAATTCCAGTCGTTGGCACAACCCGCAGGAATACATGATCTCCTTCTTGAAATTCGAGCTTGGATCTTCGTTGGTCGGCATAGCTCTTCTGGCGACTTTGAGCGATCTTCATCTTCTCTTGGATAGTCCTTACCTTTTCAGTCGTTTCTTGAACTAATTCAGGTCCGATGAGAGCCTTCTCCCCCACTTGGAACCAACATAGCGGGGTTCTACACTTCCTTCCATAGAGGGCTTCGTACGGGGCCATACCGATGCTTGCGTGATAACTATTATTGTAGGTGAATTCCACAAGCGGCAATAACCGATCCCACCCTTCTTGATATTCCAGAACACACGCTCGAAGCAGGTCTTCCAAGGATTGAATCGTCCTTTCCGATTGACCATCGGTTTGAGGGTGATAGGCGGAACTCATCCTCAACTGCGTTCCCAATACCTGATGTAAACTCTGCCAGAACCGGGACACGAAACGGGGATCACGATCCGATACAATACTCGAGGGAATTCCGTGCAATCTAACAATCTCCTTAATGTACAATCTTGCAAGCTTCTCCAACGGATACTGCATGTTGATGGGAATGAAATGTGCAGACTTCGTTAAGCGATCAACCACAACCCAAATTGCATCAAAGCTTTCTCTTGTTCTTGGAAAACCACTTACGAAATCCATAGCTATTCCATCCCACTTCCATTCTGGTATGCTTAAAGGTTGTAGTTCTCCTCCAGGCTTCTTATGCTCGATCTTCGCCTTTTGGCAGACAAGGCAAGACGCTACGTAAGACGCAACATCCCTCTTTAGTCCGGGCCACCAAAACATCCTCTTCAGGTCTTGATACATCTTCGTTGATCCAGGATGCATACTCAGCTTGCTCTTGTGGGCTTCCTCTAATACAACTCTTCTTAATTCTTGATTTGCCGGGATGCAGATCCGATCCCGGAATCTCAAAATACCATCAGATCCTAATTGGAATTCCGGTTCTACTCCTTCCATTCCTAATCTTTTCTTCTCTAGAAGCTCCTCGTCCGCTTGTTGAAGGTTTCGAACTTGACCCTCAAACTCATTTGTGATTTGCAACATTCCTAACTTGACGCAGCTCGGCTTGAACTGAATTGCCAAATTCAAGTTGCGGAATTCTTCAATTAGCTGAGCTTCCTTTATCATCATCGTACTCATGTGCAACATCTTCCTACTGAGAGCGTCGGCTACAACATTAGCTTTGCCGGGGTGGTAATGCAATTCGAAGTCATAATCCTTCAGGAATTCCATCCACCTACGTTGCCTCATATTCAGTTCCTTTTGGTCGAAGAGATACTTCAAACTTTTATGGTCGCTGAATACTTGGAACGTATTACCATACAGGTAATGTCTCCAAATCTTCAAAGCAAAGACAATGGCAGCCAATTCCAAGTCGTGAGTAGGATAGTTCCCTTCATGCACCTTCAGCTGACGAGATGCATAAGCAACAACTTTCCCTTCTTGCATCAAGACACAACCCAAACCTTGTCGAGATGCATCACAATAAACATCGAAGCTTTTCCTAGGATCGGGCAAAGTTAACACTGGAGATGATGTTAACTTGTCCTTCAACGTCTGGAAACTAACTTCACACTTCTCATCCCAGACAAAAGGTTGCTCTTTCCGGGTCAAACGAGTCAACGGAAGAGCCAACTTGGAAAAACCTTCGATAAACTTCCGATAATATCCAGCTAACCCCAGAAAACTTCTTATTTCAGTAACCGTCTTTGGTCTTTCCCATTGCAAAACTGCTTCTACTTTGACTGGGTCCACAGCCACACCATCCTTTGAAATTATATGACCCAAGAAATTGACTTTTTCAAGCCAAAATTCACACTTGGCCAGCTTAGCATATAATTTCTTTTCCTTCAAGGTCTCCAAAATAATCTTCAAATGATTAGCGTGCTCTTTCGGATTCTTCGAATAGATGAGAATATCATCGATAAACACCACGACGAAGGAATCCAGGTAGGGTCGGAACACTCTATTCATGTAATCCATGAATATTGCTGGAGCGTTGGTCAACCCAAATGGCATCACTACATACTCGTAGTGTCCATATCGTGACCGAAAAGCAGTCTTCGGTATATCTTCCTCCTTAACTCTGATCTGATGATATCCTGACCTCAGATCAATCTTTGAAAATACCGATGCTCCACTCACTTGATCTATCAAATCGTCGATTCTTGGCAACGGATACTTGTTCTTGATGGTAACCTTGTTGAGTTGCCTATAATCAATGCACATCCTCATTGATCCATCCTTCTTCTTCACGAATAAAACCGGCGCTCCCCAAGGCGACACACTTGGTCTGATGAACTGCTTTTCTAACAAGTCCTCCACTTGCTTCTTTAATTCAGCTAATTCTGCTGGAGCCATACGATAAGGGGCGATAGAGATAGGGCCAGTACCGGGGACTAGGTCAATACTGAATTCTATCTCTCGATGCGGCGGCAAACCGGGCACTTCATCGGGAAACACTTCGGGAAACTCTCGAATAACCGGAATATCTTCGATCTTTGCTTCCTCTTTCTTTTCTTCAGCGATGGTTGAAAATAGGCACACATAACCTCCAGGTT
This sequence comes from Crotalaria pallida, assembly GCA_037953625.1. Classification (NCBI taxonomy): domain Eukaryota; kingdom Viridiplantae; phylum Streptophyta; class Magnoliopsida; order Fabales; family Fabaceae; genus Crotalaria; species Crotalaria pallida. The sequence goes on along the minus strand of CM075655.1, from coordinate 57,377,817 downwards.
GCTTGGCCGGCGACTTCTCACCAGGAAAGATGATCGTTCGAACCTTGCAGTCGATTACTACATGGTTGGATGCCATCCAATCCATGCCCAAAATGACATCGATATTGGACAACGGCAAACAAATCAGATTTATTCGAGAAATCTGATCTCTTATGCTAACCACACAACCGACACATGCTCTTGATGCAACAACATGAGCATTCGTGGGGGTAGACACACTCAGTTTAAACGGGGTCTCCGAGACAGACAAATTTAAACGCTTGACACATTTCTCCGAGATGAAGGAATGCGTTGCTCCGGAATCAAATAAAAAGCGACAAGGCATGCCATTGAGGAAATGGTTACCTTGCACAAGGTTGTCGGCCTGCTTTGCTTCCTCTCCAAACATCGTGAACACCTTTCCATTGATCCAAGGTTTGCTTCCTTGTCCTTGGTTGCTTTGACGCGGGGGTTGGCGGCACGCACGGGCGATGTGGCCGGTCCCTCCACAATTGAAACAGACTGGTGGCTTGTCCCTCCAGCATTCTTGACTAGGATGAGAGCGTCGACACTTGCTACAAATCTCTGCCGGAGCCGGAAGACTAACTGCTCCAGAAGGTTGTGCTCTTCCCTTTCCTTTGTGCCAATATGGGCCTCCACGATTTCCACGGTTATTCTTATGCTGATTGCGGTGGGGTCCATGGCTTCCTTGACTGACTTCCTTCTTGAAGTTGTTCTTCTCGAAAATGCGACATGCACTAATCAGGATTGGATAGTGACGAATCCTTTGCACGCTTACAACTAGTTTGATATCTGACCTTAGCCCATTTTCAAACCGGGTGCACTTCGAGTATTCGTCAGGATGATATTGGAAGTACGGGGAGTACTTCATCAGCTCCTCAAACTTTTCAGCATACTGGTCGACAGTCATGCTGCCTTGCTTCAAGTCTAAGAATTCCATCTCCTTTTGGATCCGAACATCATCCGGGAAATACCTCTCCAAGAATTTTTCCGTGAAGACTTCCCAAGAGAGCTCGCGATGATCATACTCCAAGAACTGGCGGGTCTGCTCCCACCAAGTTGCAGCTTCCCCATTCAGCATGTAGGCCGCGAACGTGACCTTCTGAACTTCCGTGAGAGTCAACGTTCGGAAAATCTTATTCATCTCAGCTAACCAAAACTGGGCTTGCTCAGGGCAACGACCACCCGAGAAGCCAGGGGGTTTACATCTACGGAAAGAATCTAGTCCTTGAAATTCAACAGGGGTTACATTGCTGGGAGGACGGGTTTGCTGCAAGTTTTCCAGGACCGCAGCCATACGGGTCAGAGCCTCAGCAATGTTAGCGTTATTACGTCCAGCCATCTATCCTACAGAATCCAAAAGGGAAAACTTAATTAGATTCTGCTATTCTATATCTCAAAATGCAAACATGATTCTAGAGTATGCAATGGTTAGTGTGTAAGGCCACACTCCAAGGCCGAGAGTTGAACCATTGCTCTGATACCACTAAATGTGACGACCCAACTTTTATTCCAAAACTTAATATTCATTCTTAGAAAATTCGACCATTTTTTTTTTTTTTTAAACTAAAAGTCAGTCATCATCCATTATCGAGTCTTTGAGGAAATTATAATTATCATGAAAGAAACTATTCATATTATATTTCATAAAAAGGAAAATACATTTCCATTACATTAAAACTATCACCACTAGGTTTAACTTAAGTACTCTAGGTCATTACATTATATTACATATCTTACAACAAAATTTATAATAACCTTGACCAACTGGTTCGGAACTCAAAATATCAAATAGATAAGAGAAACCTGATGAGTAGCACTATTCACACTCCAACATCCCAACTCAACTCAATCATCAGTTCCCCACTGACTACCGGTTGAGTTGTCCATGAAATCATCATCAGCCACCGGGTCAGCATCCTCCACCGGATCCTCATCCTCTATCGGATCCTCCTCCTCCTCCTCCTCTTCATGTGCCGGTTCAGATGGCACATATACCGGAGTCCGAGATCGGGCTCTAGTGGAAGGACGAGAGGGAGCAGGAACCTCCAAAATAATTCTTTCTTCAGAGGGTGATGGACTTGGTGGGAGGGTGCGTCTCGGAAAACGTCTTGGCGGTGGTGGTGGTGTTCCATGCCGAAACACAAAATTGGGCGGAATGTGCATAATGTACATCATTGGGATTCTCGTCCTACGCGGACGCATTCGGGACCATGGGTTCGGGTGACGGAAAATAACTTCCACGTCTCCCTCATAGATGGCCCGATGATCCTCGAAGTTCCACTCCCCATTAGGGAGCGGCCTCATCTCCACGCAAAACATATTCCTGGCCATGACCTACAACAAGGGATTAGGAGTGAGTCATAGCTAAACACAATAACAAATGAGCATAACAGAGGCTAGAAATAACAAGCACAAGTTTCCAGATAGCAATAATAAATGCATATGTATATGCTCAAACTGTCTTTTATAATATTTCATTTAGTTTCGTGATGCATGCCTACTCTCCATTCATGCTACGCGGTTCGGCATCCGAGTATCTCAGGCTCGGGATATTCATAATCCTATGGTTCATCAAACCGGAGCGTATTCACAACCCAGGCGTCACGATTTGATTGGGAATTTGGCCATCATAACATTTTCATGTTACGGAATCCAAATCATCACAGCATCTTCGTGCTATGGCATCACAGCTATCTCAGGGCTGCGGAATACTTCTACCTATACCAGATTCCACAATCAAAATCGGAGCATCTCCATGCATGTCAATGTCACATAATTGTTCATTGTATTTTTCTCTTTTAATTCATATCTTTGAATATCATGCCTCCAATATAGAGACCCAAAATTCATAATCCTTCTTGCTTATAACCATCTTTTCATTTTTGCATTAACTGGTGCTTGTGCTTTCCAAAAATTCCATCAGCGGCCCAGCCACTTTGTGATGGTTTTATACAATAGGAATTTAATTACGTTGTCATTAATTTGTGCAACGACCCCATCTAGGACTCCCAAAATATCAACCAAGTGGGTAAAACTTCCACTGGGACGTGGGAATAAAATCAACCAAATGGGTGTACGCACCTCCATTGGGACATCCTGTCCGAATATGTCAACCACTGAATAAAATTCCAGTAGGACTCATCCAGGATAAAATCAACCAATGGGATTAAATCTATAGATATTAAGAGCAGAAATTAAAATTTAAGCATATAGGAGTTTAGACGAGTTAATCTTTAATTACTTCATAAAGAAGTAAAGATTTTCTGAAAATTATTTTAAATTACTCGAGTAGTTCTTCACATACTCGAGTGTTCATGTAAAATTACTCGAGTCCTTCAAGACATACTCGAGTGTTCTTCCCATTTTCCAGAATACTCGAGTCTTTCTTCAATTACTCGAGTGTTTTAGCAGCAGCAGCACCAGTTTCTGCACTTTATAATGCCAATTCGAGTTCAGAGCCTTTCCTTTCCACTTTTATGCAAAACAGTAACTTAGATACATAAAATAAACATGTTAGAACATGTAATCAATATTGAAACAACATCAAATGCAATAAATCACAAAATCAACATAAACTTAGCAAATAACCATTTCACATATGATTTTCATTTCCTTTTGTTTTTAACTTCGAAAATTGATCCAGTGAGCATCATTAGGTCCATTTAGACATGTTTGGTTTATAAAAACTTGGGTTTATGACCTCTATGTCATATTCCCAATTCAAACTTCACCCCTTGATGAACCATATGAGGTTCCTACATTTCCAGCTTGAAATAACTCATTCTAGTATTTAGATAACTCCTCCCTTACCTTAGAGAAGCTAATCAACAAGTAAAACGACAGAGAAATCGGTTGGATCAAAAATCCAAATTCTGGACTTGGTGAAAAAGAGTTGAACAGGCTGACTTTGGCCACAGATTTCACCACGGATTTGGCATGAAAAGAATGAAACAAGTTAGTTTCAGAAACTAGGATATACTAACTTTAATCAGAAACAAGTTTGACACGAAAAGAATCCATGAATTTACCAAACGATTTCAATGAAGATGAATACTTGAGACTGAATGTTACTCTGTTTTTCTCAGTTTTGAACCTCCAACTTTGTAGGCCTAGAACCTGATCTTCAGAAGGCTATTTGAAGTGATTTCGAGTTCTAATTCAAGAATGGAATCAGAACTTCAGTTTGTGTTTAGGTTTCAAGGAAAATGGGTGAGGATTGAGAGAGAACAAAGGGATCAAAGTGAACTCTGTAAAACAGGGAAATTTCTGGTCCAATTCGGGTTTTGGAACTTCAGAGGTGTTGATGCTTCACCCAAGCATCAATTTATAGTCTAAGAGTACTTCAACTCGAAGTAAGGTTCAGCTCTATGCTTGTCACGTCAAGAAACCGCGTTTTGGTGCGAAATTAATTATAAAACCAACTTATACATTTAGCCAGACTGCTCGATTTACTCGAGTCTTTTTCTTTCTACTCGAGTATATTTCAAAAACTCAAGAACACTCGAGTCTTTTCTGACATACTCGAGTCTTTTGACTCAAAATTCAAATTTTCAAACAGATAGTGATTATACTTGAGTACCCTCTACAATACTCGAGTAAAATATCTTAATTTCAGAAAAATCATTATTTTATTCAACACATTTATTTATTTTGTTTATAAAAATACAGGACCTTACAACACACATACGCAAACTTCCATCCTTTTTCTTTAAAAACAATACTGGAACTCCCCAGGGTGACACGCTTGGCCTGATTAGTTGCTTCTGCAATAACTCCTCTACTTGCTTCTTCAATTCTGCCATTTCTGTTGGTGCCATTCTATATGGAGCGATAGAAATGGGACCAGCTCCTGGAGTTAATTCTATCCCAAACTCAATTTCCCTCTTCGGAGGTAGTCCTGGCATCTCTTTAGGAAATACTTCCGGAAAGTCCTTCACCACTGGAATTTCCTCAATTGCTTTCTCTTTCTCTTCTCCCGTGATTGAGAACAAACACATGAATCCTTCGGGTTCAAGGGGTTTATATAGGATTGTTTTTCTATCGCAATCGATGATTACTTGGTTTTTCTCTAACCAATTCATGCCCAAGATCATATCCATTTGTGACAGAGGGAGACAAATTAGATCTACCTTAGTGACGCGATCGAATATCTCGACACTATAGTCTAAACAGACTTTAGAGGTTATTACCGGTGATCCCGTAGGGGTTTCTATTTTAAAAAAAATAGGTGAATCTGACACTACTAAATTCAACCTATTCACACATTCATAGGAAACAAAAGAATGTGTAGCTCTTGAGTCAAACAAAATCATTCAAGGGTGGTTATTAAGTAAATGATTACCTTGCACGAGATCAGGAGATTGGTTAGCTTATACTCCACTCAAGGTAAACACTCTGCCTTGAGTCATTGGTTTGCTAGCAGGTTCATTGGAATTATTCTTTCCAGGTTCTTTGCAAAAACGTGCAATATGACCCTGCTTTCCACAGTTGAAACAACTACTGGTTGCCCAGCATACTCTTCCATGATGATGACGTTTGCACTTTTCACAAAAAGGTGCATCACTGCGAGACATTATCCTTTCATCACTTGCAACTTTACCCTTGCCTCAGTTCTTGTTGAAGTATGGATTCTTTCCCTGATAGCCAAAGCTCTTCTTCCTTTGTGGTCCATAACCATGCTGAATACTCTTGTCTTGAATAGCTACTATTTCAGCTTTCTTATCATCTTCATACCTTCGGCACATGTCTACTAATGCAGGAAAACTCTGTATCCTCTGATAACTGAAAACGGACTTCAATTCCGGTCTCAAGCCACCTTCAAACTTGATACATTTGCTCCGCTCATTAGGATTATTCAAGTAGTAGGGAGAATACTTCATCAGTGCCTCAAACTTGGCAGCATATTCTCCTACACTCATATCCCCTTGCTTTAGTTGCATAAATTCTATCTCCTTTTTCCTTCTTAAATCTTCTGGAAAATATTTATTAAGGAATTTCTCCATAAAAACTCCCCAGGTGATTTCCCTTCCTTCATAATTCAATAGCTGTACCGTATGGTTCCACCAGTTCTCCGCTTCTCCATCTAGCATAAAAACTGCGTATGCTACCTTTTGCACATCGGTACAATCCAGGGTTCGAAAAATCTTATCCATCTCATAAATCCACTTGTTGGCTTCCTCTGGCTTGTATCCCCCTTCAAACTTTTAAGAATTGCAACTCCAAAATTCCGAGAGAGTCTTAGCCTCTGAATTTACCATGTTACACGGATGTGGCTGATTTACTTGCTGCTGTTGGCGTTGCTGCATGTTCTCCAGAACAACAGTAATCCTATCCAACATCTCATTGGTATGACTCTGGTTTCTAGTTTCCATAGCAGACCTGCACTATGGGCTCTAGATCACTAAAGGTCTCTTTTAGAACAAGACAAACTAACTTATCTTATCTTAACTATGTTCAATCAAGTTGAACAGCGTGCCTCACCATTTCCAGTTGGGCTAGGAGGAACAGGACCATTGCTCTGATACCATAAAAGTGCGACACCCTTCTTAATTATGGAAAATATTAAATATATTTCCTTTATTAAAAAAATATTGCTTGTGGACATTAAAGGTGTAACAGCTCGATTTTCGTGACTTAAAAATAACCAACTTTTATCCATTTAGGTTGCAAAAATGAGGCCAATTTTTTTTTTGTTGTAAAACATTATTGAAGTGTTTGAAACAATTGTTGAGGAAGTTCTTGATGTTCTCAACACCCATTTTCGAAAACCGAGTTGTTACTAAAACAAATCCTTACTCACTTGGGTTTCCAAAAACATTTTTCGGGAAAATAGTTTAGTTTCAATTTAAGTAGTTCTTTGCATTTCATCAAAAAGGCCATTGGACATTCTTCACAAAGTTGTATAAAAAGTAGGGCATGTTCCAAGATAAATTAAGTTACATCATTAGTTCATCACTTAGGTAATCCTTAACACAAGACACTCACAACAACCTAAACTAATAATCCTACTCTTAAATCTTTCTATTGAAAACAATTGGGTGAAGTTCCTCTTTCTTCTTGCGTCCTCTCTTCGCTCTCGAAGATGATGCCCTTCCTGTTGCTGTCCCTAATGGATTCCAGCTCTGCTCCATTAAGAAGGGAAGAATTCCTCCGGGCCTCGTACCAAAACTTCTCTGCGTAGTTCCTACATCCTCGTACGGTGATTTTCCCCAAGTGCGGCTCCAGGTTAGCTCCACTAAGTAGGTGTTCCGGATCAGGAATCACGATCTGGGTGTAGCCGGTCCATACCCAACCATCATGGGTGCGCTTCCATCCTCTTCCATACTTACTCCAGGTAGTGACGTTCATCCGGTAATCCATCTGCCCATTGAGATACCAGCAACACCGATATGCCAACGAACAGGAGAGAGTAAGCGATCCGAACGACGCATCGTCGACGGTGTGGGATTACGATAGGCAAGGTAGTAGGACCATACAAACATACAATATAACATACAAGCACACAACAATAAAGAGTAATATTGTTATTATCTTGTATTATTATTATTATCATTGTCATCATCCTTGTTCTCATTTTTCATTCTCTTATCAACTTACTTTCTCAATCCCTTCTCTTCTCATACTCTTACTTTCTTCTTATTCAGTCTTATCAGTTCACACCCTTCTCTAGATTTGGGAAATTATAAAATATCATCGGAACATTCATTCCATTCTCGGCTATCACTCACGTCTACATCTCCTCGGTCATCCACCCAACCTAATCGGAAGCAAATAGGAGTACAGGACCTTTACCACGCGGGCACGACAGCTGTCTCACAATCAATTGGCCCCAGGCCAGGAGGACTACAGCCTCAAATCATATCATATCAATTCAATTCATATAATCAACGCTCACTGTCTCAAACTAACAGTGGCAATCTCAAATGCCCCGTTCCAGTCCCTCTCACTGTTCAGGATTTGCTATCTAGGGGGCGATAGTATATTTCTAGTGGGCCCGCAGAACTTACCACGACATTGGACCCAGTCCCTACCACGTTCGTATGCCAAATGTGGAGTTCGTTCTGCCTAGAAACATACTCTAGACTTCTTGACGTTTCACCGTCATTGTCCTCCCCTAATGCAATCTCCTCCTGAGTATCCGCAGATACCCATGGTTCCTTCCTCTCCACTACTTCGCACTCTCATATCTCACCGCGTATGTCTTTTAAAGTCTTTTATCTTTTAATTAACCTAAGGTCGGCCCATCCTTCGTGCATCCCTTCAATGAGTCCCGACCGCTACTTGGCACAATCTTTCTCTCATCAATTCTCTCATAGCACAGAGCGGGAATCACATCAACAACTCGTATCTCATTTTCTCAATCCCTCTCAACATTCTCAATCTCCTTTTAGAATCTTTTCTCAAAACAATCTTTTCGCAAAACCTTTTTCGAAAATATCATTTCGTAAACTTTTTTCATAAAATTTATCTTCATAAACTTTCTCAAATCAAGTTTCATAAACCTCTCCAAATCTCTTTTCACAAATTTCATAAAATTTATTTCAAACTTTTCTAAAAATACTTTTTCATAATCTTTCTCAAAAATTTCTTTTCATAATCTTTTCAAAAAATATCTTTTTACAAATCCTTTTCGAAAATATTGTTTCAAAAATCTTCTTAAAAACCTCTTTTCATAAATCTTTTCAAAAATTTCTTTTCAAAAAAAAAATCCTTTCAAAACCTTTCTCAAAAATTTCTTTACACAATCCTTTTTCAAAAATTTTCTTTTCGCAACTCTTTACAAAATTCTCTTTTCACAAATCTTTTCGAAAATTCCATTTTCAAAACCTTTTCAAAATCTCTTTTCAAAAATCTTTTCAAAATCTCTTTTCAAAAACCTTTTTCGAAAATCACATTTTTGGGCTGAGCGTTAATGGAGGAGCAAGCTCAACTCAACACTAGTCTCTTTCCCAAAAAACAAAATGAAAGGAGCCCAGCTCCGCTCAGATCCCATCTCATTTCCACATCCACATTTCTTTCCCCAGCTCTGGCTCAACCTCATAACTATCATTTACTCTTTCCCCAATCTCAACTCTTCATCTCTTTCTATTCCATCTTATATCTTTCATCATTTTTCCTTTCTCTTTATATCTTTATTTCCATCAATTAACTTATTTTCTTTTTATTTTCAGGACATAGCAAACGTCCATCAGCACATTACTCATATTAATCAACAGCATTCAATTTCAACATGCATAATTAAATAAATGAATATAAACATACTTTCCACACACACAATCAGCACACAATAATAATGTGGTCTTTGTCACCTTCGTATAAGTGGCCACACAACACAAACAATTGCCACTATACTACTGACTCCGAACCACTTAGTTCCGATCTTTGAGATGATACGGAACGTCCTAATATATCACCTAACTACCACGGTGTCTTAGGAAATCTTCTCTCTCACCTGAGGTCCAGCGATTAAATGCGTACCGTCTCCTCTGATCCTTTTGCTGCCGGCTGCCCCAATCCCTCGTCTTTCCAAATTCCTCGTACTAAATAAAATACGCCCACGTCATTAACTTTTATTATGAAAATCTTTTCCATAACTTAGACACTTCTCATTCCTCGTCAGAAAACTTAAAACATAACCGTTTTCTTTCAAACAACTCGGATGTTTATAACACCTTAAGTACTTTCAAAAATCATTTGAAAACATCATGTAAAGTCATTTAAACTATTTAGTTTGGGTGCTGGTCCGTTTTGGACAGCACCTAAACGGACCAGCACCTTAATTACGCTTGAAAACACTGAAAAATTCACCGTTTTTAACCCGGGTTTTTCTTAAATCAATTATCTCTTGAAAACTTTACTTTAAATCACATGAAAACATTTTTAAATGCAAGAAGCAAGGCCAAACAATTCTGGATAGCAAAGAATCATTTTACAAAAATCACTTTGATAAAACTCCGAAAACATCGTAAAAACACTCTTTGTTTTAAATGACTCTTTTGTTCAAAATTAACACTTTAAAACTCAAGTTTTTATCACAAAACAACTTTGGGCAGCCATAAACACAATTTAAAATCTCAAATAAATCAAATAAAATTAAGTTAAAATCAATTACATACTCAAGTATTTTTCAAGCATCAACTAGCACACAAAATAATAACAAACATCACTTTCACAATCAAGCACTCATTCACTTATTCAACACATAGCTATTTTTCAAAACCATTTCATGTTCATAAAACAAAAACACTTAGACATTCACATAATCACAAGGATGTAAACCAAGCACAACAATTCAATTCTTTTCACAAATCACTACATGAATTTATTTTAATGCAATTAAATTTTCTAGACTTGTTTACACTATATGGCCGAATGACATCAAAGGAAACAATTCAAAGATCACAAATTTAAAACACATAAATCAACTTGATTTATTTCAAATACTTAAGTTCCATTTTCTTCCTCATAAAGCAAAATCATTTACTCTTTCTTTTCCTCTCAACCGAATACACATACTCACACATATATTAATTTAAACACAATGCTTTTTCATAAATCAATTAATTTATTTATTTTCCTTATCTTTAATTAAAAACCGAATAGGATTTAGATATTCACAACACAATTTCAAACAATTTAATTTAATCTTATTTCACAAAACATACTCATTTCTTTTATGTCACTTCATTGAAAAAGGATCCTAGTCTATTCTACATGCATAGGCCTACTCTTATTATGGCAAAAACAAGGTTTTTGGTTCACTCTTTCAACATGTAAAAACACAAGGTCCTTAAATCAAAAGAGAGTAACATGCATGTGTCCTTTTTTTATGGAGATAAAACATGATTTCCTAACCCTAGACTTAGACCGAATACACATCATCATAGATCAAGGTTTTATTTTCAAATCTTTCACATGCATGCACATAGAACATGAATCAAGACAAAATCACTTTTCAAAAACTTATTTCTTTTGGTTCTTTTACAAAACCGTGATGATCATTAAGAAAATAAAATCTTTATATTCAAAAACTACATGCATGTGCCTAGATCTTGTAGATCAAGTCATGAAATCAATCATAATGGCACAAATCAAAGATCAAAATTATTTTAAGCAAGGAAAGGTCAAAACCGTGGCACAAAATGAAGAGAGGTTAAATCCTTTGGTTCAAAAACAACATGCATGTGCTAAAATTAAGACTTGTCCATAGATCAACACAAAATCAAAACTTTTTAGTTACAAATTACATGCAAGGCTCAAAAACCAAACTTTTTCAAAGACAAGTTAAAGATCAAGTTAAAATCAACCATTTTAACAACTCAAATCAATGTTTCAAAACATAAGATCAACATGCAATGACTTGAATTAAATTAAAAAGCTTAAAAATCAAATTTTCTAATCATGGCCGAAACATAGGGCTCATGATCTAGTGTTTTATAAGTTTATTTATTCTTAAAATTTCAAGATCTACATATAAATAACACATGCAAGTACGCAAAGCACCAAGATCCTCATCAAATCATCAATCAGGAGGTTCACTTAAAGCTTTACAAAAATCTCAACAAACCTTTAGATCTTTAGGATTTTGTTTGAAAAACTTTAAGATCTTTCATGAAGAACCTTAAACAAGTTATAGAGTCCATTGATTAGAAGTTTACAAGTTCCTTTTATCTTTAAAAATCCATGGTCAAGCACAAACGCCCATGTACTTATCATTTAAGCTTGAAAAATCAACATGTAAAGAAAAGAGAAGAAAAATTACAAGATCAAAAGAAAACTTCTAACTATTACAATTTTCCTTCATGCTTATTCGAGATACCCACCAAGAAAAGTTGATCTCCTAGCTTTTGGGTCTTGGATCTTCAAGAAAGATCTTAGGTTTTTGGCTTGGTTTCCTCCTTCTTCCTCCTTCTTATCCACGGCCTCTCCCTCTTTTCTCTATGTGTTGACAGCTTGGTATTTGCTCTCAACAAATATGTTTGAAAAGTGAAGGGAATGAAAGAAATGAATGGGAAAATGGGTGAAAGGAACTAAGGGTGAAGGCTTATATAGACAACTCATGACTCCCTCTTTTACCCTTGTATAAATTCGACCAGGGTGTGTTCAAAGGAGGGCAATTTTGGCAATCCAATAATTTGCATGGGTGGTGTTTATCATATTCAAGGAGACAAAATAGAATAGGTTAGAGTTTTAGGGGTGACTTTAGGTCTAATGACTAGTTGGCTTCTAGTTAGGATTTCCACTAACTTAGTTACTTCATGGTTCTAGCTTAGTCCTATTTGGTTTCTTTCTCAACAATTAAAAATTCTAGGTTTACCCCAATGCATGCACATACACACGTATTTCACGTAGACACATACATACATACATACATTAATGCATTATCATCTTCTTTTTCTAATTTAATTCCATATAACCTCAAACATATATATATATATATATATATATAGTAATACCACACATACATACACGTTCATATATAGAAAATAATCCTTTTCATCATAAAATGATTCATGTATAAAAATCATAATTTCTTTAAAGCATAAAAATACTAAATACCTAATTGTTTCTCAAAATTCAACTTTAAGACTCACAACCTTATCTCATGAAAAATCATTTCTTTTAAAGTTACTCATTACTTTAAAAACGTGAATTAAGAAAATTATTTTAAGAAAATACTCTTTCGAAATTACTTTTCTCAAAATAAATTTCTTTAGTATTTTAATTCAATACGAGGAATTTGCGGGGTGTTACATTCTCCCCAACTTAAAGATTTCTCGTCCCCGAGAAATACGTTGTGGATTGGGCAGCAGGGCACAAAATTCTAACGTCACTTTGATTTCCATAAGAACACTCTCGTTTCGCTGCGTCGCCGTGTTCCCTTTTGGTTGCTTTCAGACGAAGAAGTTGCACTCACATAATCACTTGCGTGTCGAATCGGGTCAAGTCCATCGGACTAACCGAAGAAGGCGTCGCTCCCTTAGCTGATCGTCGTCACATAGAGTCCGACCATAGGTACAGACTTAGGGAAAATCAAGCAAACAAAATTCAAACATCTCTAAAAGCATGGGACTTCGCCTAGAAATCCTCGGATATTTGCTATTCTCTACAACTTAGGTTCTTACTAACTCACAATAATCACTCCTTCCTTCAGTTCTCCTCCTACTCTAATGTTTTGTCTATCTTTTTCTAGTTTAAGGGGGGTTCTGTTACAATTTGGGTTCACGTACTTCCCCAAACAACCTCACTTTTCTCCTTAGATTCATCCTAAACATCAACCAGATCTATCATTTTCATCGTGTAAACCTCGGATTATGGTGTAAGGCAATCCTGATCATCAAATTGTCCTCCTAATTTCCTCTATTAACTGATAGCATACGCCTCCTTTCTTCCTTGTGGCTCCCCAACTTGGATCAAACTTATAACTAAACCCACGGTGATCTTATTCCCCTACTTATCTTAAACTATTTATCCTGCCTTAATCGTTCAAGCCTAAATCATCTGGGTAGCTATGGCACTTCTAGTTCCACAATTTGGACTAATGAGTCTTAAATAGGATCGATAAGGCTACGAGTGGATAGTAAGGCTTATGAAGAAAAAGGTTCAAATTTTAACAATACTAACTGTTTTGTTGAAGCAATTCAACAAACAGGGAATCCAAGAATAACATCCTATTTCCTCAAAGGTACCAACTACTCTTTGAACAAGGGTACGTCTGGGTTAGCAAACTGAGATTTATCTAACACTAATGAGGCATCAAAGGTTAAGGGGTCACACTCTATTCACTTCATACTTAGGCTACGTTCCTCAAGTTACGGGACCAACAGGTTCCTTAGACTAACTCGGCCAACCTTAAACCACAAACAAAATCTTACATCCTAGAAAGATGAGAATCTAGTCTTATGCTCCTATCCTTACACTAGCAGACACACAGAGTCACACACAAGCAAAGCATGTAAGCCCATGCTTAAGGCCACTAAGGATTACCATAAGCTCTGATACCATTCTGTAACAGCCCGATTTTCGTGACTTAAAAATAACCAACTTTTATCCATTTAGGTTGAAAAAATGAGGCCAAATTTTTTTTTTAAAACATTATTGAAGTGTTTGAAACAATTGTTGAGGAAGTTCTTGATGTTCTCAACACCCTTTTTCGAAAACCGAGTGCTTACTCACTTGGGTTTCCAAAAACATTTTTCGGGAAAATAGTTTAGTTTCAATTTAAGTAGTTCTTTGCATTTCATCAAAATGGCCATTGGACATTCTTCACAAAGTTGTATAAAAAGTAGGGCATGTTCCAAGATAAATTAAGTTACATCATTAGTTCATCACTTAGGTAATCCTTAACACAAGACACTCACAACAACCTAAACTAATAATCCTACTCTTAAATCTTTCTATTTAAAACAATTGGGTGAAGTTCCTCCTTCTTCTTGCGTCCTCTCTTCTCTCTCGAAGATGATGCCCTTCCTGTTGCAGTCCCCTCATTGCTAATGGATTCCAGCTCCGCTCCATTGAGAAGGGAAGAATTCCTCCGGGCCTCGTACCGAAACTTCTCTGCGTAGTTCCTACATCCTCGTACGGTGATTTGCCCCAAGTGCGGCTCCAGGTTAGCTCCACTATGTAGGTGTTCCGGATCAGGAATCACGATCTGGGTGTAGCCGGTCCATACCCAACCATCATGGGTGTGCTTCTATCCTCTTCCATACTTACTCCAGGTAGTGACGTTCATCCGATACTCCATCTGCCCGTTAAGATACCAGCAACACCGATATGCCAACGAACAGGAGAGAGTAAGCGATCCGAACGACGCATCGTCGACGGTGTGGGATTACGATAGGCAAGGTAGTAGGACCATACAAACATACAATATAACATACAAGCACACAACAATCAAGAGTAATATTGTTATTATCTTGTATTATTATTATTATCATTGTCATCATCCTTGTTCTCATTTTTCATTCTCTTATCAACTTACTTTCTCAATCCCTTCTCTTCTCATACTCTTACTTTCTTCTTATTCAGTCTTATTAGTTCACACCCTTCTCTTGATTTGGGAAATTATACAATATCATCGGAACATTCATTCCATTCTCGGCTATCACTCACGTCTACATCTCCTCGGTCATCCACCCAACCTAATCGGAAGCAAACAGGAGTACAGGACCTTTACCACACGGGCACGGCAGCTGTCTCACAATCAATTGGCCCCAGGCCAGGAGGACTACAGCCTCAAATCATATCATATCAATTCAATTCATATAATCAACGCTCACTGTCTCAAACTCACAGTGGCAATCTCAAATGCCCCGTTCCAGTCCCTCTCACTGTTCAAGATTTGCAATCTAGGGGGCGACAGTATATTTCTAGTGGGCCCGCAGAACTTACCACGGCATTGGACCCAGTCCCTACCACGTTCATATGCCACATGTGGAGTTCGTTCTGCCTAGAAACATACTCTAGACTTCTTGACGTTTCACCGTCATTGTCCTCCCCTAATGCAATCTCCTCCTGAGTATCCGCAGATACCCATGGTTCCTTCCTCTCCACTACTTCGCACTCTCATACCTCACCGCGTATGTCTTTTAAAGTCTTTTATCTTTTAATTAACCTAAGGTCGGCCCATCCTTCGTGCATCCCTTCAATGAGTCCCGACTGCTACTTGGCACAATCTTTCTCTCATCAATTCTCTCATAGCACAGAGCGGGAATCACATCAACAACTCGTATCTCATTTTCTCAATCCCTCTCAACATTCTCAATCTCCTTTTAGAATCTTTTCTCAAAACAATCTTTTCACAAAACCTTTTTCGAAAATATCATTACGTAAACTTTTTTCATAAAATTTCTCTTCATAAACTTTCTCAAATCAAGTTTCATAAACCTCTCCAAATCTCTTTTCACAACTTTCATAAAATTTATTTCAAACTTTTCTAAAAATACTTTTTCATAATCTTTCTCAAAAATTTCTTTTCATAATCTTTTCAAAAAATATCTTTTTACAAATCCTTTTCGAAAATATTGTTTCAAAAATCATCTTAAAAACATCTTTTCATAAATCTTTTCAAAAACTTGTTTTCAAAAAAAATCCTTTCAAAACCTTTCTCAAAAATTTCTTTACACAAACCATTTTCCAATAATATAGGCAAAAGAATTGGGTATAAATTAATAAGTTAATTTTGAATAAATGTTATTCACCCAATTGATCCAAGAGTCACATGAGATGTGATTGGGAAAGGGTTCCTTACCTAAATAATCTAATTGTGGGTGATCAGCTAAAGTTGACTCATGATAAGATGAAATATGGATCTTGGTCCCACTAGAAAATCTTGCGCTGAGATTTTCCGAGTCGATATTGAGGGTTATTGATTTGAGGAAAATAGTGGGAGTAATATTTAATGAAAGTCCTTATTAAATATTTAATAAACATGATTTTAATTCTGCTTTTATTTTGTTGTTAGATCACCATGGTTTCAAACAATTTAAATAACTTATCACTGCGATCGGTCCTTGAGAAGGACAAACTGACGGGAATTAATTTCCTGGACTGGTATCGAAACCTAAGGATTGTCCTTAGGAATGAGAAAAAGCTGTATGTGCTAGAGCAACCGCTCCCTGAAGCACCCCCCGCTAATGCACCGGCTGCTGAGCGGAATGCTTTCCGAAGGCATCAAGATGATGCATTGGAGGTTGGAACTCTCATGCTTGTCACCATGACCTCTGAGCTTCAGAAAATTCATGAGAACATGAGTGCGTACGATATGATCGTACACCTGAAGGAGCTCTATCAAGAGCAAGCAAGGCATGAGCGTTTTGAGGCCACAAAGTCACTTTTCACTTGTAAGATGACAGAGGGAAGCCCAGTCAGCCATCATGTTATCAAAATGATTGGTTATATTGAGAATATTGAGAGGTTGGGTTTTCCACTAGGTCAAGAGTTGGCCGTTGACTTAGTTCTGCATTCCTTACCACAGAGCTTTAGTCAGTTTGTCATGATTTACAACATGAACAACATTGACAACACTCTAACCGAATTGTTAGGGAAGTTGAAAACTGCTGAGCATGATATCAACAAGGGAAAAACTGTCCTGTTGGTTCAAGATGAGAAGGGCAAAGGTAAGGCCAAAGGGAAAGCCAAAAAACCTAAGGGTAAGGGCAAAGCTAATGTAGCTAAGGCTCTTAAGCCTAAGGGTGGGGTGTCTAAAGAGGGAGAGTGCTTCCATTGCAAAAAGAAGGGACATTGGAAGAGGAATTGCCCACAGTACCTTAAAGAGATTGAAATGAAGAAAAGTGGAGACTCTTCTTCAGGTATTTTTGTTATAGAAGTTAATTTTTCTGCTTCAACATCATGGGTATTAGATACTGGATGTGGATCTCACATTTGTGTTAATGTGCAGGATCTAAAAAGGAGTAGAAGATTAGCTAAAGGTGAAGTCGAACTGCGAGTTGGAAATGGAGCAAGAGTTGCCGCCATTGCTGTTGGAACTTGTAGTTTAACCTTACCTAGTGGATTAGTTTTAGAACTAGAGGATGTTTATTGTGTACCTGCTATTCGTAGGAATATTATTTCAGTTTCATGTTTAGACAAAGTAGGTTTTTCGTTTTCAATAAGGAACAAATGTTGTTCCATTTATTTGAATGAGATGTTTTATGGCAGTGCACAATTAATAAATGGTCTTTATTTGTTAGATCTTGATCATCCAGTCTATAACATTAATGCTAAAAGGTTTAAATCAAATGATACAAACCAAACTTTTCTTTGGCATTGTCGTTTGGGCCATATAAATGAGAAACGCATTTCTAAGCTTCATAAAGATGGATTCTTAGACTCATTTGATTTTGAATCTTATGAGGCATGTGAGTCTTGTTTGTTGGGCAAGATGACAAAGGGCCCATTTACTGGCAGCAGTGAACGGGCTAATGAACTTTTGGGACTCATACATACAGATGTATGTGGGCCTATGAGTTCAAATGCTAGACGAGGTTACCCGTACTTCGTCACATTTACTGATGATTTTAGTAGATATGGGTATGTATATCTAATGAAATACAAACATGAAACCTTTGAAAAGTTCAAGGAATTCAAGAATGAAGTACAAAATCAACTTGGCAAAAGTATTAAAGCCCTTCGATCTGATCGAGGTGGTGAATACCTTAGTCAAGAGTTCGATGACTATCTAAAAGAGTGTGGTATAGTATCTCAACTCACTCCTCCTGGAACGCCCCAGTGGAATGGTGTTTCAGAAAGGAGAAACCGAACCTTGTTGGACATGGTTAGGTGTATGATGAGTCAGTCGGACCTTCCAATCTCTTTTTGGGGACATGCTCTACTTACAGCTGCTTTTACACTTAACCGATCCCCATCGAAAGCAGTTGAAAAGACACCATATGAGATATGGACTGGGAGGCGTCCTAGTATGTCTTTTCTCAAGATTTGGGGTTGTGATGTTTATGTGAAACATCTACTTTCTGATAAACTCAGTCCCAAATCTGACAAATGCTACTTTGTAGGATATCCCAAAGAGACTAAGGGATACTATTTCTACAATCCCACAGAAGGCAAAGTGTTTGTCGCTCGCACAGGCGTATTTCTTGAAAGAGAATTTCTCTCTAAAAGAAATAGTGGGAGGAAAATAGATCTTGATGAGATTCAAGAATCCCAAAGTAGCCAAGACCAAGCGATGGATGTTGAGCAAGTTCCACAAGATGTTGTGGATGTACAACCTGCTCAAGTTACACAAGTTTTGCGTAGGTCAAGTAGGATTCCTCTTCAGCCAGAGAGATATGGATTTCTCTTGACTCAAGAGGATGACATTATGATTTTTGATCAAGATGAACCTACTACTTACCAAGAGGCTATAAACAGCCCTGACTCTGAGAAATGGCTTCAAGCCATGAGATCTGAGATGGAGTCCATGCACACCAACCAAGTTTGGATCTTGGTTGATCTACCTGATGGGGTAAAACCAATTGGGTGCAAATGGGTTTTCAAGAAGAAGACTGACATGGATGGTAATGTACATACCTTTAAAGGACGATTGATTGCTAAAGGTTTCAAAAAAGTTCATGGTATTGACTATGATGAAACTTTTTCACCGGTTGCCATGCTTAAATCCATTAGGATCTTGCTTGCTATTGCAGCATTTCATGATTATGAAATCTGGCAGATGGATGTCAAAACTGCTTTCCTTAATGGAAATCTTTTAGAGGATGTGTATATGACACAACCTGAAGGTTTTGTTGATCCAAAGGATGCTGGAAAGGTTTGTAAGCTGCAACGATCCATTTATGGATTGAAACAAGCTTCTAGGAGTTGGAATATTTGGTTCGATGATGCAATCAAACAATTTGGTTTCATCAAGAACGAAGAAGAGTCTTGTGTGTATAAGAAGGTTAGTGGGAGCGCAATTGTCTTTCTTGTGTTGTATGTGGATGACATACTACTCATCGGGAATGACATTCCTACCTTACAGTCTGTTAAGACTTGGTTAGGGAATTTCTTTTCTATGAAGGATTTGGGTGAAGCAACCTATATATTAGGCATCAAGATTTATAGAGATAGATCAAGGAGATTGCTTGGCCTAAGTCAAAGTTCGTACATAGACAATGTGTTGAAACGGTTCAACATGCAGGATTCCAAAAGGGGATCTTTGCCCATGTCACATGGTATAACCTTGTCAAAGGAACAGTGTCCTTCCACTATGGAAGAAAGGGAACGCATGGATAGAATTCCATATGCATCTGCAATTGGATCTATCATGTATGCCTGATCGAGGCCGTACCCGATCAAAATAAAAGGTGTTTATTCTGTAGTACTAGGAAGGTGATCCTAGGTCGTTTCCCAGCGAATATCGGTCTAGGCAAAGTATCAAACACGTAGTGTGCAGTAAAATGGGGGGGTTTTTGTGTGTGACAAATGTGAAGAACAAAACATAAACAGAATATAAAAACTAAGAAAATCAGAAACAAAAGCGGGCAAACCCCTTTGGCTACGTACACTACTCAATCCTAGCTCACTAAAGATCGATTCCTCTCCTCTCCTCTGTCCAACTCGTGATAACCAAATACTAAGCGAAAATTCAGTTATCACTCCAAACCCTAACTTCTAATTAAGCATCAGAAACCAGAATTGGAGTTTTTACGAGTTAATACAAATTAAGCATTTATATTCATGTATTATCTCTACGAAATGGAATTAAGCAAACCACTACACATCGATAAACATGAAAACAGAGAAGAGAAAATGAAATTGCATTAATAACAAGAGCTCAAGAGTAGATAATACAATACCAAAGGGATTAACCCTTGAAGTCTAGCCTTCCATGGCCATAAATGAAGAAAAACGAGTAGAAATGGGGAAGAACAAAACCCTAGCAGCCACCACCACTTGGGAGAGCCAAGAGAGAAGTTCTAACCTAGAGAGAGAGTGAGAAATCTGAAAATGGGGGTGTGTCTTGGGGGGTTACACGAATTTCCCCTCTTAAGACACAAAATGGGCCTAAAACATGGGCCCAAATCCTAAGAAACACTATTCTGAACATTACAATTAAAAAGGGACCTAAATGCAAATTACAATCTTCACTTCAATACTTCAATCTTCATTTCCAAACTTCCCAAAGTGTCCTTGTGCCAACTATTACCTGAAAATAGAAATAGAATTAATTAGGCTAAATAATTCCAAATTAAACAATATTCGGAATATTAGTCCAATAAACTCTAAATCAATAAATCAAGCTAATCAATGTCAAATGGGCAACAAGTATCAATAATAGGAGTAAAATAATGCAAGGAATAATGGGAAATAAAATGCTCATCAAATACCCCCACACTTATCCTTTTGCACTCCTGGGCAAAACCAAAAGATAGGACTATGAAGATCAATATGCACCAAAGTGAATCATGCAACAAGATGACTACAACTAAGAAATGCTAACCTAAGAGATTACATACTTCACAATGAATTCTAGGAAATGCAAAGAAATGGGCAAACTCAAGCACACAAAATGGTTAAGGATCAAAGAGTCAAAGCATCCGCGAACATCATCCAATTACTTCAAGTATGCAAAGAAACTAATGACATCAAGAGGATAGTCACAAAGATGATAGAAACTCACAAGGATCACTCAAAAGTGTTTACACTCAAGTGTTTGGGGTTAATCATTATTTACACTCAAGGCACATCATGAAAAACAAACACAACCATAAGCTTGACAAGCCTCTAACATCAACCATCAACACACATGCACAAAATGATCAAAAGGTCTTTTAAGGGTTGTAATGGGGCCAAGGACAAGGTAGGATAAAAATATGGGAATGTAGCTAAAACCAAGGGAATAGAGGAGCAATGGGGAATAAGTAAAAAGTAAGCAAAATCCACCCCAAAATCAACTACCACTAATTCCAATCCTCTTTGCCTCAACAACCTTTTATTCACTTTTTTTTTTTTTCTTCTTTTTTTTTTCTTTTTTTTTTTGCATTTTTTTTTTTTTGTATTTTTGTCTTCTATTTTTTTTTTTTGTTTTTGAGAGATATACAAAAAGAAAAGAAGAAACAACACAAATGGCATGAAGATGAAGCCATAACTATAACAACCAATGAGGCAAAACCAAGAACTCAACCAATTAAAGCATAAAGCACACTTCTTACCTAATACCCATTCCCAAAACAATTCCAAAGCTCCAAAATTCCCTAAGGTTAGGACAATCATGGTTTTTCAGTCATAGGCTTGTAATGAGCTAAAGAACAAGGAAAGGGATAAAAAGGCTCAAAGGGGCTAGCAAAGGATACATTCATTCAAGGTAGGCTCATATGGCTAGTAGCTTATTCAAGAAAGAAAGTGCCTAAATCATTTCAAAATGTGCATGAGCAATCAAGTATCAACAAGAGTCAAGTCAAGTTCTAGAGTGCAAGTAATCCAGAGTGCAATCACACATGAAAGAAAATTAGGTGGCATATATAGCAATCCACCCACAATTAAGGCTCAAATCCTCACAAAAGGGACAATTCTATCACAGTGTTACCACCTCTTAATTATCAAAAGCAACTTTACACACAGAAATGCATGAATTCAGACACGAGATACCAAAACTCTACTAAAATGAAGCAAAAACATGCAAGAAAATGCCCAAAACTAAGCAAAACCTAAAAAAAAATCAAAGCAAAATATGCAACCTAAACTACTCTCCCCCCACACTTAAATCACACATTGTCCTCAATGGAACACAAATAGCAGAATCAGACAGATATAGACAAGTGTAATAAAAAGAGTAAGGAAGGAGAAAAGGAGACTCCCTAAGTCATGGTTGTTCAAAAGTGGGGTCGACCAATGAGGCCTCCTCCACAGGTGCATCATCCAAAGAAGGGGTGGTTAGGAAAGGCTTGAGTCGGTGGCCATTGACTTTGAAGCTCTTGTTCGTGGACTCACTCTTGATCTCCACAGTGCCATAAGGAAACACCTGGGTGACTACAAACGGTCCAATCCATTTAGAGCGGAGCTTTCCACTCATGAGTCCAAGCCTAGAGTTGTAGAGCAAAACTTTTTGACCAACCAAGAACTCCTTTCTGGAAATGGAGTTATCATGAAGCTTCTTGGTCTTCTCTTTGTAGAATTTGGAGTTCTCATAGGCCTCCAAGCGGATCTCATCTAGCTCACTCAACTGCAGCTTCCTCTCCTCACCCGCTTGATCAAGAGCTAAGTTACATTGCTTCACAGCCCAATATGCACGGTGCTCTATCTCCACAGGCAGGTGGCACGCCTTACCAAAGACAACCCGATAGGGTGACATCCCTATGGGTGCCTTGTAAGCGGTCCGATGGGCCCACAGAGCATCCTCCAATCGTGTGCTCCAATCCTTTCTATTAGGCTTCACCATCTTCTCCAAAATCCGCTTGATCTCTCTATTTGAAATCTCCGCTTGCCCGTTGGTTTGGGGGTGATAGGGTGTAGAGACTTTGTGCACAACCCCATACTTCTTGAGCAAAGCTTGCATGGATCTATTGCAGAAGTGTGTGCCTTGGTCACTGACTATGGCTCTAGGTATGCCAAACCTGCAAAGGATATTAGACCTGACAAAATCTACAACAACCTGAGCATCATTAGTCCTGGTGGCCTTAGCTTCCACCCATTTGGATACGTAATCCACAGCAAGTAAGATATAATAAAAACCAAAAGAAACAGGAAAGGGGCCCATGAAATCTATACCCCAGACGTCAAACACCTCACAAAACAACATAGGTTGTTGCGGCATCTGTTGCCTCCAAGATAGGGCGCCTCCTGCTCTTTGACACTGCTCACACGAGCTGCAGATGTTGCTCGCATCCTTGAAAATGGTAGGCCAATAAAATCCAGAATCCAGCACCTTTCGTGCTGTCCTTTGAGTACCAAGGTGGCCTCCCACTGGTGAAGCATGGCAAAATTGGAGAACCGATTGGATCTCCTGGTCTGGAATGCACCTGCGAATGACCTGATCACTGCAAAAACGCCATAAATAGGGGTCATCCCATACATAATGCTTGGCATCGCTCTTTAATTTGTCTCTTTGAGCTTTGGATGCCAAGGCAGGAAAAACAGAAGCAACTAGATAATTAACAATGTCTGCAAACCAAGGAGTTTGGGGAAGGGGATGGGAAACATGTAAAGATAAAAGCTGCTCATCCGGGAAGTCATCCCGGATAGGAAATGCATCCTCCTCTCTCTCTATCCTGCTCAAGTGGTCTGCGACAAGGTTATGCGCACCACTCCGATCCTGAATCTCAAGATCAAACTCCTGGAGGAGCAACATCCACCTAATCAACCTAGGTTTGGAATCTGTCTTTTTCAAAAGATACTTCAGAGCAGCATGATCAGTGTACACTACAACCTTAGAACCAAGCAAATATGATCTAAACTTGTCAAGTGCAAAAACAATAGCCAAAAGTTCTTTTTCAGTTGTTGTATAATTAACCTGTGCTGCATCTAAAGTCCTAGAAGCATAATAAATCACATGCGACAGCTTACCAACCCTTTGGGAGAGAACTGCTCCCAAAGCATAATTTGAAGCATCAGTCATGAGCTCAAATGGGAGGGTCCAATCAGGTGGTTGGATGATGGGAGTGGTGGTCAGTGCTTTCTTCAATTCATCAAATGCCCTCTTGCATTGGTCTCCAAATTCCCATGGGGCATCCTTTTGAAGCAACTTGGAAAGAGGAAGGGCAATGTTGCTAAAGTTCTGAATAAACCTGCGATAGAAACCTGCATGACCAAGAAAAGAACGCACCTCTCGCACGCAAGAGGGGTAAGGCAAATGTGATATTACATGCAGCTTAGCAGGGTCAACTTCTATGCCCTTGTGCGAAACAATGTGCCCTAAGACTATGCCTTGTTCTACCATGAAGTGGCATTTTTCAAAATTCAAGACAAGGTTAGTCTCAATGCACCTGTTAAGCACCTTAGTCAAATTATCAAGACATGCATCAAATGAGGAGCCATAAACACTAAAATCATCCATGAAGACCTCTATGCAATGCTCGAGCAAGTCAGCGAAAATACTCATCATACATCTTTGAAATGTGGCAGGAGCATTGCATAGGCCAAAAGGCATCTTTCTATATGCAAATGTGCCAAAAGGACAGGTAAATGTGGTCTTATGTTGGTCCTCTGGTGCAATGCAAATTTGAAAATAACCAGAGAATCCATCTAAGAAGCAATAATGAGATTTACCTGCCAGGCGCTCCAACATCTGATCAATGAAGGGGAGAGGGAAATGATCCTTGCGAGTCGCCTGGTTGAGCTTTCTGTAATCAATGCAGACTCTCCAACTGTTCTGCACTCTAGTGGGAATCAGCTCATCCTTCTCATTTTTTACAACTGTGACACCAGACTTCTTGGGGACAACTTGCACCGGGCTCACCCAAGTGCTATCTGAAATTGGGTAGATGATACCCGCTTGGAGCAGCTTGGTGACCTCTTTCTTTACCACATCAAGAATCTGGGGGTTCAATCGTCTTTGGGGTTGTCTCACTGGTTTAGCCCCATCCTCCAACAAAATGCGGTGCATGCACATGGAGGGGCTAATTCCAGGAATATCCGCTAAAGTCCATCCAATTGCCCTCTTGTTCTTTCTTATCACATCCAGCAGTTTCTCCTCTTGATCAACAGAAAGTGAGGTAGAGATGATCACTGGGAGTTTCTGCTCATCCTCCAAGTAAGCATATTTGAGATGAGGAGGGAGGGGCTTCAGGTCCAATGAGGGTGCCTGCATAATAGATGGAACTAAAGGGACAGCAGAAATGGATTCTGCTGCCTGCACCTGAACAAGTAAATCAGACTCATGCATAACAGATATGGGGTTAGGGTTAGCATAATCTGAATCTATAACATATGAATCATCAGATGCAGTAGCAGAGTCTAAAAACTGGGCTATTTCAGTGCATGCGGTGCACCATCCAGAGTTAGTGCATGATGGACAAGTAAATGAATCAGTGAAAGATGGCAATTCAAAATCATGATGCAAAAAGTCAAGCATATGCTCATCTATCAAATCATCGAGCAAGTCCATATGGAAAACAGAGTGATCCTCAGGAAAATGTTTCATAGCATGGAAAATGTCAAATCGGATCACACTGCCATCAAACTCCATGGAAAGTGAACCTGAATGCACATCGATCTTGGTTCGGGCTGTTTTCAAAAATGGCCTCCCCAAAATAATAGGAACAACATTACGGGGAGAGTCATCTTCCATATCAAGTATGTAAAAATCAGCAGGGAAGATCAACTCTTCAACCCGAACCAAGACATCCTCTATCAAACCTGCGGGGTGGGCAGTACTTCTATTTGCCAATTGAATCACCACACCCGTAGGTTGAAGAGGTCCAAGAGAAAGAGACTTAAAAACAGACATAGGCATGACATTTATTGATGCTCCTAAATCTAGCATAGCATTTTCAAACTTAACATTGCCTATGATGCAAGGTATAGAGAAAGTTCCAGGATCCTTACATTTTTCAGGAATGTGAGGGATAGGTTTACCTATGAGAGCGGAGACATTCCTTCCCATGCTTATCCTCTCATTGCCCTTGAGTCTTCTCTTATGAGTGCACAACTCCTTAAGGAACTTCGCATACCTTGGAATCTGTTTTATTGCATCAAGAAGGGGTATGTTGACTTCCACCTTCCTGAATGTGTCAAGAATGTCCTTGTCCACCTCTTCCACCCTTTTGTTTTGAGGCACTCTTGGTGGGAATGGAAGAGGAACAGGAGGAGGTTGTAGGACAACAGCAGGGCTTGTGGTTGAAGTCGAGGAGGGTTGAGTTGGATGATTCTCTTTGGTGCTAGCATGCTCACCTTCATCTACCACTTGGCTCTTCCCTTTAGAGGAAGCTAGAGCATCATTGTTGAGGTGAGGTTGTGGTGTGGG
This sequence comes from Crotalaria pallida, assembly GCA_037953625.1. Classification (NCBI taxonomy): domain Eukaryota; kingdom Viridiplantae; phylum Streptophyta; class Magnoliopsida; order Fabales; family Fabaceae; genus Crotalaria; species Crotalaria pallida. Next base: position 57,351,419 of record CM075655.1, on the reverse strand, counting down.
TGTGAGAATCTGCTTTCCCGACCTCAGGTTGATGGCACTCACATTCTGATTCTGAGGGTTGATCACAGTTTGGGATGGCAACTTGTCAGAATTTTGAGATTGCAAGTTGTTGAGAGAAGTTGCCATTTGACCCATCTGATTTGTCAAAGTCTGAATGGATGCCTCTTGTCTCTGAATGGATGCTCTAGTCTCTTGTTGAAATTGGAGGTTTTGCATGGTCATTTGCCTCACCAACTCCTCCAAGGTAGGTTGGTTGGATGGAGGGGCTGATGGTGCAGGATGAACCACTTGCTGCTGTTGTTGGTGCCTTTGCTGCTGGATTGGAGGAGGTACATATGGTGGTCTACTCGGTCCAGCGGTGTTCTGAAATGGAACATTAGGAGGAGGTTGTTGTTGTTGTTGATCAGACCACTTCAGATTGGGATGGTTCCTCCATCCAGGGTTGTATCTATTGGAAGAGAGGTCATGATTATGTTGTTGTGGGCCTCTATTGTTGTATATGTTTGCTGCATAGGCCTCGGGTTGGTCACCACTTGTCATCGGCTGTTGCTGCTGAAGGGAAGGGCATGCATCTGTGGGGTGCTCAATGGATGTGCATATGCCACACACTCTAGCAGGAAGTATCATCTTTTTCTGATTGACAGCCAATTGTGTGACCAATGTTGTGAGAGAATCAATTTTCTGCTCAAGCTTCTCAACCTTGCCCGAGTCTGCACCAACATCATTTACATCCCTCACAACTATTGCATCACTGTTGCTTCTTGCATGGAATTGTTGACAATTGGAAGCCATCTTCTCAATTTTGCTCCTGGCTTGTAAGGGTGTCATATCTCCCAATGTACCACCACTTGCAGCATCTACCATGTTTCTTTCCATGAAGTTGAGACCTTCATAAAAGTACTGGATGAGAAGCTGCTCTGAGATCTGATGGTGAGGGCAGGAAGCACACAACCTCTTGAATCTCTCCCAATAATCATAGAGACTCTCTCCATGTTGTTGCCTGATACCAGAAATTTCCTTTCTGATTGCAGTGGTCCTATTTGCAGGGAAGAATTTTTCCAGAAATGCCCTCTTCAAGTCATCCCAGCTTGTGATGGAACCAGGGGCCAAGTCAGATAACCAATCTTGTGCTAGACCCTCTAAGGAATGTGGAAATGCTCTGAGACAGACATGATCCTCTTGCACATCATGTGGTTTCATTGTGGTGCACACTATATGGAATTTCTTGAGATGCTTATGAGGATCCTCACCTGCAAGACCATGAAACTTGGGCAACAAATGGATTAGTCCTGTTCTAAGCTCAAAAGGAACATCCTCATCAGGATACCGGATACACGAGTCTTCAATAGTGAAGTCAGGTGCAGCCAGCTCCCTAAGTGTCCTTTCCCTTGGTGGGGGTTGAGCCATGTTATCACAATGTATAGAATCAGATTGAATAAAAGTAGAAGGAATAGAAGAAATAGAAACAGAATCAGAATTAGATGGACTATAAGATGACTCTGACTCACTACCTAATGACTGATTCCTATTTTGTCTAACTAATCTGTGATAAGTTCTATCAATTTCAGGGTTATAAGGATGCAAATAACTTGGGTTGCCCCTAGTCATGTACTGAACAGAACAGCATCAACCATAGCATACTGTAACAGATATGCATGACCAAAATCGGCAACAAAATTTATTATTTTTTAAAATTTTTTTCTTTAATTTTTTCAGCACCCTAAAATCATGAAAACATATCACAGAAAGTTTGAGGACAAAATTCAAAAGGGAACCAAGTCAAAGAATTAAAACAGTGACCAAAAACTAAGAAAATAGAACTTGTAAAATAAAAAAAAATAGTAAACAGGCTTTTTCAGGATCCAAACGAAGGGGTTTTCTGACGAAGTCAGAAAAATCAGATTATTCAGAAAATTCCCTTCGATTTGATATAAAATTCGTCAAATTCCGAGTTACTGATCAAAAGTTATGCCTATTTATAGTAAGTGCTGCTGAAACTTGGAAAATTTTTCTGGAACTCACAACCAGTGCATATCTGAGTGTCTGTGATGCATCAAAACACTAATATATGATGAAACAAGTGTGGATACCAATTTTCGTGCAAAAATTCCACCCGCAGCTATGTTGAATGGCCCTCACAGAATCACTAGAATAGCATCAGTTGTGCAGAACAGCAAATCAGCAAACATGGCAACTTTCAATCAGTTATCAGAATGCTTATTCACACACTAACTACACTAACTAATCTAATTAACTACTGTATGATCTTTGGCAAGAACCGATAGTTCCCCGGCAACGGCGCCAAATTTTGATCGAGGCCGTACCCGATCAAAATAAAAGGTGTTTATTCTGTAGTACTAGGAAGGTGATCCTAGGTCGTTTCCCAGCGAATATCGGTCTAGGCAAAGTATCAAACACGTAGTGTGCAGTAAAATGGGGGGGTTTTTGTGTGTGACAAATGTGAAGAACAAAACATAAACAGAATATAAAAACTAAGAAAATCAGAAACAAAAGCGGGCAAACCCCTTTGGCTACGTACACTACTCAATCCTAGCTCACTAAAGATCGATTCCTCTCCTCTCCTCTGTCCAACTCGTGATAACCAAATACTAAGCGAAAATTCAGTTATCACTCCAAACCCTAACTTCTAATTAAGCATCAGAAACCAGAATTGGAGTTTTTACGAGTTAATACAAATTAAGCATTTATATTCATGTATTATCTCTACGAAATGGAATTAAGCAAACCACTACACATCGATAAACATGAAAACAGAGAAGAGAAAATGAAATTGCATTAATAACAAGAGCTCAAGAGTAGATAATACAATACCAAAGGGATTAACCCTTGAAGTCTAGCCTTCCATGGCCATAAATGAAGAAAAACGAGTAGAAATGGGGAAGAACAAAACCCTAGCAGCCACCACCACTTGGGAGAGCCAAGAGAGAAGTTCTAACCTAGAGAGAGAGTGAGAAATCTGAAAATGGGGGTGTGTCTTGGGGGGTTACACGAATTTCCCCTCTTAAGACACAAAATGGGCCTAAAACATGGGCCCAAATCCTAAGAAACACTATTCTGAACATTACAATTAAAAAGGGACCTAAATGCAAATTACAATCTTCACTTCAATACTTCAATCTTCATTTCCAAACTTCCCAAAGTGTCCTTGTGCCAACTATTACCTGAAAATAGAAATAGAATTAATTAGGCTAAATAATTCCAAATTAAACAATATTCGGAATATTAGTCCAATAAACTCTAAATCAATAAATCAAGCTAATCAATGTCAAATGGGCAACAAGTATCAATAATAGGAGTAAAATAATGCAAGGAATAATGGGAAATAAAATGCTCATCAATGCCATGATATGTACTCGACTTGATGTTTCGTATGCTTTGAGCATGACGAGCAGATACCAGTCAGATCCAGGTGAAGGTCACTGGACAGCAGTCAAGAATATCCTAAAGTACTTAAGAAGAACTAAGGATGCTTTCTTGGTATATGGAGGTGAAGATGAGCTGGTTGTAAAGGGTTACACCGACGCTAGCTTCCAGAATGATAAGGACAATTTCAGATCACAATCTGGATTTGTATTTTGTTTGAATGGTGGGGCTATATGCTGGAAGAGTTCAAAGCAAGAGACTGTAGCCGATTCTACAACAGAAGCTGAGTATATAGCTGCATCAGAAGCAGCAAAGGAAGCGGTTTGGATTAAGAAGTTCATAACTGAACTTGATGTTGTTCCTAGTATTGAGTTCCCAGTGGACCTCTATTGTGACAATAATGGAGCCATTGCGCAAGCTAAGGAACCGAGATCTCACCAGAAATCCAAACATAAACTTCGGCGTTTTCACATCATTCGAGAGATAATTGACAGAGGAGATGTGAAGATATGCAGAGTTTCAATAGACGATAATATTGCTGATCCACTGACTACACCTCTTGCCATAAAAAAGCATGAGGGACATGTTAGGGCTTATGGTATTAGATACATGAACGATTGGCTCTAGTGCAAGTGGGAGATTGTTGGAGAGTGCCCTAGTGGCAATCGTATTTTCTCTTTTACTTGTACTTATTTCATGTTTATGGATTATTACTATTAATAATAATGAGGCATTTCATTTATTATATTTATGCTTTAATTGTTTAATTAAAATAGATGTAATAAAGTCCTTAGGATTATAAGTTCAATGTCATAAGAATATCAAGTACATGACTTGATAGTGAGATCTTATTGATTGATAATTATCCTTAAAGATTCCCTAGTCGAGTATTATAGTTAATAAGGACAACTATAATACATCGAGACTAGTATGTGGCAGACTGATGACTGTATCTCACCGGTCATGGATATGGGATATCAAGTCTTCACGTAAGTACACATTGGGACAATTGTGTACTGGATTGACCCGCCATGAGAATGCTACATGGGTTATTAAGTGAGTGTCATAAGCGATTCTCATTGTGACAATGGTGTACATGGTCCTTCGACCTGAAGTCGCTACGGTTCCCAACATGAGGAATTATATGCTTTCACGCAATCAAACGTCATCTTTAACCAGGTGATCATAACGGTTGTAGTCGGGTATATGACAAATCATGTAGAGGGATGTGAGTGACGTAGAAAGGATTTGTCCTTCCTTATCAATAGGAATTATATCTCTGGGCCCCTTGATTGAGTGAGACGGTGAAATGTATGGCCATACTCAAGACAGTCAATATGAGATATTGACGAGACTTGTTTAGACGCGTCTACTCAGGGATCAAGAAACCATAGCTTACACTATTCATGGGTGACACGTTCCATGCCATGATTGTAACTATGATATTTGGACAAAGGGATTAAACTTACACATGTTCATTGGTCACAGTAAAAGGTTTAGTCAAATCACAGACATTCCTGTCACTTGGGTAGCAATGATGTGTTGCTAGATACCACTCATTGCTTGTAAAGTTAAAATGTGATTTTAACATTACTGCCAACGTTACAGGAACCTATAGGGTCACACACTAAGAGCAGATAGAATTGGAGATATTACATTTGATAAAAATACAATAGTTGTATTTTTATAAAATTAAATCTTTCTGATATGATTAAGATATGATTCGTTTTATCTTTATGTATAAGATATAAATTTGATTTTATCTTCTACATATAAGATAGAATTCGAATTTATCTCCTAAAAAGCCCAACCAGTTGGTCTGATAATATTATAAATATAATATTATTAGCTTTAGGGGTTTTTGAGATGTGTGAGACACAGAACTGCAACCCTAGCCGTCATATCAGAGAGTGAGTGATACACAGACTCTCTCTTCTCTGCTAGCATTGAGAAGAGAGACGTGACTCCAATTGGGAATTTGTTCGTGTGGATACCAATAGAGGCACAACACATTGATGTGCTCGTGATTGACGAAGCGTTCGTGATAAGATTCGTTGGTCTCCTCTTCCCTGCAAAAGGTAATTTTATTCCCTATCTCAAATCATGATTTCACATGGATCCTGGATGGAAATAGGAAATATTTTTTTTCCGCTGCGTTTGTCGCATCCTATTTCCTAACAGCTTTATTTACTGTTTAATTATGTATGATGATATTTAGATTGTTAATTAATATGAGTAGCATGCTGATGGACGTCTGTTACGTCCTGATAATAAAAATGAATTGAGTAAGTTTATGAGAGTAAAAGACACAATAAGAAAGGAATAATGATAAAAGACATTAGACTGATTGGACAAGAGAAATGTGTTGAGAAGAGATAAAGGAGTGAGATTAAGGAAAGAATTAATGATAATAATGAGGATGAGCCAGAGCTGGGGAAGATATTGTTGGGATTACTATGAGGCTGGTGTTGAGTTGAGCTTGCTCCTCCACTAGTGCTCACTAAAATGAGATTTTTGAAAAAGGTTTACGAACCGAGATTTTTTGAAAAAGTTTGTGAAATGATATTTTGAAAAAGATTATGAAAGAAAGTTTTTGAGAAAAGTTGTGAAACAAGATTGTCAGAAACTCTGTGAAATGAGATTTTTGTGAAATGAGATTTTTAGAAAGCTTGTGAAATAAGATTTTTAGAAGAGTTTATGAAAAGATATTTTTGAAAAAGAGTTTACGAAATAAGACTTTTAAGAGAGTTTACAAAATGAGATTTTTGGCAAAAGTTTACGAAAAGAGATTTTTGAAAAGGTTTACAAAAAAAGACTTTTGAGAAAGATTACAAACTAGATTTTTGAGAAAGTTTTACCAACTGAAATTTTTGAGAAAGTTTATGTGAAGAGATTTTGAGAAAACTTATGAAAGATTGTTTTGAGGAAATGAATTTGTGAAAGGAGATTTTGAGAAAAATTGAGAAGGTTGAGAAAGAAATGAGATACGAGTTTATCGATGCGATCCCAGCTCTGTGCTACAATGAGAAAAGAAAGGAACAGTGATGTTGAAAGATAGCGGTCGGGACTCATTGAAGGGATGCACGAAGGATGGGCCGACTATTAGGTTAATAACAAGATAAAAGACTTTAAAAGACATTAACATACGCGAACGCGGTGAGCTATGAGAGTGATATCGAAGTAGTGGAAAGGAAGAGACCATGGGTATCAGGGATACTCAGGTGGAGATTGCATTAGGGGAGGACGATGACGGTGAAACGTCAAGAAGTCTAGAGTAATTTCTAGGCAGAACGAATTCCACATGTGGCATACGAACGTGGTAGGGACTGGGTCCAATGCCGTGGCAAGTTCTGCGCGATCAACTAGAATTAGTACTGTCGCCCCCTAGATTGCAAATCTTGAACAATGAGAGGGACTGGAGTGAGGCATCTTGATTGCCACTGTACCCGAGTTTTATATAGTGTGCGTTGATTATATATATATGAATTGAAATGACATGATTTGAATTGAGACTATACCCGAGTTTTCTACACTTCTCTTGGCTTGGAGCCAATTGATTGTTGAGACAGCTGTCGTGCCGGCACGGTAAAGGTCCTGTACTCCTGTTTGCTTCCGACTAGGTTGGGTGGATGGCCGAGGAGATGTAGACTTGAGACGTGAGTGCTAACTACGAAAGAAACGCGTACCTCGATGATACATTAACTCCCCCGATCATCGATGGTTATAATTCAATAAGACTTAATAAGAAAAGACTTAAGATTAAGAGAAGCAAAAGTTTATGAGATGTGGATAATGAGAAGAGATTGAGAATGGAAAGTATGGAAAAGTAAGTGAAACCCCCATGAAGAGAGATATGAATGAAAGTAAGGAAATAAATTGAGAAATAAAGGATTATGTGGAGAAATGACAATAAGTTTGGAAAGCTAAGGAACAATGATAAGAATAATAATAATGATAACGATAATATGCTTGAATGTTATGCTGTATGTGTGCTGTGTGTATTGTTTGTATTGTATTGATATCTCGCCTATCGTAATCCCACACCGTCGACGATGCGTCGTTCAGATCGCTTACTCTCTCCTGTTCGTTGGCATATCGGTGTTGCTGGTATCTCAACGGGCAGATGGAGTATCGTATGGAGATCGCTACGTGGAGTCGGCATGAGAGTGTTTGGAAACACACCCCATACGGCTGGGCATGGATCGCTACACTCAGATCGTGATTCCAGACCCGGAGCATCAACTAAGCGAAGCTAACTTGGGGCCGCATTTGGGGCAACTTACAGTGCGAGGATATAGGAGCTACGAGGAGAAGAAGCGGTACGTGACCCAAAGGAACTCCACCACTCTAAGTGGAGTAGAGTTGGAGCCGAACGACAAAGGGAAAGCAGTGACCGAGATGGCCTCTTCGTCGGAAAGGAATACAGGACGCAAGAAGAAGAAGAAGGTGCTGCATCCGATTGTCTTCGTCAGGAAGGTGTTAGGATAGTGATATTAGTTTCAGTTGGTTGTGAATGTCTTGAGTTAAGGATTACCAAGCAATGAACCAGTTATGTAATTAAGCTCAGTTTTTAATTCTATCTTGTTGAGTAATTCAATTGTGGAAGATGGAACAAGGTTATCTTTTGGAACGGTAACAAATGTTTTGATATAATGAATTATGATGCGCTTAGAATCAATACCTTTTTATGAAAGATGAAAGTTTATGAAAGGAACTATTTTAGTAACAACTCGGTTTTCAGAGAAGTGCGTTGAAGAATATAAAGAACTTTTCAATAATGTTTTCAAACACTTCAACAATGTTTTATATAAAAAAAAAATTTGGCCTCATTTTTGCTACTTTATTAAGTAAAAGTTAATTATTTTGGTTTGCGAAAATCGGGCTGTTACATATAACTCTCAACCTAACACTCAAAGTCGAAGAAGAATCGTTGAAGACGAAATCAGAACCCTAAACTCATAAATTCATCAACCAGAGCTCGAATTCGTGGTTGATGAGCTTATATAATCAATTCCTAATCGCATGCAGGTCGACACGACACCCTTGAGGTGTAGCCAAAACGAATTCGTGTCAGTTTCTAGGGATAGTGGATTGATGATTCATCAAACATACTATCTTCAGCAACTCTGCCCAGAATACTCGAGTCTTCCCAGAAAGACTCGAGTCTTTCAACTCAATTTTTTGAAAAATAATTATTTTATTCCTTTTTCCCTCCAAAATCTTTCTAATATTGCTCCTAGGTCCTACAACAGGGACTAATATGCAAAATTCTAATTTTTGCATAGAAAATAACTATGGGATTATTTTCCACCTGCTCGCATTCTAAATACCTAATCTTAATCAAAGATTATTATAATAACAATTAATTATAAATAAAATTTATAATTAACTCTTATTAATCCAGGATTAAAATTTTGGGGTGTTACATTACTCCGCCACTTACAAGGAATTTCGTCCCCGAAATTCTTGTCTTATAAAAACAAACCTGGATACTCTTGACGCATCTTACTTTCTAATTCCCACGTCGCTTCTGATACGTCTCCGCTTTCCCAAACAACATTAACTAAAGAGATTTCCTTTCCTCTGAGTTTTTTGATTCTACGATCCTCTATTCGGACTGGTCTAGTTTCAAAGGTAAAGTTTTCTCTTAGACTCAGATCATCAGGTTTAATATGAAGGATAGCGGTTGGATCATGCACATATTTCTTGAGTTGAGACACATGAAATACATCGTGCAGATTGGTTAAAGACGGGGGTAAGGCTATTTGGTAGGAAACGGAACCTATTCATTTAAGAATTTGGTAAGGACCAATAAACTTGGGTGAAAGCTTTCGGGTTTTTAAGGCTCGACTAATTCCTTTCATGGGAACAATCCAGAGGAATACATGCACCCCTTCCGAAAACTCCAATGGTCTTCTTCTCATTTCTGCATAATTCTTCTGCCTACTTTGTGCTGCCCTCATCTTATCCTGAACCATCTTAATCTTCTCAGTTGTCTGATGAACCATATTCGGACCAACCATCAAATTCTCCCCCACTTGAAACCAGCATAGTGGGGTCTGACATTTTCTCCCATATAGAGCTTCAAATGGTGCCATTCCTATACTGGCATTATAGCTGTTGTTGTAAGTGAATTCTGCAAGAGGTAACACCTCATCCCAACTTCCTTGCTCTTCTAGCGCACAAGCTCTCAAAATATCTTCTAAAGACTGAATAGTTCTTGCTGTCTGTCCATCGGTATGGGGGTGATATGCAGAACTCATTCTTAATCTTGTGCCCATAGCTTGATGTAAACTATGCCAGAATCTTGACGTAAATCTGGGATCACGATCCGAGACAATACTCGAAGGTACACCATGTAGTCGAACAACTTCTTTGATGTACAACTGAGTAAGTTTCTCCAAAGAGTAGCGCATGTTTATCGGAATGAAATGTGTCGACTTCGTTAAATGATCCACTATTACCCAAATTGCATCATGATTTGAGGTTGTCTTGGTCAAACCTGATACAAAGTCCATTGAAATACTTTCCCATTTCCATTGAGGAACATTCAATGGTTGTAGCTCTCCTCCAGGCTTCCGATGTTCCGCCTTGGCTTTTTGACACACCAGACATGAAGCTACATATTCTGCTACATCTCTTTTTAATCCTGACCACCAAAACATCTTTTTCAGATCTTGATAAATCTTAGTCGATCCCGGATGCATACTCATTCTGCTTTTATGGGCTTCGTCAAGAATCAGCCTCCTCAATTCTGGATCCTTTGGAATGCAAATTCTTGTCCGAAAACGAAGAATCTCATCTTGTCCAATGTAAAAGTCTTTCTCCTTTCCTTCTGCCATCAGTCTCTTGTTTTCAGTTAGTTCTTCATCCTTCTGTTGTAATTCACGAATTTTATTCATGAATTCATTTGTGATTCGCAACACACCCATTTTTATGCTTGAGGGCTCAACTTCCATTGTTAAGCTTAGATCTCTAAATTCCTCAAACAAAATTGCTTCCTTCACCATCATGTGACTTATATGAATTGCCTTTCTGCTTAGTGCATCTGCCACCACGTTCGCCTTGCCGGGATGATAATGAAGCTTGAAATCATAATCCTTTAGAAAATCTATCCATCTTCGTTGTCTCATGTTCAATTCTTTCTGATTGAACAGATACTTTAAACTCTAATGGTCACTGTACACTTGAAAAGTAGTACCATAGAGATAATGTCTCCATATCTTCGAGCCCAATACAATTGCAGCGAGCTCTAAATCATGCGTTGGATAATTCACCTCATGCGTCTTCAGTTGTCGTGATGCATAAGCAACTACTCGCCTTTCTTGCATTAACACACTTCCAATTCCTTGCTTAGACGCATCATAGAACACTTCAAAACTTTTATTAGGATCTGGAAGAATTAACACAGGAGAGGATGTTAATCTTTCTTTTAATTCTCGGAAACTCCCTTCACACCTATCGTCCCAAACAAATGATTGATCTTTGCGTGTCAACTTTGTCAGAGGCAATGCTATCTTTGAAAATCCTTCAATGAATCGTCGATAGTATCCCGCCAATCCCAAGAAACTTCTCACTTCCGTCACAGTAGTTGGCTGCTTCCATTGTAACACAGAATCCACCTTTGTAGGATCTACTGCTACTCCTTCTTTAGAGATCACATGCCCCAAGAATTTAACTTCCTTCAGCCAAAACTCACATTTGGAGAGTTTAGCGTACAACTGCTTCTCTTTTAGGATGTTTAGCACCATCCTAAGATGCTCCGCATGCTCCTCTTGATTCTTGGAATAAATCAATATATCATCAATGAAAACTACCACGAACGAATCCAAGTATGATCTAAAGATTCGACTCATGTAGTCCATGAAGATAGCAGGTGCATTCGTCAATCCGAATGGCATTACGTACTACATATTCATAATGTTCGTATCGGGAACGAAATGATGCCTTGGGTATATCTTCTTCCCTTATACTGATATGATGGTATCCCGATCTCAAATCTATCTTGGAAAATACTGAGGCTCCCTTGACTTGATCTATAAGGCCGTCAATCCTTGGCAAAGGATACTTGTTTTTGATGGTGACCTTGTTCAGTTGTCTGTAGTCCACACACATACGCAAACTTCCATCCTTTTTCTTTACAAACAATACTGGAACTCCCCAGGGTGACACGCTTGGCCTGATTAGTTGCTTCTGCAATAACTCCTCTACTTGATTCTTCAATTCTGCCATTTCTGGTGGTGCCATTCTATATGGAGCGATAGAAATGGGACCAGCTCCTGGAGTTAATTCTATCCCAAATTCAATTTCCCTCTTCGGAGGTAGTCCTGGCATCTCTTTAGGAAATACTTCCGGAAAGTCCTTCACCACTGGAATTTCCTCAATTGCTTTCTCTTTCTCTTCTCCCGTGATTGAGAACAGACACATGAATCCTTCGGGTTCAAGGGGTTTATATAGGATTATTTTTCTATCGCAATCGATGATTACTTGGTTTTTCTCTAACCAATTCATGCCCAAGATCATATCCATTTGTGACAGAGGGAGACAAATTAGATCTACCTTAGTGACGCGATCGAATATCTCGACACTATAGTCTAAACAGACTTTAGAGGTTATTACCGGTGATCCCGTAGGGGTTTCTATTTTAAAAAAAATAGGTGAATCTGACACTACTAAATTCAACCTATTCACACATTCATAGGAAACAAAAGAATGTGTAGCTCTTGAGTCAAACAAAATCATTCAAGGGTGGTTATTAAGTAAATGATTACCTTGCACGAGATCAGGAGATTGGTTAGCTTATACTCCACTCAAGGTAAACACTCTGCCTTGAGTCATTGGTTTGCTAGCAGGTTCATTGGAATTATTCTTTCCAGGTTCTTTGCAAAAACGTGCAATATGACCCTGCTTTCCACAGTTGAAACAACTACTGGTTGCCTAGTATACTCTTCCATGATGATGACGTTTGCACTTTTCACAAAAAGGTGCATCACTGCGAGACTTTATCCTATCATCACTTGCAACTTTACCCTTGCCTCAGTTCTTGTTGAAGTATGGATTCTTTCCCTGATTGCCAAAGCTCTTCTTCCTTTGTGGTCCATAACCCTGCTGAATACTCTTGTCTTGAATAGCTACTATTTCAGCTTTCTTATCATCTTCATACCTTCGGCACATGTCTACTAATGCAGGAAAACTCTGTATCCTCTGATAACTGAAAACGGACTTCAATTCTGGTCTCAAGCCACCTTCAAACTTGATACATTTGCTCCGCTCATTAGGATTATTCAAGTAGTAGGGAGAATACTTCATCAGTGCCTCAAACATGGCAGCATATTCTCCTACACTCATATCCCCTTGCTTTAGTTGCATAAATTCTATCTCCTTTTTCCTTCTTAAATCTTCTGGAAAATATTTATTAAGGAATTTCTCCATAAAAACTCCCCAGGTGATTTCCCTTCCTTCATAATTCAATAGCTGTACCGTATGGTTCCACCAGTTCTCCGCTTCTCCATCTAGCATAAAAACTGCATATGCTACCTTTTGCACATCGGTACAATCCAGGGTTCGAAAAATCTTATCCATCTCATAAATCCACTTGTTGGCTTCCTCTGGCTTGTATCCCCCTTCAAACTTTTGAGGATTGCAACTCCAAAATTCCGAGAGAGTCTTAGCCTCTGAATTTACCATGTTACACGAATGTGGCTGATTTACTTGCTGCTGTTGGCGTTGCTGCATGTTCTCCAGAACAGCAGTAATCCTATCCAACATCTCATTGGTATGACTCTGGTTTCTAGTTTCCATAGCAGACCTGCACTATGGGCTCTAGATCACTAAAGGTCTCTTTTAGAACAAGACAAACTAACTTATCTTATCTTAACTATGTTCAATCAAGTTGAACAGCGTGCCTCACCACTTCCAGTTGGGCTAGGAGGAACAGGACAATTGCTCTGATACCATAAAAGTGCGACACCCTTCTTAATTATGGAAAATATTAAATATATTTCCTTTATTAAAAAAAATATTGCTTGTGGACATTAAAGGTGTAACAGCCCGATTTTCGTGACTTAAAAATAACCAACTTTTATCCATTTAGGTTGCAAAAATGAGGCCAATTTTTTTTTTGTTGTAAAACATTATTGAAGTGTTTGAAACAATTTTTGAGGAAGTTCTTGATGTTCTCAACACCCTTTTTCGAAAACCGAGTTGTTACTAAAACAAATCCTTACTCACTTGGGTTTCCAAAAACATTTTTCGGGAAAATAGTTTAGTTTCAATTTAAGTAGTTCTTTGCATTTCATCAAAAAGGCCATTGGACATTCTTCACAAAGTTGTATAAAAAGTAGGGCATGTTCCAAGATAAATTAAGTTACATCATTAGTTCATCACTTAGGTAATCCTTAACACAAGACACTGACAACAACCTAAACTAATAATCCTACTCTTAAATCTTTCTATTGAAAACAATTGGGTGAAGTTCCTCTTTCTTCTTGCGTCCTCTCTTCGCTCTCGAAGATGATGCCCTTCCATTTGTTGTCCCCTCATTGCTAATGGATTCCAGCTCCGCTCCATTAAGAAGGGAAGAATTCCTCCGGGCCTCGTACCAAAACTTCTCTGCGTAGTTCCTACATCCTCGTAAGGTGATTTGCCCCAAGTGCGGCTCCAGGTTAGCTCCACTAAGTAGGTGTTCCGGATCAGGAATCACGATCTGGGTGTAGCCGGTCCATACCCAACCATCATGGGTGCGCTTCCATCCTCTTCCATACTTACTCCAGGTAGTGACGTTCATCCGATACTCCATCTGCCCGTTGAGATACCAGCAACACCGATATGCCAACGAACAGGAGAGAGTAAGCGATCCGAACGACGCATCGTCGACGGTGTGGGATTACGATAGGCAAGGTAGTAGGACCATACAAACATACAATATAACATACAAGCACACAACAATCAAGAGTAATATTGTTATTATCTTGTATTATTATTATTATCATTGTCATCATCCTTGTTCTCATTTTTCATTCTCTTATCAACTTACTTTCTCAATCCCTTCTCTTCTCATACTCTTACTTTCTTCTTATTCAGTCTTATCAGTTCACACCCTTCTCTGGATTTGGGAAATTATAAAATATCATCGGAACATTCATTCCATTCTCGGCTATCACTCACGTCTACATATCCTCGGTCATCCACCCAACCTAATCGGAAGCAAACAGGAGTACATGACCTTTACCACGCGGGCACGACAGCTGTCTCAGAATCAATTGGCCCCAGGCCAAGAGGAATACAGCCTCAAATCATATCATATCAATTCAATTCATATAATCAACGCTCACTGTATCAAACTCACAGTGGCAATCTCAAATGCCCCGTTCCAGTCCCTCTCACTGTTCAAGATTTGCAATCTAGGGGGCGACAGTATATTTCTAGTGGGCCCGCAGAACTTACCACGACATTGGACCCAGTCCCTACCACGTTCGTATGCCAAATGTGGAGTTCGTTCTGCCTAGAAACATACTCTAGACTTCTTGACGTTTCACCGTCATTGTCCTCCCCTAATGCAATCTCCTCCTGAGTATCCGCAGATACCCATGGTTCCTTCCTCTCCACTACTTCGCACTCTCATATCTCACCGCGTATGTCTTTTAAAGTCTTTTATCTTTTAATTAACCTAAGGTCGGCCCATCCTTCGTGCATCCCTTCAATGAGTCCAGACCGCTACTTGGCACAATCTTTCTCTCATCAATTCTCTCATAGCACAGAGCGGGAATCACATCAACAACTCGTATCTCATTTTCTCAATCCCTCTCAACATTCTCAATCTCCTTTTAGAATCTTTTCTCAAAACAATCTTTTCGCAAAACCTTTTTCGAAAATATCATTTCGTAAACTTTTTTCATAAAATTTCTCTTCATAAACTTTCTCAAATCAAGTTTCATAAACCTCTCCAAATCTCTTTTCACAACTTTCATAAAATTTATTTCAAACTTTTCTAAAAATACTTTTTCATAATCTTTCTCAAAAATTTCTTTTCATAATCTTTTCAAAAAATATCTTTTTACAAATCCTTTTCGAAAATATTGTTTCAAAAATCTTCTTAAAAACCTCTTTTCATAAATCTTTTCAAAAATTTCTTTTCAAAAAAAAATCCTTTCAAAACCTTTCTAAAAAATTTCTTTACACAAACCTTTTTCAAAAATTTTCTTTTCACAACTCTTTTACAAAATTCTATTTTCACAAATCTTTTCGAAAATTCCATTTTCAAAACCTTTTCAAAATCTCTTTTCAAAAACCTTTTTCGAAAATCACATTTTTGGGCTGAGCGTTAATGGAGGAGAAAGCTCAACTCAGCACTAGTCTCTTTCCCAAAAACAAAATCAAAGGAGCCCAGCTCCGCTCAGATCCCATCTCATTTCCACATTCGCATTTCTTTCCCCAGCTCTGGCTCAACCTCATAACTATCATTTACTCTTTCCCCAATCTCAACTCTTCATCTCTTTCTATTCCATCTTATATCTTTCATCATTTTTCCTTTCTCTTTATATCTTTATTTCCATCAATTAACTTATTTTCTTTTTATTTTCAGGACATAGCAAACGTTCATCAGCACATTACTCATATTAATCAACAACATTCAATTTCAACATGCATAATTAAATAAATGAATATAAACATACTTTCCACACACACAATCAGCAGACAATAATAATGTGGTCTTTGTCACCTTCGTATAAGTGGCCACATAACACAAACAATTGCCACTATACTACTGACTCCGAACCACTTAGTTCCGATCTTTGAGATGATACGGAACGTCCTAATATATCACCTAACTACCACGGTGTCTTAGGAAATCTTCTCTCTCACCTGAGGTCCAGCGATTAAATGCGTACCGTCTCCTCTGATCCTTTTGCTGTCGGCTGCCCCAATCCCTCGTCTTTCCAAATTCCTCGTACTAAATAAAATACGCCCACGTCATTAACTTGTATTATGAAAATCTTTTCCATAACTTAGACACTTCTAATTCCTCGTCAGAAAACTTAAAACATAACCGTTTTCTTTCAAACAACTCGGATGTTTATAACACCTTAAGTACATTCAAAAATCATTTGAAAACATCATGTAAAGTCATTTAAACTATTTAGTTTGGGTGCTGGTCCGTTTTGGACAGCACCTTAATTACGCTTGAAAACACTGAAAAATTCACCGTTTTTAACCCGGGTTTTTCTTAAATCAATTATCTCTTGAAAACTTTACTTTAAATCACATGAAAACATTTTTAAATGCAAGAAGCAAGTCCAAACAATTTTGGAAAGCAAAGAATCATTTTACAAAAATCACTTTGATAAAACTCCGAAAACATCGTAAAAACACTCTTTGTTTTAAATGACTCTTTTGTTCAAAATTAACACTTTAAAACTCAAGTTTTTATCACAAAACAACTTTGGGCAGCCATAAATACAATTTAAAATCTCAAATAAATCAAATCAAATTAAGTTAAAATCAATTACATACTCAAGTATTTTTCAAGCATCAACTAGCACACAAAATAATAACAAACATCACTTTCACAATCAAGCACTCATTCACTTATTCAACACATAGCTATTTTTCAAAACCATTTCATGTTCATAAAACAAAAACACTTAGAAATTCACATAATCACAAGGATGTAAACCAAGCACAACAATTCAATTCTTTTCACAAATCACTATATGAATTTATTTTAATGCAATTAAATTTCCTAGACTTGTTTACACTATATGGCCTAATGACATCAAAGGAAACAATTCAAAGATCACAAATTTAAAACACATAAATCAACTTGATTTATTTCAAATACTTAAGTTCCATTTTCTTCCTCATAAAGCAAAATCATTTACTCTTTCTTTTCCTCTCAACCGAATACACATACTCACACATATATTCATTTAAATACAATGCTTTTTCATAAATCAATTAATTTATTTATTTTCCTTATCTTTAATTAAAAACCGAATAGGATTTAGATATTCACAACACAATTTCAAACAATTTAATTTAATCTTATTTCACAAAACATACTCATTTCTTTTATGTCACTTCATTGAAAAAGGATCCTAGTCTATTCTACATGCATAGGCCGACTCTTATTATGGCAAAAACAAGGTTTTTGGTTCACTCTTTCAACATGTAAAAACACAAGGTCCTTAAATCAAAAGAGAGTAACATGCATGTGTCCTTTTTTTATGGAGATAAAACATGATTTCCTAACCCTAGACTTAGACCGAATACACATCATCATAGATGAAGGTTTTATTTTCAAATCTTTCACATGCATGCACATAGAACATGAATCAAGACAAAATCACTTTTCAAAAACTTATTTCTTTTGGTTCTTTTACAAAACCGTGATGATCATTAAGAAAATAAAATCTTTATATTCAAAAACTACATGCATGTGCCTAGATCTTGTAGATCAAGTCATGAAATCAATCATAATGGCACAAATCAAAGATCAAAATTATTTTAAGCAAGGAAAGGTCAAAACCGTGGCACAAAATGAAGAGAGGTTAAATCCTTTGGTTCAAAAACAACATGCATGTGCTAAAATTAAGACTTGTCCATAGATCAACACAAGATCAAAACTTTTTAGTTTAAAAATTACATGCAAGGCTCAAAAATCAAACTTTTTCAAAGACAAGTTAAAGATCAAGTTAAAATCAACCACTTTAACAACTCAAATCAATGTTTCAAAACATAAGATCAACATGCAATGACTTGAATTAAATTAAAAAGCATAAAAATCAAATTTTTTAATCATGGCCGAAACATAGGGCTCATGATCTAGTGTTTTATAAGTTTATTTATTCTTAAAATTTCAAGATCTACATTTAAATAATACATGCAAGTACGCAAAGCACCAAGATCCTCATCAAATCATCAAGCAAGGAGGTTCACTTAAAGCTTTACAAAAATCTCAACAAACCTTTAGATCTTAAGTATTTTGTTTGAAAAACTTTAAGATCTTTCATGAAGAACCTTAAACAAGTTATAGAGTCCATTGATTAGAAGTTTACAAGTTCCTTTTATCTTTAAAAATCCATGGTCAAGCACAAACGCCCATGTACTTATCATTTAAGCTTGAAAAATCGACATGCAAAGAAAAAAGAAGAAAAATTACAAGATCAAAAGAAAAATTCTAACTATTACGATTTTCCTTCATGCTTATTCGAGATACCCACCAAGAAAAGTTGATCTCCTAGCTTTTGGGTCTTGGATCTTCAAGAAAGAGCTTAGGTTTTTGGCTTGGTTTCCTCCTTCTTCCTCCTTCTTACCCATGGCCTCTCCCTCTTTTCTCTATGTGTTGAGAGCTTGGTATTTGCTCTCAACAAATATGTTTGAAAAGTGAAGGGAATGAAAGAAATGAATGGGAAAATGGGTGAAAGGAACTAAGGGTGAAGGCTTATATAGACAACTCATGACTCCCTCTTTTACCCTTGTATAAATTCGGCCAAGGTGTGTTCAAAGGAGGGAAATTTTGGCAATCCAATAATTTTCATGGGTGGTGTTTATCATATTCAAGGAGACAAAATAGAATAGGTTAAAGTTTTAGGGGTCACTTTAGGTCTAATGACTAGTTGGCTTCTAGTTAGGATTTCCACTAACTTAGTTACTTCATGGTTCTAGCTAAGTCCTATTTGGTTTCTTGCTCAACAATTAAAAATTCTAGGTTTACCCCATATGCATGCACATACACACGTATTTCACGTAGACACATACATACATACATTCATGCATTATCATCTTCTTTTTCTAATTTAATTCCATATAACCTCAAACATATATATATATATAGTAATACCACACATACATACACGTTCATATATAGAAAATAATCCTTTTCATCATAAAATGATTCATGTATAAAAATCATAATTTCTTTAAAGCATAAAAATACGAAATACCTAATTGTTTCTCAAAATTCAACTTTAAGACTCACAACCTTATCTCATGAAAAATCATTTCTGTAACACCCCAAAATTTTAATCCCTGATCAATGAAATGTTAATTATAAAATTAATTATAATTAATGATTTCTATTTTAATCCTTGATTAAAATTCTGTGTTATGTATTTGGGAGATGTGTTTGAATTTATTTAATAAATATAATTATGCATGAAATAAATATTTTGCGTATTAGTCCCTGGGTTGGGACCTAGAAGTAAATATAGGAAAGATTTTGGAGGGAAAGTAAATAAAATAATTATTTTTCAAAAACTGAGCAAAATACTCGAGTATTTTCTGGAATACTCGAGTATTTTGGACAGAGTTGCACGAGTTAGTGCGTTTGGTGAGTCACCACCAACGATTTCGTGTCGTTGACACGAAATCACCACCACTCCACGTCTATGGAGGTCGTGTCGACCTGCATGAGCCTTCTCCCCTCCTATTTAAGCCTATCAACACCGAATTCGTGAAGAATTTTGGCAAAGCTTGGGTTGTTGAGCAAGTTAGGGTTCTTGATTTACTCCCTTCGATTCTCCTTCTCTGAGTCAAATTGAGTAACAAATCATACACGAATACAAAGCTCACATCACGAGCTTTGTATAAACACCAAAATTGTGAGGTTTGAGTGAGTGTGGTGGAAGAATCACGGCTTGGAAGTGGAGTTGTTCTTTGTCAAGTTTTTGTTTGGAGCCTACTTTGATTCTGATTTTTGGTAAGCTCACGAGTCTCTGAGTCCCAAATTCGATTTCTCTAGTTAGTATGTGTTGCATAGAGTCCAGAAAATCTAATTTCCCCAATTGTTATCTCTGTTTTCCATGTAAACCAATTCAATTTTGGTGATGCACTCAATTTGTCCTGCATGTGATGCTCAAAGTGGTTTCTGGGGTTGGAGAGCTTTCTCTTGGGAATTCTCTGTTGCTATACGTCTGAGAGGTAAGGGGAAGTTGTTTCATGCACTAGATAGAGTATGAATTTTATTATTTTCATTAGAGATCCACCAAGAGGCTCTAAGGGCTTAGTTTGAATAGGAACTCTGGTTTGGAGACCAAGTTATGCTCTATGGTTGTTTGGAGCAAGTTTCTCATGATGCATGCAAGCTGTGATGAACACTAATTCATGAATTTGTTGATTATTTTGCAATTTGAGGTGTTAAGTTGTGAAATTATATGTTTTATGCATTAATGATTGATTCTCTGTCAAATCTGTAATTTGATATGAATTGAGTGTTGTGACATGTTCATTATGTGGTATATGAACTCTGTTGATCATTGGATTGGACTAAAAATGGTTAGAATTGAAAATGGTATATTAAAACCAAGATTTCAGTCTGTTCTGCAATAAAACACTCGAGTATTAGGTTGGTTACTCGAGTAAAATTTTGGTAAAACAATGTATGTTGAGCAATAACACTCGAGTACCATGCCCAGAACTCGAGTAATCGAGTGTTGCATGGGATATGTTAAGGTAAACCACTCGAGTAATGCAGGGGTCACTCGAGTATTCTGGAAATGCTGAAGTACACTCGAGTAACTCATGAATCACTCGAGTATTTTTATAAATCCGAAACCCAAATCCCCAGAAAGGCATGAACACTCGAGTAGTTTGAAGAACACTCGAGTAATCTGGAAATAGTTGAAGAACACTCGAGTCTTCTGAAGAACACTCGAGTAATTTACCCAAAATCTTAAAATACCATTTTTAATTCTGAATAATTTAATTAATAATTAAACAACAATAATCCAAGGGATCTAGACTTAAAAGAAATTGATTAATATGAGTGTACCGTTTGGATGACGGGATGTGCTCGGGTGGCACGTTATATATTAACCAATTTCCTTTAAGCTTAAAAATGATGCATTCATTTGGAGTTTGGATGGTAGGTCGTTTATCATGTCTTGGTAACATGAGGAGGGCCTCTGGGAGTGCCAATACGCTTGCTTGATGACACGTTGAAGACGTGGTCGGCTTAGTGGATGCCGATATGGTTATACCGTTTGGATGACGATCCGTTTGGATGACGGGAGGTGCTCGGGTGGCACGGATTCCAAGCTTGTCGTGTACTTCTTGGTGAATGTACGAAATGTTGTATACCTAGGAATACAACGCACTGGTGAGTGCTGGGTTGTCAGGGATGGACGTCAGAGAGTGATATAGATTGACGGAGATAGGTTTGAGAGTTAAATTCATGCATCATGCCATTCATTTAAATTAACTGTGATAAATTAAACAAGTGTGAGCATTCTACTTGCATTCAATAACTGCTAAGTGCTAAATGTGATTGTTGTTCATTGCTGCATATTTACACATTGTACATTTCTGCTCTATTGATTATGTGTATAAAATTGCTTACCCCTATGCTCTTGTAGGTGATGTCTCGCTACATTGCTTGCATCGAGATCCGGCCACTTCCTCGTGGCACATGGATCTATGAGGACCATCGCGCGGTGCCGAGGGAGAGGTAGAGATTACCTTCTACCACCCAAACCCGTTGATTCGATTTCGTCCTCGTAGATTTAGGGTTCCCATCATATACACTATGCATGTACCCCCGTTTTACACATATCATGGACCACCTCCCACACGGCCAGCTCGCTCTTATCATAGTTTTCGTTTCAGACCTACCCGCTCACACCCTTTTTCCTCGAGAGTCGTCCGCGAGGATACTGCCCCTTCTGATCCGAGGAGTCCAGACAGGGCCACACCATCTCCTGACCCCGTACCCAGTGGTAGGGTACACTCTCCATCGGATGAGATCGAGGAGGATCCCGTGGAGGATGAGAGCGGAGGCGAGCCTGTCGTTCATTCCACCGGGAGTCAGTGGAGGGATGATGATCCCTAGGTATGTGTATAGGGTGTATGATGAGGATCAGGGGATCCAATGTGAAGATGCCATGGAGGAGATTCTGCTACTGCTGTTGATGGGGATGTTTCTTTTGCTACTTGGAGATTTCTGCTACTATCACTGCTACTACTGATGCTGCAGATCTATGTGACCACCTCTAGAGTCTATATTTTTGAGATGTACATATTGTAGATATACTATGAGTACTCTAGGGCTATGGTTTTATTTTGAGCATAGATCTGTTATGGACTTGTGTTATGGATCTTGGAGACATGACTTATGCTTGGACTATGTATCACCTGACTTTTTATTTATATATGTATATAAAGTCTATGTTATATTTCTATTAGTTGCATAGTCCTATAATTTCCGCTTACTCTGATTTAATCTTTTTAAAGAGCTCGACTCCGAAAAGGATAGCTCCATTTACATTCTATCATATAAAGACGATTTCAAATACGAATGCTATTCCGTTTATGAAAAGGTTTTAGGGATTGCCGAACTCAATACAACTGATTTAAAATGATTTAGAATTTCTTCTCCAAGAATTCCAAGTTTTGGTTTGTGCACCCGCTTAAAGAAAATAAATTTTATTTCCACATTTTCTTATATAATTACAAGTCCATATATTATCTGATAAGATAGTTTAATTACTATATTAAACTTAAGTTAATAAGAAGGGTGTCACACTGAGTGGTATCAGAGCAAAAGTCAGATCCTGTAGTAGTGGAAGTAGCTCCAGAAAGGTCGCCATCAACATCAAGCAGGTATCCGCAGGGCATATTTATTGTTATGAATGTTTGTACCTTGTCTCTTTTGAGCACAAGACACAATTGAATGTTGATTTAAAGTTATAAGCTATAGTCTTAGTATAGGTGGTGTGAAGAATGTTTCTTTAGTTCAACATATGTGACCATGAGAATATAGCGCAGGTCTATTATGGCAACTAGAAACCAAAATCACACCAATGCAATGTTAGAAAGGATAACCGCGGTGTTGGAGACCATGCAGCAACAATCTCAGCAACCATCTCAGTCGGTTAACCCACCTCATCAATGCAATGTGGGTAACACCGAGGCAAAGAGTCCGGCTGATTTTAGGAGTTGTAGTCCGCCTAAGTTTGAAGGAGAATTTAGACCTGAGGAGGCCAACAAGTGGATTCATACCATGGATAAGATTCTGAGAACCCTGGATTGCACAGAAGCTCAGAAGGTGGCATATGCTGTCTACATGCTAGAAGACGAAGCTGAGAATTGGTGGAATCACACGGTTCAGCTTCTGCATTATGAAGGAAGGGATGTGAATTGGGGTGTATTTATGGAGAAGTTTCTCAATAAATACTTCCCTGAAGATCTAAGGAGGAAGAAAGAGGTGGAATTCTTACAGCTGAAACAAGGGAATATGAGTGTGGGTGAGTACGCGGCCAAGTTCGAGGAATTGATGAAGTACTCTCCCTACTATCAGAACAACCCCGACGAAAGGAGTAAGTGTATCAAGTTTGAGGGAGGTTTGAGACCCAAGTTAAAGTCGATCTTTAGCTATCAACGGATTCAAAGCTTTCCTGCACTCGTGGATATGTGTAGGATGTATGAAGATGACAAGAAAGCTGAAGAGTTGCAAGTCTCAGAAAGAAAGGACAACCAGAATTATGGACCTCAGAAGCGGAAAGGTTTCAACAACCGAGGCAAGGGTCCGTACGATCGCCGAGGGAAAGGCAAGGGGAAGGTTGGTGGTTCGGATGGAAGAAATTTTCGGAGCGAGGCTCCATTTTGTGACAAGTGCAAGAGCCATCATTATGGCCGTGTTTGTTGGGGAACAAGTGGCTGTTTCAACTGTGGGAAACCGGGACACTTTGCGAGAGACTGTAAGGAATCAGTCAAAGCTAATTCAAGAGGGACTGCGGATAGGCCTATGGCTCAAGGAAGGGTTTTCACTCTTAGTGGTGTGGAAGCAAGCCGATCTTCTGATCTGGTGCAAGGTAAATACTTGCTAAATGGTCAGCTCTGTAATGTCTTGTTTGATTCTGGTGCAACACATTCATTTGTTTCATATGAATGTGTAGATCGTTTGGGTTTATCTATGTTTGAATTGCCATATACTCTGAAAGTAGAAACCCCTACTAATGCTCCTGTAGTTGTTTCTAGAGCATGTCTTAACTGTTGTATAGAAGTGTTAGGACAAACCTCTATGGTAGATTTAATCTGTTTACCCTTAGCACAATTGGATGTGATCTTGGGGATGGACTGGTTAAGTCAAAACCAAGTGATCATCGATTGTGATAAGAAGATAGTGACCTATAGAAACCCAAAACCCTCCGGCTACATGTGTCTGTTCAACACTGAATTAGAGGAGAATGGTCCAAGGTTGGAAGAGATTCCTGTTGTTAGAGACTTCCCGAAGGTATTCGCCGATGAGATCCCTGGTTTGCCACCAAGAAGAGAGATTGAATTTGGCATCGACCTAGTACCGGGAGCCGGTCCCATTTCTATCGCTCCTTATAGAATGGAACCACCGGAAATGGCTGAAATGAAGAAGCAGATCGAGGAGCTATTGCAGAAGCAGATGATCCGATCAAGTGTGTCACCTTGGGGTGCTCCGGTTCTGTTCGTCAAGAAGAAAGATGGTAGTATGAGGATGTGCATCGACTACCGGCAGCTGAATAAGGTCACAATCAAGAACAAGTATCCATTGCCAAGGATCGATGACCTTATGGATCAAGTTCGTGGGGCTTCGGTATTTTCCAAGATTGATTTGAGGTCGGGATATCATCAGATCAGAATTAGAGAAGAGGATGTAACACCCCAAAATTTTAATCCCCGATTAATGAAATGTTAATTATAAATTAATTATAATTAATTATTTCCATATTAATCCTTGATTAAAATATGTGTTTATATAGTTGGTATATGTGTGTGAATTGATTTAATAAATATAATAAATACCTAAGATGAGTATTTTGCATATTAGTCCCTAGGTTGGGACCTAGAGGTAATTATAGGAAAGATTTTGGAGGGAAAGTAAATAAAATAATTATTTTTCAAAAATTGGAAAAAATACTCGAGTATTTTCTGAAAAACTCGAGTATTCTGGGTCAAACTGCATGAGTGAGTGCGTTTGGTGAGTCACCGCCAACGATTCCGTGTCGTTGACACGAAATCATCATCTTGCCACCACCCTAGTAGTCGTGTCGACCTGCATGAGTGTTTCCCCACTCTATTTAAGCTTATCAACCACGAATTCGTGGGAATTTTGCTCAATCTTACTTGTGTTGACATAGTTAGGGTTTCGAATTCGTCTCGTTCGATTCTCTTTTGATTCTAAGTGTTAGGCTTTGAGTGATACACCAATACAAAGCTCACATCACGAGCTTTGTATAGACACCAAAGTTGTGAGGTTTGAGTGTGTGGATTGAGAGAATCGAAGGCTTGAAGTGAAGCTGTCCTTGCTTGAGTTGGTGTCTGGAGCTTACTTTGATCATCGATTTCGGTAAGCTCGTGAATCCCTGAGTCTCAAACTTAATTCCTTTAGTTAGTTGATGTTGTATAGAGTCTAGAAATCTAATTTTTCCCAATTCTTATCTCTGTTTGGTGGGTAAACCAATTCGGTTTTGGTGATGCACTCAAAACTGCTCTGCATGTGAAGTTCAAGTTGATTTCTGGTGTTGGAGCTCTTTTCTTGGATTTCTTTCTGTTGATTCACATCTGAGAGGTAAGGGGAAATAATTATATTCACTAGATAGAGATTAAATTCCATTATTTGTGTTAGAGAGCCACCAAGAGGCTCTAAGGGCTTAGATTGAATAGGAACTTTGGTTTGGAGACCAAGCTTTGCTCTAAAACTGTGTTGAGCAAGTTTTATACCATGCATGCAAGCTTAAATGACCATTGTTTTATGAGTGTTATGCTTATTTTGCAATTTGAGGTGTTGAGTTGCTAAATTGTGTAAATTATGCATAAATGGTTGATTCTCTGTCAAATTGGTTATTTGATATGAAATGAGTATTGCAACATGTTCAATATATGGTATGTGAACTACTGTGATCACTGGTTTGGATTAAAAGTGTTTAGAAATTAAAATGGTATGTAAAAACCAAGTTTCACTCTATTCTGTCTGCATATACTCGAGTATTTGGCTTAACACTCGAGTATTTCGTGGTGCACCAGAGTGAAAATTGGCGCACCAACTTGGGAATCAGATTGGACACTCGAGTAATGTATGAACTACTCGAGTATTCTGGATAATGGAATACTCGAGTATCTCATGAATTACTCGAGTATATTTATGAAAACCTGAAACCCTAGATCTCTGAAAAGACATGAACGACTCGAGTATAATTATGAACAACTCGAGTAGAATCTGGAAAATGATTAACTACTCGAGTATTTTGGAAAACACTCGAGTATTTTTAGTCAGGCACTTAAAATACCATTTTCAATTCTAAGTCATTTGTAACTCTTAAAGGACAATAAACCAAGTGATCCTGGACTTAAAAGAAACTGATTGATGTTATGATATTTTCATTTGAATAATGATGATACGTTGCTCGGGAGGCACGTAGTGTATTAATAAAAGGACGAAACATCAATCAATTCCTTTTAAGTAAAGTTAATACATTCATACTGGAGTTTGGATGGTAGGACGTATATCATGTTTTTGGTAAACATGTGGAGGGCCTCTGGGAGTGCCAATACGCTTGCTTGATGACACGTCGTTGACGTGGTCGGCTGAGTGGATGCCGATATGGTTATACCGTTTGGATGACGGGATATGCTCGGGTGGCATGGATACCAAGCTTGTCGTGTACATTCTAGGTGAATGTACGAATTGTTGTATACCTAGGAATACAACGCACTGTTGAGTGCTGGGTTGTCAGGGATGGACGTCAGAGAGTGACATAGTATGATGGAGATAGGCTTGAGAGCTAAAGTCATGCATCATGCCACTCATTTAAATTAATTGTGATAAATGAAATAAGTGTGAGCATCCTATGTGCATTCATTAACTGCTAAGTGTTATATGTGATTGTTATTAATTGATGCATTATTATCTTTCATATGTTGCATGATTTATTCTCTATTGATTATGTGAGTAGAATTGCTTACCCCTATGCCCTTGTAGGTGATGTCTCGTTACATTGCTTGCATCGAGATCCGGCCACTTCCTAGTGGCGTATGGATCTATGAGGACCATCGCGCGGTGTATGAAGGGGAGGTAGAGTTCACATTCTACCACCCTAACCCGCTGATGCGATTCCGTCCTCGTAGGTTTAGGATTCCCATCATATACACTATGCATGTACCCCCGTTTTATACTTATCATGGACCACCTCCAATGCGACCAGCTCGCTCTTACCATAGTTTTCATTTTCGACCTACCCGCTCTCACCCTTTTACTTCGAGAGTTGTCCGCGAGGAGACTCCCCCTTCTTATCCGAGGAGCCCCGTCAGGGTTTCACCCTCACCTGACCCGGTACCCAGTGGTAGGGTACACTCTCCTTCGGATGAGATCGAGGAGGATCCGGTGGAGGACGAGAGTGGGAGCGAGCCTGTCGTGCATTCTACTGGGAGTGACTGGAGGGACGATGATCCCTAGGTACATGTATATGGTGTATGATGTGGAACCGAGGATCCGGTGTGTGGAGGAGATGTGCTGCTGCTGCTGTGATGATGATGCTACTACCTTATTACCTATGTTTTTGGGAGACTACTGCTGCTACTACTACTGCATCTGATGCTGATGGATCTACGTGACTATCCCTGGGGTTGTATTTTGATGATGTATATATTGTACATATGTTTTACTCTAGGGTTATAGTATCATAGTGATGTAGATCTGTTTATATGGACTTGCTATATTTTGGAACTTGGTGACTTATCTCATGGACTATGTATGTATGACTCTTTCGTATATATATGAAAATCTATGTTTATATTATATCAGTTGCATAGTCCAGTAATTTCCGCTTACTCTGATTTAACTTATAAATGAGCTCGGCTATAAGTATTAATTGACGGTATCAGTTTTATTGAACAAAGTATGGGTAGCTTCAATTGATTGTGAAATGTAAAGCAATTTCTAAAGAACGAATGTTATCCTGCTTGAGAAAAGGTTTTAGAAATCGCCGAACTCGATACAAGTGTTTTAAAGGATTTTAGAATTTATTCTCCAAGAGTTCCATTAGATGAATTGTGCACCCGCTTTAAAGAAAACTTTATTTACCATATTTTCTTAGATCACAAGTCCATATATTATCCAATATAAAGCATAAATACTATATTATATTTGGGTAATCCGGAAGGGTGTCACACTTAGTGGTATCAGAGCAAAAGTCAGATCCTGTAGTAGTAGAAGTGGTTCCAGAAAGGTAGCCATCAACATCAAGCAGGTATCTCCAAAGTATTTAGTACTTTGAATGTTATTAAATTACTCATTGAGTTTTGTATTACCCCTGATTTGTTTGCATCTTGTCTCTTTTGAGTACAAGACGCAATTGATTGTAGATCTAATAAGCTTAGGATAGAGCCTTAGTATAGGTGGTGTAATGGAAGTTTCTTTAAGTTCAACATATGTGACCGTAAGCCCATAGCGCAGGTCTAATATGGCAACTAGAAACCAAAAATCACACCAACGCGATGTTGGAGCGAATCACCACGGTATTGGAAGCCATGCAAAGGCAGTCTCAGCAACCATCTCAACCGGCTAATCCGCCTCATCAGTGTAATATGGGAAACACTGAGGCGAAGACTCTGGCTGATTTTAGGAGCTGCAATCCGCCAAAGTTTGAAGGAGGATTTAAACCGGAGGAAGCCAACAAATGGATTCATACTATGGACAAGATTTTGAGGACGTTGGAATGTTCGGATGCTCAGAAGGTGGCATATGCAACCTATATGCTGGAGGATGAGGCTGAGAATTGGTGGAATCACACCATGCAGCTTTTACAATATGAAGGAAGGGAGATAAGTTGGGGAGTATTTATGGAGAAGTTTCTCCAGAAGTATTTTCCTGAGGATCTGAGAAGGAAGAAGGAGGTGGAGTTTCTGCAGTTGAAGCAAGGGAACATGAGTGTGGGAGAGTACGCGGCAAGGTTTGAAGAGCTGATGAAGTACTCTCCATACTACCAGAACAATCCAGACGAGAGGAGCAAGTGCATCAAGTTTGAAGGTGGATTGAGGCCAAAGTTGAAGTCAATTTTCAGCTATCAGCGGATTCAAAGTTTTCCTGCACTCGTGGATATGTGTAGGATGTATGAAGATGATACAAAGGCTGAGGAGGTGCAAGTCTTGGACAAGAAGGACAATCAGAGCTATGGACCTCAGAGGCGTAAAGGTTCCAACAACCGAGGCAAAGGTCCATATAATCGCCGAGGGAAAGGTAAAGGAAAAGCTGGTGGTTCTGATGGAAGGAATTATCGGAGTGAAGCTCCATTCTGTGACAAGTGCAAGCGCAATCACTATGGCCGTGTGTGTTGGGGGACAAGTGGTTGCTTTAATTGTGGAAAGCCGGGGCATTTTGCAAGAGATTGCAAAGAACCGGCCAAAGTCAACTCCAGAGAAACTGCAGATAGACCGGTGACTCAAGGAAGGGTCTTCACCCTTAGCGGTGTGGAAGCGAATCGATCTTCTGATCTGGTGCAAGGTAAATACTTGCTTAATGGTCAGTTTTGCCATGTTTTGTTTGCCTCTGGTGCAACGCATTCATTTGTTTCATATGAATGTGTAAACCGTTTAGGCTTGCTCATGTCTGAAATACCTTATGTTCTTAAAGTAGAAACTCCTACCAATGCTCCTGTAATTGTTTCTAGAGCATGTCTTAACTGTTGTATAGAAGTGTTAGGACGGACCTCTGAAGTAGATTTGATCTGCTTACCCTTAGCACAATTAGATGTGATCTTGGGGATGGACTGGTTAAGTCAGAACCAAGTGATCATTGACTGTGATAGAAAACTGGTAACCTATAGAAACCCAAAACCATCTGGTTACGTGTGTCTGTTCAATGCCGAGATGGAGGAAGTTGGTCCGAAGATGGAAGAGATTCCTGTTGTCCGAGAGTTTCCGGAAGTGTTTACTGACGAGATTCCTGGTCTGCCACCAAGAAGAGAGATAGAATTTGGCATCGATCTAGTTCCGGGAGCTGGTCCTATTTCTATCGCTCCCTATAGAATGGCACCACCGGAAATGGCAGAGATGAAGAAGCAGATTGAAGAGTTGCTGCAGAAACAGATGATCTGACCAAGCGTCTCACCTTGGGGAGCTCCTGTCTTATTCGTCAAGAAGAAAGATGGTAGCATGAGGATGTGCATAGACTATCGGCAGCTGAATAAGGTCACCATCAAGAACAAGTATCCGTTGCCGCGGATAGATGACCTTATGGACCAAGTGCGTGGGGCTTCGGTATTTTCTAAGATTGATTTGAGGTCGGGGTACCATCAGATCAGGATTAGAGAGGAGGATATCTCTAAGACTGCATTTCGATCTCGATACGGACATTATGAGTATGTCGTAATGCTGTTTGGATTGACTAATGCACCAGCTATCTTCATGGACTACATGAATCGAATCTTTAGACCTTATTTAGATTCATTCGTGGTTGTGTTCATTGACGATATTCTGATATACTCTAAGAGCCCCGAAGAGCATGCTGAACATTTGAGGGCAGTGTTGAGCATCCTGAAGGAGAAGCAATTGTACGCCAAACTTACAAAATGTGAGTTCTGGCTGAAGGAGGTTAAGTTCTTGGGGCATGTGATTTCAGACAAAGGAATAGCCGTTGATCCGACGAAGGTAAGTTCGGTTTTGCAATGGGAGCAACCAAAGTCGGTCACGGAAGTCAGAAGTTTTCTTGGTTTGGCTGGGTATTATAGAAGGTTCATCGAAGGTTTCTCGAAGATTGCACTGCCTCTGACGAAGTTGAGTAGGAAAGATCAACCATTTCTGTGGGATGAGAAATGTGAAAGTAGTTTTCAAGAGCTGAAGGAAAGGTTGACATCGTCTCCTGTATTGGTGTTGCCCGATACACAGAAGAATTTTGATGTGTACTGTGACGCGTCGAAACAAGGTCTTGGGTGTGTTTTGATGCAGGAGGGGCAAGTTGTCGCCTACGCCTCGAGACAGCTAAAAGTTCATGAGATGAACTATCCAACTCACGATCTGGAGTTGGCAGCTGTGGTGTTTGCCTTAAAGATTTGGAGGCACTATCTCTATGGCACTACGTTCCGGGTGTTTAGTGACCATAAGAGTTTAAAATACCTCTTTGATCAAAAGGAGTTGAATATGAGGCAACGCCGATGGATGGAGTTTTTGAAGGATTATGAGTTTGAGCTCCATTATCATCCTGGGAAGGCAAACGTTGTGGCGGATGCATTGAGTAGAAAGGCAATGCACATCAGTGCAATGATGGTCAGAGAAGCCGCACTGATAGAGGAGTTCCGGGATTTGAGTCTGACGATGCAAGTGGAGCCGACAAGTATCAAGATGGGGATGCTGCAGATTGCTAACGAGTTTCTGCAAAAGATACGGGAATTGCAACACAAGGATGAGAGACTCATGGAAAAGAGGAAGTTGATGCAAGAAGGTAAGGAGTTGGAAATTCAAGAAGGGAAGGATGGAATCCTTCGCTTTGAAACGAGAATTTGTGTGCCTGATGATTTGGAAGTAAGAAGGATGATTTTGGATGAAGCGCATAAGAGTAAGATGAGTATGCATCCGGGAGCTACTAAAATGTACCAGGACTTAAAGAAGCTATTTTGGTGGCCTGGTTTGAAGAGAGAGGTAGCTGAATATGTGGCATGTTGTTTGGTATGTCAAAAGGCCAAGGTGGAACATCAAAGGCCAGGAGGAGAGTTACTCGCTTTAGAAGTTCCCGTATGGAAGTGGGACAGCATCTCGATGGATTTTGTGTCAGGATTGCCAAAGACATCTACTGGTCATGATGCAATTTGGGTGATCGTGGACCGTTTGACCAAGTCAGTGCATTTCATTCCCATGAATATGCGCTACTCATTGGAAAAGCTCACTCAGTTGTACATCAAGGAAGTTGTTCGTCTGCACGGAGTACCATCAAGCATTGTGTCTGATCGCGATCCGAGGTTTAGGAGAAGGAAACCTTTAGAGTTTGCTGAAGGAGACCACGTGTTCATTAGAATAGTACCAACATAAGGTGTTAGTAGAGCCTTGAAAACCCAGAAATTATCACCTAAGTTCATTGGTCCCTACCAAATTCTCAAAAGAATCGGCCCAGTAGCTTATCACTTAGCCCTGCCTCCATCATTAGCTAACCTCCACAATGTGATCCATGTGTCTCAGTTGAAGAAATATGTCCATGACCCCACCATTGTCCTTAGAATCCAACCGGAAAACTTAGAAGTTCATAAGAACCTAACCTTCAAAGCTGTGCCAGTTCGTATTGAAGATCGAAGAATCAAGCAGCTTAGAGGAAAAGACATCCATCTGGTCAAAGTTGTCTGGGTCTGTGGAGATGTGATAGAAGCATCATGGGAGTTAGAGGATAAGATGCGTCAGGATTATCCTGACTTGTTTGTATGAGTTGAATTTCGGGGACGAAATTCCTTGTAAGTGGGGGAGTAGTGTAACACCCCAAAATTTTAATCCCCGATTAATGAAATGTTAATTATAAATTAATTATAATTAATTATTTCCATATTAATCCTTGATTAAAATATGTGTTTATATAGTTGGTATATGTGTGTGAATTGATTTAATAAATATAATAAATACCTAAGATGAGTATTTTCCATATTAGTCCCTGGGTTGGGACCTAGAGGTAATTATAGGAAAGATTTTGGAAGGAAAGTAAATAAAATAATTATTTTTCAAAAATTGGGAAAAATACTCGAGTATTTTCTGAAAAACTCGAGTATTCTGGGTCAAACTGCACGAGTGAGTGCGTTTGGTGAGTCACCGCCAACGATTCCAAGTCGTTGACACGAAATCATCATCTTGCCACCATCCTAGTAGTCGTGTCGACCTGCATGAGTGTTTCCCCACTCTATTTAAGCTTATCAACCACGAATTCGTGGGAATTTTTCTCAATCTTACTTGTGTTGACATAGTTAGGGTTTCGAATTCGTCTCGTTCGACTCTCTTTTGATTCTAAGTGTTAGGCTTTGAGTGATACACCAATACAAAGCTCACATCACGAGGTTTGTGGATGACGGGATATGCTCGGGTGGCATGGATACCAAGCTTGTCGTGTACATTCTAGGTGAATGTACGAATTGTTGTATACCTAGGAATACAACGCACTGTTGAGTGCTGGGTTGTCAGGGATGGACGTCAGAGAGTGACATAGTATGATGGAGATAGGCTTGAGAGCTAAAGTCATGCATCATGCCACTCATTTAAATTAATTGTGATAAATGAAATAAGTGTGAGCATCCTATGTGCATTCATTAACTGCTAAGTGTTATATGTGATTGTTATTAATTGATGCATTATTATCTTTCATATGTTGCATGATTTATTCTCTATTGATTATGTGAGTAGAATTGCTTACCCCTATGCCCTTGTAGGTGATGTCTCGTTACATTGCTTGCATCGAGATCCGGCCACTTCCTAGTGGCGTATGGATCTATGAGGACCATCGCGCGGTGTATGAAGGGGAGGTAGAGTTCACATTCTACCACCCTAACCCGCTGATGCGATTCCATCCTCGTAGGTTTAGGATTCCCATCATATATACACTATGCATGTACCCCCGTTTTATACTTATCATGGGCCACCTCCCATGCGACCAGCTCGCTCTTACCATAGTTTTCATTTTCGACCTACTCGCTCTCACCCTTTTACTTCGAGAGTTGTCAGCGAGGAGACTCCCCCTTCTTATCGGAGGAGCCCCGTCAGGGTTTCACCATCACCTGACCCGGTACCCAGTGGTAGGGTACACTCTCCTTCGGATGAGATCGAGGAGGATCCGGTGGAGGACGAGAGTGAGAGCGAGCTTGTCGTGCATTCTACTGGGAGTGACTGGAGGGACGATGATCCCTAGGTACATGTATATGGTGTATGATGTGGAACCGAGGATCCGGTGTGTGGAGGAAATGTGCTGCTGCTGCTGTGATGATGATGCTACTACCTTATTACCTATATTTTTGGGAGACTACTGCTGCTACTACTACTGCATCTGATGCTGATGGATCTACGTGACTATCCCTGGGGTTGTATTTTGATGATGTATATATTGTACATATGTTTTACTCTAGGGTTATAGTATCATAGTGATGTAGATCTGTTTATATGGACTTGCTATATTTTGGAACTTGGTGACTTATCTCATGGACTATGTATGTTTGACTCTTTCGTATATATGAAAATCTATGTTTATATTATATCAGTTGCATAGTCCAGTAATTTCCGCTTACTCTGATTTAACTTATAAATGAGCTCGGCTATAAGTATTAATTGACGGTATCAATTTTATTGAACAAAGTATGGGTAGCTTCAATTGATTGTGAAATGTAAAGAAATTTCTAAAGAACGAATGTTATCCTGCTTGAGAAAAGGTTTTAGAAATCGCCGAACTCGATACAAGTGTTTTAAAGGATTTTAGAATTTATTCTCCAAGAGTTCCATTAGATGAATTGTGCACCCGCTTTAAAGAAAATTTTATTTACCATATTTTCTTAGCTCACAAGTCCATATATTATCCAATATAAAGCATAAATACTATATTATATTTGGGTAATCCGGAAGGGTGTCACAGAGGACATCTCTAAGACTGCATTTCGATCCCGATACGGGCATTATGAGTACGTTGTGATGCCGTTCGGATTGACCAATGCACCAGCTATTTTCATGGACTACATGAATCAAATCTTTAGACCTTATTTAGATTCATTCGTGGTTGTATTCATTGACGATATCCTCATCTACTCTAAGAGCCCGGAGGAGCATGCTGAACACTTGAGCATAGTGTTGAGTATTCTGAAGGAGAAGCAGTTGTACGCCAAACTTACAAAGTGTGAGTTCTGGCTGGAGGAGGTTAAGTTCTTGGGGCATGTGATTTCAAGCAAGGGAATAGCGGTTGACCCGGATAAAGTAAGTTCAGTGTTGGAATGGGAACAGCCGAAGTCGGTCACAGAGGTGAGAAGCTTTCTTGGTTTGGCTGGTTATTATAGAAGATTTATAGAAGGTTTCTCGAAGATTGCACTACCTTTGACAAAGTTGACTCGGAAGGATCAACCTTTCATCTGGGATGAGAAGTGTGAAAGGAGTTTTCAAGAGTTGAAGGAAAGGTTGACGTCATCTCCTGTGTTGGTTTTGCCTAACCCACAACAGAGTTTTCAGGTGTATTGTGACCCATCGAAACAAGGTCTTGGGAGTGTTTTGATGTAGGAGGGAAAAGTAGTTGCTTACGCCTCGAGACAGCTAAAAGTTCATGAAATGAACTATCCAACTCATGATCTAGAGCTGGCAGCAGTCGTTTTTGCTCTAAAAATTTGGAGACACTATCTATATGGCACTACATTCCGGGTGTTTAGTGACCATAAGAGTCTAAAGTATCTCTTTGATCAGAAGGAGTTGAATATGAGGCAACGCCGATGGATGGAGTTCTTGAAGGATTATGAGTTCGAACTTCATTACCATCCTGGGAAGGCCAACGTGGTGGCTGATGCGTTGAGTCGAAAGGCAATGCATATCAGTGCAATGATGGTCAGAGAAGCTGCATTGATAGAAGAATTTTGAGATCTGAGCTTTGCAATACAAGTGGAGCCGACATGTATCAAGATGGGGATGTTGCAGATTACTAATGAATTTCTGCAAAGAATTCAGGAATTGCAACATAAAGATGAGGGACTTAAAGAAAAGAAGAAGCTTATGGAAGAAGGCAAGGAGTTGGAGTTTCAAGAAGCGAAGGATGGAATCCTTCGTTTTCGAACAAGGATTTGTGTGCCTGATGACCTGGAAGTAAAGAGGATGATTTTGGATGAGGCACATAAGAGCAAAATGAGTATGCATCCCGGAGCTACCAAAATGTATCAGGATCTGAAGAAGGTATTTTGGTGGCCTGGTTTAAAGAAAGACGTGGCTAGGTACGTGGCATGTTGTTTGGTGTGTAAGAAGGCGAAAGTGGAACATCAAAGGCCAGGTGGAGAGTTACTTCCCTTGGAAATTCCATTATGGAAATGGGATAGTATCTCAATGGATTTCATGTCAGGTTTGCCAAGGACAGCCTCTGATCATGATGCAATCTGGGTGATCGTGGATCCTTTCACCAAGTCAGCGCATTTTATTCCCGTTAATATGCGCTACTCTTTGGAGAAACTCACACAGTTGTACATCAAGGAAGTTGTTCGCCTGCATGGGATACCATCAAGCATCGTGTCAGACCGCGATCCGAGGTTCACATCGAAGTTTTGGCAAGATCTACATAGAGCCTTGGGTTCAAGATTGAAGCTGAGTTCTGCATACCATCCTCAGACTGATGGTCAAACGAAAAGGACTATTCAGTCATTGAAGGATATTTTAAGAGCTTGTGTTTTGGAGGGACAAGGAAATTGGGAGCAAATGTTGCTGCTCGTGGAATTCACTTACAACAACAGTTATCACACGAGCATTGGAATGGCACCATTTGAAGCTTTATATGGAAGGAAGTGTCAGACACCATTATGCTGGTTTCAAGTGGGGGAGAATTCTCTGGTTGGTCCATATTTTGTGCAAGAGACCACGGAACAGATCAAGATGATACAAGAGAAGATGAAGACGGCTCAGAGTAGGCAGAAAAGCTATGCTGATAGAAGAAGGAAACCCTTAGAATTTGCTGAAGGAGACCATGTATTCATTAGAGTAGTACCAAACAAAGGTGTTAGTAGAGCTTTGAAAACCCAGAAACTGTCACCTAAGTTTATTGGTCCCTATCAAATTCTTAAAAGAGTCGGCCCAGTAGCCTATCAATTAGCTCTGCCCCCGTCCTTAGCTAATCTTCATAATATATATCATGTGTCTCAACTGAAAAGATATGTCCATGACCCCACCATTGTCCTTAGAATCCAACCTGATGACCTAAAAATTCATGAGAACCTAACCTTCGAAGCTATGCCAGTTCGCATTGAAGACCGAAGAGTCAAACAACTTAGAGGGAAGGATATTTGTATGGTCAAAGTCGTCTGGGTTTGTGGTATGTAATAGAGGCATCTTGGGAATTAGAGGATAAGATGCGTCAGGACTATCCTGACTTGTTTGTATAAGTTGAATTTCGGGGACGAAATTCCTTGTAAGTGGGGGAGTAGTGTAGCACCCCAAAATTTTAATCCCCGATTAATGAAATGTTAATTATAAAATTAATTATAATTAATGATTTCTATTTTAATCCTTGATTAAAATTCTGTGTTATGTATTTGGGAGATGTTTTTGAATTTATTTAATAAATATAATTATGCATGAAATAAATATTTTGCATATTAGTCCCTGGGTTGGGACCTAGAAGTAAATATAGGAAAGATTTTGGAGGGAAAGTAAATAAAATAATTATTTTTCAAAAACTGAGCAAAATACTCGAGTATTTTCTGGAATACTCGAGTATTCTGGACAGAGTTGCACGAGTTAGTGCGTTTGGTGAGTCACCACCAACGATTTCGTGTCGTTGACACGAAATCACCACCACTCCACGTCTATGGAGGTCGTGTCGACCTGCATGAGCCTTCTCCCCTCCTATTTAAGCCTATCAACACCGAATTCGTGAAGAATTTTGGCAAAGCTTGGGTTGTTGAGCAAGTTAGGGTTCTTGATTTACTCCTTTCGATTCTCCTTCTCTGAGTCAAATTGAGTAACAAATCATACACGAATACAAAGCTCACATCACGAGCTTTGTATAAACACCAAAATTGTGAGGTTTGAGTGAGTGTGGTGGAAGAATCAAGGCTTGGAAGTGGAGCTGTTCTTTGTCAAGTTTTTGTCTGGAGCCTACTTTGATTCTGATTTCTGGTAAGCTCACGAGTCTTTGAGTCCCAAATTCGATTTATCTAGTTAGTATATGTTGCATAGAGTCCAGAAAATCTAATTTCCCCAATTGTTATCTCTGTTTTCCATGTAAACCAATTCAATTTTGGTGATGCACTCAAACTGTCCTGCATGTGATGCTCAAAGTGGTTTCTGGGGTTGGAGAGCTTTCTCTTGGGAATTCTCTGTTGCTATACGTGTGAGAGGTAAGGGGAAGTTGTTTCATGCACTAGATAGAGTATGAATTTTATTATTTTCATTAGAGAGCCACCAAGAGGCTCTAAGGGCTTAGTTTGAATAGGAACTTTGGTATGGAGACCAAGTTATGCTCTATGGTTGTTTGGAGCAAGTTTCTCATGATGCATGCTGTGACACCCTTACGAATACACCAAGTATAATATAGTAATTAATCTATTATATTGGATAATATATGGACTTGTAAGTATTAGAAATGTAAAGTAAAATTTTCTTTTGAAGCGGGTGCACAAACCAAAACCTGGAATTCTTGGAGAAGAACTTCTAAGTCATTTCAAACAGTTGTATCGAATTCGGCAATTTCTAAAACCCTTTCATGAGATGAATAACATTCGTATTTTGAAATCGTATTTATATAATAGAAAGTAAATGAGATTACCCTTGCTCTGGTTGATAAAACTGATACCATCTACTCCTCTTTGTAGCCGAACTCTTAAAAAGATTAAATCAGAGTAAGCGGAAAATTACAGGACTATGAAACTAATAGAAATATAAACATAGGTTTTATATATATAAAAAGAGTCATAAGTACATAGTCCCAGGTACAAAGTCTCCAAGATCCAACAAGTCCATAACAGATCTACATTATAATATAACCATAGCCCTAGAGTGCTCAAAAGTATATCTACAAGATATATACATAACAAAATATGGACTCTAGAGGTGGTCACGTAGATCTGGCAGCATCAGCAGTAGTAGTAGTGATAGTAGTAGTGTCCAAGTATCAAAAGGTAATAGCATCATCATCACAGCAGCAGCAACAGCATCTCCTCCACAGCATTCCCACACCGGATCCTCTGATCCTCATCATATACCATATGCAAATACCTAGGGATCGTCATCCCTCCAATCACTCCCAGTGGAACGCACGACAAGCTCGCCTCCGCTCTTGTCCTCCACTGGATCCTCCTCGATCTCATCCGAGGGAGAGTGTACCCTACCACTGGGTAGCGGGTCGGGAGATGGTGTGACCCTAACTGGGCTCCTCGGATCAGAAGGGGGAGTCTCCTCGTGGACGACTCTGGAAGTAAAAGGGTGTGAGCGGGTAGGTCGAAAACGGAAACTGTGATAAGAGCGAGCTGGTCGTGTGGGAGTTGATCCATGGTATGTGTAAAACGGGGGTACGTGCATAGTGTATATAATGGGAATCCTAAATCTACGAGGACGAAATCGTATCAGCGGGTTTGGGTGGTAGAAGGTGATCTCTACCTCCCACTCGAACACCGCACGATGGTCCTCATAGATCCATGTGCCACTAGGAAGTGGCCGGATCTCGATGCAAGCGATGTATCGAGACATCACCTACAAGGGCATAGGGGTAAGCATTTCTATACACATAATCAACAGAGTATAAATTTGTACAATACGAATATGTAAATATGCAACAATGAACAAATCACATTTAGCACTTAGTAGTTATTGAATGCAAATAAGATGCTCATACTTGTTTCATTTATCACACTTAACTTAAATGAGTGGCATGATGCATGAATTTAGCTCTCAAGCCTATCTCCATCATTCTATGTCACTCTCTGACGTCCATCCCTGACAACCCAGCACTCACCAGTGCGCTGTATTCCTAGGTATACAACAATTCGTACATTCACCTAGAATGTACACGACAAGCTTGGAATCTGTGCCACCCGAGCACATCCCGTCATCCAAACGGACCGTCATCCAAACGGTATATCCATATCGGTATCCACAAAACCGACCACGTCAACAACGTGTCATCAAGCAAGCGTATATGCACTCCCAGAGGCCCTCCCATGTTTACCAAAAACATGATATACGACCTACCATCCAAACTCCAAAATGAATGCATTACTTTTTAAACCTAAAGGAAATTGATTAATATATCACATGCCACCTAGACATATCCCGTCATCCAAATGGACCGTCCTCCAAATGATATATTTATATTAGTCAATTTCTTTTAAGTTCAGATCCCTTGGAATTTGGTTATTGAATCCTTAGCCAACTAAGTCAGAATTGAAAATGGTATTTCTCAGATTCTGGGTAAATTACTCGAGTATAATTCAGCATACTCGAGTGTCCTTCAACTTTTCCAGATTACTCGAGTGTTCTTGGGGTTACTCGAGTGTTCTTGACTTTCTGGGGATTTAGGTTTCAGATTCATTAAATTACTCGACTAGTTCATGGGTACTCGAGTATTCTTCATGATTTCCAGAATACTCGAGTCACCCCTGCATTACTCGAGTGGTTTGCCTTAACATGTCCCCAGGTCTCACTCGATACTCGAGTACTAGACACAATACTCGAGTGTTCTTGCTCAAATTACATTGTTTTACAAACATTTTACTCGAGTACCCTATCCAATACTCGAGTGTTTCTCAGCAGAACAGACTGAAATCTCAACTTTAACACACCATTTCCAGTTCTACTCATTTCTAGTCCATTCCAAGGATCAACAGTGTTCATATACCATATATTGAACATGTTACAACACTCATTTCATATCAAATTACAGATTTGACAGAGAATCAATCCTTAATGCATAAAATACACAATTTGGCAACTTAACACCTCAAATTGCAAAATAAGCAACATACTCATGAAATAATGTTCATTAAAGCTTGCATGCATGATTTAGAACTTGCTCAACACAGTTATAGAGCATGAATTGGTCTCCAAACCAAAGTTCCTATTCAATCTAAGCCCTTAAAGCCTCTTGGTGGCTCTCTAATGAAATTAATGGAATTTAAACTCTATCTAGTGTACAAAATCACTTCCCCTTACCTCTCAGATGTGAATCAATCAGAGAATCCCCAAGAAAAAGCTCTCCAACCCCAGAAACCACTTTGAGCATGACATGCAGAACAGTTTGAGTGCACCACCAAGATTGAATTGGTTTACATAGAAAACAGAGATAACAATTGGGAAAATTAGATTTTCTGGACTCTATACAACACATACTAACTAGAGAAATCGAATTTGGAACTCAAAGACTCGTGAGCTTACCAGAAATCAGAATCAAAGTGAGCTCCAGACAAAGGCTTGACAGAAACAGCTTCCACTTCCACGCCTCAAATCTTCCACCACGCTCACTCAATCCTCACGATTTTAGTGTCTATACAAAGCTCGTGATGTGAGCTTTGTATCAGTGTATGACTTGTTACTCAATTTGACTCAGAGAAGGAGAATCGTTAGAAACAATTTTAGAACCCTAATACTCGAATTTCACAAGAAATTGGCAAAATGGAGTGTTGATGCATCAACCAGAGGTTTAAATACATGGCTAAGCTATTCATGCAGCTCGACACGCAGATTGGGACATGTTGTGGAGGGTGTTTTCGTGTCAAGGCGGTGGTAACTCGGTGTTGACTCATCAAAACGCACTAACGTTGAGCAACTCTGTCCAGAATACTCGAGTATTCCAGAAAGTACTCGAGTATTTTGCCCAGTTTTTGAAAAATAATTATTTTATTTACTTTCCATCCAAAACCTTTCCTATATTTGCTTCTAGGTCCCAATCCAGGGACTAATATGCAAAATACCTATTTCATGCATTATTATATTTATTAAATCCATACACACACATTTACTAACTACATAAAGACATATTTTAATAAGGATTAATATAGAAATCATTAATTATAATTAATTTATAATTAACATTTCATTAATCGGGGATTAAAATTTTTGGGGTGTTACACTACTCCCCCACTTACAAGTGTAACACCCCTCAATTTCCTCGTATGGTTTAAATTTAAAAAAAAATTATTTTTGAGAAAAGTATTTTTGAGAGAACAATTTCTTAAATGAATTTCTTAAATTGTGTTTTCAAGGTGGTAAATGATTTTAAAGAATGATTTTCATAAAGTGAAGTTA
This sequence comes from Crotalaria pallida, assembly GCA_037953625.1. NCBI lineage: Eukaryota > Viridiplantae > Streptophyta > Magnoliopsida > Fabales > Fabaceae > Crotalaria > Crotalaria pallida. Next base: position 57,309,143 of record CM075655.1, on the reverse strand, counting down.
TGAGATTTGAAATTTATTTTTTTGAAATGGTGATTGATGTTCCATGAATGTGTGTTTGATATTTTGGCGTTACTATAATTTTTATGCATGAATAATTTGTTTCCTATATGTATTCGCATGTATGTGTATGTATGTTTAAGAGTATGTGAAATTTAATTATTTGATGAAGGTGATTATATGTGCATGTGCATGAAGATGTGTGTGTATGTGTCGTATAAGTGTGTGTGTGTGCATGTAAGTGAATATGTGTAGGTGTGTGAGTGTGCCGCGTGTGTGAGTGAGTGAGTGGAAGCCTAGGATTTCCCCTAAGTAATGGGCAAGTAACTAAACCCTAACCAAGTCCCAACCAAGCCCTTAACTAAACCCTAACTATGAGAAGGAAATCCTAAGGAGAACCAAAAGTCAACAACCTAGGATGAACCCTAAAACCCATATGTCTCCCACTTTGTCTCCTTGAGGAATATTAACCTCCACCCATGCAATAATATAGAAGGTCGAATTTACCCCTCCTTTCCAAAGCCTTGGCCGAATTACTTAAAGGGAAAAATAGGAAGCCATGACTTTTTATATAAGCATTGGCCTTTTCTTCATTTCACCCATTCTTCTCTTCATTTCTTCACTTCCTTCGCCCAAACACCACACCAAAACACATGTTCTAAGAGCTCCTCAAACTCTTAGACAAAGAATTAGAAAATATAGAGAGGAAGGAGAAGGAGAAACCGTGAGGCTAGGAGGAAGGAGAAGGAGAACCCAAAGCCAAAACTTAAGAATCCTTGAAGATCAAGTGTTAAAGACCTTTTCTCCTTGGTATAAACCGAAGACCTAGAAGTCTAAGAATTAGTTCTTGATCTTGTAACTTTATTTTCTTTTCTTCTCTTGCATGTTCTTTTTGATGCACTTATGTGTAATATTTTTCTTAACTAAGGACTTTTCAAGATTTAAAGGGATTTGTAATATGTGATTGTTGGTTCGGTTTGTGCTCTTCATGTTAGATCTTGATGTTCCCATGCTAAATCTTATTATTTTCAAAGTTAAATTTCTTAGATCTAATGTTTTGTTCATGATCTTTATGAGTTTGAAGTAGATCTTCTTGCATGTCTAATTTTCCTGATTAAAACCGTAGATCCTTCAGAGTTGTGTGTTTATTTGTTTAATCAATGGTTGATTTAAATTTGTTTGATGATTTTTGGTTTTGCATGTTGTTTGCAAATGATTTTCATGGCTTTAAATCCTTGCATGTTTCGGTTTTGAGTTGATCTTGGTAAAAGCTTTAATTTGTGCTTTGATCTTTGAATTTTGTGTAGATCTTGATTTTGTTTTAAGTTTTGTAAATAATTTTGAATGGAAGTCTTTATATTTCTTTAAGTGTGCCTCGGTTTTAACCTTTTTTTCATTTAAAATTATTTTGTCTTGAGTTGTGCTAATATGTTTAAATTCATGACTTGACCAACATGAATGATGTGCATATATGTGAGTGTTTGACCTTAAAAAGTTATTTTTAGGATTCCATGGAAAATAAATTGAAAATGTTTATGTTGATCTATGATTTTATCTATTTTGTTGGAAAAGCATTAGACTTGATCTTGCATGTTAGTTTTCATGAAAAAGACCTTGTTTTCTTTTGTGTATGTCTCGGTTTTAGAAGAAAATTAGGGAGAACAAAATGATTTTTCCTAAATTGAATTGTGTTCTATGTTCTTATGTGATTCTTGATCTAAACTAGGTGTTTATTTTGTGCATGTCACATTCGGCCATATTTAGATGAAAGACCATGCTTTTTATTGTGTGAGGACTTGATATATGCCTTAGGTTCTTGCATGATTTGATTTGATTTAAGTTAAGGAAAAATAAATTAAAGTTTGATTATTTTCCAAGATGTAGCTTACGGTTTGCTAAGAAAAAGAAGGAATCATTGCATGAATTTGTGTGTGTTGATGATGCACGAATCTTGTTTTGATTTGTGAGATTTTCGATTTATGCATGTAAATTAGGTTAGCATTCTTTTTCATAACGCTAGGCTAAGTGGGTTTGAGAAATAGTTGTGTGTTTAAGTGAAATCATGAATGTGTGTATTTGGTTTTGTGATTTTAAGTATGCCTAGATGATTTGTTTTATAAAAATAAAATGTCTTGAGAATAATTATGTGTGAAACCATGTGTGTGCATTCGGTTTAGGAGTTTATGCATGCTCAAATGTTTTTGTGTTATAAAATGAAATGTTTTGGAAAGTGATTGAATTAAGTATTTGATTTGTGAAGTGTATAATTTAATAATTGATTAATTGTTTGTATGTCTTGAGTGATCCAAAATCTGTTGTGGACTGTGTGTATGTTTAGTTTTGAATTTAATTTGATTTGGTTTATTTGAGTTGTGAGAATGTGTTTATGATTTTACACAACTGGAGTTTTCGAGAGAATTTGAAATAAAAAGAGTTTTTGAGTTGTTTTGGATTTTTATTTAGTTGATTTCTTTGCTGCCCAAGTTTGTTTAAAATTGTTTTCTTGATTTCTAAATTGAGTTCATGAGACTCCAAGTTTGGTTTTCAAAAGGTAATTGATTTTAAGAAAACCCGGATTGAAACCGGTGAATTTTTCGGTGTTTTTGAAATCGGTTAAGGTGCTATCCAAGACGGACCAGCTGCCTAACCATTTGATTTAAATTGTTTTATTTGGTGTTTTCAAAATGATTTTGGAATGTTTACAGAACTAAGAAATGTTTGAGTTATTTTAAGAAAACGAATATGTTTTTCCAACGAGGAATGGAAAAGAATTTTCGTAAGGAAGGTTTTTAATGAAAATATGTTTTAATTAATTCGAGGAATGTTACACACGAGGGATTAAGGCAATGGCAGCAAACAAGATCAGAGGAGACCGTGTTCATCAGATTGCTGGACCTCAGGTGAGAGAGTAGCTTTCCTAAGACACCGTGGTAGTAGGTGTTATATTGAGACGTTCCGTATCAGGTCAAAGATCGGAACTAAGTGGTTCTGCGTCAGTAGTATAGTGGCAATTGTGTGCTTTGTGTGGCCACTCATACGAATAGGACAAAGACCACATGGTTGTGTGTGATGTTGTGTGTTGATTATGTGTTGTTTGTGTGTGTTTACTTATGTCTGATTAATGTTATAGGTTGTTATAGGAGATAATTGATAATGAAGATTAAAGAAATTAAAGTAAAAGACACCAAGAGATGAGATAACCCTTATTTGGCATAAGTCCTTGTGGAGGAAGGCCGCCTTAGCATGATAAGACATTGAGAATATAAATAATGATGAGAGGATTGTGTTGATGGTTGAGTTAAGATAAGAGATGAGAGTTGAAGGGAGATCGTGTTAATGATGTGAATGGGCCAGAGCGAGGAAGGGATGCTGAGGTGATATTGAATGTGAGGAGAAGTGAGATGTGAATCTTTTGGTTTTGTTTCTTGGATTGAGACTGGTCTGAGTTGAGCTTGCTCCTCCACTAGTTCTCAAGAAGAGAAAAGTCTTTGAGAAGACCTTTGAAAAGAATTTTTGAAATGGTTTTACAAAAAGGAGATTTTTGGAAAATGAGTTTTCAAAAAAAGAAATTTTGGAAAGAGATTCCCAGAAGTGAAAATTCTTGAAAAAGAGTTTTGAATTTTAAAAAGGGGTTCCCAAAATGAGAAAAATTTTCCAAGATAGATTTTCTGAAAGAGATCTTGAAAAGAGATTTTTTTGAAAAGGACTTCGAAAAGAGATTTTTGAAATGAGTTTCGAAAGGAGATTTTTTTTAATGATTTATGAAATGGAAATTTTGGAAAAGGATTTGTGAAATGAATTTTGGAAGAGATTTATGAAATGGAAATGATTGGGGAAGGAGTTTGTGAAGTGAGGTGTTTCCGTTGAAAGTTTCTGAAGAGAGATTATTATGAGAAGGTTGTTTGAAGAAAGTTGTGATGAGATACGAGTTGTGAGTGTGATTCCGCTCTGTGCCAAGTTTGAGTAATGAAAAGTGATGCAAGGTTAGCGGTTAGGTCTCATTGAAGGGATGTACGAAGGGTGAGCTGACCATTAGGTTAATTAAAGGTAAAAGCTTTTAAAAGACATTAACAGCGAACGCGGTGAGGTATGAGAGTTAACCCGAAGTAGTGGAGAGGAAGGAACGATAAGTATCTGCGGATACTTAGGACGAGATTGCATTAGGGGAGGACGATGACGGTGAAACGTCAAGAAGTCTAGAGTACTTTTCTAGGCGGGACAATTCCACAAGTGGCGCACTAACGTGGTGGGGACTGGGTCTAATGCCGTGGCACGTCCTGCATGATCAACTAGAAATAGTACTGTCGCCTCCTAGATTGCAAATCGAGAACAGTGAGAGGAACTGGAGTGGGGCATTGTGTTTGCCGCTAAGAGCGTGCCATGGTCAGGGACCATTTGTGTGTGACAGCTGTCGTGCCCGCACGGTAAAAGTTCTGTACTCCTGTTTGCTTCCGACTAGGTGGAAGGTGACCGAGGAGATGTAGACTTGAGACGTGAGTGCTAACTACGAACGGACGCGTACCTCGATGATTCTTAAATTCCCCTTAATCATCGATGGTTATAATTCAATAAGACTTGATAAGAAAAGAGTTATGATTAAGAAAAGTAACGTTTGCGAATGGTTGATGATAAGATGGAGAGTGTGAAAGGAAGTGATGAGATCCTTGGAGAAGGAGAGAAAAGAGGGATTGGAAGATGAGAATGAAACAGTATGAGAGAAAGAAAGGTTATGTAAGAATGATAATAAGTAATGAGTAAAGAAATAATAATGATGAATTGTGATGATATGTTTGAGTGCTGTGTTGTGTGTGCCTTGTTGTACTGTGTGTATCTGTCTTGATATTCCGCCTCCGGTAAATCCACAACGTCGACGACTTGTCATTCAGTTCGCTAACTTTCTCCTGCCCGTTGGTATATCGGTGTCTCCGGTACTCCAACGTGCAGATGGATTATCGCATGGAGATTTCAACCTGGATGAAACATGGATGTGGCTGGAGGCGTACTCCATCTGGTTGGGTATGGATTGGTGAGTCGCAAATTGTGATTCCGGACCCTGAGCATCGACTGTGTGGAGCTGACTTAGGACCGCTGCTAGGACAAGTTTCTGTCCGAGGATATGGAGACTATGAGGAGAAGCTGCGCTGTGAAGCTCTGAGGAATCTTTCTGCAACGACAAGGATGCAGTGGGTGCCAAAGAATCGTGGACAAGCGGTAGCTGGGATAGCTTCGCCTTCTGGTGTCAAGCAGGGACCCAAGAAAGAGGATCATGAGCTGCACCCTATAGTTTTCATTAGGCAAAGTCGTAGGTAGGGTAATTAGTTAAGTGGTGAATATCTATGTCAAGGATTAACTAAGCAATGTATCGCCCTTGTAACTATGCCCTACTTTTATTTTGTGAACTGGCCAAACTTTTGTTTTGACAAGAAATATGAAATCGCTTTGAAAGATGTGGAAGTGGGTTCTACGTAACGACCCGGTTTTCAGGTAGGAGCGTGAATGTGCACCCACATTGTTTTTTTTTAAATTAAAAAAAAATGGCCTCATTTTTGGCAACCTTTCAATTCAATACTGATCATTTCCGGATGACGAAAATCGGGGCATTACAACAAGGAATTTCGTCCCCAAAATTCAACTTATACAAACATCTCAGGATAGTCCTGACGCATCTTATCCTCTAATTCCCATGATGCCTCTGTTACATCGCCGCAAACCCAGACGACTTTGACCAAACGAATATCCTTTCCTCTAAGCTGCTTGATTTTTCGATCTTCAATGCGAACTGGCATAGCTTCGAAGGTTAGGTTCTCATGAATTTCTAGGTCATCAGGTTGGATTCTAAGGACAATGGTGGAGTCATGGACATACCTTTTTAACTGAGATACATGGAATACATTATGAAGGTTAACTAGCGACAGAGGCAGGGCTAATTGATAGGCTACTGGGCCGACTCTTTTTAGAATTTGATAGGGACCAATGAACTTAGGTGATAGTTTCTGGGTTTTCAAGGCTCTACTAACACCTTTGGTTGGTACTATTCTAATGAATACATGGTCTCCTTCAGCAAACTCTAAAGGTTTCCTTCTCCTATCAGCATAGCTTTTCTGCCTACTCTGAGCCGTCTTCATCTTCTCTTGTATCATCTTGATTTGTTCCGTGGTCTCTTGTACGAAATCTGGTGCAACCAGAGAACTCTCCCCCACTTGAAACCAGCATAACGGTGTCTGACACTTTCTTCCATACAAGGCTTCAAATGGTGCCATTCCAATGCTCGTGTGATAACTGTTATTGTAAGTAAATTCCACGAGCGGCAACATTTGTTCCCAGTTCCCTTGACCTTCCAAAGCACAGGCTCGTAAGATGTCCTCCAGCGACTGAATAGTCCTCTCCGTTTGACCATCAGTCTGAGGATGGTATGCAGAACTTAACTTGAATCTTGAACCCAAGGCTTTATGCAGATCTTCCCAAAACTTCGATGTAAACCTCGGGTCGCGATCTGACACAATGCTTGACGGTACCCCATGCAGACGAACAACTTCCTTGATATACAACTGGGTGAGCTTCTCCAAAGAGTAGCGCATGTTAATAGGAATAAAATGCGCCGCTTTGGTCAGACGATCCACAACCACCCAGATTGCATCATAACCAGTAGTTGTCCTTGGCAATCCCGACACAAAATCCATCGAGATACTATCCCATTTCCACAACCGAATCTCCAAGGGAAGTAATTCTCCTCTTGGCCTTTGGTGTTCCACTTTCGCCTTTTGACACACCAAGAAACATGCCACATATTCAGCCACGTCCTTCTTCAAGCCAGGCCACCAAAATATCCTCTTCAGGTCCTGATACATTTCGGTAGCTCCCGGATGCATACTCATTTTGCTCTTATGTGCTTCATCCAGAATCATCCTTCTTACTTCCAGATCATTAGGCACACAAATCCTTGTTCAAAAACGAAGGATCCCATCCTTCCCTTCTTGAAACTCCAACTCCTTGCCTTCTTCCATCAGCTTCTTCTTCTCCATGAGTCTCTCATCCTTGTGTTGCAATTCCCGAATCCTTTGTAGAAACTCATTAGCAATCTGCAGCATCTCCATCTTGATACTTGTTGGCTTTACTTGCATTGTCAGGCTCAGATCCCGAAATTCTTCTATCAGTGCAGCTTCTCTGACCATCATGGCACTGATATGCATTGCCTTTCTACTTAATGCGTCCGCCACGACGTTTGCCTTCCCAGGGTGGTAATGGAGCTCAAACTCATAATCCTTCAAGAACTCCATCCATCGACGCTGCCTCATATTCAACTCTTTCTGATCAAAGAGGTACTTTAAACTCTTATGGTCACTAAACACCCGGAAAGTAGTGCCATAGAGATAGTGCCTCCAAATCTTCAATGCAAACACAACAGCTGCCAGTTCTAGGTCATGAGTTGGATAGTTCATTTCATGAACTTTTAGCTGTCTCGAGGCGTAGGCGACGACTTGCCCTTCTTGCATCAAAACACTCCCAAGACCTTGTTTTGACGCATCACAATACACTTCAAAACTTTTCTGTGTATCAGGTAGAACCAACACAGGAGATGATGTCAACCTTTCCTTCAATTCTCGGAAACTCCTTTCACACTTCTCATCCCATATAAATGGTTGATCTTTCCGAGTCAACTTCGTCAAGGGTAGTGCAATCTTTGAGAAACCTTCGATAAACCTTCTATAGTAACCAGCAAATCCAAGAAAACTCCTTACCTCCGTGACCGACTTTGGTTGCTCCCATTGCAAAACCGAACTTACTTTTGTCGGATCTACTGCTATTCCTTTATTCGAAATTACATGGCCCAAAAACTTAACCTCCTCCAGCCAGAATTCACATTTTGTAAGTTTGGCGTACAACTGCTTCTCCTTTAGAATGCTCAACACTATCCTCAAGTGTTCAGCATGCTCCTCCGGACTCTTAGAGTAAATGAGGATATCATCAATGAACACAACCACGAATGAATCTAAATAAGGTCTAAAGATTCGATTCATGTAGTCCATGAAGATAGCTGGTGCATTAGTCAATCCGAACGGCATCACAACATACTCGTAATGCCCGTATCGGGATCGAAATGCAGTCTTGGAGATATCCTCTTCTCTAATCCTGATCTGATGGTACCCCGACCTCAAATCAATCTTGGAAAATACCGAAGCCCCACGAACTTGATCCATAACGTCATCGATCCTTGGCAATGGATACTTGTTCTTGATTGTGACCTTATTCAGCTGCCGGTAGTCGATGCACATCCTCATACTACCATCTTTCTTCTTGACGAACAGAATCGGAGCACCCCAAGGTGACACACTTGGTCGGATCATCTGCTTCTGCAATAACTCCTCGATCTGCTTCTTCATTTCAGCCATTTCCGGTGGTGCCATTCTATAAGGAGCGATAGAAATGGGACCAGCTCCCGGAACTAGGTCGATGCCAAATTCAATCTCTCTTCTTGGTGGCAAACCAGGGATCTCATCAGCAAATACCTCCGGGAAGTCTCTAACAATAGGAATTTCTTCCAACCTCGGACCATTCTCCTCTAATTCAGTGTTGAACAGACACATGTAGCCAGAGGGTTTTGGGTTTCTATAGATCACTATCTTCTTATCACAATCGATGATCACTTGGTTTTGACTCAACCAGTCCATCCCCAAGATCACGTCCAATTGTGATAAAGGTAAACAGATTAGATCTACCTTAGAGGTTTGTCCTAACACTTCTATGTCACAGTTAAGACATGCTCTAGAAACAACTACAAGAGCATTAGTAGGGGTCTCTACTTTCAAAGCATAAGGTAATTCAGACACCGGTAAACTTAACCGATCTACACATTCATATGAAACAAATGAATGTGTCGCACCCGAATCAAACAAGACATGACAAAACTGACCATTAAGCAAGTATTTACCTTGCACCAGATCAGAGGATCGGTTTGCTTCCACACCGCTAAGCGTGAAAACCCTTCCTTGAGCCATAGGTCTATCAGCAGCTCCTCTTGCGTTAGCCTTGATCGGTTCCTTGCAGTCTCTTGCAAAGTGTCCCGGCTTCCCACAATTGAAACAGCCACTTGTTCCCCAACAGACACGGCCATAATGATGGCGCTTGCACTTGTCACAGAATGGAGCCTCACTCCGAAAATTCCTTCCATCCGAACCACCAACCTTTCCCTTGCCTTTCCCTCGGCGATCATACGGACCCGTGCCTCCGTTGTTGAAACCTTTACGTCTCTGAGGTCCATAGTTCTGATTGTCCTTCTTTTCTGAGACTTGCAATTCTTAAGCTTTCTTGTCATCTTCATACATCCTACACATGTCCACAAGTGCAGGAAAGCTTTGGATCCGTTGGTAGCTGAAAATTGACTTCAACTTGGGCCTCAAGCCTCCTTCAAACTTTATGCACTTGCTCCTTTCATCCGGGTTGTTCTGGTAGTATGGAGAGTACTTCATCAATTCCTCGAACTTGGCCGCGTACTCGCCCACACTCATACTTCCTTGTTTCAGCTGCAAGAACTCTACCTCCTTCTTCCTTCTTAGATCCTCAGGGAAGTATTTGTTGAGAAACTTTTCCATAAACACTCCCCAACTCACCTCTCTTCCCTCATAGTGCAGGAGCTGCACCGTGTGGTTCCACCAGTTCTCAGCTTCATCTTCCAGCATGTAGGTTGCATATGCCACTTTCTGAGCTTCCGAACACTCCAAGGTTCTCAGGATCTTATCCATGGTATGAATCCACTTATTGGCCTCTTCCGGTTTAAATCCTCCTTCAAACTTAGGCGGATTGCAACTCCTAAAATCAGCCAAACTCTTCGCCTCGGCGTTACCCACATTACACTGATGAGGCGGGTTAACCGGTTGAGGTGGTTGTTGAGCTTGTCGCTGCATGGCCTCCAACACCGTGGTTATCCTTTATAACATCGCATTGGTGTGATTTTGGTTTCTAGTTGCCATAATAGACTTGCGCTATATGCTCATGGTCACATATGTTGAACTAAAGAAACATTCCTCACACCACCTATACTAAGGCTATAGCTTATAACTTTAAATCAACATTCAATTGTGTCTTGTGCTCAAAAGAGACAAGATACAAACATTCATAACAATAAATATGCCCCGCGGATACCTGCTTGATGTTGATGGCTACCTTTCTGGAGCTACTTCCATTACTACAGGATCTGACTTTTGCTCTGATACCACTGAGTGTGACACCCTTCCGAATACACCAAGTATAATATAGTAATTAATCTATTATATTGGATAATATATGGACTTGTAAGTATTAGAAAATGTAAAGTAAAATTTTCTTTTGAAGCGGGTGCACAAACCAAAACCTGGAATTCTTGGAGAAGAACTTCTAAGTCATTTCAAACAGTTGTATCGAATTCGGCAATTTCTAAAACCCTTTCATGAGATGAATAACATTTGTATTTTGAAATCGTATTTATATAATAGAAAGTAAATGAGATTACCCTTGCTCTGGTTGATAAAACTGATACCATCTACTCCTCTTTGTAGCCGAACTCTTAAAAAGATTAAATCAGAGTAAGCGGAAAATTACAGGACTATGCAACTAATAGAAAAATAAATATAGGTTTTATATATATAAAAAGAGTCATAAGTACATAGTCCCAGGTACAAAGTCTCCAAGATCCAACAAGTCCATAACAGATCTACATTATAATATAACCATAGCCCTAGAGTGCTCAAAAGTATATCTACAAGATATATACATAACAAAATATGGACTCTAGAGGTGGTCACGTAGATCTGGCAGCATCAGCAGTAGTAGTAGTGATAGTAGTAGTCTCCAAGTATCAAAAGGTAATAGCATCATCATCACAGCAGCAACAGCAGCAGCATCTCCTCCACAGCATTCCCACACCGGATCCTCTGATCCTCATCATATACCATATGCAAATACCTAGGGATCGTCATCCCTCCAATCACTCCCAGTGGAACGCACGACAGGCTCGCCTCCGCTCTCGTCCTCCACTGGATCCTCCTCGATCTCATCCGAGGGAGAGTGTACCCTACCACTGGGTACCGGGTCGGGAGATGGTGTGACCCTAACTTGGATCCTCAGATCAGAAGGGGGAGTCTCCTCGCGGACGACTCTGGAAGTAAAAGGGTGTGAGCGGGTAGGTCGAAAACAGAAACTGTGATAAGAGCGAGCTGGTCGTGTGGGAGGTGATCCATGGTATGTGTAAAACGGGGGTACGTGCATAGTGTATATAATGGGAATCCTAAATCTACGAGGACGAAATCGTATCAGCGGGTTCGGGTGGTAGAAGGTGATCTCTACCTCCCCCTCGAACACCGCACGATGGTCCTCATAGATCCATGTGCCACTAGGAAGTGGCCGGATCTCGATGCAAGCGATGTATCGAGACATCACCTACAAGGGCATAGGGGTAAGCATTTCTATACACATAATCAACAGAGTATAAATTTGTACAATACGAATATGTAAATATGCAACAATGAACAACAATCACATTTAGCACTTAGCAGTTATTGAATGCAAATAAGATGCTCATACTTGTTTCATTTATCACACTTAACTTAAATGAGTGGCATGATGCATGAATTTAGCTCTCAAGCCTATCTCCATCATTCTATGTCACTCTCTGACGTCCATCCCTAACAACCCAACACTCACCAGTGCGTTGTATTCCTAGGTATACAACAATTCGTACATTCACGTAGAATGTACACGACAAGCTTGGAATCCGTGCCACCCAAGCACATCCCGTCATCCAAACGGACCGTCAACCAAACGGTATATCCATATCGGTATCCACAAAACCGACCACGTCAACAACGTGTCATCAAGCAAGCGTATTGGCACTCCCAGAGGCCCTCCCATGTTTACCAAAAACATGATATACGACCTACCATCCAAACTCCAAAATGAATGCATTACTTTTTAAACCTAAAGGAAATTGATTAATATATCACATGCCACCTAGACATATCCCGTCATCCAAACGGACCGTCCTCCAAACGGTATATTTATATTAGTCAATTTCTTTTAAGTTCAGATCCCTTGGATTTTGGTTATTGAATCCTTAGCCAACTAAGTCAGAATTGAAAATGGTATTTCTTAGATTCTGGGTAAATTACTCGAGTATAATTCAGCATACTCGAGTGTCCTTCAACTTTTCCAGATTACTCGAGTGTTCTTGGGGTTACTCGAGTGTTCTTGACTTTCTGGGGATTTGGGTTTCAGATTCATTAAATTACTCGACTAGTTCATGGGTACTCGAGTATTCTTCATGATTTCCAGAATACTCGAGTCACCCCTGCATTACTCGAGTGGTTTGCCTTAACATGTCCCCAGGTCTCACTCGATACTCGAGTACTAGACACAATACTCGAGTGTTCTTGCTCAAATTACATTGTTTTACAAACATTTTACTCGAGTACCGTGTCCAATACTCGAGTGTTTCTCAGCAGAACAGACTGAAATCTCAACTTTAACACACCATTTCCAGTTCTACTCATTTCTAGTCCAATCCAAGGATCAACAGTGTTCATATACCATATATTGAACATGTTACAACACTCATTTCATATCAAATTACAGATTTGACAGAGAATCAATCCTTAATGCATAAAATACACAATTTGGCAACTTAACACCTCAAATTGCAAAATAAGCAACATACTCATGAAATAATGTTCATTAAAGCTTGCATGCATGATTTAGAACTTGCTCAACACAGTTATAAAGCATGAATTGGTCTCCAAACCAAAGTTCCTATTCAATCTAAGCCCTTAGAGCCTCTTGGTGGCTCTCTAATGAAATTAATGGAATATAAACTCTATCTAGTGTACAAAATCACTTCCCCTTACCTCTCAGATGTGAATCAATCAGAGAATCCCCAAGAAAAAGCTCTCCAACCCCATAAACCACTTTGAGCATGACATGCAGAACAGTTTGAGTGCACCACAAAGATTGAATTGGTTTACATAGAAAACAGAGATAACAATTGGGGAAATTAGATTTTCTGGACTCTATACAACACATACTAACTAGAGAAATCGAATTTGGAACTCAAAGACTCGTGAGCTTACCAGAAATCAGAATCAAAGTGAGCTCCAGACAAAGGCTTGACAGAAACAGCTTCCACTTCCACGCCTCAAATCTTCCACCACACTCACTCAATCCTCACAATTTTAGTGTCTATACAAAGCTCGTGATGTGAGCTTTGTATCAGTGTATGACTTGTTACTCAATTTGACTCAGAGAAGGAGAATCGTTAGAAACGATTTTAGAACCCTAATACTCGAATTTCACAAGAAATTGGCAAAATGGAGTGTTGATGCATCAACCAGAGGTTTAAATACATGGCTAAGCTATTCATGCAGCTCGACACGCAGATTGGGACGTGTTGTGGAGGGTGTTTTCGTGTCAAGGCGGTGGTAACTCGGTGTTGACTCATCAAAACGCACTAACGTTGAGCAACTCTGTCCAGAATACTCGAGTATTCCAGAAAGTACTCGAGTATTTTGCCCAGTTTTTGAAAAATAATTATTTTATTTACTTTCCCTCCAAAACCTTTCCTATATTTGCTTCTAGGTCCCAATCCAGGGACTAATATGCAAAATACCTATTTCATGCATTATTATATTTATTAAATCCATACACACACATTTACTAACTACATAAACACATATTTTAATCAAGGATTAATATAGAAATCATTAATTATAATTAATTTATAATTAACATTTCATTAATCGGGGATTAAAATTTTTGGGGTGTTACACATGCAAGCTGTGATGAACACTAATTCATGAATTTGTTGATTATTTTGCAATTTGAGGTGTTAAGTTGTGAAATTATGTTTTATGCATTAATGATTGATTCTCTGTCAAATCTATAATTTGATATGAATTGAGTGTTGTGACATGTTCATTATGTGGTATATGAACTCTGTTGATCATTGGATTGGACTAAAAATGGTTAGAATTGAAAATGGTATATTAGAACCAAGATTTCAGTCTGTTCTGCAATAAAACACTCGAGTATTAGGCTGGTTACTCGAGTAAAATTTTGGTAAAACAATGTATTTTGAGCAAGAACACTCGAGTACCATGCCCAGAACTTGAGTAATCGAGTGTTGCATGGGATATGTTAAGGTAAACCACTCGAGTAATGCAGGGGTCACTCGAGTATTCTGGAAATGCTGAAGTACACTCGAGTAACTCATGAATCACTCGAGTATTTTTATGAATCTGAAACCCAAATCCCCAGAAAGGCATGAACACTTGAGTAGTTTGAAGAACACTCGAGTAATCTGGAAATAGTTGAAGAACACTCGAGTAATTTACCCAAAATCTTAAAATACCATTTTTAATTCTGAATCATTTAATTAATAATTAAACGACAATAATCCAAGGGATCTAGACTTAAAAGAAATTGATTAATATGAGTGTACCGTTTGGATGACGGGATGTGCTCGGGTGGCACGTTATATATTAACCAATTTCCTTTAAGCTTAAAAATGATGCATTCATTTGGAGTTTGGATGGTAGGTCGTTTATCATGTCTTGGTAACATGAGGAGGGCCTCTGGGAGTGCCAATACGCTTGCTTGATGACACGTTGAAGACGTGGTCGGCTTAGTGGATGCCGATATGGTTATACCGTTTGGATGACGGGAGGTGCTCGGGTGGCACGGATTCCAAGCTTGTCGTGTACATTCTTGGTGAATGTACGAAATGTTGTATACCTAGGAATACAACGCACTGGTGAGTGCTGGGTTGTCAGGGATGGACGTCAGAGAGTGATATAGATTGACGGAGATAGGTTTGAGAGTTAAATTCATGCATCATGCCATTCATTTAAATTAACTGTGATAAATTAAACAAGTGTGAGCATTCTACTTGCATTCAATAACTGCTAAGTGCTAAATGTAATTGTTGTTCATTGCTGCATATTTACACATTGTACATTTATGCTCTATTGATTATGTGTATAGAATTGCTTACCCCTATGCCCTTGTAGGTGATGTCTCGCTACATTGCTTGCATCGAGATCCGGCCACTTCCTAGTGGCACATGGATCTATGAGGACCATCGCGTGGTGTCCGAGGGAGAGGTAGAGATTACCTTCTACCACCCGAACCCGTTGATTCGATTTCGTCCTCGTAGATTTAGGGTTCCCATCATATACACTATGCATGTACCCCCGTTTTACACATATCATGGACCACCTCCCACACGGCCAGCTCGCTCTTATCATAGTTTTCGTTTTAGACCTACCCGCTCACACCCTTTTTCCTAGAGAGTCGTCCCCGAGGATACTCCCCCTTCTGATCCGAGGAGTCCAGTCAGGGCCACACCATCTCCTGACCTCGTACCCAGTGGTAGGGTACACTCTCCATCGGATGAGATCGAGGAGGATCCCGTGGAGGATGAGAGCGGAGGCGAGCCTGTCGTTCATTCCACCGGGAGTCAGTGGAGGGATGATGATCCCTAGGTATGTGTATAGGGTGTATGATGAGAATCAGGGGATCCGATGTGAAGATGCCATGGAGGAGATTCTGCTGCTGCTGTTGATGGGGATGTTTCTTTTGCTACTTGGAGATTTCTGCTACTATCACTGCTACTACTGATGCTGCCAGATCTATGTGACCACCTCTAGAGTCTATTTTTTTGAGATGTACATATTGTAGATATACTATGAGTACTCTAGGGCTATGGTTTTCTTTTGAGCATAGATCTGTTATGGACTTGTGTTATGGATCTTGGAGACATGACTTATGCTTGGACTATGCATCACCTGACTTTTTATTTATATATGTATATAAAGTCTATGTTATATTTCTATCAGTTGCATAGTCATATTGTAGTGGACCGGACCCATAAGCCGACCACATGCCTTCAATGCCGACCAACGACTCAACGGATAAGTTTAAAACTCCCTAGTACATGATAAGGATGAAGGACTCACCCTTCTTATCCTCTAAGAGCCACGTCAGCCCTATTGGGCCCAACAGGCCCATAAGGTATCATAACACACCTAACAGGTAATCCCCTATAAGAACCACTATGCTATAGGGGCTAAGGTATGTCTCTCATCCCTACTCTCAAGAATTACGTGTGGCTTGATCCCCTTATCACTGGGGGTACGTAGGACCGGGGTCACCCTCGTCAGCTACAACAACCCAAAACACACATCGTGGTGTCTCCCTAACAATGGAACACTACATTAGCACCGTCTGTGGGGATCGTTAAACTCCGATTCCCATCCACATTCAAACACAAAAAAAAATAGAGAGAAATTAGTTCTCATGGTCTTCATCGAGTTCTCATCATCTGGAGCTGGGCGAATCTTCAAAAAACCCCTGTCGCTACACATCAGTGAGGCAATAGATACTTCCGACCTGGAGCACGAAGGGAGAAGGCAAGCCACCTCCAACCGCAATCTACTTCCTTTTTCTGAATTTTTTGGAGCCTCTCCAACACCGTCACCGCCTCTCCGGTGCGAGTTCGTTGGAGTTTCTTCGAGACCTTCGTGGTTCCTCAGCCATCACAAGCACTAAAACCGCCGTGGCCGGAACCATGCAAGCATGAGGTTGAAAGGGCCACGTGACTCGAATCTGCGCCTACGCCTCACGGCGTTGCTCGAAGTCTTGTCGGCGAACGATTTGCTCCACTCCCATCGCAGTTCTCGCCGTCACCGGTGGTACCCTCATCACCATCCCTTTCATCGCGATGGTGGTTATTCTCGCCGCCACACACGAATCAGTGCCGCCACCGTTTCAGACATCATCGCCGATCCCGTTTCCACCGTTACTGGTTCCAGATCGTTGCAACAACGAAGGATCGAGGCGAGCCATCTCCAAGCCTAGTCACGAGTTCTGGAACCTCGCCGTTCTCGCCGTCCTCAGTGGCAATTCATCGCCATCACTTTCTTCCACCGCACCACCCAAGGTGTTCTTCGGTCCTTGCTACAGCCGCCACCGTCTCCGCCGTCCCCATCGCCCTCAACAAATCGGCACCATCATCTCTACTGCGCCTTCGTGCGCTCCTCCGCACCGGCGCTAGCCCTCCCCGGTGCTCCGTTCGACGCTGCCGCCATGTTGGTAACAAGCAGCAGCTGCTGCTGCACGGTTCGATGAAAGGAACCCTAGGGTTCCCAAAAGCAAAAACGGGCCACCAGGCCCAAATAAAAAAAAAAAGAAAAAGAAAAAGGGCCTAAAGCTGCACCAAAAAGAAAAAACGGGTCTCAACAACTCTATGGCCCAACAATTCAGCAACCTACCTTTAAATCAGGAAGTTACTCTTTCTAATTTTTAATAATGCCACAAATATTTTATTGACTCACATGACTATTAGTTAGAGACAAAAATAATTTATATTTTTGCCGTTTACTTTGATTACATGTATTTTATTTAATAGTTATAAATTGTCAATCTTGAACGACAATAACTAATTAATTATTATTTTTGTGCGCATATGCGAGGTACACGTACGATGGCCCGAGCGACTGAATAACCCATTCCGAGATCCCCATTAATGGACAAATAATTTTTCGAGTATCACGAATACAATAATGTTACTTTACTTGGAATCTAGGGGTGAAAGCGAGGACCCCCACGCCGAGGTCCCCTCTTGAAGCTTGTGCTCCGAGCGAAGTGCGAGGACCCCCGCGCCAAGTTCCCCTCTTGAAGCTCGTGTTCCGAGCATAGAGAAAATCATATTTAAGGAAAACAGAGGTCGACCCTCAACGCTCAACAAAGCCCATTTTAAGAGGATTGACAAAAGACTTCAATCCAACAGTCTTCGATCCAACATTCCTCACCTTGGCGAATCAGGGAAGGAATTCTCGTTCCTATATTGCTTTCCTATTTACTTGGCATTTTACATGACTACTTTACACACATGCTTATATTAATTTACCCGATGCAATATTTTGGACATGTGCTTTAAATACTTAGTTCCTTCTAATCCCTTTACAAGTCGCTTATTATTTGATATTCTCCATGTTGTTACGTAATGTTTTGTTGAGCAAATCTTCGTGCTGCTGAATGCCTTTAAATCTTTGTCTCTCCTGTTGTGATAGGATAATAATTCTTTATATAGATATATCGCCTGTTGAATGACGTACATTAGTTTCTGACAACCGCACATTGTCATTATTCCTAAATTAATGCTTTCATTTGGTTTGTTGTCATTAAATGCTCTGACATATTTATAAATGTCATTCATTACAATTATTGCGCATGATATACCTGAAATTATGCTTCTTTTCATGGGCAATCCTGTCTGGTTGCACGGTATTTAATTATTGTCATTATTATATTTGTTACGTGTGATCTTTTTAATCATGCTGCTTTTGTTCTGATACTTTATATTCACTCGCCAATAATTTTCATTGTTGCTATTCAATTATCCTATATTGTTAAATTAACAACGATCACTGATTATTGTCTTTAAACATGTAATGTAAGGTTCAAAAAAGGATGGTCGGACCTATCGAAAAGGAAGGCCAAGCAGCTAGGAATCTCTCTAGAGTTGACGAGGCCATCACGACCCCATGATAGAGAACAATCCAAAAGTCAGAACGGTTATTGTAAAAACATCTCGTGGCATGGATTACTATCGTCATCACTCCGAGATAATTACAAAGACTTTGTGGCCATCGCCCACGCAAACATGTGTTCCTGTAACAACCCGTCACGAGGCTAGCCTAGAACGGGCACTACACACCCACGATGGTCAAACTGTTACGAGTCATGTTGTCAAGGCCTCCGTCCACAATGAACTCTCGATCAACAAAACAACATGTGAAGCCACAAGTTACGGTCAATTAAGGGCATTACCACGACCAATCCAGGGAAGTTAATTTCTTTTACTTAAGTCATTTCAATGGTATTAATTATGTACACCATCGCATGCCAATGATACAGTTAATTACTATACTTATTAACATTATTTGGTTTAATACCACTAATTGCTCCGACACATTTTTGATACACGTATCGTTTATTATTATTATTACGTGTGATCTTTTTAGAATCATACTATTTACATACTAATATTTTATTCCGTAAACTTGCCAATAATTTTCATTTTTGCAATTTAATTATTATACATTGTCAGTTCAAATGACGATTACTGATTATTAATTTTGTATACATATACGAGGTACAAATATGAGTAAACAGTCCATCCCACCGGTTTCCTACCAGATCCCTACACCCGCAGTAGGATATCAGGCTATGATATCAACCGACCAATGACATCCTCAAATTGATCGGTCCCTTCTACCACGACACCCTTGCCTCTCATGGTCACTAAAAGCCCAAAGACGATCCCCGTCAACATCTCTTCTCGAGATCCCAGCATTGCTCACAAGGGCGCTATACAATAGTTCGCCCATAACGGCATACAGGGTGTTTGGGAGGAAGAAGATGAAGAGTACCGAGCAAGCACACGATCTAGCAGTAAAGGAAAAAATGTCTCTATGCCAAATTGATGCCGAGCATATCAACGTTCATGCCAAAAAGGATGTCGAACGCATCAAAATTCAAAAATAGTCTAACTATAAAGACAAACAGGGAAGGATCTTTCTCATTATCTCATTTATGTGATGTACATTGCATGGTTTAAACCTCACATTCATCATTATTGAATCACTTGTTGCACGACATTATATTATCTTAGATAATACTCATAATTAACAGTGAAACAGCTCATACTTCGCTATTAATGTCATTACATATCATTTACTACTTGATATTCTAATAGTTGTTTTCATACATCATGTAAAGGTACAAATTTGATGGTCGGAACTACCGGACGTGATAGCCCGAGCACGATGGCCAAAGAATGATGCGAGTGTTTCGCGCATAACCCAAGTCAGGATTCCTATCATCCGAAAGCATGCACAAGCAGACCACAGATCTCGTGCCTCTCAGACGCCTTCTCTAACCCCGCCCTCACAACTTGCAAACATTCAACCCCGTCACAATGCACTCCTTCACAGGTCTAAATCCTCAAGCCTCTCACACAGGTTTGGATGAATCTGATCTAATTGGCAAAGCATTCTCGGAGGGGGAATCCGATTTAGTTGGGGAAGTACACTCGGATTAGGCGATTCTGCTGCACATTCATTCTCTCAATCACCAATCCTTCTGATGTCTCCTCGGATAATACTCCTGTTATCGGGTTAAAGGTTTTGAAAAGAAAAAGACGAAGGCATGTCCGACAACTCAGAAAACAGCCGATCCAAATTAAAGGATATAACATTCCTCTCGCTTGATCAGGGAATTAATCTTTCCTTATCCTAAATTTAATTCATTACTCTTTATTACATTTATGTTTTATATCTTAATTACACATATTGGCTTCCTTGAGATGATTGTAATTGTTGGCCATGAGTGGTACACATGGTCGCTTTATTTATGCTACGAGTATCATACTACCTACATAGTCTCTGAATATGACTCATTGTTTATAAAGTGAATGCATCACTATTGTCTCATTTCTAATTTAATATTCTAATTCATATCTCTGTATTTGTGATGAAAGGTACAACTGGGGAGGTACAAGCAACTCAGGATCTCTAAAAGAGTCTCACATCATTCGTCCACCCTCATGTTCCGACAATTGCAAAGATCGTGTTTTATTCAACATTCATGCATCTGCCGAACACAACAGGGCCTTATCAGACATCCTTTGATATTATGCAAGCAAGCTCCGTTTCGGCTTTGTTGTTCCGAGCTTCCCTTCGACGACCTTCTAATAAGGATCCGACAGACTATTCCGTTTTCCGAGGGGTTCAGTAGTTATAATTGATTAACATCATTGACGAAAGAATCAGTGCTACATCCTGTCCTATCCACAAGGAATTTTCTCAGATTGTTTTGTTGAATATGATCTCACTTTTCGCCCTCTCGGCTTAATTTCTCGGCTTCAACTTCGGCTTATTTCTCTAGCTCGACAACATTGTTCTCCGACATTGAGCGCATCTCAGCCAGCTGGGGTCTGAGGACTCCCTCTCAAGTAGCCATACTCTGCCACATCGTCCACCGCTCGGGAGTAGCAACATACTCTAAGTCCCCATGCTCGCCATACGCCAAGTATCATTGTCACCGATCACTATCTCTGAAAACCTCCCGCCGAGCATCTCAATTCTTATGAATTCGGCACAAGCCCTTTCAAGCTTTACCGCTTTTCTCACTCTTTGTCTTCTCGGCATCCCCGGTATGCTCCTTCTGCTCGTCAAGAATCCGATCATGTTCTCCTATGTGTCAGCATATTTCCGCCAGCTGGGGAGTGAGCACTTCCTCCCGAGCGGCCATATTCCATCTCATTGCCCGCTGCTCGGGATCAGCAACTTACTCTAAGGCCTTGGAGTCATTTGGGAAGAACTTTAACAAGGAAGTTTCTATGCTCGCCACGCGTTGACGATCATTTTTGTCAACCAGTACCTTTGGAGATCTCCCATTGAGTTTTTGGGTTTATACTGAGTTTGAGGGTGCCTCGGACATCAACATCAAGCATCTCAATTCTTATGAACTGAACACAAGCCTCTTCAAGATTTATGGAGTGGGGGGCTTACGTTGTAATAGAATAGGTACATAGCCGACATAGGCCGACCTAGACACTGGTAACATATGATCATCTCCCTGTAAAGGATGTTGCAACATTTCCGCCTATCGCCATCAGATTTGGTATCCACCTCTCTCATCGAGGGCTTACTTTAATTCAATCACTCACTTTGGATCACGTTCCTACACACTTGCATGCCCACGATCTCGGTTAGCCGACCAGGTCGGCATTGCTACAAGTGGAAAGGAGGACTGCGACCCGATACTTGACCACAGGTCGAATACATCGCGGGCAGAGGAATACGCCTCGGCTAAGGTGCTCATTCCGACAGCATGAACCCGTAAAGCTTACGATCCAATTGGTGATGAGACTCTTGACACACCTCAATACAACGGGGTGTAAGAGTCTCCTTTAGGTTTATTCTTTCAGTGTCATTATTTGAGTATAAAGAATGCTATCAACCATTTGCGATACTCTTCCAGGAAAAGGGTCTTGGCTTTAAACAGTCTTCTATGTCACCTCCAACCTCGGAAATCGGACGTCTGATCTGCCCAGCACAGAAAGGATCTAAACTCGGCTCAGAGTCTATATGACACTTCCCGAGCTGGGGGGCTTATGTAGTGGACCGGACCCATAAGCCGACCGCATGCCTTCAATGCCGACCAACGACTCAACGGATAAGTTTAAAACTCCCTAGTACATGATAAGGATGAAGGACTCACCCTTCTTATCCTCTAAGAGCCACGTCAGCCCTATTCGGCCCAACAGGCCCATAAGGTATCATAACACACCTAACAGGTAATCCCCTATAAGAACCACTATGCTATAGGGGCTAAGGTATGTCTCTCATCCCTACTCTCAAGAACTACGTGTGGCTTGATCCCCTTATCACTGGGGGTACGTAGGACCGGGGTCACCCTCGTCAGCTGCAACAACCCAAAACACACATCGTGGTGTCTCCCTAACAATGGAACACTACACCTATAATTTCCGCCTACTCTGATTTAATCTTTTTAAAGAGCTCGGCTCCGAAAAGGATAGCTCCATTTACTTTCTATCATATAAAGACGATTTCAAATACGAATGCTATTCCGTTTATGAAAAGGTTTTAGGGATTGCCGAACTCAATACAACTGATTTAAAATGATTTAGAATTTCTTCTCCAAGAATTCCAAGTTTTGGTTTGTGCACCCGCTTAAAGAAAATAAATTTTATTTCCACATTTTCTTATATACTTACAAGTCCATATATTATCTGATAAGATAGTTTAATTACTATATTAAACTTAAGTTAATAAGAAGGGTGTCACAATTTCTTTTAAAGTTACTCATTACTTTAAAAACGTGAATTAAGAAAATTATTTTAAGAAAATACTCTTTCGAAATTACTTTTCTCAAAATAAATTTATTTAGTATTTTAATTCAATACGAGAAATTTGCGGGGTGTTACAAAAGGTTAATATAAGGTATCTCAAAAGTATTTGAAATTACACTTAAATGTTGTATTAAATCATAGAAGAAAGTTATCGAATTCGGCTTGACCATTTAAAATTTAATAGTAGTAATATAAACTTTTCTTAAGGTAACAGTTTATACTTGAAAGTATGACTACACTTGAGTAGTATGAACTTAGCGTTGTCTTGTAAGATAATAATAATGCTTCATAAACAATAGCTGCCGAATCTTCGTTTATCAGAGTGTGCGGAAAATAGTAATGCTCAACGATCATTGTTGGTGCAAACATCATAACATCATAATATATATATATATATAAGTCATAGAAAAAGATCCATGAGTACATCAGTCATCGTCAGCAAGAGTAATACAAGATACCATGTCCATAATACTGAAAATACATAATAAGATATGAAAGATAAGACTTGGACTCTCAAAACACTAAAATATGTACAATATATATAACAACCAAAAAATAAAGTGTCTGAGAGCAGGTCAACTGGTCCTCCGTGCATCCGTCTGGTCCACTGCAGCTACAAAAGTCGGTCTGGGATCCCTATCATCTATAGTATGCAATACACTAGGAACCACTGGGTCCTCCTCGAGGTCTGGGAACCAACTCGACTAGTACCTCCTCCTCCTCGCTCTCCCCCTACACAGGATCCTCTTCAATCCCATCCGATGGAGTAGCAGACCTGCCTGTAGGTCCAAAACCAGTAGCTGGTGTAGTCTTACCAGCTCCAGCCGGATCGGATGAAGGAACATCATCATCGGTAAAAACTCTATAGGCAGAGGGGTGTGAACGAGTAGCAGGACGGAAACGGAAACTATGAAACCTATGTATAGGTCGAGCTGGTGGTGGTGGTGGTCCTCTATAAACATAAAAAGCTGGGATATGCATAGTATATATAATAGGTATCCTAAACCTACGAGGGCGCACACGAACGAGGGGGTTAGGGTGGAAGAGTGTAAACTCCACCTCACCCTCGAAAGTCGCTCGATGCTCCTCATACGTCCAGATCTCGCTAGGGATGGGTCTGATCTCTACGCATGCTAGGTAACGAGCCATCACCTAACAAGGGCACAAGGGTAAGCATATACAAACACATAATCAAATAAGGATAATCAGTAAATGCATAACAATAACAGTGTATTCACATGATCATACCATCTATCTTTTCAGTCATTTATCATGGTTTATGATATGATGCATGAATCCTCACATTCCTGTGATTCTCCAACTAATCACTCAAATGAACGTCCTTCCATAACTTCAATGTATTCCCAGAAAACAAATAATACGTTATCAAATGTATGGCGTACTTGCTCGAAAGTGATAAACAACGTCATCACATTTGGTGATCGTCACATCGTCAAAACGTAAACTATCACTTCATTACGCATATTCAAAAAGTGATAAACAACGTCACCATGTCTGATGATCGTCACGTCGCCAAAACCTAAAACTATCACTTTAGTGCAACTCATAATAACCGCATCGTTAACCTTAATGTGGGGTCGAGCAAGCAGTAACCTTTGGCACTCCCAGAGGCCCTCCTCATGTTCCTCGAACATGACAAAACGATAACATCATCACCTTTCACCATGCATGGATGCAATAACATATTCCATTTAAGATTAATCCTATTAATCTTAATTTACACAACATGGAATAATTCATTAACCAAACTCCAACGTAATTGATGTAATCCATTAGTATAATTATCTCTTTGAAACATGTTTAATCATCTTGCAATGATTAAAATTGGATTTAAATAACTTAGTTGAATTGGAAATGGTATTTTCAGCATACTGGTTAAAAGACTGGAGTGGTTCTCGACAAAACTCGAGTGGATCTTAGTTTTCAGAAAAGTTAAATTTCAGATTTTTCCAGAAATACTCGAGTAGTTCATGAATTACTCGAGTTGTTATTCAACCCAAAAGACTCGAGTGATTCATGCACAACTCGAGTGGATCATCAGTATTTCCAAAAGATGCATTAGATAATACCCGAGTCTCAGCTAAAATACTCGAGTGTTGGTTCTATCAGACGCACTGGTGCACCACGAAACACTCGAGTCTCGAACCAAAGACTCGAGTCTTATCTGACAGTAAACATTCAAAACTGGTTTTAACATACCATTTTCAGTTCTAACAAGTTTTAACCAAAACCAAAGATCAACAGAGTGATCTTTATGTTAAATAAACATGTTTCAGTACAAAGATTACATCAAATTACAGTGAATCATATCCAAGCATCAATCATGCACAAAAACACATTTTTAACAACTCAACATACCAAATCCAAATTTAAGCATATTTGGCATGAAAATAACTTGCATTAAGCACACATGCAGCATAAGAAACATGTTCCAGTCGGTTACATAACACATAATGGCCTCTAAGCCAATAACCTAATTCAAACTAAGCCCTTTAAGCCTCATGGTGGCTTCCTACACAAAATCATGCAATTAAACCTTATTCTAGTGAATGTATAGCTTCACCCTTACCTCTAAGTCATGTAGGAACTGAGATTTTACAAAGACTCAACCTCCAAGCTAGTTTCCCCAAAAACCATTTGACAGAAACATAGTTTTTGAGTAGGGTTATAAGACCAAGCATTTTGATCATTAAATCATGCAAAATAATAGGGGAAAATGATTAGAATTTGTTCTATGTAACATGCATAAGAGAATGAAACGAAATCGAAGTCTCAAAAGTTCAAGAGCTTACCAAAATCAAGGATCCAAGTAAGCTTCCCGAACCACTTTTCAACAAAGACTCCAATCTTTCGAGCTTCGATTCTCTTAGCACACGAATCCTCAACTCACAAGCTTAGAGTCTTTATGAAGCTCAAGATGTAAGCTTCGTAACGGTGTATAACTCTCAACCTAACACTCAAAGTCGAAGAAGAATCGTTGAAGACGAAATCAGAACCCTAAACTCATAAATTCATCAACCAGAGCTCGAATTCGTGGTTGATGAGCTTATATAATCGATTCCTAATCGCATGCAGGTCGACACGACACCCTTGAGGTGTAGCCAAAACGAATTCGTGTCAGTTTCTGGGGATAGTGGATTGATGACTCATCAAACGCACTATCTTCAGCAACTCTGCCCAGAATACTCGAATCTTCCCAAAAAGACTCGAGTCTTTCGACTCAATTTTTTGAAAATAATTATTTTATTCCTTTTTCCCTCCAAAATCTTTCTAATATTGCTCCTAGGTCCTACAGCAGGGACTAATATGCAAAATTCTAATTTTTGCATAGAAAATAACTATGGGATTATTTTCCACCTACTCGCATTCTAAATACCTAATCTTAATCAAAGATTATTATAATAACAATTAATTATAAATAAAATTTATAATTAACTCTTATTAATCCAAGATTAAAATTTTGGTGTGTTACAACTTTCTTGGCATTGGTGATGTGCGTCGTCCAGAGAGATTGTGAGATTAGGAGTGTAATTACATCTAAAATTTTGTTTGAATTCATATGCCAGCCTCGTGTATATCACACTATTTTTTAACTTTTGCTAATATCCATGTCATGTTATATGGGTGTTCAATAACCACTTGACTTGAAAGTTTAAGCTGTAAGGTGTAGGCATAAAAAATAAATAATCATTACACCCCTTAATGCGAAATTCATATGGGCTTAAGCTGTAAATGCATGCATATACAATTCCAGAAAAAGTATTGTGTTAGTTTTAGTTTAATTTATATTGTTGAGATTCTCAATTTTGATTATTATTCCGTGTAGATTTGTTATTTTTAACTTAGCTTTGTATAACGTTGTAGTACTTTTCTGACTGTGGCTTGACATACTCTTTTGATCAACTTGATGAAATTAAGGAAGAATGGTCTCGTTATGTAGCTTTCAATCATGCGCCTAAATAACTATTTGGTTTGGTAAGTATCTTTGTTTTTATTAGTTTTTAATTTCGTTGTTGTTTGGTTTCCTTCATGGGTTAACACTTAATAACACCCCTAAGTTATATGCACGTTTTGGTGAATATCTATTTTTGGTTTCATATGCAGGCCTGTAGAAAAAATGCATGTGCAATGGTGTCCAAGTTTAAGAGTTTTTGAAACTCATTTGAAGCAAGCATGTATGTATATGGGATTAGTAGAAACTGCTACAATATTAGAATTATATTTACCTTATTGTAATGGTTTATTACTCATTTGATCACATAGTTTCTTTTTTCATTTCGGATTTGTTATTATTGTAATGGTTTATTACTCAAAGATTTAATATTTTTTTTTCATAAATAGTATGTTCTTCTGGCAAATATTATTTATATTTAAAAAAAAACATTCAAAACTTTTAGTAGCATTTATGACGAAAAAGTGCTACCGAAACTACTGAACATTTGGTAGCATTCATGAATTTGTAAAACATTTAGTAGCATTTTGGATGAAAAGTACTACAAAAGTTGCTCACTTTCATTAGCATTTTATAGAAAGTGCTACTAATTCTTATATTTTTAGTAGTGTTTTATTTTCCATTTCTTAATATAATTGTTCGACTTTTTTGTAGATTTATAGCATAAGCGCTACTAAATAGTTGTTTTCAGTAGCGCTTCCGGAAGCGCTACTATTGATACCGGTACTTTTTATTACACTTTCATACGTAGCGCTTCGAAGCGCTACAAAATGTGAAAAATAAACGCTACAAAAACGCTTTTTTGCTGTAGTGTTCTTCCAAAAGTGGAGTTTTTAGTCACATGCATGCAAAGAAAATTTTTCTTTCTTTCTTCCTAGTTAATTTGGCCATCTTTCTCTCTCAAAGGAAATATTTGTTTCTTTGATACTTTTATCTTTAAAAACTCCTTTTGAGAATAAATGAGTCATTTGGCCTTTAAATAAAAATAAGAACTTTCTTAAAAAAAAAAAACTAACATGCAAAAGCTAGATTTTTCATAAAACCAAAATGCAAGTAAAATATTTTACTTTCTTAACGAATATTTAACATGCATAAAGCTTTTTAATATAATAATGAGAATAATGAAATTTTTCAAGATAAAATTTTTATTTTTCACAAATACAAAACTTTCTTACAAATCTCAACAATACCCATGAAAATAAAGTTTTTAGCTAGCCACAACATATTTGATATTCTAAAAGCTTAAAGCTTCATAGAAATTATACATGCAATATAAAAATAAAAAACAACACTTATAAATTTTCATTTTCCATTAAACCACATACTTACACATGCATGCAAGAGTTAGTAAGATAAATATTTTCTCTCAAGAATTAGAAGATGAGATGAATGAGTCTTAAAAAACATGCATGTAAAGGAAAGGTTAAAGAAAAGAAAAGGGTTTTATAGAATACCTCTT
Source organism: Crotalaria pallida (assembly GCA_037953625.1). Classification (NCBI taxonomy): domain Eukaryota; kingdom Viridiplantae; phylum Streptophyta; class Magnoliopsida; order Fabales; family Fabaceae; genus Crotalaria; species Crotalaria pallida. Next base: position 57,280,754 of record CM075655.1, on the reverse strand, counting down.
AGTCTTGAAAAAAAGTTGAAGTTACAATCTCCTCTCCCTCTTCTTCTTCACGGTTTTCTCTTTCTCTCTCTCTCTCTCCCTAGAAAAATTTTCTCTTCTTTTTATTAAGTTGGTTCAAGTGTGTAAAAAGAGATAAGTGATGTATTGAAAGTAGGTATTTATAAAATAGTTTAGTTTTGGGGTGATGGCTAAAAATTGGGGTTCATGGTGAAATGGAAGGGTTAGGGGGTTGCTGCCCCCCCCTTAATTTGTTAGTGGAGGTGAATGGGAGTTGGGTGATAAATTACTTTCCTTATGTTTCCAACCAATTAATCATGCGTTTGAAATTTGATTTTTGAATTTGAATTTTGGCTTGTATGAGAAGAAATGAAATTTTCTCCCCTCCTTACTTTCGAAACAAACTTATCAAAATTATGTTCTGATTCATTATTGTTGAAAGTGCAAATTTGTACGCTTCCGACTGATAAGTTTCAAAATAAATATTTAGTGGGTTAAAAATATAAATGAAATTCTTGGAATTGTACTCCGATGGTACAATGTCGAAGAATTGGAGCAATCTGTATCTGTGCTAGGCAAGTCAGATCTCTTGTTGTTGGAGTATATAATATCGCTGAAGTAAAATCATTCTACTTCCTTCTACTGTGAGAATCATTACACTTTAAGTAAGGTCCCATAAAAAAACCTTTTATCCCGAATATCATTACTTTTTTTTGTAATAGATCGAATTGACTAGTCGAACCGAGCCCAATAAGCCGACCATCATCCCCTCATCACTCTATGGTTCCCGTCCATCATCAATACTGTGAGCTAATTAATAGCTACCATAAAGCTAGTGAAATATTCTCCATATATATTCCTAGCCTTACTACTCTCTCGCCATAACCACTAATAACTAATCGCCATCAACGAGACCTCACATTTCCCTTATTCCCCTCTTATTGTTTGCCTACTTCCCCTATAAGTACAACGCTTATCACAGGGGTCAAGCAAGCCTACATGGTACACTTTGACATACGTTGATGTTAGAAAATTTTTATTAACAACAAAATAAATTAAATTAAATACATGGAAAGTATTATTTTATTAATAAAGGAAAACAATGTAATTAAAAAAAAATAACAAAATAATATAAATAATAATGCATGAGAGGAAAAGATTAGAAAAAGCCTAGGTTGAAGCGTGTATAGGAGCTGTCCTTAGGGAGAAAATGCCCCTACTGCACAGTGTGAAAAATTATGTTGCACGCCTCTCCCAAGATACGATAACCCGATGAGACCGATCGGTAGCAGCGAAAAATATCCTGAACCAATGAACACCGAATGTTATCTATTTATATGAAAATAACTTTTTTTTTTATTTTCGGAAAAATCAAATCCTAACATAATGATTTTAGAAGATAGAAGAATAGAGATGTGATAGTGAAATTAAAAGGAATTCGTTTTTTCTCATATATCTGTCGCACAACACCTTAGGAAAATATATAAGAAAATACATAATGTGTAACTGTAAAAGTACAAGAGAGAAACAAATTAATTAAGCAGTTAGCAAATTTTTCTCCTCTATTTCTGCATGGACTCTTTTTCGGAGCACTTAAGCTCAACTACTTTTTCTCAACAAGATTTTATTTTATATATTTATTTTTAAAACGTTGGTCCAATATAAGAAAAAGATAGACATTAACAAAGAGATAGGGATCGAGTTTTAACGCTAGTAAATAAGAAATAATAACAAATTGTAAAAATGAATAAAATTTATTTTAAATTTTAAATTAATAAAACTATAAATATTTTACAACAATCCCCCATTAATTTAAAATTTAAAATAAAAACATTTGTAAGTATAAAATTCTTTTTTTTAAATATAATTCTATTTATAATAAAATAGAGTAAAAAAAAACAGAGAGCGTTACTGCGTTTTCAGCATAAGGAACCTTTTGGGTTTGAGCCCTACACCTACTGCATATGTTCCTCCACCCGAGATAGATATGAAGAGTTGATTGTCTTGACTCTTGAGCTACATCAACTTGACCGGGATTCAGCACCTAGAACATACAGTATCGGTGTTCATCAAGGTTCTAATTAGTAGGGCACGTTACGGCCTTGCTCAGGTATCTTGTTTCGTGAGTGTCACTTAGAATTTAGCCGATGAGTCACAATGGTTGCCCGACCACCGCACTCGATCACTAGGTGAACCCTCCAAGAGTGATCTGTGACCATCACCCTGCATACTATTGTCGTTGGGTTCATTAAGAGATATTTTAATTTTTAATTTAAAATATGAATTTTAATTTTTAATTTAAAATATGAATACCTCAACCTAATTATTGCCACAATTTATAAGTACACCATGCCCTAGGAATGGGATTTGGAACAGCTCCATTTAAAATATGTTTGGTGTACCTTATCCATCAATAATTTCGTTGTTAACCATTGAACCCCATTCAAGGGATCTGTAACATCCTGAACTTATTAATAATCGAAAAGTGTTAGAAATTGTAATTTGTTAGGTTAAAACCTTTAGTTAAACCTAAGGAAACATTAAGGATCATTAGAATGTATTAGAAAAGAAAATTCCCATGTGATAATCGATTACTAGAAAAGCTAATCGATTACCTGCAAGACAGTAACCAATTACTCGATTACATGGCTAAAGTAAACGATTACCTCTTAAAAAATCTACGAGTTTCTAGAAATTTATGGGAATTAGAGGCAAGGTAATCGATTACCTTACCAAAGTAATCAATTACCTCAATAAAAATCTGATTAAAAATGTGCTTTTAAGTCATTTTCACTCATCTTTCTCTCCACTATTCTAGAAATTTCAACCAAGCTCTCTCTCCCTCTCCAGGTTCTTCATATTTCATCATCCTTTTCCATCAAAATCCATCACTTAATCACTCCCCATCCTCCATAAACACATAATAATCCTTCTCCCTTCTCTAAAACCTTTCTCTACTCAGTACCAAATTCTCAAACCTCCTTCAAACTTGCATCAACCATATCACTCCATAACCTAAAGTTCTTCATCATAAAGTGAGAAGAATAGAACTTAAGAGCAAGAAATCATAAGACAAGAGCTAGAGTAAAGGAGCAACCAAGGAGTAATTATACTAGGCATCAAGTGGAGCTCTCTCTGTAACACCCCAATTTTTCCTAATATAAAATATACAGAAATAAAAGTTTTGGAGATAATTAAAGAACTTTAAAAAGTGTTTTACTAAATAAAATACATAATCAGAGTTTGAAAATAAAATGGATAACCTTAAACTTTTACTTTTACAAAACAAGTTTATACAAAATGTGGGGCACCCAATTACAATATAGAACATTTATACAAAAATTTATTTCCTTTCTTTCGACTTGTTCCGCTGCGCACTCTGATCTTCAAGCTTCTTAGATATGTACCTAAAATGATAACCACTAAGGGTGAGATCTTCCACAACACAGTGAATTAAAAAGACAGCAAACATTTCATAATAAAACATAAGAATAATAACTAAACCGAGGATGGAACAAAAAAATAAATACTATTCAATTCCCATTTTTGCAATGAGAATGGGGTTTTGATGTGATCTAATGAACTTTTCATATAAATCCGACAACAGGGTATCAGAATAATTCTCGTTTCCGAGATAAATATTGTCAAACTCTTCCCAGAGCTTTTGTCGATTTGGAGTATGACCACAATTCCCATTCTCCTATCCATTATCCTCTGCCTTAATCTTAACATCCATTGCCAAAGATTGCCAAAAAGAATGAACAGAACATAGAGGAATGGGTTGTCCCAACTTTTTATATTTTGCAATCTCGCATCGACATGGCAACCCATGTGTCGTTCTGATCTTACAATCACAAACATGTTCATCATCATTAACGTTCCCAATACCCTTTTCCTGATTATAGATAAGTGACAAACCCTCCCTTGAGATGTTATACAACAAATATTTAAACAACGGAGTATTGACCCTATGCTCCACCCGCATTTTGCTCTCTTTAAAGGAAGTAAGAATGGCGATGTGCTGAGTAGTGACCAACCGTTGGATACATTCAAAACAAGTAGCTATGTCACCTTTGTTGTCAGCTAACATTATCTTGAATGTAGAATGGGCACCTTCCACCCTGTTACATTAATAGACGTAAATAAAATTATGCGAACACGTACGTATTAGTATATTAAATTACAAATAAATATACCTGTTTGTTGTGGTGTTACCGATATGCATATGTTGGTCAATCCAAGCATCCACAAATATCTCCTTCCTAGTTAGGTATGTATCTTTCATGTAGTTCACGAACTCACCACTTTCATCATCACATCTTTGTACAAATGTATCAACGCAATCTTCGTAATTTTCCACGAACCTACAGTGAACAACATTTTCAAAACATTCCATTATTACCTTCTCCTTGTCAAGGTCTCCAAAGTACTCCTTGCATCTTCCTCTGACATTACACTTTATATGGTATTGGCACAATAAATGCGTTGCACTGGAAAACACAATTTCTACAGCTCCAACAAGTGCACCATTCATATATGTGACTATGAATTTTAAATAATCACTGGGCCTTTGAATCAAATTTTGCACCTTCTCTAAGGCTGTAGCGTCTAAGACACTGTGTTCAAGGTACACCCCTAGCCCAAAGGTATGGAAGGACCTGAGAGTTAGAGGATGACCTGGTGTTACTGTATGATTTCTTGGGTATTCTAGATGTCCAGTTGGGACAACTAGGGTTTCCCTAATCACTGGTGTGTGCAGATGTGCGATTAGGGAGTGAGAGAACGTACCTGAGCCCCTTGCTAGAGACAGCTATTTATAGGGGTGGCATTGTACCTTGTGGGCCTGTACGGAGGTCCAGCAAGGCAGCTAACGTTCCCATTTAGGATAAGGGATGAGTCATTCATCCTTATCCTGTTATTGGAAGTTCTTATCCCTGTGGCGAGTTAGGCTCACGCGCCCCTAGCTCGGACTCTTAAGGGGCGAGGCCCGTGTGGTCGGTCCAAGGTCGCTAGGGTGGGTCCTAGAACAAGCGCTCGGCCTGGATAGGCGTGGCCTGACAAATAGATCAATCTGGTCGGTCGAGTATTGTAAGGGTAGGACCGAGGGTCGGTCTACTACATAAGCCCCCTAGCTCGGTAAGACTTTTTGAGTCTTGAGCCGAGCTGAGATTTCTTCGTAGTTGAGGCTGGAGGGGCAGAGTGTCATGGTCGAAATGGGGTAATGACCTTTGGATAACTCAATGTGCCTCGCTGTCCCTTTATCTGTTCGACAGGACGTTTGAGTGCCCTTCTGTTGACACGTGTTGCATGTGTCAGTTGTGCCATTATTGTGCATGTTGGCTTTTGGGTTTTTCAAATATTCCCTCCAGTGGTTACGCGCCACGTTTCACTTTTCGTGGCTCAATGCAGAATTGGGCCTTTGCTTCCAAGCCCAATTACTCAAAATCGTGGGGGGGGGGAAGTTCCTTTTTGAACTCCAACTGTCCTTTCATTTTCCTTACTCTCTCTTTCTTTCAAACCTTGCACTTCTGATATCTCCTTCTCACTCCTGCAATTTCCTTTTTGTTGGTTCTTGGGTTCCAGATTCTACTCCATCACATTCTTTCTGCCATCCTCTCTTGAAGCTTTTTGGCTTCCCTCTCGCTACGCCAATCCGGTTCGTGCCAGTCTTCAAATCTCAGGTACTTTGATTCCTCTTCGTTGAACTGTTCATTTCCAAATTCTTAAGCCCTGGTTTTCTAGTTTTCATTAGGTCCTGGTTTTCTTTCTGGGTTTCATTTCTGGGTTTCTTTTTTAATCATGGATAACAAATGGTCATGGTATGAGAGGTGGTCTAAGGTTTTGAATTTGAGTGACATTGAGGATTCTTCCTCTTCCTCATCGTCATCATCCTCTTCTGATTTGGAGATTTTAGATTTCCTTCCATCACCCTTCCGCCATCGCGTGGCGGATCCTGCGGCGGAAACACCGTTAGTGGTGGATTTTCCCCAAAATTTTGCAGAAGAGGAAAGTAGAAAGCTAGCGTATCGGCTAGCGGAGGAGCGGGCGCAAGTAGCGCCACGAAACCCACACCGCTCAACCTCGAACCGTCCTTGGGAAAGCCCCTTTTGGGGGAAATCCATAAAGGTTAGGGGAAGGTGTAGTAGGCTCGGCTATAGGACAAATCGACCTAGGGTTAAGTTGTCTGTAGATTATATTTTTATAGATTCTGACGTCGAGTCTTCCCTTTCCCCAGGTATGGTTCGTCGATGCATCTCGCATCCTCATAAATTTCCCGTGCCTCCAAACTCTGAAGCCTATGACTGGGTTGATCTGGAGGTGCTTGGTACAGGATCAGCCTTAGTTAACAACAATCTTGGACACATCCGAGCTCACGTGCTCCCCTGCCCCACAGATGAGACTGGACCTCTTACGCCATTAGTGCTCCGTCGGTTAACGACCGGGTGTGCACCTTAATCGAGGAGAACCGTAGGGAGTTCTTTATGTATGAGGAGGTTATTATAAAGTTGGGCGTTAAGATGCCCTTTTCGGATTTCGAAATAGCCCTGTTGCGGAGATTGCGTTTGGCCCCCTCCCAACTACATCCTAGTGGTTGGGCCTTTGCTCGGGCATTCCAAAAGTTCTGCGAGGCTCGGAGGCTGACGTGCTCGCTCAAAGCGTTCTTATGGTTGTACATACCCCAGATAAACATCTTTGAGAAGGGGGCGACCAAGAGGTCATGGGTATCGTTGAAAGCACGCAATAAGTATGCCCTATTTGCTAAGGTCACCGATTCGTGGAAGACCTTTAAGCCATTATTTTTTAAGTATCAATTCGTCGGAGAAGGAGCTTGTTGGTTTATAGAGGATGGTCAACCTCGGTTCCCTCTGTCGTGGTCTTCCGACTTCTTCAATAGGAGTCCGAAACTTTACCAATATCACTATGATACAGAGTTGTCAGAAGCAGATAGGCATACTTGTGATACCTTTTACAAGTATCTCAAAGAAAATGGCCAAGTTGATATTAGGAACATCGTTATTTTTCCCACAGAGCTTGTGAAGGCCGAGCTTGGTAATGAATATATGTACCCCCTTTTTTTTTTTACCGTGCTTTTGGAATTCCTTTTTGCAGTCGGAATGGCAAATGAGAACAAAGCTGCTGCTCGCATGAGGGACCTTGCTAGGACTTGGGCGGGTGAAGCGGCCGGGTCTCCGAGTGGAGCCGTTTCCTCGGAGGCCACTTAGTCTGTGACAGTGGCCTCAGCGCCGCCTTCTGAAGCTGAAGTTGTACAGAATGTCGGAGCACCATCCGCTCGTGTGGCTGAGGTAGCTACTGGAATTCCTCTTGCTCAAGTAGAAGAGGAGGAAGAAGAAGACCGAGTGTCGTTGTCTAAAAGGGCTAGAATAGACAAGGGCAAGGGCAAAGCTGTTGAACTGCTGAAGCCGTTGAAGTCTGCTGAGAGAAAAAACCTATGGTTTGATATATCTGACCCTGAGGAAGAGACCGTTTGGGTTCGGAAACTACGGGAGAAATTTATGGAGTTGGTTTACACTCCTAATGATGAGAAGAGGTTGTCGGAGCAGTCGGCCCATACTTTGAAGAGTAATTGTGAGTTGTTGGGTAAGAACATGCTAAGAGCTGCAAGCTATATGTTTCATATTGGCAAAAATGCTGAAGAGATTAGTGCGACTCTCTCAACAACTGAGAGGGAGAAAAGGAAGGCTTCCGCTATCCAAGCAAAAACTCTACTTACTCAGATTAAGGAGAGTGAAGCTAATCTCTGAGCTTTGATGGAGTCCAATACCGATCTACAGAAGAGATTTGAAGCATCGGAGAAAGCTCGGGAGACTGCTGAAAAGGCTTTGGAGAATGCTGTTGGGAGAGATGCTGAAAAAGGGAGGCTGTTACAGACCGCCCAAGAAAAGTTGGCTGAAGCTCGGCAACGAGTTATCGATTTGGAGGGCGTCCAGGGTCGGCTGACTGATTCTGAAAATGCAGTGAGTCGTTTACAAGGAGAGCTAGTAAAGATTCGTCGGAAGGCTTTGAAGCATAAGGTCTTGGCAAACGGAACCACTTCAATTGGGACCATGCAGTGAATGATTCCTTTGTCAATGCCGTCAAGCAGTTGACCCTTATGAATCCGGGAATCAGAGTTGTTGGAGCAAGTCCGACCTTTGGGGTTGATGGTGATCATATTATTGACTATGCCCAAGGGGATAGAAAAGTCGATTTGTCTGCACCGAATCTCCCCAACCCTTTGGATTTGGAAAATGAAGATGAAGTTGACTTTGATGGATCAACCATTGTGCTCTCCGAGGATGAATAGTAGATCTTTTATGATGTATTTCCTTTTTTGTAATTTGATGTAGTAATTATCAGTGTAATGTGATCGGTTTGTTTGACGATCAGTATGCTATTTAAACTGACTTTATTGCTTTTGTAATTTGCCACTCCTTATGCTACTTTGATCTTTGCCTTTCTAATTCCGTGGTAGCCGATTTTTATCCTTTATTTTGTTATAAACTGTTATCAAGATTTCGGATCTCCTACCTTTGGCCAAGGTGGGATCCTCGGTCCTCGGCTTAGGGAAACTGTTTAAGTTTTTAGCCGGGCATCTCTAAAAGTACTTGTGATTGTTAGTTTATAAGTCCTTGTTGGAAGGACATGTATAAACACCCAGTTCGACTCGGTGGCGAGCCGAGCGGAAAGGGTTAGTACGTTAATAGAAAGAAGAATAGGAGGATGAAGTGCTGGAAAAAGAGAGATCTTCATTAAGTTCTTTCAATCTGTTTACAAACAGCGAGTGTCAACTACAAAAAGTATTGAAATGACAAGAACGTAAAGGTGCTAAAATAAACGACATTAAAGTAAATAAAATTGAAACAACATAATTTTAAAATCAGAGTTGAAATTTTGCAGAGGTCACTGTGGGGTTCTGAATCAGCTGTAGTAGGGTTTCAGCTTTGTAGCATTCCAGGTGTTGTTTAATTGCTGCTTTGTCAATGTTTCCAACCTGTATGCCCCAGAGCCTGTTTTTGAGACGACTCTGTAGGGGCCTTCCCAATTCCTGGCCATTTTTCCTTCTTTTGCATTTCTCAAGCCGATGTCGGCTCGTCTAAGGACTAGATCCCCTACAGCAAAGCTTCTCGGAACCACCCACTTGTTGTACTCCCAGGACTGCCTTTCTTTTGCCTTCTTTTCCCGGGCAGCCGCGAGAGCTCGGACCTCATCGCTGAGGGCTAACTCTTCCTTCAACGAACCATCATTCACCTCCCTTGGGCGCTCAGACACTCGGAAGGTGGGAATCCAAGTTTCTATAGGCAACACAGCTTCACAGCCATAGGTGAGTCGAAATGGGGTTTCTCCTGTGGAGGTATGTATGGTTGTTCGGATTGACCATAACACCTCAGGAAGGATGTCAGCCCATGACCCGTCGGCTTCCAACAGTTTTTTCTTCATCCCATCAATGATGATCTTATTCACCGCTTCTGCCTTCCCGTGAACTGCGTGCCATTGTCGGTTATCAAAGTATGTGGGACGCCGAAGCGAGCGATGACTTGTCTGAGGAAAATTTTTTGAATTTTAGCTGAAGAGATTGTAGCCAAAGCCTCGGCTTCGACCCATTTTGTGAAATAATCAACTGCAACCACCACGAACTTTAATTGTCCAGGAGCTGTTTTGAACTTTCCGATGATGTCCATGCCGCACTGATAGAAGGGCCATGGGGCAATCATCGAGTGGAGTTCCGTCGGGGGTCGTTGGAAAACCTTCCCATGGAATTGGCAGGACTTACATCTTTTGACATGTTCTGAAGCATCACTCTGAAGTGTGGGCCAGTAATAGCCTGCTCAGAGGACCTTGCGGGCTAAAGCTTTTCCACCTACATGATGGCTCGAGATTCCTTCATGAACCTCGGCCAAAACGAGTTCGGCCTCCGCTGAGTCCAGACACTTCAGCATGGGGGAGTCTATTCCCCGTTTGTACAAGGTATCACCAATCATGGCATACTGGGCAGCTTGCTTGACTATCTTTTTTCCTTCCAAAGGGTCGGTTGGCAAAACTTGGTACTTGAGATATTGTTTGATATGGTCCATCCAGTCGGTGGTCAATGATATTGCTAGAACCACGCTTGGCTGATGGACGGTTTCTTCAACTAGACTTTTATTGCTTTCGGGGCTTTTGGTGCTGGCGAGCTTGGAGAGAATATCTGCTCGTCCATTGGAGGCCCTGGGGATATGAGAGATGGAGAATTGTGAAAAGAGGTCGGAAAGAGCTTTGACTTGTTCCAGGTACTTTTGGAGAATTGGTTCCTTGGCTTGAAACTCTCCATTGATCTGGGACACTACTAACTGAGAGTCACTGAAAATTTGAATTTCCGAGGCCCCCATCTGATGGGCCATCCGCAAACCAGCCAACACCGCTTCATACTCCGCCTGATTGTTGGAGGTGGGGAACTCGAACTTCAGGGAGTATTCTACGCTGAGGCCTTCAGCGCTTTCCAAAATTATACCGGCCCCAGCGCCTTTTCTGTGGCTGGAGCCATCCACATAAATCTTCCAAAGCTGTGGTTTGTTGGAGTGATGGGGGTCTGACAGTTCTGAAACAAAATCTGCTAAAATCTGGGATTTGAGAGTTCTTCTCGGCTCATAGGTTACGTCGAACTCTGATAGCTCAACGGACCAAGAGACCATTCTCCCAGCCAAGTCAGGTCGGTAGAGCACCTGTCTTATCGGCTGGGTTGTCCTGACTACAATGGGGTGGTTTTGAAAATACTGCCGGAGCCTCCTAGCAGTAACCACCAGAGCAAAAGCAAGTTTCTCTATCTTGGAGTACCTCATTTCAGGTCCTTGCAGGGCCTTACTTACAAAGTAGACGGGTTGCTCGGTCCCTGAGTCTTCCCTGACCAAGGCCGAGCTTACAGATGATTCACCAATTGACAAATATAAAAACAGAGTCTCCCCCTCCCGAGGATTGGTGAGGACGGGAGGGGTCGAGAGTTATTCCTTGAGTTCAACAAACGCTTGTTCACAGGGTTCATTCCAATGGAAGCTTTTGTTTTTTCTGAGCAGTTGATACCATGGGAGGGCCTTTTTGGTCGCTTGTGGGAGGAATCTTGAAAGAGCCGCCATCCGACCGGTTAGCCTCTGGACCTCTTTCACATTAGATGGACTGTGCATGTTTAGAATGGCTTGGCATTTTTCCGGGTTAGCCTCGATGCCTCTCTCCGTAAGCATGAAACCTAAGAAAGCCCCGGCAGGAACTCCGAAAGTGCAATTGTCGGGGTTTAGCTGCATATTGTACATTCTGATTCTGTCCAAGATAGTCGCCAGATCATGGGGGTGGTCTTCTTTCCTCCTGCTCTTGGCTATCATGTCATCTATGTATACTTCAAGGGTGGGACCAATCAGTCCAGAGAAGACCTTGTTCATCATCCGCTGGTATGTTGCGCCAGCGTTTTTTAGTCCGAATGGCATAACTGTGTAACAGTATGTAGCCCTCTCGGTGATGAAGGCTATTTTTTCCAGGTCAGGAGGGTACATCGGGATCTGATTGTACCCTGAATACGCATCCATAAAAGAAAGGAGTTGATAACCAGATGAATTGTCTACCAGTTTGTCAATAACAGGGAGGGGATACTGATCCTTTGGGCAGGCCTTGTTTAGGTCGGTGTAGTCGACGCACACGCACCACTTCCCGTTTGATTTTTTGACCAGTACGGTATTCGAAAGCCAATCAGAGTAATTAACCTCTCTGATGAATCCGGCTGGGAGGAGCTCGGCTACCTTCTCTTCAATCACTGCAGCCTTCTCAGTTCCCACTCTTCTCTTTTTCTGGGCGACTGGTTTGGCAGTCGAGTTGACACTAAGGTGATGACATATAAAGTTTGGATCAATCCCCGACATGTCTGCCGAGGTCCATGCAAAAAGATCTTTGTTTTTCTTCAAAAGTTCGAGCATTTCTGCTCGTGTTTTCCCTGAGAGATTGGTCCCGAGTTTCACTTTTCTGCTCGGGGTTTTCTCGTCCAACACAATGAATTCCCACTCACCCTGGGGGGTCGGCCTTGCGTCATCCTAGTCGGACCTGACATCTAGGTCCGTCAAAAGTACATTTCCCTTGTTCAAACTTAACTTGGGTTGGATTTCTTCTGGGTTTTTGAGTTTTGCCAAACTAGCGTTATAGCATAGTCTGGCTTTTTTGTAACATCCCGCATTTTCTGGACTCAAATAAATCAATAAAGTTTTATTTAAAATGAATTTTCCAGAATTTAAGAAAGATTTTTCAGTTAAAAGTAAATGATCTTTTTATGAGGTTTAACTTCATGAAAGCTAAACCATGATTTTGTTATTTCTTAATGAAACGAAATTGCTTTTAATCAAAATGATTTGAGGTTTTAAAGAAATTATTCTTTTTGAAGATTTTTTGTGTATGTGAAAATGTGATTTTTGTAAAATCAAGTAAAGCTTATTTTATAGTGAACTAATACGGTTTATTGGTTTTCTTATGGATTATATTTTGAGTTGTGAATGTATGTGTTTATGTGAAGAATTATGAATGAAACCTAATTAGTAAATTTAAATGAGTGAATGCATAATATGTATGATGCATGTATGTGTGTGCCATATGATGGAGTGGGAAACATGATATGTTGAAAGTGTGATGTGCATGATCAAGTATATGTTAAGTATATGCATCATAATTCCATGCTATGTGTTTAGCATGATAACATGAAATAGAATCACATGTGTTAAGTGCATGCATTACTCCATGATGATGACATGAAATGAAATGGTATGTGGATATGTGTGTGTATGTTCGGCCGAGTATGGGAGAAGAGGAACCAAATAGGATGCATTTTTCTATTCATTAAGAAATTAGAAAATCAAATAGGAAATAGGAGGAACTAGGTTGGTGACTCATGATGGCTAAGGGAGACTTTCATCATCCTTGTCTCACCATTGATAAGACCCTTGCCATGCAAACTTGGGAGTGGTCCGAATTACCCCTCCACCAAGCCATAAACCGGGGCTAAAATAGGAAAATGACCCACCCTTGTTTGCTCTCAAAACCGTGTATGTGTGTGTGTTGATTAGCCATTCTTCATCTTCAAACACTCCATTTCCAAACACTTAGTCCAAGAGTGCATCAAGCTCTTGAAACTTTAGAGAGAGTAAAGAGAGAGACCGTGAGGGAGGAGGAGGAGAACAAGAGTGCAAAACCTAAGGTCCTTAACCCAAACACCCTCAATTTCTTCCCCAATCACATTTTCCTTCAAATAACAAGGAGAAGAGCTACCCATCAACTTAGAGAGGAGGAGGCCGAGGCAACCCTAGGAGGAGAAGAGGAGGATTTGAAGCTTAAAGATTAGGATTTTATATAACGTAGTTATTTAAGATAGTTTAGTATAATAATTTTGGTTTGTAAAGGACTTTAACATGAATATTATTTAAGTTTAAATTTTTGTGATGCATGCCTTTATTTTCTTGAGATCTTGAAGTTTTGTTGCCTTGCATGTCATTTTTATAATTTGATCTTGAATATTTGTACTTCGACACTTTGATTCTTAACTTGCTCTTCACGGATTTGACTAGGTTTTATGTCTAAGTTCATGTTTTTGATTTGATCTTGTCTTGCATGTTATTTTTATGACTTGATTTTTAATATTGGTACTTGAATGTTCTAAATTATAACTTGTTCTTCACGGTTTTGTCTAGGATTTAAGTTTAGGTTATGTTCTTGTCTTGATCTATGCTTTATTCTTGAGGAAATGTGAAGCTTGAGTTTTATGTATTAGTTTGAGTGCAAATCTTGATTCTCTTTATATGCATGTCACGGTTTTTAAAAGAAAATAGGACTACCAAGCTTTAAAAATAATTTTAGTGTAAAAAGAATTTAAAACAAGGTTTTGTTTGTGTGTGATGATGATTCAGTGGGTGCCTTATGAACAAAAATGTTTTAAAAGAATTTTTGCATGATTTGATCTTGAATTTGATCTTTTCATGTGAGAAGAAATTTGTAATATCTTGCCTTTATGCTTGTCACCATTCGGTCAAGTCTATGAAACCATGCTAGATCATCATTTCCTTTACATGCATGTTGAAATTTGTCCCATCTAGAGATATTAGGTGCATGCATGAATTCTTTTTAGAAGTTAAAGACTTTGACATGATCCTTGGTTTTATTGTGTTAGGAAATTAAAATTTTGTTTGCCAATTCCTTGCGAAGCTCACGGTTTTACATGTGTAAATGTTTAAAGTTAATTTATTTATTTTGCATGTGTGTTTTATTGTTAAGGTTAGGGATTTCTAAACCTATGGGACTTAGACCTTTTGATTTAAAACTTTAGAGTAAATTTTTCATGATCCCATTCGGTTTAGGAACAAATCTTATTTAGGTTATTTTTATTTTCTTATGAGTGATTGTATTAGGTAATTTTCTTGTATTCTATTCGGCCTTAAGTGTGAAAGTACAAGAAACTAATTGATTTGTTGATTTGAAGCATGCTAGTATTATTTTAAGTAAATGTATCCTTTTCTCTTTAAATTATTATTAGATTGTGATGTTTAAATATAGGATAGAGTGCTTGTCATATGTGCATGTGTTAATTGTAACAACCTATTTTATTTTACTCATTTTGAAAATATGGATTTGAAAATTTCTTTTTAATTAAAATACTTAGTATAATTTTTACGGAAAATCGGACAGAGTTTCCTCTGTTTTATGGACATTCCCAAAAATTTAATTTTCACTGATTACCTGTCCAGATATCCAGAATAGTAAATATAACATATTTGTTTTAATTCCTACGGTATCCGATAAAATACTAAACACGGATACCCCGACTTCTCAAATTCTAAATTAATATCTCCGGGCCACCGACATTACGCATTATATTTAAAATTACATAATTTCATAATTATTTGAAAATACATAAATTACATAAAATGGCCCGGGTCGACACAAAATTAAAATGGGATACTCACACTTCCTGTGGGGAAGTGTGCTCCTGCTCGGCCCAACTCTCAGCTAAGCTCCTGACCTACACCTGTACCTGTGTTGGTTGTAAGGGTGAGAATTGCACTAACTGATAAAGCATAGAACATAACCCAAGTCAAGCACATTTAGCAAATAATCAAATATTACGAATATAACACACCCAATCACCTATTCAATATAGACACAACCATCTCCAATTCTTTGTACCTTCCAACCCATATTCACACTTAATTTAATCACTATCCTATTCTATTCATTCTCCTCACACTCCCTTTATTCCCCCTGACTTCCTATTATTTCTTTGCATTTCACTTAATCTTTTACTATTTTCCTTTATCTATTATTACTTTCTTTTATCTTTTATTTTCTTCCTTTATCTTTTATTACTTTCTTTTATCCTTTATGGTGTCGTGGTGCTCCCGCCACTGCGTTCCCCGTCTGCCGAGGATACGTCTTACCGATGCGTACGGATCCTCAAAGGCCGCACGTCTTACTCAACCCATGCATACGGTCCCGCAAGCCGCACGTCTTCTAGGGTCCAGTACCCACTGACACCGGTTTCTATCATGCGCCACAGGGACACCACAACCAACCTGTGCCGATCGTCACCACTGGTCGCAGAGTCACCACAACCCATCTGCGCCAGGACACAGGGTCCCGACAACCCACCTGTGTCAGCCACAGGGTCACCACAACCCACCTTTGACGGTGTGTTATACTTGGCCGCAGGGTCACCACAACCACCTGCGCCAGCCACAGGGTCACCACAACCAACCTGTGACAGTGTCTTTTAATTGGCCGCAGGGTCACCACAACCACCTGCGCCAGCCACAGGGTCACCACAACCAACCTGTGTTGAGCCACAGGGTCTTATGACCAACCTGCGCTCGAATTCTCTTTTATTAAACCACAGGGTCTTATGACCAACCTGTGACAGTTCCTGCCTTTCCTTCTTTACCCTTTTTAATTCAATTACATTTTAATGATTCATTTTATTCTAATTCTCTCACCTTACTCTCTTTAATTTATTTCTTTTCTTTCCTTCTAAATCACTTTATTTCTAAAAATAGAACTCTCACTAAATTTCCTCAATTCTCACTCCTTTGCTAATATTAATACTAACTCTAAACCAAACTCACATCCCCATCAATTCATGCACCAACATTCACATATCAACATTTAAAAACATAATTATTAACATTTAATTAACAATTAGCATTTAACATTTTTCAGTTAGCAATTAACTCATATAAGCATGCCAAATCATGAAAATAAATTCTAAGTTCCCTATTCAAACATAATCAGATAATCTCAGGCATGACTACACAGTACCAGTTACACAACCACCGTGCGGCAATAAACCCCTTACCTTAAAATAATTAAAAGAGACTAAACCTTAGGAGAGCTTAGGACCCTAATGTAGGAGAGGTGTCAGTGTCCACTAATCCAGGAAGCAGAGCAAGCTTGATGAGTTCCCTTTTTCCTCTTGTGTGGGTCGAATCCCCTTAGGGTGTAGGAAACCTCAACTTACTCTTGTAAAATTGGGGCAAGAAACAACAACAATAATAATAATAAGTGAGGGTAATACCAATACCCAAATCAAAGGAGGAAATGGAAGGATTGAAAGGAAAGAGAGAGGCTTGATCAACTTACCCCAAAGACATGAAGGAGAGAGATGAAGAGTGAGGGATGATGTTGATTGGAAGAGGAGAGGGAGAGCTTGCCGGTCTTGAAGCTTCAAGCTTCACTCATGGCCTTCAATGAAGGTGATGAAAGAAAAAGATGGGTGGGTGTGAGACTCTAACTCATGGAAGGGGGAGAAGGTGAGTGATGATGGATGATGATGAAATTATAAATTGGAAGAGGGAAAAGAGAGTTTGATGGTGCCTTGAAGCTTAGAAACCTAAGCTAAGCCATTAATGGAGGAAGATAGGGAAAGGGAGGGAGCCCTAGCTCTTGGAGGAGGAAGAAGATGAGTGGGGGAGGAGGAGGGTTCGAATACGAGTGAGGGAGAGGGTGTTTGGGAGTGTATAATGGGGTTTTGGTGTGGGAAATGTCGGAAATGCCCTTAAAAACGCGTTCTAGTGTTGCAGATCGCACAATTTTCGCTTAAGCGAAGCATTTTCGCTTAAGCGAAATGCTTCCAGTGATGCCATGTTTTCGCTTAAGCGAAATAATTTCGCTTAAGCGAAATCCTCAGGTACTGCTACTTCATTTTTCTATTTTTCAGCTATTTTCTCCCAACTTCAAATAGCCATAACTTCTTCGTTAACCGTCGGATCTTGCTCAAATTTGACGAGCAACTTCCTAAAAATCATATCTTCATATCCAACGGTGGGAGTGTGTTTTAAGTCCTAAATATTTTATTTTGATTTTCTACCCTATGTTATGTTTTAATACCGAATTATCTATTTTTCTGGCCTATTCCTAATTCCAATTTAATGCTCCTTTCTTTTCCTAAACCAATATTATTAATATTTATCTTTGCTAATGCTTGAACACTTATTTTAATACCTATTTATGGTATTATTATTATTATTATCTCAATTATACTTGGGTTTAAAATTCGGGATGTTACATTTCTCCCCCACTTATTGAAATTTCGTCCTCGAAATTCCAGTTGTCCCTTAACTTGGAGGAGCATCCCATGACATAGTTTCCGACCATGTCTTTTTAATTTCTTTGGTTCCATTCTCTCATTGGAGGGATTCCTAAGGCGGGTTCTTCGTCATAGTTACTCGTCTCCGGTAGGGTTTATCTCAGTCAATCGGAGTCTTGTGGAGTGCACAGAGCTTCAAGAGACTGAGGTCATCCCTTAACTTGATGTCCGACCGTATTACTTACTTCCTTAGGTTAGGATTCAGTAACCGCACAAGACTCTTAAGGGCTAAGGTTGTCATTTGCCGTGCTGCGACATTTCATCTTGGAGTGAAGTTTCACGTTTCTGCTTCATTCTCAGACAACTTGCCTTTGTTAATTGTCAACCGTCATCCGCCCTGTCGTCCCACTATGGCTATGCATCTCCCACGACCACTCGCCAATTTCATCTTCAGATATTTCATTTCGATTTCTCCGTTCGTACTCACTCTTTGGAATTCTTGAGTTCGCCTACTCGGTCGGTTGTGATTCTCTTAATCGCAATACTTTGTCAATCGAGTACTCGGTTCCATAACGTGAAAAGGACCTATTAAGGAGTCCGTTGAAAAGTTTTGTAGTTTACTACCACTTTTATAGGCCAATGCATATTTACAATTTCTGGTTCCTATCACACTTTCTATGAGCTAAGAGTCACATTGAAAGTGACGACTTCAATCGTGTTGCCGCATTCTACTTTAGGATTGCTCCGACTTCAGTTATTCTACGACTTCCGTCAATTATGGGTATGTTCGGAGGTTAATTCTACCTTAAGGTCAAGGCAATGGTCCAAATTCCCCGATTAACTATCTTTCGTTCGACTCTCTTTCTCTTTCATTGTCGTCGTTCGAGTGGAACTCAGGTTGAATCGTTAGATTCTCCCCCACTTATTATCGACATACCGGAGTGGGTTAATGTCAAGGAGGAGGTTGGGTTGTTGCTAAGATCAGCCTGTCTCGGCTTGTGCTTGGGTGGCGGAATTGGAAATGAAATCAAATTGATTATGGGTGGTGTCATTGGATTTATGTTGAGTTTTCTAAGGTATGGAACTTTCACGTGCTTACATTACTCCGAGATCTTGTACTAAATGGAAAGTGGATCGGCATTTCTACTGAGCCGTGTTAGGTGAGTATGTGACGATATTGTCAAGAGTTGATTTGTCTAATTAATGGAGGTTTAGGAATTCTAACAGGTTCCTAATGAGCGAAACTTTGATTTGGTCTTACGGGGTTGGAATTTCCTATGTTGGTTGTTCTAATTTAATTGGAAATTGCAATGATATCATCTTTTAGTAAACGCAAAGACTGGGGTAGCTAGTCCCAATCTCACCTCTACTAAGAGCAGTATCACTGTCGGGTCTGTTGATAATATTATCTCCTAATAGATGTAAGAGTCAGAGTGATCAGTTCTAACCTTACTCTCTATTAGTGACAATATCATCAATGCGATTAGTGGGTCTCTAATTAGAATACTAACGCTCGTCTTTTCTTTCTAAACCGCGCCAGCCAATCAATACTGGCTGGGGCCACTTGTGCCTGGGCATGCTGATTCATTGCTGCCGCCGCTGTTGCAGCTGCATTTGCAGCAGCCGTAATGGCCTCCGCTTGATTCTGGTTTTGTTGGGCTAAGTTTTCCAGAATCTCCGCGATCCTGTCTCCGTCATTGTGCCACCAAGCCATGATATCCAATTCTGAAGGAAAGGATAAGTTAATGCATCTATATGTATATATATATATATATATATATATATATATCCCATGTAGCTAGTAGGGAACTTGACACGAACTATTGGTCACTCGCTTGGTGAGTAAACCAGTGGAGATGTGGATTCACACTCCAAGGCCGAGAAGAAACTGCTCTGATACCATAAATGTAACAACCTATTTTATTTTACTCATTTTGAAAATATGGATTTGAAAATTTCTTTTTAATTGAAATACTTAGTATAATTTTTACGGAAAATCGGACAGAGTTTCCTCTGTTTTATGGACATTCCCAAAAATTTAGTTTTCACTGATTACCTGTCCAGATATCCAGAATAGTAAATATAACATATTTGTTTTAATCCTACGGTATCCGATAAAATACTAAACACGGATACCCGACTTCTCAAATTCTAAATTAATATCTTGTTGGAAAACTACACTCGGTAGGTGAAATAACTAGGAACACTAGGAGAACACCTAGAAGGGGGGGTTGAATAGGTGTTATAGAAACTTTGAAAGATTTTCGCAAGAAACAAATCTAAACGATTAAAACCAATGAAAATCAATCAATTTACAAATATTATATCAAAGATTAAGCGGAAACAATCAACACCAATATTCTTATTGATTCACCTAGGTTATGAAAATGATTTTCCCTTTATCAATTTTGCACAATAAAGATTCAATTTAATCAATTATGAAAAATCACTTTTTCTAGGTTTTCAATCAAGAACACAATTAATAACAAGAATTGTAAAGAGTAGAGAGTTTAGAGATACGACACAGTGATTTATCCTGGTTCACTTTCATCCACTTGAAAGCTACTCCAGTCCCCTCTTCAACCAAGAGAGATTCTTCACTATGAGGAATTAGAGTTTCTCAAATTACAAGTAAATGCCTCACAAGACTTCCTTCTTGCTAGCCTACAAGAGATACCACACCCTTGCCTTGTAATCCTATTGATATCTAATCTAACCTCTTCTCTTTTGCTTGCCGATACCCCACAACAAGACTTCCAATTGCTTGCTTTACTACAAGACTTCCAAATGCTTGTTCTTCAACAAGGCTTCCAAGTGCTTGATGAAATGCCTCACCAAGGCTTCCAAATAACTTTGCTTGATTCACAAAATCAAGTCTTCCTTTGTTGTAGATAGCTTGCCTTTTGCAAAGATTACAACTCAAATGAAAAACAATAACAATCCTATGAATCTCTTTCAAAAGCTATGAAATATCAACATGAGAGATTCAAGGTTCTTGATCAAAGAATATGAAAATGAGAGCTTTGATCTTGAGAGAGTGAGAGAGAATAGTGTGGCTTTGATTCTTTGTAAAAATTGTGTATCAAAATGATTCTAGTTGATTCTCATTGATAGAAATGATTAGGAAAAGGTTTATATAGAATACCCAAAAGTTAGAGCACTTAGAATGGCTTTTGAGAAGTGAAAAACGTATTTAAAAAAACCATATCTGATCAAGTTACTCGAGTGAAATGAGTGTTACTCGAGTAAACCGAAAGCAAGATAATTTTCACTCGAGTGAGACAAAAAAATACTCGAGTAAAGTGCAGATAATCGATTATCAAAAGTTTGTTAATCGATTTTCAGTTCAAAATACACTGTTAATCAATTATCAAAATCTGTTAATCGATTATTAACATTAAAAATCACTTAAAACTTATTTTCTCAAAAACTAAACCTTTTCTTTCAAACCTTTAAGCCACCTATTGATTTTAGGCAAAGTGAATACTCAAAATATGATATAATCATGCAATCAAAAGAGATTCACTACCCTCTAATAAATTCTACCCAAACTCATAAACTAAAAGACTTGTGAGGCAAAAGATAAAACATTAAAACACAAACTACCAAACTAAGTCTTCATGAGTTGGCTCTCTCTTCATCACTTGATGTTTGTTGTTGCTTGTTGAGCTTGAACTTGATCAACACATTTAAGCTTGTTCAAAACCTTTTGGCATTTATCAAAACATTCTTCATGGATCTTACAATCTCCCCCTTTTTGAAAATGACAAACATGTTTTGAAATCGTTTGAAGTTCATTGAAGTTGTTGATGCTTGAACCATTTGATCACTTGGTGAGACTCTTGCTCCCCCTCAATTAATGCTTTTGACATTTGAAATCCAATTGAGTAAGCTTGATTCTCTCCCTATCTTCAACAACTTTGCTCAACCTATAAAAAAACAACAAAACAAACCTTTTTCCAAACATACTATTTTATTTCTCCAAAATGATAATATTTCTCCCCTTTTTCAAAACATCATATTTCTCCCCCTTTGGCATTATCAAAAAGAAATATATACCAATTGAAATATAAGATCTAAGCCAAAATAGAGAAATACTAGGAGATATAACAACCAAAGCATGATACCAATTGTAAAACAATTGTAAGAATTTGATACCAATAGTATTTTCTCAATAGTATAAACAATATCACATTATAAGAAATAATACCAATTGAGAGAACTATGAGCAATATCTAACAATATCAAATTGAAAATACCAATTGTATAATATCAAATGTTACCAATTTGTAGGATTTTCTTCTTGATACCAATTGAAGTAGCAAATGAATGAATATCACATGAAAGTCCTTTTGCTCTTCAATCATACCTAAAAAAACAATCATGCTTTGCTTTTTGGTATCCAAATGGTTTTGGATCCATTTTTGTTAGTGTAGGGACTTTCACCCTTTTTTACCCAAACAAAATCTCCTTTAGGTATACCATGCACTTTAATATAACACACATTTGAAGTATGTCCATGAGTACCACAATAGAAACATGTTGGTGCATTTGAAAAATCAACTTTAGAAAAATCAACAACATTTCTATGAGATTTACTCTTAGCATTAGTATAACCCAAACCAAACTTGTTTGAATTTTCTCTTTGAAAATTTAACAATGTGCGCAATCTAATATCACCATTTGAGAAACTTGCAAGCTTATTTTTCAAAATAGCATTTTCATCCTTAAGCAACTTGCAATTCTCACAATCAACCACAATATTCAATCTACTAGCACAATCACAATAAGAACTAGCATATATAAGATCAAGAGTTTCATTTTGAAGATTAAGCTCATCAACTTGTTTTTGAAGTTCTAAAATCTCTTGTTGATGTTTCAAAATGAGCTTCTTCCTTTCAATGTTTTTCAAAGCTAGTTTCTTAAATTGTTTATGCATTTCTTCATAAGCATTATATAACATTTCATAATTTGAAGAAATTTCGGATTTAGTAAGACTTACATCGCTTTCGTCACTTTGCTCACTTGATTCATCATTTGAGCTTTCCTCTTCATGTACTTGAGCTATCAAGTTGAGACAAGCGGCATGTTCATCATCCGAAGAACTACTAGTTGTGCTTTTCTTGTCTTGTTCATCATCACTATTCCAAACTATGTATGCCCTTTTGTGTTTTGCATTTTTCTTCTCTTTCTCCTTCTTCTTGAGATACTTAGAGCATGAGTACTTGAGATGACCGGGCTTTCCACATTCATGGCAAACTACACCTTCTTTTGAAGTCTTGGTCTTGTAGTGTGGGGGATCCTTCTCTTTACTTTTGTCCTTGTTCAACCTTCCTTTTCTCCTTAGAATTTTATTGAACTTTCTTAGTAGAAGCTTCATCTCCTCTTCATCAATATCCGAATCGGAATCTTCATTATCAACATCATCATCATCGGAACTCTCTTCCTTTTTATATGACCTTTGAGCTTTAAGAGCAATTCCTTTTCTCTCTTTGTACTTATCCGACTCTTCATGCATTTGCAAACGTCCAAGCTCCATTTCATGTTCTTGTAGCTTTCCAAAAAGTGTTGCTAAGTCCATGGTGTCCAAGTCCTTTGATTCAACTATTGCGGTAACCTTGGGTTGTCATTCCCTACTTAGACATCTTAAAACTTTGTTAACAAGTTCACAATTCAAGAAAGTTTTACCAAGAGCAATGAGATGATTAACAATATGAGTAAAACGTTTTTGCATAAACATATAGATTCATTAGGCAACATATGAAACAATTCATATTCATGCATCAAAGAATTCAATCTAGCACGCCTAACTTCACTAGTGCCTTCATGTGTGACTTGCAAGGTGTCCCACATTTCTTTGGCATCTTTACATTGTGAGACTCTAAAGAACTCATCATAAGATAGAGCGGAGGTGATGATATTCTTTGCTTTTAAATCATATTGAATTTTCCTTTTATCATCATCGGTCCACTTATCTTTGGGAGTTAGTGTAAGCACACCTTCTACATCTTTTGAGGGAATATAAGGACCATTTTCAATGGCTTCCCAAATGTTCACATCTATAGCTTCTATAAAGATTCTCATCCTAATTTTCCAATAACCATAACCCTCACCACAACCACCTGCGCCAGCCACAGGGTCACCACAACCAACCTGTGACAGTGTCTTTTAATTGGCCGCAGGGTCACCACAACCACCTGCGCCAGCCACAGGGTCACCACAACCAACCTGTGTTGAGCCACAGGGTCTTATGACCAACCTGCGCTCGAATTCTCTTTTATTAAACCACAGGGTCTTATGACCAACCTGTGACAGTTCCTGCCTTTCCTTCTTTACCCTTTTTAATTCAATTACATTTTAATGATTCATTTTATTCTAATTCTCTCACCTTACTCTCTTTAATTTATTTCTTTTCTTTCCTTCTAAATCACTTTATTTCTAAAAATAGAACTCTCACTAAATTTCCTCAATTCTCACTCCTTTGCTAATATTAATACTAACTCTAAACCAAACTCACATCCCCATCAATTCATGCACCAACATTCACATATCAACATTTAAAAACATAATTATTAACATTTAATTAACAATTAGCATTTAACATTTTTCAGTTAGCAATTAACTCATATAAGCATGCCAAATCATGAAAATAAATTCTAAGTTCCCTATTCAAACATAATCAGATAATCTCAGGCATGACTACACAGTACCAGTTACACAACCACCGTGCGGCAATAAACCCCTTACCTTAAAATAATTAAAAGAGACTAAACCTTAGGAGAGCTTAGGACCCTAATGTAGGAGAGGTGTCGGTGTCCACTAATCCAGGAAGCAGAGCAAGCTTGATGAGTTCCCTTTTTCCTCTTGTGTGGGTCGAATCCCCTTAGGGTGTAGGAAACCTCAACTTACTCTTGTAAAATTGGGGCAAGAAACAACAACAATAATAATAATAAGTGAGGGTAATACCAATACCCAAATCAAAGGAGGAAATGGAAGGATTGAAAGGAAAGAGAGAGGCTTGATCAACTTACCCCAAAGACTTGAAGGAGAGAGATGAAGAGTGAGGGATGATGTTGATTGGAAGAGGAGAGGGAGAGCTTGCTGGTCTTGAAGCTTCAAGCTTCACTCATGGCCTTCAATGGAGGTGATGAAAGAAAAAGATGGGTGGGTGTGAGACTCTAACTCATGGAAGGGGGAAAAGGTGAGTGATGATGGATGATGATGAAATTATAAATTGGAAGAGGGAAAAGAGAGTTTGATGGTGCCTTGAAGCTTAGAAACCTAAGCTAAGCCATTAATGGAGGAAGAGAGGGAAAGGGAGGGAGCCCTAGCTCTTGGAGGAGGAAGAAGATGTTGGAAACCAACAAGCAGCTCAATATAGTCTAGAGGGGGGTGAATAGAATATTGGAGCCTTAGTACAGATATTTCGATCACCGTAGAGAATGATTTTAAGAAAATAAATTTTCTTTCAAAAACAAGTCAGGTTACTCGATTAAAATACCTTTTAATCGAGTATTACGCAAGCAAATTTTATTTCACTCGAGTATCAGAAGTCTCACTCGAGTAAAGTTCAAAACAGCTTTCAGATTAATCGAGTAATCCACAATTCACTCGAGTAATCTGGGTAAAAATCAAATAGTAAATGAGTTTTGATGAGAATTCTTTTAGAATCGCAATACTATGATGATTCAACAAACTATGTATGAATGCTATGAACAATTGCAAGTAAATTTACCAACCAATTTTAGGTCAATTGATAATGAATTGAAAAACCCCAATTCTAACCTAAAATTCAATTGTTCTTGAATTAATGCAAACAAGAAAAGAAACAATGAAGACGGTGATTTGTTCCTGGTTCACTTTCACCCACTTGAAAGCTACATCCAGTCCCCTTTATCAAAATGATAAAGAGTTTCTACTAGACAAATTCAATTGTTAGAATTACAATGTTTAAGATGCAACTTTCTTACAAAGCTATCCTATCTTAACCCTTCTTCAAAGTGTGTACCAAACACTTTGAAATTCTAACCCAATTGAATTTTCGTCTTCTCTTGTTGATTTGTTGAAGATGCTTCCAACCAAATCCTTTTCAATCTTGCTTTGATAAACCTTCAAAGACTTGCTTGTGAAATTCTTCACCTTTGTTGAACTCTTGAAATGTGCAACCTCTTGTTGCAAAGCTTCAACACAATTAAGAACTAAAAAATATTGATCTCAAAGAAAACTTAGAACAATGATTAATCTTGAGTGAAGAATAGAAGAAATTTGTTGAATCTTGATTTCTCAAAGGAAGTGTGTAATAGCTCTTGAAAAATGAAAGTGTATTGCTCAATAGAAAATTGTAAAAGAGTGTGTAACCTTGTTCATGTAAAAATGAAGTCCTTTTATAATTTTTTTCTGCCACTGTTCAAGTTACTCGAGTGAAGTGTAACACACTACTCGATTAACACATGTTGAAATACGTTAGTCGAGTGACGAATAACTCATTACTCGATTAACCTATAACAACACACATTACTCGAGTAAAGGCAAACTTATTACTCGAGTGACCTGATCAGATATGGACTAAAAACAAAGTTTTTCAAATGGATTTTCACAATAACTTTAATATGAGCTATTATAATCAAGATTAAGTTTTCTTCACTCTTAATCAAACATTATTATAAGCTTCATTAAGATCACCTAAAGCTACCCACTCTCATGATATGCATTGCATAAAATTAAATATTACATTGCATTAGAATCAAACTAAATCCTAATTCTATTCTTCATGAGATAGCTTCCTTGTTGATAATGTTGTTGCTTGGAGAAAGGTTGTTAGCATCAAAACATAGAAACCTACAAACTCCCCCTTTTTGATGATGACAAACCTCCTTTGCAATTAAGCACTAAGTTTTAAAATACTCCCCCTAAATGTTAGACACTTAGGAAAAATAAAATAAAACTTAACCTACAAGAACAACATCAACAAAATATTCTCCCCCTTTTGGCATCATTAAAAAAAATATAAATGTTGAGAAAAATCCTTTGCCAAAAGTGGAAGGTAAGTGTAGTAACTATGATAAAGAATGAAAATATAGTTAAGACGTAATGAATAAAATCCAAAATCAGAGTATAGTCTCTAACCATATAACAATCCAGAATAGTGCCATAATTTAAATATAACAATCCAAAACAAAGCACCACAAAACATAGTACCACAATGTATCCAACATAGTCATCAACCATGAATAGCAAATACATAAACATAGTCTGAAACATAACATAGAAAATATAACCAGAAAATAGTCAATGAAATGCATATAAAAGAAAATAAAATGTCCAAAGAACAACATCAACCACATGAACTAAGGGTGAGGTGGAGGTGGAAAGTGATGGGAAAAGAGTCCAGAAATATGATCCATCAGACGTTGCTCCATAGCAATATTCTTCACTTCTTGACGCATCTCCATAGCTGCAAATTGCTCATTTATGTGCTGAACCAAAGACTCATGTGCAGCTTGAGGATCAAACGGAGTGTCCAAATTTTCTAAGTCAATATAATCCTCAATACGATCTGTTTCCATATGATCAGTAGAAGGAGGATGAGCAGAAGTAGTAGGAGCAGAAGGACCAGCCCGATCACCACGCGAAGAACCAGAAGCTTGAGCACCTTGCTCCAAATCTTTGATTTGCGTTTTCCACAACCAAGAACGCGTAGGCCTATGCCAAGCAATCTTCATGTAGCTAATATGAGAATCATTGATACACCAATTGTTTTTCACTTCACGTTCATATGATTCATCATCAACAAATGGAACTCTATAATACCTCATAATCTTAGTCACATGCAAAGGATATGGTAAATACTGAGTAGGAGGAGATTCAGCTGCAGCATGCATTCTAGCAAGAAAAGTTTTGTTCCAAATGATTTCATATCTCTTTTTAATTCCATGAAACAATTTCAGATCATCATCTTGAAGTTGTGCATAATTTTGATTACACTTTGGAACAAGACAATAAGTCACAATGTACAGAAGCATCCTATCCTCAGCATGTAAAGGTGAGACATTTTTAGTTGCTTTACCATCCCAACTTTCACCAGGATGCAAAAGATCAGTATGAATCTTACTAGTATCCACAGCTAAATCATCACACTCATCATCACCAATATATGTTCCTTTATCCTCTAACCCAAACATCAAAGTCAAATCAGCAGGTTTGATCACAAAATGAACTCCTCTAACCATAGTCTGATACTCACCATCCAACTTAGTGAAATTTTGATAAAATTGTTTGACTAGCCTAGGATAGTAATGAGTATTAAACTCCAAAAACCTCTTAACATTATGAAATTCTAAGTCATCAACAAAATGAAATTGTTCCTGACGCAACCAATCAAACTTCACATACCGTGTTATGCCAAACGTGCGACGGTCGAATTTTGGACCACGTGAATCCCTTTCCGCTTGAGAAAACCAAGGATTATTGCGTCCAGTAGCTTGTTTAGCTTTCTTTCTTAGAGGTTGGTGTGAGGAAGAAGACATAATTGCTGAATTGTTGTGATGAAATTCGGAATATGGGGTTTTAGGGTTAGGGTTTGTGAATTTGGGGATTTTCGGATTTGTGAGGATTTGGGTGAAATTGATGAATGTTTGATGAAGAAAGGGTGTTATAAGGTTGATATGTGGAAGGATTTTGTTTATAATGGATGATTTTAGGCCATTTGGGACGGATTGATGATGAACTTTAGAGAGAAGAAGAGAGAAACTCGTATGAAGAGAGAGAAGAATTCGGAAAAATGATGCAAAATGCAGCAGTTCAGGTTTTATACTGACGCGCGTTACTCGAGTGAAATGATATGTTACTCGAGTATTTCGTTCCTTAATCGAGTGAAATCAAGTTTAATCGAGTAAGCCGAAAGATGAAAATATTTTACTCGAGTGACAGTATCAGTTAATCGAGTAAGCCGAAAGTGATTTAAAAATTAATCGAGTGACAGATGCAATTAATCGAGTAAGCCGAAAGAGATTTAAAAATTACGCGAGTGAAAACATCTGTTAATCGAGTAAACTGCTGAAAAACTTAAAATTTCAAATTTTTCATCCAAAATCATTTTCATGCACACAAACACATTGAAACACTTAGCATTTAGCAATTAACACACATTCAAATAAAGCAAGTAATCATATCATAGAAAAACATACACACACAACTACATACCAAAAGATTTATGAAACACTTTATCAAAATACAACAACTCAAAATACAAATCATATTGAAATAGGCTTGAAGGTGATTTCTAAAAGCATCAAATACAATTAGCTAATAGTTGATTCATCAAAAATACCAAGTTCTCTTCTAATTTTATAAAATGTATCCCTTGGTAAAGGTTTTGTAAAGATATCAGCTAATTGATCCGAAGTTTGAACAAACTCAATAATACAATCACCTTTTTGAACATGATCTCTCAAAAAATTATGCCTAATTTCAATGTGCTTTGTCCTCGAGTGCAATACCGGGTTTTTAGTCAAATTGATTGCCGAAGTGTTATCACACTTTATAGGGATTTTTGTCAAATTTAAACCAAAATCCGATAATTGTTGCTTCATCCAAAGGATTTGAGCACAACAACTACCGGCCGCTATGTATTCGGCCTCCGCGGTCGATAAAGCAACACAATTTTGCTTTTTTAAAAACCACGATACAAGCGAACTACCAATTAAATGACAAGTTCCACTTGTACTTTTTCGCTCAACTTTACAACCGGCAAAGTCAGAGTCCGAATAACCTATAAGTTTTAAAAAAGCATCCCTAGGGTACCACAAACCAGTATTGGTTGTACCTTTTAAGTATTTCATTATTCTTTTGACAGCAGTTAGATGCGACTCTTTCGGTTTAGCTTGAAAACGTGCACACATACAAACACTAAACATGATATCAGGCCTAGATGTAGTTAAGTATAACAAACTACCAATAATTCCACGATACTTTGTTACCTCTACCGCTTTTCCAGCCTCATCTTGATCTAGGTAGCATGCAACGCTCATTGGAGTAGAAGCGGATTTACACGAGTCCATGCCAAAACGTTTGAGAAGCTCTCTACAATATTTACTTTGATGTATATAAATGCCATCATTGAGTTGCTTTATTTGAAGGCCAAGAAAGAATGTAAGCTCTCCCATCATCGACATCTCGAATTCGCTTTGCATTAAATCTGAAAACTTTTTACACAAATTATCATTAGTAGCACCAAATATAATATCATCAACGTATATTTGAACCAAAAGAATATCCTTACCGGAATGTTCAATAAAGAGAGTAGTGTCCACAGTACCTCGTTTAAAACCTTTTTCCAATAAAAAATTGCTTAGTCGATCGTACCAAGCTCTAGGAGCTTGTTTAAGACCGTACAAAGCCTTTTTCAACTTAAAAACGTAGTTCGGATGATCAAAACTTTCAAAACCAGGAGGTTGTGAGACATAAACTTCCTCTTGAATGTATCCATTAAGAAAAGCACTTTTGACATCCATTTGGTACAATTTAAAATTCATGATAGATGCAAAAGCGAGAAGAATACGAATAGCTTCTAATCTAGCTACGGGGGCATAAGTCTCATCATAATCAATTCCTTCTTCTTGACTATAACCTTGTGCTACCAACCTAGCTTTATTTCTAACAATAATATGCGATTCATCTAACTTATTCCTATAGACCCAACGAGTCCCTATTTCAGGACGATCATTAGGTTTTGGCACAAGCTCCCAAACTTGATTCCTTTCAAATTGATTTAATTCTTCTTGCATGGCCATAACCCAGTGATCATCTTGAAGAGCCTCTTTGACATTCTTAGGTTCTATTTGAGATACAAAGGCAACATAATAACAGAAATTATTTAAAGTGCTTCGGGTTACCACCCCCTTAGCAATGTCACCTAAGATGTTAGAAACAGGATGATTTTTGTTGGACTTCCAAGCTATTGGTAGTTGAGGTTGTGTCTCTTGTGCTAAGTCTTTATCATGTGTTTGCACCTCTTCATGTTCAACTTGCGTCTCCTCTAATTGTTGTGGTGTTGACTTCTCATGATCCATAAAAGTACCTATATTATCATCATCACAAGAAACAACACGATCTCCTCTCGGAGATTCATCAAATACAACATGCACGGATTCCTCAACGGTTAATGTTCTTTTGTTATAGACACGATATGCTTTACTATGGGTTGAATAACCTATGAATATACCTTCATCGGCTTTGGAATCAAACTTGCCGACCGGATTCTTTCCGTTATTTAAGATAAACACCTTACACCCAAATACATGAAAATATGAGATGTTTGGCTTTCGCCCTTTTAAATGTTCATAAGGTGTTTTATTTAAATGCGGACGAATAAGAACCCTATTTATCACATAACAAGCGGTGTTTACCGCATCGGCCCAAAAGTATGTAGGAACTTTAGATTCTTTTAACATTGTACGTGCAAGTTCCTCCAATACCCTATTCTTCCTTTCTACAACTCCGTTTTGCTCCGGAGTTCTAGGGGCTGAGAATTGATGTTCAATACCAAACTTATCACAAAACGCATCAAACTTAGTATTTTCAAACTCACCTCCGTGGTCACTTCTAATAGTCACTATTTTCAAACTTAGTTGATTTTGGATGAGTTTGACAAACTTTTTAAAACTTTTGTAAACTTCACTTTTTGCGGATAAAAATAAAGTCCATGTGAATCGAGTAAAATCATCTACTAAAACAAATCCATAGTAATTGCCACCTAAACTTCGAACTTGTGATGGACCAAACAAATCCATGTGGATTAGCTCCAATGGCTTTGTTGTGCTTATCACATTTTTAGGTTTAAAAGAGCTTTTAACTTGCTTGCATTTTTTACATGAGTCACAAATGCTATCAAGCTTAAAGTTTAGTTTAGGTAAACCAATCACTAAGTCTTTTCGCAAAAGTTTATTTAATTGATTCACATTAATATGTGCAATTCGTCGATGCCAAAGACGAATCTTATCATCAAAAGATTTAAAACATTTTGAAAATAGTGAAGTTATCTCATCCAAATCAATTAAGTAAGTGTTGTTAGAGCGACGACCAACAAACTTAACACTATCATCTATACTAGACTTAATAAAGCATAATTCCGGAGTAAAAGTCACATTATTGCCCATATCACATAGTTGGCTTATACTAAGCAAATTGTGTTCTAAGCCCTCTACGTATAGGACATTTTCTATGACAAGGTTAGATACGTTACCAATCTTCCCGACTCCTAAAATTTTGCCCTTGTTGTTGTCGCCGTAAGTCACATATCCACCACTTTTTGAAGTAAGTTGAATGAAGTGCGTTTTGTCTCCCATCATGTGTCTCGAACACCCACTATCCAAGTACCATCTACGTTCCTTGGTTCGAAGACACACCTACAAAACAATTATTATTTGTTTGATTTAGGTACCCAAGTTGTCTTGGGTCCTTTGTTGTTAGCATGGGGTGAGCTCCCCTTAACAATCCAAATATATTCACCGCTTGGTATACCAAACTTCTTTATGTTACATTTATTCGTGGTATGCCCAAAAATCCCACAATAATGGCAAGTTGGGTTTTTAGAAAAATTAATCTTAGAAAATACACCAACTTTGCGATAATTGCGTTTCTTAGGTTTGGTATAGCCAAGACCGGATCTATTACTATTGTTCCTTTGAGTTGAAAGCAAATGATCTAAGCATGTATCTCCTCTCATGAGCCTTGCAATCCGATCATTTAAATTGAAAACTTCTTTTTCTAAGGATTTGCAATTCTCACAAGATGGAGTCTCATTTGTTTTCAATTCGCAATTGCATGTAGAGTTTGTATAAATGAGTTCAAGTGTTTCATTTTGAAGCTTAAGCTCCTCTAAAGAGTTTTGAAGTTCCAAAATCTTTTCATGTTGCTTCATAATAAAATTCTTTCTTTCAACATTTATTTTAGCAAGTTTCTTCAACTCTTTATGCATCTCTACATACACATTGTACAATTCATTAAATGAGGGGGAATTAGAACTAGAGCTAGCATCGGAAAGATAATCTACCTCATTGACGTTTTCACTTGATTTCATGCTCGAAGATTCTTCTTCATCAAGCTTCGTCATTAAACAAAGGTTTGCAAGTTCTTCATCTTCCGATGAGCTAGATGAGGATTGATTCTCCGGTTCATCCCACACTATATAAGCCCTTTTGCCTTTAGATGAGTTGGGCTTCCAATTGTCACCTTCGGACTTCTTAGAGTTAGTTGGACAATTTGATCTATAGTGACCAAGCTTCCCACACCCATGACACTTAATATTCTCTTTGTTAGTCTTGTTCCTTGATTGAGTGTCCTTAGAATCTCTTGGTCTATTTCTATTAAAGTTACCCTTTTTCTTAAGGAATCTTCCAAGCTTTTTTACTAACAAGCCAAGGGTCTCATCATCTATGTCGGAGTCCGAGTCATCCATTTGAGGGTTTTCCTCTTGTGCCTTAAGGGATTTTGTAGTTGATTTGAGAGCTATTCCCTTTTTCTTCCTATCGGCATCTTCATTCATGGATAACCTCCCAAGCTCCATTTCATGCTCTTGAAGCTTTCCGAATAGAGTTTCTAAGTCAATTTGGTCCAAGTCCTTAGCTTCCATAATGGCCTTCACCTTAGGCTACCATTCCCTGCTAAGACATCTCAAAATCTTATTAACAACTTCACCATTTGTTAGTACTTTACCAAGAGCCGAAAGATGATTTATAATATGTGTGAAACGCTTTTGCATGTCACCTATATTTTCATTAGGTACCATACGAAAGAGTTCATATTCATGCATGAGTGTATTTAACCTAGCCCTTCTAACCTCAGACGTGCCCTCATGTGTGACTTGTAGTGTGTCCCACATTTGTTTAGCATCAACGCATTGAGACACTCTAAAGAACTCATCATATGAAAGAGTGGACGTGATGATATTTTTCGCTTTTAAATCAAATTGAACTTTCTTCTTATCATCATCGTTCCAACTCGATTTTGGTTTTACATAAACAGCATCATTTACTTTAGTTTGTGGAACAAAAGGTCCATTCTCTATGGCGTTCCAAATTTCCATATCTATGGCTTGTATAAAAATTTTCATTCGGACCTTCCAATAAGCGTATCCTTCACCATTGAATAGTGGGGGGTGGTTAATGGAAGCTCCTTCACCACCAAAAGGATTTGAAATTGAGCCCATTGTTTCCAAGTAAAAGGATATTTTCGAAAAAGCTTTTTAAGGCTCGGATTTTTCGTCCGAGCTCTGATACCACTTGTTGGAAACCAACAAGCAGCTCAATATAGTCTAGAGGGGGGGTGAATAGAATATTGGAGCCTTAGTACAGATATTTCGATCACCGTAGAGAATGATTTTAAGAAAATAAATTTTCTTTCAAAAACAAGTCAGGTTACTCGAGTAAAATACCTTTTAATCGAGTATTACGCAAGAAAATTTTATTTCACTCGAGTATCAGAAGTCTCACTCGAGTAAAGTTCAAAACAGCTTTCAGATTAATCGAGTAATCCACAATTCACTCGAGTAATCTGGGTAAAAATCAAATAGTAAATGAGTTTTGATGAGAATTCTTTTAGAATCGCAATACTATGATGATTCAACAAACTATGTATGAATGCTATGAATAATTGCAAGTAAATTTACCAACCAATTTTAGGTCAATTGATAATGAATTGAAAAACCCCAATTCTAACCTAAAATTCAATTGTTCTTGAATTAATGCAAACAAGAAAAGAAACAATGAAGACGGTGATTTTATCCTGGTTCACTTTCACCCACTTGAAAGCTACATCCAGTCCCCTTTATCAAAATGATAAAGAGTTTCTACTAGACAAATTCAATTGTTAGAATTACAATGTTTAAGATGCAACTTTCTTACAAAGCTATCCTATCTTAACCCTTCTTCAAAGTGTGTACCAAACACTTTGAAATTCTAACCCAATTGAATTTCCGTCTTCTCTTGTTGATTTGTTGAAGATGCTTCCAACCAAATCCTTTTCAATCTTGCTTTGATAAACCTTCAAAGACTTGCTTGTGAAATTCTTCACCTTTGTTGAACTCTTGAAATGTGCAACCTCTTGTTGCAAAGCTTCAACACAATTAAGAACTAAAAAATATTGATCTCAAAGAAAACTTAGAACAATGATTAATCTTGAGTGAAGAATAGAAGAAATTTGTTGAATCTTGATTTCTCAAAGGAAGTGTGTAATAGCTCTTGAAAAATGAAAGTGTATTGCTCAATAGAAAATTGTAAAAGAGTGTGTAACCTTGTTCATGTAAAAATGAAGTCCTTTTATAATTTTTTTCTGCCACTGTTCAAGTTACTCGAGTGAAGTGTAACACACTACTCGATTAACACATGTTGAAATACGTTACTCGAGTGACGAATAACTCATTACTCGATTAACCTATAACAACACACATTACTCGAGTAAAGGCAAACTTATTACTCGAGTGACCTGATCAGATATGGACTAAAAACAAAGTTTTTCAAATGGATTTTCACAATAACTTTAATATGAGCTATTATAATCAAGATTAAGTTTTCTTCACTCTTAATCAAACATTATTATATGCTTCATTAAGATCACCTAAAGCTACCCACTCTCATGATATGCATTGCATAAAATTAAATATTACATTGCATTAGAATCAAACTAAATCCTAATTCTATTCTTCATGAGATAGCTTCCTTGTTGATAATGTTGTTGCTTGGAGAAAGGTTGTTAGCATCAAAACATAGAAACCTACAGAAGATGAGTGGGGGAGGAGGAGGGTTCGAATATGAGTGAGGGAGAGGGTGTTTGGGAGTGTATAATGGGGTTTTGGAGTGGGAAATGTCGGAAATGCCCTTAAAAACGCGTTCTAGTGTTGCAGATCGCACAATTTTCGCTTAAGCGAAATGCTTCCAGTGATGCCATGTTACCTATTTCGCTTAAGCGAAATCTATTCGCTTAAGCGAAATCTATTCGCTTAAGCGAGCCCTTGAGGTGTTGATTCTGTGACATATTCGCTTAAGCGAAATAATTTTCGCTTAAGCGAAATCCTCAGGTACTGCTACTTCATTTTTCTATTTTTCAGCTATTTTCTCCCAACTTCAAATAGCCATAAATTCTTCGTTAACCGTCGAATCTTGCTCAAATTTGACGAGCAACTTCCTAAAAATCATATCTTCATATCCAACGGTGGGAATTGTGTTTTAAGTCCTAAATCTTTTATTTTGATTTTCTACCCTATGTTATGTTTTAATACCGAATTATCTATTTTTCTGGCTTGTTCCTAATTCCAATTTAATGCTCCTTACTTTTCCTAAACCAATATTACTATTATTTATCTTTCCTAATGCTTGAACACTTATTTTAATACCTATTTATGGTATTATTATTATTATCTCAATTATACTTGGGTTTAAAATTCGGGATGTTACATTAATTATCATTAGACTTGAACATGAACTTTGTCTCATGTAGGATAGGATTCGGCCATGCATGGAAATTAAGTGCATATATTTGATTCTTGTCTTATGTGCATGAATTGTGATGTTGTATTTATGTGTGTATGAATGATATGAGTGTTTAATATTTTTAAAGGTTTTTGATTGAATCCTTGAGTTATTCCTCTTTGATGAAATTCGGTTTTAAAGAAAATAAAGTGAGTCAAATGTTTTGATTGATTGAAAAAGTCTTGTTTCATATGATTTCTGAAATTCATGGTTTTTAGTTTAACAAATGATATTTATAAGAAAACCTTAAGATAAGTGTGACCTTTTTAAAGAGCCAAGGAATTATTGATGTTTTCAAACAGATGTTTTTACTTGATCATGAATTAGAACTAAAAGTGAATTTCAACTAAGGAGTTTTGGCAATGATGTTCTGTTTTTGAAATGATTTTATAAGAACAATTTTTAATAAAAGAGAATTATTTGAGTTCCAGTGACAATCGGGAAGCAGTTACGAGCATCATGTCGGGAACCAAGGAGCGTATCGTGAGTGTTATCGTCAATCGAGGTGAGAGAGAAGTTTCCCCCAAACACCATGGTTTTTAGGTAACATATTAAGTGTTTTGACCATCTCAAAAGTCGAAACTTAGTGTCTTGAGTCAGTATGAGTAAGTAATTAAATTCTTTGTATTTGAATGTTGGTATGTTATTTATTTGCCTATTTATCTATTGCTTATGATTAGTCGATATGAAATGTAGCAACGCTGTGAACAATAATAATAATTAAAGATATAAGAGATAAGAGATGAGTGAGGAAGGATGTGAGATGTTATCGGAAAGGAATAAATGATGAAAGCGATGAGTTGAGCCAGAGCTTGGGCAACATTGTTGATACAGATGCTTTCTGAGGTTGAGCCATGGGTGAAAGGAGATGAGATTCTGGAAACAGAATGGAGTTTGATCGGAGATGAACTTTTTGTTTTGGTTTTAGTCTGGGGACTAGTGTTGAGTTGAGCTTGCTCCTCCACTAGCGCTCAGCAAAAAGGTTAGTATTTTAAAAGGAGATTTTTGAAAATAGATTTTCAAAAAGGATCTTTTGAGAAAGGTTTGGAGAAAGAACTTGTGAAATATTATTTTTGAAAAGAGTTTGGAAACTCTACTTTTGAAAACAATGGTGAGATATGATTTTCAAAAATAATTGTGAAACCTTATTTTTGAAAACTGTTTAGGAAACATCATTTTTGAAAAGAGTTTATAAACCTTATTTTTGGAATCTTTATTTTTGAAACCTTATTTCTTTGGAAACATTATTGTTGGAAAGGATTTTTGGAGAAAATCTATTTGAAAAGGATTTGTGAAACTTTATTCCGGGGAGGCATTTGAGCAGTCTTATTTTTGAAAAGAATTTGTGAAACATTAGTTTTTGAGAAAGTTGGTGAGAACATTATCTGGGAAGGATTTTCCGAAGCCTTATTTTTGGAAAGATATTTTCAAGAGGAGAAAGAAACAAGTGTTTGATTATGGATGATGAGATGAGAAGTTTGGCTGTCAAAGAGAACCCAGCTCTGTGCGATGTTGAGACAAGAGATGTCTTGAGAGCATTAGAGGTCGGGACTCGTTGAAGGGATGTACGAAGGATGAGCCGACCAATAGGTTAAGCCTGTAATTAAAAGACTTTTAAAAGACATGTATTAACGCGGCGAGTTATGAGAGTTAACGCGAAGTAGTGGAGAGGAAGGAACCATAGGTATCTGCGGATACTTAGGAGGAGATTGCATTAGGGGAGGACAATGACGGTGATACGTCAAGAAGTCTAGAGTACTCTTCTAAGCGGAACAACTCCACAAGTGGCGCACTAACGTGGTGGGGACTGGGTCCAATGCCTTGGCAAGTTCTGCTTTGCAAACTAGAAGTAGTACTGTCGCCCCCTAGATTGCAAATCGAGAACAGTGAGAGGGACTGGAGTGGGGCATTTTATTTGCCACTGCGAGGCAGTGAGCCATGATTATTATGAATTGATATTATTGAGGCTGAGTCCTCCTGGTCTGGGACCATTTGTTGTGTGACAGCTGTCGTGCCCGCACGGTAAAGGTCCTGTACTCCTGTTTGCTTTCGACTAGGTTGGGTGGTTGACGAGGAGATGTAGACGAGTGTTCTAACTTGAGAGAGTTTTTCCTCAATGATGATTTAAAACCCCTGCATCATTGATGGACTTGAAATCATAAAACTTAAATAAGAAAATAAAGAATTATGTATGAATGTGATAATAATATGTTGAGAATAAGTCTTGAGGGAAAGTATGGAAATAAGAATGAGTTTGTATGGGAGTGAGATCAGAGTTCGCAACGGAAGCTTTCTATGGAATGTGATGAGAATATGCATAAGGTAGTAAGGAAAGAAAGGTATTGGAATGAAGTAAGTATTCCTAAGAGTCTATGTGCTTATATTTATGTTTTATCTATTTGTATGGTTTGTCTATCTTAATATCTTACCTACTGTAATTCCACACTGTTGGCATCACATGTCTGGGAATACTTACTCTCTCAAATTCTTCTGTTCTGCACATGTGTCCGTTTCTATGTTTGTGTCCCTTAGTACATGGATCTAGTTAAGTTCACATTCGATATCCGTGACGAAGGAAGATGGGAAGTAAATCGCCGTGGTTGGGAATGGCGTGGAGTATCGGAAGTTCGTATCTTTGACCCTGACCATACCCTTAAAGGGACTGAACCCGATTCTCGTACTTGCCGATTTGTGCTTTCGGATCTACAGGTTGGTGGACCGACAGACTACCATGGTGGGTATCCAATGCCTTTGCCAGCACATATCGACCCTGAGGCGGAGGAACTAGAGGAACTGGATGAAGCCTTGAATGAATTACCAGACGATGCGTTTGAGGCCATGGAGGAGAGTGAACCTGAGGAAGATCCCGAGGAGGACCCTGACGAAGAATTTCCAGATGCAGATGTGATCGACATCGACCCTAGTGAGGCAACTCCCGCGGATTCACCATCTTCAGCTTAGGAGATTCGTTGGTAGTTTCCTTTCTTGTCTTGAAGTATTAAGTTTCTTGTATTTGCCCAAAATCTAAAGATCCGGAGTACCATGATGTAATTCCCCAAACTATGTTAATTAATGTTATTTTAGTTGGGCACCACTAATTCTGAATATGAACATGAAATGGGCTATGACAATTTGAGTGATAAGATTCAAGTTGCAAAGTGTGGTGTCACGTGACACTTCGATTTGGAACTTGAAACTTAGCATGATGTATGAGAACGCTATTTCATTTTGAAGAGGGTTTTGGGAAAAATTGTCCGGTTCTCGTAATCATGCTACTCCCTCACGTGTTGTTTTAAATA
The DNA here is from genome assembly GCA_037953625.1 of Crotalaria pallida. Taxonomy (NCBI): domain Eukaryota; kingdom Viridiplantae; phylum Streptophyta; class Magnoliopsida; order Fabales; family Fabaceae; genus Crotalaria; species Crotalaria pallida. Next base: position 57,241,362 of record CM075655.1, on the reverse strand, counting down.
AAAAATGGCCCATATTTTCACCTAAAATGATTATGGTTTCAAGTTGCCAAATCGGGGTGTTACAGTTGTGGTATCAGAGCGGAGGTTTAGCTTTGAGAGGTGAATGCATGGAACATATACTTCATAGTGTGTCTCGTGCGTTAGTCTAGAACGAATAGAGATAGAGGCGTCAAGAGAGTATGAATGACCGTTTGGATGCGCAGGAATTTGTCGTGTGGACCCGCGACTCAGGATCATAGTGAAACCTATTCTTCTTGTTGAACTTGCCATTTCTTGTCAAAAACCCTTGTTTGATTACGAACCCTTTTGTTCAAGACAACCCTTCAGTCCTTTACTTGAATTGAAACTTGAACCTATTTCATTGTTTGCTACCCAGACTCATTCCTAAAACTAGCTCTGTGCTCTTTTGATTCGATTAAACCCAATTTGTGAAATTGATTTGCAAGCTTTCCTGTTACCAAGCCATTTGATTCCCAAAATTTCGGTAATGACTTATGCCAGTCAAGTAGCTACCCCTGGACTAGGAATGGATTGTGAGGAATTGTTAAGGAAATTAGCAGTACTTGAGGTAGGAAAAGGCTAGGATCCATGGGAACAGAGATGTATTGGAGTAAAGATGTCTTTAAGTCTTAGGTAAGACGAAGAATTGTACAAGCTGGTTAGAATTAAGTGCAAAGGAGGGTAGTTGGCCAAAATTTGGTGAAGAGAGTATTGAGGCGGTAAGAAGTCCGAGGCAGTCGGAGGGATTAGTAGTCAGAAAGTTGGAATTAGAGGAAAGATGAATGATGTGATTGAATTCGAATTGCTGAATTGGGTAGATGAAGAGCTGGAATCTACCTTTAGAATCCCTAAGTATGGGTGGAGCTAGGAGGAATGGTGAGAATGTGTAGTTTTGGTCAATAACGGTGGCATTGAATTGTGGGTTAGGGTAGTCCCAAAAGGAATAAAGATCTGCTGCTAGTTGGATACCCTTAAAGTTAGAGGAATTTTGATGGATTTAGATCTTAAGGTGAAACCTGAAGGATGGAAAAGGGGGCTAGGATGCTTAAGTCATTGTGATCAGTAGGTAGTAGGAGGCGTAAAGTGGAGCATATGATAGCAGACGTTTGAAGAAAGGAAGGATTAGTTAGGAATAAGATGAAGTTATAAGGGGGAATAACTAGTGGAATCTGAGATGATGATGAGAATTGAGAGTTTGTTGGAATAGGATTTATGTATGCAGTTGAAGTGTTTATCAATAAGAGTAATTAAAGTTGGGGAGTAGGTAGAGGTTGGAAGTTGAAGTAACCAAACTAGATTGGAAAATCCTTAAGAAAGATTAAGTTGAGGAGGTAGTCGTGATGATAGTGTTTTGTCCGGATTGGCATAAACATTACATTCTTTCGAGTTGCTAACTGTTTCAGCAACATGGAACAACCTTGAGAACTTAATTTGTCTAGCAAAGTCTTGTTATTATGTACCATTGTATTTGACAATGGAATAACCCCAGAGATTGTTTTGATGAGCCCGATCTAGAATCCTTTTCGAGACAGTGAATAAGTATTTCGTCGCAACGACCAGTTCATCTAGGAATGAGAAAGAACATTGCTACGAGGAGCTACGCACTCTTGAAAGCGACGGTTTCGTGCATCATTTCTCGAGGACGAGAAATCTCCAAGTTGGGGAGAATGTAACATCCCGCATTTTCTGGACTCAAATAAATCAATAAAGTTTTATTTAAAATGAATTTTCCAGAATTTAAGAAATATTTTTCAGTTAAAAGTAAATGATCTTTTTATGAGGTTTAACTTCATGAAAGCTAAACCATGATTTTGTTATTTCTTAATGAAACGAAATTGCTTTTAATCAAAATGATTTGAGGTTTTAAAGAAATTATTCTTTTTGAAGATTTTTGGTGTATGTGAAAATGTGATTTTTGTAAAATCAAGTAAAGCTTATTTTATAGTGAACTAATACGGTTTATTGGTTTTCTTATGGATTATATTTTGAGTTGTGAATGTATGTGTTTATGTGAAGAATTATGAATGAAACCTAATTAGTAAATTTAAATGAGTGAATGCATAATATGTATGATGCATGTATGTGTGTGCCGTATGATGGAGTGGGAAACATGATATGTTGAAAGTGTGATGTGCATGATCAAGTATATGTTAAGTATATGCATCATAATTCCATGCTATGTGTTTAGCATGATAACATGAAATTGAATCACATGTGTTAAGTGCATGCATTACTCCATGATGATGACATGAAATGAAATGGTATGTGCGTATGTGTGTGTATGTTCGGCCGAGTATGGGAGAAGAGGAACAAAATAGGATGCATTTTTCTATTCATTAAGAAATTAGAAAATCAAATAGGAAATAGGAGGAACTAGGTTGGTGACTCATGATGCCTAAGGGAGACTTTCATCAACCTTGTCTCACCATTGATAAGACCCTTGCCATGCAAACTTGGGAGTGGTCCGAATTACCCCTCCACCAAGCCATAAACCGGGGCTAAAATAGGAAAATGACCCACCCTTGTTTGCTCTCAAAACCGTGTATGTGTGTGTGTTGGTTAGCTATTCTTCATCTTCAAACACTCCATTTCCAAACACTTAGTCCAAGAGTGCATCAAGCTCTTGAGACTTTAGAGAGAGAAAAGAGAGAGACCGTGAGGGAGGAGGAGGAGGAGAACAAGAGTGCAAAACCTAAGGTCCTTAACCCAAACACCCTCAATTTCTTCCCCAATCACATTTTCCTTCAAATAACAAGGAGAAGAGCTACCCATCAACTTAGAGAGGAGGAGGCCGAGGCAACCCTAGGAGGAGAAGAGGAGGATTTGAAGCTTAAAGATTAGGATTTTATTTAAGGTAGTTATTTAAGATAGTTTAGTATAATAATTTTGGTTTGTAAAGGACTTTAACATGGACATTATTTAAGTTTAAATTTTTGTGATGCATGCCTTTATTTTCTTGAGATCTTGAAGTTTTATTGCCTTGCATGTCATTTTTATAATTTGATCTTGAATATTTGTACTTGGACACTTTGATTCTTAACTTGCACTTCACGGATTTGACTAGGTTTTATGTCTAAGTTCATGTTTTTGCTTTGATCTTGTCTTGCATGTTATTTTTATGACTTGATTTTGAATATTGGTACTTGAATGTTCTAAACTATAACTTGTTCTTCACGATTTTGTCTAGGATTTAAGTTTAGGTTATGTTCTTGTCTTGATCTATGCTTTATTATTGAGGAAATGTGAAGCTTGAGTTTTATGTATTAGTTTGAGTGCAAATCTTGATTCTCTTTATATGCTTGTCACGGTTTTTAAAAGAAGATAGGACTACCAAGCTTTAAAAATAATTTTTAGTGTAAAAAGAATTTAAAACAAGGTTTTGTTTGTGTGTGATGATGATTCGGTGGGTGCCTTATGAAAAAAATGTTGTTTTAAAAGAATTTTTGCATGATTTGATCTTGAATTTGATCTTTGCATGTGAGAAGAAATTTGTAATATCTTGCTTTTATGCTTGTCACCATTCGGTCAAGTCTAGGAAACCATGCTAGATCATCATTTCCTTTACATGCATGTTGAAATTTGTCCCATCTAGAGATATTAGGTGCATGCATGAATTCTTTTTAGAAGTTAAAGACTTTGACATGATCCTTGATTTTATTGTGTTAGGAAATTAAAATTTTGTTTGCCAATTCCTTGATAAGCTCCCTGTTTTACATGTGTAAATGTTTAAAGTTAATTTATTTATTTTGCATGTGTGTTTTATTGTTAAGGTTAGGGATTTCTAAACCTATGGGACTTAGACCTTTTGATTTAAAACTTTAGAGTAAATTTTTCATGATCCCATTCGGTTTAGGAAGAAATCTTATTTAGATTATTTTTATTTTCTTATGAGTGATTGTATTACGTAATTTTCTTGTATTCTATTCGGCCTTAAGTGTGAAAGTACAAGAAACAAATTGATTTGTTGATTTGAAGCATGCTAGTATTATTTTAAGTAAATGTATCCTTTTCTCTTTAAATTATTATTAGATTGTGATGTTTAAATATAGGATAGAGTGCTTGTCATATGTGCATGAGTTAATGATCATTAGACTTGAACATGAACTTTGTCTCATGTAGGATAGGATTCGGCCATGCATGGAAATTAAGTGCATATATTTGATTCTTGTCTTATGTGCATGAATTGTGATGTTGTATTTATGTGTGTATGAATGATCTGAGTGTTTAATATTTTTAAAGGTTTTTGATTGAATCCTTGAGTTATTCCTCTTTGATGAAATTCGGTTTTAAAGAAAATAAAGTGAGTCAAATGTTTTGATTGATTGAAAAGGTCTTGTTTCATATGATTTCTGAAATTCATGGTTTTTAATTTAACAAATGATTTTTATAAGAAAACCTTAAGATAAGTGTGACCTTTTTAAAGAGCCAAGGAATTATTGATGTTTTCAAACAGATGTTTTTACTTGATCATGAATTAGAACTAAAAATGAATTTAAACTAAGGAGTTTTGGCAATGATGTTCTGTTTTTGAAATGATTTTATAAGAACAATTTTTAATAAAAGAGAATTATTTGAGTTCCAGTGACAATCGGGAAGCAGTTACGAGCATCACGTCGGGAACCAAGGAGCGTATCGTGAGTGTTATCGTCAATCGAGGTGAGAGAGAAGTTTCCCCCAAACACCGTGGTTTTTAGGTAACATATTAAGTGTTTCGACCATCTCAAAAGTCGAAACTTAGTGTCTTGAGTTAGTATGAGTAAGTAATTAAATTCTTTGTATTTGAATGTTGGTATGTTATTTATTTGCCTATTTATCTATTGCTTATGATTAGTCGATGTGAAATGTGGCAACGCTGTGAACAATAATAATAATTAAAGATATAAGAGATAAGAGATGAGTGAGGAAGGATGTGAGATGTTATCGGAAAGGAATAAATGATGAAAGCGATGAGTTGAGCCAGAGCTTGGGCAACATTGTTGATACGGATGCTTTCTGAGGTTGAGCCATGGGTGAAAGGAGATGAGATTGTGGAAACAGAATGGAGTTTGATCGGAGATGGACTTTTTGTTTTGGTTTTAGTCTGGGGACTAGTGTTGAGTTGAGCTTGCTCCTCCACTAGCGCTCAGCAAAAAGGTTAGTATTTCAAAAGGAGCTTTTTGAAAGGATTTGAAAAATAGATTATCAAAAAGGATCTTTTGAGAAAGGTTTGGAGAAAGAACTTGTGAAATATTATTTTTGAAAAGAGTTTGGAAACACTACTTTTGAAAAGAATGGTGAGATATAATTTTCAAAAAGAATTGTGAAACCTTATTTTTGAAAACTGTTTAGGAAACATCATTTTTGAAAAGAGTTTATAAACCTTATTTTTGGAATCTTTATTTTTGAAACCTTATTTCTTTGGAAACATTATTGTTGGAAAGGATTTTTGGAGAAAATCTATTTGAAAAGGATTTGTGAAACTTTATTCCGGGGAGGCATTTGAGCACTCTTATTTTTGAAAAGAATTTTTGAAACATTAGTTTTTGAGAAAGTTGGTGAGAACATTATCCGGGAAGGATTTTGCGAAGCCTTATTTTTGGAAAGATATTTTCAAGAGGAGAAAGAAACAAGTGTTTGATGATGGATGATGAGATGAGAAGTTTGGCTGTCAAAGAGAACCCAGCTCTGTGCGATGTTGAGACAAGAGATGTCTTGAGAGCATTAGAGGTCGGGACTCGTTGAAGGGATGTACGAAGGATGAGCCGACCAATATGTTAAGCCTGTAATTAAAAGACTTTTAAAAGACATGTATTAACGCGGCGAGTTATGAGAGTTAACGCGAAGTAGTGGAGAGGAAGGAACCATAGGTATCTGTGGATACTAGGAGGAGATTGCATTAGGGGAGGACAATGACGGTGATACGTCAAGAAGTCTAGAGTACTCTTCTAGGCGGAACAACTCCATAAGTGGCGCACTAACGTGGTGGGGACTGGGTCCAATGTCGTGGCAAGTTCTGCTTTGCAAACTAGAAGTAGTACTGTCGCCCCCTAGATTGCAAATCGAGAACAGTGAGAGGGACTGGAGTGGGGCATTTTGTTTGCCACTACGAGGCAGTGAGCCATGATTATTATGAATTGATATTATTGAGGCTGAGTCCTCCTGGTCTGGGACCATTTGTTGTGTGACAGCTGTCGTGCCCGCACGGTAAAGGTCCTGTACTCCTGTTTGCTTCCGACTAGGTTGGGTGGTTGACCGAGGAGATGTAGACGAGTGTGCTAACTTGAGAGAGTTTTTCCTCAATGATGATTTAAAACCCCTGCATCATTGATGGACTTGAAATCATAAAACTTAAATAAGAAAATAAAGAATTATGTATGAATGTGATAATAATATGTTGAGAATAAGTCTTGAGGGAAAGTATGGAAATAAGAATGAGTTTGTATGGGAGTGAGATCAGAGTTCGCAGCGGAAGCTTTCTATGGAATGTGATGAGAATATGCATAAGGTAGTAAGGAAAGAAAGGTATTGGAATGAAGTAAGTATTCCTAAGAGTGTATGTGCTTATATTTATGTGTTATCTATTTGTATGGTTTGTCTATCTTAATATCTTACCTACTGTAATTCCACACTGTTGGCATCACATGTCTGGGAATACTTACTCTCTCAAATTCTTTTGTTCTGCACATGTGTCCGTTTCTATGTTCGTGTCCCTTAGTACATGGATCCAGTTAAGTTCACATTCGATATCCGTGACGAAGGAAGATGGGAAGTAAATCGCCGTGGTTGGGAATGGCGTGGAGTATCGGAAGTTCGTATCTTTGACCCTGACCATACCCTTAGAGGGACCGGCAGACTACCATGGTGGGTATCCAATGCCTTTGCCAGCACGTATCGACCCTGAGGCGGAGGAACTAGAGGAACTGGATGAAGCCTTGAATGAATTACCAGACGATGCGTTTGAGGCCATGGAGGAGAGTGAACCTGAGGAAGATCCCGAGGAGGACCCTGACGAAGAATTTCCAGATGCAGACGTGATCGACATCGACCCTAGTGAAACAACTCCCGCGGATTCACCATCTTCAGCTTAGGAGATTCGTTGGTAGTTTCCTTTCTTGTCTTGAAGTATTAAGTTTCTTGTATTTGCCCAAAATCTAAAGATCCGGAGTACCATGATGTAATTCCCCGAACTATGTTAATTAATGTTATTTCAGTTGGGCACCACTAACTCTAAATATGAACATGAAATGGGCTATGACAATTTGAGTGATAAGATTCAAGTTGCAAAGTGTGGTGTCACGTGACACTTCGGTTTGGAACTTGAAACTTAGCATGATGTATGAGAACGCTATTTCATTTTGAAGAGGGTTTTGGGGAAAATTGTCCGGTTCTCGTAATCATGCTACTCACTCAAGTGTTGTTTAAAAAAAAATGGACCATATTTTCACCTAAAATGATTATGGTTTCAAGTTGCCAAATCGGGGTGTTACATTTTTCCTGTTCAGCTCTGATTGAAACCACACTTCCATCAGAGCCCTCGAATTTCATGGTCAAATGGACAGTTGAAACAACCACCCTAAAGGCTTGCAAACATGTTCTGCCGAGGATGGCATTATTTGCCGACGGGCAGTCAACAACTAAAAACTTGATGATTTCTGTTCTCGCAGAGGGATGGTTCCCGAGAGTTACAGGGAGTTGAATATGTCCTTTGGGGACAACCGCGTCCCCCGTGAAACTAATCAGTTTCCCCTCGAAAGGAGTCAAGTCCGAGCTTTTCAACTTCAGTGCTTCAAAAAGGTTCAAGAACATAATATCTGCAGAACTGCCCTGGTCGACAAATATTCTTGCAACCTCATAGTTGCCTACCAAAGCAGTAATGACCATTGGGTCGTTGTGACCCGAGATGATTCCTTCAAGATCCTCGTCAGAGAAGCAAATGGGGACACTTTTTGTGGTTCTCTTTCAGATTGGATGATCATGAACAGCAAGTACTTGATTGATGTATTTTTTCCTATCAGATCTATTTTCACCTCCTCCTGCAAAACCTCCAGCAATAGTGTTGATTCTGAGGTTTTGCGGGGATTGGTCTGTAGCTATTTCCACCATAGCTATTCTCTGTTGATTGGTTGGTTGTTGCTGATTGTGATGGTGATCAGTTTGTCTAGTTGGGGGTTGAACATTTCCTTCTTCGAGCATGCCGGTTAAGTGCCTCCCTGACATACTGTTGTAACTTCCCATCTCTTATCAATTACTCAATCACATTTCTTAGCCAGGTGCACTCGTCTGTCGTATGCCCGTATCCCCCGTGATACGAGCAAAACTTAGAACGATCCTGGCGTTGGCTTCTTTTTAAGGGAGGGGGTCTCTCAACCATTCGAAGGTCAGTCTGCATAGTTTCCTGCAGGATCTGACTTCTTGGGACAGTGAGAGGGGTGTACTCGTCGAACTTGGGCCGAGGGGTGACGAATCTCCTGTCTCCCCTGGGTCCTCTTCCCCGATCCTCCCTCCTATCATCTCTTCTGTCGTCTCTCCTTGGTTTTCCTTGCGAGGAAGGCTCTCCCCTATCACCCCTTTCTCTCTGTCTCTGCCATTTACTGAATTCCTCCAGATTGATAAATTTGGTGGAACGGTGTCTCAGTTCCACCATATCCCTCGGAGGTTTTCCTACCAGTGAGTTCTTGAAGTCTCCACTGCGGAGTCCCTGGGTAAAAAGAAAAACTGCAAAGCTTGGTTCAAGATTCGGAACAGATCCTGCCTCCGAGTGGAATCGGGAGAGATACTCTCTCAATGGCTCTTCCGGGCGCTGCATAACTCCTGCTAGTGCGTGATCAGATTTTGGTTGTACGCAGCTAGAAGTGTATCTGTTAAGAAAACCCTTTTCATCTCTGCCCAAGAGTTGATGGAGTTCCTGGGCAGGGCCGAGTACCACCTCAACACGGGTGGTTGGAGAGTCATTGAGAAGGCTCGACACTTCATTAAGTCTCCTCCATCATAAAAATTCATTGCTCCTTCAAAAGATAAGATATGCTCCAGGGGGTCGGTTAACCCGTTATATTTTGCAACGCTGGTGGGGCCAAGGAAAGCTGAGGGGGTCTCGTAGGCCATGATACATGAAGTGAAGGGGTGGCTTGGGTGAGTAGAGTTTTATGTTTCATAGGTAGCTGCTAAGGTCGGGTTTATGGGAGGTGGAGGGGGTAGGGTGATTGGACCTTGTAGATCATGAACTGGAGCGGTTGCCGGGGCTGTTTCCCTTGTCCGTTCAACAAGCGCGTTCATGTGGATCTGCTGAAGGTCGGCAATGGCCTTTCCTTGCTGCTCCAGCATCTGGGCCTGTTGCTTAATTATCTCTTCGAGTTGGGTCTCTCTTCGACCCTGAGAGTTTTCCCTCTCTTCTCCAGAAACACGAGCATCAAAAGATCGTCCAGATCCGTGGTTCTGAGCACGGTTGGAGGTATTGGGATTTGCTTGTCTAGAATGAACAGTGTAAGGACCGCTGTGAGTTCGGGTTGGTACAGAGTGGTGGCTGCGGGATGGGATCTCGAGTCTAACTGATGGCATGCTTTGGTGGGGAGGGTGAGGGGGGTTTCTTCCTTCAAGATCTCTTCCGTTGTCAGCACTACCTTCCACCAGCCTCTGACGGTTTCTTCCAGCCTGGTGGTTAGCAGCGCGAGAATTGTTTCCAGTGTTTCCACGTGTGTTTGCCATTTTGGGTGGGAATGGTAGTTTATCTTTCCCACAGACGGCGCCAATGTAGCATCTAAGACACTGTGTTCAAGGTACACCCCTAGCCCAAAGGTATGGAAGGACCTGAGAGTTAAAGGATGACCTGGTGTTACTATATGATTTCTTGGGTATGCTAGATGTCCAGTTGGGACAACTAGGGTTTCCCTAATCACTGGTGTGTGCAGATGTGCGATTAGGGAGTGAGAGAACGTACCTGAGCCCCTTGTTGGAGACAGTTATTTATAGGGGTGGCATTGTACCTTGTGGGCCTGTACGGAGGTCCAGCAAGGCAGCTAACGTGTCCCATTTAGGATAAGGGATCAGTCATTCATCCTTATCCTGTTATTGGAAGTTCTTATCCCTGTGGCGAGTTAGGCTCACGCGCCCCTAGCTCGGACTCTTAAGGGGCGAGGCCCGTGTGGTCGGTCCAAGGTCGCTAGGGTGGGTCCTAGAACAAGCGCTCGGCCTGGATAGGCGTGGCCTGACAAATAGATCAATCTGGTCGGCCGAGTATTGTAAGGGTAGGACCGAGGGTCGGTCTACCAAAAAGGCCCACACATAAGTTTCTTTTTTCTCATCGGACGTGAAACAAAAGGCAACTGTAAAACTCTTCCACGTCGATGTCAGCCCGACAATCTCAATCAAAGACATCTTGTACCTGTTAGTTTGGTATGTGCTATCAATGCACAATACAATGTTTAAATTTCACAGCAATTGTATGGAAGTTGGGTGCGCAAAGAACATATTCTCCACTACATTGCCTTCAAAAGTGGTATGCCAAGTATCATAACCTTCGTCAGTTAATAACTTCATTAGATGCTGCATCTCTGTTCTAGGCAATCGAACATTCAATGGATAACGCTTTCGTGCATTGTAAATATGCCGAATAGTGGATACATTATCCGGATGTCGCTCCTCCAAAATTATCATATTCCTATTTGCTTTCACCCCACTTTTTGTTAGCTCTTGAACAAAAGCTTTTTCCCTAGGATTAAGAGAACCAGCACTCAATCATTGGGAGGATGATTGTGTTTTCCACATTTTACCTCTAGTGCCCAAGGTCCCTGTTTTACAGTCGGCTTAGCATAAATGCTAAAGGGACATTTGGATTTCTTCGATCCAGTTATGTTCTTCCCTTTAGATCTCTTATTCGGCACAAATACACCCGCCCTTTCACAACTCAACACAACCCTCTCTCTTTTTCCTGAATCGGACCTTGAAATTTTCAAAACAAATCCTTGTTCCTTTCCAACCATCTTAACATAATTCACCAACTCCTCATGTGACACAAAGGGTTTATCATGGTAAAAAATGCATATCCGTGGTCGGGAAAGCCAGCAACTTGTATTTGAAGATTACCGAACATGTCTTCATCCATTGCTTGATTATGCTAACTACATTAAATCATTGCGAACTAATGAGAGCATTTTCAAATATGCATCTATGCTAACTAAATTAACATTAAAAAAACAGCATGCAATACTACAGATTTTGAAATTAGCAATAAACTACAATTTTATCAAATTTCATATATTTTCCGACGGATTCTAATCGGAATACACTTGGAAATTATCTACTACAAATTTCTGATATACCCATAAATTCCGACACCGGTAAATCGGAATATTAACAGTAACATAAAACAAAGTAGAGGAGATGAATGTTACCTTCAACAACAAGCAGAGAGAGACCACTGGAGCTTCCTTTACGAATGGAATGTGTGTTTTCACTTGTGTCTTTCAATGAAGGGGTTTGTACGTAGAATATGGAAGGGGTTAGAGAAGGTAAGAGAGAAAGGGGTTTGTAAAAGTGGAATATTCACACCCGTTATCGAAAAATGGAAAATGTTACTAGATTTTGGAAATATTCCATACCACCATCGGACAAGGCTGAGAACAGTGGTACTGCTTCGTCCTTAATAAAGAAATATACCATAGTAGAGCAATCTAGCTCGTGGTATGGTTGATCGAGATGGATAGAAATAACTGTAACACCCCAATTTGGAATCCCAATTTTCACTAAAAATTTGCGCCATTTTTTTTTTATAAAAACATTTCTCACATTTTATTTTATTCGAAAAAGGTTTGCATATTGTTCTAACACTATCTTAGTTTTCCAAAACTTTAACTTAGTTTTCAAAACAATTTCCAAAACATTTCTTTCTTAACTTGATTGTATGAAAACATTTCCTCTTGACTTAAGCTCCAAACTGAAGTGTCACGTTATCACCATAATTCATTCACCAAAACGCGATAGTATAATTGCGAAAAATTAATTTCATTCATAAACTGATCCAACATAAATTCTTTCGGCATAAAAGCCATTATCCTCAAAATAGCAATATTACAAGATAAAAATAAATCCCACATTGGGTTACATAGTTATCAGAGGGTCTTGCCGTCCTTGACTCACAAACAAAAACCATACACTACTACAAGCTGACACTACTCATCGTCGTTAGGATTCTCTGCTGGGTCTTCCTCCGACATAAAGTCTCTTAGCAGAAGACGAATTTCCACACGATCAGTAGCTACTCCACGAAGCACATGGTCTCTGTCCACAAAACTGAGTCTCGTCGGCCCCTCCCATATCCATCCATTAGCTGTTCTAACCCACTATCCTCCCGCCAAAGGGGACATCACCAATTGCAGCACTCGGTCCGCCATCTAAAGTTTACCATAGAAACAAGTACATAGAAGAGAAGAGAGAGAGAGAGTTAGCGATCAAACGAACAATGTCGTCGACGGCATGGGCTTATGCCATGGATCGCACTAGAACCAAACACATGCAATTATAATATGACATTAACCTTTCATTACCATGTGTTCACCATATCATATCATTATCACTTTTATCTTTATAACTCATCACTATAACTACTTAACGTCATTACTTGAGAATTCCATACTCATAAACTTTCCACTAAGTCTTTCACAACCATCAATGATTTAGGGCGGAAAATCATTGAGGTAAGGGGTAGATTAGCACACACGATACATCTCCTCCTTCAATATCCAACCACATCCTAGTTCGGAAAGCAGATGGGATGCACAGGAATCCTAGCCATGCTGACATCGATGCCAAAGGGTACGTACCGGCTGGAACCACGCCTTGTTGGCCAGCAAAACAAAATATCATTTCATAATTTCCCCATTTCACAAAAACAATGACTTCTAGTCCTATTCGGATTCCCTCTACACCATCTAAGATTTGCTCAAGGGGGCGACAGCTCTATCCCTAGTTCGCGTTGCAGTTCTTGCTACGATCAATGCCCGCCAGTGACCTTGATCATTGTAATCTCGTCCCGCCTAGGGAAGCGCTCTTAGGCTTCTTGACGTTTCACCGTCCTTGCCCTCCCCTATCGCAATCACCACTTGGAGGGATGTCCGACCTCCAAGTATACAGTATCTTTCCTCTCCACTACTTCACTCTCATCGTGTAGTTAGAAAGGAATTTAAACTTAGAGTCTTTTAAGTCTTTTAAGTCTTTATTATCCTAAGTTGGTCGACCCATTCTAAGCCACGCTTCTAACAGGTCTCGACCTCTAAGGGACCACAGCAAAACACCTCCCTATAGTACAGTGGATTCCACAAGACATGAAACCACGGCAAAGTCATTCACGTGGCTAGTCACTTAAAGGGGATATAATAAAATTATTGTGCCGCTTGCACCATCACTGTACACTAACAACGATTCTCAAATTTCCACAAGATTCAAATAACCATTTCTCATAATTTCTTAACATAGTTCAGTTCTCAACATATACCAAGTCCTTTCCATAGGAATAACTATTCCAAATAAGCACCAAATAATTATCCATACATAAACCCGTATATTCTTAACCATTTATAATTCCATTTTGATCCTTTCTCCACATAATCTTTTTATCATTTCCAAAATAAATAAATAGGATCACATATCACATATCATATCCAATAAATCAGACAAATAATGTAAAGTTATTGTCGTAACGTAGACGACTAAACACCCACAATCAATTGTCGTCTCGTATACGAACAAATAACCTTGGATTCCGACTTTTGAGATGGTCGAAATCGTCCTAATGTTACCATGGTGCCATTGTATCTTAAGATGGCTACTCTCTCACCTTGAGATGCAGCTAAAGAACTTGTGTCCGCTTGATTAGAAGTCGCGTTATTGGCTTCCACACGAGAACCTTTTAACAAATCATAGAACTTTATAAATAACTATTCAAAATAACAACCCATTTCAAATACATAACTTTTTTAACAATTATAATTTCTCCAATCATCTTTGAATTCCCAAAAAGATTTGTATTCAAAATATTCAATAATTGAAATCAATTAATCCTTTTTGAAAATAAAAAATAGATTACTGTATCAAAAAAATTACTTTTTCTTTTTAGCTTTTAAATCATGAAAACCTTTTCCAAACGTAATATAATTTTTAAAACATAATCATAACATCTTAAAAATAAATCTTAATTTTTCCTTTACTAAAAATTTCATTTTTAAACACCTTATAACAACTACCACTTTCAGACTATTCATACAGCATGAATTAGAAGTACTCATCTTTGATGCAACATTTAAATCAAATCAAGCAGTAAACAAAATTTGCATAATCATACTATAAACACACATAACTCAATTAGAATATAAACTCAAGTATCCAAAGTTCAAAATAATTTTTTTCTCTATCGTCAATGTACTTAAATCACAGACTATATACTGTACATAGAAAAATCACTTTTAAACATCAGTACATACATATTATGCATCAAAACTCCTACTACATAAAATCACCTATTTTTATCACATCATCACAATTTCTAAACTTAATCAAATCACATAGACAATATATATATATATATATATATATATATATATTTGAACAGCATAGACTTTAATTCCCAAAAACCACTTTTCTTTCAAACAGTTAATCAAAAAAATATGTCAGTTTTTCCTATAACTTAAATACATACTCTACTATAAAAATATCTCAAAGTTTGACTTATATAAACAAAATAAACTTGCTGGACAGCCACACAAACAAGTTGCATTTACCCACAATTTTCATCAAAATTAAAGTTCTAACACCTATATACAAAGAACTAAGAACTATAACTCAAAAATATCCATAACTTATAAAAATAGTCACATTTTCTAATTTATATCAAGTCTGGACAGCAAACTTGATTTTCCAGAAAAATAATAATTTCAGTCACTTAAAAACTTTCTTTTTCCCACTATAAACTACACTAACCACATAGGCATATAGGCACATCATAATTACACATAGAAATATCATTTTAATTCATATATCCTCATGCCAATAAAATTTTCCAGAATATAAATAAATTCCCAGAATTATTAACTTTTATAAAAATCATTTCTTCAATTGTTATTTCATGAAATCACTTCAAAAATTTAAGATATAAATACCACATAATTATACTTAGAAAAATTACCACAACATACCTACCCTATATGAATAATAATTCAGCCATATCATCATGATAAAAACAGTAACCAAAATTATTTTTCACATAATCAATCATTTAAACCTTATAATAACTATTAAGAACAAAGAATAACTTATGCACATAAACATCCAACAATTATACAAATTTTATTTTTTTGTTTTCCCATATACCTCATGGTATACAGTGAGCAAAATAAATTTTTTGCAAAATTTCCAAATCAAGTTTTCTTTATTCATCAGAGGATTATTTCTCTTTAAAAATTCATGACTAAACCTCAAACCATCATTATCAAAAATTTAAAAAATCACTTAAACATTTTTATATGATTGCAAATAACATTTTTCATTCCCTTATTTCTTTCTCAAAAATTTCGTCCATCAATAGGAAATAAAAAGGGGAAACTTTGTTTCTTTAAACCACTTTATAAGTCCCTTTTTAATCCTTATTCATATGAACATGAACAAAATTCACAAACACTTAAAACAATTTAAAGACTTGCATTTTAGAATAGTTTTAAGGACATAACTTTTTATCACTAAAAAAAATCCAGAATATTATTTCCCATATCATCATCAAAAGGTTGTCATTACATTGAATAAAAAAGGGGAAATGGAACATTTCTTTAAACCTCATTTGAGTCCCTTTTCATTCTTTGTTTATATGACTAGTAACATCATTCATATAATTCAAAAATCTATATCAACAAGTATTTAGAAATTTTAGTTTATAATTCATATCCATAGAAGAGAGATTTTTATTTAACAAAGATTAATGAAATAAGAGATTACAACAAAGTAAAACATAGGTTCTAGGGTTACCTTTCTTCCTTTAGCAAAATGATCTTCAAGAATGAGAATGAAAAATTTTCCTTCCTCCCCTCAAGAGTGCCACGCCCCACCCCTCTCTTTCAAAGTCTCTCTTTTGAATTTTTTTCTCTCAAAATGCTTGTAACATGTGTGTGAAAAAGTGATGAAGCTATGCATCTATTTATAGGTGAAGTGAAAATATTTTTCCCCCTCTCTAGGTCTGAATACACGCCCCCTTTCAACAAAAATGGGTCAAAGAAATTCAATTTCATCCTTTGGAACATGCACTTGCATTAATGATGATTTTCCTAAAAACTAAAGCCATAATTCCAAGATGCTTCTAGTAATTTGCTGAACAAAATATCTCCCTCTTTCCTTCATAATTTTGGACGGCACCCTTGACCCAAAATGAGGAGAAAAATTTTCATTGGCTCATTTTTGAATTCACCTCTTCAACAACCAATCATAATAAAGCCTTTACTTAGAAAAATTCAGAAATAATTAGAAAAATAATAAACTCTGTATGGTGCAGCCAATGAGCATCCAGATAATTATTTAAATGTATAGATAAAAATATTTTATAGTATAATAATTTATTTTAGGCTCCAAAATAATTTTTCCTAAGTTTAAAATACCAACAATTCGTTTTTCCTACTGTACAGTAATTTTTTGTAGATGTCAAAATATAAATTTTATTTTCACATATTCAAATACTAAATTTCGATACGATCGTTTTCATATAAAATTTATAATTTTTGGACTTACGGTTTGAAAGTTATGAATTTTGGAAGCTCTAAGATTATTTCCTCCAAAATGCACTTCATAAGCTTTTAAATAAATTTATAATAAAAAAATACGAAAATATATTTTATTTGGAAGGTGGTCCAATATAAAACTTTAGAAATGTATTTTTGTTTTCAAAATAAAATACACTTGAGTCAAAAGGTCATTAATTGCTTCTTTAAATAACATTTTCAAGTTTTACAACACATAATTCGTACTGTACTGTCTCAGCAATAAAAATTCGAAAAATTCAAAATTAAGTTCAAAACTTTACATTTTCATAATCTAGATTTCGATACGATCGTTTTGACATATCATTTGTAATTTTTCGACGTACGGTTTAAAAGATATGAATTTCTGAAGATAGAACACCTTAATCCTTCAAAAAGCATTTCATTTTCTAAGATCATTTAAATCAAATACTATACCTTGAAATATTTCATCTTAAGAATATAATTTAAATACATTAGAGAAAACATTGGTATGCCTATATATATATAATATATATACCACGTGTATATATATATATATATATATATATATAATTCATACGATTTTAATTAACTCCAGGTATCACAATTTATCAAAAATCAAATATAATATTTTAAATTCAAATATAAATTCTCAAATAAATTGGGTAAAATTGTGGGTCTCACAATCCTCCCCAACTTAGAGATTTCTTGTCCCCGAGAAATACGTACCTGATTCAAACAAGTGAGGGTATGACTCCCTCAAGTCACTTTCACGTTCCCAAGTATCATTTTCCCCATGATCTTGACTCCACACTACTTTAACCAACGAAATCTCTTTACCTCTCAACTTTTTAACACTGCAGCCATCAATCCGCAAGGGCAATGTTTCATACGTAAGATAATCCTTTAGTTGTATAGAGTCAGGCTCAATATGGGATGGTTCACTAATATACTTCCTCAGTTGAGATACATGAAAGACATTGTGTAGGTTTGAAAACATAGGGGGTAAAACTATTTGGTATGCTACAGGTCCTACACGCTTTTGGATTTGATAAGGTCCTATAAATCGAGGGGTTAGTTTCCTAGTCTTGAGCACTCTGCCAATACCGGTAGTAGGCACTACCCTCATGAACACATGATCACCTTCCTTGAATTCCAACGAAGTCCATGGATATGCTATCCCATTTCCAAACAGGTACTGGTAACGGTTGCAACTCTCCTCCAGGCTTCTTGTGCTCAATCTTGGATTTCTGACACACCAAACATCTTGACACATACTCTGCTACTTCCCGTTTCATTCCTGACCACCAGAAAATCTTCTTCAAGTCCTGATACATTTTCATTGCTCCAGGATGAAAACTTAACTTACTCTTATGTGCTTCCTCCAAGATCATCTCCTTGACTTCTTGGTTGTTCGGCACACAAACTCTTTCCTTGAATCTTAAAATTCCATCTGCTCCTAACTGAAACTTCCACTTCCTTTCCTTTATCCGATAGCTCCTTCTTTTCTTGTAACTCTGGGTCTATCAACTGTAACGCCTTTATTTGTTCCATGAATTCATTGTTTACCTTCAAAGTTCCCAGTATCATACTCCTTGGGTTCAATTCCACTGTCATATTCAGATCCCTAAACTTCTCAATTAGCTCTAGTTCTTTTATCATCAAAGCAGATACATGAAGGGATTTCCTACTTAGCGCATCGGCTACAACGTTCGCCTTTCCAGGATGATACAGTACTTCAAAGTCGTAGTCTTTTAAGAACTATATCCACCTTCTTTGCCTCATATTCAGCACCTTCTGTTCGAACAGGTATTTCAAGCTCTTGTGATCGCTGAACACTTCTATCCTTACTCCATACAAAGAATGCCTCCAAATCTTCAACGCAAACACCACTGCTGCTAGTTCCAGATCGTGAGTAGGATAATTCTGTTCATGGATCTTCAACTGTCTCGAAGCGTACGCCACCACTTGGCCATCTTGCATTAGTACACATCCTAATCCTTGCTTTGACACATCGCAGTACACGCAGAAAGTCTTTGTTGGATCGGGTAAGACTAACACCGGGGCAGATGTCAATCTCCTTTTCAGTTCTTGAAAGCACTCCTCACACTTCTCCGTCCAAACAAACGCTTGTCCTTTTATTGTTAACTTAGTTAATGGCAATGACAATCGAGAAAATCCTTCTATAAACCTTCGGTAATAACCAGCAAGTCCAAGAAAGCTTCGAATTTCCGTCACTGTCGTTGGTGCTTTCCACTCCAACACTGCTTCCACCTTTGCAGGGTGTACCGCAATTCCATTTCTGGTTATCACATGTCCTAGAAAGTTTACTGACTCCAGCCAAAAGTCACACTTTGACAACTTTGCGAACAACTTCTTTTCCTTCAACACACCCAATACTTTTGCTAAATGCTCCGCATGCTCCTCCTTATTCCGTGAATAGATTAAAATATCGTCAATAAACACAACGACAAAAGAATCTAAAAACGGGTCAAAGATCCTATTCATGTAATCCATGAATACTGCGGGCGCATTAGTCACTCCAAAAGGCATAACTAGATACTCGTAATGCCCATATCTTGTTCTAAAAGTCGTCTTTGGAATGTCTTCTTCCTTCACTCTGATCTGATGGTAACCTGATCTCAAGTCGATCTTTGAAAACACAGTCGCTCCTCTTAGTTGATCCATCAAATCATCAATTCTTGGAAACGGGTACCTATTCTTGATTGTCACTTTGTTCAACTGACGATAGTCGGTGCACAACCTCATACTCTCGTCCTTCTTTTTAACGAACAAAATAGGTGCTCCCCACGGTGAGACGCTTGGTCTAATGAACTGTTTCTCCAATAACTCTTCCAATTGCTTCTTTAATTCTACCAACTCCATCGGGGCCATACGATAAGGTGCTTTCGAAATCGGTGCCATTCCAGGGATCAAGTCGATTCCGAACTCCACTTCTCGCATAGGAGGCAATCCAGGGATTTCCCCGGGGAAAACTTCAAGAAAATCCTTGACAACAGGTAGCTTCTCCAGATTTCTTTCCTCCTTGACGTCCAAAGAAGTGAGAAACATGTATATCATGGCTCCATCTTCCCATGAAGCTTTGATTTGATTGGCAGTTACGTGCTCGGGTTCTAAGGTTTGGGGTACACTAGGTCTTAAGTTATCAAAATAAGAGTCTTTTCGGCACAATTTAAGAGAACATGATTAGAAGTTAACCAATCCATGCCCAAAATTATGCCGAGTTGGGTAAGGGGTAAAACAATTAAGTCTATTAAGTACTCTTTATTTTCTATCCCTACAGGACATTTTGGAACACAGGTCGATACCATGATCGGATCACTGGTAGGGGTAGACACAATTAAATCAAAAGGCATAATATTTATTGGCAAACTTAGCCTATCAACCACATCACGAGCAATAAACGAGTGCGTAGCACCCGAATCATACAACAAATTTAAAGGTATCTTACGAATGAAACACCTACCTTGGATCAAATTAGCATTGTTAGCAGCTTCAGTTCCACTCATTGAGAAAACTCTTCCTTGCCCACAGGGTCTAGCCACATTCACCACATTGACTTCTCGCTTGGGTTCTGGACAGTTCCTTGATATGTGTCCCAGTTTGTTGCAATTGACGCAGTTGGGATTGTTCCAAGGGCAATTTGGTCCAAAATGATTCTTGTTGCACTTGTTGCAAAGTAGGGGTGAATTCCCTTGTCCTCCACCATTGTTCCTGTTTCCTCCATTGTGGTTGTTGTGGTTGTTCTCACGATTCCCACCACGATTGTTGTTCCCTCTGGACTGATTGTTGCGATTGTTATGAAGATTCCTGTTGTTGCTATGATTTTGATTGTTGTTCCAAGGATGATTCCTGTTAAAACCTCCATGAAACCTTGACCCTCCAGACCTATTGTTTCCCTGTCCATAAGGACCTTGATGCCGAGTCCCGCTGTGTTGGTTTCCACTTCCCGAAGAGTGTCTTATAGGACCACCACTTGAAACTTGTGCAGCTGATTTCCCTGCCGAGTTCCTTGAATTCAGACCACTTTCCACAATACTTCCCTTATTCACCAAAGTTGTAAACACATGTATCTCCAAGGGCACCAGGGCTTGCTTAATCTCCGGCTTCAAGCCATCCAAGAACTTCGCACACTTCGACCTCTCATTTCCAGCTTCTCCATAGTAGAGCATAAACCTCGCCAAGTTCTCAAATTTGGCAGCATACTCACCTACACTCATGCTACCTTGTTCCAATCGCAAGAATTCCATTTCCTTGGCTGTCTTCAGATGCTCCGGGAAATACTTCACCAAAAGCCTATCCTTGAATTGATTCCAAGTTATCACCCCAGCTTCTCCAGCTAAGGCTTGCCTCTCATTACGCCACCAATCGGCTGCTTCTCCTACCATCATATACCCAGCATAGGCAACCTTCTGTTCATCCGTGCACTGCACCATTCCCCCGAATATCCTTTCCAGACTTGCTATCCAAGCCTCAACCTCTTCCGCTGCATAACCTCCAGCAAACTCTTTCGGATTTCTGCGGCAAAACTCATCAAGACCTCTGATTCCTTGTCCACCAGCATTCGCATTCTGATTCTGTTGAAGTTGTTGGTTCATAAGGTTCATGTTGTCCCTCACTCCTTCCAAGACCGTAACTGTTTGAGCCAAAATAGCAGCTTGTTGTTGGGCGTTCATGGGTTCCTCATTTGCTTGTCGACGTGCCATCTTGTTTCTATTACGTACGTAGGATTGAAGTCTTAGCCAAATAAAAAGGTCATACAAGGTAAGCATATCAGGCTATGCTCAAGCCGAAAGGGTAACCATACTATAACTACCACATAGAGTCACACAAAGAAAGCATATAAGGCTATGCTTAAGGCCATTAAGGACAACCATCGCTAGACTACCAAACAGAGTCACACAAGGAAAGCATATAAGGCTATGCTTAAGGCCACTAAGGACAACCATCGCTCTGATACCACTAAATGTAACACCCCAATTTGGAATCCCAATTTTCACTAAAAATTTGCGCCATTTTTTTTATAAAAACATTTCTCACATTTTATTTTATTCGAAAAAGGTTTGCATATTGTTCTAACACTATCTTAGTTTTCCAAAAATTTAACTTAGTTTTCAAAACAATTTCCAAAACATTTCTTTCTTAACTTGATTGTATGAAAACATTTCCTCTTGACTTAAGCTCCAAACTGAAGTGTCACGTTATCACCATAATTCATTCACCAAAACGCGATAGTATAATTGTGGAAAATTAATTTCATTCATAAACTGATCCAACATAAATTGTTTGGCATAAAAGCCATTATCCTCAAAATAACAATATTACAAGATAAAAATAAATCCCACATTGGGTTACATAGTTATCAGAGGGTCTTGCCGTCGTTGACTCACAAACAAAAACCATACACTACTACAAGCTGACACTACTCATCGTCATTAGGATTCTCTGCTGGGTCTTCCTCCGGCATAAAGTCTCTTAGTAGAAGACGAATTTCCACACGATCAGTAGCTACTCCACGAAGCACATGGTCTCTGTCCACAAAACCGAGTCTCGTCGGCCCCTCCCATATCCATCCATTAGCTGTTCTAACCCACTGTCCTCCCGCCAAAGGGGACATCACCAATTGCAGCACTCGATCCGCCATCTAAAGTTTACCATAGAAACAAGTACATATAAGAGAAGAGAGAGAGAGAGAGAGTTAGCGATCAAACGAACAATGTCGTCGACGACATGGGCTTATGCCATGGATCACACTAGAACCAAACACATGCAATTATATGACATTAACCTTTCATTACCATGTGTTCACCATATCATATCATTATCACTTTTATCTGTATAACTCATCACTATAACTACTTAACGTCATTACTTGAGAATTCCATACTCATAAACTTTCCACTAAGTCTTTCACAACCATCAATGATTTAGGGAGGAAAATCATTATGGTAAGGGGTAGATTAGCACACACGATACATCTCCTCCTTCAATATCCAACCACGTCCTAGTTCGGAAATCAGATGGGATGCACAGGAATCCTAGCCATGTTGACATCGAAGCCAAAGGGTACGTACCGGCTGGAACCACGCCTTGATGGCCAGCAAAACAAAATATCATTTCATAATTTCCCCATTTTAGAAAAACAATGACTTCTAGTCCCATTCGGATTCCCTCTACACCATCTAAGATTTGCTCAAGGGGGCGACAGCTCTATCCCTAGTTCGCGTTGCAGTTCTTGCTACGATCAATGCCCGCCAGTGACCTTGATCATTGTAATCTCGTCCCGCCTAGGGAAGCGCTCTTAGGGTTCTTGACGTTTCACCGTCCTTGCCCTCCCCTATCGCAATCACCACTTGGAGGGATGCCCGACCTCCAAGTATACGGTATCTTTCCTCTCCACTACTTCTGTAACACCCCTAATTTTCGTCTCCCGGATAATAAGGAAATTAATAATAAAAGTTTTATTATTAATTTATATGAATTTCCAAGTTTATGTTTTGTATTTAATTAGCCTGAAATATAAAAATAAGTTGAAATATTTTTATATGGCAAATAAATGCAAAATATAAGAATATTGCATTTTAGTCCCTGGATTAGGACCTAAATGTAATATTGAAAAATTTCTTGGAGGGAAAGATTTAAAAATATTAATTTTTAAATTTTGTACTGATCTAACCGGTTAGTAATGCCCTGTAACCGGTTAGACGATGAACCCAGAAACTGGGTTAGTGGAATTTGATGAATAATCACTTGATTAATTCAATTAATCGCCACGAATACAGCCCAGATTAGTGGAAAAACACGCGTCAACGTGCATGTCACTCTTGTTGATCTATAAATAGTGGAATTTATGAAGAATTGGAGGTTGATTGCTGCAATTTGTGTTGAAGAAGGGCAATTAGGGTTTCGAATTCATTTGAGCAATTCGTCTTCTTCCTTGAGAGTTAGAGAGCGAAACATACACTTCTGAAAAGCTTGAATCAAGGGCTTTTCAGTGATATACACCTTGTGAGCTGAGTGTTCGTGTGGGAGGAGGAATCGATCTTGGAAGCTAAGAGTTGGAGACTGAACTCTGTGTTCTTCTTGTTCTGGAAGCTGGATTTCAGCTTTGATTTTGGTAAGTACAGTCCACCATTAAGCCTCAAATCTCTTCTATCTCTTAGTGCATGTTACCTAGATTGAGTTCTAATCGTTTTCCCTAATTTCTTTGGCCAATTACTATGTCAAATTGGGTGGTTTTTGGACCCTGTTGCTGGACAATCGTGGCTGAAAGTAGAACCTAGGGTTTGTGGGGAATCTGTGGATTTTTCTTCAAGTTCAGTGTTAATCTTCATCAAACTCTATCCTAAGGTATGGGAGAAGTCTACCTTATACTAGATTTAGACTAAAAATCAAGTGAATTAGGATTTGAGTTAGCAAAACTCAAAAAGGGCATTATGTGTGTGAAGCACAAAGGCTTGGAGGCCAAATTTCAGCTCAATGTTGTTTTGAGTAACTTAATATTGATGCATGCAAGTGATTTTAATGTTTAAATCAGAAGCTAAATGTATAATCTGTGATTTGAGGTATTGAATTGTGTTTGTATGGATTTTTATGCAATTTGATGCACTAAACCAAAAGCATGCAAGGTTATATGTGTTTCTGTGATTAAACATATTTATTTAAGGTATATGAACTCTGTTAAAGGTTGAAATTTGGTTAGATTTGAGCAGTGAAGAGAATGGTTTGTTGAAACTCATGTTTTAGTGTCTGACTGCATAATCTAACCGGTTACTCGATATTCGTAACCGGTTAAACACTGTAAAAATGCAAAATAAAATAAGTTTACAAAATCAGTTTTGTGGTCTTATAAATCCTACTCAAATCTAGGCCTTAATTTCATGGAAAACAATCTGAAAATAAGTTGGTTTCACTGTTATAGTTCAGATTGCAGTTAAAGAGTTAATACCTTAGTGTAATGGGATAATTTCAAGAGGAAATTATGCTCATTGGGGAATGAAATGTGATTTAGACTTTTGAATGATAAAAACAGTGGTTTTTGAGGTGTAAAACAATGTTAAACTTGTTTATGGATTGGGTAGAGAATTCAAGAAAAAGGGTTTTTCTGAATTTCAATGGTAAACAGTTCAGGTCTATAATTCTAACCGGTTAGCCTGAAACTGTAACCGGTTAGTACCTGAATCTGAAAAATAAAAAGTTAAGTTTTTGAATACCATTGGTTATGTTTTCGCAATCTAAGTTTAAGGGCATGTTTTTCAGATAATTCAAAGGAGAATTTTGTGCCAAAGATTATGCCTCAAATAAATCATTCAAAAGGGAAATTGGAATATTTTTAAATCATAGTAATTAATGTAAAGATAAAACCAACCCTGATAATTGTGCATCCATATAGAATGGAAGTTTGGTTGGTAGGAACGTTTATCATATTCTGGGAATATGAGGAGGGTACTCCGGGAGTACCAAATTGTAACCTACTTGATGACACATTCTGGGAATGTGGCCAGTGTCCGGGACCTGGTTTTTATGCGTTCTGGGAACGTATGCGTTCTGGGAACGTGGTGCACACTCCGGGAGTGATGCTTATTATCCAAGTATGGTTTGGCATTACGTTCTGGGAACGAATGTCAGTGTTCCGGGAACACAGGGGTGTATTGGATGGACGTCCAAGATGGACTTTTAGAGGCCTCAGTTGTGGATAGAAAATCATACATCATGCCACTTGCATTATAAGAGAAATAATGTTGAAAATTGGTTTGCTCATATGTATTTGCATTATTATCTGTCCATGACATACTTGTGTTTGTAATTTTAGTCTTTATCAATTATGTATATGTGTATACTTACTCCCTGTGCCCTGTTTAGGTGAAAGCCAGATACCTAGCTTGCATCGAGATACGCCCTATCCCTAGTGGTATATGGACGTATGAGGAGCACCGTGCCACTTTTGAGTGGGAGGTGAAGATCACTCTCTACCACCCTAACCCTCTGGTGCGAGTGCGACCTCATCGATTTAGGATCCCTTTAGTCTATACTATGCATGTTCCACCCTTTTATACATATAGAGGACCACCCCCGGCTCGACCTGTTCTTCGATTCCATAGTTTTCGTTTCAGAGCTGCCACTCGTTCTCATCCTTCCTCCCATAGAGTTGTCACTGAGGAGACTCCTTCTCCTGGTCCGACTGACTACGAGAGGACTGCTTCTGAAGATCCTAGACCCACCCGATGGTGGGGTCTCTACCCAGTCAGGCGAGGTCGAGGAGGACCCCGTGGAGGATGAGAGCGAGGAGGAGGTGCATGTCGAGTCGACTGTTTTTGCTAGAGGTGGACCCGCTGGTTCATAGGAGCCTGCATAGCGTGGATGTTTTGGATCCTAGATCCTAGGGATAGAGCTGTGGAGGATCTGAGGAGCTGCTGAGGACACGGATGACCTGCTCTGGGACTTCTACTTTTGGGATTATGTGATATACTGTATATATTTTGAGAGGTCTTAGAGTGAGGTTATTTTATGCAGTTGTTTTGTATAAATTTCACCAAACTTGCTATCTCGACTTTCACTACTTGCTACTGATGATACTTATGGGGTTTATGTTATGTTATACATATATCTATTATGTTTTATTTACCTCAGCAGTGCCCCACAAGTATTAATTTTACTTCCGCACACTCTGATTTTGATTCAAGGAGGAGCTCGGCGACAAGTTTATATTTTATATATTCGATTAAACTCGAGAGACTAATAATATATTTTAAGAAGGACTACAAAGATGTTTTACTATGTTTATGGAAAAAGTATCTCGAGAGTCTTTTTGTAATTAAGATATTAATAAGCCGAATTCCAATATTTGTGCAGATTAAACATGCTTATAATCGAGCAAGTTCGAATTAAAAAGGAAAAATTTTTCTAGTCCTAATATTTGATAGCAAGTATTTCAATCATTTGGAAATATTAATTATTTTCAGGATGTAAAACGAGAGCGTCACACCTGTGGTGGTATCAAAGCATTGGTCCTGTCCCTCATTGCCCGATAATGCAGCTAAGTATGGTATTCAATGTAGATTGAATATGTTTTGAGTAAGTTAGTAGCATTTATGTTTTAAAGACCTTTTTAGTGACCCAAAGCCCATAGTGCAGGTCTTTCTATGGCAACCAGAAATAGAAATATTACGAACGAAATGTTAGAACGAATCACGATAGTGCTGGAAGGCATGCAGCAACAACAGCGACAGCAGTCATCTCAAGGACGAGCCGGTAACCCACCTGTTGGCAACATGGCGACTCATGATGCTAAGACTCTGTCGGAGTTCAGGAAATGCAATCCACCAAGGTTTGAAGGAGGATACAAACCTGATGAGGCAAACAAGTGGTTGTATGAGATCAACAAGATTTTTCGAACTCTAGATTATTCTGATGAACAGAAGGTAACCTATGCAGTTTACATGCTTCATGGGGAAGCTTAAAACTGGTGGGATCACACTGTTCAATTGCTGAATTTTGAAAGGAGAGCAATCAACTGGGGAGTATTTATGGAGAAATTTCTTAATAAATACTTTCCGGAAGATTTAAGGAGAAAGAAGGAAGTAGAGTTCATGCAATTGAAGCAGGGGGATATGAGTGTAGGAGAATATGCTGCCATATTTGAGGAATTGATGAAATATTCTCCCTACTACTTAAATAACCCTGATGAAAGAAGTAAGTGTGTTAAGTTTGAAGGTTGACTGAGACCGGAGCTGAAGTCTATTTTCAGTTACCAGAGGATTCAGAGTTTCCCTGCACATGTGGATATGTGCAGAATGTATGAGGATGACAAGAAAGCTGAGTTGATTGGAAGTCAAGGGAAAGGGGTTGGACAGAATTATGGACCACAGAGAAAGAAGAGGTTTGATCATCGGAATAATGGTCCGTATTCTCAGAAGAACAAGGGTAAGGGCAAGGTTGTGATGGATAACAAGAACAAGTCTCGCGATAATGCTCCTTATTGCGAGAAGTGTAGGCGTTATCATCATGGTCAGTTTTGCTGGTCCACAGGAGGATGTTTCAAGTGTGGAAAGCAAGGTCACTTTGCTCGTGAATGCAAGGAGCCTACAAAAAGTGATGCAAAGGGATCTGCTGGCAAGAATGTGGTGCAAGGAAGAGTGTTTACCCTGAGTGGTAATGAAGCAACCCAAACCCCGAATCTCGTGCAAGGTAAATTTCTGCTTAATAATCAACCTTGCAAAATCATGTTTGATTCTGGAGCTACACATTCTTTTGTTTCTCCTGAATGTGTAAATAGGCTGAATCTTGTTGTTTCCGATTCACCTTGTTATCTTAGTATAGATACCCCTACTGGAATACCGATTTTTACCGCTAAAGTCTGTTTAGGGTGTAACGTGGAAATTTTGGGTCGTTTTTCCAAGGTAGATTTGGTTTGTCTCCCTAAGTTACAATTGGATGTGATCTTGGGTATGGATTGGTTGATGAAGAACCAAGTGATCATCAATTGTGAGGAAAAGACAATTCAATATAGGACCCTTAAACCCGAGGGTTATATGTGTTTGTTCTTTGCTACTGGGGAAGAAGAATCGATGCCGATAGAGGAGATTCCGGTGGTGAGAGAATTTCCGGAAGTATTTCCTGAGGAGATACCAGGATTACCTCCGAAGCGAGAGATAGAGTTTGGGATTGATCTAGTCCCTGGAGCTGGTCCCATCTCTATTGCTCCTTATAGGATGGCACCACCAGAGATGGCAGAAATGAAGAAGCAGATAGAGGAATTGCTGCAAAAGCAGATGATCAGGCCAAGCGTTTCACCTTGGGGAGCTCCATTACTGTTTGTAAAGAAGAAGGATGGAAGTATGAGAATGTGTGTAGACTACAGACAGTTGAATAAGGTCACCATTAAGAATAAGTACCCTTTACCAAGGATTGATGCCCTTATGGATCAAGTCAGGGGAGCTGTAGTATTTTCCAAGATTGATCTGAGATCGGGTTATCATCAGATCAGGATAAAGGAGGAGGATGTACCCAAGACTGCATTTCGATCTCGATACGGTCATTATGAGTATGTTGTGATGTCGTTCGGATTGACTAATGCACCTGCTATTTTCATGGATTATATGAACCGGATCTTTAGACCCTACCTGGATTTATTCGTGGTAGTGTTTATTGACGATGTTCTGGTCTATTCTAAGAATCCGGAGGAGCATGAAGAGCATCTCAGGATTGTGTTAAAAGTCCTGAAGGAGAAGCAATTATATGCCGAACTTACGAAATGTGAGTTTTGGTTGAATGAAGTGAAGTTTTTGGGACATGTAATCTCTAAAGAAGGAATTGCGGTGGATCCAGCAAAAGTAAGTTCAGTGCTGAGCTGGGAACAGCCTAAGACTGTGACCGAGGTGAGAAGTTTCTTGGGTCTAGCTGGATACTATCGTCGATTCATAGAAGGATTTTCCAAGATTGCATTGCCTTTGACCAAGTTGACTCGGAAAGATCAACCGTTTGTGTGGGATGATCGGTGTGAAGTTAGTTTCCGTGAGTTGAAGGAAAGGTTAACATCGTCTCCTGTGTTAATCGTACCTGATCCTCACAAAAGTTTTTAAGTGTACTGTGATGCATCTAAGCAAGGACTGGGTTGTGTATTGATGCAAGAAGGAAGAGTAGTGGCTTATGCATCGCGACAATTGAAGAATCATGAGGTGAATTACCCGACACACGATTTGGAGTTGGCTGCGATCGTGTTTGCCTTAAAGATATGGAGACATCATCTCTATGGCACTACGTTCCAAGTATTTAGTGACCATAAGAGTTTGAAATATCTGTTCGATCAGAAAGAATTGAACATGAGGCAAAGAAGATGGATGGAATTTTTGAAAGATTATTGTGAGACCCACAATTTTACCCAAATTATTTGTGATTTTATAATTGAAATTAGGAAATTATGCTTGATTTTGATGTCTGGATTTAATATATATATATATATATATATAAATATATGTATATCTATATATATATACGTGACATATATATATATATATATTATGTGCCAATATTTTCCCTAGCTTATTTAAATGAAATATTTTAAGGTAAAGTATTTGATTTAAATGATTTTAAAAGATGAAATGATTTTTGATGGATTAGAGTACCCTATCTTTAGAAATTCATATCTTTTCAACCGTACGTCGAAAAATTACAAATGATATGTCGAAACGATCGTATCGAAATCTAGATTATGAAAATATAAAGCTTTGATTTTTATTTTTGAGTTTTCGAAATTTTATCACTGCTACAGTAGTGAACGAATTTTTGAGTTTTAAGAACCAATGTATGGTTTTAATGCATTAAATAACCTTTTGACTAAAAGATATTTTATTTTGAAAATGAAAATACATTTCTGAAGTTGTATAATTTACTATTATTCAAATTAAGTGTATTTTCGTATTTTTATTATTTTTAAATTATTTGAAAGCTTAGAAAGTGTATTTTTGAAGAAATGATCTTAGGACTTCAAAAATTCATAACTTTCAAACCGTAAGTCCAAAAATTATAAACTTTATATGAAAATGATCGTATTAAAATGTAGAATCTTAATATGTAAAAATAAAATTTTTATTTTAATATTTACGAAAATTTTTGTACAGTAGGTAGAAAATCAAATTTTGATAGTTAATATGATAGGATAATTATGTAGGCACCTCCACAATGAACCAATGAAAAATTTTCTCTCCTATTTTATTATATATAAACCGTCAAAAAATTAGTAGAAAGAGGGGAAGAATAGTTCTGATGTTTGTGAGAATAAACCATGAATTAAAATGCTTTAGGAATCAACAAAATCCCATTTAATGCTAGTTCATGTTCCAAGTAGTGTTTGAAAATTTTTGAATGAGCCTTGATGAAGGGGGGACGAATTTGCCTCTGAAAAATGGAGAGGAAATGCATCCTCAACACCTATAAATAGATAGCCTTAGTTCCCACATTTTTCACACACCAAACCTTGATAGTTTTACAAGAGAAAATAATAAAATTCTAAGAGAGAAATAGAGAGAGAGGGTCGAATAAGCTAGGAAGAAGGGAAGGAGTTGCTTTGTTGCTTGAAGTTTTCTAAAAAGCTTAAGGAGTAGAGGTAACCCAAAATCACTTATTTATTTAAGTTGTTTTTAAATTGTTTTGTTTATATTTTGTTTAGATCTTCTTAATTTCTTCTATAATCAAGTTCTAAATTTTCCTTTTCATTTTAAAGTTATTTTTGAATATATGAAATTGTTCTTAAGTCATATGAATTAAGAATGAGAAAAGGGACACAAAAAGGGTGTTTAAAGGGATTTATCTCCCCTTTTCTTAAATTCTTAAGATGGCTAATAGTTTT
The DNA here is from genome assembly GCA_037953625.1 of Crotalaria pallida. Taxonomy (NCBI): domain Eukaryota; kingdom Viridiplantae; phylum Streptophyta; class Magnoliopsida; order Fabales; family Fabaceae; genus Crotalaria; species Crotalaria pallida. Next base: position 57,210,267 of record CM075655.1, on the reverse strand, counting down.
GATGAGTTTGAGTAATTTAATTTATGGGTTTATTTTCATTTTTAGAACATGAGAATTGTAGAGAATTTTGTGTGAACAAATAAGTTTTTATTCATTGTCTTTTTAATTGTTTTGTTCTTTGTTTTAAGAAATGAAAAAGAAACAAGTAAATAACAATGGAAAAATAATAATTTCTAATATGTGTATATATATATATATATATATATATATACCGTGGCATATATTAAGAAAATTGAGGATTGATTTGTGTATTTTAATATGTGTTTTTTGTTGATGTTTAATATAATAGAAATGAATAAAAGATTAAAATGAATTTTTGGTTTTTATCTTTCTTTTTTGTTCTGGACGTGTATGTATATATATATGTATATTGTGGTAATTGTTGTTATTTCATGTATATTTGAGTTATAATTAAGTCTCTAAAAAAAGAATGAAAACAAATAAGTACTTTTCTTTGAAGTAGAAATGAAATGAAAATGATTTAAAGGAACTAAAATTGATTTTTGGAAATAAAATGAATTCTGGAAAATTTTATGTTCTTGAAGTGTTTGAAATTATAGTTTATAGGAATTTGGTTTTGTAGGGTCTGCCGACCGTATAAAAACTACAGTCCTATATAAAGGATTTTCCAAGGACCTTTCCCTCGGTTTGCTTAAACGTCCCACGCTCGGACACGTTCATTCTGAGCGTACGAAAAGACCAGGCTCGGACTTCATGGGACCGAGCCTCAACAATGGTCTTCACTCCATCGGCTCGGGATTCTAGAACCGAGACATAACGTCGGCTGATAGGTTGACTCAGTCTCACCAAGGCTTCCTATCACTTCCACCCATATCTCCTAGAATCTCGCAACAGCCTCTACATGGGATCGTGAGCTAATCCTATCCGGACTCTAAGGGAATAAATCTCCTATATTCCCTCACAGAATCCCGGTTCAGCTCACCTTGATACGAGGCCCATACGGCCCACATCAACTTCCTCCAAACCCTATAAATAGCTCACAATAGCTAGGGTTTCAGGTACGTACTCTCATCCCTAAGTTGACACTCTGCACACACTTGTTGACTGGGGAGATCCTGCCTTTCCCAACTGGAACTGCAGAAAAACCATAAGGTCATACATAGATACTTGACCTTCTGGTGAACTCTTGATTACCGTAATCTTGAGGGCTCAGAGGGTTAAGGACATAAAGTGTTCAAGGACACTACATTGGCGCCGTCTGTGGGGAACGAATAACACGTATTCCCACCGCTCACTGCACGAAATGGCAAACAACGACGATGACAACCAAGGAGGAGGTGATCTCCGCCGTCGCCTTAGAGGAAGACCACCAAAGAATGCCGGACCTAGGAATGCTGCTGGCAGGAATGTTAGGGACAGACTGGCTCCCCCTGAGGGTAATCAGGTTGAGAACCCCCAAGTTCCTCCAGTGGTCCACCCTGCCGATCCGCCTGTTCCTCAGGTCCAACCGCAAGCCGCCGTCATTCTGGCTATGGAGGGCCATGAACGACGATCTTAGCCACGTCGTGTTTCTGATGGTCATGTGTCGGAATGGCGTGACACTGCGGATTCTGGACCACACCAGTCTAGAAGAGCCCCTGCTGGATCCCGAACTGGGGAGGAGCGACGAGCTGAACGTCATGTTCGAGAAAACTCCCGAACCGAGCGGTCTGGTAGAGAAATACCCTTGTTTAGAGGAGTACCGCAATTTACTAGAGGACGCTTCGGAACACTTCAGGGTGGTGAACATTCCGAGTCTCAGGGAAGATCTTACATGACGACCTCCTCGGCTAGGAGAAGAGAAGAGTCAATTATGGAAATTCTGAGGACTCAAACTTCATTAATCGAAAAGCAAAACCAAGCTATCACGACTTTACAGCAGCAAAGCATGGCCAGGCTTGCCGAACAAGGCACTCGCATGGCCCTTGGCAACCCAAGTAACCTTCCCTTGCCTCCACCCCTTACTTCGAATGAGGCTGCCGAACCTGCTGCTGCTGAACCGCATCCGGGACACCCGTTCACAGCCGCAATCATGGCATTTCGGACTCCACAAGCTTTCATGGGCCATCAGAACGTCTCTCGCTATAATGGGACGACTGACCCGATGGATCACATTGCATCTTATTAGTCTTCCATGATGTTTTATGGAGGAGAAGATGAAATGAAATGCCGAGCTTTCTCAATGACGCTAGGCCCGGCGCCGCTGAGATGGTTCAATTCCCTACCAGCAAATTCCATCAGTTCTTGGGCCGAGCTTCGGAGGCTTTTCCTCAATCGATATACAGCGAGCATGTCACAGCCCAAGTCGGATCATTCTTTAGCTGGAGTCGCACAAAGACCTGGCGAGTCTTTACGCGACTACCTGGCTCGGTATCAACAAGAGGCCAGTGGCATATCTGGTTTACAGTCGGGGGTATCCGTTCTCCTACTTACTCAGGGATTGTTGGACGGAGATTTCAAAGATTGTTTGATCGGGGAACCACCTCATAACATGGCAGAACTTAGAGAAAGGTCCAGGAAACATGTCAACCTAGAGGAGTTCCGAAGGATAAGCACTACGGCAAGGGGTACTGAAGGACAACAGGAGCAACGGCCTCGCCAAAACGAGGCTCGTCAGAATGATCGTTTTCGGGAAAGAGGAAGGAAAGACAAGAGGGAACAAGAAAGAGGTGATAAACTGCCTCCCAAAGGCAGGTACGAGGAATACACTCAATTAACGGTCCCGAGGAGTCAAATCCTTCGTGAGACCATGCATACTGAAATGCGCAATATTACTCGGCCACCAGCCTTAAGAAAGGCGGCCCAAAAGGATAAATCGAAGTATTGCGATCACCATGGTGGATGGGGGCATACCACCGACCAATGTATCCAACTGAAAGATCTAATTGAAGAGATGGTAAGGGATGGCAAGCTTCAACATTACATCGGGGAAGCCTTGCACAAGCGATCTAGAAGGAAGAGCCCCTCGCCTCCCAAAACCGAACAGAAGAGGAATAAAAGTCCTTCACCACCTGCAAGCGGAGCCCCAATACAACAATCCGAGAAAGCAAATGACTTTCTTATCGGTACTATTGCTGGAGGATTTGCTGGTGGTGGGGAAAAGAAGTGTGACCGCAAGAAATACGTGGGGCAAGTTCTTTCGGTGGCAAGCCGACCGATTCAGAAACCGAGAAAGAAGAACGTTGTAATCAGTTTTAGTGATGAAGACTTTGAAGACATCCTGCAAGACCATAATGATCCAATGGTCGTCACGGTTCGGATGGGCAACTATGAAGTCAGAAGAATTCTCGTTGATCAAGGGAGTTCAGCGGACATCATGTTCCTTGATCTGTTTGAGAAATTGAAGTTGAAAAGGTCGGATCTTACTCCATTCGAGGGAAGCTTGATCGGCTTCACGGGACACTCAATTGTTCCATTAGGCCATATCCACCTCCCAGTGACAATGGGTGAACCACCTTCTGCCCGAACTGAAATGGTAAAGTGGCTCGTTGTCCAAGCTCCCTCGGCCTATAACGCTATCTTCGGAAGAACAGCACTCCAATCTTTCGGTGCCGTCGTTTCGACAGTGCATTTGGCCATGAAGTTTCCGGGGTCGGATGACAAGGTAGTAACAGTACGGTCTGATCAGGAGTTGACCCGAAAATGCTATAACATCAGTTTGGCAAAACTGAAACTAGATGATGAGAAAATTATGAAGGAACCATTGAACAAAGGAAGCGTCAACTTGGCCGATCTTGACGTCAGAGAAGAGGATGAAACTCGACCAACTCCGCAAGGGAACTTTAAAAAAGTAATCCTCGGCCCCGAGCCATCTCACTACGTCAAGATAGGGGTTGGCCTGTCGGAAAAGCTAGAAAAAGAGCTTAGTGAACTTCTAATTGAAAACAAGGATTTGTTTGCATGGACCTCAGCAGACATGCCGGGAATCGATCCTAACTTCATCTGCCACAAGTTGAGTGTATATCCTGGCGCCAAGCCAGTATGTCAGAAGAAGAGAAGGGTCGGAACTGAGAAAGCGCAAGCGACGGATGAGAAGGTAGCTAAGCTTTTAGAAGCTGGATTTATTAGAGAGGTGGTATACACTGATTGGTTGGCCAATCCTGTGCTAGTCAAGAAGTCCAACGGGAAATGGAGAATGTGCGTGGACTACACAGATCTGAACAAGATGTGCCCGAAGGATCAGTACCCACTACCATGCATCGATAAATTGGTGGATAGTTCGGCTGGCTATCAAAGGTTGTCTTTTATGGATGCTTACTCGGGATACAATCAGATCCCAATGTATCCCCCGGACCAGGTAAAAACCTCGTTTATCACAGAAAACGCTACTTATTGCTATAATGTTATGCCGTTCGGATTGAAGAACGCTGGGGCAACTTACCAGCGCATGATGAACAAGGTTTTTGGTTCTCTGATTGGGCCGAGGATGGAGGTTTATATAGACGATATGATTGCGAAAAGTTTAAAAGAGGAAGATCATGCAAAAGACTTGAAAGAAATCTTAGGAAGGGTGAGACAGTTTGATATGAGGCTGAACCCGGAAAAATGCACATTCGGAGTTCCGGCAGGATCATTCCTCGGGTTTATGCTTACAGAGCGTGGAATAGAGGCCAATCCGGACAAGTGCAGATCCATTTTGGAGATGAAAAGTCCCTCGAACATCAAAGGGGTTCAGCAGCTAACAGGTCGGGTCGCAGCTCTTTCAAGGTTTCTGTCTCAGTCAGCTAGAAAGGCCCTTCCATGGTACAAGCTGCTGAGGAAAGAGAAGGAGGAGATGTTTGAATGGGATGAAGAATGTGAAAAGGCCTTTACTGACCTTAAACATTATTTGGCATCGCCTCCCATTTTGTCTAGTCCGAGCCATGGCGAAACTCTTTTCCTTTATTTGTCGGTTGGATATTCTGTGGTAAGTTCGGTTTTGGTACGGGAGGAATCAGGTAAAGAGTCTCCGATTTATTTTGTGAGTCGAGCTCTCCAGGGACCGGAAATCAGATATCAAAAAGTGGAGAAATTAGCCTTCTGTTTAGTAATAACTGCCAGGCGATTGCGCCAATATTTCCACAGCCACCGCATCACGGTCAGAACGGCTCAACCGATCCGACAAATATTGCAGAAACCTGATTTGGCTGGAAGGATGGTGACGTGGGCTATCGAGCTTTCTGAGTTTGAAATAACTTTCGAACCGAGAAAGGCGATGAAGTCTCAGGCCTTGGCTGATTTCCTTAACGAGTTCACTGAGCCATTGACGAGCTCAAACTCGGATTGGAACATCTATGTGGATGGATCGAGCAATAAGATGGGGGCAGGAGCAGGAATAATTCTGGAGAACTCCGAGGGAGTCACCCTTGAATACTCCTTGAAGTTCGGATTTTCAGCATCCAACAATCAGGCGGAGTATGAAGCTGTTTTGGTGGGATTGAGGATGGCAAAAGAAGTGGGAGCCCGAGAGGTGAAAATTCTCAGCGACTCTCAATTGGTGGTATCACAGGTCAAGGGTGAATATCAGGCGAAGGAGCCAATCCTTCAAAAATACTTGGAAAAAGTAAGATTCTTATCATCCGAATTTGTGAAAGTCGAAATCTGTCACATACCGAGGGAAAGCAATAGCCGAGCGGATATTCTTTCCAAACTCGCCTCAACAAAAAACTCTGAAAACAACAAGAGTTTAATTCAGGAAATGGTGCATGGACCTAGCGTTGTCCTCTCCATATCACTGGATTCAAGCTGGATTAGCCCAATTGCAAGCTATTTGGAACAAGGGACCTTGCCGACCGACTTGGTGGAAGCTAGGAAACTTGTCAGGAAGGCATCTCAATTTGCACTGGCTGAGGGAGTACTCTTTCGCCGAGGGGTCAACGGTCCAATGCTCAGGTGTCTCGACCCCGCCGAAGCAAAGCTGGCACTAGAAGAAGTTCATGGAGGAATAGGCAGCCACCACATTGGAGGGAAGTCACTGGCTAGAAAAGTCCTAAGGGCAGGGTACTACTGGCCTACCCTTCAACAAGATGCGATAGACCATGTGAAAAGGTGTGATAAATGCCAATTTCACAGTGACGTTTATCAGAAACCAGCCGAGGAACTTCATTCTCTTTCATCTCCCTATCCCTTTTACCAATGGGGAATGGATTTGATTGGGCAGTTCCCAACCGCACCAGGACATTTGAAGTGGGTGATCGTGGCCATAGACTATTTTACAAAATGGGTTGAGGCCGAGCCTTTGGCAACCATATCCTCGGCAAAGGTGCAAAAGTTTTTTGAGAGGCAAGTTGTGGCTCGATTTGGGGTGCCACAGATATTGGTAACCGACAATGGAACCCAGTTTGCGGCAAGGGCGTTCCAAGATTTGGTTAGTGCTTTGGATATTAAACATTACTTCTCTTCGGTTGAGCATCCTCAAACCAACGGCCAGGTGGAATCAGTAAACAGGTCCATCATTCAAGGGATCAAGAGAAGACTTGAAGGAGCAAAAGGGAATTGGGTGGAAAACTTGCATGAGGTGCTTTGGTCATATCGCACCACCATCCAAACTTCAACAGGTGAAACGCCCTATCGGCTCACTTACGGTTGCGACGCAGTCATCCCCATTGAAAAAATTATCCCTTCTTTCCGAGCTATGCAGCAGACAAATCCTCTAAACAACACTTTGCTGTGTGAGGATCTTGTTTTGTCGGAGGAGGTCAGGGACTTGGCTGCCGAGCGAGAAGAGCACGCTAAAAGGATGCAGGCGAAGGGATATAATCACTCGGTTAACCCCAGAGAGTTCGAGGTAGGTGACCTTGTCTTGAGAAGGGCGGATATTGGTCTTAAGAATGCAAAGGACGGAAAACTGGCCCAAAGCTGGGAAGGACCATACCGAGCCACATTCAAAACTGGGACAGGAGCCTACAAACTTGAAACTCTCTCGGGAGCTCCTATCAACAACTCATGGAATGTGACGAAGCTCAAAGGATATTACAGTTAGAATCTTTCTTTCGTTATAGTTTCATAGTTTCATTTATTCTTGTTAGAATTGTTAGTTTTATCCATTTTTGTTTAATGATGGTGTACGCTCGGTGGAACTCCGAGCCCATTGTACTTTCTGCTTCTGATTAATAAAAAGTCTGTTACTGAATTCATTGTATTACGTACTTTTCCTCATATTCGATTAGCCACCGTGTATGACGCGAACGATTATAAACAGCTCAAACAAGAGCTTATAACTCGTCAAGTATTCTACTAAGACTCCCGATTCAAACATGGTTTATTAAAATCATTTTACATCGCGGATAGAGGAACCCACCTTGGCTAAAGCCCTGGAGTTCCGAGGTCTTGACACTTGAATTCTTAACACAAAGTATAAAAAGAAGCAAACAGTTGACTGCGAATACTATAAACGTTCATAATATTTCGAGCAAAGAAGCATAGAAAAAGTTCAAACCCACTACTGGGGCGGTTACAAAAACCCAATACTGGGGCAAAAAAAAAAAAGATCAAACTATTCTAAATCGGACAATACGATGCTGTCAGCATTGAATGTGTCTTCTTCTTCTTCTTCACCTTCGGCATCCTCGGTTCCTTCCCCTTCAGAGTCTTCGGCCAAATGGTCCGGAAGGTCGGAGTTATTCAGATCTATGGGAACTCCACTCGGGCCGACAATTTGACCTTTTTTCACAGCAAAATTAGGATCAGCGCCCTTGGTCACAAGCCCGGGATTCAGAACACGGAGTTGCTCGGCAGTATTGTAGAAAGAATCTTCAATTGCATGGTCCCAATTGAACAGATTCTCCTTAGCTGCTTTCTTATGCTTGAGCGCTTTCGCGCTCATCTTCTCCAAGGAAGCTCGGAGCCTGAGTATCTCGTCCTTAGCATACTCATGTTGCTCCTGAGCCACTGCAGCAGCTTGCTCGGCCGAACGAGCTTTCTCCGTAGCCACCAGAAGGGCAGCAGCGTCCTCCTCAGCCTTTTTCTGAATTTCTTCCGACCTCTTTATCTGTGCCTCGGCAGCTTGAAGTGTTGTCTCGGCCCGAACTTTGGCCCCCTCCGAATCTTGTGCAACCTTTTGAAGCCTCTCATTTTCAGCCGCCATTTCTTGTATCCTTTTATTCAGACCTTGGACCTGAATTTCCAAGTAATCTTCCCGCTCGTTGGCTTTATATCTTTTCTTCTTTTCCTCGGGAGCCAATCCAGCATAAGGATCATCACCATGATGACCAAGGTGATGGAAAATGCTCGCGCCCCGTAAGAAGCTTTTCACCAACGCTTTACAATTATTTTCCCAAGTCCCAGGGGTCCAAGACTCGATTACCTCAGCATTTTCAGGAGGAAAGACGGTGGCAATGAATGAATCGGACATCTTCCTACCCCACACCGTCTTGGCAGCTGCATCTTCCTTACCCTCGGGAATTTCAATCCCTTTGTTGGACTTGCTCAAATTGAACCAGTCTCCAGCGAGACCTTTTCCTTTATCTAGCCGAGTCCTCTTGAGGGGACGCTCGGGAACGTCTTGGGGAGACGAATGAGCTTCTACTTCGATATTCACCGCATCTACAACGCGGCCCTTTCTGATCACCTGTTCAACACCAGTAACCCTGACAGTGGGGGTGGTATTGGGGATAACGGTCGGCCTTTCAGGATGGGTCGGCTCAGAAGATTGACCCTTGATTGGAGAACCGGACGCAGACTCTTTGAGTGCTGCTAGCTGTGACACTCTAGCTGCCCGAGCTTCACTCTTCTTGGCTTTGGTTGCTTTCTTCCCCATCGCTTCTGCAAGAAAAATGGATTAAAAAAATAGTAAAAAAAATAAAATATTAAAAAAAAAAAAAATACCCAGCTCCGCCTTCACTTCGTCTCGCGTATCTTTCAGCAGAATTCGTTTTGAATCAATTTGACCATTTGCTTGAAGATACTCCCAAACGTGGTCGCATAATCGCCTTTCGGCTTTTGTTAAATCCGACTTATAGTCGAATTGATACAAGGAAGATCCTCGGTTATAAATGTTCGCCGTCCAACCCAACGGAAACCGAGGCACGACCTTCATCACTCCATCTTCTTCAACCTGTTCCATGAACCAACATACTTCGGCCCCAGTATAATCGTATTGGAAGAAGAGAGGTTTGAAAGATTTCCAAGAGTATGTCACCTTGGCGAAAAGGGCATGTCCCCTCCGAGCCTTTAGGGACACCCAATGACCCTTGGAATCACCAAACTTATTTACTTGGGGAGCATATAACCAAAAGAAGGACCGTACCGATGCGACAAAGTTTTCAACATCGCAGAATTGTTGAAAGGCTCGGACGAAAGCCCACCCACTTGGATGCAATTGGCTTGGGGCTATTCCTAAATGAGTGAGGACCTCGACCTCGAAGGTGGAGAAGGGCAAGCGGATACCGACTTTAGTTACTACTTCTTCATAGAAGTAAAAATATTGACGATTTTCTGGCACTTCGAAGCAAATCCGATCGTCGATTCCCAAAGGTCTTAATACGAAATCTGAGGTATTTCCGTCGGCTCTCGAAGGTGTCAATATCGGCCGGAGATGATTAAGACTATTTGTTGTTAGCAATGAAGGTCTCGTCCCCAGTACTTCCCGATCAAAAACAGCATCGTACTGCGCATGATTAGGCGGCAGAGGATATTCTTCAGGATTGGTTACACACCTGCGTTCCACCATTTCTGGGGAAAAAGAAAAAGGCTCGGCGTTAGGATTTTTTACAGCACGAGTTTTTACTTTAAATCTAATGCCGAGCCCCAAACTTTTTCCACCCACTTCAGATGGATTTCCTACAGGTTCTTTTTCCCCCATATCATGATCGGGGCTAAGTCTAACTTGGGCTCTACGCTCAGCAAATCTATAGGCTAATAACCACTTAGTCTCGTCGGCAGGATTCAATGGATGTTCTACTATTAATGGTTTTAACTCGGAAGAACCCGAGTTGAGGGGGGAATAGCAGGGATAGGCGTGGAGCTTTCCGAGCATGGACTCCTTTCGTTCCCAGAATCTTCAGAAACCCCAGGAAAGGATGAAGAACTTGATTCACTCTCACTAGATGGATTTTCTCCTAATCTCCTACAGTGTTCACGATAAACTTCCCTAAAACCTCTCCATCCTCTCATGATTCAAACAAATTGAGGTATAAACTCCTCTCACTTAAAAACAAAAGAAACCCAGAAACTCTACCTAGAAATCCCTGCAAAATCCCGAAACCAGAAAACCCGTTTACAAAGAAAAACTCACTCCAAAAGAAAAACAACCCCAAACGAATAAGGAAGACTGCAGGAATGGAAATAAGAGGAGTAGAAGGGGTTACTTGCGTGAAGTTGTTAAAACTGGAGAAGGATTTGGGGATCTCGATTTGGGAACGGAGACAGCAAAGTGGAACTCGAAGAGAGAATAAGGGGATTCTGAGAAATTTTGGGAGTAGAGTGAGTAATGAGGCAGAGAAAGGGTAAGTTTCAGTTAAAAGAGAAAACTTTTCAGTTTCCCTCCGTCTTAGCCATTTGGGCCAAAAGCCCATGGACGCATGCAACCAATCATAGGGAGAGACGTGGCAATTCTAAAAGGTACTTTTTCAAATTTCAAAAACGCAATGATTTGGCACAACTTACAAGGAAACGCGCCGTATCTTGAGAACCCAAAACGTCACCTCGAAGCGGTCGGCACGATTACAGTTGTCACGAGGCATGCGGGAAAGTCTATCCTAAGCGCTCATTACCTCGTCACAGACTTTTCAAAGTCTTACGAGCTGAGGGGGCTTGTAGGGTCTGCCGACCGTATAAAAACTACAGTCCTATATAAAGGATTTTCCAAGGACCTTTCCCTCGGTTTGCTTAAACGTCCCACGCTCGGACACGTTCATTCTGAGCGTACGAAAAGACCAGGCTCGGACTTCATGGGACCGAGCCTCAACAACGGTCTTCACTCCATCGGCTCGGGATTCTAGAACCGAGACATAACGTCGGCTGATAGGTTGACTCAGTCTCACCAAGGCTTCCTATCACTTCCACCCATATCTCCTAGAATCTCGCAACAGCCTCTACATGGGATCGTGAGCTAATCCTATCCGGACTCTAAGGGAATAAATCTCCTATATTCCCTCACAGAATCCCGGTTCAGCTCACCTTGATACGAGGCCCATACGGCCCACATCAACTTCCTCCAAACCCTATAAATAGCTCACAATAGCTAGGGTTTCAGGTACGTACTCTCATCCCTAAGTTGACACTCTGCACACACTTGTTGACTGGGGAGATCCTGCCTTTCCCAACTGGAACTGCAGAAAAACCATAAGGTCATACATAGATACTTGACCTTCTGGTGAACTCCTGATTACCGTAATCTTGAGGGCTCAGAGGGTTAAGGACATAAAGTGTTCAAGGACACTACAGGTTTAATTGTTATTGTTTGATTTTATGATTATTTCTTCTTGTCTGATTTAAGTTAAATGAAGAACAAATAAGTAAATGAATAAAAATAAATTTTCTGGAAAAAAAATAAAAATAATAGACCGTGAGGTCTATGGTGTTATTTTAAAATTGTTTTTGTAATTTGTTGTTGTATGGTTTGTAATTAAATTATAATTGATTGTTTAAGGGAAATAGAGCAAAATGGTAGTTGTTATAAACTTATAATAACATGTATTTTTGAATGATTGTATGAGTATGTGATTAATGTGTTTGTAAATATTAGTTGCTTGAAAAATTGTGAATTATTCCTTAAAGAAATCCACTTTATACTTTGTTAATGATTTATAACTTTTGTTTTGAGTATATTATATTATATAGAGGTTTTAAGAAATTAAAATGTTTTTGCCTAATGTTCTAGTAATGGTCGAAATCTAGAGGAAGAAATAAAGTTAATTGAATTTTTATAAGTTATTTGATAATTGTTTTAGTTTGTCTATGGAATGAAATTACATGTTTTATGGAAAAGGTTTATTTCTGAAAATTTAGTTTTGATTCTGGAAATTTAGTTTTATTCTGGAAAATTTATTTATTTAAGACCCCAAATTATTTTTTTAAGAGTGTTAATGATACTTTGTTTGTATGTGCAAATATAATGTAGAAACTAATAGAAATGAGTGTTTTTAGTGAGTAATTCAATTTTATAGAAAATATAAATTGCTGTCCATAAAATTATAAATAATAAGAAAGTACCATTTTTATTTGAAATATTAGTGTTTTACAGATTGTAGCATAAGTAGGAATTGTGTATAATTGTGTATGATTGTTTGGATTGTTTTACTTGAAATTCTTGAATTGATGCAACTTTTTCAGTGGCTGTACAGCAGATGCAACTATTTTATTTTGTTTGAATTTAGTCATTTTATTATAGTAGAAGTTGTAATAAGAATTTAGAAAAAATTGGCATATGTTCTCGATGTTCTATTTAAGAGGAATTGAATTTTTAAGTTTGTATATGTATGCTGTCCAAAAATGAGAAATGTGTAGTATTTATGTATGATTTGTTATTGGATGATTAGATATGTAGATTTTATGTTGATTTTAAAGTATAAGTGCTAAGGATTAGAAAATAAATTTTTAAAGTAATTTTTAATAATTATAAATAAGGTAGTACATGTGTTGAATGAAATATTGTTTGTACTTGTATAAAATGTAAAGAATGATTGAAGGATATTCTTAAAAAAGAAATATTGATTTAATATTTAATTTTAAAGTTGTGTTAGTGTTTGTTTTAAAAATGATTTATTTTCTAAGTATTTACATGATTCTAAAACTTCAAGGACTTTGAGAAATTGATGTTTTCAAAGGTTATATTTGGTCAATTACTTTTAAGTTGGTGTGAATATTTATAAAGGTTATTTTGTATAAATAATGGTGTGAATGTAACTGATGCTTGAAAATAAATTTTTTGTACTCTGCTTGTAGTTTGTAGATTAATTTAATTAATGATGGAAAAAGTATTTTTAACTTTGAATGCTTGAGTTTACTTTCTTATATATGCTTATAACATGATTTTTTCAAAACTTGTTTACTGCTTGATCTGATTAAGATTTGCATCAAAAGAAAAATACCTTAAAGTCATGTTGTATGAATAGTCTGAACATGGTAGTTGTTATAAGGTGTTTAGAAGTAAGATTGTTAGTAAAAGAAAAATTTAGATTTATTCTTAAGATGTTATGATTATATTTTTAAAGTTATATTTCAATTAGAAAAGTTTTATGATTTAAAGGCTAAAAAGAGAGAAAAAAAAGTGATTTTCTGATACTGTAGTCTATGATTGATTTTCAAAAAGTTTTGGATTTTTAAAAGAGTAATTTAATTTCTAAGAGTTTACGTATATTTTTAAAGATGTCAAAAGATTTTGAGAAAATAGTATTCATTCACAAGCTATAGCAATAATTAATTTTAAGTTGATAGAGTTATTTTGTAAATATGGTTATTTTGTAAATATGGTTTGATTAGAAGTTTTGCAATCGGGAAGCGATAGCGCGACTGCAATTTCAGCAGATTTTGATCCCTGCACAGCATACTAAGGTGAGAGAGCAACTTCCTTTAGACATAGTGGCACTAAGGATTACAGTAGGATGATTTCGACCATCTCAAAAGTCGGAATCCGGGTTACAAGTCGATATACGAGACGACGATTGAGTGTAGAATGTGTTTAGTCGTCCTTCGTTGAGACAATGACTCTATTTTATTATCTGATATATTGTGATTATATTATATTATGTGTGCATGAGTATATGAGAAATGTTGTTAAATGATTTTGAGAATACTGAAGGTTATGTTGTAAATATTTTAAAAGAAATGTATGATCGAGAAATATTGGAGTTGATGAGAAATGATAGTTATGGGAATGTGAAAGAACCCTTGGAGCAAGTTGTAATGCGTTTGAAAGAAATACGAAATGATTAAGTTTGGATAATATGCGAGAATGATGTTTATGTACAGTGATGGTGCATCGTGGCACAATAACATTGAAATTATTCCCTTTTGAGTGACTAATCACGTGAATGAGTGTGCCGTGATTACGTCTTGTGGATTCCACTGTACGACGATGATGTTTTGCTGTGGTCCCTTAGAGGTCGAGGCCTGTTAGAAGCGCAGCTTAGAATGGGTCGACCAAACTTAGGATTAAGAAAAGATTTTAAAAGACTTTAAAAGACTTAAAAGACTTTAGGACCCAATCTTTTCTAACTACGTTGAGAGTGAAGTAGTGGAGAGGAAAGATACCGTATACTTGGAGGTCGTGCATCCCTCCAAGTGGTGATTGTGATAGGGGAGGGCAATGATGGTGATTCGTCAAGAAGCCTAAGAGCACTTCCCTGGGTAGAACGATGCTACAGTGATCAAGGGCACCTGCTGGTCATTGATCGTAGCGAGGACTACACTCGAGAACTAGGGATAGATCTGTCGCCCCCTTGAACAAATCATGGATGGTGTAGAGGGAATCCGAATGGGACTAGAAGCCATCGATTATTTTCGATGAACTTATGAATTGATGATTGATTTTATTTTGCTGGCCAACTTGCATGGTTTCAGCTGGTACGTACCTTTTGGCTTCGATGTCAGCATGGTTAGGACTCCTGTGCATCCCATCTGCTTTCCGAACTAGGATATGGTTGGATATTGAAGGAGGAGATGTAACGTGTGTGCTAATTCTACCTTAAACTCCATAACTCTGTCTCCCTATAATAATTGTAGTAGATATCATTGGAAAGATATATTAATTCTTGAATAATAATGTGTGTGACGTCATAGTAATGGTCGTGGATATGAAACCCTTGCAAAAATAACGATAAACTTGATAAAGTATGCAATATGGAAAGTAAGTAATTATGTCTTGTTATAGTATGCGTATGGTCTTATTGTAATTCCTTAGATTAAGACCATGCCGTCAACAATCTATTGTCTGGATCGTTGACTCTCTTCTTTTCTCCTTATCTTTCTTTCTCTGTGGTCATTTGGGTAATGATCGCAGATGGCAGACCCAATCACTTGCTATATAGAAGTCTCAAACAACGGAATTGTGCATGCTGATGCTCTCGGTCACTGGGAGGTAAATCGAGAAGGATGGATTTGGACCGGACCGGCTAGAGTGGAAATCTTGGACCCAAATCAGCTAATCACTGGAAATATAAACGAAGTCTTTACCAGCTCTATGTTTATGAAGGATAGTGTGTATGGTGGACCAGTTACGTATCACGACGTTCATCCAGCTTTGAGGCAGTTCACCTTTGAGGATATCCCCGATCCCGAAGATTTCCTTTTAGGCTTCATATGCGAAGAAGAAGAGGTTCTGGAAGTCTTTGAGGTGGATCCAGAGGACGAAATAGAAGATGACGGAGCAGAGCAGGAAGCAGAAGACATTCCTGAGGAGCCTGTTGAATGTGTAATTGATCCGGAGGAAGCACCTCCAGTAGAGGACAGTGACGATGAATAGTATAGTAGTTTTTATATTTCTTTTAGGATGACAACCACTGATGATCTTGATGTAACCCCGATGAGGAAGTCATGTAAATTTCATTTTGATATTTGATATTTGGGAACCCTTTTTGTAATGATCATTTTAAAGATATATAACAACAACTTATTCGAATTTCAATTGCAAGTTTTATTTTGAGGATGAGGATAGGTTGTAGCACTTCTTTTTGGAAAATAGAATGGAGTTTGGAAAACCTTTTTATGAACCAAGTTATTGATAGAAGCTAAGAAACTAAGTTAGTCATGTAACCTTTTCAAAAAACTAAGTTGAAAAATATTTTGGACACTAAGAAAACCCTCTTTCAATTAATTATAACTTGTAATGTTCACCTTTATATATATGTTTCATGTTTATATATAAAAAAAAATGGCGCAAATTTTTAGTGAAAATTCTATTTCCAAATTGGGGTGTTACAATTATGACTTTAAACTCCACTATCATCCGAGTAAAGCAAATGTGGTTGCAGATGCTTTGAGTCGGAAAGCAATCCACATAAGTGCAATGATGGTTAAGGAAGCAGCATTGATTGAAGAATTCAGAGACTTAAGCTTGTTGACGCAAGTAGAGCCATCAAGCATCAGGTTAGGGATGTTGCAGATCACAAATGAGTTCTTGGAAAGAATTCGGGAATTGCAACAAGCGGATGGAGAATTGATGGAAAAGATGAGATTAGGTTCAGAAGGAAAGGAACCTGATTTCAAGATTGGGTTGGATGGAATCCTTCGTTTTAGGACAAGGATTTGTATACCAAGATATCAGGAGGTTAGAAGATTGATTCTTGATGAAGCACATAAGAGTCGGATGAGTATGCATCCTGGATCAACCAAAATGTATCAAGATCTGAAGAAGATGTTTTGGTGGTCTGGATTGAAAAAGGATGTTGCAGAATATGTGGCGGCATGCTTGATTTGCCAAAAAGCTAAGGTAGAACATCAGAAACCAGGAGGACAGTTGCAACCTTTGAGTATTCCCAGTGGAAGTGGGATAGCATCTCAATGGATTTTGTGTCTGGTTTGCCAAGGACAGCAGCAAATCATGACACAATCTGGGTGATTGTGGATAGGTTGACCAAGTCAGCGCATTTCGTTCAGATCAACATGCGCTATTCTTTGAAGAAGCTTACCCAGATCTATATTAAGGAAGTAGTTCGTCTTCACGGAGTGCCTTCGAGTATTGTGTCGGATCGAGATCCCATATTTTCTTCGCAGTTCTGGAAAATTTTGCATGATGCTATGGGAACAAGATTGAAATTGAGTTCTGCGTATCATCCACAGACTGATGGCCAGACGGAGAGAACGATTCAGTCTTTGGAAGGTGTGTTGCGGGCTTGTGCACTTGAAGAACAAGGAAGTTGGGATCAAGTGTTACCTCTTGCAGAATTCACATACAACAACAGCTATCATGCGAGCATTGGGATGGCACCGTTTGAGGCGTTGTATGGAAGGAAGTGTCAAACACCGCTATGTTGGTTCCAAGTGGGGGAGAATTTAATGGTTGGACCGGAAATGATACAGCAGACATCTGAGAAGATCAGGATGGTTCAAGAAAAGATGAAAGCAGCTCAGAGTCGGCAGAAGAGTTATGCTGACAAAAGAAGAAAACCATTAGAGTTTTCGAAGGGCGACCATGTGTTTCTTCGGATAGTTCCGATGAAAGGAATCAGTAGAGCTTTGAGAACCCGAAAGCTTTCGCCTAAGTGTATAGGTCCATATCAAATCCTTAAGAGAGTTGGTCCTGTTGCTTATCAACTAGCTTTACCACCCTCTCTATCCAATTTGCACAACGTCTTTCACGTTTCGCAACTGAAGAAGTATGTGCATGATCCATCAGTTATTTTAAAACTCCAACCTGATGACCTAACTTTGAAGGAAAACCTTACCTTTGAGACCAGACCGGTTCAGATAGAAGACCGTGAAGTTAAGCAGCTAAGGGGAAAGGAGATACCTTTAGTAAAAGTCATATGGGAAAATGCTGACGTGTCTGAAGCTACGTGGGAATTAGAGGAAAAGATGCGTCAAGAGTATCCGGAGTTGTTTATGTAAGCTAGAATTTCGGGGACGAAATTCCTTTTAAGTGGGGGAGTAGTGTAACACCCTAATTTTCGTCTCCCGGATAATGAGGAAATTAATAATAAAAGTTTTATTATTAATTTATATGAATTTCCAAGTTTATGTTTTGTATTTAATTAGCCTGAAATATAAAAATAAGTTGAAATATTTTTATATGGCAAATAAATGCAATATATAAGAATATTACATTTTAGTCCCTGGATTAGGACCTAAATGTAATATTGAAAAAGTTCTTGGAGGAAAGATTTAAAAATATTAATTTTTAAATTTTGTACTGATCTAACCGGCTAGTAATGCCCTGTAACCGGTTAGACGATGAACCCAGAAACTGGGTTAGTGGAATTTGATGAATAATCATTTGATTAATTCAATTAATCGCCACGAATACAGCCCAGATTAGTGGAAAAACAAGCGTCAACGTGCATGTCACTCTTGTTGATCTATAAATAGTGGAATTTTTGAAGAATTGGAGGTTGATTGCTGCAATTTGTGTTGAAGAAGGGCAATTAGGGTTTCGAATTCGTTCTGAGCAATTCGTCTTCTTCCTTGAGAGTTAGAGAGCGAAACATACACTTCTGAAAAGCTTGAATCAAGGGCTTTTCAGTGATATACACCTTGTGAGCTGAGTGTTCGTGTGGGAGGAGGAATCGATCTTGGAAGCTAAGAGTTGGAGACTGAACTCTGTGTTCTTCTTGTTCTGGAAGCTGGATTTTAGCTTTGATTTTGGT
The DNA here is from genome assembly GCA_037953625.1 of Crotalaria pallida. Classification (NCBI taxonomy): domain Eukaryota; kingdom Viridiplantae; phylum Streptophyta; class Magnoliopsida; order Fabales; family Fabaceae; genus Crotalaria; species Crotalaria pallida. The sequence goes on along the minus strand of CM075655.1, from coordinate 57,192,046 downwards.
AAGTACAGTCCACCATTAAGCCTCAAATCTCTTCTATCTCTTAGTGCATGTTACCTAGATTGAGTTCTAATCGTTTTCCCCAATTTCTTTGGCCAATTACTATGTCAAATTGGGTGGGTTTTGGACCCTGTTGTTGGACAATCGTGGCTGAAAGCAGAACCTAGGGTTTGTGGGGAATCTGTGGATTTTTCTTCAAGTTCAGTGTTAATCTTCATCAAACTCTATCCTAAGGTATGGGAGAAGTCTACCTTATACTAGATTTAGACTAAAAATCAACTGAATTAGGATTTGAGTTAGCAAAACTCAAAAAGGGCATTATGTGTGTGAAGCACAAAGGCTTGGAGGCCAAATTTCAGCTCAATGTTGTTTTGAGCAACTTAATATTGATGCATGCAAGTGATTTTAATGTTTAAATCACAAGCTAAATGTATAATCTGTGATTTGAGGTATTGAATTGTGTTTGTATGGATTTTTATGCAATTTGATGCACTAAACCAAATGCATGCAAGGTTATATGTGTTTCTGTGATTAAACATATTTATTTAAGGTATATGAACTCTGTTAAAGGTTGAAATTTGGTTAGATTTGAGCAGTGAAGAGAATGGTTTGTTAAAACTCATGTTTTAGTGTCTGACTGCATAATCTAACTGGTTACTCGATATTCGTAACCGGTTAGACACTGTAAAAATGCAAAAGAAAATAAGTTTACAAAATTAGTTTTGTGGTCTTATAAATCCTACTCAAATCTAGGCCTTAATTTCATGGAAAACAATCTAAAAATAAGTTGGTTTCACTGTTATAGTTCAGATTGCAGTTAAAAAGGTAATACCTTAGTGTAATGGGATAATTTCAAGAGGAAATTATGCTCATTGGGGAATGAAATGTGATTTAGACTTTTGAATGATAAAAACAGTGGTTTTTGAGGTGTAAAACAATGTTAAACTTGTTTATGGATTGGGTAGAGAATTCAAGAAAAAGGGTTTTTCTGAATTTCAATGATAAACAGTTCAGGTTTGTAATTCTAACCGGTTAGCCTGAAACTGTAACCGGTTAGTACCTGAATCTGAAAAATAAAAAGTTAAGTTTTTGAATACCATTGGTTATGTTTTCCCAATCTAATTTTAAGGGCATGTTTTTGAGATAATTCAAAGGAGAATTTTGTGCCAAAGATTATGCCTCAAATAAATCATTCAAAAGGGAAATTGGAATATTGCTAAATCACATTAATTAATGTAAAGATAACACCAACCCTGATAATTGTGCATCCATATAGAATGGAAGTTTGGTTGGTAGGAACGTTTATCATATTCTGGGAATATGAGGAGGGTACTCCGGGAGTACCAAATTGTAAACTACTTGATGACACATTCTGGGAATGTGGCCAGTGTCCGGGACCTGGTTTATATGCGTTCTGGGAACGTGGTGCACACTCCGGGAGTGATGCTTATTATCCAAGTATGGTTTGGCATTACGTTCTGGGAACGAATGTCAGTGTTCCGGGAACACAAGGGTGTATTGGATGGACGTCCAAGATGGACTTTTAGAGGCCTCAGTTGTGGATAGAAAATCATACATCATGCCACTTGCATTATAAGAGAAATAATGTTGAAAATTGGTGTGCTCATATGTATTTGCATTATTATCTGTCCATGACATACTTGTGTTTGTAATTTTAGTCTTTATCAATTATGTATATGTGTATACTTACTCCCTGTGCCCTGTTTAGGTGATGGCCAGATACCTAGCTTGCATCGAGATACGCCCTATCCCTAGTGGTATATGGACGTATGAGGAGCACCGTGCCACTTTTGAGGGGGAGGTGGAGATCACTCTCTACCACCTTAACCCTCTGGTGCGAGTGCGACATCGTCAATTTAGGATCCCTTTAGTCTATACTATGCATGTTCAACCCTTTTATACATATAGAGGACCACCCCCGGCTCGACCTGTGCGTCGATTCCATAGTTTTCGTTTCAGAGCTGCCACTCGTTCTCATCCTTCCTCCCATAGAGTTGTCACTGAGGAGACTCCTTCTCCTGGTCCGACTGACTTCGAGAGGACTGCTTCTGCAGATCCTAGACCCGGTGGTGGGGTCTCTACCCAGTCAGGCGAGGTCGAGGAGGACCCCGTGGAGGATGAGAGCGAGGAGGAGGTGCATGTCGAGCCGACTGTTTCTGCTAGAGGTGGACCCGCTGGTTCATAGGAGCCTGCATAGCGTGGATGTTTTGGTTCCTAGATCCTAGGTATAGAGCTGTGGAGGATCTGAGGAGCTGCTAAGGACACGGATGACCTGCTTTGGGACTTCTACTTTTGGGATTATGTGATATACTGTATATATTTTGAGAGGTCTTAGAGTGAGGTTATTTTATGCAGTTGTTTTGTATAAATTTCACCAAACTTGCTATCTCGACTTTCACTACTTGCTACTGATGATACTTATGGGGTTTATGTTATGTTATACATATATCTATTATGTTTCATTTACCTCAGCAGTGCCCCACAAGTATTAGTTTTACTTCCGCGTACTCTGATTTTGATTCAAGGAGGAGCTCGGCGACAATTTTATATTTTATATATTCGATTAAACTCGAGAGACTAATAATATATTTTAAGAAGGACTACAAAGATGTTTTACTATGTTTATGGAAAAAGTATCTCGAGAGTCTTTTTGTAATTAAGATATTAATAAGCCGAATTCCAATATTTGTGCAGATTAAACATGCTTATAATCGAGCAAGTACGAATTAAAAGGGAAAAATTTTTCTAGTCCTAATATTTGATAGCAAGTATTTCAATCATTTGGAAATATTAATTATTTTCAGGATGTAAAACGAGAGCGTCACAACTTCACTCTCATCGTGTAGTTAGAAAGGAATTTAAGCTTAGAGTCTTTTAAGTCTTTAAGTCTTTATTATCCTAAGTTGGTCGACCCATTCTAAGCCACGCTTCTAACAGGTCTCGACCTCTAAGGGACCACAGCAAAACAACTCCCTATAGTACAGTGGATTCCACAAGACATGAAACCATGACAAAGTCATTCACGTGGCCAGTCACTTAAAGGGATATAATAAAATCATTGTGCCGCTTGCACCATCACTGTACACTAACAACGATTCTCAAATTTCCCAAAGATTCAAATAACCCTTTCTCATAATTTCTTAACATAGTTCAGTTCTCAACATATACCAAGTCCTTTCCATAGGAATAACTATTCCAAATAAGCACCAAATAATTATCCATACATAAACCCGTATATTCTTAACCATTTATAATTCCATTTTGATCCTTTCTCCACATAATCTTTTTATCATTTCCAAAATAAATAAATAGGATCACATATCACATATCATATCCAATAAATCAGACAACTAATGTAAAGTTATTGTCGTAACGTAGACGACTAAACACCCACAATCAATTGTCGTCTCGTATACGAACAAATAACCTTGGATTCCGACTTTTGAGATGGTCGAAATCGTCCTAATGTTACCGTGGTGCCATTGTGTCTTAAGATGGCTACTCTCTCACCTTGAGATGCAGCTAAAGAACTCGTGTCCGCTTGATTAGAAGTCGCGTTATTGGCTTCCACACGAGAACCTTTTACCAAATCATAGAACTTTATAAATAACTATTCAAAATAACAACCCATTTGAAATACATAACTTTTTTAACAATTATAATTTCTCCAATCATCTTTGAATTCCCAAAAAGACTTGTATTCAAAATATTCAATACTTGAAATCAATTAATCCTTTTTAAAAATAAAAAACAGATTACTGTATCAGAAAAATTACTTTTTCTTTTTAGCTTTTAAATCATGAAAACCTTTTCCAAACGTAATATAATTTTTAAAACATAATCATAACATCTTAAAAATAAATCTTAATTTTTCCTTTATTAAAAATTTCATTTTTAAACACCTTATAACAACTACCACTTTCAGACTATTCATACAGCATGAATTAGAAGTACTCATCTTTGATGAAACATTTAAATCAAATCAAGCAGTAAACAAAATTTACATAATCATACTATAAACACATATAACGCAGTTAGAATATAAACTCAAGTATTCAAAGTTCAAAATAATTTTTTTCTCTATCGTCAATGTACTTAAATCACGGACTATATACTGTACATAGAAAAATCACTTTTAAACATCAGTACATACATATTATGCATCAAAACTCCTACTACATAAAATCACCTATTTTTATCACATCATCACAATTTCTAAATTTATTCAAATCACATAGACAATATATATATTTGAACAGCTTAGACTTTAATTCCCAAAAATCACTTTTCTTTCAAACAGTTAATCAAAAAAATATGCCACTTTTTTCTATATCTTAAATACATACTCTACTATAAAAATATCCCAAAGTTTAACTTATATAAACAATATAAACTTGCTGGAAAGCCACACAAACAAGTTGCATTTACTCACAATTTTCATCAAAATTAAAGTTCTAACACCTATATACAAAGAACTAAGAACTATAACTCAAAAATATCCATAACTTATAAAAATAGTCACATTTTCTAATTTATATCAAGTCTGGACAGCAAACTTGATTTTCCAGAAAAATAATAATTTCAGTCACTTAAAAACTTTCTTTTTCACACTATAAACTACACTAACCACATAGGCATATAGGCACATCATAATTACACATAGAAATATCATTTTAATTCATATATCCTCATGCCTATAAAATTTTCCAGAATATAAATAAATTCCCAGAATTATTAACTTTTATAAAAATCATTTCTTCAATTGTTATTTCATGAAATCACTTCAAAAATTTAAGATATAAACACCACATAATTACATATATACTTAGAAAAATTACCACAACATACCTACCCTATATGAATAATAATTCGGCCATATCATCATGATAAAAACGGTAACCAAAATTATTTTTCACATAATGAATCATTTAAACCTTATAATAACTATTAAGAACAAAGAATAACTTATGCACATGAACATCCAACAATTATACAAATTTTATTTTTTTGTTTTCCCATATACCTCACGGTTTATATAGTGAACAAAATAAATTTTTTGCAAAATTTCCAAATCAAGTTTTGTTTATTCATCAGAGGATTATTTCTCTTTAAAAATTCATGACTAAACCTCAAACCATCATTATCAAAAATTTCAAAAATCACTTAAACATTTTTATATGATTGAAAATAACATTTTTCATTCCCTTATTTCTTTCTCAAAAATTTCGTCCATCAATAGGAAATAAAAAGGGGAAACTTTGTTTCTTTAAACCACTTTATAAGTCCTTTTTTAATCCTTATTCATATGAACATGAACAAAATTCACAAATACTTAAAACAATTTAAAGACTTGCATTTTAGAATAGTTTTAAGGACATAACTTTTTATCACTAAAAAAAATCCAGAATATTATTTCCCATATCATCATCAAAAGTTGGTCATTACATTGAATAAAAAGGGGAAATGGAACATTTCTTTAAACCTCATTTGAGTCCCTTTTCATTCTTTGTTCATATGACTAGTAACATCATACATATAATTCAAAAATCTATATCAACAAGTATTTAGAGATTTTAGTTTATAATTCATATCCATAGAAGAGAGATTTTTATTTAACAAAGATTAATGAAATAAGAGATTACAGCAAAGTAAAACATAGGTTCTAGGGTTACCTTTCTTCCTTAAGAAAAATGATCTTCAAGAATGAGAATGAAAAATTTCCTTCATCCCCTCAAGAGTGCCACGCCCCACCCCTCTCTTTCAAAGTCTCTCTTTTGAATTTTTTTCTCTCAAAATGCTTGTAACATGTGTGTGAAAAAGTGATGAAGCTATATGCACCTATTTATAGGTGAAGTGAAAATATTTTTCCCCCTCTCTAGGTCTGAATACACGCCCCCTTTCAACAAAAATGGGTCAAAAAAAATCAATTTCATCCTTTGAAACATGCACTTGCATTAATGATGATTTTCCTAAAAACGAAAGCCTTAATTCCAAGATGCTTCTAGTAATTTGCTGAACAAAATATCTCCCTCTTTCCTTCATAATTTTGGACGGCACCCTTGACCCAAAATGAGGAGAAAAATTTTCATTGGCTAATTTTTGAATTCACCTCTTCAACAGCCAATCATAATAAAGCCTTTACTTAGAAAAATTCAGAAATAATTAGAAAAATAATAAACTCTGGACGGTGCAGCCAATGAGCATCCAGATAATTATTTAAATGTATAGATAAAAATATTTTATAGTCTAATAATTTATTTTAGGCTCCAAAATAATTTTTCCTAAGTTTAAAATACCAACAATTCGTTTTTTTTTTGGTAAAAGGAAAATCTTATTACCACAGAGCAAATTAAGTACATCACAAGGCACCACTTTAGCACCATGCCACTTTCTAGGAAGGGTTCATAGTGACAAAAGCAGCCCTACTTCATAATTCCCTGCCACCTTCCATGCAGGGTTCAGGTAAACCATGAAGCCAAAAATTACAGTTCATTACAAATCCTCTGTACCAAATTATTATTATTCCAATCCCTAAATGTATCAGAATAACTATGAATCCTAAGAGCTAAGTCTCTCTTGACTAGTCTGAAAATGTAATCAACCGACCTCCTGGTGTCCTGAAAAGTTCTCAAATTTCTCTCTTGCCAAATTTGGTAGCAAACTGATGCCCACAACGCCACAACAATCCGTCTTCGAGTCTTATCCCTGAACCCGTGCTTCAGCCATCTCTTCCAATGATCCATTTTATGTGGGTAAGAATCTAAACCAATCCATTCACAGCTTCTCGTCATGATTTCCCTTGACCACACACATTCACAAAATAGATGCTGATGAGTTTCATTTGCAACTACACACAAGCAACAGTGATTGGGGATTCCAAGCCAGCTCATTCGGTCCTTCGTATCAAGCCTTCCATGAATCAGCAGCCAGAATCTGAATCGGTGTTTCGGTTGAGTAAGAGGGTTCCAGACAATTTTGTGCAAAGGAAATCGTTGATGCGCACCATCCAGGAACTTGTAGCCTGAATTGACTTGTAGCCTGAATTGATGCTATACACGCCATGCATGTCTGCAATCCAGGTATTTCCTTGAAATCCAGCTTTAATCTTGTCCCTAGTTTTAAGAATTTTATTCCAGTGCCAACTGTGGTGATGTAGAGCTGTGCAATCCCAGAAACATTGATCCTTTATGTAAATCGAATGAGCCCATTTAACCCATAGATTCTCCTGATCACTCACTATCCACCAAACTTGCTTACCAATTGTTGCATAGTTCCATAACTCTATGTTCTTTATGTTTAGACCTCCATACTTTCTAGGCCTGCAAACCATATCCCATGCTACTTTGGCTCTGTACTTGCCCTGCTCATCTTTGCCCCACAAAAAACCCCTACAGAGCCTATCAACTTCTCTGATAACTGACCTAGGAAGAATGAAACATAAAGCCCAATAAACATGAAGATTCATTAGCACAGAGTTAACTAAACACAATCTACCTTGATAGGATAGGTTTCTAGTCTTCCAAATTAGGAGCCTAGAAGTGATTTTCTGAATCAGAAAGTTACACGAGTTCTTGTTCCACTTCCTTGCCATAAGAGGAATACCAAGATACTTACAAGGAAAAGCTCCAGCTTGAAATCCAGTTATAAGTAATAGGTCCTGTTGAACATTCATATCAATTCCAGCCATAAACAATGATGATTTGAGTTGATTAGCTTCTAATCCAGACCACTGAGAGAATTGATTGAAAGCATTCCATAGAATAGAAACACTACCTGGGTGTGCTTTTGAAAACACCATTAGATCATCTGCAAAAGCAATGTTTACTAACCCAAGCTCCTTGCACTGAGGGTGAAATCTAAAGTTCTTGGCTTTTGATGCATTCTGAAATTGTCTAGTTAGGGTTTCCATAGCAAGAACAAAAATAAGGGGGGACAAGGGGTCACCTTGTCTGATACCCCTTGTTCCTTTAAATTTCTCACCCTTAGCTCCATTAACCACAATACTATAAGAAGCTGACCTGATACACACCATGACCCAGGAAATGAATTTAGGAGGAAATCTCATAGCCTCTAGAATCTGCTCAATGAAATGCCATTCAATAGAGTCATAGGCTTTTCTCAGATCTATTTTCATCATACACCTTGGTGAAACATTCCTTCTCTGATACATCTTAATCAAATCCTGAGTGATTAGAGTGTTGTGGAGAATACTCCTGTTCTTCACAAATGCACCTTGATTATCTTGGACTAGATGAGGCAACACTTTGCTTAATCTGCTGCAAATAAGTTTGGTAATACATTTATAGATGATATTGCAACAAGCAATAGGTCTAAAATCACTCACACTAGTAGGGCAATCCACCTTAGGGATCATCACCAATAGAGTATGATTCAATTCCTGTAGAAGCTTCCCTGTTTGGAAAAATTGATGGATTGCTTCAACACAATCAGGGCCAACTATATCCTAGGCTGATTTAAAAAACCCAGACCCATATCCATAAGGACCAGGAGCCTTGTCCTGGTGGATTGAAAACATAGCATCTTTAATTTCTTGATCAGTGAATGGTAGAATGAGAGATACCTGCTGATCTGAAGATAGAACATTACCTTCAATAAAAATGTCCTTATTCACTGTGTTCCTATTGTTTCTGGCCCTAAAAGATCTTCATAGTAATGTAGAAAAGCTTGCTCTATCTGATCCTGACCAGTGATTACTCCTTGAGCAGATTGAAGTCTCATAATTCTGTTTCTATATTGTCTTTGCTTGATTGAGTTATGGAACACCCTTGTGTTTTCATCCCCATACCTAAGCCAACTTACTTTTGCCTTCTGTCTTAGGAACATATAAGCTGCCTCCTTCACTTCCATGTATTCTCTGGTTAGGTCCTTCTCTTTTTGTTGAAGAGTAATATCCTCAGGGTTGGATTTTAGATCAGTTTGCACAGCATCTAAATCACTTCTAACCTGGATTTCCCTTCTGTCTATATCACCAAATGCTGCCCTATTTAGATCCTAAGAGGTTGTCTTAAGATCTTTAGTTTCATGCAAATTTGAAACATTTTATGGCCCTGCACAGGGCTGTTCCAAGCTTGATAAACTAGCTGCATAAAATCACTGTGGTTAGACCACATATTAAAGAACTTGAACCCCACTCCTTTTTTCATCTGCTGATTGCCCCAACCAATAAGAATAGGACAATGGTCTGAAACACCAGGATTAAGGAAATTAGTAAATGCTGCTGACCATTCTGAACACCATAGATCATTAACAAGGCATCTATCTAATTTGCAGCTCACCCTGTCCATGCCTGTCTGCTTATTAGACCATGTGAGATTATGACCAATATATCTCATATCAATCAAGTCACAGGCACTAATACAATCCTTAAACTTAGTCATGCTTCTATAATCCACAGTATTCCCTCCAACATTTTCACTTTAGTTGAAATCCCCTATCACCATCCAAGGTCTGTCAATAAAGCTTTGCACTCCACAAAGGACCTGCACAACTCTTGTCTATCAATCATATCGTTTGAAGCATATACAAAAGTTATGTAACAAGTCTTCATAGTTTGCTTCATGGTTACTAAACAATGCATGTATTGTTAAGACCTTGCTATTAGCATAACATCAAAGCTATCTTGCTTCCAAATAATCCATATTCTTCCAATATCACACACATCCAGATTGTCTACAGAGCCCCAGCCATAAGCCACCTTATTCCTAACTTGCTGAAAACATCTAGTTCTCAGTTTACTCTCCAGAATACCAATTAACCCTATACTATTATATCTACACAAATCTTGAATAGCATCTTGTTTAAGAGGGCTATTCATCCCTCTTATGTTCCAAGCTGCAATCTTATCCATCATGTCCTTGCTTTGAGGTAGACCCTCTCAGCAAAACCATGCTCATATTCTGTGCCTTACTCCTAGTTTGAACTGGAATCCAACCTTCATCATTTCCTTCAGCAACTATCTCTGCCTGTTCACTTCCCTTACCACTGTCTGGATTTCTCTCTTTTCCCTTATCTATAGCAGCTTCCAAGACCTTTTCAGATTCTGCCCTTTCACCTTCAATATTCTCTAGAGGAATAGTTCCAGTAGCAATAGCTTCCTGAGTTTGAACAGCACTGACCACCTCATCTATATCCTTCTGTGATGGCTTATTTTTCTGAACCCACTGTTGCTTAACACCCTTCCTGCACATCTTAGAATCATGGCCATATGTTGAGCATCTTGCATAAAGGACTGGCTTCCATTCATATGTTACCTTCTGGCTAATAACAATACCCTTCTCATCCTCAAAGTATATTTTATCAGGTAACACTTTAGGATTGACTTCAACAAGAACCCTGGCATAATTAATTCTATTCATCTCCTTTGTGACTTGATCCACCATAATTGGTGTACCTATCAAGCTGGAAATCTTGCCCAATGCCACAGCCCCCTAGTACTTCAGGTTTAGATTTGGCAGTTGCACCCACACAGAGACTCTATCAAGAAATTCCCTAGTCATAGGCTTCCCTGTCCAAGGAGCAATTATTATAGGTTTTCTATCAAAATGAAACAAGCCTATGTCTAGCACAGCATTCATACCATCACTACTGTTGAATCTTACAATGAATGTGCCATCAGCATTCATCAATACCTTGTCTACTCCATGTTCACCCCACACTTTCCTGATGTAACCATTCAGGACAGGGAATGGGGGTTTGGCTCCTAGGACATAGCAGACCAAAGCATTTTTCCAATAGATCAACTCATTCTCAACATCATTACTGTGTATTTTACCTACAGCCACTCCTTCTTTCAATTCAGGTTGGTAGAATTGGAGTTTCTCACCTGCATTCCTCAATTTACTTATATCAAACTTCTCCCATATGTTTGGCTGCTTAGGGATTTCTTTCTCCTGATCTGGTAATGAACCAATATTAGGATTCGCAGGCAGGTCATTCTGAATTGTTGAGTCTTTCTCTCCATTTATCAAATCCTTTCTCCCTGTTGATATCGCCCTTTCCTTGATCTTTGCTCTTAGTATGTCGATCTTTTGCACCCATAGTTCCGCTTGCTTGGGGCTTAAGTTTTCTATATCTTTCAGGTCTTCCTCATCAAGCTGTGAGAAATCAATCTTAGATGGTGTAACAGGTAGGTTTTCATTCATACTTGTTGAAGAAGGGGTTTTAGGAGGCCTCCCTCTCTTTTTTCCCATGACGGCAGTAGGCGGTGGCGGCACCTAGGGTACAGTCGCGAGAGAGAGATATATATCAAAAGCAATTTCGTTTCATTACCAACAATTCGTTTTTCCTACTGTACAGTAATTTTTTTGTAGATGTCAAAATAAAAATTTTATTTTCACATATTCAAATACTACATTTAGATACGATCGTTTTCATATGAAATTTATAATTTTTAGACTTACGGTTTGAAAGTTATGAATTTTTGAAGCTCTAAGATTATTTCCTCCAAAATGCACTTCATAAGCTTTTAAATAAATTTATAATAAAAAAAATACGAAAATATATTTTATTTGGATGGTGGTCCAATAGAAAACTTCATAAATGTATTTTTGTTTTCAAAATAAAATACACTTGAGTCAAAAGGTCATTAATTGCTTCTTTAAATAACATTTTCAAGTTTTAGAACACATAATTCGTACTGTACTGCCTCAGCAATAAAAATTCGAAAAATCCAACATTAAGTTCAAAACTTTACATTTTCATAATCTAGATTTCGATACAATCGTTTTGACATATCATTTGTAATTTTTCGATGTACGGTTTAAAAGATATGAATTTATGAAGATATAACACCTTAATCCTTCAAAAAGCATTTCATTTTCTAAGATCATTTAAATCAAATACTATACCTTGAAATATTTCATCTTAAGAATATAATTTAAATACATTAGATAAAACATTGGTATGCCTATATATATAATATATATACCACGTGTATGTATATATATATATATATATAATATTCATACGATTTTAATTAAATCCAGGTATCACAATTTATCAAAAATCAAATATAATATTTTAAATTCAAATATAAATTCTCAAATAAATTGGGTAAAATTGTGGGTCTCACAATAACTATGGGTTAAATTATACTCATTTGGTCCCTTGTGTAACATCCCAAACTTTATTTTTAAATGAAATTATTAATAAAAAACCTAAGAAAAATTGGAATAATGACTTAACGAATTTTAGTGGATAGGTGAGTGGTAATTATAAGTCCTAGGGGCTGTATAGAAGGCAATTGTGGCTTCGGGCAAAGTCATATAAGCGAAATCGGGAGTTAAATCGGCGTTTTCGATGTTAGAAATCGACCGAAAAGAGAAAATTAGAAATTTATTATAGGATGCCAAGAAAATAAATTCCACCGTTGGATATGAAGTTTATGGGTTGAAGAAGCTTGTCTAAAAATTTGGGCCCGATCCGACGGTTGACGAAAACGTTACGGCAAATCGAAGTTTCAAGTTCCTGGTGCACGCCCAGGCGCATCGGTGCACGCCCAGGCGCACCAGGGTGCAATTGGTGCACCAACTCAGGGAGCTAGACGCTCAGGCGCGCCAATCATGCGCCCAGGCGTGCCCCGTGCGCACCAGTCGCACCAGCCAAGGGAAAATGGCGCACCAGCACGCCCCACCATCACCAGCACGCGCGCCAGCTCGCATCAGCAGCACCAACTGGTGCGTGACCACGCTCAGGCGCGTCTGAACCGCGCTCAGGCGCGCGCGACACCAGATCAGATCTGGTGCGTTGGATTCAGCTTGGGCACCAAGTTGGCCCATCTCAGCCGTCCGATTCACCTTGTCTTGGCATAAAACAAATTACAACAACAACAACACCACATTTTCTCCATCATCAACATCATCTCCTTCCTCCTCATCCTCCTCTTCCATCATCCTCCTCATTCTTCCATTCTCTCCACCCTTCTCTCCTCCTTGGTCCAAGAAGCACAAACCAATATCAATCACATAAATCCCAAGAATCAAACCAAGCAACCATCATACTCACCATTCTACCAAGAACCCAACTCCATCACACACCCATCAACATCCCACCATAAACACATTGTATTGGGCACCTCAAACCCAAAACCACCAAACTCCATCAAGCTTTTCACCATGAAGATGGGTTAAAGCTTCATCCTCTTCCTCCCTTGGACCTCACGAGTTACTCCCTCCTTCCATTCTCTTTGGCTTTTCAATTTTCCACCACTAATTGGGTAAGCTAGCTTTATATCATGAATTAATTTCCTTTCCATTCCAACTTTCCTTAGTTCATAGAAATTGAGTTTAAGTCCTTAGGGTTCTTGCACTCATGAATGTATAGGACTTTATTTCATGCTTCCAACTCAAAACCAAGTCAAGGACAAGGAACTCACATACCAAGGATCAAGGAGCTAGAGCTTGAATTCATCATCACCTCTTAAGAAGGTAAGAGGGTTTGTATTACCTTAGCTTAGGAAGTAGATTCTCTTTAGTTATAGCGATGGCTAGGGGTAGAGAGGGAGTGTAGCATAAAACCTTAGGGTATTTGACAATAAAAATCAAGGAAATAATTGATGGAGAATAAAAAGAATAATTAGTGTAAATTGGTGAGAACAAATGTATAAATGAAAATAAAGGAAATAATTAATGAAGGATAGGAGGAGAAACTAGTGAAATTTGTGAGAACAAATATATAAATGACCATGGATAGAAAGGGAATGATGGACTAAGTAGATATATAATTTGAGGGTAATGAGAGTAACTAGTTTATGAATCATAAGGAAAATTATAAAGGAAATTAAGAGTGGATAATGGAGCGAAAATAATTAGAGACTTGGGATAAGCTTGAAAAGATATGGAGGTTGTGAAAGGAATGAAACATTATATTGATGGGATAACCATGAGATAGGTAAAGAAAAGGGAAAGTAATGATGGACTGGTTCTAATTCGGAAAGATGACGGAATAAATGCATGGAAAGGATAGAAGAATGTATGTTAAGAGGAATCGATAAATGAATACTGTAAGATCCATGAAGAATGTTTTGATAAATGCCAAAAGGTTTTGAACAAGCTTCAAGTGTGTTGATCACGTTCAAGCTCAACAAGCAACAACAAACATCAAGTTAAGAAGAGAGAGCCAACTCATGAAGACTTAGTTTGGTAGTTTATGTTTTAATGTTTTATCTTTTGCCTCACAAGTCTTTTAGTTTATGAGTTTGGGTAGAGTTTATTAGAGGGTAGTGAATCTCTTTTGATTGCATGATTATATTATATTTTGAGTATTCACTTTGCCTAAAATCAATAGGTGGCTTAAAGGTTTGAAAGAAAAGGTTTAGTTTTTGAGAAAACAAGTTTTAAGCAATTTTCAAGTAAAGTAATCGATTACTCTAAAAAATAATCGATTATTTCAACCTTTACTCGAGTATTTTTGGTCTCACTCGAGTGAAAATTATCTTGCTTTCGTATTACTCGATTAACACTTATTTTACTCGAGTAAACAGGGTCTGTAACTGTTTTAAATACGTTTTTCACTTCTCAAAAGCTATTCTAAGTTGCTCCAACTTTTGGGTATTCTATATAAACCTTTTCCTAATCATTTCTATCAACTAGAATCATTTTGATACACAATTTTACAAAGAATCAAAGCCACACTATTCTCTCTCACTCTCTCAAGATCAAAGCTCTCATTTTCATATTCTTTGATCAAGAACCTTGAATCTCTCATGTTGATCTTTTCATAGTTTTTGAAAGAGATTCTTAGGATTGTTATTTTGTTTTCTTTTGAGTTGTAATCATTGCAAGAGGAAAACATTCTACAACATTGGAAGCCTTGTTTTTGTGGAATCAAGCATAGTTCATTGGAAGTCTTGAAGAAGCATTTCATCAAGCACTTGGAAGCCTTGTTGAAGAACAAGCAATTGGAAGACTTGTTGTGGGGTATCGGCAAGCAAGAGAAGAGGTTAGATTAGATATCAATAGGATTACAAGGCAAGGGTGTGGTATCTCTTGTAGGCTAGCAAGAAGGGAGTCTTGTGAGGCATTTACTTGTAATTTGAGAAACTCTAATTCCTCATAGCTAAGAATCTCTCTTGGTTGAAGAGGGGACTCGAGTAGCTTTCAAGTGGATGAAAGTGAACCAGGATAAATCACTGTGTCGTATCTCTAAACCCTTAACTCTTTACAATTCAAGTCTTTAATTGTGTTCTTGGTTGAAAACCTAGAAAAAGTGATTTTTCATAATTGATTGAATTGAATCTTTATTGTTCAAATTGATTTGGGGAAAATCATTTTCATAACTAGGTTAATTAATAAGAATATAGGTGCAAATTGTTTCCGCTGAATCTCTGGTTATACTTGTTAATTGATTGATTTTCGTATTTGATTGAAAAAGTGATTTTTCAGTTTCTGTCAGATCTACTCGAGTAAGAGAAAATTTAATCGAGTAATACTCGAGTAAATATCAGAGTACTCGAGTAAACCTGAGAATTTTTGCAAAAATCATTTGTTTTGATTGTTTTGATTTGTTTCTTTCGAAAATCTTTCAGGGTATCTTGTACACCTATTCAACCCCCCCTTCTAGGTGTTCTCCTAGTGTCTCCTAGTTGTTTCATCCACCGATTGTAGGTTTCCACAATTGGTATCAGAGCTCGGTCGAAAGACACGAGCATAGAGCTTTTTCGTTAAGATCCTTAAGGAAACTACAATGGGTTCTACGAATCCTTTTTGGTGGTGAAGGTGCTTCAATTAATCGCCCTCCTATGTTTGGTGGAGAGGGTTATGGTTATTGGAAAATTAGGATGAGAATCTTTATAGAAGCCATAGATGTGAACATTTGGGAAGCCATTGAAAATGGTCCTTACATTCCCTCAAAAGATGTAGAAGGTGTGCTTACACTAACTCCCAAAGATAAGTGGACCGATGATGATAAAAGAAAAATTCAATATGATTTAAAAGCAAAAAATATCATCACCTCCGCTCTATCTTATGATGAGTTCTTTAGAGTCTCCCAATGTCGTGATGCCAAAGAAATGTGGGACACCTTGCAAGTCACACATGAAGGTACTAGTGAAGTTAGGCGTGCTAGATTAAATTCTTTGATGCATGAATATGAATTGTTTCATATGTTGCCTAATGAATCTATATGTTTTATGCAAAAACGTTTTACTCATATTGTTAATCATCTCATTGCTCTTGGTAAAACTTTCTTGAATTGTGAACTTGTTAACAAAGTTTTAAGATGTCTAAGTAGGGAATGGCAACCCAAGGTTACCGCAATTGTTGAATCAAAGGACTTGGACACAATGGACTTAGCAACACTTTTCGGAAAGTTACAAGAACATGAAATGGAGCTTCAACGTTTGCATAAGCATGAAGAATCGGTCAAATATGGAGAAAGAAAAGGAATTGCTCTTAAAGCTTAAAGGTCATTTAAAAAGGAAGAGAGTTCCGATGATGATGATGATAATGAAGATTCCGATTCGGATATTGATGAAGAGGAGATGAAGCTTCTACTAAGAAAGTTCAATAAAATTCTAAGGAGAAAAGGAAGGTTGAACAAGGACAAAAGTAAAGAGAAGAATTCCCCACACTACAAGACAATGACTTCAAAAGAAGGAATAGTTTGCCATGAATGTGGAAAGCCCGGTCATCTCAAGTACTCATGCTCTAAGTATCTCAAGAAGAAGGAGAAAGAGAAGAAAAATGCAAAACACAAAAGGGCATACATAGTTTGGAATAGTGATGATGAACAAGACAAGAAAAGCACAACTAGTAGTTCTTCGGATGATGAACATGCCGCTTGTCTCAACTTGATAGCTCAAGTACATGAAGAGGAAAGCTCAAATGATGAATCAAGTGAGCAAAGTGACGAAAGCGATGTAAGTCTTACTAATTCCGAAATTTCTTCAAATTATGAAATGTTATATAATGCTTATGAAGAAATGCATGAACATCTCAAGAAATTAGCTAAGAAAAATATGGATAGGAAGAAGCTCATTGAGGAACATGAACAAAAGATTTTAGATCTTCAAAAGCAAGTTGATGACCTTAAGTTAGACAATGAGACTTTGCATCTTATCATTGATAATTCTACTTGTGAGTGTGTTAGTAGATTGAATAATGTGGTTGATTGTGAGGATTGCAAGTTGCTTAAGGATGAAAATGCTATTTTGAAAAATAAGCTTGCAAGTTTCTCAAGTGGTGATATTAGATTGCGCACATTGTTAAATTTTCAAAGAGAAAATTCAAACAAGTTTGGTTTGGGTTATACTAATGCTAAGAGTAACTCTCATAGAAATGTTGTTGATTTTTCTAAAGTTAATTTTTCAAATGCACCAACATGTTTCTATTGTGGTACTCATGGACATACTTCAAATGTGTGTTATATTAAAGTGCATGGTATACCTAAAGGAGATTTTGTTTGGGTGAAAAAGGGTGAGAGTCCCTAAACTAACAAAAATGGATTCAAAACCATTTGGATACCAAAAAGCAAAGCATGATTGTTTTTGTAGGTATGGTTGAAGAACAAAAGGACTTTGGTATCAAGAAGAAAATCCTACAAATTGGTAACATTCGATATTATACAATTGGTATTTTCAATTTGATATTGTTGGATATTGCTCATAGTTCTCTCAATTGGTATTATTTCTTATAATGTGATATTGTTTATACTATTGAGAAAATACTATTGGTATCAAATTCTTACAATTGTTATACAATTGGTATCATGCTTTGGTTGTTATATCTCATTAATCTCTCTATTTTGGCTTAGATCTTATATTTTCAATTGGTATATATTTCTTTTTGATAATGCCAAAGGGGGAGAAATATGATGTTTTGAAAAAGGGGAGAAATATTATGTTTTGATCATTTTGGAGAAATGAAATGGTATGTTTGGAGAAAGGTTGTTTTTGTTGTTTTTTTTATGTAGGTTGAGCAAAGTTGTTGGAGATAGGGGGAGAATCAAGCTTTTATCTCAATTAGATTTCAAATGTCAAAAGCATTAATTGAGGGGGAGCAAGAGTCTCACCAAGTGATCAAATGGTTCAAGCATCAACAACTTTAATGAACTTCATAATTTCAAAACATGTTTGTCATTTTCAAAAAGAGGGAGATTGTAAGATCCATGAAGAATGTTTTGATAAATGCCAAAAGGTTTTGAACAAGCTTCAAGTGTGTTGATCACGTTCAAGCTCAACAAGCAACAACAAACATCAAGTTAAGAAGAGAGAGCCAACTCATGAAGACTTAGTTTGGTAGTTTATGTTTTAATGTTTTATCTTTTGCCTCACAAGTCTTTTAGTTTATGAGTTTGGGTAGAGTTTATTAGAGGGTAGTGAATCTCTTTTGATTGCATGATTATATTATATTTTGAGTATTCACTTTTCCTAAAATCAATAGGTGGCTTAAAGGTTTGAAAGAAAAGGTTTAGTTTTTGAGAAAACAAGTTTTAAGCAATTTTCAAGTAAAGTAATCGATTACTCTAAAAAATAATCGATTATTTCAACCTTTACTCGAGTATTTTTGGTCTCACTCGAGTGAAAATTATCTTGCTTTCGTATTACTCGATTAACACTTATTTTACTCGAGTAAACAGGGTCTGTAACTGTTTTAAATACGTTTTTCACTTCTCAAAAGCTATTCTAAGTTGCTCCAACTTTTGGGTATTCTATATAAACCTTTTCCTAATCATTTCTATCAACTAGAATCATTTTGATACACAATTTTACAAAGAATCAAAGCCACACTATTCTCTCTCACTCTCTCAAGATCAAAGCTCTCATTTTCATATTCTTTGATCAAGAACCTTGAATCTCTCATGTTGATCTTTTCATAGTTTTTGAAAGAGATTCTTAGGATTGTTATTTTGTTTTCTTTTGAGTTGTAATCATTGCAAGAGGAAAACATTCTACAACATTGGAAGCCTTGTTTTTGTGGAATCAAGCATAGTTCATTGGAAGTCTTGAAGAAGCATTTCATCAAGCACTTGGAAGCCTTGTTGAAGAACAAGCAATTGGAAGACTTGTTGTGGGGTATCGGCAAGCAAGAGAAGAGGTTAGATTAGATATCAATAGGATTACAAGGCAAGGGTGTGGTATCTCTTGTAGGCTAGCAAGAAGGGAGTCTTGCGAGGCATTTACTTGTAATTTGAGAAACTCTAATTCCTCATAGCTAAGAATCTCTCTTGGTTGAAGAGGGGACTGGAGTAGCTTTCAAGTGGATGAAAGTGAACCAGGATAAATCACTGTGTCGTATCTCTAAACCCTTAACTCTTTACAATTCAAGTCTTTAATTGTGTTCTTGGTTGAAAACCTAGAAAAAGTGATTTTTCATAATTGATTAAATTGAATCTTTATTGTTCAAATTGATTTGGGGAAAATCATTTTCATAACTAGGTTAATCAATAAGAATATAGGTGCAAATTGTTTCCGCTGAATCTCTGGTTATACTTGTTAATTGATTGATTTTCGTATTTGATTGAAAAAGTGATTTTTCAGTTTCTGTCAGATCTACTCGAGTAAGAGAAAATTTAATCGAGTAATACTCGAGTAAATATCAGAGTACTCGAGTAAACCTGAGAATTTTTGCAAAAATCATTTGTTTTGATTGTTTTGATTTGTTTCTTTCGAAAATCTTTCAGGGTATCTTGTACACCTATTCAACCCCCCCTTCTAGGTGTTCTCCTAGTGTCTCCTAGTTGTTTCATCCACCGATTGTAGGTTTCCACAAATACTAGAGTAAAATGTTAATTTAATGCTAAGTAAATAATGTGAATGATGAATGTGTGTAAAATGGGGATTAATAACGATAAGGGCATTTGTGGCTAAAATGGACTATGAGTGCTAAAGTGTGCAATGAATTGAATAGAAATTATATAGGAAATGAGATGAAAGTGAGTGAATACTTGAACAATGGAATTATATGGTTAATGTGAGAAGAACCCACCTATTGAGGTGTGAATATAGGAATGTGAAAGGGTGAATTTATGATGTGAAATAATGATTAATGTATAATGACCCTCCCAAAGGGAGTGAGAATGTGATAATGTTTATGAATGACCCTTCCTATGGAAGCGGAGCGTGTATATAATGGACCCTCCATAGCGGAGCGTGTATATAATGGACCCTCCATAGCGGAGCGTGTATATAATGGACCCTCCATAGCGGAGCGTGTATATAATGGACCCTCCATTACGGAGCGTGAATTATGGACCCTCCATATAGGAGTGGATATGTATATGATATGGACCCTCCCTATGGGAGCGTGATAATATATATGATGGACCCGCCTATATGGCGTGAGTAGATGTGATTGGAACCCGCCCTTGCGGTGTGTGAATAAATGGAAAATAATACCCACCGGAAGGTGTGGGAATGAATGGAAAGTATTGGAAAGACTTGAAAAGCATAGGGAAAGTACGTAACTGAAATTACAAGAAAATGTTGAGTCGTATAAAAGGAAAGTAAAGTAGTATATGATTTGGATAGTATGGTGTAGGGTAGATCCTTGGTTTATTACTATGCTTCTGTAGAAACTATATTTCTAAGTTCTGTGTAATGCTACCCTTATGTTTTTTAGTTTTCAAATTGGCCCCTCATGTTTCTTTTCGCTGTCAAATTGACCCCTGAGTCATTATTCATCCTATGTGGACCACTACGATTTGCACACGTGTCACTATTTATCCTATGTGGACCAGTATGATATTGACACGTAGGATGAATAGTGACTCAGGGACCAATTTGACATTGAAAAGAAACAAGAGGGACCAATTTGAAACCAAAAAAACGTAAGAGACCAATTTGAAATTGAAAAATAAGGTAAAGGACCAAATGAGTAGTTTAGCCAACGACTATGTGATAAGATATCAAAATAGAAGGCATTGGAAGCTCTATCGAGATGGAGCCTAAGAATGTTTGTTAATCTATACTGATGGAATGGTAATAAGTGTAAATATTACAATTAAAACTAACATTTTTATTACGGAAGGACCAAATTGAATTTTTTTGAAAAAAAATAAAGGACCAAAATAAATAAATAAAAAATTAAGGACTAAAGTGAATCTTGAAAATAAAGATAAAAGATAAAAATATAATTAAGCCTTTAATTTATTTATACATTATTTTCATGATTTCTACTACTATATACTAGTATTATATTAACACATTTATTATCAATTGTACCCGTTTGACAATTTTTATACATGTCTAGTTTGAAAACTTTGCCATGTGCTATTATATATTTAAATGTTTTTAGATACTATTTACGATAATTAACATTGTCATTATTACTTTTTTTTGTATACATTGTCATTATTACTTTTATTATTACATACTATATATTTCCATACAATATTTATACAAATATTATATATTATACAATATCCAATAATTGTCATTTTTGCTGTTATAATTGTTACAAATTGTAAACTTATTAGATAACAATCGTCTTTACAACAAAACATTTAATGTGCCATGTAGATTCCGTTAGGTCCTCATGAGGGACTAACGTGATGGCAAATTGATCTTTGGGGGATTTAAGAGATTCCACAAATCTTTCAGGGACCTGACTGATTCCAAATTGATCTTTGAGGGTTTAAGAGATTCCACAAATCTTTCAGGGACCTAACTGATTCCACATGTATCTTTTGGGGACCTATGTGACTATTAACTCTATATTTTTATTTTAACCCAACTAAATTTTTATTTTGAGACTTAGAAGTCAGAAGTATAAAAATTTGCACTTACGACACAGTTGATGAGTCCGAACTTAATTTCGATAAGAGTGTATTTTTTTCATTTTTCAACATCTTGAAGTCGGAATATATTTAAAGTTGATGATACTCAGACTTATAGCTTGTAACATATGCCTTATTTTGCTTAGTTTTTCATATGATTTCATTATTATGCCAATTACATTATATCTTTCACAAGTTTTTCTCCTTAGTTTTTGCTTTGTGAGTTTTTTCTATGAGTGAGTGAATGAATGGGTGAGATGAGAGTGAGTGCGTGAGTGAGTGAATGAGGGGTGAGATGAGAGTGAGTAATGAAGATGATCGAGTGAGTGAGAGCAAGAGAGTGAAGAAGAAGAAGAAAGCAAAAAAGGAAGGTTAAGAAGATGAAAGAAGATAAAGGGTGTTTTGGGAATTAAAAAATTTGGGGGCCAAATATTCAAGATTGGGGGCCAAAAATCAAAGCTCTTTGTAATTGATCTATTTTGGACTTATTAATATATAATGGGCCTTTCTAATGAGCAACAATTAGTGTAGGACTAAAACACTATATCTCACTAGCCCATTATGGTAGGCCTCTTCGGGATTAAAACAAATTGTGTCTATATATAAAGAAAGGGAGAGAGAGAGAGAGAGAAAGATCTCTCCGATTTGTTGTCCACTCTTAGTTTATTGAACACTGCATTTGTATTTCGAGAGGAAGGAAGGTATGCAATCTATCACATCTATGATATCTATGTTACTCTGAATTCATATAGAGATATAGATTTGTTCTAATATCAAGTGCCATAGCTATTTTTATAAGAACTTAGAATTAATTTGCATGTTTTTAGAAACCCTAATTTTAACCTAAAAAACTTAAAATTTCAATTCGAGTTTGTTAGCATCTAAAACCTTGGGTGATTTGCCATGCTCATTGATTATGAATCAATTACACACACAAATTCAACTTATTTATAGCTAAAGTTACAGTTTTTTTGATTTATTGTGAAGAGTTTACATATATAATTTCAATTTAGTGAATTTGACTCGTTCATAGTTGAGTGATCTTTACTTTTTACATATGCATTTAGATTTGCATTCTTTTGTTGGTTGATGCTCCCTAAATATTTCTATTAATATATTTGGGCTCATTTCAAGTCTTATGGTGTTTTTTTAAATTCACTTTTCAAGTTTATTGTTGTTAATATGTTGTTAATTAACTTACGAATTTGCCGATATGTTGAACAATGTAAAAATGTTAATAAGTCAAGAGTTTATGAAACATAAACTGTCTCAATTAACTCTTCAATTTGATGAATAACTACAATTGTTTGCAATTTGATGGAAATATGCAATACATAATTAATTTTATAATGTCAGCAATCATTTTATATATATATATTAGTAAAATAGATAGTATATTTGGATGAATTAATTATTTGTCCAATCTTTGAATTTTGATGTCATTTTATCACAGGTCTCTGTTCTTTTTTATCATTGTTTGACCCCTTGAAGTTACCTTCGAGTTTGCCATATACCCCTGCTACCAATTCTAACAAATTTTGCTGACGTATCTTATCAGAATCTTAGTCAGACGTAAGAGGTTAGTCACGTAGTGCCACGTGGGCGAAGACGATCTCTCTCTTCAATCATTTTCTTTTCTTTTTTTAACTTGAAAATATAAAAATATAAAAAAATTTAGTTCCTTAAAAAAATAGAGATCTTCACCCATGTGGCACCATGTGACTGAACTCTTGCATTTGACTAAGATTTTATCAAAATTAATAGTAGGAATATATGGCAAATCCAGAAGTAACTTCGAGGAACCAGACATTAAAAAATAAGAATAAGAACATATGACAAAATGATCATCAAAGTAAAAAATGACACACTATTAAGCCTATTTGACTGCATAACTTTGTTTCTTCATGCTTGAATTTATAGATTGCCTCAATCTTGTAAAGTTATTCTCGAGACAAATAATATTGTAACATTTGTTCATTAAACTTGTTGATTGGTTCCTTTTTTTTTGACATTGAGTTGTTAGTGTATGAGATTGAAGTGAACTTATTCAATCCATATGCTGATTGGTTATTTAATCAAATAATTCGAAGAATGAATGACAACTTTTATTACTTTTTATCATTTTGATGTTGTTTGTTGGTCAACTACAGTCATCATTTTGATGTTGTTTGTTTGACAACTTTCCTCTAGAAGCAAAAATGGGTGCTCCTAAGCAGAAATGGACCGATGAAGAAGAAGCGGCGCTGAAAGCTGGAGTTGTGAAACATGGACCAGGAAAATGGCGCACTATACTTGTGGACCCAGAGTTTGAAGACACTTTGCGCCTACGTTCAAATGTGGATCTCAAGGTATGTCTTTTCAACAACCTAGTAGGATGTAGGAAGTGTCCCAAAAAGTAAGTTATATTATTATTACAGGTCAGGGAATGTTTCAATTGCACTTACCAAATGATTATTTGTGTATTGCATCATAAAAGACATATATAAGAGCATCTCCAACCCATGGTTCTTGACCCATGTTCTTGGAAATAACTATGTGTGAAGAACAAAACTCCGTTGGATCAAGATGACATGGTGTTACTCGGCAAGATGAGGTATCTCATAAGAAACGATTTGGGTGATACATAGTAAAGGAAAATGAATCATTTGGACTTCCTATACTTTGGATGTTCCTTATGGGGCAGCTGGATGGTTATGGAAGGTAGTGGAGTTTATTTTTTCTCATATGTAAAGATTAGTTGCTGGTGTGGAAGGTTGTGGGCGAAGAGGATGAGGGCTGTGAGAGGATAAATGATTTTTGTGGCTATTGGGGACGATGGTAGGTGGGATTGAAGGGAAAATGAACAAGATATTGGGCCATAGAACAACAAAAAAATTGTAGCCGTTGGTTATAACTTGACAATATTATAAGAATGTGAAAAAATGTAAGAGAAATTGTAATGTCCATTCAAGAACCGTTGTTGCTTCTAAGGATTGGAATACAATTATAGTATATAGTTACTTAAAATATTGAGGAGTGTGAGAAAATATAAAAAATACTGCTCGTAACTATCATAAAAAAGGGTTGGAGATGCTCTAAAGTTCTTTGCTTTGTCCCAATTGTAGAAGTTATGCTTACCTATATGGTATTAAACTACTAACATATATGCCTGGAACTGTGAACAGGATAAATGGAGGAATATAAATGTGTCAGAAGTATATGGATCCCGACAGAAGGCAAAGAGTGCCCCTAATAGTAAAAGGTTGATGGCGTTGAAAGTTGACAAGAACCATTTAGCCGTGACTACAGTGCAACATGATGAAGATGAACTTGATGCTAAGCCTATTGCGATTTCTTGTGCAACACTGCAATCTACGAATTCGAAAGGACAAATATCAAGGTTACATAACTTTCTAGTTAAATATATCTGCTACTTATTATCTAGAGGAAAGAAATAATCTTCATGACTATGATGCTTGGTTGGTTTGATCTTGTTATTCAATAGCCTTTGGACATCGTAAAATTGTAGATTTTATACCCTTACAATTTTCTAAGTTGTATACATACTAATTTTTAGTAATGAGTAATTAACAAAAAAAACTGCATCTAAATTTTGTAATTTACCTTGTACAATATATCATGTTCTGATCCTTCATTTGTTTATGATACTTCAACGGTTCACTACCTTTAAGTGAAGTAATATGACTCTTACTTTTAGTGAAGTAAATTGACTACATTGGTTGTTCAACTATTTGCTACCTTTAAGTAAAGTTATATGACTTTTACTTTTATATTATTTCTATTTTTAATTTATATATGGAGATTCTTCTTTATCTGTATGTAATCCTTGAATGCTCGTGATAAGAAAATACCATAAATTATTAGCAATGACTTTGCACTTTGATCACTTTGCTTAACAATCAAGGCAAGACTATCAAATCAATATCCTAATCAAGGCAAGACTATCAAATCAATATCCTACTTAGGATGGGGGAAGGGAGTTGTCCTTAGAAATAACATAAAGACAAGAGTCGAAACTCGTAGTTGCAAGTACAACCTATAACATATATATAATAAATCAATGAATATTAGATTGATACATGACCATATAAATTCATGTAAGCACTAGGTGGTTAAGTTCACATTTAAAATCCTAAGAGAATAGACATTTCTATGATCTTTGCTTCCTATAACAATTCCATTTAGATCCTTAATAAACATGTTTGGTCATTGGCGAAGGTAATAGTGGAAAGTAGTTGCTTTTGTTTTGTGGAGAGTCTTAACTTGAATAGGTTGGATAGATCGGAGTTTGGAGCTTTTATTGATGATATTAAATCATTAATTCCCTATTTTTTTTATTTGCCAGTTTTCCTATGTTCGTAGGATAGGCAATACTGCAAGTCATAGACTTGCTAGTATAGATGTGCTGGCATCTTAGTCCCAGATTTGGTTTAATAACCCCTGATTTTCTCATAAATGCACTTTCTCATTCCTGAGTTATTAAAGTCATCTTCATTTACATTTTATAAAACAAAAACCAAAACTCACCCAAAATTTAAATCGACCCAAAGACCCAAAAAACCCCTTCATTCAACTTCTTACCCAATTGGGGGCTTAGGTAGAAAGTGAGGCGTTTTTACTTTAATTTTTTTCTGTTTTGTTTTTGGTTGATAGTGATCTCCAACACCCATCAAATGCGTTTGACTAGCATCTGTTTGTTGCCTACATCAAATTTGCAATCCAAAATATGGCTTATAGAATAAAAAAGACAGGTCCTTCCTAATATAGAGGACACCATTGCTAGCTACTACTTGTTTCACCGGTCATTCACTACACTAGTTGACCGCAACCATCAGATTTTCAATAGCAACCAATAATGGGCCGCTTGAAAATCCTAACAATAGCCCATAGGATTGCTGACACAAGTATCAAAAACTTGTTCTGAGTTTAAAACAGATAAAAAAATAGAGGAAAATGACAAGGATATACAAGTGTTCTATTAAATTGCACATAGTGGAAATGACAAAACCTTCGTGGTGGATACCATGTCTAAACTTAGAGTTTAGAGAGAAAAGAGTGATGTTTTCCAATAGAAAGCTTAATATGATATGACTGATGGAAACATCTATGTTGCACCCTATAGAATTAGGGATTTCTGTGCACTCTATTATTTGACCCAATTTATTATGTGAGGTTCGTTTTGTTGGTTTAACAAAGAGTTGTGAGTGTCGATGTTGGGAACAGTGGAGGGGGGATGAGATAAGGGCTTCTTTATTTGGCTAGTAATGGAGGTCTCAAATGTTGTTTATACAAGGCTTAGCATGTGTTTTTGAGGTAGGTGGTTGAGGTTTTAGTTCCATGATGTTATTGGTGGAGGATATAGTTTCATGGTGTGGACTTGTTTATGCATAATGAATAGAAATCACCATCAAGGTGGAAGGGAAGTAGCAATATTGTTGGATATTATTTTATGGTGGCATAAGGGGAGGACAATAGAGGCATTGGTGAATGGTCTGACTTAGAGACCGTCATGGTCATGTTTAGATAGAATTGACACTGGATTAAGGATGAAGAGCTTGGACCGATGGCATGGGATTAGGTGGATGGATGAAGGGGTGAGGGTGGAGAAGAAGTAAGGCCAAAATTTAAGGTGAATTCTTCAATGGTAAGTTTTAGAAAATGACCACTGTGTTGGAAACCAACAAGCGGGCTTAGCAATTACTAGAGGGGGGTGAATAGTAATATGGAAGCAACAATGACTAATTTTTGGTGCAATTAATTCAAAAGCTTGTTTTTCTGAAACTGGGCAATTTACTCGAGTGAATTTAAAAACACTCGCGTGTTTTTCAGAAAACCTGAAAAACACTCGCGTGAAAATGAAGAACACTCGAGTGAAATGCTACGAAATACTCGAGTGAATTGAAAAACACTCGAGTGTTTTATGCAGAACAGAAAGGAGCAGTTTCAGAGAAATTTAGCAAAATGATTCAATTTCTTAAAGACTAATCCAGGGCAGATATAAATCAAAGTAGAGGGCAATTAAACTAAGTTAAAACAAGTTGAAAATAAGTTAATTGCAACCAATTGCTACTAGAATTATAAAAGCCCCTTTCTAGAGAACTTAGGGTTTGGTTTTACTTGAAAACTAAGAAAGCTATAAAAGAGAGAGACAACACCAATTTTATCCTGGTTCACACTCAATCTAGAGTGCTAATCCAGTCCCCCTAATCAACTTAGGAGTTTCTACTAGTGATCAAATTGTTAGAAATTACAAGGATAAATTGAGATTCCTCACTCAATCCTAACCCTTTTCAAGAGTGTACCAAACTCTTGAACTTTCTACCCCAACTTGATTTGGTGATGAAGAGTCCCTTCTTCTTAAGCTCCTTGGAAACTCCAAGAGCCCACCAAGCTAAGAATCCTCTTAGTCTTTGTGCTTGAGAACCTCCCAAGGCTTGAGAACTTGGATACCTCACCAAGATTTTCTAAACAAGCTAAAGTGTTTGAGTGTTTGAGAATTTTACAACAAATAATTCTCTTACAAATGAAGCACACTCTCTTAACTCACTAAGACAAATAATAAGGATGAATGCTTGGTTGAGTTTAGAGAGAGAAAATGATTTTAACACTTGAGAGAGAGAGAGAATCAATGAAAGAGTTTAAGCTTGTTCACTTGGATAATGGCCACTATTCAGAATATAAGTGAGGGGACAAAAAGGAAGCAAAAACCAAGTTATTCTTCCTTTTTGTTCTCTTCTAACGTTTAAAAAATTTGCTGACAGACCTAAATCACTCGAGTCTTTTTGAAAACACTCGAGTGTTTTAGTCAACTCTGATAGTGTTGCCTTTTTACTTTATCCCACGGCTATATTACTGAAAATTCATAAATCACTCGAGTGAATTGAGAATCACTCGAGTGAATTGCTCAATGTTGGAAAAATTAAGTTTTTCTAACATTGTTTTCAATTCTCTTATCAAGTCTAATTGGTTTTAATCTCAACCTTTCATGCATGAATATCATTTGACCTTATGTGAGAATAAAAACCTAAACTACCCACTCTCATAAATAAAATACATTAAGAATAAATGAGAATGAATAATTAAACTAAACACTTGATCTTCTTTATTGTTGGGCTTGCATTCTTCAAATTAAGTCCATAATTTAATTACATTGTCATCATCAAAATTAATCCACCTTAATCAGAGATTTGATTTTACAATCTCCCCCTTTTTGATGATGACAAAATAATTAAACCTCTAGCACTTGAGAGCTCCCCCTCAATCTAGGAACCTTTTTAACCTGTACAATCCAGAAAATGCCAAGCACAACGTAATACAAAAATAATCATAAACAAGTGCTCATTGGTATCAGAGTAAGAGCATATATCATCAGAGTGAAAGTAAGAAAGCGGAAAAAATAAAAAAATATGCTCTTTGCTCTTTAATCTCCTTTCTCCCCCTTTTTGTCATGATAAAAAATATAACATTTTGGAAACAAAGGTGGAGAATGAAGGATACAAATAAGAAAACTTTCCCTTAAGAGTAAATAAGAATCAAAATATGACTATGAAGCGATAAAAAAAACTTTAAAGAACATGAAAACCATGAAGAAAACATGATTAATGCACAAACATCATTAATCCACCATACACAAACCATTAAACATGAGTTTTAAGATAGATACATCAACTCCCAACAAAATTAACAAAAGTCTCAAAATAACTAAATAAAGTCATAAAGCATAAAATCTAGTGAAAAACTAGAAGAAATTTTGAGAAAATTGGGGTTTTGGGGAGTTAGGGTTTTGGAAAGGGAATGATGAATTTGATGCTCAAAAACTTGAATTTGATGTGAAATAGGAGTAGAAATGAGTTTAGAAGATGAAATAGAGTTGAAATATGACTGATAACTGAGTTTATAAAATCGCAGCAGCAGGCTATATCTGAGGAAATTACTCGAGTGAATTTTAAATCACTCGAGTGTTTTTCAGAAATTCTGAAGAACGCTCGCGTGAAATCGAATTCACTCGCATGTTAGCCGAAAGAGGGATTTTCAGAAACTTTTAATTCACTCGAGTGAAATGGGATTCACTCGAGTGTTGGCCCAAAAGACTCGAGTCTTTTATAAAAGACTCGCGTGTTTTGCATCAGACCTGCTCAAAAACTTTTCCAAGTAAAACTGATTTAATTTTGAATTAAAATCACTCGAGTGATTTACGAAACACTCGAGTGTTTTTATCAGATATGCAGAAAAACTCAGTTTTGAAACACAAAAGCACAAAATCAAACACATTTAATAAACCAATAGATAGGAGACATGATCACACACAATTAAAGACACAAATTTATAACATCTTCAAGGTAATTTCAAACAAGTATCACCACACACTAAAGTTAGACACACTTGGTGATTTTCAAATGGCACAAATCAATTAGTTTATACTTGACTCCTCTAAAATACCAAGTTCCCTTCTTATATGATAGAAGGTATCCCTTGGCAAAGGTTTTGTAAAAATGTCCGCTAATTGATTTGTGGTACTTACAAATTCAATTGTGCAATCACCCTTTTGAACATGATCCCTTAGGAAATGATGTCTAATTTCAATGTGTTTAGTCCTTGAGTGATACACCGGATTCTTAGTTAGATTAATGGCACTCGTGTTATCGCATTTTATGGGAACACTTTCTAATTTTAAACCAAAATCCGCTAATTGTTGTTTCATCCACAAGAGTTGAGCACAACAACTACCGGCGGCGATATATTCCGCTTCGGCGGTGGAAAGAGCAACACAAGCTTGCTTTTTAGAAAACCATGACACTAATGAACTTCCCAATAAATGGCAAGTACCACTAAACTAAGACTAACATCCCTAGGATACGATAATCCGGTGTTAATTGTCCCTTTAAGATATTTAAAAATATGTTTAACTGCGGATAGGTGTGATTCTTTAGGATTTGCTTGAAAACGGGCACACATGCATACACTAAACATAATATCCGGTCTAGATGCGGTAAGATATAGAAGACTACCTATCATGCCCCTATATTTACTAACATCAACCGGTTTACCTATGTCATCCTTGTCTAGGTAGCATGATGTACTCATGGGAGTGTATGCTTCTTTGCATTTGTCCATTCCGAATTTTCCAAGGAGCTCCTTGCAATATTTTCCTTGATGCACAAAAATCCCTTCCTTGACTTGCTTGATTTGAAGTCCTAGGAAGAACTTGAGCTCCCCCATCATGGACATTTCAAATTCTTTTTTCATCAAATTTGAGAACTTTCTACACAAGGACATGTTAGTGGCACCAAAGATAATATCATCTACATATATTTGCACTAACAAAATGTCCTCTTTGGTTTTGTAGATGAATAGTGTATTATCAACCTTTCCCCTTTGAAAGCCATTTTCTAATAGAAAGGTACTTAATCGATCATACCAAGCTCTAGGAGCTTGTTTTAATCCATAAAGTGCCTTTTTCAACTTGTAAACATGGTTTGGAAACTCATGACTTTCAAAACCGGGTGGTTGCTTAACATACACTTCTTCATTTATGAAACCATTCAAGAAAGCACTCTTGACATCCATTTGATAAAGAGTAAAATTCGTGATTGATGCAAAGGCAAGCAAGATTCGGATTGCCTCAAGACGTGCAACCGGAGCAAAGGTCTCATCATAATCAACACCTTCCTCTTGGTTGTACCCTTAGGCAACAAGTCTCGCTTTGTTTCTTATAATCAAACCGGATTCATCAAGTTTATTTCTATAAATCCATTTTAAACCAATTATGGTATGATCATCGGGTATAGGCACTAATTCCCAAACATCATTTCTAATAAATTGATTTAGTTCTTCTTGCATGGCCATAACCCAATGTTCATCCATAATTGCTTCCTTAATTGAATTTGGTTCGATTTGAGAAACAAAGGAAACAAAATGACAAATGTTTTGAATTGACCTACGAGTTAATACTCCCTTTGAAAGATCTCCTATGACATTGTCAATAGGGTGAGCTTTCACCGTTATCCAAGCCGGATCAAGTTCATCTTTGACTTCTCCTTCATCCTTTGATTTTTCCATCTCTTTGTCAACATTTGAAATCTCAAGTCCATCATCACTATCATCACATAAAACACTATCTTCTTTTGAAGACTCATTAAAAACAACATGTATAGATTCTTCAATAGTCATAGTTCTTTTATTATAAACTCTAAAGGCTTTACTATGAGAAGAGTAACCCAAAAATATTCCCTCATCCGATTTAGAATCAAATTTTCCAAGTTGATCTTTTCCATTTTTTAAAATGTAAACTTTGCATACAAAAACATGGAAATGGGATATATTGGGTTTTCTACCTTTGTAAAGCTCATAGGGGGTTTTCTTTATCATGGGCCTAATTAAAATTCTATTCATTACATAACAAGCCGTATTAACGGCATCGGCCCAAAAGTATTGAGGTACTTGAGAATCATTTAACATGGTTCTAGCAAGTTCCTCTAGCACCCTATTTTTCCTCTCAACAACTCCATTTTGTTGTGGAGTTCTAGGTGCCGAATATTGGTGCTCAATTCCATGCTTATCACAAAATCTATCAAATTTATAGTTTTCAAATTCACCTCCATGGTCGGTTCGAATTATAATCACTTTTTGGTTTACTTGGTTTTGTGCAAGCTTAATATGGCGTTTAAAAGACTTGTAGGCCTCACTCTTAGCACTTAAAAATAATGTCCATGTAAATCTTGAAAAATCATCAACAATCACCAAGGCATAGTAGTTGCCACCAAAGCTTTTTACTTGAGAAGGTCCAAACAAGTCCATATGAAGCATTTCCAATGGTCTTGTTGTGGACACATCATTTTTGGAACCAAAATGATTATTAGTTTGTTTGCACTTCTTGCAAGGAGTGCAATCACCTTTAATTTGAAAATTGAGCTTTGGTAAACCAACTACTAAGTCTTTGGATTGAAGTTTCTTAAGTTGATTTACATTAATGTGAGTGGTCCTACGATGCCATAACCAAGTATCACTTTCTTTGCTAATTAAAAATTTTGAAACTAAAGAAGTGATATTATTCAATTCAACCATGTAAGTGTTATTAGACCTTTTTCCAACAAATTTGATAGATTCATCTTTGTCACTTTTTATGAGACAATGAATAGAGGTAAATAATACATGGTTACCAATATCACATAATTGACTAATGCTCAAAAGATTATGTTCTAATCCTTGAACATAAAGTACATTATCAATAACCAAGTTGGAAGAATTACCAATTTTACCTATACCAAGTATTTTGCCTTTGTTGTTGTCCCCATATGTGACATATCCCTTTTCCTTAGGAGTAAGCTCAATGAAGTGTCGCTTATCTCCCGTCATGTGCCTAGAACATCCACTATCAAGTATCCAAAGTTGCTTTCCGGTTCTAAGGCACACCTACAAGACATAATCACTTGCTCATTTTGGGTACCCAAATTATGTTGGGTCCCTTTTTGTTAGTCTTGGATGATTCTTCCTTCTTAATCCAAACATAAGTACCATTTTGAATTCCAAAATTTTTGATATGGCACTTATTGTTTGTATGTCCAAATTTTCCACAATAAAAGCAAGTTGGTTTCTTTGTAAAATCAATTTTTGAGAATGAACCAACCTCTTTATTTTTCTTTTTTCTTGTGGACATATCCTAGACCGGTTTTGTTTGAATTGTGTCTAAGAGAACCAATTAACCGATCTAGGTTTCTATCACTTTTGTTAAAAGTGTTGAGTTTGATTTTCAAATCATTAACTTCATTTTCAAGCACACAACACTTTTCACAATGAGTGATGGTATATGATTGATTTGCATTCTCACAAACATGACTAGAGTTAGCAAGTTCCAAGGATGCATTTTGGAGTTTCAAATCATTAATAGATTTTTCTAATTCATTGATTTCCTTTTGATACTCCAAAAGCTTCTTTCCTTTTTCTTTGTTAACTTTAGCAAGTCTTTCAAATTGAGTTAACATTTCATTATACTCATTTAGCAAATCATCATAAGAAATAGTATGAGAGGAGGTGTAAGAATAGTTAGATGATACCTCATCCTCACTCTCATTGTCACTTCTTTCACTACTTGAGGAGGCTTCATTGTCATTCTTGGCCATGAGGCATAGCTTGGCTTCCTCATCATCCGAACTACTTGAGGATGACTTGGAATCCTTTTCCGGTTCATCCCAAACAATGTAAGCTCTCTTCCCGTTGCCATCTTGAGTCTTCTTCTCATTCTTTCTCAAGTAGGTGGGACATTCCATTCTTATGTGTCCTATCCCACCACACTCATGACATTTCACAATTTCACTTGAGCTTTTGTTTCTTGGCTTGTTATCCTTGATTCTTTTGTCTTGAGGTCTCTTGTCCTTAGAGAATGATGAACTACCCTTTTTGCCTTTGAGGAATTTGTTGAACCTCTTGGCAAATAAACCAATCTCTTCCTCATTTAGAGCATGATCGGAGCTTTCACTCGAAGATTCATCTTCATCCTCTTTTGACATTTTGGTTGAGGCTTTTAGAGAGATGCTCTTCTTTTTCTTGTCCGAGTCTTCATTTATGTGAAGTCTTGATAGTTCCATCTCATTTTCTTGGAGCTTCCCAAACAAGGTGGTCAAGTCCATAGATTTTACATCCTTAGCTTCCTTGATGGCGATCACCTTAGGTTGCCATCTCCTATCAAGACATCTCAAGACTTTGTTAGTAGTTTCACCATCTCTAAATTCCTTTCCTAAGCCAATCAATTGGTTAACGATATGTGTGAACCTTGTTTGCATATCATTGATAGACTCATTAGGGAACATATGAAAGAGCTCATATTCATGAGTTAAAGCATGTAATCTTGAGTCTCTAACTTCACTAGTTCCCTCATGAGTGATTTGCAAGGTATCCCACATTTCTTTAGCCGATTGACATTGTGAAATCCTATGAAATTCATTTTTGGACAAAGCGGAGAAGATGATATTTTTAGCTTTTAAATCATATGAAACTTTCTTTTTATCATCTTCATTCCAACTTGTCCTAGGAATAACAATGGCTTCACCATTAATCACTCTTCTAGGAATATAAGGACCTTTTTCAATTGCATCCCAAATATCGGTGTCTATTGCTTCTACAAACACTCTCATCCTAACCTTCCAATAAGAATAATCTTCACCATTGAAGAATGGAGGTCGGTTAAGAGACATAGACCCTTCTTGTTGGTTGCTAGAGCCCATTTGTTTCCAAAAGGATCTTTTTCGAAAAAGCTTTTACGCTCGATCTTTCGACCGAGCTCTGATACCACTTGTTGGAAACCAACAAGCGGGCTTAGCAATTACTAGAGGGGGGGTGAATAGTAATATGGAAGCAACAATGACTAATTTTCGGTGCAATTAAAAGATAATTGATCAAAAGCTTGTTTTTCAGAAACTGGGCAATTTACTCGAGTGAATTTAAAAACACTCGCGTGTTTTTCAGAAAACCTGAAAAACACTCGCGGGAAAATGAAGAACACTCGAGTGAAATGCTACGAAATACTCAAGTGAATTGAAAAACACTCGAGTGTTTTATGCAGAACAGAAAGGAGCAGTTTCAGAGAAATTTAGCAAAATGATTCAATTTCTTAAAGACTAATCCAGGGCAGATATAAATCAAAGTAGAGGGAAATTAAACTAAGTTAAAACAAGTTGAAAATAAGTTAATTGCAACCAGTTGCTACTACAATTATAAAAGCCCCTTTCTAGAGAACTTAGGGTTTGGTTTTACTTGAAAACTAAGAAAGCTATAAAAGAGAGAGACAACACCAATTTTATCCTGGTTCAAACTCAATCTAGAGTGCTAATCCAGTCCCCCTAATCAACTTAGGAGTTTCTACTAGTGATCAAATTGTTAGAAATTACAAGGATAAATTGAGATTCCTCACTCAATCCTAACCCTTTTCAAGAGTGTACCAAACTCTTGAACTTTCTACCCCAACTTGATTTGGTGATGAAGAGTCCCTTCTTCTTAAGCTCCTTGGAACCTCCAAGAGCCCACCAAGCTAAGAATCCTCTTAGTCTTTGTGCTTGAGAACCTCCCAAGGCTTGAGAACTTGGATACCTCACCAAGTACTTGGATACCTCACCAAGATTTTCTAAACAAGCTAAAGTGTTTGAGTGTTTGAGAATTTTACAACAAATAATTCTCTTACAAATGAAGCACACTCTCTTAACTCACTAAGACAAATAATAAGGATGAATGCTTGGTTGAGTTTAGAGAGAGAAAATGATTTTAACACTTGAGAGAGAGAGAATCAATGAAAGAGTGTAAGCTTGTTCACTTGGATAATGACCACTATTCAGAATATAAGTGAGGGGACAAAAAGGAAGCAAAAACCAAGTTATTCTTCCTTTTTGTCCTCTTCTAACGTTTAAAAAATTTGCTGACAAACCTAAATCACTCGAGTCTTTTTGAAAACACTCGAGTGTTTTAGTCAACTCTGATAGTGTTGCCTTTTTACTTTATCCAACGGCTATATTACTGAAAATTCATAAATCACTCGAGTGAATTGAGTATCACTCGAGTGAATTGCTCAATGTTGGAAAAATTAAGTTTTTCTAACATTGTTTTCAATTCTCTTCTCAAGTCTAATTGGTTTTAATCTCAACCTTTCATGCATGAATATCATTTGACCTTATGTTAGAATAAAAACCTAAACTACCCACTCTCATAAATAAAATACATTAAGAATAAATGAGAATGAATAATTAAACTAAACACTTGATCTTCTTTATTGTTGGGCTTGCATTCTTCAAATTAAGTCCATAATTTAATTACATTGTCATCATCAAAATTAATCCACCTTAATCAGAGATTTGATTTTACACACTGATGGTAATTCCATTTTTACCCCTTCTCTAATTTTTAATTTCATTTATGTTATCAACCCTAACCTCCATACCCCACTATGACTTCACTGCCTTTTCCATTGTTTTGAAATCATACAGTGATGCACTACATCACATGCCCCACCTTACCCCTCAACCACCACCACACTTCAACTTGATTACTTTTCTCCTCTCCCACTAGAACCATCGTCGATACTACCTCGTCATTCTCAACAAATGACTTTGGTCACCAACGAGCCTCACTCCCTCACCGCAAACCCATCACCACAACTACAATCGTTCATGACATAAAATCCGCCTTCAACCCTAGCCACCATCACAACCACAAGTTTGTCTTCTTCGTCTTTGAACTTCTCCTATCCTTGTATTTCTTCATTGATGCTCTCAATTGAAGTCATATAGGTTTCAACTATATCTCTCAATAAGAAGTAAAGTTTGGTTTTAGTGTGTTGAACCATTTCTCCCTTTCATCACAATCACTCTAGTTTCCTATTCGCCCTTAGTGAAGATTAGATCAGTTTGCTCTTAGATTTGTTACGAGGGTTCTCGAACACATAAAATTCTAGTATTTTTGTCTCTCTTCTACATGCCTTCTTTGGACCAGCATAGGCTGCTTTGAGGAGCTTGTGGAGGTCAACTTTAAGACACTTCACTAGAAGATCTTGAGAAGTTCACGTGATCTGATTGTGATGCTTCCGAAGAGGAGGATGACGATGAAGGCCAACTGATGGTCCAAAAGGAGAAGTGCAAGATTGTTGATATGACTTACATTATTGAATTTCATTTAGTGATCCATATGGTGATCAATTTGACTTTTGCCATTTTTTGTGTCATTATGTTATCTGACCTTCATGTATCTGTTATGCTTTCGCTTAATCCTTTCACACTTATGTTTCATGTTAACTTATCTAATTTCATTTTTTCTATTCCCTTGGTCGTTATTGTTAATCTTTTGTTTCATGTCTTTAACTGATCAGCTACCGACTTTGTTACCTCAGCTAAGGCAGCTTTCGATATAGCGAGGTCTTTTATCAAATTAACTCGCTCATGTGTTGCACACTCCTAGAATTATTTTGGACTTTATGGATCTTGTTTTCTCAAGAATCCTTTTTGGTAATCGGAATTTGCCTCATGGTCCTAGTGGGGAGCTGGAATCCGAGTTGGTGATGACTTGGTTGTAAGTTTGAATTTTTGGCAATAGTGGATTAAACAAATTTGATAAGAAGAGCTTGTCTTTTTTTGAATGACGTGCTTGACGGAAAGTGTCTTCTGCAAAGTTTGTTGTAGTGGCTTTCATATTCCGAAGTCTTTGAAGGATCGAGTGATGAAATCTTTTATCATGGTGCCCACTCTATATGGTATTTCCACTTATTTCTGAAACGGGATGGCAGCCAAATCCATGATGGAGTTGGAATTTTTCAATAGCTTCAACTACTTTTGCTTTTTAAAAATGGCGAAGATGCTAAATATTCTAAAGATTTTATTTGCATTTGTTGGAATGTGATTTTGCTTCCTTGTTAAGAGGCCCAATTGTGAGTCTGGATTGTAGACCTCAATGTGTTGATTTCTCGACTCATAGATAGCTCGACATTCGATTGTTTTTCTAGATCAAGTTAATTTGGAATCTTAGAGACATTCCTTATAAGACGTTTGTAATCGTATTTTTTTACACTTTCCTTTTTAGGGTATTTAGATGTTTCTTCCCGTTTTAGGGTATTTTGTGATCCTTCCCATGTTAAGGTAGTTACTACTGACCTCTTTCCGAGGAACTCCCCATTATGAGGTATTAAGATGTTTCTTACCTCTTAAGGTATTTGGTGATTTTCAAGAATCGGATGGAGATTTTCAGAGATTGGACTTGACACGAGTGACCGTAGTCGTATGTATCCCTAGTGAAAAGAGAATCAAAGTTGACATAGTTCTTGGGGATGAAATTGATGATCCTGAGTTCTCTAGGTTCCCTGATATATATATATATATATATATATATATAATTACATATATGACAATTATTATTCCTTGGAGCTTACTAGCTCTTATCGGGATATCCAAGATATTAATAAGATATAGGATTTATTTCATTAATATATTGTGATATCTTGTTGATTAATATATATATATATATATATATATATGTAGAATACGAATTTTTATAAGATTATTTTATTGATTTATAACGTAATATAGCAAGATAATGCTATTATTTAGTGTAATGCCTTACTGACATGGATATCTAATCAATCCGAGCTAGATATTTGCTATAGATAATTCTGTTCTGATGTGCTCCGACGGAATCATCATTTGACATCGGGTTAGAATTCAATTCACGATTCGGGTCTGGTTTACCGGTTCGGATTTAAAGGTCCTACTTTTCTGGGCCTTTGGCTCCATTAGATTTTGAGTGGGCTAGGGTTTTTAGCTTTATAAATAGTATAATTTTGCAAAATATGCCCCAAAATTCATGTTGTAACAGTCACAACAACGCTCCCACTATATCTCACCAAAACGTGTTTTTCGGTTTGTTATTGTTTGGTCCCATAAAAACAGAACCTATGATAAGGGTTGATATAATCTTGCTATAGGGAACTATCTGTCCTACGTATCCATTAAAGCATAACTCTTGGGACTCAATACTACGTAATTCTTTGTTTAGGCAGACATGTATGTTGCATGAAATAAAGGTTGTTGTCGTTCGATATTGTTGACAAGTTGGCTAATGAAGGACTCATCTTGCTTATGACCAATACTATACTGAGCTCAACAATACTTATAAGGCAGAGACCTTTGTGGGAAGGATATGGGAGGGCTGTTGCTCAGTGATATGAACAGTATAAACTCTATGTTCTCTTTGAATATTATGTATATTGAGGTGTATATTTTGCGTTCAATTTCGATGACTGCACTGTTTGAGTGTGCGCATGAACATGATGTGTCATGCTTATGTTGAAGCTGTATTTATATGCTTTTCATGGACTATATTGGTCTGCTTATAACCTTGCTAAGTTTGCTATTTTTGGGGTTAATCCTCCCTTGATCTTCTCTTCTTTTTGATGAGGTCGATTCTCTATTTCCAAAGATAATTTTGATTTAACATCATTAATCGAACCATTATCCTAGGGAGATTCTCTTTGGATTAAGCCTCGCTATACGAATATTACCATAATTATATGCGTAGCACGAGTTCGAACGAGATTCTATGCAAACTTCGTCTGATTTATTACGATCGGAGATCATCGTCCTTTCTTTGTACCCTCTTGATGGGCTCATAGGTCGTTGGGGGACTACGATCTAAAATAGTCTTATGAGCGGTGTGGAACATAGGCCCTCGGGTCATTGCTTCGAACTATCCTTCGAGCTGCTTCATAGGTCTGAGTAGTCAAGATATCCGAACACTAGAACTCTTATAGTTAAACTTCAATTTTTTAAAGTGCATGGAGGGAAATCCCTTTTTGAATTTCAACTGGGTAACTTTATGTAGACGCTTGGTATTCCCTTTCAAACCAATTATTGTGTTTTGTGCATGTGCCATTATCCTAAATTGACAACTCTTATGGAGCTAACTTTAGCAACTCTTCTATAATCCCAACCTAATAATGACATCGTTAAAAGACCATTGTGTCATTGAGGTTTATTAACCTCTTCCTTTCCTATCTTCTTTTCATTTCATTCTTTCTTTTTAATTTAATTCTCTCATTTTCGGTTTAAAATCTCTAATCTTTTTCTTCTTCTACGTCTACATTTTACATTTGAATCCTAAAATAGCAAATCAAGAAGTTACTTTCGATCCTACCATGCTCCGTGCGGATTTAAAATAAAACAAAGGGCATCCACTACCCCTCATTCCACTATGCTATTTTCCAAGTGATAATACCGATTACTACATCCAAACACCTTCGAAGGAGGAAACAATATGTTCCAAATACGAAAGTTCCTCTTCTTTACATTTATTGATAATGTATCGCTGCAAGTTTTCCAGACTTTGGCTTACCTTTCTATTTTATGATCTTTAAATAGGGATATTAATCCAGTTACAGATTGGCCCCTCTCAACCTCAATCAAAACATTCAAGCCTTCATTCGTATAGTGGAACTGCTCTATGCCTAGTTTGGCCTTCCTCTTAGTGTCCCCATCATCCTTACATTTTCAAGGTTCAAGTAGAATCACAACGGGGTTGAGTTTCTTTTAGAAAAAAAGATGGATGTCCTTCTTTTATCCTCTCTCCCAATAGCTTTAAGGTTTATATAGACGACTTCTTTGAAACTATTATGAATAAGGAGAAAAGGTTTTCTTTGAGATTGATGATGGCTAACTATCTTTCCTAGTTTACTGTACGCATGAGTTTTACCCTAGTCATGCTCGTAACTTTTATCCTAGCTTCTCAGCTTTTTCAAAGGAGGAAAAATCCACCTTTGACTTTATTGATGATTTATCCATATAAGTTGGGCATATCACATGTAAAAAGATATTGGAGGATGACCCTAGCAAGCTACTAGACTTCTTTAGTAAGCACTCCTTTGACTCATTTAACTCTTCAAAGATTTTCTTTCTTCTAATCTTTATCTTCTCGTAATGTTTGTTCGTTTCCTTTCATTGGACTAAATTCTTGATGGTGTTTTTAGCTATTTGTAAAGTCATCTTGACTATAGGCGTTAGGGAAATATGATCTTTGAATCAAGGGGTTGTCATAACTGCTTTCTTAGGTGAAAAACTTATGTTTACACAAACTTCTAAAGTATAGATAAAAGCAAACCTTGAGCTGACCAATCAAGAAATAAACTCAATTTTAAAAAGGTTTTTCATTGCCAAAAAGGGCATTAAGGGGCTTGAAGCAGAGAATAAGGATTTGAAGATGAAGAATGCTGAACTCGAGAAAAGGAATTTCGAACTTGAGGCGACGAATACCAGGCTCCACACTGATATTGACGGGCTCTCGAATGATTTGATTCTTTTTTTTGAAGCAAGCTTTAAGAATAGCATTCATCAAGTGTGCCATATGAATCCACTGCTAATGATTTGAATCAAGGGATCTCTATTGGCCAACAAATTCAAGATGAAGTGATGTGCACTTATAAGGATGGATCCTCGGTTTTGATATATCTCTCTGAGCTCCCCGATCTTGATCTAGGTTTATTGTAACATTTTATTGTAATGTTCATGTAAGGCAAATGGATTGCGACTGTCCTCACATACCAACAAGAGTCTTTTTAGCGTGTTTTGTCCACACTTGCACGCTTCCCAGGAAAACTTCCTAGGAGGTCACTCATCCTAGAATTACTCCAAGTCAAGCATGCTTAACTATGGAGTTCTTAAGTGATGGGCTACTGGAAAGAAGATGCATCTTGTTGATATGGGTAGTATGAATCAATTATTTTAAGCCTTCCTGTACTATGTAGTCGCATTCCTACACAGTCTGAGGATCATACTCTCATTCCGGTGTGTCGGTTCAATCATGTACCCCTCCCTTAGAAGCCTTCCAAGAGTCGCTCCTTGTCCGTTCCTCTTGCACCGATGATCACTCCCCGCCCTCGTCAGCCTGGGTCTTACATGCCCACTAGCTTCCAGCTGGTTTGTCCCCGAACCTCACCGTACTGGGAGAGGAGCCACTCTGATACCATTTGTAACGTCCCTGGAAGGCAAATGGATTGCGACTGTCTCCACATACCAACATGGGTCTTTTCAGCTTGCTTTGTCCTCACTCGCACGCTTCCCAAGAAAACTTCCCATGAGCTCATCCATCCTAGTATTACTCCAAGTCAAGCAGTCTTAACTATGGAGTTCTTAAGTGATGGGCTACCGAAAAGAAGATGCATCTTGTTGATATGGGAGTAGTACCAATCAATTCAGTTAAGCCATCCTTTACTATGTAGTCTCATTCCTACATATAGTCTCAGGATCATCCTCTCATTCCGGTGTGTCGGTTCATCCATGTACCCTCCCTTAGAAGCTTGCCAAGAGCCGCTCCTTGTCCGTGCCTCTTGTATCTACGATCACTCCCTTCCCTCGTTAGTCTAGATCTTACATTTATCAACTTATAAGGATTTTGGTTCTAGTTCAAATCATAGTTCTTTATGAAATTTTTTATTTTACAATCTTTAAGTCTTACTTTTGGTATTTTCGGCTCATTGACTTTTCGGCATTTTGCTTATGTTTAACTATATTTCTTTTCCTTATTTGTTATCCTTGATAGCTTAATGAGGTTGTTCCCCCTGCCAAAGGGAGCTCTCAGGGAAATCGTTTCGACCTTTTGATAGGATTACATCTTTCTTTGAAAAAAGATGAGTCATCTCAATAAGGGTGGCATATCCAAGCCTTAAGCTCAAGCCCTAACCCTCGAGGTGTCGGGTTAATCCTTTCCTTTGGACCATAGTGGAATGTCATGGACCAGGTTTCTTGAAAATCTTCGATAGCATCTAATTCTTTAAGAGGGACCAGGCTCACTCTTGAGTTA
Organism: Crotalaria pallida; assembly: GCA_037953625.1. Taxonomy (NCBI): domain Eukaryota; kingdom Viridiplantae; phylum Streptophyta; class Magnoliopsida; order Fabales; family Fabaceae; genus Crotalaria; species Crotalaria pallida. Next base: position 57,148,978 of record CM075655.1, on the reverse strand, counting down.
TGGATACTAACCTTTTGTTTTGTGGAGGGATGGTTCACTGTCTAAAGTTTTTGATTGCTTCCTTAATATCTTGTGAGAGCTTCTAGTCCCAAGTTGGTTAAGATTGGTCTTCCCAATATCTCTCTCTACTACATTTGATAATCCACGATAAGGAAATGAATCTCATCGGATCTTTCTTATAGATTATTCCTTAATGCCACGAGCATCAAGTCCTAATATGCCGGGGGTTAGGATAGAGGCATCTAAACCCAGTTTCTGGAAAGTTAGGTATAGGATTATGTCCATTGAGCTTCCCTGGTCTACTAGAATCTTCATAATAACCTTGTTAGCGATCCTTGTGGTGATGATTAATGTTACAGGGGAAAACGATGTCCAAATCATATGGTCTACTTATTTCAAAAGTTGGAGACTCCAAGCTTCTTTTATTTGTTTCAATGGGGAATTTCACGAACCTTGCCTCTTTGTATTTGTTATCGGATTTGTTCGTTAGACTTCCTCTTGGAATCCCTCTTGAAATTGAGTTGAGATAATAGGATTCTGGCATGCCCATCTCCTGATGCCTTTCAAGCATGTGGTATGGGTTTGGCAATTTTATCGAATCCTCGCAAACAACGCCAATTTTCAGTCCCGTGATAACAATACCTGTGATAAGGGTTCATATAGTTTGGTGAGAGGGAAATATTGGTCCTACGTACTCGTTGAGACTTAACTCTTGGGACTTGAGAGTACGTAGTTCATTGTTTCAGAAATCATGTTTGCTACATGAAATAAAGGCTGTTGTTGTACGACATGGTTGCCACGTTGGCTAGTAAGGGACTCATCTTGTCTATGGCCAACACTTTACCAAGTTGGACAATACTTATAAGCATGGGACCTTTAAGGAAAGGTTAAGAGAGAGTTGTTGCTCTTTTGATATGAACAATATGAACTCTAGGTTCTCTCTAAATATTGTGTATATTAAGGAGTGTATTGTGTGTTCAATATGGATTTTTGCAACTTTTGAGTGTGCTTATGAACATGATGTGTTGTTCTTCCCTTGAAGTTGTATTTGTAGGCTTTCTTGGACCGTATGGGTCTGTTGATAACCTTACTGAATCTACTATTTTTATGGATAATCTTCACTTGATCTTTTATCCTTTTCAATGAGGTTGATTCTTTATTTCTATAGATAATCTTGCATTTGTCATCCTTAATTGAATTGGACCATTATCTTGGTGAGATTCCCTCTTGGATTAAGTCTCACTATATGGATATTTCCATAATTATCTACCTATCCCAGGTTTAGACGAGATTCTGTGAGACTTTCATCTGATGTGTTAAGAACGGAGGTCATCGTCACTGCTTTGTACCCTTCTAACAAGCTTATAGGTCGGTGGGGGACCACGATTCGAAATAGAACCCTTAGTCTTATAGGTAGGTCGGAACAAGTATGATCATTTTAGAAAGCAAAGATCTTTGAAAAATTATGATCCTTTATAATTTAACTTGTTATCTTCACCACCATGTGCTTAGGCTCATTTTTCTTGTCAGGTATCAGTTTGCGTTAATTTCAAATTAAATTTTCATTTATTTATTATATATATATGTTGTAGATTGTACTTCGACATTAAAAATGGTAAACAATTTCTTTTATTTAGTGTAGTTGATAATGATTACTCATCATGTCTTGTGCTAGAATGTAAAAAGTTATATAGAAATCTTGAATAATGGAACAATATGGTTTTCAATGATGGCAGGTTGAATAATCGAATACTTGAGGCTATTGTTCATTTGAAGGAGCCAAATGGTTCTGACAAGGCAGATATTGCTTCTTACATAGAGGTATTTCTAATTCACTTTTCGTCATTGCACTAAATGTTTCAAGAAGAATTTTGGTTCTTTCTTTCTAATGAATTGGTTTTTATTATTACAATCATATAGTAAATATTTTTATTTACATGCGGTGTAACACATATTATCCCTTTATATTGAATTAATGCATGTCTTGTCATCTATTTCAAAGTAGATGTAGCTTTGTACTAACTTGCTTTGTGTTGATCTTACATCATCAGAAATCATGTTAACTAAGTGGAAATATTGCTTTCATGGGTCCATAAATGCTATGCCCCTCCCCCCTTTTGTTTACTACTCACTATAGATTTCATGTAGCTATGATTTGCAACTCATCTGGAAAATCAAGTAGCAAAACTTGCTTTGTTCTTTTTATTTAAATATTTGTTTTGATCAAGCCTTTCAGCCTGTATATGTGGTCTTTCTAGAAAGTAACAAGTTGTTAATATTTTGCTTTACATTGGATAGGATATACAAATGCCTATCATTATTTAATCAATCATACTATGCTATATGTTGTCTATCGTGTCTTTTCAAAAGACATGTGACATAGCCTTACAACATTGGTGAATATAATTATTACTAGAAAGTTTGCGTATTGCATAAAAATTATTTCTAAAACCTTTAATCTCTTTAGGAAAAATATCGTTCTTCATCAAACCTCAGGAATTTATTGTCAACAGAATTAAAGCATATGGTGGAAACTGGCAAGTTAATCAAGGTAATTTTAGTATCGTAATTATGCAGTATACCAACGTTTTGTCTTTGTTTGAGTGAATTGGACACAACACTCTTGGAATTATATAAATCAAATAATTAATTACAATATGATATTTACAAGGATAAAATAAATTGAGAGTAAATAGTCACTTTGGTTCCCGAAAGATACACTACTTCATCAATTTAGTCCCCCAAAGATCAATATGGCATCAAGCAGGGTAAATTTTGGTCCCCGAAAGAATCATGCGGTTATCAAATAAGTCCCTAAAAGGACCAATGTGGTGCCGAGTTAATCTTTGAGGGACTAAATTGATATAAAAATCTTTTGGGGACTAAATTGGTGGCCATTGTAACTTTCGGAGACCAAAGTGACTATTAACTCGTGTATAGAAGAAAGGCATTTCCTATAGTATTAAGGTTCCAATATTTATTTAAAAAAAAATAAAAATTAAGGTTCAAATACTTCTTGGAACTAGAAACTAATTAAATAATATGTAAATTCTCACCCACTAACATCCCTTATTTGAATGGTTGTGGTTGGTCAAAAAACGTCAACTTGTCTATTAGAAATTATTGACAAGACCAAGGTATGGCCTCGATTAAACCATTAGGCTATTTGAGATCCGAGAAAATGTGTGGAAGAATAATTGTCTAATGCTTCACTAATAGAGAGAAATCCACCACAATATACTTGGTGCCATGAAAGACTAGATTAGAAATTTTCAAAAAAAAATATGAATAGCACTTATCTCCTCTTAATGGTAACATTACCGCACCAAATCTCCCCTTTACAACCACCGACGCCCTCCCATCTCATCACCTCTTCTCCTCATCAAATGCACTTGCTTATTTTTATTTCATCTATTACTTTTCTTCTTCCTCTTGTTTTTGTGGTTTGGAAGAAACCACATTACTTGAGCCATTGAGAACACACTACAAGTTGGAACACAAATCATTTTGGGTTGCAAATGACACACATTTGGAATGTAATTACCAAAATAAGATATGGAGGGGATTTGAGCAAGCCATGCAACACTACGTGTGATGTAACACCCTAATTATAATTACCTATAATTACCCCGTTATGAAAATATAGCGACTTAAAAATTTCTTTTTAAAACACTTGAGTTGTAAAATTCATCTGTCAAATCGGACAGAGTTTCCTTTGTTTATCGGATATTCAAAAAACTTAGTTTTCCTGTAACCTGTGCAAGTCAAATATATTCATTTCATCCAGAGCCAACAGGGCCAAAATAACAATAGTATGAAATCCATCTACATCTTAAATATAACTACATCAGAGATAGCAGCAATGAACAAGTTGTGGAACTATAAAAGTTTTCCCAAAAAATAATATGCTTCCTACCCATAGGAAGTGTCCTCGATGACCCAAGAAAATAAAGCTTTACAACCCACTTTCAAAAACAACTATACCAATATATACCATATGCCAAAATAACCAGGACTATACAAAACCCCAAAAACAACTACTATCTACTCTCCCTGGGAGGGAGAGTGCACCTACTCGGCCGGGGGCTATGCAAGCTCAATCTCTGTACCTGTAAAAATAGTAAGGGAGTGAGCATTGCACATGAAATAGGAAAGAAGTTTCTCATTAGACATAAATCACCCACTAAGCCAAGCACAATTATCAATTAGTTCATTAAGGCACATTATTCACATAAACACATCATGCACTCACACTTAGCATTTTCATTTCAGATTCCTTAATTATTCTCATTATTTATCATTTGCTTCATTCTTCATTTCCTTTCCTTTTTGACATCTTTTCATCTTTCACATCATTTTCATCTTTTTATTACCATTAGGAATTAGCGCACCTGTTAGGTCATTTCTCACCCATTAGGAACAATTTTCACCCAATCCAGGTCATTTCCACCTATTAGGCCACGGTTGACACCCGTTAGGACTAAAACATAATTTTAACTCTTTTACTTCCACTTGTACTCTTTCTCTTTTATATTCCTTTATTATTTGTGCAGCATGATTGATCCATTGGGTACACCCGCCTAACGGGTCATTTACGGGGCCTAATAGGTCATTTTCACCTGGATGGGTCATTTGGACCTAATGGGTAACTTGTCACCTAACAGGGCACCTAATGGGTCGGTGTGTCCCAAGGATCAATCATAGCTGCAACCTTAATCATTTTTTGTAATTCAATTTAGTTACATTCAAGTTATTTATCATACTCAGAATCATTGGCAACATTGCTTGCATTATCACATAAAAGCAAAATCTACATACATTCTAAGTAGTTCAAAAACTAAATCAATTGCTTACATTAAAAAATATTCACAAACTCAACCAACATTTAGTATCAAGAACATTTAGCACATACATAGTTCATATACATTCTCTAAATTTTCTTTTTAATGTCTTTACCTAAATCAAATATCCTATTTTCTTCACTAACCTAGGGTTCTTAATAACACCATGAAAACAATTAACTCCTAGCAAGCTCTTATATACTAATTAGAACCTCTTCCCTAGGACAAGCCAATACCCACCCCCTTACCTCAAACACTTAAGGACAAAGAGATTCCAAGTGCCCTATGCTTGAGTTTGTCCACCAAAAAGCTCAAAATCCATAAGAGGGTGATAGACCCTATTATAAAGCCACAAAAGGAAGATTATTGCTCATTCCATGATTCACAAGCCAAGCCCTATGAAAAAGTGAAGGTTCTATGCTTAGAAATGAAAAGCCCCATGGATGGGAAGAGAGAGAAAATTCGAATGGGAGAGAGAGAAGAAACCAAGGCTTGAATACTTACTTGGAGCAAGAGGGAAAGAGATTGGATGATGGAAATGGATGCCACACACTTGAACCTTGATTAATTGAAGTTGGAAGAGTTGTGCCCTAGAGGAGGAAGAGAAATTCGTGCATTTGAGAGAAAAATACGTGTTGTTCTCTTTTATTTTTTTTCAACAGCAGCACGTGTTAATCGATTAACATCCCTGTTAATCGATTAACCATTTGCTCACTTTCTGACCTTAATCGATTAGCCAATAGGTTAATCGATTAACCTGAAAAATTTACATTATTCCGTACTTTGAAAGGCCATAACTTCTTCGTTACCCGTTGGATCTTCCCCAAATTTTAAAGTAAGCTTCCTCCCCCATCATACTTCATATCCAACGGTGGAATTTGTAGTTTGCGCTACCAATCTTGTTATTCTAAATCCCCCAAAGTTCTATGTTTTAAACCTAAATTTACATGTCTAATTGGCCAATTTTCTAACTTATAACATTATTGCTTCTACCCTAAGGCTATCACAACATAAGCTACACTAAAAATTAAGTTTGGGATGTTACAATTCTCTCCCACTTACCAGAATTTTGTCCTCGAAATTCAGCTGTCCTGAAACAACTGCGGATAAGACTTCTTCATCTTGTTCTCCAGTTCCCAAGTAGCTTCCTCCATGTTGTTTCTATTCCAAATCACTTTCACCAGTGGGATTTCCTTACTCTTGAGTTGCTTAATCTGCCTGTCCTCAATTCTGATCGGGAGGACCTCAAATGTCAAATTCTCCTTTAGTGGCAATTCATCAACTGCTATCACATGAGAGGGATCATGAATCTACTTCCTCAGCTGAGAAACATGAAATACACCATGAAGCCTGGACAAATGTGGAGGCAAAGCAATCCTGTACGCCAAAGGTCCAACTCTTTCCAGAATCTCATAAGGCCCAACAAACCTCGGAGTCAACTTCTTGGACTTGATTGCCCGGCCAATTCCTGTAGTAGGGGACACTCTAAAAAAGACATGATCACCCACATCAAATTCTAGAGGCCGCCTACGCTTATCTGCATAGCTTTTCTGGCTATCCTGAGAAGTTTTCATCTTATTCTTTATCATAGTGATCTTCTCAGTGGTCTCCTGCACCAATTCCGGTCCCGTCAACAAGTTCTCCCCAATCTGGAACCAACAAAGATGCTTTCTACACTTTCTACCATAGAGTGTCTCAAAAGTTGCCATGCCAATGCGAGAATGAAAACTATTATTATAAGTGAATTCCATAAGCGGCAGAAGCTGCTCCCAATTGCCAATCTGTTCCAACACACAAGCTTTGAGCAGATCCTCCAAGGTCTGAATAGTACGCTCTGATTGCCCATCAGTTTGTGGATGATAAGCCGTACTGAATTTCAGCTTAGTACCCAAAGCCTGCTGGAGACTCTGCCAAAACCTGGATAGGAACCTTGGGTCACGATCTGATACTATGCTGGAAGGCACACCGTGCAACTTCACTATGTCCTGAATGTATAACTGAGTCAACTTCTTCAGAGTGTACTTCTTATGAATCGGGATGAAGTGAGCACATTTTGTCAGACGATCAACCACAACCCAAACAGCATCACACCCTGCAGCGGTCCTGGGCAAACCGGACACAAAGTCCATAGCAATACTATCCCATTTCCACTTGGGAATATCAAGTGATCGCAATGGACCACCTGGCTTTTGATGCTCAATTTTCACCTTCTGACAAGTTAAGCAATGCGACACATGATCCGCCACATCGGTTTTCAACTTTGGCCACCAATAGATCTTCTTTAAATCCTGATACATTTTTGTTGTACCGGGATGGAAACTCATTTTGGTGTGGTGAGCTTCCCATAATATGTCTCTCCGCACTTCGAAATCCAAAGGAATGCATATTCTACGTCCGAATCGAATGATTCCATCTGCACCCTTAATGAAATTCGGCTCTTCTTTACTTGCTGCTCCTTCCAACAACTTCTGAAGTTCTTCATCATCGGCCTGCCTCTCCTTAATCAAATCCATCAATTCATTAGTGACCTGCAACATCTCCAGGACAATGCTTTTCTCCTTCATCTGCATGTTCAAATTGAGATCACTGAACTCCTGCATTAGCTGCATTTCTTTCACCATCATGTTGCTAACATGAAAAGTCTTACGACTTAGCGCATCAGCTACCACATTAGCTTTACCAGGATGGTATTGAAGATGGAAATCATAATCTTTCAGAAACTCCATCCATCTCCTCTGTCTCATATTCAAATCTTTCTGATCAAAGAGATAGCGAAGACTTTTGTGATCACTGAATACTTCAAACTTCGTGCCATACAAATAATGTCTCCAAATTTTCAATGCAAAAACAACAACTGCTAACTCCAGATCGTGAGTCGGGTAATTCTGTTCATGCTGTCTTAACTGTCTAGACGCATACGCAATGACTTTGCCCTGCTGCATGAGCACACAACCCAAACCTTGCTTTGAGGCATCACAATAAACATCAAAAGGTCGGGTCGGATCCGGTAAAACTAAGACCGGTGAGCTAGTCAATATCCTCTTCAACTCTTGGAAACTGTCTTCATACTGTTGGGACCACTGATAGGGAACATCTTTTCTAGTCAGCATAGTCAGTGGAAGAGCCAGCTTGGAGAATCCTTCAATGAATCTCCGATAATACCCTGCCATACCAAGAAAACTCCTGATTTCTGTCACTATCGTGGGTCTCTCCCACTTCAACACTGCTTCCACCTTGGAGGGATCTACTGCAACTCCCTGAGCAGAAATAACATGACCAAGGAAATGAACTTCATTCAACCAAAAGCTACACTTGGAAATCTTTGCATACAATTGCTTGTCTTTGAGGACCTGTAGCACGATCCTCAAATGTTCCTCATGCTCACTTGGACTCTTAGAATAGATGAGAATATCATCAATGAACACTATTACAAAAGAATCCAAATAAGGCATGAAGATTCTATTCATATAATCCATAAATACTGTAGGAGCGTTAGTCAAACCAAATGGCATCACAACATATTCAAAATGCCCATACCGCGTCCTAAATGCAGTTTTAGGAACATCCTCCTCACGGATACGAATTTGATGGTATCCCGATCGGAGATCAATTTTAGAAAATACTGCTGCACCCCGTAGCTGATCAAGCAAATCATCAATGCGAGGGAGCGGATACTTATTCTTCAACGTCACTGCATTCAACTGTCTGTAATCAGTGCACATCCGGAGGCTACCGTCCTTTTTCTTAACAAAAAGAATCGGTGCACCCCAAGGTGATACACTTGGCCTAATCAACTTCTTGGCCAACAATTCCTCTAGCTGCTTCTTCAACTCTTCTAATTCGGGAGGTGCCATTCTGTATGGTGCTATAGAAATTGGGCCTGCACCGAGCTTTATATCAATACCAAACTCTACTTCTCTTTTCGGGGGCAATCCAGGAATCTCGGCAGCAAAGACTTCCTGAAATTTGCAGACAATTGGAATTTGACTAACATCAGAAACTTCTTCAACATCCATGGCAGATAAAGAAGGATCACCATAAACAACGGCCTTTTGACGACAATTAATCAACACATGATGTTGAGTCATCCAATCCATTCCCAAGATGATATCTAACTTGTTCAGAGGCAAACAAATAAGATTAACCTTGAAATCCCGCTCTAAGACTCGGAGTGGACATTCTAATCACATCTGGGTAGTCTCCACAAACGAGTTAGTAGGCGTAGAAACTAACAACATAAAAGGCATTTCTACTATTGACAACCCTAGCCTCTTCATGCAGCTAATAGAAATAAAAGAATGTGATGCTCCACAATCAAATAATACTCCACATGTGTTATCATGAATAGAACATGTACCTCTGATCAGCTTGTCCTCCTCTGTCACTTCTTCGCCATCCAAAGTGTAAACCTTGCCCTTTTGCATGGGCAGACTTGCACCAGTTTTCTATGCCTTAGCAACATTAACTTCTTTCTTCAAAGTACTCTTGGGACAGCGAGAAGCAAAATGACCAGGCTGCCCACACTGGAAACAAAGCCCCTCCCCTCGATTCGGGCCAAGACTCCAGCATACTCCCCTGTGATACCTCCCACAATGCTGACAAAGAGGGGGAGGGCCAATAGCAACTGCTGACTGCCCAATGCCTCTTGGTGCTGCAGTAGTAGGGTTAGAATAAGGACCAGATCTCTGAATAGGGCCCTTGCCTCTGATGGGACCAGTCCGCTGAACTGCCTTACTCTTCTTCTCTGCCCTTTCTTGTTTCAACGCCTTTTCATATGCACTGGTCATATTCACCAACTGGGATAAGTTTGCAATGCCCTGATATGTGAATATGGTCCTAATCTCAGCATCCAAACCTGCCTCAAACTTGATACACTTTGTCCGCTCATCGGCATCCCTGTAGCTGCCCGAGTATCTAATCAAGTCTTCAAACTGCGCGGCGTATTCCCCAACACTCATACTCCCCTGCTCTAGCTTCAGAAACGCCAATTCTTTCTCCCTCCGAACATCCTCCGGAAAATACTTACCCAAGAATCGGACCTTGAAAAGATCCCAAGTTATCACCTCATTCTCAGCCTCTAAACTCATCCTCTGGTGCTCCCACCAATGTTTCGCCTCACTCATCAGAACATACTCCACCAATCTGACTTGCTGATCTGCTGGTGGCTGCAATGAACGAAGGATCTTCTCCATTTCTTGGAGCCATTTCTGAGCCCCATCTGGATTAAATCCTCCTTCAAAGCGAGGGGGTTCACTCTTCCGGAATCTAGACATCCAATCTATATCCACAGGAGCCGGTGGAGGATTAAGTGTCGCCGCTGTTGCAATATTGTTAGCTTAGTTCTGTTTTATCTGTGCCATAGCTGCTGCATGATCTTGCTGCATTTGTGCCTGCGCCGGCTGCATTTGCACTTGATTTTGCTGCATTTGGGCCATTGAAGCGGCCTGATTCTGATTCATTTGCACGAGATTTTCCAAGATAGCAGCCATACGATCATGATCTCCACGACGTCCCGCCATACTGCTAAGTCATGGAGGAAATATCCCGTTAAGTTGCTAATACTAAAAATTAAATAAACTTCTTATTCCTTGACCTAGACTCTTAACTAACACATTAGTCACTCGCTTGGTGAGTAATATTGGAGATGTGAGTCCACACTCCAAGGGCCGAGGGAAACTGCTCTGATACCATAAATGTAACACCCTAATTATAATTATCCATAATTACCCCATTATGAAAATAGCGACTTAAAAATTTCTTTTTAAAACCACTTGAGCTGTAAAATTCATCTGTCAAATCAGACAGAGTTTCCTTTGTTTATCAGATATTCCAAAAACTTAGTTTTCCTGTAACCTGTGCAAGTCAAATATATTCATTTTATCCAGAGCCAACAGGGCCAAAATAACAGTAGTATGAAATCCATCTACATCTTAAATATAACTACATCAGAGATAGCAGCAATGAACAAGTTGTGGAACTATAAAAGTTTTCCCAAAAAATAATATGCTTCCTACCCATAGGAAGTGTCCTGGATGACCCAAGAAAATAAAGATTTACAACCCACTATCAAAAACAACTATACCAATATATACCATATGCCAAAATAACCAGGACTATACAAAACCCCAAAAATAACTACTATCTACTCTCCCTGGGAGGAAGAGTGCACCTGCTCGGCCGGGGGCTGTGTAAGCTCAATCTCTGTACCTGTAAAAATAGTAAGGGAGTGAGCATTGCACATGAAATAGGAAAGCAGTTTCTCATTAGACATAAATCACCCACTAAGCCAAGCACAATTATCAATTAGTTCATTAAGGCACATTATTCACATAAACACATCATGCACTCACACTTAGCATTTTCATTTCAGATTCCTTAATTATTCTCATTATTTATCATTTGCTTCATTCTTCATTTCCTTTCCTTTTTGACATCTTTTCATCTTTCACATCATTTTCATATTTTTATTACCATTAGGAATTAGCGCACCTGTTAGGTCATTTCTCACCCATTAGGAACAATTTTCACCCAATCCAGGTTATTTCCACCTATTAGGCCATGGTTGACACCCGTTAGGACTAAAACATAATTTTAACTCTTTTACTTCCACTTGTACTCTTTCTCTTTTATATTCCTTTATTATTTGTGCAGCATGATTGATCCATTGGGTACACCCGCCTAACGGTCATTTACGGGGCCTAATAGGTCATTTTCACCTGGATGGGTCATTTGGACCTAATGGGTAACTTGTCACCTAACAGGGCACCTAATGGGTCGGTGTGTCCCAAGGATCAATCATAGCTGCAACCTTAATCATTTTTAGTAATTCAATTTAGTTACACTCAAGTTATTTATCATACTCAGAATCATTGGCAACATTGCTTGCATTATCACATAAAAGCAAAATCTACATACATTCTAAGTAGTTCAAAAATTAAATCAATTGCTCACATTAACAAATATTCACAAATTCAACCAACATTTAGTATCAAGAACATTTAGCACATACATAGTTCATATACATTCTCTAAATTTTCTTTTTAATGTCTTTACCTAAATCAAATATCCTATTTTCTTCACTAACCTAGGGTTCTTAATAACACCATAAAAACAATTAAATCCTAGAAAGCTCTTATATACTAATTAGAACCTCTTCCCTAGGACAAGCCAATACCCACCCCCTTACCTCAAACACTTAAGGGCAAAGATATTCCAAGTGCCCTATGCTTGAGTTTGTCCACCAAAAAGCTCAAAATCCACAAGAGGGTGATAGAACCTATTATAATGCCACAAAAGGAAGATTATTGCTCATTCCATGATTCACAAGCCAAGCCCTATGAAAAAGTGAAGGTTCTATGCTTAGAAATGAAAAGCCCCATGGATGGGAAGAGAGAGAAAATTCGAATGGGAGAGAGAGAAGAAACCAAGGCTTGAATACTTACTTGGAGCAAGAGGGAAAGAGATTGGATGATGGAAATGGGTGCCACACACTTGAACCTTGATTAATTGAAGTTGGAAGAGTTGTGCCCTAGAGGAGGAAGAGAAATTCGTGCATTTGAGAGAAAAATACGTGTTGTTCTCTTTTATTTTTTTCAACAGCAGCACGTGTTAATCGATTAACATCCTTGTTAATCGATTAACCATTTGCTCACTTTCTGACCTTAATCGATTAGCCAACAGGTTAATCGATTAACCTGAAAAATTTGCATTATTCAGTACTCTGAAAGGCCATAACTTCTTCGTTACCCGTTGGATCTTCCCCAAATTTTAAAGTAAGCTTCCTCCCCCATCATACTTCACATCCAACGGTGGAATTTGTAGTTTGAGCTACCAATATTGTTATTCTAAATCCCCCAAAGTTCTATGTTTTAAACCTAAATTTACATGTCTAATTGGCCAATTTTCTAACTTATTACATTATTGCTTCTACCCTAAGGTAATCACAACATAAGCTACACTAAAAATTAAGTTTGGGATGTTACATGTGACATTATTTAATAATATGACGATGGTGTTTACTATAGTTGCAACATTATGTGATGTTGTTCTGAGGAAGATGACCAAATTCCTTGTGATAATTGCACTGAACCTGCTTTATATCTCTTTCTTTTCCCTTTCCTTTAGCAAAATTGTAAATGGTGACGAGTTTCGATTATAATTTGTCTTGTACTACTATAGCTCTTTGAGTTAATATTTGTTGCTCCTTCAAAAGTAATTCATCAACACAAAAAAAAAAAGGGAACATGGTCTCTATTTAATATAGCAACCCTTGAAATCTCAAAATATTGTCTGAGTTTCATGAGAATTTATTCTGTCAACTATCATCATAAACTTGAACGACAAACAATGTTTCTTTTAGGACTTTATCATGAATAATGGTCAAATGCTCGACTTACAAGTTTAGAAAAACAAATTAGTATTCATGATTAAAGAAGGTACCTTATTTGTAATTTGATATGTTGCCTCCAAATAAAAAGGCTTTGCAATGTTATTTTAGTTAAAGATCCAATATAATTAGTCCCACTGATCCTTGTCTGTTATAAAGGAGTGTAAATTGTTGAACATGTATGGCCTAGTATATTCTTGAGTTTCCCATTTATCAAGCTTGTTCTTCGGATTAGGTGCAACACATAAACACTTGGTCTTTTGTCTTCGACATACATTTTGAATTGAAACTTGTGTTGCCACCTTCAGCAAAGTGAACAAACCTCGAGACTTGTGTATATATATATATATGTATGTATTCAAGTGCATCTAAGAAATAAGTAATATGAAGTATTAAAGCCCGATTATTGATCCCAAATGGTTTCATGTAAACAATCAATAGTCATCCTTCTTACATAATTGCCTGCCTCTATGTCACAGAGTTTTCTATGCACAAAAGTGTCTAGAATGGTGGTTAGAGAATGTTGTGTATCTAGTTGTGTGTTTTCTGAAATGACTGAAGCGCACTATTTATGGATTTGGAAATGTGACACAATCATGCCTCATTGTGAAAATGAGAAGTCATAATCGTCTATATTAAAGAACTATTGCGCCTTCATTTTTCCCAAATTGAGAATGGTTGTGTTGTGTTGTGTTTTTGGGCATAGTCATGTCATCTATCATCTTCTTGAACCCTTTTCAGCAAGAGAGAGGCGCAACCATGCTATGTATGTGAAGTGGTAGATATTTGTCCTTTCTCTACTCCTTTTCTTTATTTATGCTGTAACTTGTTCCCTCCTTCGATTCTATGAATAAATAGAGATTTTAATTAAGTGAGTTTGTCATTTAATAATTTTTATATTTAATCGAAAACAAGCATAGATTCCAAAAGATAAATCGACAGGATGAAGGTTTATCAAACATTCTATGGTGGTCGCAACATTTAATCATATAAGAAAACTTTTAACAGTTATTCATGATGGTCGTAGATCTCAGAAATTTTCTTCCACTAGAAATCTAGTCATGACACGATTAGAATCATTGAATTTCTTGAAATTGCATAATGTTTCTTCTTTAGGTTCTTTCCCTTATAACAAATTGGTGTTCGAGGGTTTTAAAATTCCTTTGTATTTCTGCTGGATGTCATGTAACCATAGACTTGATCATAGATCTTGTTCTTTCCACGTAAGAGAGAGGTCTTTGTTAAGGATATTTAGTCTGACAAGAGAGAACTCTTGGTCCTACGTACCCGTACGAACCGTGTTCTGGGGATCAAGACTAGGCAGTTCATATGGGTACGTTGATATTGTGCATGGGAGGGATGTAGGCGACATTTGAGCTGTTCTTGATAAAATTCAGTGATAATCCCCCTCTCTTAGGAAGGTCGTTTAGCTGGCATGATACCTCTGTATGAGTAAGTTGGGCTGACCGTTTCGGATCTTAAGGTTAGGGCTCTCAATACTGTTTGCGGTGGCCTTGATGATTCTATTGAGTCTTTGCAGTGAGGTTGTGATAAACTACCACCGTGAGGATGGTAGGAGTTTTTGGATATTCTCCTTGCTAAGATTATCTTTAGGGAATATTGGTTTAAGCTATGTATACTTTATGTGTACTAATTTTATCGTAATTCTGGTGTCTTTGGTCCCTTTATTGAAGTTGGTATTTATAGGATTGCCATGGGCTGCTTGGCCTAATGTATTTCCCTTGATAAATCTTCATTTTTGATGATAATCTTCTAGTGATCTTATCTTATTTTGATAAGTGGTGATCCTTTAAAATTGTAGATAATCTAGAAATCATTTCTGATTGAGTTGTTATCACTTAGAGATTGACTTCGGAAATTAGTCTCATGGGCTGCCCACATGTTAAGCCGATATCTGAACTCTTATGAACTGGTCAAGGCTTTGAGTCCTTCGTTATAGATCGTTTTAGCTCCGATCTTATCTTAAAGCCTTTCCTTTAGGTCACAGTAGGCCGTTTGAGGGCTATCATGCAAAGCAGCTGTCCTTGACTCGTGACAGGTCCAAGATATAAGCCCTTACGTCATTGATTTGGAGTGGACTTAGAGCCACCATCTATTCTAATATCCAAGATAGCCCCCAATCCAAGGTGAGTCCCAACAAATTAAATGCAACTTAGAGACATCACTTCTCTTCAAATTTTAAATTTAAAAAGTTTAGGATTCCCCTTCTCTCTCTTCCACACGCATTTTTTAAACTTTCCTCCTCAAGTGACACATTCACTAGTGCGATAAGAACGCTTCCCGAGATGACCCTAAACTATTATTACATATTGGGGTACCACTCATTCTCTTCCATCTTAAACTCTAACTCTTCTACTACTTCTCTCCAACCTTCAGCATCCTTCAACCTCTTCTACTAATGGCGAGCTCTTCACTACAATTTGATCAATTCGTCTAAGACGTCATGTCTAAATAGGCCAACGAAGGAAGCTACAAACAATTTCCATCTATCCTGATGCTGTCAAGGAATGTGGTTACATGCAAAGATTTATCCTGGTTCCCCAACTTGACAAACATCTATTATGATATAAAGTTCTTTTGCGCACTTAATGCCTCACACATACTCAAACTTTCTCTCACACTCTCTAGCCACACAGGTTCGTTCACACAAAGATGGATGAAGAGCTCTCAGCCAATGGTCCGATCGATGGATGAACTTGTCGTTCTCTGAGTTGTATTTCCTCCACTTTTGATCTTAAGTTGAAGTTTATTAGTATATTCTTCTGTTCTGTTTCTGATCTTTCTTGTCGGCATATTAGTAACTTCAGACATGTTCTTGAAATCATTGAATTGTTGTTAATTATCAAAACTAGAGGTTATAACATTTTTGGTACTAACATTTTGTGCTGCCAATGTAAACCAGAACCCAAATAATGCGAGAATTTGTGAAAATAATGTGAACCTAGAGTCAGGGAAAAAGAAGTCCAAAGCTAGATGCCAAAGAAAACAAAGATGAGCCTGATCCTAGCTTAAAAATGGGACTACCTATACCTAGAAACATGGCTGTGTTACCATGTCAAAGTGTCTATATTTGCTAGAGTGAATTTCACTTGTAGCTCATAGAACTATATAATAACAATAATGAGTAATTGATCAGATTGGTCCCTGACTTTGTAGGCGTCGGTCAAGTTAGTCCCTGACTTTATCGAAATAGCAATTTAGTCCCTGAGATAGGAGAACGTCGATCAAGTTAGTCCCTTCCGTCACTGTCATAGGGATGTATTTGCTTTAAAATGGGATAAAGACAGAGAGAGATATATGAATTAAAATGCTATCTCAAGGACTAAATTGCTATTTCGATAAAGTCAGGGACTAACTTGATCGACGCCTACAAAGTCAGGGACCAATCTAACCAATTACTCTAATAATAATGAATTAATTACAACATGATATATATAAGACTAAATAAACATAAGAAAAAAATTTGCTGGAAAATTACGGTTCCAATAGATCTTTGAACAAAAACTAATTTAATGTTATGTGAATTACAACCAACTAACATATCAAAGTACATTGAGCTCCACCTCTTGGAAACATAATTGAGCAAGACAAGAGCAGTATTCTCACACATGCAAGTTTGTGTATATTAGGCATAGTCAATATAGGTAAATTTTGTAGACCATATGGAAGATTTTATTATGTGATAGAAATACTTTGACAATAACATGTCCATTGTTACGGAAAGTTATTAACATATAATGATTGACAATGAGATATTAATTAACGGTATCATTATGTATTATAGTTGCAAAGAGATATATATTTTGTTGTGCCATTTGTAATTTGCATGCATGTGTAAGCATTTTCTATAACAAGAATGAAAATTCTGAGTTGATAATTTTCCCTTCTATAAAATTGTCATTTGGCATTTCGTTAAATTTAATATATGAAAAGTTGATCATGTGTCTAATATATCTTTTTGCAGGAAAAACATAAGTATAGGCTTATACTTAGTTCAAGAACCTCTGAGAAAAGAAGATGCTTGGGTAGGAGGGCCAACGTTTCCCCTAAAGCAGAGAAGTGTGATGATTACCGCATACCTTTGAAATCCCAAAATGATAGAGAACCACCAAAAACAAGGCGCATGATAATGAAAGATGCAGCTGTTATTGCAGCCACAAAAGCAGTTGCTGATGCAGAAATTGCTTGTGCAGAGGCTGAGAAAGCAGCTATGTTGGCAGACGAAATAGAAGCCCAGGCTGAAGCTTCTGCATCATTTCATAAAAAATTAATGAGGGAGCTAGAAAACAAAACATTCCGCATTCATCTTCTTTAGCTTCCTTTTCGAGAAATCTATGTTGTTGCCTTTAATATGATTGTCATAAACTTCTCTATGCACTTTTTTTACCGTTTGAAATGCTTTATCATATCCTAATTACCCAAACAATATGTTGGTTTGCATACTATTTAGTTAGTAACTCTTTTTTTAAGACATAAGTTTATCTCTATCCTCTTGTACCATTTGGAATGCTTTATCACATACTAAGTACCCAAACAATATGCAGGTTGTATGTTATTATTTAGTTAGTAATTCTTTCAAAACATCACATCCTGCTATATTTTGAATTTTACTCTTGATTAGTCGATAACGGTTTGACCAATATATGACTAAATTTCTTTCCGCATGTTGTAATTTACTCAAAATATCTTAGCTCAAATTTTTACCGAGCTGATCCTGGAATTTCTAACCCTCTATACATTGCATATTATATAATTTTTCATTGCTTAGCATTTAATAATTGTTTTAATGCCTACTCCCAACCATACAATTGCTCATTTTGTGTATTTTATGTATGGGAGCGCAAGGCTATTGCTTGAATGTTGGAAGGAGAAAATTCTCCTCACTAAGATTGAAATTTAACCATAATGAGGTGGATCCTTTTATTTTTAGAAACAAGGTCATTCAGTCCATGAGCACAAAGAAGTGTATTTTAGTTTCTCTAAGTTCCAAGTTTTTCCTTAAATAATCATATATAGGAAACTTGGAAATAATCAATATTTAAGAATGTTTTGAAATAATCATCCATATAAGATTTGTAAAGGTTATTAAATAATAACATATAATTATATATTATCAAATACAACTTTTTTAAAGTTAACCCAATAAAATATACTCACACTCGAAAACTTAAGTTATATATTCACCATCAATGCTTATATCCAATAGTTAAGATCATAGATAATATAATTTTTCACACTTTTGGGTTAGTTTGTTATATCACTTGACATTAATTCCTAGT
This sequence comes from Crotalaria pallida, assembly GCA_037953625.1. Taxonomy (NCBI): domain Eukaryota; kingdom Viridiplantae; phylum Streptophyta; class Magnoliopsida; order Fabales; family Fabaceae; genus Crotalaria; species Crotalaria pallida. The sequence continues at coordinate 57,130,451 of CM075655.1, read as the reverse complement.
TTACTTACTTCAGACTCCACACTACATTTTCTTCGAAGAAAAGGGACCCTTAATAATATAGGCTCTAGGTCTTTAATTCATATGGCTGAAAGTTTCTTTCTATGCTTTTATTAGTTCTGTATAAGTAGTTTTTGAGTTCTTTTAGTTATTTAGTTCTTTCTGTTATATATATAATATTTATGTACCTTCACCCAACAACTTAAGTTTTTAGGAGAGTATGTTCTTAACAAGGTGTCAAAGCCTCTATGACCACGTGGTCACGAGTTCGATCCTTCCTGACACGCAAATTGGACCGATGATCGAATTCTAAGTTTCCCCATTTTTATAAATAAATAAAATAAAATAAATTTCATCAAATGATATGGTGGGCATATGCATAGTTCATGCTTCGAACCTAAAGGACTATTGCATGATTGGTAGTTTTAAATATATAAATACAATTTGAACATCTTAAAATATATTTATCTTCCAATATCTTAAATTATGTCTTAGAGAATATCTAGAGGATATTTGAATATTGAGAAGACATATCGTATTGTCATGATTCTAACTTGGATTAGATTAGATTATCTTGAAGATCCCTTACGGTTACTTTCCTTATACGATTATCTCTTATGATATATCTAATTAAAGTCTATATTACTATAAGTAAGGGTCAACATTATGTCTTTCAAAACACGTGATTCAAAATAGTATCATTACAGTTTTACTATTTGAAGCATTCATTTTTCTCCATAGCTTTGCGTCTAAACATTATAATTTCAACAAAAATCATCCATATGGCTTCACCAAATAGCATAAGTTTTGGGGATTGTTGGTCTTCACACTTTCTAATCTTTAACTAGTGTTGCATTCTTTTGAGGCTTATATAATAGAAAAAAATTCTTTGATGCATGTTATACCAAAACATAATAAATTTAAAATCCTTAGGTTCTTTTTAAATCCCAAACCAATTAAAAGTACAAATATATGATATGAACATATCAAACATTCAAAATCACGAAAATGCATACAAGTTCATATTACATATCAAATCCAAAACAAACTAAGAAATATTAACAATTAGAACTAGGTTGCTTTAATTTTCCCATCAAGGACTTTGTTTTTGGCTGGTCCACCTAGTATTATGTATTGCAAAAAAGAAAAAAGGATGCCATTGCATCCTTCTAGCTAAATGGGTTATATTATTATCGTTGATATTTGACAAAGTTCTACATTGATCATTACTTTTTTAACATAACTTTCATCTATTTATTTGGCTTGAAATGTAAGGATTTGTGACAAACATAGCATAGATTGGGGGTTAAGTAGGCCAACATAACAATGAATTTAAATGGGTCAATGTTCGTTATTCAAGCCCAACCAACCCATTTTAAACATGTAGGCCACCTTACTTACTAAGGTTGTCAAGCACCAAAAGGCACACCTGTGTTGTTGATAGGGGTGTAAGTGATCCGGTCCGAGACCGCGAGACCGCTAGGATCGGACCGGACCGGACCAAAAAATGCAGTCTGGTCCGGTCTCACGGTCTGGTCTGGTCCCAAAAAATTCAGACCATACTTGAACGGTCCGGTCCACGGTCTCAGATATTCTTAGACCGCTGAGACCGGACCGGACCGATAGAATTAATAATTTAAAAAAAAACCCCTACAAATATCAAACACTCAAACAGTCCTCAAACCCTCAATAACTCAAACCCAGCAAAATAGATCTAGACAAATTCATCGCCTTCCGCCTCCCAGCAACCAACCATGTAAAAATAGTACTCTCATCGGTCCGGTCTGAACATCCTCCCTCCGTTCTCATCGCCCTCCGCCTCCCACCGAGCTCCGCCTCCCTCCGTTCGCTCAGCAACCAGCCAGCGTTCGCAGCCGCCGCCGCCAACAACCATTGCAGCCCCACAAACAAGGTTAGCTATGGCCTATGGTTTATTCTTTCCTCTCTTCCTCCTCTATTCCCTATTGTTGTTCTTGATGTTATTGATTTTTTTTAGTGTTTTAATCTTGCTTCTGCTGGCTGCTGCTATATTGCTTATGCTGCTATTCTTTTAGGGTTTTAATCTTGCTTCTGCTGTTGTATTCTTGTATGGTTTTTTCATTTTTTTCTTTATTATTTTGTTCCACAGGTTTTTTATTTATTTTTTATTATTATGGTCTAAATAGATCGGACCGGACTGGACCGTTCATGAATGGTCCAGTCCGGTCCGGTCTTTACATATAGAAAACGTTCAGACCGGACCGGACCAGACCACATTAATTTAAACGGTCCGGTCCCTAAAGTCCATGAAAGACCGGACCGGACCGGACCGGACCGGACCGTTACACCCCTAGTTATTGAGGTCAAGCGTTATAGTGGGAAAATCCCTTTTGGCGAGTAATAAGCGTCTTCTTGGATATAGAGAAAGTTGTTTAGATTCGTGTACGATATGGACACAATGACTATTGTCGTCGAGATTTGACAACGTCTTACATTAATGATTGATTTTCTAACTCAACCCTTGTCTATTTTTTGGGTTTGGGATTGGCTATGTATGGATACTCAATTGCGTAAGTCAGAAGCCAAGCCAACAATTATGAATTCACGAATTTGTCGAAAACTAAGGTCATGAGGGTAACTCGCGACCTGATTTTTTTCACCCCCACTTAGCAAGTTTTAAGTATCGTCCTTCCAAGTATATTACCAATAAGTACAAAGTGAATCTAGTTTCTTTTTTAGAGCATATGAAGGAGGAAGATGAAGGCTCCTTAATATATCCTAACTTGTTGCTTTTAAGACGAAAATTAGTTTGTTCGAGTTTTGTGATACAACACTATAGAGATATTGCAAATGTTAGCATCCACAAAATGCAGTATTGTTAGCTTCCAGTCATTGATATGATGGCAAAATTTTTTGGTACATATATGAAAATGCATAAATAGAACTAACATCTAATAAAGGAGATGTCAATGATGTAACACTTAATATTTTCTTTTATATTTATGTTTTGCTATAGATTTTATACTTATGCTTAATACAAGTTTTATAATTATGTTTTATCCATGAGGAGGAAACTTAGCCTAATTGTGAGGTATTATCGGTAGCTTGGCATAAGATCCATTAAAGATTATGAATTGTGATTTAGAATTCTCTAAGTGAAATTGTGTTTTATGCCATGGGTTTATGAATCTAAATGCTTAGAAGGTTAGTTAAGGATTGTGTGTATGTGTACTTAGGGTAAAAGGAGTTAAGGGACCATTAGGATGGGTAAAAGTGCAAAAAAAATCCATGTAGGGAAAAGTTTGTGCGCCCAGGCGCACCCCAGCACACATTTGGAGCTGAACTCAAGCAATTCCGCTCGCAGGCGCAGGGCAGGATGCGCCCAAGCGCGCGCGCTTGCCATTTCCCCATCAGATGCGCCACGGGGCGCGCAGGCGCAAGGAAGGCGCGCACCAGGCTACTTAGTCACGCACCATTTGTGGTGCAACAGCACCACCCCCATTTTTCCCAACTCCAACTCTCTCTCTCTTCCATACTACACCACTCTAAACCCCCTTCCATGGATCCCAAGCTTCACCTTGCGTAAATCACCATCAATACCCTCCAAGAACATCATAAAGCTTCATCTTCTTCCTTCCTCTCTCCATATCTCTATCTCCATCTCTCTTTCTTCAAACCTCAAGGTTAGAGCAAGTTGAACTAGGAGTAAGAAGCTAGAGCAATAAGGAGTAGCTTTAAGGATTCTAGAGGTTTAATTCACTCTCTTTTCTTACCTTTAAGGTAAGGAGTGTAAGATCCTATATTTTGAAATAAATAAAAGAAATTAAATATTTAAAGAATAATATTATTATAAAATAATGGATTTTCTGAAATTTGGTTAAAATACTCGAGTATTTGTGGAAGGACTCGGGTATCGTAACTAGCAGTTTGAAAATTTGAATTTTTCGTTAGAATACTCGAGTATTCCGGGAAATACTCGAGTAGTTCGAGCAGTGGCTGTGTGTATAAGTCGGTTTTGATTCAAACTTTGAACCAAAACGCAATTCCCTTAGTTCCAAGCACAGAGCTGGACTTTACTTCGAAGGAGGGTAAGCTTAGACTTTAAATAGATGTTTGGGGAAGCCAAAAACACATCAAAATTGCTCCAAACCCGAATCTCTGTCTAAATTTCTCTGTTTTGTAGTGCTGACTTTGATCCCTTCGTTCTCTTTCAATTCTCACCCATTCCCACTGAAACCAAAACACAAATAGAAGTTCTAATTCCCATCTTGAATTAGAACCAAGAATCACTCGAGATAACCTCCTGTAGATCGAGTTCCAAGCTTTCAAAGTTAAGAGTTTGAAGCTGTGAAAACAGAGCACAATCCAGCATCAAACACCCTTCTTTCTCGAATCGGTTTGGTAAATCCAGGAACCCTCTTGGTTCCAAATTTGTTTCTGATTAAATTTGGCATTTTCTAGTTGCTTAAGCTAACTTATTTCATTATTTTTCATGTCTTATTCGTGGTGCAATTAATTGCCAAAGTTAGCTAGTGCAACTGTTTGTGCACAGGTCCAGAAACAAAATTTTGATTCAGCCCCTATTTTCTTCAATCAATCCTTTCTTTAACTTCTCTAAGGTAAGGGAGGAATTACCTAAATACTAGAATGAGAAATTTCAAGCTAGAAATGTAGGAACCATTAAAGGTTCAAAGAGGGATGCAACTTGAATTGGGATTCTGACATGGAGTTCAGAAACCCATGATTTTAATATTCAAACAAGTTTAAATGGACCTAATGATGCTCAGTGGATTGTGTTTCGAACTTAAAATCAATTAAAAATGAAATTCATATGTTGAAATGGACATTTTCTAAAGTTTTATGCAATCTATGATTTGATTCCATTTTATGTTGTTTCAGTTATGATTAATGATTGCAATATGTTTATTTTATGTGTTTAAGTTTCTGTTTTGCATAGGAATGGAGTAAGCAAGCAAGACATTCGAATTGGTGCTAAAAATGCAGAAAAATGGTGTTGTTGCTTTGCAGCAAAAAGACTCGAGTATTTCAAGAAAGACTCGAGTATTCTGGAAAGTTAAGAACGACTCGAGTATTCTGGAAAGTTAAGAACGACTCGAGTATTTCTTTAAAGACTCAAGTATTTTTCCATGAACTACTCGAGTAGTTCATGAACTACTCGAGTATTTTGAGCAAAACTTCAAAAGACTCTTATTTTCTTGAAACTTCCAAATTTAACTCGTTTAATATCATAATTGCTACATTCTAAAGACCACTATGAGGATTCCACCCAGTGGCATAACTTAATCCCATTTGGTTGATAACTATCCTAGAGGTGTCCTACTGGAATTTTATTCAGTGGTTGATAATTTCCCTACAGGAGTCCGAACGGAAGTGTGTACACCCATTTGGTCGATATTTATCCCATAGATGTCCCAGTGAAAGTTTTTATTCACTTGGTTGATATTTTCCTATGGGAGTCCCGAATGGGGTCGTTGCAATAACCATCACTTGGTTGATAATTTCGCTAATGGACTTTTCTTGAAATTATTAAACGGAATTAGTTAAACCCATCACAAAGTGGCTATACCGCTGATGACCCTTTTTCTGAAAGCATCAACACCAGCTAAAAGAAAAGTTAAAGGAAATGGAATTATGGAATGATAAGGTATCCGACGTTGTATCGCTAAGAATGTTTATGAGAATAATGAAAGAATAAAAATGAGACTCTTATGTGGCATTATCATGCATGGTGTGAATGGGATTACTCCGATTTCAGTTTGGGACTCTAGAATAAGATAGAATAAAAGAATAGCCATGGCATAGGATGCTATGAAGGCTAGCTCCAAAACCATCATAATGACTATGATATGAATTTCGCTCCGGTTCAATGGAAAAGGTAGATATCTGGCCCAGGTTCACAGAAAAGAAGGTCGAGTCTACCGAACCGTGATGCATGAATGAGGAGTAGGCATGCATCATGATACTAATAAAATCTAATGCGTGATAAAATAATGGTTTGAGCATATGTGCTTGCATTCTTTATGCTATTTGGTTATATGTGAATGTTATTTTTAGCCCCTGTTATGCTCATTTGTTATTGTATTTAGCTATGACTCACTCTTAATCCCTTGTGTGTAGGACATGGCACGGAATATGCTATGCGTGGAGATGAGGCCGCTCCCTAATGGGGAGTGGAACTTCTATGTGCATCGGGCCATGTACGAAGGTGACGTGGAAATCACTTTCCGTCATCCTAACCCTCGGTCCCGAATGCGTCCGCGACGAACAAGAATCCCGATGGTGTATATTATGCACATTCCACCGAACTTTGTCTTTCGCCATGGAACCCCTACACCGCCACCAAGACGTTTTACTAGACACACCCTTCCACGAGTCCATCACCCTCAACCGAAAGAGTTGTTTTTGAAGTTCCCACTCACCCTAGTCCTTCCGCAGAGTCCAACCAAGGACTCCGGTATATGTGCCAGCTGATCCAGCACATGAGGAGGACGAGGAGGAGGAGGAGGACCCCATTGAGGATGACGACCCAGTGGAAGATGCTGACCAGATGGCGGATGACGATCCCATGGAGAATTCAACTGGAAGTCAGTGGGGAATGACGACTAGGTTGAATTCCTTTGAGTGGAATGTGGATGCTATAACCCATCAGGTTTCTCTTTTATATTTTGGAGTTATGAACCATATGCTCTAGGTTGTTATACGTTTTGTTGTCATATATGTAATATAGTGTATTAACCTAGAGTTCTAACTAAGTTTTAGTATTTGGTTTCTAGTTGTTAAAAGTACAAACTGATGTAATGGGATTTGTTCCCTTTTTAATATAAAGTTAATGTCTCCCTTTTATGTTGACTACGATTACTTCCACAAGATTGAAATGATGATGACTTAGCTTTTGATAGAAAGAAAAAAAATGGTCATATTTTTGAATATAAGTATTTTATTAAGAATAGAAAGTTGGGTCGTCACATTTAGTGGTATCAGAGCAATGGTTCAACTCTCGGCCTTGGAGTGTGGCCTTACACACTAACCGTTGTGTATTGTAGTATTATGATTGTATTTTGAGACATAGAATAGCAGAATCTAACTAAGTTTCCCCCTTGGATTCTGCAGGATAAGATGGCCGGAAGAAACAACGCCAACATTGCTGAGGCTTTGACCCGCATGGCTGTAGTTCTGGAGAACTTGCAGCAACCCCATCCTCCAAGCAATGGTACACCGGCTGAGTTTCAAGGTCTAGATTCGTTTCGCAAATGTAAACCCCCTAGCTTCTCGGGTGGTCGCTGTCCCGAGCAAGCTCAGTTTTGGCTAGCTGAGATGAACAAGATCTTTAGGACGCTGACCCTTACCGAGACGCAGAAGGTCACGTTTGCTGTGTATGTGCTGAGCGGAGAAGCTGCAACTTGGTGGGAGCAGACCCGCTAGTTTCTGGAATATGACCCCAGAGAGCTGACGTGGGAGGCATTCACTGAAAAGTTTGTGGAGAGGTATTTCCCTGATGTTGTCAGAATTCAGAAGGAAATGGAGTTCCTCGACTTGAAGCAAGGCAACCTGTCCGTTGATCAGTATGCGAAGAAGTTTGAAGAGCTGATGAAATACTCTCAGTATTTCTAGTATCATCCTGATGAATATTCAAAGTGAACCAGGTTCGAGAACGGGCTGAGATCTGATATCAAGCTTGTAGTGAGCGTGCAGCGGATTCGTCACTACCCCACCCTGATTAGTTCTTGCCGCATCTTTGAGAAGAATAGTTTCAAGAAGGATATCGGGCAAGGAAGTCATGGACCGCATCATCATCAGCATAAGAATGATCGCAGGAATCGTGGAGGCCCTTATTCGCACAAAGGAAAAGGAAATGCAGAACCCTCTGGAGCAGCCAGTCTTCCAGCACCTGCCGCGATATGCAGCAAGTGTCAGCACTCCCATCCTGGTAGAGAAAGTTGGAGAGACATGCCACCCACCTGTTTCAATTGTGGAAAGTCCGGACATATCGCTCGTTTTTACCGTCAACCCCAGCGCCAAAGCAACCAAGGAAAGGAAGCAAGCCCTGGGTTAATGGAAAAGTTTTCACCATGTCTGGATCGGAAGCAGAGCAAGCTGATAATCTTGTGCAAGGTAACCATTTCCTCAATGGCATGCCCTGCCGCTTTTTGTTTGATTCTGGAGCGACGCATTCTTTCATCTCGGAAGAATGTGTCAAGCGTTTATGTTTGCCTGTTTCGGAGACGCCGTTTAAGCTTAGTGTATCTACCCCTACGAATGCTCCTGTTGTCGCATCAAGAGCATGTGTCGGATGTCTCGTTAGCATAGGAGATCAGACTTCCTGTGTAGATCTGATCTATTTGTCGTTGTCCAACCTCGATGTTATCTTGGAAATGGATTGGATGGCGTCCAATCATGTGGTAATAGACTGCAAGGCTCGGACAATTGTGTTTCCAAGTGTTGAGGCTCCTGTTGTGCAACCCAAGGGTTATGTTTGTCTGTTTTCTGCCATAGCTGAAGAGAAAAGTGATGAGGTGAAGTTGGAGGATATCCTGATCATTCGAGATTTTCCCGAAGTGTTTCCTGATGATGTGCCTGGTTTGCCGCCACATCGAGAGGTAGAATTCAGTATCAATTTGATTCCCGGTACTGGACCTATCTCTATTGCCCCTTATCGTATGGCCCCAGCAGAGTTAGCTGAATTGAAGAAGCAAGTGGAGGATTTGTTGCAAAAGCAGTTTATTAGACCAAGTGTATCGCCTTGGGGAGCGCCAGTGTTGTTCGTTAAGAAGAAAGATGGATCTATGAGAATGTTTATTGATTATAGGCAGCTGAACAAGGTTACTATCAAGAACAAGTACTCATTGCCAAGGATTGATGACTTGATGGTTCAAATAAGAGGAACATCTGTATTTTCAAAGATTGATCTGAGATCGGGTTATCATCATATCCGTGTAAAGGAGGAAGATATTCCGAAAACGGCTTTTCGGTCACGATATGGTCACTACGAGTATATGGTGATGCCATTTGGTTTGACCAACGCCCCAGCAATATTCATGGATTACATGAATAGAGTGTTCCGATCCTATCTGGATTCCTTCGTTGTGGTGTTTATTGATGATATTCTCATCTATTCGAAGAATACGGAGGAGCACGCTAATCATCTGAAGATTGTCTTAGAAACTATGAAGGAGAAGAAATTATATGCCAAACTGGCCAAGTGTGAGTTTTGTCTGGAGAGAGTCAATTTCTTAGGGCATGTAATTTCAAAAGATGGTGTTGCTGTAGACCCAGCTAAGGTGGAAGCAGTTTTGCAGTGGGAAAGACCAAAGTCAGTTACTGAAGTTAGAAGTTTCCTTGGGTTAGCCGGATATTATCGAAAGTTCATTGAAGGTTTTCCAAGTTGGCTCTTCCGTTAACCCGTTTGACCCGAAAGGAACAGCCTTTTGTCTGGAATGAGAAGTGTGAAGTTAGTTTCCAGACTTTGAAGGACAAGTTAACATCGTCTCCAGTGTTGACTTTGCCTGACCCTCAGAAAAGCTTTGATGTCTATTGTGATGCATCTAGACAAGGTTTGGGATGTGCCCTGATGCAAGAAGAGAAGGTTGTTGCTTATGCATCTCGTCAGCTGAAGGTGCATGAAGAGAATTATCCTACTCATGATTTGGAATTAGCTGCCATTGTCTTTGCCCTGAAGATTTGGAGACATTACCTGTATGGTAATACGTTTCAAGTATTCAGTGATCATAAGAGTCTGAAGTATCTCTTCGACCAAAAGGAGCTGAATATGAGACAACGTAGGCGGATGGAATTTTTGAAAATTATGATTTCGAATTGCACTACCACCCCGACAAGGCCAATGTCGTAGCAGATGCTTTTAGTAGGAAGATGTTGCATGCGAGTGCAATGATGGTGAAAGAAGCTCAGTTAATTGAAGAATTCCGCAACTTGAATCTGGCAGTTCAGTGTAAGCCTGATTGCATCAAGCTAGGAATGCTTCAAGTAACCAACGAATTCCTTACTCAAGTAAGGGACTTGCAGAAAGTAGATGGAGAGTTGTTAGAGAAGAGAAGTTTGGGACTGGAAGGTGTGGAACCGGAATTTCAAGTAGGAGTTGATGATATTCTAAGGTTCCGAAATCGTGTTTGTATCCCAGCCAACCAGGAGTTGAGAAAGACAATTTTGAATGAAGCCCACAAGAGCAAGTTAAGTATGCATCCTGGAACAACAAGGATGTATCAAAACTTGAAAAAGATGTTTTGGTGGCCAGGATTAAAGAAGGATGTTGCATCTTATGTTGCATCTTGGCTTGTTTGCCAAAAGGCGAAGATTGAACATAAGAAGCCTGGAAGAGAATTGCAACCATTAAGCATACCGGAATGGAAGTGGGATGGAATAGCTATGGACTTTGTCTGTGGTTTTCCGAGAATCAGAGAAGTTTTCGACGCGATTTGGGTTGTGGTTGATCGGTTAACCAAGTTGGCTCATTTCATCCCCATCAATATGCAGTATCCGTTGGAGAAGCTTTCTAGGTTGTACATCAAGGAAATCGTTCGATTGCATGGAGTTCCCTCAAGCATAGTATCCGATCGTGATCCTCGTTCTGTGTCTCGTTTCTGGAAAAGTTTGCACCAAGCTCTTAGCACGCAGTTAAGGATGAGTTCAGCTTATCGTCCGCAGACGAATGGCCAGTCAGAGAGGACAATTCAATCCCTATAAGATTTTCTTCGTGCATGTGTTTTGGAGTATCAAGAGAGTTGGGATCGGTTGGTGCCGCTTGTGGAGTTCACTTACAACAATAGTTACCATGCAAGTATAGAGATGGCCCCGTTCGAAGGTCTTTATGGAAGGAAGTGTAGAACCCCACTATGTTGGTTCCAAGTGGGGGAGAACACGCTCGTTGGACCTGATTTAGTACAGGAGACGACTGAGAAAATCAAGGTTATCCAAGAGAAGATGAAGACAGCGCAGAGTCGTCAGAAGAGCTATGCCGATAAGCGAAGATCCATGCTGGAATTCCAAGAAGGAGATCATGTTTTCTTACGTGTAGTGCCAACGACTGGTATTGGAAGAATTTTGAAGCCAAAGAAGTTGACTCCTAAGTTCATTAGTCCATACCAAATTTTGAAGCGAGTCGGTCCTGTCACGTATCAGATCACTTTGCCGCCATTCTTGTCCAATCGCCATAATGTGTTTCACGTCTCCCAGCTTCGCAAGTTTGTCCATGACCCGTCTTCGATCATCTAGTTGCAACAAGATGTAGTACCATTGAAAGAGAATCTCACGTTCGATGTTGGGCCAGTGCAAATAGAAGATCGACGAGTCAAGAAGCTGCGAGGAAAAGAGATTCCTTTAGTGCAAGTTCTTTGGGGTCAGAATGGAGTGTCTGAGTCAACGTGGGAATTAGAATCTAGAATGAAGGATGAGTACCCTCATCTTTTTGTGTAAATCGGAATTTCGGGGACGAAATTTTGTTAAGTGGGGGAGGATGTAAGATCCTATATTTTGAAATAAATAAAAGAAATTAAATATTTAAAGAATAATATTATTATAAAATCATGGATTTTCTGAAATTTGGTTAAAATACTCGAGTATTTGTGGAAGGACTTGGGTATCGTAACTAGCAGTTCGAAAATTTGAATTTTTGGTTAGAATACTCGAGTATTCCGAGAAATACTCGAGTAGTTCGAGTAGTGGCTGTGTGTGTATAAGTTGGTTTTGATTCAAACTTCGAACCAAAACGCAATTCCCTTAGTTCCAAGCACAGAGCTGGACTTTACTTTGAAGGAGGGCAAGCTTAGACTTTAAATAGATGTTTGGGGAAGCCACAAACACATCAAATTTGCTCCAAACCCGAATCTCTGTCTAAATTTCTCTGTTTTGTAGTGCTGACTTTGATCCCTCCGTTCTCTTTCAATTCTCACCCATTCCCACTGAAACCAAAACACAAATAGAAGTTCCAATTCCAATCTTGAATTAGAACCAAGAATCACTCGAAATAACCTCCTGTAGATCGAGTTCCAAGCTTTCAAAGTTAAGAGTTTGAAGTGTGAAAACAGAGCACAATCCAGCATCAAACACCCTTCTTTCTCGAATCGGTTTGGTAAATCCAAGAACCCTCTTGGTTCCAAATTTGTTTATGATTAAAGTTGGCATTTCCTAGTTGCTTAAGCTAACTTATTTCACTCTTTTTCATGTCTTATTCGTGGTGCAATTGATTGCCAAAGTCACCTAGTGCAACTGTTTGTGCACAGGTTCAGAAACGAAATTCTTATTCAGACCCTTTTCTCTTCAATCAATCCTTTCTTTAACTTCTCTAAGGTAAGGGAGGAGTTACCTAAATACTAGAATGAGAAATTCCAAGCTAGAAATGTAGGAACCATTAAAGGTTCAAAGAGGGATGCAACTTGAATTGGGATTCTGACTTGGAGGTCAGAAACCCATGATTTTAATATTCAAACAAGTTTAAATGGACCTAATGATGCTCACTGGATTGTGTTTCGAACTTAAAATCAAGTAAAAATGAAATTCATATGTTGAAATGGACATTTTCTAAAGTTTCATGCAATCTATGATTTGATGCCATTTTATGTTGTTTCAGTTATGATTAATTATTGCAATATGTTTATTTTGTGTTTAAGTTTCCGTTTTTCATAGCAATGGAGTAAGCAAGCAAGAAATTCGAATTGGTGCTAAAAATGCAAAAAACTGGTGTTGTTGTAGCAAAAAGACTTGAGTATTTCAAGAAAGGCTCGAGTATTATGGAAAGTTAAGAACGACTCGAGTATTCCTTTAAAGACTTGAGTATTTTTGCATGAACTACTCAAGTAGTTCATGAACTACTCAATTATTTTGAGCAAAACTTCAAAAGACTCTTATTTTCTTGAAACTTCCAAATTTAACTCGTTTAATATCATAATTGCTACATTCTAAAGACCACTATGAGGATTCCACCCAGTGGCATAACTTAATCCCGTTTGGTTGATAACTATCCTGGAGGTGTCCTACTGGAATTTTATTCAGTGGTTGATAATTTCCCTACAGGAGTCCCAGCGGAAGTGCGTACACCCATTTGGTCGATATTTATCCTATAGATGTCCCAGTGAAAGTTTTTATTCACCTGGTTGATATTTTCCTATGGGAGTCCCGAATGGGGTCGTTGCAATAACCATCAATAGGAGGCTATGCCTCGATGGATTACTAAATAATTAATTATATGCTATTTCTAAAACCATCACAAAGTGGCTGGGTCGCTGATGGACTTTTCTTGAAATTATTAAACGGAATTAGTTAAACCCATCACAAAGTGGCTATGCAGCTGATGGCCCTTTTTCTGAAAGCATTAGCACTAGCTAAAAGAAAAGTTAAAGGAAATGGAATTATGGAATGATAAGGTATCCGACGATGTATCGCTAAGAATGCTGATGAGAATAATGAAAGAATAAAAACGAGACTCTTATGTGGAATTATCATGCATGGTGTGAATGGGATTACTCAGATTTCAGTTTGGGACTCTAGCATAAGATAGAAAAAAAGAATAGCCATGGCACATGATGCTATGAAGGCTAGCTCCTAAACCATCGGAATGACTATGATATGAATTTCGCTCTGGTTCAATGGAAAAGGTAGATATCTGGCCCAGGTTCACAGAAAAGAAGGTCGAGAGTCTACCGAACTGATGAAGGTCTAATATATGATGTTTAAAGGCTTAATTTCACTTCCTTTTACTAAGGATTTGGCTTGTTTCTCTTGTAAATTTAAGAATTTTAGTATAGTTTTTTGAAAGTTAGGTAATTTAGAATCCTTTGAACGTTTTGATCTGTTTTGGGTTTGTTTCAGGTACATTCAGAGCTTAAATGGAGAAAATATTATTGGAGCTGGAAAGAGCATAAGAAGACCTTGAAAATGGCACAAGAATGGAGAGAAACGGAGTCGGAAGTTACCCAGCGCGCCCCGGCGCGAGAATGGCGCGCCCGGGCGTGCGTGCAGCGGTGAATTAAGGGCATCAGATATAAAGCGCCCAGGCGTGCTGGTCTGCACGCCCAGGCGCGCAAGGTGCGAGAAAGCCCAATTGGGCTGGTTTTTTATCAGATTTGCTTCCTATCAATTGGGATTAGTTTTAGACTTTAAATATAGGTTTTTCCATTAGGTTAGGTAGACTTTTCAGAGCCAAATAAGAGATTAGAATAAAATTAGGATTAGAGAAGAGAGGATGTTATGCAATTGAGAGCAAGGAGGCAAGGCACAAGGATTGGAGATCAACATTGCTGGAGGGATCCACTTGATGATTGAAGATCTCTTGGGGGTAAATTGATTATTGTCTATGATGATTAGTTTATTCCATTCCTTTTTCTTCTTCTTCTTCCAATATGTATAATTGAACCTCTTGTTAGGAATAGGGTGAATTTGTATGATCTTAATTTGGTTGTTTATTTATGAATTAATGTTTTTCCTTTTCAAATCAATTGCTTGGTTGTGTTTTAATTACAATTCATAAAATTGATCACTTTATGTTTTGCTTTGGTAATCTGAACCTTAATTGGAAAATTAGGATTAAGATTAGGCCTTTCAACCAAACATTATAATTATTCAACTTGTAGGAATATTTTTGGGTAATTGTATAACTCTTATAAATTAGAACTCACTTAAGGGATTAAGCGGTAAAGTTTAGTAAGAAACATAATTGTTGGAGGGATCTAGCTTTTATTGTTTCTGGGTTTTTGATTTATTGGAAAACATATTTTCATAATTAATAACCTGATCCTACAATGAAACCAAATTCCTAACCTTTTCCATATTTGCTTCTAATTCCTTTTTAGTTTCTGAATTGTTTCATACCTTTAATTCTACATTCCTATCTCTAAACTCTAAACTCATACAAGTTATATATAGTAATCGCAATTAAGTCAAAGAAGTTAGAAACAATTTGCAATCCCTGAGTGGAAAGATAACTTTACTTACTCTTTATTACTTGTGCGATCGGTACACTTGCCGAATTGCCAACAAGTTTTTGGCACCGTTGCCTGGGATTGAAATTCGATTCTAATTTTTTCCGGTACTTATTTGTAATTATTTTTGTAACTTGTACTTTTTCATGTCTAACTATTATTTTAATAATGATACTGATTGTGATAGATTTATTTCGGATCCCTATTCTCCATACTATTATGCACAAAACATAAGTAAGAGGAAAGCTTCATGGGAAATAGCTTTAGAGAAATTAGAAGCTACATATAAGAAACCTTTTTTTGTAAAGCCAATTCCCGTGGAGAAAGCTCCATGGGAACTAGCTTTTGAGAAATGTGTTCAACACACTAAAGAATTTATTGAAGAATCCAGAACTTATTACCCGATTCAAGGTTCCAATTCAAGGAACCTTGAAATTAAAGTTGAACACATTTCAAAGCCGTTAGACGAAGAGTTACAAGCATCACTAACAATTTTTGACTCTCTTCAAAAAGAGGAAAAAGTGGTGGTGATGGATGTGACCAATGATGAAACTCCTATGGAGGAGCAGATTGAGAAAAATGTGCATAATAAGTTTGAGGAAGAGGACCGAAATAAAACTTTAGAAGGTTTGAATATGGTAGAAAAATTTGATCCACCCTTGCATGATGAATTTCTTACAATTAAAAATTTGGTCAAATCTATTGCATGCTTGGATGATTCAAATTTTTTCCACTATATTCAACCTTTGTGCTTTCATGAAAAATCTAAAAATCAATCTAAATCATTATTGAACAATAGGGAGCCTGAAAAGGTAGTTTTCCTCATTCATGGAATTAACACTTTCATGAATGGGAAAAGAAATAACTTGTCTGAGATGATGCATGGAGTAAGGAATGCACCTTTTGACCCTGGTGGGATTGATCTTATTTTCGAAACTTCCTTACTCCACCATCATCCAAGGGTTGCCCCATGGGATGTGGGAATAACTTGTTATTGTTGCATCACATGGGAATTAACCTATAGAATTTGGGATCCCAGTGGATTCTTTGTAATTATGTAGTAGTGTAGGATTTTTATTTTTTAGTTAGTTAGTGAATAAAGAGTTGGAGCTTTCTTTATGTAACTGCTAATGAGGTGCTTCTAGCACTATTTTTAGTTGTTCATGTGACACAGATGACTAAGTTTGGGGGAGTCTCCTCCATGGTGCATCAAGAGAGAATGTTGTGCTACAAAGGGAAGTTTCTAACTCCTTGTTTTTTGTTTTTAAATTTTTTAATTTGTAGTTAGGTATGTTTAGTTTAGTTTGCTTGAGGACAAGCCAACCTCTAAGTTTGGGGGAGTGGACAAAATAAAAAATTTTCGGATCTGAAATTTTCTCCCATTTTTGGTGTTGGTTTGTGTCTTAGGTAGAGGTTTTGTAATTATTCTAGACCTAGGATGATTTTTTTGATGATAAGTGTATATACTTAGTTTAGGATTAGACTCATTGATTCATGTTATTTATTTGTTGAGCTGTAAATATTTTTGAAATTTAGTTATTTTGACAAAATTTTTCAGAACTTGAGATTAGTGAACTGACTTTAGCCTGTGAGATTTTGAGCCTAATTGATGGGGTATATGATTTATTGATTATTTTGATTTTAAACCCCTATTTCTTTCATGAGTGTGTTCACTTTGGTTTTGTGTTCTAGAACTTGACTGGTGACCATTTTGAGATTGATAATTGATTGCATGCATTACGATGATTAAGGCACTTAGGATGTGTTTTTGTGGCCTTCAACTGTTTTGTATTGATAAATATTTCCTTAGTTGCCCATTTTGAGCCTAATGACATTATGATTTTTCTTTGGTACCATTCATTTATTGAAATATTCTTTGTGAGTAGCTTGGAAATTTTTGAAGGAGCAATTGATAGGAATATAGAAAGAAAAGGTGAAAGTAATTGGTGAAAAGTGTATGAGTTCTATTTCTCTTCCAAAAAAAATTTTGAAAAAGAAATAAATGTGAAAGGAAGAGAATAGAAGAAAAAAAATGAAAAGAAAAGAAGGATGATAATGATTTTGGAGTTGAGTGTGAGTTTTAATTGTATTCATTGCTCATTCATAATTTTTAAGGGATGTTGTTTGATTTCATATATTTAGCCATTTGTTTTATCCCTTCTCTCTTTTATCCCACCTTGACACTTTTAGCCATGGCCACGTTACAACCAAATTAAAGACCTTTTGATTTGTGCATGTTTTCAATAATTTCAGTGGAGATTTGGGTCTATGGTCAAACATATGGTAACACTTTACTATTGAATGAACTTGAGTGAATTGATTTATACCCTTGATACACATGAGAGATATACACTGAGAGGTTGAGAGTGTTCACTAGTTCTGAGTTCTAATTGATTTTGTTTCTTTAACCAGGTTTTAATATGTTAATAGTTTGTGTAAATATGTGGTTGTGTTGATGAGTCGAAGTCATAGATTAAGTGCTGTACATTTTGATTTAGAAGGTAGTCTTGTGTTTATGAATTTTTTCTTTTACTTTTGCCTGGGACATGCAAAATATTAAGTTTGGGGGTGTGATGAAGGTCTAATATATGATGTTTTAAGGCTTAATTTCACTTCCTTTTACTAAGGATTTGGCTTGTTTCTCTTGTAAATTTAGGAATTTTAGTATAGTTTTTAGAAAGTTACGTAATTTAGAATCCTTTGAACGTTTTGATCCGTTTTGGGTTTGTTTCAGGTACATTCGGAGCTTAAATGGATAAAATATTATTGGAGCTGGAAAGAGCATAAGAAGACCTTGAAAATGGCACAAGAACGGAGAGAAACGGAGTCGGAAGTTACCCAGCGCGCCCAGGCGCGCGTGCAGCGGTGAATTAAGGGCATCAGATATAGCGCGCCCAGGCATGCTGGTCTGCACGCCCAGGCGCGCGAGGTGCGAGAAAGCCCAATTGGGCTGGTTTTTGATCAGATTTGCTTCCTATCAATTGGGATTAGTTTTAGACTTTAAATATAGGTTTTTTCATTAGGTTAGGTAGACTTTTCAGAGCCAAATAAGAGATTAGAATAAAATTAGGATTAGAGAAGAGAGGATGTGATGCAATTGAGAGCAAGGAGGCAAGGCACAAGGATTGGAGATCAACATTGCTGGAGGGATCCACTTGATGATTGAAGATCTCTTGGGGGTAAATTGATTATTTTCTATGATGATTAGTTTATTCCATTCCTTCTTCTTCTTCTTCTTCCAATATGTATAATTGAACCTCTTGTTAGGAATAAGGTGTATTTGTATGGATCTTAATTTGGTTGTTTATTTATGAATTAATGTTTTTCCTTTTCAAATCAATTGCTTGGTTGTGTTTTAATTACAATTCATAAAATTGATCACTTTATGTTATGTTTTGGTAATATGAACCTTAATTGGAAAATTAGGATTAAGATTAGGCCTTTCAACCAAACAATATAATTATTCAACTTGTAGGAATACTTTTGGGTAATTGTATAACTCTTATAAATTAGAACTCGCTTAAGGGATTAAGGGGTAAAGTTTAGTAAGAAACATAATTGTTGGAGGGATCTAGCTTTTATTGTTTCTGGGGTTTTTGATTTATTGGAAAACATATTTTCATAATTAATAACCTGATCCTACAATGAAACCAAATTCCTAACATTTTCCATATTTGCTTCTAATTCCTTTTTAGTTTCTGAATTGTTTCATACCTTTAATTCTACATTCCTATCTCTAAACTCTAAACCCATACAAGTTATATATAGTAATTCGCAATTAACTGAAAGAAATTAGAAACAATTTGCAATCCCCGAGTGGAACGATAATTTTACTTACTCTTTATTACTTGTGCAATCGGTACACTTGCCGAATTGCCAACACGAACCATGTTGCATGAATGAGGAGTAGGCATCCATCATGATACTAATAAAATCTAATGCGTGATAAAATAATGGTTTGAGGATATGTACTTGCATTCTTTATGCTATTTGGTTATAAGTGAATGTTATTTTTAGCCCCTGTTATGCTCATTTGTTATTGTATTTAGCTATGAATCACTCCTAATCCCTTGTGTGTAGGACATGGAACGGAATATGCTATGCGTGGAGATGAGGCCGCTCCCTAATGGGGAGTGGAACTTCGATGGGCATCGGGCCACGTACGAGGGTGACGTGGAAATCACTTTCCGTCATCCTAACCCTTGGTCCCCAATGCGTCCACGACGAACAAGAATCCCAATGGTGTATATTATGCACATTCCACCGAACATTGTCTTTCACCATGGAACCCCTACACCGCCACCAAGACGTTTTACTAGACGCACCCTTCCACCGAGTCCATCACCCTCAACCGAAAGAGTTGTTTTTGAAGTTCCCACTCACCCTAGTCCTTCCCCCAAAGTCCAACCCAGGACTCTTGTATATGTGCTAGCTGATCCAGCACATGAGGAGGACGAGGAGGACGAGGAGGACCCCATTGAGGATGAGGACCTAGTGGAAGATGCTGACCAGATGGCGGATGATGATCCCATGGAGAATTCAACTGGAAGTCAGTGGTGAACTGATGACTAGGTTGAATTCCTTTGAGTGGAATGTGGATGCTATAACCCATCAGGTTTCTCTTTTATATTTTGGAGTTATGAACCATATGCTCTAGGTTGTTATACGTTTTGTTGTCATATATGTAATATAGTGTAATAACCTAGAGTTCTAACTAAGTTTTAGTATTTGGTTTCTAGTTGTTAAAAATACAAACCGATGTAATGGGATTTGTTCCCTTTTTAATATAAAGTCAATGTTTCCCTTTTATATTGACTACGATTACTTCCGCAAGATTGAAATGATGATGACTTAGCTTTTGATAGAAAGAAAAAAAATGGTCGTATTTTTTAATATAAGTATTTTATTAAGAATAGAAAGTTGGGTCGTCACAAGGAGGGGATCTCTTCTTCAAATTTTAAGTTAGAGGAAGGTTAGGGTTTTTAATGGAATTTGGGTTTAATAACTAAATCCAAGTTTTAATTAGAAATTGAGCATTTAATTGAAGTGGGGTACTATCTAATAGGTGTCTAAAGAATAGTGGAGCATTTATTAGCATGATTGATTAGTTGATTTTGTGATTCATGAAACCCTAGTGTTGGGTTTCCCCTTTTAATTTATATTGAGCTCTTTTTCATGATATTAGCTATTTAATCCTTTGTTATTGACAGGAATTGATCTATTGATTGTGGCCCTGAACTTACATATGAATTGAATGCATAGAACCGACATATGCTTGAGCATATTGACTATGAATTTATTATGTTATAATATGTTAGATTGATTAACATAATTATGAAACTCTTATTAAAGTAGTTGAAAAGGAAGTTGATGCCAAGGAATTATCATCCATTTGGTTAAAAAGGGTGCTTTCGCACTAACTTAACTGGTTAGTAGAGTTTAATAACCGGTTAAGCCAGTACCATGAATTTAGTTCCGTTTACGACAAAATCGGATGAGTTCCACTCATGATCTTCCTTCCCAATTACCTTAATATTCATGCATCATATCATGGAGTTATGGTTGGTCGTCAGGTTATGGAAATTGACTTGCATGAAGGTTCCAAGAACCGAGGAACGTGAATGCCCGAGTGATTAGGTTGTGTTATGGAAACAACCGCGGGAACCGTAGTGGGTGGGACCTCGATCTCCAAAAAGGCATGGATTTGCTACCCGTGTCGGGGATCGGTTCTAGGAAACTACTACGATTCTATCGGTCACTTAGGAAGCATTTCTTGGTTGTGAAGGGCGGTCTCGGCTATAGCCTACTTGGGAATACCACCCGAGTTGTGCTGGATCGAAAGGGGTCCAGCATTGTGCAAGCCCTGGTTGAGAGACAATTACTCCCGACTAGTCTATTCCCAATAGAGGATGGTGAAGTAAGAAAAAGTAATGGAAATGAGAAATGAGATATGTGATTGGAGAATTTAGAGTCAATTCAATAACTAGATCCTAGAATATATGAATGAGAAAAGTGATTAGGGATCCATGTATTGATTTTATGTGTGACTCCCATGCATTGCACTTGTTTATACTACTTTGATGTGCATGATGCTTGGTTTAGTTATTAATTCTGATTTGGCATTATTAACTCCTTATTATTTTCTGACTTACTATGTTTGAAGATATCTCACTCCTTTGCTTATCTTGTTAAGTACTGAGAGTCCCTTCTCCCTTTCCCCGACCGAGGAGGATAAAGCACCCTAGGTGGAGGGGTGTGAGTAGCCCGTTGGGGGCCATCTTATAAGCAGCGATTATGCTTAGGATTAGAAACACCTTGGCTTTATTATGCTTTCAATTTGGAAAAAACTTGTAAATATTCATACATGCATCGTGTTTCGGGCCAGAGCCTTTTGTAAACAACTTAGACTTTGGACTTGTCTTTTGATAGCTGCATATCTATTATGTATATATTTGTGACATAGGCATGAAGAAATTAGAAATATAACCCATGTGGGTCTTGTGCATAAATATGGAATTGCCAAAGGAAGAAAGTTATAAAAAGATGCATATTTTACCATAACAGGAAGCACTACGAAATCCTTAGATATCCACATTCCAAATGGCATATTGCCGGATTTTTATCAAATTGTCCTTATTTTATTAGATTAAACTTTAGGGTGTTACAATTTGGTATCAGAGCATAATTGCGACTCCTCGGCTGTGGAGTATGGACTTGCATACTCCCATTGTGCTACTCTACCTTTGAATGTTTAGTGTTTTATTTAAGTTTTGTTTGGTAGCCTAGATAGAGTTAGTTGCATTAACTAGTTGTGGATGTAGATCTTTCTCATGGCTGCAAGGAATGCTGACCTTTTCGAGCAGATGTCTGAGATCCTTGAGACTCTTGCTCAAGGCCAGCAGAACCAAGGACCGGCAGAGTTTCGTGGGTTGGTCGAGTTCAAAAAGGCTGTAACGATCTGATTTTTATTAATCTAATAATTATATTTTATGTATGTTTTATTTATATGCAAACAAAGTATGGCAAATAATTTACAACTATTGTCTTAGTATATGCATATATGTATATAGTTATGTTGAGCTAATATATATATATATATATATATATATATATGTATAAGTATTCGAAATTATTTTCTTAGTGAATGTGTATATATATATGTGTGTGTATTTATTAGTATATGTAATTAAATTCTTAGGGTATTTGTGTGTGCATTCATATGTGTAAGTAGTTGTAATTATTCTCTTGTGTATATGTGTATAATTGTATATATGATTGCATGATAAGGTTTGGGTAGGAAAATGTTTGTGGTTTTGGTGAGTATGCTTGGGGTGTGGCGATTTAGGCTTTGAGTGCTTTGATTTTGTGTAGGTTCGAGTACCGAGGTTTGCCAGAATTCGGGTGAGCGTTCCTAGTGCCTTGATTTTGATGGAATATTTGGATAAAGGATCCTAAGTTTGGGTTTTGAGTGTTAGTCTGGGCCTTAGTGTTAGTGCTCGGAGGATTCCTTCGGAATCGTGTTTCGATTGAATTCCTGTAAGTAATAGGTTCTTGTGAGGCATTTGGACTTTATCCGACCTTTTTGGTTATTCCTCGAGGGTGATTAGTTTTAGATTTATGTGGTTAGAGAGTTGCCTTAAGTTGGTCAGGTTAGATCGAGTGTTAGTCTAGAGTTAAGTTTAGAATTCAGTTTTTAGTTCGTTTGATTTTCCTGTGTTTGTGAATTATGTGTTTTATATTATAAATTTATGCTTTCGATGTTTGGTATCTAAATTAATGTCGTTTGTGTTTGGTTTAGTGTTAGGTGGGCTAGGAACCTTCGAATCGGGTAGCATAGAAGCTATAGCATTTTGAAGTGTTTAAGGGTAGATTTTCAAGTCCTCGCTCAACCGAGAATTCGCTCGCCGAAGCGAATCGGCCTAATTCAAACCCTGATTCCCTGAGTAGTTTTCGCTCAAGCGAGACCATGCTCGCTCCAGCGAAAACTCGATTCGCTCAAGCGAAAATGGCTCGTGTCAACCCCAAAATATCTGATCAAGTTCGCTCAAGCGAGAATTAGCTCGCCCAAGCGAAAAAGGTCTGAGAAACATGTTGATAAGCGCGTTTTGGACCACAAATCGTGGCACCCATTCATTTCTTCCGCCTCATCTTCTCTCTTCTTCCCCCAAACCGCCTCCAACACCCACACACCACCCAAATACCACCTTCAATCCATTACCCATGGGGAACCCCACCTCCCTCATGTGATCTTCTTCATTCCTTTCCATTGGTGGCTCTCTCTCTCTCCTTGAAGCTCTCTCTCTCTCTCTCTTCTAGGGCTTTTCTCTCTCCTCCAATCTCAAGAACTAAGTGGAGATCGGTTGTAACATCCCCAATTTTATAAAATCATTAGGTGCATTAGTTAGTGAAATTTTGATAGGTTTTTTAGCATCTACAAGCTTTTGATTTTGTTTAGAAGTGTTAAGAGGTGTTTAGAATGTGTTTAGGAAATGGATTTTAGCTAGGGGTAAGTTGGTATGGGTTAGGAATGGCTTAGAAATCATTAAAATGCATTAGAAAAGCAAATCAGCAGCTGTTAATCGATTAACATGGGTGTTAATCGATTAACCATTTAACACTTCTCAGGCTTTAATCGATTAAGGGTCAGATTAATCGATTAAGCATTTCAACCTTGTCAGCCAATAATCGATTATAGTGCAGAATAATCGATTACCCCTTTTATTTCTATCAGCCTTTAATCGATTAAGTGAAGAACTAATCAATTATGCTTAGTGAATCATCAGGTCTTAATCGATTATCGGGGCTCGATAATCGATTATCTGCTGTAAAATCAGTTTTATAAACACGATTTTAGTGTTGGTTCATTAGTTTCTCATTCCTCTTTCTTGAGCTTCTCTCTTCTATCAACCCCAATTCTTCTCAATCATCAAATATACACCAAATCTCATCAAATCAACTTCACATAACCATTCCCTATCAATTTCCAATCAATTTCCACCCTAAAATCCTAATTCCTTTCTCTCTTCTCTCAAAACCCCAAATTCCCACATAAACCCTAACTTCTTTAATCTTGCACATAGAGCCTTCTAATCATTCAAGGAGTCTTAGAAAGTGTTAAAGGACATGGAATAAGAGGCTTAGAAGTTTGGCTTGGAGCTTGGTGTTGGTGCATCAAGGTTTCCCATTTTCTCTTTCTCTCTCTAAGAGGTAAGGGGGAGTACTTTGGTTTAAATTAGGGAAAGGGTTTAATGATAATAATAGGGACATAATTAGGTGTATATATGTGTTTTGTCAAGTTTAGAGTTAAGTGGCTAGATGTTATTGTGTGGTGCCTTGAATATTTGTTTTCTTTTATGTTCATGTTGGATGATGTGAAATTATATGATATGAACCTAGGGTGTATATAAGTTAATGAATTATTATAAGTGAATGATATAGTTAAAGAATGAATTCTATGTTTAAGTGTTATGGAATTAAATGAATGAATGTTATTGTTAATGTTATGAATGTTGATATGATTGAATGTTATTATTTATAAAGTATGGCCAATTATCCTAAGTTAGAGAACCCAACCAAATCGGTATAAAGTATTAAAAGATTTGATTATTAAAAACAACTTAAAATGAACTAGAAACACGTGCATTAAGAGTAAGGTGGACGTTAGGTGTACGGGGAAAAACATACGTCGTTTCGATTGATGAGGGCAAAAGTAAATTATTGGGATTACTAGGAAGAACTTTGATCCTGAAAAGGACACAGGTTTGCTTCCCGTGTTGGGGATTGGTTCTATGCAAACCACAGTAATTCCATTACTTTGGCTCATTCTGGCCAGTCGAGGGTGATTTCTGCTAAAGCCAATTTGGACGAATCAAACCAAATTGTATGACGAACCCTAAAGGGGTGAAGTACTGTGCAAGCGAGTATGACGAACCCTAAAGGGGTGAAGTACCAAATTATAGGTTGAGAAATGCTTACTCCTGGTCGGTTTTTCCCCAGAGTTGAGGGTGTATGTGAGGGTTGAAAAGTGTTATTAAAAGGAAATGGAGAAAAGTGCATGCATTGATATATGAATGGGTTTAATTCACTGAATCCAATGAAAGTGTTAAAGTATATAAAGGGAAATGAAAAGTGTAACATTGGATTCAGGAATTAAATCACAACGGTATATAGAGTTGCATTACATGTTCATGTGTTTGAGCATAATAGCATTGTAAAGGATATGTGTAGTGTAATGAAATGTGAATTTGATGAATCATAAGGTATATGAATAGTATTGTTGAATGGGATAATGTGAACATAATGATATGTGTATGATTATGTCTAGTTATGCTTTATTATTGTCATTTTAAGTGTTTTCCTTAATTTATATTCAAATTACTCACCCCTTACTGTTGACCATTTTAGGTGCACATCGGAGAAAGATGTTCATAGCTTCTATATGCCGAGAACCATCCACTCACTTTTAAAGAGAGTATATTTGTGATAGTGACCTTGTAGTCGCATCACTTTAGCAACCATGCTAAGATTCTATTATGTAAAGGATTTTCATTAATTAAAATTGTATTTAAGTATTAACTTTTAGTCCGATTTAAGCTCACCTTGATTTTGTAAAAAGGACTTTATAAGAACTTTTAATTTTATTGAATGTATAGTGGTTGTGAAGGATATGAAAATATCCTCTTATAAATGATTGCAAAGTAAGTCACAACCACTTATTATTCCATGATAAATTTCTTTATATGTATAAACTGTTCTGGACTTGACATGTACAAACATAATTTGGGGAAAGTCCATATTGTAAACGAAACTCCGCCAAAATTTTTTGTAAAACCCCAAGTCTTTTCTTATTAAACCATCAATTTTAAATAATGTAATTTTAATTAAAAAGGTATGATGTTACATCTGTCAAGAGAGCGGGAATTCGAGTAGATCGGGGGTAGATCCAAGGTCCTTGGAGCTTCAATCGAGCTCTCTCTTCCTCTAAGGTAAGGGGAGACACTTTTCTACCCTTTGAGTTAGGGATAGTTAGAGTCTATAATAGGATTTGGGATTATTAGTTAAATTGAGTTATGGGTAACAAATTATGTGAGACCCACAATTTTACCCAATTTATTTGTGATTTTGTAATTGTAATTAGGAAATTATGCTTGATTTTGATACCTGGATTTAATTAAAAATCATATGAACTATATATATATATATATATATACGTGACATATATGTATATATATTATATATATATATACCAATGTTTTCCCTAGCTTATTTAAATGAAATATTTTAATATAAAGTATTTGATTTAAATGATCTTAGAAGATGAAATGTCTTTTGATGGATTAGAGTATCCTATCTTTAGAAATTCATATCTTTTAAACCATACGTCGAAAAATTACAAATGATATGTCAAAACGATCGTATCGAAATCTAGATTATGAAAATGTAAAACTTTGATTTTTATTTTATAGTTTTCGAAATTTTATCACTGCTACAATAGTAAACGAATTTTTGAGTTTTAAGAATGAATGTATGGTTTTAATGCATTAAATAACCTTTTGACTCAAGTATAATTATTTTTAAAATAAAAATACATTTCTGAAGTGGTATAATGTACTATCATTTAAATAAAGTGTATTTTCGTATTTTTTATTATTTTAAATTATTTGAAAAACTTAGGAAGTGTATTTTGAAGGAAATGACCTTAGGACTTCAAAAGTTCATAACTTTCAAACCATAAGTCCAAAAATTATAAACTTTATATGAAAATGATCGTATTAAAATGTAGAATCTTAATATATAAAAATAAAATTTTTATTTTAATAGTTACGAAAATTTTTGTACAGTAGGTAGAAAATCAAATTTTGATAGTTGATATGATTGGATAATTATGTAGGCACCTCCACAATGAACCAATGAAAAATTTTCTCTCCTATTTTAATATATATTAACCGTCCAAAATAAGGTGGAAAGAGGGGAAGAATAGTTCTGAAGTTTGTGAGAATAAACCATGAATTTAAAATGCTTTAGGAATCAACAAAATCCCATTTAATGCTAGTTCATGTTCCAAGTAGTGTTTGAAAATTTTTGACTAAGACTTGATGAAGGGGGGGCGAATATTGCTCTGAAAAATGGAGGGGAAATGCATCCTCAACACCTATAAATAGATAGCCTTAGTTCCCACATTTTTCACACACAAAACTTTGATAGTTTTACAAGAGAAAAAAAATAAAATTCTAAGAAGAATAGAGGGAGAGAGGGACGAGTAAGCTAAGGAAGGAGGGAGGAATTGCTTGTTGCTTGAAGTTTTCTAAAAAGCTTAAGGAGTAGAGGTAACCCAAAATCACTTATTTATTTAAGTTGTTTTTAAATTGTTTTGTTTATATTTTGTTTAAATCTTCTAAATTTCTTCTATAGTCAAATTCTAAATTTTTATTTTCATTTTAAAGTTATTTTTGAATAAGTGATATTGTTCTTGAGTCATATGAATTAAGAATGAGAAAAGGGACACAAAAAGGGTGTTTAAAGGGATTTATCTCCCCTTTTCTTTAATTCTTAAGATGGCTAAAAGTTTTGATGAGTTTGAATAATTTAATTTCTGGGTTTATTTTAATTCTTAGAACATAAGGATTATGGAGAATTTTGTATGAGCAAATAAGTTTTTACTCATTATCTTTTAATTTTTTTTGGTTTCTTTGTTTTAAGGAATGAAAAAGAAATAAACAAATAGCAATGGAAAAACTAATAATTTCTAATATATATATATATATATGTGTGTGTGTGTGTGTGTAAACCGTGACCTATAATAATTTAAGGATTGATTTGTGTATTTTAGTATGTATATTGTATTGTTGTTTAATAAAATAAAAGAGAATGGAAAAGAATAAAAAGATTAAAATATATTTTTATTTTTGGTTTTCTGGACTGTGTATGTATGCATATATATTGTATGATAATTGTTGCTATTTCATGTGTATTTGAGTTATAATTAAGTCCCTAAAAAGAATGAAAACAAATAAGTATTTATCCTTGAAGTAGAAATGAAATGAAAATGATTTAAAGGAACTAAAAATGATTTTTAGAAATAAAATAAATTCTGGGAAATTTTGATGTTCTTGAAGTATATGGAATTATATGTTATGAAATTTTTATGTAATTGTTATTGTTTGATTGTATTTGATTTTCTTTTGTTTGGATTTAAGTTAAATAAGAACAATGAATTAGGATAATAAACAAAAATGAAATTTCTGGAAATATAATAAATATAAGTAGGCCGTGAGGCCTATGATCCTTATTTTAAAGTAATTTTTGTAATTTGTTTGTTGTTTGATGTGTAGTTAAATTATAGTTGATTGTTTAAAAGAAATAGGAACAACTAGTAGTTGTTATAAACTTATAAGAACATGTATTTTTGATTAATTGTATGAGTATGTGGTTGATGTGTTTATAAATGTTAGTTGCTGAAAAAAAAAAAAGAATTATTTTCTAAAAGAGATCTGTGGTGGACTCGGCCTAGCCGAGGTCCTCGGACGACCTCGCCAAAGTCCTAAGGACCCTTCAGGAAGCCTTCTGAGCGCTTGGCCGAGCTCAATGCTCAACGGCCGAACAGACGCCAGATACGGGCCAACCTCACTCTCCATCTCAGGCCCGACGTCCAAGTCTCCATCTCAGGCCCGACGTCCAAGTCCGACACCTTCCCAAGTCCGACACCTAGGACATGATGACGTCTCCCTTCTTATCCACAAGGACAGCTCACCACCTTATCCGCAAGGACAGCCTATCCACTCACAGCTCAGTACAGGCTGGCCCTACTTGGGCCTAAAGCAAGCCCATTAGGGCAACCAGCCCCCCCTATAAGTAGCTCCGTACTACATGGGGCTCAGGTATGTCCTCTAACCCTAATTGCCATCCTCACACACCAGTGATTAGGGTTGCTTCCTGGCTCTTTTCCTTAGCCACCTGAGGACTTCCCCCAAACATCACACATCAACCCTAGACAGAGGCTCCTTTGAAGGTCATCTCCCATACCCTTGGAGGTCCTCACTGTCTAGGACATCACATTGGCGCCGTCTGTGGGGAGAGATAAACTTCACCCCCACCCAGAATACTCTACCATGTCTGAAGCGCAGCCAGATCAGAAGAGGAGGAGGGAGCACCCAGGGAGAATCCCGTCAACCGGGGACCTGCAATCACATCTTGAGGCTAACGGGGCAGCTAGACCCCCACCACCCCCACCTCCTCCTCCACTGGCACTGTCGTCCCATCGAAGTTGGCTCGTGTCGCACCCTGCCAAACCAGCCACTGTCCAAGCCTCAGCCCCCGACGGACCCCAACAACAACCAAGAACTTTTGTTGTGCCAGATCTGGTTGAGACGCCGGAAAATGTCCGGGTGGAAACCATCTCTGGAGGTTTCGCCGGTGGCGGCGAGAAGAAGGTGGAAAGGAAAAAGTACGTTCAGCAAGTATTAGCTGTCCGCCACAAGCCCATTTATAAAAAACCATCTCGGAACATCCCCTTCAGTTTTTCTGATGAGGATCTAGGAAATATCATCCCGGATCACAATGATCCGATGGTAATCGCGGCGATGATCGGCAACTTCGAAATTGCCCGAGTTCTCGTCGACCAAGGGAGCTCGGCGGACATTCTATTTCTTCACACATTTCAAGCTTTGAAACTAAGGTCCGCCGACCTCGCATATTTTGAAGGGCACCTTACCAGCTTCACGGGCGGAGCGATACGCCCCCTTGGAGCCATCCTCCTCCCGGTAACCTTGGGCAAACTGCCTTCGGCCCGAACGGAGATTATCAAGTTTTTAGTGGTTGATTTTGAATCCCCGTACATTGTGATACTGGGATGAACTTGCCTGCAAGTCTTCGGGGCAGTCGTCTCAACAGTTCATTTAGCAATGAAATTCATCGATTCGGATGACAACCTTGTCACCGTCAAAGCAGACCAGCTCAAAGCCCGACTCTGCTATAACGCGAGTTTACGGGAATATAAGAAAAATCAAGAAGAACTCTCGGGTCCGACATCAGCCAAAGGGAAGGTCCTTTTGGCCGAATTGGATGTCCGAGGTGAACAGGACGATCTCCGACCGTCTCCGCAAGGAGAATGGTTGGTAATTCCTATCGATCCTGTTGACCCCAGCAGAACGGTCAAAGTGGGTGCCGACCTCCCTAAGGAAATCCAGGATGAGATCATCGCACTGTTACGAGCTAATTTGGATCTGTTTGCCTGGACTTCGGCCGACATGCCGGGGATCGACCCGAACTTTATCTGTCACAAGCTCAGTGTAGATCCGAGGGCAAGGCCGGTAGCGCAGAAGATGAGAAGGGTTGGGACCGAGAAAGCAAGAGTGATCCAGGAAAAGGTGTCTGAGTTGCTCGAAGCCGGGTTTATAAAAGAAGTCCCATATGCCGAATGGGTGGCAAACACGATCCTGGTTAAAAAGGCAAACGGCGGTTGGAGGATGTTTGTGGATTACACTGACCTCAACAAAGCCTGCCCCAAGGACCAGTATCCGCTGCCGATCATCGACCAGCTTGTCGACAACTCGGCAGGCTACCAATTGTTGTCATTCACTGATGCATATTCGGGATACAATCAGATCCCTATGTATCCCCCCGATCAAGACAAGACCACATTCACGACCGGAAAGGCAACTTACTGTTACACTGTCATGCCTTTCGGCCTGAAGAATGCTGGTGCAACCTATCAGAGGATGATGAACAAAGTTTTTGATGGGATTATTGGCACCACCATGGAGGTCTATATCGACGACATGATTACAAAGAGCAAGAAAAGAGAAGACCATGTCAAAGATCTCACCATGGTTCTGGAGAGGGTAAGAGCACATAGGATGAGGTTGAATCCAGAAAAATGTACCTTCGGGGTCCCCGCTGGTGCTTTCCTCGGGTTCATGCTCTCCGAGAGAGGAATCGAAGCAAATCCCGACAAATGTCATGCCATACTGGAAATGAAGAGCCCTGCCGACCTCAGAGGGGTGCAACAATTAACTGGTAGGATGGCGGCATTGTCTAGATTCCTTCCTCAAGCTGCTAAAAAGGCCTTACCCTGGTACCAGCTTTTGAAAAAAGGTACAACTTTTAACTGGGATCAGGACTGTGAAGCCTCTTTCCTTGCGCTTAAGGAATATCTCTCTTCCCCTCCTGTTCTCTCCAGCCCTCGAGAGGGGGAGAACCTCTTTATTTATCTTTCTGTTGGGGATTCCGCCCTTAGCTCGGTTTTGGTTCGAGACGAGGGCCGAAGTGAGTTCCCTGTTTATTTCATAAGCCGAGCTCTCCAAGGTCCCGAGCTCCGGTATTCCAAGATTGAGAAATTCGCATTCGGTCTCATCCTGGCTGCACGGCGGCTACGACAATATTTTCAAAGCCACCCTATTGTCGTAAGAACCGCCCAGCCCATTAAACAAGTTTTGCAAAAACCCGACCTCGCGGGGAGAATGATGGCCTGGGCAATCGAATTGTCCGAGTTCGACATCTCCTATGAACCGAGGAAGGCGATCAAGTAGCAAGTATTAGCAGATTTTGTGTCCGAGTTTACAGAGCCCCACCAAAGCTCTAGCTCGGATATTTGGGTAATATATGTTGATGGGTCGAGCAATCAAAAGGGTGCAGGAGCTGGTGTTATTTTGGAAAATGCGGAAGGGCTCAGCATTGAATACTCCCTGAAATTCGAGTTTTTAACTTCGAATAATCAGGCCGAGTACGAGGCAGTCATTGCCGGCCTCCGTATGGCCAAAGAGCTCGGTGCGTCCGAGGTCCAGGTCATGAGCGATTCCCAGTTGGTGGTTTCCCAAGTTGTTGGAGACTACCAAGCCAAAGAGCCTATCCTGCAGAAATATCATGACAAAGTTAAATCCCTGGCTTTTGATTTTGCCAAATTTTCCATCACTCATATCCCCCGCACTTCAAATTCCCGAGCCGATGTGCTTTCCAAGTTGGCAAGCACAAAAAGCGGAGGGAACAATAAAAGCCTCATCCAAGAGCAAATCGCGACCCCAAGCGTAGTAATGGCCGTTTTTGTATCGCCGAACTGGATGCATCCGATTAGGGCATACCTCGAACATGAAATACTCCCTGCCGATCAAAAGGAAGCAAAGAAACTTAAGAGAAAGACAGCTGAGTATGTCGTTATGGATGGAGTCCTTTATAGAAGAGGAATGTCATCCCCACTCCTCCGATGTCTTACCTCCGAGGAAGCTCAAGAGACCTTGAACGAGGTCCATGGAGGAATGGGGAGCCACCATGTCGGAGGAAAATCCTTGGCAAGAAAGATACTAAGGGCCGGATATTTTTGGCCGACCTTAGTTACGGACTCCATCGATCATGTTCGATGATGTCCTCAATGCCAATTCTTCAGCGATGTTTACCAGAAACCGTCCGAGGAGCTCCATTCTTTAGCCTTCCCCTAGCCTTTCAGTACGTGGGGGATGGACATTGTTGGACAGTTCCCAACGGCCCCAGGCCAGCTAAAATTCATTGTGGTAGCAACAGACTACTTCACCAAATGGATCGAAGCTGAACCCCTAGCAACCATCACTTCGGCAAGGATCCAGAAATTTTTTATGAAACAAGTCATCTCTCGTTTCGGCCTTCCTTTCACATTAATAACCGACAATGGTAGCCAATTCGCCACTAATAACTTCCAGATATTGGCTGAGAGTATCGGGATCTCTCATCGGCTCTCTTCGGTAGAACACCCCCAGACTAACGGTCAAGCTGAGGCCGCCAACCGAGCCATCGTTGACGGCCTCAAGAAGAGAATCACGCAGGCCAAAGGATCATGGGCCGATCTTCTTCCCGAGGTCCTCTGGTCAATCAGGACCACGGTCCAGTCCTCAACCGGAGAAACCCCCTTCAGACTCACCTATGACTGTGATGCGGTCATCCCCATCGAACGAAGAATTCATACCTTCCGAATGAGGGACAGACCCGAGGAGGAAAACGACAACTTGATCAAAGAAAATCTGATACTGGCCGAAGAGATCCGGGACGCCGCATCTGCTCGGGAAAAGAAATCAAAAGAAAGGCAAGCCAAACAGTATAACAAAACCGTACAACCCAGGTCTTTTGAGGTCGGTGATCTCGTTCTCAGGAGAGCCGACATCGGTCTTAAAAACCGAAGAGATGGGAAATTCGCTCAAAATTGGGAAGGCCCCTACAGAGTCATTTCAAAAACACACTCTGGGGCATACAGACTGGAAACCCTTGAAGGGGCCGAGCTCAAAAATTCTTGGAACATTGCAAAGCTGAGAACCGACTTCAGCTAGGTTTACCTCAGATGTTATCAGCCCCCCCGACTAAAAGTTCCTCATTTCTATTGATATTTTACACTTACTTCCCCTAATCAAGCTCTTACTTTTCGCTTTGGGACATACCCACCCTCTTAATTCGCAAGCAATGTACTCATGACTACAATTAATGAAAAGTACAATCTTGCTCATACTCAAGTGCAACAGTTTTATATACGTACGTACTAGCTTCTCATTTAGCACTAGCCACCTAAATGTTGCATGGCGCTATGCACACCCAACGTCTTCTAAGTAAGATCGGCTCGTATGCACAGTGTACAAGGGACACCCGATAAAGAACAGACTGCTGTGAAATGTTTACTCATAGCTTCACTCAGCACTCTCTTTTACATCGGGGCCGAGGACACCCACCTCGGCTAAGGTGGGTAGATCCAAGTTCCCTACCATATGCACTTATATACAGTACCTTTATTCAGAGGAAAACTTATAAGATTACTGCACTTACTGAGTCGTCCGAGTTTAACATTAAATAAGTTTTAAATCCGATCAAAGCCAAATACAACAAGTTGGTAAGGGACTTGTATTCCCAAAGATAGTTTTACTTATTATGACGTCGGACGCAGCATACATGCAACAAGTTAGAATAAAAACTTGCATAGATTTGATAGCATGCAACAAGTTGAAAATGGAAAGAACTTGCATAAAAATAAAATGTTGAACACAATAAAGTAAAATACAATCCAACATTGTCAAACATGTTACAAAAAACATTGACAAATCGCAAGCTGCCCAGCATAAGGGACTTATGCTGCTTCATCCTCAACATCGGATAGGACAACCGAGTTTGGGTTGAACTCCTCATCCGGTCTCTCCACCAAAGGATTGGGCAGGTTCTCCTCAGGTTGGTTAAGGTCAACCTCAAGCCCATCCTTATCATAGTCGACCATCTTTCCTTCCTCCACCCCGAACCCAGCAGAGGCGCCGATGTACCGAATCCGGAGCCCTCGGTTCAGATGAAGAATCTTCTCTATTGCACTGGTAAAAATTTTACCTGCCGCCCTCTCAAGATTGAAATCCGATTCATGTGCGACTACCTTGTGCTTAAGAGCCTGAGCGGCTCTTCTCTTCAGCAGTGTCCTCACCTTCTCCACCTTGGCTTGTCCTTCCTGCCGACCAGCCTCCTTTGCTTCCGCCGTCGCCTGAGCCAGGGCCTCCTCTTGATTTTTCCGAAGCTCTTCCATCTCCCGGCGGTGCTTCTCTCCTATCTCGGCCAACTGTTGCTCGGTAGAACTTTTACTATCCCTCAGCTCCGCCATTTCGGCTGCCATATCAAATCGGGCCTTCTTCCCGACTGGTGACACGCCTTCCGCAATGTCGTCAGAAACATCGGCCAACACATTGAAAATATTTGTTGACCTTTTCAAGTGGTAGGCCAACCCTTCGGCCATCTTTTTTCATTCGGCTCCCGACATCTTCACAAGTGTCTCTTTGACTGAGGCCTTAGTAGTGGGAGTCGTCAGCCCGGGGGTACTGGCGGCATTGGCATGCTCAGTACTTAGAGATGGAGAGTGAGGAGGAGGCGGGGTAGTGATCACCGCAGGCGGAGTAGAGCGCGGCAGAGCGGAGTCGGCTGATGTCGTCTCGGCAATTGCGGCTTCATTGGAAGTACTCCCCGACTTCTTCCTTTTGCGATTCAGCGCAACCTTCAATGCCTTAGATGACATCGTGGACCAATATTCCTCTGCAAACGAAAAAGACAAAGAAGGGTTAAAAAAAATTTAAAGGTATAAGTGCGAGGTTAACTACCAATTTTGGCTAACACGTCATTGTCAGAACACTTCATGAAAATTCCAATATCAAGTTGGACTTTCCGAGCTTGATATTCATTTTGAAAATGATGGACTGTGGCGGCCTCTTCGGCATCGAGAGTCGCGCCCGACCACCTTTGTGGTGTACTGAGGTGACGGTCGAAGAACTCCGGAGTCCACTCTAAGGGAAACCTCGGACCTGTCTCGTCCCAAAACCAAGGTCGACCAGTACCCACGAACTTATATTTGAAGAATCTAGGTTTAAAGTGCTTCCAAGATTCCGTAAACATGCCGAACAGCCCACAACGAGCTCGGGCTTTGGCCGATACCCAAAGTCGCCCAGTAACCCCGTCTTTGTTATTGATGAACGGGTTGTCATCCACAGAAAGAGACGGACTGTGCATACCAACCCTTTGGCCCGGCAATATCTTTGAAAAGCCCTCAAGAACGACCAGGTGTTGGGGTGAAGTTGCGAAGGAGCCAGCCCGAGCTCCTTCAGAACCCTCATCTCGAGGTCAGTGAACAGCAAAGTCACGCCGAGGTTGTGAATTAAATCGGCATAAAAAAAGAAGGAGTTGTCATCAGTCTTGGTGCAGATTCGGTCATTCACCGAACAAGGAAGAACTTCGTAAGAAGTGCCGGCGGCGTCTCCCGAACAGGGTAGTATAACTCTCTTAACGTCGGAGAGCTTATCCTCGGAATCTAGATTAGACCGCACTCCCTTCGGCTCCACGTCGACCCATTGATATTGGTTGGCATCAGTAAATACAGATCCGGTCGGCTGACACACTTCCGGGGCGGCATGGTACCTGTGGAAGAATAGGGGAGCTCGACGTTAGTCCTACGGGTTACAAAGAATAACCCCCCCAGAAAACCCCCTCGAAGTTGTCCCGGGGGGCGAGCAACTCCCCTCCACCACAGGTACCCCCCGTTCATATCCTCTTCACTCCCCCATATTCTCGAAATCGACATAGCCCTCACCACCAATAAACTCGGCCTAGGCGCATGGCCAAACCCACTCTTTCCTCCGCTCCCAACCCCGAGGATGAACTAACTCAACGGGATCAACCTCTAAAACCTATTCCTCATATTCCTTGTCGATCTCCAGGGAGGAACAGGATGAGGAAGAGGAGTCGTCCTCTTCCTCGTTACTGCTACAGGATAGGGAGATCACTGCAGACTATTCCCCAACCCGTTCCCTACTCATAATGAACCCAGTATATCCCTTTGATTCCTCGAAAAATGAAAGCAACAACCCTCCAATAAGTCCTAAACCGCCCCAAACCCAGAAACATTGTAAGCCACCAATTCCTTTTAACACGAAACCCAGTAAGCAGAAAAAATCGCCCCTATAGAAACAGAGCCTTTAGAATCCTAAATCCTACCCAGACGAACCAGAACAGAGAAGAAGAAGAGGCAAAAACAAAAGGAGAAAAGGAGCAAGAGAATACCTTGAATATGCAACCGTGAAGAATGAATAAGAAGGAGAGTAAGCTGCTGTCGGTTTTTTGCAAAAAAAGAAGGCAAGAGGAGCACGATCTCAGAGTGCAGTCTCGAAAAAAGGGGGGAGAATGGAACTGGTGTAAGTGAATGAAGGTGCAGCCATTTGGTGGAGAAAAGAAGAAGAACGGTTTTTGTCAGAATAAGAGAAGAGGAACCACCTTCCCTCCACTTTCGAAATTTGGGCCAGGCCTGAAAGGCCCAACCCAACATGCAGCCATATTAATTGGGACACGTGGTACGCAGCAGCTGAAATAGTGGACCTCGAGCAACGTCACAATAATGATGACGCTTCGTAGGTCGCGATTCCTGATACGCGTCAGATCCAGTAAAAGCAAACGTCACATCAGCACTGGGGATTAGACAATTGTCAAACCTGCTCAGAAGACTTATCGTCCGAACTCCCTAGAACCTCGGAACAAGGCTCAGTTGGCCTTGACCGAGCTGGGGGGCTTATGTGTGGCGGACTCAGCCCTTATGAGGTGGACTTGGGAGAAGGTCCTAAACCAGAACCTCGGAACAAGGCTCAGTTGGCCTTGACCGAGCTGGGGGGCTTATGTGGTGGACTCGGCCTAGCCGAGGTCCTCGGACGACCTCGCCAAAGTCCTAAGGACCCTTCAGGAAGCCTTCTGAGCGCTTGGCCGAGCTCAATGCTCAACGGCCGAACAGACGCCAGATACGGGCCAACCTCACTCTCCATCTCAGGCCCGACGTCCAAGTCTCCATCTCAGGCCCGACGTCCAAGTCCGACACCTTCCCAAGTTCGACACCTAGGACATGATGACGTCTCCCTTCTTATCCACAAGGACAGCTCACCACCTTATCCGCAAGGACAGCCTATCCACTCACAGCTCAGTACAGGCTGGCCCTACTTGGGCCTAAAGCAAGCCCATTAGGGCAACCACCCCCCCCCCCTATAAGTAGCTCCGTACTACATGGGGCTCAGGTACGTCCTCTAACCCTAATTGCCATCCTCACACACCAGTGATTAGGGTTGCTTCCTGACTCTTTTCCTTAGCCACCTGAGGACTTCCCCCAAACATCACACATCAACCCTAGACAGAGGCTCCTTTGAAGGTCATCTCCCATACCCTTGGAGGTCCTCACTGTCTAGGACATCACAAGATCTATTTTATATTTTGTTAATGATTAAAACTTTTATTTTTAGTATACAAAATGATGTAATTATAGTATATAGATGCTTTAGGAATTAAAAATATTTTTCTATGCTAGTCGAATTTTAGAGAAAAAGGAATTAAATTAATTAAATTTTTCTAATTGATTTGATGATTGCTTTAGTATGTTTATGGAATGTATTACATGTTTTTATGGAAAAGATTAATTTTGAAAGTCTAATTTTAATTCTGGAAATTTAAGTTTTATTCTAAAAAAATTAATTAGTCAAGACTCCAAATGATTATTTTTAAGGGTATTAATGATACTTTGTCTGTATGTGCAATTATAATGTAGAAACAAATATAAATGAGTGTTTTTGATTGATTAATTTGATTTTATAGAAAATATAATTTGCTGACCAGAAATTATAAATAATGAAAAAGTAATATTTTATTTGAAATAATAGTGTTTTAAAGTTTGTACCATAAGTAGGAATTGTGCGTAATTGTGTATGATTGTTTGGATTGTTTTACTTGAACTTATTGAAGTAATGCAACTTTTCTGTGGCTGTACAGCAGATGCAACTATTTTATTTTGTTTAATTTTGTCATTTTATTATAGTAGAAGTTGTAATAAGAATTTAGGAAGAAACGACATGTGTTTTCGATTTTCTGTTTGAGAGAAATTGAATTTTTTAAGTTTAGATATGCATGCTGTCCAAAAACTAGAAAAATGTATGATATTCATGTTATGAGTTGTTCTTGAATGATTAGATATATGTCAATCTTGTAGTATAAGTATTTAGGATTAAAAAGTAGATTTTAAAAGTAATTAGGCTACTGTCCAGAATTGTTTTGAATGTGAAGATATAATATTTAAATGTCAAGTAGATAATAAGACGTGTATGTGGTGTATAGGAAAAAGTAGATTAATTTTTAGTTATAGTTTAAGAGAAAAATGAGTTTAAAGTTTGTATGTGAGTACTGTACAACTTTGATAAATTGATTTAAGTAATTATAAAAATGATTTTTATGTACGTGTGTATGTTTGGGTATGGTTATCATATTGTTTGAATTTAGTAAATAAGAAGTGAGTTGTGTTTTGATATAAAAATATAATGTTAAGAGTTTTAGGCAAGTTATAGTATTTCATTAGATAAATAAGTGTATGCTATGAATATTGTTGTCTAATTGATACGATACTTCTCTAAATAATCTATATGTAACTATTTTTATAAGTTATAAGTATTTTTGAGTTATAATTCTTAGTTCTTTGAAAATAGAGGTTAGAACTTTAATTTGATGAAAATTGTGAGTAAGTGCAATTTGTTTGAGTGGCTGTCCAGATTTGTTTTATATTGACCTTAGTAGTCTGTCTATAAGATTTAAGGTGAATTAAAATAATTTAAGTGCTGCCCATAATTGAATAAGTGTGGAAAAACATTACTTTCTTAAGCTTAATTTCATTTTTAGAATTTGGATGTGAATCTTTTAGTAGGAAATTGAAAAGAATGAATTTTTGGGTAACTGTGAAGTAATGCAACTTTATTTCGTGCTGCTGTCCAGAAAAGATTTTAATATAGTTGCATGATATTTAAAATAGAACTTGTTTTGACTTGATAAGTGAATAAGTTCATATTTTAGAATGATTGTTGATGTGTTAACTGTTTGTATTGATTTTTGAAAATGTGTTTCCTGGCTGACCAAATGATTAAAAGATTATATCAAGTTTAAGTTGTTTGTTTAAGTGGCTTATAATGGTAGTTGTTATATAAGCATTTGGAACTGAATTATGAGTTAATGAAAGTAGAAGTAGTCTCTTTTGATTTAATTGATTAAGTTCTAAATTTTGTATTAAATTTATAGATCTTAGGATGTGTAAATGGTTGTATATTTTTGAAAAGTGATTTTGATTTAATGATTGGTTTTAAAGATTTTATTTAGTAATGTTTAAGAGGCCTTGAGTTTCGGAAAAGGAATGATTTACTTTTCAAGTGTTGTATATCCTAATACAAAGTCTTTTGATTTCAAAGGTTATTTAAGAAAGTGGTATTTGTTAGAAGTGTGTTTTCCAAAAAGGAATTATTTTAAAATTACCTGATGCCTTAAAAAGAACTTCTGTTTTAAAAAGAATTTCGGTTTTAAGGAACTTTGGTGCTTTGGGTTTAGTTTTTACTTAAGTAGGTAGATGGTA
Source organism: Crotalaria pallida (assembly GCA_037953625.1). Lineage (NCBI taxonomy): Eukaryota > Viridiplantae > Streptophyta > Magnoliopsida > Fabales > Fabaceae > Crotalaria > Crotalaria pallida. The sequence goes on along the minus strand of CM075655.1, from coordinate 57,090,641 downwards.
TAAGGTATTGATTGTATGTCGTTCATCATTTAAGAAATAAAAGGAATTAAAGTAAACGAGCTGCTGGAGCTGTGAACGCAAAAGGTTGAAAACAGAGTAAGTGTGGATCCCAGGTGAGAGAGCAACTTCCTTTAGACATAGTGGCACTAAGGATTACAGTAGGATGATTTCGACCATCTCAAAAGTCGGAATCCGGGTTACAAGTCAATATACGAGACGACGATTGAGTGTAGAATGTGTTTAGTCGTCCTTCGTTGAGACAGTGACTCTATTTTACTATTCGATATATTGTGGTTATGTTATATTATGCTTGCATGAGTTTATAAGAAATGTTGTTAAATGATTTGGAGAATGTTGATGGTTATGTTGTAAATATTCTAAAAGAAATGGTAGAAATGTTGGAATTGATGAGAAATGATAGTTATGGAAATGTGAATGAACCCTTGGAGCAAGTTGTAATGCGTTTGAAAGAAATACGAAATGATTAAGTTTGGATAATATGCGAGGATGATGTTTATGTACAGTGATGGTGCATCGTGGCACAATAACATTGAAATTATTTCCCTTTGAGTGACTAATCACGTGAATGAGTACGCCGTGATTATGTCTTGTGGATCCCACTGTACGATGATGAAGTTTTGCTGTGGTCCCTTAGAGGTCGAGGCCCGTTAGAAGCGCGGCTTAGAATGGGTCGACCAAACTTAGGATTAATAAAAGATTCTAAAGAACTAAAAGACTTAAAAGACTTTAGGACCCAATCCTTTCTAACTACGTTGAGAGTGAAGTAGTGGAGAGGAAAGATACCGTATACTTGGAGGTCGGGCATTCCTCCAAGTGGTGATTGTGATAGGGGAGGGTAATGACGGTGACTCGTCAAGAAGCCTATGAGCGCTTCCCTAGGCGGGACGATGTTACAATGATCAAGGTCACCTGCTGGGCGTTGATCGTAGCAAGGACTGCACGTACAACTAGGGATAGAGCTGTCGCCCCCTTGAGCAAATCTTAGATGGTGTAGAGGGAATCCGAACAAGGCTAAAAGTCACTGATTTTTTTTACGACGATCATGGCGGTTGGCCATATTGATGGTTCCAACTTGGCGGAGCTCAAGTTGTTTACTATGTTTTGTTTGCTGGCCAACTTGTGTGGTTTCAGCTGGTACGTACCCTTTGACTTCGATGCCTGTGTGGTTAGGATTCCTGTGCGTCCCATCTGCTTTCCGAACTAGGTTGTGGTTGGATATTGAAGGAGGAGATGTATCGTGCGTGCTAATCTACCCTTACCTCAATGATTTCCCTCCCTAAATCATTGATGGTTGTGAAAAGACTTAGTGGAAAGTTATGAGTATGGAACACTTGAATAATGAGATTAAATTTTGATGATATGATAAGGATAACGTGGTAATGTTATGGCTATGGTGAACACATGATACTATGAGGTGTTAATGGGATAATGTTATAATGTAAAGCTTATGCCTTGTTAAAGTTGTATGTATGTAAGTTCTAATGTGATTCCTTGGATTAAGACCATGCCGTCGACGAACATTCCGTCCGGATCGTTGACTCTCTCTCTTCTTTCCTTTCCCTGTGGACATTGGGGACAATGTTCACAGATGTCAGATCATGTAGCATTTCAAGTGATGGTTGCTTAAGTTGAAAAACGATCGTGAGATGAAGTATATTTATGAGGAGGATGCAAAAGCGGCAAGATGAGGAATCTTTCAGATACTTGTGATGGAGGATAGCAATGAAGATTAGTAGTCTAAGTTAGTATAGTCTCTGTTTTTGTATTCCATTCCTAGATGGGTAGGACATGATTACTCTATCCTGAATGTAACCCCTGTTGTAATAAATGATTATTTGAAATGAAATAAAAGAAGTTTCTTTTGTTATATATTATGTTCATAAAGTAATTAAACTATTTTTCCGCAAGTTAACCATCGACTAAATATGACATTTAGAAAATGAGTTTTTGGAAATGTGTTGGATGATAACATCTCTTTTTGGAAATAGAATTTTATGATGCAAGTACTAAAGCATTTTTGTAAACCAAATGAATCAAATTGTATTTATGAAAATCTTTTGGTAAAAGAATTAAACTGAATTGATTTTGATAATGTTTTAAAAAAAAAATGGCGCAAATTTTTAGTGAAAATTCTTGATTCAAATTGGGGTGTTACATTTAGTGGTATCAGAGCGATGGTTGTCCTTAGTGGCCTTAAGCATAGCCTTATATGCTTTCCTTGTGTGACTCTGGTTATGTTTGTTTGTGTCTGGGTTGCGGTAGTTTTAGTCCTAGATTTTCATAACATAAAAACATCCACAGTTGTTTCATCAATCATTTCTACAGAAACTAAGTTAGAAAACTGATTTTCACGAAAACTCTTTTTCTTCTCCTTTAAGTGAAAAACTCATTGGCCTTTTAACTCATTAAGAATATAAGACTTCATTACCTTACAACATGTCCTAAGGGAAAGGGATTAAAGACTTCTATTTGCTTGAGCCTTCAACTTGAGCTTGAAAGGACTTGTGATTGCTTTGCTTGAATCTTGAGTTTGTTATCATCAAAACTTTAACCTTTAATTCATCTTGAAGTCCATGAGAGAGCTTGACTTCCAACATGAAGTAGTGGAGAGGAAGGTTACCTTGAGTTACCTGCGGGTACTCAAGCGAGTGATTGTGATAGGGGAGGGCAAGGACGGTGAAACATCAAGAAGCCTTGAGCAATTTCCTGGGTGGGACAAGTCTAAATGTGATCGAGGCTTAAGACCCAGTGGATCATAGCGTGTACCACATCGCGAACAAGAAAAGTGTTGACGCCCCTTTAATCAATTTTTGAATGGTGAAAGGGAACCTGAAAGAGGCTAGCAGATGGTTTATGGGGCCTTTAATATTGTGGTACGATATTCCGATATCGTAAAATATTATTGATCATTGCGGCTGGCCACGTGTGGTGGTTACAACATTGTGGATCTTATGTTGTTTTCTCGACTTCTAGACCTGCGTGGGTAAAGGTTCTTGTACATCTCGTTTGCTTCTGATTTAGGTTTCGGGAGGATATTGGAGGAGATGTAGCCGTGTGTGCTAACAAAACCCTTTACCTCGATGATGCTTTTTTCCCTTATCATTGACAGACACGACTCCATAAGACTTAATAAGAAAAGATTAAGAGTATTGAAATATTTATAGGCTATGTGCTTGGGAATAACATGGATGATGTTGATGATAATGATAATTTTATGTCAATGATGACGATGATGATGATGATGATGATGATGAAAATGGTATGCATGATATGTGTTGTTTTATTTGTTTATGTCTTAATATATTGCCCATTGTAAGCCTGCACCGTCGACATTAATTCGTCCGGATCGCTTACTCTCTCGTTTCTTTTTGTCTTGTTGGTGTTCGATGTTTCAACCTTCAGATGGTCAACCTAGTGAGGATAATTCTTACACGGGAAATTAAGCCTCTAGGCTGGTTATAGAGAAACCACACATTTGGGAGACTCATAGTCCACTGGCTTGCTCAGAGAGAATTAGCTTTAGGCGAGAGCAGTAAGAGAGTTTCTTCGGAGGACCTCGAAAAGGAGGAACCAGAGTACGACATAGTGACCCTAATGTTGATTCGAGATTCTAATGAGAAGATCACGGATGAAGATTCTGAGGAGGGTCCCGATTCAGAAGAAGCGCCTCTTGAAGATGAAGATCAGATCCATAGTCTAGGAGGTTTTATGTTTTAGTATTATAATCTAACTAAAGGTATCTAAGATGGTATTGCACTACCATTATGTAACTCACCATATTTTGTAATAATTTTTGGAAATCAATTACTTTGATGGTCATATGAAATTTATGAAACAATGAATGAATGAAAAGTCTTTCCTACATAACAACCATTGTTTATTTTGAAAGATAAAACATTGTATGAATTTTCACTAAAAGTGTTGCAAAATGTGATATTGGCAATATCTCGATTTTGCAAAATGTGATGAAATAGTAAAAATACTATCTTGATTTAGAGCAATAAAAGAATCAATTAAAGTGGTTTGGTGAGCACATTTTGTTTTGTTTTTTTTTTCACACTGAGTGTTTAAACTAATTTAGGGATTCAACCTCTTTTTCTTTTCTATTATGCACTGCTTTTTTTCTCTTCATATTTTGTTCTATTTTTGGGTATTTTTTATTTTTTTATTAATTGTTACAAAATGCAAACATTAAAGGTTGTATGGTCATTATTGTAACTCCTATGAAATTTTAACTTGTTGATTATATTTTTATTTTTCCAATTCTCTATTTTTCTTAATTCATATATAATTATATTAATAAAATGACTATATATAAAAACGTACACGTATCCTAATTTTTTTAGGAATTTTGTACCCGTACTCGTACTTGTATTCATGCAACACAATTATTCCATTATACTCCCTTCATCCCATAAAAATATGTTTCTTAGTTATTACACATGAATTACGAAATGAGTAAATAATGTAAAAATTTAGCATATTTTTATAAAGTTACCCCCATTTAATGATATGAAAAAAAAGTAATAATAAATATATGAAGATTATATTGAAGAAAGATAAAGAGATATTTAATGAAAAAGAGAATATAATAAATAAGAGTATGATTGGAAAAAAATATAAATGAGAATTGAATATTTAAAAGTACATAACATACATGAATATATGTTAGGGCTTTACTTCGGAACCCTCTGAAAATAGCGGGTTTCTGTCAACTTTTGACGTGGTTCAATAGAAATTAGCCACGTGTTTTTTTTTTGGCCATGTTATCGGGGCATATTTTTAATTTAGAAATTTTATAATAGATCCCTAAAATATTTATTTAAAAATATTATTTTTATCCTTAATGTAATTTACCCAAAATACCATCATTGTAATATTATTTTTGATCTACCTAAAATACTCTCATTTTAATATTACTTTTCATCTACCCAAATTTTAATTTTATATTTCATCTACCCAAAATACCATTTTAATACTATTTTTATTTAGCCAAAGAAAAAACCCTTAATAATTTATAATTTTTCATTTCACTACCCATTCACGTTATTCTTCTCCATCAATCTATCAAGCCTCTCTTCTTCTATCGTTGTCAAATACCAACATTATCACCTTCTTTTTCTTTATTCATACCTTCTTCATTGAAAAACTCAAGAGCAAACCCAGAAACATATCTTCTTCATCGTCACCTTTTTTTTATTCTTCACTCTCCAACCCGTTTTCATTTTCAAACCCAATCCAAATTCCGTTGCCGCCACCACCATCATAGATATAGGTTCTGTTTCTTCCTTTTTTAGGGATGTTCATTGCCTTAATATTTAATTAAATCAATTTTATTAATTCTGTTTTTGGCGGCTTATAGTTGTTAAGAGTTGAGGATATACAATGCGACTGACGTTGTTTGTTATGCTAATGTTTTCTACTCCCTCTGTCCTATTATCTTGGTAAAAAATTGTAATTTTTTTTCCCAAATTAAAGTAAAAATAATTAATGAAAAATAATGAAGATTGTATATTATATTAAAAATCTTAAAGATGGTAAAAATAATATGAAAATTTGTGTCATAGATATTTGTAATTAATGAATGGATCATACATTACATTTTATTTTGAAAACAGAATCATGCATTATAACGAAAAGATATTCTCTCATTTTTATTTACTATTTTGACTTTTACCAAGATAATTGGACCGAGGGAGTGTCTCAAATTTTTCTTCCTTATCTCCTACTCCATTAGAGGAGCGGAGTTTATCTTATCTTATTTTATGTTCATATCATCTCATTTAATTCTCAATTTTTTCTTGCCTTATTTCCTACTCTATATTAGAGGGGTGATGTTTATCATATTTTGTACTCATATCATCTCATTTAATTGTCTCTCATATACTCCCCCTGTCCCATTATCTCGGTAAAAAAATGAAGTTTTTTTTTTTGGTCTCAAATCAAAGTAAAAATAATTAATGAAAAATCTTGAAAATTGCATATTATCTTAAAAATTGTATATTACATTAAAATTTTTTAAAATAATTAATGAAAAATCTTAAAGATTGCAAAAATAATATGAAAATTTGTGTGATAGAATTTTGTAATTAATGAATGAATCATACATTATATTTTAATTTGAAAATAGAATCATGCATTATATCAAAAAGATATTCTCTTATTTTTATTTACTACTTTGACTTTTACCAAGATAATGGTATCGAAGGAATATCTCAAATTTTCTTTCCTTATCTCTTGCTTCATTAGAGGAGCAAAATTTCTTTTATCTTATTTTATGTACATATTATCTCATTTAATTATCAATTTTTTCTTACCTCATCTCCTACTCTATATTAGAGGAGTGAAATTTATCTTATTTTGTGCTCATAATCTCATTTAATTGTCTCTCATATACTCCCTCTGTCCCATTATCTTGATAAAAAAATGAACTTTTTTTGTCCCAATTCAAAGTAAAAATAATTAATGAAAATTCTTTAAGATTGTATATTACATTAAAATTCTTTAAAACAATTAATAAAAATTTTAAAATTGTAAAAATAATATGAAAATTTGTGTGATAGAAATTTGCAATTAATGAATGAATCAAGCATTATATTTTATTTGAAAACAGAATCAAGCATTATATCAAAAAGGTATTCTCTTCTTTTTTGTTGACTACTTTGACTTTTTTCAAGATAATGAGACACGTTGTTTCTCACCACCACTCAATTGTATTTATAAAAAAAATAATAATTATTGCTAAAATTCGAGTGTTTTTTAATGAAAAATTTAAGATTTTTGCCAATAAAAAGTGAAAACTTTTAATTTCTTCATTATTACATTTGGGTAATAAAAAAAATAATCATGTGTTATGAGTTTACACAGAATTGTGTTTCCCTCGGTAGAGAGCAACAACAATCAACCAAAAAAGCATCAACGTATACCGCTGACAGCATGGGCCTCACAGAAATAAAACCTAAAGGGAATGAACATCCCTAAAAGAAGAAGAAAGATAACCTATCTATGGTGGTGGTGATGCCGAAATTGGGATTGAGTTTTGAAATGAAAACAGGTTTGGAGATCATAGGGAATAATATAAAAGAAGGTGATGATGAAGAAAGTATGCTCCTGCGTTTGTTCTTGTGTTTTGTTTTATTTTTTTAATTTTTATGAAGAGCGAAAGTATGAATAGAAAAGAAGAAGGTGATGATGTTGGTACTTGACAATGATAGAAGAAGAAGAATCTGATATATTGATGGAGAAGAATAACGTGTGAGGATAATGAAATGAGAAATTATAAATTATTATTAAGAGTATTTTGGATAGATACAATAGTATTGAAATGAAGGTATTTAGGGTGGATGAAGTATCAAATTAAAATTAGGTATTTTGGCTAGATGAAAAATAATATTAAAATGATGATATTTTGGATAAATTGCATTAAAGATAAAAAAAATATTCTTAAATAAATATTTTAGGAATCTAATTATAAAACTTGTAAATTTAAAATATGCCCTGCTTACGTGGCAAAAAAAAAAACACTTGGCTATTTTCTATTGAGCCACGTTAAAAGGATATAGAAACCCTCCATTGGTTCCGAAGTAAAATCCTATAAGTTATAGAAAAGAGGAAATAATATTTTTATTGACATTCTATTTTAACTTAATAAAGCCAAAAAATAAAACAAAAAATTAATGAGTTAATTGTCACTTTGGTCCCTGAAATTACATATCGCTTTCATTTTTGTGCCTCAAATTACGAAAATAGCTTTGAGGTCCCTGAATTTGTAAAAACGTGTGCACGTTAGTCCCTCCGTCAACGTCCGTTAACGGAGGCGTGACATGCACTTTAAATAATTCACTATAGTCCCTGTAATCACTTTAAATAATTCATTATAGTCCCTGTAATAATTTTAAGTTATTCATTATAGTCCCTGAAACTATACAATTTACTCACTTTAGTCCATATATGAGTATAGTTCAAATTGAGATTTTTTTTTAACATTGTTTGAGTTTTTCTCTTCATTGCACCAAAGATAATATTTATTCAACAAAAAATGTAAAACTTACGCCCCTGAAATTATATATTTAATATATTAATATTAAATTTTGAAGGTTTTCAATGTTTTGTTTGTGGTACACAATTTTCAATATTAACTTTACACTTTTAATTACTTAAACATTGTCCTTAAAAGAGCAAAGATGAAATTTCATCTCAAATATGCAGAAGGTATTCCATACCCCTTAATCTTTTTGGTTAATTTTTTACTGATTGTTTAAGTTAATCTGGAATTTGAACTATACTGATATAGGGACTAAAGTGAATAAATTGTATAGTTTCAGGGACTATAATGAATAACTTAAAATTATTACAGGGACTATAGTGAATTATTTAAAGTGATTACAAGGACTATAGTGAATTATTTAAAGTGCATGTCACGTCTCCGTTAACGAACGTTGACGGAGGGACTAACGTACACACGTTTTTACAAATCCAGAGACCTCATAGCTATTTTTTCGTAATTTGAGGGACGAAAATGAAAGCGGTATGTAATTTCAGGGACCAAAGTGACAATTAACTCTTTATCCTAAAAAGTACTCTGCATTTAGGGGCGAAGGAAATACTATCATACTCATATATTCATATGTAAGCAGATGCGTAAATTCAATGAGTTCAACGTAGAAAATCAATTCATGAATTGACAAGCTTTGATACGGATACAGATTCGTAGACACTGCACCAATTACACATCCTTAAATATAACCTGAACAAATGCTAATCCTAGTATTTAATTAAGGGAACAAATATTCGATGATGCTGTTTACTGCACTGAACCACCAGCCACGTTTCTTCAGAACTCAGAAGCAAGCGTCTAGTAGGCAGCAGCAGCAAAGTGCCGCTAAACTGCAATACAACATAAAACTGATGTTAGCTTCATCCATGACCTCAAAATATCAAACAAAAAATAGGACATCAACATAGAAAGAGAAAAATCAAAACAAGCACTGACAGAAAATATTAGATCTACTAACTCCTGTCTCCTAATTTAGCTCTTTTGGGGTACACCAACTTTAAAAAATACACTTCTAAAAGGGAAAAAAAAAATATTTTTTCATTGAAAAATGCTAACAAGTGCGATTGTCAAGGAAATATTATAAATAAAAGTTATTGGAAAATGTGATTTTTATGTTTACGAGAGAGTGGTAAGTGTGGACTTATGATTTTTTTTATACGTAGTAACCGATCCTTTCTTTATTTGGAATTTAGCCTTTTTTTTTTCCTTTTTCATCAATGATATCACCAACATTGCAAAAAACCAAACAAGTTCCACATTCTCAATTCATAAAACTGTAAGTAAAAAGAAACCGAAAAAGATTTGACAAAACTAGGCAAATAAGGAAAGCCACCTAAACTTCTATTATCTAAAAGGATTAACAACAAGAAGAAGTTAAAATAGGTAGAAAGAGGAAGGGAGACATACCATCCTTCAAGAAAACCGGTTTCTTGCCTTGGTGGTGGTTGTTGTTGAACATACCGTGGAGGATACCCTTGCTGGGGGTACCCCGGTGGAGGGTAGCCTTGAACAGGGTACCCAGGTGGAGGATAAACATCCTTTGATGGATATCCTATAGAGTTCATTATTCACAAAAACCAATTAGTATTAGAACATTAAAAGAAATTTATCATCAACTATAACATGATAAGGTTAAAAGAAACCCTTAAAAAATATATTCAAAACAAAATGAAAAAGTTAGAATGAAGGAAGAATCAGGGGAAGGCTCCCGTGCATGGTTAATTAAACCACGCAGCATGGTTTAATTTTTTTTTTTTGTTTTTCAAATTTTTTTAATATAAATTTATTCAGAATATTTTTTAACACAACTTTGCATATAGATTTATTAGAATCTGTAAATTTTGAATACAGTTTTAGTCAATATAGTTTTTTAAGAGCACAGAATAAAAAAAATTAAATCCAAATTATAAAAATCACTTCATATCCGTAAAAAATAAAACACAAAGAATATTTTTTAATTGATTAAATTTTAAAAAAATAAATAAAAAACCCAAAAAATAAAGACATGCACTGATGCATGGTTGTGAATAATTTGCACCGGAGCCTTAGCCAAGAATTATACCTTGTGGGGGAGGAACGCCAACTGGAGGCTGTTGTTGATGATCGTAGTAGCTCATGATGATAATGATATCTTCACAACAGAACAACTGAATGAACTTCAAAGACAAACCTTTCCAATAAGCAACTTCAAACACTATATATATATATATATATATTTTATAACTATATATATATATATATATTTTATAACCAGAGAAAGTGAGGAGGAAGGATTTTATTTTATATAAAGAGAATTGGCTTATGGCGGTGAGAGAGATTTGAGGGAAGAGGTTACCTCTCAAAGGAAGGAAGTTTCCTGTTTCCTTCGAAAGCTGAACCGACTAAGGCAACAAAACTACGCTTTCAAAGCGTGCAACGATTTCGATGCTTCTTCAAGTTTGACGAATTTTGTCGATGCTTTTGCAGTTTTGCTTTAGGGATAATGAATAATTACTCTTTATTACTCCTCCATGTTAAATGGATATCGCTCTTTTTTCCACTACACTCTCACTAAAGGGTCTTTTTCCCTCTGAATACTTTTTGACTTTTTCCCCCTTTCATGTCTCACAATAATCAGCAATTATTAGTGGTGCAGGATAAATTAACATAATTTATTACTTCCTCCCACTTGAAATATAAATAACAAAAAAAACATATCTTTTTAGGTTTAAAATATAATCAAAATTAACCAACCTTTTTAAATTTTATTTCATTCTCAATGTCACTTTCCTAAAACATCCATAGAAAATTGTTAACTTATTTAATTTTTGTTTTATTCCTAATGCCACTTTCCTAAAATATCTCTATTCTTTTATAAATTTAAGAAAACTAAATACAATTAACTAACCTCCTTAATAAGCATAAATTTAGTTAATTTTGCTTATAATTCGAGACGAATGGAGTATTTGTTAGGTCTTGCTAACAAGTGCCCTTAAAACACTTGTTAAAATTGTTAACAATGGAAAAATAAAAATAATTATAAGTGTACATCCTTTCATGTATCGGAAATACAAAAAATTATATTTTTCCATGAGTTTTTACTATGTTTAGCTTCTTCATAAGTGCATCAAGGGCATTTTTTATTATTTGCCTTATTTATTTTATACTTCTTCCGATTCTATTTATAAGATCCTCTTTGGGATTTTATTTTGGTCCTATTTATAAGAATATAATTTAATTACTTTCTTCCACCAACACCCGTATTAACTCTACACTTTTTAGAATTTCAATAATAATTATATGGGTAGTTTTGAAAAAGGATATCAATTTTTCTCATTTCCAATACCACTAGCAAATTTAATCATTTTCTTTGATGGGAGTGAAAAACCTCAAAAGGGTTTTATAAATAGGATCGGAGGGAGTAGTCCCTCTGTTTCTATTTAACTATCTTTTGTGGAGAAATTTGTTTTCCTTTTATTTGTGTTTTGATGGTTTCCAGAGTGTAATAAATATTATTTTTCATGTTTATCCCTATTTAATAGGGTATTAATTTTCGTAAGTACTCCCTTCGGTCCTATTTATAAGACCCTTTTGGAGTATTTATTTTGGTCCTATTTATAAGACCCATTTTCAATTTTCAATAACATTTAATTACTTCTTTCCACTAACGCCCCTATAAAGTCAACACTTTTTAGAGTTCCAATAATAATTATAGGGGTAGTTTTGAAAAAGTATATCAAATTTTCACATTTCCAATGCCACTAACAAATTTATTCATTCTCTTTGATAGGAGTAAAAAACCCCAAAAGGATCTTATAAATAGGATCGGAGAGAGTAGTGGAGAAAAATAATAATTACATAGAGAGAAAGGGTATAGTGGGAAAAAACATTTCCAATGTCACTAACAAATTTATCTATTTTCCTTGATGGGAGTAAAAAAAACCCAAAAAGGATCTTATAAATAGGATCGGAGGGAGTAGTGGAGAAAAATAATAATTACAGAGAGAGAAAGGGTATAGTGGGAAAAAAACATATTAATTAACGTAATGATTGCATTTCTTAAATGATGTATTTAGTTTGAAATAAGACGGATAAATAAAAACGGATAGAGTAATTTTTTCGCCTATATATATATATATATATATATATATATATGGAGTATATATAAATGGTTTTTTATTTTATATATCTCATACATAAGATAAGAGAATATAAATAATAAAATTATATTAGAAAACTAAATAATTAATTTTTAATTTATTAAGTGTATTAGTTTCTTAAAAACTATTTACTTTTTAAAATTTAATGAACCTATGCACCAAGTGCATTGATTAGAAAGACACATATATGAAATCTTTTTAGTAAATTTCACGTCCATTAAAAAAATTGGTTAACTTATTTAATGGTATTAGAAATATAAACATTTCATATGTATAATTTCACCATTGATCCAGAATCAACTATGTATGAATAATTGAGATGAGTCTTAAACCATTGATTCAGAACCAACTAATAATTTCACTACAATAATTATTTTTCTTTTTGGTAGAAAAAAGGGGCAAAACCGCCAAAAAAAACAAGGAAAAGCTATCTAATTAAAACATTCCTAGGAATAGCATTCATCCTATAATCATTCACAATCAAATTGCGAAGAGCAGTAACTACCTGATCAAACACTTGGATACCGAAGTCCAGAAGGAGGCTTTTATTGGCTAAATAATCGGCACAAGTGTTCCCTTCTCTAAAGGTGTGTATGAATGAGACTCTCTAGTTCTTCTTCCTCATGAGATTGATGCGATCCACGATTCCATTCCGTCTACTCTGGACATCAATATTGTTGCTTTTGATGAGCATATTGACAATCGATTTTGAATCGCATTCCACAATGATGTTACGGATATTATGACTCCAAGCAAGTTGTAATCCTACTAAGATTCCCCAAAGTTCTGCCTTGAAAGCTGTAGTATGTCCTAGGTTCTGAGAGAAGCCCAGTACATAATGACCAGCATGATTTCTGATTAGCCCTCCGCATCCCGCCTTGCCGGGGTTGCCTTTTGAAGCCCCATCTGTATTGAGCTTGAACCAATTTTCAGGTGGAGTTTGCCATCGTATGAAGATAGTGTCCATGCAGCGAATATGATCATTAGGATTAAGATTGTTGGCTTGATAAACCTCCTTCACCTGTTTAGAAATAAAAAGGTGCATATTATGAGGAAAAGTACATGAGTTATCATTAATTAATTTGTTACGCCAAGTTCAAAGATAATAAAGACAACAGAGAAAAATACTTCCCCAATAATCTCTTGTATGATTACCCTAGCCTCTTTGAATATTGATACGAAACCATTTCTGAAGATCATAACTGAAAAAAGGAGGTATCTCTTCCGGTTTGATGAGTTTATGCCACATCAATCCCTTAGAGCATGAATGATATTTTCTGTATGAAAGTGACAAAGCATGCATGAAGGTTGTCCAAGACCCCAATTACTTTTTCTTTCATTGGTCATAAGTCGATTATGACCAACCTTCCATCCATGAATTTTCCATCTGTCAAGCGCCTTTATATCCCATAAGTTATGCCAAGGTATTTGTTCCACTGTCACTGAATCATTGTTGAGGATTCGATAGGCACTGCACACTGTGAAGCTTCCATCTTCCGAAGGTCCCCAAATTAACCCATCCTGCTCCATATCATCAATTGGGATCGGTATGGCTCTTAAATGGTTCAATGCTTCATCAGATATCAGATCTTTTAAGGCCATGTAGTTTCCAATCACCTTCTGCTGTAACCATGTCCCTTACCAAAGTCAAATCATTGTTATCATCAATTGGATTGGTTGCATATTCTTTGAGAACCATGTTGTTACCAATCCATTTATCCCGCCAGAACCACGTGCCTCTTCCATTACCAACGTTGTGTTCCACATTAGCATTCAAAACAGGCCAGAGTTTCACCATTCTCTTCCACAGAGACGAATCCTTAGCTGAACTAGCTGCTTGTTGCATCAAGTCATGTCCCCCGAGCATATTTACCTTTGAGCACACGAACCCATAATGACTCAGGAGAAGAGATCACGCCCCAACCGAGCTTCAAGAGGAAGGCATCGTTGAAGTTTGAGATTCTTCTAAAACCAAGCCCACCTTTGCATTTCGGTAAGCACATCTGATTCCAACTCAAAAGATGGACTTTCCGTCTTTCTCTTGTACTGCCCCAAACGAAATTCCTTTGAAATTTCTCCACCTCATTGCAAATGTTTTTCGATGAGGTGGAGAAATATTTATTACTCCCACGGTCCAACAAATATATTAATTTCTCCACCCCTTCTGATACTTCCAATATTTATTACTCCCACGGTCCAACAAATATATTAAAAATAAATTCAAAAATAAAAAAATTTAAGGAGATATTAATGGTTTATTTAACACATCAACCAATTATCAAATAACTAATTTAATGCATCTTGCATTTATTAGTCAATCAAAATTCAAAGTTTACCATTTTTAATTTTTTTTATTAATTATGTTAATTTTAGTTTCGGGGAAAAAATTTCTCATTTTTTACCATCTTTGTGAGGCGGAAGAAGTACAAGAAAAAAACTAATTTTATATATATTTATCAAGAAAATTAGTGGTGTGAATTTAATTTTTTCAAATGGATAAAAAATAAAACAATTTTAGAAAAGTTACATTGGGAATAAAAAAAATGTAGATAAGACAACCACTTTAAAAAAGTATTTTTAAAAAAATACTTTAGCAATGGTAATTGTTTTTAGATTAAAAAATTAGTTAATTATTTTTATAATATTTGAGATCAAGAAAGTATTTGTTTTCTTCTAATAATAGAGACCAAATAAACATATTTATCATGCTTTAAAATAGAAAAATGTAACTAACCTTCTTAAATTTTGTTTTATTCTAAATGTTATTTTTCTAAAACATCCTTAGAAAATATTTATCTCATTTAATTTTTTTTCATTATCAATGTTACCTTCATAAAATACCTCAATTTTTTTAAAATTTGATAAAATTAATTACTCCCTTCATCCCTATATCTAGGACCCCTCTGAGAGATTTCATGTAAATTAAGAAAGTTGATTAATTTGTTAGAATTGGTAGCCGTCACCCAAGAGGGGGTGGTGAATTGGGTATCTATAAAAACATTGGCAAATATTCGAATTAAATCGTCTTCAATAAAACAAATATGATTTGCAGTGGAAAACTATTAAAACGATGAAAACGATTACGCACAAGCGGAAGCAAATAATAATAATAACAATTATTATTATTACGCGCAGAGATTAAAAACAATATAACAACGAAAACTCTAACTTGCGTTGATTAATTTAAAATAATTAAATTAATATAAATAAAATTTACATTGCGGAGAAGATATAATTATAACAATAATAATATGCGCAACAATAAATAAAAGAGAGTAGGGATAGAGAGATTGCACCGGTGGATTTTATACTGGTCCAGTCTTCCCAGGGAAAGGCCTACGTCCAATCCCCAAGCGCCCCACTGGAGATTTTGTCAATTAATTCAAATGGACACAAGTCCCGATTACAACCAGAGAGTCCCGCACACTACTCGGTTCAACCTTTCGTTAGGGACCTCAAATACACACCAGGGTTCCTCACCCCTAACAAACAAAGGATGCCATACCTTACACTAGGAAGCCACTTGCTAGACTCTAAGGTAGCCTATCTACTAGGTGTTCCACCATTCGTCTAGAACCACTATCCTAGGTACAGAAAGGGTGCCTCACCCTATAAGGATTCGATCCTTCACACCTAGGGAGCCACTCCCTACAACTAAGGGTGAATACAAGGATTGATGTGAGTGATTACAATATTGTGTTCTTGATAACACAATTAAGCTTATATGGCAATGAAGTCAAGTCACAAGAGTATAGGCCAAAATAAGGTTTTCTTTAACAAAAAGTATGAACGTGAAAAACTTGATGAAGGAGAAGAGAGAAAGAGAGAGACGTGAGAGAGATAGAAGAGGAGAGAGTGAATTCAGATTATTTGAAGAAATAAAATAAACCTAGATTTTCAAATCAAAGCAAATCATGGAGATTGTAAAACTTAAACCAAAGATTTGATTTTTTTTTTAAAAAAAAGGAATTAATTCAAAAATCATATCAGAATTCGAATTTTGAAAACGAATCAGAATCAATTAAGTAAAAACAAATTCGGAAACAATTGAGATTGATTCTAACACGGATTTCAAAAAGACTTAAGAGTAATCGATTACTTCTCCAAGGTAATCAATTACTGCCTTTCAGGCAAAACAGAGAATTCAACTTTTTGAGAAAGTAATTGATTACATAGACCAGAGTAATGAATTATACACCTTCAGACAGAAGGGTAATCGATTACCATAACACAGTAATCGATTACAAGCTTTCAGAAAAAGGATAAAAAGCTACAGACATAAAGTAATTGATTGCCTAATAAGTCTAAGTAATCGATTACAAATTCTCAGATCAGCAATCTTCTGAAATAATCAATTATCATAGATTAGGTAATCCATTACAAACTCTCAGGTTACAAGTCTGCATGGTAATCGATTATCCTTGGAAGGTAATTGATTTTCATAAGCAAAGATTGTGACTAGAGGTTTCCACAACCATTTTTTCACATAAAAACTGAAAAACGACTTAAAACACTTTTGGGAAAACTCTTTTTCTTCTCTTTTTTAAAAACTTTTTTTGGCCTTATTCTTAGATTATTGTCTTCATTACCTTACCTAAATTCTAAGGGAAAAGGGAAACCACTAAAGTCTTCATTTTCTTGAGCTTGAGCCTTGTGTGAGCTTGTTTGACTTTTAGCACAACTGTTTGTGATCATCAAAACACTACTGAATAAAGCTTGAAGTCCTTGGGAAAGCTTGACTTCCAACATAATATAGTTAATTGTATTGGAAATGTGAACTTTTATATGTATTTTCAAAATTACCCTTATTAATATTATTGAGAATCTAAAAAGAGTTAAATAAACAGGGGTGTTTATGGAAAAAAGTAATTAATTAATGGTTATTGAAAATTGGTGTAACATCCTGATTTTCTTTTGTATTATAAATTTCGAGTTTTCTCAAATAAATGATTAATTCTTGTATATAATTATTAAACTGTTGGTTGTTTTCATAAAGTACCTTATATTATTTCTATTGGACTATTTTATCTATATACTTTAAAGTAGATCCATTTAGAGTAATTACCCTATTTGAAAAACAAATTTTCTATACTTTACTTTGATTTAAATACGTTATAATAGAAAATTAAAAATAAAAGATTGATAACTCCAAACACGAATTCCACCGTTGGATGTGTCGGGTAATATGTAGGGAAGATTACTTTTAAATTTGAGCAAGATCCGACGGGTAACGAAGAAATACAGCGTTCGTAAAGGCAACAAAAATATATAAAACCAAAAAGCACTCAGACTAATCGATTGGCTAATCGATTAGCCTGTATCAGAGGAAAAAAAGAAAGAAAGAATAACGTGTGTGTGTGCACTGGAAAGGGTAGGAAACCCTATGATTTGTTCATCTTCTTCCTCCCTCTTCAAAGAGCCGCCCCATATCTCCTCCCCCATAGTCATCATCTTCCTTGTTCTCTTTCTCTTTCCCTCGCCTTTTTCTCTCTCTCACTCATAAGCTTCCATTACCGTTCTCCTTTTTCCATGCACACCGGTGCCGCCTCAGTCTCTCTTTCACCCGCATCCCTCTCTCTCCTTCCAGTCTCCCAAGCGCCGGAGCACCACCATCCCAGGTCCAGATCTGTCGCCGCCTGCTGGGTGTGTGTGTCGTTTGATGTTGTTGTTGTTGTGTGGCGTTTGATTTGTTGTCGTTCCCTGCCGCTGTGGTTGCCGTGGAGTTGCGACCACCACCGCTGCTGGTTTGGCTCGCCGCTGCCATCACGGCTTGCTGTGGTTGCTACAAGTTGTCACACCGTCACCACTTCTTTCCTCTCTTCGGTGCGTGTAGCTGCTGCTAAGGATCACCACCGACGCCGGTATCGTCGTCACCGTCATCGCTACCGTGGCTAGCCTCTCCTTGGTGTTGTGTACCGGGTTGACCGAACCGGCCTTCGAAACCACATTTGAGGGTATATCCCTAATACCTTTTTAAGTACTCTATGTTGTGTTTTAATTTTAATACTAATACTAATTTTAATGTTATTAGTGATTATTATCAAGTGTTATATTATTTTGGAAAAATAAGTGATATTGTGATTTGATATTGATTTTTAAGTATACTGTTATTTGTGATGATTTTAATTGGTTACTTTGAATTGTTATAACGTCGAATTAAACGTTATGTTGAAGGATGGGTTTTGAAAGTGTTTTTGTTAAATGCGTTGGATTCCTAAGTAATTGGGTTGTAGGTTAGTTGGGTGGAATTGTCCCTGAACTACCAATAAACCAATTAAATAGGAATTCGATATATATATTCGACATACGTTAATTCGGGTTAAAGTCATGAACTTTTCAAATTGAAAGGAAGTGTAAATGCCTGAACGTTAGAAATGTGACTTTTACTTATTTTGAATCGAGGGCAATTCCTTTTAGTTCGAAATTAATAGTGTCAAAGTAACATAACATTTCACTTTGTGACTTGAAGCCAAAACTACTTAAGTTTAATGTATTTTTGACGATTATGTTAGTTTTGCAAGTTAAGGTATTTTCAACAAAAGCTTGTACTATTTTATTGAGGGAGCAATGATTTTAAGTTTAAATTTCTATTTGACTTTGATTTTTGGATAATTAAATGTTTTCGAAATTAATTGTCTCGGTTTTCAAGTTAAAGTCCCTTTTTTGTAAAACGCATTATATTGATTATTATTTAATTTGTATGACCCGAGTAGACGATGAAAGAGCTTTAGAACCTATCACCACGCGTAAGAATTGGACATGGATACTTTAGGACACTATCATGCGAAAAGGAGTATGTTTTTGGGAAAGACCAGGTAAGGAGTGAGTATTACCTTATTCTAGGGATAAGTTTCTAGTATGTGTATAGTGCTTGCTAAGAGTTTGTTGTCAGTTTTGGGATTTTGTGCATTAGAGTAGTTATTAAAGTTGACAATTAGCACTTACAAATTAAGACAATAAATTTATGAAATATTTTGGAAAGTGAATTTTACTGGTGATAATATTATGTGTTATATGTGCATACTTGTGGATTTGTGTATATTTGAGATTAGGGGTATATTTGTGAATATGTACATACTTGTGAATTTGTGTATACTTGTGATTAGGGGTACATTTGTGAATACATGTATATGTGGTTTGTTGTTGAAAATGTTCTGAAAAATGTGAAAGTCAATGATAAATAATTGAGGAGAAAAACGTAAGTAATTGATTAAATAATTGGATTGAGAAAAGTATTTAATGAAGAATAAGATATTTTTATGTGTGGAATCCGACTGCGATGTGGCGCAATTCGGATAGTCTGTAAGGTCCAGATGTTTTAATTAATTAATAAATAAATAAAAAATATATTATTATGATGGAATAAAATATTAATTTTTATGATTTTTGGTTAGAATACTCGAGTATTTGGGGAGGACTCGAGTATTGTAACTAGCTGTTAGGAAAATTTGAATTTTTAGTTGGAATACTCGAGTATTGGTTAGGAGACTCGAGTATTCAGTGGTGTTGCTGAGTGTTCTGAAGCTGGTGCGTCAGCAATACTCGAGTATTGTCCAGAATACTCGAGTAGTTCGAGCAGTGGTGTTGAGTCTATAAGTCGATTTTGATTCAAAACTCGCACCAAAACGCGTTTTCTCTTGGTTCCAAGCACAGAGCTGGACATTACTTCGTAGGAGGGAAATATTAGGCTATAAATAGAGGCTTGGGGAAGCTAGAAACTCATTCAATTCTTGCAAACCCGAATTTCCATTCTCATTTCCTCTGTTCTGAAGTGCTTACTTTGATCACTTCGTTCTCTCTCATTTCTCACTCATTTCCTTCGAAACTAAAACACAAATCAAAGTTCTAATTCCCATCTTGAATTAGAACCAATTACCACACAAAACTACCTCTTGTAGAGCAAGTTCTAGGCAATCGAAGTTGAGTCTCTGAAGCTGCGAAAAACAGAGCAACATTCAGCATCAAATACCCTTCTTCTTTGAATTGGTTGGGTAAATCCAGAACCCCTTTCGATTCCAAACTTGTTTCTAAGTAAAGTTGGCATTTCCTAGTTTCTAAAGCTAACTTATTTCGTACTTTTTCATGCCTTAATTATGTTGAAATCAATGGCCAAAGTCAGCTAGTGCAAGCTGTCTTGCACCGGTGCAGAAACTCAAATCGTGGTTCAGTCCCTTTTCTCTTCAACCAATCATTCGTTTAGCTTCTCTAAGGTATGGGAGAAGTTACCTAATCGCTAGAATGATAATCAATAAGCTAAATTCATAGGAACCATATGAGGTTCATGGGCAACTTAAGTTTGAAATGGGAATCTGACTTGGAGGCCAGAAACCCATGGTTTTTGTGTTCAAACAACTTTAATTGGACCTAAGGAAGCTCACTGGATTGATTTTCGAACTTAAAATCAAGTTGAAATGAAAGTCATATGTTGAAATGGATATTTTCTATGTTTTATGCAATTCTGTGATTTGATTATGTTCTCTGTTAATTTGATGTTAATTTCTATATGCAACATGTTTATTATATGTGGAATAACTTTTGTTAATTGAAGTAAAAGTGTAAGAATCACGAATTGGTGCATATTATGCAGAAAACTGGTGCTGTTGCAGCAAAAAGACTCGAGTATTCTGGAAAATGATGAACGACTCGAGTATTTCTTCAAGTACTCGAGTATTTTGGCATAAACTACTCGAGTAGTTCATGAACTACTCGAGTATTTTGATAAAATTTCACCAATCTCTTGTTCTTTTAAAGTTTCAAAAATTAACTCGTTTAATTTCCTAAATTACTAAAGTTTAAACATCACTTTATATCAAATCTCGTTGGTTGATAGCTATCCTGGAGGTGTCCTACTGGAATTTTATTCAGTGGTTGATTATTCCCCTACAGGAGTCCCAACGGAAGTGCGTACACCCATTTGGTTGATATTATCCCTAGATGTCCTAGTGAAAGCTTTACTCACTTGGTTGATATTTTTCTATTGGAGTCCCAATGGGGTCGTTGCAATAAAAATCCACCAATAGGAGGCTATGCCCTGATGGATTTCTAAATGAATAATTATACGCTATTTCTAAAATCATCACAAGTGGATGGGCCGTTGATGGATTTTTATGAAAGGAGAATTGAAAATAAGTACACCCATCACAAAGAGGCTATGCCGCTGATGGTCTTTTTATGACTGCATCAGTACCAGCTAAAGAAATTGTTAAATATGAAATTAATGAATGGAAAGATGGAATGATGGACTATGTCCTTGATGGAAATGATAATGAATCGATAATGAAGATTGGTAAGGGATTTCGGTTGCATTCATGCATTGATTGATTGCTCCAGCTTGTTGAGATGCTTTTGCGCTGTTTGTCGCACCCGCTGTCTGTCGGGAAGGGTCGAGCTTATTCCGCTGTCTGTCGGAGGAAGCTCACGAGGACCATTTTCCTCCAAGCTGTGATGCCCCGGGAAATTGTGGAGATTAGCATGCATCATGCCATTAACAATAAGATTAACTGCTTGAATAAAAAGGGTTTGACATGTGTATATGCATGGTGGAAATTGTTACTGTTTGAATACTTATGTTTGCTGTTTTTAGCCAATGTTCTTTATCATTCGATTTAACGTGATTAGCTATGACTTACTCCCTTATTGCCCTTGTAGGTGATGAAGATCCTGATTTCATCAGTGGGGAGTAGGAACGACAAGGGATATGAAGTTCCCTTCCCGACCGTTGGAGTTGAGAACCATGCTCTGGGTTACGATTAGTGTCTTAAGTAGCTCAGAGTCTATTCAGTCTAATTGCTGTTAGAATAAATTAGTTTGAACTATTGTGTCTTGTTAATTGAATTAAGTTTTGTTGATTTGCTTCCGCAATTGAATAATAGTTTTGAAAACCATTTGCGAAAAATTATTCTCTATTTTCGTTATAATAAATAAATCAAGGTTAGAGAGTCGGGATGTTACATAGTCCACAACCAGAGTAATGTACATATTTATGTGTGGAATCCGACTGCGATGTGGCGCGAATCGGATAGTCCACGAAAAAGATTATGTATTATTCTCTTGCGGCCGGTTGCGAGTGTACGCGAGCCGGGGCCGACTGCGATGTGCGCGAATCGGTTAGTACGCGAAAGAGAATAAACACTAAACCCTTGTGGCCGGTTGCGAGTGTACGCGAGTCGGGGCCGACTGCAATGTGCGCGAATCGGTTAGTACACGAAAGGGCAATTGAAACTAATCCTCCTGTGGCCGGTTGCGAGTGTACGCGAGCTGGGGCCGACTGCGATGTGCGCGAATCGGTTAGTACGCGAAGAGGATAGTTTCACAAAAAGATGAAATCTGTGGAATCCGACTGCGATGTGGCACGAATCGGATAGTCCACGAAAAGATGAAATATGTGGAATCCGACTGCGATGTGGCGCGAATCGGATAGTCCACAAAAATATGAAATATGTGGAATCCGACTGCGATGTGGCGCGAATCGGATAGTCCACAAAAAGAGGAATAGTTTCACAAGATATTTAATGAGAATGAAAAGACACTCAAAGAAAGTAATACGTTTATAAAAGTCAGCTTTAAAGTGAAGATTGAAATGACATGAAAAAAAAAGATGTGAAAGTTTATTGAATGAAAATGGTTTTATTTGCAAGTGAGAATGATATGGCTTGGTTATATGAATGTATGCATTATTTGTGCTAGATGTGTTTGGCTTAGTTGGGTATTATGTCATATCAGAAACTGCTATTCCTATTTTATGTGTAATGCTCACCTTCTTACCATTTTTCCAGGTACAAAGATTGAGCTTACACGATTGTTGGCCGAGCAGGTGCACACTCCACTCCAGTGGAGTGTTAGTTAGTTAGTTAGGGGGGATTATAGATTATATGGTTGTAATTAATTTATTTTAATTCTAATGATACGTGTTGTGTGATGTAGCACTGATTTATGTTTATGTGTTGTTGATAGCCCTGCTGGCTCTGATTGATATAAATGAATATGTTTTTCAGGTTGCAGGAAAAATATAATTTTTGGAAAAGTCCGAAAAATAGAGGAAACTCCGTCCGTTTGACGGGAGATTTTTTTATAATTAAAAAGGAAATTTTAACTTCACTATTTTGAATAATGGGTAATTAAAGGGTAGTTAAGGTATGGTGTTACATTTATGGTATCAGAGCAGTTTCTCCTCGGCCTTGGAGTGTGGACTCACAACTCCTGTTGCGTTACTCACCAAGCGAGTAACTGATAGATAGCTTATTATCTAAGTTAGATGAATAGAGTAACAAGTTGCTAGCCTTATATTAGAGTTTTGCAATGATGCATATAGTGTTTGATTGAATCTTAAATCAATTTTGGTTTATGCGTCTCGAGTTTTGCCCGAATGAACCCGATTTCTTGGAAAATGGACGTTGTCACATTTAGAAAATGGATGAAATCCAAGATTGTGGAAAGTTAAAGAACCCCAACGGGCCAGAGCATGGAATTGCTACCCCAACGGGAAGGAACGATCCTTGGTTTCGAAGTAAGTACGCCAATTTTTAAAT
This sequence comes from Crotalaria pallida, assembly GCA_037953625.1. NCBI lineage: Eukaryota > Viridiplantae > Streptophyta > Magnoliopsida > Fabales > Fabaceae > Crotalaria > Crotalaria pallida. The sequence continues at coordinate 57,066,897 of CM075655.1, read as the reverse complement.
GTGACAATGCAACAATATATGTTTTCGAAATTCATGTCTGAAACTTAGGAAGGACGAAGTGATTTTACCATCAAGGTAATGTATAATCGAGACTGGTCATCTTGAGGACTACATTTGTTGGAAGGTGAAATCATCAAGTCCATGAGTTCCAGATTATATCTTGAGTTGAGTGAAGTCTTAGAACCTAGGGGAAACAGTCTGTTCTAATTAAATTTTATAGAATCCTAAGTACCCTCAAATCAGAGTGCGCAGTGGAAATAACCAAAAGTCATTTCAAATATTTCGTCAGCTTGGATCACTGAATGTTTATTTTAGATGAATTCCCTCTTAAATGCTTGAATAATTTTCATTTTTAGCCGAACAAGTTTTTTTTTTGGGATCTTCATAAGTGATCTATTATTTAGATGAGGGTCTCATTGAATAGTTCATGTTGCTTTCTTAAAGAATTTTTTTATAAAGAACATTATATGGCTTACAAAAGTCTAATTCATACATATGTTTTTCTTTTTCTAAAACATTTGTTTATGTTTTGCCTTGTTGAAGTGTCACGTTGAATTTTATTGAATATAATTTTATTCGATTATGGACTTTGAAGATTCGTTGCTTTTACATCCTCTAATCTACTACCCTGCTTCCAATCCACTTGAAAGAATACGTTTGTTGAGATCATAACTCGCTCTATTTGTCCATGACTTATGTAAGAGAGAGAAACTGAGATAGAGATAGAGAGAGAAAGAGAGAGAGAGAATTATGTTATTTCTGAATCTAGAGAAAAATCAAGGTAAGGTACATTGAGAGAGATTACATCTATTTATAGAAAGATAGGATAGTGTGACTCACTTGACAACTGTCAAGTAAGCACGCGCCAGCTGACTACAGCTGGACAACTAACAATACAGATGAACTAACTAACAATTAAAAAATAGAATACAAGCAAAATACATGCTTAGACTCTAATACTCTAATACACCCCCCTGAAACTGAAGGGCCTAGCTAATACAGCTCCCTTGAACAATTCTGAGTCTTGGCTTGAGTTCATGAAATCGAGATTGAGACAACGGCTTGGTAAGAATATCAGCAGTCTGCCACTTAGATGGAACATGAGTGACTGTGAGAGTGCGTTTCTGCACCTTTTCTCTGACAAAAAACAAGTCCAACTCAATGTGCTTAGTCTTGTGATGGAGAACAGGATTATGAGCCATTGCCACTGTGCTAGCATTATCACAGTATAACGTAGGGACTGTATAAGGGAGCTGTAGTTCAGCCAAAAGAGATTCTATCCACATGAGTTCTTGTGAAGCAAGAGCTAAACTCCTATATTCTGCCTCTGTGCTGGATCTGGACAGAGTGTGTTGCTTCTTTGACCACCATTTAACCAGATTTGAACCTAAGAAAATACAAGCACCTGAGGTTGATTTTCTGTCATCCTGGTCCCCTGCCCAGTCAGCATCACAGAAGGCTTGAATCTTTAGAGGAAGATGAGGAACAGTCGGCTGAAATAACAGCCCATGGGAAACTGTACCTTTCAGATATCTAAGAATTCTCTTAACTGCTGTCCAATGTTCTTCAAGTGGTTTGGACAGATACTGACACACTTTGTTAACACTAAAAGTGATGTCAGGTCTTGTAATTGTAGCATACTGCAGTGCTCCAACAATGGACCTGTAGAAAGTAGGATCAGCAACATCTTGACCTCCATATTTTGAGAGTTTGCAACTACTCATCATAGGGGTAGATATATCTTTTGCAGTAGCCATATTTTCTCTTTCCAACAAATCTCTGATATATTTGGACTGGTTGATAAGAATTGTGCCATTGGAAAGATGTTTGACCTCAATGCCCAGAAAGTAGTCTAGTTTTCCTAGTTGTTTTAGAGCATAAACTGAACTAAGTTTCTGAATTAGTGTGGCTATTTGAGTCTTGGAGGATCCTGTGACTATGATGTCATCAACATAAACTAGGACATACAGTACATGAGTTGGAGTCTTAAGCAAAAACAATGAGTTATTACACTTGCTAACTGTAAAACCAAACTTCTGCAGAGTATTTTTCAGATTTTCAAACCACTGCCTAGGAGCTTGCTTGAGCCCATATATTGCCTTGTTCAGTTTGCAAACTAGAGTCTTATCACTGTGAACAAACCCAGGTGGTTGTTTCATATATACTTCTTCATCTAAATTACCATTTAAAAAAGCATTGTTAACATCTAGTTGTTGAAGATCCCACTTGTTAGTAACAGCCAAAGTTAAGATAATCCTAACAGTGACAGGTTTAACTACAGGGGAGAAAGTCTCATTGTAATCCTGTCCATGTTTTTGATGATATCCTTTAGCCACCAATCTGGATTTGCGCTTATGAATTGATCCATCTGGGTTTTCTTTAATTCTGTAAACCCATTTATTTCCTATAGCTTCTTTATCAAGAGGTAGAGGCACTAATGTTCAGGTATTGAGTTTGATGAGAGCATCATACTCAGCTTGCATAGATTCTTTCCATTCAGGACTAGAGAGAGCAGCTTTGACTGATGTAGGTTCCACTTCAGAATGAGCTAGAAGGACCCTAGGAACAATAGCTTTGGATATGCCTGATTTAGATCTTGTTTTCATAGGGTGAGTGAAGATATATCTAGATGTAGTGAGTGCAGGAACAGAGGAAGAGGAAGTATTATCAGAAGCAGGGTTTGGATGATTTGATGAAGCCTGTGGTAAAACAGGGGAAGCTGAAGATAAATGAGGAGAAGCTGCTGCTGATGCAGAATTAGTAGGAACTGAGGATGTTACAGCAATATCAGAAGGTGTATGTAAGGGAGACATGAAGTTGGTAGGAGAAGTTGTAGGAAAGAAGGAAGTTGCTGAACTAATATCTGATTTTGTTGAATCAATTTCTGTTGTTGATGTAGAAAAGGGGAAGCTATATTCATTAAAAATTACATCTTTAGAGATGTAAATTTTACCTTCTGAACTGAGACACTTGTAACCTTTGTGTGAGGGTGAGTAACCTAGAAAAGTACATTCACTTGAATGAAAATCAAGTTTGTGTTGGTTGTAAGGCCTCAATAGAGATTATTGATTATTGATAGAAGTGCTAGGTAGTCTGTTTATTAGGTAAACTGCTGTTTGGAATGCATGATCCCAATAGACTAATGGTAAATGAGCATGTGCCAAAATAGATAAACCTGTTTCAACAATATGAAGATGTTTCCGCTCAACAGTACCATTTTGATGATGAGTATGAGGGCATGTTACCCTATGATTAATACCCATGGTTTGTAAGTAAGAAGCAAGTGGCCTAAATTCACCACCCCACTCACTTTGAACAGCTTTTATAGTTGTATTAAATTGAGTTCCAACCATTGTTATAAAAGTTTTGAACATTAGAATAGAGTCAGATTTCTGTTTTAAGAGAAATAACCAAGTATATCGAGTATGTGCATCAACTATAGAGAGATAGTATTTGAAACCACTAGAGGACAGATTAGGAGAAGGTCCCCACACATCAATGTAAACTAAGTCAAAAGGAGCTGAATAGCTTGTATTAGATGCAGGAGAATGAATTCTATGAGCTTTACCATAACAACAAGAAGAACAAAAGTCATAGACTGTTTTATTAGAATGTGGTATCTTACAATGATTCAACACTTTTTGAATAATATTCTCACTAGGATGGCCTATCCTACAATGCCAGAAAGAGTATACAGTAGTGCTATTATTAGAAATAGAAAATGGTAGATTAGCTATAGTAGCAGTAGAATTAGAACTAAAGGAATTACAACTTGCAACAGTAGAGTTATTGGAAGCTTGACATGGAATGTGAGTAGAATGAAAACTATAGAGGCCATCAGGAGTTAGAGCTCCTTTGAGCAGCAATTGTTTAGTGTCCTTACATTGCATAAAACATTCATCAGCAGTGAAGACAAAGAAGCAATTATTGTCTTTGGCAAATTGACTGACACTTAAAAGATTTTTAGTAATGGTTGGAACTAATAAAAGCTTGTTTAGTTTAAGTGATTTTTGAGAACAGTATGGTGAATTAAAGGCAGAGCAACCAATAGCTTTAATAGATAAACCATGACCATTACCCATGTATATCTGTTCATTGCTGAACTGCTCAACAGGATGTTGAACCAGAGTGTTATCAGAGGTAAGGTGATTGGTTGCTCCAGAATCAGGATACCAAATTGGTTGAGCTCTTGTGGCAGTCATGGCTACTGGATTAGGATTCAGTGATGGTTGTAGAAGACCAGAATCAACAGAAGAAGTCACTGAAAGTGGTGATGCTGGAGTCTGTGAATGATAATAGACATGATTCTGCTGATTCTGATGAGGAACATTGTTCCTATATGCAACCCGAGGCACAAGTGCATAGCCTGGTGGAACTGAAGGAGGAGGTGCTGCACGATAGTATGGAACACCATATGCTTGTGGAGGTCCATAGGTGATGTGAGCATCATGTGGTGCATACCAACACTGTGACAAATCATGGCCAAATCTGTCACAATAAGCACAATAGGGTCGTGAACCACCACGACCTCCACCACGGTCACAGCCACCACCACGATAATGACCACCACCACGGCCATTGCCATGGCCACCACGAAAACCAAAATTATCAGTCCTATCATTTCTATAGGCAGAGTTATCCACACGACCACCACGTTCACTATGATAATCAAAGTTATCTATTCTGTCGTTATCATTTCTATAGGAAGCATTATCAGCATGATAGTGATGATTATTGCGATTGTCATAGCGAGAATTTACCGGCGAACGCGAATCTGAACGCGCTTGAGATCCAGCCACATTAACTGACATAGCATCAAACAGAGTTTGTTGTTGAGCTCTTTCCATACGCGACTCATATGTGAGAAGAAGAGATTCCAATTCTATGAGCGAAGGCGCAGTACTGTGGCTTTCAACAACAACAGTAAGAGGTCGATACTCTAATGGAAGTCCCTCAAGTATAACATCAACATGTTCAGTAACAGAAATCGACGATCCAATGGAGATAAGAGAATCAACGATCATCTTAATTTGCATCAGATAATCAGAAATTGATTTTCCCCCTTTCGTTAGGGTTTTTAATTCAGCGCGCAATTGACAACTGCGAGCGCAAGTTTGCGACTGGCAATAGTTGTTGACTTCATCCCAAACTTCCCACGCATGATCGCATCCAACAACACGAGGCTGAACTGATTCAGAAAGCGTGTTGAGGAGCCATGCGAAAACGGAATGATCTTGTTCCTCCCATCGAAGAAACTCAGGATTCACTCTTCGCAGCTCGCGATCATCATCGGAAAGAAACTCCGGTGGTGCAACTGGTAGATTTATGAGATATTCTACATGATTCAGACGAAGCACCGAAAGCACAAATTGCTTCCAATTGAGAAAATTCTTATCATGAAGCTTGACGGAAGGAAGAGGGAGGTTGAGAGAAGAAGAATTAAGCGACGGAATTGTGTTTAACGGCGGAGCAGAAGCCATGGATTCTCAACTGATACCATGTAAGAGAGAGAAACTGAGATAGAGATAGAGAGAGAAAGAGAGAGAGAATTCTGTTATTTCTGTTATTTCTGAATCTAGAGAAAAATCAAGGTAAGGTACATTGAGAGAGATTACATCTATTTATAGAAAGATAGGATAGTGTGACTCACTTGACAGTTGTCAAGTAAGCACAAGCCAACTGACTACAGCTGGACAACTAACAATACAGCTTAACTAACTAACAATTCAAAAATAGAATACAAGCAAAATACATGCTTAGACTCTAATACTCTAATAACTTATCTCTTACATTTTTGTATAGTTAGCTCTTTTTGCTTTTGGATTCCTTTTTGATTCAGTCTCTATGATCTTCATTTCATGGATTTTTGTTTTAGAGTTTATGTAAAATGCAAGCTAGATTTGTTGATTTTTTAGTTTAAATGAATTTGTTCCCTGATTTCGCATGACTGCCTGCACATGTATTTGAAAATGATGTATCTTGAATTTTGAGCCATTGGTTATGTTCTTTTGAAAGAAAATTGTTAAATAAGTTTCAATAAGTAGCTTTTCTTGCTTAGCACATTACTCATAAGTCTTTTATATTAGTATTGGCCACTACCAACCTATTATGATACTTAGCTTACTCTAAGAAGTTTCCCAAAACTACCATGCCAGGGAAGATGTTTTTGAACGTTGGCTTAACAAATTTTTAATTCTTTCCGGGTTTCAGTCTTCTCCTTGTATTTAAAACTGACTTTCATTTACGAAAGTGACACTCTATTGGTTGAGTCATAATTACTAATTCCTATCTTTTTGGGATCTTAATTCCTGCATAGATTTTTTTTCTTGTTCTATTTCTTGTAGAAAAGAGAGGTGCCACTCTTCCTGTTTCAAGCTCTTACAAAATTAATATCGCATTCGAATGTGTAAGTGAATTATGTTTTCTTACAAGAATTGTTCTCAGCAAGATTTTCAAATATTTTATTGTTTTAGGTGTTGAACATGTTATACGAACTCAAACTATATGCATAATGCTGATTTTGTTTCGACCAGTTGGATTTTTAAAGCTCCTATTTTGCATTATAATTTATGTTGCCTTTTTGAGATTTGAATTCATTTTACATTTATGACAGAGTGTTAAAATACCCTTTCAATATCTATCACCTGCTAAATGTTAAAATTCTTTTTTCAGTTTTGAGAACTTAGATGATTTTGTTTGGAACTGACTTAACTGTTGTTGCTATTTTGTACACCAAGTGATGATTTCTTTATTTAGCTTTGTCATGAAAGATGGTTTCTCTTCTTTGATTGAATTTGAGAACCTTTTTATTAACCAGTCATTGAAATTCTTTTTGCTACAGTTACATTTTTATTACCACTAAGGTTTTATTTCTCCCGTTAAATGATTTTAGAAGACCCTTGTGCTATATGTAGTGTTTGTTTTTGTTTGTGTTTGTCTAATTTGATGGAATGATGAACAAAGATTCTTAAATCCTAACTTTACGATTTACGCTAATCAAATTTCGATGACGAAATTTCTTTTTGGGGGGAAGGATTGTAACATCCTGATTTTCTTTTGTATTATAAATTTTGAGTTTTATCAATTAAATGATTAATTCTTATATATAATTATTAAAGTGTTGGTTGTTTTCATAAAGTACCTTATATTATTTCTATTGGACTATTTTATCTATATACTTTAAAGTAGATCCATTTAGAGTAATTACCCTATTTGAAAAACAAATTTTCTATACTTTACTTTGATTTAAATACGTTATAATAGAAAATTAAAAATAAAAGATTGATAACTCCAAACACGAATTCCACCGTTGGATGTGTCGGGTAATATGTAGGGAAGCTTGCTTTTAAATTTGAGCAAGATCCGACGGGTAACGAAGAAATACAGCGTTCGTAAAGGCAACGAAAATATATAAAACCAAAAAGCACCCAGACTAATCGATTAGCCATCTGACTAATCGATTAGCCTGTATCAGAGGGGAAAAAAAGAAAGAAAGAATAACGTGTGTGTGTGCACTGGAAAGGGTAGGAAACCCTATGATTTGTTCATCTTCTTCCTCCCTCTTCAAAGAGCCGCCCCATATCTCTTCCCCCATAGTCATCATCTTCCTTGTTCTCTTTCTCTTTCCCTCGTCATTTTCTCTCTCTCACTCCTAAGTTTCCATGGTCGTTCTCCTTTTTCCACGCACACCGGCGCCGCCTCAGTCTCTCTTTCACCCGCGTCCCCCCTCTCTCCTTCCAGTCTCCCAAGCATCGGAGCTCCACCGTCCCTGGTCCAGATCCGCCGTCGCCTGTTGGGTGTGTGTGTTGTTTGATGTTGTTGTTGTTGTGTGGCGTTTGATTTGTTGTCGTTCCCTGCCGCTGTGGTTGCCGTGGAGTTGCGACCGCCGCCGCTGCTAGTTTGGATCGCCGCTGCCACCACGGCTTGCTGCGGTTACTACTAGTTGTCACACCGCCACCACTTCTTTCCTCTCTCCGATGCGTGTAGCTGCTGCTAAGGATCGCCACCGACGCCGATATCGCCATCACCGTCATCGCTACTGTGGCCATCCTGTCCTTGGTGTTGTGTACCGGGTTGACCGAACCGGCCTTCGAAACCACATTTGAGGGTATATCCCTAATACCTTTTTAAGTACTCTATGTTGTGTTTTAATTTTAATACTAATACTAATTTTAATGTTATTAGTGATTATTATCAAGTGTTATATTATTTTAGAAAAATAAGTGATATTGTGATTTAGTATTGATTTTTAAGTATACTGTTATTTGTGATGATTTTAATTGGTTACTTTGAATTGTTATAACGTCGAATTAAACATTATGTTGAAGGATGGGTTTTGAAAGTGTTTTTGTTAAATGCGTTGGATTCCTAAGTAATTGGGTTGTAGGTTAGTTGGGTGGAATTGTCCCTGAACTACCAATAAATCAATTAAATAGGAATCCGATATATATTCGACATACGTTAATTCGGGTTAAAGGCTTGAACTTTTCGAATTGAAAGGAAGTGTAAATGCCTGAACGTTAGAAATGTGACTTTTACTTATTTTGAATCGAGGGCAATTCCTTTTAGTTCGGAATTAATAGTGTCAAAGTATCATAACATTTCACTTTGTGACTTGAAGCCAAAACTACTTAAGTTTAATGTATTTTTGACGATTATGTTAGTTTTGCAAGTTAAGGTATTTTCAACAAAAGTTTGTACTATTTTATTGAGGGAGCAATGGTTTTAAGCTTAAATTTCTATTTAACTTTAATTTATGGATAATTAAATGTTTTCGAAATTAATTGTCTCGGTTTTCAAGTTAAAGTCCCTTTTTCGTAAAACACATTATATTGATTATTATTTAATTTGTATGACCCGAGTAGACGATGAAGGAGCTTTAGAACCTGTCACCACGCGTAAGAATTGGACTTGGATACTTTAGGACACTATCATGCGAAAAGGAGTATGTTTTTGGGAAAGGCCAGGTAAGGAGTGGGTATTACCTTATTCTATGGATAAGTTTCTAGTATGTGTATAGTGCTTGCTAAGAGTTTGTTGTCAGTTTTGGGATTTTGTGCATTAGAGTAGTTATTAAAGTTGACAATTAGCACTTACAAATTAAGACAATAAATTTATGAAATATTTTGGAATGTGAATTTTACTGGTGATGATATTATGTGTTATATGTGCATACTCGTTGATTTGTGTATATTTGAGATTAGGGGTATATTTGTGAATATGTGCATACTTGTGAATTTGTGTATACTTGAGATTAGGGGCATCCCAAATTTTAAACCCAAAGACGAATAAGTAAATAATAGTTAGAATAAAGGAAATAATGATAATAAACTACAAATAGTTATTTAAAAGAAGTATTTTAACATTAGGAAAGGATAACAATAATAATAATAAGGTTAGAAAAGAAAGGAGCCTTAAATTGAAGTTAGGAACAAGCCAGAAAAATAGATAATTCGGTACTAAAACATAACATAGGGTAGAAAATCAAAATAAAAGATTTAAGACTCAAAACACAATTCCCACCGTTGGATATGAAGGTAGGATTTTTAGGAAGTTGCTCGTCAAATTTGAGCAAGATCCGACGGTTAACGAAGAAGTTATGGTACGGTCAACCCAGAGTCAACAGACTCGCGCCCAAGCGCAGGAAGCCACGCCCAGACGCGAGCAGGCATCAGACTTGAGAGCTGCATCAGCGTCGCGCCCAAGCGCCGGACCTCACACCCAAGCGCGGGCGCGCTATTTGGTCGCTCCAGCTCACGAACCAGCGCTATTTTCTTTCCCTTCTCCACCAACTCCGGTCTTCTTCTCCTCCCTCCCTCCTCCACAGCCTCCAGCTGCCGCCGCCTAGCCCTCCTTCTCCTCCATCCACTCTCTCTCCTTCCTCCTTCCCATAGATCTGTCCTCCCTCTCCCCTCTCTCCTAACCTTTCTCTCTCCTTGTTCTCTTCCTCCCTCTCCTCCTCTTTCCTCTGGCGGATCCGCCGCCACACGAGCCACCACCACAGCCACCTTAGTCCCTTCCTCCTTCCCCTCCATATGTTTCTCTCTCTCCTTCCCTCTCAATCGGCTCTCTCTTTCTCTCTCCTAGTTTTCTCCCTCCTCCACCGGAACCACCGCCACCACCGCCGCCATAAGCTTCCGTCTCTCTCCACCATAACCTCTCTCCCTCCCAAACCATCTCTCAATCTCTTTCTCCTCGGGACTCACCGGCGCCGTTACCGACCGTGATCGCACCGGGCTTGTATCGGGTGCCCCGAAGCTCGAAGCCCTTGCCTTGGTCCAGCCGTGGTCGTTCTCGCTAACGAGGAGCAACACCGACGCCGTCATCGTCGCCGAACCACAACCCAGGTTCTTTTTAAAAAGCTCGAGGTAAGAAGGGTTGTATTACCTTTACTTAGAGAGTAAATTCTAGGATGCTATAGTGGTAGCTAAGAATAGGGTAATTAAAAATTATGTTAATGAACCTTAGGGTAGTCCCCGTTGATATAAAATGAAGTAAATAAAATTGTTAATAGAAACCATACCTTAGGGAATAAAATGTATATACTTAGATTAAGGTCCGGGATGAATGAGTGTACTTAGGATATTAATTCGGTCAACATTGGATGAAAACATAAGAAAGTATAAAATATAGCCAAAGGGAAAAGTTAGGAAAAACTAACTAAGCGTGAGTGTAAAAGAATAAAGAGTAATTGATTAGGCAAGAAGAGTAGAATAAATAAACTAAAAGTGAGATAAAAGAGGAGTTTAAATGCGAAGGCAATAGGTACGTGCGGAATAGAATTAGCTACGAGATGTTGGGATTAGAAAAATAGAAATGAGATAGTAAACTAAATTTCAAGTATAAATAGGAAACCGGTAAAAGAAATTGGTAAAAAGACAATAAGACGAGAGAGAGAGGTCGATATTAGGATAGTTAAATAAAATGGAGTTAATGAAATAGGAATAATAAGTTGAGTAATAATGTGAGCTAATAGAGTAATTAAATAAACGAGAGTTAATGAAATAGAAACCATAAGTTATGTAATAGTATAAGATAAAGGAAACAAAGAAATAACTAAGAATTAATAACGAGAACTAAAATATAATAAACATAACCAAGTTAAGTAGAGTTGGATATAAACTAGAATAATTAATAAATAGAAGAAGAAGAAGAAAAAGGAAGAGAAGAAGAAAAAAGAGAAGAAAGAGAACTGGGGAAAAACCAAGAATCTAGTAACGATTATTTAAATATATTGTACATGACCAAACTAAGTAGTGTTAGTTAAAGATGAGAATAATTAGTAAAGAGAAATATGTAAAATTTCAAAAGATAAAAAAAAAGAGAAAGGAAAAATGGCACTATCATATTAATAGAAAAGTAAAAAGAAAAGTAAAGGAGATAATAGAGAAATAAAAGGAATAATGGACACGATGGTAGGCGGACGATAGTCACTGCCATCACTAAAAGAAATAATGGACACGATGGCAGGCGGGCGAAAGTCACTGTCATCACTAAAAGAAATAAGAAGAAATGGTTTCGATGTCAGGCGGGCGGAAGTCACTGACATCACTAAAAGAATGGTTTCGATGACAGGTGAGCGGAAGTCACTGTCATCACTAAAAGAAATAAAAGAAAAGAATGGTTTCGATGGCAGGCGGGCGGAAGTCACTGTCATCACTAAAAGGAATAAAAGAAAATATGGGTTTGATGGCAGGCGGGCGCAAGTCACTATCATCACTAAAAGAAATAAAAGAATGGTTTCGATGTCAGGCGGGCGGAAGTCACTGACATCACTAAAAGAAATAAAAGAATGGTTTCGATGTCAGGCGGGCGGAAGTCACTGACATCACTAAAAGAAATAAAGGAATGGTATCGATGGCAGGCGGGCGGAAGTCACTGTCATCACTAAAAGAAATAAAAGAAAGGAATGGTATCGATGGCAGGCGGGCGGAAGTCACTTCCATCACTAAACGAAATAAAGGAAGTAATGGTAACCGGCTCTAAGCCAAATAATTAAGAGGAAAAGAATGGAAATAGATGAATGAATGTGAGAAAATGAACGAGAATTAAGAATGAAAAGAAATAAGAGGAAGTAAATAGAGAAATAAAAATGAAGATTAAATGTATGGATATTTAAATACATTGTATGCTAATAGTAACGTAGGCTTAGTTTATTAGTATTCCTTTTAGAATTTATTTTTCTAAGTCATGTGTAATGCTACCCTTCTTGCTACATTTTGCAGGTACAGAAGGAGCTTGCACAAGTCGTGGCCGAGCAGGATTACCACTCCACCACGTGGAGTGGTCGTTATTAGGAGTAGATTGTAGATTTAATTATGTGGAAACTATTATTTTTGAAAATTAAAATGTGTAATAGATACCGGCCCTGATCTGGAATTAATGGGGCACTAGGATTTTCAAATGACTGTTTTAGTTTTATGGTTTATGTCTGAAAACTATTCTGGCTGAACAGGTACAACAGGAAATTTTGGGAAAGTCCGATAAATAGAGGAAACTCTGCCAGATTTTCGTAAAATATTTTAAAGGAATTAAGTTATAAAAGAAATTTTCAAATACCAATTTCCTGAAAACTTAAAATTTATTAATTAAATTGAGGATGTTACATTTATGGTATCGGAGCAGTTTTTCCTCGGCCTTTGGAGTTTGAACTCATAACTCCTGTGGTTTACTCAGCAAGCGAGTAACCAATAGATAGAGTCAAGTCTTATGTTAACTAACTAGATGGATAAATATGGATGCATATAGGTAAGTACGCTTAGTTGTGTATGCACTCATTCCTATATTAATGAATATATATGTGCCTAAACTTGTTTTATTTTCAGTATCAGACCTCATGGCATGGAGGCGTACTGATAATGACAGGATTGCCCAGATTCTGGAAAATCTAGTTCAGCAGAACCAGAACCAGGCGGAAGCAGTTACTGCTGCTGCAAATGCAGCTGCAGCAGCGGTAGCAGCAGTAAATCAATATGCCCAGGCACGTCCAGCCCTACCCGAAATTGATTGGCTGACACGGTTTAGGAAAAACGGACCGCCTAGGTTTGAAGGAGGTTATAATCCGGATGGAGCTCAGGGATGGCTTCAAGAGTTGGAGAATATTTTCGGCACAATGTCACCGCCCGCAGAACAGGCAGTTCCTTTGGCAACGTACATGCTCACAGGAGAAGCTGAATATTGGTGGGAGCATGTACGAAGGGAAATGAAGATCACTAACCAGGAAATCACCTGGGACGTGTTCAAAATCAGATTCCTAGAGAAGTACTTCCCCGAAGATGTTCGCCGAGAGAAAGAATTAGCCTTCCTGAACTTGACACAGGGAAATATGAGTGTTGGAGAATATGCCGCACACATTGAAGACCTCATTCGGTATTCTGGAAGCTATAGGAATGCTGATGAAAGAGCCAAGTGCATCAAGTTCGAAGCAGGACTTCGCACTGAGATCAAGGTAGTTTTTGAGTACCAGAACGTAGATAATTTGGTCCGACTGGTAAATATGGCTAGCACTTATGAGAAGGGATTGAGGCGGAAGACATCCGAGGATAGAAACAGGATGATACAGTGGGCTGCAGGTTCTAGCAGAGGCAAGGTACCGGCTCAGGAATCAGATACACATGCCGACATCAACGCTATGGCAATAGTGCCAATAGACACAGCTCCAGATGTGAATGCTCCAAGACCTAGACTACCCTGTCCAGAGTGTGGAAAACCCCACAGGCGTTTGTGTATGCGGTTAAAGCAACACAAGAAAGAGGGTCGCTGCTATCAATGTGGGCAACCGAGACACATTGGGGCTAACTGTCTCGAACGCACCGGACGAAGGAATTAGTAAACCTGCTCAAGGTATTTTTCTATGTCAATAATGTATCAACTGTCTACATATAAATTTTCATATAGATTAAGCGCGTTTAGTATAACTTAGAAGAAATTGGCAGACGGTAGTACCTTAGTCAGAAGCACTGCAAGCCCAGTTATGGTAATATCTGTAATAGAGAACGAAGTTAGAACCCATCACTCTAGCTCTACCTCATACTCGATCAAACCAACCATCGCTCTATAGGAGATGCACCCTTTGATGATTCCCCAATAAAAATGCGTCCTCTGGGATAATCTCTATTGTTTTCTTGCTTGACATGTATCCAGCCATGCTGCTATCCTTCAATGTCGGTTCCTACATGACTCTTTTATGTTGGCAGTCCACCGACACTCGCCAGTCACCGAACCTTATGTAGGAAGCCATAACACCGTTAGACACCGCAATCTCTACACTCTTGTCACCTGACACGTCCTTGGTCATCTTGCAAATCCCATTAAACATTCCCTTGAGTGCTTCGTGTTTCTTCTTTTCATCTTCACTCTCTTCGAGTTTCAGGCATCTAGTGATAGAACTTAGACATATATATAGGAGAATTCGCCAAGCCGTAAGAAACCAGCATGATTCAGTGCCACTCGCGGGTAGCCAACCCCGCACCACTTCCAATCCCGGATGACGATCGGGAAACCCATGGACTCGATTCTTCACAGCGACCGAAACTACCCTAGCATGGATATAATCAAGTATGTCGATGCTAAGTGGGGGAGGATTTCAATCCAAGGAATGGGAGATAGAACTTTAATGATAAGAAAATTGTAGATCCTGTCAAGATAGAGAAGATATGAAGTATCCGAGGACAAACATAACATTACTAAGGAACCTGGATCTATACACATCGGAAGCGGGGAAATGGAACCGACAGGAACCTAAAGATCATAGACAAGAACTCCATCAACAGGATAGTCCTTCACGTTACATAGGAATCCGAATTTCGGGGACGAAATTCAAATAAGTGGGGGAGAAATGTAACATCCCAAATTTTAAACCCAAAGACGAATAAGTAAATAATAGTTAGAATAAAGGAAATAATGATAATAAACTACAAATAGTTATTTAAAAGAAGTATTTTAAAATTAGGAAAGGATAACAATAATAATAATAAGGTTAGAAAAGAAAGGAGCCTTAAATTGAAGTTAGGAACAGGCCAGAAAAATAGATAATTCGGTACCAAAACATAACATAGGGTAGAAAATCAAAATAAAAGATTTAAGACTCAAAACACAATTCCCACCGTTGGATATGAAGGTAGGATTTTTAGGAAGTTTCTCGTCAAATTTGAGCAAGATCCGACGGTTAACGAAGAAGTTATGGTACGGTCAACCCAGAGTCAACAGACTCGCGCCCAAGCGCAGGAAGCCACGCCCAGACGCGAGCAGGTATCAGACTTGAGATCTGCATCAGCGTCGCGCCCAAGCGCCGGACCTCGCGCCCAAGCGCGGGCGCGCTATTTGGTCACTCCAGCTCACGAACCAGCGCCATTTTCTTTCCCTTCTCCACCAACTCCGATCTTCTTCTCCTCCCTCCCTCCTCTACAGTGTAACGCCCCGATTTTCACCGTCTGGAAATAATCATCATTTAATTAAAGGTTGTTAAAAATGAGGCCATTTTTTTTAAAACGTTTTCGGAAGCGGTTGGGTGCATGCCTATGTTCTTACTAGAAAACCGGGTCGTTACTTAAAAACCATTTCGCACCTCCCCTTTCAAATCTTTCAAAACAGTTTTTAAACATTCGGCCAGTTCACAAAATAAGTAGGGCACAGTTACAAGAGTGATACATTACTAAGATGGTCCTTGACTCACACTTACATCAACTTAAACTAGTTACCCTACCTACGACTCTTCCTAATGAAAACTATCGGGTGAAGCTCCCGATCCTCCTTGCACTCTTTCTTAATTCCAGAAGAAGACGCCACGGCTGTCGCTGCTGACCCACCATTTTTGGGCACCCATTGCATCCTAGTTGAAGCAGAAGCAATCTTCTGAACTTCACATCGCACCTTCTCCTCATAGTCTCTGTATCCTCGGACAGATACTTGTCCCAACAGTGGTCCTAAGTTGGCTCCGCAAAGTCGATGCTCAGGATCCGGAATCACGATCTGAGAGTCACCAATCCATACCCAACCAGATGGGGTACGCTTCTAGCCGCATCCATGTCTGGTCCATGTTGAAATCTCCATGCGATAATCCATCTGCACGTTGGAGTACCAGAGACACCGATATACCAACGGGTAGGAGAGAGTTAGCGCTCCGAACGACAAGTCGTCGACGTTGTGGATTTACCGCAGGCGGAATATCAAGACAACACACACAATACAAACAAGGCACACCCAACACAGCACTCAAGCATGGCACAATATCTCTTTATTATCTGTTGGTTTTGGCCTCAAAATCTCGAGAGGGGGGGTGAATCGAGTTTTATTATGTATTGAAAAATTCGTACCAAATTAAAAAATGTTTTGAGACGGAGAGATTAAACGATCGTAATGGATCGCGAAAACGATAGAAAATATAATCGAGTAGCGCGGAAACGTAAATAAAGTAAATATGCGGAAAGTAAAAGATAAGGGTTAGAAAAGCTTGCACCGGTGAATTTTATACTGGTTCAGCCTTCCCGTCAAAAGGCCTAGTCCAGTCCCCAAGCGACCCGCCTGAGAGTTCTTATAACCAAGCAATAGAGCCGCACCCTATTACAACCAAGAGCACCCCGCACACTACTAGGAACCTCCGTTCGCTAGGGCCCTCAATCACACAGTAGGGTTCCTCGCCCTACGAACGCCTCAACGTTCAACTATGGGATTCTCTCCCTACCACTAAGGTTTAGAACGAATATGATTGTGATTACAATAGCTTTGTGTGTTCTTAAAACACAGATACAACAATATGCTCTATGATAGTGAAGTAGTGTTTCTCTAGATGTTACTCAGCCAATAAGGATTTGTTCTTCAAAAAGTATGAACGATGAAAAGCAGAAGACTTGAGAAGAAGAAGAGAGAAAACATGCAGAGCAAAAAGAATGAATGAAAAACTAACTGAACGTGAAAAATGTTGGAGTGATTGATTTAAAAAGAAAAACAATTTGAATCAACAATGATTTTGAATTAAGTAAAACAAATCAAAATAGAATAATAAAAGATTTGAAATAAGTTTTAAAATCAAAATAAAATCAAAACGATTTTCGAAATAAAATAAAGATTTGATTCTTAAAACCAAAAAGGAAATAATTCAAATTTAAAATCATTTTCGAATTTTATAAAATATATCAGAATCTTTTATATAAAAACAAATCAGGAAATAATAAAAATGATTCTGACACGTTTTTCAATAAATCAAGAAATAATCGATTACATAGAAGCAATAATCGATTACTTCTACAAAAATAGAAATTCTTAAAACATTTGAAAAACATGTAATCGATTAGGCTAAGAATAGTTAATCGATTACATCACTCCTGTTCATTATGTGATGCAACTATGATAATCGATTACACTCATAAGTTAATCGATTACTAAGCCTCTGTTTTGCATATGATGCAACATCATGTAATCGATTACTACAAAACTTGTAACCGATTACAAAGCCTCTGAAAAATATATGATGCAACAATTATAATCGATTACTTGACCATTGTAATCGATTACTTCCATAAGAAATTAACTGATTAACAAAAATCACTTAATCGATTACAACCTCTCTGATTTTTCTATGATGCAACAAAGTTAATCGATTACTTTAGAAAATAATTGATTACTCCCTCTTGCACACATACAAATATACAGAGTTTTGTAACATCAATTATTTTACTAAGGTTAAATGCAGAAAACACATTTTTCATGCAAAAACACGTTTTTCCTTCTTCTCTAAAAATGAAAAACTTATTGGCTTTGTAACTACTTAAAGAAACAAAAACTCCATTACCTTACATTTTGATCTAAAGAGAAGGTTTCTATTCTATGCTTGCTTGAGTCTTCAATCTTGAGACTTGGCTTGCACTTGTGAGCTTGAACTTGAGTTGGCTTGTTATCATCAAAACATATAAATGAATTCCTTTGAAGTCCATAGAGAGTTTGAAGCATGCCTTCCAACCAGCTTGACTTCCAACACTCCCCCTTTTTGATGATGACAAACAACCATTCTGATATGCTATTTATTATCTGCATCCCAAGTGTTATTCAAGCAGAAATAGATATATAATAATAAAACCTTTATTAGAATCATTTAATACAGATGAAATAATGGATTATTTCATCTCCCCCTGTATGAATGCTTAAAAATATATCATTTTTGAACCAAGCATCCTTCCAGAATAATGGATTATATCTTCTCCCCTGAATGTATTAGCCAACAAACATTAGCCAATATATCAGATATCAGAATCTCTCTCTCCCCCTTTTGTAATCATCAAAAAGATGTGCAATCTCCCCCTGAAACACTAAGAAGATGCATCAATAATAACATGAGATATAAAGATTCACACATTCAAAATAGGTGAGAGGCAGAAGCTAGACCAATTTCTCTACGAATGAAAAAGAAATTTTCTTTTGGAAACGGTTTCGTAAAGATATCAGCCAACTGCCGCGAAGTATCAACATACTCTATAATGCAATCACCCTTATGAATATGATCACGAATAAAATGGTGTCGAATCTCGATATGCTTCGTGCGAGAATGTTGCACTGGGTTTTTGGTAATAGAAATAGCACTGGTATTATCACATTTAATAGGAATGTGATCTAGACTTACACCAAAGTCTAGGAGTTGTTGTTTTAACCATAAAATCTGAGTGCAACAACTACCCGCGGCTACATATTCAGCCTCAGCTGTAGATAGGGCAACACTAGATTGTTTCTTACTAGCCCATGATACCAATGAATTGCCAAGAAGATGACAAGTGCCGCTAGTGTTTTTTCTATCTACTTTGCAACCAACAAAGTCAGAATCAGAATACCCAACAAGATTACAAGATGAACCTTTGGGGTACCACAAACCCATATCAGTTGTGCCAGACAGATATTTCATTATACGCTTGGCAGCAACCATGTGCGTTTCTTTTGGATTCGACTGGAACCGAGCACAAAGACACACACTAAACATGATATCCGGCCTACTTGCCGTTAAATAAAGAAGGGATCCGATAATACCTCGATACTTTGTTATTTCTACGGATTTACCTCCTTCGTCTTTGTCCAAGTAGCATGATGTGCTTATCGGTGTTGCAATTGCCTTGGCCTTATCCATGCCAAATCTTTTCAGTAATTCTTTGCAGTATTTTGTTTGACTAATGAAGATTCTGTCTTTTGCTTGCTTTATTTGTAATCCCAGGAAAAAGTTCAGCTCGCCCATCATAGACATTTCGAACTCTTCCTGCATCATACTAGAAAATTCCTTGCAAAGGATTTCATTAGTAGCACCGAATATAATATCATCTACATAAATCTGAACTAAAAGAATGTCCTTTCCTTTCTTTTTGATAAAAAGTGTGTTGTCAACCTTCCCTCTTTCAAAGTTATTTTCCAGTAAAAATTTGCTAAGACGGTCGTACCACGCTCTAGGAGCTTGTTTTAGACCATACAAAGCCTTTTTCAATTTGTAAACATAATCAGGGTGTTCATAACTTTCAAAGCCAGGCGGTTGACACACATAAACTTCTTCATTTATAAAACCATTAAGAAAGGCACTCTTTACGTCTATTTGATATAATTTAAAATCTAAAATGCATGCAAATGCTAATAGCAGTCTAATGGCTTCCAACCGAGCAACAGGGGCAAATGTCTCCTCATAATCTATCCCCTCTTCCTGGTTGTAACCTTGTGCAACTAGCCTAGATTTGTTTCGAACAATTAAACCAGCCTCATCAAGTTTATTTTTATAAATCCACTTAGTTCCAATAATCGGATGAGACTCAGGCCTAGGAACAAGTTCCCACACCTGATTTCTTTCGAACTGGTTTAATTCCTCTTGCATTGCCAAAAGCCAATGCTCATCAAGCATAGCCTCAGAATAATTCTTTGGCTCTACTTGAGAAACAAATGCAAAGAAGTTACACAGATTGCTAATAGAGTTGCGAGTACTTACACCTTTTGAAATGTCTCCGATGATCTGATCAATAGGATGGTGTCTTGATGTTTTCCATTCCTTAGGCAAATCAGCGTTGAGTTCCATTGATTGTTCTTGATTTTTCTCCTCAACATTTTCAACTGAATTTCCATTGCTTTCGGAAAGATTCTTCGTTTTAGCATTTGACTCCTCATCCTCATCAATAAATAAATCTCCAAGAATACCTGAAATTTCATTAACAGATACCTTTCCCAACCTTCTGGGATCGGATTCGGCAAATGATACATGAATAGATTCTTCAATAGTATTACGAGATTTATTGTATATCCTATATGCTTTGCTCGAAGCAGAATAACCAAGGAATATACCCTCATCAGCTCTAGCCTCAAAAGATCCTAGATTTTCTCTACCATTATTATGCACAAAACATTTACATCCAAAAACTCGAAGATGGGAAATATTAGGTTTTCTCCCCTTGTACAGCTCATAGGGGATTTTCTTTAAAATAGGCCTAATCAAAACACGGTTCATAACATAACATGCTGTACTAACTGCATCGGCCCAAAAATATGCAGGCAAATTCATGTCATTAAGCATTGTTCTAGAAAGCTCTTTTAATGAACGATTTTTCCTCTCCACAACCCCATTTTGCTCTGGAGTCCTTGGAGCTGAAAAATAATGCTTAACTCCATGTTTTTCGCAAAACTTTTCAAAAAGATGATTTTCAAATTCTCCACCATGATCAGTTTTAATGGATGCAATGCTCAAATGCAATTGGCTTTGAATAATCTTGGCAAGCTTTTTAAATTCATGAAATGCGTCATTTTTATGAGTAATAAAAAGTGTCCATGTATACCTAGAATAGTCATCCACAATAACCAAACAATAATAGTTGCCACCAAAGCTTTTAGTTTGACACGGTCCAAAAAGATCCATATGTAAAAGTTCCAAAGGCCTTTGAGTTGAAACAAGGTTTTTAGAAGGAAAATTGGCCCTTGTGAGTTTTGATTTTGAACAAGGATCACATTTTTCAGAAAAAGTAAAATTTTGCTTTGGCAAACCAACTACTAAGTTTTTAGAAGAAATTTTATTTAAATGAGCCATGTGGATGTGACCTATTCTACGATGCCACAGCCACGATTCATCCTCTTTAGATAATAAACATTTCGCATCATTTGAGGGAATTGAATCAAAAACAATAACATAAACATTGTTTATCCTGCGAGCAATTAGATTAATAAGATTATCAATTTTTCCCTCGATAATACATCTATCAGAATCAAAAATAACCCTATTGCCCTTATCACACAATTGACTAATACTTAGCAAATTGTGCTTTAGGCCCTCAACATGTAAAACATTTTCAATGCAAGGGTTAGGTGGTGTACCAATTTTACCGATTCTGATGATCTTTCCTTGATTGTTATCTCCGAAGGTCACATGTTCTTGGTCCTTAGCCGCGAGATGCGAATATTTTGATTTATCTCCAGTCATATGTTTTGAGCATCTGCTGTCCAAGTACCACCAAGACTTCCTTCCTTCCGGAGTAACCTACAATCAAAGAATTCAAGGTTTCTTTTTAGGTACCCATATCTTTTTGGGTCCTTGAGTGTTAGTATAGCCATAGTTTAAGTCATGCCACCTTCTAGCTTCATTGTTCGGTTTAACGAACTTCACTTTTCGGTGTATGCATTCATGTGCGCCATGGCCCTTTTTACCACAAATATGACATATAATAAGAGGTTTCTTATGATTACTGGCAGGGACAAAAATGGTACTAAGTTTCTTTTGATGCCTACTGGGTTGATATCCTAAACCCGCTCTATTAAAGAAACATTTTTGCCTACCTAACATTAAATTTAAAGTATTTCTACCTTTTGTAAATTTAGCAAGGGTTTCTTTTAAATCTTCAATTTCTTTAACCAGATCCTTGCAGAATTTACAAGAAGAAGAACTAGCTTTAATTTTAATGTCATTACTCGAAGTGTTTGAAGAGTTTTTCAAGGTCAAATTCAGCTCCTTATTTTTCTTTTTCAAAAAATCATTTTCTTTTGTAAGCTCTTTATTCTTTTCTAAAATCGAAGCTGAATTTTTCTTTTCTAGAGAAACTAATAAGGATAACCTTATCGATTCCTCATGTAACTCTTCAAATGCTTCTTGTAATTCAACATAAGAAAAATTGAGTTCAGGGTTTACCTCATTGTCGTGAGCCATCAAGCACAGGTTGGCGGTCTCCTCTTGTTCGTCTGAATCCTCATCCGAACTTCCATCGTTGTCCAGCCACGCCAAGTATGCTTGCTTTCCCTTCTTTGTCGCAACCGTCCCGAAGGGCGCCGCGAAAAAATATGAAAAAAAGATAATTATATAATTAATTTAATATTTAAATTAATTAAAGAGATTTGGAGTCGCCACCAATTGATTTATCCATAAAAATGGAATGGTGCAATTGGACACCTAAAAAAAATGGTCTGCGTATCAGAGTTTGGATTAGGGGGTTGATTACGAGTAGGGAAGGTATTAGCACCCTACCACGTCCGTTCTAAGAACGGTTACCTATTTGGTCTATATTATTTGTTTGATTATTTTGGTTTGGTTTTCAATTATTAAAAAAAAAATTGTTCATTATTTTTATTTTATATATCCCACTTTTATCAACATATTATCAAAGATGATAAATGACTATGATTGAGAAATGGGTTGCCTAAATAACAATTTTTCTGCTGAATAAAATCAAATCCTATAACATTTGGATATAACAATGGTGAATTTAAAACTTCTATTTTAATAAGGATTTATAGCAATAAAAATTAGTTCTAAAAATTATTTCAAAATGATTTATTTACAAAATTTCCTTTTCGATATAAAATTGTGTTGCGGTAAAAAAAGATTCTAAACTTGTAAGCAAAACTATTATCTTTAAAATAATTATTTTTAATTGTTTATATTCACCATTGTTATAACGGTTAAGGATCAATGAATTTATTCACATTGATTTTAACACTAAAAAGAAATTTAACGAAATATTTACTTTTGATTTTTGTCATTTAGATTTAGCCAACACTCATGGCCAACTCTAATATAAAAAATATGCCTCAAGATAATTAGGTAAAATATACGGAACCGCAACCACGTCCTTTTCCTAATTTCTATCGTCGGCAACTTTAAAGTATTACTTTTACCTTAAAATTCCAAACTTATAATTTTTTAGAACCAAACCCAGCCAACACTCATGGCCAAATCCGATTGTAAAGAAATGCCTCAAGACTAATGGATAGACTTTTGTGTAACCGTCACTCCGGACATCTTCCAAATTTTCCGTCATCGGCTAAAATATTTTAATTAGCGTGGCATGTTAACAAAAGTTGAAGCAGTAGGCGAATACTATCATAATTAATTGATAATGCAAGAAAAGAACCTTTGTGATTTGATTGTCTTGTCATATACCACTTGATACAGTTTTAGGAGAAAAAAAAACGAAGGAGTTCAATTAGTGAAAATAATCCTGGAATGGAAATTATTTTTTTGACTAATTAGGATCTCGGCGTGACATGTCAGCAAGACACGGAAAAAAAATAGATCTATAACAAAACGAGTCTAAAGTTCAAAAACTAAAAAAAATCTCATTTAATTATGAAAGTATTTTTTTCTTGATTAATATACTAAGGAATTATAAAAAAAAAAAACTGATCATTTACAATTATAAAATAATTACAATCGCCCCAACTGTCCCGAACTATGTTAAATCATTTTACCGCAATCCAACCTCAAACATATAATTAAAATCATATAATCATTTCGTTAAAAAAAAATCTAAACACATAAAAAAAAACTAAAGAGGATGGATTAAGTGATAAGTAGTACTACATATGATCGATCAAATCCGGACGATAGTATTCAATTGGAGTAAAAAGAAAAAAAATTAGGACAAAATCACAACTTTAGAACCATCAGAGAAACAAATTATACACAGTCTCTTCACATAATTAGCAGAAAATAAAGTAATAAAAAAAAATACAAAAAGGGAACCTAATTGTTGAATGCCGCCGCTACCGCCGCCGTGCACCGCGACAACCACCGCACACCGCCGCCACTACTCTTCTCTCCTCTGTATTTCCGGTTTTTTTTTCTCTGTGCCTTTTTTTTTCCTTTTTATTTTAAAACCTTTTTATTTTAAAACTTTTTTTTTTAAAACAAACCTTTTTATTTTCTATTTTAAAGCTTCTTCTTTCTTTTTCTTTTTAAACAAAAAAAAAATTCTTTTTTTTTAAATAACCCAAAGAATAATTCAATACACAATAATAATACATTCAAACAAGCTTTTGATTTTTTCAATTATTTATTTAATTATACAAATTGGAGAATAAAAATTTAATTAACCCAAAATTTTTATAAAATAATATTTTTGACCCCGGACAAAATTGGGTGTCAACAGCTGCCCCTCTTTACTTGTTGCTTATTAGATGGCAAACAAAGTGGAGTTTGTATGCTATCAAGATAAGTAATGAGTAAAGATGTAGACACCAATTTTGTTGAAGAGAGCGTTAGATATTGAAAGAACTAAAGTAAGTCGGAGTTTTTTTTTTTTTGTTAAACTTTGGAAATATAAACGATGATAAATAAATCTGAGGACGCAGGTCGGGGTACTTCCGGAACTCGGGAACTGAAAATAAAATAATGAAAAACGAGGACGCAGGTCAAGGTACTGCCGGAACTCGTAGTAGAGGAAATTAAAAATAATTAAAACCGAGGACGCAGGTCGGGGTACTGCCGGAACTCGGGGACTGAAAATAAAATAATGAAAACGAGGACGCAGGTCAGGGTACTGCCGGAACTCGAGGTAAAGGAAATTAAAAATAATTAAAAACCGAGGACGCAGGTCGGGGTACTGCCGGAGCTCGGGAACTGAAGATAAAATAATGAAAACGAGGACGCAGGTCGGGGTACTGCCGGAACTCGTGGTAAAGGAAATTAAAAATAATTAAAACCGAGGACGCAGGTCGGGGTACTGCCGAAACTCGGGGACTGAAAATAAAATAATGAAAACGAGGACGCAGGTCGGGGTACTGCCGGAACTCGTGGTAAAGGAAATTAAAAATAATTAAAACCGAGGACGCAGGTCGGGGTACTGCCGGAACTCGGGGACTGAAAATAAAATAATGAAAACGAGGACGCAGGTCGGGGTACTGCCGGAACTCGTGGTAAAGGAAATTAAAAATAATTAAAACCGAGGACGCAGGTCGGGATACTGCCGGAACTCGGGGACTGAAAATAAAATAATGAAAACGAGGACGCAGGTCGGGGTACTGTCGAAACTCGTGGTAGAGAAAATTAAAAATAATCAAAGCCGAGGACGCGGGTCGGGGTACTGCCAGAACTCGGGAACTGAAAATAAAATAATGAAAACGAGGACGCAAGTCGGGGTACTGCCGGAACTCGTCGTAGAGAAAATTAAAAATAATTAAAGCCGAGGACGCAGGTCGGGGTACTGCCGGAACTCGGGAACTGAAAATAAAATAATGGAAACGAGGACGCAGGTCGGGGTACTGCCGGAACTCGTGGTAGTGAAAATAAATAAAACTTAAAGTAGATTTGAGACATGCGACAATGATAGTAATCTTTGTTGTGGCTGTGAATGTCTATGAGCATTTACACTAATAATGAGAGGATATATGATTTCGAATGCTTAATATGCATGGATATATTGATGTGATGCAACACACATGAGTCAAAAAAATAGGAAATTGATCATAGTTTTGTCATTGTGACTGCCCCTTGGCACCCTTATGCACTATGCCATGCTTGAGACTCAGGGATTAGACCGGATCTCTTTCGCAGAATCAACAAACAGTTAATCACTTCTTTGGTTGCACTATGTTTCCCACCTCAGGGATCCCGTAAAACATTATTGTTATTCACAAATATGAACTTTCTGCTTTAAACAAAAGTTTTATACAACATTTCTATATTGTCAATACAAGTTCGTGAATGAATGCATCATACCATGTAAAACATATTTAGGGCTTTTTACGAGGCCATTCTTGACAAAGGCAAGATTTAGTAAACATATTCACATTTCTGCAAACGATCCTTTTTAATAAACCATGTTAATTTCCCCCATCAAGAATTTAGCACTCTCCCTCCTTTCTTCTGAAAAATCTAATGAGGTCGCAATCAAACACTTTGGATTAAGAAAATTGCCCCAGTGTCCGGTTGTAGATTTCGAGTTTCACTTGGCTTTTCGTCTTGTCTTTCTTTGCAATGGTTGTTTGCCATCTGTTTTTTTTTTTACTATTATTTTCTTGAAAATAATAAAATAAAAAAAATCTGCCCTAGTTTGACCCATGGTTGCTCTTGTAGACATTGTGTCTTGCATGGTACTAGCTTGAGGTAACTTCTTTTTTTTTTTTTTTTGTAGGTCGCCTTTTCGGGTTTTCAACCTAGTGAATTGCTCTAACTTCTGCCTAGGCCGCCCTTTCAGGTTTTCGACCTAACGAGCTCATTCTATTTTATTTTAGTTTGCATGTTTCTTTAAAAGTAGATACTTATGCTATGATCACTGTAAAGGAAATGGATTTTGTTTGTAACCATAACATGCATATGATATTTATTAGGATGCAGGATCTTTCTCTTGGAGTCAGTTTTCTTTTACCCTTATGTTTATCTCGAACTGTCCAATCTTCAACGAGGTCTTTTAAGCTTGTATCGTGGCCTGGCTGAAGGTTTATGAAAAGAAAGGGTATATGGCTCAAAGCATTTTGTTTCCCCCCTTCTCATTTTCTCCTTTTCTCCTTTTCTCCCATATCCTACCTCTCGACAAATTTTCTTTTTTTATCAACAACATTCAATCACTACTAGAAATTGTGAAGAAATCTTGATTTACTTTAACCATTGTCTGGATATCCATTGCAGATTCTCAGCGGGGTTCTCTTCCTCTCTTTTTTTTTATTATTATTCGGGAATTTTCCTCTTTTTTTTTTCTTTCCTTTTTTTTTTTTTGATATTCTGATCCCCACTCATCCAGTGACCAATTACTTTTGGGTTTTGAAACCAAGGTAGACTTTTTGTTAGTGATTGAATGCTGAGCAGAAAATTTGTCAAACGATTCTACCCGACCCTGGTTATGAATATTCAATAGGTAATATAGAAACGATCTCCATTCATGATGTCAAGGCTCAATGGGGTGACTAGGGGTATCTCCTTAGTGTTTGGGATTTACAAAGAAGCCTCATATCATTAGAAAAGAACTGTTCGAGAGTCCACATCATATAGGATTTTATTTACATCCCCCTCCATCCTGATCCATGAATTAAACATTCTTTACTATGCATATGAAAAAAGGTTTAGTAAAACATTGATGTGATCAACGCATAAGAATATACTACTAAACAAACATACAACTTCCTTTTTCTTCTTTTTTATTATTCTTTTTAGATACTCTCAAGCATAATACTTTTTTACAGCATCTGAATTCACTGAGAATCGCAAGTCTTCTCCATCCATGTTGGTCAAAATCAGGGCCCCTCCAGAGAAAGCCTTTTTTACGACATAGGGTCCTTCATAATTCGGAGTCCACTTTCCCCTGTGATCTTTCTGGATAGGTAGAATCTTCTTAAGCACTAAATCCCCTTCTTGAAAGTGACGTGGGCGGACTTTCTTAGCATGAGCCTTAATAATTCTCTTTTGATACAATTGGCCATGACATAAAGCAACTAATCTCTTTCCTTCAATGAGATTTAACTGGTCAAAACGGGTTTGGACCCATTCAGGATATTTTGACACTGTTATAAATCCCGCTTCTAGCCACTTTTGTATTTCTTCTTTCACTTTCAACGAGATGTCAGTTTTCATCCTCCTTAATTTTTGTTTCACAGGTGGGCATTCAGGCTTCAATGGCAGCTTGTGCTCGTCTATGTTACGATCCAATCCCGGTATATCACGGTATGACCATGTAACAACTGAACCAACCTTTTTTGTTCACTGATTTTCAAGATTGTTCCAACTCTGATCTCTTTTTTATCATCCTCTCTCCCCAAGTTAATTACTTCAGTGGGATCTTCATGAGGTTGAATTTCTCTAGCTTCTTGTTCAACCATTCGGAGTAATTCAGGATGTGTCTCCCAATTGTCATCATTATTCTCTTCTTCAGTCTGGCTAGGAAAGTGATCGAAATTGTATGATGGGTTACTAACATGATCATTATTTTCGGATTCGCAGTCAGATCTGCATTATTGGCGATTAGGTAAAGTATTCAGTTATTTCATTTTTTTTATTTTTTTTTAAAAAAAACAAAAATCTATATATATATATATATTTTAAATATATTCCATGATCCAAACAAAATTAACGAAAACACATGCATTTATTCATGAAAACTTATACTTGACAATATGAAATGGTGTACGCCCTTATTTAGTGCTAAGAAGAAAGCAATGGCTTTGGGCGGAACCAATGATTTCGAATACATTAATTACTTTTCTATGTGGCACAAAAGTCATGGGAATTCCTCCTCTATCCAGTTGTTCAACACGGTGTCGGGCGGATGTTGGATTATGAAGCTATCCATATCATTAGAGCAATCATCCATCACTGCAGCAACATCCCTTACAAAATCGAATCCAGCACTGCTGAAGCTGTAGCTGATATGCGGAATGGGAATCCTGTCAACCTTGTACTCACAATGCCCCAGACGGGCCAACCTCTTCTGCTTTTTCTCTTCGGCGATTCGGATCTTATCAACTTTTGTAGGTATATATCCTAATCCATACCGATCTTTGTTGTCATAGAGTATTGGCATATCAATTGGTCCTTGTTCATATTTTCCAAGCCCTTTGCCTGGCTGATACCCATTTTCTATCATGATTTTTGCCACCATGAGAGAAGCTTCAGAAGGTCTAGGCTTCAACAGGGGACTTCCTTCTTTAACAAATGTGGCATTTGCTATCTCCAGTGCTTGGAAAGCCGTTTCAAAAGCCTCCTCAGCTGCTTCAATATAAGGAGTATTTGATGGTTGCGTCACCAATACATCTTCTTCCCCGGAAATGACTATAAGTTTCCCATTTGCGATAAACTTCACTTTTTGATGCAAGGAAGAGGGTACCGCACCACTAGTATGAATCCAAGGTCTTCCCAATAAGCAAGTATAAGTCGGGTTTATGTCCATTACTTGGAATAAGATCTGAAAAGTGCATGGTCCTATTTTCATAGGTAGTTCAATTTCCCCCACTGATTCTCTCCTTGATCCATCAAATGCTTTGACGATCATATTGCTTGGCTTCAAGAGGGATGTGTCAATCGGGAGCCTAGCAAAGGTTCTTTTGGTCATGACATTTAATGATGAACCATTATCTATCAAAACCCTTGCCACCTGACAACCTCGATACATCATGGAAATGTGAAGGGCTTCGATGTGACCAGTCCCCTCAGGTGGAATTTCGTCATCCGTGTAAGTGATGTAATTGTCAGCAACTATATTATTCACTATGCCATCCAACCTTTCTACTGTGATATTATGGCTAACATGAGCCTGATTCAGCACCTTCAGCAATACATTCCTGTGTGGTTCAGAATTCATTAGTAGAGATAATAACGAAATCCGATCGGGTGTGTGGTTTAACTGGTCAATCACTTTATATTCACTTTGTTTGATAAACTTCAAGAATTCAAAAGCCTCTTCAGTGGAGACCTCTTTCTTGGTCTCAAAATCTTTTCGCTCTGATTCGGGCCCGTCAGGACCCATTTTGGCACTATCAACCTCGGGAAATATGACCCCTTCTCCTAATTTGCTAGTTTTTGCAAAAGATGGTTTTAATTCAACAGGACTATACATTCTTCCACTTCTAGTCATTCCCCCAACTCCAGCTATGTTGCTTACCTCTTTTGATTTGTCAGATACACCTGGGATACCAGTCAACGGCTTCCCGTACCTCCATGGCACTGATTTGTCCGACTTATAAGGGAAAGGGTTTGGCATCTCCCCTATCACTGGTTCCCACTGGGCTTTAGAGGGGTGTAACAACGCATTATCTGGAATATCGAGCACCGGTTCAAACTTCTGAATCGTCGCTGGGATATCATTGGTATCAAACTCGTCACTTGAGCTTCCCATCATGTTGATTTCATTACTATAACCTTTCTTCATTATCATGACCAGCTTGGCATCCATGAGTTTTTGCAACAATCGTTTAAAATCGTCACAATCTTCTAGAGTGTGACCTGTCCTCCCATGCATCTCACAAACTTCCACATCGTTCCCCATTTCTTCTTTGACCAATACTTCAATCAAACCTTGTTTACACATCTCTTGAAATATGAACCTCATAGGCATCTTAACATCCACTAAACGTTCTATGCACATCTCTTCACTGAAATTTTCTACTGCATTGACCCCTTGGCTGGAATGGTTAGGTAAAGGGTTCCCTGAGACATTAGGAGCCACTTGCTTGAAATCTAACCACTTCGAGTCGATTAGGCTTTGAACTTTATACTTGAACGCTTTGCAGTTTTCTACTGAATGGCCCACCACTCT
The DNA here is from genome assembly GCA_037953625.1 of Crotalaria pallida. NCBI lineage: Eukaryota > Viridiplantae > Streptophyta > Magnoliopsida > Fabales > Fabaceae > Crotalaria > Crotalaria pallida. Next base: position 57,036,445 of record CM075655.1, on the reverse strand, counting down.
TGAATGATATATACAAGCCGTATTTGGATCATACCAACGTCCCGGATTTTCAGGAACTTTCCCGGGGACGGGAGTCACCACCCCTCGTTTTTGAAGGAAAGTAAAAAGTTCAGTGTAAGACATTGGGATAGGATCGAAGTTCACAATTTTTCTATCCTGGCTTTGGTATGTATTAGGTTGGTTTGGGTTTGTGTTTTTAATTTGTTGAGGAGGATGTGTATGGCTTGTGTTTGTGGTTGCTTGGGAAGTATAAGTTTGGTTTATGCTTGGGATCGGTGGAGGTAAATATGATTGGTTAGGGTTTATAGCCTGTGGTGTGAAATATGTTTGGGTGGGATTTTGTGGATAATGAACAGTTGGTGCATGGTACTGGTGGGGGTTTTGATGAACATATGTATTGGGCTGATATTGAGTCCCCTGTGGGCTGGAGGTATAAGTATTGGTGTAAGCATTCTTAGAATAATGATCGATTCTTTGATATCCCTTCCTTTCGTTAGTTACGGCATGAGTTTCTCCTTCCTTCTTTTTCACAAAATTTGGTCTCTTCCCAGTGCTCGATCCGAGATTGTCTCCTGTGATCTTTCCACACCTCAATCCACTGTCAATTCGTTCTCCCACCTTTTTTAAAGCATTGAAGTTGTTAGCAGTACTACTCACCATGCGATCATAGTAGGGATTTTGAAGAGTCTCTATAAATAATGAGATTTGTTCCTCTTCTTCTATGCGAGGCATGACTTGGGCAGCCACGGCCCTCCACCTTTGTGTATATTCTCTAAAACTCTCATTCTGCTTTTGGAACATGCTTTGAAGCTGAGTGCGGTCAGGTGCCGAATCTTCATTGTACTTGTAATACTTAACAAAAGCGTCAGCCAAGTCCCTGAAAGTTCTGATATTGTCTTTTTCTAATCGTATATACCAATTCAAAGCCCCGGCAACGAGACTATCTTGGAAGCAATGGATCAATAACTTGTCATCCTTGTGGTATGCCGACATTTTCCGTACATACATATGGAGGTGAGTATTTGGGCAGGTAGTTCCATTGTACTTCTCAAATTCTGGCAGCTTGAATTTTGGGGGCAAAATAACTTCCGGGACTAAACACATCTCAAAAGCATCTTTTAGTCCTCGATAGTTTGCTCCTTCAATTGCTTTCAATCTTTCCTCTATCAGATCCAACTTCTCTTTCTCCTTGCCTTGAGTGCCATTAGGGAAGTGTGGTTTATTCCCCCCAAGCCTTGCTCCGGGTATGTGCGGAATGAGATGGGCTTGTGGCCCATAAGTGATGTATGATTGGTGAACCACATGTGTAGGGTCTTCTTCAGCGTCGACGTGCGGAGTTAGTTCCTCGTGGACAGGAACCTCTTCAGCGAAAGGTGGTACATATCCTGGAGGAAGTCCGTAGGGTGGCCAATTGACCGTAGAGTATACGTGTTGCCCAGATGCACCGTGTTGATTATTATGAACGTTTGGGGTGAAACCCGGAGGATATTGGGGAGAAACAAATTGTTCAACATCATCGGTTTTAGGATTCCCATTGCCATTTGATTCATTTTTTTGTAATGTGAGTATCATTTCCATCATCTTATTCATTTGACTTTTGAGTTCTGCTAACTCTGTATCGTTCTTTTGATTCGCCTCACGTTCTTCCATAATCTTGACTTGCAATCGAGTCCGATAAGGGTGCTTTGGAGGCAGTTTTCCTAATTCCAGATTTTTTTTTGAATATTTAATAAAAATTTATGAAAGATGAAGAAATGAATGAATGAATGAATGAATGATTGTGATCCAAAATTGTAAATTTTATTGCCAAATCTCCCTTATTACAAAATCAAATTCCAACGAAAAAACAGAAAAACTCATCTAGTCCTACCATTATTACTGCAATCGCTTATTCTAAAAAAAATAAAATCTTCTTTTCTCCTACTTCAATAGAAATTCCCAAAATATTCCAATTCTTTCTTGATGGTGACTAAGAATTCTCGGGCCTTCCCAGGTGGTGCTTCCTCCTCAGCTTCTTCAGCCTCTCTTGCCCTTTTTTGCGCCTTCCTTGCAAGTCCTTGGATATCATTAAGAAGTTGCAGGTTTTTTGGAGAAGATCTTTGTGCTGCCCTTCAAAGTGTTGACTTCTATCACTCCAATAGACTCTATCCGCATCCAGGGACACTTTTTCTTCTTGTAGCAGAAAAATAGTTTTGCTGCTTTCCTCTAGTTTTGACTTTAAATATTTTAATTCTGAACGCATGGCTCCATTTTTTTGGTTGAGGGAAGCAATCATTTTGTTTTTATCATAAAGTAAAACATCAAGGTCTAAGTATTCATTTTTCCATCTTCGAGTTTGTTGTTCCATCCAAGAAGACCTTCCTTTTTCAACTTGCATCTCCTCTTCAATCCTTCGCAATTTGTTATTCCATAACTCCTTAGTTTTAAGCTCTTTTTCCTTCAGCTGTTGGTACATTATTTCGTATCTTCCTTCAGCCTCGGCAACATAATCAAATGGTTCATTGAAATTATGGATAGGAAGATGAGGACCTTCAACTTTAGGGGCTACAAAGCCTTTTCCGCGGTTAGCCTGCCATAGAGGATATCCGGGAGTAGTTCCTGTAGAAGATCCTTGCTTCACATATCGAACGTCCCTCCAGGCTTCGGTGGCTTCTTTGACTTTCTTAGATACATTCTCGTCACTGTACGAGAATTCGAAATTAGCTAGACCATGGGTCATGGGGATAAATTGCTTTGACCCCAACTGTCTTCTAACTAGGGCAGGAGCATAGCCAGTAACTCCCCACGGGCCTATGAGAGGAACCCAAGGTTTATCTCCACACCTATACACTACATAAGTATGAGACATCCAGGGGGCCATCCAAATTACTTCCTGCAAATCTAGGAAGAACATGATCCACCAATTCTTTATCGGCATTTCAAGAGGCCATGCCGCATTACCATATTCTCTTGCTGGGTTATGAAACCCCGGTCTATACAGATTCCATTCGATCTTAGGGAAATTGAAGCATGTTAGGACGGGAAGATGACTGATCATCCAGATGGTCAAGAGCTGAGTACAACCTCGGAATCGTCCTCTCTTATTAAGCCTACAATGATTCAATGATCGAATAGTTTCCGCCAAGATGGGTATTGCTGGATTCACCTTATGCTCTATTTGCTCAAATAGTTTGACTATCTGACCATCAATTCGCCCCTTTACCCTTGGAAAGATTACTAATCCATAAATGGCAAGAGCAAACGCAGTCAGCCCATGATCTGTATCTATGTTGTTTTGGACAAATTGTAAGAGATAGTGAGCACTCAGGTTACCCTTCTTATCTATCATCTGATCTTGAATTTCACTGACATGAATGTCCAACAATCTTGAGAGTATCCTAGCAGTAGTTATCCTTTCGTAAGGGAAATAGACCTTTTCTTTTGAAGGTATATCCACATTTATTATTTTGTAATACTCTTCGATCGTAGGAACCATATCAATGTGCTGGAAGGTGAAGCATCAGAGCGAAGGATCCCAGAAGTGTAGCATAGCCTTCAACATCGGAATGTTGGGTCGGACTTGAATGAGGAACGCTATGAGCCCATATTTCTTAGCAAAGTCTTCGGACCTCCTCATTTGTTGCCAAACTTGTTTCAAAGCTCTCAAATCGTTTGGTTCAAAGTCAATTTTCCCTATTGCTGGCAAGGGGATAACGACTCCCTTAGGCAGGCAATCTCCTTCTTCTCGCTGTATAGCTTCTGACTCTTCTATGACTTTTGACCTATCTTCAACCACAACTGACTGGGAGGACATGCCGAATTTATCCATGCTTTCGAAGAATTAGAGTAATAATTTGAGATTTAGCAATAATATTACAATTTGGATCGTGAATGCAAATGGATATGCGTAAGCAAATACGAAATAAAAGAAAAAGGGGATTTATTTTTAATGCAAACTAGTTAATTAACGCATAGCTTTTAAAAGGAAATTCCAAAGACACCAAATAATTTCTAAAGTCAAAAAGATGCAAAGGGTAGGTTCTATGACTCCTATCAACAGGTCCCCAAACTGCCCCTTATCATGATCAATTTGATTGACAAAGGGGTCTCCTATCCTTGCCCATCATAGGCTTCAAGCGGAAAGGATTCAGTTTGAGCGAGGGGTTTTCATGAGCCTATACGGAGACCGAAGGTCTCTCAAGGCAACACTACTTAACCCTCTATCTAAACCTAAAAGGTGTTGGGCCCGGGTATAGGGCTTATGCATGAAAACAATAAATAATCAATAAGGCACAAGTATGTAGAAATAAAAATAAGAAACCAAACAAAAAAGAAATTTAAATCAAACAATACATAGAGACCAAAAAATTATGGCTTAACCCTCAAATTTCCCCAGTGGAGTCGCCAGCTGTCGCAACCGTCCCGAAGGGCGCCGCGAAAAAATATGAAAAAAAGATAATTATATAATTAATTTAATATTTAAATTAATTAAAGAGATTTGGAGTCGCCACCAATTGATTTATCCATAAAAATGGAATGGTGCAATTGGACACCTAAAAAAAATGGTCTGCGTATCAGAGTTTGGATTAGGGGGTTGATTACGAGTAGGGAAGGTATTAGCACCCTACCACGTCCGTTCTAAGAACGGTTACCTATTTGGTCTATATTATTTGCTTGATTATTTTGGTTTGGTTTTCAATTATTAAAAAAAAAATTGTTCATTATTTTTATTTTATATATCCCACTTTTATCAACATATTATCAAAGATGATAAATGACTATGATTGAGAAATGGGTTGCCTAAATAGCAATTTTTCTGCGGAATAAAATCAAATCCTATAACATTTGGATATAACAATGGTGAATTTAAAACTTCTATTTTAATAAGGATTTATAGCAATAAAAATTAGTTCTAAAAATTATTTCAAAATGATTTATTTACAAAATTTCCTTTTCGATATAAAATTGTATTGCGGTAAAAAAAGATTCTAAACTTGTAAGCAAAACTATTATCTTTAAAATAATTATTTTTAATTGTTTATATTCACCATTGTTATAACGATTAAGGATCAATGAATTTATTCACATTGATTTTAACACTAAAAAGAAATTTAACGAAATATTTACTTTTGATTTTTGTCATTTAGATTTAGCCAACACTCATGGCCAACTCTAATATAAAAAATATGCCTCAAGATAATTAGGTAAAATTTACGGAACCGCAACCACGTCCTTTTCCTAATTTCTATCGTCGGCAACTTTAAAGTATTACTTTTACCTTAAAATTCCAAACTTATAATTTTTTAGAACCAAACCCAGCCAAACTCATGGCCAAATCCGATTGTAAAGAAATGCCTCAAGACTAATGGATAGACTTTTGTGTAACCGTCACTCCGGACATCTTCCAAATTTTCCGTCATCGGCTAAAATATTTTAATTAGCGTGGCATGTTAATAAAAGTTGAAGCAGTAGGCGAATACTATCATAATTAATTGATAATGCAAGAAAAGAACCTTTGTGATTTGATTGTCTTGTCATATACCACTTGATACAGTTTTAGGAGAAAAAAAACGAAGGAGTTCAATTAGTGAAAATAATCCTGGAATGGAAATTATTTTTTTGACTAATTAGGATCTCGGTGTGACATGTCAGCAAGACACGGAAAAAAAATAGATCTATAACAAAACGATTCTAAAGTTCAAAAACTAAAAAAAATCTCATTTAATTATGAAAGTATTTTTTTCTTGATTAATATACTAAGGAATTATAAAAAAAAAAAACTGATCATTTACAATTATAAAATAATTACAATCGCCCCAACTGTCCCGAACTATGTTAAATCATTTTACCGCAATCCAACCTCAAACATATAATTAAAATCATATAATCATTTCGTTAAAAAAAAATCTAAACACATATAAAAAAAAAACTAGCACACCAAAAAAAAAAACTAAAGAGGATGGATTAAGTGATAAGTAGTACTACATATGATCGATCAAATCCGGACGATAGTATCCAATTGGAGTAAAAAGAAAAAAAATTAGGACAAAATCACAACTTTAGAACCATCAGAGAAACAAATTATACACAGTTTCTTCACATAATTAGCAGAAAATAAAGTAATAAAAAAAATACAAAAAGGGAACCTAATTGTTGAATGCCGCCGCTACCGCCGCCGTGCACCGCGACAACCACCGCACACCGCCGCCACTACTCTTCTCTCCTCTGTATTTTCGATTTTTTTTCTCTGTGCCTTTTTTTTTCCTTTTTATTTTAAAACCTTTTTATTTTAAAACTTTTTTTTTAAAACAAACCTTTTTATTTTCTATTTTAAAGCTTCTTCTTTTTTTTTTTTTAAACAAAAAAAAAATCTTTTTTTTTAAATAACCCAAAGAATAATTCAATACACAATAATAATACATTCAAACAAGCTTTTGATTTTTTCAATTATTTATTTAATTATACAAATTTGAGAATAAAAATTTAATTAACCCAAAATTTTTATAAAATAATATTTTTGACCCCGGACAAAATTGGGTGTCAACAGTACTTGAGGTGCCCTTTTCTGAATTCTCTTTCTTCTTCAATTGATAGCAATTTGCTCGAATGTGACCAGGCTTGCCACAGTCATGACATGTGATGGTTGAGCCTCCACTTTTATTGTTGTCTCTTCGATTGAACTTCTTCTTCCTCAGAAATTTCCCGAACTTCTTCACCAATAGACCCATGTGTTCATCATTGATCAGTTCTTTGTCTGAGTCACTATCTGGTGCAGGTGCTTCAGCTTTGAATGCCAAGCTTTTGACTTTCTTGTTTTCTTCTTCATGCTGAGCCAACCTCTTCAGTTCACTTTCATGTTCTTGTAATTTTCCAAACAGAGTTGCCAACGTCATTGTTGAGAGATTTCTTGATTCAGCGATTGCCGTCACTTTCGGTTGCCAATCTCTTCCCAAACATCTTAGAACTTTGTTGATGAGATCCTCATTGGTGAATTTCTTCCCCAATGTTGTTAGTTGATTTACTATCATTGTGAAGCGTTTTTGGATCTCTTGAATTGATTCTCCATCCTTCATTCTGAATAACTCATATTCACCAATCAGCGTGTTGATTCTTGATCTTTTCACTTCCGTTGTTCCTTCATGCGTGACTTCCAGTGTATCCCACATTTGTTGTGCTGTCTCGCATGTAGAAATCCTGAAAAACTCATCATAGCTCAAAGCAGATGTTATAATATTTTTCGCTTTCAAGTCGTATTGGACTCCACGTTCCTCCTCCTCCGTCCACTCAGCCATAGGCTTTTCGACGGTGTTACCATTAACCACATAGGTAGGAACATAGGGACCATTAACGACAGCATCCCAAACTTTTAATCCTACTCCTTGAATAAAAATTTTCATACGGGCTTTCCAATACGCGTACCCTACCCCATCAAACATGGGAGGACGGTTAATAGAACTCCCTTCACCTCCAAACAGAGAGTTTGAAGCCATACTCTTGAGACGGTTAAGTCTTAACACAAGAGACTAGCTCTGATTCCAATTGTTGGTTTTGGCCTCAAAATCTCGAGAGGGAGGGTGAATCGAGTTTTATTATGTATTGAAAATTCGTACCAAATTAAAAAATGTTTTGAGACGGAGAGATTAAACGATCGTAATGGATCGCGAAAACGATAGAAAATATAATCGAGTAGCGCGGAAACGTAAATAAAGTGAATATGTGGAAAGTAAAAGATAAGGGTTAGAAAAGCTTGCACCGGTGAATTGTATACTGGTTCAGCCTTCCCGTCGAAAGGCCTAGTCCAGTCCCCAAGCGACCCGCCTGAGACTTCTTATAACCAAGCAATAGAACCGCACCCTATTACAACCAAGAGCACCCCGCACACTACTAGGAACCTCCGTTCACTAGGGGCCTCAATCACACAGCAGGGTTCCTCGCCCTACGAACGCCTCAACGTTCAACTATGGGATTCTCTCCCTACCACTAAGGTTTAGAACGAATATGATTGTGATTACAATAGCTTTGTGTGTTCTTAAAACACAGATACAACAATATGCTCTATGATAGTGAAGTAGTGTTTCTCTAGATGTTACTCAGCCAATAAGGATTTGTTCTTCAAAAAGTATGAACGATGAAAAGCAGAAGACTTGAGAAGAAGAAGAGAGAAAACGTGCAGAGCAAAAAGAATGAATGAAAAACTAACTGAACGTGAAAAATGTTGGAGTGATTGATTTAAAAAGAAAAACAATTTGAATCAACAACGATTTTGAATTAAGTAAAACAAATCAAAATAGAATAATAAAAGATTTGAAATAAGTTTTAAAATCAAAACAATTTTCGAAATAAAATACAGATTTGATTCTTAAAACCAAAAAGGAAATAATTCAAATTTAAAATCATTTTCGAATTTTATAAAATATATCAGAATCTTTTATATAAAAACAAATCAGGAAATAATAAAAATGATTCTGACACGTTTTTCAATAAATCAAGAAATAATCGATTACATAGAAGCAATAATCGATTACTTCTACAAAAATAGAAATTCTTAAAACATTTGAAAAACATGTAATCGATTAGGCTAAGAATAGTTAATTGATTACATCACTCCTGTTCATTATGTGATGCAACTATAATAATCGATTACACTCATAAGTTAATCGATTACTAAGCCTCTGTTTTGCATATGATGCAACATCATGTAATCGATTACTACAAAACTTGTAACCGATTACAAAGCCTCTGAAAAATATATGATGCAACAATTATAATCGATTACTTGACCATTGTAATCGATTACTTCCATAAGAAAGTAACTGATTAACAAAAATCACTTAATCGATTACAACCTCTCTGATTTTTCTATGATGCAACAAAGTTAATCGATTACTTTAGAAAAATAATCGATTACTCCCTCTTGCACACATACAAATATACAGAGTTTTGTAACATCAATTATTTTACTAAGGTTAAATGCAGAAAACACATTTTTCATGCAAAAACACATTTTTCCTTCTTCTCTAAAAATGAAAAACTTATTGGCTTTGTAACTACTTAAAGAAACAAAAACTCCATTACCTTACATTTTGATCTAAAGAGAAGGTTTCTATTCTATGCTTGCTTGAGTCTTCAATCTTGAGACTTGGCTTGCACTTGTGAGCTTGAACTTGAGTTGGCTTGTTATCATCAAAACATATAAATGAATTCCTTTGAAGTCCATAGAGAGTTTGAAGCATGCCTTCCAACCAGCTTGACTTCCAACATTATCATCTTATTATCTTTATAAAACATCTTTTTAAATTCCAATCCTTTCTCAATCACATCTTTATTCACCATTCTCAATCTTTCACTTATTTCCTTTCCCTCTTCAAGGGTCTCATCACTTGTTCCAACTTCACCTTCTCATCATCATAACTTCACAAACTTTACTTTTCTTAATTACACGTCTTTTCTTATAAGTCTTATTAAATTACAACCTTCGATGATTAAGGGGAATTAAAGAATCATCGAGGTATGCGTCCGTTCGTAGTTAGCACTCATGTTTCATGCCTACATCTCCTCGGCCACCATCCACCTAGTCGGAAGCAAACAGGAGTACAGAACCTTTACCGTGCGGGCACGACAGCTGCCACACACAAATGGTCCCTGACCAGGAGGCCCAGCCTCAAATCATATCAATATATAACAAAGCACGCTCTTAGCGGCAAACAAAATGCCCCACTCCAGTTCCTCTCACTGTTCTCGATTTGCAATCTAGGGGGCGACAGTACAGTTCTAGTGTGCACGCAGAACTTGCCACGGTATTGGACCCAGTCCCCACCACGTTAGTGCACCACTTGTGGAGTTCGTTCTGCCTAGAAATGTACTCAAGACTTCTTGACGTTTCACCATCATCGTCCTCCCCTAATGCAATCTCGTCCTAAGTATCCGTAGATACCTATCGTTCCTTCCTCTCCACTACTTCGGGTTAACTCTCATGCCTCACCGTGTTCGCTGTTAATGTCTTTTAAAGTCTTTTATCTTTAATTATCCTAATGGTCAGCTCACCCTTCGTGCATCCCTTCAATGAGTCCTGACCGCTATCTTTGCATCACTTTTCATAACTCAAACTTGGCACAGAGCGGGATCACAATCACAACTTGAATCTCATCACAAAAACTTTTCCCCAAACAACCTTTTCTTATCAACTCTTTTCATAAACTTCCAAAATCTCACTTCACAATTCCTTTTCGAAAACTCTTTCAAAACTTCAAATCATAAATCATTTTCTAATATTTCATTTCATAAATCTTTTTCCAAAATCTCCTTTAGAAAACTCATCTCAAGAATTCTCCTTTCGAAATCCTTTCTCAAAACTTCTTTTCACAGTCACTTTCAGAAAATCAATGTTGGAAAAATTTTCTCATTTTGGAAACCCTTTTCAAAAATACATTTTTATAAAACCTTTTCAAAAATCTCCTTTTTGGGAACCCTTTTCAAAATGCATTTTCAAAAACTTATTTCAAAAAAAATTCCAGTTCGCAAACTCTTTTCAAAAATCCTTTCCAAAGTTCTGTCCAAAACCTCATTTTCGAAAACCTTTTCAAAAATTTCTTTTCAAAAGTCTCTCTCAAAAACTTTCTCTTCTTGAGAGCTAGTGGAGGAGCAAGCTCAACTCAACACCAGTCTCAATCCAAGAAACAACACCAAAAATTAAGTTTCCACTCTCATCAACTCATCACTTTCATTTCCACATCATCATTCTTTCCCAGCTCTGGCTCACTCACATCACATCATTAAATCCTTTCCAGTCTCGTCTCATCATCACTTCTCGATCGTTATCTCAAATCTCTATGTCATTATCTCCATTCTTAATGTCTTATCAAGCTCAGGCTGCCTTGCTCACAAGGACTTAAGCCACACAAGGGTTATCTCTTCTTGGTGACTTTTAATTCTCATCTCTTTTATTATCGTTAACAATCATTTCACATTATCTCATACTCAACAAATGATAATATCAGCAAGCGTAGATAAACAAGCATAACAATACATCATCACACATCACACACAACAATGTGGTCTTTGTCCTATTCGTATAAGTGGCCACACAAAACACACAATTGCCACTATACTACTGACGCAGAACCACTTAGTTCCGATCTTTGAGCTGATACAGAACGTCTTAATACAACACCTACTACCACGGTGTCTTAGGAAAGCTACTCTCTCACCTGGGGTCCAGCAATTGAATGTGCACAGTCTTCTCTGATCTTGGTTGCTGCCACTGCCTTAATCCCTCGTCTGTAACATTCCTCGAATCAATTAAAATATATTTTTATTAAAAACTTTTCTTAACTTAAAACGTTCTTTCGTTCCTCGTCGGAAATCTTAAAAATAAAATTGCTTTCTCAAAATACTTCTTAACTTTCTTAATTCTTTAAACACTTGAAATCACTTTGGAAAACATCGAATAAAACAATTTAAATCAATTGGTTTGGTTGCTGGTCCGTCTTGGACAGCACCTTAACCTTATTCTAAAACACCGAAAAATTCACCGGTTTCAATCCGGGTTTTGCTTAAATCAATTTCCTTTTGAAAACCAAACTTTGAGTCTCATGAACTCAATTTTAGAAATCAAAAACAACTTTTAAACAACTTGGACAGCAAGGAATGGTTTCACAAAATCACTAAATAAAATTCCAAAACATTGTAAAACACTCCCTAGTTTCAAATACTCTTTAGTTCAATATTAATTCTTTTGAAAACTCAAGTTTTCACTATAAAATAAATCTTAAAACACAATTTCACATACTCAAACACATCAAAGCAAATTGAATTCAAAACCAAGCACTCACACTATCAACCACACACTTTGATTACTCGAATCACATAAACACTTGATCAATTATTCAACTTTAATCACAAAACAAACATTCATCCTCAAATAAACATGTTCACAATTCAACATTTAATTCAATCATTTCAACACATAACAAATTCAAAACCACTTCATTTCTATAAAACGAAAACATCTAAACACATTTAGACTTACAAACCGAATACACACACCCAATTTATTTAAACACAACACTCTTTATTCTTAATCAATTATTTCACAAAACACATTAGTTTTTCCATTTTATTTCATGGGAAAGAGTTCCTAACCTAATTAACATGCTTGGACCGAAACACTTCACAAATCAAAACAAAATTCATGCATTATCAACACACAAATCATGCAATTATTTTCTTCTTTTCTTAACAAAACCGAGAGCTTAAACTTTGGAAAACAATCAATCTTTGATTTATTTTTCTTTACTTAAATTAAATCAAGAATCACGTAAGAACATAGAACATAATTCAATTTAGAAAATCATTTTGCTCTCCCTAATTTTCTTTCAAGACCGAGGCATGCATAAAAGAAAACATGATCTTTTCATTTTAGAATTTAACATGCATAATTAAATCTCAACAAACATGCAAGAATTATATATATATTAACACAAACATTTTTAATTTACTTTTCATGAAAGAATAACTTTTCAAAGTTCAAGATCAACATGCATGCACTTAATTCATGTAGATCAAATCATAGAATTGGACATAAAAGCACAAATCAAGGACGAAAACCATGTTGGATGAAAAGGGACCCAAAACCGAGACATACTTTTGAGAAAATAAGAGAACTTTTGTTCACAAATCATTTACATACTCACGGTCAAAACCAAAATCAAAGATCAAAGCATAAATCAAAGTTTTTCTTAAAATTTAACTCAAAATCAAGACATGTAAAGGTTTAAGGTCATACAAATCATTTTCAAACAATATGCAAGACTAAAATTTAAAAACAAGTTTAGATCAAACATTTATTTATCAAATAAACACATAAACACCTTTTGATTCACGGTTTTAAGCATCAAAACCTAACATGCAAGGAAATCTACACCAAGTTCACAAAGATCATAAACAAAGCTTTAGATCTAAAGAAAAAACATCAAGATCCAATATAAACAACATCAACCAAATTATAAAGTCCATCATTTAGTTCATTACAAATTCATTTAGGTCTAAGAAGATCAAGATCAAAGCAAAAGCATTACATGCAAGCTTAGATCAAACCATAAAATAAACATGCAAGAGATGAAAAGAAATAGAATTACAAGATTACAAAAATAAAAACTAGTTCTAATCTTCTAGGGTCTTCGGCTATACCAAGAAGTAAGGTCTTCAACACTTGTTCTTCAAAGAATTCCTAAGTTTTAGGGTTGATCTCCTCTTCTTCTTCCTTCTACTACCTCATGGTTTCCTCTTCTTCTTTCTCTCTATCTTTCTATTTCTATTTTCTTAGTCTAAGAGTTTAAGGAGCTCTTAGACTTTGTGTTGGTGTTGGTGTGTGGGACGAAGGAAGTGAAGAAATGAGATGGGAAATGAATGAAATGCACCAAAGTCTAGGCTTATAAAACAACTCATGGTTTCCTATTTTGTCCTTGGGGTTGCTTCGGCCAAGAACTAAAGAGGAAGGGGTAATTTCGGCTTCTCACAAAATTGCATGGGTGGAGTTTATCACTTCTAAGGAGACAAGGTAGGGGACAAGAGAGGTTAGGGTTCATGCTAGGCTTTTGACTTAGGGGCTTTCCATTAGGGTTTCAACTATTAGTTAGGGTTTAGTTTGGGTTTTGGTTGGGACTTGGTTACTTGGTTGCAACTTAGTTGCTTGCTCACCACTTAAGAAAAATCCTAGGCTTCCTACACTCACACACGGCACACTCCTAGATTTACACATACACACCTTAATCACACCCTCTTTCATGCACCTACACGTTACACACACATATACATGCATATATTCACTCATTCATTCATGCATACATTCACCCATTTCCACGCCTAACACCTACACTCATGCACATATATACATCATGCCATCACATACTTGTTAAACACATACATACACTCACACATAATCACATCCATTTTACTAATTAAATTCCACAAATATCAAGCATACACACACAAAACCGCACATACATACACATAGGAAAATAAATCTTCTCATTTACAAAATCATTCATGCATAGAAATTTTAATGGCACCAAAATACCAAACACAAAACACACTTTCATAAAATAATTCTTATCATATAATCATTTCAAAAAATCACTTTAAAAAAATTATTTCATGAAAATCATTTCTTTGAATTCATTTACCACTTTGAAAACGTGAATCAAGACATTTATTTAGAAAAATATCCTTTCAAAAATACTTTTCTCAAAAACAATTCTTTTTATAAATAAAAACAGTTCGAGGATTTTGAGGGGTGTTACATACAGCCTCCAGCTGCCGCCGCCTAGCCCTCCTTCTCCTCCATCCACTCTCTCTCCTTCCTCCTTCCCATAGATCCGTCCTCCCTCTCCCCTCTCTCCTAACATTTCTCTCTCCTTGTTCTCTTCCTCGCCGAACCACAACCCAGGTTCTTTTTAAAAAGCCCGAGGTAAGAAGGGTTGTATTACCTTTACTTAGAGAGTAAATTCTAGGATGTTATAGTGGTAGCTAAGAATAGGGTAATTAAAAATTATGTTAATGAACCTTAGGGTAGTCCCCGCTGATATAAAATGAAGTAAATAAAATTGTTAATAGAAACCATACCTTAGGGAATAAAATGTATATACTTAGAATAAGGTCCGGGATGAATGAGTGTACTTAGGATATTAATTCGGTCAACATTGGATGAAAACATAAGAAAGTATAAAATATAACCAAAGGGAAAATTTAGGAAAAACTAACTAAGCGTGAGTGTAAAAGAATAAAGAGTAATTGGTTAGGCAAGAAGAGTAGAATAAATAAACTAAAAGTGAGATAAAAGAGGAGTTTAAATGCGAAGGCAATAGGTACGTGCGGAATAGAATTAGCTACGAGATGTTGGGATTAGAAAAATAGAAATGAGATAATAAACTAAATTTCAAGTATAAATAGGAAACCGGTAAAAGAAATTGGTAAAAAGACAATAAGACGAGAGAGAGGTCGATATTAGGATAGTTAAATAAAATGGAGTTAATGAAATAGGAATAATAAGTTGAGTAATAATGTGAGCTAATAGAGTAATTAAATAAACGAGAGTTAATGAAATAGAAACCATAAGTTATGTAATAGTATAAGATAAAGGAAACAAAGAAATAACTAAGAATTAATAACGAGAACTAAAATATAATAAACATAACCAAGTTAAGTAGAGTTGGATATAAACTAGAATAATTAATAAATAGAAGAAGAAAAAGAAAAAGGAAGAGAAGAAGAAAAAAGAGAAGAAAGAGAACTGGGGAAAAACCAAGAATCTAGTAACGATTATTTAAATATATTGTACATGACCAAACTAAGTAGTGTTAGTTAAAGATGAGAATAATTAGTAAAGAGAAATATGTAAAATTTAAAAAGATAAAAAAAAGAGAAAGGAAAAATGGCACTATCATATTAATAGAAAAGTAAAAAGAAAAGTAAAGGAGATAATAGAGAAATAAAAGGAATAATGGACACGATGGTAGGCGGACGATAGTCACTACCATCACTAAAAGAAATAATGGACACGATGGCAGGCGGGCGAAAGTCACTGTCATCACTAAAAGAAATAAGAAGAAATGGTTTCGATATCAGGCGGGCGGAAGTCACTGACATCACTAAAAGAATGGTTTCGATGACAGGCGAGCGGAAGTCACTGTCATCACTAAAAGAAATAAAAGAAAAGAATGGTTTCGATGGCAGGTGGGCGGAAGTCACTGTCATCACTAAAAGGAATAAAAGAAAATATGGGTTCGACGGCAGGCGGGCGAAAGTCACTGTCATCACTAAAAGAAATAAAAGATTGGTTTCGATGTCAGGCGGGCGGAAGTCACTGACATCACTAAAAGAAATAAAAGAATGGTTTCGATGTCAGGCGGGCGGAAGTCACTGACATCACTAAAAGAAATAAAGGAATGGTATCGATGGTGTAACAACCTATTTTATTTTACCTATTTTGAAAATATGGATTTGAAAATTTCTTTTTAATTAAAATACTTATAATAATTTTTCCAGAAAATTGGACAGAGTTTCCTCTGTTTTATGGACATTCCCAAAAATTATCTTTGACCTGTAACTTGTTCAAAACAGTTTCAACAACAACCAGGCATCCAGGATAATTATACATATATAATTTAATTCTTCTCCCAATCTCCGGGGATAAAATACTAAGATGAAAATACTTAGTTTTTCAAGAATTAACTAAATAACACGGGCCACCAAATATACAACTGAGGTTTAAAATACATTTAATAGTAAATTCTTAAAAATACATAATATTCCATAATATGGCCCGGTACGACTCAACTCAAAATGACAATAAATTGCTCACACTTCCCATGGGGAAGTGTGCTCCTGCTCGGCCCAAATAACAGCTATGCTCCTGACCTGTACCTGTGGAGGTTGTAAGGGTGAGAATTGCACAACTAGTAAAGCATAATACGAGCCAAGTCATACACATTTAGCAATTAGTCAAATAACACCATCATAATCACACCCAATCACCTATTCACTACAAACACGATAATCGTCTCCAATTATTAGCACCCTCTGACACATGTCCTTACCTAATCTATTTCGCCACTTACCTATTTACACCAAAATATCACTCTCTACACTTTATCCCAAGTCTCTAATTTTCTCTCCTATCATTTCTACCCCTTTCTCTCACACCTATTCTACTCATTTCTCTCACATCTCCTTTACACCCCCTACCTTCCTCTTATTTCTTCATATTTATTTATCTTTATTATTTATCCTTTATGTTTTATGGTGTCGTGGGGCTCCCGCCACTGCGTATCCCCGTCTGCCGAGAATACGTCTTACCGATGCGTACGGTCCCGCAGGCCGCACGTCTTACTCAACCCATGCGTACGGTCCCGCAGGCCGCACGTCTTCTAAGGTCCAGTATCCATCGACCCCGGTGTCGTGGGGATCCTTCCACTGCGTATCCCCGTCTGCCGAGGATACGTCTTACCGATGCGTACGGTCCCGCAGGCCGCACGTCTTACTCAACCCATGCGTACGGTCCCGCAGGCCGCACATGTTCTAGGGTCCAGTACCCACAGACCCCTTCTCTTTTTCTTTTTCATATTTCTTTTGTGGTGTCGTGGGGCTCCCGCCACTGCGTATTCCCGTCTGCCCAGAATACGTCTTACTGATGCGCCAGTCGCTGACTGGTCATCTTACTCAACCCATGCGTACGGTCCCGCAGGCCGCACGTCTTCTAAGGTCCACTACCCACCGACACAGGAATAGGTGATGCAAATACCGCCACTACGTATCCCCGTCAGCCGAGAATACGTCTTACCGATGTGGTCCCCAAGGCCGGGGACACGTCTTACTCAACCCATGCGTACGGTCCGCCTGTCATCGTCATGACACCAGCCGTACGTCTTCTAGGATTGATATTCGCATACCCGGGGGTTTTCTTTATTCTCTTTTTATTTCTCTTTTATTTTATTTCTTTTCTTTTTACTTTATTCCACCCTCATACCACACCTCATCCTCTCATTCTCAATTTTCCCTTTCTCACTCAACCTCGTTTCCTTTCCCTTTTAATTTCACTCTCTTTCTCAACCATGCATTCCTCCCTAAACTTTCCTATATTTTCTCTTCCCTTCCTATCTTAGCACCAACGTAGACCTAACTCCCGTTACCTCTCTGAACACATCAAACATATAAAGTACAGACATAAATTAAACATTCAGTTAACAATTACAATTCTCATATAATTATCATGCATATAATCCTTAACATCAAATAGTATTTACTCAGGTACTTATACATATATAAGTATAATTAACATGTAATTCAAAGAACTCATCACTTAAGCATTTAACACATTTCAAATAGCATTTATCTCATATAAGCATGTTATCTCATGAAAATAAATTCAAAATTCCCTAATCACACATAATCAAATAACCTTGAGCCAGATCATACAATACTAGTATCTCACCCACCGAGACGGCAAATAAACCCCTTACCTTGGGGTTCTACCAGAACCTGTTTCGAGGCACAACGAGGAGATCCTGTTTCTACTCACGGCATTACGCAGTTTGTTGCTCGCATTTTAGCTGGTCCTAAAGTCCTTCATCGTCTGACTATTTTATTAAATCAAACAGAAATCAATTTAATGCACCAAAATCATCTCAATTTGACATCTCAACAATTAACATGAAGTTTCAAATTAAAATCGTTGTTTTCTCAATAAAATAGTGTAGTTTTTTTTATTGAAAATACGCTAACTTTCGAAACTAATATAATTACCAAATATTCATTAAAGTTAATTAGTTTTAGTTTCAAGCCACAAAATCAAATGTTGTTACTTGACACTATTAATCCCAAACTAAAAGGAAGTGTTCTCGATTCAAAAATAAGTCCAAATCACAATTATAACATTAAAACAATTACACTTCCCTTTAGTTTGAAATTAATGTTCAACGTTTTAATTTGAATTAACATTATGCCGAGTATATCAGTTTCTTAATTAACTGAGGTATCGTTTAGCTCAGGGACAACTCAACCAAGTTAAGCGACAGCTCACTTACTTAGGAACCCAACACATTTAGCAAAAGTACTTTTAAAATTAATCGTTCGACATAACAGTTAATTCTGCCCTAACATAAATCAACGTACTAATTAAAAATCATTATTAATAACAATATAATTAAAATCAATATAAACTATAATTACAAATTTAATTTCCAAAACAATTTAATATTAAATAATTATTAACAATAATATTAAAATTAGTATTAATATAAAAATTAAAACATAACATAGAGTAGTTAGGAAAGTATTAGGAATTTACCCTCAAATATGGTTTTGAAGGCCGGTTCGGTCAACCCGGTTCAAAGCACAAAAGAGTAACGATGACGACGATACCGGCGTCGGTGACGATCCTTAGCAGCAGGAACACGCATCTGGGAGAGGAAAGAAGTGGTGGCGGTGTGACTCCATGGCTACAGCATCAAACAATGGCGGCAGCGTAGCCTCCATGACCGGCGGCGACAACGACCATCACCGGCGGGGAGAACGCGAACCGTGACCTCCTGGTCCATGGAGAGGCACGCGCGAACGGGATGAGGGAAGAGGAAAAGGGCGGCTCCACACGGCAGCAAGCGGCGGCGATTCATCCTGGCCAAGAAGGGAGTCGCGATTAGCGACTGGAAAGAGGAAGAGAGAGACGCGGTGAGAGAGAGAGAACTCGGGGGAGGAGAGAGAGAGAGAGAGCTTGGGACTGAGAGAGGAAGAACGATGGTGATGGTGGCTGGGTGGGTGGTGGCCGGCGGAGGGAGAGAGGAAGGAGAAGAAGTTGGGGGGGGAAAGATTTAGGGCCGACGGGAGGAAGAGAACTAGGAGGGGGAGGGTTTGAACCCCTTCCCCTTTATTATTATTTTTTTTATTTTTTTTATTTTTTTTATAAATTTATTATTATTATTATTATTATTATTATTAGTGTATGTTAGTATTATTTTAAAAGTACTAATAAACACATTTTTTTAAACATATATACTAATACACACTTTTATTTATTTATTTTTTATTTTAAAACTCAAAATACCAATAATCAATTTTAAACACTGGACATTAATACTAGAATAAAAATTAAAATAAGAAGCTTATAAATATTTCCAATAAAATATTTCCATATGAAATATATCAAAAGTAAAGTAAAACATATAAAGTGTATTTTTATATAGGATAACTATTTTAAATGAATTTACCTTAAACTATATACAAAAATATTTTTCCGTAAGCGTTAAAGAATATCTTACACAAACGCCCAACTACGACTCGTGATTATCACTCCGATTACCGCAAACATGTAATTAATCTAATTATAATTGGGACAAAAATTCGAGATGTTACATTTCTCCCCCACTTGTAGAAATTTCGTCCCCGAAATTCGAGTTTTCCCTTACCTGGAGGAGCATCCCATGACAGAGTTTCCGACCATGTCATTTGATTCCTCCGGTTCCATTCTTCCATTTGAGAAATCCTTAAGTTAAGGGTTCGTCGGTATACTTACTTGTCTCCTGCAGAGTTTATCTCAGCCAATCGGGTCCTGCGAAATACACAGAGTTTCCAGAGACTGAGGTCATCACTTGAGGTGCACCGACATGACACCTTAAGTGAGGCTTCACTTCGCAACTTCACTCTTATTTTTTTCCTTCACCTTTGTCAATCGGATAGGATCCGAATTGAGTCATCAAGTCTCCCCCACTTAGTATCAACATACCTGTAACACCCCGATTCGGCAACTTGAAAACTTAAACTCAAAGTAGTGAAAATTAGGGCCATTTTTTTTAAAGCAAGCGTTACACAAGATGAGAACATTTCGATTTTCAAAACACGGTTACAATTAAAACTCATGTTCTCATATTGCACAACTCTTTCAAGTTCCAAACCGAGATGTCACAAGACACCGCAGTTTGAAACCCGTTTTCAGACATCATTAAAACATAGCCTATTTTCTTGTTTTCAAAAACATCAGTACTAAACAAAACTCTTGCCGGGGTACAGTATGATAGAGCTAGGCAACTAAGCACTTACAATGGATTACATTCCGCCGGGAGATTTCCTAGCTTCTAGTCATGCACACCAAAATTATCTTTCTATCTTCGCATCTTGGCAGCCCAGGCTCTCCTCTTGCAAGTAGAGTCGTCCTCGTCTACTGCCTCAGGGATCTCCTCCGGATACCATCTCCAGAGACCACTTATACGCTCCTCCTCTCAGGAGTACAGATGAACCGCTACACACTACGCCATCTACCAGTTGCAATATCAGCAATTGCCGACACGACAACATGGTAGGAGAGAGTCAGTGTTCCGAACACTAACGGGTTGACCATGCGGTCTCAGGGTAGGTTAAATATAAAAATAGACAGATAATACAACAGAATAAAAAAAATAGCATATCTAAAACATCATCAACATACATAACATGTAATACACGTAGCATATATGAATCACATAAAACGAAACATATCATAATGATCTAAACACATCAATACCATCATTCTTAACCAATTAATTCATTCACACTCTTACAATCACATTCTCATAGTCTTTCTCACGAGCTTTCACAATTTTTCTCAATCCTTCTTTCATCACACTTTCCATACTTATCTCTTATTCCAAGAATTCTTTTGTATTCTGTCCTATAAACTTTGTTCGATACTTGATGTTTTGATACACTTTTCTTTTGAAACATCTTTGTTTATTAAGCTTTTATTATCTCGGTTAGCATCAATGATGAGGGGGAAACATCATTGAGCTCACACACGTCTACATCTCCTCGGTCAACCACCCAACCTAGTCGGAAGCAAACAGGAGTACAGGACCTTTACCACGCGGGCACGACAGCTGTCACACAAACAAATGGTCCCAGACCAGGAGGACTCAGCCTCAAATCATATCATATCAATTCACATATATATCAAGGCACGCTCTCAGCGGCAATCACAAATGCCCCGTTCCAGTCCCTCTCACTGTTCTCGATTTGTAATCAAGGGGGCGACAGTATATTTCTAGTCTGCAGTGCAGAACGTGCCACGGCATTAGACCCAGTCCCTACCACGTTAGTACGCCACATGTGGAGTTGTTCCGCCTAGAAATATACTCTAGACTTCTTGACGTTTCACCGTCATCGTCCTCCCCTCATGCAATCTCCTCCTAAGTATCCGCAGATACCTATGGTTCCTTCCTCTCCACTACTTCGATACGACACTCATACCTCACCGCATTTGTAAATGTCTTTTAAAGTCTTTTAAAGTTTTACAATTTAATTAGCGGCTTAATCCTAATAGTCGGCTCGTCCTTGGTGCATCCCTTCAACGAAGCCCGACCACTAAACGCAATTTGTTCCCCCTAAATCTCAATGGCCCTTGGCCTCAAATCACATTCTCATGCATCTCAGCATTATTCTCAACAACTCATACTCAACAGTATTCCTCGGCATCTTTCTCATCATCATCATCATCATCATTAGTATCTTTTCCTCGTCTTTCTCAAAAGATCCTTTTCACAAAACCTTTTTCAAAAACATGATTTCACAAAACTTTACTTCACAAAACATTTTCAAAAACCTCATTTCATAAACCTTTTCGCAAAACTTTTTCAAAAGATAATATTTCCAAAAACTTTCACAAAATATCGTTTTCACAAAAACTTTTCAAAAATCTCTTTTCAAAACCGTTTTAAAAAAAATCACATTTTTGGATGAGTGCTAATGGAGGAGCAAGCTCAACTCAACACTAGGCTTCTTTCCAAAAACATGAACGAGGAATCACATCTCCATTCAACCACATCACACTTTCATAACCACGCTTCTGCTCGCCTCATCCGATGTTTCATTTCTTTTCAACTCAAATTTCACTTTCTTTCTTACTTTATCTCTTTTGCATTCCATTCGCATCATGCTTTATCTTTTCTCAATCATTCCAACATCCATTTCTTTAGTCTTACTTATCGCTCATCTTTCACTTAATTATACTCATGTTCCTCATTCGCATTCTCTTTTCTCTTTTCAATCTCATCTCATCACTTTCACGGTTTCCTTATTATAGTTTCACTACTCAAACATAATCAAACAATTTCAAACAGAATAAAGTATGCTCAACAATTAAACAGGAAGTATGCAAATAAAACAAGTAAGCATTTAGCACACATATCTATATTGCCTAATTCGCAGTACATTCGCAATCCATCCATTCGGATTGCGGGCAACCGCGTTACGGGACCACAGCACTCTCACTCACCTGGATGACGAATCATCCGAAAGCTTTCCAAGGTTCCCAGTCGCTAACCTTGCCACATTTCCTTCGCGTCCGACACCCGAACTAGAACATTTTTTCCCGTGCGTTAGAACGTTTTCGATAATTTCTTAATTTCGTTTTGAAAATTCTTTGAAATAATTCTTTTCTTAAGAACTCATTATTAATATCCAAAGGCTCCAAAACCAAATCATATTTCAAATAAAAGATTTCAAGAAGACTTTAAAACAAATTACAAAATTTATCTTTATTAAAACCAAATCCACCTTTCTTAATTCAAAAACACTTTGTTTATAAAAATCATTTTCTTGAACCATTAAACAAAATTCAAACTCTAGAAAATAAAGTTTTAAAACCATATTAGGTTGATTCATTAGATTTCCCAAACTTCACAGCATCATTAAACATTGGTCAAAGAATGTCAACTAAGAACTTCAAATTAATTTAAGTTGCTTAGGTCATACTTCTTAAATAAAACATTTTCAATTTCTTTAAAATACAAACATAGATTTCAAACAAAGTTCACAAACACAGTTCAGGACAATCTCAATTCAGTACATTCAATTAGCACAAAACAGCATACACAAGTTTTAAAGCATACAAAGTACACATCATATTTTTAATCACTTAAAAATCATCAGTCATATTATAATCTTAATAAATTAATTTAATTACACTTAAGAAAATAATTTAATTTAATCCTTTTAAATAGTTTAACACAAACCGAATCACTCATCCTTAACAATTCCTTATCACACATACATTTTAACTACAACCATTGAATTAATTTTACCAAAAATCTTTTCACATAATCACATGAAACCAAAGGGAACCACACATCATGCACCTAGGAATATAGCTATCATCATGGTCATTTTATGAAAATAATTTTCCTACCAATTAACTATATGTTGGTCGAATTATACACACACAATTTTGCAAAGATTTAATGCACACTTAAAAACATACAAACATGAGATCATTTTCTTTCTTTTATGAGTAAAAACCGAGAGCATGCAGTAAAGAAAATCAACAATTTTAATTTATCTTCAAGACTTTAAATCAAACAATAATTTGAATCACAATTCACATGCAATTTCTCTTAAATACTTAATCATTTCATGCATGTATTTTATTTTTAAATCTTAAAGTCAATTAGCATTATCATGCATGCAACCTATATGAGGGACAAACATGGCTACCTACCTAATCCTAGGTTGACCGAAACATCATCATGAAAAAGGGCATGGTTTCTCATTCATTTTCAACATGCAAAAATCATAAAATCAAATCAATTCATGGAAAACAACACATTACATTATTTATTCACATCAACCTTCACAAAATAAATTCAAGATCATCATTTTCTCAAAACAAAAATAAAGATTTAATTTTAGCTTCATAAGAACAACATGCATGTGTCATAAATCATTAGATCTTCTCTTAAAATAAACATGCATTCAACTTTTCAAAACCAAAAAGCATAGATCCTAGCTTAATCCAATCATGGCCAAATGGCCTCCTTAAAAAAATAGTTCATGCACATAATCAAACACTCAATGCAAATCATGTTTATGCTTGAAAATCATTTTTAAGACTTAGTTTCTTTAATCTATTTAAAACCGAATCATATAAAAAAAGAAACACAATCTTTTCACTTGAAAATAACATGCAAGTCAAGGATCTAAACATTTTAATTCACCTAACAAAAATAATTACATGCACTTACTCAAAACAACTACGATCAACACAAAATTAACATGCAAGACTAGATCATGAATTTATTTATCAAATAACCACATAAACACACATATAGATCACGGATCTAAACAAGAAAATAGACATGCAAGAAGGATTTAACATGCAAGCCAAGAAATTTCACTTTATAAATGAATCAACTTAGATCATGGATTTTCATGTCAAATAATCATATAAACATACATATATCACGGTTTAGAGCAAGAAAACTAAACATGCAAAGAGATTTATTTTAGTTTTCACAAAAATCTTAGTTTTCTTTAGATCTTGAAGTTTTTAGTTAGAAAAATACTAGATCCATCAACAAGAACCTTAACCGAAGCATCACATAAGGTCACACATATTACAAATTATTTAAGTCCTTAAAGTCCAAAATCAAAAGAGAACAACACATAAGTTCATCTTTCAACTTAGAAAAAAATCAACATGCAAAGAAGAAAAAGAAGATCTATAAACTAGAAAAGAAAAATCTATACTATTACAAATCTTCTCCAAACTCTTCAAGTCCTATCATGATAGAGGTTGGTCTTCTAGCTTTCCTACACTTAGATCTTCAAGGTTGTGGCTTGGTCAAGCTTCAACTTCCTTCTCCTTCTCCTCTAGGCCTCACGGCCAAACCCCCTTTTCTCTCTCTCTATTTCTTTTTCTTTTCTCTAAGAGTTTGATGAGCTCTTAGAGAAGTGCTTAGGGTTGGTGTGAAGAAATGGGAAGTGAATGGGGTGAAGGAACTAAGGCTCCAAATATTTATAAGTAAATTCATTTTCCCTCTTGTGCCCTTGTATAGTTGGTTCGGCCTTGACATAAAGGGGGGCGTTTTTGGGCTTCCAAAAAGTTGCATGGGAGGTGTTCATCAAAGTCAAGGGGACAAGGTAGCATGGGCTAGGTCTAAGGGTCATTCTAGGCTTAACTATTAGTTTGCATTTAGTTAGGGTTTGGTTCCATGACTAACATACTTTGGTTCATTTAGTTTCTAGTTTCTTAGCCTCTGAGTTTCTAGAAACATACACACACACACACGTATTTTACACACATAAATACACACACATACATACATACATACATACATATACACACAACCGTATTATTCACACATGTACATACATATTTTGCATTTTTATTTTCTTAGTCACATTCATTTATAATTATCTTATTCACATAACAAAGCAATTATTTCTAACAATCACACTCATACAATTAGTCTCATGCATCATACAGTACACACAATTAAATCAAACACATTTCACATAAAAATTCAAATCAAATCAATAAGTTCACTTTCTTAAAAAACAAATCCAAAAATTCGTATTTCTTAATTCTGAAAATAAATTTTTGTAAAACCACCCAGAAAATCTGAAAATTACATTTTCAAAATCTACTTTTCAAGATGATCGTTTTGATATAAAATTCATGAAAATCCGAGTTACGGTTCAAAAGATATGAATTTTCAAAGATACAAATCCAAAAACTTCAAAATCACTTTTTAATAAAATCATCATTTTGCAAATCATTTTCATCACAACAAAATCATCCACTACTCTTTCATGAAAACAATTTGTTCATAAAAATCCTTGAAAATTAATACTTTATTTCTCTCTCACGTAAAACACTTTTCCAAAAATCTTTTATAAAACAGAACTTCGGGGTTTATTGTGAATTCAATGCTCCTAATTATGCGGATTATGTTTTGATGATGACAAAATAATTAACAAATCATGCCTTGAAGATATTGCAACATCAACATCAACAAGAAGTCAAGAAAAGAAGACAAGTGCCCAATCATTCTCAATCAAATATTAATTGTAAATTTCTAATTTATGTTGAGAGTGGTTGAGAGTGGGTAGAAATAGTTAGTCTCTTCTAGGAATAAATTTTTATATGTTTATTAAGTTGAGATTGACCAAAAATTAATACTTGAGAGGAAAAATAAAATTGAAAAATAATTTTTCCCATATCTGATCAAAATACTCGAGTATTTTGAAAAAGACTCGAGTATACACTCGAGTATTTGTAGAAAAACTCGAGTATTTGTGCCAGGTCAGCAATTATGACCGTTAGTCTTGTTCGTGCACCAATTCACTCGTGACCGACCAAAAAGACTCGAGTTTTTACCAAAAGACTCGAGTATTTTTGTCCAGTCAGCAAAAATGAACGTTGGAGAAACTCAAAAACCCAATTGAGGGCATTTGAGTCTCATCCAACCCAAGAGAGCAATTCAGAACCTTATTGTAAAATTTCTCTTTGAATTTGTGCAAGAACAAACAAGACAACAAGATCATATTGATTCAAGCTTTCTTAATTTACTCTTCTCAAGTGTTAATTCCCAAAAAGCTCAACTTCTCACTCATATTTACATTTCATTCCAAGTTGAGTTTTAGGCCTCAATTCTTACATTGAGCTGTGCTTATTTGTGCTAATCCATTGTGAGATTAGTAATACACATACAAAAAGCTTGATTATTCAAAGTCTTGGATTGTTCCCAAGCAAACCCTAAGTGGCTTAGGGTGTTGGAAGTCTTGAGAGGTTCTCAAGCACAAGACTAGGAGGTTCCTAGCCCGGTGGAGTTTCTTGAAGGGAGTTCAAGGAAGCTTTGTGAAGAGTTCTTCAATCACCGGAATCAAATTGGGGTAGAAATCAAGAGTTTGGTACACTCTTGAAAGGGTTAGGTTGAGTGAGGCCATTCTCAAGCAATCCTTTGTAATTTCTAACAATTTGATTATTAGTAGAAACTCCTAAGTGATTAGGAGGACTGGATGTAGCTCATTGTTGGAGTGAACCAGGATAAAATTGCTTGAGTGTTGGTTTATTGCTTTTAATCTACTTTCTAGCTCAATAGACTTAAGTCATTTCAATCAATTAGGATTTATACAATTAGGTAGCAAGTTCAAGGAATCTTTGTGTTAAAAGTTATTTAGATTGCTTGCTATTCTGTTGGATAAGTTCCTGTTTATTATTGAATTGACTTGAGTTAAATTGCTGAATTTTCGTTTCTGGTTTTTCTGCTATCTGATAGTAAAAACTCGAGTATTTCAGAAAAGACTCGAGTTGTTCATCCTGAAAAACTCGAGTATTTCACAAAAGACTCGAGTCTTTTGTTTCTGATTCCAGAAAATTCAGTCTAAGCTCCATTCTTCAATTATCAATCCAAATATTTGGTATTAGTGCTTCAAAATACTATTCACCCCCCCCCCCTCTAGTATTTGCTTAGCCCGCTTGTTGGTTTCCAACAAGTGGTATCAGAGCTCGGTCGAAAGATCGAGTGTAACAACTTTTTCGAAAAAGATCCTTTTGGAAACTTAATGGGCTCTAGAAATAACTTTGGTGGAGAAGGAGCTTCAATAAACCGTCCTCCACTATTTAATGGTGAAGGATATGTTTATTGGAAAACTCGCATGAAAGTTTTTATTGAAGCAATTGATATGGATATTTGGGATGCAATTGAAAATGGTCCTTTCATTCCCAAAAAGAAAACAAATGATGAAATTGTTGAAATTCCAAGGAGTAGTTGGAATGATGATGAAAAGAGAAAAGTCTCATTTGATTTAAAAGCTAAAAACATCATCTTTTCGGCTCTATCCCATGATGAATTTTATAGAGTTTCCCAATGTAAATCGGCAAAAGAAATGTGGGATACTTTGCAAGTCACACATGAGGGAACAAGTGAGGTTAGAGATGCAAGATTGAATTCTCTAACTCACGAATATGAATTGTTCCACATGTTGCCAAATGAATCCATTAGTGACTTGCAAAAGCGATTCTCTCACATTGTTAATCATTTGATTTCCTTGGGAAAAGTATTTCGCAATGGTGAAAATACTAACAAAATTCTAAGATGTCTTGATAGGAGTTGGCAACCCAAGGTAACCGCCATCAAGGAATCAAGAGACATAAATAGCATGGACTTAGCCACTTTGTTTGGCAAACTCCAAGAGCATGAGATGGAGCTTACAAGACTTGGGATGCATGAGGAATCGGACAAAAAGAAAAAGAGCATAGCACTCAAAGCTTCAACCAAAGCTACAAAAGAAGTTGAAGAATGCTCTACAAGTGGAGATTCCGATGGTGAACCAAATCAAGAAGAATTTGGGATGTTTGTGAAAAGATTCAACAAATTTTCCAAAGGGAAGAAAGGTGGATCTTCATCCAATTTCAAGAGAACCAAAGACTCCAAACAAAGAGAAAAGAGTACCAATGATGGAGTTAAGTGTCATGAATGTGGAGGGGTTGGTCACATAAGAATGGAATGTGCCACATTCTTGAAGAAGAATGACAAGAAGACCCAAGAGACCAAAGGGAAGCGTGCATACATTGTTTGGGATGCACCGGAGAAGAGCAATGAATCATCTTCAAGTAGCTCCGGTGATGAAAATGCAAACCTTTGTCTCATGGCCAAGAACAATCATGAGTCCTCATCAAGAGCTAATCATGGGATGAGTGAAAGTGATGATGAGGTAACCTCTAGTTCTTCTTGTTCCTCTTCAAACTCCATTTCATATGATGATTTGCAAGAAGCCTACAATGAAATGTTAATTCAATTTAAAAGGCTTGCTAAAATTAATAAGGAAAAAAGGAAAGAAAATTTTGGAGTTTCAACATGAAATTGATGAATTGCAAAAATCTATAAATGAGTTGAAACTTCAAAATGAATCCTTGGAACTTATTAATTCTAGTCATCAAAATGATTGTGAAAATCATGAGGAAATTATCACTTCATGTGAGAGATGTGATGATCTTGAAAAAGAAGTGAAAGAGTTGAAAAACAAACTCACAATCTCACATAGTGATAGAAACCTCAACCGGTTGTTGAACTCTCAAAGACATAATCACAACAAAACCGGTTTAGGATATGTTCATAAAAAGGACAAAAAGTACAAGGTGGTTGGAACATTTTCTAAGAAAAATTCATCAAAGAGACCAACTTGTACTTATTGTGGAAAAGTTGGACATATCAACATTGAGTGCCACATTAAGAAGTTTGAAATGAAAAAGGGCACTTATATGTGGATTAAGAAGGGAGAAAGTCCCAACACTAACCCTAAGGGACCCAACATTGTTTGGGTACCCAAAGTGAAAAAGTGATTTCATTTTGTAGGTGTGTCTTCGAACGGGAAAACAATTGTGGTATCTTGATAGTGGATGTTCGAAGCACATGACGGGAGATAAGCGGCACTTCATTGAGCTTACTCCAAAGGAAAAGGGTTATGTCACTTATGGGGACAACAACAAAGGCAAAATCCTTGGTATTGGTAAAATCGGAAACTCTTCAAACTTGATTATTGATAATGTGCTCTATGTTCAAGGATTAGAACATAATCTCTTGAGCATAAGCCAATTATGTGATATTGGTAATCATGTAGTTTTTACCTCTACCCATTGCCTCATTAAAAGTGACAAAGATGAATCAATCAAATTTGTTGGTAGAAGGTCAAATAATACTTACTTAGTTGATTTGAACAAAGTCACTTCTTTGGTCTCTACTTGTTTAGTGAGCAAAGAAAATGACACTTGGTTATGGCATCGTAGGACCGCTCATATAAATGTAAACCAATTGAAGAAAATTCAATCTAAAGATCTAGTAGTTGGTTTACCAAAGCTAAATTTTTCTATTGAAGGTGTTTGTTCCCCTTGCAAGAAATGTAAACAAACTAAAAACACCTTTGGATCAAAAATGGTGATGTCCACATCAAGGCCATTAGAAATGCTTCATATGGACTTGTTTGGACCATCACAAGTAAAAAGCTTTGGTGGCAACTATTATGCATTGGTGATTGTTGATGACTTCTCTACGTTTACTTGGACTTTATTTTTAACTACTAAGAGTGAGACCTACAAATCTTTTAAACATCATGTCAAACTTTTGCAAAACCAAGTGAATCAAAAAGTAATTATTATTCGTACCGATCATGGTGGTGAATTCGAAAACCACAAATTTGATAGATTTTGTGCTAAAAATGGTATTGAGCATCAATTCTCCGCACCAAGGACTCCGGAACAAAACGGAGTGGTAGAGCGGAAAAATAGGGTGCTAGAGGAACTTGCTAGAACCATGTTAAATGATTCTCAAGTACCTCAATATTTTTGGGCCGATGCCGTCAATACGGCTTGTTATGTTTTAAATCGTATTTTGATAAGGCCCTCTTTGGATAAAACCCCCTATGAACTTTACAAGGGAAGAAAGCCAAATATATCTCATTTTCATGTCTTCGGATGCCAAGTTTTTGTTTTAAATAATGGAAAAGAACACCTTGGCAAGTTTGATTCCAAATCCGATGAAGGCATATTTTTAGGCTATTCTTCTCATAGTAAAGCTTATAGAATTTTCAATAAAAGAACTTTAACTATTGAGGAATCAATTCATGTGGTTTTTAATGAGTCTTCAAAAGAAGATAGTGTTTTATGTGATGCTAGTGAAGATGGCATTGACTTTTCAAAAGAAGAAAAAGAGAGAGAGAAATCAAAAGTTGATGAAGGAGAGGTAAGGGAAGAACTTCCTCCAACTTGGAAATCGGTCAAGGCTCATCCTATAGACAAAGTCATAGGAGATATGTCAAAGGGAGTACTTACTCGTAGGTCTATTCAAAACATTTGCCACTATGTCTCATTTGTTTCTCAAATTGAACCCGATTCAATTAAAAAGGCCATTGAGGATGATCATTGGGTTCTTGCTATGCAAGAAGAATTAAACCAATTTGAAAGAAATGAAGTTTGGGATCTAGTCCCTAAACCCGATGATCATACCATAATTGGTACTAAATGGATTTATAGAAACAAACTTGATGAATCCGGGTTGATTATAAGAAACAAAGCTAGACTAGTAGCTCAAGGGTACAACCAAGAGGAAGGTATCGATTATGATGAGACCTTTGCTCCGGTTGCACGTCTTGAAGCAATCCGAATTTTACTTGCTTATGCTTCAATCATGAAATTCACTTTATATCAAATGGATGTTAAAAGTGCTTTCTTGAATGGGTTTATAAATGAAGAAGTGTATGTCAAACAACCCCCCGGTTTTGAAAATAGTGAATTTCCAAACCATGTTTATAAATTGAAAAAGGCACTCTATGGATTGAAACAAGCTCCTAGAGCTTGGTATGATCGATTGAGTTCCTTTCTATTAGAAAACAAGTTTCAAAGAGGGAAGGTTGATAATACACTATTTATTTATAAAACCAAGGATGACATTTTGTTAGTACAAATCTATGTTGATGATATCATTTTCGGTGCTACTAACGTGTCTCTTTGTAGAAAGTTTTCAAATTTGATGAAAAAGGAATTTGAAATGTCAATGATGAGAGAACTCAAGTTCTTCCTAGGCTTACAAATAAAGCAAGTCAAGGAGGGGATTTTTGTGCATCAAGGGAAATATTGCAAAGAGCTCCTTGAGAAATTCGGATTGGACAAGTGCAAGGAAGCCTACACTCCAATGAGCACATCATGCTACCTAGACAAGGATGAACAAGGTACACCGGTTGATGTTAGTAAGTATAGGGGTATGATAGGTAGTCTCCTATATCTCACTGCATCTAGACCGGATATTATGTTTAGTGTATGCATGTGTGCTAGATTTCAAGCTAATCCTAAAGAATCTCACCTATCCGCAGTTAAACATATATTTAAGTATCTAAAAGGAACAATTAACACTGGTTTATGGTATCCTGCTGATGCCAATCTTAGTTTAGTTGGTTACTCGGATTCCGACTTCGCGGGATGCAAGCTTGATCGCAAAAGCACCAGTGGTACTTGCCATTTCTTGGGAAGTTCATTGGTGTCATGGTTTTCTAAAAAGCAAGCTTGTGTCGCTCTTTCTACCGCCGAAGCGGAATATATCGCAGCCGGTAGTTGTTGTGCTCAACTGTTATGGATGAAACAACAATTATCGGATTTTGGTTTGAAACTTGAAAATATTCCGATTAGATGCGATAACACGAGTGCAATCAATTTGACTAAGAATCCGGTGTATCACTCAAGAACTAAACACATTGAAATAAGACATCACTTTTTAAGAGATCATGTACAAAAGGGTGATTGCACAATTGAATTTGTCAGTACCACAAATCAATTAGCTGACATTTTTACAAAACCTCTACCAAGGGACACCTTTTATCATATTAGGAGAGAACTTGGTATTTTAGATGAAGCTAATATAGGCTAATTGCATTGTGTGTCATTTTTGGAAAATCACCATATTAGTCTTACTCTAATGTGTTATTGATTCTTAGTTAAATTGTCCTTGATGATATTTGAAATTGTATATGTTAATTGTGTGTGATTCTGTACTGTATTCCAAGTTGGTAGTGAAGCATTTGTGTTTGATTTGTGTTTGGTCTTTTAAAACTGAGTTTTTACTTTCTGTTCTGTCAAAATACTCGAGTTTTTCCAAAAACACTCGAGTATTTTAATTCAAAATTAAATCAGTTTTAAATTGAAAATTTTTTTAATCAGGGTCTGAGAAAAATACTCGAGTGTTTCTCAAAAAAACTCGAGTCTTTATTGAATAACTCGAGTGTTTTTCAAAACACTCGAGTCTTTCGAAACCCCCAATTTTTGAACTTTCAGACAAAACTCGAGTATTTTCCAAAAACTCGAGTATTTTGCGTTTTCCTGAAATTTGAACTTTCAGACCAAACTCGAGTATTTTCCAAAAACTCGAGTATTTTGCGTTTTCCTGAAATTTGAACTTTCGGACCAAACTCGAGTTTTTCAATTTTTACTCGACTTTTCTGGGGAAATCTGGGCTGAGTCACGACCGACTCGAATATATTTTCAAAAACTCGAGTATATCCTAAAGAACAACTCTAGTATTTATGAATATATTCGAGTATTTTGAACTGTTTATATATACTCTCAGACTCAAGTTTTTTGCGACCCTCTTCTCTCTCGGTTTTCTCATATCTCTCTCCTCAAAACTCAGATTTTCCTCAAAGTTTTGTCAAAACTTACTAGTTTTTCATCCTCTAAACTCTTCTCTCGGTTTTATCCTCCTCCAGATGCTCCAGCTCCTTCGATGTTTTGATGATGTTGACCTTTGGATTTTATCTTAGTTTTCATTCTGTTTTTATCATGTTGGTCTTTGTTACATTTTCTGTATTTTGAAAACTTGGTGTTTTGAGACTTTGGGTTTATTATTGCACCTTTGATTTGGACCTTTTATGATGTTTTTATGTTAATGAATTTGGTCTTCATTATGATGTTTGTGCAAAGCTTCAGGGGGAGCTCTTTATCGTTATTATATCTCCGTTTTATTTGCATAGTTGGTTATGGGGTTTTCCGATTATGCACCTCTCCTCCCTTGATCTTTTTCTAAATTGTTACATCTTTTTGGCGTATGACAAAAAGGGGGAGAGATATTACACTTGTCTTGTCTTGATATTGTTGCACCTAAAATCTCTAATTATGGTATATACTCTGATAATTGTTAAATTCTCTAATACCATAGGCTTGGTGCTAAAATTAAATTGTCATAACATCTTGCTCAAGCTGAATTTTTAGATAGGTGAAAAGTATCATATAGTGAGGGGGAGTTGCATCTCCAAGTGGATCAAGCTTAACAAATGGATCAAGTGTTAATTATTTTGTCATCACCAAAAAGGGGGAGATTGTGAATTCAATGCTCCTAATTATGCGGATTATGTTTTGATGATGACAAAATAATTAACAAATCATGCCTTGAAGATATTGCAACATCAACATCAACAAGAAGTCAAGAAAAGAAGACAAGTGCCCAATCATTCTCAATCAAATATTAATTGTAAATTTCTAATTTATGTTGAGAGTGGTTGAGAGTGGGTAGAAATAGTTAGTCTCTTCTAGGAATAAATTTTTATATGTTTATTAAGTTGAGATTGACCAAAAATTAATACTTGAGAGGAAAAATAAAATTGAAAAATAATTTTTCCCATATCTGATCAAAATACTCGAGTATTTTGAAAAAGACTCGAGTATACACTCGAGTATTTGTAGAAAAACTCGAGTATTTGTGCCAGGTCAGCAATTATGACTGTTAGTCTTGTTCGTGCACCAATTCACTCGTGACCGACCAAAAAGACTCGAGTTTTTACCAAAAGACTCGAGTATTTTTGTCCAATCAGCAAAAATGAACGTTGGAGAAACTCAAAAACCCAATTGAGGGCATTTGAGTCTCATCCAACCCAAGAGAGCAATTCAGAACCTTATTGTAAAATTTCTCTTTGAATTTGTGCAAGAACAAACAAGACAACAAGATCATATTGATTCAAGCTTTCTTAATTTACTCTTCTCAAGTGTTAATTCCCAAAAAGCTCAACTTCTCACTCATATTTACATTTCATTCCAAGTTGAGTTTTAGGCCTCAATTCTTACATTGAGCTGTGCTTATTTGTGCTAATCCATTGTGAGATTAGTAATACACATACAAAAAGCTTGATTATTCAAAGTCTTGGATTGTTCCCAAGCAAACCCTAAGTGGCTTAGGGTGTTGGAAGTCTTGAGAGGTTCTCAAGCACAAGACTAGGAGGTTCCTAGCCCGGTGGAGTTTCTTGAAGGGAGTTCAAGGAAGCTTTGTGAAGAGTTCTTCAATCACCGGAATCAAATTGGGGTAGAAATCAAGAGTTTGGTACACTCTTGAAAGGGTTAGGTTGAGTGAGGCCATTCTCAAGCAATCCTTTGTAATTTCTAACAATTTGATTATTAGTAGAAACTCCTAAGTGATTAGGAGGACTGGATGTAGCTCATTGTTGGAGTGAACCAGGATAAAATTGCTTGAGTGTTGGTTTATTGCTTTTAATCTACTTTCTAGCTCAATAGACTTAAGTCATTTCAATCAATTAGGATTTATACAATTAGGTAGCAAGTTCAAGGAATCTTTGTGTTAAAAGTTATTTAGATTGCTTGCTATTCTGTTGGATAAGTTCTTGTTTATTATTGAATTGATTTGAGTTAAATTGCTGAATTTTCGTTTCTGGTTTTTCTGCTATCTGATAGTAAAAACTCGAGTATTTCAGAAAAGACTCGAGTTGTTCATCCTGAAAAACTCGAGTATTTCACAAAAGACTCGAGTCTTTTGTTTCTGATTCCAGAAAATTCAGTCTAAGCTCCATTCTTCAATTATCAATCCAAATATTTGGTATTAGTGCTTCAAAATACTATTCACCCCCCCCCCTCTAGTATTTGCTTAGCCCGCTTGTTGGTTTCCAACATTTATTTTAACAAATTTCGTTCTCGCACGTACGGGAAAAATGCGGGGTGTTACAATACCTGAGTAGGCCGAAGGCAAGAAGAAAACTAGGTTGATTCTAAGAATTTATTAGCTAAGTTCTTAATTGGTTGGCGAGGTGGTACATGGCTAAATTGACTTCTAGTCGGTATTATTAGTGTTACTTTTAAATTTCCTATGCCATATCTCAGCTCTTGTATTAAGAGAAGAGGGTGAGTTGATGATTTTGCTTAACTGGTCCGGGTGGAAGTACTGAATAAAGTTTCCCTAAACAGGATGGTTTTGTAACCAACTGTTCACGGTTCTTGGTAAGGTTCTTAATGGACTGAAAGTTAGATTTGGCTTTGATGAAACTAAAATTCCTATAGTGGATTGTTCTGATTTCAACTAAAAGATTGAAATAATATAGCATGTCAATAAACGTGAAGATCGGGGTGGTCAGTCCCGATCTCACATCTATCAACAGTATATCATCGTCGCAGATAATGATAATATTATCCTTTAACAGGCGCAAGAGTAAGGATGACCAATCCTACCCTTACATTCCATTAAAAGATAACACTATTACAAGGTCTTTTCGGTTAACTTTCTCAATGAGATCTTACAACTGATTGGGGTTTCCTATAATTTTTCATGATTTCCTACGAATTTGGATTGAGCCTATATGTGTACATGCATACTCCCTAAGTTTCACAGTTCCTCCTAGTGAGAGGTCCGGAATTTGGATTCTAGGAAAGATGAGTTTAGCAAGGTCCTCCTTAAAGGATTAGCAGAGATGGAGACTTGAGGTTCTAAAATAATTCCCCATATTAGTAGCAGAATGTGCCTCTAATCATTCCGCTCAAGTCCTTCCGAACAAATTCTCTTCTTTCTTGGGATAGTTTGAAGTAATGTGGCCCGACTACTCGCACCTAAAGAAACAAGCTTCCTGCTTAAAATGGTTCAGGAACTAGTCTATACTACGGTGGGGTTTCCCTCACCATGGCATAGTGGTGTAACACGTGAAGCGGTCTCGTTCCATTTGGGCCCCCCGATTAATTGTCGTGACTCCTTTCGTCATCGCTCTTCTCTAGTGCCAGTCCCATTTTATAGGTGCTAATCACCTTCGCCAGTCGAGACGAGTTTGACTTGCCTTGACTTTCCCAAGGTAACTTGATTCCAGGTCGCAGTCCCACTTGAATTCGAGGTACTTCGCCTTCCAATCTACTCCTCAGTAGCCTGTAGTTCACCGAATCAAGTCTTCAAATGTCGCTGTCTACTCTTCCACTTCTCTGCTTCCGATTTAGGAAGGCAATTTCCATCTTCCTACCCCCAGCTAAACGATTGATCTCAGTCGAAACGGGGTTCTGTCACTAGGTGCGTTGGTCATAGTACTAAGATTCTGTAATAGAAATAAATTATGGCACGAATGGTTGATAACTATAGAATTGGCTAAGTCCACCTAAATATATATATATATATATATATATAAACATACTGACCTACTACAACCGGACTTGACACTACTTTTCGGTTACTCTCTTGGTGAGATAACCATTGGAGTAACTCGCAACTCCATGGCCGAGGACAACTGCTCTGATACCATAAATGTAACAACCTATTTTATTTTACCTATTTTGAAAATATGGATTTGAAAATTTCTTTTTAATTAAAATACTTATTATAATTTTTCCAGAAAATTGGACAGAGTTTCCTCTGTTTTATGGACATTCCCAAAAATTATCTTTGACCTGTAACCTGTTCAAAACAGTTTCAACAACAACCAGGCATCCAGGATAATTATACATATATAATTTAATTCTTCTCCCAATCTTCGGGGATAAAATACTAAGATGAAAATACTTAGTTTTTCAAGAATTAACTAAATAACCCGGGCCACCAAATATACAACTGAGATTTAAAATACATTTAATAGTAAATTCTTAAAAATACATAATATTCCATAATATGGCCCGGTACGACTCAACTCAAAATGACAATAAAATGCTCACACTTCCCGTGGGGAAGTGTGCTCCTGCTCGGCCCAAATAACAGCTATGCTCCTGACCTATACCTGTGGTGGTTGTAAGGGTGAGAATTGCACAACTAGTAAAGCATAATACGAGCCAAGTCATACACATTTAGCAATTAGTCAAATAACACCATCATAATCACACCCAATCACCTATTCACTACAAACACGATAATCGTCTCCAATTATTAGCACCCTCTGACACATGTCCTTACCTAATCTATTTCGCCACTTACCTATTTACACCAAAATCTCACTCTCTACACTTTACCCCAAGTCTCTAATTTTCTCTCCTATCATTTCTACCCCTTTCTCTCACACCTATTCTACTCATTTCTCTCACATCTCCTTTACTCCCCCCTGCCTTCCTCTTATTTCTTCATATTTATTTATCTTTATTATTTTTCCTTTATGTTTTATGGTGTCGTGGGGCTCCCGCCCCTGCGTATCCCCGTCTGCCGAGAATACGTCTTACCGATGCGTACGGTCCCGCAGGCCGCACGTCTTCTAAGGTCCAGTACCCATCGACCCCGGTGTCGTGGGGCTCCTGCCACTGCGTATCCTCGTCTGCCGAGGATACGTCTTACCGATGCGTACGGTCCCGCAGGCCGCACGTCTTACTCAACCCATGCGTACGGTCCCGCGGGCCGCACGTCTTCTAGGGTCCAATACCCACTGACCCCTTCTCTTTTTCTTTTTCATATTTCTTTTGTGGTGTCGTGGGGCTCCCGCCACTGCGTATTCCCGTCTGCCGAGAATACGTCTTACCGATGCGCCAGTCGCTGACTGGTCGTCTTACTCAACCCATGCGTACGGTCCCGCAGGCCGCACGTCTTCTAAGGTCCAGTACCCACCGACACAGGAATAGGTGATGCGAATACCGCCACTGCGTATCCCCGTCAGCCGAGAATACGTCTTACCGATGCGCTCCCCAAGGCCGGGGACACGTCTTACTCAACCCATGCGTACGGTCCGCCTGTCATCGTCATGACACCAGCCGTACGTCTTCTAGGATTGATATTCGCATACTCGAGGGTTTTCTTTATTCTCTTTTTATTTCTCTTCTATTTTATTTCTTTTCTTTTTACTTTATTCCACCCTCATACCACACCTCATCCTCTCATTCTCAATTTTCCCTTTCTCACTCAACCTCATTTCCTTTCCCTTTTAATTTCACTCTCTTTCTCAACCATGCATTCCTCCCTAAACTTTCCTATATTTTCTCTTCCCTTCCTATCTTAGCACCAACGTAGACCAAACTCCCGTTACCTCTCTGAACACATCAAACATATAAAGTACAGACATAAATTAAACATTCAGTTAACAATTACAATTCTCATATAATTATCATGCATATAATCCTTAACATCAAATAGCATTTACTCAGGTACTTATACATATATAAGTATAATTAACGTGTAATTCAAAGAATTCATCACTTAAGAATTTAACACATTTCAAATAGCATTTATCTCATATAAGCATGTTATCTCATGAAAATAAATTCAAAATTCCCTAATCACATATAAGAAAATAACCTTGAGCCAGATCATACAATACTAGTATCTCACCCACCGAGACGGCAAATAAACCCCTTACCTTGGGGTTCTACCAGAACCGGTTTCGAGGCACAACGAGGAGATCCTGTTTCTACTCACGGCATTACGCAGTTTGTTGCTCGCATTTTAGCTGGTCCTATAGTCCTTCATCGTCTGACTATTTTATTAAATCAAACAGAAATCAATTTAATGCACCAAAATCATCTCAATTTGAAATCTCAACAATTAAGATGAAGTTTCAAATTAAAATCGTTGTTTTCTCAATAAAATAGTGTAGTTTTTTTTATTGAAAATACGCTAACTTTCGAAACTAATATAATTACCAAAAATTCATTAAAGTTAATTAGTTTTAGTTTCAAGCCACAAAATCAAATGTTGTTACTTGACACTATTAATCCCGAACTAAAAGGAAGTGTTCTCGATTCAAAAATAAGTCCAAATCACAATTATAACATTAAAACAATTACACTTCCCTTTAGTTTGAAATTAATGTTCAACGTTTTAATTTGAATTAACATTATGCCGAGTATATCAGTTTCCTAATTAACTGAGGTATCGTTTAGCTCAGGGACAACTCAACCAAGTTAAGCGACAGCTCACTTACTTAGGAACTCAACACATTTAGCAAAAGTACTTTTAAAATTAATCGTTTGACATAACAGAATTCTGCCCTAACATAAATCAACGTACTTATTAAAAATCATTATTAATAACAATATAATTAAAATCAATATAAACTATAATTACAAATTTAATTTCCAAAACAGTTTAATATTAAATAATTATTAACAATAATATTAAAATTAGTATTAATATAAAAATTAAAACATAACATAGAGTAGTTAGGAAAGTATTAGGAATTTACCCTCAAATATGGTTTTGAAGGCCGGTTCGGTCAACCCGGTTCAAAGCACAAAAGAATGGCTGGCCCCGGTAACGATGATGACGATACCGGCGTTGGTGACGATCCTTAGCAGCAGCAACACGCATCGGGGAGAGGAAAGAAGTGGTAGCGGCTTGACTCCATGGCTACAACATCAAACAATCACTACAAGAAAACATGCTTATTGCAACAACCATTCGCAACGACAAAGACAAAAAAAAATCGTTGCAAAACACATTTTAACGCAACGACAAATATTTGTCGTTGCGTTAAAAACTGTTTTGCAACGACTTTTATTTTATCGATGCGAATGGTCGTAGCGAAATTAAAAATTTCTCCTTCCGATGGTACTGCAACGACAGGTCGTTGCCTAAATTTTTACAAATAATAATAAAAAATAAAAACTGACCTATGTGCTCATGCTTACAACCAATTAAAAACAAAAGAAAAGAGAGTTCAATAATAATAATAATAATAAAATAAAAGAAAGAAGAAATAGATCAGACCAGAGAAAGGAAAAGCCACACACTTCGTTCTCAGTTCTCACTCTCGACATGTCTCTCTTCACCACAAACCCTTGATGATATTCACGGCAAAGGCAACGGCGCGGCAAAACCCAGTGATTCACGGAGGAACCCTTGGCATCACTCGCTCCTCATTGGTTCACGGTAGCGACGTCGATGGCAACAATCCCTACATACTCGCTCTTTCACGATAGCTGCGACGGACGGCGACAGCGAACTCCCTCCTCCCTCGTTCACGATAGCAACAGCAACGGCGAAACCCAGTCATTCACAGCGGTCACAAGTCGCGAAACTCACCCCAGCCAGCCATTCATTTAGGTCGCAACCACCAACAGGGAATCTATTCACTCACTCGTGACCAGCAGGGACCGATTACTAATTCTTCGTTCTGTAAGTATAATTTGATTCTAGTTTATTTGTGTTCTTTGTTCTTTCTCTCACTTCCATCTGATTCCTTTACAAAAGCTTTTTTTTTGTATGAATTGGGGTCATGGGTTTCTGATTTGGGGTTTTTTGGGTGCTGCTGACGATGGGTTTTGGGGTTTTTTTTGTTCTATTGACATGGGTTTTTTTGGTATAACTAAACCCCACCTGGAAAGAATCAGTTTTAGTTAGATTCTCTGAAATTGGGAATAG
Organism: Crotalaria pallida; assembly: GCA_037953625.1. NCBI lineage: Eukaryota > Viridiplantae > Streptophyta > Magnoliopsida > Fabales > Fabaceae > Crotalaria > Crotalaria pallida. The sequence continues at coordinate 56,995,097 of CM075655.1, read as the reverse complement.
AAAACCCTCATATGAGTTTTAGTTTATGATTTGTTTGGTAATTTTAGTTTTATTCCCTAATTTTTCTTAGGATCATTGTTTGTTATCCTCTAGTAGGCATTTGTGCAGATTGTTTGCATACCTTTTGCCAATGTGTTGAATTCATTAAGCAATTACCTGATAGCCAAAGAAATATGGCTTGAGTTTTCTTTCTAATAGGTAGCTGAAATCTGTTTATTTCTGATATTCAGTTCCTAGTAGAAGATAAGTTGGTGTATGTTATCTTGAACATTTTCTTGCAATCTATCATTTGATTTGATTTTCCTAGTTTAGGATCATACTGTCATATCAATTGTTTCTGCACATACAGTCCAATGCACAATACCCATTAATCTCAGGTAACCTTTGATCTTTTCCATTTTTCTATTTTCTGATTTTTGAGTTCATCGACTTGATTATATTAGTTGTTTCAGGAGTATATCAATGCTTTGGGATTTTCAGGCTCAAATCGATTAACAAATCCTAAATCTTAGTTTTATCTCTTGTAGGGTCTGAAAATAGAAATTGATATGTGGTGTTTGATAATTATCATTAATGGGCACTGATTGGTGTTATTAGTTACTGAAAGATGATGAATTTTGTTATTGTGGCTTTTACCCATATTCCATAATAATTTATAAAGTTGCTTGCTCTTTGTCTTGGTTGTTGTTCTTGCTATGGTGTGTTCTATCTTCTGTGATTGAGAATAATGTCTATTTGCGATCTTTAGTTGAAGTCTCAAAGCTATGTAAGTTTTGTTTTTTTATAGAGTGGTTCATCTATTGAAACGAGACTCTTAATGTAAAATTTTGGCTAAATTGGGATTTGAACCTGAATACTAGTTTTCAATTTTTGTCGAGTGTTGTTTCTTGATGGTATATAGATGTTGGTTTTAAGTTTAGGTCAATATTTCAACTTTTCAATTGGACTGATGCTACCTACTTTTAAGAATTCGTTCTTGGGCCAAAAGGTAACAATTTCTCCTAAAAGCTCAATTGGAGAAGGTAACATAATGTGAAATGTTAGCCAAGTAAACTATATTTTAATTTGATGATCATTCTTCTTTTTAGCAGCGTATGTATAATTTTGTTTATCATGTTCATTTTCACTACTAGCTACTTTGTTCTCATGAAAAATTCCTTGGTCATTTCAGAGAATGTCTTCTCATTTGACCATATAATTACTACACAATGCAGTGCATACAAAATTAAGAGGTTAAAGGAATTGGACTGAATGGTTTTATAATTTGTGTAGGTGATCAAGAAATTAAACACATGTCAAGTTGGATGCACCCGTATCTGGAAGTGTGATTGCAACAGAAGCTGGGACGCTTACTTTTATGGTATGGTTACTATATTACACATCAACTACTGTATACTTTTGGTATTGATCTTATGTCAAAGGCCATGCATTTAATCTTAGAAACTAGAAGAACATCATATATCTAATTTTCCTAGTTCTTGTTTGGAATGTTAATTTTGGAGAATTATCAAAGCAAGGATCCTAGTGATTGCTTCTTTTATTGATTGGTCTCTAAATCCAAGGGTAAGTCTACTGAATAGTATACAAAATTGATGTGTTGAACTATTAGGTACTAGTTTTAATTTAGCACTACCTGATGATTAGTATGACAGGGAGAATAATACTGTTATAAGTATAGTGTCATGTATGAGGTGAAATATGTTTCCAAGAGTGAATGAATCACAAGGAAAAAATCTTCATAACTGCGTTGGTTTTGATATTTGCATTAACTCTTATGTACCAAACCCTGTTAATTTACTCCAATATCAAATCCAACCTTCATCATGACTTATCTGATAACAGTTACAAAATTATTAATTATTTACATTTTAATTTATTATTTATTTTCTCACATTCACTAGTCACTTTCTGAGAACAAAATAAAACTAGAAAAAGAAGCAAACTTGAATGTAAAGTTTGAGTCTTTAATATGAAACAATTTTTGCGTACTGCAAATGATGGGACAAAGAATTATAAGGAACCTTTTGCTGGGTTCACTGAGTACACCTTGTATCAACTCAAAGTTGCTACTACGGAATTTTAATCGGACAACATTGTCTCAGAACATGGTGAGAAGACTCCAAATGTTGTTTACAAAGGAAGACTTGAAGATGATAAATTGATTGTTGTGAAGCACTTTAACAAATTAGCTTGGCCTAAGTCTAGGCAATTCATAGTTAGTGTTACTTTTCTGCTTTTCATTTCCTTGCATTTGTGTGAATGAATGGCTGTTTTGTTGGTGCAAAGTTTGTGTTTGTTTTGATGATGTTATCGTATTTGGAATTTTTAAGGATGAAGCGAGAGCAGTGGGGCTATTGAGGAGTGAGAGCTTAGCTAACTTGGTTGGGTTCTGCTATGAAGTAGAAGACAAATTCCTTGTTTCTAAGTTCATGCTCAATGAAACTCCCTCCAAACATCTCTTTCACTGTAATCATCTACTCATTTGTTTATGTTCCTTATTCCTTACTTACATAAACATTTCTCAAGCAATCAGCTATATCTTTCACATGGTATAATGATGATGGACAGAATTAAAATTCTAGGCTCTCTTGATGGTATAATATTATTCATTTTGCATTTTGTTTTTGCTGGACTTCTATTCCCTCTAGGGATAGGGAGGGGGGAATCTTTAAGAGGATGAGAGGAGACTAGGGAAATTAAGAGCTTCTAGCTGTTTAATATTTCAAATTCTTTCCTTGCCTTTTTCTTTTATTTTACATTGCTTTTTATTGTTAACCAAAGCATATTCTTCTGGCTTTGTGATTATTTTGATTTTGTTTTCTTGGTTTTTCATTCTCTTTTGGGTTGGCAGGAAGAAGCAGATGTTATGAACACAAAGCAGGGAAATTAATATCATGCAATTAGATCAAGACCCAAGGGAAGTTCTAGCAGGTATTTTGCTGTCTCGGAACTCTGTCTATTGCGCTCCCTTTTTTCGTCTCCCTTAATCCTACACATGGTTTATTTATTCATTTATGACGTGAAAATTTATGTTTAGGTGATATTTCTTGAATACCAGCAAAACTTTAATATTGTCATTTATCTTTTTTTTTTAACTTTGTTCCTAGGGTGTCTTTAGAATAGAAAAGTTCGTAGTATGTTGTGCCTCTTATTTTTTTTCTAGTGGTTGACATGCATTTTATTATTGATAAGAGATCAAGTTTTACCAGTATGGGATGAAGTCATTATTTCTTTTCCTAATGTATTTGCTATATAGTTCAGTGCTTATGATTATAACATCTGTATGCTTCTATATAGCCTTGGATTATTGATTAGTGTAGTTTAATTTCTTATTAGGCACTTGTTGCAAATTCCTGGGCGAAGGGTGATTACAACATAGTAAAAGAAGTAACTTTAATTTGCTTTAAAGGTAAGGTGACTATGTTGCTTGTGATATTAAATTCTGTCACTTTGTCTGTTTGCCACAGGACTGGAATTTTATAACATTTTTTTTTTCAAGAATGATCATTGGATTCTTCATAGTATGTTCATTTTGCTTTAGCTTCAATCATAATGTGACTTACGGAATTTGCGTCGGATTGTCTTTCTTTGAAGAGTTGATCAAGAGAAGGATAGCCCCATCATAAGGTTGAGAGAAAGACAGTTTAATTGAAAGTTGAAGCCATCAGAAAAGAAACGATTTTGATGTATTGCAATATTTAAGTTTTGATAGAGCATAGTGATGTTTTATTTCAATGTAGACGACACCATTTAGTTGAAAAACACTTTGATTTTTGTATAAGTTTGTATTTATATTTTTGTATTAGTTTGGATACGCATAAAAAAATGTATGGCTTTATTTTATTTATTTTAAATTATAATTCTTTAAAAATACTTCAGAATTTGATGCATAAAAAAGATTTATAAGGTTAAACGGTTTTTTTTTTTAAAAAATAAATAAAGGCTATTGCAACGACATTGTCGTTGCGAAAGCCAAAGCCAAGGCTAATTAGTCGTTGCAAAAGCCGAAGTGTCGTTGCGAAACACCTTGTCGTTGCCAAACCCAAAGGTGTTTTGCAACGACAATTGTCGTTACGAAACCCAAAAGTGTTTTGCAACGACAATTGTCGTTACCTAAAAGGGAAGCCACGTGACAAAGTATTGGTAACGATGAATGTCGTTGCAAAACAGGTGTGAACCGCAACTATAGTTTGTCGTTGCGATAGTTAAATTGTCGTTGCAATACCTTTTCGCTACGCCATGACCCACAACGACTGATGTCGTTGCGGAAAATGTTTTTCGCAACGACTTTTTATTTTTTGCAACGACTTTTGTCGTTGTCATTGGTCGACTTTCTTGTAGTGAACGGCGGCAGCGTAGACTCCATGACCGGCGGCGACAACGACCATCACTGGCGGGGAGAACGTGAACTGTGACCTCCTGGTCCATGGAGAGGCACGCGCGAACGGGATGAAGGAAGAGGAAAAGGGCGGCTCCACACGGCAGCAAGCAGCGGCGATTCATCCTGGCCAAGAAGGGAGTCGCGATTAGCGACTGGAAAGAGGAAGAGAGAGACGCGGTGAGAGAGAGAGAACTCGAGGGAGGAGAGAGAGAGAGAGAGAGAGAGCTTGGGACTGAGAGAGGAAGAGCGATGGTGATGGTGGCTGGGTAGGTGGTGGCCGGCGGAGGGAGAGAGGTTAGGGCCGGCAGGAGGAAGAGAACTAGGAGGGGGGGGGGGGGGTTTCGAACCCCTTCCCCTTTATTATTTTTTTTTTTAATTTTTTTTTTATAAATTTATTATTATTATTATTAGTGTATGTTAGTATTATTTTAAAAGTACTAATAAACACATTTTTTTTAAACATATATACTAATACACACTTTTATTTATTTATTTATTTTATTTTATTTATTATTTTATTTTAAAACTCAAAATACCAATAATCAATTTTAAACACTAGACATTAATACTAGAATAAAAATTAAAATAAGAAGCTTATAAATATTTACAATAAAATATTTCCATATGAAATATATCAAAAGTAAAGTAAAACATAAAGTGTATTTTTATATAGGATAACTATTTTAAATAAATTTACCTTAAACTATATACAAAAATATTTTTTCGTAAGCGTTAAAGAATATCTTACACAAACGCCCAACTACGATTCGTGATTATCACTCCGATTACCCCAAACATGTAATTAATCTAATTATAATTGGTACAAAAATTCGGGATGTTACAGATGGCAGATGGGCGGAAGTCACTGTCATCACTAAAAGAAAGGAATGGTATCGATGGCAGGCGGGCAGAAGTCACTGCCATCACTAAACGAAATAAAAGAAGTAATGGTAACCGACTCTAAGCCAAATAATTAAGAGGAAAAGAATGGAAACAGATGAATGAATGTGAGAAAATGAACGAGAATTAAGAATGAAAAGAAATAAGAGGAAGTAAATAGAGAAATAAAAATGAAGATTAAATGTATGAATATTTAAATACATTGTATGCTAATAGTAACGTAGGCTTAGTTTATTGCTATTCCTTTTAGAATTTATTTTTCTAAGTCCTGTGTAATGCTACCCTTCTTGCTACATTTTGCAGGTACAGACGGAGATTGCACAAGTCGTGGCCGAGCAGGATTACCACTCCACCACGTGGAGTGGTCGTTATTAGGAGTAGATTGTAGATTTAATTATGTGGAAACTATTATTTTTGAAAATTAAAATGTGTAATAGATACCGGCCCTGATATGGAATTAATGGGGCACTAGGATTTTCAAATGACTGTTTTCGTTTTATGGTTTATGTCTGAAAACTATTCTGGCTGAACAGGTACAACAGGAAATTTTGGGAAAGTCCGATAAACAGAGGAAACTCTGCCGGATTTTCGTAAAATATTTTAAAGGAATTAAGTTATAAAAGAAATTTTCAAATACCAATTTCCTGAAAACTTAAAATTTATTAATTATATTGAGGATGTTACAACTTGTATATGTGGTTTGTTGTTGAAAATGTTATGAAAAATGTGAAAGTCAATGATAAATAATTGAGGAGAAAAACGTAAGTAATTGATTAAATAATTGGATTTAGAAAAGTATTTAATGAAGAATAAGATATTTTTATGTGTGGAATCCGACTGCGATGTGGCGCATCGGATAGTCCACAACCAGAGTAATGTACATATTTATGTGTGGAATCCGACTGCGATGTGGCGCGAATCGGATGATACACGAAAAAGATTATGTATTATTCTCTTGCGGTCGGTTGCGAGTGTACGCGAGCGGGGCTGACTGCGATGTGCGTGAATCGGTTAGTACGCGAAAGAGAATTAACACTAAACCCTTGCGGCCAGTTGTGAGTGTAGGCGAGCCGGGGCCGACTGCGATGTGCGTGAATCGGTTAGTACGCGAAAGGGCAATTGAAACTAATCCTCCTGCGGCCGGTTGAGAGTGTACGCGAGCCGGGGCCGACTGCGATGTGCGTGAATCGGTTAGTACGCGAAGAGGATAGTTTCACAAAAAGATGAAATGTGTGGAATCCGACTGCGATGTGGCGCGAATCGTATAGTCCACGAAAAGATGAAATATGTGGAATCCGACTGCGATGTGGCACGAATCGGATAGTCCACGAAAAGAGGAATAGTTTCACAAGATATTTAATGAGAATGAAAAGACACTCAAAAGAAAGTAAAATGTTTATAAAAGACAACTTTAAAGTGAAGATTGAAATTTTAAGACTCGGACTGATGAGGACGGGGAGTGATCGTCGGTGCAAAAAGGTACGGACAAGGAGCGGCTCCTGGCAGGCTTCTAAGGGAGGGGTACATGGATGAACCGACACACCGAAATGAGAGGGTGATCCTGAGACTACGTAGGAATGGGATTACACACTCCAGGAAGGCTTAAATGAATTGATTCGTACTACCCATATCAACAAGATGCATCTTCTTTTCGGTAGCCCATCACATAAGAACTCCATGGTTAAGCATGCTTGACCTGGGGTAATTCTGGGATGGGTGACCTCCTCGGAAGTTTTCCCGGGAAGTGTGCGAGCGTGGACAAAGCACGCTGAAAAGACTCGTGTTGGTATGTGGGGACAGTCGCAATCCATTTGCTTTCCAGGGATGTTACAAATGGTATCAGGAGTGGCTCCTCTCCCAGTACGGTGTGGTTCGGGGACGAACCAGACGGAAGCTGGTGGGCATGACCCGGGACGACACAGTACAGGAAGGCTTAAAGGAATTGATTCGTACTACCCATATCAACAAGATGCATCTTCTTTTCGGTAGCCCATCACATAAGAACTCCATGGTTAAGCGTGCTTGACCTGGGGTAATTCTGGGATGGGTGACCTCCTGGAAAGTTTTCCGGTGAAGTGTGCAAGTGAGGACAAAGCACACTGAAAAAACTCGTGTTGGTATGTGGGGACAGTCGCAATCCATTTGCCTGCCAGGGATGTTACAGAAATGTTATGAAAAAAAAAGATGTGAAAGTTTATTGAATGAAAATGGTTTTATTTGCAAGTGAGAATGATATGGCTTGGTTATATGAATGTATGCATTATTTGTGCTAGATGTGTTTGGCTTAGTTGGGTATTATGTCATATCAGAAACTGCTATTCCTATTTTATGTGTAATGCTCACCTCCTTACCATTTTTCAGGTACAGAGATTGAGCTTACACGATTGCTGGCCGAGCAGGTGCACACTCCACTCCAGTGGAGTGTTAGTTAGTTAGGGGGAATTATAGATTATATGGTTGTAATTTATTTATTTTAATTCTGATGATACGTGTTGTGCGATGTAGCACTGATTTATGTTTATGTGTTGTTGATAGCCTTGTTGGCTCTGATTGATATAAATGAATATGTTTTTCAGGTTGCAGGAAAAATATAATTTTTGGAAAAGTCCGAAAAATAGAGGAAACTTCGTCCGTTTGACGGGAGATTTTTTTATAATTAAAAAGGAAATTTTAACTTCACTATTTTGAATAATGGGTAATTAAAGGGTAGTTAAGGTATGGTGTTACAATTGGTATAAGGTATTATAAATAGGGAAAAAATAAAAGTGCAAGACAAATCTTATATTTAGGGACGGAGGCCGTACAACCCTACTAACCTCCTTAATAAATGTGAAATTAGTTCTTTTTCTATTTTTTTATTAAACAAATGATAATGATAAGTGTTCATATGGGCCAGATGATGTTATGAGGAATTTAGAAGCTGTGAAAGAATGGCAAGTACCAAGAAAGCTAAGACCAAATATCCAATGGCTGCTCCTCCAAGTTTGAAGCTAAAAGAATGGCAAGTACCAAGGTTGCCCCTCCAAGTTTGAAGCTGAAATGGAATGTTGACGGCTCTTTAATTGGTAAACCAGGATCGGCAGGTATTGGAGGCATACTGAGAAATAATTATAGGGGAAGCATTAACTGCCAATTTGCAGCTTTAGTTTATGTAAGAGATTCTGATGTTACAGAGTTTCTGCATGTGATCTTTGCTCTTGACACTTCATTGCAGTAATCGTGGCTCATACGGAAGCATATCATTATTGAGTCTGATTTTAAAATCGCATTATATTGTCGTGGGTGAAAAGTGAATATGGGTGTCCTTGGAGCTTCCATTCCTAATAAACAAGTTACACAATTTGGTGCAGGTGTTTAAATTTATTAAGTTCATGCATATAGGTAGGGAGGCTAATGAAATATTGGATTCTTTGACAAAGCAAGGGAGGGAGTCCTCAGGTCCATGGATCTAATGGAATTAAGAATCTGTGAGGCTTTATACAGCCATTAGGTGCATTATTTGCTTTATGTATGTATGGGTAGTTTGGGGGTTCAAAATGTGTTCATGGGTGTAGTTGGTGTTATTGTTGTTATGAGAGACTGCATGCACTTTTTATGTTCTTGTGTATTTTTTGATCTAAATGTGAGCCCATGATTGTGTATTAGCACTCAAACCCTTCATAAAAGGTGTAAGACCCTATATTTTGAATAAATAAAAGAAATTAAATATTTAAAAGAATAATATTATTATATTTTCTGAAATTAGGTTAAAATACTCGAGTATTTTGGGAAGACTCGAGTACTGTAACTAGCTGTTAGGAAAATTTGAATTTTTAGTTGGAATACTCGAGTAGTTGGTTGGGAGACTCGAGTATTCAGTGTTGTTGCTGAGTGTTTTGAAGCTGGTGCGTCAACAATACTCGAGTATTGTCCAAAATACTCGAGTAGTTCGAGTAGTCGTGCTAAGTCTATAAGTCGGATTTCATCTGAATTTCGAACCAAAACGCGTTTTCCCTTGGTTCCAAGCACAGAGCTGGACCTTACTTCGAAGTAAGGTAACTTTAGACTATAAATAAGCAAATAGAGAAGCCCCAAACACACTCAAATCATTCCAAACCCGAAATTCTGTCCAAATTTCCCTGTTTTGTGGCACTCACTTTAACCACTTCATTCTCTCTCAATTCTCATCCATTCCCTTCGAAACCTAAACACAAACTGAAGTTCTAATTCCAATCTTGAATTAGAACCCAAAATCACTCTAAATAGCCTCCTGTAGATCGAGTTCTAGGCAATCAAAGTTAAGCTTTCAAAGCTACGAAAACAGAGCAAGTTCAGCATAAAATACCCATCTTTCTTGAATCCGTTTGGTAAATCCAGGAACTCTTTCGATTTCAAACTTGTTTCTATTTAAAGTTGGCATTTCCTAGTTTCTAAAGCTAACTTGTTTCATTCTTTTTCATGTCTTATTCATTGTGAAATTGATGGCCAAAGTCAGCCAAGTACAATAGTTTTGCATCGGTTCCAAATCAAGTTTTGATTCAACCCTTTTTCTTTGCAACCAATCCTTTCTTTAGCTTCTCTGAGGTAAGGGAGGAGTTATCTAAATACTAGAATGAGTAATTTCAAGCTAGAAATGTAGGAACCATTAAAGGTTCATAAAGGGATGCAACTTGAATTGAGATTCTGACTTGGAGGTCAGAGACCCATGATTTTATGATTCAAACAAGCTTAAATGAACCTAATAAAGCTCACTGTAATGTGTTTTGAAATTAAAATCAAGTGGAAATGAATTACACAGTTTAAAATGGATATTTTCAAGTTTGAATGCAATCTGTGATTTGCTGTTATTTGATGTTGTTTCAGTTGTGTTTAAGTGTTGTAACATGTGTGTTTTATGTGCCTAAGTTGCTATTTTGCATAGGAATGGAGAAATAAAGCAAGGAACTCGAATTGGTATTGAAAATGCAGAAAACTAGTGCTGTTGCAGTAAAAAGACTCGAGTATTTTGAGGAGTACTCGAGTATTCTGGAAACTGGAAGAACGACTCGAGTAGATCTTTGATGACTCGAGTATGTTGGAATGAACTACTCGAGTAGTTCATGAACTACTCGAGTATTATGAATAACTTTTCAGAAAACACTTATTTTCTAAAGTTTTCTTATAATTAACTCGTTTAAAATCTTAATACCTTATTCCCGTTGGTTAATGGTTATCCTGGAGGTGTCCTACTGGAATTTCATTCAGTGGTTGATTATTTCCCTACAGGAGTCCCAACGGAAGTGCGTACACCCATTTGGTTGACATGATTCCTAGATGTCCCAGTGAAAGTTTTACTCACTTGGTTGATATTTTTCTAAGGGAGTCCCAATGGGGTCGTTGCAATAAAAATCCGCCAATAGGAGGCTATGCCCCGACGGATTACCAATAAATGATTATACGCTACTTCTAAAACCATCACAAGTGGCTGGGCCGCTGATGGAATTTTTCTGAAAAGTAAATTGAAAGTAAGCAAACCCGTCATAAAGTGGCTATGCCGCCGATGGTCCTTTTTGGAAAGCGCCAGCACCAGCTAAAAGAAAAGTTAAATGAAAACCAATGAAATGAGATGCTGATGAGAATAATGAAAGAAAAGAAATGGAACTCTGATGTGGCATTATCATGCATGGAGTTGCTCCGATTTCGATTGTGGAAATCTAGCATAGGGTAGAATTTGGATACCATGGCCCTGAAGGTGCTATGATGATTTGGATACCGTAGCATAAAATGTGTAACATCCCTAATTTTTAATCCCTAGTATAATCATAAGTTTTAATGAATTAAAATTTGTTTCTTGAAATCAATCATTTAGTGTTGGGTTTTTTTTCCTAAAATGCATTATATTAATTACGACAGGATATTTAGTTATATTTTAAATTGAAATTTTTTATTAAAGAAAATTAATATATTAAAATAATGCTAAATATTTTGAATAATTTACTTTACTTTTATATATATTCAATAAGGAATTATGTTTAGTATTTTTAAATACTTGACTTTATAACTTTCGTAAAAATATATTTACTTATTTGATTTGATTACTAAATTCTATTTTTAGATGCTCTTAAAAATAATCACCCTCATTGAAGGATATACTTTTTTATATTTTAATTAATGATGACATACCGATATTTAAGTACTTCGTAAGTAATATCAATTATTAACTATATGATATCCCTATATATGATAGTATGATATTTAATTCTTAGTATTACTTTAAAAAAAAGATAATAATAATATTGATTTTTATTTACAAGAATTAATAAATAAATAAATAAAAGTATATTAATAAAAAAAAAGAAACCGTGTATCAGTGTGTGTTGTGTGTTGAGGGATGGAGAAACCCTCATCTCCTTTCTTCAACCAAGTTCAGCCGCCACCCTCCCATTTTCTCTCTCCCTCGTTTTCCCTCTCCCAGCCGTGGCCTCTCTCGCTCTCTCCTCCCTGGACTACCGGCGCTGCCCACGCTCTCTTCTTCCTCACGAATCACAAGCCACAAATCTTCGATTGCCATTGAGAAAACCGCCGCCGCCGCTGCTCCTTGAACCACGAACTCCCTCTGTTCTCGTCGCGCCGCCACCATCCAACTCAGTCGCCAGCACCTCCACCTTCGTCCCTCTCGGTTTGTCGTTGGGAGAATCGCAAACCGAACCACCAAGAGCTGCGATTGGTTAGACTCGCTTCAGCCTTGGCGTGATCGAACCGAATCGGCGTGGGGCGCTCGTCGCCACTCGCGGCCACCCACAAAGCTATGATCGTTGTTCGTGTTCTCTCCCTTTCCGTCCAGCAATCGCGGTGCTCCGGGTTACTGTTGCCGCTGCCAAGCGCCGCAGCTTGTGGTCCAGTCACCGCCGTGACTTGGGGCCTGCAAAACCGCCTCTCCCTCCCTTGTTCTTGGTTGCACCGTCGCTGCTGTGGTTGTTGAAGGAAGCTCGCGAATCGCGAGCCCCGGATCTCACCGACGCCGTTATCGTCATCGGCCACACGCTTACGGGTTCGATCCAAACCGTCATCACCAAAATAGTCGAGGAGTCAGACCGACGCTGGTTGTGTAAGCCATATTTGCCGCTGGTGGAATTGGACTAGTTCGACGTAAGCCGTAGCGGGATCGCCTCACCGAGCTGTATGCCAGGTTCTAATAGAACCCTGAGGTAAGGGGTTCTTTACCTTGCTTTAGGGAGTATTTTCTGATTAGTATATAATACTTGCTAAGAATATGTGGGTATGCCTGTGACTGATTATTCGGGTAATTAATTTAAATTAAATATAAAGTAAGAAAGTAAATGAAATGAATTATAAATTGATACTTGGAATTGAATATGCAGGCTAAGTGCTATATGTTATCATGTATGTTTATTTGAAGAACAGGAACTCTGGTTGTTAATTGTGAATGATTATAATTGATTATTGTTCTGTATGTCTGGTTGATTTAAAGAGATATATGTGAAAAATATAAGTGGTTGAATTGTGATGTTTGTGTGCTAAATGTGTATCGCATAATGAATTGAATAATTGAATAATAAATAAAAGAAAATAAGTATGTATTAGATGTAAACTAGAATGAGAACTAAGGAATAGAAAGAGTTAAAAAAATGTCATGGCATAAACTTAGGGAATTGAAAATATAAAGTGTAAAAATTGTTGTGTATGCTTGTATGATAAATGTGTGTTGAATGACGAATGAGATAACAAATTAGTAATAAAAGGCAAGAGAGAAAAGGATAATTATAAAGAAATTAAAGAAGAGAAAAGATCATAAATAAAAAGAATAAATAAATAAGATAAACGAAATGAGGATGAGAATAATAAAAGGATACCTGTCACAGGTTAGGTCGGAAGGACCTGGTCGTGAGACCCTATGGCCAATTGATAAAAGATTAATAAAAGAATGGGCCGACGCAGGTTAGATCGTGCACTACTACAAAATAGATAATTGAAGGCGGTATTTTGAGGGCGGTTCCTTAACGGAACTGCCCTCTTTAGTTTAAAGGTTATAAGAGAAGGGTTATTTTCCTTAACCAGACTTGAAAATCTAACTTTTAAAGGCAGTTGCATACCAGAACCACCTTCGTTTTGTCTATTTAAAAAATATTAAAATCAAATAAAAATTCAGAACAGTATTGAAGAGGGTTCCGTTGTTGAACCGCCTACTTAAACCTTAAATTTAAAAAAAAAAAGAAACACCAAACTTAAACACAAAATACACTCCAACACTCTCACTCACCAAACACAAAACACAACACACCGTCGCCCTCTCACCCACCGTCGCCCGTCGCCCTCGCACCCATCGTCGCCCTCTCACCCACCATCGTCCACCGTGGCTTGCCGTTCTACGCTCACCTCAGTCTAAGTAAGCATGCATGTCATATTTCTCATTCTCTGTTTAAGTTTTCGTTTTTTTTTTCGATTCTCCCCTTCTTTTGATTCTGGTAATAGAGTAGAGGTTAGGGTTTTTGGTTTTGCCCTCATTTTGAATTTGGGTTTAGAGGAGAGGTTTAGGGTTTTTGATTTTCCCCCTTTTGATTCTGGGTTTAGAGGAGAGGCTTAGGGTTTTTGATTTTTCCCTACTTTCCACTGATTTGGGGTTTTCACACTGATTTAGGGATTTTGATTTTGGGTTTTTGACACGATGAAAGTAGGGAAAAATCAATATTGCAATTTACTCTGTAATTTTTTAAAGGCAAGTAAGTTATGTCAATATTCAGAATAGCCTTAGATTGTTAGCATATGTTAAAATGTTTTGATGAATGCATTGTTGTCACTAGGGGGCAGGAGAACTATTTGGAGCTGCAGTTATGAGTATTCAAAGAGCTGGGATGGTTGCTTCTTTGATACTAATGTTATTCCTTCTTACAGGTGGCTACTATGTCCAGGTATAAACACTCTTGAGTGCAAAAACCATTTCAATAAGGAGTATTAACAATGCCAATAAAAACAAAAACTAATTGGTGTTTAAACATACTGAAATAGAGTATGTAGGAGGTTAATGAATATGATAATTTATATATTTGTGGTCCATTTCTTCCAAAAACAAAAGCTATAAGAAGAATTTTCAAATTACAATTTCACCAAGCTCTGTCAGAGGTGAAGTTGAAGGAGCATCCTTGTGCTTGGTCACATTTATCTCTCTCAAGACTTGCTTTTCTTCAGCCAAAGTTTTACTCTTATGTAACATCCTTAAATTCAACTTCTGAAGCCCCCAAGCCAGGGAAAAAAATAAGCTATGGTTTTGTATATGGTCAAGAGAAAAGACATGGTTTCTGTTCTTACATGGTTATCTAGCTTTTCATCTGCTGAAAAAGACATGCTAGCCCTTCCCCTCTGTGCTTCATTTGCAAAAGACAACCTGTCTTGTACCAGATACAAACTCTTCAGTATGCCCTTTATCCTATCAACACTGGCATTTAGCCTGTTAGTTTCTGTGCTCTTCAGATCATGCAGCCTTGAAAGCACTCGTTCGCGAGCCAACTACAGGTAGAAATCCTTAAAATCGTAAGATTATCGATGTTAAAGATATGATTACGATTTGATTTGACTTAGTTTTGATTTTTTTTTTAAAGCAAGTTTTGAATCTGATATGATTATATAATTAAGCTAGGATTTGATTTCTTTTTTTTTTCATGCTCGTTATTATATGATTTTATATGATTTTACATTTCATATTTGATATGGTGATACCATTTCTGTCTTTTGTGTCTCCAACATCTTTTCTCAGTAACTCAATGTTTCTATACATACCAAAATTGATATAGAAAATATTGATTGATTACTTAATGTAACACTACTGAAACTTTGCAATTCTTCCCATACAATGTATATCTCATGTTCAAAACATAAAAGGACAGGCATAAACAATATCAGTTATTTTCACATACCACTTTGTCTTTGATCTTTTCAGATATCTGAAAATGTTGTTGCTCCCTTTTCTCAAACAACCTTACCACCTTATGCATTGTGCGACTAGCATCATTATTTTGTGACCAAATTATGACAGCACAAAATGGTAAGACTTGCTCAAATTCATGTCCTGCATCAGAAACATTCTTTTCTGTCTGTTCTTTATCTGATCCAGCATCGTGTTCTCCACATCCCTTGCAGGCAGCATCAGCTCCTTTTATTTGCATTTCTTTTGATGTTGCTTCCCAACCTGGTATTGAAATTCAATGGGTTAATGGAGTGATGTTACAAGTGTAAATTATTAACATGAAAATATTTGAAATCTTAGAAAAGCAAATACTTACCACTAGCAATGAAGCAGTCACTTTTGAAAGGCACTGTAAGTAATAATTCGAATTGACAAATATATTAATTTCTGGCCTTCTAGAAATTAATTATTATACTCCTGTAAGTAATAATCTGCACAATTTAGTAACCATTCAGATCTGATTTGACAGTATTTTATATTTGATCGAACTTTTTTTTTTTTTTTTGCATCTGGGTATCCGCTCTTTATTCAAAGTTATTATCTTTTTATGGTTCAGAAGTGGTGCATGATACCCCTTGAGTAGAAACATGAGAGCAGGGAAAAGAAACATGGAAGAGGAAGAGTACGAGGATGATGAATTCGGTTCTTCTAAGAAACAAACCCCTTCCTCTGCCCCTAACACCATCAAAGGTACCCTTTTTTTAATTTCTTATAAAAAAAGTTTTTACCTTGTTCTTAGCTTAGCCTTAGATCCAATTATTCTGTGTTTCTTTTGAATTGTACGAGGTTGTGTTGAATCTACTTCTATATGTTGAATTTGTATGAGGTTGTGTTGAAACTACTTCTATAAAGAAGTTTTTACCTTGTTCTTACCTTAGCCTTAGGTATTTCTTCATGTTGTTGATACTCTTCATGTTAATCATTGTGAAGGTTACTTAGATAATGTGATGTGAGAGTATAAAAGCATGAAAATCAATTTGTTGTTAAGTTCTTGAATTACTTTTTTTCTTTTTTATATCTAAATCTTTTGATACATAGTCTGAACAGAATTTCTTATTGGAGATTTTGGGCCTTTTTTGTTTGCAATATAATCTTGAGAGCTTGAAATTTAGTATTTTTGGTTGAAGTTTCCATAATTTGTCACTGAGCTAGATGATGATTGGTGACCCTTTCCTTCAGATTCCAGATACCGAGGGATCTCATACCTCATTGTGATCAAAAGAGGGACACAGCATCATTTTTATTAGAGGTATGTTGAAATATAATGTGAGAAATAATTATATTTTTCTTTCTTTAACTTGGTTGATAATATATCTTTGAACCTTTTTATTTATCTTGTTTCTTTGCAGGTGATTGAGTATGTTCAGTACTTACAGGAGAAGGTACAAAAGTATGAAGGCTCATATCCAGGGTGGAGTCCTGAGCCCTCGAAATTGATGCCATGGGTAAGTTAGAAAAGTCATAATGTTTTTGGATCTTATACTTCTTGGAGACAAGCTTTAGAGGGACATGGTTTTCGGATATTAAGTTAGCAATAAAATTAGAGAGAAAAATGTTTCTACTAGCTAGTTATTATTGGCATTACTAAACAGTTGTTACATTGCAGAAAATCAGACAAGGAAAAAGAAATACTGAATTCTAGCATTGCTAACCATAACTATTCTGGTTTGGTGTCTTTGGGTGTTTTAAAGTCTTCGATTTAGTATATTTAACTTTAGTATATATTTGTGTTTAATATGCTGATCCTGGCCTGGAACTGGTTTGGTGTCTATGCTGTCCTGGAACTGGTTGTATTTCTCTTGTTTATGCTGTCCTGAAATTGGTTATTTCTCTTGTTTTAAAGTCTTTAGGTGTTTCTTGTCTTCCATGTACAGCTTCACTAATTAATGTACTTGTCATGCATGCGTTTTATAGGTCCCTAAACAAACAAATGAAATTGACTGTGGATACTATGTGATGCGATTTATGAATGAAATTGTTCAGTTCCACTCTAGCGATAGCAAGATTCCTCCAACAGTTAGTTTGTGATTTATTTGTTAAATATTTACAAAGAATAATAATATTTGATCATTAATTCAATACTTTTTTTTTCCATTTTACAGTACTTCCTTGACTGTAATCATAAATCATACAGTCGTGAAATGCTTGATGAAGTGAAAGAAGAATTGGCTTCTTATTTGCTTGAAGAACTCTAAGCATGTGGCCTACAGTACTAAAGGGTTTTGTGAAAGATCAGTTTTTGTTTTGCTATGCTAGTGATTTTGTGATGCAAACCTTCATCATACTTGTATTGTCAGCTAGTACCTTAATGTTTGTATTTTGTCCACTACTCCAGAACTCTAAAGTATATTGTCTACTCAAGTACTCTAAAGTAGTCCACTACTCATGCTCTAAAATCCAGTACTCTAATGCTGGTATTTTGTTCAATCTAGTACTCTAATGCTGGTATTTTTTTAATCCAGGATTACATGCAACACTTTAATTATATAATGAAGTCATTTTGTTAGATTTAATATGTTTGGTATATGGTTTTTTAGAACGATTATGTATGCTATTGCAATTATTTAATTTATGTCATTGCAAAATAATGCAAACAGGGAAATTAAAAATTTGGACATTAGTTCTATAATTAAAAAATCCAAAAATAAATTAGACTATTAAAAAAAGATAAAAAAGGGTGGATTTTCAGAAAAAAAATTGGTTAGAAATAAAAGTAAAGAAGGAGGTTATTTAAGATAAACAAGGACGGTTCTGAATTGTAAATAGAGGACGGTTCCGAACTGTAAAAAGAGGGAGGTTGCGAACTGTCCTCTTTGAAAGAAAAAGAGGGCGGTTTCGAACCACCCTCATTAAGATAGTACTTTTAACGGCAATTGATTTAAGGGGGGTTTGGAATCGACCTCTTTATTGTTAAATAACCTCCTTCAAAAGACTTTTTTGTAGTAATGGTGGGATCTAGTCATCAGACCCCGTGGCCAACGCAGGTTAGATAGTATGATCTGGTCGTGAGACCCTATGACGCAGGTTAGGTCGAAAGATCTGGTCGTGAGACCCTGTGACATAGGTTAGGTCATATAAATCTAGTTGTTAGACCCTATGGATAGATAATAAAGAGTATTTTGGTGCAGGTTAGGTCGGTGGGCCTGGTCGTGAGACCCTGTAGCCAAATTAATAAAAAGTAAAGAAAGAATATAAAGAAAGAAAGAGAAGTAAACGAGAAAAATATAAAAAGAAGAAATAAAGAATGAATGCAATATTGAAAGATAACAGGATGTGAGTGAGAGAAAAGAGAATCAACAACACATGAAAAAAGATAAAAGAGCGAAGGACATGAGTTTAAGCGTGGCTAAGGGAACTCTTGTTTGTGTGTGATGCATGCTTGGCTTAATTGTTGAAAATATGTGTTACGTGCTAAATGTTTTTGTCTTAGTAGGTCGTTATGTCTGGTTAGAAACTAATTCTCTACTTCATGTGTAAAGCTCACCCTTACAACCATTTTTCAGGTTTTGAGCTTGGAGCTTGCACAGTTTCTGGCCGAGCAGGTTGAACCTCCACTACGTGGAGTATCTTTTTTTTTTTTTTGGTTTATATGGGAGGTCTGGGACTAGAACCCATGACTTGGGGAGGAGGAAATCCTAAATGTCCCTGCAGTCACCAACTGGGCTGTCTTACGCGGACACTACGTGGAGTATCTGTTTATTATTTATGAGTGGACTGCAGTTTTAGATATGTTAAAAACTACTATTTTGTTATTTAAAGACATGTATTAGTTGTATGCCCCTATTTGAGATATTTGGGGCATTAGGATCTGTTTCTGGATAATATTTAAACGTTTTATGTTTTAAAAGTTTGCTGGACTGAACAGGTTAGGCAGGTACAAAATTGGAAATTTTGGGAAAGTCCGAAAAACAGAGGAAACTCTGTCCGTTTTTCCGGAAAAATATTCTTCAGTATTTTAATTTAAAAAGAAATTTTCAAGTACCAATTTTTATAAAATCCTAAATTAACTAAATATTTGTGAGTGTGTTACATTATGGTATCAGAGCAGTTTTTTCTCGGCCTTGGAGTAACTCATTACTCCTGAAGTTTACTCACCAAGCGAGTAACTTGTAGTTAGTAACAGAGTACTTTAGGACTTAGTTGAGTCTTGCTAGCATCGTAATAAGAATGATTGCGAATTATAGCATAGTGAACATTTGAGATTTATATAATTTCTTCTAATTTTGTTTAAGGTGTTTGAGACTTACAAAACAAAACCCGAAATCTTGTTAAAAAAAAAATATATGTGTCATATTTAGAAGTGGACGAATGACGAGACTAAGGAAAATGAAATACCCCAATGGGCTAGAGCACTAAGTTGCTACCCCACCGGGAGAAAGTAATCGTTAGTCTCGGACCAAGTGAACCAATTCTAAACGTGACAACACAAATCAAGACTTCGGTATTTTTGTGCTTGAAATGAAATCCGGAAAATTTTCTAAGAGACACCTAACCAAAACTTAGGCGACATGAGAATGGTCTTATCACCGATGTGTGTGTACTTGAGACTGATCACCTCAAATATACATCTATTGGGAGATATAATCATCTAGTCCTTAAGTTTCAGTAATCATTTTGAAATTTTCTAAAAGTCTAAAGGAAATGGATAATGAGTATGAATATATGAATTATTATGATTATTAAACTCGTTTAGGATAGCTTAGCTGCTGGACTTTGATGATTGATATGATATTTGATAATATGAATACAGGTTAATGTTGTAGAACTTAGTAATTTTTACTTGTAGGTGATTTTAGTAAATGAAAGTTGCACTACTCCGTTGACTCTAGAATTTGGATATGCTGCTACTACATATATATATATATATATATATATATATATATATGTATGTATGTGTTTTGGCAATTATGAGCTTGTTATAACTTCAGTTGGTATTTTTAGAAAAATATAAGTTGTTAGTTGTCGAGTTCGGATAATGTAGTTTCGGGTTGTCAAGAGGTGTCTACCGTAGTACCTTCAGACACTCCGTTCGCCTTGAGATTTAGTAGAATGCTTATTTATGTTATGATATTTGATTCTGGAAGGTTGAACATGATTTGAAAATGAATTGCTGTTATTTGGATTTTTGGGTTGTAAAGTGTTTGTCGGGAAATTGGGGTTTTTAATATAATGGAAAACTGAGTTTTCGGGCTTAGGATGTTCAAGTTGACATGAAATTTTTATGTAACCTTCCTGAAGTTTAATTCATGTTTTATGTAAAATTTAAAGCTGCTTGGAGCAAGTTAGTATTTTAAATAAATGCGTTTTCACAATCAGACCAGACAGTTCCGGTGTCTCCGACACTGTGAACGCAAGGGAAAAATCGAGTTTAACGTGCTCCGATCGGTCTTAAAATTTTAAAAAACCTTTGGCTAGGTATATCTGATGTCATGTAAATTTTTAGGTCATTTGGAGTTTGTTTACTACTTTAAATAAATCTAACTTAGGTTCAGCCCCCGATGTTTACGGTGTTTTTGACAAAGTGGTCGGAGGGTTAAAACTGAACTTAACGGACTCCGATCGACTTGATAATTTACCACGATGTTCTTTTATATGTAGGGAGACTACCTGTAAATTTTCATACCATTTGGAATTGAATTGGTATTTTTCAAAAATACATTTTTTTTACAGCTATGTGGTTTTTCCGGTTTTCGGACTTTCGGGCAAGCAATGAAAACCATACCTCCCGAACTCCTTTTGAACTAATTTTAGAATAGGTTACCTTTGAATACTTGCATGTGAAGTAGGCCAAATTTCAAATAAATATGAGTTGATGTGACCTGAGTTTTATATACGTCCTAAATGTGTTATGTATATACTCTCAGTTACTTGGCTGTACTTGTGATATTATTATGTTGCCTCTGGATGTGAAAGTTGTGAGCATGCTAGGTGTTAGGTAGGGGTGATGTGACATGCTTTATTTTCCTTTTATGTCCTAAATGCATAACCATATGCGTATGCTAGTTTGTTTGTCTAGTAATGATGAACTCTATGTTTGGATATGTTTGAACACATGGCTGCACATTATGAATCAACTTGTGATATGTGGTAAGATGAACTCGATATGTTTAAGAATGTGATGCCCGATTATGACTAAGTGTGTTATGCATTTCATAGGAGCAATTGTCATGCAATTTGCATAGACATACATATTAGGCCTTTCTCGCTTGAAGTTGAATGTGTGGAGAAATATTCTATAAGGTAACCAAACTCAAGGTCAAATGAGAATGGTTCACCCTAGGTGTGAGGAAGATATAAGGGAGTCAGGGGAAAACCGTTAGAAACGAATTAGAGCTTAGCATGAAAACCCTTAGAGTTGACATAGAAAGACCCAAAGTAAAGGAGTTAAGTATATCTATATACATCTAAAGTTTCGTTCCTTATCATCCCTATCTGTTTATCCAACCATCTAAGTTCGAATTAGCAAACTTTGATCTTCCCATAGTAGGTTCCTGTATGGTTTTCTTCGATCTTAGATGAAACTTTAGATGAAAATTTGGGGCTGGTGGGTCGGAAATAGATTGGAGAAACACCAAAGAGTATCGCTCTAGGAGCGTCATAAGTGGGGGAGTGAACTCGGAAAGAGTTAGATATCATAGTTAATGACCCTGTTTAACTGATGGTTATCCATTCGCTTAAACAAATCGGAATTTCGGGGACGAAATTCTCCTAAGTGGGGGAGAATTGTAACATCCCTAATTTTTAATCCCTAGTATAATTATAAGTTTTAATGAATTAAAATTTGTTTCTTGAAATCAATCATTTAGTGTTGGGTTTTTTCCTAAAATGCATTATATTAATTACGACAGGATATTTAGTTATATTTTAAAGTGAACTTTTTTTTTAAAGAAAATTAATATATTAAAATAATGCTAAATATTTTGAAACATTTACTTCACTTTTATATATATATTCAATAAGGAATTATGTTTAGTATTTTTAAATACTTGACTTTATAACTTTCGTAAAAATATATTTACTTATTTGATTTGATTACTAAATTCTATTTTTAGATGCTCTTAAAAATAATCACCCTCATTGAAGGATATACTTTTTTATATTTTCATTAATGAGGACATACCAATATTTAAGTACTTCGTAAGTAATATCAATTATTAACTATATGATATCCCTATATATGATAGTATGATATTTAATTCTTAGTATTAGTTTCCCAAAAAAAAAATAATAATATTGATTTTTATTTACAAGAATTAATAAATAAATAAATAAAAGTATATTAATAAAAAAATAAAGAAACTGTGTATCAGTGTGTGTTGTGTGTTGAGGGATGGAGAAACCCTCATCTCCTTTCTTCTTCCAAGTTCAGCCGCCACCCTCCCCATTTTCTCTCTCCCTCGTTTTCCCTCTCCCAGCCGTGGCCTCTCTCGCTCTCTCCTCCCTGGACTACCGGCGCTGCCCACGCTCTCTTCTTCCTCACGAATCGCAAGCCACAAATCTCCGATTTCCATGGAGAAAACTGCCACCGCCGCTGCTCCTTGAACCACGAACTCCCTCTGTTCTCGTCGCGCCGCCACCATCCAACTCAGTTGCCAGCACCTCCACCTTCGTCCCTCTCGGTTTGTCGTTGGGAGAATCGCAAACCGAACCACCAAGAGCTGTGATTGGTTGGACTCGCAAACCGAATCGGCGTGGGGCGCTCGTCGCCACTCGCGGCCACCCACAAAGCTATGATCGTTGTTCGTGTTCTCTCCCTTTCCGTCCAGCAATCGCGGTGCTCCGGGTTCCTGTTGCCGCTGCCAAGCGCCGCCGCTTGTGGTCCAGTCACCGCCGTGACTTGGGGCCTGCAAAACCGCCTCTCCCTCCCTTGTTCTTGGTTGCACCGTCGCTGTTGTGGTTGTTGAAGGAAGCTCGCAAATCACGAGCCCCGGATCTCACCGACGCCATTATCGTCATCGGCCACGCTTACGGGTTCGATCCAAACCGTCATCACCAACATAGTCGAGGAGTCAGACCGACGCCGGTTGTGTAAGCCGTATTTGCCGCTGGTGGAATTGGACTAGTTCGACGTAAGCCGCAACGGGATCACCTCACCGAGCTGTATGCCAGGTTCTAATAGAACCCTGAGGTAAGGGGTTCTTTACCTTGCTTTAGGGAGTATTTTCTGATTAGTATATAATACTTGCTATGAATATGTGGGTGCCTGTGACTGATTATTCGGGTAATTAATTTAAATTAAATATAAAGTAAGAAAGTAAATGAAATGAATTATAAATTGATACTTGGAATTGAATATGCAGGCTAAGTGCTATATGTTATCATATATGTTTATTTGAAGAACAGGAACTCTGGTTGTTAATTGTGAATGATTATAATTGATTATTGTTCTGTATGTCTGGTTGATTTAAAGAGATATAGGTGAATCATATAAGTTGTTGAATTGTGATGTTTGTGTGCTAAATGTGTATCGCATAATGAATTGAATAATTGAATAATAAATAAAAGAAAATAAGTATGTATGAGATGTAAACTAGAATGAGAACTAAGGAATAGAAAGAGTTAAAAAAAATGTCATGGCATAAACTTAGGGAATTGAAAATATAAAGTGTAAAAATTGTTGTGTATGCTTGTATGATAAATGTGTGTTGAATGAAGAATGAGATAACAAATTAGTAATAAAAGGCAAGAGAGAAAAGGATAATTATAAAGAAATTAAAGAAGAGAAAAGATCATAAATAAAAAGAATAAATAAATAAGATAAACGAAATGAGGATGAGAATAATAAAAGGATACCTGTCACAGGTTAGGTCGGAAGGACCTGGTCGTGAGACCCTATGGCCAATTGATAAAAGATTAATAAAAGAATGGGCCGACGCAGGTTAGATCGTGGGATCTGGTCGTAAGACCCTGTGGCCAATGCAGGTTAGATAGTATGATCTGGTCGTGAGACCCTATGGCGCAGGTTAGGTCGAAAGATCTGGTCGTGAGACCCTGTGACATAGGTTAGGTCATATGAATCTGGTTGTTAGACCCTATGGATAGATAATAAAGAGTATTTTGGTGCAGGTTAGGTCGGTGGGCCTGGTTGTGAGACCCTGTAGCCAAATTAATAAAAAGTAAAGAAAGAATAAAAAAAAAGAAAGAGAAGTAAACGAGAAAAATATAAAAGGAAGAAATAAAGAATGAATGCAATATTGAAAGATTATAGGATGTGAGTGAGAGAAAAGAGAATCAACAACACATGAAAAAGATAAAAGAGCGAAGGACATGAGTTTAAGCGTGGCTAAGGGAACTCTTGTTTGTGTGTGATGCATGCTTGGCTTAATTGTTGAAAATATGTGTTACGTGCTAAATGTGTTTGTCTTAGTAGGTCGTTATGTCTGGTTAGAAACTAATTCTCTACTTCATGTGTAAAGCTCACCCTTACAACCATTTTTCAGGTTTTGAGCTTGGAGCTTGCACAGTTTCTGGCCGAGCAGGTTGAACCTCCACTACGTGGAGTATCTGTTTATTATTTATGAGTGGACTGCAGTTTTAGATATGTTAAAAACTACTATTTTTTAATTTAAAGACATGTATTAGTTGTACGCCCCTATTTGAGATATTTGGGGAATTAGGATCTGTTTCTGGATAATATTTAAACGTTTTATGTTTTCAAAGTTTGCTGGACTGAACAGGTTAGGCAGGTACAAAATTGGAAATTTTAGGAAAGTCCGAAAAACAGAGGAAACTCTGTCCGTTTTTCCGGAAAAATATTCTTAAGTATTTTAATTTAAAAAGAAATTTTCAAGTACCAATTTTTATAAAATCCTAAATTAACTAAATATTTGTGAGGGTGTTACAAAATGCTATGAAGGCTAGTTTCCCAATCAATCATGATGCATGAGATATGGATACGCTCCAGTTCGAAGAAAATATAGGTTTGAATGGATACCCGAAAGGATGCCGAACTGTGAAGCATGAATGAGAAGTAGGCATGCATCATGTCACAAATGTAATTAAATATGTGTTGAACAAGTTTGAGCATACACTTGCATGCTGGATGCTATCTGACTATATGTGCTTGTTATTTTTAGCCTCTGTTATGGTAATTTGTTATTGTATTTAGCTATGACTCACTCCTAATCCCTTGTTGTAGGTCATGGCAAGGAATATGATATGCGTGGAGATGAGGCGGCTCCCTGATGGGGAGTGGAATTTTGAGGAGCACCGGGCCACGTACGAAGGGGATGTGGAAGTCACTTTCCTCAACCAAACCCATGGTCCCGGATGCGTTCGCGTCGTACGAGGATCCCAATTACATTATGCATATTCCACCAAATTTTGTGTTTCTCCATGGAACACCACCACCACCACCAAGACGTTTTCTGAGACTCACCCTTCCGCCTAGTCCATCACCCTCTGAGGAAAGAATCATTTTGGAGGTTCCTGCTCCCTCTCATCCTTCCACTAGAGCCCGATCTCGGACTCCAGTTTATGTGCCTTCTGATCCGGCACATGAGGAGGAGGAGGATCCCATAGAGGATGAGGATCCGGTGGAGGATGCTGATCCGGTGGCGGATGATGAATTCATGGAAAACTCAACTGGAAGTCAGTGGGGAACTGATGACTGAGTTGAGTTCTGGATGATGGAATGTGGGTAATGCAACTCATCAGGTTTCTCTTACTTATGTTATATTTTGAGTTTCGAACCAATTTCTCTAGGTTGTTATAAGTTTTGTTGTAATATATGTAATATAATGTAATGACCTAGAGTATCTAAGTTTAGTTTAATGTTTTTAACTTTTATGTTTTAATGGAGAATGTACTTTTGATTTTGAAATGAAATATGAAGTATTGATATTTGCCTCTTCATGATATCGTTGATGTTTTCCGCAAGAATTGAAAATGATGATGACTTGGCTTTGATGAAAGAAAAAAAATGGTCGTATTTTCGAATATAAGTATTTTATTAAGAATAGAAAGTTGGGTCGTCACATTTAGTGGTGTAAGAGCAATGGTTCAACTCTCGGCCTTGGAGTGTGGCCTTACACACTAACCATTGCGTATTATAGAATGATGATTGTGTTTTGAGAGATAGAATAGCAGAATCTAATTAAGTTTTCCCCCTTGGATTCTGTAGGATAAGATGGCTGGACGAAATAACGCTAACATTGCTGAGGCTCTAACCCGTATGGCTGCGGTTCTGGAAAACTTGAAGCAAAC
Source organism: Crotalaria pallida (assembly GCA_037953625.1). Classification (NCBI taxonomy): domain Eukaryota; kingdom Viridiplantae; phylum Streptophyta; class Magnoliopsida; order Fabales; family Fabaceae; genus Crotalaria; species Crotalaria pallida. Next base: position 56,968,671 of record CM075655.1, on the reverse strand, counting down.
CCGTCCTCCCTCCCAGCAATGGAGCCCCAGCGGAATTTCAAGGCCTAGATTCTTTTCGTAGATGTAAACCCCCTGGCTTCTCGGGTGGCCGTTGTCCCGAGCAAGCTCAGTTTTGGTTAGCCGAAATGAATAAGATCTTCCGAACGCTGACCCTCTCAGAAGCTCAGAAGGTCACGTTTGCTGCGTACATGCTGAATGGAGAAGCTGCGACTTGGTGGGAGCAGACCCGCCAGTTTTTGGAATATGATCATCAAGAGCTCACTTGGGAAGTCTTCACGGAGAAGTTTCTAGAGAGGTGATCCTCAAAATTCCACTCCCCATTAGGGAGCGGCGTCATCTCCACGCATATCATATTCCTTGCCATGACCTACAACAAGGGATTAGGAGTGAGTCGTAGCTAAATACAATAACAAATGAGCACGAAAGAGGCTAAAAATAACAAGCACAAATAATCAGATAGCATCAAGAGTGCAAGTGTATGCTCAAACTGGTTTAACACATATTCAATTCCATTAGTGACATGATGCATGCCTACTTCTCGTTCATGCTTCACAGTTCGGCATCCTTTCGGGTATCCATTTCAAGCCTATGTTTTCTTCGAACTGGAGCGTATCCATATCCCCTGCATCACGATTGATTGGGAACTAGCCTTCATAGCATTCTCATGCTACGGTATCCAAATCATCATAGCACTTTCAGGGCTATGGCATCACAGCACTTTCAGGGCCATGGTATCCAATTTCTATTCTATGCTAGATTCCACAATCGAAATCGGAGCACTTCATGCATGACAATGCCATATTAGAGTTCCATTTTCTTCCTTTCATTGTTCTTATCAGCATCTCAATTCATTAATTTTCAATTAGATTCTCTCTTAGCTAGTGCTGGTGCTTTCCGAAAAAGACCATCAGAGGCATAGCCTTTTTGTGATGGGTTTACTTGCTTTCAAGTTTCTGTTTAAGAAAAATCCATCAGCGGTCCAACCACTTTGTGATGGTTTTAGGAATAGCGTATAATCATTTATTAATAATTCTGTCGGGGCAATAGCCTCCTATTGGCAGATATTTATTGCAACGACCCCATCGGGACTCCCTTAGAAAATATCAACCAAGTGAATAAAACTTTCACTGGGACGTCTAGGGATAATATCAACCGAATGGGTGTACGCACTTCCGTTGGGACTCCTGTAAGGAAATAATCAACCACTGAATAGAATTCCAGTAGGACACCTCCAGGATAACCATCAACCAACAGGATTAAGATATTATAGCATTAAACGAGTTAATTATAATAAAATTTTAGAGAGTAAGTGTTTTCTGAAAAATTGTTCAGATTACTCGAGTAGTTCTTGACTACTCGAGTTGTTCATACAAAAATACTCGAGTCTTTAATGATCCACTCGAGTGTTCTTCCAGTTTTCCATAACACTCGAGTCTTCCTTAAACTACTCGAGTCTTTTTGCTGCAACAACACCAGTTTTCTGCACTTTCAATGCCAATTCGAATTCCTTGCTTTATGTCTCCATTCCTATGCAAAACAGCAACTTAGGCACATAAAACAAACATGTTACAACACATAAACACAACTAAAACAACATCAAATAACATTAAATCATAGATTGTATTCAAATTTGAAAATATCCATTTTAAAATGTGAAATTCATTTCCACTTGATTTTAATTTCGAAACACATTACAGTGAGCTTTATTAGGTTCATTTGAACTGGTTTGAGTCATAAATTATGGGTCTCTGACCTCCAAGTTAGAATCCCAATTCAAGTTGCATCCCTCTTTGAACCTTTAATGGTTCCTACATTTCTAGCTTGAAATTACTCAATCTAGTATTTAGGTAACTCCTGCGACGCCCTTCTCTTTATAGAGTAATTAATATACTATTTATACTATTACATCGAATAATATATGGACTTGTAAGTATTTAGAAAATGTAGAAATAAAATTTTCTTTCAAGGCGGGTGCACAATCAAAATATGGAGCTCTTGGAGAGAGTAATTCGTATCATTTAAAACATTGTATTGAATTCGGAGTTTGCTAAAATAAGAAAATCTTTTCATAATCCGGATAGCATCGATGCTTTCGAAAACGTATTGACATAGTAAAATTAAAGGATGCATATCCATTCTTTCTTTCGCGTAACTGATACCATTTAAATAACACAACCGAATCCGTTAATTAATCTTTATCGGAGTGAGCGGAAAGAGTAGGACTATGCACAGTTATAATATGAACATAAGTTATATATATATATATATGTGTCATGTAATACATAGTCCCGGTAGTCATGTCTCCAAGATTTCCATACAAGTCCATAACAGATCTATATCAATATATAACCATAGCCCTGGAGCTCTCAAGAGCATATCTACAATATATACATCTCAAAAATATAAACTCTAGAGGTGGTCTCATAGATTTGGCAACAGCAGTAGTAGTAGTGATAGTAGTAGCAGTCTCCAGGTAGCAAAAGAAAACATCATCATCAACAGCAGCAGTAGCAGAAGTAGCAGCAACATAATCTCCTCCACAACATCCCTACATCGGATCCCCTGATCCTCATCATGTACCATACGCACATACCTAGGGATAATCGTCCCTCCACTGACTCCCGGTAGAATGAACGACTGGCTCGCCTCCGCTCTCGTCCTCCATGGGGTCCTCCTCGATCTCATCGGATAGAGAGGGTACCCTACCACTGGGTACATGGTCAGGAGATGGCGTGACCCTAACTGGGCTCCTCGGATCAGAAGGAGGAGTCTCCTCGCGGACGAGTCTCGAAGAAAAAGGGTGTGAGCGGGTAGGTCTAAAACGAAAACTATGATAAGAGCGAGCTGGTCGAGTGGGAGGTGGTCCATGATATGTGTAAAAAGGGGGTACGTGCATAGTGTATATGATGGGAATCCTAAACCTACGAGGACGAAATCGAATCAGCGGGTTCGGGTGGTAGAAGGTAACCTCTACCGTTCCCTCGAACACCGCGCGATGGTCCTCGTAGATCCATGTACCACTAGGAAGTGGCCGGATCTCGATGCAAGCGATGTAACGTGACATCACCTACAAGGGCATAGGGGTAAGCATTTATATACACATAATCAATAGAGCATAAATGTATGTACAATACGAAGGTATAAACATGCAACAATAAACAACAATCACATTTAGCATTTAGCAGAAATAGGATGCAAGTAAGATGCTCATACTTATTTCATTTATCAATCTTAATTTAAATGAGTGGCATGATGTATGAACTTAGCTCTCAAACCTATCTCCATCATTCTATGTCACTCTCTGACGTCCATCCTTTACTTCGTCCAGCACTCAACCGTGCGTTGTACTCCTAGGTGTACAACATTCGTACATTCACCAAGAATGTACACGACAAGCTTGGAATCCATGCCACCTGAGCACGTCCCGTCATCCAAACGACCTGTCATCCAAACGGTATAACCATATCGGCATCCCACTAAGCCGACCATGTCGTCAACCATAACGTGTCATCAAGCGAGCCATCAATTGGCACTCCCAGAGGCCCTCCACATGTTACCAAAACATGATAAACGATCTATCATCCAGACTCCAAAATGAATGCATTAAATATCGCTTAAAGGAATTGATTGATGTTTTTCTTGTTAATAATACCCGACGTGCCACCCGAGCAGCGTCTCGTCATTCAAACAAAAATTTATCATATCATCAATCAGTTTCCTTTAGGTCTTAGATCACTTGGATTATTGTCATTTAAGTATTAACCAATGATTCAGAATTAAAAATGGTATTTTTAATTATCTGGGTAAAATACTCGAGTGTTCCTCAGAATACTCGAGTGTTCTTCAGTTATTTCCAGATTACTCGAGTAATCCTCAGTTACTCGAGTTGTTCATGCCTTTATGGGGATTTGGGTTTCAGATTCATAAAAATACTCGAGTGATTCCTGAGTTAGTCGAGTGTTCTTCATCAATTCCAGAACACTCGAATGACTCCAGCATTACTCGAGTGGTTTACCTTAACATATCCCCATGCATCAGTCGATACTCGAGTTCTGGGCATGGTACTCGAGTGTTCTAACACAAAATACACTGTTTTATCAAAAATTTACTCGAGTATCAAGCCAAGTACTCGAGTCTTTTCTTGCAGAACAGACTGGAAACTTGGTTTTAACATGCCATTTTCAATTCTAATCATTTCTAGTCCAATCCAATGATCAACAGAGTTTATACAACACATATTAAACATGCTCAAACACTCACAACTCATCAATTAACAAATTTAACATAGAATCAAGAGTTTATGCATAAAACATACAATTTCACAACTTAGCACCTCAAATTGCAAAATACTCAACAAACTCATGAAATAAAGCTCAATACAGCTTGCATGCATCATATGAAACTTGCTCAAAACAACCATAGAGCATGAGTTGGTCTCCAAACCAAAGTTCCTATTCAATCTAAGCCCTTAGAGCCTCTTGGTGGATCTCTAATGAAAATCATGGAATTTAAACTCTATCTAGTGCATAAAACAACTTCCCCTTACCTCTCAGACTTGACTCAACAAAGGATTTGCAAGAAAAAGCTCCACAGCACCCAGAACAACTTGAAGCATCACATGCAAAACAGTTTTGAGTGGAGGTCCAAAATGGAATTGGTTGACATATGAAACAGAGATAGAAATTGGGGAAATTAGAATTTCTAAACTCGATGCAACACCTACTAGCTATAGAAACCAAATTGAGACTAAAAGAACTCGTGAGCTTACCAAAAATCGAATTCAAAGTGAGCTCCAGGAAAAGGTTTGACAGCAACAAGCTCCACTTCCAAGCTCCAATTCTTCCTCCACACTCACTCTCAACTCACGAATTTGGTGTTTATACAAAGCTCGAGATGTGAGCTTTGTATTAGTGTATAATTTGTATCTTAATTCCAAGCACAGAGGGAGAATTGAAGGAAACAATCCAGGAACCCTAACTTATGCAAAGACTCACGAATTTGGCAAATGGAGGGGTTGATTCGTCAACCACAGCTTAAATAGGCTGATTGAATGTCCATGCAGCTCGAAATGAGTTGTAGGACGTGGTTCATGAGGTGTTTTCGTGTCAACGGAGGGGAATTGGTGGTGGTGACTCACCAAACGCACTAACTCGTGCAACTCTGTCCAGAATACTCGAGTAGTTGAGAAAATACTCGAGTGTTTTGACCAGTTTTTGAAAAATAATAATTTTATTTACTTTCCCTCCAAAACCTTTCCTATAATTACTTCTAGGTCCCAACTCAGGGACTAATATGCAAAATATTTATTTTATGCATACTTACACTTAATAAATAAATTCACACACATTCCCTAAATGCATAAATACAGATTTTAATCGAAGATTAAGAATGGAAATAATTAATTATAATAAAATTTATAATTAACATTTCATTAATCAGGGATTAAAATTTTGGGGTGTTACACTACTCCCCTACTTACAAGGAATTTCGTCCCCGAAATTCAACTCACACAAACAATTCAGGATAGTCCTGACGCATCTTATCCTCTAATTCCCAAGATGCTTCCATCACATCACCACAAACCCAGATTACTTTGACCAAACAAATATCCTTCCCTCTAAGCTGCTTGACTCTTCGATCTTCAATGCGAACAGGCATGGCTTCAAAGGTTAGGTTCTCATGGATTTCTAGGTCATCAGGTTGGATTCTAAGAACAATGGTGGGATCATGGACATATCTTTTTAACTGAGACACGTGAAACACATTGTGAAGATTGGCTAGTGACGGGAGCAAGGCTATTTGATAGGCTACTGGGCCGACTCTTTTAAGAATCTGGTAGGGACCAATAAACTTAGGTGATAGTTTCTGGGTTTTTAAGGCTCTACTAACACCTTTGGTCGGGACTATTCTAAGGAACACATGGTCACCTTCAGTAAATTCTAAAGGTTTCCTCCTCCTATCAGCATAGCTTTTCTGCCTACTCTGAGCTGTCCTCATCTTCTCTTGTATCATTTTGATCTTCTCATTTGTTTCTTGTACAAATTATGGTCCAACCAAAGAACTCTCCCCCACTTGAAACTAGCATAATGGTGTTTGACACTTTCTCCCATACAAAGCTTCAAATGGTGCCATTCCAATGCTCGCATGGAAACTTTTGTTGTACGTAAATTCCACGAGCGGCAACATTTGCTCCCAATTCCCTTGACCTTCCAAAACACAGGCTCTTAAGATGTCCTCCAATGACTGAATAGTCCTTTCCGTTTGACCATCAGTCTGAGGGTGATATGCAGAACTCAACTTCAGTCTTGAACCCAGAGCTCTATGCAGATCTTGCCAAAACTTCGACGTGAACCTCAGATCGCGATCTGACACGATGCTTGATGGTACCCCATGCAGGCGAACAACTTCCTTGATATACAACTGAGTGAGCTTTTCCAAAGAGTAGCGCATGTTGATTGGAATAAAATGCGCTAACTTGGTCAAGCGATCTACGATCACCCAGATTGCATCGTGACCAGTAGCTGTCCTTGGCAATCCCGACACGAAATCCATCGAGATACTATCCCACTTCCATAATGGAATCTCCAAGGGAAGTAATTCTCCTCCTGGCCTTTGGTGTTCCACTTTCGCCTTCTGACACACCAGACAACACGCCACATAACTAGCCACATCTGTCTTTAAACCAGGCCACCAAAACATCTTCTTCAGGTCCTGATACATTTTGGCAGCTCCCGGATGCATACTCATCTTGCTCTTATGCGCTTCATCCAGAATCATTCTTCTTATCTCCAGATTATCAGGCACACAAATCCTTGCTTTAAAGCGAAGGATTCCATCCTTTCCCTCTTGAAACTCTAACTCTTTGCCTTCCTCCCTAAGCCTCCTCTTTTCCTTGAGTCCCTCGTCTTCTTTTGTAATTCACGAATTCTTTGCAAGAACTCATTAGCAATTTGCAGCATTCCCATCTTGACACTTGTCAGTTCCACTTGCGTTGTCAGGCTCAAATCTCTAAACTCTTCAATCAGTGCAGCTTCTCTGACCATCATTGCATTGATATGCATTGTTTTTTGACTCAACGCATCAGCCACCACGTTTGCTTTCCCAGGATGGTAATGAAGCTCGAACTCATAATCCTTCAAGAACTCCATCCATCGGCGTTGTCTCATGTTCAACTCTTTCTGGTCAAAGAGGTGCTTTAAGCTCTTATGGTCACTAAATACCCGGAACGTAGTGCCATAGAGATAGTGCCTCCAAATCTTTAGAGCGAAGACAACCGCTGCCAATTCCAGATCATGGGTTGGGTAGTTCATTTCATGAACTTTTAGCTGTCTCGAGGCATAAGCGACTACCTTCCAATCTTGCATCAAAACACTCCCGAGTCCTTGTTTCGATGCATCACAACACACCTCGAAACTCTTCTGTGTATCAGGCAAAATCAGCACAGGGGATGATGTCAATCTTTCTTTCAGCTCTCGAAAACTCCTTTCACACTTCTCATCCCAAATAAAGGGTTGGTCTTTCCGAGTTAACTTTGTCAAGGGCAATGCTAACTTCGAGAAACCTTCTATAAATCTTCTGTAGTAACCAGCCAGACCAAGAAAACTCCTCACCTCCGTGACTGACTTCGGTTGTTCCCATTGCAAAACCGAGCTCACCTTTGCCGGATCAGCCACTATTCCCTTGTTTGAAATCACATGCCCCAAGAACATAACTTCCTCCAGCCAGAACTCACACTTTGTAAGTTTGGCGTACAGCTGCTTCTCTTTCAGAATACTCAACACTATCCTCAAGTGTTCAGCATGCTCCTCCGGATTCTTAGAGTAAATAAGGATATCGTCAATGAACACAACCATGAATGAATCTAAATAAGGTCTAAAGATTCGATTCATGTAGTCCATGAAAATAGCTGGTGCATTGGTCAATCCGAACGACATCACAACATACTCATAATGCCCGTATCGGGATCGAAATGCAGTCTTTGAGATATCCCCTTCTCTAATCCTGATCTGATGATACCCTGATCTCAGATCAATCTTGGAAAATATTGAAGCCCCACGAACTTGATCCATAAGGTCATCGATCCTTGGTAAAGGATACTTATTCTTGATTGTGACCTTATTCAATTGTCGATAGTCGATGCACATCCTCATACTACCATCTTTCTTCTTGACGAACAGAACCGGAGCACCCCATGGTGACACACTTGGTCGGATCATCTGCTTCTGCAACAACTCCTCAATCTGTTTCTTCATTTCAGCCATCTCCGGTGGTGCCATTCTATAAGGAGCGATAGAAATGGGACCAGCTCCCAGAACTAAGTCGATTCCAAATTCAATCTCTCTCTTTGGTGGCAAACCAGGTATCTCATCAGCGAATACCTCCGGAAAATCTCTAACAACATGGATATCTTCCATCCTTGGACCATTCTCCTCTACTTCAATGTTGAGCAGGCACATGTAGCCAGAGGGTTTCGGGTTCCTATAGGTCACTATCTTTCTATCACAATCGATGATCACTTGGTTTCGACTTAACCAGTCCATCCCCAAGATCACATCCAATTGTGATAAGGGTAAACAGATCAAATCTACCTTAGAGGTTTGTCCTAACACTTCTATACAATAGTTAAGACATGCTCTAGAGACAACTACAGGAGCATTAGTAGGGGTTTCTACTTTCAGAATATATGGCAATTCAGACATAGGTAGACTCAAACGATCTACACATTCATAGGAAACGAATGAATGCGTTGCACCAGAATCAAACAAAACATTACAAAGCTGACCATTTAGCAAGTAGTTACCTTGCACCAGATCAGAAGATCGGCTTGCCTCCACACCACTAAGTGTACACCACTAAGTGTGAAAACCCTTCCTTGAGCCATAGGCCTATCAGCAGTCCCTCTTGAATTAGCTTTGACCGGTTCCTTGCAGTCTCTCGCAAAGTGTCCTGGTTTCCCACAGTTGAAACATCCACTTGTTCCCCAACAAACACGGCCATAATGATGATGCCTACACTTGTCACAAAATGGAGCCTCGCTCCGAAGGTTCCTTCCATCACTACCTCCAGCCTTTCCCTTGCCTTTCCCTCGGCGATCATACAGACCCTTGCCTCGGTTGTTGAAACCCTTACGCCTCTGAGGTCCATAATTCTGGTTGTCCTTTCTTTCTAAGGCTTGCAACTCTTTAGCTTTCTTGTCATCTTCATACATCCTACACATGTCCACAAGTGCAGGAAAGCTTTGAATCCGTTGGTAGCTGAAAATTGACTTCAACTTGGGCCTCAAGCCTCCCTCAAACTTGATACATTTTCTCCTTTCATCAGGGTTGTTCTGATAGTATGGAGATTACTTCATCAACTCCTCGAACTTGGCCGCGTACTCACCCACACTCATGCTTCCTTGTTTCAGCTACAAAAACTCCACCTCCTTCTTTCTCCTCAAATCCTCAGGGAAGTATTTATTGAGAAACTTCTCCATAAATACACCCCAATTCACATCTCTTCCTTCATAATGTAGGAGCTGAACCGTGTGATTCCACCAGTTCTCAGCCTCATCCTCTAGCATGTAGACTGCATATGCTACTTTCTGAGCTTCCGTGCAATCCAAAGTTCTCAAAATCTTGTCCATGGTGTGAATCCACTTATTGGCCTCCTCAGGTTTAAATCCTCCTTCAAATTTGGGTGGATTACAACTCCTAAAATCTGCCAGACTCTTTGCCTCAACGTTGCCCACATTGTACTGGTGAGAGGGATTAACTGGTTGAGGTGGTTGCTGAGATTGTTGTTGCATGGACTCCAGCACCGCGGTTATCCTCTATAACATCGCATTGGTGTGATTTTGGTTTCTAGTTGCCATAATAGACATGCGCTATGGACTTATGGTCACATATGTTGAACTAAAGAAACATTCATCACACCACCTATACTAGGGTCTTAACTAAAACCTCAAACAAAACATTCAATTGTATCTAATGCTCAAAACAAGCAAGATACTAGCATTCAAAACAATAAATATGCCCTGTGGATACCTGCTTGATGTTGATGGCTACCTTTCTGGAACTACTTCAACTACTACAGGATCTGACTTTTTGCTCTGATACCACTCAGTGTGACGCCCTTCTCTTTATACAGTAATTAATATACTAATTATACCATTACATCGAATAATATATGGACTTGTAAGTATTTAGAAAATGTAGAAATAAAATTTTCTTTCAAGGCGGGTGCACAATCAAAATATGGAGCTCTTGGAGAGAGTAATTCGTATCATTTAAAACATTGTATTGAATTCGGCGTTTGCTAAAATAAGAAAATCTTTTCATAATCCGGATAGCATCGGTGCTTTCGAAAACGTATTGACATAGTAAAATTAAACGATGCATATCCGTTCTTTCTTTCGCGGAACGGATACCATTAAAATAACACAACCGAATCCGTTAATTAATCTTTATCAGAGTGAGCGGAAAGAGTAGGACTATGCACAATTATAATATGAACATAAGTTATATATATATATATGTCATGTAATACATAGTCCCGGTAGTCATGTCTCCAAGATTTCCATACAAGTCCATAACAGATCTATATCAATATATAACCATAGCCCTAGAGCTCTCAAGAGCATATCTACAATATATACATCTCAAAAATATAAACTCTAGAGGTGGTCTCATAGATCTGGCAACAACAGTAGTAGTAGTGATAGTAGTAGCAGTCTCCAGGTAGCAAAAGAAAACATCATCATCAACAGCAGCAGCAGCAGAATCTCCTCCACAACATCCCTACATCAGATACCCTGATCCTCATCATGTACCATACACACATACCTAGGGATCATCGTCCCTCCACTGACTCCCGGTGTAACACCCCGATTTGGAAAACTTGAAAACAACCACTTTTAAATTACTAATTAATTCTTTCATGAAAAACAGGGATTTTTTTTAACAAGTAGAAAACTCATCATTCATGTTTCCCAAAACAAGGTATTACTTTTAAATCCTTTCTCTTAAAAACGTTTACCAAATTTTCTAAAACAGTTTGATATTGATAACTTCACAAAACCAATACTTTTCGTATAGGAAAATATTTGATTTACTTAAAGTAGTTACCTGTCTGGTTACGACAGTCTTTCGGAAAAACAGTTTAAAAACAGACCATAAAGGTTCTTTCAAAAGTGGTCACCATAGTTTATCGGTGTCATTCATACATAAACATTTACCTTAGCAAAACATTTAAAAAGAAAAGGGGTACACTTGATATACATATCATGCAAGGGTCCATTAGAACCTAACTATAATCTACTAAGCAGCGTCCCCTTCTCGATCCGCAACGTAAGTCTTCAAAAGCAATCTCTGTCGTCCAGCAGTAGCCCTCTCGTCAGCGCATCACGATCAGTAAGTCCTTCTTCCAGGAGAGGCCACACCAGCTCCATCGTCTTTTAGAACCAGAGGGTCGCCATCACATACATACAAGAAGTTGAGAGAGTAAGTTATCCGAATGGAATTACTCCCATCGACTTCTTGGATTTACAGTAGCGACGTACACCAGAACATAACAAACAATACAACAAACAATACCACATATAATTATGCAAGATGCATGAGAATACGATGCAATCGGCGTATTATCTATCACTAAGTCTTTTCCTTAAGGGAATCATTTAATCAATTCATCTTGCAAAGTCGAATATCTTTAACAGCTTGTCTCGCAAAGTCGAAGTCTCTTGTCCACGTGTCGCGAGTCCATAACATCGGGAATTCAGACTTTTATGGTTTTGGATTCAGGTCTACATCTCCTCGGGATCCATCCACCTAGTCGGAAGCAATCAGAAGTACAGGATCTCTAACCACACCGGCTCCGGGAGACGACACCAAAATATAATATAAAATGCCCGGGAAAAAGTGTCATGACAAGGGTGTCCACCTCCGCCGTGTTCAAGTATCCCTCTTCTGATCCTGATTTAGTCAAGGGGGTGTTACTCATCCGTCTAGTGATCATGCAGTACTTCAGCTACGACACCAGACTACCTACCCAACCTCGGATGGTCAACCCAGATCACTGTAGCTTTTTCCCGCCTAGACAGACTCCTCTTAGGCTTCTTGACGAATCACAGCCATTGCCCTCCCCTATACTAATCATCAAGTGATTACCACGCAGGTAAACACCGTATCTTCCTCTCCACTACTTCGGGTAAGGGTTTTTAAGTCGTGGGGTTATACTCGTTTATCCTAATGTCGACCCATCCTAAGTCATCTCCGTCATACAGCTCCAACCATATGCGGATTACTTCTGTGGGACTCGACCACTAAATGTGACGGGCTCCGACCCATCCTGAATCACACTCGGCATACGGCTCCGACCATATGCGGAATATCAACAACTATTCTGAAGGGCTCCGACCCACTCAGAATCATTCACGGCATATTGCTCCGACTATATGCGGGATTTCAACAATCCTTGAGAGATAGGCTCTGACCTATCCTAACTCACTCTCAACATATGGCTACGACCATATGGAAATTATCTCAACATATGGCTACGACCATATGGAAACTATCTCAACATATGGCTACGACCATATGGAAACATTCTCAACATATAGCTACGACCATATGGAAACATTCTCAACATATGGCTACGACCATATGGAAACATTCTTGTAGAATTCAACAACCATTGCGTCTGGTCCAAAAGCATCATCGTCGTCCAGGCACTAATCCACTAGCCATGTCGTCATCTCGATCCTCGGACATGGGCGCATCAGCATCATCCGGTTCCGTAGCGCGTTCTACCCCTTAAGGTTTCGTTCTAATCTCTGGGGAATTTCTTATAGTTTTTAATGTCTTTTCTATTCTTATCTTATATCGCGGGATGATGCATTATGATCATGACAATATAAATAACAATATAATCTCAACATAACAAATATATCAATCAATTCATACCATGCGATGGTATAGGTCTGAGTCTTCGTATACCGCGATACAAACAAGGCACACAATTTATCTGGTATACTACTAGCTACAATAGACCTTTACTCCGACTTTGAGAGAGTACGGAGTGCCCTAGCATACTCACTAGACACCAAAGCGTCTTAGGATAACTTCTCTCTCACCTGGGTTCGCAGTTACCGATTCTATGAGTTCCGAACGATCTGCTCCCTTCCTCGTCTGCCCGACTCCAACTTCTTTCAAGTCCCATAAGATAGACATATGAATATTAAACTTTATTTAAGTATTACTCTTAAAATTATTCTCAAAGCAACTTAAGAAAATCCAAACTTTTGTCTTTGTTTAGAAATCACAACATCAATTCTTTCACTCAAACTTGTCCAAAATCAAGCACTAACTTTTATACTTTAAAATCATGAGAAAACAATCAAATAAATCAATTTAAATAAAAAGTTTCTTTGCTGGTCCCTCTTGGACAGCATTTAATTCAACTTTAAAAACACCGAAAAATCGTACTTTTCAAACTAACTTTGTCTTATGTCAAATACTTATAAAAACTAAACTTTAAAACACTTTGAAAACATTTTAAAACAAGAAATATAACTTAGAAAGTTCTGGACAGCATCATGTCCTAAGTTTTAAATTCATTTTCAATTGTTAAAAACCAATTTAAACACATAGATAAACCAAGCATCTTGAAATCAATCAAATAAACACTTAAACCGATACTTTCTTAAGTTCAAACACTTAGAACCTAATGTGGACAGCATAATACTTACATAAAACAAACATTCACTTATTTCAAACATTACATAATCACAAGCTATCAAGTTAAACATAAGCATGTTCACATACTCATTCATGCATATATCTTAATAAAATAAGGAAATCAAACTCTTAAGCTCATACAAACCGAATCATGCATCACATAAATACTTAGACACATTTTTCTTTTTAACTTTCACTTAATCAATTTCCATTTTAGCGAAACTTCATCTTAATATGCCTAAACATGTTGAAGCCGTATACATCATTAGCTTTTCAAAAACTATTTTCTCAAAGAATAACTTCACAAATCAACACATAGTTTCATGACATGAACACATATACACATTGAAGGAAATTTAACTCCAAAGTTAAGGTCCAAACCGTGACCTTAACTAGGTTTTATAAAAAATATTTTCAAAGATTCAAGACTTCTAAAAATAACTTTAAATCCCATAACAAGTTCACATAATTCATCAAGTAAGTAAAAACATAATCTTAGCATGCATTTTCTACCTAGAATCGTGAGCATCATACAAACTTCTAAACAATTTCATTTCACATTTAACACTTAAGATCAACTCAAGGTTCATGGAAATCACATACTCATCAATTAAACTTAAGAAAATCTTAATGTTTTCAATCAAGCATGCAAAACCGTGGCCAACTACATAAGGATCACAACGTCACATAAACCTTATTCATCTAAAGCATCATCAAATTCAAGATCATAGCATTTGATTTACAAAAATCAAACTTTCATGAAGGTCATCACAAAACCGAATCATGCATGAATTAAGATCACAACTTTAACATAGTTTTATTCATTAAAATTCATTTAAGCCTTAGATCATCACATGCATGCACCTTGATCTTAATAAAAACTTGATTTTTTTTTAACTAAAACATTATAGATCCGTGACATGCATCCAAGATCAAGACTCAAACAAATTTTCTATTCACCAAAACAACTCATAAACTCATAGATCGTTACATGCACAAATTAACAAAACTTGTAGCCTTTGGTTTTCAACAAAACCGTGGCCCCTTTTTAGTAAGATCATCAAGGAAAATTTGATTTTTAACAAAACAATCTTCATGAAAACTCAAGAATCAAATTATTTTCAAAAACACTTTAAGAAATCAAGGAGAAATGGACGAGCTCACAAGGTCTTTAAAAGAAACAACACTTTCATAACAAAAACTTCAAGATCAAGCTCAAAGATCAACATGCATGTAAAGGAAATTACTAGATCTAACATAAAAACAAACATGCATCACACTTTCAAACCAAAAAATCAAGCTTTAGGAGAAGATCATGGAAAACGAAAATGAATCAAGGAAAATAGGTTTAAAACTTTTAAAATCATGAAACAAAATGCTTACTTAATTAAAAGCTCTCAAAATCAAGTCCAATTATTTGGTTTCTCTTCCCTCTCCTCACGGTTTACCCATTCTTCTTCCTAGTCCATGGTTTTCTCCTTCTCTTCTTCACTATCTTGGCTTGATCTCACTTAGATTGTGAAGTGTTTTGGGTTGGTTCTTCTTCTTCTCTCTCTCTATTCGGCCATTCTCTCACTAAGAGCTTGATGATGCTCTTAGTGTTGTGTTTTTGGTTTTGGAGAAGAGATGATGGAAATGAAGAGAAGTGTGTGTTGATCACTCTCTCACGGTTTCATTCATCAAGGTTTTGATGGTGTTTGTTGATGTGTGTTCTTGTTGTTGGTGTTGATGAGAGAAAGAAGAAAGGATGAAGATGGAAGAATGAAGAATGAAAGAATGAAAATAAACTCACTCTTTCTCTCACACGGTTTTGGCCCCTTCTTTTATTCCTCTCTACTTTTTCTTATTTGCCATCAAGGGTTTGCATGGGGGGCTTGGTTGCAATTTCTTGGCTTTGGTTTCTTTCCTCCTTCCCACGGCTCCCTTCTTTTCTTTTTCTATTTCTTTTCTTTTCCCTTCCTTAGGTCATGCTTTGGTCATCATGGTGATGTCACTAATTTGACTTTTGGGCATGCAACTTGGTGGCCAAGTAAATGAACTTGGTGGCCAAGCTATACACTTAGGTATTCGGCCATAGGTGATTAGGGTAGGTTAGGTTAGCTTAATTAGGTTTAAGGCACTAATTAGGTTCTAATCATGATTAGGGTAGGATTAGGAAAAATTAATTTAGGTTTAGTCCACTAATCCTTAGAGATTAGGGCTTAATCAAGGATTAAGGTACTAATCAAAACTTAATCCATACTAATCTAAGCTTAAGGAAAACTAATTCTAGATTAGCTTACTAACCTTGAGGGTTTAGGGTTTTAGAGAGTGATTAAGTTCTTAATCAAGGATTAAGAGCTTGATTAGGGTTTAATCAAAGGTCAAAGATGCTAATTAGGGTTTTTTTAGACGATTGGACTTTGATTCATTGAAACTTGAAATAAAATAATTTTCCATCTTAAAATCATATGCATGAATTTAGGAAAACAAAATCTCAATTAAAACTTTAAGCAATCACACACACAAAATCACAACACAAGTAAATCAAATTTCAAGCATAAAAACCCATCATGAAATCAAAACTCTTTTAAATTAATTCTTAAATCAATTAGGTTAAAACAATTTCTTAATTAGGGACTTGCATAAGTGAGTCAAAAGGCAGATGTTACACCCGGTAGAATGAACGACTGACTCGCCTCCGCTCTTGTCCTCCACGGGGTCCTCCTCGATCTTATCCGATAGAGAGGGTACCCTACCACTGGGTACAGGGTCAGGAGATGGCGTGACCCTAAATGGGCTCCTCGGATCAGAAGGGGGAGTCTCCTCGCGGACGACTCTCGAAGAGAAAGGGTTTGAGCGGGTAGGTCTAAAACGAAAACTGTGATAAGAGCGAGCTGGTCGAGTGGGAGGTGGTCCATGATATGTGTAAAAAGGGGGTACGTGCATAGTGTATATGATGGGAATCCTAAACCTACGAGGACGAAATAAAATCAGCGGGTTCGGGTGGTAGAAGGTAACCTCTACCTCTCCCTCGAACACCGCGCGATGGTCCTCGTAGATCCATGTACCACTAGGAAGTGGCCGGATCTTGATGCAAGCGATGTAACGTGACATCACCTACAAGGGCATAGGGGTAAGCATTTCTATACACATAATCAATAGAGCATAAATGTATGTACAATACGAAGGTATAAACATGCAACAATAAACAACAATCACGTTTAGCATTTAGCAGAAATAGGTTGCAAGTAAGATGCTCATACTTATTTCATTTATCAATCTTAATTTAAATGAGTGGCATGATGTATGAACTTAGCTCTCAAACCTATCTCCATCATTCTATGTCACTCTCTGACGTCCATCCTTTACTTCATCCAGCACTCAACCGTGCATTGTACTCCTAGGTGTACAACATTCGTACATTCACCAAGAATGTACACGACAAGCTTGGAATCCATGCCACCCGAGCACGTCCCGTCATCCAAACGGCCCGTCATCCAAACGGTATAACCATATCGGCATCCCACTAAGCCGACCACGTCGTCAACCATAACGTGTCATCAAGCGAGCCGTCAATTGGCACTCCCAGAGGCCCTCCACATGTTACCAAAACATGATAAACGATCTATCATCCAGACTCCAAAATGAATGCATTAAATTTCGCTTAAAGGAATTGATTGATGTTTTTCTTGTTAATAATACCCGACGTGCCACCCGAGCAGCGTCTCGTCATTCAAACGAAAATTTATCATATCATCAATCAGTTTCCTTTAGGTCTTAGATCACTTGGATTATTGTCATTTAAGTATTAACCAATGATTCAGAATTAAAAATGGTATTTTTAATTATCTGGGTAAAATACTCGAGTGTTCCTCAGAATACTCGAGTGTTCTTCAGTTATTTCCAGATTACTCGAGTAATCCTCAGTTACTCGAGTTGTTCATGCCTTTATGGGGATTTGGGTTTCAGATTCATAAAAATACTCGAGTGATTCCTGAGTTAGTCGAGTGTTCTTCATCAATTCCAGAACACTCGAATGACTGGTTTACCTTAACATATCCCCATGCATCAGTCGATACTCGAGTTCTGGGCATGGTACTCGAGTGTTCTAACACAAAATACACTGTTTTATCAAAAATTTACTCGAGTATCAAGCCAAGAACTCGAGTCTTTTCTTGCAGAACAGACTGGAAACTTGGTTTTAACATGCCATTTTCAATTCTAATCATTTCTAGTCTAATCCAATGATCAACAGAGTTTATACAACACATATTAAACATGCTCAAACACTCACAACTCATCAATTAACAAATTTAACAGAGAATCAAGAGTTTATGCATAAAACATACAATTTCACAACTTAACACCTCAGATTGCAAAATACTCAACAAACTCATGAAATAAAGCTCAATACAGCTTGCATGCATCATATGAAACTTGCTCAAAACAACCATAGAGCATGAGTTGGTCTCCAAACCAAAGTTCCTATTCAATCTAAGCCCTTAGAGCCTCTTGGTGGCTCTCTAATGAAAATCATGGAATTTAAACTCTATCTAGTGCATAAAACAACTTCCCCTTATCTCTCAGACTTGACTCAACAAAGGATTTGCAAGAAAAAGCTCCACAACACCCAGAACAACTTCAAGCATCACATGCAGAACAGTTTTGAGTGGAGGTCCAAAATGGAATTGGTTGACATATGAAACAGAGATAGAAATTGGGGAAATTAGAATTTCTAAACTCTATGCAACACCTACTAGCTATAGAAACCAAATTGAGACTCAAAGAACTCGTGAGCTTACCAAAAATCGAATTCAAAGTGAGCTCCAGGAAAAGGTTTGACAGCAACAAGCTCCACTTCCAAGCTCCAATTCTTCCTCCACACTCACTCTCAACTCACGAATTTGGTGTTTATACAAAGATCGAGATGTGAGCTTTGTATTAGTGTATAATTTGTATCTTAATTCCAAGCACAGAGGGAGAATCGAAGGACACAATCCAGGAACCCTAACTTATGCAAAGACTCACGAATTTGGCAAATGGAGGGGTTGATTCGTCAACCACAGCTTAAATAGGCTGATTGAATGTCCATGCAGCTCGACACGAGTTGCAGGACGTGGTTCATGAGGTGTTTTCGTGTCAACGGAGGGGAATCGGTGGTGGTGACTCACCAAACGCACTAACTTGTGCAACTCTGTCCAGAATACTTGAGTAGTTGAGAAAATACTCGAGTGTTTTGACCAGTTTTTGAAAAATAATAATTTTATTTACTTTCCCTCCAAAACCTTTCCTATAATTACTTCTAGGTCCCAACTCAAGGACTAATATGCAAAATATTTATTTTATGCATACTTACACTTAATAAATAAATTCACACACATTCCCTAAATGCATAAATACAGATTTTAATCGAAGATTAAGAATGGAAATAATTAATTATAATAAACTTTATAATTAACATTTCATTAATCAGGGATTAAAATTTTGGGGTGTTACAACTCCTCCCTTACCTCAGAGAAGCTAAAGAAAGGTTTGATCGAACCAAAAATAGACTGAATCAAAACTTGATTCCGGACTATGCAAAAAGCAGTTGCACTAGCTGACTTTGGCAACTGATTGCACCATGAACAAGACATGAAAAAGAATGAAATAAGTTAGCTTTAGGAACTATAAAATTCTAACTTTACATAGAAACAAGTTTGGAATCGAAAGAGTTCATGGATTTACCAAACGGGTTCAAGGAAGATGGGTACTTGATGCTGAAAGTTGCTCTGTTTTTCACAGCTTCAAGACCTCAACTTTGGTTGCCTATAACTTGATCTACAGGAGGTTATTTTGAGTGTTTTCTGGTTCTAATTCAAGAGCGGAATTAGAACTTTAGTTTGTGTTTTGGTTTTGAAGGGAATGGATGAGAATTGAGAGAGAATGAAGGGATTAAAGTAAGCTCCTCAAAACAGAGAAATTTGGACAAAATTTCGGGTTGGAATCATTTGAATGAGTTTGGGGCTTCATTGTGAACTTATTTATAGCCTAAGATTACCCTCCTTCGAAGTAAGGTCCAGCTCTGTGCTTGGAACCTCAAGAAAACGCGTTTTGGTGCGAAGTTCAAATGAAAACCGACTTATACACTTAACCAAACTGCTCGAATTACTCGAGTCTTTTTCCCAGCACTCGAGTCCTTTTCAGCAATAACAAAGAACACTCGAGTCTTCCATGAAAGACTCGAGTCTTTCGATTCAAATTTTCCTAACAGTTAGTGATTATACTCGAGTCCTCTCCAAAACACTCGAGTACTTTAACCTAATTTCAGAAAATTCATTATTTTATTCAATATAATAACATTATTATTTTAAATACTTAATATTTATTGATTTATTCAAAACATAGGTTCTTACATCCTCCCCCACTTAAACAGAATTTCGTCCCCGAAATTCCGATTTACACAAAAGATGTAGATATTCTTCTCTCATCTTAGATTCTAATTCCCATGTCGAGTTAGATACTCCATTCTGACTCCAAAGGACTCGTACTAATGGAATCTCTTTTCCTCCCAGCTTCTTGACTTGTCGATCTTCTATTTGCGTTGGTCCAATATCGAACGTGAGATTCTCTTTCAACGGTATCACATCTTGTTGCAATTGAACGATCGAAGATGGATCTTGGACAAACTTGCAAAGCTGAGAGATGTGGAATACGTTGTGCAGATTGGACATAAATGGGGGTAAGGCGATCTGATATGCGACAGGACCAACTCGTTTCAAAATCTGATAAGGGCCGATAAACTTTGGAGATAACTTCTTTGGCTTCATTACTCTTCCAATACCAGTTGTTGGCACCACTCACAAAAACACATGTTCTCCTTCTTGAAATTCTAGCTTGGATCTTTGCTGATCGACATAACTCTTCTGACAACTTTGTTAAGTCTTCATCTTTTCTTGGATAACCTTGATCTTCTCGGTCATTTCTTGAATCAACTCAGGTCCGATGAGAGCATTTTCCCCCACTTGGAACCAACATAGTGGGGTTCTACACTTTCTTCCATAAAGAGCTTCATACGGGGCCATATCGATGCTTGTGTGATAACTATTGTTGTAGGTGAACTCCACAAGCGGTAACAAACGATCCCAACTCTCTTGATATTCCAACACACATGCTGGAAGCAGATCTTCAAGAGATTGAATCGTCCTTTCCGATTGACCATCCGTTTGTGGGTGATAAGCTGAACTCATCCTCAGCTGCGTTCCCAAGGCTTGATGCAAACTCTGCCAGAATCGGGACACGAAACGAGGATCACGATCCGATACGATACTTGAGGGAATTCCATGCAATCTGACGACTTCTTTGATGTACAATCTTGCAAGCTTCTCCAATGGATATTGCATGTTGATGGGAATAAAATGAGCTGACTTCGTTAAACAATCAATCACGACCCAAATCGCATCGAAACCTTCTCTAGTTCTCGGAAAACCACACACAAAGTCCATTGCGATTCCATCCTACTTTTATTCCGGTATGCTCAAAGGTTGCAATTCTCCTCCAGGCTTCTTATGTTCATTCTTCGCATTTTGGCAAACAAAGCAAGACGCAACATAAGACACAACATCTTTCTTTAATCCGGGCCACCAAAACATCCTCTTCAGGTCTTGGTACATCTTTGTCGTTCCAGGATGCATACTCAGCTTGCTTTTGTGTGCTTCATCCAAAACCGCTCTCCTTAATTCCTGATTAGTTGGGATACACACACGATCTCGAAATCTTAGAATATCATCGGCTCCCATTTGAAAATCGGGTTCTACACCATCCACACCCAATCTTCTCTTTTCTAATAACCCTCTATCTTCTTTCTGCAAGTCCCTCACTTGAGTGAGAAATTCATTTGTCACTTGAAGCATTCCTAGCTTGATACATTCTGGCTTACACTGAACTGCTAGATTCAAGTTTCGGAATTCTTCAATTAACTGAGCTTCCTTTACCATCATCGTACTCACGTGCAACATCTTTCTACTTAGAGCATTGGCTACAACATTAGCTTTGTCGGGGTGGTAATGCAATTCGAAGTCATAATCCTTCAAGAATTCCATCCACCTACGTTGTCTCATATTCAGTTCCTTTTGGTCGAAGAGGTACTTCAAACTTTTATGGTCACTGAATACTTGAAACGTATTACCGTATAGGTAATGCCTCCAAATCTTCAGAGCAAAGACAATGGCAGCCAACTCCAAATCGTAAGTAGGGTAGTTTTCCTCATGCACCTTCAACTAACGAGATGCATAAGCAACAACTTTTCCTTCTTGCATCAAGACACAACCCAAACCTTGTCTAGACGCATCACAATAAACATCGAAGCCTTTTCGAGGATCGGGCAAAGTTAACACCAGAGACGATGTTAACTTGTCCTTTAACGTCTGGAAACTAACTTCACACTTTTTGTCCCAGACAAAAGGTTGCTCCTTCCGGGTCAAACGAGTCAACGGAAGAGCTAACTTGGAAAAACCTTCGATGAACTTCCGATAATATCCGGCTAACCCAAGAAAACTTCTAACTTCAGTAATTATCTTCGATCTTTCCCATTGCAAAACTGTTTCCACCTTAGCTGGGTCTACTGCGACACCATCCTTCGAAATTATATGTCCCAAGAAATTGACTTTTTCAAGCCAAAATTCACACTTGGTCAGCTTAGCATATAATTTATTCTCCTTTAAAGTCTCTAAAACAATCTTTAAATGATTAGCGTGCTCCTCCAGATTCTTCGAATAGATGAGAATATCATCGATAAACACTACCACGAAGGAATCCAGATAGGGTCGGAACACTCTATTCATATAATCCATGAATATTGCTGGAGCATTGGTCAAACCAAATGGCATCACCACATACTCGTAGTGTCCGTAGCGTGACCGAAAAGCAGTCTTTGGAATATCTTCCTCCTTCACATGGATCTGATGATAACCCGATCTCAGATCAATCTTTGAAAATACGGACGCTCCTTTCACTTGATCCATCAAATCATCGATCCTTGGAAACGGGTACTTGTTCTTGATCGTAACCTTATTGAGCTTCCTATAATCAATGCACATCCTCATAGATCCATCCTTCTTCTTCACAAACAGGACTGGCGCTCCCCAAGGCGACACGCTTGGTCTGATGAACTGCTTCTCTAACAAATTTTCAACTTGTTTCTTCAACTCAGCTAATTCCGCTGGGGCCATACGATACGGGGCAATAGAGATAGGACCAGTACCGGGAACTAGGTCAATACTGAATTCTATCTCTCGATGCGGTGGCAAACCGGGTACTTCCACGGGAAAAACTTCGAGGAATTCTTGAATAATCGGGATATCTTCGATCTTCACTTCATCTTTCTTCTCTTCAGCAACAACTGAAAATAGACACACATAACCTCCAGGTTGAATGGCAGGAGACTCCTTACTAGGGAACACGATCGTTCGAGCCTTGCAGTCGATTATCACATGATTGG
The DNA here is from genome assembly GCA_037953625.1 of Crotalaria pallida. Taxonomy (NCBI): domain Eukaryota; kingdom Viridiplantae; phylum Streptophyta; class Magnoliopsida; order Fabales; family Fabaceae; genus Crotalaria; species Crotalaria pallida. The sequence continues at coordinate 56,945,496 of CM075655.1, read as the reverse complement.
ACGCCATCCAATCCATACCCAAGATAACATCGAGGTTGGATAACGACAAACAGATCCGATTTACACGAGAAATCTAACTTCCTATGCTAACAACGCAACCGACACATGCTCTTGATGCAACCACATAAGCATTCGTGGGGGTAGATACACTTAGATTAAACGGGGTCTCCGAGACAGACAGACATAATTGCTTGGCACATTCTTCGGAGACGAAGGAATGTGTTGCTCCAGAATCAAATAAAAAGCGACAAGGCATGCCATTGAGAAAATGGTTACCTTGCACAAGATTGTCGGCTTGCTCTGCTTCTGCTCCGGACATAGTGAACACCTTTCCATTGACCCAGGGCTTGCTTCCTTGTCCTTGGTTGACTTGGCGCTGGGGTTGACGACATGCACAGCGATATGACCGGTTCTTCCACAATTGAAGCAGACTGGTGGTTTGTCTCTCCAGCACTCTTGACCAGGATGGGAACGTTGGCACTTGCTACAAATCTTCGTCGGTGCCGGAAGACTGACCGCTCCAGAGGGTGGTGCTCTTCCTTTCCTCTTATGCGAATAAGGGCCTCCAAAATTCCAACGATTATTCTTGTGCTGAAGTCGGTGTGGTACATGGCCTCCTTGACTTGCTTCCCTCTTGAAATTATTCTTTTCGAAGATGCAACATGCACTGATCAATGTTGGATAGTGGCGAATCATTTGCACGCTCACAGCCAACTTGATGTTCGACCTTAGCCCATTCTCGAATCTCGTGCACTTTGAGTATTCATCAGGATGATATTGGAAGTACGAGGAGTACTTCATCAGCTCCTCAAATTTCTCAGCGTACTGATCGACAGTCATGCTACCTTGCCTCAAATCAAGGAACTCCATCTCCTTCTGGATCCTAACATCATCTAGAAAGTACCTCTCAAGAAACTTCTCCGTGAAGACTTCCCAAGTGAGCTCTCGATGATCATATTCCAAGAACTGGTGGGTCTGCTCCCACCAAGTTGCAGCCTCTCCATTCAGCATGTACGTCGCGAATGTGACCTTCTGAGCTTCCGTGAGGGTCAGCGTTCGAAAAATCTTATTCATTTCAGCTAGCCAGAACTGAGCTTGCTCGGGACAAAGGCCACCCGAGAAGCCAGGGGGTTTACATCTACGAAATGAGTCTAGGCCTTGAAATTCCGCTAGGGTTCCATTGCTGGGAGGACGGGTTTGCTGCAATTTTTCCAGAACCGCAGCCATACGGGTTAGAGCAACAACAATGTTAGCGTTATTTCGTTCGACCATCTTATCCTACAGAATCCAAGGGGAAAACTTAATTATATTCTGCTATTCTAGCTCTCAAAATATAATCATCATTCTAGAATACGCAATGGTTAGTGTGTAAGGCCACACTCCAAGGCCGAGAGTTGAACCATTTCTCTGATACCACTAAATGTGACGACCCGACTTTCTTTTCTTATAAAATACTTATATTTGAAAATACGACCATTTTTTTCCATAAGCCAAGTCATCATCCATTTGCAATTCTTGCGGAAAACATTCAAACTTCATATTCATTGCATCATCAAGAGTACATTCTCCATTACATTAAAACATAAAATTTAAAACACTAAACTTAACTTAGATACTCTAGGCCATTACATTATATTACATATATTACAACAAAACTTATAACAACCTAGAGCAGCTGGTTCGAAACTCAAAACGTAAATAGCATAAGTAAGAGAAACCTGATGAGTAGCATTATCCACATTCCATCATCAAGAACTCAACTCAGTCGTCAGTTCCCCACTGACTTCCAGTCGAGTTTTCCATGAATTCATCATCCGCCACCGGATCGGCATCCTCCACCGGATCCTCATCCTCTATGGGATCCTCCTCCTCCTCCTCTTCCTCATGTGCCGGATCAGATGGCACATAAATGGGAGTCTGAGATCAGGCTCTAGTGGAAGGGCGAGAGGGAGCAAGAACCTCTAAAATAATTCTTTCCTCAGAGGGTGATGGACTTGGTGGGATGGTGCGTCTCGGAAAACGCCTTGGTGGTGGTGGTGGTGTTCCATGGCGAAACACAAAATTTGGCGGAATGTGCATAATGTACATCATTGGGATCCTCGTACGACGCGGACGCATCTGGGACCATGGATTTGGGTGACGGAAAGTGATTTCCACGTCCCCTTCGTATGTGGCCCGATGCTCCTAGAAATTCCACTCCCCATTAGGGAGCGGCCTTATCTCCACGCATATCATATTCCTTTCCATGACCTATAACAAGGGATTAGGAGTGGGTCATAGCTAAATACAATAACAAATGAACATAACAGAGGCTAAAAATAACAAGCACAAATAATCAGATAGCATCAAGAGTGCAAGTGTATGCTCAAACTGGTTTAACACATATTTAATTCCATTAGTGACATGATGCATGCCTACTTATCGTTCATGCTTCACAGTTCGGCATCCTTTCGGGAATCCATTTCAAGCCTATGTTTTCTTCGAACTGGAGCGTATCCATATCCCATGCATCACGATTGATTGGGAACTAGCCTTCATAGAATTCTCATGCTACGGTATCCAAATCATCATAGCACCTTCAGGGCTATGGCATCACAGCACTTTCAAGGCCATGGTATCCAATTTCTATTCTATGCTAGATTCCACAATCGAAATCGGAGCAACTTCATGCATGACAATGCCATATTAGAGTTCCATTTTCTTCCTTTCATTATTCTCATCAGCATCTCAATTCATTAACTTTCAATTAGATTTTCTCTTAGCTGGTGCTGGTGCTTTCCGAAAAAGACCATTAGAGGCATAGCCATTTTGTGATGGGTTTACTTGCTTTCAAGTTTCTGTTTAAGAAAAATCCATCAGCGGTCCAACCACTTTGTGATGGTTTTAGGAATAGCGTATAATCATTTATTAATAATTCGTCGGGGCATAGCCTCCTATTGGCGGATATTTATTGCAACGACCCCATCGGGACTCCCTTAGAAAATATCAACCAAGTGAATAAAACTTTCACTGGGACGTCTAGGGATAATATCAACCGAATGGGTGTACGCACTTCCGTTGGGACTCCTGTAGGGAAATAATCAACCACTGAATAGAATTCCAGTAGGACACCTCCAGGATAACCATCAACCAACGGGATTAAGATATTATAGCATTAAACGAGTTAATTATAATAAAATTTTAGAGAGTAAGTGTTTTCTGAAAAATTGTTCAGATTACTCGAGTAGTTCTTGACTACTCGAGTTGTTCATACAAAAATACTCGAGTCTTTAATGATCCACTCGAGTGTTCTTCTAGTTTTCCAGAACACTCGAGTCTTCCTTCAACTACTTGAGTCTTTTTGCTGCAACAGCACCATTTTTCTGCACTTTCAATGCCAATTCGAATTCCTTGCTTTATGTCTCCATTCCTATGCAAAACAGCAACTTAGGCACATAAAACAAACATGTTACAACACATAAACACAACTGAAACAAAATCAAATAACATTAAATCACAGATTGTATTCAAACTTGAAAATATCCATTTTAAAATGTGAAATTCATTTCCACTTGATTTTAATTTCGAAACACATTACAGTGAGCTTTATTAGGTTCATTTGAACTGGTTTGAGTCATAAATTATGGGTCTCTGACCTCCAAGTCATAATCCCAATTCAAGTTGCATCCTTCTTTGAACCTTAAATGGTTCCTACATTTCTAGCTTGAAATTACTCATTCTAGTATTTTGGTAACTCCTCCCTTACCTCAGAGAAGCTAAAGAAAGGTTTGATCGAACCAAAAAGAGACTGAATGAAAACTTGATTCTGGACTGTGCAAAAAGCAGTTGCACTAGCTGACTTTGGCAATTGGTTGCACCATGAACAAGACATGAAAAAGAATGAAATAACTTAGCTTTAGGAACTAGAAAATTCTAACTTTACATAGAAACAAGTTTGGAATCGAAATAGTTCCTGGATTTACCAAACGGGTTAAGGGAAGATGGGTACTTGATGCTGAAAGTTGCTCTGTTTTTCACAGCTTCAAGACCTCAACTTTGGTTGCCTATAACTTGATCTACAGGAGGTTATTTTGAGTGATTTCTGGTTCTAATTCAAGAGCGGAATTAGAACTTTAGTTTGTATTTTGGTTTTGAAGGGAATGGATGAGAATTGAGAGAGAATGAAGGGATTAAAGTAAGCTCCTCAAAACAGAGAAATTTGGATAGAATTTTGGGTTGGAATCATTTGAATGATTTTGGGGCTTCATTGTGCACTTATTTATAGCCTAAGATTACCCTCCTTCGAAGTAAGGTCCAACTCTGTGCTTGAAACCTCAAGAAAACGCGTTTTGGTGCGAAGTTCAAATGAAAACCGACTTATACACTCAACCAAACTGCACGAATTACTCGAGTCTTTTTCCCAGCACTCGAGTCCTTTTCAGCAATAACAAAGAACACTTGAGTCTTCCATGAAAGACTCGAGTCTTTCGATTCAAATTTTCCTAACAGTTAGTGATTATTCTCGAGTCCTCTCCAAAACACTCGAATACTTTAACCTAATTTCAGAAAATTCATTATTTTATTCAATATAATAACATTATTATTTTAAATACTTAATATTTATTGATTTATTCAAAACATAGGGTCTTACACAACCTGCTTCAATTGTGGAAGGATCGGCCATTTTGCCCGTGCATGCCGACAATCTTGTGCAAGGTAACCATTCTCTCAATGGCATGCCTTGTCGCTTTTTATTTGATTCCGGAGCGACACATTCTTTCATCTCCAAAGAATTTGCAAAGCGTTTAAGTCTGTCTGTTTCAGAGACGCCATTTAATCTTAGTGTATCTACCCCCACGAATGCTCCTGTTGTCGCAACGAGAGCATGTGTCGGATGTGTTGTAAGCATAGGAGGTCAGACTTCTCGTGTAAATCTGATTTGTTTACCGTTATCCAATCTCGACGTTATCTTGGGTATGGATTGGATGGCATCCAATCATGTAGTAATCGACTGCTAGGCTCGAACGATCGTGTTCCCAGTGTGGAGTCTCCTGTCATTCAACCTGGTGGTTTTGTGTGCTTATTCTCAGCCATCGCTGAAGAAAAGAAGGATGAAGTAAAGATCAAAGATATCCCAATTATTCGATATTTCCCCGAAGTTTTTCCCGATGAAGTGTCTGGTTTGCTGCCGCATCGAGAGATAGAATTCAGTATTGACCTAGTTCCCGATACTGGTCCTATCTCTATTGCCCCGTATCTTATTGCCCCAGCCGAGTTAGCTGAGTTGAAGAAGCAAGTGAAAGATTTGTTAGAGAAGCAATTCATCAGACCAAGTGTGTCGCCTTGGGGAGCGCCAGTTTTGTTTGTAAAGAAGAAGGATGGATCTATGAGAATGTGCGTTGATTATAGGCAGCTCAATAAGGTTACGATCAAGAATAAGTACCCGTTACCGAGGATTGATGATTTAATGGATCAAGTGAAAGGGGCATCTGTGTTTTCAAAGATTGATCTGAGATCGGGTTATCATCAGATCCGTGTGAAGGAGGAAGATACTCCAAAGACTGCTTTTCGGTCAAGCTATGGACACTACGAGTATGTGGTGATGCCATTTGGTTTGACCAACGCCCCAACAATATTTATGGACTATATGAATAGACTGTTCCGACCCTATCTGGATTCCTTCGTTGTGGTGTTTATCGATGATATTCTCATCTATTCGAAGAATCCAGAGGAGCACGCTAATCATTTAAAGATTGTTTTGGAGACTTTGAAGGAGTAGAAGTTATATGCTAAGTTAACCAAGTGTGAATTTTGGCTTGAAAGAGTCAATTTCTTGGGGCATATAATTTCAAAGGATGGCGTTGCTGTGGATCCAGCTAAGGTGGAAACAGTTTTGCAATGGGAAAGACCAAAGACAGTTACTGAAGTTAGAAGTTTCCTTGGGTTAGCCGGATATTATCGAAAGTTCATCGAAGGTGTTTCCAAGTTGGCTCATCCGTTAACCCATTTGAACCGGAAAGAGCAACCTTTTGTCTGGGACGAAAAGTGTGAAGTTAGTTTCCAGACGTTGAAAGGGAAGTTAACATCGTCTCCAGTGTTAACTTTGACCGATCCTCGGAAAGGCCTTGATGTTTATTGTGAAAGACAAGGTTCGGGTTGTGTCTTGATGCAAGAAGGGAGAGTTGTTGCTTATGCATCTCGTCAGTTGAAAGTACATGAGGAAAACTATCTGTGATGTTCCATTGTTAGGGAGACACCATGATGTGTGTTTTGGGTTGTTGCAGCTGACGAGGGTGACCCCGGTCCTACGTACCCCCAGTGATAAGGGGATCAAGCCACACGTAGTTCTTGAGAGTAGGGATGAGAGACATACCTTAGCCCCTATAGCATGGTGGTTCTTATAGGGGATTACTTGTTACGTGTGTTGTGATACCTTATGGGCCTGTTGGGCCCAATAGGGCTGACGTGGCTCTTAGAGGATAAGAAGGGTGAGTCAATTATCCTTATCATGAACTAGCTAGGGAGTTTTAAGCTTATCCGTTGAGTCGTTGGTCGGCATTGAGGGCATGTGGTCGGCTTATAGGTCTGGTCCACTACATAAGCCCCCCAGCTCGGGAAGTGTCATATAGACTCTGCGCTGAGTTTAGATCTTTTCTGTGTTGGAAAGATCAGGCGTCCGATTTCCGAGGGTTGGACGTGACATAGAAGACTGTTTGAAGCCAAGACCCTTTTCCTGGAAGAGTATCGCAAATGGTTTATAGCATTCTTTGTGCTCAAATAATGACACTGAAAGAATAAACCTATAGGAGACTCTTACACCCCGTTGTATTGAGGTGTGTCAAGAGTCTCATCACCAATTGGATCGTAAGCTTTACGGGTTCATGCTGTCGGGATGAGCACCTTAGCCGAGTTTTATCTTTTTCTTCATTATAAACTGTTATCGAGATCTCGGATCTCCTACCTTTGGCCAAGGTGGGATCCTCGGTCCTCGGCTTGTAGAAACTGTTTAAGTTTTTAGCCAGGCATCTATAAAAGTACTTGTGATTATTGGTTTATAAGTCCCTGTTGGAGAGACATGTATAAACACCCAAGTTCGACTCGGTGGCGAGCCGAGAGGAAAGGGTTAGTACGTTAATAGATGACGTGAGATCTCCAAAGGTACTGGTCGGCGACAGTGATCGTCAGCGTATGGCGAGCATAGAAACTTGCTCATTACAGTTCTTCCCAGATGACTCCAAGGATTTAGAGTCCGTTGCTACTCCCGAGCAGCGGACGATGTGGCAGAGTGTGGCTACTCGAGAGGGAATCCTCAGACCCCAGCTGGATGAGATGCGCTCAATGTTGGAGAACAATGTCGTCGGGCTAGAGAAATAAGCCGATGTTGGAGCCGAGAAATTAAGCCGAGAGGGCAAAAAATGAGATCATCTTCAACAAAGCTGAGAAAACAGTCTGAGAAAATTCCTTGTGGATAGAAAACAAGTAGCGCTGATTCTTTTGTCAATGCTGTTAATCAACTATAACTGCTGAGCCCCTCGGAAATCGGAATAATTGGGGCAGATCCATGTTATGAGGTCGTCGAAGGCAAGGTGATAGATTATTCAAGTAACGAAGCTGAAGTAGACCTCTACTCCCTTGCATAACAAATTCGAACCCGATAAAGCTTGAAGAGGCTTTTGCCGAGTTCAGAAGTCCTCTGATACGTAACAAAGTGTTTAGGTTGGCGCCTTATGAATTCGAGGGGAGATGGACGAAATCAGTCAAGCTCGTACGGATTCCGACTAATGAAACCGAGGGGAGATGACCGATGTGAGGTTCCTCGCCATCGCGAAAATAATTCTAGGAAGGAGGAACGAAAAAAGTGTTTGTTGTGCTTGCAGAACATGCTGTCTGTTGGGAGAATCTCGAAGTGGCTTGCTTTTGGAGTTATTTGAACAGCTTGTGTGATCATACTTGTACCTTCTTTTTCTTTCATGGTGTTCAGAAATGATCCTATGAGCGGTTCGACCTAAAGATTGAGGCCACCATAAACCATGGTGGTCCATGCTAGCCCAACGAGAGGAGTTGAGTGCCGAACTAATTTTGTGATGGCATAGGAAGAAGGGTCAGCATGATGTTTCACTTGCTAGGAAGGATGTCGATCGAGCATTAATGTATTGTGAGTCATTGGGAAGGACGAGCGAGCAAATGTGATGATCTGCATGCGCTATCCCGATTAGATCGGATTCAAGCTTGTCTAGGAAATTTCTGAATTCAGATCTGTGTGGAAGTACACTATGACGAGTTTGAACGTTTGTGAGTTGTGAGAGAGGGTCTTCATCATGTGGTTCCTCGGATCTGATGGATCCAAATCAGAAAATGGACCTCAACGCTCGGATCCATGGAGGCACCGACTTGGTGTAGCCCCTCAAAGGTCGGCATGTACAATCAACTGAGTGCCGACTCGTTGCGGTCGATTGGTTACTGGGAAGGAGTGTAAAGCGAAGCGAGACCAGCTTGTGACCCTGATGTCGTGGCAGAAGGTGCGAGGATGCTAGAGGCTTCAGTTGTGCTACTTGAAACAAGAATCTGAGTGATGACTTTGAGGCCATGACCAGTAATAAATGGAAATAGTCACAGTAAGCATGTTCAACAGAGGAGACAGTGATGTTATCGTGAGATTTTGCCGAAATCATGTTGAAGATGACGTAATATTAGACGCCCAGAGTGACGTGCTGTAAGATTAGACGCCAAGAATGACTAAGTTTGTATGACACCGATTGATTTGAGGATATCGTTGGCGATTTATCGAGAGCCTATCGGGCATCCATCTGCTCAGGATGGATACAAGTGCAATACTTAGAGAATGCATGTGGAAGCGTTGTGCGATAACTGCTTTGTGAGAATGATGGCAGGATTCTTTCGATCCTTCGTCCGGAACTCCGAGAGTGCCATTATCCCATGTGTCTTCAAGCTGTATGGGAATATAGGAGTGGAGGTTGGACTGTTGGGACCGTATCTGGTTTAAATAGGGATGAGGATCCTATGCTCGGTCGTGATCCCGTAAGTCTCAATCCACTCGTGTCCCTAGCTCGGTAAGACATGGTTCCGACCAAATTCGTGGTCGGTGCTCGTTGGTTCAATCCTTAATTGGTTGGCTTGGAGCAATATCGGTCGGACTGAAGTCTGGTTCACTACATTTAATCCCAGACCGAGCATGTTGGGAGCACATCACCAGATTGTCGAGATTTCTCGGTTTTCCTCAATAAGAACATCCCTCGTTAAGGATTTAACGACTATCGGTTCCCCTTTTCGGTCCTCGCCCGTTTTTGGAGAGGAGCCATAAGAGACAAAATGTTATCGCCATAGCTCGGTGTTCAACCACAGGCGTAGGAGGCTAGTCGGAAACCGATGGAAAAGTGGCGACAATCGTCTAACGACTTTGAAGGGAGATGGCTATTCTCTGGTTCCTGATGCTTCGAATTCATGGTTATGAAAAAGAGGGGTTGTTTGATAAGGGCCCTGTTGCGTTCGGTAGATGCATGAATGTTGAATAAAACATGATCTTCTCAATTGTCAGAACATGAGGGTGGACGAATGATGTGAGACATTTTTAGAGATCCTGAGTCGCTTGTATCTCCATTGTTGTACCTTTCATCACATATACAGAGATGGAAATTAGAATATTAAATTAGAAATGAGACAAGAGTGATGCATTCACTTCGTAAACAATGAGTCATATTCAGAGACTATGTAGGTAGTATGATACTCGTAGCATAAATAAAGCGACCATGTGTACCACTCATGGCCAATAATTAAAACCATCTCATAAAAGCCAATATGTGTAATTAAGATTTAAAACATAAACGTAATAAAGAGCAATGAATTAAATTTAGGATAAAGAAAGATTAATTCCCTGATCAAGCGAGAGGAGTGTTATATCCTTGCATTTGGATCGACTGTTCTCTGAGTTGTCGGACATGCCTTCGTCTTTTTCTTTTCAAAACCTTTAACCCGATAACAGGAGTATTATCCGAGGAAACATCAGAAGGATTGGTGATTGAGAAAATGAATGTGTAGCAGAATTGCCTAATCCGAGTGTACTTCCCCAACTTAATCGGATTCCCCCTCCGAGAATGCTTTACCAATTAGATCAAATTCATCCAAACCTGTGCGAAAGGCTTGCGGATTTAGACCTATGAAGGAGTGCATTGTGACGGGGTTGAATGTTTGCAAGTTGTGAGGGCGGGGTCTTCATTGTGTGTTCGGTCGGAGCCGACATGATTTCATTAGAGCTCTGAGGGGAGGCACCGCGGACCGTTCTACTACCAGGTAGGGTCGCGATGGTGCGCATACCAGAGAAAATGTCCGAGAAGCATGAGAGACCCGTAATCGGCTTGTGCATGTTCTCGGGTAGTAGGGATCCCGACTTGGGTTATGTGCGAAACACTCGAATCATCTTTGGCCATCGTGCTCGGGCTGTCGCGCTCAGTAGTTCCGACCATCAAGTTTGTACCTTTACATGATGTATGAAAACGACTATTAGAATATCAAGTAATAAATGATATGTAATGACATTAATTAGAAAAGTATGAGTTGTTTCACTGTTAATTATGATTATTTATCTAAGGTAACATAGTGCTGTGCAGCAAGTAATTCAATAATAATGAATGTGAGGCTTAAACCATGCAATGTAAATGACGTAAATGAGATAACGAGAAAGATCTTTCCCTGTTTGTCTTTATGGGACTATTTTTGAATTTTGATACGTTCGGCATCCTTTTTCGCATGAACGTTGATATGCTCGGCGTCATTTTAGCATAGAGACCTTTCTTCTTCTATTGCTAGAACGTGTGCTCGCTTGGTATTCTTCATCTTCTTCCTACCAAACAACCTGTATGCCGTTATGGGCGACCCAATGTATAGCGCCCTTGTGAGCAATGCTGGGATCTCGAGAAGAGATGTTGACGGGGATCATCTTTTGGCTTTTAGTGACCATGAGAGGCAAGGGTGTCGTGGTAGGAGGGATCGATCAATTCGAGGATGTCATTGGTCGGTTAATATCATAGCCTGATATTCTACTGCGAATGTAGGGATCTGGTAGGAAACCGGTGGAGAAGTGGTGACAATCGTGTAATGAATCCGAAGGGAGAAGGCTAGTATCTAGTATCCTCTCCATCGTCAGCTGATTTCGAACATGTTGAGGTGCTCCCAACACTCAGAAGAGTTGTTTGCCCATTAATGAAAACCTTGAAATGGACTGTTTACCCATATTTGTACCTCGTATATTTATACAAAATTAATAATTAGTAATCGCCATTTGAACTGACAATGTATAATAATTAAATTGCAATAATGAGAATTATTGGCAAGTTACAGAATAAAATATTGGTATGTAAATAGTACGATTCTAAAAATATCACACATAATAATAATTGTAATAAACGACACGTATATCAAAAATATGTCGGAACAATTAGTGGTATAAAACCAAATAATGTTAATAAGTATAATAATTAACTGTATCATTGGCATGCGATGGTGTACATAATCAATACCAATGAAATGACTTAAGTAAAAGAAATTAAGTTCCCTGGATTGGTCATGGTAATGCCCTTAATTGACCGTAACTTGTGGCTTCACATGTTGTTGTTTTGTTGATCGAGAGTTCATTGTGGACGGAGGCCCCGATAGCATGACTCGTAACAGTTTAACCATCGTGGGTGTCTAGTGCCCGTTCTAGGCTAGCCTCGTGACGGGTTGTTATAGGAGAACATGCTTGCATGGGCCATGGCCACAAAGCCTTTGTAATTATCTCGGAGTGACGATGACAGTAATTCGTGCGACGAGATACTTTTACGATAACCATTTTGACTTTTGGATTGTTCTCTTTCATGGGGTCGTGATGTTTCCGTCAACTCTTAAAGAGAATTCTAGCTGCTCGGCCTTCCTTTTCGATAGGTTCGACCATCCCTTCTAGAACCTTACATTAGATGTTTAAGAACAATAATCAGTGATCGTCGTTAATTTTGATAATCTATGATAATTGAATAGCAATAATGAAAATTATTGGCGAGTGAGTATAAAGTATCAGAACCAACATAGCATGATTTAAAAAATCGCACGTAACAAACACCATAATGACAATAATTAAATATCGTGCAACCAGACAGGATTGCCCATGAAAAGACAATAATTAAATATCGTGCAACCAGACAGGATTGCCCATGAAAAGATGCATGATTTCAGGTATATCACGCACAATAATTGTAATGAATGACATTTATAAATATGTCAGAGAATTTAATGACAACAAATCAAATGATGAAAGCGCCAAATCATGGAAAACGACAATGTACGATTGCCGGAAACTGCCTTATGCCATTCGAAAGGCAATGTATATCAAATATTATTATCCTATCACGACGAGAAAGACAGACATTTAAAAACATTCAGCAGCAAAGAAATTTGGCTAACAATATGCCACGTATCAGCATGTGTGCAAAGTAATCACGTAAAATGCCAAGTAAGTATGAAAATAATACGGGAACGAGAATTCCTTCCCTGATTCAGTGTGGTGAGGTATGCCGGATTGAGGAACGTCGGACTGAAGAATGTTGGATTGAAGTCTTCTGTCATTCCTTTCCAAATGGACTTTGTTGAGCATTGAGGGCTGACCTCTGTTTTCCTTAAATATGATTTTCTTTATGCTCGGAACACGAGCTTCAAGAAAGGAACTCGGCGCGGGGGTCCTCGCTCTTCGCTCGGAGCACAAGCTTCAAGAGGAGGACTCGGCGCGGGGGTTATTGTGATCACCACCAGATTCCAAATAGAGTAACATTATTGTATTCGGGATACTCGAAAAATTATTTGTCCATTAATGGGGATCTCGGAATGGGTTATTCAGTCGCTCGGGCCATCGTACGTGTACCTCGCATATGCGCACAAAAATAATAATTAATTAGTTATTGTCGTTCAAGATTGACAATTTATAACCATTAAATAATAATTATTGGCAATTAATAAATGACATGTAATCAAATTAATCATGCGCTAATAAGTGATATTGGCAATTGCATAATATGAGTAAAAATGTCAATATGAGTAAAAATGTTACTTCCCTGCTTTTAGGAATGAGTTGTAGTTGTTGTCCACGTTTTTTCTTTTTTTTTTTATTTTGGGCCTGATTAGGCCCTTTTCTTTTTTTTATAGCTCAGACCCTCTTTTTTTTTAATTGGGCCGGTTGGCCCATTAGGGTTTTGGAGGAAACCCCAGTGAGGGTTTTCCAGCAGCTGCTTGCTGCAACCCTTCACGCCAACAAGGATGCGGCGGCGGGAATGATGCTGCCAAAGGTGACGGAGAAAACGGCAACGGCGGAAACGGCGAGGCGGCGGTTCAGAGCTCCACGATATCAGCACCGCTCCCTTCGTCTTCCCTGTTCTTTGCGCGTAAGCTTGAAGAAGCCACAGAAGGCTGGCACCGGAGAAGCGCCACCGTGAAATCGCTTCTGTTTCGTAGGGATGGTACTTGTAGAAGCACAAAAGGATCGGTGGCAGTGGCTCTGGGAATCTGCAGCGGTGGTGGTTGGATCTCTCTTCTAAACCTCTTCTATTCTTCTTCCGCACTCGACCACGCATCTGAACTGAGGAACCACGAAGGCCTCGAAGAAACCCCAACGAATTCGCACCGGAGAGGCGGTGGCGGTGTTGGAGAGGCTCCAAAAAATTCAGAAGAAGGAAGTAGGTTGAAGTACGTGGTCATGGGTTCGATCCCCACAGACGGAGCCAATGTGATGTTCCATTGTTAGGGAGACACCACGATGTGTGTTTTGGGTTGTTGCAGCTGACGAGGGTGACCCCGGTCCTACGTACCCCCAGTGATAAGGGGATCAAGCCACACGTAGTTCTTGAGAGTAGGGATGAGAGACATACCTTAGCCCCTATAGCATGGTGATTCTTATAGGGGATTACCTGTTAGGTGTGTTGTGATACCTTATGGGCCTGTTGGGCCCAATAGGGCTGACGTGGCTCTTAGAGGATAACAAGGGTGATTCATTCATCCTTATCATGAACTAGGGAGTTTTAAGTTTATCCGTTGAGTCGTTGGTCGGCATTGAGGGCATGTGGTCGGCTTATAGGTCCGGTCCACTACACTATCCTACTCACGATTTAGAGTTGGCTGCTATTGTCTTTGCCCTAAAGATTTGGAGACATTACCTTTATGGTAATACGTTTCAAGTATTCAGTGACCATAAAATTCTGAAGTATCTCTTCGACCAAAAGGAATTGAATATGAGACAACGAAGGTGGATGGAATTCTTGAAAGATTATGACTTCGAATTACATTACCACCCCGGCAAAGCCAATGTTGTAGCCGATGCTTTGAGTAGAAAGATGTTGCACATGAGTGCGATAATGGTGAGGGAAGCTTAGTTAATTGAAGAATTCTAAACTTGAATCTGGCAGTTCAGTGTAACCCGGAATGTATCAAGCTAGGAATGCTTCAAGTGACAAATGAATTCCTTACTCAGGTAAGGGACTTGCAGAAAGAAGATGGAGAGTTGTTAGAAAAGAGAAGATTGGGTTTGGATGGCGTAGAGCCTGATTTTCAAGTTGGAGCTAATGACATTCTAAGATTCCGTGATCGCGTTTGTATCCCAGCTAATCAGGAATTGAGAAGAACAGTTTTGGATGAAGCGCACAAAAGCAAGCTAAGTATGCATCCTGGAACGACGAAGATGTACCAAGACCTGAAGAAGATGTTTTGGTGGCCCGGATTGAAGAAGGATGTTGCGTCTTATGTTACGTCTTGCCTTGTTTGCCAAAAGGCGAAGATTGAACATAAGAAGCCTGGAGGAAAATTGCAACCTTTGAGCATACCGGAATGGAAGTGGGATGGAATAGCAACGGACTTTGTGGGTGGTTTTCCAAGAACAAGAGAAGGTTTCGATGCGATTTGGGTCGTGGTCGATCGTTTAACGAAGTCAGCTCATTTTATCCCCATCAACATGCAGTATCCGTTGGAGAAGCTTGCAAGATTATACATCAAGGAAATCGTCCAATAGCATGGAGTTCCCTCAAGTATCGTGTCAGATCGTGATCCTCGTTTCATTTCTTGTTTATGGCAAAGTCTGCATCAAGCATTGGGAACGCAGCTAAGGATGAGTTCAGCTTATCACCCGCAAACGGATGGTCAATCAGAAAGGACAATTCAATCCCTAGAAGATCTGCTTCGAGCATGTGTTTTAGAGTATCAAGAGAGTTGGGATCGATTGTTACCGCTTGTGGAGTTCACCTACAACAATAGTTATCACGCGAGCATAGAGATGGCCCCGTACGAAGCTCTTTATGGAAGAAAGTGTAGAACCCCGCTATGTTGGTTCCAAGTGGGGGAGAATGCTCTCATCGGATCTGAGTTGGTTCAAGAAACGACCGAGAAGATCAAGGTTATTCAAGAGAAGATGTGGACTGCGCAAAGTCGTCAGAAGAGTTATGTCGATCAGTGAAGATCTAAGCTAGAATTTCAAGAAGGATATCACGTGCTTTTGCGTGTAGTTCCAACGACCGGTATTGGAAGAGTGATGAAGCCGAAAAAGTTGACTCCGAAGTTTATAGGCCCTTATCAGATTTTGAAGCGAGTCGACCCTATCGCATATCAGATCGCCTTACCCCCATTTCTGTCCAATCTCCATAATGTGTTCCACGTCTCTCAGCTTCGCAAGTTTATCCAAGACCCATCGTCGATTATTAAGTTGCAGCAAGGTGTTGTGCCATTGAAGGAGAACCGCACATTCGATGTTGGGCCCATACGAATAGAAGACCGCCGAGTCAAGAAGCTGCGAGGAAAAGAGATTCCATTAGTGCGAGTCCTTTGGGGTTAGAATGGAGTGTCTGACTCTACGTGGGAATTAGAATCTAGAATGAAGAATGAATATCCGCATCTTTTTGTGTAAATCGGAATTTCGAGGACGAAATTCTGTTTAAGTGGGGGAGGATGTAAGACCCTATATTTTGAATAAATAAAAGAAATTAAATATTTAAAAGAATAATATTATCATATTTTCTGAAATTAGGTTAAAATACTCGAGTATTTGGGGAAGACTCGAGTACTGTAACTAGCTGTTAGGAAAATTTGATTTTTTAGTTGGAATACTAGAGCAGTTGGTTGGGAGACTCGAGTATTCAGTGTTGTTGCTGATTGTTTTGAAGCTGGTGCGTCAGCAATACTCGAGTATTGTCCAAAATACTCGAGTAGTTCGAGCAGTGGTGCTAAGTCTATAAGTCGGTTTTCATTTGAATTTCGAACCAAAACGAGTTTTCCCTTGGTTCCAAGCACAGAGCTGGACCTTACTTCGAAGTAAGGTAACTTTAGACTATAAATAAGCAATTAGAGAAGCCCCAAACACATTCAAATCATTCCAAACCTGAAATTCTGTCCAAATTTCCCTGTTTTGTGGCACTCACTTTAACCACTTCATTCTCTCTCAATTCTCATCCATTCCCTTCGAAACCTAAACACAAACTGAAGTTCTAATTCCAATCTTGAATTAGAACCCGAAATCACTCTAAATAGCCTCCCGTAGATCGAGTTCTAGGCAATCAAAGTTAAGCTTTCAAAGCTGCGAAAACAGAGCAAGTTCAGCATCAAATACCCATCTTTCTTGAATCCGTTGGGTAAATCCAGGAACTCTTTCGACTTCAAACTTGTTTCTATTTAAAGTTGGCATTATCTAGTTTCTAAAGCTAACTTGTTTCATTCTTTTTCATGTCTTATCCATTGTGAAATTGATGGCCAAAGTCACCCAAGTGCAACAGTTTTGCACCGGTTCCAAATCAAGTTTTGATTCAACCCTTTTTCTTTGCAACCAATCCTTTCTTTAGCTTATCTGAGGTAAGGGAGGAGTTATCTAAATACTAGAATGGGTAATTTCAATCTAGAAATGTAGGAACCATTAAAGGTTCAAAGAGGGATGCAACTTGAATTGGGATTCTGACTTGGAGGTCAGAGACCCATGATTTTATGATTCAAACAAGTTTAAATGAACCTAATAAAGCTCACTGTAATGTGTTTCGAAATTAAAATCAAGTGGAAATGAATTTCACGGTTTAAAATGGATATTTTCAAGTTTGAATGCAGTTTGTGATTTGATGTTAGTTGATGTTGTTTCTGTTGTGTTTAAGTGTTGTAACATGTTTGTTTTATGTACCCAAGTTGCTGTTTTGCATAGGAATGGAGAAATAATGCAAGGAACTCGAATTGGTATTAAAAATGCAAAAAACTGGTGCTGTTGCAGTAAAAAGACTCGAGTATTTTGAGGAGTACTCGAGTATTCTGGAAATTGGAAGAACGACTCGAGTATTTCTTTGAAGACTCGAGTATTTTGGAATGAACTACTTGGGTAGTTCATGAACTACTCGAGTATTATGAATAACTTTTCAGAAAACACTTATTTTCTAAAGTTTTCTTATAATTAACTAGTTTAAAATCTTAATACCTTATTCCCGTTGGTTGATGGTTATCCTGGAGGTGTCCTACTGGAATTTCATTCAGTGGTTGATTATTTCCCTACAGGAGTCCCAACGGAAGTGCGTACACCCATTTGGTTGATATGATCCCTAGATGTCCCAGTGAAAGTTTTACTCACTTGGTTGACATTTTTCTAAGGGAGTCCCAATGGGGTCGTTGCAATAAAAATCCGCCAATAGGAGGCTAGGCCCCGACGGATTACCAATAAATGATTATACGCTACTTCTAAAATCATCACAAGTGGCTGGGCCGCTGATGGAATTTTTCTGAAAATTAAATTGAAAGTAAGCAAACCCGTCATAAAGTGGCTATGCCGCCGATGGTCCTTTTTGGAAAGAACCAGCACCAGCTAAAAGAAAAGTTAAATGAAAACCAATGAAATGATATGCTGATGAGAATAATGAAAGAAAAGAAATGGAACTCTGATGTGGCATTATCATGCATGGAGTTGCTCCGATTTCGATTGTGGAAATCTAGCATAGGGTAGAATTTGGATACCATGGCCCTGAAGGTGCTATGATGATTTGGATACCGTAGCATGAAATGCTATGAAGGCTAGTTTCCCAATCAATCGTGATGCATGGGATATGGATACGCTCCAGTTCGAAGAAAACATAAGTTTGAATGGATACCCGAAAGGATGCCGAACTGTGAAGGATGAATGAGAAGTAGGCATGCATCATGTCACTAATGTAATTAAATATGTGTTAAACAAGTTTGAGCATACACTTGCATGCTGGATGCTATCTGACTATATGTACTTGTTATTTTTAGCCTCTGTTATGCTCATTTGTTATTGTATTTAGCTATGACTCACTCCTAATCCCTTGTTGTAGGTCATGGGGAATGTGATATGCGTGGAGATGAGGCCGCTCCCTGATGGGGAGTGGAATTTTGAGGAGCACCGGGCCACGTACGAAGGGGACGTGGAAGTCACTTTCCGTCACCCAAACCCATGGTCCCGGATGCGTCCGCGTCGTACGAGGATCCCAGTGATGTACATTATGCACATTCCACCAAATTTTGTGTTTTGCCATGGAGCACCACCATCACCACCAAGACGTTTTCCGAGACGCACTCTTCCACCTAGTCCATCACCCTCTGAGGAAAGAATCATTTTGGAGGTTCCTGCTCCCTCTCATCCTTCCACTAGAGCCCGATCTCGGACTCCAGTTTATGTGCCTTCTGATCCGGCACATGAGGAGGAGGAGGAGGAGGAGGATCCCATAGAGGATGAGGATCCGGTGGAGGATGCTGATCCGGTGGCGGATGATGAATTCATGGAAAACTCAACTGGAAGTCAGTGGGGAACTGATGACTGAGTTGAGTTCTGGATGATGGAATGTGGGTAATGCATGTGACGCTCTCGTTTTACATCTTGAAAATAACTAATATTTCCAAATGATTGAAATAGTTGCTATCAAAAATTAGGACTAGAAAATTTTTCCTTTTTAATTCGTACTTGCCCGATTATAAACACTTTAAATCTGAACCAATAATTGAATTCGGCTTAATAATATCTTAATTACAAAAAGACTCTCGAGATAATATTTTCTTAAACGTAATAAAACACCTTCGTAGTCCTTATTGAAATATATTGTTTGTCTCTCGAGTTTAATCAAATATATAAAATATAAACTTGTCGCCGAACCCTTTTTGAGTCAAAATCAGAGTATGCGGAAGTAAAAAGTAATACTTGTGGGGCACTGCTGAGGTAAGTAAAACATATCATATATATGTATATCATAACATAAACCCCATAAGTATCATCAGTAGCAAGTAGCATAAGTCGAGATAGCAAGAGTTTATAAAAACATATACAACCCAGCTGCATAAAATAAAACCTCACTCTAAGACCTCTCAAAATATATACAATATATCACATAATCCCAAAATAGAAGTCCCAGAGCAGGTCATCCGTGTCCTCAGCAGCTCCTCATATCCTCCACAGCTTTATCCCTAGGATCTAGGATCCAAAACATCCACGCTATGCAGGCTCCTATGAACCAGCGGGTCCACCTCTAGTAGAAATAGTCGGATCGACAAGCACCTCCTCGTCGCTCTCATCCTCTACAGGGTCCTCCTCGACCTCACCCGACCGTGTGGAAACCCTACCACTGGGTCTAGGATCTGCAGAAGCAGTCCTCTCGAAATCAGTCGGACCAGGAGAAGGAGTCTCCTCAGTGACAACTCTATGGGAGGAAGGATGAGAACGAGTGGCAGCTCTAAAACGAAAACTATGAAAACGGCGCACAGGTCGAGCCGGGGATGGTCCTCTATATGTATAAAAGGGTGGAACATGCATAATATAGACTAAAGGGATCCTAAATCGACGAGGTCGCACTCGCACCAGAGGGTTAGGGTGGTAGAGAGTGATCTCCACCTCCCCCTCAAAAGTGGCACGGTGCTCCTCATACGTCCATATACCACTAGGGATAGGGTGTATCTCGATGCAAGCTAGGTATCTGACCATCACCTAAACAGGGCACAGGGAGTAAGTATACACATATACATAATTGATAAAGACTAAAATTACAAACACAAGTATATCATGGACAGATAATAATGCAAGTACATATGAGCACACCAATTTTCAACATTATATCTCTTATAATGCAAGTGGCATGATGTATGATTTTCTATCCACAACTGAGGCCTCTAAAAGTCCATCTTGGACGTCCATCCAATACACCCTTGTGTTCTCGGAACACTGACATTCGTTCCCAGAACGTAATGCCAAACCATACTTGGATAATAAGCATCACTCCCGGAGTGTGCACCACGTTCCCAGAACGCATACGTTCCCAGAACGCATAAAAACCAGGTCCCAGACACTGGCCACATTCCCAGAATGTGTCATCAAGTAGGTTACAATTTGGTACTCCTGGAGTACCCTCCTCATATTCCCAGAATATGATAAACGTTCCTACCAACCAAACTTCCATTCTATATGGATGCACAATTATCAGGGTTGGTTTTATCTTTACATTAATTACTGTGATTTAGAAATATTCCAATTTCCCTTTTGAATGATTTATTTGAGGCATAATCTTTGGCACAAAATTCTCCTTTGAATTATCTCAAAAACATGCCCTTAAACTTAGATTGGGAAAACATAACCAATGGTATTCAAAAACTTAACTTTTTATTTTTCAGATTCAGGTACTAACCGGTTACAGTTTCAGGCTAACCGGTTAGAATTACAGACCTGAACTGTTTACCATTGAAATTCAGAAAAACCCTTTTTCTTGAATTCTCTACCCAATCCATAAACAAGTTTAACATTGTTTTACACCTCAAAAACCACTGTTTTTATCATTCAAAAGTCTAAATCACATTTCATTCTCCAATGAGCATAATTTCCTCTTGAAATTATCCCATTACACTAAGGTATTAACTCTTTAACTGCAATCTGAACTATAACAGTGAAACCAACTTATTTTCAGATTGTTTTCCATGAAATTAAGGCCTAGATTTGAGTAGGATTTATAAGACCACAAAACTGATTTTGTAAACTTATTTTCTTTTGCATTTTTACAGTGTCTAACCGGTTACGAATATCGAGTAACCGGTTAGATTCTGCAGTCAGACACTAAAACATGAGTTTTAACAAACCATTCTCTTCACTACTCAAATCTAACCAAATTTCAACCTTTAACAGAGTTCATATACCTTAAATAAATATGTTTAATCACATAAACACATATAACCTTGCATGCATTTGGTTTAGTGCATCAAATTGCGTAAAAATCCATACAAACACAATTCAATACCTCAAATCACATATTATACATTTAGCTTCTGATTTAAACATTTAAATCACTTGCATGCATCAATATAAATTTGCTCAAAACAACATTGAGCTAGAATTTGGCCTCCAAGCCTTTGTGCTTCACACACATAATGCCCTTTTTGAGTTTTGTTAACTCAAATCCTAATTCACTTGATTTTTAGTATAAATATAGTATAAGGTAGACTTCTCCCATACCTTAGGATAGAGTTTGATGAAGATTGACACTAACTTGAAGAAAAATCCATAGATTCCCCACAAATCCTAGGTTCTACTCTCAGTCACGATTTCCATCAACAGGGTTCAAAGACCAGAAAATTTGACATAGTATTTGGCCAAAGAAATTGGGGAAAACAATTAGAAATTGCTCTAGGTAGCATGCACTAAGAATAGGAACAGATTTGGAATCAAAAGGGTTTGTGTGCTTACCTAAATCAAAGCTTGAACTCAGCTTCCAGAATCAATAAAAAAAACAGAGTTCAGTTTCCAGCTCCAACTTCTAGGGTTGATTCCTCTTCACACAAGAACCCTCAGCTCACAAGGTGTATATCAATGAAAAGCCCTTGATTCAAGCTTTTCAGAAGTGTATGTTTCGCTCTCTAATTCTCAAGGAAGGAGACGAATTTCTTAGAACGAATTTGAAACCCTAACAGCCCTTCTCCAACACAAAATGCAGAAAATCAACCTCTTTACCTCAGAAATTCATCAATTTATAGGGCAATTCGTGTGCCATGCAAGGCGACACGCGTATTCCACTGAATTTGAGTGGGATTCGTGGCGATTAAACGAATTAATCAAGTGATTACTCATCAGAATCCACTAACCCAGTTTCTGGGTTCATCGTCTAATCGGTTACAGGGCATTACTAACCGGTTAGATCAGTACAAAATTTAAAAATTAATATTTTTAAATCTTTCCCTCCAAGAACTTTTTCAATATTACATTTAGGTCCTAATCCAGGGACTAAAATGCAATATTCTTATATTTTGCATTTATTTGCCATATAAAAATATTTCAACTAATTTTTATATTTTAGACTAATTAAATACAAAACATAAACTTGGAAATTCGTATAAATTAATAATAATACTTTTATTATTAATTTCCTTATTATCCGGGAGACGAAAATTAGGGGTGTTACACTACTCCCCCACTTAAAAGGAATTTCGTCCCTGAAATTCTAGCTTACATAAACAACTCCGGATACTCTTGACGCATCTTTTCCTCTAATACCCACTTAGCTTCAGACACGTTAGCATTTTCCCATATGACTTTTACTAAAGGTATCTCCTTTCCCCTGAGCTGCTTAACTTCACGATCTTCTATCTGAACCGGTCTGGTCTCAAAGGTAAGGTTTTCCTTCAAAGTTAGGTCATCAGGTTGGAGTTTTAAAATAACCGATGGATCATGCACATACTTCTTCAGTTGCGAAACGTGAAAGACGTTGTGCAAATTGGATAGAGAGGGTGGTAAAGCTAGTTGATAAGCAACAGGACCAACTCTCTTAAGGATTTGATATGGACCTATACACTTAGGCGAAAGCTTTCGAGTTCTCAAGGCTCTACTAATTCCTTTCATCGGAACTATCCGAAGAAACACATGATCGCCTTCCGAAAACTCTAATGGTTTTCTCTTCCTATCAGCGTAACTCTTCTACCGACTCTGAGCCGCTTTCATCTTTTCTTGAACCATCCTGATCGTCTCAGATGTCTGCTGAATCATTTCCGGTCCAACCATTAAATTCTCCCCCACTTGGAACCAACATAGCGGAGTTTGAAACTTCCTTCCATACAACGCCTCAAACGGTGCCATCCCAATGCTCGCATGATAGCTGTTGTTGTATGTGAATTCTGCAAGAGGTAGCACTTGATCCCAACTTCCTTGTTCTTCAAGTGCACAAGCCCGTAACACATCTTCCAAAGACTGAATCGTTCTCTCCGTCTGGCCATCAGTCTGTGGATGATACGCAGAACTCAATTTCAATCTTGTTCCCATAGCATCATGTAAACTTTGCCAGAATTGCGAAGAAAATCTGGGATCTCGATCCGACACAATACTCGAAGGTACTCCGTGAAGACGAACTACCTCTTTAATATAGATCTGCGTAAGCTTATTCAAAGAATAGCGCATATTGATCGGAACGAAATGCGCCGACTTGGTCAACCTATCCACAATCACCCAGATTGCATCATGATTTGCTGCTGTCCTTGACAAACCAGACACAAAATCCATTGAGATACTATCCCACATCCATTGGGGAACACTCAAAGGTTGCAACTGTCCTCCTGGTTTATGATGTTCTACCTTAGCTTTTTTGGCAAATCAAGCATGCCGCCACATATTCTGCAACATCCTTTTTCAATCCAGACCACCAAAACATCTTCTTCAGATCCTAATACATTTTGGTTTATCCAGGATGCATACTCATCCGACTCTTATGTGCTTCATCAAGAATCAATCTTCTAACCTCCTGATCTCTTGGTATACAAATCCTTGTCCTAAAACGAAGGATTCCATCCAACCCAATCTTGAAATCAGATTCCTTTCCTTCTGAACCTAATCTCATCTGTTCCATCAATTCTCCATCCGCTTGTTGCAACTCCCGAATTCTTTCCAAGAACTCATTTGTGATCTGCAACATCCCTAACCTGATGCTTGATGGCTCTACTTGCGTCAACAAGCTTAAGTCTCTAAATTCTTTAAT
This sequence comes from Crotalaria pallida, assembly GCA_037953625.1. Lineage (NCBI taxonomy): Eukaryota > Viridiplantae > Streptophyta > Magnoliopsida > Fabales > Fabaceae > Crotalaria > Crotalaria pallida. The sequence goes on along the minus strand of CM075655.1, from coordinate 56,921,521 downwards.
CAATGCTGCTTCCTTAACCATCATTGCACTTATGTGGATTGCTTTCCGACTCAAAGCATCTGCAACCACATTTTCTTTACCCGGATGATAGTGGAGTTTAAAGTCATAATCTTTCAAAAACTCCATCAACCTTCTTTGCCTCATGTTCAACTCTTTATGATCGAACAAATATTTCAAAATCTTATGGTCACTAAATACTTGGAACGTAGCGCCATAGAGATGATGTCTCCATATCTTTAAGGCAAACACGATCGCAGCCAATTCCAAATCGTGTGTCGGGTAATTCACCTCATGATTCTTCAATTGTCGCGATGCATAAGCCACTACTCTTCCTTCTTGCATCAATACACAACCCAGTCCTTGCTTAGATGCATCACAGTACACTTCAAAACTTTTGTGAGGATCAGGTAAGATTAACACAGGAGACGATGTTAACCTTTCTTTCAACTCACGGAAACTAACTTCACACCGATCGTCCCACACGAACGGTTGATCTTTCTGAGTCAACTTGGTCAAAGGCAATGCAATCTTGGAAAATCCTTCTATGAACCGACGATAGTATCCAGCCAGCCCTAAGAAACTTCTCACCTCAGTCACAGTCTTAGGCTGTTCCCAGCTCAGCACTGAACTTACTTTTGCTGGATCCACCGCGATTCCTTCCTTGGAGATTACATGCCCCAAAAACTTCACTTCATTCAACCAAAACTCACATTTCGTAAGTTTGGCATATAATTGCTTCTCCTTCAGGACTTTTAACACAATCCTGAGATGCTCTTCATGCTCTTCCAGATTCTTAGAATAGACCAGAATATCGTCGATAAACACCACCACAAATAAATCCAGATATGGTCTAAAGATCCGGTTCATATAATCCATGAAAATAGCAGGTGCATTAGTCAATCCGAATGGCATCACAACATACTCATAATGACCGTATCGAGATCGAAATGCTGTCTTGGGTATATCCTCTTCCTTTATCCTGATCTGATGATAACCCGATCTCAGATCAATCTTGGAAAATACTGCAGCTCCCCTAACTTGATCCATAAGGTCATCAATCCTTGGCAAAGGGTACTTATTCTTAATGGTGACCTTATTCAACTGTCTATAATCCACACACATTCTCATACTCCCATCCTTCTTATTTACAAACAGTAATGGAGCTCCCCAAAGCGAAACGCTTGGCCTGATCATCTGCTTCTGTAGCAATTCCTCTATCTGCTTTTTCATTTCTGCCATTTCTGGTGGTGTCATCCTATAAGGAGCAATAGAGATGGGACCAGCTCCAGGGACTAAATCATCCCAAACTCTATCTCTCGCTTCGGAGGTAATCCTGGTATCTCCTCAGGAAATACTTCCGGAAATTCTCTCACCACCGGAATCTCTTCTATCGGCATCGACTCTTCTTCCCCAGTAGCAGAGAACAAACACATATAACCCTCAAGGTCAAGGGTCCTATATTGAATTGTCTTTTCCTCACAATTGATGATCACTTGGTTCTTCATCAACCAATCCATACCCAAGATCACATCCAATTGTAACTTAGGGAGACAAACCAAATCTACTTTGGAAAGACGACCCAAAATTTCCACGTTACACCCTAAACAAACTTTAGCGGTAAAAACCGGTATTCCAGTAGGGGTATCTATACTAAGATAACAAGGTGAATCGAAAACAACAAAATTCAGCCTATTTACACATTCAGGAGAAACAAAAGAATGTGTAGCTCCAGAATCAAACATGATTTTGCAAGGTTGATTATTAAGCAGACAGTTACCTTGCACGAGATTCGGGGTTTGGGTTGCTTCATTACCACTTAGGGTAAACACTCTTCCTTGTACCACAGGCTTGCTAGCAGATCCCTTTGCATCACCTTTTGCAGACTCCTTGCATTCACGAGCAAAGTGACCTTGCTTTCCACACTTGAAACATCCTCCTGTGGACCAGCAAAATTGACCATGATGATAACGCCTACACTTCTCGCAATAAGGAGCATTATCGCGAGACTTGTTCTTGTTATCCATCACAGCTTTGCCCTTGCCTTTGTTCTTCTGAGAATATGGACCATTACTCCGATAATCAAACCTCTTCTTCCTCTGTGGTCCATAGTTCTGTCCAACCCCTTTCCCTTGACTTCCAATCAACTCAGCCTTCTTGTCATCCTCATACATTCTGCACATATCCACAAGTGCAGGGAAACTCTAAATCCTTTGGTAACTGAAAATAGACTTCAACTCCGGTCTCAGCCCACCTTCAAACTTTACGCACTTACTCCTTTCATCAGGGTTATTTAAGTAGTAGGGAGAATATTTCATCAGTTCCTCAAATCTGGCAGCATATTCTCCTACACTCATATCCCCCTGCTTCAATTGCATGAATTCCACTTCCTTCTTTCTCCTTAAATCTTCTGGAAAATATTTATTAAGAAATTTCTCCATAAATACTCCCCAGTTGATTGCTCTCCTTTCAAAATTCAGCAATTGGACAGTGTGATCCCACCAGTTTTCAGCTTCCCCATGAAGCATGTAAACTGCATAGGTTAACTTCTGCTCATCAGAACAATCTAGAGTTCGGAAAATCTTGTTGATCTCATACAACCACATGTTTGCCTCATCAGGTTTGTATCCACCTTCAAACCTTGGTGGATTGCATTTCCTGAACTCCGACAGAGTCCTAGCATCATGATTCGCCATGTTGCCAATAGGTGGGTTACCAGCTCGCCCTTGAGGTGGCTGCTGTTGCTGCAGCTGCTGCATGCCTTCCACCACGGTCGTGATTCGTTCTAACATTTCGTTCGTAATATTTCTATTTCTGGTTGCCATAGAAAGACCTGCACTATGGGCTTTGGGTCACTAAAAAGGTCTTTACACATAAATGCTACTAACTTACTCAAAACATATTCAATTAACATTGAATACCATACTTAGCTGCATCATCGGGGCCATGAGGGACAAGACCAATGCTCTGATACCACCGCAGGTGTGACGCTCTCGTTTTACATCTTGAAAATAACTAATATTTCCAAATGATTGAAATAGTTGCTATCAAAAATTAGGACTAGAAAATTTTTCCTATTTAATTCGTACTTGCCCGATTATAAACACTTTAAATCTGAACCAATAATTGAATTCGGCTTAATAATATCTTAATTACAAAAAGACTCTTGAGATAATATTTTCTTAAACGTAATAAAACACCTTCGTAGTCCTTATTGAAATATATTGTTTGTCTCTCGAGTTTAATCAAATATATAAAATATAAACTTGTCGCCGAACCCTTTTTGAGTCAAAATCAGAGTATGCGGAAGTAAAAAGTAATACTTGTGGGGCACTGCTGAGGTAAGTAAAACATATCATATATATGTATATCATAACATAAACCCCATAAGTATCATCAGTAGCAAGTAGCATAAGTCGAGATAGCAAGAGTTTATAAAAACATATACAACCCAGCTGCATAAAATAAAACCTCACTCTAAGACCTCTCAAAATATATACAATATATCACATAATCCCAAAATAGAAGTCCCAGAGCAGGTCATCCGTGTCCTCAGCAGCTCCTCATATCCTCCACAGCTCTATCCCTAGGATCTAGGATCCAAAACATCCACGCTATGCAGGCTCCTATGAACCAGCGGGTCCACCTCTAGCAGAAATAGTCAGCTCGACATGCACCTCCTCCTCGCTCTCATCCTCTACAGGGTCCTCCTCGACCTCACCCGACCGTGTGGAAACCCTACCACTGGGTCTAGGATCTGCAGAAGCAGTCCTCTCGAAATCAGTCGGACCAGGAGAAGGAGTCTCCTCAGTGACAACTCTATGGGAGGAAGGATGAGAACGAGTGGCAGCTCTAAAACGAAAACTATGAAAACGACGCACAGGTCGAGCCGGGGGTGGTCCTCTATATGTATAAAAGGGTGGAACATGCATAGTATAGACTAAAGGGATCCTAAATCGACGAGGTCGCACTCGCACCAGAGGGTTAGGGTGGTAGAGAGTGATCTCCACCTCCCCCTCAAAAGTGGCACGGTGCTCCTCATACGTCCATATACCACTAGGGATAGGGTGTATCTCGATGCAAGCTAGGTATCTGACCATCACCTAAACAGGGCACAGGGAGTAAGTATACACATATACATAATTGATAAAGACTAAAATTACAAACACAAGTATGTCATGGACAGATAATAATGCAAGTACATATGAGCACACCAATTTTCAACATTATTTCTCTTATAATGCAAGTGGCATGATGTATGATTTTCTATCCACAACTGAGGCCTCTAAAAGTCCATCTTGGACGTCCATCCAATACACCCTTGTGTTCCCGGAACACTGACATTCGTTCCCAGAACGTAATGCCAAACCATACTTGGATAATAAGCATCACTCCCGGAGTGTGCACCACGTTCCCAGAACGCATAAAAACCAGGTCCCGGACACTGGCCACATTCCCAGAATGTGTCATCAAGTAGGTTACAATTTGGTACTCCCGGAGTACCCTCCTCATATTCCCAGAATATGATAAACGTTCCTACCAACCAAACTTCCATTCTATATGGATGCACAATTATCAGGGTTGGTGTTATCTTTACATTAATTACTGTGATTTAGCAATATTCCAATTTCCCTTTTGAATGATTTATTTGAGGCATAATCTTTGGCACAAAATTCTCCTTTGAATTATCTCAAAAACATGCCCTTAAAATTAGATTGGGAAAACATAACCAATGGTATTCAAAAACTTAACTTTTTATTTTTCAGATTCAGGTACTAACCGTTTACAGTTTCAGGCTAACCGGTTAGAATTACAAACCTGAACTGTTTATCATTGAAATTCAGAAAAACCCTTTTTCTTGAATTCTCTACCCAATCCATAAACAAGTTTAACATTGTTTTACACCTCAAAAACCACTGTTTTTATCATTCAAAAGTCTAAATCACATTTCATTCCCCAATGAGCATAATTTCCTCTTGAAATTATCCCATTACACTAAGGTATTACCTCTTTAACTGAAATCTGAACTATAACAGTGAAACCAACTTATTTTCAGATTGTTTTCCATGAAATTAAGGCCTAGATTTGAGTAGGATTTATAAGACCACAAACCTGATTTTGTAAACTTATTTTCTTTTGCATTTTTACAGTGTCTAACCGGTTACGAATATCGAGTAACCAGTTAGATTATGCAGTCAGACACTAAAACATGAGTTTTAACAAACCATTCTCTTCACTGCTCAAATCTAACCAAATTTCAACCTTTAACAGAGTTCATATACCTTAAATAAATATGTTTAATCACAGAAACACATATAACCTTGCATGCATTTGGTTTAGTGCATCAAATTGCATAAAAATCCATACAAACACAATTCAATACCTCAAATCACAGATTATACATTTAGCTTCTGATTTAAACATTAAAATCACTTGCATGCATCAATATAAAGTTGCTCAAAACAACATTGAGCTGAAATTTGGCCTCCAAGCCTTTGTGCTTCACACACATATGCCCTTTTTGAGTTTTGCTAACTCAAATCCTAATTCACTTGATTTTTAGTCTAAATATAGTATAAGGTAGACTTCTCCCATACCTTAGGATAGAGTTTGATGAAGATTGACACTAACTTGAAGAAAAATCCACAGATTCCCCACAAATCCTAGGTTCTGCTCTCAGCCACGATTTCCATCAACAGGGTTCAAAGACCAGAAAATTTGACATAGTGTTTGGCCAAAGAAATTGGGGAAAACAATTAGAAATTGCTCTAGGTAACATGCACTAAGAATAGGAACAGATTTGGAATCAAAAGGGTTTGTGTGCTTACCTAAATCAAAGCTTGAATTCAGCTTCCAGAATCAATAAAAAAAATAGAGTTCAGTTTCCAGCTCCAACTTCTAGGGTTGATTCCTCTTCACACAAGAACCCTCACCTCACAAGGTGTATATCAATGAAAAGCCCTTGATTCAAGCTTTTCAGAAGTGTATGTTTCGCTCTCTAATTCTCAAGGAAGGAGACGAATTTCTTAGAACGAATTTGAAACCCTAACAGCCCTTCTCCAACACAAAATGCAGAAAATCAACCTCTTTACCTCAGAAATTCATCAATTTATAGGGCAATTCGTGTGCCATGCAAGGCGACACGCGTATTCCACTGAATTTGAGTGGGATTCGTGGCGATTAAACGAATTAATCAAGTGATTACTCATCAGAATCCACTAACCCAGTTTCTGGGTTCATCGTCTAACCGGTTACAGGGCATTACTAACCGGTTAGATCAGTACAAAATTTAAAAATTAATATTTTTAAATCTTTCCCTCCAAGAACTTTTTCAATATTACATTTAGGTCCTAATCCAGGGACTAAAATGCAATATTCTTATATTTTGCATTTATTTGCCATATAAAAATATTTCAACTAATTTTTATATTTTAGGCTAATTAAATACAAAACATAAACTTGGAAATTCATATAAATTAATAATAATACTTTTATTATTAATTTCCTTATTATCCGGGAGACGAAAATTAAGGGTGTTACACTACTCCCCCACTTAAAAGGAATTTCGTCCCCGAAATTCTAGCTTACATAAACAACTCCGGATACTCTTGACGCATCTTTTCCTCTAATTCCCACGTAGCTTCAGACACGTTAGCATTTTCCCATATGACTTTTACTAAAGGTATCTCCTTTCCCCTGAGCTGCATAACTTCACGATCTTCTATCTGAACCGGTCTGGTCTCAAAGGTAAGGTTTTCCTTCAAAGTTAGGTCATCAGGTTGGAGTTTTAAAATAACCGATGGATCATGCACATACTTCTTCAGTTGCGAAACGTGAAAGACGTTGTGCAAATTGGATAGAGAGGGTGGTAAAGCTAGTTGATAAGCAACAGGACCAACTCTCTTAAGGATTTGATATGAACCTATACACTTAGGCGAAAGCTTTCGAGTTCTCAAGGCTCTACTAATTCCTTTCATCGGAACTATCCGAAGAAACACATGATCGCCTTCCGAAAACTCTAATGGTTTTCTCCTCCTATCAGCGTAAATCTTCTGCCGACTCTGAGCCGCTTTCATCTTTTCTTGAACCATCCTGATCTTCTCAGATGTCTGCTGAATCATTTCCGGTCCAACCATTAAATTCTCCCCCACTTGGAACCAACATAGCGGGGTTTGAAACTTGCTTCCATACAACGCCTCAAACGGTGCCATCCCAATGCTCGCATGATAGCTGTTGTTGTATGTGAATTCTGCAAGAGGTAGCACTTGATCCCAACTTCCTTGTTCTTCAAGTGCACAAGCCCGCAACACATCTTCCAAAGACTGAATCGTTCTCTCCGTCTGGCCATCAGTCTGTGGATGATACGCAGAACTCAATTTCAATCTCGTTCCCATAGCATCATGTAAACTTTGCCAGAATTGCGAAGAAAATCTGGGATCTCGATCCGACACAATACTCGAAGGTACTCCGTGAAGACGAACTACCTCTTTAATATAGATCTGGGTAAGCTTATTCAAAGAATAGCGCATATTGATCGGAACGAAATGCGCCGACTTGGTCAACCTATCCACAATCACCCAGATTGCATCATGATTTGCTGCTGTCCTTGACAAACCAGACACAAAATCCATTGAGATACTATCCCACATCCATTGGGGAACACTCAAAGGTTGCAACTGTCCTCCTGGTTTATGATGTTCTACCTTAGCTTTTTTGGCAAATCAAGCATGCCGCCACATATTCTGCAACATCCTTTTTCAATCCAGACCACCAAAACATCTTCTTCAGATCCTAATACATTTTGGTTTATCCAGGATGCAAACTCATCCGACTCTTATGTGCTTCATCAAGAATCAATCTTCTAACCTCCTGATCTCTTGGTATACAAATCCTTGTCCTAAAACGAAGGATTCCATCCAACCCAATCTTGAAATCAGATTCCTTTCCTTCTGAACCTAATCTCATCTGTTCCATCAATTCTCCATCCGCTTGTTGCAACTCCCGAATTCTTTCCAAGAACTCATTTGTGATCTGCAACATCCCTAACCTGATGCTTGATGGCTCTACTTGCGTCAACAAGCTTAAGTCTCTAAATTCTTTAATCAATGTTGCTTCCTTAACCATCATTGCACTTATGTGGATTGCTTTCCGACTCAAAGCATCTGCAACCACATTTTCTTTACCCGGATGATAGTGGAGTTTAAAGTCATAATCTTTCAAAAACTCCATCAACCTTCTTTGCCTCATGTTCAAATCTTTATGATCGAACAAATATTTCAAAATCTTATGGTCACTAAATACTTGGAACGTAGCGCCATAGAGATGATGTCTCCATATCTTTAAGGCAAACACGATCGCAGCCAATTCCAAATCGTGTGTCGGGTAATTCACCTCATGATTCTTCAATTGTCGCGATGCATAAGCCACTACTCTTCCTTCTTGCATCAATACACAACCCAGTCCTTGCTTAGATGCATCACAGTACACTTCAAAACTTTTGTGAGGATCAGGTAAGATTAACACAGGAGACGATGTTAACCTTTCTTTCAACTCACGGAAACTAACTTCACACCGATCGTCCCACACGAACGGTTGATCTTTCTGAGTCAACTTGGTCAAAGGCAATGCAATCTTGGAAAATCCTTCTATGAACCGACGATAGTATCCAGCCAGCCCTAAGAAACTTCTCACCTCAGTCACAGTCTTAGGCTGTTCCCAGCTCAGCACTGAACTTACTTTTGCTGGATCCACCGCGATTCCTTCCTTGGAGATTACATGCCCCAAAAACTTCACTTCATTCAACCAAAACTCACATTTCGTAAGTTTGGCATATAATTGCTTCTCCTTCAGGACTTTTAACACAATCCTGAGATGCTCTTCATGCTCTTCTGGATTCTTAGAATAGACCAGAATATCGTCGATAAACACCACCACAAATAAATCCAGATATGGTCTAAAGATCCGGTTCATATAATCCATGAAAATAGCAGGTGCATTAGTCAATCCGAACGGCATCACAACATACTCATAATGACCGTATCGAGATCGAAATGCTGTCTTGGGTATATCCTCTTCCTTTATCCTGATCTGATGATAACCCGATCTCAGATCAATCTTGGAAAATACTGCAGCTCCCCTAACTTGATCCATAAGGTCATCAATCCTTGGCAAAGGGTACTTATTCTTAATGGTGACCTTATTCAACTGTCTATAATCCACACACATTCTCATACTCCCATCCTTCTTATTTACAAACAGTAATGGAGCTCCCCAAAGCGAAACGCTTGGCCTGATCATCTGCTTCTGCAGCAATTCCTCTATCTGCTTTTTCATTTCTGCCATTTCTGGTGGTGTCATCCTATAAGGAGCAATAGAGATGGGACCAGCTCCAGGGACTAAATCATCCCAAACTCTATCTCTCGCTTCGGAGGTAATCCTGGTATCTCCTCAGGAAATACTTCCGGAAATTCTCTCACCACCGGAATCTCTTCTATCGGCATCGACTCTTCTTCCCCAGTAGCAGAGAACAAACACATATAACCCTCAAGGTCAAGGGTCCTATATTGAATTGTCTTTTCCTCACAATTGATGATCACTTGGTTCTTCATCAACCAATCCATACCCAAGATCACATCCAATTGTAACTTAGGGAGACAAACCAAATCTACTTTGGAAAGACGACCCAAAATTTCCACGTTACACCCTAAACAAACTTTAGCGGTAAAAACCGGTATTCCAGTAGGGGTATCTATACTAAGATAACAAGGTGAATCGAAAACAACAAAATTCAGCCTATTTACACATTCAGGAGAAACAAAAGAATGTGTAGCTCCAGAATCAAACATGATTTTGCAAGGTTGATTATTAAGCAGACAGTTACCTTGCACGAGATTCGGGGTTTGGGTTGCTTCATTACCACTTAGGGTAAACACTCTTCCTTGTACCACAGGCTTGCCAGCAGATCCCTTTGCATCACCTTTTGCAGACTCCTTGCATTCACGAGCAAAGTGACCTTGCTTTCCACACTTGAAACATCCTCCTGTGGACCAGCAAAATTGACCATGATGATATCGCCTACACTTCTCGCAATAAGGAGCATTATCGCGAGACTTGTTCTTGTTATCCATCACAGCTTTGCCCTTGCCTTTGTTCTTCTGAGAATATGGACCATTACTCCGATAATCAAACCTTTTCTTCCTCTGTGGTCCATAGTTCTGTCCAACCCCTTTCCCTTGACTTCCAATCAACTCAGCCTTCTTGTCATCCTCATACATTCTGCACATATCCACAAGTGCAGGGAAACTCTAAATCCTTTGGTAACTGAAAATAGACTTCAACTCCGGTCTCAGCCCACCTTCAAACTTTACGCACTTACTCCTTTCATCAGGGTTATTTAAGTAGTAGGGAGAATATTTCATCAGTTCCTCAAATCTGGCAGCATATTCTCCTACACTCATATCCCCCTGCTTCAATTGCATGAATTCCACTTCCTTCTTTCTCCTTAAATCTTATGGAAAATATTTATTAAGAAATTTCTCCATAAATACTCCCCAGTTGATTGCTCTCCTTTCAAAATTCAGCAATTGGACAGTGTGATCCCACCAGTTTTCAGCTTCCCCATGAAGCATGTAAACTGCATAGGTTAACTTCTGTTCATCAGAACAATCTAGAGTTCGGAAAATCTTGTTGATCTCATACAACCACTTGTTTGCCTCATCAGGTTTGTATCCGCCTTCAAACCTTGGTGGATTGGATTTCCTGAACTCCGACAGAGTCCTAGCATCATGATTCGCCATGTTGCCAATAGGTGGGTTACCAGCTCGCCCTTGAGGTGGCTGCTGTTGCTGCAGCTGCTGCATGCCTTCCACCACGGTCGTGATTCGTTCTAACATTTCGTTCGTAATATTTCTATTTCTGGTTGCCATAGAAAGACCTGCACTATGGGCTTTGGGTCACTAAAAAGGTCTTTACACATAAATGCTACTAACTTACTCAAAACATATTCAATTAACATTGAATACCATACTTAGCTGCATCATCGGGGCCATGAGGGACAAGACCAATGCTCTGATACCACCGCAGGTGTGACGCTCTCGTTTTACATCTTGAAAATAACTAATATTTCCAAATGATTGAAATAGTTGCTATCAAAAATTAGGACTAGAAAATTTTTCCTTTTTAATTCGTACTTGCCCGATTATAAACACTTTAAATCTGAACCAATAATTGAATTCGGCTTAATAATATCTTAATTACAAAAAGACTCTCGAGATAATATTTTCTTAAACGTAATAAAACACCTTCGTAGTCCTTATTGAAATATATTGTTTGTCTCTCGAGTTTAATCAAATATATAAAATATAAACTTGTCGTTGAACCCTTTTTGAGTCAAAATCAGAGTATGCGGAAGTAAAAAGTAATACTTGTGGGGCACTGCTGAGGTAAGTAAAACATATCATATATATGTATATCATAACATAAACCCCATAAGTATCATCAGTAGCAAGTAGCATAAGTCGAGATAGCAAGAGTTTATAAAAACATATACAACCCAGCTGCATAAAATAAAACCTCACTCTAAGACCTCTCAAAATATATACAATATATCACATAATCCCAAAATAGAAGTCCCAGAGCAGGTCATCCGTGTCCTCAGCAGCTCCTCATATCCTCTACAGCTCTATCCCTAGGATCTAGGATCCAAAACATCCACGCTATGCAGGCTCCTATGAACCAGCGGGTCCACCTCTAGCAGAAATAGTCAGCTCGACATGCACCTCCTCCTCGCTCTCATCCTCTACAGGGTCCTCCTCGACCTCACCCGACCGTGTGGAAACCCTACCACTGGGTCTAGGATCTGCAGAAGCAGTCCTCTCGAAATCAGTCGGACCAGGAGAAGGAGTCTCCTCAGTGACAACTCTATGGGAGGAAGGATGAGAACGAGTGGCAGCTCTAAAACGAAAACTATGAAAACGACGCACAGGTCGAGCCGGGGGTGGTCCTCTATATGTATAAAAGGGTGGAACATGCATAGTATAGACTAAAGGGATCCTAAATCGACGAGGTCGCACTCGCACCAGAGGGTTAGGGTGGTAGAGAGTGATCTCCACCTCCCCCTCAAAAGTGGCACGGTGCTCCTCATACGTCCATATACCACTAGGGATAGGGTGTATCTCGATGCAAGCTAGGTATCTGACCATCACCTAAACAGGGCACAGGGAGTAAGTATACACATATACATAATCGATAAAGACTAAAATTACAAACACAAGTATGTCATGGACAGATAATAATGCAAGTACATATGAGCACACCAATTTTCAACATTATATCTCTTATAATGCAAGTGGCATGATGTATGATTTTCTATCCACAACTGAGGCCTCTAAAAGTCCATCTTGGACGTCCATCCAATACACCCTTGTGTTCCCGGAACACTGACATTTGTTCCCAGAACATAATGCCAAACCATACTTGGATAATAAGCATCACTCCCGGAGTGTGCACCACGTTCCCAGAACGCATAAAAACCAGGTCCCGGACACTGGCCACATTCCCAGAATGTGTCATCAAGTAGGTTACAATTTGGTACTCCTGGAGTACCCTCCTCATATTCCCAGAATATGATAAACGTTCCTACCAACCAAACTTCCATTCTATATGGATGCACAATTATCAGGGTTGGTTTTATCTTTACATTAATTACTGTGATTTAGAAATATTCCAATTTCCCTTTTGAATGATTTATTTGAGGCATAATCTTTGGCACAAAATTCTCCTTTGAATTATCTCAAAAACATGCCCTTAAACTTATATTGGGAAAACATAACCAATGGTATTCAAAAACTTAACTTTTTATTTTTCAGATTCAGGTACTAACCGGTTACAGTTTCAGGCTAACCGGTTAGAATTACAGACCTGAACTGTTTACCATTGAAATTCAGAAAAACCCTTTTTCTTGAATTCTCTACCCAATCCATAAACAAGTTTAACATTGTTTTACACCTCAAAAACCACTGTTTTTATCATTCAAAAGTCTAAATCACATTTCATTCTCCAATGAGCATAATTTCCTCTTGAAATTATCCCATTACACTAAGGTATTAACTCTTTAACTGCAATCTGAACTATAACAGTGAAACCAACTTATTTTCAGATTGTTTTCCATGAAATTAAGGCCTAGATTTGAGTAGGATTTATAAGACCACAAAACTGATTTTGTAAACTTATTTTCTTTTGCATTTTTACAGTGTCTAACCGGTTACGAATATCGAGTAACCGGTTAGATTATGCAGTCAGACACTAAAACATGAGTTTTAACAAACCATTCTCTTCACTACTCAAATCTAACCAAATTTCAACCTTTAACAGAGTTCATATACCTTAAATAAATATGTTTAATCACAGAAACACATATAACCTTGCATGCATTTGGTTTAGTGCATCAAATTGCATAAAAATCCATACAAACACAATTCAATACCTCAAATCACAGATTATACATTTAGCTTCTGATTTAAACATTTAAATCACTTGCATGCATCAATATAAAGTTGCTCAAAACAACATTGAGCTAGAATTTGGCCTCCAAGCCTTTGTGCTTCACACACATAATGCCCTTTTTGAGTTTTGTTAACTCAAATCCTAATTCACTTGATTTTTAGTCCAAATCTAGTATAAGGTAGACTTCTCCCATACCTTAGGATAGAGTTTGATGAAGATTGACACTGACTTGAAGAAAAATCCACAGATTCCCCACAAATCCTAGGTTCTGCTCTCAGCCACGATTTCCATCAACAGGGTTCAAAGACCAGAAAATTTGACATAGTATTTGGCCAAAGAAATTGGGGAAAACAATTAGAAATTGCTCTAGGTAACATGCACTAAGAATAGGAACAGATTTGGAATCAAAAGGGTTTGTCTGCTTACCTAAATCAAAGCTTGAACTCAGCTTCCAGAATCAATAAAAAAAACAGAGTTCAGTTTCCAGCTCCAACTTCTAGGGTTGATTCCTCTTCACACAAGAACCCTCAGCTCACAAGGTGTATATCAATGAAAAGCCCTTGATTCAAGCTTTTCAGAAGTGTATGTTTCGCTCTCTAATTCTCAAGGAAGGAGACAAATTTCTTAGAACGAATTTGAAACCCTAACAGCCCTTCTCCAACAGAAAATGCAGAAAATCAACCTCTTTACCTCAGAAATTCATCAATTTATAGGGCAATTCGTGTGCCATGCAAGGCGACACGCGTATTCCACTGAATTTGAGTGAGATTCGTGGCGATTAAACGAATTAATCAAGTGATTACTCATCAGAATCCACTAACCTAGTTTTTGGGTTCATCGTCTAACCGGTTACAGGGCATTACTAACCGGTTAGATCAGTACAAAATTTAAAAATTAATATTTTTAAATCTTTCCCTCCAAGAACTTTTTCAATATTACATTTAGGTCCTAATCCAGAGACTAAAATGCAATATTCTTATATTTTGCATTTATTTGCCATATAAAAATATTTCAACTAATTTTTATATTTTAGGCTAATTAAATACAAAACATAAACTTGGAAATTCGTATAAATTAATAATAATACTTTTATTATTAATTTCCTTATTATCTGGGAGACGAAAATTAGGGGTGTTACAATGCAACTCATCAGGTTTCTCTTACTTATGTTATATTTTGAGTTTCGAACCAATTGCTCTAGGTTGTTATAAGTTTTGTTGTAATATATGTAATATAATGTAATGACCTAGAGTATCTAAGTTTAGTTTAATGTTTTTAACTTTTATGTTTTAATGGAGAATGTACTTTTTATTTTTAAATGAAATATGAAGTATTGATATTTGCCCCTTCATGATATCGTTGATGTTTTCCGCAAGAATTGAAAATGATGATGACTAGGCTTTGATGAAAGAAAAAAAATGATCATATTTTCGAATATAAGTATTTTATTAAGAATAGAAAGTTGGGTCGTCACACATTTCCCATTATCATTTTCCTTTCCTTTTTACTTATTTCCCTTTTTTTTACGTTACATTCATATTCCTCTTACACTGATAATTTGCAACCAATCATTGTGCACCTGCATCATAAAGCTGCGCACCTACGTCTTACGCTATATAAATATAAATATTTACGCACCTGCGTCTTAGTGCTCCGCACCTGCGTCTTACGCTATGTAAATATCTATATTTGCGCACCTGCATCTTACGCTATATAAATATCAATATTTGAGCACCTGCGTCTTAGAGCTGCGCACCTGCATCTTATGCTATTCAATCATGATTGTTGCGCACCTATGTCTTACTGCTGCACACCTGTGTCTTACGCTATGCAATCATGATTGTTGCGCACCTGCGTCTTACAGCTGCACACCTGTGTCTTACGTTGTTAAAACATGTGTCCAGCTTTGCACACCTACGTCTTACAAGCTCTGGATCACACAGTCTAGGCGTACAGTCCCACAACCCGGACAACGTCTTACAAGACTTTGAAATACCTCCTCTCCAATCCTTTCAATTACCGTTTATTACTTTTCTATTATCCCTTTTCATAAACAATATATATATCATCTCAATCACTTCACATAAAAAAATGCACATATTTTCCCAATATCTCAAGTCACATATATATTATCCAACCTCACAATTTAACCATATATCCCAAATATCATGAGTTAAATATATATATATATATATATATATATATATATATATATATATACCAAATATCACAAGTTAAACCCATTATTATCATCACAGTTAACTCTCTTAATTCTCAATACCTATTCATTAAACACATTCACTCTTCTGCGCACTTTCAACAACACACCACATATGCATATATTCACAAATATGCCCCTAATCTCATTTTATACCCAAATATCATCACCAATAAATTCATAACAACCAACGATTAGCAGATATCAAACAAACCAGTCGACATACTCAAGTATGTCTCAGAGTACTTTAACATAAATCAACTCCCTAGGGTTCTTCACTTCCTACTTTTATAACATACTTAAAGGAGGTTTATCAAAACAATTCAACTTATATAAAAATCAACCAGTAAAACTCTATTCACCCTTAATTCAACTTTAAACAAACACTAATTTGTTACTCACAACCCAATTTAACTATTAACCCCAAATCCTATTATAAACTCTAACTATCCCTAACCCAAAGTGTGGAAAGTGTCTCCCCTTACCTTAGAGGAAGAGAGAGCTCGATTGAAGCTCCATGGACCAAGAATCTACCTCCGATCTACTTGGATTCCAACTCCCTAGACCGATCTCCACTTGATTCTTGAGATTGAAAGAGAGAGAAAAGCCCTAGGAGAGAGAAAGAGAGAAAGCTTGAAGAGAGGGAGAGAGAGCCATGGAGGAGAGAGGGAAAGATGAGCACCAAGGAAGGAGATAAAGAAGAACACATGATGGAGGAGGGTTGGAGGGGAGGATTTGATGCTTGGTGGTGTTGGGAGATGATTTGGGTGGAGGAGGGAGAGAGAGGTGCGAAGAAAATGAGGAAGAAGAAGGATGGCCCATCATTTTAAGGGACCCGGTGCCTGAGATTCGCACCCGCGCGCCTACGCGCGCGCCACACAACTGATGAGCGATCGATCAATCCGCGTGCGCCTGGGCGAGAGTTGCGCCTCGCCTGGGCGAAAAAGCCACTGATCTGGTGCGTTTGATGCACCCTGGTGCGCCTGGGCGCACCAGAAGCCCCGAAACGCCGCTTTTCGCCCTTTCTTGACCCGATTTCAAGGCTTTTACCCCTTCCCAACACTAAAACAAACACAAATAACATTAAAATACATTCCAAACACCAAAATTATAATTTCACAAAATCAAACACACAAATTACAAACACAGAAATTCAAACGAACTAAAAACCGAATTCTAAACTTAACTCTTTTCTAACACTCGATCTAACCCGACTGACTTAAGGCAAGTCTCTAACCACATAAATCTAAAACTAATCACCCTTGAGGCATAACCAAAAAGGTCGGATAGAATCCGATTGCCTTACAAAACCTATTACTTTCAGGAATTCAATCGAAACACGATTCTGAAAGAATCAACCGAGCACTAACACTAAGGCCCACACCAACACTCGAAGCTCAATCTTAGGGTTCTCTATCCAATTACTCTATCAAGGTTAGGGTACTAAAAACACCTATTCGGACTCTGGGAAACCCTCGGCACTTGAACCTACACAAACTCAAAACACTCAAATTCTACTTCACATACACCTCAAATTCATCCATCGACCCTAAACACACTTCCTATCCAAACCTTATACTACGATCACGAATATATATAACTATACACTTATGCATATGAATGCACACATATATATACACACATACATTAGGAAAATAATTACAAACACTTATGCATATGTATATATATATCTTAGCTCAATATGATTATATACATATATGCTTTTACTAAGAAAATAGTTGTAAATCATTTTTCATACTTCGTTTCCATACAAATAAAATATAATCTTTGGATTAATAAAAATCGAATCGTTACAACAGCTATCAGCTATAAGCTCAAAACTATCAGATACAAACTCACAACTATAAGTTAGTTTTGCCAAACTTACCCATAATTATAGTATTTTATTCTAGCAAATTGGTTTCATTCTAGTTTACATATATATTAGATCATTTTTAATCCACCATATGTTCATTCATTCATTACAACATAAGATTAGTAAATTCAAATATTAGTTATGATGTTCATAGTACTACTAACTCAATTTCTTTAATCAATCTCATGCCACATATTCATCAATTCATCACACATATTTATAACATTTTCAATCATAATTCAGTGTCTTTTATTATGTCATTATCTAAGCTTTACCAATCCTCACTACTATATTTTTAATCCAATTTCCACATATTCACATCAAACATCCTATTAAAATTCCAGTGGTGATTCATTATTCTTATCTATACAAGTTTAGCACACAATGTTTATCCTTTTATCAACACCTCTTTCTAATCATTATTATATATTTTCTCATTCTTATTTTTATTTCTCATTATTTTTAAATACTTAATGATTTCTAAATAACTATGGAAAATTCAATAGACAATCATATTTCTATTTATTTTGATATTAAAAATTTGGGATGTTACAAGTCCCCGTTTTCATGATTCTGGATAGATGTCGCATAAGGATATGCTCGCTTACATGAGTTTTCTTAGCTTCCGAAACTCCGTTTTAGACCTATTTTTACGTACTAAAAGGTTCTAAACACCTGCTAGCACCATAAAAACATTTAAATACTTTATTACTTTTACACATGGAAAACTCAACACACAAGGATATTTTGATTTTATTTTGCTATATAATTTGGGGATTTCTAACCACACCCATCTTTTGCTAATTACACCCATTACTTTATAAATTGTCTTAAACTTCTTAAAATACCCTTTTACACACCCAACTTTTAACCTTTTTTTTTTTTACTTTTACTTCACACATCCAATTTTTACCATTTTTTTTTTCATTTTAATTACTTCACACACCTAAATACTTTTATACTCTTATTGTTTCCTATCTTCTTTTTCCTCCATCTTCTCCCCTTCTTCTCATAAACCCTACTCTTTCAATCTTAGAAAGGATTAACAACCAGAAGAGATCAGACAGTGCACCCCCTAAAAAAAATATAAATTGCTATTTTTTAAAAAAAAAATGATAACTCGACGAGGAAGGTCTACTCGTACTATAATTCTAATAAATAAATGAAATTATGATACTGTCACGGTTAATTAAAATACATTATTATATGAGCATGCATGTCATGACTAATCTCTATTTCTCTGGTTTATTGTATTCAAATTGAGTATAGGACTTGTTCCAGATATAAAACTTTTAAACATTTTAATTGCTCAATAGTAATAGATTTTAATTGCTCGATAAATTTGTCTTACCTATGGTGTGAATGTAAATTAATTTGAGAATAGAGTAAAAGGAAAAAGCAAGTTGCAAAATGAAATTAGCAATATATATATATATATACATACATATATATATATATATATATTGAGAGGGGTGACTCTTCTAGTTGTTAATCCTTTCTAACATTGAAAGAGTAGGGTTTATGAGAAGAGGGGGAGAAGATGGAGGAAGAAGAAGATAAGAGACAATAAAAGTATAAAAGTATTTGTGTATGTGAAGTAAAAATGAAAAAAAAAAGTAAAAATTGGGTGTGTGAAGTAAAAGTAAAAAAATAAAATAGGATAAAAGTTGGGTGTGTGAAAGGGTATTTTAAGAAATTTAAGACCAAATTTATAAAATAATAGGTATAATTAGCAAAAGATGGGTGTGGATAGAAATTCCCATATAATTTTTGGGATGTTACAAAGCCTGGTACATTGTAGTGATGAAGTGTCTAATACAATACTTGATTTCTTCTCATTTACTTTGTTACTGAAGCAAGTGGATGCTACTAGGCATGCCTCGATCCCTAAGTTTAATGGTTCTAATAATGCAAAAATTATAGACCTATAGCTTGTTGTAATGAAATTTATAAGTTACATCAAAGATGATAGGAAGTAGGCTTAAAAAGGTGCTTCTAGATTTGGTGGAGTTGAATCAGGGAGCTTTTCTTCAAGGCAGAGCAATCCTTCCCAATGGCTTGATTACTCAAGAACTTATAAGACTCTATAAATAGAAAAATTGCCTCCTCTAGATGTATGGGGAAAATTGATTTAAAGAAAGCTTATTACTTAGTGAATTGGTTATTTGTGGAAGAAATGCTGATAAATTTTAAGTTCCCTATGAAATTTACCAACTGGATTTTGACTTACATCTTTAGTGCTTCTTTTTCTCTTTCAATGAATGGAAGCCAGGTCGGTTTTTTTTGAGGAAATAATGGCCTGAGAAAAGGGGACCCTATAACTCCCATTGATATTTGTTTTTATAATGGATGTTCTAACCAGGAGATTGAAAACTGCAGCCAGTGATCCAGAGTTCATCTAATGTGTAGAAGCCTTAAGTTGACTTACTTATGTTTTGCTGATGACCTAGTCCTCTTTTTGCAAAGCTGATGTTAACACAGTCCAAATGCTTATGTCTGGTTTCAAGGAGTTTTCCAGGGCAACAGGTTTAATTGCAAATTTGTGAAAGTATCAAATTTTAATATCATCAGGTGTATCTGACCAAACCAAACAGGATTTGATTCAATTCACAGGATTTGAAATTGTTAATTTCCCTATGAGAGATATTTAAGAATGCCTCTTGCTCCTACAAAATGGAACCTGAATGACTGTCAAATGATAGTGGATAAAATATCTGCTAGAATAAAATGTTGAACCTCTAAGAATCTGTCCTATGCAGGCAGGATACAATAGGTTAATTCAGTCCTAATCTCTATTCAAGTTTTTTTGGGAAACCACCTTCATTCTTCCTCAGAAAGTGATAAAGAAATCAATAGAATCTGTAGGAATTTCCTCCGGGGGGTTAAGGAAAATGGCAAGGCAATGGCTCTAATTAGCTGCTATAGAATTTGTTATAGCAAAGAGTTTGATGGGCTGAGCTTTTAAAACATATCATGCTTTGGAATGAAGCAGCTATTGCTAAGCAAGTTTGGGCTCTAGTCAATAAAGAGGACAATCTATCTTTGGGTAAATTGGATCCATGGAGTCTACTTAAAACAGGTTGATTTCTAGAACTACAGAACTAAGGCAGATTCTTATTGGCATTGGAAAAAGCTGCTAAAGATGGGAGATGTTTTTTAGATTGGCTACTCTAATAATAGATGGATGGGCCATCCCAATGGCATTATTATGTTAGTAATGGCTTCAAATGGAGGAGAGGCCATGGAAGTAAATTTAAGCTAGAAAACTTTGTTTGGGGCATATATAATGTTCCAAAACATTCAATTATCTGCTGGCTCATGGTACGAGATAGACTCCTAACCAGAAGCAGGCTTGCTTACCATAATATTCATATTGATTGTCTGAAGTGTGTGTTATGAAATGAGAAGACTGAGATCAGATATCACTTATTTTTTCAGTGCTGGTTTGTCGAATCAATCTTGATGGAAGCTATTGGCTGGTTGCAAATTAGAAATTTCACTACTATGGCTTATGGAGCAGAAGATTGATGCAGATTTGGAAGTATAGATATGTTAAGAAGCTGGCTTTGCTTACTCTAATTGTTGGAGTAGTTTATCATGTTTTAACTATTGTGCAATTAATCAAAGTTGAAACTGCCTGTAAAGTGGGATCTGTTAGTAAAGCTAGCTTGCAGGGATAGGATTTTCCTATCTAGTCTGGGCATCTAGGAGTTGAGCCTGTTTGCTGAGTTTAAATGTGTGCTGCTCTATATATGTTGTGTTGGTCTTTTAAAGTGTTGTTCCAGTTTGTTTTCTGAGGTAGCTTTGGTTCAGTTGTTCTTTTGATGATCAAAACCCTTCTTAGAAGGTGGCAAGTTTAGGATAATAACCTTTTGGATCGTAAGACATTTTGCATTTTGGTAAAGAATTTTCATTTTACTAAAAAAAAAAAAGTTGGTAATTTTTGCTTATATTTTGATTGATTCAGGTATTGATAATTTTTTATTTACCTAAAAAAACATGCCTAATGAAGAACCTGGGAATTTAGTCATCCAATTGAAGTGGAAATTGCAAATTGAAATAACTAAAAAATGAGTAAGGGGGTAGCGTCATAATGCAAGACACATGAATGCAAAGTATCAAAGTTAAAAACACAAGGAAACAAAGTATCATAATTAAAAATACAAGCGGACAAAATGTTTTTGGGTTAAAACATAGAGGGGCAAAATATAATTTACCCTTTTTTAAAATAAAATATCAAATTTAACATATTGAAAAATGTCAAATCAGCATGTTTATTTAAAAAAAATCATATTTAACTTATAAATTTTTGTTTTTTAAAATTTTGATATTAATTTCATTTTGATATTCCCTCCGTTTTACATGTATTATTTTTTAGTTTTTCCTTCTCATTTCATTTACAATTTTCTTTTAAAAACCCAATATCTAATTAATACAGTTTTTCCTATTATACTCTTATTTATTATAATTTTTTTCATTTTTAATATCTTTCTTACTTTTTAATAGATTATAGAAGAATATTATAATCAAAATACCATAAATTTGTACATTGTTTAATTATTTCTTAATCATTATGCATAAACTTAAAATCTTTGAAATATGGGTACTCCTAAACTGGTGACGTACCCGCACCGGTACACCTTGGATATCGGTACACGTACGGTACTCCTGGGTACTTGTAACTGTTATGTTAAGGTATATTTTAGGTGTAGATCGTACCAATAATGTAATTTTTGCCTTAGAATTTTATATTTTAATGTTATAATAATCAATCTTTCGGCCTTATATCTTGACTTATTTTGAACATCAACCTAATTTTATGATACTCATATGCTATTTCAATGCCAAAATCGTTTATTTGCACCTTGTTTAGATATATTTATTTATAAAATTTGAATTTATATTGTCGTACGCGTACCCTAGTTTTTTAGAAAATGTTATACCCCGTACTCGGTATTATACCCGTATCCGGCATCGTAATTGTATTGGTGCAACATAGCTTAAAATAGTACTCTCTCCCATTACATATATAAGTTCCTTATAAGACTAATTTTGTTGTCCTTAATATAAGTACAATTTTTAATTTTCAATGATACTAATTACTTTTTTTTCTCCACAAATACTCATATTTACTCAAAACTTTTTAGAATCCAAATAATAATTATAAGGGTAGTTTTGAAAAAGTATACTTCCTTCAGTCTCTGTTATACTACCTCCATCTCTATATATAAGACCCTTTTGAGATTTTTATGTTGTCCCTATTTATAAGATCATATACCAATTTTCAATGACAATTAATTACTGCTTCCCACAAATATCCCTATTTACTTAACACTTCTTAAATTCCCAATTTTTTATTAATAGGGGTAGTTTTGAATTTTTTTTTTAATTTTTTTTGTACTCTTTGGTCAGTACTACAGGTGTCCCCAATAGGACCTTTAATACCAAGGAACCCTTGAGACTAATCCTGCACGAGGTCGCGTTCCTATGCCTCTCCTAGCGGGGTGTGTTAATTGGGAATCGAACGTGAGACTTTTTAGTCTCAGGCCCCATTCCAAAGGTTTCAAGTTGGCAGAATCGCACCACTTGAGTCAATCTCTTTTGGTGGGTAGTTTTGAAAATACATAGCTAATATTCACATTTCCTATACAATTGACTATATTAATCAACTTTTTTAATGGACGTGAAATCTGCCAAGAGGGTCTTATATATTGGGACGGATGGAGTAAAAAAAAAGGAACCGAAATCACACTTCTTAAGAAAGTTAGTAGAGTGTTTTTAATTTTCTCAAATTCATAAAAAATATAGCTACTTTAGGAAAGTTACATTGAGAATGAAACAAAAATTAAATGAAATCACTACTTTCTAAGAATATTTTACGAATAATTTATTGAGAATAAAAAATTAGTTAACTTTTTATTATAATTGATATTTAGATAAGTATGTCTTTTTTTCCTTATATTAGAGACCAGAGAAAATAATAAACATTTATATTTCTAATGCTACTAACATTAAAACTAACTAAATTTCTTTAAAAAATTTGAATTTTAATCAAAAGAACTTATATAAAGGACCAAAGAAGGCACAATACTTACGAAATACTCTATCCTTTTTTTTACAAGTAAATTTTATTCATTCAGAAATCAAAATTTTAACTGAAGCTTCAAAGTATTAAACATCCTCACCTTTTGTGACGACCCAACTTTCTATTCTTAATAAAATATTTATATTCGAAAATACGACCATTTTTTTTTCTTTCATCAAAGCCAAGTCATCATCATTTTCAATTCTTGCGGAAAACATCAACGATATCATGAAGGGGCAAATATCAATACTTCATATTTCATTTCAAAATCAAAAGTACATTCTCCATTAAAACATAAAAGTTAAAAACATTAAACTAAACTTAGATACTCTAGGTCATTACATTATATTACATATATTACAACAAAACTTATAACAACCTAGAGCAATTGGTTCGAAACTCAAAATATAACATAAGTAAGAGAAACCTGATGAGTTGCATTACCCACATTCCATCATCCAGAACTCAACTCAGTCATCAATTCCCCACTGACTTCCAGTTGAGTTTTCCATGAATTCATCATCCGCCACAGGATCAGCATCCTCCACCGGATCCTCATCCTCTATGGGATCCTCCTCCTCCTCCTCCTCCTCCTCATGTGCCGGATCAGAAGGCACATAAACTGGAGTCCGAGATCGGGCTCTAGTGGAAGGACGAGAGGGAGCAGGAACCTCCAAAATGATTCTTTCCTCAGAGGGTGATGGAATAGGTGGAAGGGTGCGTCTCGGAAAACGTCTTGGTGGTGGTGGTGGTGTTCCATGGCGAAACACAAAATTTGGTAGAATATGCATAATGTACATCATTGGGATCCTCGTACGACGCGGACGCATCCGGGACCATGGGTTTGGGTGACGGAAAGTGACTTCCACGTCCCCTTCGTACGTGGCCCGGTGCTCCTCAAAATTCCACTCCCCATCAGGGAGCGGCCTCATCTCCACGCATATCATATTCCTTGCCATGACCTACAACAAGGGATTAGGAGTGAGTCATAGCTAAATACAATAACAAATGAGCATAACAGAGGCTAAAAATAACAAGTACATATAGTCAGATAGCATCCAGCATGCAAGTGTATGCTCAAACTTGTTTAACACATATTTAATTACATTAGTGACATGATGCATGCCTACTTCTCATTCATCCTTCACAGTTCGGCATCCTTTCGGGTATCCATTCAAACTTATGTTTTCTTCGAACTGGAGCGTATCCATATCCCATGCATCACGATTGATTGGGAAACTAGCCTTCATAGCATTTCATGCTACGGTTTCCAAATCATCATAGCACCTTCAGGGCCATGGTATCCAATTTCTATTCTATGCTAGATTTCCACAATCGAAATCGGAGTAACTCCATGCATGATTATGCCACATCAGAGTTCCATTTCTTTTCTTTCATTATTCTCATCAGCATCTCATTTTATTGGTTTTCATTTAACTTTTCTTTTAGCTGGTGCTGGTGCTTTCCAAAAAGGACCATCGGCGCCATAGCCACTTTATGACGGGTTTGCTTACTTTCAATTTACTTTTCAGAAAAATTCCATCAGCGGCCCAGCCACTTGTGATGGTTTTAGAAGTAGCGTATAATCATTTATTGGTAATCCGTCGGGGCCTAGCCTCCTATTGGCGGATTTTTATTGCAACGACCCCATTGGGACTCCCTTAGAAAAATATCAACCAAGTGAGTAAAACTTTCACCGGGACATCTAGGGATCATATCAACCAACAGGGTGTACGCACTTCCGTTGGGACTCTTGTAGGGAAATAATCAACCACTGAATGAAATTCCAGTAGGACACCTCCAGGATAACCATCAACCAACGGGAATAAGGTATTAAGATTTTAAACGAGTTAATTATAAGAAAACTTTAGAAAATAAGTGTTTTCTGAAAAGTTATTCATAATACTCGAGTAGTTCATGAACTACTCGAGTAGTTCATTCCAAAATACTCGAGTCTTCAAAGATCTACTCGAGTCGTTCTTCCAGTTTCCAGAATACTCGAGTACTCCTCAAAATACTCGAGTCTTTTTACTGCAACAGCACCAGTTTTCTGCATTTTCAATACCAATTCGAGTTCCTTGCTTTATTTCTCCATTCCTATGCAAAACAGCAACTTAGGCACATAAAACACACATGTTACAACACTTAAACACAACTAAAACAACATCAAATAACAGCAAATCACAGATTGCATTCAAACTTGAAAATATCCATTTTAAATTGTGTAACTCATTTCCACTTGATTTTAATTTCGAAACACATTACAGTGAGCTTTATTAGGTTCATTTAAGCTTGTTTGAATCATAAAATCATGGGTCTCTGACCTCCAAGTCAAAATCCCAATTCAAGTTGCATCCCTCTTTGAACCTTTAATGGTTCCTACATTTCTAGCTTGAAATTATTCATTCTAGTATTTAGATAACTCCTCCCTTACCTCAGAGAAGCTAAAGAAAGGATTGGTTGCAAAGAAAAAGGGTTGAATCAAAACTTGATTTGGAACCGGTGCAAAACTGTTGTACTTGGCTGACTTTGGCCATCAATTTCACAATGAATAAGACATGAAAAAGAATGAAACAAGTTAGCTTTAGAAACTAGGAAATGCCAACTTTAAATAGAAACAAGTTTGAAATCGAAAGAGTTCCTGGATTTACCAAACGGATTCAAGAAAGATGGGTATTTGATGCTGAACTTGCTCTGTTTTCGCAGCTTTGAAAGCTTAACTTTGATTGCCTAGAACTCGATCTACAGGAGGCTATTTAGAGTGATTTCGGGTTCTAATTCAAGATTGGAATTAGAACTTCAGTTTGTGTTTAGGTTTCGAAGGGAATGGATGAGAATTGAGAGAGAATGAAGTGGTTAAAGTGAGTGCCACAAAACAGGGTAATTTGGACAGAATTTCGGGTTTGGAATGATTTGAGTGTGTTTGGGGCTTCTCTAATTGCTTATTTATAGTCTAAAGTTACCTTACTTCGAAGTAAGGTCCAGCTCTGTGCTTGGAACCAAGGGAAAACGCGTTTTGGTTCGAAATTCAAATGAAAACTGACTTATAGACTTAGCACCACTGCTCGAACTACTCGAGTATTTTGGACAATACTCGAGTATTGCTGACGCACGAGCTTCAAAACACTCATCAACAACACTGAATACTCGAGTCTCCAAACCAACTACTCGAGTATTCCAACTAAAAATTCAAATTTTCCTAACAGCTAGTTACAATACTCGAGTCTTCCCCAAATACTCGAGTATTTTAACCTAATTTCAGAAAATATAATAATATTATTCTTTTAAATATTTAATTTCTTTTATTTATTCAAAATATAGGGTCTTACAAAATGCATATTTATTGGAACTTGATTTGTGTGAATGTTGCCTTGTTAAGTGTAAAAGTGATATATATGTTGTTGGACCATTGCATGATTTGGCTAATACTCTTGAGTTTTATTATGAGCTGTTGATTATCCTATAATTCACTGTGATGTGAAAAGGTCTCACCCTTAGTGGTTAATATTTTAGGTGAAAGCTAAGGAGCTTGAAGATCAGAGTGTCGCAGCGGAAGAGTTGAAAGAAGGAAACTCCATTCTATGCCATGTATATTGTAAATGAATCCCCCAGCATTTTGTGTTAAACTTGAGTTGTAAAAGGAAATTTTTGAGTTCCATATTTTAATTATAAACCTTCATTTACTAATTTATGAATAAGAATTGGGATGTTACATTTATGGTATCAGAGCAGTTCCTTCCTTTCGACCTGAGGGAAAGTGGTCCCGATCTCGCTGCAAACACTCTCATTTCAAGCTTCTTCTCTAAAGGTGAGACTCACATAAGTGGAAATTTTAACGTTAAGCGATAATTGTATGTGTAGGTTTATGTTTGCAAATGGGAAATACCAATAAGTGACAAACTAAGAAATTTGATATGAAAATGAAAAGAGAATGGAATTCTTTGGAACCTAAGCGGATCCCTTAGGGATTCAAAGAATCGCATATTGTAAGTGTTTACCCAATTGCAAACAGGAAACTTAAAGGGTGCAATTGTTTTTGTTTGAGAGTGAAAATTTTAAGTTTTGGGCTATTCGAGAGTCGAAGTTTTATTACAAAGGAAATCTTGCTAATCAAAACGAAGTACAAAAACTTAAACTGAATGGCAAGGGCTATTACCACTGATGGAATGTAGTGTCGGAACTGGCCAATCCGATGTTGCATTTATCGGGAGGTGACGTCATCGAAATCTAGGAGTTTGTGCACTATCGTGAATTAGTAAATGATTTCCTATGTATAAAACCTTTGTGCTAGTTCATTTGTTCCTCTTTGCTTGATTATTTTATTGTGTATGTTTTGAATGTATGTTTGTTGAGTAGTTTGGTGTTAAAGTAATTGGACGAGGATTAGAAGTGGAACCGCATGGACTAAATAAGTTATGACCTCGATACTAATCCAATCGAGTGATTAAATTCATGTCGACTAGACTAGTATCTAAGAGAACTAAAAATAATGTTTAAAAATTAAATTAATGGTCGGTTAAATAGCTAATCAGGATTCAAGTGACTGTGACACCAAATGAGAAATAAGAATCGAGTACCGATCGATCGGATTCAAACCGCTGAACTATACCAATTTGATTGACAAACATAAAAGATATTTTTTGCCCAAGTTGGGAAGCGGTTCGAACTCAACCGAAAGGTCCTCGAAATATGTTGATGTGCGGAATAGTTTAGCGTTCAAGTAAGCAGGCGGAAATTAGAAGTGGAGCCAGGAGAATTTAAATAATTTATTATCTCGATACTAATCTAACCGAGTGATTTAGTTTGCATCGGTTAGACTAGAATCCACGAAAAACAACAAGAACATTTTTATGGGATTTGTAGTTGGTTCCACTACTAATTTGAGTCCGGTAACTTTAATACTAAACGAAAGATAAGTATGGAGTTCCTATCGATTGAACTTGAACCTCGAGTTATGGCAATAAAATGTTTTCTAATGGAAAAAGGATTACTTGATCAGAAAAGGGGTTTAAATCCAATCGGAAGGTTCTTGAATAAATTTTCGTTTTTGATCTACAATAGTGTAAGTGTATATATATGTATATATATATATATATATATATATATATTTATATTGATTGTTTCATTATAGTTAATAGTGTGCATGGTTGTTGTTATGTGTGATTGTTGTAATTGTGTGTGGCTATAAATCAAATTGCTTAACACTTTTGCAAAATGACTCCAACCATTTATAAAACTAATTTTGTTTTAATTTCAATTCCAATTTCAAGGGCTTTTTGATTTCCATCATCATTTTTTTATTAAAAGTTACAAACAATTTTGAAGTGAACAATGATTAAAGGTATTGTTTTGGAAATTGTATTTTGAATATGTTGTAATACGTGTATACCTATATATGAAACATTTTTTCTTGAGTTGTTTTAAGAAAGTTTTCAAACTAAATTTTGAAAATATGAATCATAGCATATATATATATGTATGTATTAATTGCATATTTATGTATGTACGCATGTATATTTATATATGCATACGTAAAGCTCTGTTTTCCTTAGTCGGTTTTAGTAAAGATTTCTCGGAAACTTTGCAAGGTTGGCTTTCCCCACGGTACCCACAGGAGAACCATAGAACAACCAAAAGCCTACCGATTTAGTAAACTGTAGAACCAAAGAACTACCAAGACCTTTTTGAAAAACTGATCAAAGAAATGTGTTCCAGGACCTTGTCGCACGGGAATTAGAGTTGTGTTCTATTACCTGAGAGTATGCTAGGTTAGCATGGGTCAGTGAGTACCGTAAGGAAGATAGCAAACCAAAAACTTAAGTCGGATTATAGACTAACCCATAAGTAACCCAACCTAATACTCTCAAACTTTCCAAGATTTAAGAGAGGCCAAGACAGTTAGTAGATTCCCCAACCTATAATGCCCGATTTGAAGTGTAAGCAAGGGTTGTCAACACCGACTAAGACCAGAGGACCCAACCCAAGATCATGGAATTGTGAACCCATACCCTTCAGCTTATAGAACACTAAGGAACGGAAACAACTGTCGTCGTAGTAGACCACCATGACTTGACGATGTCTTAAGGTTAGAAACCTAGCCATAGCAAAAGAACATCAGGGAACTTCTGATTGATTTTTATGTAAGTTCTGGGAAGAGAAACCATTAGTTAAGAAA
This sequence comes from Crotalaria pallida, assembly GCA_037953625.1. NCBI lineage: Eukaryota > Viridiplantae > Streptophyta > Magnoliopsida > Fabales > Fabaceae > Crotalaria > Crotalaria pallida. The sequence continues at coordinate 56,891,667 of CM075655.1, read as the reverse complement.
ATGCCTGATGAGGAATCACCTCGCATTGAACTATATCCAACCACTTTCGGAATTCCCGGAACTTAGGAAGGTTTAGTACCTATCATGTAGACCCAAAGGACCGAATCAGTTGAATAGAACTAACTTAGGGCACCAAGTGATGCTTTTCCTTGAAATCTCCAAATATCTTAGTCGTCAGAAGGACCAAGGAGAACATAGATACCTCATAGTCAGTAACCATTCTCCGCAGACCCATAGAATATCTCTCCTTCCACTAGAGAAAAACACTGGACCTGAATTTGAAAGAGTTAGCAAAAGCCTAAGTGGGGGAGCACACCGGGGATAGAACCTGAGATTTATAGAAAATTATGAGAAACTAGTATTTTCATTACTATGATTACTATTATGGAAACCTAAACGAGTTTTTGAAACTTCAAATATTTTACTGATTTTAAAAGGTATTAGTTAAAACAAATTTTGACGACCCACTTTATTTTTGTTTTCTTTTCAAAGTGTGAATTTCGGGGACGAAATTCCTATAAGTGGGGGTGAATTGTAACGATCCGATTTTTATTAATCCAAAAATTATATTTTATTTGTATGGAAACGAAGTATGAAAAATGATTTAAAACTATTTTCTTAGTAAAAGCATATATGTATATAATCATATTGAGCTAAGATATATATATATATATACATATGCATAGTGTTTGTAATTATTTTCCTAATGTATGTGTGTGTATATATATATATGTGTGCATTCATATGTATGGATAGTATAATTATTTTATTGTGTATATGTGTATAGTTATATATATTCATGATCGTAGTATAAGGTTTGGATAGGAAGTGTGTTTAGGGTTGGTGGATGAATTTGAGGTGTATGTGAAGTAGAATTTGAGTGTTTTGAGTTTGTGTAGGTTCAAGTGCCGAGGGTTTCCCAGAGTCCGAATAGGTTTTTTTAGTACCCTAACCTTGATAGAGTAATTGGATATAGAACACTAAGATTGAGCTTCGAGTGTTGGTGTGGGCCTTAGTGTTAGTGCTCGGTGGATTCTTTTGGAATCGTGTTTCGATTGAATTCCTGAAAGTAATTGGTTTTGTAAGGCAATCGGATTCTATCCGACCTTTTTGGTTATGCCTCGAGGGTGATTAGTTTTAGATTTATTTGGTTAGAGAGTTGCCTTAACTCGGTCGGGTTAGATCGAGTGTTAGAAAAGAGTTAAGTTTAGAATTTGGTTTTTAATTCGTTTGAATTTCTGTGTTTGTGATTTATGTGTTTGATTTTATGAAATTATAATTTTGGTGTTTGGAATGTATTTTAATGTTATTTGTGTTTGTTTTGGTGTTAGGAAGGGGTATAAGCCTTGGAATCGGGTCAAGAAAGGGCGAAAAGCGGCGTTTCGGGGCTTCTAGTGCACCCAGGCACAAGCCGGTGCACCCAGACGCACCAGGGTGCATCAAACGCACCAGATCGGTGGCTTTTTCACCCAGGCGAGGCGCGACTCTCGTCCAGGCGCGCGCGGATTGATCGATCGTGCATTAGTTGCGCGCGCGCGGGTGCGAATCTTACGCACCAGGTCCCTTAAAATGACGGGCCAGCCTTCTTCTTCCTCACTTTCTCCGCACCTCTCTCTCCCTCCTCCACCCAAATCACCTCCCAACACCACCAAGCATCAAATCCTTCCCTCCAACCCTCCTCCCTCATGTGTTGTTCTTTATCTCCTTCCTTGGTGCTTCTTTTTGCCTCTCTCCTCCATGGCTCTCTCTCCCTCTCTTCAAGCTTTCTCTCTTTCTCTCTCCTAGGGCTTTTCTCTCTCTTTCAATCTCAAGAATCAAGTGGAGATCGGTCTAGGGAGTTGGAATCCAAGTAGATCGGAGGTAGATTCTTGGTCCATGGAGCTTCAATCGAGCTCTCTCTTCCTCTAAGGTAAGGGGAGACACTTTTCCACACTTTGGGTTAGGGATAGTTAGAGTTTATAATAGGATTTGGGGTTAATAATTAAATTGGGTTGTGGGTAACAAATTAGTGTTTGTTTAAAGCTGAATTAAGGGTGAATAGAGTTTTATTGGTTGATTTTTATATAAGTTGAATTGTTTTGATAAACCTCCTTTAAGTATGTTATAAAAGTAGGAAGTGAAGAACCCTAGGGAGTTGATTTATGTTAAAGTACTCTGAGACATACCTGAGTATGTTGAGTGGTTTGTTTGATATCTGCTGATTGTTGGTTGTTATGAATTTTTTGGTGATGATATTTGGGTATAAAATGAGATTAGGGGCATATTTGTGAATATAAGCATATGTGATGTGTTGTTGAAAGTGCGCAGAAGAGTGAATGTGTTTAGTGAATAGGTGTTGAGAATTAAGAGAGTTAACTATGATGATAATAATGGGTTTAACTTGTGATATTTGGGATATATGGTTAAATTGTGATGTTGGATAATATATATGTTACTTGAGATATGTGGAAAATATGTGCATTTTTTTATGTGAAGTGATTGAGATGATATATATATTGTTTATGAAAAGGGATAATAGAAAAGTAATGAATGGTAATTGAAAGGATTAGAGAGGAGGTATTTCAAAGTCTTGTAAGACGTTGTCCGGGTTGTGGGACTGTACGCCTAGACTGTGTGATCCAGAGCTTGTAAGACGCAGGTGTGCATAGCTGGACACACGTTTTAACAGCGTAAGACACTGGTGTGCATTTGTAAGATGCAGGTGCGCAACAATCATGATTGCATAGCGTAAGACACAGGTGTGCAGCTGTAAGATGCAGGTGCGCAACAATCATGATTGCATAGCGTAAGACACAGGTGTGCAGCTGTAAGCCGCAGGTGCGCAACAATCATGATTGAATAGCGTTAAGATGCAGGTGCGCAGCTCTAAGACGCAGGTGCGCAAATATTTATATTTATATAGCGTAAGACGCAGGTGCGCAGCTCTAAGACGCAGGTGCGCAAATATTGATATTTACATAGCGTAAGACGCGGGTGTGCAGCTCTAAGACGCAGGTGCGCAAATATTTATATTTATATAGCGTAAGACGCAGGTGGGCAGCACTAAGACGCATGTGCGTAAATATTGATATTTATATAGCGTAAGACGCAGGTGCGCAACTTTATGACGCAGGTGCGCAATGATTGGTTGCAAATTATCAAAGTGTAAGAGGAATATGAATGTAACGTAAAAAAAAAGGGAAATAAGTGAAAAAGAAAGGAAAATAATAATGGGAAATGAATATTTATTGGAACTTGATTTGTGTGAATGTTGCCTTGTTAAGTGTAAATGTGATATATATGTTGTTGGACCACTGCATGATTTGGCTAATACTCTCGAGTTTTATTATGAGCTTTTGATTATCCTAATGTTGCCTTGTTAAGTGTAAATGTGATATATATGTTGTTCGACCACTGCATGATTTGGCTAATACTCTTGAGTTTTATTATGAGTTGTTGATTATCCTATAATTCACTGTGATGTGAAAAGGTCTCACCCTTAGTGGTTAACATTTTAGGTGAATGCTAAGGAGCTTGAAGATCAGAGTGTCGCAGCGGAAGAGTTGAAAGAAGGAAACTCCATTCTATGCCATGTATATTGTAAATGAATCCCCCAGCATTTTGTGTTAAACTTGAGTTGTAAAATGAAATTTTTGAGTTCCATATTTTAATCATAAACCTTCATTTACTATTTATGAATAAGAATTGGGATGTTACAGCTGTGAACCTAACTTATAGTTGTGGGATTATAGCTGTAAACTTATAGTTGTATTGTTAACTTATCGAACTAAAGCTGTTTGGTAAAAATAGCTGTACAACTAAATTAAACATGTTAAATGACTGAAAAGTTCATAATATTATATTGGATAAACCCACGCACATATTTAAATATTTCACATTAATTACTTATCAGTAAACGCATTCCACATCGACCCTAAATTAGGACATTTTCCATAAGAACAAATAGGGGTTAAGATACCTCACTTGATCCCGCAAAGATATTGTTCATACTAAGTAGAAGGATATGTTGAATAATAATTAGCATTAACATTCATGTTTAAACGATGATGAGACTACACGAGTAGTAACTTATAGAGAAAGACATATGCTTCATTCACATTAATATAAATAATTGAAAAAAAATTATAACATTCATAATATTAATTTGGCGGGTAATATTAATTTGGGTCAGGATAAATAATAATATAATCTAGTAAAAAAGGGTAAAATTGAGATATGATTTATTGAAAGCTCTTATTATTATTATTTTTTTCTCAAAGCTACCTATTATGGACCATATATACGGAACTGGAATGCCGGATTGAGATAGGAGGTATCGTTGCTGACTTCACAGGGCCGATATGCCATATACCGGTATGAGGCCCTAGAGGCCCAATGATACTGATACCGGCATACCGGTATGAAGCCTTAGAGGCCCAAAGATACTGATACCGGCATACCGGTATGAGGCCAGAGAGGCCCAATGAAGCTGATACCGATATACCTATATGAGGCCTAAAGAGGCCCAATGGAGCTGGTACCGGATACCGGTATGAGGTTGTAGGTATCTGACACCATTCTTCATACCGTTATACCGGCAGGAATCCATCAAGTCAGCCACACGTGTTAGGGAATCCGAAGAATTCCGTTATCCTCACAAGCATAGGATTCTACTCAACTTAATACCTGCCATTACGTCTGGACCGTTTAGAGGGAGCCTCACCTGCCTCATGAAGGTAGCAATCAACACCATTTAAGTGGGTATGCCTATATAATATGTGGTAAGACAGGCAGGTATGATCTATCTCATCTCACACAAACACACACACCACCCCAAAGTAGAACGACAAGAGTGTGGGTATCTTGGTGTCCAAGGTGCTCACTTCAAGTCTGATATCAAGAGAGGGATTGCCGAATTCTTAGCCGAATAGGCTAAGATCAGTAATTCCACGACAGAACATTGGCGACCACAGTGGAAGCGAGAAACCTATTCCCACCGCCTTTTGGAGAAGTCCATGGCAAACCAGTCACAAGGAGAACGCGCTGAACCCAATCACCACAGCGTGGTGGAACTGAGAAACAATCCAAGTGGAGAACAAGCACCTTCCCGTTAGAAGGACCTGAGGGAACGGTTGAGTGAAGGGAGAAGACGGGCAGAATATGAGCGTTCGAGACAAGAGGGGCCTTCACATCATGAACAGGATAAATCGCAACAGAGGCCCCCCACTAGAGGAGGAAGCCCTTCGCATTCCCGTCATGAGAGTAAAGGGTCATCTGGTGGATGCTCACAGAGAAAGACAAGCCTTGAGACAGAATTAGCCCGTCTACGTAGGTGATTAGATGAGCAGGACAAGTTGCTGAAAGAATTAAGGAAAGGAACATCCCAATCAGGTATCGGCAAAGTGAATGAGGTGGAGTTAGTTGGAGAACCTGAAGAAAACGACCACCCATTTTCCGAAAACATAATGGCTTTCCCCATGCCTGAAAATCTTAAAGCTCCAGGCAATGTAGATCCGTATTTTGGGAACTCAGATCCACAGGAACATATTGGCAGTTTTCTGGTGGCAATGCCGTATCAAGGGGCTAAGGATGCGTACAAGTGTCGCACCTTCCCCCTAACTCTGAAAAAAGCAGCTTTGCGTTGGTATTCCAAATTGGAGCCTGATTCAGTAACAGGATGGAAGGATTTGGCCTGCCATGTTCCTAGGACATTTCACGACAAGTAAGGCGCAGCCAAAGTCCGAACATCACGTATCTCAAATTAAGCAGGAAAAAGGGGAGTCATTGAGAGATTTCCTCACTCGTTTCAATACAGAGTACCTTTCAATTAGTGACATAGAGGCCTCAGTAGCCCTGCATCTCTTGATGCGCGCTTTAAGACCAGGGGATTTCACAGACCACTTGGTGATGCACAAAATCAAAACCATGGATAAAGTCATGGAAAGAGCTGAAAAATATATCAACTTGGAGGAATATCAGAAAGCATAGGATAATTTTTTTGCTGAAGCTTCCGGGAAAAAGAAAGATGCTTTTTTCAACAAGGGATCCGGGAAAGGTCAGCGAGAAGGAGACAAGAATAACAGACATGATTCGGGGGCTAAAAAGCCCGAAGGTAAATATGACCATTATAATCCTTTAAACGTTTCTAGATCACAAATCCTTCGTGAGATTATGAATGCAGAATTGATGGAAGTGGACCGACCACCCCCGTTAAGGAGACCTCCGACAAAGGAAAATCAGCATAAAAGGTGTAGTTGGCATGGCAGCTATGGACACACTGATGATGAGTGTGTTCAACTCAAGGATGCTGTGGAAACCCTGGTAAGAAGAGGAAGGTTGAACCGTTACACTCGATCCTTCAGAGGAGGTCCCAGTGAGCGTACCCCCATAAGAAGGGCCAGGAGTCCAGTCAGGAGGAGAACAAGGAGTCCGCTTAGGAGGAGATCCCGAACGCCCCCAAGGAGGAGCAGAACTCCTAGACGTGCTCCAACCAGGAATTCTCCAGTAAAAAGGGAAGACACTGGCAATGTTAACAATGAAGATCTCGAATTAATTAGCACTATTGATGGTGGTTTAACAGTAGAAGGAGAATCCATAACATCTCAGAAAAAACAATTGAAGTTAGCAATAATGGCGGTTTTTGTATCAAACAGGCAGAAGGAGGAACACCCTCCGATCACGTTTACTGAAGCCGACTTAGAGGGGGTGATTCCTCACCATAACGACCCATTGGTGTTGACAGGAATTATTGATAGGTTCCGCGTTTGTCGCATGATGGTGGACCAAGGTAGCTCATCTGATATTATGTTCACCGAATTGTTCGATCATCTGAAATTGAAGCCAGGAGATTTGCATCCGTGCCAGAAGGAATTAATTGGATTCACCGGAGATACTATTAGACCCAGAGGTTACATTGATATCAGATTGACCTTAGGCACACCCCCTCACTGTCGGACTGAAAAAGTACGCTTCCTGGTGGTGGACTGTCCCTCCACTTACAACGCGATCTTAGGTCGGCCCACTTTGAAGGCGTTCCAGGCAGTTGCTTCTCCCTTACACATGGCCATGAAATTCCCCAGTGAGGAAGGATCCATCATCACAGTACGTGCGGACCAGATGCAAGCAAAAACCTGCTACATAGCCAGTCTGAAAGCAACAAAAGAAAACGCCAAGAAGCAGGTGTCAGCAAAACAGGTCAAGGGATCCGCCTCGTCTTCTAGGGTCATGATGGTCTACTTAGACATGAGGGAGGATGTCAGAAAGGAGCAGCCCAAGCCTGAAGGGGAATTAGAAAAAATCCAGTTTGGAAGTGCGCCAGAATAGTGGACTCAAATAGGAAAGGATTTTCCAAATGAAGAAAGAACCAGGTTGGTTGCATTGCTAAAGGAGAATAAGGATTTATTCGCTTGGACAGCAGCTGATATGCCAGGAATAGATCCAGAATTCATCTGTCATCGTCTATAAGTTGATCCAAAGTTTAAGCCGGTATCGCAAAGAAGAAGGAAGATGGGTGATGAGCGACAGAAGGTGATCGCTGCGAATGTGGAGGAGCTCTTACAAGCCGGTTTCATCAGGGAAGTTCCTTACACTACGAGGCTCTCTAATCTAGTTCTGGTCAAAAAATCTAATGGTAAATGGCGTATGTGCGTGGACTATACAGATTTAAACAAAGCGTGTCCCAAAGACACCTACCCTCTTCCCAACATAGACAAACTGGTTGATAATTCGGCTGGTTACCAGCTGCTTTCTTTCATGGACGCTTATTCCGGTTACAATCAAATTCCCATGTTCAGTGATGACCAAGAAAAAACCACATTTATGGCTGATAGAGCAGCATACTGTTATACGGTAATGCCATTTGGTTTGAAAAATGTAGGTGCAACATATCAAAGGATGATGGATAAGATCTTTGGGGAGCTGATTGGTCCGACTTTGGAGGTTTATGTCGTTGATATGATTGTCAAGTTAACGGAGCAAAAGAACCACAAGCAGGATTTAGGGGCTGTCCTCGGTAAGGTACGTCAGTATAATATGCGCTTAAATCCACTGAAGTGTGCATTTGGTGTCACAGCAGGAAAGTTCCTAGGCTTTATGCTTACTAGCAGAGGAATAGAGGCTAACCCTGAAAAGTGTGATGCAATCACGCAGATGAGGAGCCCGAATTCCATGAAGGAAGTTCAGCAGCTGACCGGTCGTATAGCAGCGTTGACAAGGTTTTTATCAAAGTCTACTTACAAATCCCTTCCACTATTCCAATTTCTTAAAAAAGACCAGGAGTTCAGGTGGACGGATGAGTGTGAAGCAGCCTTTCAAGAATTCAAGCGTTACCTCTCCAATCCTCCGATCTTGAGCAAGCCTGAACCAGGTGAGACTTTGTATTTGTATTTGTCCGTTAATGATGAAGCAGTGAGTGCAGTCTTGGTTAGGGATTTGGAGGAGGGACAGAGGCCAGTATATTTTGTCAGCTAAGTGTTGCAAGAAGCAGAAAAAAGGTATCAGAAAATTGAAAAAATGGCATTTGCGCTTGTGGTCACGACAAGAAGTTTGAGGAAGTATTTCCAGTGCCATCCAGTCGTAGTCAGAACAGATCAGCCCATTCGGCAGGTATTACAAAAACCCGATTTAGCAGGTCGTATGATCGCTTGGTCGGTAGAATTGTCCGAGTATGGAATCGAATATGAGTCAAGGACAGCTATCAAGTCTCAGATTTTGGCAGACTTCATTGTAGAATTGGCACCGAAGACGGACTCCGAGGTCTGGACTCTGTTCGTTGATGGTTCTTCCAATCAGACGGGTGGAGGAGCAGACATAATATTGGAGAATCTGTAGGGGGTTTCCATTGAATATTCATTAAGGTTTAATTTTCCAACTTCTAACAATCAGGCTGAGTATGAAGCCTGTCTTTGCTGGTATGACAATGGCCAAAGACCTCGGAGCGTGCTCAATCCTACTGTACAGTGATTCGCAGCTGGTGATCTCCCAAGTCCGAGGAGACTTCCAAGCCAAGGAGCCTTTGCTTCAGAAGTACCTCTCCAAATGCAAGCAGATGGCAGAAATGTTTGACAACGTAGATTTTCAACACATTCTGAGAGAGCAGAACTCAAGAGCTGATGTCTTATCCAAATTGGCTAGCACCCCAATGCAACATTGGCAGTGGATGATGAAGATTCATGGGCTTCTCCTATTCTGGAATTTCTACTCCATGGAATCCTTCCAGGTGAAGATGATGCGACAAGGAAGGTAAGAAAAATGGCTCCCCACTTTGTCATACAGGATGGGTTGCTCTATCGAAGAGGATTCTCATCTCCCCTACTCCGGTGTCTGACTGAACGGGAAGCTGAATTAGCTCTGAAAGAAGTGCATGAGGGGAGATGCAATCACCATTTAGGAGGGAGAAGTCTTGCAAGGAAGATATTGAGAGCTGGATTCTACTGGCCCAGTATTCAGTTTGATTCCATGAATCATGTGAAGAAATGTGATCGGTTTCAAAAACATGCTGATGTTCACTTGGAACCACCAGAGGAACTCCATTCTATATCTACTCCATGGCATTTCTTTCAGTGGGGGATGGACCTGTTAGGACCGTTCCCGTAGGCAGTTGGATAAGTTACCCATCTAGTGGTGGCAGTTGATTATTTCACCAAGTGGATCGAAGCTAAAGCAGTCGCTGTTACTACTTCTACGCAGATCCTGAAGTTCCTTCGTAATCAAGTGATATCGTGATTCGGAGTTCCCACTGTATTGATCACTGACAATGGCACCCAATTTACCAGCAGAGCTTTCAAGGAGTTCCTCCAGAAATTAGGGATAAAACATCGTTTGTCTTCTGTGGAACACCCGCAAACTAACGGACAAGCCGAGGCAGCCAATGGTGTATCTTAAGAGGTTTGAAAAGAAAGCTGGAAGATAGAAAAGGTAAATGGATCGATTGCATAGATGCTGTCCTTTGGTCCTACAGAACCACTCCACACTCAACTACTGGAGAGACTCCATTTAAGCTTACATATATGGGAGTGAAGCCATGATTCCACTAGAGGTAGGATCCACTAATATGAGGTCAAGATATTTTGATCCAGAAGCTAATGTATGACTCATAAGAGAAAATTTGGACCTCCTACAAGAATCCAGGGAGATGGCGACTGTTCGCATGGCCACAATCCAGCAGCAGTCAGCAAAGCAGTATAATTTAAGGGTGATTTCTAGGGCCTTCAACAAAGGTGACTTGGTTTTAAGAAGGGCTGATGTACACGGTAATGAGCCGGTGCATGGGAAGTTGGCAGCCAATTGGGAAGGGCCGTATCGAGTCCAATCCAAAACTGGAAAGGGAGCTTACTTTTTGGAAACACTTAATGGAAGAGGCATCAAGAATTCGTGGAATGTAGCTAAACTTCGCATCTATTATAGTTGAATTATGTTCCTTGTTTAAGCTTTCTAAGAGATGTTTGTTCTCCAAGAAGGTCTTACAGACCATTGTTATGTTTCTAGTTTATTTTTGCTTTAAAAAGAGGATCACCTGTAGACCTCTATTTTGTTTCAGTTATAACCGTCCTTGGTTTTCTGTTTTATTAAAGAGAATTACGAAAATTCCATAAGTTACAGGATTGAGCATAATACCCCAATGAGATGGTCTGCTAAAACTAATTTCCTTCATTCAAAGACCTCATGAGTTAGGAATCTGATATCAGGAGTCCGGTATCAGGAATCCGGTATCAGGAATTTCACTAAAAAAATCAGGAATCCTATCAAGAATCCGGTATCCGGTATCCGGTATTGGGAAACCGGTATCAGGAATCCTATACTTGATAATAAAATTTGTTTTCTGAAGAGCAAAACTTGGGTAGTCAGAATTTGGTAACCATTAGAAAATTCGGTATCAGGAATTATACACTTGATAATAAAGTTTATCTTCTCAAAAACAAAAAGGTGTTTCAGGCTGACGTCATGAATTCAGAAATACCATGAAGCTGGTAAAACTCAAGTGAAAATCCTAGTATCCAATACTTGATACACCACTTGTCTGACTAGCCACCAGATAAGGAGTGAAATGGGTAAGGAGATGTTCTTATACTGAAATAAACACCGCCCATGTACCCACAATGATCCCTGTTAGTTTCAGAAAACTAATAAGTTAAATGGAAAGCCATTCGCTGGCTAGAATAGGACTTCCATGGATCAATAAGAGGATGGATACACAAAGGAAAAACAAAGCAGACACTAAGCCGAATTCATTGATTGGAAAAATCAAAATACAAGTGCAACTAAGGAAAGACGGAAATCCAAAACACAAGTACAACTAAGGAAATACGAAAATTCAAAACACAAGTGCAAGCTAAGAAAAAGCCAACGATAAAAAGACTTAAAATAAACAAGCTAAAACTAGAAGACTAAGCAGCAGCACCATCATCCTCGTGTCCCTCCTCATCTTCAGTATCTTCATCATCTTCGATGGCCAAAAGGTCAGGTCAGTTCTCATCATCCAAGTTGACAGGCACTCTGGTTCCATCTTGAAGATAGCTGTAAAGCACTCCATCTTCAACCTTGTGCAAAAAGTGCATACCCATGGAAGAAAAATCATTGTTGAGGAACTTTGCTTGTTCCACCGCATTCATAAAGGAGGACTGGACAGACCCAATCCACTTCTCCTTGTACATATCCCTTTGTTTTTCAGCCTCATTAAGGGCATCTCTCAGAGTGTTCAAAGCAGCATCATTTGCATCATTCACTTCTTTTAGTTTGTCATCCATTCGCTTGGCAAAATCTTCTTCAGCTTGGGAAAGAGCTTGCTTGGTCTTCCTCAGTTCGGATGCTTGGGAGGCAAGTTGCTCAGCCATCTCAGCCTCTTTTTTGACGTGAGTAGCCAAGTCCATGGCTTCTTGTCCAACAAATAATACCTTTTCAGCATTTTCTTCTAAGAATTGGAGTGTTGAGGCAGCACGAAGTTGGTGTTTCTTCAAGGACTTCATCAAGTTTACAAATTCCCGACCTGTCATTCCTTGGAAACGATGAGAATTAGTGTCAGTCAGCAGCATGCGGCCAAAATTTTCACTCAGGTTTTCCTCCCACACAGAGGAAGTGAAACCAGAAGATCCTTGTCCAGCATCATATTGGGATCCTGTTGGAGAGCCGGATGGAAGAGGTTCTTGATTTTTCCTCTTCTTGGCAGCAGCTTCAGGACTATCAAGGACTACAGCAGCAGGAGGGGGACGGTTAGCACTTGTCTTGCTTCGTTTGGGAGGCTTCCTTGGAGCGTTTCCAATAGCGGCAGCAAGGGCTGCAAGCTCTTGTGGGCTGGCCATTTTTTCTGCATGAAAATAGTACACAAACATTAATAATTCCAAAGGCAACGAAAGCAAGTAAATAATATGCATCAGGTATCCTACCGAATACAGAACGCAAGGAATCCGGTTCAACATCCACTATCGCCCTAGTATTAATGTATCCGAAACGTTCATACCAAGCAAGAAAAATGCTATGGTCGCCCGCTCTGTGTCAGTAAGGACGTTATTAGGAGTAAGGAAAGAACGAGCTGGAATCATTGAATTTCCGTCGGACCAAAAGAGTGGGAAGTATGGATTTCCCCGTGGTCGAAGAAGAAAGGCCTTGAATGTGGCGCCCCTATTATCTTGAAGAATTCATTCTTGAACCCTTTCCATGTCTCCGAATAGGTTTCAAAAACTTTCCAATTAAGGCGGGACTTCAGTGTAACCCAGGACCATTTTCCCTTGACTTTACTTGAGGCAAACAGTTCGAAGAAGGTGAAAAATACTGGGAGTGTACAAGTCAGATTGAAATGGTGGCAGAAAAGTTGAAATGCCCTCAAGTAACACCAGCCGTTTGGATGGAGTTGTGATGGAGCAAGTTCCAGATGCCTAAGGACTCTGCACTCGAAGTCAGTAAAGGGGATACGAACTCCACAGGTTTCAAAGAGAACCACATACATGAAGAAGAAATTCTCAAGGGGGCTTCCTACAGAGCAAATTCGGTTTTGAGCAGAAGGAGCTTCTAAAGCATAAAAGTTTGGAGTAAGCCCTGGTACTATAAGATCAGCTTTGTTATGGTATTCTTGTAATAACTGGACATCTACAAATATGGAAGGTCTGCCTAGGGCATCAAGATCTACAGTTTCATAGCCAGTAATATCAGAGGGAAGGATGAATTCCTCAGGGTTTGTTTCAGACCTCTTTTTCCCCATGATGGATTCCTGAGAGGAAGTGTGGAAAGAAAATTTAGGAGGAATGCTTGTGACTTCACTGAACATATCCCTGATGATCCATTTCTTCACTAGTTCGTCTAAAGCTTCCTTTTCGAGTTCGGAAAAAGAAGAGTTTTGAAGGCCACTAGGTTGGCTAGTGGAATCCCCAAGGTCAGTAGAAAAGGGCTTTGACAAATTGGAAGAAGAAGAGCATGAGAGTTTGTTTGAAGGAAGTGAGTTCATGATAAAAGAAAAAGCAAAGGACAAGAAGATATATACCTGAAAAATAAGGAAGGAATCAAGGAAGAAGATATGAACTCGTATGCAACAAAGAAGAAATGGTGAAGTGAATTTTGTTGCTGAAGGCTCCTCCTTATTTATAGAGTGAGTTCAGTTTCAGAGGAGGCAAGTGAAAGGGTGCTTGCATTAAGTAGAAGTCCACTTAAAGGACTTGTCAGTTGGATAGAGCAATGAAGAGTCATAATGGTTGCAGTGATGAGTCATGATGATTGACAACACACCTTTCCATTTTTCCCAGAAACTAAATCTAATTCGGTGCACCTTTTCAGGTCTCACAAAGACCGAATTGATTTTTGGGTTATGTGCAATAAGGATGGAAATTCGAGTTCCAAAGCTTTCCTGGGTCCCTAGGGAACAAAGATAAGACAAGAAGGTGGCCATGAGGAAGACTGATTTATGTCAGATTTAATTCTGATCGAAGATGATCCTATGGATGGGAATCTCAGTCTTGAAAACTGAATCATTGAAGACTGAATCCTATAGGGAAGACCACCTTGCGTCAGACTGTAGATGTCAGAATAAGGGTTGACTGGTAGTAGGGAATCTTTTCCTCAAAGACTGAGCCTTTGAGATTTTCGAATGGGGAACAGGTGAAAGTTATGATCAGTTAAAGCCGGCATCCTGAAGCCGTGAAGTCGGTATGACCAACGTATCTAGAAATTGAAGTAAGAATTGAAGGATTTCCGAATTGATGAAGCCACTTAGAACTCATGGCTCATATTTATAAACCATGACTTGGGGGGCTACTGTTATGGACCGTATATACGGAACCGGAATGCCGGATTCAGATAGGAGGTATCGTCGCTGACTTCACAAGGCCGGTATGCCAGATACCGGTATGAGGCCCTAGAGGCCCAATGATACTGATACCGGCATATCGGTATGAGGCCTTAGAGGCCCAAAGATACTGATACCGGCATACCGGTATGAGGCCAGAGAGGCCCAATGAAGCTGATACTGGCATACCGGTATGAGGCCTAAAGAGGCCCAATGGAGCTGGTAACGGATACCGGTATGAGGTTGTAGGTATCTGACACCATTCTTCATACTGTTATACCTGCAGGAATCCATCAAGTCAGCCACACGTGTTAGGGAATCCGAAGAATTTCGTTATCCTCACAAGCATAGGATTCTTCTCAACTTAATACCCGCCATTACGTCTGGACCGTTTAGAGGGAGCCTCACCTGCCTCATGAAGGCAACAATCAACAACATTTAAGTGGGTATGCCTATATAATATCTGGTAAGACAAACAGGTATGATCTATCTCATCTCACACAAACACACACACCACCCCAAAGTAGAACGACCAGAGTGTGGGTATCTAGGTGTCCAAGGTGCTCACTTCAAGTCTGATATCAAGAGAGGGATTGCCGAATTCTTAGCCGAATAGGCTAAGATCAGTAATTCCACAACAGAACACTACCTGATGTAGCTTTCTAAAAGCTAGTTTTCAAAAGTTATAAGTTTCATTTTTGAAAGTTATAAACTTCTTTTATTTTTTTGTTTACCAAACAGCTCTAGTAGCTTATTAACCGGATCAATAAGTTAAAAGCTAACAAATAAACTACAAGGTTGTCTTACCAAACAAAGCCTATATGCATATGGCAAATTTCAGTTAACAGGATTTGAATATGGCAAATTTCCTATAAGGTTACTAATAGAGAAAAGGATGAGCTTTTTCAGTTAACAGGATTTGAATAAGGCAAATTTCCTATAAGATATCTTGACGTCCCTATATCTCCAATTAAGTGGACTAAGTTGGATTGTCAGAATCTTACAAACAAAATGGCCGCTAGGATAAAATGGTGGACTTATAGGAACTTGCCCTATGCAAGCAGGATATAATTAGGTAATTTTGTATTGATGTCTCTTTGTAACATCCCTAATTTAATTCCGAGCATAATTAGTGAGATAATAGGTTTAAAGTGTAGAGAATGGGTAGATTAATTACTCAAAGAATTTTGGGAGCAAGGTGAGCAGCCATTTCAAGTACTAGGGGTTGCGTAGAGTGTAACACCCCAAAATTTTAATCCCCGATTAATGAAATGTAAATTATAATTTAATTATAATTAATAGTTTCTATATTAATCCTTGATTAAAATATGTGTTCATGTGACTGGCTTAGGTGTGTGAAATTATTTAATAAATAATTTAAATGCATAAAATGAGTATTTTGCATATTAGTCCCTGGGTTGGGACCTAGAAGCAATTATAGGAAAGATTTTGGAGGGAAAGTAAATAAAATAATTATTTTTCAAAATCTGGGCAAAATACTCGAGTATTATTCAGAATACTCGAGTTTTCTGGGTCAAACTGCACGAGTTAGTGCGTTTGATGAGTCACCATGAACGATTATCTACCTCTGCCACGAAAACACCTTATTGCCAACACCCTGGGTGGCGTGTCGTCACGCATGAACACCCTCCATGTCTATTTAAGCTCAGAAACACCAAATGAGTGAAGATTTTTGGCTAAGTTCGAATTGTTGAGTGAGTTAGGGTTCATAACTTCGTCTGATCAATTCTCCTTCTCTGTGTCGAGTTGAATCACAAATCATACACGAATACAAAGCTTACATCTTGAGCTTTGTATAGAGAGTGAAATCGTGAGATTTGAGTGAGTGTGCTGAGAGAATTGGAGCTGGGAAGTGGAGCTAGTTGCTGTCTAAACTGTTTCTAGAGCTTACCTTGATCTTGATTTCTGGTAAGCTCATGAACCCCTGAATCTCAATTTCGGTTTCCTTAGTTAGATTATGTTGCATAGAGTTTAGAAATCTAATTTTCCCCAATTTAATTCTCTGTTTCATGTACAAACCAATTCCATTTTGGTATGGTACTCAAAACTACTCTGCATGTGGCATTTGAATTTGGTCTGAGGATTTTGGAGCCTTTTTCGTGTCAATCCTTGTTTGGAAAACATCTGAGAGGTAAGGGGAAGTAATTATATTCACTAGATAGAGTTTAAATTCCATGAATTGTGTTAGAGAGCCACCAAGAGGCTCTAAGGGCTTAGATTGAATAGGAACTTTGGTTTGGAGACCAATCCATGCTTTAAAACTGTGTTGAGCAAGTTTTATATCATGCATGCAAGATTAAATGAGCTTTACTTTATGAAAATTGTGCTTAATATTCAATTTGAGGTGTTGAGTTGTTAAAAGTGCCTTTTTATGCATGATTATTGGATTCTCTGTCAAATCTGTGTTTTGATATGAAATGAATGTTGTAACATGTTCACATTATGTTGTATGAACTCTGTGGATCCCTGGAATGGACTAGAATTAAGTAGAAATGAAAATGTTATGTTAAAACCAAGTTTCAGTGTTATCTGCTACGAAACACTCGAGTAAAAGGCAGGGTACTCGAGTAAAATGCTTTCAAAACAATGTAAAATGAACAAGAACACTCGAGTATTTTGTCTGGTACTCGAGTATCGAGCATGACCTGAGAACAAGTTTAGGTCAAACACTCGAGTCATTCAAGGTCACTCGAGTATTCTGGAAATGTTCAAGAACACTCGAGTAACCCATGAACTACTCGAGTAAATTGTTGAATTGAAAACCCAAATCCTCAGAAAGTCATGAACACTCGAGTAATCTTAAGAATACTCGAGTAATCTGGAAAAGTTGAAGAACACTCGAGTGTCCCGAAGTTTACTCGAGTAAATGGTTCAGAACCTGAAAACACCATTTTCAATTCTGACATAATAAACTAAGGAATTATTAATAATAGTCCAAGGGATCAAGACCTAGAGAAATTGATTAATACAAATAGATCGTTTGGTGACGGTCCTTTTTGATAAAGAAAATAAGCCTAGGTGGCCTGTAAAGTATTAATCAACTTCCCTTAAGTCTAAAAGATAAAATGCATTCATTCTGGAGTTTGGATGGTAGGACGTATTTCATGTTTGTTAAACATGTGGAGGGCCTCTGGGAGTGCCAATACGCTTGCTTGATGACACGTTGTTGACGTGGTCGGCTTAGTGGATGCCGATATGGATATATCGTTTGGATGACGATCCGTTTGGATGTCGGGATATGCTTGGGTGGCATGGATACCAAGCTTGTCGTGTACATTCTAGGTGAATGTACGAATGGTTGTATACCTAGGAATACAACGCACTGTTGAGTGCTGGGTTGTCAGGGATGGACGTCAGAGAGTGACATAGTATTATGATGGAGATAGGCTTGAGAGCTAAAGTCATGCATCATGCCATTCATTTAATTTAACTGTGATAAATGAACCAAGTGTGCGCATTTTACTTGCATTCAATATCTGCTAAGTGTTAAATGTGATTGATATTAATTGATGCATATTTACATGCTTATATTGCATAATTTAATCTCTGTTGATTATGTGTATAGAATTGCTTACCCCTATGCCCTTGTAGGTGATGTTTCGTTACATTGCTTGCATCGAGATCCGGCCACTTCCTAGTGGCATATGGATCTATGAGGACCATCGTGCGGTGTTCGAGGGGGAGGTAGAGATTACCTTTTACCACCCGAACCCGCTGATACGATTCCGTCCTCGTAGGTTTAGGATTCCCATCATATACATTATGCATGTACCCCCGTTTTACACTTACCATGGACCACCTCCCACGCGACCAGCTCGCTCTTACCATAGTTTTCGTTTTCGACCTACCCGCTCTCACCCTTTTACTTCGAGAGTCGTCCGCGAGGAGACTCCCCTATCTGATCCGAGGAGCCCAGTCAGGGTTTCACCATCACCTGACCCGGTACCCAGTGGTAGGGTACACTCTTCCTCGGATGAGATCGAGGAGGATCCGGTGGAGGACGAGAGTGGGGGCGAGCCTGTCGTGCATTCTACTGGGAGTGACTGGAGGGACGATGATCCCTAGGTACGTGCATATGGTGTATGATGTGGGTCTGAGGATCCGATGTGTGGAGGCTGTGGAGGAGATTTGCTGCTGCTGCTGTGATGATGATGTTGCTACTATCTTACTACTACTTTTACTTTTGGGAGACTACTGCTGCTGCTACTCCATCTGATGCTGCCAGATCTATGTGACTATCCCTAGAGTTATATATTTTGTTATGTATATATATTGTAGATATACTTTTGGAGCACTCTAGGGTTTGTAGTTACACTGTTATATAGATCTGATGATGGACTTGTATATTTTGAAACTTGGAGACTTTACTTATGGGCTATGTACTTATGACTCTCTATATCTATGAAAACCTATGTTTATATTCTATCAGTTGCATAGTCCAGTAATTTCCGCTTACTCTGATTTAATTTGTTTAAGAGCTCGGCTATAAATGGTATCAGTTCTATCGTACAAAGCAAGGGTAGCTTAAGCTACTTGATACAAAGATATTTTCGAAAAGATCGAATGTTACTCTATTTGCGAAAAGGTTTTAGAAATCGCCGAACTCGATACAATGATTTTGAGATAATATAGACTTTGTTCTCCAAGACTTTCAAGTGACGATTCGTGCACCCGCTTTAAAAGAAAATTTTATTTACCTATTTTCTTAACACTCACAAGTCCATATATTATCCGATATAAAAGCATAATCACTATATTATATTTGGGATAATCGGAAGGGTGTTGCACTGAGTGGTATCAGAGCAAAAGTCAGATCCTGTAGTAGTGGAAGTAGTTTAGAAAGGTAGCCATCAACATCAAGCAGGTATCTCCAAAGCATTTATTATTTGAACGTTATTATATTGTTTGTTGAGGTTTAAATACCCTTGATTTGTTTGTATCTTGTCTCTTTGAGTACAAGACGCAATTGATTGTAGATTTAATAAGTTTAAGATAGAGCCTTAGTATAGGTAGTTTAATGGAAGTTTCTTTAGTTCAACATATGTGACCATAAGTCCATAGCGCAGGTCTAATATGGCAACTAGAAACCAAAATCACACTAATACTATGTTAGAAAGGATCACCACGGTGCTGGAGGCCATGCAACGACAGTCTCAGCAACCATCTCAACCGGCTAACCCGCCTCATCAGTGTAATGTGGGTAACCCTGAGGCGAAAACTCTGGCTGACTTTAGAAGTTGCAACCCACCAAAGTTTGAAGGAGGATTTAAGCCGGAAGAAGCCAACAAGTGGATTCACACCATGGACAAGATCCTAAGAACGTTGGAGTGTTCGGATGCTCAAAAAGTGGCTTATGCAACCTATATGTTAGAGGATGAAGCTGAGAACTGGTGGAATCACACGATGCAGCTTCTGCAATATGAAGGAAGAGATGTAAGCTGGGGAGTATTCATGGAAAAATTTCTTCAGAAATATTTTCCTGAGGATCTAAGAAGGAAAAAGGAAGTGGAATTCTTGCAGCTGAAGCAAGGTAACATGAGTGTGGGTGAGTATGCAGCAAAGTTTGAAGAGCTGATGAAGTACTCTCCATACTATCAGAACAATCCAGATGAGAGGAGCAAGTGCATTAAGTTTGAAGGAGGTTTGAGGCCAAAGTTGAAGTCAATTTTCAGCTATTAGAGGATTCAAAGTTTTCCTGCACTCGTGGATATGTGTAGGATGTATGAAGACGACACCAAGGCTGAGGAGGTGCAAGTCTTGGACAAGAAGGACAATCAGAGCTATGGACCTCAAAGACGTAAAGGTTCCAACAACCGAGGCAAAGTTCCATATGATCGCCGAGGGAAAGGTAAAGGAAAGGTTGGTGGTTCTGAAGGAAGAAATTATCGGAACGAGGCTCCATTCTGCGACAAGTGCAAGCGCAACCATTATGGTTGAGTTTGTTGGGGAACAAGTGGTTGTTTTAACTGTGGAAAGCCGAGACATTTTGCAAGGGATTGCAAGGAACCAGCCAAGGCTAACTCAAGAGGAACTGCAGATAGACCTGTGACTCAAGGAAGGGTCTTCACCCTTAGCGGTGTGGAAGCGAATCGATCTTCTGATCTGGTGCAAGGTAAATACTTGCTTAATGGTCAGTTTTGCCATGTTTTGTTTGACTCTGGTGCAACGCATTCATTCGTTTCATATGAATGTGTAAACCGGTTAGGCTTGATGATGTCTGAAATGCCTTATGTTCTCAAAGTAGAAACCCCTACTAATGTTCCTGTAGTTGTTTCTAGAGCATGTCTTAACTGTTGTATAGAAGTGTTAGGACAAACCTCTAAAGTAGATTTGATCTGCTTACCCCTAGCACAATTAGATGTGATCTTGGGAATGGACTGGTTAAGTCGGAACCAAGTGATCATTGATTGTGATAGAAAACTAGTGACCTATAGAAACCCAAAACCCTCTGGTTACATATGTCTGTTCAACACTGAGGTGGAGGAGAATAGTCCAAGGATGGAAGAGATTCCTGTTGTCAGAGATTTCCCGGAAGTTTTTGCTGATGAGATTCCTGGTCTGCCACCAAGAAGAGAAATTGAATTTGGTATTGACCTAGTTCCGGGAGCTGGTCCCATTTCTATCGCTCCCTATAGAATGGCACCACCGGAAATGGCGGAGATGAAGAAGCAGATTGAAGAGTTGCTGCAGAAACAGATGATTCGACCAAGCGTGTCACCTTGGGGTGCTCCTGTCTTGTTCGTCAAGAAGAAAGATGGTAGCATGAGGATGTGCATCGACTATCGGCAGCTGAATAAGGTCACCATCAAGAACAAGTATCCGTTGCCGAGAATAGATGACCTTATGGATCAAGTTCGTGGAGCTTCAGTATTTTCCAAGACCGACTTAAGGTCAGGATACCATTAGATCAGAATTAGAGAAGAAGATATCTCTAAGACTGCATTTCGATCTCGATACGGACATTATGAATATGTCGTAATTCCATTCGGATTGACTAATGCACCAGCCATTTTCATGGACTACATGAATCGAATCTTTAGACCTTATTTAGATTCATTCGTGGTTGTGTTCATCGATGATATTCTCATTTACTCCAAGAGCCCAGAGGAGCATGCTGAACACTTGAGGATAGTGTTGAGCATCTTGAAGGAGAAGCAATTGTACGCCAAACTTACAAAGTGTGAGTTCTGGCTGAAGGAGGTTAAGTTCTTGGGGCATGTGATTTCAGACAAAGGAATAGCCGTTGATCCGACGAAGGTAAGTTCGGTTTTGCAATGGGAGCAACCAAAGTCGGTCACGGAGGTGAGAAGTTTTCTTGGTTTGGCTGGGTATTATAGAAGGTTCATCGAAGGTTTCTCGAAGATTGCACTGCCTCTGACAAAGTTGACTCGGAAAGATCAACCATTTCTGTGGGATGAGAAATGTGAAAGGAGTTTTCAGGAGTTGAAGGAAAGATTGACATCGTCTCCTGTATTGGTGCTGCCCGATACACAGAAGAATTTCGATGTGTATTGTGACGCGTCGAAACAAGGTCTTGGGTGTGTTTTAATGAAAGAGGGGCAAGTTGTCGCCTACGCCTCGAGACAGCTAAAAGTTCATGAGATGAACTATCCAACTCACGATCTCGAGTTGGCAGTTGTGGTGTTTGCCTTAAAGATTTGGAGGCACTATCTCTATGGCACTACGTTCCGGGTGTTCAGTGACCATAAGAGTTTAAAGTACCTCTTTGATCAAAAGGAGTTGAATATGAGGCAACGCCGATGGATGGAGTTTTTGAAGGATTATGAGTTTGAGCTCCATTATCATCCTGGGAAGGCAAACGTTGTGGCGGACGCATTGAGTAGAAAGGCAATGCACATCAGTGCGATGATGGTCAGAGAAGCTGCACTGATAGAGGAATTTCGAGATTTGAGTTTGACAATGCAAGTGGAGCCGACGAGTATCAAGATGGGGATGCTGCAGATTGCTAATGAGTTTCTGCAAAATATTCGAGAATTGCAACTCAAGGATGAGAAACTCATGGAGAAGAAAAGGTTGATACAAGAGGGTAAAGAATTGGAATTCCAAGAAGGGAAGGATGGAATCCTGTGTTTTAGAACGAGGATTTGTGTCCCTGATGATTTGGAAGTAAGGAGAATGGTTATGGATGAAGCACATAAGAGCAAGATGAGTATGCATCCAGGAGCTACTAAAATGTATCAGGATTTGAAGAAACTATTTTGGTGGCCTGGGTTGAAAAAGGATGTAGCTGAGTATGTGGCGTGCTGTTTGGTGTGTCAAAAGGCGAAGGTAGAACACCAAAGGCCAAGAGGAGAGTTACTCTCTTTGGAAATTCCGGTATGGAAGTGGGATAACATCTCGATGGATTTTGTGTCGGGATTGCCAAGGACATCTACTGGTCATGATGCAATTTGGGTGATCGTTGATCGTTTGACCAAGTCGGCGCATTTCATTCTCGTGAATATGCGCTACTCATTGGAAAAGCTCACTCAGTTGTACATCAAGGAAGTTGTTCGTCTGCACGGAGTACCATCAAGCATTGTGTCTGATCGCGACCCGAGGTTTACATCAAAGTTATGGGAAGATCTGCATAGAGCCTTGGGTTCAAGATTGAAGCTAAGTTCTGCATACCATCCTCAGACTGATGGTCAAACGGAAAGGACTATTCAGTCATTGGAGGACATTCTACGAGCCTGTGCTTTGGAAGGACAAGGGAATTGGGAGCAAATGTTGCCACTCGTGGAGTTCACTTACAACAACAGCTATCACACGAGCATTGGAATGGCACCATTTGAAGCTTTGTATGGGAGAAAGTGTCAGACGCCATTATGCTGGTTTCAAGTGGGGAAGAGTTCTCTGATTGGACCAGATATTGTGCAAGAGACCACGGAGCAGATCAAGATGATAAAAGAGAAGATGAGGGCAGCTCAGAGTAGGCAGAAAAGCTATGCTGATAGAAGGAGAAAACCCTTAGAGTTTGCTGAAGGAGACCACGTGTTCATTAGAATAGTACCAACCAAAGGTGTTAGTAGAGCCTTGAAAACCCAGAAACTATCACCTAAGTTTATTGGTCCCTATCAAATACTCAAAAGGATCGGCCCAGTAGCCTATCAATTAGCTTTGCCTCCGCCATTATCTAACCTCCATAATGTATTCCATGTGTCTCAATTGAAGAAATATGTCCATGACCCCACCATTGTTCTTAGCATCCAACCTGATGACTTAGAAATTCATAAGAACCTAACCTTCAAAGCTGTGCCAGTTCGTATTGAAGATCGAAGAATCAAGCAGCTTAGAGGGAAGGACATTAGTTTGGTCAAAGTCGTCTGGATTTATGGAGATGTAATAGAAGCATCTTGGGAATTAGAGGACAAGATGCGTCAGGATTATCCTGATTTGTTTGTATGAGTTGAATTTCGGGGACGAAATTCCTTGTAAGTGGGGGAGTAGTGTAACACCCCAAAATTTTAATCCCCGATTAATGAAATGTAAATTATAATTTAATTATAATTAATAGTTTCTATATTAATCCTTGGTTAAAATATGTGTTCATGTGACTAGCTTAGGTGTGTGAAATTATTTAATAAATAATTTAAATGCATAAAATGAGTATTTTGCATATTAGTCCCTGGGTTGGGACCTAGAAGCAATTATAGGAAAGATTTTGGAGGGAAAGTAAATAAAATAATTATTTTTCAAAATCTGGGCAAAATACTCGAGTATTATTCAGAATACTCGAGTATTCTGGGTCAAACTGCACCAGTTAGTGCGTTTGATGAGTCACCATGAACGATTCTCTACCTCCGCCACGAAAACACCTTATTGCCAACACCCTGTGTGGCGTGTCGTCACGCATGAACACCCTCCATGTCTATTTAAGCTCAGAAACACCAAATGAGTGAAGATTTTTGGCTAAGTTCGAATTGTTGAGTGAGTTAGGGTTCATAACTTCGTCTGATCAATTCTCCTTCTCTGTGTCGAGTTGAATCACAAATCATACACGAATACAAAGCTTACATCTTGAGCTTTGTATAGAGAGTGAAATCGTGAGATTTGAGTGAGTGTGCTGAGAGAATTGGAGCTGGGAAGTGGAGCTAGTTGCTGTCCAAACTGTTTCTGGAGCTTACCTTGATCTTGATTTCTGGTAAGCTCATGAACCCCTGAGTCTCAATTTCGGTTTCCTTAGTTAGATTATGTTGCATAGAGTTTAGAAATCTAATTTTCCCCAATTTAATTCTCTGTTTCATGTACAAACCAATTCCATTTTGGTATGGTACTCAAAACTACTCTGCATGTTGCATTTGAAGTTGGTCTGAGGATTTTGGAGCCTTTTTCGTGTCAATCCTTGTTTGGAAAACATCTGAGAGGTAAGGGGAAGTAATTATATTCACTAGATAGAGTTTAAATTCCATGAATTGTGTTAGAGAGCCACCAAGAGGCTCTAAGGGCTTAGATTGAATAGGAACTTTGGTTTGGAGACCAATCCATGCTTTAAAACTGTGTTGAGCAAGTTTTATATCATGCATGCAAGCTTAAATGAGCTTTACTTTATGAAAATTTTGCTTAATATTCAATTTGAGGTGTTGAGTTGTTAAAAGTGCCTTTTTATGCATGGTTATTGGATTCTCTGTCAAATCTGTATTTTGATATGAAATGAATGTTGTAACATGTTCAAATTATGTTGTATGAACTCTGTGGATCCCTGGAATGGACTAGAATTAAGTAGAAATGAAAATGTTATGTTAAAACCAAGTTTCAGTGTTATCTGCTATGAAACACTCGAGTAAAAGGCAGGGTACTCGAGTAAAATGCTTTCAAAACAATGTAAAATGAACAAGAACACTCGAGTATTTTGTCTGGTACTCGAGTATCGAGCATGACGTGAGAACAAGTTTAGGTCAAACACTCGAGTCATTCAAGGTCACTCGAGTATTCTGGAAATGTTCAAGAACACTCGAGTAACCCATGAACTACTCGAGTAAATTGTTGAATTGAAAACCCAAATCCTCAGAAAGTCATGAACACTCGAGTAATCTTAAGAATACTCGAGTAATCTTAAGAATACTCGAGTAATCTGGAAAAGTTGAAGAACACTCGAGTGTCCTGAAGTTTACTCGAGTAAATGGTTCAGAACCTGAAAACACCATTTTCAATTCTGACTTAATAAACTAAGGAATTATTAATAATAGTCCAAGGGATCAAGACCTAGAGAAATTGATTAATACAAATAGATCGTTTGGTGACGGTCCTTTTTGATAAAGAAAATAAGCCTAGGTGGCCTGTAAAGTATTAATCAACTTCCCTTAAGTCTAAAAGATAAAATGCATTCATTCTGGAGTTTGGATGGTAGGACGTATTTCATGTTTGTTAAACATGTGGAGGGCCTCTGGGAGTGCCAATACGCTTGCTTGATGACACGTTGTTGACGTGGTCGGCTTAGTGGATGCCGATATGGATATATCGTTTGGATGACGATCCGTTTGGATGACGGGATATGCTCGGGTGGCATGGATACCAAGCTTGTCGTGTACATTCTAGGTGAATGTACGAATGGTTGTATACCTAGGAATACAACGCACTGTTGAGTGCTGGGTTGTCAGGGATGGACGTCAGAGAGTGACATAGTATTATGATGGAGATAGGCTTGAGAGCTAAAGTCATGCATCATGCCATTCATTTAATTTAACTGTGATAAATGAACCAAGTGTGCGCATTTTACTTGCATTCAATATCTGCTAAGTGTTAAATGTGATTGATATTAATTGATGCATATTTACATGCTTATATTGCATAATTTAATCTCTGTTGATTATGTGTATAGAATTGCTTACCCCTATGCCCTTGTAGGTGATGTTTCGTTACATTGCTTGCATCGAGATCCGGCCACTTCCTAGTGGCATATGGATCTATGAGGACCATCGTGCGGTGTTCGAGGGGGAGGTAGAGATTACCTTTTACCACCCGAACCCGCTGATATGATTCCGTCCTCGTAGGTTTAGGATTCCCATCATATACATTATGCATGTACCCCCGTTTTACACTTACCATGGACCACCTACCACGCGACCAGCTCGCTCTTACCATAGTTTTCGTTTTCGACCTACCCGCTCTCACCCTTTTACTTCGAGAGTCGTCCGTGAGGAGACTCCCCTATCTGATCTGAGGAGCCCAGTCAGGGTTTCACCATCACCTGACCCGGTACCCAGTGGTAGGGTACACTCTCCCTCGGATGAGATCGAGGAAGATCCGGTGGAGGACGAGAGTGGGGGCGAGCCTGTCGTGCATTCTACTGGGATTGACTGGAGGGACGATGATCCCTAGGTACATGCATATGGTGTATGATGTGGGTCTGAGGATCCGATGTGTGGAGGCTGTGGAGGAGATTTGCTGCTGCTGCTGTGATGATGATGTTGCTATTATCTTACTACTACTTTTACTTTTGGGAGACTACTGCTGCTGCTACTCCATCTGATGCTGCCAGATCTATGTGACTATCCCTAGATTTATATATTTTGTTATGTATATATATTGTAGATATACTTTTGGAGCACTCTAGGGTTTGTAGTTACACTGTTATATAGATCTAATGATGGACTTGTATATTTTGAAACTTGGAGACTTTACTTATGGGCTATGTACTTATGACTCTCTATATCTATGAAAACCTATGTTTATATTCTATCAGTTGCATAGTCCAGTAATTTCCGCTTACTCTGATTTAATTTGTTTAAGAGCTCGGCTATAAATGGTATCAGTTCTATCGTACAAAGCAAGGGTAGCTTAAGCTACTTGATACAAAGATATTTTCGAAAAGATCGAATGTTACTCTATTTGCGAAAAGGTTTTAGAAATCGCCGAACTCGATACAATGATTTTGAGATAATATAGACTTTGTTCTCCAAGACTTTCAAGTGACGATTCGTACACCCGCTTTAAAAGAAAATTTTATTTACCTATTTTCTTAACACTCAAAAGTCCATATATTATCCGATATAAAAGCATAATCACTATATTATATTTGGGATAATCGGAAGGGTGTTGCATAGAGTGCATTGGTATCAAGAGGTAGAATTATTGAAGTGGATTCGAGGGTTAAATCGGGGTTTGAAGTGTTAGAAATCTTTCGGTGCAAGAAAATTAGGAATAAATTATCCATAGCTCTAAACCCAATTCCTACCGTTGGATGTGAAGATAAGGGTCTTAGGAAGCTTGTCTCAAATATTGAGCCCGATCCAACGGTTAACGAAGAAGTTAAGGCGAATTGAAGTTAGAAATTTATGTTGCACGCCCAGGCACACCAGCTTGCGCCCAGGCGCGCGCACTATTCATTTGGTGCTGAACCAGACAGTTGTGCGCCCAGGCGCGTGTTGCCTGCGCCCAGTCGCGCCCTGCGCGCACCAAATCCGCATCAGGCACACCAGATTGTGCGCCATCCCCTCCTGACCGCACCAGATTCTTGCACCACGCACCAGATCAGGCGCTGGTGCCAGACTCGCGCTCAGGCGCGCGAACCCGCGCTAAAGCACGCGCAGTCAGCTGATGAAATCTCAGCCGCACGATTTGGACTTGGGGACCAAGTCAAGCAGCTCCAGCCACACGATTTACTCCCTCTTGGCAAGAGATAAAATAAAAACAAAACCACCCACATCACCGTTCATCAATGTCGGGTTTACTGATGATAACGTCACTTAACAGTTGTAAGAGCCAGGACGACCAATCCTATTCTTACACCCCATTAAACAACAATACCACCATGGGTTTGGTTCTATTCTACCCAGAGTTCTACTATTCCATAACTTTGACTAAAACCTCTAATCAAGCACATTCATAATTCAAACATGCATAGCAACCTCTCACATTAACATATACTCACAAAAATCAAAGGGAAGGCTAATAATTCATTCGTCCTAGTAAATAAACATATTTAGACACACATCCTCACACATGCATAAATCATACTCATCAATATATATATATATATATATATATATATATTCACAAACACTAACATGAGTTCAATCCCTACTTCCCACTAATCTAGTCATTATCTACATTATCTAACTTAAAGTTTAATCTTACATCTACACACATATACTTAACAAGCGATAATTCTTCGGAAATGTCATATTGAATGCTACTCATTCATTTTCTCACATTAAACTTTATCTTCCTATAACTCTATTTATCTTATCATTTTATCATTCTACCAAATTTTCTCTCAACTTCTACCTAGTTTTATTATAATGCTAGCCTGCTGGGGAAATCACTAACAACTAGTACCACTAAGTCATGCATAACCAAGAATAGCATACATAGGCATACATAACTTCAGACATCCCTATATTCAATCATAACCCTAATAGGATTTCTACCCCGACTCTAACACTTGAACATCTAACTTTACATCGGTTACTCGCTTGATGAGTAACCATTGGAGTTATGAATAACTCCAAGGGCCGAGGAAAAACTGCTCTGATACCAAAATGTAACACCCTAGTTACTTTCACTCTTAATTAATTGAGGATTTAAAAATTTTTTCTTTTAAACTTATAGATGATCATGAAAACTCTTAGTTAGATTTGCTTATTATAAAAATCTCCGTAAAATCGGACGGAGTTTCCTTTGTTTTAGGGACATTCCCAAAATATTGATTTCCTGATTAACCTGCATAAAACTTCTTTTCAACAACAATGGCCAGCAGGGCCAAAATACAACTCAGTTCAATTACACTTTTCAGAAAATGATTACAATTCTAAAGTGGGTTTGTTTTCCCAAAATATTATACATTTCAAAATTTCCAAAACTGAAACTATTGACCCACAAGGGTCACTCAACTAACTAAGCAACATTCCACGAGGTGGAGTGTAATCCTGTCCGGCCATACTCGTGTAAGCTCCTTCTTCACCTGTAAAAATATATCAAGAAGGGTAGCATTACACAGAACTTAGAAAATACATTCTAAAAAGACATAGAGAACAACTAAGAGATTACTACGCATTATCACTTGAATTATATTTTCTATTTCAACTTCCCTTGATTCCTTAATACCCCATTATTGACCATATTCATTTCTTATTCCTTTCAACTCTTTCCTCAACCTTTCTTGAATTCTATCATTTCATTCTATCATTTACACACTTGTCTATCTATCCTCTTATTCTCATTTAATACTCACTCTAATGAAGGGTCTGTCCATATAATATTCCACTCTTCTATAAGGGGTCCTGATATAATTCACATCCTATGAGGGGTCATGAAAATAATATCCACTCCTTTCGGAGGGTCATGAAAACAAAATCCACTCCTTTCGGAGGGTCATGGAAACAATATCCACTCCTTTCGGAAGGTCATGAAAACAATATCCACTCCTTTCGGAGGGTCATGAAAACAATATCCACTCCTTTCGGAGGGTCCACTCCTTTCAGAGGGTCATGAAAACAATATCCACTCCTTTCGGAGGGTTATGAAAACAATATATAATTCTCTCCATTCTAAACACTAAAATTAATGATATAATCAACTTCCTAAACATTCCGACCAGAGTATGATCTACATCCAACATCAATCTTCCCAATTGTCTCATGTTCATTGCATTTCCATTCCAACCACTAGAATTAATATCATAATCAACTTCCTAATCACTATGTTCATTGTAAATCCTCAAGCCATGCCATATTCTACCATCATCACCATTAAACCCAGTTTTTGTTAAAGCAACCACAATTACATATAGAAACTTGCATATTCCTAAATTATAATTCATAGTTCAATTGTACCATATTCTAATCCCGTCATTTACCCTAAGGTTCCTCTTTTCTATTTTAATTCCTGCCCTTAATTCCCCCTATATACAAGCTAGAAAATACCCTCTAAGTAGAGGTAACACTTCCCTTCTTACCTCAAATCCAGAAAATATAAGAGTTCCTTGAGGTGAGGGAGGTCCTATGTGATGATTCCTTAGCTTCGAATTGAGAAGTTGATGGTGACCTTGAGGCTTGATCCACTAGGAATGAAAGAAGCTTGAACCCCCAAGTGTTGGTAGAACTTGAAATCCAAGAGGGAGAAAGGTGGTAAGTTCTAATCCATTTTCATGCCCAATGCTTGGTGAAAGTCATGAGGAGTGTTGGTGATTCTTGATTATTGGATATATATGTGGTAATGATAATAGGGGTTCTAAACCCTAAGGAAGAGGATGGAAGAGAGGATGATGATGATGTCTTGGGCTCACTTCATGAGGGATATTTGATGTTGATGAGGATTGAGTGGTTGATTGCTTGATCTTGTGTGTTTGGGTGATTGAATGGTGTTTTAGTGTTCTTGAGTATTGAGAGAATTGATGGAGGTGGTGGGTTGAGGTTGATGATGAAGAATGAGAGAATGGAGTGCTTTTGATGCCAAAAATGGGTTTTGGGGTCAGCCACCATCGTGTGGCTGAGATTATAACTTTGGCCCCAAGTTTCTCAACCAACGCACCAGATCTGGTGCTGCTGAGCGCGCGCACCTGGGCGCACGCCGGGCGCGCCTGGGCGGGTCTGAGCACCAACTGGTGCTACTGGTGCGCGCCTGGTGCGGTCAGGAGGGAGTTGGTGCGCGTCTGGTGCGGTTAGGAGGGAGTTCTGGCGCGCCAACGCGAATCTGGTGCATGTGGTGCGGATCTGCGCTCGCCTGGGCGAGTTGGTGCCTCGCCTGGGCGGGTTTTTCACTGTCTGGTGCACCAATGAACAGTGCACTCGCCTGGGTGCATGGCTGGTGCGCCTGGGCGAAAATCTGGGTTTCCAACCTTCGATTCGCCGTAACTTTTTCGTTAACCGTCGGATCGAGTCCAAATTTTTTAGACATGCTTCTTCACCCCATAAACTTCACAACCAACGGTGGAATTTATTTTCTTATCATCCCATGATAAATTCCTAATTTTCTCTTTTCGGTCGATTTCTAACTTCTAAAACGCCGATTTAACTCCCGATTTCGCTTATTTGACTTTGCCCAAAGCCACAACTGCCTTCTATACAACCCCTAGGACTTATAATCACCACTCACCTACCTACTAAAATTCATTAAGTCATTATTCCAATCTTTCTAAGGTTTTTAATCAATAATTTCATTAAAATCAAAGTTTAGGATGTTACATCAAACCCTAAGAACATTTCATCATCTTTTTCAATCTTTCCTCCTTGATTCTAAGATCAAGTGCCATCATCATCATCCTCAACCTTCATCAACCAAGAACCAAAAACAATCACACACCACCACCCAAAATACCATGGCCTCACCTCCTTCATCTTCATCATGTTTTCCCTCATCTCCACCAAGAACAAACTCTATCATCCACACCACAAATCATGGAAATCAAGTCCAATAACCATTTTATTCACCCTCCCCATCAATACTCAAGCAAGAACTAGGTTGAAAACCACCCTCCCTTTCTCCCCATAAATTCGTGACCCTCTCCCTCTCTATCTCTATGGATTTGCAAACATAGAAACTAGGGAGAGTTATACACATAAATCTCAACATCAAGGGCAAGAAGTAGGAGATTAAAGCTAGGAAATTCAAGGGCCAAAGTGGTTTAGGAGTAAGGAGCAAAGGCTAGGGTTCAAGTGCTAGGTATTGAGATTCATCATCTCCCATTTGGAAGGTAAGAGGGGTTGTATTACCTTTATTTGGGACATAGATTCTAAGGATGTTATAGTGATAGCTAGGTTTAGGTAGTTAGTTGTGGAGAATAAATTTATAGGATAGTTGATTTATATACTAGTTGGAGGGTTTAGAATAAGCTCTTTTTATATGTTATTAAGTTAGGAAGTGAAGAACCCTAGGGAGCTGACTTATTATGGTACTCTGAGACATACCTGAGTATGTCAACTGAATTGCTGGTTATCTGTTGATTGTTAGAGATTGTGGAGAATGCATAACTGATTTTAATGATAGATGTGAATGTGTGACTATTTGTGCCCTATTGTTTAATTATGAGCTCGTATGACAATTGAGTATGTATAGAAATTAATAATGGATAATTGACTGTAAATTGTGCTAAGAAGTAATTAATGGTAAAAAGTGAAATATATGGGTAATTAAGAATATAAATGTATGTAGGCCCCTGACCTGTGGATGCATACATTTATCAATTAATTAATATGTTAAAATGGGATAAATGTATGTAGGCCCCTGACTTGTGGATGCATACATTTATCAATTAATTAATATGTTAAAATGAGATAAATGTATGTAGGCCCCTGACCTGTGGATGCATACATTTATCAATTAATTAATATGTTAAAATGGGATAAATGTATGTAGGCCCTAGGCCCCTGACCTGTGGATGCATACATTTATCAATTAATTAATATGTTAAAATGAGATAAATGTATGTAGGCCCCTGACCTGTGGATGCATACATTTATCAATTAATTAATATGTTAAAATGGGATAAATGTATGTAGGCCCCTGACCTGTGGATGCATACATTTATCAATTAATTAATATGTTAAAATGGGATAAATGTATGTAGGTCCCTGACCTGTGGATGCATACATTTATCAATTAATTAATAGGTTAAAATGAGATAAATGTATTAGGCTTCTGACCTGAAGATGCATACATGTTAAATAAGATTAGTATGTGGGCCTCTGACCTGAGGACGTGTAACACCCCAAAATTTTAATCTCTGATTAATGGAAAGTTGATTTTGGTATGTTGCTGTCAAATTGGATCCTTACTTGGATCCTTGATTTTGGTAAGCTCATGAGTTCTCCGAGTCTCAAATTGGTTTCTATAGTTAGTATATGTTGCATAGAGTTTAGAAATACTAATTTCCCCAATTTTTATCTATGTTTCCTATGTCTACCAATTCAATCTTGGTACTCCACTCAAAACTGTCCTGCATGTGATGCTTGAAAAGGTTTTTGGTGCTGTGGTGCTTTCTTTTGCAAATCTCCTGTTCTTTCACGATTTTGAGGTAAGGGGAAGTCTTTCTATTCACTAGATAGAGTTTAAATTTCATGATTTCAATTAGAGAGCCACCAAGAGTCTCTAAGGGCTTAGATTGAATAGGGAATTTGGTTTGGAGACCAATTGATACTCTATTGTTGTTTTGAGCAAGTTCCATATGATGCATGCAAGCTATTTTAAGCTCAAATTCACCAGTTTATTGAGTATTTTGCAATTTGATATGTTAGGTTGTGAAATTGTATGTTTTATGAATAATCTCTTGATTTTCTGTTAAATCTGTAAATTGATGTGTTCTCAGTGATTGAGCATGTTCAATATGTGTCATATGAACTCTGTTGATCATTGGATTGGACTAGAAATGGTTAGAATTGAAAATGGTATGTTAAAACCAAGTTACCAGTCTGTTCTGCAAGAAAAGACTCGAGTACTTGGCTTGATACTCGAGTAAAATTTTGATAAAATAGTGTATCCTTGTGTTAGAACACTCGAGTACCAGGCCCAGAACTCGAGTATCAACTGATGCACAGAACCATGTTCTGATAAACCACTCGAGTAATGCATGAGTCACTCAAGTATTCTGGATTTGATGAAGAACACTCGAGTACTCGTGAACTACTCGAGTAATTTTTAAGATCTGAAATCTGGACTTTCTGAAAAGCATGAACAACTCGAGTAGCAATGAACCACTCGAGTAATCTGGAAAAAAATGAAGAACCACTCGAGTAATCTGGAAAAAAATGAAGAACCACTCGAGTATTCTGAAGAACACTCGAGTAATTTTTCCCAGAATATTAAAAATGCCATTTTTAATTCTGAATCATTTGTGTAATACTTAAATGACTATAATCCAAGTGATCTAAAACTTAAAATAAATTGATTGATGATATGGTAATTTCTTTTGGAAAACGAGACGTTGCTCGGGTGGCACGTCAGGTATTATTAAAAAGAAAAACACCAATCAATTCCTTTAAGTTAAGATAATGCATTCATTATGGAGTTTGGATGATTGATCGTTTATCATGTTTTGGTAACATGAGGAGGGCCTCTGGGAGTGCCAATTGACGGCTCGCTTGATGACACGTTATGGTTGACGACGTGGTCGGCATAGTGAGATGCTGATAGTATGGTTATACCGTTTGGATGACGGGACGTGCTCGGGTGGCAGGAATTCCAAGCTTGTCGTGTACATTCTTGGTGAATGTACGAATGTTGTACACCTAGGAGTACAACACATTGTTGAGTGCTGGACGAAGTAAAGGATGGACGTCAGAGAGTGTCATAGGATGATGGAGATAGGCTTGAGAGCTAAGTTCATACATTATGCCACTCATTTAATCTAAAATTGATAAATGAAACAAGTATGAGCATCTTACTTGCATTCAATATCTGCTAAATGCTAAATGTGATTGTTATTTATTGTTGCCTATGTTTATATATTCACATCGTACATATATTTATGCTCTATTGATTATGTGTATAGAATTGCTTACCCCTATGCCCTTATAGGTGATGTCACGTTACAACGCTTGCATTGAGATCCAGCCACTTCCTAGTGGCACATGGATCTACGAGGACCATCGCACGGTATTCGAGGGAGAGGTAGAGGTTACCTTCTACCACCCGAACCCGCTGATCCGATTTCGTCCTCGTAGGTTTAGGATCCCCATCATATACACTATGCACGTACCACCTTTTTACACATATCATGGACCACCTCCCACCCGACCAGCTCGCTCGTATCATAGTTTCCGATTTCGACCTACCCGCTCACACCCTTTTTCATCGAGAGTCGTCCGCGAGGAGACTCCCCCATCTGATCCGAGGAGCCCTGTTAGGGTCTCACCATCTCCTGACCCGGTACCCAGTGGTAGGGTACCCACTCTGTAACATCCCGTTATTTATAATACCTCTAGTAAAATAATTAAGTGATTTAATATGATGTTTTCAAGATTTGCGTGTTTTAATAAAATTTTGATTTCATCATTATAATTGAAATATGTTTTCTAGTCAAAATAAGTATAAATTTGTTATAAAATGTTTTTTAAAAAAATAAAAGAGTACTTTTATTTAGTTTAAATTAACATTTTGACAGGTAGCTCAAGTGGCAAGCCTTAGAAGCATTTTTATATATAGTTTCTTTAGAAAAATATGTTTAACATAATATGTTGAGCGTCCCTGTAAATTTTCATAGTGTTCGGAGACTGTTTTATTTTTAGCTCCGGAACTGATTTTATATATTACCAGTATAAGTTGTATTTAATAATTTATTATTTCAATATTCTGAATATTATACTTTATCAAGTTTGATATCAAGATTGAGAAAATATATTTATTTTTAAATTTCGATAATTTTTCTTACGCAATAGCTAACCGGAGGGACCGATAACTTTATTATTTTTCAATCCGTTTTGAGTAATTAAAAATACAATATTATTGTACTTAAATGTATTTTATTTTTAGAATGGTCAAACTTTTGTTTATAACCCAAATACCTACGTACATTGACCCACAAATAAGAACAAATTATAAAATATATTATTTTACTAACAACTACCCACGTGCCCTGTACCCACCCGTAGAAAACAAAAAAATAAAATGAAAAGGACCTATGGCCATAAGATAAGGCCATCGATCTACGTATGAAAGAAGGGCCAAAGAAAGAAATGCAGTGAGCGACAGCGAGAAGGAAACGAATTCCTTTCCAATCTTCCTGGTCCAATATCTCAAAATCCAACCGTCCAATCTCAAATCCTTCTTAGATAACTAATGTCCTCAACTCCCTCTATCCATCTACCTAATTTATTTGACGATCCGTCAATATTTTTATTATCCTATATTTTCAAATAAAGAGATGTTTTGGAGAAAAGTTATATATTTTTGTTGTATAATGATATATATTTATTATTTTGACAAAATGAGTTTATTTTATATATATTTTTAATGTTATAATTAGTTTTTACATATGTCCCTATTTAGATCCAACACGTTATTATTGACCTGGACCCTGGAGCAAGTCGCGGATGTAAACGTGACTCTGTCGTTTTTGCTAGGATTTCCAGGTAAGGGGAGTCTCTTTTCCACACTTTGGGTTAGGGATAGTTAGGGTGTATAATAAGATTTAAGTTTAATACTTAGACCGGGTTGTGGGTAGCAAAATGGTTTTGAATTAAAATTGATTTAGGGGTGATTAGTATGTTTATGGTTAATTTTATATTAATTAAAATGTTTATGTTAAATTCTCTTTTTATTGATATTAAAGTAGGAAGTGAAGAACCCTAGGGAGTTGACATACATTCAATGTACTCTGAGACATACCTGAGTATGTCGATTGATTGGTGATATTGGTTGATGGTTGATAAATTGATGTGACCCTATATGTGAGTAATTAATGGCGTATGTGTATAAGTATTGAAACGGGAATGTGATGTAAAAAGGAATAATAAATTGGAATTGGATATATATATATATAACTTGAAATTGTTGTGTGTGAAGAATGTTTGGAAATGTGAGATTTGAGTAATACTTGGTAAATGGTGGTTTGATATGTGAATTAAAGGAATGATTATGTCTGCTAAAAGTGATGAAAATGAATATTTGATATTACTTGCAATTCTCTGAGTATTTGATGAATGGTGTGAATGTGGTGCTTGACTTTTTGTGAATGAGTTCTGATCTGGAATAAAAAGGAATGCAGTGTGGTTGATCCTTGGATGCCCCGGCACACTAGGTGCCCTGCTAGGTGGTGAATTGCCTGCTAGGGCCGAATTGCCTGTCAGGCGAATTGCCCATTAGGTCCTAAATTCCCGTTAGGCGTCGGTGCGCCAATGGATCAATACACTGCATAACCACCTGAAAAAGTTAATAAATTGTGGACTGGAATTGAGAAATGAATAATTAATGGAAAGGTAATTAATTGCGTTGTCCTAACGGGTGATGCCTAATGGGTGTCTCATTCCTGACAGGTGTAAAGTCCCTAGTAGGTGCCGAATTGCCTAGCAGGTGCGCTAATTCCTAGTGGTGCAAAGATAAAAAGAAAAAAAGAATATGATTTGTATGTTGTCCTCTGACCGTGAGGAGACATACAATGTATATGTGGTTTGTATGTTGTCCTCTGACCGTGAGGAGACATACAGTGTATAAGTGGGTATGTTGGCCTTTGACCGTGAGGTGACATACAGTTTTATGAACCTGGAAAGAGAATGAATATGGAAATGTATTTGGATATTGAAAATGTGATTATGATACATTGTGTTAATCCATGGTTTGATTTACTTATTATCCTTGAGTTTTTGTTATATACCATTTTACTATCTTTTAATCCACTGTGTTGTGAAAAGGTCTCACCCTTATGTGGTTAATATGTTAGGTACTTGAGCAAGGAGCTTGGAGATAAGAGTGCTCAGCGGATCAGTCGAAAGAAAGGAACTCAAGTGTATTTTATTATATTGTAATTGAAAGCCCCCAACGCTATTTGTGAACTCTGATTTATAAAAGAAAATTTAAAGTCCAATGTTTCATTTTTCAAACGTTTATTGTTTATTATTCATTATATTACGGGGTGTTACACACTCCATCGGATGAGATTGAGGATGATCCTGTGGAGGACGAGAGCGGAGGCGAGCCTATCGTTCATTCTACCGGGAGCCAGTGGAGGGACGATGATCCCTAGGTATGTGCATATGGTACATGATGAGGATCAGGGGATCCGGTGTGGGGATGCTGTGAAGGAGATACTGCTGCTACTGCTGTTGATGATGACTGATGATGTTTACTACTTCTACTATCTGGAGACTACTACCACTACTACTGCTGTTACCAGATCTATGTGACCACTTCTAGAGTTTCATAATTTTGAGATGTATATTTTTTAGATATACTTTTGAGAACTCTAGGGTTATGGTTTTACTTTTGGTATAGATCTTTCATTATGGACTTGTATATGGATCTTGGAGATATGACCGTGGCACTATGTACTTTATGACTTATTTATATATATATATATATATATATATATATATATATGCATATTATGTTTATATTACAATTATGCATAGTCTCACTATTTCCGCTTACTCTGATTTAACTTATTTAAAGAATTCAGCTACGATAGAAATAAATGGTATCAGTTCCGCAAAACGAAAAAAAGGATGGCATCGCTTAATTCCTATTATATAAATACGTTTTCAAAGTACTGATGCTATCTAGTTTGTGAAAAGGTTTTATAGAATGTCGAACTCAACACAATGTTTAAAATGATATGAATTATTCTCTCCAAGAATTCCATGTTTTGATTGTGCACCCGCTTTTAGAAAGAGAAATTTTATTTCTACATTTTCTAAATACTTACAAGTCCATACTTTATCTAATAAAGAGAAGATAGTTATTATACTAAAGATTTGGATATGAAGAAAGGGTGTCACAGGACGCATACAAGGTGAAAAGGAAAACTGGATAATGGAATGGACAATGGAAATGATTAAGGAATTAAAGGAAATAACTAATAAAAATGGTTATGGAAATGTTAAGTATAAATGGATAATGGAAAGGTTATGGTTAACGGAGTTGAATTAGGATGTGATTTTAGAAGAAATGTGGGTATGGTTGTTAAACTGTTAGCGAGTAGGTAGGGCTTAGTTTATTGCTATGCTTCTTAGAAGCTATCTTTCCAAGTTCTGTGTAATGCTACCCTTCTTGCTATATTTTACAGGTACCGAAGGAGTATACACGAGTCTGGCCGAGCAGGAAATACATTCCATTATGTGGAGTGTAGGGTATTTTTGGGGAGACCACTATTTTGGTCATATACTTTGTATTATGGGAGGCATTTGATGTATTTTCTTTTATTTTATATTTGGAAACTATAAGTCTTGAGATTTAGACTTATTTTTCTGGAAAGGTTGTAATATATGGACTGAACTCTATTTTGGGCCCTGCTGGCCTCTGATGAATTATAAATATGCTTTTCTGAAAGTGAGCAGGTTAAACTAATTTTGGAAAAATCCAATAAACAAAGGAAACTCCGTCCGATTGACGACAACTTTTTATAAATTAAAAAGGAAACTTTTAAGTTCACTATTTTAATTAATGGGTATCTATGGGTAGATATGTATGGTGTTACACTCTTCATACCTACTGGTCATTCATTTTTCTTATTCCTCAAAAGGTCATCAAGCTAAGGAGATTGATAGGCTTTGTAGAGATTTCATGTGGGGTACTTGTAATGAAGGAAGATCAATGCCTCTTGTTAGTTGGGAGAATGTTTGTAATAAAAAGATTTATGGTGGTCTAAACATCAAATTCCTTAAGCATTGGAATGAAACAGCTTTAGGAATGAAGATATGGCACATTGCTAGTAAGCTAAGGCTGATAACCTATGGGTTAAATGGACTCATGAAATCTATATGAAACATTCCTCAATTTGGGATTATGTCATTAAGCCGGATTCTAGCTGACATTGGAAGAAACTAATGAATGAAGATAAGAGATTTGTTCAAAGATGAATATGCTAAATAATCAATGGGTTACAATATCTAATGGTATCTATACTATTAGCTCTGAATACGATTATAGAAGGGGTCATCAAGGTAAAATGCAATTCACTAAGATTATCATATGAATATACAGGTATACAACATTCCTAGGCACTCTATCATCGTTTAGCTAATGATTCAAGATACATTGCTCACTTGGAAGAGGCTGCAACTTATAAACATCAAAATTTCTTATTTTCAATGTGTTCTTTGTGGCATTTGTGATGAAGATCGTAATTATTTATTTTTTCAATGCACTTTTTTGCTAAGATTCTATAGCTTTGCACAAATTGGATTCATTGCCGGGGATTTGATGTCAAATATCAGCCATGGTCTAAGAAGATTCCTTATGTTCGGAGGTATAGTAGGGT
Source organism: Crotalaria pallida (assembly GCA_037953625.1). Taxonomy (NCBI): domain Eukaryota; kingdom Viridiplantae; phylum Streptophyta; class Magnoliopsida; order Fabales; family Fabaceae; genus Crotalaria; species Crotalaria pallida. The sequence continues at coordinate 56,851,549 of CM075655.1, read as the reverse complement.
CAAGAACAGAATTCTCTTCTAAGACCCTACTATACCTCCGAAATTAAGAGAAAATATTGTAAGACATTAAGTAGGATTTCGATTTAGATGAATTAGCTTGTTAGTCAAGAAGACAAGTGTGGTAGAGAAAAATTGGCAAAGCAATTTAGAAATTGGTTGAGTGATTTTGGTTGTTTAGAGAAATTTTAAGTAGTTGGTTGGTTGTGTTTTGTATATATTGAGGTTGTTTGTAAGTTAGTTTGGGCTGCTTTAGTCTTAGAACCCATCATCGTTGGTGGCTAGGAGTAAAGTTTTTTCTTGTCTAATTCATGTCTAAGCTATGCTCTTGCTTAGTGATTGTTCTTGGTAATGATAATTTTTTCAAATTCATAAGTTAGTAAGTACATTTAATTTTTTTCAAATTCATAAAAAATAGAGTTACTTTAGGAATGTTACATTGAGAATTAAACAAAAATTAAATGAGGAAACCACGAATATTTTAAAATAATTGTATTGAGAATAGAAAGTTAAATAATCTCCTCCTATATATAAGACTTTTTTGAAACTTTTATTTTGTTCCAATGTATAAGATCTCATTTCAATTTCTAATAGCATTTAATTACTGTTTTCCATAAATACCCCTGTTTACTCAACATTTTTTAGAGTCCAAAAATAATTATACGGATAATTTTGAAAAATCATATATCAAATTTTCATATTTTCAATGCCATTAAACTTAACTACCTTCCTTGATGGAAGTGAAAAATCTCAAAAAAGGGTCTTACAAATAGGATTAGAGGGAGTAATTATTTTTCCTCTTCAAATTACCTTAACAAATGTATTTAAAACACTTGTTAACAACACTTTACTCCGTCCAATATCAAATATAAGAAAAAAAACCAACTTCACATTTATTAAGGAAGTTATTAATTGAGTGCATTTAATTTTCTCAAATTCATTAAAAAAAAAGATTACTTTAATAAATTTATATTGAGAATGAATAAAAATTAAATGATATTGTACAACCATTTTATAGATATATTTTAAAAATGATTGTATTTAGAATAAAAAATTAATTAATATTTTCTTATATTTAAGACCATCAATAAAATGTTTTTTTTTTAATATTTGAGATAGGAGTGAGTATATGTGTTATTTAAATTAAAAAGGTCTTGCTAACAAATGTCTTAAGAATACTTAAGACACTTGTTAAACTTTCTAAAAGTGGAAAAAATAAAAAAATTATCAATTCTTCTTTCTCTCAAAAATCTAAAAAATTATATTTTTCAATATTTCAATATTTTCAAATCATGTTCGACTTCTTAATAAGTATTCTTTGGAAACTTGTAAACATTTTCCAAATTAAAAATACAGCAAACATACACTACAATCCACGAGGCTATTCCTTCTGTTTCTATTTATCTATCATATTTCAAAATAAAACATGTTCTTTATTAAATGTAATTAGTACTTAAATTTTTAATGTATTAATTTTTTTTCACTACACATTTTCTCTCTGTAATCGTTATTTTTCCTCACTACTTACGAAAATCAATACTGTATTAAATAAGATAAAAAAATAGATTTAAAAAAACTTCTCAAAACACAATTAAATAAAAACGGAGAGAGTACTAATTGCAACACCCTCACTTTTATATAGCTTAATTACAATTAATTAAGTTGATTTTTAATTTGGACTTGAAAATTTCTTTTTAAATCTTAATGAAAATCCGACAGAGTTTCCTCTATTTTTCAGATTTCCCAAAAATTACATTTTATACACCTGTTAAACCAGTATAGTTCAGAAAATATTATAAATATACTAATTTGATTTTCATGCCCTGCTAACAAAGTGAAACAAAACTCGGGGCTTACAACGAATTGTTTCAAACCAAAACAAATTAATTATAATAAAAGAATATAATTCCCTCTTAACTAAATTACACTGTGTGGAGTGTACTCCTGCTCGGCCGAAAACGCTCAAACTTCAAACCTGTAAAAATGGTTGCAAGGGTGAGCTTTACACATGAAATAGAGAAGTAGTTTCTAACTAGACATAATAACCTACCAAGTCAAACACAATTAGCACGTAACACATATATTTCCATTTAATCAAACCAGCATGCTCAAACACAAACGACAACCTCATTTGTTCTTCTCTTGTTCATTATGTCCATATTAGCTTTTCCATATTTTCTCATTAATCTCATTCTCCTATCAACTTTCTAGTGAATAACCCTCTCACACACATTATCAGTTATCATCTAATTACAAATTTCACCTATTCCAAACACATCACTTACTTACTTTTATATTTCACATTCTCTTCTTCATTTACCTTTCACGTTCTAATTTCACATTTTACAATTCCATTCACATTTCCGTTCACCTTTCACACTTTGCATTTTTATCCACATTTTCCATTCATACATCCACTCCGTTATGGAGGGTCCATCACACATCTCAATCCACTCCTTTCGGAGGCATACATCTATCCACTCCTCTATGGAGGGTCCATATACATACACATATCCACTCCTTTATGGAGGATCCATTATAATACATAATTCTTGCATCCACTTAGAGAGTAAGTGGAGGGTCCATTGATATATCCTCTCCTTTATGGAGGGTCCATAATAATACATAGTTCTCGCATCCACTTAGAGAGTAAGTGGAGGGTCCATTATCCAACTCCACTTAAAGAGGGTCATTATATCCATACTCCTTTCGGAGGTCATCCAACTCCACTTAGGGAGGGTCATTATCCAACTCCACTTAGGGAGGGTCCATTCACAATTATCCACTTCCATGGGAAGGGTCATTTATACTTTAGTCCAACATACCCATCACATGTATATATATTTACACATACAATACCATTATTCATTCTCTTTCATTTTTCACACACATAATTCCACTTATCATCACCACCATTAAATTCTCAATCACTCCATTTATCATTTCATCATACTTAACATATATTCATCACATATCATCATCACTATTCAATTCACAATTATTTCATTTATCACTTAACTTATACATCTATCATCATTTTACACCATATAACATATATCACATTTTCATCCAACTATTCATACCTATTAGCACATATCACTTAACACATTTATTCTTTTACAACTAATAGCCTCACATTCCCCAAACATACATACATAATAACATATACCAATTAACCCCTCATTCCCCACAATTATACTCCAATTATTCATACATAAAAGCATAACGAATATTATCACTTATACGTTCACATGGTCAAAATACACCTTAGCACATATATTTTCACCTTTAGCAATTAAGCATGTCATTTCATCACAAACACCTCATTTATTCTTCTTTCTACCTTTTTCCTACTTTAATCTTTAGTCTAATTAATTACCTAGATGTTCGAACACAAGCACGCCCATATACTCTTAGCAAATATTATATACTAATCAGAAAATACTCTCTAAAGCAAGGTAAAGTACCCCTTACCTGTAATTGCTTTAACTCTTAGTTTTTCACAAACGCATTCCTTTCCATATGTCGATACTCGCACATGTCGTGGCCCATTGCTATCGCTTGTGTTGCCCTAAAACTCCTTCGTAGTCTAACTATATTAGTAAATCGTATAAAAATCAATTTAATGTGCCAAAAAACTCAATTTGAGATCTCATTATATACTTATCATATTTCAAAGTAGAGTATTTTCGTAAGTTTTCCAAATCAAGAAATCATTTAACTATAGTTTACAAACCAAAATAACATAAGATTTCAAATTAAGATCATTGTCTTTTTAATAAAATAGTATAGCTTTTTATGGAAAATACACTAACATTTTGAAACTAACATAATCACCAGAAATTCATTAAAGTTAATTAGTTTTGGTTTCAAACCACAAAATTCAAATGTTGTTACTTGACACTATTAATTCCGAACTAATTGGAAGTGTTCTCGATTCAAAAATAAGTCCAAATCACCATTACAACATTAAAACAATTATACTTCCCTTCAGTTTGAAATTAATGTTCAACGCTTTAACTCGAATTAACGTTATGCCGACTATACCAGGTTTCTAATTAACTGAGGTATTGTTTAGCCTAAGGACAATTCCACCAAGCTAAATGATAGCTCACTTACTTAGGAACCCACACATTTAACAAAATATACTTTTAAAAACTCATTATTCGGCATTCATTTTGTGACACCCTTTTTCCTAAACAAGTAAATACTATATTAATTAAGTATTACTCGGAAAATATATGGACTTGTGGTTAATTATGAAAATATGAGAATAAAAATTTGTCTTTCTAAGCGGGTGCACAAACCCAAAACTTGGAATTCTTGGAGAAGGAGTTCTAAATTATTTTAAACCGTTGAGTTGAATTCGGCGATTTCGAAAATCTTTTCACAAGCTGAATAGCATTCACATTTAAAATTGTATTTATATGATAGAAAGTAAAGGAAGCTATTCATTCTTTTCGTTTCGTGAAACTGACGTCATCTAATCCTTTTTATAGCCGAACTCTTAAGAAAAGATTAAATCAGAGTAAGCGGAAATTATAGGACCATGCATCTAATAGAAATATACACATAGGTTATATATATATATGTGAAAAGAGTCATGAGTACATAGTCCCAGTAACAAAGTCTCCAAGATCCAAACAAGTCCATAACAGATCTACATCATAGTGTAACCACAGCCCTAGAGTACTCAAAAGTATATCTACAAAATATATACATAGCAAAATATGGGCTCTGGAGGTGGTCGCGTAGATCTGGCAGCATCCTCAGTAGTAGTAGTAGTGATAGTAGCAGTCTCCAAGAAGCAAAAGGTAACAATATCATCATCAACACAGCAGCAGCAGTATCTCCTCCACGGCATCCCCACACCGGATCCCCTGATCCTCATCATACACCCTATACACATACCTAGGGATCATCATCCCTCCAATCACTCCCAGTAGAATGTACGACAGGCTCGCCTCCGCTCTCGTCCTCCACCGGATCCTCCTCGATCTCATCCGAGGGAGAGTGTACCCTACCACTGGGTACGGGGTCAGGAGATGGTGTGACCCTGACTGGGCTCCTCGGATCAGAAGGGGGAGTATCGTCGCGGACGACTCTAGAAGAAAATGAGTGTGAGCGGGTAGGTCTGAAACGAAAATTGTGATAAGAGCGAGCTGGTCGTGTGGGAGGTGGTCCATGATATGTGTAAAACGGGGGTACGTGCATAGTGTATATGATGGGAATCCTAAATCTACGAGGACGAAATCGAATCAACGGGTTCGGGTGGTAGAAGGTAATCTCTACCTCTCCCTCGAACACCGCGCGATGGTCCTCATAGATCCATGTGCCACTAGGAAGTGGCCGGATCTCGATGCAAGCGATGTATCGAGACATCACCTACAAGGGCATAGGGGTAAGCAATTCTATACACATAATCAATAGAGCAGAAATGTGCAATATGTAAATATGCAACAATGAACAACAATCACATTTAGCACTTAGCAGGAATAGGATGCAAATAAGATGCTCATACTTGTTCATTTATCACACTTAATTTAAATGAGTGGCATGATGTATGAATTGAGCTCTCAAGCCTATCTCCATCAATCTATGTCACTCTCTGACGTCCATCCCTGACAACCCAGCACTCACCAGTGCGTTGTATTCCTAGGTATACAACATTTCGTACATTCACCAAGAATGTACACGACAAGCTTGGAATCCGTGCCACCCGAGCACATCCCGTCATCCAAACGGACCGTCATCCAAACGGTGTAACCATATCGGCATCCACTAAGCCGACCACGTCTTCAACGTGTCATCAAGCAAGCGTATTGGCACTCCCAGAGGCCCTCCTCATGTTACCAAAACATGATAAACGACCTACCATCCAAACTCCAAATGAATGCATCATTTTTAAGCTTAAAGGAAATTGGTTAATATATAACGTGCCACCCGAGCACATCCCTTCATCCAAACGGTATACTTATATTAATCAATTTCTTTTAAGTCCAAGATCACTTGGTTTATTGTCCTTTAAGTGTTAACAAAATGACTTAGAATTGAAAATGGTATTTTTAAGTTTCTGACTGAAATACTCGAGTATTCTTCATAATACTCGAGTAGTTCATCAGTTTCCAGTTTTACTCGAGTATTTCATCATTATACTCGAGTTGTTCTCATATTTTCAGAAAGTTAGGTTTCAGATTTTCAAGAAAATACTCGAGTAGTCCATGAAATACTCGAGTCATTCATCCATCCAGAATACTCGAGTAGTTCATGCATTACTCGAGTCGTTCATCACACTTGATTATTGTTGCATCTGTTAATACTCGAGTCTCAAGCCAGATACTCGAGTTGTGCGTCAAAATCCACACTGGTGCATCACAGAATACTCGAGTATCGAGCCATATACTCGAGTTTTATCAGACAGAACAGACTGAAAACTTGGTTTTTACATACCATTTTCATTTCTAAACATTTTCAACCTAAACCAATGATCAAAACAGCTCATATACCATATATTGAACATGTTACAACACTTAATACATATCAAATTACAGATTTGTCAAAGAATCACAAGATTATGCATAAAGCACATAAATTCACAACTTAACACTTCAATTTGTAAACTACTCAACAAATTTGTGAAAGAATACTCATTACAGCTTGCATGCATGATATAGAACTTGCTCAACACAGTCATAGAGCACGAGTTGGTCTCCAAACCAAAGTTCCTATTCAATCTAAGCCCTTAGAGCCTCTTGGTGGATCTCTAATGAAAATCATGGAATTTAAACCCTATCTAGTGCATGAAATTACTTCCCCTTACCTCTCAGACATGTACCAATAGAGAATTCCAAAGGAAAAGCTCCCCAACCCCAGAAACCACTTTAAGCTTCACATGCAGAGCAGTTTGAGTGCACCACCAAGATTGAATTTGTTCACACATGAAACAGAGATATAAATTGGGGATTTTAGATTTTCTAGACTCTATGCAACATATACCAACTAGAGAAATCGAATTTGGGACTCAGAGACTCGTGAGCTTACCAGAAATCGAAATCGAAGTAAGCTCCAGACAACAAAGTTTGGTCGAGCGGTCGGATAGCTCTGATAGGATTACTCGAGCGGTCGGATATTTTCTTCAACAAAGTTTGGTCGGAAAACAATTCGCTCGTTTTAGTAACTCGGCAGGACTCAAATCACCCTACCGAGCTTGGGGGGCTTATGTAGTGGACCTGTAGTAAACCGAATGTTATCCGACCTAATCTACCTTAGCCCGACCACCTAGACACTGGGACCAGGCCTACGGTCGGACTGTAACACCGAGCAAACTGGGTTTTTACAGAGATGTAATACGCTTGAGATTAACCCCGAGCACAGGACTTTCATCCTTATCCTTATCGTTTGCAGTCTCATCCAAGCGTAACCACTTCTCCTAAATTCCCACGACTCTTGGTTAGATAAAAACAGTATGGGATTAAGTCTATCACCTACAGGATTTATGGATATGATCTTATCATATCCTCTACGAATCCTACTTGAATTCTACCTCTTCAGAAGGCTCATCAGAACGGCCCACAACACACAGGTAATCCCCTATAAGAACCACCATGCTATAGGGGCTAAGGTATGTCTTCTCATCCCTAAGTTGACACTTGCACACACTTTGTTGACTGGGGAGAACCTGATTATCCCGACTGGATATTCAGAAATCCTAAGAGTCCTACATAAACCTCTTTGCTGGGATCATTCTTTGAAGTTTCTCCATAGCTTCAAGGTTGATCTTGGTTAGGGACACGACACACATGTCAAACAATAGCAGGTATCATAAAAATTTACAATTAATCATCTAGGTAAACACATATCAGCACATAGCATTTCATACATGTATCATACAACATACCTCCTAGCTCTATTCAATCAACTAGGGTGTTAAGCACCTAATTGCCTAGACCGAAGATTATCACTATGTACTATCTCAGGGTTCCTTACTTACTATTCTAGGCAAAACAATATTAATTTCCAAATTAGTTTAATACTAAATAATTATTAACAATATTAATATAATTAGTATTATTATTAGAACATATCATAGAGTAAATAAAAAGGTATTAGGGATATACCCTCGAATATGGTTTTTGAAGCATCAGGGAAGACAAAACCGCTTCGGTTCACGACGATCCGGCTTACCCCGAACCAAGCAGCTACACTGATCTGACCTGAATCAACCCAGAAACCAACTACCCGCTCCGGTCCAACCCGATTCGTCCACGAACCGGTTCAGAACACGCCCACACAGCAACAACAGCTGCATCCATGGCAGCAACAGCACCACCTCCATGGTAGGGGCAGCAACAAACAATGGCGGAGCGGCATGTTAGTTCCATGTTGAACATGATGAATATTTTGATAATGACAAAGTGTTTTTGAACAAAACTACATGTGTTGATCAAGTTTCAAGCTCAACAAGCAACAACAAACATCAAATGAAGAAGAGAGAAAGCAAGCTCATGAAGACCTAAGTTTGAGTGTATTTGTATTTCTTTTATCTTTTGCCTCTCAAGCTTCATAGGTTTTTATTTGGGTAGATTATTATAGAGGGTAGTGAATCTCATTCATAAGTCATGATTAAATCATAATTTGAGTTTTCACTTAACCTAGAATCAATAGGTGGCTTAAAGGTTTTAAAGGAAAGGTTGGATTTTGAGAAAACAAGTTTTGAACATGTACAGTACCAACTTAATCGATTAAGTGATAACTTAATCGAGTACTACTCGAGTACACGACTTGCTTAATCGATTAAGTACTGCTGAACTGATTTTTAAAATACGTTTTTCACTTCTCAAAATCAGTTTTCAAGTGCTACAACTTTTGGGTATTCTTTATAAACCTTTTCCTATTTTTTGTGATCAAAAAGAATCATTTTTACAAGTTTTACAAAGAATCAAGCCACTCTATTCTCTCTCATTTTCTAAAGATCAAAGCTTTTCTACTTTCATATTCTTTGATCAAGAACCTTTGAATCTCTTATGGTGAATTGTCATAACTCTTGATTGAGATTCATAGGATTGTTTTGTGTTTTCTATTGTGTTGTAATCTTTGCAAGAAGGCAAGCCACTACAACAAACAAGAAGTCTTGGTGTGTCGATTTTATCATCAAGCAAGTGCATTCTTATTGAAGAAGAAGAAGAAGTCTTGGTTGTGAATCAAGCAAATCAAGCAAGTGAAGCCTTGGTGTGTGGTTTATCATCAAGCAATTGAAGACTTGTTGTGTCGATTATCAACAAGGGGTAGAGGTTAGATTAGAGAGAAGATCAATAGGATTACAAGGCAAGGGTGTCGGTTATCTCTTGTAGGCTAGCAAGAAGGGAGTCTTGTGAGGCAATCACTTGTAATTTGAGAACTCTAATTCCTCATAGTGAAGAATCTCTCTTGGTTGAAGAGGGGACTGGATGTAGCTTTCAAGTGGATGAAAGTGAACCAGGATAAATCACTGTGTCGTATCTCTAAACCCTTACTCTTTATATTCAAGTCATTTGATTGCGTTCTTGGTTGAAAACCTAGAAAGATTGATTTTCATAATTGATTGAATTGAATCTTTAATTGTTCAAATTGATAAAGGGAAAATCATTTTCATAACTAGGTTAATCAATAAGAATATAGGTGTTAATCATTTCCGCTGAATCTCTGATCTTGCATGTGAATTGATTGATTTTCGTATTCGAATGAAAAATTGATTTTTCTGTTTTCTGTCATATTTAATCGATTAAGTTCAAGCTTAATCGAGTACTACTCGAGTACACGACTTGCTTAATCGATTAAGTGCTGTAGAATTTGCAAAAATCATTTGTTTTGATTGTTTCGATTTGTTTCGTTCGAAAATCTTTCAAGGTAGCTTCAACACCTATTCAACCCCCCTTCTAGGTGTATTCCTAGGGTTCCTTTGTCTCTCTAACCACCAATTGCGGTTTCCTCACGGCAAGCATAACCCAGCAGCGGCGGCTCGAAGAGAGAAAGAGAGAGATCGCGCGCAGGGACCTCTTGGTCCAAGGAGTAACAAGCCCGAGCTGGTGAAAGAAAAGAGGTGGTGGCCATGGCTCCACCATAGCAACGAACGGCGGAGAGACCGAGGAAGAAGACCAGCGTGAGGGAGACTGGGAGCAGCGGAATTCGAAGGAGAGAAAGAGAGGGCAAGAAGTCGAGGGAGGAGGAAGAGACGAAGGCGGTGGTGGTGGCTTTGTTGGGTGGCGACGGCGGCTATGGCAGAGAGAGAGACGAAGGGGAGAGAGAGAATGGGGGGAGGGTGGCGGCGGAACCCCCCTTATTGAAGAAGAATAGGGCTTTGCCCTCACACCCACACACGTATACTTCTTTTTTTTCCTTTAGTTTTATTTATTTATTATTTATATTAAATAAAAATCAATATTATTATTTTTTTTAGTATCCAAAAATAGAACTTAGTCATCAAATCAAATAAGCGGATATATTATTATTATTATTATTATTATTATTATTATTTTTATTTTTATTTTCTATATATTTTTTTTAAATAATCTAGAGTCGAATATTTAAAACACTAACATAATTCATTATTGAATATATAAGATTTTAAGTAAAATATCTCAAACTATTTAGTATTACTTTAATATGATAATTTACTTTTTAAAAGAGTTCACTTTAAAATATAATTAAATATGCCTTTGTAATTAACATAATGTATTTTATAAAAATACTAAACACTTAAGCGATTGATTTCAAGATACAATTATTTAATTCGATAAAACTTATAATTATACTTGGGATTAAAATTAGGGATGTTACACTAATCAAGGACAAGGACAATGCGAATGTATTTATGTATTGGAAATAGTAAAGGCTTAATTACATTTTTGGTCATTTATCTTATTTTCAAGATTCACTTTGGTTCTTAATCTTTATTTTGACTTATTTTGGTCCTTTATCTTTTTTTCAAAAAATTGAATATGGTCCTTTCATAATTATAATGTTAGTTTTACTCATAATATTCACACTTATTACATTCCATTGATAGATCTTAACAAATATTTCTACGCCTATATCTCGATAGATGTAATACCCGCATTTTCTCCTATTTTAATAAATTAATTTTTGAAAATTTCTGATTGGGCAGTTATTTTAATTTAAATTTACAAATGGAAATAATGATTTGGGATTTATGTTATGACTATAAATTATTTTGTTTAACGTAGATTTTTGATTTATTGGGTTTATTTGGTTAAATATTTTTAATGCTGAATTATATTGATTTATTTGATTTATTTGGTTTACGTAACTTTGAAAATTCATAACTTTTGATCTGTAAATCCGAATTTGATGAATTTATAGTCAAAACGACCGTATTAATATATAGAATTTATTTTAGTATAGTTTGGGATTTATTTTTCTGCTCATTAATTTCTCATTATTTTTGAGAAAATTATAATGTTTTATTTTAAGTAAATTGAAATATGATTTTCAAGTACTGTATTGGAAAAATATTATTTTCTACAGTCAAGAGGTACCGCACGGTTTTAAGAATGTAATCGTGCATTTTGAATTTTAATTTGTTAGACATCCCTTCACGAGTTCACAAGACCCTAGGGTAACCCAATTAAACACACCTACCATAACTAATGCATAGCCACCCTACTATAGGGGACATGCAATTAATAACCTTATCCTAAATAGATTTTGGGCCAATGCATGCAATTACTCCTTATTTCCTTGTCTTATTAATTAATACCCTACATAAACCTACCTATGCTTAATTAATTTCCTTTCATACACATGAAATAAAAATTACAAAGTCTCACCCCAAAAATAAAAGATGGAGCCGTGAGGGAGTATGACAAGGGAGGGAGACCTTTGGTCTCTTTGCACCCCCCATTTTATAATCAATGCACCTCACCCACACCCTTTTCTATAAATACCTATCACCCCCACCCATTCCCTTTCTTGTTCTTGCCATCTTACTTGCAAAAAAAAAGAAGAAGAAGAAGAAGAAGAAGCTAGAGAAAGAGAGAGGAGGCCGAGAGCCCTAGAAGAAGAAGGAGGAGGAAAGCTTGGTCTTTTGTGGCTCATTTTTGTTTTCTCTTCTAGGTATTCAATTTTATTCCATTCCTTTTCTTCCTAGTTCTTAATTATTTTCGGTTTTCATGAGTATATGTTGATGAGTTAATGATTTGTTGATGCATGTGTATTTCCATGATAAAGCTTTGATCTTTAGCCATTTTTTTGTTTGAAACAATGTTTAAAGATCGAAAAATAGACATGCATAATGCCCTCAAGCTCCCACGGTTTTGTCATTTTGAAACCCATATGATTTTTGTTTTTATTCTTGATTTGAAATAAGGAAATAAAGAAGGATTTTTGTTGATCTTGAAGTGTATGAGTTTGTGTTGTAAGAAAATTTTGATTTTCCCTCAAGGACCATTCGGCCAAGATAAAAAAATAAAGAAAATAAATTTTGTTCATAATGCATGTTGGTTTTACTAAAGATCCATGCTTTTTAGGTCTTGTTAAGTATATATTTAAGTTGGTAAATGAAAAAGAGGCATGTATGAACCATGGAGGTTCCCACGGTTTTGCTCTTGATTGGTACCTAAATGATTTTGTCCTTCTCTTGAATACTTGACTCTTGATCTTGAAATGATTATGAGTATATTGATCTGTAATGTGGGGAGTTTTTTATTTTTTCCCTTACGAGCCATTCGGCCAAGGCAAGAAATGAGGGAAATGAAATTTTGTTTTCATGCATGTCACATATGTGTATTCCTCTATGATTTTTAAGTCCTAAAGCATAAGGATTTAAGCTTAAGAGAATAAAATAAACATGCAAAGGCCATAGGGTTTTATGAGCTTTGTGCTCAAGTGTTTTTGGTTTTGTTTTGAATATTTGTTTTATGTTTAAAAGAAAGGAATAAGCTTTGATTTTTATTGATTATGAAACATGTGTTTATGTGTTGTTTTATGTTATAGAAATTCTTCATTTTTATTCTTGTGTATTTCGGCCAAGCCAAGAAATAAGGGAAGATGAAATTTAATTTTTGGTGCTTGATGGATTTTGAGTTGAATCATTGATTTTTGAGTACATGCAAGTTAGAATTTAAGCTTGAAATGAGCAAAATGAACATGCATCTCGATTTGAAGTCTATACGGTTTCTTTGTGGTTTTGTTCCAAATGATTTTTGTTTTGATGCTTTGAGTTATGTTTAAAATGAAGAATGAAAAATGGATTTTTGTGTGTGTTTGTGTGTTGTTTGAGTTGTATGAAAATCCCTAATTTCTCCTATGTTCAATTCGGCCTAAGTGTGTTAGTTAGGAAAACAAATTGATTTGATTTTTGCATGTTTTAATTGAGCTAATATGAGTTGTTTCCATGTATCATAATTTGGTCCTTGAAGAAAAATAAGTGATTGATTGATTTGGTGTTGATTATGTATATGTGTGTACTATACGGTTTTGTGTATGAAAATGCTTAAGTGTATAAATGGATTAGTGCTCTTTGATTATTTGATTAAGTGCATTAGAAAGGCTTGAACGAACATGGTTAATTGAATTGAAATAAGTTTGATTATTGGTAAGAAATTAAATTAGGATTGGAAGCATGGAAATGAATCAACTTCGTTTGAAAAGTGATTGTTTTTATGAGCTAATTTTGTTGGATGAAAAATTATGGTTTTATTGCATGTTATTATGTGCTTGGATTAGGAAATACAATTATTAAGGGGCTGCACATTTGAGAATGATGCATGAAATGTTAATGCTGAATTTTTTAGATTATTGTCGTAACTTGTAAGAGGTTTTTCTAAATGATAGTTGTGCTAATCCGATTGCCTTGAAAATTTGATATGTTTTCCTTGATGATATTTCACTATCTTCTGGAAAATTTGGAGTGATTTGGAAGTGTTTTGCTATTTTAAATGAATTTTGGTGGTTAAGGAATGTTTAAGGAAAACTTGTATTTTTAATGGCAAAAGACTAGAATGAAAAATATTTCCTCAAGTTCAATGACCATGAAAGCTATTTACTGTTTTGATGAGGCTAATTTTAGTGCTTCTGAATATTTACGTGATTTTTGGAATTGGTTTGCTAAGTGTATTGAATTCATTTAGGTAAAAATGATTCCGGAAAACTAAGCTTTCTGGATTGAAAGTGAACAAATTTTTTGAACTTAACCTATTCTAAATGACTTGAAATTTTTATGATAGCTCCTTAAACATATCTTAAGATTCTCTGTGAAATTTGAAGAGATTTGGAGTTGAATTGATAATTTTTCTGAGGGCAAAACAGTGAACCGTTTGGTTCAGATTTTTCAGACTTAGTGTCAAATTTAATTGAAAAAGTATGACTTAAACAACTCCAAATAATCTTAATTTTTATGAGATGGTCTTGACTATATGGGGAAGATTTGTACCAATTTTTATGTAATTCGGAGTTTATCTACTATTTTTAATTGTGGCATTTTAGCCTCAGGTCAGCAACAGTGCTGTTGTGATTTTTATGAAAAATCTGATTGGTTTTCTAAGAAAGAATGGTTCAAATGACTTGAAAATTTTATATGTTGAACTTTGATGTATATGTATGTGTCCTGCAAATTTTGGGAATTTAACTCCTTGAATTGATGAGGTTTTGAATGGTGTCTTTCTTGTTTTTCCCGTAATCGAACTAATGCTCTACTTGATACTTTTGCTATGCATGAATTCCTATACTTTCTTTTGTAACTTGGCTGAACTTTGTATGGTAATTGTGATGTTTACATGATCATTTCTTGAAGAAGTGTTTGGGTTAGGCATAATTGATATTACAAGTATGTTGTAAGTTAAGAGTTTAGCTTTTGAGCTAGGGTAATTTGTTATATATGCTAAATGCTAATTGACCTATTATGTGATGCATGCTAATTGAATTGCCTAAGCGTCTACCTACTTTGGACAATTTTGGAACGGTGAGAGGGAACCTGAGCGAGGCGAGCAGTCGATTGGTGTTGGGCCCTTGCGATGTCGCGTAAAAAGTTAATTGTCATGATGGCCGGGCCGTACGGTTGTGGCCTTGACAAAAATATATATGTTGTTGGATTTTCTCGGTTGTTCGAATTGTGTGGGTTAAGGTTCTTGCACGTCTCGTTTGCTTCCGTCTAGGCTTGGGAGGATTGGATGAGATGTATGTGTGCTAACTAATTCCTCGATGATATTTCCTTAATTTCCCCTGTCATCAATGGATGCGATCTGATAAAACTTAATAAAGTAAGATTAAATTATTGAAAAGACTCTTAGAATAAGGGATTAAAATACAACGAGGGTTTTGGTCAAGGAAATGGAAAAAGTCAAGTGGCACAGAAGTATGGATAAGGCCAAGAATGTGATTTTGTGATGGAAAGGATTTGTGGGATTAACCTTGTGAACAAATAATGAAAGGAAGTGATAAATGTTTGAAGAGAGAGTTGTCAAAATGAAAGACATTATTGTGTAATGATGATAATGAGATGAATTATGTTATGTACTTTGTTGTCTGATATACATATTGTTGTGTGCTTGTTGTAACATCCTCAATTTTTATACTTTAAAATATATTACTTTTTATGGGGTTTAATATTAAAATACTTGGGGTTTTATAAAAATTTTGGTGGAGTTTACTTTAAAATATGGACTTTCCCCAAGTTAAATTATTCACCTGTCAGTCCAGAACAGTTTATTTAAACAAAACTATAGGTGGTCGTAGCTTACTTTAAAATAATATGGAAAAGGATATTTTTATATCCTTTACAACCACTATAACATTTAATCAAAAGAATGTGCATTATAAAGTCCTTTTACAAAATAGAAGTTTCCTTACACTTACAATAAAAGTTATCAACTAAAACAACTTTAATAATTAAAAATGTCTATGTTACATTATCCTAACAATGATTGCAATAAGAGAAATAACAAGACCACCAAGGTCTCACCAACTCACATACTCTCATTGTGTGAGAGTATAATTTCTCGGCACGGAAGCAGTGAATATCTTTCTCCAATGGTACCTAAAATGGTCAACTTAAGGGGTGAATAATTTGAGAAATAATCAAGGAAAACACTTAAACAACATTAATAGAGTATAGCTAGACATACCCACACACATATATATATCTATACATTCATTTATCCTTTTCAATTCTACTCTTTCTAGACCTTCATCTTTTGTTATTCCTTTATACAATATATATACACAATTCATCACATAACAATGCTTTATGCTCAATCATATGAGTATGATATGCACTATATCCCACTATGGTTTAATTCCTGAATCCGATGTACACTGCACTATTTACACTTTATTCACTTTAACACTTTAACACTATCATCGGATCCGGTGAATTAAACCCATCACAATAATGAATGCACTTCTCCGTTTCCAATAACAATAACACTTTTCGATGACAACAAACCTCCTCACAACCCACCCTCCACTCTGGGGAAAAACCGACCAGGAGTAAGCATTTCTCAACCTATAATTGGGTGCTTCACCTCCACTTAGGAAGGTCCCTCATGCGATTCGTATTGATTTGCCCGAATCGGGCTCTAGCAGAAATCGCCCTCACTGGCCAAAACGAGCCAAAGTGATGGAATTACCCCGGTTTGCGTGGAACCAACCCCCAACACGGGAAGCGATCTCCTGTCCTTTGCAGGATCAAAGTTTCCCAAGATAATCCCATAATTCACTCTTGCCCTCATCAATCGTAAACGACGTGTGTTTTTCCCCGTACACCTAAGGTCCACCTGACTCCACGATGCACGTGTTTCTAATTCATTTTATGTGGTTTTCATTAGTTGAACCTTTAATAATTTATATCCAATTGGTTGGGTCTCCAACTTAGGATTTGGCCATGCTTTATATATATATATATATAGACAATCACACTCAACAACAATAAGGATCACAATCATGACATTCATTCATTTAGTTTCATAACAATTATAACAATTTATTTCTAACAAAATCCTAAGTTCATAACACACGTACTCATAGTAAACATATAGGACATGTAACATCCTCATTTTATTAACCTAATAATTATAATTATAAATATCTTATTTACACGCGAAAGATGAATTTCAACTATTTCCTTATATGTATATTATTATTATTTTGAATTTAAATATGTATATGTATAAGTGTTTGTAAACGTTTTTCCTAGTATACGTGTATATTTGTATACATATATCTTTGCGTAGATATTAGTATTTGTAACTATATTCTCGCTTATATGTATGTGTTTGTGTTTGTAAGTGTATATTCATATGTATGTATGTATAGGTATATGTATTTAGGGTAGGTTAGGAAGTATGTTTATATACATATATGTCTATGTGGTATGTGTGTGCTTGTGTGCATTTCTAGGTGTTAGCATTTGTGCTTGTGCCCTTGTATGGATGAGTGTATTCGTTATGTGGTCGCATCGTTAGGTTTAGATAGGGAAGTGTCCTAGGGTCGTTGATTACAATTGAAGGGTAATCGGTCTAGATTCTGGATTGGTGCGGCTGTGGTCGAGTAAGTAAGTTTGTGTAAGTTTGGGCTTAGGGTGTTCCATAGCCCACGTAGGTGCTTTTAGTGTGTTGATCTCGATAGAGTGAGTGGATAAGGATCCTAGGATAGAGCCTCGAGTTAAAGGGTAGAGTTTAAGGTCTATGTGGGGAGAATTCCCTCGAATACATGTTTCGATGGAGTTCCGGAACTTAGCGAATGTGTGAGGCAATCGGGATCGATTAGATCCTATTGATTATGCCTCGAGAGTGGTTGGTTTTAGGGTTGAGTTGTTATAGAACATAGCTTAGATCGATCGAGTTAGATCGAGTGTTTAAGAATAGGCTAAGTCTAGATTTCGGAGTGTCGATTCGTTCGTCTTTTCGTGTATGTGAATTGTGTGTTTATTGTTGTGATTTATGATTGTGATGTTTTGTGTGTGTTAGGAGGTGTTTAGAAGGTGTTTAGATAGTGGTATTATGATAGGACAAGTTAGGTTGCATTAGGATCGGCTTAGAACTCTTAGAAGGCTTGAAAGAAAGGAAAAAGTAGTGCATTAATCGATTAATGGGTCTGTTAACCGATTAAATTTTCAGCACCCTTCGGCATTAATCGATTAAGGCATAGCTTAATCGAGTAGATCTTTGGATACCTTCGGGCTTACTCGATTAACACATGAGTTAATCGATTAGCCCCTTTGCAAATTAAGCGAGTTAATCAATTAACCAAAGTGGTTAATCGATTAACCACTGCAGATCAGACTTAAAAACACGATTTTAACGTGTTGTTCTTCATTTCTTTCTCTCTTCTCTCTCGGCCCTTCCCTCTTCTCTCCTCCCAAACTCTTCCAATCTTCAAATTAACATCAAATAACTTCAATCCACCACCCCATAATCATTCCCCATCAACTCCCCATGATTTTCTACCAACAAAAACCCCAATTTCATTCTCAATCCCTCAAATCCCCAATTCCCAAATTCAAAACCCTAATTCCCAATCTTTCTCTTTTAATTGGGCAATCATCAAGGGAGCTAGAAATTAATATTGGAGCAAGGAACTAGGAGCTTAGGAGTGTGCCCCTGGAGCATGGTGGAGCTTTCTCTCTCTCTCTCTCTCTCCTTCTCCTCTACTCTTCAACCGGTAAGGGGGGACTCTTTCCTCACTTTGAGTTAGGGATAGTTGGAATTTATAATAGGATTTGGGATTAATAATTAAATTAGAGTGTAGGTAGCAATAAGTAATTGGTTAGAGTTGTTCTTGTATTTTTCTTAACTTTGATATTTTTATAAATGTTTATATTAAGTGACTTTTCGATAAATTGGTAAAGTAGGAAGTGAAGAACCCTAGGGAGATGATTTACTTTACTGCACTCTGAGACATACCTGTGTATGTCGACTGGTTGTTGCTTCTCTGTTGATTTGTTGTTTGTTATTGATTATAGATTGATTATTGTACAACCTAAGTGCTATATGTTCTAATTGTGATTTAATGTTTTAATTGTTAAATGGTGAGACTGAAAGTGGATTGTGGATTAACATATATATATATATATATATATATATAGTTAAGGGAATAAAGAGAATGAAAGGTGCAAATGGTTAAGAGATAAAGTGTTGGAAACGAGCAGTGGATTAAAATGGGTAATGGGAGTCTAAAGTAATTATGAATAAAAAGGGAATTGTGTGTGTGATAGGATGATGTTGCCGCTATCTTTAATTGGATTATTATTCTTATGTCTTTATTATGAATTGTATACTATCCTTTTAATTCACTGTGCTGTGAAAGATCTCACCCTTAGTGGATAACAATTTAGGTACAAGTTCAAGAGGCTTGGAGATCAGAGTGGGCAGTGGAACAAGTCGGAAGAAAGGAAACTGATTTGTGTATATGTTCTCTATATTGTATTTGGGTGCCCCACATTGTGTAATTCAATATTTTGTAAAAGTAAAGGTTTAAAGTTACCCGCTTTATTTTTAAACTCTGATTTATGTATTTTATTTAATGAAGTCACTTTTATAGCACCTTAATTATTTCCAAAACTTTTAAATTTTCGTATATTTTTATATTAAGAAAATCGGGGTGTTACAATATGGTATCAGAGCAATTCTTCCGTTCGACCTGAGGGAAAGTAATCCTGATTCCGTTGCAAGCACTCTAATCTCAAGTTTCTTGAATAAATGTGAGACTTATAGAGTTTTGTGAAAAGTGTTAATGTTAAGTGTTTGTCGCATATGTTTGATGAAATTGTTAGGCATAATTAGGAACATATGTGCATATTGGTTGCTAAATGTTTGTGAATAAGTGTGTGCATCTTTAAATGTGAATGTTGCATCATATGGCCACGCATTTTCGGCTAGAAAAGCCCTCCCAATGAATCTATATAAATAAAGAAAGAATAATTACTACCCCTAAAACGAACTAGAAACACGTGCATTCATGGAGAAAGGTGGACCTTAGGTACGGGGAAAACTTACGTCGTTTATGATTGATGAAGGCAAAAGTAACTAGATTGTGTTATTGAAACAATCGCTGGGAATTGTCGTGGAAAACCTTGATCCTACAAAGGACACAGGTTCGCTACCCGTGTTGGGGACTGGTTTTATGCAACCACGATGATTCTGTCAGTTGCTTTGGCTTTTCGTGGCCAGTGAGAGTGATTTCTGCTAAAGCCAATTTGGACAAATCAAACCAAATTGCATGAGGGACCTTCCGCAGTGGAGGTGAAGTGTTGTGCATGCGGGTGAGCGAGGGACCTTCCTAAGTGGAGGTGAAGCACCCAACTAGGGGTTGAGAAATGCTTACTCCTGGCCGGTTTTCCCCAGAGTAGAGGGGCAAGTGGGGTGAGGAAAAGTGGGAATTGTTATAAAAAGTGTTAAAAAGGTAAAATTGTTAAAAATGGTGCATTGCATGAGGAACCCTCCTGCGGGGAGAATGTGAAGTGCAATGCACATAAAGTCAAGATTGTTAAAAGTAGACATCGCGTGAGGAACCCTCCTGTGGGGAGAATGTGAAGCGCGATGCCAATAAAGTTTTTAAAGTAAAAAGTGGGCATTGTATGAGGAACGCTCCTTTGGGGAGAACGAGAAGTACAATGTCAATAAAATTATAAAGTTAAAAATTGTTAAAAAAAAAAAGATCGGGTTAAGTTTGCAAAGGGAAACACTAATTAATTGTAAACGGGGAAAACGTGGAAAATTTTGAAAGTCGTAAGTGCTTCCCATTGCAAACCAAAAACCTAAGTGACATTAGATAAATAGTGGAGAGTATAAGTGTTTTAAGTGTTAGGCTAAGGAAAGGCTAAAGTTTTATACAAGGGAAAATCCGAATAATGCCAAAGCAATTGAAATCGTAGTACGGGAATTCATTGGATTGCGAGGGCTACTACCACCGATTTAATGTAGTGTGGGAATTGGCCAATCCGACATTACATTTACCGGGAGGTGAAGTCGTCGAAATCTAGGAGTTTGTGCACTACCATGAATCAGTAAACAATTTTTTGTGTATAGAACCTTAGTGCCTAATTGTTTGTTGTTGTTCTTTCTTTGTTTGACTCTGTGTATTGTGTTTGTTTTGAGTGTATGTTTTTGAAATGGTACGGTGTCAAAGTAATTGGATTGCGATTAGGAATGGAACCGTTCGAATTGAACGAATCAGAGCTTTGATCCTAATCCAACCGAGTGACTAAGTTCACATCGATTAGATTAGTATCCAAGAGAATGAAAAATAAGATTTAAATTAAGCTAACGATCGATTCCATTGCTAATCTAGATTCAAATAGTTATGACACCAGGAATGAAATAGAAATCGAGAACTAATCGATCGGATTCGAACCACCGAACTATTCCAATTGGAAATTTGAAAGAATAAAAGAAACTTTTCGCCTAAGTTGGAAAGCGGTTTGAATTCAATCAAGAGGTCCTCGAAATGTATTTGATTATGGACTAAGTAAATGTTAAAGTAAACGAACGAAAGGTTGGGAGTGGAACCACAAAAATCAAACAATTTATTTTCGCGATTCTAATCTAACCAAGTAACTCAGTTGGCATCGGTTAGATTAAAATCTAAGAAAACCGTGACAATTTTTATATTAAACTTATGATTGGTTCTCACGACTAAATTGAGTTCGATAACTTCAACACTAAATGGAAACAAAGTGTGAAGTTCGATCGGTTGAACTTAAACCCCGAAAGGTAATAATTGGAATTATGAAAAGCAAAGGATTTTATCTAAGCGGAACCAGGGATCTAAGTTCAACTGGGAGGTTGATACACTAAGTTGAATTATGTTTAAGTGTGTCTATATATATATATATATATATATATATATATATGTGTGTGTGTGTGTGTGTGTGTGTGTGTGTGTATGTCTACCAAGTATTTTCTAGAAATGGTTTTGAAAAGATTTTCAAACTAAGCCTTTAAAATAGGAATTATAACACATAGGTATATATATGTATATGTATTTTCAGGATATGCTTATGTATACGTATCTATATTTTCGTTATACGTTTATGTTTGTGTATAAATGTATATCCATTGTTTTCTTGGATTATTTTGGAAAGAGTTTTCAAACTAAGTTTCGGGGAAATGTGAGTGATAGCGTGTGCGTGAATACTCTTATGATGTACTTGTATGTATGTATATATATATATATATATTTTCCTGGCATATTTGTGTTTGTATATATAAATATATTCATGCACCTATGTGTAAAGTTTTGTTTTCTTTACTTTATTTTTATAAGGTATTTCTCGGAAGCTCTGCAATTTGAATTTCCCCCATAAAGTCCACAGGAGAACCATAACACCAATGAAAACTAACCAACTTAGTACACTGTGAAACCAAAGAACCATCAAGACCTTTCAATAAGGAACCAAATAGAGTGAAGTATCCTAGAGCCTTGTCACATAAGAATTAGAGTTGTGTCCTCTATTCCGGAAGTGTGCTAGGTTACCATGGACCAGTGAGTACCCTAAGGGAAAACAGTAAACCAAAAACCTGAGTCCAAAATCAAATACATGACTAACCCCTAAGTAACACATCCTAGTACTCTCCAATTCTTCCAAGATTTAAGAGAAACCAAATAGTTAGTAGATTTCCAAATCTATATTGCCGGAGTGAATCGATGAGGGGGAGTGTCATCACATACCTAAACTAAAGAACCCAACTAAGAGGACATAGAATTGTAAACCATGCCTTCGTAGGATAGACCCCAAAGACTAGAAAGTACCTTGAAGTTAGAACCTAACCATGACATGAGAATCCTCAGGGAACTTCTGATTGATTTTCATGCAAGTTCGGGAAAAAGGAAGCATTAGTGAGAAAGTGAACCATGAGAGGGTTACCTCGTCTCGCTAAAAACCAAACAACTTTTAGGGTACCTGAGAATGAGGAAAGTTTAGCACCTACTAAGTAAAACCAAAGTCAGAACCAGTTGAGTCGAACCATTCTACATCGAACCTGAGTTTACCAAGACAACGCAAGCCTAAGTGGGGGAGCACCCATAGGGCTAGAATTTAAGATAATAGAAATTCTGAGAAATCGTTATTTTTACTATTATGATTTTTACTATGGAAAACTAAATGGTTTTGAAACTGTAAGTATTTTGTTAATTTTAAAAGGTTTTGAGAAAACAATTTTTACAGAAATCCCCCTCCAACTCTTTTCAAATGTCTTTCAAGGAAGGAATTTCGGGGACGAAATTCTTTTAAGTGGGGGAGAATTGTAACATCCTCATTTTATTAACCTAATAATTATAATTATAAATATCTTATTTACACGCGAAAGATGAATTTCAACTATTTCCTTATATGTATATTATTATTATTTTGAATTTAAATATGTATATGTATAAGTGTTTGTAAACGTTTTTCCTAGTATACGTGTATATTTGTATACATATATCTTTGCGTAGATATTAGTATTTGTAACTATATTCTCGCGTATATGTATGTGTTTGTGTTTGTAAGTGTATATTCATATGTATGTATGTATAGGTATATGTATTTAGGGTAGGTTAGGATGTATGTTTATATATATATATATATATATATATATGTCTATGTGGTATGTGTGTGCTTGTGTGCATTTCTAGGTGTTAGCATTTGTGCTTGTGCCCTTGTATGGATGAGTGTATTCGTTATGTGGTCGCATCGTTAGGTTTAGATAGGGAAGTGTCCTAGGGTCGTTGATTACAATTGAAGGGTAATCGGTCTAGATTCTGGATTGGTGCGGTTGTGGTCGAGTAAGTAAGTTTGTGTAAGTTCGGGGCTTAGGGTGTTCCATAGCCCACGTAGGTGCTTTTAGTTTGTTGATCTCGATAGAGTGAGTGGATAAGGATCCTAGGATAGAGCCTCGAGTTAAAGGGTAGACTTTAAGGTCTATGTGGGGAGAATTCCCTCGAATACATGTTTCGATGGAGTTCCGGAACATAACGAATGTGTGAGGCAATCGGGATCGATTAGATCCTATTGATTATGCCTCGAGAGTGGTTCGTTTTAGGGTTGAGTTGTTATAGAACATAGCTTAGATCGATCGAGTTAGATCGAGTGTTTAAGAATAGGCTAAGTCTAGATTTCGGAGTGTCGATTCGTTCGTCTTTTCGTGTATGTGAATTGTGTGTTTATTGTTGTGATGTATGATTGTGATGTTTTGTGTGTGTTAGGAGGTGTTTAGAAGGTGCTTAGATAGTGGTATTATGATAGGACAAGTTAGGTTGCATTAGGATCGGCTTAGAACTCTTAGAAGGCTTGAAAGAAAGGAAAAAGTAGTGCATTAATCGATTAATGGGTCTGTTAATCGATTAAATTTTGAGCACCCTTCGGCATTAATCGATTAAGGCATAGCTTAATCGAGTAGATCTTTGGATACCTTCGGGCTTACTCGATTAACACATGAGTTAATCGATTAGCCCCTTTGTAAATTAAGCGAGTTAATCGATTAACCAAAGTGGTTAATCGATTAACCACTGCAGATCAGACTTAAAAACACGATTTTAACGTGTTGTTCTTCATTTCTTTCTCTCTTATTTCTCGGCCCTTCCCTCTTCTCTCCTCCCAAACTCTTCCAATCTTCAAATTAACATCAAATAACTTCAATCCACCACCCCATAATCATTCCCCATCAACTCCCCATGATTTTCTACCAACAAAAATCCCAATTTCATTCTCAATCCCTCAAATCCCCAATTCCCAAATTCAAAACCCTAATTCCCAATCTTTCTCTTTTAATTGGCCAATCATCAAGGGAGCTAGAAATTGATATTGGAGCAAGGAACTAGGAGCTTAGGAGTGTGCCCCTAGAGCTTGGTGGAGCTTTTTTTCTCTCTCTCTCTCCTTCTCCTCTACTCTTCAACCGGTAAGGGGGGACTCTTTCCTCACTTTGAGTTAGGGATAGTTGGAATTTATAATAGGATTTGGGATTAATAATTAAATTAGAGTGTAGGTAGCAATAAGTAATTGGTTAGAGTTGTTCTTGTATTTTTCTTAACTTTGATATTTTTATAAATGTTTATATTAAGTGACTTTTCGATAAATTGGTAAAGTAGGAAGTGAAGAACGCTAGGGAGATGATTTACTTTACTGCACTCTGAGACATACCTGTGTATGTCGACTAGTTGTTGCTTCTCTGTTGATTTGTTGTTTGTTATTGATTATAGATTGATTATTGTACAACCTAAGTGCTATATGTTCTAATTGTGATTTAATGTTTTAATTGTTAAATGGTGAGACTGAAAGTGGATTGTGGATTAACATATATATATATATATATATATATATATATATATATATAGTTAAGGGAATAAAGAGAATGAAAGGTGCAAATGGTTAAGAGATAAAGTGTTGGAAATGAGCAGTGGATTAAAATGGGTAATGGGAGTCTAATATAATTATGAATAAAAAGGGAATTGTGTGTGTGATAGGATGTTGTTGCCGCTATCTTTAATTGGATTATTATTCTTATGTCTTTATTATGAATTGTATACTATCCTTTTAATTCACTGTGCTGTGAAAGATCTCACCCTTAGTGGATAACAATTTAGGTACAAGTTCAAGAGGCTCGAAGATCAGAGTGCGCAGCGGAACAAGTCGGAAGAAAGGAAACTGATTTGTGTATATGTTCTCTATCTTGTATTTGGGTGCCCCACATTGTGTAATTCAATATTTTGTAAAAGTAAAGGTTTAAAGTTACCCGCTTTATTTTTAAACTCTGATTTATGTATTTTATTTAATGAAGTCACTTTTATAGCACCTTAATTATTTCCAAAACTTTTAAATTTTCTTATATTTTTATATTAAGAAAATCAGGGTGTTACAGGACATGCCAATCATACCACAACAATAATCATAATCATATTATTCATTTAATTTCACTTAATTCAATAACAATCTAATAATCAATTACTAAATAATCCTAAGTTCATTATACACTTTTATTTCCAACCATAACAATACCAACATACTATTCAAACATACACATATAAAAATACATCTAATTATATCCCTATTACTATTATTAAGTCCTTTCCCTAATTAGAATCAAAGTACTCCCCCTTACCTCTTGAAGAGAAGAGGAGAAATTGGGGTTGAGTTGGTGCTTCACCACCAAGCTCCAAGTTAGCTTCTAGACTCCCATTCCATGCTCCTCAACACTTTCCTAAACTCCCTTGAAGATTGCCTCCCTCTATGAGAAGGATTGGAGAAGTTAGGGTTTGAGTGGGGATTTAGGGATTTTGTGAAAAGAGAAGAAATTGAGATTTTGAGAGAGGGAAATTTATTAGGGATTGATGGATGAGTGATTTGTGGTGCTAATTTGGTGAGACTTTGAGTGGATTCGAGGATTTGATAATCCTAGGGTAGAAAGAGGAGAAGAAGTCATGAGAATAAGAGAGAGGAAACAATGAAACAAATGACCCAAATTCACGTGATGTTTGGCTGATATAACAGGGGTTAATCGATTAACCCAAGTGGTTAATCGATTAATCCTTTGTTAATAGAACATGGTTAATCGATTAATGCTTCCATTAATCGATTAAGGCCAGAAGGTGGCTAAAAACTTAATCGATTCACCTATACTCTACTCGATTAGGGGCTGAATATGGCCAAAGACTTAATCGATTAACATAGTTCAGCCCACTTAATCCCTTGTACTTCGAATCACTCTAACTTCTTCGTCAACCGTCGGATCTTTCTCAAATTTTGAGACAAGCTTCCTAAGACACCTGTCTTTACATCCAACGGTGGAATTTGGGTTTGGAGCTATGGATATTAAATTCCTAATTTCCTAAGATCCTATGCTCTCTAAATTATAATTACACTTCTAAAATTCACTTCTAAACTAATTCTACTTCATCAAACCTACCCTTGCTAATTCCTACATTCTAAACACATTCTAAACATACTTAAAGACTTGGTAATAAAAATACTCTTATCAAAATCCTATTAATTAAGGCACCTAGTAATTCGGGAAAATCGGGGATGTTACAATCTCCCCTACTTAAAGGAATTTCGTCCCCGAAATTCAACTAGGTTTAAAGAACTAGTAGAGACGTAGAGCTATATGCTCCAATCATAAGATGAATTTTATCCTAGGCAATGGAAGGGTTATTACTCTTGGGGATTGCTCCCCCACTTAGAACACAACTCGATTGGATCTCAAGAATAGAACTACTCTACTACTCTCAAGGGTTCTTCTTACACTAAGTCTTACTATCCTATTGAGGTTCGATCCAAGGAAACTAATCTATTCCCACAACTTAGAAAAACAAAGGTCTTAACTTCCCTATAGCACATCATTCTCAACAAAACATAAACATCAACATCATAAAACATTTTAAACAACAAGAACAAATAATATATTCAAAGAGAAACAGAACAGAAAGCATTTAACCATAAAAAGAAGTAACACAACAAAACCCAGTTCAAACACAATCACTAGAAGTAACAGCATATATCAGCAATTTAAAATATTATTTGTTTAACTAAATCAAATACAAAGAACATCATTTTTAAAATCTTATCAAAGAGTATACCTTTGAGAGAAAGTAAAACATTAACTCAACACAAGTAAGTATAAATGGTCAATGCATATCAAAATAGTTTTGCATTGAATTGATTGGAATAAAAGTTTTGAAAAATGCTGGATATTCATTAGATACAGGGGTATGCATCTAATAATTTAAAAGTAAATAATACCTACACATACAAGATCACCCCAAAATAGAGTTGGTTTCAAATTCCAACCCAAAGTTACTCAATCTTAAAAGAAAATAAGATCACAGTCAAAGAATGCGTTATTCATGAATGCAGTTGAAAATAGGGATTAACAATGAAGGGTAAATACAATGATGGTCTTTTGGAAAATCTAGTTTGATATATATATTTATAATCTAGATTGAAAATACTATATAAAAATATGTTTCATTTCTATATACATATATGTATAGAAAAGAGTTGCCCTTTATATAAGGACTCTATTTATCAATTTATAGATTGGATCATCAGCAAAACATTTTCTTGAAAGACAGGTTTCATTGCAAAATATAGATATCTTAAGAAAGAATTGAAATTAAAAATAGCTAAGTAAAATGTAAGGCAATTAACTTTGAAAATTTAATTTGATACTTAATAGATAAAGAATAATTTAGTACTTTTACAAAAATCACCGTAAATGGTGGTTAAGAAAAACATTCTTTGAATAATTTAGCATCTGTTCTTTGAGTGTGAATGGAGTAAGAGGCTTCTAGAACTAGCTGGGAATTGGATAGGTGTGGAGGTCAAGCATTATAGGCTGCCAAATTGGGTCAGATGGCTTCACTATGGGTTCAAGCAGAAACAAAGACGGCGAATAGTCACGGCGGTTTTGGCTGCATGCATTTATGCTGTGTGGTCGGAGAGAAATCGGAGGGTGTTCAGACAGCAAAGTCTTCCCCCAGAGCAAGTACCGGTTCCTCTTCAACTTGAGTTATCTATTAAGTTATTTTTTGGGTGTAATTGGGCTAGCAATAATGGGTCGTCCAGCACCATTTTAAATAGAATAAGGATAATGGTTTAGGCCTTTTTGTTTTTTGGTTTTTTGTGGAATTTTCTAGCCCTTGGAACCCTTCCTAGAAGGTGGCTAGGGGTTAGATTATTGCCTTGATGTGTATTCATTTGTTCGTTGGTAATGCAATTTTTTATTTACCAAAAAAGAAAAACATTCTTTATCTTGGAGAAACGTCAAATAGTATAAAGAGTTTATAAAAACAGCCAGAGTTGGAACTAGAATAAAAGAATACAAAACAATTAGCTCCAACAATAATTTGGTTTATGACATAATCATAGAAAATTTGAAATTCCAATTATACTTATATATATATATATACAATTTAAACAAACACAAATCAATAACTCTATCATAAACAAAAACTACTTCCTATGTTCATATATCTATATTTATATACCTAAGGTTTAAAATCTAACACTCAACTAGGAAGAACTTAACTTTTAACACTTAATCTAAACCTCACCCTATCGAAGTTCTACACTCAATCTAAAGGAAGCTCTACAAACTTAAGGCTTCCCCTAAACCTATGCTTATCTATTCCTCATATAGAGTCCAAGGTTTCCTATTTGGTTTCTTGGGTTAGGGTTTCGTCCGACTACTTTCTATCTTAGAACCTTGATTGAAACCCTCCTATTGCTACTTAGACTCTGGTGCTAAAACTCTTATAATAGATGTTAGGACCGGGACTTTAATATCCAACAAATTATATTCCAGGGAGTAGTTAACTCTGATTTAAAAATTAGTTGTCACTCCGGAATATAGTTTGCTCAATAATAATTACACATTTCCCTTGAGTTCTATGTGAACTTAAAGGAAATGGTATAGCATCCATTACCTTAATTGAGATTCTAGGCTTGAATCTCACTCTAGGTGAAATACATTGCCTTTAACCCACTTTGTCATCGTCACTTGTATTTCTCAATTCCACATCATATTCGAAAACAATAATTTCTAATTTATAATGAAAAGATTTGCTCTTTGGTGATAAAGAATTTCCAAAAATTATCTCTTTCCGAAAATAAGGAAAAGCTCTTTATAATTTATAAATCAGTTTCATTTCGAACTTTAACAAAAATTGGTTGATAATAGAAAAACACGTCAAGCATCCAACAATTCGAAGTATTCATAAGGATTTTCAAAATCATGTCACATTGGTTTTCAAATTAATTCAAAAGTTTGAGGACTCCTTTGACAAAGAAAGGTAGGATCCTCTATGACCATCAAACTCAAATAAAAGGAATTGCATGTATCGGTTGAAATTTGATTTCATCCGCATTTTCAAATCTTAATAAATGCCTATCCTTTTATTTCAACTTTGAAGTTCAACTCTTGTTTCAAATTGACGTATGTCACATTCGGTGAATTCCTATTTAATCGGCGATTGGTGTAATCTAGTAGTAAACTACACCATTCTCCCATTACTTAGGAACTCATTGTGTTAACAATCCATGTTTAAAAATTGATGTTGTGACATTCGGCCAATTATCCAAGTTAGAATCAATTCCGTACCGTAGAGAGTAATACAACACTTGTATGCTTGACATTCGTTAAAATTTATATTACTAATACTTTTCCAAAATAGAGTCTGAAAATAGTTTGATGCCAAAAATGCATTTACACTTTTCAATATAGTAATGTATTTATCACCAAACATAATGTGGAATCGTAGAAAGTGTTCAAGTCTTATCAAAGACGACACTTAGTTATCCAAGTCAAAGGCAAGTACACTGGGTTGACACCTATTCACTTCCGCTGCGCACTCTGATAAAGAATGCTCGGAGTGTCTATGATGCAATGATTCCTAATTCTTATCCTATTCCTATGTATAGAAAAGAAATTCACGATTATTTCATTGGATTTCAAGGACTCGATGATTTCATCTTCTAATAAAATGTACGCATCGAGGGGCCCTTCTTGATTCTACATTGCATTAGAAACAAAACCATTTTCGTACAACCCGAATTCCAATCAAATAATAAGAAATGACTCATCCTCCACTCAAAAGAAGACTTTGAAATTTCATTTCACGTAAAAGTTTCAATTCTTCGTTATATTCAAAGTTGACTTACTTAATTCAAAACTGAGGTTTAGTCCATCCCGTTGGGGTAACACTTTCATGCTCTATCCCGTTGGGAGTTTTACTTCCCTTAGTCTCTACTTTCGGTCCACTTCAAAATACAACCAAGTTATAATTGAAAATTTTACTCAGTCCACTTTGAATTAAAGATTACTAACTATCACTAGTACTACCCTATTAACACTATTAAACTATACTAACTTTAACTAGGTATGCATGCATAAACTATGAAAATAAGCTACTAAACTAACTATTGGTTAGTTACTCTCATGTGGAGTAACTCTTTGGGAGTAGGAAATCCATACTCCATAGCCGAGAATTGCAACCATTGCTCTGATACCATCTGTAACATCCTCAATTTTTATACTTTAAAATATATTACTTTTTTTGGGGTTTAATATTAAAATACTTGGGGTTTTATAAAAATTTTGGCGGAGTTTACTTTAAAATATGGACTTTCCCCAAGTTAATTATTCACCTGTCAGTCCAGAACAATTTATTTAAACAAAACTATAGGTGGCCGTAGCTTACTTTAAAATAATATGGAAAAGGATATTTTTATATCCTTTACAACAACTATAACATTTAATCAAAAGAATGTGCATTATAAAGTCCTTTTACAAAATAGAAGTTTCCTTACACTTACAATAAAAGTTATCAATTAAAACAACTTTAATAATTAAAAATGTCTATGTTACATTATCCTAACAATGATTGCAATAATAGAAATAACAAGACCACCAAGGTCTCACCAACTCACATACTCTCATTGTGTGAGAGTATAATTTCTCGGCACGGAAGCAGTGAATATCTTTCTCCAATGGTACCTAAAATGGTCAACTTAAGGGATGAGTAATTTGAGAAATAATCAAGGAAAACACTTAAACAACAGTAATAGAGTATAGCTAGACATACCCACACACATATATATCTATACATTCATTTATCTTTTTCAATTCTACTCTTTCTAGACCTTCATCTTTTGCTATTCCTTTATACAATATATATACACAATTCATCACATAACAATGCTTTATGCTCAATCATATGAGTATGATATGCACTATATCCCACTATGGTTTAATTCCTGAATCCGATGTACACTGCACTATTTACACTTTATTCACTTTAACACTTTAACACTATCATCGGATCCAGTGAATTAAACCCATCACAATAATGAATGCACTTCTCCATTTCCAATAACAATAACACTTTTCGATGACAACAAACCTCCTCACAACCCACCCTCCACTCGGGGGAAAAACCGACCAGGAGTAAGCATTTCTCAACCTATAATTGGGTGCTTCACCTCCACTTAGGAAGGTCTCTCGCTCACCCGCTTTCACAACACTTCACCTCCACTTAGGAAGGTCCCTCACGCGATTCGGATTGATTTACCCGAATCGGTCTCTAGCAGAAATCTCCCTCACTGGCCAAAACGAGCCAAAGTTATGGAATTACCCCGGTTTGCGTGGAACCAACCCCCAACACGAGAAGCGATCCCGTGTCCTTTGCAGGATCAAAGTTCCCCAAGATAATCCCATAATTCACTCTTGCCCTCATCAATCGTAAACGACGTGTGTTTTTCCCCGTACACCTAAGGTCCACCTTACTCCATAATGCACGTGTTTCTAATTCATTTTATGTGGTTTTCATTAGTTGAACCTTTAATAATTTATATCCAATTGGTTGGGTCTCTAACTTAGGATTTGGCCATGCTTTATATATATATATATATATATATATATAGACAATCACACTCAACAACAATAAGGATCACAATCATGACATTCATTCATTTAGTTTCATAACAATTATAACAATTTATTTCTAACAAAATCCTAAGTTCATAACACACGTACTCATAGTAAACATATAGAACATGCCAATCATACCACAACAATAATCATAATCATATTATTCATTTAATTTCACTTAATTCAATAACAATCTAATAATCAATTACTAAATAATCATAAGTTCATTATACACTTTTATTTCCAACCATAACAATACCAACATACTATTCAAACATACACATATAAAAATACATCTAATTA
Source organism: Crotalaria pallida (assembly GCA_037953625.1). Classification (NCBI taxonomy): domain Eukaryota; kingdom Viridiplantae; phylum Streptophyta; class Magnoliopsida; order Fabales; family Fabaceae; genus Crotalaria; species Crotalaria pallida. The sequence continues at coordinate 56,818,856 of CM075655.1, read as the reverse complement.
TATCCCTATTGCTATTATTAAGTCCTTTCCCTAATTAGAATCAAAGTACTCCCCCTTACCTCTTGAAGAGAAGAGGAGAAATTGGGGTTGAGTTGGTGCTTCACCACCAAGCTCCAAGCTAGCTTCTAGACTCCCATTCCATGCTCCTCAACACTTTCCTAAACTCCCTTGAAGATTGCCTCCCTCTATGAGAAGTATTGGAGAAGTTAGGGTTTGAGTGGGGATTTAGGGATTTTGTGAAAAGAGAAGAAATTGAGTTTTTGAGAGAGGGAAATTTATTAGGGATTGATGGATGAGTGATTTGTGGTGCTAATTTGGTGAGACTTTGAGTGGATTCGAGGATTTGATAATCCTAGGGTAGAAAGAGGAGAAGAAGTCGTGAGAATAAGAGAGAGGAAACAATGAAACAAATGACCCAAATTCACGTGATTTTTGGCTGATATAACAGGGGTTAATCGATTAACCCAAGTGGTTAATCGATTAATCCTTTGTTAATAGAACATGGTTAATCGATTAATGCTTCCATTAATCGATTAAGGCCAGAAGGTGGCTAAAAAATTAATCGATTCACCTATACTCTACTCGATTAGGGGCTGAATATGGCCAAAGACTTAATCGATTAACTCACATGTTAATCGATTAACCTGTTCAGCCCACTTAATCCCTTGTACTTCGAATCACTCTAACTTCTTCGTCAACCGTCGGATCTTGCTCAAATTTTGAGACAAGCTTCCTAAGACACCTGTCTTTACATCCAACGGTGGAATTTGGGTTTGGAGCTATGGATATTAAATTCCTAATTTCCTAAGATCCTATGCTCTCTAAATTATAATTACACTTCTAAAATTCACTTCTAAACTAATTCTACTTCATCAAACCTACCCTTGCTAATTCCTACATTCTAAACACATTCTAAACACATTCTAAACATACTTAAAGACTTGGTAATAACACTACTCTTATCAAAATCCTATTAATTAAGGCACCTAGTAATTCGGGAAAATCGGGGATGTTACAATCTCCCCTACTTAAAGGAATTTCGTCCCCGAAATTCAACTAGGTTTAAAGAACTAGTAGAGACGTAGAGCTATATGCTCCAATCATAAGATGAATTTTATCCTAGGCAATGGAAGGGTTATTACTCTTGGGGATTTCTCCCCCACTTAGAACACAACTCGATTGGATCTCAAGAATAGAACTACTCTACTACTGTCAAGGGTTCTTCTTACACTAAGTCTTACTATCCTATTGAGGTTCGATCCTAGGAAACTAATCTATTCCCACAAGTCAGAAAAACAAAGGTCTTAACTTCCCTATAGCACATCATTCTCAACAAAACATAAACATCAACATCATAAAACATTTTAAACAACAAGCACAAATAATATATTCAAAGAGAAACAGAACAGAAAGCATTTAACCATAAAAAGAAGTAACACAACAAAACCCAGTTCAAACACAATCACTAGAAGTAACAGCAAATATCAGCAATTTAAAATATTATTTGTTTAACTAAATCAAATACAAAGAACATCATTTTTAAAATCTTATCAAAGAGTATACCTTTGATAGAAAGTAAAACATTAACTCAACGGAAATTGGGAGTTGACTCCAGCAGGTTGGAAATGGCGTGGATCCATCGGTGTGGAGATTATTGATCCACTGTTCACCCTTGCGGGATCAGATGTGCAAGACGTGATGAGGAGGCTAATACTGACAGATCAGGAGTTTACATTGAGTCCAACGTTTCCCGATGATGATGAGGAGAGATTTGAAGATGCTGAAGAGCTTTTCGAGCTGGCAGGAGTGCCCGATGAACGTGGTCATCCGTAGTATATTTTTTTTAGTTATGTTTTTCATATATATTGCACTCTCTTGAGATGTACTAAGATGAAATGGCTCTACCCTGATGTAACTGTTTCATGAGACTATTATGTTTTGGAAAAATTTACCACTCTGATGGAAGTAACTGGGTTTAGAACTGGCGTTTATAAAACAAGGCTTATTTTGACAAACGAAGTACTTTATGAAAATGGAAGAAAGAGTTTCAAAGCGTGATGTTGGTAACATCTCGATTTGGAACTTGATGCGTGATGTGGGACATGAATGATTTATTTTATAACGAAAATGTTTTCGGAAAAAGGGAAATAATTTATAAAGGCGAACTCATGGCCACGTCACCAATGTAAAAAAAAAATTTCCCAGATTTTTATTAAATGAAAGATATTCAAGTTACTAAATCGGGGTGCTACAATAGACTAATGTCATCTCCGTTCAAATCTTTATCACATTGTCATTTCTATCCATATCAATCAATCATATCGCGAGTCAAATTGCTCCATCATTTGCGAAGCAGTACCACTATTCCTATTCTTATTTGGGTGGTGGCCTGGAATATTTCCAAATTTCGGCAACATTTGTCATTTTTCGATTATGCGTGTGAATATTACGATAAAACTAATACTTCTATGATAAAAGGACCAAATTGAATTTTTTGAAAAAAATAAAAGACCAAAATAAGTCAAAAAAAGGATTAAGGATCAAAGTGAATCTTGAAAATAAGATAAAAGACCAAAAATGTAATTAAGCCAAGAAGAAAGGAAGGTTTTGCTGCATGATGACAGAGTATTGTTTATGGGAGTGAGGGATAGTGCGTTGTTCAAGTTCCACTTTCTACAATGCTCTGTAAGGCTGGCATCCATTGCCCACCACCACTACCATGGAAATGCCTTCCAACACTTTTGTTATTGCTTCTTCTACTACTGCGGCCGTTGCTTCCCGTTCGGTGAATCTCTCTTTCATCTTGTCATAGAAAAAGAAAAGGAGATAAGATTGAACAGGCACACACGCCATGAGGTAAACGGAATACGCGATCATTATTCATAATGATTTTATAGCATGTTTGGTTACGAGTCAGAAAATCAATTTTGGTCCCAAAATTACGTTGGAGCATAAGCAACCATTAGTATTTGGTATGTGTTTGGATAGGTAACTTGATTTTGGATAAATTTGATTTTGTAAAATTGATTTTGATAAAAGTGAGTTTGAAGTCAATTGATTTTGGAAATGTAATGTTATTTGGATAATTTGACGCAAAATCACTTTTAGATAAATAAATACATAAAAAATATACTTTATATATTATTTTATTAAAAAGTTTTTTGGTAGAAGTAGTAATCTTCATTCCAACATGCAAAAAATAATCTCATACATCCTTGATTCAATTTCCTCACCTACTATGTAGGGTTGAAAATTAAAATCAAGGTCAATAGATTAAACAATCAATGCAAGAAAACTAAAGCTCATCTAAAATACGGTCAACTAAAACAACATTTGACCACGTTCTAAACTCTGGATAAATTAAAGAAAATCTAATAGCTAATTCCTTCCTGGTTAAAACAAACACCTGGTCTAGTCTCAAACTCCTTTGAGTAAAAATTTTGCGATTCCGCTCAGTCCAAGTGTGGTACACACATGAGGCTATAGCTGCATAAATAAACTTTCGTCGAATTTCGTCCCTGAACTCAAATCGCAGCCACCTGCACCAATTGCCAAAACAGTAGCACCAATTGTCCAAACATATCCAACTACAAACTAGCTCCAAAAGCTCATGACTCCAATTGCACTCAAACAGAAAATGATCGCGAGAATCAACACCATTATTGCATAAATCACAAATCAGATCCATCTGCATATACTTGGACATCAACTCCTTAGTTTTCAATTTGTTCAACACAGCAAGCCAAAGTATGAAACAATGCTTTGGCAGTGAGAAAAAATTCCACACCAATTTATGCAGATTGAATGTTTCTTGATGCCCAAATAAAAACTGATAGCCTTCTCTGATGGTGTATGTGCTTATTTGATCCCCACGCCACTAGCCATTTACAAACCCAAAATTTAATCTATCTCTAGTCTTCAGTAGTTGCCTCCAGTGCCAACTAGAGGATGTAGAAACATTGCAGTCCCAGCAATCAAATGCTTCATGTAAATAGAACTAATCCACCTGACCCAGAGATGATCAGCCTTCATAGTTAATGCCCAAACTTGCTTCCCAACAGCAGCAATGTTCCACAGATGAACGTTTTGAAAGCCCAAGCCTCCATATTTCTTCTGCTTGCAAAGCTTCTCCCAAGCTACAGCTGCACGAGGCCTTCCAATTTGATTACAGCCCCATAAGAAGTCTGTGCACTTCTCTTCCACCTCTTTAACAACACCCTTAGGAATGATAAAAATTGAAGCCCAATGAGAATGTAAGCCAAACAACACAAAATTAATCAATTGAACCCTTCCCTGGTAATAAATATTTCTAGAAGACCAAGATGCCAATCTCTTAGTAATTCTGTCAACCAAAGCATGACAAGTTGTGGTAGACCATTTTCTTGCTGACAAAGGGAGTCCCAAGTATTTGAATGGAAAACTACCTTTTTCAAAACCTGTAATTTGCTGTAGCCTCTGCTGCTGCTCCTCATTCAACCCTGCCATATAAATCTTGGACTTCTGATGTGTAACATCCTGAATTTTCTTAATAATTGAAAAGCGTTAGGATTTATAAATTCTTATGTTATGGTCTTTGTTTAAGCATAAGAAAGTGTTAGGAATCGTTAAGAGTGCATTAGGAAAGGAAGATTTCAGATCTTAATCGATTAAGCCATAAGCTAATCGATTAAGAGATTGGCACCCATCAGGCATTAATCGATTAATCTGCAATTTAATCGATTAAGACCTGATAAGCTCTCAGCCAATAATCGATTAACATGCTCCTTAATCGATTAACAGGTGCCATCAGTACATGAAAATCTGTTGATGTAATCGATTACTGAAGGGTGATAATCGATTACAATCATTCTATGAGGTAGCTAAACCTTAGCAAAGAACAACTGGGTCTAAGTGTAGTGGCTTGGACCAAACTCCGACCTCGGTCCGACTTACCTTAGCCGAGCAAAGACCGACTTTCAGGGTCGTTGACCATCTTAACCGATGAAAAACTGAACAGCGAACACCGAATCGAGAATGTGGCATAGAACCGAGCTCATACCGAGATCATCAACTAAGACCGAGCGCATGAGATCCGAGCTCATGAAATTCGAGCTCGTGAGACTCAAATAGTTAACACCGAGCTCATTATATTCGAGCTCATTTAAAATCAATAGTTGGAACCGAGCTCATCATAAACGAACAACTATTGCCGAGCTCATGAGGATCGAACAATTATAACCGAACCTATCATATCCGAGCTCATCACAACTGAGCTCATGAGAACTGACCTCGTCTCGGTTTACACCCTTGGCAGTAACCAGCCGACCACATCGAGCCGCTTTGTGTCAACCGATTATGAGTTTGGCCTTTTGTCGGCCATCATCGAGAGGCTACACCGGCCGACCTCATAATGATGTCAATGCCTCTCGGCCTCAACGTGCCTAGCATTACACTTTACTCGAGGCTATGCCGACCTCACACCGACGTTAAGGCATCTCGGCCTTCGCAAGCCGAGCGTCTCACCTTACCTGTCTCATTCCGAGTGGGTGCAACCAAGCATCCGAGCATCGAGGTCCAAACGACCAGCACGACTTCAGTGTCGGATATGAAGAACAAGATTGTAGGAAGCCGACTCCCAGACTGTTCGGCACCCAGGCTCGCTCTACCTCCCGCTCAAGAGCTCGGCCTGAGATCGAGTGCGAAAGTACACCTCATTTGGGGGCAAAATCCGGATAAGTTAGAAGCTTTCTATACCAACCATACATTCGTTTCCCCGAAATAAAGCACTCGACCTTTTTCTTAATTTTCCAGAAACTTCGACCAAGCTCTCCCTCTCTCTAGAAATCTCGACTTCTCTCATTACCTCTCTAGAAACTTCATGGTTTCTCTCTATAAAACCCATTAAAACTCTCATCTCTCATACTCAACAAGATCCATACGTACTTTATATCTTCTTCTCACTCAAATTCTCTTCTCTAATCCATATCAAAGTATCATTTTCCTCCTCAACATCTTCCTTATTTCTCCATGGCCGTAAGTTCTTCTTTAAGTTGATAGAGGAGGAGTTAATCATACAAAACTACAAGGAAAAGAAGGTAAAATAGGAAGGATATTTCAAAAAGGGTAGAAACCAAGAAGATTGGAGGAAGCCTTTAGAGTCTTAGAGTTTTCACCAAGCCTTCTCTTCCTCTAAGGTAAGGAGGAGATACTTTCTATTATTTAAGTTAAAAGTTAATGAAATCATGATAGAAATTTGTAAGAAGTAGGAAATTAGAGTTAATCCATCACAATCATCTCACTTTCAAAAGAATCAAAACTTAATTAAGTATATTATCATTATTCTCGTGTAATAATACATAGACATATCTATATATATATAACTATGATATTCCTGGTAATAATGATTAGAATTAGATAGATGTAATGGAAAACCCTAGGTAGAAGATTTATATTGTGATACTGAGACATCCCTGAGGGTGTAGATTAGGTGATTTATTAATTGTTTGAAGGTGAATATTGTTGAATGGTTCCACATATGGATTGTTATGATTGAACACAAGAGTATATTATTATTTAGTATGATTGAATGTTCACGAGTAGTGGATTCTAATAAATATACTTATTTATATATACATAGCTGTGTGTCTATGTGCTTGAATGGAATGTTAAGCTTATGTTTTAAATTCATGAAAAATATTAAAATAGTAGCTGAAAGACACGATAAATGTAACCAATTTTGAGAAGTATTAAATATCAAGATAGAAATAGAGAATTAATCATGAATTGAACATAAAGGATAACACTATTCTTAACTTAACCTGTTAGTTGAATTCAATAACCGGTTAAGATTTTATTATTGTAACTAAGGTTAATAAGATTCTAAGGGAGCCATAAGTTATTTGAAGTAATTTAATAAGATCTAGATTTCCTTATGGATAAGGTCAAATCTTTCATGTTTCTATTATTGTTTCCCTTAATTCTTTTGCTTAAATTATAGATAAGTGTCTCACTCCTTGTGGTTTAACATTTTAGGTACTTATTGAACGAGTAAGGAGCCAGAGATTCATAATGGCAAGGGCAAGGGAAAGAATTGTCTTTGAAGAAATTACCATTTCATGTTGTGAAATCCCAATGTTCTTTGTACAAACCCAAATATTTTATTAAAAATTTTTTTTTAAGGAAAGGTTATTTTGTAACTTTATAACATTTTATAAATAAAATATAAGTTGGGATGTTACATGATGACTTGCATAGAGACCAAAACTCTCAGAAAATTGATTGAAAGCAGATGTTAAAATCCTTACACTTTCATCATTGCCCTTGCAGAATACCATGAGATCGTCAGCAAATGCCAAACTGACTAAACCAGTTTCCTTACAGAAAGGATGAAAACGAAACCTTCTGTTTGTTGCAGCAGCCTTCAGTTTCCTGGCTAGCATCTCCATGGCCAACACAAAAATCAAGGGTGACATGGGATCCCCTTGCCTAATACCCCTAGAGCTAGTGAATCTTTCCATCTAGCTGCCATTCAGAATGAGATTGAAAGACATAGATGAAATGCATTCCATAATCCAGCCAGAAAACTTAGCAGGAAATTTTAGAACATGAAGCATATTCCTGATGAATGACCAACTCAACATGTCATAGGCCTTTTTGATATCTATCTTGAGAAGAACTCTTGATGAGACATTCCTTCTACCATAAATCTCAACAATTCCTGACTAATTAAAATGTTATGGACAATGCTCCTTCCACTCACAAAGGCTGCTTGATTTTCATTAATGAGATCAGGCATGACGGTCTGCAACCTGCTACATAAGATCTTTGCAATGCATTTGTAAACTATGTTACACAAAGCTATAGGCCTATAATCAACTACACTATTCGGGCAATCAGATTTTGGGATAAGAACAATGTTAGTGCAATTTACTTCCTTAAGCATTCTTCCAGAGTTAAAGAATTCTTGAATGGCTGCAACACAATCAGATCTGATAATTTGCCATGATTTTTTGAAAAAACCAACACCACAACCATGTGGTCTAGGTGACTTGTCACTATGCATAGACATGAAGCTACTCATAATTTCCTCCTCAATCACAGGTGCAATGAGGCCTAATAGCTTATTGACAGATAGAACCTTGCCTTGACTAATTTCAGAGTCAGTCATGCACCATCCAGTATCAGGTCCATTCAACAAATCCTGATAGTAGTTAATAAAAACTTGACCAATTGCAGACTGATCAGTATGAAGAACACCTTGGTCATCTCTGATCGAGAGGATTCTGTTTATGTATTTTCTATGTGTTGGACTCTCTAGCAAGTATACTAGATCGTACATAAGTAATATAGTATAAGTAAAATTATCGTTTCCACGAGGATTGCAAATTGTTCAACTATTTTCACCTAAGAGTAGTTTTAAGTCAAATCTATTAACTAAAATTGCTTTTTAAAAACTGATTTGGAATTAAAATTAAAAATAAAATAAATACTGAAAATTAAAAAGAATTAAGTTGCAGTGGAAGAAAAGTGATTAGGAACTTAGTTTCATTGCAGGCATCGTTTATTAATTCTGAATTATTGCTTTTCCTTTAAATCAAGAACAAATTCCTAAATTAGCAATTACTAGATTCTTCTTATGTAATTAGTTTTTATTATTCAATTTGATAATCCTTAATCCCTTAAGAAATTAAACTAAACCATTGTGTAACACCCCTAATTTTCGTCTCCCAAAGAACCGAGAAATTAATTATAACAATTAATTTATAATTGATTTATATTAGTTTTAAAGGTTTTAGTTTTTGTACATTATGTGTTTTTATGTATAAAAATATAGGATATATTTTTATATGGTTATTTTGTACAAAAATATGAATATTGTAATTTAGTCCTTGGGTTCGGACCTAATTGCAATATTAAAAGAGTTTTTGAAGAAAGAGTAATTAAATTATTAATTTTTGAATTTTATCAGCATGTAATCGGTTAGAAGGGCTTTGTAACCGGTTACACGATGAACTCAGAATCTGGGTTAGTGGATTTTGATGAGTAATCACCCAATTAATCCAGAAATCGCCACGAATCCCACTCAAATCACGCTGAGGAACGCGTGTCGCCTTGCATGCAAGTCTGATTTCTCTATAAAAACCCGAATTGTTGATGAATTTGGGTTGATTTTCTGATAGAAGGGTTGAAACTCTGTTTTTAGGGTTCTTGATTCGTCTGGTGTGATTCTCCTTCGTTTTTGAGAGTTAGAACATGAGTGATACACGGTTACAAAGCTCACATCAAGGGCTTTGTATTGATATAAAGTTTGTGAGTTGAGAGTCCCTGAATCAAGAGAACGAAGCTTGCAAAGTAAGGGTGTTGGTGCTGTCAAACCTCAGCTTCTGGTTTCTGGAGCTGACTTTGAAGCTCGATTTTGGTAAGCACACTAACCCTTTTGGTTTCAAATCTATTCCTACCTCTAGTGCATGTTGCAGAGAACTCAATTTGACTATTTTCCCCAATTCTTAATTGGGTTTTGCATGTCAATTTCCTTGGTTTTGGTACCCTGTCCAACTCTATCTGCATATAGTGGATTTAATGGAGATCTATGTTGGAGCCTTTCTCTCTGCAATGTTTTGGATCAAGCACGAACCTAAGGTAAGGGGGAAGCTTACTATTTGCTAGAATGAGGATAAATTGTGGTAGAATATAGGATGAGTCACCAAGAGACTCAAAGGGCATAAGTTAAAATGGTTAAATGGCTTGGAGGCCAATTTGAGCTCAATTGTTGTTTTGAACAATGTTATCTGGAAGCATGCAAGCTATGTTGATGTTGGATTCATGACTTATTTGGGTATTCTGTGAATTGATGCATTAAGTTGTGAAATATGTGCAATTATGTGCAATTTGAGTATCTAAATTGAATGCATGCAAGATAGATATGTTTATGTGGTTGAACACACTAGTATTAAGGTATGTAAACTCTATTTATGAATGAAATTGTTTAGATTTGAGTATGGTAGAAATTGGTATGCAAAACCTCATTTTTCAGTGTATGTTCTGCCTAATATAACCGGTTAGTCGAAATTTGTAACCGGTTAGATACTGTCAATTTTCAAAGAAAATGAATTTCTGAAATTGGCTAAGTATCCATACCATTTGTACTCAAGTTTAAGATAGAATTTCATACAAAGACCAATGTAAAACTATGTGTTTTAGCACTGTTTGGTTTAGATTGGAGGTGATGAGTTAATACCTTAATATCAAAGGATAATTTCAAGAGGAAATTGTGCATAAATGAAAATTGGATTATGACTTAGATCTTTTGAATGATATTATGTGTTGAACTTGAGGTATTCTGTTATGCTAAGACCTTGTTATTGGATTGAGAAGAGAATTTAAGAAAAGATTCTTGGAAAATCAGTGGTTTTATATTCAGGTCTGTAATTCTAACCGGTTAAGTGATGATGTAACCGGTTAGTACCTGAAACTTAAAAGTAAAAGTTAAGTTTTTGAATAAGGGTTGCTAATACCAATGATTATATTCTCTCAATCCAGGTCTATGAGCATATGTTAAATTTAAATTCAAAGGTGAATTTTATGAGTAAAGCCATACCTCAAGATATCATTCAGAAGTTGTATTTTCTAAGTCATAATAATGGAATTAATGGGAACATGACCCTGTACTCTAGGAGTACCAAACTGATGCAACCTACTTGATGACACATTCTGGGAATGTGGCCATTGTCTGGGACATGGTTTCTTGGATACGTTCTGGGAACGTGATGCACACTTCGGGAGTGGTGCTTGATTATATTCCAAGTATGGTTTGCGATACGTTCTGGGAACGTATGTTAGTGTTCTGGGAACACATTGGTATAATAATAGAATTAAAGATAAAACCAACCTTGATGATTGAGCATTCATGCATATAGAATGGAAGATGGGTTGGTAGGAACGTTTATCATATTCTGGGAATATGAGGAGGGTACTCCGGGAGTACCAAATTATAACCTACTTGATGACACATTATAGATATGTGGCCAGTGTCTGGGACCTGGTTTTATACGTTCTGGGAATGTATGTTAGTGTTCTGGGAACACATTGAGATGCAACCTACTTGATGACACATTATAGATATGTGGCCAGTGTCCGGGACCTGGTTTTTATGCGTTCTGGGAACGTATGCGTTCTGGGAACGTGATGCACACTCTGGGAGTGATGCTTATTATTCCAAGTATGGTTTGCTACGCGTTCTGGGAACGTGGTGCACACTCTGGGAGTGATGCTTATTATCCAAGTATGGTTCGGCATTACGTTCTGGGAACGAATGTCAGTGTTCCGGGAACACAACGGTGTATTGGATGGACGTCCAAGATGGACTTTTAGAGGCCTCAGTTGCGGAAGAAAATCATGCATCATGCCACCTGCATTGAAAGAATTATTATGATTAACCGGGTGTGCTCATATGATTATGCATCATGATTTGCTACATGTTGACTTGTGGATGTTAGTTTTATTCTCATTTAATTATGCGAATATGTATAGCTAACCCCCATGCCCTTATTAGGTGTTGATCGTGCATCTAGCTTGCACAAGAATCAGTAAGGGGAGATGTCCCTTAGGTGCATGCAGAGTGTAGAAAGTGTGGGTTGGGAACCCGTTGTGCAGATATCGAGGATCCGACCAGAAGGATGTTTGGACAAAGGACCATTGACCAGCTCTATAACAATTCTATTTTTAATAAAATTTATATGATACATATTTTGGAAAGAGGTATCATAAGAGGAATTCTGTTTCATAATAATACTTATTTGGTATGAATGGACTTGTTACACTTGATATATTTTGGGAATGTAATATGATAATTATACTATGTTTCCGCAAACTCTGATTTTACTAGTCACCTTCATCATTAATCAAGTGTTTGTGAAAATAAATTTTCAAGGGAAAGGATAATTCTTATTTTCAGATCTTTTTCCAACAATAACAAGTCCAAGTAATCATAAACTTATTACTTTTCTTATAAAGTAAGATGATATACAAGGAGTGTTACACATTGAATAACCTTAATTAAAATAGTGAATTTATGAAAAGTTGTATAAGAATCCAAAAGTATCCCTACAAGTTGGATAGTTATACCGTTTGATTGCAAGGCCTATTCTAAATCCTAATTTTCCAATTTAAGATTTAGAAATCCAAAACATAAATTGATCAGGTTCATGCATAACAATTAAAACACAATCAAACGCTTGATTTAAAACTAGAAAAACGCTAATTCATAAATTAAAATAAACAATAATATGTTATGCTATGTTAATTTGTTCCAACTGAAAAATTATCTTTCTCATATCATATTCTTTAAGAGAAAATAGACGGTATACCGACAGTGTACAGATTTTTGACATAATCAGTGCATCATCCACCATTCATGGGTGTATGGTCGTTGACTATTAGATAAAAGTAATACAAATGAATGATGGATGATGGATTGATGGTGTAAAAATCTTTACACCGTTAGTGCATACCCATTAATCTCATTTTTTAATTATCTATGCGATAATTTTTTTATAGTTATTTATTTTTAAAAAATCATAAATTTTTATAATTAACATATTTATACAAAACACATAAGGGTATTTTTGTCTACAATAAACTGTTATGCTATGTTAACTTGTTCCATCTGAAAAATCACATTTCTCATGTTATAGTTTTTAATTATCTATGGTAAAAGTTTTTTTAATATATTTTTTTTAAAATATCATAAATTTTTATAACATATTTCTACAAAACAAATAAGGATATTTTTGTCTACAATAATATGTTATACTCCCTCCATCCCATTATCTTAATAAAAGTCAAAGTAGTCAACAAAAATAAGAGAATATCTTTTTCATATAATGCATGATTCTATTTTAAAAATAAAATATAATGCATGATTCATTCATGAATTACAAATTTCTATCACACAAATTTCCATATTATTTTTACAATCTTTAAGATTTTTCATTAATTATTTTTACTTTGATTTGTGAAAAAAAAAACTACATTTTTTTTACCAAGATAATTGGATAGAGGGAGTACTATGTTAATTTGTTCTAACTAAAAAATCACCCTTCTCATATTATATTTTTTTAATTATCTATGCTATATTTTTTTATAATTATTTTTTTTGAAAAATACATAAATATTGATAATTAACATATTTCTACAAAACACATAGTGTATTTTTGTCTATAATAACTTGTTATATTATGTTAATTTGTTCCAATTGAAAAATCACCTTTCTCATATTATATATTTTTAATTATCTATGGTATAAGTTTTTTTTATAATTATTTTTTAAAAAAATCATAAATTCTAATTTAACTAAATTATGGTGTGTTTGATATTTTGAATTAAAAAATAAATAAAGAAAATCATTACTTTCTAAATTTATGATGTGAGTAAAAAATAATTAAAGATAAAAAATTTTAAATATTTTGAAAAATATAACAATAAATAATGGGTAATCTGCTATACCTATTATAACAGGTAAACAATAGTGGTGTTTGCGAACACCAAAACAAAACGAGGTGTAACTTAGCCTTCACCCAAAAAGAAACAAGAAACCTAACAAAAAAAAAAGTTTGCTCGAGAGAAAAAGAAAGGGCGACATAAAGGGAGAAAGATTTTTAGTTTTTTCAATCTTTCCGGTCCAATAATTCAAGATCCAACCGTCCAATCCCAAATCATTCTTAGGTAAATAACATTCTCAACTCCCTCTATCTATCTACCTAATTTATTTGATGAATCATCAATATTTTTATTATCCCTATATTTTCAAATAAAGAGATATTTTGGGGAAAAGTCATATATTTTTATTGTATAATGATATATATTTATTATTTTGACAAACATTGAATTTAGTTGATTTTATATATTTATATATATATATATATATATATATATATATTGGGGAAAAGTCATATATTTTTATTGCATAATGATATATATTTATTATTGGCTTAATTATGTCACAGGTCCCTGAAGTTTGGGGTACTTTTGTCAGATACCCTTATACTTTTTTTTTTTCAATGTCTGACTCCTCGAGGTTACTTCTGAGTTTGTCATATACCCCTACTATCGATTCTGGGCAATTTTGATGACATATAACATCAGAATTTTAGTCAGACGCAGGAGGTTGGTCATGTGGTGTCGTGTGATGTCACACAGTCGAAGATGACCTCTTTCTTCAATTCTTTTTTTTTCTTTTTTTATTTAACTAAAAATATAAAAATATGAAGTTTTTTAGTTTTTTAAATTAGAAAAACAAAAGATCTTCGCCCACGGAGCACCAGGTGCTTAACCTCCTGCGTCTGTTCAGGATTCCGATGTTACATGTCAGCAAAATTGGTCAAAATCGGTAGTAGGGGTATATGGCAAACCCAGAAGTAACTTCGGGAAGTCAAACATTGAAAAAAAAAAAGTATAAGGGTATCTGGCAAAAGTACCCCAAACTTCAGGACCTGTGACATAATTAAGCCTTTATTATTTTGACAAAAATGAATTTAGTTGATTTTATATATATATATATATATATATATATATATATATATATATATATATATATATATATACTTTTAATAGTACAGATCGATCATTTCAGACCGGTTCCACACCCCATTTCAGTCCGGCTCCGAACCAGTCTTAAAAGTGGCGGTCTTATTGCTATGCCTTTAAATGAGACTGGTTCCGAACCGGTCTCGTTCCCGACTAAAGAGACTGGTTCCGAACTAGTCTGACAATCAAAAATTAACCAGTCTCTATTAAAAGATAAACCAATCTCATTGAGTATTTTGAACCGGTCTCATTTAAACTAAGAAAAAGTCTGATTAAGTGATTTGAACTGGTCTGAAAAAAAATAACCAGTCTCATTGAGTATTTTGAACCGGTCTCAATTAAATTATTTTTTTTTTGGCTTTTTGAACCGGTCTCATTGAGCGTTTTGAATCGATCTCATTGAAATTTGAACCAGGTCTCAATTAAATTTTTAACCAGTCTCGTTTGATGTTTTCAACCGGTCTCAATTAAAAAAACACATAAATATATAATAAAACTAATAAATAATAATTATCTAGACATAACTAAATTCTAAAATTATATTATAAAAACCAAATTATATGCATATCTAGTACAAGTTTGATCAACACAAGTATATAACACTATGCTTAGTAAAGCTAACATAAACTACACAAAAGTCTTATATCTAGAGCGATAAGCTGCAAACTATCCCTTCCTGAATCAAAAATGCATCCTTCTATCTTCTCCAGCCATAACATCCCGCCTTCTCCGATCCAACAATCTATCAAGATAGAATATAAAAACATATCTGCAAGTGAAATATATAGCTTTCCATGGTAAGAAACATAAAATTTCTAAATATAGATCCAAAGTATGTAGTATAAAACAATTCCTGTTTGAAAACTAATTTACCAAACAGATAAAAACACTAACAGCAGATCAGAAAACAATAGAACAAAAGCAGAAAGAACAACTTCTGCATCCAACTTTGGTTGAGTCATTGAAGGTATTTTTCTTGTCTCAAATCAACTTCTGTTTCAAGTTTTTAACACGCACATAAGAGGTTGATAATTTTCTTGAAAAATCAGATTCGTCAAATGAGACCGGTTCCTCACCCCAACACAGATCAGAGGTTGATAATTTTCTTGAAAAATCAAACTTTCACTCTAACTATATACAACAAATACCAAGATAAACAGTATGTTGTCATAAAGTCTTTTCCTCTTTATTCCTGCCAAACTCTTTGAAGCTAACCAACAAAAATTGCTCTAAATTATGAGGATACAACGAAGATTCACCAAGGGTACCATGCTAATAATGTCATAATATCACTCATCATAATTTACTTTTCCTTATACTTACCTTTATCGTTTTCACATCACTCTTGGTATTGATTTTGGAAAAGTAAATTTAACATACAAATAAATGTAGGCTATCAGTATAACTGAATGAAAGAACAAAAAAACCAAAATCAATCACATCCATGCTATTTTAGTTGCAATACAGTAACATGCAGAAAAAAGAACAGAAGATGGACCTTGAACATAAAAATAACCAACTAGATTAATGCATTCATCATACTCTGCTTTAGCAAAGAAATAAGGAAAATGATACACATATTTTTCCATTGATGTATGTCATAATATCACTCAAAAACTGTAAAGCACACCAATCTAGGTCAGGTATAAGTATAGAACATGTACACACCGTTTCAAATGAACCAAATTGCAAGACTCCTTGTGGAAGAACTGGTACCAGAACAATAGTCTGTGAAAAAATTCATATTATCAACTTAGCATTTGCTTAGATTTCCCTAATAAGTAACAGAAATATGATTCAAGTTATGCATCTCAGTTGAGTTGACTAGTCACTAACACACAGATTAGTACATATGCACAATATTGCATTTTATATTATCCATAAATCAGAAATTGAAATTTGATCTTATCTAAATCATATATAATCGCTAGATATTCTTACCTTGATGCCAGATGCAAAGTGAAGAAGCCATTCATCAGGACACTAGAAGAGGAAAACAATACAGTTATTAAGTATTTCAAGCAGGATTGTAAACTAGTTTGAATTCCATGTGGAGATTGTAGGTACTGAATCTTACCTCGGGGATCAAATTAGTGTCAAGTTTACCGGTTAGAATATCCTCACAGAAAACCCAACAATGATCCCCAGAAAGAGCTATTTTACCAACAACCCTGACATAATGATACCAGGTAAAGTTACTGAGTATGCATCATCTTGATAGATCATAATACAAAAATGTTTCTAGCATACAAGATAAATGTAAATAATCAAGCATCCTAGCCTTCTAAGAAATCCTAGATAGGTACTACTTTATGACACCATATATGCAAATGGAATGCAATATGTGAGTGTGGAACCACTATTTATTTTTTATACCTATGCTCACAACTAAAATTTCAAGCACAATGGTTCCGTATAGATGAATAGCCAAAGGATATAGCCTTCAACATATGTTCTCATGGTATCATCACAAAAACATCAGTTCAGGATTTCTCTGATAACATATGATAATTTTTTTAAGCAAACTATGCAAATATGTATTAGAGTGATTTTTCAAAATTAAAGCACTCTTGGTATTGATTTTGGAAAAGTAAATTTAACATACAAATAAGTGTAGGCTATCAGCATAACTGAATGAAAGAACAAAAAAACCAAAATCAATCGCATCCATGCTATTTTAGTTGCAATACAGTAACCTGCAGAAAAAAGAACAAAAGATGGACCTTGAACATAAAAATAACCAACTAGATTAATGCATTCATCATACTCTGCTTTAGCAAAGAAATAAGAATTTAAATGAGTGAAAAGGGTTTCAGCAACAAAGTAAGGTACGAAGATGGAGTTTGTTGCCACTTCAAGCAACAAAGTAAGGTTATTAGTAATTGTTAACAAAGTAAGGTTTTAAAATTGGAGTTATTAGAAATTGGTTCTAAAGTTGGGGTTATTAGTAATTGGTTTTAAAATTAGGGTCGTTAGGGATCAAAATTAAGAAAGCAAAAGGAATTATATAAAATGAAAATTGGGGTTATTAGGGTTCGAATTTACGAAACGACTTGAAGACATACCAAAGGTACGAAGATGGAGTTTGAACCAGCAAGGCTTGAAGGAGATGAAAGTGAGTCGATGGATTGTTTGAACCAGCAAGGTTGAAGGTTTGGTCTTTTGTTAAAGGATTGGATTCTAGAAATCCATACTAGTGGCTGTCACAGCCATTGTTCATGCTACAAAAACTCCTGCTACTTAAACTTCAGTATACCTCACCAATGAGATTACAAATTAAAGTAAACATATATTTGAAATTCTATCAATAAAAATGAACGTAGCTTAGAATTGAGAAAACCAATACCCCAATTTTTTGGGCCTTGCTATCAAATGAATATTGTTCTTTCTCAGTTTCCCAAGGCCCCACACAACAACTACATTTTTTTTTACAAAAAACCAAAAGCAGACATGGGACTATCAACATTCAGCAGCCTCATTTGTTAAGGCTTGAACCAACGCTTTATTCTCATGTCATTAGGTGAGGTCAACTTTTGAAGCTCACTTTACATAAAGTAATGTGGAAATAGACTTGGAAAGGGAATAAACAATGGTGGGTTCAAACTAATTGAACCATCACTTCACCTAACTTAATAATAACACATATTTAACATTTAGAAGGGAAGGAGAGTCATAATGAGGAACACATGAACACCCAACTCTACCTTAGGAGCCAAAAAATTTCCCTTTACTAAATCATAATAGTTCTACCATAAAGAGAATGCTAAGGTTTTTTGCACTCTTGACAAAACAACAATGGCATCATCAAACAATGTAATTTAGTTAGAAGGTTCCTCCACGTTTGTGACATTACAATCTATGACACACCTACATGATTCTCCGACCAAAACTATGCATGAATAAGATCATGAGCATGTTTCCTATCACTTTTATATGAGCATAATATCATATGTGTATTCAAAACAAATATCAATGTCTCTAATAAAAGATGCTCATCTAGAAAATACCTGTGAATACAAGAAGGTTCCAAGGACGGCAATAGCAGCTACAAGAGCATTCACGGGCTGAACCGGTGTGCGGAAGATGATGATTGAAGAAACTATAACAGATATACGCTTCATGGTGTTTCCAATGCTAAATGTCAAGGGAAAAAATTGTCGAACTAGGGCGACACAGCGACGGACGGTGGCGGCTAAGGGTGGGCAACGAAAGCACCGGGGAAGACATGGAGAGAGAGAGAGAGCGCCGCGATTGTGGCCTAAGGAGGGCCCTGTGGGTCGCGAATCGCGACAAGGAAGACAGGGAGAGAGAGTGAGTCGCATGAGAGGGAGAGAGACGTGACGGCGGCGAGGCTGGGGTTGGGTGGCGACGGGAAAGAGAAGGGACCAAGAGAATGAGAAGAACGGACCCCAAGGTGAGAGAAGGGGAAGAGACTGGTTCAATGATGCGGAACAAGTCTAATTTCACTCACATATATTTAAATACTAAAAGAGACTGGTGAGTATGGAACCAATCTTATTTAAATTTTTTTGCCATAAAGTGACTTGTTCGGCACGGAAACAGTCTTATTTAATATATAATTCAGACTGGTTATATCAAGCAACCAATCTTAATTAAGTGATCTAAAATGTATATTTTATACTAGTGATATTAATGTTACAATTAGTTTTAACGCGTGTCCTTGTTTAGATTCATTGTTGTCCCTGACCCTCGAATAAGGCGCGAACGCGAACGTGATATTGTTTCTATTGCTAGGAATCCAGGTAAGAAGGTGGCGTTACCTTGGCTTAGGATGTAGTTTCTCTTTTGTAATAGTGATGGTTAAGGGTAGAGGAATAAGTAAAGTATAAAACATTAAGGTAGTTGATATGAATATTGAAAATGAGTATTATGTAAGAAGAGAAGGAATATGTTTATAGCTTTATAGGAGTAAGTGAATATGTGTATAGATAGAAAAGGAAAGAACAAATAAATAAATAATAAATGAAAAGTGACTAAGAACATAGAGGTTGAACACTCATAATGAGAATAAAGGGAAATAAGGATAAATAATAGAGTAAGAATAATTAAAAGAAATAGAAACTCAGGAAATATGATAAAGGATAAGAAAGAAAATGTAAAACGATAAGTAAAGCTAAGGAAGGTAATAATGGTAGTGTACGAGGTACCCTTGCGAAGGGTGAAGTACTAGGAAAGATAAGTGTAGCGTACGAGGTACCCTTGCGGAGGGTGAAGTACTCAGATTAGAATGCGTGTATGAGGGACCCTTGAGAGGGTGAAGTACTCGGAATAGGATGTGTGTACGAGGTACCCTTGCGGAGGGTCAAGTACTTGGATTAGAATGCGTGTATGAGGGACCCTTGAGAGGGTGAAGTACTCGGAATAGTATGTGTGTACGAGGTATCCTTGCGGAGGGTGAAGTACTCGGATTAGAATGCGTGTATGAGGGACCCTTGAGAGGATGAAGTACTCGGAATAGGATGTGTATACGAGGTACCCCTGCGGAGGGTGATGTACTCGGATTAGAATGCGTGTATGAGGGACCCTTGAGAGGGTGAAGTACTCGGAATAGGATGTGTGTATGAGGGACCCTTGCGGAGGGTGAAGTACCCGGATAGACAGCGTGTACGAGAGACTCTTGAGAGGTTGAAATACCAGGAAATAGAATGAATAGTAATAAGTAATGTATGAGGTCGAACAAGTGTAATCAATGACTTAGGACAAGGAAAAGAATAGGTTGTGAATAATATGCACTTAGATAGACAGTATGTACGAGGGGCCCTTGCGTAGGGTGAAGTACCCGAAATAGGAAGAATAGTAACTAATGAATTAATTGAGGTGAGAAAATGAGGCTTAAGTTTAATGGAAATAGTTTAGGATAATTTAACAACTTAGGCATTAGAGAAGTTGATAGACATGTTATTAATTGGAGATTAGTATAATGATAAGTAAAAGAAATATAGATTGTAGATGGATAAGAGTAATGTAATAGATAACCTATTATATGGAATAAGAGTGGATATTAGTGTGTGAAGTTAGAGACAATATAAGGTATAAGGGTTGTGCAACCATAACTAGTGATAACAAATTAATGAGGCAGACTTATAATGAATTAACTTGATTTATTGATATACTTTTGTAGAATATATTATTCTAAGTTCTGTGTAATGCTACCTCTCTTGCCCTTTTTATACAGGTACGAAGATGGAGCTTACACTCATGCATGGTCGAGCAGGAGTACACTCAATTACGTGGAGGGTAAATTAGTCATGAGAGAACTAGAATCAAATGGGTGTAATTAGTATAGTTAAATGTTAGAAGCTCACAACTTGTATTTATTTTGTGACAAGGCATTAGACTTTAGCTAGCTGTGATTTAAGTTTAAGTTATATGCTTGGTGTAGATTAAAGTTAAACTATGATGTATTATATTCTGGACTGGCAGGTTTAAATGAAGAAAATATTTTTGGGAAGTTCGATAAACAGAGGAAACTCTGATTTTATTAAGAAATTTTCAAATTCTATTTTAATTCAACCCAATTAATTGTAACTAAGCTAATTAAATGTGAGGCTGTGACACTTTATCCAGCTTACAAATAATTCTTTCAATGCCTTCTTACTTATTAGTGCAGGTGTAAAAACAACCCTTATAATTCATATCTAAAAGCTGACAGTTGGAAACACAATCCCTAAAAGTTAGAAGTCTATCACAATCAATATCATGACCCCCAAACTTCTCATTAGGGTATTTTATTAAAAAGTTAATGAGAAGTAAAAGGTTAAAAATATAAAAAAAAGATGCAAACGTGAAAGTTAAACGTAGAAGCAACTAATAGTAAGTATCTAAAAATAGTTATATTATGTTGAGTTAATAGTCACATAGGTCCCCGAAAGATACCTGTGGAATTAGTTAGGTCCCTGAAAGATTTGCGGAATCTCTTAAACCCCCAAGGATCATTTTGGAATCAGTTAGGTCCTTGAAAGATTTGTGGAATCTCTTAAACCCCCCAAAGATGAATTTGGCATCAAGTTAATCCCCCCATGAGGGACCTAATAGAATCTTATGTGGCACATTAAATGCTTTGTTGGCTCAAACGTGGTACCTTCTTAACATTCCAAAATGGCATTGGGGTCAGCAAAGCATTTAACGTGCCACGTAGGATTCCGTCAAGTCCCTCCTGACGAAATTGGATGGGGGGACTAACGTGATGCCAAATTAATCTTTGAAGAGTTTAAGAGATTCCACAAATCTTTCAGGGACCTAACGATTCCACAAGTATATTTCATGGACCTATGTGACTATTAACTCATTTTGAAATTAAAAATATATATTTTTAAATTTTTTAAGTTATCATTTTTCATAAAATTCATTCAAAAAGGAGTTATGATATTATTTCAGTTTTTGTTTCATTCTCAATAAAAATTTTATGATATAACTATATATTTTTTATGATTTTAAAAAAATTAAGCCCAGTCGTACTCGATCCTTGGTCACCAATTAACGTTTCTCTTTTTAGAAAGAAAATCTTACTAGCACATAGTATCAAATATCTTCAACTAAAAGCATCCTTGCTATGCGATGATTAGCTGGATGGAGGGCCTGAGTCCTGACTCACCTTTTGAAAGTTGTTAGTGCTTCCATGAAGTGGAAACGTGAAGAAACTTAGGAAGTGAGAAAGGTAACGGAACAAAGGAGTAGATCATTATTTTGATAGTGGAACATGCATTGTTTGCTGCACTTTCCTGATTTACCACTATATGGCCAACTAAATTGATTAATACTCCCTTATTATTTATATAGGTTTTTCATTTTGCCCAATGTTTATGTCAGGAAATTGTATTTTGCAAAGAAAATAATAGAGATGCAAAATAGAGGGATGGGTTCGTAAACTTTGTGAAGTCAGTGGTTTCTTTATTTTATTTGTTGGAGGGAAATACGGAGGAGGAGGATATTTGTTACAAAGAGCGTATTTTAAGCAAAGGAAAAGTAAAGAGAAACTAGGACGCCTTTCGCTTGTCACTCTTAAGTTTTCTGCCTTCTCTTCTTGACTGAGTCGTTGTGTTTTAGAATTTGGGGTTTCAGTAGCTCTTTTCCTCTCTACTGCTCTTGTCCTTCTTCTTCCTCTTAATCCTCTTTTATACTTGAATCTTGGCTTGATCTCCACGTTTTGCCACTCCTTAGCTCTCTGGTTATTGTACTGATCTCCCATTATCCACTGGTTTATGTTGCTATTTTGCCTTAAACAAGGAGATTAGGTAGTTTTCTTTATTTGGCATGGAGTGAGATGATGAAGCTTCCATATATGGTGACCTTGAATGACTACTGCTGATGGGTGCTAGGCTCAAGGTTGGCAACACTTTGGAAACTCTGCTCTTCTGCTCCAAATCTCTCGTTGGGGAGATGCTGGAAATCCAGGGACGCCCTCTCCTCTCTGATTTGGTTGTAAAGGACTCCTTCTGGTTTAGTTACATAAAAACCGTTGTCACCCTTGCTTCCTTGGGCTTGCCTTTAGTTTCTTGCTTTTTATTCCTTAATGGGCTGAAGCCTAGTATAGCATTTTTTTCTGTTCTGAACAATAACCCCCTTTTGTATTTGAAAAAAGCACCCTAGTAATTTCAAATACAAAACCTATTCCATGCCTACCTCCCACGTCCCCTCACGTAGCAGTACGTGGTGGTTACTTGGTAACCGTGCCTCCACTCTCTGAAGCAGTTATTAACCCCTTATCATGTACCCTTATTCACGTTCTCACTTTTCCCCACCTCTCATTCTTCAAGACTTCCCTCCTTCTCTTGCCTGTAGAAATCCTTTCCTTTTTCCTGCTTCTACTCCAACAACCATGGTGAGATCGAATACTGCCTCGGGTTCTTATGAAGAGTCTGGCTCTAACACATCCGAAGGAGAGTTGGCCATCGGGGACAGCGGCAGCCCCCAACCCATCTCCTTTGCCTTCTTTGCTGAGCTTCCCCCTCCCCGTTCGGACCCAGTTGAACAGGGCTATCGGAGGTGGATGGAAACCCCCCGTTTGGCTCCACCTTTCCCGAGTCCTCCCAAGTCAGGGGGACTCCTTTCGGGCCCTCCCTCTGGTGCTTCAGTGGTTCTGGATTCCAATGCTTATTTGAAGGCCGAACTGTCCCTCCTCCCTGATAACCTATTGCTTGGTCCTTCTTTACTTCGTTCTTGACTGCTTCGTGCGGAGTTCCCTTGGTCAGAGCCACATTTTCATGTTAGGGTTACTGCGACTGGGGGTTGGCAAGACTGGGTTAATTCTATATTTGGAACTGATCCTTCCTTTTTTGCTATTCTGAATCAAACAGGCATTGCTGAGGCGATAAAGGCGTCCCCAGGTTTGGGAGGGAACAAGAGGGTTGCTGATTTGCATGTGTTGATACAGCGATGGTGCTCAGCCACTCACACCTTCATCACTTCTTGGGGTGAATTCACCCCCACTTTGGAAGACGTTATTGTTCTCCTGAAACTTCCTTCTTTTGGTGACAGTGATCTTTCTTTTTCTGATGTTGAGGAGAGATTTTATGAGACAGCGAAAGAGTTAAAGGCGACCATTATAGACAATGCCAAATACTCCCGTGAACTACTTCAACAAAGGAGGGAATCGGGTAGCTCTAAGAAGGTGAGAGGTACAGGGAATCTCATCCCCAGGAATCAAAGGGTAGGTAAAAAGGTGTCCTTGAAACATACATTTTCTAATTGGGTTCGCTACTTCTTTGGGGACACCAATGATGGTGATTTCAGAGCTGGTCCTGTGGTTGATCAACGTCTTCGACGAGCTGCCTTTGTTGCTTTTTGGTTGAGCAGATACGTCTTCCCTGGGCCGCCATGGGAGTCGGTAAGCCCTTTCGTCTTTGTTTTCGCTAACATGCTTTCTGATGGTATTAGGCTTCCATTATCTTCTCTTTACTTGGGGGGACTTTATGCTAGATTAGATCAAATTTCTAAACAAATGAGCATTTCGTATGGCCGCTTCCCCATCAATTGTTACTTGGACTTGTCTTTTTTGCAATGTTTCCTCTTTGAACATTTTCCTGGATATGGCCCTGAGAGACCCATTCCCCAAGACCCTGTTACTGATGCTGAAAATTCTGATCCTGCTGAACTCCGTTCTTGGTTCTGGTCTATTGGGAGACCAAGGCGTCCCTTACTCCACGTTATTGATGATGAAAAGGGATTCTCATTTCGTCCTTTTATTTTGGGCTTCCCTGGCGAACAACTGCATGACTTATATACTGAAGATAGATGTAGATTTGCCTCTTGCAATGATATCGAGAACAAGAAAGAAGGTGTTTCTAGCCTTTGGGATTTAATTCTAACCCCCCGATATCTTCCTGGTTTCGTGCCTACTGATAATAGAAGCGCCCATGGTGGTACGCTTTGGCCCTTTGTTTACAGGCCGGATCGAGTGGCGCGTCAGTTTGGCTGAGATCAGCCCCCTTGTGTTCTTCATGTGGTGCCTTTTGATTTTGAAGCAACTCTTGTGGCTGTGATTTTTAAGAGTCCATCTGATCCTGTTGAAC
Source organism: Crotalaria pallida (assembly GCA_037953625.1). Classification (NCBI taxonomy): domain Eukaryota; kingdom Viridiplantae; phylum Streptophyta; class Magnoliopsida; order Fabales; family Fabaceae; genus Crotalaria; species Crotalaria pallida. The sequence goes on along the minus strand of CM075655.1, from coordinate 56,793,762 downwards.
CATTGCCTCATTATATCCCTAGGAACCATTCTGGTGGTGTGTTGCAAAGTTGGTTAAGATCGCATTGTGACACTCTTTAGCACCTTCGCAGTTTTGAAGCCACTCCTAGTCTTATTGTAGTGAACCTATAGTAGACCGAGCGCTACTCGACCGGAGTTACCTTGGTTCGACCGATTAGAAGCTGGAACAGGGCATACGATCGGAAAGTTGCACCGAGCAAACTGGGTTTCTACAGAGAGGTTGCACGCTAATGAGATTAATCCCGAGCTCAGGATTTTCATCCTTATCTTTATCGTTCACAGTCTCATCAAAGCCCAAATACTTCTCCTAGATTCCCACGACTCTTGGCTAGATAAAAACAGTATTGGATTAAGTCTATCATCTATGGGATTTATGGATATGATCTTATCATAACCTTTACGAATCCTACTTGAATTCTTCATCTCCAAAAGACTCATCAGAACGGCCCATTACTCACAGGTAATCCCCTTTAAGAACCGCCATGCTATAGGGGCTAAGGTACGTCTTATCATCCCTAAGTTGACACTAGCACACACATTGTTGACTAGGGAGAACCTGTTTACCCCAACTGGGTATACATAAATCCTAAAAGTCCTACATTAATCTCTTGACTGGGATCACTCTTCGAGGCTCTTCCATAGCTTCAAGGTTGATTTTGGTTAAGGACACGACATTGGCGCCGTCTGTGGGGACTGAATAACATATCATTCCCACCACCACCATGGTCACCACCAGAAGTCAAGTTGGAGATCTTCGTGATCGCATTGGCCGCACTCGCGGCAGACCCAGAAACACTACCAACAATGAGCCGCAACCGCAATCTGCGGGTGATTTGCGTGATATTCTCAACCAGAATCGTGAGAATAACTTACAACTACCACACGCGTCTCACTCTGGAGCACGAAATAATCTGCAACCACTGAGTAATTCACAAAGTCAGCCACCCCCAAATCGTAGCCAAAATCATAGTGGACATCACGCCACCCATTCCCAAACACCACAATCTCCTCACCCTAGAGCTGGGAACAATCCCTAACCCCTTCAAGTTTTACGAACAATATTACCCCCACCACCTCCCTCCACCCATGGTGATTCAAGTAGCACAGCCCCAACTACCCGTAATACGGCTAGAACCACGGGAACCCGAGCACACCATGGGAGAAATACCCAACGGACCACAACACCTCCCATCCCACCTAACCCCGACCATACAAGTACAACACCTAGAACCAGATTGAATCCAGGAAGAACAACCCACGGAAACTCTCGTCATAGCCATTCCACCAGTAGATCTTATGCAACATCTGCATCTGCTCGCGCTAGTGAGTAGGAGATGATCAACATACTTAACAGACAAACGGCTTTAATCGAGCAGCAGGGACGTGCTATCGCCGACCTTCAACAACAAGCTATGGCGATGATCACTCAAAGCCAACCGAATGCCATACCACCACATAACCCAATAACACAAACCATGGATCCTCAGCCACTTCCGGTAATGCAACTCCCCCCACCACAAAATTACCATTCAAATCCAGCCACCAGCCAAGGCCAAGATGATTTTCACCCTGGCCATCCTTTCACCCCATATATCATGGAATTTGAAACCCCACAAGGATATTTGGGTCCATCCAACGTCCCACATTATAACGGCCTGACCGACCCAGTAGACCATATAGTTTCTTACGAAGGGGCAATGAATTATTATGGAGGTGGCGATCGGATGAAATGCCGAGCTTTTTCCATGAACCTCGAACCCTCGGTACTACGATGGTATTCGTCTCTCCCTCGACATTCCATCAATTCTTGGGAGGAGATGAAACGGGTATTTCTAAACAGATACACAGCCAGCTGCATCCAGCCCAAATCCGACCACACACTGGCTGCAGTCACACAAAAGCAAGACGAACCATTGAAGGATTACTTGTCACGCTTCCATACTGAAGCTAGTTCTGTTCCCCGACTGGAACCCGGTGTGGCAGTGTTGTTATTTATGCAAGGTTTACAGCCGGGGGACTTCGGAAAATCACTAATTGGGAAACCTCCAAAGGATATGGCCGAGCTGAGACAAAGGTCGAATAAATTCATCAACTTGGAGGAATTCCACAAAGGCCAGAAATTCAGAGACGATAGGCAACGAGCTGACCCTCAAGGTCAGAACAAACAAAACCGTGACGAACGCTTTGGTGGAACACAGGACAAGAATGATCGGGACCGAAGGATACCTCCGAGGAATAAGTATCAGGAATACACTCCTTTAACTGTTCCAAGGAGTCAAATCCTTCGGGAAACAATGCAGACTGACTTACGCTCTGCCCAAAGACCTCCATCTTTGAGAATGTAACGTCCTCAATTTAATTTCCAGTTAATTTATTTAATTAATTGTTATAAAAATATATTAGAGTAATTAATAAAAATTCAGATAATTAATCCAACGAGTAGGTGAGGTGTTAGAAAGGGGAGAATCGAAATCGGAATTGAATCGGGTTAAAAAGTGCAATTTTAGCTAAGTTAAATCACCTTTCCAACAACCCTAGTTTGGAAAATTGTAATTAAATAATTACAACTCCAATCAAGATTTCCACCGTTGGATATGGAGTATGGATTGTTAGGAACCTTGCTTTAAAATTTGAGCAAGATCCGACGGTTAACGAAGAAGTTATGGTGATTTGAAAACACGATGAAAATAGAAGAAAAATAGAAAAGGCAATTAGCAGTGGTTAATCGAGTATTAATCAATTAAGTCGAGTTTTTCAGCCCAGAAAACAACGTTTTGACCTTCTTCTTCACACATTCTTCCATGGCTTTCTCTCTCTACTAGGGGCCGAACTTCTCTCCCTTCTCTCCATGATTTCACCTTCAAATCATCACTTAAACCCATGAATAATCACTAAAAATCAATCCCCATCACCCACAAACCTTTAATCTTCTATCAATCTCTCAAGATCAAGGATTGGAAGCTCTCTCTCTCTCCCTCTCTCCACGTTTTTCTCTCTCATCCAGCAAGAGGGTTTTAGCTCAAATTGGTATTTTCTATCTTTAATCTTCAAAATCAAGGTAAGGGGGTTGATTCATGGGCTTGGGAGTTGAATTTTGGGTGTGTATAATTATGATTAAGTTTAGGGTTAGATAATATGATTTTCTCTCTTTAATATATATGTTATTGTTCATGAAATTGCTTGACCCTATTTGCTACATGAAATAAGCATGATTATTAGTTGTATTTGTGGTTTGTTTTGTATTAGTTGTTTACCTTGCAATTAGTTGAGGAATTTATGGACATTGTAAGTAATAAGTTGAAAAAGGAATTTATGAGAATAAGGAGTAAGAAATTGTTTATGTTAGTAAATATGTAATTATGTAACTTCAAGTAAAAAAATGAGATGTTTTGAAAAGTTTATATGAATTGGAAATGAGAAGTGTTACTTTGCAAATTATGAGTATGAGAAATGAAAGAAATAAAGTGGTAATGCAAAGTAAGGAAAAAAAAATAAGAAGGTCTGCAGCTATTAATCGCGTTTTGGGATCCACACCCATTAGGTGCACACGGTTAGGACAGGGTCCTACTAGCAAAGTAGGCCCGAATTAGCCCCAATAGGTACAAAGCTCGCTCAGGAAAAATCCCCATAAGATCAAAGGCTCGTTAGGTTACGTGGATCCTACGCGATGATTAATAGCTGCATTACCAAATATAATCATGAAATATGAATAAATGAGAATATATGAAAGAGAGTGAAGAAAAGAAAATAAAGAAAAGGCCCTAACGAGGGAAAGGTCTTATGGGTCAAGAAGTCCTGAGTGAGAAGAAGTCCTATTGGGTGAAGATACCATCCTAACCAATTGTGCAGCAAGAATACCTAATGGAATTCATAATGCAAGCAAAGTTCAGATACAAAAGTTAAAAGCTTGTGAAAGTAAAAGTCATGTTTAAAGTTGAAGAAAAACCAAGAGTGTTTATCATTGATATATATATATATATATATATATGATTTAATTTCGAACCAATAAGGTATGCAATGAAGCATGATTTATGTATGTGTATGAATTGATTGTTGCATGCCTTAGTTGTTCTTATGCCTCTTTAAAATGACATTTCTGGGTTCGTGGATTTCTCACCCCTTACGCCCATTTTTCAGGTTCAGAGTTAGATTCCGAGGTCCCAGCCGAGCAGGATCACTCTCCCAACTAGGGAGAGTAGTGGTTCATACTTTTATTCTACTAGTTTTGGATTTAGTTATTTTGAGATTTTATATAAAAACTTAGTTTAAACTTTCCTTATGACTTAGTATATTTTTGTGGTGCAATGTGTGAGCACCTTTGGGCCGGATTTCCTCCGCTATGACGGGGACGTTCCGTGCATATTTTTGTTGTAAATAATACCTATGTAATGTTGCAAAACTAAATGAGTGCGGGGCTATAGAATGAGCTGGGGAAACACCCTAGCACCGCACATAAGTAAAAGGAACTGAACTGGAAAATGTATTTTTAACTTTCACGCAGGTAGCAGGTTTTCAAGAAATATGGAAAATATCCGATAAACAGAGGAGACTCTGTCGGATTTTTCCTAAAAATTTTCTATAACTAAATACTACTAAATATATTTTCTAAATAAGGGTAATTAAGTAATTCCACATGTGTACCCCTTTGTTTGTAAAAGTTAGGAAAAGAAAAATTCTAGACCACTATTTTAATAATGAATTTAGGCTTCCCCACTCTGATAATGGAGTTAGAAATTAATTAAGCAAAGAAAACTCATAAAATCTTTGTTTAATCGTATAATAAAACTTAGGGTGTCACATTCATGGTATCAGAGCAGTTTTGTCCTCGGCTATGGAGTTTCATTACTCCTTGATTTCTCATCAAGCGAGAAATTGTTCAAATGTCAATGTTTAGGTTCATCTTTAGTAATTCTTAAATAATTTCCTTTAAGTCTTTCTTCTTTAAATTCTTCTTGGCATACTAATTTAGTTGTGATCTTCAACAAGGTAGATACCCTTCATGGCTCGTCAACAAAACGAGAATGATCGTCTTATAGCTATTCTAGAGAATCTGGTTCAAGCCAACCAGAATCAGGCTCAGAATATTGCAAACGCTGTCACTGCTGCTGTTGCTGCTATGCAACCACCCCAACCCGCCCCTCATGCTATTGATTGGCTTTCAAGGTTTAAGAAGCAGGATCCTCTGAGGTTTGAAGGGGGACACAATCCTGATGGAGCCCAAGATTGGCTCCAGGATATTGAGAAAATATTTGCTTCTCTTCAGCCTCCACAGGATCAACGGGTTCGTCTTGCTGAATTCATGCTGATCGGTGAGGCCCAATATTGGTGGCAGCAGGAACGTCGCGATCTTGAAGCGGCAAATCGGGAGATCACTTGGGAGCTTTTCCGCACTACTTTCTTGGACAAGTATTTCCCAGAGAATGAACGCAGAGAGAAAGAGCTGCAATTTCTGAATCTTGTTCAGGGCAACATGAATGTTGGAGAGTATGCTGCGAAGTTCCGGGAGTTGATGCGCTATTCACTTGGTTATAGAGATGTTGAGGAGAGGGCAAAATGTATCAAATTTGAAAGTGGTTTATGCTCTGAGATCAAGGTGCTGTTTGAATATCAGAATATCGCCAGTTTGTCTCAACTGATTAATATGACTAGTGCGTATGAAAAGAGCTTGCAGAATGCGCAAGTGACTGATCGGGGGAAAGCTGTGCAGAAGTCTGGAGGCCCGATCAAGGGTAAAGCACCTATGCATAAATCTGGTCCTTATTCTGTTAGTGGCAACAGAGGCCCTTAGCAATCCAAATCTGGTCCCACAGGAGCTGCTTTTCCTAGTTATCCTTCATGCACTCATTGCGGAAAGCGTCATCTTGGTGAATGCTGGTTTAAGAATCAAGACTCAAAACCCAGAGTTTGCTTTACTTGTGGACAACCTGGTCATTTCTATTATCAATGCCCGAAGAAGAATGTGAAACAAGAAGTTAATACGACTCAGGCGCAACCAGTCAAGGGAAAGAAACCCGTTCAGAAGGGTAAAGTGTATACTATGGATGGAGAGGAGATAGAGGATGGTGATGAACTTATTCGAGGTACTGGTACTTTAAATAATCTCCCTTGTAAAATATTGTTTGATAGTGGTGCATCGCATTCCTTTATTTCATCATCATGCGTCAAGAGAATAGGAGTGCCTACAGTGGTGACGCCGTATGTGCTCGCGGTGTCAACACCTACTAGTACCGTAGTGTCTACGTCTCTTGTGTGTCCAAATTGTTCTCTTCGAGTACTTGAGAGAGAATTTGACTTGAATCTTATTTGCTTACCTCTCAAGGGGCTCGATGTCATCCTCGGCATGGATTGGATGGCGAAGAATAGAGTTCTTATTGATTGCCACAGCAAGGCCGTCATCTTTCCTAATGCAACCGTGTCAAATCTAGAGATTGAAACAGAATCAGATGTAAGCAAGATTCCTGTTGTGCAGGGATTCCCGGAGGTATTCCCGGATGATATTCCTGGTTTACCGCCACATAGAGAAGTAGAATTTAGCATTGATTTGGTTCCCGGTGCTGGACCAATATCAATTGCCCCGTATCGGATGGCCCCTCCTGAATTGGCCGAGCTAAAGAAGCACATCGAAGAGTTGTTTGCTAAACAATTCATTCGGCCTAGTGTGTCACCATGGGGAGCCCCGGTATTATTTGTTAAAAAGAAGGACGGTAGTTCAAGAATGTGTATTGATTACCGCCAGTTGAATGCGGTAACAATCAAGAACAAGTATCCACTTCCCCGAATTGACGATTTGTTAGATCAACTGAGGGGAGCGTCCATATTCTCTAAGATTGATCTTCGATCAGGCTATCATCAAATCCGAATTAAAGAGGTCGACATTCCCAAAACAGCTTTTCGCACCCGTTATGGGCATTTTGAATACGTTGTCATGCCTTTCGGCCTTACTAACGCACCGGCAATCTTCATGGACTACATGAACCGGATATTCAGACCCTTTTTGGATTCTTTCGTCGTTGTCTTCATCGACGATATTCTTGTATATTCTAAAACTCCAAGTGAGCATGCTGAGCACTTGCGGATGGTGTTGCAGATCCTCAGGGAGAAACAATTGTATGCTAAGCTTGCCAAATGTAGTTTCTGGTTAAATGAAGTGTACTTTCTGGGTCATGTCATTTCAGAAAAAGGAGTGGCAGTTGATCCATCGAAGGTAGAAGCAGTACTCAAGTGGGAGAGACCCACTACAGTCACAGAGATCAGAAGCTTTCTAGGCATGGCCGGCTATTATAGGAGATTCATTCAGGGTTTTTCTAAGTTAGCACTTCCGCTAACCAAATTAACTCGTAAGGAGGTACCCTATCAATGGACAGAGGAGTGTGAGCATAGTTTTGAAGAATTAAAGAAGCGACTCACTAGCTCACCCGTCTTAATTTTGCCAGCTCCATCTCAACCCTTCGACGTTTATTGTGATGCATCGAAACAAGGATTAGGATGCGTGCTAATGCAACAAGGCAAAGTTGTTGCATATGCTTCTCGGCAACTTCGCCCACATGAACAGAATTATCCTACCCATGATCTCGAATTGGCAGCCGTGGTATTTGCATTGAAAATTTGGAGGCACTACTTGTACGGCAGTCGATTCGAGGTGTTCAGCGATCATAAGAGCCTCAAGTATCTATTTGATCAGAAGGAGCTGAACATGAGACAAAGGAGGTGGATGGAATTTCTTAAAGATTACGACTTCAGTCTTCAATATCATCCAGGCAAAGCAAATGTAGTGGCGGATGCTCTAAGCCGCAAGACACTTCACGTTAGCAATATGATGATAAAGGAGATGCAATTGATGCAGGAATTTAGTAATCTCATGTTGGGTGTGCAGGTGCAAGAAAAGAGTATTATTCTGGAAATGTTGCAGGTGCATAATGAATTCATCGACCTGATAAAAGAAAGGCAGGCAGAGGACCCAGAATTGCAGAAGCTCTTTGAAAGAGCTCCTGATGGAGAAGAGCCCGATTTCATCAAGGGTTCGGACGGAATCATCCGATTTCGAGGCAGAGTATGTGTTCCTAAAGATTTTGAAGTTCAAAGGGATATTCTTCACGAGGCACATAAGATTAAATTAAGTATCCACCCAGGTACCACAAAGATGTATCAAGACCTTAAAAGGCTATTTTGGTGGCCTGAAATGAAGAAGGCGATTGCAGATTTTGTATCCCACTGCCTAGTATGCCAAAAAGCCAAGATTGAACACCAAAAGCCCGGAGGCTTGTTAAGGCCTTTAGAGATTCCCGAGTGGAAATGGGATAGCATCTCTATGGATTTTGTATCTGGTCTTCCAAGAACCCCTTCCGGCTATGAAGCTATCTGGGTAGTAGTCGATCGACTTACCAAATGTGCTCACTTTATTCCGATGAATATGAAGTATAGTATGAAGAAGTTGACACAGCTATACATTCAAAATATTGTGAGATTACATGGAATCCCTTCAAGTATTATCTCTGACCGTGATTCCAGATTCCTCTCTCGTTTTTGGCAAAGTCTTCAACAGGCTTTGGGCACAAAACTCAAGTTCAGCACAGCATATCATCCCCAAACGGATGGGCAAACAGAGCGCACCATTCAATCATTGGAGGACTTGCTAAGGACTTGTGTTATTGAGCAATCAGATAGTTGGGAACGCCTTCTGCCACTAATTGAGTTTACTTATAACAACAGCTTCCATTCCAGTATTGGGATGGCTCCTTTTGAAGCTCTCTATGGCAGAAAATGCCGGACTCCACTGTGCTGGTTTCAAATTGGTGAAAATCTGCTTCTTGGTCCAGACATTGTGCAAGAAACCACAGAAAAGATCAAAATGATTCAGCAAAAGATGATGGCATCTCAGGATCGCCAAAAGAGCTATGCAGATAAGCGTAGACGGCCCTTAGAATTCGATAGTGGTGATCATGTGTTCTTAAGGGTAAGTCCTACCACCAGCATCGGTCGTGCAATCAAGTACCGGAAGCTCTCTCCCAGGTTTATTGGTCCCTACCAGATAATTGAGAAGGTTGGACCTTTGGCGTATCGAATTGCATTGCCTCCTCATCTAGCTAAGTTGCATGACGTATTCCATGTATCACAACTTTGGAAGTACGTGCATGACCCTTCGCATATAATCGATGTGGATAATGTACCTTTGAAAGAAAATCTGACTTTTGAAATCCATCCCATTCGGATTGAAGATCGTCAGATTAAGCAACTTCGAGGCAAACAGATTCCTTTGGTAAAGGTTATCTGGCATCGCAATAATGTTGATGAAGCTACGTGGGAGTTAGAGGACAAAATGAGGGAGTCATATCCACAATTATTCATCACCTAGCGAATTTCGGGGACGAAATTCTGGTAAGTGGGAGAGGATTGTAACGTCCTCACTTTAATTTCCAGTTAATTTATTTAATTAATTGTTATAAAAATATATTAGAGTAATTAAGAAAAATTAAGATAATTAATCCAACGAGTAGGTGAGGTGTTAGAAAGGAGTTAGAAAGGGGAGAATCGAAATCGGAATTGAATCGGGTTAAAAAGTGCAATTTTAGCTAAGTTAAATCACCTTTCCAACAACCCTAGTTTGGAAAATTGTAATTAAATAATTACAACTCCAATCAAGATTTCCACCGTTGGATATGGAGTATGGATTTTTAGGAACCTTGCTTTAAAATTTGAGCAAGATCCGACGGTTAACGAAGAAGTTATGGTGATTTGAAAACACGATGAAAATAGAAGAAAAATAGAAAAGGCAATTAGCAGTGGTTAATCGAGTATTAATCGATTAAGTCGAGTTTTTCAGCCCAGAAAACAGCGTTTTGGCCTTCTTCTTCACACATTCTTCCATGGCTTTCTCTCTCTACTAGGGGCCGAACTTCTCTCCCTTCTCTCCATGATTTCACCTTCAAATCATCACTTAAACCCATGAATAATCACTAAAAATCAATCCCCATCACCCACAAACCTCTAATCTTCTATCAATCTCTCAAGATCAAGGATTGGAAGCTCTCTCTCTCCCTCTCTCCACGTTTTTCTCTCTCATCCAGCAAGAGGGTTTTAGCTCAAATTGGTATTTTCTATCTTTAATCTTCAAAATCAAGGTAAGGGGGTTGATTCATGGGCTTGGGAGTTGAATTTTGGGTGTGTATAATTATGATTAAGTTTAGGGTTAGATAATATGATTTTCTCTCTTTAATATATATGTTATTGTTCATGAAATTGCTTGACCCTATTTGCTACATGAAATAAGCATGATTATTAGTTGTATTTGTGGTTGGTTTTGTATTAGTTGTTTACCTTGCAATTAGTTGAGGAATTTATGGACATTGTAAGTAATAAGTTGAAAAAGGAATTTATGAGAATAAGGAGTAAGAAATTGTTTATGTTAGTAAATATGTAATTATGTAACTTCAAGTAAAAAAATGAGATGTTTTGAAAAGTTTATATGAATTGGAAATGAGAAGTGTTACTTTGCAAATTATGAGTATGAGAAATGAAAGAAATAAAGTGGTAATGCAAAGTAAGGAAAAAAAATAAGAAGGTCTGCAGCTATTAATCGCGTTTTGGGATCCACACCCATTAGGTGCACACGGTTAGGACAGGGTCCTACTAGCAAAGTAGGCCCGAATTAGCCCCAATAGGTACAAAGCTCGCTCAGGAAAAATCCCCATAAGATCAAAGGCTCGTTAGGTTACGTGGATCCTACGCGATGATTAATAGCTGCATTACCAAATATAATCATGAAATATGAATAAATGAGAATATATGAAAGAGAGTGAAGAAAAGAAAATAAAGAAAAGGCCCTAACGAGGGAAAGGTCTTATGGGTCAAGAAGTCCTGAGTGAGAAGAAGTCCTATTGGGTGAAGATACCATCCTAACCAATTGTGCAGCAAGAATACCTAATGGAATTCATAATTCAAGCAAAGTTCAGATACAAAAGTTAAAAGCTTGTGAAAGTAAAAGTCATGTTTAAAGTTGAAGAAAAACCAAGAGTGTTTATCATTGATATATATATATATATGATTTAATTTCGAACCAATAAGGTATGCAATGAAGCATGATTTATGTATGTGTATGAATTGATTGTTGCATGCCTTAGTTGTTCTTATGTCTCTTTAAAATGACATTTCTGGGTTCGTGGATTTCTCACCCCTTACGCCCATTTTTCAGGTTCAGAGTTAGATTCCGAGGTCCCAGCCGAGCAGGATCACTCTCCCAACTAGGGAGAGTAGTGGTTCATACTTTTATTCTACTAGTTTCGGATTTAGTTATTTTGAGATTTTATATAAAAACTTAGTTTAAACTTTCCTTATGACTTAGTATATTTTTGTGGTGCAATGTGTGAGCACCTTTGGGCCGGATTTCCTCCGCTATGACGGGGACGTTCCGTGCATATTTTTGTTGTAAATAATACCTATGTAATGTTGCAAAACTAAATGAGTGCGGGGCTATAGAATGAGCTGGGGAAACACCCTAGCACCGCACATAAGTAAAAGGAACTGAACTGGAAAATGTATTTTTAACTTTCACGCTGGTAGCAGGTTTTCAAGAAATATGGAAAATATCCGATAAACAGAGGAGACTCTGTCGGATTTTTCCTAAAAATTTTCTATAACTAAATACTACTAAATATATTTTCTAAATAAGGGTAATTAAGTAATTCCACATGTGTACCCCTTTGTTTGTAAAAGTTAGGAAAAGAAAAATTCTAGACCACTATTTTAATAATGAATTTAGGCTTCCCCACTCTGATAATGGAGTTAGAAATTAATTAAGCAAAGAAAACTCATAAAATCTTTGTTTAATCGTATAATAAAACGTAGGGTGTCACAGAGATAGGGCGCACAACGTGATAGGTCGAAATATTGTGACTTTCACAAAGGTTATGGGCATACGACCGACGAATTTATTTGGTTAAGAGATTTAATTGAAGAAATGATCAGAGATGGTAAGCTACAACAGTACATCAGAGATGCAGCGGGAGACAAAGAAGTAGGTCGCTAGATGATAGAAATGCAGGGAGACAAAGAACCGACCCTGCCCCGGTCACCGATACAAACCCAACAAACAACGAATTTTTAGTCAACACTATTGCTGGAGGGTTTGCCGGGGGAGGGGAGAAAAAGGCCGACATGAAGAAGTACATTAACCAAATTTTGGCCGTAAGTCAGAAGCCCATTAGCAAAAGGTCAACAAAAAACGTTCCCATCGTTTTCATCGATGACGACTTGGACGGAATCCTCCCAGGTCATAATGATCCCATGGTAGTCACTGCCCTTATTGGTAATTACGAGGTAAAACTCGTCTTTATCGATCAAGGGAGCTCGACGGACATCATGTTTCTCCCTCTGTTCAAAGCTCTCAAACTCAGGGAATGCAATCTCACCCCGTTCGAGGGAAAATTGATCAGCTTTACGGGAGACACCATCGAGCCCAAAGGATACATACAACTTCCTGTTACCCTCGGACAACAGCCTTCGGCCAGAACTGAGATAATCAAATTCTTGGTAGTTGACTGTCCAGCGGCCTACAACGCCATCCTCGGAAGAACTTCCTTGCAAGCGTTCGGAGCGGTAGTGTCAACAGTTCATTTAGCTATGAAGTTCGTTGGAACAGATGACAAGGTGGTAACGGTCAAGGCCGAGCAGGAGGTAGCACGAAAATGTTACAACGCTAACTTGAGGAAAGTTAAGAACAAGGACCAGAACAACTTGGAAAGAATCTCCCTCTGCAAAGGTAATATTAATTTGGCGGATCTTGATATGCGGGATGAATCCGACAGAAATAGACCGACTCCAAAGGGGCAGTGGGAATTCCTAACATTGACTAATGATCCCATCAGACAAGTAAAAATCGGTTCTGACCTCCCCATGAATGTTAAAGATGAATTGTCCGCACTGTTGATAACAAATAAGGATCTGTTCGCATGGACCTCGGCCGATATGCCTGGAATTGACCCCAATTTTATCTGTCATAAGTTGAGTATTCTTCTGGGGGCAAAGCCAGTTGCACAATGCAAGAGAAAAGTTAGTGCCGAAAAGGCCGCAGCCATTGAGGAAAAGGTCGCTGAATTACTCCGAGCTGGTTTCATTCGGGAAATCGACTACACAGACTGGTTAGCTAACACCGTCTTGGTCAAAAAGCCCAACGGGAAGTGGAGGATGTGTGTCGATTACACAGACTTGAACAAGGTCTGCCCAAAAGACCAATACCCACTTCCCGTCATTGACAAGCTCGTCGACAATTCGGCTGGATACAAACTCCTTTCGTTCATGGATGCTTACTCTGGTTACAACCAAATACCAATGTTCCCTGCTGACCAAGATAAAACCGCATTCATCACCGACAAAGCAACTTACTGTTACAACGTCATGCCTTTCGGATTGAAGAATGTGGGAGCTACTTATCAAAGAATGATGAACAAGGTTTTTCAAGGCATGATCGGCTCAAACATGGAGGTGTATATTGATGACATTATTGCAAAATGCAGACAACAAGAAAACCATGCCCAGGACCTCAAGACAATACTGGACCGAGTAAGAAAGTACTCCATGAGATTAAATCCTGAAAAGTGTGTGTTCGGAGTCCCTGCCGGATCTTTTCTCGTTTTCATGCTAACCGAGAGGGGTATTGAAGCAAATCCAGAAAAATGCAAAGCAATCCTCGGAATGAGAAGTCCAGCTAGTCTCAAAGAAGTCCAACAGCTCACAGGTCGAGTGGCGGCCCTCTCCAGATTCCTGTCCCAAGCCGCTCGGAAAGCTTTGCCATGGTACCAACTCCTTAGGAAAAATAAAGATTTTCTTTGGGATGATCACTGCGAGCAAGCTTTTGTTCAATTGAAGGAGTATCTTTCCAGTCCACCAGTCCTTCATAGCCCTCTGTCTGGTGAAAATCTCATTCTATACATGTCGGTAGCGGAAGCAGCGGTCAGTTCAGTTTTGGTACGAGATGATTCGGGACTAGAGGCCCCAATTTATTTCGTTAGCCGAGCTCTCCAGGGATCTGAGTTACGATATCAAAAGCTTGAGAAACTTGCATACTGTTTGGTCATATCTGCTCGGAGACTGAGACAATACTTCCAAGCACATCGAATCGTGGTGCGAACAGCTCAACCTCTTAGACAGGTCCTTCACAAGCCCGACCTAGGTGGCAGAATGGTTTCATGGTCAGTAGAATTGTCTGAATTTGACATCACCTATGAACCGAGGAAGGCGATGAAATCTCAAGTTCTTGCTGACTTCGTAACTGAATTCACCGATATTCTCTCGGATACTCCTCAGAATTTGTGGTCAGTTTATGTAGATGGTTCAAGCAACAGGAAAGGGGCCGGAGCTGGTGTCATCATCGAAAATCCCGAAGGACTTTGCATGGAGTATTCATTGAAGTTTGAGTTCCAAACCTCAAACAATCAGGCAGAGTACGAAGCAGTCCTTGCGGGCCTCAAGATGGTTCATGAGTTTGGAGGGGAACGAGTGTCAGTATTCAGCGACTCTCAATTAGTGGTTTCTCAGATCAAGGGACAATACTCGGCAAAGGAGCCCATCTTACAAAAATATCTTGAGGAGGTAAAGCGAATTATCTCCAATTTTTCAGAGTTTGACATTTCCCATGTCCCGAGAGATTCAAATTCCCGGGCCGATATTTTATCTAAATTGGCAAGTACGAAGGGGTCGGAAAACAACAAGACGTTGATACAGGAAACCATTCCCCAACCAAGTGTCATTCTAGCAGTTTCGTTATCTCAATCATGGATGGATCCGATTCTTACCTACTTGCAGCACGGTTTCGTTCCCCAAGATCAGACAGAGGCTCGGAAATTGTATAAAAAGGCAGCTCAATACACGGTTCTTAATGGTGTTCTTTATAAGAGAGGTTTCGGTTCACCCATGCTCAGATGCATCAATCCATCTCAAGCTGAAGAAATCCTTGAGGAGATCCATGGTGGACTCTGCAGCCATCATATGGGCGGAAAATCCCTAGCTCGGAAAATAATACGGGCAGGTTACTTCTGGCCTACACTGCAAAAATACGCCTTGGAACACGTTAAGAAATGTGCTCAATGTCAGTTTCACAGTGATATTTACCAAAGACCTGCAGAAGAGCTACACTCTCTCGGAGCCCATTGGCCTTTTTATCAATGGGGAATGAATATCATCGGCAAATTTCCTACTGCACCTGGACAACTTAAGTTTGCGGTAGTAGCCATTGATTACTTTACCAAATGGATTGAAGTGGCACCGTTAGCAACAATCACTACGGCCCGCGTTCAATCTTTCTTTATAAAGGAAATAATCTCTCGGTTTGGAGTGCCTCATGCCATGGTTACTGATAATGGATCGCAATTTGCAGCCTCCCACTTTCAACAATTAGTAGCCGACCTGGGAATCACTCACTATTTCAGTTCCGTTGAGCACCCGCAAACTAATGGATTAGTCGAGGCCGCCAACAGAACCATTTTGGACGGTATTAAAAAGAAACTTGGAAACGCAGCTGGCACTTGGGCGGATAAACTTCCGAGCGTTCTATGGTCACACAGGACAACTGTACACTCTTCAACAGGGGAGACCCCTTTTCGATTGACATACGGCTGTGACGCAGTCATTCCGATCGAAAAGCGATCCCCACCTTTCGGATGCTCGAACGTCCTTCAGAGACCAACGACCACATACTCAGTGAAGAACTTATTTTACTTGAGGAAATTCGAAAGAATGCTGCAGCTCATGAAAGGAAAATAAAGGAACGGCAGGCTCGAGAATACAACAAGAAGGTTCGACCACGAAGTTTTGAAATTGGAGACTTGGTCTTTCGCCGAGCGGATATCGGCAAAGGAAATGCTAGAGTTGGAAAGCTGAAGCCAAAATGGGAAGGTCCATACCGAGTGAAGGCTAAATCTAGAACGGGCACTTACAAGTTAGAAACTCTCTCGGGCACGGAAATCAATAATAGCTGGAACGTGGCCAAGCTCAGAGCTTGTTACAGCTAAGCTCTTATTTTATTTTTACCTCTGTTTACAGTTAGCTTAGTCTATTGCTCAGAATTGTTTAGGTTGAATAAACGAAGGGTAACATTCTTCTTAGATTATGGATAAATTGTTAGGAATTATTTAGCAAATGAGCAATTTCATCCTTGTATTCTCTTATCAATAAAATACATCAATTTTTTTGAAATTCTCTTTTTCATGAACATTGTGAAACAATGTACGACTCATTTGGTTCGGCTAGCCACCGAGCGAAATCGAGATACAGCTCTTTATGAGAGTTCAACAATGTATTCATAGAACGCCCGAATTCAGGAAATTACTTTCCTTGTTTCGCGGTCCAAGGATCCCGCTTCGGCTAAAGTCGGCGATCCAAGTTCTACTCACAATTATACATACCAATAAAGCGATTCTTCGCCCAAGGATTATGACAAGTCTTTTCGTTCGGCAAATATTATTGGACACGTGACGAACGAAACCAAAAACAACGAAAATACACCACGCAACATGATTTGCATACATAGCCAATTAATATAAATTCAGTTCTAAAAGGATTAAAGAAACTTGTTCAAAACAACCATGAATAAAACGCTCGAACACAACGAGCAGTGAAAAAGGGATCTTACAAAACAGAAAAACAGATAAAAACCAACCACCAAGCCTATCATGATCACTCCTCAACATCAGACAAAACAATATCTTTGTCATCAAATTCTGGAGCCTCAGTTAGCTCAACAAGAGGATTGGGAAGATTTCCCGCTTGCAGATCAACTTCGGCCTTAGTTTCAAGGTCAATCAATTTCCCATTTTCAATGCTGTGAAAGGGATGAGATCCGACCACCCTAAACTCAGTTTCAGGGTTCAGAATTTGAATTTGTTTGATTGCTGATATGAAGGAATCATCAACACCCTTGCCCCAATTATAAAAGTTGGTCGCCGCCGTTTTCTTGTGATGAAGAGCTTTTTCCTTGAATTTCCGAGCAGTAGCAGCAGATTTTTCCACTTCAGATTTCAGTTCATCAACCCTCTGTCAGCTCTCCTGCAGCTCCTCCTTCAGTGCCTCTTCCACTTCCTTCTTCTTATCTTCTGCAGCTTTTTGAGAAACTTCAAAGAGTCTCTCTCCTTGATCAGCTCGGTTTTATCAGCTTTCAAATTCTCCAATTCATTTTTCACTCGAACCAGTTCGTCCGAAAGACTAGCTTCTTAAGCTGCATGCATCTCTCGAGCATCTTTCTGCTCGAGGTTCATACCTTTAAACAGATCTTCTGATTGTTTGGCCAAAAAATAAGTTAAATTGGCACCTCGAAGCAAGTACTTCGTCAAAGTCATGTTGCAGCGTGACCATTCGTCGGCACTAAGAGTTCCGAACCGAGGATAGTCAGATTCCGGACAAACGAATTTGGGAAACTTTTCATCTAATTCACGGTCCCAAATTGATGTTTCTGGTGGAGTTGTAGTAGAAGTTGGAGCAGTAGCAGCTTTAGCACTTGTCCCCTCAGCCCTGATACTCACTCCCTCGGACACTTTTTCTTTTCCTTTGTCCAACCTTCGGCGACGAGTCTGTTGTTGGGGAGGAGAGGAGACTTGGACTTGACCGCTCGGGGTCAGCGAAACTGTAGCAGCAACAACAACCACATTGGAGGATGGCTGAGGAGATACCTCGACCGGAGAAGCAGAAGGAGAAGAGGTACTTAAACTCAGAGTGCTCAGATTTGAAGATCCGGAAGCCACACTAGTTGCAGGAGTTTTTCTTTTCTTGCCACCTTGAAGCAGGGCAGACATGCGAGAGGCCATTTTATCTGCAAAGAAAACGGAGTAACATTAGATCTGAATAAATCACAAGTATAATAGCAGAAAGAAAACAGTTTACCAAGCTCAGTCTTGACATCTGATGAGGGGATATCCACTATATCCCTTGTCTCAATCATTCCATTGGTGACTAAATAACTTTCAACAGCTCGGCACACATCCTTTTCGTACTCAGCAAGCTCTTTCCAATCCGACGCATATGATGCAATCCTCCGACTGAAAAAGCTTGCACTCCATTGAAGAGGAAACCGAGGGATGGGTCGCATATCGCCAGGTCGGGTGAACCAGCAGACGCCATTACCAACAAAGTTATATTTAAAAAGGAAAGACTTGAACCCTTTCCAAGACTCAGAGTACTTAGTAAAAAGAGCGTATCCGTTACGTGACTTCAAAGAAACCCAAGGTCGTTTCGGCGACCCTTTTTCAAAAGCGTTGCACTGTGGAGCAAACAGATAGAAAAAATGGGAACAGTACAAGACCATTCCATCGCAGAGCAAACTTGTTGGAAGCCTCTAACAAAATCCCAAGCATTCGGATGCAGTTGGGAAGGGGCAACTCTCAGTGTATTCAAGACATCTATTTCAAAACTAGTAAAAGGCATTCTAACCCCTAAACGAGTAATCACCTCCTCATAAAAATAAAAGCCAGTGCTACCCTTAGGGATTTGAGTGCAGACTCTTTCATTCGGCCCCACCGGACTTATGGAGTATAAGTTACCAGCATCATCACCAGGACAAAGAAGAATTATAGCTCGGGTTTGCTCTAAGGATTCTTCTGTTGAAAGCTCGGATTGGGTGCCAACTACCTCTCGGTCAACCCAATCGTACTGAGTAGCATCTGGTGGAAGTGGGTAGAGTTCGGGATTGGTAACACACTTTCTCTTCATACCTGAGGAAAAGGGGGCACACGCGGAGTCAGAAGCAGTAAAACTTGATAAAACACGTATGAATACGGTCGGTTGGGGAACACCTCCCTTTCTGGGAAGAATTTCCCCAAACCAACTGAAATACCGAATACCTCTCTGTTGCCTCCTTAACCTCCTCTGTTCTACCCTCTCAGCAATCCTATAGTGAATCACACCCTGTCCGAATTCTTTCAAAGTCCGAGGAAAATGCATTGCTATCGGTTTAACGCAAATATCTGGGTTTTCGGCCTCGTGTGTTCTTGGTACATCAGAGTTTACAGAATCCTCACTCATGTTTAACACAGCTTCGGTACAAACCCTAAGAGATTAAGTACAGCAAAACATAAAACAAACCTAAGAAACACTACGACGATCACTCAACAAACGACAAAGAAGGGGCAAAGAACCTCAAAAGACAAAAGGTTATACTGATGAACAGTAATGGGGTTTTATCGAACCCTAGATTTCTTTGAAAATCAAGAAAAAAGGGGAGCAGGGCCAGTGATAGTACGCAATAAAGGAAGTTCTAAACACAGTACCATGACAGAAGACAGAAACAATCGCATGCAAGAAACAATATCAAGAAAGAAAGAACAATCAGACGATGAAAGAAGTGTTCGTTACCTGTTTGATGATGAATAGCCAAAGAATCGAAGAAAATATGAAGACCACAGAGATGTGAGCAGACTTAATGCAAGGAAGAAGGCTGAAACAATGGCAAGAATTCCTTTGATAATTTTTGATTGTGATCAAACCCCTGAAAAAGCGATGTAAGAAGGAGAGAGAGAGAAGGCCTTGAGGTGTTTTTTTGGTTTTTGAATATCAAGAGAAATGATCTACGAGAAACCGCTCCCCAAAATTCGTTTTAGTAGTTCCCTCCACTATCTCAAGGTTTTGGGCCGAATTAATAAAGGCCCATTGATGTTGAAGTTGAATACGTGGCGCTCCCTGCAAATTTGAAATCATAACGTTTCGTTTCCCGGTAATGGAAAGGACACGTGGAAGCGTAAAATAGAATTGAAGGGTCACTTCTCTGTCAATGAAGCAACAGCCCTGTTAAACACACTTGGACGGTCGGATCTCACCTCCCAACAACAAAAATCGATCGGTCAAACAGTTTGTTCGTCTCATCAACTCGGCAGGTCTCAAATCACCCCACCGAGCTTGGGGGGCTTATGTAGTGGACCTATAGTAGACCGAGCGCTACCCGACCGGAGTTACCTTGGTTCGACCGGTTAGAAGCTGGAACAGGGCATACGGTCGGAAAGTTGCACCGAGCAAACTGGGTTTCTACAGAGAGGTTGCACGCTAATGAGATTAATCCCGAGCTCAGGATTTTCATCCGTATCTTTATCGTTCACAGTCTCATCAAAGCCCAAATACTTCTCCTAGATTCCCACGACTCTTGGTTAGATAAAAACAGTATTGGATTAAGTCTATCATCTACGGGATTTATGGATATGATCTTATCTTAACCTTTACGAATCCTACTTGAATTCTTCCTCTCCAAAAGACTCATCAGAACGGCCCATTACTCACAGGTAATCCCCTATAAGAACCGCCATGCTATAGGGGCTAAGGTACGTCTTCTCATCCCTAAGTTGACACTAGCACACACATTGTTGACTAGGGAGAACCTGTTTACCCCAACTGGGTATATAGAAATCCTAAAAGTCCTACATTAATCTCTTGAGTAGGATCACTCTTCGAGGCTCTTCCATAGCTTCAAGGTTGATTTTGGTTAAGGACACGACACTTATTGCTCCTGCTTATGTTCCAATTTCCTTTATGGATCTTATTATGCCACTTCTTCTAAAAAAGGTATGCTCTCCCTTCCACAATTCTACTTTGTCATAAGTTGCTTGTTATTTTCCCTTGATATTTTTGTTTAGCTCGTTGCTCCTCCCTTCTTATGTGCCTTTCCTTCTTTCTCTTTTTTTTAGGTCCAACAGAGGCGACCCCAGCATCTCGCAAGCGCAAGACACCCATGGCTTCTCCTTCTGCTTTGGCGTCTAAACAAGGTAAGAAGAAGGCCTCTTCCTCTGGCACTTTACCTCCCAATCCTAGCCCACCTGCAAAGAAGAGGGCATCTAGCCTTCCTCCCAAAATTAAGAAGGGTGCTGCAACTTCTGCTTCTGTGGCCCCTTCTCGCCGCTCTTCTCGGCTCCGTGCCCGTGCTGTTTCTCCCACTTCGTCTGCTCCTTCTGCTCCGGAATACGTTGATTTGGCTGATGAGTAAGGTGATGGTAATGATGTCGTTGGAGAGTCCCCGGCTTCTTTTTACTCTAGCGATGATCCTTCCATGCAAAGTGCTGGGACTTTTCCTCCCAAAGATCATCCATCTCCGCCTTCATCTCCTCGTACCGATTCTTCGAACACAAGGAGTGGAGATAAAGCCCCCAGGGGTGAGTGTTTGATGGCTCCTTCCCCTTTTTCTTTCAGGGATTTGTTTTCTTTGCCTTATCCTGGACAGTTCGCTTTGCTCCCTATTGGTTCATTCCTTCCCTCATCCATTTTTTCTCTTATCTCCTTTTGTGTTTGCTATTTGTACATATCGTATTACCAAAGGCGCCTTGTGTACTGATCTTTTGTCTTTGCACTTTTCAACGAATGCTTCCAAGCTCAAGCGCTCTTCCTCAGTTGATAAGCCCAAGGCTGCCCGTGTTCCAACCCCGTCTTCCTCTATAAGGGCCCAAGGTAGACGTGATCCTGCCTCTGCTCCCAATACTGGTGATCCTGTTACTTTTGGCACTGTGATCGGTCCTGATGCGACTCCCGTTCCTTTATGCATAGAACCTTTGGCCACTATTTCAGCCCCTGATCCCATGGATGTAGAGCAAGGGGTTTGTATTGAGGATGTCAACTTAGTTTCCTCACCGACAACAGGTGCTCTTCTTTCGGTGGTTGATCCTGGTGCTGACTCTATTACTCATGAGGATGCCGTTGCCATGGGTTCCGACATTCTTGTTGATTCTACTAACCCTGCCGATGTTACCAATGTTGTCTCCTTTGCTGGTCCTGATGGCTCCTTTGGTCCTTCTGACGAACAAACTCATGCCAATACCGTGAAGGTACAGAATTCTTCTTTTACTGATGCTGCTATGCCAAACGTGACAACACCTCCCACTGTACGTGCTTCCGCCGTTCATGTTTCTTCTTCCACTGATCATGCTTCTCCAGGTGAGCTCTACCAGTCTCCATCTCTTTTCCTTTCTCTTTTTCTTTCTCCATTTTTCTTGTTTTGCACACTTCTGCTGTTAATGCTCTTCTTCTTCCACAGTGTTTCCTGCCTTACGCCTTCTTGATCCTATTAATGATGAAGACATGACCCTACTGCATTCTTTCTTCTGCGCTCATTCTGATTTGATCCTGCCGAATAAGAATCTTCCTCAGGTTTTTAAGGAGATTGGCTTGCATACCATGCTGCGCGTGCTTAAGTTTGCCTCTGAGCATGATGTTGACGCACTCACTTGGGAACAAAAAGCCCCTTTGTTGGATTATCTTCATGCACTCCGTCTTCATCAATATTCTGGCCCTTGGCTTGAAGGCGTGATTGGGCAGATGGAAAGGCAACGTCCTACTTTTGATTTTGATAGCTTGGCTGATCAAGAGAAGGAGATATCCACCCGTCGTGCTTCCCTACTGAGCACCCTTGAGGATTTATCTACGAGCGTGGCAAAAGCTACTGCTGACCTGACCAGTTTGGAGATGGAAGCCACCCTTATCTCAACTCAACGACAGGCTTATGATGAGGCTTGCAAATCCTCATGCTTGAATGCTTTCTTCCACGTTTAATTTCTGAACAAACTTTAGGTTATCATTATGTTGATGATGTTTAGGCTTTCATGTTTGGGTATTTAAACTTGTAAGACATTGCTGTGTTTTGGCTTTATGTTTGGTACTTAGGATGGTATTGTGTTTTGGGCATTTTATGGCTGTTTATTCTGGAAGCTTGGTTGTATGCAGACTATGTTTCAAAGTTTATGAATGTTCTTGCTTGGTATTTTGCTGAGTGGCATCCCCTTTGTAGACATCCTCTTTGTAGACATCCTCTTTGCTTGGGCGTTTTTGTCACTGATATTCCTTTTCTTTCTCTTTTTATTCTTCTCTTCCTTTTCTTTCTTTCTTCCTTTCTTTCTTGTAAATGAAGCTACTCCTGTTTGTTGTACCTTTTCAACACTTTCCCTAGTTGGCATTTTTGAGGATTTTGTTGTTCTTAGTGGCCAGCACCTCTTTGTGGGAATTCTTTCAGCCTTTGTAGCTAGCGCCCTTTGTGGAAACTTTTCTAGCTTAAATTTTTATGACTAGCGCCTTTTGTGGGAACTTTTCTAGTCCTTTGGTGCTAGCGCCCTTTGTAGGAACTTTTCTAGCTTTAATTCTTGTGACAAGCGCCCTTTGTGGGAACTTTTCTAGCTTTTTCTTGTATATATATATATTTTGAAGTCAATACAAAGGTCAAAAGGAAGATTTTCATTCATGCCATCACTAATACAAGCAGACAGAATTCTTAAGCATAATACTTTTTAGTGTACTTGAAATTGAGAGGGCCTATCCTTTTTTGCGAGTCTGGGTCCAGCAGAAAACAATAACCACTGGAGGGTGATTCTTGCACTGTATACGGGTCTTCCCATTTGGGTGTCCATTTGCTGGTATGCTTATTTCTCATGACGGCGTCCGTTGCTTTCAAAACCAATTCTCCTTCTGCAAACATCCTGGGCCTCACCATCTTTTCATATGCCAGCATGACTTTCCTTTGATGTCGAAGAAGCTCTTCTTGTGCCTTGGTCCTCAAGCCCTCTACTGCTTCTGCCCTTTCTAAAGCGTCTTCTTCATTTTGTGAAATCATTCGCGCCGAAGGCACCATTACTTCTGTTGGCAACGTAGCTTCTGCACCGTACACCAAAGAAAACGGGGACGCCCTAGTGGTTCCGTGTTTTGTGACACGATAGGCCCATAGTGCTAGAGACAAGTACTGACTCCATTCTTGAGGCACATCTTCTACTGTTCTGGACAAAATTCTGATCAGCGCCTTGTTTGTAGACTCAACCTGGCCATTTGACTACGGGTAGTATGGTGTTGATTTGTTGTGAATAATACCATATCCTTCCAAGACTCCCTCCACCTTTTTATTAATGAAATGGGTGCCATTATCTGACACTATCTTCTTAGGCAAACCAAAACGACAGATGATATGATCCCTGATGAATTGAACAGTAGTGTCCGCATCTACCTTTTTGCATGCCATGGCCTCCACCCATTTTGTTGAATGTTATGTTGCCGCCAATATCCATCTTTTTCCCTTGGAAGCTGGGTCAATAGGGCCAACGAAGTCCATGCACCAAATGTGAAAGGGGTACGGTGAGCTTAAGCTCCTCATGTTGCTGGAGGGCGCGTGCACCTTGTTATCGTGCTTTTGACACTGCTCGCACCTCCTTACAAAATCCACAGCGTCCTCCCTGATTGTTGGCCAAAAATACCCAATTCTCAAGAGTTCTGAATAGAGGGCCCTTCCTCCTTGATTCCTACCACAGGCTCCCCTGTGCACTTCCTCCATCACTTTATCTTGGTCTTCCTTTTTCAGACACCTCATAACATCCCCAGCAAAATTTCTCTTAAAAAGTTCCCCTTCTTCGCAGATCAGCTTTCTTCCTTACCTTCTCTGCTTCCACATGGTTTTCTGGGAGGATTCCAAATTCCAAATATTCCTTGATGGGCCTGGTCTAGTCTTCACTAACCATATTGATCTCGCTTTCTTCCTCGCTGTCCCGGCATCCCTTGCAGTTTTTTTGGAAGGAATCACACTGCGCCTTCATAGTGGGCCAAAACACACCCAGCCTTTGCATGCGCCTGTATAGCCTTGGCCCCATTTGCCCGCAGATACTATCATGTAGCTGCATCATCTTCTTTGAACACTCCTCCTCTGTAATACTCCTCATAAGCAAGTCATCCCCATTCCTCTTGTACAAATTTCCCCTAATGAGGCAATAGTCTCTGGAAGCTTTTGACAATACTTTGCTTTCGAGCTCTCTCTTGACTGGGATCCTCCAATCACTCTTGGCTTCTTCCTTGAACGTCTCTGTCTGGATCTGAGAGTGGTGTACCCTTCTCAAGTGGATCAGGTGCTCTTCTTTGCTCATCGCGGTCTTGCTACCCAGTGTGGCAAGAGCGTCTGATTTCCTATTCTCAGATCTTGGTACGTGCTCTAAGGCGTCCATTCTAAATATTTTTAGTGCCTGCAACACCTTTTCTCTGCAGAGAGCTAGCGGAAGCTCCTTCACCCCGTATTCCCCCTTCAACTGTTTGATCACCAGGTTAGAATCTCTTAAAACTCTTGCACAAAAATTGAAACCCTAGCGCTCTCTCCCTAGTTTTCTCGGCGGTTGCTCAGCCACCACCGTCGCCGTGATGGAAAAAAAACGTGGGAGACCTAGCAAACAAACACCTTCTTCTTCTACTCCTGTTCAAGTGAGATCGATTGTGGCACAAAGAGACGCCATCTCTTTGGACTTTTCTTTGTTAGATGATCAAATCCTTAATTTTAAGGGTTATGAAAACTTAGACAGCAAGCAAGCGGAAACCTTGTTATCAAACATTGATGCTTTACGTGATAAGATCAAGGGTAAGAGTCATGCATCACCAGAGATAGAAGTGGTGAATGAAACTCAACTGGATAATGTAACAGCCCGATTTTCACTTCCAAAACTTTAGCTGAATTATTATTATTTTGTTGCAAAAATGAGGCCATTTTTTTTAAAACATAAGTTCATTAGTTACCGTTGTCTCTTACTTTGAAAATCGAGTTGTCACTTTCGAAACTCCTCACAATCAAACACCACCATCATGCCATAACATCACTTTCATTACGATTAAAACATAAGCCATCAGTGCTGGAGTCACACTCCAAAAACTTTTCCAAAAGCGGGCCATAGTTACAAAAATTACAAACCATAATTTAAAAAGTAGCTTAGTTACATTCATGGTACTTCACAAAGTAATCCTCGATTGGAACTTAGATCCTAGACACACTACATCGTCTAGACACAGAACACAGGACATCACTCATCAGCTGAACTAGCGTCCGTCTCCATGTCTTCACTTGAGTCCGCCTCCGCTTCGTGATCAGAGTCACTAGCGTCTTCTTCCTCCATCGGTTGAGGAATCATAGCAGCCAAAGGTGCGGGATCACCATCATACTCGTGATGCTCCCTCGGTCCGCCATCTTGATAGTCACGGAGAGTGACCTGCCCTACGTGCACGTCCAAACTCGTACCTCGCAGAATATGCCTTGGATCATCAATCTCCAACCGAGTTTCACCTCTCCAAATCCATCCTTCAGGAACAACCTCCCATGCTCCTCCCTGAAGAGGCCACATGTGGATTGCTACACGATACGCCATCTACCCTTTGTAATACCGGCAAAAGACAATACGACAATCAGGTAGGAGAGAGTCAGTGTGCCATACACTAACGAGTTGACCATGAGGTCGCAGGATAGACTCAATTGAAAGAAGGACAGATGACAGATGACAATTGACAAGTATACAGAACGAGACAAGGTACCCAGAGTATAGGAAATGAGCAAAGTATAATAAATAACCAGAACAGGATAGCAAAGCAAGTAATAGAACATAGGCATAACATCATAATCAGAAATACATAGATTCTACCGATAACATATAAAGAACATATAAGTAAAGCATATCATATCATTCAATGTCACCACGATCTTTCTCAATCTTTTCACCATTCAATTATATCTTTATTCTTTGAATATTAAGTTTTATCATAATTCGATTCACTCAATGAGGTAGGGGGAAAAACCATCACTGAGGAAAAACACACACGTCTACATCTCCTCGGTCTCCATCCAAACCTAGTAGGAAGCCAACAGGAGTACAGGACCTTTACCACGCGGGCACGACAGCTGTCTCAACAATTAATTGGTCCCAGACCATGAGGACTACAGCCTCAATCAATACAATTCACATAATTATCATTAATCAACGCACACTGTACAAGCAGTGGCAAATCACAATGCCCCGTTCCAGTCCCTCTCACTGTTATAGACTTGCAATCAAGGGGGTGACAGTATCATTTCTAGTTAGCTATGCAGAACTTACCACGGCATTGGACCCAGTCCCTACCACGTTCGTATGCCACTTGTGGGATTCGTTCCGCCTAGAAATATACTCCAGGCTTCTTGACGTTCACCGCCCTTGCCCTCCCCTCATGCAATCCCCTCCTGAGTATCCGCAGATACCCATGGTATCTTCCTCTCCACTACTTCGCACTCTCATACCTCACCGCGTATGTTAAGTCTTTTATTGTCTTTTAAAGTCTTTTAATGTCTTTTAGACAACCTACGGTCGGCTTGCCCTTAGTCCATCCCTTCGACAAGACCCGACCACTAAGGGTTACATCTTTTTCCCCACTTTCACATAACATACTTTCACTTTCACAAGCCACTTGGCACAAGTCCATCACATCATTCCCGTAGGAATTCACATAACTTTCTTTAACGATCATTCTCCGTCTTGAATCCATCAGCACGATCTCAGCTCCACGAGTGCAATCTCCTCATCTGGTGCATTGTTTCTCCACAGCATTTCCGGGAATCACGTCATATATCGCTCTTTCACTTATCCTTACGTTTTACTTTCTCTTTTAAAATCTCATTACCATTCATCATAACATCCAAATTCACCAAACAGAATATAAAATTTTCAACAATAGAATAGTAAAGGAACCAACACAAAATAGAAATAAGCATGTATCAAGTTAATAAAACATATAAACATATAACACATAATAGATCGCGTAAATCTCTTTCCATCACCACCCGAGCAACTACGTTACGGGCTCACCGCACTCTCACTTACCTCTTATTCCAGCAAAAGAAACACTTTGTCCTCGGAAATCTCTAGCTTCTCTTTGCAAGTCGTTCCCACCGTCTACTGAATACCTCAAAATAAAAATACACTTTTATCAAAAATCTATTTCAATTTAAAATCATCACTTGGTCTTTTTACTTGAAATAGAAAATCCTTTACTTTCTTTGTTATGTTTTGGAAAAATACAAGTGTTGATCAAAACAACTCTTAATCTTTTCTTATACTCGAAATCCTTCAAAAATCATTTGAAAACTCATATTAAAATAAATAGTTTATGTGGCTGTATGAAATAAGTCCAGCCACCTTTTTCAATTTGTAAAACATTGAAAAATCAATAATTTTCATTCCAACCTTTGATATATCAAATAACACTTGAAATCCATTCTTTTCATAAATCAAAAACATTTTTAAAAATGGAAATACTTTGTAACTAAATCTTGGACAGCAAGAACTAAAAATCAAAATCATGAAAATACTTTTAGAAATAATCAAATGCATTTACTCATTTTCTTTTATTAAAACCGAATTGAACAAAAACCATCACAACACAATTTAAATAATTTTTCTCAAAATAAAATCACAAAACATAATCATTTCAACAAGTCAATCACATGCAAAAAGAATCTAGCCTATTGAACTTAGTGTAGGCCGAATCATCATCATAGGAGAAACAAAGTCTTTGATGCACTTTTTCCACATGAAAAACCTTAAAATACCAAATCAAAGCATGCACTTTTAAACACATGGTTTTAGAAAATACCACTCCCTTTTTCTTCACAAAACCGTGACTTCTTTGTCACTTCAAACATGTTTTCATTTTTATTTTCTTTTGCATGTGCTTTTAAAAATCATTTGAAGTAAAAGAGAATCACATGCAAGAACCTTTTCATGAAAATCAATCACGATCTTTTTGTTTCAAGGCTTGACCGAAAACCCATCAACAAAATCAAATGAAAAACTTAAATCTTTTAGCTTTCAAACACAAATAAACTTAGATCATGGTAAAACCATTTTGCAAAAGTTGTTTTCCTTTACTTTCTCATCAAAACCGTGACATGCAAACCAAGATCAAGACTTTTTGAGTTCAAAAAATCACATGCAAAACTTCAAGATCAAAGCTATTGAAAGATCATGGCAAAATCAAGCCTTTTTCAAGATCAAAACAAAAGATCAAAACCTTTTTGAATAGAAAACCAAAGATCAAAAGCAAAAGCAAAACCAAAGCATCTTAACCACTTAGATCAACTCTAACAAGCATCAATTTAACATGCATGAACTCAAACCAAAATAGAAATCATCATGACCTAGTTTTCTAGACATGGCCGAATGGTAGAGTCCATGGTTTAAGGTTCTACAAGTTTGTTTGGCTCTTGAAACTTAATATCAAAGCTAAATAATTACTTACAAACATAGATCTACAAGAAAAATAGACATGCAACAACAAAGAAATCTTACAAGACTTAGAAAAATGAAAACTACTTCTAACACTCTATGATCTTCGAATAAACCAAAGAAAAGAGAAGATCTTCAACCACCTTCACTTGATCTTAAAGAAAACCTAGAGTTTTTGGGCTTGATCTCCTTCTTCTTCTCCTTCAAGCTCTCGGTCTCACTCTCTCTCTATCTCTCTCTAAGAGTTTGATGACACTCTTAGAAGAAGTGTTTAGTTTGGAATGAAAATGTGAAGGAAAGAGTTAGAAATGAACCAAGGTTGTGGGTATAAATAGACAATCGAGTATTTCCCTTCTTGCCCTTGAGAGAATTCGGTCAAGAGTGTGTTGGGTGAAGGGCAATTTTGGCTTCACAAAAAGTTGCATGGCTTAAGGTCTTGTCATGAGACAAATGGAGTAGAATTAGGCCTTAATCCTTTATCCTATTGGTTGGTCAATTCCTTAACTATGCTTTTCACTAAACCAAGCCTATATGATGCTAGTCTACTACCTTAGGGTTCTAGAAAAATCAAACTCTATTATGCATGCACATACACACATAGCCGAACATGCACATACACATACACATGGAGAATAATTTTATTTTCTTCTCATAAAATCATTCTTCTATAAAAATCATGATTTTCTTAAAATACAAAATATCAACCACTTGAAATTCAACTCAAAACTCATAGTATTTTCTCACAAAAATCATTTTCTTTGAAATCCTTTATCACTTGAAATCATAAAAGAAATTCAATTCAAGAAATTTTCTTTCAAAATACTCTTTTTAAAACACTTTCTCAAAATAATCTTTTTATCATTAAAACAAATATGAGGTATTCAGACGGGGTGTTACAGATAACAAGATAATTTCAAACCAGAATGAGCAAGTACATACTGAGAAGGAGACTGTGCATGGGAATCAGAAGGACAATCAGTTGAACTCTGTATGCGCCAATTTTGATATTTCCAAACATAGGAATGTAGGAGGGAAATTGGAATTTCATAAACCAGAGATCAAGGATGGCACTGCTATTGGGAAGATCATACCTGATGATATAAAAGATGAGATAAAGTATTGGGAATCAGCCCTTACCTGTTATGTGTTGGGAGCAAAACCCTCATACCAAGTCTTTAATGGATTCATTAGGCGAATATGGGGCAAGCATGGTATTGATAAGGTGCTGATGATATCTGATGGCACTATGGTGGTTCGGTTCAATACAGTGGAAGCAAGGAATAAAGTGTTGGAGATAGGGGTGTTCCATTTCGATGGAAAGCCTATTATGCTTACTCCCTGGCATGGCAGTTTTATATCAACAGGCTACCCTGACAAAGTCCTTATTTGAATCCAACTGAAGAACCTTGATGTGAAATTCTGGGGGACAAAATCTCTAAGCAAGATTACTAGTCTAGTTGGCCACCCTATTATGGTGGACAAAATGACACAAGATAGGGAACGAATCAACTTTGCTAGGGTTTTGGTTGAAGTTGATCCAACAATACTACCAGATGAAGTGTTTTTTGAGGATGAAAATGAGCACATTATCACTCAACCTGTGACTTATGAGTGGAAACCGGTTTTCTGTGAGCAATGCAACAGACATGGTCATGATAAAAAATGTGCAGGAAAGGTGTTAGAAAAGAATGGGTTGTGAAAAAGAAACCAACCCAAGAAAAGGCATTGAAGATAGTGGAGGAAGCTAAGGTTCAGGAGCAGCAAACTGATAATGGTGTTCCACCAACATCTGATCAGGAGATTGATAAACCAAATCTTGAATCTGAAGGGACTGAAGCTAAAGGGACTGAGATGATTCTGCAGAATGATAAAGAGCATTGGCAAGTGATGAAAACTAGGCAAAGGGCTAGAGGTAATAAACCTATACGTAATCTGGTTCAACCAAAATATGGATAATCTCGCAGCCTGGAACATTAGAGGAGATAATCACCCTAGAAAACAAGATGAGATTAGCAGACTGTGCAGGAATAACAAGATTGGTTTCATTGGAATTTTAGAGACAGAATAGCTGCAGGTTGGGGCTCTTTTATGGATCTGGATTCTAATCCTAGGGGCAGAATTTGGGTGCTTTGGAGACCAGACATGTTTGATGTTTCTGTGTTGCATCATGGTGACCAATATGTTCACTGCCAGATAAAGGAAAAGCTGGGAATGAAGGAATTTATGACCACTGTGGTGTTTGCTAGTAATGATAATCAGACCAAAAAAGAGCTTTGGAATGCTATTAAATTGATTAGTGATAGCATGGATAAACCTTGGTGGACTTCAATACTTTCCTTTATCCTCAAGAAAAGATAGGGGGCAACCTTGTGGATATTAATAATCTGGCTGATTTTAGAGATTGTGTTGATTACTGTCATCTGCAGGACATGAAATACTATGGTAATCACCTAACTTGGGATAATAAACAACAACATGAGGATAGAGTTTTTTTGTAAACTGAATAGAACTCTAATCAACCAATACTAGATTGCAATCTGGCTAGATGCTCAAACTGAACTCATGCAGGGAGGCTTGTTTGATCACAATCCCATGGTGGTAAAATGGAATCAGAATCTTATCAGGAACAAGGGCCCCTTCAAATATTTTAATATGTGATCTTCTGATTCAGACTTTGAAAGAATTGTGAAGCAGGTCTAGGAAACTGAGATTCAGGGGCACCACATGTTTCAGATTAGCACCAAGCTCAACTTGTTACAGAAGCAGCTATCTCAGTTGAATAAGGAGAAATTTATGCAGATTAACAAGAAGGAAGTTGTGATGAGATGTCAACTTGAGGAGCTTCAAGAAAAGCTTGCAGCACACCCTACTAACACTCAATTACAGTCAGAAGAAAGGAGAATTTATAATGAGTATAAGCAGGTTCAACATAAAGTTGTTTCTTTCCTAAAACAAAAGGCTAAGGAACTTTGGCTCAAGGAGGGAGATCAAAACACTGTCATCTTTCACAAGTCAATCAAAAACAGGCAATACAGAAATCATATGTTGAGAATTGAAGACAACTAGTGTCAGATTTGAAATGACACTATGGGCATTCAAAGGGCTTTTGAGGATTATTACAGATCCTTGTTTATTGGTGGACAAAGACAGTGGTCAATCACAGATGAGGCAATTGCCATGGGAAAATGTCTATCTGTTAGCCAACAGTTAGCATTACTCAAACCTTTTTCTAATGAGGAAATCAGGAGCTGTATGTTTGCAATTCATAGGGATAAAAGCCCTGGACATGATGGCTTTGGATCAGGTTTTTTCCAAGATGCTTGGCATATTGTTGGTGAGGATGTTTGCACTGCAATTCATGATTTTTTCTGTAATGGTAAACTACTGCAGAAGGTAAATTCTACCAATTTGGTTCTGGTTCCAAAAATTGATTGTCCAAATTCTGTTACTGATTTTAAGCCAATTGCCTGTTGCACTACTATGTATAAATGCATCTCTAAGCTTCTATGTAGCAGATTGAAATTTGTATTACCTGATTTAATACATGAAAATCAAATTGCTTCCATAGAAGGGAGGAGTATCCTGCATAACATTCTCATTACACAGGAACTATTGAGACTTTATGGAAAACAAAATATTTCCCCTAGATGCCTCATCAAAATTGACATTAAAATGGCCTATGACATGGTGGATTGGAATTTCATTGAAAACATGTTGTATGCTCTAAAATTTTCAAGCAAATTTATTCTATAGAACATGAACTGTGTCAGAACAGTATCTTTTACTCTTTGCATAAAAGGTAATCAATTTGGCAGTATTAAAGGCAATAAAGGAATCAGACAAGGGGATCCCATTTCCCCTCTTTTGTTTGTCTTAGTGATGGAAATCATCACTAGGAAGCTCCTGTTGGCATCTCAAAATCAAAAATTCAGATTCCATCTGTTATGCAAGAATATTGGGCTTGTGAACATTGCATTTGCAGATGATTTAATGATTTTCTGCAAAGGGAAGAGGGACAGTGTGCAAACTCTAATGGAAGCTCTGAATCAGTTCTCAGAGGCATCTGGTCTTTATGCTAATTGCAGCAAATCACAGGTTTTCATGGCAGGAATGCAAGATAATGTTAAAAATGAGATTTTACATTTAAAAGGCTTTCAGAAGGGTGTTTTTCCATTGATTTGGGTCCAATATATGATATTTTGAGCATGATATAGACTCCCTTTTACTATGGATTTGGCTTGTTTCTCTTGTAAATTTAGGTTGTTTTTATTAGTTTTAGGATATTGTTATTAGTTTAGAATCCTTTGAACGTTTTGATCCGTTTTGTGTATGTTTCAGGTACATTCGGAGCTTAATTGAAGAAAATAAATATGGAGTTGGAAAGAGGACGAAAAGACCTTGAAAATGGCGCAAAAACGGAGCGAAATGGAGTCGGAGCAGGGCTGGCACGCCCAGGCAAGGGCTCCTAGGCGCGCAGCCCCCGGTCAGCAACACCACATCAGACTGGTGCACCCAGGCGCTCAAACACCGAGCAGGCACAATTGGGCCACTTTTTGATCAGTTTTGCTCCAATTCAATTAGGATTAGTTTTAGACTTTAAATATAGGTTTTTCCATTAGGTTTTGTAGACTTTTCAGAGGCAATAGAGAGATTAGGAATAGAATGAGGATTAGAGAAGAGAGGTTAGAAACATACCATTGAGAGCAAGGAGGCAAGGCAAGGATTGAAGATCAACAATGGAGGGATCCAATTGAAGGTTTGAAGATATCTTGGGGTAAATTCATTATTGTCTATAATTATGAGTTATTCCCTTAATTTTTGTATTTCTTCTCCCATTATGTGTAACTAAACCTCTTGTTAGGAATATGGTGAATTTGTATGGATCCTAAATAGTATGAATTTATGAATTGATGTTTTCCTTTTAAATCAATTATTTGATTGTGTTTAAATTGTTTTACATAAAAAGTGCACGTTTTATGGTTGGTAGTCTAATCCTTCAATTGGGAAATTAGGGATTGGATCTGACCTTGCAATCAAACATTATAATCATCTAACTTGTAGGGATACTTTTGGGGATTATACAACGTATTTTATTCCAGTGTGCTTAATTGATGACTAATTGGTTGGTAATTCCTTAAGGAATTAAGGGTTCCAATTGAATAAGAAACACAATTGTTAGAGGAATTTAATAATTGTTACAGCTGGGATGTTGTTGACTTAATACGAAAATAGAGATTCATAATTAGGAAACTAGGTCCTGCAATGAAACCAAGTTCCTAGCCTTTTCCACATTTGTTTCTAAACACTTTTTATTTTCTGTTTTGTCTCATTCTATTAATTCCGCACTTCTCTCTCAAAACTCAAAACCAATACAAGTTTCACATAGTAATTGCAATTAGGTGAAAGAAATTAGAAACAATTTGCAATCCCCTGTGGAACGATAATTTACTTACTCTTTATTACTTGTGCCCGGTATACTTGTCGGTAGTCCAACATCCATTTTGTAACACCCCAAAATTTTAATCCCTGATTAATGAAATGTTAATTATAAAGTTTATTATAATTAATTATTTCTATCTTAATCTTTGATTAAAAATCTGTGATTTTACTATTGGTGGATGTGTGAATTTATTTATTAGGTATAATTATGCATGAAATAAATATTTTGCATATTGGTCCCTGATTTGGGACCTAGAGGTAATTATAGGAAAGAGTTTGGAGGGAAAGTAAATAAAATTATTACTTTTAAAAAACTGGTCAAAACACTCGAGTGTTTCTAAAAAGACTCGAGTGTTCTGGTCAGAGTTGCACGAGTTAGTGCGTTTGGTGAGTCACCACCAACGATTTCGCCATGGTGACACGAATACTCCACCCTCAACACCTCAATGGTGTCGTGTCGACCTGCATGCAAGCATCAATTGTCTATTTAAGTTATTCAACAACGAATTTGAAGCCTTTGTTGATAAAATCGTGAGGTTAGGGTTTCGAATTTGTTTTCCTCGATTCCTCTTCAATTCTAAGTGTTTGATTTCGAGTGATACACGGTTACGACGCTCACATCCAGGGCTTCGTAAAGATACTAAGTTTGTTAGCTAGAAGCAAGCATAGAGTGAGAATCGAATCTGAGAAGAGAAGAAGTTGAAGCTGGTTTCAGTTCCTGGAGCTTACTTGGACCATCAATTTTGGTAAGCCCTTGAACTTTTGAGACTTCAATATCATTCCATTCTCTTATGTATGTTGCAGAGAACGATTTCTAATCATTTTCCCCAATTGTTTTGCATGATTTCACAATTAAAATCCCTGGTTTTATGACCTCATTCAAAACTGTGTTGCTGTCATATGATTTTGGGGAAACTAGCTTGGAGGTCGTTTTTCTGTCCAATTTCAGTTCTCACACGACTTTGAGGTAAGGGGGAAGCTTTCTATTCACTAGATAGAGTTTTAATTGCATGAATTTAATTAGAGAGCCACCAAGAGGCTCTAAGGGCTTAGATTAAATAGGGAAATTGGTTTGGAGAACAACTTGTGCTCTATGGATGTTTTGAGCAAGTCCCATATGATGCATGCAAGCTGTTTTGAGCTTAAATTCACAAGTTTATTGAGTATATTGCAATTTGGTATGTTGATTTGTGAATTTTCATGTTTTATGCATAATCTTGTGATTCTCTGTCAAATCTGTAATTTGATGTGTTCCAAGTGTATAAACATGTTCAATATATGTTATATGAACTCTGTTGATCATTGGATTTGATTAGAAATGGTTAGCATTGAAAATGGTATGTTAAAGCCAAGTTTCCAGTCTGTTCTGTAAGAAAAGACTCGAGTACTTGGCTTGATACTCGAGTATTTCGTGTTAAAATGGTGTGTCTTTTGCTTCAAACACTCGAGTACCAGGCCCAGAACTCGAGTATCAACTGACGTATGGGAACATTTTAGGATAAGCCACTCGAGTAATGCATGAGTCATTCGAGTGTTCTGGGTTTGATGAAGAACACTCGAGTATTCATGAACTACTCGAGTATTTTTAAGAATCTGAAACCTAATTCTCCTGAAAGGCATGAACAACTCGAATAGCCAAGAACTACTCGAGTAATCTGGAATGACTGAAAAACCACTCGAGTATTCTGAAGAACACTCGAGTAGTTTTGCCCAGAATATTAAAAATACCATTTTTAATTCTCAATCATTTGGTTAATACTTAAATGACAATAATCCAAGTGAACTAAGACTTAAAAGAAATTGATTAATGATATGGTAATTTCCTTTGGATAACGAGACGTTGCTCGGGTGGCATGTTAGGTATTATTAAAAAGAAATTCACCAATCAATTCCTTTAAGTTAAGATAATGCATTCATTCTGGAGTTTGGATGATAGATCGTTTATCATGTTTTGGTAACATGAGGAGGGCCTCTAGGAGTGCCAACTGACGGCTCGCTTGATGGCACGTTATGGTTGACGACGTGGTCAGTACTGTGAGATGCTGATGATATGGTTATACCGTTTGGATGACGGGACGTTGCTCGAGTGGCACGAATTCCAAGCTTGTCGTGTACATTCTTGGTGAATGTACTAATGTTGTACACCTAGGAGTACAACGCACTGTTGAGTGTTGGATGGAGTAAAGGATGGACGTCAGAGAGTGACATAGAATGATGGAGTTAAGCTTGAGAGCTAGGTTCATACATCATGCCACACATTTAATCTAAAAGTTGATAAATGAAACAAGTATGAGCATCTTACTTGCATCCAATATTTGCTAAATGCTAAATGTGTTTGTTGATTATTGTTGCATGTTTGTACATTCACATTGTACATATATTTATGCTCTATTGATTATGTGTATAGATTTGCTTACCCCTATGCCCTTGTAGGTGATGCCACGTTACATCGCTTGCATCGAGATCCGGCCACTTCCTAGTGGCATATGGATCTACGAGGACCACCGCGCGGTGTTCAAGGGGGAGGTAGAGGTTACCTTCTACCACCCGAACCCTCTGATCCGGTTTCATCCTCGTAGGTTTAGGATTCCCATCATATACACTATGCACTTACCACCCTTTTACACTTATCATGAACCACCTCTCACACGACCAGCTCGCTCATATCACAGTTTTCGTTTTCGACCTACCCGCTCACACCCTTTTTCTTCGAGAGTCGTCCGTGAGGAGACTCCCCTATCTGATCCGAGGAGCCCTGTTAGGGTCGCACCATCTCCTGACCCTATACCCAGTGGTAGGGTACCCACTCCTTCGGATCCCGTGGAGGACGAGAGCGGAGGCGAGCCATTCGTTCACTCTACCGGGAGTCAGTGGAGGGACGATGATCCCTAGGTACGTGTGTATGGTAAATGATGAGGATCAGGGGATCCGGTGTGAGGATGCTGTGGAGGAGATACTGCTACTGCTGCTATTGATGATGTTTGATGATGACTACTACTTCTGCTACCTGGAGACTTCTACTACTAATACTACTACTGCTTCTACCAGATCTATGTGACCTGCTCTAGAGTTTCATATTTTTGAGATGTATATATTTTGTAGATATACTTTTGAGAGCTTTAGGGTTATGGTTTTATTTTGATATAGATCTTTTATGGACTTGTGTTGGTTCTTGGAGACACGTCTTGGGACTATGTATTTCATGACTCACTTATATATATATATATAGTTTATGTTTATATTACAACTATTCATAGTCCTATTATTTTCGCTTACTCTGATAAAGGTTATTGAAAGGATTCGGCTATTTTATTTGAAAATGATATCAATTTCCGCGAAAGAAACGAATGGATGGCATCGCTTAATTTCACTATGTAAATACGTTTTCAAAAGTACTGATGCTATCTAAATTATGAAAAGGTTTTCTTGTCTTAGAAAATGTCGTATTCAATACAATGTTTAAAACGATATAAATTATATTCTCCAAGAATTCCAGGTTTTGGTTTGTGCACCCGCCGGATAAAAAAAAATAAAAAGAAAATTTTATTTCCTACATTTTCTAAATACTAAACAAGTCCATAACTATATGAGTAATAGAACATTCAATAGATATTTATTGAATTAATTACTTGGTTTTAATTGAGGGTGTCACACATTTAGGTACCTTGCCATGCCTATATCATCATCCAAATTGTCTATTGTTACCTGCAATCTTCTGGTGGACAAGATAACAGCTAGAATTCAAACATGGAATTCAAGACATCTTTCATATCAGGGAAGATGTCAACTCATCAATTTAGTTCTTATGACTTTGCACTACTACTGGGCATCAGTATTTCTGATTCCTAAAGCAATCATCAGAGCAATAGAAAGGAAATGTAAGGATTTCCTTTGGGGAAGTGGATCTGCTGGTATTGCTTGGGAGCATCTCTACAAAAGTAGGAAGCATGGTGGTCTAGGATTTAAAAATGTTTGGATCTAGAATATGGCAGCAGTTGGGAAAAAGATTTGGCAATTAGCTAATAAGGATGATACCTTATGGATCAAATGGATCAATTCAATCTACCTCAAGGATCTGGATTTTCAGGCTATGAAAGTAAAGCTTCTGATGGGTGGCATTGGAAGCAAATTATCAAAATCAGAGACAAGCTTTGTTCTGGCTACATGAATAACACATAGAAAGGGTCTGCTATAGATGTTTACACAGTGAAATCAGGTTATGACTGGTTGATTGGTGCGCAAAAAACGTTTAATTTGCACGGGTTCATTTGGAATGCAGCCTCAGTTCCTAGACATTTCTTTATAGCTTGCCTTATGGCTCATAATCAATTAAAAATAAAGGACAGGATTGCACATTATGCACAGATTGATCAGACTTGTGTGTTATGCAACTCTCATCAGGAAACAATGATGCACCTTTTCTTTGACTGTACTTGGAGCTCAAACTTGGTTAGTTTGGTTTGTGACTGGTTAGCCATTGATAAGTAGTACACAAAGTATCAATCATGGACTCACTGGATTCTATTTGTGTAACATCCCAAATTTTTATTTCAGCATAATAGGAAATTATGCCAAGTATTTAGGAAGAATTTCCAAGATTTGAGGAAGGTTTTGGGTATCAATCCAAACCTAAATGAGTAATGAGCCTAAGGAAATGAATTGGAGTTAGAAAATCATCAAAATATAGCTTTTCATTGAAGTAATCAATTACTCTGCATGGCAGTAATCGATTACCAGGCCTCAGGTTAAGTTACACAAAGTGTTGCAGCAATTTAATCGATTACAAGGGTAAAGTAATCGATTACTTTGAGTAAGTAATCGATTACATTCAGGGGGTTAATCGATTACTTAGGCTCTGATGAATGTACTGAGAAATGTTGCATCACATAGGTAATCGATTACTTTGTGTGAGTAATCGATTACTCACTGGAAAAATCAGAAAAAAAAATACGTTGTGGGGGCCACCTTATCCGTGGCTTTATGAAGGAGGGAGCACCCCAGCCACACAAATCAACTTTTGGGCTTGTTGATAAGAGATAAGAAGGGAAAAACAAACAACAACATAATCCCTCTCTCTTCTTCCTCTCCACTACGTCTTCTTCTTCATTCTCCATAGGGTTCCATTTCTCTTCCAAATCAACCCAAAATCAAGAGGCTCCTCTCTTATTTATCATCAAATCCTTCCTTTTCTCACTCCAAGTAAGTATGTAAACCTTGGATTTCTCAATCTCTCTCCTTCCCTCTCTCATACACGAATTTTCTCTCTCTCCTCCAAGGTTCCATATCTCCATCATCAAGGTGCAAGGAGCAAGGAGATTAAGCACTAGTATCATCAACCATCACCTTTCTACTCTTCAAAGTAAGTAAATTAGTTTGAGAAATAAACTTCTCTCTCTCTTATTCCATGGGTTTCGAACTCCCTCTCTAATTTCTCTCATAGTTGTGGTTCCACCATTTTAATCATGGGAAACTTGTGTTGCTTCATGAAAACCTAGCAAAGATCAAGTAAAGGGTACCAACCAATCTTCCTTTCCACTTTTATGTAGGTTCTTTTCTTAACTTGGGTGGTGACCTCAAAAGGTGTCAAGCTTTGGGCTAGGACAACTAAAAGTTAGCTTACCTCTAAATATTCGAGGTAAGGAGGTTTGTGTTACCATATTCTAGGGGGTAGATTTTATTATGTATATATTGGGTTACTAAGAGAAATGTGTTAGTTAGAATTAAGAACCCTAGGATAGCTAATGGTGTATAAGAGTATTTAAATGTATTACTTTGTGCCTAAATATGATGATTGATGTTTGATTTGTGTGGTTTGATATTTCACTAATTATGTTGAGCCCTAGAAATTATATAAGAATAATGATTATGTTAATTGAAAATGAAACTGGTTGGCTTGTTGGATTTGTTTGCATAATTGGAATTAAGAAGTATAATAAGATGGTGAAATTGATAAGCTAATGAAAGTGATTACAAAATGAAATAAGGAAAATTATATTGATAGAAGAAAATGATGATTTAATAACAAGGTATACAAATTGACAATAATTCAAATATAATCTAAAAGATTAATGGCAAATATAGTGTGTAACCCAGATCTTGTAAGACGTTGTCCATAGGAAACTGTACACATAGATCGCATAAGTCGCACATAGTGCGCTGCTGTAAGTCGTTGTCCGAAGGAGACTGTACGCAATGATGGATGCACATTATGGTTGTGGGTGATCCAGGTCTTGTAAGGCGTTGTCCGTAGGAGACTGTACGCATAGATCGCGTAAGCCGCACATAGTGCGCTGCTGTAAGTCGTTGTCCGAAGGAGACTGTACGCAGTTATGGACACACACACCCTAAACTAATAATGATATAATTGGATTGTGCGCTTCCAGATCTTGTAAGGCGTTGTCCGTAGGAGACTGTACGCATAGATCGCGTAAGTCACACATAGTGTGCTGCTGTAAGTCGTTGTCCGAAGGAGACTGTACGCAATGATGGACGCACCTTCCTATTATGGAATTCCAGATCTTGTAAGGCGTTGTCCGAAGGAGACTGTACGCATAGATCGCGTAAGCCGCACATAGTGCGCTGCTGTAAGTCGTTGTCCGAAGGAGACTGTACACAGTTATGGATCCACATTATATCTTTAAAAACTATATATATATACACATTTATAAGAGAACTTAAGAATGTAAAAAGAGGAAAGAAAAACATGAAAAATACAAAGAAGTGAGATTATTAATTAATTAATTAATTTATACAACCTAAAATTGTATGAATAAATGAGTTGAGGTTTGATAATAAAAGTCAGTTAGTTTGATATGGAAATAATTGAATTGAATGGGAGTGTTTGTTTGGATTATATGCATTATATGGTTTGTTGTGTTTGGCTTGGTGGTTCAGTATAGCATAATAGAAACTGCTTCCCTATTTTATTGTGTAATGCTCACCTCCTTACCATTTTTCAGGTACTGAGTTGGAGCATACACCAGGATTTGGCCGAGCAGGATTTACTCTCCCTCACAGGGAGAGTAGGGTTTTATGGGAGTAGTATATATTTTTGGGACCTAAGCCTCCTATGTTTTTGATGTATATGTGTTGGGTATACCTTTTTGAATGAGGCTTAGGATGATTTTATTTTTGTTAAGCTTTAAACTTGGATTTATGGTATTCAAGCTTTTTATTTCTGTTGTTGCTCTGACATCCTTGATGCACTTATATATGTGGAGCCCTTTGGGCCTTGACATGATTCATATATCTGGAATGAAGCCCTGCTGGCTACTGGTTGTTCATAACTGATAATGTTTTTCACAGGTCAAATTTCAGATTAGTCCGAAAAACAAACAAAACTCCGTCCGTTTGACGGGTGATTTTATTAAATTAAAAAGGAATTTTTAAGTTCGTGTTTTAATTATGGGGTATTTAAGGGTAATAAATCCTAGGTGTTACAATTTGCTTTCAACAGGAACAAAATCAGAAGGAGGATGATTCAAGCTACATATGCTGCTCTTGTTTATCATATTTGGACCAAGAGAAACAAAAGATGCTTCCAAGTTGTACAGCTAAACTTGTCTCAAGTGTTTATGCTTATTAAGCATGATTTAGCTCTTAGATTTAGCTTAGTATTTGATTTTACAAAAATTCAAAATCCTATTGTAATTCGGCTTCAAGAAGCCTTGTGATTTTCCTAGCTTGATAAATTGCAATCTACATAGTAGGGGGCAATTTAATCAAGTCTAGTTGATGGACTATGTATTTTGGTGCTAAATTTTGCACGCTGGTAACAAAAAAATTTATTTACCAAAAAAAAAACATTAGTCATTCAATGATTGGTCCATATAAGTAAGGTACTAAAACCTTATAATTTCACATTGTTCCACAGCAATGCCCTTTATTTTTTCTTCTAGAACTAGCAGCTGCTATGAATTTTATGGTATTTATCTGGTTTCATTTTATCACCGGAAGTGAAACCATAACAAAAGGAAATTGCTTTTATCATTGTTCTTTTTATCAGCAAAGACTACAATTTTTTTTTTTACCGATATCATAAATATTATCATTTTAATTTCAAAACTGTCACCGCTTCTTTTTTTAAATTCGGCAATAATAACGACCGACTTAAAAAATATTTATTTAACTCGGTCATAATAAAGATCAATCTTAAAAATCATTTTGATTTACAAAATTGCCACCGCGTTATTTTTTAAAACAGATTTATTATAGCCGAGTTTAAAGCTCCGAATTTATCTTGCCAAAGCAATGCCCTTTATTTTTTTCTTCTAAAACTAGCAGCTGCTATGAATTTTATGGTATTTATTTGGTTTCATTTTATCACCGGAAGTGAAACCATAACAAAAGGAAATTCCATTTATCATTTTTTTTA
The DNA here is from genome assembly GCA_037953625.1 of Crotalaria pallida. Taxonomy (NCBI): domain Eukaryota; kingdom Viridiplantae; phylum Streptophyta; class Magnoliopsida; order Fabales; family Fabaceae; genus Crotalaria; species Crotalaria pallida. The sequence goes on along the minus strand of CM075655.1, from coordinate 56,750,938 downwards.
TCAGCAAAGACTCCATTTATCATTGTTAATTTATAATTCTGCAAAATCATTTTTAGTTTTTTTTCTTGTTGATATTAAAAATTTGAAGTCAATTTTCTTTAATTTTGAGTTTTGTACATGAAACTTTGCTGGGAAAGTTAATCCTATATGTGGATGTTTCTAACACAAATAAAATAAGGGTTATGTCAACAAATGTCCTAAAGGTATTGTTTAATCATTACAAAATAAGTAAGCCAACAATAAACACTTATGTTTAACGCTTCTCGATCGATATATTAAATGCATCATTTTTCAATATAAAAATACCTTTTATGCTTGGTTAAACAATACCCTATGTAACATCCTAATTTTATTAAAATATAAAATATTTACATGTGTGGTTAATTTTCTATCAAAATATATTTGTAAATAATCATCACAGTGAATTTTAGTGAAAACATCACCCAAAGATCGTGCCATATCTCATTCGTTAACCGTTGGATCGTGCTCAAATTTAGAGACAAGCTTGCCAACCCTCTTATCTTCAAATTCAACGGTGGAATTTGTGGTTGGTGATAAAAAGCCTAGACAATCGAATGTCAGATGTGACAATCGATTATCCTGGTCATGACAATCGATTGTCACAACTTTGATGAGCCAACAGTAAGTCGGTTTAAGACTGAACTGAGGGCTCTACACATTTTTAACCACAAATTCGTGTAAAATATCAACCTAGCACTGTGATAGATTGATAATGACACTTGGGGAGGGGTTATTTTAAGGTTTTAAGTGATCAAACCCCCTCCATATTCATGAACGAACACTCTAGAACACTCAGAACTCGTTTTTCTGGTGTCTACTTTCTCCAATTCGTTCTCCTAGTTCCAAGCCTCAAATCCTTACCAATCCTATACCAAATCAAAGCTTGTTGAACCCTCTTCAATTTGAAACCGATTTTGTGCAATTTGGTGGAGTGTGGAAGGAGATATACTCCTGCAAAGTTGGGGGTTTATATCCGAAATTCAGAATTTCAGATTCGTGAAGCTCTGTTCTTTGTGTTCGTGTGGTAAGCTCGAGCATCCTTTGATCTTCAAACTTGTTCTAATCTCAAGTTTAACATCCTTGCTTATGTTTTAACTCTTGTTCACGATTTTATTTTGTTTAGTCTTATTGAAAAATCCTAGTGAAATCAGCTCACCGAAGTTGTTTCCGGTTGGGCTGCAAGCAGTTGATTGCTTTGTTTCTCATTCAAATTCAATCTTTCCAGCCCCGGATCCATTCCATAAATTTAAATAGGTATGGGAGATTTCATTCATATCGCTAGGATTAATTTTTGAAGGTTTGTGATACTATGTATGCATAATATGTTAAGCATAAACCATGACAAGGTTGCTTGGTTTGGGACCAAGACAACCCATGGTTCTTTATAAAATCTTGACTTTAGCAAGTTTAAAATGATGAATATGAGCTAATAGAATATTGAAACTAGGTTATTTTGCAATGAAATTGAATTTCACATGTTGAGTTATCATTTAACGTGTTTGATGTGAATTGTGCAATTGGATGTGGAATTGATGTAATTGTTGCTTATAACTTGATTGATTATGTCTAATATATTGTATTTAAGTTCTGTTTTGGATCGTTTTTGGCTAAACTGAAATGCATCAAATTTTGACATATTGAAACCAAGTTCAGTATGCTGATTTTCTGCAAAACAATCGATTGTCAAGTCTTGACAATAGATTATCATGTTGGCCGAAAGCCAAAATTTGAGATTTTTACCTGATAATCGATTGTCTAACCCTGAGAATCGATTACCCTAACTCAGAATCACCATTTTACCAATTTTGATGGCACTTAGCTTTATCCAAACTCCTTAATTGATTTTGGGAATGATATTTATGAATATTTGAATGTTTTAAAGTGATTGATATGATGATGAATTATTACAGAATTGAAAGAATAATTCCTAATAGAAGTGGAATGTGATGATGAGAAGAATTGAATAACATTAAAGTGAAGAATGAATAAAGATTTCTTCATGCATGGTTTGGCATGAAGGTCGAGCCCGAAAGAATTCAGAAGATACGAGTATTTTATGTGAAATGAGTATAAGGAACGTACACAAGAATTATGAGAATCCCGATATATCGTGTCTGGTGGGAATGGACCAGGTGCGAATAGGAGAATATTCGTAGGTGATATATTACTAAAATTCTGATCTTACCGTGTCTTGTGGGAAGAGACCTGGTGAGAATAGGACGCTATTCGTAGGCGGTAGATCCAGAGATCCCGATATACTGTGTCTTGTGGGAAGACGCCTGGTGCAGATAGAACGCTATCTGTAGGCAGTATATCAGAGTTGATGTCCCGGTATGACGTGTCCCTTAGGAAAGGACCTCCTGCAGATACGAAGAAGTGTATTTGTAGGCGTCAGGACCCAGTGTACGCGTGACCCTTACACAGTTATGATGTTTATGGAAAGTGATGAATGTACCTATGAATCCTTTCGGGGAAATGAGTGAAAAAGTCTGACATTGCGTATAGATTAATAAGTTAATAATCCGACACTTGTTTAGCATGCATCATTTGCATTGGATTTGTGTTGTATGTGTATTTTATTCAATCATTAATCTGCTGACGTGATATGACAAGTGATTTACTCTCATCTACTATGTTTGGTGGTAGGTACAAGTAGCAGATAAAGTCAGTTCACTTGTCAAGCCAAAGACTCAAGCAGAAAAGGAAGAGATTCATGTATTCATTTACTGGATTTGATCCATTGTAACATCGAAGTTAAATGTATTTGAATGGAAAATCTTACTCATTATCTTTCAATAAAGGAAATTTTTATTTTTTTGTCGCTACAGTTTTTAATAAATTACTTTATTCCCTTTATAAAAGATAAGGGTGTTACACCCTAAAGGCACTTGTTGGCATTTTTCATAAAATAATCTCTTGAAAAAGATATACTTGTGGCTGACTAAGCAATAATGTTTTTATACTTGTGGCTGATATATAAATTTCTAGCAAGACTTATTATTCATAAATGGACCGAGCATGTAACAAAATAAATTAACAAGTTCGTGAAATGAATGAGTGGTTTATTTTTAGGCTTATTTATGTCTGGGTTTCTTATAGTTTGAACCTCTTTTGTGAGATACCTCTATACTTTTTTCAATGAATATACCTCTGTAGTTTACTCCGCTTAGGTATTTGCCCCCGGCTCATTTTCCGGCGAGTTTTTGGGTGAGCTGGACCGTCGGAGCTCCACCTAGAGCCACGTGTTATACACGTGGCAGTCTCTTAATTTTTTTTTAAATTAAAAAAAAAATAAGGCTTAATTATGTCTGGGGTCCCTGTAGTTTGAACCTATTTTGTGAGATACCCCTATGCTTTTTTTTTCAATGAATATACCCCTATAGTTTACTCCGGTTAGGTATTTGCCCCCAGCTCCTTTTCCGGCGAGTTTTTGGGTGAGCTAGACCGCCGAAGCTCCACCTGGAGCCACGTGTATAACACGTGGCAGTCACTTAAATTTTTTTTAAAAATTAAGAAAAATAATAAAACAATAGAATAAACTAATAAACTAAATAAAAAATGTGGCTTATTATAATCCCTCCCATTTCCTTCCATTTGATCCATCTATCTCCCTCGTTCTTTTTCTCTCACTTACAACCAGCATCTCCCTCCGGCGTTCTCACTGCATATCCCACGGTGTAGCTGTCATCCTCTCCCTCCCTCAGTCGTTCGGTTCTTCTTCTTCGTTGTCATCATCTCCCTCCCTCAGTCGTTCGCTTCTTCTTCTCAGTCATGAAGTCCTCCAGCTCCAGATCTGCAGCTTCTTCGAGGTCACTGTTTGGGCTTCTTCTTCTTCTTCTCAGTCATGAAGTCCTCCAGCTCCAGATCTGCAGCTTCTTCGAGGTCACCGTTTGGGATCAAGGTGGCATGCGAAAATGAGCAGCACAAGAACAATTGACATTTTTATTATAAAAATGAAAAAAAAAAAAGAAACAACAAATAGAATAGAAACAGGTGAAGTAGAAGATGGGGCTTTGAAAAAGGAACATACATACATAAGCATATACCCATATCAAGGGACATATAGTGTTTTCATTTCTAGAAAATTGATTAATCAAGCACAGACATTAATCCTTTGACACCTCATTTCATCTAAATTATAGAATTCAATCTTTGCATGGTATATCAGCAAATTGATTTCGATTGTTTTTTTTTTTTTTTGTAGTTTATTAGTTTATTCTATTATTTTATTATTTTTTTTCAATTTTAAAAAAAAAATTAAGTGATTGCCACGCTCTGAAGTATGGGTACTCCTATACTAGTGATGTACCCGTACCCGATACACCTTGGGTATCGGTACACGTACCGTACTCTTGGGTACTTGTAACTAGTATGTTAAGGTATATTTTAGGTGTGGATCTTACCAATAATGTAACTAGTATTGTCGTACCCGTACCATAGTTTTTTAGAAAATGTCGCACCCCGTACTCGGTACTGTACTCGTATCCGGTATTGTACCCGTATTGGTGCAACATAGTGCCATGTGTATAACACATGGCTCCAGGTGGAGCTCCGGCGGTCCAGCTCACCCAAAAATCTGTCGGAAAAGTAGTTGGGGGCAAATACCTAACCGGAGTAAACTATAGGGGTATATTCATTGAAAAAGAAACATAGGGGTATCTCACAAAAGAGACCTAACAAACTACAAAGACCCCAGACATAAATAAGCCTTATTTTTTTTAATTTAAAAAAAAAAATAAGAGACTGCCACGTGTACGTGGCTCCAGGTGGAACTCCGACGGTCCAGCTCACCCAAAAACTCGGCGGAAAAGGAGCTGGGGGCAAATACCTAACCGGAGTAAACTACAGGGGTATATTTATTGGGGAAAAAAAAAGCATAGGGTATCTCACAAAAGAGGTCTCAACTACAGGAACCTCAGACATAATTAAGCCTTGTTTTTATTACGTGTCATCTAGGACCAGCATGATTTTTGCGCATTGTGGTTATTAATAAGATCTAACACAAGTTGATTAGATGATTAAATTTTTTAAATATGATGTCAAAAATTTAATTTTTTATTAATGTATAAAAAAAAATTTGATGGAAGAGATAAAATTTATTTCAATGAACAAGACCCGGCACAACTGAGTTTTTTAAGCATGATGTCAGGGATTCGATTTCTATCGTGGATATGGAAAAAGCTTATAAAGATAAAACCTATTTCGATGAATTTTATGGCTTAAAAAGGATTAGTCTTCGATTACCGGTTGGAGGATACCCTTAGTAAAAAAAAATATTTCAATAATCTCAGTATCTTTGAAAATATTAATCTTCGATTATCATGAGATCATGTTATACCTTTAAGAAAAAAGGATTGTCTTAATATAAGTTTTTATGTCCAATGATAAACATCTTAATCTAAATATGTTTTTTTTTTGAAAAAATGAAAATAAAAAACTCTATTTTTCCAAAATACTCTCTCCGTCCCTAAATATAAAGTCTTCTTGACACTTTTATTTTGTCTCTATTTATAAAGCCTCATATCAATTTTCAATGATCATTAATTACTTTTTTTCACAAACACCCCTATTTATTTAACATTTTTTAGATTCTCAATAATATTAATAGGGTTAATTTTGAAATTACATATCAAAAGTTCACATTTCCAATACAATTAACTAAATTATTCCATTTTCTTAATGGATGTGAAATCCCCAAAGAGACTTTATATTTAGGGACGGAGAGAGTATATCCTATTCTATGAAACTTAATCACATTTACATTCTTATGTTAATACTCTATCCGTTTCATACGTAGTGTATTTTGATATTATGCACGATTTTTAATAAATGGTTAAATGATATAAGAATTTTGTATATTTCGACTATAATGTTCCTATATAATCATTATTGAAGAGAGAGAAAGATAGAGAAAATGAAAAAAAATAATAAATAAGAATGTATTGAAAAAAATAACATTAATTATATATTGGGTTTTGTAAAATAACAATATTTATAAAACCTGAAACATGAGACAAAAATTCTATAAATTAAAAGACGGAAAAAAAAATCTGAAGTGGTTTTTGTCGGGAACGCCGGCTGTTGCATCTTGTAACTAAGCAGTGACACCACGTAACAGAATCAATGCCGCACTGTGGTCAAACCGTCAAAGTAACAAAGTAGTTTGATACATAGCTTCTAAATTACTTTCTTGCGATATATTTAATCGAATTTTTCGTATATATGAAAAAAAATAATTAGTTTTAGAAATATGTGAAAATATATTCTAACATTATAATTTTATTTTTAAATTAATCTTAAAAAATTTATAATCGTTAATGAACAACAAAAAAATACTTCTTCCGTCTCACAAGGATGATAAAAAATGGCTAAATTTTTTGTCCCAAACTATAGTTAAAATAATTAATGCAAAGTTTAGAAATTGTAAATTTTGAATTGTGATTGGTTGATTCATGCAAAATGCATTAAATGAGTTGTTTGATAATTGGTTAATATGTTAGACAAATCATTAAATGCACGTCTCCTTAATTTTTTAATTTTTTAATTTTCTAACTATCCTTATGTGACGGAGGGAGTAGATAATCAAATCCTTTAATAAGGGTAAAAAAAATAAAAAACAATAAATGATGCATAAAAATTATAAAGTGACTTATAATTATGACAAAAAATTTTGTAAAAAATACTCCCTCCATCCCACAAGGTAGGATAGGTTTAAAAATTCAAAAGTAAAAAAAGTAAGGAAACATGCATTTAATTGTTTGTCCAACACATCAACCAATTATCAAATAACTAATTCAATGCATTTTGCATGGATCAACCAATCACAATTCAAAGTTTACAATTTCTAAATTTTTCATTAATTATTTTAACTATAATTTAAGATAAAAAATTTAGTCATTTTTTATCATCTTTGTGAGACAAAGGGAGTAAGTTGAAATAAGAACTAGAAGGAGTATTTTATGCCATAAAAAAACTCGGTTAAATTACTCATTTGGTCATTTACCTTATTTTTTTTATTTCAATTTGGTCCAATACCTTTATTTGGTGTCAATTTGGTCCCTTACGTTTCAAATCGTTAACATCATTAGTCCCAACCGTTAGTATTCTTTGTTGATTTGAAATTGTATTCCTTCTACTTGATACTAGTAAATAGCTAAACTCCAACTCACGTTTTTGTCTCTTCAATTTGTGCTCTAGCATAGCAAATGTTTCAGTCCAAAAGGCTATGAATGAGTTTCTGAAACACTCTCCCTCCCCTGCGAAGAAGGTGAAACGTAGGCTCCAAACGACAACGTTTTGGGCCACAAATTATGTGGACTCAGAGAGGGACACGTATTCACAGCCACATGTATAATTAATGACCATGTAGGATTAAAATTGATAGTATTAGTAGCAGCAATTGACGGTTGGGACTAACGGTGTTAACGATTTGAAACGTAAGGGACCAAATTGACACCAAATAAAGGTAAGGGACCAAATTGATATAAAAAAAATAAGGTAAAGGACCAAATGAGCAGTTTAACCTAAAAACTCCCTCCAATTTTGTCTTTCTTCCAACTATAGTCGTATGTTATTCAAGGTTTTGATGCATTATTATATTTAATCCTAAGTTAAGAAAATAATGAAAGTGCAATAAAATATTCTGGAAGTCTTATTCTCCATTAGTCATCCGTGGGAGAAATAATGTAGTACTATCAACTATTGCCACCTCTTTGTTCCCTGCTATTGTATGTTTATGTTATTTCATTCTCACATACTTGGTAAATTGGTGGCATTGAAGAGTGCTATCAACTAATTCAGTCATGCAATCAGTCATAGGAAGACTAATATGGATCCGGAGCAATTTGACTTTCATGACTTGCAACTATGATTGGTTCAGCTTCTCTTCGTCTGCCTCTATTCCTTGCCAAAGGTTACTCCAGCTATAAAAGCCTACAACCTTCCTCAAGTTATAACATCTCTTCCAACCATTTTACCTCTTTACATGCCTCTACTAAATTAACATACTCAAATTCCAAAGTGGAAAAATTTATATGTCCATTTCTTTGAATCTCAAGAAACTAATTATCCGCCAAAGATTTATATCCATTTAGGCATAAGTATATTGTCACTTGCACTAGTTATTCCAACTAGCATTTATGTATCATTTCGGCATCGCTTGAAAAATCCTAGAAATCTTCCAATTTCTTTTCAATGATCTATCCCTGATCAATTATGTACCTTGCAAGCATTCAAAACAAATATATATATATATGTATATGTGTGTGTGTGTTCTAGTACAATGCATATAACCTACATAAGAGTATCAATGACACTAGCACTCAATTTGATCAAAGTTCCAATTAGAAATTCTCTTTAATATGTGCAAAACAACATAGAGAGTAAACCCCCACTACATGTAACATCATATTGAGTAAACACCCACTATCTTTACTCACTTTTATCCCTAAAATAATTCCTATATCTTTAAGAACTTTCATCCTAAATTCGAAGATAGAAACTTTCTAGTTCTATAAATTTAACAAGTGTAATAAATATAGCAGTTATAATAAACATTATTAACATCACATAACATTATTTATAAATTTAACGACGGAACATGCATAAGAAAGCAATGCATATATATTAACCGTGACTATTTTACATGATACTAGCGCTTGTCCCAAATATAATTGTGTCATCAACATACAGGCAAATAATAACTTCAATGATAATTCACTTATCTATATCATTTTGCTTATAACATGGGACAAAACCATAGTGTCAAACTTTTCATACTATTGCTTAAGGCATTCATAAAATCTCATCTACATACTATAAAATAGGAGCAGATGATTACTAAATTGATTTCCAGCCTAATACTTTCTAATGATTAGTTTCTATTTTTAATCTCCATTAATTGCACATTTAATTACAATTAGGGAGAAGTCTATCTAAAAAAAAGTGAAAAATCACACAGTCTGGCTTCTCGGGTAAGCCAACAGGCTTCATTGAGAAGCAAAAAAAACTGTTGATGTACCAAGCTTCATTGAGAAGCAAAAAAGACTCTTTGTATCTCTCTTCTCTCATTTCTCATCTCCTTCTTGAAAACAGAGGTCTTGAAATCAAACGTCACCGGAGAAGTAACCGACAGTGCCGACGAGACCATGCGAGCGCCAAGTGCTCCGGACTTGGCGGCGGAGGTGTTGTTGGTGGAAAAGGATATGCGAACCCTAACGGAAGCTAAGTTGAGGTTGGAAAATGAGAGGTTGGTGGGGGAGAAAGAGGTGGGTCTGGTTAAGGTCTTGGAAGCGGCAACGGCAGCGGAGATAGTGGTGGAGCAAAAAGAGGAAGGAGCAGCCGCCATCTTCTTTCTTTCATTATCTCCCTCAATGTCTCTTTCATTCTCTCTTTCTTCATCTTCTCACTTTCTCTCTCTCATCCGGTCTCTCTCTCTCTTTCTCGATCTCTTCTTCTGAGACGAGTGGAGGATACCCAACAGAGGGAGATGGTGATGGGGAGGAGGACATTACCCATAAAAGCTAGAGCTCTCTCTCTCCTTTTTCTGTGCGCGCTCTGTTTGTCCTTCAACAACACCGATCATCGTCATTTCAAACCCCTCCGTCCTTACCTCAAAGATACGATTTGGGTATTGATGATTTAATTATTTTGGTTTTCATGTGTTATGTCTATTTCTGTTTTCAGTGCTGTGAAAATTTTGTGGTTCCCTTTGCGACGGAGGAGAGTCACCTTGGTTGTCAACGAAGGCGGTGGCCACATTCGTTTCAAGTAACGGAGGAGATCACTGTGGTTGTTTGCCCTTCACCCATCAACTCTTCATAAGCAACCAACTTTCAAGTATGAGATACTTTCTTCCCCACTCAGTTATTCAACATAAAGGCTTATTGATCTTTACTTTTGCTTTAATCTTTGTTTTTTGTTTCTTCTTTCTTCTTTATGTATTGAAGTTTTGCACATTTGTTTATAAGATTTGGTTTAGGAATAGTATTTATTTTTGCCTCTGCTTTATTTATTTTTAAGATTTGGTTCAAGAACCATGATTCTTCTTTTTTTTTTTTTTGCTTTATTAAAACAATAAATACTTTATCATACACAAAACGGAGTTCTTACATATTTGCTGTTTTGATACTAAGTGTGTAAACTTATCCTTAAAATTCCATGCAAACTTATTCTTTGCTGGTATATCAATCTAATGATAGTTGGATTTTTAATATGTTGCCTTAAATTGGGTTATTCGTGCTTTAAAAATTTGTATAACTGAGTCTTGGTGCTTGTGCAAGTAAAAGCAGTGTATGTTAAGAACCTTCTGGAAAACATTACTCATGATTGTCTTAAGGAGCAGTTTGAACAAAATGGAAAGATCACAAAAGTGGTTATTGTGAAGTCAAGAGGTTTTGATGACAACAAGCATCTCCACAATGAACAAACATCCAACATGTGAAGAAGATTACTAATTAGATTTATTACTCCATAATAGGTTAATTGTATTATTTACATTCTTTATTATGTTTCTTAGTATTAGGATGTATGGGGTAGTGGTCTATTAGGTTGCATTGAATCTCATAAGTTTTAAGGTAAATACGCTTGAGAAAAATGCATGATTAATCTTGGAAAAGAATGGATAAAAGAAAAATATTTTTAAAATAGAAAAATGCATTATTGAATTGCTTTGGGAATGGTATTTAGTAAAAAGAAAAAGTTGGGTGCAAAACTGAATTTTTGATTTAATCTTTTAAGTAAATAAAACAGTATGTATCTGACTGGTATCTGACTGATCAGATACATAACTGTGTAGTTTTTTTTAATAAAAATAAAACAGATTTAGAAGGACACGCAGGAGCCCAATCTTTTGATTAAACTAGTTCTTTTCTTTTACAAAATAAAAAAGTGATACACTCTCTTATTTTTCATACAGACACGCATACCTATATTCCAAAAGCCATTATATTTCACCTTTGATATAGATACTGGTTTACGATTCCCAAATTGGTTTTTGCCAACTGATTCATTACTGTGTAAACACGTTCTTTTCTACTTCTTCAAAGATTCATCTTCTTCTTCATTTTTCTTTACAAATTAAATTGAATCTCTTAAGCATATTCATCTTAGATCTAAGAGGTTCAATTAGTTGTGTGTTCTTATTAGTGTTGTAATTCGCACATCAAGAGGTGCAAACTTTGCTACAACAACAAGCGAGATTTCAAGAGTGAGAGTTGGTAAAGGTTTTACCAAAGAGGTTCCTTGAAGGTTTCAATGGAATTGGACTTTGAAGGTTTCAAAGGTTCAAAGCTTGGTGAAGGTTTCACCTCAAGTGATGAAGGTTTCATTGTGTTCTTGAAGGTTTCAAGAAAGAATTGAAGAGTGTTGAAGGTTTCAACATATTCACAGCGATTGAAGAAAGGTTTGAGGTTTTGAGTACGATTAGAGTAAGGTTTACTCGGTGGGTTTTTAGCAAAGGTTTTGTGTAAAAACTCGTTGTACTAATCTACCTTTTTCATAGTGAAGCAACTCTCTCGAATCATAAAGGGAGGACTGGATGTAGCCTTGAGTTCAAGGTGAACAAGTATAAATCATTGTGTCTTGCTTTTCTTCTTTTCTTTTTATCTTGATTAATTTCATTAATTTTTGATAAGTGATAATCTAACAAGAACTAATCAATAATTGTGTTAAATCAACGTGTTGTTGGTGATTATAATATTTTAGCATCTGCTGCATCTGATCTGTGTATTGGTATTATTCTAGTTGTTAATTTTTTGTTAGATTTGTATAAAATTGTGAAATTCTGGTTTCTGTTATCTGATTGAATATCTGACCCATATCTGGTTGACTGTTAATAGATTTTTAATTGTTTCTAGATTTCTATCAAATATCAGTTAGATACATAGTAGACATTTGATATAGTTTTTGAAGGATCTTTGAAAAAATTCAGAGGTTCACCTTCACACCTATTCACCCCCCATCTAGGTGTTTATTCACCCACTTGTATTCCAACAAGTCGTATCAGAGCTCGGTCGAAAGAACCGAGCATAAAAACTTTTTCGAAAAGATCCTTGGGAGAATACAAATGGGCTCAATAAACATCTTTGATGGTGAAGGGGCCTCAATAAATCGCCCTCCATTGTTTGCCGGAGAAGGCTATGCCTATTGGAAGGTTAGAATGAGAATATTCATTGAAGCTATTGATCCTTGCATTTGGGATGCCATTGAAAATGGTTCTTATATCCCAAAAAGAAAATAAGTGAAACAATTGTTGAGATTCCAAAAGAAAGTTGGAGTGATGATGATCGTAAAAAGGTTTCTTATGATTTGAAAGGTAAAAACATCATCACATCTGCACTTTCATATGATAATTTTTTAGAATCTCTCAATCTAAAAGTGCAAAAGCAATGTGGGACACCTTGCAAGTCACACATGAAGGCATAAGTGAAGTTAAACGTGCTAGACTTAATACTCTTATGCATGAATATTAGTTGTTCCATATGTTACCAAATGAATCTATCTTCGATATGCAAAAACGATTTACTCATATTATTAATCATTTAATTGCTCTTGGAAAAGTGTTTATGAATTGTGAAGTTATTAACAAAGTTCTAAGATGTCTAAGCAGGGAATGACAACCAAAGGTTACTGCAATTGTAGAATCAAGAGATTTGGACACTATGAACTTAGCAACACTTTTCGGAAAGCTCCAAGAACATGAGATGGAGCTAGGTCATCTCAACTTACATGAGGAATCGGACAAGAAGAAGAAAGGTATCTCATTAAAGGCAACTTCTAAGATGACAAAAATGCTAGATGAGGGCTCACAAGAAGAGGATTCGGATTTGGAAATTGATGAGGCAACAATGGGTTTACTTGTAAAAAGATTTAGCAAAATTCTTAAGAGGAAGGGAAACTTCAAAAATGCAAGAGGAAGAACTTCAAGTGACAATTCAACCAAAGAGAAGATCTCTAATGAAAACTTCAAGTGTCATGAATGTGGTAGAGTGGGGCACATGAAATGGGAATGCCCTACATATTTGAAGAGGAGCGAGAATGACAAAAGAAAACCCAAGAGAGCGCACATTGTGTGGGATGAACCGGAGAAGGATGAAGAGGTATCCTCTAGCGATTCGGAAGAAGACTTAGACGGCCTATGCTTGATGGCGAATTGCGGTGATGGAGCTTCGTCAAGTGATAGGACGGTTGTGCTAGATAGCGAGGATGAGGTATCTTCTAACTCTTCATGTAGTTCTAATTCAAATTTAGTATCTAGTGTTGATTTGCAAAATGCATATGTAGAAATGTTAAATGAGTTTAAGAAGGTTATAAAAATTAATGAGGAAAGGAGAAAACAAATTTTGAAGTATCAACTAAAGCTTATTGAAATGGAGAATTTTATAAATGAGTTGAAATTCAAAATGAATCCTTGAAACTCATTAATTCCAAGCCTACATGTGATTGAGCAAATCATGAGATAGCTGTCCCTGATTGTGAAAAATGTGTTAAGCTTGAAAAAGAAATTTTTGATTTAAAAAATAGGCTTAATACTTTTTCCAATGGTGATAAGAATTTAAATAAGCTACTTGCATCACAAAGAGATCATTCGAATAAGACCGGATTAGGATATGTTCATGCAAAGAAATGAAAATTCAATTTAGTTGGCTCATTTTCAAAAATTGATTTTACTAAGAGACCAACATGTTTTTATTGTGGAAAGCATGGACATACTAATAATATATGCCGTATTAAAAAATATGGTGTGCCTAATGGTCTATTCGTTTGGGTCAAAAAGGGGAAGGATCCCTATTCTAACACTATAGGACCCAAGACCACTTGGGTACCAAAAAGCAAGACTTGAGTTGTTTTGTAGGTACAAATGAAGGGCAAATGCTTAAAATGTCATATTGATTTATTGCACCTTCAAGTACAAAGATCAAGGAGAAAATGATATACTCACTACTATCCCTTGGGTTAATCTCTTACACTTATTAAAAATCAAAATTTACCTAAGTGTGTATGTGTGATTTGAAGCTTTAGAATTTTGATTTCAGCATATGCATTTTCAGGTTTTGATGCAATTTGGCTTAGATTTGCTCTAATTTATAATGAACTATTATGAATGAATGAGCGCATTTCTTGTGTCATCTTATTTCTTTCATTTTTTATAGTTTCTATTCTCTAATTTCTTGGTCTAATATATCTTACTTTATTGCTGAAATTATGAGGTTTTAATGCTCATGGATTTGTAGCTAATATATCTGATATATGCTGCAACAAGTTGTATCATGCTGATTTTTTTTTTCATATTTCTGCCGTATACATGATGCACTTACTGTTTTCTATATACTATCATGATACTGCTTTTGCTTTTGTTGGTTTTGATAGTTGAGAATCCTGGTCTGTGGTTCTGCTTTGTGTTAGATCTATGCTGATCTGGATTTGCTTTGTTATCTACAAATGTATATTAATTTTGCCTGCTATGTCCTTGTTACTGATCTGCTATTTTTTTTTTGCTGGTATATTTGCCTTTGTGCATTTTTGCTATCAGTTCTTGATCTGCATGATAATTGAATTTCATATGCTACTGTTGCTTTTCAGTTCTACTTGCCTGCAGGTTTCATGATCTGTTTTTTTTATTTGGTTATTTTCTCTGGAATATGCCATATCTGCAGCTACGTGCTTACATCTAGTTTTTCTGATTGCATACTCTATATTACTCCATTTTGAGTATTATTAGTACATGTTTATTAGTACATGTTTCTGCCGTATAAGTATTTTTCTATGCATGAATATCATGTTCTATTTTTACTTTGTGCAGTATCTGTTATATATGTCTAAGTTTTTATTTTGTATACTGCTAGCTGTTCTGTTTTTTTTGTTTCATATGATTTGCAGGTTCTTATTTGTCTTGTTTTCACTTTCCATTATTGTTATTGTTCCTACAGCCTTGATATGTCATCTTATATTGTTGCCTTGTTTCTTATGCATTTACTCACTAGCTAGTACTGCCATGTGTTTTATATGGTAGTTTAGTGAGTTCTAGTTATGTTACTTTGTTTCATGTACTTGCAGCATATGTTGTGCTTTATATCTGTTCTCTTATGCTGCTGTTGCTATTCTTTCCTTTGGCATGTGTTATTCTTATTATTATATCTTTTTGATAATGCCAAAAGGGGGAGAAAGAATATGTTTGTTCTTTGTTTGTAGGTTTGTTGATAATGCCTCAATTAAGGGGGAGCTTGGATCTAAAGTGCTCAACAAATCCTAGGAGTGTTTGTCATCATCAAAAGGGGGAGATTATGAAGTCAAGAGGTTTTCATGACAACAAGCATCTCCACAATGAACAAACATCCAACATGTGAAGAAGATTACTAATTAGATTTATTACTCCATAATAGGTTAATTGTATTATTTACATTCTTTATTATGTTTCTTAGTATTAGGATGTATGGGGTAGTGGTTTATTAGGTTGTATTGAATCTCATAAGTTTTAAGGTAAATATGCTTGAGAAAAATGCATGATTAATCTTGGAAAAGAATGCATAAAAGAAAAATATTTTTAAAATAGAAAAATGAATTATTGAATGGCTTTGGGAATGGTATTTAGTAAAAAGAAAAAGTTGGGTGCAAAAACTGAATTTTTGATTTAATCTTTTAAATAAATAAAACAGTATGTATCTGACTGGTAACTGATCAAATACATAACTGTGCAGTTTTTTTTAATAAAAATAAAACAGATTTAGAAGGACACGCAGCAGCCCAATCTTTTGATTCAACTAGTTCTTTTCTTTTACAAAATAAAAAAGTGATACACTCTCTTATTTTTCATACAGACACGCATACCTATATTCCAAAAGCCATTATATTTCACCTTTGATATAGATACTGGTTTACGATTCCCAAATTGGTTTTTGCTAACTGATTCATTACTGTGTAAACACGTTCTTTTCTACTTCTTCAAAGATTCATCTTCTTCTTCATTTTTCTTTACAAATTAAATTGAATCTCTCAAGCATGTTCATCTTAGATCTAAGAGGTTCAATTAGTTGTGTGTTCTTATTAGTGTTGTAATTCGCACATCAAGAGGTGCAAACTTTGCTACAACAACAAGCGAGATTTCAAGAGTGAGAATTGGTAAAGGTTTTACCAAAGAGGTTCCTTGAAGGTTTCAATGGAATTGGACTTTGAAGGTTTCAAAGGTTCAAAGCTTGGTGAAGGTTTCACCTCAAGTGATGAAGGTTTCATTGTGTTCTTGAAGGTTTCAAGAAAGAATTGAAGAGTGTTGAAGGTTTCAACATATTCACAGCGATTGAAGAAAGGTTTGAGGTTGAGTACGATTAGAGTAAGGTTTACTCGGTGGGTTTTTAGCAAAGGTTTTGTGTAAAAACTGGTTGTACTAATCTACCTTTTTCATAGTGAAGCAACTCTCCCGAATCAAAAAGGGAGGACTGGATGTAGCATTGAGTTCAAGGTGAACAGTATAAATCGTTGTGTCTTGCTTTTCTTCTTTTCTTTTTATCTTGATTAATTTCATTAATTTTTGATAAGTGATAATCTAACAAGAACTAATCAATAATTGTGTTAAATCAGCGTGTTGTTGGTGATTATAATATTTTAGCATCTGCTGCATCTGATCTGTGTATTGGTATTATTCTAGTTGTTAATTTTTTGTTAGATTTGTATAAAATTGTGAAATTCTGGTTTCTGTTATCCGACTGATATCTGACCCATATCTGACCCATATCTGACTGACTGTTAATAGATTTTTAATTGTTTCTAGATTTCTATCAAATATCAGTTAGATACATAGTAGATATTTGATATAGTTTTTGAAGGATCTTTGAAAAAATTCAGAGGTTCACCTTTACACCTATTAACCCCCCTCTAGGTGTTTATTCACCCACTTGTATTCCAACGGTTATCCCTCCCGCTAAAGCATGACATGAGAAGAGCAGGTTTGGTTTTGTGCACTTTGCTGAAAGGTCAAGTTCCATGAAGGCATTGAAGAATACTGAGAAATATGAAATTAACAGTACTTTTTCTTTCTCTATTAGAATTTCTTTTTTCCAATCTATACTTTCTTTAGCAATAATGAACTATTGCTTATGGTAAGCATTAAGTTTTTTGGGATTAATAGGCCAAGCTTTGGAGTTTCACTTGCAAAGCCACAAGCAGACCAGAAGTCGTCCGGGGCATCAAACTCACATAATTCAGTTGCACTTCCCACTTATCCACCTCATCATGGTTTTGGTATGGTTGGAGGGGGTGCCAATAGCGCTTTTGGTGCAGGATACGGTGCTGCTGGCTTCGCACAAATAAGTTGCTCCTTGCCATGCTTGAGTCTCCGTTATGTTTACTTTGTCTAATCTAAAACAGATAGTTGGAGTGGTGAGGTATATGTGCTTCCCATGAACTCACTGTGCTGGTGCAGTGAGAGTGTTGTCTGACCCTGAAAACTGGGAGGGAGATGCACTTTGCTAATTGCGAGGCATGAAAACTTTGATCAAATCGGATTATTTACATTTATTAAGACATACCCACTTAATTTTACAGCCAGTAAATGTTTCCCAATTTTTAGGTGGTTGCTCATTTAATTTTGTTGTTGATGAGCACAACTCATGAAGTAACATGTTAACGTGTGTACTTGGTGCCTCCTGATCATTCAACACTTTGAAATCAATATTAATTATATAATATATGCATCGATAATAAATATAGCAAAACTCATTAGTGTGATTATTTGCATATATGATTCGAACATTTGAGTCATGGAAATTCATGATTGGCATCCCTATAGGCACTTCAGTTTTCTCATTTATTCTGCAATTTTCTGTTTTTTTTTTATTTCTTCTTCCGTTATTTGTTATACGGTAGGTGTAGTTGTTGCTATTTCAATGGTACGGGAGAAGTGTTATTTATTGTTTCAATGATATGTGTGCTATGGCTTAAATCTCTCTGGTATTTCTAAATTTGGTTTCTTATGATGGTTCTAGGTAGTTACCATGTTGTATATTTTGATGTTTTATCAGTGCCTTAATTATTAAATCAACCATTGCCTTTCCAATGGCTCTCCAAAAGTAGAAAAGTTCCTAACAATAAGTAATGGTAGGTTCAAAATGGAATATTATATGTTGTTTTTATTGTATTTTTCATTATTCTATCATTGCTAATAAAATAATGTGTTCTGAATCTTTGACCTCCTTTTAAAATTCCAGGATTTTTGCTAAGAAATTTCAGGATTTGTGTTGGTGGTATTTGGTACTGTTGCTGGTATGCTGTTGTTGCTGTTCTGGTAGTTGTTACCGTTGTTGTGCTGCTGCCGATCGCTACTAGTGTTGTTGGTTGCTGCTACTTTCATCTCAGGGAGTTATCACAATTTGTTACTTATTTGGATGGAATGAAAAGTCTCTTGGACAATGAAGAACAAAAAGTAACTTGGTAAGGGGATCAGTAGGATTTGGTATTGATGGTAAGGGGATCAGTAATTAATTTCCTCATATTTTGGTATTGATGCTTGCTATGCATATAGCTACAATTGTTAGGGAATAAGGGGAAGGAAAAAAAAGATATGGTAGTCCTGTAAAATATTGTTCTTTATTATTACTATTTCATGTTATTTTATGTAAAATCAGTCTTTTTGAAATCACAATGCTGGTAGATTTGTGTTAGGTAAAATTTTTTTATCAAGTCCAAATTTTTTTCTTCTCGAAACAAGGGACTGAATATCATATAGACAAAGAGGAATATGTGAATAAGTGGAACAAGTTTCACATATTTGCTACAACCTCTTGTACTTCATCTCTTAAAACTTAATCAACTACATCTCTTAAAACTTAAATAACTAGGCAGCCATGTAACTTATCCATATATTCACATGTGAACAAGTTTTTCTTTCTTTTTTGGATCTTTTTAATTTCTTTTTATGGTATGACCCAAGGAATTCTGAATTGTCTGAAATGCAGCCATGTAACTTGACTGCAATACTCCACCAGCGAGCTGGGCTAACCCAAGGAATTCTGAATTGTCTGCATAATACCAGGTGATCTGAGCCATGGAAGGTGGCATTTGAGCAGAGTATATGATTACTTTTTGAAGAAGGTGAGATGTTGTCCTCAATTGATAATGTAAAAACTATTTATTTGATGCACTATTGCTGCATTTGGATATTTGGTAAATAATAATCAGTTTGTTCAGGAGTGATCCTTGATAGCGAAAAGTCCTCCTCTATTCATGATTGCATTAAAATGGTTTTGAATATTTATGCTTATGTATTTAATCTGTAGCTTGATTCGGCAATAAAAGTTGCTTTCTATTTTGGATATGAGGACAAGCTTCAAGGAAGAACATGCAATTTTGGTGTATTTGTATGAAAATAAATTGGGGTGTTACACCATGTCTTATTACGTTCTTTCTGCAACTCAAGTACCTAGAATATCCAGTAGTATTTGGATGAAAATCATGTCCCATCCCGCTTTCTCGATGTATGTACCTCCAAGAAAGATCAAGACAAGTGTTATAAGAGTTACATAGCAGTAATATAGACTCTAGAGATTGAACCAGCAAGCAGAGGAAGGAGTGGATCAAGGTCACTAGCAAGTAGCAAGCATAGAAAGCCTTTGTTTAAACTAGAACCAAATTGATTCTAATCTGAGAATCATTCAGTGATGCTGACATATTGTCATATTTTCATGGTTAATTTCTGTATCATTAATTCATATGTTGACTTTTTTAGTTTTTAGTTGGTTAGCTCCAGCAGTAGGATCAAACTTCATATTACTCTTATGCAAAGAGAATCTTGACTTTGTTGCTTTTTATGGGGAAGGCTCAAGCAGTATGATCAAGTTATATGTTGCCATGAAAGTTAGATTTTGACAGAGTCATTTTTTATACTCTTCACTGTTAAGCCAAAGAATGATTGTGGTTTTTTGTGATCCTCATATACATAGTTGAAGTGCTTCATAGCTATGTTATGAAGGAACTTTTTTAATTTTGTTTTTTGGTTAGCTAATATCTTACTTTTGTTTTTCTTTTTTGGTTTATAAATTTTGATAATAAAATTTAGTATGTCGAAACAAGTGAAGAAAATCATAGCCAATTTAATGTCCGTGCGACCGCACGGGATAACATACTAGTACGATATAATTCTAACTTGAATAACATCATATAAGTTCCAATAGTAAATAACTACTTTAGCAATTAGTCATGGAGACAATTTAAACTAAGAAGGACAAGATCAAGAAGATACATACCATTTTATTTTGAAAATTCTTTCAAAAATCCCCCACAATTTTCAAAATAAATTCTTCCGATTCTTAATATTTTAATATTCCCAAGCATTTAAAAAAGAAAAACGGTTCTTCATAGAATATACGTAATTGATATTTGAACATGCAGATTACCACTATAATATTTCAATATTTACATAAAATATTTAGCATTGGAATTTAGTGCACCAACAATATAATTGCCTTACAGGTTACCACTTGCCAATGCAATGTGAAATGTCAACCTATGTGCCCCTTCTTAGAATTTTCATCAGACACTACCCTTTCTTTTATTTCCTCTTTGTAAAAAAAAACGGTTATAAAAAAAACATTTCTTTGAAACATTTATGGTTGGAACCGGTATCTCTATCTTACATAGATGTTCTCATCCATGGATACATGCAACTTTCTAGAATTTTACCTATTTAAATTTTAACAAATGAAAAGCAATTCCATTAGTAGCCACACGAAACAACACATCAGATCATTATCAAATACATTTGAATATAAAACCCAAAACCGAATGAATCCAAACAAGTCACTAAAACCCAAATTTAACATT
The DNA here is from genome assembly GCA_037953625.1 of Crotalaria pallida. Classification (NCBI taxonomy): domain Eukaryota; kingdom Viridiplantae; phylum Streptophyta; class Magnoliopsida; order Fabales; family Fabaceae; genus Crotalaria; species Crotalaria pallida. Next base: position 56,730,109 of record CM075655.1, on the reverse strand, counting down.
ACATAACAATTCATTCAAATCATCGTTGATAATAATTCTACGCTTGTGTACTTTTATACTTGAAACATTCAAGTTCTAGAATAATTTCATAAGCATCATTAGCATCATTCATGTAACGAAAAAAATAATAATAATAATCATGATTATGTATCAATCAAAATTCAATTCACATATGCAACCATGCATATAATATATATATATATATGTATGATTTTCATATTGCATCACATACTATTCAAATCAGATTCTAATGTATTATAAATCGTGTAACATGTCAATAGAATATCAATTCATTATATCATATCCATACAAAAGGAACTGTGTACCTTTTACGATAATCATGATAACAAAGCAAATTCTTGATGAATGACAATACTGCTTCTCCAAATTTGTAAGAAGAAAGAACATCATCTTTCACCATCCTTTTCATGTCTTTTTTATTCTTTCGTACTATAGCGTTTAGAGAACTTCTATATCTTCTCTCCCCCAATAATAACGACTTAAGATTGTAGGAAAATGGTAAGGGGTAGAGAAGAAACTTACTTGGATAATTGTATTTGCAAAGGATGATAGGAAACAACCATAATAATAATTATGTACTTGAAACGTGTTCTCCAACACTGTCCTTAAGTCGTTATTCGCCCCCACTATTTATCGACTCTAGGATTTATCCAATCATCCAGAGATTTTCAGTCAGCAATTCTTAGAATCTCACTTTCAAGAAAGAATCTGAATGATTTAGAGAGGAATTTCTATATAAGAATCTATATATCACATTCATGCAAAGGGATTCTATTTATAACATATTTCTTCAATAGTTGTGTCTGTTCATGAGTAAAGAAATGTGTCTTTTCATTCATGAAAAGACACGTCTGTCTAGTCATGAACAAATGCTTCTCTTCATCAATGAATCAATACAACAATTCACATTTTCACATGACAGTTTTGCAAACTATCAGCAACAGATGCAAGTCTTCTCGGTTATCTTTCTAGAAGACCTTATGGGAAATTCGATTTGGTTATCGAAAGAACATGTTTACATTGTAAGTCTTAATGAAGAGTGAACTCTAAAAAGTTTCTATGGTATAATACTCCCTCCGGTCTTATATATAGGGCATACTTAACCATATTCCTCAAACCAAGGAAAATGGTTAGTTTTGTGAATTTTTTGAGAATATATTGTAACATTACAATTTTACTCCCTCCACTTTACTTGGAAAGTTCACATTCATTAATGAATAACAAAAAAACATAGTTAGTCAAAGCATTTAATAATGGCAAAAAAGAGAAAAAAATAATTAATGATGCATAAGAAATATAAAATGCCCTATATATAGGACCAAATTTTTTTTCTAAAAGGTGCCCTATACATAGGACCAGGGGAGTATTATTTTCAAGTCTATAATCACACTAATTAAAAGCTCTGAAAATAATGCAGGAATATAGATGCAGTGAATGTTAAAGTACACAAAAGTAAATGCTGGAATTTAAATGTGTAGAAAATGTAAATTAAAGGTTTTATTGAATTTAAATGGAAGAGATGTTATATGGTGTTATCTATCCATCTGTTCGATGAGATGTATAGAAATAACGTGTCAACCCCTATTACATGTGAAATTCTCCTATTTATAGAAAAGGATTACAAATAACTACTACTTAGTCTACTGACACATGAACGTCCAACGTGCCTTACATTTAAAATTTATAATACTTAAACTACCATGATGCTGAGTCTTATAAATCTTGGCTTCGACATTTGACCTTCGACACGCTCTTTTGCAAGTCTTCTGTGGGAGTCTTCAATTATGCGTTTCTACACCACCTCCAAGTTCTAGAAGTCACTTTTGTCATTTGGTGGAATGATCGTCTGACAAAGATCAACAGATAAATCTTTCACCATTCCACCATGGTGGTTTCGACACACGGTTGAGGGTTACCTGGGTGGAAAGAAAGATTTAAAGGAAATATGTAAAAAGGTAATATTTTGGTAAAATATCATGCAAAGATCGGGCAATATCTCCTTCGTTAACCGTTGGATCATGCTCAAATTTTTAGACAAGGTTTCTAATGATTTTATCTTCACATCCAACGGTGGAAATTTAGTTTTGAGAAGTAAAATTTTTAAATTAATTTTTGAGCGCAGCAGTGTATTATATTTGAATTTCTGAATTTTAGCAGTGGCTAACCGGTTAGTAAAACCAGTAATCGGTTAGAGCGTCTGCATCTACAGAAAATTAAGTCGGTTTAAGCGTGGAAGCTTGTGGAAACCTAGATTTTTCTTATTTCCAAGACACTTGGAACGTCCTATGACAAGTGTATGGTGTGAGAAAGAGCTGGGTGGCACGATTTACTCCACTCTTGCCTCATTCCCTCTTTTTTCCCTCTCTATTAATACCCCGTTGTGGGTTGTTGTTTTTTTCATGTTCCTCACGAATTTCAGAGCCAAAACTCTGCCCAAATACCTCCTCAAATTCGTGTATACAACTTGCCTTAAGTAGTTTCACCATAAGCTTGTGATTAGTAAGTGTGAGAGCTTCTAAATCAAAGGGGTTTGTGTTGCCCTTGTTGCTCTGTTTTTGTTGAACTGTTGCTGCTGCTAGCTGCTGTTCTAGGAGTCTTAGAGCTTATTTAGTGTTGTCCAATTCATGCTTGGTATGGGAGACCTCATTCATATCGCTAGGATTATTGATTGTGGAGTTTGATTATGTGTTTATGTATGTTAAAACCATGACAATGATTGCTTGGTATGGAGACCAAGACAACCCATGGTTCCTTGTTATTATATGTTGCAACTAATTAGTTGATTATGCAAATGAATTGAATGGAATGACATGATATAATGATGAGTCTGAATGATGAATTAGAGGTTGTACATGTTATGCATTTTTATGGAGTATGTTTAAACTGTGAATATGTGAAGAGTTATGCATAATATGAACTTGGTTGATTGAATGATTTGATGCATTGGTTTGATGATATATGCTTTGATTTGGTTGAATTACTTGCTATAAAGTGGTATCAAGATACCATATGTTGATTGTCTAATGATAGCAAGAAGTAATAGCTAAACTATGAAAGGAATTGAGCAAGAAAAAGTACAGTATGCTGTCAGACTGCATAAACTAATTGGTAAGTGGCCTTTCTAACTGGTTAGTGACTAACATAATGCATCAGTGATTATGTTGGTATAACAATCATTGAGGATAGTTGTTACTTAGACTTGGACTAATCTTTGAACCAATCATTGGGAGTAAATAAGCTAGGGAAAGATGGAATTTGTTATGGTTTGATAATGAGTTTTAATTGGAAATTAGATTGATGGACTTAGAACGAATGGAATGTAATTTGATATGCTTGAGTCTTTAAACTACGACTGATAAAATGAGAAAAGAACCTTACACTAAGACTCAATCTAATTAAGAAAGAATTATGCGATAAGATTAAATACTGAAATTGTAATAGGTATTATGTTTATGGACTTTTAACTATGAACATGATTGTATGCAATTGTATTTTCAGTAAATTAAGGTCTGTGACAAGTCTATAAGTAAGCGAGGAAGATGATAAGAGGGATGTTAATGATTGGAGAGGATTTTACAAATAAATTGGAATTAAAATCTGAAGGTTTTGTTCTCAAGATGCAGCATCTAACTGGTTAGAAGTCCCTCTAACCGGTTAGAGCCTGACAATATGTGAAGTTAATTAAGTTTGGTATAACAATCTTGGAATATAGGTACGGTATGGGTTTGGATTAGCAATTGAACCATAATTTGAAGTAAGTAAACTAATGAACCATAGGAATTGCTAAGGCTTAATAATGAAACTTTTCCCTAATATGACGTTAATGGGCATATGAATTTAAAATATGTTTTGGGTAGTTAGGAGACCTGCAAGAAGCTTAGAATTATGGCTTAGAAGGTAAATAAGGAGTAGGAAGGAATTAGTTTAAAGATTGGAAGGTTTTGGACTTAAAATCAGTATGGTTTGCTCTCAGGTCTGCTATCACTAATCGGTTAGTGGATATTGTAACCGGTTAGTGCATGAGAGAAATGAATAAATAACTAAATTCATTGCAATAATCATGGAGGACTTTGCATAGACGTTATACTAGTTGGTTATTCATTGGAGACCTCATGGAATTGTCAATGAATAATGATGATATGGCGAATATAATTATGCATGATGATTATATAGATCTGATATGAGATTGTGGAGCATGAATGAATAGCTCTGATATGAGATCGGGAGCCTGAATGAATAGCTCCGATGTAAGATCATTGAGCTTAGATGATTCTGTATAGTACGGTGTGACCGCTATACGAAGACATGTGGACCGGTGTGGCCACCATATGTGTGTGATTCCGTATAGTATGGTGTGGCCGCTATATGAAGACATGTGGATCGGTGTGGCCGTCATATGTGTGTGATTCCATATAGTACGGTGTAGCCGCTATATGAAGACATGGAACGGTGTGGCCGCCATGTGTATAATGATGATGATTATTCTTGATAATGGAAATGTTGATAATTAATATATGGAATATGCATCTCATGCATGATGTTACGAGAATCGTAAAATGAGTAAGGTGCATGCGGGATTGGGAGACCATATAGTACGGTGTGGCCGCTATATGAGACGATTGGAACGGAGTGGCCACCACCGTTGAAATGACAAGGACCTAGGACTATTGGTGGACAATGGTTCAGGGATCATCCCCTTGTTCATTTTGGGATCGTGGTAGATGGGGTTCCAGTATAGAACGGTGTGACCGCTATATAGGTTGTGGAAACATCGAGTGCACGATTGTCTATCCCAGAGTGTTGTTTTTATGGAAGTGATGAAAAGAATGTTTTGAGAGACGTACATGCATTGCATGAAAGATTAAATATATTACTTATTGTTTGTTAAGACACTAGAGCATGCATTCATTACATTGAAATGATATCTATGATGCTTGTGTTTGAACGATCATATAATCTGCTTATGCGATATGACAAGTGACTTACTCTCATACTACCACATCGGTGGTGGTAGGTTCTTTTGAATGATAGGTCAAAGGCATCTCCTGTTAGAGTTACAAGAACGATAGTAGAGACAGCAAGGATGACATCTTGTTGTCCGAATCCTCGTATTGAATGATAGAGTTGTGAAGACCATGCTTTGGGAGTAAAAGGGGATTTTTGGGAAATTTGATATTCTTATATTTACACTTAGACTGTTTTGTAATATAATATGATATTAATAACCAATGCTTTTCGTTATCACACCCTTTTGGAAAAAGGTTTTTATTAACCCGCTTTTTTTTCCACTTAATATTTTGGGGCGTTACACTTTATGGTATCAGAGCAATGGTTCCAACTCTCGGTTGTGGAGTGTGGTCCTTTCCATACTCAATAGATTGTGCGACTCTAATCTAACTTTCTATTGGTGCAGATATCTGATGGCCAACAGAGTGATGAACCAACTTCTGGAAAAGATTGCTACTATTCTAGAGAATAACACTCGACCTAATCGTCGAGGCCCTGCTGAATTCTACGGGTTGTCGGAATTTAGGAAGAATGATCCACCGAAATTCGAAGGAGGATATAAACCAGAGGAAACTCAAAGGTGGTTACAAGAAATTCAGAAAATCTTTCGGGCTATGGGATGCACAACTGAACAAAAGGTGGTGTATGGAACTTATATGTTGAAAGCTGAAGCAGAGACTTGGTGGGATCACGTAAGACAATTACTAGAGGCTGAAAATTGGGATATCACCTGGGAAGTATTTAAGGAAAAGTTTTTGGAAAAAATATTTCTCGGAGGATGTGAGGAGAAAGAAAGAAGTTAAATTTCTGAAATTGGAAAAAGGTGAAATGAATGTTGGAGAATATGCTGCGAAGTTCGAGGAATTAATGAAGTATTCTTCTTATTTCTAAAATCATCCAGATGAGAGGTCTAAGTGTGTGAAGTTTGAGAACAGACTGCGCCCAGATTTGAAAACAGGGATTAGTTATCATGGAATACAGAATTTCCCAGTGTTGGTTAACAAATGTAGAATCTACGAGGATGATAAGAAGGCTGAGAAGGTTTATGAAAAGAATGCTCGAATCCAAAAGAAAAGAAAGAACGAGGAAAGGCATTCAAAGGAATCAGCAATGGAGGAAGAACAATCAGAGGAAATGGAGCTTGATGAATCACAATTAAGGAATGTCCAAACAAAGGAGAATAACAAAAGAAGAAACTGAAAAGGAATCATTCATCCACCTCAGTGTGGAAAGTGTGGGACACATCATTTTGGATCAAATTGTGGTGTACCCAAAGGAATAGTTTGTTTTAACTACAAGAAGCCGGGGCATTATTCGCCAGATTGTCCAAATAATAAAGGCAAGGAAGTGATGAATGACAAACAGATCAAGTAATGAAAGGTGTTTACTATATGAGGATATGAGTCTTATCCTGATCAAGGTAAATCATGAAGTGTCTGTTCTCCTATTCAGAATTAACAAAGCCCTTTATTCTACGATTGTGTTAATTGAATCGTTTGATAATATGAACATCTTGCTGAAACCTTGACCCAAATTTTTGTGGTCGAAACCTTTATCACAGTTAGATGTGATAAATATCTGTGGACACTACAAAAATAGAAAGATCAGTTAAGACTAGAGAAATTGACAACCACCGGGATATGACAAGTATTTGTCTCCCCAACGGAAATGTCTCTAGAACTTGACTATCTAACTAAATCTGATAGTGACAAGAATGACCCTTATCTTTAAGTTCATCCAACTTAAAGATACATCATACGATCTTTCTTGTGAAAAATTATATCTAAAAGGAATGATTTTATTATTGATGGTTTAAATATTAGGACTGATCACCCTAATATTTGTAACCGTTAATGGATAAAGACATAAATACTTCGTTGTTCGTGCCGGAGTAATCAGAGTGCGCAACAGAAAGCGAATTTTTCCAAAGTTTTATACAAAAAGTTTGATTTGACGAATTTTATTCGAAATATTTCATTTATTCGGCAAGATTTATTTGAAATATTTTCTATAAATATTTTTTTGAAACTGAAAATTTTGAGAAAAATGTAACTAAATTCTTTTAGTGGGGGAGAATTCCCCAAACCATTTTGAGAAAAGTGAAATAAAAATCTTCTCTTAACGAAATATTTTGGAAGATGAAATATTTTGGAAAACGAATTTTGGGGATGAAATTCTATTTAGGGGGGGGGGTAGGGGGGGAAGAGTGTAATATCCCTCATTTTTATAAAAAGTATAAACAATTATTTTATTATTGAAAAATATTTTTAAAAGTATTTTGGAAAAATAAGTGTAAGGAAACATATTTTGGAAATAAAATAGCATTGGCAAAGAAAGATTTAAAGGAAATATGTAAAAAGGTAATATTTATGTAAAATATCATGCAAAGATTGATCTCCTTCGTTAACTGTTGGATCTTGCTCAAATTTTTAGAAAAGGTTTATAATGATTTTATCTTGACATCCAATGGTGGAAATTTAGTTTTGAGAAGTAAATGTTTTTAAATTAACTTTTGAGCGCAGTAGTGTATTATATTTGAATTTCTGAATTTTAGCAGTGGCTAACCAGTTAGTAAAACCACTAATCGGTTAGAGCGTCTGCATCTGCAGAAAATTAAGTCGGTTTAAGCGTGGAAGCTTGTGGAAACCCAGAATTTTCTTCTTTCCAAGAGACTTCGAACATCCTATGACAAGTGTATGGTGTGAGGAAAATCTGGGTGGCACGATTTACTCCACTCTTGCCTCATTCCCTCTTTTTTCCCTCTCTATAAATACCCTATTGTGTGTTGTTGTTTTGTTCATGTTCCTCACGAATTTCAGAGCCAAAACTCTGCCCAAATACCTCCTCAAATTCGTGTATACAACTTTCCTTAAGTTGTTGCACCATAAGCTTGTGATTAGTGAGTGTGAGAGCTTGTAAATCAAAGGGGTTTGTGTTGTCCTTCTTGCTCTGTTTTTGCTGAACTGCTGCTGCTATCTGTTGTTCTAGGAGTCTTAGAGATTATTTAGTGCTGTCCAATTCGTGCTTGGTATGGGAGACCTCATTCATATCCCTAGGATTATTAATTGTGGAATTTGATTATGTGTTTATGTATGCTAGAACCATGACAAGGATTGCTTGGTATGGAGACCAAGATAACCCATGGTTCCTTGTTATTATATGTTGCAACTAATTAGTTGATTATGCAAATGAATTGAATGGAATGACATGATATAATGATGAGTCTGAATGATGAATTAGAGGTTGTACATGTTATGCACTTTTATGAAGTATGTTTAAACTGTGAATATGTGAAGAGTTATGCATAATATGAACTTGGTTGATTGAATGATTTGATGCATTGGTTTGATGATATATGCTTTGATTTGGTTGAATTACTTGCTGTAAAGTGGTATCTAGATACCATATGTTGATTGTCTAATGATAGCAAGAAGTAATAGTTAGACTATGAAAGGAATTGAGCAAGAAAAAGTATTGTATGCTATCAGACTGCATAAACTAATCAGTAAGTGGCCTTTCTAACCGGTTAGTGACTAACAAAATGCATCACTGATTATGTTGGTATAACAATCATTGAGGATAGTTGTTACTTAGACTTGTTTTCGAGTACTAGTTATTGGAGAAGATATGAAGGTCATCAGATCTGGACAAACAAAAAGCCTTTAGACACTCAAATAACACACAAAAACAAAACCTAGATGAAACTGGGACAAGAAAAATCACACCACTTGCACAAAAGGCAAGATTATTTAACCCAGATATAACTAGGAGAGAGAGAAACCCACACACCAACCAAAGGAAGGGGAGGGAGAGAAAAAGACTGGGGAAAAAGAGAGCAGACAAAGCCTCTCTCTCCTCAATTACTGAGGTAGAGCCTTATCATTAAATTTCTTACTGTTATGTTGAATTCAAATATTAATTATTTTCTATCATATTTTATTAAAAAAAATATATCAATATTCTCTTTATGTCCGGACTTTGTTTTCGAGTACTAGCCAGTAATCTCTAATTCGAGTTCTGGGAGTGACACGTGATGGGATGGGCCTTTTTACCGATCCCAAATGAATTAGTATGGATGGATAATCGAAACTATGATATCACTTGAAGTCAAAGATTAAAAAAAATGTTATGTGTATAATTCTTTTACTTCGAACATTGACTAAAAAAGAAAAAAGTCAATGTTCAATCTTATATTTTTACTTCTTTTTTCATAAATAAAAGTGTCAATGTTAGGTGTTAAGATTTTTTTAAAAATATATATATATATATAGGATGGATCAAATTACTCCAAGAGTAATTTTGATAACTTACTCTCAATCTCATCCATCCAAACACATGATATCCAATGGCTCATATTTATTTATTGAATAAATCACAGTGACATCCTCTCTTCCCACGTGAATGCTTCTTCCACTTCACTTTTGTTACCCTAATAATATACCTGAAAGCATATCCATATGGGAAGAGTTTTGTATGAATAATACACCGCAACCACTCTGCATCGCTTCACTTGTATACGTTACTGGACAAGGGGTGGCACTTCTACAACTGTTTATGGATTGATTTTTTTTAAAAAAAAAAAACAAAAATCCTTTTTGTCTTTGAAAGAAAGGGAAGAGTTGCAAAACAATTTCCTAAAATTATTAATCTCTTAGAAACAGACCATAGAGCATCCATGTAAGAAAGAAGAGACAAATCAATTTATTCAAAGAACATCTGCTTGTTTATTATTATATTCAGAAGAGAAACAGTAGTTATGGGAATCAAGGGGATAGTACATAATGATTGTACACATCCATGTTTATCTCAAGAAGATTGGAGTAATCGAGGAAGTCCTTCTAATCTGGCAACGGCTGCGGTGCATGAAAAAGATAGCATGCATTCAGTGCATGTCTTTATTTCTGGGTTTTCTATTTATTTTTTTAAAATTTAATCAATTAAAAAATATTCTATGTGTTTTCTTTTTTACGGATATGAAGTGATTTTTATAATTTGGATTTATTTTTTTTTTAGTCTGTGTTCTTAAAAAACTGTATTCAAAATTTACAGATTCTAATAAATCTATATACAAACTTGTGTTAAAAAATAGTCTGAATAAATCTGTATTAAAAAAATTTGAAAACAAAAAAAAAATTAAACAATGCACCGATGCATAGTTTAATTAACCATGCACCGGAGTCTTCCCTTCTAATCTCGCACCGTGGCATAAAGCAAGGGAAGAGAGGATGTCAGTGATTTATTCAATAAATAAATATGAGCCATTGAATATCATGTGTTTGGATGGATGAGATTGAGAGTATGTTATTAAAATTACTCTTGGAATAATTTGATTCCCCCTCTTATTTATATATATATATATAGACACACACACATATATATATATATATATATATATATATATATATATCAATCTATAAATCAACAACACTATAAGAAAGTGACATGTGTTATTCGTTAATCATTTATTATTAAATAAAATATCATTTAGTTGTATAAGCTGATTTTTGGGATAATTTTGTAATTTGGTATGTCATTACTAAAAATTAAAGTGGTACCAAAAACATTATAACAAAATATATTTGGAAAATTACAAGATAAACAATTTCTTTTAATGATAGGATTAACACACCTAATAGATAGGAAACTCAAATTCCACTACTCTTTATATAAATGAACTATGATAAAGTTGTACTCAAAAATCAAAATCTTACATAAAAAATAATATATCATAGATAAATGTGAGTAGAGTGTGATCTAAATCTCAAATTTGATACTAAATAGTAAATATAATAGAACTTCTTTCTAAATAACCTTTCCCTGTTCCAAGCTGGTCATAGTTCCTGGGCTAAGAAGAGGGAAGAAACACCAGTTACTAAAAGAAGATGGTGAACACAAATTCATGTCCAGGAAGCCCGGGGCCATTGCCCCCTCAGTAGAGCTCTCCTCACTTTTCCCCCCAAATAATTCATTTTGCAAATCCTGGAACCAGTTAGTATGGGTTATTGGTGAGGATGCTGCTGTTGCTGCAGCAATGTTGTTTCTGCTATAAATATCTATTGGTTGGAGTTGATGATGATGATGAATTGGCTGCAGCTGCTGGGGTACGAACTCAGGTGCACTGGTGAGATGCTGAACAACCTCTTTGAAGTTCAAAGGGTCCACCTTGTAAACTTTGGCTGGTGTTGGTGGCATTGGTGCCACTGGAGCCTTATTATTCTTCCATGGCTTTGTCAGTGTCTTCCTTACAGAATGGAGCTTGAAATTATTATGAGATTGTAAACGGTGTGCATGTTTGTGCTCCTTTGCTTTCTCAGGAGGGTTTTGGTTTAAGCATGGTGACATGTTGGATGAAGAATAAGAGCTGGAATAAGAATCCATGCTTTTTCTGTTTCCTAATGATGACTGAATGTTGCTGTAGTATATATTTTGTTATCACAAGTTGGCTAAGAAGATATTTGTGAAGTTTTATGATGCGAGAGAAGACTTAATTAGATGCTCTATTTATAGATTGTTGTGATTCTATCAGTGAATGACTATGGGCAATAGTTTGAAGACAATGATGTTAAGTTTGTGTCAGATTGATATTCAATAAAAGCCAACGACTTTTTTTTTATCATCAAAAGCCAACGACTTAAGCGCGAGGCAGTTCGGGAATGTAAAATAATTATTGAATCTACTGTGTATATATAAAAAGAGGCTTATTCGAGGTACCACGTTTGTAGGAGAAATTTTCGAGCCACCACGTTTGTTCGTATAAGGAATACTCTCACCAGAGCGATCGTAGGAAGATAATTATTATCTATCTATGAAATAATTATCCTTAGCTGTCGGAAATTAAATAAATAATTCAAATTTATTTAATCTTATATGTGAAATCATTATCCTTAATTTCAAAATTTATTTAATCTTATACGTGAAATCATTATCTTTAGATTTAAAATTTATTTAATCTTATATGTTAAATCATTATCCTTAATTTGACAAGTTTTTCAAATCATTATATATAGTACACAATATGCATTTGATGACTCCTCAATAATATTTTAGCATTTATGTGAATTGGATCACAAACTTATGAATATTCAGGTGAACAACAATCTCACAATTATATTCGCCTTCAATTTTTTTATTTATTTTTTCGTCATTAAATTTTTCTAATTCTAATAATTCTTGCTCACTTTAATTTATATTATTTGATTCTTAAGTTTCTCTTTAATTACTTACTTACTTTAATTCAGCAATTTGTGAAATTTGTGTATACGATTAATCAAAATGTGATTTGTTCAAAATTTTATCTAGGTGTAACTAATTGTGATGTTAGGGAGTCGAGAAAGACAAGTGGAGGAGTTCATCTCGGCAAAGTAAATAATGTTCAACCAGTTTGTTTTTTATTTATAGTGACTGATTCTTCAATCGTGGGTGACAATAGAGTGCATCAAAATTTAATGTTTCATTGTTTTAGGGTAACTATCATAAACTACTAAGGAAGATGATTATTTATTGTTATATGCACCAATGACCTCTTTAATCACGCAAACAGTGGAAGATGGCATATAACGGTGACCGATATACCCAGTCATATCGTTTTATATTCTTCAGAAATTCAAGCTTTAATTTAAGAAGACTTTATTTATGACTGGACAATATAATAATAGGATTTTATTTTTACTTCTATAATATATTTTGTTTATTGTAATCGATAAAACTCATCCTATATAAAATAAGATTTGATTTTATGCTTGTTGTAAATATTTTTTTTGTTTTTTGTTTTTTCATTGTGGCAAGAGAATTAAAGCTATTAATAATGTTAGATCTAGTGTGCATGTACACGTGGAGATTGTTAGATCTATTATGCAAGTGCATGATTTTGATAATGACAATGTTTTGAAGAAGCTAATGTTTTGAAGAAGATCAACAAGTGACAAAGAACAAAAAGCAACTATGATGAAGAGAGAGCAAGCTCAAGGACTTCAAAGTGTATATTGTAATATCTTTATTTTGAGTCTTAGAGTTTTTGATAGAGTTATTAGAGAGTAGTAAATCTCTATCAAGTTCATGATCATATTATATCTTGAGTATTTCACTTAACCTAAATCAATAGGTGACTTAAACATTTTAAAGAAAATGTTTAATTTTGAGAAAACAAGTTTTTAATTGATTTTTACAGTGTTTAATCGATTAACAGGTAAGGCTAATCGATTAACATAATTTTGCATCAGTGATTAATCGATTAATTAATCGATTAACAGAAATCACACAGGGGTTAATTGATTAACACGTGTTTTTAGCTTTTTAAAACAACTTTTTACTTTGCAAAGTTAGTTTTCAAGTTTTCCAAACTTTTGGGTATTCTATATAAACATTTTTCTAATCATTGTGATTAACTAACTTCGTTTTTACATCATTTTAGAAAGATCAAAGCCACATTATTTTCTCAACATTCTCTCTCACTTTTACAAAGATCAAAGTTCTTTTTTTTATATCTTTGATCGAGAAGCTTTTGAATCTCAAGTTTAATTGTTCATATTTCTTGAAGGAGATTCAAATAGGATTTTATTTTTCATTGAGTTGTAATCATTGCAAGAGGCAAACTATCTACAACAATAAGAAGAAGTCTTGGTGGTGTTCATCAAGCAAATTGAAGAGGAAGCCTTGGTGGTGTTCATCAAGCATTTGGAAGTCTTGTTGTGTTAACAAGCAAGTGGAAGTCTTGTTGTGGGTTATCAACAAGCAAGAGAAGAAGTTAAATTAGAAGTTCAATAGGATTGCAAGACAAGAGAAGGGTTATCTCTTGGAGGCTATCAAGAAGGGTGTCTTGAGAGGGGGATTACTTGTAATTTGAGAATTCTAATTCCTTAGTGAAATCTCTCTTGTGAAGAGGGGACTAGATGTAGCTCTCAGTGGAGGAGAATGAACCAGTATAAAATCTCTGTGCAGTATCTCTATCCTTTTAAACTTTTAATTTCTGCATATTTGAATTGTTCTTGATTGAAAACCTAGAAAAGATTGATTTTCTAATAATTGAATGAAATAGGTTTTAATAGTTCAAATTGATTTGAGGAAAAGTGGAAAACCTTTTTCATAATCTAGGTAATCATTAACAATCTTGGTGTTAATCAATTCCGCGCTATCTCTGATATTCTATGCTAATTGATTGATTTTCGTTTTCATTTGAAAAGTGATTTTTTCAGTTTTCTACAATGATTAATCGAATAACAGGGTGTGCTAATCGATTAACCAAAATCAGCTGTCAAGCATTAATCGATTAACCTGAAGCAATTAATCGATTAAGGGCTGCAGATTTTGTGAAAATCATTTGTTTTAATTGTTTCGATTTGTTTTATTCGAAAATCTTTCAAGGTTTCTTTAACACCTATTCAACCCCTTCTAGGTGTTCTCATAGTGTTTTCTAGTTAATTCATCCACTGATTATAGCATCCCTTGCAAATAACATACCAAATGTAATCATCCTATATAATAATAGAATTTGATTTTCCGTTTATAATATATAAAAATCATCCTATATAAAAATAGGATTTGATTTTATGCTTGATGTAAACATTTTTTTTTATTGTGACACGAAAATTAAAACTATTTTTTTAATGAAGAAAATTAAAACTATCAATAACAAACCAAATGTTTTTAACAATATTATCTTTCTATTTTTTCTCATATGATATGAACCATTAGTCCGAGAATAATTAATAATTTTAAATATCAATTGCGGAAAAAACTAAAAATTACGTTGATAAACTAAATTTATATTTAATCACTCACACCGCTACTAAGATTTATATTATTAAATCTTTTCTATTTTATATTGTTGTTGATTTTTATATTAATTTTTGTTTATATTGTTGAGTTCCAGAAAAATAGTCTTCCTCATGCACCTATTCTTCTATTCCTAAGTTTCAATGACAAATATTCAATTACTCGCTAATAGTTACATCATCTTTGTAGAAGAAATTTAAATAAAAATGATTAGAACAATAAGAATAAATATTTTTAGGATTCAATCTTATTATTAATTTGAGATAAGATAATCGATGAAAAAATAAAAATATTTAATTATGATTAATAAGAATAAATGTGATAATCATATTTAAAAAAAACTAATTGTAGAAAAAAACTACTTCATCCATCACATAAATATATGATTTATCTCATAATATCATCAAACAAAAAAGATCAAAATGTTTAATTTTAATTTAATTTTGATTTATCATAATAAAGTCGATAATCATATAAAAAATGTCAATTTATGCATAAGATAAATAAGGAATATATGAGATAAAAAATGTTACGTTTTTATTCATATGAGGAAGTACAAAATTTATAAACAAGATCATCTGCATTAATTTTTTTTAATGTAAGGTTTGGTTTGAACTCCTACCTTTTTATATAATTATTTTTGGTTGTTGTTTGATAATAATCTTTACTTTATAATAACAATAACAATAATCTTTAATTTAAATTATTTAATATTAAAAATTATAAAATCAATAACTCGTGTAATGCATGGGGTAAGAGCTAGTTAATTATAATTCTGTTACACAATCTTTTATTATAGACAAAATTTTCAGTACTCCATGGTGTAAGGTTGTTTCACTTTTAGGGACTAAGAGCATCTTCATCCGTGAGCGGATTTTTCGTTTTTTAATGGATCCCACACATTATTTTATTATTTTTCACATTTTTTTATACTTTAAAAATTTTTAAGAACCTCAACCACAATTTCACTTCATCCATGAACCTACTTTTTGTTCATAAAAGGGTTCCATTATCTACCTCACACTCAAAATATTTTATAATAAATATAATTACGATCAACTAATCATATTTTTTTACCGTTAAAAAAACTATCCATGTTTTAAATTTTTTTAATGCATATTTACTCAGAATATTTTTTTAGACGTATTCGTATACAGATTTATTAGAATATGTCAATTTTGAATACAGTTTTTACTCAATATAATTTTTCCAGAGCAGAGAGTAAAAAAAATTTAATCCAAATCATAAAAATTAGTGCATATAAATGAAAAAGAATACACATAGAATATTTTTGAATTGACTAAGTTTGAAAATAAGAACAAAAATTTAACCTATGTCAGAAAGCATAGATTAAAAAAAAAAAATCTGAATGACAAAAAAATATATTTGTGAAAATAAAAATACAAAGGATACTTTTTTAATTGACTACATTTGAAATGAAAAAAAAGGAATTATGTGTTTTCTATTGATGTTTCTCTTTCCTCCCTGTGTGCCACGAACATAGTGAAATAGAGCACGTTCCTGATAAACGAACGACCTGCCTTTTTTCCCGGTGGTTGATGACCCGCAAAGAACGTTCACGAGGCTTGAACAAACGGCTTCAAACTGCCGCTGCTGATGCTCTAATACGAGTACCATCTTACAATCTTAGGAATTAAAAAACAATTTTTGAAATTTTAAAAACAAAAATAAAACCATCTTGCAATATCGAGAATCAAAGTAACAGTTTTGTCTTTATTATAACTTACATTTATCTAATTTACAAATATTAAAAAAAATGGTTATAATTATGTAAAATTCTCAAATTTATGAAAATATGTTAATAGTTTACAATTATCCTTATTTAAAATTACCCATATTATCGTCCTATCATCTTAAACAATCAACAAATATAAAAATGCTACTAATATGAAAAATGGCAAACAACCAACATGGGTTGGGACGAGTGGTAAGCGTCTCGGTCTCGCTTAAGCAAGGTCTCGAGTTTGAGTCCTTGTGAATGCAGAAAATTCATGTTGAGAGACTCACCTGCCATAGCCAGGCACGCGACCCGGGTTGGATTCGAATGTACCTAGGTAATACTTAGAGAACTGGGTGAGCAACAAAAAGAAAATGGCAAACAAATCATTGAAGTGTAGAAAAATAATTAAATAAAAAGTACAATTACAAAAGATATATTTGATATATATTTTTAATACATACTTACTATACAGACATTATCAAATGAGTTATAGTAAAGAAAGAGAAAAATTTTTAAAACTACCAACGTGGGGTTGGTCAACTGGTAGCTCACTTGGTCCCTTAACCAACTGGTCTCGAGTTCGAGCCTTGGGTTTGGAGCAACCCTGCTGGGAGACCCCTACCGCTTAGTGCAAGCTCAGTTAGATCGGACCGAATGAGTTGGATTCTGGGTAAACCAGATCCGGATACCGGTTGATATACACCAAATTTATTTTTTTAAAATTATGATTTATAATAAGATAAGTACTTCTTCAGGTTTGAAATATAAGAATATACATATATATATATATATAATATTTTTTAAAATATAAGAAAAATAACTGCATGTTTTAAATTTAGTTTCACTCTCAATGTTAACTTTTTAAAGCAAACGTAGAAAATTGTTATCTCATTTAATTTTTGTTTTATTCTCAATATTATTTTCCTAAAATAACGTTGTTTTCCATAAATTTGAGAAAATTGAATAAAAATAACTAATTTCATTAATAAGCGTGATTTTAATTTTTTTTCTTATATTCTAAATCGGAGACAGTAGGAAGTAATAAAAGTAAAGTATATAATATTCCTTCCCATTTTATTTATAAGATCCTTTTGATGTTTTTATTTTCGTCTTATTCATAACATCTCATTTCAATTTTCAATAGCATTTAATTACTTCTTTTCAAATATGCTCCAATTAATTCAAAACTTTTTAGAGTTCCAATAATAATATAGGAATAATTTTAAAAAGGTTTATCAAATTTTTATATTTCCAATGTCAATACCAAATTTAACTATATTTTTTCAGTGAAAATGAAAAATCCAAAAAAATCTCTTTACATGTGAGGCCATAGGAAGTATGTTTTTTTATGTGTCATTTGATGCATGTTTGGATCCATAATAAATTAACTCAAAATCAATTTTAAAATGCCAATATTACTTATATCAATTTTTACTTCAACGTGAAAATCAGTAACGTCATTTTGTATTGTAAAGTCAAACATATTTATCAAGAATGAAGTGATTGTTAGGTAAAGATTGATAATTTTCTGAATGGAATTAATCTAGGAAGAAATTCAAACGTGGTTTTGTCTTGAACGTCGGCGGGTGCATCTGATCTTGCAGGTATAGACATCAGCTTGCTTGAATTATTGCACTACGGTCAAAGCAATAAAGTAATACATCCTTTCGTCTTTATTTGTCCGAATATGAACAAAACATATTTTTTCAAGTAATGTATTCATTGTTCAGATTTTTAATATATTAATGGTATTTTTCTCAATTATATTATTTTATGTAATTATTAAAAAAAATTTCATTACCTAAGTAAATCAAGGTTTATTGAATAGAAATAAACATGAAAAATAACATTTATTGCATTCTTTAAATAAAAAAATAAAAATAAAAAGAAAGAATTTTTTTCCTAAAATAAAGATATACTTCTTTCATCCCATAAGTTAGGAGTATATTTTTAGTCATTGGACATATATTAATAAATGAGTAAATGATATAAGAATTTGATATATTTTGAATAAACCATTCTCATTGAATAGATGGAAATAAAATAATAATAAAATATGAAAACTATATTAAATAAAATAAATAAATATTGATAAAAAAGAATATATAATAAATAATAATATACATAAAAAAATATTAATAAATATTGAATTTTCAAAAATATATAGGAGTAACATATAAAATAATAATAAATGACTAAAAATAGATAACTTAAAGAAGTTTTAAACAACGGAGGGAGTAGTTGGATGGATCGGCTTCTTAATTATTTTATACATTAAAAATTTCCTTCCAATTTTGTTTCTCGTCCAACCCGTTTCAACAGTCGGATATTGTTTGAGGGTTTGATGCAATATTATATAAGTAATTGATCATATTGATCCCTGATTTTGTAGGCGTTGGTCAAGTTAGTCCCTGATTTTATCGAAATAACAATTTAGTCCCTAAGATAGGAGAACGTCGATCAAGTTAATCTTTGCCGTCATTATCGTGGGGATGTATTTGCTTTAAAATGAGATAAAGACAAAGACGTATGTGAATTAAAATCTATCTCAGGGACTAAATTGTTATTTCGATAAAGTTAGAAACTACTCCTAACTTGATCGACGCTTACAAAATCAGAATGAATCTGACCAATTACTCAATATTATATTCATGCCTCCTAAGTTAAGAAAATAGTAGAAGCGCAATAATATACTATTGTGCAAGTCTTATTTCAGCAAAATGAGTCGAGAATCAAGATAGGATGAGTCTGGTCATCCGAGTGAGAAATATTAGAGGACCAGAGAATAGCCGCCTCTTTGTCCCCTTATATTGGAATAGTTATGTCCCTTTCACATATTAAGTAAATGGTTAGCCTTGAAGATTGGCTATCTACTAATTCAGTCATTGATTATTTGAATTTCTTCATTATGATTTAGTCCACAAATTGGTTCAATGCTGATGATGATAATTGAATTTCTCTCCTAATGACTTGTAACTTCATAACTTGAAGTTTGAATCTACCATTAACATTTGGATGAAATTGGTTAAGTACTCTATGATAGGCTTTCTCCAATCACTAAGAACGCTGCTGTTTATCATCGTCACATCCCTTTCTTGTAAAGTATATAATAATTCCCTTGTTTCCATGAGATTATAACACTTTATTCGACACTTTGTATCCAGAAGCATTTTGGGCTAAATTGTTTGCTTCTTGACTCCAATTTTGAGGTATTTGTTCCACTAACCTCAAATCTTTTCATTAACCTTTTTCGAAACTCACAATAACAATTTAATTTAACATTCCATCACTTGTAATCTTCAAGCAGTTGTTTTATTATTGTCACATTAGAAATTTCACACGGATTAAGAAAGTCATTTAATGCTTTAATTTTTAAGAGAATTATTAGGTAATATACTATAATATCCTCAAATTACATTAATTATCATCCATTTCACGTATCTCAAGACATTAAATGCAAGATTAAAATTGGAAAAAATTAATTAATACATCCTCGAATTCCTAAAGCGACAAATAATTTAGAACAAGTTAAAAAAGGTAAAGTGACGGATAAATTGGAATGGAGAGAGTAGCCGAGTAGTTTATAATTCCCTTTAACTATCACAATTTTAGCTTTCGTTTGAAAAGAGTTCTAGCCTCACAATCAAGGCTTCATATTCAGCCTAGACCCTAGTTGTTGGAATATCCATACTTTAATGCAAACATAAAGTTCATTGTCCATCCAGGTGGTGAAATAATAATTAATACTCTTACAGCTATTCTTCCTTGGTGTGATGAACCATCAGAGTATAATTACCAAGGTTCCAAACCTATGTAGCAAAACCAACGTGGGGTTGGTCAAGTGGTAGCTCACTTGGTCCTTTAACCAACTGGTCTCGAGTTCGAGCTTTGGGTATGGAGCAACCCCGCTGGGAGACCCTACCGCTTAGTGCGAGCTTAGTTGGGTCGGACCGGATGAGTCGAATTCTGGGTAAACCAAATCCGGATACCGATTGATGTACACCAAAAAAAAACCTACGTAGCAAATTTATTCGACATCCACACAAAGATGCTCTACTAAAACATTTGTTATGGCTTGACCTTTTAACTTTTTCAATGGTGGATATTGCATCGTAAATTAAGGGGGAGGCTCTGGTGCATGTTAATAGATAACATGCATCGGTGCATGTGAATTTTTTTTTTGTTTTTTAAATTTTTTTAATACAGATTTATTCAGAATAGTTTTTAACACAAGTTCGTATACAGATTTATTAGAATATGTAAATTTTGAATACAGTTTTACTCAGTACAGTTTTTTAAGAACCAAGAGTAAAAAAAATAAATCCAAATTACAAAAATCACTTCATATCGGTAAAAAAGAAAACGCATAGAATATTTTTTAATTGATTAAATTTTAAAAAAATAAATAAAAAAACCCAAAAAAATAAGGCATGCACCGGTGCCTCCCCATAAATTAAGATTGAGCCCAAGTCCATTCGACAACTCTTCCATGTATAAAATAGGTTTTGCCAACTTATATCTAATTACATCACCTTTAAACGAAACAAACAAATACTCCTTCCGGTCCTATTTATAAGACCCTTTTGGGGTTTTTATTTTGGTCCTATTTATAAGACCCCTTTTCAATTTTCAATAGCATTTAATTACTTCTTTCCACTAACACCCCTATAAAGTCAACACTTTTTAGAGTTCCAATAATAATTATAGGGGTAGTTTTGAAAAAGTATATCAAATTTTTACATTTCCAATGCCACTAACAAATTTATCCACTCTCCTTGGTGGGAGTGAAAAACCCCAAAAAGATCTTATAAATAGGACCGGAGGGAGTACATGAAAAGGCGTAATATAATGATTTTATTTTGTGCATGAGAAATATAACGCTAGACATTGCTTCTCTATAGAACTATATCTTTTATTAGCATAATTTATTACATTACTAAGGTAATAAATGGTTATTTCATTATTGTCATCTTGTTGAGCCAACATACTACTGGTAGTCTCATCAAACACTAAAATGTACAACTTCAAAGGCCATCTGTAGACCATAGGCACCATCGTTGTTGGGCTGGTTAAATACTCATTCATTTTATCGAAGGCTTCTTGGTTTATGGCTTCCCATTTGAACTCTTGGTCAGCCTCTAACATTATCAAAGGTGAAAACACTATTCCTCCCTAATAAGTTAGAAATTAATCTCTTAAGAAATATATATTCCCTAATAAAGATTGCACTTCTAGCTATTTTGTTATTTAACAACGAGGCTTACAATATTCCTTTGGCTTTCTCTTTGTCTATCTCATGACATCTTTAGTGACAAAAAATACCAAAAAGTTAGTCACCAATACTCCAAATTTGCATTTTAGAGAAGAGAAAATGGGTAACGCAACGATAGTGTAAAATTTTTTACATCATCAGTGCATCATCCACCATTCATCCGTTTATAGTTATTGACTTTTAGATTAAAGTAATACAAATGAATGGTAAATGATAGATAGATGGTGTAAAAAACTTTACACTGTCAGTGCATACTCATTAATCTCTTTAGAGAAATTATCTTTAGATTAACTTTTCTCGTCCTCGCAAAAGTTTTCCTCAAATCTATTAAGTATTTCTCATGTGATTTCGATTTGATAACCACTACGTTGACAATGTACACTTCGACAAACTTACAAATCATATCATGAAAGTTGGCATTCATTTATTTTTGATATGTATCTCCAAAATTCTTGAACCTAAACGACATGACCATTCATTCAAAGGTGCCAATTTCATCGAACACCTGAAAGTTGTCTTCAACACATCTTTCTCAGCAATGAAAGTCAGGTTCTATGCAACATGCCCATTCATGAGACTCAAGATCTTGTGGTAGGCTGCCAATAGAGCTGTCAGTTCGGGCCACTGATTTTTCAAGTTGGGTTGCGCTGGCTCGATTTTATATTGGGCCAGTCATTTCGCTAGCCCAGCGCAACCCTCTAGTTTTTGGTCGGGCTGGGCTGGCCCATTGGCCAAAATTTATTGCTTTTGTGATAAAAAAAAATAACTAATCATAATCAAATTAAAATTTCATAACATTTCCTTTTGATCAGGATGTTATTATTAATCATGAAAACAATAAATATAAAGACAAAAGGCTCTATCTCATCTTAATTTTATTATTGACCAGTCCTACTCAATAGTAAATATTACTCCCTCCGTCCCATAAGTTAAGTCTTTTTAAAAACTGTAGGTAGATTAAGAAATGAGTAAATTATGTAAGAGTTTGATATGTTTAGACTAAAATACCCCCATTTAATAATACGAGAGAGAGAGAGAGTAATAATAAATGTATGAAGATTATATTGAAGAGAGATGGGTGATGAAAAAGATGATATAATAAATAGAGGTATGCTTGGAAAAGGAAGTCTAAATGAGTATTGAGTTTCTAAAAGAACATAATATATAAGACAAAACAAAATAGCTAAAAAGACATAACTTATGGGACGAAGGGAGTATAACATATAAAAAAAAACATAAGTTCGAGCCAAATGGGCCCAGCCCATATCGGGCTGACCCAGCCCTATCGGGCTGGACTGGGCTAGGCCAAAAAAGTTAAGGCTATAATTTTCCCTAGCATAACCCATACTTCTGTCGGGTTAAACGGGTCAACCCATCGAGCTTGGCCCATTTTAGCAGCTCTTGCTGCCAAATCGAAAAAATATTTGTTGTAGGCATAGGGAATTTATATTTATAAGTTAACATATTTAAATCTCTGAAGTGAACGCATAATCTCATTTTATGTTTTTCTTACTATAACTACTATGTTAGTTCACCACACCACATAATAGAGCTGGCAATTCGGGCTACCCGGCCGGGTTCGGGCCGGTCCGCTTCGGGCTTGGGCCTTGACCGGTCCGGGCTAAAAAAGCCCGGCTAAAATTCGGGTCTTTAAGTTCCTGCCTAAGCCCGCCCTATGCGGGTAGCGGGCCGAGCTCGGGTCGCCCAACAACTTTTTTTTAATTTTTTAAACAAAAAAAATTGTTACAATCAAGACAAAACCTTTTTTTTTTTTAAAAAAAAGAGACTATATTCCCCAATTTTTATTTTTGCTGTAACATCTTTTTCTTATGTTGTTAATATAACATCTTTTTGCTGTAACAACTGAAACGGATTCTGGTTTTCTAATGAAATTAACGAAAAAGAAAACAAAGCATGTGGAATAGAAGGAACCTAAGAAAAGACAATTTTGAAGTCTAAATGCTAATCACTTTGATGCAATCTATAAGATATGAACATAATTAGAAAACACACACAAACATATTAGCCATTTCAGCCTCTGTTTATCTGCTATAACTTGTTAAATTTGACTGCGTGTGACTTCTGTCAATGCCATATATAGGAATTTCACAATAGTTCCAAGGAATCTGGAAGGCACACTGCATCTTCGAAAGTTAGTGTATTGCTCGAGTTACATAGGATTACAATGTGTGACTGGGTGAGTGTATTGCTTGAGTTACATAATTATGTTTTATTTGGAAGTAGTCTATAAAGTATGAACGCAATTAGAAAACACGCAGAAATATCAGTCGCTGCAGCCTCTGTTTATCGGTTTTATTTCATTATGCTTTGTTTTCTTATTTCTTTGGTTTGATGGATAGTGCAAATAACTCAAATTGGTCTTTTTGGAAGTATGCAGCGGCATATATCCATCATTTTTGCTCATTGAATTAGAACTTGGTTTTTTTTACTAGTCTTTATGAATTTCCCCTTTTTTACTTCGGGCTACCCGGGTTTCGGGCCGGCCCACTTCGGCCTCGGGCCTTGACCGGGCCGGGCTAAAAAGGCCCGGGAATAATTCGGGCTCAAATTTTGTTACCTAAGCCCGGATTTAATGTGGGCTTATTCGGGCCGGCCCGATCGGGCCGGGCCGTTTTGCCGGCTCTACCACATACCTAGAATTTCTAATAATTTTTTTAAAAGTCAAATCATCATCTAAATTCATTATGTATAATTATTGTGGTTGTCAAGGACATATTTCTCACTTATGCCATTATCGGAGAAATTATTATTTGAGCAATAAAATGCAATGGGTTCCTAAAAGTAATAAGGAACCTAAGACTAACCCCAAGGATCCAATATGAAGTTGGTACCAAAAGGTTCTCATAGTGTCTTAAATGTGTAGGAAAGTAAACCAAAGGATGAATCAATTGGACAAGAAAAAGAGAAGTCACTGAAAGTGATGACTCAATGGTCTAAAAGTAAGCACTCTGATCAAAGAAGAAAGGTGTGTTCAACCAAAGCTTCTCACAAGGGGAATTTATAAGGACTAGGACCTTAAGAATGAAGCAATGTATAAAGACAAGTGACCCTTTGATCAACAAGTCAAATGTATCTACATATACCAATGATTCTATAAAGGTAATGAACTTGAGGTATACATATACTACTTGAAACTTTACATATATTGGTTTAAATCATGTATGCTTGTATTTTAAATTTTTATTATATATTAAAAAAATATTACTTAGCACATGATTATGCTCTTTATGTGTTGGATTCATGGCTTGCTACATTTATTATATATTGATCATCAAGGCATGCATGTGTATCCGCGAGCATGCTTAATATGTTTTGAATTTCCTACATGAAGCCTGCTGATATCATTGTGATTAATGCATTTGAATACTCGTACTTCATGTTTTATCTTCATGAGCATCAATATTCAGAAAGGTAATAAATGTTTATTTTGTGTGACTAGCTCCTAAGGATCCAAAATTTTTGGATACCAAAAAGAATTGTGCTTAACTAGTTTTTGCAGGTACTTTTACAAGTACTACCAAGGCATGATTCTCAACTGAATGCTAATACAATTCCTTCCTAAGGATTTAAGCACAATGGACTTAAATGAAAGGATTTCAAATGAGGACATGACTCGACTCAAACTACCTGAAGGCGATACTTGGAGAAGTGCAACACACTGAACACAAGTGGAGACTCCTTAAAGAATATTGAATGGTGAAATTCCCAGAGGAAAGAACTCCAAGAGCAAAGAAAATTCATACATGGGAAAGCGTCATATATATTCTATATGTATCATTACCTTATACTTCATGTTATTATATATTTTGGTGTAATATCGGCCTATAGGTGATATGTATGTTTAACATGACTAAAATGCCTAAATGGTTTATATCTAATTCTTGTCATGACTTATATGGTTAATATGTGCGTGATTTGACCCCTATATAGTGCTTATCTAGATATTGATTTTTTTAAATGTTTTATTCCTTTCTCACTCTATATAACCATCCAACTCTGAAAAAACTTCAATTCTTGTCCAGCATGTTCTATCACTTGAGCTATCTATATGACTTTACATGTACCACATGATCATTGTCTGAAGTATATTGCCCATTCATGTTTTGATGATGTCCATGTATCTGTTTCTATTCTCCCTAGAAAAATATATTTTTGCCAAAACAATTTTTGGAATGGGGAGAAATAAGAAAGAATTGCATGATTAAGGGGGAGTTCTTAAAATGAATTGTTCTTGTTAACTATCTTATGCACCATGTGAGGGGGAGCCTATTATATATATATATATATATATATATATATATATATATATATCTTGTTGCTAACTTTGTTTTTCTTAGAAATGAAAGAAAAGTTAAGGAATGAAATCATCATAGAATTCAGCAAAGCAGAAAAGCAAAAGGTAGAGAAATAAAGGAAGAGAATCATGTAAAATAAATGTGAGTCTATGTGTTGTACTCACTGAATTGAATGCAACGAGTACAAGAGAGGCCTATATATACACGTGTGCCTAAAGGGTGAGGTGAAATGAAGCTTCACACAATTATTACAACAGAGGGAATATTCTAATTAACCTACAGCTAGCATATACAAACCTACAGCTAGCATACAACTCACAACATCTAGCTCAATCACAAGGTTTATGATCAGCCTATGCATTACTTGGTTACCAAGTCTTTCCTTTTAGTATAAAAACATGTCCCAATGAAGCCTCCACAATGTTCAATTTTGTATTCCTGCCTCCACATTAAAAGTTAGAGATTTTTCGATTGTTAAGGCATCCACGTGTCATTGCAGTTACATACAATTTTTCACAAACTGAAAAACTAAATTAACGTCTGTCTTAATAAAAGGAAACTACTTGTGTTGAACTAAATGTGACGGAAGTTGAAGTATTCTTTGTTTAGGCAAAACCACCGCCCATTTTCACTTTCTCTATACAATTATTTTTTCTCTTTATCCAAAAGTCTTCTTATAATTACATTAGAAGTGAATTTTACGAAGCAATAAAAGGAAGTGCCTCCCAAATCTTTTATCCGCTCCTTTGGTTGTGCATGCATTAAAATATTAGATGTTTTTACCATGATCTTTTGTCTATCTCTTTTCTTTTTGTTATTATTTTATGTAGCAATTGTGCTATATATTTTGTCTATCTCTTTTTTTGTCTATATTTTAAAGTGGATCATATTAAAAGGAAAGATACATTTCATTTTAAGTTAGTTTTTAGTCACTATTTTCGCTTAATATGGATCATGGATTATCTTCAATTGATACAGTGAGATTCTCACTCTTACTTTTGCAAATCTCATTCTAAGCATTCTGATCATACTTTAATGTGACTTTTTATCTAAAACATATTGATAGGCAAAACAAGAGAATTAACCCATTGGACGACATAAAAAATTAGGGCCACGATTGTTTATTGCACTGCCCAATTTTTATTTTTTAAATAAAGTCATGATAGGAGTGCAATTTATTTATGCAAAGAATGATGTGTTTTTTGGTAATTAATGATTTTGTTCTTCCATTCCATTGTTACATTCTTGATCAGTTACCCTGCCTGTTTGTTTTTCTCTTAACTTTGTTCAAAGTTTCTATTTCTTTTTTATTTTCAAATAAGAATTGTTTAAAGATAAATTTCATGTTGCTCATGTAAATGGTTCAAGAGAAAATGACCTAAATTTAGTTCCAAGTTGCTTAAGGCAAGTGGTTACGTTTAAATTCAAATTTCCTGTGGTATAATTATTAATAATTATGTTTAAATTCAAATTGCTTATATTTTAATTATAGAGTTGTACCATGTTCATCATGCTTGGTCTCTTTTGTAATGTATAAACAGATATTTGTACAAAATGTGACTCAAGTTGAAAGATTTTTCCTCTGTCGTTTGAAAAGAGTTCTAGCCTCACAATCAAGGCTTCATATTCAGCCTAGTTGTTGGAATATCCATACTTTAATGCAAACATAAAGTTCATTGTCCATCCAGGTGGTGAAATAATAATTAATACTCTTACAGCTATTCTTCTTTGGTGTGATGAACCATCAGAGTATAATTACCAAGGTTTCAAACCTATGTAGCAAAACCAACGTGGGGTTGGTCAAGTGGTAGCTCACTTGGTCCCTTAACCAACTAGTCTCGAGTTCGAGCTTTGGGTATGGAGCAACCCCGCTGGGAGACCCTACCGCTTAGTGCGAACTCAGTTGGGTCGGACCGGATGAGTCGAATTCTGGGTAAACCAAATCCGGATACCGATTGATGTACATCAAAAAAAAAACCTACGTAGCAAATTTATTCGACATCCACACAAAGATGCTCTACTAAAACATTTGTTATGGCTTGACCTTTTAACTTTTTCAATGGTGGATATTGCATCGTAAATTAAGGGGGAGGCTCTGGTGCATGTTAATAGATAACATGCATCGGTGCATGTGAATTTTTTTTTTTGTTTTTTAAATTTTTTTAATACAGATTTATTCAGAATAGTTTTTAACACAAGTTCGTATACAGATTTATTAGAATATGTAAATTTTGAATACAGTTTTACTCAGTACAGTTTTTTAAGAACACAGAGTAAAAAAAATAAATCCAAATTATAAAAATCACTTCATATCGGTAAAAAAGAAAACGCATAAAATATTTTTTAATTGATTAAATTTTAAAAAAATAAATAAAAAAACCCAAAAAAATAAGGCATGCACCGGTGCCTCCCCATAAATTAAGATTGAGCCCAAGTCCATTCGACAACTCTTCCATGTATAAAATAGGTTTTGCCAACTTATATCTAATTACATCACCTTTAAACGAAACAAACAAATACTCCCTCCGGTCCTATTTATAAGACCCTTTTGGGGTTTTTATTTTGGTCCTATTTATAAGACCCCTTTTCAATTTTCAATAGCATTTAATTACTTCTTTCCACTAACACCCCTATAAAGTCAACACTTTTTAGAGTTCCAATAATAATTATAGGGGTAGTTTTGAAAAAGTATATCAAATTTTTACATTTCCAATGCCACTAACAAATTTATCCACTCTCCTTGGTGGGAGTGAAAAACCCAAAAGGATCTTATAAATAGGACCGGAGGGAGTACATGAAAAGGCGTAATATAATGATTTTATTTTGTGCATGAGAAATATAACGCTAGACATTGCTTCTCTATAGAACTATATCTTTTATTAGCATAATTTATTACATTACTAAGGTAATAAATGGTTATTTCATTATTGTCATCTTGTTGAGCCAACATACTACTAGTAGTCTCATCAAACACTAAAATGTACAACTTCAAAGGCCATCTGTAGACCATAGGCACCATCGTTGTTGGGCTGGTTAAATACTCATTCATTTTATCGAAGGCTTCTTGGTTTATGGCTTCCCATTTGAACTCTTGGTCAGCCTCTAACATTATCAAAGGTGAAAACACTATTCCTCCCTAATAAGTTAGAAATTAATCTCTTAAGAAATATATATTCCCTAATAAAGATTGCACTTCTAGCTATTTTGTTATTTAACAACGAGGCTTACAATATTCCTTTGGCTTTCTCTTTGTCTATCTCATGACATCTTTAGTGACAAAAAATACCAAAAAGTTAGTCACCAATACTCCAAATTTGCATTTTAGAGAAGAGAAAATGGGTAACGCAACGATAGTGTAAAATTTTTTACATCATCAGTGCATCATCCACCATTCATCCGTTTATAGTTATTGACTTTTAGATTAAAGTAATACAAATGAATGGTAAATGATAGATAGATGGTGTAAAAAACTTTACACTGTCAGTGCATACTCATTAATCTCTTTAGAGAAATTATCTTTAGATTAACTTTTCTCGTCCTCGCAAAAGTTTTCCTCAAATCTATTAAGTATTTCTCATGTGATTTCGATTTGATAACCACTACGTTGACAATGTACACTTCGACAAACTTACAAATCATATCATGAAAGTTGGCATTCATTTATTTTTGATATGTATCTCCAAAATTCTTGAACCTAAACGACATGACCATTCATTCAAAGGTGCCAATTTCGTCGAACACCTGAAAGTTGTCTTCAACACATCTTTCTCAGCAATGAAAGTCAGGTTCTATGCAACATGCCCATTCATGAGACTCAAGATCTTGTGGTAGGCTGCCAATAGAGCTGTCAGTTCGGGCCACTGATTTTTCAAGTTGGGTTGCGCTGGCTCGATTTTATATTGGGCCAGTCATTTCGCTAGCCCAGCGCAACCCTCTAGTTTTTGGTCGGGCTGGGCTGGCCCATTGGCCAAAATTTATTGCTTTTGTGATAAAAAAAATAACTAATCATAATCAAATTAAAATTTCATAACATTTCCTTTTGATCAGGATGTTATTATTAATCATGAAAACAATAAATATAAAGACAAAAGGCTATATCTCATCTTAATTTTATTATTGACCAGTCTTACTCAATAGTAAATATTACTCCCTCCGTCCCATAAGTTAAGTCTTTTTAAAAATTGTAGGTAGATTAAGAAATGAGTAAATTATGTAAGAGTTTGATATGTTTAGACTAAAATACCCCCATTTAATAATACGAGAGAGAGAGTAATAATAAATGTATGAAGATTATATTGAAGAGAGATGGGTGATGAAAAAGATGATATAATAAATAGAGGTATGCTTGGAAAAGGAAGTCTAAATGAGTATTGAGTTTCTAAAAGAACATAATATATAAGACAAAACAAAATAGCTAAAAAGACATAACTTATGGGACGAAGGGAGTATAACATATAAAAAAAAACATAAGTTCGAGCCAAATGGGCCCAGCCCATATCGGGCTGACCCAGCCCTATCGGGCTGGACTGGGCTAGGCCAAAAAAGTTAAGGCTATAATTTTCCCTAGCATAACCCATACTTCTGTCGGGTTAAACGGGTCAACCCATCGAGCTTGGCCCATTTTAGCAGCTCTTGCTGCCAAATCGAAAAAATATTTGTTGTAGGCATAGGGAATTTATATTTATAAGTTAACATATTTAAATCTCTGAAGTGAACGCATAATCTCATTTTATGTTTTTCTTACTATAACTACTATGTTAGTTCACCACACCACATAATAATTCGGGCTACCCGGCCGGGTTCGGGCCGGTCCGCTTCGGGCTTGGGCCTTGACCGGTCCGGGCTAAAAAAGCCCGGCTAAAATTCGGGTCTTTAAGTTCCTGCCTAAGCCCGCCCTATGCGGGTAGCGGGCCGAGCTCGGGTCGCCCAACAACTTTTTTTTAATTTTTTAAACAAAAAAAATTGTTACAATCAAGACAAAACTTTTTTTTTTAAAAAAAAAAGAGACTATATTCCCCAATTTTTATTTTTGCTGTAACATCTTTTTCTTATGTTGTTAATATAACATCTTTTTGCTGTAACAACTGAAACGGATTCTGGTTTTCTAATGAAATTAACGAAAAAGAAAACAAAGCATGTGGAATAGAAGGAACCTAAGAAAAGACAATTTTGAAGTCTAAATGCTAATCACTTTGATGCAATCTATAAGATATGAACATAATTAGAAAACGCACACAAACATATTAGCCATTTCAGCCTCTGTTTATCTGCTATAACTTGTTAAATTTGACTGCGTGTGACTTCTGTCAATGCCATATATAGGAATTTCACAATAGTTCCAAGGAATCTGGAAGGCACACTGCATCTTCGAAAGTTAGTGTATTGCTCGAGTTACATAGGATTACAATGTGTGACTGGGTGAGTGTATTGCTTGAGTTACATAATTATGTTTTATTTGGAAGTAGTCTATAAAGTATGAACGCAATTAGAAAACACGCAGAAATATCAGTCGCTGCAGCCTCTGTTTATCGGTTTTATTTCATTATGCTTTGTTTTCTTATTTCTTTGGTTTGATGGATAGTGCAAATAACTCAAATTGGTCTTTTTGGAAGTATGCAGCGGCAGATATCCATCATTTTTGCTCATTGAATTAGAACTTGGTTTTTTTTACTAGTCTTTATGAATTTCCCCTTTTTTACTTCGGGCTACCCGGGTTTCGGGCCGGCCCACTTCGGCCTCGGGCCTTGACCGGGCCGGGCTAAAAAGGCCCGGGAATAATTCGGGCTCAAATTTTGTTACCTAACCCCGGATTTAATGCGGGCTTATTCGGGCCGGCCCGATCGGGCCGGGCCGTTTTGCCGGCTCTACCACATACCTAGAATTTCTAATAATTTTTTTAAAAGTCAAATCATCATCTAAATTCATTATGTATAATTATTGTGGTTGTCAAGGACATATTTCTCACTTATGCCATTATCGGAGAAATTATTATTTGAGCAATAAAATGCAATGGGTTCCTAAAAGTAATAAGGAACCTAAGACTAACCCCAAGGACCCAATATGAAGTTGGTACCAAAAGGTTCTCATAGTGTCTTAAATGTGTAGGAAAGTAAACCAAAGGATGAATCAATTGGACAAGAAAAAGAGAAGTCACTGAAAGTGATGACTCAATGGTCTAAAAGTAAGCACTCTGATCAAAGAAGAAAGGTGTGTTCAACCAAAGCTTCTCACAAGGGGAATTTATAAGGACTAGGACCTTAAGAATGAAGCAATGTATAAAGACAAGTGACCCTTTGATCAACAAGTCAAATGTATCTACATATACCAATGATTCTATAAAGGTAATGAACTTGAGGTATACATATACTACTTGAAACTTTACATATATTGGTTTAAATCATGTATGCTTGTATTTTAAATTTTTATTATATATTAAAAAAATATTACTTAGCACATGATTATGCTTTTTATGTGTTGGATTCATGGCTTGCTACATTTATTATATATTGATCATCAAGGCATGCATGTGTATCCGCGAGCATGCTTAATATGTTTTGAATTTCCTACATGAAGCCTGCTGATATCATTGTGATTAATGCATTTGAATACTCGTACTTCATGTTTTATCTTCATGAGCATCAATATTCAGAAAGGTAATAAATGTTTATTTTGTGTGACTAGCTCCTAAGGATCCAAAATTTTTGGATACCAAAAAGAATTGTGCTTAACTAGTTTTTGCAGGTACTTTTACAAGTACTACCAAGGCATGATTCTCAACTGAATGCTAATACAATTCCTTCCTAAGGATTTAAGCACAATGGACTTAAATGAAAGGATTTCAAATGAGGACATGACTCGACTCAAACTACCTGAAGGCGATACTTGGAGAAGTGCAACACACTGAACACAAGTGGAGACTCCTTAAAGAATATTGAATGGTGAAATTCCCAGAGGAAAGAACTCCAAGAGCAAAGAAAATTCATACATGGGAAAGCGTCATATATATTCTATATGTATCATTACCTTATACTTCATGTTATTATATATTTTGGTGTAATATCGGCCTATAGGCGATATGTATGTTTAACATGACTAAAATGCCTAAATGGTTTATATCTAATTCTTGTCATGACTTATATGGTTAATATGTGCGTGATTTGACCCCTATATAGTGCTTATCTGGATATTGATTTTTTTAAATGTTTTATTCCTTTCTCACTCTATATAACCATCTAACTCTGAAAAAACTTCAATTCTTGTCCAGCATGTTCTATCACTTGAGCTATCTATATGACTTTACATGTACTACATGATCATTGTCTGAAGTATATTGCCCATTCATGTTTTGATGATGTCCATGTATCTGTTTCTATTCTCCCTAGAAAAATATATTTTTGCCAAAACAATTTTTGGAATGGGGAGAAATAAGAAAGAATTGCATGATTAAGGGGGAGTTCTTAAAATGAATTGTTCTTGTTAACTATCTTATGCACCATGTGAGGGGGAGCCTATTATATATATATATATATATATATATATATATATATATATATCTTGTTGCTAACTTTGTTTTTCTTAGAAATGAAAGAAAAGTTAAGGAATGAAATCATCATAGAATTCAGCAAAGCAGAAAAGCAAAAGGTAGAGAAATAAAGGAAGAGAATCATGTAAAATAAATGTGAGTCTATGTGTTGTACTCACTGAATTGAATGCAACGAGTACAAGAGAGGCCTATATATACACGTGTGCCTAAAGGGTGAGGTGAAATGAAGCTGCACACAATTATTACAACAGAGGGAATATTCTAATTAACCTACAGCTAGCATATACAAACCTACAGCTAGCATACAACTCACAACATCTAGCTCAATCACAAGGTTTATGATCAGCCTATGCATTACTTGGTTACCAAGTCTTTCCTTTTAGTATAAAAACATGTCCCAATGAAGCCTCCACAATGTTCAATTTTGTATTCCTGCCTCCACATTAAAAGTTAGAGATTTTTCGATTGTTAAGGCATCCACGTGTCATTGCAGTTACATACAATTTTTCACAAACTGAAAAACTAAATTAACGTCTGTCTTAATAAAAGGAAACTACTTGTGTTGAACTAAATGTGACGGAAGTTGAAGTATTCTTTGTTTAGGCAAAACCACCGCCCATTTTCACTTTCTCTATACAATTATTTTTTCTCTTTATCCAAAAGTCTTCTTATAATTGCATTAGAAGTGAATTTTACGAAGCAATAAAAGGAAGTGCCTCCCAAATCTTTTATCCGCTCCTTTGGTTGTGCATGCATTAAAATATTAGATGTTTTTACCATGATCTTTTGTCTATCTCTTTTCTTTTTGTTATTATTTTATGTAGCAATTGTGCTATATATTTTGTCTATCTCTTTTTTTTGTCTATATTTTAAAGTGGATCATATTAAAAGGAAAGATACATTTCATTTTAAGTTAGTTTTTAGTCACTATTTTCGCTTAATATGGATCATGGATTATCTTCAATTGATACAGTGAGATTCTCACTCTTACTTTTGCAAATCTCATTCTAAGCATTCTGATCATACTTTAATGTGACTTTTTATCTAAAACATATTGATAGGCAAAACAAGAGAATTAACCCATTGGACGACATAAAAAATTAGGGCCACGATTGTTTATTGCACTGCCCAATTTTTATTTTTTAAATAAAGTCATGATAGGAGTGCAATTTATTTATGCAAAGAATGATGTGTTTTTTGGTAATTAATGATTTTGTTCTTCCATTCCATTGTTACATTCTTGATCAGTTACCCTGCCTGTTTGTTTTTCTCTTAACTTTGTTCAAAGTTTCTATTTCTTTTTTATTTTCAAATAAGAATTGTTTAAAGATAAATTTCATGTTGCTCATGTAAATGGTTCAAGAGAAAATGGCCTAAATTTAGTTCCAAGTTGCTTAAGGCAAGTGGTTACGTTTAAATTCAAATTTCCTGTGGTATAATTATTAACAATTATGTTTAAATTCAAATTGCTTATATTTTAATTATAGAGTTGTACCATGTTCATCATGCTTGGTCTCTTTTGTAATGTATAAACAGATATTTGTACAAAATGTGACTCAAGTTGAAAGATTTTTCCTCTGTTGGTTAATTTTGACACAACTACAAACACCCTTAGGTGGTATAAACATCAAAGCATTGTTGGATGATGCGATAGGAGATGTTGGGGGGAGATTGCTGTTAGATATTTTTATGACAAAATTTAAGTATATCTGGAATGATTCCCAAGTGATCTTCTCAGGTACAACCTTAATTTGTTCTAGAATACTGTACTTTTAAATGTTACTTCTCAATGTTAAAATCCTCACGGTTTTAAATGAAAACTTGAGTTTTTCAGGAATAATAGAGCATTATATCATAACATTGTTATTTTCACTCTTTCTAACTTATGTTGCAGGAATTTTGGGTAACTGTGTATGCCTCAATTACTAAACAGAAATATTTTTTTTTTCAGGCAATAGTTATTATATTTTTAATAGTTGTTTGGCAAAGCTTTGTTCGGCAATTGTTTACAACATTTTTTATGTGGTATATTATATATCCCATTTAAGTTACTTCCTTCAATTCATTTTACTTTAAGTGTCATTTTAGGTATAACGTTCCCATTAAGAAATGTAATTAATGTATCATTTGGATTAACTTTATATGGTGTTTACTTAATTTGTCATTTTTCTCCCTTATAATTATATTTATTATATTTTTTGAATTATTACCTCTCTTCTTAATTAAGTGAGGGTAAAATTATAAAAAAAAAAATATATAATTAATGTTGTATTGTTTTCTAAAAAGACACTTATATATTTAGGAATTAATTCTTTTTGCTAAAAAAACACTTAAAGTAGAACGGAAGTTGTAACGGCCAATGTTTGCTTTATTTACATAAAAAGAATTTCATTAATTTCATATTATTTAAATTGATAGCTAGAAAATCTGGACATAAAAATTTCTTTTCTGAATACATTAAGCTGTAGTATTTGACTTGAAACTGGGTTCGGTAGAAGAAAGACTCCAACATTAAGTAATTAAAGTCATTCCTAGATAACTTTGATGGCGGGGAATAGCTTTCGCAAACTTATGCTTTCCTAGAAAATAGCTTGATTAGTAAGTAGAGTTATCTCAGGAGGTTAACTTAAATCATGCTTTCTTCATACCAAGTTTGAATACTAAAATCAGAGTTAGCGAAAATATAACATGATGATTTATATTAATTATTCAAGTTTTACAAAATATAAGATGAACTCTTGTCTATAAAATTGAGCACCTTAAATTCGCAAGTACCACATTAATATCAATATATGAAACTAAATCCAATCTCTAATATAAATTTTCAAAACATCTGTATTATAAGTATTATCAAAATAATGACGTTCCAGAGCTAATCACTGGTCCTTCGTCCATTCCATTATTAATATTGGGTCGGATCTTCGGGCTGTATCAAGAGTTCCCAATCCATACTTTCTATAAACTGCCTGTGCCTTAGGGTCATCCACTCCCACTGAACTCTAACTCGACAAGGTATCGAACGATACCTATAAGGGCAGGGGTAAGCTATACACATTCGCATTATCAAATGGGAATAAAATTTCTAACAATCACAGTTAGGCAATCCAGCATGAAAGATATGCATCTACATATGAGCACACGCCATTGTATTTTATTTACTTTCAATGCAAGATGTATGATACATGAATGTCCTATCATCAGTCCTAGCTTCCATAGAAACTATTTCCCATTCTTCGGGACGACCACCTTATAAATTCATGTATAATTTGTGTACTCGATACCTTTGCGGGGTACAATTCAATACAATTCCTTGGAAATGTATTACGCTCAAGCTTGGTAGTGATTCAAAACGCCGCAATCTCGCAGACGTTACGCTCCAACGTAATAATGACATCATCAGTATCCTCACACTGGCCACGTTTCCTTTTATTACAAATAAACGTGTCATCAAGCAGGACATGTTTGGCGCTCCCAGAGGCCCTCCTCGGGTTATAAAAATAACCGTGACAATTCGATCTAACATCCAAACTCTATGCATGAATGCATCACAGTTAAATTCATTGATTGGTATTTGAATTACTTGATAATATCCAACATTATCTTGAAGTAATTATAACATATTTCATGAATAAATTCAGGAAAATTAGAGAATACCCGATCAGACCTATTTCAATCATTTATCTTGTCCAGGAATTTAATTTAAGTTAAACAATAATGGTTCAGAAATTAAATGGAATTTTAAGCATTTTCAACATTGATAATCGATTATCAGAATCTGGTAATCGATTATCACGTGTATTTTCACATGCTGTGTCAAAACTCAGCATGATAATCGATTACCAGGTCGTGGTAATTAGAGCTGTCAAAATGGGCCGGGCCAGCCGAGCCGGGCCAAAAAGCCCGAAAAATCATAGGGCTCGGGCTCCTTAATATGGCATGTTTATTCAACCCGGGCTATTTAGCCCGGCCCGGTTCGGGTTCGTGTTCGGGCCGGGTAAACCCGGCCGGGTTCGGGCCGGCCCGACGGCCCAGAAAAAAAGAAAAAAATTCAATTTTTTTTTTAATTTTATATGTGTAAAAAGACACTTATAAGAAAATTCTCTTAATTTTTATCAATATTCACATATCAAAAATGCACCTGAACAAATCAAAGCACAACATTAATTGTCCTATATGAGTTATACATACATTTTAATTTATGTAAGAATAGAAAATCAAATATATCCTCTAAAAAATGTGTAAAAGAATAAAACACTTATTATTGTTTAAAAAAATATGTGTAAAAAATAAAGGAAGTTTATTCATTAATTTTTTTGAAAAATAAATATATATTTTTTTGAAGGGGTTGAATTGTAAAAAAAAAAAAAAAGAAGAAAAAGGTGATGCGGGCCGGCCCGCACCCGGCCCGAAGCCCGCTTAGGGCGGGTTTGGATTTGATACTATGGTACTTAATTTATAACCGGGCTTTTTGGCCCGAGCCCGGTTTGGCCCGAACCCGAACCGGGTCGGCCCGAACCCGGCCCGCAGGCCCGTTTTGACAGCTCTAGTGGTAATCGATTATTCATGACACCAGAACACTGAAAAATGGGTTTTGACATACCATTTTCATTTCTAACCAAAATTAACTTAAACCAAACATTCACAGAGTTGACAAAACACACTTTGAGCATGTTCAAGTACTGAAATCACAGTAATCCACAAAGATTGCATAAATTCACATAATTATGCATAAAACATGTAAATCAACAACTCATAGTGTCAAAACACAAAATACTCAATTAATTCATGAATTCAATGTTTATACAGCATGCATGCATCAAATAGAACTTGCTCAAATACAGAGAACACATCAATTCTCAGAAATTACCCAAATCCAGTGACGGATCCAGGAATTTTACTTAATGGGGGCGACCTTTATATAAAAAAAATTTAAAACAAAAAAATAATACGTCAAAGAGAAATATATTAATTATTAATGTAAGTCTTATGATATTATGACATTTCAATACATAGAAATATTTTGCACGAATTTTATAATTGCTCCCTACGCTTTCTCATGTTTTGGAAATATTGAATGATTTTCTCATTTTCAATACTATCAAAAATATCTTTCTCTACATAGGTAATCAAACAATCATTCAACCATTCATCTCCCATACGATTTCGCATTCGATTCTTGATGATATTCATGGCTGAAAAAGCTCTTTCAACAGTTGCAGTTGCTACTGGTAGTATCAAAGCTAACTCCAAAAGCAAATATACCAAAGGATATACAATATGCTTCCTGGTCTCCACTAGCTTTATAGAAAGATCAGTTATTCCTCCCAATCCTAAAAATGCACTGTCGGAACATACATCTGTAATGTAATTTTCAAGCTGATTATCTAGTGCTGAATGATCCACAAGAGAGAAATCAGAAGGATAAAATTCAGCCATCCGGATTAACTTCTCCTTATTAAATGCAGAAAATGAATCTCTGGGATTTAAGCATGCTACACAAAGAAGCAACTCAGTATTTGCTTCTGAAAAACGATTATTCAACTCTTGAAGTTGTCGATCAATCACTTGATAAAATATCTCAGCTTCAAAATGATGTAAATTAGAAACTTTCTCCATTCTGCGCCTTGACTTTCCATATGTTTGAAAATTGTCATTCATATTTGGAATTACAACATTATGTTTTTCACAAAATGATGAGACCTCACTGGTTAGAGAATGAAAGCCATCATCCCTCATAGATTGCAACCTTTGCTTTGACACCGTGACTAATTTCATGGCATTTACAATATCTTGGTCACTTCTTTGTAATGCTTGAGATAACTCATGAGTAATCCCCAAAATATTTTTCATCAAGTGCAATGTGAAAACAAACTCAAAAGAATGCACAGATTTCAACAAATTACATGCTACACCCTTTTGATCCGAGTCTGTGGCATCTTCTTCAATAAATCCAAGCACATCAACCATAGAAGAGAACAGAGAAACTATATTAAGTAACGTACCGTAATGTGAACTCCACCTTGTATCTCCTGCCCTCTTAATTGTAGTTTCTTGATTCAAGCCACGCCCAGTAAAGATTTCTCCGTTTTGCAATGCTTCCTGCACTTTAGCAATTTGACTTTCACGAATCATATCTCTTCGCTTACATGAAGCTCCGGTCACATTAGATAGATTAGCAATTATAACAAAAAAGGATGCGATTTCGGAATGTTTTTTTGCAACCGCTACAAGAGCTAATTGGAGTTGATGAGCAAAACAATGAATATAGAATGCAGAACAATTTTCTTTCAGTATCAAACTTTTGAGACCATTAAATTCACCTTGCATATTACTTGCTCCATCATATCCTTGCCCTCGCAGCCTTGACAAGCTTAACCCATACTTTGCAAATAATGACTCTAAAGCTGATTTTAACGATGAAGCATTAGTGTTAGAAACATGAACAAGACCAAGAAGACGTTCCATAACCTGTCCTTTCTTATTCACATAACGCAAAGCCACAACCATTTGTTCTTTAGTTGAGATATCTCGAGCTTCGTCAATCAAAATAGCAAATAAATTATCTCCAAGATCATCAAGTATGACTTTAGTAGTCTCAATAGCAGCGGCTGCAACAATATCTTTTTGTATTGTAGGAGATGTTAATTTCAGATTTCCACGTGCATTCTTCAAAACTCTATGAATATCTTCATTGTGATTATCAAGAAAATCCAAAAGTTCAAGAAAATTCCCCTTATTACTTGATGACTCTGACTCATCATTACCACGAAAAGCTAATCCTTGGCGCAACAAAAATCGAATACAATCAACTATTGCAGTCAAATGAATTCGATATTCTTCTCTACTTTGACAAGATTGTTTACATATAGCAACATCAATATGTTGTTTTTGCTTCATTAGGGCTTCACAATCTTTCCAAGCTTGATTATGATAGCTATTTGGACCTCCAACATGTATTTCAAACCTTTCAAGTTTTTTCCAATTTCTAAAACCTTTTGTCATAAACGTATCGCCGCAACCTTTATGCTGATCAACATCAGATCTCATAAGATAACAACATAAACAAAATGCCGCATCCTTATTTTGACTGTATTCCAACCAATTACTATACTTTAAATACCATTCTGGATTAAATCTACGAAGATGATTCCCAAATTTTGTTTGTGGAAAATTAACCTCCTTTGGTTGACAAGGACCCTTTTGCAAATAATATCTCCTAATATCATTTCTGTCACTTGGATGATAATCTGAGATACTCGGCCTTAAACCAGGATTGTTAGGAAGCTTTTCCGGATCAAATTCAAGAAATCTCTTTTTTATGGGTGGACCCAATTCTCTATTTCTACTTTCAATAGGTCCTTTATTAGGTGCT
Organism: Crotalaria pallida; assembly: GCA_037953625.1. Taxonomy (NCBI): domain Eukaryota; kingdom Viridiplantae; phylum Streptophyta; class Magnoliopsida; order Fabales; family Fabaceae; genus Crotalaria; species Crotalaria pallida. The sequence continues at coordinate 56,689,066 of CM075655.1, read as the reverse complement.
TGTTGAGGGCAAGGTTGCTCTATTGTTGATTTTCTTTTGAAATATTTTTCCATTGCTAAAAGCCTAAAAGTAAAATTAATACAAGAAAAATCACAATTGATAATGATATTTACATAAACAAATTAAAAAGTCAAAAGTTTTCCTTTGCTAAAATCCTAAAAATAAAATTAATAAATAAACAATCACAATTAACAATGACATTTATATAAACAAATTAAAAAATCAAAAGCTAAAAAAAATTATCATTACAAATAAAAAAAAAGAAAACACGGTAAAACTTGAAAAGTAAGAAATAAATAAAAAAGAAATAACACATACCAGTAGTCCAGTACTAGGTAGTGCAGTAGTGAAGCCTTTGATTTTTTCAATTGAAAAATAATGCGTCCGACTTCTCTGCAAAAGATTAATTTAAAAAGTTTGTCAGTCTAACCTTTAATTTTTTAATTGAAAAAGATTAAAATATAATACATCTCTGCAAAAAACATACTTACCAGTATTACTTTTGCCTTTTTGTGTGAAAGAAAGAGTAAACAATCAAGGAAAATAAGAATTGTGTGGGGGCTGTGAGCAGACCAACAAAGTGACAAAAAGGCACAGTATGTACTCAATGAAGTAAGGCAGCACGCAGCAGCAAACTTTGCAGCAGTAGGGCAGTTGCAGCGGCTGGAATTGTGAAGACTCAGTATACAACTTTCTAATTTTGAATGGGCTGGGGGCATTGGGCCTTAATAATATAATAAAAATAAATAAAAAAACAAATATATGCATATAAAAAAATTTTTTGGCAAAAAACTTAGTGGGGGCACGTGCCCCCACTTGAGAATACATGCCTCCGTCCCTGCCCAAATCCATTTCATTATGCATAAAAACATGAAATTCAACAACTTCAAGTATCAATTTCACATACACTCATTTTTAACATGGTTTTAGCATCAATTAAGTTCACATGCATCAATTCAAACTTATTCCAACAAGTCTTATGGCTCAGATTGGCCTCAAAGCCAAAGTCCTATTTCAAACTAAGCCCTTAAAGCCTCATGATGGCTCATCCTATGTCTCACTGCATTTCATTCCAATTCTAGAAAATGGTAAGCTTCCCCATACCTTAGGTTTGTGTTTGAACAGAGGCTTGACTCATAGAAACTATCAAACTCCAATTTCCACAAAATCCCTTTTCAGTTTCATGCACGCAGAGCAGTCTCAGCAAGGTCACAAGACCAAATAAATTGATCCATCAAACATGCATAACATTTGGGGAAAAAGGTTAAATTACATTTGATGCAACATAAACTTTGAAATCAAACAAGTTTCAAACCAAGAGAAAACATGAGCTTACCATAATCAAAGCTCAAAATCAGCTCCTCAACTCTGAAATCTGGTTTGACAGATTCGAACACCCAACTTCCCAAGCTCACAAGTTGCTCTACACTCACTCTCAGTTCACAAATTCGGTAGCTATGTAAAGCTCGTGATTCAAGCTTTACAAAGGTGTATAACTCATGATCTAACTCTCAAAATCGAAGGAGAATCGAAGCTTCAAAGTTAAGAACCCTAAACAGAGTTTCAACCCCAAACTTAGGCAAAAAGACACAAATCCTTCAACCATAAGCCTTTTATAGATAAATTTGATGTTCATGCAGTGCGACACGAGTCTAAGGACGTGTCTTGGAGCTTGATTCGTGTCAATTCTGGGATCCAAGGGAAATGACTCACCATACGCACTCAACCCTAGCTGTTCTGCACTTTGGTAATCGATTACCACTACTTGGTAATCGATTACCACGATGAAAATTTCCAAAAAATTATATTTTAAATAACTTCCCTCCAAAAACCTTTTCAATATTGCAATTAGGTCCTACCCCAAGGACTGAATTGCAAAACTAATATTTTTGTACAAATTTAATATATAAAAATACATTACCAATTCTTATATATCTTAAAGTACATAATGTACAAAAATGAAGCTTTTGAATCAACTTAAATTAATTATAGGTGTTACAGAAGTGACCAAATTAAATGACTTTTCAGAGCGTTAGTTTTCAATTAGAAACAAAGTGCGATTTGTTTCGTTAATTTAAATGCTCGACGCAAGGCCTTTTTGATGGAAAAAAAGTTTAAGATCTGTTTAGTTTGCAAAAACTAAGACATACATGTTGTGTGATGTGTTTTAACCTAAGATTTAGTGTCTATTTATCGTGATAATGAGATTTTTATAGTAAGCAAAGAATACTTATTTATTTTTGGCTGATGAATCAAATTGTTCATGAATTTGTGATCCTTTATTTTAGTATAGTAACCATTTTGAATTAGTACTAATTAAGAAACACTTTAAACTGAAATTTTTTGAATGCAAAGGGAGTAATAATAATAATAATAATAATAATAATAATAATAATAATAATAATAATAGATTAAATTCAATTCGAAACCCCAAAATGATTTACAATTATTATCTATCCAATAATAACTAGCTATCGGCAAGCAAACAAACGTCCCGTGTAGTGCACATGCTTAAAACTAGAATATAACTTATTAAATACAACAAATTTAACACTCAATCATTAATACTTAACTATTAAAATAAGTTCCAATATATATATATATATATATATATATATAAGACGGGTACAGACCCGTGCAATACACAGGGTAAAAACTAGTTACATAATAATTCTAACACCCCCTCTTAAGCTGGATTGTGGATTGAACACAAGCCAAGCTTGGAATGCAAGCAATAAAATTGCTTTGGTGCCAAAGCCTTGGTGAAGATATCAACAACTTGGTCTCTAGTCGATATAGGCATTAGATGAACAGAACCATCCTCAACTCTTTCACGAATGCTATAGCAATCAAGCTCTATATGCACTACAATATATTCAGCTATTACCGAGGGCCAAATCCATCGGTAATAAACCAAAATCTGTCGGTAATGACGCGGTACCGACAGCCAACTGACGACCTCGATTCCCTCGGTAAAAGTGGCGTTGGTAAAATTTACCGAGGGAATTGCCCTCGGTAATTTACAGAGGGCTTTACAGAGGGCTGGTTCCTCGGAAACAATTTTCTTTTAGGGAGGGCTTATCCCTCGGTAATTTAAAGAGGGCCCTACAGAGGGCAAGGCCCTCGGTAATATTTTTAGATATTTTTAGATTTACAGAGGGCATCAGCCCTCGGTAATCTTCTTGGACTTTACAAGGGCATCAGCCCTCAGTTATGTTTCTTGCTCCTAGCCTAGCCAGTAACACGTTACAAGTGGCACCCCATGTTCCATTTGAACCAGGGACTTGAAAGTGGCAGAGACATAATTGTCTAACTACTATTTAATTAACGTAAGATGCAACGCAGGGCAAAAACACACCATCAAAAGATATGCCACTTAAAATTAGGGAAACAACAGAACTAGTAGTCAGTTGAAAAAAAATCACAAACAATAAAACTGAAATGCTAACTTCCAAAATATGTATGCATTACATATACAAAACAAGTTTAATAAGATTACTTTCAGAGACTTTCAAGAAGAGTATTTTTTTTAATAAATTTGATACTGACACTAAAAAAATCTAACAAAACATAAGAAATAAAGATAGTAACAAAAAAAAAAAGGAAAGAAAAAGAATTTATCATATGCCTCAAATAGTGTAGTAACGCCTTTACAAGTTCATGTTTGGATATCTTCTGGATATCTTTTTGAAGAAAAAAATAGTGCCAAATGCATGATAGCTAAAATATATATGACAAATACATAACAAGTCAAGAAAAAACATGCAAGCAGATTCAGCAAGGTATAACTTATTTAAATTTTATGCCCAACAGATTTGACACATATGCATCTCCATGAAACTAAAGATGTATTACAGAAGTTATATCAAGAAACCAAAGATGCATGATTTTCTAGTATATCATATAAGGCCACCTTCAGTGCTGCATCATTGAATTGTAGCTTCTCATGTGCATCACGTAGCTCAGCAAATCTGCAAATAAAATGAAAAAAATGATTAATTCCAGAGATATCCAAGAGTAACAATACACAAGTCTTTTGCTCAAGTGAGGAAAAAAGAAATCAAACAAGAGATCGATAATTATAATTTTGTTCACGTGTTTTTCCTAACTTGCTCTTGCACAGAAGCAACCTCTTCATCCTATAGTGATGCTCCTTGATCATCCTCCCTTGTGTAACATCCTAGTTTTATTAACCTAAGAATTTTATTTAAGAATATTTTGTTTATGCGAAAATAAAGTGTGAAAAATGATTTGCAACTATTTTCTTAGTATAAACATTTATCCTAGTGTATATATATATATATATATATATATATTCCTATGTAGGTGTTAGTAATTATAATCATATTCTTGTGTAGGTGTGTATGTGTATGTATATGTGATCGTAATATTAGGTTTGGGTAGGGAAGTGTTAGAGTCGGTGAATAGATTAAGGTGTATGTGGATTAGATTTTAATGCTTGGATTTATGTGGTTAGAGGTTTGCCTTAAGTCGGTCGGATTAGATCGAGTGTTAGAAAAAAGTTAAGTTTAGAATTTGATGCTTAGTTTGTTTTATTTTCCGTGTTTGTAATTTATATGTTTATTATTATTAATTTATGATTTTGATGTTATATGTGTGTTTGTATGTGTAGGGGGTTTGAGTTAGCGTTAGGAAGGGTTAGGGACCTTCGAATCGGGTAAAAAGGGGCAAAAATCGGGGTTTCGGGCCTTCTGGTGCGCCCAGGCACGAGCCGGTGCGCCCAGGCGCACCAGGGTGCATCAGATGCACCAACTCAGGGGGTTTAGCGCTCAGGCGCGGCATGACTCGCGCTTAGGCGCGTGACGGAAATCAATTCTGTAACACCCCGCAAATTCCTCGTATTAATTTAAAATACTAAAAAAGATTTATTTTGAGAAAAGTATTTTGAAAAGAGTATTTCCTTATATAAATTTCCTATTCACGTTTTCAAGGTAATAAGTAACTTTAAAGAAATAATTTTTCCTGAAATAATATCAAAAAGCTTAGAAATGGAGTTTTGGAAAAAGGGTCTATGTGTTTGATATTTTTTTTTTTAGTTATTTTATGATGAAAAGGAATTATTTTCTATGCATGATTAGGTGTGTGCATGCTTAGGATTAAATGAAACTTAATTAATGGAAGAATGTGATGATATGTGCATGCATGTGTGTATGTGTGAATGCGTGTGGGTGTGCCGTGTGTATGTGTATAGGTATGTAAACCTAGAACTTTCTAAGTGATGGACAAGAAACCCATTAAACTAAGTCTTAACCATGAGTAACTAAGTTAGCAACTAAGTCCTAACTAGGAGCCAAAGAGTAACCGAACCAAAGAGACCAAGTTCCTTAATTTTCTCCACCATGTCCCCTTAACTTTGATAATCTCCACCCATGCAAAGATTTGAAGAGCCAAAATTACCCTCCCTTGAACACACCCTTGGCCGAATTGATTAAGGGCAAGAGAGGAAAAGTCTCATGCCATGCCCTTGCCTATATAAAGCAAAGTGGGTGAAGTGTTGGCCACTTCATTTACTCACTTCCACCCTTCATTTCTTTCACTCCTTTTCCTTTTCCAAACACATTTGTTGAAGAGCAAAAATCAAAGCTCTCAACACCTAAAGAAAAAGAAGAGAAGCCGTGAAAAAGGAAGGAGAAAGAAGAAGGAGAAACCAAGCCAAAGACCTAAGACCTTTCTTGAAGAACCAAGACCTAAAAATTTAGGAGACCAACCCTTTTCCTTGGTGGGTATTTCGGATGAAAGTGAAGGAAATTGTAATAGTTAGATTTTTTCTTTTGATCTTGTAATTTTTCTTCTTCTTTTCTTTGCATGTTAATTTTCTAAGTTTTGTTTATGTTGATCTTGGACTTTTAAGATTAAAAGTGTCTTGTAAATCTCTAATCAACGGACCTCATAACTCAATTAAGTTTTCATGAAAGATCTTAAAGTTTTCAAGCTAAATCCTCTAGATCTAAAAGAATTGTTACGATCTTTGTAAAGCTTTGAGTAAATCTCTTTGCATGTTAATTTTTCCTTCTTAAAATCGTGAGTCATAATGTGTTTAAGAGTTTTCTTGATAAACGGATATGTGATCTTTAACTTTGCATGTTGATTTGATGATTGATCTTGGTGCCTTGTGTGCATGCATGTGTTATTTATACTTGGATCTTGAATTTTTTAAGATGTAATGAACCCATAAAACACTAAATTTTAAATTAGGAGATTCGGCCATGACCTAAAGAGTGAGTCTTAATGCTTTTGATTTGATCTAAGTGATTGCATGTTAATCTCATGATTAGGAAATTTGATTTGAAGTGTTGAAATGCATGGCCTTTGAACTTGATCTTTGAAAATATTTTTAATCTTGAATCAAACATGTAATTTTCAAATAAAAGATTTGATCTCTCATCCATGCATGCCACGGTTTTGGCCTCCTCTCCTCAAAATGATTTGTTTCTTTGGTTCGTGCCATTATGAGTGATTTCATGACTTTATTTACAAGGTCTAGGTACATGCATGAAAGATTAAAATGAAAACTTGATTTAAGGAAATAATATTTTTAGGGCTTTATATAAAAAGGGTGCATGGTCTACTGTATGATTTTGATGTTTGCATGTTGAAAAAGTGAACTAAAAACCTTGTTTTTAGTCAAAGTAGGGTTCGGCCTATGTATGTAAGCTAGGCTAGGTTCTTTTTCAATGAAATGACACAAAAACAATGAGTGTGTTTTGTGAAATCATGCTAAAATAAATTGTTTGAAATTGAGTTGTGAATATTTATTTTCCAATCGGTTTTTGATTTTAAAATAAAGGAGATAAATGAACTAAACGGTTTTGGGAAATGTATTGTGTTTAAATGAATGTATGTGTGTGTGCATGTGTATTCGGTTTAGAGGGAAAGGAAGAGTAAATGAGATTGTTGCATGAGGAAGGAAATAGAATTTAAGTGCTTGAAATAAACTAAGTTGATTTATGAGTTTTAAATTTGTGATCTTCAAATTGTTTCCTTTGAGGTCATTCGGTCATGTGGAGAAAATAAATTTAGGAAGCTTAATTGCATAAAATAAAATGTACATGTTTGGTCTGTATCTTGTAAGTGGGTGAATGCCTAAGTGTTTTGTGAATAAGTGTTTGATTTATAATCAAGTTAAATAATTCATTTTGTGTTGCTTGTTCTTTATGTGTTAGTTGATGTTTGAACAATATATGCATGTGTAATTGGTTGAGTTCAAATGTTTGTTTGTGATTTATAACTAAGTAAAACGATTGGTTTTGAAATTAATTGAATTTGGACTTAAAATGATTTCTCACAAAGTAATCCTTTGCTGTCCCGAATTATATAAAACTGTTTCTTAATTTTAAAAGTTGTTTTCATGTGATTTAAAGTAAAGTTTTCAAGAGATGTTGATTTAAGAAAAAACTCGAATCGAAAACGGTAAATTTTTCGGTGTTTTCAAATATAATCGGGGTGCTGTCCATATCGGACCATCAACTAAAATAAATTATTTAAATCACTTTACTAAATGTTTTCCAAACGATTTTTGAAAATACTTAAGGTATTAGAAAATATTAGAGTTGTTTAAGAGGAAACGATTATGTTTTAAGCCTTCCGACGAGGAATGAGAAGTGTTTAAGTTGTGAAAAAGATTTTTCTTAATACGAGTTAATAACCTAAGCGTATTTTATTTAGTACGAGGAATTTGAAAAGCGAGGGATTGGGGCAGTCAGCAGCACAGCGAATCCGAGGTGACGGTACGCAAATAAATAGCTGGATCTCAGGTGAGAGAGAAGCTTTCCTAATACACCGTGGTAGTTAGGTGATTTAGTAGGACGTTCTGTATCATCTCAAAGATCGGAACTAAGTGGTTCGGAGTCAGTAGTATAAGTGGCAATTGTTTGTGTTGTGTGGCCACTTATACGAAGGTGACAAAGACCACAATGTTATTGTGTGATGTTGTGTGCATGCTTTTATTTGTTTATTTAATTATATTTGATGATACTTATTACTGTTGATTGTAATGAGTGAATGGCTGATGGACGTCTGTTACGTCCTGAATAAGGAAATGAAATTAATGAAATAGATAGTAAAGTTATAAGTATGAGAAAATAATAATGATAAGATACAATGAGAAAAGAATAATGATTGGAAACAAAGTATGTGTTGGAAAAGAAAGAAATAGTTGAGATTGGGGAAAGAATGAAATGATATTGCTGAGAACGAGCCAGAGCTGGGGAGAGTGATGTTGATATGAGATGTGATTTGAGCGGAGCTGGGCTCCTTTTGTTTTGGTTTTAGTCTGGGACTAGTTTCGAGTTGAGCTTGCTCCTCCATTAGCGCTTAGCAAAGATGTGATTCTTGAAAAGGTTTTTGAAAAGCGGTTTTTGAAAAAGGTTTTTGAAAAGAGATTTTCGAAAAGATTTTTTTGAAAAAGAGATTCCTGAAAAGATTTGTTAAAGGAAAGTTTTGAAAATGATTCGTGAAAAAGAGATTTTTTGGAGAATGGTGGAAAGGAATTTTTTTGAGAAGAGATTGTGAAAAGAAATTCTTTTGCAAATGTTTTTGAAAAGAGGTTTTTGAGAAAAATATTATAGAAAGTATTTTTGGAAAAAGTTTATGAAATAATATTCTGTGAAATTTTATGAAATGGAGTTTTGAGATAGTTTTTGAAAGGAGTGTTTTGAGAAAAGATTTTGAGATGAGATGATTGCGAGAAATGGAGAATGTTGAGAAAGTTTGGGAAATGAGATTTGAGATTGTGATGTGATCCCAGCTCTGTGCTATGTGAGATTTGATGAGAGAAAGATTGTGCCAAGTTAGTGGTCGGGACTCATTGAAGGGTTGCACGAAGGATGGGCCGACCTTAGGTTAATTAAAAGACATTAACGCGGTGAGGTATGAGAGGGCGAAGTAGTGGAGAGGAAGAAACCATAAGTATCTGCGGATACTTAGGAGGAGATTGCATTAGGGGAGGACGATGACGGTGAAACGTCAAGAAGTCTAGAGTATGTTTCTAGGCAGAACGAACTCCACATGTGGCGCACTAACGTGGTGGGGACTGGGTCTAATGCCGTGGTAAGTTCTGCGGACCCACTAGAAACATACTGTCGCCCCCTAGATTGCAAATCTAGAACAGTGAGAGGGACTGGAGTGGGGCATCTTGATTGCCACTGTGAGATAGTGTGCCATGAATGTTTATGAATTGATATTATTGATTGAGGCTGAGACCTCCTGGTTTGGGACCATTTGTTGTGAGACAGCTGTCGTGCCCGCACGGTAAAGGTCCTGTACTCCTGTTTGCTTCCGACTAGGTTGGGTGGATGACCGAGGAGATGTAGACGTGAGTGATAGCCGAGAACGGAAGGAATGTTGTGATGATATTTTGTAATTCCCCAAATTAAGAGAAAGATGTGAACTGATAAGACTGAATAAGAAGAAATTAAGAGTATGAGTGAAAGAGAAAGAAGAAGTGTTTTATAAGAAATAAAAGTAAGTTGGCAAGAGGAAGAAAAGTGATAACAAGAAGGACGATAATAATAATGGATGGTAATGATAACAATATGCTTGATGTGTTGTGTGTATGTGTGTTGCACTGTATGTTTGTGTTGTCCGATTATCTTGCCTATCGTAATTCCACACCGTCGACGATACGTCGTTTGGATCGCTTACTCTCTCCTGTTCGTTGGCATATCGGTGTTGCTGGTATTTCAACGGGCAGATGGAGTACTGCATGGACATCACCACATGGAGTAAATATGGAAGAGGTTGGAAGCATACCCCATGCGGCTGGGTATGGACCAGCTATACTCAGATCGTGATTTCAGATCCGGAACATAAACTCAGTGGAGCTAATTTGGAGCCGCATTTGGGACAAGTCACCGTACGAGGTTATAGGAACAACGCAGAGAAATTCCGGTATGAGGCCCGGAGGAATTCTTCCCTTCTTGAGGGAGCGGAGCTGGAATCCAATAGCAAGTATGAGACAACATCCGAAAGGGGACCATCATCAAGAGCAAAGGGAAGATGCAAGAAGAAGGAGGACCTTCACCCAATAGTCTTCAATAGAGTAGTTTAAGATTAGTGTGGTTAGTTTAGATTATGGTGATTGTTTTGATTTAAGGATTACCGAAGCCATGAACCATTATGTAATTAAGCCAAGTTTTAATTTTGAAATGTGGAGTATATCTAAATTGGCAGATGGAGTAGTGTAAACTTTGACATCTATCATCAATACCTTTGGGTTCAACACAATGAATCATGATGCTTTTTTGAAACTAAGTCATTTTATGGAAACAGAGGTTTTATATATATGAAATGTTTTTAGTAACAACTCGGTTTTCAAAAAAAAAAAAAAATTGGCCTCATTTTTGCAATATAAATGAATAAAAAGTTGGTTACTTTGAGTTACGAAAATCGGGCTGTTACAAATTCGCGCATCAGTTACGTGTGTGGCGCGCGCAGGCGCGCCTAACCCCGCGCCCAGGCGCGCGTGTGCATAAAACCCGCATCAATCTCATAAGAGACACACCAGCCTTCTCCCTCTCATTTTACTCCGCCTCTCCCTATCTCTACCAGCACCCAAACCACCCTCAACACCCTCCAATCACCCAAAACCTTCCATCCAACCTTCTCCCATGGCAACCCACTTCCTCCCTTATACTTCCTCTTTCTTTCTCTCTCACCTCCATGACTCTTCCTCTCTCCTCCACCCAATCTCCATCAACAACCACAAATCACCCACCCAAACACCAAATCCTTCCCTCTAATCCTCCTCCCATGAAGATCCACCCCTTTCCCATGTGTTCTTCTTCCTTTCCCCTTTCCATGGTGACTCTCTCTCTCTCCCTCTTTGAAGCTCTCTCTCTCTTAGGGCTTTGCTCTCTCTCCTTCAATCTCAAGAACGGAGCGGAGATCGGTCAAGGGAGCGGGAATCTGAGTAGATCGAGGATAGAATCCAAGTCCTTGGAGCTTCAATCGAGCTCTCTCTCTCTCCAAGGTAAGGGGAGTCTCTTTTCCACATTTTGGGTTAGGGATAGTTAGGGTTTATAGTAGTATTTGGGTTTAATAATTAGACCGGGTTGTGGGTAGCAAAATGGTTTTGATTTAGTGTTGGTTTAGGAGAGATTCGTATATTTATGGATAATTTTTATATTAATTCAATTATTTATGATAAATTCCCCTTTTGTATAATATTAAAGTAGGAAGTGAAGAACCCTAGGGAATTGACTTATATTAAATGTACTCTGAGACATACCTGAGTATGTCAACTGATTTGTCTAATATCCGTTGATTGTTAGAGATTGTGGAGGATGCATAACTGACTTAAATGCCAATGTGAATGATTGTGCTTACTGGTGTATAACTGCTTAATTATGAATGTATATTGTTATTGGAAATAAGTAGTGTATGATGTTGCTGGATAATTGTTATAAATGCTAATTGTCGAAGGTGAATTGATATGTGAATACTTGGTAAATGGTTATGATTATTGATGATAAAATGCTTATTTGTGAATATATGTTTGATTATTTGGAAATGGTAATCCTTATGTATTTATTGGAATTTTGGTTGTGACTGAGAATGAATGGACTGAATTTGTAATTAATTGGAAATGGAAACTTAAGTGGAGACTGATCAGTGGGGCCCGAAACACTAGGTACCCGGCTAGGTGTTCCAATTACCTGTTAGGGCTAATTACCTGCCAGGCCAATTACCCATTAGGCCAAACCGCCCTGTAGGCGCCGGGTGACCCACAGGATCAGTTTCCACACCAATAATTGGAGTAAATAATGGAATGGTAAAAATGTACATAGTCCTACAGGTTATGGCCTAGATGGGTGTAAAGTCTTGGGCAGGTGTCCCCAAGTCCCTAGACAGGTGTTCCAATTACCTAGAGGGTAACCCAAATCCTAGTGGTGTACAATTAAAAAGGAAAAAAAGAAATGTTTGCAGATCACTGTTTGTGGTTGCATACACTGTGTATGTAGATCTCTGTTTGGGGTTACATACATTATTAGGAATAGGATTGGTGTGTAGATCTCTGTTTGAGGTTACGCACAAAATTTGGAATTTTATGTGTGTTGAATTATGAATTGAATGTGTTGTATTTTGGTTACTCCATTGCCTGATTTAGTTATTATTCTCGAATTTCTATTATGACTATCTACTATCCTATAATCCACTGTGTTGTGAAAAGGTCTCACCCTTAGTGGTTAACATTTTAGGTGCATAATAAAGGAGCTTGAAGATCAGAGTGCGCAGCGAGCAATTCGAAAGAAGGGAATTCCAGTTGAAACTATGTATATTGTGAATGAATTCCCCAATTTGTATTTATGAACTTGTCTTGTAAAAAGAAATTTTTAATTCACTATTTTATTTCAAACTAAAGTTTTGTTAAACTTTTAAATATAAATCGAGGTGTTACATTTAGGGTATCAGAGCAGTTCCTTCCTTTCGACCTAAGGGACAGTTGTCCTAATCTCGCTGCGAACACTCTCATCTCAAGCTTCTTCTCTAAAGGTGAGACTTATATAAGTGGAAATTTTGATGTTAAAGTGATATTGGAGTAAGTTTATGTTTGCTATGGGAAATGCCAACAAGTATTTAAACTAAGAAATTTTATATGAAAGCGAAAAGGGAATGGAATTCTTTGGAACCTAAGCGGATCCCTTAGGGAATCAAAGAAATCGCATATTGTAAGTGTTACCCAATTTCAAACAGAAAACTTATTTAATGCAAGATGATTTCGCTTAAGGGTGAAAAATTCAAGTTTTGAGTTAAGTGAAAGTCGAAGTTTCTTACACAGGAAATCTTGCTAATCAAAACGAAGTACAGAAACTTGAACTGGATGGCGAGGGCTACTACCACTGATGTAATGTAGTGTCGGAATTGGCCAATCTGATATTGCATTTATCGGGAGGTGAAGTCGTCGGAATCTAGGAGTTTGTGCACTATCGTGAATTAGTGAACGATCTCCTATGTATGAAACCTTAGTGTCAACTATTTGCTTTTCTTTGCTTTGTTATGTTTAATTGTATAATTTGAGTGTGTGCGGATGTGTAGCTTGGTGTCAAAGTATTTGGACGAATATTAGAAATGGAACCGCATGGATTGAATAAGTTATGACCTTGATACTAATCCAACCGAGTGATTAAATTCACGTCGATTAGACTAGTATCTAAGAGAAACGAAAAATAATGTTTAAATTAAATTAATGGTCGGTTCCATAGCTAATCAGGATTCAAGCAACTATGACACCAAATGTGAAATAAGAATCGAGTACTGATCGATCGGATTTAAACCGCTGAACCATACCAATTTCATTTACGATTATAAGAGAAACTTTTTGCTTAAGCTGGGAAGTGGTTCGAACCCAATCGAGAGATTCTCGAATTATAGGCCGAAAGTTTAGCGTTAAAGGAAACAGACGGAAATTGGAAGTGGGGCCAAAAGAATTTAAATAATTTATTATCTCGAAAAACTAATCTAACCGAGTGATTTAGTTTGCATCGGTTAGACTAGAATCCACAAAACACAACAAGAATATTTATGTTGAAATGGTAGTTGGACCCACTACTAATTTGACTCCGGTAACTTTAATACTAAACGAAAGATATGTATGGAGTTCCTATCGACTGAACTTGAACCCGGGGTCATAACTATAAAATTTATTAATGGGAAAAGGTTCACTTGACCGGGCAGGGGGTTTAAATTCAATCGGAAGGATGGAATAAGTGTATGTTTATGTATATAGGGTGTTTGTGTCTTTTAGTTGTGTGTGGTTTGGTTGTTATGTGTGATGATTGTATTATGTGTGGTTTATTGTTTTATAAAATTGTTTAACCCTTTTGTAAAATAAATTCCAAACTGTTTTGAAGACTATTTGGATTTAAATTTTAATTTCATTATTTTCTAAGGAGCTTTCCGATATAAGTGGAAACCATATTTTAAGATTTAAGATAATTTTTGTGTATATATATATATATATATATATATATGAGTGAATGTGTGTGTGTGTGTATATATATATACATATGAAATGTTTTCCTTGAATCGTTTTAAGAAGGTTTTCAAAACTAAATTTTGAAAATATGAATGATAGTTTATATATATGTATTAATGGCATGTTTATGTTGTATGCATGCATATTTATGTATGTATATGTAAAGTTTATTTTTCCTGATTCTATTTTTAAGAGGATTTCTCGGAACTCTGCAATGTTGGCTTCCCCATGATATCCATAGGAGAATCATAGCACCAACGATAATTGACCAATTTAGTAAACTGCGAAACCAAAGGACTATCAAGACCTTTCGTCGGGAAACAGATTAAAGTAAAGTGTTCTAGGGCCATGTCACATAGGGAGTAGAGTTGTATTTTTCTATCTCAAGAGTATGCTAGGTTAGCATGGACCAGTGAGTACCTTAAGGGAGATAGTAAACCAAAACCTAAGTCCTAAGCCGAATAATAGACTGACCTATAAGTAACACATCCAAATACTCTTCAATTTCCCAAGAGTTGAGAGAGGCCAAAATAGCTATTAGATTCCCCAACCTGTGATGCCAAGGTGAACTGTAAGTAAGGATTGTCAACACCTTCTAAGATCAGAGGACCCAACCCATGAATATGGAGTTGTAAGCCTTTCCCTTTAGTTGGTAGATCATTAAGGATTGGGAACAACTCCCCTCGTAGTAGATCACCATGACTTGGTGGCGTCTTAAGGTTAGAAACCTCACCCATAGCGGAGGAGTACCAGCGAACTTTTGACTGATTTCTATATAAGTTTTGGGAAGGGGAACCAATAGTTAAGACAATATTTGTTAAGGAACCACCACACCTTGAAACAAAATCCGCCCATATTAGAAATTCCCGAAACTTAAGAAGGTATAGTACCTATTGGAGTGACCCCAACAAGACAAAGACCTGCTGGATAGGACCAACCTAGGGTATTAAACGATACCTTTCTTCGAATTCCCCGTTATCCTAATTGTCAGAAGGACCAGTAAGGACTTAGATGCCCTATAGATAGTGATTTACTTCACAAACCCATAGAATATCTCTCCTTCCACTAGAGGAAAACACTAGACCTGAATATGAAAGGGTTAGAAAAAGCCCAAGTGGGGGAGCACACCGGGGACAGAATGTGAGATTGTGAAGATTTCCGAGAAACCATTGTCTTTATTGTTATGATTTTAGTATGGGAATTTAAATGATTTTCTTGAAACACCAAGTATTTTGTTATTTCTAAAGAGTTTTAAGCAAAACAATTTTGCGAAGCCTCCCTTCACTTCTTGTATGTTTTTCAAAAAGTGAATTTCGGGGACGAAATTCCTATAAGTGGGGGAGAATTGTAACATCCTAGTTTTATTAACCTAAGAATTTTATTTAAGAATATTTTGTTTATGCGAAAATGAAGTGTGAAAAATGATTTGCAACTATTTTCTTAGTATAAACATTTATCCTAGTATATATATATATATATATATATTCCTATGTAGGTATTAGTAATTATAATCATATTCTTGTGTAGGTGTGTATGTATATGTATATGTGATCGTAGTATTTGGTTTGGGTAGGGAAGTGTTAGAGTCGGTGAATAGATTAAGGTGTATGTGGATTAGATTTTAATGCTTGGATTTATGTGGTTAGAGGTTTGCCTTAAGTCGGTCGGATTAGATCGAGTGTTAGAAAAGAGTTAAGTTTAGAATTTGGTGCTTAGTTTGTATTATTTTCCGTGTTTGTAATTTATATGTTTATTGTTATTAATTTATGATTTTGATGTTATATATGTGTTTGTATGTGTAGGGGTTTGAGTTAGCGTTAGGAAGGGTTAGGGACCTTCGAATCGGGTAAAAAGGGGCAAAAATCGAGGTTTCGGGCCTTCTGGTGCGCCCAGGCGCACCAGGGTGCATCAGATGCACCAACTCAGGGGGTTTAGCGCTCAGGCGCGGCATGACTCGCGCTCAGGCGCGCGACAGAAATCAATTCGCGCATCAGTTGCGCGTGTGGCGCGCGCAAGCGCGCCTAACCCCCCGCCCAGGCGCGCGTGTGCATAAAACCCGCATTAGTCTCATAAGAGACGCACCAGCCTTCTCCCTCTCATTTTTCTCCGCCTCTCCCTCTCTCTACCACCACCCAAACCACCCTCAACACCCTCCAATCACCCAAAACCTTCCATCCAACCTTCTCCCATGGCAACCCACTTCCTCCCTATACTTCCTCTTTCTTTCTCTCTCACCTCCATGACTCTTCCTCTCTCCTCCACCCAATCTCCATCAACAATCACAAATCACCCACCCAAACACCAAATCCTTCCCTCTAATCCTCCTCCCATGAAGATCCACCCCTTTCCCATGTGTTCTTCTTCCTTTCCCCTTTTCATGGTGACTCTCTCTCTCTCTCTTAGGGCTTTGCTATCTCTCCTCCAATCTCAAGAACGGAGCGGAGATCGGTCAAGGGAGCGGGAATCCGAGTAGATCGGGGATAGAATCCAAGTCCTTGGAGCTTCAATCGAGCTCTCTCTCTCTCTCTCCAAGGTAAGGGGAGTCTCTTTTCCACATTTTGGGTTAGGGATAGTTAGGGTTTATTGTAACACCCCGATTTGGCAACTTGAAAACACATTTTATTTCCTCACAAAATTGCAGTAAAATATGGGCCAATTTTTTTTTATTTTTTTAAAACAAGGGTTACACAAAATGAGAACATTTAGGTTTTCAAAACATAGTTATATTTAAGACTCATGTTCTCATATTGCGTAAACCTTTCAAGTTCCAAACCGAAGTGTCACAAGACACCGCACTTTGCAACTTTATTCTCCTCAACTCGATTATCATTGCCCATTTCCTTTTCGTAATCAAAATAGTGGTGCCCAATTGAAAATAACATTCATCAACATAGTTTGGGGGATTACATCATGGTACTGCAGATCTAGCTTAGTGTGAATACAGGAAACAAAATACTTCAACTAAGATAAAAGAACTACCGCTAAGCTGAAGACGACGGATCCACGGGAGGTGCCTCACTCGGGTCTATCTCAATCACATCTGCCTCTGGAAAATCCTCATCAGGGTCCTCCTCGGGGTCTTCCTCTGGTTCACTCTCTTGCATAGCCTCGAATGCCTCGTCAGGTAGGTCGTTCAAAGCCTCATCCAATTCTTCCAACTCTTCAGCCTCGGGATCAATCCGCGCAGGCAAAGGCATTGGGTGTCCACCATGATAGTCAGCTGGTCCGCCGATCTGTAGATCCGAAAGCACAAAGCGACAAGTGCGAGTATTGGGTTCTGTTCCTTGAAGGGTATGGTTGGGGTCGAAAATGCGAACCTCGGTGATTCCACGCCATTCCCACCTCTGTAGTTCACTTCCCATCTACCTTCGTCTCGGATGTCGAACGTAAACTTAACCGGATCCATAGACTAAAGGGTTGAAAACATAGGGACAGATACATTGACACAAAGAAGAATTCGAGAGAGTAAGTATTCCCAGACATGTGATGCCTACAGTGTGGAATTACGATAGGTAAAATATTAAGGACACATAAAACAACAAACAAACAATATATAAAACAATAGCATACAAACACTTACTCTACTCCGTTACTTTCTTTTCTCAATAACTCAAGTCTATCCTCAGCACATTCCATAATCGCTTCTGCTGCGCAACTCTGATTCCACCACCATATAAGCTCATCCTCTTTTCCATACTTTCACCCAAGGATAATTCTCAAACATACTTATATATATATATAGATATAAATAATTCTTTCTTTTCTTATTTAAGTTTTATGAATTCGCAACCATCAATGATGAGGGGGGTTTTTAATCATCATTGAGGAAAAACGTTCTCAAAGTTAGCACACACGTCTACATCTCCTCGGTCATCCATCCAACCTAGTCGGAAGCAAACAGGAGTACAGGACCTTTACCGTGCGGGCACGACAGCTGTCTCACAACAATTGGTCCCAGACCAGGAGGACTACATCCTCAATCAAATCATATCAATTCATAAATATATTCAAGGCACGCTGTCTCACAGTGGCAATCAAGATGCCCCACTCCAGTCCCTCTCACTGTTCAAGATTTGCAATCTAGGGGGCGACAGTACTAATTCTAGTTTGCAAAGCAGAACTCACCACGGCATTGGACCCAGTCCCTACCACGTTCGTACGCCACATGTGGAATTCGTTTCGCCTAGAACGTACTCTAGACTTCTTGATGTTTCACCGTCATCGTCCTCCCCTAATGCAATCTCCTCCTAAGTATCTGCAGATAATTATGGTTCCTTCCTCTCCACTACTTCGGTTACACTCATAACTCACCGCGTTAATTCATGTCTTTTAAAAGTCTTTTAATGAGTTAATTAAAAGCTTAGTCCTATTGGTCGGCTCATCCTTAGTGCATCCCTTCAACGAGTCCCGACCACTAATCCCCTCAAAACAACTCTTCTCTCAACCTAGCACAGAACGGGGTTTTCCTTGACAAACCAAATCTCTCACTTCATAATCCAACTCAAAAATCTTGTTTCCTCCTCTTCTTAAAAATATCATTTCATAAATTTCCTCAAAAATGATGTTTCACAAAGCATTCCAAAAATAAGGTCCCACAAACGTTCTCAAAAATAATGTTTTACAATCTCTTTTCAAAAATAGGATTTCACAAACTCTTTTCAAAATAACATTTCATCAACTCTTTTCAAAAGTAAGATTTCATAAACTCTTTTCAAGATAGAACCTTCCCAAATTCTTTTCAAAAATAAAATTTCCCAAATCCTTTTTTTTTTAAAATAGAGTTTCACAAAATCCTTTTCAAAAATAATGTTTCATAAACTGTTTTAAAAAATTACGTTTCACAAATCCTTTTTCCAAAAACAACGTTTTACAAACCTTTCTCAGAAATATCCTTTCGTAAAACTTTTTCGAAAACATCGTTTCATAGTTTCCTTGGCAACCTCAACATTCTATCCCCTCATGGCTCGACCTCAGAAAGCAATCATATCATCAATGTTTCCCCAAGCTCTGGCACAACTCATTGCTTTCATCACTTAGTCTTTTCACCGACAACGACATCTATATGTTTCTCTTACTTTATCTCGCATATTTTTTTTATTCTTATTATTCATTATTATTAGCAGCAGTATTATAATCCACAACAGATCAGATCTTATCATGCATAATCATAAATAAACAAATAAATAACATACTAACATTCAGACACAATCAAATAAACTCAGTACCTAACCTTACCGACTCAGGACCACTAAGTTTCGACTTTTGAGATGGTCGAAACACTTAATATGTTACCTAAATACCACGGTGTTTGGGGGAAACTTCTCTCTCACCTCGACTGACGATAATTTCCACGATACGCTCCTTGGTTCCCGACGCAACGCTTGTAACTGCTTCCCGATTGTTACTGGAACTCAAATAATTCTCTCTTATTAAAAACAGTTCTTATAAAAATTGTTTCGCAAACAAAACATCATCACCAAAACTTTTTATTTGAAAATTACTTTGGTTTTAATTCATAATCGGATTTGAGTAAAAACATCAATAATTCCTTGGCTCTTTAAAAGGCCACATTTATCTTAAGGTTTTCTTATAAAAATCATTTGTTAGATTAAAACCATGAACTTCAGAAATCAATTGAAAAATCTTTTCAAAACAATACTCTTCAAATCATTTTACTCACTTTATTTTCTTTAAAACCGAATTAAATCCAAAAGAAACAACACAAAGATTAAATCAAAAACCTTTTAAAAATATTAATCATTCAAACATACACAACTACTACAAGCCATTCACAATGCATGCATCATCTTATACTTTTCATTCATGCACATAAGACAAGAATCAAACACATGCTCCTATTTTCTATGCATGGCCGAATCTACATCACACATAAGACAAGGTTTATATTAAAATCTGATGATTACTAACACATGCACTTAGGGAAAACAACATACATCATCCTACTTTTAAACATCACATAATAATTTAAAGAAAAAGAACACATTAACTTAGAATAGTGCTAATCATCATATAAATCAACATACCAAGAAGAAATCAATTTATTTCTTTTATTTTTATATCAAAACCGAATGGAACATAAGGAAAAATTACTCAATACAATCATTTATCAAATCAACTTCATTCATCCAAGACTAACTCAAACAATAACACACAAGAAAATAAAAATGGCTTAAACAAGATTTGTTCCAAAACCGAATGGAACATAAAAATTACTTTTAAATCTTTAATCAAATATTTAGATTTTCATATACATGAAATCCATAGATCCATCCACAAAACACACATGCACAATAAAATGGACTAACTTTAACTTATATAAAGGTAAAACCGTGAGCTTCACAAAAATTTTAGCAAACAAAATTTAATTTCTTAACACAATAAAATCAAGAATCATGTCAAAGTGTTTAGCCTCTAAGAAAATTTCATGCATGCACCAAAAATCTTTGAATAGGACAAATTTCAACATGCATGTAAATAAAATGATGATCTAGCATGGTTCTCTATTCTCCCTAGGTTTTGGCCGAATGACTACATGCATAAAGGCAAGATCTCTAGATTCTAATTTCACATGCAAAGATCAAATCATACAAAACTTTTGAAACAGTATTTTCTTTCTTAAAACACCAACCGAATCATCATCTTACACACAAACCTTGATTCAAACTCTTTTTACACTAAAAATTATTTTTAAAGCTTGTTAGGTTTATTTTCTTTTGAAAATCGTGACATGCATCAAAGTAAAACTAAGACTTGCACTCAAAACAAACATACAAAATTCAAGCTTCATGTTTTCTCAAAGATCAATCATAGATCAAGACATGCAAAAGAAGATCAAAGAAAAAACATAAACTTAAACTTAAATCCTAGACAAAACCGTGAAGAACAAGTTAGAGATCAAAGCTTCCAAGCACAAACATTCAAGAGCAAACCACAAAAGTAACATGCAAGGCATTTAAACTTCAAGATCATAAGAAAATAATACATGCATCCAAGAAAATTAAACTTAAACAATATCCATAATAAATTCCTTTACAAAACCAAAATTATTACATTAAACTTTCTTAAATAACTACCTTAAACAAAATCCTAACTCAAATCTTCAAATCCTTCTCTTCTCCTCCTAGGGTTTTGCTTCGGCCTCCTCTTCTCTAGGGTTGATGGGTGGTTTTCTTCTTGATCCTTGAAAAATAATGTGGTTGAGAAAGGAATCAAAGATGTTTGGGTTAAGAACTTTGGGTTTTCACTCTTCTTTCTCTCTTCTCCCTCACGGCCTAGCTCTCTTTTCTCTCTATGTTTCAAGTGTTTGAGGTGCTCTTGAAACTAAGTGTTTTTGTTTGATGAAGGAAATGAAGAAATGAACTAACCAAGCACACACTCACTCACACGGTTTTTAAGGGCAAAATAAGGGCATGGAAATTTCCTCTTCTAACCTCGGTTCAATGGGTTGGTTCAAGGGCAATTCGGTCCAACCATAAATTTGCATGAGAAGGGTCTTGTCAAGGGAACATGGTGGAAGGAAAGTCCTCCATAGGCATCATGACTCACACCTCCTAATTTCCTCCTATTTTCTATTTAATTTTCTACTTTCTTAATGGTCAAGAAAATAAGCTTCTACTTGGTTCCCTTATTCCTACACTCGGCCGAACATACACACACATACACATACAATTTATTTTCATTTTTATCATCACAACACATAGGATAAAATCATGGAATAATGCATGAACTTAACACATATTTAATCATGCACATAACACTTTAGGATACCATGTTTCACACTCCAAAACACACTACACACATGCACACATTCACATTTACACAATTCATGCATCCATCCATTTAAATTCACTAATTAAATTTCATGCATAATTCATTACACAAAAACACATATTCACCACTCAAAATTTAAAGAAAAATCAATAAACCGAACCAATTAAACTACAATATAAACTTTACTTTATTTTGTAAAAATCATATTTTCACATAAATCAAAGATTTTCAAAAAGAGACAATTCATTTAAAATCTCAAATCATTTTCATGTAAAGATCATGATTTTCTAAAAAATGATTGAAAAGATACGCATTTTCAAAGTTACTAAATCCATCTTGAAAAGAAAAATCACAACTTGGTTTTTATGAAATCAAACTCAAATAAAATCATTTGCTAAATCATTCTTTTTTTAAAAAAATCTTTCTTAAATCCTGAAAATCCTTTTTAAGAAAAATCTCAGTGATTTATTTGAGTCCAGAAAATGCGGGATGTTACATTCTCCCCAACTTGAAGATTTCTCGTCCTCGAGAAATGATGCGCGAAACCGTCTCGTTCAAGAGTGCGTAGCTCCTCGTAGCAATTCTCTTCTTCATTCTCAGATGAACTGACTGTTGCGACGAAACGCTTATCCGCTGTTCTCGAAAGAATTCTAAATCAGGCTTATCACAACAATCTCTAGGGTTATTCCATTGTCAAATACAATGGTGCAGAACAACAAGACTTTGCTAAACAAGTTAAATTTTCAAAGTCGTTCAATGTTGCTGAATCAAATAGCAACTCAGAAGGAAAGAATGTAATGCTTATGCCAATCTGGACAAAATGCTATCACCACGATTTCGTTCTCAGCTTATATTTTTCTAGCAATTTCCAGCCTAATCGGTCACCTTAAAACCGCAAGTCTCCATCTACTCCCCAACTTTAATGACTCTAACCTCTGTACACCTCAACTACAGACATAACTCAACTCCAATAACTCTCAATCCTTACCTCAGTTTCCACTAAACATTTTCCCTTATAACTTCAACTTATTCGTAACTAGTCTTTCCTTTCTCCAAACGACTACTAATCCTCAAGAGACACATGTGTTACTTCACTCCTCCTATTTCTTACTGATCATGATAACTTAAGCATTCTAACTCCTTTTTCCATCCTTCATGTTTCATCTTAAGGTCTAAATCCATTAAATCTTTTTCAAATCCTAGAATTATCTGGCTACTAAAAGATCTTCACTCCTAATAGGGCTCCTCTAATCCACAATTCACCGTCACCTTTATTGACCAAGACAACACACTCTCATTATCCATCCTAACTTGATCACTACTTAGGGGTTCTAATTGTAAAATCCTTCGCTTCACCTACCCAATTCCCACCATTAACAACGATTTGCGCTGGATCGCATCATTCATCCTTTCTCCAATTCCAACTCTAGGACTACTAATTCCTCCGACTCCCTTGTATTTCCTATTACCTCAACACCATCTAGACCAAAGATTTAGACAAACTACCCTCATTCATACTTAATTCCAACCGACTCATACAATCTTCCACCTTACCTAAGACTCGAAAGACATCCTCACTCTATCTCATGACTTAACACATCTCTCCTTTTTCACACTTCCTAGTCTCTACCTTCCTCAAATACTGCTAATTTTCCTTAACAACACCTCACAATCCACTCCTAGTTCAGGGTTAACTGCTTGACTGGCATAAGTCATCACCAAAGTTTTGGGAGTTAAACGGTTTCATAACAGAGAGAGTTTACAAATGGAATTTCACAAATTGGATTCAATCAAATCAAAAGGGCACAAAGTTACTTTAGAAATGAGTCTGGGTAACAAACAATCATGATGTAGGTTCAAAGTTCAAATCGAAAGTTCAAGGGTTATTCTGAACAAAAAGGGCTCACAACGAACAAGGGTTCCAACAAAGAATGGTAAGTTTAAACAAAAGGATAGGCTTCACTATGATTCTGAGTCGCGGGTTCTACAGCATATCTCGGCGCATCCAAACGATCATTCGCACGCTCTCGACGCCTCTGTCTCTAATCGTCCTAGACTAACGCACAAGACACACTATGAAGTATATATCCCATGTATTCACTACTTAAAGCTAAACCATTGCTCTGATACCACAACTGTAACACCCCGATTTGGCAACTTGAAAACACATTTTATTTCCTCACAAAATTGCAGTAAAATATGGGCCAATTTTTTTTTCTTTTTTTAAAACAAGGGTTACACAAAATGAGAACATTTAGGTTTTCAAAACATAGTTATATTTAAGACTCATGTTCTCATATTGCGTAAACCTTTCAAGTTCCAAACCGAAGTGTCACAAGACACCGCACTTTGCAACTTTATTCTCCTCAACTCGATTATCATTGCCCATTTCCTTTTCGTAATCAAAATAGTGGTGCCCAATTGAAAATAACATTCATCAACATAGTTTGGGGGATTACATCATGGTACTACAGATCTAGCTTAGTGTGAATACAGGAAACAAAATACTTCAACTAAGATAAAAGAACTACCGCTAAGCTGAAGACGATGGATCCACGGGAGGTGCCTCACTTGGGTCGATCTCAATCACATCTGCCTCCGAAAAATCCTCATCAGGGTCCTCCTCGGGGTCTTCCTCTGGTTCACTCTCTTGCATAGCCTCGAATGCCTCGTCCGGTAGGTCGTTCAAAGCC
Source organism: Crotalaria pallida (assembly GCA_037953625.1). Classification (NCBI taxonomy): domain Eukaryota; kingdom Viridiplantae; phylum Streptophyta; class Magnoliopsida; order Fabales; family Fabaceae; genus Crotalaria; species Crotalaria pallida. Next base: position 56,664,586 of record CM075655.1, on the reverse strand, counting down.
TCGTCCAATTCTTCCAACTCTTCAGCCTCGGGATCAATCCGCGCAGGCAAAGGCATTGGGTGTCCACCATGATAGTCAGCTGGTCCGCCGATCTGTAGATCCGAAAGCACAAAGCGACAAGTGCGAGTATCGGGTGCTGTTCCTTGAAGGGTATGGTTGGGGTCGAAAATGCGAACCTCGGTGATTCCACGCCATTCCCAACCTCTGTAGTTCACTTTCCATCTACCTTCGTCTCGGATGTCGAACATAAACTTAACCGGATCCATAGACTAAAGGGTTGAAAACATAGGGACAGATATATTGACACAAAGAAGAATTCGAGAGAGTAAGTATTCCCAGACATGTGATGCCAACAGTGTGGAATTACGATAGGTAAAATATTAAGGACACATAAAACAACAAACAAACAATAGCATACAAACACTTACTCTACTCCGTTACTTTCTTTTCTCAATAACTCAAGTCTATCCTCAGCACATTCCATAATCGCTTATGCTGCGCAACTCTGATTCCACCACCATATAAGCTCATCCTCTTTTCCATACTTTCACCCAAGGATAATTCTCAAACATACTTATATAGATATAAATAATTCTTTCTTTTCTTATATAAGTTTTATGAATTCGCATCCATCAATGATGAGGGGGGTTTTTAATCATCATTGAGGAAAAACGCTCTCAAAGTTAGCACACACGTCTACATCTCCTCGGTCATCCATCCAACCTAGTCGGAAGCAAACAGGAGTACAGGACCTTTACCGTGCGGGCACGACAGCTGTCTCACAACAATTGGTCCCAGACCAGGAGGACTACATCCTCAATCAAATCATATCAATTCATAAATATATTCAAGGCACGCTGTCTCACAGTGGCAATCAAGATGCCCCACTCCAGTCCCTCTCACTGTTCAAGATTTGCAATCTAGGGGGCGATAGTACTAATTCTAGTTTGCAAAGCAGAACTCACCACGGCATTGGACCCAGTCCCTACCACGTTCGTACGCCACATGTGGAATTCGTTCCGCCTAGAATGTACTCTAGACTTCTTGACGTTTCACCGTCATCGTCCTCCCCTAATGCAATCTCCTCCTAAGTATCTGCAGATACTTATGGTTCCTTCCTCTCCACTACTTCGGTTACACTCATAACTCACCGCGTTAATTCATGTCTTTTAAAAGTCTTTCAATGAGTTAATTAAAAGCTTAGTCCTATTGGTCGGCTCATCCTTAGTGCATCCCTTCAACGAGTCCCGACCACTAATCCCCTCAAAAAAACTCTTCTCTCAACCTAGCACAGAACGGGGTTTTCCTTGACAAACCAAATCTCTCACTTCATAATCCAACTCAAAAATCTTGTTTCCTCCTCTTCTTAAAAATATCTTTTCATAAATTTCCTCAAAAATGATGTTTCACAAAGCTTTCCAAAAATAAGGTTTCACAAACGTTCTCAATAATAATGTTTTACAATCTCTTTTCAAAAATAGGATTTCACAAACTCTTTTCAAAATAACATTTCATCAACTCTTTTCAAAAGTAAGATTTCATAAACTCTTTTCAAGATAGAACCTTCCCAAATTCTTTTCAAAAATAAAATTTCCCAAATCCTTTTTTTTAAAAAAAAAATAGAGTTTCACAAAATCCTTTTCAAAAATAATGTTTCATAAACTCTTTTAAAAAATTATGTTTCACAAAACCTTTTTCCATAAACAACGTTTTACAAACCTTTCTCAGAAATATCCTTTCGTAAAACTTTTTTGAAAACATCGTTTCATAGTTTCCTTGGAAACCTCAACATTTTATCCCCTCATGGCTCGACCTCAGAAAGCAATCATATCATCAATGTTTCCCCAAGCTCTGGCACAACTCATCGCTTTCATCACTTAGTCTTTTCCCCGACAACGACATCTATATGTTTCTCTTACTTTATCTCGCATATTTTTTTTTATTCTTATTATTCATTATTATTAGCAGCAGTATTATAATCCACAACAGATCAGATCTTATCATGCATAATCATAAATAAACAAATAAATAACATACTAACATTCAGACACAATCAAATAAACTCAGTACCTAACCTTACCGACTCAGGACCACTAAGTTTCGACTTTTGAGATGGTCGAAACACTTAATATGTTACATAAATACCACGGTGTTTGGGGGAAACTTCTCTCTCACCTCGATTGACGATAATTTCCACGATACGCTCCTTGGTTCCCGACGCAACGCTTGTAACTGCTTCCCGATTGTTACTGGAACTCAAATAATTCTCTCTTATTAAAAATCGTTCTTATAAAAATTGTTTCGGAAACAAAACATCATCACCAAAACTTTTTATTTGAAAATAATTTGGTTTTAATTCATAATCGGAATTGAGTAAAAACATTTGTTTAAAAACATAAATAATTCCTTGGCTCTTTAAAAGGCCACATTTATCTTAAGGTTTTCTTATAAAAATCATTTGTTAGATTAAAACCATGAACTTCAGAAATCAATTGAAAAATCTTTTCAAAACAATACTCTTCAAATCATTTTACTCACTTTATTTTCTTTAAAACCGAATTAAATCCAAGTGAAATAACACAAAGATTAAATCAAAAACCTTTTAAAAATATTAATCATTCAAACATACACAACTACTACAAGTCATTCACAATGCATGCATCATCTTATACTTATCATTCATGCACATAAGACAAGAATCAAACACATGCTCCTATTTTCTATGCATGGCCGAATCTACATCACACATAAGACAAGGTTTATATTCAAATCTGATGATTACTAACACATGCACTTAGGGAAAACAACATACATCATCCTACTTATAAACATCACATAATAATTTAAAGAAAAAGAACACATTAACTTAGAATAGTGCTAATCATCATATAAATCAACATACCAAGAAGAAATCAATTTATTTCTTTTATTTTTATATCAAAACCGATTGGAACATGAGGAAAAATTACTCAATACAATCATTTATCAAATCAACTTCTTCATCCAAGACTAACTCAAACAATAACACACAAGAAAATAAAAATGGCTTAAATAAGATTTGTTCCAAAACCGAATGGAACATAAAAATTACTTTTAAATCTTTAATCAAAGATTTAGATTTTCTTATACATGAAATCCATAGATCCATCCACAAAATACACATGCACAATAAAATGGACTAACGTTAACTTATATAATGGTAAAACCATGAGCTTCACAAAAATTTTAGCAAACAAAATTTAATTTCTTAACACAATAAAATCAAGAATCATGTCAAAGTCTTTAGCCTTTAAGTAAATTTCATGCATGCACCAAAAATATTTGAATAGGACAAATTTCAACATGCATGTAAATAAAATGATGATCTAGCATGGTTCTCTATTCTCCCAAGGTTTTGGCCGAATGACTACATGCATAAAGGCAAGATCTCTAGATTCTATTTTCACATGCAAAGATCAAATCATACGAAACTTTTGAAACAATATTTTCTTTCTTAAAACACCAACCGAATCATCATCTTACACACAAACCTTGAAAAAAAAAACTCTTTTTACACTAAAAATTATTTTTAAAGCTTGTTAGGTTTATTTTCTTTTGAAAATCGTGGCATGCATCAAAGTAAAACTAAGACTTGCACTCAAAACAAACATACAAAATTCAAGCTTCATGTTTTCTCAAAGATCAATCATAGATCAAGACATGCAAAAGAAGATCAAAGCAAAAACATAAACTTAAAGTTAAATCCTAGACAAAACCGTGAAGAACAAGTTAGAGATCAAAGCTTCCAAGCACAAACATTCAAGAGCAAACCACAAAAGTAACATGCAAGGCATTTAAACTTCAAGATCATAAGAAAATAATACATGCATCCAAGAAAATTAAACTTAAACAATGTCCATAATAAAGTCCTTTACAAAACCAAAATTATTACATTAAACTTTCTTAAATAACTACCTTAAACAAAATCCTAACTCAAATCTTCAAATCCTTCTCTTTTCCCCCTAGGGTTTTGCTTCGGCCTCCTCTTCTCTAGGGTTGATGGGTGGTTTTCTTCTTAATCCTTGAAAAAGAATGTGGTTGAGAAAGGAATCAAAGATGTTTGGGTTAAGAACTTTGGGTTTTCACTCTTCTTTCTCTCTTCTCCCTCACGGCCTAGCTCTCTTTTCTCTCTATGTTTCAAGAGTTTGAGGTGCTCTTGAAACTAAGTGTTTGTGTTTGATGAAGGAAATGAAGAAATGAACTAACCAAGCACACACTCACTCACACGGTTTTTAAGGGCAAAATAAGGGCATGGAAATTTCCTCTTCTAACCTCGGTTCAATGGGTTGGTTCAAGGGCAATTCGGTCCAACCATAAATTTGCATGAGAAGGGTCTTGTCAAGGGAACATGGTGGAAGGAAAGTCCTCCATAGGCATCATGACTCACACCTCCTAATTTCCTCCTATTTTCTATTTAATTTTCTACTTTCTTAATGGTCAAGAAAATAAGCTTCTACTTGGTTCCCTTATTCCTACACTCGGCCGAACATACACACACATACACATACAATTTATTTTCATTTTTATCATCACAACACATAGGATAAAATCATGGAATAATGCATGCACTTAACACATATTTAATCATGCACATAACACTTTAGGATACCATGTTTCACACTCCAAAACACACTACACACATGCACACATTCACATTTACACAATTCATGCATCCATCCATTTAAATTCACTAATTAAATTTCATGCATAATTCATTACACAAAAACACATATTCACCACTCAAAATTTAAAGAAAAATCAATAAACCGAACCAATTAAACTACAATATAAACTTTACTTTATTTTGTAAAAATCATATTTTCACATAAATCAAAGATTTTCAGAAAGGGACAATTCATTTAAAATCTCAAATCATTTTCATGTAAAGATCATGATTTTCTAAAAAATGATTGAAAAGATACGCATTTTCAAAGTTACTAAATCCATCTTGAAAATAAAAATCACAACTTGGTTTTTATGAAATCAAACTCAAATAAAATCATTTGCTAAATCATTCTTTTTTTAAAAAAAAATCTTTCTTAAATCCTGAAAATCCTTTTTAAAAAAATCTCAGTGATTTATTTGAGTCCAGAAAATGCGGGATGTTACATTTATAGTAGTATTTGGGTTTAATAATTTGACCGGGTTGTGGGTAGCAAAATGATTTTGATTTAGTGTTGGTTTAGGAGAGATTCGTATATTTATGGATAATTTTTATATTAATTGAATTATTTATGATAAATTCCCCTTTTGTATAATATTAAAGTAGGAAGTGAAGAACCCTAGGGAGTTGACTTATATTAAATGAACTCTGAGACATACCTGAGTATGTCGACTGATTTGTCTAATATTTGTTGATTGTTAGAGATTGTGGAGGATGCATAACTGACTTAAATGCCAATGTGAATGATTGTGCTTACTGGTGTATAACTGCTTAATTATGAATGTATATTGTTATTGGAAATAAGTAGTGTATGATGATGCTGGATAATTGTTATAAATGCTAATTGTCGAAGGTGAATTGATATGTGAATACTTGGTAAATGGTTATGATTATTGATGATAAAATGCTTATTTGCGAATATATGTGTGATTATTTGGAAATGGCAATCCTTATGTATTTATTGGAATTTTGGTTGTGACTGAAAATGAATGGACTGAATTTGTAATTAATTGGAAATGGAAACTTAAGTGGAGACTGATCAGTGGGGCCCGGAACACTAGGTACCCGGCTAGGTGTTCCAATTACCTGTTAGGGCTAATTACCTGCCAGGCCAATTACCCATTAGGCCAAACCGTAGGCGCCGGGTGACCCACAGGATCAGTTTCCACACCAATAATTGGAGTAAATAGTGGAATGGTAAAAATGTACATAGTCCTACAGGTTATGGCCTAGATGGGTGTAAAGTCCTGGGCAGGTGTCCCCAAGTCCCTAGACAGGTGTTCCAATTACCTAGCGGGTAACCCAAATCCTAATGGTGTACAATTAAAAAGGAAAAAAAGAAGTGTTTGCAGATCACTGTTTGTGGTTGCATACACTGTGTATGTAGATCTCTGTTTTGGGTTACATACATTATTAGGAATAGGATTGGTGTGTAGATCTCTGTTTGAGGTTACGCACAATGGAATTATGGAATTTGGAATTTTATGTATGTTGAATTATGAACTGAATGTGTTGTATTTTGGTTACTCCATTGCCTGATTTAGTTATTATTCTCGAATTTCTATTACGACTATCTACTATCCTATAATCCACTGTGTTGTGAAAAGGTCTCACCCTTAGTGGTTAACATTTTAGGTGCATAATAAAGGAGCTTGAAGATCAGAGTGCGCAGCGAGCAATTCGAAAGAAGGGAATTCCAGTTGAAACTATGTATATTGTGAATGAATTCCCAATTTGTATTTATGAACTTGTCTTGTAAAAAGAAATTTGTAATTCACTATTTTATTTCAAACTAAAGTTTTGTTAAACTTTTAAATATAAATCGGGGTGTTACACCTTGCAATGCCAACAAATTACAATACTGAAATGGCTAAACTTTTTAATAAAGTAATCCATTAAAAAGTATGGCAGCAAAATATAAAACTCCCAAGATTTCTCATCATATATATAAGTTCCTTCATATCTAAATTACTTTATTTAAAGCCCAATTAGCTAGCACTTTATCATACCTAATGACTGAAGATAACCCGTAACAAGTGACAACAAAAGCCAACTTATTCTAAATGCTTATGGTTATATTTTGAGTTAATAGTCACATAGGTCCCCGAAAGATACCTGTGGAATCAGTTAGGTCCCTGAAAGATTAGTGGAATCTCTTAAACCCCCCAAAGATCATTTTGGAATCAGTTAGGTCCCCGAAAGATTTGTGGAATCTCTTAAACCCCCCAAAGATCAATTTGGCATCACATTAGTCCCCCCATGAGGGACCTAACGGAATCCTATGTGACACATTTAATGCTTTTTTGGCCCAAACGTGGCACCTTCTTAACATTCCAACATCGCATTGGGGCTGGCAAAGCATTTAACATGTCACGTAGAATTACATCAGGTCCATCCTGACGAAATTGAATGGGGATACTAATGTGACGCCAAAATGATCTTTGAGGGGTTTAAGAGATTCCATAAATCTTTCAGGGACCTAACTGATTCCACAGATATCTTTCGGGGACCTATGTGACTATTAACTCTTATATTTTCAAGTTATCAAGGCTGAACCTTGAAACATATATTTGAACCACTAATATTACCAAGCTTAATCTCAGAAGTTATGTTGCCAAGAGCATGAAGCATACCTACTATCCACAAGCATTACCCACAATTTGCTTGATATATAAAACACTCTTTACTGCTATGTTCCTACACTAATATATGTTCCATACTTCACAAGGAGACATCATAACCAAAGTAAAAATATTCTACTAAATAAGAACTAGAATTTAGTGTACCTAATTTAGTGAAACGAATTGATAGAACAAGATCAAATGATAAGAACTAGAAGCTCCTTGAGCCTTGGAGAAGCCTCTCCTTTGCATATGCAGAAATAGGTATCCTCTAACTGAATGCATTATAATCCAAATTAAAATAGACCAGAGGTGCATTAAAGTAGAGAATGAAAAGGGATGAATTGAACCAAAAGAAGTGTGAAGTTATGTGTCAAACTTAAATCAACCCTATAAAACAAGGAACAAGCATAAGACAACTTAATATCAACTAAGCAAAGGAACAAGTATATAGCAAATTTACACACAGTATAACAAAACTGTCATAATAAGATATATAATATCATCATTGTTTCCTATATGACAACTACATAAAAATAAGGAACGAGTATTGATAGTGAAATTCAGATTCTAATTATATAGCAGAAAATCCAAACAGACAAACCATACCTAAATAGATTAAGAAGAAAAAAATATTAGTAGTAGTTTCCTCAAAATGGAACCACCAGGTACTAAGTTAAGGACATGGTGGCCCATCATCAATTGCTACAAAAGAAATATTGTTGACTGATTGATGATTCAAAACAAGATAGCCCACTCATCATCATAGATCTTTTCACCGTGCTAGCACATTAATAAGAAAAGGGAAAAACAATAAAATCCATCTGAAGTCAGACACAAATTTGGCTACATTTTTGAAATTTATAACAAGGTGGTAACCCACCACCCACGGTTGCTCTGAACACTACAAGAAAAACCCTTCATTGCAACGACAAAAATCGTTGCAAAAAACCAAAAGTCGTTGCAAAAAAAAACAGATACGCTTGAAAAAAAAGCAGATAAGCAGATTGTTGGAAACCAACAAGCGGCCTAACAATCTACTAGAGGGGGGGTGCATAGAAGTTTGAATCAGTGATAGCAATTTCTCGGATATAATTGAAATAGTTTAAAATGATGTTTGCTGTTTTTATAAAATAGTCGGATTTAGTGCCAAGCAGAATGAGATAATCGGTTATCTAGGCTGACCACTGATTATCCAACCTGCAACACACAAAAACCAGTTTTGCAGCAGAATCTTAGCAAACACAAATCAACCAATATGAGGTTCGGCCAGACCGACTAAAATGCTCGGAAAGTGCAAAATGCTCGGACAATGCAGTAAACAGATAAAGTACAGAAAACAGTAAAGAGAAAGCGATAAAAGAAGAGGCACAGGAATTTTTATACCGGTTCACTCTCACCCACTTGAGAGCTACGTCCAGTCCTCCCTAAACCTTAGGGAGCTTTTAATTAAAATCAAATTGATAGAATTACACGGGAACTATTGAATGAACCTCACTCAACCTAACCCTTCCAAGAGAGTACCAAACTCTTGGATTCTACCCAATTTGATACCGGTAGGAAGAACCTCTTCCAAAGCCTCCTTGAAACCTTCAAGTAGCTCCATCGGGTGAAGAACCTCTTCGACTCCTTCTTAGGAACATCCCAAGACTTCCAATGCTTGAGAACCTCTCAAGACTTCTAATACAGCGGTGAAACCTTCACCAGCCAAGATCGTGGTTTGTTGTTGATTGTTGTATGAACTTGAACCTTCTTGATTTGTGCGGATTACAACCGAAATTCACACGCAGAACCTCAATTGAATATTAATCTGAAAGTAGAAGACCAATTGAGTATTCGATTTGACAGAGATGATTTTACACTTTGTTTTTCGCGTGTCCCTTTTTTTATGTCTTGTGTTCTGTTCTCTGTTTCTGGTCTGTCTGAAACATATGCTCCCTTTATAATCTCCAGAATCCCCAAAGATCAGGGAGGAAATGGAGTCACCGAATTAGGAATGATTATGGGAGTTAATGCTTTTTCAACGGTGGGAGTTAATGTTGTTTCAACGGTCACTTTTGAATTTGATTTGATTTCACTCAATCCCGTCTGGACAACGGTTAGTAAGCTCGGCATCTGTCAACGCGCCTTGCTGAGCTAGGGAACTTGAATAGCTGATCTGAACACAGTCTGACCGAGCTGATCTTATGCTGCCCATATTGCACTCAACAATATGAACATTGACTGATCCGATCTTCTGCTGACCATATCTGATCTTCTGCCGACCATATCTGACCAACGTTTGATCCGACCAGATAGCACTTTGAGCACCAAGCGCATCAAACTAATTTACTTCGTCAGAGCCGAGAGCCGAGCTGATTTAGTTGACTTCATCACGACCGAGGACGGAGCTGTGTGCCGAAAGCTGAGCTCATCAAGATAAATGATTTCATCTGGGCAACCGAGCTCGACTGCCGAGGACCAAACAACACTTCATCAACACAGCGATTCATTCGGCTTTATCACTGGCCGAGGACGAAGCTCGACTTCATCTATACCGCAAGCCTCATCAAAGGCCGAGGACACAGTTCGACTTCATCTGTACAGCCGATTTCCTTAATGTCCGAGTACATAGCTCGACTTCATTAACATAGGTCTTCATCAATTTTGCCGAGTACCGAGCTCATTCATTTGTCTTCGTCTGAACCTCTTGGAATCTACAATCTGAATCATTTGTCTTCATCGAAACTTCTGATTCAACAATCTCCCCTTTTTTGATGATGACAAATGCTAGTTGATTTTTGTTCATCCCCCTTAAATGTATGCTCGAGAATTATTTGCTCGGAACCTATATGACCTGTAACACAAAAACACAGAAAACAACACCTTTTCTCCCCCTTTTGGCATGATCAAAAAGGAATTGAAGATTAAAAATAGTGCCAAAAGAGCCGAAAATAAATAAAACATAGTGCAATAATCTCGGAAGGCATTCCAAAAAAAATACCACTTGATGAAAAAAATTAAATGCATGTTTTTCTCTCCCTACATATGATCATCTTAAGAGATAAACGGAAAAACTCATGCAGTAAAAGAAAATCATGAAACCCTTTCTTCCCCTAAGATTAATGAATAAACCAAAGCTGGAATAGACAAAGAGGCCAAGAAAGATAAACGGATATATGAATACATAAAAGGAAATAAAAAAATTCAACAAATTTAAATTTTTGAAAACATTTGCTTTTCTCCCCCTGAAGATAAAAACTTTCTCCCAAAAAAATATTATTTAAGCAAAGATTTGAATGAATAACCAGGAACCTGATTAATTTTACAGATTAAAATAGGCATAGCTGGTTCCACTTGTTGCGAACCACTTGTTGTAAATCACTTGTTGTGCAACTCTGTAGGTTTTTTTTTACATACATACTAGACCACAAGCTTTGAAGAGGCAATTTGATTTTACTCCACTTTAGCATTTTTGCCCTTCAAAGATACCTGCAAAGATAATTAATTTTTGCTTTCTGGTACCCAAATTGTTTTGGGTCCATGTGTGTTAGCATTGGGATCTCTTCCCTTCTCAATCCAAACATAGGAACCGTTGGGTACACCAAGCCTTTTGATTTTACAAATATTTGAGGTGTGACCATGAATACCACAGTAAAAACGGGTTGGTTTTTTAGAGAAATCTACATTAGCAAATGAGCCAACTTTTCTGAAATTTTTCTTTTTGGCATTGGCGTAACCTAAACCGGTTTTGTTTGAACTAATTCTTTGATTGACAGTTAAACAATTTAACATATGATCACGTTTTGAGAAAGTTGCACAAGTCGTTTTTAGTTTTTGAATTTCGTTCTCATACTTGATGCAACTTTCACACTTTTGATTTTTCAGAGACGTGATAGTATGATCTAAAGAATTATTGCTACTTTTTAAATTTTCAATGCATTTTTCCAATTCAAGAACTTGCTCTTTATGGTTTAAAAGATTCTTTTTCAGTTTAACATAATTTTTGGCAAGTTTCTTGAATTCGGATTGCATTTCAATATATGCAGTATATAATTCTTCATAATCATTAAATTCGGACTCATTATCATAATCAGAGGTTACTTCATTTCCTTGCTTGGTTGAGCCGAACACCGTGCTCGGCGAGGCTTCCACGTCATGTCTTCCCATTAAGCACATATACTCACTTTCCTGCTCGGTTAAGCCAACCACTGAGCTCGGCGAAGCTTCCACAGCATAGTTACCCATTAAGAACAGATTTACCTCTCCTTCATCATCAATCGAGCTTGATTCATATTTGTCACTATCTTCGGAAGCATCCCAGACAATGTATGCTCTTTTGCCCTTTTTCTTTTTCTTGATATAATCTGGGCATTTGGGTCTGATATGTCCTCTCTTACCACATTCATGGCATTTTATTTTATCTTTTGAGGGGCTTTGACGATTATTTTTAAAAAAAAATCCGAAATGTTTGACCATTTCCTCGAAGGTTTCCTTGTCCGTGTCTGAATCATAATCGCTGGCCGAGGAGTCTTTAGCCGACTGAGTAGAAGCCTTGAGCGAGATCCCCTTCTTCGTTTTCTCGGATTCTTCGTGCATTTTTAATCGGCTGAGCTCCATCTCATGCTCTTGAAGTTTTCCGAACACTGTTGCTAAGTCCAGGAAGTCCAAGTCTTTTGATTCCATGATGGCTGTCACCTTCGGCTGCCATTCCCTACTCAGACTTCTCAACATTTTATTAATAATTTCAGAATTTAAGAATGTTTTTCCGAGAGAAATAAGATGATTTATGATATGAGAAAATCGTTTCTGCATGTCATTTATAGATTCACTCGGCAGCATACGAAATAACTCATATTCATGCATTAATGTATTTAATCGTGCTCGTCTAACCTCATTGGTCCATTTGTGAGTAAGTTGTAGAATGTCCCACATTTGTTTAGCATTTTTACAATGAGACTCTCGGAAAAATTCGTCATAAGACAGGGCTGAAGTGATGATATTTTTGGCTTTTAAATCATAAGAAACTTTTCTTTTATCATCATCAGTCCAGCTTTATCACTGGCCGAGGACGGAGCTCGACTTCATCTATACCGCAAGCCTCATCAAAGGCCGAGGACACAGTTCGACTTCATCTGTACAGCCGATTTCCTTAATGGCCGAGTACATAGCTCGACTTCATCAACACAGGTCTTCATCAATTTTGCCGAGTACCGAGCTCGTTCATTTGTCTTCATCTGAACCTCTTGGAATATACAATCTGAATCATTTGTCTTCATCGAAACTTCTGTGATTCAACACATGTAACACCCCGAGTTTCATATAAAAATATCACTTAAAAAGTTTAATAATTAAAATGAAGGACATAAAATTTTCATTTTATCAAAGAAGTTCACAAACGATTTTGGGTATTCCCATTACAATATAAATAGCACAGTCTACAAATTCCTTCTTTCCAATTCTTCTGCTACGACACTCTAATCCTTAAGCTCCTTCAACATTTACCGAAAATGATAACCACTAAGGGTGAGACCTTTTCACAACACATTGAATTATAAGATAGTAAAAATGGCACATAATAGCAATTCAAGCATAATAATCAAACCAAGCCATGACTAACAAAATGCTTCACATTCACGCTTCCATAATCATCTTCATTTCCATTTTTATAAATCATAATAACGTGTGTCTCCTCACGGTCAGAGGACAACACACCCAACATAAAATCGCATGTCTCCTCACGGTCAGAGGACAACATGCCACATAATATCGCATGTCTCCTCACGGTCAGAGGACAACATACCAATAATTCTTTCTTTTACTCTTTTTCTTTTAGTTTGTACCACCAGGAATTGGTTGCTCCTGCTAGGGCATTTGTACACCCATTAGGGACTTTTACACCCATCAGGACTTTGGTCACCCATTAGGCTTCACCCGTTAGGACAATACAATGCAATCTTATTATTGCTTACCAATCTTATAACTTAATCATTTTAACATACTTTATTCCTTTTCACATTTTCCATACTCTTAATTATCGTTGAATTGATCAAGTGGGACATCGACGCCTAACGGGGCATTTGGACCTAATGGGGCATTTGGCCTGATGGGGCATTTTGCCCAAATGGGGCATTTAATACACCTAGAAGGGGCACCTAGTGTGCCAATGTCCCAATGATCAATTCAATCGTCCGTTCCTTTTTAATTCATTCAATCAAACATATCCATCATAAAGCATACCATTCAATTAGTCATTCCCATCAAGTAGCAAATATCTACATTCAAGCACTTACAACATTCTAAATTCCAAACATCACACAACAACAATAAATCAAAATTAAACAACAACCACAACCAATCACAAGCATAAATCAAGGGTTCATATTTTTCAATCAACATTAATAATATTAATTGGCTCTAGAATCAACTCCACACATTTGCACACTTAACATTTAAGCATTCATGTAATCTATTTTACAATTAATTAACTATTTTCACCACCTAATAACCAGCATTAATCTATAAATATACAAATCACCCATTTACACGTAGTCACAAATATATCCATTTAGCACTTAGTGAACATAGAATTTATTCCAAAAAGTCCGCGGACATCATCAATCAGTCGACATACTCAGGTATGCCTCAGAGTGCATTTAATATAAGTCAGCTCCCTAGGGTTCTTCACTTCCTACTTTAATATAGTACAAAAAGGATTTAAAATAAATATTTCAAACAATATAAAATCAATATATAACATACTCATTACTCCTAATCAAACTCTAACCCAACACTAAACAGGTGCTATTTTATTACCCACAACTCAATTCAACCATTATACCCAAATCCTATTATAGACCCTAACTATCCCTAACTCAAAGTGTGGAAAAGTGACTCCCCTTACGTTAGAAAAGGAGAGAGCCCACACAAAGCTCCAAGGACCTCAAATCTACTCCGGATCTACCTTGCTTCCAACTATCTAGACCGATTCCCAACTGGTTCCATGATTGGAGGAGAGAGAGAATACCCTAGATGAGAGAGAAACACCAATAGAGGAGAGGGAAAGCTTAATCAAGAGAGGGATAGTGTTTATGTATAGGATTTAACCCAAAATCAAGATTAAATCCATGGGTGAGGCTAGAAATAGAGGTTTGGGTGCTTGGAGTTGGTTATGGTATGTGGGTTCCATGGAGGGAGAGAGAAAGCCATGAAGGAGAGAGAGAGAAAGAAGGAAGCATGAGGGAGGAGGTGATTCCATGGGGAAAGGGGGTTAGAGAGGAGCTATGGAGGTTTGGTGGGTGAATGAGGGAGGGTCATATGAGAGAAGAAGAGAAATGTTGGGGTTTGAGGCCCCAACTCGTATTTAAGGCCAGGGAGAAAGGATGAACGACCCAGATCGCTTGGCTTGGAGGAAAAGCCAAAAAGAACGGCTGAGATTCGCTAATCCTGCACCGCACGCTCGGGCGTGCGCCTGAGCGTGTGTCCATGCCATATTTCTGGTGTGTTTTCTGGTGCGCCATTTCTGGTGCGGGTGGGGGTTCTGGTGCGTCGCACGCTCGGGCGTGCGCTCGAGCGTTGACCGATGCAACATTCTGGTGCTTCTGCTAGGTCGAGCGTGCGCTTGGGCGTGGGGGTCTGATTCATTTTTCCTATTTTTCCTCAACTTCAAACTGTAACACCCCTCAAATTCCTCGTATTAATTTAAAACACTAAAGAAATTATTTTTGAGAAAAGTGTTTTGAAAGAATATTTTCTTGAATGATTTTCCTAAATTCACGTTTTTAAGATGATAAATGATTCTAAAGAATGATTTTCTGAAATAATATTCAACATTTCGGGAATTGAGTTTTTGAAAAAGTCTATATGCTTGATGTTTTTATAAAAATATTTGTGATTTGTGTATGAGTTATTTTGTGATGAAAAAGAATTATTTTCTAGTCATGTGTATATACGGTTTTGGTATGTATAAGTATGCTTAGGATTATATGAGTATTTAGTTATGAAAAAGAATATAATGTGTGTGTAAATGTATGTGAATAAATATATGTGAGTAATGTATGATGTATGAATGTATGTGTATGTATAATACGTGTGTGTATGATGAACATGTATGCATTATCCCATGAATTCATGCTATGTGTTGAACATGAGATTAAATTAAATATGTATATGTGTGCATGAGCATGTGGTTCGGCCATGCAAGTAGTAGAAGAACCAAGTAAGATTGATTTCCTTATGCATTAAGAAATTAGAAACTAAATAGAAAATAGGAAGAGATTAGGAGAGGTGACTCATGAAACCTAGTGAAGACTTTTGCTCCACCATGTCCCCCACGACATGACCCCTCCCATGCAACAAATGAGTTGGACCGAATTACCCTCAAGCTTCCAACATGAGCCAAGGCTAAAAGAGGAAATTTCTACACCCTTGCCTTTGCTCTTAAAACCGTAGGAGTGAGTGTTGGTTAGGACTCATTTCTCACCTCATCACAAACACAAACACACTTAGTCCAAGAGTGCCATCAAACTCTTGAGACACTTAGAGAGAAAAGAGCTTGTCCGTGAGGAGGAAGAAGAGGAAGAGAAGAGTGAACAACCCAATTCTTAACACCAAACCCCCTTGATTTCTTCCTTCCAAACACATCTTTCTTCAAAGATCAAGGAGAAAACCCCATTAACCCTAGAAGAAGAGAGAGACCGAGGCAAACCCAAGAGGAGGAGAAGAGGAGATTTGAAGATTTAAGTTGGAAATTAAGAAAAGAGGTTGGGGCAGTTGGCAGCACAAGGATTCAAGGAGAACACACGCACTTAAATCTCTGGACCTCGGGTGAGAGAGAAGCTTTCCAAAGACACCGTGGTAGCTAGGTGATTTATTAGGACGTTCCGTATCATCTCAAAGATCGGAACTTAGTGGTTCTGAGTCAGTAGTATAGTGGCAATTGTTTGTTTTGTGTGGCCACTTATACGAAGGTGACGAAGACCACAATGTTATTGTGTGATATTGTGTGTTGATAATATGCTTTGATTTATTAATTTACTTATCTATTGAATTATGCCTGATGATGCTATTGCTAATGATTATGATGCGTAAACGGCTGATGGACGTCTGTTACGTCCTGGATAAGAAAATGGAATTGAAAGTAATGGGATTGAAAGTAATGGTATAATGAGAAAAGAGTAAGAGACTAAGTGAAAGTGAGATGAGAGTTGATTTGGAAAGGAAGTTGAGGATGATGTTGATAACGAGCCAGAGCTGAGGAGAGTGATATGGATTGTTGGAACATGAGATGTGATTTGAGCGGAGCTGGGCTCCTTGGTTTTTGGTTTTAGACTGGGAATTAGTGTTGAGTTGAGCTTGCTCCTCCACTAGCGCTCAGAAAAAATGTGTTTTTGAAAAAGGAATTTTTGAAAAAGGATTTTGAAAAAGAAGTCTTCGAAAAGATTTTTTATGGGAAAAGAAATAATTTTGGAAAAAGGATTTATGAAACCAAATTTGTGAAAAGATTTTTGGAGATAGAATTTTTGAAGAAGTTGTGAAAATCATATTTTCAAAGGATTCTTTTTATTCTTTTTGAAAAGTTTTTATGAGAGGATATTTCTGGAACTGTATTTTGGAGAAAGTTTTACGAAATGATCTCTTTGAGAAAAGTCTGTGAATGTTGGTGAGCATAAAGTTTTGAAAAGGTTTTTGGAAAGAGTGTTGATAAGAAAGTTTGAGAAATGAGGTTCTTGGAAAGTGGTGAAACCAAAGATTTGAGAAGGATGGTAAAAAGGAAGAATTGAGAAAGAAAATGTGAATTAATTGAGATAATCCCAGCTCTGTGCTATGCGAGAATTGATGAGAGAATGATTGTGCAAAGTTAGAGGTCGGGACTCACTGAAGGGATGCACGAAGGGTGAGCCGATCTTTAGGTTAATTAAAAAGATAAAAGACTTTAAAAGACATTAACAGCGTACGTGGTGAGGAATGAGAGTAACCCGAAGTAGTGGAGAGGAAGGAACCATAAGTATCTGCGGATACTTAGGAGGAGATTGCATTAGGGGAGGACGAGGACGGTGAAACGTCAAGAAGTATAGAGTATTATTCTAGGCAGAACGAACTCCATAAGTGGCGTACTAACGTGGTAGGGACTGGGTCCAATGTCGTGGTAAGTTCTGCACGCGCACTAGAATAAATACTGTCACCCCCTAGATTGCAAATCTAGAACAGTGAGAGGGACTAGAACGGGGCATTGTATTTTGCCACTGCGTGGACAGTGAGCCTTGATATTATGAAATTGAATTGATTTGAGTACGAGATCCTCCTGGTCTGGGACCATTTGTTGTGAGACAGCTGTCGTGCCCGCGTGGTAAAGGTCCTGTACTCCTGTTTGCTTCCGACTAGGTGGATGGATGGCCGAGGAGATGTAGACTTGAGACGTGAGTGCTAACAACGAAAGGAACGCGTGCCCCGATGATACTATAAAACCCCGATCATCGATGGGTATAATTCGATAAAACATTATAAGAAAAGATTCATAATTGTAAGGATAAGAGTTGAGGAAATATAAAGAATGAGGAAGAGATGGAGAATGGAAATGTGGAAAAGGTATTAAGTCCCATGAGAGGGATTAGCAGTAAAGTGAAAAGGGTATGAAAGAAATGATAATAAGATGGAATGCCGAGGTATATCGATGATGATAGTATGCTTTTTTGTTATCCTGTATGTGTGTTATACATTGTGTGTGTGTCCTATATCTTGCCTACCGTAATTCCACATCGTCGACGCTACGCCGTCCGGATTGCTTACTCTCTCCTGTTCGTTGGTACATTGGTGTTGCTGATATCCCAACGGGCAGATGGATCGTCGCTTGGAAATCTCTACGTGGCTTCGTGAAGGGAATGGATGGAAAGCTACGTGTTACGGATGGGTATGGACTGGTCATGTTCAGTTGGTAATCGCAGACCCGGAGCATAAGCTAGGAGGAAAGACAACGAGTTCGTGTTTGGGAAGCGTATCCTTTGTGGGACACAATTCTGAACCACCATCTCGGGATACAAAGAAGGAGAACCCTGTGAAGCTGTTCGGAGTGGAGCTTAAACCGAATTCTGAAGCAGAGACAACAAGTGAGGTTGCATCAACCTCCGGTACCAAGGCACCAGCAAGGAAGAAAAGGAAGTTGGATCCGATCATCTTTGATAGGAAGAGGGAGCCAGTAGTAGAATTAGAATAAGTTGTTGTTCGTATTTTGTATTCAGGATTACCTAAGTGATGAGCTAATGCTGTACTTTAATCATTTTGAAGCATGCCCGACTTTTAGAGAATGTAAGAAAATTTCTTTTTATGAAATATGTTTAAGCCCTTTTGAGGAAATGAATGAAGTTACTTAAGTTGAAATCAAACTGTTTTCTTGATAAAATGTTTTCGGAAAACAAGGCAAGTGAGTTGTGGTTTCAAGTAATAACTCGGTTTTCG
Source organism: Crotalaria pallida (assembly GCA_037953625.1). Taxonomy (NCBI): domain Eukaryota; kingdom Viridiplantae; phylum Streptophyta; class Magnoliopsida; order Fabales; family Fabaceae; genus Crotalaria; species Crotalaria pallida. Next base: position 56,645,830 of record CM075655.1, on the reverse strand, counting down.
AAAGAGAAGGTTGGAGGATATTAATAAATTTTCAAGAATGTTCCAAACCCTTCAACAATATTTTACCAAAAAAAAAATTTCCAAAAATTTGGCCTCATTTGTGCAACATTTTGAGCAATATGTCAGATTAGTCCCTGACTTTGTAAGCGTCGGTCAAGTCCCTGACTTTATCGAAATAGCAATTCAGTCCCTGAGATTTCATTTTAATTCACATACGTCCCTATATTTATCCCATTTTAAAGCAACTACATCCCTGCGATAGTGACGACAGGGACTAACTTGATCGACGTTCTCCTATCTCAGGGACTAAATTGCTATTTCGATAAAGTCAGGGACTAACTTGACCGACACTGACAAAGTTAGGGACTAATCTGACATATTACTCATTAATAAATCATAGTCAGTTGTTTTGGTTTTCGAAAATCGGGCTGTTACACAAACTGCTATAACTTCTTCGTTAACCGTTGGATCTTGCTCAAACTTGAAAGCAAGCTTCCTAATAAATCCAACTTCATATCCAACGGTGGAATTTGGGTTTTGAGCTATAAATCTTTAAATCCTAATTTTTCTTCTAATTGAGAAACTTTAACTATTTTCTAACTATTTTTGGTTCTAATATCTACCACTTAGTTTTTCTATCACTATCGCCTCCTGAGTCTATTATTCTTATAAATAGACTTGGAAAATAAATTAGGGATGTTACAACACAGATAAGCAGGAATCCAATTTTCCACCCTGAACCAGATATACGCTTGAACCAGATAATCAGGAATCCAATTTTCCACCCTGAATTCTCATTTTTTTAAATATTTAAAAAAAACACACACACACTTGAAGAAAGTGAAAATAACCAGATACGCTTTTTCATCATACATGCACTGTTTTATATATAATCCATCACTTTCTTTGTACTATAACGATAAAGAAAAAGTTTAAAATCGTGTTTTCATCAACGTTAAAGATAGTGAGTGCCCAATATTTTTTTTCCATTAATTCAATTTAGGAATCCCCCCAAAGCACAAAGTTGGAGTTCCACAATCACAATAATCTGGTCCCAGAACCACATTTCACAAATTGACAAGAGGATAGCTTCCTTTCTTTAATTTAAAAACACAGTAGAGAAATTTTACACAAAAAACCTCAATCGTATTTTATGAATTTTACACAAACCCTAACTTCAACCAATTTAACACACAAAGGAATTAAATATTTAATTAATCAACACAATTAGAAGAAATTGAACCTAATTAATCAACACAAAATCAACAAATACGAATAAAAAGAGAAGACAAATTGGAGAATAGCGAAATCAAAACAGAAGACTAACCTGGGGAGGGCACTGGTAGCTGCAGGGAGGGCGTGGTGGAGTGGCGGTCGTGGCCTCTGTGGAGTGGCGGTCATCGTGGCGCTGCGGAAGAGTGAGAGAGAGAGAGAGAGAGAGAGAAAGAGAGAGAGGCAGTGGCGAGCACGAACGGTGGAGTGGTTGTCGCGAGGGAGTGGCCTCTGTGGAGTGGTTGTCGCAATGCAGTAGAGCACGAGCGGTGGAGCGGCGGAAGGGTGGAGTAGTGGTGGTTGGAGTGGCGGAAGAGGGAGAGTGAGGGAAAGTGACGAGTGACAAGAGCGAGAAACTGTGTTTTTATCTAATGCAATTTGAAGGGTTATCTAGGGCCAAATTCCCTCTATAATACTGACGGCCAATCAACATTGCAGACGGAAAATGTCTCTCGGTAAAACTTATTATTTTAATTTACTATTTATTTATTTTTTTTAATTTATTTCCGAGGGATTTATCGATGGCAAGGCTGTCGATAATTATTTTTTATCGTGGGAAATTTTTTCATTATTACCGAGGCCTATGCCCTCGATAATTCTATTTTTTCCGACGGGCTCGTGGGCCCTCGGTAACAGACGTCGGTAATACTACTTATTTTTGTAGTGATGTTTGGTTCTCTCATGAAATACAGGGTTCTGAGCTATGTGAATTGCTGAGTGATTATCACAGTAGAGCATAGCTGGTTTAGGTGAGTGTAATTGAAGATCAATGAGCACGTAGATTAGCCATTGTGCTTCACATCCACCAAGAGCAAGAGCTCTATACTCTGCCTCTGATGATGATCTGGATACAGTCCTTTGTTTCTTGCTCTTCAATGAAATGAAGGCTGAACCAAGAAAGAAAAAAACCACTTGTTGATCTTCTGGTATCAGCACAAGTTGCCCAGTCAAAGTCAGTGAATCCCTTCAATTAAATGGTTGAATTGGATGAAAAGAATAGACCTAAGCCAGGATCCCTTTTGATGAACTTTAAGATTCTTTGACCAGCAGTGAAGTGAGCATGAGAAGGTGCACTTAGATACTAACTTAGTAGATTCACAGCATGGCAAATGTCTGGTCTTGTGTGAGTGAGATAAAGCAGCCTTCCAATGAGTCTCCTATAGGATGTGATATCTTTGTAAGGAGCATCTTGATGTTGCTTGAACTTGACGCAATTATCCATAGGAGTAGAGCTAGGTTTACAAACCAATAACCCTGAATCCTGTAAAAGATCTATACCATATTTTCTCTGACAGACATGTAGCCCCTTGCTTGTTCTTGCAACTTCAAAGCCAAGGAAAAATTTCAAAATACCTAGATCCTTTATGCTGATTTTTATAACTGAACTGAATGTTTCTGTGTAGTCTAGCCCTTCTGTCTGATTGTATCCTTTGGCTACCACTCTGGCTTTGTGTCTCTCAATAGTGCCATCAGCTTTATGTTTGGTTTTGAAAACCCATTTGCAACCAATGGATTTCTTTTCATCAAGAAGCTTAGTAAGTATCCAAGTATCATTTTCTTCTAGAGCTAGCAGTCCAGCCCTAATGACCATTTTCCAACACTTATGTTTCACTGCATCTGCATAACTTGCAGGTTCTATAGTGGATGATATAGCAAGGGTATAGGCTTTGTGTGAGGGTGACAGATTAGTATATGAAAGGTATTGAGAGACATGATACCTGACTTTACCTGAGGGTGAGTGGTGATCTGAATTAGAAGTAGCCAACATGCAATGGTAGTCCTTCAAGTAAGTTGGAGGTCCTCTTAACCGGTTAGATTGTCTAAGAATAGGTTGTTCATTATGGTTAAGATCAGGTTCAATTTCATGGTCACTGTCAGGTTCATATTGTTCAAGAACACTATGTTCATGGTTATCAGGTTCAGGTTCACTTGAATTATTGGGTTCTTGTATTGGTTCATGTGTGTGAGGACTTTTAGCACTAGGTGATCTTGGTTTAGCATGGGTTTGTTGATGAGTCTCACAAGGTTCATAGTTTAAGAAGCTATTTAAAGTGGTGAAAATTGAAGTTGGCAAAGGAATTGTTTTCTGTGAGGGCTCAAAAGGAAATATGTGTTCATAGAAGTTCACATTTCTTGTGATGAAAGTCTCATGGTTATGCAAATCATATAGGATGTGTAGTGGATATGGAAAATAGGAAATGTCCCTGACGTAGGGTACCCCAAGACCAATGACTAGTGGGCCTGAAATCAGAGTGAGATCAGGGGTTTATGTGTAATGGTAATGGAATGTTTCTGAGTATCCAATTGGGATACCCAGGTTCTCCCTCTGTCAACTAGAAGTGTGTGTAGAGTGTCAACATAGGGATGAGAAATGTAACGCCCCGATTTTCACCATCCGAAAATAATCCTCATTTAATTAAAGATTGCTAAAAATGAGGCCATTTTATTTTTGAAAACGTTTTGGGAAGCGGTTGGTGCATGCTCACGTTCTTACTTGAAAACCGGGTCGTTACTTAAAAACCATTCCACACCTTCCCTCTCAAATCTTTCAAAACAGTCTTAAACATTCGGCTAGTTCACAAAATAAGTAGGGCATAGTTACAGAAGTGATACTTTGCTAAGATGGTCCTTGACACACACTTACAACAACTTAAACTAAGTACCCTACCTACGACTCTTCCTAATGAAAACTATCGGGTGAAGCTCCCGATCCTCCTTGCACTCTTTCTTAACTCCAGAAGAAGACGCCACGGCTGTCGCTGCTGACCCACCATTTTTGGGCACCCACTGCATCCTAGTTGAAGCAGAAGCAACCTTCTGAGCTTCACATCGCACCTTCTCCTCATAGTCTCTGTATCCTCAGACAGATACTTGTCCCAACAGTGGTCCTAGGTTGGCTCCGCAAAGTCGATGCTCAGGATCCGGAATCACGATCTGAGAGTCACCAATCCATACCCAACCGAATGGGGTACGCTTCCAGCCGCATCCATGTCTGGTCCATGTTGAAATCTCCATGCGATAATCCATCTGCACGTTGGAGTACCGGAAACACCGATATGCCAACGGGCAGGAGAGAGTTAGCGCTCCGAACGACAAGTCGTCGACATTGTGGATTTACCGCAGGCGGAATATCAAGACAACACACACAATACAAAAAGCATACACAACACACAAGCATAACATCACAATTCTTATTATTATATTTCTTACATAAACATCTTTTAATTTCCAATCATTTCCTCAATCACATCTTCATTCACCATTCTCAATCCTTCACTTATTTCCTTTCCCTCTTCAAAGGTCTCCATCACTTATTCCAACTCCGCCTTCTCATCATCAAGACTCCATAAACTTTACTTTTCTTAGTTATAAATCTTTTCTTATAAGTCTTATCAAATTACAACCATCGATGATTAAGGGGAATTAAAGAATCATCGAGGTACGCGTCCATTCGTTGTTAGCACTCACGTCTCATGCCTACATCTCCTCGGCCACCATCCACCTAGTCGGAAGCAAACAGGAGTACAGAACCTTTACCGTGAGGGCATGACAGCTGTCACAACACAAATGGTCCCTGACCAGGAGGCCCAGCCTCAAATCATATCAATATATAACAAAGCACGCTCTTAGCGGCAAACAAAATGCCCCACTCCAGTTCCTCTCACTGTTCTCGATTTGCAATCTAGGGGGCGACAGTATTGTTCTAGTGTGCACGCAGAACTTACCACGGTATTAGACCCAGTCCCCACCACGTTAGTGCACCACTTATGGAGTTCGTTCTGCCTACAACAATACTCTAGACTTCTTGACGTTTCACTGTCATCGTCCTCCCCTAATGCAATCTCGTCCTAAGTATCCGCAGATACCTATCGTTCCTTCCTCTCCACTACTTCGGGTTAACACTCATATCTCACCGCGTTCGCTGTTAATGTCTTTTAAAGTCTTTTATCTTTTATTAACCTAATGGTCAGCTCACCCTTCGTGCATCCCTTCAATGAGTCCTGACCGCTATCTTTGCATCACTTTTCATAACTCAAACTTGGCACAGAGCGGGATCACAATCACAACTTGAATCTCATCACAAAAACTTTTCCCAAACAACCATCTCTTAACAACTCTTTTCATAAACTTCCAAAATATCACTTCACAATTCCTTTTCGAAAACTCTTTCAAAACTTCAAATCATAAATCCTTTTCTAAAATTTCATTTCATAAATCTTTTTCCAAAATCTCCTTTAGAAAACTCATCTCAAGAACTCTCCTTTCGAAATCCTTTCTCAAAACTTCTTTTCACAGTCACTTTCGGAAAATCAATGTTAGAAAATTTTTCTCATTTTGGGAACCCCATTCACAAATTCATTTTGTAAACTCTTTTCTAAAATCTCATTTTGGGAACCCCTTTCAAAAATACATTTTCAAAAAATTATTTTCAAAAATTTCAGTTTGCAAACTCTCTTCAAAAATTCCTTTCATAAATCCTCTCAAAAATCTCATCTTTGAAAATCTTTTCAAAAATTTCTTTTCAAAATCCTTTCTCAAAACTTTCCCTTCTTGAGAACTAGTGGAGGAGCAAGCTCAACTCAACGCTAGTGTCAATCCAAGAAACCGAAGCCAAAGAATCAAGCTTCCACTCTCATCAACTCTTCACTTTCAGTTTCACATCATCATTCCTTCCCAGCTCTGGCTCATTCACATCACATCGTTACATCCTTACCACTCTCATCTCATCATCTCTTCTCAATCAATATCCCAATCCTCTAATCATTATCTCCACTCTTAGTGTCTTATCAAGATAAGGCTGCCTTATTCCATAAGGACTTAAGCCAACAAGGGATTATCTTTCTTGGTGTCTTTTATTTTCTAATCTATTTGATTGATATCAATTATTTCACATTAACAATTCAATATCCACATTCACAAGTAAACAAATATAAACAACATAGCCTCACACATCACACACAACAATGTGGTCTTTGTCCTATTCGTATAAGTGGCCACACAAAGCACACAATTGCCACTATACTACTGACGCAGAACCACTAAGTTTCGATCTTTGAGCTGATACGGAACGTCTTAATACAACACCTACTACCACGGTGTCTTAGGAAAGCTACTCTCTCACCAGAGGTCCAGTAATTGAATGTGCACAGTCTTCCCTGCTCTTGGTTGCTGCCACTGCCTTAATCCCTCATCTGTAACATTCCTCGAATTAATTGAAACATATTTTCATTACTGACTGTTATTGAGAATAACATTTTCGTTCGTCATCTCTCGCCGGAAATCTTAAAACATAATTGTTTTCTCAAAATGACTCACACTTTTCTTAGTTCTTAAATACTTCAAAACCATTTTGAAAACATCACATAAAACAATTTAAATGTATTGGTTAGGTTGCTGGTCCGTCTTGGACAGCACCTCAACCGCATTCAAAAACACCGAAAATTCATCGGTTTCAATCCGGGTTTTGCTCAAATCAATTACCGTTTGAAAACCAAACTTTGAGTCTCATAAACTCAGTTTAAAAATCAAGAAAACAATTTTAAATAGACTTGGACAGCAAAGAGATACTTTACAAAAATCAATTTAATAAAATCCGAAGCATCGTAAAAACTCTTTTTGTTTCAAGTACTTTTAAAAACTCAAGTTTTTTTTTTGTTGTAAAACATGACTTAAAACACAACTTCACAAATTCAAATAAATCAAACCAAATAATTTTTTAAAACCCATCACACACATAATCAACAACACACTTTGAAAAATCAAGGCACATAATTAAACAATTATTCAATTTGATTTCAAACCAAGCACTTATTATTAATCAAACATTCTTACAATCAAACACTTAATTCAATTATCCAACATATAAGAAACATATTATTTTATAAAACAAAATCAGTTAAGTATATTTAAGTGCACAATCCGAATGCATACACAGTCATTCAAGCACAAAACCCATTCCTAATCAATTATTCTACACTATACATGCATCATCAAACATGCACAAACTTATGAAATTATTTCTTCTTTTTCCCTAATAAAAACCGTGAGCTACATCCTTTAAATTTATTTGTTTCTTACCTTAAATCCAATCAAGAATCATGCAAAACATAGTGCATATATCAAATTTTCACAAAATACAAAGCATGGGTATGAATCAAACATAGCCGAATGCATCACACAAGACCAACACTTAGATCAAATTGTATTCATGCAAGGAAAATTATTTCAAAGCCTATTCTCCTAGTTTTCTTGTAAAATCCGAGACATGCATTACAAGAAATCATGGTCATTTGTTTAAACTTAACATGCAAGGTTAAATCCTAAACTTTTCTAACAAAACAATTAAAATCATAGATCAACACAACACTTTCAATTTGTTTTCAAGGGAATCATAAAAATAACTTTCCAAAGTCAAACACTCACATACATGCATATAAATCATGTAGATCAAATTATGGAATCACACATAAGAACACAAATAGGAGACAAAATCATCTTAGGTTACAAAAGGGGTCAAAACCGAGACATAATCCAAGAAAATAAAAAGCTTTTGTTTCAAAACCATTTTAAGTAAGAGAAAGGCAAAAGTCGTGACATATATTAAGAAAACATTAAAGCTTTTGGTTCAAAGATCACATAGAAAATTCAAGATCCAAACAAAATCAAAGATCAAGACATAAATCAAAGCTTTTCTTAAAATCAAACTAAAAACCAAGACATGCAAAGGTTCAAAGTCATCATCAAACAACATGCAAGACTAAAAATTAAAAATAAATTTAGATCAAGTATAGATTTATCAAATAGACATATAAACACCTTTTAATTCACGGTTTTGAGCATCAAGATCCAACATGCAAGGAAATCTACACCAAGTTCACAAAGATCATAAATAAAGCTTTAGATCTAAAAGAAAAACATCAAAATCCAACATGAACAACATCAACCAAATTATAAAGCCCATCATTTACTTCATTACAAATTCATTTAGGTCTAAAAATCAAGATCAAAGCAAAAGCATCACATGCAATCTTAGATCAAACTATAAAATAAACATGCAAGGGATGAAAAGAAATAAAATTACAAGACTACAAAATAAAACTAGTTCTAATCTTCTAGGGTCTTCGGCTATACCAAGAAGTAAGGTCTTCTAACGCTTGTTCTTCAAGAATTTCCTATGTTTGGGATTGATCTCCTCTCCTTCTTCCTTCTACTACCTCACGGTTTCCTCTTCTTTCTCTCTATCTTTTTATTTTCTATTTTCTTAGTCTAAGAGTTTAAGGAGGCTCTTAGAACTTGGGTTGGTGTTGGTGTGTGGGACGAAGGAAAGAAATGAGAAATGAGGTGAAGGAAATGAATCAAGGTTACTCACACATATAGGCCCATCGTGTTTCCTTTCTTGCCCTTGGGTTGATTTAGGTTTATGTGTAAATGGAAAGGGGTAAATTTGGTACATCATAAAATTGCATGGGTGGAGTTTATCATCTCCAAGGGGAAGAACGTAGGGAACATAAGGGGTTAGGGTTTCATCCTAGGCTTTTGACTTAAGGGCTCTCCATTAGGATTCAACTATTTAGTTAAGATTTAGTTTGGGTTTTGGGTTGGGACTTGGTTACTTGGTTGCAACTTAGTTGCTTGCTTATCACTTAAGAAAAATCCTAAGCTTCCTACACTCACACACGGCACACTCCTAGGCTCACACATACACACCTTAATCACACCCTCTTTCATGCACCTACACGTTGCACACACATATCTCACACACGGCACACTCCTAGGCTCACACATACACACCTTAATCACACCCTCTTTCATGCACCTACACGTTGCACACACATATACATGCATATATTCACTCATTCATTCATGCATACATTCACCCATTTCCACGCCTAACACCTACACTCATGCACACATATACATCATGCCAATACATGCAGGTTACACACATACATACATTCACACTTAATCACATTCATTTATTAATTTAATTCCATATGATACTAAGCATACACACACAAAACCGCACATATATACACATAGAAAAATAAATCTTCTCATTTACAAAATTATTCATGTAGAGAAATTATAATGGCACACAAAACACACTTTCATAAAATAATTCTTATCATATCATCATTTCCAAAAATCAATTTTAAAAATCATGGCATTATTCCATGCAAGATCATTTCTTTAAAATCACTTATTACTTTGAAAACATGATTTAAGAAATTTATTTAAGAAAACATCCTTCAAAAATACTTTTCTCAAAAACAATTCTTTTTATTAATAAAAAAATAGTTCGAGGATTTTGAGGGGTGTTACAAGAAACCTTACCTGACCCTAAGGCATGAGAATGCCTTTTATAGGGTGTGCGGGTATAGGCCTGTATTAAGGCCCATTAGGGTTACCATGCAGACGTCAGGCTCTGTAAATATCTGATAAATATTTGTGGCTGTCTAGTGGATAGACTGCACAGTACTGTGTATCAAAGAGCCTGGACAGTTCAGTTGGTCTCATGTTTAGCTCGTATTAAGGATGTAGGGTTGGCACATGACCTGTATGGCATCCCGAGGTCGGATGAATGCCTACCCATCACTAGTTGGACCACTCGGTGAGCTCCTAATGTAGGCCGAGTGTATGGTCGGTTAGAGACCATGTAGGGAGGTCCGACCTGATGAAGATCAGGTCGGATGGAATGCTCTCTGTTCACTATCTAGCAAGTATACTAGATCGAATAGTAATAGGTTAAGACCAGATATCGTCCCACAGGGATTGTAAATTGTGTTCAATAATTTCTACCTTATTCCTGACTATTAATGAAATCTGAAAAATCTAATTAAATTGAGAATGTGAATGGATTTAGAACAACTAAATACTGATTTAAAAATAAAACTAAATCTGAATTAATTAAGTGAAATTACGATGGGAAAAGGCGTTAGGAATATGATTTCATTGCAGGACCTAGTTTATTAATTATGAATTTCTGTTTTCCTAATTTATTCAACAACATTCCAGCAGTAACAATTACCAAATCCCTTTAATAATTGTGTTTCCTATTCAATTGGAACCCCTTAATTCCTTAAGAAATTACCAACCAATTAGTCATTAATTAAGATCTCTGAAATTAATTAGTTATATAATCCCCAAAAGTATCCCTACAATTTGGATGATTATAATGTTTGATTGCAAGGTCTATTCTAATCCTAATTTTTCAATTGAAGAACTAGAAACCCAAAACAAAACATAAAGTGGCCAATTCTATGATTTGTAATTAAAACTCAATCAAACAATTGAATAAAAGGGAAAACATAAATTCATAATTTCATAAACTAATCATGATCCATGCAAATCCATCAAATTCCTAACAAAGGGTATAGTTACACATACTTAAAACTGAAAAACAAGGAATAGAAGAAGAACCCATGATCATAGACAATCTGAATTTCTTCAATCTTCAACCGGATCCCTCCGTTGTTGATCTCCAATGCTCTTCTCAATGCAATTTCTCTCTGTAAATTCGTCTGTAATCTCCCTATCTAATCTAAATCCTAATTAATAACCTAAAAACTAAGCAAATCCCCTCAGAAATCAGGAAATTAAGTCAATTTGGGCCTGGACCGGGTAACACGCGCTTGGGCGCGCCAGGCTCCATGCCTGGGCGCACCAGGCTCCACGCTGATGGCGTGAAATTTCAGCGATGCGAGCGCGCTTGGGCGTGCTAGACCCCGCGCCTGGGCGCGCAAACTCTAATGACCAATTTTCTCCGCTGCTAGCGCGCCTGGGCGTGTTGTTTGCACGCCTGGGCGTGTGACACCGTATGTGGCTCTGTTTTTCTCCGTTCTTGTGCATTTTCAAGGTCCTTTTATGCTCTTTTCAGTTCCAATGTTATTTTATCCAATTTAGCTCCCAAAAGTACCTGAAACATACCCAAAACGGATCAAAACGTTCAAGGGAATAAAATTTCCTAAACTAATTAAAAACTAAACAAAATCTACCTAAAACACTAAAGAAACAAGCCAAAACTAAGCAAAAGGGAGTCAAATTAAGCTCTAAAACATCATATGTTAGACCCAAATCACACCCCCAAACTTAGCACTTTGCATGTCCCAGGCAAAAGAAAAATAAAAATTCTAAAACAAAAGACTACCATCCAAATAAGAATGTACAATACCTAATCTAAGACTTCAACTCATCAACACAGTCACATATCTATACAAGTTATTCACATATCAAAACTTGGTTAAAGAAACAAAACCAATCAGAACTCAGAACTAGTGAACACTCTCAACCTCTCAGTGTATATCAAAGCTATTAGCAATTCACTCAAGTTCATACAATAGTAAAGTGTTACCATATGCTTGACCATAGACCCAAATCTCCACTGAAATTATTGAAAACATGCACAAATCAAAAGGTCTTTATTTTGGTTGTAATGAGGCCATGGCTAAAAGTGTCAAGGTGGGATAAAAGAAAGAAAGGACGAAGCTAAGGGCTAAAATGCAAAAACAAATTTCCCTCAAAAATTATGAATGATCAATGAATACTATGAGGACTCACACTCAAATACAACTTTTTCAAACTTTCTCTTTTTCTAATTTTGCTCTACTACTTCTTCCAAACAGATTTCTTTTCTCTTATCATTCAACAATGTTCACTTTTTCTCAACTTTTCTTTTCTTTTGGAAGAAGAGTAACTCAATCAACACTTTCATAATTTTCATACTTTTTGAAATGTTCCTCTCTCAATTGCTCATTCAAAATTCCTAAGGTACTCACAAAAATATACAATCAATGCAGGGTACCAAAGAAAAATCAATTGTATCAGGCTCAAAATGGGCAACTAAGGGAAAACAAATTCAACAAAAATCTCTGAGGCTACAAAAACACCATCCTAAATGCCTTAATCATTTTCATGCATGTAATCAATTATCAATCTCAAAATGGTCACAGGTCAAGTTCTAGAACACAAAACTAAAGTGAACACGCTCATGAAAGAATAGGGGTCTCAAATCAATATATTTCAAATTATTCACATACCCCATCAAATAGGCTCAATTCTCACTAAGCTAAAGTTAGTTCACTAATTTCAAGTTCTGAAAAACTTTTTTTTCAAAATAACCAAATTTCAAAAATATTTACAGCTCAACAGGAAACACGATCGTTCGAGTCTTGCAGTCGATTACCACATGGTTGGATGCCATCCAATCCATGCCTAAAATGACATCGATAATGGACAACGGCAAACAAATCAGATTTATTCGAGAAATCTGATCTCCTATGCTAACTACACAACCGACACATGCTCTTGATGCAACCACAGGAGCATTCGTGGGGGTAGACACACTCAGATTAAACGGGGTCTCCGAGACAGACAAATTTAAACGCTTGACACATGCCTCCGAGATGAAGGAATGCGTTGCTCCAGAATCAAATAAAAAGCGACAAGGCATGCCATTGAGGAAATGGTTACCTTGCACAAGGTTGTCGGCCTGCTTTGCTTCCTCTCCAAACATCGTGAACACCTTTCCATTGACCCAAGGTTTGCTTCCTTGTCCTTGGTTGCTTTGGCGCGGGGGTCGGCGGCACGCACGAGCGATGTGTCCGGTCCCTCCACAATTGAAACAGACTGGTGGCTTGTCCCTCCAGCATTCTTGACCAGGATGAGAGCGTTGACACTTGCTACAAATCTCTGTCGGAGCTGGAAGACTGGCTACTCCAGAAGGTTGTGCTCTTCCCTTTCCTTTGTGCCAATATGGGCCTCCACGATTTCCACGGTTATTCTTATGCTGATTGCGGTGGGGTTCATGGCTTCCTTGACTGACTTCCTTCTTGAAATTGTTCTTCTCGAAAATGCGACATGCACTAATCAGGGTTGGATAATGACGAATCCTTTGCACGCGTACAGCTAGCTTGATATCTGACCTTAGCCCATTCTCAAACTGGGTGCACTTCGAGTATTCGTCAGGATGATATTGGAAGTACGGGGAGTACTTCATCAGCTCCTCAAACTTTTCAGCATACTGGTCGACAGTCATGCTGCCTTGCTTCAAGTCTAAGAATTCCATCTCCTTTTGGATCCGAACATCATCCGGGAAGTACCTCTCCAAGAATTTCTCCGTGAAGACTTCCCAAGAGAGCTCGCGATGATCATACTCCAAGAACTGGCAGGTCAGCTCCCACCAAGTTGCAGCTTCTCCATTTAGCATGTAAGCCGCGAACGTGACCTTCTGAGCTTCCGTGAGAGTCAGCGTTCGTAAAATCTTATTCATCTCAGCTAACCAGAACTGGGCTTGCTCAGGGCAACGACCACCCGAGAAGCCAAGGGGTTTACATCTACGGAAAGAATCTAGTCCTTGAAATTCAACAGGGGTTACATTGCTGGGAGGTCGGTTTTGCTGCAAGTTTTCCAGGACCGCAGCCATACGGGTCAGAGCCTCAGCAATGTTAGCGTTATTACGTCCAGCCATCTATCCTACAGAATCCAAAGGGGAAAACTTAATTAGATTCTGCTATTCTATATCTCAAAATGCAAACATGATTCTAGAGTATGCAATGGTTAGTGTGTAAGGCCACACTCCAAGGCCGAGAGTTGAACCATTGCTCTGATACCACTAAATGTGACGACCCAACTTTTATTCCAAAGTTAAATATTCATACTTAGAAAATACGACCATTTTTTTTTTAAACTAAAAGCCAAGTCATCATCCATTATCAAATTTTTGCGGAATTATCGAAACATCGAGTCATGAAAACAAGTGATATATCATCATATTTCACTCATACTAAAAAGGGTACATCCCATTTTCTTCATTGAAACAAAATACATAATTACTTGACTTAACACTCTAGGCCATTACATTATATTACATATATTACAACAAAATTAGTAATAACCTAGAGCATATGGTTCATAACTCAAAATATAAAATAACATAGATAAGAGAAAACCTGATGGGTTATATCAGTCACATTCCACCCCACAACTTAACTTAGTCGTCAGTTCCCCACTGACTTCCAGTCGAGTTGTCCATAAAGTCATCCACCATCTGATTCGCATTATCCACCGGATCCTCATCCTCGATTGGATCCTCCTCTTCCTCTTCCTCCTCTTCTTGTATCGAATCGTCAGGCACATATATCGGAGTTCGGGATCGAACTCGAGGAGAAGGACTAGGACGAGTAGGAACCTCTAGAATGATCCTTTCTGAGGAGAGTGAGGGACTCGGTGGGATAGTGCGTCTCAGAAAACGTCTTGGTGGTGGTGGAGGGGTTCCATTTCTCATAACAAAATTTGGCGGAATGTGCATGATGTAAACCATTGGAATTCTCGATCTAAGCGGACGCATACGGGAATATGGATTAGGATGGCGGAAGATAACTTCCACATCCCCCTCATATGTAGCCCTATGGTCCTCAAAATTCCACTCCCCATTAGGGAGCGGCCTCATCTCCACGCAAAACATGTTTCTCGCCATCACCTACACAAGGGATTGGGAGTGAGTCATAGCCAAATACAATAACAAATGAGCATAACAGTGGCTAGAAATAACAAGCACAAGTTTTCAAATAGCAATAATAAATGCATATGTATATGCTCAAACTGTCTTTTATAATATTTCAATTAGTGTCGTGATGCATGCCTACTCCTCATTCATGCTACGCGGTTTGGCATCCGAGTATCTCAGGCTCGGGATATTCTCAATCCTATATTTCATCAAACCGGAGCGTATCCACAACCCATGCGTCACGATTGATTGGGAACTAGCCTTCATAACATTTTCATGTTACGGAATCCAAATCATCATAGCATCTTCAGTGCTATGGCATCACAGCTTATTCAATGCTGCGGAATACGTCTAACTATGCCAGATTCCACAATCGAAATCGGAGCAACTCCATGCATGTCAATGCCACACATACTTTTCATTTTATTTCTTTCTTTTACATCACATCCTTGAACATCATGTCTCCAATATAGAGATCCAAAGTTCATAATCCTTCTTAATTACAATTCACCTTTTCTTTTGCATTAACTGGTGCTTGTGCTTTCCAAAAATTCCATCAGCGGCCCAGCCACTTTGTGATGGTTTTATACAATAGGAATTAATCATATTATTTAATTAGTGCAACGACCCCATTTAGGACTCCCAAAATATCAACCAAGTGGGTAAAGACTTCCACTGGGACGTGGGAACAAAATCAACCAAATGGGTGTACGCACCTTCATTGGGACATCCTGTCCGAATATGTCAACCACTGAATGAAATTCCAGTAGGACTCATCCAGGATAAAAAAAATCAACCAATGGGATTAAGAGAAATAATTAGGATTTAATAACATAGGAGATTAGACGAGTTAATCTTTAATAAAATTATAGAAAAGTAAAGGTTTTCTGAAAAATTCATTGAATTACTCGAGTAGTTCTTTGTCTACTCGAGTGTTCTTGTGAAATTACTCGAGTCCTTAAGAAATACTCGAGTGTTCTTCCACTTTTCCAGAATACTCGAGTCTTTCTTAAATTACTCGAGTGTTTTTACTGCAACAGCACCAGTTTCTGCACTTTACAATGTCAATTCGATTTCTGAGCCTTGTACTTCCATTCTTATGCAAAACAGTAACATAGACTCATGAAACAAACATGTTAGAACATGTAATCAACACTGAAACAACATCAAATACAGTAATTCACAGAATCAACATAAACTTAGAAAATAACCATTTCAAGATATGAAATTCATTTCCACTTGATTTTAACTTCGAAAATTGATCCAGTGAGCATTATTAGGTCCATTTAAACTTGTTTGACTTAGAAAACCTTGGGTTTATGACCTCAATGTCATATTCCCAATTCCAACTTCATCCCTTGATGAACCTTGTGAGGTTCCTACATTTCTAGCTTGAAATTACTCATTCTAGTATTTAGGTAACTCCTCCCTTACCTCAGAGAAGTTAAACAAAGTACAGATTGATCAAAAGAGTAACTGGATTCGAATTTGGTTTCTGGACTTGGTGCAAAAAAGTTGTACTGGCTGACTTTGGCAATCAATTGCACCACGAATAAGGAATGAAACAGAACGAAACAAGTTAGTTTCAGAAACTAGGAAGCACTAACTTTAAATGAAAACAAGTTTGAAATAGAAAGGATTCCTGGATTTACCAAACGGATTCAAGGAAAGAGGGTGTTTAGTGCTGAACTTTGCTCTGTTTTTGCAGCTTCAAGACCTCAACTTTGGACACCTAGAACTTGATCTACAGAAGGTCTTTTGAAGTTATTTTGAGTTCCAATTCAAGAATGGAATCAGAACTTCAGTTTGTGTTTAGGTTTCAAGGGAAATGGGTGTGAATTGAGAGAGAACGAAGGGATCAAAGTGAGCTCTGTAAAACAGAGGAATTTTTGCCAAAATTCGGATTTCAAGAGATTTGAGAGTGTTTGAGCTTTGTTGATTACTTATTTATAGACTAGGATTACCTCCCTTCGAAGTAAGGTGCAGCTCTGTGCTTGTCATGTCAAGAAACCGCGTTTTGGTGCGAAAATTAAATGAAAACCGACTTATACACTTAACCAGACTGCTCGATTTACTCGAGTCTTTTGCATTATACTCGAGTACTTTTCAGAAACTCAAGAACACTCGAGTCCTTTCTGAAATACTCGAGTCTTTTGGCTAAAAATTCAAATTTTCAAACAGATAATGGTTTTACTCGAGTTCCCTCTAAAATACTCGAGTAAAATGACCTAATTTTAGAAAATTCATTATTTTATTCAACACACTTATTTATTTAAATAGTTTATTCATTTATTTAAAATACAGGGTCTTACAGTGTACATATTTTTGCAGTAAGCTCCTCATGCATCATTCTCAGTAAGCACCTCATGCATCATTCTCTATCTTGAAAGAATGTATATCTTTTATTTTCATCCCCACTCTTTTTACAAGAAATATATATGAGAATCAATGATTTATCTATTCATTTATGATAATAATAATAATAATTATTATTATTATAATTGTATAATATAATAATTATAATTTATATTTAAAAAAATAAAAAAAAGTATTAGTGGTAATCGATTAAATTGATTATTTAGTGATTTTTATATATTACAATAAACAAAATTTATTTTCATACGTTACAATAAACAAAATTTATCATAGAAGGAATTGTGGCTGCTGTAAATGCAGCCCTCTGAAATTAAAGCTTAAAACACTCGAGAAAATGCAGTCTTCTGAGATTAAAGTTTAGGTGACTCAAGAAGATTGTTTAGCCCTTCGAAAAGAGTTATTAATTTATCGAAAGATAGCATCCTAAAAGTGAGTGTGACGAGTATGAATAACGTCTTCAAAATACTGAATAAAAAAAAGCAATTAGAGAGGAACTGAAAAATCAAATATTATAAATTAAGATTAGCGAAAACTCTCAGATTTAGAGAGGTTTAAAGTCCCTCGAGAAGAGTTATTAATTTATCCAAAGATAACATCCTAAAAGTGAGTGTAACGAATCTGAAAAACATCTTCGTAATACTGAATTGAAGCAAGCAATTAGAGAGGAACTAAAAAATCTAATATTATAAATTAAGATTAGAGAGAACTCTCAGAATTATAGATATTTAATGGTGGAAAAAAAATGCATAGATTGAAGGTGGAAAAAAATACTCACATCAAGCATAAAATCAAATCCTATTAACGTCTTTGAAATATTGAATTGAAGTAAACAATTAAAGAGGAACTGAAGAATTAAATACTTTAAATTAAGACGAGAATTCCCAGAATTAGAGAAATTTAATGGTGGAAAAAAAATGAAAAATAATCACATCAAACGTAAAATCAAATCCTATTTTATATATATATATATATATATAGTGATTTGGAAAACTTGTAAAATTTGAATAATCAATTTAATTTCAAATTTTAATATTTTTGTTGTGGATAATGGTTTCTGTAGGGTTAACCAATAATAAATCCTACCGCTACAGGATAAGCATGAGCTCTCTAGTACATGATAAGGGTGAATAACTCATCCTTCTTATCCTCTAAGAGCCATGTCAGCCCTACTGGGCCAAACAGGCCCATAAGGCACCACAACACAACTTCCCCTATAAGTATCGCCATGCTATAGGGGCTAAGGTATGTTCTCTCATCCCTACTCTCAAGAACTACGTGTGGCTTGATCCCTTTATCAGTGGGGGTACGTAGGACCGAGGTCACCCTCGTCAGCTGCAACAACCACAAACACACATCGTGGTGGATCTATTTCTCAGATCCACTACATTTTCTTTTTTTCGACAAACTAAGGATAATTACTTCATATGCATATAATGATTAAATAAATTTGAATAATTTATTTAATTTCAAAATGTAATTTTGGTTAGACTTACAAACCTACAAATGCTCTAGTGCGAGAAAAACTTTAACAACAAACGTGAAAAAAAAATACTCACATCAAACGTAAAATGAAATCCTATTATATATAGTGATTTGAAAAACTTGTAAAATTTGAATAATCTATTTAATTTCAAATTTTAATATTTTTGTTGTGGATAATGGTTTCTTTTTTTTCGACAAACTAAGGATAATGACTTCATATGCATATAATGATTAAATAAATTTGAATAATTTATTTAATTACAAAATGTAATTTTGGTTAAACTTACAAACCTACAAATGCTCTAGTGCGAAAAAAACTTTAACAACAAACGTGATAAACGTGATGCTTCGAAAAGGTGTTTTTTATATAAAGACAATAGATAAACGGGTTGACATACACACACTTTTACTATGACACCCAAAAAACTAATGCAATTTTTCATTCGATCCTAATCTCCTATGAAAGGAAAATTATTGAAAACAAACAGAAGAAAAGAAAAAAAAAATGGACAGAAATTGTTGAAATGCAATAAAAGCTTCGTTTAAGTTAAACACAATCGATAAGCCAAAAACAAAAAAGGGCTCAAGACATGTAGACAACCATCACCACTTTCTTGTTGTCGCTGATACATACCATGAAATCATGAATGCACCCTATGCTGGTAGTTTAGCATTTGCTTATTTGAGTTAGACGTTAGTACTCTCAATTGGTCGTTTATGCTTCCCTCAAAGTTTGTACTGTTCTATTCATAGTGATTGACCATGTTCAAACTACTTAGCCCTGCAACAAAACATTAATTGCCGACTCGGAAGATAATACGTGAAACTATAAATATTTATTTGTGTCTGGAATATAGGGTAATTCCTATGTCCCTTAATATAAGTCACTTTTACCTAATTTACTGAGATTAAAAAAAATAATTATTACTGTCCGCGCAAGACAGCCCAGTTGGTGGTTGCTGGGACACTTAGGATTTCCCCCTCCCCCAGGTCATGGGTTCTAGTCCCAGACCTCCCATGTAAACCAAAAAAAAAAAATAATTATTACTCTCAATTTTATCAAAAAATATGTTGTAATTCCAAAGTTACCCATATTTAAAACTTTATAACTCTATTTATTTATCTCTCTATTGCAATTATTACTCTATCACTCATATGCAATTATGAGGGGTGTATTTGGAATAAACTTTTTAATACTACTAGATATTCTAAAACGACTTATAAAAATGGACATCAATTCTACCAAAATGATGCCCTATATTAAGGGACGGAGGAAATATTTGTTAAGAATATTCGTTAAAATTATTAGAGTGGAAAAAAATATAATAATTGCACGTCACTTCTTCTTTCAGAAATGCAAAAAAAAAAAAAATCATTTTTCAATTATTTTTTATTACTCTTGATTCTTTAAAACATATTCTCATATGATTTATTAGCATTTGGTTTCAATATGTAGTCCATAATCTTTCATCCAGAGGTAAAACTGACAAAAAAGTTCGACACGATCGGGTCGGTTCGTATAAACACGGTGAAATATCGGGCTTGAACAATAATTTTGGAGCATGAAATATAGCACGATCCACAAAGGCATAAAACACGTCCGGAATTTTGCCGAGCTAATAACCCGGCATGACACGCCAACCAATTTATTGTATTGTATTTTATTTCATTTTTATTTTTAATTAGCTTAAGTTTTTCTGAAACTGAGAAAAAATGAAATGGTTCACTGATCTACTACACTATATAATGCTTATTTACTTATTTACTAATACATATACGTCATTTAATACATATAACTAATGTTACTACCAATTATCAAATATTATCAGACGTATATATTTTTTTTTAAATGAATGTCGGAGTAGCACGCAAAAACACGAAATACGCACGGTATAGATTTAAAGAGAATTTTTGTAACACAATTTTAAGCCAAACTTTTAAAGCATTACATGGTCAAAATCTGAACCTGATCAATTAGGTGAGCACAACCACAACCGGATAGCATGAATTACCACCTTTATCTAGAGGTATTGGGTTGCTGGAACCAGCTCATTGCTATAATTTTTTTGTCTTTCAACTCATGGTTAAGGGTTTAAAGGAGGAGGATAAATATAATTTCATTAATTTGGATTTTATGTAAACTTGTACTTTGTACCTGTTTAAAACTCTTCTACTTATATAAACAAGACATCTTTTACTGCAACTACATTTTTTTTTCTTAATATTAATCTTGTATCACAAATTTTAAGCAAATTGAGACATTCCATTTTGAAATCCTGGAATATCAGACATGCTACATGGGCATGTCATATTACATTAATTTATTTGTAAAATATATAAAAAGTATGATTGGTTACGTTGTAACATCCCGAATTTTAATTCCAATAATAATTAGAATAATAATAAGATTAGAAAATGATAATTATGTTGAAGGAGGTTTAAGATGATGGTTTAGGTTTCCTTTGAGTACCATGAAAGAGTTAAGAAGCACTGACATTGGATAGGAAATTTAAAGAAGAACAAACGAGTGTTAAAAACGGTGTTTTCGGTGTTAGAAACACCCTATATTAAGAAATTAGAAATAAAATATTTACAACTCCAAACGTAAATTTCGCCGTTGGATATGAAGATCAGGGTGCGGAGAAGCTTGATTTCAAATTTGAGCAAGATCCAATGGGTAACGAAGAAGATAGGACATTTTGAAATGCAACGGAGTGAAAAGGAAACAGTCTAATCGATTAGACTGTTCCTCTAATTGATTACCATAATCGATTAGACTCTGATTCTAATCGATTAGATTGGGTCTGACCAGCTTGAAAACGTGTTTTTGGCTATGTTGCTCATTCATCCACCATCGTTTTTTTCTTTAAGAAGCTCGAACCTCCTCTCTTTCTCTCTCTAAATTCCTTCTCAAATCCTCACACAAATCCAACATAAACCACCAAAAATCAATCCCCATCACCCATGAACACTTGATCTTGCATCAATCTCTCAGATTTCCCCTCACACACTCAAAACCCCAATTTCCCTCTCGTCCCTTGGAACTTCAAGAGCACCCACCATGGGAGATCACCATCTCTAGGTGAGTTTGATTCAAGTTTCCTTCCTTTCTTCTTCCATTTACACGAATTATCATCATTATCTCTAACTATTATCACTTCTATTGTGCCATAGTGGGTTAGGGTTCACTTTCTCTCTCCTCCATAGCCATTGAATCTTTCTCTCTCTACACCAAGGCTAGGAGAATCAATCCCTCTTCCTCCCTCTCACTACACATTTGGTGGCTATTTGGTTGTGGTTCAAAAAGAGTTAGGGTTTGGTACTCCCTCCCCTCTCTACAAGGTTAAGGTAAGAGGGTCATATTACCTTTATTTAGGACATGATGTCTAGGTTGTTTATAGTGGTGGCTAGGAATAGAAAAAAGTAGTTATGAGAATAAACAATAGGGTAGTAGATGTTAGTAATAAGTTAGGAATGAATTAAATTAAATGAACCTTACTATGTTAACTATGAATTTAGGTGTAGGAAGAAATATGGGTAATGAGCTAAGTATGATAATAAGAAAATGAGACCACTTAGATATTATGATTATGTGTACTTGTGTGATGTTGTTGATAATGATATGTGTGCATGGAATGTATCATGATGATATGTGCGTGACGTGTTTGAGGGGTTGGGATTGTAAATGAACCTAGGGTGTAAATATATCATTAATGGGTACCATAAAGTAAGGGATGAATTAGAGATGTTAAATAGGTAATATTTGAATGAAGATGGTTGTGTATGATTGTTGTGAATGTATGTTTTGTTGACTATTTGTTTGAATGATAATAGGAACCCAATAATAAGCTATAAATGAAAGAATTAAAGAGGAGAAACTAAGTGGTTAATAAATTGATTATGAGCGTTAAAAGTGGAACATAGGATTACACTATTAATGTGAGTTGGACCCACCTACTAGGTTGTGCGAGAATATGACTTATAATGTGTGTAGATGTATGACTTAGAATATGTATGAATGTATGACTTAGGATATGTATGAATGTATGACTTATAATGTGTGTGAATATGTGTGATTATATGATTGTGTTACTTGTGAATATATGTCTATATGTGTATATGGATTGTGTGACTGTGTTTAGAATGATGTTATGTATGTGTGTGTGCATTAATGTATGATTGGTGTGTTAACACTTGAGGAAAGTAAGAGTAATATTGGAAGACGGTCCTAGTGGCTCTGTCGTAGCGCAACCCGGACGGTCCGAGTGACTCTGGGGATAACCAAGCGCAACCCTGACAGTCCTAGTGGCTTAGGGAATAATTAACCGGACGGTCCAAGCGACTCCGGAAATAATTAAAAAAATAACTCTGACGGTCCTAGTGGCTCAGAGAAGAATGATGACCCAACTCTGAAGGTACGGTCCTAGTGGCTTAGAGGATAATTGAGAACAACTCTGACGGTCCTAGGTACTCAGGGAAGAATTGAGATACAACCCTGACGGTCCCAGTGGCTCAGGGGATGATTAATGAGAAGTAAATGAGATTGGAACGTATGTAAATGGCTATGTGTGTTATGTGATAATAATAAGTTAGGCTTATTTGTTACTATGACCTCTTAGAAGTCATTTCAATTCCTAAGTTTTGTGTAATGCTACCCTTCTTGCTATTTTTATTACAGGTACAGAAGGAGCTTGCACGAGTCATGACCGAGCAGGAGTACACTCCACATCGTGGAGTGTAATTAGTTAGCTGGGTGACCATATGTTGGTCCGGGGTTTATTTTGGAAATCATGTTGTATATATTTACTTTATTCTTTTGGGAGCTGAATAACTCCAAGAACTGGTTTATATTTTTGGAAATAATGTAACAAATGCACTATATATGAGGAAACCGCAATTGGTGGTTGGAGAGACTTAGGAACCCTAGGAAAACACCTAGAAGGGGGGGTTGAATAGGTGTTGAAGCTACCTTGAAAGATTTTCAAATGAAACAAATCGAAATAATCAAAACAAATGATTTTTGCAAATTCTACAACACTTAATCGATTAACCTGAAATTTAATCGATTAACCTGAAATTTAATCGATTAACCTGCAATTTAATCGAGTATTAATCGATTAAACCTGAAAGTTCAAAAGTCCTTAATCGATTAAACGAACACTTAATCGATTAAATCTATCAGAAACTGAAAAATCACTTTTTCAATCGAATACGAAAATCAATCAATTAACATGCAAGATCAGAGATTCAGCGGAGATGATTAACACCTATATTCTTATTGATTAACCTAGTTATGAAAATGATTTTCCCTTTATCAATTTGAACAATTAAAGATTCAATTCAATCAATTATGAAAATCAATCTTTCTAGGTTTTCAACCAAGAACGCAATCAAATGACTTGAATATAAAGAGTAAGGGTTTAGAGATACGACACAGTGATTTATCCTGGTTCACTTTCATCCGCTTGAAAGCTACATCCAGTCCCCTCTTCAACCAAGAGAGATTCTTCACTATGAGGAATTAGAGTTCTCAAATTACAAGTGATTGCCTCACAAGACTTCCTTCTTGCTAGCCTACAAGAGATAACCGACACCCTTGCCTTGTAATCCTATTGATCTTCTCTCTAATCTAACCTCTACCCCTTGTTGATAATCGACACAACAAGTCTTCAATTGCTTGATGATAAACCACACACCAAGGCTTCACTTGCTTGATTCACAACCAAGACTTCTTCTTCTTCTTCAATAAGAATGCACTTGCTTGATGATAAAATCGACACACCAAGGCTTCTTGTTTGTTGTAGTGGCTTGCCTTATTGCAAAGATTACAACACAATAGAAAACACAAAACAATCCTATGAATCTCAATCAAGAGTTATGACAATTCACCATAAGAGATTCAAAGGTTCTTGATCAAAGAATATGAAAATATGAGAACTTTGATCTTTATTAAATGAGAGAGAATAGAGTGGCTTGATTCTTTGTAAAACTTGTATGAAATGATTCTAATTCTATCACAAATAATAGGAAAAGGTTTATATAGAATACCCAAAAGTTGTAGCACTTGAAAACTGATTTTGAGAAGTGAAAAACGTATTTTAAAAATCAGTTCAGCAGTACTTAATCGATTAAGTTGCAGACTACTCGAGTAGTACTCGATTAAGTTAGTCACTTAATCGATTAAGTTGGTACTGCACATGTTCAAAACTTGTTTTCTCAAAATCCAACCTTTCCTTTAAAACCTTTAAGCCACCTATTGATTCTAGGATAAGTGAAAACTCAAATTATGATTAAATCATGACTTATGAATGAGATTCACTACCCTCTATAATAATCTACCCAAATAAAAAACCTATGAAGCTTGAGAGGCAAAAGATAAAAGAAATACAAATACACTCAAACTTAGGTCTTCATGAGCTTGCTTTCTCTCTTCTTCATTTGATGTTTGTTGTTGCTTGTTGAGCTTGAAACTTGATCAACACTTGTAGCTTGTTCAAAAACACTTTGTCATTATCAAAACATTCATCATGTTCATCATGGAACTAACAATCTCCCCCTTTTTGAAAATGACAACCCATGTTTTGAAATCGCTTGAAGTTGTTGATGCTTGAAACATTTGATCACTTGAGAAGACTCTTTCTCCCCCTCAATCAATGCTTTAACACTTGAATCCAATTGATAGAAGCTTGATTCTCCCCCTATCTTCAACAACTTAGCTCAACCTACATAAAAACAACAAAACAACCTTTCTCCAAATATAATATCATATTTCTCCCATGTTTCAAAACATACCATTTCTTTTCTCCCCCTTTGAGAAACATTTCATTCAATTCAAAACATCATATTTCTCCCCCTTTGGCATTATCAAAAAGTAATATATACCAATTGAAATATAAGATCTAAGCCAAGGTAAGAAATCAATGATCATTTCTTCATAACATTGATACCAATTGAACAAATACAATAGAGCTATACTTTGAAATGTGATATCAATTGGTAAGAGAATATAACAATGAAATATAATACCAATTAAGAACTAAAAAGATCATAATATCACTTAACAAAGAAGATATCAATGTAAAGAAATATAACACCAAAGCATCATACTTTAATAAGATTTCAATTATATGGTCATCATGCTTTAATCAACTCAATGATACCAATTGAATTAACTAAACATTTAGAAAAGTAATATCAATTGAGAAGATACCAATTGAGATAATATATCGATATCAAATATTACCACTTTGTAGGACATTCACTTGAGATGCAAGTGTGATACCAATCGAAGATGTGAATATAGACATTCATAGTTGAGACCAATTGAGAGCATGTGTCATTCATTTGCATCTTCAATCAAACCTACAAAACAATCATGCTTTGCTTTTTGGTATCCAAATGGTTTTGGATCCATTTTTGTTAGTGTAGGGACTTTCACCCTTTTTCATCCAAACAAAATTTCCTTTAGGTATACCATGCACTTTAACATAACACACATTTGAAGTATGTCCATGAGTACCACAATAGAAACATGTTGGAGGATTTGAAAAATCAACTTTAGAAAAATCAACAACATTTCTATGAGATTTACTCTTAGCATTAGTATAACCCAAACCAAACTTGTTTGAATTTTCTCTTTGAAAATTTAACAATGTGCGCAATCTAATATCACAAATGGTGAAACTTGCAAGCTTATTTTTCAAAATAGCATTTTCATCCTTGAGCAACTTGCAACTCTCACAATCAACCACAACATTCAATCTACTAGCACAATCACAAGAAGAACTAGCATAGATAAGATCAAGAGTTTCATTTTCAAGATTAAGCTCATCAACTTGTTTTTGAAGATCTAAAATCTCTTTTTGATGTTTCAAAATGAGCTTCTTTCTTTCAATGTTTTTCAAAGCTAGTTTTTCAAGTTGTTCATACATTTCTTCATAAGCATTATGTAACAATTCATATTTAGAAGAAATTTCGGATTTAGATTCACTTACATTGCTATCCTCGCTTTGATAACTTGATTCATCATTTGAACTTTGTTCTTCATCATCTACTAGAGTTATCAAGTTGAGACAAGCGGCTTCTTCATTATCCAATGAACTACTTGATGTGCTTTTCTTGTCATCTTCGTCACTATCCCAAACTATGTATGCTCTTTTAGATTTAGAATTCTTCTTGTCTTTCTCCTTCTTCTTGAGATACCTAGAGCATGAATACTTGAGATGTCCGGGCTTTCCACATTCATGGCAAACTACACCTTCTTTTGAAGTTTTGGTCTTATAGTGTGGGGAATCCTTCTCTTTACTTTTGTCCTTGTTCAACCTTCCTTTTCTCCTTAGAAACTTGTCAAACTCTTTTAACAAAAGTTTCATGTCTTTTTCATCAACATCGGAATCGGAATCTTCACTATCATCATCATCGGAACTATCTTTCTTTTTATATGCACTTTTGTCTCTAAGAGCAAGTCCTTTCCTTGATTTGTTCTTATCCGACTCTTCATTGATACTTAATCGTCCAAGCTCCATTTCATGTTCTTGAAGCTTTCCGAAAAGTGTTGCTAGATCCATAGCATCCAAATTTTTAGATTCAACAATAGCCGTTACTTTTGGTTGCCAATTCCTGTCTAAACATCTCAACACTTTGTTAGAAAGTTCACCTCGTAGAAAAGTTTTACCAAGAGCAAGTAAATGATTTATAATATGAGTAAAACGCTTTTGCATATCATTTATAGATTCATTTGGAAGCATATGAAACAATTCATAATCACGCATTAAAGCATTCAATCTAGCTCTCCTAACCTCACTAGTTCCTTCATGAGTCACTTGTAAAGTGTCCCACATTTCCTTAGCACTAGAACATTGAGAAACTCTAAAGAACTCGTCATAGGATAAAGCGGATGTGATGATATTCTTTGCTTTATAATCATATTGTACTTTCTTTCTATCATCATCTTTCCACTTGTCCTCGGGGATCAATTGTTCTACACCTTCAACTAAACTAGAGGGGATATGAGGACCTTTTTCAACTACTTTCCAAATTTCACTATCTATGGCTTGGATAAAGATTTTCATTCTAACTTTCCAATATGCATAGCCTTCTCCGGTAAACAATGGAGGACGACTTATTGAAGCACCTTCACCACCAAAGGGATTCATGGAACCCATTGCGATTTTCTTAAAGGATCTTTACGAAAAAGCTCTTATGCTCGTGTCTTTCGACCGAGCTCTGATACCAATTGAGGAAACCGCAATTGGTGGTTGGAGAGACTTAGGAACCCTAGGAAAACACCTAGAAGGGGGGGTTGAATAGGTGTTGAAGCTACCTTGAAAGATTTTCAAATGAAACAAATCGAAACAATCAAAACAAATGATTTTTGCAAATTCTACAGCACTTAATCGATTAACCTGAAATTTAATCGATTAACCTGCAATTTAATCGAGTATTAATCGATTAAACCTGAAAGTTCAAAAGTCCTTAATCGATTAAACGAACACTTAATCGATTAAATCTATCAGAAACTGAAAAATCACTTTTTCAATCGAATACGAAAATCAATCAATTAACATGCAAGATCAGAGATTCAGCGGAGATGATTAACACCTATATTCTTATTGATTAACCTAGTTATGAAAATGATTTTCCCTTTATCAATTTGAACAATTAAAGATTCAATTCAATCAATTATGAAAATCAATCTTTCTAGGTTTTCAACCAAGAACGCAATCAAATGACTTGAATATAAAGAGTAAGGGTTTAGAGATACGACACAGTGATTTATCCTGGTTCACTTTCATCCGCTTGAAAGCTACATCCAGTCCCCTCTTCAACCAAGAGAGATTCTTCACTATGAGGAATTAGAGTTCTCAAATTACAAGTGATTGCCTCACAAGACTTCCTTCTTGCTAGCCTACAAGAGATAACCGACACCCTTGCCTTGTAATCCTATTGATCTTCTCTCTAATCTAACCTCTACCCCTTGTTGATAATCGACACAACAAGTCTTCAATTGCTTGATGATAAACCACACACCAAGGCTTCACTTGCTTGATTCACAACCAAGACTTCTTCTTCTTCTTCAATAAGAATGCACTTGCTTGATGATAAAATCGACACACCAAGGCTTCTTGTTTGTTGTAGTGGCTTGCCTTATTGCAAAGATTACAACACAATAGAAAACACAAAACAATCCTATGAATCTCAATCAAGAGTTATGACAATTCACCATAAGAGATTCAAAGGTTCTTGATCAAAGAATATGAAAATATGAGAACTTTGATCTTTATTAAATGAGAGAGAATAGAGTGGCTTGATTCTTTGTAAAACTTGTATGAAATGATTCTAATTCTATCACAAATAATAGGAAAAGGTTTATATAGAATACCCAAAAGTTGTAGCACTTGAAAACTGATTTTGAGAAGTGAAAAACGTATTTTAAAAATCAGTTCAGCAGTACTTAATCGATTAAGTTGCAGACTACTCGAGTAGTACTCGATTAAGTTAGTCACTTAATCGATTAAGTTGGTACTGCACATGTTCAAAACTTGTTTTCTCAAAATCCAACCTTTCCTTTAAAACCTTTAAGCCACCTATTGATTCTAGGATAAGTGAAAACTCAAATTATGATTAAATCATGACTTATGAATGAGATTCACTACCCTCTATAATAATCTACCCAAATAAAAAACCTATGAAGCTTGAGAGGCAAAAGATAAAAGAAATACAAATACACTCAAACTTAGGTCTTCATGAGCTTGCTTTCTCTCTTCTTCATTTGATGTTTGTTGTTGCTTGTTGAGCTTGAAACTTGATCAACACTTGTAGCTTGTTCAAAAACACTTTGTCATTATCAAAACATTCATCATGTTCATCATGGAACTAACAATATATATATTTTGCCCTGCTGGCTTGCTGTTGTTTAAATGAAAGTTTTTATCACAATTTACGGGGAAAACTAATATTTTGGGAATGTCCCTAAAACAAAGTAAACTCCGTTCGATTTTACGGAGATTTTTAATAAGTAATATAATTAACGTAGAGTTTTAAAAATAAATTTTCAAGTCACCAAATCGAATCGGGGTAATTAGTGTAATAATTAAGGTAGGGTGTTACATACGTTGTTTTCAAATTATAAAATACTCTATTTTTTCCGTATATATAAGATTTTTTTAGATTTTACATTAGTTGGTTAATTTAGTTATTAATATTGAAAATGTGAATATTTAATATGTATTTTTAAAATTACCTTATTAATATTTTTGGAATCTAAAAAGTGTTAAGTAAATAGAAATGTTTTCCGAAAAAATAAATAATTAATTATCATTGAATATTAGTATAAAATCTTATAATTAAGTACAAAATAAAAGTTTCAAAATAATCTAAAAAAAAGTATATATTAATTTGCATTAAGACTAATCACATTATTGTTTATCTTCCTAATATTTATTATACTTTAATTTGATTTTTAATTATTTAATATTGCAAATTGTTATATTTTCATTTTTACTTTGAGGGTATTCTCCGGCCAACAATCGAAGATTAATCCCTTTCGAGACATAGAGATCATTGAGGTGGGTGGGTTTTTACTTCTACTAACAAAGTCTTCTCCATATCTGCAACAGAGATTGAACCACTGATATCATGTTTAAGGAACATAATTTTCTACCAATCCTCCATTAAAATAGTACTCACTTCAGTCTCAAATATAAGTAAAAAAATTAATTTTACATTTATTAAGGAGATTAATTGAATGCATTTATTTTTTTTAAAACAAAGAATATCTTCAAATCGATAGCCAAAAACTAATTGCTTTCAAAACGAAAATATCATCGAAAAAAGGATAAGCCTTATGCATTCTTTGACGATTCCATTATTTTAGTCCTTGATTACAGCGTACGTTGAGAAAAAAACCAACCGTGTCAAAATTATAGCAAACTGCAAAAATGTTTTCATATTTATAAGTAAAAATACACTTCACTAGTGCTCTTAAATAGGGGTGTAACGGTTCGGTCCGATCCGATCTTTGACGGACATTGGAGACCGGACCAATCAAATTAACACGGTTCGGTCCGGTCCGGTCTTGATGTGTTTTATGTATAAAAACCGGACCGGACCGCATCGGTCCAGACCGTATCGATCCGGTCCGGTCCGATCTATTTAAACCATTAAATTAAACAGGTTTTTTCTATAAGCTACTGTTTGAGCATTTTGTTTATAAGTTTTTGAACCTCAACCAAATAACAATTTCAACCACTCCATATATTAATGTAGAAAAACAATCCTCTTCATACAATTCAAAGAAAATGTTGTCTTCAAACTGGTTGTATATGGTTTAACGTATCCAAACATAAACTAGTATGATAACAGTGAAAAATATGACAGCTCCAGATGCCTAAACTCTAAAAACATTCATCATTCTTTATAACTCACTTGGGCGTCAAATAGTATATGATCAAAACATTGTTGAGAAAATAACAATCAATATCCTCAAGAATTAAAAATCAACGGAAAAGATAAATTTCACACTAAAGCACCACAGGTTAGCTAACAGTCTCGACAAGATGAAGCTATTTTATTCATAAGGTCTAAAACTTCTTGCAGAGTGGTCAACATGTGAGTATACAGGACACTAATACCATGATCAAGTTACTGATAATTGATTCATACTTATCGGTCCGGTCCGGTCCCAGCGGTCTAAGAATATCTAAGATCGTGGACCGAACCGTTCAAGTATGGCCTGAGTCTTTTGAGACCGAATCGGATCGTGAGACCAGACCAGACTGCATTTTTCGGTCCGATCCGGTCCGGTCCGAGCGGTCTGGCGATCTCGGACCGGATCATTTCTAAAATATTAATTAACTTTTTAATTAACTTTGTATAGGACCAGAGGGAGTAATTTTTTTTACATGCACATGGATTCTGGCATCGAACCGAGAAACTCGTGCATAAGTGATTCAAGCCCATTTCACTTGGATCAACATACATTGGTGACAATATATATGATCATATATGAAATAAGAATAAAACGATAATTTGGTCCTTCATAAATTCAATGATCATCAAGTTAGCCCTTTAAAAAAAAATGAAAATTAAATAAGTTTTAAAAGTTTAAAATGGACACCATGTTTGTCCTTCCACTGACTTATTTGATAACCATGTGAATCTTTCAGTAACTAAAATATATATTACATGATAGTCATTATATTTAAACTTTTAAGAACTTATTTATCACCATTTTGTTTGACGGATTAATTTGGTGGGACTTGTATCTTTGAATGACGAACTTACATTTTTACTTATTAATTTATTTAATTAAATACTTTTTGGTAGCTCAATTTTGACGATTTGGCTAATTTAGTACTTCTAGTTTTTTTTAATGAAAATTTAGTCCTCTAAATTTTCATATTGTTGAAGAATTTTACCTATTCCATCCAAATTGAGACTAATGGCGCTGATGACATGGTTAACTGTGGAACACATGTCACCATTATAGAAGCTTATGTGAATTGTTCTATTTATTTTAAAATATATATCAAAAATATATAAAATTTCATAAAATTGGAAAATAATATATAAAAGACCGGTTAAAAATTCTACATTTTCAATTTTTTTAATGAATTTTTTATATTTTTTATTATTTTCTATAATATTTTAGCAAAATATAAAAAAAATTAAAAAGCATATTGAATACTATTTAAAATATTTAAAAAACTAAAATTCAAAATAAAAAATGAAAAAAGATATGTAAAATTCCAGTTAAAATTTTCTGCAGTTTCCTTTTTTTATATGATTTTCCATGGTTTTTGTTTTCAATATATTTTTATTTTAAAATAAACTGAAGCACCAAAAGCTTTTATGATGATGACACGTATCTCACAGCGAGTTATGTTAGTGCTTACACTTTTAATTTGGACAGATAAACTAAAATTATCAAATACTCCGTATGAAAATTTGAGAGACTACAAAAACAACAACAACAACTAAGCCTTTGTCCCACTAGGTAGGGTCGGCTACATGGATCAAACGACGCTATAAAGGCCTATCATAAATCATGTCTTTTGATAAGGCATTGATTGCCAAATCCTTTTCAATTGTTTCGCCCATGTCTTTTGATAAGGCATTGATTGTCAAATCCTTCCCAATTTGAGAGACTAAATTAAAAAATATTATATTATATTAATCAAATTATCAAAATTGGAAGAGGAAAAATACATTTGAGTCTAATTTATTCCAGTCTCTGTATAAGACAAGGGTTCCACTGTTCAAGGATTAACTCAATATTTCTAACACAAAATAGTAACACAATGAAAAGGGGAATAAAGAATATATATATATATATATATATATATATATATATATTTGCCTAAAAAAAATTGGAGAATAGAGCATAGTTATATGGTTAAGTCATTTAACGTATGTATCACATATCTAATTTGGCAAACCATGTACTTGGTTTGATAGAAAAAAGTCTTATAAAAATAATGTAAAAAGTGATGAATAAATACTAATCGTGTACCATGTATTAACTAACGGTGAATATTTCGGTACCCTTTAGTTTATGAAGGGTTTGGTACCCTCTCTGTGTGTATCACTTAGATGATGACAAATGTATATGGTGCCGAATCAAACTTATTTGGTTGAAAAAGTCAATGTTTACAATTAAGTCTTTAAGGATCCAAATGCAAAAATACAAGGACTTTTCTAATATGCAATCCAATTTTAGATTGTTGGCATGCAATCTTCTCATCAACCAATAGCAAGTTGCCACTTAATTCACTTGTGTCATGTCATCATCTCAAGTAGTCAAATGTAATTTTTTGCAATTTGGTCCAACTTAAAAAGTAAATTACAATTTTAGTCCTTTGTACCTATTGATAAATTATAAGTTTTAATTTTAAAAAATATAATTTAAAAAAAAAAATCAAAGTAGCTTCTGGAGTGCTGGTGGTTCGTCTTCTTCCCCACCACCACCACAACCGGCCACCATCACCTCCGATCCAAATGCCTCAGACGTCGTCCGCCAATCCCTTTAGTATCGAAAATATAAGCACTACTACCAAGAAGTGATTGGCGGACGACGTCTGAGGCATTTGGATCGGAGGTGATGGTGGCCGGTGGTGGTGGTGGTGGGGAAGAAGACGAACCACCAACACTCCAAAAGCTACTTTGATTTTTTTTTAAAATTATATTTTTTAAAATTAAAACTTATAATTTATCAATAGGTACAAAGGACTAAAATTGTAATTTATTTTTTAAGTTGGACCAAATTGCAAAAAATTACATTTGACTACTTGAGATGATGACATGGCACAAGTGAATTAAGTGACAACTTGCTATTGGTTGATGAGAAGATTGCATGCCAACAATCCAAAATTGGATTGCATGCTAGTAACTCCCAAAATACAAAGTTATTAAAGGAAAAAAAAGTGCAGAACGTGAAACTTTATCGTTTTGCAACCCTGTTCTTCTTTTTTGACTACCGTATAATATTTAGATTTCATGTTTGTAAATCCTAATTTCAACACTCAACTAATGGATTTTTAATTTTGGTTCATTTTTTTTACTACTATTTCTTTCCTTTTCCTTTTTTATTTTTCAAATTCAAGTATCAACATGATTAATTATTGAAGTAATTCAGATGACGCTAACTAGTAACTGCATGAATCAGCATATAGTCATTGATTCTGATAAATTGGTTTGGTATAAATAAGAACTACTTTTAAATGATTAACACATAGACGGTACCAAACCTTTCATAAGGTAAAGGGTACGGAAGTATTCACCCTATCCAAATACCATGTAACTATGTAACAGAGAAGAGAAGGTGGAGGGTGGCTAGCATTATACGTGCCATAAATCAACATGAAAGTTACCTACAAAATCAAACACGTAAAGGTGGAGTTACCTCTTGGCATGCCAGAATCACCACCTCACCGTGTCACTTGCCGAACACACTAAAACCTCTGTTTCACAATCAGAGCCAGCCTTTCCCATTTTGGAACTATCTCTCTTTTCCCACCTGAAACTTAACCCTATGTCTTTTTATATACAACTAAGACAAAAACGGTTACGCAACAAGTTACACTACCATACGCCACCAAACAACACAACAAAACAAATCAATGCACGCTTAAATGGCTCATGATTATCACAATTCACAACACCACACACCCATGGCTTCAAAGTTCAATTCCAGAAACAAACCCTCCCCATGGCTCTCAAATGGTTGCATGTTTCTCTCAGGATCACTGTTAACTCTTCTCCTCGTTTGGGGTTCATCTTCCTTCATCAGCCCCATACCAAACTCCAACCCCAAACTTAATCTAGTAGCAAAAAAAATAAAACCCCTAAACTGTTCCACCACCGTAGCACCGGATACACTTAACGACCCGCCTGAAAGAACCTTTTATGACGACCCTGAAATGGCTTACACCATGGACAAGCCAATGAAAAATTGGGATGAGAAGAGAGAGGAGTGGCTGCTCCATCATCCTTCATTTTCCTCCGGAGCACACGAGAAGGTGCTCGTTGTAACCGGTTCACAGCCAACGGGGTGCCACAACCCCATCGGTGATCACCTTCTCCTAAGGTTCTTCAAGAACAAGGTTGATTACTGTCGCATCCACAACTATGATATATTCTACAACAACGTGTTATTGCACCCAAAGATGCACACATATTGGGCCAAGTATCCGATGGTTAAGGCTGCCATGATGGCTCATCCGGAAGTTGAGTGGGTCTGGTGGGTGGACTCGGATGCGGTCTTCACCGACATGGAGTTTAAGCTTCCCCTGCACCGTTATAAGAACCATAACCTTGTGATTCATGGGTGGGAGGAGCTTATACATGTCAATCATAGTTGGACTGGGTTAAATGCTGGCGTTTTCTTGATTAGGAATTGTCAGTGGTCATTGGATTTTATGGATGTGTGGACCAGCATGGGTCCACAGTCACCCGAATACCAAAAATGGGGTGAGATCCAGAGATCCATATTCAAGACTAAGGTATCATTCCAATCTTTAATTCTCATATTCGACTAGTTAATCAATGCTTGAGCAAAGTCATATATCATGTGACAGATATATCAGAAATTGGCATGCAGCAATGTTTTCTTTTTTATAATGTATGTTATGTAAACATCATATTTAATATCTAAATTTAGTACATGATTTGTTTTATATACAGTTTTATTATTTTTTGTATAAGACAAGTAAGATATTAAACTAATATCAAATCTGTATCTTCACGTAAAATTACTCATTGGCATGTCATTTTTTTTACGGTTAGGAAATTTTTTTAACAGATAGATTATTAGGATGCATGATCATTTCTATCCATTTATATACTCCTTTCGGTCCTATTTATAAGACTCTTTTGGGGTTTTTCACTCTCACCAAAGAAAGTGGATAAATTTGTTAGTGACATTGGAAATGTGAAAATTTGATATACTTTTTCAAAACTACCCCTATAATTATTATTGGAACTCTAAAAAGCGTTGACTTTATAAGAGTGTTATTAGTGCAAAGAAATAATTAAATGTTATTGAAAATTGGAAAGGAGTTTTATAAATAGAACCAAAATAAAAATCCCAAAAGAATCTTATAAATAGGACCGGAGGGAGTATAAATTGTCATGTATTTGAATCTTTTGTTCAAATCATACTCCCCAAGAACACATGGATATATAGACACAAACTCTAATAATTTATAAAGTTGTGTAAAGATTTGTTAGATCATCATTCTTGTATACGACAAATTTAAGGTTTGTATAGAGACGCTCATATCGCATAATAAAAACATGAGATATTCCAACAAATGATTTCAACCATTTTTGTTTTATGCATGAGCATGCATAAAGTATCCGTATTTTGCTCATGAACTACCGTGTTTTGGAATAAGTTTTCTGAATCATTTTTTTAAAACTCAAATTTGCCGGATCTAATTAAGGATTTTTGTATCTTATTATATACTATTCCTGTTAAGTAAAAATTTTGCATATAAAGATTCCTTTTCTATGATGGAATAATCTTGCTTTATGTTTCAATATATTGTTTTTTTTTAAATTTAGTTTTTTCAAATAACTTTTAATCGAAATTTAATAGCTTTGTTCTCAAAATCTAATATAATCTAAACATGCATAAGGTAATGCCGGAATCGGACGATCAAACGGCGCTGGCATACCTAATAGCAATAGAGAAGGACAAGTGGGCAGACAAAATATACTTAGAGGACAAATACTACTTCGAAGGTTATTGGTTGGAGTTAGCAAAAACATACAACAACATAAGTAATAGGTACAACGAGGTGGAGAGAGAAGCGAAGGAATTAAGGAGGAGACATGCTGAAAAGGTTAGTGAAAATTATGGTGCAATGAGAGAAGGGTACCTTAAGAATATAGGGGAATGGAGAAGGCCCTTCATCACTCACTTCACCGGGTGCCAGCCATGCAATGGGCACCATAATCCTGCTTATGCCGCTGATGATTGTTGGAATGGCATGGAAAGGGCTCTTAATTTTGCTGATAATCAGGTTTTGCGTAAGTACGGTTACGTACACACAAATCTCATGGATAAGGCTGTTTCACCTTTACCTTTTGATTATCCTGCAGCATCAGCATGATCCCCTGCTAATAAGGTATATCCTGCTCCAATTATTTATTCTTACCAGATTGATTGTTAAGGTTTTTTAATTAAGAAATTAAAGTAATAAGAAAATAATTAAGGACTAGATTTAAGGTTCAATTACAATATTCACTAATTTTCTAACACTTTTATTAAAAAAAAAAAAAAATAAGATAAGGCTTAAATTGGTTAGTTGTTCCTCAAGATATAGTGATATTTAGTTTTAGCTATAGATTTTTTTTTTTTGTTGAATTTATGTTTTAAATCTTATAGATGTATTAGTTTTGAATATGGTGTGGGACACACACATATGGTCCCTGATATATGGGTAACAACCGATCATGTAATCACTACCACGATGTGAGATTATGTTGATCTCAAATCAAAATTATCATATGAGATCATGTTTTTTGAATGGTTTTTTTAATCAATAGTGGACTCACGTGGTGATGATTACGTGAGCCGTCATTATCCACTTCATATCTTAACATTTTTTTTAATAACGACAATAATTGGTGCATTTAAAAGAACTAAAGCCAACAAAAAAATATAATTAAGGATGAAAACTAAATATTACTGCATTTTCAAAGGCGATAAACTTATTTAAGTCTTTGATCTTAGTACTTCCTCCATTTCTTAATTTTTGGTCTTAAAGCCTTTTTTTAATAGAAAAGTTTTTTATTCATTCCATAACTTTTGTTTTTTTACAATTTTAATACATAATCATTTTTTTCCCAATTTTAACCATTCATACAATCATTTGTTTTACTTCTCATTAATACTATTTTCCTTTTTTCTCTCATCAATAAACCACTGATACATTAATTAAATGACACATTTCCTAATAAAAATTAAGTACTATTACACTTTTTGATAAAGATTAAATAGAGACATTTTGAACAAAACACATATAAAACATACAATAATTAATACTTTTTTTAATTTGTGTATTATTTTACCGATCAAAAATTAATTTAAGAAATGGTGAGAGCAGTATTTTTTAAAAGGGAATGCTACTCACACAGTCACACTATTGGTTGCAAATATATTAATTTGTACTCGATCTCCCTCTATTTTTTAGTATAGCTCATGGATAATTAAATTAAAAAATTAATTAAGAAGGATAGTTAATTATTTTGTTTGAAACTTTTAAAAAAATTTAATATTAAAATTTTATTTTTTTAATTAGTATTAAAAATTTTACAAATGTGAAGTTTGAAGTTTCACATTAATGTATAAAAACCAAATAAAAAAATAATAAATACCTCCTAAACTAACATATAAATGAGATTATATGGAGTGATATTTATATAATGGTCTTTCTAATTTATGTTCAAGGGTATATTTTAAAGTTTGCACTGAAAATTGTAACACAGATAAAATTTATATGTATTAATTGTATCAATTTTTCATGCAATTTTATAAAAACTAGTAAGTAAGCCCGTGCACATGCACGAGCGAAAGAGGGAAGGGTATTATTTAGTAATTGAGTAACATATTAAATATTTATATTATATAAAAATTAAGAAAGTTTTTATTAAATATT
This sequence comes from Crotalaria pallida, assembly GCA_037953625.1. Taxonomy (NCBI): domain Eukaryota; kingdom Viridiplantae; phylum Streptophyta; class Magnoliopsida; order Fabales; family Fabaceae; genus Crotalaria; species Crotalaria pallida. The sequence goes on along the minus strand of CM075655.1, from coordinate 56,607,034 downwards.
ATTTGATAAAAAGCATGTTGTATATTTATTTATTAGTTGAGCTTTACCAAAATTTTGTCTTCCCAATAATCCCATTAATTTTGGTCTTCTTAATGCCATTAATTTCGATATTCTCAATGATCTCATTAAGTTTTCTTCCATTAATTAATGAATCACACCATATTTTCATATTTTTAGTAACTAATTAGCAATTGATTTTTTTTTCTTCTATTAGTAACTGATTTTTTTGTTTATAGTAACTTATTTCTATGAAAAAAATATTGAATATAAAAAACCTAAAAAACCAAAAGTTAAGAAACTAAAAAAATATATTTTAATCTTTAATCATAATAACTACCTAATATATTTCTCTATGTTTTTTTTGTTTGAAAAAGATTTGCTTCAGATTTGGAATAAAATAATTACATTAAAAAAAATTAATATAATACCTAAAATTGAAACTTTTTAATGAAATACAAATTTTCGTAACTTATGCATCAATGCATAACAAAAACCATTAATTAATAATAATCAACTTGAAAATATTCCTTAAATGTTGTAAATATTTTCACCTATTTATCTTCTCAATTATCCCATTAATTTTTGTCTTCTCAATGCCATTAATTTCGATCTTAAATGTTAGAGATATTGCTCTCTTATTTGTCATCTCAATAATCTCATTAATTTCGGTATTAAATATTGAAAATATTTCTCTTATATTTGTGCTCCCAATAATCTCATTAATTTCGTTTTTCTCAATGATCCCATTAAATTCTCTTCTATTAAAAATTTATCTTCTATTAATTAATGAATCACACCATATTTTCATACTTTTAGTAACTAATTAGCAATTGATTTTTTTTCTTCTATTAGTAACTGATTTTTTTTGTTTATAGTAACTTATTTCTATGAAAAAAATATTGAATAAAAAAAACCTAAAAAACCAAAAGTTAAGAAACTAAACAAAATATATTTTAATCTTCAATCATAATAACTACTTAATATATTTCTCTATGTTTTTTGTTTGAAAAAGATTTGCTTCAGATTTGGAATAAAATAATTACATTCAAAAAAATAACTTATGCATCAATGCATAACAAAAACCATTAATTAATAATAATCAACTTGAAAATATTCCTTAAATGTTGTAAATAATCAACTTGTAAATATTCCTTAAATGTTGTAAATATTTCCCTCTATTTTTTAGTATAGCTCATGGATAATTAAATTAAAAAATTAATTAAGAAGGATAGTTAATTATTTTGTTTGAAACTTTTAAAAAAATTTAATATTACAATTTAATTTTTTTTAATTAGTATTAAAAATTTTACAAATGTGAAGTTTGAAGTTTCACATTAATGTATAAAAACCAAATAAAAAAATAATAAATACCTCCTAAACTAACATATATATGAGATTATATGGAGTGATATTTATAAAATGGTCTTTCTAATTTATGTTCAAGGGTATATTTTAAGAAACTAATATTCAGGAAGTTTGCACTGAAAATTGTAACACGGATAAAATTTATATGTATTAATTGTATCAATTTTTCATGCAATTTTATAAAAATAAGAGCATATATTAAAAAAAAAAATTCAATCGACGCCTGAGAGATTCGAACTCTCGCGGGGAAACCCCATGTACTTAGCAGGCACACGCCTTAACCACTCGGCCAAAGCGTCTTGATGCATTTCTGCCGTATCTATATTAATATGAAAATAATTCTTCTTTTTTCGAGGGCATTTTCTTTTGGCCAATAAATGTCTTGTTTTGGACTTGCAGAATGGAAGGCTTGGAGCCAATCAACCGTTGCCCATGTATTAAGACCGCTATAGCAAGCATGTACATGTGTTCTTCGCATGATTTATCGAACTTGTATTTCATCCACGACACACACCATATGTCATCTCAAATAATACCACCATCAACTATGCTCCCAGCGAACACTCCCTCACACCATGTGCATTTTCATGTTCCATCTATCCGGCCTCTACTTTTGTACTTCCCCTGTCCATGCTTGTGTTATGCTCTATTTTATGATGTTCTTACATTCAAATATTTGTTGTATGACGCTATAATTTAAGGGTCAATCATCTGTATTCCTATATATTTCTTCTATTTTCTATTTTGGGGTGGTGTGTGTCGTGTGGGAGACGAGGGTTCAGAGTCTGGTCCTTACCTTGGCTATTACCTGATATTTACATGGAGGAGTATAAGGCAATGGTATGATGAGCATGATGGGGCATTATGATGGCGGGTGTAACGGTTTCATGAATGCCATCATGAGCAACAATAATATCGAACCGTAACAACGGTTACTCATTGAAAGCTGTTAATACCGGATTACCGGTACCAGATTGATGTTTGTTGGTCCGTAATACCGGTTGTTATTTGTCCATGAAACCAGTTCATAACAACAAACAACTGAAATTACCCTTTTCCGAGGGATATAAAAATAATTTAAGATTTCATATAAAGGAAGTATAGAACGACACTGACATGATAGAAGACATAGATATGACACGGGCATGCGATAAAAAAAATATGATTAGAAATGTCTAAAATGAATAGATGTTGAACACAATACATATCCAACATGACACATAACAAATATAAAGTATCAGCTTCTTCCTTGTTTCATATGCTTTCTGAAGTGTTTAAATTTACACATCATTTTAATGTAGTATTGAGATTGGGTTTACAACTGCTGAAACGACTTTGCAGAATAAGGATATCTCCTTTTGTAAACATCGAACTATAGAATCTTAAGGCAATTTCTAACTTTTTTCATGACAATTACAAAAAATTGTAAAATCTAAATTTATAAATTAAATTATTTAGGGTTCTAAAGAAGACAAAAGGATGAAAGATCCCTTATTAAGAGATGGGATGGTACGTAAAGATTTTAGATTCAAGAAAATTTCAGTTTCAATTAAATTACTTTTTTTTCTTCTAAATTTTAATTTACATATTACATCCAAACAATAAAATTAGAATTTAATTTAAAAATCTTAATTATGTCTCCCTATTCTCTATGCAGCTCAAACGTAGAATTATAATTCTCAATCAATTCCAATAAAATTAGAATTAAAATTGAAATTACAATTTTAAACTACAATTCCAATTCCATATGTCAAATGGATCCTAAAAAAAAATATTAACCTCAACTCTCAGAGTTTAGAATAAAAAACTTCAAAAACTAACTTTGCATTGAAAAACAATAAATTTAATTTTAAGAAGTGGTGAAATGATTAGTTTTCCAATATATATATATATATATATATATATATATATATATATCACATTTAAATCTATTATTTTAACATAACCCTTCTCTAATTTCCAATATATTTGGTTCATGTTGAACGTTTATACTTTTAAAAGTACTAAATCTCCAATGATTCAAGCTTTTGAAGCAAATTAAAAAAAAAAAAAAAGTTAATCGTCTGTTAGGTTCCCTATATACACATCTGGCATCAATTAGTTTCTGAAATTTTTTTTGAACTAATTAAGGGTGCGTTTGGAAGAGCTTATTTTGGGCTTATTTGGGCTTATCTTATTCCATAAGCACTTACAAAGATGTTTGGATGGGCTTATAAAAATAGCTCATGGCAAAAGATAAGCTCCTTTTATAATAATTTTATAAGCCTATGGGACAAGCTTATGCGGCAACGGAGTGATTATGCGGGTTTTTAATTTTGATCGAGTCACGCTGTGGCAATTTTAATTTTATTTTTTTAGACCCAAACGCACAAGAAGCCCAGTACAGAACATTTCCACTTCTGGTCATATACAAAAGCCAAAAATCCATATGAACCCTAGTGTAACATCCCGAATTTTGATCCTAAGTATAATCAGAATAATAGCGAGATTGAAATAATAGTAATAATAATAACAAGGTTAAATGAGTGTAAAAAAAAAGAGAAGAAGATCTTTTAGTGTTAGAAACGTATAATAATAGAAAATTAAGAATAAAGTAATTAAATGATTTAATATGATGTTTTCAAGATTTGAGTGTCGTAATAAAATTTTGATTTCATCATTACAATTGAAATATATTTTATAGTCAAAATAAATATAAATTTGTTATCATACGTTTTTCAAAAACAAAAGAGTACTTTTATTTAGTTTAATTAATATTTTGACAGGGAGCTCAACTGACAAGTCCTAGAGGCATTTTCATAAATTGTTTCTTTGAAAAGATATGTTTAATTTAATGTTTCAAACATTCCTCTAAGTTTTCATAACGTTTTGAGACTGTTTTATTTTTAGTTCCCAGACTGGTTTCGATATATTACTCGTATAAGTTATATATAATGATCTTCTATTTCAAAATTATAAATATTATATTTTATCAAGTTTAACATCAGGATTGAGAAAACATATTTACTTTTGAATTTCGATACTTTTACTTACGCAATAGCTATATGTATGGATCGATAACTTTATTATTTTTAATCAGTTTTGAGTAATTAAATATACAATATTGTTGTACTTAAATGTATTTTTATTTTTGCGATTATCAAACTTTTAGTTATAATCCAAAATACCACACACATTGACTTACAAATGAGAACAAAACATAAAATAATAAATATTATTCCTAAATCTACGCCAAACCCGTCCCCAACCCAAACAAAGAAAAAAAAAAGAGTATTACTTTTTGAACCCCGGTGTTTACTTACCGGCCCCATGTTTTTCGCCTTATACAAGGCGGTACCACGGTAGTGCGTTTTTCCGCCTTATACAAGGCGGTAATGTAAATTATCTATTTTTTCCGCCTCTTTTTAGGCGGAAAAATGGTAATTTTGCACGTCCGCTTGTATAAGGCGGAAAAAATATGGTAATTTTACAGTACCGCCTTGTATAAGGCGAAAAAATGCACTACCGCCTTGTATAAGGCGAAAAAAAATGGGGGCCGATGAGTAAACAACGGGGTTCAAAAAGTAATACTCAAAAAAAGTAAAACGCATGGCCTGAGAAGCCACCACGTTAAAAGCAAGCAAAGCAGCTAAGGGCACCACAACTTAATAGAAAAGAAGAAAGAAAGAATTATAGAGACACACTGAAAGTGCCACGGAGAGAGAAAGAAAGGGCGACACTGGGAGGAAACATTTAGGGATTTCTAATCTTTCCGGTCCGATTATTCAAGATCCAACCGTCCAATCTCAAATTCGTCTTAGGTAAATAACTTTCTCAACTCCCCCTACCCATCCATGTAATTTATTCGACGATCCATCAATATTTTTATTATCCCTATATTTTCAAATAAAGATATGTTTTGGGAAAAAGTCATATATTTTTGTTGTATAATAATATATATTTATTATTTTGACAAAAATGAATTTAGTTGATATATATATACACACATTTTTAATGTCATAATTAGTTTTAACGTGTGTACTTATTTAGATCCCGCACGTTATTGTTGACTCTGACCCTTGAATAAGGCGCGGACGTAAACGTGATATTGTTTCCATTATCAGGACTTCCAGGTAAGAAGAGCTGTATTACCTTTACTTGGGAAGTAAATTCTAGGATTCTATAGTGGTGATTAAGAATAGGGTAATTAAGAAATAAGTTAATGAACATTAGGGTAGTCCCCGCTAATATAAATGATTACTTAAAATAGTTAATGAAAACCACACTTAGGGAATAAAATGTAGGTGCATAGAATAAAGTATGAAGCGGATGAGTGTATTAGGATATTAAAAGAGTTAATATAGAATTGAAAATGTAGGTAAACATAAAATAAAACCAAGGGAAATTAGTTCAGGAAAAACCAACGAATCATGGGAGTAAAAGGATATAGAGTAAATGTAATAGGCAAGAAGAGTAACGTGACTGAAATTAAATACTAGGTAAAAGAGAAGTTAAAATACGAAAACCATAAGGAAGTGCAGAGTGGTCTTAGTTAAGAGTTGTCGGGTAGTACTGAAATAGAAACAAAATGCTAAACTAAGTTTTAAATACAAGTAGGTAATAAGTAAAAAATTTCGTGAAAAGATAATAAGACAATGAGAGGAATTATAGAAATAATTAAGAATTTGAAGAGGAATTAAAATATAACGACTATACTAATGCTAAATGGAGTTTGATATAAATTAGGATAGTTTCATAAATAGAAGAAGAAAAAGAAAAGAAAGAGAAATACTTAAATATAGGAAAATAATTGAAATGAGAATAAGTCACTAAGGAAATAAAAGAGAGAAAAGAAAATAATACTGGAAACCAAAAGAAGAGAAAAGATATATGATTAAGAAAAAGAAAAAGGAAGAGAAGAAGAAAAAGAAAAAGAAAAAGAAAGAAAGGTAATGAAGACCGATGTGAGCCTGTCGAGGCGTGTCGGTATTAAAAGAATAAAAGCTTCACGAGCCTGTCGAAGCGTGTCGAAAATAAAAGATAAAAGAAGCCCGATGCGAGCCTGTCGAGGCGTGTTGGTATTAAAAGAACACTACGGCGCGAGCCTGTCGAGGCGTGTCGATAATAATAAGAATGGAAGACAGATGCGAGCCTGTTGAGGCGTGTCGGCATCGGCGCGAGCCTGTTGAGGCGTGTCGATAATAAGAGATGGAAGACCGATGCGAGCCTGTTGAGGCGTGTCGGCATTAAAAGGAAAAAGAATGGATATGAAAGAATGAAAAGAGAAATGATATAGAAATGAATAGCGGATTAAAAGTGGAATAAAATGTGGGAAAATGAAAAGAGAACTAAAAATTAAAAGAATGTGAGAATAAGTGAAAAACTAAAAGAGAATTAATTATATGGATATTTATGAGTAACGGATATTAATAATAGGGTAGGCTTAGTTTATTGCTATGTCTCTTGTAGAATTTACCTTTTTAAGTTCTGTGTAATGCTACCCTTCTTGCTATATTTTGCAGGTACTAAAGTGGAGCTTACATGGGACATGGCCGAGTAGGACTTTCATTCCACTACGTGGAATGTATATTTATTATTATGAGTGGACAAATATTTTTATAATTTTAGAATATGTAATAGTTGTATGCCCTGAGGCTTATACTAATCGGGCGTTAGGACTTGAACTGGTTATAGAACTATTATGTTTTATAATTTTGAGCATTTCTGGACTGACAGGTTTAAAGAAGAAAATTTTTGGGAAGTCCGAAAAACAGAGGAAACTCTGCCGGATTTTTGTAAGAAGTTTTTAGAAGTAATTAAGTTTAAAAGAAATTTTCTAACATCAATTTTAATAAAACTTAAAATTAACTAATAAAAGTGAGGATGTTACATTTTTGGTATCAGAGCAGTTTTTCCTCGGCCTTGGAGTTGTGAGTTACTCCAGTGGTTACTCACCAAGCGAGTAACCAATGTGTATAGTCAAGTGTCTAAGTTAGACAAATAAGATTCTTATGCAATTAGTTGCTAGGCAAGTATTAACTTGTATCTTCTCCAGGACTTAGCTATCATGGCTAGGAGACGTGCCGAAGACGACAGAATGGCTGCCATCCTGGAAAATCTGATTCAGATACAGCAGAATCAAGCCGAGCATCTAGCGCAGATGCAACAGAATCAGGCGCAGAATATAGCAACAACAGTAGCAGCACTGAATCCACCACCAGCCCCTGTTGAGATTGATTGGCTGGCACGATTCCGAAAGAACGGACCACCAAAGTTTGAAGGGGGGTATAATCCTGATGGACCTCAACGATGGCTCAATGAAATCGAAAAGATCCTGCGCACCATGGCGCCACCTGCTGAGAAAACCATGTTGCTGGTACAGTATATGCTGGCGGATGAAGCAGAGTACTGGTGGGATCGAGTGCGAAGAAGCTTGGAGGCGACCAACCAGGCAATTACCTGGGATGTGTTCAAGGGCTATTTTCTGGGAAAGTACTTTCCAGAAGATGTCTGTAGAGAAAAGGAGATTTCCTTCCTGACACTGACTCAGGGGAACATGAGTGTTGGGGAGTATGCAGCACGCTTTGAAGATCTCATTCGTTATGCAGGAAGCTATCGGGATACAGATGAGAGGAGCAAGTGCATCAAGTTTGAGTCAGGGCTTCGTCCGGAGCTTAGGCTTGCTCTTCAGTACCGTAACATAGCGGACTTAACTCAGCTGGTGAATATGGCCAGCACTTATGAAGGAGGACTGAAACGGATAGCGGAGGAGAAAAGAAGACAGGATACACAGGCTGAAGGAGGTCTTAACAAGGGTAAGGAATTGACTCATGAATTAGATCCACACTTTGACATCAACAATATGGCCGTAGTACCGAGGGATGTGGCCCTTAATGTGAATGCCCCAAGAACCAGACCACCATGCCCATTATGTGGGAGATTCCATCGGAAACTGTGTCCAATATTGAAACATCACAGAAAACAGGGTCTCTGCTATATATGCGGGCAACCGGGACACATATGGGCGAACTGTTCTAGACGTTTCGGCGAAGGGAGCAAATAAACTAGTCCAAGGTACTTTTCATGTTAATGCTACATCAACTATTTACTTTAACGTTTCTGTCTAGATTAAGTTGTGGGTAGTATAATCTAGAAGGAATCGATAGGTGTTAATACTTTAGTTAGAAATTCCACCAAGCTTGGTTGTGGTACAGTCTCTATTAGAGGGTAAGGTTAAAACCGATCACTCTAACTCTTACATCTGTTAGAGGATGATACCATCAACAAACCTGACAATGATATTGCCATTCATAGATATGAGATTGGGATTGATCACCTTGATCTTCGCACCTATTAGTGATCGATGTCATTGTCACATTTCATCCAAAACCGAAATAATCAAATTAAACAATTTTTAAAGTAGACCCCTAGACGGAGCAGAACCAGCCCGAAAAGAATTCCTTCTAAATTCTTGCGTAGCATTAGAAAGAAGAGTAATAGAGTATAGAATCCTTGAGAGACTCGAGCGAATCTTGTAGACATCCTCTTACAACCAATCGAATTAGATAGTAGACAACTTAAAACTCGCCTAAGAATCTAAACAAAGTTCCCGAACGATCCCTTCGAAGAAAGCAAGCCTTAACCATTGCATCAGGGGTACCCTTACCGAGACCAATCAAATCAGCCGCAGGTCCATAGAAAGTACATCTTTCGATGATTCTCTGCTGGAAATGCACACTTTGGGATAACCTCCATTGTCTTCTTGCTTGACATGTACCCAGTACACCCTGGGTCGTCTTACAAAGACCATGAGACTCATCCTTGAGTGTTTCATGTTTCTTCTTTTCATCTTCACTCTCTTCAAGTTTCAAGCATCTCAGATGTGTATGTGAGAATTCGCCAAGTCGTAGGAGCCCAGCATAGTTCTATGCCTACCGATAGATAGTCACCCACGTGCCCCTTTCCAGCCTTGGATGCCGGTCGGGAACCTATGTGCTATATTCTGAGCAACGAATGAGCATACCCCCTGGCATGGATATAATCAAGTATGTCGATGCCAAGTGGGGGAGGATTTCAATCCAAGGAATGGAAGATGGAACTTTAATAATAAGAAAACTGACGATCCTACGCAGATAGAGATAATACGTAGTACTAGAAGACAAGCGTTGAAATAGGCATGACCCTAACCACATATGGAGCGGGAAATAAAAACCGAAGGGAAGTGAAAACCATAGTCGGAAGCTTACCAATGGGATGGTTCTCTATTCATGGAATCAAACGGAATTTCGGGGACGAAATTCTAATAAATGGGAGAGAAATGTAACATCCTGAATTTTGATCCTAAGTATAATTAGAATAATAGCGAGATTGAAATAATAGTAATAATAATAACAAGGTTAAATGAGTGTAAAGAAAAAGAGAAGAAGATCTTTTAGTGTTAGAAACGTATAATAATAGAAAATTAAGAATAAAGTAATTAAATGATTTAATATGATGTTTTCAAGATTTGAGTGTCGTAATAAAATTTTGATTTCATCATTACAATTGAAATATATTTTATAGTCAAAATAAATATAAATTTGTTATCATACGTTTTTCAAAAACAAAAGAGTACTTTTATTTAGTTTAATTAATATTTTGACAGGGAGCTCAACTGACAAGCCCTAGAGGCATTTTCATAAATTGTTTCTTTGAAAAGATATGTTTAATTTAATGTTTCAAACATTCCTCTAAGTTTTCATAACGTTTTCAGACTGTTTTATTTTTAGTTCCCAGACTGGTTTTAATATATTACCAGTATAAGTTATATATAATGATCTTCTATTTCAAAATTATAAATATTATATTTTATCAAGTTTAACATTAGTATTGAGAAAACATATTTACTTTTGAATTTCGATACTTTTTCTTACGCAATATGTAACACCCCGATTCGGCAACTTGAAAACTACAGTAACTTAAATTAAATATAGTGAAAATTTGGGCCAAATTTTTTTTAAAAAAAACATGTATAACATAAACATGAGAACATTTAAATTTTCAAAACATAGTCACGATTTAAAACTCATGTTCTCACATACATAAAAGTCTTTCAAGTTCCATACCGAGATGTCACAAGACACCGCACTTTGAAACTCGTTCACAAAATATTGTTTAAATACACGGCCCATTCAATTGTTTCAAAACACCAGTGTTGAATAAAACTTTTGCCGGGGTACAGTATAATAGAGCTAAGACAACTAAGAACTTACAATGGAGTACAATGCTCTGAGGGGAATTATTTATCCTCTAGTCATTTACCCAAAGCTCCACTCTTTAACTCTCCGATCACAAAGCAGAACCGTCCTCATCAGCAGTCGCCTCAGAAGTCTCCTCCATAGAGTCGTCTCGTACTTTGTCTTCCTCCACTTCACGGGCTAAGAGCCTTTCCATAATTTCCTTCCTTCGCCGCTTCATCTCTAAGTTCACTATGACATGGGCGGTCATAGTTATGCTGCTCCCTTTCAATGGAGATGCTCCTATCTCCCTAATGAGATGGAAACACGCTATGTTTTCCATCTAATGATCATACCAGAAATTTTCCAATACAAAGCAGAAGTATAGGAGAGAGTGAGCTACCCAAAACAGTTATGTCGACTATGTGGAATTACAATAGGCAAATATTAAGACAAGACAATAAACAATAAACAAACAACAACATGATCATCATCAACATAACAAAACACAACATTGTACTCAATTTCTTATAACATCATTCTCAAAATCTTTCTTATAAGCTTTCACAACTTTTCTCAATCCTGCTTCCATCATAATTTCCAAGCTTATCAATTATCCCAAGAATCTTTTCTCATACTCATCTTATAATTCTTGTTCAACACTTAATATCTTTACTGTACTTTTTTTTTTATCATTTCAATCTTTTAAGTCTTATCGTTCCGGTTCACTCAATGATGTGGGGAAATCATCACTGAGGAAGTCACACACGTCTACATCTCCTCGGTCATCCACCCAACCTAGTCGGAAGCAAACAGGAGTACAGGACCTTTACCACGCGGGCACGACAGCTATGTCACAATCAATTGGCTCCAAGCCAGGAGAACTGTAGAAAACTCGGGTACAGTCTCAAATCAATTCAATTCATATCATATCATATCTTTTCATATCAAATAATCAAGGCTCACTGTAGAAACTCGGGTACAGTGGCAATCACAAATGCCCCGTTCCAGTCCCTCTCACTGTTCAAGATTTGCAATCTAGGGGGCGACAGTATTTTCTAGTTGGCCTGCAGAACTTACCACGGCATTGGACCCAGTCCCTACCACGTTCGTATACCACATGTGGAGTTCGTTCTGCCTAGAAACATACTCTAGACTTCTTGACGTTTCACCGTCATTGTCCTCCCCTAATGCAATCTCCACCTGAGTATCCGTAGATACTCATGTTTCCTTCCTCTCCACTACTTCGATACGACACTCATAACTCACCGCGTTTGTTAATGTCTTTTAAAGTCTTTTAAAGTTTTGGAGTTTTAATTAACGACTTAATCCTAACGGTCGACTCATCCTGTGACGTCCTCACTTTAATTAGTTAAATTTTTAGGTTTTAATAAAATTGGTGATTTAAAAATTTCTTTTTCAAACTTAAATACTTATAAAAATCCTTAGGAAGAATCCGACAGGGTTTCCTCTGTTTATCGGATTTTCCAAAGTTTTCTTCTTTTAAACCTGTCAAACCAAAATTATTTAAAAACATAAAACACAAAAATATTACAAACAACTTAAATGATCCTACGCCCGATTAGAACTAGTCTCAGGGCATAAAACTATTACATATACTGTTTTACAAAATAACAGTCCACTCAAAAAAATATATATATATATCCCACGTAGTGGAACATAAATCTGCTCGGCCATGACCCATGTAAACTCCGCTTCTGTACCTGTAAAAGTATAGCAAGAAAGGTAGCATTACACAGGACTTAGGAAGATAAATTCTAAAAGAAGACATAGCAAATAACTAAGCCTACACTATTCTGAATCTTCCTTATTCATAAATTTTCATATATAATTAAGTTCTTCTAATTTTTCTCTTATTTTTACATTCTTTTAATATACATTTCTTCACTTATTTTTTTCATTCCATTAATATACATTTATTCATAAAGCTTGCATATAATTTATTTTCTTCTAATTCTTTTAATCTTTGGTTTTTATTAGCATACTTATACATGAAGATTCATGTGCTTGCTTTCTTTTAATTCCATTCTTTATTTCATTTTACAGTATTCATTATGTAGTCCAACCTCAGCCAGCCGTACGGTACTGAGCGCCGACTAATTCTTTTAATGCCGATACGCCTCGTCAGGATCGCATCAGACTTTTATCTTGTCTTTTGCTTTACTAGCAAAATAATAATTCTATTAGGTATTCTTGCTTGCACATTGGTTAGGATGGTATCTTCACCCAATAGGACTTCTTCTCACTCAGGACTTCTTGACCCATAAGACCTTTCCCTCGTTAGGGCCTTTTTCTTTATTTTCTTTTCTTCACTCACTTTCATATATTCTCAATTATTCATAATTCATGTTTATATTTGGTGCTGCAGCTATTAATCGTCGCATAGGATCCACGTAACCTAACGAGCCTTTGATCTTATGGGGATTTTTCCTGAGCGAGGTTTGTACCTATTGGGGCTAATTCGGGCCTACTTTGCTAGTAGGACCCTGTCCTAACCGTGTGCACCTAATGGGTGTGGATCCCAATACGCGATTAATAGCTGCAGACCCTATTGCTTTTCTTTTACTTTACATTACATTTCCATTTCAGAAATAACACATATACATGATTTGTATTATAGCATTTCGTTTATGTTTGTATCTTATCTTTGATCTGTATTTTCATTTATGTCTTATCATGTGACTTGTTATCATTTTCTTTATCTTCACTTAAAGGTGTTAGCATACAAAACTAACATTCACAACATTCGCACATTCACAATCATTTTCCCAATATAAACCCTTACCCCTTTCCTTATCTTTTCGATTAATTAATTGATTACTGTTCTTGTTTAACTATCTTTATTAATTTCCCACACATACCCAATATTTTGATTCTTTCATTAGCTTGTGATACCTCTAATCTTAGTAAGTCCTAGGTTCGTTTTTAAGACCCATTATCTCACATATAAGCATTCAAGCATAACAACACAATTCACTTACACATAGCATTACAAACAATTTGGAGGGTTTATTTTATTTATTCACCTACTCTATTTATTACCTTTATTTCCCTATAGTTTCCTCATTCATTATCCGTTCATTTAACATTTCCATACTAAATTCACACATTACAAACATCATCATATACTACATATATTCGCAATTTATCTAATGAGTTCATTTCCTTTATTCCTAAGCTTTGTTTATTGTCTATTGCAGTTACCCTATTGTGTATTATTCTAACTAATCTTTTCTATTCTCAGCTACCACTATAGCATCCTAGAATTCACTCTTTAAGTAAAGGTAATGTGAACAACCCTTCTTACCTCTTTGAAGAGCAAGAACCAAAATGGGGTTTTGAGGGAGCATCCTCACCAAGCTCTAATCCATGCCTCTTAGTTTCCTATTCCTTGCTCTTAATCACTTCCTAAGCTTCCTTGCATGATTAGAAGACCCTATGCCACGGATTACACAAATTGGGGTTTGATAGGGAATTGGGATTTCATGAGAAAGAGGAAGTAATATGTGTTTTTGGAGAGGGAAATTCATGAGGAAGTGATTTGTGGAACTAATTTTTGATAACTTTGAGTGATTATGGTGATTGGAAGGATTTAGGGTTTTGAATTGGGAATTGGGGATTTGAGGGATTGAGAATGAAATTGGGGTTTTTGTTGATAGAAAATCATGGGGATTTGATGGGGAATGATTATGGGATGTTAATTTGATTTGATTTGGTGCTATTTTAACATTGGAGAAGGATTGGGGATGAAAACCTAGAGAGAAGCCAGAGAAAAGAAGAGTGAGAAAGTGATATTTGGGGTTAAAATGACCCCAACTCGTGTTTTTATTTTTACTGATCTGCTAAAAACACTCGAGTCTTTTCCAAATCACTCGAGTGAATTCATGAAAAATACTCGAGTCTTTTCTAAAAGACTCGAGTGAATCTGAGGGCTTTGCCTTTCCCCGATTCAGGATCTGTAAAACACTCGAGTCTTTTCACAAAGACTCGAGTAGAGGCTGAGAACACTCGAGTCTTTTCTAAAAGACTCGAGTATTATTGCCCAGTACCCATTTATTCATTTTCCAATTTCCTCCTATTTTCTTCCTGCTTCAAATCGAGATAACTTCTTCGTTACCCGTTGGATTTTGCTCAAATTTTAAAGCATTTCTTATTTTTCCTACTTCATATCCAACGGTGGAATTTGGGATTTGAGCTCTAAATATTTAAATCTTAATTTTTCCCTTATATTTTGAAACTTTAGCTATTTGAGGGCTATTTTACTTCGTACAATTATTTAACTTAGCTTTTCCATCACCTTCCACATACTAAATCTATTATCCTCGTAATTTAACATTGGAATAAAATTAGGGATGTTACACATCCTTGGTGCATCCCTTCAACGAGTCCCGACCACTAATCGCGATCCGTTCCCCAAGGAATCTCAACAGTATCTTGTATCACATCTCTTTCTCGTGCATCTCATCAGCATTATTCTCATCAGCCATCGCTCAGCAACATCATCAGCATCTTTCTCATCATCATTGCTCAATAGCATCATCGACATCCTTCTCCTTAGTTGTTGCTCAGCAGCACCATCAGCGTCTTTCTCCTCCGTTGTTGCTCAGCAACACCATCAGCATCGCTCTCCTCAGTCGTTGCTCCACGGCACCATCAGCATCGCTCATCATCACCACGCTTCCGCTCGCCTCGTCGGGTATTTCTTATCACCATCTTAAATCATCTCTTCTTCTCAATTCTTTCTCAACTTCGCTATTAATTCTTTTCCTTTCATTATTTATCTCTTTCACAGTCCATTCTCATCACAACTCAACTCTTTCTCAATCATCCTCATAATTCTTATCCGTATCTCTTTTTCTCTTTTCAGTCTTAATCCATTACTTCCATTATTTCTTCATTATTATTTCATGATTCAGGGTGTAATCGAACGTTTCCCAACAGATACTTAAACCATTTCACATACTAAAAGAAATCAAGTAACTCATGCATAATTAATAAAAACAGAACACCATACTATTTCAGCAAAACATATCAACTATTGACAACAATCAATCTCAGCGATTCGTATGGATAGCCCAACAAACAACAAACAAACAAACAATTGCTATCCCACTACATCGCCTTATGAGATTGGGGTCCAATCTTTGAGATGATTGGACGCCTTAATATGTTACCTAAATACCACGACGTCTTAAGGGTAGCCCCTCTCTCACCTCGATGAAGAAACTCTCGAAAGCTTTCCAAGATTTCCCAGTCGCTAGCCTTGCCTCGTTTCCTTTGCGTCCGTCACCCGAACTAGAACATTTTTCCCGTGCGTTAGAAACGATTTACGTAAATTCTTAATTTCGTTTTGAAAATACTTTGAAACAATTTCCCTTCTTGAAAACACGTTGCCAATATCCAAAAGTTTTCAAATCCAATTTAAATTTATAAAAATGCTTCCAAGAAAACTTTGAAACAATTCTAAAATAATCTTTTCATCAAAACAAAAATTCCTTTCTTCTTAGTTTAAAACATTCCGGTTATAAAATCATTGTCTTTAATCATTAAATGAAATTCCAAGAAACAACTCTTTGAAAATCCATCTTAGATCAGATACAAGAATTCAAGAAAAAAAAACTCCAAAACTAATTAGATTGATTCATTAAATTTCCAAACTTCACAACATGATCAAATACTGATCAAAGATTGTCATAGAAAAACTTCAAATCAATTTGAGTTATTTAAGTCATATTTTTTTCAAATAAAACATTTTCAATTTCTTTGAAATCCAAACATAGATTTTTCATCAATAAAGCTCACAAATAGTATTCAAAACAATTCTATTTTTACACATTCAAGTAGCATAAAGAACAATCGCATAAAGGTTTCGAAGCATTCACAATTCACAAAATGAAGGTCATATTTTCAATCATTCAAAATCATCAATTAAATTATAATCTTAATAAATTAATTCAATTTCTCTTAAGAAAATAATTTAGACTTAATCTTTTAATTAATTCAACAAAACCGAATCACACATGGTTAACAATTTCTAGTCACCAAAATTTATAAAAACTTAAGATCATTAAATCATCATCATGAAAATTTATTTTTTACATAATTAAATTAACTCATTCACTTTCACACCTAAAACCAAGGAAATTAAAGAAAACAACACATTACTTTCATCAAACACCTAGCATCATGCACCTAAAACATAGCCATTATCAAGAGTCACTTCATGAAGAAAACTTTCCAAGTACATGAACATGTTTTAGCCGAATCATACACATAAAATTTTGCAAGGATTAATGCACAAATAAAGACACAAAAGCATGAAATCATTTCTTTTATTTTAGCTCAAAACCGAGAGCATTCAAAAGAAAAATTAGCAAATTTCAATTCATTTTTATTAACAAAATCAAGGCAACAATTTGAATCACAAACCACTTCAAGATTCACACATATTTTATTTTAAGACTTGATTATTTCATGCACATACTTTAAAGTTATTAGATCAAAAATAGTTTCATCATGCATGCACTCAAAATAACAATTAAACATAGCCTCCTATCTCCTTTCTAGGTTGGCCGAATCTCATGAAGCAAAAAGACAAGGTTTGCATTTATTTTCTACATACCTAGATCATATGACTACAACCAAGGCATGTAAATTTTCAGGGCAACTTTCAAAGCAACATACTATGTCATTTATTCACATCAACATGCAAGAATATTGTCAAGGCAAGATTTTCATTAAAGATTTCCTATAAAACTTAAGTTCATCATTTGATCATAAAAATCAAGATTACACTTTAAACTTCTAAAAATAACATGCATATACTTTAAATCATTAGATCTAGCTTTAAGACACTCATGCATCCACTTTTTACAAAATAAAAACTTGGATCATATTTCTTTTCAAGCATAGCCGAATAGGCTTTACAAAAATAAAACATGTACAAAAACAATCACTTAATCAAATCATGTTTATACTTGAAAAGTCATTTTAAAATTTGCTTCTTTAATTTTTTTCTTAAAAACTGAATCATACCTTAAAAGAAAAACATGATCTTTCCATTAAAATTAACATGCAAGACTAGAAACTTGAACTTTTTCACAAATCAAATTCAAATCATATATTTATTCATCAAATAATCATGGGAACACACCATAGATCACGGTTTAATCAAGAAGAGCCAACATGCAAAGCCAAAGATTTTCACTTCAGTATTAATCAAACTTAGAGCATAGATTTACTTTTCAAATAATCACAAACACACACATAGATCACGGTTTTTAAGCAAGAAAATTAAACATGCAAGGAAGTTTGTTTTAAGCTTTCACAAAAATCTCAAACAACATTTTAGATCTTTAAGTTTTAGTTAGAAAAACATCATGATCTATCAAGAAAACCTCAACCGAAACATCAAACATAAAGCTACCCATATTACAAATCATTTTGAGTCCTTAAAAGTCCAAGATCAAAGATGAACAACACATAAAATCCTCTTTCAAGCTATGAAAACAAACATCCAAAAAGAAAAGAAGATAGATCTACAAAATAAAAAGAAAAATCTAAGCTATTACAATCTTCCTCTTGATCTCCAAGTCACCTACCAAAGAAAGGTTGATCTTCTAGCTCCTAACACTCTTGATCTACAAAGAAACATTCTTGATCTAGCTTGGATCTCCTTCTTCTTCCTCTCCTAAGTCTCACGGCCACACTCCCTCTCTCTCTCTATTTCTTTTTCTTTTTCTCTCTAAGGGTTTGATGAGTCCTTAGAGTTGTGTTTTGTGTTGGAAGGGAAATGAACTTGGTGAAGGGGAAATGAACTAAGGCTACTCATATATATAGGCCACGAATTCCTCCCTCTTTTGCCCTTAGGTCTTGGTTTGATCATGCACAAATGGGAGGGGCGGTTTTGTCCTCACAAAATTTTGCATGGGTGGAGGTTATCAAACATAGGGGGACATGGTGGAGGAAATTAAGGAACTAGGTCTCTTAGGTTTAGTTACTTTTGGCTAATAGTTAGGATTTAGTTACTAACTTAGTTACTTATGGTTCTAACCTAGTCCATGGCTTCTTGTCCAAGAAAATAAAAATTCTAGACTTATACATGCATACACACTCATACGTATCACACACATACATACATACACATACATGTCGTGCATTTTTATTTTCTAATCATAATTACTTAAAATCATCAATTCACACACTAATGCAAACATCACTTAAGGAATCACACTTATACAATCATTTTCATGCATCACTCATTAAACATTCATTAAACCAAACACATATCACATAAAAATTTCAAGCCATAGCAATAAATTTATTTTCTACAAAACAAATCCTCAAATTTCGTACTTCACAAATTATGGAAATAAATTTTTTAAATCCACCCAGAAAATTCTAAAAGTTACATTTTCAAAATCTACGTTTCAAGACGATCGTTTTCATATAAAGATCATGAAAATCTGAGTTATGGTTTAAAAGTTACGAATTTTCAAAGATAACAAATCCGAAAACTTCATTTCAAATAAAATCACCTTTTAATAAAATCACAACTTCTTCCTCATGAATCAAATCAACAAAATCATTCATTTCACATTTATAAAAATAGTTTGTTTAAAAAAATCCATGAAAATCAACACTTTATTTCTTTCTTGCGTAAAATACTTTTTCTGAAAATCTCTTATAAAACAGAATTCCAAGGTTTCTTTTGACAAAATCGTTTACGCACGTATGGGAAAAATGCGGGGTGTTACATTCTCCCCAACTTGAAGATTTCTCGTCCTCGAGAAATGCCGTGAAGAGTCGATCTGGTCTGTGATCGCGTAGCTCTTTGAAGAAATTCTTTCCCTCTTTAACTGTAGCTATCGTCGCATCTTCGAACATGCACCGTCTATCCATCGTTCTTAAGAGTAGATTAAACGGACTACTTGCAAAAGTAATCTCTCGGGGTACTTTCAATAACAAACATGGTGGGGTAGGAACAATACGGTTTCACTGACGACAAAGGACTGTGAGGTTCAAAGGCATCAAAACAGTGTCCAAAGATAACAGGGTTACGTTTATTTGGGTTCAAGACACTACCACACTTAGGGTTACATCCTTCTCATTAGTTCAAGCCTACACAAGCTACTCCTCAAAACCTCACATTTCCAACTACTCCCCAACTTAAATAACTCATATCTCTATACACCACATTTATTATCACAGACTTAACCTCTAAATACTCCTATCCTTCACCACTTTTTGATCAATCTTACAAAATTTCCCATCACTTAGCTCCACTATATCCTCTAATTGTCTTATACCTCTCTAAACAATTGTCCTTATCAGACTCCTATGGTCACCATTATATCTTTCTCTCACTCTATCAATCACTAATCCTCAAGAAACATGTACTGTCTCATTCCTTATCTCAAACACTTAATCATATAACTTAGACACTCTAAACCTTTTTCCACTTTCCACAATTTTCCTCATATTCTAAACCATTAAAATTCCTCAATTCAAAGACCTATTATCTATTACCACATCAAATCCTAGCTTTATACCTAACCTTGGGTCAACACTTAAAGATTCTATCCACAAATTTCACCATCTTATCAACTCGACTTTACCATATCATCACTTATTCACCTCTATCTAACCATTTTCCCAACTCAAATCAAGACACCTATAATTCTAATTTTTAATCATCACCTTAATTTCTTCCTCATCTTAACACCATCTAAACCAATATTTCGACTAATCCGGCATCAAAGCCCTTAGTCCTAATCTCCTTACATAACTCACCACTCATCTAAGACTCGAAAGGATACTCCTATTTTCTCCAAGACTCGCACTTCCTTTCATTCATACCGACTAATCCTTATTCTCCTTGATCTTTGCAACTTTTTCCTAACAACACTTCACAACTAACTCTCTATTCTAGAACTATCTACTAGACTGGTATAGGGTGTCAGGGTCCAAAATTTTCACTAGAACTTTTAGGGAAGAACAAATGTTTGGTCAAAGAGAAAACTCTGGGTTTATCAACAATCAAGGCTTTGTCAAGAACATGGTTTGAGATGTTCAGAAAATATATTCTTAAGCGTCATGCCAAAGCAATTTGACAACGCATAGGGTTTATACAAGAAAAGTCCCAACAAGAAAAGAAGGGTTCTAGTTACAGAACAAAATCCCATATCAAGAATTCAAGGGTCATCACAAACAAAAGGGGTTCACATCAAAGATAAGTTCAACGAAAGAAGGCTCGAATCACGTATCGACACTGATCTCTATTCCTCGTCTCCGCTGTAAATGAAAACCGGCTCACTCCAGGAAAACATCCGCGTACTCTTAGCGTTCCTATTCTCATCTATCGCGATCTTACTACTAACGCACACACAGAGACACACAGAAGAGTATGTAAGTCCATGCATAAGGTTACTTAGATCAACCATTGCTCTGATATCATAACTGTAACACCCCGATTCGGCAACTTGAAAACTACAGTAACTTAAATTAAATATAGTGAAAATTTGGGCCAAATTTTTTTTTTAAAAAAAAAAAACATTTATAACATAAACATGAGAACATTTAAATTTTCAAAACATAGTCACGATTTAAAAATCATGTTCTCACATACATAAAAGTCTTTCAAGTTCCAAACCGAGATGTCACAAGACACCGCACTTTGAAACTCGTTCACAAAACATTGTTTAAATACACGACCCATTCAATTGTTTCAAAACACCAGTGTTGAATAAAACTTTTGCCGGGGTACAGTATGATAGAGCTAAGGCAACTAAGAACTTACAATGGAGTACAATGCTCTGAGGGGAATTACCTATCCTCTAGTCATTTACCCTAAGATCCACTCTTTAACTCTCCGATCACAAAGCAGAACTGTCCTCATCAGCAGTCGCCTCAGAAGTCTCCTCCATAGAGTCGTCTCGTACTTTGTCTTCCTCCACTTCACGGGCTAAGAGCCTTTCCATAATTTCCTTCCTTCGCCGCTTCATCTCTAAGTTCACTATGACACGGGCGGTCATAGTTATGCTGCTCCCTTTCAATGGAGATGCTCCTATCTCCCGAATGAGCTGGAAACGCGCTATGTTTTCCATCTAATGATCATACCAGAAATTTTCCAATACAAAGCAGAAGTATAGGAGAGAGTGAGCTACCCAAAACAGCTATGTCGACTATGTGGAATTACAATAGGCAAATATTAAGACAAGACAATAAACAATAAACAAACAACAACATGATCATCATCAACATAAAAAAACACAACATTGTACTCAATTTCTTATAACATCATTCTCAAAATCTTTCTTATAAGCTTTCACAACTTTTCTCAATCCTGCTTCCATCATAATTTCCAAGCTTATCAATTATCCCAAGAATCTTTTCTCATACTCATCTTATAATTCTTGTTCAACACTTAATATCTTTACTGTACTTTTCTTTTGATCATTTCAATCTTTTAAGTCTTATTGTTCCGGTTCACTCAATGATGTGGGGAAATCATCACTGAGGAAGTCACACACGTCTACATCTCCTCGGTCATCCACCCAACCTAGTCGGAAGCAAACAGGAGTACAGGACCTTTACCACGCGGGCACGACAGCTGTCTCACAATCAATTGGCTCCAAGCCAGGAGAATTGTAGAAAACTCGGGTACAGTCTCAAATCAATTCAATTCATATCATATCATATCATTTCATATCAAATAATCAAGGCTCACTGTAGAAAACTCGAGTACAGTGGCAATCACAAATGCCCCGTTCCAGTCCCTCTCACTGTTCAAGATTTGCAATCTAGGGGGCGATAATATTTTCTAGTTGTCCTGCAGAACTTACCACGGCATTGGACCCAGTCCCTACCACGTTCGTATATCACATGTGGAGTTCGTTCTGCCTAGAAACATACTCTAGACTTCTTGACGTTTCACCGTCATTGTCCTCCCCTAATGCAATCTCCACCTGAGTATCCGTAGATACTCATGGTTCCTTCCTCTCCACTACTTCAATACGACACTCATAACTCACCGCGTTTGTTAATGTCTTTTAAAGTCTTTTAAAGTTTTGGAGTTTTAAATAACGGCTTAATCCTAACGGTCGGCTCATCCTTGTTGCATCCCTTCAACGAGTCCCGACCACTAATCGCGATCCCTTCCCCAAGGAATCTCAACAGTATCTTGCGTCACATCTCTTTCTCGTGCATCTCATCAGCATTATTCTCATCAGCCATCGCTCAGCAACATCATCAGCATCTTTCTCATCATCATTGCTCAATAGCATCATCGACATCCTTCTCCTCAGTTGTTGCTCAACAGCAACATCAACGTCTTTCTCCTCCGTTGTTGCTCAGCAGCACCATCAGCATCGCTCTCCTCAGTCGTTGCTCCACGGCACCATCAGCATCGCTCATCATCACCACGCTTCCGCTCGCCTCGTTGGGTATTTCTTATCACCATCTTAAATCATCTCTTCTTCTCAATTCTTTCTCAACTTCGCTATTAATTCTTTTCCTTTCATTATATATCTCTTTCACAATCCATTCTCATCACAACTCAACTTTTTCTCAATCATCCTCATAATTCTTATCCGTATCTCTTTTTCTCTTTTCAGTATTAATCCATTACTTCCATTATTTCTTCATTATTATTTCATGATTCAGGGTGTAATCGAACGTTTTCCAACAGACACTTAAACCATTTCACATACTAAAAGAAATCAAGTAACTCATGCATAATTAATAAAAACAGAACACCATACTATTTAAGCAAAACATATCAACTATTGACAACAATCAATCTCAGCGATTCGTATGGATAGCCCAACAAACAACAAACAAACAAACAATTGCTATCCCACTACATCGCCTTATGAGATTGGGGTCCAATCTTTGAGATGATTGGACGCCTTAATATGTTACCTAAATACCACGACGTCTTAAGGGGAGCCCCTCTCTCACCTCGATGACGAAACTCTCGAAAGCTTTCCAAGATTTCCCAGTCGCTAGCCTTGCCTCGTTTCCTTTGCGTCCGTCACCCGAATTAGAACATTTTTCCCGTGCGTTAGAAACGATTTACGTAAATTATTAATTTCGTTTTGAAAATACTTTGAAACAATTTCCCTTCTTGAAAACACGTTGCCAATATCCAAAAGTTTTCAAATCCAATTTAAATTTATAAAAATGCTTCCAAGAAAACTTTGAAACAATTCTAAAATAATCTTTTCATCAAAACAAAAATCCATTCTTCTTAGTTTAAAACATCCCGGTTATAAAATCATTGTCTTTAATCATTAAATGAAATTCCAAGAAACAACTCTTTGAAAATCCATCTTAGATCAGATACAAGAATTCAAGAAAATAAAACTCCAAAACTAATTAGATTGATTCATTAAATTTCCAAACATCACAACATCATCAAATACTGATCAAAGAATTGTCATAGAAAAACTTCAAATCAATTTGAGTTATTTAAGTCATATTTTTTTCAAATAAAACATTTTCAATTTCTTTGAAATCCAAACATAGATTTTTCATCAATAAAGCTCACAAACAGTATTCAAAACAATTCTATTTCTACACATTCAAGTAGCATAAAGAACAATCGCATAAAGGTTTCGAAGCATTCACAATTCACAAAATGAAGGTCATATTTTCAATCATTCAAAATCATCAATTAAATTATAATCTTAATAAATTAATTCAATTTCTCTTTAGAAAATAATTTAGACTTAATCTTTTAATTAATTCAACAAAACCGAATCACACATGGTTAACAATTTCTAGTCACCAAAATTTATAAAAACTTAAGATCATTAAATCATCATCATGAAAATTTCTTTTTTACATAATTAAATTAACTCATTCACTTTCACACCTAAAACCAAGGAAATTAAAGAAAACAACACATTACTTTCATCAAACACCTAGCATCATACACCTAGAACATAACCATTATCAAGAGTCACTTCATGAAGAAAACTTTCCAAGTACATGAACATGTTTTAGCCGAATCATGCACATAAAATTTTGCAAGGATTTAATGCACAAATAAAGACACAAAAGCATGAAATCATTTCCTTTATTTTGGCTAAAAACCGAGAGCATTCAAAAGAAAAATTAGCAAATTTCAATTCATTTTTATTAACAAAATCAAGGCAACAATTTGAATCACAAACCACTTCAAGATTCACACATATTTTCTTTTAAGACTTGATTATTTCATGCACATACTTTAAAGTTATTAGATCAAAAATAGTTTCATCATGCATGCACTCAAAATAACAATTAAACATAGCCTCCTATCTCCTTTCTAGGTTGGCCGAATCTCATGATGCAAAAAGACAAGGTTTGCATTTATTTTCTACATACCTAGATCATATGACTACAACCAAGGCATGTAAATTTTCAGGGCAACTTTCAAAGCAACATACTATGTCATTTATTCACATCAACATGCAAGAATATTGTCAAGGCAAGATTTTCATTAAAGATTTCCTATAAAACTTAAGTTCATCATTTGATCATAAAAATCAAGATTACACTTTAAACTTCTAAAAATAACATGCATATAATTTAAATCATTAGATCTAGCTTTAAGACACTCATGCATCCACTTTTTACAAAATAAAAACTTGGATCTTATTTCTTTTCAAGCATAGCCGAATAGGCTTTACAAAAATAAAACATGTACAAAAACAATCACTTAATCAAATCATGTTTATACTTGAAAAGTCATTTTAAAATTTGCTTCTTTAATTTTTTTCTTAAAAACCGAATCATACCTTAAAAGAAAAACATGATCTTTCCATTAAAATTAACATGCAAGACTAGAAACTTGAACTTTTTCACAAATCAAATTCAAATCATATATTTATTCATCAAATAATCATGGGAACACACCATAGATCACAGTTTAATCAAGAAGAGCCAAGATGCAAAGCCAAAGATTTTCACTTTATTATTAATTAAACTTAGATCATAGATTTACTTGTCAAATAATCACAAACGCACACATAGATCACTGTTTTTAAGCAAGAAAATTAAACATGCAAGGAAGTTTGTTTTAAGCTTTCACAAAAATCTCAAACAACATTTTAGATCTTTAAGTTTTAGTTAGAAAAACATCATGATCTATCAAGAAAACCTCAACCGGAACATCAAACATAAAGCTACCCATATTACAAATCATTTTGAGTCCTTAAAAGTCCAAGATCAAAGATGAACAACACATAAAATCCTCTTTCAAGCTATGAAAACAAACATGCAAAAAGAAAAGAAGATAGATCTACAAAATAAAAAGAAAAATCTAAGCTATTACAATCTTCCTCTTGATCTCCAAGTCACCTACCAAAGAAAGGTTGATCTTCTAGCTCCTAACATTCTTGATCTACAAGAAACATTCTTGATCTAGCTTGGATCTCCTTCTTCTTCCTCTCCTAAGTCTCACGACCACACTCCCTCTCTCTCTCTCTATTTCTTTTTCTTTTTCTCTCTAAGGGTTTGTTGAGTCCTTAGAGTTGTGTTTTGTGTTGGAAGGGAAATGAACTTGGTGAAGGGGAAATGAACTAAGGCTACTCATATATATAGGCCACGAATTCCTCCCTCTTTTGCCCTTAGGTCTTGGTTTGATCATGCACAAATGGGAGGGGCGGTTTTGTCCTCACAAAAGTTTGCATGGGTGGAGGTTATCAAACTTAGGGGGACATGGTGGAGGAAATTAAGGAACTAGGTCTCTTAGGTTTAGTTACTTTTGGCTAATAGTTAGGATTTAGTTACTAACTTAGTTACTTATGGTTCTAACCTAGTCCATGGCTTCTTGTCCAAGAAAATAAAAATTCTAGACTTATACATGTATACACACTCATACGTATCACACACATACATACATACACATACATGTCTTGCATTTTTATTTTCTAATCATACTTACTTAAAATCATCAATTCACACACTAATGCAAACATCACTTAAGGAATCACACTTATACAATCATTTTCATGCATCACTCATTAAACATTCATTAAACCAAACACATATCACATAAAAATTTCAAGCCATAGCAATAAATTTATTTTCTACAAAACAAATCCTCAAATTTCGTACTTCACAAATTCTGGAAATAGATTTTTATAAATCCACCCAGAAAATTCTAAAAGTTACATTTTCAAAATCTACGTTTCAAGACGATCGTTTTCATATAAAGATCATGAAAATCCGAGTTACGGTTTAAAAGTTACGAATTTTCAAAGATAACAAATCCGAAAACTTCATTTCAAATAAAATCACCTTTTAATAAAATCACAACTCCTTCCTCATGAATCAAATCAACAAAATCATTCACTTCACATTTATAAAAATAGTTTGTTTATAAAAAAAATTCATGAAAGTCAACACTTTATTT
The DNA here is from genome assembly GCA_037953625.1 of Crotalaria pallida. NCBI lineage: Eukaryota > Viridiplantae > Streptophyta > Magnoliopsida > Fabales > Fabaceae > Crotalaria > Crotalaria pallida. The sequence continues at coordinate 56,580,052 of CM075655.1, read as the reverse complement.
CTTTCTTGCGTAAAATACTTTTTCTGAAAATCTCTTATAAAACAGAATTCCAAGGTTTCTTTTGACAAAATCGTTTACGCACGTATGGGAAAAATGCGGGGTGTTACACAATAGCTATATGTATGAATCGATAACTTTATTATTTTTAATCAGTTTTGAGTAATTAAATATACAATATTGTTGTACTTAAATGTATCTTTATTTTTGCGATCATCAAACTTTTAGTTATAATCCAAAATACCTACACACATTGACTCACAAATGAGAACAAAACATAAAATAATAAATATTATTCCTAAATCTACCCCAAACCCGTCCCCAACCCAAACAAAGAAAAAAAAAAGTAAAACGCGTGGCCTAGCAAAGCAGCTAAGGGCACCACAACTTAATACTCCCTCCGTTCCTATTTATCTGTCATATTTCAAACAAAACACGTCCATTAAAAAATCCAATCATTACTCAAATTTCCATTGCATTAATTATGTTTTTTCCTACTATACCCTTTCTCTCTCTATAATCATTAATTTTTCTCCACTACTTACATAAACCAAGACATATTAAATAGGGGCAAACATGGAAAATAACATTTATTACACTCTTGAAATCCTCAATACGACAGATAAAAAGAAACAAAAAATCTCTTCAAAAAACGACAGATAAAAAGGAACGGAGGGAGTAGAAAAGAAGAAAGAAAGAATTATAGAGACACACTGAAAGTGTCACGGAGAGAGAAAGAAAGGGCGACACCGGGAGGAAACATTTAGGGATTTCTAATCTTTCCGGTCCAATTATTCAAGATTCAACCGTCCAATCTCAAATTCGTCTTAGGTAAATAACTTTCTCAACTCCCCCTACCCATCCATGTAATTTATTCGACGATCCATCAATATTTTTATTATCCCTATATTTTCAAATAAAGATATGTTTTGGGGAAAAGTCATATATTTTTGTTGTATAATAATATATATTTATTATTTTGACAAAAATGAATTTAATTGATATATATACACACACATTTTTAATGTCATAATTAGTTTTAACGTGTGTACTTATTTAGATCCCGCACGTTATTGTTGACTCTGACCCTCGAATAAGGCGCGGCCGTAAACGTGATATTGTTTCCATTATCAGGACTTCCAGGTAAGAAGGGCTTTATTACCTTTACTTGGGAAGTAAATTCTAGGATTCTATAGTGGTGACTAAGAATAGGGTAATTAAGAAATAAGTTAATGAACCTTCGGGTAGTCCCCGCTAATATAAATGATTACTTAAAATAGTTAATGAAAACCACACTTAGGGAATAAAATGTAGGTGCATAGAATAAAGTATGGAGCGGATGAGTGTATTAGGATATTAAAAGAGTTAATATAGAATTGAAAATGTAGGTAAACATAAAATAAAACCAAGGGAAATTAGTTCAGGAAAAACCAACGAATCATGGGAGTAAAAGGATATAGAGTAAATGTAATAGGCAAGAAGAGTAGCGTGACTGAAATTAAATACTAGGTAAAAGAGGAGTTAAAATACGAAAACCATAAGGAAGTGCAGAGTGGTCTTAGTTAAGAGTTGTCGGGTAGTACTGAAATAGAAACAAAATGCTAAACTAAGTTTTAAATACAAGTAGGTAATAAGTAAAGAATTTCGTGAAAAGATAATAAGACAATGAGAGGAATTATAGAAATAATTAAGAATTTGAAGAGGGAATTAAAATATAACGACTATACTAATGCTAAATGGAGTTTGATATAAATTAGGATAATTTCATAAATAGAAGAAGAAAAAGAAAAGAAAGAGAAATACTTAAATATAGGAAAATAATTGAAATGAGAATAAGTCACTACAGAAAGAAAAGAGAGAAAAGAGAATAATATTGGAAACCAAAAGAAGAGAAAAGATATATGATTAAGAAAAAGAAAAAGGAAGAGAAGAAGAAAAAGAAAAAGAAAAAGAAAAAGAAAGAAAGGTAATGAAGACCGATGCGAGCCTGTCGAGGCGTGGCGGCACCGATGCGAGCCTGTCGAGGCGTGTCGGTATTAAAAGAATAAAAGCGGCGCGATCCTGTCGAGGCGTGTCGAAAATAAAAGATAAAAGAAGCCCGATGCGAGCCTGTCGAGGTGTGTCGGTATTAAAAGAACACTGTGGCACGAGCCTGTCGAGGCGTGTCGATAATAATAAGAATGGAAGACCGATGCGAGCCTGTCGAGGCGTGTCGGCATCGGCGCGAGCCTGTTGAGGTGTGTCGATAATAAAATATGGAAGACCGATGCGAGCCTGTTGAGGCGTGTCGGCATTAAAAGGAAAAAGAATGGAAATGAAAGAATGAAAAGAGAAATGATATAGAAATGAATAGTGGATTAAAAGTGGAATAAAATGTGGGAAAATGAAAAGAGAACTAAAAATTAAAAGAATGTGAGAATAAGCGAAGAACTAAAAGAGAATTAATTATATGGATATTTATGAGTAACAGATATTAATAATAGGGTAGACTTAGTTTATTGCTATGTCTTTTGTAGAATTTACCTTTTTAAGTTCTGTGTAATGCTACCCTTCTTGCTATATTTTGCAGGTACTGAAGTGAAGCTTACATGGGACATGGCCGAGTAGGATTTTCATTCCACTACGTGGAATGTATATTTATTATTATGAGTGGACAAATATTTTTTTAATTTTAGAATATGTAATAGTTGTATGCCCTGAGGCTTATATTAATCGGGCGTTAGGAGTTGAACTGGTTGTAGAACTATTATGTTTTATAATTTTGAACATTTCTGGACTGACTGACAGGTTTAAAGAAGAAAATTTTTGGAAGTCCGAAAAACAGAGGAAACTGTGCCGGATTTTTGTAAGAAGTTTTTAGAAGTAATTAAGTTTAAAAGAAATTTTCTAACATCAATTTTAATAAAACTTAAATTAACTAATAAAAGTGAGGATGTTACACCTAGCACATGTTTTCTCTCTCTAGTTCACTATTGTTGTTTGTCAACCACCGCTCGCCGTCGTCTGCTCTCACCATCACCAGCCGCTGCTCAGTTGTAAGGTCAGTTGTGTTTCTGATTTTGGTTCTTTTTTTTTTTAATTTTAGATAAGTAAAATTTATTATAAGACATACCCAAAAGAAAAGCAAGTATGAGAAATCGGTGGCTGTATGGCACAGAGCAATCGGTGGCTGTATGGCACAGAGCTAATTTTGATTCCCTTCTTTGCATGCATGGCACAGAGCAATTGGTGGCTGTTAGTTGTTTTCTTCTTGCAACAATGTTGTTTTCTTCTTTATGGTTCCACTGTTGGTTTTGTTTTATCTTTTTTCTTTTATTTTTATTTTTATTTTTTTTGTTTTGGGGATGAGCACTTGTGCTAGTATTGTGCCTTGTATTATACTAGTATCTGCACGGGTGAGTATGCAATATTCTGATAATGACAGTAAAATTAGAGTGACACAAGTTCTTTAACTTAATTTCATAGATATACGAATTATTAATTTAAAAAGAGCATAACAATATGAGCAACTGTTTTGAATAAGATAATGACAGGAGTGAACACAATTTTCAATACCAAAATCTGCAAGGATTGTTCCCCCTTATAAGATGGTCTGTAAAGACCAACAGATATAAAGCAATATAATTAAACACAAAAAGAAGTGGTAGTGCAGCAGGCCCATAGAAACAGGGGAGAAAAAGTAATATAAATAAGACGAAAACAACAACCACCAAATACTAATAGCATCCATAGAAGCTGACTTACATAGTAAACATATATTACATCAAAGCATTAACGCAAAACATATATTACATAGTATTGTGCCTTGTATTATATATAATTTATCATTAAGATCTTTGGTTGTTGTGAGGCATGGTATATCACTACAAGAAAAAACCAAAATAGCGAGGGATCTTAGCGAGGACAACTTTCCGTCGCTAATCAGTCGCTAATTAGCGAGGGACTTGCGAGGGTTTAGCGAGCAAAAGCGAATTCCCTCGCAAAGAAATGGACGTGTGAGAACGTGAAAATATTAATCATTTTGCGACGGATTTGCGACGGATTTGCGACAAATTAGCGAGTGATTATTTTAAGCAATTTTGGCGAGGGACATTTTCCTCGCAAATCCGTCGCTAGGTAGTTTGCGAGGGCATGTTTCCGTCGCAAGCCGGTCGCCACGAATTCCTTTAAACAACATTTGCGACGGAATTGCGACAAATTAGCGAGAGATTATTTTAAGCAATTTTGACGAGGGACATTTTCCTCGCAAATCCGCCGCTAGGTAGTTTGCGAGGGCATGTTTCCGTCGCAAGCTGGTCGCCACGAATTCCTTTAAACAACATTTGCGACGGAATTGCGACAAATTAGCGAGAGATTATTTTAAGCAATTTTGGCGAGGGACATTTTCCTCGCAAATCCGTCGCTAGGTAGTTTGCGAGGACATGTTTCCGTCGCAAGCCGGTCGCCACGAATTCCTTTAAACAACATTTGCGATAGAATTGCGACAAATTAGCGAGAGATTATTTTAAGCAATTTTGGCAAGAGACATTTTCCTCGCAAATCCGTCGCTAGGTAGTTTGCGAGGGCATGTTTCCGTCGCAAGCCGGTCGCGACGAATTCCTTTAAACTTCAAAATTGTTGGCGAGGGAATAGTTTCCTCGCAAAGCCGTCGCTATGAATACATTTGTAAAACGATAAAGTTTGCGAGGGCATGTTTCTCTCGCAAATTCGTCACCACAAATTCCTTTATGCTATCAAATCGTTTGTGTGGGAATATTTTCCTCGCAAATTCGTCGCTATGTATGCATTTTAATGAAATAAAGTTTTGCGAGGACATCTTTCTCTCACAAATCCGTCGCTACAAATTCCTTTATGCAGTTAAATTGTTGGCGAGAGAATAGTTTCCTCGCAAAGCCGTCGCTACGAATACATTTACAAGACAATAAAGTTGGCAAGGGCATGTTTCTCTCGCAAATCCGTCGCCACAAATTCCTTTATGCTATTGCTATCAAATCGTTTGCGATGGAATATTTTCCTCGCAAATTCGTCGCTAGATATGCATTTTAATGAAATAAATATTATTTTTTTAATATTTGTTATTTCTAGGTGTGTGTACATAACTTGAGAACAGAAATGCAAAACTCAAGATAGTAAGAATTGAGCATAAATGCAAAAAAAGAGAGAGACAAAAAAGAAAGAGACAGAGGAGCAAAAGGAAACCCTAATCATGTGTAAGTTCACCAAAGGAGCTTGTTTCAGTGAAGATGCATGGTGCCATTAGCCGAAACAAAGGAAAGTGATGATTTTTGACTGTAATCCCTTTCTTATTTTCTATACTTTGATGTCATTACTACAAAATTGTTATTTAAGGCCAATATTTATTTTGTTATTTAAGCATTATTCTGTTAGTTAAAATGTCACTACTATAAAATTGTTATTTAAGCATTGTTGAAGAAGATTTTTAACTCCAAGTTTAGTTAGCTTTGCTTTTTTTTTTTAATGCATTCAAGGTGTTTGATAAATGACCAAAGTGAAATTTTTTAGGAGTTCAATTAAGTTCCAACATGTTGAAGAGGAATTGTTGAAGAGGATTTTTTTGTTAAACTATCCTCGTTTATTATTTAACTAGTGTAGTTGCCCATGTCGTGTGTACGAGTTAAAAAGTATAAGTTAAATAAAAAAATTAAAAATAATGAAAAATTGCTGGAGGACATAAATTTAAATATCTAAATTTATATAAAAAGAAACTATATTTAAAAAAAACTACACAATGATAAAAAAATTATTATTATTTATATTTATTTTAAAACCTAACCCAATATTTAAAAAAAAAAAAAACCTAACCCTAGAATACACTAAACCTAACCCTAAAAAAACATAACCCTGTTATTATTTTTCTCATTCTGAAGCTCTACGGCCCAAGCCCAATGTCATTAGTGAATGAAGAAGCTTTCCAACCCTACTACCCTAGTACATCCTCACTACTTCCTCAGTTCCTCTGCCGCCGGCTCCTCCCTCACTCACCAGTCACCAAACAGCAACTCATCTACTCATCACAGAGCCGCCGTTCAACCTTGCTCTCTCTCTCTAGCTGGCTCGCCGCTCCTCGCTCTATCTCTCTCTCTCCTTCTTCGTCATCTACTCTGTCTTCTTCGCGTTCTCTCTCCTCTCCCGTACGAACCTCGCCGCCGTCGAACCTAGCCGCAGAGCCAATCAACGCCACCGACTCGCGAATCGCGAGTCAAGACCTCCGCCAACAACAATCGCGCTTCATCTTTTATTCCCTCCCCATTTTTTCGATTTTATGTTATTCTTCTAATCTGTATTAAATCTTGATTTCAATGTTCTGCTCCTTAAAGACGGGATTTTTAATTTCCCCTTTGCTCCTTTTTTGCCCCCTTTATCTGTGTGTTGCTTCCATTCCATGTTTTAGATTTTAGGGTTTGTGTGCCTGCCGAATCTAATAGTAATAGCTTCTCTTTAATTTGTATCTTTCACAATATCGTAGTATATTCATGTTTCAGATTACAGGGGTTTTGGGTTTTTTCTTTTTTAAATTTTTTATAATTTGCAATAAAAAAAACTATGATCATGGCCTTTCTCATGGGACATGGAATTAGGAACATGTGTTTTTGTTACTACTGAAAATCTTTGTACTGCTTGTTTCATCTAACTAATTTAACTTTTTGTTGTGCTATTCGTGATTTGCTTCATTATGCTCACGATTAATCATATGATGCCACCTCTTTTTTAACACTATTATGTAAATGAAATTCTTAGTTATTGCAATGACGTGCCTTATTTTTTTAATTTTGTTTTACTGATAGCATTTACATTATCAGTTGATTCAATTCAGACTCCTCGAGGTTTTAGGACTTGGGAGTCCAGATAACTTTCCTTTACCTGAAATCATTTTCTGTTTAGACTTTTGATCTATCTTTGAAGTCATAGGGTCATGTAATGGGAGCTTATATGATTTATGATGTTAATAGTCTGTTGTTATTAACCTGATTTTATCCTTTTTGAACTTCAACTAACTTCACGATATGTGTGCTGCTATTCTTTTTTCTTATCCTGCAGTTACTATTGGTGAGAGATGCAAGATCCAAGGATTCCTTTGTCAAAGGAGATCAAAACCAAAGAAGAAGAAAAACTCAACTCCGAAGGCTTCTTTATATCAGTTGCAAGGGAATAATGTGAAGGAAGACTTACTGGTTCCTCCGTCACTGACAGGATTGTTGAAAGAATTTGGTTGACAGGCTTATTTATTTAATTTCATAATAATTGTGGTATTTTCAAACAAAAAAATGAATAATCTGCTTTGCTACTGTCACTGCAGCTTGGATTTGAATCTGTACATTTTCCCGACAATTGTTGCTTTATTTGTTATCAGATATTATCTAATTGGCTTTTTTATATATGTGATTGCAGATCTTTCAGAAAGCTATTTCAACTTCAAATGCTTACAATGATCAGTTCAGGTGCCGTCAATATCTTTTACTAACTGACTCTGAAATTTCTTCTTGGAAATGTGAACAGTGGCATGGTGGACTAAACCATGCAAACTGATCAATCTTGTTTATAGTTTGTATATTCAGTGATTCATCTGTGGCTGACACACTCTTCGTTAAGTATATTTAGCTTAGTAAGTACAGAAATATGGCTCTCCTTGGTTCCTATTTTTGATACAAGGGGCAGTTCTTTACCATCATAAGTATACTGTTGTGTTTTCTGCAGTTCTTATATTCTAGTGAGTCTAATGGGTATTGTGATTGCGTGGAAAAAAATTTAGAAAAGGAAAACCTGTTTTAGTCTTGTAGATATGTTATTCCGTGGTTTAGGTATAAAATTGTGATGGTGGAGGAAGGAGTAGAGATTCTAGTCATGATTCTAACAAGGAATAGAGATTAGAGATGGGTTCAGAGAAGAGCAAGTTAACACAGCCAAAGGCTGGTTCTTCTAGAGAAACTAAGCCAGGAAAAAGGAAAATTCTTCAGACATGTTGGCGCTAAATGTGCGAAACCCCTAGTAGGATTATGTCATTCTTTTGTGCTAGTATGATTTCCTTAGTAATTGGTAGTTACCCTTCAGTGGTAGATATTGGTGAATTTCCTTTTAAATTCAATCATTATCTTACATGTTTTAGTTAGTAAGTCCAAAAATGGGGATTTCCTTGTCTCTACTTGTATCTTGAGTCTTGAAATATAATGTTTGGGTTTCATTTGAACCTAGTATCATATGATTAAACTACATGAGACCATACATTTAATGTGCATTTAATGTTTTATCTTTACGCTGTTTTTCTATGTTAAGGTGTCATGGTGATAAACCTCCTCTTAATCCTGAGTCTACTCTCAATAGATGATTGATGTCACCATTATATGTAAAGTCTTGTGGTTTTATGCAAATGATCTTTTTGATTTATTGATTTTTGTCTTGCTGTGTTTTCAGGATGGTCCTCCACAATATTGAAGTAGTACTATCTTTGAGGATGCCCCTCCTAAATACGTCTAGGAGTAGCCTTCACAAAGAAATGCTTATCACTCAGTGGGGAATTTTTGCATTTTTTTATGTATACGAAACTTAATTAATCACTTTATTTGTATTTTTTCCTTTAGTTTGTTGTATTATTATAGTAAATGCTTTTAATATATGGGTTGATTATTATTTGAATAATGATTCATTGAAATTGGATAATACTAAATGCAATATTTTGTGTTTATTTTATTTCGAATTAGTGATAATGTAAAAATAAAAATATCTAAATTAGCCACGATTTAAGTGGCTATATATATGTTTTTTTTTCTTTTTACTTTTCTAATTACCCACATTTATAATTGTGCCTAAAACTTTTAAACTGTAGCTAAGATAATTTCCTTTGTATCATTCTCTGGATTAGCGGCAGTTTTAACTGTCGCGACGCAAAAATCCTCTTCGTTACCAATTAGCGAGGGATGAAAATATGCGAGAGATTTTGCGAGGAACTGTTGGTCTCTAATTAGCGACAGCTTGATCAATTGCGAGGGATTTGCGAGGAACTGTTGGTCGCTAATTAGCGACAGCATGATCAATTGCGAGGGATTTGCGAGGAACTGTTGGTCGCTAATTAGCGACGGCCAAATTATAAGTTTGACCAATTTCTCTTGCGAGGGATTTGCGAGGGAAACTTCCCTCGCAAAGCGTGATTTTAGCGAGGAATTTGCGAGGGAAACATGCTCTCGCTAATTAGCGATGAAAAAGACGCGACGGACGCATCCCTCGCAAATCCGTCGCAATTCAGTCGCTAATTCGATTTTGCGAGGGATTTGCGACGGATTGGCGACGGAATTTTCCGTCGCTATTTTGGTTTTTTCTTGTAGCGTGGGTTCCACTGTTTCGTTTTGTTTTATCTTTTATCTTTTTTTTTTAATTTTTTTTTGGGGATGAGCACATGTGCTGGTATTGTGCCTTGTACTATATATAATTTATCATTAAGATCTTTGGTTGTTGTGAGGCATGGCTATATTGGTTTGTCTTGTAATTCAATGTTTTTATGAGTACCTTTGATACTCAGTTGTTAATATAATTGATAAAAAAATAATATACAACTTGTGGTACTCCTTGTTATGAATTATCATATTATCATAGAATCTTTTCAAAACTCATGGCTAAGGCCACAAACTTGTCATGTAAAATGGTTAGGCTAGTATCAATCTTAAACAAAACAAGAAAATTATCACCATTTTTCATTACCAAAACATGATGCTATCATCTTCATGTAGTTGTTCTTGTTCAAGTATTTGTTTTGTTATGTTAGACAGAGCTCCAAAATGGATTCAAGCCTTGTTCAAGGGAACACAAACCGTAATGGTACAGGGAAACGAGCTCAAGCTGAATGGTCTGATAAAAATTATGACATATTTGTTAAGGCATGCCTTGAGCAAGTAAAGGCCGGAAATAGGCCACACAAACACTTCACTAAAGAAGGTTGGGCAAACTTGATCAAGAGTTTTAACGAGCAATCGGGGTTATCTTATGAGTACAAACAATTGAAAAATAAGTGGGATATTTTGGGAAGAGATTGGACGTTGTGGACAAATCTTAAGGGAAAAGAGACTGGTCTTGGAGATAATAGTAAACAGACTATTGCGGCAAGTGAAGAGTGGTGGGCTGCCAAAATTAAGGTAATTTCATTTCTCAAGTGTGTGTGTGTATATATATATATGTGATGTTTAAATTGTTTATTAACTTTACATTATTTTATTTTAGCTTTATCTCGGCGTTGTGAAGTTTAAAAAAAGAGGTCTAAGAAATTTAGAAGAAATGGAGGCTCTTTTCAAAGATACCGTGGCCACTGGTAGTCGTGCATGGACACCTTCTCAGGACCAAGAAAAGGAAAGTGAAATGGAAATCAATGGATCATTTACACCAATGACTGAGGAGCATGATATTGAGGATATAGGGGTGCAGGAGGAAGACAATGAGGACATTTTAGACTTGACAATTGATCAAGGTCCTTCTACTCAAAGGCCAAAAAGGAAAAGGGGTGGGAGGGATAACAAAAGAGCAGTTTGATCGTATCATTGAAAACATGAATAGCGAAAAATCTCTGAAGAGTAATGTGTAACACCCCAAAAATTTAATTCCTGGTTAATGAAAATTAATTATGGAAGTTTATTTATAATTAATTATTTTTGTAAAATCCTTGATTATGAAGTGATTTATCATGTATGAAAATATTGGATAAGTTTTAATATGTGAAAATAATGTTTTTGCATATTAGTCCCTGTTTTAGGACTTAAAAATAATAATAGGAAGATTTTGGATGAAAAGGAAATAAAAATATTTATTTTTATTATTTTGGCAAAAAGACTCGAGTCTTTCTGAAAAGACTCGAGTATTTTGCACAGTGAGGCACGAGTCAGTGTGTTTGGTGAGTCACTCACTCCAATACCTCACGAGTTGACACATTATCAACTCAGGGGCACATCCTGGCCTTCGTGTCGGCCTGCATGAGACGTTGATCCACCTATTTAAGCCTTGGTTGATGAATCAACCAAGCATTTTTGCCAAATCGTGAAGAATCGGAGTGTTAGGGTTCTTGAGTTTTCTTCTTTGATTCTCTTTGGTCCTTAAGAGTTAATACACAAATGATACACCAATACGAAGCTCAAATCTAGAGCTTTGTATAGACACCAAAATTGTGAGCTGAGGGTTTGAGTGTTAGAAGAATCGAAGCTCAAAAGTGGGGGTTTGGTTGCTGTCAACTGGTTCTTGGAGCTCACTTTGATCTTCAATTGTGGTAAGCTCATGAACCCTCTTGATTCCAATTTGGTTTTAATCTCTCGTGCATGTTGCAGAGAGTAGATTCTAACCTTTTTCCCCAATTTTTGTGCACGATTACTCACTCAAACAATATGGTCTTTGGACTCTGCTCACAATGGTTCTGCTCTTTGGTGGTTGAAGTGGTGTGTGCTAGATTGGTGGCTGCTGTGTGGCTGCTGCTGTTCTTGGGTGTTTTTGAATTTGTCAAAGTGTTGTCCAAGGTATGGGAGAAGTCATTCATATTGCTAGGATTATAGATTGTGAATTTAGAATTTTGTGAGCTATGTGAATTGGACCAAGACATGCTTGCTGGACTTGGAGGTTCAGACAATCACTTGGTCACTTGATTTATAACATGATTAATGTATGAAAGGAATTGATGAAATTAAGCTATATAAACTTATGAGTTTGGTTGAAGTATAATTGACAAATGTGATAAATCATGACTTTGATGTGGTATGCTTATGGTAAGCCAATAATGGACATTGAATAAGTTTGGAGTAAGTTCGTAATGTTGCATTTGTGCTGGACAAACTCAGTTTTCATGTTAAATGTGGGTAAATTTGATATTGTTATGTTGAGTTGCATAATATGTGGTTTTATGCATAAATGGGAGCATGATCGGATTCTCTGTGAATTGTTGTGATCTCTGTGTTGAGACAAGTTTTAATTATGTAAATAAAGTTCATTTGACCATTGGATGGAGTTAGAATTTCTCAGAATTGAATTTGGCCTATCAAGTTGTTGAAAATGTGATTTCATGCATAATTGGTGCTCAAATTCAATTATGTGTAATTTGATGAGTTCTAAGTGTTTGAACATATTTGTTATATGTTATATGAACTTTGTTGATCATTGGATTTGATTAGAAATGGTTAGAATTGAAAATGGTATGTTAAAACCAGATTTTTGGCCTGTACTGTCTGAAAGACTCGAGTATATGGCAGGACACTCGAGTATTTCGACCAAACCTGAAACATGAGTTTCCAGAAAATGAAGAACACTCAAGTATTCATGAAGAACACTCGAGTATACGTGAAGAACACTCGAGTATTTTGGTAAAACCTGGAAAATGAATTTCTGGAAAATAAAGAACACTCGAGTATTTTTGTCCAGAAATTAGAAATGCCATTTTCAATTCTAAATCATTCTGTAGATACTCAAATGATAATAATCCAAGTGATCTAAGACTTAAAAGAAATTGGTTGATGGTGGTATGAAATTGTTGAATTAATAGGTATTATTAATTGTGTTATACCAATCGATTTCCTTTAAGTTATGTAATTGCATTCACTTTGAAGTTAGGATGGAGAGCTGGACTCATACATTATGCCATTAATTTAAATTGTAAACTTGTAAATGAAATAGGCATGAGCATCTTACTTGCATTAGATGTTTGCCTAGTGCTATATATGATTGTTGAAGATTGCATAAGATACATGAACAATTATTTGAGTTTAACCTCTAGATAAGTTGGTTCATACGGTATGAGTTGTGGAGTAATCATCATGTCCTCTTTAGATTAAAAATGATCAGGTCTACTTTGAGGATATAGAATGTGATTGATAGTTCATGATCTGGGTATGATGTTGAGAAAGGATTTGATAAGCATGATCATGTCTACTTGGTAATCAATGTTTTAGAACATAAGAAGTTAATGGCTTAAAGGACATTAGAAAGAAGTTATTACCTCATGATGATAAGTGGAGTAAGTCTAATGTATCAATCTAAGGATTGTGTGTTTGATAATTAACGATTGAACCTACGAGATAACTAATGCCTTGGAACATAAGTAGGCAATGACTTAAGGAGTATTAATGATAATGTAAGAGTGATGACGCTTGTTGATTATGAGGATTCAATCCAAATGCGTTAGGGCTTGTTGCCTCGATTCGGATATGTGAACGTTGGATAAGTGGGATCACCCTGATTTCCATATGTTATGGATTAACTCCTGCAAGAAGTCATTATGTTGAAAGGATTCCGTATAGTACGGTGTGGCCGCTATACGAAGACATGTGGAACGGTGTGGCCGCCATATGTGTGGTAAGTGTGATGGATTCCGTATAATACGGTGTGGCCGCTATATGAAGACATGTGGAACGGTGTGTCCGCCATATGTGTGGTAAGTGTGATGGATTCCGTATAGAACGGTGTGGCCGCTATACGAAGATATGTGGAACGGTGTGGCCGCCATATGTGTGTGATTCCATATAGTAAGGTGTGGCCGCTAAATGAAGGCATGGAACGGTATGGCCGCCATGTGTATGATGTGATGATTAATATATGTGTGATGCATCTCATGCATGGTGTACAGGGGATCATATATTAGTGAGGTGCATGCGGGATTGGAAACCATGTAGTACGGTGTGGCCGCTACATGAGACTGTTGGAACGGTGTGGCCGCCACCGTAGAAATGACAAGGACCTAGAACTATTGGTGGACAATGGTTCAGGGATCATCCCCTTGTATCATTTTAAGATCGTGGTCGATGGGGTTCTAGTATAGAACGGTGTGACCGCTATACAGGTTGTGGAAACATCGAGCGCACGATTGCCTATCCCAGAGTGTCGTTTTCTGGAAGAGTTGATTATGGAGAAATGATTTGAGAGACGTGCATGCATTGCATGGAAGATTAATGGTTATAGTTTATATTGTGTAATAAGACTCTTGAGCATGCATTTTCTAGATTGAATTGAAATCTCTGATGGTTGTGCTTGACCAATCATATAATCTGCTTAGGCGATATGACAAGTGACTTACTCCCATCTACCATGTTTGTGGTGGTAGGTTCTCTCAAAGGACAGGACTGAAGCCATTCCTGTAAGAGTGAAAGTTGTTTAGAAGGAACAGTCAGGATGATGTCTCGTCATCCGAATCCTTTTGCAGAAGGATCGAGTTGTGAAGACCAATGCTCTGGGTGTAAAAAGGGTTTTTGGGGTTTTGTATTATACATGCTTTACACTCAGACTATTTTGTAAAAGAAATATTACTCTTATGAAAGTACTTTTGGTTTTCACACTCTTTATGGGAAAAGTTTTTGTTAACCCGTATTTTTTATTGGACAGTATTTTGGGTTGTTACATAATGTTCTTACACTTGCCGATTGCTTGGACATGCTTAAAAAACTGCCAGGGTTGGAGTATAATAGTGAAACTCACATTATAGGTATCAGATTGATGAAATCAAAGTCAAACAGGGAGACATTTGTTCTATTGAGTGGCCCTGACGTTCAACTGCATTGGATAAAGAGCCACACCTTGGTTGATGTATCTCATCATTCATAAATCAATTGTATTGGTGCTTTCGGCTGACTTGTTCTTTGCTTTGTGATGTTTCAATTTGGAATTCTTTTTTGTTTTGAATTTTGGTATATGTGGTTAAGTGAAACTATGTGAACAATTGACTTATGATTTATGACAATGTTGTTCGTTATTTATCTTTGTTTTCTCCTTTAATGATTGTGAAAGTGAAAAATATTATTTTCATATTTTTGAATATGCACAGGATGTCTACTTTCAAAATGGATTATTGATATAGATGATCCAGCTAGTACATATGGTACATCTAGTTCTTGGTACTTTTGGACAATCTAGACAAATTGGTAGTGGTCTACCTGGAAGTAGTTTTGGAGCTCCCAGTGGTTTTGGTGGTGGATTTGCTGGCAATAGTGCTTCAATAAGCTGTTTATCCAATTTCGGAGCTCCTAGTGGTTTTGCAGCATTCCTCCAGGTTTATGATGTTCCACCTTAACCTTTTGACAGATTAAACATGACGCAACATAATCCGCAACGTCCTTCTTAAGACCCGACCACCAAAACATGCATTTCAAATCCCGGTACATCTTAGTTGATCCCGGATGAATACTCATCTGACTTTTATGTGCCTCATCCAAAATTAACCTTCTAATCTCCGAATTCTTCGGTATGCAAATTCTCGTTTTGAAATGAAGAATTCCATCCGGCCCTTCCGAGAAATTAGGCTCTTTTCCTCCTTTCATCAACTTCTTCTTTTCTATTAATTCTTCATCCTCTTGTTGCAATTCTTGAATTTGAGCCAAGAATTCACTAGAAATTTGCAACATACCCATCTTAATGTGGCTTGGTTCCACTTGCATTACTAAACTTAAATCCCGAAACTCTTCAATCAAAGCTGCTTCTTTAATCATCATGGAGCTTGCATAAATTGCTTTACGACTCAAAGCGTCTGCTACAACATTAGCCTTACCGGGGTGGTAATGAAGCTCAAAGTCGTAGTCTTTTAAAAATTCCATCCACCAACGCTGCCTCATATTCAACTCTTTCTGATCAAACAAATACTTCAAACTCTTATGGTCACTAAACACTCGGAATGTAGTGCCATAGAGATGATGCCTCCATATCTTCAGTGCAAAAACTATCGCAGAAAGTTCCAAATCATGGGTGGGGTAATTCACCTCGTGAACTTTCAATTGACGAGATGCATACGCCACAACCTTTCCTTCTTGCATTAGTACACTCCCAAGTCCTTGTCCTGATGCATCACAGTACACTTCATACTCCTTGTGGGGGTCAGGTAAGATTAACACTGACGAGGATGTTAACCTTTCCTTAAGCATCATAAAACTCTTCTCACACTTCTCATCCCATATAAATGGTTGATCCTTCAGAGTCAGCTTGGTGAAAGGTAGTGCGATCTTCGAAAATCCCTCAATGAATCTCCTATAGTAGCCAGCCAGTCCTAAGAAACTTCGGACTTTAGTGACTATCTTAGGTTGAACCCACTACAGAACCGATTCAACTTTAGCTGGGTCAACAGATATGCCACCTTCCGAAATCACATGCCCCAAAAACTGAACTTCCCTCAACCAAGACTCACACTTAGAGAGTTTGGCATAGAGTTGCTTCTCCTTCAAAATCTTCAGTACGATCCGAAGATGTTCGGCTTGCTCTTCCGGATTTTTAGAATATATCAGGATATCATCAATGAAGACTACCACAAATGAATCCAGATACGGTCTAAAAATCCGATTCATATAGTCCATGAAGATAGCTGGTGCATTTGTCAATCTGAACGACATTACAACATACTCATAATGTCCGTATCGAGATCGAAATGCAGTCTTAGGGATATCTTCCTCCTTAATTCTGATCTGATGATAACCAGATCTCAGATCAATCTTGGAAAACACTGAAGCTCCTCTTACCTGATCCATGAGATCATCAATCCTTGGCAAAGGATACTTGTTCTTTATGGTCACCTTATTCAACTGTCTGTAATCTACACACATTCTAAGGCTTCCATCCTTCTTTTTGACAAACAACACCGGAGTGCCCCATGGAGATACGCTTGGTCTAATAAGCTGTTTTTGCAGCAGCTCCTCTATTTGTTTCTTCAATTCGACCATCTCGGGTGGTGCCATTCTATAAGGGTTAATAGAAATGGGACCAGTTCCTGGAATCAATTCGATTCCGAACTCAATCTCCCTCTTGGGTGGTAATCCTGGCATCTCCTCAGGGAATACTTCAAGAAACTCCCGAACAACTGGAATTTCCTCCACAGACTTTTCTCCTCCCTCCGATTCAACAGCAGAGACAAAACAGAGATACTTCTCTGAGATTGAGTCCTTATATGAAATTGCCTTCTTATCACAGTCAATAATCACATGATTGCTAATCATCCAATCCATGCCCAAAATCACATCCAAATGGGACAAAGGTAAACAGATCAGATCTAACTGAGAGACTCGATCTAATACCTTAATTCTACAATTAAGGCACACCTTTGAAGCGATCACGGGAGAATTAGTAGGGGTTTCTACCCTAAGACAATAGGGTAATTCAGACACAGACAATCTCAAACGATTCACACATTCAAAGGAAACAAATGAATGAGTGGCTCCTGAATCGAATAAAATTCTACAAGGTTGGTCATTGAGCAGATAAGTACCTTGCACGAGTCCCGGAGTCTGGTTAGCTTCAGCACTACTAAGAGTGAAAACTCGCCCTTGAGTCACTGGCTTGTCCACAGATCCTCTTTGAGTGTGTTTAGGTGGTTCCTTGCAATCGCGAGAAAAATGTCCAGGTTTCCCGCAATTAAAACATCCACTGCGAGACCAACAAAATCTCCTGAAGTGATGACGTTTGCACTTCTCACAATAAGGAGCATTATTGTAAGAGTTGTTTCGGTCACCAGGCATCTTGCCCTTTCCGCGGTTCTTATGGGAGTAAGGACCTTTGTGACGGTGATCTTGCCCTTTCCGCCTCTGTGGTCCATATCCCTGATGTTCCTTCTTTCCTCCCACAATCTGAACTGTCTCCGCCTTCTTATCATCCTCATACATTCTACACATATCAACCAGCATGGGAAAACTTTGAATCTTTTGATAACTGAACACTGACTTTAGTTCAGGTCTCATTCCTCCTTCAAACTTAATACACTTACTCCTTTCATCAGGATTCATCTGATAATAAGGAGAGTATTTCATCAATTCCTCAAATTTCGCAGCGTATTCACCCACACTCATGCTGCCTTGTTTGAGTTGTAAAAACTCCACCTCTTTCTTCCTCCTCAGATCATCAGGAAAATACTTCTTTAGAAATTCCTCCATAAATACTTCCCAAGTTACCTCTCTTCCTTCATGAGCCAGTAACTGGGCAATATGATTCCACCAATGTTCCGCTTCGCCTTCCAGCATGAAAACAGCATAAACTATTTTCTGCGCATTGGAGCATTCCAAAGTTCTAAAGATCTTGTCCATTTCCAAGATCCACTTATTAGCTTCTTCAGGCTTAAACCCACCAGCAAACTTTGAGGGATTGCAACTCCTGAAATCCGACAAAGTTTTGGCCTCCGTAGCTGCTACACCCACTGGAGGTGGATTAACTGACTGAGGTTGATGTTGCCGATGCTGATTCTGCTGCATATTTTCCAATACCGCAGTAATCCTTTCCAATAGATCGTTCGTATGATTTCAATAACGCGATGCCATAGTGGACCTGCACTATGGACCTAGGTCGTTAACGGTCTATCTAAACCATTGAAATATATCTAATTCTATTCTAAACAAAACATCAATAGAACTCAAGCTATATGAAATAAATCAAATAGCTAAGAAACTTTACCCAGCCGTAGCATCTTCTGGCAGATCATGCTTGAGAGGATCAAGAATCAGGACCATTATGCTCTGATACCATAAAATGTCACACTCTCTTTCCGTACCAAAATACAGTCTCTATTTGTATTTATATAATATATATGGACTTGCATTTAATGGAGAAGTTGGAGAAATAATGAAAATTCTTTGTTACCATACATACTATAAAATGTACTTGTGATAGCATAAGTTGGGTTTTTATTTATCAATTGTTAAAATTTCCCAAACTCAGCATCATGATCTTTCTAGTTAGAATACAATAAGATAGTTATTAGAGTAAGCGGAATTTGAATAAAATAGTGACCTCGATTTGATAATCCATATTCCAAGTCATATATATAAAGATATATATATATATATATATATATATATATTTATCCATATCATAATATAACATAAAAGTACCAATGTACACCAAGGTCAAAGCCGAGGTAGCAGAATTTTATAAAATACAAGTCCACGATAAAATACTAAAAGAATAGTTTATTCTATTAGGATCTTATCCTATTATATTCAGATTTAGGAATAGTTTTAGACAAATAAAAAATCTTATCACATTAGATTGAAAATTAGGTTAGTTTTTATCTATATAATAATATGATTAGGATTCATTCAAACCGGAGAGGGAGTTATCACGTTTTTAGAGGGAGAGCAATAGTAAGAGAGCTTTTGGAGGCAAGTTGAAGAATTGCACTTTGTGATTGGAGATTGGGGTAATTCCATGTCTCTCATTATGATTTTCATTATTCTTCTTTCTTCTTCTCTAATTATGTGTAATAAACTCCTTTTTGGGAACATGTGGATTTGTATGGAACCTATATAGTTTTTGTTTAATGAATTGATGTTTTTCCATTAAGTATTGTGTTTGATTATGTTTTAATTGATTATCATAATTTTGACGTCGATTGTGATTTGGTAATTCTAATTGAATAGGAATATTGAATTAGGATTTAGACCTTTAATCAAACAATTCAATTGCATAGGGATATATTTATGTCTATGAATTGGGTAACTATTTAATAAAATGCTTGAACAATAATTGTTAGATTAGGATTTAAGGCTCTACTTAAGAAATTAAGAGAGATTAAATTACTAAGAAACAAAGTTGATCTAAGGAATTAGGCGGATTTTACCTTGCAAAATTGGTTCAATACTTAGGAAATTCATTGATTCGTTAACAATTGCTTTTGGAACCTACAATGAAACATGTACCCAAACTTTCCCCAAAATCTTTCACAACCGTTTTCAATTTGTGTTTTATTTAATTATTTAATTCAGTAAAAAATTCTTAATTTAATTTATTCTCAATTTGAATTTCACTTAATAACTATATTTAGGTGAGAATTTTTAGAGTCTATTTTAGTCCTCGTTGGGAACGACATCCCACTTTCACTATTATTACTTGCACGATCTGGTGCACTTGCCAGAATCCCAACACTACTGGTTCTAGGAATGAAAAGTGAGATTGAATTTTTATACTAAGTTACTAGTACTGGTTTAGCTTGATTTAATTTATAGGCATGATAAAGGCTATTGAAAATTGTGACTGATAAGAGAGAGGGTTTTATGGGTAGTTGTATTGAATTGGATATATTTATTTTGCCTTAGTTTTGGATATATTGTAATAGAATTTGTAGCATTTAGTTTTGGAGATTTTTAGAATTTGTAGTACAATTTGTAGTTGTATTGAAATTATTGGATATATTTTGCCTTTTGGATTAATTTGTTTTAAAATTTTAATTTTGGTAGTCAAGGCAAGTGATCACTCTCTAGCAAGTATACTAGATCGCAAAGTAATATAGTCGGTTAAGACCAGATATCGTACCCACAGGGACTCAGAATTGTTCAATCTATCTCTACCTAAGGAAAAATCTAGAATAAAATATATTAAAATGCAAAATTCAGAATTAAATAAATAAATTAAAAAAAAAGAATTATATGTTGAAAATAAAATAAAAGAGAAATTAAATGGAAGAACTTGGTTAGGAACTTAGTTTCATTGTATATTCATTTATTTATTATAAATCAATATTTTTCATTCAAATCAAGGACAAATCCAGAGAATAGTAATTCCTAGATTCCTCTTATGAAATTACTGTTGATTATCCAATTTATTAAATCCTAATCCCTTAGAAATTTAAATCATTGAATAACCTTAATTAAGAACAGTGAATTATCAAGTTATATATTAATCCAAAAGTATTCGTACAAATTGAATCATTATATTGTTTAATTGCATGACCTATTCTAAATCCTAATTTTCCAATTTCAGATTTAGAAATCCAAAACATAGATTAGCTACTTCTATGCATAACATTAAAATCACAATTAAACACTTTATTTAAATCTGAAAAAATTAATTCATAAAAATAAATTACAAATACAAATCCACCATGTTCCTAACACAAAAGGTTTAGTTACACATAATGAAAGAGAAGAAGAAAACAAATAACTATGATATTTATCCCTAAATTACCACAGATATGTGCTTTGAATCTTCAATCTTCTCCGGATTCCTCCTTCGAATGCTCCCAAAACTGTGTAAATCTCCCTTCAAACTCTAATCTAATCTCTAAGAATGACTAATGGCTCTCAAACACTGACTCTAAATGTAACACCTTAGCTAATATACCCATAATTACCCATATATTAAATTAGTGTACTTGAAAATTTCTTTTTAATTAATTAAAATCTATCGCCAAACGGACGGAGTTTCCTTTGTTTCTAGGGACTTTCCAAAATTAATTTTCTCCCTGCACCTAATAATCATCATATATATATATATATATATATATATATCATTTCCAAAAGCCAGCAGGGCTTGGAATAAACAGGACATCACAATGTCAACAGTCATCACTCAACAGAGTATCAGCGGAAAACATAAAGTACATCTAGCATGATGCACAACCTATAACCATGTCAAAAATTAATATCCTAAGCCTCTCCCAAAAAGATATACATTCCATATTCATCAAAAGAATAAAGGAGGCTTAGGCCTAATAAAATCCTATACCCAAATAACCCTACTCTCCCTATGAGGGAGAGCACACCTGCTCGGCCGGGGGCTGTGCTATCTCAAGCTCCGAACCTGAAAAATGTTAAGGGAGTGAGCATTGCACATGAAATAGAATTGCAGTTTCCATATAGATATAAGAAATCCACTAGGCCAAACACAATTAGCAAAATACCATTTATATCACAATACACCTTATCACAAAATTAGCTTTCCATTTCTACGGTTTAGCATATTCATGGTTCTTCACCTAAATTGTTTCCTTTTCAAAGTCTTTTTCATAATCCCTTTCCTTTTCTTTTATCCTTTTTCCTTTTTACCTTTCCACTATTCATTTTCCATTCATGTGTATAACCCCAAGCAGAGATCTACACACACAGTGTAAGCAACCACAGACAATGATCTGCAAACACTTCCCTTTTTCCTTTTTATTTGTACACCACTAGGATTTTGGTTACCCGCTAGGTAATTGGCACACCTGTCTAGGGACTTGAAACACCTGCCCAGGACTTTACACCCATCCAGACCATAACTTGTAGGACTATGTACATTTTTACCATTCTATTATTTATTTCAATTATTGGTGTGAAAAATTGATCCTGTGGGTCACCCGACGCCTACAGGGTGGTTTGGCCTGATGGGTAATTGGCCTGGCAGGTAATTGGCCCTAACAAGTAATTGGAACACCTAGCCGGGTACCTAGTGTTCCGGGCCCCACTGATCAATTTCCACTTTAATTAACCTTTACCATGTTTAATTATCAACAATCCATTCCATTAATTATAAACATAATCACCATACCATCAATAATCATAAGTAAGCATAAGCGTAATCCATTCCAATTCATATAAATACATAAAAATTGCCATTTCCAAATAATCACAAATAAGCATTGTATCTTCAATAATCATAATCATAATCTATTCCAATTTCAGCAAACACACATAATGCACAATATCCATATTGTCACTTTACAATTTCAATAAAAATATAATCTAGCCATGACCATGTAAATCATACATGACCATGTAAATCATACATATAATTCACAATAATCATTTCACCAATTATTCCACATAAATTCACATTCAAAGTTCACACTACATATCACTTTCTAATTATATTTTCTAGGTTCATTATTATGCATTCATCTTTCTTATATTAACCATGCCCTAAATCACTACCTAGGCTTTTATCCTTAACTTTTATAAACACATAACTCCTAGAAAATCACTATAACTATAGAGATACCCATTTCTAGATCAAACCAACACCCACCCCCTTACCTTAGTCAAGGAGAGAGTGAGGGAACCTCAAGCCCTAACTTCTAGCACCAAAACCAAGAGCTCCAAAGGCAAGAGAAAGAAAGAGAGTGATGATGATCTTCCCTAAGCCATAGGAATAGAATAATGATGAGATTGTTGCACAATAGAGAGGGAAATTCGGATTTCACTAGGAGGAGGGGAATGAGAGAGAGAAAATTCGAATTTGAGAGAGGGAGAAGAAATCAAGAATGTAACACTCCTTGTATATCATCTTACTTTATAAGAAAAGTAATAAGTTTATGAATACTTGGACTTGTTATCGTTGGAAAAAGATCTGAAAATAAGAATTTTCCCTTCCCTTGAAAATTCCTTTTCACAAACACTTGATTAATAATGAGGTTAACTGACAAAATCAGAGTTTGCGGAAACATAGTAAAATAGTCATATTATACTCTCAAAATATATCAAGTGTAACAAGTCCATGGATACCAAATAAATGTTATCATGAAACCAAATTCATCTTATGATACTTCTTTCAAAATGTGTATCATATAAATACTATTAAAAACAGAGACGTTATTGAGCTGGTCACTGGTCCTCTGTCCAAACATTTATCTGGCCGGATCCTCGATATCTGCACAACGGGTTCTCAACCCACACTTTCTACACTCTGCATGCACCTAAGGGACATCTCCCTTTACTGATTCTTGTGCAATCTAGATGCACGATCAATACCTAATAAGGGCATGGGGGTTAGCTATACATATTCGCATAATCAAATGAGAATAAAACTAACATCCACAAGTCAACATGTAGCAAATCATGATGCATAACCATATGAGCACACCCGGTTAATCATAATAATTCTTTCAATGCAGGTGGCATGATGCATGATTCTCTTCCACAACTGAGGCCTCTAACAAAGTCCATCTTGGACGTCCATCCAATACACCGTTGTGTTCCCGGAACACTGACATTCGTTCCCAGAACGTAATGCCAAACCATACTTGGATAAATAAGCATCACTCCCAGAGTGTGCACCACGTTCCCAGAACGTGTAGCAAACCATACTTAGAATAATAAGCGTCACTCCCAGAGTGTGCACCACGTTCCCAGAACGCATACGTTCCCAGGACACATAAAAACCAGGTCCCGAACACTGGCCACATTCCCAGAATGTGTCATCAAGTAGGTTGCATATGAATGTGTTCCCAGAACACTAACATACGTTCCCAGAACGTACTTAACCAGGTCCCAGACACTGGCCACATTCCCAGAATGTGTCATCAAGTAGGTTACAAATTTGGTACTCCCGTTGTACCCTCCTCATATTCCCAGAATATGATAAACGTTCCTACCAACCAAACTTCCATTCTATATGGATGCACAATCATCAAGGTTGGTTTTATCTTTACTTTATTTACTGTGATCTAGAAATATTCCAATTTCTCTTTTGAATGATTTAATTGAGGCATAAAATTCTCCTTTGAATTATCTCAAAAACATGCCCTTAAACTTAGATTGGGAAAACACAACCAATGGTATTCAAAAACTTAACTTTCTATTTTTCAGATTCAGGTACTAACCGGTTACAGTTTCAGGCTAACCGGTTAGAATTACAGACCTGAACCATTTACCATTGTAATTCAGAAAAACCCTTTTTCTTGAATTCTCTACCCAATCCATAAACAAGTTTAACATTGTTTTACACCTCAAAAACCATTGTTTATATCATTCGAAAGTCTAAATCACATTTCATTATCCAATGAGCATAATTTCCTCTTGAAATTATCTCATTACATTAAGGTATTAACTCTTTAACTGCAATCTGAACTATAACAGTGAAATCAACTTATTTTCAGATTGTTTTCCATGAAATTAAGGCCTAGATTTGAGTAGGATTTATAAGACCACAATACTGATTTTGTAAACTTATTTCCTTTTGCATTTTTACAGTGTCTAACCGGTTACGAATATCGAGTAACCGGTTAGATTATGCAGTCTGACACTAAAACATGAGTTTTAACAAACCATTCTCTTCACTACTCAAATCTAACCAAATTTCAACCTTTAACAGAGTTCATATACCTTAAATAAATATGTTTAAGCACAAAAACATATCTATCTTGCATGCATTCAATTTAGATACTCAAATTGCACATAATTGCACATATTTCACAACTTAATGCATCAATTCACCTAATATCCAAATAAGTCATGAATCCAACATCAATATAGCTTGCATGCATCTGGATAACATTGCTCATAACAACAATTGAGCTCAGATTGGCCTCCAAGCCACTTAACCATTTTATTCTCATTCTAGAAAATAGTAAGCTTCCCCCTTACCTCTAGATCAATTGAGAACAAAGACTTCCCAGAGAAATGAGTTTGATCACCAAAATCCACTAATTCCCCTTCTCTGCTGGACATGCAACACAGCTTCGGTGGGTTCCCAAAATCAGAGAATTCAACATAGAAAACATGTATCAAAATTGGGGAAAATAGTTAGGACTTAATCTCTGCAACATGCTCAAGAGATTAGGAAAGATTTGAGACCAAGGGATAGCAGGGGCTTACCAAAATCGAAGCCAAACTTAGCTTCCCAGGACTGAAAAACCAGTGTTGACATACTCTAACTCCATCCTTCTCAGATTGATTTCTCCTTGCTCCAACACTCTTAACTCACAAACTTTATATCAATACAAAGCCCTTGATGTGAGCTTTGTAACAGTGTATCACTTGCTCTCCAACACTCAGAGACAAAGAAGAATTTCCTCAGACGAAATTGGAACCCTAACAGCACCTCCCCAACACCAAATCTCAGAAATCAACCCCAATTCTTCAGAAATCCAGCCTTTTATAGAGAAATTAGAGTAACATGCATGCCGACGCGTGTTATCCACTAATTTAGGGCTAATTTCGTGGCGATTCCATGGATTAATTGGGTGATTACTCATCAAAATCCACTAACCCAGTTCCTGAGTTCATCGTGTAACTGGTTACAGAGCCCTTCTAACCGGTTACATACTGATAAAATTCAAAAATTAATAATTTAATTACTCTTTCTTCAAAAACCTTTTTAATATTGCAATTAGGTCCCAACCCAAGGACTAAATTACAATATTCACATTTTTGTACAAAATAACCATATAAAAATATATCTCATATTTTTATATATAAAAACACATAATGTACAAAAACTAAAACCTTCAAAACCATTATAAATCAATTATAAAGTAATTGTTATAATTAATTTCTTGGTTATTTGGGAGACGAAAATTAGGGGTGTTACAAAGAACTTGAATACTTACTTGGAGCAAGAAGGAAAGAGATTTGATGATGGAAATGGGTGCACAACTTGTGTTTTGATTGATCTTGGAGTGGAAGAGTTTGAGCCCTAGGAGACAAAGGGGAATTTCGTGCATTTGAGAGAAAACACGTGTTGTTCTCTTTTATTTTTTTCAACAGCAGCACGTGTTCATCGATTAACATTCATGTTAATCGATTAACCATTTGCTCACTTTTTGACCTTAATCGATTAGCCAACAGGTTAATCGATTAAGCTTCAGAATTTTGCATTATTCAGTACTTTGAAAGGCCATAACTTCTTCGTTACCCGTTGGATCTTCCCCAAATTTTAAAGCAAGCTTCCTCTCCCATCATACTTCACATCCAACGGTGGAATTTGTATTTTGAGCTACCAATCTTGTTATTCTAATTTCCCCAAGATTCTATGTTTTAACCCTAAATTTACATGTCTAATTGGCCAATTTTCTAACTTGTAACATTATTGCTTCTACCCTAAGGCTATCACAACATAAGCTACACTAAAAATTAAGTTTGGGATGTTACAATTCTCTCCCACTTACCAGAATTTCGTCCTCGAAATTCAACTCTGGAGGGGAAACAATTGTGGATGAGATCCCTTCATTTTGCTCTCCAATTCCCAAGTATCTTCCTCCACGTTGTTTCTACTCCAAATCACCTTCACCAGTGGAATTTACTTGCCCCGGAGTTGCTTTATCTGCCTATCCTCAATTATGATTGGAAGAACCTCAAAAGTAAGATTCTCCTTCAAGGGCAAATCATCAGCTGCTAGCACATGAGAGGGATCATGAATGTACTTCCTTAGCTGAGAAACATGAAATACACCATGAAGCCTAGACAAATGTGGAGGCAAAGCATTCCTGTATGCCAAAGGTCCAACTCTTTCTAGAATCTCATAGGGTCCAATAAACCTCGGAGTCAGCTTCTTTGACTTGATTGCCCGACCAATGCCAGTGGTAGGAGACACCCTCAGAAATACATGATCACCCACATCAAACTCTAGGGGTCTTCTACGCTTATCTGCATAACTCTTCTGCCTATCTTGAGAAGTCTTCATCTTATTCTTTATCATGGTGATCTTCTCAGTCGTTTCTTGCACCAGTTCTGGCCCAGTCAACAAATTTTCACCAATCTGGAACCAGCAAAGAGGCGTTCTACACTTTCTACCATAGAGTGCCTCAAACGGTGCCATACCGATGCTAGAATGAAAGCTGTTGTTGTAAGTAAACTCCATCAATGGTAACAACTGCTCCCAACTACCAGCCTGCTCTAGTACACAAGCCCTCAACAGATCCTCCAAGGTCTGAATAGTACGCTCAGACTGCCCATCAGTTTGAGGATGATAGGCTGTACTAAACCTCAACTTAGTACCCAAGGCCTGCTGAAGACTCTGCCAGAATCTAGACAGAAATCGTGGATCACGATCAGACACAATACTAGAAGGCACACCATGAAGCTTCACTATGTCCCGAATATACAACTGAGTCAGCTTCTCCAGTGTGTACTTCTTATGGATCGGGATAAAGTGAGCACACTTTGTTAAACGGTCTACAACAACCCACACAGCATCACAACCTACAGCAGTTCTAGGTAGACCTGTCACGAAGTCCATGGCTATGCTATCACACTTCCATTCCGGGATATCAAGTGATCGCAACAGACCACCTGGCTTTTGATGCTCAATCTTCACCTTCTGACAAGTCAGGCAGTGAGACACATGATCTGCCATGTCTGATTTCAACCCTGGCCACCAGTAGATCTTCTTCAAATCCTGATACATCTTTGTGGTACCGGGATGGAAACTCATTTTTGTTTGGTGAGCTTCCCACAATATGTCTCTTCGAATCTCGAAGTCCATTGGAACACATATTCTATCTCTAAATCTGATGATTCCATCTGCACCCTTGATGAAATCGGGTTCCTCTTTACTTGCTGCTCCTTCCAACAATTTCTGGAGCTCTTCGTCATCTGCTTGCCTTTCCTTAATCAAGTCCATCAACTCACTAGTGACCTGCAACATTTCCAGAACAATGCTTTTCTCTTTCACCTGCATGTTCAAGTTGAGATCACTAAACTCCTGAATCAGCTGCATCTCCTTCACCATTAAGTTGCTAACATGAAGAGTTTTGCGACTCAATGCATCAGCTACCACATTAGCTTTACCAGGATGGTACTGAAGATGGAAATCATAATCTTTCAAGAACTCCATCCATCTCCCCTGTCTCATATTCAACTCCTTCTGATCAAAGAGATAACAGAGACTCTTGTGGTCACTGAACACCTCAAACTTCGTGCCATACAAGTAATGTCTCCAAATTTTCAGGGCAAACACCACATCTGCTAATTCCAAGTCATGAGTCGGATAATTCTGCTCATGTTGTCGCAACTGTCTAGATGCATAAGCCACAACCTTGCCTTGCTGCATAAGTACACAACCCAAGCCTTGCTTTGAAGCATCACAATACACATCGAAGGGTTGGGTTGGATCCGGTAAAATCAAAACCGGAGAGCTCGTAAATCTCTTCTTCAGCTCTAAGAAACTGCTCTCACACTGCTGTGACCATTGATAAGGAACATCTTTCCTGGTCAACATTGTCAATGGAAGAGCCAAGTTGGAGAAACCTTCAATGAATCTCCTGTAGTAACCTGCCAATCCTAAAAAGCTTCTGATTTCTGTGACTGTTGTGGGCCTCTCCCACTTTAACACTGCTTCCACCTTAGAGGGATCCACAGCAACTCCCTGAGCAGATTGCACTGCTGCACGCGTGCCTGGGCGTGCAGACCAGGCGTGCTCAGAACTTTTCGACTCCGTTTCTCTCCGTTCTTGTGCCATTTTCAAGGTCTTCTTATGCTCTTTTCAGCTCCAATATTTTCTCCAAATAAAGCTCCGAAACACCTGAAACATACCCAAAACGGATCAAAACGTTCAAAGGATTCTAATAAACTAGAAATTCTAAAACTAATACAAAATACCTATATTTACAAGAAAACAAGCTAAAACCCAAGCAAAAGGAAGTGAAATTAAGCCTTAAAACATCATATATTAGACCCTCATCACACCCCCAAACATAGCATTTTGCATTTCCCAGGCAAAAGTAAAATAAAAATTCATAAACACAAGACTACCTTCTAAATCAAAATGTACAACACTTAATCTAAGACTTCGACTCATCAACACAGCCACATATTTACACAAGCTATTCATATATCAAAACCTGGTTAAAGAAACAAAATCAATCAGAACTCAAAACTAGTGAACACTCTCAACCTCTCGGTGTATATCTCTCATGTGTATCAAGGGTATAAATCAATTCACTCAATAGTGAAATGTTACCGTAAGCTTGACCATAGACCCAAATCTCCACTGAAATTATTAAAAACATGCACAAATCAAAAGGTCTTTATTTTGGTTGTAATGAGGCCATGGCTAAAAGTGTCAAGGTGGGATAAAAGAAAGAAAAGATGAAACTAAGGGCTAAAATGCAAAAGACAAATTTCCCTCTAAAAATTATGAATGAGCAATGAATACTATGAAGAATCACACTCAAGTCACAAGTATTTCAAACTTCTTCTTTTTCAATTTTACTCTACTACTTCCAAACAAAAATTTTCTCTTTATCATTCATCAATTTCCACTTTTTTTTTGGAAGAAGAGTAACTCAATCAACACTTTCACAATTTCATACTTTTGAAATGTTCCTCTCTCAATTGCTCATTCAAAATTCCTAAGGTACTCACAAAAATATACAATCAATGCAGGGTACCAAAGAAAAATCATTTTTATATCATAAGGCTCAAAACGGGCAACTAAGGGAAAACAAATCCAACAAAAATCTCTGAAGGCTACAAAAACACCATCCTAAATGCCTTAATCATTTTCATGCATTTAATCAATTATCAATCTCAAAATGGTCACCGGTCAAGTTCTAGAACATAAAACTAAAGTGAACACACTCATGAAAGAAATAGGGGTCTCAAATCAAAATAATTCAATAAATCATACCCCATCAAATAGGCTCAAAATCTCACTAAGCTAAAGTCAGTTCACTAATCTCAAGTTCTGAAAAACTTTGTCAAAATAACCAAATTTCAAAAATATTTACAGCTCAACAAATAAATAACATGAATCAATGAGTCTAATCCTAAACTAAGTATATACACCTATCATCAGAAAAATAATCCTAAGTCTAGAATAATTACAAAATCTCTACCTAAGACACAAACCAACACCAAAAATGGGAGGAAAAAAAAATTTGTCTGAAAATTTTTTTTATTTTGTATCCACTCCCCCAAACTTAAAGGTTAGCTTGTCCTCAAGCAAACTAAACTAAACATACCTATCTACAAAATAAAAAATTACATGGAATAAATTTGGAACACTTACTAATTGCATCGGAAAAATCATTAGCACTAACAAAAATGAGAAAACATTCTCCCAAACTTAATATGAGTCATGAAAAAAACAAGTGCCCACAAATAGCACCTCTAATAGAGAAATATCAACTCCTATCTGTTACTCAAAATATAGCTTGATGCAATTAACAAATAATCCAAATAAATTTCCAAGCAATAAAACTAAAAAAAATCCTAGAAAGCAATTACATATTTTTGTTGCACAGGTACAGGGACTGGCTGATATGGGGAAAAAGACACAAAATATATCAAAAATTATAATTCCCCATTTTCTGGACATTTCCGCCCAGTGCGCGCCCAGGCGCGCCAGGTCTGTACCAGAAGCATTTTTTTTTAATAAAAACTAAATTAAATTACTTAAATTAAAAAATTTACCTATACTAAAAACTATTTTCCTAAACTAAAATCAACTAATAAATAGAGTTAGGAAACTTACCTTTGTAGCACAGCTTTTTCTATTGATGCACATGGAGGAACTCCCCCAAACTTATTTACCTGTGTCAACATGAACAACTAAAAATAGTGCCATAAAGCACCTCATTAGTAGTTACTTATAGGAAATTCACAAAACCTACACTACTACATATTTACAACGAATCCACCAGGATCCCAAATTCACTAACTAAAAAAAAAATACACAAAACCTACACTACTACATATTTACAACGATCCACCAGGATCCCAAATTCTATGGCTCAATTCCCATGTGATATATGAATAACAAGTTACTCCCATGTCCCATGGGAATGAGCAGGGATGATGATGAAATAAGGAAATTTTAAAAATAAATTCAAACCCACCAGGGTCAAAAGGTACATTCCTTACATCATGCATCATTTTAGAAAATTTGCCTTTTTCCCCATTCATGAAGATGTAGATTTCATGAACAAGGAAAGGAAGATTATTAGGATCTTTATTCATCCCTTTGTACAACAATGACTTATATTGATGTTTTGGAAAAACATCATACAAACTCAAGGGTCGAACATAATTGAAAAACTTTGACTCATCCACACATGCAAGGGATTTAACACAATTTTTAAGTTCAGAAATTTCAGCACGCAAGGATGAGTCAAATTTTTCTACTATTGTTCTATCCCCATCTGTTTTGTTTTGTTTCACCTCTTCTTTCCCATGATGCACCTCAATTTCTTTTTCTTCTTCAAAATTTTCAGAGAGGTTAGTACTTAAGTCTTCCTTAAAGGGCCACTCTTGTACCAACTTTTCTATGAAAGATTTCTTATATAATTTTTCAATCTCATTAATAGGGGTATTTGCGTCATAAGTAAGAGGTGATGAAGCCAAAACAAAATCAAAAAATTTTAACTCTTTACAAGGCATTATTGTACATTTCAATGAAGTCCCAAAAATAGATTTCACTCAAAATTATTTCTTAGTGTTAAAACAAATTAAATAAATTATAGTCCCCGGCAACGGCGCCAAAAACTTGATCACTCTCTAGAAAGTATACTAGATCGCAAAGTAATATAGTCGGTTAAGACCAGATATCGTACCCACAGGGACTCAGAATTGTTCAATCTATCTCTACCTAAGGAAAAATCTAGAATAAAATCTATTAAAATGCAAAATTCAGAATTAAATAAATAAATTAAAAAGGAAGAATTATATGCTGAAAATAAAATAAAAGAGAAATTAAATGAAAGAACTTGGTTAGGAACTTAGTTTCATTGTATATTCATTTATTTATTATAAATCAATATTTTTCATTCAAATCAAGGACAAATCCAGAGAATAGTAATTCCTAGATTCCTCTTATGAAATTACTGTTTATTATCCAATTTATTAAATCCTAATCCCTTAGAAATTTAAATCATTGAATAACCTTAATTAAGAACACTGAATTATCAAGTTATATAATAATCCAAAATTATTCCTACAAATTGAATCATTATACTGTTTAATTGCATGACCTATTCTAAATCCTAATTTTCCAATTTCAGAATCAGAAATTCAAAACATAGATTAGCTACATCTATGCATAACATTAAAATCACAATTAAACACTTGATTTAAATTTGAAAAACATTAATTCATAAAAATAAATTACAAATACAAATCCACCATGTTCCTAACACAAAAGGTTTAGTTACACATAATGAAAGAGAAGAAGAAAACAAATAACTATGATATTTATCCCTAAATTACCACATATATGTGCTTTGAATCTTCAATCTTCTCCGGATTCCTCCTTCGAATGCTCCCAAAACTGTGTAAATCTCCCCTAAACTCTAATCTAATCTCTAAGAATGACTAATGGCTCTCAAAAACTGACTCTAAACCTAATATTAATCCTAAAATAAATAGATAAAAGTCTAATCTTATCAAAATCCTTCAAAACTGATCAGAAATTGGCCCAATTGGGCTTTTTCGCACCTCGCGCGCCTGGGCGTGCAGACCAGCACGCCTGGGAGCGCTATGTCTGACTCACCGCTGCATACGCGCCTGGGCGTGCAGACCAGCACGCCTGGGCATGCTCAGAACTTTTCGACTCCGTTTCTCTCCGTTCTTGTGCCATTTTCAAGGTCTTCTTATGTTCTTTTCAGCACCAATAATATTTTCTCCAAATAAAGCTCGAAACACCTGAAACATACCCAAAACGGATTAAAACGTTCAAAGGATTCTAATAAACTAGAAATTCCTAAAACTAATACAAAATACCTATATTTACAAGAGAATCAAGCTAAAACCCAAGCAAAAGGAAGTGAAATTAAGCCTTAAAACATCATATATTAGACCTTCATCAGCAAGTCACTATATATATAAAAATTGCAAAAAAAAAAAAAAATTCTGGACTTTCCGCATCTATTATTTGCATATAACTGATGCGGAAATTACAAATAACAGATGCGGAAAGTGCACTTTTCGCATCTGTTATTTACAAATAATAGATGCGAAAAGTTCACTTTCCGCATCTGTTATTTGCAAATAACAGATGCGAAGATGCGAAAAGATGCGAAAAGTTCACTTTCCGCATCTGTTAAAAAAGTAATAGCGCATCAGTTATTATACTTTCTACATCTGTTTTAAAATAAGTGATGCGGAAAGTATACTTTTCTCATCAGTTATATAAGTGATGCAAAAAGTTCTGACAATTCGCATTTGTTTTAAAAAGTGATGCAAAAAATCATAACTATCTACATCTCTCACAAGGACATCATTTCCAAAACAGATGCGAAATGTCTTAAAAAACAGATGCGAAATGTCCGATCTGCAGTAGTGTGAGACCAATTGGAAACAAAATTTGCTATGAAGACTTTCATTAGAAACAAAAATGAGAGAAGATGGAGTATTGAGCTTACCACAAGAGTGAAGTAAAGTAAGGACCTCAGAAACACTGAATTCCGAAACTGAACTTGCTCAATGAATCTCTAAGCATTTTTTAGCAGAATTTTGGAAGGGAATCTATCAAGATCACTTTGAGAAATCAAAGAGAACTCAAATAAATGAAAGTGTTTTTAAGAGATTGAGAGTGAATTGTGAGGAAAATGGATTGGAGAACCCTCCTATTTATAGGCTTAAAGAATTCAAGCAGGTGATGAGTATTCAACATGTGATCAACAAGTAGATTCTAAAATCATTATCCACAATTCATACTTATTCAAACAACTCATAATTTAACTTATTTAATACATATTAACACAATTCATAATGACTACTTTGCCCTTAAATCTTTTCCAAATACCTATTCACACAATTCATAATTTAACTTATTTCATGTCAAAACATCATTATCCACATAATTTATTTTGTTATATTTCAAAATAATATATGATAAACAAATAATAATTACTTCAATTATCATAAGAAAATTATTAATCACATAATTATATTATTAAATTGGGGATTAAAAACCCTAGGTGTTACATTTTGCACCGAAAGTTCTATCTATAAATAGAGCTTCCTCCTCCATTCAGAAATAGAACATATAGCATAGAAATATTTACACAGTAGATCATTATATAACTCTCTAGAAATTAATATTGCTTCTGGCAGTGAGAAAAAAATAGAGTGAGATAAATCCTAAAGAGTGTAGGGTGTGCGAGTATACACTGGCGGAAATATACACCGAGGGAAATACACATCGAGAATTTTTGGGTATCATTTCTATAATTTGTACAATAAATTATACTATTTGAATAGGAGGGTGTCTCACTTGGAAAAACTATATTTATACCTCTTGTGTGATAAGAGTATGGAAAGGGTATTGTAATTATCGTGCATATGGTGAAATATTTTTCGGAGTTTTGCCCGTGGTTTTTTACTCTCGTTATAAATATTGGTGTCATTTTTATATTGCCTTGCTCAATTTATTTTCTCTGCACTTCTTTAGTTTGTATTTTGAATCGGTCCTAAAGCTCAACAAGTGGTATTATAGCTCCAGGTTGAGTTTCGGGGTTGTGCTGTGCAATTAAATGAAGACGACTACATGCACCATATGTTGATGGCTTCAAATTAATCCATTTGGAAGCCAAGAATGGAGGATATACTTTTCTTCAAGGATCTATATGATCATGTTAAAAAGGGATATGCAAGGCCAGATGCAGTCACATCCGAAGATTGGAAAAAGATGCACCAGAAGGCCATTGGAACCACCACGCAGTGGGTAGACATTAGTGTGTTCCACCATGTGGCCACAGAGACAAATGCCCAAACTCTATGGAAGAATTTACAAAATCTATATGAAAGGAAGACTTCACAAAATAAAGCTTTCACAATTAGGAAGCTGGTGAACCTGAAGTACAGAGAGGGAAGTGTCGTGTCCTTAATTGAAATCACCCTTGATGCTATGGAAGAACTCCAGGAATGATCCCAATCAAGATTTTAATATAGGACTCTTTAGGATTTCTGTATATCCAGTTGGGATAAACAGGTTCTCCCTAGTCAACAAAGTGTGTGCTAGTGTTAACTTAGGGATGAGAAAACGTACCTTAGCCCCCATAGCCTGGTGTTCTTATAGGGGATTACCTGATATGTGTGTCTCTGGGCTTTGTCTGCTTAAAGCCCGCGAAGAAGGAGAGTTAGTCAAGGTGATGATAAAGCCATTACTGATAATCCCATAAGCGCTGAACTCTTATCCTTATCCATAAATCTGCCAAGCTGTGCGGGAATATAGGAGAAGCCGTTAGGGTGATTGAGACTGTAGGCGATAACGATAAGGATGAAGATCCTTAGCTCGGCTGTAATCTCGTAAGCCTGTAGCTTTCCTAAGTGTTCCCAGATCGGTGTTATCCGACCGATGGAAGGTCGGTCTTCTTTGCTCCTGTGCTTAATTGGTCGGTATGGTGAGGATTCGATCGGTCCAGAATCAAGTCCACTACATAAGCCCCCAAGCTCGGTAAGGCGATTAGAGCCTGTGTCGAGTTTAAGAGTAGGCCAAGTTATTGACTAACCGTTCGGACTTTTACTGACTGACAAATGAGTTATGCTGACCAGAAGAGGGATCCAGCTGTCATACACACCCGTGCACTTGTCCTTTCATATGCATAGAAATGACCTCTAATTTTGTCCCGTACTTCCATGTGTCATTTCCAGTACCGGGAAACGAAACGTTATGATTCAAAACTTCAAAAAAACGCCACCTACGCAGTTGTAAATGGATTGGGCTTCGTATATCAGGCCCAACTCTATGATTGTGGAGGGAAAACTTTCAGAAAAGGAATAGGAACAATTTTCGAAATTCACTTCTACGATTTCCTTCTCTCTCTTGCATTTCTTGAAAAAAACCGTTTCTCTTACTTGCGATTACCCTAGAATTAAACATTATTGTTGCAATTTGTTCATTGACTGTATTTTCTTCATCGATTACTTCAAGATTCCTTGCAGTTCGTTTCCGCTACCATCATCAAAGCCTTACAAACGAAACTCGTAACTTTACAACCAGGTATCATACTCCTCCTTCCAACATTCCTTAACCCTGTTTCGCCTCTCTCTTTAAGTTTCTGAATGTTGCATGCATCTGTTTATGGTTATCGTCTATTGTGTGGCTGTTTATGGTTATCATCTGTTGTGTGGATTGCGCTTAGGACCCTCCGTGTTGCGTTTTAGGATCAGCCATGCATCTCTTTTCCCTTTCTTTGAACCTATTTTTAGTATTTCACGAAACCTTGCGTTGATCATCTGGTTAAC
The DNA here is from genome assembly GCA_037953625.1 of Crotalaria pallida. NCBI lineage: Eukaryota > Viridiplantae > Streptophyta > Magnoliopsida > Fabales > Fabaceae > Crotalaria > Crotalaria pallida. The sequence goes on along the minus strand of CM075655.1, from coordinate 56,543,465 downwards.
ATTCCTTTTCTGAAATTTTTTACCATTACTTGGATGATTGCCGTGAGGTTTCTTAGAATGATGCTACCCCTTCGCCGTCCACAATCCCCTAGGGTTTGAACTAAAGAGGGGAATAAAAATGAGTGAGGAATCTGTGAACTCTGACATACCCCCATCACACATGGAAGAAAATCAAAGTAGCCAGACTAAACCATTTGCGACCTATTGTCCACGGAATTTGAAAGAAGCAAGGCAAGGGATACTTTTCTATAGGATCTCCGAGAGGATAAAACAAATGAGGTTAAGGAGACAACGGAGAGGTATTAAGTATTTTAACTCAATTGGGGAAGTTCTTCCCAGGAAAGGGAGGTGTTCCCCAATTGATAGTATGCATAATTAGTTGATTAGAGATAATCAAGTTTTTACTGATACTGACTCCGTGTGTGCCTCCTTTTCCTCAGGTATGAAGAGAAAGTGTGTTACGAATCCCGAACTTTTTCCCCTGCCTCCAGATGCTGACCAATATGAATGGGTCGACCGTGAGGTTGTTGGCACCCAGTCCGAGCTTTCGACCAACGAGTCACTGGAACAAACCAGGGCCATCATACTGCCTTGCCCTGGAGATCAAAATGGAAACTTGTACACCGTGGGCCCCGTGGGACCTAATGAAAGGATTTGCACTCGAATCCCCGAAGGGAGTACCGGTTTCTATTTCTACGAGGAAGTAGTAACTCGTCTTGGAATTAGGATGCCTTTTACCGAATTTGAGATGGGAGTCCTGAATTCGTTGAGAATTGCTCCTTCGCAATAAAGTCTGAATGCATGGGCCTTCGTTCGAGCTTTCCAACAGGTGTGTTCGGCAATGGATTGGCCCTACACCATACCAACTTTCTTTTACTTATTTACACCTCAAGCCAATGCTTTTGAAAAAGGATTCACAAAACGCCCCTGGGTGTCACTGAAAACCCGACCTGGGTACTCACTACTAACCAAGTATTCTGAGTCCTGGAAAACATTTAAGCCTTATTTCTTTAAACACAACTTCGTCGGGAATGGTATTTGCTGGTTTACAAGGGTCGGTGAAGAGCGACCGATTCCGCGCTTCCCCCTTCAATGGTCCACAAACTTCTTCAATCGTAGGATTGGGACCTATGGATCAGAATGGAAACAGCTATTCGAACATGAGAAAGAAGTGTGCCAAGAATTTGAAAATTACTTGGCCAAAAACGGGATGATTGAGACAAAAGACATAGTGAACATCCCTTCTGCAAGTGTCAAGGCGCAGCTTGGTAAAATATTCCCTTTCATTCCTCATTTGTAAATTTGTTTATATCTAACTGTTCTCGGCTTCTTTTGCAGATAAAATGGCTTCACGCATGGCTGCGCTACTTCAAGGAGGTAAGAAAAGGAAAGCTCCTCCCATGAGTGCAGCCTCGGGATCATCAAGTTTGAGCATTCCTACTCCCGCTGCTTCTCCCCTTGAAGGATCTCCTTGGCTAGCCCCCAAATTGGTCGTTGCAACTACCACTGCAAGCTCGCCTGCCTCAAGTGGCCAGGCCCCCTCTCCACTTGTTCAACTAACTCAGCGTCGACGATTGGACAAAGGCAAGGAAAAAGTTGCCGAGGGAGCTAGTACCATAATAGCTCCTGACAATGCTCCTCCCTCAGACCCAAAGGTTGTTAGCTCGGTGTGGAATCGTGAACTGGATGAGAAATTTCCAGAGTCCATATGCCCGGAATCCGACCACGATCGATATGGTAACCTCAGCGTTTCCGAATGGACGTGGTATACAATATCTTTGACTAAATTTCTGCTATGAGGGGCGAGTTTGACACACTTTTTATCAAAGCACCCGGAAGACCTGTCCCATGAATTAAATGTTGAGCAAAAAGAATCCCGAGCACTTCATGCTGCCAAAGAGGCCAACTTATCTGGTGAGCTGATCCGAGTAAGATCCGAGCTAGAAAACTTAAAAGCGGATCATGCTGAATTGATAAAGGAGCGAGATTCTCTCACGACTTCTCAAAAAGCTGCCGAGGATAAGAAGAAGGAGGTTGAGGATACTCTTGGCAAAGAAGTGCAGGAGAGCCGTCAGAAGATCGAGGACCTGAATAACGAGGTGCAGAGATCAACTGCCAACGCTGAGAAATTTAAGGAAAAAGCCCTTGCCTTTAAGAAAAAGGTTGCAGCCAACTTTTACAACTGGGGAAAAGGTGTCGATGACTCCTTTGTCTCGACAATTCGGCAGACTCAGTTTCTAAACCCTGAAACTGAGTTCAAGGTGGTTGGTGCGCACCCCTTTCACAGTGTCCAAGATGGAAAACTCATTGACATTGAAACTAGGGAGGAGGTCAACTTGCAAGCAGATGACTTACCCAATCCATTGGTGGAGCTAGTTGAAGCTCCTGATTTTGATGATAGTGGCATCACGTTGACGAATGATGAAGCGTAAACCCCTTATGCTGGGTGGCCTAATATCTGTTATTGCTTAATTGTTCTGTGAAATTGTTCTTTATTTTTGCTGGATAACAATATGATCTTTTGATTATGATTCTGAAGTAAAATGTGGATATTGTGAAGAAGAACTCGGATCGCCGACTTTAGCCGAAGCGGGACCCTCGGACCGCGATACGAGGAAAGTAATTCCTGAGATCGGGCGTTCTTTTAGTACGATGTTGGACTCACGAAAGGATTTGTATCTCGATTTTACTCGGTGGCTAGCCGAGTAAAATGAGCAGTACTTGCATTCACAATGTATCCAGAAAAGAGTTTGAATGAAAATTTGCGAACTTTCATTAATCAGTGTACAAGAATTCAACTTAGTCAACAAAAACTAAGAAAAGCTGTCCTAAAAGCTTTGAGCTATAAATTGTATAGGATGTTATCCTACGTTATTCATTCCTAGCTAAGAGCTCGGGAATCGAGCAGTAATAGTTAAGCTAGACTATTCTTGAAACAAAGAAAACTAAACAAAAAACAAAAGAGAGCTTAGCTGTAGTAGGCTTGGAGCTTGGACACGTTCCAACTGTTGCTGATCTCTTTACCCGAGAGAGTTTCTAGTCTGTAACCACCAGTCCCTGTCTTGGTCCTCACCCTGTACGGTCCTTCCCATCTTGGGCTCAGTTTGCCCACACCAGAATTGCCCTTACCAACATCAGCTCGGCGCAGGACCAAATCACCAACTTCAAAGCTACGCGGTCGGACTTTATTGTTATATTCACGAGCCTGCTGTTCTTTTACCTTTCTTTCATGGGCTGCTGCCGCTTCCCATATTTCATCAGTTAGCATGAGTTCATCCTTGAGCAGAGTATCGTTTATTTGAGAGGGGCGTTCAAGTACCCTAAAGGTGGGGATCCTCTTTTCGATCGGTATGACTGCTTCACAGCCGTATGTCAATCGAAAAGGAGTTTCCCCAGTTGAGGAGTGTACGGTTGTTCTATGTGACCAGAGAACGCTTGGAAGTTTGTCTGCCCACGCGCCAGCTGCGCCGCCAAGTTTCTTCTTTATTCCTTCTAAAATTGTTTTGGTTGCTGCTTCGGCCAATCCGTTGGTCTGCGGATGTTCAACCGAGCTGAAGTAGTGAGCAATTCCGAGGTCAGCTGCAAGTTCTTGAAAGTGTGAGGCTGAGAATTGCGATCCATTATCCGTTACTATAGAATGAGGTACTCCAAACCGAGAAACTACTTCTTTCATAAAGAAAGACTGAATCCGAGCCGTTGTGATTGTTGCTAAAGGCGCTGCTTCAATCCACTTAGTAAAGTAATCAATGGCTACAACTGCATATTTCAACTGTCTAGGTGCGGTGGGGAATTTTCCAATGAAATCCATTCCCCACTGATAAAAGGGTCAAGGAGCTCCGAGAGAATGTAACTCCTCGGTAGGGTGCGGTAGATGTCACTGTGGAACTGGCATTGAACACATTTTTTCACGTGCTCCATGGCGTCACTCTGCAAAGTGGGCCAGAAATAGCCTGCTCGGATTACTTTCCGGGCCAGGGACTTTCCGCCCATATGATGGCTGCAGATTCCACATGAATTTCTTCTAGGATTTCCTCGGCTTGAGAGGGATTAACACATCTGAGAACAAGTGAACAAAAACCTCTCTTGTAAAGAACTCCATTAAGAACTGTAAATTGAGCTGACTGGCGGATCAACTTGCGAGCCTTTGCTTGGTCTTGAGGAACAAAACCGTGCTGGAGGTAAGTTAATATTGGATCCATCCACGACTGGGACAAAGATACGGCAAGAATCACGCTCGGCTCAGGGATAGTCTCTTGGATCAGAGTTTTATTGTTCTCCGACCCCTTCGTACTTGCGAGTTTAGAAAGGATATCTGCTCGGGAGTTCGAATCCCTCGGAACGTGGGAAATGTCAAACTCAGAAAAGCTGGAGGTTATTCTTTTCACTTCCTCAAGATATTTTAGCAAAATGGGCTCTTTAGCCAGATACTGTCCTTAAATTTGAGAGACAACTAATTGCGAATCATTGAAAACCGAGACCCAAGTTGCTCCTAGCTCCCGAACCATCTTGAGGCTTGCTAAAACTGCCTCGTATTCCGCCTGATTATTTGAAGTTTGGAATTCGAACTTCAACGAGTACTCCATGCTAAGTCCCTCGGAATTTCCAATGATAACCCCGGCACCAGCCCCTTTTCTGTTGCTTGACCCATCCACATATACTGACCATGAACCTGGAAGCGCATCCGAGGAAGACTCAGTAAATTCAGTGACGAAATCTGCCAAAACCTGGGACTTCATTGCCTTCCTAGGCTCATAGATTGCTTTTGGTAGCGGAGCTCAGGCCCTTGAAGTGCTCGACTGACAAAATAAACAGGGGCCTCAGCACCAGACTCTTCTCGTACCAACACTGAACTGACAGCTGCATCAACCACTAATAAGTAAAGAAACAGATCCTCGCCAGTGAGAGGACTATTAAGGACAAGTGGGCTGGAGAGATAATCTTTTAACTGAACAAAGGCTTGTTCACATTGATCATCCCAAAGGAAATCTTTGTTTTTCCTGAGGAGCTGATACCATGGAAGGGCTTTCCGAGCAGATTGAGATAGGAACTTGGAAAGTGCTGCCACTCGTCCAGTAAGCTGCTAGACCTCACGGAGATTGGTCGGACTTTTCATTTCCAGAATCGCTTTTCACTTGTCCGGATTAGCTTCAATGCCTCTTTTAGTTAGCGTGAAACTGAGAAAGGAACCCGCGGGGACTCCAAACACACATTTCTTGGGGTTCAACCTCATGTTGTAGTTCCTTACACGAGCCAATATTGTCTTGAGGTCCTTAGCATGAGTTTCTTGTCGTTTACTTTTGGCAATTATGTTGTCGATGTAGACCTCCATGGTTGAGCCGTTCATCCCCTGGAATACTTTGTTCATCATACGCTGGTAGGTGGCTCCAGCATTCTTGAGTCCGAAAGGCATGACATTGTAAGAATAGGTTGTCTTGTCAGTGATGAAAGCAGTCTTGTCTTGGTCGGGAGGATACATGGGTATATTGTTATAGCCTGAATAGGCATCCATGAATGATAATAGCTTATATCCAGCCGAGTTGTCGACGAGCTTGTTTATGACGGGAAGTGGATATTGGTCTTTCGGACAAACTTTGTTCAAGTCCGTGTAATCGACGCACATTCTCCACTTCCCATTGGGCTTTTTGACTAAGACGGTGTTAGCTAACCAGTATGTATAGTCTATTTCCCAAATGAAACCTGCTTGGAGTAAATCAGTGACTTTCTCCTCAATAGCGACAGCCTTTTCAGCACTGACCTTTCTTTTACGCTGCGCTATTGGTTTGGCTCCTGGAAGGATGCTCAGCTTGTGACAGATGAAATTTGGTTTGATGCCCGGCATATCAGCCGAGGTCCATGCAAATAAATCCTTATTAGCGATCAAAAGAGCAGAAAGTTCACTTTTGATATCTGAAGGGAGGTCCGAGCCAATCTTAATTTGTCTGAGAGGATCGTGTTTCATGGTTAAGAGCTCCCACTGTTCTTTTGGAGTCGGCCGAGTTTTATCAGATTCTGTACGAACATCAAGATCTGCCAAGTTTACATTTCCTTTCCTGAGGGGGGGCCTTTCCAAATGGACCTGGTCTCTGCTCTTGATCTTGCCCAAGCTCGCATTGTAGCACTTACGGGCTGCTTCCTGCTCGGCCTTGACTGTAACCACATTGTCATCCGTCCCTACGAATTTCATCGCCAAGTGGACTGTCGATACTACCGCACCAAACGCTTGTAAGAAAGTTCTTCCCATAATAGCATTGTAGGCTGCGGGGCAATCAACCACCATAAATTTAATTATCGCTGTTCGAGCTGACGGTTGCTGGCCGAGGGTGACAGGTAGCTGAATGTAACCCCGAGGCTTGACAGTGTCCCCAGTGAATCCGATCAATTCTCCTTCAAATGGAGTAAGATTGCATTCCATCAGTTTCAACGCCTTGAACAGGGGAAGAAACATAATATAAGCAGAGCTTCCTTGATATATAAAGACGCGCTTCACCTCATAGTTACCGATAAGAGTTGTGATGACCATGGGATTGTTGTGACGTGGAAGGATCCCGTCCAAATCTTCATCATTGAAGATAATCGGGACATTCTTGGCTGACATTTTGGAGATGGGTTTTTGACTGACGGCTAGGATCTGGTTGATGTATCTCTTCCTATCTGCTCTTTTTTCTCCCCCTCCAGCGAATCCTCCGGCAATAGTATTGACTAGGAACTCATTTGGAGATGGATTTGTTTCTGCAACTGGGGTATGGTCGGTTTTTTGCCTTCCTGAATTCTTGTCATCTGGTGATCTGCTTCTTAGGCGCTTAGACCTATCGAGGGAGTGTGACCTATTCCTGCCTCTTCGTCTTGTCGCATCTCTTATGTACTGTTGTAACTTTCCATCTCTGATCATTTCTTCTATTAGATCCCTAAGCCAGATGCATTCGTCAGTCGTGTGACCATATCCTTTGTGAAAATCGCAATATTTGGACCTATCACGATGTGAGCCCTTTCACGAAGGATCTGGCTCCTAGGAACAGTCAAAGGGGTGTACTCCTGATATTTGTTCCTAGGGGGTGGCCTCCGGTCACGATCATTTCTGTCTAGTCTACCACCAAATCGCTCGTCACATTTCTGCTTATTCTGACCTTGAGAATCGGATTTTTGCCGATCGTCTCTAAATTTCTGACCTTTATGAAACTCTTCCAAATTTATAAACTTATTTAAGCGTTGTCTTAGCTCGGCCATGTCCTTGGGGGGCTTCCCGATCAGTGATTTTCGGAAATCCCCTGGCTGCAAACCTTGAGTAAACAACAGCACGGCAACGCCCGGTTCGAGTCGTGGGACCGAACTAGCTTCTATATGGAAGCGTGACAAATAATCCTTCAAAGGCTCATCATGCTTTTGGGTAACTGCAGCTAGTGTGTGATCGGATTTAGGTTGGATACAACTGGCTGTGTACCTATTTAGGAAGACTCTTTTCATCTCTTCCCATGAGTTTATGAAATTTCGAGGGAGAGATAATACCAGCGTAACACTAATGGCTCTAGGGTCATAGAAAACCCTCGGCACTTCATCCGATCACCCCCTCTGTAATAGTTCATTGCACCTTCATAAGAAACGATGTGATCTATTGGATCAGTTAGGCCGTTGTAGTGTGGCACATTGGATGGGCCCAAGTATCCCTGAGGGGTCTCATATGCCATGATGTATGGTGTAAAAGGATGTCCGGGGTGGAAATCTCCTTGATTGTGGTCTGTGGCTGGGTTGATGTCAAGGTGAGGGGGTGGGGGGAGTTGCATCACGGGAACGGGTTGAGGGTCTAAAGGTTGAGTTATCAGGTTAGGTATTTGTTGGGTGAAAGGTTGATTTTGAGCGAGTCTCGTCATTGCCTGTTGCTGGAGATCGGCGATGGCCTGTCCTTGCTGCTGAATTAACGCAGTTTGTTGTTTCAATATATTGATCATCTCTTGCTCGCGAGCGCGAGCGGATGCAGAAGTTGCATAGGTTCTGCTAGTGGAATGGGCTCGTCGGGAATCACTATGGGTTGCCCTACTTGGATTTATCCTAGCACTGGGGGCTACTCCTCTAGGATCAGGGTTGGGTTGAACTTGCGGTGTTGGGGATCGGCGGGTGTCTCTGCCGTGGTGTGCTCTGGTTCTCGTAGATCTGGCTGTATTACGGGTTGGAGGAGCAGTGCTGCTTGAATCTCCTCGGGTGGAAGGGGGTGGTGATGGAGGTGGTGGGGGAGGTGGTGGAGGAAGTAAATTCCGTAGGCTAGGGGGTGGCTGGGGATTTGTCCCAGTTCTCAGTTGAGATGAATGTGGTGGTTGAGAATTGGTGACGTGATTCTGACTTTGTGAGTTAAGGGGAGGCTGGGGATTAGTCCTCGTTCCAGAATGATATGTTCGTGGTGGCTGCGAATTAGCCTCACGATTCTGATTCAGAAGATCACGAAGGTCACCAGTGGGTTGTGGCTGTTGATCGTTGTTGCTAACGTTTCTGGGTCTACTGCGAGTACGCACGATGCGATCACGGAGATCTACTGCTTGGCTTCTGGTGTGAACCATGGTGGAAGCGGGAATGATTTGTTATTCAGTTCCCACAGACGGCGCCAATGTCGTGTCCTTAATCGAAATCACCCTTGAAGCTATGGAAGAACTCCAGGAATGATCCCAATCAAGATTTTAATATAGGACTCTTTAGGATTTCTGTATATCCAGTTGGGATAAACAGGTTCTCCCTAGTCAACAAAGTGTGTGCTAGTGTTAACTTAGGGATGAGAAAACGTACCTTAGCCCCCATAGCCTGGTGTTCTTACAGGGGATTACCTGATATGTGTGTCTCTGGGCTTTGTCTGCTGAAAGCTCGCGAAGAAGGAGAGTTCAATTAGGACTAGTCAAGGTGATGATAAAGCCATTACCGATAATCCCATAACCGCTGAACTCTTATCCTTATCCATAAATCTGCCAAGCTATGCAGGAATATAGGAGAAGCCGTTAGGGTGATTGAGACTGTAGGCGATAACGATAAGGATGAAGATCCTTAGCTCGGCTGTAATCTCGTAAGCATGTAGCTTTCCTAAGTGTTCCCAGCTTGGTGTTATCTGACCGATGGAAGGTCGGTCTTCTTTGCTCCTGTGCTTAATTGGTCGGTATGGTGAGGATTCGATCGGTCCAGAATCAAGTCCACTACATGAAGATCTCTTGTTGAACACTTGTTTCAAGATATGGTAAATCGGTTGACTACCATGAAGCTACTGTTGGATGAATAATTACAAGCACTACTAATTTTGAGTTCTTTGCTGGACAATTGGAAGACTCTAGTGGTATCGTTAAGCAACTCTACATCAGACGGACAACTATCTCTCACACAAGTCAAAGATAGTATGTTCAATGAAGAAGCCAGAAAGAAAGACTTGGGGATAGACAACTCCCACACCCTTGGTACAGAAAACAGGGGAAGAAGAGAAAGTAGAGGTCGATCAAATAAATCTAGAGATAGATCTCAAACATAGTTTAGTAAAAAGTTCAGATGTTTTCAATGCGGCGAAAAGGGACACATCAAAAGAAACTACAAATACCGGAAGAACAGAGATCAAAAAAATCAAAATACCGTAACCCCTATAACAGATGGGGAAGTGGTGTTATTCACTATTGATAATGAAGAGTGCCATGTTGCAGATTCATGTGATGAGTGGGTCGTTGACTCAGCAGCATCATATCATGCTACTCCCAACAAAGAATTCTTTACTTCGTACAAAGAAGGAGAATTTGGAAAAGTAAGGATGGGTAACAACAACAATGCAAACATTGTGGGAGTTGGTGATGTATGCATTCAGATGAATGTGATATGTGCCAGATTTGCGCCTAAATATGATTTCTGCGCATGTTCTGGATCAAGATGGATACCATAGTAGCTTTGGTGATGCTAAATGGAAGCTTTCCATAGGCTCAATGGTTATTTCTCGAGGGAAGGTGTATAACACCTTGTACAAAACTCAAGTCAAGGAGGTTGGAGAAGGGTTGAATACAGTCAAGGATGATGCTTCGCCAAATTTGTCGCATAAAATACTAGCTCATATGAGTTAGAAAGGATTCCATATTTTGACAAGGAAATCACTCATTCCTTATGCCAAAGGCACAAAGCTAAATCCTTGTTAAGATTTCTTCAAACTAAACTTTAAAGATCTAAAGACTTGTTAAGATTTTTGTGGATTTAAAGTAAAACCTCCTTGCATGTTAAATTTCTTTACTTAAACCATGATGTTTTTAAGGAATGATTTGATGAGTAAAAGTGTGATCTAAGCTTGTTTGATAATAAAGTCAAGATCTTTAGTGTTGCATGTTAGTTTGATGATGATTTTGGTTGATTTGAGTACATGCATGTGTTGCTTGTACCTTGATCTTGAATTTTTAAGAGTAAATGAACTTATAAAACATTAGATCATAAACTATGTAATTCGGCCATGACTAAAGATTAGATCTTGATGCTTTTTTTTTAAATTTGATCTAAGTCCTTGCATGTTAACTTTATGGTTAGAAAAATTGATTTGAATTATTAAAGTGTTTTGATTTTGATTTGATCTTAATAAAGCTTTGATTTTATCTTGATCCTTGAAAAAGTTTTGTTCTTGGACTTTGCATGTGATTTTTGAACAAAAGATCTAACCTTTCTTGATGCATGTCTTGATTTTCACTTGATCTTTGGAAAAGCTTTGAGTTTGCCTTAATCTAAGAAAAGTTTTGATCTTGAAGTCATGCATGTGGTTTTTGAACAAAAAGCCTTGATCTTTCTTAGTGCATGTCACGGTTTTGATAAGGAAACCAAAGAAATCAACTCTTGAAAAGTGATTTTGTGTTGATCTAAGTTTAATATTCTTGCATGTTAAAGATTTGAATTTTACTTTTGATTTTTGGTGATGATGACACGGTTTTATGCTTGAGAAAGGAGATTATATTTCTTAAAATTGTTGTGTGAAAAAGTGCATGATTAAACCCACGAACCTTAATTTTTGCTTGTTAAAAAAATGAACCAAGAACCTTATTTTTGTCATGAGGAGTATTCGGCCTATGCATGTGAAATAGACTAGGATTCTTTTTCATGAAGTGACATAAAGATAATGAGTGTGTTTTGTAAACTAATGATAAGTTAAAGTGTTTCAAATGTTGTTGTGATTGTTTATTTTCTATTCGGTTTAGTTAAAAAGATAAAGGGAATGAATTGATTTTATCTTGTATGTTGATTTGAAAAATAAGACTTTGGTGGGATGCTTGATTTAATAAATTGATTTAAGTTAAAGAAAATAAATTAAAGTTTGCAAACTTTTCAAATGAAGCTCACGGTTTTTGGAATAAAATGGAATGAATGACTTCATAATTTTATGTCCTTAATATTGAATAACTCTTTGGTTGGATTTATGCTTATATTCGGCCATGAAGTGTAAATAAGTCTAGGAAATTTAGTTGCATGAGAATAAATTTATATAGTGATTTTTGAAAGGAATTGAATTGTTTAAAGTAAGAAAAACAAATGCACTTGGTTTATCTATTTGGTTTAATTCGGTTTGTGAATATATGTATGTCTAAGCGTTTTTGTTTTATGAAAATGTTTAGAAAATAATTAAGTGAATAAGTGCTTGATTGTGAAAGTGTTTGTTTGAAAATGAATATTTGGTTTATAATTAAGTAAGTAGTTGTATGACTTAACTTGTCTAAGTGTTGTTGTGGTTGTGTGCTAATTGATGTCTGAGAAATATTTGAGTACGTAATTGGTTTTGAAATTAATTGATTTTAAGATAAATCCTTTTGATTTATTTAAGATTTGTTTTATGAAAAAATCTTGAGTTTTAAAGTGTTATTTTCGAGTTAAAGAAATATTTGAAATAAAAAGTGTTTTTACGATGTTTTCAGATTTTTTTTAAGGTGAATTTGTGAAGTAATCCTTTGCTGTCCAAAACTATTTAAAGTTGTTTCCTAAATATAAAAATGTGTTCATAAGATTTAAAGTATGGTTTTCAAGTGGTATTTGATTTAAGAAAAAGCCGGATTAAAAACGGTGCACTTTTCGGTGTTTTCGAACGCGGTTAAGGTGCTGTCCAAGATGGACCAGCAACTAACCCAAATGAATTAAATTATTTTATATGATGTTTTCAAATGATTTTGAAGAATTTAAAGTGCTAGAAATATTAGAGTTGTTTTGAGAAAATAATTACGTTTTTAAGTCTTCCGACGAGGAACGAAATGTGAAATGAGTTAAGAAAATATTTTCTTAATACAAGTTAATGACGTAAACGTATTTTATTTAGTACGAGGAATTTTAAAGACGAGGGATTGGGGCAGCTGGCAGCGACAAGGATCCGCGGAGATCGTGTACGTTTAATTGCTGGACCTCAGGTGAGAGAGAAGCTTTCCTAAGACACCGTGGTATTTAGGTGATATATTAGGACGTTCCGTATCATCTCAAAGATCAGAACTTAGTGGTTCGGAGTCAGTAGTATAGTGGCAATTGTTTGTGTTGTGTGGCCACTTATACGAAGGTGACAAAGACCACATTGTGTGTTGATGGTGTGAATTAGCATGCTTGTATGTTGATTTATTTAATTATGCATGATGATAATTATATTGTGAATCAATATGAATAAGATACTGATGGACGTCTGTTACGTCCTGAAAATAAAAAGGAAATAAATAAGTTGGTGAGAGTAAAAGACACAAAGATAAAGGAATGATGATAAAGGATATGAGATTGATTGGAAAAGAGATAAAGTGTTGAGATTGGGGAAAGATTCGATGATAAAGATGAGGTTAAGCCAGAGCTGGGAAAGTGATGTTGTTTATCAAAATGAGATGTGATCTGAGTGGAGCTTGGCTCCTTGTTGATGTTGTTGGAATGAGGCTTGTGTTGAGTTGAGCTTGCTCCTCCATGAGTACTCAGTGAAAAGAAAGATTTTTAAAAAGAGATTTTTTGAAAAGGTTTATGAAAGGAGATTTTTGAAAAAGGTTTTTGAAACGAGATTTTTAAAAGATTTGTGAAATGAGATTTTTAGAAAACTTGTGAAATACTATTTTAAGAAGATTTGTGAAAAGAGGTTTCGAAAAAGTCTGTACCGTGAGTTTTCGAGAAAAGTTTGTAAAATGAAGTTTTTAACGGTTTTATGAAAAGAGATTTTTAGAAATTTTGTGAAACGAGATTTTTAGCAAGTTATGAAAAGAAGTTTTTAGAAAGTTTGTGAAATAAGATTTTTGAAAGTTGTGAATGGAGACTTTAAGGAGATTTTATGAAATGAGATTTTTGAAAAAGTTTATGGAACAAGATTTTGAGAAAAATTATGAAATAAGATTTTGTGAAAGTTATGATATGAGATTTTCAGAAAGTTTATAAAAATGTATTTTGAGGAAAGTAAGTGAAACAAGATTTTTGAGAAAGTTATGTAATGGGATTTTGAGAAAGCTTATGAGAGATTGTTTTGAGAAAGATCGTGAAATGAATTTGCGAAATGAAATTCTGAAATGAGATGGTTGAGAAAGATTGAGAAATGAGATATGAGTTTATCGATGTGATCCCAGCTCTGTGCTATGTCGAGAAAAGATGAGAGAAAGATTGTGCAAAGTTAGTGGTCGGGACTCATTGAAGGGATGCACGAAGGATGGGCCGACCTTAGGTTAATTAAAAAGATAAAAGACTTTAAAAGACACTAACGCGGTGAGGTATGAGAGTGCGAAGTAGTGGAGAGGAAGGTACCCCGGATATCAGGGATATTCTGGTTGTGAATGCAATAGGGTAGGCTAGGGGGGTAAAATGTCATGAGGCCTTGAAAACTATTCTGGGCGGAACGAATTCCATATGTGGTAACCAGACGTGGTGGGGACTGGGTCCTAATGCCGTGATAAGTTCTGCACCTGGAACCGGAATAGTGTTGTCACCCCTATGGCATTTCAGGAACAGTGAGAGGGACTAGAATGAGGCATCTTGATTGCCACTGTACCCGAGTTTTCTACAGTGAGCCGTGATTATATGAAATGATTTGATATGATATAAATTGATTTGAGACTGTACCCGAATTTTCTACAGTTCTCCTGGCTTGGAGCCAATTGATTGAGACAGCTGTCGTGCTCGCGTGGTAAAGGTCCTGTACTCCTGTTTGCTTCCGACTAGGTTGGATGGATGACCGAGGAGATGTAGACGTGTGTGTTAACGACGAACGAAACGAATACCCTGATGATATTTTAAATTTCCCCCAATCATCGATGGTTAAGATCCGATAAGACATGGTAAGGAAGGTTTAAGATTGACAAAAGATTTATGATTATGAGAAGTGGAATTTTATAGAATAATGAAGTTGCGAAAGAATTGAGAAATAAGGAAGGATTATGTTGAGGAAGGATAATGAGTTTGACAGGATAACAATAATGGTGATAAGGATAATGAATGAATGACGATAATAATAATGATAATATGATTGATTGCTATGTTGCATGTATGTTGTTTGTATTGTCTTGATATCTCGCCTACTATAATCCCACACCGCCGACGATTCGTCGTTCGGATCGCTTACTCTCTCCTGTTCGTTGGCATATCGGTGCTGCTGATATCTCAACGGGCAGACGGAGTATCGCATGAAGATCATCACTTTAGATGGATTGGAGTTGGAGCTGAACGACAATAGAAAAGCATCGACAGAGATGACTTCAAATTCGGGAGTGAAGAAAGGGCGCAAGAAGAAAGGAGAGCTTCATCCGGATGTCTTCATCATAAGGAAGCGAAAGTAGTGTTTTAGTCTAAGTGCGTGAATTGTGTTTTGAGTCAAGGATTACCAAGCAATGTACCACTTATGTAATTAAGCTAAGTCTTTATAATCTGTATTGTGGTCTACTTTATTCCGGAAAAATTGAACAATGTAATTTTTGTGAAATCCGTCTTGATGTTCTTAAACCAAATCACTTTATGGAAATGAATGTTTTATGTGAAAGAAGGTTTTAGTAACAACTCGGTTTTCAGTAAAAGAATTTTTAAATACACCAATGACTCTTCAAATACGTTTCAAAAAAAAAAATAAAAAATTTGGCCTCATTTTTGCAACTTTAACAAGTAAAAGTCAATTATTTTTGGTTTACGAAAATCGGGCTGTTACACAAAACGTGTTGGTCCAGGATGAATAATTTCTTTCCACCCATTTCTTTTCCTCAGCCAAGGTAGTAAAAAACCATGATTGTACACAAACTTAGTTATCTCAGATGCATTTTTTGCCAATTTAGTGACATACTCCATTTTTCCAATGTCTCCTAATATCAAGTTTAAACAATGAGCAGCACAAGGAGACCAAAACATAGAGGGGAACTTTTCAGTTAACTGCAATCCTGCAGCTCTATAATTAGCTGAATTATCAGTAACCAAATGCACAACATTCTCTACTCCAACAAACTCAACTAACTCAACAAACAAGTTGCAAAGTGTTTCAGCATTTCTATCAATATCGGAGACATCAACAGATTTCACAAAAGTTATTCCTTTTGGACAATACAGAAGCAAATTGATAAGATGTCTGTTTCTTTGGTCTTTCCAACCATCAGCCATAATGGTGCAATCAGTTTCTTTCCAAAAATTCCTAAAGGTCCCAACTAACAAATCGACTTCCTTCTTCATTTCATGCAACAAATGAGTCCTAATGGCATGATAACTAGGACCTTTATAACCAGGACCAATTGCAGCAATAGCATCAATCATAGGCTGATAATAGACCGAATTTACACAATTGAAAGGCAAGCAACAGTCATAAAAAATCTAGCTACAACCATATCAGCTCTATGTATAGCATCTTTACCTGCAAAACCCATTCTGATTGATGGTTGAGCTCCCGGAGTAGTTCTTGGAGCAAAGAAACTACTTATACTCCCTGCGCCACTTGCACTTCCACTTCCACTTGGTGGAGGATGCATACTAGCTTGAGTTGGTAATGGTTGCGTAGGTGCTTGAGTTGGTAATGGTTGCGTAGGTGAATTTCCTTGATGCTGCCTAACATTGTCCTCACATGCATTTTGTTGTTCTTCTTGAATATGACTGTTTCCTCTTTTTCTACTCCTAGAAACTTGATTCAAGTGTTCTCTTAATCGATATCTAACATCAAAAGGGACTTCGGAACAAGATATAACCTCTCCCTTTTCTCCAGCAAGATGTTGTTTCATCCGATGTATCCCCCCCCTTTGAATGAGTTTGCACAATATGAGCATTTTATGAACTTCTTTCCATCTTTTTCATCTACACCTAATTGGCAATGATCCCAAGTTGGGTCAGATTTTGCTCGGACAGATTGAGTGCTTGGAGCTACTGCATGCCTCGTATTTTGACTATTTTACATATCTAAAAAATAATAAAATAAACACTACATTTTGCACAAATGGAATCATATAAAAACAAATAAAGTAACTAATTTAAAATAGATAATAGACTAAGCAAGTAACTAATTTAAAATAGGCAAAAATGTAATGGATGATGTAGTTCTAGACTTCTAGTTTCTGCAAAAGACAAAACGAAAAAAAAAGAAAAAAAAACTAAGTAATCTTAAAAACTAAAAAGTTTAAGCAGATAGAATAAAAATCAAATTTTGAGCAGTACCCAGAAGAAGATAATGAATGCAAAAGCCCTACAGACCCTAATTAGTGTGTATAGTTGATAAATAAATAAATACTATGGTCCATGGTGCCTTTTTTATTTGACTTTTTTATTCAAGGAAATTGGAATTGAATATTGAACTGTATAGTCTATAGCAGTATACTAGTACGGTAGTACCTACCTTTTGTGTTGTTGCTACAGCTGACAATGGCGAGCGAGGAATACAACACCGATGAGCGGTGTGCGACAGCGACGAGCGGTGTGCGACGACGGTGACGAGCGGTGTACGACGACGGTGTTTCTTCGTTCTTCGTTTTGTTTTCTCCTTTTCTTCTGTACTGCCTTCAATAGTTCAACTCTTCAATTCATTCTTCAATTCTGTTTTCTTTCCTTCTCATATATTGTTTATTGACTTAATTCGTTTGGGCCTTTACGTTTGGGTTTTTAGGTTTTAAATTTTAAATTTTTATTTTATTAGTTTTTTTTAAATCAGCTATGGTTGAACCGGCACTGGTTTTCCCGGTTCAACCCGAGTCAAAAACTTTACCCGCCGGTTTTTTCCGGTTGCAACTCATAAGCGGTTTACACAGAACCTGGACCCGCAATGCCACCGGTCGACGGTCCGACCGCCCGGTTCGGTCCAGGTATGATAACACTGCCTGTCACACTGCATTACAAAATTTCTAACATCTTTAATTATGGTTGGCCAGTAATAGCTACTTTGCAAAATCTTAGACGCTGTTTTATCAAAACTATAATGTCTAGCATAATACGAAGCATGACAATGCCACAAAATATCAGGTATTTCCTCATTTGAAACACACCTCCTAAGGACTCCATCTACCTATCTTCTAAACAGGAAAGGCTCATCCCAAATATAGAACTTGACATCATGTAAAAAAATTTCTTTTGTTGCCATGTTAGTTCTTTTGGGACTACCTTAGCTGCATGGAAGTTAGCTATGTCCGCAAACCAAGGTTGTGCAGTGGATACAACTAAAAGTTTCTCATCAGGGAACTCATCCTTAATAGGTACTTCTACATTCTCATCGCTACCCTTTAAAGGAAGTTTAGACAAATGATCTGCTATAACATTCTGAACCCCCTTTTTGTCCCTGATCTCAATATCGAACTTTTGTAGTAACAAGATCCACCTTATTAGCCTTGGCTTAGCATCTTGCTTAGCCAAAAGGTGCCTTAAAGCTGCATGGTCAGTATATATGATAACTTTCGACCCTATCAAATAAGAACGAAACTTATCCATGGCAAAAATCACAACAAATAACTCCTTTTCTGTAGTTGTATAATTAACTTTAGCATCATTCAGCACACGACTAGCATAATAAGTTACATGAAATACCTTTTCTTTTACGCTGTCCTAGTACTGCACCTATGGCAAAATCACTTGCATTACACATAAGTTCGAAAGGTTTATTCCAATCAGGTGGAATCACCTCAGGAGCAGATACTAGTCTCTTTCTCAATTAATGGAAAGCATTAAAGCTATCATTATCAAAGTTAAATTCCACATCTTTTTCCAACAAATTACAAAGAGGTTTGGCTATTTTGGAAAAATCTTTTATGAACCTCCGATAGAAACCGGCATGTCCAAGAAAACTCCTAACCCCTTTGACATTTGTAGGAGGAGGTAGATTCTCAATCACAGAAATTTTAGCCTTATCTACCTCAATACCCCTCTCTGAAATCAGGTGCCCCAAAACTATCCCTTCCTTAACCATAAATTGGCATTTTTCCCAATTAAGGACAAGGTTAGTTTCATGGCACCTTCTCAACACCTGTTCCATATTATTTAGACATGATTCAAATGAGGATCCAAAGACTGAGAAATCATCCATAAAAACCTCAATGAACTTTTCAACCATATCAGAGAAGATAGAAAGCATACACCTTTGAAAAGTCGCAGGTGCATTGCATAAGTCAAAAGGCATCCTCCGATATGCGAAAACTCCAAAGGGACAAGTAAAAGTAGTTTTTTCTTGGTCTTTGGGACCCACAGGAATTTGGTTATAGCCGGAATAACCATCTAAAAAGCAATAACACTCAGGCCCGGCTCACCTCTCTAACATCTGGTCCATGAATGGAAGTGGAAAGTGGTCCTTACGGGTGGCACTATTTAATCTTCTATAGTCTATGCACACTCTCCACCCAGAAACATTACGAGTTGGTATCAATTCATTATTATCATTTTTAATCACAGTGACATCACCCTTCTTAGGGACCACTTGCACTAGGATAACCCAAGTGTTGTCTGAGATGGGGTAAATAATCCCAGCATCCAACAGTTTCACTACCTCTTTCCTAACAACCTCTTGCAGAGTGGGGTTTAACCTCCGCTCTGCTTGTATCACAGGATTAAAATCATCCTCGTGGATAATCTTATGCATGCAAAAAGAGGGACTAATTCCCTTCAGATCTGATACATTCCAGCCATCCGAATTTAGCATAAGTAGAACTGTTTCATTATCTCTAAGCTTCCGCGCTCTTGTTGGTGAGCAGTTCCTTCATGAATTTAGCATAAGTAGGCATCTGTTCAAGAGCTTCAGCAAACGGTATGTTTATCTGAAGCTTCTTGAACACTTCCATAAACCTTGCAAACTGTCTCTGATTCTCCTCCTTCTTCAATCTCTGAGGATATGGTACCCGTAAAGGTCTGGTAGGCTCTATGGCTTCTCTGGAGAAATATCTGGGGTCTTTTCTTTGGGTTCAGGCTGTTGCACTTCAGGCTTCTCCTTCTCGGGATTATGATTCTGCCTCTGATTCTCCTCAACTACCACGTCATCACTCTTCTTTTGTGGCTCATCATAGGCTTTGCCGCTTCGAAGAGTAATGGCTTGGCAATTGGTGCTGGTGTTAGTAAAGTAACCTGGCTGCAACTCTAACAGTCTCTTATTAATCTGACCCACCTGATTCTCCAGGTTGTGAATGTTGGCCCCTTGAGCGTTGAAATTGGCTCGCACTTCGTCCACAAATAAGCATGTAGACTGGGCTATCTTCTCTATTGCCAACTCCCAAGGTTGTTTCTCTGGTGGAGGACTGCGTGGCGGGATTGGCAGAGGACTTAGTGAGCGGTCAGAGCATGAATGGTACGATTCAGTAGTTGACACGGCAAAGGCAGTCTCTCCTCAACAGGGTTTGGAGACAGGTTGTATCATCTGGACTTGACCCATCTGCTTGGTTAACACAGCTATATGTTGCTACATTTCTTGATTATGTTCAATGATGGTTTGGAATTGTGGAATGTCCAAACCATTTGGCTGGGTTGTCCTCTCTGGCTCTGCCTGACTGCTGTTGCCTGCCATCATATCTAAAATTGCTCTGGCCTCTTCAACTATCCTTTTTAGGAACGATCCACCAGCTTCTATGTCAATCATGTCCTTATCTGACTTCCTCAACCCATCATAAAAAACTCTGATTTGCAACCACTCTGGCATTGAATGGGTTGGGCACGTCTTCAACAGCTGTTTGAATCTCCCCCAGGCTTTGCATAATATCTCTCCGTCTTGCTGCTCAAACGAGTTGATGTTCTTCCTCAATTTGGCTTTCATAACCTGTGGGAGATACTGGTCCAAGAATTTGCGAACAAGTATATCCCACGAAGTTAGGCTTCCTGGTGGCTAGTTTTGGATCCAGTTCTTCGCTTTATCTCGCAAGAATACCGAAAATAGCCTCATTCGGATGGCTCCTTCTGAAGCCCTTCAATCATGAAGAAACGTAATGATACACCCAAGGAATTGGATTTATGTTTCCAATACTCTTGTCCTTAATTCTTTATGGATTCATTTAGATAGTTTGTGGTATGAGAGATGGAATGGAAAAGAAATCAAGAGAAGTAGTGAAGGAAACTGAATTGAGACAACAAAATAAGGAATTAAAGGATAAAGAAGGAGGCGCCACCTTGATGAGCTTCAAGGATAAGCCTTGGTTAAGTCAAAGTTGCATCACACAATTTGAGCCCTTCGTCCAACCAAAGTTAGAGAATCATTCTCTTGGTTTCATGTGAAGTGAGTTTTGGCCAAATCCAAAACTAACTTTATTCATGCCAAAGTGTTACAATATATAGAGGAGTACATATGAAGTTTAATCATCTAGGTCTGGCCGAAAACAATCCTAAGGCCTTTCTCTCTTCTTTGTAACTTAAAATTAATTCCTTTCTATTGATTGTGTTGTTTTGATTCCCTTGATTTATTGCTGGTTTCATTTTCCTTTTGTAACTGTGGCCTTATGATTGTGCAGCCGCACCATTCCTTGATGTTGCAAGAGTTTGTAGTTTCATTCCAATTTGTGTCATAGGAATTCCTTTGCATTTAATGGCCGCATGTTTTAATGTGGCAATCAAACCAAATGGAATCCTCCACTTAAGTAGCCTCATAACTCCATCCAGGGTTTGAATTTGTAACTCCTCATTAGTGCTAATGATTTGGCTTTGAAAGTGTAACCTCTCCTTGAATTCACTTTATGGTTGTGAACTAATGCTTTGTATGATGTAACTTTCAAATCAAACCATGTGTGATGATTTAGCTCTACTTGTCTTGGCTGTGCACCCTGTTTGCATTTTGCATCTTTCACCTCATTAATGCTCCTTATTGATGGTTTTGATAATTGTAATGATGATGGCCATCAATTTGTAACCGACTTCATTTAATGCACCATGATGAGGTTTAACTTTGTAACTCCCTTCAAGCAAGCATTAGTTCTTCATTTATGATAGCCTTCATGATTGAATTGACTTCATAAGTTGGAACTCCCTTGATTCTTCAAATAGCAAAATCGTGAGCTTCTTCTTTAGTCTTGGTGGCCGGCCTAACCTAAATTTAACTATTACAAATTAACTAAACAAAATACAAAACTTAAAAGTTCACACTATCATGAGCAAAAACTTAGGCTCTCATTACAACCCTTTTTAAAGAAAGTTAAAACTTAATTAAATCTTTCCTCATTTTCCTCTTTTGAAAGAGAAAAGGATTCCTCGGCATGGTATGATCCTGGATCAAATGGAAAGTTCCTTAAGTTCTTAAGGTCCTGGAACTGCCCTGCATCATTCCCTCCTACTTCAAGAGGATTTTCCCTCAAATCTGAGAGTTCCTTATCTGCAAATAAAACTTCATAAGAAACAGATATGACTATGGTTATAAGACTTTCTCCTCTAGAATTGTATTTGAAAAGTAGGATGGATTCAATGTTAATGAAAACTTCCCTTGATCTGATATCATTATCCCTTAAGATTTTTACACCTGGCCAAGTTGTCACCCAGATGGGATTGGCCTCATTGATCACAACATGGTTGGTCAAAACACCTTCTAGGTGTTGTTCATGCTTCTTCTCTTCAATTTGATATGAGAAAGAAGTATAAGATGCCCCTTTGAAGTCACTGTCCTTCTTGGAAGCTTCAAGAGGAGGCTCAACCCAATTAGGGGTTGACAGCATAGGACTACTCAAAACTAGTCCAACTTCAGTTCTTTTTCTCTGTGGCCTCTCTGACACCATTGGCATTTGAGGTTTAGGAACAACAACAACATTTAATGGTTCAACAAAGGAATCATTAGACACAATGTCTAGATATCCTTCATTTTCACCATTCACTGGAGTTCTTCTTTGGAAACCTTCTTCTTCCTTTTCCTTGACTTCTATAGGCTCTTCTTTGTCCTGCTGGAGAGTCATGAGTAACATGATTTCTCCCTGTGGTTCTTGTTCCTTAGACAATTTTCTTTCGTTTTGATTTTCATCTCCTTCCAAGATAAGCTTGTTGTGCTTTGTAGGATATTCAAAGGACCAATGATCCTTTCCATGACATCTAAAGCATTTGAAATGTTTCTTTCCTTTGGAGGTTCTTAACTAGGTTTCTAGTTTTTCTACCTTTTGACCAAAACACTCGGAGGTTTCTCTCCACATCTCTTGTAAGGTTGATGTGAGTGCTTCACAAAAAATATTTTGTTGGTCATCGAGGTCTTTTCTAGCCATGGTTCAAAATCAAAAACTCTTAAAACCAAAAAGGCTTGAACAAGAAAAGGAAAATTCCTAAATATGCTCTAGACTCAAAACAACAAAGGCAACTAAAACTCAAGACAAAAGATTGGAGACTCAAATAAAAACCACGAATAATTAAAAGACCACAAACTTGACATACAAAAATAAGACTATAAGGACTACCTAAACACAAGAATACAAACTTAGCAATTCTAGACCCTAAAAGACAAAGTTGCATCAAGAGACAACAACACTAACAAAAAAAATAAAACATAAAGACAAGACAAACTAAACAAAGTGATGCAACAAGTGACTGCAACCAATTTTAGTCACGGTTTGCAACAAACCAAGATTAGAGACAAATAAAATCGTGCCCAAGAAAAGAACAGATCTGCCACGGTTTTGAAACAGAAGTCTAACTTTGACCACGGTTTTAGATAAACCGATTTAGCAACAACAGAAATCGTGACAAGAACCCAAAACTTTGTCACGGTTCTCACAAAAACAAATTTTAGACATGATTTAGCGGCGAATCAACCTAAAAACAGCCACAGTTTTTAAGTTGCACACCAAAAATAAAGACGACACAACAATTTAGAACAGCCACGGTTTTCGTATATAACACAACAAAAACTGTCACGGTTTTAAATCGTCACAACAACAAAAATAAGGACGACACAACAGATCAAACAGCCACGGTTTTTGGTTTGAATATAACACATCAAAGCAAAGACAACCACAGTTTGATTTGTCACAAACTCGACAAACACATAAACGACTCAAATGATTCACCCTTGAATCAAACTCAAAACGACTCAAAAGAAAAAAAAAATACCTTGGAAGAAAAATAATCTGAATCTTGTACCACTTGATGAGTGGTTCATCTCATAGCTCTAAATCCAAGTTGATGAAAACACCTTGGACGTTTTCCCTTAGAGCTTCTAGCTCTGATACCACTTGATACACCCAAGGAATTGGATGTATGTTTCCAATACTCTTGTCCTTAATTCTTTATGGATTCATTTAGATAGTTTGTGGTTTGGGAGATGGAATGGAAAAGAAATCAAGAGAAGTAGGGAAGGAAACCGAATTGAGACAACAAAATAAGGAATTAAAGGATAAAGAAGGAGGCGCCACCTTGATGAGCTTCAAGGATAAGCCTTGGTTAACTCAAAATTACATCACACAATTTGAGCCCTTCGTCCAACCAAAGTTAGAAAGTCACTCTCTTGGTTTCACGTGAAGTGAGTTTTTGCCAAATCCAAAACTAACTTTATTCATGCCAAAGTGTTACAATATATAGAGGAGTACGTATGAAGTTTAATCATCTAGGTTTGGCCGAAAACAATCCTAAGGCATTTCTCTCTTCTTTGTAACTTAAAATTAATTCCTTTCTATTGATTGTGTTGTTTTGATTCCCTTGATTAATTGCTGGTTTCATTTTCCTTTTGTAACCGTGGCCTTATGATTGTGCAGCCGCACCATTCCTTGATGTTGCAAGAGTTTGTAGTTTCATTCCAATTTGTGTCATAGGAATTCCTTTGCATTTAATGGCCGCATGTTTTAATGTGGCAATAAAAAAAATGGAATCCTCCACTTAAGTAGCCTCATAACTCCTTCCAGGGTTTGAATTTGTAACTCCTCATTAGTGCTAATGATTTGGCTTTGAAAATGTAACCTCTCCTTGAATTCACTTTATGGCTGTGAACTAATGCTTTGTATGATGCAACTTTGGATTCAAACCATGTGTGATGATTTAGCTCTACTTGTCTTGGCTGTGCACCGAGGTTGCATTTTGCATCTTTCACCTCATTAATGCTCCTTATTGATGGCTTTGATAATTGTAATGATGATGGCCATCAATTTGTAACCGACTTCATTTAATGCACCATGATGGAGTTTAACTTTGTAACTCCCTTCAAGCAAGCATTAGTTCTTCATTTATGATAGCCTTCATGATTGAATTGACTTCATGAGTTGGAACTCCCTTGATTCTTCAAATACCAAAATCGTGAGCTTCTTCTTTAGTCTTGATGGTTGGCTTAACCTAAATTTAACTATTACAAATTGACTAAACAAAATACAAAACTTAAAATTTCACACTATCATGAGCAAAAACTTAGGCTCTCATTACAACCCCTTTTAAAGAAAGTTAAAACTTAATTAAATCTTTCCTCATTTTCCTCTTTTGAAAGAGAAAAGGATTCCTCAGCATGGTATGATCCTGAATCAAATGGAAAGTTCCTCAAGTTCTTATGGTCCTGGAACTGCCCTGCATCACTTAACATGCTGAGGAAGTGTGAAACATGCTTTGTTGGATCCTCTTGCGGACTATCACTGAATTGATCCTGCTTGTTTAGATGAATGTAGCCCAGATCAATTTTGAACTGTGGCATAGCGATTGCTGGATACATAATGCTGGATGCACAGGCATCCATGCTAATGGTTTCGTAATCCGAAAGTGTCTTCGACTTAGCTACCTTTTCTTTAGCCATTCGTCTGGCCAATCTCTTTATTTCCTTCTATGCTTGCTTTCTCCTCTTCCTTGCACTCAACTGAAGGTTAGGTTCACTACCTGTAGAAGACGAGCTCATAAAAAGAGTGAGTAGAACATGTTGAGATAAAACTACTAAAACAAATTCCACTAAATAACCACTAATAAGTGCCAAAGATAATTGAAATCGAATTTCAATCCCCGGCAACGGCGCCAAAAACTTGTTGTACTCTCTAGCAAGTATACTAGATCGTACACAAATAATACAGTAGAAGTAAGATTATCGTCCCACGAGGATTGCAAATTGTTTTAAATAATATCTACCTTATTATAATTACTATCGAAATTTGAAACTACTTTTAAATTGAAAATTGATTTGATTAATTAAAAACTAAAACTAAACTAAAACTAATAAAAAAAGCACTAACTAAATGAGTTGAGAATAGAATGGGAAAAGCGTTAAGAATCTAGTTTCATTGCAGGACATAATTTACTAGTTATGAATATCTGTTTTCCTATTGAATCAACAACATTCCAGCTGTAACAATTATTAAATTCTTCTAACAATTGTGTTTCCTATTCAATTAGAACCCTTAATTCCTTAAGAAATTACCAACAAATTAGTCATCAATTAAGAACACTGGAATTAAATGTGTTATATAATCCCCAAAAGTATCCCTACAAATTAGACGATTATAATGTTTGATTGCTATGGTCATACCCAATTCCTAATTGCCCAATTGAAGAATTAGGTTCCCAAAACATATACGGATCCAGATTTATGTTGAAAATAAAAACACAATCAAACAATTGATTCAATGAAAAAATCAATCCATAACAATTATAACTATCTAAGATCCATGCAAATCCACCATCTTCCTAACAAGGGTTTTAGTTACACATAATCGGGAATGAAAAACAAAGAGTAGAAGAATAACCCATCATCATAGACAATTCTGAATTACTCCACTGATCGTCAATCTTCAACCAGATTCCTCCGTTGTTGATCTCTAATCGTCTTCTCCAAGCACTTTCTCTCTCAAGGATTGTGTAATCTCCCTCTCTAAAAATTGCCTAAAAACTAATTCTAAACCTAAAATAAATAGAAAATTCCAAAACCTATGAGAATCCCCATCAGAAATTAGCAAAATAGGCCCAATAGGGCCTCTGCGAGGTACGCGCGCCTGGGCGCGCCAGGTCTGTTTGGTGCATCAACGTGGCTTGTGCGCCTGAGCGTGGGGATCTCCACGCCTGGGAGTGCCAGCCTGCTTCCGACTCCGTTTCGCTCCGTTCTTGCGCCATTTTCAAGGTCCTTTCATCCTCTTTTCAGTCCCATATTTATTTTTTTTTCAATTAAGCACCAAAAAGTGCCTGAAACATGCCCAAAACGGATCAAAACGTTCAAGCGATAAAATTTCCTAAACTTATTAAAAACTAAACTAAATCTACCTAAAACACCTAAGAAACAAGCCAAAACCAAAGCAAAAGGGAGTCAAATTAAGCCCAAAAACATCATATATTAAACCCAAATCAGCTATGGAGATGAGGAATTTGACTATAGGTTATACGATCTAGAAAAGAAGAGTCATTAGAAGCAGAGATTTAGTATTCCATGAGCAAGAAACTATGTCAGATTCTGCGACTCTAGAGAAAGTCGAAGAATTTGGTGGTAATGTTGATCTTACATCAGTCTCTCCTTCTATAGAAAATTCCACAACAGGGGGATAGCTTGATGACCAAGGGGTAGAGGATGAGCCAGCAACAGAAGATGGTGAAAATGAAGGAGGTGTTGAGTAGGGGTAGCCAATCCCTACACCAGAACTATGTAGAACGAACAGATTGCGCTTTCCATCTAGTAGGTACCCCAGTTAGGAGTTTATCCTTCTCACTGATGAGGGGGAGCCATAAAGTATAGAAGAATCTCAAAATCATAAAGATAAGTTCGAGTGGTAAAACCATGCAAGAAGAGATGGATTCCTTGCAGAAGAATGATACTTATAAGCTGGTGAAACTTCCTGAAGGCAGGAAAAAGCCTTGAAGAAAAAATGGGTGTTCAAGATTAACAAAGATGGCGAGAAGCTAATCAAGTATAAAGCTCGCTTGGTCGTGAAAAGCTTTGGACAAAAGCAAGGAATAGATTTTGACGAAATTTTCTCTCCAGTAGTCAAAATTAGTTCTATTCGAGTCATACTAGGATTGACACCTAGCTTAGAGTTAGAGCTTGAACAATTAGATGTGAAGACTGCGTTTCTCCATAGAGATTTGGAGGAAGAGATCTACATGTATGGATCAACCAGATGGTTTTGAAGAAGCTGGAAAGGAGCACATGGTTTGCAGATTGAGGAAGAGCCTCTATGGATTAAAGCAGGCTCCCAGGCAGTGGTACAAGAAATTTGACTTGTTCATGACGAGTCATGAATATACTAGAACTGATGAAGATCACTGTGTATATGTCACAACATTTCCAAGAGGCAAATTCATTATCCTTTTGCTATATGTAGATGATATGTTGATAGTAGGACATGATGCGAAGATTATTGGCGAATTGAAAAGGGATTTATCAAAGTCCTTTAATATGAAGACTCTAGGCCATGCAAAGCAAATTCTGGGTATGCAAATTTTGTGAGATCGGAAGGCTAAAAAGCTTTGCCTATCACAACAAAGATATGTGGAACGGGTTCTAGAAAGGCTCAATATGAAGAGTGCTAAGCCAGTTACTATACCATTGGCCAATCATTTCAAACTTAGTAAAAAGAGTTGCCCCACTAACGAAGAAGAAAATAAACACAAGGCTAGTATACCATACTTCTCTGCAGTTATGAGTTTGATGTATGCCATGGTTTGTACATGACCAGATATCGCTCATGCGGTTGGAGTTGTTAGCAGGTATCTTTCCAATCCTGGTAAAGATCATTGCGAAGTGATGAAGTGGATCTTGAGATAGTTGAAAGGTAGCTCTACAATGTGCTTGTGCTTTGATAGACCAAAAGTAATCCTGGAAGGCTATGCAGATGCAGATGTGGCAGGTGATCTTGATGGTAGGAAATCTACCTCAGGGTTTGTGTTTGCTTTTTTAGGGGGAGTTGTGTCTTAGGAATCAAAATTGCATAAGTGTGTTGCCTTATGAACTACTGAAGCGGAATACATTGCCATAAAAGAAGCAGCTTTGGTTGAAGAGATTTCTTCAACAGTTAGCAATGAAACAGGAAGGGTCCATTATCCATTGCGATAGCCAAAGTGCATTGGATTTAAGCAATAATGAGATGTATCACTCGCGTACTAAGCATATTGATGTTATATATCGTTGGCTACATCAAGCAGTGGAAGAGCAAGAGTTCAAACTAGAAAAGATTCACACAAATAAAAATCCAGCTGACATGATGACCAAAAGTTGTAGCTCATAACAAGCTTCTACTTTGTGCTAAGTTGATCGGCATGGATCCTAGATGATTAGTTCAAGATTTTCTCATTGGCTGGAGGGGGAGAATTGTGGGTACAGCCATGTGGGGGCCACCGTGTGTAATGCATTGCAAATGCAAATGGTGAGTGCCCCTAATTTCCTTCTTTCGGCTCCATGCTTTTAGTGCAACATGTTTGTCACGACCTTTTCCCAGGTCGTGACCGGCGCACAGGCTAGGACTCAAAACAACACTTACTTAGCCTGGCAAGCCTAAAAGAAAGAATATCTCTAATGACATTATTATTATTAAAATGTCCCAAAGAGCAATCAAACATAGGAATATATACTCCAAATATCCAATGTAACATCTCAACTTTTTATTCCAAGCTTAATTAGATTGAATCCGAGTTAGAACTAATGATAATCAGAAGAGTAAGCTGGGATTTAATGAAGTAATCATGGCCAAAATGTGTATAGGAGTTAAGAAGAATGCCTTAGAGTTAGAAACCATCAATATATGAAAATTAGGTGATGTAATCGATTACCTTGTGGTGATAATCGATTACATCATTCTGTGAAAAGCCCTAAAAATGAACTAAGTGAAGTAATCGATTACCTTGGGGAGGTAATCGATTACCTATAGTCTGTGAGGAGCCAAATGGTTGTGAATTTGAGGATGTAATCGATTACCACTCGTGGGCTTAAGAAAAAAATAAGGAATTAAAGACCACATGTGCCAAGCTTCTTTGAGAAGCTTCTCTTCTCAACCACATAATAACCAAGCTTCTTGAAGAAGCTTCCTATGCCAACCACACATTCCATTTACATGTTAAACAAATAAAAGAAAAACAAACACACTACATCGTTCATTCATTCCTTCTTCATTTCTTCTTCACTTCACGAGCTCTCTCTCAAGAGCCAAGGAACACCATCACCACCCACCACACCACACGACCTCCAATTCCTATTCCCAGACAAAGCTTCACTTCCTCATCTTCTCCTTCAAGTTCTAAGTGCTGGAAATAGGGATAGAATACGCAGCGGAAAAAAACGAAATACCCAATTTCCAAAACACGATCCATGCGAGAGAGCATGATTCGAGATAGAAAAACGTTTATCTCTTGATGCGAAGAGGAGAACGGCGCTGGTCAGATCGTCCACAAACAATCCATGCCAATCACGAGCGCAGCAAGGTAGTCGCGCCTCTACTGGTATCCACACGAACAGATTCCCAATTGGAGTCACGTCTCTCTTCTTAGTGCTAGCGGAGAAGAGAGAGATTCAGTGTATCACTCACTCTCTGATATGGACGGATAGGGTTGCCGTTCTGTGTCTCACTGTTGAGATACCAGCAAGTGTACTGGGTCAACGAGTAATACAGATAGTAAGTGAGTATCGTTCCACTCGGGGATTGCAAATTGTTTCTAATAACTTTTCACCAATTCGTAATTATCAATGCAACTTGTTATTGAATTTCAGAAGGAGAAGGAGAATTTAAAATAAAATAAAATAAAAAGATTGAGGAGATAAGATGTATAGAAAGCAATAGAAAAAGGTTAGGAACTTGGTTTCGTTGTATGATTCACTTATTTAACTATGAATTATATTTTCCTTTAATTATCCTTTAATTCATGGACAATTCTTCTCAAATAGCAATAGTTAGATCTCTCTAACATTACCCTTATTTTCTAAATACTTAATCCTTGATCTCTCAACAAATTACAATATAAGAAAATATCAAATTCAACACAAGGGAATTATAAAGTCATATAATCATTTAATCATATCTCTATAACTAAACTGATTATAACGTTAATTGTAAGGCCTGTTCAAAATCCCAACTCTCGTTGCGAATTAAGAGATCCATAACATAAATTGCGCAGGTTTATGTATGTAATAAAAACTCAATTAACGCATGAATTAAAAACAGCAAAATACTAAATCATAAATTGAAATAAGTTACATCATACAATTTACACCATGTTCCTAACAAGAGGTTTTAGTTACACATATAGAAATAAAGAAAACAGAAGCAAAGAGAAAACCTCATATCATAGACAATACAGGTTAACTCTCCAAGAGACCTTCAATACTCACGCAGATCTCTCTTGTAGTGATGATCTCCAATCCTTGTGCCTTGCCTCCTTGCTCTCAATAGATGTTACTAACCTCTCTCTCTAATCCTAATTGAATTCTATGATCTCAAAACCTACTGAAAACTATTTACAAATCCTCTA
Source organism: Crotalaria pallida (assembly GCA_037953625.1). NCBI lineage: Eukaryota > Viridiplantae > Streptophyta > Magnoliopsida > Fabales > Fabaceae > Crotalaria > Crotalaria pallida. The sequence goes on along the minus strand of CM075655.1, from coordinate 56,512,763 downwards.
TTTAAAGAGTAAAACAAATCCTAAAATAAATCATAATTAAATCTAATAGATAAGGTCCATGTTTATCTTCTAATTTCTGATCAAATCTAAGATATGAAGCCAAATTAGACTTCTCTTCTTCTACTTTGTTCAGAATCTGGTCAAATTGGGCCTCCAACATGCACGCACGCCCCAGGCGCACGCGACCTCGCGCCCCAGGCGCGCAGGTCTGATAACCGTCTCTTTTCCACACAGGCGCGCCCGTCCCCGCGCCTCAGGCGCGCGGGACCTACTCCGGCTCCGTTTTGCTCCGTTCTTTTTCCATTTGCAAGATCTTTTCGTCCTCTTTTCAGGTCCATAAATATTTTATCCATTTAAGCTCCAAAAAGTACCTGAAACACTAACAAACGGATCAAAACGCTCAAAGGACCCTAAACTACTAAAAAGTCCTAAATTTGCTAGAGAAACAAGCCAAATACATAGTAAAAGGGAGTCTAAATCATGCTCAAATCACTATATATTGGACCCAAATCACTCACACTTACCAAAACCCTAAGGCTAATACTATTATTTATAATAGTATTAGACCAGCGGGCTAGGCTTGGCAGCACATATCAGAATGCGTCGCACGATCATACTGTGCATCGCACGGACGTAAATTTTATAAAAATACAACTATTGTATTTTTTATCAAATGTGATATCTCCAATCTATCTGTTCATAGTGTGTGACCCTATATGTTCCTGTAACGTTGGCAGTAAAGTTAAAATCCCATTTTAAGTTTACAAGCAATGAGCGGTATCTAGCAACACGTCATTGCTACCCAAGTGACAGGAATGTCTGTGATCTAACATAACCTTATTGTGACCAATGATCATGTGTAAATTTAATCCCTTTGTCCAAATATCTTATTTACACTCATGGCATGGAACGTGTCACCCATGTATATAGTGTAACATATGGTTTCTTGATCCCTGAGTAGACGCGTCTAAACAAGTCTCGTCAATATCTCATATTGACTGTCTTGAGTATGGCCATACATTTCACCGTCTCATTCAATCAAGGGGCCCAGAGATATAATTCCTATTGACAAGGAAGGACAAATCCCATCTACGTCACTCACATCCCTCTACATGATTTATCATATACCCGACTACAACCGTTATGATCACCTGGTTAAAGATGACATTTGATTGTGTGAAAGCACATAATTCCTCATGTTGGGAACCGTAGCGACTTCAGGTCGAAGGACCATGTACACCATTGTCACTATGAGAATCGCTTATGACACTCACTTAATAACCCATGTAGCATTCTCATGGCAGGTCAATCCAGTACATAATTGTCCCAATGTATACTTACGTGAAGACTTGATATCCCATATCCATGACCGGTGAGATACAGTCATCAATCTGCCACATACTAGTCTCGATGTATTATAGTTGTCCTTATTAACTGTAATACTCGACTAGGAAATCTTTAAGGGCAATTATCAATCAATAAGATCTTACTTGATATTTTTATGACATTGAACTTATAATCCTAAGGACTTTATTACATCAATTTTAACTAAACAATTAAAGCATAAATATAATAAATGAAATGCCTCATTATTATTAATAGTAATAATCCATAAACATGAAATAAGTACAAGTAAAAGAGAAAATATGATTGCCACTAGGGCACTCTCCAACAATCTCCCACTTGCACTAGAGCCAATCGCTCATGTATCTAATACCATAAGCCCTAACATGTCCCTCATGCTTTTTTATGGCAAGAGGTTTAGTCAATGGATCAGCAATATTATCATCTGTTGAAACTCTGCATATCTTCACATCTCCTCTGTCAATTATCTCTTGAATGATGTGAAAACGTCGAAGTATATGTTTGGATTTCTTGTGAGATCTCGGTTCCTTAACTTGCGCAATGGCTCCATTGTTGTCACAATAGAGGTCCACTGGAAACTCAATAGTAGGAACAACATCAAATTCAGTTATGAACTTCTTAATCCAAACCGCTTCCTTTGCTGCTTCTGATGCAGCTATATACTCAGCTTCTGTTGTAGAATCGGCTATGTAACATCCTGAAAATTAATATTAAAAAATACAATTTTAGTATATAAATATTTATTTAAGGATAGGATTAGGCCTTAGAAATTGTACAAGGTTAGAAGGGTAGTATGAGCATAGGCCGACCTAGGATGTAAGTATAGGACCTCGGTCCGATCTCGGCCGAGTTAGATGAGATTGTGTGCATGTGAACCGAGCTGGATGAGAACCAAACGCAGAACCTGTTGTCCAGTCCGGACTAGCCGACCTTAGCATACCTCACCCTATTATCCGAGATGGAAGCTCGGACTACTACGATTCCTCCATACCGAGCCGACGTACCCTAGCCGACACGTCCTAGCTCCTCCGTGCCTGCTCATGTTGAGTTTGTAGCCCTTGAGTTTCGTACCATCCGTACGTTGTACCAGCATCCACTTTATGTCATTATCACTGCTTTATGTCCTTTTCAATGTACTGTTCATGGCTTCCTCAAGAAGCCAATGAATCCTGTCCACATATTCAAGCTTCCTCAAGAAGCTTCCAATGAGAGCCACACAAATATCTTCCACATTTGAATAAAAGAAAATCCCAACACATAACCCATAACACTTCTCACCTTTATTCTTCTCTCTCTTCCCTACGTCTCTCTTTCCCTTTTCCCTCAAAGTCCAGCAACAACAACCCAACATATCTTCTTCCTCTCCTCTTCTCACGAACATTTTCCCTCTCTTCCACCAACTAGAGACCTCCTCCCCGCCGCCTTCTCTTCCGTCCCGGACGCCCCTGGACTGCCGTGGAGTTCGTGTGTAGATTGGTGGAGCTCGTGTGCAGCTTGGAGTAAGAAGGATTTAAGGGTGCTAAGATCAAGGACAAGCAACAAGGAACCATTCTCAAACTCTCAACTCTTATCTCACACGGTTTGAGGTAAGGAGTGAGTGTTACCTCTACTTGACTTTGGGTTTCTAGGGTGTTCATAAAGGGTACTAAGAGTGGGTATTAGATTAGGGAATGGACATAGGTTAATGTTAGAAGAGAAATGGTAAAAAGGGTAAAAGGGGAATTAATGAATGAACTAGAAACATGGATTTTAAGTGAAGATGGAATATCACTTTTGATTACATGCTATATTTCATATGCTGCATTTTATATGATGGATTGACTAAATGTTTTGTTCATGTGGTTGTTGAGGTGTAAGTGTTTATGATGCTTTGATATTTGGTATTTGTATCTGTGGCCGAGCCGAGAGAGGGTGAGAATGGAGAATGAGAAGAATGGTAACCAGGGTGGATCGAAAAGACAAACTAATAAGTTATATAATGAGATAGGTAGATGAGATAGATAATAGGGATAAGGGAAATCGGATATGGGTAAAGGGTTGAGCCGAGATAGGCCGAGCTAAGTAAATAATGAGATTAATGCAAAGAGGAATAAATTAAAGAGGTGAACTGAGGTGGGCCGAACTAAAAGAAATGGTTAATAAGATAAGGGGAATTTAAGAGAATGGTTGTGTGGTCGGGTCATAGCAGACGCGTACTGGGTGCATGCATTGATCGCGTAAGCCGAGCGTTGTGGTGCTCGCAGTTGTAAGTCAAGCATTGTGGTGCTCGCAGTTATGACTCACACAAGGTTCCGAGAACGGAATCGGTGGGATGTGTTCCTGGTCATAGCAGACGCGTACTGGGTGCGTGCATTGATCGCGTAAGCCGAACATTGTGGTGCTCGCAACTGTAAGTCGAGTATTGTGGTACTCGCAGTTATGGACACTCCTTACTCCATAGAATGATCGGCGGTATTGTTCCTGGTCATAGTAGACGCGTACTGGGTGCGTGCATTGATCGCGTAAGCCGAGCATTGTGGTGCTCGCAGCTGTAAGCCGAGTATTGTTGTGACACCCTTCTCGGATCACCCAAATATAAACTAATAAATAAGCTTTTATATCGTATTGGGTAATATATATGGACTTGTGAGTGTTAAGAAAATATGGTAAATAAAAATTTCCTTTAGATCGGGTGCACAAATCGACAGATGAAGTTCTTGGAGAATAAACTATATCTATTTCAAAACTTTTGTATCGAGTTCGGTGTTGTACTAAAACCTTTTCACAAATAGGGTAATCTTCGTCTTTTGAAATTGTACATACATTATTGAAATTAATTGTAGTTACCCTTGCTTTTCTTAATAAAGCTGATACCATTGAGTTAATGGGTGTATCTGAACCCTTAAGTAATCTAAATCAGAGTAAGCGGAACGTGTTGGACTATGCAATAGTTTGAACATAAGATTTATATTTATATATATAGACAATAAAAGTGGTAAGTACATAGTCCATCATCATGTCTCCAAGTTTCAAAATATACAAGTCCATAGTAGATCTACATAGTCATGTAACCCCAACCCTAGAGTACTACAAGAGTATATCTACAATATATACATAACCAAAATACAACTCCAGGGATAGTCACGTAGATCCATCAGCATCAGATGCAGTAGTAGTAGTAGCAGTAGTAGTCTCCCAAAAGTAAAGTGAGTAAGGTAGTAGCATCATCATCACAGCAGTAGCAGTAGCAAATCTCCTCCACAGCCTCCACACATCGGATCCTCCGACCCACATCATACACCATATGCATGTACCTAGGGATCATCGTCCCTCCAGTCACTCCCAGTAGAATGCACGACAGGCTCGCCCCCACTCTCGTCCTCCACCGGATCCTCCTCGATCTCATCCGAGGGAGAGTGTACCCTACCACTGGGTACCGGGTCAGGTGATAGTGAAACCCTGACTGGGCTCCTCGGATCAGATAGGGGAGTCTCCTCGTGGACGACTCTCGAAGTAAAAGGGTGAGAGCGGGTAGGTCGAAAACGAAAACTATGGTAAGAGCGAGCTGGTCGCGTGGGAGGTGGTCCATGGTAAGTGTAAAACGGGGGTACATGCATAGTGTATATGATGGGAATCCTAAACCTATGAGGACGAAATCGCATCAGCGGGTTCGGGTGGTAGAAGGTAATCTCTACCTCCCCCTCGAACACCGCGCGATGGTCCTCATAGATCCATATGCCACTAGGAAGTGGCCGGATCTCGATGCAAGCAATGTAGCGAGACATCACCTACAAGGGCATAGGGGTAAGCAATTCTAAACACATAATCAATAGAGAATAAATTATGCAACATAAATATGTGACATGCATCAATTAATATCAATCACACTTAACACTTAGCAAGTAGGTTATGCACATAGGATGCTCACACTTAATTCAGGTATATCAATTACATTAAATGAATGACATGATGCATGATTTTAGCTCTCAAGCCTATCTCCATCATAATACTATGTCACTCTCTGACGTCCATCCCTGACAACCCAGCACTCAACAGTGCGTTGTATTCCTAGGTATACAACCATTCGTACATTCACCTAGAATGTACACGACAAGCTTGGTATCCATGCCACCCGAGCATATCCCGTCATCCAAACGGATCGTCATCCAAACGATATATCCATATCGGCATCCACTAAGCCGACCACATCAACGACGTGTCATCAAGCAAGCGTATTGGCACTCCCAGAGGCCCTCCACATGTTTATCAAAACATGAATACGTCCTACCATCCGAACTCCGGGATGAATGCAATTTATCTTTTAGACTTAAGGGAAGTTGATTAATACTTTACAGGCCACCTAGGCTTATTTTCTTTATCAAAAAGGACCGTCACCAAACGATCTTTTTGTATTAATCAATTTCTCTAAGTCTTGATCCCTTGGACTATTATTAATAATTCCTTAATTTAATAAGTTAGAATTGAAAATGGTGTTTTCAGGTTCTGAACAATTTACTCGAGTAAACTTCAGGACACTCGAGTGTTACTCAACTTTTCCAGATTACTCGAGTGTTCTTAAGACTACTCGAGTGTTCATGACTTTCTGAGGATTTGGGTTTTCAATTCAACAATTTACTCGAGTAGTTCATGGGTTACTCGAGTGTTCTTGAACATTTCCAGAATACTCGAGTGACCTTGACTGACTCGAGTGTTTGGCCTATAATGGTCCTCAGGTCATGCTCGATACTCGAGTACCAGACAAAATACTCGAGTGTTCTTGTTCATTTTACATTGTTTTGAAAGCATTTTACTCGAGTACCCTGCCTTTTACTCGAGTGTTTCGTAGCAGATAACACTGAAACCTGGTTTTAACATAACATTTTCATTTCTACTTAATTCCAGTCCATTCCAGGGATCCACAGAGTTCATACAACATAATTTGAACATGTTACAACATTCATTCCATATCAAAACACAGATTTGACAGAGAATTCAGTAATCATGCATTAAAACACATTTTCACAACTCAATACCTCAATTTGCAGAATAAGCTCAATACTCATAAATTAAAGTTCATTTAAGCTTGCATGCATGATACATAACTTGCTCAACGCAGTTTTAGAGCATGGATTGGTCTCCAAACCAAAGTTCCTATTCAATCTAAGCCCTTAGAGCCTCTTGGTGGCTCTCTAACACAATTAATGGAATTTAAACTCTATCTAGTGAATATAATTGCTTCCCCTTACCTCTCAGACGTGAATCAACAGAAAGAAATCCAAGAAAAGTGCTCCAACCCCAGAAATCACTTTGAGCTTCACATGCATGACAGTTTTGAGTGCACCACCAAAATCGAATTGGTTCACCCATGAAACAGAGACAAGAATTGGGGAAAATTAGATTTCTAAACTCTATACAACATGTTCTAACTAAAGGAATTGAGTTTGAGACTCAGGAGCTCGAGAGCTTACAAAAATCAATCTCCAAGTAAGCTCCAAAAACCAACTTTGACAGAATAACTCCAACTTCCAAGCTGTCGTTCTCCCAACACACTCGCTCAATCCTCACGATTTTGGTGTTTATACAAAGCTCGTGATGTGAGCTTTATATTCGTGTATCACTCTAACCTTAACACTCAGAACTGACAGAGAATCGAAGAGAATGAATTCGAAACCCTAGCTTCAACAACACCAACAAGAATGAGCAAAATTCGTAGCTTAGGGAGGTTGAAGAGCTTAAATAGACATGGAGGGGCATCATGCATCACGACAAAACACCCTTGGTGTTGGCATGGAGGCGATTTCGTGTCAACGAAGGGAAATCGTTGGCTGTGACTCACCAAACGCACTAACTCGTGCAGTTTGACCCAGAATACTCGAGTATTCCAGAAAATACTCGAGTGTTTTACCCAGTTTTTGAAAAATAATTATTTTATTTACCTTCCCTCCAAAATCTTTCCTATAATTGCTTCTAGGTCCCAACCCAGGGACTAATATGCAAAACTCTTATTTTATGCATTTAAATTATTTATTAAATAATTTCCACACATCAACTAGTTATATGAACACAGATTTTAATCAAGGATTAATTTAGAAACTATTAATTATAATTAAATTATAATTAACATTTCATTAATCGGGGATTAAAATTTTGGGGTGTTACACTACTCCCCCACTTACAAGGAATTTCGTCCCCGAAATTCAACTCATACAAACAAGTCAGGATAATCCTGATGCATCTTATCCTCTAATTCCCAAGATGCTTCTATCACATCTCCATAAGTCCAGACGACTTTGACCAAACTAATGTCCTTCCCTCTAAGCTGCTTGATTCTTCGATCTTCAATACGATCTGGCACAGCTTTGAAGGTTAAGTTTTTATGAATTTCTAAGTCATCAGGTTGGATGCTAAGAACAATGGTGGGGTCATGGACATATTTCTTCAATTGAGACACATGGAATACATTATGGAGGTTAGCTAATGACGGAGGCAAAGCTAATTGATAGGCTACTGGGCCGATCCTTTTGAGAATTTGATAGGGACCAATAAACTTAGGTGATAGTTTTTGGGTTTTCAAGGCTCTACTAACACCTTTGGTTGGTACTATTCTAATGAACACGTGGTCTCCTTCAGCAAACTCTAAGGGTTTTCTCCTTCTATCAGCATAGCTTTTCTGCCTACTCTGAGTTGCCCTCATCTTCTCTTGTATCATCTTGATCTGCTCCGTGGTCTCTTGCACAATATCTGGTCCAATCAGAGAACTCTCCCCCACTTGAAACCAGCATAACGGCGTCTGACACTTTCTCCCATACAAAGCTTCAAATGGTGTCATTCCAATGCTCGTGTGATAGCTATTGTTGTAAGTGAACTCCACGAGTTGCAACATTTGCTACCAATTCCCTTGTCCTTCCAAAGCACAGGCTCGTAGAATGTCCTCCAATGACTGAATAGTCTTTTCCGTTTGGCCATCAGTCTGAGGATGGTATGCAGAACTTAGCTTCAATCTCGAACCCAAGGCTCTATGCAGATCTTCCCAAAACTTTGATGTAAACCTCGGATCGCGATCAGACACAATGCTTGATGGTACTCCGTGCAGACGAACAACTTCCTTGATGTACAACTGAGTGAGCTTTTCCAATGAGTAGCGCATATTCACGGGAATGAAATGCGCTGACTTGGTCAAACGGTCCACGATCACCCAAATTGCATCATGACCAGTAGATGTCTTTGGCAATCCTGACACAAAATCCATCGAGATGCTATCCCATTTCCACAACGGGATCTCTAAAGGAAGTAACTCTCCTCCTGGCCTTTGATGTTCCACCTTGGCCTTTTGACATACCAAACAACATGCCACATATTCAGCTACATCTCTCTTCAAACCAGGCCACCAAAATAGCCTCTTTAAGTCCTGGTACATTTTAGTGGCTCCCGGATGCATACTCATCTTACTCTTATGCGCTTCATCCAAAATCATCCTTCTTACTTCCAAATCATCAGGCACACAAATCCTCGTTTTAAAGCGAAGGATTCCATCCTTCCCTTCTTGAAATTCCAACTCCTTATCTTCTTGCATCAACTTCCTCTTTTCCATGAGTTTCCCATCCTTGTGTTGCAATTCCCGTATCCTTTGCAGAAACTCGTTAGCAATCTGCAGCATCCCCAACTTGATACTTGTCGGCTCCACTTGCATCATCAGACTCAAATCTCGAAATTCCTCTATCAGTGCAGCTTCTCTGACCATCATCGCACTGATGTGCATTGCCTTTCTACTCAATGCATCCGCCACAACGTTTGCCTTCCCAGGATGATAATGGAGCTCAAACTCATAATCCTTCAAATACTCCATCCATCGGCGTTGCCTCATATTCAACTCCTTTTGATCAAAGAGGTATTTTAAACTCTTATGGTCACTAAACACCCGGAACGTAGTGCCATAGAGATAGTGCCTCCAAATCTTTAAGGCAAACACCACAGCTGCCAACTCCAGATCGTGAGTTGGATAGTTCATCTCATGAACTTTTAGCTGTCTCGAGGCGTAGGCGACAACTTGCCCCTCTTGCATCAAAACACACCCAAGACCTTGTTTCGACGCGTCACAGTACACATCAAAACTCTTCTGTGTATCGGGTAACACCAATACAGGAGACAATCTCAACCTTTCCTTCAGCTCTTGAAAACTACTTTCACATTTCTCATCCCACAGAAATGGTTGATCTTTCCTAGTCAACTTCGTCAGAGGCAGTGCAATCTTCGAGAAACCTTCGATGAACCTTCTATAATACCCAGCCAAACCGAGAAAGCTTCTAACCTCCGTAACCGACTTCGGTTGCTCCCATTGCAAAACCGAACTTACTTTCGTTGGATCAACTGCTATCCCTTTATCTGAAATCACATGCCCCAAAAATTTAACCTCCTTCAGCCAGAACTCACACTTTGTAAGCTTGGCGTACAACTGCTTCTCCTTCAAGATGCTTAACACTATCTTCAAGTGTTCAACATGCTCTTCCGGGCTCTTAGAGTAAATCAGAATATCATCAATGAACACAACCACGAATGAATCTAAATAAGGTCTAAAGATTCGATTCATGTAGTCCATGAAGATAGCTGGTACATTAGTCAATCCGAACGGCATTACGACATACTCATAATGTCCGTATCGAGATCGAAATGCAGTCTTAGAGATGTCCTCCTCTCTAATCCTGATCTGATGGTACCCCGACCTCAAATCAATCTTGGAAAATATTGAAGCCCCACGTACTTGATCCATAAGGTCATCTATCCGTGGCAACGGATACTTGTTCTTGATGGTGACCTTATTCAGCTACCGGTAGTCGATGCACATCCTCATGCTACCATCTTTCTTCTTGACGAACAAGACAGGAGCACCCCAAGGTGACACGCTTGGTCGAATCATCTGTTTCTGCAGCAACTCTTCAATCTGCTTCTTCATCTCTGCCATTTCCGGTGGTGCCATTCTATAGGGAGCGATAGAAATGGGACCAGTTCCCGGAACTAGATCGATACCGAATTCAATCTCTCTTCTTGGTGGCAGACCAGGAATCTCGTCAGCAAACACTTCCGGAAACTCTCGGACAACAGGAATCTCTTCCATCTTCGAACCAACTTCCTCCATCTCAGCATTGAACAGACACACGTAACCAGAGGGTTTTGGGTTTCTATAGGTCACAAGTCTTCTATCACAATCAATGATCACTTGGTTTTGACTTAACCAGTCCATTCCCAAGATCACATCCAATTGTGCTAAGGGTAAGCAGATCAAATCTACTTTAGAGGTTTGTCCTAACACTTCTATACAACAGTTAAGACAGGCTCTAGAAACAACTACGGGAGCATTTGTAGGGGTTTCTACTTGCAAAACATAAGGCATTTCAGACATCATCAAGCCTAATCGGTTTACACATTCATACGAAACGAATGAATGCGTTGCACCAGAGTCAAACAAAACATGGCAAAACTGACCATTAAGCAAGTATTTACCTTGCACCAGATCAGAAGATCGATTCGCTTCCACACCGCTAAGGGTGAAGACCCTTCCTTGAGTCACCGGTCTATCTGCAGTTCCTCTTGAGTTGGCCTTGGCTGGTTCCTTGCAATCTCTTGCAAAGTGTCCCGGCTTTCCACAGTTAAAACATCCACTTGTCCCCCAACACACACGACCATAGTGGTTGCGCTTGCACTTGTCACAGAATGGAGCCTCGCTCCGATAATTCCTTCCCTCAGAACCACCAACCTTGCCCTTGCCTTTCCCTCTGCGATCATATGGACCTTTGCCTCGATTGTTGAAACCCTTACGCCTTTGAGATCCATAGCCTTGATTGTCCTTCTTTTCCGAGACTTGCACCTCCTCGGCCTTGGTGTCGTCTTCATACATCCTACACATGTCCACGAGTGCAGGAAAACTTTGAATCCGCTGGTAACTGAAGATCGACTTCAACTTTGGCCTCAAACCTCCTTCAAACTTAATGCACTTGCTCCTCTCATCTGGATTGTTCTGATAGTATGGAGAGTACTTCATCAGCTCCTCAAATTTTGCTGCGTACTCGCCCACACTCATATTCCCTTGCTTCAGCTGCAGGAACTCCACCTCCTTCTTCCTTCTCAAGTCCTCCGGGAAATACTTTTGGAGAAACTTCTCCATGAATACTCCCCAACTCACCTCCCTTCCTTCATACTGCAGAAGCTGCATCGTATGGTTCCACCAATTCTCAGCCTCATCCTCCAGCATATAGGTTGCATAAGCCACCTTTTGAGCATCTGAACACTCCAACGTTCTTAAGATTTTGTCCATAGTGTGAATCCATTTGTTGGCTTCCTCCGGTTTAAATCCTCCTTCAAACTTTGGCGGATTGCAGCTCCTAAAATCAGCCAGAGTCTTCGTCTCAGTGTTACCCACATTACACTGATGAGGCGGATTTGCCGGTTGAGAGGGTTGCTGAGACTGCCTTTGCATCGCTTCCAGTACCGTGGTGATTCGCTCCAACATCGCATTGGTGTGATTTTGGTTTCTAGTTGCCATATTAGACCTGCGCTATGGGCTTATGGTCACATATGTTGAACTAGAGAAACTTCTATTACACCACCTATACTACGGCTCTATCCTAAACTTATTGAATCTACAATCAATTGCGTCTTGTACTCAAAAGAGACAAGATACAAACAAATCAGGGGTAATACAAAATTCAATAAGTAATTTAATAACATTCAATGTACTAAATACTTTGGAGATACCTGCTTGATGTCGATGGCTACCTTTCTGGAACCACTTCTACTACTACAGGATCTGACTTTGGCTCTGATACCACTCAGTGTGACACCCTTCTCGGATCACCCAAATATAAACTAATAAATAAGCTTTTATATCGTATTGGGTAATATATATGGACTTGTGAGTGTTAAGAAAATATGGTAAATAAAAATTTCCTTTAGATCGGGTGCACAAATCGACAGATGAAGTTCTTGGAGAATAAACTATATCTATTTCAAAACTTTTGTATCGAGTTCGGTGTTGTACTAAAACCTTTTCACAAATAGGGTAATCTTCGTCTTTTGAAATTGTACATACATTATTGAAAGTAATTGTAGTTACCCTTGCTTTTCTTAATAAAGCTGATACCATTGAGTTAATGGGTGTATCTGAACCCTTAAGTAATCTAAATCAGAGTAAGCGAAAAGTGTTGGACTATGCAATAGTTTGAACATAAGATTTATATTTATATATATAGATAATAAAAGTGGTAAGTACATAGTCCATCATCATGTCTCCAAGTTTCAGAATATACAAGTCCATAGTAGATCTACATAGTCATGTAACCCCAACCCTAGAGTACTACAAGAGTATATCTACAATATATACATAACCAAAATACAACTCCAGGGATAGTCACGTAGATCCATCAGCATCAGATGCAGTAGTAGTAGCAGTAGTAGTCTCCCAAAAGTAAAGTGAGTAAGGTAGTAGCATCATCATCACAGCAGCAGCAGCAAATCTCCTCCACAGCCTCCACACATCGGATCCTCCGACCCACATCATACACCATATGCATGTACCTAGGGATCATCGTCCCTCCAGTCACTCCCAGTAGAATGCACGACAGGCTCGCCCCCACTCTCGTCCTCCACCGGATCCTCCTCGATCTCATCCGAGGGAGAGTGTACCCTACCACTGGGTACCGGGTCAGGTGATAGTGAAACCCTAACTGGGCTCCTCGGATCAGATAGGGGAGTCTCCTCGTGGACGACTCTCGAAGTAAAAGGGTGAGAGCGGGTAGGTCGAAAACGAAAACTATGGTAAGAGCGAGCTGGTCGCGTGGGAGGTGGTCCATGGTAAGTGTAAAACGGGGGTACATGCATAGTGTATATGATGGGAATCCTAAACCTACGAGGACGAAATTGCATCAGCGGGTTCGGGTGGTAGAAGGTAATCTCTACCTCCCCCTCGAACACCGCGCGATGGTCCTCATAGATCCATATGCCACTAGGAAGTGGCCGGATCTCGATGCAAGCAATGTAGCGAGACATCACCTACAAGGGCATAGGGGTAAGCAATTCTAAACACATAATCAATAGAGAATAAATTATGCAACATAAATATGTGACATGCATCAATTAATATCAATCACACTTAACACTTAGCAAGTAGGTTATGCACATAGGATGCTCACACTTAATTCAGGTATATCAATTACATTAAATGAATGACATGATGCATGATTTTAGCTCTAAGCCTATCTCCATCATAATACTATGTCACTCTCTGACGTCCATCCCTGACAACCCAGCACTCAACAGTGCGTTGTATTCCTAGGTATACAACCATTCGTACATTCACCTAGAATGTACACGACAAGCTTGGTATCCATGCCACCCGAGCATATCCCGTCATCCAAACGGATCGTCATCCAAACGATATATCCATATCGGCATCCACTAAGCCAACCACGTCAACGACGTGTCATCAAGCAAGCGTATTGGCACTCCCAGAGGCCCTCCACATGTTTATCAAAACATGAATACGTCCTACCATCCGAACTCCGGGATGAATGCAATTTATCTTTTAGACTTAAGGGAAGTTGATTAATACTTTACAAGCCACCTAGGCTTATTTTCTTTATCAAAAAGGACCGTCACCAAACGATCTTTTTGTATTAATCAATTTCTCTAAGTCTTGATCCCTTGGACTATTATTAATAATTCCTTAATTTAATAAGTTAGAATTGAAAATGGTGTTTTCAGGTTCTGAACAATTTACTCAAGTAAACTTCAGGACACTCGAGTGTTACTCAACTTTTCCAGATTACTCGAGTGTTCTTAAGACTACTCGAGTGTTCATGACTTTCTGAGGATTTGGGTTTTCAATTCAACAATTTACTCGAGTAGTTCATGGGTTACTCGAGTGTTCTTGAACATTTCCAGAATACTCGAGTGACCTTGACTGACTCGAGTGTTTGGCCTATAATGGTCCTCAGGTCATGCTCAATACTCGAGTACCAGACAAATACTCGAGTGTTCTTGTTCATTTTACATTGTTTTGAAAGCATTTTACTCGAGTACCCTGCCTTTTACTCGAGTGTTTCGTAGCAGATAACACTGAAACCTGGTTTTAACATAACATTTTCATTTCTACTTAATTCCAGTCCATTCCAGGGATCCACAGAGTTCATACAACATAATTTGAACATGTTACAACATTCATTCCATATCAAAACACAGATTTGACAGAGAATTCAGTAATCATGCATTAAAACACATTTTCACAACTCAATACCTCAATTTGCAGAATAAGCTCAATACCCATGAATTAAAGTTCATTTAAGCTTGCATGCATGATACATAACTTGCTCAACGCAGTTTTAGAGCATGGATTGGTCTCCAAACCAAAGTTCCTATTCAATCTAAGCCCTTAGAGCCTCTTGGTGGCTCTCTAACACAATTAATGGAATTTAAACTCTATCTAGTGAATATAATTGCTTCCCCTTACCTCTCAGACGTGAATCAACAGAAAGAAATACAAGAAAAGTGCTCCAACCCCAGAAATCACTTTGAGCTTCACATGCATGACAGTTTTGAGTGCACCACCAAAACCGAATTGGTTCACCCATGAAACAGAGACAAGAATTGGGGAAAATTAGATTTCTAAACTCTATACAACATGTTCTAACTAAAGGAATTGAGTTTGAGACTCAGGAGCTCGAGAGCTTACCAGAAATCAATCTCCAAGTAAGCTCCAGAAACCAACTTTGACAGAATAACTCCAACTTCCAAGCTGTCGTTCTCCCAACACACTCGCTCAATCCTCACGATTTTTGTGTTTATAGAAAGCTCGTGATGTGAGCTTTATATTCGTGTATCACTCCAACCTTAACACTCAGAACTGACAGAGAATCAAAGAGAATGAATTCGAAACCCTAGCTTCAACAACACCAACAAGAATGAGCAAAATTCGTAGCTTAGGGAGGTTGAAGAGCTTAAATAGACATGGAGGGGCATCATGCATCACGACACGACACCCTTGGTGTTGGCATGGAGGCGATTTCGTGTCAACGAAGGGAAATCGTTGGCTGTGACTCACCAAACGCACTAACTCGTGCAGTTTGACACAGAATACTCGAGTATTCCAGAAAATACTCGAGTGTTTTACCCAGTTTTTGAAAAATAATTATTTTATTTACCTTCCCTCCAAAATCTTTCCTATAATTGCTTCTAGGTCCCAACCCAGGGACTAATATGCAAAACTCTTATTTTATGCATTTAAATTATTTATTAAATAATTTCCACACATTAACTAGTTATATGAACACAGATTTTAATCAAGGATTAATTTAGAAACTATTAATTATAATTAAATTATAATTAACATTTCATTAATCGGGGATTAAAATTTTGGGGTGTTACAATTGTGGTACTCGCAGTTATGGACACTCCAATATCCGACTTAAATGGTGTAAGACATGCACTGGGTGTATGCATCCGAGAAGAGTAAAAGATTGGAAGCCATGTAAAAGTGGAATAGTGAATAATGAATACGAGGAAAGAGATTAGTGGCCGAAATGAGTCGAGGTAGACTTAATAGGTAATGGGTAAGCTGTTGTATGATGTGAACCGAGCTAAATGTTGATATATGCATGAGATACATGGGTTTGATTACTTGTGATTTATTTGCAATTTGACTATTTGTGTTTGGCTTGGTAGTTCGGTATGTCATTTTAGAAACTGCTTACTTAAGTTCTGTGTAATGCTCACCTCCTTACCATTTTTCAGGTACTGAGCCCGAGCAGACGCAGTCCCCGGCCGAGCAGGATCACTCTCCCTCACAGGGAGAGTAAGTTATTTAGAGTCAGATAGGTGGATGGGTCTCGACCAGTTGGGCCGAGCTAGAACATTGTTTTGTATTGGGTCTCGGCCAGTTGGGCCGAGCTAAAACACTGATTGTATTTTGAATGACCGAACTGAATGTACCTAAACTTATACTTTATGTATTTGATGCATTTAAGTCTTCCGCTTTATTAACTCTGATGTTTTTGTTATTAATGAAAGGAAATATTATTTTGGCAAATATCATATCCATCTTAAAAGAAGTTTTAAATCCTAATTTTGGGGTAATTAAGGGTAATTATTTCATAGGGTGTTACATTTTTGGTATCAGAGCAGTTTTTCCTCGGCCTATTGGAGTTGCGAAAGACTCTAGTGGTTACTCACCAAGAGAGTGACAAATAAGTAAAGTCTAGAAGTCTAAGTTAGACAATAGAGCTCATAGGTATATATGTTTATATATATACATTTACTTGATTAATCGGAAGTTAATTGGCTTTCTCTCCATGACCAAATAGCATGGCTGGGAGACGAGCTGATAACGACCAAATTGCCACTGTGTTGGAAACCCTGGTTCAGCTACAGCAGAACCAAGCGCAGGCTCAGCAGAATCAGGCTGAGAACCTCGCTCAAAACATCGCCGCGGCCGCAGCAGTTGCAGCTGCAGCCCTTCAGCCCCAACCTCCGGCTCCGGTCGAGATAGACTGGATGAGCCGATTTCGGAAGAACGAACCACCTTGGTTCGAAGGAGGATATAACCCAGATGGAGCTTAGAGATGGCTCCAGGATATTGAGAAGATCTTCCGATCTCTGCAACCTCCCTATGAGTACAGTGTGAGGTTAGCTGAGTTTGTGCTGGCTAGTGAAGCCGAGCACTGGTGGGATCAACAAAGCCGAGGATTGGAAGCGGCAAATGAGGTCATCACTTGGGAATTGTTCCGAGCCCGCTTCCTCGGAAAGTACTTTCCCGAAGATGTCAGGAGAGAGAAGGAGCTCGCTTTTCTCAAGCTGGAACAGAGGAACTTGAGCGTTGGGGAGTATGCCGCTCAGTTTGAGGATTTGATCCGCTATTCAGGAAGCTACAGAGATGCTGACGAACGCACCAAGTGCATCAAGTTTGAGTCTGGTCTCCGTGACGATATTCGGCTCGCATTCGAATATCAGAACGTGGCCAATCTCTCGCAATTGATAAACATGGCTAGCACTTATGAGAAGGGGCTCAAAAGGAAAGCTGATGGAAAGAGGAGCAGGTTGGCACAAAAAGGAGTGGGTCCGATCAGAGGAAAGGGAGTTGTCAAGAGATCTGCTCCCTATGTGAATCCGAACTCCAGAATGTCAACAGCTCCGAGGAGCGGTGGTCAGATGGTGGTTGTTCCTGGCCCGTATCCGATCTGCCAACATTGTGGAAGACAGCACAGGGGAGAATGCTGGAGTCTGGATCCGAGCAAAGCGAGAGGATCCTGTTTCCGATGTGGCAAGCCTGGTCATTTTGCAGCTCGGTGTACCTAGAATATTGTGAAGGAAGAGGTCAATGTGACCAAGGCTCATCAGACTGGTGTTAACCGACCTATGCAGAGGGGCAAAGTTTACACTATGGATGGTGAAGAAGTGACTGATTCTGACGAACTGATCCGAGGTACTTGTCGAGTAAAGAGTATTCCATGTGCCATGCTATTTGACTGTGGAGCCACACATTCTTTCATTTCCCTTGACTATATGAATAGACTAAAACTATCCCCAGTAGAAATGCCTTACAAACTATCTATTTCTACCCCAACCAATTCTTCTGTAATCACTTCTAAAATGTGTCTAGAGTGTCCTATCCAAGTATTAGGTAGAGAATTTAAAGTCAATTTGATTTGTCTACCCTTAACCAAGCTAGATATCATCCTTGGCATGGACTGGATGTCTCAGCACCATGTCCTGCTCGATTGCCGAGAAAAGACCGTAATCCTTAGTGGCCCTTTTGTAGCGAAGTTAGAGATAACAGAGGAACTGATGGAGGTCAGCCTGAGGAACCATGGAATCAAAAGGAAGCAAGGCTAGAAGTTACAAGTATTGCAAGGATGGATGGGAAGAAGAAAGGAATTACTTGATTATGGAACTTGTTTAATTTGAACTATTGAGTTTAGTTTATGCTTTGTGAAACTTTTAATAGTTTTGTAATAAGGGCATGTGTGCCTAAAGTAGTTTAGACTTTAAATTAGTTTATTTTTAGTTTTAATTTTGTTCCAAGTTGTAATATGCCAAAGCTGACCAAGTGAAGGCTCTAGAGATCAAGAGGAGGCAAGAAACCAACTTCCAAGGTTGCAACTATAGTCAAGAGGAGGAACCAATCATAAAGATGCTGCCAAGGAATAATTAAAGAGGAGGAGTTACAAATCAAACAATCAATAGAATTTTAATGAGGAGTTACGAAACAAGATTAACTCTCATTAAGGATGATTTCTTCCATCATCAAGGCCTATAACTCACGATTCATAAAGGCTAAGCAAGGGATTAAATGTTTTGTAACTCCCTTCTCCATGATGAGCCTTCAATTGCACGGCCAAAGTAAAGACCTTTATGATATGAATCCTCTCATCAATTCTAGGGATCACGGTTAAGCAACCTAGAAGAACCAAGCCTCCTACACGAATTGATCAAAGAAATGATGCATCAATCATGAGGATTAACTCACGGCCATCAAGTGAATAATATGAAGAGGAGAGGTTACATTTGGCAATCATTAGGAGAGTAAATATTGTTATTAAAAGTTGTGTAACTCCTTTCCTTATGACTACCAATCACGTCCAAGGTCTAGCCTTAGGATTTAAGTTTCTTAGTTCTCTTCCTCCTATATAATGTAAGCTCATTTTCAATGAATAAAGTTAGTTTTTGGTTTTGTGAAAAAACACTCTCTCAAAATCCTTTGTACGTGAGATACGTTCTAAGGTGGAAAACAACTCCTTCTTTGGTGATCAAGGTTGGTGGAGTTTTCCTTTGGCTTATCAACCTCTCTTCCTATCAAGGTTGTGGCGCCTCTATCCTTCTTGGTAACAAAAATCCTTTCCTTATTTGAATTGTGAAATCCATCTATGTGTCTTATTAGTAAGAATTTTCAAATTCTAAAAGGGATCAAAAATTGCTAGAAATCAAATTCAATCAAGGCCACGTTTTCATAATAGTTCATGGTTCATATATTCGAGGCCATATTCAAGAGAAGAATCTTGTTTGTTATTTTTAAGACTCATTTTGGGAGTTCCCTGCTTGATTAAAAGTCCACATAATTTCATTCGTTTAAGTCTCATTCCAAAAACACCCATTTGTAATTCAATTTCTATTTGGAATCGAGGGTTCCAAATCTTGGGTGTATCAAGTGGTAAACAGAGCTAGGCTTTTGTTGCAACCATTTAAAAAAAATCTTTTTCTGAACTTGTTGCAACAAAATTTGATCGCTACTAATTTTGGTGTTTATTTGTTGCATCGTTGGAAATTGTTGCTGTTGGGTGTGTCCCTTTTGCAACAAGTTCTGGTCGCTGCTATAGCTTCTGAAATTTTACAGTGACAATTTTATTCTGTCGCTGTTTGTTTAAAAAAAAATCAACTCTGTATCTTTTTGCAACATTTTTGCTTTGTTGCTAATTAAATTCTGTGTTTGTGGTAGCATCTGGTGTTTGTCGCCGTTGCTTGTGGTTTTGAGTTAGCAACAGATTAGATTTTGTTTTTGAGTCTGTTTGTGACCTTTTGTTAAAACCGTCGCTGTTGGAATTTCATTTCTGTTTCTCTGCAGCAGTTATAGACGGAATTTTCCGTCGCTGTTTTCTTAGTGTTGCAGTAACCGTGACAGTCTGATTTAGGCCTAAACCGTGACTAGTCTTAGGACCGTGTTAGGCACAAATTTTTCTGTCCCTATTTTCCTTGTTTGGTTTAAAAAAAACGTGGCTACTTCTTGTTTGCACAATTCTTGTTGCATTTTCTCTTGAACTTGTCCTTACCCCTTTTTATGCTTTGTCTCTTGGGTCTCCACATAAAATCTTTTTGAGCTATCCCTTTTGTTGTGACGACCAAAGCTTGAGTGATTTTTCTTACCCAAACAAAAACCATGACTGGAAAGGAACAATTAAATGATCAACAAAGAATTTTTTGTGAAACCCTTACCACCAGTTTGCAAATGATGTGGAGAGAGACCTCTACCACTTTTTGTAGAAAGGTAGAAAAGATTGAAAATCAATTAAAAAGTCCAAAAGAAAGGAGAGTAAAAAGTAGCCATGCAGGAACCCCAAGGAGAGGATGCCAAGGGAAAGGATTTGAACCCCCAAGCATCTCTAAGCCAAGGAATGAAAAGTATTTCAAGAGTCTTGAGGAGGGGCTCTTTGTTCATGAGTGCCCAACAAAGAAAAACCAACTTGAGCTAGAACCTGTTGATAATCAGAGTGAAAAAGAAAAGAGAGAGGAAGTTAATCCTCAACCACAAGTTTCCTCACATGAAGAAACACCACCCAGTATGTTTTCTGAAACTAACAATTCAAAAGTTGTTTGTGAGATCAAAGCACAGGTCCTCATCCAATCAATAGGATTTGAAAGGAAGAAGAAGACTGGACTAACTTTGAGCAGGCCAATGTTAACTACACCTGATTGGGTAGAACCACCCATCGAAGGCTCAGAAAAGGGTAGTACTCTCCAAATGGCAACTTTCACATGTCCTGTCTATCAAATTGTTAATAAATGTTTGAAGGATGCACAAGCCTTGGAGCCACAACCCTTGTGCAACATTTGTCTGTATGAAAAAGAAAGAGAACCCGCAAACCAAAAAGTGATAAGACCAACTTTTGAAGGACTGAAATTCTGTGTGATGCCACGTTTAAGTGGAGAAGAACAGAAATCTTTCCACCATCATCTGCGGTTTGTAAACCAAACTAAAAATTTTAATACATTATCTGTTACTAACAAATTGTTGGTCACAATTCACTCACAGGATTTGAGGTCAAATCCTCCCCAAGAGGGAGGGAATGATGGAGGTCAGCCTGAGGAACCATGGAATCAAAAGGAAGCAAGGCTAGAAGTTACAAGTATTGCAAGGATGGCTGGGAAGAAGAAAGGAATTACTTGATTATGGAACTTGTTTAATTTGAACTATTGAGTTTAGTTTATGCTTTGTGAAACTTTTAATAGTTTTGTAATAAGGGCATGTGTGCCTAAAGTAGTTTAGACTTTAAATTAGTTTATGTTTAGTTTTAATTTTGTTCCAAGTTGTAATATGCCAAAGCTGACCAAGTGAAGGCTCAAGAGATCAAGAAGAGGCAAGAAACCAATTTCCAAGGTTGCAACTATAGTCAAGAGGAGGAACCAATCATAAAGATGCTGCCAAGGAATAATTAAAGAGGAGGAGTTACAAATCAAACAATCAATAGCATTTTAATGAGGAGTTACGAAACAAGATTAACTCTCATTAAGGATGATTTCTTCCATCATCAAGGCCTATAACTCACGATTCATAAAGGCTAGGCAAGGGATTAAATGTTTTGTAACTCCCTTCTCCATGATGAGCCTTCAATTGCACGGCCAAAGTAAAGACCTTTATGATATGAATCCTCTCATCAATTCTAGGGATCACGGTTAAGCAACCTAGAAGAACCAAGCCTCCTACATGAATTGATCAAAGAAATGATGCATCAATCATGAGCATTAACTCACGGCCATCAAGTGAATAATATGAAGAGGAGAGGTTACATTTGGCAATCATTAGGAGAGTAAATATTGTTATTAAAAGTTGTGTAACTCCTTTCCTTATGACTACCAATCACGTCCAAGGTCTAGCCTTAGGATTTAAGTTTCTTAGTTCTCTTCTTCCTATATAATGTAAGCTCATTTTCAATGAATAAAGTTAGTTTTTGGTTTTGTGAAAAAACACTCTCTCAAAATCCTTTGTACGTGAGATACGTTCTAAGGTGGAAAACAACTCCTTCTTTGGTGATCAAGGTTGGTGGAGTTTTCCTTTGGCTTATCAACCTCTCTTCCTATCAAGGTTGTGGCGCCTCTATCCTTCTTGGTAACAAAAATCCTTTCCTTATTTGAATTGTGAAATCCATCTATGTGTCTTATTAGTAAGAATTTTCAAATTCTAAAAGGGATCAAAAATTGCTAGAAATCAAATTCAATCAAGGCCACGTTTTCATAATAGTTCATGGTTCATATATTCGAGGCCATATTCAAGAGAAGAATCTTGTTTGTTATTTTTAAGACTCATTTTGGGAGTTCCCTGCTTGATTAAAAGTCCACATAATTTCATTCGTTTAAGTCTCATTCCAAAAACACCCATTTGTAATTCAATTTCTATTTGGAATCGAGGGTTCCAAATCTTGGGTGTATCAGGAACCGACCTTAGACCAAACTCCTGTAGTCGGAGAATTTCCAGAGGTTTTCTCCGATGAAATGCCTGGCTTATCGCCGAGCAGAGAAGTAGAGTTCAGTATAGACCTTCTTCCAGGAACTGGCCCGATCTCAATCGCTCCGTACAGAATGGCACCTCCCGAGCTAGAAGAGCTTAAGAAACAGCTGGAAGAACTTTTGGCCAGAAAGCTAATCCGACCAAGCGTCTCACCTTGGGGAGCTCCGATTCTATTTGTTAAAAAGAAAGATGGTAGCCTCAGAATGTGCACTGATTATCGGAAGCTCAACGCGGTAACAGTGAAGAACAAATATCCCCTCCCTCGGATTGACGATTTATTGGACCAACTCAAGGGAGCGTCAGTGTTCTCAAAGATAGACCTTCGATCTGGATATCAGCAGATCCGAGTCCGAGAAGAAGACATTCCGAAGACAGCCTTCCGAACAAGGTATGGGCATTTTGAGTACGTGGTTATGCCCTTTGGACTTACCAACGCACCTGCTATCTTTATGGACTACATGAATAGGATTTTTCGACCCTACTTGGACTCGTTTGTGATAGTCTTCATTGACGATATCCTCATCTACTCCCGAAGTCCGAGTGAACACGAGCAGCATCTGAGGACGGTGTTGCAGGTTTTGAAGGATAAGAATCTCTACGCTAAAATCTCTAAGTGCAGTTTTTGGCTCAGCGAGGTTCATTTCCTTGGACATGTGATATCCGACCAAGGTGTAGCAGTTGATCCCTCCAAGGTGGAAGCGGTGCTTAAGTGGGAGAGACCGAACTCGGTGACGGAGATTAGGAGTTTCCTTGGTCTTGCTGGATACTATAGGAGATTCATTGAAGGATTCTCTAAACTAGCTCTACCGTTGACCTCGTTAACCAGAAAGGATGCATCCTACCAGTGGTCTGAAGTGTGCGAGCAGAGCTTTCAAGAGCTAAAGAAAAGGTTGACGAGCTCGCCCGTGTTGATTTTACCTGATCCGACCAAAGCCTTTGACGTATTTTGCGACGCCTCGAAGCAGGGTCTCGGTTGTGTGTTGATGCAGCAGGGAAAGGTGGTGGCTTACGCCTCCCGGCAACTTCGGCAACACGAACAGAATTACCCCACCCATGACCTTGAATTAGCAGCCGTGGTGTTTGCCCTTAAGATTTGGAGGCACTACCTGTATGGCACTAAATTTGAAGTGTTCAGTGACCACAAGAGTCTCGGCTACCTGTTCGACCAGAAGGAGCTGAACATGAGGCAACGCAGATGGGTAGAATTCTTGAAGGACTATGATTTCAACTTGCACTACCATCCCGGAAAAGCCAACGTTGTGGCCGACGCATTGAGCAGGAAAAGTCTTCATCTGAGCAATATGATGGTCCGAGAAATGCAGTTGATGCAGGAGTTTAGTGACCTTAACCTCGGCATACAGAAGAAGGAAAACAGTGTTGTCCTGGAAATGCTGCAAGTAACCAATGATTTCGTGGGTTTCATCAAGGAAAGGCAGGCTGCCGACCTAGAACTCCAGAAACTACTCGAAAGAGCAGGTGACAAGGATGAACCCAACTTCACTAAGGGACCTGATGGTCTCGTACGATTTTGAGGCAGAGTTTGCATCCCCATGGACTTTGAAGTCCGAAGAGAGTTGATGGAAGAAGCCCACAAGATGAAGATGAGTCTTCACCCAGGTGCCACAAAGATGTACCAAGATTTGAAGAGGTTATTTTGGTGGCCGAAGTTGAAGACCGACGTGGCCGATTATGTGTCTCGGTGCTTGACATGTCAGAAAGCCAAGATCGAGCATCAGAAACCTGGAGGATTACTCAAATTCTTGGAGATTCCACAATGGAAGTGGGATAGCATTTCGATGGACTTTGTATCGAGTCTACCAAGGACGAGATCAGGGCAGGAAGCCATTTGGGTTGTGGTGGACCGACTTACAAAGTGTGCCCATTTCCTGCCGATCAGCATGAAGTACAGTTTGGAGAAGCTGACGCAACTGTACATAAAGGACATCGTCAGACTCCATGGTGTTCCTAGCAGCATAGTGTCGGACCGTGATCCTCGTTTCTTATCTCGATTCTGGCAGAGTCTGCAAGAAGCCATGGGTACAAAGTTGAGGTTTAGCACAGCTTATCATCCCCAAACTGACGGACAATCCGAGCGCACCATTCAGACTCTTGAGGACTTGCTGAGAACATGCGTGCTTGAACAGTCGGAAAGCTGGGAAACACTATTGCCGTTGGTCGAATTCACCTACAACAACAGCTTCCATTCAAGTATCGGAATGGCTCCTTTCGAAACCTTGTATGGTCGGAAATGTCGAACGCCGCTATGCTGGTTCAAGATAGGTGAAAACTTGTTGATTGGTCCCGACATTGTTCATGAGACAACTGAGAAGATCCGAATGATACAGGGGAAGATGAAAGCCGCTCAAGACCGACAGAAGAGCTATGCCGACAAGAGAAGGAAACCCTTGAACTTCATCGAGGGAGATCATGTATTCCTTCGGGTATCCCCTATAACGGGTATCGGCCGAGCTATCAAATCAAAGAAGTTGACCCCTCGGTTTGTCGGACCATACCAGATATCGGAGAAGGTCGGACCAGTAGCGGACCGAATTGCTCTACCTCCGCACTTGTCTAAGCTCCACGATGTGTTCCATGTCTCGCAACTTAGAAGATACATTCACGATCCCTCGCATGTGATAGCAGTGGACGAACTGCCGCTAAGAGACAATTTGACCTTCGAAGTCCTACCAGTCTGAGTTGAAGATAGACAAGTCAGACGACTCAGAGGAAAGGAAATCCCCTTGGTCAAGGTAGTATGGAATCGAAATGATGTGGAGGAAGCTACTTGGGAACTCAAGGAGAAGATGAAGCAGTCATATCCGCAACTGTTCAATGCTGACTAAATTTCGAGGACGAAATTCCTGTAAGTGGGAGAGGAATGTAACATCCTGAAAATTAATATTAAATAATACAATTTTAGTATATAAATATTTATTTAAGGATATGATTAGGCCTTAGAAATTGTACAAGGTTAGAAGGGTAGTATGAGCATAGGCCGACCTAGGATGTAAGTATAGGACCTCGGTCCGATCTCGGCCGAGCTAGATGAGATTGTGTGCATGTGAACCGAGCTGGATGAGAACCAAACGCGGAACCTGTTGTCCAGTCCGGACTAGCCGACCTTAGCATACCTCACCCTATTATCCGAGATGGAAGCTCGGACTACTATGATTCCTCCATACCGAGCCGACGTACCGTAGCCGACACGTCCTAGCTCCTCCGTGCCAGCTCATGTTGAGTTGGTAGCCCTTGAGTTTCATACCATCCGTACGTTGTACCAGCATCCACTTTATGTCATTATCACTGCTTTATGTCCTTTTTTCAATATACTGTTCATGGCTTCCTCAAGAAGCCAATGAATCCTGTCCACATATTCAAGCTTCCTCAAGAAGCTTCCAATGAGAGCCATACAAATATCTTCCACATTTGAATAAAAGAAAATCCCAACACATAACCCATAACACTTCTCACTTTTATTCTTCTCTCTCTTCCCTACGTCTCTCTTTCCCTTTTCCCTCAAAGTCCAGCAACAACAACCCAACATATCTTCTTCCTCTCCTCTTCTCACGAACATTTTCCCTCTCTTCCACCAACCAGAGACCTCCTCCCCGCCGCCTTCTCTTCCGTCCCGGACGCCCCTGGACTGCCGTGGAGTTCGTGTGTAGATTGGTGGAGCTCGTGTGCAGCTTGGAGTAAGAAGGATTCAAGGGTTCTAAGATCAAGGACAAGCAACAAGGAACCATTCTCAAACTCTCAACTCTTATCTCACACGGTTTGAGGTAAGGAGTGAGTGTTACCTCTACTTGAGTTTGGGTTTCTAGGGTGTTCATAAAGGGTACTAAGAGTGGGTATTAGATTAGGGAATGGACATAGGTTAATGTTAGAAGAGAAATGGTAAAAAGGGTAAAAGGGGAATTAATGAATGAACTAGAAACATGGATTTTAAGTGAAGATGGAATATCACTTTTGATTACATGCTATATTTCATATGCTGCATTTTATATGATGGATTGACTAAATGTTTTGTTCATGTGGTTGTTGAGGTGTAAGTGTTTATGATGCTTTGATATTTGGTATTTGTATCTGTGGCCGAGCCGAGAGAGGGTGAGAATGGAGAATGAGAAGAATCGTAACCAGGGTGGATCGAAAAGACAAACTAATAAGTTATATAATGAGATAGGTAGATGAGATAGATAATAGGGATAAGGGAAATCGGAAATGGGTAAAGGGTTG
This sequence comes from Crotalaria pallida, assembly GCA_037953625.1. NCBI lineage: Eukaryota > Viridiplantae > Streptophyta > Magnoliopsida > Fabales > Fabaceae > Crotalaria > Crotalaria pallida. Next base: position 56,485,927 of record CM075655.1, on the reverse strand, counting down.
AGCCGAGATAGGCCGAGCTAAGTAAATAATGAGATTAATGCAAAGAGGAATAAATTAAAGAGGTGAACTGAGGTGGGCCGAACTAAAAGAAATGGTTAATAAGATAAGGGGAATTTAAGAGAAATGGTTGTGTGGTCGGGTCATGGCAGACGCGTACTGGGTGCGTGCATTGATCGCGTAAGCCGAGCGTTGTGGTGCTCGCAGCTGTAAGTCGAGCATTGTGGTGCTCGCAGTTATGACTCACACAAGGTTCCAAGAACGGAATCGGTGGGATGTGTTCCTGGTCATAGCAGACGCGTACTGGGTGCGTGCATTGATCGCGTAAGCCGAGCATTGTGGTGCTCGCAACTGTAAGTCGAGTATTGTGGTACTCGCAGTTATGGACACTCCTTACTCCATAGAATGATCGGCGGTAGTGTTCCTGGTCATAGCAGACGCGTACTGGGTGAGTGCATTGATCGCGTAAGCCGAGCATTGTGGTGCTCGCAGCTGTAAGCCGAGTATTGTGGTACTCGTAGTTATGGACACTCCAATATTCGACTTAAATGGTGTAAGACATGCACTGGGTGTATGCATCCGAGAAGAGTAAAAGATTGGAAGCCATGTAAAAGTGGAATAATGAATAATGAATACGAGGAAAGAGATTAGTGGCCGAAATGAGTCGAGGTAGACTTAATAGGTAATGGGTAAGCTGTTGTATGACGTGAACCGAGCTAACTGTTGATATATGCATGAGATACATGGGTTTGATTACTTGTGATTTATTTGCTATTTGACTATTTGTGTTTGGCTTGGTAGTTCGCTATGTCATTTTAGAAACTGCTTACTTAAGTTCTGTGTAATGCTCACCTCCTTACCATTTTTCAGGTACTGAGCCCGAGCAGACGCAGTCCCCGGCCGAGCAGGATCACTCTCCCTCACAGGGAGAGTAAGTTATTTAGAGTCAGATAGGTGGATGGGTCTCGGCCAATTGGGCCGAGCTAAAACACTGATTGTATTTTGAATGACCGAACTGAATGTACCTAAACTTATACTTTATGTATTTGATGCATTTAAGTCTTCCGCTTTATTAACTCTGATGTTTTTGTTATTAATGAAAGGAAATATTATTTTGGCAAATATCATATCCATCTTAAAAGAAGTTTTAAATCCTAATTTTGGGGTAATTAAGGGTAATTATTTCATAGGGTGTTACAGGCTACAGTCTCTTGCTTTGAACTCTTCCAGCATATAGCCCCACCATTCAAACAAAATACAAAACCAGATTGTGATCTGAAATTGTCCTTATCAGTCTGGAAGCTAGCGTCGGTGTAACCCTTTACAAACAGCTAATCTTCACCTCCATATACCAAGAAAGCATCCTTAGTTCTTCTTAAGTACTTTAGGATATTCTTGACTACTGTTGTGAGACCCCCAATTTTACCCAATTTATTTGAGAATTTATATTTATATTTAAAATATTATATTTGATTTTGATAAATTGTGATACCTGGGTTTAATTAAAATCGTATGATTTATATATATATATATATACACACGTGATATATATTGTATGCATACCAATATTTTATCTAATTTATTTAAACTATATTCTTAAGATGAAATATTTTAAGGTATAGTATTTGATTTAAATGATCTTAGAAAATGAAATGCTTTTTGGATTAAGGTGTTATATCTTTTGAAATTCATATCTTTTAAACCATACATCGAAAAATTACAAATGATATGTCAAAACGATCATATCGAAGTGTAGATTATGAAAATGTAAAGTTTTGATTATTATTTTTGAGTTTTCGAAATTTTATCACTGCTACAGTACTGAACGAATTTTTGAGCTTTAAGTGTGAAAGTGTGGTTTTAATGCATTTAATGACTCTTTGACCCAAAAATATTTTTATGTGAATAGAAAATATATTTTTAAAATCCCTGATTGGCTACACCATCCAAATAAAATATAATTTTCGTATATTTTTATTATAATTTTATTTGAAAGCTTATGAAGTGCATTTTTGAAGGAAATGAATTTAGAACAACAAAAATTCATAACTTTCAAACCGTAAGTCCAAAAATTATGAATTTTATATGAAAACGATCGTATGGAAGTATTTGAATATGTAAAAATAAAATTTTATTTTGACATCTACAAAAAAAATATGTACAGTAGGTAAAACGAAATTTTGATGTTTTATGCTTGGAAAAATTATTTTAAAGCCAAAAATAAATTATTGGACCCTATAATATTTTTATCTATGTATTTAGGTATTTATCTAAGTGCTCATTGGCTGCACCATCCAGATATTACTATTTTCTTATTTAATTCTGAATTTTTAAAACAAATGCTTTATTTTGATTGGTTTTTAAGGAGGTGAATTCAAAGTGAGTCAATGGAAAATTTTCTCCTCACTAGGACCAAGGAGTGCCGTCTAAAATGAGGGAAGAAGAGAGGAAAATATCTTCTGAAAATTAGTGGAAGCATCTCTTGGAATTAAGGCTTTAGGAGTTAGAAAAATCCCCATAAATGCACACTCATGTTCCAAAGTAAAAATTGAAAATGGTTGACTCATATTTGGGAAGGGGGGACGAATTTCATCAGATCCTTGGGGGGAAATGTATTCCCACTTCACCTATAAATAGAACCCAAGACCCCTCCTATTTTCACACATGACAAACAATCCATTTTTGAGAGAAAAAATTAAGAAAAGTCTTGAGAAATTGAGGGAAGGGCATGACACTCTTTGGGAGAAGGAAGGGAAATTTTCATACTCATTTTTTAAGGTCATCTTGCTAAGGAAGAAAGGTAACTCTATAATCTTATTTTAATTTCTTATTTTTAAGCTATTACTTTGTTATAACTAAAATAATAATACTCTTCTATGACTATGAATCTCTTAAAAGTTAAATCTCTAAATCTCTTCCTAGATAGATTATAATACAATGGAAAAATGAATTATGATATATGTATATGAGTTTTGTTTTGTTGGTCAAATGAAAAAGGAATGAAAAGGGACAAAAATTGTTTAAAGAGAAATAATCTCCCCTTTTTATCCTAGGATGGCCGAATATTTTTAGAGAAGGAAGGAAGTAGTATTTAAATTTTATTTGATGGTAATTTATTCTTTTTATGTGAATATATAGGTGTTGTAAATATTTGTTATTCTTATGATCTTCTTTTACGGTTATGTAATTCACAAGTTTAAACCTCTAAATACTCTTTTGATATAGAATTTTAATTTGTGTATATGAATGGTGTTTATTGGTCATATGAACAAGGAATGAAAGGGACTCAAAATAAGGTTTAAAGAAATTAAGATTTCCCCTTTTGTTTTATTGTGATGACCGAATTTATTGTATAAAAATAAACAAATAAATCTCTTCATCTCTTCTATGATTATAGATTAAAGTCTCAAATCTCTTTTTTGGTATTGAATAAAAAAAAAATTCATTTTTGATTGTTGATATAATTTTGTTGGAAGTCAACTGAATGAGGTTTAAGAAAAAGGGACAAAGCAAAAAAAAATTGTGTAAAGAGAAAAATAATCTCCCCTTTTTCTTGACCTTGATGACTGAATTTTTGAAGAGGAAATAATAAATAAAATTCTGGAAATTTAGTTGGTAAAGGCTTGTTTTCTCAAATGATAACAGTATGTGTTTTGGAATTATTGTTTTGATTTAAGTAATTTTGTTTTGGTTTGTTTTAACGTTGAGTATGAGTATATATTTACAAATACTAAAGTACATGATGATAAACAAGAAAATAAAAGATGTTGATATTGTAACGCTTTTTCAATAAACTTCATAAGGTAGAATAATTGAATATATTTCAGTACGAGTTCAAATTGTCGCTCTAAAAATTTCAATACTAAACATTTCACTTCATGAAAACTCGGCTGTATATTCAAAGCTAAATCTGAGTTCAAAATAGATTTGGGAATTTTCCCGATAATTTACAGAAAAGTAGGGGTTTCTAGAACATAGGGTGCATAATAAATTCAGAGTTGATGATAAAATATCGAGATCAGCTCGTAGTAATATATTGATCATTGAAAAAAAAGGTTTCAACCGATATTTTGTGTGATTAAAATAAGATGAATTGTGCAAAGGAACTTAAAATGTCATCTTGGACCACCAATTTCAAAATATAACCTAGGAACTATCACAGAAATGTCCTAGAGCTGATCCGGGATCTTGGTTCCACCATCTGTTCCATTTGATTTCCGACTGTTGTGCACGAAACCGATAATCCCTTTTTCCTCTGTTCTCAAATACTCCTTTTTGGGTCTTCTACCCTTACTCATCAGTGAGGATGTTATAATGTTGGTCCCTAACCTACAAGGGCACGGGAGTAAGCATATCCATTTGCATAAACAAATGAGATAGACATAAGAAATAGTATTATCAATCACAATTATTCAGTTAGCATACAAAATGCAACAACATATGAGCACACCCCTTTTTAATATTTCAACTCTTGTAATTCAATTGGCATGATGCATGGTTCCATCCACAACCGAGGCCTCCAACAATGTTTGATATCTGGCAAATGATATCCCAGTGTTCCAAGAACACCACCAAACGTTCCCAGAACGAGTGGCAAACCGTACTTGGAAAATAAACACAACTCCCAGAGTGTGCACCACATTCCCAGAACGCCTACGTTCCCAGAATGCATAAAACCAGGTCCCGGACACTGGCCACATATCTATTATGTGTCATCAAGTAGGTTACAATTTCGGTACTCCCGGAGTACCCTTCTCACATTCCCAGAATATGAGAATTATTCCTTGCCAACCTATTCTCCACATCTCTATGAATGAATGCACCACTTTCAAGGTTGGTTTTTATCTTTGATTTATCCATTGTGATTTAGGTACGTCTCGTAATTCCCTTGGAATGATCGGTTTGAGGTATAAATTTTAGCATGATAAAGTATGCTCCAATTAGCTTTAATCATGCTATTTAACTTGAATTGAGTAGACTTAATAATGGTAATCACCTCTTCATTAAAAGACTTCACTTTAAATTTTCAATTTCAGATACTAACCGGTTACAATCTCAGGATAACCGGTTAGAGTCACTCATCTGAAACTGTTTCACCATTTGAAATTCAAGAAATCCCTCTTCTTGAACTTTCTACTCAATTCATAAACAGGTTTCCACATTACTTTATACCTCAAACATCTTGTGCTCATCATTCACAGGCCTAAATTCACAAATTATTAACAATGAAGCATAGCTTAACTCTTAAGTTATGCCAAAACCTCAAGGTATTGATTTCTCAATCCACAATCTAAGACAGTAGTAATTAATCACCTGCTTTCAGATTGGTCTTCATTGAAATCAGAGTTTAGATTTTGAGTGGGAATAGGAGCACATTGCCAACTTTCCAAAAGCTTATTTTTCTTTTAAAATTACACAGCATCTAACCGGTTACGTATATCGTCTAACCGGTTAGATTAGACAGTATGTGCACTGAAAAATAGGATTTTACAAACATTTCCTTTCAATACTCAATTCTAACTCATTTCAATGATCATATACACCCATATACCTTGAGTAATTTCTGCTCAGCCATAGAAACACATTAAATCTTGCATACATGTCATTTAGAGCATCAACATTGCATATAACTAATTTTAATCACAATTAACATCACTTGTTAACACATAGTTCATATCAATACATGTAATCTCCGATTAATGCTTCTATATCACTTGTATGTAATTCATAAATCTGTTGCAGAGAGAATCAAATTGTCTAGTGACCTCCAAGCCTTTATTCACTATACACTATGCCCTTTGTGAGTCTCATGGTGACTCAAACTAATATTCCATGAAATCTATTCCCATTCTAGCAAAAGAAAGCTTCTCCCTTACCTCAAGGTTAAGTTTGATGAAGATCAACACTGGAACTTGAAGAAAATCCACAATTTCCTCACAATTCCTATGTTCTGTTTCAGCCACGATTTCCATCAACAAGGTTCAAAGACCAGAAGATTTGACATATCAATGGGCCAAAGAAATTGGGGAAAACCATCAGAACTCAAACTAGGTAACATGCACTAGCTTTGGAAACAAATTTGAGGCTTAAAGAGTGCATGTACTTACCAAGATCATGCCCTAAAGAGAGCCTCACGAACTGGTTTCTGGTTCTAGACAGACTGATTCCTCAATCTTCCAAGGCTAACAACTTCTTCAATTCTCACTCTCAATTCACTCTCTATACCTCCATACAAAGCTGGAAGACTCAGCTTTAATATGGTGTATTTCACTTGGTTTGACTCTCAAAGATCAGGGAGAATTTGACAGTGTAACATAGAAACCCTAACTCAGCTTCAACACCAACACTTCCTCAAAGAACCCTCAATTTGACTCTCAAATCATATATTTATAGAGAAATTGACGAGCATGCAGCTCGACACGTATCTCTCACTGGAAATCGAGTGGGTTTCGTGGCAATTCGTGGTGAAATTGGTTGATTACTCATCAAGATCCACTATCTGGGTTTTCCTGAGTTCATCGTGTAACCGGTTACAAAGCCTTTCTAACCGGTTACCTACTGGTAAATTTTAGAAAATTATTAACTTAATAATTCTTTTCCCATAAACCCTTTTAATATTACATTTAGGTCCTGGCTCAGGGACCAAAATGCAATACCCATGTTTTTGGTTATTCACTTACCAAAAATTATCTTTACCTATATTTTGTATATCAATACGGAATAGAATTAAAATATAAACTTGAAAGAATTTAATATCAAACCTTATTATTATTTTTCTCATTATTCGGAAGATGAAAATTAGGGGTGTTACACTACTCCCCCACTTAAAAGGAATTTCGTCCCCGAAATTTGCTTGGCTTTTCTTACAAAAGTATATTTTTGGGTTCTCCCCCACTTAAAAATTTAGGATATGATATTAGTATTCCGAGATATCTTCAAACTTAAGCAATCAGGATTCGTCGTTCAAACTTTAACATAAACAATTCCCTTTAAGGGAATACGCCATACGAAGAATACGGTCCACAACACTTTTCCCTGATGAAACCTTTCTCAATTAGCTTTCCAGGAGGACTTTTTGGATTGCACACACAGGTTTCTTGAGTATGAATGAGAAGATATTTGTATGACTTCGTTACTCAATAGTTTGAAATATCAGGGTGATCAGTCCAAATATTCAAACCATTAGTAATGAGTCATACTTTTTAGATATGATCTTTCGTAAGAAAGATCATACGACATGTCTTTAAGTTAGATGAACCCAAAGATGAGTTAGCGATCACTATTAGGCTTTAGGTGGATAGTCAACGTCTAGAGACATTTCCGTTGGGGCGACAAAATTTGTCCTAACCCGGTGGTTGTTAATCTCTCTAGCCTTAACTAATCCTCCTATGGTTGAAGTGTTCGCAGATAGTTATCACATCCAACTGTGATAAAGGTTTGAATTACAAAAATTAGGATCGGACCTTCTACAGAGTCTTGATATTTTAAGAGGTTAACTTTGTTCGGAAACATTTGGCTATATTGGTTCGGATCAAAAGACTAGATGACTAAGATGGTTTAGTTTAAAATCTACTTCATGATCTTTCGTATCATAATAGCTTCGCTTGTCTATTCCACCGGTTGTCAATTTCTTCCTCTCTTCTATCTTTTAGCCAATCCGACTATCATGAACTTCTTGCATTAGAAGTTCAATTGTCCCTCTTAATTTCTTAGAATTGCATCAAGTGGGACCCCATACGGAATCTTTTAAACACTCATTTCATTCCTTGGAAAAATATTTGTCATGGAATTTTAATATACCGTTGAGGGATTTCATATTTGGTGAAGAGCTTCCAACAATTCACAAATTTTCATTTATAACTGGTTCAAGTTACAGTATGTAACCGGTTACACGATAAATCTAACCGGTTAGAGTACTGTGTCAGACCAGTTACAGCAGTTTTGAAATACGATTCTCCTTTTCTCCCTCCTAAAATGCGATTTCCTCCTTTCCTCTTCCTCTCCAAGACTTAAACCTCCCAGCTACTGATCCCAAACCATTCTCACTCTGCAAATCATCACCATTGCTCATAATCCCTTCTCACATTCTCACTCTCCCCTAGGGTTCCTCTCCCATTTTGTTTTCCCATTCCTCTCAAAACCCTAACATTCAGAAATCATGTCCTTCAATCCTCCTCGTCGTGCTAGAGTCAAGTCTACTGCCACCCGACCTCCTAGAAGACCAAGAATCGAATACTACGGTGACGACAAGTGTGCGGAGAGGTTCGAGAGTTTTTGTGACAGGGGTTTTGGGCTCAAGAGATGGATGAACTTCAGGTGGTGTGCTAATAACAACTTCCAATTTCAGAGATTGTATGAGTATCAAGGTCTGGTAACTTTTCTGGAGCTGAAGGGTTCCATTTTCCCAAGGTTGATTAGGGAGTTCTATGCCAATTCAGGGAGTATGAAGGGGGTCATCAATCCAAGGTGAATGGGGTGATTTTTGATGTTACCCCTACTGATTTTCTAATTGTGGGTGGACTCCAATCAGCCGGAACTTATCCCGGTGATCCGGACGATAATCGGCTTAACGTCTGCAACCTTGAGGATGTTTACAAGGATAGTTTACGGAGCCCGGATTTGTACTTGACCGGTCCTCGTAAATCTGTGGGAAACATGACTGTGGAGAATAGGTTAATTCTCTATGTCCTAACGTACTTGCTGACCCCTAGGACCTCTTCCAATCACACTCAAGCTATGGCAGCGGATCTTCGGTATATGTTCGCGATCAAGAACCAAATTCAAGTGAATTGGGTACGAGTGGTGTGCGCCTACATGGCACAGGCTGCTGACTCGACAAGCGGCTGTGACGACCCAACTTTTATTCCAAAACTTAATATTCATTCTTAGAAAATTCGACCATTTTTTTTTTTTAAACTAAAAGTCAGTCATCATCCATTATCGAGTCTTTGCGGAAATTATAATTATCATGAAAGAAACTATTCATATTATATTTCATAAAAAGGAAAGTACATTTCCATTACATTAAAACTATCACCACTAGGTTTAACTTAAGTACTCTAGGTCATTACATTATATTACATATCTTACAACAAAATTTATAATAACCTTGAGCAACTGGTTCGGAACTCAAAATATCAAATAGATAAGAGAAACCTGATGAGTAGCACTATCCACACTCCAACATCCCAACTCAACTCAATCATCAGTTCCCCACTGACTACCGGTTGAGTTGTCCATGAAATCATCATCAGCCACCGGGTCAGCATCCTCCACCGGATCCTCATCCTCTATCGGATCCTCCTCCTCCTCCTCCTCTTCATGTGCCGGTTCAGATGGCACATATACCGGAGTCCGAGATCGGGCTCTAGTGGAAGGACGAGAGGGAGCAGGAACCTCCAAAATAATTCTTTCTTCAGAGGGTGATGGGCTTGGTGGGAGGGTGCGTCTCGGAAAACGTCTTGGCGGTGATGGTGGTGTTCCATGCCGAAACACAAAATTGGGCGGAATGTGCATAATGTACATCATTGGGATTCTCGTCCTACGCGGACGCATTCGGGACCATGGGTTCGGGTGACGGAAAATAACTTCCACGTCTCCCTCATAGATGGCCCGATGATCCTCGAAGTTCCACTCCCCATTAGGGAGCGGCCTCATCTCCACGCAAAACATATTCCTGGCCATGACCTACAACAAGGGATTAGGAGTGAGTCATAGCTAAACACAATAACAAATGAGCATAACAGAGGCTAGAAATAACAAGCACAAGTTTCCAGATAGCAATAATAAATGCATATGTATATGCTCAAACTGTCTTTTATAATATTTCATTTAGTTTCGTGATGCATGCCTACTCTCCATTCATGCTACGCGGTTCGGCATCCGAGTATCTCAGGCTCGGGATATTCATAATCCTATGGTTCATCAAACCGGAGCGTATTCACAACCCAGGCGTCACGATTTGATTGGGAATTTGGCCATCATAACATTTTCATGTTACGGAATCCAAATCATCACAGCATCTTCGTGCTATGGCATCACAGCTATCTCAGGGCTGCGGAATACTTCTACCTATACCAGATTCCACAATCAAAATCGGAGCATCTCCATGCATGTCAATGTCACATAATTGTTCATTGTCTTTTTCTCTTTTAATTCATATCTTTGAATATCATGCCTCCAATATAGAGACCCAAAATTCATAATCCTTCTTGCTTATAACCATCTTTTCATTTTTGCATTAACTGGTGCTTGTGCTTTCCAAAAATTCCATCAGCGGCCCAGCCACTTTGTGATGGTTTTATACAATAGGAATTTAATTACGTTGTCATTAATTTGTGCAACGACCCCATCTAGGACTCCCAAAATATCAACCAAGTGGGTAAAAACTTCCACTGGGACGTGGGAATAAAATCAACCAAATGGGTGTACGCACCTCCATTGGGACATCCTGTCCGAATATGTCAACCACTGAATAAAATTCCAGTAGGACTCATCCAGGATAAAATCAACCAATGGGATTAAATCTATAGATATTAAGAGCAGAAATTAAAATTTAAGCATATAGGAGTTTAGACGAGTTAATCTTTAATTACTTCATAAAGAAGTAAAGATTTTCTGAAAATTATTTTAAATTAATCGAGTAGTTCTTCACATACTCGAGTGTTCATGTAAAATTACTCGAGTCCTTCAAGACATACTCGAGTGTTCTTCCCATTTTCCAGAATACTCGAGTCTTTCTTCAATTACTCGAGTGTTTTAGCAGCAGCAGCACCAGTTTCTGCACTTTATAATGCCAATTCGAGTTCAGAGCCTTTCCTTTCCACTTTTATGCAAAACAGTAACTTAGATACATAAAATAAACATGTTAGAACATGTAATCAATATTGAAACAACATCAAATGCAATAAATCACAAAATCAACATAAACTTAGCAAATAACCATTTCACATATGATTTTCATTTCCTTTTGTTTTTAACTTCGAAAATTGATCCAGTGAGCATCATTAGGTCCATTTAGACATGTTTGGTTTATAAAAACTTGGGTTTATGACCTCTATGTCATATTCCCAATTCAAACTTCACCCCTTGATGAACCATATGAGGTTCCTACATTTCCAGCTTGAAATAACTCATTCTAGTATTTAGATAACTCCTCCCTTACTTTAGAGAAGCTAATCAACAAGTAAAACGACAGAGAAATCGGTTGGATCAAAAATCCAAATTCTGGACTTGGTGAAAAAGAGTTGAACAGGCTGACTTTGGCCACAGATTTCACCACGGATTTGGCATGAAAAGAATGAAACAAGTTAGTTTCAGAAACTAGGATATACTAACTTTAATCAGAAACAAGTTTGACACGAAAAGAATCCATGAATTTACCAAACGATTTCAATGAAGATGAATACTTGAGACTGAATGTTACTCTGTTTTTCTCAGTTTTGAACCTCCAACTTTGTAGGCCTAGAACCTGATCTTCAGAAGGCTATTTGAAGTGATTTCGAGTTCTAATTCAAGAATGGAATCAGAACTTCAGTTTGTGTTTAGGTTTCAAGGAAAATGGGTGAGGATTGAGAGAGAACAAAGGGATCAAAGTGAACTCTGTAAAACAGGGAAATTTCTGGTCAAATTCGGGTTTTGGAACTTCAGAGGTGTTGATGCTTCACCCAAGCATCAATTTATAGTCTAAGAGTACTTCAACTCGAAGTAAGGTTCAGCTCTATGCTTGTCACGTCAAGAAACCGCGTTTTGGTGCGAAATTAATTATAAAACCAACTTATACATTTAGCCAGACTGCTCGATTTACTCGAGTCTTTTTCTTTCTACTCGAGTATATTTCAAAAACTCAAGAACACTCGAGTCTTTTCTGACATACTCGAGTCTTTTGACTCAAAATTCAAATTTTCAAACAGATAGTGATTATACAATACTCGAGTAAAATATCTTAATTTCAGAAAAATCATTATTTTATTCAACACATTTATTTATTTTGTTTATAAAAATACAGGACCTTACAGCAGCTGCCTGCCTTATCCTTTCTTCGTGAGCCGTCTCATTGAATACAAGGGAATTCCTATTCCGAAGGATGAGGAGTTTGAGCCGAGCGAAGGCTTAACTTGCATCAATAGTAGAGTCCTTCACTCGATTGGAATTTATCAGCATGATGCGGACGGTATTTGGAAATTGAATGCTGACCTCAAAGCCGCAGAAGGCTGCGGAAAAAGAGCAGCAGAGGCAAGAAGAAGAAGGGACAGGGGTTGAGCCCGAGGATGCAACTATGGGGGATGGGGCTCCAGCTACGGGTGGTGGTGAAATTCCGAGGCACTTTACTCATCCTTATTCCACTTTTGATGTTGGTGGAGCTTCAGGTCATGCGGGCGAGGCTAATGTTTATGCTTCTATGGAAGAGAGGCTAAACGCCCGGATGGATGCTGGTTTTGCTAGGGTCGAAGGACGTATGGACAGGGTGGATGAGCAATTTGAAAATCGGAATGTGCGTTTGGATTCTCTGGGCATCAATATGGAGAACATGCACTTCCTGCTGCGCACATTCGGGCGTTTCCAGGGTCCCCCTACTCCACCTCCTACATCTCCTCCTCATGAAGACTAGTGACTCTGAATCTTTTCTTTTTGGTTTAGGATCTCGACTATGTAGCCTTTATATTATAATCGTGTAGTCTTGGGGAAATTTTGGGTCTCATCACACTCCTAATGGTATTTTCCCCTATGCGTTTTGGGCTTAGTTTGCCTATGCGATGTATTTTGCCACTTATGACTTCCGCCTACAACCTAATGTTTTATTTGCGTTGTTATATATGAACCTTTATGTGCATGTGATGAATTATCCTTGTCTATCACACCGTTTCTTTCTATGTTGTTCCTGATCATATTGTGTATTTATATTTATCTCCTTGGTACACATGGTCTGCATAACAACTGTACTAACATTCCAACACTGCCCTTAATTCTTGTTGCTTTAATTTAATTTGTAAAATGAACAACGGATTAGGGGTTTGATAAAAAAAATCATAGCATGACACACCTATGATGCCCTCTACACCTTGTACCACAGTTTTGAGGGTGAGAGATATAGCGTTCGGAGTGCTAAAACCACTCAAAGCTGGTCCTGCCTTATGATTGTCCATGTCTGCATACTGTAACCGGTTACAGAATCAGCTAACCGGTTAGGTCATGCAGCATGACAATTAAATAAAGTAAGAGGAGTTTGAACAGATTGAAATCCTTATTTTACTGTCTCATCGGAACAATACAAACGCTTATTAGAGGCATGGACATAGAAATAGGTAAGAATTTCAAATGAGAGATGACGAAAGGGGTAAGGTATGAAATATTTGAATTACAATTGTTACCCTTCTGAAACAAGGGATGAGTAACCTTTGAGATTTATCAATTGTAATAAGGTTGAGTACTAACAGCTGACTATACCACATCAGGTCTAAGAATGGTTTATCCTTCACACCATAGTGAATAAGTGCTTCATCCTAATTCACTTCCCTATTTGCCATTCCCCAAAATGGCGGCATCACTGACTCGTTTTTAATCTTAATGAACCAATACTCGAATCTCACTATGGCAACAGGTTTGCAAAGAACACTACTTCCCATCAAAATTTTACTAAGGCCATCTTAAACTATTCCCTACACACTCTAAACTATCTGCCGAAAATCCTCCAATAACATCTTGGACCCAGAAAATGAGCTGGTGAGAACAGATTTTCCAGAAAGTAGCACAGCCATCAAAAATTTGGTGCATGGAATCATACCTCAGGAACCAAGAATCAGGATCATTTGCTCTGATACCACAAAATGTAACGCTTTTTCAATAAACTTCATAAGGTAGAATAATTGAATATATTTCAATACGAGTTCAAATTGTCGCTCTAAAAATTTCAATACTAAACATTTCACTTCATGAAAACTCGGCTGTATATTCAAAGCTAAATATGAGTTCAAAATAGATTCGGGAATTTTCCCGATAATTTACAGAAAAGTAGGGGTTTCTAGAACATAGGGTGCATAATAAATTCAGAGTTGATGATAAAATATCGAGATCAGCTCGTAGTAATATATTGATCATTGAAAAAAAAGGTTTCAACCGATATTTTGTGTGATTAAAATAAGATGAATTGTGCAAAGGAACTTAAAATGTCATCTTGGACCACCAATTTCAAAATATAACCTAGGAACTATCACAGAAATGTCCTAGAGCTGATCCGGGATCTTGGTTCCACCATCTGTTCCATTTGATTTCCGACTGCTGTGCACGAAACCGATAATCCCTTTTTCCTCTGTTCTCAAATACTCCTTTTTGGGTCTTCTACCCTTACTCATCAGTGAGGATGTTATAATGTTGGTCCCTAACCTACAAGGGCACGGGAGTAAGCATATCCATTTGCATAAACAAATGAGATAGACATAAGAAATAGTATTATCAATCACAATTATTCAGTTAGCATACAAAATGCAACAACATATGAGCACACCCCTTTTTAATATTTCAACTCTTGTAATGCAAGTGGCATGATGCATGGTTCCATCCACAACCGAGGCCTCCAACAATGTTTGATATCTGGCAAATGATATCCCGGTGTTCCAAGAACACCACCAAACGTTCCCAGAACGAGTGGCAAACCATACTTGGAAAATAAACACAACTCCCAGAGTGTGCACCACGTTCCCAGAATGCCTACGTTCCCAGAATGCATAAAACCAGGTCCCGGACACTGGCCACATATCTATAATGTGTCATCAAGTAGGTTACAATTTCGGTACTCCCGGAGTACCCTTCTCACATTCCCAGAATATGAGAATTATTCCTTGCCAACCTATTCTCCACATCTCTATGAATGAATGCACCACTTTCAAGGTTGGTTTTTATCTTTGATTTATCCATTGTGATTTAGGTACGTCTCGTAATTCCCTTGGAATGATCGGTTTGAGGTATAAATTTTAGCATGATAAAGTATGCTCCAATTAGCTTTAATCATGCTATTTAACTTGAATTGAGTAGACTTAAAATAATGGTAATCACCTCTTCATTAAAAGACTTCACTTTAAATTTTCAATTTCAGATACTAACCGGTTACAATCTCAGGATAACCGGTTAGAGTCACTCATCTGAAACTGTTTCACCATTTGAAATTCAAGAAATCCCTCTTCTTGAACTTTCTACTCAATTCATAAACAGGTTTCCACATTACTTTATACCTCAAACATCTTGTGCTCATCATTCACAGGCCTAAATTCACAATTTATTAACAATGAAGCATAGCTTTACTCTTAAGTTATGCCAAAACCTCAAGGTATTGATTTCTCAATCCACGATCTAAGACAACAGTAATTAGTCACCTGCTTTCAGATTGCTCTTCATTGAAATCAGAGTTTAGATTTTGAGTGGGAATAGGAGCACATTGCCAACTTTCCAAAAGCTTATTTTTCTTTTAAAATTACACAGCATCTAACCGGTTACGTATATCGTCTAACCGGTTAGA
Source organism: Crotalaria pallida (assembly GCA_037953625.1). Taxonomy (NCBI): domain Eukaryota; kingdom Viridiplantae; phylum Streptophyta; class Magnoliopsida; order Fabales; family Fabaceae; genus Crotalaria; species Crotalaria pallida. Next base: position 56,470,419 of record CM075655.1, on the reverse strand, counting down.
TTAGACAGTATGTGCACTGAAAAATAGGATTTTACAAACATTTCCTTTCAATACTCAATTCTAACTCATTTCAATGATCATATACACCCATATACCTTGAGTAATTTCTGCTCAGCCACAGAAACACATTAAATCTTGCATACATGTCATTTAGAGCATCAACATTGCATATAACCAATTTTAATCACAATTAACATCACTTGTTAACACATAGCTCATATCAATACATGTAATCTCCGATTAATGCTTCTATATCACTTGTATGTAATTCATATATCTGTTGCAGAGAGAATCAAATTGTCTAGTGGCCTCCAAGCCTTTATTCACTATACACTATGCCCTTTGTGAGTCTCATGGTGACTCAAACTAATATTCCATGAAACCTATTCCCATTCTAGCAAAAGAAAGCTTCTCCCTTACCTCAAGGTTAAGTTCGATGAAGATCAACACTGGAACTTGAAGAAAATCCACAATTTCCTCACAATTCCTATGTTCTGTTTCAACCACGATTTCCATCAACAAGGTTCAAAGACCAGAAGATTTGACATATCAATGGGCCAAAGAAATTGGGGAAAACCATCAGAACTCAAACTAGGTAACATGCACTAGCTTTGGAAACAAATTTGAGGCTTAAAGAGTGCATGTACTTACCAAGATCATGCCCTAAAGAGAGCCTCACGAACTGGTTTCTGGTTCTAGACAGACTGATTCCTCAATCTTCCAAGGCTAACAACTTCTTCAATACTCACTCTCAATTCACTCTCTATACCTCCATACAAAGCTGGAAGACTCAGCTTTAATATGGTGTATTTCACTTGGTTTGACTCTCAAAGATCAGAGAGAATTTGACAGTGTAACATAGAAACCCTAACTCAGCTTCAACACCAACACTTCCTCAAAGAACCCTCAATTTGACTCTCAAATCATATATTTATAGAGAAATTGATGAGCATGCAGCTTGACACGTATCTCTCACTGGAAATCGAGTGGGTTTCGTGGCAATTCGTGGTGAAATTGGTTGATTACTCATCAAGATCCACTATCTAGGTTTTCCTGAGTTCATCGTGTAACCGGTTACAAAGCCTTTCTAACCGGTTACCTACTGGTAAATTTTAGAAAATTATTAATTTAATAATTCTTTTCCCATAAACCCTTTTAATATTACATTTAGCTACTGGCTCAGAGACCAAAATGCAATACCCATGTTTTTGGTTATTCACTTACCAAAAATTATCTTTACCTATATTTTGTATATCAATATGGAATAGAATTAAAATATAAACTGGAAAGAATTTAATATCAAACCTTATTATGATTTTTCGCATTATTCGGAAGACGAAAATTAGGGGTGTTACAGATATGGGGGTTTAGGCCGTAAGGCCTATGGTATGTTTTTGGTAAAAATAACAAATGATTTATGGTGTTTTTGTTTGATAATTTTGTGTGTAATTGCTATTGTTTGATTTTTCTTCTTTTGTTTGATGTTGGAAATAAGTGAGAAATCAAGAAACAATGGGTAAATAATGAAGAACAAAAATAAAAATTGATAGATGATGATGGTGTAGGCCGTGAAGTCTATGGGTTGTTTTGGGGTGAAAATAACAAATGGAATATAGTATTTTGTTTGGTGATTTTATGAGTAATTGAATGATATTTGATGTGGTTGAAATTAGTCAATAAAATATATGTTTATATGACTATATGATTATGGGATGGGTGTGAAGTATAACTTGCTGTCCAAAAAGTGATTTTCTTAAAAATGATTATTTCCTATTCTAGGTGGAATTTAAAGTAATTGTTTAGAATATATGAAATTATAGGAATAAGGTATATGTGTGTTTGAAAATATTCTTCTATTTTTATCACGATGTCCGAAAATTATTTTAGAAAGGAAAAAATATTTTTTGTTGATTTCTAATTGTCTAAGTGATTATTGGATGAAATAAATTATGTATTTTTGTGAAAAATAATTTACTTCTGTAAAATTTAATATTATTCTGAAAAATAATATTTTATGACACTATAAGGTTTAAAATGATAATTTTTGTATGTGTTTGGATTGTCTACATAATATATGTGTATGTATAAAGTGTGGCTTTAGCAGTATATCTATAAGATTTAAGGTGAATTGAAATGATTTAAGGGCTGCCCCTAATTGAATAAGTGTGGAAAAATATTACTTTCTTAAGCTTAATTTCATTTTAAGAATTTGGTATGTGAATCTTTTATAAGGAAATTGAAAAGAATGAATTTTTGGGTAATGATGCAACTTTATTTTGTGTTGCTGTCCAGAAAAGATTTTCTTATAGTTATATGATATTTAAATGTTAATTAGATAATAGAACTTGTAATTGAGTTACAGGAAAAAGTAGCATGAGTTTTGAATAAACTAAGTATAAGAAAAGTGATTTTTGAGTTTGTATTATAATGCTGTCCAGAATCTTAGTTTGAGTTACATCAACTCTAGAACTTGTTTTGACTTGATAAATGAATGAGTTTATATTTTAGAGTGATTGTTGATGTGTTAGGTGTTTGTGTAAATGTTAAAATTGATTTTTAAGAATGTGTTTCTTTGCTGTCCAAATGATTAAAAAGATTGCACCAAGTTTAAGTTATTTGTTTAAGTGGCTTATGTTAACCTTTGAATGGTAGTTGTTATATAAGCATTTGGAATTGATTTATGAGTTAATAAAAGTACAAATAGTCTCTTTTGATTGAGTAAGTTCTAAATTTTATATTTATAGATCTTAGGATGTGTATATGGTTGTATATGAATGATAGAACATGTTTATTCCAATTTGTAGAATTGATGCAACTAGATTTTTGGTGGCTGTCTAGCAAGCAAAATTATCTTGTTTAACTTATATTTAACCATATTTTTATACTAGAACTTGTAAAGAAATTTTAAGAAAAAGTGGCATGTCTTTCCGATAAACCATTTGTGAGAAAAAGTCATTTTTTTGCAAGACTTGTAGGGTATGCTGTTCGAAATTCTAAATTGGTTGCATCAACTATAAAGATTGTTTTGGAATGAATTAGTATGAGGATTTTTATGATAGGACCTCTAATATAAGTGTATAAGTAAAAAGGAATTATAAAAGTGAAATTGTGAAAGTATGATTTGATGTTATTTGTTTAAGTAAGATTGTTGTTTTTACTTGTATAAGTATGTGAATATGGTAGTTGTTATATTAGTAATATAGTACGGTATTGTAGAAATAAAAATGTATTCTAAATAGTTTTCAAGTATTAGAATGAGTTTTAAATTATGTTTTGCAAAAAGGATTTCTTGAATTTTAAAAGGAATTATTTTAAGTTATTTGACACCTTCTGTTTTAAAAAGGATTTCTATTTTAAGGTACTTTAGTACTCTGGGTTTATTCTTTACCAAAGTAAAAAGATAGTATAAGGTACTTGCTAGATATTAATTGTATGTCATTTGTCGTTTAAGAAATAAAAGGAATCAAAAGTGAGCAAGTTGCTGGAGTTGTGAACACATAAAGGTTGAAACAGAGTAAGCGTGGACCTCAGGTAAGAGAGCAACCTTCCTAAGACATAATGGCAGTGAGGTAGCATTAGGACGTTCCGTATCATCTCAAAGGTCGGAACTAGGAATCTATCGGTTGAATAGTAAAACGGTAATTGTATGCGTGTTCCGCCGTTTATACGAAAAACACGATTCCTCGATATCACTTGTATGTCTGATATCACTTATGGTATGATGTTGTATAAAGTTGTATGTGGTATATTGCCTTAATGGCTTTTTGAAATGATAATGGATATATGTATTGGAATGGTTTATCCTATGGAAGGATGCTCAATGTATTTTGAACCGATGTTCTTATGAAAAAGACTTGGAATATTTGGAAGTATTATTATGAAAAGAAATTATGAGAAATGATTAATTGAATCTTGTGGAAATTTGAGAATCGTTGTTAGTGTACAGTGATGGTGCAAGCGGCACAATGACTTTGTTATATCCCCTTAAGTGACTGGCCACGTGAATGACTTTGACGTGGTTTCATGTCTTGTGGAATCCACTGTACTATAGGGAGGTGTTTGCTGTGGTCCCTTAGAGGTCGAGACCTGTTAGAAGTGTAACATCCCTCGTTTCTTAAAAAGAATTTCACTTATTATTGAAACCTATTGGAAAAGTCTGAGTATGAAAATTTTTCATTGAATGTGGTACTCAAATTTAAGCCATGTATTGGAACTAAATTCGGTAGAAGGAGTAATTATTTGCTGAACATTTTAGAATCCTTTTGAGATAACCTTTGTAGAACAAAATAGCTTTCGAAAATAATTTAGTTATTAGGTCATCCCAAGAAATCAACTTTAACAATACTTCCTTCGTGATGAACGATAAAATCAGAGTGAGCGGAATATATTAAAATAGTTCATTGACTCATAAAATCAGGTATATAAATTCGATGTGTACCACAATTATATTAAAGTATGAAAACTAGGTTTCCTCTTGGATACATCTTTCAAAATGTATACATTGTTTCCATTATAAAAAATAGAGACATTCCAGAGCTGGTCACTGGTTCTTCATTCCTTCGTTCATCTGGTTGAGTCCTCAGAGTTGTACAAAAGAGTCTCTATCCCATGATGACTTAGTACTTCATGAACTTAAGGGTCATCCAATTCCTTTGATCTCTAGGTAGTCTAGATACCTGATCAAAACCTATTAAGGGCAGGGGGTAAGCTTATACATTCGCATTATCAAATAAGAATAAAGTCCTAGCATCCACAAGTAAGCACCCATCATGATAGAAATGCATAAACATGAGCACCTGCCATTTCATTTATTTCTCTTTCCAAATAGGTGGAATGATGCATGCTTCCCATCTCTCAATTCCTGAGATTCTTCAACTAATCACTCAGATGAACGTCCTTCCATAACACCATTGTATTCCCAGAATACAAATAATACGTTATCAAACGTATGGCGTACTTGCTCGGAAGTGATAAAAACGTCACACTATCTGGTGAACGTCACGTCGCCCAAGGACGTAAACCTATCACTTCTCAACATACAATGGGTGTGATAAAAAAACATCACCACATCTGATGAACGTCACGTCGCCTAAGGACGTAAACCTTATCACTTGTGATACACAACAGAGGTGATAAACAACGTCACCATGTCTGATGAACGTCACGTCGCCAAAACGTAAGCTTTACCACTTGTGTGCAACACACCATTGAACCATTAAACCAACAGTATACCACATACTGCCCACATTGTCCACCTTAATGTGTCATCGAGCAAGCAGCAACATTTGGCACTCCCAGAGGCCCTCCTCATGTTCCATGAACATGACACAACGATAACTCATCACCGTTCATTGTGCATGAATGCATGCAAGTATTCCATTAAGATTATTCATTAATCTCATTATATACAATATGTAATGAATTCATCAATGAGATATATCAATTTTCAAGCTTAGAATGATGAGATTTATTTAAGGAAGTATCACATTATTCCCTTTAAGTGTCATTAGGTTTAAGTGGAAGTGGTTAGATTAAAAATGGTGTTTTCTCAACATTTTAGTAAAAAGACTCGAGTAGTAGCTTCAATACTCGAGTAGTTCTTCGATCTCCTGAAACTGTGTATCAGACTGCCCAGAATACTCGAGTATTTCACAAAATACTCGAGTAGTTTACAGATCAGAATACTTGAGTATTTCACAAAATACTAGAGTATTTTTCAGCCCAGAATACTTGAGTGTTTCACAAAATACTAGAGTATTTTTTAGCCCAAAATACTTGAGTGTTTCACAAAATACTAGAGTATTTTTCAGCCGAAAATACTCGAGTATTTCACAAAATACTAGAGTATTTTGCAGCCCAGAATACTAGAGTATTTTACAAAATACTAGAGTATTTCGTGATCTTCTGGGAAACTTGTATCAGAAAATACTCGAGTTTTTCACCAAATACTCGAGTATTTTTGACAACAGATGCACTACAACTTGGTTTTAACATACCATTTTCAATTCTAATAAATTCTTACTTAAACCAATGATCAACAAAGCTTTACATACATAAATTAAACATGTCTCAACATAGAAATCATATCAAATTTCAGATAATCAAAACCATTCATCAATTATGCATGAAAATCACATGTTATGCAACTTAAAGTGCCGATTTCAATTCTATTCATTTTTGGCATAATTTCAGCATTGATTAAGCTCACATGCAACCAAATAAACTTGCCTTTGCATGTAGCATGCCTCAGATTGGCCTCCAAGCCACATTCCTATTTCAATCTATGCCCTTAGAGTCTCATGGTGACTCCTCCTACTTTCTAATGCAATTTACTCTTATTCTAGCAAATGGTAAGCTTCCCCCATACCTTAGGGTCGTTCTTGAACAAAAACTCCACAGAGAACAGCAACCAAATGCTCTAACCACTTCCAACCCGAACTTGCATGACGGTTTCAGCAGAGGTTCAAAACCACATCAATCGACATTCGAATCATGCATAAAAATTGGGGAAATTGGTTAGACTATGTTCTCTATAACATGAAATTTGAAAACCAATAAGTTTCAGACCAAAAGGGAGCTTGAGCTTACCACAATTGAAGCTCAAAGTCAACTCTTGGAATCTGAACATTTGGTTTGGCAGATTTCAGCACCTAACTTCGCAGGAGCATAACTTTTTTACCAGGGACTCAAATCTAACAAACTTGGTATCAAATCGAAGCTCGTTGAAAGAGCTTTCAAATGGTATATCAGACGTGAGGTAACTCTCAAGGAGGAGAGAGAATAGAAGGCAAGAAGGTGACGGGTCTGAACAGAGTTCTAGTTTTTGGCAGATTTGAAGCTCTATCTTGCAGCACTCACTACTCCTCACACACTCAACCTTAGCTCACGAATTTTGGTGCTTTTCAAAGCTCTGGATGTGAGCTTCGAAACGGTGTATAACTTGTTGTCTAACTCTCAGAGTTGAAGAAGAATCGAAGAGAACAAGTTTAGAACCCTAACTGAGCTTCAAACTTGATTTTAATGCATAAGAGTTGCAGAATTGCTCAATTCTTCCTCCCTAAGGGTCAATAACGAATGGGGAAGGGCTCATGCGAGGCGCCACGAGTCATAGGTCGCGTTGCTGAGTTGCTAACGTGTCAACTCGTGAGGTATTCGAGTGGGTGACTCACCAAACGCACTAACTCGTGCAACACTGAGCACAATACTCGAGAGACTCGAGTCTTTCAGCTAAAATTTGAAAAATGAATATTTTTATTTCCTTTCCCTCCAAAATCTTTCTATTATTATTTTTAAGTCCTAAAACAAGGACTAATATGTAAAAACCTTATTTTTCACATATTAAAAACTATCTAGTCTTTTCTACATATTTGCTTTTGTCAAACACATGTATACTAAATAACTTTTTAATCAAAGATTAAAATATAAGTAACTGATTATAAATAAGCTTTATAATTAAATTATCATTAATCAGAGATTAAAAATTTGGGGTGTTACACTACTCCCCCACTTAAAAGGAATTTCGTCCCCGAAATTCATTCTTAAAATTCTACATTTTCATAACAAATTGTTTTGATGTTATTATTTTTCAAAACATAATTAGGGAGAACTCTCCCCCACTTAAAAGGAATTTTCTTATGTACATATTTTCCTTTTAAACTCTCTGCCCCCAAAATGTCACATAAAATTTTTCAAATAAAATTTTCTCTGATAAACTTTTGCGTTTCCAACACACATCAAAATCCTTCAAAAAGGTTTGCCTTATGCTTCCTTGAAATTATTTCACAATGAAACCCTTTTATTAAAACTTTTCTAAAACCCATGCCCCAAGTACATATTGAAATATTTGCAACAAACCTTTCAAAGAAAATTTTCTCCGCTTCGCACTCAGATCACTCGAGCACGAGTAAGGAATTATCTGTATGACTTTATTCCTTAACAGTATAAATATCAGGGTGATCAGTCCTAACATTTAAACTATTAGTAATAAAATCATCCCTTTCAGATATAATCTTTCTCAAGAAAGACTATACGATTTATCTTTAAGTTAGATGAACTTAAAGATAAGGAACTTTATCGTCGCCATCAGACTTAGTCAGATTGTCAAGTTCTAGAGACATTTCCGTTGGGGAGACAAATGCTCGTCCTATCCCGGTGGTTGTTAATCTCTCTAGTCTTAACTGATCTTTCTCTTTCTGTAGCGCCCAAAGACATTTATCACATCCAACTGTGATAAGGGTTTTGATCACAGAAACTCAAGTTAAAGACTTGCTCAGGTTTTTAGATCACATAACGATTTAATTAACGCAATCGAAATCATTGATTACGTTAATTCAGATCAGAGGAAGGATAAATTCAGATTACCTATATCCGAATCTAACTCGCATCCTAGCAGGATGGAAAACTCTTCCACTCTTGATTTGCTGGTTGACCATTCCCTTCTTGCATTTCTTCTTCAATTAATCCGGTGAATAAGACTTAATTTTCTTGCGACTGAAATCAAATATCCCTTTCAGATATCACCACTCAATCCATGATGATGCGGCTCACCTTCCCACCTTAAAATTGACAAACGATTTCTTTCCATTGGCTTTTCAGTTACTTTCATGCAATTGAGATTTCTCTAACCTCTTATGCATGAAATTCTGGTCCCCATAGTTAGTTCACTTATTCCTCCATAGTTGATATCTGGTTTGGAATTTAGACATTACTCATTCCGGACTCCGCATGTTTGAACCTTCCATCAAAATTGCAATGAAATATACTTCCTCAATCTTTTGAACTTGGTAATGTTTTCCCCGAGATTCATATTACCTTACCTTATTTACAAAAATTCAATCTCCTTTCTCTAATTTTTCAAAGATTTCATCCTTGAATAATTCTCAAGTGACATGCCATTCATTTGCTTCCAATATCAGATTTACATAGTTCCACTATGTTTTAGCTTCACCACTTAGCATATTAGTGTAGAACCTTTACTCATCCATTTAGCTTAATTCCATAATTAACCTTCAATTTCCAAATCATCCGTACTCCAAATTCTTGTCCCTAAAACGTCCACTATGGAACCTAGGTTTCTTCCCTTTCGAAATCAATCTCTTATTTGTCCTTAGCTCTTCAGTTCTTTGTTGCAATTCACAAATTCGAATTAGGAATTCTATTGTGATTTGCAACCTTCCCTTCTTACTTCTCGTCGGTCTACTTGTATCATCAAACTCGTATCTATTAGACTTCTTAAAACCACTTCCTTAATCCTCGTAGAGCTTACATAATTTGCCTTTTGGCCCATTGTAATTGCCTTCATCTTCTTCTTCGTCAGGATGATGACAGAGTTTCCAATCACGAGCCTTTAAAATTCTGTTCGTCGGTGTTGTCCCTTGTTCAACTCCTTCTGATTGAATAATTACTTTGACTTTCCATGGTCATTAACACTTAAAGCATAGTGACACGGGAAAAAGGCCTCAAGCCCTCAGAGCAACCATGATCGTTACAAAGCTCAAGTCATGCGTCGAGTGAATCACCTTGTGTATTCCATCACCTTGATGCATACACATCTACCCTCCTTTCTTAAAACTACCTCTTTCCAAGTCTTGGCCTCGACACATGAAAATGCACTTTAATACTTTTGCATGAATCGAGTAGGAGTAACACAGGAAGGAATGTTAACCTTCCCTTCAATGACACCCCCAATAGAAGGCCATATAAAAGGCCATTCCTTCCGGGTTACTTTGGTAAAAAAAAATATTTGACTTTAGAAAGTCCACTTAAACACCCCCAATAGAATTCAATCAATCCCTTCCCAAAATCACATCCAAGCGTGATAAGGGATAATAGATCAAATCTAACTTAGTGTCGCGATCAATTATCTCGACACTATAATCTAAGCAGACTTTAGAAACAAATTTGGGTAATTTCATAGGGTCTCTATTTTTAAAACAAATAGGTGAATCCGACTTCAACCTATTCACACATTTACAATAAACAAAAGAATGGGTAACTCCCGAATCGAACACAATCATGCAAAGTTGGTTTTGAAGTAAATGGTTACCTTGCGCGAGATCAGGTGATTGGTTAACTTCTACTCTATTCAGGGTAACACTTTTCCTTGAGTCATTGGTTTGCTAGAAAGTCCGATGTGGTTACTTTTCACAGATTTTCTGCAGTAACGTGCAATATGACCCTGCTTCCCATAGTTGAAGCAAGTACTTGTTGCCCAGCAGATTCTTCCATAATGATGATGTTTGCACTTCTCACAGTAAGGGGCATTGCTGCGAGTCTTAACCTCATTCCCGTCTTCGACTCTACCTTTGCCTCGTTTCTGGTTGAAATATGGATCCGTTCTCCGATGATTAAATCCTTTCTTTCTTTGTGATCCATAACTCTGCTGGTTACTCTTTGCCGGATCAGCTGCCACTTCAGCCTTCTTGTCATCCTCATACATTCGACACATGTCAACCAACGTAGGAAAACTTTGGATTTTCTGATAACTGAAGACAGATTTCAGTTCAGGTCTCAGGCCACCTTCAAATTTGATGCATTTGCTTCTCTCATCCGGATTGTTTTGATAGTATGGAGAGTACTTCATCAATTCCTCAAACTTAGCTGCGCACTCGCCCACACTCATATCTCCTTGTTTTAATTGTAGGAATTCAACTTCCTTCTTCCTTCTCAAGTCCTCTGGGAAATATTTATTGAGAAACGTTTCCATAAACATCTCCCAATTGACGTCCTTTCCCTCATAGTGTAAAAGCTGAACCGTGTGATTCCACCAATTCTCAGCCTCTCCTTCTAACATATAAACTGCATATGCCACCTTTTGAGCTTCCGTGCAGTCTAATGTTCTAAAAATCTTTCCATAGTATGAATCCACTTGTTAGCCTCCTCTGGCTTAAATCCTCCTTCAAACTTAGGTGGATTACAATTTCGAAAATCCGCTAAACTCTTAGCCTCAACATTACTGACATTACATTGATGTGGCGGATTAACTGGTTGTGGTGGTTGCTGATGTTGTTGCTGTTGCCATTGTTGCATTGATTCCAACACAGCCGTGATCCTCTCCAGCATCGCATTAGTATGATTTCGGTTTCTTGTCGTCATATTAGACCTGCACTATGGACTTGTGGTCATATATGGTGGACTTAAGAAACACTCATCACACAACTTATACTAAAGCTGTAGCTTCAAACGGTACATCCAACTCGTATCTATTACTTGATCAAAGTAGAATACTAATATAAATCTCATCCTGTGGATACTTTGCTTGATGCTGATAACTACCTTTCTAGAACTACTTTAGCTATTACAGGATCTGACTTTTGCTCTAACGAACCCGACACTCCACGAGAGAATATCCGGGAGATTCTTCGTAACCATGACCTCTTTAATTCCCCTCTTCCTTTACCCCACTATGAGAATAACACTCAAACATCTTCGGTTTCGGATTCTCGCCTCTCTATCACAATTATTTATCACTTGATTCTTGGGTATCCAATCCAAGTCCAAGATCACACCTAATTGTGAAAAATGAGTAGACCAAGTTTACACTGAAGAGATAGCTCAATAGAATAGCTCAAACATACGAGAGAAACAACTACAAGAAAACTTGTAGGAGTTCGATCTTGAGGTAGTGTAACATCCTGCTATTTATAATACCTTTAGTAAAATAATTAAATGATTTAATATGATGATTTTAATATTTGAGTGTTGTAATAAAATTTTGATTTCATCATTATAATTGAAATATGTTTTCTAGTCAAAATAAGTATAAATTTGTTATAATATGTTTTTCACAAAATAGTACTTTTATTTAGTTTAAATTAACATTTTGACAGGGAGCTCAAGTGGCAAACCTTAGAGACATTTTTATAAATAGTTTCTTTAGAAAAATATGTTTAACTTAATATGTTGAGCGTCCCTGTAAATTTTCACAGTGTTCGGAGGCTGTTTTACTTTTAGCTTCTGGACTGATTTAATAAATTATCGGTTTAAGTTATATATAATAATCTTCTACTTCAAAATTTTAAATATTATATATTATCAAGTTTAATATCAAGATTGAGAAAATATATTTACTTTTGAATTTCGATAATTTTTCTTACGCAATAGTTGTCCGGAGGGATCGGTAACTTTATTATTTTTCAATCAGTTTTGAGCAATTCAAAATACAATATTATTTTACCTAAATGTATTTTATTATTTGGATCATCAAACTTTTAGCTATAATCCAAAATACCTACACACATTAACCTACAAATTAGAATATATTGTTAAAATATATATTTAATTCCTAAATCTACCCCAAGTCCCCACCGCCCTCTACTCCTATTTTCTACCCAAGCCCATATAACTATATAGGCAAGTACCCAGCCCCTATAATAGAAAAGAACGAAAAAGGAAGAATCGGAATGAAAGATTAAAAAAAAAAAAAAAGTAAAGTCGTGGAAGAGTGTAGAAATGAGAACTGAGAGAGGGCTCGACAGAGAAGAGGGATTTTAAGGATTTCTTATCTTCCCGGTCCAATAACTCAAAATCCAACCGTTCAATCTCAAATCCTTCTTAGGTATATAACCTCCTCAACTCCCTCTATCCATCTACCTAATTTATTCGACGATCCGTCAATATTTTTATTATCGCTATATTTTCAAATAAAGATATGTTTTAGGGAAAAGTGATATATTTTTATTGTATAATGATATATATTTATTATTTTGACAAAAATGAATTTATTTCATATATATATATATATATATATTTTAATGTTATAATTAGTTTTATCATATGTCTCTATTTAGATCCAACACGCTTTTGACCTTGACCCTGGAGCAAGTCGCGGATGTAAACGTGGCTCTGTCGTTATTGCTAGGATCTCCAAGGTAAGGGGAGTCTCTTTTCCACACCTTGAGTTAGGGATAGTTGGGGTATATAATGGGACTTGGGTTAAGTAGTTGAATTGGGTTGTGGGTAGCAAAATAGCACCGGAATAGAATTGGTTTAAGGATGTTGAATGTATCTTTGTCTTAATTTAAATATTTAATTGATTTAATTTTGGTAAAATCACTTATGAATGTTGGTAATGTAGGAAGTGAAGAACCCTAAGGAGTTGACTTATATTAAAGTACTCTGAGGCATACCTGAGTATGTCGACTGAATTGTATTGATTGTTAAACTAAACCATGTGATGAATGTGCGTATTTGTAATCTAAATGCTAAATGAGTATAAAGGTCAAGTAATAACAATTGTGAACAAAGGACATGGCTTATGAAACGAACTTGTGAATATGGGAAATGGTAGTAAAATGATTATGTGTAACAAAAAGTAAAAGGTGATTTTAATATGTGGTGTTAAAGCAAAAATGTGAGAAGGTGAAATATGTAAATTGAAATGAAGTATAATATAAATGTTGAGCTATGAATGAGAATGCTATTTGGTATGATTGTGATAACTGAGAAAGGAAATGAATAAGGAAATTACATGAATGATTAGGCGTTGAATGTGTGTCGTTGTATTTTAATGTGTTATAATAGACTGATCGAGAAAGTGAATAATTCATGGCCTCTGAATTGAGGTGCCAAACATTGAGAATGTAAGGATTATGTGTAAACTAAAAGTAAAATGTGATGTTAAATATGCGATAAGTATGTATGGATGGTATATAATTGTATCTCAATAATTATTATGTGTGAATGTGAAATTTATGCGTTGGCCTCTGATTTGAGGTGACGATTAATGGAAAGATTTGATAATTGATAGAGGGAATGAGTATGGATAAAGAATGAATGGGAAAGGTGTGTAAGTGAAATTGTGATTATATGTGCTAAGTTGTTTGAGTAAAGATGAAAGTATGATTTGACCTCTGATTTGAGGAAATGTGTAACGAAAGTGTAATAAGTGCGTTGGCCTCTGATTTGAGGTGACGATTAATGGAAAGTGATGAATTTGCTGACCTCTGTTATGAGGGGCCCAAAATGAAATAAAGTAATGAAGTGTTGACCTCTGACCTGAGGGACACAAGATGAAATGAATGTTAATGTGTTGACCTCTGACTTGAGGGACACAAAATGAATTAAAGTAAAGGAGTGTTGACCTCTGACCTGAGGGACACAAGATGAAATGAATGTTAAGGTGTTGACCTCTGACCTGAGGGACACCAAATGAATTAAAGTGTTTGCGTGTTGACCTCTGATATGAGGGACACAAAATGAAATAAAGTAAAAAGGGGTGCTGACCTCTGACCTGAGGGGCACATAATTTAAATAAGGAAAATTTGTAGGCCTCTGTTTTGAGGTGCCAATTTTGATGATTAAGTTTGTTTCATTGGCCGCTGGTTTGAGGTGATGTTCAGAATAAATGGAAAATGTGTTAATACTGAATAATATGTTAATGCGAAGCATTTTGTTATTCATGGCTTGGTTTGATTATGATACTTGAGTTATTATTATGTGCCTTTTTACTATCTTATGATTCAATGTGTTGTGAAAAGGTCTCACCCTTAGTGGTTAACATTTTAGGTGAAAGTCAAGGAGCTTGAGGATCAGAGTGTCGCAGTGGAAGAATTGGAAAGAAGGAAACTTTATGTTTGTGCACACTTGTATTGTAAATGGATGCCCAAATTTTATTTGTAAACTTGAATTGGAAAAAGGAATTTTTAAGTACACTATTTTAATTATAATTTTTTACTCACTATTTTTGCATATAAATTAAGGGTGTTACAGGTAGCAGGGTGGATCAAACACCAGAAAACACAATCGATTCTCGTCCTCACCAAGGGTTAATTAACTTCAGAGTTACAACTCTGCAAAGCAAACCACTAGGGAAAATAACCTCCTAGTACTAACTCCAGGGGTTTGTTAGTTCTCATTCTAGAAGAAAATATCCTCCCTAGAGGATATTAGCTCGCCTTTAAATCCTTTGGAATCACCCCTTGTTGATTCTTTGATGCCATAATGGATCAGCACTATGAGCTTAAGGTTGGAATTGACCTAAAAGAAGTACATCACTATCATACTTCAACTTAGGCTACTTTAAACACTATAGACAGGTACTTGGTCACCTACCCAGGGTCAAGGGATAGAACCTTTTACTCCAATTAGAAGTATGTAAGAGCATACTTCACAAGAAACTCTACAATTCTTGAGGACCACCGTATTGAACCACACACCCAAGGACCAAGAGTCAGAACCATTGCTCTGATACCATAAAATGTAACATCCCTCGTTTCTTAAAAAGAATTTCACTTATTATTGAAACGTATTGGAAAAGTCTGAGTATGAAAATTTTTCCTTGAATGTGGTACTCAAATTTAAGCCATGTATTGGAACTAAATTCGGTAGAAGGAGTAATTATTTGCTGAACATTTTAGAATCCTTTTGAGATAACCTTTGTAGAAAAAAATAGTTTTCGAAAATAATTTAGTTATTAGGTCATCCCAGGAAATCAACTTTAACAATACTTCCTTCGTGCCGGACGATAAAATCAGAGTGAGCGAAATATATTAAAACAGTTCATTGACTCATAAAATCAGGTATATAAATTCGATGTGTACCACAATTATATTAAAGTATGAAAACTAGGTTTCCTCTTGGATACATCTTTCAAAATGTGTATACATTGTTTCCATTATCAAAAATAGAGACGTTCCAGAGCTGGTCACTGGTTCTTCATCCCTTCGTCCATCTGGTTGAGTCCTCAGAGTTGTACAAAAGAGTCTCTATCCCATGATGACTTAGTACTTCATGAACTTAAGGGTCATCCAATTCCTTTGATCTCTAGGTAGTCTAGATACCTGATCAAAACCTATTAAGGGCAGGGGGTAAGCTTATACATTCGCATTATCAAATAAGAATAAAGTCCTAGCATCCACAAGTAAGCACCCATCATGATAGAAATGCATAAACATGAGCACCTGCCATTTCATTTATTTATCTTTCCAAATAGGTGGAATGATGCATGCTTCCCATCTCTCAATTCCTGAGATTCTTCAACTAATCACTCAGATGAACGTCCTTCCATAACACCATTGTATTCCCAGAATACAAATAATACGTTATCAAACGTATGGCGTACTTGCTCGGAAGTGATAAAAACGTCACACTATCTGGTGAACGTCACGTCGCCCAAGGACGTAAACCTATCACTTCTCAACATACAACGGGTGTGATAAAAAACATCACCACATCTAATGAACGTCACGTCGCCTAAGGACGTAAACCTTATCACTTGTGATACACAATAGAGGTGATAAACAACGTCACCATGTCTGATGAACGTCACGTCGCCAAAACGTAAACCTTACCACTTGTGTGCAACACACCGTTGAACCATTAAACCAACAGTATACCACATACTGCCCACATTGTCCACCTTAATGTGTCATCGAGCAAGCAGCAACATTTGGCACTCCCAGAGTGTTAGGAAATAGGATGCGACAAACGCAGCGGAAAAATAAAAAAAAAATAATCCTATTTCCATCCAGGATCCATGTGAAATCATGATTTGAGATAGGGAATAAAATTACCTTTTGCAGGGAAGAGGAGACCAATGAATCTTATCACGAACGCTTCGTCAATCACGAGCACATCAATGTGTTGTGCCTCTATTGGTATCCACACGAACAAATTCCCAATTGGAGTCACGTCTCTCTTCTCAATGCTAGTAGAGAAGAGAGAGTCTGTGTATCACTCACTCTATGATATGACGGCTAGGGTTTCCGTTTTGTGTCTCACACCTCATTATCCCCTAAAACTAATAATATTATATTTATAATATTATTAGACCAACTGGTTGGGCTTTTAGGAGATAAATTCGAATTCTATCTTATATGTAGAAGATAAAATCAAATTTATATCTTATACATAAAGATAAAACGAATCATATCTTAATCATATCAGAAAGATTTAATTTTATAAAAATACAACTATTGTATTTTTATCAAATGTAATATCTCCAATTTTATCTGCTCTTAGTGTGTGACCCTATAGGTTCCTGTAACGTTGGCAGTAATGTTAAAATCACATTTTAACTTTACAAGCAATGAGCGGTATCTAGCAACACATCATTGCTACCCAAGTGACAGGAATGTCTGTGATTTGACTAACCTTTTACTATGACCAATGAACATGTGTAAGTTTAATCCCTTTGTCCAAATATCATAGTTACACTCATGGCATGGAACGTGTCACCCATGAATAGTGTAACCAATGGTTTCTTGATCCCTGAGTAAACGCGTCTAAACAAGTCTCGTCAATATCTCATATTGACTGTCTTGAGTATGGCCATACATTTCACCGTCTCACTCAATCAAGGGGCCCAGAGATATAATTCCTATTGATAAGGAAGGACAAATCCCATCTACATCACTCACATCCCTCTACATGATTTGTCATATACCCGACTACAACCATTATGATCACCTGGTTAAAGATGACGTTTGATTGCGTGAAAGCATATAATTCCTCATGTTGGAAACCGTAGCGACTTCAGGTCGAGGGACCATGTACACCATTGTCACTATGAGAATCTCTTATGACACTCACTTAATAACCCATGTAGCATTCTCATTGTAACACCCCGATTCGGCAACTTGAAAACTTAAACTAAAAGTGGTAAAAATTAGGGCCATTTTTTTTTAAAACAAATGTTACACAAGATGAGAACACTTAGGTTTTTAAAACACAGATACATTAAAACACATGTTCTCATTTTGCACAACCCCTTTCAAGTTCCAAACCGAGATGTCACAAGACACCGCACTTTGAAACCGTTTTCAAAAGCATCATTCAAAACGTAGCCCGTTTATTTGTTGCAAAACATTCATGTTTAATAAAACTTTTGCCGGGGTACAGTATGATAGAGCTAGGTTAACTAAGCACTTACATTGGAGTACCATGCTCTGAGGGGAATTTCCTATCCTCTAGTCTTGCTTCTTAATACTTGAGGTCTAACTCCGGGCCTTGGTCGATGAAGCCCACCACGCTTCCGCTGTGCCATCTACCAGTTGCAATATCAGCAAATGCCGATACGACAACATGGTAGGAGAGAGTCAGTGTTCCGAACACTAACGGGTTGACCTTGCGGTCTCAGAATAGATTCGAAGTAGAAAGAGACAGAGAATTTAACATAACTATATAACTACAACAAAATACTAAAAAATGCAATCATCATCAACATCAATGCATCTAGCATGTTATAGCATGAATCACAACAATAATATAATCATCATCATAAACACAATTCTTTTCTCAAGTTCTTATCGTCACATTCCCAAAATCTTTCTCATCTCATCATCAACATTCTCAAAACTCATTCTCATTCATACCATCAACAGATTTTCCTCGTCTTTCCAAAACATCTTTCGCAAAACTTTTCGAAAGCACGATTTCACAAAACTTTTTCAAAAGTAATCTTTCCAAAGACTTTCACAAAAATATCATTTTCACAAAAGCTTTTCACAATTTCTTTTCAAAAATCTTTTTCAAAAATCACAATTTTTGGGTGGTGTTAATGGAGGAGCAAGCTCGACTCAACACTAAGCTTCTTCCCAAAAACGTGAACGAGGAATCATATCTCCACTCAACCACTTTCATAATCACATCCTCTCTCAATCTCATCTCTTTATCTCTTTCTTTCACTCACATCACCATTATCTCTTTCTCGAACTTTTATTCGTAAACGCGATTCATTCCTTTCTCATTTCTCATATTCTCTAATTAGTCTTAACTCATTACTCATTTCTTTCTCAATCATTCCTTATGTCTCTTATTCGCATCTCTTTCTCTTCTTCGGTTTATCTTATTATTCTCACAGTTCCATCATCATCATATCGCTATCAAACAAAACTAAACATTTTCTGAACAGAATAAAGAATGCTCAACGACTAAACATTTAGGATGCAAATAATTAAACATTTAGTATGAAAGTAAGATAGATAGACATCTAATCACAACATCCCTGTTGCCTAATTCGCAGTACTCTCACAATCCGTCCATTCGGATTGCGAGCAACCGCGTTACGGGACCACAGCACTCTCACTCACCTGGATGACGGCATATCCAGAAACTTCCCAAGATTTCCAGTCGCTAACCTTGCCACGAGTCCTTCGCGTCCGACACCCGAACTGAACATTTTTCCCCGTGCGTTAGAAACGATTTACGTAAATTCTTAATTTTTGTTTTAAAAGCACTTTGAAACAATTCCCTTTTTAAAAGCATATTGCCAATATCCAAAGGACTTTTAAATCAAAATCGATTCTTTAATAAAAAGGTTTTTAACAAAAATTCATTCTTCTTAATTTAAAATACTTTGGTTACGAAAATCATTCTTTTATAAAATGTTTCCAAGAAAACTTCTTAAAACAATTTATTTTCCAAAACAGAATCTATTCTTCTTTGAATTTAAATCGCTTTGGTTGGAAAGATCATTTTCCTTAAACACCGAATGAAATCTTAAGAAAACAACTTTTTGAAAATCTTACTTAAATCAAATACAAAAATTCAAGAAGGTAAAACTTCAAAAATCAATCAAATTAATTCATTCAATTTCTTACTCCACAACATCATCAAACATTGATCAGGAAGGTTCTTTAAAATTTTCAAATTATTTTAAATTATCTAAATCATACTAAATAAAACACTTTTCACAAACAAGACACACACACACAAACAGACTTCCAAACCATTTCAATCCAGTATATTCAATTAGCACCAAACACAACACATACTAGTTTCAAGGCGCACACACAGTATTCACAATACAAGTCACACTTCACATCATTAATTAAACTCTTAAATTCCTCTAAAAAAATAATTTAACTTAATCCTTTTAATTAATTTAACAAAACCGAATCACATAGGTTTAATAATTTTCTAATCACAATTAAACTTTTAATACTAAAAGTCATTAGATTAGTATTATGAAAATCCTTTCATATAATCAAATGAACTCAGTTATTCTTAAAATCAAAAGATACAGTGAACACCTATCACTTTCATTCAAATACATAACATATAAGCATTTAGAAATATAGTCACACTTTATTTCATGAAAACAATTATCCAACCATTTTAATCATACATGGACAGAATAATACACATACAACTTCATAATAATTTAATGCACAAATGCAAACATAAAATTATGAAATCTCTTTCATTAATTAAATGCTAAACCGTGGGCATCCAGAAAAGAAAACCAACAAATTTTCAATTTCTTTTTATAACTTAAATCTAAATAATAATCTATACCTACTCCAAAAGAACTATTTTATTTTCTTAGTCTTATTTATCTAAATAAATTCACACCACAAAGCAATCAATTCACAAATCATACTCATCCAACATATATATGTCACACAGTACACACACATTAAATCACACACATCTCACATAAAATTTAAACCAAATCAATAAACTTGTTTTCTTTGGAATACAAATTCTAAAACTCGTATTTTATAGTTCTGAAAATAATTTTTTATAAACCAACCCATAAAATTCCAAAAGATATAATTTTAAAATTTACGTTTCAAGATGGTCGTTTTGGTATAAAGTTTGTAAAAATCCGAGTTACGGTTAAAAAGTTACGAATTTTTCAAGTTAACAGTTCAAAAACTTCACTTTAAATAAAAATCACTTTTCAATAAAATCACAACTAATTTCTTTTAAATCAAACCAACAAAATCATTCACTTTAATTCTTTTTCACACAAAGTATTTTTATTAAAATCCTTTATATCCCAAACTTCAATATTTATTTCGACGAAATTGTTTGCGCACGTACGGGAAAAATGCGGGGTGTTACATTCTCCCCAACTTGAAGATTTCTCGTCCTCGAGAAATACTGTGTAGAGTCTGTCTGATCGATGGACGCGTAACTCCTTGAAGAGATTCTTTCCCTCTAGAATTGTCGTAATCGTCGCATCTTCGAAAGGGTACTATCTATTAATCGTTCTTAAGTCAGATCAAATGGATTACTTGCAAAAGTAATCTCTCAAAGGTCTTTCAATAACAATTATGGTGGGATAGAATCAACACGGTTTCATTGGCAACAAATGACTGAGAGGTTCAAAGGCATCAAAACAGGATGCAGAACAACAGGGTTTCGGGCGTTTGGGGTCAAGACACTATCATGTTTCAAGGTTAAACCCTTCTCATCAATTCAAGCCTAAACAAACTACTCCTCAAACTTACATCTCCAACTACTCCCCAACTTAAAGGACTCATATTTCTCTATATTAAGTTCATTATCACAAACTTAACTTCTAAGTACTCCTATCTTTCACCACTTTTTGACCAACCCTTACAAAAATTCCTATCACTCAACTCCACTCTATCCTCTTATTACCTTACATCTCACCATATAATCATCCTCTTCAGACTCCTATGGTCACTATCACATCTTCCCTTTACTCCAATAACCACTAATCCTCAAGAAACATACTCAATCTCATTCCTTATTTCTAATACTGGATCATATAACTTAGACAATTCTAAACCTTTTTACACTTTCCACAATTTCTCCCCATATTCTAAACCATTATTAGAACAATCCGACATCAAAACTCCTAATCCTAATCACCTTTCACCGCTTACCTAAGACTCAAAGATACTCCTATTTTCTCCAAGACTCATACATCCTTACTTCTGACTAACTAAACTTCATTCTCCTTAACCTTCGCAACCTTCACCTAACAACACCTCACGACTCACTTCCCAACTTAAAACCGTCTTTACGACTGGGATAAGGTGTCAGGACCCAAAAGTCTTATCAAAAGTTTAGGAAAGATAAATGTCTGGTCAAAGTCCAAAAGAGAAAGCTTCGGGTTTATTAGCAATCAAGGTTTTGTCAAGAACATGGTCCAAGATTCTCAGGAAAGGCTTTCCAAACATCATGTCAAAGCAATTTGACACGCATAGGGTTTTTACAAGAAAGGCTCAAATCAGGAAAAGAAGGATTCTGGTCGCAAGACAAAATTACATATGCTTAAAGGTTATCACAAACAAAAGGAATTCATATCAAAGAAGAGTTCAACAAAAGAAGATTCCGAATCGCATGTCAACATCTCATGACGTCACTGATCTCTGCTCCTCGTCGTTGTCGTACACAAAATCGACATGCTCCATGAAAACATTCGGGCACTCTTAGCGTTCTATCGCTATCTTAATACTAATGCACACACAGAGACACACAGCAGAGTATGTAAGTCCATGTATAAGGTTACTTAGATTAACCACGCTCCGATACCATTCTGTAACACCCCGATTCGGCAACTTGAAAACTTAAACTAAAAGTGGTAAAAATTAGGGCCATTTTTTTTTAAAAACAAATGTTACACAAGATGAGAACACTTAGGTTTTTAAAACACAGATACATTAAAACACATGTTCTCATTTTGCACCACCCCTTTCAAGTTCCAAACCGAGATGTCACAAGACACCGCACTTTGAAACCGTTTTCAAAAGCATCATTCAAAACGTAGCCCGTTTATTTGTTGCAAAACATTCATGTTTAATAAAACTTTTGCCGGGGTACAGTATGATAGAGCTAGGTTAACTAAGCACTTACATTGGAGTACCATGCTCTGAGGGGAATTTCCTATCCTCTAGTCTTGCTTCTTAATACTTGAAGTCTAACTCCGGGCCTTGGTCGATGAAGCCCACCACGCTTCCGCTGCGCCATCTACCAGTTGCAATATCAGCAAATGCCGATACGACAACATGGTAGGAGAGAGTCAGTGTTCCGAACACTAACGGGTTGACCTTGCGGTCTCAGAATAGATTCGAAGTAGAAAGAGACAGAGAATTTAACATAACTATATAACTACAACAGAATACTAAAAAATGCAATCATCATCAACATCAATGCATCTAGCATGTTATAGCATGAATCACAACAATAATATAATCATCATCATAAACACAATTCTTTTCTCAATTCTTATCGTCACATTCCCAAAATCTTTCTCATCTCATCATCAACATTCTCAAAACTCATTCTCATTATTCATACCATCAACAGACTTTCCTCGTCTTTCCAAAACATCTTTCGCAAAACTTTTCGAAAGCACGATTTCACAAAACTTTTTCAAAAGTAATCTTTCCAAAGACTTTCACAAAAATATCATTTTCACAAAAGCTTTTCACAATTTCTTTTCAAAAATCTTTTTCAAAAATCACAATTTTTGGGTGAGTGTTAATGGAGGAGCAAGCTCGACTCAACACTAAGCTTCTTCCCAAAAACGTGAACGAGGAATCATATCTCCACTCAACCACTTTCATAATCACATCCTCTCTCAATCTCATCTCTTTATCTCTTTCTTTCACTCACATCACCATTATCTCTTTCTCGAACTTTTATTCGTAAACGCGATTCATTCCTTTCTCATTTCTCATATTCTCTCATTAGTCTTAACTCATTATTCATTTCTTTCTCAATCATTCTTTATGTCTCTTATTCGCATCTCTTTCTCTTCTTCGGTTTATCTTATTATTCTCACAGTTCCATCATCATCATATCGCTATCAAACAAAACTAAACATTTTCTGAACAGAATAAAGAATGCTCAACGACTAAACATTTAGGATGCAAATAATTGAACATTTAGTATGCAAGTAAGACAGATAGACATCTAATCACAACATCCCTGTTGCCTAATTCGCAGTACTCTCACAATCCGTCCATTCGGATTGCGAGCAACCGCGTTACGGGACCACAGCACTCTCACTCACCTGGATGACGACATATCCAGAAACTTCCCAAGATTTCCAGTCGCTAACCTTGCCACGAGTCCTTCACGTCCGACACCCGAACTGAACATTTTTCCCCGTGCGTTAGAAACGATTTACGTAAATTCTTAATTTTTGTTTTAAAAGCACTTTGAAACAATTCCCTTTTTAAAAGCATATTGCCAATATCCAAAGGACTTTTAAATCCAAATCGATTCTTTAATAAAAAGGTTTTTAACAAAAATTCATTCTTCTTAATTTAAAATACTTTGGTTACGAAAATCATTCTTTTATAAAATGTTTCCAAGAAAACTTCTTAAAACAATTTATTTTCCAAAACAGAATCTATTCTTCTTTGAATTTAAATCGCTTTGGTTGGAAAGATCATTTTCCTTAATCACCGAATGAAATCTTAAGAAAACAACTTTGTGAAAATCTTACTTAAATCAAATACAAAAATTCAAGAAGGTAAAACTTCAAAAATCAATCAAATTAATTCATTCAATTTCTTACTCCACAACATCATCAAACACTGATCAAGAAGGTTCTTTAAAATTTTCAAATTATTTTAAATTATCTAAATCATACTAAATAAAACACTTTTCACAAACAAGACACACACACACAAACAGCCTTCCAAACCATTTTAATCCAGTATATTCAATTAGCACCAAACACAACACATACTAGTTTCAAGTCGCACACACAGTATTCACAATACAAGTCACACTTCACATCATTAATTAAACTATTAAATTCCTCTAAAAAAATAATTTAACTTAATCCTTTTAATTAATTTAACAAAACCGAATCACATAGGTTTAATAATTTTCTAATCACAATTAAACTTTTAATACTAAAAGTCATTAGATTAGTATTATGAAAATCCTTTCATATAATCAAATGAACTCAGTTATTCTTAAAATCAAAAGATACAGTGAACACCTATCACTTTCATTCAAATACATAACATATAAGCATTTAGAAATATAGTCACACTTTATTTCATGAAAACAATTATCCAACCATTTTAATCATACATGGACAGAATAATACACATACAACTTCATAATAATTTAATGCACAAATGCAAACATAAAATTATGAAATCTCTTTCCTTAATTAAATGCTAAACCGTGGGCATCCAGAAAAGAAAACCAACAAATTTTCAATTCCTTTTTATAACTTAAATCTAAATAATAATCTATACCTACTCCAAAAGAACTATTTTATTTTCTTAGTCTTATTTATCTAAATAAATTCACACCACAAAGCAATCAATTCACAAATCATACTCATCCAACATATATATGTCACACAGTACACACACATTAAATCACACACATCTCACATAAAAATTTAAACCAAATCAATAAACTTGTTTTCTTTGGAATACAAATTCTAAAACTCGTATTTTATAGTTCTGAAAATAAATTTTTATAAACCAACCCATAAAATTCCAAAAGATATATTTTTAAAATTTACGTTTCGAGACGGTCGTTTTGATATAAAGTTTGTAAAAATCCGAGTTACGGTTAAAAAGTTACGAATTTTTCAAGTTAACAGTTCAAAAACATCACTTTAAATAAAAATCACTTTTCAATAAAATCACAACTAATTTCTTTTAAATCAAACCAACAAAATCATTCACTTTAATTCTTTTTCGCACAAAGTATTTTTCTTAAAATCCTTTATATCCCAAACTTCAATATTTATTTCGACGAAATCGTTTGCGCACGTACGGGAAAAATGCGGGGTGTTACACTCATGGCGGGTCAATCCAGTACACAATTGTCCCAATGTGTACTTACGTGAAGACTTGATATCCCATATCCATGACCGGTGAGATACAGTCATCAGTCTGCCACATACTAGTCTCGATGTATTATAGTTGTCCTTATTAACTATAATACTCGACTAGGGAATCTTTAAGGATAATTATCAATCAATAAGATCTCACTATCAAGTCATGTACTTGATATTCTTATGACATTGAACTTATAATCCTAAGGACTTTATTACATCTATTTTAATTAAACAATTAAAGCATAAATATAATAAATGAAATGCCTCATTATTATTAATAGTAATAATCCATAAACATGAAATAAGTACAAGTAAAAGAGAAAATACGATTGCCACTAGGGCACTCTCCAACAATATCCCACTTGCACTAGAGCCAATCGTTCATGTATCTAATACCATAAGCCCTAACATGTCCCTCATGCTTTTTTATGGCAAGAGGTTTTGTGACACCCTTCCGAATTACCCAAGTATAATATAGTACTTAAGCTATTATATTGGATAATATATGGACTTGTGAGTATTAAGAAAATATGTAAAAAAAATATTTCTTTTTAAAGCGGGTGCACAAATCAACACTTGGAATTCTTGGAGAATAAGCTCTAAAGCATTTCGAAACAGTTGTATCGAATTCGACGATTTCTAAAACCTTTTCAAAAGTTGGGTAACATTCGTCTTTTGAAATCGTGTTTATATCATAGAAAATAACTAAAGCTACCCTTGCTTTATTTGATAAAACCGATACCATCGAATAGTTTTCACAGCCGAACTCTCAAATAGATTAAATCAGAGTAAGCGGAAATTATCGGACTATGCCATGGATAGGAATATAAACATATATTTTATATATAGGAAAGTCATAAGTACATAGCCCAACATCAGAGTTTCCAAGTTCCAAAATATACAAGTCCATAAACAGATCTACATAACAGTGTAACCAAACCCTAGAGTACCCCAAAAGTATATCTACACTATATATACATAACCAAAATGTAAACTCCAAGGGCGGTCACATAGATCTGGCATCATCAGATGTAGTAGTAGTGATAGCAGTAGTCTCCAAGAAGCAAAAGTAGTAAGGTAGTAGCATCATCATCAACACAGCAACAGCAAGATCTCCTCCACAGCATCCACACATCGGATCCTCCGATCCTCATCACATACCATATGCACATACCTAGGGATCATCGTCCCTCCAATCACTCCCAGTAGAATGCACGACAGGCTCGCTCCCACTCTCGTCCTCCACCGGATCCTCCTCGATCTCATCCGAGGGAGAGTGTACCCTACCACTGGGTACCGGGTCAGGTGATGGTGAAACCCTGACTGGGCTCCTCGGATCAGAAGGGGGAGTATCCTCGCGGACGACTCTCGAGGTAAAAGGGTGAGAGCGGGTAGGTCGAAAATGAAAACTATGATAAGAGCGAGCTGGTCGCAGGGGAGGTGGTCCATGGTAAGTATAAAACGGGGGTACGTGCATAGTGTATATGATGGGAATCCTAAATCTACGAGGACGGAATCGCATCAGCGGGTTCGGGTGGTAGAAGGTAATCTCTACCTCTCCCTCGAACACCGCACGATGGTCCTCATAGATCCATGTGCCACTAGGAAGTGACCGGATCTCGATGCAAGCAATGTAACGAGACATCACCTACAAGGGCATAGGGGTAAGCAATTCTATACACATAATCAACAGAGAATAAATTGTGGAACATAAGTATAAAGTCTACCAATATGTATATGTACATATGCAACAAGGAGCAACAATCACAATTAACATTTAGCAGTTAGTTAATG
Source organism: Crotalaria pallida (assembly GCA_037953625.1). Classification (NCBI taxonomy): domain Eukaryota; kingdom Viridiplantae; phylum Streptophyta; class Magnoliopsida; order Fabales; family Fabaceae; genus Crotalaria; species Crotalaria pallida. The sequence goes on along the minus strand of CM075655.1, from coordinate 56,443,109 downwards.
CACATAGGATGCTCATACTTGTTTCATTTGTCACATTTAATTTGGATGAGTGGCATGATGCATGAATTTAGCTCTCAAGCCTATCTCCATCATTCTATGTCACTCTCTGACGTCCATCCCTGACAACCCAGCACTCAACAGTGCGTTGTATTCCTAGGTATACAACAATTCGTACATTCACCTAGAATGTACACGACAAGCTTGGAATCCATGCCACCCGAGCATATCCCGTCATCCAAACGGACCGTCATCCAAACGGTATAACCATATCGGCATCCACTCAGCCGACCACGTCAACGACGTGTCATCAAGCAAGCGTATTGGCACTCCCAGAGGCCCTCCACATGTTTACCAAAAACATGATATACGTCCTACCATCCAAACTCCAGAATGAATGCAATTTATTCTTTAGACTTAAAGGAAGTTGATTAATATTTTACAGGCCACCTAGGCTTATTTCATTATCAAAAAGGATCGTCACCAAACGGTATACTCATATTAATCACTTTCCTTCATGTCTAGTTCCCTTGGATTATTGTTATTAATTCCTTAACTTAAATGAGTCAGAATTGAAAATGTATCTTTCAGGTTCTGGCAATTTACTCGAGTAAAATTCAGTACATTCGAGTGTTCATCAACTTTTCCAGATTACTCGAGTGTTCTCAAAGTTACTCGAGTGTTCATGACTTTCTGAGGATTTGGGTTTCAAATTCAATAAATTACTCGAGTAGTTCATAGGTTACTTGAGTGTTCATCCTGATTTCCAGAATACTCGAGTGCCCTTGAATGACTCGAGTGGTTGGCCTTAACTTGTCCTCAGGTCATGCTCGATACTCGAGTGCTAGACATGATACTCGAGTATTCTTGCTCCATTTGCATTGTTTTAAAGGCGTTTTACTCGAGTATCCTGTCTATTACTCGAGTGTTTCACAGCAGAATACACTGAAATCTTAGTTTTAACATACCACTTCCATTTCTACTCATTTCCAGTCCATTCCAAGGATCAACAGAGTTAACATAACATCATTTGAACATGTTACAACATTCCTTTCATATCAAAACACAGAATTGACAGAGGATTCATCAATCATGCATAAAATACACATTTTAACAACTCAACACCTCAAATCGCATAATAAGCACAATTCTCATGAAATAAAGTTCATTTAAGCTTGCATGCATGATTTAGAACTTGCTCAACACAGTTTTAGAGCAAAGCTTGGTCTCCAAACCAAAGATCCTATTCAATCTAAGCCCTTAGAGCCTCTTGGTGGCTCTCTAGCAAAATTAGTGAAATTCAATCTCTATCTAGTGAATAAAATTACTTCCCCTTACCTCTCAAACGTGAATCAAACAGAGAATCCCCAAAGAAAAGCTCCACAGCACCAAAAACACTTTAAACTCCAACATGCAGAGCAGATTGAGTGCAACACCAAAATCGAATTGGTTCACCCATGAAACAGAGATAAGAATTGGGGAAATTAGATTTTCTTGACCCTATGCAACATAAACTAACTAAAGAAACTGAATTTGAGACTCAAGGATTCATGAGCTTACCAGAAATCGAAATTGAAGTAAGCTCCCAGAACTGAAAACAGCAACCAAACCTCAACTTCTCAGCTTCGATTCTAACAGCACACTCACTCTCAGCTCACAATCTTTATATCTATACAAAGCTCGTGATGTGAGCTTTGTAATGGTGTATGATTTGTGTTTCAATTTGACACAGAGAGGAAGAATCGATCAGACGAAGTTATGAACCCTAACTTACTCAACAACTCAAACTTAGCCAAAAAATCTCCACGAATTCGGTGTTGCTGAGCTTAAATAGACATAGAGAAAGCTCATGCAGGGCGACACGACGTCCTTGAGCTGTTGATGATGGAGTATTCGTGTCAACGGAGGGGAATCGGTGGTGGTGACTCACCAAACGCACTAACTCGTGCAACTCTGCCCAGAATACTCGAGTATTCCAGAAAATACTCGAGTATTTTGCCCAATTTTTGAAAAATAATTATTTTATTTACTTTCCCTCCAAAATCTTTCCTATAAATGCTTCTAGGTCCCAACCAAGGGACTAATATGCAAAACACTTATTTTATGCATTATTATAATTATTAAGTCACTTCACACACATATACTAACTATATGAACACATATTTTAATCAAGAATTAATATAGAAATCATTAATTATAATTAATTTATAATTAACATTTCATTAATCGGGGATTAAAATTTTGGGGTGTTACACTACTCCCCCACTTACAAGGAATTTCGTCCCCGAAATTCAATTCATACAAACAAGTCAGGATAGTCCTGACGCATCTTATCCTCTAATTCCCAAGATGCTTCTATCACATCACCACAAACCCAAACGACTTTGACCAGACGAATATCCTTCCCTCTAAGCTGCTTGATCCTTCGATCTTCAATGCGAACTGGTATAGCTTTGAAGGTTAGGTTCTCATGAATTTCTAAGTCATCAGGTTGGATTCTAAGAACAATGGTGTGGTCATGGACATATCTCTTCAACTGAGACACATGGAATACATTGTGAAGGTTAGCTAATGACGGAGGCAGGGCTAACTGATAAGCTACTGGGCCGACTCTTTTGAGGATTTGATAGGGACCAATAAACTTAGGTGATAGTTTCTGGGTTTTCAAGGCTCTACTAACACCTTTTGTTGGTACTATTCTAATGAATACATGGTCTCCTTCGGCGAACTCTAAAGGTTTCCTCCTCCTATCAGTATAACTTTTTTGCCTACTCTGAGCCGTCTTCATCTTCTCTTGTATCATCTTGATCTGTTCCGTGGTCTCTTGCACAAAATCTGGCCCAACCAGAGAACTCTCCCCCACTTGAAACCTGCATAACGGCGTCTGGCACTTTCTCCCATAAAATGCTTCAAATGGTGCCATTCCAATGCTCGTGTGGTAACTGTTGTTGTAAGTGAACTCCACGAGTGGTAACATTTGTTCCCAGTTCCCTTGACCTTCCAACGCACAGGCTCGCAAAATGTCCTCCAGTGACTGAATAGTCCTCTCCGTTTGACCATCAGTCTGAGGATGGTATGCAGAACTTAACTTCAATTTTGAACCCAAAGCTCTATGAAGATCTTCCCAAAACTTCGATGTAAACCTCGGGTCGCGATCTGACACAATACTTGACGGTACCCCATGCAGACGAACAACTTCCTTGATGTACAACTGGGTGAGCTTTTCCAACGAGTAGCGCATATTCACGGGAATGAAATGCGCCGACTTGGTCAAACGATCCACGATCACCCAGATTGCATCATGACCAGTAGATGTCCTTGGCAATCCTGACACAAAATCCATCGAGATACTATCCCATTTCCATACGGGAACTTCCAAAGAAAGTAACTCTCCTCCTGGCCTTTGATGTTCCACTTTCGCCTTTTGACACACCAAACAACGTGCCACATATTCAGCTACGTCCTTCTTCAAACCAGGCCACCAAAATAGCTTCTTTAATTCCTGGTACATTTTGATAGCTCCTGGATGCATACTCATTTTACTCTTATGCGCTTCATTCAGAATCATTCTTCTTACTTCCAAATCATCAGGGACACATATCCTTGTCTTAAAACGCAGGATTCCATCCTTCCCTTCTAGAAATTCCAACTCCTTACCTTCTTGCATCAACTTCTTCTTTTCCATAAGCTTATTATCCTTGTGTTGCAATTCCCGAATCCTTTGCAGAAACTCATTAGCAATCTGCAACATCCCCATCTTAATACTCGTCGGCTCTACTTGCATCGTCAGGCTTAAATCCCGGAACTCCTCTATCAACGCAGCTTCTCTGACCATCATTACATTGATGTGCATTGCTTTTCTACTCAATGCATCTGCCACAACATTGGCTTTCCCAGGATGGTAATGGAGCTCGAACTCGTAGTCCTTCAAAAACTCCATCCATCGGCGCTGCCTCATATTCAACTCTTTCTGATCGAAGAGGTACTTTAAACTCTTATGGTCACTGAACACCCGGAACGTAGTGCCATAGAGATAGTGCCTCCAGATCTTTAACGCAAACACCACAGCTGCCAGCTCCAGATCATGAGTTGGATAGTTCATTTCATGAACTTTTAGCTGTCTCGAGGCATAGACGACGACTTGCCCTTCTTGCATCAAAACACTCCCAAGACCTTGTTTCGATGCGTCACAATACACATCGAAACTCTTCTGTGTATCGGGCAGAATCAATACAGGAGACGATGTCAACCTTTCCTTCAACTCCCGAAAATTCCTTTCACACTTCTCATCCCATAGAAATGGTTGATCTTTCCGAGTCAACTTCGTCAGAGGCAGTGCAATCTTCGAGAAACCTTCAATGAATCTTCTGTAGTAACCAGCCAAACCCAGAAAGCTTCTCACCTCCGTGACCGACTTCGATTGCTCCCATTGCAAAATCGAGCTTACTTTCGTCGGATCAACGGCTATTCCTTTATCCGAAATCACATGCCCCAAGAACTTAACCTCCTTCAGCCAGAACTTACACTTTGTAAGTTTGGCGTACAACTGCTTCTCCTTCAGGATACTCAACACTATCCTCAAGTGTTCAGCATGCTCCTCCGGGCTCTTAGAGTAAATAAGGATATCATCAATGAACACAACCACGAATGAATCTAAATAAGGTCTAAAGATTCGATTCATGTAGTCCATAAAGATAGCTGGTGCATTAGTCAATCCGAACGGCATCACGACATACTCATAATGTCCGTATCGAGATCGAAATGCAGTCTTAGAGATATCCTCTTCTCTTATCCTGATCTGATGGTACCCCGACCTCAAATCAATCTTGGAAAATACCGAAGCTCCTCGCACTTGATCCATAAGGTCATCTATCCTCGGCAATGGATACTTGTTCTTGATGGTGACCTTATTCAGCTGCCGGTAGTCGATGCACATCCTCATGCTACCATCTTTCTTCTTGACGAACAAAACCGGAGCACCCCAAGGCGACACACTTGGTCGGATCATCTGCTTCTGCAACAGCTCCTCAATCTGCTTCTTCATTTCAGCCATTTCCGGTGGTGCCATTCTATAAGGAGCAATAGAAATGGGACCAGCTCCCAGAACTAGATCAATACCAAATTCAATCTCTCTTCTTGGTGGCAAGCCAGGGATCTCATCAGCAAATACCTCCGGAAAGTCTCTGACAACAAGAATCTCTTCCATCCTTGGACCATTCTCTTCCACCTCAGTGTTGAACAGACACACGTAGCCGAAAGGTTTTGGGTTTCTATAGGTCACTATTTTTCTATCACAATCAATGATCAGTTGGTTTTGACTTAACCAATCCATTCCCAAGATCACATCTAATTGTGCCAAGGGTAAACAGATCAAATCTACTTTAGAGGTTTGTCCTAACACTTCTATACAGCAGTTAAGACATGCTCTAGAAACTACAACAGGAGCATTGGTAGGAGTTTCCACTTGCAAATCATAAGGTAATTCAGTCACAGACAAACTTAACCGTTTCACACATTCATATGAAACAAATGAATGCGTAGCGCCGGAATCAAACAAGACATGACAAGACTGACCATTAAGCAAGTATTTACCTTGCACCAGATCAGAGGATCGGCTTGCTTCCACACCATTAAGGGTGAAAACCCTTCCTTGAGCCATAGGCCTCTCCGCAGACCCTCTTGAATTGGTTTTGACCGGTTCCTTGCAATCCCTTGCAAAATGTCCCGGATTTCCACAGTTGAAGCAGCCACTTGTTCCCCAGCATACACGACCATAGTGGTTGCGCTTGCACTTGTCGCAAAATGGAGCCTCGCTCCGATAATTCCTTCCATCAGACCCACCAGCTTTTCCCTTGCCTTTTCCTCGACGATCATACGGACCTTTGCCTCGGTTGTTGAAGCCTTTCCGCCTCTGAGGTCCATAGCCCTGATTGTCCTTCTTCTCCGAGGCTTGCACCTCCTCAGCCTTGGTGTCGTCTTCATACATCCTACACATGTCCACGAGTGCAGGAAAACTTTGAATCCGTTGATAACTGAAGATCGACTTCAACTTGGGCCTCAAGCCTCCTTCAAACTTAATGCATTTGCTTCTTTCATCCGGATTGTTCTGATAATATGGAGAGTACTTCATAAGCTCCTCAAACTTGGCCGCGTACTCACCCACACTCATACTCCCTTGCTTCAGCTGCAAGAACTCCACCTTCTTCTTCCTCCTTAGATCCTCAGGAAAATACTTATGGAGAAACTTCTCCATGAATACACCCCAGCTCACTTCCCTTCCTTCATATTGCAGAAGTTGCATCGTGTGATTCCACCAATTCTCAGCTTCATCCTCCAACATGTATGTTGCATACGCCACCTTCTGAGCATCAGAACACTCCAACGTTCTCAGAATCTTATCCATGGTGTGAATCCATTTATTGGCCTCTTCCGGTTTAAATCCTCCTTCAAACTTTGGCGGATTGCAACTTCTAAAATCAGCCAGAGTCTTCGCCTCAGTGTTACCCACATTACACTGATGTGGCGGGTTAACCGGTTGAGATGGTTGTTGAGAGTGTCGCTGCATGGCTTCCAGCACCGTGGTGATCCTTTCTAACATCGCATTGGTGTGATTTTGGTTTCTAGTTGCCATATTAGACCTGCGCTATGGGCTTATGGTCACATATGCTGAACTAAAGAAACTTCCATTACACCACCTATGCTAAGGCTATAGCTTAAGATTCTAACTTCACATTCAATTGCATCTTGTGCTCAAAAGAGACAAGATACAAACAAATCAAGGGTATCTAAAGCTCAACAAGCAAAATAACAACATTCAAAATAATGTACATGCCCTGGAGATACCTGCTTGATGTTGATGGCTACCTTTCTGGTACTACTTCCACTACTACAGGATCTGGCTTTTGCTCTGATACCACTTAGTGTGACACCCTTCCGAATTACCCAAGTATAATATAGTACTTAAGCTATTATATTGGATAATATATGGACTTGTGAGTATTAAGAAAATATGTAAAAAAAAATATTTCTTTTTAAAGCGGGTGCACAAATCAACACTTGGAATTCTTGGAGAATAAACTCTAAAGCATTTCGAAACAGTTGTATCGAATTCGACGATTTCTAAAACCTTTTCAAAAGTTGGGTAACATTCGTCTTTTGAAATCGTGTTTATATCATAGAAAATAACTAAAGCTACCCTTGCTTTATTTGATAAAACTGATACCATCGAATAGTTTTCACAGCCGAACTCTCAAATAGATTAAATCAGAGTAAGCGGAAATTATCGGACTATGCCATGGATAGGAATATAAACATAGATTTTATATATATGAAAGTCATAAGTACATAGCCCAACATCAGAGTTTCCAAGTTCCAAAATATACAAGTACATAAACAGATCTACATAACAGTGTAACCAAACCCTAGAGTACCCCAAAAGTATATCTACACTATATATACATAACCAAAATGTAAACTCCAAGGGCGGTCACATAGATCTGGCATCATCAGATGTAGTAGTAGTGATAGCAGTAGTCTCCAAGAAGCAAAAGTAGTAAGGTAGTAGCATCATCATCAACACAGCAGCAGCAAGATCTCCTCCACAGCATCCACACATCGGATCCTCCGATCCTCATCACATACCATATGCACATACCTAGGGATCATCGTCCCTCCAATCACTCCCAGTAGAATGCACGACAGGCTCGCTCCCACTCTCGTCCTCCACCGGATCCTCCTCGATCTCATCCGAGGGAGAGTGTACCCTACCACTGGGTACCGGGTCAGGTGATGGTGAAACCCTGACTGGGCTCCTCGGATCAGAAGGGGGAGTATCCTCGCGGATGACTCTCGAGGTAAAAGGGTGAGAGCGGGTAGGTCGAAAATGAAAACTGTGATAAGAGCGAGCTGGTCGCAGGGGAGGTGGTCCATGGTAAGTATAAAACGGGGGTACGTGCATAGTGTATATGATGGGAATCCTAAATCTACGAGGACGAAATCGCATCAGCGGGTTCGGGTGGTAGAAGGTAATCTCTACCTCTCCCTCGAACACCGCACGATGGTCCTCAAAGATCCATGTGCCACTAGGAAGTGGCCGGATCTCGATGCAAGCAATGTAACGAGACATCACCTACAAGGGCATAGGGATAAGCAATTCTATACACATAATCAACAGAGAATAAATTGTGCAACATAAGTATAAAGTCTACCAATATGTATATGTACATATGCAACAAGGAGCAACAATCACAATTAACATTTAGGAGTTAGTTAATGCACATAGGATGCTCATACTTGTTTCATTTGTCACATTTAATTTGGATGAGTGGCATGATGCATGAATTTAGCTCTCAAGCCTATCTCCATCATTCTATGTCACTCTCTGACGTCCATCCCTGACAACCCAGCACTCAACAGTGCATTGTATTCCTAGGTATACAACAATTCGTACATTCACCTAGAATGTACACGACAAGCTTGGAATCCATGCCACCCGAGCATATCCCGTCATCCAAACGGACCGTCATCCAAACGGTATAACCATATCGGCATCCACTCAGCCGACCACGTCAACGACGTGTCATCAAGCAAGCGTATTGGCACTCCCAGAGGCCCTCCACATGTTTACCAAAAACATGATATACGTCCTACCATCCAAACTCCAGAATGAATGCACTTTATTCTTTAGACTTAAAGGAAGTTGATAAATATTTTACAGGCCACCTAGGCTTATTTCATTATCAAAAAGGACCGTCACCAAACAGTATACTCATATTAATCACTTTCCTTCATGTCTAGTTCCCTTGGATTATTGTTATTAATTCCTTAACTTAAATGAGTCAGAATTGAAAATGTATCTTTCAGGTTCTGGCAATTTACTCGAGTAAAATTTAGTACACTCGAGTGTTCATCAACTTTTCCAGATTACTCGAGTGTTCTTAAAGTTACTCGAGTGTTCATGACTTTCTGAGGATTTGGGTTTCAAATTCAATAAATTACTCTAGTAGTTCATAGGTTACTCGAGTGTTCATCCTGATTTCCAGAATACTCGAGTGACCTTGAATGACTCGAGTGGTTAGCCTTCACTTGTCCTCAGGTCATGCTCGATACTCGAGTGCTAGACATGATACTCGAGTGTTCTTGCTCCATTTGCATTGTTTTAAAGGCGTTTTACTCGAGTATCCTGTCTATTACTCGAGTGTTTCACAGCAGAATAGACTGAAATCTTAGTTTTAACATACCACTTCCATTTCTACTCATTTCCAGTCCATTCCAAGGATCAACAGAGTTAACATAACATCATTTGAACATGTTACAACATTCCTTTCATATCAAAACACAGAATTGACAGAGGATTCATCAATCATGCATAAAATACACATTTTAACAACTCAACACCTCAAATCGCATAATAAGCACAATTCTCATGAAATAAAGTTCATTTAAGCTTGCATGCATGATTTAGAACTTGCTCAACACAGTTTTAGAGCAAAGCTTGGTCTCCAAACCAAAGATCCTATTCAATCTAAGCCCTTAGAGCCTCTTGGTGGCTCTCTAGCAAATTTAGTGAAATTCAATCTCTATCTAGTGAATAAAATTACTTCCCCTTACCTCTCAAACGTGAATCAAACAGAGAATCCCCAAATAAAAGCTCCACAGCACCAAAAACACTTTAAACTCCAACATGCAGAGCAGATTGAGTGCAACACCAAAATCGAATTGGTTCACCCATGAAACAGAGATAAGAATTGGGGAAATTAGATTTTCTTGACCCTATGCAACATAAACTAACTAAAGAAACTGAATTTGAGACTCAAGGATTCATGAGCTTACCAGAAATCGAAATTGAAGTAAGCTTCCAGAACTGAAAACAGCAACCAAACCTCAACTTCTCAGCTTCGATTCTAACAGCACACTCACTCTCAGCTCACAATCTTTATATCTATACAAAGCTCGTGATGAGAACTTTGTATTGGTGTATGATTTGTGTTTCAATTTGACACAGAGAGGAAGAATCGATCGGACGAAGTTATGAACCTTAACTTACTCAACAACTCAAACTTAGCCAAAAAATCTCCACGAATTCGGTGTTGCTGAGCTTAAATAGACATAGAGAAAGCTCATGCAGGGCGACACGACGTCCTTTAGCTGTTGATGATGGAGTATTCGTGTCAACGGAGGGGAATCGGTGGTGGTGACTCACCAAACGCACTAACTCGTGCAACTCTGCCCAGAATACTCGAGTATTCCAGAAAATACTCGAGTATTTTGCCCAATTTTTGAAAAATAATTATTTTATTTACTTTCCCTCCAAAATCTTTCCTATAATTGCTTCTAGGTCCCAACCCAGGGACTAATATGCAAAACACTTATTTTATGCATTATTATATTTATTAAGTCACTTCACACACATATACTAACTATATGAACACATATTTTAATCAAGGATTAATATAGAAATCATTAATTATAATTAATTTATAATTAACATTTCATTAATCGGGGATTAAAATTTTGGGGTGTTACAGGTTTAGTCAGTGGATCAGCAATATTATCATCTTTTGAAACTCTGCATATCTTCACATCTCCTCTATCAATTATCTCTCGAATGATGTGAAAAACGCCGAAGTATATGTTTGGATTTCTGGTGAGATCTCGGTTCCTTAGCTTGCGCAATGGCTCCATTGTTGTCACAATAGAGGTCCATTGGAAACTCAATACTAGGAACAACATCAAGTTCAGTTATGAACTTCTTAATCCAAACCGCTTCCTTTGCTGCTTCTGATGCAGCTATATACTCAGCTTCTGTTGTAGAATCGGCTACAGTCTCTTGCTTTGAACTCTTCCAGCATATAGCCCCACCATTCAAACAAAATACAAATCCAGATTGTGATCTGAAATTGTCCTTATCAGTCTGGAAGCTAGCGTCGGTGTAACCCTTTACAACCAGCTCATCTTCACCTCCATATACCAAGAAAGCATCCTTAGTTCTTCTTAAGTACTTTAGGATATTCTTGACTACTGTCCAGTGACCTTCACCTGGATCTGACTGGTATCTGCTCGTTATGCTCAAAGCATACGAAACATCAAGTCGAGTACATATCATGGCATACATGATAGATCCAATTGCAGATGCATATGGAATTCTATCCATGCGTTCCCTTTCTTCCTTAGTGGAAGGACACTGTTCCTTTGACAAGGTTATACCATGTGACATTGGCAAAGATCCCCTTTTGGAATCCTGCATGTTGAACCGTTTCAACACTTTGTCTATGTACGAACTTTGACTTAGGCCAAGCAATCTCCTTGATCTATCTCTATAAATCTTGATGCCTAATATATAGGTTGCTTCACCCAAATCCTTCATAGAAAAGCAATTCCCTAACCAAGTCTTAACAGACTGTAAGGTAGGAATGTCATTCCCGATGAGTAGTATGTCATCCACATACAACACAAGAAAGACAATTGCGCTCCCACTAACCTTCTTATATACACAAGACTCTTCTTCGTTCTTGATGAAACCAAATTGTTTGATTGCATCATCGAATCGAATATTCTAACTCCTAGAAGCTTGTTTCAATCCATAAATGGATCGTTGCAGCTTACAAACCTTTCCAGCATCCTTTGGATCGACAAAACCTTCAGGCTGTGTCATATACACATCCTCTAAAAGATTTTCATTAAGGAAAGCAGTTTTGACATCCATCTGCCAGATTTCATAATCATGAAATGCTGCAATAGCAAGCAAGATCCTAATGGATTTAAGCATGGCAACTGGTGAAAAAGTTTCATCATAGTCAATACCATGAACTTGTTTGAAACCTTTAGCAACCAATCGTCCTTTAAAGGTATGTACATTACCATCCATGTCAGTCTTCTTCTTGAAAACCCATTTGCACCCAATTGGTTTTACCCCATCAGGTAGATCAACCAAGATCCAAACTTGGTTGGTGTGCATGGACTCCATCTCAGATCTCATGGCTTGAAGCCATTTCTCAGAGTCAGGGCTGTTTATAGCCTCTTGGTAAGTAGTAGGTTCATCTTGATCAAAAATCATAATGTCATCCTCTTGAGTCAAGAGAAAGCCATATCTCTCTGGCTGAAGAGGAATCCTACTTGACCTACACAAAACTTGTGTAACTTGAGCAGGTTGTACATCCACAACATCTTGTGGAACTTGCTCAACATCCATCGCTTGGTCTTGGCTACTTTGGGATTCTTGAATCTCATCAAGATCTATTTTCCTCCCACTATTTCCTTTAGAGAGAAATTCTCTTTCAAGGAACACGCCTCTGCGAGCGACAAACACTTTGCCTTCTGTGGGATTGTAGAAATAGTATCCCTTAGTTTCTTTGGGATATCCTACAAAGTAGCATTTGTCAGATTTAGGACTGAGTTTATCAGAAAGTAGACGTTTCACATAAACATCACAACCCCAAATCTTGAGAAAAGACATACTAGGATGCCTCCCAGTCCATATCTCATATGGTGTTTTTTCAACCGCTTTCGGTGGAGATCGGTTAAGTGTAAAAGCAGCTATAAGCAGAGCATGTCCCCAAAAAGAGATAGGAAGGTCCGATTGACTCATCATACACCTAACCATATCCAACAAGGTTCGGTTTCTCCTTTCTGAAACACCATTCCACTGGGGCGTTCCAGGAGGAGTGAGTTGAGATACTATACCACACTCTTTTAGATAGTCATCGAACTCTTGGCTAAGGTATTCACCACCTCGATCAGATCGAAGGGCTTTAATACTTTTTCCAAGTTGATTTTGTACTTCATTCTTTAATTCCTTGAACTTTTCAAAGGTTTCATGTTTGTATTTCATCAGATATACATACCCATATCTACTAAAATCATCAGTAAATGTGACGAAGTACGAGTAACCTCCTCTAGCATTTGAACTCATAGTCCCACATACATCTGTATGTATGAGTCCCAAAAGTTCATTAGCCCGTTCACTGCTGCTAGTAAATGGGCCCTTTGTCATCTTGCCCAACAAACAAGACTCACATGTCTCATAAGATTCAAAATCAAATGAGTCTAAGAATCCATCTTTATGAAGCTTAGAAATGCGTTTCTCATTTATATGGCCTAAACGACAATGCCAAAGAAAAGTTTGGTTTGTATCATTTGATTTAAACCTTTTAGCATTAATGTTATAGACTGGATGATCAAGATCTAACAAATAAAGACCATTTATTAATTGTGCACTGCCAAAAAACATCTCATTCAAATAAATGGAACAACACTTGTTCCTTATTGAAAACGAAAAACCTACTTTGTCTAAACATGAAACTGAAATAATATTCCTACGAATAGCAGGTACACAATAAACATCCTCTAGTTCTAAAACTAATCCACTAGGTAAAGTTAAACTACAAGTTCCAACAGCAATGGCGGCAACTCTTGCTCCATTTCCAACTCGCAGTTCGACTTCACCTTTAGCTAATTTTCTACTCCTTTTTAGATCCTGCACATTAACACAAATGTGAGATCCACATCCAGTATCTAATACCCATGATGTTGAAGCAGAAAAATTAACTTCTATAACAAAAATACCTGAAGAAGAGACTTCGCTTTTCTTCATTTCTTTCTCTTTAAGGTAATCTGGGCAATTCCTCTTCCAATGTCCCTCCTTGTTACAATGGAAGCAATTTCCCTCCTTAGCCACCCCACCTTTAGGCTTGAGAGCCTTAGCTACTCTAGCTTTGCCCTTATCCTTAGGTTTTTGAGCTTTCCCTTTGGCCTTACCTTTGCCCTTTCCATTTTGAACCAACAATACAGTTTTTCCCTTGTTGATATCATGCTCAGCAGTTTTCAACTTCCCTAACAATTCAGTTAGAGTGTTGTCAATGTTGTTCATGTTGTAATTCATGACAAACTGACTAAAGCTCTGTGGTAAGGAATGCAGAACTAAGTCAACGGCCAACTCTTGACCTAGTGGGAAACCCATCCTCTCAATGTTCTCAATATAACCAATCATCTTGATTACATGATGACTAATCGGGCTTCCCTCTGTCATCTTACAAGTGAAAAAGGGACCTTGTGACCTCAAAACGCTCATGCCTTGCTTGCCCTTGATAGAGCTCCTTAAGGTGTACGATCATATCGTACGCACTCATGTTCTCGTGAACCTTCTGAAGGTCAAGGGTCATGGTGACAAGCATGAGAGTTGCAACTTCTAAGGCATCATCTTGATGTCTACGGAAAGCATTCCGCTCAGCAGCCGGTGCATTAGCGGGGGTGCTTCAAGGAGCGGTTGCTCTAGCACATACATCTTTTTATCATTCCTAAGGACAATCCTTAGGGTTCGATACCAGTCCAGGAAATTAATTCCCGTCAGCTTGTCCTTCTCAAGGACGGATCGCAGTGATAAGTTATTTGAATTGTTTGATGCCATGGTGATCTAACAACAAAATAAAAGCAGAATTAAAATCATGTTTATTAAATATTTAATAAGGACTTTTATTAAATATTACTCCCACTATTTTCCTCAAATCAATAACCCTCAATATTGACTCGAAAAATCTCAGCGTAAGATTTTCTAGTGGGACCAAGATCCATATTTCATCTTATCATGAGTCAACTTTAGCTGATCACCCACAATTAGATTATTTAGGTAAGGAACTCTTTCCCAATCACATCTCATGTGACTCTTGGATCAATTGGGTGAATAACATTTATTCAAAATTAACTTATTAATTTATACCCAATTCTTTTGCCTATAGATCTTCAATCCTATTGAACCATCCATTTAAGTTAGACCCAATGGTTGACATAACGAATATTACATTTATTCCTTCGCGTCTGACCAATGTAGATAAACATACTCTACTTTAGCAGACTCACATTCAAAACGACATCAATCAAGACGAGTGTCAAGCATTGGAAGGCATATAACTTAATATTTCAGTTTGAGGGGTTTTATATTTAAGTGATCTCACCTATTTTATCTTACATTAACATACATTATAACGATAACATGCATCACATACATACTATAATTATAAACTACATGGTCATGGCCTAGAAAAACTAATTCACCCAAGCCAATGTGTGAATTAATACAAAGATCCTAAACGCATAGCTTCTTCTCCAAGAGCATTCCTTGAATGTATGCACCGGTCCTTCTCCAAGAGCCTTCCTTAAATCTCCTTTCTTTTTCATCTTCAAGTCTTTCGCAATTTTTAATAAAAATATTACAAATAGAAACCTCGTTCATGAGGGGATTTAGATGAGAAAAGAAATACATATTGAATATAGAGAGAGGCACGACACGCAGGCCGTATTTAAAAATAAACCAAAAAAAAATAAAACATACACAAGGCGCGAAACGATCTAAAAGGCCATGACCATTCACCATACAACAAACAACATATTAAATAAAATACATTATTATTTTATTAAAAAATTATGTTTGTTACGAATTAAAAAAAATTATATTTTATCAACTCTTGATAAAAAAAATAAGAAAAAAAAAATTACAATATGGCCAGCCAAGGAATCAAATCACAATTGGAATTTGATTCTCTTATCATGCGGCAAAATTGGAATTAGAATATCAATTGTGATTCAATTCATGCGGCAATATTGATATCACGCTGAACTCCTGGAATAATTGATTCACGTGACAGATTTTGATTCATGCGGTGAAGTTCCATGCGGCGCAAACTTCCTTTTGCAGGCTCACAGCGAAGCGGTTTTTTTTTTATTATTAATTTTTATTAATCCCAACACATCATAATCATATTAAAACATGTTTAATCAAAAATAATCAAATCATGGTTTCACAAGTGGTTCTCATACCACTGTTAGGAAATAGGATGCGACAAACGCAGCGAAAAAATAAAAAAAAATTAATCCTATTTCCATCCAGGATCCATGTGAAATCATGATTTGAGATAGGGAATAAAATTACCTTTTGCAGGGAAGAGGAGACCAACGAATCTTATCACGAACGCTTCGTCAATCACGAGCACATCAATGTGTTGTGCTTCTATTGGTATCCACACGAACAAATTCCCAATTGGAGTCACGTCTCTCTTCTCAATGCTAGTAGAGAAGAGAGAGTCTGTGTATCACTCACTCTATGATATGACGGCTAGGGTTTCCGTTCTGTGTCTCACACCTCATTATCCCCTAAAACTAATAATATTATATTTATAATATTATCAGACCAACTGGTTGGACTTTTAGGAGATAAATTCGAATTCTATCTTATATGTAGAAGATAAAATCAAATTTATATCTTATACATAAAGATAAAACGAATCATATCTTAATCATATCACTCACTCTATGATATGACAGCTAGGGTTGCCGTTCTGTGTCTCACACCTCATTATCCCCTAAAACTAATAATATTATATTTATAATATTATCAGACCAACTGGTTGGGCTTTTAGGAGATAAATTCGAATTCTATCTTATATGTAGAAGATAAAATCAAATTTATATCTTATACATAAAGATAAAACGAATCATATCTTAATCATATCAGAAAGATTTAATTTTATAAAAATACAACTATTGTATTTTTATCAAATGTAATATCTCCAATTTTATCTGCTCTTAGTGTGTGACCCTATAGGTTCCTGTAACGTTGACAGTAATGTTAAAATCACATTTTAACTTTACAAGCAATGAGCGGTATCTAGCAACACATCATTGCTACCCAAGTGACAGGAATGTCTGTGATTTGACTAACCTTTTACTGTGACCAATGAACATGTGTAAGTTTAATCCCTTTGTCCAAATATCATAGTTACACTCATGGCATGGAACGTGTCACCCATGAATAGTGTAACTTATGGTTTCTTGATCCCTGAGTAGACGCGTCTAAACAAGTCTCGTCAATATCTCATATTGACTGTCTTGAGTATGGCCATACATTTCACCGTCTCACTCAATCAAGGGGCCCAGAGATATAATTCCTATTGATAAGGAAGGACAAATCCCATCTACGTCACTCACATCCCTCTACATGATTTGTCATATACCCGACTACAACCGTTATGATCACCTGGTTAAAGATGACGTTTGATTGCGTGAAAGCATATAATTCCTCATGTTGGAAACCGTAGCGACTTCAGGTCGAGGGACCATGTACACCATTGTCACTATGAGAATCGCTTATGACACCCACTTAATAACCCATGTATCATTCTCATGGCGGGTCAATCCAGTACACAATTGTCCCAATGTGTACTTACGTGAAGACTTGATATCCCATATCCATGACCGGTGAGATACAGTCATCAGTCTGCCACATACTAGTCTCGATGTATTATAGTTGTCCTTATTAACTATAATACTCGACTAGGGAATCTTTAAGGATAATTATCAATCAATAAGATCTCACTATCAAGTCATGTACTTGATATTCTTATGACATTGAACTTATAATCCTAAGGACTTTATTACATCTATTTTAATTAAACAATTAAAGCATAAATATAATAAATGAAATGCCTCATTATTATTAATAGTAATAATCCATAAACATGAAATAAGTACAAGTAAAAGAGAAAATACGATTGCCACTAGGGTACTCTCCAACACAGAGGCCCTCCTCATGTTCCATGAACATGACACAACGATAACTCATCATCGTTCATTGTGCATGAATGCATGCAAGTATTCCCTTAAGATTATTCATTAATCTCATTATATACAATATGTAATGAATTCATCAATGAGATATATCAATTTTCATGCTTAGAATGATGAGATTTATTTAAGGAAGTATCACATTATTCCCTTTAAGTGTCATTAGGTATAAGTGGAAGTGGTTAGATTAAAAATGGTGTTTTTTCAACATTTTAGTAAAAAGACTCGAGTAGTAGCTTCAATACTCGAGTAGTTCTTCGATCTCCTGAAACTGTGTATCAGACTGCCCAGAATACTCGAGTATTTCACAAAATACTCGAGTAGTTTACAGATTAGAATACTTGAGTATTTCACAAAATACTAGAGTATTTTTCAGCCCAGAATACTTGAGTGTTTCACAAAATACTAGAGTATTTTTCAGCCCAAAATACTCGAGTATTTCACAAAATACTAGAGTATTTTGCAGCCCAGAATACTAGAGTATTTTACAAAATAATAGAGTATTTCGTGATCTTCTGGGAAACTTGTATCAGAAAATACTCGAGTTTTTCACCAAATACTCGAGTATTTTTGACAGCAGATGCACTACAACTTGGTTTTAACATACCATTTTCAATTCTAATAAATTCTTACTTAAACCAATGATCAACAAAGCTTTACATACATAAATTAAACATGTCTCAACATAGAAATCATATCAAATTTCAGATAATCAAAACCATTCATCAATTATGCATGAAAATCACATGTTATGCAACTTAAAGTGCCAATTTCAATTCTATTCATTTTTGGCATAATTTCAGCATTGATTAAGCTCACATGCAACCAAATAAACTTGCCTTAGCATGTAGCATGCCTCAGATTGGCCTCCAAGCCACATTCCTATTTCAATATATGCCCTTAGAGTCTCATGGTGACTCCTCCTACTTTCTAATGCAATTTACTCTTATTCTAGCAAATGGTAAGCTTCCCCCATACCTTAGGGTCGTTCTTGAACAAAAACTCCACAGAGAACAGCAACCAAATGCTCTAACCACTTCCAACCCGAACTTGCATGACGGTTTCAGCAGAGGTTCAAAACCACATCAATCGACATTCGAATCATGCATAAAAATTGGGGAAATTGGTTAGACTATGTTCTCTATAACATGAAATTTGAAAACCAATAAGTTTCAGACCAAAAGGGAGCTTGAGCTTACCACAATTGAAGCTCAAAGTCAGCTCTTGGAATCTGAACATTTGGTTTGGCAGATTTCAGCACCTAACTTCGCAGGAGCATAACTTTTTGACCATTGACTCAAATCTAACAAACTTGGTATCAAATCGAAGCTCGTTGAAAGAGCTTTCCAATGGTATATCAGGCGTGAGATAACTCTCAAGGAGGAGAGAGAATCGAATGCAAGAAGGTGACGGGTCTGAACAGAGTTCTGGGTTTTGGCAGATTTGAAGCTCTATCTTGCAGCACTCACTACTCCTCACACACTCAACCTTAGCTCACGAATTTTGGTGCTTTTCAAAGCTCTGG
Organism: Crotalaria pallida; assembly: GCA_037953625.1. Lineage (NCBI taxonomy): Eukaryota > Viridiplantae > Streptophyta > Magnoliopsida > Fabales > Fabaceae > Crotalaria > Crotalaria pallida. Next base: position 56,423,974 of record CM075655.1, on the reverse strand, counting down.
ATGTGAGCTTCGAAACGGTGTATAACTTGTTGTCTTACTCTCAGAGTTGAAGAAGAATCGAAGAGAACAAGTTTAGAACCCTAACTGAGCTTCAAACTTGATTTTAATGCATAAGAGTTGAAGAATTGCTCAATTCTTCCTCCCTAAGGGTCAATAACGAATGGGGAAGGGATCTTGCGAGGCGCCACGAGTCATAGGTCGCGTTGCTGAGTTGCTAACGTGTCAACTCGTGAGGTATTCGAGTGGGTGACTCACCAAACGCACTAACTCGTGCAACACTGAGCAAAATACTCGAGTCTTTTCAGAAAGACTCGAGTCTTTCAGCTAAAATTTGAAAAATGAATATTTTTATTTCCTTTCCCTCCAAAATCTTTCTATTATTATTTTTAAGTCCTAAAACAAGGACTAATATGTAAAAACCTTAATTTTCACATATTAAAAACTATCTAGTCTTTTCTACATATTTGCTTTTGTCAAACACATGTATACTAAATAACTTTTTAATCAAAGATTAAAATATAAGTAACTGATTATAAATAAGCTTTATAATTAAATTATCATTAATCACAGATTAAAAATTTGGGGTGTTACAAGAAGCGAGGCTTAGAATGGGTCGACCAAACTAGGTTAATAAAAGACTTAAAAGATTTAAAAGACTTTAAGCTTAAATCCTATCTAACTACGCGTTGAGAGAGAAGTAGTGGAGAGGAAAGATACCGTATACTTGGAGGTCGGGCATCCCTCAAAGTGGTGATTGCGATAGGGGAGGGCAAGGACGGTGAAACGTCAAGAAGCCTAAGAGCGCTTCCCTAGGCGGGTCGATGTTACAATGATCAAGGTCACTTGCTGGGCGTTGATCGTAGCGAGGACTGCACGTACAACTAGGGATAGAGCTGTCGCCCCCTTGAGCAAATCTTAGATGGTGTAGAGGGAATCTGAATGGGACTAGAAGCCATTGTTTTTGTGAATTGGGGAAATTATGAAATGATATTTTGTTTTGTTGGCCAACAAGGCGTGGTTCCAGCCGGTACATACCCTTTGGCTTCGATGTCAGCATGGTAAGGATTCCTGTGCATCTCATCTGATTTCCGAACTAGGATGTGGTTGGATATTAAAGGAGGAGATGTATCGTGTGTGCTAATCTACCCTTACCTCAATGATTTCCCTCCCTAAATCATTGATGGTTGTGAAAGACATAGTAGAAAGATTATGAGTATGGAACCCTGGAGAAATGATACAAAGTTATAATGATAAAGTTATAAGGATAACATGGTAATGATATAATGATAATTATGAGATGTTAATGGGATAATGTTATGGAAAGCTTATGCTTTGTTAAAGCTGTATGTATTTGTATCCTAATGTGATCCCTTAGAGTAAGTCCATGCCGTCGACGATTATTTCGTCCGGATCGTTGACTCTATCTCTTCTTTCCTTTGTCTGTGGACATTGGGGGACAATGTTCACAGATGACAGATCAAGTAGCATTTCAAGTGGTAGTTGCTTAAGTTGGAGGATGATCGTGAGATGAAGTGTATTTATGAGGAGGATGCAAAAGCGGCAAGCCGAGGAATCTTTCAGATACTTGTGATAGAGGATAGCAATGAAGATTAGTAGTCTAAGTTAGTAGATTCCTTGTTTTGTATTCCATCTTGGATGGGTTGGACATGATTACTCTATCCTGAATGTAACCCCTGTTGTAATAAATATTTATTTGAAATGAAATGAAAGAAGTTCCTTTTTGTTATGTATCAAGTTCATAAAGTAATCAAATGTTTTCCGCAAATTAAACCATCGACTAAATATGACATTGAGAAAATGAGTTTTTGGAAATGTGTTGGATGGTAACATCTCTTATGCTTTCCTTGTGTGACTCTGGTTGTGTTGTTTGTGTCTGAGTTGTGACGGTTTTAGTCTTAGAGTAAACTAAGGTTTAGAGTTGGTGCAGAAATGGAGATTCATGGATGTTTTGCAAGCTTGGCAAGTCAAGGCAATGGTAGCAATGACGCGAACCCCGAATTCCTAATAGGTCTAAGGTTAGGATTAAAGTTAGCTTTCCCACATTTGGAGTTTCCGAGGTTTGGAGCAGAAACAGGGCAGAGTGACTCGTTGATGGGGGACTTTCCGATAGGAGATGGGAAGGAGAAATCGGTTAATTACTCTGCTGAACGTGGCTTTGCAAGGAGGTTCCGACACAACAAGGGAGTTAATAGGAGGAATCGAATAAATCATGGTCTTTATCAGCAAAATATTAAGAATCAAAAGAATCAAGCTGGAGGTGTGTGGACTCGCAATGGTTTTGGAAACAATCGACGTCAACATTGTAACAACAACAACAATGGTGGAAATTGGAAAACGAAGGATAGTAACAACCTCAACAATGGTAGTGCTCGTGGTAATGGAAATGGTGAAAAAGGTCAAGAAGGTGTGGTCCCGTTGTGCAATCGCTGTAATAGGAACCATTATGGACCGAAATGCCCTTATGAAAACCCGAACTGCTTTAACTGCAACAAACCAGGACACATTGCGAGGAATGTTGGGAACGAAAACGTGAAAAGGGTTCTGATAGACCAAAGGGAAGCGGAAGAGTGTTTGCTTTGGTTGAAAATGAAGATGCTAATTCTGCTAGTCGTTCTTAGGATTAGTTAATTGTTTAAACGGTGTGGAGTTATCCAATAGTGTGTTTGCTTCTCTTGTTGGATTTAAATTTTGCTTCTTGACTGGCTATGTTGAAGGATTATTCCTTCTTTTGTTTTTCCTATGATATGATAATGTTGAAATTTTTGTGAGATCGATGAATGTTTGTGCTTAAGTATGCTGTATAGAACTTCTTGTGAGAATGTGGAAACCAGTTGTTGGAAAAAGAGTGGTACTTTAAAGACTACCAGAGGTGAATTGAGTTCAAGACAAGGCAGTACCCTACTTCATTCTCAGTTTTCATGAAAACCCAATTACCCTTTGATCTGATTATTGAGCTTGATTTTCGGATTTTTGCAATAATTCGATCCTTTCAAACTAAAAAGACTTCCTTTTTGTCAAGTAATGCCTAGCCTAATGACCACATGTCGTCAAACTATTCGACCAAATACCAAACTGTAGTAAATTTAAGATTCTTTTCTCGGATCCTCGTCACTAAAACATAACCCTACCACATAAAGTTATGAAGGAAGTAACACTTGTATGCATAGCACATGAATTTTAGGAGGCTGAAGGGACAAGGTGATGGTACGGTTGTGTGAAAAATTAGGAATTTTGGGAATAATGGTTTAGAGTCGGTCCCTAAGTGGTGCTAAGAAGGCAAGGTAGTAAGTGAAAAGTCGGGTAGTTAGAAAGTAATCATAATCTTAGGGTGGACTTTGATGTAAGGTTGTGCAATAGATGGTATAAGCTTGATCAAAGTTGGGGAGCAAAAGGTTAAGTAGAGTTTATGTTAGAAGAGTGTAGTGACAAGTACCCGTATAGCGTAAGTAGTATGGAAGTCAGCAGTAACTCAGCTGGTGATTATGGTTTTGATATGCATACAAGAAATTACTTCTAGATTAACACTAAATTCGAAAATAACAAACTGTCCTTACCAAAAATACCAAAATCCTTTATGAATAATTCACTTACCCTTAATGCTTCTGGTTTGACCAAATAAATACTGAAAGGAACATAACTATTATCTGTTTCTTACCCTTGAACTTGACTCAATTCGACTCTCGCCTGGCGTTACCAGTAAAAGAGTAGTGATCGACAAAGACATCGAGGGAGGAAGATGATCTTGAAGAAAGAAAAAGTGGTAATCTTGTTTTTTTCCTTGCTTGTCTCTGTGCGTATTTCTCGGGGACGAGAAATCTCTAAGTTGTGGAGGATTGTGAGACCCCCAATTTTACCCAATTTATTTGAGAATTTATATTTAAATTTAAAATATTATATTTGATTTTGATAAATTGTGATACCTTGGTTTAATTAAAATCGTATGATTTATATATATATATATATATATATATATATATATATTGTATGCATACCAATATTTTCTCTAATGTATTTAAACTATATTCTTAAGATGAAATATTTTAAGGTATAGTATTTGATTTAAATGATCTTAGAAAATGAAATGCTTTTTGGATTAAGGTGTTCTATATTCAGAAATTCATATCTTTTAAACCGTACATCTAAAAATTACAAATGATATGTCAAAACGATCGTATCGAAGTGTAGATTATGAAAATGTAAAGTTTTGATTTTTATTTTTGAGTTTTCAAAATTTTATCACTGCTACAGTACTGAAAGAATTTTTGAGCTTTAAGTGTGAAAGTGTGATTTTAATGCATTTAATGACTCTTTGACCCAAAAATATTTTTATGTGAATAGAAAATATATTTTTAAAATCCCTGATTGGCTACACCGTCCAAATAAAATATAATTTTCGTATTTTTTTATTATAAATTTATTTGAAAGCTTATGAAGTGCATTTTTGAAGGAAATGAATTTAGAACAACAAAAATTCATAACTTTCAAACCGTAAGTCCAAAAATTATGAATTTTATATGAAAACGATCATATAGAAATGTAGTATTTGAATCTGTAAAAATAAAACTTTTATTTCGACATCTACGAAAAAATATCTGTACAGTAGGTAAAACGAAATTTTGATGTTTTATGCTTGGAAAAATTATTTTAAAGCCAAAAATAAATTATTGGACCCTATAATATTTTTATCTATGTATTTAGGTATTTATCTAAGTGCTCATTGGCTGCACCGTCCAGATATTACTATTTTCTTATTTAATTCTGAATTTTTAAAACAAATGCTTTATTTTGATTGGTTTTTAAGGAGGTGAATTCAAAGTGAGTCAATGGAAAATTTTCTCCTCACTAGGACCAAGGAGTGCCGTCCAAAATGAGGGAAGAAGAGAGGAAAATATCTTCTGAAAATTAGTGGAAACATCTCTTGGAATTAAGGCTTTAGGAGTTAGAAAAATCCGCATAAATGCACATTCATGTTCCAAAGTAAAAATTGAAAATGGTTGACTCATATTTGGGAAGGGGGGGACGAATTTCATCAGATCCTTGGGGGGAAATGTATTCCCACTTCACCTATAAATAGAACCCAAGACCCCTCCTATTTTCACACATGACAAACAATTCATTTTTGAGAGAAAAAAATTAAGAAAAGTCTTGAGAAATTGAGGGAAGGGCGTGACAGTCTTTGGGAGAAGGAAGGGAAATTTTCATACTCATTTTTGAAGGTCATCTTGCTAAGGAAGAAAGGTAACTCTATAATCTTATTTTAATTTCTTATTTTTAAGCTATTACTTTGTTATAACTAAAATAATAATACTCTTCTATGACTATGAATCTCTTAAAAGTTAAATCTCTAAATCTCTTCCTAGATAGATTATAATACAATGGAAAAATGAATTATGATATATGTATATGAGTTTTGTTTTGTTGGTCAAATGAAAAAGGAATGAAAAGGAACAAAAATTGTTTAAAGAGAAATAATCTCCCCTTTTTATCCTAGGATGGCCGAATATTTTTAGAGAAGGAAGGAAGTAGTATTTAAATTTTATTTGATGGTAATTTATTCTTTTTATGTGAATATATAGGTGTTGTAAATATTTTTTATTCTTATGATCTTCTTTTACGGTTATGTAATTCACAAGTTTAAACCTCTAAATACTCTTTTGATATAGAATTTTAATTTGTGTATATGAATGGTGTTTATTGGTCATATGAACAAGGAATGAAAGGGACTCAAAATGAGGTTTAAAGAAATTAAGATTTCCCCTTTTGTTTTATTGTGATGACCGAATTTATTGTATAAAAATAAACAAATAAATCTCTTCATCTCTTCTATGATTATAGATTAATGTCTCAAATCTCTTTTTTGGTATTGAATAAAAAAGTTTTTCATTTTTTATTGTTGATATAATTTTGTTGGAAGTCAACTGAATGAGGTTTAAGAAAAAGGGACAAAGCAAAAAAAATTTGTGTAAAGAGAAAAATAATCTCCCCTTTTTCTTGGCCTTGATGACTGAATTTTTGAAGAGGAAATAATAAATAAAATTCTGGAAATTTAGTTGGTAAAGGCTTGTTTTCTCAAATGATAACAGTATGTGTTTTGGAATTATTGTTTTGATTTAAGTAATTTTGTTTTGGTTTGTTTTAACGTTGAGTATGAGTATATATTTACAAATACTAAAGTACATGATGATAAACAAGAAAATAAAAGATGTTGATATGGGGGTTTAGGCCGTAAGGCCTATGGTATGTTTTTGGTAAAAATAACAAATGATTTATGGTGTTTTTGTTTGATAATTTTGTGCGTAATTGTTATTGTTTGATTTTGCTTCTTTTGTTTGATGTTGGAAATAAGTGAGAAATCAAGAAACAATGGGTAAATAATGATAAACAAAAATAAAAATTGATAGTGATGATGATGGTGTAGGCCGTGAAGTCTATGGGTTGTTTTGGGGTGAAAATAACAAATGGAATATAGTATTTTGTTTGGTGATTTTATGAGTAATTGAAAGATATTTGATGTGGTTGAAATTAGTCAGTAAAATATATGTTTATATGTGTGATGTCCTAGACTGTGAGATCCCCAAAGGTTAGGGAAGAAGACCTTGGGGAAGCCTCCGTCTAGGGGTTTATCTGTGATGTTTGGTGGGATTCAACAGGAGGCTAAGGAGAGAGCCAAGAAGTAACCCTAATCACTGGTGTGTGAAGGTGATAATTTGGGTTAGAGGACGTACCTGAGCCCCATGTAGTACGGAGCTACTTATAGGGGGGAGCTGGTTGCCCTAATGGGCCTGCTTTGAGGCCCAAGTAAGGTCAGCCTGTACTGAGCCATGAGTGGATGAGCTGTCCTTGTGGATAAGGTGAGACACGTCATCCTGTCCTTGGTATCGGACTCTGGGGGAGGTGTCAGATTCAGGGTGGTGTCGGACTCAGGGAGGTGTCGGACAAGGAGGTCGGACCTTGATAGGAGCATAAGGTCGGCCCGTGTCTGATGTCTGTTCGGCCGTTGAGCTTTGAGCTCGGCCAAGCATACAGAGGGCTTCCTGAAGGGTTTTTAGGTCCTGAGCGAGGGCTACGTGGAGCTCGGCTAGGCCGAGTCCACCACATAAGCCCCCCAGCTCGCTCAAGGCTATTTGAGCCTTGTTCCGAGGTCTTGGTTCCGGTCCTTTTCCCAAGTCCACCATATAAACAGCCGAGTCCACCACATAAGCCCCCCCCATCTCGGTCAAGGCTATTTGGGCCTTGTTCCGAGGTTCTAGGGAGTTCGGAATGATAAGTTGCCGAGAGCTGGATCCAGCTGTCTCTGACGTCCTTTCATTAAGACGGAGCAGGTCTGAAAACTGTCCTTTCACCTGCCCCGACGTGACGCTTGCTTCCTCCAGATCTGACACGTGTCAGAAATTACGTCCCACGAAGCGTCGCCATCATTGCGACGTTGCTCGAGGTCCGTGATTCCTCTCACCCAACGCCACGTGTCCCATCATATGTGGTTGCATGTTGGGCTGGGTCACTTGGGCCAGGCCCATATTTCGAAAAAGAGGGAAAACGACGGTTTCTCTTCTCCCTCTTTCACAAAACTGCTACTTTCTCTCTCTTCCCCATTTACTCTCTCTCTTTCTCTGCACAAAACGAATCCATTCCCTTCTCTTTCTCTGAATTTCCCTTTCTTATTGCACTTCCCTTCCTTCCTCTTCACTGTGAATCCGTTGGATCCTACGAGCTCCCTTTCCCCTTCGATTTTATATTCTCAAGGTACTGTTCAACTCACTCCTTCCCCTTTGCTTTCTGTTTCTTCTTCTTTTATGTACTGCTTTAAGGTTTAAATGGGAGGGATTAATATCTTTAGTTTCTTATGGAAATGGGGTGGCTATCTTTTGATTATTTTGTGTTTTGAGGTTAATGTTTTAGGTTTGGGGGTTTTGGATTTGGGGAATAATGTTGTGGTTTGAGGTGTTTCTAGGTTTGGGTGTTTTAGGACTTCTTGGAGGGTTTTTGATTCGTATCTTTTGTTTTTATTTTTCAGAAAACCAAGGGAGTGGATTGGTTTCAATATGAGTAGGGAATGGTTTAGAAAATGGGTAGGGGTCGTTTCCCTGTCATCCAGCAGTAGTGAGGAGGAGGACGGCTCCTCCTCCTTGTCCTGCTCCTCCACGGAGGTAGACGAGGCGCTCCGTCGCCAGAGGGAGTATAGGCAAAGATATGAGAGACAAGTCTTAGAGGTTGATCCCATTGAGGTCGTCTATCCTCGGGATTGGGTAGAGAAGAGGGAGTGGATAAGGCAGTATGCTTGGGCCGAATTCGTCGACGGTAGGGAGCGTGCCGACTTTGAAAGGATGGAGAGAGAGAGAATGTACGATCGGGGGGTTCCTGTGGTAGAGGGGAGATGCTCGCCCCTCGGAACAACTTCGAGGGGGTTTTCTGGGGGGTTATTTTTTGTAACCCGTAGGACTAACACCGAGCTCCCCTGTTCTTCCACAGGTAACATGCCGCCCCGAAAGTGCATCAACTGACCTGAGCTCTATCCAGCACCTTCTGATGCCGATCAGTACCAGTGGGTCGACGTGGAGCCTAAAGGAGTTCGGTCCAGCTTCGACTCCGAGGACAAACTTGCCGGAGTAAAAAGAGCGGTGCTGCCCTGCTCGGGGGATGCTACTGGGACCTCTTATGAAGTTCTATCCTGCTCGGCAAACGACAGGATCTGCTCGCGGACCGATAATAATTCTTTCTTCTTTTACGCCGACCTGATTCACAACCTCGACGTGACCCTGCCATTTACCGACTTGGAGATGAGGGTTTTGAACGAGCTCGGTTTGGCCCCTTTGCAACTTCACCCCAACACTTGGTCATTTCTTCGAGCATTTCAGAAGTATTGCGGAGCCAAGGAGTTGGTGTGCACAGTTTGGCTCTTCCTATGGATGTACAACCCGTTTGTGAGCAATAAAGACGGTGTTACTGGTCGGCTCTGGGTGTCGGCCAAGGCCCGAGGTCACTGTGGGCTATTCGGCATGTTCACGGAATCTTGGAAGCATTTCAAGCCCAGATTTTTCAAGTACAAGTATGTTGGAACGGAGCTACCTTGGTTTCGGGCCGAGACGGGTCCGAAGTTCCCTTTGGAGTGGACCCCGGAGTTCTTCCATCGCCACATCGGAACGCCGCAGAGGTGGTCGGGCGCAACACTTGATGCCGATGAGGCTGTAACGGCCCACCACTTCCAGACTGAGTACCGGGCTCGGAAATTCCAGCTCGACATTGGAGTTTTCATGAAGTGTCCTGATAACGAAGTCTTAGCCAAAATTGGTAGTTAACTTTACTCTCACACTCGTACATTTTCTTCCAACTTTCTTACTGATTTTTCTTTGTTCTTGTGTTTTTATTTTCAGACGAACACTGGTCGGACATGTCGTCCAAGGCGCTCAAGGCAGCACTGGAGGCCCGCAAGAGAAAGAGGTCGGAGAACCCTTCTGCTGAAACAGTGCCTACTGAGACTTCTGCCGACACGACCTCTACCGACTCAGCTCCTCCTCATCCTACTCCTCCCGTGGTGATTATCGCCCCCCCTCCTCGGTCTCCTAGTCTTAATGCCGAGGTGGCGATTGCTGCTAAAGCCTCCCCTTCGTCGGCAGGTCCGAGGTACCCAAGTGGTGGTTCATAAGTCATGACAGCTGGTGTAAAAGGGTGTCCAGGGTGAGAATCATCAGGTTGTTGCTGGTCAGGGGGTGGTGTTTGTGTAAGTTGTGTAATGGTAGTGTGTGGTGTTGTAAATGTTCGTGGTGTTAACGGAGGTTGTGGCGGTGGTGGATTTGGAGGTGGTGGGAATTCATTTGGTGCTGGAGCTTGAACAACGGCTCGTTCAGCCAAACGCTGCATAGTAACCTGCTGAAGATCTGCGATGGCTTTACCTTGCTGCTCTATGATCCTCATCTGTTGTCTCATCAAGGACAAGACCTCTGCGTCACGAGAGAGTGAAGATTGACGTGAGTGAGAACGATGTGTAGTGCTGACAGAGTGGGCACGTTCGCTACGGCGGCGGTGCTGTTCTGTGTTGGTTTCTCCGAGCTCGGAGCGTAGCTGCATGCGTCGACCACCTCCCTGGTGCTGAGTTGGATTTGTAGTGTCTCCGGTGTGGATGGTGTAAGGTCCACTGTGGGTGTGGGTAGGCTCTGGGGGTGGCGGGGGAGGTGGAGGTGGCGGTCGAGGTGGGGGTGGTGGCGGGGGAGGAGGTGGAGGTGGTGGAGGGGGTGGTGGTGAGGACCTTGCTGCCCTATTGGCTTCAAGGTGCAGGCGCAGGTCCTCAGTTGATGGCACCATTCTTGGACGCCCCATCCCTCTCCTCTGAACTTGTGGAATATCTGTCATGGTAGATTCTTTTGGGTGGGGATGAAGTTTCTCTTTCCCCACAGACGGCGCCAATGTGATGTACTAGACTGTGAGATCCCCAAAGGTTAGGGAAGAAGACCTTGGGGAAGCCTCTGTCTAGGGGTTTATCTGTGATGTTTGGTGGGAGTCCTGAGGAGGCTAAGGAGAGAGCCAAGAAGTAACCCTAATCACTGGTGTGTGAAGGTGATAATTAGGGTTAGAGGACGTACCTGAGCCCCATGTAGTACGGAGCTACTTATAGGGGGGAGTTGGTTGCCCTAATGGGCCTGCTTTGAGGCCCAAGTAGGGCCAGCCTGTACTGAGCCATGAGTGGATGAGCTGTCCTTGCGGATAAGGTGAGACACGCCATCCTGTCCTTGGTATCGGACTCTGGGGGAGGTGTCGGATTCAGGGTGGTGTCGGACTCAGGGAGGTGTCGGACTCTGGGAGGTGTCAGACAAGGAGGTCGGACCTTGATAGGAGCATGAGGTCGGCCCGTGTCTGATGTCTGTTCGGCTGTTGAGCTTTGAGCTCAGCCAAGCATACAGAGGGCTTCCTGAAGGGTCCTTAGGTCCTGAGCGAGGGCTACGTGGAGCTCGGCTAGGCCGAGTCCACCACATAAGCCCCCCAGCTCGGTCAAGGCTATTTGAGCCTTGTTCCGAGGTCTTGGTTCCGGTCCTTTTCCCAAGTCCACCATATAAACAGCCGAGTCCACCACAATATGACTATATGATTATGGGATGGGTGTGAAGTATAACTTGCTATCCAAAAAGTGATTTTCTTAAAAATGATTATTTCCTATTCTAGGTGGAATTTAAAGTAATTGTTACATCAACTCTAGAACTTGTTTTGACTTGATAAATGAATGAGTTTATATTTTAGAGTGATTGTTGATGTGTTAGGTGTTTGTGTAAATGTTAAAATTGATTTTTAAGAATGTGTTTCTTGGCTGTCCAAATGATTAAAAAGATTGCACATAGTTTAAGTTATTTGTTTAAGTGGCTTATGTTAACCTTTGAATGGTAGTTGTTATATAAGCATTTGGAATTGATTTATGAGTTAATAAAAGTACAAATAGTCTCTTTTGATTGAGTAAGTTCTAAATTTTATATTTATAGATCTTAGGATGTGTATATGGTTGTATATGAATGATAGAACATGTTTATTCCAATTTGTAGAATTGATGCAACTAGATTTTTGGTGGCTGTCCAGCAAACAAAATTATTTTGTTTAACTTATATTTAACCATATTTTTATACTAGAACTTGTAAAGAAATTTTAATAAAAAGTGGCATGTCTTTCCGATAAACCATTTGTGAGAAAAAGTCATTTTTTTGCAAGACTTGTAGGGTATGCTGTTCGAAATTCTAAATTGGTTGCATCAACTATAAAGATTGTTTTGGAATGAATTAGTATGAGGATTTTTATGATAGGACCTCTAATATAAGTGTATAAGTAAAAAGGAATTATAAAAGTGAAATTGTGAAAGTATGATTTGATGTTATTTGTTTAAGTAAGATTGTTGTTTTTACTTGTATAAGTATGTGAATATGGTAGTTGTTATATTAGTAATATAGTACGGTATTGGAGAAATAAAAATGTATTCTAAATAGTTTTCAAGTATTAGAATGAGTTTTAAATTATGTTTTGCAAAAAGGATTTCTTGAATTTTAAAAGGAATTATTTTAAGTTATTTGACGCCTTCTGTGTTAAAAAGGATTTCTATTTTAAGGTACTTTAGTACTCTGGGTTTATTCTTTACCAAAGTAAAGAGATAGTATAAGGTACTAGCTAGATATTAATTGTATGTCATTTGTCGTTTAAGAAATAAAAGGAATCAAAAGTGAGCAAGTTGCTGGAGCTGTGAACACATAAAGGTTGAAACAGAGTAAGCATGGACCTCAGGTAAGAGAGCAACCTTCCTAAGACATAATGGCAGTGAGGTAGCATTAGGACGTTTCGTATCATCTCAAAGGTCGGAACTAGGAATCTATCGGTTGAATAGTAAAACGGTAATTGTATGCGTGTTCCGCCGTTTATACGAAAAACACGATTCCTCGATATCACTTGTATGTCTGATATCACTTATGGTATGATGTTGTATAAAGTTGTATGTGGTATATTGCCTTAATGGCTTTTTGAAATGATAATGGATATATATATTGGAATGGTTTATCCTATGGAAGGATGCTCAATGTATTTTGAACCGATGTTCTTATGAAAAAGACTTGGAATATTTGGAAGTATTATTATGAAAAGAAATTATGAGAAATGATTAATTGAATCTTGTGGAAATTTGAGAATCGTTGTTAGTGTACAGTGATGGTGCAAGCGGCACAATGACTTTGTTATATCCCCTTAAGTGACTGGCCACGTGAATGACTTTGACGTGATTTCATGTCTTGTGGAATCCACTGTACTATAGGGAGGTGTTTGCTGTGGTCCCTTAGAGGTCGAGACCCGTTAGAAGCGAGGCTTAGAATGGGTCGACCAAACTAGGTTAACAAAAGACTTAAAAGATTTAAACGACTTTAAGCTTGATTCCTTTCTAACTACGCGTTGAGAGAGAAGTAGTGGAGAGGAAAGATATCGTATACTTGGAGGTCGGGCATCCCTCCAAGTGGTGATTGCGATAGGGGAGGGCAAGGACGGTGAAACGTCAAGAAGCCTAAGAGCGCTTCCCTAGGCGGGTCGATGTTACAATGATCAAAGTCACCTGCTGGGCGTTGATCGTAGCGAGGACTGCACGTACAACTAGGGATAGAGCTGTCGCCCCCTTGAGCAAATCTTAGATGGTGTAGAGGGAATCTGAATGGGACTAGAAGCCACTGTTTTTGTGAATTGGGGAAATTATGAAATGATATTTTGTTTTGCTGGCCAACAAGGCGTGGTTCCAGCCGGTACGTACCCTTTGGCTTCGATGTCAGCATGGTTAGGATTCCTGTGCATCCCATCTGCTTTCCGAACTAGGATGTGGTTGGATATTGAAGGAGGAGATGTATCGTGTGTGCTAATCTACCATTACCTCAATGATGATAAAAAGAGTAGTTTACTTTGAATAGATATGTGGATGATGAATTGAGATGTATGTATGTTTTTGCATGAAATGTCCGCTTAACTAATGACGTAACCAACCAAAGAAAGAATATGATTTAGGTGTGTTAAATGTGTAATGTGTGAATGATGGTATTAAGTTGAATTAATTATTATGAAGTAAATGATGAAATTGGAAATAATTGTGCATGTGGTGATTTAATGTTCGAAGTAACTTAGAGCTAATTGGGTAACCTTGGGATAATGAAAGAATATAAGTTAAAGATGCTAAATGTGAAATGTGTGAATGATGTGATTGTGTGAACTGTGCAAACTGAATTGTTGGTATAAAGAAAATGAGATTAATGATAATGACACAAGTGAAGAGAATAGACAAAGACATGTTGATAATGAGAACGAGATAACAGACTGGCACGGGTTAGGTCAGAAGACCTGGTCATAAGACCATGTGACCAAATAGTACAAGTGAAATTGTCGCAGGTTAGGTCAGGAGACCTGATCATAAGACCGTGTGGCTAAATAATGGAAGAGAATCTGACACAGGTTAGACTGCAAGGTCTGGTCATAAGACCCTATGGCGGAAATAAGAAAAGAGCTGGTGCAGGTTAGGTCAGGAGACCTGGTCATAAGACCCTGTAGCCAACAAATAGAAAGAAGAAGATAATGAGAATAAACTGGTGCAGTTTCGATCATATTATCTGGTCATAAGACCATGTAGCCAATTAATGTGAATAAAGATAATAAATGAGAAAATGAGTAAAAGATGAAGAGAAAGAAAAAGGGCTAAGTCAAGATAAGAGAAGTAAATGAGTCAAGAAAGAAGTAAATGAGAATGAAAGTATGAAAATGATTATGATTTGTTATGTTGTTAATAAAAATGTTAGGCTTAGTTTATTACTATGACTTCTTAAAAGTCATTTTCTAAGTTTTGTGTAATGCTACCCTTCTTGCTATTTTTATTACAGGTACAGAAGGAGCTTGCACGAGTCTTGGCCGAGCAGGAGCACACTCCACGTGGAGTGTGGATATTTAGGGGTGAACCCTGGATGGGTCCAGGGTTTTATTTTGAGAACTTGATGCATATGTATATGTAATCTTTTGGAAATTTAAAACTATTTCAAGAACTTGATCATATTTTTGGAAATAATGTAAATGTATACACCTTGTTATATTTTGCCCTGCTGGCTCACTGTTGATGATATAATTATTTTAATACAGGTGTTACAGAAAACTAAGTTTTGGAAATGTCTATAAAACAAAGTAAACTCCGTCAAATTTTACGAAGATTTTTTATATGTAATAAAAGTAACCAAGGACTTTTAATGAGGAATTAAGAGCTTTGAAAAGAAATTTATAAGTAACGAAATCTAATCGGGGTAAATAGTGTATTAATTAAGGTAGGGTGTTACATCCAACATTGAACCCAACAATAGTATTTTCAACATAATGATCCAAAACAATCTATCAAGAACATATCACATTCAGGTGATAGATCGTTTATTTAAAAAAAATGCGAAACATTCCTACTTCCTATAGCTGCAAAAGAAAGAAATTTCTGAAGTTTAACGAGATAGCCACCCAAAACCATGGAGGCCTACCAAAAAGAGAAACAAACAGCAAAATCTAGGTAGAACAACAACTCCCAAGATCCCACTACTCAACGACCTGCGAATCTAGATAGAAAGGAGGGGGGTGAGTCACACAGACTCAATGAGGGCATAATGTACAAAGAAAACAAGAAGAGGAGACATATATTTGCACGAGTAATGAACTTAACTGAATAACAAAAGCTAAACAAATAATCAACTAAAAACATATAAAATTCTGTAAGTAAATAAAAATATATAACTCTAATTTTATTAAAAAAAACGTACATTGTTATATCTGAAACCATGCATAAATATAACAAGAGTGCAAATTAAAGGCAAAACTACTCGTTTGGTCCCCCAAGTTATTTTTTGGCTTAATTATGTCACAAGTCCTTGAAGTTTGGGGTACTTTTGCCAGATACCCTTATTCTTTTTTTTCTAATGTCTGACTCCCCGAAGTTACTTCTGAGTTTGTCATACACCCCTACTACCAATTCTGACCAATTTTGCTGACATGTAATATCAGAATCCTGATCAGATGTAGGAGGTTAAGCACCTGGTGCCCCATGGTCGAAGATCAATTTTTTAAAAAATTTAAAAAACTAAAAAACTTAATATTTTTATATTTATAGTTAAATAAAAAAAGAGAAAAAAGAATTGAAGAGAGAGGTCCTCTTCGCCCGTGTGACATCACTCGACACCACATGACCAACCTCCTGCGTCTGATCAGGATTCCGATGTTACATGTCGGCAAAATTGGCTAGAACTGGTAGTAGGGGTATATGACAAACTCAGAAGTAACTTCGGGGAGGCAGACATTGGAAAAAAAAGAATAAGGGTATCTGGCAAAAGTACCTCAAACTTCAGGGACTTGTGACATAATTAAGCCTTATTTTTTTGTTCCAATCCGATCCCCTAAGTCTTTTTCGTTTGAAAGTGGTCCCCTAACTCATGTAACATTAGCATCGTTAGTCCTTTTCGTCCATGAACGAACTCCCTATCGCGCTCATAATCAATGACAATCTTGCAGTTTGATCTCTCTTAACAAATTCCCTAGCAACCCTCTGTTTTCCCTCCAAAGTTTAGTGTTTTTCTCTCTTAGCTCATAACGACTTCTCATGGAAGAAAGGAGAAGATGAAGTGAGTGGCTTCAAGCACCAAAACGGCGTCGTTTGACTCCACCATTTTAAACTTTTAACGTGGTAAAAGGGAGGGTACACGTGGATCGCCTACATTGGGCACTCTGGCTGCCACGTCAACTTAAATAAACGATGTTAGGAGGTAATGGACGGAAAGGATGGAAAGGATTAACGATGCTAATGTTACATGAGTTAGGGGACCACTTTCAAACGAAAATGACTTAAGGGACCAGATTGGAACAAATAAATAACTTAGGGAACCATACGAACAGTTTTTCCCAAATTAAATAATTTTCTATGTACACACATAGGTCGCATTTTCTCATCGTAGCGACGAACGATGTAACATCCTGAACTTTAATTCCCCGAATAATTGGAATAATAATAGGAAATTGAGAATAAAAGATTTATAACTTAGAATACAAATTCCACCGTTGGATGTGAAATTTGGAGTCTTAGGAGGCTTGCTTTCAAGTTTGAACAAGATCCGACGAGTAACGAAGGAATTATGACGTTTCAAAGTGCAAGGAGTGGAAAACAAGCAAAGTAATCGATTACTTTGGGAAAGTAATCGCCCAAAGTAATCGATTACCAGCTCTCTGTGAGGAATCCAATATTGAAGGAATTAAGGAAGTAATCAATTACTTCTTGAGGTAATCGATTACCACCTCGTCAAACATGAAAAAAAATAAAGACTTAGGGGCCACGAATTTGAGGCTTCCCCCAGAAGCCATTGCACCACAACCACTCATTTCATTCACTCTAATTCATTTCCATTCAAACTAACAAACATACACTCTCATTTTTATACACACCAACACAAACACATTCACTCTTCATTCTTCTTCTCCAAGAAAACAACATCATTATCATCAAGAACCACCACCCAAGATCATCAAGCCCTAAGTTCCAAGAACACCATCACACCACCACCCATCACCACGCCATCATCATCATCAACATCTACCCTTGAGATTTCTCTCTCAAGATAGCCATGGAGGAACTTTCTCTCTCATGCCTCCACACTTTTAAGAGCAAGTAAGGGGAAACTCTCTTCCTCCCCATCACACTCTCCATTAGTCAAGGTTTCCACTCATCTCATAGTAGCTCTATTGAGGTTTCAAAGGAGACTCATGAGGTTCAAGCTCTAAAGGATTCTAGGGCACAAAAAGGAAAGCTAGGGTTTGAAGGTTCCTTATCTAAATCTTCATTTGAGGTAAGGAGGGGGTATTACCTCTACTTAGGGAATAGGTTCTAGATTGTATATAATGGTAGCTAAGGGTAGGTGAATAAGTAGAATAATGAACCTTAGGGTAGTTGATATTAATAAATTTTTGAATAATTAAATAAAGGAAATACACTCATTTTTATGCTTAGGAAAATATATGTTTAAAATAGAGGGTGATTATGAAAATATATGGATATATGTGTTACGTGAGCTGGATATATGCCTGTTGTTTATGAATTGGTTGTGTATGTTGCATGTTATGAATGTTGAGATGCGAATAATGGATCAATATGCTAAACAGTAATCAAAAATGAAAAAGGTTAAAAAGGATAAAAGGATAATGGACCCGCCGAAAGGTGTGTGAATAATGGACCTGCCGAAAGGTGTGTGATAATGGATCCGCCGTAAGGTGTGTAAAAACATAATAATGGACAAAACCCTAATGGTATAAATTAACGGTTAAAAATGGATATACAATGATGGTAAACGAAAATGGAAATTGTAACGCCCCGCATTTTCCCGAATGTGCATAAACGATTTCGATGAAAATAAACCTGGAATTTTTGTTTTTTTCCAAAAAGGATTTTCTAAAGAGGATTTCTGATTTTATTAAAAAGTGAATTTCTTATGGAATAATTTGCATTTTTGGATTTGTGAACTTTAAAAGTGTGATCTTTTGAATTTTTGATTTGATTTACAAAATTATTTTTGAAATTTGTGAAGGACGAATTTTTTGAAACCATGATTTTTGGAAGTTAATTTGTCTTTTGGAAATTTCTTATTTGTATAAAAGCTTGATTTTTAGCAGGTTATTTGGAGACTTTAATTGTTTGTATGTGTTATGTAGATGATTGTTTTACTTTGAAAAAGTTTAAGTTTTCTTCACAATAAAATGTGTTCTTATAGGAAATTAAATTAATTTTCATGATGTGAAATTGATTTATGATGTATGTTCAATGTGATATGTGTTTGTTTTAATATGTGAATATTACTTGAAAAATAAATGTGTATATATGTGTGAATGATGCTACGGTTTTGTGTATGTATGTGTGTGTATGATTTTTAAAAAAAAAATGTTTGTATGATTATAATGTCTCAAAACAAATGTGAGTGGAAAATGAAAATGAAAAATGCATGATGTGTGTGCATGTGTGTTGCTACGGTGATGTGTGTGTGATTGTTGGGGTAGGATTTTAAATTTTTGGGCAAAAGGAATTGTAGGTTGAATTAGAGACCAAGTGGGATCACATGGGTAGAAAGAGTTTGATATGACTATGCATGATGAAACCTAGCCCTAGACTATGCACCATGTTCCCTTTGATTTAACCCTTGCCATGCAAACTTTTGGAAACCCCATTTTGCCCTTCCACATGGTGTCTTGGCCGAACCTCAACCCAAGGGCAAAAGAGACCAATTCGGTGCCCTTAAATAAACCAAGTCTTAGTCCATTTCTCCACTTTTCTTTCCATTTCCTTCACTTACAACTCAAACACTTTCTAAGGGACCAACAAACCCTTAGAAGAAAA
This sequence comes from Crotalaria pallida, assembly GCA_037953625.1. Classification (NCBI taxonomy): domain Eukaryota; kingdom Viridiplantae; phylum Streptophyta; class Magnoliopsida; order Fabales; family Fabaceae; genus Crotalaria; species Crotalaria pallida. Next base: position 56,405,070 of record CM075655.1, on the reverse strand, counting down.
AGAGAGAGAGAAGAGAAAGAGAGTGTGGCCGTGGAGAACAAGAAGCAAGAAGAAGGAGAATTGGAGCTTGGCCATAGATTTTCTTTGGAGATCAAGAACCTTAGGTGTTAAAAGACCAATTTCTTGGTAGGTTATGTGAAGATCAAGAGGAGAATCATGAGAGTTAGGATTTTCTTTTGGTCTTGTAATTTTTCCTTTCTCTCTTTTCATTGCATGTTTATTTTCATAGCTTGAGAGATAAGTGCAAGTGTGATTTAGATTCTACTATGGACTTTTAAATTGGTTTGTAATATGTGAACTCATGGACTCTCTATGTGCTTCGCTTATGGCTTCATTAGGTAGATCATGATGATTTTCTAAACAAACTTCTGAAGGATCTAACTTATTACTTGAGATTTTGAGAAAACTAAAATGAAACTCCATGCATGTTGGATTTATTCTCTTAAACCGTGAACCGTGGGGTTTTTATGAAAGGATTTAGTAAATAAATTATGATCTAAGATTAAGTTGTGATAAAGTAAGGAATTTATGTCTTGCATGTTGATTTCTTGTGTTCAATCCGTGATCTATGTGTCTCTATGTGAATATTTGATACACCTTTACATGATCTAAGTTTATTTGAAAAGAAAACAGGGATTTTTAGCATTGCATGTTGACCTTGTAATGGTTTTGGTTGATCTTTGTGTGTGCATGTTTTAATCCATATTCATTATCTTACAAGTTAGGACTTTGAGGTTTGCATGTCAATTTTCAAGTAAAGAAATTAAGTTTTCCTATATATATGTTACGGCCTAGTAGAAATAAATAGGGTAATGGTCTTTAAAATAATTTTTCTTTTTATGAGCATGATTTGATTTAAAGATTTGTTTTATATTTGTTGTGTTGGTGTGAAGGCCATTCGGCCATGGTTGATGAAAGTGTGATGGTGCTTGATTTTTGGGTGCATGTATGCATTAGGAATAGATTTAGAAGGTCAAGTTATAATTCAAAATTTTATTTAGAAAAAAAATCATGAGTTTGAGTTTTAATAAAAAAGTCTAAGAAAATCTCATGATGATTCATGCATGTTGGTGTAATATGACTTGCTTTGCTTTAATTGTCTTTAGTGCATTGAAAAGTGAACTAAGATTCTTGTCTTATGTGTGATAACATTCGGCTTTGAGATAGGAAATAGGGAAGTGTGTTTGATCATCATTGAAGTTGCATGTAGACTAAGATTAGCCTTATTTAGGAGCATAAAGATGCATACATGAAGTGATTTGTGGCCTTGATTGTTGCTTTGAACTAAGGTAAGAAAAATGAAATTGAAATTGTTTAGTCTTCCTATGATGCTTACGGTTTTAGTCTTGGAAGAAATAAAATGATTTCAATGTTTTATGTCTTCGATGGTGTGTTATATTTTGCAAGATTTTACTTGAATAATTCGGTTAGTGCATGTGTAGGTGCTTAGAATGATTTTTCTTTTGAAATGACTAATGAGAGTGATTAAATTCTATGTTTGTGTTATCATATGTTTGATACAATGATGTGCTAATTTCTTTTATTCTTTTCGGTTTTAGAGACTAGGAATAGGTAGAATTAATTGAATTAATTTTCATAATGCTAATCCTATGATTTCAAGGTTTAGAATTTATTAGAATTAGGAAATGTTAATGATAGGCAATTCGGTTTTGCCATGATTGAATTCCTGTGCATGATTGAAATTGTGTGTTAGTGTTATAATTTGATTAGTTAATTTCTTTAGCCCAAAAGTGTTTTGTGATAAGTGAATGATGAATGTTTTAAATTAAGTTTTAAATATGAAAGGAAGTTTATTCGAATAAAAGAGTATTTCTAAATGATTTTCAAGGATCTTTCTCAAGAATTGTTTTAATCATGAATTTGAATTGAATTTGAAAATCTTGGATAATGATAACGAGTTTTTTTAAAGAGAAATTGTTTTCATAAACGGATTCAACGAATGTATCAAAATCGTTTCTAACGCACGGGAAAATTTCTTAGTTCGAGCGACGGACGCGAGGATATGAGGCGAGGAAAGATGACCGGGAAACTTTGGAGAGCGTTAGGACGTTCGTCGTCGAGGTGAGAGAGGGGCTTTCCCTTAAGACGCCGTGGTAATTAGGTACATATTAAGGCGTCCAATCATCTCAAAGATTGGACTCCAATCTCATTTAGCGTAGTGGTGTATGTGATAGCGATTGTTCGATTGGTTTAGCTATCCACCCGAACGACTGAGATTGGATTATTAAAAATGATGTTATGATTTCTGATTGTTCGTGTTGATTTATTTAATTTTCTTATGATTCGTTTATTTGTTATATGTATAATATGATATTGTTGAGAATTATTTGATTGTGCGTTAGTAATAAAGTTATGGAAGTAACAAGCTAAGAATGATAAGAAAAGAATAATGGATTTGAATAATGAGAATAAATAAGGGAGAGAAGCAAGTTATGATGAGATTGAATTGTGAGAGAAGTAGATGGTAATTAGAAATTTGGAAAAGAATGAGAGGAGTTGTTGATGTTGCTGAGTCCGAATTGGCGAGAAAGGACACCAGTGATGCTGCTAAGTCACAATTGGCAAAAAGGACAGTGATGGCGTGCTGAGTGACAGTTGACTTGAAAGAGTGATGCTCATGTTGATGAGAGCAATGTGCTGTGATATGAGAAAGAGAAAGATGATGCAATGATGTTGTGATGATTCAAGTGATAGTATGTGAGCTTTAGGGGGATTAGATGCGAACGATAGCGATTGGGTCTCATTGAAGGGATGCACCAAGGATGAGCCGATCATTAGGACTAAGCCGTAATTAAAATTCTTTAAGATTTTAAAAGACATTAACAATTGCGGTGAGGTATGAGTGTCGTATCGAAGTAGTGGAGAGGAAGGAACCATAGGTATCTACGGATACTTAGGAGGAGATTGCATTAGGGGAGCACAATGACGGTGATACGTCAAGAAGTCTAGAGTACTATTCTAGGCGGAACAATTCCACAAGTGGCGCACTAACGTGGTGGGGACTGGGTCCAATGTCGTGGCAAGTTCTGCTTTCGAAACTAGAATAAGTACTGTCGCCCCCTAGATTGCAAATCTAGAACAGTGAGAGGGACTGAAACGGGGCATTGTGTTTTGCCACTGCGTGGACAGTGAGCCTTGATATTATGAAATTGAATTGATTTGAGGACGAGATCCTCCTGGTCTGGGACCATTTATGTGTTGAGACAGCTGTCGTGCCCGCGCGGTAAAGGTCCTGTACTCCTGTTTGCTTCCGACTAGGTTGGGTGGTTGACCGAGGAGATGTAGACGTGTGTGAGCTCAATGATGTTTCCCCCTCATCATTGATGCTAATCGAATGATAAAACTTAAGGAACCAAGATATCTTTAAAGATAAGTGTTGTGATAATGATGATGATCATGCTAACCATAAAATATTCCAAGTAATGAATAAGACGGATGAAGTGTTTGTGATATGGAACCTTGAGGCATAAGTTGAGTGTGTGAATGAGGAATGAAAAGAAGTACTAAGATTGAGAAGGGGTATTGAGGAAAATTGTGAAAACATCATTGTTTATTGATGGTTAAATGTGTGTTTATGTTTATATCTCGTTAATGATTATGTGTTGTCTGATTTGTTGTTGAACTTAAGATGTTGTAGTTATTTTGTCTTAATATTTACCTGATGTAATCCCACATAGTCGACATTGCCGTTTTGGGTTGCTCACTCTCTCTATCACTTCGATTCTGTCTTGTGTAAAATTGTATGGATTCTAGATGGCCAACATTGCGAGATATCAGTTGATGCGGGAAATAGGTGCGACTCCACGGAGAGGTGACAATAGCACCATGTCTGTTTATATGATGTTCTTCATAGAGATTCCGCGTAGGAGAGCAGAGCTAGAGGAGAGGGATGCTGCTTCGGAGGAGGATACAGATGACGAGTTGGATGACCCTACAGTGAAGGTTGCTGATGAAGTTGAGGAGGAGGTGTAACATCCCAAAAATTAATATTAAATAATATAATTTTAATATATAAATATCTATTTAAGGATAGGATTAAGCCTTAAAAATTGTACAGGGTTAGAAGGGTAGTATGAGCATAGGCCGACCTAGGATGTGAGATTAAGGCCTCGGCCCGATCCCGGCCGAGCTAGATAAGATTGTGTGCTTATGAACCGAGCTGAAAGGGAACCCAACGTGAAATCCATTGTCCAGTCTGGATTAGCCGATCTCAGTGTCCTGTCCGAGAGGGAAGCTCGGACTACTGCTGTTCCTACAAACCAAGCCAACGTATCCTAGCCGACGTACCCGAGCCAACACGTCCTAGCTCCTCCGTGCCAGCTCATGTGGAGCTGTTAACCCTTTGGTTTTCGTACCGTCCGTACGGTACTGTCCTTCACTTTATGTCATTATCACTGCTTTATGTCCTTTTCAATGTACTGTTCATGGCTTCCTCAAGAAGCCAATGAGTCCTGTCCACATATTCAAGCTTCCTCAAGAAGTCTCCAATGAGAGCCACACAAATATCTTCCACGTTTGAATAAAAGAAAATCCCAACACATAACCCATAACACTTCTCACTTTTATTCTTCTCTCTCTTGCCTACGTCTCTCTCTCCCTTTTCTCTCAAAGTCCAGCAACAACAACCCAACATATCTTCTTCCTCTCCTCTTCTCACGAACATTTCCCTCCCTTCCACCAACCAGAGACCTCCTCCCCGCCGCCTTCTCTTCCGTCCCGGACGCCCCTGGACCGCCGTGGAGTTCGTGTGTAGATTGGTGGAGCTCGTGTGCAGCTTGGAGTGTAACACCCTAATAAATATTACTCTTAATTCCCAAGTATTAAAAATGTGAACTTAAAAATTCCTTTTTAGTTTAGTAAAATCACCCGTCAAACGGACGGAGTTTTGTCTGTTTTTCGGACTTTCCAAAATTTAACCTGTATAAACAATTTTCAAATAAACAACTAATAGCCAGCAGGGCTTCAGATTATATTTCTAAATCATATCAAGGCCCCATGGGCTCCAAATATGTCAGAGTATATTAATTAATCAGAGTAATAGCGGAAAAATACTAAGTCTGAGTGTTGAAAACAAAAGTTATAACTTTAGCAAAACAAAACATCCTAAGCCTCATTCAAAATAAGCATATTAAATTTACATCAAAATAATATAAGAGGCTTAGGTCCATGCTATGTTCCAAAACTCATAACACCCTACTCTCCCTGTGAGGGAAAGTACTCCTGCTCGGCCGGGGGTTGTGCCAGCTCAATCTCCGTACCTGAAACTGTAAGGGAGTGAGCATTGCACATGAAATAAAAAGCAGTTTCTAACTAGACATAACAACCCACTAGGTCATACACAATTAGAAAATAAGCATATATTCACATATTGTACACTATACTCATTTCATTATTTCCATATTCGTTATTCATTCCAAATTTCCATTTTCATTATTCATTCCAACATTCATTTCCATTACTTTCTATTCTTGTCACATAATTACTTTATTTCGGTACATCACCTCAAAACAGAGGCCAATGTACAATTTTCATTCAACACATTTATCACCTCAAAACAGAGGCCCACATTCTCTTCCTTATTTAAATTATGTGTCCCTCAGGTCAGAGGTCAACACTTCAATTTCTTAATTCACGGTGTGTCTCTCAGGTCAGAGGTCAACACACCAATACACATTTCACCCGGTGTCCCTCAGGTCAGAGGTCAACACCCATTCACTTTAATTCATTTGGTGTCCCTCAGGTCAGAGGTCAACACTCATTCATTCATTTCCTTTCGTGTCCCTCAGGTCAGAGGTCAACACACACTTTCATTTTAATTCATCCGGTGTCCCTCAGGTCAGAGGTCAACACTCAATAACATTCATTTCATCTTGTGTCCCTCAGGTCAGAGGTCAACACTCTAATACTTTAATTCATTTTGTGCCCCTCATATCAGAGGTCAGCCTAATCATCACTTTCCATTAATCGTCACCTCAGATCAGAGGCCAACGCACTTCTTACATTTTCATTTCACATTACCTCACATCAGAGACCAAATCATACTTTCATCATCTCACACAAACAACTTAGTACATACAATCACAAATACACCTACACACATTTCCCATTCATTTCTTCATCCATACTCATTCCCTATATCAATTATTAATCTTTCCCTTAATTGTCGCCTCAAATCAGAGGCCAACGCATATACCACATTCTCAATGTTCGGCGCCTCAATTCAGAGGCCAAGGATTAGTCATTTTCTTGTTCAATCAATCTTAACACATTTAGTCACAACTAACCATAATCAACACATAATCATTTTACTTCCTTTTCCTATATTCCCCAAATTCAATTCATAAGCCATGACCTTAGTTTACAATAGTTAACACTTAACATTTATACTCATTTAGCATTTAGATACAAATACGCACATTCATCACATATAATCGTTTCCATTCCATTTTCTTCTACATCAATTTACTCCATAATACCTACATATATTTGCAACATCAGTCAATTATCATTTTATACAAAACTTGACAATTAAAATCCATAGTCATAGAAATCATTCATATCATCTTCACTATCATATTACCCAATTCTTCTTGTACTTCATTCTAATCATTAACCAAATTTCATTTATCAAATAATTCATTCTCAAGTTATTGGGTTTCCTTTTCCTAGTCTTAACATTCAATCATCATGCATATTTAATTAATTAGAATTTTATATTCAATAACCTAGGGTTTTATAATCTAATTTTCTCCCCTAACACATAACCCTAACAAATCATTATATACTAATTAGAACCAACTCCCTAGAACAAGGCAATGCTCACAATATCCACCCCCTTACCTCAAACACTCAGAGATAAGGCGATTTCTCTTGCTCTAAGCTTGAGAGTCTTGCCACCAAATAAGTTATGATCCAAGGAAGAGGGAGGAGAGTGGTCTTGAGTTCCTCTGCACCATGCGAATGAAAAAGAACATGAGACAGTGGCACTACCTAATATGGAGCTCAAATTTCATGGGGAACAAGAGGGAAATTCGTGTGACCAAAAGGGGAGAAGAGAAAAATGGAATTTACCTTGAATTTAAGGGAGAGAATGTGAGATTAATGATGGTCCTTGGTAATGGTTGAGGTTGGAGCCCCAAATCCTTGAGGAGAGGGAAGAACAACACTTGTTCTTGGAGAGAGAGAGAGAGAAATCCGTGAGAGAGGGAACAATAAGAGTGATTGATGAAGGAGATGATGTTTATATGTAATGGGGATTGATTTTTAGTAGTTTAGTATGGATCAGAGTGGAGAAATGAGAAGGAATTTAGGGAGATAAAGAGGAGGGTTTCGAGCCCTAGAGAGAGAAAGCAAAGGGGGAGTGAATGAGGAAGAAGACCAAAACGCGTTTTAAGCTGCACCAGACCATTTTCGCTTGAGCGAAAATGCAGTCGCTTGAGCGAAAAACTCAATTTGGGAATTTAGGGTTTGCTCGAACCAATTTCGCTTGAGCGAAAATATATCCGCTGGAGCGAGTACCATTTTCGCTTGAGCGAGCTTTTTCTCGCTGGAGCGAAATCTATCCAGTAACTCAGGGTCTGCACTAACCAACTTCGCTTGAGCGAAAATATATTCGCTGGAGCGAGTACCATTTTCGCTTGAGCGAGCTATTTCTCGCTGGAGCGAAATCTATCCAGTAACTCAGGGTCTGCACTAACCAATTTCGCTTGAGCGAGCGAGCTCTCGCTTGAGCGAGAACTTAGAAGTCTTCTCCTTAACACTTCAAACAGCTATAACTTCTTTTCTACCTATTGGATCTTGCTCAAATTTTAAAGCAAGCTTCTTCATATTTCCTACTTCATATCCAACGGTGGAATCCGTGTTTTGAGCTACAAATCTTGTATTTTAAATTTCCTAAAGTTCTATGCTTAAAACTTCAATTTAAACACTACTTCACCAATTTCTAACTTAATATCACCATTTCTTCTGCTCTATTTCTATCCCAATATAGATTATACTTGGAATTAAATTTGGGATGTTACATGGAGTAAGAAGGATTCAAGGGTGCTAAGATCAAGGACAAGCCACAAAGAACCATTCTCAAACTCTCAACTCTTATCTCACACGGTTTGAGGTAAGGAGTGAGTGTTACCTCTACTTGAGTTTGGGTTTCTAGGGTGTTCATAAAGGGTACTAAGAGTGGGTGTTAGATTAGGAAATGGATCTAGGTTAATGTAGAAAGGAAATGGTAAAAAGGGAAAAGGGAACTAATAAACGAATTAGAAACTTGAGTTTGAAGTAGGGATGAGTATCGTTATATGCTATATGTTGGTATTTACATGATGGATTGGTTGAGTGTTTTATTCTTATTGTTGTTGCTGTTGTATAAGTGATTATGAACTTTGTGTATAAATGTTTATGAGCTTTGATATTTATGATCCATGTCTGTGGCCGAGCTGAGTGACTTCGGGAATGAGTATGAGAAAATGGTAGAGATGGAAAGTAGGAGAGATAGAGTAATAAGGCAGAAAATGAGTAAGGTTAATGGAAAGAGGGAATGGTTACCGAATTTAGCCGAGAGAGAGGCCGAGCTAGAAAGATGGTTAAAGGGATAAGTAGAGAGGTTGAGCCGAGAGAGGCCGAACTAAGTAAATAATGAGATTAATGCAAAGAGGAATAAATTAGAGGTGAACTGAGGTGTGTCGAACTAAAAATAATAGTTAATAAGATAAGGGGAATTAAAGAGAAATGGTTGTGTGGTCGGGTCATAGCAGACGCGTACTGGGTGCGTGCATTGATCGCGTAAGACGAGCATTGTGGTGCTCGCAGCTGTAAGACGAGCATTGTGGTGCTCGCAGTTATGACTCACACAAGGTTCCGAGAACGGAATCGGTGGGATGTGTTCCTGGTCATAGCAGACGCGTACTGGGTGCGTGCATTGATCGCGTAAGACGAGCATTGTGGTGCTCGCAGCTGTAAGACGAGTATTGTGGTACTCGCAGTTATGGACACTCCTTACTCCATAGAATGATCGGTGGTAGTGTTCCTGGTCATAGCAGACGCGTACTGGGTGCGTGCATTGATCGCGTAAGACGAGCATGGTGGTGCTCGCAGCTGTAAGACGAGTATTGTGGTACTCGCAGCTATGGACACTCCAATATCCGACTTAAATGGTGTAAGACATGCACTGGGTGTATGCATTCGAGAAGAGTAAAAGATTGTAAACTATGTGAAAGTGGAATAATGAGTAATGAATCCGAGATAGAGATGGTAATCCGAGGTAAGAGAATGTGAACCGAGGTATAACTAATAGGTAATAGAGTAATTGGATAGTGTGATGTGAGCCGAGCTAGACGAGACCGTATAATGTGAACCGAGCCAGTGAGATGGTATGATGTGAGCCGAGCCGGATGAGATTGTGTGTATGTAAACCGAGCTAAATGAGATAGTATGCATGTGATATAGGGTTTGATTACTTGCTATTTATATGCTATTTGACTACTTGTGTTTGGCTTGGTAGTTCGGTATGTCATTTTAGAAACTGCTTATTTAAGTTCTGTGTAATGCTCACCTCCTTACCATTTTTCAGGTGCTGAGCCCGAGCAAACGCAGTCCCCGGCCGAGCAGGATCACTCTCCCTCACAGGGAGAGTAAGTTATTTAGATTCATAGATGTGGATAGGTCCGAGCTAAAATATTTGTTTTGTATTGGGTCTCGGCTATTTGGTCCGAGCTAAAACACGCTTTTGTATATTTTGATCTCGGCCCGATGGCCGAGCTAAACATCATTTTTGTAATTCGAACTAATGAGCTCGGTGTAGCTATGTTTCCCAACTCTTGTTTAATGATTAATGAAGTCTTCCGCTTTATTAACTCTGATGTTTTTGTTATTAATGAAAGGAAATATTGTTTTGGCAAATATCATATTCATCTTAAAAGAAATTTTAAATCCTAATTTTGGGGTAATTAAGGGTAATTATTATATAGGGTGTTACAGGAGGAGGATCCCGACCTTTGGTCTGAGGATGACCCCGAGGATTATGTCAGTGATGAGAGCTGGATCTTTAGCCCTGAGGATCTGCTGGCAGATGACGAGGACAAGTGACATAATAGCATTAGAGGGCATGTGTTAGAGAGGCTCATGACTAGAAGATTAGGTAGTTCCCTTTTGAGTTTGTATTTCCACTATGAGCTCTTAGCGACCTGGTGATGTCAAGCTGTAACCCCAACAAATTTATTCAAGTACTGATGTTTTGTAAACTAAATTAAATGGGCTATCTTGTTTAAATGATGTAGTGGAAAACGAGTTTCGAAACGCGGTGTCTTGTGACATCTCGATTTGGAACTTGAAAGAGTTGGTGCAACTTGAGGACATGGGTTTTATATGAAACTATGTTTTGCAAATAGAGGTGTTCTCATTTTGTACATTACTCACCTTTTAAAAAAAAATGCCCTAATTTTCACTTAAAATGATTATGGTTTCAAGTTGCCAAATCGGGGTGTTACAGAAATGTGAATGGTGGTTGATGAAAATGTTTGAGCATGATGTGATGAAATTATTTGCTAATTGTGCTTGACTTAGCTATTCTCTATGTCCTTTTAGAATATATTTTCTAAGTACTGTGTAGTGCTCACCTCCTTACTATTTTTATACAAGTACTGAGCTAGAGCTTACACAGTCGCAGGTCGAGCAGGTGTACTCTCCCCCTCGGGGAAAGTAAGTAGTAGTCGTAGTTAGAACACATCTCATGTCCTGGGCCACTTTTGGATATGATGTAGAAGTTATGCTATTTGTATAAAATGTAAATATTTATTTTGGGTTGGCCTAGGACCCCTCCCTCTGGGAAAGGAGTTATTTTGGGAAGTTAAAACTAATTCACAACTTGTTTATATTTTGTAAATGATGTAAATATATGCATGATGATGCACTGTGCCTGCTGGGCTTTTCTGTTGATGTCATGAATATGTTAATACAGGTTTTTCAGGAAAACTATATTTTGAGGAAGTCTTAAAACAGAATAAACTCTGTCCAATTTTATGGAGAATTTTTAATAGTAATTGAATTAAAAGTAAAGAAATTTTTAAGTGTCTAATTTGCTATGGGTAATTAAGGGTAATTAAAGTAGGGTGTCACAAACGGTATGGTCGTATTATCTCTTCGTCACGACAAAACGGTAAGGTCGTATTATCTCTTCGTCACGACAAACGGTATAGTCGTATTGTCTCTTCGTCACGACAAAACGTTGTAGTCGTATTATCTCTTCGTCACGACCAAACGGTATCCCAATAAGAAACTCATTATACATTCTCGTATAAGCCATATAAGAGTAAAAATCATAATTCAAAGATGTAAATCATATCACTGAAAACAAATATATTCATATATACAAGAATTGTAACCATAAAAATATGCTGCTAAATAAATTATTCACTCACAGATATGGAGAATCAACCCAACTGCTCTCCAGCAACTTCAGGAGAAGCAAGTGGCACAGAACCAATTGTATCTGGTCATAATAAACATGCTTAGAATATTTACACAATAAATATTAACAAGCCAACAACCTCTCAAAATTTGTCCTCAACCCTTATTTCATGATCATTGTCTTCTATAATATGTAGGATACTCACTACCTCTATTGATTATATGACCCACCTTATATGTGTAGTACACTAATAAAACCAAGTCTATGCTATAATTCCTAAAAGATAAATAAGAGTTCTCAAATGATAGAGTTTAGGGTCTATGCTAAACTATCCAAAGAATAAACATATAAGATTTAAAATTACCTTAAGCTTTAGAGACCAATAGATGTAGAATTGTACTCACAAGTTGATTGAACAAGATTGAAGAGTTGGGGTTTTAGGGTGTCATCACCCTGTTCTGCTTCTGTGAATGAAGGGAGAAGAAAAGGAACTCTCTTTTCTTTATACCACTGGGTGGAGTGGTCTTTACGGGTTCTTCCTTTTTTTTCTTTTCGTTTTTCTTTTTTTTAGACCCCTTCTTTTCCTTTTTAAAATTATAGACCCCCTTCCCCTTCCCCTTCCCCTTTTCTTTTCTTTTTTATTATTATTATTATTATTATTATTATTATTATTATTATTATTATTATTTTATAACAAAATATGCGTCACAACGTTAACACTAGATTTTCATCAACCAAATCAAGTATGGGTTGGATCACAGATTTGCTATTTTAAAAGGCTTTTAATTTTTGGCTCCCATAATTGAATTTTTGACCTCATTTTTTTTGTGAAAAAGACTAAAATATCCTCAACGTTAAATAGTTTTCAACTTCGAGGTATCGGCAAAATAGTAATTAAAACTTTTAAAATAGCAAACCCGTGACAAGTTTGGCAAAACTACTAGATTGGTCACAAGACCAAAAAAGTTAAGGGATGAAATCGCAACCAAAAAATAACTTACAGGACCAATGTATTGGTTTTGCCTATAAGTTTCATAGGTTCACCAAGTTGATGAATAACAAAACGAATGGAGGTAGTGTTGAAAAGAACCTGCATAGAATAACCATCCTCGTCAGTGGCGGTCTGGAGGATCTTCATTGGAGCAGGTGGGAACTCCTGCTCCCCCTGAAAGTTTTAAAATATATATTAACTTGTTGCACTTTATAAACACATGAGGTTGATAACTCGGTGGCTAGGCATTACATGCATAATACCATAAAAGAAGCCGCTTTTGTTGAAGAGATTTCTTCAACAGTTGACAATAAAGCAAGAAAGGTTCGTTATCCATTGCAACAGTCAAAGTGCTTTGGATTTAAGCAAGAATGCGATGTACCACTCGCGTACTAAGCATATTGATGTTAGATACCATTGTCTACGTCAAGCAATTAAAGAACAGAAGCTCGAGCTGGAAAAATTCACACAGATAAAAATCTTGCTGAGTTGTAGCTCGTGACAAGCTTCAACTTTGTGCCGAGTTGATCGGCACAGATGCCAGAAGAATAATTCAAGATTTTTCTCATTGGTTGGAGGGGGAGAATTGTGGGTCCAACTACGTGCAACTAACATCGGCATTTGCAATTGAGTTCTCCTTTTTCTTTCTATGGCCAATATTTGCAAAGAGTTGAAAAGATGAGATGATACAACATGGAAGATGCAAACACTTTATGCTTTAATTAACGCGTTTTTGCACCGGAAGCCTAGTTCAAAAATATATAACTCCATATCAAAGCAATATTTACATAGTAGAGCATTATATAAATCTCTAAAAATAAAAATTAATATTGTTTCTGGCAGTGAGAAAACAAAAATAAAGTGTAAGTAAATCTAAAAGAGTATATAGGGTGTGAGAATATACACTTGTAGGAATATACACCAGGGAAAATACACAACGATAATTTTTGGGTTTCATTTATATTACTTTTTTTTAATGTACTCTTTGTCCAGTACCACAAGTGTCCCTAATAGCACCTTTAATACCAAGGAACCTTTGAGACTAATTCTGCACGAGGTCGCGTTTCTTATGTCTTTCCCAACTAGGTGTGTTAACTGAGATTCTATTATTTCTTATTTCTTATTTCTTATTTCTTACTCCCTCCGGCTTAAAATATAAGCAACAAAAGACACATTTTTCATTTGGTTTAAAATATAAGCAAAAGTAATTAATCTTCTTAAATTTTATTTCATTCTCAATGGAACTTTCCTAAAATATCCCTAAAAAATTGTTATCTTATTTAATTTTTGTTTCATTCCCAATACAACTTTCCCAAAATACCTATATTTTTTTTATAAATTTGAGAAAATTAAATACAATCAACTAATCTTCTTAATAAGCGTAAAATTAGTTATTTTTGTTTATAATTTGAGCAGGAAGGTGTATTTCTTATTCTTATTACTATAATTTGTGTAATAAATCTGTTTAAAATTACTACTATTTTAACCTCATATACTCGACTTTAAAATTTAAATATGTTTTTATTTATTTTTTTATTTGTGTTTTTTTGCAATAATGAATAATGAAATACTAATAAATTTCCCCGTAAACACCACCACCATTTTTTGACATTTCTTGGTGTCAATTGTCATTTGTGCGCCACTCAGCGTGAGCATCAAGAGGAAGAAGCGTTGGAGGGCGAATCACATCTGATACTTTGGAAAATGGGTCGCCAAGCCATAACCAAATTAATGTTCTCAATTGCATCACGCGCTAGAACCTCTCAGATCCGCCACTACACGGCGGCACCGGCACCCCCTCCCGCCGTCTTCGTCGACAAGAACACACGCGTCATCTGCCAAGGCATCACCGGCAAGAATGGTACCTTTCACACCGAACAAGCCATCGAATATGGAACCAAAATGGTACCTTTCCCTCTATTCCTCTCCTATTAACCATGCCATTTTTTTCTTTTCAATTCTCTTATCAATTATAATCTTTCTTTTTTTTTTTTAAATGATGTATGCCATTAGAGTAGACATTCCAAGCTTTGTTCCTTGTCTCGTAGCATGTTGTTGGCTCGATTTTGCTTGAGTACACATTTATGTCAGGGGGCTAAGATGGGCAGCTTTGTTTTGCACTAAACCATGATTCACGGCTTAAAAGCCTGTTTACAACAACAACAACAACAACCTAGCCTTTGTCGTAGGTGGGGTCAGGTGCATGGATCAAACAACACCATAAAAGGTCTATCATAAATCATGTTCTTCGAAAAAGTATTTATCTCCATATCCTTCTTAGTTGTTTCGCTTATGTTTTTCTAGGCCTTCCTCTTCCTCTAGTATATGGAGTAACATCCATTTGATCTACCCTCCTTAGCAAGGCTTCTACTAGTCTCCTGCACATATGCCTAAATCACTTAAGATGGATTCAACCCTCTTTTCTCAATAGGTGCAATTCAAACTCTTTCTTGAATACACTCATTCCTAATCTGATCTTGTCTGGTGTGCCCACTCATCCACCGCAATCCTCATGTCTGCTACATGAAGTTTATTCTCTCGTTGGCATTTTGCCGCCCAACATTAGGTACCATACAATATTGTCGGCTTTATAGCTAGGTAGTCAATCCCATATAGCGTCGCGGAGCGACCACCCCTAAAATGGGATAGCGGAATAAAAATTTTATGCTACACAAATAGATACATACATACATATATATATATATATATATATATATATATATATATATATATATGCTGAAAAATAAAAATACCCAAAATTAAAATAGTTGTAATATTTCAAAAATCAAAATTCAAATTCAAGCAAAAAGAAGGGCAACAATCAAGAAGAAAAAAGGAAGAACGGAGATGAAGAAGAACACTGAAGTCACGTATGAATGAAGAACTAGAAGAGTAGAAGACAGTGATGAATCATGAAATATGAATGAAGAAGATGAAAGGAGTAGAAGATGAAGAACACTGAACAATGCTCAGTGCTGCACGAATGATGAAGGAGTAGTGTAGAAGATGAACAGAGAGACTCTATGCTGCTGCTGCACGTATTCTTTTTAGTTAAGTCTGATATGTATTGTGAAGGTCCATATGGTTTAGGCCCATTTCACTTTAAGTTCAAAAAATTAGGGTTTCCTGTTTTATTGCAAAATGACCAAAAAGGGCACATTAAAATAGGTTTAACAGCAAATCAGGGAAGGGGTTTTTCGTCTTTTGCCCCTATCATCCCTGTCGCAAGTGCGACAGCCGCAACAGAGGCGCGATTCGCGCCCGCGACGCCCCCGCAACGGCCACGACCAGGTTTTGGGACGCGACTGGGTTTCGGGTCGCAACGGTCGCCGCTACGCGATGCTATTCCGCGATCCCGCCGCGATTCGCCGCGATTGACTACCTAGCAGTTTATAGCAGTTAGGTGAAACTTCCCTTTAAGTTTGAGTGGTATCTTTCTGTAGTGGACCGGACCTACGAGCCGACCACATGCCCTTAACGCCGACCAACGACTCAACGGATAAGCTTAAGCTCCCTAGTACATGATAAGGATGAATGACTCACCTTTCTTATCCTCTAAGAGCCACGTCAGCCTTACTGGGCCAAACAGGCCCATAAGGTACCACAACACCACACTCCTACAAATACACCCCTTCCACAAGGGCTAAGGTATGACATTCTCTACCCTATTCTCAAGAACTACGTGTGGCTTGATCCCCTTTTCACTGGGGTACGTAGGACTGGGGTCACCCTCGTCAGCTGCAACAACCCCAAATACACATCGTGGTGTCTCCCTAACACCGGGACATCGCACTTTCTATCACATAACACACCCGAAACATTCCTTCATTTCATCCACCCGACTTGAATCCTATGATTTACATCCCCTTCTATTTCTGCATCCTGTTGTATGATAGACCCAATGTACTTAAACCTCGGGACTTGTGCTATGACATGCTCTACAATCTTCACGTCTAAGGTAGGGCTTATGCGCCTCTTGCTAAATTTAAACTCCATATACTCCGTCTTACTTCGACTTATTCGAAAACCATGTGTTTCGAAAGCTTGATATTTTTAGTGCAAATATAATTGGGACCATTTTTGGGTATCAAATTCCACCACATGTTTTTCTTGTTCTGGGAAATCTTAGCCACACATTTGATATGTGCATAACTTGCTGTATCAGCTTCAGTTTATTATTAAAGGCAGTGGTTTTTTTCATCAAACTGAATTTCTCTTCCTGATAACTATCGAAGAATAAATATGGAAACTAGTACGGCAACTTAAGTTTAGCTGATCAATTATAAAAGAAAATAATAAACATGTTGCTGTCAAACTTTAGTTTCATTATTCTGAGAGTACTTGATTTTCCTGGTGGTTGTGAGAGTATCTTTGTGTACATTATTGATGGCCAACCTTTATATATGTTTTGCTTTGTTTAAAAAATTAGAGGCTTTAAATTCTAAGATTAGATTCTCAAACTCATGATTCTTGCGCTAACAAGTAACAACTATGGGGGCAAACATTCTGAAGGTCATGTCTAAATGCAATATATCTCATGGCTGGTGCTTCCCTTGTTTTTCTGTTTGTGCTAGCTTTTCTCTTTGGCTTTTGAATATTGGGGGTTTTCCTTTGATGCTATTTTTCTCCAAATAGGTGGGTGGTGTAACACCAAAAAAGGGTGGAACAGAACACTTGGGACTTCCTGTCTTTAACACTGTTGCTGATGCAAAGGCTGAAACAAAGGCCAATGCTTCTGTCATTTATGTTCCTCCACCATTTGCCGCAGCTGCCATTTTGGAGGCATTGGAGGCGGAATTGGATCTTATTGTTTGCATTACCGAAGGCATTCCTCAGCATGATATGGTACTTTTTATGTTTTAAATTGTGTTTTGGTTAGTTTTGTTTGCCATTGTCAATTAATATTATTATATGTCAACTCTTTTTGGCATGTACTCATAACCACTTATGTGGATTATAAAATTTTTAATTTCTTTCTATTGTAATTTTATTTTATTGCATTTAAATGTTTTCATCCTGCTGTTTGGGTTTTTCCATTGGTATTAGTCTCCATTCTTGTAAAGATTAGATGGCCAATCGGCCAATGCATACCTTTCATTGGATTAATTTATTTTGTCTATGTTTTTTGGAAAATGGACAAATGTCAAATATTTGTTTG
Source organism: Crotalaria pallida (assembly GCA_037953625.1). NCBI lineage: Eukaryota > Viridiplantae > Streptophyta > Magnoliopsida > Fabales > Fabaceae > Crotalaria > Crotalaria pallida. Next base: position 56,387,496 of record CM075655.1, on the reverse strand, counting down.
AATTTGGGATGAATGATGTTACGATCCAATTGCAAGTTATGGGACTTGAGTCCTACACCAGTATGGAATTCTAGTGTGGGGTTTATATGGGCTTTGGCCTATCCAATCACAATTCACAACACCTAGCTTTTTTGGTATTGTTCTCTCAAGATTTGTATCAAATGACTTGTGGTCAAGGCCATTGGCAGCCTAAATAGTGCAGTTTAGTTTTTGCACTCTGCCTCTTATATGGATGATAAACTTGACACTTCTCATTTTCAGGTACGAGTTAAAGCTGCACTAAACAGACAGTCCAAAACTCGTCTGATAGGACCAAACTGCCCTGGTATCATCAAGCCTGGAGAGTGTAAAATTGGAATCATGCCAGGTTACATTCATAAACCTGGCCGCATTGGAATTGTTTCTCGTTCTGGTACCTTGACATATGAAGCGGTGGGTCTCTATTTTGATGTCAGAAAGACTTTATTGTTAATTTATTTAAGAATAGTAGTGTTTAAAATTTACATGCCTTTTGGTGATAAGATTCATTTTTTCAAATTGATTGTTACAAGTGGATACACCATTTATTTATTTTTAACTATTCAGGTTTTCCAAACGACTGCTGTTGGCCTTGGTCAATCCACTTGTGTGGGTATAGGGGGGGATCCCTTCAATGGAACTAACTTTGTCGATTGCCTTCAAAAATTCCTAGTAGATCCCCAGACAGAAGGTACATTCTCATATTTGTTTATGTACATTGAGTTCATGTTCATTGAACCTAGGTGATGTCTGCTATAAGTTCTTTCATTGCCGAGTGAACACCCATTTTGGTTCTTCAAACATATATGTGACATCACTTTGGTCCTCTTTCATCAACATCAAGTAGGTCCTTTAATGATAAATAAATGTAAGGGTGGGCCAATTTTTTAATAAACTGAAGTGACCTTACTGCACTAAACTGCGGTTAAATTAACCGAACTGTTGGAACCTTTTACATATCAATTTATTTTATTATTTTTTTTTTTGAAGTGATTTGATTTGTAACTTACGATTTACAATTTGATTAATCATAGTTTCCCAAACCTAACAATAAAATTAGCAACTCCGCCAACCCATTTATTATCCTCTCTCAATTCTTGCAACTGCCAGCATTTCACTGTAGTATGTGGCCATGTAAATGTGATAGTCCCCTTGCTTGTTGTTCCAAAGCTGTGGTCTAAATGCAAATATTTGAGAGGAATTGTCCAACTGAGTTTGTTCCTTGACTCGATCCCGTACCTCTGCTGATGGCAGAAGCAAAATTTCTTTCCCAATTGAAGGTTCATCGAGTTCAAAGCCATGTGTAACTGGAATTTAGAGATCTCCAGGTTATGTAGGTAGGAATAGGATCATTCTCTCCTTGTTTTTTCTTAACTTCCCCAGTGAGATACCCTTGGTTTCCCCTTTCCATTAATAACAAGCTTCGTAGTCTCTACCCACATCAAGTAATTCTTACCATTTAATTTGTGGTCAGTCAATTGGTGACTGTTGACTGTGTTGGAATAGAACAGATCAGCCCCACCTGTCATATTGGAAGGCCTGCAATCAAACTCAGGAGTATGATCATCTTTTTCTGTTGAGGCTGCCGTGCCGTGCCTCAGTTGGTTCCTGACATGTCCTGGAGCTTTGATACCATATATAAAGGGAAATACAAGTTTAATTGATTACCAATATGATTTCCACTTATTTATGGATAAAGAAGAGTGGAAGATGATCATACTCCTGAGGTTGAGTGCAGGCCTTCCACTAATAGATAACAAACTCTATCCTGATCTCAAACCTTATCCAAGTCATTTACCTCAATATTTATTTTAAACAGTTACAAAACAAAGATATAAACAAATCTGTCTCTAATATGATTTTCTAACTTTTGTTAATCTTTACTGTCTCATCAGGTATCATTCTTATAGGAGAGATTGGGGGAACTGCAGAAGAGGATGCTGCTGCACTGATTAAGGTTTGCTGTTAAAACCACTAAACTTTATCAAGTATAGCTTCCTGCATTATTGGTTTTTTTTTTCCCTTTCCGCAATTACTCTAACTCAAGCATTGCTACTTATTTACTATAGATGAATTTTTTTGGCAATCAAATAATTGTATAATGTTACTTCCCTGGTAATCAGCTACAGATTATATCTTCTTGTTTAGCCAAATTTCATGTTGTTATTTTGTTCTTGTCAGAATAGATATTAGTTGTGTGCTTTTGCCTCCATTTCCTTGTTACATTTTGAAACCAGGGCCTCAACTCTGATATTCCTCGATGGCAATGGAATGACATGATGTAATAGGATATAAAGCTATTGATTTGACTATTGATGATTATATATAATTTTTGTTAACATTAATTTTTGAATGTCACTCCTTTTTTTATTTTGGTGGACAAGAAGGTAATTGTTCACTAGATGTTACTTGCTGATTATTCATTAGAGAAAGAAGAAACAAGGATGCCCTCAGATTTTGTATTATCTTTTGCAAAGACTATTTTTTTGAGTTTCAAAATTCATTCTGTGGATGATTTGTACAGGAAAGTGGAACTGAGAAGCCTGTTGTTGCATTTATTGCTGGATTAACTGCTCCCCCTGGCCGTCGTATGGGTCATGCTGGAGGTAAGCTCATTTATAAAATTTTGGAATAGATGGTATCTGATAGCAAATAACTTTAGAGCATGCTGCTTGTCGTTATACTTAAATGGCATGCTTCTTGAGCTGATATTTTGTGAGGCTTAATATCTGAGAACCCTGCACCGAGGCTTACTAGGGCCGGCAAGTGAACCAAAACTGATTAACCACCCAAACCCAATCTTAATATGACTTAACCAGCCCATTCTTATTTAGGATCATAGATAGACAGGCTGGGTAATTAAATGACTTGTTTCTATATAGCTTTAAATAGATCAACCCTTTGATCACCCATTTACTGGAAAAAAAAAAAAAAAAAGAAGCTCCTCATGCTCCAAAAAAAAAAAATCTTGTTTACAAACATCACAGATTTTAGTGGTGCTTTGGATGTGGATATATTGATGATTACATCACTGAAGAACTCGGCGGCAAAGATGGAGTGAGTGCTGTAATAATATAGGGAGGAGTGGTCCGCATCATGTTAGTCTCAATTGCTACATGATATGGTACTTGTTAGTGTGGTTAACAAGCAGTAAAAATCACTGGTGTTTGAGAATTAGAAGATTAGCAGCATATGATCAACTGCCTGATCAATAATAATCTAAGCTTTAACATGATCGGAAGAGTCCACGGGCAACCTCAATTCGTTTGTGGAAGAATTAATCATCTTGGATAAGGATTATTTAAGTTATCATTCATCTATATTTTTTAGTTCAAAATAATCATCTTTATATTTTGAAATGGATGAAGGCTAGCAAGGACAAGTAGTTAGATTTTTTGTAGCACATGTGAAGTATTAAAAAAGTCCAAACTTCAGTTTGGCAGCTGCAATAAGATTTAACTTTGTTACTTGACTTCTTAGTTAGATTCTCATTTGTGTATGATATTAATTGAGCATCCACAATTTGCTTTGTTGCTTGTAGCTATTGTGTCGGGTGGCAAGGGTACTGCACAAGACAAAATTAAGACCCTCAGGGAAGCTGGGGTCACAGTAGTGGAGTCCCCTGCTAAAATTGGAGCTGCCATGCTAGATGTTTTCAAGCAGAGGGGTTTGGTGGAATAGATATGGGCTTTGAGTTGATTTAGTTTTTCATTCTATTTCCCGCGGTATTCTCCTGCCCGATCGGCGAGAGACTAATCTTCCATGGTATGGGGATGATTTAGTTTTAACAAATCCTTTTTCGGTTTTACAGTATTGACAAGTTGAAAACACTTTATTCATAATATTGGACAATTTTCCTTTTTCTTTTTTTATATATGGCAACGAGAGCTGGATTAAAATAAGAGTAGCTCAAAACGCTTTACCAATTTATCAGGTTTTTAGTTGCGCTTGTGTGTAGAGACAACACACTAAACAGTAACAGTACCCTTTGCATTTGCAGTGAATTTTGAACATCAATTTGATGTTTATGCAAGTCAGTAATTAATCTAATGGCCATCCATTATAACCTTTGAAACATGGTACTCCAAAAATGGTGACATACAAAATGGTGACATACACGGGCGATACTTTTGGATACTTGTAATGGGTATGTGAAGGTATTTTTTGGGTGTGGTCATGTGGATCATACTAATTATATGTTGTTTTGTCTTCAAATTTGTGTTTTTTTTTTTTTTTTTTGTTTTCTATTTTTCTCTGCACTTATATCATATTTTAAATTCAACTCAATCAATTTATTGTCCTAATATTTTATTTTGGACTTTAACTTCTAACTTTAAAATACTCGTATCCTATGTTAATGTCAAGATTGTTCGTTTATATCTTGTTTATATATATTTATTTATAAAATTTAAATTTATACTATCATATTTATAAGTTGTATACCAGTTTTTTTTTTTTTTTTTTTTTTAATATCGTACTGTGGTCCTGCTCCATATTCAGTATCGGATTCCATGTAACATAGATTATAACGTTAACAACGTTTGTGATACTGTAGCGTTTGTGGTACTCTAGCGTTTATATTATTAAGACACTGTTATGTGTGTTGATGCTCCCATATTCTCGTGCATGCATATACGACTTATACAAATACAATTGGTCTTTGCGGATGTGTATTTTTAGGGTATTTTTTAATAAATCAATAAAAAAATTTGATTTAAATATCAAAATGATCCATGTAAATATTGGCTTTTTTGAAATTGGTCCTTGCGAAAAAAAGTTTTGGTTTTGATCTTTGCATCTACAAAACGTTTTGGTTTTGAACTCTTATGTTAAATGGGGATGGAAAACACCGAAACATGATGTAATATTTTATGACCAATTAAGGATGATATTCTTGCATGAATTCTCAAGAGTAAAAAGACAACTTTCATTACGTAAGAGAACAAATTCAAAAACCATGATGGTAGAGAGACCAAAATCTATGGAATCTAATAACATAAGCACCAAAACAAACTACCAAAATAATTTTGGGACCATAATTTAATAAGGAGATCAAAAACAAAACGTTTTGTAAGTGGAGATACCAAAAAAAAAAATTACATGGACCAATTTCAAAGAAATCAATATTTTATAAGGATCATTTTGGTATTTAAACCAATTTTTTTTTTTGAAAACACTTACATAATACTTATCAATTTATTGAATATAACATTTTCCGGTGATAATTCACTTGTTTTGATTTCTTAAACATAGTTCATAGGGCATTTGTTGGCATTTTTCTTATACAATACTCGGTCTTCGTTCCATAAGTCATGTTATTTTAACAATTTTCTTATTGTTTAAAAATCCAATGCTCAATTTTTTATTTGTTTTTTTCAAGATATTCACCCGCATAATTGCGTAATTAATCTTTTCGATATTGTTGGACGTTTTCAGAAGCAGCTTTCTGAACAAACCTCTTACATTCACTCAAAAGAACTTAAGATTGAACCCTTAACCATTTATTCAAGTAACAATAGATTTCTTACCATGTGTGCTAGTTAGGGATGGCAATGGGTCCGGGTAATGGAGTACCCGGACCCATTCATAAATTACTGGATCCGGATTCGCGCGGGTACTCGCTGCATAATGGGAAGGCGGGTCTTCGGGTATCCAGACGGGTTTTGCGGGTACCCATTAGCAATTTTTTTGAAAGAAAAAATTATTTTTTAAATTAATTTCTATGTTTTTTTTATAGACCGAGGGATCCTTAATACATCATTACACACTCTGCTTAATATTAATTCCTACCACCATTAAACACTCGCAGACATCAAAGAATTTCTCTCGTTAAACACAAACATACTAAAATTATATATATATATATATATATATATATATATGTAAATATGGACGAGTCCGGTTACCCACGGATCCGGATATCTCAGACCCGGACCCAGATCCGTTAAAAGCGGGTACCCAGACGGGTCCATTCTTTGGACCCACGGGTCTCTTTTTTGGACCCGGACTCGTTGCCGCGGATCCGGGTCCAATTGCCATACCTAGTGCTAGCCTCTACCAATAACTTAATACTCATTTTTATTTATCTTTTCATTTATATATTTATTTTTTACATTCTCTCTTTCACCATCAATTTCTTCACCAATCTTCAACATAGTTTTTAAAAAATTGTTACTACTCTTTTACCCTATGATTAGATAGAAGTATTTTAATTAAAATATATCAAATTTTTACGTTATTAAATCATTTCTTAAATTTATGCTCATAACATTAAATAACATAATCTAAGAAATGGAATGCTGACAGAATGACTTTATTGTTATGAAGTGATTTCATCGAATGATGAAAGACTTTACAACAGCCCAAAAACTTATAAAGCTTTTTTTAACCATGACCTAGCTGATTTAAAAAAAAAAAAAAAATAGATTCACTCCAGTTTAGGTAAACTTAGCCAAGTTCGAGCATAACATTAAAAAGAACAGCCACGTCACCAATCTCCAAACCTTTAATTAATCATCAGTCTCTCCAAAAAAATCAAAGTGGAATAGAAATTCGGTCTCATTCACTTATTTGCGCAACACATCGCTGCCACCGTCATTTCTCGTGGAGAATATGCTCTGGATGCATAAATGCAAAACCCAACCAAAAAGAGAAAATATTATTAATCTCCAATAACACCACAAAAAATGTGGTTTTCTTCATAATGATCATTGCTATTTCTTCTTTAAATCCATATCCCATTTCTTCAACTTCAACTCTATTACAATACTCTCAGTGAAGAAAAAAACTGCTAGAAAAAAAAAACTAGGGTGAGTGTAGGCAACAGGTTGATGTACTTGAATTGTAATGGATATTTCTAATGCAAATCTGTATCATGATAGTTTGTTTTGACAGCCCTAATTTGATTATTCTTGGTGGCACTCTTTGCAAGAGTAATCTTGTTAGCCCATGCATTCGAAAGTGGTGTATTAGAATAGTTTATAATGACATGTATCTAGTATATTGTAAGTCACGCTCACAACATGAGTTGGTTAAGAAAGTTAGACTACAGCTGTCAAATAGTTGAGAGCTACTCCCTCATTCAGTGTTTATAGAGTTTTTATTGTCTTATTTTTGATGTGTATTATTCTTTTATAAAACCCAATACATAATTAATACAATTTTTACTAACACACACCTATTTATTACACCCTCTTTTACACTTTCAATATCTTTCTCTCTTCAATAATAATTATATAGAGGAATTATAGTCGAAAAACACCAAATTCTTATATCATTTACAATTCTTTAAAATCCATATATAACCTTAAAACACATTACATATGACACGGAGAGAGTAAATCACTATAAATAGAAACCGTGGAACTACTTATTATCTCATTAATGAAATTAGTTTATTTGATTCTCATTCTCGATTTTGGTTTACGTTAGCTCGTTTTACATTCATGAATTATTTTTCTTTAACTTGTAACATAATTTAATTTATTTAAGCATTTGAGCGTAGACGTCAAGATGGACGGTCAGTCTATTAGGGACCTATAACTTGACCGATTAAAAGCCGGATTGACCTTACCCGTTTAGAGAAGAGGCAAGTCATAGTCTTTTTAATGACTTGTTTAGTTTAAGAAGTTAGGCTTTGTTTCATAAAAAGTCTTATAAACCTAATAAGCTGCACTATTTTTTTTTTTTTTTTGGAATTGGAAATATTTTATTAAGAAACGGCATTAGCCATAGAGAGTACATCATGTAGCATAATATCAAAAGCCCCCGGAAGAAATTCCTCAATCCAAACATGCTCTCCTACATCAAATTCTAATTTAGCTAAATGGTCCGCTAGTCTATTCCCGGCTCTACCTATATGAGATAAAGAAGAAAATAAGAAATTCTTTGCCAAAGTTAAACGATCAGTGACCAAACCGTGGAAGTAAGAATGACCCAAACTAATATTGTTCCAAGCATTAGTTAAAACCATAGAGTCAGTGTCAAATTCTACCATAGTGAAGCATAGATCTGTAGCGATTGTCAAGGCCCATCTAAGGCAGAGAGCTTTAGCTATTTTCACTTCCACATTAATTGGTAGATTTTTGCAAGCAGCAGCAAGAATATTACCTTCAGTATCGCAAAAAACAACACCCAAGCCTATCATACCTTCATGTTTCAGTGATGCATCAATGTTAGCTTTTATTCTCCCCTGTTCAGGGCCTTCCCAGCTAACTGTACTTACAGGATTTGGCTTCTCTTTGATCTTGCATGGTGGGATAGCAATTGAATAGGCTTTGCTTAATGTTTGCTCCAAACTCATTTTTTGTCCTTGGAATAGCCATTGATTTCTGCGAAACCAAATGGCCCAAATGAGATCAAAGACTTGCGACCTTACTTGAGTTGTGCTGTTATTAATAAGATCCTCAATCCAGTCTGCAGTTATGACAGCAAAATTAGAATCAAATCGAATTCCAAGAGTGGAAGCAAACCAAATTCGTTGTGCATCCTCACATTCGAATAGTGCATGGGATATTGTTTACAATTCCTTAGTGCAGAAAGGACACAAAGGATCAACTTCAATGCCTCTTTTGATTAAATTTGACTTAACTGGGAGAATGTTTTTGCATGCACGCCATACTACGTCGCGACATCTAGATATTGATTTAACTGACCAGAGATTCTTCCATAGACCTGCTGAATTGGAGTGGCTTGATGCCATGTTCCTGTCTTCCTTCATTCTTATGAAATTATATCCGGTCTTCACCGTGTAGCCCCCATGCTCGGTACCACCCCAAATTAGAATATCATCAAATTGCCTTCTACTGATTAGGATACTGATAATCTTCTCAGCTTCAAATCTAGAAAAGGTGTTGTTGATCACATTAGTATTCCAGCTCTTTGTGTCCTTGTCAATGAGATCCTCCACATATGACATCAAATTTGCCTGGGATTGGCCACTATAAATTCTGTAATTTGCTGCAGTAGGAACCCATCTATCTGACCAGATTTTCACCTCAGTGCATGTACCAATTCTCCAGAAAGAGCCTTCCTCTACTACCCATTTTGCACTAAAAATGCTAGACCATGTGTAGCTTGGTCTAAATCCTCTAGAAGGCTTCAGTGGAGAAGAGTTAGGGTAGTATCTTGCTTTCATCACCCTGCAGAGAAGAGATTCATCATTGTTTAGAAGCTTCCACTAGTGTTTGGCCAAAAGCGCCAAGTTGAAGCTTTTGAAATGCTTGAATCTGATGCCACCACTAGCCTTTGACTTGGTTAATTTTTCCCAGCTGAGCCAATGATTACTTCGTTTGTCAACACTACCACCCCAATAGAATTTGCTAATCATCATCTCAATTTGCTCACACATTTTATTTGGGATAGCAAAGCAGGACATGATGTAAGTTGGAATAGATTGTGCCACAGCCCTTACAAGCACTTCTCTTCCTGATCTGGATAGGGACTTTTCTTTCCAACCTTTTAATTTTTTCCACACACGGCCACAAACAAATTCAAATACCTGGGTTTTTGATCTCCCAACAATGGTTGGAATACCCAGATATTTAACATGACTTTCAACTGCCTTAATTCCAAGAAGCATTTCAAGTTCATTTATTCTGGAGGGATGCACATTTCGGCTACAAGAAAGTTCTGACTTTTGTAAATTTATTCATTGACTGGACACATTTTCATACTCCATCAGTATTGTGGAAATATAACCAGCTTCTTCAACAGTGGCTCTTGCAAAGAGAATGCTATCATCAGCAAAGAGTAAGTGTGAAATGTTTGGGGCCCTGGGAACAATCTTCACCCCATGAATGAGGTCATTTACTTTGTGAGCATGGATCATGGCTGAAAGAGTTTCTGCACATTGGATGAACAAATAAGGAGATAATGGATCGCCTTGATGAAGACCTCGTTCAGGAACAAATCTTGTGCATGGCTGACCATTAATCAGAACTGAGAAGGAGACAGATGAGACACACCTCATCACCAGATTAATCCATGAAGCAGGAAATCCCATCTGAATTAACAAGTTGCACTATTAATAATATATAATATTTATATTTAATTTATTATTATTAAAATATTATGGTTATTATTATATTAATTTTTCTAAAATCCCAAATCCTAATATGTTAGTGACTTATTTTCCTTTCTCTGTAACTGTCGGTCTCTTCTCCTTCTATACCTCTCACAAGTAGCTACTGCCACAACCAGTATCTGTTCTGATTGTAGATTGGCGTCATATATTGGCATCCACTCCTCCGCTGGTGTCTGCTCATTTGTTCATCCCGCCGGTGTGTCTACTGGTGCAACATGCGTGCTAGTGATCACTCACTCAACTTCCTTAAACCATCATCATGAAGGTAAGTTATCTTATAATGGTTATATAGTTATTTGTTATATGGTATATATGTTCTTTGCTTGTGTAGGGTCTTTCATAACAATTTTTTTTTTCCTGCGTAGGTTCTTTCATAATAATTAAAAACATCCCAATCCTAATACTAACTGACAAGTAGGGTCTAACTCATTATCAACTTGTCAGTACACCCTTACCTTTGTATAAATAACATAACACGAGGGAGTAGAGTGGTGTTCTAAATAACATTGTAATAGGTTTGCAAACTTGCTTCATTTTGATTTAGTTTTTGGTGCCATTTAATAATCGATGACAAACAAATGAATTAAAGCAATGTATAATAATATCAATTTTACATTAGTTTCTTATAAAGGCTAGGTGGCTAGAGGAGGCTTAAAAATTAGAATATTTTTAACATGCAATCTAAATTTGGACGATTGTTATATAATTATTTGTTAGACTAATAAGAATTTGTCACCTAATATGTATGTCATGTTATTGCTTAAAATAATCAAAATTGATTTTTGTAATTTAGTCCAACATAAAAACTAGATTATTTTAATTTAGTCCTTTGTACCTTTAAACAAATTATAAATTTTAATTTTCAAAAATATTATTTTAAAAATATTAAAGTTGTTTCAATTTTGCTAGAACTGCTCCTTTTCTTCTTCACATTCTCATCAACATTGTGCTATAAGTAATGACATGACATACATGTATTAGGTGGCAAATTCTTATTAGTCTAACAAAAGGTTGCATAGCAACCATGCAAATTTAGATTGCATGTTAGTAACTCGCTAATGAAGAAATTCAGGCTTATTTTTTAATAGACTTGACCTGGTCCGGCCTAGCCTAGGCTAATTCCATCCGTGAATCATTTATAAATTGAGGGCGAGATTTAATTTTGATATCTTTTATATCAAACCCAAATCGAAAAGGAATGATGCTAACATAAAATGTGTGACCGATATCATGATTTTCAATATGTTCATTTTACCTTGTTATAGTCCAATACAATAATTTTGTGTGACCCTTAGCTAGTTTTGTAACGCCCCTTTGTTTTACATAACTTCATTTAAAAGGAATTGTAGTTTATACTAACTTGCCCACTCCTAAAAAGATTGGAAAATAAAAAATTTCCTTTTTAAGACCTCTGAATTATGGTACTCGATTCGAAAGTATAATTGAGATTGAGTTCGGTAGAAGAAATGATTGTTCATTAAATATTTAAAATCACTTTGAGAGCTTGAATTAATTTCCAAAACGGCTAAATTACTCATTTGGTCCCTTACCTTATTTTTCAATTTCAAATTGGTCCCTTACGTTTTTTTGGTTTCATATTGGTCCCTTGTGTATTTTTTCACTGTCAATTTGGTCCCAAAATCACTATTCATCCTATGTGGACCAATATATTATGGACACGTGTCACTTTCTCTCTCCACGTGGACCAATATAATATTGACACGTAGGATGAACAGTGATTCTGGGACCAAATTGACAGCGAACAGAAAGATGAGGGACCAATATGAAAACAAAAAAAGGAAAGGGACCAATTTGAAATTGAAAAATAAGGCAAGGGACCAAACGAGTAATTTAGCCTTTCCAAAACTTATGATCTCTAAATAAATAATTTAGTCAATAAACGGAGTTATCTCAGGAGTTTAATTTCACCAATACTTTCTTCGTACTGAGCTCAAATAATAAAATCAGAGTCAGTGGAACATGTCCAGATAATTTTATTGTATACTTTAGAGTTTATCAAAAGTAAGATAGGACACATGTCCATAAATCAGTTGCCATAACTTCATGAGTACCACATAATTACCAAGGTATGAAAACTAAGTTATCTCTTTGATACATCTCTCAAAATGTGAACAATATATTTATTATAAAAAATAGAGACGTTCGAGAGCTGGTCATCGGTCCTTCGTCCATTCATCCACCTGGTCGGGTCCTCAAGAGTTGTACAAGGAGTTCTTATCCCAAGATATCTTACACTTCATGAACCTAAGGGTCATCCACTTCCACTGATATCTAGGCAATCTAGGTACCTGACCATTACCTAATAAGGGCAGTGGGTAAGCTATACACATTCTCGTAATCAAATGAAAATAAAGTCCTAACATCCACAAGTAAGCAATTCAACATGATAGAAATGCATATACACTTGAGCACACACCATTTCACTTTATTCTCTTTTATTATAGGTGACATGATGCATGCTTTCTATCTCTCAATTCCTGAGATCTTCCAACTATCACTCTAGTTGAAGTCCATCCAAACAACTCGTATACGTTCTCATAACATATAGCGAACCTGCATGGAGCATAATCCATACGCCGCTACCAGAGTGCGCGTCACGTCACCAAGACATAATATTCATATCAACATCATCCCACAATGCTGCCCACATTACCAATAATGTGTCATCGAGCAAGCTGCACGACTATGCTTGGAATGTGGTCCACTACCAAAGTGTGCGTCGTGTCACCAAGATGTAATATCCACGTTCACAGCAACCAATTCTGGCCACATTACCAAAATGTGACATCAAGCAAGCCGTAGTCCACATAACAAACCTGCTTGGAACGTGGTCCATAACGCCACTACCAAAGTGTGCGTCGCGTCACCAAGACGTAATATCCACGTTCACAGCAACCAATGCTGACCACATTACCAAAATGTGTCAACAAGCATGTCACAACGACAAGTTTGGCCCATAATCAATTCATCCCATTCGGATTGTACGTTCACGTTCCCAGAATGCATTCTCATCAATCTCAACAATATTCCCCGAATGTTGCCCACATTCCTAGAATGTGTCATCAAGCTTGCCATACAACCATTGGTACTCCCAAAGTACAAACGTTCCCAGAACGAATAAACATAAACATCAAGCTTGGTACTAAAACGTCCCAATCCGAATGTACGTCCACGTTCCCAGAACGTATTTTCAACAACATTCCCTGAATGTTGCCCACATTCCCTGAATGTGTACTCAAACCTGTCGTGTCCATTTGGTACTCCCAGAGTACCCTCCTCATGTTCCACGAATGACAAACGATAACTTATCACCAATCACCATGCATGAATGCACATAATTCCCTTTAATTATGTGTTAGCCTTTAGTCTCGGTGTTTGTATTATGCAGATGCACAAGGTAATTAAACATAATACACATTCATGCATAGTATAGTCATCATAAAACTCATGTAACCAAATGGCATAGCCCATACTTATCATTATCAAAACTGGGTTAAAAGAGGTTAAGTGAAAATGACATTTATTTCATTTTATTCGAGCATTGATCTGATCAGCTCGGATTCATTTTATTCAACTACCGTCCGCTCAGATTCATTGTATTCGGCTACTGATCTGATCAGCTCGACTTTATTTTATTTGGCCACCAATCTGATCAGCTCGGATTCATTCTATTCGACCACCGATCTGATCAGTTTGGATTCATTTTATTTGGCCACTGATCTGATCAGCTCGGCTTTATTTTATTTGGCCACCAATCTGATCAGCTCGGATTCATTCTATTCGACCACCGATCTGATCAGTTCGGATTCATTTTATTCAACTACCGATCTGATCCGCTCAGATTCATTTTATTCGGCCACTGATCTGATCAGCTCAGCTTTATTTTATTCGACCACCGATCTGATCAGCTCGGATTCATTCTATTCGACCACCGATCTGATCAGTTCGGATTCATTTTATTCGGCCACTGATCAAATCAGCGCGCTGATAAGCTCCATCATACATGGTCTGTTAGTCGATTAACACATCGTGGTAATCGATTACCATGACAGCAGATGCACTAAAAATTGGATTTTAACATACCATTTTCAATTCCAACCAATTTTAACTTAAACCAATGATCAACAGAGCCTTATTCATACATAACAAACATGCCTCAACACTGAAAACATGCCAATTCCTAGAGAATCCAAATCTCACATCAATTATGCATAAATCCATGAATTTCAATAACTTCAAGTATCAGATTCATATATACTCATTTTTATCATTGTTTCATTATTAATTAAGTTCGCATGCATCTATTCAAACTTGTTCCAACAAGTCTTATTGCACAGATTGGCCTCAAAGCCAAAATACTATTTCAATCTAAGCCCTTAAAGCCTCATGGTGGCTCATCTTAGTTTTTAATGCAATTTAGTCTCATTCTAGCAAATGGTAGGCTTCCCCATGCCTTAGGTTCGTGTTTGAACAGAGACATTACAAAAAAACGAGCTTGAACACCAAATTCCACTAAATCCCCTTCTCTATGTAGCTGAGCTCCAAAGTCAGCTCCAAGCTTCAGGAACTGCACTTTGACAGAAAATAGCCCTCACTTTGCAAGCTCACTACTCCACGCATACTCAACCTCAACTCACAATCTTTATGTCTTTGTAAAGCTCACGTGCGAGCTTTACAATGGTAAATAATTTGTGGTTTATAGTGGCACACTCATGGAGAACGTGAAGCACGAACAGAGACGCCAGGAACCGAGCAAAACACGGTTTTGGAGCAAAAAAAATGGAGCAATTGATCAACAAGGAAGGCTTATATAGCCAAATCAAGGCACCATGCAAGGTGACACGAATCCCCCATGAGGTGTCAATGGTGATTATGTGTCAATTTGAGGTTAATTTGGGTTAAACCGCGTGATTACAACTCAAACGCACTAACCCTAGGCTCTACAACATCGTGGTAATCGATTACTGACTTTTGGTAATCGATTACCAGCTTCAAAATTCTTAAAAATCATATTTTATTTCTTTTCCCTCCAAAAACCTTTTTAATATTGCACTTAGGTCCTATATCAAGTGTAACTCCCCAAAATTTTAATCCCTGATTAATGAAATATTAATTATAAAGTTTATTATAATTAATTATTTCTATTTTTAATCTTTGATTAAAATATGTGTTTATGTTGTTGGTGAATGTGTGAATTTAATTTGGTAATTATATTTATGTGAAAATATATAATTTGCACATTAGTCCCTGTTTTGGGACCTAGAAGTAATTATAGGAAAGGTTTTGAAGGGAAAGAAAATAAAATATATATTTTTCAAAAATTGACCAAAGTACTCGAGTATTTCTGAGAATACTCGAGTATTCTGGTCAGAGTTGCACGAGTTAGTGCATTTTGGTGAGTCACCACCAACGATTCCGCCGTGTTGACACGAAAACACCCTCCAACCACATTCACAGTCGTCGTGTCGACATGCATGAGCCTTCAATCACTCTATATAAACCAATTGAACCCGGATTGAGAGGCATTTGGCCAATTGTTGAAGGTTTGCATGTGTTTAGGGTTCCTGAGTTCTTCACTTCGATTCTCTTTCCTTGAGTTGAATTAAGTTACAAATTATACACCAATACAAAGCTCACATCACGAGCTTTGTATAGACACCAAAATCGTGAGTTGAGATTGTGTGAGTTGGGAGATTTGGAGCTCGAAAGTGAAGCTTGGTTGCTGTCAAACCATCTCTGGAGCTTACTTTGATTCCCAATTTTGGTAAGCTCACGCATTCTATGAGTCTAAAACTTGTTTCTTTAGTTAGTTGATGTTGCATAGAGTCTAGAGAAACTAATTTCCCCAATTCTTATTGTTGTTTTATGTGTCAACCAATTCGATTTTGGTGCTCTGGTCAAACTGTTCTGCATGTTGGTGCTTGAAGTCGTTTTTGGTGTTGGAGAGCTTTTTCTTGTGAATCTTCTGGTGGAACACGTCTGAGAGGTAAGGGGAAAGCTTTCTATTCACTAGATAGAGTTTAAACTGCATGAATTTGATTAGAGAGCTACCAAGAGGCTCTAAGGGCTTAGATTGAATAGGGAAAGTGGTTTAGAGACCAACTTGTGCTCTAAAGTTGTTGTGAGCAAGTCCCATATGATGCATGCAAACTGTTTTGAACTTAAATTCACAAATTTATTGAGTATATTGCAATTTAGTAGGTTGAGTTGTAAATTTTCAAGTTTTATGCATAATCTTGTGAATCTCTGTCAATTCTGTAATTTGATGTGTTCTAAGTGCTTGAACATGTTTAATATATGATATATGAACTCTGTTGATCATTGGATTGGATTAGAAATGGTTAGAATTGAAAATGGTATGTAAAAACCAAATTTTCAGTCTGTTCTGTCTAATAATACTCGAGTAGGTGGCTCGATACTCGAGTATTTCGTGATGCACCAGTGTGTCTTTTGGCACCACGACTCGAGTATCAGGTTTAGGACTCGAGTATTAACAGATGCAACAAGAATGTTTTCTGATGAACCACTCGAATAATGCATGAACTACTCGAGTATTCTGGGTTAATGAACGACTTGAGTATTTCATGAACTACTCGAGTGTTTTTAGAAAAACCTGAAACTTGACTTTCTGAAAAAGTAAGAACGACTCGAGTAAAATTATGAACTACTCGAGTAAAACTGGAAACTGAAGAACTACTCGAGTACTATAGAGAATACTCGAGTATTTTAGCCAGGAACTTAAAAATACCATTTTTAATTTTGAATCATTCTGTTAATACTTAAATGATAATAATCCAAGTGATCTAAGACTTAAAAGAAATTGATTGATGATGGTATGAAATTATTGAATTAATAATGTGAGATATTATTAATTGAGATATACCAATCAATTCCTTTAAGTTAAGAAATTGCATTCATTCTGGAGTTCGGATGTTAGATCGTTATTCATGTTTTGGTAACATGAGGAGGGCCTCTGGGAGTGCCAACTGACGGCTTGCTTGATGACACGTTATGGTTGACGACGTGGCTAGCGAAAGTGAGATGCTGATGATATGGTTATTCCGTTAAGACGACGGGACGTTGCTCGAGGAGCACGTTATGTACCATTTCCAAGCTCGTCGTGTACATTCTAGGGTGAATGTACGAATGTTGTACACCTAGGAGTACAACGCACTGTTGAGTGCTGATACGAAGTAAATGATGGATGTCAGAGAGTGACATAGAATGATGGAGTTAGGTTTGAGAGCTAGACTCATACATCATGCCACTCATTTAAACTGAAAATTTGTAAATGAAATAAGTATGAGCATCTTACTTGCATTAAATACTTGCTAAGTGCTAAATGTGGTTGTTGATTATCGATGCATATTTACATGCTCACATCGTGCATATATTTATGCTCTATTTATTATGTGTATAGAATTGCTTATCCCTGTGCCCTTGTAGGTGATGTCACGTTACATCGCTTGCATCGAGATCCGGCCACTTCCTAATGGCATATGGATCTACGAGGATCACCAAGTGGTGTTTGAGGGTGAGGTAGAGGTTACCTTCTACCACCCCAACCCTCTGATCCGGTTTCGTCCTCGTAGGTTTAGGATCCCCATCATATACACTATGCACGTACCACCCTTTTACACTTACCATGGACCACCTCCCACACGACCAGCTCGCTCATATCACAGTTTTCGCTTTCGACCTACCCGCTCACACCCTTTTTCCTCTAGAGTCGTCCGCGAGGAGACTCCCCCATCTGATCCGAGGAGCCCTGTTAGGATCTCGCCATCACCTGACTCTGTACCCAGTGGTAGGGTACCCACTCCTTCGGATAAGATAGAGGAGGACCCTGTGGAGGACGAGAGCGGAGGCGAGCCTGTCGTTCATTCTACCGGGAGTCAGTGGAGGGACGATGATCCCTAGGTTTGTGCATAAGGTAGATGATGAGGATCAGGGATCCGGTGTGATGGGTGCTGTGGAGGAGATTTGCTGCTGATGATGTTGGATGATGACTGCTGCTACTTGGAGACTTCTACTTCTACTACTACTGCTGCTACTTGATCTATGTGACCAGTTCTGGAGCTTTATATTTTGAGATGTATATATTGTAGATATACTTTTGAGGACTCCATAGTTATGGTTTACTTTTGATATAGATCTATATTTATGGACTTGTACTGGTTCTTGGAGACACGACCGATGGACTATGTATTTCTTGACTTATATATATATATATAAATATATCCCTCATGTTCATATTACAACTTGTGCATAGTCCTGCTATTTTCGCTTGCTCTGATAAAAGTATTTCATGAGTTCGACTACGATATTTGAAAATGGTATCAGTTTCGCGAAACGTAAGAATGAATGACATCACTTAATTTTTACTATGTAAATACAATTTTCGAAGTACCGGTGCTATCTGGATTGTGAAAAAATTTTCTTGTCTTAGAGAACGCCGAATTCAGTATAAAGTTTAAAATGATATAAAATATAATCTCCAAGGATTCCGTATTTTGGTTTGTGCACCCGCCTCTATAGAAAATAAAAAGAAGATTCTATTTCCTACATTTAATAAATACTAACAAGTCCATGCTTTATGAGTAATAGTATATTTAATACTCTAATTTTAAGTATTACATTGAGGGTGTCACATCAAGGACTAAACTGAAAAGTATATTCTTCTACATAATATTTCATAACAAAATACTTTTCACATAGCACATATACTGCACGTAATAAAATTACGAGAATAAAGTAATACTAGTTAATTATAAAAACTTTATAATTAGTAACTATTAATTAGGGATAAAAAAATTGGGGTGTTACAAGTTTATTGATAGGTTTTGGTTAAAAAAAATATCAAATATGTTTAGTGTTTAAGTACATCATCTGTTAATTGAATAATTGAATTTATCTACAATCTGCTATGTAAGTAACATATATGAGTTTAGTGAATTCGCAAATATAGACCTCAATAATGAGCTTATTTATTGTTTGCAAGAGTTTTTATTAAGAAGTAATAAATAAAAGTATCTATATATTACGTTTTTTAATTATTTATGATATAAGTTTTATTTATTTTTTAAATATTATAAATTCTAATTTCATTAAATTCTCGTGTGCTTGAATAAAAAAGATAAAGAAAAAAATCATTACTTTTTAAAATTTATGATATTAGTAAAAAGAACTATTATTTACCAATTAAAAAATAAAAGTTCCTAATAAAATTTTTAAAGAATATAAACTTTGAAAAATTCAAATTATTTGATCTATGTTTTACAAGATGGATTCAATTCATTCATTATCGTATTGAAGGATAAACTAAAACCACAATATAAAAAAAAAATTCATATTTTTTTCCAATGTAAATGTACTAGATAAATTACTTTTGAATGAGATTTTCTAATGTGTATCCTATGACACATTTTAAGAAACCTAACTGGGGCATACATTAAAAATCTTAACAAAGCGATTTGTCCAAAAACAAAGTTTTAAAAAAAAATCTACAAGGTACTTTATTGAAAATGCATCAAGGTATATGTAAATGAATCAATTTTTTCATATAGGCTTTTCCTAACACCAAGGGTGTAAATCAATTATTTTCTTCTATTGGAGTATCTCTTACCTAAGGGGTGCAAATCAAGTAACTAGGGTTATCATGATCTTTGAGGTTGTAAATCAATTAATTTCTGTTATTGAAGTATCTCAAATCTAGGAGAGTGTAAATCAAGCAACTAGGGTTATATTGACCTTCAAGGTTGTGAATCAATTAATTTCTTCTATTGAAGTATCTCTAACGTAGCGGATGCAAATCAAGTAACTAGGGTTATCGTGACATTTGAGATTGTAAATCAATTAATTTCTTCTATTGATGTATCTTTGACGTAAGGGGTGCAAATCAAAGGTTTATCTTGACCTTTGAGGTTGTAAATCAATTAATTTTTTCTATTGATATAATTAATTTTTTCATTTTCTGAGTATAGTATTTTGGATTAATAAATCAACATAAAAAAAAGTTGTGTAGATTCATGCATATTATTAAAATGTAAAGTGTAGGTTGAACTTTAGAATAGAGATTGTGGTAACTTTATAAAGAGGGTTGATTGATCCAAAAAAAAAGGATGAGGAGGGGGGATCGAGTTATTTGGTGTGAATTTTGTCGTAATCCATGATCGGGATCAACAAAATAAAATAATGCATATGCAAATTCCTTCAAAATATATTGATTTTCTTGTAAAGGGTTGATTGGGGGGTGTTTTGTTTGTGGTTGGTTCCTTTAAATTATCTTCCAAATAAAATTTCGATTTGATAACTAGTTAAAGTTGATTGATGCAGAAAAAGAGTGGGAAAGTTTGATAAAAAGATCTCTTATAAGAGCATAACATTTGATGAATATGCTTCATAGACAACTAAATGGAGCCTTTTTATCAATCACGCAACGAGAATTCCTTCAAGTGTGCTGTATTTTTAGTCACATGCATCACATTACATTTGGAGCAGTATAACTGATTTTTAGCAGTATAATAAAATTATTAAAAAAAAAAGTAAACCGAATAGAAACAGAAAAAGGGCATGCCAAAAAAGATAATGACCAAATTAAACCTCTGGAGAAACACTTAAAATGATTTTTATCAGCAATCAACATTCAAACCAAGAAAGTAGACTACTATGATGTGTAATACTTAGAACATATAGGCAATATATTATACTATAGCTATTCCAAATTATTATAATGATGTTTCTCTGATCCTTCCATGCTCAATTTGTAAGACCTGGACTGACGAGGACAGGGAGTGATCGCCGGTGCAAGATGCACAGACAAAGAGCGGCTCCTGGCAAACTTCTAAGGGAGGGGTACATGAATGAACCGACACACTGAAATGAGAGGGTAATCTTGAGACTGTGTAGGAATGAGACTACACGGTATGTGACGCCCTAAACTTTATACTTTATTTATGTAAAATAAAGTGTTAAGATATGCACTTTATGGACTTGATTAGGAAAATAGTACGAATAAAATTTTTCTTTGATTTATTCTTGAGTCGAAAAGGTACTTGGATTTGTATTTTAAACATTGAACCTTATCCTTTCGTAAACAAATTGAATTCGGCTTAAGAATAATTAAAGATTTCGAGTCACAAAAATAGTTCGAGACAACATTCTTTCCATTCTCAAATAGTTTGATAATTGACCTTGTGTTATAAAATTATTGTTATCTCGAAAGGTTTAATGATAACAAAATAATAACAATCGTCGAATTCTTCTTTAATCAAAATCAGAGTGTGCGGAGTAAAATTAGCACTTTTGGATCATTTGTGATATAAACGTCATATATATGTATATATATAAAAAGATCCTCAAAAGTACATTATCATAAAGTGTGTACATCAGCTGTGATACAAATCCATAGTAAAAAGTCCACAGAGAAAATAAACATAAGTACATCTGAAAAGAACTCAACTCTAAGACATCTGAGAAGTATATACAATATAAATACAAATCAAAATAAGACGCCTCAGAGCAGTTCAACTGATCCTCCAAAAGCTCCACTACGAGTCCACTGCAGCTACATCACTGGCCTAAGATCCCTACTAGCTACACTATGCCCATACCTAAGAGTCACCCACACCCCTACGACTATAAGAAGTAGGCTCGACTGACTCCTCCTCCTCACTCTCATCCGCAACGGGGTCTTCCTTGACCTCGTCCAACGGGGTAGACACTCGACCACTGGGTATAGGGTCTGCAGCTGGAGCAGCCCTACCTGAACCTGTCCGACTAGGAATAAGAGTCTCCACACGAACAATCCTCGAAGCTGAGGGATGAGAACGAGTGGCAGCACGAAAACGAAAACTATAAAATCTGCGAACTGGTCGAGCTGAGGGTGGTCCACGATAAGTATAAAACGGGGGTACGTGCATAGTGTATATGATGGGAATCCTAAACCTACGAGATCGCACATGAGCCAAGGGGTTAGGGTGATAGAGCGTGACCTCTACCTTACCCTCAAAGGTAGCTCTGTGCTCCTCAAATGTCCAAATGTCACTAGGGATGGGTCTGATCTCGATGCAGGCTAGATATCTGGCCATCACCTAATAAGGGCACAGGAGTAAGCAATAAACATCTACATAATCAAATGAGAATAAAATCTAACAATCACAAATAATCAGTGACTTATAGAAATGCATAGACATATGAATCACACCCTTTTTATTTTCCATAACTCTTGTCAATGCAGGTGGTATGATGCATGATTTCTATCTCACAACCTGAGGCCTCCAATACTAATAATCTTTGGATATCCATCCAAATATCCATGTATTCCCAGAACACTAATAATACGTTCCCAGAACGTATAGCGGAAATTCTTGGAAAGTGATTCATAACGTCCCTCCCAGAGTACACGTCACATTCCCAGAATGTAATAATCACATCAACAGTATCCCTCGATACTGGCCACACTCTATTCCCAGATATGTGTCATCAAGCAAGCCGCAACACTTTGGTACTCCCAGAGTACTCACGTCATGTTCCCAGAACATAACAAATCATAATCTCGCCAACCTAAATCATCCCATTCACCATGAATCAATGCACACATTGCATTTAACATTTTGGTTGGCCATTAATTATATCTCATAATTAATCCATAATTATTATGACACAATCTCAATATTTCTTTGTTCAAGAATTAAATAACATGTCATAATCCCTTTCTATATTTTCAATGATAATCTTAAGATATTAAAATCAATTATCCCAACAAATAAAATTCCTTCATGAATTCAACTTGGGTAATTAAACCTCACCAAGATAATACAGATATGAACAAGGGAGTGAAGATTCCTAATTCAACCATTCAAGGGGATCAAGCCTTGGTGAAAGGCCCTTAGATAGTGGTGCGGAAAGGAAGAGCCAGGCCGAGCAAAAACCCTAACAGGGAGGCGCGTGGGAAGGAATCTAGTGAAAATGATGAGCGTGGGCCAGCGGAGAATCGAGCCAAAAGGAGTCAAACTAGTACTAGGAACTAGGGAGTGTCAAGCTCATGTTTTGGAGCTCTCCAGGAAAACGATAGGGACATGATGTCTAACATTATAAGAGAGCAGGCCTTGTAGACGCTTGTCGAGGATATCTAAGCTCAAAAAAGGAATTTTGGGGGAAAGAGTGAGAAAGAGAAGAACACCACTAGCTCCATCAGTACTCGTAAAGACACCACAAGGATTTCTAATCAAGTCAATACTAAAGGGGCTGAGACAATTCATAAGGAAGTATCCGTTGGAAAACCCCAAACACAAGGAATGGATAGCAACGGTAATTTGGATCCCAACAAGCAGGCTAATACTGGGAAGGCCCAATCTTACATAGGCCCACTTCATGGAAATAGAGACTCTACACAGCCCATTAACATCCAACCAGTTTCAAACCAGCAAAACTCTCACTTGAACCCACTTTTCACTCATTTTTCCTCTGATGGGCCTAACCGCGTGAATTTGGATTGTGATCAACCTCCCCATATGCCCAGACCCCCTGATCCCACTAAGCGTGTTCCATCACCCTCTTCGCAGAGCATTGAGGCGTGTTTAGAAGTGGAAGAAGCCTACCAGAAAAGCATTCGTGGTAAGGAAAGGCGTATGATAGAAGATGAGGTGGATTCAAATCAGGCTATGGACTTTGAAGTTGTCCCAGAAACACAAGATAATGACATAGAGGATGCTAGGGGCCCTTATTTCTTTTAATCCCCTGGTTTTAATGATTAACAAACGCATCATGTAACACCCCGCAAATTCCTCGTATTAATTTAAAACACTGAAGATAATTATTTCTGAGAAAAAGGTTTTAAAAAGAGTACTTCCTTAAATAAATTCTTAATTCTTGTTTTCAAGGCAGTAAATGATTTTAAAAGAATAATTTTTCGTGAACTTATGATATGAATTTTTAAGTGGAGTTTTGGAAATAATTATACGTTTAAACTTCTTTTAGTAAAATGGTGGATTATCTTTCAACAAGAAATTATTTCATGAAAATGTGTCTTGTTTCCTATAAATATATGATTGATATTTTTGGTGTCATTATAATTTTGATGCATGATTAACTTGTTTTCTATGTGGGTATGCATATGCATGTATGGTTTTTATGTGCATATGTATGTTTAGGATCATGTGAAATTTAATTAGTAAATGAATGTGATGATGAGTGTATATATATGTATATATATATGAGTGTAACGTGTAAATGTGTATGTGCATGATATATATATGTATATATATATCTGTATGTGTCAAATATGTACCTTACTACATGAGTTCATGTTATGTGACAAAATGAAAATAAATTGCATGGGTATGTGTATGTGTGGAATTCGGCCACATAAGGAATAGAAGGACCAAGAAGGAGTGATTTCTTAAGGATTAAGAAATTGAAATTTAAATAGAAAATAGGAGGAGATTAGGAAGGGTGAGTCATGAGGTCTAGGGAGGACTTTCCTTCCACCATGTATCCATGGTAAGACCATCCCATGCAAACTCTTGGTTGGACCGAATTGCCCATGGACTAGCACCTTGACCGAGGCTAAGAAGGGAAAATTCCACCCCTTCCCTTCCCATATATGCCGTGTAGGTGTGTATGAATAAGTGTTGGCTTGTTAGTTCTTTTCATCTCTATCTCATTCCTTTCACCAAAAACACTTAGTCCCAAGAGCACCATCAAGCTCTTGAGACATAGAGGGAAGGAGAGTGAAACCGTGAAGAGAGGAGAGGAGAGGAAGAGTGAGAACCCCAAAGCCCTTAAACCCAAACTCCTTCAATTCCTTTCTCCACCATCGTAGTCTTCCAAGACCAAGGAGAAAACTACCCCTTAACCCTAGAGGAAGAGAGGCCGAGGCAAACCACCAAGGAAGAAGAAGAGGAGATCAACCCTAAACCTAGGAATTTCTTGAAGAACAAGTGCTTAGAAGACCTTTTTTCTTGTACGAGGAATTTAAGAGACGAAGGATTGGGGCAGCCGGCAGCAAAAGGATTCGAAGAGACGGTACGCATTAAATAGCTGGACCTCAGGTGATAGAGAAGCTTACCTAAGACACTGTGGTGTTTAGGTGATATATTAGGACGTTCCGTATCATCTCAAAGATCGGAACCAAGTGGTTAGAGTCAGTAGTATAAGTGGCAATTGTTTGATTGTGTGGCCACTTATACGAAGGGGACGAAGACCACAATGATGTTGTGTGATGTTTGTGTGATTGGTAGCATGCTTCTGTTTATTTAGTTATTTATTTATTTAATCATGCCAGTTGAAATTAAGTGTTGTTGGTTATTATTGATAATCCGTTGAGGGACGTCTGCTACGTCCTGAGTAAGAGAATGAAAACAAAGAAAATTGAATAAGAAGTAAAGAGATGAGTTGGATTAGAAAAGAGAAAGAGCTGAGATTGGGGAAGATATGTAATGATAATGTTGAGAACGAGCCAGATCTGGGGAAGGTGATGTCGAGTCTGAGAATGAGATACGATTTGGACGGAGCTGGGCTCCTTTGTTTGGTTTTAGTCTAGGACTAGTGTCGAGTTGAGCTTGCTCCTCCATTAGCGCCCAGCAAAGTTGTGATCTTTGAAAGGGTTTTTGAAAAGCAGTTTTGAAAAGATTTTTATAAAGAGATTTTTGAAAAGATCTTTATGATTGTGAAAGAAGGACTTTGAAAAGATTTGTGAAAGGGTGGTTTATGGAAAAAGGTTTTCGAGAGGAAATTTTGTAAAAAGAAGTCCGTGAAAAAGGTTTGCGAAACGAAATCTTTGAAAAGGTTTTGAAATGGGATTTGTGAAGAAGTTTGTAAAACAATGTCGTCAAAGGAGTTTTTATGAAACAATCTTGTTGAAAAGATTTGGGAAAGAATGTAATTTTGAGAAAAGTTTTGGGAATCCATCTGATGAGGAAATTTTGGAATGACATTTTGGAAACTATTTGTGAAACAGTATTTTGGGAATGTTGGTGAAAGGAGATTTTGCGGAAGTTTTGGAAATGGTATTTTGAGAAAGTTGAGAAAAGATTATTTGAGAAGGATTTGGAAATGAAATGAGAGTTCAGTGAAATGACCCCAGCTCTGTGCTATGTGAGAGATGATGAGAGAAAGTTTGTGCAAAGTAGTGGTCGGGAACCGTTGAAGGGTTGCACGAAGGACGGGCCGGCCTTAGGTTATTTGATAAGATAAAAGATATTAAAAGACATGAACGCGGTAAGGTACGAGAGTGCGAAGTAGTGGAGAGGAAGGTACCCCGGATATCAGGGATATTCGGGTTGTGAATGCAATAGGGTAGGCTCGGGCGGTAAAACGTCACGTTGCCTTGAGTACTATTCTGGGCAGAACGAACTCCACATGTGGTGCACTAATGTGGTGGGGACTGGGTCTAATACCGTGGTAAGTTCTGCACCCGGGACCAGAATAGTGTTGTCACCCCTATGGCATTTCGAGAACAGTGGAGAGGGAGTGGAACGGGGCAATGTGTTTTGCCACTGCGAGGCAGTGAGCCTGATTATATGATTTGAGGACGAGATCCTCCTGGTCTGGGACCATCTTTGTTGAGACAGCTGTCGTGCCCGCGTGGTAAAGGTCCTGTACTCCTGTTTGCTTCCGACTAGGACTGGGTGGATGACCGAGGAGATGTAGAAGTGTGTGACGATGGCAACGAAACGAGTACCTCGATGATCTTTTAAGTTTCCCCAATCATCGAAGGTTATGATTCGATAAGACGTGATAAGAAAAATTGAAACGAGATTGAAAAAGTAGATGAGAAAGAAGGAATGTTAATAAGTTTGGTAAGACAAAGAATATAATGGTAAGAAATATGATGATAATAATGATATGTTTGATTGTTATGTTGTATGTGTGTTGTATACTTGTATGGTCTTGATATCTCGCCTACTGTAATCCCACACCGTCGACGATACGTCGTTCGGATTGCTTACTCTCTCCTGTTCGTTGGCATATCGGGGCTGCTGATATCTCAACGGCAGACGAAACATCATACGGAGGTTTCCACTTTAGACGAAATGAAGTTGGAGTTTAAAGACAATGGGAAAGCAGAGACAAAAGGTGGCTTCGTCTTCGGGAGTGACGAAAGGGCGCAAGAAGAGAGAAGGACTTCATCTGGATGTCTTCCACCGAAGGAAGCGAAAGTACTGTGTTTAGTTTAAGTTTGTGGATTATGTTTTTGAGTCGAGGATTACCAAGCAATGTGCCACTTATGTAACTGAGCCAAGTTTTAATTCTGTATTGTGGAATACTCTATTTTGGAAGAATAAACAATGTAGTCTTTGGGAAAATATCATGATGATTTGGAAACAAGTATTTTTATGAAAATGAAAGTCTTCTGAAAATAAATGTTTTAGTGACAACTCGGTTTTCAAAAAGGTGATGAGAACACCAAGGACTTTTCCATCATGTTTTCAAACGCTTCCACAATGTTTTATAAAAAAAAAATTTGGCCTCATTTTTGCAACTTTAATAAGTAAAAGTTAATTATTTTTGGTTTACGAAAATCGGGCTGTTACACATCATGCTTTGGAATTGTAGGGGGGCTGCTAGCCCTGCTTTTCAGCGTTACTGTAAGCAGTTAGTTGATGATTACCACCCCGACATCTTGGTTGTCTTGGAGTTGAGAGTGAATCTTGAGAAGCTTAGAAGGTCGTTAGATTCTGTGGGTTTTGATAAATTTTTGTTTTCTGTTGGTAGAGGTTTTTTTGGGGGAATTGGTGTTGCTTGGAGGAGTGCTTATGTCTCAATTGATCTCCTCAAGAGTGACTTTCAATTTATTCATTTGAATTTCGAGTTCCCTGATGAATCAGCTTGGGTTTTCACTCCAACTTATGCAAGTCCTAATGAGGATCTCCGTCGTGTCCTTTGGCAGGCATTGGAGCATCTTTCGACGGCCATTAATAATGAGTGGCTCGTTGCCGGGGATCTTAATGATATAACAGGGCAGAGCGAGAAGAAAGGTGGAGCTCCTGTGAATGCCAGAAAATGCAGCCTCTTTCTTGATAGAATATATGCTTGTAACCTTATTGATTTAGGTTTGGTTGGCCCCAAATTCACCTGGAGAGGTCCTTGTTTCAATGGCATGTTGCGTATTTTTGAAAGACTGGACAGGGCTCTTGCTAACGATGTAACACCCCGCATTTTTCCCATACGTGCGACAATTTTTGTCAAAATAAAACCTGAGGTTCTGTTTTATAAGAGATTTTCAGAAAAGTATTTTACGTGAATAAGAAATAAAGTATTGATTTTCATGGATTCTTATAAACAAACTGTTTTTATAAATGTGAAGTGAATGATTTTGTTGATTTGATTTATAAAGAAATGAGTTGTGATTTTATTAAAAGGTGATTTTATTTGAAATGAAGTTTTTGGATTTGTTAACTTGGAAAATTCGTAACTTTTTAACCGTAACTCGGAATTTTATGATCTTTATACGAAAACGATCGTCTTAAAACGTAGATTTTGAAAATGTAACTTTTGGAATTTTCTGGATTGATTTATAAAAATTTATTTTCAGAGTTTATGAAGTACGAATTTTGAGAAGGGTGTTTTGTAGAAAATGAAAATTTTGTCATGGCATGAATTTTTATGTGATATGTGCTTGGTTTGATGTGTGTTTGATGTATGGTACATGGAAATAATTGTATGAGTGTGATTCCTTAAGAAATGTTTGCATTATTGTATGAATTAGTAATTACAATGTTTTAAGTAAGCATAATTAGAAAATAAAAATATAAGGTATCTATGTATATGTATGTGTATGTGTGTATGCTACGGTATGTATGTGTATTTATGTGAGTGTTATACGTATGTGTGTGTATGTATAAGCTTAGATTTTAATTGTTGGACAAGAAACCAAATAGGACTAAGTTAGAACCATGAAGTAACTAAGTTAGTAGAAACCCTAACTATAAGCCAAAAGTAACTAAACCTAAGAGACCTAGTTCCTTAATTTCATCCACCATGTCCCCCTAAGTTTGATAACCTCCACCCATGCAAACTTTTGTGAGGACAAAACCGCCCCTCCCATTTGTGCATGACCAAACCAAGACCTAAGGGCAAAAGAGGAAGGAATTCGTGGCCTATATATATGAGTAGCCTTAGTTCATTTCCCCTTCACCAAGTTCATTTCCTTTCCTCCAACACCAAACACATCTCCAAGGGCTCATCAAATCCTTAGAGAGAAAAAGAAAAAGAAATAGAGAGAGAGAGGGAGTGTGGCCGTGAGACTTAGGAGAGGAAGAAGAAGAAGATCCAAGCTAGATCAAGAGTTTTTCTTTGTAGATCAAGAGTGTTAGGAGCTAGAAGATCAACCTTTCTTTGGTAGGTGACTTGGAGATCAAGAGGAAGATTGTAATAGCTTAGATTTTTCTTTTTATTTTGTAGATCTATCTTCTTTTCTTTTTGAACGTTTGTTTTCATAGCTTGAAAGAGGATTTTATGTGTTGTTCATCTTTGATCTTGGACTTTAAGGACTCAAAATAATTTGTAATATGTGTGACTCTATGTTTGATGTTCGGTTGAGGATTTTCTTGTTAGATCTAGATGTTTTTCTAACAAAATCTTAAAGATCTAAAGAAAACTAAGATTTTTATGAAACCTAAAACAAACTTCCTTGCATGTTGAGTTTTCTTGCTCTAAACCGTAACCTATGTGTGTTTATGTGGTTATTTGACAAGCAAATCCATGATCTAAGTTTGATTAATAATAAAGTGAAATTCTTTGTCTTTGCATGTTAAATCTTTTTGCTAAACCGTGATCTATGTGTATTTCTATGATTATTTGATGAATAGATATAAGATCTAGACTTGATTTGTGAAAAACTTTAAGTCTTTAGCTTTGCATGTTAATTTTGTGATGATCTTAGTTGATATTAAGTGTATGCATGTGATTACCTTGTTTGATGAATGAAAGAGTTTAGATCTTTGGTTTGCATGTCATTTTCAAGGGAAAAGATTATGTTTTTCTTCCTATATGTCATACGGTTTTAAAGAAAAATTTAAGAAGCAAGCTTTAAAATGATTTTTGAGTGCAAACATGACTTGATCTAGTGTTTGATCTTGTGTAAGTTTTATTTTTGGTAAAACCTATTCGGCCAAGCTTGGAAATAATAGGATCTATGATTTTTATTTTGTGAAAAGTTGATGCATGTTTGTTTTAAGGCTAGATCTAATGACTTCCAACACATGCATATTATTTTCATAAAGTTAAAAAAATAAGATCTTTATTTTGGTTTAAGAAAAAGGTGATGAACTTGAGCTTATTTTGTGCATGATAGGCATCTTTGATGAAAATATCTTGTCTTGATGATATTCTTGCATGTCAATGAGAATAAATGATGTAGTGTGTGTGTGTGCTTGGAAAAGTAATCTTGAAATCTACATGACTTGAATTGATTATGTGTCTTTTGCATAGTGAAAAAGTGAAACAAAAACCTTGCTTTTTACATAATGATATTCGACCAACATAGAAAGAGGTAGGAAGATTATGTTTGATCATCATTCAAGTTGCATATATGATGAAACTATTTTTAATCTAAGAGTTTTAAAATACATGCATGAAGTAATTGAATTTAAAAGAAAATAAAATAATCTTTGGAATGGTTTATGGCTTAAATTGTTGTTTTGATTTAAGTCAAGAAATGAATTAAAATTGTTGATTTTTCTCCTTGAATGCTCACGGTTTTTAAACCAAAATAAAGAAAATGATTTCATGATTTTGTGTCCTTATTTGTGCATTAAATCCTTGCAAAACCATACATGTAGAATTCGGCCAATGCATGCTTAATTAGTTGGAAAGTTTTCTTCATGAAGTGACTTTTTATAATAGCTACATTCATAGGTGCATGATGATATGTGTTGAATGAAAGTGATGTGTTGTTTAATTTCCTTGGTTTTAGGTGTGAAAGTGAATGAGTTAATTTAACTATGTAAAAAGAAATTTTCATGATAATGATTTAATGATCTTAAGTTTTTATAAATATTGGTGACTAGAAATTGTTAACCATGTGTGATTCAGTTTTGTTAAATTAATTAAAAGATTAAGTCCAAATTACTTTCCTAAGAGTAATTGAGTTAATCTATTAAGGTTATAATTTAATTAATGATTCTGAATGTTGTGAAATGTGATTTGCATTATGTGTGTTTGTGAATGCTTTGAAACTTTTATGTGATTGTTCTTTATGCTAATTGAATGTGTTGAATGGGAATTGCTTTGAAGTTTGTTTGTGAGATTTGTGGGTGAAAAATCTATGTTTGAAAATTTAATGAATCAACTTGATGTGGTTTTGGAATTTTAACTTCTTGAATTTTTGTATTCTGTTAAAGCTTAAGAACACTGATTGTATAACCAGAATGTTTTAAACTAAGAGAAATGAATTCTATTTTGATAAAGAAATTATTTTGGAATTATTTCAAAGTTTTCTTGAAAACCTTTTTATTAGAGATTTGATTGGGATTTGAAATCTTTTGGATATTGACAATGTGTTTTCAAGAAAGGAATTATTTCAACGTGTTTTCAAAAACGAAATTAAGAATTTACGTAAATCGTTTCTAACGCACGGGAAAAATGTTCTAGTTCGGGTGACGGGCGCGAAGGAAACGTGGCAAGGCTAGCGACTGGGAAATCTTGGAAAGCTTTCGGAAGTTTCGTCATCGAGGTGAGAGAGGGGCTCCCCTTAAGACGTCGTGGTATTAGGTAACATATTAAAGCGTCCAATCATCTCAAAGATTGGACCGCAATCTGGTCAGGCGATGTAGTGGGATAGCGATTGTTTGTTTGTTTGTTTGATTGTTTGTTTGGCTATCCACACAAATCGCTGAGATTGAATTGTTGTCAATAGTTGATATGTTTTGCTGAAATGGTATGATGTTCTGTTTTTAATAATTATGCATGAGATATTGATTTTCTTAGTATGTGAAATGATAATAATGAGATTGTGAAAGTAATGAACTAAGGCTAAAAAGAAAAGGAAGTACGGATAAGGAATTTTGAGAAATAATTGAGAAAGAGATAAATAGTGAAAGGAAAAGAATTAATAGCTGAGTTTAAGAAAGAATTGAAATGAAAAGATGACGTTCGAGATGGTAATAAGAAATACCCGATGAGGCGAGCGGAAGCGTGGTGATGATTGTGCTGCTGATGGTGCTGCTGAGGAACAACTAAGGAGAAAGACGTTGATGGTGCTACTGAGCAACAATTGAGGAGAAGGATGTTGATGAGGCTGAGCAACAATGGTGACGAGAAAGATGCTGACGATGCTGCTGAACAACGAGGACGAGAAGGATGCCGATGATACTGATGAGCGATAGCTGATGAGAATAATGCTGATCAGATGCAAGAGAAAGAGATATGAGGCAAGATTCTGCTGAGATTCCATGGGGAACGGATCGCGATCAGTGGTCGGGACTCGTTGAAGGGATGCACCAAGGATGAGCCGACCGTTAGGATTAAGCCGTTAATTAAAACTCTAAAACTTTAAAAGACTTTAAAAGACATTAACAAACGCGGTGAGCTATGAGTGTCGTATCGAAGTAATGGAGAGGAAGGAACTATGAGTATCTGCGGATACTCATGTGGAGATTGCATTAGGGGAGGACAATGATGGTGAAACGTCAAGAAGTCTAGGGTACTTTCTAGGTAGAACGGACTCCACATGTGGTATACGAGACGTGGTAGGGACTGGGTCCAATGCCGTGGTAAGTTCTGCACTGCATACTAGAATAGTACTGTCGCCCCCTAGATTGCAAATCTTGAACAGTGAGAGGGACTGGAACGGGGCATTTGTGATTGCCACTGTACCCGAGTTTTCTACAGTGAGCCTTGATTATATGATATGATATGAATTGATATGAATGAATTGAATTGATTTGAGACTGTACCCGAGTTTCTACAGTTCTCCTGGCTTGGAGCCAATTGTTGAGACAGCTGTCGTGCCCGCGTGGTAAAGGTCCTGTACTCCTGTTTGCTTCCGACTAGGTTGGGTGGATGACCGAGGAGATGTAGACGTGTGTGTCTCCCTCAGTGATGATTTCCCCACATCATTGAGCGAACCGGAACGATAAGACTTAAAAGATGGAAAATAATCAAAAGAAAAGTACATTAAAGATATTAAGTGTTGGATAAGATTTATAAGATGTGTATAAGAAATGATTCTTGGAATAATTGATAAGCTTGAGTAAGGAATGATGAAAGAATTGAAAGGAATTGTGTATGTTTGATGAGGAGAATTATGAGAGTGTTATTGTAAGAAATTGATTATATTAATTGTGTTTATATGATGATAACGATCTTGTTGTGTTTTGATTTGTTTGATGTTTATTGTCTTGTCTTAATATTTACCTATTGTAATTCCACATAGTCGACATAGCTGTTTTGGGTAGCTCACTCTCTCCTGTGCTTCTGCTTTCTTTTGGAAAAATTCTGTATGATTATTAGATGGATAGTATATCGAGATTCCGACTGTTCGTGAGATGGGGCATCTCCCTTGAAAGGAGACAACTCTGTGGAAGAGACTCCCGGAGTGGCAAAGGACGTCGATTTTGCTTGGCAGACTGAGGTAGACACGGAAGAGAGTCTCAGCGACGAGGATTGGTACCTGAGGCCAAGGATCTTCCGGCAGACGAAGATGATCGAGAGCTCGACCTGCCTAGGCTCAGAGTGGTGTTGCAAGTATTAGTGTGGGTAATTAGATGATAGGTAATCCCCTCAGAGCTTTGTATTCCATTGCAAGTTCTTAGTTGCCATAGCTATATCATACTGTACCCCGGCTAAAGTTTTGTTTAGCACTGATGCTTTGAAGTAAGTAAAAGGGCTGTGTATTTAAACAAGGTTTTGTGAACAAGTTTCAAGGTGCGATGTCTTGTGACATCTCGATTTGGAACTTGAAAGTTTTTATGCAACGTGAGAACATGAGTTTTTAAATGTAACCATGTTTTGAAAGATTAAGTGTTCTCACGTCTATGTTCTACAAGTTTTAAAAAAAATGGCCCAAATTTTCACTATATTTAATTTAAGTTACTGTAGTTTTCAAGTTTCCGAATCGGGGTGTTACAAACGATAATTGGAGAATCCGGTTTCATGAGGCCATTGTGAAATTTCTCCCTCAGGTCCGATTTTCTGATCATCATCCCATTTTGATCAGTTTGACCAGTGACAATCATCAAAAACTTAACAGACCTTTCCGTTTCAAAAGTGCTTGGCTTACCCACCCCTCCTTCTCTGATGTTATATCTCCTTGTTGGCAAGACACTACAGATGTCCCCACCAAAATTCATAACCTGGAAGGTGTTTTGAAAGCTTGGAACAAGAGAACTTTCGGCCACATTCGCACTCGGAAAAAGCGTGTCCTTGCTCGCTTGGACAGTATTCAGTGTAAGCAATATATTGTTAACTACTCCAATAGGTTCCTTTGTAATTTAGAAGAGGAACGCCAAGCTGAATATGCTCACATTCTTTATCAAGAAGAACTTCTATGGTTTCATAAGTCTCGGGCTAAGTGGCTTGTGGATGGAGATCGGAACAGAAAGTACTACCATGTTAAAGCAGTGACGAGAAGGAGAAGGAACAGAATCATTATGTTGCGTGACAATCATGGCAACTGGAAGGACGATAGAGAGGCCATCAAAGATCATATTTCTTCCTTTTTCAAAGAGTTGTTCTCAGAAGGAGGTGCTTCTACCCCGTGGTACCATACGACGTTCACCTTTCCTACCATAGAGCCTTCTTTGATTGCGGACCTGGGGGCTTCTCCCTCCCATGCGGATATTCGAAAGGCCTTATTTTCCATGTCCCCATGGAAGGCTCCTGGTCCTAATGGCTTTCCGGCTGGTTTCTTTCAATCCATGTGGCCGGTGGTGGGGGACAGTATATGCACTTTTATCTGCCATTTGTGGTTAGACCATGGAGATATTGTAGCTATCAATACTACAGATGTGTGCTTAATTCCAAAAATTGAGCATCTTGAGTTTATTACCCAATTTCGTCCCATTTCCCTTTGTAACGTTGAATATAAAATTTTAACCAAGATTATTGTTCAGCATTTAAAGAATTTAATGCCTAATATCATATCTTCTTTTCAAACAGGTTTCATCCCTTAAAGAAGCATTCATGATAATATTTTGGTGGCGTAGGAGCTGTTCCATAGCATGAGAACCATGAGAGGAGCTAGAGGCTTTCTAGCTATAAAAGTTGATTTATCCAAAGCCTATGATAGACTCAGATGGTCCTTTATTCACAATGTTCTTATTGAGGTAGGCCTGCCGCTTTCGTTAATTGATCTCATTATGGCCTGTGTCAATTCAGTCTCCACCAACATTTTGTGGAATGGCGAGAGATCGGATTCCTTCTATCCAAATCGTGGTATAAGACAAGGCGACCCTTTGTCCCCCTATCTCTTTGCTCTCTGCATGGACAAACTTTCCCACCTCATCATGGAGGCAGTCAATGATGGCCATTGGAATTCCATTACAGCTAGTAGGAACGAGCTTGGAGTCTCTCATTTGATGTTTGCTGACGACTTCTAACAACCCAAAATAAAGGCTCTAGAGCTGATCCAGGAGTAATAACAGTAGCAGTCCAAAATCACCACAAGGCATCCATCCATCCATCCAGAGAGCCACAACAACTGCAGATCGGGTCCCTGACCCACACTACCTACACTTAGCACGTATCTAAAGGTCATCATCCCTCCACTGGCTACCAGTAGAGTGCTCAACTGGCTCGTCTCCGCTCCCTACCTCGGTAGGATCCTCCTCCACCTCATCCGACGGGGATGGTACCCTACCATTGGGTACTGGATCAGGTGATGGTACAACCCCGACTGGACTCGTCGGATCAGGTGTGGGAGTATCCTCCCGGACAACTCGAGAGGTAAAAGGATGAGAGAGGTAAACAGAACGAAAACGAAAGTGATGATATGTACGGGCAGGTCGAGCAGGAGGTGGTCCATGATAGGTATAAAAGGGTGGTACGTGCATAGTATAGATAATGGGGATCCTGAATATACGAGGACGAACACGAGCCAATGGATTACGGTGATAGAAGGTCACCTCAACCTGACCCTCATACATTGCTCGGTGGTCCTCATAGACCCACACTCCACTTGGGAGAGGGCGGATCTCGATGCAGGCGAGATAGCGAGACATCACCTACAAGGGCATGGGGATAAGCAACAACGTACACATAATCAAAAGAGAGTGAAGGTTTAACAATTTATATGCATGACAGATATTAGTCAATCATATAATCAAATACATGTCATTACACAAAC
Organism: Crotalaria pallida; assembly: GCA_037953625.1. Classification (NCBI taxonomy): domain Eukaryota; kingdom Viridiplantae; phylum Streptophyta; class Magnoliopsida; order Fabales; family Fabaceae; genus Crotalaria; species Crotalaria pallida. The sequence goes on along the minus strand of CM075655.1, from coordinate 56,351,083 downwards.
AAGTCAATGACAAGTAGGAATGCACATAATATGCTCACACTCAGGTTATAATTCAAATAACAATTAATTATTTATGAGTGGCATGATGTATGAACGTCCTATCATCAATCCTAGCTTCCATAAAAACTATTTCCCCCTTCAGGGGCGGCCATCCTTTTAACTTTGTGTACAATTTTTGTACTCGGTACCTTTGCGGGGTACAATTCAATACAATTCCTTGGAATGTATTACGCTCAAGCTTGGTAGTGATTCAAAACGCCGCAACCTCGCAGATGTCACACTCCAACGTAATAATCACATCATTAGTATTCTCACACTGGCCACGTTTTTATCACACATAAACGTGTCATCAAGCATGACGTGTTTGGCGCTCCCAGAGGCCCTCCTCAGGTTATAAAAATAACCGTGATAATTCGATCTATCATCCAGACTCCATGCATGAATACATCACAATTAAATTCTTTGATTGGTATTTAAATTACTTGATAATATCGAACATTATCTTGAAGTAATTAAATCATATTTCATGAACATTTTCAAGAAAATAATTAAAATACCCAATCAGACATATTTCAGTCCCACATTTATTCCATGATATTCATTTAAATGTTAAATTAATGGTTCAGAAATAAAAAAGGCATTTTTAAGTATTTTCTGCTCTGGTAATCGATTATCAGAAGCTGGTAATCGATTACCACGTGTATTTTTGCTTTCTGTTTCAGAAACAGAACAGGTAATCGATTACCCTATCGTGTATTTTAACATACCATTTTCATTTCCAACCAAATTTATCTCAAACCAAGTATTCACAAAGTTCATATAATATATTTTGGACATGCTCAAGTACTGAAATCACATCAAATCATAGAGATTGCACATTTTCACATAATTATGCATAAAAACCATTTAAATGACAACTCATAGCATCAAATCATAGAATACTCAAATAATTCATGATTTCAAGGTTTTAATAATTTGCATGCATCAAATATGACTTGCTCAGATCAATCACAGAGCACAATTTGGTCTCCAAACCAAAAGTCTATTATCAAACTAAGCCCTTTGAGCCTCTTGATGACTCTTTATTTAAATTCATGCTCTTTAATCTCAAGCTAGAGTAGGTTAAGCTTTCCCCTTACCTCACAAATGTGTTCTAACAGAGATTTGACAGAAAGATAGCTTTCAACCACGAATTCCACAAAAACCAGTTCTCATCAGTACGTGCAGCACCATGACCTACAGGGGTTCAAGACCAGGATTTTTGACAAGTCAAACATGCAAACAAATTGGGAAAAATGGTTAGGGTTTGTTCTCTGCAACAAGGACAAGAAAATGGAACAAGATTGAAATCAAATGGCTTCATGAGCTTACCACAATCAACTCCTAAAGTAAGCTCCAGGAATCAGATTTCTGCTTCTGCAGAATTGGAACCTCAACTTGCAGGCTTCGATTCTCCTTGCACACTCACTCTCAGCTCACGATTTTAGTATCTTTGTGAAGCTCAGGATGTAAGCTTCACAGTGGTGTATAATTTGTGGTTTAGCTGTCAAAGATCAGGGAGTATTGAAAGGGCGAATTCAGGAACCCTAGACTGAACTTTTACCTGCAATTTCTTGAAAAACTTAGCCAAATGGGTTTGATTCAGCACCAACATGAGTTTTTATAGCAAAATCAAACATCCATGCAAGGCGACGCGTGTTACGGGACGTGTTTAAGGCATGATTTCGTGTCAACAATGGGAAATTAGGGCAATGACTCATCAAACGCACTATGAACTGGTGCTGCTGCATTTTGGTAATTGATTACCTCATCGTGGTAATCGATTACCACGACTGAAATTTTCAAAAATTTATATTTTATTTCCTTTCCCTCCAAAAACCTTTCTAATATTACTTTTAGGTCCTTAAATAGGGACTAATATGCAAAACCTCTATTTTCATGCATTCTCACTTATCAAATGCACACACAAAACACATAATTAATCGAAGATTAAATTAAAAGTAATTAATTATAAATAAACTTTATAATTAAACTTTCATTAATCAGGGATTAAAAATTTGGGGTGTTACACTCACTGCCCTGGAATCATTAAAGATCAACTTCACGTCCTTAGAGACTACTCGATCGCTCGTTTTATCTGGCTTCGTCTTGTCGATATTAAGTTGCGTTCACATTTATTCCTCAGTAATATGCAGCACTGGATAGAGTTGAATGTAACTTATGATATGGGGAATGTTGCCCAAGGTCGCCGGAGCTCCATTTGGGCAACAACTTGTGCTTCTCTCTGGTTTTGGCGTAATTCAGAAATCCACAATGATAATTTCTCAAGACCTTTCAATGCTGAGTGGCTCATCCTCCACCAAGTTAGGAATTACGGGAATGCATCTAATGACCTTTCTCAGCTCCCATCATAGCTGCGTCTGCTGCTAACACTAACAATTGGATCGCCCCCCCTCTAAGATGGATTCGTATCAATACTGAAGGTGCGTGCAAGTAGGCCAGCCACGAGATAGGTTATGGTGGCATTATTCGTGATTGCCATGGTCAGTGGATTGTTGGTTTCTCTAAGTACCTTGGTGTCTCATCCTCTCCTATGTTATCTGAGTTGTGGGGGGTGTGGGAAGGCATTCAGCTAGCCTGGAATGTTGGTTTTAAGAAGGTGGACACATAGATTCCATGGAGGCTTTTAACTTGATTTCCGGAAGTCTCGAAGGGTCCTTTAGAGGACATGCTCTAGATTCAAGAATTAGGAGTATGCTTAATGAGAATTGGACAGTCATCTTCAAACACATTTATAGAGACTCCAATTACATTGCTGATGCCTTAGCAAAATCTAGCTTCTCCTTAGAACACCCTAGTGATATTATGCTGTACAATTCCCCTCCTAAGGTTATTGATCATCTTTTTAAGCTGGATCTAGATAGTGCTTCTGAATCTAGAATTCAGAACCAGCAGCTACCTTTGTAGTCATTTCTTTGAGCCTTTGGCTCCGTTTGTTACAAAAACAAAATGGTATGGATCATTTAGCAAACTTCTTTAAAAAATTAAATTTTTCTGTTAGGCGCTAACCGGTTAGCTTCTGCAGCAAAAACACTAAAAATTGGCGTTTTTTAATACCATTTTCAATTCTACCCAATTCTAACCAAAAACAAACATCAACAGCAACTTAATACCTTAAAGTAAACTTGTTACATCATTGAAAACACACCAAATCATATTGCATGCAAGTCTTACACATCAAAATGCATAAAACCACATAATTCACAACTTAACATACCAAAATCCAAGATACTCAATTAAGTCATGAATTCAGCATCAAATAAGCTTGCATGCATCCAAACAAAGTTGCTCATAACAAAAATTGAGCTCAGATTGGCCTCCAAGCCATATTTCCATTTCAACTTATACCCTTTGAATCTCTTGGTGACTCATCCTATAATTTAACACTTTTTAATCTCATGCTAGTAATTGGTAAGCTTCTCCCTTACCTTAGAGTCGTGCTTGATGAGTATAAACACTGGTCCTTGCAATAAATCCACAAAATCAACAAACTCTATTCTCAACCAACACAAGTTCAATAGGGTCCAAAGATCACAGAATTTGACACATGCAAAGGTGATATAAATTGGGGGAAATGGTTAGACTCTGCTCTATGAAACATGCATGAAAGAATGGAACCAATTTGAGACTCATAGAGTATCTGTGCTTACCCAAATCGAAGTTTCAAGTAAGCTCCAGGAATCAGAAATTGACTTTGACAAACTTGGAAGCTCAACTTTGCAGGTCTCGTTCTCTTAACTCAGGGACTCTCAACTCACAAATTTTATATCAATGTAAATCTTGAAGATTAAGCTTTACAATGGTATATCACTCATAAGTTGAATCTCATAAACAAGGAAGAACAAGAGGGACGAATTCAGGAACCCTAAACAGAGCATCAACACTCCAGGTGATCAAATGAACTAGAAATTCGTCTAATTGGGGTTATTTATAGATCAATCTCAGTGCCATGCAAGTCGACACGTTGATTCCACTTAGATTAGAGTGAGATTCGTGGCGATTAAAGGATTAAACCCAATGATTACTCATCAAAACGCACTAACACTAAGTTTCTACACATTGTCTAACCGGTTAAAGGGCAAGGCTAACCGGATAAACACTGATAAATTTCAAAAATTCATATTTTATTCACTTTCCCTCCAACAAACTTTTTAATATTGCAATTAGGTCCCAATCCAAGGACTAAATTGCAAAACTTATATTTTTGTACAAAATATCCATATAAAAATATATCCTATATTTTTATATTTCTCATAACATAATGTACAAAAATTAAAACATCCCAATAACTTTAATTAATTATAAAATAATTATTATAATTAATTTTCTTATTATTCGGGAAACGAAAATTAGGGGTGTTACACGGTACAGGAAGATTTAAATGAATTGATTGGTACTACCCATATCAACAAGATGCATCTTCTTTTCAGTAGCCCATCACTTAAGAACTCCATAGTTAAGCCTGCTTGACTTGGAGTAATTATGGGATGGGTGACATCTTGGGAAGTTTTCCCGGGAAGCGTGCGAGTGAGGACAAAGCATGCTGAAAAGACCCATTTTGGTATGTGGGGACAATCGCAATCCATTTGCCTGCCAGGAACGTTACATAATTCTCTGCAATATATCAAAACAGATTTTGGTTTCATTTTAGTGCGTGTTGATTGAACGATTTCGGCCTTTTTCTTCATCTTTCGCGAGCTTCAAATTCTGCAAATGGAAGCCTCTTTTTCCTTCTCTTTCATGAGCATTCTCTCTTCTTCATCTAGTCTTTCTTTGATTTCTACCACGACTAATGAGAAGATGGAATCCTCTGACTCATGTTTTTATTTTGCAAATAAACCCCTCGATTTTTTAAAAAAAAATAAGAGTGAAGACCCAATTTGGTCCCTTAAGTTTTCTGACTGAGACACTTTAGTCCCTCAAGAATTATAATTCACTTTTAGTCCCTAAAGAATTTAAAAAATACCACTTTAGTCCATGTTTTCATTCCGTTAACTACTGCCACTGTTGGCATAAACTGTAACATTTCATTCCCAGGTGCTAATGACCTCTCAGTAAATGTCCCTGGTGCTTTAGGAAACAGTGACAGTAGTTAACGAAATGAAAAGAGGGACTAAAGTGGTATTTTTTAAATTCTTTAGGGACTAAAAGTGAATTATAATTCTTGAGGGACTAAAGTGTCCCAGTCAGATTACTTGAGGGACCAAATCGGGTCTTCACTCATATAATAATAATAAATAATGGCTAATCTGTTAGACCTATTATAACATGTAAAAAGGGATGATGGATGTGTCCACCAAAACATAATCCGGTGGACTTTAACATTTACCTGATTGATATAGCTACAGTATATCTACATCTCACACGACTTCACATTTGAATTTTGCTTATCCTAATTAATATCAAAATTTGAATTTAAATGAGTAAATAGTCAATTTGGTCTTTCAAATATTGCATTGTCATCAATTTGGTCTCTCAAAGATATTTGTCACTGTAGTGGATATGAAATAAAGAAAATGTAGCTGATCTTTGTGATCCTAGGACCAGTGTCTAATGGCCTTTGAATCAGTGAAGAATCGAGCAATTAATGTGTGACTTGTATATAAATATATGAATATCTAGTTGGGATACCCACGGTCTCCCCTTGTCAACAAAGTGTGTGTTATAGTGACAACTTAGGGATGAGAGAACGTACCTGAGCCCTAGGCAGCATTATGCCTTTTATAAGGTCATACAGATGTGGCCTTGTAAGGAGGCCCTTTAGGGTTTCCATGCTTACGTCAGGTCCTGTGCTGTGGGAAATATCTGCAAAATATATGGGATCTTTCCAGAATAGGGACAACGTAACATATTCTAGAACCTAGACAGCACAGCATATTCCCTTCTCATGTCTAGCCCATTAAGGATGTGGGGGATGGGTGACACGTGACCCGTACGGCGTCCCGAGGTCAGATTGTCCCATCTATCCTTAGAGGGCCACTCGAGGCTCTCCGAGAGGAGGCTGAGTGTACGGTCGGCTGGCGACCATGTGAAGATCGACCTGTTCAAGATCGATTCAAGCAAGACATCCCCGACCTGTTGGAGTTCGGCGTGAGCCCTGGTAACATAGGCCTTTGGTCGGCCAAGGGTCGTCCAACTAATGTAATTTAGTCGGCTTCGTAGGCCTTATTATTGGTTAACCCTATAGTCACCAATATAGTCCCAAAAAATCAATTGTGTCACTAATTTAGTCCCAAAAGATATTTGTCCCCAATATAGTCCCTCATAAATTAATTGTGTCACAAATTTAGTCCTCTAAAGTTATTTGCCACTAATATAGTCCCTAAAAAATCAATTGTGTCATCACGTTAATTCCTCTGTGTTGCTCCGTTATAGAGCAATTTAATGATGCTTATGTGGCACGTTAAATAAAAAATTTTAAATTAAAAAAAAGTTAAATAAGTAAACAAATATAATTAAAAAAATATCAAACACATATTTGCTTGAGTTGTGATAAAAGCACTTCCCGTGTAAGAAGTAGAAATGACAATTTACACCCATTTTTGGATCCCCACGAGGATTTCCCAATTGAGGTTTTGTGTAGGAGGATTTTTCTCATGAGGATGAAAATGTAAATGGAAAAAAAAAATCCCTCATATGACTATTTGGGGAATGGGAAAAACAATCTCTACAAAAAAAATTATTACATATAAAAATATATTACATTAATAAGATTTTTTTATTTCATATTTATATTAATTATCAATTTAATTTCTGATGTTTTTTCCCTTGTACCAACTTAGTCCTTGAAAATTTATAAATACACATTTAGTCTCTCAAGATTTTCGGATATATCAATTTGGTCCCTCAATCTTTTTCGGATGAACCAATTTGGTCCTTAAAACTTGAGGGACGAAGTTGGCATGTAAGAAAATATTGAGAGACCAAATTGGTACACCTGAAAAAGCTTGAGGGACTAAATGTGTATTTACAAATTCTTAGGGACTAAATTGATACAGTAAAAAAACACGGGGGATTAAGTTGGTACTTCGCCCATTTATTTAAGTTTTTGTAGTTTTATTTTACAATTTTTTTAATTTCGTATTTTTTTAACTATGTTTATTTATTAAAAAATTTTAATTTTATTTTACAATTTTTTTGTTTAACGTGTCACGTAAGCATCGTTAAACTCATCTGTAATGGAGCAACACGGAGAGACTAACGTGGTGGCACAATTGTTCTTTGAGGGATTATATATTTATTTATATTGGTAGCAAATATCTTTGGAGACTAAATTGGTGGCATCATTGATCTTTGAGGAAATATATTGGCGACAAATATATTTGAGGGACTATATTGCTTACATAATTGATTTTTGAGGGACTATATTGATAACAAATATCTTTGAGAGGCGAAAATGGTGGCAATGCAATATTTGAAAGACCAAATTGACTCTCTACTCAATTTAAATTGATATATGCTTTTTTCTTTTTCTCTTTCTTTCTTTTTTCCTAATATCCACCCGCGCAACTAGGTGACTAATCATTTCGACATTGTTAGGCTCTTTTATGGGTAGTCTCCCAGCGAGGCCTCTTGTGACGCTCTCTTTTATATCTTGAAAATAATTAATATTTTCAAATAGTTGAATACTTGCTATCAGAATTAGGACTAGAAAATTTTTCCTTTTTAGATTAGTACTTGCTCGATCATAAACCCTTTTTAACATGAACTATTAATTGAATTCGGCTTAGTAATATCTTAATTTCAAAAAGGCTCTCGAGAGAACATTTCCTTAATCATAGAAAACGATATTTGTGATTCTTATTAAAACATATCATTTGTCTCTCGAGTTGGATTTGAATATATAAACATAAACTTATTGCTGAATCCTTTTGAAATAGAAATCAGAGTTCGCGGAAGTAAAAATAATACTTATGGGGCACTGCTGAGGTAAATAAGGCATTATATATATATATATATATATATATATATATATATATATATATATATATGTCATAACATAAAAACCCCATCAGCATAGTCAGTAGCAAGTAGTAAAAGGTCGAGATAGCAAGTTTGGTGAAACATATACAGACCAGCTGCATAAAATAAAACCTCACTCTAAGACCTCTCAAATATATACAATATATGACAAAATCCAAAAGTAGAAGTCCCAAAGCAGGTCATCCGTGTCCTCAGCAGCTCCTCAGATCCTCCACAGCTCTATCCCTAGGATCTAGGATCCAAAACATCTACGCTATGCAGGCTCCTATGAACCAGCGGGTCCACCTCTAGCAGAAACAGTCGGCTCAACATGCACCTCCTCCTCGCTCTCATCCTCCACAGGGTCCTCCTCGACCTCGCCCGACTGTGTGAAGACCCCACCACTGGGTCTAGGATCTGCAGAAGCAGTCCTATCATAGTCAGTCGGACCAGGAGAAGGGGTCTCCTCAGTGACAACTCTATGGGAGGAAGGATGAGAACGAGTGGCAGCTCTGAAACGAAAACTATGAAAACGACGCATAGGTCGAGCCGGGGGTGGTCCTCTATATGTATAAAAGGGTGGAACATGCATAGTATAGACTAATGGGATCCTAAATCGACGAGGTCACACTCGCACTAGAGGGTTAGGGTGGTAGAGGGTGATCTCAACCTCCCCCTCAAAAGTGGCACGGTGCTCCTCATACGTCCATATGCCACTAGGGATAGGGCGTATCTCGATGCAAGCTAGGTATCTGGCCATCACCTAAACAGGGCACAGGGAGTAAGTATACACATATACATAATTGATAAAGACTAAAATTACAAACACAAGTATATCATGGACAGATCAAAATGCAAGTACATATGAGCACACCAATTTGTCAACATTATATCTCTTATAATGCAAGTGGCGTGATGTATGATTTTCTATCCACAACTGAGGCCTCTAAAAGTCCATCTTGGACGTCCATCCAATACACCCTTGTGTTCCCGGAACACCGACATTCGTTCCCAGAACATAATGCCGAACCATACTTGGATAATAAGCATCACTCCCGGAGTGTGCACCACGTTCCCAGAACGCAGACGTTCCCAGAACGCATAAAAACCAGGTCCCGGACACTGGCCACATATCTATAATGTGTCATCAAGTAGGTTATAATTTGGTACTCCCGGAGTACCCTCCTCATATTCCCAGAATATGATAAACGTTCCTACCAACCAAGCTTCCAGTCTATATGGATGCACAAATATCAGGGTTGGTTTTATCTTTACATTAATTGATGTGATTTAGAAATATTCCAATTTCTCCTTTTGAATGATTTATTTGAGGCATAATCTTTGGCACAAAAATTCTCCTTTGAATTATCTCAAAAACATGACCTTAAACTTAGATTGGGAAAAACATAACCAATGGTATTCAAAAAATTAACTTTTTATTTTTCAGATTCAGGTACTAACCGGTTACAGTTTCAGGCTAACCGGTTAGAATTACAGACCTGAACTGTTTACCATTGTAATTCAGAAAAACCTTTTTTCTTGAATTCTCTACACAATCTATAAACAAGTTTAACATTGTTTTATGCCTCAAAATTCATTGTTTTCATCATTCAAAAGTCTCAATCACATTCTCTTCTTAAATGAGCATAGTTTCCTCTTGAATCTATCTCATTGACTTAAGGCATTAACTCCATTTCCTCAATCTGAACCATGATATTATAAGCACTCATATTCAGATTATTTATAATGAAATTAAAGTATAGATTTGAGCCAAAATTACTAAGACTTCAGGACTGATTTAATAAACTGATTTTCTTTGAGATTTTACAGTGTCTAACTGGTTACAATTATCGAGTAACCGGTTAGATTATGCAGTCAGTCCACTAAAACAAGAGTTTTGACAAATCATTCTTTTCTTTTCTCAAATCTAACCCAATTTCAACATTCTCAGAGTTCATATGCCTTAAGAGCAATATGTTCATATCCAGAAACACATTCAATTTGCATGCATCAAGATTATGGTATCAATTTGCATAGAAATCAATACAAACACCAATCAATACCACAAAACTCATAATCACCAATTAATTTCTGATTTTAAACCTTAAATCACTTGCATGCATCAATTTAAATTTGCTCACACAGAATTGAGCCAGAATTTTGGCCTCCAAGCCTTTGTGTTTTAAACACATAATGCCCTTTTGAGTTTTGTTAACTCAAATCCTAGATCACTTGATTTTTAGTCTAAATCTAGTATAAGGTAGACTTCTCCCATACCTCTAAGTTGATTTTGATGACTATTTACACTGATCTTGAAGGAAACTCCACAGATTTCTCACAAACCCACGGTTCTGCTCTCAGCCATGAATTCCATCAACAGGGTCCAAAGAACAGAAGGTTTGACATAACAATTGACCAAGAAAATTGGGGAAAACAGTTAGAGATTGCTCTAGGTAACATGCACGAATGAATGAAAGTGATTTGGGGCCTAGAGATTACCTGATCAAAATCAAAGTCCAAATACAGCTTCCCGAACTAAGAAGAGATAGAGTCCAGTTTTCAACACTTAGCTTTGCTGGTTGATTCCTCCTCACACACACACTTTTGACTCACAATCTTTATATCATTGGAAAGCTCTTGATTTAAGCTTTCCAAAAGTGTATCTCTCACTTTCTAACACTCAAAGAAGAAGGAGAATCGTTTCAGACGAAATCAAAACCCTAATTCAACCTCTCAACACAAAACCAGTTGAATCAAATTCATCTATTTATAGACCAACAAGAATTACATGCACGTTGACGCGTGTTTTTCCACTGGTTTTAGGCTGTAATCGTGGCGATTCCGTGATTAATCAAGTGATTACTCATCAAAATTCACTAACCCAGTTTCTGGGTTCATCGTCTAACCGGTTACAGGGCATTACTAACCGGTTAGATTAGTTCAAAATTTAAAAATTAATATTTTTAAATCTTTCCCTCCAAGAATCTTTTCAATATTACATTTAGATCCTATTTCAGGGACTAAAATGCAATATTCTTATATTTTACATTTATTTGCCATATAAAAATATTCCAATTTATTTTTATATTTCCGGCTAATTAAATACAAAACATAAAATTGGAAAACCATATAAATTAATAATAAAACTTTTATTATTAATTTTTCTTATTATCCGGGAGACGAAAATAAGGGGTGTTGCACCTCTTACTTTCGCAAGAGTCGGTGGTCGAATCCCCACCATTTGCTTAAGTAGCAACAGATCCCTTATTATTTGTTCTAACCGCCACTTGTTGTTTTTTCTTTAAAATTGCCTATGGGATCAAAATATCAATTTTGGAACCACAATCGTTAAATAATGTTAATCACGAGTCTAAAGTTCACTACTTTGGTTTTTGACCAATTGAGGTTTTACATCCAAGAATGAAAAAATATTGTATAGTGGTCTTTGCGTTTAGTGTTCCTCGAAATTTTTTATGCAAGTCAAGTGAATACCAAATGAATATATCTTGCGAGGAATTTCTATGCAAGTGTTTTGACAGGATCATGCTTGCAACATTATTGCATGAATATAGATTATTATTAAAGAAATTTTAGACACTAAGACTCGTTTGATAGTCATAATATAATAAGGACAACATAAGATAAAAAACATGATAAGATATGAGTAAAATAATTCTTATCATATCCACTGTTTGATGCACACTAAATAACAATGACAGTGATGAAGTGGTGACAGTGTGATGATAGTGGCGACAATAGTATTAATGTATTAGAGTACGAAGGGAAAAATTACATTACCAACTGTCTCCGTAGATTAGAAAATACGTTAGGCAGATGGAATATGATAAACCAACATGATAGTACTATCCTATTTTGATTACTTACGAAACTTTAGATATTAACAAGATAAGATAAACTAGCCTATCATGTCTTTTTTATCATGTCCACCAAATAAATGAAAGGAACACCTAGGACATACTTGTGCTAATGTTTTCTTCATGGTTAAAATATGAATGGAACATCCAGGACGTACTTGTGCTAGCGTTTTCTTCATGGTTACAATTTGTTGCAGCTTTACTCTACTAAGAAGGCTATAGTAAATAAGTGATGCTTCGAATACTTGCTTTTTTATTTGTTGAAAAGATTTTTTTAACATTTGTCTTAGGATATATTAAGAATTTTATAATAGATAAGTCTATATTAGAATTAACACATTTGAAAAATTCATATTTATTAATTATATTAATTTTCAATAGAAACTTATTCAATATAAATTTTTTAACATATGTTCTACGACACGAGTTAGAAAAACCATTTGTTAAAATATGAAGAATTAGGTGTAGTACTATCATGATTCCAACGCTTCCACAGTTCCACTAGGATGAAAAGAACATAAAGTAGATTGAGTTGGACAAATTTATTGAAGACGAAAAGAGAGATGGGGGTGCAATTAGCACCACGTCAATTACTAATTGCACTTAAAGATAACCTTAAATTCTTATGCATTTCCGAAAAAAAAAACCCACATCATTATTAAAAATACACTTCACCATCCAACTCCCACTTCCAGAAGCACTATTACCTTTCCCTCTTTCCTCCCCTCCCATTTTCAGCCACGCCATCACCCTTACCAATGCCAACATCTGTACTTCTGGCAAGACAACCCATTTTCCGCACCACATGGAGTGTAGGTTGGTATTCCGTCTTCATGTGGATTCCGTTTCAATGGGAGGGGAGGATTCCAGTGACACGGGCAATCTTTCTTCATCTTCGTATTGGTGCTTCGTCTTCAGGATATAAAATGCATTTTCATTATATTTGGGTATATATATGTTCAAATACTACATATTGGCTTTTGAAATTTAGATTATTATCTAAGAGGAGAAACCCTAGTCAAGCCAGCATAGTGGGTCATTGGCAAGTCATCCAGGCTTTACTTTTTTTTTTGGATTTGATTTTTGCCTCCATTGTTGAGTTTTTCTCCCATTTCACATTTTCAAAAACCAAAATAACTTTTGCATTTTTAATTTTTTCGTCCGCGGGAAGACGGAATTGCTTTCCGACTTTCTGTCACATGAGACAGAAACCAAAAAATTCTTTTCCGTCAAGTGTGAGACGAAAAAATATATTTTTTCCAAAAAAATATACCTTTATGTCATGTTGGAGACGGAAAGTGAAAATGTTATGCCAAGCCACTTTAACTTCCCTTCCTTGTATATCTCTCAAGCCACACCGAGCTCAAGTGTCATCTTTTTACACTGGTCAAATTTATATATGTTTAGTTAACTTCTCTTTCTACACTGGATTGAGAGATATACAATACAAGATGGGAAGTTAAAGCGGCTTGAGAGAGCATTTTCACTTTCCGTCTCCAACATGACAGAAAGGTAAAAAGAATTTTTTGGTTTCTGTTTCGGATCTTTTTATTTAAAAGATGTAATTATTCAGGGATTACAGGGGTTCGTAATCTTGATGAAGTTTGGCTCTAATGAAGTGGAAATGCCGATATTATCTCTACATACCGGGGGGTGCGCCTTTGATTAACCCGGTTTTGCGGGGACGCTCATTACAAGCATACAAGTACTACGGATGATCTGAATAAATGGGCGCTATCAGTATTGCTTCTACTGTTATGCTGTGCGCTTTGGCTTCCGCCCCTTCACTTGTTCGCCTTTCTCACCGTTGCTCCTTCAGGTGCCCCTTCTCCGATTTTGGAGGATGGAACCGGTATTTTTCTCCACGTCTGGTGTTTCATGGCGTTGACGGAGTCGATTGTCTTCTTCAAGTTGGCTCAATGGCATCAAACAAATTTATGGAGGACGGGAGACGTGCACTCTGCTGTGACGGAAAGCAATTCTGTCTTCCCGTAGACGAAAAAATTAAAAATGCAAAGGTTATTTTGGTCTTTGAAAATGTGAAATGGGAGACAAAAACTCAACAATAGGGACCAAAAATCAAATCCTTTTTAATTTTTAAAAGGCAAAGTTTTTAACAGTAACAAGGGAGGGGAAATTAAACCACCAATAATCTACCAACTATCGTCCTTAGGGATTAATTCCAAAACCTCGTAAAGGCTTGGTAATTATGCCAAAAACAATCTATTGGCCAACACAAGATGATGATATAACACGAGAAGCAAATACAGTATAGAACATATGAAGCAGCTAAAAGAAGTCATAGACAAAAGATTTTACAAAAAAATTCGGACCAATTAATGTACATATTATGATCAATCTATAAAGAATCTCACCGCCAAAATGGATAGTTATCTATGTTTATTATCACCAAATATATCATTTGCAACAGTCGGTAATCATAATTGCCATTCAACATTCTATTAAACAGTTCCTGCAGATTTGAAATGCTCTTCATTCCTGCGAGGGAAAAGGGGGAAAATCTCATTATTAGTATAACATTTGCGTAAGAATGAAAAAGCATAGTAGTTAACTAGAACTATATTTAACTATCTTGCAGAAGGTTCAAAGCTAAAAATGACTGAGTAACTTACAGGACATCTGGAAGCACTGATATATTTCTTATGCAGAGAAGGTTTCCTCATACAAAAACAAAGATTTCTAAATCAGACTCACCTAAACACACAATGCTAACAAGTAACAACTAAGTTTAACAAACTCAGTTTACGAAAATACTTCATTCCACACAAAAATATATGCTTTACTCTTTAAAAGTAAAAAGTCCCTAGTCCAGAACACCTAATCAAATTTTAAGATACCATCTGACTCGGCTTTCTTCACCATGAATGTTACTGGCTAGAGGGTTCAAGAATTATTGCATTATTGCACTTGTGAAGAAAAGATTTTGACACCAGTGCACAAACTGCAGCTACAAAATGGACATCATTTCATCTGACGATTTTTCTATCAACAATAGGGTTCATTTATTTGTAAAGCAAACAGTTGAAAAAAAAAAACAAATTGAAAGCATCAAAAGTTGAATGTAGTATAAAAGATAACTCAGACAAACAATTTTAAGAGAAAGCTTTTAAAAAAGGAAAAAGACCCTAAAAATAACAGCCACAACTTCTATAATGATACATGACCAAGACAAGAACCATAATTTATGTTGGCCATAACTATATATATACAAGTCAAAACCATTCAATTTAAGAGACAAATTTAACTCCATCTCTACTTTATTCAGACAACCAAGGTATAATAGATATAGCAAAAAGAAAGCTAAAAAATAGAATAAAAAATTAGGCAATCCATATATATCAGGGAAATCCCACTAAAACCACAACAATAACTAGAAATAACTACACTCTTTATAATCATGTGGTGCAATGCATCTAATGGTGAAAAGCTTATAAAACTGACTGAAAATGGTGCTAGTTTCAATTCTTTCTTTTAACAAGTTAACCGAACTAGCATGCGTATGATCATCTACGAAAGTATCGAATAAACCATCGAGCACCGGCAATGTTTGGTACTTGATAAAGCCAGCAAATGTCATTGTGGATGAGATGAAAGCTTTGGATGCAATGATAAGGGGTGAGGTAGATCATTTTTACAAGATTGATAAAAAAAAAAAGAAATATAATGCTTACAACTGAAAGTGGCAATATCTTTAAGGATAAAAAAAAATATAATGCTTACAACTGAAAGTGGCAATATCTTTACGGATAAAAAAATTATGAATACAAGTATTTTAGATCGAAAAATTAGGATGACCAAGACCATCAAGCCAAAGAAGGATGTTTGAATCAGAAACTGTAGATAAGGAAAAGGTTTGAGGTGAATCAAGTCTCTAAGGAGAACTATAAATTTAGTAAAGGCCGTTGTGTTCCTCAGCACACTACTGATCATCGTCCTCTATGACAAATCCAAAAGTACACTATGAGAAAGATAAGTAGTAATTGCACAATTTAGATCTTTAGCTAATTTACTGACAGATATGAAATTGCACTTCAACTTTGAAACATCAAATTTCAAATTTAATCCAAGAAAAATCCAAACTATTAGTGCTAGTTACCACCAATGAAGAATTACCATTGGCTACATACACATTGACATCTCTATCATTTTGCTGATAGGATAGAAATATGCAGACATCCCAGTGACATGGTAAATCGCAACAGAATCAAGAATCCATTCTCCATTATTATTGTGCTTTACACAATAAGGGAAATTGGCCATTACTTTTGCGACCAATATTTGTTGTGGAGACAATATGTGCACGCACATCAAGGTTGATATGAGTGAGCAAGTTCTTTAACAGTTCCATTTGTTCATCAGCAAAGGGAACATAATTATGCTTCATTATTCAATAGTAGATTTGGCTATGGGAGCAGAGATGGTGCGCTTACACTGAGTTTGGGCCCTCCCCTCTGTAGGTTTCCCATGAACAAGCTAGCATGTTTTTTGGTGTGATAGTGTTTATGACAATAGCCACACCAAGGTTTGGTCTCTTTCGGACTGTTATCTTTGGGTGATTGTTGGCATCACTTCTATGAGTGACACAGGCTGACTAAATTGAAAGACCTCAACCATGGAACTAGAATCAAACATGACTTTTATCTGATTTTCTTCCCTTCTAACTATGGCAAAGGCTTCTTTTAGTAAGGTAGCAGCTTAATACCATGGATCTGCAAAGAGCTTCAGCTAACTCTTTGGTAAGACCCTAAAGAAATCAAATAGTCTCCTTTTCCAGCATTTGGTCATTTAACAGTTAGTTGATGGAACATTTCCATGAAACTGAATAGATTAAGATCTATTTCTTGCCACAATTCAACCAACATAATTAAGTATTGATTGAATTTCAAAACATTATGATGCACTTTGGAGATATAGTTGCCCAAATTTCATCAGCGATCACTTGTGTTATGGTAGATTTGGCCATCAAGCTCATCCTCCCAAACTAAATGACAATGGAATTTTCAGCATTCCAATTGTTGCAGGATGGATCATTTGGTGATGGAGCAGCAGTAGTCCTTGTAGGATAGCTCATATTTCCTTTTCCCTTCAACTTCAAGGAATACCAACCAGAACCACCCTCTGAAATTTAGCCTACTTAACATGAGTGATTTGGATGGAAATGTTTCAGTTGATAGTTCTGAAATTATGCAGAAATCCCACTAAACTAGGAATGGTAACTCAAAAGATACTTGACTACATGTGATGCAGGACATCAGGATTTCTTTCTAGCAACACACATATAAAAAGTGAAAGAAAGAGAAGATAATTGACTTCCATAGTCCTTCACAGAGAAAATAGATAAATATAAGCAGCAGAAGAGATAAAAGTATTTCAATTTTCAAACATCCTGTAGAATTCTTGAAGATGCAGTAGCTATCAAATCAAAAGCATTGTATAATCCAATTCAAATCCAATAAAAGACAAGTAGATAACCAAGATCAAGTTGTAGAAATTAATTATCGGAAGTACCAAGATCAAGTTGTAGAAGCCAATTTAGGAAAGGGGAATGGCAGCCTGGATTTGAAATACTAGAAACTTCCCAGGCCTATATAAGGCAGTAGTATTCGAGATTCTAATGTTTATTGTAAATGCATATTGTCATGTTTGTGTCTATGTGAAGTCCCTAAGGACGGCTAATGCTGGCTCGTTTTGTTAGGAAGAAATGTTAATAACCAAACAGAAAAATGATGCTAAGATGGGTTTTAAAAGGGAGATACTATGGGTAGTTCAGTAAATAATGACCTGTCACTCAAACATTCTGAAAATACTACTTCTGATGCACACCCACTTATGACATCAAAAATTTCCTGTTTGACGGCAAATTTTGAAGCTACAATCTGATCTCAACTCCTACTAACTGCTTATTTCTTACAAAATGCTATCCGTAAAAAGGTTAAAAAAAATAATCCCACTGGAGTAACTGATAATGCCCATGATGTGATAACACATGGAGGCATACTGCAAGACAGCAAAAATATAATGTGTCTAGTACTTTTTAATGAATATTGTGTTATGTCAGACATCAGACATGAACCCAGATCCTTGTTTGAAAGACCGCACTCCATCCATCTATTAAAAATTAACATCCAAAATATAACCCAACAATGCTATCTCAAAGGGATACATGTCATGAGGGGTGCAACAAGTAATAACCATTCACATATTCAAGCCTATGGGGTTTTGAGCTAAAATCTAAGAACAATAGAACATCAAAATTTTAATCACGTGTCATTTATAAACATAACTTTCCCATTTAAACAACACTTCAATTTTGACTGAGACAAAGATATTTGAGCAGCAAGCTTAAATATATTTTTAGCCCCAATAAAGTTGACCCTTTTTGGTTTGGTTTGGTTTGGTCCGGTAGTATTCCTTTTCTAAGTTCAATTTGCACCCAACATCATCCTTCTGATAGTGTGCCTTCCTCGAATTAATGCTATTATCCTACATTCTGCCACTCTGGACACAATTAATTGGCATGGCGAGTTATGCAGAGGCTAAAATTTTAAAAAATCAAATTTATGACCAAATGCATAATTGTGTTTACATTACTTGACAGCACAGTAACAGAAGCCAATGTAATAATGCAGCACAAACAGTCATACATAATCAGACAGAATGTTATCCTTCCTGGATTCTAGATACAGACAGAATCAGATACACAATCTACAATTCCGAGTATAAAAAAGTTCTACGCATGTTAAGATTAAAATAAAATTATAAATATTGTATATCCAATCTTACTCCAATTAACTCCTCAAATTCAAAAAAATCATCAATAAGGAAGCATTTGTCTGAGCCATGACTCTTATATTTATTTTCAGGTGCGCATAGAGGTGTTGCATAAAGAACACACTACTTAAATCACGCCCTTTGCTTTAAGTCAGATATAATATATCCATATAAGGGAAACCGAACTCATTTTTTAAGTTTCAAATGTTAACATTGACCAATAAAGTGAATGCATCCACCAAGACAAAATCGCCACTCACCATCATAAACCCCGCCTCCCTCGGCCCCAATTGATTCTACCAATCAACACAAAGAATAAAGTAAGGTATGTTCAAGTAGCAGCTGCATAATCAACATTATTTAGCTGATGTGTAAAGTTCAGGAAGCTCACTCCTAATGGATTGATACTCCAACCAAAATGAGAAACTTTTTCCACCCAAAAAAGTCCCCAGAACATGGTCACTACTAGCTCGATTGCAATACCAACTATTTTAATACATCTAAATAGGTGACTAAACAAAAAAGCAATCATCTAACCAAGGTTTTAAATTGCAGTCGCGGTTGCGATTTCTGTCGCATCGCGGTTTTCGCTATTTCTGATGTAAAGGATGTTGCGATGTAGATTGCGGTTGCAGCGGCATGATTAATTCACAAATTTCACTAAAAATTATTTATTTCATTATAAAACTGATAGTTTATTTTTGTATTATTATTATAAGATATCAATGTGTAAAAAAATGATTAGACAATTTTAAAATATCAATAATAAGTTAACAAAGTTCTTATAATCATAAATATTTGAGTACCTCAACACAAATAGAAAAAAAAAGTACACTAGTACACAACAAATCCATCCCTAATCACTTCAATGTAAACAAATAAAAAACTAATAATATATTTAACAACATTCAAATACACATTGATATCATGATAAAACAATGGCAGTAAATATAATGATATCGTGATATTAATACTTTTCAAATATAAAAAAATAAAATTATAAGTCAAATTTACAAAAAAAAAATGAATGAAAAATTTAAAATAAAAAATTAAAATTAAATCAATCACCCACACCTCATCCTACTAAATCCATTAATAACTCACAATTGGTGCCAATAAATTATTAATAATCATTTATTTTGAGCATAAACAACCAAACATTTTTTTTGCTACTGATCCAAATAGCAAGCCCAAAGAGTGAAATAAGAAAACCCAAAAAGCAGCTACTGCAGCAGCCACGCAATAACTCGGGATCCTCCTCTTCAGCTACTCCCCAATTCACTATCATTTTTATCACCAAGTAACATGCCAAAGTGCAGCGATTTAGAGAGAGAATCAAGCAAATTCGAACAATGGAGTCTGCAGTGTGGTTGAGAGTCCTCCGTTTGGGTCTCTGCGACGATTACGACCAGCAACAAGGAGTCTGCATCTCTGCAACCAGCGGCAACGATGATGATCTGCAACCATGGGGTCTCTGGGCTAGCGGCGGTGATGGATCTGCTGCTGTGACAATAAATCGTTATGAAAGAAAATCGTCCCGTTACAGCTGCTATGAGGTCATGTTGCAACCGTTTTTCTGTGATTTGGCTTCACCCCTTGAAATCGGAGCAAAACGGTATCGTCCCGGACCGAAACCGTTTTGTAACGGCCGCATCACGTGTTACGATCCGTTTTTTAAAACCTTGCATCTAACTATGCTATGACATTAATGCCAGGAGAATCAGTGGCGGAGCTTGACTAATAATATAGGGGGTGCGACAATAAATAATGTCAAAATTATTAAGGAAATAAAAATTATAGAGTTAAATGTTAGGTATTTATAATTAAAATTTTGCCAGAGTTTAAATAAGATGAGTAGCCTAAATGGCCAAAGGTTCTGTGGTTACACACTGATACCCGGTTTGAGTCTGTGTTGTTAATTTTGGCTAAATTTTCATTAATTCTGACTTTAAAATAAAGTAAGTAAAAATAAATGCCCAAGGCTGACGCAGGCCTCGAACTCGCGCTTGACAGTTCAAACATCAAGCATCTTACCGATATGCCGATAACCAGTTAATAACAAGTAATACAAATAGGTGATATATAGGCTACAACAAAATCTCAGGGGGAGCAGGTGCTCCCACCTGAGATCCTCCGCCACTGAGGAGAATCAATCAAAGAGCAAATTAACGGTAAAATTAAAAATGGTTATCACTTATCACTATGACTACACCTACAACAATCCAAAATCACATCAAGAGCACAAATTAACAGCTTAAAGCTACTTCACCATTTAAATTCAAGCATTAAAAGAAGCGACTCTACGATACAATAATTAAAGCATGATTCACAGCAAACTAAATAAAAGAAACGGAATTCAGAACCATACTTGCATATGAAACATCATCTGCGGTACTCAATCCAGATCTTCTTGTCGGGTTTCTGACTCGAAATTCTGATTCCCCCTACTTCCAGCATTTGATTCCCCACCAGTGTTGTTGTTGTCATTATTATTGTTATTATTATTATTATTATTGTTATCATTCCCAACATTGCTTGTATCTCCAGCAAATTGCCTAAACGGCCATGGCAAAGCAACCCTAAACCTGCGCTCCCTCGGTGACTGCGACTGTGACTGCGAGCTATCTCCGGCAGCAGACTGGTTCTGGTTCTGATTCTGATTCAGCTGTCCCCCGCCCTGAGCCCTCTGCTCATAGTCAGGATCATCGGTGGGCAACTCATACCGACACACAGGGCAAGAATTATGCAATTCCAACCAAGGCAGGATGCAATCAGAATGATAAATGTGTTTACACGGCAACTGTTTCGCAATCTCCTGCAACTCGAACGTGTCCTTACACACCGCACACTGCGACGAATCCGACGCCAGCAATTCCTCGGTAACCGCAACGTTAGGGAGCCCCTCGACAGCCGACTTAGAAGCCGGGGGAGTACCGTAGCGGTTGGGATCGTTTTCGGCGAGATGCTGAATCAATTGCTCGAGACCAGGGCCAAAGAAGTAGTCGCCGAGGTTGAGATTCGTCGGGAGACGAAGCGGGTCCCCCGACGCGGAGTTGTCGATGACGAATTGAACATTGGCGCCGCCGGCTCTGAGGGTTTGGATGTAATTTTGAAGAAAGACGAGTGGGTTGAAGGCGTCGGAAGCGTCGCCGAAAGGGGATCGGGCTCCGAAAAGGGAAGGGAGATCGTCGCCGCCGCCGAATTCGTAGGTGAAGGAGAAGGGCTGTGGCTGAGGGATTGGGGTTTCGACTTCTTCGACAAAGCCGCTGTTACAATTGGGGCAGGTTAGATCGGAGGAAGGGGTGATGGAGACGGTGCGGTTGCACTCGTAGCAGAAGTATTGGTGAGGAGCGTTGCCGCCGCCGCCACCACCGCCGCCGGCAGAAGACATGTCAATCGGAGAAGGAAGGAGAGAGAGAGAGAGAGAGAGAGAGAGAGAGGGTAGAGGGGAGTTTTGGAAGGAGAATGAAATGAGGGAGACCAAAGAAGCAAGAGAGGAGACTAGTGTCGTGATAAAAGAGGGAGAGAGAGGTGGGGGTGGGTATGATGGTAAATTTGTCAACATAATTAATAATTAATTAAATATTGAATATTGATAATAATGAGTTGGTGCCTTTAAGTGTTTGAGGGTGAAGGGCAATCATAACATAGTCTCACAAGAATTTAGTGAAAAGTGTTAATATTAGATTTTTTATCAAATTCTCTTAAGATTATGTTATTCTTCAAAATTTAATGGAAAATCTTTAAAATAAAATATTCAACAAGACTTTATGAAACATCCATAAAAGGCAAAAGCTAGTTCAAATTGATCTATGAACAAATCATAATCAAATAATCCTTATTTAATAAGTTAAGTCGATTCAGTATATTAAATTAATTTTTATTTGGGTGAACGATTAATTTAGCTCTTGAATTTTATTTTTTCTTTTTGAATCAATTTAATTTTTTAAAATTAAAAAAATAAGTATATATTTAGTTTCTTAAAATTTTCGAATGTATCAATTTGGTTTACAAGATTTTCTTATATATCAATTTGGTCCCTCATGTTTTAAGGACCAAATTGATATACCTGTGTGTGCTCATCAGTAACACCTTCATGATCAGTTAATGACGTTACGTCACTTAACATTAAATTGTGATGGCTCATGGTAATGATATAGTTTTGAAATGCTTTGGTTTGAATGGTATTTTTTCAATCCCTAAATATAAGCATTTAGGATAGTCTTTTTTTTTAAAACTATAAATAAAATAGTTGATGGAGGAGGTGGAAATCGAGACCGCATCTCCTCTCTAGGATAGTCTTTCATATGAATTAAGGAAGTCAATTAACATGATTAGTGACATTGAAATTGATAACATTTGGTGTACTTTTTTTTAAATTACCCTTATAATTATTACTATTAGACTCTAAAAAATGTTGGATAAATATGAGTATTTGTAAAAAAAACAAGTAATTAATGTCATTGAAAATTAAATCAAGTATTTATAAAAGGGACAAAGCAATCCTACTGTGTAGTGCTTATATTTAAAGACAGAAGAAGTATTTAATTACTCATCAGTATGATTTTTGTTCTGTTTTTAATTTTAAAGCAACAAAATGGAGCCAATTTAATTTTCCTATATATTTTTCTCATATTTTTTGAATTTTTTTCATTTTTTTTACGAAAATCAGGCACACCAAAACTAGCCCAACACGAATTTATGTTGGTTGGTTTGCTTTGATTTTGGCACTCAAATGTAAAGCAATCCAACCCAATCTATTTTGATCGATTGAGGTGTTTAATGTCCTCCAGATCCTACCGAACTCTTTACACCCATACTCCCAAGGACTTCCCATAAATTATAATATAAATTTTGAATTAGCTAAATTATTAAATTAAAGTTATTTATATTTTAAATTTTAAACTTTAATTAATTTTTTTCTTTTCTAGTCATTTTATTAACTCATTATTCTCGTATTTATGGGGTAAAAATACTTCATTAATAAAAGTAAATTTTATGTCAGTGATCTTTACACATCGAAATGGATTAGTCCTTAATTATTGGTTAAAGGAACCATTGATATATAAAAAAAAAGTCATTTTATTATTACTGGTGTACACTTTTTAATTTATTTATTTTGATTAGCGTCACTTGCAAGAGTACTGATGTGGTATTTGAATTTTTTTAAAAGCAACAAATAATTATATGGATCGGTGAGCAGTGACTTGGACCGCTGGTCCACATCAGTTCACAATCTGAATCCAACCTTACAAGTAACTCGAATATACAATGCAAAGAGTTATTAACCAAGAACTGAATTACATAAAATATATGGCAATTATGGATTAGACAATATCCATGTCATAACCGAAATTTAATAGGTAGATTATTCAAAGATTAATCATAACTATTTGATAATAACATAGGATGACTCGTTGATCCTATATTAGAGATAAATCCAAGATAATATTTTATGATAGCTTAAATATAATGGATAAATATGTAACACTCCTTATATATCATCTTACTTTATAAGAAAAGTAAGAAGTTTATGATTACATGGACTTGTCATTGTTGGAAAAAGATCTGACAATAAAAATTTCCCTTTCCTTTGAGAATTCCTTTTCCAAAAATTTGTCTAATAATGAATTTGACTAATAAAATCAGAGTTTGCGAAAACATAGTAAAATAATCATATTATACCCCCAAAATATATCAAGTGTAACAAGTCCATGGATACCAAATAAGTATTATTATGAAACTAAATTCATCTTATGATACCTCTTTCAAAATGTGTATCATATAATTACTATTAAAAATAGAGATGTTATAGAGCTGGTCACTGGTCCTCTGTCCAAATATCCATCTGGCCGGATCCTCGATATCTGTACAAATGGTTCCCAACCCACACTTTCTACACTCTGCATGCACCTAAGGGACATCTCCCTTCACTGACTTTTGTGCAAACTAGATGTACGATCAACACCTAATAAGGGCATGGGGGTTAGCTATACATATTCGTATAATTAAATGAGAATAAAACCAACATACACAAGTAATCATGTAACAAATCAGAATGCATAACCATATGAGCACACCCGGTTAATCATAATAAGTCTTTCAATGCAGGTGGCATGATGCATGCTTTCTATCTCATAATTCTGAGGCCTCCATACTAATCAATCTCGGACATCCATCCATTACACCAGTGTGTTCCCAGAACACTAATATACGTTCCCAGAACGTATAGCAAACCATACTTGGAATATAACAAGTGTAACATCCCTAATTTTAATTCCAAGTCTAATTAGGAAAACCTAAGATAGAATTCATGAGGAAACCCATAGTAAGCCTTGGGTAGGATTTAAGAGTAGTATCTTGGAGTTAAAATTGGCCAAAATAGGAGTTTTCTTAGAGTAATCGATTACTCTTCTGGGGTTAATCGATTACAAGCCCTCTGGTGAAAACACTTAAATGTTGCAGCATTGATAATCGATTATTTCATGGAACTAATCGATTATCTTGTGAAGTAATCGATTACTTTGAGTGGGTTAATCGATTACTTGTCCTCTGCTGGATGTACTAGAGGTGTTGCATCAAGGGAGTAATCGATGACTGAGGAAAAGTAATCGATTACCCTTGTAAATATCTGGAAAAAAAAAGTAAGGTGTGGGGACCACCTTATCCGTGTCTTATTTGATAAGGGAGCCACCCCAGCCACCCAAACTCCCTCTTCTTAGATTTATGGATAAGAAGGAAAGAAAAGAAAATAGAAAACACAACTCAAGAACTCATTCTCTCTCAATTCGGAATGAAAACTCAATTTTCAAACTTGAAGTCAAAGGGAATGTAATTGTTTCAACTTTTGAAGATGAACTAAACTAAAATTTTCCAAGACCAAGGCATATTCCCTTTTTCTTTGAGTTCACCAATCTTGAGTGATCTTTCACTTCTTCATCTAAGTTCTTATGAAATTAGATGGAGGTAACTCTTCGTGGTAAAGTGCATGATTAAAAGTTTTATTGAATTTCCAAACAATCTTGATTTTGTATATGTTAAATTGTTTTTCTAAGCGCTCTGCTAGTATGGGATCTTCATTTTAGATTTTAAATCCCCATACTTAGTGATTGTTCAAACCAAGGATTTTTAAAGATGTATGTGTTTGTGGTCAGGGTCTATTGGGAAATCAGGTTTTTTGATATATAGAGGAGAAACTAAGTTTTTGGGTTTAGGATATTTATTTAACTTGGAAAGTTTGGCCTAAACACCCTAAGGTTGAATCATTGTTCATGTAACATTTGAACCAATTGGAGCAAGTTAATGAATTTAACGTGCTCTAATCGGTTTGACAATTTTACACAACCTTGGGCTAAGCTTAGGTGTTGTCCCATTAAATTTTGAGGCCAATTGGAGTTTGTCTACTATTTTTTTAAGTGAATTTGACGAAGGTTCATCCCAATTACTACAAATCTTTTATAAAGTGATCGTAGGGTTAAAAAATGAACCTAATGAACTCTGATTGACTTGAAAATTTACTATGATGTTCTTTTATGTATTGGGATAATATTTTCAAATCTTTTTCAAAGCATTAAGGAGTTGAATGGATGAGATGCATTTTGGTTGCAAATTATATAAGTCCCTTTCCCCGAACCCCTTTTGAACTGACTTTCAAATGTGTGATGATTGTGATGAATGTATGTGTAGAGGCAAGTTATAGTCCTAAGTTAGACAAGGATTAGCTTAGAAGAAGTAGGGTTGAGTCTTGTATCTGTTTGGAGTGTGTTATTTTGTGGATTGTTGTTATGAATGAATGAACCCTGTATGAGGATTATATGACTTATGTCTGTTTGGTTGGTGTATGTGGTTGATTAGGGCCTAGATATAGGATTTAAGTGGTAGACTTTGGGAGCTAGATCTTAATCGACCTAAGCGGGTATTAGCGTCTAGAACGTATTAGTACCCTTTCTAACCTTCGATGTAGAATTCCGGAGGGAATCCACCTGATCTTAGAAACCATTTCCGGTTTCCTGGGAAAGTCAAACCTGATTTTTTTGGGAATCCAAGACCCTTTGGGAGTCTTTCTAGTAGGACTCTTGAAAGATTAACCGTAAGAAGAGTGAACCTTAGAAAACCCGTCAGACTCTTCGCATCAGGACTAACCCAACTAACCTATAGTCGGTGCCCTTCATGAGTGCAAGAGTCTTGTGGCGTGCTCATGTTGAATGGTATGCCAATTCCAAGTGGGGGAGTAGAACCAAAGTAAAATAAGTCCTATAGCTTAAAAACCCTTTTTCCGGGATGGTTCTCCAATTAAGGATTCTGAGCGGAATTTCGGGGACGAAATTCCAATAAGTGGGGGAGAATTGTAACATCCCTAATTTTAATTCCAAGTCTTATTAGGAAAACCTGAGATAGAATTCACGATGAAACCCATAGTAAGCCTTGGGTAGGATTTAAGAGTAGTATCTTGGAGTTAAAATTGGCCAAAATAGGAGTTTTCTTAGAGTAATCGATTACTCTTCTGGGGTTAATCGATTACAAGCCCTCTGGTGAAAACACTTAAATGTTGCAGCATTGATAATCGATTATTTCATGGAACTAATCGATTATCTTGTGAAGTAATCGATTACTTTGGGTGGGTTAACGATTACTTGTCCTCTGCTGGATGTACAAGAGGTGTTGCATCAAGGGAGTAATCGATTAGTGAGGGAAAGTAATCGATTACCCTTGTAAATATCTGGAAAAAAAATAAGGTGTGGGGACCACCTTATCCGTGTCTTATTTGATAAGGGAGCCACCCCAGCCACCCAAACTCCCTCTTCTTAGATTTATGGATAAGAAGGAAAGAAAAGAAAATAGAAAACACAACTCAAGAACTCATTCTCTCTCTTTTCTTCTTTTCACTTTCGAGCCCCCCTTCTTCTCCCTAAGATCTTCCTTGTTCCTCATTCATTCACCAAGATCAAGTGGGCTCCTTCATTTCCATCATCAAATCTCTTCCTCCTTAACTCCAAGTAAGTGTATAAGCCATGGATTTCTTCTCTTCCTCCCCATAAAAAATTTGTCCTCCTCTTTCTCTCTCTTCCATCCATGGTGGTTTCAAGCTTTAACTTATGGAAAGCTTGTTATTCTAAGTGAAATGGTAAGAAAACCATGGCATATGTGATAATCATTTCTCTTTATGGCTCTTGTTTTAGGTTCCTTCCTTTTCCCATGGATTATAAGTTCTTTGGTGGTAGACTCAAGCTTTGGGCAAACAAAAATCACCTTATCTTAAGTGTTGAGGTAAGGGGAGTCTCTTTTCCACACTTTGAGTTAGGGATAGTTAAGGTTTATAATAGGATTTGAGTGTAATAGTTGGGTTGGGTTGTGGGTGATAGATTAAGAAGTAAATAAAATTAATGAAGGGTATTGGTTGTATATTAGTTAAGGTTGCTATTTCGGAAAGTGATAATGTTTAATCTTTAGTATATCAATCAAGTAGGAAGTGAAGAACCCTAGGGAGGTGATTTATGGTACTATGAGACATACCTGAGTATGTCGATTGATTTGTCTAATAACTGTTGACTGTGGGTTGTTATGGAATGTTGAGAAATTAATTATGTGATTAAGTGCTAAAGCTGAATGCTATTCGGGAAATTGTGATAAATGAAATAATAAACGCTAAATGTGCAAGTTGTGATTAAATGTTAAAGTGGCATATTTGTGAATTAGGATATTAAATAAATAAAAGGAGATTCTAGAAAAATTGCATGGAGATGGCTAGGAAAGCTAATTGTTGAATGGTGAAGGATTGTGATTATGGGTGATATGAATGGTCCTATATTGCTATTTGTTGATTTATGAATTTCTGCGTGTATAAATGGTGAATATCTGATGAAATAAGTGTTTATGTATGGGACTATGCTGTTGTATGGAAAAGGGTGATATGCATACATGTGTGATTGTCTGATTATGGAAAAGGGTTAAGCGTGTATGCAGATCATCTGACCTGTGGTTGCATACACTACAAGTTAAAATGGATAAATAAAAGGAAAATGGTTAAGCGTGTATGCAGATCATCTGACATGTGATTGCATACATTGCAAGCTAAATTAGTGTGTATGCAGATCATCTGACCTGTGGTTGCATACACTACAAGTTAAAATGGATAAATAAAAGGAAAATGGTTAAGTGTGTATGCAGATCATCTGACCTGTGATTGCGTACATTGCAAGCTAAATTAGTGTGTATGCAGATATCTGACCTGCGGTTACATACACCGAAAAGTGTGGATCTCTGTCTTGAGGTTACACACAATGGAGAATGAATAATAAAAAGGGAAATCATAATGAATAAAAGGAAATGGAAAAAAAATGGAATTGAATAAGGGGATTAAAGGGAATAAATATTGGAAACGGATATGGATATATTATGTGTAAATGGAAAAGAGAATGTGATGAATTGGTTAATCCCTGACTTGATTTGATTGTTATGCTTAAGTTTTTATTATGAACTTTGTATTATCTTCTGATTCAGTGTGTTGTGAAAAGGTCTCACCCTTAGTGGTTAACATTTTAGGTGATTGCTAAGGAGCTTGTGGATCAGAGTGGCGCAGCGGAATACTGGAAAGAAGGAAACTATATGGTTGTACTACTTGTATTGTAAATGGATGCCCAAGTTTATTTTTAAACTTAATTTGGAAAAACAAATTTTTTAAGTACACTATTTTTATTATAAACTTTTACTCACTATTTTTGCATATGAAATAAGGGTGTTACATTTATGGTATCAGAGCAGTTCCTTCCTTCTGACCTGAGGGAAAATGGTCCCGATTTCGCTGCGAACACTCTCATCTCAAGTTCTTCTCTAAAGGTGAGACCCATACAAGTGAATTTGTATATGTTTGATACTATTGTTGAGTATATTTGAAATGAACTGAATAAGTTTATATTTGCATTGGGAATACTGACAATTGACAATGCAAGAGAAATTATTTACGGAAACGGAAGAGAATCAAATTCTTTGGAAACTAAGCAGGATCCCTCAATGATTCAAAGAATTAGATATTCTGAGTATTCACCCAATTGCAAACAGGAAACCTAATTGGTATGAACACGATTAGTCGAGAGTGTAAATGTTGAGTTTTTGGACTAATTGAAAGTTAAAGTTTTATACAAAGGAAATCTAATTAATGTCAATGCATCTGAGCATGTAGTACATGAATTCAACCGAATTGCGAGGACTATTACCACCGATTAAATGTAGTGTTGGAAATGGCCAATCCGACATTATATCTATTGGGAGGTGAAGTCACCGAAACTCAAGAGTTTGTGTACTATCGTGAGGTTGTAAACGATTTCCGATGTATGAAACCTTAATGCCAATTATATGATTCTCTTTGCTTCGTTGTGTTTAATTGTTTACTACTTGAATATGTGAATTTGGCAAGTAGTGTGGTATCAAAGTAGTTGGATGGAGATTTGAAATGGAACCATATGACTTTTTATGAGTTAGAATCTCGAGGCCAACCTAATCAAGGGATTAAATTCACATTGATTAGACTGGTACCTGAGAAAGCGAAAAAGAATGCTTAAAATTAAACTAATAGTCAATTCCATTACTAATCTCGATCTGACTAACGGTGACACCAAGTGTGAAATAAGCATTGAGTACTGACCAATTGAACTTGAATCGCTGAACCGCACCAATTTGATTAGCGAATATAAAAGGACTTTTGCCTAACTTCTGGAAGCGGTTCAAACTCAATCGAAAGGTTCTCAAAATATATTTACACGCGGAATAGTTTAGCGTTAAAGTAGGTGGAAAGAAATTAGAAGTGGAACCATAAAAGTCAAAATAAATTATTGACTCGATACTAATCTAACTGAGTGATTTAGCTCACATCGACTAGATTAGGATCTATGAGAAACAACAAAAACAATTGTATTAAATTTGTAGTTGATTCCACGGCTAATTCAATTCCGATGACTTTAATACTAAACGAAAGATAAGTATGGAGTTCCTATCGGATGGACTTGAACCCCGAGTAGAACCATAAGATTTTATAAATAGAAAGAGGTTTCTTTAATCGAGAAAGGGGTTGGAGTTCAATCTAAAGGTTCTCGCATCACATCACTTCAGTTTAGATTGATGGTAGTATATATTTGCATATATAAAGTCTATGCTTATGTGGGGATGAGTTTAAATTTTTGAAAATGTTCTTCAAACAATATGGAAACTAAGAGCTTTTCGATTTCCATTCCCATGCTTGAAGGTTTTAAACTATTTTCCACTAAGCATTGACTAAGAGTGTTGTTTTTGGATATGGTATTCAGGGTGAAACTGATTATATTTGTGTATGATTGATTGATAAACATGTTTGATATTTCTATGTGGGAAATGAAATTTTGTTTGATGCTTGGGAGTGAAGGTTATGATTTATATTTGATTGATAATGTGAGTGTTTAAAATGAATTTCAAAAGGTGCACCGAACCACAATCATTCCAAATGGATCGTGAGGTCGCACGTCGAATTTTCTTTAAGAAACAGAAAATAAAGCGAGGATTCTTACGTAATCGAGGAGTGAATTAACTAAATTGTTTTTAACCAAGTCAAACTTCGATGAAATAGGAACCCTTTTTAGGCGACTCAAATCAATTCGGAATGAAAACTCAATTTTCAAACTTGAAGTCAAAGGGAATGTAATTGTTTCAACTTTTGAAGATGAACTAAACTAAAATTTTCCAAGACCAAGGCATATTCCCTTTTTCTTTGAGTTCACCAATCTTGAGTGATCTTTCACTTCTTCATCTAAGTTCTTATGAAATTAGATGGAGGTAACTCTTCGTGGTAAAGTGCATGATTAAAAGTTTTATTGAATTTCCAAACAATCTTGATTTTGTATATGTTAAATTGTTTTTCTAAGCGCTCTGCTAGTATGGGATCTTCATTTTAGATTTTAAATCCCCATACTTAGTGATTGTTCAAACCAAGGATTTTTAAAGATGTATGTGTTTGTGGTCAGGGTCTGTTGGGAAATCAGGTTTTTTGATATATAGAGGAGAAACTAAGTTTTTGGGTTTAGGATATTTATTTAACTTGGAAAGTTTGGCCTAAACACCCTAAGGTTGAATCATTGTTCATGTAACATTTCGAACCAATTGGAGCAAGTTAATGAATTTAACGTGCTCTAATCGGTTTGACAATTTTACACAACCTTGGGCTAAGCTTAGGTGTTGTCCCATTAAATTTTGAGGCCAATTGGAGTTTGTCTACTATTTTTTTAAGTGAATTTGACGAAGGTTCATCCCAATTACTACAAATCTTTTATAAAGTGATCGTAGGGTTAAAAAATGAACCTAATGAACTCTGATTGACTTGAAAATTTACTATGATGTTCTTTTATGTATTGGGATAATATTTTCAAATCTTTTTCAAAGCATTAAGGAGTTGAATGGATGAGATGCATTTTGGTTGCAAATTATATAAGTCCCTTTCCCCGAACCCCTTTTGAACTGACTTTCAAATGTGTGATGATTGTGATGAATGTATGTGTAGAGGCAAGTTATAGTCCTAAGTTAGACAAGGATTAGCTTAGGAAGAAGTAGGGTTGAGTCTTGTATCTGTTTGGAGTGTGTTATTTTGTGGATTGTTGTTATGAATGAATGAACCCTGTATGAGGATTATATGACTTATGTCTGTTTGGTTGGTGTATGTGGTTGATTAGGGCCTAGATATAGGATTTAAGTGGTAGACTTTGGGAGCTAGATCTTAATCGACCTAAGCGGGTATTAGCGTCTAGAACGTATTAGTACCCTTTCTAACCTTCGATGTAGAATTCCGGAGGGAATCCACCTGATCTTAGAAACCATTTCCGGTTTCCTGGGAAAGTCAAACCTGATTTTTTTGGGAATCCAAGACCCTTTGGGAGTCTTTCTAGTAGGACTCTTGAAAGATTAACCGTAAGAAGAGTGAACCTTAGAAAACCCGTCAGACTCTTCGCATCAGGACTAACCCAACTAACCTATAGTCGGTGCCCTTCATGAGTGCAAGAGTCTTGTGGCGTGCTCATGTTGAATGGTATGCCAATTCCAAGTGGGGGAGTAGAACCAAAGTAAAATAAGTCCTATAGCTTAAAAACCCTTTTTCCGGGATGGTTCTCCAATTAAGGATTCTGAGCGGAATTTCGGGGACGAAATTCCAATAAGTGGGGGAGAATTGTAACATCCCTAATTTTAATTCCAAGTCTTATTAGGAAAACCTGAGATAGAATTCACGAGGAAACCCATAGTAAGCCTTGGGTAGGATTTAAGAGTAGTATCTTGGAGTTAAAATTGGCCAAAATAGGAGTTTTCTTAGAGTAATCGATTACTCTTCTGGGGTTAATCGATTACAAGCCCTCTGGTGAAAACACTTAAATGTTGCAGCATTGATAATCGATTATTTCATGGAACTAATCGATTATCTTGTGAAGTAATCGATTACTTTGGGTGGGTTAACGATTACTTGTCCTCTGCTGGATGTACAAGAGGTGTTGCATCAAGGGAGTAATCGATTAGTGAGGGAAAGTAATCGATTACCCTTGTAAATATCTGGAAAAAAAATAAGGTGTGGGGACCACCTTATCCGTGTCTTATTTGATAAGGGAGCCACCCCAGCCACCCAAACTCCCTCTTCTTAGATTTATGGATAAGAAGGAAAGAAAAGAAAATAGAAAACACAACTCAAGAACTCATTCTCTCTCTTTTCTTCTTTTCACTTTCGAGCCCCCCTTCTTCTCCCTAAGATCTTCCTTGTTCCTCATTCATTCACCAAGATCAAGTGGGCTCCTTCATTTCCATCATCAAATCTCTTCCTCCTTAACTCCAAGTAAGTGTATAAGCCATGGATTTCTTCTCTTCCTCCCCATAAAAAATTTGTCCTCCTCTTTCTCTCTCTTCCATCCATGGTGGTTTCAAGCTTTAACTTATGGAAAGCTTGTTATTCTAAGTGAAATGGTAAGAAAACCATGGCATATGTGATAATCATTTCTCTTTATGGCTCTTGTTTTAGGTTCCTTCCTTTTCCCATGGATTATAAGTTCTTTGGTGGTAGACTCAAGCTTTGGGCAAACAAAAATCACCTTATCTTAAGTGTTGAGGTAAGGGGAGTCTCTTTTCCACACTTTGAGTTAGGGATAGTTAAGGTTTATAATAGGATTTGAGTGTAATAGTTGGGTTGGGTTGTGGGTGATAGATTAAGAAGTAAATAAAATTAATGAAGGGTATTGGTTGTATATTAGTTAAGGTTGCTATTTCGGAAAGTGATAATGTTTAATCTTTAGTATATCAATCAAGTAGGAAGTGAAGAACCCTAGGGAGGTGATTTATGGTACTATGAGACATACCTGAGTATGTCGATTGATTTGTCTAATAACTGTTGACTGTGGGTTGTTATGGAATGTTGAGAAATTAATTATGTGATTAAGTGCTAAAGTTGTATGCTATTCGAGAAATTGTGATAAATGAAATAATAAACGCTAAATGTGCAAGTTGTGATTAATGTTAAAGTGGCTTATTTGTGAATTAGGATATTAAATAAATAAAAGGAGATTCTAGAAAAATTGCGTGGAGATGGCTAGGAAAGCTAATTGTTGAATGGTGAAGGTTTGTGATTATGGGTGATATGAATGGTCCTATATTGCTATTTGTTGATTTATGAATTTCTGCGTGTATAAATGGTGAATATCTGATGAAATAAGTTTTTATGTATGGGACTATGCTGTTGTATGGAAAAGGGTGATATGCATACATGTGTGATTGTCTGATTATGGAAAAGGGTTAAGAGTGTATGCAGATCATCTCACCTGTGGTTGCATACATTGCAAGCTAAATTAGTGTGTATGCAGATCATCTGACCTGTGGTTGCATACACTACAAGTTAAAATGGATAAATAAAAGGAAAATGGTTAAGCGTGTATGCAGATCATCTAACCTGTGGTTGCATACATTGCAAGCTAAATTAGTGTGTATGCAGATCATCTGACCTGTGGTTGCATACACTACAAGTTAAAATGGATAAATAAAATGAAAATGGTTAAGTGTGTATGCAGATCATCTGACCTGTGATTGCATACATTGCAAGCTAAATTAGTGTGTATGCAGATCTCTGACATGCGGTTGCATACACCGAAAAGTGTAGATCTCTGTCTTGAGGTTACACACAATGGAGAATGAATGATAAAAAGGGAAATCATAATGAATAAAAGGAAATGGAAAAAAATGGAATTGAATAAGGGGATTAAAGGGAATAAATATTGGAAACGGATAATGATATATTATGTGTAAATGGAAAAGAGAATGTGATGAATTGGTTAATTCCTGACTTGATTTGATTGTTATGCTTAAGTTTTTATTATGAACTTTGTATTATCTTCTGATTCACTGTGTTGTGAAAAGGTCTCGCCCTTAGTGGATAACATTTTAGGTGATTGCTAAGGAGCTTGTGGATCAGAGTGGCGCAGCGGAATACTGGAAAGAAGGAAACTTTATGGTTGTACTACTTGTACTGTAAATGGATGCCCAAGCTTATTTGTAAACTTGATTTGGAAAAACAAATTTTTTAAGTACACTATTTTTATTATAAACTTTTACTCACTATTTTTGCATATGAAATAAGGGTGTTACAACAAGCACCACTCCCAGAGTGTGCATCACGTTCCCAGAACGTATAGCAAACCATACTTGGAATATAAACAAGCACCACTCCCAGAGTGTGCATCACGTTCCCAGAACGTATCAAAGAAACCATGTCCCAAACACTGGCCACATTCCCAGAATGTGTCATCAAGTAGGTTGCACACCAATGTGTTCCCAGAACACATCAAAGAAACCATGTCCCAGACACTGGCCACATTCCCAGAATGTGTCATCAAGTAGGTTGCATCAATATGGTACTCCCAGAGTACCCTCCTCATGTTCCCAGAACATGACAAACAATCCTTGCCGACCTAATCTCCATTCTCTATGAATGAATGCACGCACAAACATACGTTCCCAGAATGTATGGCAAACCTTACTTGAAAAACAAGCATCACTCCCAGAGTGTGCATTACGTTCCCAGAACGCAAAAAAACCATGTCCCAGACACTGGCCACATTTCCAGAATGTGTCATCAAGTAGGTTGCATCAATATGGTACTCCCAGAGTACCCTCCTCATGTTCCCAGAACATGACAAACAATCCTTGCCAACCTATTTCATCACTCTTCTCCATGCACGAAGGCACACATAATTACTAAGGTTGGTCTTTCCATTAATTCCATTATTATGACTTAGAAAAACACAACTTCTGAATGAGATGTTCATTTTCATTCCAAGTTAAAGGATATATACACACTTTTTGAGTTAAGTCAAGGATTAGTGAAATCAAGAAATAATCGATAATAATATGGATTATCCTTTGATTGATCGATTATTTCATTTGATATTGATTTACCGATTTCAACTTCTACGATTGAAATATCATTTTTAGCTATGAAGCTTGTTAAAAATAGGCAGACCGTAAGACCCAGTAGAATTCCCAAAATAAGTAAAGTAATAAAATATTATATGAAGATAAAGTTATAATGAATAAAATAATGTATTCCTTGAATTTTAGTTAAAAGACTCGAGTGGATCTAGGAAGACTCGAGTAACTAACCAGTGCTTAGGAAAATTTGAATTTTTCGTTGAAAGACTCGAGTCTTTTAGGAAAGACTCGAGTATATCGAGCAGTTTTGCATAAAATAAAAGTCGGTTTCAACACAATTTTAGATCTAAAACTCGTTTCCTTGGCCCCCAAGCTCAAAGCCCGACCTTACTTCATAGGAGGGTAAGCTAAGGCCTATAAATAAGCACTCGGGGAAGGATTGGAACTCCATTTAATCTCTCAAACCCGGATTTCCCCAAAATTCTCTCTATTTTCAGTTGCTTACTTTAAGCCTCTTGTTCTCCCTCTTCATTCAACCAAATCCAGTGAAACCAAAACACAATTCGAAGTTCTAATTCCAATCTTGAGTTAGAACCAAGAGCCACTCAAATTAGCCTTCTGCAGCAAAAGTTACAAGCCTTCAAAGTTGAGTTCTCAAAGCTGCAAAACAGAGCATAAATCAGTGTCAACTACCCTTCTTTCTCGAAGTGGTTTGGTAAATCCAGGAACCCTCTTGATTCCAAACTTGTTGCTAATTAAAGTTAATGTCTCCTAGTCGCTAAACAAATTGTTTTCTTGTATTTTCATAACCTGTACGTGATGAACCAAGTGATCAAAGTCAGCCCGTCGCTTCAGGTTGCAAAGTTCAGAATTGAGCTTTGAAGCTCAAAATCCGTTTCTGATTTTTTCTTCCTCAACCAATCATTCCTTTAGCTTCATTAAGGTATGGGAGGAGTTATCTAAATGCTATAATGAGTTATGACAAGTTAGAAATGTAGGAACCATTAAAGGTTCAATTGGGATGCAACTTGAATTGGAAAACTGACTTGGAGGTCAGAAACCCATGGTTTTAATGTTCAAACAAGTTAATATGGACTTAATAATGCTCACTAAATTGTTACAAGAATTTAAAATTGAGTGGAAATGAATTTCATATGTTAAAATGAGCAATTTCTATGTTTTTACACATTCTGTGATATGATTCTGTTTCCTGTTGATTTGATTATGTTTGGTACTTGCAACATGTTTAATTTATGTGTTTGAACTTCTGTTTTGCATAGAAATGGAATAAGCAAGCAAGAATCACGAATTGGTGCTAATAATGCAGAAAAACTGGTGC
The DNA here is from genome assembly GCA_037953625.1 of Crotalaria pallida. Lineage (NCBI taxonomy): Eukaryota > Viridiplantae > Streptophyta > Magnoliopsida > Fabales > Fabaceae > Crotalaria > Crotalaria pallida. Next base: position 56,313,643 of record CM075655.1, on the reverse strand, counting down.
TAATGCAGCAAAAAGACTCGAGTGTTTTTAGAAAGACTCGAGTATTCTGGAAAGAGTAGAACGACTCGAGTATTTCTACGAAGACTCGAGTATTTTTGGATGAACTACTCGAGTGGTTCATAAACTACTTGAGTGTTTTGAGAAAAATTGAATAAAACACTTATTTTCTTTATTTATCAGAATTTAACTCTTTAAACATGATTATTACTGAATTCTAAGACCACTATGAGGATTTCACCCAGTGGTATAATCCAACTCCGTTTGGTTGATAATTATCCTAGAGGAGTCCCACTAAAAGTTTGATATCCATTTGGTTGATATCTCCCTATAGGAGTCCCAACGGAAGTTTTACCCGTTTGGTCGATATTTATCCTATAGGAGTCCCAATGGAGATTTCATTCAGTGGTTGATACTTGTCCTACAGGAGTCCCAATGGAGATTATATATCCATTTGGTCGATAATTACCCTGTGGGAGTCCCAATGGAAATTGTATCCATTCGGTTGATAAGTAACCCACCAGTGTTGTCCCAATGGAATAATAATAAAAACTAGATAATAACGTCCTAATGCTAATTCTAAAACCATCACAAAGTGGCTATGCCGCTGATGGCCTTTTTCTGAAAATGTTAAAGAAAGGTTAAGGTAATGGAAATGATCTGAGTTTGTGAAGTATCCGGCAGAGTACTGCCAAGAATGCTAATGAGAATTACGAAAGAAATAAAATATGGAATTCTATATGGCATTATCATGCATGGTGTGGAATGAATCCGCTTCATGATGGTTGCAAGGCCCAACGAGGTTAGCTTCTGATGAATGAAGTATGAGATTGCTCCGATTTCGATTTGGGACACTAGCATAGGATAGAACAAAGGAATGCCATGGCACAGGGTGCTATGAAGGCTAGCTCCCAATTAATCGGAATGACTATGATATGGATTTCGCTCCAGTTCAATGGATAAGGTAGATATCTGGCCCAGGTTAACAGAAAAGATGGTCGAGTCTATTGAACCGTGATTCCTTGATGTGGAGTAGGCATGCATCATGTCACTAATAAAACTAAATGTGTGTTAAATGGGTTTGAGCATATGTACTTGCATTCTTTTTGCTAAATGGTGATATGTGTATGTTATTTTTAGCCCCTGTTATGCTCATTTGTTATTGCATTTAGCTATGACTCACTCCCAATCCCTTGTGTGTGTAGGTAATGATAAAGTATTCCCTAATAATGGACCCTGCAAATTTCAAATTTTAATTGTGTTGTCCCAATGACCCAAAAAGCCTCATTAATGTCATGCAGGAACCATACTGGGGAACATGTTGTGGTTTCCCAATGACCAAAGTTTGAGGAGTGTAGTTCACAATTGGAATTTGCCCATGAGGTGAAAGCTCAAGTGATATGTAGGTTGCCAAATATTTGTGAAGAGGCACCTGAATGTGAGTTGTGATAATATGCACCTCAATGCCAACCTCTATAATGGATGTGATGGTTGTGTTGGGTGGCGGATGTGATAGCTGTCCAACAACTTCATTACTCCACATTAGCCCAAATTTGGAATGAACTTAATGTCTGATGTGTTTGAATGATTAGAAGAGATAATGGAATAGCTTTACTTAGTGTAACTATCATATTACTATGGCTCCAGATTGTTAGTGTTGTTGTTGATGTATGGTTAGTGTGAGTCTTGATGATGTAAAATAAAAGATTTGAGTGTTGTCAGTTGAAAACTGAAATCTTTTGCTATTTGTTTAAGTGAAATGATAGAACAAATTAAAAATTTAATGATGTCTTGCTATTGCTATTTTTTATTTGTTTTTTTTTGTGGGATTCAGGTTGCCAAAGAACTAATTGGGGAAATGCTTTTTAAAAAATAATCAGGCCTAACTTAGTCAGGGTAATAAACGTGGTTGTATTTTTTTTTTCAATCATTGTTTTTTAGTCACAATTATAGTTGATAAATTTGAAAATTTCTTTAGCTAAACGTGGTGAATTTGCATAAGATACGATTCCGAGTGTATAAAAGATATCGATTATGTATGATTTAAGATATTGGTTCCATGTTTTCAATAAAACTAGTATCTAAAGTTCCAGACTATTAATGCCACTGGATTCAATACCAATTTGTAACTGATATTAATATAAGGACATAACCTAGATTAAAAGCATATTTTGTAGTAGTTTTTTTTGTCAAAACGACGTCGTTTTGGTTATTTCATTAGTCCATGTTAAGGACCATTGATGGTCATTGACGTCGAGGACTAATGTGACTCACGTTATCCTAACTCAAGGACCAACTTGGAATTCTGAAAAATCTCTCACGAACTACATTTATCTTTGCCCAAAAAATCAGGGACGAATCTGACATATTACTCAAAGGATACTTGCTTCTCAAAATAGACAAAAAAAATTATGCCAATTGAAGAAGAACACCTCTAGAGTTTATGAAAGGAGACCATGTACTCCTTAGGGTTACCCCCACCACTGGAATGGGCAAGGCAATTTGTGTCAAAAATTTAAATCCTTGATCTCTTGGTCCCTTTCAAACCCTAAAAAGAGCCAAAATATTTGCTTATCAAATAGCCTTACCAACACAGTTGTCAAACCTCCATTATGTCTTTCATGTCTCTCAGCTCATAAAATATGCTTGTGCTATTCCCTCATGTTGAGCCCAAATCAATATAATTAAGAAATGATTTGACATACCACCCACAATGTAACACCCCGATTTTGTTTACCAAAAACATTCCATTTATTTAATAAATATTTGTAAAAATGAAGGTGATTTTTTTTTAACATCTAAGTGCACATAAATAGCTTGGTTCATTTTATTTATTTTCCAAAAGACTCTTTATTATTATTATTTATTAACAAAAAGATAATGTTGTTCATTTGTCTTTTGAAATAATATCATCACCGTACACTGCCCACAAAATCGAGTTGTTACGGACATCCCCAAATCATACACCAAAATACTTACTTTACATTTTAAACATCACCTCATAAGGTCTCATGAGCATCACATAATTACATCAGTTCCCAAAAGTAGTTTTAAAAAGCGGAAATAAAAGAGTTGTGGACGTATAGTCCCAAAATACATAAAAAGATCAACATAGTTACATCATTAGTAATCCAGAGTATGACATTCCTTAGTCAGAACAAGACCCAGACTAAAACAAAACACAACACCTAAGATAGCAACACCCACGAGACACCCTACGATCCACTTGCTAAATCCGAATCGGAATCGGAACCCTTCTCCGGAACATACTCCTTGTCCGACTCCGTTGCAGGCTCCTCTTCCTCATCCTCAAGTTATATCTCCCCATCCTCCTCTGCCTCTACCACAGTAGTCGGTACTGAATATCTTAGGTGGCAGCAACTCACTCATTATTGTGCAGACACATGACATGCTGATGTGGCAATTCGTTAGCCATGTCAGCAATTAACAGTATTTTACTAACGGCGGCAGAGACCAAAACAAAATTTTTTTAAACTTTTAAGGACCTTAACTGATCAAAAGAAAATATAGGGACAGAAACCAAAATTCAGTCAACTTTCAGAGACCTTTTACTTTAAACAAAAAGACACATGGCATGTTGACGTGGCATTCCATTAGCCACGTCATCAATTAACGGTGGATCCCTAACAGTAGGGACCAAAACAAAAAAATTAAACTTTTAAGGATCAAAACTGGTCAAATAAAAAGACAGGGACTAAAACCAAAACTCGATTCAGGGATCAAAAACTTAAATAAGCCAAAAAAAACTGTTTTAATAAACTTCTGTATCATAAACGTGTTGTTATGGTTGTTATTTAAAAAAACTTAACTTTGATATTTAGAAAAAAAAACAAAAAATTGAAAAAAAAAATGATAAAGTTATTATTAAAATGTTAAATATATAGTTGGGAAAAAATAACCTTAATTTTGGTAATTATATATGGTTTTTTTGACGTCATCCCGAATCTAAAAGGATAAGTTTAATTGGGAAATATTTTAAAAAAAAAAATTAAGATAACCATAATTTTAATGATTATAATTGGTTTTCTTAACCATATCTCTAAGGTTGAGGATAAGCATTTATCTAATCAACTACAATAATTTATCAAGTCAATTATAAATAGACATTATGAAGCTAAATTAGCTAACGAATGGGCAGCAAAGAATTGATGGGAAAGGAGTTTACACAAAGAATGTTGTTTTCAAATATGTTATGTTATCTTGCATTCAACAATTATGAAAGTTTTACTCTTTTTTCAATTTACCACATCTATGGTGAAATATATTTAGAACTTAGTTCATTAAAATTTTGTATCTTTATCAATTAATATTATTAATAGAGACATTGAATGGATAAATGAAAAGCGCATACAACTGTTTTAATATCTTCTTTAATCCCGACTTCATTGCATATACATTGCAATGAATATTTATTTCCTTATGTTTCTACACTATTTAAATTTATGAACTACATTAGCTTTTAATATGCCTCATGCAAAATAAATTTGTCACTCAATGCTGCAGTATCTTTTAAAAACTCAAAGTTCTTCGTTAAATTTTTTTTATAACAAAAAATTATAACAATACGATACTTTATATACATTAATATTACAAACAATTCAAAATATGATATTTTATTATCCAAACTCTACTACGTCATGCAATTAGACAAACAACTTAAGTTTAAGGGAAATTAAATTGGAGAATAACAAAATAACAATGCATGTATAATTTCGTTGAAATTTATGGATCCATATTCTTGAACATGACGACAACTAAGAATGCATACACATAATAATAACAATTTACACGAAAATAAACATCTTTAACATATAAATAACATTCAGAATGACCGATTTTTCAATAAATCATTTTACTATAAACAACTCTTTACGATAAAAATACGACAATGAGAATGCGAGGCGACAAGCACGAGATTTCCTGTGGACACGCCAGTATAGATTAAATTAAGTATAAATAGAATTGTAAAAACAATCTGTCTCGGTTTTCTAAAGAGATAAAAAAATATGAATATACCCCCTTATACACATTTAAAATTCGAGGTAGCGTTAAAGAGCTTAAATAATTAGTAAATGAAAAATATAATATTATTAGAGAAAGATAATAAAGAATTATAATAAAAATATAATAAATGAAATAGGTAGTAATGTAAATAAAAAGATTTAAAAAATAAATTTGAAACAAATAAAAATATTATTCCTACCATTATTTTAATCTTTATCTTTATATTCTAAATTTCAAGATGCATTCTAAAGGAAAGATTCTACACGTGGATTGTGGCCATCTGTATTTAATCCTATGATTTGAAATTTTTCGAGTAATTACTTTATTTAGTAATTGAGTGCAATTTTATATTAAATCCATTGGTCTTTGGTTGGTTAATAAGGTCATATATACCAATATGGGCTGAGACGAGTGGTAAGCGGCTCGATCTCGCTTAAGTAAGGTTTCGGTTTCGATTCCTTGTGGATCTAGAAAATTCATGTTGGGAGACTCACCTGCCATAGTCAGGCACACGACCTGGGTTGGATCTGAATATATCTAGGTAATACTTGGGGAACCAGATGGACAAGAAAAAAAATACAGTCATATATACTTGGAAATATTAAAAAAATATATTTAAAAATTCCAGCATAATTTCATCTATAAGGTTACATTGCATGACTATAATATTTTCGCTAATTATTGTGGTTTACACGGAATTTGAATCATCTTTTTGTAATAAGAGAGTTTTTCAGGTATTGTCGCAAAATGCGGGTTTTTGTATCATCGGATGGCTAGCCAATAAAAGCTCGTCACATCATGTAAGTAAACAAGTCATCATCTTTATTATTAAAGAGTTCAATTTTAACATTTTGTATTTTAGTCCTCTACATTTTAAGTAACTTTTAATTAATTTAATCAATTTAAATCAAATTAAATATTTCTTTTTTTATTTAAAAAATTAAAATCAAAATAAGGATTTGTTTCTTAATCTATTTCATCATCACCATCGTTTTGTCCTTATACATAGCAATGCTTTCCATCACCAACAACAACGTACCAGCAGTAGCATTCATAACCAAATAGGGTTTTCATCAGAGCTCACTTTGTTTCTTAATTTCCATTGCTATTTGAGATCGGCATCGACAAATCACTTCACGGTCCCCAAACCCCCCCCCCCCCTCTTTCTCTTCTCTCCCAAACCCTTCATAATCAGGATTATGAAGTATGGCAACATCATTTGCCCCATCTCTTCAGCAACATTAATATCAACTGCAGTATCATCCTTCTGAAGCATGACAACATCATTTGCCCATCGAATGTCGTCTTCTATGTTCTCATTTTTACCAATCTTGAACCTTTTTGTTTTGGGAGATATGATTATAATGTTTTGACACCCGAGAATCATCTATTTCTCAAATTGTTGTATAAAAGAAAAAGTATTATCAATTGTATTCATTTGAAGAGTCTATTTTTTTTTAGCGGTTGACAATGATGAAACTCTTTATCGGATTTCTTTATTTTGAGAAGGAACTTTTGTTGCCTACTATTTATTATGGTTTACTTTTAGAGCTCATAATATAGAAAATCGTATATGAACTTTTGTTGTCTACTTTTTATTCTGGTTTACTTTTCTTCTGTCGTTTAAGTCCTGAAGCAGACAAGCCAAAGGCTCTAGCATTCATCTTCCTAGACCTATTATAAGAGATAGTTTAATTCACTGCATTTTATTCCGGAGCTGAAATTTGTCATTTTTCAATCCATGCTTACAATTTTGTTTCATTGGAAAAATATCACATAGCTATAGATATTGCTAAATAATATGATTGATTACTCTGAAATTCTATGCTGCAAGGGTCCTTTATCTGTAATTTGGTCAATCTCATCAAATGGAATCAGATAATTGATTCGTGCTTTGACAATTTGAGTATAAGATGGGTCATTCCACCGTTAAAATGAAATGAGTTTGATGAGAACAATTTCTCTCCAGTATGATAGGCAGCACCATAAACAATTGTTACATTGTCAAACAAATACAATGCGCAGTTCAAAAAAAAAACAAACATGCATGTGATTCGGTAGCAAAATAATAAGTATCATTATATGTAACACCCTAATTATAATTACCCTTAATAACCCATATTAAAATAGTGAACTTAAACTTTTCTTTTTTAAAACTCATTCTTTGTACATCAGAAAACATTCATATCAGAGAATAATCACAGCGGAAAGGTCATAAGGCATTCACAAGTGTTAACATCCCGAAAATAAACATTTGTAATACATATATGTACCAAAAACACTACCACAACATAAACCGAAACATGTCCAGGACAGAGATAAATCCTAACTAATGACTTACTCTCACTGTGGGGGGCTGTGCTAGCTCAAGCTCGGTACCTAAAAAAATGGTAAAGAGGTGAGCATTACGCATGAAGTAGAAAAACAGTTTCTAACTAGACATACTAACACACTAAGTCAAACACAATTAAACATTTAGCACATACAGTTTCATTCCATCATTCTAAATTATGCTCATACACACTCCAAACAGCCATATTAATTCGTTTACTTATTTCCATTTCCATTCATTCGTTTCCATTTTCCATACTCTACTCTTTACTCATTTCTTTAGTTCACAACCTCACATTTCCTTTCTTTTGATCTTTCCATGCACCACTAGGATTTTGTGCATCTGTTAGGTCATTTGTCACTCATTGGGTATATTTTACACCCATTAGGTAGCTTTTCACCCATTAGGCCATGAATCACTCGTTAGACCCTTTTTCTTTTACTCCACTCACTTTCACTTACTTTTTCTTTTCTTTCACTTATAACATTTTAATTACCATGCAGCTCATTGATCCTTTGGGTACACAAGCACCTAACGGGTCATTTGGACCTAATGGGTCATTTGCACCTGATGGGTCGTTTTTCCTAATGGGTCATTTGTCACCTAACAGGGCACCTGGTGGGTCAGTGTCCCCCAATGGATCAATCAGTTGCTCTTTCCATTTAACTTTCATTTATTTCTTTTTCTTTCATTCGGGTCATCACACACAACACACCTTTCACTCAAACATACATATTTCATGGCATTACACTCAAACATAACCGAATATATTCATAGTTCAACAACAAATATCAACAACAAAATACACATATCTAACACAATTAATCACTATGTCTCATTTCATTTATTTATCCTACTTTTACTTATGTCCATACTTTACTACCCTAGGACTCATTCTCAAACATACCCACATACTCTTAGCCATCAATATGAACTAACTAGAAGTTATTTCTTAAGACAAGGTAATACTCACTCCTTACCTCAACCGAATCAAGAGAGAGGATTTGAGTACCAAACCCTAGCTTTTAGCTTACTGTCTTAACTCCGAGAGGCTTCCACAGAGGAACTGCTGATTATGCAGTGAGAGGAAGGAGAGTAAGTTCGACTCTTTCTAGCCATGAAAATGAAGAAAACATATGAGAGTGTGATTCTTCAAGATGTGGGGGTTCGGATTCTCCAAGTGAGTGGAAAACAAAAAGAATCTGAGAGAATATGAGGAAAAGAGGAAAACGAGATTTACCTTAAGCTTGAGAGGGTGGAAATAACGTGATGATGATCTTGAAGACGAATGGGACTGGAGTTCTTAGAATCTTGGTTTCTTAGGGTTTTCGAAGGGAAAGAGAAGAACACATAATATGTGATATTATGGTGTTTGGGTTTGTTTTTTTTTATTGTATGAGGAAGAGAATGTGTGGTTGACATAGAAGGCTTTTCCTTGAAGCTTGGTAAATGTGTGGCTGAAAATGAATGTACATGGTTGAATTTCCAGATTTGCCCCCAGATAAACTGTTGTCACGCATTACAAAACTGAGTAGCACACCTGGGAGGAAGGGTTCGTGTGTCAACTGCGAAACAGACTGCAAAGGCCGACTTTCTAAAGTCCCGCTCTCTGCATCTCGATGACGAAGTCGTGTGGGTTGTTAGGATCTCGGTGCTCAGATCCTTGATGGCACCAGTTCGGGACGAAAATAGATAAAACGAGAGGCTGCGGTATGTGAAGGTCGAAATGTCCTAACGTTGATGCTAGATCGGTGTGGACACTCTCACAAGTTGCTAGGTTAGCGAATGTCGAAATGTTTTGACATCGACCCGAGGTCCACGTAGTCACTGGTAGGAGTGTGAAACGAAGCGAGATCGGTTCTCTTAAGCTCGGTTCTAACTGTTCGGTTCCTCACGAGCTCAATGCTACATGATCGGTTATTATGAGTTCGGTACTACAAGCTCAATTATCTTGAGTTCGGTTATAACTGTTCGATTCTCATGAGCTCGGCTCTCATGAGCTCGGTACTACTGATGAGTTCGGTACTAGTGATGAGTGCGGTACTAACGATGAGCCCGGTACTAATGGTGAGCTCGGTATTACTGGTGATCTCGGTACTAATGATGAGCTTGGTACTACTTGTTGGTTCTGAGTAGTCTCAACTCGAGAAGTCGGGTCACAGCTTAAGCTCGGCTGGCACGAGACAGTTCGTTGTAGTCTTTTGATTACTGACGAGGGGTGTTAGTCGAATTGATGTCGGCTTATGACACCAATTGTCGTTCGGTGGTAAGCTAAAATAGAATTTGGTCGGACCGAGGTCGGATCAACTGTACTTGAACTCTCTTATTCCTTGCTAAGGTTTCCTAACTTTGGCATGTTTTCCCTTATGATTCCAACTTACTCCTACGATTCCCATTAATTTCAATTAAAATTATTCTAATTAAACTTGATATTAAATTCAGGATGTTACATTATATTCCTGGACCCCCCCTCGAACTGGATTAGTCGGCCTAGTGGGCGGATACTAGGGTGCAAAACCAAAAAACAAGATCTCAGTACATTTTTGTTTTCTAAATCAATTTTTTTCAATTAACACATAAAAATCACTTCCTTCGTTCCATTTTATCTGCCACTTTATCCTTTTTAACTTGTTCCAAACTATTTGTCCGCTTTATGAATTTGAGGGCGTATTAATTGATTTTTTCTAACTTTAATATTGCATTTAATATGTTGAAATATGTGAAATGAGTGATAATTATTTTCAATTAAATGATTTTCTTAATCCATATGAAATTTCTAAAACGACAGTTAAATTGGAACAAAAGGAGTAAAAGTTTAAATCATGCACTGATGAATTTTCTAAGTATATTAAAAAAGAACTATAAGTTAGGGGTGTTCAAAATCGAACCGATCCATTGGATAACCGAAAAACCGAACCAAAAAATCGAAATCCAAAAAAAACCGAAAAAAAAATAAATCTGGATCAGCTGATTCCAAAACAGATTGGTTCGGTTCGGTTTTTGGTTCTTACTTTCAAAACCGAACCGGACCGAATCGGCCCTTAATGTGCTTTGCGTTTTTCCAATAGCTGACGGGCCCAAGCCCAATTCTTTCCCACAAGTCACAACCCTAGTACTCCTCTCACCTCTGTTCCTCATCGACTCATCCTCCTACCCGCCTCTCTCCCTCAACAACAACTTGCAGCTCTCCTCGCCGCTCCGTTCCTCCCTCAGTCCTCTCACCACTGTTTCAGTTGCTTCTGCATTTGCTGGTCACCAGGAAGGTTTTGTTCTTCTTCATGGTTGAACTTTTCTTATTGTTCTCCTTCTTTGTTCATGTTCTGATATATCTAAGTATGGTTATTGATATGATATGTTCTATCCTCATCTATGTGCAATAGAAACCAACATTTGTCAATCAAATTGGTAGAATTAAGCTTATGTGGTTTTATTTTTTAATAGAAAAGAACACCTTGTTAGGTTAAAATTTTTCGTTGCCTACTTGATATAGCACAACTACTCATCTTATAATTTTGTTTCTGGTGTTGCATTGGTTAATTAGCTATTCAGTATAGAGACCACGAATTTTTTAAGGAAAGCGGTTAAGGAAGCATATAAAGGGGTAGAATGTGAAGATGATGGTCCTTTTGGTGCTGTTATAGTTTGTAATGATGAAGTAGTTGCTAGTTGTCACAACATGGTTCTGAGGTACAAAGACCCAACCGCTCATGCTGAAGTGACAACAATAAGAGAGGTTAGATTATAAATAGGCCAACAATTTCCTTTAATTGAATGAAGTTCGTATTTTCTTTCATTAAATGTCTTTTTGTATTATTGCTTTTCAAAACTGATGTAGCATTAATCAGTGCACAGGAGGGATATATTTTGCAGTGGGCAAGTTTATTTTGAATAATTGTTGTGGGGAATACTTTTTCATCTTAGGTGAATACTAGATATTTTTTATATTGAAAAGAAAAGGAATGAACCGAACCGAGCCGAACCGAAACCGAATGTATTTTTTTTGGATCGGATCGGATTGGATGTCTTAAGCTAAATCAACCGAACCGATGCTAATTTTTATCTTTGGATCAGATGATTTTTTTCACAAAAACCGAACCGAACCGAACCGATCTATGAACACCCCTACAATAAGTAATAAAATCAGAATTATTGTTAATTTGTTGTATAGGATAGATATTTGATAAAATACAAAAAGAGATAGAGAGAGAGAGTAAAAAAAAACATTGAAAATCCATGCATAAACCCTAGGTCTCAATCTAGGGTTGAGGTTTTGGCTTTGTACCCAACCTATCTACATTGATGTTTTAGGACATTTTGTCCGATCTTATCTTATCTGATTCTATGTTAATGACATCATTAAGTGTCTCATCATGCAAGAAACAAAACTAGGAACCAATTAAAATCCATGCATAAACCTTTAGTTGTCTCGAGGCATAAGCTACCACCTTTCCATCTTGCATCAACACACTCCCAAGTCCTTGTTTTGATGCATCACAGTATACCTCAAAACTCTTCTGTGGATCAGGCAAAATCAACACAGGAGATGATGTCAATCTTTCCTTCAATTCTCGGAAACTCCTTTCACACTTCTCATCCCATATAAATGGTTGGTCTTTCCGAGTTAACTTCGTCAATGGTAACACAATCTTTGATAAACCTTCTATGAACCTTCTGTAGTACCCTGCCAAACCAAGAAAACTTCTCACTTCCGTCACTGACTTCGGTTGTTCCCATTGTAGAACTGAACTCACTTTTGCCGGATCAACAGCTATTCCCTTGTTCGATATCACATGTCCTAAAAACTTAGCTTCCTTCAGCCAAAACTCACACTTTGCAAGTTTGGCGTACAATTGCTTCTCCTTTAGGACATTCAACACTATCCTTAAGTGTTCAGCATGTTCCTCCAGACTTTTAGAATAAATTAGGATATCATCGATGAACACAACCACGAATGAATCTAAATAGGGTCTAAAGATTCGATTCATGTAGTCCATGAAAACAGCTGGTGCATTAGTCAATCCGAACGGCATTCCTACATACTCATAATGTCCGTATCGGGATCGAAATGCAGTCTTAGAGATATCCTCTTCTCTAATCCTGATCTGGTGATACCCCGACCTCAGATCAATCTTAGAAAATACTGAAGCCCCTCGAACTTGATCCATAAGGTCATCTATCCTTGGTAAAGGATACTTGTTCTTGATTGTGACCTTATTCAACTATCGGTAATCGATAAACATCCTCATGCTACCATCTTTCTTTTTGACAAACAAGACCGGGGCACCCCATGGTGACACACTTGGTCGGATCATCTATTTCTGCAATAATTCCTCAATCTGCTTCTTTATCTCAATCATTTCTGGTGGTGTCATTCTATAAGGAGCAATAAAAATGGGACCACCCCCGGAACTAGATCGATTCCAAACTCAATCTCTCTCTTAGGTGGTAATCCCGGTATCTCATCTGCAAATACCTCAGGAAAATCTCTGACAACGGGAATCTCTTAAATCCTTGGACCATCTTCTTCTACTTCAGTGTTGAACAAACACAAATAGCCTTAAGGTTTTGGGTCTCTATAGATAACTATCTTTTTATCACAATCAATTATCACTTGGTTCTGACTTAACCAGTCCATTCCCTAGATCACATCCAATTGCGATAAAGGTAGGCAGATCAAATCTATTCTAGAGACTTGTCCTAACACTTCTATACAACAGTTAAGACATGCTCTAGAAACAACTACAGGAGCATTGGCAGGGGTTTCTACTTTGAGAGTATAAGGCAATTCAGATATGGGCAAACTCAAACGATTTACACATTCATTAGAAACAAATGAATGCGTTGCACCAGAATCAAACAACACATGGCAAGATTGACCATTCAACAAGTAATTACCTTGCACAAGATCAGAGGATTTACTTGCTTCCACACCACTAAGCGTGAAAACCCTGCCTAGAATCACAGACTTATCAGCTGCCCCTTTCGGATTGGTCTTGGCCGGTTCCTTGCAATCTTTCGTAAAATGTCCTAGCTTTCCACAATTAAAGCAGCCACTTGTCGCCCAACAGATACGACCATAATGACGACGCTTGCACTTGTCACAATAGGGAGCCTCACTCCGGAAATTACCTCTATCATTTCCTCCAATTCTTCCCTTGTCTTTTCCTCGGCGATCATATGGACCCTTGCCTCTATTGTTGAAACCTTTGCATCTCTGAGGTCCATAACTTTGACTATCCTTCTTCTCCGGTGCTTGCAACCCCTCTGCCTTTTTGTCGTCTTCGTACATCCTACACATATCCACCAGTGTAGGAAAACTCTGAATCCTTTGATAACTGAAAATAGATTTCAGTTTAGGCCTCAAGCCACCTTCAAACTTGATACATTTACTTCTCTCATCTGGATTGTTCTGGTAATATGGAGAGTACTTCCTCAACTCCTCGAACTTAGCTGCATACTCACCCACACTCATGTCTCCTTGCTTCAGCTGCAAAAACTCAACTTCCTTCTTCCTCCTCAAATCTTTTGGGAAGTATTTATTGAGAAACTTATCCATAAACACACCCCAGTTAACATCCCTTCCTTCATAATGCAAGAGCTGAACTGTGTGATTCCACCAGTTCTCAGCCTCGTCTTCTAACATATAAACTTCATACGCCACCTTCTGAGCTTCGGTGCAGTCTAATGTTCTGAAGATTTTATCCATAGTATGAATCTACTTATTAGCCTCCTCAGGCTTAAATCCTCCTTCGAACTTTGGTGGATTACAACTTCTAAAATCCGCCAAACTCTTAGCCTCGGCATTGCAACATTACACTGATGAGGTGGATTAACTAGTTGTGGTGGTTGCTGAGATTGCTTTTGTTGCCGTTGCTGCATAGACTCCAACACAGCGGTGATTCTCTCTAACATCGCGTTAGTATGATTTTGGTTTCTAGTCGTCATAATAGACCTGCGCTATGGGCTTTTGGTCACATATGATGGACTAAAGAAACATTCATCACACAACCCATACTAAGGCTATAACAATAGCTTCAAACAATGCATTCAATTTGTATATATTGCTCAATTCGATCAAGATACTAACATTCAAAAACAATAGATATACCCTGTGGATACCTGCTTGATGTTGATGGCCACCTTTCTGGAATTACTTCAACTACTACAGGATCTGACTTTTGCTCTGATATCACTCAGTGTGACACCCTCAATATAATTCTAGTAATTATAGTAATAAATAAACTATTACTCAAATAGATATGGACTTGACTAAAGATAGAAAATATAAGGTTAAAATTTTTCCTTTTTATTTTCTAAAAGGAGCGGGTGCACAATCCAAAATATGGGATCTTTGGAGATGAAAATTTCATATCACTTAAATATTGAATTCGGCGTTTTCTATAACACGGAAATCATTTCATAATTTGGATAGCATCTACTCTTTAATAAAGCATTTATGTAATGAAAACTTAAGTGATGCCATCCAACATTTCATTTTGCAGAACTGATACCATTTTCAAACATCGTAGCCGAACTCCTTGAAAACCATTATCAGAGTAAGCGGAAATAGTAGGACTATGTAACAAGTTGTTATATAAACATAGGTTTTATATATATCGAAAGTCATAAAACACATAGCCCAAGTAAAAGTCTCCAATCCCAGTACAAGTCCATACAACTATATATATGTGTACATCATCAAAATAGATCATCGCTCCAGAGTTCTCAAAAGGTGTATATACAATATCTACATATCAAAATAAAGACTCTAAATCTGATCATGAAACATAAGTAGCAGTAGTAGTAGTAGAAGTCTCCCAGTAGTAGTTGCAGAAATCACCATCAATCCATCAGCAGCATCTCCTCCACAGCAGCAGTCACACCGGATCCCTGATCCACATTATCTACTCTATGCACATACCCAAGGATCATCATCCCTCCATTGACTCCCGGTAGAATGCACGACAGGCTCGCCGCCGCTCTCGTCCTCGACAGGGTCCTCCTCAATCTCATCCGAAGGAGTGGGTACCCTACCACTGGGTACAGGGTCTAGTGAAGGCGAGACCCTAACAGGACTCCTTGGAACAGATGGGGGAGTCTCCTCTCGAACAACTCTAGAAGTAAAAGGGTGTGAGTGGGTAGGTCGGAATCGAAAACTGTGATATGAGCGAGCTGGTCGTGTGGGAGGTTGTCCATGATAAGTGTAAAAGAGTGATACATGCATAGTGTATATGATGGGGATCCTAAACCTACGAGGACGGAACCGAATCAGTGGGTTAGGGTGATAGAAGGTAATCTCTACCTCACCCTCATACACCGCTCGGTGATCCTCGTAGATCCATATGCCACTAGGGAGTGGCCGGATCTCGATGCAAGCGATGTAACGTGACATCACCTACAAGGGCACAGGGATAAGCAATTCTACACACATAATAAATAGAGCATAAATAAATGCACAATATAAATATGAATACATGCAGCAAATAATCGTCAACCACATTTAGCACTTAGCAATATTTAATGCAAGCAGGATGCTCATACTTATTTACATTTATCAGCTTAAGGTTAAATGAGTGGCATGATGTATGAGTCTAGCTCTCAATCCCTATCTCCATCAATCTATGACACTCTCTGACGTCCATCCTTTACTTCATATCAACACTCAACAGTGCGTTGTACTCCTAGGTTTACAACATTCGTACATTCACCATAAAATGTACACGACGAGCTTGGAAATGGTACATAACGTGCTCCTTGAGCAACGTCCCGTCGTCTTAACGGAATAACCATATCATCAGTATATTACTCTCGCTGGCCACATCGTCCACCATAATGTGTCATCAAGCAAGCCGTCAGTTGGCACTCCCAGAGGCCCTCCTCATGTTATCATAACATGAAAAACGATCTAACACCCGAACTCCAGGATGAATGCAATTTCTTAACTTAAAAGAATTGATTGGTATATCTCAATTAATAATATCTCACATTATTAATCCAATAATTTCATACCATCAATCAATTGCTTTTAAGTCCCAGATCACTTGGATTATTATCACTTAAATATTAACAAAATGATTCAGAATTAAAAATGGCATTTTTAAGTTTCTGGACAAAAAGACTCAAGTATTCTTCATAATACTCAAGTAGTTCTTCAGCCTTTCCAGTTTACTCGAGTAGTTTTTCAAGTTTCTCGAGTCGTTCGTGCTTTTCAAAAAAGTCAAGTTTTAGGTTTTCTAAAAATATACTCGAGTAGTTCATGAAATACTCGAGTCGTTCATCAACCCAGAAGACTCGAGTGGTTCACACATTATTCGAGTGGTTCATCAAAAAATACTCTTGTTGCATCAGTCAATACTCGAGTCCTGGACCTGATACTCGAGTGTTGGTGCAAACAGACGCACAGGTGCGTCACGAAATACTCGAGTCTTGACAGACAGTACAGACTGGAAATTTGGTTTTAACATACCACTTTCAATTCTAACCATTTCTAATCAAATCCAATGATCAACAGAGCTCATATAACATATGATGAACATGTTCAAACACTTATAACACATCAAATTACAGAAATTGCAAAGATTCAGAGGATTATGCATAAACTTGGAAAATTCACAACTCAACATGCTAAATTGCAAAATACTAAATAAACTTGTGAATTTAAGTTCAAAACAGCTTGCATGCATCATATGAAACTTGCTCACAACAACTTTAGAGCACAAATTGGTCTCCAAACCAATTTCCCTATTCAAACTAAGCCCTTAGAGCCTCTTGGTGGCTCTCTAATCAAATTAATGCAATTTAAACTCTATCTAGTGAATAGAAAGCTTTCCCCTTACCTCTCAGACGTGACTCAACAGAAATTTTGGAAAGAAATACTCCACAACACCAAAAACCACTTCAATCACCAACATGCAGGACAATGTGAGCAAAGGTCCAAAATCAGAATATTTGAATGGGTTAACATGTAAGAGTATTAGGGGTTTTGGTTAGAATACATTCTCTGAAACATAAACTAGGATTTAAAACGAATTTGAGGTTGAATGGACATAGGAGCTTACCAAAATTGAAGATCAAAGTAAGCTCCAGAAATTGGTTGACAGCAAACAAGCTCCAACTTTCAAGCTTCGAATCTTCCAACACACAAACTCTCAGCTCACAATTTCGGTGTCTATACAAAGCTCGTGATGTGAGCTTTATATTAGTGTATGATTTGTAGCTTGACTCAACACGGATAGGGAGAATCAAATGAAACGGCTCAGGAACCCTAATGCACGAATTCTTCAACAAATTGCCAAAATGGTTGATTCCCAACAACGATCGGGCTTAAATATATGAATTAGATTGCCATGCACAGCGACAGGAAGGCTGGGACGTGCTGTGGAGGGTGTTTTCGTGTCAAACGGCGAGAATCGTTGGTGGTGACTCACCAAAACGCACTAACTCGTTCAACTCTGACCAGAATATTCGAGTCTTCTCAGCAATACTCGAGTATTTTGGTCAATTTTTGAAAAATATAAATTTTATTTTCTTTCCCTCCAAAATCTTTCCTAAATTACTTCTAGGTCCCAAAACAGGGACTAATGTGCAAAAATACTTATTTTCACATAACTATAATTGTCAAATCACATTCACACATTTACTAACAACATATACATAGATTTTAATCAAAGATTAAAATAAAACAATTAATTATAAATAAACTTTATAATTAACATTTTATTAATCAGGGATTAAAATTTTGGGGTGTTACATAGGACCTTTTGTTCGATCTTATCTGATCGAATTCTATGTCAATGACATCCTTAAGTGTCTTATCGTGCAAGAAACTAAGCTAGGAACCAATTAAAATCCACGCATAAACCCTAGGTCTCAATCTGGGGTTGAGGTGTTGGTGCTGTATCCAACCTACCTACAACGATGTTGTAGGACCTCTTGTCCGATCTTATCTAACCCAATTCTATGTCAATGACATCCTTAAGTGTTTCATCGTGCTAGAAACTAAATTCGGAACCAATTAAAATCCATGCATAAACCCTAGGTCTCTATATAGGGTTGAGGTGTTCGCGCAGTACCCAAACTTTCAACATCGACATTGTAGGACCTTTTGTCCGATCTTATCTGATCTGATTCTATGTCAATGACATCCTTAAGTCATTATCTTGCAATGAATTCATGTATAATGAAATAAGAGATATTTCAGTTTATCATTAATTATGTCCATAATACCATCAAATAAAAAAAATCAAAATGTTTAATTCTAATTTAATTTTGATTCATGGTAATAATGTTGATAATCATATAAAAAATGTTAATTTATCCATCAAATAAATATTATCAACAAAATTTATCAACAAGATCATTTAGATTAGTTTTTTTTAAATGTAGGGTTTGATTTGAACCATTGGCTTTTTATATAATTATTTTTTGCTATTGTTTAATTATGATCTTTACTTTATAATAAAAATAAATAATAATCATTATTTTAAAATATTTATTATTAAAAATTTAAAATATTAACAACATGTGCATTGCACAGGGTAAGAGCTAGTTAATTATATTCTATTATTTGTATTTCGTGTCATCACCATTTGTGTGGGTCGTAACATCAACCTTTTTTGTTTGTCACAACCAAAATAAGAGGATATCTCTTTAATATAATGCATGATTCACTTATTAAGTATTAATTGCTTAATGGATCATTATATCTTCAAATTTTTGGTAATTAAATGTGTACTTACTTATTTATTTAATCATGAATATAAATTACAATCTTTAAGATTTTTCATTTATTATTTTTATTTTAATTTGGAACAATTTTTCTTTACATTTTTTTAATCAAAATAATGGGACGAAGAGAGTATCGATTATAACTCGAAAAGAGAATGGAAATTCGAAAATTCAAAATCTAGGGTCCAAATTTAATGGTATTCCTGTTAGACATCTTTAATGGTCCAAATTCACTATCTTTACGTTGTTATGTGAAATCACACTATTTCTTTTCTCAATTTATTGCTTATTAAAAACAATGATGACATTAATTGATTATTTTTCATTCATTATTGTTTAGTATTATTATCAATTATAATTATAAAAGAGATTGACCATTTTAAATTTAAAATCTTATCCAAATTCAATGTTTATTTTTAAACTGTTATTTCTTTTTGGCAGAGATCTTTACCCTGTTAATTTGAATTATTACTCTTTCCGTCTCAATATATAATAACCTATTAGAAATTTGAACATTTGATATGTATTTTTAAAAGGCTTAATTGCACTTTTGGTTCCCCAATTTTTTCAATTTGGCGATTTTGGTCCCCCAACTTTTAATTTGGCGATTTTGGTTTCCCAATTTACGATTTGTAGTGATTTTGGTCCCTCCGTCAATTCTACCATTAACGATGCTGACGTGGCGTACCAGATGGACACGTGTCAGCAGCTTAATTGCACTTTTGGTCCCCCAATTTTCTCAATTTGTCGATTTTGGTTCCCCAACTTTTAATTTGGTGATTTTGGTCCCCCAATTTACGATTTGTAGCGATTTTGGTCCCTCTGTCAATTCCACCGTTAACGGTGCTGACGTGGCGTACCTGAGGGACACGTGTCAGCAGCTTATGGCCCTATATTTATTTATTAAAAATGATAATAATAATATTAATAATAATAATAAAATATATTTAAAAATGAAAAAAAGTAAAATAAAACCCAAACAATAGAAACTGTTCACTGCCTCTTTATGACACAGTGCTTGACCGAACATCGATGTAACACCCTCACAAATATTTAGTTTTATTATGAATTATAAAAATATGGACTTGAAAATTTTGACGAAAATCCGGCAGAGTTTCCTCTGTTTTTCGGACTTTCCCCAAAATTTCCTTTTGTACCTGTCCAGAACAGAATAGTTCGAAAGCTTAAATCATAAATATTTACAATAAATAAAAACCTAATGCCCACAAATACACAACACTGGGCATACACTAATACACACATTTAATTATAAAAATACATTCTTAAACTTAATTAAAATTCACTCTTGGTATCATAAGAGACACCCCTCATGGTGAGGGTTTCCTGCTCGGTCCAAAATAACAGTTATGTTCCTGACCTGTACCTGTGGTAGTTGTAAGGGTGAGAATTGCACTAACTAGTAATGTATATACATGCCAAGTCATACACAATTAGCAATTAACCAAATAATGCAAACATATCACGCCCAATCACCTATTCACTGCAAACACAAACATCTCCAATTATTCGCACTTCCTTATTAATGGCAATTCCTATTCAATTTCCGCTCACTTAACTTTCTACCCTCACCTAAACTTAAACTCTCAATTCTTCTTCCATTTCTCCTTTTTACTCACATTCTTCCTATTTTATCAAGTTAACTAATTCTAATCTCTATCTCTCCTTTTTTCATCTCATTCATCACCTTCTCAACTTTCTTCTTTTTATTTGTTTTCATTTCATTCTTTTTCATTTCATTCTATTCATTTCTTTTTACTTTTTCGGGATCTTTACGGTTTCACAATTGCGTTCCCCAGTCTTTCAGAGGATACGTCTTACGGATGCGTACGGATCCCCAAAGGCCGCACGTCTAACTCAACCACTGCGCACTCTGCCAAGGCGGCTTACGTTTCCTGCACCCGAGAGCGTGTCTTACACGGCCAGAATACCACAAAATCCTTGGCTATGCAAGTTTGCCACTGCGTTCCCCAGTCTTTCAGAGGATACGACTTACCGATGCGTACGGATCCCCAAAGGTCGCACGACTAACTCAACCCTTGCACACGTTCCAGCCAGCGGCTTATTGCAGGTGTTGCGCACCCGACTTATTGCACCCCACCGTGTGTCTTACAAGATCCAAATCGCATACCAATATTCTCTTTTTCTTTTCTTTTTATTCTTTTTCCTTTTTCTTTTTAATCGACACGCCTTACCAGGCTCGCATCGATGCCGATACGCCTTACCAGGCTCGCACCGGACTTCCATTTTCCTTTTTAATCAATTTTAGTCTACCCTCGCCTAACACCTTTTTCCTTCTACTCTCATTTCCCTCTTTTTCTCTTCTACTCCAACTAATCTATTCCCATATAATTAACTCTCTATCATTTCCAAAAACACTTCTTATTTTCCCTATTTGTTTCCCTTACATTTTCATCTATATGTTACTATTAAATTCAAAGCTCACTTCTCTATGCCCTCCTTTCCGTTTTCAATCAATCACTAAAAACAACATACATACACTATTTAATGTATTTAATAATTACATTATAAAACATGTCATTATCCAATTTATTCACACAATTTAGCACATGCATATCATTTAGCAAGTCACAACATAATTATTAAAACATTTATATCAATTAATCACTTAGCACAATAAATCATCAATTCATATTATAATTCATAAATATCAATTCCTAATATCAACTACATAAACCAATTAATCTTAACACGCACACACATACTAGTTACACAACCACCGTGCGGCAATAAACCCCTTACCTTGGGGTTCTACCACAACCTGTTTCGAGGCACGACTAGGCTATCCTGCTCCGGCTCACGACGCTACGCGGTTTGTTGTTCGCATCACAGCTGTTCCTAAAATCATTCGTCGTCTGACTATAGTATTAAATCAAATAGAAATCAATTCATTGCGCCAGAAGCGACTCAGTTTGAAATTTCAATGTATAATTAACATATTTCAAAGTAGAGTATTTCATAAGTTTACCAAATCACGAAATCATTTAATTATAATTTACAAACCAAAATAACATAGGATTTTAAATTAAAATCGTTGTTTTCTCAATAAAATAGTGTAGTTTCTTATTGAAAAGCATTTAACTAAAATTCGTAAGTCAAGGTCAAATAGAAATTTAAACTTAAGACTATTGCTTTCTCAATAAAATATTAGATTTTTTTGTTAAAAGTACGCTAACTTTCAAAAGTAGCATATTCGTCAGAAATACATTAAAGTAAAGTAGTTTTTGTTTTAAGTTACAAAATCAATTGCGTAACTTGACACTATTAATTCCGAACTAAAAAGAAGTATGCTCAATTCAAAAATAAGTCCAAGTCGCCATTATAATCTTAAAACAATTACACTTCCCTTCAGTTTGAAATTGATGTTCAACGCCCTATCTCGGATTAACGTTACGCCAAATATATGAGGTTCCTAATTAACTGAGATATTGTTTAGCCTAGGGACAATTCCACTGAGCTAAACGACAGCTCACTTACTTAGGGACCCTACACGTTTAACTAAAGTACTCTTTAAAACAATTTATTTGACATAACATTTAATCCGATATTATCCCTAATCAAAGTAATTAATTAAAATCATTAAAAATAATACTTTAACTAAGATAAACACTAATTCATAGTAAAATTCATTTTTCAAAATAATAATCACGTACTAAAACAATTTAACACTATAATTATTACCAATATTATTAATATTATTATCATTATTATTTTTAAAATACAACATAAAGCAATTAAAAAGAGATATTAGAGATTTACCCTCGAAGACGGTTTTGGATGCCGGTTCGGTTAACCCGGTTCAAACACAAAGGAACGGCTGGCCCCGGTAACGATGACGACGATACCGGCGTCGGTGGCGAGAACGGTGGCGGTGATGGGCTGCACGAACCAGCTAGCGGTTCAGTCCCGGTTCACCCAAACCGCAGCAATGGCTGCGACCGTGGCTTCACAGTGGCGGCGACTCCAGCAGACACATCGGAGGGAGGAAGGAAGAGGCGGCGGCAACAAACCAGGAAGGGACAACGGCGTGAGATCAGTGGAACAAGAGAAAGGGTGATTCGCGAATCAAGGGAGGAGGAACACATGGCAGTGGCGGTTGGCTGTCCTTGCACGGAGGGAAGTCGCGATTCGCGACACGGCGGGGAGGGGAGCTCGGTGCGGCGGCGACAGCGTCCGGCTCCAGGGAGAGAGGAAGAGAGAGATGGTTCAAGAGAGGGGAACGTGAACGGTGATGGTGGAGGACGGCGGTATGGCGGCTCGGTGGGTGGTGGCGGCTCGGTGGGTGAGAAGAAGGAGAAGAAGTTGGGGATGGGGGAAGAGGGACTAGGGCCGGCGGAAGGAAGGGAAATAAGAGGGGGGTTCGACCCCCTTCCCTTTTTATTTTATTTTATTTTTTTTTTTTTAAACAAATACTTTTATTTATTTATTTATTTATTTTATTAATTTTTTTTTAAAACAAATACTTTTATTTATTTATTTTATTTATTCTTTTATTTTAAAACTCAAAATACCAATAATCAATTTTAAATACTAGAATAAAAATTATAAAATAAGAAACTTATAAATATTTCCAGTAAAATATTTCCACATGAAATATATCAAAATAAAGTAAAACACATAAAGTATATTTTTAATATAGGATAACTATTTTAAATGAATTTACTTTTAGAACATAAAAGAAATGAAATATATTTTCGTAATTAACATAATATATTTTTATAAAAATACAAAACTAAATAATTGATTTTTAAGAAGCATTTATTTAAGTCAATACAATTTATAAATATATTAGGAATTAAAATTAAGGATGTTACATTTCTCCCCCACTTATTGAAATTTCGTCCTCGAAATTCCAGTTATTCCCTGAAGTGAAGGATCATCCCTGGACAATTTGCCTTGTTAATCATCAACCATCATCCATTCTGTCATTCTACTATGGTCATGTCGCTCCCCCGACTATTCATCAACTTCGTCTTTTGAGGTTTTATCTCGGTTCTACGTTCACACGCTCAACTCCTTGGAATTCTTGAGTTCGCCTACCCGATCGGTTGTGATTCTCTTAATCGCAATACTTCACCAATTTAGAGTACTCCGTTCCATAATGTGAAAGGATTCTATTAAGGAATTATGTTGACAGGGTTTGTAATTTACCACTTCTATATGCCAATGTATATTCACCATCCTGATTCTTATCACAAGTTCTATGAGCTGAGTGTCAAATTGAAAGTGACGACTTTCAATCGAGTTGCCGCATTCTATTCCAGGATTGTTTCAGCTTCGGTTATTCTATAGCTTCAATCAGTCATGGGAACACTTAGAGGTTAATTCTATCTTAAGGTCAGGGTAAAGATTTAACTCTACCTCTCAACTCGGCGTTACATTAAGAACTTCTTACTTCAGTCCAAATTGATCCCTGATTAACTCTTCGCAGATTCCTTCACTAGCTAACGTAGAATGTTTTGAGATAATAGTGTAACAAGTAGTGAGGGTAGGATTTCTAGATATTTGGTTGATGCTCAGTACAATATCATCATCCAATTAGAGGAATAATGGCGGTCCATACGCGCTAGTTACTCCTTTCCCAAGGGATTGGAAGAGATATTAGCTAACGACTTGTGTGGGTTCTCGTCCATTAACAGACTTAGCGTCTTTAAGGCAGGTTAAGGTATTTCAAGTTCTGTTTCCGTTCGACTCTCTTTCTCTTTCATTATCGTCGTTCGGGTGGAACTCAGGCTGGGTCGTTGGATTCTCCCCCACTTAGCATCGACATAAACAGGTAGGCCGATATTAAGGGGAAAGACTAGTAGATACTAAGGGTTGGTTGTCTACTTTTTTGATTAGTTAACAGGATCAAAATTAGGACCAAGCTGACTACATTGTTGGTACTATTAGATAGAAGGCGAATCGTCTAAGGTATGGAGATTTCACGTATCTACATCTCTCCGAGCTCTTGCACTAAGTGGAAAAGTGGTTCGGCATTTCTACCGAGCTAAGTTAGATGAAAACATTTGACGATATTGTCAAGAGTGGATTTGCCCAGCTAATGTGTGTTTGTGATTTCTAATAGATTTCTAATGGGAGAAAGTTTAATCTAGTTTTATGGGATTGGGATTTTCTAAGTCGATTGCTCTTATTTAGTTGGGATATAGCAATGATGTCACTTGTCAGTAAACGCAAAGACTGGGGTAGCTAGTCCCAATCTCCCATCTATCAACAGCACCACATCGCATTCTTTATGATAGTATTATCTATTTATAAATGTAAAGGAAAGGATGGCCAGTCCTGACCTCACTTTTTATTAAAGGACGATACTACCACTGGTTAGGTGTCAAGTGAGGCTCTACAACTTGTCGATGATTTCCTATGGCTTTTACGGTCACCTATACAAGGAAATAGAATTTGCGCACTCCATCAGTGTCATAATGCCACATTGAAAAGGTCAACGGGATCCGAGTCCTAGGATGGTCGAGCCCGACGAAGCTTGAATAGAATACTAAAGAAAGTGATTTAAGGTTCATAAAGAATTTCTATTGTGTAGTTGTCCTAACCTGTTTACTCATTCTATGTTAGCTAATTAGCACTTCATATGATACCTTCCTTCTATTAGTTTCTCCTTAAAGGATTAGCAAAGATGGAGACTTGAGGTTCTGATGTAATTTCCTATCTTAGAGACATGATATGCCTCTACATTTCTCGTCTGGATTCCCTTCGTCTTTTTCAACCATGAGATACATTCCTCCTCTTTGAGTTGAGCCAGGAACCAGCATATACCCCGATGAGGTTTCCCACATCATGGGCATAGTGGTGTAGCACATGAAACGGCAATCGCCTCTATTTGACTTGAGTCCATCTGAACTAAGTCCCTTAGGATTGACACAACCTTAGCTCTATTACTAGATGTGTCTCCCATAATACTAGAGTTTAGTAATAGAAACAAGTTAAGGCACGAATAGTCGGATATTCCTAGAATTAATTAAGTCCGATATCATAGGTATGTAGATATACTAACTAACTATGAGTGGATTCGACAACAACTTTGGTCACTCGCTTGGTGAGCGTACCAATGGAGTAACTCATAACTCCGAGGCCGAGGAGAAACTGCTCTGATACCATAAATGTAACACCCTCACAAATATTTAGTTTTATTATGAATTATAAAAATATGGACTTGAAAATTTTGACGAAAATCCGTCAGAGTTTCCTCTGTTTTTCGGACTTTCCCCAAAATTTCCTTTTGTACCTGTCCAGAACAGAATAGTTCGAAAGCTTAAATCATAAATATTTACAATAAATAAAAACCTAATGCCCACAAATACACAACACTGGGCATACACTAATACACACATTTAATTATAAAAATACATTCTTAAACTTAATTAAAATTCACTCTTGGTATCATAAAAGACACCCCTCATGGTGAGGGTTTCCTGCTCGGCCCAAAATAACAGCTATGCTCCTGACCTGTACCTGTGGTAGTTGTAAGGGTGAGAATTGCACTAACTAGTAATGTATATACATGCCAAGTCATACACAATTAGAAATTAACCAAATAATGCAAACATATCACGCCCAATCACCTATCCACTGCAAACACAAACATCTCCAATTATTCGCACTTCCTAATTAATGGCAATTCCTATTCTATTTTCGTTCACTTAACTTTCTACCCTCACCTAAACTTAAACTCTCAATTCTTCTTCAATTTCTCCTTTTTACTCACATTCTTCCTATTTTATCAAGTTAACTAATTCTAATCTCTATCTCTCCTTTTTTCATCTCATTCATCACCTTCTCAACTTTCTTCTTTTTATTTCTTTTCATTTCATTCTTTTTCATTTCATTCTTTTCATTTCTTTTTACTTTTTCGGGATCTTTGTGGTTTCACAATTGCGTTCCCCAGTCTTTCAGAGGATACGTCTTATGGATGCGTACGGATCCCCAAAGGCCGCACGTCTAACTCAACCACTGCGCACTCTGCCAAGGCGGCTTACGTTTCCTGGACCCGAGAGCGTGTCTTACACGGCCAGAATGCCACAAAATCCTTGGCTATGCAAGTTTGCCACTGCGTTCCCCAGTCTTTCAGAGGATACGACTTACCGATGCGTACGGATCCCCAAAGGTCGCACGACTAACTCAACCCTTGCACACGTTCCAGCCAGCGGCTTATTACAGGTGTTGCGCACCCGACTTATTGCACCCCGCCGTGTGTCTTACAGGATCCAAATTGCATACCAATATTCTCTTTTTCTTTTCTTTTTATTCTTTTTCCTTTTTTTTTAATCGACACGCCTTACCAGGCTCGCATCGATGCCGATACGCCTTACCAGGCTCGCACCGGACTTCCATTTTCCTTTTTAATCAATTTTAGTCTGCCCTCGCCTAAAACCTTTTTCCTTCTACTCTCATTTTCCTCTTTTTCTCTTCTACTCCAACTAATCTATTCCCATATAATTAACTCTCTATCATTTCCAAAAACACTTCCTATTTTCCCTATTTGTTTCCCTTACATTTTCATCTATATGTTTCTATTAAATTCAAAGCTCACTTCTCTATGCCCTCCTTTCCGTTTTCAATTAATAACTAAAAACAACATACATACACTATTTAATGTATTTAATAATTACATTATAAAACATGTCATTATCCAATTTATTCACACAATTTAGCACATGCATATCATTTAGCAAGTCACAACATAATTATTAAAACATTTATATCAATTAATCACTTAGCACAATAAATCATCAATTCATATTATAATTCATAAATATCAATTCCTAATATCAACTACATAAATCAATTAATCTCAACACGCACACACATACTAGTTACACAACCACCGTGCGGCAATAAACCCCTTACCTTGGGGTTCTACCAGAACCTGTTTCGAGGCACGACTAGGCTATCCTGCTCCGGTTCACGACGCTACGCGGTTTGTTGTTCGCATCACAGCGGTTCCTAAAATCCTTCGTCGTCTGACTATAGTATTAAATCAAATAGAAATCAATTCATTGCGCCAGAAGCGACTCAGTTTGAAATTTCAATGTATAATTAACATATTTCAAAGTAGAGTATTTCGTAAGTTTACCAAATCACGAAATCATTTAATTATAATTTACAAACCAAAATAACATAGGATTTTAAATTAAAATCGTTGTTTTCTCAATAAAATAGTGTAGTTTCTTATTGAAAAGCATTTAACTAAAATTCGTAAGTCAAGGTCAAATAGAAATTTAAACTTAAGACTATTGCTTTCTCAATAAAATATTAGATTTTTTTGTTAAAAGTACGCTAACTTTCAAAAGTAGCATATTCGTCAGAAATACATTAAAGTAAAGTAGTTTTTGTTTTAAGTTACAAAATCAATTGCGTAACTTGACACTATTAATTCCGAACTAAAAGGAAGTATGCTCAATTCAAAAATAAGTCCAAGTCGCCATTATAATCTTAAAACAATTACACTTCCCTTCAGTTTGAAATTGATGTTCAACGCCCTATCTCGGATTAACGTTACGCCAAATATATGAGGTTCCTAATTAACTGAGATATTGTTTAGCCTAGGGACAATTCCACTGAGCTAAACGACAGCTCACTTACTTAGGGACCCTACACGTTTAACTAAAGTACTCTTTAAAACAATTTATTTGACATAACATTTAATCCGATATTATCCCTAATCAAAGTAATTAATTAAAATCATTAAAAATAATACTTTAACTAAGATAAACACTAATTCATAGTAAAATTCATTTTTCAAAATAATAATCACGTACTAAAACAATTTAACACTATAATTATTACCAATATTATTAATATTATTATCATTATTATTTTTAAAATACAACATAAAGAAATTAAAAAGAGATATTAGAGATTTACCCTCGAAGACGGTTTTGGATGCCGGTTCGGTTAACCCGGTTCAAACACAAAGGAACGGCTGGCCCCGGTAACGATGACGACGATACCGGCGTCGGTGGCGAGAACGGTGGCGGTGATGGGCTGCACGAACCAGCTAGCGGTTCAGTTCCGGTTCACCCAAACCGCAGCAATGGCTGCGACCGTGGCTTCACAGTGGCGGCGACTCCAGCAGACACACCGGAGGGAGGAAGGAAGAGGCGGCGGCAACAAACCAGGAAGGGACAGCGGCGTGAGATCAGTGGCACAAGAGAAAGGGTGATTCGCGAATCAACGGAGGAGGAACACATGGCAGTGGCGGTTGGCTGTCCTTGCACGGAGGGAAGTCGCGATTCGCGACACGACGGGGAGGGGAGCTCGGTGCGGCGGCGACAGCGTCCGGCTCCAGGGAGAGAGGAAGAGAGAGATGGTTCAAGAGAGGGGATCGTGAACGGTGATGGTGGAGGACGGCGGTATGGCGGCTCGGTGGGTGAGAAGAAGGAGAAGAAGTTGGGGTTGGGGGAAGAGGGACTAGGGCCGGCGGAAGGAAGGGAAATAGGAGGGGGGGTTCGACCCCCTTCCCTTTTTATTTTATTTTATTTATTTATTTTTAAAACAAATACTTTTATTTATTTATTTATTTATTTTATTTATTCTTTTATTTTAAAACTCAAAATACCAATAATCAATTTTAAATACTAGAATAAAAATTATAAAATAAGAAACTTATAAATATTTCCAGTAAAATATTTCCACATGAAATATATCAAAATAAAGTAAAACACATAAAGTATATTTTTAATATAGGATAACTATTTTAAATGAATTTACTTTTAGAACATAAAAGAAATGAAATATATTTTCGTAATTAACATAATATATTTTTATAAAAATACAAAACTAAATAATTGATTTTTAAGAAGCATTTATTTAAGTCAATACAATTTATAAATATATTAGGAATTAAAATTAAGGATGTTACAATCGACACCGACGCCGGTACCGGCACACAATCCACCACCTGCCACATCCGCCATGGCCACCCACTTGCTTCATGCCCTTCCACCGTGGTCTCAAAATCAAATTCGAATCAGAGACCATCACTGAAACAAGCGATGGTTTCGCAAGGAAGAAGCAGTGTGCAACGGTCTCGCCGATTCTCACGCAGCCACCGCCGCCTTCATCCTCCAACGTCGCCGCCGCAACTGTGTTCCAGGGGTTTCGGCTATTGCGAGCGCCACCATCACTCTTGGCGAGCGAACTCGCGACTAGGTTGCATCACTGCTCCACCGCTGCCGCACCCCATCGTGGCTTTCCTCGTTCGACCAAACTCGCGATCTATGCAGGAACCACCACATCGTGACGCTCCAGTTGTGGCAAGCGAACTCACGATGGCGACCGATCAGCACCAGGATTCATCGCGATCACAATAGTAGACCAACACTCTCTGCTCTTTGTTGCGATCTCAGTGAGACTCGTGGGTTTTATTTTATTTTTTTCATTTTTAAATATATTTTATTATTATTATTATTATTTTAATAAATAAATAAATATAGGGCCATAAGCTGCTGACACGTGTCCCTCCGGTACGCCACGTCAGCACCGTTAACGGTGGAATCGACGGAGGGACCAAAATCGCTACAAATCGTAAATTGGGGGACCAAAATCGCCAAATTAAAAGTTGGAGAACCAAAATCGCCAAATTGAGAAAATTGGGGGACCAAAAGTGCAATTAAGCTGCTGACACGTGTCCCGTTGGTATGCCACGTCAGCACCGTTAACGATGAAATTGACGGAGGGACCAAAATCGCTACAAATCATAAATTGGGGGACCAAAATCGCCAAATTAAAAGTTGGGGACCAAAATGGCCAAATTGAAAAAATTGGGGGACCAAAAGTGCAATTAAGTCTATTTAAAATTACCCCTATTAATAATATTGGAAATATAAAAAGTATCAAATAAATAGTGGTGTTTGTGAAAATAAGTAATTAATTGTCATTGAAAATTGGTATAGGATCTTATAAATAGGGACAAAAAAATGTCAAAAGGACCTTATATTTAGGGATGAGGGTATTATAATTTTTGGCCTAATTTATTGTTTGTAAAAACAATAATAATAGCAATGGATTATATTTCCATGTTTATCTTTCATTCTTTATTTCTTATCAATTGTATGTACAATAACGCTAGCATTTAATTTACACCAAAAAACAGCACAAGCTAATTAAAAAGGAATTCAAATTTATTTTTAATATATACTTAATTGGTGGGTTACGCTAACATAATATGCTCATTATGAAGATTATCGGTTGGAGCGAGTTGATAACATGTATAGGCGCTATGACTTACACAATCACTAAAATAATAAGCTACATAATTAAGAACAAGAATACTATGAATAGTTTTTCTCTCTTTATCAAAGAGAGATAGCGGTAGAAGGGGAGGGAGTTTAGTCCTTCTCCTTCATTTGGAGGGTGTGTAGTTTTCAGCCCCAGTTTTTATGGGTTTCACTCTTGCCTTTGTGCTTATTTCCAGCATTGATGAGATTGTTATCTTGGAGATAAAGACTATTGAATCTCATGTTAGAGACCGATTTTGGAAGAGGTTGATGACACATGTCTAGAGAGAAGATGTTGTTGGTGCAGAGTACCTTGCTTTTTTGTTAACGATATTTGTATGGAAACTATGTATTTTGTTTGGGTAACGTTGGTTTTGCTTGGACTATCTTCTTTTATTTAATGAACCGCATATTTTCCCTAAAAAAATTACTATGAATAATTCTTAACTAGAATATTAGGCTTTTTCTTAGAACCAGTCAACCAGATTCTCACATTATTATTGCTATGGAGGATAACTCCATAACACACCAATGTTAAAACCAAAAATAACAATGACATATCCATCAAAACTTAGCACACTATCCAGATAACAAAATTTAGTCTGAGAAAATAAGCATGTTCTCAAAATGATAACAAGTAATAAGGCTGCAATTGGCATGTCTTGACACCGCAGAATTCTCATCCGCCAAAAAATCCTCCGCACAACACATATTACCTTACAAAAAATGGGCAAAGCATCAACAATGATATTTAGGGATTCCTTGAAAAAAAAAAGCCATCATAATTGAATTACACAACCTTTAAAACTACTTACTTTGTTGACTACACTTTTTCTCCATCTCTTGAAGCAAACTAAGGGTATGTTTGTTTTTGCGTTTGGCCAGCTCAAATGTGCTTTCTGGCCAAAGCTGTCCCACTATGGCTTTCCCATTTGCGGTAAATGGTCGCAGAACCAAACGCACTCTAAAACAAGATGAAGTATTATTCATCATTGGCATTCCACCAAAGTACAGGAAACACAAATTTTATGTTTTATTAAACAAATGCATACAATTATAATAATTGGGAATTTCTATCCACACCCAAGGTTTACTAAGTACACCCATAATTTTATAAATTTTTACTTAAATTTTCAAAAATACCCTTTTTACTTTTATCACACATTTTTCAAAATCATTTTTACTATCCACACTGAAACCTCTTCTTCTCCAAAACCTTTTCTTCTCCTTCAATGGCCACTGCTTCAAAGTCCACCTTTTCTTATCAAATCATAAACACTAGCTACTCTCATATTTTAGGTTTTCTTAAAGACATTTATTATTGGTAGATTTTTTCTCATTAGTCAATACTTGGTGAAAAATCACGGGACCTCTTTCTATAATATGACTTTAGAGTACTATAACAAATTTTCCAAATCTCTGAGTAAGTGCAATTTACTATGATTTTGTGGGTGCTCTTGTGCTAAGTTTCCTATTTTGCTGTTGATAATCTACATCTCCTTTCCACGCTTTTGTAAAGTGAGATAAAATGCCATCTTTTGAGAACTAAAATATCAACAATGAACATATCTATAGTTTTTCTTCAATCATTCTTGCCTTTGTTAGTCACCCAGTCCCTTGTGTTACATCTTTGTAGTTGCATTTATTGTGTTTGGGTTTGTGGTGGAGTGGCCAAATGTAATTGCTATAACTTTGGGTTTGGGCTTTATATTCATATATTGTGGATTCAATTCTCATCGTATTGATTTTGAAAGTTGAAGAATCAGATTACTTATTATTGCTTGTGAGTTGTGACTTGTTAGATGACTAAATACATTTGTCTTACAGATGTCCTGAAATGGAGGCAAGGCAGTCGTGGGTTTTGTTATGTCTTTGATTTTTCATAGCATGTTAGATATTGTTTTGCAGATAGGAATTCTTGTTATTCGAGATGAAAGAGGTGAAGTGAATAATTCGATAGATTATGGTTCATGAAGGACTATATTGTTAGAGTAAGATCGTTGTTATTTACTCTTCAAAATTGGAAAGTGAGCCAAGAGTTATGTTATTATTTTTTTAAAAAAAGGACAAGAGTTATGTTATTGGACTTAACTGAGAAGAAGAGGTGGACTTTGAAGCAGTGGTCTTTGAAGGAGAAGAAGAAGTTTTGGAAAAGAAGAGGTTAGGGTGTGGATAATAAAAATGATTTTGAAAAATATGTGGTAAAAGTAAAAAGGGTATTTTTGAAAATTTAAGTAAAAATTTATAAAATAATGGGTGTAGTTAGCAAACCTTGGGTGTGGATAGAAATTCCCACAATAATTTACAACATAACAAAACATTTGCCTCACAAACATGATGAAATTGTGGTATAATATAATAGGTACTTGTGTATTTGGAGGAAAGCCAGGAAACATGCACAACCCTTGGCCTACGGTACCATAACCTTCTCCTGGAACATTAGGCATAGGAAACACAAGTTGCCCTTGGGAAGTTTCAGCATTACCTCCACTTGCACACTTAATCTCTTTTGATTTCTTTACATTAATTTGTTAATCCCACTATCTTTTTCTTTCTTTGCATTCTTTTGGTCACTCTCCTTGACTTTTGCTTTCTTTCCCTTCCTTTTGTCACTACCACTGACTTTCGCTTTCCCTTTTTACAACGGGAACAAATTGGAGGCCACTTAATCAAAATTGACACTAAAACTAAGAATGCAGCAAAATGATAGAGAAGAGAAAGGGGGTTGGGGACCGTGAAGTGATTTGTTGATACCGGTCTCGAATAGCAGTGGAAACTAAGAAATAAAGTGAGTTGTGATGAAAATCCTATTTGGTGATGAATGTTGTTGCTGGTACGTTGCTGCTGGTGATGGGACGCTGCTACTGCTACGTATAAAGAAAAAATGATGGTGATGATGAAATAGATTAAGAAACAAATCCTTATTTTGATTTTATTTGTTTAAGTAAAAAGGGAAATATTTAATTTGATTTAAATTGATTAAATTAATTAAAAGTTACTTAAAATGTAAAGGACTAAAATGCAAAATGTTAAAATGAGATTCTTTAATAATAAAGATGATGATATGTCACCAATTGAGGTTGGCACAGTTGATGTGGAGCTGTGTCACTTAAGCAAGTGGTATGGGGTTCGATCCCCAACTTACATGATGTGACAAATTTTTATTGGCTAACCATTTGCTGATACCAAAACCTGCACTTTTATGACGGAAAAAGAAATTCTGATCGTAATACAACACCTCATGAACTATAAGTAGCATCATTCGAATGCACTCTTTCTCACCTTAATCTCACATTATATATTTGCTTATGCCCTATGTAATTAAATTGCGCTTTCACTTGGCTAATTCATTGGAAACCCTTCCCTTTGTTCTTCTTTTGAACATTTTCATACAACACGAGTACCCTTAATGAATTGACACATTTATCACCTTATCCAAATACTCATTTGCTATTTGGTTTTCCAAGGGCCACCTTTGATTGATTGAACTCTAGGTGTATTCTTATCAATTGATTCACTTTTCGTGGTGATCTCCTTTGCTAAATGTAAGGGATGATTTCGTTGCATTAATGCAAGGACATCCTGTGAACTAACCCCTACAATGACGTCCTCGTTAAGGATTCATATAGTGATAATAGATAGTGATAAAATAGGCCTAAATATCAAAATGGTCCATAAAAATATTGACTTTTTTGAAATTGGTTCTTGCAATTGATTTTTTGGTTTTGATACATGCATTTATAAAACGTTTTTTGTTTTGATTCCTCTTGTTAAATGTGGTTGGAAAATGTCGAAAAGGTAATGTATTAATTTTATGATCAATTAAGAATGATATTCTTACATTAATTCAGAAGGGTAAAAAGACAACTTCCATTATATGAGAGAACCAATTCAAAAACAATAATAGTAGAAGGACCAAAACATCTCAAATCTAATAATAGAGGGACCAAAACAAACTACCAACATAATTAATTAATTAATTATGGGGATCAAAATTTAACGAGAGACCAAAACCAAAAAACAAATGCATGGACAAACTTCAAATGAGTCGATATTTACATAGACCATTTTGGTAATTAAGTCGATAAAGTATATGATTAGTTCAAGTTATACATTTAGAATGAAAGGGAGAGATGAGTTGAATACATTTGGAATAAATATGCAATGTTTGGAACCTCTTTTATCTCGTGGATTGTGTAACATCCAAAAAAATTTTGTTAATGTATTGATAAGTAATATATCCATGCCTTTACATGTTTGAATGAATTTTTATATTTTTGTATTTATTATGTGTCATATGATATATAAACAAACTAATAGGATTTTTTAAAAAAAAAAATAGGGTGTTTAATGACATTGGTGGAATTAATAAAAATAAATAAATAATATGTTTTTTTATTATTAGAAAGTAATCCTAAATATGAATGATTTCTTTTAATCGAATAAAAATAATAGTTTTGACTAAAATAATTAATGGGAGTAATTAAATTAGTCTAAATGAATAATTGAGAAAAAATCTTGTTGGTAGCCGGATTCCAAAAAAACCAACAAAATCTAGCATATGCAATTTATGCAAGCAATATGCATAGTAAGATATTACAGATTGTGGTGAACGAATGGATGCATAATTGCATACATTAACAATATGCAATTTATGAAAGAATAAAGATGAAATTTGTAACACCCCAAATTTTTAACCTCTAATTAATAAAAATTAATTATAATGGTTTATTTATAATCAAATTATTTTTATATAATCTCTAATTAATTATGTGTGTTATGTTAGAGGAAATATGTGGAAAATAATTTGATAATTATTTTTGTGTGAAAATAGGAGTTTAGCATATTAGTCCCTGTTTTAGGACCTATAAGCAATATTAGAAAAATTTTGGAGAAATAGGAAATAAAATATTTTTTTTCAAAATTTGGTCAAAATACTCGAGTATTTCTACCCAATACTCGAGTATTGCGTACAGAGTTGCTCAACGATAGTGCGTTTGATAAGTCAACCACTCAAATACCCCAAACGTTGACACGAATCAGCCCAGCAACGCATCCTTGATCACGTGTCGAGCTACATGCAACATGAATTTGGCTATATAAGCTCAGTGGTTGAGGGATTGCATCTCATTTTGCCAAATTCTTGAAGAGCTGCATGTACTAGGGTTCCTGATTTCGCCCTTTCGATTCTCCTTCTACTTTGAGAGTTGATACATAAATTATACACAAGTTATATCTTCAGCTTATGGATTCAGTATCTTGGACTTACTTTACTTCGATGATGATCAGTTGTACTCATGGGATCCTTTTTCATATTATATATATAGATATATGATGTTTATCTCACTTTTTGATCCTTGGGTACTATTTTATTCCGCACACTCTGATTTTGATTAAAAATGAATTCGACACTTGCTATTAGCTAATAATATCTAGCCTCATGAGACAACACTAAGTTGATAATACCAACTGATTATTATAGTAATAAAAAAATGTTGTCGATTGAGGAGCTATCCAAGTTTTGATAATTCTAAGATTATAATGCCGGATTCGATTTAATTTAATATGAGAAGATTTAAAGTTTGAACACAAGTCCAAGTGTTTTCGAGAAATGCAAACCATTATTATAATGCAAAAAAAAATATTATTAAGTTTTTCTTTAAGTCCATAAGAAGAGTAATAATAATTGAAGTATTAAAAATGTATTTACAAAAAGGGTGTCACACTTTGGTGATATCAGAGCAATGGTCCTGTTCCTCTTAGCCCAAGTTAAGTAGGCTTAGCATGCTGTTCAATGTAGTTGAACATAGTTAAGGATAAGATAGATAGTGTATGTCTTATTCTGAAATGCCTTTAGTAACCCAAAGTCCATTGTGTGACACCCTCAAAATAACCCAAGTAATTAATACAAATAAATGATATAACTTGAGTATATATGGACTTGTTGAATTGTTAGAAAATACTGGATTTAAAATTTTTCCTTTTTAGTTTCTAAAAAGTCGGGTGCACAAACCAAAGCATAGGATATTTGGAGAATAATTTACATATTACTTTTTGAAACGAATTCGACATTTGCTTTGCTCAGAAAATAGTTTTGCAAATCTTAGATGGCATCCTTTTTGAAGATAGAATTTCATATAACAGAACTTAAGTAATGCCATCCAGTTTTTCATCTAACCAACTGATACCATCTCAAAATGTCATAGCCGAATTCTTTTGTCCAATCAAAATCAGAGTAAGCGGAATTAACAGGACTATGTAATAAACTATAATATAAACATGGATCTTATATATATATACCAAAAGATACGTAATACATAGTCCAGCGATAAAGAACTCCAAAATCCCGGAACAAGTCCATAAGGCTATGTAAATATATGAACATCGAAATAGACCATAACTCCAGAGTTTTCAAAAGGAATATCCCCATAACCACAGTATCAAAACCCCAAAGCTGGTCTCATAGCACTGGTAGCAGCAGTAGTAGTAGAAGTCTCCAAGAAGTAGCAGCAATCATCATCTAACATCATCATCAGCAGCAAATCTCCTTCACAACATCAATCACACCGGATCCCTGATTCTCATCATTTACCTTATGCATGTACTTAGGAATTATCGTTCCTTTCCATTGACTCCCGATAGAATGAACGACAGGCTCGCCTCTGCTCTCGTCTTCGATAGGATCCTCCTTGATCTTATTTGAAGGAGTAGGTACCCTACCACTGGGTACAAGGTCTAATGAAGACGTGACCTTAATACGACTCCTTGAAATAGATGGGGAGTCTCCTCTCGAATGACTCTAAAAGAAAAAGGGTATGAGCGAGTAGTTCCGAATTGAAAACTGTGATACAAGCGAGCTGGTCGAGTGGGAGATGATCCATGGTAAGTATAAACGTTGGTATATGCATAGGGTATATGATGGGAATCCTAAACCTACGAGGATGTAACCGAACCAGTGGATTAGGGTAATCAAGGGTAACCACTATCTCACCCTCATACACCACTCGGCAATCCTCGCAGATCCATATGCCACTAAGAAGTGGGCGGATCTCGATGCAAGCGATGTGATGTGACATCACCTACAAGGGCATAGGGGTAAGCAAATCTATACACATAATCAATAGAGCATAAATGTTTAAGAACCATAATTATGCACATTTAACCCCAAATCAGATAATACCCAAAGGTAACATTTAGTAAACACTTAATTCAAATAAGATGTTCACACACTCATTCCTGATATCCAGCCTTAACTAAATTAAGGGTAAGTGGCATGATGTCTGACATTCTTCTTTTTCTGAGATTCTCCATCTAATGTCTTCACAGACGTCGATCCAATACACAATGCATTCCCAGATCACGAATACGTTACCAAAACGTATGGTATACTAGCTCGGGAGTGATAAAAACGTCACACCACCTGGCGAACGTCACGTCGCCCAAGGACGCAAACCTATTACTTCTCAACATACAACGGGTGTGATAAAAAACGTCACCACCTCTGATGAACGTCACGTCGCCTACGGACGTAAACCTTATCACTTGTGATACACAACAGAGGTGATAAACAACGTCACCGCCATGTCTGATGAACTTCACGTCGCCTACGGACGTAAACCTTACGACTTGTGTGCCACACACCGTTGAAACATCCAATCAACAGTATACCACATACTGCCCACATTATCCACCTTAATGTGTCATCGAGCTAGTAGCAACTTTTAGCAATTCCAGAGGTCCTACTCATGTCATCCGAACATGAGTAAACAATCCAGCACTCAAGCTCTTAACTTAAAGAAATTGATTGGTCTACCTCAATTGATAATACATAACGTGCCACCCGAGCAACGTCCCGTCATCCAAACGGAATAATCATCTCATAAATCAATTTCCTTTATGTCTTAGATCGATTGGATTATTGTCATTTAAGTATTAACCAAATGGTCTAGGATTGGAAATGATATTTCTAATATTCTAGGTAAAACTACTCAAGTGTTCTTCATTTTCCAGAAATTCATGTTTCAGTTTTCACCAAAATACTCGAGTGTTTTACATAGTCACTCGAGTATTCCTCAGATTTTACCAAATTACTCGAGTGTTCTTATGGTTACTCGAGTGTTCTTCATTTGTTACTAAATTACTCGAGTGCTCTTCAGGATACTCGAGTATTCTTTATTTTCCAGAAATTCATGTTTCAGTTTTGGTCGAATACTCGAGTATCAATCCCCAATACTCGAGTGTTTTCAGACAGATAACACTGTAATTTGCATTTTAACATACCATTTCCAATTCTAGCCAATTCTATTCCAATCCAATGATCAACAGAGCTTACATTATACATATTAAACATGTTCCAACACAAAAACAACAACTTATTACACTGAATTGAATATGAGCAACAATTTTGCATAAAAACACATTTTCAACAACTTAACATACCAAATTCAGTTCCACACACTTTTGACATGAAAACAACTTGCATATAGCTCACATGCAACATATAGAACTTGCTCAGAACAATTTTAGAGTGCAGGTTGGTCTCCAAACCAATTTCCCTATTCAAACTAAGCCCTTAGAGCCTCTTGGTGGCTCTCTAATCAAATGTATGCAATTTAAACTCTATCTAATGAATAGAGAGCTTTACCCTTACCTCTTAGACGTGAATCAACAGAGACTTTACCCAAAACTTAGCTTCCAAGCTGAATTCCCCAAACTCCACACTGAAACAGAGCAGTTTCAGCAGAGCACCAAGATTGAATTGGTTGATGCATGAAACAGCCATAAAAATTAGGGAAATTAGTCTCTATATACTCTCTACAATTCGCACTAACTAAAGAAACAAGATTCACATGAGGAGGTTGTCTGAGCTTACCAGAATCAAGCTCCAAAGTAAGCTCCAGAAACCTGAGACAGCAAAGAGACTCCAACTTCTAAGCTTCGATTCTTCCAATCTACGAACTCTCAACTCACAATCTTGGTGTCTATACAAAGCTCGAGATGTGAGATTTGTATTGGTGTATGATTTGTGGTTTGAATCAGAACACAGAGGATGAATCGAAAGAAACAAGCTCGAAACCCTAACTTAATCAACACACTCGAAGTTTGCCAAAATGGTTGATTTCCAGCAACCATTGAGCTTAAATACTTGAACCTAACAATCATGCATGGCGACACGAAAGCTGGGACGTGTTAAGGAAGACGATTTCGTGTCAACACACGAGAATCGTTGATGGTGACTCACCAAAACGCACTAACTCGTTCTTCACTGACCAGAATACTCGAGTATTT
This sequence comes from Crotalaria pallida, assembly GCA_037953625.1. Lineage (NCBI taxonomy): Eukaryota > Viridiplantae > Streptophyta > Magnoliopsida > Fabales > Fabaceae > Crotalaria > Crotalaria pallida. The sequence goes on along the minus strand of CM075655.1, from coordinate 56,273,002 downwards.
TGACCAGTTTTTGAAAATATTAATTTTATTTTCTTTCCCTCCAAAATCTTTCTAAAATTACTTCAAGGTCCCAAACAGGGATTAATGTGCAAAATACTTATTTTCTTATATTAAAACTCTCTAATATTATCATTCATAATAAATTACTTTGAAACAAAGAATAAAAATGATTAATTATAAATGAGCTTTATAATTATCCTTTTATTAATCAGGGGTTAAAAATCTGGGATGTTACACATTGTGTAGGTATGCTATGGCAACTAGAAACCAGAGTCATACGAATGAGATGTTGGATCGAATCACTGCTATTTTGGAGAACGTGCAACAGCATCAAGCAAATCAGCCACATCCGTGCAATGCGGGAAATTCGGAGGCTAGGACTCTTTCGGAATTTCGAAGTTGCAACCCTCCAAGGTTTGAAGGAGGATACAAACCGGAGGAAGCCAATAAGTGGATTTATGAGATGGATAAGATCTTCCGAACCCTGGATTGTACCGATATTCAGAAGGTAGCGTATGCAGTCTTTATGTAGGATGGAAAGCGGAGAACTGGTGGAATCATACGGTTCAGTTGCTAAACTATGAAGGAAGAGCAATCAACTAAGGAGTATTTATGGAGAAGTTTCTTAATAAATACTTTCCGGAAGATTTAAGAGGGAAAAAGGAGATAGAGTTTATGCAACTTAAGCAAGGAGATATGAGTGTAGGAGAATACGCTGCTAAGTTTGAAGCGCTGATGAAGTATTCTCCCTACTACTTGTATAATCCTGATGAGCAGAGCAAATGCATTAAGTTTGAAAGTGGATTGATGTAACACCCTTATTTTATTTACAAAATAGTAAGTAAAAATCTATAATCAAAATGTTGTACATAAAAATTCCTTTTCACAAATTAAGTTTACAATTACTTTTGGGCATTCATTTACAATATAGTAGCACCCAAAAATAAAGTTTCCCTCTTTCCCAGTCTTCCGCTGCGCCACTCTGATCCACAAGCTCCTTAACAATCACCTAAAATGTTAACCACTAAGGGTGAGACCTTTTCACAACACAGTGGATTATAAGATAGTAAATAGTCATAATAGAAATTCGAGAATAATAACTAAATCAAGCAACGGATTAGCCAAAATACAACACATTCAATTCATAATTCTACACACATAAAATTTCAAATTCCATAATTCCATTGCTCATTTCCGTTATCCATTAAAAATACCATTTCCCTTTCCTTAATTTCCAATTACCCTTTCATTATTTGGCCACAGGGTCTCACAACCATCCTGCGCCGTTTACCTTTTATTAATTGGCCACAGGGTCTCACAACCATCCTGCGCCGTTTACCTTTTATTAATTGGCCACAGGGTCTCACAACCATCCTGCGCCGGTTACCATTTATTAATTTGGCCACAGGGTCTCACAACCATCCTGTGTCGGTTACCATACAATCACATAAGCGTTCATAATTTCATTCCCATTCAATTAACACACAACCTCGTAAACATTATTACATTCATTTAAGCATCGTCACAATAAACATACATTTAGCAAATCAATATACATTTAGCACCCAATATCATTTCATGAATTTCTAAACAATATACACATCCTTAAATGAACAATCATAATAAACTTAATCACAAATTACCTACTTAACACTTAGCCCTTATTTGACATAACAAGTTCTCAGTAACCATAACAACCAACAATCAACAAATATCTAGAAATCAGTCGACATACTCAGGTATGTCTCAGAGTACATTTAATATAAGTCAACTCCCTAGGGTTCTTCACTTCCTACTTTAATATTAATAAAAAGGGAAATTAATATAAACAATTCAAATAATATAAAATTAACCATAATTATACTAATCTCTCCTAAACCAACACTAAATCAAAACCATTTTGCTACCCACAACCCGGTCGAATTATTAAACCTAAATACTATTATAAACTCTAACTATCCCTAACCCAAGGTGTGGAAAAGTGACTCCCCTTACCTGAAAATCCTAGCAATAACAACAGAGCCACGTTTTCATCCGCGACTTGCTCCAGGGTCAAGGTCAATAACCACGTGTTGGATCTATAATTAGGGACATATGTAAAACTAATTATAACATTAAAAATATATATCAAATAAACTCATTTTTGTCAAAATAATAAATATAAATCATTATACACTAAAATTATATCACTTTTGTTATAAATATCTCTTTATTTGAAAACATAGGGATAATACTTGACGAATCGTCGAATAAATTACATGGATGGGTAGAGGAAGTTGAGGAGGTTAATTACCTAAGAAGGATTTAAGATTGGACGGTTGGATCTTGAGTTATTGGACGGGAAAAGAAAAAAAAAACGAAAGCTTCTTCTTCTATGTCGCCCGCCCTCTCTGTTCTACTTCTACTTTCTTTATTTTTCCTTCTTTCTCTTTGACGGGTTTCAATATCTATTTCTTTCTCATATTGGGCTGGGCTCCAGCGGGCAAAGGGTAGATTATTAGGAAAATAATTTATTTTATGTTTTGTTCACATTTGTGGGTCAATGTGTGTAGGTATTTTGAATTATAGCTAAAAGTTGGATGATACTAAAAATAAAATATGCTTAGGTAAAACAATATTGTATTTTGAATTACTCAAAACTGATTGAAAAATAATAAAGTTACCGATCCCTCCGGATAGCTATTGCATAAGAAAAATTATCGAAATTCAAAAGCAAATATATTTTCTCAATCTTGATATTAAACTTGATAATACATAATATTTAAAATTTTGAAGTAAAAGATTATTATATATAACTTAAACCGATAATATATTAAACCAGTCCAGAAGCTAAAAATAAAACAGTCTCCGAACACTTTGAAAATTTACAGGGACGCTCAAAATATTAAGTTAAACATATTTTTCTGAAGAAACTATTTATAAAAAGACCTCTAAGGCTTGTCACTTGAGCTCCCTGTCAAAATGTTAATTCAACTAAATACAAATACTACTTTATTTTTGGAAAACGAATAATAACAAATTTATATTTATTTTAATTAGAAAACATATTTCAAATATAATGATGAAATCAGAATTTTATTCTGAGACTCAAATATTGAAAACATCATATTAAATCATTTAATTATTTTGCTAGAGGTATTAGAAATAACGGGATGTTACAATTGAGGCCAGAGTTGAAGTCAGTTTTTAGTTATCAGAAAGTACAAAGTTTCCCTACATTGGTAGATATGTGCCAGATGTATGAGGATGATAAGAAAGCTGAGGTGTTAGCTGTTCAGGCAAAAAATAACCAGCAAAGTTATGGACCACAGAGAAAGAAGGGATTCGATCATCGGAATAAGAGTCCATACTCCAGTAAGAACCGAGGCAAGGGTAAAGCTGTAGCTAATGACAGGGGCAAGTCTCGCAGTGATGTCCCTTAATGTGAGAAGTGCAAGCGTCATCAATATGGAAGGATCTGTTGGGCAACGAGTAATTGCTTCAAATTTGGAAAGCAAGGTCATATTGCACGTAATTGCAAAAACCTGTGAAGAGTGGTTCCATTGGACCTGCTAGCAAACTAATGGCTCAAGGAAGAGTGTTTGCCCTGAGTGGAGTAGAAGCGAACCAATCTCCTGATCTTGTGCAAGGTAACCATATGCTTCATAATCAACCTTGCATGATTTTGTTTGATTTAGGAGCTACACATTCTTTTGTTTCTTATGAATGTGTGAATAGGTTGAATCTAGTAGTGTTGGATTCACCTATTTTTTTATAAATAGAGACCCCTACGAGATTACCCGTATTTGCTTCTAAAGTCTATTTAGACTGTAGTGTCGAGATATTTGATCGCGTCACTAGAGTAGATTTGATATGTCTTCCTTTGTCACAATTGGATGTGATCTTGGGCATGAATTGGTTGAAGAAGAATCAAGTGATCATCGATTGTGATAAAAAGACAATTCTATATAAAACCCTTGAACTCGAAGGATATATGTGTTTATTCTCTGCCACGGGAGAAGAAGAAGAGAAGCCGATTGAGGAGATCCCTGTTGTGAAAGATTTTCCGGAAGTATTTCCTGAGGAGATTCCAGGATTACCTCCAAAAAGGGAAATTGAATTTGGATAGAGTTAGTTCCAGGAGCTGGTCGCATTTCTATCGCTCCTTATAGAATGACACCACCGGAAATGGCTGAATTGAAGAAGCAAGTGGAGGAGTTGTCGCAAAAGCAACTAATCAAACCAAGCGTGTCACCTTGGGGAGCTCTGGTGTTGTTTGTAAGAAAGAATGATGGGAGTATGCGTATTTGTGTGGACTATAGACAGCTGAATAAGGTCATCATCAAGAATAAGTATCCTTTGCCAAGGATTGATGACCTTATGGATCAAGTTAGAGGAGCTTCAGTATTTTCCAGGATAGATCTGAGATCGGGTTATCATCAGATCAGGATACGGGAGGAAGATATATCCAAGACCGCATTCTGATCTCGATACGGGCATTATAAGTATGTAGTAATGTCATTCGGATTGACGAATGCAGCTGCTATATTCATGGATTATATGAATCAAATTTTTAGACCATACCTGGATTCGTTTGTAGTGGTGTTTATTGATGATATTTTGGTCTATTCTAAGAATCCGGAGGAGCATGTGGAGCACCTTAGGATTGTGTTGAAAATCCTAAAGGAGAAGTAGTTGTATGCTAAGCTCTCCAAATGTGAGTTTTGGTTGAGAGAAGTTAAGTTTTTAGGACATGTGATTTCAAAGGAAGTAATCGTAGTAGATCCTGCAAAAGTGGATTATGTGTTGCAGTGGGAACAACCCAAGTCTGTAACTGAAGTAAAAAGTTTCTTAGGGCTGGCAAGATATTATCGTCGATTCATTGAAGGATTTTCTACGATAGCATTGCCATTGATAAAGCTGACTCGGAGAGATCAACCTTTCGTTTGGGATGATAAGTGTGAAAGGAGTTTCCGAGAATTGAAGGAAAGGTTAACATCGTCTCCTATGATAATCTTACCAGATCCTTGCAAGAGCTTTGAGGTGTATTGTGATGCTTATAAGCAAGGACTTGGAAGCGTGTTAATGCAAGAAAGGTGGGTAGTTGCGTACGCTTCATGGCAACTAAAGATGCATGAGGTGAATTACCCAACGCACGATTTGGAATTAGCTGCGATCGTGTTTAATTTGAAGATATGGAGAAATAATCTCTATGGCACGACCTTTCAGGTGTTTAGTGTCCATAAGAGTTTGAAGTACTTGTTCGACCAGAAGGAGTTGAACATGAGACAACGCCGATGGATGGAGTTTTTGAAGGATTATGATTTTAAACTCCATTACCATCTTGGTAAGGCGAATGTGATTGCGGATGCGCTGAGCAGAAGGGCAATTCACATGAGTCACATGATGATGAAGGAAGCTACTCTGATTGAGGAATTCAGAGACCTGAGTTTAACAATGGAAGTGGAGCCCACGGACATTAAATTGGGTATGTTGCGAATCACTAATGAGTTTATGGATAGGATTCGTGAATTGCGACAGAAGGATGAAGAATTAGTGGAAAAGAGAAGATTGACTTCGGAAGGGTAGGAAGTTGATTTTCATGATGGACCAGATGAAATTCTTCGTTTCCGAACAAGAATTTGCATCCCGAAAGATTCGGAAATGAGGAGGTTGATTCTTGATGAAGCTCATAAGAGTAGAATAAGTATGCATCCGGGATCGACCTAAATGTACCAAGATCTGAAGAGGATATTTTGGTGGTTAGGTCTTAAGAGAGATGTAGCGAAGTATGTAGCTTCGTGCTTAGTGTGTTAGAAGGCTAAGGTCGAGCACCAGAAGCCTGGAGGGAAGTTGCAGTCATTGGATATTCCTCAATGGAAATGGGAGAGTATCTCAATGGATTTTGTATCAGGTTTGCCAAGGACAGTAGCAAATCATGATGCAATCTGGGTGATAGTGGATCGTTTGACGAAGTTGGCGCATTTAATTCCGATAAATATGTGCTATTCTTTGGAAAAACTCACCCAACTTTATATTAAAGAGGTAGTTCGGTTGCATGGAGTGCCATCAAGTATTGTCTCGGATCGTGATCCCAGATTCACTTCGAAGTTTTGGCACAGTTTGCATCAGGCTATGGGTACAAGGTTAAGCATGAGTTCTGCATATCAACCTCAGACTAATGGTCAATCGGAAAGAACTATTTAGTCTTTGAAGGATATTTTGAGGGCTTTTTCACTGGAAGAACAAGGAAGTTGGGATCAAGTGTTACCTCTTGCAGAATTCACTTACAATAATAGCTATCATGCCAGCATAGGGATGACACCGTTTGAAGCCTTATATGGGAGGAAATTCAAACCCCACTATGTTGGTTCCAAGTGGGGGAGAACTTGATTGTTGGTCTGGAAATAGTGCACCAGACGACTGAGAAAATTAGGATGATTCAGGAAAGAACGAGGACGGCTCAAATTCGGCAGAAGAGTTATGCGGATATGAGAAGGAGGCCATTAGAGCTTTCGGAAGGGGATCATGTATTTCTTCGGATTGTTCCGATGAAAAGGTGTTAGTCGAGCCTTGAAAACCTGAAAGCTTTCACCTAAGTTTATTGGCCCATACCAAATTCTCAAACAGATTGGTTCCGTTGCCTACCAAATAGCCTTACCTCCGTCCCTAGCCAACTTGCACAGTGTATTTCATGTGTCTCAACTCAAGAAATATGTGCATGACCCAACCGTTGTTCTTCAAATTAGACCTGATTATTTGACTTTAAGAGAAAACTTACCTTTGAGGTTGGACCTGTTCGGATAGAGGATCGTAGAGTCAAACAATTCAGAGGAAAGGAAATTCCTTTAGTTAAAGTTATTTGGGAAAACGGCGACCTATCGGAAGCGACGTGGGAATTAGAGGATAAGATGCGTTGAGAGTATCCGGAGTTATTTTTATAAGTTAGAATTTCAGGGACGAAATTCCTTGTAAGTGGGGGAGTAGTGTAACACCCCAAATTTTTAACCTCTAATTCATAAAAATTAATTATAATGGTTTATTTATAATCAAACTATTTTTATATAATCTCTACTTAATTATGTGTGTTATGTTAGAGGAAATATGTGGAAAATAATTTGATAATTATTTTTGTGTGAAAATAGGAGTTTTCATATTAGTCCCTGTTTTAGGACCTTGAAGCAATATTAGAAAGATTTTGGAGAAATAGGAATTAAAATATTATTTTTTCAAATTTTGGTCAAGATACTCTAGTATTTCTACCCAATACTTGAGTATTGCGTACAGAGTTGCTCAACGATAGTGCGTTTGATGAGTCAACCACTCAAATACCCCAAACGTTGACACGAATCAGCCCAGCAACGCGTCCTTGATCACGTGTCGAGTTGCATGCAACATGAATTTGGCTATATAAGCTCAGTGGTTGAGGGATTGCATCTCATTTTGCCAAATTCTTGAAGAGCTGCATGTATCGGGGTTCCTGATTTTGCCCTTTCGATTCTCCTTCTACTTTGAGAGTTGATACACAAATTATACACAATTGTGAAGCCTACATCCTGAGCTTCACAAAGATACCAAAATCGTGAGTTGAGAGTGAGTGAGCAAAGAGAATCGAATCTTTGAATTTGAGGTGTTGAAGCTGTCAAGGACCGGTTTTAGTTTCTTGGAGCTTACTTTAGGGCTCGATTCTGGTAAGCTCAAGCAACCATTCCATCTCAAACTTGTTCCTTTAGCTAGTACATGTTGCAAGGAGTTTAGAGGAACTAATTTCCACAATTGTCATTATTGTTTCATATGTCAACCAATTCAGTTTTGGTGCTTTGTTGAAAACTGCTATGTTCAGTGAGGAGTTTGTGGGATTCGAAGTTCCAGAGCTTTTTCTTGTCAAGTTTATGTTTCTTCACGAATTAGAGGTATGGGGAAAGCTTTACATTCACTAGAATAAGAGTAATTATTGTGTTTTGTATAGGGAGTCGCCATGAGACTCATAAGGGCTTAGTTTTAAATAGGTTTTTGGCTTGGAGGCCAAATTGGACTCTAAGGCTTGTTGGAGCAAGTTTAATATGTTGCATGTGAACTTAATTGATTCTAAAATCAAGTTAAAAATGAGTATATTTGAGTTTGGTATGTGAAGTTGTTGAAATTCATGTTTTTATGCATAATTGATGTGAGATTTGGATTCTCTGTTAATTGACATGTTTTAAGTGTTGAGACATATTTAATATGCATAAATACAACTCTGTTGATCATTGGTTTAAGTTAAAATTTGTTAGATTCGAAAATGGTGTGCAAAAACTCATTTTGCAGTGTATTTACTGTCAATAAATACTCGAGTATTATGTAAAATATTCGAGTATTGTCTGATGTAGAATGTTCAGAGTTCAGCTTAACACTCGACTACTTGAGGACCAGTTTGACCTGCTCTTGGACATCTTTATTTTTGATATGTGATATATTGTATATAGTTTTGAGATGTACTAGAGCTGAGGTCTTTTCTTTTGTACTCTTTTTATATCTTCAGCATATGGATTCAGTATCTTGGTCTTACTTTACTTCGATGATGATTAGTTGTACTCATGGGATCCTTTTTCATATTATATATATAGATATATGATGTTTATCTCACTATTGATCCTTGGGTACTATTTTATTCCGCACACTCTGATTTTGATTAAAAATGAATTCGGCAATTGCTATTAACTAGTAATATTTAGCCTCATGAGACAACGCTAAATTGATAATACCAACTAATTATTATAGTAATAAAAAAATGTTGTCGATTGAGGAGCTATCCGAGTTTTGATATTTCTAAGATTATTATGTCGGATTCGATTTAATTTAATATGAGAAGATTTAAAGTTTGAACACAAGTCCAAGTGTTTTCAAGAAATGTAAACCATTATTATAATGTGAAAAAAAATTATTAATTTTTCACTAAGTTCATAAGAAGAGTAATAATAATTGAAGTATTAAAAATGTATTTACAAAAAGGATGTCACACAATTTATACAAGTCATCGACACCATCAACTCTTTAAATCTCCGCAAATATCTATTAGGATTACATGCTAATAGATATTATTTGTACTTGGTGCCAAGTCACCCTAATGATGATTTTATTAAGCTTTTTATGTTATTCTCGAAGTAGCAATTAGGCATGGCAATGGGTCTGGTTTGGGGTAGGTTTTGACTATACCAGTGTCGCACCTATTAAGAGCGGGGTGGATTCGGGTGCGGATTTCAGGAGAGCGGATATGAAAAAGTGAAAATCAAACCCATCCTCGTTGGGTTCGGTCGTGTTCGGGAAAACCCGCGGATAACCCATCCAACTATTTTTTAAAATTATTTTTTATTGTATTAAACAAAAATCATACATAAGATACATTATAATTCAAATAATATATAATAATAAACGTCAAATTTTAAAAATATCTAAAAACTTAAGAATTAAATCATGGTTTTATCTAAATATGTTAGTTTAACTTTACCAGTTAACTATAATTCTAATGAAAATTATTTAAATTTTATATCAGAGCGGGTTTAGGAGCGGGGGCGGGGCGGGTACTTAAAATACCAGACCCGCCCCACCCCCAAATTTTTAAAGCGGGTTTCGGTTTCAGGTTTCTCCAAACCCAATCAAAGCAAGTTTTCCCCATTAAAATCGGGTCAGTTTCAAGCGGGTAACCGCATATATGGATTTTTTTCCATCCCTAGTAGCAATAATATGCATAACTTCACCACATAATATGAGCTAGTTTGTTATTTACCTCTAATTAGAAAAGCAAATATCATCCAAGTTATTTAATATCTTTCCAAAAATCGATTGTATTATTATATTTGATGATCATCCAAAAACCACCAAACAGATTGAGCCCCATTTTCAAAAGTTAATGTTTCATATTACTCTCTCCTTCCAAAAATTAGTAAATTTTTGAAAATTTAACAAAAAATAAGGAAACATGCTTTTAATACATTATCTCCCAAATTAACCAATTACCAAAACAAGTATTTAATGCATGTTTCCTTCATTGATCAATCATAAAATATATAATGCAATTTCAATTTTTTTATTTACTATTTTAACTTTAATTTGGGACAAAAATTTTCAATGTTTTTTACTAGCTTTTTCAGACGGAGGGAATATAATTTTATAGTAGAAGCTCAGATTATATGCACTCCTCTCTTAGTGGATGATTATCATATACTCTAGTTTTATCCTATTTTATGTTATCCTATCTAAGTTATGTGTTTGAAAATTTTGGCTATAAATGAAACTTGCTAGATTGTACTTGGAGAACTAGTATTTAAATTTTTCTTCTCTTGATCTCTATTTTTTTTAATATTTACTACAACATATAAATTTTGAACACCACTCCCTAATTTTATATTTTTTTAATTATTATTTAACAATGAAAATTTTTTTAAAAAAAAATGTAGAAATGAAGAATAACATAACAAAAAATTTGTCACCCCACGTAATAACATTGTGCCCCATGACCTAGCTAAAATTTCCTAAACACCCTTAAACTAAAAATGAACCCCTCTTTTATTCAAAAGAAATTTTAAACCCATCAGCTCCCCAAGTGTGACACCCTCACTAATAACACCCTTAAATTAAATTAAGAATATTAAGTTATTTGAAAATTTCTTAGTTACATTAATTACTTATAAAATTCTCCGTAAAATTCGACGGAGTTTCCTTTGTTTTTCAAACTTCCAAAATTTAATTTTCCTGCTTAACCTATATTAAACGTTTTCAAATTCACAAAACAGGCAGACAGATATAATAATTACATTTTTCCCGAACATTGTTCAGGTAATAAAGTGTTTGTTGCTTAGCATTTCCCCAAAATAACTTTTTCCCAAAAGACTGAGTCATGGATCACATGGTTCCTGCCCAATTTCCCTTGTTCCCAAAATATTGTTTACACAATTTTACTAAGGCAATATTTACATAGTACAAATCAAGAGTGGACCTCGGGCATGACTATGCCCTTCTAAAACTAACTTACTATCTAATTAATCCATCATACATTTCTTTATTACCGTTCCCTACATTCTCTTACATCTTCCTATTTATAGATTAGAACTCAATTCATGCTTAATTTCTTTCCACTAACCTCCCTAAATCTTAATTTCATCAATTCTACCTCAGTTAATTCATTTATGCTTAAGACCTTTCAGCCAATCCTCAATTCATTTCATCTCTATTAACTTCCCTTATGCTTAAGTCACTTTAACTAACCTCAACTAAGTCCAATAAGCTTAAGTCCCTTTTTCTAACCTCAATTGATTCAACTGTTACTCAATTAACTTCATAAAACCAGTTAAAACTTACAAATATGCCATGTTCGTTTCTAAACCCTAAGTTATCATTTATATCAACTCAGAAGCATTCATCAACTATCATTTTCATAAAAATCATGCGAGATATCACCTACACTATCATATGACATATATAATCATAAGTATTATAATGGGTTTTCCTTTTTTATTTTAAATATTCGATTTTTACCAATATTAACTACCCCAAGGTTCATTAATATATATATATATATATATATATATATATATATATATATATATATTCCTCTACCCTTAGCTATCACTATAAACATTCTAGAGTTCATTCCCTAAGTAAAGGTAATACCCCCTCCTTACCTCAAATGGAGAGAGAGAAAGGTAAAACCTTAAATCCTAAGCTTTCTCCTTGCCTTTGAACCCTTAGGACTTAACCCTTTTGAGCTTGGCTTGCAATATAATGAGGACCACCGATAGATGTGGAGATGTTGTCCAATGGAAAGCTTGATGGAGGGAGGGGTTTCACTTACACTTGCACCACTTGTGTGTGTTGAGGCATGTTAGAGAAAGAGAATTCATGGTGGTGATGAGCTAGAGAGAGAAAGCTTGGTGGTAATGGTGGAGGTGAGCTTGAGGAAGAAGATGAAATTGAGAGGAAGAAGGGTGTTTGAGTGGTATGAAGATGGGAAATGAGTTATGAGTGTGTGTTTGTGTCAAGCTTGCCCAAGAAGCTTGCCTTTTGAAGGCAAATTCGTGCTCCCCAAGTTCCTTTTTTTTTTTGCGTCAGATCTCAAGTAATCGATTACTTCCCTTGGTAATCGATTACCTCATGAATTTTCCTTTTTATTTTTCCACACAGACAGTCGCTAATCGATTTATTTCCTCTAGGTAATCGATTACTTTAGTCAGTTTTCATCCCTTTGCATTTCAAAGTGTCATATCTCCTTCGTTAACCGTCGGATCTTGCTCAAATTTGAAAGCAAGCTTACTAAGGAATTTGTTTTTAAGTTATAAATCTTTTATTCTTAATTTTCTATTATTTGATGTTTCTAATACTAAAACATCCCTTTTAAACACTCTTTTGTACCTTGTTATTACTATTATTATTATTATTATTCTAATCTTATTATTATTATTATAATTACACTAGGGGTTAAAATTCGGGATGTAACACCTAGACCCTATATTAAAAACACATACCTCACATTCACATTCTCATTCTCAAATTCTCCAAATTTCACTTTCATTTTCAAGGTTTCCCAATGTTGATCTCATACTCACACTAAGTCTTGGACTCTTACACAACACACTTACTGCACCCCTTTTTCACACTCATTCATTTCACCACTTACACAACGTACAGACCATTCTCAACTCAATCACAACCATACTAAAAACACATACGATGGTCATGACACAAAAAATTTAAAAGTTGCAAGTTGCACAAAGAATTTTCGTAAAATGGCACTTGAACAAACGATAATGTGCACTTATCGGTTGGTCCTTATTCTCTTACATGAATACTACTAGTATTTAATACAGTGAAAAAAACGTTTGAAATTTAACTAGAACAAACAAAGCAACGAATAGGAAATGTTTTGTTATGCTCTTTCTATCGGATGAGAGCATCAATCCTCTCATTTTTTACCCACTATAATAGGTTGTTTTTGGGGTAAAATGCAAATATTCTGATTCTGGCTACTAAATTCAAAAATAAATAAATAATTATAAAAGCAAATTAAATGTGTTTTCTCTTATTTGTTGTGTTAGTCAGATCTATGTGGTGGGATAGATCTGCATAACTGGATTATGACTTAAATTGTGTTAAGTTTGTGTTTGTGGAAATAGATTCAAAGGAGATGATGAACACAAATGGCAAGGGTCAAATGGAATGGATGTTCAAGGTTCAGAGAAAAGAACAAGAGGATAGGCTTGAGGAATCAAAATAAAGAGAAAATTTGAAGGATATGAAGAAGGAGAAGAAAAACAAGACCTTCACAACAACAACAACAATAACAACAAATAAGAAAGAAAAAGAATAGACATAACTAAAAAGAACGAGATGCGACAAAGGGAGAAAGACAAGAGAAAGAATTCTAAGCAACGGTGGCGGCATCGCCGCTCACCTTGCCAACACCGTCCCCTTCCCCTTCACCTTTCTCCTTGACATCACCAACCCTTTGCCGCCATCCTCACTCATCGTTATCATCTACATCTACTCTCATTTTAGAACAACTCGATCCTTGCTCCGCCTCTCAGTTTGAGGATCCATCATCTTCTGCGTGTTGATGTTGTTCTTGTTGCTGTTGTTCTTTTCTGTCTGATCATCATCGTGTCCTCTTCTTTTTTTAAAAAAATAATTATTTTATTTTATTTTTGAATTAAATTAATTATTTTTTTATGTATTTAGTTTTCTTTTTCAAAAATATGTTTTTTTCTTAACAATTAATCGGTACTCAATTTTGACCTTTGAACTTTTTCCACCCCAAATCAACGATTCAGCTCTCGAGAGTATAGCAAAACTTCTCAATTAATGGGCACCCTAGAGCATGGTTGAGCTCATCATTTGGATATCGGGTGCACGTAAATACGTGTCCATAGAAAAGTTTGTCGTACTAAACAATCAACATCCTTAATAAATCATGACCAACCGACGATGATTACATCCTTAATTTTACGACCTTAAAAATATTTCTATGTCGTGATATTGGTTACGATTGCTTGAATTTTGTTTAGATCGTAACTATAATCGCAACCTCAGTTTTTGTTTACGTAGTGGTGGTATTTTTGAAAAAAAATATTATGGGGTAGCAATGTTTCAAAAGTTTTAGTTCCCAATCCCCACATTTTAGCCCTCCAAACCCCATTTTAAAAGCAAAATGACTACAATATTTTTAGTATATATTTTCTCTCCAAACCCCCTCACCTTCCTATTCAAACCCAAAATCCCTCACATTTGCAAGTTTCTCCATCGAAGTGTGTTTACTTTTTTTCGCCACTAATGAAAGACAATGTTGGAAAAATATTAATTTTCCGACACAAGTTTGTCGGGATCTGTTAACTAAATTCCAATACCCACTGGTCGAAAAAAAATTGCTTGCATTTGAACAACAATTTCGACATTCTCTTGTTGGAAAATAGTTTTTCGACACTGGTTTGTCAAAAATTAGAAACAGTGAACAATGAGCTAAAATGATGAATGACAACATGGGTGACGATATTATCCTTCTTCGGCGACCACAACTTCTAGTGAGTGAGAGAGGGTTTGGGTGTGGGAGGGAAGTGGAGTTTGGGATCTTTGAGAGAAGAACAAAGGAAAGGGTATTTTTGAGATTAAAAAGATTCTGAGGTTTGGAGGCTAAAGTGTGGGGGTTGAGAACTAAAACTCATATTTCAATGTGGGTGACAAAAATATTTGAGAAAAAAATTTTGCCACCCCGATATGAACTTATACCACCCCATCAACGAGTCATGACCCAACTGACGACCTTTTTTTAGAGTTGTGAGTATGATCACGATCGTGTAAAATTTTTTTTGAAAGTCGTGACCCGACTTACAACTAGAAAGTCATGAGGTTACGACATTGAGGTGACATACATACGATGTGTATCCGGAAAATATATCTCAAATATTTTATCAAAAAATAGTCCATCTTTAAAGGCTTAAGCCCAACCCGGCTGGCCCAATACCACTCCATTCACCCTTTTTATTCACACCCCTTCACTGACATTTCTACTCACCAAAGCATCATTTTGCTTCCCTCCAAAATTTTCACAAAAACTTGTTCAACTCTCTTCTCTCCCTCCCTCCCTTCCTCGGTGCCCTAATCTTCTCTCTCCTTCGCTGGTGAGTTTCATTCATGTCTCTCTTCAATTATTCTCTCTCTCTCTCTCTCTCTCTCATGCTTCTTAAATTTCCTTATGCTTTGTGTAAATTTACAATTTAGATTCATTCTTCTGTGATCTAGTAGTGTAAGTTGTCACTTTTTCTAGTGTTGTATTTACTGTGTTGTTACATGATTTGGCTTCCATTGTTTCTGTTTATTGTCCGCCGTTGAGGACTGAGACCCTTGGTCAAGTGACTAATAAGGTTTTCATTTTGTTTTTCTGTGGTAAAGGGCAATTAGAATTTATTCCCCATAAATGTATGGTGATGAAGGGCAATTAGAATCTTATTACATGAATTCTGGAAAAAGCCGTAGAAAAAAAACCAGAAATGAATAAATCTTTTCTTTTATCCTTTTTTCTCTTGGCTTATGAATTAATCATGTGTGTATTTTTGTCACAGAAAAATTTCTTGAGTTCCGCCTTTGAAGTTATGATTAAACATAAAGAACTCTCTGCATTTTTATGTTGTTATTTGTTTGATAATGTGCCAAAACCCTGTTTCTTTTTTGTCCTTTATATTTTAAAGGTCTATTGGGTGATTAATGGATATAAATCTCTCTTATTTCTGTCTCTTGCCTCTTGATGTGGCATTTGTACTGCTTATCCTGATTTCTTTATCAAATTCATATATTTACCATTTTTCTGTTTGATTCTGTTAATCTTTCAAAATAGGTACTGAGAACAGCAAAGGTAAGAAGAATTCAGTAGATTGCAAAACTGAAGAGGTAGTTATGGCTATAGGCAAGCAAAAGAAGCGAAGTATGCCAGAACAAAGCGAGGAGCAAACAGGTACTCGCAAAATGCCAAAACGAGCAGCGGCAAGTAAAAATTTGAAGGAGAAGTCTTTTTCCATACCTGAGAAATCTTGTCTTATTGAGACAAAGAAGGATCTGATTGTAGAGGAAGAGCTTCTAGCTATCCGCATGACTTCTGGACAGGAAGATGGTCGTCCAAATAGAAGACTTACAGACTTTATTCTTCATGATGAAGATGGTAGTGCTCTTCCTCTTGAGGTGCTTGAAGTTAATGATTTGTTTATCTCTGGAGTTATATTGCCTCTGGAAGAAAGTAAAGACAAGAAAAAAGAGAAAGGAGTTAGATGTGAAGGCTTTGGTCGCATTGAAGCGTGGGATATATCAGGCTATGAAGATGGCTCTCCAGTGATATGGCTGTCTACTGATGTTGCTGATTATGATTGCTTGAAACCAGCCGGTAGGTACAAAAAGATTTATGATCATTTCTTTGAAAAGGCTCGAGCTTGCATAGAAGTATACAAAAAACTTGCAAAGTCTGCTGGCGGGGACCCTGATATAAGTCTTGATGAGTTACTTGCTGGCATGGCACGAACTATGAGTGGTAGTAAGTCCTTTTCTGGAACTTCATCTGTGAAAGATTTTGTTATTTCACATGGTGAGTTTATTTATAAGCAGCTCATAGGTTTAGATATGACCTCAAAGACAAACGACAAGATGTTTGCAGACATTCTTGCTCTTGTTGCTCTTAGAGATGAGAGTAGGAAACAAGCAAACTATGCACATCATCAAGTAAAGCCTTCAAATGGGAGTCTAAGGATTGATTCGGGAGATGCAGATGATGAGAGCAAGAATCAAATGAATTCAATGACTGGAGTTCCTGAGGAAGATGAGGATGCAAAGTTAGCAAGGCTATTGCAGGAAGAAGAGCATTTTCGGTCTATGAATCAGAAGAAAAAATCCAGATCAGCCCCTGCATCTAGCAAATACTATATTAAAATTGATGAAGATGAGATTGCCAATGACTACCCACTCCCTGCCTATTATAAAACATCTCTTCAGGAAACAGATGAATTTATGGTTTTTGATGATGACTATTATGAGTATAACATTGAAGATCTTCCTCGAAGCATGCTACATAACTGGTCTTTATACAACTCGGATGCTAGATTGATTCCCTTGGAACTTCTTCCTATGAAATCTTGTTCCGATATTGATGTCACCATCTTTGGCTCAGGAATAATGACCGAAGATGATGGAAGTGGGTTCAATCTAGATACTGATGTTGGCCAGTCTTCTTCCATTAGTTCAGGAGCACAGGCTGCTGACGGAATTCCAATTTATCTGAGTTCCATAAAGGAATGGATGATTGAATTTGGGTCATCTATGATTTTCATATCAATCCGTACTGATATGGCCTGGTATGGATTCTGCCTCTATAAATTGTATTACTTGTGTGTGTTATTTTGTAGATCTTAAGTTACCAATTATTTCTGTATGTTAGTGCATGATATCGTGTAGGCCTCTGTTTATACTTCACTGCAATCCTCTTTAAAATTAAAAAGAACTTAGAAAATCTATTTGTTTTTCTTCTTGTGTATCAGACTGTCAATTTGAGTTATTTGCAAACAGAACTTTTGTAAGTAAATTGGGTTAATTGTCATAGATGAATTTGGTCATATGGGGGAAACATCTTTGAATATTTTATGTAAATTATATCAGGAATTATTTAGTTGTAAATGCCATAGTTCCTTTGTGAAGTATTTTACTGGCCTATATGGTAATGATTACAAGACTTGATCTATTACCATTCCTTTCAGGTATAGACTTGGGAAGCCATCAAAGCAGTATGCTCCTTGGTATGACACCATACTGAAAACTGCAAGGCTGGCTGTAGGCATTATCACCTTGTTGAAAGAGCAGAGCCGAGTATCACGGCTTTCCTTTGGAGATGTCATCAAGAAATTATCCGAGTTTTCCTCGAATGATAAATCTTACATTTCTTCTGATCCGTCTGCTGTTGAGAGGTATGTCGTTGTCCATGGACAGATACTTCTGCAGTTGTTTGCAGAATTTCCTGACGACACAATCAGAAAGTCTGCATTTGTCACTGGTCTTGTGAGCAAAATGGAAGCACGACACCACACTAAGTGGTTAGTGAAGAAGAAGAAAGTTATACCTAAAAGTGAACCAAATTTAAATCCTAGGGCAGCAGTGGCTTCTATTGTGTCCAAAAGGAAAGCCATGCAAGCTACAACAACGAGGCTGATCAATAGAATCTGGGGAGAGTATTACTCTAACCATTTGCCAGAGGACTCCAAAGAGGGAGCTTCTACTGAAGTAAAGGATGAAGATGAAGTTGAGGAACAAGAAGAAAATGAAGATGAAGATGTTGAGGTGGATACATTATGTTTGGAGGGAACCCAAAAGCCACATTTGGCTTCCAAACAAATCAAAACATTTTCTTCTGATGGAGAAATAAGATGGGTTGGGGATCCTGTGGGGAAGACCGGTTCTGCATATATTCTTTATAAAGAGGCAGTTATTGAAGGGGAAGTTATTTCTGTGGGAGGATCTGTGTTAGTAGAAGCTGATGAATCAGATGAATTTCCTGATATTTATTATGTTGAATATATGTTTGAATCAAAGGATGGAAAAAAAATGTTTCATGGCAGGATGATGCAGCATGGATGTAACACTGTTCTTGGCAACACTGCAAATGAGAGAGAAGTGTTTCTCACTAATGAGTGCAGGGATCTGAAACTCGAGGATGTCAAGCAGACAGTTATTGTAGAATTGCGAAAATTGCCTTGGGGGCATCAGCATAGAAAGGATAATATTGCTGCCGATAAAACTGATAGAGCTAGAGCAGAAGAAAGGAAGAAGAAAGGACTACCTACTGAATACTATTGTAAAAGCCTATTCTCGCCTGAAAGTGGTGCATTCTTCAGACTTCCTTTTGACACTTTGGGTCTAGGGTCCGGCAATTGTCACTCTTGCAATTTAAAGGAAGCTGAAAGGGAGAAAGATCTTTTCAAAGTCAATTCATCTAAGTCTAGCTTCCTATTTAATGGAACTGAATATGCTCTTCATGATTATATTTATGCAAGTCCTTTGGACTTTGAGGAAAGAATAGAACAGGGAACTCACAAGAGTGGGAGGAATGTAGGGCTGAAAGCTTATGTTGTTTGTCAAGTGATGGAGATCATTGTCAAGAAGGAATTAAAACAAGCTGAAATGAAATCCACAGAGGTCAAAGTCAGAAGGTTTTTCAGACCCGAAGATATATCAAATGAGAAGGCATATTGCTCCGATGTTCAAGAGGTAACATAATAGAATGCAAATACAAACATGTCGGAGACTTTTCACAAAACATTATTTTAATGAAACAGCAAGCCTAACTGACTATATCCACTGTATTAAGCATGGATGGCTGGATTAACATAATTTAGAAATTCTTCATATGTGATAATTTAAACTTTTAATATGTTTTTTTTTGGTACCAGCCATCCATGCTTGATCCAACTAACCGGTAAATGAGTTGCTCTTTTTATTTGTGTGTATTTTGTTATATTTTTGAATATTTGTTCTACTTTGTGTATGTTGTCTCTGCATATTTTATATTAACTTATTTTATGATTTATAATTTTAGGTATATTATAGTGATCAAACACATATACTCTCTGTACAATCCATAGAAGGGAAATGTGAGGTCCGAAAGAAGAATGACATCCCTGCATGTAGCGCCTCTGGAGTCTTCCAAAATGTATTTTTCTGTGAGCACTTGTATGATCCAACCACTGGGTCACTTAAAAAGGTATTTTCATACTTTGTCTTGTCATGTAAGTGTATAATGTGCTTGACTGCTTCTTATAATTAACCATCTTTTTTTCCATATACTTGACAGTTGCCAGCGCATATCAAAGTCAAATATTCCAGTGGGCACACAGCTGATGCTGCAGCTAGAAAGAGAAAAGGAAAGAGTATAGAAGGAGAAAACATTCCAGAGCCCGAGAATGGAAGGAAGACATCAGATGAAAAACGTCTAGCAACCTTGGACATTTTTGCTGGTTGTGGTGGTCTATCGGAGGGGTTGCAGCAGTCAGGTAATCTTAACTAAACTATTATAGCTAAATAACTGTATTTGCTATTAAATGCATAATATAACTGGTGTGTTGCTGCTTGAATGCTTCAGGAATTACACAAACTAAATGGGCAATTGAATATGAAGAACCGGCTGGGGATGCATTTAGAGCCAATCATCCCGAAGCACTGGTGTTTGTTAACAACTGCAATGTTATTCTTAGGTAAACAATCCCTTTTAGATTAAACCTTGTCCCCAAGCTTTAAAAGAGTGGAATTCATTTTAAGTGATTCATGCTCATTGTATTTTAGGGCTGTGATGGGGAAATGTGGGGACACGGATGATTGTATTTCTACATCTGAGGCCTCAGAATTGGCAGCAAAACTTGATGAGAAGGAAATAGATAGTTTACCCATGCCTGGTCAAGTTGATTTCATAAATGGGGGACCTCCATGCCAGGTCTGTTGATCTGTTGGTGCTGTTTTTAATTCCACTAATAGTGATAAAAGCTCTAGGGTATTTAATTGTTGAATAATGTCTGGTTCCAGGGTTTCTCTGGGATGAATAGGTTCAACCAAAGCAGTTGGAGCAAAGTCCAGTGTGAGATGATACTAGCATTCTTATCCTTTGCTGATTACTTTCGGCCAAGGTATTTCTTGCTGGAAAATGTGAGGAATTTTGTTTCCTTTAACAAAGGGCAGACATTCCGTCTAACCCTCGCTTCACTTTTGGAGATGGGTTATCAGGTAAAATTACATAATCTTTTTACCCGACCAATTCCTTCTTTGAGTTTGTGAGTAGAATCTCTAGGAATTAATGAGCGGTGATTTGCTTGACCAAAAGGTGAGGTTTGGCATCCTAGAAGCTGGAGCTTTTGGAGTTTCACAATCTAGGAAACGGGCATTCATATGGGCAGCTTCTCCAGGGGATGTGCTTCCCGAGTGGCCTGAGCCAATGCATGTGTTTTCTGCTCCGGAGTTGAAAATATCCGTATCAAAAAGTGTCCAGTATGCTGCTGTGCGCAGTACAGCAAACGGTGCCCCATTGCGGGCAATAACTGTCCGTGATACCATTGGTGATCTGCCGCCTGTCGGGAATGGCGCCTCAAAAGCTAACATGGAGGTATGTAAAACTGGAAAAGGAGTTATATTAATTTACTCTAACCTTAAGTAATTTGATTTGCCACTCTACTCTCTTGACCTACCTGGTTTTATGTTGCACAGTATGGACAGGAGCCCATGTCATGGTTCCAGAAACATATCCGAGGGAATATGGCTGTTTTAACGGATCACATCTCAAAAGAGATGAATGAGCTGAATCTGATTAGATGTCAGAAGATTCCCAAGAGACCAGGTGCAGACTGGCGAGATCTTAAAGAAGAGAAGGTAAAATCAAATTCTTGTGGTTATTTATCAAAAAGCTTTTTATTATTTATATATCTTAATTTTTGATATCTAATATCAATGCAGATAAAATTGTCTACTGGACAAGTTGTTGATTTGATACCATGGTGCTTGCCAAACACAGCGAAGCGGCATAATCAATGGAAGGGACTGTTTGGGAGATTGGATTGGGAAGGGAATTTCCCAACTTCCATTACAGACCCTCAACCAATGGGGAAGGTTGGAATGTGCTTCCACCCTGACCAAGATAGGATCCTCACTGTCCGCGAATGTGCCAGATCTCAAGTAAGTCTAAAACTACTATTAGCTGTCTGACACTCTAAATAAATGCTATGATAAATTATGGATTCCTAAAAAATATGAAGCAAATTAATTTGAAGATTGATTTGTTCTTTCTGAATTTCCAAGGAGAATTCTGATACATGTTGTGGACAGTGAAAATAATTTAGTTGATGTACCTAAAAAATAATAAAATAATGTACCTAAAAAATAATCTTAATTGGTGTCAGCTCCTAGTTTTAATTGATGTCCAAGAAGTTAGATTCGATAAATAATTGATGAACATCATCATGACTAAAAAAAAAAAAATTAATGAACATCATTGTTACTTACATAAGTGGTCTATGACAATCATTGCCTTATAAATAGGAAGATAACATGATTTGGTTTATCCTTTTACTTAGCATCTTTTTCATCTGTAAATGCAGGGTTTCCCTGATAGTTACCAATTTTCTGGTAACATCATACACAAGCACAGACAGATTGGGAATGCTGTCCCTCCTCCTCTGGCATTTGCATTGGGAAGAAAGCTCAAGGAAGCAGTGGAAAGTAAGAACTCCACTTAGATGGCGCATACATTCTGCAAACAACATGATTATCATACCGAAGGATTGACCAACATTTACTATCCTATCTAAACTTGCAAGATTATTCAATGTATAATTTTCAACAAGATTGTGATTTTACACATTAGTATTCCTTCCATATTTGCCATTAATTAAGCAAGATTTTTGGTACTAAAGCTGATGGTATTTATCACTCAAGAATGACGATGAATGTGCTTGTGCTAAGGCTTCTAGAACATCTAATTTTGGAGAAACGAATGTAATATCTCTATGGGTGGGGCAATTGGCACTCCCATATCCTTATCCACATGCCCACTTTCTTAACTTGTATCTTGATTTTCAAAACTACTAAACCTTATTAAATTGACCTTTTTATCACTTTACTTTCACATTATAATTATCACTTTAATAACATTATAACAATGTTCATTCACAAGGGGTGAAAAGATATTTTTCCCCTTGGAATTGAGCAATATAGAATTTCATGTAATACTATAAAACTTATAAATTTATATTTGTTTCCGAATATCTTTATATAACATTCATAGGAGACTAATAGAAAAAATACTTGTGCAATTTTAAAGGAACATTCATATCAAATAGTATAAAATTATTTTGGCAATAACATTATTTTTTATACACTTATAATTATTTTTGTTGCAAGTATTTGCAATGATGAGTGAATTATTGGCAATAGCGCATTTAATATATATAAACAAATGAGAGGGATTGATTTACACTAGTATAATCGAAATTAAATTATATACAACCTCACTTGTCTATTTTAATTTGATTTAACGGTTTGAATTTGTTATATTATCTCTCTCCTATTATTTCTTTTTTCCTAACGTAATGCATTTTCTTTTAACTTCCTCTCACGGTCTCACCTTATTGTTCTCTCTCACCCTACTCTTTGCGTTCATCTCCTCACCAGCCAACAATCAACAATCCGCTCCTTCAAGTTCTCCCATTTCTTGGCAAAAATGCCACTTGTTATTTCAGTGCAGCCGAAACCATCAAGGACTTCATTGACAATTGGGGAAATGGCTTGGTCATATATTGATCTTTGTTGTGATTTAGGTCCAAAAACCAAAATGGATTAAAAAAAACTGGTAACTACATATTACAAGAAATTATCATCATTGTATAGCGCTTGCAAATGATCATATCATCATAGTAAGATTAAAAAGGGCGTGGAAGCAAAAAGTTCCTTGTCAAAGGTGAAAACTCTATCTACTTGCTTGCTAGCTACAGTCTGCATAATAGTGACTTCCCTTTTATTTTCATTACATGACACCATCTTGGGAACATTCAACCTTTGTCCATCATCGCTTAGTGGCCTGGCATTACCGAATTAAACAAAAAACTATCACCACAGCTTCAATTCAAATGGTTCATTTTGTTTCATTTTAAAGAGAAATAATTAACAATCAACACCATTTATTTCCAAGTCTTTTCAAAATCTGTTGACATTTATCATCAAATTCAGTTTAAAGGTTTTCTAATACAAATTTGAAAGGAATTATGACTCTTTGTTTAGCCTTAAAAAAGTGATTATGACTGACACATTTTTGCAACTAAAAGCTGAAATTCAGCTTCTTTTCCACATAATTGTCAAAAAAATCAAACCGAACAAACAAACATATAAATATCAGAAGTGAATTTTGATAAGGAAAAAAAAAAACTCTTTTGAACAAAATAAAACCTAAACAATATGGCTCTAAAATGTGATGCACATTTGGCCATTACCATGGCACATCAAAGAATGTCAAACTATTATAGCTGGTAACTAACTAGCAACTACCCACTCACACTTGGGCTCATATCAGTCTGTAGCAAAGTTTTAAATTTGGGTCCGCGATCACACATAAAGCTACAATTTAAGGTTTCGGACTTTCCTTAGTCTTCGAAACCGCATCCTTGGCCGCAAGATGCAACCACAAAAGTCTGCAATTTTGGTAAAGGTGGTCACAATTGCGACTTAAAACTTTACTCGTATAAAGAGATTTTCCAAAAAAACGAATCAGCATATTAGTAAAAATTATACGTATGTTGGGGTCAACATACTGGCAAAAAATTTGTTTTTTTTTCAATACGTTGCTGGTCATCTTATATGAAAAGATACACATATGTTGACCCACCAATGTACTAAGCAACAAATATATTAGCACTTCAAGAGATCAGCGTATGTGTAATCTTAAAATTCGTATGTTATCGCCTTAGCTTACTAAGCGTAAATAAGAAAAAAAAATATACATATATCATGATATTTTGGGAAAAAATGGAATCAGAGATAAAAATTGGAGTTTATAATCCATTTCTCAAGAGTTTTGAATTTTGGCCCATATTTCACTTTTTCATGGACAATAATGCCCTTTAACGTGTTATTTGTTCCGTCTCTCATCAGACGGAAAAGGTCTTCCGTTCATACGTAAACAGAATTATTCTGTATTACGTTTAACGGAATTATTCCGTCTATCTAGAAACAGAAGAAATTATATTTTTTTCCTTCTTTGTATAAACGGAAATATTAATAAAATTCAATATTCCAAATTTGCCTTTCCGTGTTCAAGTACGCATATGGCTTTTGAAACAAGCCAATGCAAGCAGTAGCACAACACAACTCATTTCTTCTCTTTCTCTCTAAAGTCAAAAACGAAGAGCATTGATCATCATCAAAAATAGAAATAGTTTGGTTTCTTTGCTTTGAGCATAACTACCAAGAGCATTGAAGATATATTCTTGAACAAAACCCTCTTTCATGTATATTTTTAAGTAAGAGTAATGTTTATATGTATTATTGTTTCTTTGTAGTAGTTTAGCCAAATTTGTATGGGTTTTGTACTGTGTTTTGCAAATGGGAAAAACTCTGTTAATGCCTGCTTCGTTGATGGCTTCAACATAGTTTCTGTGAACCCAAAGACGAAATTTTTCCGTCAACATGAAGACGAAAATTTTCCGTCTCATCATAGACGGAAGTTATTCCAGAATCTAATATTTTGTCTTTTAACCATTGCATATACAATGGCTGATAATAAGGATGATGTAATGCATGATGTTGAAGAACCACATGTAATGAAATCCATGAAGATTGAGTTTCCCGATTATAGCAATTCATTTTGCACAAATGGAGTGTTCAAGAATCGGGATGAAGTCGTGGATTGGGTTCGTAAATTTGGGTTCCGACTTGGATTTGTCCTGAAAGTGGCAAAGTCTGACTTAGGCTTGGGGAAATGTAAGAGGCAAAGAGTTGTCTTTGCATGTGAGCAAAGTGGCATATACAAGGCTTCAAAAGCAATTCTGAAGTATAATACCGGAAGCAAGAAGATTAATTGCCCTTTTAGATTATATGCGAGGCCGACTCGTTCCTGTGACAAGTGGTTGTTGAAGGTTAAATGTGATTTTCATAACCACAAGGAGTATGAATCGTTGATTGGTCATTCGTAGGCTGGAAGGCTAATCGAAGAAGAACGTGCTCTTGTGTTTGACCTTACCAAGAGCGGGGTGAAGCCAAAGAGAGTGATGACAACTTTAAAAGAAAGATTCCCACAAATATGATAACCATGAGACAAATTTACACTGCCCGTGCTACCTATAGAAGAAATGTGAGGCTCTCACGTACGCAGGTGCAACATCTCCTACTATGCTTGACGAGCAAATGATATGAGTACTCGCACACTACCTTCCCTGGTATTGATGTGGTGACAGATATTTTTTGGGCTCACCCTACATCCATTTCTCTACTGCACAACTTTAGATTGGTTCTCATAATGGACAACACATACAAGACCAACAGATAAAGAGTGTCGTTGCTAGAGATAGTTGGCCAGACATCAACCGCCAAAACATTCTCTGTTGCATTTTGTTTCATATCATCTGAGAATTATGCTAGCTTCTCATGGGCATTGACGCAGTTTAGCAGATTGTTTATAGACCCTTGCCAGCTTCCTAAGGTCATTCTCACCGACTTTGAGGGTGCTCTTGTGAGATCTATTGGAGATGTATTTCCTACGGCTACCCATTTACTTTGCCAGTTGCATGTGAAGCGTAATGTAAAGGAAGGTTCAAAGAGTACTTCCGTGACAATGAGAAGACTGATGCGGCGATGGATGCATGGATGAATGTTGTCCATTGTAAAAAGGTGGAGGAGTACCAGTCATGTGTAGATGCATTTGTGAAAGTTTCTAAACAGGCCGGGTGTGGATTGTTTGAATATGTCAAGAGGACATACCTCGACCAAAACAAGGAGAAATTCGTGGATGCTTGGATAAATAGGCATATGCATTTTGGGAACACAACAACCAATAAGTAAATTCCTAAATTGTAATAATAATAATCATTAATCGATATAATTATATGAATGTTAACATCACATGTAGTATTCTGTATCTTGTTAAACAGGGTTGAGAGCGCACACGCCTCATTCAAGAGGAGCTGACGGATAGCGTAGGTGATATAGCTGCATGCTTTGACGTCATGCACAATATGTTGACATGTCAGCATAACAACATTGTGGAGTCGTTTCAAAAAAGTATAACAACGGTTGAGCACAATATGAAAACCCCTTTCTACAAGTAGTTGTGCTACGTGCTATCCCGGGAAGCTCTGAATTTGATTTATAAAGAGGCGCATAGTATTGGTTCCGGTGACTGTGATTGTCGGATCAGAAGCACTCACGGATTACCATGTCGTTGCGAGCTTGATGACTATAAGAAGAAGGGGCATAGTATTCCGTTGAGTGCGGCACATGTCCTCTGGCAGAAATTATCCATGTTTGATTCTGGACAAGTTGCACCGGAGAGGACATATGATGAAGAGGTTGATCCAGACCCTGTCAGCCCTACCGCCTCTGCGTCCACCTCCTCTACCACCTCGATCGGCTCGACCACCTTGATCTGCTCGACCACCTCGATTCGCTCGACCACCTCTCTGTGGTACGTGGCCACCTCGCACTGCAGCAGGCACGACGTGACCCATAGGTCTAGAGCTGATGTCCACAATCTGCTGAGTGGCATGCGGGTCAAGAACACTGCTCTGATGCATAGGCAATGCTAGCTCTAGTATCCTCCTGATGCTCTCTCGATATCGATCCTGCAACTTCAGAATACGATTATTAATTCAATATTTGCATTTAAATGCTAAATTATCCAAATAATTTAAAAAAATTGATTTCTTACCATAAGTACGGAGGGATCATCAACACGCACTGATGTAGGTAGTAGGAATGGATGACAGTACTGATGAAGCCAATCAAGGTAATCACAGGAGTACTCCCCATCATATGTAATTCTACACCCTCTAATGGCATCATCAACCACGTGCAGGGTCCACGTCGCACACTTAGTATCCACGTCCTCCCATCCTGTGGGAGAGTCATGTGGAATGGGGGGATCGCCTGGACGTACCCAAACTGCCGGGCGTACGGTGATCAGGATCGAAAGGCTGCCAGCTCACCTGATCAACCCTCACAGACTCCAGGTGGGTCCGGTACTGATAATCCATGCTATCAGACCCCACCCCATACTCCCACTTGTGGACCTTCGGCATGGCCTCCTCGTAATCCTCTCGAGGGATAACAGATCCGATGGTAGGAAAATGCTCCTTGATCCATGCCTGCAATTACCAAAATTTAAAAAGTCACAAAATTTGTGGCACCCTTCTCGGATCACCCAAATATAAACTAATAAATATGCTTTTATATTGGATAATATATATGGACTTGTGAGTGTTAAGAAAATAGGTAAATAAAATTTTTCTTTTAAAGCGGGTGCACGAATCGTCACTTGAAAGTCTTGGAGAACAAAATCTATATTATCTCAAAATCATTGTATCGAGTTCGGCGATTTCTAAAGCCTTTTCGCAAATAGAGTAACATTCGATCTTTTAGAAAATATCTTTGTATCAAGTAGCTTAAGCTACCCTTGCTTTGTACGATAGAACTGATACCATTTATAGCCGAGCTCTTAAACAGATTAAATCAGAGTAAGCGGAAATTACTGGACTATGCAATTGATAGAATATAAACATAGGTTTTCATAGATATAGAGAGTCATAAGTACATAGCCCATGAGTAAAGTCTCCAAGTTTCAAAATATACAAGTCCATCATCAGATCTATATAACAGTGTAACTACAAGCTCTAGAGTGCTCCAAAAGTATATCTACAATATATATACATAACAAAATATATAGCTCTAGGAATAGTCACATAGATCTGGCAGCATCAGATGGAGTAGTAGTAGCAGTAGTAGTCTCCCAAAAGTAAAGTGAGTAAGGTAGTAGCATCATCATCACAGCAGCAGCAGCAAATCTCCTCCACACACCGGATCCTCAGATCCACATCATACACCATATACATGTACCTAGGGATCGTCGTCCCTCCAGTCACTCCCAGTAGAATGCACGACAGGCTCGCTCCCACTCTCGTCCTCCACCGGATCCTCCTCGATCTTATCCGAGGGAGAGTGTACCCTACCACTGGGTACCGGGTCAGGTGATGGTGAAACCCTGACTGGGCTCCTCGGATCAGATAGGGGAGTCTCCTCACGGACGACTCTCGAAGTAAAAGGGTGAGAGCGGGTAGGTCGAAAACGAAAACTATGATAAGAGCGAGCTGGTCGCGTGGGAGGTGGTCCATGGTAAATGTAAAACGGGGGTACATGCATAGTGTATATGATGGGAATCCTAAACCTACGAGGACGGAATCGCATCAGCGGGTTCGGGTGGTAGAAGGTAATCTCTACCTCCCCCTCGAACACCGCGCGATGGTCCTCATAGATCCATATGCCACTAGGAAGTGGTCGGATCTCGATGCAAGCAATGTAGCGAGACATCACCTACAAGGGCATAGGGGTAAGCAATTCTATACACATAATCAATAGAGAATAAATTATGCAACATAAATATGTAACATGCATCAATTAATATCAATCACACTTAACACTTAGCAAGTAGGTTATGCACATAGAATGTTCACACTTAATTCAGTCATAACAGTTTATTTGAATGAATGACATGATGCATGACTTTAGCTCTCAAGCCTATCTCCATCATAATACTATGTCACTCTCTGACGTCCATCCCTGACAACCCAGCACTCAACAGTGCGTTGTATTCCTAGGTATACAACCATTCGTACATTCACCTAGAATGTACACGACAAGCTTGGTATCCATGCCACCCGAGCATATCCCGTCATCCAAACGGATCGTCATCCAAACGATATATCCATATCGGCATCCACTAAGCCGACCACGTCAACGACGTGTCATCAAGCAAGCGTATTGGCACTCCCAGAGGCCCTCCACATGTTTAACAAACATGAAATACGTCCTACCATCCAAACTCCAGGATGAATGCAATTTATCTTTTAGACTTAAGGGAAGTTGATTAATACTTTACAGGCCACCTAGGCTTATTTTCTTTATCAAAAAGGACCGTCACCAAACGATCTTTTTGTATTAATCAATTTCTTTAAGTCTTAATCCCTTGGACTATTCTCAATAATTCATTAATTATTTGACTTAGAATTGAAAATGATGTTTTCAGGTTCTGGGCAATTTACTCGAGTAAACTTCAGGATACTCGAGTGTTACTCAACTTTTCCAGATTACTCGAGTGTTCTTAAGACTACTCGAGTGTTCATGACTTTCTGAGGATTTGGGTTTTCAATTCAACAATTTACTCGAGTAGTTCATGGGTTACTCGAGTGTTCTTGAACATTTCCAGAATACTCGAGTGACCTTGACTGACTCGAGTGTTTGGCCTATAATGGTCCTCAGGTCATGCTCGATACTCGAGTACCAGACAGACTACTCGAGTGTTCTTCCTTAATTTACATGGTTTTGAACACGATTTACTCGAGTACTCTGCCTTTTACTCGAGTGTTTCGCAGCAGACAGCACTGAAAACTGGTTTTAGCATGACATTTTCATTTCTACTCAAATTTAATCCATTCCAAGGATCCACAGAGTTCATACAACATAATTTGAACATGTTACAACATTCATTTCATATCAAAACACAGATTTGACAGAGAATTCAGTAATCATGCATTAAAGCACATTTTCACAACTCAATACCTCAATTTGCAGAATAAGCTCAATACCCATGAATTAAAGTTCATTTAAGCTTGCATGCATGATACATAACTTGCTCAACATAGTTTTAGAGCATGGATTGGTCTCCAAACCAAAGTTCCTATTCAATCTAAGCCCTTAGAGCCTCTTGGTGGCTCTCTAACACAATTCATGGAATTTAAACTCTATCTAGTGAATATAATTACTTCCCCTTACCTCTTAGACGTGAATCAACAGAAAGAAATCCAAGAAAAGTGCTCCAACCCCAGAAATCACTTTGAGCTTCACATGCATGACAGTTTTGAGTGCACCATCAAAACCGAATTGGTTCACCCATGAAACAGAGATAAGAATTGGGGAAAATTAGATTTCTAAACTCTATGCAACATGTTCTAACTAAAGGAATTGAGTTTGAGACTCAAGAATTCGTGAGCTTACCAGAATCAGTGATCAAAGTAAGCTCCAGACCAAGGTTCAACAGAAACAGCTTCTACTTCAAATCTTCAATTCTCCCAGCACGCACACTCAATCCTCACAATATTACTCTCTATACAAAGCTCAAGATGTGAGCTTTGTATTCGTGTTTGGTTTGTGTTTCAAATCGACACAGAGAAGGAGAATCGAAGAGTATAAACTCGGAACCCTAATTTCATCAACCAAGCCACTTTGATCCAAAATTCTCAGCTAAAGGTCGAAGATGAGCTTAAATAGGAAGTGAGGACACTCATGCAGGTCGACACGAAGGCATTGAGCTGTTGATGGCGGAGTATTCGTGTCAACGGAGGGGAATCGTTGGCTGTGACTCACCAAACGCACTAACTCGTGCAGTTGACCCAGAATACTCGAGTATTCCAGAAAATACTCGAGTGTTTTACCCAGTTTTTGAAAAATAATTATTTTATTTACCTTCCCTCCAAAATCTTTCCTATAATTGCTTCTAGGTCCCAACCCAGGGACTAATATGCAAAACTCTTATTTTATGCATTTAAATTATTTATTAAATAATTTCCACACATCAACTAGTCACATGAACACATATTTTAATCAAGGATTAATATAGAAACTATTAATTATAATTAAATTATAATTAACATTTCATTAATCGGGGATTAAAATTTTGGGGTGTTACACTACTCCCCCACTTACAAGGAATTTCGTCCCCGAAATTCAACTCATACAAACAAGTCAGGATAATCCTGACGCATCTTATCCTCTAACTCCCGAGATGCTTCTATTACATCTTCACAGACCCAGACAACTTTGACCAGATGGATGTCCTTCCCTCTAAGCTGCTTGATTCTTCGATCTTCAATACGAACTGGCACAGCTTTGAAGGTTAGGTTTTTATGAATTTCTAAGTCATCAGGTTGGATGCTAAGAACAATGGTGGGGTCATGGACATATTTCTTCAATTGAGACACATGGAATACATTATGGAGGTTAGCTAATGACGGAGGCAAAGCTAATTGATAGGCTACTGGGCCGATCCTTTTGAGAATTTGATAGGGACCAATAAACTTAGGTGATAGTTTCTGAGTTTTCAAGGCTCTACTAACACCTTTGGTTGGTACTATTCTAATGAACACGTGGTCTCCTTCAGCAAACTCTAAGGGTTTTCTCCTTCTATCAGCATAGCTTTTCTGCCTACTCTGAGCTGCCCTCATCTTCTCTTGTATCATCTTGATCTGCTCCGTGGTCTCTTGCACAATATCTGGTCCAATCAGAGAACTCTCCTCCACTTGAAACCAGCATAACGGCGTCTGACACTTTCTCCCATACAAAGCTTCAAATGGTGCCATTCCAATGCTCGTGTGATAGCTGTTGTTGTAAGTGAACTCCACGAGTGGCAACATTTGTTCCCAATTCCCTTGTCCTTCCAAAGCACAGGCTCGTAGAATGTCCTCCAATGACTGAATAGTCCTTTCCGTTTGGCCATCAGTCTGAGGATGGTATGCAGAACTTAGCTTCAATCTTGAACCCAAGGCTCTATGCAAATCTTCCCAAAACTTTGATGTAAACCTCGGATTGCGATCAGACATGATGCTTGATGGTACTCCGTGAAGACGAACAACTTCCTTGATGTACAACTGAGTGAGCTTTTCCAATGAATAGCGCATATTCACGGGAATGAAATGCGCTGACTTGGTCAAACGGTCCACGATCACCCAGATTGCATCATGACCAGTAGATGTCTTTGGCAATCCCGACACAAAATCCCGAGATGCTATCCCATTTCCACAACGGGATCTCTAAAGGAAGTAACTCTCATCCTGGCCTTTGGTGTTCCACTTTCGCCTTTTGACACACCAAACAACATGCCACATATTCAGCTACATCTCTCTTCAAACCAGGCCACCAAAATAGCTTCTTTAAGTTCTGGTACATTTTAGTAGCTCCTGGATGCATACTCATCTTACTCTCATGTGCTTCATCCAGAACCATTTTTCTTACCTCCAGATCATCAGGGACACAAATCCTTGTTCTAAAACGCAGGATTCCATCCTTCCCTTCTTGGAATTCCAATTCCTTACCTTCTTGCATCAATTTCTTCTTCTCCATGAGTTTCTCATCCTTGTGTTGCAATTCCCGAATCCTTAGCAGAAATTCATTAGAAATCTGCAACATCCCCAACTTGATACTCGTTGGTTCCACTTGCATTGTCAGACTCAAATCCCGAAACTCCTCTATCAGTGCAGCTTCTCTGACCATCATCGCACTGATATGCATCGTCTTTCTACTCAATGCGTCCGCCACAACGTTAGCCTTCCCAGGATGGTAATGGAGCTCAAACTCATAATCCTTCAAAAACTCCATCCATCGACGTTGCCTCATATTCA
This sequence comes from Crotalaria pallida, assembly GCA_037953625.1. NCBI lineage: Eukaryota > Viridiplantae > Streptophyta > Magnoliopsida > Fabales > Fabaceae > Crotalaria > Crotalaria pallida. The sequence continues at coordinate 56,239,838 of CM075655.1, read as the reverse complement.
ACTCCTTTTGATCAAAGAGGTACTTTAAACTCTTATGGTCACTAAACACTCGGAACGTAGTGCCATAGAGATAGTGCCTCCAGATCTTTAAGGCAAACACCACAGCTGCTAACTCCAGATCATGGGTTGGATAGTTCATCTCATGAACTTTTAACTGTCTCGAAGCGTAAGCGACGACTTGTCCATCTTGCATCAAGACACACCCAAGACCTTGTTTCGACGCGTCACAATACACATCGAAACTCTTATGCGTATCGGGCAACACCAATACAGGAGACGATGTCAACCTTTCCTTCAACTCCCGAAAACTTCTCTCACACTTCTCATCCCATAGGAACGGTTGATCTTTCCGAGTCAACTTCGCCAGAGGCAGTGCGATCTTCGAAAATCCTTCTATAAATCTTCGGTAGTACCCAGCCAAACCAAGAAAGCTTCTAACCTCCGTAACCGACTTCGGTTGCTCCCATTGCAAAACCGAACTTACTTTCGTTGGATCAACTGCTATCCCTTTATCTGAAATCACATGCCCCAAAAATTTAACCTCCTTCAGCCAGAACTCACACTTTGTAAGTTTGGCGTACAACTGCTTCTTCTTCAAGATGCTTAACACTATCTTCAAGTGTTCAGCATGCTCCTCCGGGCTCTTAGAGTAAATCAGAATATCATCAATGAACACAACCACGAATGAATCTAGATAAGGTCTAAAGATTCGATTCATGTAGTCCATGAAGATAGCTGGTGCATTAGTCAATCCGAACGGCATTACGACATACTCATAATGTCCGTATCGAGATCGAAATGCAGTCTTAGAGATGTCCTCCTCTCTAATCCTGATCTGATGGTACCCCGACCTCAAATCAATCTTGGAAAATACTGAAGCCCCACGAACTTGATCCATAAGGTCATCTATCCGTGGTAACGGATACTTGTTCTTGATGGTGACCTTATTCAGCTGCCGGTAGTCTATACACATCCTCATGCTACCATCTTTCTTCTTTACGAATAAGACAGGAGCACCCCAAGGTGACACGCTTGGTCGAATCATCTGTTTCTGCAACAGCTCCTCAATCTGCTTCTTCATTTCCGCCATTTCTGGTGGTGCCATTCTATAGGGAGCGATAGAAATGGGACCAGCTCCCGGAACTAGGTCAATACCAAATTCAGTTTCTCTTCTTGGTGGCAGACCAGGGATCTCGTCAGCAAAAACTTCCGGGAAATCTCTGACAACGGAAATCTCTTCTATCCTCGGACCATTCTCCCCCACCTCAGTGTTGAATAGACACATGTAGCCAGAGGGTTTTGGGTTTCTATAGATCACGAGTCTTCTATCACAATCAATGATCACTTGGTTTTGACTTAACCAGTCCATTCCCAAGATCACATCCAATTGTGCTAAGGGTAAGCAGATCAAATCTACTTTAGAGGTTTGTCCTAACACTTCTATACAACAGTTAAGACAAGCTCTAGAAACAACTACGGGAGCATTTGTAGGGGTTTCTACTTGCAAAACATAAGGCATTTCAGACATCATCAAGCCTAATCGGTTTACACATTCATACGAAACGAATGAATGCGTTGCACCAGAGTCAAACAAAACATGGCAAAACTGACCATTAAGCAAGTATTCACCTTGAACCAGATCAGAAGATCGATTCGCTTCCACACCGCTAAGGGTAAAGACCCTTCCTTGAGTCACCGGTCTATCTGCAGTTCCTCTTGAGTTGGCCTTGGCTGGTTCCTTGCAATCTCTTGCAAAGTGTCCCGGCTTTCCACAATTAAAACATCCACTTGTCCCCCAACACACACGACCATAGTGGTTGCGCTTTCACTTGTCACAGAATGGAGCCTCGCTTCGATAATTCCTTCCCTCAGAACCACCAACCTTGCCCTTGCCTTTCCCTCTGCGATCATATGGACCTTTGCCTCGAGTGTTGAAACCCTTACGCCTTTGAGATCCATAGCCTTGATTGTCCTTCTTTTCCGAGACATGCACCTCCTCGGCCTTTGTATCATCTTCATACATCCTACACATGTCCACGAGTGCAGGAAAACTTTGAATCCGTTGGTAGCTAAAAATTGACTTCAACTTTGGCCTCAAACCTCCTTCAAACTTAATGCACTTGCTCCTCTCATCTGGATTGTTCTGATAGTATGGAGAGTACTTCATCAGCTCTTCAAACTTTGCCGCGTACTCACCCACACTCATGTTACCTTGCTTCAACTGCAAGAATTCCACTTCCTTTTTCCTCCTTAGATCCTCAGGAAAATATTTTTGAAGAAATTTTTCCATGAATACTCCCCAGCTTATCTCCCTTCCTTCATATTGCAAAAGCTGCATGGTGTGATTCCACCAATTCTCTGCTTCATCCTCCAACATGTAGGTTGCATACGCCACCTTCTGAACATCAGAACACTCTAAAGTCCTCAAAATCTTGTCCATAGTATGAATCCATTTGTTGGCTTCCTCCGGTTTAAATCCTCCTTCAAACTTTGGCGGATTGCAGCTCCTAAAATCAGCCAGAGTCTTCGCCTCAGTGTTACCCACATTACACTGATGAGGCGGATTTGCCGGTTGAGAGGGTTGCTGAGACTGCCTTTGCATCGCTTCCAGTACCGTGGTGATTCGCTCCAACATCGCATTGGTGTGATTTTGGTTTCTAGTTGCCATATTAGACCTGCGCTATGGGCTTATGGTCACATATGTTGAACTAGAGAAACTTCTATTACACCACCTATACTACGGCTCTATCCTAAACTTATTGAATCTACAATCCATTGCGTCTTGTACTCAAAAGAGACAAGATACAAACAAATCAGCGGTAACACAAAGTTCAATAAGTAATTTAATAACATTCAAAGTACTAAATACTTTGGAGATACCTGCTTGATGTTGATGGCTACCTTTCTGGAACCACTTCTACTACTACAGGATCTGACTTTTGCTCTGATACCACTAAGTGTGGCACCCTTCTCGAATCACCCAAATATAAACTAATAAATATGCTTTTATATTGGATAATATATATGGACTTGTGAGTGTTAAGAAAATAGGTAAATAAAATTTTTCTTTTAAAGCGGGTGCACGAATCGTCACTTGAAAGTCTTGGAGAACAAAATCTATATTATCTCAAAATCATTGTATCGAGTTCGGCGATTTCTAAAACCTTTTCGCAAATAGAGTAACATTCGATCTTTTAGAAAATATCTTTGTATCAAGTAGCTTAAGCTACCCTTGCTTTGTACGATAGAACTGATACCATTTATAGCCGAGCTCTTAAACAGATTAAATCAGAGTAAGCGGAAATTACTGGACTATGCAACTGATAGAATATAAACATAGGTTTTCATAGATATAGAGAGTCATAAGTACATAGCCCATGAGTAAAGTCTCCAAGTTTCGAAATATACAAGTCCATCATCAGATCTATATAACAGTGTAACTACAAGCTCTAGAGTGCTCCAAAAGTATATCTACAATATATATACATAACAAAATATATAGCTCTAGGAATAGTCACATAGACCTGGCAACATCAGATGGAGTAGTAGTAGCAGTAGTAGTCTCCCAAAAGTAAAGTGAGTAAGGTAGTAGCATCATCATCACAGCAGCAGCAGCAAATCTCCTCCACACACCGGATCCTCAGATCCACATCATACACCATATACATGTACCTAGGGATCGTCGTCCCTCCAGTCACTCCCAGTAGAATGCACGACAGGCTCGCTCCCACTCTCGTCCTCCACCGGATCCTCCTCGATCTCATCCGAGGGAGAGTGTACCCTACCACTGGGTACCGGGTCAGGTGATGGTGAAACCCTGACTGGGCTCCTCGGATCAGATAGGGGAGTCTCCTCGCGGACGACTCTCGAAGTAAAAGGGTGAGAGCGGGTAGGTCGAAAACGAAAACTATGATAAGAGCGAGCTGGTCGCGTGGGAGGTGGTCCATGGTAAATGTAAAACGGGGGTACATGCATAGTGTATATGATGGGAATCCTAAACCTACGAGGACGGAATCGCATCAGCGGGTTCGGGTGGTAGAAGGTAATCTCTACCTCCCCCTCGAACACCGCGCGATGGTCCTCATAGATCCATATGCCACTAGGAAGTGGTCGGATCTCGATGCAAGCAATGTAGCGAGACATCACCTACAAGGGCATAGGGGTAAGCAATTCTATACACATAATCAATAGAGAATAAATTATGCAACATAAATATGTAACATGCATCAATTAATATCAATCACACTTAACACTTAGCAAGTAGGTTATGCACATAGAATGTTCACACTTAATTCAGTCATAACAGTTTATTTGAATGAATGGCATGATGCATGACTTTAGCTCTCAAGCCTATCTCCATCATAATACTATGTCACTCTCTGACGTCCATCCCTGACAACCCAGCACTCAACAGTGCGTTGTATTCCTAGGTATACAACCATTCGTACATTCACCTAGAATGTACACGACAAGCTTGGTATCCATGCCACCCGAGCATATCCCGTCATCCAAACGGATCGTCATCCAAACGATATATCCATATCGGCATCCACTAAGCCGACCACGTCAACGACGTGTCATCAATCAAGCGTATTGGCACTCCCAGAGGCCCTCCACATGTTTAACAAACATGAAATACGTCCTACCATCCAAACTCCAGGATGAATGCAATTTATCTTTTAGACTTAAGGGAAGTTGATTAATACTTTACAGGCCACCTAGGCTTATTTTCTTTATCAAAAAGGACCGTCACCAAACGATCTTTTTGTATTAATCAATTTCTTTAAGTCTTAATCCCTTGGACTATTCTCAATAATTCATTAATTATTTGACTAAGAATTGAAAATGATGTTTTCAGGTTCTGGGCAATTTACTCGAGTAAACTTCAGGATACTCGAGTGTTACTCAACTTTTCCAGATTACTCGAGTGTTCTTAAGACTACTCGAGTGTTCATGACTTTCTGAGGATTTGGGTTTTCAATTCAACAATTTACTCGAGTAGTTCATGGGTTACTCGAGTGTTCTTGAACATTTCCATAATACTCGAGTGACCTTGACTGACTCGAGTGTTTGGCCTATAATGGTCCTCAGGTCATGCTCGATACTCGAGTACCAGACAGACTACTCGAGTGTTCTTCCTTAATTTACATGGTTTTGAACACGATTTACTCGAGTACTCTGCCTTTTACTCGAGTGTTTCGCAGCAGACAGCACTAAAAACTGGTTTTAGCATGACATTTTCATTTCTACTCAAATTTAATCCATTCCAGGGATCCACAGAGTTCATACAATATAATTTGAACATGTTACAACATTCATTTCATATCAAAACACAGATTTGACAGAGAATTCAGTAATCATGCATTAAAGCACATTTTCACAACTCAATACCTCAATTTGCAGAATAAGCTCAATACTCATGAATTAAAGTTCATTTAAGCTTGCATGCATGATACATAACTTGCTCAACACAGTTTTAGAGCATGGATTGGTCTCCAAACCAAAGTTCCTATTCAATCTAAGCCCTTAGAGCCTCTTGGTGGCTCTCTAACACAATTCATGGAATTTAAACTCTATCTAGTGAATATAATTACTTCCCCTTACCTCTCAGACGTGAATCAACAGAAAGAAATCCAAGAAAAGTGCTCCAACCCCAGAAATCACTTTGAGCTTCACATGCATGACAGTTTTGAGTGCACCATCAAAACCGAATTGGTTCACCCATGAAACAGAGATAAGAATTGGGGAAAATTAGATTTCTAAACTCTATGCAACATGTTCTAACTAAAGGAATTGAGTTTGAGACTCAAGAATTCGTGAGCTTACCAGAATCAGTGATCAAAGTAAGCTCCAGACCAAGGTTCAACAGAAACAGCTTCTACTTCAAATCTTCAATTCTCCCAGCACGCATACTCAATCCTCACAATATTACTCTCTATACAAAGATCAAGATGTGAGCTTTGTATTCGTGTTTGGTTTGTGTTTCAAATCGACACAGAGAAGGAGAATCGAAGAGTATAAACTCGGAACCCTAATTTCATCAACCAAGCCACTTTGATCCAAAATTCTCAGCTAAAGGTCGAAGATGAGCTTAAATAGGAAGTGAGGACACTCATGCAGGTCGACACGAAGGCATTGAGCTGTTGATGGCGGAGTATTCGTGTCAACGGAGGGGAATCGTTGGCTGTGACTCACCAAACGCACTAACTCGTGCAGTTGACCCAGAATACTCGAGTATTCCAGAAAATACTCGAGTGTTTTACCCAGTTTTTGAAAAATAATTATTTTATTTACCTTCCCTCCAAAATCTTTCCTATAATTGCTTCTAGGTCCCAACCCAGGGACTAATATGCAAAACTCTTATTTTATGCATTTAAATTATTTATTAAATAATTTCCACACATCAACTAGTCACATGAACACATATTTTAATCAAGGATTAATATAGAAACTATTAATTATAATTAAATTATAATTAACATTTCATTAATCGGGGATTAAAATTTTGGGTGTTACAAAATTTATATTATTAAAATAAACAATAAAATAGTTATTTATTTTAATATATTATTATTGAAATGAAATAATTATTTACAATAAAATTAATACTCCCTCCGTCCCATTATCTTGGTAAAAAAATGCCAAAAAATTTGTCCCATATTAAAGTAAAAAAATATGAAAAATATTAAAGATTATATATTGTATCGATGATTGATAAGTAAGTAAGGAAAACACATTTAAAGATTTTTTTTGAGGCAATATTGCAATATGTATTAATTGTAATGATATGAAAATTTGTGTAATATCAATTTGTAATTAATGAATGACTCATGCATTATATTAAACAGATACTCTCTTATTTTCATTGACTTGTTTGACTTTTAACAAGATAATAGGACGGAGGGAGTAAGTAATTAAGAATAAATTTACCTGCAAGAGTGTCATGTATCCACCAAGCTGCTTCTTCGAGTGCTTGCAAGTGTCGTCCAACTCCTCATATAGGTGTGCTAGAGCATAGGCACCCCACGCGAAATCGCCGATAATGTCTAGATCCTAAAGCTGCAGGAGATACTGGCACCCGATGTATGTCAGGCTCTTGTCTAAAAATAGTGTACTGCCGATCATGTGCAAGAGGTAGCATCGTGCAGCGAAATGCCACATCTGAGCTTCTGCGTGCACCACATACTGATCGGCTAGCGTGATGAAACGAACACTACCACTGCGCATTATGCGCGCCTCCTCCAATGCCATGGTCTTGGTAAATCCAAGTAGCTTTCTCATCAGCTGTACCCCATCATTGTGCCACGGTTTGGTCCAAGGGATAAACCTGCCAACCACCGGAATGTGGAGCAACGACGAAACGTCGTCAAGAGTAGTCACTGTCATCTCGCCGACCGGGAGGTGGAAGGTGTGGGTCTCGCTGAACCACCTCTCTGCAAAGGAAGAGAGCAGACGCTTGTCCACCTGCTCGTATGACAATCTGACTAATGGCGTAAGACTAGCGGCTTGAACAATGTCACGGACCGCCTCCGGCAAACCAGAAAGGGATGGCAATGTCCACCGGCGGGATGTGCATCTTGTCAATGGGCCACGCTCCTAAAATAAAACAAAAATAAAAACGAAAAAACATTACCAAATATTGCAACTATAACTCAACATTTTTTTTAATTGAAATTTTTACTAAATTATTATTGTTACTTACTCTGCCTTGCCATATGTGTCTGGCAACATGGTCCTCATACGATCGCAGCAATGACTGATCCTGTGGATCGTCTATCTCCTCAGGCTGCTCCTCTATGTCAGCTCCCAGAATATCTCCGATGTGCTGCTCATCCTGTGGCTGCTGAGGCTCCTGAACCTCCTCCTCCACCGCCTGCTGCACCCCCGCCTGCTCATCCTCCTCCCAAGATGAAGTGGACTCATTGTCATCCGAATCTGAAAGGTCGAATGAGGAATCCGAATCCAATGAAGCCTGAGGAGCTACTGCCAAGGGTGAAAATGGTACTGCTGATGTATCCGAACTATCAGAAGTCTCAGATCTGTTTGAAAAAGCTGAATCTGATGAAGCCTCTGGCTCCGACTCGGGCTTAGGCTCAGCTACAACTTCTGGTGTTGCCGATGATGATGCGAGTGCAGCTACGGGTGATGTATCCTGATGTGGTGGTGGAGAGTGATGTGCTTGTGGAGACTAATGTTCTGGTGATGGACTCTGATGTGGTGGTGACACCGGTGGTGGTGGAGACTGATGTGGTGGTGGTGGTGGTGGAGACTGATGTGCAACTGGTGGAGGAGACTGGTGTGGTGGTGGAGACTGGTGTGGTGGTGGAGATTGGTGTGCGGGAGGGGGGGGGGGGGTGTGTGGAGACAGGTGTGCTGGTGGTGGTGGTGGAGGAGACTGATGTGGTGGTGGCCGCGTACTCCTCTGCCTTTCGCTTCCTGTTGGAAGCGGTCGGTGGCTGTATGTGAGAAGGATGCACAGTGTGTGGTGGTGGACTAATACCGGTGCTCTTCGTCCTAACCATACGTGAAAAATATTGAAACACAATATTATTAATTAATGAAAATAATGAAATAATTAATCTAATAACATTAATTAACATAATACCAACGTAACAAATAAAGTAAATTAAAATAAAGTGCTCTAGTATTGAAATCTATTACTAAATAAATAATCTAAATTAGCAAATACTAAATACTAATCACATACTAAATAAATAAATAAATAAACAATGTAACAAATTAATCAAGTATTATTCAAATCCTAAATTAATCTAATACTACTCTATTATTGAAATCTATTACAAAAATTAATAATATTAATATAATTAATCATAATCAATGAGACAAATATGATAAGTTCATCTAATAATATTCTAAATTAAACTACTCTAATGTTAATAATACCAGTATAAATTAAATTAATAATACTCCTTCCGTCCCTAAATATAAAGCCTCTTTGGAGGATTTCACGTCCATTAAGAAAGTGAAATAATTTAGTTAATTGTATTGAAAATGTGAACTTTTGATATGTAATTTCAAAATTACCCCTATTAATATTATTGAGAATCTAAAAAGTGTTAAATAAATAGGGGTGTTTGTGGAGAGAAGTAATTAATGATCATTGAAAATTAGCATGAGACTTTATAAATAGGGACAAAATAAAAGTGTCAAGAGGACTTTATATTTAGGGACGGAGAGAGTACTATTATAATATCTAATTAATTTTTCACACATAATACTATTCTAACATTAATAATTAAACTAACACTAATTAATCAGTAATCTAATAGATTATTAGACAAAAACTAATCTAAATTAAACTAATAATATTAAACATAATATAATATTAATTATATAAAATAAAACAATAATAAATATTAATTAACATCTCTGTCCAACTGAAGACGGAAATTTTCCGTGACATAAGAGACGAAAATTTTTCGTGACTGTAAGGACGAAAATTGCAGTTTCTTCGTTTCCACACAACAACACGCAACGAACAAAATACATACAAAATCAATACTAATCAACAACAATAACATAAATCTCTCTAAATCAAGCAACAACATTGATACTCTAACAAAATCCTAACATCAAAACCCTACCATTTTAACTTTTCCCTAACAAAACCCTAGTTTTAAATGAGTTAGAGAGGGAGATAGAGAGACTTACGTGATCGAAGGAAGACAACGAACGAGAACAACTGAGCGTAGAGGAAGATCAAGAGACACACCGGTGAGGGAGAAAGGAAACGACGAGGTTGAAACGAAGAGGCAACCGCAACAAACCAAAACACAAAGAAGGGCCTTCGGTGGAGAAAGAAACGAGGGTGAGTGAGGGAGGAGCGTGCGTGAGGAAAAGAGGGAATTTGAAGGGTTTTAAAACCTTCAAACCAAAACACAATGAAGGGCACTTTAGGAAAAACAAAATTTTTTAAACTTTCGTCTTATTAAAGACGGATTTATTCCGTGTTTTGAAAGACGGATATTTTCCATTTTTATTCAGACGGATTTTTTCCGTTTCTATATGAACGAAAAATATAATACGCTGAAGGGTATTTTTGTCCATGAAAAAGTGAAAAGAGGCCAAAATTCAAAACTCTTTCTCAAAATAAGCCGTATTTAACGCTTAAGCCCAACCTGCCTGGCCCAAACCACCCCCTTCACCTGTCCGTCTGTCGTCATCCCTGCTGGCATTTCTACTCAACGGAACGAAGCATGGTTGGTTCTGTTTCCCCTCACATTCATTCCGCCATACTCCAATTTTTTCACAAAAGCTTCTTCAACTCTCCCTCGGTACCCTAATCTTCTGTGATCTCCGGTGAGTTTCTCTTCTGTCTTCCATTATTCTCCTTTTTACCCTCTCTCTCTCTCTCAACCTGCATGCTTCTGAAATTTCCTTACACTTTGATTAAATTTACAATTTAGATTCATTCTACTTTGATTTATTAGTAGTATAACTCGATTTTGCTCCCCCACTGTTCCTTTAATTTGATTTGATGTCTAAGGAGGGTTTTTAAAAAATTTAATCTTGATAATTTGACCTATATACCTATACGCCTTTGTCATTCTGGATCATGACCACTTTTAGAGTCTCTAATTTAGCTAGTTTTTATACATTACTGCGATCCGTGTAATTCATGTCCTGACTCCTCAGAGAAAAGGTGTATCCATTTTTTTTTGATACCCAGAACCTGGGACCCATCGGGCCACATTGGACCTGACGAGCGCTCCCCTCATAAATTGAAACATGTCCAGCTTAGCTAGGAATCGAACACGGAACCTTAGGCTCCTTTATGCTCACCCTTTCCCAACTGGGCAATGCTTGGTGGACAAAGGTGTCCCCAATTTAGTTCTATCTAAAATTCAATTTTCTATCTGAGAATCTCAAATTACTGCCAAAATCTTCTCTCATAGAGACATTTTTATGTCTCTAACATTGTTCCGAAAATGACTACAGTGACTGGTATTTGCGATTCTTTAGGGCCAAGTTGGAATTTTTCATATCTTTTGTGGATTAAATTGGGATGCATGTTTATTTTTCTTAAGTACGAATTTGGGTATCTATACACGACTCTCGAAAACTGGTGTGTTTATTTTTAGGAAAAATGTTGAAGCTATAATCCTTGTGGCTTCAGGATGTCAAGAATCTCTGTTTTGTGCTGTTGAAATTGGTAGATTGTCTCTGAAATTAATTTTACAGTAAGGAAGCAGAGTTGTGTTATTATCCTTTTTTACTTTACCTCTCAATCATATCCGCATTATTTGCCGGCCTTATGCTGCTCCAGCCATTGCGTGACCTTTCCCCATGCCGCTCAGCCGCTGCAATTCGAACTGCATCTCTTAGCCATCACTCATTGTCATACTGAGTGGTACCTAGCCACATGGTGCCTTGCCCAATCTGAATTGAGCGTTTTTTTTTATTTTTTTTAAGAACTGGTTTGTGCTGGGTACATTCCCAGGCGTACCAGAGGCATACCTGTACTGGTTACTGATTCGGCAGGAAAAGTAACATACCCATGTAACATAGCCTGTACCAAAATTAGCTTGTGCTATATGCCTATACAGACCTTGGCTTTAATTTAGTGGGTGAAAAAGGAAAGATATCAGAGCATTCAATTTCAAGGGTTAAATTCCTTTTAACACTCGCAAAATAATTTATCTGTGCTGACTGCAAACAATATTCTGTTGATGGTTTTTTTTTACAGAAAAATAAATTTTATTATATAAGAAGGGAAAATACAAAAACGAATAAGGTATACTTCAAAAGAAACAAAGGCAAACAAAAAGCAAACACCCCATAAGTATTTTGTTGATGTCTACTGTTGGGTTTTTGATATAACTGATAATATCTGTTTCACATGTCTCATATTGTTTATGCAAGCAGTCATTTGTGTCTTTTGTTGTCAACAGGAAGTGAACACAATAGTCAGCAGTCAGCAAAATGGAATTAGCTGATAGAGCAGTTGGATTTCTGTTAACCTTCATTAGCTTATCAATATTCACTTATTATACTTTCTGGGTTGTCATTCTGGTTAGTAGCTGGCTCAGTATTTCAAATGAATTAGGGCTTCCCAATTTATACTTCTTGATAACTTCTTTATTGATGTTTTGGTCTTTCAGCCATTTGTAGATGGTGATCATTTCGTACACCAGTATTTCTTGCCCCAAGAGTATGCCATATTGATACCAATTTCTGCCGGCGTTGCACTTCTTTGCTTCTTAAGCATATTCATTGGATTTGTGATGCTCAAATCCAAAAAGAAGGCGGCATAATTTTTGTTGTCCTTCTTGTTTCCCAATTTATTGTAAGTTTTAAAATAACGAAAGCATCTTCGATCTTTGCTTGTGCCTGGTGTCTAGAATCAACCATCTTTTTGGCTTTTTGTTTGGTAGGAAAAAATATCAATTTGCTTCGTGGAATCCAGTCACATAATTGTTTGCATCCAGATTTGATATGGTTACTTGTTCATGTGTACATGAGCTACATGCATGTTTAGAGAGGCATGCTAGAATTTTGTTGCATTAGAGGTGGGGAAAAGTTGACTTAGTGAAGGAGTCAACCTCCGAGATGAAATCACAACCATGTCTTTCAGACATTATGAATTGAGCTTCAAGGTTAATGATAGTAAATAAAAAAAGACAAATGCTAACGAGTACCCTAAGAGCATTTGTTAAGAAGCTAAACATAGTGAAAATGCATGGAAATACTCCCTCCGGTCCTATATATAGGACATATTCTAGAAGCAATCTTTGGTCCTATATATAAGACATTTTGTATTTTTTATGCATCATTTATTGCTTTTTCTCTTTTTTGCCCTTATTAAATGCATGTGTTTTTTGTTGTTCATTAATGAGTGTGAATTTTTCAAAAAAAGTTGAGAGGGTAAAATTGTAATGTTACAATATATTCTCATAGAATTCATAAAACTAACTACTTTTCTTTGTCCGAGGAATATGGTTAAGTATGTCCTATATATAGGACCGGAGGGAGTATATGGTTTTTTATATTCCTGAGACATGGAAGAATGCCCATCTATGATTTATTTTTCAATATTAGTAACCTTAAGGGCTCTTGTTAGCTAGACCCATAAAAAAAACATGGGAATTCTACAAAAACATTTATTATCAAATAGTCATTAATGCTTGACATCTCACAGTAAGTGTTGTATTCAACTATTCATAAGATGCCATAGAAATTCCCAAGATGCAAGCAAAATTTAATCCCTTTTCTTAAGGATAGCTTTAGATGTCCTACGACTTTTGTGATTCCTATTGATGCAGAACCTACTTGGCCAAAAAAAAAATAAAATTATAATCTATCATACATCGAATAATTATTATTTATTTTTTTTTAAAAAACTGATTACAGTTTTTGACCCAGGAGTGGCATAAATTGTGAGAGTTGTGCAAAGTTTTATTCAACTATTGTACAAGAGTTGCATTACTGAAGAGGTAAAAAGAGGTATATGTAACAGTTACGTAGGCAAATAATTGTTGTACATAGTAAAATAGTGTCCACACTTAAATACATGTTGTTTTCCAAGACCCCCTTTTCTTTTTGAAAGAATATTATTAAAAGCTGCTGCTAGTCAGCCAGAAAAACATGAGCGACATCTAATCAAATTGCACCACCCACTTAGCTAAATGGTGTGCATTATGCACTCAAATTGCCTATCCTATTGACAAAGGAGAAATGGCAAACATCAAATGTCTTACAAATGTCTTAGCTAAAGAGATAATATCATTACAAAGAATATCCAATTCAGACTAATTCTCCTAGCTAAAGAGATAATATCATTACAGAGAATATCCAATTCAGACTAATTCTCCTAGTCAGATTCCATAACTATTCGCTTCCAACTTCTGAAGTATGGTACTTCAAAACAGGTGACGTACCTGTACTCGGTACATAATGGATACCGGTGCACATACGGTACTCTTAGGTACATATCGAGTACGTACCAATTTATTATTATTTTAATTTTAAGTTGGGTACACGTATCGTACTGGGTACACATATTAGGTATGTATGATTACACTTTGATTATATATTATTCTAAAACTATGTCATATTTGCATAAGAACTTTGATATTCTCTCTTCTTTTTTTCTACATTCATACCATGATTTTAAATTTAATATACATAATCAGTATTTTGTCCTCATATCTTAGTATATTTTGAACATCTTCTTCTTATCCGTGTACACTTTATCCTACGTTTGTGTCAATATTATTAGTTTGTATATTTTTTATTTATATTTATCTATTGATTTTCAATTTATAATACCGAACATGTACCCCAATTATTTAGAAATCAATGTAAGTAACAGTGCAATATAGCTTCCAACCCATCAACCAAGGCTAAAGCTTCATCATAAGCATCGGATAATATAACGGGGCGTTTGTTTTAAGGGATTTTAACTGATTCCCGGGAATATAAAGGTGATTACAAAATATACATACATTTGTTTCAAGTTTAAAAAAGCTATTCTCAAGAATGAATTATTTCTAGGAAAGTAGTTTTTTCATGTTTTGATGGCTTGTCATTCTCATCTTCAAGGGTGGGTATCTTCTATTCTCATGGTAATGTCATGGTGAAATTACAATAATGACCTCACTTTAATTATCTTTCTAAATAGTCATGTCCCAAGTTTAGATTTTATAGTAAACTTTTATGTGCTCAAATAAGAACACATAAGGATGTGTAAAAAAGCTATATATATATAATGGGAACCAAATACTCATGATAAATAGTAAAAATAAATATTGTAGTTATTAGGCTTAAATTAAATTTAATTATATGCTTGCATTTCATTACAATAATGCTAATAACATATTTATATTTTTATGATGAAAAATATTATATTTTATATATTAAGAATTTTTTCGTTTAATTTTATCAACTACAGTATAAAATAATATAAATAAATAGTATTTCAAATATTAAGGATATTTTAATAATTAATTACTATTGAAAATTTGTATGGGATTTTATAAAGAGGATCAAAATAAAAAAAATACTAATATATTGAGTAAATATGAGCTTTATATGGTAATTTATAAATATGGGTATTTGTGACATTAAAAAGTATTACAATATTTGAATTAATAGGAATTAAAAAGTTGTGTCTATAAAATTTGGCTCTAAAACATGTTAAGCAAATATAGGTATTTATGAAAATAAGTAATTAATTATCATTAAAAAATTATAAAAATAAAACTTTTAAAAAAATTGTTATACTATAACAGGTCAAATTAACTACATGTAAAAACCATATGGTGCATATGCACCATGTTTTTTCCGTGTTTAAAGCCAACACCTTGTCGACGATTCAAGGTTGTTGTACTGATTTGGGGTGAGCATAGGACGGGTTGAGACGTGATGAGCTTGTCCCTCATCCGTCCATAAATGTTGTTTGAGTCAATTTTGGAACCCGAATCCATCCTTAATTAGAGTACGACAAGGTGAGGACGAGTCCTAACAAGGACGAATCCGTATTAACCCGAGACAAGGATGAATAACATAAAAAAAATGGATTTAAAAAATGTTCCTCTTTTTTTTTTCGTATCGTTACGTCTAAAGTTTGTAAAAAAAGAGAGCACGAGTGGAATAAAAAAATATGTTTGTCTAATCTCAAAATCCTTAAGACATATTTGTGTAATTTCAAAAGAGCTTTCTTTTGTGATATACCTAACTAGTTTTTACCCCGTGCATTGCACGGGTCTGTACCATTTTGTTTTTTTTTTTTTATTTTTTTATATTGGAACTTTGTTAATAGTTAAGTATTAATGATTGGGTATTAAATTTGTTGTATTTAATAAGTTATGTTCTAGTTTTAGGCCCATGCACTGCACAGGACATTTGTTTGCTTGTTGTTAGCTAATTATTATTGGGTAAATAATAATTGTAAATCATTTTTGGTTTTCGAATTTTATTATAATCAATTATTACTATTATTATTATTATTATTATTATTATTATTCCCTTTGCTTTAAAAAAATTCAATTTAAAGGTTTTCTAAATAACTACTAATTCAAAATGGTTACTATAATAAAATAAAGGATCACAAATTCATGAACAATTTGATTAATCAGCCCAAAATAAATAAATATTATTTGCTTACTATAAAAATCTCATTATCATGATAAATGGACATTAAATCTTAGGTTAAGATATATCACACAACATGTATGTCTTAGTTTTCGCAAACTAAACAGATAACTTTTTTTTCATCAAATAGGTCTTGCGCAGAGCATATAAATTGACGAAACAAACTGCCTTTTGTTTCTAATTGAAAACTAACACTCTGAAAAGTCATTTGTTTCTAATTGTTTTTTTAGCATAAATAATTAATTCCTAAATATATAAGTGTCTTTTTAGAAAATGATACAACATTAATTATATATACATATTTAATAATTTTACCCTCACTTTATTAAGAAGAGAGGTAATAATTGAAAAAATATAATAAATATAATTATAAGGGAGAAAAATGACAAATTAAGTAAATACCATATAAAGTTAATCCAAAATGATACATTAATTACATTTTTTTAATGGGAACGTTATACCTAAAATGACATTTCAAGTAAAATGAATTGAAAGAAGTAACTTAAATGGGATATATAATATAGCACATAAAAAATGTTGAAAACAATTGCGAACAAAGCTTTGTCAAACAACTATTAAAAATATAATAACTATTGCCTGAAAAAAATATATATCTGTTTAGTTACTGAGGTACACACAGTTACTAAAACCGTGAGAATTTAACATTGAGAAGTAAGTAGCACTTAAAAGTACAGTAGTCTTGAAAAAAATTAAGGCTATACATGAGAAGATCACTTGGGAATCATTCCAGATATACTTAAATCCTGTCACTCATCCTGTTATAAAAATCTAAGAGAAATTTCCCCCTAACTTCTCCTATCGCATCATCCAACAATGCTTTGATGTTTATACCACCCAAGGCATTTGTAGTTATGTCAAAATTAACCAACACAAGTTGAGAAAAAATCTTTCAACTTGAGTCACATTTTGTACAGATATTTGTTTATACATTACAAAAGAGAGCAAACATGATGAATATGGTAACAATGAGGACACCAGTCACCACTTGCCTCATAACCACTCCTAAACAAATGCAATCATCATCTCATAGCATAGCAAATAACTTATAATCAAAATATAAGCAATTTGAATTTAAACATAACTATTAATAATTATACAACAAAAAATTTGAATTTAAACATAACCACATGCCTCAAGCAACTTGGAACTAAATTTAGGCCATTTTCTCTTGAACCATTTACATGACCAACATGAAATTTATCTGATCTTTAAACAAATCTCATTTGAAAATAAAAAATTTGAAACTTTGAACAAAGGTAAGAGAAAAACAAACAGGGAGGGTAACTGATAAAGAATGTAACAATGGAAGGGAAGAACAAAATCATTAGTAACCAAACGGCACATCATTCTTTGCATAAATAAATTGCACTCCTATCATGACTTTATTTAAAAAAATAAAAATTGGACAGTGCAATAAACAATCGTGGAATATGTTTTAGATAGAAAGTCACATTAAAGTATGATCAAGATGCTTAGAATGAGATTTGGAGATTTGCAAAAGTAAGAGTGAGAATCTCACTGTGTCAATTGAAGATAATCCATGATCCATATTAAGTGAAAATAGTGTCTAAAAACTAACTGAAATGGAATGTATAGTATATAAAAAACAGTGAAAAAATATAGCACAGTTGCCACGTAAAATAATAAAAAAAAGAAAAGAGATAGACAAAAAATCATGGTAAAAACATCTAATATTTTAATGCATGCACATCGAAATCTGCAACATTAAAGTTTGTTGGACAATTTGAAAACCTTGGCTGTAATCAATTACCCTTTGATACCGTGTGTGCCGCGAGCCTCATAACTAACAGCAATCAATCCCCACCTTCATAGATTGACTGCAAACAAAAATAAACAAAATAATGTAATGGAAATCATTATAAAATAATGAAAAATAAAATGAAGAGGGAAGAGAATAGTATAGAGAGTCATGGTGGAACCAAATCCTAAGAGTGGAAAGAAAAATGAAAGAAAGGAATGGAATCTGTAACTCCGTTTCTCCACTTCTCTTCTCCAACGGCATGGGTGCTCTTCTCTAATTTCTTTCTCCTTTACTCTCAAAATTTGCTTCCATCCAGAAATTTGAGAAGTTCTCTCTGGTGCACATAAAAAATAAATAACCACTTGTAAATGTAACTTGTTGTAACTGGCATTGTAATTTGGTACTGTAAAATTGATTTTTAAATTTTAAAATTGAAATTGAAGAGAGATAATAACCACATAAGCAGCAAGAAATTTATAAGAAAATTCAACATAATAACCACTTAAAAAAAAAACTGTACAATTCAATTCAATTCAACAACGCGAAATTCAAAGTTCGATTCAACCAATTCAAGGATTGACATTCTAATTTTCGAAAACATAGAGTTGCATAAGAAACAGGTAACAATAAAAATTAAATTAAAAAAAAAGAACAGAGTCAGATCAAACAGAATTACTAACAGACTCAACTGCATTCACTCTATATCACAAAACTAAACAATGCAAAAAATGGAGCTATTCGGAAAAGCATATGAAACAACCAATGCGAAGAAACAGAGAACAAAAACAAAGCGCATGAAGTGAGAGCGCATGAAGTGAGAATAATGCTAACGCTATGAGAGAAATGGAACAAAAGATAACCGAATTGAAATTGCGAGAATAAGTGTAAGAGCGCGAAATCATAATAATGAGAGAGAGTTATTTCACCGCAAGAAGATCAAGCATTTGAATCTGAATTTCGCTACGAAGAAGAGAGCGACATCATCATCATCACGTGCTAACAGTAGGGAGAGAAGAGAGAGTGTGATGGAAACAAATAAAAATGAAAGAAAAACACTTATGTGCAGTTCCCTTGGTTTGTACAGGTTTTTCATAAGCAAGTTGAGAATTTTGGTTGAGGAAGTTAATGGTTTTTTATTTTTAATTTCAATTATTAAATTATTAATTATTAAATCTGAATAATTGTGAGAATGACATGTGGCAGCATAGATTTTCAGCATTTGATAACTTTTAATGTGGAGGTTCCATTTTGAAATGAGAGAATATGGAGCCTCCATTGGGGAGGCTTTTTATACTAAAGGGGAAGATTTAGATGATGAGGGGTATGAAGGTAATTATATTTTTATTTTATTTTCTATATAATTTTCTTCTTTTAATCTTGACTGTTAATTTATTTTATTACTATTAGATCTAATGGTAATAAAAAGAAGAGGATTAAATTTTGTTAGAAACTAAACTTGCCTTACCGTGTTCTCGTTTGCTAAATTAAAGTTTGTTATTCTTACAATTAGATTTTGACCATGAGAATAGGAGGTGTAACAGCACGCAAGCTTCTATTTTTTAGCAAATGCTTTAGTATAAAAGGACATGCATTCATTTGTAATAATAACATTGAGAAAAGAAAAAGATTCAGAGAGAAAAAAGAAAAATCTTGTAACAATAGCATTCAGAGAAAGAAGTTAATAAAATAGGGAAAACTCCAACGAGTCCCTAAAGTTTGTGTTGTGTGTGTTTTTTTTTAATTTATTTTACATAGGCAATTTAATTTTATATTGCCAACATCTGGTATCAGAGCTAGGGAATATTAAAATGGCAGCAAGTTCAAGCGCTGGTGTTCAACAACACATTCAAACCTCAATTTTTAAATTTGATGGAAAAACAAATTTTTCCATGTGGAAGCGACTAATGGAGCTATGTCTAAAGACTAGTGGCTATGGAGAAATTATTCAAAAAGGTTTCGTTGAAACCACAACAACAGACAAAGAAGAACAACAACAAATAGAAAAAGATCGTGTACTAAACGAAAAAGCATTATTTTTAATTTATCAATCGGTGGAGCTGCATGTTTTAGAGAAAATTTTCCATGCAAAAACAGGAAAAGAAGCATGGGAAATTTTAACTAAAACCTATGAAGGTGGTGATCCAATTAAACGAACGAGATTGCAAGGTCTAAAAAGACAATTTGAGATGATGGAGCAAGGTAAGACTGAAACTATTCGTGATTATTTTTCACGAGTAGATAAGCTGGTGAATGAGATGAAAAATAATGGTGATAATATAGAAGAAAAAGAAATTGTGGAGAAAATCATGCGCACGCTCACAAGTCGATTCGACTTTGTGGTAGCTGCGAGCACGGTATCCTTAAATGACTTGCAAGCATCTCTAGAATCATGTGAGATGCGGATGAATGAGAAATCAAGTGGCACAATGGAGCAAGCCTTGAAAGCTCAATCAAATGTGAGAAATGATCGAGTTATTCCAAGGAAGGTGGAGTACAATCAAAGAGACCAGAATTTCAGAGGAAGAGGAAGAGGAAGGTACTCTATGTCTCAAACTACTAGAGGTAATGAAGGTTTTCAAAATAAATCCTCTATTCAATGTCACAAATGCAACAAGTACGGACATTTTCAATATGAATGCAAATCTCATATTCAATGCCATAATTGTAACAAGTATGGGCATTATAGTCAAGAATGCCGTACTAAAACATTGAATAATAGAGAGAGACATGCTCACATTGCTGAAAATGAAGATGAAATGAAAGCAGTACTATTAACTAGTCACACAGGAGTTAATAAAAATAATCACCAATGGTTATTAGACACGGGTTGTAGCAATCATTTAACCGGAAATAAAGATATATTTTCCTCCTTTGATGAAAGCTTCCGCAGTGCTGTCAAGCTTGGTTATAATTCAAAGCTTTATGTCTTGGGGAAAGGAAAGATAGCTATTCGACTTAATGACGGGTCCTTAAATTATATTTCTGATGTATTTTATGCACCGGGTATATGTCAAAATCTCTTAAGTGTTGGCCAATTAGCAGAGAAAGGCTACGATTTAAAATTTAATAAAGAAGGTTGCACAATAAATGATGCTGAGATGGGCCTGATTGCAAAGACGAACATGTCACGAAATCGTCTATTCCCGATGAACATCAGGTATGATGCTAATTCATGTTACAAAGTGGTGAATGTGGATGATAATTGGCTTTGGCACATGAGGTTAGGGCATTTCAATTTTGAAAGCATCAAATTTCTTGCAAATAAAAAATGGGTTACTGGTTTGCCTGTTGTCCAAGCTCCTGATCAGCTATGTGAAGCGTGTGTAGCAGGCAAGAAGCATCTAGATCCCTTTCCTAAAGGACGTGCATGGAGAGCCACAAAACCACTCGAGCTAGTGCACTCTGATTTATGCTATTTGGAGGTTCAATCCAATGGAGGTAATAAATATTTTATCACTTTCATTGATGACTATAGTAGGAAGACATGGGTGTATTTTCTAAAAAATAAATCTGATGCTTGTGATACGGTGAAAAGCTTTATGGCGTATGTTGAGAGGCGTAGTGGTCATGCCTTAAAAACCCTAAGAACCGATAGAGGAACTGAGTATATTGTATGTGATGATTTTTTAAGAAAACATGGTGTTAAACATCAAATGACTGCCAGATATACTCCTCAACAAAATGGAGTGGCAGAAATAAAAAATAGAACTATTATGGATATGGTACGAAGTATGCTACATTGCAAGAAACTTCCTAAAAGTTTCTGGGAAGAAGCTGTAGCTTGTGCTGTCTATATCCTGAATAGGTGTCCTATCAAAAGTGTTCGAGATCAAACTCCACAAGAAGCTTGGAGTGGGGCAAAGCCAGATCTCAGTCACTTGAAGGTTTTTGGTTGTATTGCTTACTCACATGTTCCCGATCAACTGAGGAAGAAGTTAGATGATAGGGCAGAGAAATGTATCTTTGTAGGGTATAGTGAAGATACAAAAGCCTACAAGTTGTATAATCCAGAAACTCAAAAAATAATTATCAGTCGAGATGTTACTTTCGATGAATATGGAGCATGGGACTGGACAGAGAAAGAAAAGGAGACACTACTGCCTGTTCCGATAATAATAAATGAAGAGATTGAACAAGATGACAATGAAGATGAACATCCAAGAGATGCTATAGGAGCAGATGAAGCAGCATTTGAAGCGCCACCTCCAAGGTATCCACAAAGGGATCGACGCCCAAATTCTAACTTGCAGGATTTTATAGTTGGAAGAGATGATGACCCAGAAGACATGGAGGACGAGGTAAATTACTTTGCCTTGTTCGCAGATTGTGATCCAGTGGCATATGAAGAAGCAGCTAATGATGATCGTTGGATTAAAGCAATGAACGAGGAGATTCAAGCGATCGAGAAAAATGACACATGGGAGTTAACAAAGCTTCCAGAAGGAAAGAAGCCGATTGGAGTCAAGTGGGTGTATAAGACAAAATACAATCCAAATGGTGAGGTAGATCGATATAAAGCAAGATTGGTGGCAAAAGGATACAAGCAGAAACCTGGCATTGATTATTTTGAGGTGTTCGCTCCATTTGCAAGATTGGACACGGTACATATGATTATCTCTCTTGCCGCACGGAATAAATGGAAAATCTTTCAAATGGATGTGAAATCAGCTTTCTTAAATGGTGTACTTGAAGAAGAAGTTTATATTCAGCAGCCACCTGGTTATCAAAAACATGGAGACGAAAATAAGGTATATCGATTAAAAAAGGCACTATATGGATTGAAGCAAGCCCCTCGAGCATGGTACACACGTATTGACACATATTTTCTTAATAATGGATTTCATATAAGTCCAAACGAACATGCTTTATATGTTAAAACAAATAAATCTGGAGACTTTATTATTGTGTGTTTGTACGTCGATGACTTGATATTCACTGGCACTAATTCAAAATTGCTAGCTGAATTCAAGAAAAATATGTCAACTCAATTTGAAATGACAGATATGGGTCTAATGTCCTACTTTCTAGGCATTGAGGTGAAACAAACGAATGAAGGGATTTTTATATCTCAAAATAAATATGCAAAAGATGTTTTAAAGAAATTCAAGATGGAGGCTTCTAAGCCGATGCTCACACCAGTCGAGGAGAGACTAAAGCTTGTAAAAGAAAGCGGTGGCGATCTCGTCGACTCAACTCATTTCAGAATGTTAGTCGGAAGTCTCAGGTATTTGACTGCTACAAGACCTGATATAGTCTATGGACTCGGCCTCATTAGCAGATTCATGGAGTCACCGAGACAATCGCATTGGCAAGCTGCAAAGAGAATCCTGAGATATATCAAAGGCACAATCGACGAAGGTATTTTTTATTCAAGTTCAAATAAACCTGAGTTAATTGGATACACAGACAGTGACGGGCAGGTGAAACTGAAACTCGAAAAAGCACATCGGGTTATGTTTTTCACCTTGGCTCAGGAGTATTTTCTTGGTCTTCCAAGAAACAACAAGTCGTTGCACTTTCAACTGCAGAAGCAGAGTACATTGCCGCAACTAACTGTGCTACTCAAGCAGTTTGGTTGAGAAGAATATTGGGTGAATTGCAACATCAACAAGGTGGTCCAACACGGATATTTTGTGATAATAAATCGACTATTGCTTTATCAAAGAATCCAGTTCTTCATGGACGTAGCAAGCACATCGACATTAAACACCATTTCATTCGAGACTTGATCAGAGACAAAGAAATCGTGGTAGAGTATTGCCCTTCCGAAGATCAAGTAGCAGATATTTTCACGAAGCCACTCAAAACTAATTTGTTCTTGAAATTGAAAAATATGCTCGGAATGATGAAGCCAAGTTTAAGGGAGGATGTTAGAAACTAAACTTGCCTTACCGTGTTCTCTCTGCGTTTGCTAAATTAAAGTTTGTTATTCTTACAATTAGATTTTGACCATGAGAATAGGAGGTGTAACAGCATGCAAGTTTCTATTTTTTTAGCAAATGCTTTAGTATAAAAGGACATGCATTCATTTGTAATAATAACATTGAGAAAAGAAAAAGATTCAGAGAGAAAAAAGAAAAATCTTGTAACAATAGCATTCAGAGAAAGAAGTTAATAAAATAGGGAAAACTCCAACGAGTCCCTAAAGTTTGTGTTGTGTGTGTTTTTTTTTTAATTTATTTTACATAGGCAATTTAATTTTATATTGCCAACAAATTTTTACTGCAGTAACATAACATGGACCATGAGTAAAAAAACTCAAACTCCCCATCATAGAATCACCCCTGAATGTATTACATTGTATGAGTGAATATGTGTATATGTGTAAACAGTAATAATTAACTCTTGTGAGAAAGCATGTGTTACTTATTATTTACCTCATCTGCCTCTTTCTTAATATCCGCCGTTGTTCTTTTCAACAATTTAGAAGCTTTTTCATCCCAAACAACAATATCAGCCGTGTCTGTGCTGTCTTTTATCTCTAGGCTTAGTCCATACCTGTGAGTCATCCAGTGTTGATGAGTAGTTAGATTCATAGAAAATTCCATTTCCTGAGATATAAGAAGACATTCAGTATTCAATTATAAACGACCTTGGAACAGCAATAATTGGTGTTGTTGTTGTGTAAGATGAAATTTCCTGGTTTCACTGAATATTGGTGAACTTTCGAACAGAGGTCTGATTGTATTGTAGTGGTGCACCTTTGTCGTATAAGATGGAATTTCCTGGTTTCACTGAATATTGGAATTTCTTGGTTTCACTTAATATTGCTCAACTTTCGAACACTGGACTGATTGTATTGTATGATGTCCTGTTTTTTTTGTCTTGTTTCAAAGAACAGAGGTGTACTTGCCAAAAGTTAAGATTTTCTACTTCATATAACAGGTGCGTGTACTTGGCAAAAGTAAAGATTTTCTACTTCATATAACAGATGCACCTCTTGGTTTTAATTCTGAAAAGGTGCATCTATCCATGTGAAGTAAACAGGTGCGTAATCAAAAGATCCTTTTCATGATAAAATGAACAGTTGTAATAAAAGGGTGCATCGTTTCACTTCAATTCATAAGATGCAATTTTTCAGATTTTTTTTTTTAAATTTTGAAAGTGAGGACACGTGGCATGCCTAATAAAGCACTATTCTCTCAACTTTCACTCTGAGGGCTCCATTCCATGAGGAGCTCTCTGGTTTCAGGATTTGGACTCACAAATATATATTAGAGTTTGATTACAAATATGCAAAACAAAAATTAAAAAAACATACAAAATTAATTTAATAAGATATATAAAACTCAATAAGTGAAACAGAAATAAAGCCTTACCATGATCAACCATTTAAGATGATGATGCAAGATCTCAATAAAATGGTATTAATGGAAAATAGCTTCGAAGCATGGATACATCGTTTTAGGAGCCGTACACGTACCGGGTACTTTTTGGGTACAGGTAGGTACGTACCCGAACAAAAAAAATTAAAAAAAAAAAACTTGGGTACATATTTGGGTACGCCGGGATACGCGGTGGGTACGGTACCCACGAATTGGGTACGACACAACACCACTAAAATTGAAAATTTTATTTTTTTTTATTCCCAGCCTTAGACATCTTAATCTTATCCTAGGGTTGAGTTTTGAAGCAAAACCTCTCTACCTCCTCTCTATCTCTCGAAGCACCCTCTCTGCCTCCTCTCTCTATCTCTACTATCAGTTGTCGTTCGCTCGCCGTGCTGCTCGCCGTGCTGCTCGCTCGCTGCCGATGCCGTGCTGTTCGAACCCGTCATCGTGCTGCTCGCTGCTGTCGCCGCCGTGCTGCTCGAACCCGTCATACTCATGGTATAGAGATAACATACTTCTACTCTATTACTTATTATTCTAATGAGATTTGCTGCATCTTGGAAAGTTAGGATTTCATTTGCTACTCTATTACTTATTATTCTAATGAGATTTGCTGCATCTTGGAAAGTTACGATTTCATTTGCTACATCTAATGAGATTTGTTGCATCTTGTAATTTTTCAGTTTTTTTTTCATAGTATCATACTGATTTCGTAAGCTTGTTCTTTTTTTCATAGTATCATACAGTTATTTTTTCAGTTTATTTTTTCGTAGTATAATACTGATTTGTTGCATCTTTAATTAACTGATTGAGTAAGCTTGTTCTTTAAATATGGTAATGTTGTTAGTAACTAGTAAGCTAACTCTATTTTGAAAATCTTTAATTTTTAAGTGTTTATTATTAATTTGAACTTAATGTTTTCTTTTTTACATCAAAATAATTTTTAAGTGTTTATTATTAATTTTAACTTAATTTTTACCTTACTGATTTTATTTTTTTTCATTTTTTTAAATTTAAATATAATTATATTTATAAAATAAATTATTATATATATATATATATATATATATATATATATATATAACGTACCCTTACCCTAGTTTTATTGAAATTGCCGTACCACGTACCCGTACCCGTACCGAGTACCGGTACCGTACCCATACTCATGCAACCCAGGAAAATAGTGATTGCCCTGCGAGAAACTTTCATCACTGAAAGATAAAGAAATCTAAAGAACTTGAACTTGATGAATAGAAATTTAAAAACAAAAGAAAGGATAGAGATGATAGAAATAAATTGTTGGATCATTAAATAAAGAGTAGTACTACTTGTCCGATATTGTCATGTTTCTAAAATTGGTGTAAAAACCAATTTCATTTGCAAAAAATACAGGAAAACTACAAAATAAAGAGAAACATAAAATCACAGCCACTTATCAAGGTTCCAAAGTCAAGTTCACATAAATTGAAAATGAGGACATTAACTTAAAATTGAAACATAAATTGAAAGCCAGTGACATCATGCCAAGATTGCATATCAAGATTGTCTATCAATCAACATTTATAGTTGTCTCATCTTTTGTTTCTTGTGACTCGTGAATCTTAGGCCTAGCCACCACCTCTCCAAACACAAATAAATTAAAATAAAAACTACATAATGAAATTTTTTAAATGAATTAATCAATAGTAAAGAAGTAGGGAACTCACCACCAAAAACCTTATCAATAATATCAAATTAATCAAAGTCCTTATCTTCAAACTTGAAGCCGGCGGGGTTTAAGCAATTTTGAGTGCATACGAGAGCTTCAACCATTTTCGGAGACAAAGAGCTACAAAAGACATCAAGCACACGTCCACTGGTGCTAAAGCATGACTCATATGCCACAATAGAAACATGAATAGCTAAAATATTATCACGAGCTAAAACAGAAAGGATCCTGTATTTTGAAGAATTTGCCTTCCACCAAGTCAAGATGTCAACGTTAGGTACTTCTTCATCAAGTGTTTTTCCTTCCAAGTATATCTCGAGATCTGTTTTTTCAGAAATGATTTTGGCTCTTCTATGTTTTCTCCAAACTTTCTCCTTGCTTTGCACCACATCAAATTAATTACCATATTTCTAAAAAAGAAGTGTTAGCATTAATCAACACTAAAATATTCCCAAAAGGCTAACCAGGCCTCACCAAAAAATATATCGCAGTTACTTTGCAGAAACATGGAGAAAGAAATGGAGATTAAAAGTATGGAAATACATATTGTGGAAAAGTAGATGGAAGTAAAGAAATTACAGATGGAGATATAAATCCTAAGACAGAAGATAGAACTAGTCCAAATAAAAAAAACGAGATAAACCAAAATAAAAATAGAATTAGATTCCTAAAGAATTAAGACAAGTCACCTCCCAGACCCAAAAAACACATGTTTACGTGATTTACAATGAAGATAAAAAATGGATTCATGAAATCATTGATGAAGAAAAACTTTCTCTCAACAAAAAATATAAAAGATGCAATTCCTTTAAAAAAGCAAAGGAAGAACTAAAAAAATTATAAAGAACATATCTCTTTGAGACCCCAGACCAAAATATTTAATGATATAAAACTAACAAGAGATCAAATGAGTAAAATGGAGGTTTCCATGACCAAAAGTTTTTTTTTTATTAGCAAAGAAAATTTTTTTAATATCAATTTGAGTACAAGAAATACTCAAGTTTCCATGACCAAAAGTGAACTAATGGAAGAAAGAAAACCAATTGGGATATTTACCATGAATTATTCCAAGAAACTTTTGGATGACAAAAACAAAAGTATGCTGGTCAACCTTGGTATACTTTTAGGAAAAAATGGTAACTCTTCCTGGATACAATCTGTAACACCCCAAAATTTTAATCCCCGATTAATGAAATGTTAATTATAATTTAATTATAATTAATAGTTTTCAAATTAATCCTTGATTAAAATATGTGTGTATGTAATTAGCTTGCATGTGAGAAATTATTTAATAAATAATTTAAATGCCTAAAATGTATATTTTGCATATTAGTCCCTGGGTTGGGACCTAGAAGCAATTATAGGAAAGGTTTTGGAGGGAAAGTAAATAAAATAATTATTTTTCAAAATCTGGGTAAAACACTCGAGTATTTTCTGGAATACTCGAGTATTCTGGGTCAAACTGCACGAGTTAGTGCGTTTGGTGAGTCACAGCCAACGATTTCGTGATGGTGACACGAAATCACCACCATGCCAACGCTATAGGCGTCGTGTCGCCCCGCATGAGCTTTCCATTGGCCTATTTAAACGCATCATTGTCCCTTGGTCGAGAATTTTGATTAACTTGTTGAAGATTAGAAGAGTTAGGGTTTTCGAATTGTGTTCTTCGATTCTTCCTCTGTGAGCTGAGTTGAGTGATAATCTATACACCAATACAAAGCTCACATCACGAGCTTTGTATAGACACCAAAATTGTGAGGTTTGAGTGTGTGGATTGAGAGAATCGAAGTCTTGAAGTGGAGCTGTTCTTGCTTGAGTTGGTGTCTGGAGCTCACTGTGATCATCGATTCTGGTAAGCTCTTGAGTTCTTGAGTCTCAAACTCAATTCCTTTAGTTAGATGATGTTGCATAGAGCTTAGAAATCTAATTTTCCCCAATCTAATTCTCTGTTTCATGTACGAACCAATTCCATTTTGGTATGGTACTCAAAACTGTCATGCATGAGAAGTTCAAGTGGATTTCGGGGTTTGGAGAGCTTTCTTTGGATTTCTTTCTGTTGATTCACATCTGAGAGGTAAGGGGAAGTAATTATATTCACTAGATAGAGTTTGAAATCCATTAAATGTGTTAGAGAGCCACCAAGAGGCTCTAAGGGCTTAGATTCTATAGGAACTTTGGTTTGGAGACCAATCCATGCTCTAAATCCGTATTGAGAAAGTTTGTTATCATGCATATGAACTTAAATGAGCTTTGTTTCATGAATATTATGCTTATTGTGTGATTTGAGGTATTGAGTTGTTAAAATGCCTTTTTATGCATAATCAATGATTTCTCTGTCAATTCTGTGTTTTGAATTGAAATAAGTGTTGTAACATGTTTGATTAATGATATGTTAACTCTGTGGATCCCTGAAATGGACTTAAATTGAGTAGAAATGAAAATGGCATGTTAAAACCAGTTTTCAATACTGTCAGCTGCGAAACACTCGAGTAAATGGCAAAGTACTCGAGTAAATCGTGTTCAAAATAAAGTAAATGTCATAAGAACACTCGAGTATTTTGTCTGGTACTCGAGTATCGGGCATGAACTGAGAATTGTTATAGGTCAAACACTCGAGTCATTCAAAGTCACTCGAGTATTCTGGAAAAGTCCAAGAACACTCGAGTAACTCATGAACTACTCGAGTAAATTGTTGAAATTCAAACCCAAATCCTCAGAAAGACATGAACACTCGAGTAAGCTTAAGAACACTCGAGTAATCTGGAAAATCTCCAGAACACTCGAGTATTCTGAACTTTACTCGAGTAAAATGCCCAGAATCTGAAAACATCATTTTCAATTCTAACTTAATTAATTAAGGAATTATTAAGGATAATTCAAGGGATCAAAGACTTAGAGAAATTGATAAATACAAATAGATCGTTCGGTGACGATCCATTTTGAAAATTAAGCCTAGGTGGCAAGTAAAGTATTAATCAATTTCCCCTAAGTCTAAAATGCATTCATTCTGGAGTTTGGATGGTAGGACGTATTCATGTTTCGACAAACATGTGGAGGGCCTCTGGGAGTGCCAATACGCTTGCTTGATGACACGTCGATGACGTGGTCGGCTTTATGGGTGCCGATATGGATATATCGTTTGGATGACGATCCATTTGGATGACGGGATGTGCTCGGGTGGCATGGATACCAAGCTTGACGTGTACATTCTAGGTGAATGTACGAATTGTTGTATACCTAGGAATACAACGCACTGTGGAGTGCTGGGTTGTCAGGGATGGACGTCAGAGAGTGACTTAGAAAATGTGGAGATAAGTTGAGAGTTAAAATCATGCATCATGTCATTCACTTAATGCAATTGATATACCTGAATTAAGTGTGAGCATCCTATGTGCATCTGATACTTGCTAGATGCTAATTGTGATTGTTATTAATTGATGCATTATTATCTTTCATATGTTGCATGATTTATTCTCTATTGATTATGTGAGTAGAATTGCTTACCCCTATGCCCTTGTAGGTGATGTCTCGTTACATTGCTTGCATCGAGATCCGGCCACTTCCTAGTGGTGTATGGATCTATGAGGACCATCGCGCGGTGTATGAGGGGGAGGTAGAGTTCACATTCTACCACCTTAATCCGCTGATGCGATTCCGTCCTCGTAGGTTTAGGATTCCCATTATATACACTATGCATGTACCCCCGTTTTATACTTATCATGGACCACCTCCCACGCGACCAGCTCGCTCTTACCATAGTTTTCATTTTCGACCTACCCGCTCTCACCCTTTTACTTCGAGAGTTGTCCGCGAGGAGACTCCCCCTTCTTATCCGAGGAGCCCCGTCAGGGTTTCACCATCACCTGACCCGGTACCCAGTGGTAGGGTACACTCTCCCTCGGATGAGATCGAGGAGGATCCGGTGGAGGACGAGAGTGGGAGCGAGCCTGTCGTGCATTCTACTGGGAGTGACTGGAGGGACGATGATCCCTAGGTACGTGCATATGGTGTATGATGTGGACCCTTGGATCCGTGCTGTGGAGGAGATGTGCTGCTGCTGCTGTGATGATGATGCTACTACCTTATTACCTATGTTTTTGGGAGACTACTACTGCATCTGATGCTGATGGATCTACGTGACTATCCCTGGGGTTGTATTTTGATTATGTATATATTGTACATATGTTTTACTCTAGGGTTATAGTATCATAGTGATGTAGATCTGTTTACATGGACTTGTTATATTTTTGGAACTTGGTGACTTATCTCATGGACTATGTATGTATGACTCTTTCGTATATATGAAAATCTATGTTTATATCATATCAGTTGCATAGTCCAGTAATTTCCGCTTACTCTGATTCAACTTATAAATGAGCTCGGCTATAAGTATTAATTGACGGTATCAGTTTTATTGAACAAAGTATGGATAGCTTCAATTGATTGTAAAATGTAAAGGAATTTCTAAAGAACGAATGTTATCCTGCTTGAGAAAAGGTTTTAGAAATCGCCGAACTCGATACAAGTGTTTTAAAGGATTTTAGAATTTATTCTCCAAGAGTTCCATTAGATGAATTGTGCACCCGCTTTAAAGAAAATTTTATTTACCATATTTTCAAAGCTCACAAGTCCATATATTATCCAATATAAAGCATAAATACTATATTATATTTGGGTAATCCGGAAGGGTGTCACACAATCCATTAAAACTGTGGCATGCAATTCAATATGGATTAGTTGAACTAATATATCTTTATGGAGATCACAGAAAATTAGAATGTTTCCAAAAACCTACATGCAACTAGGTTTTTTAAATGGAGCTTCTCCACCAGTTGATGAAGCGAAAGATTTAGAATTCATGTAGACAGATGAACATTATTATAGAGCTTAACAATTGCTCTTCATTTATCTTAATCTAGAAAAAATTTACAAAGACACCAAGGTTAAGGTGAATTTCAAATCCAAAGACAAAATAATTACTTCAGGATTTAGTGAAGTAATTAGTGAAGAAGACTATTTACACATTATCCATTAGTTAAAAGATTTTTACTGCATGGAGAATATTGACTATCCAAAGCTGACAAAAAGACTCCTTCGTGAGCTAATAGCCAACTCACTAGATCACATGGGTCAGCTTTGTGAAAAAGACAATTAAATGATATCAGATGAAACAATTATTGAAGAATATCGTAAACAATAATGTCATTTCTTAATAATGTAAAAATGTAGATGCGAGCGCTTATGTTTGTATTCAATAATGTAAGGGTATATGTGGAAATAAGAATTTTCCCTATGCCTAGTGCATTGTGTTTTGATGACAACAGATCATGTTATTTGCTATACCTATATCCTGCTCATGCTTAATTATATGTGCATTGTATTCCGATTATAAGTATCGTATTCCGATTTGATTAAATAAATTTATCTGATCATAAATCTTTTTCTTTCACTGTAATAATTCTAAAAATAATACCATGTAAAATAAAATTCCATAAAATGATAAATATATTGTCCTCTAAAAAAATAGTCACATGTAAATAAAATTAATGCTTATAATAGCGAAATTTAAGACCCGCGCGATGCACGGGTAAATTTACTAGTCAAAATATTTTATAATAGGAGAATTTTGAGCTCATCTAGATTTCCCTCCTTTGATGTTGATTTTTCCCTCCTAAAATATAATTAATGATTACTAACCTTATAATTAATGAAGAGTAATTTTATTTTAGATCTCAGTCGTCCGTTATTTTAGCTGAAATTAAATCTCATCCGTCCACAACATTTTACTTATTACATCACACAAAACACAAGACCAAAAACATTACTATTAGCTCATGCGTGGTAGCTCACATCTGAGCTTCCTTTACAAGTTTGAGTCTCTTCAACTTCTCCCCAAGGTTATTCTCTCACTTTGTTCCTCTGTTTTTATTTCAACAAATCTCATCTGAAAATCGTTCATTCTCTCAAACCTCATTACGTTGCTAAATCTCCGATCTCATTCTTCTCTCTTTTACCCATTCAAAGGTCAGCTTTGTTCTTTTTATTCTTCTCATTCTTCTCATTCTTCTCATTGTATATGTTGCATGCGTGTTTGGGTTGTTATTGTTCTTCAATCTGTTTGGTTTGTCATTCTTTTCACTTCCAGATTATTTGATTCCCTTCCATCATCCGTCTGCTGGTTAGCGCATCCGGGGTTTCCTTTTCTTCAGATCCAGGTAGAGACCAAAGGTCTTGAGCGACCGATCCGGCAGAACAACTCAAAAGATAGTTCGAATTGTATAATCATTAATTACTGACATTGGTAAACGGCCCAAAGCAATTTGATTATAATTCAAGTCGTGTCACACCAGGGGTGCGTCCTTCCCGGCCCTCTCGTACTAGGGAAAGGTCCTCTCAATGCTCTAACGCCCCCACTTTTTTATTCTTTTGTTAAATTTTTCTTTAGTTATACATTTACTTTAAATTAAAATAGCAGATATATATTGAAATTGAATTTACTATTTTGAAGTAGGTTTTGTTACAGTTAGCTTAGCGTCGTTGGTTATGTCCTTCATTAAATATGTATGTTGGTTTTGATTTTGTAAAGAAGCTTGGTTTTTTCCAACATATTTTCATTTCCTTGTTTTAAGAATTTTTTTAATATGGGTTGGATATCTCCTTAAATATATGTTTGTCCATCTTTAAATTATGCAGTTCAAAATTGCCTTCCAATGTGGAAGGTAAAATAACAAGCAAGAATGCTAGAACTAGAGGAAGCTATCAATAACATGAATATGGTAATTTTGAGGTGTTTTTTTTTTCATAAATTTTTTTTTTGGAAGGATCTATTTTGTTGATTATGAGATGTTAATTCAGAATTCTTGTTAAGTTAATTAGTTTCAATTTTCCTTGATAAATTGTATTCCTAAAATTGTATTGCTTCTTTATGTAAGATTTTATATCTTAGTATGTCTCATGTGATGTGCATGTGACATGTATTGAATTGTGTTTAGTAAATAATTAATTAAATCTTAATGGGCTAAATCATATTTAGATAATAAGGGGATTGTTTCTAAAGGCCCATTAGCTTGATGGAAGCCAATGGATAAGAGATAAGGGTTTTACCTATTTATGAGAAACAGGTCCTGTTCCTGGCTATAACATATTCTCTCTTCTACCATCACATAACGATACAGAAAGAATAGTAGAGAAGGCAAAGGAATAGAAACCTTGTTTCCTGGCTTTTGGTCAAAGGACGTTGGAGATCTCTCTCAAGTATAGCAATGGATAGAGGTTAGTAATTATATTCTCTTATCATCTCTATAACACGTGAAAATCATGTAATTTCAAGATCCCTATTGTTGTAGTTGTAATGAATAAATTAAAACTACAACTTACATGTGGTATCAGAGCATTAGGTTGAGAAATTCATGATTTTCCAATTAAAATTTGTAATGTGGTATGAACCCTAATTATTGTATTTAGGAATTTAATTTAGTATGAATCCTAATTATTGTATTTAGGAATATTATAGTTTCCGCAAGAATAGCGCATACTGTTAGGTACCGTGGCCATAATAGCGTACATCGCAGGAAATCAAATGAAAAGAAAATCTCGTGTGTGCCATGAGTTGTACAATTCGGATTTGATATGGTTTTTTATTCCTGATTATTTTTTCCACATCGTGATGGATATTATCTCTCAAGGAACATATTTCAAAGTACAGCTTAATATAATAATTATTAATGAAGTCAACCGTATGAATTTGATTTCGTTTTCTGGTTTTGCAATATATATACACTGTTCACGCATAAACGTGATTATGGGCTCCGAAGAGTATTAACGGAATTATATATATATATATATATAATAATAGTTTTCTGGATATTATGTATTGATAATTTAATGGTTTATTATTAAATTATATCACAGATTGATTTGAATTAATGTATAATAGGTTAGTTAATCACCAAAGTGGTCAAACCTGGAAAATTAAATTAATTCTAAATCATATAATAGTTAATTTCAATTACTCATAGATGATGCTATAAATGTATGACATGATGATTTGTCATTCTATGAGTCATTGAGTTTATTGTTATAAGGCATTTATGGATCACCCAAAGGTAGATTAGTTGTTCTTATGATTAATAAACATGATTGAAGGTAATGCATGTGCATCACTGTTATATTTATTTCCAAAGATAATAAATATTTAATTCTTGCATGTTGCATTACCCATTATTGATTATTGTATTAGCATCATTATGTTTAACGTTGTATATTAATGTATACCCAAAGGAAAAACATTAGTATATATTAAATAATGGAATATATTATATGTATAGCATGTAACTTACGTATCAAAACACTAATAAAAATTTTGTTATGCAGTACCTGTTCCAAATTTTATGCAAACTAATGTTACGTCTGTACCAGTTTTTAATGGGCTTAACTTCTCTGAATGGAGTGATCAAATTCAATTCCATTTAGGTTTCATGGATCTTGATTTGGCAATCCAAGCAGAGGAGCCCGCTGCTATTACTGATGCTAGCAGCGAGGAAGAGATAGCCTACCAAAAGGCATGGGAAAGATCTAACAGGCTCAGCCTGATATTTATGAAAATGACTGTTGCAGACAATATTAAGACATCTCTCCCCAAAACTGAAAGTGCTAAAGAATTTATGGGTTTTGTGGGAGAGCGCTCCCAAACTGCTGATAAGTCTCTTGCTGGGACATTAATGAGTACGTTGACCACCATGAAGTTTGATGGTTCACGTACTATGCATGAACATGTCAGTGACATGATAAATATTGCAGCAAGACTTAAGATCTTGGGAATGGCTGTGAACGAGAACTTCCTTGTGCAATTTGTGCTTAACTCATTACCGTCTGAGTATGGCCCATTCCAAATGAATTACAACACCATGAAAGACAAATGGAATGTGCATGAATTGCACAGTACGTTGGTTCAAGAGGAAACGAGACTTAAGAACCTTGGAAGTCACTCTGTTCATTATGTAAGCAACCAAGGACATCAAGGAGCTGGAAAGAATTATGTGAAGAAACATGATAAAGGCAAGGGCCCACTGAAGGTTAATGAGGCATCTGCAAAAATCCAGAAGAAGGGACCTCGTGATGATAAATGTCGTTTCTGTGGAAAATCTGGACATTTCCAGAAGAACTGCCCAAAACGAAAGAATTGGTTCGAGAAAAAGGGTAAGCTAAATGCTTATGTATGTTATGAATCGAATTTAACTGAAGTTCCACGTAATACTTGGTGGATTGATTCTGGATGTACGACTCATGTTTCTAACACGATGCAGGGATTCCATTCAATCCAAACCATAAACCCAAATGAGAAGTTCGTGTTCATGGGGAATAGAGTGAAGGCACCAGTGGAAGCAGTTGGGACTTATCGTTTAATCCTTGACACTGGGCATCACCTAGATTTATTTGAGACTCTTTACGTACCTAGTTTATCTAGAAATTTGATTTCATTATCTAGACTTGATGCTACTGGTTATTCTTTTAATTTTGGTTCTGGATGTTTCAGTTTATTTAAGCATAATCATCTCATTGGTACTGGTTTTTTATGTGATGGTTTATATAAATTGAAATTGGATAATTTATATGCTGAAAGTGTTTTAACCCTGCATCACACTATTGGTACTAAACGTAGTTTAGTAGATGAACGTTCTGCTAACTTGTGGCATAAGCGTTTGGGTCACATCTCCAAGGTAAGAATGGAAAGGCTTGTAAAGAATGAAGTCCTTCCAGACTTGGATTTTACTGACCTAAGAATTTGTGTGGATTGTATAAAAGGAAAATTAACAAAACACAGAAAGAAAGGAGCCACAAGAAGCAACCAGCTTCTTGAAATTGTGCACACCGATATTTGTGGACCTTTTGATGTTAATTCTTTCGGAAAAGAAAAATATTTTATCACCTTTATTGACGATTTTTCACGTTATGGTTATATTTACTTGTTATATGAAAAATCTCAAGCAGTAAATGCATTAGAAATTTATTTAAATGAAGTGGAAAGACAACTAGATAGAAAAGTGAAAATTGTTAGGTCTGATAGAGGTGGTGAGTATTACGGAAGATATGATGAAACTGGGCAACACCCAGGTCCTTTTGCTAAACTTCTAGAGAAACGTGGTATTTGTGCGCAATACACAATGCCAGGTACACCAGAACAGAATGGTGTATCAGAAAGGCGTAATAGAACATTATTGGATATGGTTAGGAGTATGATAAGTCATTCGTCTTTACCTATATTTTTGTGGATGTATGCCTTGAAAACTGCAATGTATTTGTTGAATAGGGTTCCTAGTAAGGCAGTTCCAAAGACACCTTTTGAACTGTGGACTGGTAGAAAACCTAGCTTAAGGCACCTGCATGTTTGGGGTTGCCCGGCAGAAGTAAGGGTTTATAATCCACAAGAAAAGAAATTGGATGCAAGAACAATTAGTGGTTATTTTATTGGTTATCCAGAAAAGTCAAAAGGGTATAGATTTTATTGTCCTAACCATAGTTTGAGAATTGTTGAAACTGGAAATGCTAGGTTCATTGAAAATGATGAAATTAGTGGGAGTACGCTTCCACAAGATGGAAGTGTGTCTTGTCCACAAAATGTGGAAATTAAGGAAGTTAGAGTACAAGTTCCTGTAGCTCGTCCCTCTAGCTCAATTATAAATGTTCCTCTAATTGTTGCACCGGATAATAATTTGGAGGAGCAACAAATAAATGAACCTGCTATTCATAATGAACCTATCGTAGAGGAGCCACAAGAAATAGTATTAAGGAGATCTCAAAGAGCAAGAAAGTCTGCTATTTCGAATGATTTTGTGGTTTATCTACAAGAGTTAGAATCTGACTTGAGCATTGAAAATAATGACCCAGTTTCGTTTTCACAAGCCGTTAGTTGTAATAATTCTGATAAGTGGTTAGATGCCATGAAAGAAGAGTTGAAATCCATGGAACATAATGTCGTATGGGTCCTTGTAGAACTGCCTGAAGGTTGCAAGAGAGTTGGGTGCAAGTGGGTCTATAAGACCAAACGTGACTCTCATGGCAACCTTGAACGTTACAAGGCCAGACTTGTTGCAAAGGGTTACACTCAGAAAAATGGCATTGACTATAACGAGACCTTTTCACCAGTCTCACGAAAGGATTCATTCAGAATTATCATGGCACTGGTAGCCCATTATGACTTGGAGTTACACCAGATGGATGTGAAAACAGCCTTTCTTAATGGAGATTTAGAAGAAAATGTTTACATGGACCAACCAGAAGGATTCTTGGTGGAAGGAAAGGAACACATGGTGTGCAAATTAAAGAAATCAATATATGGACTTAAACAAGCATCCCGCCAATGGTATTTAAAGTTCAATAATACCGTTGTTTCTTTTGGTTTTAAGGAAAACACCGTTGACCGGTGTATATACCTGAAGGTTAGTGGGAGCAAGCTTATTTTTTTGGTTTTATATGTTGATGATATCTTGCTTGCAACTAATGATCTTGGTCTTTTACACGAGACTAAGGAATTTCTTTCTAGTAATTTTGAAATGAAAGATATGAGTGAGGCATCCTATGTGATAGGAATAGAAATATTCCGGAACAGGTCACAAGGATTGTTAGGACTGTCTCAGAAAGCATATATTAATAAAGTACTAGGAAGATTTCACATGGAAAAATGTTCAGCATCACCCGTTCCAATTCAGAAAGGAGATAAGTTTAGTCTCATGCAATGTCCTAAAAGTGATTTGGAACGGAAACAGATGGAAGCAATTCCGTATGCATCTGTAGTTGGGAGTATTATGTATGCTCAGACTTGTACTCGACCAAACATAAGCTTTGCAGCTGGAATGCTAGGGAGATACCAAAGTAATCCCGGATTAGATCATTGGAAAGCTGCAAAGAAGGTTCTGAGATATCTGCAGGGAACAAAAGAACACATGCTTACGTATAGAAGGTCTGATCACCTTGAGGTGATTGGGTATTCAGATTCAGACTTTGCTGGATGTGTGGATACAAGGAAATCCACTCACGGCTATGTATTTCTTTTAGCCGGAGGAGCAGTCTCATGGAAGAGTGCGAAAGAATCAGTTGTTGCCACGTCTACCATGGAAGCTGAATTTGTAGCTTGTTTTGAGGCTACAGTGCACGCTAATTGGCTGCGGAATTTTACTTCGGGGCTTAGAATAGTCGACAGCATTGCTAGGCCGCTGAAAATTTATTGTGATAATTCTGCAGCAGTCTTCTTTTCTAAGAACGACAAGTACTCCAAAGGTGCTAAGCATATGGAAGTGAAGTACTTTGGCGTGAAAGAAGATGTTCAGAAACAAAGAGTGTCAATAGAACATATTAGCACAAATCTTATGGTAGCTGACCCATTAACAAAAGGGTTACCGCCTAAGGCATTTAGTGAACATGTTGAAAGTATGGGCATTATTGTTATTAAGGATTATTGAATTTGATGTTAACATCCTTTATTATTATCATGTAATTGACACTCTGAGCTCATTTTATGATATATGTTTCTGATTAACTGTTTTCTAGAACAGCATGCATTATTGTGTTAGAGTAATGTAAACAGGTATTGTCTTGAACAAAGACATTATGGACCAATTATATATTTCCCAATTATAGATCAGGTTATGGAAAAGACTACTTTGTGGTACATGGAAGGAACTATGTCGAATAAATGACATACAACCGCTATGACCCGAATTAGTTCCTATCTTTAACTATGATTAATCGAGTATCTAATTATAGAATGATTTAGTTATATAAATGCGCATTAATTGTTTGTTTAATTATTTTGTTTATTAAACCATAATGTTGAATTATGTCACATGAGCCAAGTGGGAGAATGTAAGATTTTATATCTTAGTATGTCTCATGTGATGTGCATGTGACATGTATTGAATTGTGTTTAGTAAATAATTAATTAAATCTTAATGGGCTAAATCATATTTAGATAATAAGGGGATTGTTTCTAAAGGCCCATTAGCTTGATGGAAGCCAATGGATAAGAGATAAGGGTTTTACCTATTTATGAGAAACAGGTCCTGTTCCTGGCTATAACATATTCTCTCTTCTACCATCACATAACGATACAGAAAGAATAGTAGAGAAGGCAAAGGAATAGAAACCTTGTTTCCTGGCTTTTGGTCAAAGGACGTTGGAGATCTCTCTCAAGTATAGCAATGGATAGAGGTTAGTAATTATATTCTCTTATCATCTCTATAACACGTGAAAATCATGTAATTTCAAGATCCCTATTGTTGTAGTTGTAATGAATAAATTAAAACTACAACTTACACTTTATAGTGCACAACTATTTTTTGATGTATGTAGGAGCATTTAAAGCTATAACTCTCCCTTTTCACAAGAGTAACTATGAATCATCTAGAAATCAAAATGTTTTGGTTGAAGGCAGTAGGCCTGTTTTACGAGAAATTTCTAATGTGTTACCACAACGATCCAATAAAGGTTTTGAATCTTATTTTATCCACTGTTGCTGTTAACTATTTGATTTTAAACATGGAAGTATTATATGTTATCACATATATGTTATTTAACGTCTTGCTACATATAGGTTATTCTTATATGCGAGGGAGCATCTACATCCTAAAACACTGTTGATGTCTAAGTTGAGCCCTCTTAATTATGGAAAACATATATTCATTGGTTTAAGATCAAGTGGGATCCCAAATATTCAACGTCCTTCCAGTTTTATATTAAAGGATATATCAAATGTTTTAGTAGATTTATCCGGTAATCATTTTCAAGTTTATTTTTAAAAAGTTTCAGTTCAAAGAAATTATAATCAATTCCCAATGTATATATATAATTTTCTTTTTTCTTTTGACTGAATTATTTGATTTTGTGATTACTTGATTGTTTGATTATTTTATTATCTGTCAAATGCACAGATAATATTGTGTACCAGAAGTCTTTCTAAGAGTGGAGTTTAATACAACTAATGAAAATTACTTCATAGACATTATTGTAGTTGTCATAAAGAGCATGGAGTACTTGAACCATACTAATATCAAAGAGAAATTGCTTTTAAAATTATGATGATCATTGCTGATGAGAGGTAATCATTTCTTCAAAATATAAATAACACAATATAAAGAAATCTCAAAATCTGATTTGCTAATATATATTTTACATGGGCGGGAACAATACATTGCCACTTATTTTCTTCAAGGATCATAGTCAATCTATATTTGATTTTCTCATTGGACCTCAACAACCTAAAATAATAGTTTTGCAACTTGGAAAAGTTTCCAATTACAATGTTTTTTTTTTTATTTATAATAACTGCAATATGATATCATAGTCCTGAAAAAATTACTCTCCGATTTGTAACTTCTTATTCTTAATTTAAGATATGATTCTGAAAACTTTAAAATGGTACATAATGATAACATAATATATGATGTATTATATACTAAATTTAGGATTTACCTCTGCTACAACATATTGGAATGCTACAAAAGTGTTTTTTAATCCACCAATTCTTGAGACAGCAGCACTGCAAATCTAGATTATTTGAGGAAAACAATTGTTAAAATAAGAAACGATGAACAAGTTACTTTTGAACGCAGATCTTCTGTCCCATGAGGCAGTCCCCAACCCTGCCCCACCAATAGGATAGTGCCACCTCATTTAAAAATTCAAATGATGACACTTAAAACTTGAATTCACGGAATTGTTTGTCGTTAACGACATTCCCTCAATATATGATACAAGATCTTTTTTCCTTGCACATACAGGAGAAACACATACCAAAATAAGGATTTGAATCCTTTAGACTTCTCCCGTGGCCATTCATTGAAATTCACTGTCCTGTGGCACCTTCATACATAGGAAAGAAGGATTTGACTCCTTTAGAATTTCTCTTCTTGTGACATATGCTAATTAATGTGAGTTTCTTCATTTTCTTATACAAGTTGCAATTTGCCTACCAACAAAGCCCAGCACAGTTGGTAGATAGCTGAGTTCCTTAAGCATGATGTCAGGGGTTCGATCCCTACCGTGGGCATGGAAAATGCTTTGTTGGTAGAGGCAAAACCCACTTCAGTGATATCTACGCCTCGGAGGAGATTAGTCTTCAACTGTCGGCTGGGGGATACCCTTGGTGTACACAAAAAAAAAAAAGTTGCAATTTGCCTCTTTGAATTTAATTTGTACACATTTTTTTTTACTGTTTCCAAATTTTTTATGTCTATTTTAAGTTTTTTCTTTTTTAATTTGAACACAGTAATTTATTCCACCTTTGCAGTATAGGATACTTAAACAGGTCTGTGCATTACTTTTCAACAGTATCCCAATTCAGGTATTTTATTTATGTTTTTAGTTGTTGTTATAATTTTTTTAATTACTTACTAAATTAATATATTGCTTTTTATTGTGCACATATTATTTATAAAATTTGTTTAAGGGGTTTTATTTAAATTGAAGGTAATGGACAATAGAGAAACCATGTCGGAAGAAAATCAACCATTTGAAAATGACATTGGTGATGGAATAGACAAAAGCAAGATTATCAAGATACATGAGAGGGTTCTTATAGAAAGTATACCCAAACTTGGCTTGGAATTTGAAACTGAAGATGCAGCCTGTAAGGTCCTATATTTTAATATATGAAATAAAAGTATTTTATCAATATTAGTATCATTAAAATAGTCAATTTTTCCTATTTTAGCTAAAACACTCGAGTACTTTGGGAAAGACTCGAGTATTTTAAAGTAGCTATGCGGAAATTTGAATTTTTAAATAAACACTCGAGTATCTTGGAAAACACTCGAGTATTTTATGCAGACCTGAAAGTGTATAAGTCGGTTTTCATTTAATTTTCGCACCAAAATGCGGTTTCTCGAGTCTTCAAGCACAGAGCTAGATTTTACTTCGACTTGATGCATTCCTAGGCTATAAATAAGTGCTTAGTTGAAGCATCCAACACCCTTAATCATCCAAAACCCGAATTTCAGTTTCAAACTTTCAAGTTTTTCAGAGCACACTTTGATCTCTGATTTCTCTTTCGTTTCTCAATCAAATCCTTTGAAACCAAAACACAAATCGAAGTTCTAGTTCCAATTTTGAATTAGAACCAAGAATCACATCAAATAAGCCCCTGTAGTTCGAGTTCTAGATCATCAAAGTTTGAAGTTCAAAGCTGTGAAAACAGAGTAGTTTTCAGCATCAAGTATTCATCTTCATTGAATTCGTTTGGTAATTTCAGGGACCCTTTTTGTGTCAAACTTGTTCCTGATTGGAGTTAGTATATCCTAGTTTGTTAAACTAACTTGTTTCACTCTTTTTCATGCCAAATCCGTGGTGAAATCTGTGGCCAAAGTCAGCCTGTTCAACCCCTTTTTCACAAGCCCAGAATTCGAATTTTGATCCAGCCAAGTTCCTTATTGTTTAATCTGTTGTTTAGCTTCTCTGAGGTAAGGGAGGAGTTATCTAATTGCTAGAATGAGTAATCTCAAGCTAGAAATGTAGGAACCTCACAAGGTTCATCAAGGGATGAAGTTGGAATTGGGGATATGACTTGGAGGTCATAAACCTAAGGTTTTCTGATTCAAACAAGTTTAAATGGACCTAATAATGCTTATTGGATTAATTTTCGAAGTTAAAATCAAGTGGAAATGAATTTCATATCTTGAA
This sequence comes from Crotalaria pallida, assembly GCA_037953625.1. Lineage (NCBI taxonomy): Eukaryota > Viridiplantae > Streptophyta > Magnoliopsida > Fabales > Fabaceae > Crotalaria > Crotalaria pallida. Next base: position 56,196,232 of record CM075655.1, on the reverse strand, counting down.
ATGGTTATTTTCCAAGTTTGTATTGATTCTGTGATTTGATGTTGATTTATGTTATTATGTACTTGTTTATGTGTTCTAACATGTTCATTATATGTGTTCATGCCTCTGTTTTGCATAAGAATGGAAATACAATGCAAGGATTCGAATTGACATTGAAAAGTGCAGAAACTGGTGCTGTTGCAGCAAAAACACTCGAGTAAATTAAGGAGGACTCGAGTATTCTGGGAAAGTGGAAGAACACTCGAGTATTTCTTAAGGACTCGAGTATTTTAATATGAACACTCGAGTAGTCAAGAACTACTCGAGTAATTCAAAGAATTTTCCAGAAAACCTTTACTTTTTTTTATAATTTCATTAAGATTAACTCGTCTAATCTCCTATATTACTAAATCCTAATTATTTCTCTTTATGCCTAAAAACCTAATTCCATTGGTCGATTATTATCCTGAAAGAGTCCTACTGGAATTTCATTCAGTGGTTGATATATTCGGACAGGAGTCCCAATGGATAGATGAATAAGTTTATTTGATTCCGATTGGTGGATTTTTAATCCTGGATGAGTCCTACTGGAATTTTATTCAGTGGTTGATACATTCGGACAGGATGTCCCAATGGAAGTGCGTACACCCATTTGGTTGATTATTTTTCCCATGTCCCAGTGGAAGTCTTTACCCACTTAGTTGATATTTTGGGAGTCCTAAATGGGGTCGTTGCATTAATTAAATGATTAACTCCTATCATATAAAACCATCACAAAGTGGCTGGGCCGCTGATGGAATTTTCAGAAAACACTAGCACCAGTTAATGCTAAAAGAAAAGATGGAATGGAGATTGAGAAGGATTATGAACTTTGGGTCTCTATATTGGAGACATGATGTTCAAGGGTGTGATTAAATAATAAAAAGAAAGAAGACGAAAAGTTTGTGTGGCATTATCATGCATGGAGAAGGAGTTGCTCCGATCTAGATTCGAAACTTCGGTATAGGTTAAATCAGAATATCCCTAGCACAAGGATGCTAGGAAGACCGAGTTCCCAATCGATCGTGACGCTTGAATGTGAATCGCTCCGGTTTGATGAAACATAGGATTGAGAATATCCCGAGCCTGAGATACTCGGATGCCAAACCGCGCAGCATGAATGAGGAGTAGGCATGCATCGCGACACTAATTAAGATATTATAAAAGACAGTTTGAGCATATGTACTTGCATCTATTATTGCTATTTGATAATTTGTGCTTGTTATTTCTAGCCACTGTTATGCTCATTTGTTATTGCTTTTAGCTATGACTCACTCCCAGTCCCTTGTGTAGGTGATGGCGAGAAACATGTTCGGCGTGGAGATGAGGCCGCTCCCTAATGGGGAGTGGAATTTTGAGGACCATAGGGCTACTTATGAGGGGGATGTGGAAGTCACCTTCCGCCATCCTAACCCATATTCCCGTATGCATCCGCTTAGATCTAGAATTCCAATGGTTTACATCATGCACATTCCGCCAAATTTTGTTATGCGAAATGGAACCCCTCCACCACCACCAAGACGATTTCCGCGACGCACTATTCCACCGAGCCCAGCACTTTCCTTAGAAAGAATCATTTTAGAGGTTCTTGCTCGTCCTAGCCCTTCCCCTCGAGTTTGATCCCGAACTCCGATATACGTGCCTGATGATCTGGCACAAGAGGAGGAGGAAGATGAGGAGGAGGATCCAATCGAGGATGAGGATCCGGTGGATAATGAGAATCAGATGGTGGATGACTTTATGAACAACTCAACTGGAAGTCAGTGGGGAACTGACGACTAAGTTGTGGGGTGGAATGTGAATGATATAACCCATCAGGTTTTCTCTTATCTATACTGTTTTATATTGAGTCATGAACCATATGCTCTAGGTTATTATGAATTTTGTGGTAATATATGTAATATAATGTAATGGCCTAGAGTGTTAAATCAAGTAATTATGTATTTTGTTTAAATGAAGAATGTGGTATGTACCCCTTTTTAGTATGAATGAAATATGATGTTACATCACTTGTCTTCATGACTCGATGTTTATATAATTCCGCAAGATTTGATAATGGATGATGACTTGACTTTTAGTTTCAAAAAAAAAAAAAAAATTGGTCGTATTTTCTGAATATATATTTTACTTTGAAATAACAGTTGGGTCGTCACACAACCTATGATAACCTATGATTTTTACAATTCTTATGCTTATAGAGTGGGTTTTAGCGTCAGGAAAAGCAAAGCTCACAACAGCGCTGATGGAAAAAGTATACTTGATAGAGTATTTTGTTGTTCATGTGAAGGTCATCGTGGAAAAGATAAATGAGGTGCCACCGTAAAAACGCCTCATGCTCAATCAAGGTTTGGTTGTTTGGCAAGAATGAAAGTAGATAGTCGTTTAACTGGAAAGTTTCGTGTTGTTGATTTTATTGCCGATCATACGCATGTAACTTCAAGCCCTACGAAAAATCATATGCTTAGATCTCAAAGGAAAATAAATCTTTCTCAAGCAACTGAGATTGATTTAGCTGAAAGCTCTGGCATTGCTCCTAAAGCAAGTTGGGAATTAATGGCTAGAAGAGTTGGCGGACGTGAAAATCTTGGATTCATCCAAGACGATTACAAAAATTATCTACGTTCCAAGCAAACAATTCAAATGAAGACAGGAGATACAGGTGGTGTGCTTGAGTATTTACAACAAATGAAAGTAGAAGATCCTAATTTTTTCTATGCTATTCAAGTTGGTGAGGATGATTTAATAACTAATATATTTTGGGCAGATGCAAAGTTGATGGTAGACTATTCATATTTTGGTGATGTAGTTTGTTTTGATACTACGTATAGAAAAAATAAAGAAGGTCGCCCATTTGCAATGTTTGTTGGGGTGGATCATCATACACTTAACATTATCTTTGGTGTAGCGTTGTTATATGATGAGACTGTCGAAACCTTTATATGGTTGTTTAACATATTTGCTAAAGCTATGTCTGGAAAAAAAAACCACAAACTAACCTTACTGACCAAGATGCAGCAATGGCAAAAGCTTTAAGAAATGCATGGCCAGAGACGTGTCACCGCTTTTGTATTTGGCACTTATACCAAAACGCATTAAAGAAGCTAAGTGTTGTATTTGGAGAGTATAAAGACTTTAGTAAGTATTTCAGTAAGTGCATCTATGAGTATGAAGAAGAAGAATTTATGGAAGCATGAAATAATATAGTTGACAAGTATCATCTTCGCAGTAATAGTTGGATGGAGCAAACCATTGCTTTGAAGGAAAAATGGGCTTTGGTTTATGGTCGACAAAATTTTTGTGGTGATACGATGACAACACAACGTAATGAGAGCATGAATAATGCAATAAAAGAATATGTAAGTTATAAACATGATATGTTGAGATTTTTTCATCACTTTCAAAGATTGGTTGAGGATCATCGCTATGAGGAGTTAAAAGCAGATTTTAGAGAAACTCTAACAAGTTTGGCTTTGTCATTTAATGTTGAGATCTTGAGACATGCAACAACAATTTATACAGGAAGTTCCAATCAGAGGTATCAATGGCGTATGATAGTAGCTTGCAAATTTTTTCTGAAGGGAATGTTGTTGAATATAAGGTTATCCCTTATGGAAAGCACTTTCAGCATACTGTACATTATGACTTAGGTAATGGTGCTGTGATGTGTAGCTGTAAGAAGTTCAAGTTTTCAGGAATTTTGTGCTATCATGCTCTAAAAGTTCTTTCATGAAGAAATATTATGAAGATTCCCTTGATGTATATACTAAAGAGATGGACAAAGCATGCAAAAACTAGTAGCAATAGAGTTTATTGAACACATAGGAGATGTCTAAACCCCCGAGCACACTGTTAATATAAAAACCTTTACTGATGAAGATTTTTTGGCAATTATTGATCGTGTTACTATCCAAAAATTTTATATAAATGTTGTTATTAAAATTGCTGACTTCACTCTTGAAACCGTGACATTATTCGACACGGGAGCAGATTCAAACTGCATTCAAGAAGGCTTAATCCCGACGAAGTATTTTGAGAAAACTTCTGAGCAGCTTAGTACTCCTAGTGGATCCAAACTTAAAATCAATTTCAAACTTTCAAATGTTATTATCGACCACCAAGGTTTACAAGTTGAAACCCCTTTTCTCCTTGTTAAAAACTTAAAAAATGAGGTCATTTTGGGTACGCTCTTTATTAGGTCACTTTTTCCTCTTCAAAACTCCAAAGAAGGTATTACTACTGAATATTTGGGAAAACCAGTTATTTTCAATTTTATTCAAAAGCCTCTTATTAAAAACATCAATCTCGTTAACCTTAAGCAAAAACAAATTAATTTTCTCATAGAAGAAGTCTCATTTGAAAATGTAAATGTCCAGCTCAACAATTCTGATGTTCAGAAAAGAATCCAATCTCTCCTTGATCATATCCTTAATACAGTGTGCTCTGATCTCCCTAATGCCTTTTGGGAACGAAAAAAGCATATTGTTGATCTCCATTATGATAAGGATTTCAAAGAAAAACTTATCCCTACCAAAGCCAGGCCTATCCAAATGAATGATCAAATGCTCCAAGTCTGTCAAAAGGAGATTAATGATCTTCTACAGAAAGGACTTATCAGGAAGAGTAAGAGTCCTTGGTCTTGTGCAACTTTTTATGTCAATAAACAAGCTGAGATTGAACGAGGAACACCCCGTTTAGTCATCAATTATAAGCCCCTTAATGATGTCCTCCAATGGATTAGGTACCCTATTCCTAATAAAAAAGACCTCTTAGGAAGATTACACTCTGCAAAGATCTTCTCCAAATTTGACTTAAAATCTGGATTCTGGCAGATTCAGGTCAATGAAAGCGACCGTTATAAAACTGCCTTCACCGTCCCTTTTGGGCAATATGAATGGAACATTATGCCATTTGATCTTAAAAATGCCCCTTCAGAATTCCAGAATATTATGAATGAAATCTTCAATCCTTACTCACACTTCACCATAGTCTATATTGATGATGTACTCATCTTTTCCCAATCCCTAGAACAACACTTCAAACATATCAATATTTTCGTTCATATTATAAAAAGAAATGGTCTTGCTATTTCCAAACCCAAAATCCAACTCTTCCAAACTCAGATCCGTTTTCTAGGTCATGAAATTCATCTGGGAACCATTGTTCCTATTAAAAGAGCCATAGAGTTCGGGAATAAGTTCCCAAACCAGATCCTAGATAAGAATCAGCTGCAAAGATTTCTCGGTTGTCTAAATTACGTAGTTGACTTCATTCCCTAGTTAAGCAATATCATTAAACCACTCCATGAACGTTTGAAAAAGACCCCTCCTCCTTGGACAGATATCCACACCAATATTATTAAGAGTCTTAAGGCTCAAATACTAGAAATTCCTTGTCTTTATCTTCCTAATCCCCAAGCCTTTAAAATTGTTGAGAATGCCTCAGACATTGGTTATGGCGGCATTCTCAAAATGCAGGTTTTAGGAAAAGAACAGATCATTGCATTTGCATCTAAGCATTGGAATCCTGCACAACAAAATTACCCAACTGTCAAAAAAGAAGTTTTATCAATTGTTTTATGCATTTCAAAATTTCAATCTGATTTACTCAACCAGAAATTCTTGGTTCGTGTAGATTGCAAATCTGCTAAAGAAATTTTACAAAAGGATGTAAAAAATTTGGCTTCAAAACAGATTTTTGCCAGATGGCAAGCTATATTAAGTGTTTTTGATTTTGACATTGAGTATCTCAAAGGCACTAATAATTCTCTCCCTGATTACCTTACACGTGAATACTTACAGGGAAACTAAAACAAGGATTTCAAAAATGTCGTCCTCCTCTCGAGGATGAGGTCGCCCCAGAGGTAAAAGGATTCAAGATCTTGTAGAAGTTCCACTCAATCAACAACCAGGGTCATCTACCCTCCCTGGGTCTTCCACCCAGCAAGGGTCATCTACCCTTCAAACCACTGAGTCATCAAATGTGTTTCCCCATTGGTTTATCCAGTGGTGGATTTTCTTTGGACCACCAAATGATATCCTTTCCCAACCTGTAAAAGAAGGATATCAACATTTCAAATCTAGAATCAATTTAGAAGAAAAACATATCCCATTCAGTCTCCACTTTTGTTCTAAGCTATCACTAGCATGGATTTTCCAGTGGAAGTATATTTATCTCACAAGCATGGGACTTCCCTCATTACAACGGGAAGCATATCACAAATGGTGATATGCATAAAGCAACCCTATCAAGTTTCTTCTTAACTGTTATGCATAAAGCAACCCTATTGTTTCTTCTTTATAGTTTTACACAAATCAAAATAATCATTACATACCTGAATAATAATCATCTCATGTTATATTGCAGGAAAATGATGAATTTTGATATCCAAAAATGCTAAATATTCTACTCTTTAAAGAGTATCTTTTTGTTGTTGATGTTAGTCAGATTTTTATTATTGACAAAAAGTTAGATAACTACAATGTAGTTACCATTTCAACAAATGATAATATGATTTCTGAATTTCAAACATCATCTGCTGTCAAAGAGGTAAATACATCAATTCATTATGTGAAAAAAATCAAATATGACAGCCTTATAAATCAAATTCCAGAAAATATAACATTTTTGTTACTTAATATTTTAATATGTTGTAAAGGTAAATACTCCATCAAGTTAGCTACAATCACGATTAGATGTTTCCCAAGAGCCTTCAAATCTCATTGGAAATGTAAGTATCATGTGTTCAAAGTTTTTTTTTTTAATACATTTACTACTAAAGTTCAATCTTAAAATAGTACTTAACAAACAATTGTAATTGAAATGATATTGATAGCAGAACAACTGTTCATTATTATAGTCTCAATTTCAAGGAGATGAAGTTATGACTCCTTTGTCAACCACTTTAAAGAAGAAAAAGTTGAATGACATTGTTGACACTCATTCCTTAGGCATTTAGGATATACAATTACAAACACCCCGATTTTTTACTTCCAAAACTAAAAGACGCAACAAACAAAATTAGCTTCTTTAAATGAAAAAGGTATACTTCAAACGAATACATTATACAACTCCATTACCACACACAACTTCATCAATATAGAACAGTACACCAATTTCATCTCTCTGCCACATTACTCACTCTTTCTGCTTATCACTTATTTTTACAAAGGTTTTGATGACACAATTGTATGAGCGAAGACATGATATGCAACTAGTACCTTCAACAATGTAGCATCAAGTTTTGGAATGTTTGATTTTACTATTAATGAACATTGGTCTTTGTTTTTTGAATGTTTAATTTTACTATTAAGGAACTTGATTTCCATCTTTATTCTGATTCTGCAAAGTAACTGTCATCTTGAATGCTGACAACCAAAAATCAATTTTGTGAAGTATTTATGTATAAGTTATGGGAGATGGAAAGAAGCCAAATTACTTTTTCAATGTACAATTTGTGCCACTTTTTGACATTTTTTAAAGCATCGCACTCAAATTTTAAAGGAGATTTCTTAGGTCATCCGACATAAGATTAGGCTTTTGGTTCTACTTGGTGTAGAGCCCATGCTCTTTTTAAGGGATTTCTCTTTATAGAACGTTGAAAAATAGAGTGATTTTAAATGATTCTTTGTTGTCTTTTGTAGCGGAGCTTTGCTTCATGAATGATTCTTTGTTCTCTTTCTTTTTTTTTTTTACTTTGTGAGAAGAAATATATCTGCTCCTAACTATTTATAATCATCTTCTCACTACTGGAGATTGGGCATTTAACATCTGTTTTAAAATGCATTCCGCATTTGTTTTAGAAATGATATAAATTTGAGAGATGTTAAAAGTAATGACTTTCTGCATCATTTTTAAAAACAGATGTGAAAGGTTGGACTTTCCGCATCACTTTTAAAAACAGATGCGAAAAATTCCATAACTGATGCGGAATGTTACTTTCCACATCACTTACGAACCTAAACAGGAGCGGAAAGTGGAATGTCCACATCACTTAAAAACAGATGCGGAATGTCCAAAGTTGAATTTTTTTATATATTTTTTATATCTATTGATGACCTTCGTTAATGGATCCAAAAGGCAAAATAAGCTTATAATAAACTCATAATACAAATGAATCCACATTTAATACCAAAAAGTAGTGTTATAATACAAATGATTCCAAAAGGCAAAATATCCTAAGTAATTTAATACAAAATACAAATAAAATAAACACTTGATAAGTTAGCTTCTACACTAAACTAACTACTTGTAGGTACTGAAATTGGCAGGAAAATTAGCTATACTACTAACTATAACTTGAGCAAGCTCCATCCTTTTGGAAGTGTCAATGAACATCCTGCAACAAAAGTAAAATTTATGAGAAAATGTAAACAAATCAACTAAGCTTGGAACAAATCAACTAAATTTATGAGAAAATGTAAACAAATCAACTAAGCTTGGAATAAATCAACTAAATTGTAAACAGATTACAAATCACATAGCCTAAGAGGCTAACAAGGAAACTGACAACTGAATTATAAACTCATAAAAGTTAACAAGGAAACTGATTTCATGGAGTGGCTATTACCTCTTGGTAAGAAGAGATTTGTAAATACGAAAAAAATATGCATACGTTACACAAGTATACAACAACCATAAAATGATGATATAACACCTAAATAATCTGATAAGGATACTGCCTTGGATTATAGGGAGTAAGTATGGGTCAAGCTGCAAGGAAAGGATGACAGTAATATAAAAATAAATATGTAATGGATAAATTGAACAAGAAACAATAAATTTGGCACAAACACACCTTGTTATCTATGAGCACTTCTAACATATAATTGTTCCAAAGAAATCGAGGCTCTGCCTGTGATCAAAGGTAGCATAAGCAGAAAAATAGGGGAAACCAAAAACTGCAGAAAGAATACATTCAAAGAGTAGATTGTTTGCATAGGCATAAGGAGTATCGCATAGGATAATATTAGGAAGAACCTATGACAAAATTTTTCTATCACACATCAGCAACCTTTTGTGGTTTAGAGGGGGTGAAGGAAAAAGAAAAACCTCTTACAGCAGCAGGTTAGTGGTAAAACTAAAAAAGAAGACAATAAATACCTGTCTCCAAAGAGGAAGCAATCTAGACTCATCACCCAGGTCATTCAATCGTTGGGCACTGCAAAACAAAATAGTATTGGATCAATATTTACAATTTCACAATTTATTTTGACTCACAATAAAAATACATCTTTTAAACGTTTAAATTCTGTATTATTAGATCAATTTTCAAAACTATTAGTAAGGAAACAAAAATAATTATTCATATACCATTAGAATGACTTCAATATCCTTTTTTTTTTTAAGAAACCCCAATTTGCTACTGGCTATTTACTAAAAGGCTTTTGTCCCTAATAACAACCTTAGAATTCACAGACAAAAGTCCCTCACCGTCAAACTTTACAGAGAAGTCAAGCCATCGTAATTCCAAGGAAATGGATCCTCTAAATAAGGGGAACGTCAGTGTATCACATTAAAGTTTAAAGTCCAAAACAAAAATCTAATATACCTTGAACTTTAGTGTATCACATTAAAGTCTCCCCTACGAGGATCCAAATCCTAATTTCCATTACAAAAATGTCAGTTAGAAAAAGGGAATTAGGTGATAACTAATTTCGGCAGAAGAAACACCTACTGGTTATTATAATCATACTTTCTTTTCCTATTAGAATTTGCACTCACTTTTTCATTAAGGATAAAAAGTACTTGCAAACTTTTCTAACTTTGAAGTAATAGTCACTATTACCACTAAAGCTTTTTAATCAATTGCAATGACCTGCAGCTCTACAAAAGTTAGATTCCAATAAGTACCTATCCTTAAAATTAAAAAATCAAAAGCCATATGTTAAAATACGTTCTTATCCCAAATATCAGGGACCTACAGGCTTTATATCCAATATATCTCATATTCCTTATGCTCTCAGGTTGCGCACTTGCATCTATGAATCAAAATGAATGTACAGGCACTTCCTTCTATGTGGATATTCACAAATTTAAGCGTGTAAGGAAACATATTTTAGAATAAAAATAGAACCATGTCCCATTCCAGTCAAAAAAAAAATTAAAGACTGCTAACAATATCCCAGGAAGTTCACCTCAGAGTTAAATTAGTTTCATATGAGAAGAACAGACCGGAGGTTTTCTCAGCAACATTTAGCAGTGCAGAAAATTCCATCTCTGTCTTTTTCTACCAAACAGGGTACAATAATTATGAGTTTTAAGCTGGACACAGAATTGAATAGAAAACAAATAGAGTTTTAGCAAAAATACCTGTTCAACAGGGGTACTTTTAAGAGAATGGTCACATGGAAAAATCTTCATGGACGAAATTTTGAAAATTGGATGTCCCAAGTAAGAGCCGACACACTCACGCTCGGTTATAACCAGTAAATATGATCCTAACAACATTAAAACGATTGGTCAAATTGAAGTCTACGTTTGAAAAGGAATGCATCATCTAAACTCTGAAAAGGATATCGGGTATGTAAACTACATTGCAAAATCAATACTGGATGGGCCACAAAGACTAGGTAGCAGGGATGTACTGGATGAACAATAAAGATAAATTAACTAAAAGGAATCCATATTAATGTAAAAATGTAAAGCTGACATGATCCTGAAATCCGTTGCCTTTTGTTTTTTTTTTTTAAAAAAATGCATAATTTACCATTAGTCCACAAATGCAGCCAACATGGTTCGTATATTATTCTGTTTTTGCTTCATTCATGTGCCAAGATCAATCATCATCTACCATTAGTCAAACATACCACTTACCAAGCATGATCTCTCTCAACAAATAAATAAACAGGGATGAACACCAATAAAATCCTTTCCATGCACAGAGAATAAAAAACTTAGGGCATATTACAAACAAAACAGAATAATAGAATAATCACTTATAGAAATGTCTAAAACATCAATCAACAAACCATGGCTTAGTGTCTCCTAAGATTTCTCACCAGCCAAAAGCCTCGAAATTCCAATCACACCAAAAATAGTATAAATCTTAGGAACTCGGAGGGAACTGCATTCTGGAACTTCATCTGTGGTTTCAATAACTGACATAGAAGAGCACTCAACGAAAGTGAGAACTAATATCAAGATGCACAAATTCAATTTTTGGTTGATAACATGGCATCAATCAAAGTGAAAATATTTTAATACAAAACAACACCCAAATAAAATAAATTAAAAAAGCAAAATCTAAAGAATCAAATTACAACCCAAATAAAATTAAAAAAATTGGAGAGAGAGAGAGAAAACCAAGAAAAAGAAGAACGATGAAGGCGGAGGTGGAGACAGAGGCGGCGACTTTGCTGTGGAGACGGAGGCGCGGCTTTGTGTGGAGAGGGAGGTGGAGGCCGCGACAGTGATGAAGAAGCGGAGAAGAAGAACGATGAAGCAGCTCGGCGGTGTGAGAAAAAGCTTTGTGTGGAGACAGAGGTGGAGGCCGCGACGGTGATAAAGAAGTGGAGAAGAAGAAGATGAAGCAGCTCGGCGGCTTGAGAAGAAGAAGAACGCGTAGTGAAAGAAGAAATGAAATTTTATAGAATTAGGTTTTACTCAGACAATCCGCATCACTTATTTACCTTTTAAGAAAAGAGATGCGAAATGTAGGAGAAACTAGGGGTGTTAGTGATCCGGTCTGAAACCGCGAGACCGATCGGATCGGATCAGATCGGACCGAAAAATACAATCCGGTCTGGTCTCATGGTCCAGTCCGGTCCCGAAATTTCTGGACCGTTGCTACATGGTCTGGTCCACGGTCTCAATATTTTTCAGACCGTTCAAACCGGACCGGACCACATACTTAAAACCTAAACCTAAGTACAACTGTGTAAGCTTCACTCACATTCTGAAAAAACCCTAGCAGCCTCACACTCTCTCTCATAATCCCACAACACACTCACATCTGAGCCCCTCAACAATCTCTAAACAAGCCAGCCACATCTCTCACTCTCAATCTCATGCCTCACTCATTTCCCTCACCCTCGCTCCCAGTTCCGGCCGCCGCTCTTGTAATCGCAGCCTTTCCTTGCTCCTCCCTCGCGCTCGTCCCTCGCTGCAGCTCGCCGTCGCCAACCAGCCACCAACCCTCGCTCGCAGTCGCTTTCTTGTTTGATTCACCCTTCCTCCGTTCTCTTCCTCCGGTCCCTTTTCCGTTCTCAACCTCCAGTTCTCAGATCTCACCGCGGCCCACGTTCTCACCGCTGGCCTCCATCAGCGTTGCCATGGAAGCCTCCGTCTCCATCGCTGCTCGTTGCCAACCATCGTCCCTCTTCCTCTCCCTCGCTCCGCCATTCCAGCATCTCTCATCGGTCTTGCATTTTCTAATGTTGTCTCAGATCTGTGCGTGTTTGTGCTAGGCTGTGGAAGCATGTTCGTTTATTTTACGTTCTCAGATCTGCTGCAGTGCTTCTGCTGTTGAGTTGATACTCAATCAATGAGACCACGGTCTAGGCCAGACCGGATCGAACAGACCGCGGTCTAGTCCGGTCCGGTCTTTGTGTGTGGATGATATCTGGACCGGATCAGACCAGACTGCCTAATTTTAATCGGTCCAGTCTGTGATATCCGTGAAAGACCGGACCAGACCGGACCGTTACACCCCTAGGAGAAACAGACATTTCGCATCAGTTAAATAAAAACAGATGCAGAATGTTTATTTCTTAAATTTTTCATATTTACAAGTTTGTCACCGCACTAAACATTCCGCATCATTTATTTAAAATCTAATGCGAAAAGTAGGAAAATAATACATTCCGCATCAGTTAGCAAAAAACAGATGCGGAAAATTCAAGAAAATATGACATTCCACATCAGTTATAAAAAAACAGATGCGGAAAGTTTTTTATCTTAAACTTAATTACAAGTTTGCCACCGCGTTTGGTTTTTACATCTGTTTTCTAAACCTGATGTTAATTGGGTGATGTAAAATCCATATTTTCTACTAGTGTCTCTTCATCTCAACAAAGTTCTTAATTTATGTAAAGAAGAAAAAACTAACAAAATATAATAGCAACCACCGAAAAAAATGTTACTCATCCTGTCTTAAAATTAACAATTGTGATACAATAGAGGAAAAACTAGGTGGTCTTTTGCGAGATAAAAAAGGGAATCCAAATATCACACCGTGATATGAGCAATGCATAAGCGAGATATAAATTGATATTATAAACATGAACAGTAGATAAGAAAAATTGTGGATAGAAGCAATTTTGGATGTTCTTATCAATTCATAAATCAATCTTTTGAAATTTTATTAACTATTCATAACTTATATTCAATTTCTTGGCTATTCATAACTAATCTAATTATAATTGTGATATTTCTTGGCTACAAGATTCTACACGAAAATATATATTAACCACCCAAGTGGCCCTAGTGGAAACTGACTGGGTACTTAGGGACTTCAAGGTTAAAGGCTCGAGTCTCAGTGAGAAAACAATTCCTAGGGAGGATCCATACGGAGGATCCATACCATTGAGTCAAAGACTCGCACAGTTCGTGGATCCGGGGTGGATTAGTTGGGCCACAAAAAATGTGAAGCCTAAACACCACCTGGTTTCACCAATATATATATATATATATATATATATATATATATATATATATATATTGTAACAACCCGATTTTCGTAAACCAGAAATATTTACTTTTACTTATTAAAGTTACAAAAATTGAGGCCAGATTTTTTTTTTTTAAAACATTTGAAGTGTCCATGATACGAGTGTCCTTCTTTACTGAAAATCGAGTTGTTACTAAAATCGTTCGTCTTCATAAAGTGGCTTGATTCAAAAGCATAATAACATTTTCCCAAAAGATTACATTGTTTGTTCTTCCAAAATCGAATATTCCACGATATAGAATTAAAACTTGGCTTAGTTACATAATTGGCATATTGCTTGGTAATCCTTGACTCAAAACACAAATCATAACTTAAAACTAAATTTACTACTGTCGCTTCCGCTGCGCTATTCTGATGAAGGCCCCCGGAGGAAGCCTCCCTTTTCTTCTTGTATACTCTCCTCATTCTCGAAAGTGGAGTCCCCTCTGTTACTGCTTCCCTGCTGTCATTTAAGCTCCTGCTCACATCCCTCTAGAGTGATGACCTCCTTATGGTGCTCCGTCTGCCCGTTGCGATATCAGCAGCACCAATATAACAACGAACAGGAGAGAGTAAGCGTTCCGAACGACGAATCGTCGACGGTGTGGGATTACGCTAGGCAAAATAATAGGACTAAACAAACACATAACAAATCATACAAGCACACCACAACAAGTATGTTATCAACTTTATTATCAGTCTTATCATCCGTATTCTTATCTTTCGTTATCTTTTCGAACTTAATTTCTTTCCTCATACACATTCTTTCTTTCTCAATCCTTTTCCTTCTCATGCTCATGATTTCCTTTCACACCTTATCATCAGATACCCATTTCGTTCTCGGCTATCACACACGTCTACATCTCCTCGGTCATCCACCCAACCTAGTCGGAAGCAAACAGGAGTATAGGACCTTTACCACGCGGGCATGACAGCTGTCGCAACACATAAATGGTCCCTAACCAGGAGGCCCAGCCTCAATAATATCAATTCATAATAATCATGGCACACTGCCTCGCAGTGGCAAACACAATGCCCCGTTCCAGTCCCTCTCACTGTTCTCGATTTGCAATCTAGGGGGCGACAATATGTTTCTAGTAGGCCCGCAGAACTTGCCACGGCATTAGACCCAGTCCCCACCACGTTAGTGCGCCACATGTGGAGTTCGTTCTGCCTAGAAACACACTCTAGACTTCTTGACGTTTCACCGTCATCGTCCTCCCCTAATGCAATCTCGTCCTAAGTATCCGCAGATACTTATCGTTTCTTCCTCTCCACTACTTCGCACTCTCATACCTCACCGCGCATGTCTTTTAAAGTCTCTTAATCTTTTTAATTAATCCTAAGGTCGGCTCGTCCTTCATGCAACCCTTCAACGAGTCCCGACCACTAACTTGGCACAATCTTTCTCTCATCGAATCTCACATAGCACAGAGCTGGGATCACATCACAATCTCAAATCTCATTTCAAAATCTTTTCTCAAAATAATCTTTTCACAACTTTCTCAAAGCACCATTTCATAAACGTTCGCAAATCTCTTTTGATAAGCCTTTTCCAAAAATCCCTCTTTTCACACCTCTTTCCAAAAATTTCCTTTCACACACTTTTCTCAGAATTTTCTTTTCATAGTTCTTTCACAAAATTTGATTTTCCCAAATCTTTTCAAAAAGTTCTTTTTTCAAAAATCTTCTCAAAAACTACTATTCGAAAACCTTTTCAAAAATCTCTTTCCAAAATCTTTTCGAAGATCTCTTTTCAAAAACCTTTTCAAAACCGCTTTTCAAAAACCTTTTCAAAAGTCACAACTTTGCTGAGCGCTAATGGAGGAGCAAGCTCAACTCAACACTAGTCCCAGACTAAAACCAAAACCAAGGAGCCCAGCTCCACTCAAATCACATTTCCTTCATATAATCAACATCACTTTTTCCCAGCTCTGGCTCGTACTCAACATTATCATTCCATTCCTTCCCCAATATCAACTCTTTCTTTCTTTTCCAACACATATCTTATTCTCACTTATTATTTTCTTCTCATTGTGTCTTTATTTTTAATTCCCTTACTCTCTCAACTTATTCTTTTCATTTTCATTTCTCAATCAGGACGAAACAGACGTCCATCAGCCATTCACTCATTACAATCAACAACAAAAAGGATCATCAGACATAATTAAATAAGTAACTAAAAGCATGCACACAACATCACATAATAACATTGTGGTCTTTGTCACCTTCGTATAAGTGGCCACACAATCAAACAATTGCCACTTATACTACTGACTCTAACCACTAAGTTCCGATCTTTGAGATGATGCGAAACGTCCTAATAAATCACCTAACTACCACAGTGTCTTAGGAAAGCTTCTCTCTCACCTGAGGTCCAGCTATTAGATGCGTACCGTCTCCGCGTATCTTTTGTTCTGCTGCCCCCCAATCCTTCGTCTTTAAGATTCCCCGTACTAAATAAAATATACTTATGTTATTTTCTTGCATTAAAAATCTTTTCTTAGCTCGTAACTTTCTGTTCCTAATTACAAAACTTGAAACATTATTGTTTTATTGGAACAACTCTCATTCTCTCTAGTACTGTAAATCTTTTAAAACCATTTGAAAACATTCCATAAAATAATTTAAATCGATTTATTCGGTTGCTGGTCCATTTTGGACAGCACCCCAAATACGTTCGAAAACACCGAAAAATTGCACCTTTCAAACCAACTTTATCTTAGATCAAGTACTCATAAAACTCAACTTTAAAACACTTTGAAAACACTTTAAAACAAGAAATATGACTTAGAAAATTCTGGACAGCATCATGTCCTAAGTTTTAAATTCATTTTCCATTGTTTAAAACCAACTCAAATCCACAAACAAACCAAGAATCTTGAGAACAATCAAATAAACACTTTAATCGATAATTTATCAAGTTCAAACACTTAGAATCATATGTGGACAGCAAGGTACTCAAGTAAAACAAATCATTTAAACACTTCTGTGCATTCAAGAAATCACTCTTACTTCACTTAAAAATTCTAGACAAACATTCACTTATTTCAAACATTGCATATTCTCAAGCTATCAAGTTAAACATGAGCATGTTCACATACTCATTCATGCAATATCTTAATCAAATAAGGAAATCAAACTCTTAAGCTCATACAAACCG
Source organism: Crotalaria pallida (assembly GCA_037953625.1). Taxonomy (NCBI): domain Eukaryota; kingdom Viridiplantae; phylum Streptophyta; class Magnoliopsida; order Fabales; family Fabaceae; genus Crotalaria; species Crotalaria pallida. The sequence goes on along the minus strand of CM075655.1, from coordinate 56,179,406 downwards.
AATCATGCATCACATAACCATTTAGACATATTTTTGTTTAGTTTACATTTAATCTTATCAAAACCGTATGCCTCATAAGTTGTTTAGAAATTATTTTCTCAAAGAATGGCTTCGCAAATCATTACATAATTTCATGACATGAACACTTATACATTCAAGGAAATTTAACTCAAAGTCTAAGGTCCAAACCGTGACCTTGGCTAAGTTTTCTTAAAAACATTTTTCAAGAATTCAAGACTTAAAGACAATTCCAAATCCAACAACAATTTCATATAATTCATCAAGCAAATAGAAACATAATCCTAGCATATGTTTACTCATGAAACCGTGAGCATACATAGGTTTCTAAACAATCTTTTTTATTTCATTTCAAACACTTAGAATCAACTCAAAGTTCAGGGAAATCATATATTCATAACTTAAACCTAAGAAAACTCTAGTCTTTTCAATTAAGCATGTAAAACCGTGACTAACACATAAAGATCACAATCATCACATAATTTTTTATTCACCTAAAGCATCACTAAATCTCAAGATCACAACATGCATGAGATCATACAAAAGAAAATCAAACTTTCACTCACAACAATATCAAACCGTGACCATCATAAAGGAAAATCATCAAGAAAACTAAATCATCAAACGTATCATAGTTTTAAGCATGGATCTATATAACACCACGATTTTGGCAAATTGAAAACATTTATCTCTTTAACAAAATATAGTAAAAATTTGGGAATTTTTTTTTCTATATGGTGACATGGGCATGAGAACCTTTACGTTCAAAAACATTTCATTATCTTAATTGAAATAAATAACGTTCTCATGTCGCACATCACAAGGCAAGTCCCAAACCGAGATGTTACTTAACATCACACTTTGTAACTTGGCTTCATAAATCTGTTTTGAAAAAAAACATTTTCATTACTTGTTTCATAAAAGCCTTATTATTTCAAAAGCCATGCTCAATAAAATTCCAAGCGGGGTACAGAATAATATAGCAATGTTAACCAAGTATTTGCAAGAGATACAGTGCTCAGGGATTACCTACTACTATTCTTGACCTCTAATCTTCTTCGCTGAAATCCTCCGCCGAAGCCTACAGGGTCGGCCATCTATCCGTTGCGACACTGGAATAACCCGATATGACAACATGATAGGAGAGATGGTCAGTATACCAGAAGTACAACATGACCAGACAGTTGAACAGTAACTAGAGGCATACTAATTCTCATGCAGTAACAACTATTCATGCTATGCATATGTCAAGTATATTCATATAAACACATAGGAAACACTTATAAATAAAACATATCATAACAAACCAAACGTATTAGAGTCTTAACTCATCACACTACACCTTACTGTACTTGGCATCACAAGCCTTCGAACATTCAAATCTCATCGTCATCTTTCTCATTCTTTCCAATGCTCAATTATACTTTTCTTTCTTGAATCTTTTCCAATAAAATCTTCATACTTTCATTTTTGTAATCTTTTATCATTCTTAAGTCTTATCAAACGATTAGCATCAATGGTGAGGGAGGACACGTCATTGAGCTCACACACGTCTACATCTCCTTGGTCATCCACCCAACCTAGTCGGAAGCAAACAGGAGTACAGGACCTTTACCACGCGGGCACGACAGCTGTCACACAAACAAATGGTCCCAGACCAGGAGGCCTTGCCTCAATACATAATCATAATTCACATAACAATGCACGCTCTCAGCGGCAATCTCAAATGCCCCGTTCCAGTCCCTCTCACTGTTCTCGAATTGCCATAGGGGGCGACAGTACTATTCTAGTCTCGAGTGCAGAACTCACCACGGCATAGGACCGATCTGCCCGTACCACATATGGAATTCGTTCCGCCTAGAATAGCACTCAAGGCTTCTTGACGTATCACCGTCTTTACCCTCCCCTATTGCAATCACAACCCGAATATCCGCAGATACTCCGGGGTATCTTCCTCTCCACTACTTCGATACGACACTCATACCTCACCGCGCATATAAATGTCTTTTAAAGTCTCTTAAAATTTTAGAGTTTTATTAAACGGCTTAATCCTAACAGTCGGCTCGTCCTTGGTGCAACCCTTCAACGAAACCCGACCACTAAACACAATCTTTTCCCCCTAAATCTCGCTGGCCCTTGGCCTCACATCACATTCATCTCATTATCATGACACACTCTTTCTCATCTCATCTCATCATCACAATTCACATAGACTCATGCTCAGTGTAATTCTCATCAACATCATCATCATCTTTCCTCGTCTTTCTCAAAAAATCTTTTCGCCAAAACTTTTTCGAAAACATGATTTCACAAAATCTTTTACTTTTCAAAACATTTTCTGAAACCTCATTCCATAAATCCTTTCCCGAACTTTTCCAAAAATAACGTTTCCAAACACTTTCACAAAAATATTATTTTCACAATAGCTTTTCAAAAATCTCTTTTCAAAACCTTTTTCAAAAATCACATTTTTGGGTGAGTGTTAATGGAGGAGCAAGCTCAACTCAACACTAAGCTTCTTTCCAAAAACGTGTACGAGGAATCACATCTCCATTCAAACCACATCTCACTCTCATAACAGCATTTCTCCTCTCCAATCACAACTCTTTGTACTCCATTACTTATACAACCTTTATTATCATTCTTCTTTCTTTCAATCACGTTTTCTTTCGAATCTCAACTCTTTATATCTTTTACAATTCTTTCATCTTAATCTTTTCTCATACTTCTCAAGACTTATCCTTTCTCATTACCACATATACTCACATTCAACTTTTTCATTTAACTTCGAGTCTTACTCTTTTTCAGGATTCTTACTATCATTCAACACACTTCTAGATTTTCCAGACAGAATATAACAATCGCAAGATATGCAATCCATAATAAATTCAATCATGCAACACATTCAACAAAACAGGAAAGCATCTAACACATATATGCATCACGTATGATAATGCAGCATGTAACATATTAGACTCGATGTACTCAGTTTAGAACTGAGTCTACGCGTCACGATGACCTAGGCCTACTGCATCTCTCACCTCACACTCCAGCATCTGAAATCGTTGCGAGTCCTTCCCCATAAGTCGACCGTTCCGCTTCTTGGCTTATACGCACCTTGTACTAAGGGAGATAATACTAACGTTATAAGTCTATTCTAAATAATCGTCATACTTATTATCGAAACGCATTTCGAAAACTCTTTTTATTTCTTATCGGAAAATTGTAAATTGTTAAAGCTTTTTCAAATCAGATTCGGCTTTTGAAAATACTTTAAACATCTCAAAATCTTTTTAAAATAATTGACAAACAATTTTAAAACATTAGTTTTGGTTGCTGGTCCGTTCCGGACAGCCACCAACCAAAACTCAAAACACCGAAAAACTTAACTTTCGTTCATATAGGACTTTGTTGTAAAATAAACACTTAAATAATTTATTTTTCAAACTTAACATTGTGAAATGAATTAAGGGCAGAAACCACTAAGTCCAACATTATTCAATTAAATCAAGATTAAAATATTTCAAAACCAATTACAAAATCAAACACTTAATCTACACATTCATTCATGCATAACCTAATCACACCATCAAATAATCACTCATTCAATTATTTCAAAGCATCATGATTATCAAACAAGGCCTCCAAGTGATAACATAAAGCATAAAAATTTATTTTTGTGGTGGACCTGGCTAGGCCGAGCTCCCCATAAACCCCGCTAAAAGCTCAAGGACCTAACAAGGGACCCACTGAACGCTTGGCCGAGCTTAGGGCTCAACGGCCGAACAAGCGCCAGATACGGGCCGACCTCATGCCTCTGATCAGGTTCGATCTCCGTACGTCTTCCCAGGTCCGACATCACCCCAAAGATTCCGACACCAAGGACATGATGACATCCCCCAGCCTTATCCGCAAGGATAGCTCACCCCATCCTTATCCGCAAGGACAGCTCACCCCATCCTTATCCGCAAGGACAAAGCACCGCTCCTAGCTCATTACAGGCTGGCCCTACTTGGGCCCCAAGTTGGCCCATTAGGGCAACCAGCTCCCCCCTATAAGTAGCTCAATACTACATGGGGCAAAGGTACGTCCTCTTACCCTAATCGCCACCCTCACACACCAGTGATTAGGGTATCTCTTTGGCTTCCCCTTTGGCCACTAGAGGACTCCCAACAAACATCACACATAAACCCTAGGCAGAGTCTCCTCTAAGGTAGATTCCCCCTCCTTAGAGGTTCTCCTCGCCCTAGGACATCACATTGGCGCCGTCTGTGGGAAACAGATAAAATCACTCCCACCAGTACCTACCATGACTAAACACACCTCAACCCAGAAAAAGAAGAAAGAGTTCCGCGAGGAACGTAGCCCCGCTCAGCCTCTACAGTTTGCTGACAACAGGACACCAGATCCCCCCTTGCCTCCCCCACCTAATTCAACCGCAAGCTTCCCAGTTTGTAATATCTCGGGAGGTTTCGCCGGTGGTGGTGAGACCAAGGCGAAAAGGAAAAAGTACATCAACCAAATCCTGGCCGTTCGCCACAAGCAGATCTACAAGAGACCACCTCAAAAGGTACCCATTAGTTTCTCTAATCACGACCTGGAAGGCATAGTCCCTAACCACAACGATCCAATGGTGGTTGCGGCCATGATCGCCAACTTTAAGGTCGCCCGGGTCCTGGTAGACCAGGGCAGCTCAGCCGATATCCTCTTTATGCAGACCTTCCAGGCGCTAAAGTTGAAAACCTCTGATCTCCGAAGCTTCGAAGGAAAGCTGTTTGGATTCGCGAACGAGGCGATCCGTCCTGTAGGAGCAATCCACCTCTCGGTAACCCTAGGCGAACAACCTTCGACCCGAACGAAGATTGTCAGATTCCTGGTAGTCAATTGTGATTCCCCCTACAATGCTATCTTTGGAAGAACCTGTTTGCAGGCCTTTGGAGCAGTAGTTTCAACAGTTCATCTAGCGTTAAAATTCATCGGCTCAGACGACGCACTCATCACGATCAGGGCAGATCAGGTCAGAGCCCGACTTTGTTACAATGCAAGTCTAGGGGGAAAAGTAAAGGAGAAAGAGAATGAGGAGCTCGTCGGACCGATGTTGGCTAAAGGAGGAATCTTGTTAGCCGACCTGGACGTCCGGGCAGAGCAAGACGACTTGAGACCCTCCCCACAAGGAAATTGGTCGGCTATCCAGATCAACCCTTCCGACCCTAATAAAACCCTCAAGGTGAGATCCGACCTCTCCCCAGAAATCCAAGAAGCAATAATAGACCTACTGCGAACCAACTCGGACTTATTTGCTTGGACCTCGGTTGACATGCCAGGAATTGACCCGAATTTCATCTGCCACAAGCTGAGTGTAGACCCGAAAGCCAAACCAGTAGCTCAGAAAATGAGGCGAGTAGGGACGGAGAAGGCGAAAGTCATCCAGGAGAAAGTTTCCGACCTATTGCAGGCAGGGTTCATCAAAGAAGTCCCATACGCTGAGTGGGTAGCAAACACCGTCCTGGTGAAGAAAGCAAACGGCAGCTGGAGAATGTGCGTAGATTATACCGACCTCAACAAGGCATGCCCAAAAGACCAATACCCACTGTCGATCATCGATCAGCTCGTCGACAACTCGGCGGGCTACCAACTGTTATCTTTCATGGACGCTTACTCAGGTTACAACCAAATCCCCATGTACCCCTCGGACCAGGACAAAACTACTTTTACAACCGGAAAGGCGACCTACTGCTACACTGTCATGCCCTTTGGACTGAAGAATGCCGGAGCAACCTACCAAAGGATGATGAACAAAGTCTTCAACGACATCGAAGGTGATATTATGGAGGTGTATATTGACGATATGATTACCAAGAGCAGAAAAAAAGAAGACCATGTCAAAGACTTGGCTGCTGTACTAGAGCGTGTTAGAGCACACAATATGAGATTGAACCCAGAAAAGTGCACTTTTGGCGTTCCAGCAGGCGCCTTCCTCGGCTTTATGTTATCAGAAAGGGGGATTGAGGCCAACCCCGATAAATGCCGAGCTATCTTGGAAATGAAAAGCCCCACCGACCTCAGAGGAGTGCAACAACTAGCAGGAAGGATGGCCGCGCTTTCAAGATTCCTCCCCCAAGCTGCTAAAAAAGCCTTACCTTGGTACCAGCTACTAAAGAAAGGAGCAGCTTTTAATTAGGACCAGGAGTGCGAAGCCTCCTTCTTGGCACTTAAAGAGTATATTTCATCCCCCCGAATCCTCTCTAGTCCCGCCCAAGGAGAAACCCTCTTCATTTACCTGTCAGCAGGAAGTTCGGCACTTAGCTCGGTGCTGATCCGAGAAGAAGGTAAGAATGAGTTGCCAATCTACTTTATAAGCCGAGCTTTGCAAGGCCCCGAGCTCTGCTATACTAAAGTGGAAAAATTCACGTTTTGCCTTATCCTGGCTGCACGGCGTCTTCGGCAATACTTTCAAAGCCATCCTATTGTCGTAAGAACGGCCCAGCCTATAAAACAAGTCCTTCAGAAGCCGGACCTCGCAGGGAGAATGATGGCTTGGGCGATAGAATTGTCCGAGTTTGATATTTCCTATGAACCAAGAAAGGCGGTTAAGTCTCAAGTGCTCGCAGACTTTGTGTCCGAGTTCACAAAGCCCCATCCAAGCCCTAACTCGGACACTTGGGTTATATACGTCGACGGATCAAGCAACCAGAAAGGAGCGGGCGCAAGAGTAATTCTGGAAAATGCAGAGGGAATCAGCATTGAATATTCTCTAAAATTCAAGTTCCTCGCCTCGAATAACCAAGCAGAGTACGAAGCCGTCCTAGCTGGTCTTCGCATGGCCAAGGAGCTCGGCGCATCCGAAGTCCAAATTTTGAGCGATTCCCAGTTGGTGGTGTCCCAGATCACCGGAAACTACCAGGCAAAAGAACCCATTCTGCAAAAGTACTTAGATAAAGTCAAAACCCTAGTTCTAGAATTTGAAAAATTCTCCATTAACCATATCCCCCGAAGCTCCAATTCCCGTGCCGACGTTCTTTCCAAGTTGGCAAGCACCAAGGGCGGAGGGAACAACAAAAGCCTAATTCAGGAGCAAATTTCAAACCCGAGCGTGGTGATGACTATCTCGATCTCAACAACCTGGATGGACCCAATAAGGTCGTTTTTGGAACACAATATCGTCCCGGCTGATCAGAAAGAAGCAAGAGCATTAAGACGGAAGGCGGCAGAGTATGTCGTTATAGATGGGATCCTCTATAGAAGAGGAATGTCATCTCCTCTTCTGCGGTGTCTCACTCTTGACGAAGCCCAGGAGGCATTGGACGAAGTTCATGGGGGGTTTGGGAGCCACCACGTCGGAGGCAAATCCTTAGCACGAAAAATACTAAGGGCTGGATATTTTTGGCCGACCTTAGTGGCGGATTCTATTGACCATGTTTGCCGATGTCCCAAATGCCAATTCTTCAGTAACATTCATCATAAACCGTCTGAGGAGCTGCATTCCCTGGCGTCACCTTGGCCCTTCAGCATGTGGGGAATGGACATCGTGGGACCATTCCCAACAGCACCAGGTCAACTAAAGTTCATAGTGGTAGCCGTGGACTACTTTACCAAGTGGATCGAGGCTGAGCCACTAGCCACCATCACATCGGCAAGAATCCAAAAATTCTTCATGAAGCAAGTCGTTTCTCGCTTCGGGCTCCCGCTAACATTAATCACCGATAATGGCAGTCAGTTTGCAGCCAACAATTTCCAGATATTGGCAGAAAACCTCGGTATTTCCCACCATTTTTCCTCAGTTGAACATCCCCAAACCAACGGACAAGCTGAAGCCGCCAACAGAGTTATCGTGGACGGACTAAAAAGGAGGATTTTGGAAGCTAAGGGATTATGGGCCGAGCTCTTACCGGAGGTCCTTTGGTCAATCAGAACCACGGTCCAGACCTCTACAGGTGAAACCCCGTTCAGATTAACCTATGGCTGTGAAGCGGTCATCCCCATTGAACGAAGAATCCATACCTTCAGGATGAGGGAGAGACCCACAGGGCAAAACGAAAATTTGATCAAAGAAAATCTAATCCTGGCCGAAGAAGTCCGAGAAGCGGCATCGGTTCGAGAAAAGAAAGCAAAAGAAAGGCAAGCCAGGCAACACAACAAAGAAGTTCGGCCCAGGTCGTTCGAGGTAGGAGATCTGGTACTCCGAAGGGCCGATATTGGCCTCAAGAACCGAAGAGACGGGAAGTTCACCCAAAACTGGGAGGGCCCCTACAGAGTAATCTCAAAAACAAACTCTGGGGCGTACCGACTAGAAACTCTTGAAGGCTTCGAACTTAAGAACTCGTGGAACGTCGCGAAACTTAAGATATATTACAGTTAATCTCACCTCGGTAGATTGCCATTGTTTGCAAGGAATGATGTACTGATCCTTTAAGTAATGGAAAAAACTTTTTTTCTCAAGTGCCACAGTCTTACATACGTACGTACTAGCTTCTCATTTAGCATTAGCCACCTAAATGTTGCATGGCGCTACGAACAGCTTACATCTCTTAAAAGAGACCGGCTTGTATGCACAATGTACAAGGGATACCCGATGATGTACAGCTTGCAGTGAAATGTTTTCACATCTCTTCACTCAGCAACCTCTTCTACATCGGGGCTGAGGATACCCACCTCGGCCAAGACGGGTAATCCGAGTTCCCCACCGTATTCCCTTATATACAGTGCCTCTTTTCAGAGGACACTTATAAGCCTACTGCACTTACTGAGATATTCAAGTTAAAACTCACTCCTTCTTAATTCACATTCAACTTACATTTTCAAAATTTCATAGTACCTTACAGGGTTTCAAGTTAAACCTTAGGCTTAAAATAAATAAAGCATGCAACAAGTTAAAAACAAAACTTGCATTGAAATTTATAATGTGCTACAAGCATGATCCAAACAAAGTTTACACTATGAAAAGCTATTGTACACAAAACATAGTACTAGCACAAAATATTAGCCGCCCAGCATAAGGGGCTTACGCTAACTCATCCTCCACATCGGACAGTATAACTGAACTCGGATCAAACTCCTCGTCAGTTTTCTCTTCCAACGGGTTCAGCAAATCCGCCTCGGGTTGGTTCAGATCGACTTCCACACCGTCCTTGTCATAGTCGACCAGCTTCCCATCTTCAACCCCGAACCCAGCGGAGGCACCAATAACTCGGATCCTCAAGCCAGGATTTAAATGCAAAAGTTGCTCCATAGCTCCGGCAAAAATCTTGTTACCAAATTTCTCAAAACTAAAATCAGCTTCATGCGCCGCTACCTTATGCTTCAGAGCTTGAGCAACCCTTTTCTCAAGCTTCGCCTCCACTTGTCCCATCTCGGCCAAGCCTTCCTTTCGACCAGCTTCTTTCACCTCAACCCTCGCTTGCGCAAACCGAGCTTCGTGATCCTTGAGAAGCTCCTCCACTTGTTGACGGTGTTTTTCCTCCAGATCGGCCAACTTTTGCTCAGCGGCCCTGGTATTGGTCCTTAGCTCGACCACCTCAGTTTGGAGTTCGGCACGACTCCTTTTTTGATCGGCCGATATCCCTGCAGCTACTTCATCTCCATACTCGGATAGAACGCTAAAGAGATTGGTAGCCCTCTTCAGATGAAATGCTAACCCCTCGGTCATCATCTTCAGCTCATACCCCGAAAGATTAACAACAGCTTCTTTGACCGACCTCTTGACAACAGGCGGCCGGGGTGGAGCATCAGCGGCACTATCGACCTCCGCGCTCGTCGCCGACGATTGGGCGAGGAAACTAAAGGTCGGATGAGTAAAGTCGGGCAGTGTCGGTCGAGCAGCAGGTTCCGTAGCTGCTCGGGAAACATTTTCTCCCCTCTTCCGCTTGCGGGCCTCCAGGGACGCTTTCAAAGCCCTTGCCGACATGGTGGACCAATATTTCTCTGCGAAAAGAAAAAGAAGCACATTAAATAAATGGAAAGGACTTGACAAAGACAAGACATCAAGAAATATTACCGATCTCAGTTAAAACCACGTCATCCGCACAAGTCATGAATACCCCAACATCGAGCTGGGATTTTCGACTAAGGTATTCAGTACGAAAATGCAAAGCCGCCTCCGCCTCGGCTACATCAAGAGTCACTCCCGACCATTGTTGGGGTGTGTCTCGATGTCGATTAAAAAACTCTTGGGTCCACTGCAAAGGAAATTTTGGCCCCGCTTCATCTTGGAACCAAGGTCGCCCGTTACCGACATATTTATATTTGAAGAACCTGTGTTTAAAATGTTTCCATGACTCGGCGAATAATCCGAAAAGCCCATAGTGAGCTCGAGCCTTGGTGGACACCCACAACCGACCAGTCACCCCCTCTTTGTTTCCAACGAAGGGATTGTATATCCAAAGGAAGAGCTTAATGGTACATGTCAGTCCCTTTGCCCCGCAGTACCTCTGAAAAGCCCTGAGGAAGGACCAAGTGTTCGGATGCAGTTGCGAAGGGGCCACCCCCAACTCGTTCAGAACGCCCATCTCAAACTCCGTAAATGAAAGAGTTATGCCAAGCTTATGTATCAGGTCGGCGTAGAAGAAGAAAGAGTCGGGGTCGGTTCGAGAGCAGATTCGGTCGTCGGCCGAACAGGGCAAAACTTCATAAGAAGTCCTACTAGGATCTTGGGAACAGGGCAATATCGCTCCCTTCACGTTGAAGAGTAAGCCATCGCAATCCAGTTGAGACCGGATCCCTTTCGGCTCAACGTCCACCCAATGATAGTAGGAGGCGTCAGTAGGAGCTGGGTACAAGTCGGGACGACTGGCACATTTCCGAGGAGGCATCGTACCTGTGGAAGAACAGGGAAGCTCGAATGTCAGTTCTATGGGTCATGAAGAATAACCCCACAAAAAACCCCCATCCACAGGTACCCCGCGCTCCTCCCCGAACAGCCTCAATAGGAACTGCTCCTGGTTCCCCCAAAAAAAAAAAAAAAAGAAGAAGATCCGATACCAGAAGGGCCGTCCTCTTCTTTGCTACTATAGGAGAACAACGAAAATACTCCTCTGGCTCCCACCCCAACAAGCGCTTACTCAAACGCCCCTAGCACTACCCACCATACCCCAAATACCTTTCAAACCAAAGATTCCCCAGAAAATTCAGTGTGCCCACAAGAAAGACCGTCCCCTTAAAAGCATGACTAACCCATTGCTACGCAGATAAACCCACAAAGAACCCACCCAAATAATCACGCAAATGCAGAAACCAAAACCCAGGAATGAGGAAAGAAGAAGCAAGAAGAATACCTTGTGTATATCGCAGAAAAGAAATGAGTATGTCGAAGGAAGGGAAGAACAAGTCACGGAAGTCTCGCTGAAACCAAACCTTGCCTTGGAAACGTATTCGCAAGGAAGAAGAAACGTGGGTATAGTGAGAAGATAAACCAACCGTTCAATAGGAAATGCAACAGAGACAATTTGCTAGTCAAAGTACAGGGAAGAGTAACCATCCTCCCTCTCTTTTTGAATATTGGGCTTGGCCCAGAAGGCCCAACCCAGTGAGGAGCCATAAGAACCAACACACGTGGCGCGCAACAGCCAAAAGCGTGGACCTCGATTAACGTCACAATGATGATGACGCTCCGTATACCGTGAATGTCTGACATATGCCTGAGAAAAGTAAATGTCATTCCAAGTCTAAGTAATTAGACAGCTGTCAAAGCTCATGTCATCGTCACTGCCAAACCAGAAGGTTGCAGCTCACACGCGCCAACCAGAGACGGAACATCACGACCTCGGAGCAAGCCTTAAATAGCCTTGACCGAGCTGGGGGGCTTATGTGGTAAACTCGGCCATAAAGTGATGGACCTCGGGAAGAATACCCGAACCACGACCTCGGAGCAAGCCTCAAAGAGCCTTGACCGAGCTGGGGGGCTTATGTGGTGGACCTGGCTAGGCCGAGCTCCCCATAAACCCCGCTAAAAGCTCAAGGACCTAACAAGGGACCCACTGAACGCTTGGCCGAGCTCAGGGCTCAACGGCCGAACAAGAGCCAGATACGGGCCTACCTCATGCCTTTGATCAGGTCCGATCTCTGTACGTCTTCCCAGGTCCGACATCACCCCAAAGATTCCGACACCAAGGACATGATGACATCCCCCAGCCTTATCCGCAAGGACAGCTCACCCCATCCTTATCCGCAAGGACAACTCACCCCATCCTTATGCGCAAGGACAACGCACCGCTCCTAGCTCATTACAGGCTGGCCCTACTTGGGCCCCAAGTTGGCCCATTAGGGCAACCAGCTCCCCCATATAAGTAGCTCAATACTACATGGGGCAAAGGTACGTCCTCTTACCCTAATCGCCACCCTCACACACCAGTGATTAGGGTATCTCTTTGGCTTCCCCTTTGGCCACTAGAGGACTCCCAACAAACATCACACATAAACCCTAGGCAGAGTCTCCTCTAAGGTAGATTCCCCCTCCTTAGAGGTTCTCCTCGCCCTAGGACATCACAATTTTCATCAAAAACATTTAAATAGAATCCTAGTGTGACTATAAGTAAAACACAAAAGATAAAATCCAAAACTTTATCAATTTAATTTGTTTAATTCTCAAAATTTCCAGAACATACACATATATGTCAAAGTTCATCATATAAAAATTTTAATCCATTTAAACAATCCTAAGCTAGGTTTCAAATTAAATTTCACATGAAAACAACATGGTACTGTTGCTTGTCAGAGGCAAAAACGTTATTATTAAAAATAGTTTCTCAACTCAGAATTGCATAAAAATTGGTATGACTCTTCCTTATACAATCAAGACTATCTCATAAAATTTTCAGATTATTTGGAGTTGTGGAAGTCATAATTTTCTAATTAAAATTGTCACTAAGTCCAGAAAATCTGAACCAAGTGATTCACTGTTTTACCTTTAGTAAAAATATCAAATCAACTCCAAATCTCTTCAAATTTTACAGAGAACATCTAGAGATGTCCAGGAAGCTACCATAAAATTTTCAACCCATTTATAGTAGTAAAAGTTCGAAAATTATTTTCATCTTGGAACTGAAAAACTTATTTTCTGAAAATGATTTTCACAAAGTTGGTTCTCATAAAAATAGGAAATAAATTCCAAAAATCATTTAAAAATTCAGAGAAGCTTATTTTAATAGGTTTAAGACAGTGGAAAAATTCCAGAATTATTAAACATACACAAAGATCATTTATCGAAATCAAAACGCATGCAAATCACAATTTCAGCATATACTTTTTATTCAACGAATTTGTTTTATCCATTTCTTTTTATGAAAATTAAAATACACACATACATACAAATCAATTACAAAATCAATCCATCAATTATTATTTTCTTCAAAAACCGTGTTAACATAGTTTATGAAAACAATTTTCTTTAACTCAAATAAAACATGCATCATCTTTACAAATAAGAATCAAGCCTTTTAAGCTAAAAATCAAGAATTAAATTAAACTAACCTAGATCTTGACATGCACTTAGTTAAGATTAATAGATCTTAAGAAAAATCATGCATGCATTATCATTTAAGAATAAAAATCAAGGTTTTAAGAGAAAAATCAAAACAAACATCAAAACTTATTCCTTTTCATTAGATCATTCCATGCACATATCAAATACTTCACTTAAAAATTTATTCCCAAGGATGTAAGCCAATACCGAAACACACATAAATTCATTTTATCAAAATTTCATGCTTTAAGTTAAACTCCTTTACCAAAAGTAATTTTTTCTTTACATGCACCAAAAATCAAATCAAGCAAGAAAATAAAATCATGAACACAAAAGTCCTCTTAAAATCGAATTGAACATTAAGTTCCTAAATATTTTAGATCTATTATTTTCAAGCCAAGATCTTTCACATACATGTAGGAAAATTAAGATCAACTTGAGAAAATCACATGCATGCAAGGAAAATACTAGATCTAGGCTCAAAATCAACATGCAAGAACAAATCAACACTTAGAACCAAAAATAAAATGATGAAAAAGAAAGAACATCAACATAAGGCTTTAGCATATTACAAATTATTTTTAAGTCTTTAGAGTCCAAAATTAAAGAATAACAACACATAAAATCCTCTTTAAACTTAGAAAAATTAACATGCATGGAAGGAAATGAAATAGATCTATAGAGAAAACTAGACTATTACAAAAAAAATTTCTTCTTGTTCTTCAAGTTCCTACCATGAAAAGAGGTTGGTCTTCTAGTCTCCTAGTGTTTGAATCTTCAAGAAAAAGGGTTTGATCAAGCTAGAGTCTCCTTCTTCTTCCTCACGGTTTCTTTTTTTTTTTTTGTATATGTCTCAAGAGCTAATGTTGCTCTTGAGACTTGAGTGTTTGTGTTGGTGGAAGGAAGAAAATGGAAGGATGAATGGAAAGAACGAAGGAGAGAAAGAAATGGGAGAGAGAATGGAACTAGTGGATTGAATGGGTGAAACACAATCCCTTCTTGGCTCTTAATTTTGGTTCGACCACATGCAAGGAAGGAGTACTAAGACACCTACTTGGTCTCCAAGTCTTGTTTTATTTTCTTTTTCTTTTTTTTATTTTTTATTTGTTTCCTATAGGCTTAGTCACACACACACACAAGTGTCACACATACACACTTACACCTATCATGCACACACTTGTCACACACACACACATATGTCTTCTACATGCACACACACACATATCTTATTTATTTATTTTTTTATTTCTTAATTAAATTCATTAATTCATAAAATCAAGCCATTAACTCTAAGATCACAATTATACATACACACACATACGTAGCACATACACACATAAATACACATATATACTCATACACATACGTACACACATTTATCGATCAATCACACACTTAGTCACAAAATAATAATCAAGCACACACATTAACAATTAAACACAATTTCTTTTAAATAATAAACTGTACTTATTGGTTGCACTTATAGCCCTTATTTCATTTTCTAAAATCATAATTTAATATATTAAAGATAATCCCAAAAGAAAAAATTCATTAAAAGTCAAAAACTATTTTTCATGATTTATTCCCTTAAAATTCGTCCTTTACAGCTCTGAAAAATAATTTTCGCAAACCAACCCAGAAAATTATGAAAGATACATTTTTGAAAACTACATTTCGATACGATCGTTTTGATATAAAGATTATAAAAATCGGAGTTACGGTTAAAAAGTTATGGAATTTTGAAGTTAATACATTCAAGAAAATCCATAAAAATTCATTTTCAAAACAAATCACCAACAATAAAAATCATTTTTCATTAAAAATCATTCTTACTTACTCCATAAAAATATTTATTTATCCAAACTTTGTAAAATCAACACCTTAATTCGAAATCGAATAAAATTTTCATCGAAAACCTTTTGTAAAACAATTTTTTCAAAACTCTTCTTTAATAAAATTTTATTCGCCCTAGTCGGAAAAACGCGGGATGTTACATTCTCCCCAACTTGCAGATTTCTCGCCCTCGAGAAATGGTACGCGAAACTCCACGATCAAAGGATATCGAATTCCTTGGAGTGATTCTCTCGATCCTTAACGTCAGTCGTCGTCCTCGAATCGTCGCATATGCATCGTTTTCCCAGAGGTAATCAGACACAATGGAATACTAAGGGTATAGCTTTGTCAACAAGAGTCCAAAGGGTTCGAGGGTTTCGAAACAAAATTCAAAAAGAATAGCACGCTTATGCCAATTCTGACAAGGGTACTACTTTCCTCATGGTCTTTCTTCCTTAATTTGGCTCTTCTCATCCTTTTAAGCCAAGGTGGGTTATCACAAATCTCAAAGCCTCTGTTTACTCCCCAACTTTGACGAAGTGTAACATCCCTCAATTTCCCCGAATGGCTTTAAATTCTGAAAGAGAATTATTTTTTTTAGAAAAGTATTTTTCCAAGAGAATTTTCCTAAATTAATTCCTTCATTCGTGTTTTCAATGATTTTCCAGAAATGATTTTCATAAAATAAAGTCATGAGTCTTGAAAATGGTGATTGATTTTCCTTGAATATATGCTCGATATTTTGAGTGAAAATATGATTTCCATGTATGAGTAATTTCATTGCTTTCTATATATGTATGCACGGTTTCTATATGTATATGTGCTCTTGATTATGTGATAATGAATGTGATTAAGTATGTGCATGTATATGTGTGTGACGTGAATGAGTGTGTATGTGCATGAAAGTATATATGTAAATGAATGTGCAAGTGCTAGGTGTGAACATGGGTAAGTGCATGCATGAATGTAGGTGTAGGTGTGTGTATGTGTCGTGCAAGTGAGTGTGTGAGTGTGTGAAATTGAATATGTGTAAGTGTGTGTGAGTGCCGTGTGTGCCGTGAGGGAGTGAGTGGAAGACTAAGGAACTCCTAAGTGTAACTATGCCTAACTAAGTTCCTAACCAAGCCAATTTCCCCAACTAAACCCTAACCAAATGGAAGGAACCTTAAGGGAGCCATAAGTCAACCCCTAGTATGAGCCCTAAAACCCATTTGTCCCCCACTAAGTTTCCTTGGAATTTTGCTAAAGACCACCCATGCAATCCTTGAGAAGGCCAAATTTACCCCTCTCCTTTGATGCTTGGCCGAATCACTTGAAGGCCAAAATAGGAATCCACACATTTTTATATAAGACTTGCCTTATTCTTGTTGCACCCATTTCACTCTTCATTTTCTTCACCTCTTTCGTCCAACACCAACACAAAACACAAGTCTAAGAGCCCATCAAACTCTTAGACTAAAACTTAGAAAATAGAAAGAAAGAAGAAGGAGAAACCGTAAGGGTTAGAAAGAAGAAGGAGGAAGGAGACCAAGCCAAGACTTAGGAGACTTTGAAGATCAAGAGCTAGGAGTGTTTAGAAGACCTTTTCTTCTTGGTATAGTCGAAGGCCCTAGAATTGTAAAATTAGTCCTTGAGTTGTGATCTTGTAGTTTTATTTTCTTCTCTCTCTTGCGTGTCTCTTTTGTGCTTTTATGTGTAATTTTCTTTCTAATCATGGACTTTTTAAAGACTTTGATTAATTTGTAATAAGTGTAAATTATGTTTGATGATTCGGCTGAAAATGTTTAGGTTAGATCTTGAGGTTTTATGATTGATCTTGATGTTTTTCTTCTTGATCCAAAGCTTTGTTTATGATCTATGTGAACTTGGAGTAAATCTTCTTGCATGCTTAATTTTTATGCTTAAAACCGTGGATCAATGAGTGTTTATGTGTTTAAGTGCTAAATCCATGCTTGATCTATGATGGATTGATGATTTTTAGTCTTGCATGTTACATGAAAATAATTTTTATCCTTGCATGTTTCGGTTTTGAGTTGATTTTGATGAAAAGCTTTGAACTATGTCTTGATCTTTGATTTTGAGTGATTTTGATTTTTGTCTTGAGTCATGTAAATAATTTTTGAAACAAAAACCTTTCTATTCTCTTATGTGTGTGCCTCGGTTTTGAGTCCTTTTTATCCAAAAAGATTTTGTTTTCTATTTTTATGTTCTTGTGTTATTCTTATGACTTGATCTACTCGATTTAAGTGTATGCATGTTGGTTTTGAATGAAATGTTTATCTTTTCTTTAAATGTATGACTCGGTTTTAACCTCTTTTCATTTAACATGATTTTGTTTTGAGTGGTGCTAATATGTTCATTTTTATAACTTGATCTACATGATTTAGATGCATGCATGTTAATTTCAAGAAAAGATCATGATTCCCTTTGTGCATGTTTCGGTTTCTAGAAGAATTAGGAGAAATAAAATGATTTTACCCAAATTGAATTATATTCTATGTTTCTATGAGATTCTTGATCTAAATTATATGTTTATTTTGTGCATGTTATATTCGGTCATGTTTAGATGAAACCCATGCCGTTATTTTTGAAAGAACTTGATATGTGTCCCATGTCCTTGCATGATTCTTGTTTTGTTTTAAATTAAGAAAAGTAAATTAAAGATTGATTGTTTTCCCAAGTTAAGTTCTCAGTTGTTATTAAAAGAAAGAACAAATAATGGCATGACTTTGTGTGTGTGATGATGCATGAATCTTGTTTTGGATTGTGTGTATAATTTCGGCCTATGCATGTGAATTAGGTTAGTGTTCGAATAATGTATGTATTTTGCGAAATAATTGATTAGGAATAAGTTTTGTGACTAAGTGAATTCATATGTGTGCATTCGGTTTGTGTGCTTATGTGTGCATAAATAATCTTAGGTCATAAAAAGGAATTGTTTTGAATATGTCATGTGATTGAGTGATTAAATTGTGTGCTTGATTTATGAAATGTTTGATTCATAATTGATTAATTGTTTATGTGACTTTTGTGATCAAAATGCGTTGTTGCCCGTGAGTGTATATGCTTGGTCTTGAAAATTTGTTTGGTTTTATAATTTATTTGATTTGATTTGATTTATTTAGTTGTGAAAATGTGTTGTGAACCGTGTGTATGTTTAGTCTTAACAATTATTTGATTTGATTTGTTTGGGTTGTGAGAATGTGTTTATGATTTTTAAAGTTGTTTTATTACTTGAGTTTTCGAGAGTAGTTGAAATAAAAAGAGTTTTTGAGTTGTTTTGGATTTTTCTTTAATTGATTTCCTTGCTGCCCAAGTTGTTTTAAAGTTGTTTTTGATGTTTTAAATTGAATTCAAGAGACTCAAAGTCTGTTTTTAAGGAATTGATTTAAGACAAACCCGGATGTAAACCGGTGAGTTTTTCGGTGTTTTTGAAATCGGTTTAGGTGCTGTCCAAGGCGGACCAGCCACCTAACCAATGGATTTAAATCATTTTGTTTGATGTTTTTAATGGTTTTAAAGTATTTAAAGTCCTAAGAAATGCTTGAGTCATTGTAAGAAAACAATGATGTTTTCCAACAAGGACTGAAAAATGATTTAAGATAAAGGAAAGTTTTGATGAAAATGTGTTTTAATTAATTCAGGAAACGTTACAGACATGGATTAAGGCAATGGCAGCAAACAAGATCAGAGGAGACCATGCTTATCAGACTGCTGGACCTCAGGTGAGAGAGTAGCTTTCCTAAGACACCGTGGTAGTAGGTGTCATATTAAGACGTTCCGTATCAGCTCAAAGATCGGAACTAAGGGGTTCTGCGTCAGTAGTATAGTGGCAATTGTGTGCTTTGTGTGGCCACCTATACGAATGAGACAAAGACCACTTTTATGTGTGTGATGTGTGATGATGTGTGCTTATGTTTGTTTACATATGTTAATGTTGAATTAATTAATAATGATCAAGAGGATTAAAGCGTAAAAGACATAAGAAAAGATATAATCCCTTGTTTGGCCTAAGACCTTGTGGAGCAAGGTAGCCTTACTTTGATAAGACATTAAGACTGGAAATAATGATAAGAGGATCAAGTTGATGGTTGAGATGAGTCAAGAGATGAGAGTGAGAAAGGATTTCGTGTTAACGATGTGAATGAGCCAGAGCAAGGAAGGAATAAGGAGGTGATATTGAAAGTAAAACGTGATGAGGAGTGAGATGGGAATCTTTTGGTGTTGTCTCCTGGATTGAGACTGGTCTGAGTTGAGCTTGCTCCTCCACTGGTTCTCGAGAAGGGAGGTGTGAATTGTGGGATTTTATTTCTTGGATTGAGGCTGGTCTGAGTTGAGCTTGCTCCTCCACTAGTTCTCAAGAAGAGAAAGTTTTTGAGAAAAGCTTTCAAAAAGGATTGTTTTGGAAAACGTTGTATGAAAATGAGTTTTCAAAATGAAATTTTTGAAAAGGGACTCCTAGAAGTGAAAATTTTGAAAAGAGTTTCGGATTTTGAGAAAAGGGTCCCCAAAATGAGAAAAATCTTTTAAAGTAGATTTTCTGAAAGAGATGGTGAAAAGAGTTTTTGAAAAGGATTTCAAGAAGAGATTTTTGAAAATGTGTTTTGAAAAGAGATTGTTACGAGGAGGTTTCTTGGAGAAGCGATTCGTGATGCGTTTCGAGTTATGAATGTGATTCCGCTCTGTGCCAAGTTTGAGAATTTGAAATGTGATGCAAAGTTAGCGGTCAGGACTCATTGAAGGGTTGTACGAAGGGTGAGCTGACCATCAGGTTAATAAAAGATAAAAGACTTTAAAAAGACATTAACAGCGAACGCGGTGAGGCATGAGAGTTAACCCCAACCCGTAGTAGTGGAGAGGAAGATACTATGGGTATCTGCGGATACTCAGGTGGGGATTGCAGCAGGGGAGGACGATGACGGTGAAACGTCAAGAAGTCTAGAGTACTTTTCTAGGCGGGACAACTCCACAAGTGGCGCACTAACGTGGTGGGGACTGGGTCCAATGCCGTGTCACGTCCTGCATGATCAACTAGAAATTGTACTGTCGCCCCGTGGATGTAAATCTAGAACAGTGATAGGAACTGGAGTGGGGCATTGTGTTTGCCGCTAAGAGCGTGCTTTGTTATTATTTGAGGCTGGGCCTCCTGGTCAGGGACCATTTGTGTGTGACAGCTGTCGTGCCCGCACGGTAAAGGTTCTGTACTCCTGTTTGCTTTCGACTAGAGGATGGATACCGAGGAGATATAGACCTGAGACTTGAGTGCTAACTACGAACGGACGAGTACCTCGATGATTCTTTAATTCCCCTTAATCATCGATGGTTATAATTAATAAGACTTAATGAGAAAAGAGTTTATAAGTAGGAAAAGTAAGTTGGAGAATGGAATGTGTGAAAGGAAAGAAGAGTTATTTTTTTCCCCTTGAGAAGGGAAAGGAAAGAATTGGCAATCTGGACGTAAGAATGAGAAAAGAATTGAAAAAAAATATTGATAATAAGATAATAATGAATTGTGATGCTGTGTTTGAGTACTGCGTGTGCTTGTTTGTATTGTGTGCTGTCTTAATATCATGCCTGCGGTAAATCCACAACGTCGACGACTTGTCGTTCGGTTCGCTAACTCTCTCCTGCTCATTGGCGTACTGGTGCCTCTGGTATTCCAATGTGCAGATGGAATATCGCATGGAGATTTCAACTTGGATGCGGCACGGATGTGGCTGGAAGCGTACCCCGGCTGGTTGGGTGTGGGTCGGTGATTCGCAGATCGTGATTCCGGATCCTGAGCATCGTCTCTGTGGAGCGAATCTAGGACCTCTGCTGGGACAAGTTTCTGTCCGTGGGTACACGGACTATGAAGAGAAGTTGCGCTACGAAGTTCCGAAGACTCATCCTGCTCTGGCTAGGATGCAGTGGGTGCCAAAGTACGGTGGATCAGTGCCAAAGGAGATGGCTTCACCTTCTGGAGTCAAGAAGGAACCAAAGGAAGATCGGGAGCTTCATCCCATAGTGTTCATTAGGCAGTGTCGTAAGTAGGGTAATTAGTTTGAGTAGTTGTAAGTATGTTGGTGTCAAGGATTATCTAAGTGATGTATCGCTCCTGTAATTCCGCCCTACTTTATTTTGTGAACTAGCCTAATCTTTTGTTTTGGGCAAAAATTATGAAATCGTTTTGGAAAGATGTGGAGGTAGGTTTTACGTAACAACCCGGTTTTCAGGTAGGAGCGTAAACGTGCACCCACATCGTTTTAAAAAAAATGGCCTTATTTTTGGCAGCTTTTTAGTTAATACTGATTAATTTCGGATGGCGAAAATCGGGGTGTTATAGAAGTGGTATCAGAGCGATGTTAATCCTTGTGCTCATGCTTACGTGTCTTGTGTGCTTATTTGGTGTGTTGCTTGCTTGTTTATGTGCATTTATGTAAGGTAGAGTGTGAGATTAGGTCCTTATCTTTCTAAGAAGTAGGCCTTGGTCTATCCTTAGTGTCTGTGGTGCTAGATTGAAAACCCCGTCGGTTAAGGTGGTATAGAAAGGTAGATAGAGGCATAGAGACCCGGAACCCAAAGGGAACCGAAATCCCATAACCACAGAGTGGTAAGAGTGGTATCTTTAGATTGTTACAGAGTGGTATCAGGAACGATATCATCAATAGATAAACCTAGGTGTATTGACCCGATACCCTTAAGAAAATAGGATGTTACCCCTGAAACCCGTGTTTGTTGAACACAGATAGTCAGCCTAGTGGAATCCAAACTTTCCTTCAGGAATCTTTTTTTGCTAGACCATAGTCTTGCCAACCATGTTCCTAGGATGTGTTAACTTGATTTGAGGGGATAGAAGTGTTATACTCCCTCCGTCCCATAAAGTTAGTAAAAAACATGAAATTTTTTTGTCCCAAATCAAAGTTAAAATAGTGAATAAAAAAATTTAAAATTGTATTGTATATTTTATGATTGGTTAATTGAGGAAGCATGTATTAAATACTTGCTTTGGTAATTGGTTGATTTGGGGGGACAATGCATTAATAGCATGTTTCCTTATTTTTGTTGAATTTTCAAAAAATTACTAACTTTTTGGGACGGAGGGAGTAGCTGTCAGGATAGCTTAGGCTTGAATGAGTATGGATGGACAAGGTGTGGTTGTGGAACAAAAGGTAGGATAGTAGCGATGCCTAGTAGTAGTTTGATCAAAGTTGGGGAGTCACAAGGAGGAAAGGAGATGTATAATGGCCGTAGTTCTGAGAGAATAGTGAGAAAAAATCCCTTCTGCTCTATCCTTAGGTGTTAGACGGAGAGATAGTAGATGCAAACCCTAGAGTAGAGGAGAATTAGAGGAAGGAGTAATTGTTCGTAGAACCTAGAGAATAGGGAGTGGTGTGTATCTTCGGATTTTAGCCTAAATCCGGTATTTTGGAGATGTGTGAATTTTGTTTGCTTGCTTTTCTGGGTTTATGCCCAAGATTGTGCTAGCTGTGACGACAATCGGTGGAAGGAACGACATCTTCTTCGGTTAGTCTGTGAGACTTAATCTGGTTCGACACGTCAAGAGTATGCTATGAAGGTTTTTCATCGGAGAGCGGCTCACGAGAAGCGTTGTGAAGACTTGCTGTGCCATTTGCCTAATCAACAACTTAAATTTCTCGGGGACGATAAATCTTTAAGTTGGGGAGACTGTAACATCCCTCAATTTCCCCGAATGGCTTTAAATTCTGAAAGAGAATTATTTTTTTTAGAAAAGTATTTTTCCAAGAGAATTTTCCTAAATTAATTCCTTCATTCGTGTTTTCAATGATTTTCAAGAAATGATTTTCATAAAATAAAGTCACGAGTCTTGAAAATGGTGATTGATTTTCCTTGAATATATGCTCGATATTTTGAGTGCAAATATGATTTCCATGTATGAGTAATTTCATTGCTTTCTATATATGTATGCACGGTTTCTATATGTATATGTGCTCTTGATTATGTGAAAATTAATGAATGTGATTAAGTATGTGCATGTATATGTGTGTGACGTGAATGAGTGTGTATGTGCATGAAAGTATATATGTAAATGAATGTGCAAGTGCTAGGTGTGAACATGGGTAAGTGCATGCATGAATGTAGGTGTAGGTGTGTGTATGTGTCGTGCAAGTGAGTGTGTGAGTGTGTGAAATTGAATATGTGTAAGTGTGTGTGAGTGCCGTGTGTGCCGTGAGGGAGTGAGTGGAAGACTAAGGAACTCCTAAGTGTAACTATGCCTAACTAAGTTCCTAACCAAGCCAATTTCCCCAACTAAACCCTAACCAAATGGAAGGAACCTTAAGGGAGCCATAAGTCAACCCCTAGTATGAACCCTAAAACCCATTTGTCCCCCACTAAGTTTCCTTGGAATTTTGCTAAAGACCACCCATGCAATCCTTGAGAAGGCCGAATTTACCCCTCTCCTTTGATGCTTGGCCGAATCACTTGAAGGCCAAAATAGGAATCCACACATTTTTATATAAGACTTGCCTTAGTCTTGTTGCACCCATTTCACTCTTCATTTTCTTCACCTCTTTCGTCCAACACCAACACAAAACACAAGTCTAAGAGCCCATCAAACTCTTAGACTAAAACTTAGAAAATAGAAAGAAAGAAGAAGGAGAAACCGTAAGGGTTAGAAAGAAGAAGGAGGAAGGAGACCAAGCCAAGACTTAGGAGACTTTGAAGATCAAGAGCTAGGAGTGTTTAGAATACCTTTTCTTCTTGGTATAGTCGAAGGCCCTAGAATTCTAGAATTAGTCCTTGAGTTGTGATCTTGTAGTTTTATTTTCTTCTCTCTCTTGCGTGTCTCTTTTGTGCTTTTATGTGTAATTTTCTTTCTAATCATGGACTTTTTAAAGACTTTGATTAATTTGTAATAAGTGTAAATTATGTTTGATGATTCGGCTGAAAATGTTTAGGTTAGATCTTGAGGTTTTATGATTGATCTTGATGTTTTTCTTCTTGATCCAAAGCTTTGTTTATGATCTATGTGAACTTGGAGTAAATCTTCTTGCATGCTTAATTTTTATGCTTAAAACCGTGGATCAATGAGTGTTTATGTGTTTAAGTGCTAAATCCATGCTTGATCTATGATGGATTGATGATTTTTAGTCTTGCATGTTACATGAAAATGATTTTTATCCTTGCATGTTTCGGTTTTGAGTTGATTTTGATGAAAAGCTTTGAACTATGTCTTGATCTTTGATTTTGAGTGATTTTGATTTTTGTCTTGAGTCATGTAAATAATTTTTGAAACAAAAACCTTTCTATTCTCTTATTGTGTGCCTCGGTTTTGAGTCCTTTTTATCCAAAAAGATTTTGTTTTCTATTTTTATGTTCTTGTGTTATTCTTATGACTTGATCTACTCGATTTAAGTGTATGCATGTTGGTTTTGAATGAAATGTTTATCTTTTCTTTAAATGTATGACTCGGTTTTAACCTCTTTTCATTTAACATGATTTTGTTTTGAGTGGTGCTAATATGTTCATTTTTATAACTTGATCTACATGATTTAGATGCATGCATGTTAATTTCAAGAAAAGATCATGATTCCCTTTGTGCATGTTTCGGTTTCTAGAAGAATTAGGAGAAATAAAATGATTTTACCCAAATTGAATTATATTCTATGTTTCTATGAGATTCTTGATCTAAATTATATGTTTATTTTGTGCATGTTATATTCGGTCATGTTTAGATGAAACCCATGCCGTTATTTTTGAAAGAACTTGATATGTGTTCCATGTCCTTGCATGATTCTTGTTTTGTTTTAAATTAAGAAAAGTAAATTAAAGATTGATTGTTTTCCCAAGTTAAGTTCTCGGTTGTTATTAAAAGAAAGAACAAATAATGGCATGACTTTGTGTGTGTGATGATGCATGAATCTTGTTTTGGATTGTGTGTATAATTTCGGCCTATGCATGTGAATTAGGTTAGTGTTCGAATAATGTATGTATTTTGCGAAATAATTGATTAGGAATAAGTTTTGTGACTAAGTGAATTCATATGTGTGCATTCGGTTTGTGAGCTTATGTGTGCATAAATAATCTTAGGTTATAAAAAGGATTTGTTTTGAATATGTCATGTGATTGAGTGATTAAATTGTTTGCTTGATTTATGAAATGTTTGATTCATAATTGATTAATTGTTTTTGTGACTTTTGTGATCAAAATGCGTTGTTGCCCGTGACTGTATATGCTTGGTCTTGAAAATTTGTTTGGTTTTATAATTTATTTGATTTGATTTGATTTATTGAGTTGTGAAAATGTGTTGTGAACCGTGTGTATGTTTAGTCTTAACAATTATTTGATTTGATTTGTTTGGGTTGTGAGAATGTGTTTATGATTTTTAAAGTTGTTTTATTACTTGAGTTTTCGAGAGTAGTTGAAATAAAAAGAGTTTTTGAGTTGTTTTGGATTTTTCTTTAATTGATTTCCTTGCTGCCCAAGTTGTTTTAAAGTTGTTTTTGTTGGAAACTAACAAGTGGCTCAAAATAGTCTAGAGGGGGGTGAATAGAGTATTGAAGCCTTAGTACAAATATTTCGATCACCGTAGAGAATGGTTTTAAGAAAATAAATTTTTCTTCAAAAATTACACTGACTAATCGATTAATGCTAAGCTTAATCGAGTAATTGCGCAAGTCACTTTTGAACTACTCGATTAACACAAATGTTACTCGAGTAATGCCGCAAGCTACTTTGAAATTAATCGATTAATGAACAGATTAATCGAGTAATCTGGGTAGAAAACTGATGCAGATTTAGTTTTGATGAGAATTCTCTTAGAATCACAATGCCTTGATGATTCAACAAATTATGAATGAATACTAGAACAATTTACAAGTAAATATACCAACCAATTTAGGTCAATTAAACAAAGATATGAAAAACCCCAATTCTAACCTAAATTCAATTATTCTTGAATTAATGCAAACTTGAAAAGAAAACAATGAAGACAACGATTTATCCTGGTTCACTCTCTACCACTGAGAGCTACTCCAGTCTCCTTTATCTAAAAGATAAAGAGTTTCTACTAGACAATTCAATTGTTAGAATTACAATGTTAAGATGCAACTTCTCACAAAGCTATCCTATCTTAACCCCTCTCAAAGAGTGTACCAAACTCTTTGATGTTCTAACCCAATTGAATTCCTTGTCCGTCTTCTTTTGATTTGTTGAAGATGCTTCCAACCAAATCCTTTCCAATTTGCTTTGACAACCTTCAAAGACTTTACTTTTGAAATTCTTCACCTTTGTTGAATCCTTGATTGTGCAACCTCTTGTTGCAAATAGCTTCAACACACACTTGAAAACTAGAAAGATCTTGATCTAAATCAAACTTAGAATATTGAATTGATCTTGAGTGAAGAATAGAGAGAATTGTTGAATCTTGATTTCTCAAAGAAAGTTTTTGTAATAACTCTTGAAAATGAAAGTATATTGCTCAATATGAAAAATTATGAAAGAGTTTGTAACCTTGTCCAAGTACAAATGAGGTCTTTTTTATATTTTTCTGAAACAGTACGTGTTACTCGAGT
This sequence comes from Crotalaria pallida, assembly GCA_037953625.1. NCBI lineage: Eukaryota > Viridiplantae > Streptophyta > Magnoliopsida > Fabales > Fabaceae > Crotalaria > Crotalaria pallida. The sequence continues at coordinate 56,152,562 of CM075655.1, read as the reverse complement.
AATGATTAACACACTACTCGATTAACCAGTGTTAAAACATACTAATCGATTAATGATTATCTCATTACTCGATTAACCTATGTTAACACGTGCTACTCGAGTAGGCCTATCATACTAATCGAGTAACCAGTACAGACATTGATTAAAAACAATGCTTTTCAAATGTACTTTGACAATTACTTTAATTTGAGCTATTTTAATCAAGATTAAGTTTTCTTCACCCTTAATCAAACAATATTATAAGCTTAATTAAGATCACCTAAAGCTGCCCACTCTCATGATATGCATTGCATAAAATAAAATATTACACTGATTAAGAATTAAAATAAATCCTAATTCTAATCTTCATGAGTGTAGCTTCCTTGTTGAAATGTTGTTGCTTGAAATACGTTTGATATCATCAAAACATAGAAACCTACAAACTCCCCCTTTTTGATGATGACAAACCTCTTTTTCAAATAAGCACTAAGTTTTAAAATACTCCCCCTAAATGTAATACACTTAGGAAAAATATAATAAAACTTATCCTACAAGAACAACATCAACAAAATATTCTCCCCCTTTTGGCATCATTAAAAAGATTTGAATTAGAAAAGTCCTTTGCCAAAAGTGGAAGGTAAGTGTAACAAACTATGATATGGAGATAAAAATATAGCAAAGACTAAAATAATATGTAAAAATCAAAGTAGAGTCTAAAAACATATAAAATCTCATAATAGTGCTAAAATCATACATAATAAAAACAAGTCAAGACATAGCACCATAACCATAGTTCAAATACACCATAAACCATAATCAGAGTTTAATGACATCAAGTCATGCAGCAAAACATAGTTCAGAACTTAGCCAAAAGATGTCAACCATAGTCATAAGATAAACTAGGCCATACACAAGGACCTAAAACATATCCAAAAGACATAACATAACAAAGTCATAATCGAAGTCATAACATCATAAACCAGCAACAAAATAAACAGAACCAGCAGAGAAGCAGTGCAAAAATCAGTGAATGAGTGAGAGAAAAAAAATCTCAACATGAAAATCATCAATCAAGAAACCACAAGGCTAAGGGTTTGGTGGAGGAGGAAAGTGCTGGGAAAAGAGATTCGAGATATGATCCATCAACCTCTGCTCCATAGCCACATTCTTAACATCCTGACGAATCTTCAAAGCCTCTAGCTGCTCATCGATGTGCTGAACTAGTGAAGCATGGGCAGCCTTTGCATCAAAAGGAGTATCCAAATTTTCAAAGTCAATGAAATCCTCAAGACGCGGTCCATGATCCATTTCCATGAGATCCAGTGGTTGAGCAGAAGCGGAAGGATCAGCTTGGTCACCAGCAGGAGCTTGAGCAGCTTGCTCTAAAGCTTTGATTTGAGATTTCCACAACCAAGCCCTTGATGGCTTATGATAAGAAATTTTCATGTAATTTATGTGATGTGCATTCAAGCACCAATTTTTCTTTGCATCATTCTCATATGACTCATCAATAGCAAATGGAACCCGATAGTGCCTAAGCAACTTAGTAACATGCATAGGATAGGGTAAATATTGAGTAGGAGGAGATTGAGCAGCATCATACATCCTAGCAAGTACTGTCTTATTCCAATTAATTTTATATTTCTTCTTAATACCATGAAACAATTTCAAATCATCTTCTTGAACCTGAGCATAGTTCTGGTTACCTTTTGGAAGCAAACAGTAACTAATAATGTACATCAATATCCTATCTTCAGCATGCAAAGGAGAAACATTCTTAGTAGCTTTATTTTCCCAAGTTTCACCATCCCTAAGAGCTTCAGTATAAACAAGTCCAGGGTCCACAACCAAATCAAGACAGTCAACATCACCAATATAAGTACCCTCATCCTCTAATCCAAACAATAACCTCAAATCATCAGGTTTAATCACAAAATGTACTCCCTTAACCTGACTTTGATACTCACCATCTATTTTTGTAAAATTCTGATAAAACTGTTGGACTAACTTAGGATAATAGTGAGTATTGAACTCCAAAAACTTTTGCACATTCTGAAATACCAGATTATCATAGAAATTGAACTTTTCTTTTCTTAGCCAAGTGTAATTCACATACCGTAGAATACCAAAAGTGCGACGGTCAAACTTGTGAGCACGTGAGTCACGCTCCGCTGCAGAAAACCATGGGTGATTCTGGCTAGAAACCTTTTTGCCCTTCTTACGTGGAGGTTCTGTTGAAGAAGAAGCCATAACCTCTGAATTGAAGGCTTAAAATCGTGGTATGTTGTTTTTGGTTCGGTTAGGGTTTGGAAATTTGGGGAAAATTGAAATTTTGTGAGAAATTGGTTAAATTGATGGAGGATATAAAGTGTATTGGTGTTATAATGAAGAAATAAGAGAAGAAATTGAATGATTTTGGGTGATTTGATAGCCCTTGGTTCGATTTGATGATGAATGCATGAGAGAAGACGGAGAGAAGAGCGAGAGGAGAGAGAAAAAGAAATGAAAAAATGAGTAAAAGTCTGAAGTGCAGGTTTTATAAGCTATCGGGTTACTCGAGTAGATTTGGCCATTACTCGAGTAGTTCGAGCCTTAATCGAGTGAAAAAGCTGGAACTCGATTAAGTGCGCAAGTGATTTAAAAATAACTCGAGTAGCAACCCAATTAATCGAGTAATGCCGAAAGTAGTTTTAAAATTAATCGAGTGACAGTGTCTTTACTCGAGTAATGCCGAAAGAGATTGAAAAATTAATCGAGTAAGGACCCTGTTAATCGAGTAGTCTGCACTAAAACTTAAAAATTTTCAAATTTTTCTTAAACAAAAATATTTTTCATACACACAAACACATAGAAACACTTAGCATTTAGCACACATACGATAAAGCAAGTAAACAGATTATAGGGAAAAACATATACACACAACTACATATCAAGAGAATTAAATGAACACTTTAAACATACAACTTACTCACGTTCAAAAACATAATGAAATAGGCACTTGAGGTGATTAATAAAAATTTCAAATACAATTAGCTAATGGTAGACTCATCAAAAATACCAAGTTCCCTTCTAATTTTATAGAAAGTATCTCTTGGTAGAGGTTTTGTAAAAATATCAGCTAATTGATCCGAAGTTTGAACAAACTCAATAACACAATCACCTTTTTGAACATGATCTCTTAAAAAGTGATGCCTAATTTCAATATGTTTTGTCCTTGAATGCAATACCGGGTTTTTAGTCAAATTGATGGCGGAAGTATTATCACATTTTATAGGGATTTTTGTCAAATTTAAACCAAAATCCGATAATTGTTGCTTAATCCAAAGGATTTGAGCACAACAACTACCAGCCGCTATGTATTCGGCTTCCGCGGTTGATAAAGCTACACAATTTTGCTTTTTAGAAAACCACGATACAAGTGAACTACCAATTAAATGGCATGTTCCGCTTGTACTTTTTCGCTCAACTTTACAACCAGCAAAATCGGAGTCCGAATAACCTATTAGTTTTAAAAAAGCATCCCTAGGATACCACAAACCGGTATTTGGTTGTACCTTTTAAGTATTTCATTATTCTTTTAATAGCAGTTAAATGTGACTCTTTCGGATTGGCTTGAAAACGTGCACACATACAAACACTAAACATGATATCAGGTCTAGAAGCAGTTAAGTATAACAAACTACCTATAATTCCGCGATACTTTGTTACCTCTACAGCTTTTCCAATCTCATCTTGATCTAGGTAGCATGCAACGCTCATTGGAGTGGAAGCGGACTTACACGAATCCATGCCAAACCTCTTGAGAAGTTCCCGACAATATTTACTTTGATGTATATAAATGCCATCATTTAGTTGCTTTATTTGAAGACCAAGAAAGAAAGTAAGCTCTCCCATCATCGACATCTCGAATTCGCTTTGCATTAAATCTGAAAACTTCTTACACAAGTTATCATTAGTAGCACCAAAACTAATATCATCAACGTATATTTGAACCAAAATTATATCCTTATCGGAACATTCAATAAAAATAGTAGTGTCCACAGTACCTCGTTTAAAACCTTTTTCTAATAAAAAATTGCTTAGTCGATCGTACCAAGCTCTAGGAGCTTGTTTAAGACCATACAAAGCCTTTTTCAACTTAAAAAACGTAGTCCGGATGTTCAAAACTTTCAAATCCGGGAGGTTGTGAGACATAAACTTCCTCTTGAATGTATCCGTTAAGAAAAACACTTTTGACATCCATTTGGTACAATTTAAAATTCATTATAGATGCAAAAGCGAGAAGAATACGAATAGCTTCTAATCTAGCTACGGGAGCATAAGTCTCATCATAATCAATTCCTTCTTCTTGACTATAACCTTGTGCTACCAACCTAGCTTTATTCCTAACAATAATACCCGATTCATCTAACTTATTCCTATAGACCCAACGAGTGCCAATTTCAGGACGATCATTAGGTTTTGGCACAAGCTCCCAAACTTGGTTTCTTTCAAATTGATTTAATTCTTCTTGCATGGCCATAACCCAATGATCATCTTGAAGAGCCTCTTTGACATTCTTAGGTTCTATTTGAGATACAAAGGCAACATAATAACAAAAATTATTTAATGTGCTTCGGGTTACCACCCCCTTAGCAATGTCACCTAAGATGTTAGAAACCGGATGATTTTTGTTTGACTTCCAAGCAATTGGTAGTTGAGGTTGTGTTTCTTGTGCTAAGTCTTTATCATGTGCTTGCACCTCTCCATGCTCAACTTGAGTCTCCACTAATTGTTGTGGTGTTGACTTCTCATGATCCATATGAGTACCTGCATTATCATCATCACAAGAAACAACACAATCTCCTCTCGGAGATTCATCAAATACAACATGCACGGATTCCTCAACGGTTAAAGTTCTTTTGTTATAGACACGATATGCTTTACTATGGGTTGAATAACCTATGAATATACCTTCGTCGGCTTTAGAATCAAACTTGCCGACAGGATTCTTACCGTTATTTAAAATAAACACCTTACATCCAAATGCATGAAAATATGAGATATTTGGCTTTCGCCCTTTTAAAAGTTCATAAGGTGTTTTATTTAAATGAGGACGAATAAGAACCCTATTTATCACATAACAAGCGGTGTTTACCGCATCAGCCCAAAAATAGGAAGGAACTCTAGATTCTTTAAGCATTGTACGAGCAAGTTCCTCTAAAACTCGATTTTTCCTTTCTACAACTCCGTTTTGATCCGGAGTCCTAGGGGCTGAAAATTGATGGTCAATACCAAATTTTTCACAAAACACATCAAACATAGCATTTTCAAACTCACCTCCATGGTCACTTCTAATAGTCACTATTTTCAAACTTAGTTGATTTTGGATGAGTTTGGTAAACTTTTTAAAACTTTTGTATGTTTCACTTTTTGCGGATAAAAACAAAGTCCATGTGAATCAAATGAAATCATCTACTAAAACAAATCCATAGTAATTTCCACCTAAACTCCGAACTTGTGATGGGCCAAACAAATCCATGTGTATTAGCTCCAATGGCTTTGTTGTGCTTATCACATTTTTAGGTTTAAAAGAGCTTTTAACTTGCTTGAACTTTTGACATGAGTCGCAAATGCTATCAAGCTTGAAATTGATTTTAGGCAAACCAATTACTAGGTATTTTCGTAAAAGTTTATTTAATTGATTCACATTGACATGTGCAATTCGTCGATGCCAAAGACGAATTTCATCATCAAAAGATTTAAAACATTTTGAAAATAACGAAGTTATCTCATCCAAATCAATTAAGTAAGTGTTATTAGAGCGACGACCAACAAACTTAACACTATCATCTATACTACTCTTAATAAAGCATAGTTCCGGAGTAAAAGTCACATTGTTGCCCATATCACATAGTTGGCTTATACTAAGCAAGTTGTGTTCTAAGCCTTCTACGTATAGGACATTTTCAATGACAAGGTTAGATACGTTACCAATCTTACCAACTCCTAGAATTTTGCCCTTGTTGTTGTCGTCGTAAGTCACATGACCACCACCTTTTGAAGTGAGTTCGATGAAGTGCGTTTTGTCTCCCGTCATGTGTCTCGAACACCCACTATCCAAGTACCATCTACGTTCCTTGGTTCGAAGACACACCTACAAAAACAATATCATTTGGTTGACTTAGGTACCCAAGTTGTCGTGGGTCCTTTGATGTTAGCATGGGGTGAAGTCCCCTTAACAATCCAAATATACTCTCCACTTGGTATACCAAACCTTTTAATGTTGCATTTATTCGTGGTATGCCCAAAAATCCCACAATAATGACAAGTTGGAGTTTTTGAAAAATTGATTTTAGAGAAAGTTCCAACTTTGTGAAAATGTTGATTTTTGGGTTTGGTAAAACCAAGTCCAGCTCTATTACTATTATTTCTTTGATTAGAAAGAAAATGATCTAAGCATGTGTCTCCTCTTGTGAGCCTTGCAATTCTATCATTCAAATTAAAAACTTTTTTTCTAGAGATTTGCAATTATCACAAGATAAGATATCATTTGTTTTCAAATCACAATTGCATGTAGAATTTGCATAAATGAGTTCAAGTGTTTCATTTTGAAGCTTAAGCTCCTCTAGGGAGTTTTGTAATTCCAAAATTTTTTCTTGTTGCTTCAAGATGAAATTCTTTCTTTCAACATTTATTTTTGCAAGTTTCTTCAACTCTTTATGCATTTCTACATACACATTATACAATTCATTAAAGGAGGGAGAATTAGAACTAGAGCTAGCATCGGAAAGATAATCTACCTCATTGACGTTGTCACTTGATTTCATGCTCGAAGATGCTTCTTCATCAAGCTTCGTCATCAAACAAAGGTTTGCAAGTACTTCATCTTCCGATGAGCTAGATGATGATTGATTCTCCGGTTCATCCCACACTATGTAAGCCCTTTTTCCTTTAGATGAGTTGGGCTTCCAATTGTCACCTTCGGACTTTTTAGAGTTAGTTGGACAATTTGATCTATAGTGACCAAGCTTCCCACACCCATGACATTTGATATTTTCTTTGTTAGTCTTATTCCTTGGTTGAGTGTCCTTAGAATCTCTTGATCTATTCCTATTGAAGTTACTCTTTTTCTTAAGGAACCGTCCAAGCTTTTTGACTAACAAGCCAAGAGTCTCATCATCTATATCGGAGTCCGAGTCATCCATTTGAGAGTGATCCTCATGTGCCTTTAGGGATTTTGAAGTTGATTTAAGAGCTATTCCCTTTTTCTTTCTATCGGCATCTTCATTCATGGATAATCTCCCAAGCTCCATTTCATGCTCTTGAAGCTTTCCGAATAGAGTTGCTAAATCAATTTCGTCTAGATCCTTAGCCTCCATGATGGCCGTCACCTTAGGTTGTCATTCCCTGCTAAGACATATTAAAACTTTATTAACAACTTCACCATTAGTTAGTATTTTTCCAAGAGCAGAAAGATGATTTATGATATGCGTAAAGCGCTTTTGCATGTCACCTATATTTTCATTAGGCAACATACGAAAGAGCTCGTATTCATGCATGAGAGTGTTAAGCCTAGCCCTTCTAACCTCAGTCGTGCCCTCATGTGTGACTTGTAGTGTGTCCCACATTTGTTTTGCATCAGTGCATTGGGATACCCTAAAGAACTCATCATATGAAAGAGCGGACGTGATGATGTTTTTCGCTTTTAAATCATATTGCACTTTATTTTTATCATCATCCGACCAACTCGATTTTGGTTTTGCAGAAACAGCATCATTTACTTTAGTTTGAGGAACAAAAGGTCCATTCTCTATAGCGTTCCAAATTTCTATATCAATGGCTTCTATAAAAATTTTCATTCGGACCTTCCAATAAGCGTATCCCTCACCATTGAATAGTGGGGGCGATTAATGGAAGCTCCTTCAACACCAAAAGGAAAATTTGAGCCCATTGTTTCCAAAAATTAGGATCTTTTCGAAAAAGCTTGTCAAGGCTCGGATTTTTCGTCCGAGCTCTGATACCACTTGTTGGAAACCAACAAGCGGCTCAAAATAGTCTAGAGGGGGGGGGGGGTGAATAGAGTATTGAAGCCTTAGTACAAATATTTCGATCACCGTAGAGAATGGTTTTAAGAAAATAAATTTTTCTTCAAAAATTACACTGACTAATCGATTAATGCTAAGCTTAATCGAGTAATTGCGCAAGTCACTTTTGAACTACTCGATTAACACAAATGTTACTCGAGTAATGCCGCAAGCTACTTTGAAATTAATCGATTAATGAACAGATTAATCGAGTAATCTGGGTAGAAAACTGATGCAGATTTAGTTTTGATGAGAATTCTCTTAGAATCACAATGCCTTGATGATTCAACAAATTATGAATGAATACTAGAACAATTTACAAGTAAATTTACCAACCAATTTAGGTCAATTAAACAAAGATATGAAAAACCCCAATTCTAACCTAAATTCAGTTATTCTTGAATTAATGCAAACTTGAAAAGAAAACAATGAAGACAACGATTTATCCTGGTTCACTCTCTACCACTGAGAGCTACTCCAGTCCCCTTTATCTAAAAGATAAAGAGTTTCTACTAGACAATTCAATCGTTAGAATTACAATGTTAAGATGCAACTTCTCACAAAGCTATCCTATCTTAACCCCTCTCAAAGAGTGTACCAAACTCTTTGATGTTCTAACCCAATTGAATTCCTTGTCCGTCTTCTTTTGATTTGTTGAAGATGATTCCAACCAAATCCTTTCAATTTTCTTTGACAACCTTGAAAGACTTTACTTGTGAAATTCTTCACCTTTGTTGAATCCTTGATTGTGCAACCTCTTGTTGCAATAGCTTCAACACACACTTGAAAACTAGAAAGATCTTGATCTAAATCAAACTTAGAATATTGAATTGATCTTGAGTGAAGAATAGAGAGAATTGTTGAATCTTGATTTCTCAAAGAAAGTTTTTGTAATAGCTCTTGAAAATGAAAGTATATTGCTCAATATGAAAAATTATGAAAGAGTTTGTAACCTTGTCCAAGTACAAATGAGGTCTTTTTTATATTTTTCTGAAACAGTACGTGTTACTCGAGTAATGATTAACACACTACTCGATTAACCAGTGTTAAAACATACTAATCGATTAATGATTATCTCATTACTCGATTAACCTATGTTAACATGTGCTACTCGAGTAGGCCTATCATACTAATCGAGTAACCAGTACAGACATTGATTAAAAACAATGCTTTTCAAATGTACTTTGACAATTACTTTAATTTGAGCTATTTTAATCAAGATTAAGTTTTCTTCACCCTTAATCAAACAATATTATAAGCTTAATTAAGATCACCTAAAGCTACCCACTCTCATGATATGCATTGCATTGCATAAAATAAAATATTACACTGATTAAGAATTAAAATAAATCCTAATTCTAATCTTCATGAGTGTAGCTTCCTTGTTGAAATGTTGTTGCTTGAACTACGTTTGATATCATCAAAACATAGAAACCTACAGTTTTTGATGTTTTAAATTGAATTCAAGAGACTCAAAGTCTGTTTTTAAGGAATTGATTTAAGACAAACCCGGATGTAAACCGGTGAGTTTTTCGGTGTTTTTGAAATCGGTTTAGGTGCTGTCCAAGGCGGACCAGCCTCCTAACCAATGGATTTAAATCATTTTGTTTGATGTTTTTAATGGTTTTAAAGTATTTAAAGTCCTAAGAAATGCTTGAGTCATTCTAAGAAAACAATGATGTTTTCCAACAAGGACTGAAAAATGTTTTAAGATAAAGGAAAGTTTTGATGAAAATGTGTTTTAATTAATTCGGGAAACGTTACAGACACGGATTAAGGCTATGGCAGCAAACAAGATCAGAGGAGACCATGCTTATCAGACTGCTGGACCTCAGGTGAGAGAGTAGCTTTCCTAAGACACCGTGGTAGTAGGTGTCATATTAAGACGTTCCGTATCAGCTCAAAGATCGGAACTAAGGGGTTCTGCGTCAGTAGTATAGTGGCAATTGTGTGCTTTGTGTGGCCACCTATACGAATGAGACAAAGACCACTTTTATGTGTGTGATGTGTGATGATGTGTGCTTATGTTTGTTTACATATGTTACTGTTGAATTAATTAATAATGATCAAGAGGATTAAAGCGTAAAAGACACAAGAAAAGATATAATCCCTTGTTTGGCCTAAGACCTTGTGGAGCAAGGTAGCCTTACTTTGATAAGACATTAAGACTGGAAATAATGATAAGAGGATCAAGTTGATGGTTGAGATGAGACAAGAGATGAGAGTGAGCAAGGATTTCGTGTTAACGATGTGAATGAGCCAGAGCGAGGAAGGAATAAGGAGGTGATATTGAAAGTAAAACGTGATGAGGAGTGAGATGGGAATCTTTTGGTGTTGTCTCCTGGATTGAGACTGGTCTGAGTTGAGCTTGCTCCTCCACTGGTTCTCGAGAAGGGAGGTGTGAATTATGGGATTTTATTTCTTGGATTGAGGCTGGTCTGAGTTGAGCTTGCTCCTCCACTAGTTCTCAAGAAGAGAAAGTTTTTGAGAAAAGCTTTCAAAAAGGATTGTTTTGGAAAACGTTGTATGAAAATGAGATTTTTGAAAATGAGTTTTCAAAATGAAATTTTTGAAAAGGGACTCCTAGAAGTGAAAATTTTGAAAAGAGTTTCGGATTTTGAGAAAAGGGTCCCCAAAATGAGAAAAATCTTTTAAAGTAGATTTTCTGAAAGAGATGGTGAAAAGAGTTTTTGAAAAGGATTTCAAGAAGAGATTTTTGAAAATGAGTTTTGAAAAGAGATTGTTACGAGGAGGTTGCTTGGAGAAGCGATTCGTGATGAGTTTCGAGTTATGAATGTGATTCCGCTCTGTGCCAAGTTTGAGAATTTGAAATGTGATGCAAAGTTAGCGGTCAGGACTCATTGAAGGGTTGTACGAAGGGTGAGTTGACCATCAAGTTAATAAAAGATAAAAGACTTTAAAAAGACATTAACAGCGAACGCGGTGAGGCATGAGAGTTAACCCCAACCCGTAGTAGTGGAGAGGAAGATACTATCGGTATCTGCGGATACTCAGGTGGGGATTGCAGCAGGGGAGGACGATGACGGTGAAACGTCAAGAAGTCTAGAGTACTTTTCTAGGCGGGACAACTCCACAAGTGGCGCACTAACGTGGTGGGGACTGGGTCCAATGCCGTGGCACGTCCTGCATGATCAAGTAGAAATTGTACTGTCGCCCCCTGGATGTAAATCTAGAACAGTGAGAGGAACTGGAGTGGGGCATTGTGTTTGCCGCTAAGAGCGTGCTTTGTTATTATTTGAGGCTGGGCCTCCTGGTCAGGGACCATTTGTGTGTGACAGCTGTCGTGCCCGCACGGTAAAGGTTCTGTACTCCTGTTTGCTTCCGACTAGAGGATGGATACCGAGGAGATGTAGACCTGAGACTTGAGTGCTAACTACGAACGGACGAGTACCTCGATGATTCTTTAATTCCCCTTAATCATCGATGGTTATAATTAATAAGACTTAATGAGAAAAGAGTTTATAAGTAGGAAAAGTAAGTTGGAGAATGGAAAGTGTGAAAGGAAAGAAGAGTTATTTTTTTCCCCTTGAGAAGGGAAAGGAAAGAATTGGCAGTCTGGATCTAAGAATGAGAAAAGAATTGAAAAAAAAATATTGATAATAAGATAATAATGAATTGTGATGCTGTGTTTGAGTACTGCGTGTGCTTGTTTGTATTGTGTGCTGTCTTAATATCATGCCTGCGGTAAATCCACAACGTCGACGACTTGTCGTTCGGTTCGCTAACTCTCTCCTGCTCATTGGCGTACTGGTGCCTCTGGTATTCCAATGTGCAGATGGAATATCGAATGGAGATTTCAACTTGGATGCGGCACGGATGTGGCTGGAAGCGTACCCCGGCTGGTTGGGTGTGGGTCGCTGACTCGCAGATCGTGATTCCGGATCCTGAGCATCGTCTCTGTGGAGCGAATCTAGGACCTCTGCTGGGACAAGTTTCTGTCCGTGGGTACACGGACTATGAAGAGAAGTTGCGCTATGAAGTTCCGAAGACTCATCCTGCTCCGGCTAGGATGCAGTGGATGCCAAAGTACGGTGGATCAGTGCCAAAGGAGATGGCTTCACCTTCTGGAGTCAAGAAGGAACCAAAGGAAGATCGGGAGCTTCATCCCATAGTGTTCATTAGGCAGTGTCGTAAGTAGGGTAATTAGTTTGAGTAGTTGTAAGTATGTTGGTGTCAAGGATTATCTAAGTGATGTATCACTCCTGTAATTCCGCCCTACTTTATTTTGTGAACTAGCCTAATCTTTTGTTTTGGGCAAAAATTATGAAATCGTTTTGGAAAGATGTGGAGGTAGGTTTTACGTAACAACCCGGTTTTCAGGTAGGAGCGTAAACGTGCACCCACATCGTTTTAAAAAAAAATGGCCTTATTTTTGGCAGCTTTTTAGTTAATACTGATTAATTTTGGATGGCGAAAATCGGGGTGTTACACGAAGCATATTCCTATACATCACATCCGTTCATGCTTACTCCTTCCTCAACCATTATAACTCTTCCCTTATCAACATCTCATCGTCAGCCTCATAACTTAGATATATCCGTTTGATTGGCATAAGGTGTCAGGGTCTAAGGTTTTCATGAAAGACTTTTTAGAGAAAACAAGCGCATTGTCAAGGCAACTCAACAACACATAGGGTTTACATAAAAATGAGTGTCAACAAGGAAAAGAGGGTTTTAGTTGCAAAACAAGGTTGTATGTCAATAGCTCAGAGGACGTTACAACAAAAAGGGATTCTCAACAAAAGAGGGTTCAACAGTCAAGAGGGGTTCAGGTCTTAAAGAATAAAGTCTCCTCATGGTTATGATCACTGTTCCTTGTACTGTCGCCGACAAATTCTCGACACGTTCCGAAGATAGAGAGATAGAACGATAGAGATAGAATGAAGGATAGAGGTGGTATGATAGAGATGCTCACGTGACTTCGTACCCCTAGTCTCACTCATCATGACTCTAACACTAACACAAAGACTGACACATACAAGCGAACATGTAAGCCCATGCATCAGGCTACTTTGGTTAACCATTGCTCTGATACCATTCTATAACACCCCGATTTTGGCAACTTGAAAACATTTATCTCTTTAACAAAATATAGTAAAAATTTGGGAATTTTTTTTTTCTACATGGTGACATGGGCATGAGAACCTTTATGTTCAAAAACATTTCATTATCTTAATTGAAATAAATAACGTTCTCATGTCGCACATCACAAGTCAAGTCCCAAACCGAGATGTTACTTAACATCACACTTTGTAACTTGGCTTCATAAATCTGTTTTGAAAAAAACATTTTCATTACTTGTTTCATAAAAGCCTTATTATTTCAAAAGCCATACTCAATAAAATTCCAAGCGGGGTACAGAATAATATAGCAATGTTAACCAAGTAGTTGCAAGAGATACAGTGCTCAGGGATTACCTACTACTATTCTTGACCTCTAATCTTCTTCGCTGAAATCCTCCGCCGAAGCCTACAGGGTCGGCCATCTATCCGTTGCGACACCGGAATAACCCGATATGACAACATGATAGGAGAGATGGTCAGTATACCAGAAGTACAACATGACCAGACAGTTGAACAGTAACTAGAGGCATACTAATTCTCATGCAGTAACGACTATTCATGCTATGCATATGTCAAGTATATTCATATAAACACATAGGAAACACTTATAAATAAAACATATCATAACAAACCAAACGTATTAGAGTCTTAACTCATCACACTACACCTTACTGTACTTGGCATCACAAGCCTTCGAACATTCAAATCTCATCGTCATCTTTCTCATTCTTTCCAATGCTCAATTATACTTTTCTTTCTTGAATCTTTTCCAATAAAATCTTCATACTTTCATTTTTGTAATCTTTCATCATTCTTAAGTCTTATCAAACGATTAGCATCAATGGTGAGGGGGGACACATCATTGAGCTCACACACATCTACATCTCCTCGGTCATCCACCCAACCTAGTCGGAAGCAAACAGGAGTACAGGACCTTTACCACGCGGGCACGACAGCTGTCACACAAACAAATGGTCCCAGACCAGGAGGCCTTGCCTCAATTCATAATCATAATTCACATAACAATGCACGCTCTCAGCGGCAATCTCAAATGCCCCGTTCCAGTCCCTCTCACTGTTCTCGAATTGCCATAGGGGGCGACAATACTATTCTAGTCTCGAGTGCAGAACTCACCACGGCATAGGACCGATCTGCCCGTACCACATATGGAATTCGTTCCGCCTAGAATAGCACTCAAGGCTTCTTGACGTATCACCGTCTTTACCCTCCCCTATTGCAATCACAACCCGAATATCCGCAGATACTCCGGGGTATCTTCCTCTCCACTACTTCGATACGACACTCATACCTCACCGCGCATATAAATGTCTTTTAAAGTCTCTTAAAATTTTAGAGTTTTATTAAACGGCTTAATCCTAACAGTCGGCTTGTCCTTGGTGCAACCCTTCAACGAAACCCGACCACTAAACACAATCTTTTCCCCCTAAATGTCGCTGGCCCTTGGCCTCACATCACATTCATCTCATTATCATGACACACTCTTTCTCATCTCATCTCATCATCACAATTCACATAGACTCATGCTCAGTGTAATTCTCATCAACATCATCATCATCTTTCCTCGTCTTTCTCAAAAAATCTTTTCGCCAAAACTTTTTCGAAAACATGATTTCACAAAAACATTTACTTTTCAAAACATTTTCTGAAACCTCATTTCATAAATCCTTTCCCGAACTTTTCCAAAAATAACGTTTCCAAACACTTTCACAAAAATATTATTTTCATAATAGCTTTTCAAAAATCTCTTTTCAAAACCTTTTTCAAAAATCACATTTTTGGGTGAGTGTTAATGGAGGAGCAAGCTCAACTCAACACTAAGCTTCTTCCCAAAAACGTGTACGAGGAATCACATCTCCATTCAAACCACATCTCACTCTCATAACAGCATTTCTCCTCTCCAATCACAACTCTTTGTACTCCATTACTTATACAACCTTTATTATCATTCTTCTTTCTTTCAATCACGTTTTCTTTCGAATCTCAACTCTTTATATCTTTTACAATTCTTTCATCTTAATCTTTTCTCATACTTCTCAAGACTTATCCTTTCTCATTACCACATATACTCACATTCAACTTTTTCATTTAACTTCGAGTCTTACTCTTTTTCAGGATTCTTACTATCATTCAACACACTTCTAGATTTTCCAGACAGAATATAACAATCGCAAGATATGCAATCCATAATAAATTCAATCATGCAACACATTCAACAAAACAGGAAAGTATCTAACACATATATGCATCACGTATGATAATGCAGCATGTAACATATATATTAGACTCGATGTACTCAGTTTAGAACTGAGTCTACGCGTCACGATGACCTAGGCCTACTGCATCTCTCACCTCACACTCCAGCATCTGAAATCGTTGCGAGTCCTTCCCCATAAGTTGACCGTTCCGCTTCTTGGCTTATACGCACCTTGTATTAAGGGAGATAATACTAACGTTATAAGTCTATTCTAAATAATCGTCATACTTATTATCGAAACGCATTTCGAAAACTCTTTTTATTTCTTGTCGGAATATTGTAAATTGTTAAAGCTTTTTCAAATCAGATTCGACTTTTGAAAATACTTTAAACATCTCAAAATCTTTTTAAAATAATTGACAAACAATTTTAAAACATTAGTTTTGGTTGCTGGTCCGTTCCGGACAGCCACCAACCAAAACTCAAAACACCGAAAAACTTAACTTTCGTTCATATAGGACTTTGTTGTAAAATAAACACTTAAATAATTTATTTTTCAAACTTAACATTGTGAAATGAATTAAGGGCAGCAACCACTAAGTCCAACGTTATTCAATTAAATCAAGATTAAAATATTTCAAAACCAATTACAAAATCAAACACTTAACCTACGCATTCATTCATGCATAACCTAATCACACCATCAAACAATCACTCATTCAATTATTTCAAAGCATCATGATTATCAAACAAGGCATCCAAGTCATAACATAAAGCATAAAAATTTATTTTCATCAAAAACATTTAAATAGAATCCCAGTGTGACTATAAGTAAAAACAAAAGATAAAATCCAAAACTTTATCAATTTAATTTGTTTAATTCTCAAAATTTCCAGAACATACACATATATGTCAAAGTTAATCATATAAAAATTTTAAGCCATTTAAACAATCCTAAGCTAGGTTTCAAATTAAATTTCACATGAAAACAACATGGTACTGTTGCTTGTCAGAGGCAAAAACGTTATTAT
The DNA here is from genome assembly GCA_037953625.1 of Crotalaria pallida. Lineage (NCBI taxonomy): Eukaryota > Viridiplantae > Streptophyta > Magnoliopsida > Fabales > Fabaceae > Crotalaria > Crotalaria pallida. Next base: position 56,136,188 of record CM075655.1, on the reverse strand, counting down.
TAAAAATAGTTTCTCAACTCAGAATTGCATAAAAATTGGTATAACTCTTCCTTATACAATCAAGACTATCTCATAAAATTTTCAGATTATTTGGAGTTGTGGAAGTCATAATTTTCTAATTAAAATTGTCACTAAGTCTAGAAAATCTTAACCAAGTGATTCATTGTTTTACCTTTAGTAAAAATACCAAATCAACTCCAAATCTCTTCAAATTTTACAGAGAACATCTAGAGATGTCCAGGAAGCTACAATAAAATTTTGCAACCCATTTAGAGCAGTACAAGTTCGAAAATTATTTTCATCTTGGAACTGAAAAACTTATTTTCTGAAAATCATTTTCACAAAGTTGGTTCTCATAAAAATAGGAAATAAATTCCAAAAATCATTTAAAAATTCAGAGAAGCTTATTTTAATAGGTTTAAGACAGTGGCAAAATTCCAGAATTATTAAACATACAGAAAGATCATTTATCGAAATCAAAACGCATGCAAATCACAATTTCAGCATATACTTTTTATTCAACGAATTTGTTTTATCCATTTCTTTTTATGAAAATTAAAATACACACATACATACAAATCAATTACAAAATCAATCCATCAATTATTATTTTCTTCAAAAACCGTGTTAACATAGTTTATGAAAACAATTTTCTTTAACTCATGTGACACCCTTCCGGATTACCCAAATATAATATAGTAATTATACTTTCTATTGGATAATATATGGACTTGTGCACTAAGAAAATATGGTAAATAAAATTTTCTTTATCGTGGGTGCACAATTCATCAAATGGAACTCTTGGAGAATAATTTCTAAAATCCTTGAAAACACTTGTATCGAGTTCGGCGATTTCTAAAACCTTTTCTCAAACAGGATAACATTCGTTCTTTAGAAATTTCTTTACATTTTACAATCAATTGAAGCTACCCATACTTTGTTCAATAAAACTGATACCGTCAATTAATACTTATAGCCGAGCTCTTTTATAAGTTAAATCAGAGTAAGCGGAAATTACTGGACTATGCAACCGATATAATATAAACATAGATTTTCATATATATGAAAGAGTCATAGATACATAGTCCATGAGATAAGTCACCAAGTTCCAAAATATAACAAGTCCATATAAACAGATCTACATTACCATGATACTATAACCCTAGAGTAAAACATATGTACACTATATAAATAACCAAAATACAACCCCAGGGATAGTCATGTAGATCCATCAGCATCAGATGCAGTAGTAGTAGCAGCAGTAATCTCCCAAAAACATAGGTAATAAGGTAGCAGCATCATCATCACAGTAGCAGCAGCACATCTCCTCCACACACCGGATCCTCAGATCCACACCATACACCATATACATGTACCTAGGGATCGTCGTCCCTCCAGTCACTCCCAGTAGAATGCACGACAGGCTCGCTCCCATTCTCGTCCTCCACCGGATCCTCCTCGATCTCATCCGAAGGAGAGTGTACCCTACCACTGGGTACCGGGTCAGGTGATGGTGAAACCCTGACTGGGCTCCTCGGATCAGATAGGGGAGTCTCCTCGCGGACGACTCTCGAAGAAAAAGGGTGAGAGCGGGTAGGTTGAAAACGAAAGCTATGGTAAGAGCGAGCTGGTCGCATGGGAGGTGGTCCATGATAAGTATAAAACGGGGGTACATGCATAGTGTATATGATGGGAATCCTAAACCTACGAGGAAGGAATCGCATCAGCGGATTAGGGTGGTAGAATGTGAACTCTACCTCCCCCTCATACACCGCGCGATGGTCCTCATAGATCCATACGCCACTAGGAAGTGGCCGGATCTCGATGCAAGCAATGTAGCGAGACCTCACCTACAAGGGCATAGGGGTAAGCAATTCTACTCACATAATCAATAGAGAATAAATCATGCAACATATGAAAGATAATAATGCATCAATTAATAACAGTCACAATTAGCATCTAGCAAGTATCAGATGCACATAGGATGTTCACACTTAATTCAGGTATATCAATTGCATTAGGTGAATGACATGATGCATGACTTTAACTCTCAACTTATCTCCACATTTTCTAAGTCACTCTCTGACGTCCATCCCTGACAACCCAGCACTCCACAGTGCGTTGTATTCCTAGGTATACAACAATTCGTACATTCACCTAGAATGTACACGACAAGCTTGGTATCCATGCCACCCGAGCATATCCCGTCATCCAAACGGATCGTCATCCAAACGATATATCCATATCGGCATCCACAAAGCCGACCACGTCAACGACGTGTCATCAAGCAAGCGTATTGGCACTCCCAGAGGCCCTCCTCATGTTTATCGAACATGAATACGTCCTACCATCCAAACTCCAGAATGAATGCATTTTAGACTTAGGGGAAATTGATTAATACTTTACTAGCCACCTAGCCTTAATTTTTATCAAAAAGGATCGTCACCAAACGATCGAATTGTATTGATCAATTTCTCTAAGTCTTGATCGCTTGAATTACCTTTAATAATTCCTTAATTACTTAAGTTAGAATTTAAAATGATGTTTTCAGATTCTGGGCATTTTACTCGAGTAAAGTTCAGAATACTCGAGTGTTCTGGAGATTTTCCAGATTACTCGAGTGTTCTTAAGCTTACTCGAATGTTCATGTCTTTCTGAGGATTTGGGTTTTAATTTCAACCATTTACTCGAGTAGTTCATGAGTTACTCGAGTGTTCTTGGACTTTTCCAGAATACTCGAGTGACTTTGAATGACTCGAGTGTTTGACCTATAACAATTCTCAGTTCATGCCCGATACTCGAGTAGGAAAAACAAAATACTCGAGTGTTCTTATGAAATTTACTTTATTTTGAACACGATTCACTCGAGTACTTTGCCATTTACTCGAGTGTTCCGCAACTGACAGTATTGAAAACTGGTTTTAACATGCCATTTTCATTTCTACTCAATTTAAGTCCATTTCAGGGATCAACAGAGTTAACATATCATTAATCAAACATGTTACAACACTTATTTCAATTCAAAACACAGAATTGACAGAGAAATCATTGATTATGCACAAAAAGGCATTTTAACAACTCAATACCTCAAATCACACAATAAGCATAATCTTCATGAAACAAAGCTCATTCAGGTTCACATACATGATAACAAACTTACTCAATACAGATTTAGAGCATGGATTGGTCTCCAACCAAAGTTCCTATAGAATCTAAGCCCTTAGAGCCTCTTGGTGGCTCTCTAACACATTTAATGGATTTCAAACTCTATCTAGTGAATATAATTACTTCCCCTTACCTCTCAGATGTTTTCCAAACGAAACTTGGCAAGAAAGAGACTCCAAACTCCTCAGACCAACTTCAAGAACCATGAGCAGAGCATTTTGAGTACCATACCAAAATGGAATTGGTTTGTGCATGGAACAGAGATTTAAATTGGGGAAAATTAGATTTATTAACTCTATGCAACATGAACTAACTAAAGGAATTAAGTTTGAGACTCAGGGATTCACGAGCTTACCGAAATCGATGATCAAAGTAAGCTCCAGACACCAACTTGAGCAAGAACAACTTCACTTCAATTCTTCAATTCTCTTAGCTTACTCACTCAAATCTCACGTTTTCACTCTCTATACAAAGCTCAAGATGTAAGCTTTGTATTCGTGTTTGGTTTGTGTTTCAAATCAATGTAGAGAAAGAGAATCGAAGCTCACAACTCAGAAACCCTAACTTCTTCAATTTCAACAAAGTTAAGCAAAATTCTTGGCTAAGGGTTGAAGATGAGCTTTTATAGGCATAGAGAGGCATCATGCGTCGTGACACGACTGCCATGGAGGTGGCTTGAAGACGTTTTCGTGTCAACGAAAGGAATCGTTGGCTGTGACTCATCAAACGCACTAACTCGTGCAGTTTGACCCAGATTACTCGAGTATTCTGAGTAATACTCGAGTAATTCGCCCAGATTTTGAAAAATAATTATTTTATTTACTTTCTCTCCAAAACCTTTCCTATAATTGCTTCTAGGTCCCAACCCAGGGACTAATATGCAAAATATACATTTTAGGCATTTAAATTATTTATTAAATAATTTCTCACATGCAAGCTAATTATATACACACATATTTTAATCAAGGATTAATTTCGAGACTATTAATTATAATTAAATTATAATTAACATTTCATTAATCGGGGATTAAAATTTTGGGGTGTTACACTACTCCCCCACTTACAAGGAATTTCGTCCCCGAAATTCAACTCATACAAACAAGTCAGGATAATCCTGACGCATCTTATTCTCTAACTCCCAAGAGGATTCTATTACATCTCCACAAACCCAGACAACTTTGACCAGATGAATATCCTTCCCTCTCAGCTGCTTGATTCTCCGATCTTCGATGCGAACTGGCACAACTTTGAAGGTTAGGTTCTCATGAATTTCTAAGTCATCCGGTTGGATTCTAAGGACAATGGTGGGATCATGGACATATTTCTTCAATTGAGACACATGGAATACATTATGGAGGTTAGCTAATGACGGAGGCAAAGCTAATTGATAAGCTACTGGACCGATTCTTTTGAGAATTTGATAGGGACCAATAAACTTAGGCGATAGTTTCTGGGTTTTCAAGGCTCTACTAACACCTTTGGTTGGTATTATTCTAATGAACACGTGGTCTCCTTCAGCAAACTCTAAGGTTTTTCTCCTTCTATCAGCATAGCTTTTCTGCCTACTCTGAGCTGCCCTCATCTTCTCTTGTATCATTTTGATCTGTTCCGTGGTCTCTTGCACAATATCTGGTCCAATCAGAGAATTCTCCCCCACTTGAAACCAGCATAACGGCGTCTGACACTTTTTTCCATACAGAGCTTCAAATGGCGCTATTCCAATACTCGTGTGATAACTATTGTTGTAAGTGAATTCCACGAGTGGCAACATTTTCTCCCAATTCCCTTGTTCTTCCAGTGCACAAGCTCGCAGAATGTCTTCCAATGACTGAATAGTTCATTCCGTCTGACCATCAGTCTGAGGGTGGTATGCAGAGCTTAACTTCAATCTTGAACCCAAGGCTCTGTGTAGATCTTGCCAGAACTTCGACGTGAACCTTGGATCGCGATCAGACACAATACTTGATGGTATCCCATGAAGACGAACAACTTCCTTGATATACAACTGAGTGAGCTTTTCCAATGAGTAGCGCATATTCACTGGAATGAAATGCGCTGACTTGGTCAACCGATCCACGATCACCCAGATTGCATCATGACCAGTAGACGTCCTTGGCAATCCCGACACAAAATCCATCGAGATGCTATCCCACTTCCATACAGGAACTTCTAAAGAAAGCAACTCTCCTCCTGGCCTTTGGTGTTCTTCCTTCGCCTTTTGACACACCAAACAGCACGCCACATACTCAGCTACGTCCTTCTTCAGTCCCGGCCACCAAAATAATTTCTTCAAATCCTGATACATCTTGGTGGCTCCCGGATGCATACTCATCTTGCTCTTATGCGCTTCATCCAGAATCATTCTCCTTACTTCCAAATTATCCGGAATACAAATCCTCATTCTAAAACGCAGGATTCCATCCTTCCCTTCTTGGAATTCTAACTCCTTACCTTCTTGCATTAACCTCTTCTTCTCCATAAGTTTCTCATCCTTGTGTTGCAATTCTCGAATCCTTTGCAGGAATTCATTAGCAATTTGCAACATCCCCAACTTGATACTCGTCGGCTCCACTTGCATCGTCAAATTTAAATCCCGAAACTCCTCTATCAGTGCAGCTTCTCTAACCATCATTGCACTGATATTCATTGCCTTTCTACTCAATGCGTCCGCCACAACGTTAGCCTTCCCAGGATGGTAATGGAGCTCAAACTCATAATCCTTCAAAAACTCCATCCATCGGCGTTGTTGGAAACCAACAAGCGGGCTAAGCAAATACTAGAGGGGGGTGAATAGTATTTTGAAGCACTAATACCAAATATTTGGATTGATAATTGAAGAATGGAGCTAAGACTGAATTTTCTGGAATCAGACACAAAAGACTCGAGTCTTTTGTGAAATACTCGAGTTTTTCAGTGATGAACAACTCGAGTCTTTTCTGAAATACTCGAGTTTTTCCTATCAGATAGCAGAAAAACCAGAAACGAAAATTCAGCAATTTAACTCAAATCAATTCAATAATAAACAGGAACTTATCCAACAGAATAGCAAGCAATCTAAATAACTTTTAAACACAAAGATTCCTTGAACTTGCTACCTAATTTTATAAATCCTAATTGATTGAAATGACTTAAGTCTATTGAGCTAGAAAGTAGATTAAAAGCAATAAACCAACACTCAAGCAATTTTATCCTGGTTCACTCCAACAATGAGCTACATCCAGTCCTCCTAATCACTTAGGAGTTTCTACTAATAATCAAATTGTTAGAAATTACAAAGGATTGCTTGAGAATGGCCTCACTCAACCTAACCCTTTCAAGAGTGTACCAAACTCTTGATTTCTACCCCAATTTGATTCCGGTGATTGAAGAACTCTTCACAAAGCTTCCTTGAACTCCCTTCAAGAAACTCCATCGGGCTAGTAACCTCCTAGTCTTGTGCTTGAGAACCTCTCAAGACTTCCAACACCCTAAGCCACTTAGGGTTTGCTTGGGAACAATCCAAGACTTTGAATAATCAAGCTTTTTGTATGTGTATTACTAATCTCACAATGGATTAGCACAAATAAGCACAGCTCAATGTAAGAATTGAGGCCTAAAACTCAACTTGGAATAAAATGACAATATGAGTGAGAAGTTGAGCTTTTTGGGAATTAACACTTGAGAAGAGTAAATTAAGAAAGCTTGAATCAATATGATCTTGTTGTCTTGTTTGTTCTTGCACAAATTCAAAGAGCAATTTTACAATAAGGTTCAGAATACTCTCTTGGGGTTGGATGAGACTCAAATGTCCTCAATTGGTTTTTGAGTCTCTCCAACGTTCATTTTTGCTGACAGGACAAAAATACTCGAGTCTTTTGGTAAATACTCGAGTCTTTTTGGTCGGTCACGAGTGAATTGGTGCACGAACAAGACTAACGGTCATATTTGCTGACCTGGCACAAACACTCGAGTTTTTCTATAAATACTCGAGTATATACTCGAGTCTTTATCAAAATACTCGAGTATTTTGATCAGATATGGGAAAAATTATTTTTCAATTTTATTTTTCCTCTCAAGTATTAATTTTTGGTCAATCTCAACTTAATAAACATATAAAAATTTATTCCTAGAAGAGACTAACTATTTCTACCCACTCTCAACCACTCTCAACACAAATTAGAAATTTACAGTTAATATTTGATTGAGAATGATTGGGCACTTGTCTTCTTTTCTTGACTTCTTGTTGATGTTGATGTTGCAATATCTTCAAGGCATGATTTGTTAATTATTTTGTCATCATCAAAACATAATACACCTAATTAGGAGCATTGAATTCACAATCTCCCCCTTTTTGGTGATGACAAAAATAATTAACACTTGATCCATTTGTTGAGCTTGATCCACTTGGAGAAGCAACTCCCCCTCACTATATGATACTTTTCACCTATCTAAAAATTCAGCTTGAGCAAGATGTTATGACAATTTAATTTTAGCACCAAGACTATGGTATTAGAGAATTTAACAATTATCAGAGTATATACCATAATTAGAGATTTTAGATGCAACAATATCAAGACAAGACAAGTGTAATATCTCTCCCCCTTTTTGTCATACGCCAAAAAGATGTAACAATTTAGAAAAAGATCAAGGGAGGAGAGGTGCATAATCGGAAAACCCCATAACCAACTATGCAAAAAAAAAATAGACTTAATAATAAATATAAAGAGCTCCCCCTGAAGCTTTGCACAAACATCATAATGAAAACCAAATTCATTAACATAAAAACATCATAAAAGGTCCCAATCAAAGGTGCAATAATAAACCCAAAGTCTCAAAACACCAAGTTCTCAAAATACAGAAAATGTAACAAAGACCAACATGATAAAAACAGAATGAAAACTAAGATAGACTGCAAAGGTCAACATCATCAAAACATCGAAGGAGCTGGAGCATCTGGAGGAGAATAAAACCGAGAGAAGAGTTTAGAGGATGAAAAACTAGTAAGATTTGACAAAACTTTGAGGAAAATCTGAGTTTTGAGGAGAGAGATATGAGAAAACCGAGAGAGAAGAGGGTCGCAAAAACTCGAGTCTGAGAGTATATATAAAAAGTTCAAAATACTCGAGTATATTCATAAATACTCGAGTTGTTCTTTAGGATATACTCGAGTTTTTGAAAATATACTCGAGTCGATCGTGACTCAGCCCAGATTTCCCCAGAAAACTCGAGTAAAAATTGAAAAACTCGAGTTTGGTCCGAAAGTTCAAATTTCAGGAAAACGCAAAATACTCGAGTTTTTGGAAAATACTCGAGTTTGGTCTGAAAGTTCAAAAATTGGGGGTTTCGAAAGACTCGAGTGTTTCGAAAAACACTCGAGTATTTCAATAAAGACTCGAGTGTTTTGAGAAACACTCGAGTATTTTTCTCAGACCCTGATTAAAAACTTTTTCAATTTAAAACTGATTTAATTTTGAATTAAAATACTCGAGTTTTTTTGGAAAAACTCGAGTATTTTGACATAACAGAAAGTAAAAACTCAGTTTTAAAAGACCAAACACAAATCAAACACAAATGCTTCATTACCAACTTGGAATACAGTACAGAATCACACACAATTAACATATACAATTTCAAATATCATCAAGGACAATTTAACTAAGAATCAATAACACATTAGAGTAAGACTAATATGGTGATTTTCCAAAAATGACACACAATGCAATTAGCCTATATTAGCTTCATCTAAAATACCAAGTTCTCTCCTAATATGATAAAAGGTGTCCCTTGGTAGAGGTTTTGTAAAAATGTCGGCTAATTGATTTGTGGTACTAACAAATTCAATTGTGCAATCACCCTTTTGTACATGATCTCTTAAAAAATGATGTCTTATTTCAATGTGTTTAGTTCTTGAGTGATACACCGGATTCTTAGTCAAATTGATTGCACTCGTGTTATCGCATCTAATCGGAATATTTTCAAGTTTCAAACCAAAATCTGATAATTGTTGTTTCATCCATAACAGTTGAGCACAACAACTACCGGTTGCGATATATTCCGCTTCGGCGGTAGAAAGAGCGACACAAGCTTGCTTTTTAGAAAACCATGACACCAATGAACTTCCCAAGAAATGGCAAGTACCACTGGTGCTTTTGCGATCAAGCTTGCATCCGGCGAAGTCGGAATCCGAGTAACCAACTAGACTAAGATTGGCATCAGCAGGATACCATAAACCAGTGTTAATTGTTCCTTTTAGATACTTAAATATATGTTTAACTGCGGATAGGTGAGATTCTTTAGGATTAGCTTGAAATCTAGCACACATGCATACACTAAACATAATATCCGGTCTAGATGCAGTGAGATATAGGAGACTACCTATCATACCCCTATACTTACTAACATCAACCGGTGTACCTTGTTCATCCTTTTCTAGGTAGCATGATGTGCTCATTGGAGTGTAGGCTTCCTTGCACTTGTCCAATCCGAATTTTTTCAAGGAGCTCTTTGCAATATTTCCCTTGATGCACAAATATCCCCTCCTTGACTTGCTTTATTTGTAAGCCTAGGAAGAACTTGAGTTCTCCCATCATTGACATTTCAAATTCCTTTTTCATCAAATTTGAAAACTTTCTACAAAGAGACACGTTAGTAGCACCGAAAATGATATCATCAACATAGATTTGTACTAACAAAATGTCATCCTTGGTTTTATAAATAAATAATGTATTATCAACCTTCCCTCTTTGAAACTTGTTTTCTAATAGAAAGGAACTCAATCGATCATACCAAGCTCTAGGAGCTTGTTTCAATCCATAGAGTGCCTTTTTCAATTTATAAACATGGTTTGGAAATTCACTATTTTCAAAACCGGGGGGTTGTTTGACATACACTTCTTCATTTATAAACCCATTCAAGAAAGCACTTTTAACATCCATTTGATATAAAGTGAATTTCATGATTGAAGCATAAGCAAGTAAAATTCGGATTGCTTCAAGACGTGCAACCGGAGCAAAGGTCTCATCATAATTGATACCTTCCTCTTGGTTGTACCCTTGAGCTACTAGTCTAGCTTTGTTTCTTATAATCAACCCGGATTCATCAAGTTTGTTTCTATAAATCCATTTAGTACCAATTATGGTATGATCATCGGGTTTAGGGACTAGATCCCAAACTTCATTTCTTTCAAATTGGTTTAATTCTTCTTGCATAGCAAGAACCCAATGATCATCCTCAATGGCCTTTTTAATTGAATCGGGTTCAATTTGAGAAACAAATGAGACGTAGTGGCAAATGTTTTGAATAGACCTACGAGTAAGTACTCCCTTTGACATATCTCCTATGACTTTGTCTATAGGATGAGCCTTGACCGATTTCCAAGTTGGAGGAAGTTCTTCCCTTACTTCTCCTTCATCAACTTTTGAATTCTCTCTCTCTCTTTTTCTTCTTTTGAAAAGACAATGCCATCTTCACTAGCATCACATAAAACACTATCTTCTTTTGAAGACTCATTAAAAACCACATGAATTGATTCCTCAATAGTTAAAGTTCTTTTATTGAAAATTCTATAAGCTTTACTATGAGAAGAATAGCCTAAAAATATGCCTTCATCGGATTTGGAATCAAACTTGCCAATGTGTTCTTTTCCATTATTTAAAACAAAAACTTGGCATCCGAAGACATGAAAATGAGATATATTTGGTTTTCTTCCCTTGTAAAGTTCATAGGGGGTTTTATCCAAAGAGGGCCTTATCAAAATACGATTTAAAACATAACAAGCCGTATTGACGGCATCGGCCCAAAAATATTGAGGTACTTGAGAATAATTTAACATGGTTCTAGCAAGTTCCTCTAGCACCCTATTTTTCCGCTCTACCACTCCGTTTTGTTCCGGAGTCCTTGGTGCGGAGAATTGATGCTCAATACCATTTTTTGCACAAAATCTATCAAATTTGTGGTTTTCGAATTCACCACCATGATCAGTACGAATAATAATTACTTTTTGATTTACTTGGTTTTGCAAAAGTTTGACATGATGTTTAAAAGATTTGTAGGTCTCACTCTTAGTAGTTAAAAATAAAGTCCAAGTAAACCTAGAGAAGTCATCAACAATCACCAATGCATAATAGTTGCCACCAAAGCTTTTTATTTGTGATGGTCCAAACAAGTCCATATGAAGCATTTCTAATGGCCTTGATGTGGACATAACCATTTTTGATCCAAAGGTGTTTTTAGTTTGTTTACATTTCTTGCAAGGGGAACAAACACCTTCAATAGAAAAATTTAGCTTTGGTAAACCAACTACTAGATCTTTAGATTGAATTTTCTTCAATTGGTTTACATTTATATGAGCGGTCCTACGATGCCATAACCAAGTGTCATTTTCTTTGCTCACTAAACAAGTAGAGACCAAAGAAGTGACTTTGTTCAAATCAACTAAGTAAGTATTATTTGACCTTCTACCAACAAATTTGATTGATTCATCTTTGTCACTTTTAATGAGGCAATGGGTAGAGGTAAAAACTACATGATTGCCAATATCACATAATTGGCTTATGCTCAAGAGATTATGTTCTAATCCTTGAACATAGAGCACATTATCAATAATTAAGTTTGAAGAGTTTCCGATTTTACCAATACCAAGGATTTTGCCTTTGTTGTTGTCCCCATAAGTGACATAACCCTTTTCCTTTGGAGTAAGCTCAATGAAGTGCCGCTTATCTCCCGTCATGTGCTTCGAACATCCACTATCAAGATACCACAATTGTTTTCCCGTTCGAAGACACACCTACAAAATGAAATCACTTGTTCACTTTGGGTACCCAAACAATGTTGGGTCCCTTAGGGTTAGTGTTGGGACTTTCTCCCTTCTTAATCCACATATAAGTGCCCTTATTCATTTCAAACTTCTTAATATGGCACTCAATGTTGATATGTCCAACTTTTCCACAATAAGTACAAGTTGCTCTCTTTGATGAGTTTTTCTTAGAAAATGTTCCAACCACCTTGTACTTTTTGTCCTTTTTATGAACATATCCTAAACCGGTTTTGTTGTGATTATGTCTTTGAGAGTTCAACAACCGGTTGAGGTTTCTATCACTATGTGAGATTGTGAGTTTGTTTTTCAACTCTTTCACTTCTTTTTCAAGTTCATCACATCTCTCACATGAAGTGATAATTTCCTCATGATTTGCACAATCACTTTGATGACTAGAATTAATAAGTTCCAAGGATTCATTTTGAAGCTTCAACTCATTTATAGATTTTTGCAATTCATCAATTTCTTGTTGAAACTCCAAAATTTTCTTTCCTTTTTCCTTATTGATTTTAGCAAGCCTTCTAAATTGAATTAACATTTCATTGTAGGCTTCTTGCAAATCATCATAGGAAATGGAGTTTGAAGAGGAACAAGAAGAGCTAGAGGTTACCTCATCATCACTTTCACTCATGCCATGATTAGCTCTTGATGAGGACTCATGATTGTTCTTGGCCATGAGACAAAGGTTTTCATTTTCATCACCGGAGCTACTTGAAGACGATTCATTGCTCTTCTCCGGTGCATCCCAAACAATGTATGTGATCGAGGCCGTACCCGATACAAATAAAAACAGTTTAAGTATAGTACTAGGAAGTGACTCCTAGGTCGTCTCCCAAGGAATATCTTATCAAGCAAAAGGTCGAACACATAGTATGCATAGAAAACAGGGGTTTTTTTTTTGTATTGAATATTGAATAATTGAAATCAAAACAGAATTAAATCAAAACGAAGAAACAGATAAGGAAAAGCGGATAAACCCCTTTGGCTCGCGTTCACAACTCTATCATCGGTCACAAAAGATCAATTTCTTTCCTCTTCACTGTCCAACTCGTGAGAATTAAATACTAAGCGAAAATTCAATTCTCACCCCAAAACCCAAACCTCTAATTAAGCATTAAAAGCCAAAGCATGGAGTTTTTACGAGTTTGCATAAATTAAGCATTCATACACATGGATTATCTCTATAGAATGGAACTAAGCGAACCATAACATATCAATAAGCATGAAAACAGTGAATAAAAACGAAATAGCATTAAGAACAAAACCTCAAGAGTATGTGATACATTACCAAAGGGATTTAACCTAAGAGTTTAGCCTTCCATGAAGAAAAATACCAAAAACGTGTAGAAAAGGGAAGAGAGAGAAACCCTAGCAACCACCACAAGCTTGGAGAGCAAAACTAAGCCTTCTCTATGAGAGAGAATGTAAAAAACGTTAATGGAAGATCTCTCAAGGGTTTACACGAATTTGGCTTTTTAAATCACAAAACGGGCCTAAATCATGGGCCCAAATCCTAAGGAAAGCTTATCTCTAAATTAAATCTAAAAAAAAATATCTTATAGATAAAATCTAAATCTTAAAAGATATAACTAAATCTCAACTAATCCTAAAGATAGATTAAAATCTTCACTTCATCATATATCTTCTCTTCCAAAATTAAATCTTCATTCCCAAAATGTCCAAAAAGCCCTTGTGCCAAATATGACCTGAAAATAGAAATAGAATTAATTAGGCTAAATAATCCCAAATTAAACAATATTCAGAATATTAGTCCAATAAACTCTAAATCACTAAATCAAGCTAAACAATGTCAAATAGGCAACAAGTATCAATAATAGGAGTAAAATAATGCAAGGAATAATGGGAAATAAAATGCTCATCAGTATGCACGCTTCCCTTTGGTCTCTTGGGTCTTCTTGTCATTCTTCTTCAAGAATGTGGCACATTCCATTCTTATGTGACCAACCCCACCACATTCATGACACTTAACTCCATCGTTGGTACACTTTTCTCTTTGTTTGGAGTCTTTGGTTCTCTTGAAATTGGATGAAGATCCACCTTTCTTCCCTTTGAAGAATTTGTTGAATCTTTTCACAAACATCCCAAATTCTTCTTGATTTGGTTCACCATCGGAATCTCCACTTGTAGAGCATTCTTCAACTTCTTTTGTAGCTTTGGTTGAAGCTTTGAGTGCTATGCTCTTTTTCTTTTTGTCCGATTCCTCATGCATCCCAAGTCTTGTAAGCTCCATCTCATGCTCTTGGAGTTTGCCAAACAAAGTGGCTATGTCCATGCTATTTATGTCTCTTGATTCCTTGATGGCGGTTACCTTGGGTTGCCAACTCCTATCAAGACATCTTAGAATTTTGTTAGTAGTTTCACCATTGCGAAATACTTTTCCCAAGGAAATCAAATGATTAACTATGTGAGAGAATCGCTTTTGCAAGTCACTAATAGTTTCATTTGGCAACATGTGGAACAATTCATATTCGTGTGTTAGAGAATTCAATCTTGCATCTCTAACCTCACTTGTTCCCTCATGTGTGACTTGCAAAGTATCCCACATTTCTTTTGCCGATTTACATTGGGAAACTCTATAAAATTCATCATGGGATAGAGCCGAAAAGATGATGTTTTTAGCTTTTAAATCAAATGAGACTTTTCTCTTTTCATCATCATTCCAACTACTCCTTGGAATTTCAACAATTTCATCATTTATTTTCTTTTTGGGAATGAAAGGACCATTTTCAATTGCATCCCAAATATCCATATCAATTGCTTCAATAAAAACTTTCATGCGAGTTTTCCAATAAACATATCCTTCACCATTAAATAGTGGAGGACGGTTTATTGAAGCTCCTTCTCCACCAAAGTTATTGCTAGAGCCCATTAAGTTTCCAAAAGGATCTTTTTCGAAAAAGTTGTTACACTCGATCTTTCGACCGAGCTCTGATACCACTTGTTGGAAACCAACAAGCGGGCTAAGCAAATACTAGAGGGGGGTGAATAGTATTTTGAAGCACTAATACCAAATATTTGGATTGATAATTGAAGAATGGAGCTAAGACTGAATTTTCTGGAATCAGACACAAAAGACTCGAGTCTTTTGTGAAATACTCGAGTTTTTCAGTGATGAACAACTCGAGTCTTTTCTGAAATACTCGAGTTTTTCCTATCAGATAGCAGAAAAACCAGAAACGAAAATTCAGCAATTTAACTCAAATCAATTCAATAATAAACAGGAACTTATCCAACAGAATAGCAAGCAATCTAAATAACTTTTAAACACAAAGATTCCTTGAACTTGCTACCTAATTGTATAAATCCTAATTGATTGAAATGACTTAAGTCTATTGAGCTAGAAAGTAGATTAAAAGCAATAAACCAACACTCAAGCAATTTTATCCTGGTTCACTCCAACAATGAGCTACATCCAGTCCTCCTAATCACTTAGGAGTTTCTACTAATAATCAAATTGTTAGAAATTACAAAGGATTGCTTGAGAATGGCCTCACTCAACCTAACCCTTTCAAGAGTGTACCAAACTCTTGATTTCTACCCCAATTTGATTCCGGTGATTGAAGAACTCTTCACAAAGCTTCCTTGAACTCCCTTCAAGAAACTCCACCGGGCTAGGAACCTCCTAGTCTTGTGCTTGAGAACCTCTCAAGACTTCCAACACCCTAAGCCACTTAGGGTTTGCTTGGGAACAATCCAAGACTTTGAATAATCAAGCTTTTTGTATGTGTATTACTAATCTCACAATGGATTAGCACAAATAAGCACAGCTCAATGTAAGAATTGAGGCCTAAAACTCAACTTGGAATAAAATGACAATATGAGTGAGAAGTTGAGCTTTTTGGGAATTAACACTTGAGAAGAGGAAATTAAGAAAGCTTGAATCAATATGATCTTGTTGTCTTGTTTGTTCTTGCACAAATTCAAAGAGCAATTTTACAATAAGGTTCAGAATACTCTCTTGGGGTTGGATGAGACTCAAATGTCCTCAATTGGTTTTTGAGTCTCTCCAACGTTCATTTTTGCTGACTGGACAAAAATACTCGAGTCTTTTGGTAAATACTCGAGTCTTTTTGGTCGGTCACGAGTGAATTGGTGCACGAACAAGACTAACGGTCATATTTGCTGACCTGGCACAAACACTCGAGTTTTTCTATAAATACTCGAGTATATACTCGAGTCTTTATCAAAATACTCGAGTATTTTGATCAGATATGGGAAAAATTATTTTTCAATTTTATTTTTCCTCTCAAGTATTAATTTTTGGTCAATCTCAACTTAATAAACATATAAAAATTTATTCCTAGAAGAGACTAACTATTTCTACCCACTCTCAACCACTCTCAACATAAATTAGAAATTTACAATTAATATTTGATTGAGAATGATTGGGCACTTGTCTTCTTTTCTTGACTTCTTGTTGATGTTGATGTTGCAATATCTTCAAGGCATGATTTGTTAATTATTTTGTCATCATCAAAACATAATCCACCTAATTAGGAGCATTGAATTCACAGGCGTTGCCTCATATTCAACTCCTTTTGATCAAAGAGGTACTTTAAACTCTTATGGTCACTAAACACCCGGAACGTAGTGCCATAGAGATAGTGCCTCCAAATCTTTAAGGCAAACACCACAGCTGCCAACTCCAGATCATGAGTTGGATAGTTCATCTCATGAACTTTTAGCTGTCTCGAAGCGTAAGCGACAACTTGCCCATCTTGCATCAAGACACACCCAAGACCTTGTTTCGACGCGTCACAATACACATCGAAACTCTTCTGTGTATCGGGCAACACCAATACAGGAGACGATGTCAACCTTTCCTTCAACTCCCGAAAACTTCTCTCACACTTCTTATCCCATAGGAACGGTTGATCTTTCCTTGTCAACTTCGTCAGAGGCAGTGCAATCTTCGAGAAACCTTCGATGAACCTTCTATAATACCCAGCCAAACCAAGAAAACTTCTGACTTCCGTGGCCGACTTTGGTTGCTCCCATTGCAAAACCGAACTTACTTTCGTTGGATCAACTGCTATCCCTTTATCTGAAATCACATGCCCCAAAAATTTAATCTCCTTCAGCCAGAACTCACACTTTGTAAGTTTGGCGTACAGCTACTTCTCCTTCAAGATGCTTAACACTATCTTCAAGTGTTCAGCATGCTCCTCCGGGCTCTTAGAGTAGATCAGAATATCATCAATGAACACAACCACGAATGAATCTAAATAAGGTCTAAAGATTCGATTCATGTAGTCCATGAAGATAGCTGGTGCATTAGTCAATCCGAACGGCATCACAACATACTCATAATGTCCGTATCGAGATCGAAATGCAGTCTTAGAAATATCCTCTTCTCTAATTCTGATCTGATGGTACCCCGACCTCAAATCAATCTTGGAAAATACTGAAGCCCCACGCACTTGATCCATAAGGTCATCTATTCGTGGCAACGGATACTTGTTCTTGATGGTGACCTTATTAAGTTGTCGGTAGTCGATGCACATCCTCATGCTACCATCTTTCTTCTTGACGAATAAGACAGGAGCACCCCAAGGTGACACGCTTGGTCGAATCATCTGTTTCTGCAGCAACTCCTCAATTTGCTTCTTCATTTCCGCCATTTCCGGTGGTGCCATTCTATAGGGAGCGATAGAAATGGGACCAGCTCCCGGAACGAGATCGATGCCAAATTCTATCTCTCTTCTTGGTGGCAAACCAGGAATCTCATCAGCAAAAACTTCGGGGAAATCTCTGACAACAGGGATCTCTTCCATCCTCGGACCACTTTCTCCCACCTCGGTGTTGAACAGACATATGTAACCAGAGGGTTTTGGGTTTCTATAGGTCACGAGTCTTCTATCACAATCAATGATCACTTGGTTTTGACTCAACCAGTCCATTCCCAAGATCACATCCAATTGTACTAAGGGTAAGCAGATCAAATCTACTTTAGAGGTTTGTCCTAACACTTCTATACAACAGTTAAGACATGCTCTAGAAACAATTACAGGAGCATTGGTAGGGGTTTCTACCCTAAGAACATAAGGCATTTCAGACACAATCAAGCCTAAGCGGTTTACACATTCATATGAAACAAATGAATGCGTTGCACCGGAGTCAAACAAAACATGGCAAAACTGACCATTAAGCAAGTATTTACCTTGCACCAGATCAGAGGATCGATTCGCTTCCACACCACTAAGGGTGAAGACCCTTCCTTGAGTCACCGGTCTATCTGCAACTCCTCTTGAATTGGCCTTGGCTGGCTCCTTGCAATCTCTCGCAAAATGCCCCGGCTTTCCACAATTGAAACATCCACTTGTTCCCCAGCAAACACGACCATAATGGTTGCGTTTGCACTTGTCGCAGAATGGAGCTTCGCTCCGATAATTTCTTCCCTCAGAACCACCAACTTTACCCTTGCCTTTCCCTCTGCGATCATATGGACCTTTACCTCTATTATTGAAACCCTTTCGTCTCTGTGGTCCATATCCTTGATTGTCCTTCTTTTCCACAACTTGCACCTCCTCAGCCTTGGTATCATCTTCATACATCCTACACATATCTACCAATGCAGGGAAACTTTGAATCCGCTGATAGCTGAAAATTGACTTCAACTTTGGCCTCAATCCACCTTCAAACTTGATGCACTTGCTCCTCTCGTCTGGGTTGTTCTGGTAATATGGAGAGTACTTCATCAGCTCTTCAAACTTTGCCGCGTACTCGCCCACACTCATGTTCCCTTGCTTCAACTGCAGGAACTCCACCTCCTTTTTCCTTCTCAGATCTTCAGGAAAATATTTCTGGAGAAACTTCTCCATAAATACTCCCCAACTTATCTCCCTTCCTTCATATTGTAAAAGCTGCATGGTGTGATTCCACCAGTTCTCAGCCTCATCCTCCAGCATATAGGTTGCATATGCCACCTTCTGAGCATCCGAACATTCCAACGTTCTCAAAATCTTGTCCATAGTGTGAATCCATTTGTTGGCCTCTTCCGGTTTAAATCCTCCTTCAAACTTTGGCGGGTTACAACTTCTAAAATCAGCCAGAGTCTTCGCCTCAGTGTTTCCCATATTACACTGATGAGGCGGATTAGCCGGTTGAGATGGTTGCTGAGACTGCCTTTGCATAGCTTCCAATACCGTGGTGATTCGCTCCAACATCATGTTGGTGTGATTTTGGTTTCTAGTTGCCATATTAGACCTGCGCTATGGGCTTACGGTCACATATGTTGAACTAGAGAAACTTCCATTACACCACCTATCCTAAGGCTCTATCCTAAGCTTATTAGATCTACAATCAATTGCGTCTTGTACTCAAAAGAGACAAGGTACAAACAATTCAAGGTATTCAATCCTTTAACAATCAAAATAACAGCATTCAAGGTAATAAGCGCTTTGGAGATACCTGCTTGATGTTGATGGCTACCTTTCTGGAACCACTTCTACTACCACAGGATCTGACTTTTGCTCTGATACCACTAAGTGTGACACCCTTCCGGATTACCCAAATATAATATAGTAATTATACTTTCTATTGGATAATATATGGACTTGTGCGCTAAGAAAATATGGTAAATAAAATTTTCTTTATTGTGGGTGCACAATTCATCAAATGGAACTCTTGGAGAATAATTTCTAAAATCCTTTAAAACCCTTGTATCGAGTTCGGCGATTTCTAAAACCTTCTCTCAAACAGGATAGCATTCGTTCTTTAGAAATTTCTTTACATTTTACAATCAATTGAAGCTACCCATACTTTGTTCAATAAAACTGATACCGTCAATTAATACTTATAGTCGAGCTCTTTTATAAGTTAAATCAGAGTAAGCGGAAATTACTGGACTATGCAACCGATATAATATAAACATAGATTTTCATATATATGAAAGAGTTATAGATACATAGTCCATGAGATAAGTCACCAAGTTCCAAAATATAACAAGTCCATATAAACAGATCTACATTACTATGATACTATAACCCTAGAGTAAAACATATGTACACTATATATATATATATATAACCAAAATACAACCCTAGGGATAGTCATGTAGATCCATCAGCATCAGATGCAGTAGTAGTAGCAGCAATAGTCTCCCAAAAACATAGGTAATAAGGTAGTAGCATCATCATCACAGCAGCAGCAGCACATCTCCTCCACACACCGGATCCTCAGATCCACACCATACACCATATACATGTACCTAGGGATCGTCGTCCCTCCAGTCACTCCCAGTAGAATGCACGACAGGCTCGCTCCCACTCTCGTCCTCCACCGGATCCTCCTCGATCTCATCCGAAGGAGAGTGTACCCTACCACTGGGTACCGGGTTAGGTGATGGTGAAACCCTGACTGGGCTCCTTGGATCAGATAGGGGAGTCTCCTCGCGGACGACTCTCGAAGAAAAAGGGTGAGAGCGGGTAGGTTGAAAACAAAAGCTATGGTAAGAGCGAGCTGGTCGCATGGGAGGTGGTCCATGATAAGTATAAAACGGGGGTACATGCATAGTGTATATGATGGGAATCCTAAACCTACGAGGACGGAATCGCATCAGCGGATTAGGGTGGTAGAATGTGAACTCTACCTCCCCCTCATACACCGCGCGATGGTCCTCATAGATCCATACGCCACTAGGAAGTGGCCGGATCTCGATGCAAGCAATGTAGCGAGACATCACCTACAAGGGCATAGGGGTAAGCAATTCTACTCACATAATCAATAGAGAATAAATCATGCAACATATGAAAGATAATAATGCATCAATTAATAACAATCACAATTAGCATCTAGCAAGTATCAGATGCACATAGGATGTTCACACTTAATTCAGGTATATCAATTGCATTAGGTGAATGACATGATGCATGACTTTAACTCTCAACTTATCTCCACATTTTCTAAGTCACTCTCTGACGTCCATCCCTGACAACCCAGCACTCCACAGTGCGTTGTATTCCTAGGTATACAACAATTCGTACATTCACCTAGAATGTACACGACAAGCTTGGTATCCATGCCACCCGAGCATATCCCGTCATCCAAACGGATCGTCATCCAAACGATATATCCATATTGGCATCCACAAAGCCGACCACGTCAACGACGTGTCATCAAGCAAGCGTATTGGCACTCCCAGAGGCCCTCCTCATGTTTATCGAACATGAATACGTCCTACCATCCAAACTCCAGAATGAATGCATTTTAGACTTAGGGGAAATTGATTAATACTTTACTAGCCACCTAGCCTTAATTTTTATCAAAAAGGATCGTCACCAAACGATCGAATTGTATTGATCAATTTCTCTAAGTCTTGATCTCTTGAATTACCTTTAATAATTCCTTAATTACTTAAGTTAGAATTTAAAATGATGTTTTCAGATTCTGGGCATTTTACTCGAGTAAAGTTCAGAATACTCGAGTGTTCTGGAGATTTTCCAGATTACTCGAGTGTTCTTAAGCTTACTCGAGTGTTCATGTCTTTCTGAGGATTTGGGTTTTAATTTCAACCATTTACTCGAGTAGTTCATGAGTTACTCGAGTGTTCTTGGACTTTTCCAGAATACTCGAGTGACTTTGAATGACTCGAGTGTTTGACCTATAACAATTCTCAGTTCATGCCCGATACTCGAGTAGGAAAAACAAAATACTCAAGTGTTCTTATGAAATTTACTTTATTTTGAACACGATTCACTCGAGTACTTTGCCATTTACTCGAGTGTTCCGCAACTGACAGTATTGAAAACTGGTTTTAACATGCCATTTTCATTTCTACTCAATTTAAGTCCATTTCAGGGATCAACAGAGTTAACATATCATTAATCAAACATGTTACAACACTTATTTCAATTCAAAACACAGAATTGACAGAGAAATCATTGATTATGCACAAAAAGGCATTTTAACAACTCAATACCTCAAATCACACAATAAGCATAATCTTCATGAAACAAAGCTCATTCAGGTTCACATACATGATAACAAACTTGCTCAATACAGATTTAGAGCATGGATTGGTCTCCAAACCAAAGTTCCTATAGAATCTAAGCCCTTAGAGCCTCTTGGTGGCTCTCTAACACATTTAATGGATTTCAAACTCTATCTAGTGAATATAATTACTTCCCCTTACCTCTCAGATGTTTTCCAAACGAAACTTGGCAAGAAAGAGACTCCAAACTCCTCAGACCAACTTCAAGAACCATGAGCAGAGCATTTTGAGTACCATACCAAAATGGAATTGGTTTGTACATGGAACAGGGATTTAAATTGGGGAAAATTAGATTTATTAACTCTATGCAACATGAACTAACTAAAGGAATTAAGTTTGAGACTCAGGGATTCACGAGCTTACCGAAATCGATGATCAAAGTAAGCTCCAGACACCAACTCGAGCAAGAACAGCTTCACTTCAATTCTTCAATTCTCTTAGCTTACTCACTCAAATCTCACGTTTTCACTCTCTATACAAAGCTCAAGATGTAAGCTTTGTATTCGTGTTTGGTTTGTGTTTCAAATCAATGTAGAGAAAGAGAATCGAAGCTCACAACTCAGAAACCCTAACTTCTTCAATTTCAACAAAGTTAAGCAAAATTCTTGGCTAAGGGTTGAAGATGAGCTTTTATAGGCATAGAGAGGCATCATGCGTCGCGACACGACTGCCATGGAGGTGGCTTGAAGACGTTTTCGTGTCAACGAAAGGAATCGTTGGCTGTGACTCATCAAACGCACTAACTCGTGCAGTTTGACCCAGATTACTCGAGTATTCTGAGTAATACTCGAGTAATTCGCCCAGATTTTGAAAAATAATTATTTTATTTACTTTCTCTCCAAAACCTTTCCTATAATTGCTTCTAGGTCCCAACCCAGGGACTAATATGCAAAATATACATTTTAGGCATTTAAATTATTTATTAAATAATTTCTCACATGCAAGCTAATTATATACACACATATTTTAATCAAGGATTAATTTGGAGACTATTAATTATAATTAAATTATAATTAACATTTCATTAATCGGGGATTAAAATTTTGGGGTGTTACAACTCAAATAAAACATGCATCATCTTTACAAATAAGAATCAAGCCCTTTAAGCTAAAAATCAAGAATTAAATTAAACTAACCTAGATCTTGACATGCACTTAGTTAAGATTAATAGATCTTAAGAAAAATCATGCATGCATTATCATTTAAGAATAAAAATCAAGGTTTTAAGAGAAAAATCAAAACAAACATCAAAACTTATTCCTTTTCATTAGATCATTCCATGCACATATCAAATACTTCACTTAAAAATTTATTCCCAAGGATGTAAGCCAATACCGAAACACACATAAATTCATTTTATCAAAATTTCATGCTTTAAGTTAAACTCCTTTACCAAAAGTAATTTTTTCTTTACATGCACCAAAAATCAAATCAAGCAAGAAAATAAAATCATGAATACAAAGGTCCTCTTAAAATCGAATTGAACATTAAGTTCCTAAATATTTTAGATCTATTATTTTCAAGCCAAGATCTTTCACATACATGTAGGAAAATTAAGATCAACTTGAGAAAATCACATGCATGCAAGGAAAATACTAGATCTAGGCTCAAAATCAACATGCAAGAACAAATCAACACTTAGAACCAAAAATAAAATGATGAAAAAGAAAGAACATCAACATAAGGCTTTAGCATATTACAAATTATTTTTAAGTCTTTAGAGTCCAAAATTAAAGAATAACAACACATAAAATCCTCTTTAAACTTAGAAAAATTAACATGCATGGAAGGAAATGAAATAGATCTATAGAGAAAACTAGACTATTACAAAAAAAAATTCTTCTTGTTCTTCAAGTTCCTACCATGAAAAGAGGTTGGTCTTCTAGTCTCCTAGTGTTTGAATTTTCAAGAAAAAGGGTTTGATCAAGCTAGAGTCTCCTTGTTCTTCCTCACGGTTTCTTTTTTTTTTTTTTGTATATGTCTCAAGAGCTAATGTTGCTCTTGAGACTTGAGTGTTTGTGTTGGTGGAAGGAAGAAAATGGAAGGATGAATGGAAAGAACGAAGGAGAGAAAGAAATGGGAGAGAGAATGGAACTAGTGGATTGAATGGGTGAAACACAATCCCTTCTTGGCTCTTAATTTTGGTTCGACCACATGCAAGGAAGGAGTACTAAGACACCTACTTGGTCTCCAAGTCTTGTTTTATTTTCTTTTTATTTTTTTTATTTTTTTTTTGTTTCCTATAGGCTTAGTCACACACACACACAAGTGTCACACATACACACTTACACCTATCATGCACACACTTGTCACTCACACACACACACATATGTCTTCTACATGCACACACACACACACATATCTTATTTATTTATTTTTTTATTTCTTAATTAAATTCATTAATTCATAAAATCAAGCCATTAACTCTAAGATCACAATTATACATACACACACATACGTAGCACATACACACATAAATACACATATATACTCATACACATACATACACACATTTATCGATCAATCACACACTTAGTCACAAAATAATAATCAAGCACACACATTAACAATTAAACACAATTTCTTTTAAATAATAAACTGTACTTATTGGTTGCACTTATAGCCCTTATTTCATTTTCTAAAATCATAATTTAATATATTAAAGATAATCCCAAAAGGAAAAATTCATTAAAATTCAAAAACTATTTTTCATGATTTATTCCCTTAAAATTCGTCCTTTACAGCTCTGAAAAATAATTTTCGCAAACTAACCCAGAAAATTATGAAAGATACATTTTTGAAAACTACATTTCGATACGATCGTTTTGATATAAAGATCATAAAAATCGGAGTTACGGTTAAAAAGTTATGGATTTTTGAAGTTAATACATTCAAGAAAATCCATAAAAATTCATTTTCAAAACAAATCACCACCAATAAAAATCATTTTTCATTAAAAATCATTCTTACTTACTCCATAAAAATATTTATTTATCCAAACTTTGTAAAATCAACACCTTAATTCGAAATCGAATAAAATTTTCATCGAAAACCTTTTGTAAAACAATTTTTTTAAAACTCTTCTTTAATAAAATTTTATTCGTCCTAGTCGGAAAAACGCGGGATGTTACAATCTAGACATGCATGCAACCAAAAATATTAGATCTTTAAAGAATCTTTCATGGAAATTCAAAACCAAGTTCTTTTCAAAAACATTTTAAGAAAATCAAAGGAAAAGTGGATGAGTTTAAAAGGTCTTGAAAAGAAAAACACTTTCTTAACATAACTTTGAGATCAAGCTCAAAAATCATCATGCATGATAGTAAAATCTTTAGATCTAACATAAAAACAAACATGCATCAACACTTTTCAAATAAAAATCAAAGTTTTTAGGAGGAAAGTGTGAAAACGAAAAAGACTCAAAGAAAAAGGTTTAAAACTTTTAGATCATGAAATAAGATTCTTACTTAATTAAAAGTTTTCAAGAATCAAGTCCAAGTCTTCAGTTTTCTCTCCTATTCCTCACGGTTTCCTCTCTCCTTTTCCTAAGTCCATGGTTTCTCCTTCTCTCCTTCACTATCTTGGTTGATCTTGCTTAGGTTATGAAGAGTTTGGTGTTGAGGTTTGGTTCTTTTTCCTCCCTCTTCTAACTCGGCCACTCTCTTTCTTTCACTCTCTCACTAAGAGCTTGATGGTGCTCTTAATGTTGTGTTTAGTTTTGGAAAAGAAGTGAAGGAATAGAAACAAGAGATGTGGGTGTGTTGATCACTCCCTCACGGTTTGTTATAGTGTGTGTGTGGGTGTTGTTTGTGTTGATGAGAAAAGAAGAAATGGTGAAGATGGATGAATGAAGGATGAAACAACTCACTTTCTCTACCTCACACGGTTTTGGCCCCTTCTTTATTCTCCTTCATTCTTCTTATTTGCCATCAAGGGCTTGCATGGGTGGCTTCTTTGCAACTACTTGGGGACTAAGTTACAAAACTTGGAGACCAAGTCTTGCTCTTAAGTCCCTCACGGCTCCTTCCTTCCTTTCCCTTCTTTTTCCTCTCTTATGTCATGCTTTGGTCATCTTGATGATGTCATGTGCTTGACTTTGGGTAAGACAACTTGGTGACTAAGCAAAGCTACTTGGTGGCCGAGCAAGACACATGGACATTTGGCCATAGGGTGATTAGGGTAGGTTAGATTAGCTTAATTAGGTTTAAGGCACTAATTAGGGTCTAATCACGATTAGGGTAGGATTAGGAAAATTAATTTACGTTTAGTCCACTAATCCTTAGAGATTAGGGCTTAATCAAGGATTAAGGTACTAATCAAAAGCTTAATCTTTTCTAACAAAGGTTTATGGAAAACTAATTCTAGATTAGCTCACTAACCTTGAGGGTTTAGGGTTTAGGAGAGTGATTAAGTTCTTAATCAATAATTAAGAACTCGATTAGGGTTTAATCAAAGATTAAGATACTAATTAGGGTCTCTAGAATCGATTCTTAATCAAGATGATTTGGACTTGGATTCTCGAAACTTAGAGAAAATAATTTTCCATCTTAAAATCATATGAATGAATCTTAGGCGATCAAACACACATTCATAGAAAATAAATCGCCTTTCCAAAATAAATTTCAAGACTTATAACATTATTTCATGAAGAAAATCATGCTTTAAAATCATTTACCACCTTGAAATCGTGAATAAAGAAATTTATTTAAGAAAGTACTCTTTTAAAACCTTTTTCTCAAAGATAATTATCTTTAGTATTTTAAATTAATACGAGGAATTTGCGGGGTGTTACATATATATATATATATATATATAGAACAGAGCTGCACCAGCTCTGTTCTGAAAATAACAGTTTTTTTTCTAGAGGCTGTCTCAGTAGCACGGGATCTGAGATCCCCAGCCCTTGAACTTTCAGATCTGGCGACACTAAAGGAATTCCTTATGTTGAAGGTTAATTTTACTTTGCCAGATTCATATTGTTGAATATCCTGGATTTCAGGGGTTTCTTTAGGTTGAGCTGGTGCAGCTCTGTCTAGATACCAATCTTCGGGTAAGACAATTTATTCCCATCTAATGGTTTTTGGGACAGTGACATTTGCTTTTGAGATATCAGTGAGAAATAGAGTCGTTTCTCCAGGATTACTAGATCTTATAACCATAGAACTGCAAGAGTTCATGACCTTATACTGTACTCTGTACATAAGGGCAATAGGGTTGGATCCAGGTGCCATGTCTAGACCATGGGTTTGTAGGTTCAAGATTAAAACTTTGAGGATGTTTCTGTCTTGGAGACTAACAGTGAGATTGGGGTAACAATTAAAATAGATTGGACCATGTCCGAGGCTGGTTTATACAGTTCCCAGGAGAGAGTCTGAAAATTGATTATGCCTCTTATCTCTTAAACACAAGAGTACATAAGCATTAAGGCCTTCTCTCATGAGCGGCTTGATAGCAACTTGGACACAACCTATGTGCAAGTATCAGTATTTTTGTTTGTGACCTCTCAAGGTTTCATTGGAGAGAAGGTGGAACTCCTCATCTTTAGAGGTGATTGGATTAATGGGGATATTCTTTTCAACAGTTCTTATGATGTAGTCAGAACTTTGAAAGAATCGTCCCTGGGGTTTGTAGAGGTCATTTGTGGGAATTTTGGGAATTTCCCAATTGTCAAAATCTTGATTTATATCTTGAAATTTAATTTCTTCTTTGAAGATGTTTTTAGAAGAGGTCTGGGCTTCTTCATTCTCGGAGAGAGATGAAGAAGATGATTGGGAGGACTTGAAAGAGAGATGGGTTGAGAGAGAGCGAAACATATTGGGATAAAGAGGTGAGTGAGTAAATTTTGTAATTGTTCCTCGCCCTATAGTATCATCACCATCATCTGGTTTCATAAAAACGAGTTTCCAGAAGTAAGATAAATAATATGATCTACACAATATTTTAGGTCATAAAAAACTCTTTTTTTTCTCTTTTTTTACCTATCATCAGTTCAACTATAGCCACCGACAGTTAGATGTTATTCCTGGTAATCGCAGCATCATCTGAGCTTCATTGCTTCCTTTAGGACTTATTACTCTTGCTGCCTATGCACAGGAATAACACGAAACTTATTCGTGCTTCCAGTTGAGTGATGAATCTTATTTACTTTTATACACAGATATATACAGGAATATTAAAATGACCTTTAATATTATGTTACCATATTATAGATCTTACTCCCAGCCAAACGTTCCTACTTCCCCATCCGGCTCTGATACCAGGGAGGGTCCGGAACCAGAAGGGGGGAGGAAACTTAAAAACGGAAAAGGAAAGTAGGGAATAGCAGGACTATTCTACATGCAAAGATGATGCAGATGAATGATATATGAATAAATTAAAGAGGACCAGAACCTTCTGGCGTAGCCGCGAAGAAGATCTGGAAACTATAAATAAAATTAAAGGGAACCAGAACCTTCTGGCATAACCGTGAAGGAAGATTTGGTGAGGGAGAAAAGGTAGAAAATAAAAATAGACAAAATTAAAAGAGGGGACCAGAACCTTCTGTCATAACCGTGAAGGAAGATCTGATGAGGGAGAAAGGGGAGAAAATGAAAGTAAACAGAAACTAAAACATGAGTATGAAAATACTTTATTACATGATTAAAAGATTGAAAGACATAAACATAAAAGATTGAAAGACAAAAACTAAAGGAGGAGCTTACGAGATCTCAAAGGCTGGAATCTCTCCAAAACTCTCTCTGAAAGTCTCTCTCTCTAAAATTGTGTGTCTATTGAGAGCTGAGATGCTCTTTAAATAGACATCTTCACCTACTGTGTAAACAGTGTCGGTTGCAAAACTTGCACTATGTACAATTATTTGGGTACTATTACAACAGTTTAGGTAAAGTAAACCGGAACTATTACAACAGTATTTTACAATAATTAAATCGGAACTATTTCAACAGTATTTTACAATAATTTAATGAAAACTCTAGTCATCATCCAGATTGACAGCAAAGCAATCATCTTCATTTTCTTCTTCCTCATCAGATGATGGGAGCTTCGTTTTCGAAGTTTCTGATTGATCCGCTTGTAATAATTTGAGGATGTTTTGAAGATTTTATTCTAGAGAATTATTTGAAGTTGAGGCGGCAAGAGCTGTTGTGATTTTAGCCCTTTGATTAAGAAATTTACAAGTCTCTGGATCAGCTACTTTGAGGAAGGTTGGATTCCTGCTGAACCAAAGATTAACTCCTTCTTTGGTGGCATGGGCAAAGTCAAAGTTGGCCCACCATTTGTGATATGCTTCCCGTTGTAATGAGGGAAGTCCCATGCTTGTGAGATAAATATACTTCCACTGGAAGATCCATGCTAGTGATAGCTTAGAACAAAAGTGGAGACTGAATGGGATATGTTTGTCTTCTAAATTGATTCTTGATTTGAAATGTTGATATCCTTCTTTTACAGGTTGGGGAAGGATGTCATTTGGTGGTCCAAAGAAAATCCACCACTGGATAAACCAATGGGGAAACACATAATTAATGTTTCTTTTAAAATAAATTAACCATGAGTGGCTGAAACTTTGATTTTGGAACCAGAACACATTGGTCCAGGCTTGGACATAATCCCAATAATTAAAACCTGCGAGATCAAATGGTTGAGAAATTTTTTGTATTTTATTAAGATTGGTCCCAAATTGAGAACGGGTTAATACTTTAAGGATTTGGAATGTGGAATGGGTTATCAAGGTATTATCAGTTGGGGATTTATGGTGTTTTATGGAGATGGAGTCAGTGTCTACGAGAATAAATTCGTAGAACCTCTGAGTTTTGTTTAGGGATAAAGGCTGAAATTGAAAATCTTTGGGAAATATTCGGGAGGGAACTCTATTGGGATTTTCATCCCAAAATTCTGGTTCCATCTGAATGACAGGGGATATAATGACCCTTTTTGTGGTATTTTGTTGGTTCTTTGCATGTTTGGGGTTGATGGCTTGTTTGGATTTCTTGTTTTGGAGAACTAATTTGTACCTCTTGTTTTGACAAACTAGTTTGTGGTTTAAGAACTTTGGTGGGTTCATAAACTTGATTTTTTATCCTATCAACAATGAGGGATAGGGGGGAATTGGCGAAGTCCATATCATCTTCATCTGAGGCTTGTTCGGCCCATGACTTTTTTGGAAGATGGGTTAGACCTTGATCTAGTAAGACTTCTAAAGTATGGAGTGGGAATCCATAATCTGATTTGGTTTGTTTTCCTGTTTGGGTTTTTTGTTTGTTTGGAGACTGAGTTGATGACTCAGTGGTTTGAAGGGTAGATGACCCTTGCTGGGTGGAAGACCCAGGGAGGGTAGATGACCCTGGTTGTTGATTGAGTGGAACTTC
This sequence comes from Crotalaria pallida, assembly GCA_037953625.1. Taxonomy (NCBI): domain Eukaryota; kingdom Viridiplantae; phylum Streptophyta; class Magnoliopsida; order Fabales; family Fabaceae; genus Crotalaria; species Crotalaria pallida. Next base: position 56,105,854 of record CM075655.1, on the reverse strand, counting down.
TACAAGATCTTGAATCCTTTTACCTCTGGGGCGACCTCATCCTCGAGAGGAGGACGACTTTTTTGAAATCCTTGTTTTAGTTTCCCTGTAAGTATTCACGTGTAAGGTAATCAGGGAGAGAATTATTAGTGCCTTTGAGATACTCAATGTCAAAATCAAAAACACTTAATATAGCTTGCCATCTGGCAAAAATCTGTTTTGAAGCCAAATCTTTTACATCCTTTTGTAAAATTTCTTTAGCAGATTTGCAATCTACACGAACCAAGAATTTCTGGTTGAGTAAATCAGATTGAAATTTTGAAATGCATAAAACAATTGATAACACTTCTTTTTTGACAGTTGAGTAATTTTGTTGTGCAGGATTCCAATGCTTAGATGCAAATGCAATCATATGTTCTTTTCCTAAAACCTGCTGTTTGAGAATGCCGCCATAACCAATGTCTGAGGCATCAGTTGTTAGTTCCATGATGAACATGATGAATGTTTTGATAATGACAAAGTGTTTTTGAACAAGCTACAAGTGTTGATCAAGTTTCAAGCTCAACAAGCAACAACAAACATCAAATGAAGAAGAGAGAAAGCAAGCTCATGAAGACCTAAGTTTGAGTGTATTTGTATTTCTTTTATCTTTTGCCTCTCAAGCTTCATAGTTTTTTTATTTGAGTAGATTATTATAGAGGGTAGTGAATCTCATTCATAAGTCATGATTAAATCATAATTTGAGTTTTCACTTAACCAAGAATCAATAGGTGGCTTAAAGGTTTTAAAGGAAAGGTTGGATTTTGAGAAAACAAGTTTTGAACATGTGCAGTACCAACTTAATCGATTAAGTGACTAACTTAATCGAGTACTACTCGAGTAGTCTGCAACTTAATCGATTAAGTACTGCTGAACTGATTTTTAAAATACGTTTTTCACTTCTCAAAATCAGTTTTCAAGTGCTATAACTTTTGGGTATTCTATATAAACCTTTTCCTATTATTTGTGATAAATCAGAATCATTTCATACAAGTTTTAAAAAGAATCAAGCCACTCTATTCTCTCTCATTTTCTAAAGATCAAAGTTCTCATATTTTCATATTCTTTGATCAAGAACCTTTGAATCTCTTATGGTGAATTGTCATAACTCTTGATTGAGATTCATAGGATTGTTTTGTGTTTTCTATTGTGTTGTAATCTTTGCAAGAAGGCAAGCCACTACAACAAACAAGAAGCCTTGGTGTGTCGATTTTATCATCAAGCAAGTGCATTCTTATTGAAGAAGAAGAAGAAGTCTTGGTTGTGAATCAAGCAAGTGAAGCCTTGGTGTGTGGTTTATCATCAAGCAATTGAAGACTTGTTGTGTCGATTATCAACAAGGGGTAGAGGTTAGATTAGAGAGAAGATCAATAGGATTACAAGGCAAGGGTGTCGGTTATCTCTTGTAAGCTAGCAAGAAGGGAGTCTTGTGAGGCAATCACTTGTAATTTGAGAACTCTAATTCCTCATAGTGAAGAATCTCTCTTGGTTGAAGAGGGGACTGGATGTAGCTTTCAAGAGGATGAAAGTGAACCAGGATAAATCACTGTGTCGTATCTCTAAACCCTTACTCTTTATATTCAAGTCATTTGATTGCGTTCTTGGTTGAAAACCTAGAAAGATTGATTTTCAGAATTGATTGAATTGAATCTTTAATTGTTCAAATTGATAAAGGGAAAATCATTTTCATAACTAGGTTAATCAATAAGAATATAGGTGTTAATCATTTCCGCTGAATCTCTGATCTTGCATGTGAATTGATTGATTTTCGTATTCGAATGAAAACTTGATTTTTCTGTTTTCTGTCATATCTAATCGATTAAGTTCAAATTTAATCGAGTACTACTCGAGTAAATTGCAGGTTAATCGATTAAGTGCTGTAGAATTTGCAAAAATCTGTTGTTTTGATTGTTTCGATTTGTTTCATTCGAAAATCTTTCAAGGTAGCTTCATCACCTATTCAACCCCCCCTTCTAGGTGTTTTCCTAGGGTTCCTAAGTCTCTCCAACCACCAATTGCGGTTTCCTCATCAGTCTCAACAATTTTAAAGGCTTGGGGATTAGGAAGATAAAGACAAGGAAGTTCTCGTATTTGAGCCTTAAGACTCTTAACAATATTGGTGTTGATATCTGTCCAAGGTGGAGGGGTCTTTTTCAGACGTTCATGGAGTGGTTTAATGATATAGCTTAACTGGGGAATGAAGTCAGCTACGTAATTTAGACAGCCGAGAAATCTTTGGAACTGATTCTTATCTAGGATCTGGTTTGGGAACTTATTCCCGAACTCTGTGGCTCTTTTAATAGGAACAATGGTTCCCAGATGAATTTCATGACCTAGAAAACGGATCTTAGTTTGGAAGAGTTGGATTTTGGGTTTGGAAATAGCAAGACCATTTCTTTTTATAATATGAACGAAAATATTGATATGTTTGAAGTGTTGTTCTAGGGATTGGGAAAAGATGAGTACATCATCAATATAGACTATGGTGAAGTGTGAGTAAGGATTGAAGATTTCATTCATAATATTCTGGAATTCTGAAGGGGCATTTTTAAGACCAAATGGCATAACGTTCCATTCATATTGCCCAAAAGGGAAGGTGAAGGCAGTTTTATAACGGTCGCTTTCATTGACTTGAATCTGCCAGAATCCAGATTTTAAGTCAAATTTGGAGAAGATCTTTGCAGAGTGTAATCTTCCTAAGAGGTCTTTTTTATTAGGAATAGGGTACCTAATCCATTGGAGGACATCATTAAGGGGCTTATAATTGATGACTAAACGGGGTGTTCCTCGTTCAATCTCAGCTTGTTTATTGACATAAAAAGCTGCACAAGACCAAGTACTCTTACTCTTCCTGATAAGTCCTTTCTGTAGCAGATCATTAATCTTCTTTTGACAGACTTGGAGCATTTGATCATTCATTTGGATAGGCCTGGCTTTGGTAGGGATAAGTTTTTCTTTGAAATCCTTATCATAAGGGAGATCAACAATATGCTTTTTTCGTTCCCAAAAGGCATTAGGGAGATCAGAGCACACTGTATTATGGATATGATCAAGGAGAGATTGGATTCCTTTCTGAACATCAGAATTGTTGAGCTGGACATTTACATTTTCAAATGAGACTTCTTCTTTGAGAAAATTAATTTGTTTTTGCTTAAGGTTAACGAGATTGATGTTTTTAATAAGAGGCTTTTGAATAAAATTGAAAATAACTGGTTTTCCCAAATATTCAGTAGTAATACCTTCTTTGGAGATTTGAAGAGGGAAAAGTGACCTAATAAAGGGCGTACCCAAAATGACCTCATTTTTTAAGTTTTTAACAAGGAGAAAAGGGGTTTCAACTTGTAAACCTTGGTGGTCGATAATAGCATTTGAAAGTTTGAAATTGATTTTAAGTTTGGATCCACTAGCAGTACTAAGCTGCTCAGAAGTTTTCTCAAAATACTTAGTCGGGATTAAGCCTTCTTGAATGCAGTTTGAATCTGCTCCCGTGTCGAATAATGCCACGGTTTCAAGAGTGAAGTCAGCAATTTTAATAACAACATTTATATAAAATTTTTGGATAGTAACACGATCAATAATTGCCAAAAAAATCTTCATCAGTAAAGGTTTTTTATATTATCAGTGTGCTCGGGGGTTTGGGCATCTCCTATCTGTTCAATAATAACATCTTGAAGGTTTTGATGGTTTTCTAATTGGTCAAGTCTTTCACTAATGTTAAGATTCTTTAACTCTCTAACCTCTCTCTTGAGATTGACTATTTCGGTATGGAGATCTTGGATAGTAGAGGGTTTCTTCCACTCATTCTCATGTCTTTTGAAGGCTTCGGTGACATCAAACTTGGTGTTATGAACTTCTTGTTTTTGGCTATCAGTGTTGACAGACCTAAGTTTCTCTATGAAGAGTTTCCTTTCTTCTTGGTTAGGGATGAATTGATGGCTTCGTAAAATAGGTTTTCATGATCTTTGGTTATGACATTAATGCTTGGAGAGTCAGAGTCATCTCCAGCATCATCATGTTGGATCTGGTTAAGATCTTCAGATGATTTGGTGTTATAATCATCATCAGAGCTCTCAGCCATGAGGTTATTGAGTTGTTCTACAACAGACTGTTCTAAGTTTAGGGAATTAATCTTGGTTTTGAGCCTACAATATCTGGCAATATGTCCAGGTTTGCCACAATTGTAACAACCGGAGTATTTCCCTTGGTTCTTGGGTTGATCGGGTTTCTTATGTCTAGGCGGATAACTTGTCCTTTTATGATGGGGCTCATTTTTATGCTTGGCTTTAGGTTTCCTATGGTGTCTGTACTTAGAGGGATGTTTATCTTCTTTCTCTTTGTGGGTATTGGATTTTTTCATAGAACAAGGGAGACCGAATTGTTCACAAAAGGTTCCCAGTTCCTTATTGGTTAGGGTTTTCTCTTTGGCTAAATCATTCTGGAGTTTCCTATCTTGGCAGATTTTCAAAGCTACCTTCTGGACATAGGATATTAATTGTCCGTAACTAAGATTGTCATAAGGGATTTCTCCATTTTGGTGTCTAATTTTATCCCTAACCCTATCTCCTAAAGACTTTGGAAGACCAGCTAAGAATTTTTCTTTCCAGAGGCGATGTTCACAATCTTCTCTGGTATAGACTTGTGTAAGGAAGGTATCCTTGTACCACCTAAAGTCTGATAATGTTTTACATCTTAGGTTTGACAATAATTTTCCTGATCTATCTCTCCAGATAGAAGGATCTCCAATGAATTTGGCTCCTATGGTGAATATCAATTGGTTGACAGCATCGGGGACTAGTTCCCCTTTATTGGTTATAGGAGATTGATTGGGATCAACTTTTACAGCATTGAAAATGGCATGTTTTTCGTCTTCAGTGAGACCATAATCCCACCATCCTTTTAATTGGACAGTGAATCCTGTTGGTAAAGCCATCGCGATCCCTTTTTCATCTATATCACTGGTGGTTAGATAAGCAGTAGCAGCCATGCACATGTATTGCATAACTTGCATAATACCATACTCATTCTGACCATCAATGTTCCATATGTATAATTGGTTTGCATCAAAGCTTTTGAGGGGGATGTCAGATTCCTCAAGTAGTAAATCTGGGGCAGTTGCACGCTGGTAATAAAGCTTGGAAGGCTTTTTCCAGGATAAAGATTGACTCATGAGTGGGTTCAAACCTAACTTCTCATATCTTACCGATTCAGGTTCAGAGGAGTAAGGAGAACTGCATTATCCTAAAACGTTTATCAGGCGAACCTTGAATCAGAAGGTTGGGGTGTCTCGGGAGCAACAAGTTGGGTCAGATTTCTGATGCTATCGGCTAACTCATCGGAGATGATAGCCTTATTTTTGGCTTTAAGGAATTGTAGGTTTTTCCTAAGATCTTTTAAAGGATTGAAAGGTTTGAAGAAGGGTTTTTCGGTTGGCTTTGCCTCGACTAAATTAGAGGATACCTCTTCTTTCCTAGACCTGATAATATTAAGGTTTTCTCCTAAAGTTTGAAGATACTTATTGGTGTAGTTGGATTGTTCCATCAAATCTTTGATATCTTTAGGATTGACTGGGTCATATTCATCTTTTGATTTGAATGGGGCATCTATGGCTAGACTAGTACCAGTCTTAGTGTTGAGCTGGTATTGCCTATTTGGAGGTAATTTAGACTGGAAAATGGTGTCATCTTTAAGTTGCCAGCTACTGATAACATTTGTAACCTTTTGTTTTGAAGACAATTGCCTTTTGAAAGGATAATCAATCTTGTTTACAATAGCATAAGCTTGGAACCAATCAAAGAAATATATGTTTTATTCAACTCGTTCAAGAAAATTGTAAAACTCATTTTGGATTTGATTACGTTTTTCTCTAAAATGAGTAAAAAACCAGTTTCTTTGAGTGACGTTGTCATTAGAATAGAAATCTTTTTTGATTTTTTCATTGTTGATCACAAAAACTTTTTCAAGATTATTAATCTCATCATACTTATCATTCATGGAGGAGTATGTTGGCGATTGAATAGTTTTTTGATCTTCTTCTTGTTTTTGATATATGGGTAAAGGTATGGAAGTGGAGGTATCAAGGCCTTGGAGATGGATAGTTGATTGGTATATTGTTGAGAAAGATTTCCTAGAGGCTGTCTCAGTAGCACTGGATCTGAGATCCCCACCCCTTGAACTTTCAGATCTGGCGACACTAAAGGAATTCCTTTCGTTGAAGGTTAATTTTACTTTGCCAGATTCATATTGTTGAATATCCTGGATTTCAGGGCTTTCTTTAGGTCGAGCTGGTGCAGCTCTGTCTAGATACCAATCTTCGGGTAAGACAATTTCTTCCCATCTAATGGTTTTTGGGACAGTGACATTTGCTTTTGAGATATCAGTGAGAAATAGAGTCGTTTCTCCAGGATTACTAGATCTTCTAACCATAGAACTGCAAGAGTACATGACCTTATACTGTACTCTGTACATAAGGGCAATAGGGTTGGATCCAGGTGCCATGTCTAGACCATGGGTTTGTGTAACATCCTAAATTTAATTCTTAGTATAAATTGTGTGTTGATAGCCTTAGGATAGAAGCGATTATGAAATATGCTAGAAAATTGGCCATTTAGACATGTAAATTCAAGTTTTAAAACATAGGAAATTGGGGAATGATAATAACAAGACTGGTAGCATAGAATACAAATTCCACCGTTGGATGTGAAGTAGGATATGTGAGGAAGCCTGTGTCAAAATTTGAGGAAGATCCAACGGTTAACGAAGAAGTTATGGCCTTTCAAAGTCGGGGTGCTGCAAACTCTGCAACTTAATCGATTAAGCTGCAGTTTAATCGATTACGACCAGAATGTTGGGAAACCCTTAATCGATTAATAATCGATTAAACGACCCTGCAGTGGAAAAAAAATAAAGGTCGTTCACGCGTGATTTTGGCCATAATGCACGAAATTTCTCTCTCTAGGGCACCCAATCTCTCATCCCAAATCCATCAAGCTTCAAGGGAATCACTCCAAAGTCCTCCATCAAGTCTCTCTTGGTCTCTCCGCGTAAGTATTCATGATTCTTGAAGTTCCTCTCTCCCTCTAAGTTGGGTTTTCTCTCTCTCTCTTTCCACCCTTTGGGGAAATTCGAATTTCTCTTTGAATGGGGCAATAATCTCATCATTCTTCCATTCCTTTGGCTTAGAGAAGGTTATCATCATTCTCCCTGTCTTTTTGGCTTGGTAGCTCTTCGTTTTGGGAGCATGCGAAGCGAAGGCTTGGGTTTTCAGCTCTTCCTCTCCTTGGTTAAGGTAAGGGGGTGGATATAGTGAGCATTGGCTTGTTCTAGGAAAGGGTTTGTATTTAGATATAATGGTTGGCTAGGAGTTTATGTGTTAGGGTATGAAATTAGAAACCCCAATTTAGAAAACTAAGGAAAATGTTGAAATTAGGCTTAATTATTAATTATGGAACTCTAAGAACTAGATAATAAGGTTAGGTTTTTATGGAGGAAAATTAAATGGCATGAACCCCTAATTTAGGATTTTAAATCAATAATTTGGACAAGTGAAAAAGAAATGTGGGTGTTGCATGATTACATGAAAGGTGATGTTTGTTATTATTTGTATTCTAATTATTTATGTGAAAAGTGAATTGTGGTTATTTGATTATAAATATGATGGTGCTTGTGCTTGAAGTGATTTTGTAAATACTAAATGGAATTGGTAGACAAATTAATGACATATAATATGGACAACTAACATTGGATGAGCATGGTGATGTATCGTAGGCCTTCGATTTGGGGGAGACGATACATCGTAAAATGGTGTTGTATTGTAGGCCTTCGATTTGGGGGAGACAATACAACGTAAACGGGGCGATGTATGTAGGCTTTCTATTTGGTGGAGACATACATCGTGATTGGTGTATGTATGTAGGCCTTCGATTTGGTGGAGACATACATACACCCTCAATAAAAAGGAAAAAAAAGGACAATGGATAAAATAAGGTAAACGGTAAAGGAAAAGCGATGTATGTAGGCCTTCGATTTGGTGGAGACATACATCGTGATTGGTGTATGTATGTAGGCCTTCGATTTGGTGGAGACATACATACACCGTAAATAAAAGGAAATGAATAAAGGAAACAGGGAATAAAATTGGACAAGGTAAAGGTAATGGAAACGCGATGTATGTAGGCCTTCGATTTGGTGGAGACATACATCGTGATTGGTGTATGTATGTAGGCCTTCGATTTGGTGGAGACATACATACACCGTAAAAATAAGGAAAAAGGTAAGGGAATAAAATTGGACAAAATAATGGTAATGGAAACGCGATGTATGTAGGCCTTCGATTTGGTGGAGACATACATCGTGATTGGTGTATGTATGTAGGCCTTCGATTTGGTGGAGAAATACATACACCGTAAAAATAAGTAAAAGGTAAGGGATTTAAAAAGGGATTTCTTTGGAAACGGGGAAAACAAATAAAAGGGGACCAAATGGTGGAAAGGAACTAACTAAAAAGGGAACCGACATGTATAAATTAATGGAATATGAAAATATGGTATGCTTGCGATGAATTTGTATTTATGTGAATAAATTGCTAATTGTGTTTGGCCTGGTTAGTTGTTATGTCTATCTAGAAACTGCTTTTCTATTTCATGTGCAATGCTCACTCCCTTACTATCTTTCAGGTACAGAGATTGAGTTAGCACAGCCCCCGGCCGAGCAGGAGTGCTCTCCCTCACGGGGAGAGTAGGGTTATTATGGGGATTAGGACTATATGTGACCTAAGCCTCCTTATTCTTTTGATGTATTTGTGATGTCCATATATTTTTGATGAGGCTTAGGATATTGTTTTTGGCATAGCTATTTTTGAGCATCATGCTAGTTGCACCTAGTACACATATTCGGCTTACACTCTGATAACTGACACTGGATGTTGTATTTTGTGCCCATGGGGCTTTTATCTGTTATGTGCATGTGGTGCAGCCCTGCTGGCTGTTGATTTTATATATATGGATTATATTATATACAGGTTAAATTTTGGAAAGTCCGAAAAACAAACAAAACTCCGTCCGTTTGACGGGTGATTTTACTAAACTAAAAAGGAATTTTTAAGTACACATTTTTAATACTTGGGAATTAAGGGTAATATTTATTAGGGTGTTACATTTATGGTATCAAAGCAGTTTCCCTCGGCCTTTGGAGTATGAACTCACTACTCCTATGGTTACTCACCGAGCGAGTAACCCAAGTACTTAGTTTAGTGTCTAAGTGAAGTTGTAGGATATTAGTAGTTTTATTTAATTATTCTATCATTAACTGGTTTCCCTTCCATGACTCGACAGTATGGCAGGGAGACGGGCTGACAATGATAGGATTGCTGCAATTCTCGAAACTCTGGTTCAATTGCAGCAGAACCAAGCCCAAGCTCAGCAGCAACAAGCTGAGAATCTGGCAAATCTGCAACAGAACCAAGCCCAAAACATTGTAGTAGCTGCGGCAGCTGCAGCAGCAGCACTACAACCTCCTCCACCACCACCAGTGGAGATTGACTGGATGGGCCGCTTTCGAAAAAGCGATCCACCGAAGTTTGAAGGGGGTTACAACCCCGATGGAGCTCAAAGGTGGCTCCAGGAGATGGAGAAGGTTCTTCGCTCGCTGCAACCACCGGGTGACCAGTATATGCGACTAGTGGAGTATGTGCTTATTGGTGAGGCGGAACATTGGTGGGACCAATAGAGGAGAGGCTTGGAAGCAGCTAATGAGCTCATTTCATGGGACCTTTTCAAGGTCCGTTTTCTGGGAAAGTATTTCCCGGAAAATGTAAGAAGGGAGAAGGAGGTGGCTTTTCTTGAGCTGAAGCAAGGGAACCTCAGTGTTGGAGAATATGCAGCTCAATTCGAGGACCTCATTCGTTATTCTGGCAACTACAGGGATGTAGATGAACGCACTAAGTGTATCAAGTTTGAGGCTGGTCTCAATTCCAAGATCAAAACAGTCTTTGTCTATCAAGGAATCTCTAATCTCTCTCAACTAGTGAACATGACCAGTGCTTATGAAGATTCCCTCAAGCAAGAACAAGCAGAGGAGCGAAGCAAGGCATCTCAGAAATTGGCTGGTCCTATTAGGGGCAAGGGTCCTATGCAGAAATATGGTCCTTATTCTAATCCTAGACCTTCAGTCCCTAGAGGAGCAGGGCAATCTGTAGTAACTCTTGGTCCTGTTCCTACATGTACACATTGTGGGAGGCAACACAGGGGAGTATGCTGGAATATGGGTCGAAGGGATGGACTCTGCTACTTATGTGGACAGGCCGGTCATTTTGTTTCCAACTGCCCTAAAAATACTGTGAAGAGAGAGGTCAATGTGGCTAGTGCACAGAAATATGGTGGGAGTCAGCCAATGCAGAAGGGCAAGGTGTACACTCTAGATGGTGAAGAGGTGACAGATGAGGATGAGCTGATCAGAGGTATATGTCATGTTAATGGCAGTTCTTGTGGTGTTTTGTTTGATTGTGGTGCATCCCATTCATTCATTTCTATGGAATGCATGAAGAGACTAGGGTTGTCTACTATAGAAATGCCTTATAAGTTGTCGGTTTCTACCCCTACGAATTCTTCAGTTATTACTTCTCAAATGTGTTTGGATTGTCCACTCCGAGTTTTGGAGCGGGAATTCAAAATCAATCTCATTTGTCTGCCTTTGACTAGATTAGATGTTATCCTGGGTATGGACTGGATGGCTCAGCATCATGTTCTTATTGACTGTCGTAAGAAAGCAGTCATCTTTAGTGATTCTACTCTGTCTGCCATGGAAGTTGATGAAGTTTCTGATGTAAGTCAAATTCCTGTGGTCCGTGAGTTTCCGGAAGTCTTTTCTACGGAGATTCCCGGATTGCCTCCAAGAAGAGAAGTTGAGTTTAGTATTGATCTGAAGCCTGGTACAGGTCCAATTTCTATTGCACCTTACAGAATGGCGCCTCCAGAATTGGAAGAATTGAAGAAGCAGTTGGAGGAGCTATTAGCAAAGGGACTTGTCAGGCCAAGTGTATCACCCTGGGGTGCTCCTATCCTCTTTGTCAAGAAGAAGGACGGTAGCCTTCGGATGTGCACTGATTACAGGCAATTGAATGCAGTGACGGTAAAGAACAAATATCCGCTCCCTCGCATTGATGATTTGTTGGATCAGTTGAGGGGTGCATCAGTAATCTCTAAGATTGACCTCCGATCGGGATACCATCAGATCCGCATCCGTGAAGAGGACATTCCAAAAACTGCTTTCAGGATGCATTACGGGCACTTTGAGTATGTGGTGATGCCCTTCGGTTTGACCAACGCTCCTGCAATATTCATGGACTACATGAATAGGATCTTCATGCCATACTTGGATTCTTTTGTCATTGTGTTCATCGATGACATCCTGATTTATTCTAAGAGTCCGGGTGAACATGAAGAACATTTGAGGATTGTGCTGCAGGTCCTCAAAGAAAAGCAGTTGTATGCCAAGCTGTCTAAATGTAGCTTTTGGTTGGATGAAGTCCATTTTCTGGGACATGTGATTTCCGCACAGGGAGTTGCTGTGGATCCCTCCAAGGTGGAAGCAGTGTTAAAGTGGGAGAGGCCCACAACAGTCACAGAAATCAGAAGCTTTTTGGGATTGGCAGGTTACTATCGGAGATTCATTGAAGGTTTCTCCAAACTGGATCTCCCATTGACAATGTTAACCAGGAAAGAGGTCCCTTATCAATGGTCACAGCAGTGTGAGAGCAGTTTCTTAGAACTGAAGAAGAGATTAACGAGTTCACCGGTTCTGACCTTGCCGGAACCAACCCAACCCTTTGATGTGTATTGTGATGCTTCGAAGCTAGGCTTGGGTTGTGTACTTATGCAACAAGGCAAAGTTGTGGCCTATGCATCCAGGCAGTTGCGACAGCATGAACAGAATTATCCGACTCATGACTTGGAATTAGCAGCTGTGGTGTTTGCTTTGAAAATTTGGAGACATTACTTGTATGGCACAAAGTTTGAGGTGTTCAGTGATCACAAGAGTCTCCGTTATCTCTTCGATCAAAAGGAGTTGAATATGAGACAGAGGAGATGGATGGAGTTCCTGAAAGATTATGATTTCCATCTTCAATACCATCCGGGTAAAGCTAATGTGGTGGCCGATGCATTGAGTCGTAAAACCCTTCATGTTAGCAACTTGATGGTGAAGGAGATGCAGCTAATTCAGGAGTTTAGTGATCTTAACTTGAACATGCTGGTGAAAGAGAAGAGTATTGTTCTGGAAATGTTGCAGGTTACTAGTGAGTTGATGGATTTGATAAAGGAAAGGCAAGCAGATGATGAAGAACTCCAGAAGTTGTTAGAAGGAGCAGCGAGTAAAGAGGAACCTGATTTCATCAAGGGTGCTGATGGAATCATCAGATTCAAAGGTAGAATATGTGTTCCAATGGACTTCCAGATTCGAAGAGACATATTGTGGGAAGCTCACCAAACAAACCTGAGCTTCCATCCCGGTACAACAAAGATGTATCAGGATTTAAAGAGGATCTATTGGTGGCCAGGGTTGAAGTCTGATGTGGCCGACCATGTGTCTCACTGCTTGACTTGTCAGAAGGTGAAGATTGAGCACCAAAAGCCAGGTGGTCCGTTGCGATCACTTGACATTCCTGAATGGAAGTGGGATAGCATAGCCATGGACTTTGTGACGGGTCTACCTAGAACTACTGCAGGTTGTGATGGTGTATGGGTTGTTGTAGACCGTTTAACAAAGTGTGCTCACTTTATTCCGATCCATAAGAATTACACACTAGAGAAGCTGACACAGTTGTATATTCGGGACATAGTGAAGCTTCATGGTGTGCCTTCGAGTATTGTGTCTGACCATGATCCGCGGTTTCTATCCAGATTTTGGCAGAGTCTTCAGCAGGCCTTGGGTACTAAGTTGAGGTTTAGTACAGCCTATCGTCCTCAAACTGATGGGCAGTCCGAGCGTACTATTCCGACTTTGGAGGATCTGTTGAGGGCTTGTGTTCTAGAGCAGGCTGGTAGTTGGGAGCAGTTGTTACCATTGATGGAATTTACTTACAACAACAGCTTTCACTCCAGTATTGGCATGGCACCTTTTGAGGCACTCTATGGAAGAAAGTGTAGAACGCCTCTTTGTTGGTTCCAGATTGGGGAGAACTTGTTGACTGGGCCAAAGTTGGTGCAAGAAACCACAGAGAAGATCGCGATGATTAAGGATAAGATGAAGACTTCTCAAGACAGGCAAAAAAGCTATGCAGATAAGCGTAGGAGACACCTAGAGTTTGATGTGGGTGATCATGTGTTTCTTAGGGTGTCCCCTACCACTGGCATTGGTCGAGCAATCAAGTCAAAGAAGCTGACTCCGAGGTTTGTTGGACCTTATGAGATTCTGGAGAGAGTTGGACCTTTGGCGTACAGGATTGCTTTGCCTCCACACTTGTCTAGACTTCATGGTGTATTTCATGTTTCCCAACTGAGGAAGTACATGTTGGAAAACTACAAACGGTGGGTGAAATAACTAGGAAATACTAGGAGAACACCTAGAAGGGGGGTTGAATAGGTGTTATAGAAACTTTGAAAGATTTTCGCAAGAAACAAATCTAAACGATTAAAACCAATGAAAATCAATCAATTAACAAATATTATATCAGAGATTAAGCGGAAACAATCAACACCAATATTCTTATTGATTCACCTAGGTTATGAAAATGATTTTCCCAAAATCAATTTTGCACAATTAAGATTCAATTCAATCAATTATGAAAAATCACTTTTTCTAGGTTTTCAACCAAGAACACAATTAAAGACTTGAATTGTAAAGAGTAAGAGTTTAGAGATACGACACAGTGATTTATCCTGGTTCACTTTCATCCACTTGAAAGCTACATCCAGTCCCCTCTTCAACCAAGAGAGATTCTTCACTATGAGGAATTAGAGTTTCTCAAATTACAAGTAAATGCCTCACAAGACTTCCTTCTTTCTAGCCTACAAGAGATACCACACCCTTGCCTTGTAATCCTATTGATATCTAATCTAACCTCTTCTCTTTTGCTTGCCGATACCTCACAACAAGACTTCCAATTGCTTGCTTCACTCACAAGACTTCCAAATGCTTGTTCTTCAATAAGGCTTCCAAGTGCTTGATGAAATGCCTCACCAAGGCTTCCAATGAAACTTGCTTGATTCACAAAATCAAGTCTTCCTTTGTTGTAGATAGCTTGCCTTTTGCAAAGATTACAACTCAAATGAAAAACAATAACAATCCTATGAATCTCTTTCAAAAGCTATGAAATATCAACATGAGAGATTCAAGGTTCTTGATCAAAGAATATAAAAATGAGAGCTTTGATCTTGAGAGAGTGAGAGAGAATAGTGTGGCTTTGATTCTTTATAAAATTGTGTATCAAAATGATTCTAGTTGATTCTCATTGATAGAAATGATTAGGAAAAGGTTTATATAGAATACCCAAAAGTTAGAGCACTTAGAATGGCTTTTGAGAAGTGAAAAACGTATTTAAAAAACCATATCTGATCAAGTTACTCGAGTGAAATGAGTGTTACTCGAGTAAACCGAAAGCAAGATAATTTTCACTCGAGTGAGACCAAAAATACTCGAGTAAAGGTGCAGATAATCGATTATCAAAAGTTTGTTAATCGATTATCATTTCAAAATACACTGTTAATCAATTATCAAAATCTGTTAATCGATTATTAACATTAAAAATCACTTAAAACTTGTTTTCTCAAAAACTAAACCTTTTCCTTCAAACCTTTAAGCCACCTATTGATTTTAGGCAAAGTGAATACTCAAAATATGATATAATCATGCAATCAAAAGAGATTCACTACCCTCTAATAAACTCTACCCAAACTCATAAACTAAAAGACTTGTGAGGCGAAAGATAAAACAATAAAACACAAACTACCAAACTAAGTCTTCATGAGTTGGCTCTCTCTTAATAACTTGATGTTTGTTGTTGCTTGTTGAGATTGAACTTGATCAACACATTTGTAGCTTGTTCAAAACCTTTTGGCATTTATCAAAACATTCTTCATGGATCTTACAATCTCCCCCTTTTTGAAAATGACAAACATGTTTTGAAATCGTTTGAAGTTCATTGAAGTTGTTGATGCTTGAACCATTTGATCACTTGGTGAGACTCTTGCTCCCCCTCAATTAATGCTTTTGACATTTGAAATCCAATTGAGTAAGCTTGATTCTCCCCCTATCTTCAACAACTTTGCTCAACCTACATAAAAACAACAAAACAACCTTTCTCCAAACATACTATTTTATTTCTCCCCAAAATGATAATATTTCTCCCCTTTTTCAAATCTTTCAAATCTCCCATTTTTCAAAACATCATATTTCTCCCCCTTTGGCATTATCAAAAAGAAATATATACCAATTGAAATATAATATCTAACCCAAAATAGAAGAAATATAACCAAAGCATGATAATCATCTAATGATTAAAATTAATATCATTGAGTAATCAATATCAAACAAATTGTATACCAATAACATGATACCAATTGTATAATATCAAATGTTACCAATTTGTAGAATTTTCTTCTTGATACCAATTGAAGAAGATCAATAATGTCAATTGTATCAAATGTGTATAGACCTTCATTTGCTTCTTCAATCATACCTACAAAACAATCATGCTTTTCTTTTTGGTATCCAAATGGTTTTGGATCCATTTTTGTTAGTGTAGGGACTCTCACCCTTTTTCATCCAAACAAAATCTCCTTTAGGTATACCATGCACTTTAATATAACACACATTTGAAGTATGTCCATGAGTACCACAATAGAAACATGTTGGTGCATTTGAAAAATCAACTTTAGAAAAATCAACAACATTTCTATGAGATTTACTCTTAGCATTAGTATAACCCAAACCAAACTTGTTTGAATTTTCTCTTTGAAAATTTAACAATGTGCGCAATCTAATATCACCATTTGAGAAACTTGCAAGCTTATTTTTTAAAATAGCATTTTCATCTTTAAGCAACTTGCAATTCTCACAATCAACCACAATATTCAATCTACTAGCACAATCACAAGAAGAACTAGCATATATAAGATCAAGAGTTTCATTTTGAAGATTAAGCTCATCAACTTGTTTTTAAAGTTCTAAAATCTCTTGTTTTTGAGTTCTAAAAGCTCTAATACCAATTGTTGGAAAACTACAATCGGTGGGTGAAATAACTAGGAAATACTAGGAGAACACCTAGAAGGGGGGTTGAATAGGTGTTATAGAAACTTTGAAAGATTTTCGCAAGAAACAAATCTAAACGATTAAAACCAATGAAAATCAATCAATTAACCAATATTATATCAGAGATTAAGCGGAAACAATCAACACCAATATTCTTATTGATTCACCTAGGTTATGAAAATGATTTTCCCAAAATCAATTTTGCACAATTAAGATTCAATTCAATCAATTATGAAAAATCACTTTTTCTAGGTTTTCAACCAAGAACACAATTAAAGACTTGAATTGTAAAGAGTAAGAGTTTAGAGATACGACACAGTGATTTATCCTGGTTCACTTTCATCCACTTGAAAGCTACATCCAGTCCCCTCTTCAACCAAGAGAGATTTTTCACTATGAGGAATTAGAGTTTCTCAAATTACAAGTAAATGCCTCACAAGACTTCCTTCTTGCTAGCCTACAAGAGATACCACACCCTTGCCTTGTAATCCTATTGATATCTAATCTAACCTCTTTTCTTTTGCTTGCCGATACCTCACAACAAGACTTCCAATTGCTTGCTTCACTCACAAGACTTCCAAATGCTTGTTCTTCAACAAGGCTTCCAAGTGCTTGATGAAATGCCTCACCAAGGCTTCCAATGAAACTTGCTTGATTCACAAAATCAAATCTTCCTTTGTTGTAGATAGCTTGCCTTTTGCAAAGATTACAACTCAAATGAAAAACAATAACAATCCTATGAATCTCTTTCAAAAGCTATGAAATATCAACATGAGAGATTCAAGGTTCTTGATCAAAGAATATAAAAATGAGAGCTTTGATCTTGAGAGAGTGAGAGAGAATAGTGTGGCTTTGATTCTTTATAAAATTGTGTATCAAAATGATTCTAGTTGATTCTCATTGATAGAAATGATTAGGAAAAGGTTTATATAGAATACCCAAAAGTTAGAGCACTTAGAATGGCTTTTGAGAAGTGAAAAACGTATTTAAAAAACCATATCTGATCAAGTTACTCGAGTGAAATGAGTGTTACTCGAGTAAACCGAAAGCAAGATAATTTTCACTCGAGTGAGACCAAAAATACTCGAGTAAAGGTGCAGATAATCGATTATCAAAAGTTTGTTAATCGATTATCTGTTCAAAATACACTGTTAATCAATTATCAAAATCTGTTAATCGATTATTAACATTAAAAATCACTTAAAACTTGTTTTCTCAAAAACTAAACCTTTTCTTTCAAACCTTTAAGCCACCTATTGATTTTAGGCAAAGTGAATACTCAAAATATGATATAATCATGCAATCAAAAGAGATTCACTACCCTCTAATAAACTCTACCCAAACTCATAAACTAAAAGACTTGTGAGGCGAAAGATAAAACAATAAAACACAAACTACCAAACTAAGTCTTCATGAGTTGGCTCTCTCTTCATAACTTGATGTTTGTTGTTGCTTGTTGAGCTTGAACTTGATCAACACATTTGTAGCTTGTTCAAAACCTTTTGGCATTTATCAAAACATTCTTCATGGATCTTACAGTACATTCATGACCCCTCCCATGTGGTAGCAGCTGACGATTTGCCTTTGAAGGAGAATCTTACTTTTGAGATCCTCCCGATCAGAATTGAGGACAGGCAGATTAAGCAGCTCCGGGGCAAGGAAATTCCATTGGTGAAGGTGATTTGGAACAGAAACAACGTGGAAGAGGCTACTTGGGAGCTGGAGAGCAAGATGAATGAGTCTTATCCTCAGTTGTTTCAGGACAGCTGAATTTCGAGGACGAAATTCTGGTAAGTCGGAGAGGATTGTAACATCTTAAATTTAATTCTTAGTATAAATTGTGTGTTGATAGCCTTAGGATAGAAGCAATTATGAAATAAGCTAGAAAATTGGCCATTTAGACATGTAAATTCAAGTTTTAAAACATAGGATATTGGGGAATGAGAATAAAAAGATTGGTAGCTTAGAATACAAATTCCACCGTTGGATGTGAAGTAGGATATGTGAGGAAGCCTATGTCAAAATTTGAGGAAGATCCAACGGTTAACGAAGAAGTTATGGCCTTTCAAAGTCGGGGTGCTGCAAACTCTGCAACTTAATCGATTAAGCTGCAGTTTAATCGATTACGACCATAATGTTGGGAAACCCTTAATCGATTAATAATCGATTAAACGACCCTGCAGTGGAAAAAAAAATAAAGGTCGTTCACGCGTGATTTTGGCCATAATGCACGAAATTTCTCTCTCTAGGGCACCCAATCTCTCATCCCAAATCCATCAAGCTTCAAGGGAATCACTCCAAAGTCCTCCATCAAGTCTCTCTTGGTCTCTCCACGTAAGTATTCATGATTCTTGAAGTTCCTCTCTCCCTCTAAGTTGGGTTTTCTCTCTCTCTCTCTCTTTCCTCCCTTTGGGGAAATTCGAATTTCTCTTTGAATGGGGCAATAATCTCATCATTCTTCCATTCCTTTGGCTTAGAGAAGGTTATCATCATTCTCCCTGTCTTTTTGGCTTGGGAGCTCTTCGTTTTGGGAGCGTGCGGAGCGAAGGCTTGGGTTTTCCGCTCTTCCTCTCCTTGGTTAAGGTAAGGGGGTGGATATAGTGAGCATTGGCTTGTTCTAGGAAAGGGTTTGTATTTAGATATAATGGTTGGCTAGGAGTTTATGTGTTAGGGTATGAAATTAGAAACCCCAATTTAGAAACTAAGGAAAATGTTGAAATTAGGCTTAATTATTAATTATGGAACTCTAAGAACTAGAGAATAAGGTTAGGTTTTTATGGAGGAAAATTAAATGGCATGAACCCCTAATTTAGGATTTTAAATCAATAATTTGGACAAGTGAAAAAGAAATGTGGATGTTGCATGATTACATGAAAGGTGATGTTTGTTATTATTTGTATTCTAATTGTTTATGTGAAAAGTGAATTGTGGTTATTTGATTATAAATATGATGGTGCTTGTGCTTGGAGTGATTTTGTAAATACTAAATGGAATTGGTAGACAAAT
Organism: Crotalaria pallida; assembly: GCA_037953625.1. Taxonomy (NCBI): domain Eukaryota; kingdom Viridiplantae; phylum Streptophyta; class Magnoliopsida; order Fabales; family Fabaceae; genus Crotalaria; species Crotalaria pallida. The sequence continues at coordinate 56,086,588 of CM075655.1, read as the reverse complement.
TAATGACATATAATATGGACAACTAACATTGGATGAGCATGGTGATGTATCGTAGGCCTTCAATTTGGGGGAGACGATACATCGTAAAATGGTGTTGTATTGTAGGCCTTCGATTTGGGGGAGACAATACAACGTAAACGGGGCGATGTATGTAGGCCTTCGATTTGGTGGAGACATACATCGTGATTGGTGTATGTATGTAGGCCTTCGATTTGGTGGAGACATACATACACCCTCAATAAAAAGGAAAAAAAAAGGACAATGGATAAAATAAGGTAAACGGTAAAGGAAAAGCGATGTATGTAGGCCTTCGATTTGGTGGAGACATACATCGTGATTGGTGTATGTATGTAGGCCTTCGATTTGGTGGAGACATACATACACCGTAAATAAAAGGAAATGAATAAAGGAAACAGGGAATAAAATTGGACAAGGTAAAGGTAATGGAAACGCGATGTATGTAGGCCTTCGATTTGGTGGAGACATACATCGTGATTGGTGTATGTATGTAGGCCTTCGATTTGGTGGAGACATACATACACCGTAAAAATAAGGAAAAAGATAAGGGAATAAAATTGGACAAGATAATGGTAATGGAAACGTGATGTATGTAGGCCTTCGATTTGGTGGAGACATACATCGTGATTGGTGTATGTATGTAGGCCTTCGATTTGGTGGAGACATACATACACCGTAAAAATAAGTAAAAGGTAAGGGATTTAAAAAGGGATTTCTTTGGAAACGGGGAAAACAAATAAAAGGGGACCAAATGGTGGAAAGGAACTAACTAAAAAGGGAACCGACATGTATAAATTAATGGAATTGGAAAATATGGTATGCTTGCGATGAATTTGTATTTATGTGAATAAATTGCTAATTGTGTTTGGCCTGGTTAGTTGTTATGTCTATCTAGAAACTGCTTTTCTATTTCATGTGCAATGTTCACTCCCTTACTATCTTTCAGGTATAGAGATTGAGTTAGCACAGCCCCCGGCCGAGTAGGAGTGCTCTTCCTCACAGGGAGAGTAGGGTTATTATGGGGATTAGGACTATATGTGACCTAAGCCTCCTTATTCTTTTGATGTATTTGTGATGTCCATATATTTTTGATGAGGCTTAGGATATTGTTTTTGGCATAGCTATTTTTGAGCATCATGCTAGTTGCACCTAGTACACATATTCCGCTTACACTCTGATGACACTGGATGTTGTATTTTGTGCCCATGGGGCTTTTATCTGTTATGTGCATGTGGTGCAGCCCTGCTGGCTGTTGATTTTATATATGTGGATTATGTTATATACAGGTTAAATTTTGGAAAGTCCGAAAAACAGACAAAACTCCGTCCGTTTGACGGGTGATTTTACTAAACTAAAAAGGAATTTTTAAGTACACATTTTTAATACTTGGGAATTAAGGGTAATATTTATTAGGGTGTTACAGGTTTGTAGGTTCAAGATTAAAACTTTGAGGATGGTTCTGTCTTGAAGACTAACAGTGAGATTGGGGTAACAATTAAAATAGATTGGACCATGTCCGATGTGAGACCCGCAATTTTATCCAATTTAATTAAATTATAATATTTCTATTTTTGCCTTTATTTTATTTGGTCATATTCATTTTAAGGGTAATTTGATAAGATTTTTTATTAAAAAGTTGATTTTGATTTTATATATATATATATATATATATATATATACATATATATGTGTGGTGGTAATATATATATATATATATATATATATATATGTACATCTAATTATAAATTTTTATTTAATAAATGAGAAAAAATTATTTTTGGTTTGAAATTATATTTCTGAATATTTAACAAATATTTTTATTAAGAAAAATTCTATTGGAATGATTTTAACAAAGGTTTTGACAAAAAGTGAATTTTTTTGGGTTATAGAACTATAACTTCAAAAATTCATATCTTTTAAACCGTACGTCGAAAAATTACAAATGATATGTCAAAACGATCGTATCGAAACATAGATTATTAAAATGTAAAGCTTTGATTTTTATTTTGGAGTTTTCGAAATTTTATCACTGCTACAGTACTGAACGAATTTTTGAGTTTTAAGTGTAAATGTGTGATTTTAATGCATTAAATGACCTTTTGACTCAAGTGTATTTTATTTTGAAAATAAAAATACATTTCTGAGGTTTTCTATTGGACTACCATGCAAATAAAATATATTTTCTTATTTTCCTTATTATAAAATTATTTGAAAACTTATGAAGTGCATTTTTGAAGGAAATGATCTTAGAGCTTCAAAAATTCATAACTTTCAAACCGTAAGTCCAAAAATTATAAACTTTATATGAAAACGATCGTATTAAAATTTAGTATTTGAATATGTGAAAATAAAATTATTATTTTGACATTTACGAAAAAGTACTGTACAGTACGTAAAAGGACGAATTTTGGTATATTTAACTTAGAAAAATTATTTTGAAGCATAAAATAATTTATTGGGCTATAAAATATTTTTATCTACAAATTTAAATATTTATCTTAGTGATGATTGGCTGCACCGTCCATGTTTATACATTTTCCTAATTTTTTCTGATTTATTAAAAACAAGAGTTTTAATGTGATTGGTTAAATTTGGAGGTGGATTCAAAATGAACCAATGAAAAAGTTTCTTCTCCCCTAAAGTCAAAAATACCGTCCAAATAGTACTAGGAAGAGAGGAGAATAATTCTGGAAATTGTGAGAATAAACCATGAATTAAAAGGCTTTAGGAATCAACAAAATCTCATTTAATGCAAAGGAGTGTTCCAATGTAAAGGATTAATTTTGCTGACTCATATTGGATAGAAGGGGCTGAATTTAGTCAGATTTTTTTTAAGGGAAAATGCCTTCTCTTCAACTATAAATAGGTGGTAGTATCTCCCACATTTTTCACACATTCACATTGTTGATATTTTGAGAAAAAAATTCAAAGAGAGGCTTGGAGAGGGTGAGAGAGTGGCGAGTTTCTTATGAGAAGGAGGGAGAATTTTCATTGTCATTTTGAAGTCCTTTTGGCTAGGAAAAGAGGTAACACCAAATCACTTATGCTTTTAATCTATTATTAATCTCTTATTTCTATTTGTTTATAGTTAAATAAAATCTCTAAATTCTCCTATGATAAATAATAAGAACTAAAATTCTTAATTTCTATTTTGATGTTGGAATAAGATGATTGATAGTATTTTTGGTATTTTATGGTCATATGAATTGAGGTTTAAGAAAAAGGGACAAATGGAATAGTTTAAAGAGAAAATCTCCCTTTTTCCTTAACCCATGATGACCGAATTTTATGATAAATGGAAAAATAAAATTATGGAAATTTTTGGTGTTCTTAAAGTGTATGAATTTGTATTTTATAAGAAATTTGTATAATTGTTATTGTATGATTCTTTTTGGCTTTTGATTTGGTTTTAAAAAGATGAAGAATGAGAAATAAATAATGATAGGAAAAAAAATTAATCTTCTACCCTTTTGTATATATATATATATATATATATATATATATATATGGGACGTGGCATATATATATATATAGGTGTTAGGTAGTAGTTGTTGTTAATTTGTGTGTATTTGATGTATGAATGGTTTCTTAAAAAGAATAAGGACAAATGAATGACTATTTGATTTTTGAAAGTTGATATTGAAAAAGGATATAACAATGGTTGTATGAAAATGAATGAGAAATTCTGGACCTTGTATGGTGTTTAACCGTGAGGCCTAAATGAATTTTGAGAAAAAGTTGTAAGTGTTTTAGAGTAATTTGTTTGGAGTAAATGGGTAATTATTATGTGGTAAATTATAGATTGTATGTATGATAAAAATGAATTTTTTTATGAAGTTGCTGTCCAGCAACTACTTTTAAGCCCAAAAAGTAATTATTTGAATTGTTTAAGTGTTTGTTTAAATCTCCTAAGTGTGTTATGTGTTTATACATGTTAGATAAAATTATTAAAATGTTTTTTTTTTTGGGGGAAATATGTTAAAAAAATAAATAAAAAATCCTATTCTGGACTTTTATATGTATAGGCCGTGAGGCCCTAAATAATTTAATTTAAAGCATAATTGGATATTAGTATGTGTAAATGATTACTTGGTAAAGAATTTGATACGTGTGTATATTGGCAAATTGAAAATAAGGAGATTTTGAGAAATGGCCATAATGCAGTCCAAGTTTTAGTTTAATTTTTTTTTTTAAAGTTGTTTATCATTTGTTTTAGCTTTTAAAATAGTGTCTTTTGTGTATAAATTGGGGAACTTGAAGGATAATGAGTTTAAAGGTGATGCAACGGTTTAACTTACTGTCCAGCGGTTATTTTCATAAAATAATTGACTCTAAATGGTCCTTTATATTAGAGTTTGTAATTTAATTTTAGGAAAAAGTGGCATAATTTTTGTATAAGTTATCTAGGAGAAAAGCAATCTTTAAGAAATGGTGTCCATGCTGCCCAGGATTTCTAAAATGAGTCACATTAGCTTTAAACAATTATTTTGACTTGTTGTATGTATGAACTTTAATTTATGGATATTTTATAAGTGCTACGCCTATTTTCAAATAATGGAAATGATTTTTAAAAGAGGTTGACTTTGCAGTTTGATTGGCTAAAATGATTGATTTTTACTTATGTTGTGTGAATCATATATATATCAATGGTAGTTGTTATAAGGTATTTTAAAATGGCTTTTCGAGTGATGTAGTTTAGGAGAAAAGTGACTTTTTGCACTTGTATTGCATGTTGTCCAGAAAATCTATTAAGTTGCATTAGCTCAAAGAATTATTTTTGACTTAGAAAAATGCATGAGTTTTGATTAGGGATATTTGTTTATGTGTTAGGTTACTTGTTTATGTGATAAAAATGATTTTTGAATGGATATTAGCTGTTGTCCCAATTTCTTAAAAATGTTGCATCAAGTTAGAATAATGCAGTTTGGTTTGTTTATATTAGTGATGGCGTGGTAGTTGTTATATAAGTTTTGGTTATGATTTTCATAAAAATATTAGTGACCAAGTCTTATATACATATTTAGTTATATGATAAATTTATGACGTGTTTTAAAAAGGAGTTTTTGAATGTTTTTGAAATGTATTGAGTTTTATGAGTGTTTGAATGGTAGTTGTTATATGTCCTTGAAAAGTGATTTTTGATTTTATTTAGTAAAAGGTTTTGATTTTTATATGATTGGGAAAGGAATAATTTATCCCAAGTATTGGATATTGGAATACAAGTCTTTTTTATTTCTAAAATTATTCAATGAATTTGTATTGTTAAAGGTTGTGTGCCTTTAGTGGATTGCTTATTTTAATTGGTATGGATATTTATAAAGTTATTGAAAACGTTATTGGTAAAGGCTTTCGTTCAGATTCGGGTGACGTGACTTCAACGCAAAAAGGACTATTGACTTTGTAGCTTCGACTCAAGGTGAGAGAGAAGCCTTCTTAAGACATAGTGGCATGTAGGGTAATATTAGGACGTTCCGTATCATCTCAAAGGTCGGAACTAGGAATCTATCGGTCGAGTAGTAAAACGGCAATTGAGTGTGCATCCCGCCGTTTATACGAAAAACACGATTCCTCGATATTTATGTCGGTTGCTAATTGATTATGCCATGTTGTATATTTTTTTGAATTGTATATTGTATTTTGGAAATAATGATTCATCTTGTGGAAAGATAATTAATGTTCGGTTGTTCCTATGAAAAGAGTTCTTTGTGTTTTTCGATCGGTTGTTCCATGAAAAGGACTTGACATGTTTTGTAAATATTATTATGAAATATAAGAATGGTTAAAGAATAATGTGAAATTGCGAAAGCGATAGTAGTGTACAGTGATGGTGCAAGCGGCACAAAAATAACTTTGCTAAATATCCCATTTAAGTGACTGGCCACGTGGATGACTGTGCCGTGGTCTAAGTCTTGTGGAATCCACTGTACTGTAAAAAGGTGTTTGATGTTTCCCTTAGAGGTCGAGGCCCGTTAGAAGCGAGGCTTAGAATGGGTCGACCAAAACTAGGATTAATGACAGACTTAAAAGACTTAGGAACCCCTTTCTAAACCTTGCGTTGAGAGTGAAGTAGTGGAGAGGAAAGATACCGCATGCTTGGAGGTTGGTGTCTCTTCAAGTGGTGATTGCGATAGGGGAGGGCAAGGACGGTGAACGTCAAGAAGCCTCGAGTGCTTCTCTAGGCGGGACAAGACTACAAGGACTTGTCTTTCGGTTGTAGGCAATGTCGTAGCGAGGAACTGCACGATCAACTAGAGATAGCACTGTCGCCCCCTTGAGCAAGTCTTAGATGGTGAGAGGGAACCCGAATGGGGCTAGATGTCGCTGCATTTTTGAAACTGTATTGCTGAAATGATTTTACTTTGGTTGTTGGATACTTGTTGGTGCGTACCCTTCGACATCGATGCCAGCATGGTTAGGGTTCCTGTGCGTCCCATCTGCTTTCCGAACTAGGATGTGGTTGGAATGATGGAGGAGAAGTAACGTGTGTGCTACCAAACCCTTGAGCCTCGGTGGTGGTACCCCCTCTTGAATTTCCGGTGGTTATGATAATGAAACTTAGAGCCTAAAGATAATTAAATATAATGGATATGGTTTCATGAAGATTATCCTTTTGGTGGGAAGGACCCTATGGTATTTAGCTGAAGTTGTTTATAAGAGATTGGTAATAATGATGTATATATTGTTTTATGATATGCTTGTATGGTCTTAATATTCCCCTATGGTAAGCCCGCGTCGTCGACGATCATATCATTCGGAAGTGCTTACTCTCTCCATTTCCCTTCCCTGTGAACATTAGGGAACAATGTTCACAGATGACAGATCATGTACTATCTCGAGTAGCAGTTGCTCAAGTCGGAAGAGGATCGCGAGACGACAAACATACGAGGAGGAAGCAGAAGCAGCAAACAAGGAATATTCCAGACAGTTGCGGTGGAGGATATGATAAAGACTAATAGTCTAGGATAGTTTTTGTTTTGTATTCCATCTTTGGATGGGTAGGACACGATTACTCTATCCCGAATGTAACCCCAGTTGTAATATGGATTATTTTAAATGAAATAAAAGAAGTCCTTTTTTGGTTATTGTATCATGTTCATATGTACCTAAATTATTTTCCGCAAGTTAACCATCAATTAAATATGGCATGGAGAAAATGAGTTTTTTTGAAATGTATTGGATGGTAACATCTCTTTTTGGAAATAGAATTTTTATGACGCAAGTTAAGTATCAAATTATTTTGTAAACAAATAAATCAAATTGTTTTATGAAAATCTTTTTGTAAAAGAATTAAAGTAAACTGATTTTGGAAATGTTTATAAAAAAAATGGCGCAAATTTTTAGTGAAAATTCTAAGTCCAAATTGGGGTGTTACATTTAGTGGTATCAGAGCGATGGTTGTCCTTAATGACCTTAAGCATAGCCTTATATGCTTTCCTTGTGTGACTTTGGTTGTGTTTGTTTGGGTCTGAGTGGTGATGGTCTTAGTTGTAGAGTAAACTAAGAGTTAGAGTTCATACAGAATTAGAGTGGCATGGATGTCCTTCAAGTTTGACTAGTCAAGACAATGGTAGCAACGACGCGAACCCTGAATTCCAAAGAGGTCAAAGGCTAGGATTGAAGTTGGCTTTTCCACATTTGGAGTTTCCGAAGTGTGGATCAGGACAAAGTGACTCGTTGGTAGGAGACTTTCCGACGGGAGAAACAAAGGAAAAACCTGTTATTGGAAAAGGTGCAGTATTATGAAGATCAGAGAAGAATTGAGCTCACGTCAAGGCAATACCCTACATTATTTTCAATTTTTGTGAAAACCCAATTGCCTTTTTATCTAGTTGTGAGCTTGATTTTCGCATTTCTGCAATAATTCGACCCTTTCAAATTAAAGAGACTTCCTTTTTTTCAGAAAATACCCAATCTAATGATCACATTCCATCAAACTATTCGACCAAATGCCAAATTTTGGTAAATTCAAAGTTCTTTTCTTGGATTCTCGTGACTAAAACAGAACCCTACCTCATAAAGTTATGAAGGAAGTAACACTTGTATGCATAACACATGAGTTTTAGGAGGCTGAAGGGACAAGGTGATGGTATAATTGTGTGAAATCATAGAATAATGGTTTAGAGTCGGTCCCTAAGTGGTGCTAAGAAGGGGATTTAGTGGGTGAAAAGTCGGGCAGTTATAGTCTTAAGGTGAAATTGGATATCAAGTTGTGTGATAGATGGTATAAGTTTGATCAAAGTTGGGGAGCAAAAGGTTAAGTAGAGTCCATGTTAAAAGAAGTGTAGTGACAAGTACCCGTGTAGCATAGGTAGTGTGGAAGTGTGAGGTAACTCAGCTGGTGATGATGGTTTTGATATGCATACAAGAAAGTACTTCTGGATTGACACCAAGTTCGAAAATAACAAACTCTTCTTATCAAGTCTATTATAATGCCAATATCCTTATGAGCAATTCGTACCCACTTACCTTTAAAGCTCCTGGTCTGACTCAAACTACTATTGAAACGAGACACAATTGATATCTATTGCCTACCCTTGAACTTGACTCAATTCGACTCCCGGACGGCGTTACCAGTAAAAGAGTAGTGATCGACGAAGACATCGAAGGAAGGATATATTCTCAAAAGAAGTAAATAACAAAGTGAAGGGTAGTAAGAATGTCTGAATAACCTGGTGTGTTTCCTTGCTTGTCTCTGTGCGTATTTCTCGGGGACGAGAAATCTCTAAGATGGGGAGGATTGTGAGACCCGCAATTTTATCCAATTTAATTAAATTATAATATTTCTATTTTTGCCTTTATTTTATTTGGTCGTATTCATTTTAAGGGTAATTTGATAAGATTTGATATTAAAAAGTTGATTTTGATTATATATATATATATACACATATATATGTGTGGTGGTAATATATATATATGTACATCTAATTATAAATTTTTTATTTAATAAATGAGAAAAAAAATATTTTTGGTGTGAAATTATATTTCTGAATATTTAACAAATATTTTTATTAAGAAAAATTCTATTGGAATGATTTTAACTAAGGTTTTGACAAAAAATGAAATTTTTTGGGTTATAGAACTATAACTTCAAAAATTCATATCTTTTAAACCGTACGTCGAAAAATTACAAATGATATGTCAAAACGATCGTATCGAAACGTAGATTATTAAAATGTAAAGCTTTGATTTTTATTTTGGAGTTTTCGAAATTTTATCACTACTACAGTACTGAACGAATTTTTGAGTTTTAAGTGTAAATGTGTGATTTTAATGCATTAAATGACCTTTTGACTCAAGTGTATTTTATTTTGAAAATAAAAATACATTTCTGAGGTTTTCTATTGGACTACCATCCAAATAAAATATATTTTCTTATTTTCCTTATTATAAAATTATTTGAAAACTTATGAAGTGCATTTTTGAAGGAAATGATCTTAGAGCTTCAAAAATTCATAACATTCAAACCGTAAGTCCAAAAATTATAAACTTTATATGAAAACGATCGTATTAAAATTTAGTATTTGAATATGTGAAAAGAAAATTATTATTTTGACATTTAAGAAAAAGTACTGTACAGTAGGTAAAAGGACGAATTTTGGTATATTTAACTTAGAAAAATTATTTTGAAGCATAAAATAATTTATTGGGCTATAAAATATTTTTTATCTATATATTTAAATATTTATCTTTGTGATGATTGGCTGCACCGTCCATGTTTATACATTTTCCTAATTTTTTCTGATTTATTAAAAACAAGAGTTTTAATGTGATTGGTTAAATTTGGAGGTGGATTCAAAATGAACCAATGAAAAAGTTTCTTCTCCCCTAAAGTCAAAAATACCGTCCAAATAGTACTAGGAAGAGAGGAGAATAATTCTGGAAATTGTGAGAATAAACGATGAATTAAAAGGCTTTAGGAATCAACAAAATTGTAGTGTCCAGGAACACTAGATGTCCTTAACCCTCTAAGTACTTAAGACTATGGAATCAGGAGCCCTAGAGAGGATCAAGAGTTAATGTGTGACTTATGGTATTTCTGCAGTTCCAGTTGGGAAAAGCAGGTTCTCCCTAGTCAACGTGTGTGTGCAGAGTGTCAACTTAGGGATGAGAGTACGTACCTGAAACCCTAGCTGTAGTGAGCTATTTATAGGGTTTGGAGGAGGCTGATATGGGCCGTTTGGGCCCTGTATTAGGGTTGAGCTGAACCAGGATTCTGTGAGATAATATCAGAGGATTATGCTTAGAATCTGGAAAGGATCAGCTGGAGATCTCATGTCTAGGCTGTTGCGAGAATCCAGGAGAGATTTGCGGAAGGGATAAGAAGCCTCGGTGGGTTTGAACTTATCCGCTTGCCGACGGTATGTCTCGGCCTAGAATCTCAAGCCTGATGGATTGAGGACCGATGATGAGGCTCGGTTCCATCAAGTCCGAGCCTGGTCGTTTGGGGATGCTCGGAGTCCATGAGTCCGAGCGAGGGACGTTTATGCTAAGTGAACCGAGGGAAGTGCCCTTAGAGGACTCCTTTGACAAGGCTTAGATCCGTATCAGGTCGGCAGACCCTACAAGCCCCCCAGCTCGTAAGACTTTGAGAAGTCTGTGACGAGGTAGCAAGTGTTTAGGGTTGACCTTTTCGGATGCCTCGTTCCGGGAGTGTGTGACAGCTGTAACCAGGTAGCCCGTTCGAGGTGACGTTTTGGGTTCTCTAGGTACAACACGTTCCCTTGTAAATTGTGCCAAATTATTTCGAATTTTGAAATTTGAAAAAGTGCCTTTTTGGTAACTGCCACGTCTCATCATGCGTGTGGTTGAGTGGTGTAATGGGCTTTTGATCCACCCAGTCCCATACATGCATCGTGGGGGAAACCGAAAGGTTTTGGGGGTTTCTTTCGAATCCCTTACATCCCACACTCACTTTTCATTCATCCTATCAGATTCGCACCAAAAGCTCCCAAACTCTCAAACTTGCTCCCTCACTACTTCTTTGTTACTCCCAGGAAACCAGAAACTCACTCCCTTCTCAAGCATATTTCCGCAACTACCTTCACATCGCTTCCAGTTTTCCAGAGACTCAGAATCAAAAACAGGTAGTCTTTCTTCTTCTAACTCAAATACTCTATTTCTGGTTCTGCTCTTTTCTATTTGTTGAAAGGGTTTCGCGTTTCTGGGTTTTGCAGGGATTTTGGGGTTTTTTGTTCTGGGTAGTGTAGTGTTTAAGGGTTTGGATTTCTGAATCATGAGAGGTTGGAGGGAGTTGAGGAGAATTTATCATGAACTTTGTAGGAAATTAGGAGAAGAGCCTTCTAGTGATAGTGATTTGGATTTTTCTGGGGATTTTGGGGATTCTGGGAGTAGTGATGATGCAGTAGATCCTTCCTCTCCCCCCATCAGTCAGGGATCCACCGTGACAAAACCGTTAGCTGTAGAATACCCCTCGGACCCCGCTGAAGAAAGCAAGTGGCTGTTGGCTTATAGGTTTGCTGAACGGAGGGCTCAGGTTAGGGTTAGTCCCGAGCGCTGTATAGTGGAAGAAGAGCCTTTGGGAGATCCGAGGAAAGAGGGGGGAAAAAGTCCGAGGCACGGCCTTAATTTTAGAATTAAAACATATGCTATTAAAAATCCTAACGCCGAGCCTTTTACTTTTTCCCCAGATATGGTGGAGCGCAGGTGTGACACTAATCCTGAAGAATATCCCTTACCGCCAAATCATGCGCAGTATGATGAAGTTTTTGATCGGGAGGTGCTTGGAACGAGGCCCTCATTGCTGACGAGTAATAGTTTAAACCACCTTCATCCTCTCCTAACCCCTCCGAGCGCAGATGGGAATGCGTCGGAGTTTGAGTTAAGGCACGTGAACATCGACGACCGGATCTGCTTTGAAGTGCCGCAAAATCGACAATTCTTCTACTTCTATGAAGAAATAATAACAAAAGTCGGAATCCGCATGCCCTTCTCGACTTTCGAAATCGAAGTACTCAACCATTTAGGCATAGCTCCGAGTCAACTACACCCGAGCGGATGGGCATTTGTGTGAGCCTTCCAGCAGTTTTGCGATGCTGAAGGTTCAGTTGCCACACTTCGAGCTTTCTTTTGGCTATATGCCCCTCAAGTGAACAAGTTCGGCAACTCAAAAGGGCTTTGGGTGTCACTGAAAGCTCGGAAGGACCACGCGCTCTTCGCTAAAGTCACCGACTCTTGGAAGTCTTTCAAGCCTCTCTTTTTTCGGTATGAGTACAATGGGGCTGGTGTATGCTGGTTCATGGAACAGGTCGAAGAAGAAGGAGAAATCAAAGTTGTACCTCGCTTCCCTTTGGGTTGGTCGGATGGTATCTACAACCGAGGGGCCTCCTTGTATCAATTTGACTATAAGGTCGATTTGACCAGGGCCGAGAGACGGTTGTGTGACCGAGTCTGGGAATACCTCAAGGCGAATGGTCAAATTGATACCAAGAAAATATTGCTGAAGAGGACACGGGCCGACGTGAAGGCCGAGCTGGGTATATACAAATTTTTTTTTACTCGGTCTAAACTATATTTCCTTGTTGCAGAAAACATGGGAAAGAAAGAATCCAAAGCTAAGAAGAGTGCCGCTGCTTCAACCAGGATTGCTCAGTTGGCTGCTGCGAGAGGAGAGTCGGGATCCTCGGCTAGAAGCCAAACCCCCGAACCAACTCCAACAGATAGCCCTCTTGTTACTCCTCGTGCTATTCCTTTCGAGGTACCTCAAGTCATCAAAAATGTTGAGCCAACAATTCCTGCAGAAGTGCAACAAAGTACTCAGGGTACTCCTGAGCGTCCTTCCAAGAGACCTCGGATGGAGAAAGGAAAAGGATTGGCTGGCGACTGGTTTCATATGAGCAAGCCTCACAAAGGAGTTCAAATTACTGAGGGTACAGAAGAGGCCGTAGCCAAAACTGTATGGGGTAGGCATAATAAGTTAGATTCCTTTGCCGCAACTCTCTTCCTCCCTGAAGATGCTGAAGTGGTTAATGCCTGGGGTCCAGGCACTTGGGAAAATAACTGCATGGCCTTGGTGAGGAGCTTCCTACGAGGTGCAAGCATTCTCCATTACCTCGGTTAGCGTGGTGACGATGTCTATGCTGGAGTGGCCCCCGAGGAGAAAAACAAAAGAGCTGAAGCTGACGATCGGGAGGATTACTTGCAGCTTCAAGTAGAAAGCTTTGAGAAAAAACTCCAGGTTCTGGCGGCCGAGAATGAAAGATTGCAGAAGGGAATACAGGAATCTGAAGGCACCAAAGCTCAAGCCGAAGCTGCTAAGGAAACAGCCGAAAAGACTCTTCAAGAGGCCGAGGAAAGGGTGAAGCGGTCGGAAGAAATCTTGAAAAAGGCTGAAGAGGATGCCATAACTCTCCGGGAAGCTATAGAGAGGGCTCGGAAAGCCGAGCAGGTTGCTGCTGTGGCTCAGGAGCAACTCGAATATGCTAGGGACGAGGTTACCGGGCTCCGAGCCTCAATGGACAAAATGAGAGCGAAAGCTCTTAAGCATAAGAAAGCGGCCCAGGAGAATCTGTACAACTGGAGTCATGCAGTTGAAGATTCCTTCCTTAACACAGCCGAGCAGCTTCGGATTCTGAACCCCAACCTCGTGACAAGGGGCGCCGACCCCCTCTTTGCTACCAAGAATGGTCAAATAGTTGGTGCGAATGGGATTCCCATTGATATGAGTAGTAATGATCTTCCTGACCATCTTGCCGAGGAATCCGAGGAAGATGAGGCCGAAGGCGCCGAAGGTGAAGAAGAAAAAGAGAAATTTGATCCTGACAGCGTAGTACTGTCTGACATTGAGTAGTTTTTTTTTCTTTGTATCTGCCCCAATAGATGGGTTGAAATCTTGTTGCTATAACTTGTTTGGAATATTTATAATATCCGTTTTTATTTTATGCTTCTTTCGGAACTTTTTGTTAAGAATTAAAGTGTTAAGACCTCGAAACTCCAGCACTTTAGCCGAGGTGGGTTCCTCTATCCGCGATGTAAAAATGATTTTAAAACAAATCATGTTTGAATCGGGAATCTTTCTAGGGTACTTGACGAGTTATAAGCTCTTGTTTGAGCTGTTTATAATCGTTCGCGTCATAAATGGTGGCTAATCGATTATGAGGAAAAGTACATGAAAACAATGAATTCAATAACAGCACTTTTATTCATTCAAAGCATTAACAATAAGTACAATGGGCTCAGAGTTCCAACGGCGTACACCATCATTAAAAATAAACAATCCTATAACAGCAAGGGAAATAGTAAAACTAAAACAATTGAAAACGGAATTGAAATGGGTAGAAATTTCTAATTGAAATATGCTCTAAGTTTTTCCACGTTCCATGTGTTGTTGATGAGGGCACCCGAGAGAGTTTCGAGCTTGTAGGCTCCTGTTCCTGTTTTGGAAGCTACTCGGTAAGGACCTTCCCAATTCTGAGCCAGTTTACCATCCTTAGCATTTTTGAGGCCGATGTCAGCTCTTCGTAGGACGAGGTCACCTACCTCGAATTCTCTGGGTACCACTGAGCGATTATACCCTTTCGCTTGCATCAACTTGGCATGTTTTTCCCGTTCGGAAGCTAAATCCCTTACTTCTTCTGAAAGAACTAGGTCCTCACACAGTAAAGTGTTGTTGAGGGGGTTCGGTTGTTGTAAAGCTCGGAAAGATGGGATGATCCTTTCCATCGGGATGACAACGTCGCAACCATAAGTAAGACGATATGGGGTTTCTCCCGTGGAAGTCTGTATGGTGGTGCGGTACGACCAAAGCACTTCATGCAGGTTTTCCAGCCAAATTCCCTTAGCACCGATGAGTCTTTTCTTGATCCCCTGAATGATACTTCGGTTCACTGATTCTACTTGTCCGTTGGTCTGAGGATGCTCGACCGAAGAAAAGTAGTGTTCAATGTTCAAAGCGTTGACCAAGTCCTGGAATGCCTTTGCCGCAAATTGAGTTCCATTGTCGGTTACCAAGACCTGTGGCACTCCAAACTGAGCTATAACTGTCTCTCAAAGAACTTCTGAACCTTGGCCGAGGAAATAGTTGCTAGTGGTTCGGCTTCGATCCACTTGGTAAAATAATCGATGGCCACTATCACCCATTTGAGCTGTCCTGGTGCGGTGGGGAACTGGCCAATCAAATCCATTCCCCACTGATAGAAGGGGTAGGGAGATGAAAGTGAATGAAGTTCCTCGGCTGGCTTTTGGTAGACGTCACTGTGGAACTGACATCTTTCACATTTCTTTACATGACCGATTGCATCCTGTTGTAAGGTCGGCCAGTAGTATCCTGCCCTTAGAATTTTCTTGGCCAACGATTTCCCTCCGACATGATGACTTCCTATACCTCCATGGACTTCTTCCAGTGCCTGCTTTACTTCGGCGGGGTCTAAGCACCTGAGCATTGGGCCGCTGACCCCACGGCGAAACAGAATTCCATCAATCATAGCGAATTGGGAGGCTCTTCTGACAAGCTTTTTGGCCTCGGCTGGATCTGTCGGCACGATTCCTTGTTCCAAGAAGTTTATGATCGGAGAGGTCCAACTTGGATCCATAGAAACGGAGAGGACAACGCTAGGTCCATGCACCATTTCTTGGATCAACGTCTTATTATTTCCAGGACTCTTTGTTGAGGCAAGTTTAGAAAGAATGTCCGCTCGGCCATTGCTTTCCCTCGGGATGTGGCAGAATTCGACCTTGGCAAACTCTGAAGATAGGAACTTCACCTTTTCCAAATATTTTTGTAGGATGGGTTCCTTGGCTTGATAATCACCCTTCACTTGCGATATCACCAACTGAGAATCACTGAAAACCTTCATTTCTCGAGCCCCAACTTCTTTCGCCATCCTCAGACCAGCCGTCACAGCTTCATATTCCGCCTGATTGTTCGAAGTCGGAAATCCGAACTTCAACGAATATTCAAGGGTAACTCCCTCTGAGTTCTCCAAAATTATTCCCGCTCCTGCTCCGAGCTTGTTGCTTGACCCATCGACATAAATGTTCCAATCCAAGTTTGAGCTCGTCAATGGCTCAGTAAACTCGGTGGAAAATCAGCTAAGGCCTGAGACTTCATTGTTTTCCGAGGTTCGAAAGTAATATCGAACTCGGAAAGTTCAATAGCCCAAGTCACCATTCTGCCTGCCAGGTCGGGTTTCTGAAGGATTTGTCGGATTGGCTGAGCAGTTCTGACCGTGATATGGTAGCTTTGGAAGTATTGACGCAGCCTCCTAGCCGAAATAACCAAACAAAACGCCAACTTTTCAACCTTCTGATACCTCAGCTCTGGTCCTTGAAGTGCTCGGCTGATGAAGTAGACAGGAGATTCTTTGCCTGATTCTTCTCTAACTAGAATCGAACTGACCACCGAATCCCCTACTGATAAGTATAGGAATAAAACCTCTCCTGCTGCCGGACTAGATAGGATTGGAGGAGAGGCTAGGTATTGCTTAAGGTCAGTAAAGGCCTTTTCGCATGCCTCGTTCCAGTCGAACGTCTTTTCTTTTTCCTTCTTCAGCAGTTGGTACCATGGCAAGGCCTTCCGAGCTGACTGAGACAGAAACCTGGAGAGAGCTGCTACCCGACCTGCTAGCTGTTGTACTCCCTTGATGTCGGAAGGGCTCTTCATCTCAAGGATGGCTCGACACTTCTCTGGGTTTGCCTCAATTCCCCGTTCGGTGAGCATGAACCCGAGGAACGAACCAGCAGGAACCCCAAAAGTGTATTTTTCTGGGTTTAACCTCATGTCAAACTGCCGAATTCTATCAAGTATAACCTTCAAATCCTTAGCATGGTGCTCCTCCTTCAGACTTTTTGCAATCATATCGTCGATGTATACTTCCATTTTCGGCCCAATGAGCGGACCAAAGACCTTGTTCATCATTCGCTGGTAAGTTGCCCCAGCGTTCTTCAGTCCGAACGGCATGATGTTGTAACAATATGTAGCATTTTCTGTGACGAAAGAGGTCTTCACCTGATCCGGGGGATACATGGGGATCTGATTGTACCCCGAATAAGCATCCATGAAGGATAGCCTTTGATACCCTGCCGAGCTATCTACGAGTTTGTCTATGCAGGGAAGTGGGTATTGATCTTTGGGGCAGACCTTGTTCAGGTCTGTGTAATCCACGCACATCCTCCATTTTCCATTGGATTTCTTGACTAGCACGGGATTAGCCAACCAATCTGTGTACACTACCTCCCTGATAAATCCCGCCTCCAATAGCTCGGACACCTTCTCTTCTGTTGCTTGTGCCTTCTCTGTTCCGACCCGCCTTTTCTTCTGACACACTGGCTTGGCGCCAGGATACACACTTAGCTTATGGCAGATAAAATTCGGATCGATCCCCGGCTTGTCTGCCGAAGTCCAAGCAAACAAATCTTTGTTTTCTACCAGTAGTTCCGTCAGTTCTCTTTCCAATTCCTCGGCAAGGCCGACACCAATCTTGACACAATGGGACGGATCGGGACCCAGAATTACCTTTTTGAAGTCCCCCTGAGGGGTTGGCCTAGTTTCATCCTCGTCCCGTACGTCAAGATCTGCCAAGTTCACACTGCCTTTGTTGAGTGGCTCCTTCATG
Organism: Crotalaria pallida; assembly: GCA_037953625.1. Lineage (NCBI taxonomy): Eukaryota > Viridiplantae > Streptophyta > Magnoliopsida > Fabales > Fabaceae > Crotalaria > Crotalaria pallida. The sequence continues at coordinate 56,069,000 of CM075655.1, read as the reverse complement.
ATCTTCTCATCGTCATCCAGCTTCAACTTTCCCAGGCTAATATTGTAACATTTCTGAGCCAATTCTTGTTCGAACCGTACCGTTACCACCTGGTCATCAGACCCTGGAAACTTCATGGCTAAGTGAACAGTTGATACAACTGCACCAAATGATTGGAGTGCTGTACGACCAAGGATGGCGTTGTATGCCGACGGTGCTTGTACAACTAGCCACTTTACCATCTCGGTTCGAGCAGACGGTTGTTCACCCATGGTCACTAGGAGATGAATGTGGCCTAAGGGAACAATGGAATGTCCCGTAAAGCCAATCAAACTGCCCTCAAATGGAGTTAGGTCATATCTCTTCAACCTTAGCCTCTCGAACAGATCCGAAAACATAATGTCTGCTGAACTCCCCTGATCGACGAGAATCCTTTTCACTTCGTAATTACCGAGCCTGGCTGTAACTACCATAGGATCATTGTGATCCTGAATAATATCAGCAAAGTCATCGTCACTGAAACTGATGACAATATTCTTCCTTTTGGGCTTTTGGATCGGTCGGCTAGCCACCGAAAGGATCTGTCCCACATACTTTTTTCTATCACTTCTTTTTTCTCCACCATCCGCAAATCCACCAGCAATGGTGTTGATCAGAAACTCGTCACGACCCTTATTCTGCTCAGACGGTAGGGCGGGGGCTCCCCCTGCAGGTGGCGTAGGGCTTTTATTCCTTTTTTCTTCGGTTTTGGGAGGTGAATGACTTCTTCTTTTTGAACGCTTCCGCATCGCTTCCCCGATGTATTGTTGAAGCTTCCCATCCCTAACCATTTCCTCAATCAGATCTTTCAGTTGGGTACATTGATCGGTGGTATGCCCCCATCCACCATGATGGTCGCAGTACTTTGTCCTATCCTTTTGAGCAGTTTTTCTCAAAGCTGGAGGCCGAGTGATGTTTCGCATCTCGGTATGCATAGTCTCACGAAGGATTTGACTCCTCGGGACTGTGAGCTGGGTATATTCATCATACTTGCCTTTTGGAGGCAGTTTTTCTCCTCTTTCTCTCTTGTCCTTCCTCCCCCTGTTTTCCCGAAAACGATCAGTTTGACGGGAATCATTCTGACGAGGGCGCTGTTCCAGACCCCGAGCCGCGGTGCTGATTCTATGGAATTCCTCCAAATTAACAAATTTCCTAGATCTTTCCCTGAGTTCGGCCATATCCCTCTGTGGTTCTCCGATCAGACAATCCTTGAAATCACCGTCTCACAATCCTTGAGTGAGTAAGAGGACAGATACTCCCGACTGCAGGCCTGATATGCCACTAGCTTCTTGCTGATAGCGAGCTAAGTAATCGCGAAGAGACTCGTCAGGTCTCTGTGTGACTCCAGCCAATGAATGGTCCGACTTGGGTTGTGACATACTGGCTGTATATCGATTCAGAAATGCTGTCCTCAGCTCGGCCCATGAGTGAATCGAGTTGGCAGGTAGGGAATTGAACCATCTCAAAGGTGCCGATCCCAGAGTCATTGAGAATGCTCGGCACTTCATGAAATCCCCTCCTCTATAAAACATCATGGAGGATTCGTAAGCCGCGATGTGGTCCATCGGATCAGTCGTCCTATTATAATGAGGGATATTCTGATGACCCACATAAGTCTGCGGGGTTTGAAATGCCATTATCTCAGCTATGAAAGGATGTCCAGGATGGGGTTCCCCAGTAACACGCCCAGGAACTAATCCCGGATTAAGGTGTGGGGGCGGAGGAAGGTTATTAGGGTTGCCGAGAGCCACGTTAGGGCCTTGCTCGGCTATTCTTGCCATGCTTTGCTGCTGAAGAGCAGCGATAGCCTGATTCTGCTTTTCAATCAAAGAAGTTTGAGTCCTTAAGATCTCCATGATTGATTCCTCTCTCCTACGGGCCGACGAAGTAGTCATATAGGATCTACCTTGTGTTTCGGAACGTTCACCACCTTGAAGTGTTCCAAAACAACCCCTGGTAAATTGAGGGACTTCATTGTTGGATCGCTCGGCACGGGAGTGGTCATGTCGAGCGGAATGCTCAACCCGCCGATCCTCACCAGTTCGTGATCCAGCAGGGGCCCTCCGAGACCGATGTGGTCCAGAGTCCGCAGTATCGTGCCAATCTGAAACATGGCCATCCGGAACAGTGCGGGGATTGGAACGCCTTCCACCACCTTCCACGCAGGGAGGAACAGTGGCTTGAATCACCGGAGGAACTGGAGGAACATCACCCTGAACTGGAGGAACCGGGGGAACGACCGTCTGATCCACTGGAGGAACGGGTGGAGTGTTACCCCGACTGCCCCCAGTAGGTCTTCCTGGGGCGATTCTATCCCTGACGTTTCCTGCGTTCTTAGGTGGCCTCCCACGAAGGCGACGGCGGAGATCCCCTTGTTCTTGGTTATCGTTGTTGTTTGCCATGAGTATGGTGGAAGTGGGAATACTGGTTATTCGTCTTCCCACAGACGGCGCCAATGTAGTGTCCAGGAACACTAGATGTCCTTAACCCTCTAAGTGCTCAAGACTATGGAATCAGGAGCCCTAGAGAGGATCAAGAGTTAATGTGTGACTTATGGTATTTCTGCAGTTCCAGTTGGGAAAAGCAGGTTCTCCCTAGTCAACGTGTGTGTGCAGAGTGTCAACTTAGGGATGAGAGTACGTACTTGAAACCCTAGCTGTAGTGAGCTATTTATAGGGTTTGGAGGAGGCTGATATGGGCCGTCTGGGCCCTGTATCAGGGTTGAGCTGAACCAGGATTCTGTGAGATAATATCAGAGGATTATGCTTAGAATCTGGATAGGATCAGCTGGAGATCTCATGTCTAGGCTGTTGCGAGAATCCAGGAGAGATTTGCGGAAGGGATAAGAAGCCTCGGTGGGTTTGAACTTATCCTCTTGCCGACGGTATGTCTCGGCCTAGAATCTCAAGCCTGATGGATTGAGGACCGATGATGAGGCTCGGTTCCATCAAGTCCGAGCCTGGTCCTTTGGGGATGCTCGGAGTCCATGAGTCCGAGCGAGGGACGTTTATGCTAAGTGAACCGAGGGAAATGCCCTTAGAGGACACCTTTGACAAGGCTTAGATCCATATCAGGTCGGCAGACCCTACAAAAATCTCATTTAATGCAAAGGAGTGTTCCAATGTAAAGGATTAATTTTGCTGACTCATATTGGATAGAAGGGGCTGAATTTAGTCAGATTTTTTTTAAAGGAAAAATGCCTTCTCTTCAACTATAAATAGGTGGTAGTATCTCCCACATTTTTCACACATTCACATTGTTGATATTTTGGGAAAAAAATTCAAAGAGAGGCTTGGAGAGGGTGAGAGAGTGGCGAGTTTCTTATGAGAAGGAGGGAGAATTTTCATTGTCATTTTGAAGTCCTTTTGGCTAGGAAAAGAGGTAACACCAAATCACTTATGCTTTTAATCTATTATTAATCTCTTATTTCTATTTGTTTATAGTTAACTAAAATCTCTAAATTCTCCTATGATAAATAATAAGAACTAAAATTCTTAATTTCTGTTTTGATGTTGGAATAAGATGATTGATAGTATTTTTGGTATTTTATGGTCATATGAATTGAGGTTTAAGAAAAAGGGACAAATGGAATAGTTTAAAGAGAAAATCTCCCCTTTTTTCTTAACCCATGATGACCGAATTTTATGATAAATGGAAAAATAAAATTCTGGAAATTTTTGGTGTTCTTAAAGTGTATGAATTTGTATTTTATAAGAAATTTGTATAATTGTTATTGTTTGATTCTTTTTGGCTTTTGATTTGGTTTTAAAAAGATGAAGAATAAGAAATAAATAATGATAGGAAAAAAATTAATCTTCTACCCTATTGTATATATATATATATGGGACATGGCATATATATAGGTGTTAGGTAGTAGTTGTTGTTAATTTGTGTGTATTTGATGTATGAATGGTTTCTTAAAAAGAATAAGGACAAATGAATGACTATTTGATTTTTGAAAGTTGGTATTGAAAAAGGATATAACAATGGTTGTATGAAAATGAATGAGAAATTCTGGACCTTGTATGGTGTTTAACCGTGAGGCCTAAATGAATTTTGAGAAAAAGTTGTAAGTGTTTTAGAGTAATTTGTTTGGAGTAAATGGGTAATTATTATGTGGTAAATTATAGATTGTATGTATGAGAAAAATGAATTTTTTTATGAAGTTGCTGCCCAGCAACTACTTTTAAGCCCAAAAAGTAATTATTTGAATTGTTTAAGTGTTTGTTTAAATCTCCTAAGTGTGTTATGTGTTTATACATGTTAGATAAAATTATTAAAATGTTTTTTTTTGGGAAAATATGTTAAAAAACTAAATAAAAAATCCTATTCTGGACTTTTATATGTATAGGTCGTGAGGCCCTAAATAATTTAATTTAAAGCATAATTGGATATTAGTATGTGTAAATGATTACTTGGTAAAGAATTTGATACGTGTGTATATTGGCAAATTGAAAATAAGGAGATTTTGAGAAATGGCCATAATGCAGTCCAAGTTTTAGTTTAATTTATTTTTTTTTTTTAAAGTTGTTTATCATTTGTTTTAGCTTTTAAAATAGTGTCTTTTGTGTATAAATTGGGGAACTTGAAGGATAATGAGTTTAAAGGTGATGCAACAGTTTAACTTACTGTCCAGCGGTTATTTTCATAAAATAATTGACTCTAAATGGTCCTTTATATCAGAGCTTGTAATTTAATTTTAGGAAAAAGTGGCATAATTTTGCATAAGTTATCTAGGAGAAAAGCAATCTTTAAGAAATGGTGTCCATGCTGCCCAGGATTTCTAAAACGAGTCACATTAGCTTTAAACAATTATTTTGACTTGTTGTATGTATGAACTTTAATTTATGGAAATTTTATAAGTGCTACGCCTATTTTCAAATAATGGAAATGATTTTTAAAAGAGGTTGACTTTGCTGTTTGATTGGCTAAAATGATTGATTTTTACTTATGTTGTGTGAATCGTATATATATCAATGGTAGTTGTTATAAGGTATTTGAAAATTGGTTTTCGAGTGATGTAGTTTAGGAGAAAAGTGACTTTTTGCACTTGTATTGCATGCTGTCCAGAAAATCTATAAAGTTGCATTAGCTCAAAGAATTATTTTTGACTTAGAAAAATGCATGAGTTTTGATTAGGGATATTGTTTATGTGTTAGGTTACTTGTTTATGTGATAAAAATGATTTTTTAATGGATATTAGCTGCTGTCCCAATTTCTTAAAAATGTTGCATCAAGTTAGAATAATGCAGTTTGGTTTGTTTATATTAGTGATGCCGTGGTAGTTGTTATATAAGTTTTGGTTATGATTTTCATAAAAATATTAGTGACCAAGTCTTATATACATATTTAGTTATATGATAAATTTATGACGTGTTTTAAAAAGGAGTTTTTGAATCTTTTTGAAATGTATTGAGTTTTATGAGTGTTTGAATGGTAGTTGTTATATGTCCTTGAAAAGTGATTTTTGATTTTATTTAGTAAAAGGTTTTGATTTTTATATGATTAGGGAAAGGAATAATTTATCCCAAGTATTGGATATTGGAATACAAGTCTTTTTGATTTCTAAAATTATTTAATGAATTTGTATTGTTAAAGGTTGTGTGCCTTTAGTGGATTGCTTATTTTAATTGGTATGGATATTTATAAAGTTATTGAAAACGTTATTGGTAAAGGCTTTCGTTCAGATTCGGGTGACGTGACTTCAACGCAAAAAGGACTATTGACTTTGTAGGTTCGACTCAAGGTGAGAGAGAAGTCTTCTTAAGACATAGTGGCATGTAGGGTAATATTAGGACGTTCCGTATCATCTCAAAGGTCGGAACTAGAAATCTATCGGTCGAGTAGTAAAACGGCAATTGAGTGTGCATCCCGCCGTTTATACGAAAAACACGATTCCTCGATATTTATGTCGGTTGCTAATTGATTATGCCATGTTGTATATTTTTTTGAATTGTATATTATATTTTGGAAATAATGATTCATCTTGTGGAAAGATAATTAATGTTCGGTGGTTCCTATGAAAAGAGTTCTTTGTGTTTTTCGATCGGTTGTTCCATGAAAAGGACTTGACATATTTTGTAAATATTATTATGAAATATAAGAATGGTTAAAGAATAATGTGAAATTGCGAAAGCGATAGTAGTATACAGTCATGGTGCAAGCGGCACAAAAATAACTTTGCTAAATATCCCCTTTAAGTGACTGGCTACGTGGATGACTGTGTCGTGGTCTAAGTCTTGTGGAATCCACTGTACTGTAAAAAGGTGTTTGATGTTTCCCTTAGAGGTCGAGGCCCGTTAGAAGCGAGGCTTAGAATGGGTCGACCAAAACTAGGATTAATGACAAACTTAAAAGACTTAGGAACCCCTTTCTAAACCTTGCGTTGAGAGTGAAGTAGTGGAGAGGAAAGATACCGCATGCTTGGAGGTTGGTGTCTCTTCAAGTGGTGATTGCGATAGGGGAGGGCAAGGACGGTGAACGTCAAGAAGTCTTAGATGGTGAGAGGGAACCCGAACGTCGAGTGCTTCTCTAGGCGGGACAAGACTACAAGGACTTGTCTTTCGGTTGTAGGCAATGTCGTAGCGAGGAACCGCACGATCAACTAGAGATAGCACTGTCGCCCCCTTGAGCAAGTCTTAGATGGTGAGAGGGAACCCGAATGGGGCTAGATGTCGCTACATTTTTGAAACTGTATTGCTGAAATGATTTTACTTTGGTTGTTGGATACTTGTTGGTGAGTACCCTTCGACATCGATGCCAGCATGGTTAGGGTTCCTGTGCATCCCATCTGCTTTCCGAACTAGGATGTGGTTGGAATGATGGAGGAGATGTAACGTGTGTGCTACCAAACCCTTGAGCCTCGGTGGTGGTACCCCCTCTTGAATTTCCGGTGGTTATGATAATGAAACTTAGAGCCTAAAGATAATTAAATATAATGGATATGGTTTCATGAAGATTATCCTTTTGGTGGGAAGGACCCTATGGTATTTAGCTGAAGTTGTTTATAAGAGATTGGTAATAATGATGTATATATTGTTTTATGATATGCTTGTATGGTCTTAATATTCCCCTATGGTAAGCCCGCGCTGTCGACGATCATATCGTTCGGAAGTGCTTACTCTCTCTATTTCCCTTCCCTGTGAACATTGGGGAATAATGTTCACAGATGACAGATCATGTACTATCTCGAGTAGCAGTTGCTCAAGTCGGAAGAGGATCGCGAGATGACAAACATACGAGGAGGAAGCAGAAGCAGCAATCAAGGAATATTCCAGACAGTTGTGGTGGAGGATATGATAAAGACTAATAGTCTAGGATAGTTTTTGTTTTGTATTCTATCTTTGGATGGGTAGGACACGATTACTCTATCCCAAATGTAACCCCAGTTGTAATATGGATTATTTTAAATGAAATAAAAGAAGTCCTTTTTTGGTTATTGTATCATGTTCATATGTACCTAAATTATTTTCCGCAAGTTAACCATCAATTAAATATGACATGGAGAAAATGAGTTTTTTTAAATGTATTGGATGATAACATCTCTTTTTGGAAATAGAATTTTTATGACGCAAGTTAAGTATCCAATTATTTTGTAAACAAATAAATCAAATTGTTTTATGAAAATCTTTTTGTAAAAGAATTAAAGTAAACTGATTTTGGAAATGTTTATAAAAAAAAATGGAGCAAATTTTTAGTGAAAATTCTAAGTCCAAATTGGGGTGTTACATCCGAGGCTAGTTTCGTTCCCAGGAGAGAGTCTGAAAATTGATTATGCCTCTTATCTCTTAAACACAAGAGTACAAAAGCATTAAGGCCTTCTCTCATGAGCGGCTTGATAGCAACTTGGACACAACCTATGTGCAAGTATCGGTATTTTTGTTTGTGACCTCTCAAGGTTTCATTGGAGAGAAGGTGGAACTCCTCATCTTTAGAGGTGATTGGATTAATAGGGATATTCTTTTCAACAGTTCTTATGATGTAGTTAGAACTTTGAAAGAATCGTCCCTGGGTTTGTAGAGGTCTTTTGTGGGAATTTTGGGAATTTCCCAATTATCAAAATCTTGATTTATATCTTGAAATTTAATTTCTTCTTTGAAGATGTTTTTAGAAGAGGTCTGGGCTTCTTCATTCTCGGAGAGAGATGAAGAAGATGGTTGGGAGGACTTGAAAGAGAGATGGGTTGAGAGAGAGCGAAACATATTGGGATAAAGAGGTGAGTGAGTAAATTTTGTAGTTGTTCCTCGCCCTATAGTATCATCACCATCATCTGGTTTCATAAAAACAAGTTTCCAGAAGTAAGATAAATAATATGATCTACACAATATTTTAGGTCATAAAAAACTCTTTTTTTTTTTACCCATCATCGGTTCAACTATAGCCACCGACAGTTAGATGTAATTCCTGGTAATCACAGCATCATCTGAGCTTCATTGCCTCTTTTAGGACTTATTACTCTTGCTGCCTATGCACAGGAATAACACGAAACTTATTCGTGCTTCTAGTTGAGTGATGAATCTTATTTACTTTTATACACAAATATATACAGGAATATTAAAATGACCTTTAATATTATGTTACCATATTATAGATCTTACTCCCAGCCAAACGTTCCTACTTCCCCATCCGGCTCTGATATATATATATATATATATATATATATATAATTAACCTTCTCTTAATAAATTTTTCAAATTCAATATACTGATGTGAAATTATTAATTTACCAAATAATAAAATTTCAGTAGCTTAATATATTATTTGAAGTTAGTGTACTGAATTAAGTTATTACTTTTGGGACTAAAACAAGCGTAACCAAATTTAATACCCGTGCTATGCACAAACAATTTTACTGACCGGTTGAACCATTAAACCAATGTCTTTTGAAAACCGGACCGGTCATTAAACCGGTTAAGACATTGGTTGTTAATTATATTACATATTATATATATATATATATACATATATATATATATTAATATTATACTATATGCATGTTCGTAAATAAAAAAGTTAAATTACTGTAACAAGTATTAACATCACCTAATAGTATTGACCGGTTCATCCGGTTTATTTCTGGTTAATTGCCAAAACGGCTTTTGGGTCTTAACAGATCGGAACATTCATCGGTTCATCGATTTTCCGGTTGAACTAGACAATCCGATCCGGTTTTCACAACCACGGTTGAGAATTAAGAATAAAAATAACAAGACACTGAACATATTCGAACTTGACAAAACAAACAAAATACTTAAACTTGATATCATACTCACAAAATTTAATTTTGTTTTTTTTTTAATATAGCCAAACACTTTGTTTAAGGAAGGGGTAAAACGCGAGGATTTGAACAAGGACACGTTCATTGTTCATATCTCATGACTGAAAACTTGGAGGTTTAAGTTTCAAATGTAAATGAAAATATCATTAATCATTGAAATTTATCCTTCTATAAAAGGCCAATCCAATCTGTATTTAAAATTTCCACGATGAAATAGAAACTTTTCATTTTTCAAGATCAAACATATATATCCATATTTTTTATTTTTTGGTTTGGGATAAATTTGCTCTGATGATATAATATGATGCAATGATTCCAGAATAAATCATCAACTTTCAACATCACCACACGACCTGAAAATTGATGTCCAGACTCCTACTCTCTACTCAGATAGGAGAAGGGCATCGATTACCATACAAAGTCTTCAAACTCAAACCCAAGAAATAATAGCTCGATTACTAGTTTACCACCACCGTCTACATTTAAAAAAATGACTTATGGAGGGATAGGCTTCGACACTATTTACTCATGGCTGTGCCTTGAATCAATCAATCCAAGTTGAGCTGTCTAATCTGTGACAAAATCAGCACAAAGGACAAAAAAATAACAGAGTTTATATGATTGATGAATAGGATCACAATTAATCACTTTTTAAAATTCAGCTTATTTATGTCTTTATTTATTAAAAGTTGTGATTGTTTTGTTTTTGACCCATGTAGTTGGGAAAAAAAAATGTTAACTGCTATAAATAAATCCGGAATGTCATATTAGCATACATATGTGTGATGATTTGGATCCACAGGTGCAAAAAGGCTAAAGCCAAATCCACGGATAAATTTTTGGATTGAGTTTTGACTCTTTTGTTTCCGCCGATCTGGATCATCCACGTTATCTTACTGGTGGCATATAATATGCACTTGCACATGTGATGCTACCACATCAGCATTTAAAAGATTTTTCTTAACTGTATGAACTAAAACCAAAATTTCAAAATAATTAATGATGAGTTAATATCGAAAAACTTCTAAAAATCAAAACCAAAATATCTCCCACTTTCAAAAAATAAAAACATAAATAAACCATTATGATTTGCACGTAAGAAGAACATACGCCAAGTGAGATAGCCAGGCCTATAGATTGATTTGCACATGAATTGATTAGGATTTAGGAACATATTATTAGAGAAAGAAATGCTCTTCTTTCACCTAAAACACGTTATTTAAGTGTTTGGTAAGCATCTTATAACCCAATAAAATGTTTCTAATTTATGCTTGATATATTTTTAAAATATCACACAAACTAAAAGGTTAGACATTTTTTTAATAAAAAAATTAAACATTTTGATTCTGCTAAGTAACAATGGAAGTATGGAACCAAAAATATTAAATATTTAATTTTATTCCATTTCATTTGAACGTGATCATCTTTCCATGCCTTATTTTGGAGGCACATATGAAATAGGATGAGCATGATCTAGTTTGATTTCCCACATGATTTAAACAGGTCAAGTCAAAATGGTTCATATCAAATAGGATTAGTGGTGTATGTAATCAGAATTTTACAACACTATCGTGTTTAAGACAAGATCAGAGGAGGAACAAAATTAAAGGATCATTTACATACCTGAAAACAAATGAAAGGATAGGAGAGTGTTTTATTAGGCTAAGCCCAAGAATTATCAAAAGCAGCAGAAGTTATAGCCTGAGCGAATTCCTGAAAACTGATCCTCCCATCACCATCAGTATCAGCCTCCTTGATCATCCCAGTTAACTCATCAGCAGTTAGAGCATGGCCAAGTTTGGCCATGGAATGTGCCAGCTCAGCAGCAGTTATGAACCCATTCCCATCTCTGTCAAACATCCTGAACAGTTGCCTCAGCTGCTCCTCCGTGTACGGCGACTTCGCAGGCAGCAGCTCCGGCGCAACCAGCCCCACGAACTCCGAAAACTCCACCAGCCCATTGTTGTTTGTATCAGCTTTTTGTATGAATATTTCGAGTTGGTCAGGGCTCGGCTTTAGGCCGAGTGATCGGAGCAGCGAGCTGAGCTCTAATTGTGTTAGGCTTCCATCGTTGTTCCGGTCGAATGACCGGAAAATCTCGCGTAATTCGGCTATTTGATCCTCGTCCAAGTTCACTCTTTCTTTGCTCATTGTTTTTTAACACTGTTCTGTGTTTTACAACCTCAGTTTATATGAAGCTGTAGACCCAAAATTGTAAGTAGAGTGTATGAGAAAAAGGATTTTGATCATACCATTTTGGATGAATTATGTTACCAAGCTTGGTGTGATTCAAAATGAGCAAAATGAATTGATTACTGAAAATTCAGTAATATTTGAGACAGAAAATTGGTGTGTGAGGGTTTGAAAGATAACAGGAAGTGCTTGGATGAGGTTGCTCTTCCGTTTCCTAAGGCAGCTCCGAATTTTCTGAGGTTTACAAAAGTGTAGGATCTGTTTGAATTTTCCAAAGAATGAACAATTTAGACATTGAAATTTGGTGATTTGAAATAAGACTAGCAAAAGTGATATAAGACGAGCAAAAGGTGAACTGAATATTTTATGTTATCTTATTAAAAAAAAAATTTATGGTGAATTTTTTATGGTTGTAAAGTCAAACCATATGAAAATATATTATTATTATTATTATTATTATTATTATGCTAAAAGTGTGATCCTAAGATCATTAGTTAGCAATATTTTATTATTATTATTATTATTTGGAGGATTAGTAATTAATCTGAAAGCCAATGCTAGTGCAAAACTGCAAATGCATCGATTGCAGAACAAATTTGTCAAAGGAACCTCCTCTTTCGGCAAAATTGGCCGTTTATAATTAATTTGGCTTTTCTATAAAAGAATATAAATGATAAAATAATTAGGTACTTCTATTTTATATTTATTTTTTGGTGCATATTAATTTATGAGTTTAATGGATGTGTATTAATTGTCAACAAATATTTACTATTCATTTGTATTATTTTTATTTAAAAATCAATAATCATAAATAATAAACGATAGACTAAAAATGTAAAAAAAAACTTTTATATTATTAATACATCATCTATTTTCTTTTAATTTATTCTTTTTGGTAAGATTTCTTTTTTTTTTTTGGTTTACATGGGAGATCTGGGACTAGAACCCATGACCTGGGGAAGGAGGAAATCCTAAGTGTCCCTGCATCCACCAACTGGGCTGTCTTACACGGGAGCAAGATTTTTTTTAAGTAGCACATGATGATGAGTTACCTAATTATGTATTTCCTCAGATTTTTTTATTATAAATCATTATTTTGAATGTTTTTTTTATTATAATTTATTTTATAATAAATAGATAATATTAATGAGTTTATATTAAATACACCTCTTATAAATTCATAAAGATAATAAAGTAATAATTATAATAAAAAAATTCAAAAATTTTAAACAGATATAACTTTGAAATGTAAACCTATTTATTTATAAATATGAGGGTAATAATAATTTTTTTAATCTGTGAGAGGGAGTATTATGCATCTTATAGATTGGTCTTATACATATTGTGGAAGTGATCCATCCATTTTTATTTATTTGTCCTATTTTAAACAAAACACACTTTTTAAAAAATACAATTATTATTTAGATTTCTAATATATTAATTACATTTTTTTTCCACTATACCTTTTCTCTCTTAATAATTATTTTTTTTTCTCTACTACTTATGAAAACCAATACTCTATTAAATAGAGATAAATATGAAAAATAACATTTATTAAACTCTTGAAATCATCAAAAGAACAAATAAAAAAACAAAAAACTTCTAAAAAAATAGTTAAATAGAAACGGAACAAATAAAAAAACAAAATACTTTTTAAAAAGGACAATTAAAAAAAATGGAAGAATAAAATGATTCATAAAAGAAAATAGCAAGCAAATAAGCTGGAATTGCGTGACCAGTTCCCACGTTGTCCTTCCATCCCGCCGTTTCTGTTAGAATTTGTCAATCACTTTTTAGAATATTGAGGTTTGTGCAATAACTTTGTCTTTGTCAACTTGTTGCACACTTTTTTGGTCCCATTTCATTTTTATTAGATTATTATTATGATTTTGAGTGTTTTTCAACTTTCGATTCTTAATAGTCGAAATATTTATTCTAATTTTTAGAAAGCGAAAACAAACTTATAAATATTTCCAACTTGCACAAATCAAAAATATATTTTTATTTAATTTCCGACTACTATGAGTCAGAAACTGTAAAGTGCAAATATTCATTATATTTTTCAAGAAAAGCTAGATTCTAGCCTTATGAGGAATGAAGGTACTATTTTGTTCACCTTGAAAAAACAGTTACCGGGGGTGCCGGTGAGCGATGGATGGTCGTTGATGGCTCAAGGATGGAGGGAAGGTATTTTAATTTTGTTGGGATGGAATCTGTGTTTTGATGCTTTTTGGTTTGAAGAGAAAATGACTTCTTTTAATTCTTTAAATCTAAGCCATAAAAAAAATCTAGCAGCTCAAGCCTAGCCCAGATGGTTGTGCAGAGAGGCACAAAAATCTAGCTTTTTGCAGTTTCCGACTCATAGTAGTCGGAAATTAAATAAAAATATATTTCCGACATGTGCAAGTCATAAATATTTATAAGTTTGTTTCCGACTTGTAAAGTTCGAAATAAATATTCCGATTATTAAGAGTTGGAAGTTGAAAAACACTCAGGATCATAATAATTCAATAAAAACGAAATGAGGATCAAAGAGTAAGTGACGGGGTTCAAAAATAAAAAGTCTCGAGCAATTATTAAATCAAGTGTAAAGGGACGCATTTGGTTGGCATGGTTGTCTAAAAGTAATGCTAAAAACCTCTTCTATAATTAAGTTTGGTTATTGAATTTGGGTGTTATTTTAGAATTTATTTTTAAATTTTTTTTAATGTTCTAGGTTTTGGAACTTCGTTCAAATTTTGAGAAATATTAAAAAAAAAATTTGTTATTTAAGTGATGATATGTGTAATACCCGCAATTTTCTCAATTATTTTCTGTATTTAAAAATGAAATAGAAATTTATTTATTCAATTTATTGGGTAGAATTTTATTTCCATAATTTAATTAAATTAGTATTTGATTTGATTTCTCATGAATTTATTAAATTGTGAATTTTTGTGTTTTATTTTATTAAAAACCATGGAGAGTATATTTATTTTATTTAAATTAGATTTTTATTTTATACTTCCTTTAAAATGGAGAAGGAAAATTTTATTCCCCTCTCATATGTGTTGTATAGTCATGACCTAGAGGAGGAAGAAAAATTTTAAGCTTACCCTATAAGTTAAGTGAGGAGATGTATTTAGAGCCAAAAATTCAAATTCAAAAAAATGCCTTAATTATTTGTCTTTTCCATGAAGCATCTTTTAGACAAAACATTAATTACCCTATTAATTATGTCTCCCACTAAGCTAAAGTTGTCATAAACCTACAACTAACCAAAATTGTGAAAGAGCCCCTAATTCCCCTTGCCTTGTTCGAACCCCCCATTTTAGTTGGTGAACCCCAACTAAGTTTGCCTATAAATACCCACCTAAGCCTAAAGACCCACCCTTGCTTCATAACCTTAAGAACACAAGAACAAAAAAAAAAAAAAAGAAGAGAGGTGAGAAGAAGAGGGAAAACTCATGGGGAGGAAGAAGGAAGAAAGAGGTGGGGAACTTGGATTTTAGATCAATCTCTTTGGTTTCTCTTAGGTAATGAACCTCTAGCTCATGTTTTTCTTCTTTTCTTCTTTGTTTCGGTTTTTCCTTCAAGTTCTTCAAAGAGGTTTTTGTTGTTTCATGAGTAAAGCTTCTTGCATGTTGATTTTTCTTGTTCTTCTTTCTTTTCTATACTTGATAATATATGTATTTGAGCTTAAGAATAAAAAAAATGAACATGCATCCACAAGGATGATGCTCACGGTTTTAAGGTCCCTTTTGTTTAAAATAATTTTGATTCTTTGATTTGTGCTTTATGCTTGATTAAGAGTTGATTTATGATGTTCATGAACTATGAGCTGTTGATTTGCACAAATTTTTCTCTTTTCCCTCTTGCATGTCACGGTTAGGGTTCCAAATTGGGGAAAATGATTTTGTTCTTACTTGCATGTAATTGATCCTTGATTCTTGCCATATGTTTGTTGTATTTTCAGTTTTTATATGGAAATGCATGATAAATGAATTTTTGTTTTGATTTGTTCTTATTAGGGTTATACGGTTTGACCTTAAATGCATGCATGTGTGTTTAATAAATTTTGATGCATGATTTTTGTTTAAGTATGTGAATAATCTAAGTATGTGCATGTGTTTATTTGATAAAAAAAATATATGCTCACATGTTTATATATATATATATATAAACACACACACATTTGGCCAAGATATGAGAAAATGCATGGATGATTTTTATTTGATAAAATGTTTAAGTCTTTGTTCATGTGTGTATGTATATTCGGTCTAATCATGGAAAAATGGATAAATGATTTTGTCTTTGAATGCATGTCAATGATTTGTTAATCTTGATTATTTTCTTAGTATATTTTCGGTTTCCATGAGAAAATGATCTTGAATTGATTTTGTCTTGACGTGTTGCTTTAAAGTTCTATACGGTTTTGGACTAGGAAGAAAATGCATGATTTAAATTGGTTTAAAATTTCGTGCTTTGTTCTTGCATGTGTGTGTATGTGTTTCGGCCACGAAGGAAAGAGTGAGTAAATGACTTGGTTTCATGAAAACAAAATTAGTGTTTGAATGCTTGCATTGGATCATGATGATTTAAGTGTTTATATTTGTAATTTTTAGCTTAACTTTTTTTTATCTATTCGGCCATGCATGTGTTTTAGATAAATGATTTTTATCCTTTGAAATTGAAATTGTGTTTAAGTGCATGCCATGAATCATGTTGAATTAAGTGTGTAAATTTGTGATTTTTAGCTTATTTTCTCTTGATTCAATTCGGCCATGAATTTTGAGTATACTTAGGGAATTTTATTTTATGAAAATAAACTTACATGTTGGTCCTTGAAGTTGATTAAGTTGTTTGAAGCAAGAAAAGCTTATATGTTTAGCTGATTTCTTTGATTTATATTCGGTTTGTATGAGTACATGTCTAAGTGATTTTTATTCTTTGAAAATGAACTTGCATGCTAATGTCTTGAAAAGATTAAGTTAATTTAAAGTGCTTAAACTTGTAATATTTGCTTTATTTTGACTAAGTGCAATTCGGCCTCTTTTTGATAAAGTAGGTGAATATGCAAATGAAATTGTTTTGAAAGTGGTTATGTGTTAAATAAGTGATTTGGTGTTGTTGGATAAGTGATGGAATGTTTGAGTTTAATTGAAAAAGTGTTGTTTTGATGTTTTAAGGAGTGTTAGAAAAAATTATCAATGTTGTTTGGCCTTGAGGAGCAATTCGGCCAAGGCATGTTTAATAGGATAGGAATTTATTTTGCTAAATGCTAATTGATATTTGAAAAGTGTATGACCTATGTGAAAGTAAGAACTAAGTGTTTGGTTGTGAAAATGTTTAATTGAGAGTGAATGTTTAGTTTCTAACTAAGTTAGTCCATTGAGTATGTGGCTTGATTAAATATATGTGTGTATGCTTAATCGATTTAAATTCATGAAAAATTATGTGCTATGTGATTATGTGACTTGATTTATCAAAGTATTGTTTGTCGTTTATGTGTTAATCGAGGTTTGGAAGATGTTCGGGTACGTAAATAGCTTTGAAAATTAATTGATTTTAAGTTTGTTTAATTTGATTTATTTGAAATCGTGAGACATGTTTGGTGGATGTCATGGTTTTGTTTCATGTTAAAAAGCTTGAATTTTAAAGTGGTAAAGTGTTTGTTTTATTCTAAAGAATGATTTGAAGCGAAAAGTGCTTTTACGATGTTTTTGGATTTTATTAAAGTGATTTTGTGAATTCATTTTTTGCTGTCCAGAATTGTTTTTGTGTGTTCTTCAATTTTAAAAATGTGTTCAAGTGATTTAAAGTAAAGCTTTTAAGTGGTATTTGATTTAGGAAAAAGCCGGAAGTGAAAACGTGAATTTTTCGATTTTCCGATATGAATAGGGTGCTGTCCAAAGCAGACCAGCAACCCATATTTGATTTTAAAATTTATTTGTGGATTATTTTCAATGTATTTTAAGGTATGTGAGTTATTGTTTTACTTCGGGACGATTTGAGAAAAAGAATTGCGTTTTCGGTTAAAATGAAAGGATTTATTTTAAAGCTTTAAGAGTTTTGTGGAATTTTGTATTAATACGTTGCGTTTAATTTGAGGAAATAAAGGTACCGCTCTCGAGCGTGATCGTGGGAATCAGAGTTTCGTGGATTCTCAGAGAGTCTCAGTTCGCAATCAAGGTGAGAATAATAGCTTGTCTGGAATGTATGCCATGATTAAATGAGTTTAGTTTCGATTGTTTAAATCGGAACCGTGATCGGATAAGGGTTAAGTAGTGTGAGAGCAATTGGTCTGTTTGATTGTTTGGTTCCTGGCACGAATGACTAAGATCACTATTGCATTTATGTGTTGTTGCTTGATTGATTTATTTAAACCTGAGAATATGCAAATATTATGTCTGCTCATGCATTATGATTCATTCTATTTTATTATGTTAGAATGATGCATGCCATTGAAAAAGATGAAATTAAATAGTGATGAATGAATGCTATGAGTTTGAGAAATTAATGATTGAAAGTGAATCTCGCTGATGAGCACCAAGTCCGATTTATGCTCTCTAAGATGAGTTTGTGCTGCCACGAAAGTATGCTCCGTGAGTCTGAGCCCTTGATTAGCAAGTGTTATTGGAAAGAATGAATGTTGGAAAAGGTTGTTTAATTAAAGGTCGAGGATCACCGAAGGATGGATAAGGGTGAGTCGTCTGCACTTAGGTTAATAAGCCTTAATAAAATATTTAAAAGACATTAATTGTAACGCGGAGAGATGAGCATGAAGTAGTGGAGAGGAAGATACCCAGTCTATCTGCGGATATTCAGGAGTGCGATTGAGATAGGGGAGGGTGATGACAGTGACTCGTCAAGAAACCTAGGGTGCTTTTCTAGGCCGAACTAGACTATATGTGATTGGGACTTAAGACCCAAGGGATCGTAGCGTGTTCTACACCGCGAACTAGAAACGTACTGTCGCTCCCTTGATCAAATCTAAAGCGGTGAGATGGAACCTGAACGAGGAGGGCAGATCGATTGTTGTTGGGCTCTTGCGGTATCGCGTAAAATATTAATTGTCTTGATGACTGACCTGTACGATTGTGGTCTTGACAAATATATTTATATGCTGTTGGATTTTCTCGACTGTTTGACCGGCGTGGGTTACGGTTCTTGAACGTCCCGTTTGGTTCCGACTAGGATTGGGAGGACGTGGAGGAGATGTAGACATGTGTGTCGATCAGATAATTATCCCAGTGATGATTTAAAATACCCTGACATCATTGGTGATGAGAATTTCAATAAGACTTAATAAGATACAGTAAAAAAGTTAATTGCTCATAATGATTAAAAGTGTTGTGCTATGACTGATGGCAGTGGAATTGTGGTGAGCGTGATGATGCGGGATCAATGAATTATTTACCTGATGATGATGATGATCATGCATTCATTCATATTCATGTGCATCTGTATTATTATTTATTCAGCTTCGAGAAATGTTGGTGGTACGTTCCTTTTGTCGACGTGTCGTGCGTCCAGAAAAGCTTATTCTTTCTCCTGTTCATTTTTTCTCTTCGTTCTTCGCGGTGACGCAACGGGCATATGACGTACCGCATCGCAATCCAAATGTGGCCCCTAGCAGGGGGAGTGCGGGAAGCTACCCCTGATGGCTGGATCTGGAGAGGCCCAACTTGGTTGGAGATCAGTGACCCGGAGCACAGGTTGAGAGGTGCAAGGATCGACTTGCACATTGGTCGCATTACCCTGAGAGACTACATGGATGGTGACCCTCGGACTTACTACGCACATGGTTTGCAGCCTGCACCGCCTGAGGAGGAGGAGATATCACCGGAGGATGATGAGGATCAGCCGACAACTTAGGGAGTCTCGTGGGTGTTGTGGCTAGGGTGTTTTATTTTTGTTTGGGTCTTGTCTCAACTGAGGAGAGTCATACTCTAGATATCTAATGATGCAATTACCTTTATCTTCTAATGTATTTTGGGACATGGTGTCCACAACTCTTTTTACTCTGTTTTATTAATTGCTTTTGGGAACTTATGTAATCATGAAGTACTGATGGATTTTATGTGGCACCGTGAAAATGCAAAGCAAGTATTTCAGTGTATGGTTTAGTGGATGGCTGATGATGTGTTTTGTAACAACTCGATTTTGGGTATGGCGGTGATTATTATTTTGCGACAAGTCAAACGATGTAACCTTTTGTCAATAACTCAAGTTAATGGACTTGAGATTAAATAAAATGAACCAAGCAACGTACGTGTGCACAATTTTTTATTATAAAAAAAATTCACCCTTGTTTTTACTAATATTTTAATGAAGAAAATGGAATATTTTTGGGAAACAAAATTGGGGTGTTACATTCTTTTGGTATCAGAGCTATGTTTATCCTCAGTGGCCTTAAGCATAGCTTTATGTGCTTGCCTTGTGTGATCTCTGATTGTGTGATGGTCTGTTTGTGTGTGTGTGAGTGAGTTCTGAGTTCTTATGTTTATCTGAAGGAGAAGATGGCCCGTGGTAGATGTAAGATCCTATATTTTAAATATATGAAATAAAAGTATTTTATCAATATTAGTATCATTAAAATAGTTAATTTTTCCTATTTTAGCAAAAACACTCGAGTATTTTAGGCAAAACTCGAGTATTTTAAGTAGCTGTTTGGAAATTTGAATTTTTAAATAAAAACTCGAGTATTTGGGAAAAAACTCGAGTATTTCGTGCAGACCTGTAAGTGTATAAGTCGGTTTTCATTTAATTTTCGCACCAAAACGCGGTTTCTTGAAATGACAAGCATAGAGCTGGACTTTACTTCGACCTGAAGTATTCTTAAGCTATAAATTGGTGCTTGGTTGAAGCATTCAACACCTCTAATCACCCAAAACCCGAATTTCAGTTTTTGACTCTCAGTTTTCTAGAGCACACTTTGATCTCTGATTTCTCCTTTGTTTCTCAATCAAATCCTTCGAAACCAAAACACAACTCAAGGTTCTAGTTCCATCTTTGAATTAGAATCAAGAATCACATCAAATAAGCCCCTGTAGTTCGAGTTCTAGCTCATCAAAGTTTGAGGTTCAAAGCTGTAAAAATAGAGTAGTTTTCAGCATCAAGTATTCATCTTCATTGGATTCGTTTGGTAATCTCAGGAATCCTTTTTGTGTCAAACTTGTTTCTGATTGGAGTTAGTATATCCTAGTTTGTTAAACTAACTTGTTTCGTTCTTTTTCATGCCAAATCCGTGGTGAAATCTGTGGCCAAAGTCAGCCTGTTCAACCCCTTTTTCACAAGTCCAGAATTTGGATTTTTGATCCAGCCAAGTTTCTCGTTGTTTAATCTGTTGTTTAGCTTCTCTAAGGTAAGGTAGGAGTTATCTAATTTCTAGAATGAGTAATCTCAAGCTAGAAATGTAGGAACCTCACAAGGTTCATCAAGGGATGAAGTTGGAATTGGGAATATGACATGGAGGTCATAAACCGAAGGTTTTCTAAGTCAAACAAGTTTAAATGGACCTAATAATGCCCACTGGATTGATTTTCGAAGTTAAAACCAAGTGGAAATGAATTTCATATCTTGAAATGGTTATTTTCCAAGTTTATGTTGATTCTGTGATTTGATGTTGATTTATGTTGTTATGTACTTGTTTATCTGTTCTAACTTGTTTCTTATATGTGTTTATGCCTCTGTTTTGCATAAGAATGGAAAAAACAATGAATGGAATTCGAATTGGTGCTTAAAATGCAGAAACTGGTGCTGTTGCAGTAAAAACACTCGAGTTTTTGAGAAACACTCGAGTATTCTGGGAAAATGAAGAACAACTCGAGTCTTTCTTCAAGGACTTCAAGTATTCTGGAAAAAAATGAAGAACACTCGAGTATTTTATAATATACTCGAGTATTTTGATCAAAACTGAAGAAAACATTTATTTTTTTTTTAGAATATTAAATACCTAATTCTTATACGTTTACCCATTGGTCGATTATTATCCTGAAAGAGTCCTACTGGAATTTCATCCAGTGGTTGATATGTTCGGACAGGAGTCCCAATGGACAAATGTATAAGTTTACTTGATTCCCATTGGTTGATTTTATCCTGGATGAGTCCTACTGGAATTTTATTCAGTGGTTGACATATTCGGACAGGATGTCCCAATGGAAGTGCGTACACCCATTTGGTTGATTATTTTCCCACGTCCCAGTGGAAGTCTTTACCCACTTGGTTGATATTTTGGGAGTCCTAAATGGGGTCGTTGCAATAATTAAATGATAAAACGATTAATTCCTATTGTATAAAACCATCACAAAGTGGCTGGGCCGCTGATGGAATTTTCAGTAAGCACTAGCACCAGTTAATGCTAAAAGAAAAGATGAAATTGTGATTAAGAAGGATTATGAACTTTGGGTCTCTATATTGGAGGCATGATGTTCAAGGATGTGATTTAAAAGAAAGAAAGAAGACGAAAAGTTTTGTGTGACATTATCATGCATGGAGGAGGAGTTGCTCCGATCTAGATTCGGAACTTCGGTAAAGTTAAATCAGAATATCCCTAGCACAAGGATGCTAGGAAGACCGAGTTCCCATCGATCGTGATGCTTGAATATGAATCGCTCCAGTTTGATGAACCATAGGATTGAGAATATCCCGAGCCTGAGATACTCGGATGCCAAACCGTGTAGCATGAATGAGGAGTAGGCATGCATTACGACACTAATCGAGATATTATAAAAGACAGTTTGAGCATATACATATGCATTTATTATTGCTATATGATAACATGTGTTTGTTATTTCTAGCCACTGTTATACTCATTTGTTATTGCTTTTAGCTATGACTCACTCCCAGTCCGTTGTGTAGGTGACGACAAGAAACATGTTCTGCGTGGAGATGAGGCCGCTCCTTAATGGGGAGTGGAATTTTGAGGACCATAGGGCTACATATGAGGGGGATGTGGAAGTTATCTTCCGCCATCCTAATCCATATTCCCGTATGCGTCCGCTTAGATCGAGAACCCCGATGGTTTACATCATGCACATTCCGCCAAATTTTGTTATGCGAAATGGAAGTCAGTGGGGAACCGACGACTGAGTTAAGTTGTGGGGTGGAGTGTGACTGATATAACCCATCAGGTTTTCTCTTATCTATGTTATGTTATATTTTGAGTCATGAACCATATGCTCTAGGTTATTATGAATTTTGTTGTAATATAATGTAATGGCCTAGAGTGTTAAATCAAGTAATTATGTATTTTGTTTAAACGAAGAATGTGGTATGTAACTCTTTTAATATGAATGAAATATGATGTTACATCACTTGTCTTCATGACTCGGTGTTTATATGATTCCGCAAGATTTGATAATGGATGATGACTTGGCTTTTAGTTTCAAAGAAAAAAAAATAGTTGTATTTTTTTGAATACGAATATTTAACTTTGGAATAAAAGTTGGGTCGTCACATTTAGTGGTATTAGAGCAATGGTTCGACTCTCGGCCTTGGAGTGTGGCCTTACACACTAACCATTGCATATCATGACATGATGTTTTTGATGTTTGTAGTATAAGACTAGAATTCGCAGAATCCAATTAAGTTTCCCCTTTGGATTCTGTAGGACTAGATGGCCGGAAGAAATAACGCTAACATTGCGGAGGCATTGACCCAGATGGCTGCAGTTCTGGAGAATATGCAGCACAACCATCCTCCAAGCAATGGAACCCCAGCGGAGTTTCAAGGCTTAGATTCCTTTAGAAAGTGCAAACCTCCTAGCTTCTCGGGTGGTCGTCGTCCCGAGCAAGCTCATTTCTGGCTCGATGAGATGAATAAAATCTTTAGAACGTTGACTCTGTCGGAATCGCAAAAGGTCACGTTTGCTGCCTACGTGCTCACTGGTGAAGCTGCGACCTGGTGGAACCAGACTCGTCAATTCCTAGAGTTTGATCAAGCAGAGTTTACTTGGGGAATCTTCACAGAAAAGTTTCTCGAGAAGTATTTCCCGGATGACATCAGGCTGCAGAAGGAAATGGAGTTCCTCGATTTAAAGCAAGGAAATCTGTCAGTGGACCAGTATGCTGAGAAATTTGAAGAGCTGATGAAGTACTCGCCATACTTCCAGTATCACCCCGATGAACATTCCAAGTGCACACGATTCGAGAATGGTCTGAGACCCGATATCAAATTAGCTGTGAGTGTGCAAAGGATCCGACACTATCCAACGTTGGTTAGTACTTGTCGCATTTTCGAAAGGAATAGCGTCAAGAAGGACATTGGACAAGGAAGTTTTGGGCCGCATCGCAATCAGCATAGGCATGGTAACAAGAACCGGAGAGGTCCTTATCCACAACAAGGAAAAGGAAATGCATCATCTTCTGGAGTGCCCAGTCTCCCAGCCCCTGGTGCAATGTGCAACAAATGTCAAAGATTTCATCCTGGAAGGGAATGTTGGAGAGACAAACCACCAACTTGCTACAACTGTGGAAAGACTGGCCACATCGCTCGTCTTTGTCATCAGCCCCAGCGTCAGAACGATCAAGGTTCGGGAAGCAAACCATGGGTCAATGGGAAGATTTTTACCGTGTCCGGATCAGAAGCTGAGCAGGCAGACAATCTCGTGCAAGGTAACCATCTTCTTAATGGCATGCCTTGTCGCTTTCTATCTGATTCTGGTGCTACACATTCTTTCATCTCTGAGGAATGCGTTAAGCGTTTGTATTTACCCGTTTCGGAGACACCGTTTAGACTTAAGGTGTGTATTCCTTCGAATGTGCCGGTGACTACATCAAGAGCATGTTTTGGATGTTCCGTTAATATAGGAAGTCTGTCCTCTAGGGTAGATTTAATCTGTCTACCTTTATCCCAACTCGACGTTATTTTGGGGATGGATTGGTTAGCAACTAACCAAGTGGTGATCGATTGTAAGACTCGAACGATTGTTTTTCCCGGTAAAAAGTCGCCTGAGGTGCAACCTGAAGGGTACGTTTGTGTGTTTTCTGCGGTCGTAGCAGAAAAGAAGGATGAACCGAAGTTAGAGGAAATCCCGATTATTCGAGATTTTCCCGAAGTGTTTCCTGATAAAGTTCCCGGTTTGCCACCGCATCGAGAAATAGAATTCAGTATCGATCTAGTTCCTGGTACTGGTCCTATTTCTATTTCCCCTTATCGTATGGCTCCAACCGAATTAGCTGAACTGAAGAAGCAAGTGGAAGATTTGTTAGAGAAGCAGTTCATCAGACCAAGTGTGTCGCCTTGGGGAGCGCCAGTTTTGTTCGTAAAGAAGAAGGATGGATCCATGAGGATGTGCATTGATTACAGAAAACTCAATAAGGTTACAATCAAGAACAAATACCCGTTGCCAAGAATCGACGATTTGATAGATCAAGTTAGAGGAGCGTCCGTGTTTTCGAAGATTGATTTGAGATCGGGATATCATCAAATCAGAGTAAGAGAGGAAGATATTCCGAAGACAGCTTTCAGATCAAGGTATGGACACTACGAGTATGTGGTGATGCCATTCGGTTTAACCAATGCTCCCGCCATATTCATGGATTACATGAATAGAGTGTTCCGATCTTATTTGGATTCCTTTGTTGTGGTGTTTATAGATGATATACTCATCTATTCAAAGACCCCAGAAAAGCATGCCAATCATTTGAAGATTGTCTTGGAGACTTTGAAGGAAAAGAAACTATATGCCAAGTTAGCCAAGTGTGAATTTTGGCTTGAAAAATTCAATTTCTTGGGGCATGTGATTTCGAGAGATGGTGTTGCTGTAGACCCAGCTAAAGTAGAAGCGGTGCTGAAATGGGAGAAGCCTAAGTCTGTTACTGAAGTTAGAAGTTTTCTTGGCCTAGCTGGTTACTATCGGAAATTCATCAAAGGATTTTCTAAATTGGCTCTTCCTTTAACCCGCCTGACTAGGAAGGAGCAACCTTTTGTTTGGAATGAGAAGTGTGAAGTTAGTTTCCAAACTTTAAAGGACAAGTTAACATCGTCTCCAGTGTTAACTCTGCCCGATCCCCAGAAAATTTTGATGTTTACTGTGATGCATCAAAACAAGGTTTAGGCAGTGTTCTGATGCAAGAAGGAAGAGTTATTGCTTATACGTCACGACAGTTGAAGGTGCATGAGGAGAATTATCCTACTCATGATTTGGAGTTGGCTGCTATTGTCTTTGCTTTGAAAATATGGAGGCATTACCTGTATGGTAATACGTTCCAAGTATTCAGTGACCATAAAAGTCTAAAGTATCTTTTTGACCAAAAGGAACTGAATATGAGGCAACGTAGGTGGATGGAATTCTTAAAGGATTACAACTTTGAATTACATTACCACCCCGGCAAAGCCAATATCGTAGCTGATGCGTTGAGTAGAAAGACTTTGCATATGAGATTGATAATGGTGAAAGAAGCTGAATTGATTGAAGAATTCCGAAACTTGAATTTGGCAGTTCAGTTCAAACCAAATTGCATCAAATTAGGAATATTACAAATCACAAATGAGTTTGTGGGTCAAGTCCGAAACCTGCAACAAGTGGATGAAGAGCTCCTAGAGAAGAAAAGACTAGGGATAGAAGGAGTGGAACCAGATTTCCAATTAGGATTGGATGGCATTTTGAGATTTAAGGATCGAATCTGCATTCCTTCAAATCAAGAACTAAGGAGAGCTATACTAGAAGAAGCCCACAAAAGCAAGCTGAGTATGCATCCTGGATCAACTAAGTGTACCAAGACCTGAAGAAGATGTTTTGGTGGTCCGGATTGAAGAAAGACGTTGCGTCTTATGTTGCGTCTTGCCTTGTTTGCCAAAAGGCGAAGATTGAACATAAGAAGCCCGGAGGAGAATTGCAACCTTTGAGCATACCAGAATGGAAATGGGATGGAATAGCCATGGATTTTGTAAGTGGTTTCCCGAGAACGAGAGAGGGTTTCGATGCAATTTGGGTAGTAGTTGATCGTTTAACGAAGTCAGCTCATTTCATTCCCATCAACATGCAATATCCGTTGGAGAAGCTTGCGAGATTATACATCAAGGAGATCGTAAGATTGCATGGAATCCCCTCGAGTATCATATCGGATCGTGATCCCCGTTTCGTATCTCGCTTTTGGCAGAGTTTGCATCGAGCGTTAGGAACGCAGCTAAGAATGAGTTCGGCTTATCACCCGCAAACGGATGGTCAATCAGAGAGAACGATTCAATCTCTGGAAGATTTACTCTGTGCTTGCGTTTTAGAGTACCAAGAAAGTTGGGATCGTTTGTTGCCGCTTGTGGAGTTCACCTACAACAATAGTTACCACACAAGCATTGATATGGCTCCATACGAAGCCCTCTATGGAAGGAAATGTAGAACCCCACTATGTTGGTTCCAAGTGGGGGAGAACGCTATCATTGGACCTGAGTTAGTTCAGGAAACGACCGAGAAGAGCTATGCCGATCAGAAGAGCTATGCCAATCAGCGTAGAACCAAGCTCGAATTTCAAGAAGGAGATCATGTATTTCTGCGAATAGTGCCAACAACTGGTATCGGGAGAGTGATGAAGCCGAGGAAACTGACACCAAAGTTTATTGGCCCTTATCAGGTCCTAAAGCGAGTCGGTCCCGTCGCTTATCAGATCGCGTTACCACCTTCTTTAGCTAATCTCCATGATGTATTCCACGTCTCTCAGCTTCGCAAATTTATTCAAGACCCGTCTTCAATTATCCAATTGCAGCCAGACGAAATACCTTTAAAGGGGAATTTGACATTTGAAGTCGGACCATTGCGAATTGAAGATCGTCAAATCAGAAAGCTGCGAGGAAAAGAGATTCCTTTAGTGCGAGTTCTTTGGAATCAAAAAGGAGTGTCAGAATCAACATGGGAATTAGAATCTAAGATGAGAGAAGAGTACCCACATTTGTTTATTTAATCGGAATTTCGAGGACGAAATTCTATTTAAGTGGGGGAGGATGTAAGATCCTATATTTTAAATATATGAAATAAAAGTATTTTATCAATATTAGTATCATTAAAATAGTCAATTTTTCCTATTTTAGCAAAAACACTCGAGTATTTTAGGCAAAACTCGAGTATTTTAAGTAGCTGTTTGGAAATTTGAATTTTTAAATAAAAACACGAGTATTTGGGAAAAAACTCGAGTATTTCGTGCAGACCTGTAAGTGTATAAGTCGGTTTTCATTTAATTTTCGCACCAAAACGCGGTTTCTTGAAATGACAAGCATAGAGCTGGACTTTACTTCGACCTGAAGTATTCTTAAGCTATAAATTGGTGCGTGGTTGAAGCATTCAACACCTCTAATCACCCAAAACCCGAATTTCAGTTTTTGACTCTCAGTTTTCTAGAGCACACTTTGATCTCTGATTTCTCCTTCGTTTCTCAATCAAATCCTTCGAAACCAAAACAACTCAAGGTTCTAGTTCCATCTTTGAATTAGAATCAAGAATCACATCAAATAAGCCCCTGTAGTTCGAGTTCTAGCTCATCAAAGTTTGAGGTTCAAAGCTGTAAAAACAGAGTACTTTTCAGCATCAAGTATTCATCTTCATTGGATTCGTTTGGTAATCTCAGGAATCCTTTTTGTGTCAAACTTGTTTCTGATTGGAGTTAGTATATCCTAGTTTGTTAAACTAACTTGTTTCGTTCTTTTTCATGCCAAATCCGTGGTGAAATCTGTGGCCAAAGTCAGCCTGTTCAACCCCTTTTTCACAAGTCCAGAATTTGGATTTTTGATCCAGCCAAGTTTCTCGTTGTTTAATCTGTTGTTTAGCTTCTCTAAGGTAAGGGAGGAGTTATCTAATTGCTAGAATGAGTAATCTCAAGCTAGAAATGTAGGAACCTCACAAGGTTCATCAAGGGATGAAGTTGGAATTGGGAATATGACATGGAGGTCATAAACCCAAGGTTTTCTAAGTCAAACAAGTTTAAATGGACCTAATAATGCTCACTGGATTGATTTTCGAAGTTAAAACCAAGTGGAAATGAATTTCATATCTTGAAATGGTTATTTTCCAAGTTTATGTTGATTCTGTGATTTGATGTTGATTTATGTTGTTATGTACTTGTTTATCTGTTCTAACTTGTTTCTTATATGTGTTTATGCCTCTGTTTTGCATAAGAATGGAAAAAACAATGAATGGAATTCGAATTGGTGCTTAAAATGCAGAAACTGGTGCTGTTGCAGTAAAAACACTCGAGTTTTTGAGAAACACTCGAGTATTCTCGGAAAATGAAGAACAACTCGAGTCTTTCTTCAAGGACTTCAAGTATTCTGGAAAAAAATGAAGAACACTCGAGTATTTTATAATATACTCGAGTATTTTGATCAAAACTGAAGAAAAAATTTATTTTTTTTAGAATATTAAATACCTAATTCTTATACGTTTACCCATTGGTCGATTATTATCCTGAAAGAGTCCTACTGGAATTTCATCCAGTGGTTGATATGTTCGGACAGGAGTCCCAATGGACAAATGTATAAGTTTACTTGATTCCCATTGGTTGATTTTATCCTGGATGAGTCTTACTAGAATTTTATTCAGTGGTTGACATATTCGGACAGGATGTGCCAATGGAAGTGCGTACACCCATTTGGTTGATTATTTTCCCATGTCCCAGTGGAAGTCTTTACCCACTTGGTTGATATTTTGGGAGTCCTAAATGGGGTCGTTGCAATAATTAAATGATAAAACGATTAATTCCTATTGTATAAAACCATCACAAAGTGGCTGGGCCGCTGATGGAATTTTCAATAAGCACTAGCACCAGTTAATGCTAAAAGAAAAGATGAAATTGTGATTAAGAAGGATTATGAACTTTGGGTCTCTATATTGGAGGCATGATGTTCAAGGATGTGATTTAAAAGAAAGAAAGAAGACGAAAAGTTTTGTGTGACATTATCATGCATGGAGGAGGAGTTGCTCCGATCTAGATTCGGAATTTCGGTAAAGTTAAATCAGAATATCCCTAGCACAAGGATGCTAGGAAGATCGAGTTCCCATCGATCGTGATGCTTGAATATGAATCGCTCCGGTTTGATGAACCATAAGATTGAGAATATCCCGAGCCTGAGATACTCGGATGCCAAACCGTGTAGCATGAATGAGGAGTAGGCATGCATCACGACACTAATCGAGATATTATAAAAGACAGTTTGAGCATATACATATGCATTTATTATTGCTATATGATAACATGTGTTTGTTATTTCTAGCCACTGTTATACTCATTTGTTATTGCTTTTAGCTATGACTCACTCCCAGTCCCTTGTGTAGGTGACGGCAAGAAACATGTTCTGCGTGGAGATGAGGCCGCTCCTTAATGGGGAGTGGAATTTTGAGGACCATAGGGCTACATATGAGGGGGATGTGGAAGTTATCTTCCGCCATCCTAATCCATATTCCCGTATGCGTCCGCTTAGATCGAGAACCCCGATGGTTTACATCATGCACATTTCGCCAAATTTTGTTATGCGAAATGGAAGTCAGTGGGGAACTGACGACTGAGTTAAGTTGTGGGGTGGAGTGTGACTGATATAACCCATCAGGTTTTCTCTTATCTATGTTATGTTATATTTTGAGTCATGAACCATATGCTCTAGGTTATTATGAATTTTGTTGTAATATAATGTAATGGCCTAGAGTGTTAAATCAAGTAATTATGTATTTTGTTTAAATGAAGAATGTGGTATGTAACCCTTTTAATATGAATGAAATATGATGTTACATCACTTGTCTTCATGACTCGGTGTTTATATGATTCCGCAAGATTTGATAATGGATGATGACTTGGTTTTAGTTTCAAAGAAAAAAAATAGTTGTATTTTTTTGAATACGAATATTTAACTTTGGAATAAAAGTTGGGTCGTCACAGTAGACCTCATGGTTCTGGTCAAGGGAATGCTGGTGGGGCAGCTAATGTTCCCAACCCTGCAACTTTGATGGCTCAGATGACTGCTGTGATGACTGGAGTGAATGACAACCTGCAAGCTCTACATCAACAAGATCAGCAGAATCTCAACAATCAGAATCAGCCTCAGAATGTGGAACCGCAAGGAATTCGGGGATTGGATGAGTTCTATCGTCAGAATCCGAGAGAGTTTTTCGGAGGTTTTATACCGGATGTGGCTCGTGGATGGATCGAGAATTTGGAAAGGATCTTTGATGGAATGGGACAGTGTGATGATGCCCAGAAGGTGGCTTATGCTGGGTATATGCTGACAAAGGAAGCTTCTGCTTGGTGGAGGAACATTAAGCAAGTGATGGCAAATGTTGGAGAAGAGGTCAATTGGGAATCCTTTAAGAAGAAATTTCTGGAGAAGTATTTTCCTGAAGATGTAAGGACTGAGAAGGAAATGGAATTTCTTAAGTTGGTGCAAGGAAACATGTCAGTTGGGGAGTACGCAACTAATTTTGAAGAGTTAGCTCGGTATGTGCCTCAATATGCTGATGGAGGAAATGAGAGGTCTAAGTGTGCTAAGTTTCGAGATGGTTTAAGGGATGAAATTAAGTTGGCTTTTTCGCATTTGGAGATCCATGAGTATGCAACATTGGTTAACAAGTGTTGGATGTATGAAGGAGGACTGAAATCTAAGGCAGTGACGAAAATGGTGGCAAGTCTGTCAACTAGTGGTGGACCGAATCAGAATCATTTGTATCATGGGAGTTCTGGTGGAAGGTTTAGAACACCTTCACCGTATCCTCGTTCTGGAAATGGAAGAGACCGTAGGTTTGGTGGAAGTAGATCGTCTGGAGGCGGAAGTGGTGGTTTCAACCAGAATAGTGGAAGAGGTGGCAATTCTCGCTCTGGAAATCGTGGAGGTGGCAACAGTAACCGCGTGGGTAATCTTGGAAGTAGCAGTGGTGGAAATCGAGCTAATCCTGGAGGAAGTCAAGGGAGTGTGGCCCCTCATTGCAATCAGTGTGGTCGGAATCATTTCGGACCGTTGTGCCCTGCAACTAATCCGAATTGTTTCAATTGCATCAAGCCTGGTCATATTGCTCGTTTCTGTCAAGAACCAAAGAAGGCACCTAGTTCTGGGAATGCTGCAAGGCCAAGTAATCAAGGAAGAGTCTTCACGATGAGTGGAGTGGAAGCTGTTAAGGCTGCCAATCTGATTTAAGGTGAGTGTTTCATTTATAAGAATCCTTTACTTGTGTTGTATGATTCAGGTGCTACACACTCGTTTATAGCTAGTGATGTGGTGAAAAAGTTGAATTTGCAATTAGAATTATTGCCCTTTGATTTGCTTGTATCTACCCCGACTAGTGACCCTTTCACAGTGTCAACCCATTGTCGTATGTGTCCTATAGAGATTGAAGGAAGAACCTATTTGTTGATTTTATTCAATTACCCCTTACCCAAATAGATGTAAGAGTAGGGATGGATTGGCTTACTCGGAATCGTGTTATGTTGAACTGTTCTGACAAGTCACTCTTGATTAGTGAACCCAAGATAGATGAGTCTGACCCTAAAAGTCTTGAGCACATATCTGCCAAACAAATATTTGCTTCATTAAAAGATGGAGCCATAACATACATGTTCTTAGCTTCATTGGATTGCAAGGAAAACAATGAGCTAGATAAGTTACCGGTAGTAAGGGATTTTCTTGAAGTTTTTCCTGAGGAAATACCTGGTTTACCGCCAAGACGGGAGGTGGAGTTTAATATCGATGTGATTTCGGGAACTGGACCAATTTCAAAAGCTCCGTATAGGATGGCGCCAATGGAATTGGTGGAGTTAAAGAAGAAAATTGAGGAGCTGTTGGAGAAGCGTTTGATTCGTCCGAGTGTATCGCCATGGGGAGCGCCTGTGTTGTTTGTCAAAAAGAAGGATGAAAGTATGCGGTTGTGTACGGATTATCGCCAGTTGAACAAAGTGACGATAAAGAAGAAGTATCCTCTGCCAAGGATAGATGATTTGTTGGATCAATTGAAGGGTGCAGTTGTGTTTTCCAAGATTGATCTCAGATCGGGTTATCATCAGAATAGAGTAAAGGAGGAAGATATCCTGAAGACTGCATTTAGGACTCGGTATGGGCATTATGAGTATCTGGTTATGCCGTTTAGTGTTACGAATGCTGCTACTGTATTCATGGATTATATGAATCGGATTTTCCATTCGTACTTGGATTCATTTGTTGTCGTGTTTATCGATGACATTTTGATCTATTCCAAGGATAAAGAAGAGCATGTCGAGCATTTATGGACAATTTTGAAGATATTGAAGGAGAAGCAGCTTTATGCCAAGTTGTTAAAGTGTGATTTTTGGTTGGAATCAGTTAACTTTTTAGGGCATGTGATTACAAAGGAAGGGATTGTGGTGGATCCTGTGAAGGTGACAGCGGTGTTGAAATGGAAAGCTCCGATAACAGTGACGGAAATTTGAAGTTTCTTAGGTCTTGCTAGTTATTACCAGAGGTTTATAGAAGGATTTTCGCGATTGTCGTTGACAAAGCTAACAAGGAAAGGACAACCATTCGTGTGGACGGATAAGTGTGAAAAGCATTTTCAAGAGTTGAAAAGAAGGTTAACAACAACTCCAGTGTTGGTTTTACCTAACACTTCTAAGCCATTTTGTGTTTATTGTGATGCTTCTAAGCAAGGATTAGGTTGTGTGCTCATGCAAGAAAGGAGAGTCGTAGCGTATGCTTCACGACAATTGAAGGTACATGAGCATAACTATCCAACCCATGACGTGGAGTTAGTAGCAATGGTTTTTGCTTTAAAGATTTGGAGACATTACTTGTATGGTGTGAGGATAGAAGTTTTCAGTGACCACAAGAGTTTGAGGTACTTGTTTGAGTAGAAGGAGTTAAATATGAGTCAAAGAAGGTGGATGGAATTTCTCAAAGATTACGATTTTCTGCTACAATATCATCCTGGTAAGGCGAATGTAGTGGCTGGTGCTTTGAGTAGGAAGTTTCTGCACGTTTCGGCATTGATGGTAATGTTGGAGAGTGCCCTAGTGGCAATCGTATTTTCTCTTTTACTTGTACTTATTTCATGTTTATGGATTATTACTATTAATAATAATGAGGCATTTCATTTATTATATTTATGCTTTAATTGTTTAATTAAAATAGATGTAATAAAGTCCTTAGGATTATAAGTTCAATGTCATAAGAATATCAAGTACATGACTTGATAGTGAGATCTTATTGGTTGATAATTATGCTTAAAGATTCCCTAGTCGAGTATTATAGTTAATAAGGACAACTATAATACATCGAGACTAGTATGTGGCAGACTGATGGCTGCATTTCACCGGTCATGGATATGGGATATCAAGTCTTCACGTAAGTACACATTGGGACAATTGTGTACTGGATTGACCCGCCATGAGAATGCTACATGGGTTATTAAGTGAGTGTCATAAGCGATTCTCATAGTGACAATGGTGTACATGGTCCTTCGACCTGAAGTCGCTACGGTTCCCAACATGAGGAATTATATGCTTTCACGCAATCAAACGTCATCTTTAACCAGGTGATCATAACGGTTGTAGTCGGGTATATGACAAATCATGTAGAGGGATGTGAGTGACGTAGATGGGATTAGTCCTTCCTTATCAATAGGAATTATATCTCTGGGCCCCTTGATTGAGTGAGACGGTGAAATGTATGGCCATACTCAAGACAGTCAATATAAGATATTGACGAGACTTGTTTAGACGCGTCTACTCAGGGATCAAGAAACCATAGGTTACACTATTCATGGGTGACACGTTCCATGCCATGAGTGTAACTATGATATTTGGACAAAGGGATTAAACTTACACATGTTCATTGGTCACAGTAAAAGGTTTAGTCAAATCACAGACATTCCTGTCACTTGGGTAGCAATGATGTGTTGCTAGATACCGCTCATTGCTTGTAAAGTTAAAATGTGATTTTAACATTACTGCCAACGTTACAGGAACCTATAGGGTCACACACTAAGAGCAGATAAAATTGGAGATATCACATTTGATAAAAATACAATAGTTGTATTTTTATAAAATTAAATCTTTCTGATATGATTAAGATATGATTCGTTTTTATCTTTATGCAAGTAAAGATAGAATTCGGTTTTTATGCTGGAGATAAGATTCGTTTTATCTTTATGTATAAGATATAAATTTGATTTTATCTTCTACATATAAGGATAAAAATTCGAATTTGCCTTCCACCCAAAAGAGATAAAATTCGAATTTATCTTCTACCAAAAAGATGAAATTCGAATTTATCTCCTAAAAAGCCCAACCAGTTGGTCTGATAATATTATAAAAATAATATTATTAGCTTTAGGGATTTTTTAGATGTGTGAGACACAGAACGGTAACCCTAGCCGTTATATCAGAGAGTGAGTGATACACAGCCTATCTCTTCTCTGCTAGCACTGAGAAGAGAGACATGACTCCAATTGGGAATTTGTTCGTGTGGATACCAATAGAGGCACAACACATTGATGTGCTCGTGATTGACGAAGCGTTCGTGATAAGATTCATTGGTCTCCTCTTCCCTGCAAAAGGTAATTTTATTCCCTATCTCAAATCATGCTTTCACATGGATCCTGGATGGAAATAGGATATATATATATATATTTCCGCTGCATTTGTCGCATCCTATTTCCTAACAGGTAAAGGAATTGGAGTTGATAGAAAGGTTTAGAGATTTGAATTTGGGAGTAGAATTGAAGCCGAAAAGCATCGTGTTGGGGATGCTATCAATATCCAGTGGATTTGTGGAGCAAATTAAGGAACTTCAAAGGACGGATGAGGAGTTACAAGAGAAGGTGAAGATTTCAGTTGAAGGAAAAGAGGTAGAATTTCAAGTTGGAATAGATGGAGTGTTGAGATTCAATGAACGAATATGTGTACCGATTGATGTTGGACTAAAGGAAATGATTCTGGAAGAAGCTCACAAGAGTAAATTCAGTCTTCATCCTGGATCGTCAAAAATGTATCAAGATTTAAAGAAGTTGTTTTGGTGGTCAGGAATGAAAAGAGAGGTGGCGGAGTATGTTTCTAGATGTTTGACCTGTCAAAAAGCGAAGATAGAGCATAAGAAGCCTGGAGGTGGATTACAGTCGTTGTTAGTGCCAATGTGGAAATGGGATAGTATCTCGATGTGTTTTGTTTCTGGATTTCCAAGAACGCAGAAAGGGTATGATGTCATTTGGGTAATTGTGGATAGACTTACTATGACAACACATTTTCTTTCGATCAACATGAGGTATTCTCTGGAGAAATTAGCAGAATTGTATATTCGAGAGGTGGTAAGATTGCATGGAGTGCCCTCGAGTATTGTGTCAGATCGAGATCCGTGCTTTACTTCAAAATTTTGGGATAGTTTGCAAGCGGCCATGGGATCAAGGTTGAATTTGAGTTCAGCTTATCACCCGCAGACTGATGGTCAGTCGGAAAGGACTATTCAAACTTTAGAGGATTTACTCCGAGCATGTGTGATGGAACAATCAGGAAGTTGGGATTCATTCTTGCATTTGATTGAATTAACTTACAACAATAGTTTTCATTCAAGCATTGGAATGGCACCATATGAAGCGCTGTATGGAAGGAAGTGTAGAACGCCTTTGTGTTGGTTTGAAACGAGAGAAGGTTTGTTGTTTGGTCCCGAGATTGTACAGCAAACGACCGAGGCAATCAAGATGGTTCAGGAAAAGATGAGAGCAACTCAGAGTCGGCAGAAAAGCTATCATGATAAGAGGAGAATTTCGCTGGAATTTAAGGAAGGAGACCATGTGTTTATGAGGGTAGTGCCAACTACCGGGATTGGCAGAGTGCTTAAAACTAAAAAGCTTACACCTCGTTTCATAGGCCCTTACCCAATTTTGAAAAGAGTCGGCCCTGTAGCTTATCAAATTGCTTTACCCCCTATGTTTTCCAATTTGCACAATGTCTTTCATGTGTCTCAGTTGAGAAAGTATGTTAGTGACCCGTCCCACATCATTGAGCCGGATTCTATACAACTCAAGGATAATCTTACGTATGAAATGTTACCCTTGAGAATCGATGGGCATAGTGTGAAGAAGTTGAGAGGAAAGGATATTCCTCTGGTTAAGGTAGTGTGAAGTCAAATGAATTGTGAGGATGCTACTTGGGAGCTTGAAAGTAGCATGAGGGCTTCGTACCCTCATTTGTTTGAAACAGGCATGTCATTTCTTGAGGACAAGAAATCTTCAAGTTGGGGAGAAATGTAATACCCGCAATTTCCTCAATTATTTTCAGTATTTAAAAATGAAATAGAAATTTATTTATTTGATTTATTGGATGGAATTTTATTTCCATAATTTAATTAAATTAGTATTTGATTTGATTTCTCATGAATTTATTAAATTGTGAATTTTTGTGTTTAATTTTATTGAAAACCGTGGAGAGTATATTTATTTTATTTAAATCAGATTTTTATTTTATACTTCCTTTAAAATGGAGAAGGAAAATTTCATTCCCCTCTCATATGTGTTGTACGGTCATGACCTAGAGGAGGAAGAAAAATTTTAAGCTTACCCTATAAGTTAAGTGAGGAGGTGTATTTAGAGCCAAAAATTCAAATTCAAAAAAATGCCTTAATTATTTGTTTTCTCCATGAAACATCCTTTAGACAAAGCATTAATTACCATATTAATTATGTATCCCACTAAGCTAAAGTTGTCATAAACCTACAACTAACCAAAATTGCGAAAGAGCCCCTAATGCCCCTTGCCTTGTTCGAACCCCACATTTTAGTTGGTGAACCCCAACTAAGTTTGCCTATAAATACCCACCTAAGCCTAAAGACCCACCCTTGCTTCATAACCTTAAGAACATAAGAACAAAAAAATAAAATAAAATAAAATAAAAGAAGAGAGGTGAGAAGAAGAAGGAAAACCTGTGGGGAGGAAGAAGGAAGAAGGAGGTGGGGAACTTGGATTTTAGCTCAATCTCTTTGGTTTCTCTTAGGTAATGAACCTCTAGCTCATGTTTTTCTTCTTTTCTTCTTTGTTTCGGTTTTTCCTTCAAGTTCGTCAAAGATGTTTTTGTTGTTTCATGAGTAATGCTTCTTGCATGTTGATTTTTCTCGTTCTTCTTGCTTTTCTATACTTGATAATATATGTATTTGAGCTTAGAATCAAAAAAATGAACATGCATCCACAAGGATGATGCTCTCGGTTTTAAGGTCCCTTTTGTTTAAAA
The DNA here is from genome assembly GCA_037953625.1 of Crotalaria pallida. Lineage (NCBI taxonomy): Eukaryota > Viridiplantae > Streptophyta > Magnoliopsida > Fabales > Fabaceae > Crotalaria > Crotalaria pallida. The sequence continues at coordinate 56,031,371 of CM075655.1, read as the reverse complement.
TAATTTTGATTCTTTGATTTATGTTTTATGCTTGATTAAGAGTTGATTCATGATGTTCATGAACTATGAGTTGTTGATTTGCACAAAATTTTTATCTTTTCCCTCATGCATGTCATGGTTAGGGTTCCAAATTGGGGAAAATGATTTTGTTCTTACTTGCATGTAATTGATCATTGATTTTTGCTATATGTTTGTTGAATTTTTGGTTTCTATATGGAAATGCATGATAAATGAATTTTTGTTTTGTGATTTGGGTCTAATATATGATGTTTTTGGACTTAATTTCACTTCCTTTTGCTATGGTTTTGGCTTGTTTCTCTTGTAAATATAGGTAATTTGTATTAGTTTTAGGAATTTTTAGTATTATAGAGTCCTTTGAACGTTTTGATCCGTTTTGGATATGTTTCAGGTGCTTTTGGAGCTTTATTTGGAGAAAATATTGTTGGAGTTGAGAAGAGCATGAGAAGACCTTGAAAATGACACAAGAACGGAGAGAAATGGAGTTGAAAAATATTGTCCACGCCCAGGCGCATGGAGCCCGCGCCCAGGCGTGCGTGTGGCGCTAATTACCGCTCATCAGATGTTGCGCGCCTAGGCGTGCAGTTTCATACGCCCAGGCGCACGTGACTCCCCTTATTTCTGAGCAATTTTGGAGGATTATATTAGGATTTGTATTTTATGTATATATTCTAGGTTTTAGAATTAGGTTAGGCAGTCAATTAGAGTCATTAGAGTCAGAAGATAGCTTTTTAGAAGGGAGATTACACACATTTGAGAGCATTCGAAGGAGGGATCAGGAGAAGATTGAAGATATGAAGCAGTTTTATGTGGTAATTTATTAATGAATACCGTAGTTATTATTTTTATTCTTCCTTTCATTATGTGTAACTAAACCCTTTGTGTTAGGAACATGGTGGATTTGTATTTGTAATTTATTTTTATGAATTAATGTTTTTCAGTTTTTAAATCATGTGTTTAATTGGGTTTTTATTGTTATGCATGAAAGTAGCTAATCTATGTTTTGGATCTTCTAAATCTGAATTGGAAAATTATGATTTGAAATAGGCCATGCAATTAAACAGTATAATTATTCAATTAGTAGGGATACTATTGAATTCTTATGCAGCTTTTCATAATTCACTGTTCTTAATTAAGGTTATTCAATGATTTAAATTTCTAAGGAATTAAGATTTATCAAGTTGAATAATAAACAGTAATTTCACTAGAGGAGGAATTACTATTTTCTGAATTTGTTCTTGATTTGAATAAAAACATTGATTTATAATAAATGAATGAACATACAATGAAATTGAGTTCCTAACCATGTTTTCCCATTGCAATTCTAGTTTTATTTTATTTTCTAGTAGTTTAATTTGACCTTTTAATTAATTTGTTTAATTCTAAATTTTAGTTTATAATAGATTTTGCTCTAAATTACTCGTAGGTGAGAATAGATTAAACAATTCTGAGTCCCTATGGGAACGATATCTGGTCTTAACCGACTGCATTACTTTCCGATTTAGTATACTTGCTAGAGAGCGAACAAGTTTTTGGCGCCGTTGCCAGGGACTTGAATTAGTTTAATTTGTTTTTGGCATTTAGAAGTAGTTTTAAGTGAAATCTATTTTTGGTCTTAATTGAAATGTACAATAATGACTTGTGAGGAGTTAGAATTTTTTTGATTTTGTTTTGGCTTCACATCCTCTTACTTATGATGCAAATACCTCTATTTGTGAGATTGAGAAATTATACAAGAGATCTTTCATAGAGAAGTTGGTACGAGAGTTGCCCGTTAAGGAAGACTTAAATACTAATTTCTCTGAAAATTTAGAAGAAAAAGAAATTAAGGTGCATCATGAGGTAGAAGAGGTGAAACAAAACAAAACAGATGAGGGGAGGATAATAGTAGAGAAATTTGACTCATCTTTGCGTGTTGAATTTTCTGAACTTGAAATTTTTGTTAAATCTCTTGCATGTGTGGATGATTCAAAATTTTTCAATTATGTTCAACCCTTGAGTTTGCATGATGTTTTTCTAAAACATCAACATAAGTCATTGTTGTACCATGGGATGGATAAAGATCCTAAATTTTGTTTCCCTTGTTCATGGAATTAACACCTTCATGAATGGGGAAAAAGATAAATTTTCTGAGATGATGCATGTTGTAAGGAATGTACCTTTTGACCCTGGTGGGATTGAATTTATTTCTAAAATCTCCTTACTTCATCATCATCCATGCTCATTCCCATGAGACATGGGAGTAACTTGTTATTCCTGTATCACATGGGAGTTGAGCCATAGAATTTGGGATCCTGGTGGATTCTCTTTAGTTTTGTAGTAGTATAGGTTCTGTTTTTTGTTAGTTAGCTTTAGTTGAATAAAGAGTTGGAACTTCCTATACGTGACTGCTAATGAGGTGCTACAAGCACCATTTTTAGTTGTTCATGTGACACAGGTGAATAAGTTTGGGGGAGTCTCCTCCATGGTGCATCAATAGAAAAAGTTGTGCTACAAAGGTAAGTTTCCTAACTCCCCGTATTAGTTGATGTTAGTTTAGGAAATTAGTTTTTAGTGTAGATAATTTTTTTATTTTTAATTTTCATATTTTTATTTTTTTTCTTTTTCAAAAAAAAAAGTGGTGTGTACAGGTGCCACACGTCTGGGCGCACGGATGCCCACGTCTGGGCGCGCGCTAGGTGTAAAAGCACACGCATGAGGGAGTCATCCCCATCATTCTCCCATTTTCTTCAAATCCTCTCATTCCCTTTCTAAACCCTAAACCCCAAATTCTTAAAATTGCATCAAATCTTCCTCAATTCCTCAAATTCTTCCACTAAAACTCAACAATCCTTCCTCCTCTTCCATTATTCCTAACTATTCTTCATTGATTTTCAAGTTTTTCTCCATTTCTCTCCTATTCCCTTCAATTCGGTTTTTTCATTCTCAAAGGCTAGGGACACGAATTTGTGCATAATTTTGGGTAAGAATCAGTCCTCTATACTCCTTGGTGTTGTTTTAGTTTGATTTTGGAGTTAGGAGTTAGTGTAGTGGAGTTTGGTTCTAGAGTTATTTTTGTTGCACACCAAGTGTTCGATCAATTGTTCCAAGTTATTTTTGAGCTATTTAGGATGCTTAGAGGGAAGAGGCCAGTAGTAAGGGGCAGTAGTGATTTGGGGAATACCTTCGAGCACTCGAGGGTCAATGATTTTTATGAGGGGAAGATGGTTAGGAGAGGGATTACCCAAGAGACTAGCATGTTATATGTGAGTGAGGGTCCCTCTGGAAGGAGGGTAGTTGGAGTTAGGGATATTGCGGAGGTTAGGGAGACCCTGTTGGTTAATAGGTGGACTGAGTGGATTAGGGAGTCGGATGAGGCATTTAGCAAACTCCTAGTCTGGGAGTTTTATGCTAATGCCTGGTGGAGAGCTCAGAGGGCAGAGTTGGATGGTAGCCATAGACGGGTGTCATATATTAGAGGGGTAGAGGTTCCGTATGATGCGGACACTATTGCCCGAGTCATGGGACTTCCATCATATCCACCAGAGGCGGCACCCGCCATGTTTACCACAGACAGTTTTGACAGCGAGGACGAGTACCCGCTGGACACCATCAAGAATGCCCTATTTCTGGAGGGTAAGGACTGGAACTTATCTGTTGCTGGTACGGTCAAGCACGTGTACAAGAAGAATATGAGGGGAGCTGCGAGGTTTTGGGTAAGGTTTATTGTTCATAACCTGGACCCACACTCACACGACACTGAAGTTCAGCCAGGGGTTTGTCGGTTGGTCCATGCCCTTCGCCAGGGTATTATAGTGGACGTTGCATCGATCATCTCTGATAGGATGCATCGTTTTTCTAGGAGGGAGTCTGGATATGTTGGCTTTCCTTGGGTTATAACCTGGCTGTGCACTGCAGCTGGTGTTGATTTTCGGTAGGATGTGAGGGACCTTAGGAGGACCCCCAAGATGACCAGGGTGACGTGGGATACTTACATGGGTAGATCTATTAAGACGGTCAAAGCAGGCCCACCACAACAGCCACAGCCATAGAAACATGTTCCAGCAACACCTCAGGATGAGTCAGGACCTTCCAGTCAGCTGGCACAGCAGGTGGGAGGTGATGGTGGGGTGATCATTGGGATATTACAACGCTTGCTTAGGAGACAAAGTAGAGTAGCTGAGTTCCAATGCAGAGAGATGTGTAGGAACCAGGCTAGGGATACATTCTTGAGCAGTTTGGGAGCAGCGCAGGATATGCCCTATGATGTGCCACCATTTACAGAGGAGGATCAGAGCTTACTGGATGCATATCCTGAGGAGGAGGATGAGGATTAGATAGGGGATTTCTGAACCCCTTTCCCCTATTCAGATTTGTACCTGTACTTGTGCCACACCAAAAACATGTATTTGCTTTTTAGGATTTGTTGTTAGTTTTATTGCATGGATTTTATTTGGTTCACTTGTTATTTACATCTATGTATTTATTTTCTGCAGTAGGTGTAAGTTGATGTCTTCCCCATGAGAGGTGCTATTTTTGCACTTGTTTTTAACGACATGCAGGTATTAAGTTTGGGGGAGCATCTTTTCACCTTTGTTAGTGATGAACATTTGATGTGGATGTGATAGGGAAGTGTTCTAAATTTATCCTTGTAATTTTTTATTTTGTAGTTTTGGTTTGTTTAGTTTAGTTTGCTTGAGGACAAGCCAACCTCTAAGTTTGGGGGAGTGGACAAAATAAAAAATTTTCGACTTGAATTGTTTCCCATTGTTTCCCTATTTTTGGTGTTGGTTTGTGTCTTAGGTAGAGGTATTGTAATTATTCTAGGCATAGGATTATTTTTCTGATGATAGGTGTATATACTTAGTTTAGGATTAGACTCATTGATCATGTTACCAATTTGTTTGAGCTGTAAATATTTTTGAAATCTGGTTATTTTGATAAACTTTTTCAGAATTTGTAACTAGTGAACTGACTTTAGCCTAGTGAGTTATTTGAGCCTAAACACTGAGGGGTATGATTTATTGAATTATTTTTTATTTGAGACCCCTAATTCTTTCATGAGTGTGTTCACTGTGGCATTGTGTTCTAGAACTTGACCGGTGACCATTTTGAGATTGATAATTGTTTGCATGCATGAATATGATTAAGGCATTTAGGAGTGTGTTTTTGTGGCCTTCAGATGATTTGTGTTGGATATGTTTCCCTTAGTTTCCCATTTTGAGCCTGATATGAGATATGATTTTTCTTTGGTACCCTGCATTAGTTGTATAATTTTTGTGAGTACCTTAGGAATTTTGGATGAGCAATTAAGAGAGGGACATTTCAAAAGAGAAAAATTGTGAAAAGTGTATTGAGTTTACTCCTCTTCCAAAAGAAAATAAAAAAAGAAAAGAAAAAAAATGAATGAAAATTGAGAATTTGATTTGAATTGAAAATGAGAAGAAAAGAAATGTGTTTGGAAGAGGTAGTAGAGGTAAAATTGAAAAAGAAGAAGTGTGAAATAGTTGTGATTTGAGTGGGTATTCTTTGCTCATTCATAATTTTTGAGGGAAATTTGTTTTTGCATTTTAGCCCTTAGTTTTATCCTTTCTTTCTTTTATCGCACCTGACACTTTTAGCCATGACCTCATTACAACCCAATTAAAGACCTTTTGATTTGTGCATGTTTTCAATATTTTCAGTGGAGATTTTGGTCTATGGTCAAGCTTATGGTAACATTTTGCTATTGTATGAACTTGAGTGAATTGTTATAACCCTGATACACATGAGAGATATACACTGAGAGGTTGAGAGTGTTCACTAGTTTTGAGTTCTGATTGGGTTTGTTTATTTAACCAGTTTTTGAATATGTGAATAGCTTGTGTAAATATGTGGCTGAATTGATGAGTCGAAGTCTTAGATTAGGTGTTGTACATTTTGATTTAGATGGTAGTCTTTTGCTTTAGAATCTTTATTTTACTTTTGCCTGGGACATGCAAAATGCTAAGTTTGGGAGAGTGATTTGGGTCTAATATATGATATTTTTGGGCTTAATTTCACTTCCTTTTGCTATGGTTTTGGCTTGTTTCTCTTATAAATATAGGTAATTTGTATTAGTTTTAGAAATTTTTAGTATTATAGAGTCCTTTGAACGTTTTAATCCGTTTTGGGTATGTTTCAGGTGCTTTTGGAGCTTTATTTGGAGAAAATATTGTTGGAGTTGAGAAGAGCATGAGAAGACCTTGAAAATGACACAAGAACGGAGAGAAACGGAGTCGAAAAATATTATCCACGCCCAGGCGCATGGAGCCCGCGCCCAGGTGTGCGGGTGGCGCTAATTCCTGCTCATCAGATGTTATGCGCCCAAGAGTGCAGTTCCATACGCCCAGGCGCGCGTGACTCCTGGAGGCCCAATTGAGCTAATTTCTGAGCAATTTTGGAGGATTCTATTAGGATTTGTATTTTATGTATTTATTCTAGGTTTTAGAATTAGGTTAGGCAGTCAATTAGAGTAATTAGAGTCAGAAGATAGCTTTTTAGAAGGGAGATTACACACTTTTGAGAGCATTCGAAGGAAGGATCCGAAGAAGATTGAAGATCTGAAGCAGTTTTTTGTGGTAATTTAGTAATGAATACCATAGTTATTGTTTTTCTTCTTCCTTTCATTATGTGTAACTAAACCCTTTATGTTAGGAACATGGTGGATTTGTATTTGTAATTTATTTTTATGAATTAATGTTTTTCAGTTTTTAAATCATGTGTTTAATTGGGATTTTATTGTTATGCATGGAAGTAGCTAATCTATGTTTTGGATCTTCTAAATCTGAATTGGAAAATTATGATTTGAAATAGGTCATGCAATTAAACAGTATAATTATTCAATCAGTAGGGATACTATTGAATTCTTATGCAACTTTTCATAATTCACTGTTCTTAATTAAGGTTATTCAATGGTTTAAATTTCCAACGAATTAGGATTTATCAAGTTGAATAATAAACAGTAATTTCATTAGAGGAATCTAGGAATTACTATTTTCTGAATTTGTTCTTGATTTGAATGAAAAACATTGATTTATAATAAATGAATGAACATACAATGAAATTGAGTTCCTAACCAAGTTTTCCCATTTCAATTCTAGTTTTATTTTATTTTCTAGTAGTTTAATTTATCCTTTTAATTAATTTGTTTAATTCTAAATTTTAGCTTTCAATAGATTTTGCTCTAAATTACTCGTAGGTGAGAATAGATTATACAATTCTGAGTCCCTGTGGGAACGATATCTGGTCTTAACCGACTGTATTACTTTCCGATCTAGTATACTTTCTAGAGAGTGAACATTTTGATTTGTTCTTATTACGGTTATACGGTTTGACCTAAAAATGTATGCATGTGTGTTTAATAAATTTAGATGCATGATTTTTGTTTAAGTATGTGAATAATCTAAGTATGTGCATGTGTTTATTTGATGAAGAGAATGTATGCTCACATGTTTATATATACACACACACACACACACATTCGACCAAGATATGAGAAAATGCATGGATGATTTTTATTTGATAAAAAGTTTAAGTCTTTGTTCATGTGTGTATGTATATTTGGTCTAAGCATGGAAAAATGGATAAATGATTTTGTCTTTGAATGCATGTCAATGATTTGTTAATCTTGACTATTTTCTTAGTATATTTTCGGTTTCCATGAGAAAATGAATACTTGAATTGATTTTGTCTTGACGTGTTGCTTTAAAGTTCTATACAGTTTTGGACTAGGAAGAAAATGCATGAGTTAAATTGGTTTAAAATTTTGTGCTTTTTCTTGCATGTGTGTGTGTTTCAGCCATGAAGGAAAGAGTGAGTAAATGACTTTGTTTCATGAAAACAAAATTAGTGTTTGAATACTTGCATTGGATCATGATGATTTAAGTGTTTATGTTTGTAATTTTTAGCTTAACATCTTTTGATCTATCAGGCCATGCATGTGTTTTAGATGAAATGATTTTTATCCTTTGAAATTGAAATTGTGTTTAAGTGCATGCCATGAATCATGTTGAATTAAGTGTGTAAATTTGTGATTTTTAGCTTATTTTCTCTTGATTCAATTGGGCCATGCATTTTGAGGATACTTAGGGAATTTTGTTTTATGAAAATAAACTTACATGTTGGTCCTTGAAGTTGATTAAGTTGTTTGAAGCAAGAAAAGCTTATATGTTTGGCTTATTTCTTTGATTTATATTCGGTTTGTATGAGTACATGTCTAAGTGATTTTTATTCTTTGAAAATGAACTTGCATGCTAATGTCTTGAAAAGATTAAGTTAATTTAAAGTGCTTAAAACTTGTAGTATTTGCTTTATTTTGGCTAAGTGCAATTCGACCTCTTTTTGATAAAGTAGGTAAATATGGAAATGAAATTGTTTTGAAAGTGGTTATACGTTAGATAAGTGATTTGGTGTTGGATAAGTGATGGAATGTTTGAGTTTAATTGAAAAAGTGTTGTTTTGATGTTTTAAGGAGTGTTAGAAAAATTTATGAATGTTGTTTGGCCTTGAGGTGCAATTTGGCCAAGACATGTTTAATAGGATAGGAATTTATTTTGCTAAATGCTAATTGATATTTGAAAAGTGTATGACCTATGTGAAAGTAAGAAGTAAGTGTTTGGTTGTGAAAATGTTTAATTGAGAGTGAATGTTTAGTTTCTAACTAAGTTAGTCCATTGAGTATGTGGCTTGATTAAATATATGTGTGTATGCTTAATCGATATAAATTCATGAAAAATTATGTGCTATGTGATTATGTGACTTGATTTATCAAAGTGTTGTTTGTCGTTTATGTGTTAATTGATGCTTGGAAAATGTTCGGGTACGTAAATAACTTTGAAAATTAATCGATTTTAAGTTTGTTTGATTTGATTTATTTGAAATCGTGAGACATGTTTGGTGGCTGTCTTGGTTTTGTTTCATGTTAAAAAGCTTGAATTTTAAAGTGGTACAGTGTTTGTTTTATTCTAAAGAATGATTTGAAGTGAAAAGTGCTTTTACGATGTTTTTGGATTTTATTAAAGTGATTTTGTGAATTCATTCTTTGCTGTCCAGAATTGTTTTTGTGTGTTCTTCAATTTTAAAAATGTGTTCAAGTGATTTAAAGTAAAGCTTTTAAGTGGTATTTGATTTAGGAAAAAGCCGGAAGTGAAAACGTGAATTTTTCGTTGTTTTCGGACATGAATAGGGTGCTGTCCAAGGCGGACCAACAACCCATATTTGTTTTTAAAATTTATTTGTGGATTATTTTCAATGTATTTTAAGGTATGTGAGTTATTGTTTTACTTCGGGACGATTTGAGAAGAAGAATTGCGTTTTCGGGTAAAACCGTGACACCCTCGTTTTATATCTTGAAAATAATTAATATTTCCAAATATAGAATACTTGATATCAAAAGTTGGGACTAGAAAATTTTTCCCTTTTCAATGTTTACTTGCTCAATTATAAATGCCTTTTTCATTGACGAATAATTTGAATTCGGCTTAATATTATCTTAATTACGAAAAGGCTCTAGAGACAATATCTTTTAAACATAATAAAACATATTCGTAACTTTTCTTAAAAACATATTATTTGTCTCTTGAGTTTAATCGAACGTAAGGAATAGAAACTTATTGCCGAATCCTTTTTAAATCAAAATCAGAGTATGCGGAAGTAAAAGTAATACTTGTGGGGCACTGCTGAGGTAAATAAAAACTACATATATATATATATATATATATATATATATAAGTATCATATACAAGCCAGCTGCTTAAAATAAACCTTACTCTAAGACCTCTCAAAATATATACAATATATTACAATATCAAATATAGAAGTCCCGGAGCAGGTCATCCATGTCCTCAGCAGCTCCTCTGATCCTCCGCATCTCTATCCCTAGGACCTAGGATCCAAATCATCTATGCTATGCAGGCTCCTATGAACCAGCAGGTCCACCTCTAGCAGAAACAGTAGGCTCGACATGCACCTCCTCCTCGTCCTCATCCTCCACGGGATCCTCCTCGACCTCGCCCGACTGTGCAGAGACCCCTCCACTGGGTCTAGGATCTGCAGAAGCAGTCCTATCAAAGTCAGTCGGACCAGGAGAAAGAGTCTCCTCAGTAACAACTCTGTGGGAGGAAGGATGAGTACGAGTGGCAACTCTAAAACGAAAACTATGGAATCGACGCACAGGTCGAGCCTGGGGTGGTCCTCTATATGTATAAAAGGGTGGAACATGCATAGTATAGACTAAAGGAATCCTAAATCTATGAGGTCGTACCCGAACCAGAGGGTTAGAGTGGTAGAGAGTGATCTCCACCTCCCCCTCAAAGGTGGCACGGTGCTCCTCGTACGTCCATATACCACTAGGGATAGGGCGTATCTCGATGCAGGCTAGGTATCTGGCCATCACCTAAACAGGGCATAGGGAGTAAGTATACACATATACATAATCAATAAAGATTAAAATTACAAACACAAGTATGTCATGGACAGACAATAATGCAAGAACATATGAGCATACCAATTTTCAACATTATATCTCTTATAATGCAAGTGGCATGGTGCATTATTTCTATCCACATCTGAGACCTCTAACAAAAGTCCATCTTGGACGTCCATCCAATACACCGTTGTGTTCTCGGAACACTAACATTCGTTCCCAGAACGTAATGCCAAACCATACTTGGATTATAAGCATCACTCCCAGAGTGTGCATCACGTTCCCAGAACGCATACGTTCCCATAACGCATAAAAACTATGTCCCAGACACTGGCCACATTCCCAGAATGTGTCATCAAGTAGGTTACAATTTGGTACTCCCGGAGTACCCTCCTCATATTCCCAGAATATGATAAACGTTCCTACCAACCAATCTTCCATTCTCTATGCATGAATGCACAATTATTAAGGTTGGTTTTATCTTTGCTTTAATCACTGTGATTTAGAAATATTTCAATTTCTCTTTTGAATGATTAATTTGAGGTATAACCCTTAGCACAAAAATTCACTCTTGAATTAACTCAAAAACATGCCATAAGGCTTAGATTGGGGAAACTTAACCAATGGTATTCACTTTTTGCTTAAAAGACTTAACTTTTATTTTTTTCAGTTTCAGGTACTAACCGGTTACAGTCTCAGGCTAACCGGTTAGAATTACAGACCTGAACTTATTAACCATTGTAATTCAGAAAACCCTTTTCTTGAATTCTCTACCCAATCCATAAACAAAGTTTCAGCATTGTTTTATACCTCAAATTTCACTGAATTAATCATTCAAAAGTCTAAATCACAATTCATTCTCAATGGAGCATAATTTCCTCTTGAAATTATCTCAAAATATTAAGGTATCAACTCCTCAAATTCAATCGGAACAAACAGTATTTGTTCACCTGTTTTCCAGATTAATTTCAAGTGAAATTAGAGTATAGATTGGAGCAAAAATGGTATGAGTACAAGACCAGTTGCAGAAATTCATTTTCTTTGAAAAATTACAGTATCTAACCGGTTACAAATATCGAATAACCGGTTAGGTGATGCAGTCTGTACACTGAAAAATGAGGTTTTGCATACCATTCTTTTCATTACTCAAATCTAACCAATTTCAACACTCAACAAAGTTCATATATGAAGAAACCGCAATTGGTGGTTGGAGAGACAAAGGAACCCTAGGAATACACCTAGAAGGGGGGGTTGAATAGGTGTTTAAGAAACCTGGAAAGATTTTCGAACGAAACAAATCGAAACAATTAAAACAAATGATTTTTGCGAATTCTACAGCACTTAATCGATTAACCTGCAATTTAATCGATTACTAATCGATTAAACCTGAAAGTTCAAAAGACCTTAATCGATTAAACGAACACTTAATCGATTAAATCTATCAGAAACTGAAAAATCACTTTTCAATCGAATACGAAAATCAATCAATTAACATGTAAGATCAGAGATTCAGCGGAGATGATTAACACCTATATTCTTATTGATTTCCTAGTTATGAAAATGATTTTCCCTTTATCAATTTGAACAAATAAAGATTCAATTCAATCAATTATGAAAATCAATCTTTCTCTAGGTTTTCAACCAAGAACACAATCAATGACTTGAATATAAAGAGTTAAAGGTTTAGAGATACGACACAGTGATTTATCCTGGTTCACTTTCATCCGCTTGAAAGCTACATCCAGTCCCCTCTTCAACCAAGAGAGATTCTTCACTATGAGGAATTAGAGTTCTCAAATTACAAGTGATTGCCTCACAAGACTTCCTTCTTGCTAGCCTACAAGAGATAACCGACACCCTTGCCTTGTAATCCTATTGATCTTCTCTCTAATCTAACCACTACCCCTTGTTGATAATCGACACAAAAAGTCTTCAATTGCTTGATGATAATCCACACATTAAGGCTTATCCTTGCTTGATTCACAACCAAGACTTCTTCTTCTACAATGAACGTTGCTTGATGATAATCGACACACCAAGGCTTCTTTGTTTGTTGTAGTGGCTTGCCTTATTGCAAAGATTACAACTCAATGAATACACATAACAATCCTAATGAATCTCAATCAATAGCTATGACAAATCACACAAGAGATTCAAAGGTTCTTGATCAAAGAATATGAAAATATGAAAGCTTTGATCTTTGAAATTAAGAGAGAATAGAGTGGCTTGATTCTTTGTAAAATGAATATCAAAATGATAGGTTATGATCACAAAGGTTAGGAAAAGGTTTTTATAGAATACCCAAAAGTTATGGCACTTGAAAACTGATTTTGAGAAGTGAAAATCGTATTTTTAAAATCAGTTCAGCAGTGTTTAATCGATTAAATCTTTACTTAATCGAGTAGTAATCGATTAAATTAATCCTTAATCGATTAAACATGTCTGATACTTGTTTAAAACTTGTTTTCTCAAAAACCAACCTTTCCTTTCAAACCTTTAAGCCACCTATTGATTCTAGGTTAAGTGAAAACTCAAATTATGATTAAATCATGACTTATGAATGAGATTCACTACCCTCTAAACAAACTACCCAAATGAAAACCGATGAAGCTTGAGAGGCAAAAGATAAAACAAAAACAATTACACTCAAACTTAAGTCTTCATGAGCTTGTTTTCTCTCTTCTTCATTCGATGTTTGTTGTTGCTTGTTGAACTTGAACTTGATCATCACATGATAGCTTGTTCAAAACACTTTGTAACCTTTTGTCATTATCAAAACATTCATCATGAAACTAACAATCTCCCCCTTTTTGAAAATGACAAACCATGTTTTGAAGTTCTCCAAAAGTTCTTTGAAGTTGTTGATGCTTTAACAATTTGATCACTTGGTGAGACTCTTGCTCCCTCTCAATAAATGTTTTTGACATTTGAATCCAATTGAGATAAGCTTGATTCTCCCCCTATCTTCAACAACTTTGCTCAACCTACATAAAAACAACAAAAACAACCTTTCTCCAAACAAACATCTAAAAATCATATTATTTCTCCAAAAATCATTTCTCCACCTTTGAGAAACATTCCAATCAATTCAAAACATCATATTTCTCCCCCTTTGGCATTATCAAAAAGTAATATATACCAATTGAAATATAACATCTAAGCCAAGGTAAGAAATCAATGATCATTTCTTTACAACATTGATACCAATTGAACAAATACAATAGAACTATACTTTGAAATGTGATATCAATTGGCAAGAGAATATAACAATGAAATATGATACCAATTGAGAACTAAAATGTCATAATATCACTTAACAAAGAAGATATCAATTGTAAAGAAGTACATATATCAACAAAATTTTTGATACCAAATGTGATATTTCTTTAATAACAACCAAAGCATGTCACTATATCATGATAACCATCTATGAATCTACTCAATGATACCAAATTGAATTAATTAAACATTTAGAAAAGTAATACCAATTGAGAAGATACCATATGAAGTTCACAAATCTATCAACAACATTTGTACCATATTGTAGGACTTCTTTTGATACCAATTGAAGATGCAAATATGAATAACACTTGTAAGCTCTCTTTGCTCTTCAATCATACCTACAAAACAATCATGCTTTGCTTTTTGGTATCCAAATGGTTTTGGATCCATTTTTGTTAGTGTAGGGACTTTCACCCTTTTTCATCCAAACAAAATCTGCTTTAGGTATACCATGCATTTTAACATTACACACATTTGAAGTATGTCCATGAGTACCACAATAGAAACATGTTGGTGCATTTGAAAAATCAACTTTAGAAAAATCAACAATATTTCTATGAGATTTACTCTTAGCATTAGTATAACCCAAACCAAACTTGTTTGAATTTTCTCTTTGAAAATTTAACAATGTGCGCAATCTAATATCACCACTTGTGAAACTTGCAAGCTTATTTTTCAAAATAGCATTTTCATCTTTAAGCAACTTGCAATTCTCACAATCAACCACAATATTCACTCTACTAGCACAATCACAAGAAGAACTAGCATATATAAGATCAAGAGTTTCATTTTCAAGATTAAGCTCATCAACTTGTTTTTGAAGATCTAAAATCTCTTTTTGATGTTTCAAAATGAGCTTCTTCCTTTCAATGTTTTTCAAAGCTAGTTTTTCAAGTTGTTCATGCATTTCTTCATAAGCATTATATAACAATTCATATTTAGAAGAAATTTCGGATTTAGTATGACTTACATTGCTATCCTCGCTTTGTTCCCTTGATTCATCATTTGAACTTTGTTCTTCATCATCTACTAGAGTTATCAAGTTGAGACAAGCGGCTTCTTCATCATCCGAAGAACTACTCGATGTGCTTTTCTTGTTATCTTCATCACTATCCCAAACTATGTATGCTCTTTTAGATTTAGAATTTTTCTTGTCTTTCTCCTTCTTCTTGAGATACCTAGAGCATGAGTACTTGAGATGTCCGGGCTTTCCACATTCATGGCAAACTACACCTTCTTTTGATGTCTTGGTCTTGTAGTGTGGGGAATCCTTCTCTTTACTTTTGTCCTGGTTCAACCTTCCTTTTCTCCTTAGAAACTGGTCAAACTTCCTTAGTAGAAGTTTCATGTCTTTTTCATCAACATCGGAATCGGAATCTTCACTATCATCATCATCGGAACTTTCTTTCTTTTTGTATCCACTTTTGACTTTAAGAGCAAGTCCCTTTCTTTCTTTATTTTTATCCGACTCTTCATTGATACTTAATCGTCCAAGCTCCATTTCATGTTCTTGAAGCTTTCCGAAAAGTGTTGCTAGATCCATAGCATCCAAGTTTTTAGATTCAACAATAGCCGTTACTTTTGGTTGCCAATTCCTGTCTAAACATCTCAACACTTTGTTAGAAAGTTCACCTTGTAAGAAAGTCTTACCAAGAGCAAGTAAATGGTTAATAATATGAGTAAAACGCTTTTGCATATCATTAATAGATTCATTTGGAAGCATTTGAAACAATTCATAATCACGCAATAAAGCATTCAATCTAGCTCTCCTAACCTCACTAGTTCCTTCATGAGTCACTTGTAAAGTGTCCCACATTTCTTTAGCACTAGAACATTGAGAAACTCTAAAGAACTCGTCATAGGATAAAGCGGAGGTAATGATATTCTTTGCTTTATAATCATATTGAACTTTCTTTCTATCATCATCCTTCCACTTATCCTCGGGGATCAATTGTTCTACACCTTCAACTAAACTAGAGGGGATATGAGGACCTTTTTCAACTACTTTCCAAATTTCACTATCTATGGCTTGGATAAAGATTTTCATTCTAACTTTCCAATATGCATAGCCTTCTCCATTAAAGAGTGGAGGACGACTTATCGAAGCACCTTCACCACCAAAGGGATTCATGGAACCCATTGCGATTTTCTTAAAGGATCTTTACGAAAAAGCTCTTATGCTCGTGTCTTTCGACCGAGCTCTGATACCAATTGAAGAAACCGCAATTGGTGGTTGGAGAGACAAAGGAACCCTAGGAATACACCTAGAAGGGGGGGTTGAATAGGTGTTTAAGAAACCTTGAAAGATTTTCGAACGAAACAAATCAAAACAATTAAAACAAATGATTTTTGCAAATTCTACAGCACTTAATCGATTAACCTGCAATTTAATCGATTACTAATCGATTAAACCTGAAAGTTCAAAAGACCTTAATCGATTAAACGAACACTTAATCGATTAAATCTATCAGAAACTGAAAAATCACTTTTCAATCGAATACGAAAATCAATCAATTAACATGTAAGATCAGAGATTCAGCGGAGATGATTAACACCTATATTCTTATTGATTTCCTAGTTATGAAAATGATTTTCCCTTTATCAATTTGAACAAATAAAGATTCAATTCAATCAATTATGAAAATCAATCTTTCTCTAGGTTTTCAACCAAGAACACAATCAATGACTTGAATATAAAGAGTTAAAGGTTTAGAGATACGACACAGTGATTTATCCTGGTTCACTTTCATCCGCTTGAAAGCTACATCCAGTCCCCTCTTCAACCAAGAGAGATTCTTCACTATGAGGAATTAGAGTTCTCAAATTACAAGTGATTGCCTCACAAGACTTCCTTCTTGCTAGCCTACAAGAGATAACCGACACCCTTGCCTTGTAATCCTATTGATCTTCTCTCTAATCTAACCACTACCCCTTGTTGATAATCGACACAAAAAGTCTTCAATTGCTTGATGATAATCCACACATTAAGGCTTATCCTTGCTTGATTCACAACCAAGACTTCTTCTTCTACAATGAACGTTGCTTGATGATAATCGACACACCAAGGCTTCTTTGTTTGTTGTAGTGGCTTGCCTTATTGCAAAGATTACAACTCAATGAATACACATAACAATCCTAATGAATCTCAATCAATAGCTATGACAAATCACACAAGAGATTCAAAGGTTCTTGATCAAAGAATATGAAAATATGAAAGCTTTGATCTTTGAAATTAAGAGAGAATAGAGTGGCTTGATTCTTTGTAAAATGAATATCAAAATGATAGGTTATGATCACAAAGGTTAGGAAAAGGTTTTTATAGAATACCCAAAAGTTATGGCACTTGAAAACTGATTTTGAGAAGTGAAAATCGTATTTTTAAAATCAGTTCAGCAGTGTTTAATCGATTAAATCTTTACTTAATCGAGTAGTAATCGATTAAATTAATCCTTAATCGATTAAACATGTCTGATACTTGTTTAAAACTTGTTTTCTTAAAAACCAACCTTTCCTTTCAAACCTTTAAGCCACCTATTGATTCTAGGTTAAGTGAAAACTCAAATTATGATTAAATCATGACTTATGAATGAGATTCACTACCCTCTAAACAAACTACCCAAATGAAAACCTATGAAGCTTGAGAGGCAAAAGATAAAACAAAAACAATTACACTCAAACTTAAGTCTTCATGAGCTTGTTTTCTCTCTTCTTCATTTAATGTTTGTTGTTGCTTGTTGAACTTGAACTTGATCATCACATGATAGCTTGTTCAAAACACTTTGTAACCTTTTGTCATTATCAAAACATTCATCATGAAACTAACAATATACCTTAATATGTATGGGTTTAACCACAGCAACAAATTCCATTTGCATGCATTAAGTTTATAGCATCAAATTGCATAAAAACCCACATAAACACAATTTAATACCACAAAACTCATAATAAACATTTAGATTATGATTCAAGCATCAAAATCACTTGCATGCATCAAAGCAAAATTGCTCAAAACAGAATTGAGCTAAAGATTGACCTCCAAGCCTTTTAACCTTAAACACATAATGGCCTTTTTGAGTCTTTGTTGACTCAAATCCTAAATCACTTGATTTTAGTCTAAATCTAGTATAAGGTAAACTTCTCCCATACCTCAAAGTTGTGTTTGATGAGTATTAGCACTAGAACTTGAAGAAAATCCACAAACTCCCCAAAAATCCTATGTTCTGCTCTCAGCCACGTTTTCCAGCAACAGGGTTCAAAAACCAAAGAATTTGACATAGAAATTGACCAAAGAAATTGGGGAAAACAATTAGAACTCGATCTAGGTAACATTCACTAAGAAACAAAAGTGGTTTGAAGCTTAAATGTTATCTGTGCTTACCAGAATCAAAGCTCAAACTCAGCTTCCAGAACCAAGAGAAAACAGAGTTCAGCTTTCCAACTCCAACTTCTAAGGTCGATTTCTCCACACACAAGAACTCTCAGCTCACAAGCCTTATATCAATGAAAAGCCCTTGATTCAAGCTTTTCAGAAGTGTATCACTCGCTCTCTATCACTCAGAGAAGAAGGGGAATTACTCTGCACGATTTGGGAACCCTAACAACACCTCTTCAACACCAAATGCAGAAATCAACCCCACATCTTCAGAAATCCAGCATTTTATAGAGGAATTGGAGTAACATGCATGATGACGCGTGTTATCCACTAGATTAGAGCTGTTTTCATGGCGATTCCATGGATTAATCAAGTGATTACTCATCAAAACGCACTAACCCAGTTTCTGGGTTCATCGTCTAACCGGTTCCAGGGCATTACTAACCGGTTAGGTCAGTACAAAATTTAAAAATTAATACTTTTTAAATCTTTCCCTCCAAGAACCTTTTCAATATTACATTTAGGTCCTAATCCAAGGACTAAATTGCAATATCCATAATTTTGCATTTATTTGCCATATAAAAATATTTTCACTTATTTTTATATTTCAAGGCTAATTAAATACAAAATATAAACTTGGAAAATTTATATAAATTAATAATAAAATTTTATTATTAATTTCCTTATTATCCGGGAGACGAAAATTAGGGGTGTTACACTACTCCCCCACTTAAAAGGAATTTCGTCCCCGAAATTCTAGCTTACATAAACAACTCTGGATACTCTTGACGCATCTTCTCCTCTAATTCCCATGTAGCTTCAGACACGTCAGCATTTTCCCATATAACCTTAACTAAAGGTATCTCCTTTCCCCTGAGCTGCTTAACTTCACGATCTTCTATCCGGACTGGTCTAGCTTCAAAGGTAAGGTTCTCCTTCAAAGCTAGATCATCGGGTTGAATTTTCAAAATAACCGATGGGTCATGCACATATTTCTTCAACTGAGAAACGTGAAAGACATTGTGCAAATTGGACAGAGAGGGTGGTAAAGCTATTTGATAAGCAACGGGACCAACTCTTTTAAGGATTTGGTATGGACCTATACACTTAGGTGAAAGCTTTCGGGTTCTCAAGGCTCTACTGATCCCTTTCATCGAAACTATCCGAAGAAACACATGGTCGCCCTCCAAAAACTCTATTGGTTTTCTCCGTCTATTAGCATAAATCTTCTGCCGACTCTGAGCCGCTTTCATCTTTGCCTGAACCATCTTGATCTTCTCAGTTGTCTGCTGCACCATTTCCGGTCCAACCACTAAGTTCTCCCCACTTTAAACCAGCATAGTGGGGTTTGACACTTCCTTTCATACAAAGCCTCAAACGGTGCCATTCCGATGCTCGCATGGTAACTGTTGTTGTATGTGAATTCTGCAAGGGGTAACACTTGATCCCAACTTCCTTGCTCTTCAAGTGCACAAGCCCTTAACACATCTTCCAAAGATTGAATAGTTCTCTTCGTCTGACCATCCGTCTGTGGATGATACGCCGAACTTAACTTTAGTCTTGTTCCCATAGCATTATGCAGACTCTTCCAGAACTGCGAAGAAAATCTGGGATCTCTATCCGACACAATACTCGAAGGCACTCCGTGAAGACGAACTACCTCCTTAATGTAGATCTGGGTAAGCTTATTCAAAGAATAGCGCATATTTATCGGAATAAAATGCGCCGACTTAGTCAACCTATTCACAACCACCCAGATTGCATCATGATTTGCTGTGGTCCTTGGCAAACCAGACACAAAATCCATCGAGATACTATCCCACTTCCATTGAGGGATACTTAAAGGTTGTAACTGTCCTCCTGGTTTCTGGTGTTCTACCTTTGCTTTTTGGAAAATTAAACATGAAGCCACATACTCCGCAACATCCTTTTTCAAACCAGACCACCAAAACATTTTCTTCAGATCCTGATACATTTTGGTTGATCCAGGATGCATACTCATCCTACTCTTATGTGCTTCATCAAGAATCAGTCTTCTAACTTCCTGATCTCTTGGTATGCAAATCCTTGTTCTGAAACGAAGGATTCCATCCAACCCAATCTTGAAATCAGGTTCTTTCCCCTCCGAACCCAATCTCATCTTTTCAATCAACTCCTCATCTACTTGTTGCAACTCCCGAATTCTTTCCAAAAACTCATTTGTAATCTGCAACATTCCTAACTTGATGCTTGATGGCTCCACTTGCGTCAACAAGCTCAAGTCTCTGAATTCCTCGATTAACGCTGCTTCCTTCACCATCATCTCACTCATGTGGATTGCTTTCCGACTCAAAGCATCTGCAACCACATTTTCTTTACCCGGATGATAATGGAGTTTAAAGTCATAATCCTTCAAAAACTCCATCCATCTTCTTTGCCTCATGTTCAACTCTTTTTGGTCAAACAGATATTTCAAACTCTTATGGTCACTAAATACTTGGAAAGTAGTGCCATAGAGATGATGTCTCCATATCTTTAAGGCAAACACGATTGCAGCCAATTCCAAATCGTGTGTCGGGTAATTCGCCTCATGATTCTTCAACTGTCGTGATGCATACGCCACAACTCTTCCTTCTTGCATCAACACACACCCAAGTCCTTGCTTAGATGCATCACAGTATACTTCAAAGCTCTTGTGAGGATCAGGTAAGATTAACACAGGAGACGATGTTAACCTTTCCTTTAACTCTCGTAAACTACTTTCACACCTGTCGTCCCACACGAACGGTTGATCTTTCCGAGTCAACTTGGTCAAAGGCAACACAATCTAGGAAAATCCTTCTATGAACCGACGATAGTATCCAGCCAGCCCTAAGAAACTTCTCACCTCAGTCACAGTCTTAGGTTGTTCCCAGCTTAGCACTGAACTTACTTTTGCTGGATCCACCGCAATTCCTTCCTTAGAGATTACATGCCCAAGGAATTTTACTTCATTCAACCAAAACTCACATTTCGTAAGTTTGGCATACAGCTGCTTCTCCTCCAGGACTTTCAGCACAATTCTGAGATGTTCTTCATGCTCCTCCGGACTCTTAGAATAAACCAAGATATCATCTATAAACACCACGACAAACAAAATCCAAATATGGTCTAAAGATCCGATTCATATAATCCATGAAAATAGCAGGTGCATTAGTCAATCCGAACGACATCACAACATACTCATAATGACCGTATCGAGATCGAAATGCAGTCTTGGGTATATCTTCCTCCTTTATCCTGATATGATGATAGCCCGATCTCAGATCAATCTTGGAAAATACTGCAGCTCCCCTAACTTGATCCATAAGGTCATCAATCCTTGGCAAAGGGTACTTATTCTTAATGGTGACCTTATTCAACTGTCTGTAGTCCACACACATCCTCATACTCCCATCCTTCTTCTTTACAAGCAACAATGGAGCTCCCCAAGGCAAAACACTTGGCCTGATCATCTGCTTCTGTAGCAATTCCTCTATCTGCTTTTTCATTTCTGCCATTTCCGGTGGTGCCATTCTATAAGGAGCAATAGAGATGGGACCCGCTCCAGGAACTAAATCAATCTCAAACTCTATTTCTCGCTTCGGAGGTAATCCTGGTATCTCCTCAGGAAATACTTCCGGAAATTCCCTCACCACAGGAATCTCTTCTATCGGCATCGACTCTTCTTCTCCAGTAGCAGAGAATAAGCACAAATAACCTTCAGGTTCAAGGGTTCTATATTGGATTGTCTTTTTCTCACAATTGATGATCACTTGGCTCTTCATCAACCAATCCATTCCCAAGATCACATCTAATTGTAACTTAGGGAGACAAACCAAATCTACTTTAGAGACACGACCCAAGATTTCAACATTACACCCTAAGCAAACCTTAGAGGTAAAGATGGGTATCCCAGTAGGGGTATCTATACTAAGATAGCAAGGCGAATCAGAAACAACAAGATTCAACCTACTCACACATTCAGGAGAAACAAAAGAATGTGTAGCTCCATAATCAAACATAATCTTGCAAGGTTGATCATTAAGCAAAAAGTTACCTTGCACGAGATTCGGGGTTTGGGTTGCTTCACTTCCACTCAGGGTAAACACTCTTCCTTGCACCACAGACTTTCCGGTAGATCCTTTAGCATCACCTTTTGCAGGCTCTCTGCAATCACGAGCAAAATGACCTTGTTTTCCACATTTGAAACATCCTCCTGTGGACCAGCAGAATTGACCATGATGATAACACCTACACTTCTCACAATAAGGACCATTATCGCAAGACTTGCTCTTGTTATCCATCACAGCTTTGCCCTTGCCCTTGTTCTTCTGAGCATATGGACCATTATTTCGGTGATCAAATCTCTTCTTCCTCTGTGGTCCATAGTTCTGTCCACTCCCATTTCCTTGGCTTCCTACCAGCTCAGCCTTCTTGTCATCCTCAT
The DNA here is from genome assembly GCA_037953625.1 of Crotalaria pallida. Classification (NCBI taxonomy): domain Eukaryota; kingdom Viridiplantae; phylum Streptophyta; class Magnoliopsida; order Fabales; family Fabaceae; genus Crotalaria; species Crotalaria pallida. The sequence goes on along the minus strand of CM075655.1, from coordinate 56,008,829 downwards.
ACATTCTGCACATATCCACAAGTGCAGGAAAACTCTGAATCCGCTGGTAACTGAAAATAGATTTCAGCTCCGGTCTCAGTCCACCTTCGAACTTAACACACTTACTCCTTTCATCAGGGTTATTCAAGTAGTAGGGAGAATATTTCAGCAGCTCCTCAAATCTGGCAACATATTCTCCTACACTCATATCCCCCTGCTTCAATTGCATGAACTCTACCTCCTTCTTTCTCCTTAAATCTTCTGGAAAGTATTTATTGAGGAATTTCTCCATAAACACACCCCAGTTGATTGCTCTTCTTTCAAAATTCAGCAATTGAACAGTATGATCCCACCAGTTCTCAGCTTCCCCATGAAGCATGTAAACTGCATAGGTTACCTTTTGCTCATTCGAACAGTCTAATGTTCTAAAATCTTGTTGATCTCGTACAACCACTTATTTGCCTCATCAGGTTTGTATCCTCCTTCAAACCTTGGTGGATTGCACTTTCTGAACTTCGACAGAGTCTTAGCATCATGATTCACCACATTACCAACATGTGGATTACCAGCTCGTCCTTGAGGTGGCTGCTGTTGTTGTTGCTGCTGCTGTTGCATGCCCTTCAGCACAGTCGTAATACGTTCTAACATTTCGTTCGTATAATTTCTATTTCTGGTTGCAATAGAAAGATCTGCACTATGGGCTTTGGGTCACTAAAAGGTCTTTAGAACTACGTTTTCGGGTAAAACTGTGACACCCTTGTTTTATATCTTGAAAATAATTAATATTTCCAAATATAGAATACTTGCTATCAAAAGTTGGGACTATAAAATTTTTCCCTTTTTAATGTTTACTTGCTCAATTATAAATGCCTTTTTCATTGACGAATAATTTGAATTCGGCTTAATATTATCTTAATTACGAAAAGGCTCTAGAGACAATATCTTTTAAACATAATAAAACATATTCGTAACTTTTCTTAAAAACATATTATTTGTCTCTTGAGTTTAATCGAACGTAAGGAATAGAAACTTATTGTCGAATCCTTTTTAAATCAAAATCAGAGTATGCAGAAGTAAAAGTAATACTTGTGGGGCACTGCTAAGGTAAATAAAACCTACATATATATATATATATAAGTATCATAACATAAAACATCCTCACATGTATCAGTAGCAAGTAACCAAAGTCGAGATAGCAAGTTTTGATGAAAAATATACAAGCCAGCTGCTTAAAATAAACCTTACTCTAAGACCTCTCAAAATATATACAATATATTACAATATCAAAAATAGAAGTCCCTCAGCAGCTCCTCTGATCCTCCGCAGCTCTATCCCTAGGACCTAGGATCCAAAACATCTAGGATATGCAGGCTCCTATGAACCAGCAGGTCCACCTCTAGCAGAAACAGTAGGCTCGGCATGCACCTCCTTCTCATCCTCATCCTCCACGGGATCCTCCTCGACCTCGCCCGACTGTGCAGAGACCCCTCCACTGGGTCTAGGATCTGCAGAAGCAGTCCTATCAAAGTCAGTCGGACCAGGAGAAAGAGTCTCCTCAGTAACAACTCTGTGGGAGGAAGGATGAGTACGAGTGGCAACTCTAAAATGAAAACTATGGAATCGACGCACAGGTCGAGCCGGGGGTGGTCCTCTATATGTATAAAAGGTGGAACATGCATAGTATAGACTAAAGGAATCCTAAATCTACGAGATCGCACCCGAACCAGAGGGTTAGGGTGGTAGAGAGTGATCTCCACCTCCCCCTCAAAGGTGGCACGGTGCTCCTCGTACGTCCATATACCACTAGGGATAGGGCGTATCTCGATGCAGGCTAGGTATCTGGCCATCACCTAAACAGGGCATAGGGAGTAAGTATACACATATACATAATCAATAAAGACTAAAATTACAAACACAAGTATGTCATGGACAGACAATAATGCAAGAACATATGAGCATACCAATTTTCAACATTATATCTCTTATAATGCAAGTGGCATGGTGCATTATTTCTATCCACATCTGAGACCTCTAACAAAAGTCCATCTTGGACGTCCATCCAATACACCGTTGTGTTCTCGGAACACTAACATTCGTTCCCAGAACGTAATGCCAAACCATACTTGGATTATAAGCATCACTCCCAGAGTGTGCATCACGTTCCCAGAACGCATACGTTCCCATAACGCATAAAAACTATGTCCAAGACACTGGCCACATTCCCAGAATGTGTCATCAAGTAGGTTACAATTTGGTACTCCCGGAGTACCCTCCTTATATTCCCAGAATATGATAAACGTTCCTACCAACCAATCTTCCATTCTCTATGCATGAATGCACAATTATTAAGGTTGGTTTTATCTTTGCTTTAATCACTGTGATTTAGAAATATTTCAATTTCTCTTTTTGAATGATTAATTTGAGGTATAACCCTTAGCACAAAAATTCACTCTTGAAATAACTCAAAAACAAGCCATAAGGCTTAGATTGGGGAAACTTAACCAATGGTATTCACTTTTCACTTAAAAGACTTAACTTTTATTTTTCAGTTTCGGGTACTAACCGGTTACAGTCTCAGGCTAACCGGTTAGAATTACAGACCTGAACTTATTAACCATTGTAATTCAGAAAACCCTTTTCTTGAATTCTCTACCCAATCCATAAACAAAGTTTCAGCATTGTTTTATACCTCAAATTTCACTGAATTAATCATTCAAAAGTCTAAATCACAATTCATTCTCAATGGAGCATAATTTCCTCTTGAAATTATCTCAAATTATTAAGGTATCAACTCCTCAAATTCAATCTGAACAAACAGTATTTGTTCACCAGTTTTCCAGATTAATTCCAAGTGAAATTAGAGAATAGATTGGAGCAAAAATGGTATGAGTACAAGACCAGTTGCAGAAATTCATTTTCTTTGAAAAATTACAGTATCTAACCGGTTACAAATATCAAATAACCGGTTAGGTTATGTAGTCTATATACTGAAAAATGAGGTTTTGCATAACATTCTTTTCATTACTAAAATCTAACCAATTTCAACACTCAACAAAGTTCATATACCTTAATATGTACGGGTTTAACCACAGCAACAAATTCCATTTGCATGCATTAAGTTTATAGCATCAAATTGCATAAAAACCCACATAAACACAAATTAATACCACAAAAATCATAATAAACATTTAGATTATGATTCAAGCATCAAAATCACTTGCATGCATCAAAACAAAATCGCTCAAAACAAAATTGAGCTAAAGATTGGCCTCCAAGCCTTTTAACCTTAAACACATAATGGCCTTTTTGAGTCTTTGTTGAGTCAAATCCTAAATCACTTGATTTTAGTCTAAATCTAGTATAAGGTAAACTTCTCTCATACCTCAAAGTTGTGTTTGATGAGTATTAACACTGGAACTTGAAGAAAATCCACAAACTCCCCAAAAATCCTATGTTCTGCTCTCAGCCACGTTTTCCAGCAACAGGGTTCAAAAACCAAAGAATTTGACATAGAAATTGACCAAAGAAATTGGGGAAAACAATTAGAACTCGATCTAGGTAACATGCACTAAGAAATAAAAGTGGTTTGAAGCTTAAATGTTATCTGTGCTTACCAGAATCAAAGCTTAAACTCAGCTTCCAGCACCAAGAGAAAACAGAGTTCAGCTTTCCAACTCCAACTTCTAAGGTCGATTTCTCCACACACAAGAACTCTCAGCTCACAAGCTTTATATCAATGAAAAGCCCTTGATTCAAGCTTTTCAGAAGTGTATCACTCGCTCTCTATCACTCAGAGAAGAAGGGGAATTACTCTGCACGATTTTGGAACCCTAACAGCACCTCTTCAACACCAAATGCAGAAATCAACCCCACATCTTCAGAAATCCAGCATTTTATAGAGGAGTTGGAGTAACATGCATGATGACGCGTGTTATCCACTAGATTAGAGCTATTTTCGTGGCGATTCCATGGATTAATCAAGTGATTACTCATCAAAATGCACTAACCCAGTTTCTGGGTTCATCGTCTAACCGGTTACAGGGCATTACTAACCGGTTAGGTCAGTACAAAATTTAAAAATTAATACTTTTTAAATCTTTCCCTCCAAGAACCTTTTCAATATTACATTTAGGTCCTAATCCAAGGACTAAAATGCAATATCCATAATTTTGCATTTATTTGCCATATAAAAATATTTTCACTTATTTTTATATTTCAAGGCTAATTAAATACAAAATATAAACTTGGAAAATTTATATAAATTAATAATAAAACTTTAGTATTAATTTCCTTATTATCCGGGAGACGAAAATTAGGGGTGTTCCAAAAACGAAAGGATTTATTTTAAAGCTTTAAGAGTTTTGTGCAAGCAATAAGAACGAATACGTTATTTGGAATTTTGTATTAATTCGTTGCGTTTAATTTGAGGAAATAAAGATACCACTCTTGAGTGTGATCGTGGGAATCAGAGTTTCGTGGATTCTTATAGAGTCTCCGTTCGCAATCAAGGTGAGAATAATAGCTTGTCTGGAATGTATGCCATGATTAAATGAGTTTAGTTTTGATTGTTTAAATTGGAACCTTGATCGGATAAGGGTTAAGTAGTGTGAGGGCAATTGGTTTGTTTGATTGTTTGGTTCCTCGCACGAAAAACTATGATCACTATCGCATTTATGTGTTGTTGCTTGATTGATTTATTTAAACCTAAGAATATGCAAATATTATGCCTGCTCATGCATGATGATTCATTATGTTTTATTAAGTTAGCATGACGCATGCCATTGAAAAATGTAACACCCCGATTTGACAACTTGAAAATATAATTTCTTTAATTAATGTAGTGAAAATTTGGTCCAAATTTTTTTTTAAACAGTGTTACACAAGGTGAGAACACTTAGATTTTCAAATTATGTTTGTAATTTAAACTCATGTTCTCACATTGCATAAAACCTTTCAAGTTCCAAACCGAGATGTTACGAAACATCGCACTTTGAAACTTGCTTTCACAAAACACATTTAAAAGCCCATCTCTTTTATGTTTATCCAGAAAACTTAATATTGATTATCCAGCTTTATAAAACATCTTTTGGGTGCACATGTGGATGCAGCTAATGATGTCTAAGTACCTGGTAAGGGAGTACAATACTTGATCATAGATACTGTGATAGTAGACCTCCGTCCAACGCTTTCCCCTCAGAAGGGTCGAATCATCAACCATCGAATCCTCAAGCCGAGCTTGACCATCTTCTCCTTCGAGACTCCATCTCGGTCGTATCTCCGTAGGCCATCACGTGAAACGCCGACTCCCAATATAATCTACTTACTCTTTCGCCTGTGGAAATCATCACAGAAGTCCACAGGGACGGGAAAAGACAGAGAGAGTAAGCATTCCGAACGACGCATCGTCGACGGTGTGGGTTTACGATAGGCAAAATATTAAGACAATACAAGCACACAACAATACACATTCACAGCACAATAATACAACATGTAATTATGCAAGATGCATGGGGATGAAATGCAATAGTCGCATTATCTAACACTATGTCCTTTCCTTAGGGAGTCCCTAAATCAGATCGTCTCGCAAAGTCGAATTTCTTAAACAGCTTCTCTCACAAAATCGAAGTCTCTCGATCGGCTTGTCTCGCAAGGTCAAAGTCTCTTTGTTCACGTATCTCGAGTCCATAGTATCGGGATTCAGGCTTAATCGTTTTGGTTTCGAGTCAACATCTCCTCGGAATCCATCCACCTAGTCGGAAGCAATCAGGAGTACAGGATCTCTAACCACACCGGCTTTTACTGGATGGCAAAGTGAATGCATTCATAAAATAACAGCCCGGGAAAATAAATAAAATAACCTCATCCGGCCGTGTTCAAGCATCCCTCTCACTGATCAAGATTTAGTCAAGGGGGTGTCAGTCGTCTTGTCTAGTGATCATGTGGTACTTCATCCACACCACTGAGTGACCAGCTCCGACCGGTTCAGCCAGGGCCCCTATGGTTTTTCCCACCTAGACAGACTTCTCAAGGCTTCTTGACGAATCACCGTCATTGTCGTCCCCTATCCTAATCATCCAGCTGAACACCGCAAGGGTAATCCAGATGTATCTTCCTTTCCACTACTTCGGGTTAGGGTTTAAGTTCGTAAGGTTATACTTGCTCGTTCTAATGTCGACCCATCCTAAGTCATCTCCGTCATACAGCTCCGACTATATGCGGAATGCTTCTGTGGGACTCGACCACTGTGTCTGACGGGCTCCGACCCATCCTGAATCATTCTCGGCATACGGCTCCGACCAGTATGCAGGATATCCACAATCTCTCTGACGGGCTACAACCCATTCAGAGTCAACCTCACCATATAGCTACGACTATATGCGGAATATCAAACATCATTCTGACGGGCTACGACCCACTCAGAACCACCATCAGCATACGGCTCCGACCATATGCGGGATATCCATCAAACATTAATAGATAGGCTCCGACCTATCTCAACTCGCTCTCAACATATGGATACGACCATATGGAGGCTATCTCAACATATGGCTACGACCATATGGAAATCATCTCAACACATGGCTACGACCATGTGGAAACACTCTCAACACATGGCTACGACCATGTAGATACACTTTCAGTAAGTGGCTACGACCACATAGATACACTTCTCAATATATTCCACAGTCATTGCGTCCATGTTCAAAACATCATCGTCACCTTCACATCATCAGCTCGATCCTCTTACTCGGCGCATCAGCATCATCCAGTTCCACTGCTGCTCCATCACTTAGAGTCTCGCTCTAATCATTGGGGAATTCCTTATAGTCTTCTATGTCTTTTCTATTCTTATCTTATATCGCGGGATGATGCATTATGCTCATGCAATGACATTATATCAACGATACATCTCAACATAAACAAGTACATCAATCAATCAATACCATGCAATGGTATAGGTCTGAGTCTTCGTATACCGCGATACAAACAATCACACAATTTATCGAGTATACTACTAGCTACGATAGACCTTTACTCCGACTTTGAGAGAGTATGGAGTGTCCTAATAGATCACCTAAATACCACGGTGTCTTAGGGAAGCTTCTCTCTCACCTCAACTCCAGCAAATACCTCGTCTGAAATCGTTGCGGATCCTCCCGACTGTCAGCTGCTCCAGGTTCTTGACTTATACGCACCTTATACTAGATAGAAGACACTAACGTTACTAGTCTATCTAAATGATCGTCATACTCAAAGCGCGTTTTCGAAAACTTCTTTCACTTCTTGTCGGACAATCGTAAAACGTCAAGATTTTTCTCAAATCAAAATCCAACTTTTCTTAAATCACGTACCATTTAAAAATTAAACTTTAAAACCAATCAAACACATTTTCAGGATTGAAAAACAATTTAAATAAAATCTGGACAGCAAAGATGCTAGTCCATAAAGCACTCTTTAGAAAATCCGAAAACATCGTAAAATCGCATTTTTCAACCAACTTAATCTTATATTAAATACTCATCAAAACTCAACTTCAAATCACTTTGAAAACATTTTTAAATAAGAAATACAACTTATAAAAACTCTGGACAGCATCATATTCCAAGTCTTAAATTCACTTTCCGTTGTCCAAAACCAATTTAAATCCATAAACAAATTAGGTATCTTGAAAACAATTAAATAAACACTTTGAAAACAATTCAATAAACACTTTGATCAACGATTCCTCAAGTCCAAACATTTAAAATCAGTATGATGCTTCAAATAAGACAAACCATTTAGCACATAGCACATAGCACGTTTTCAAGTCATAATTTCAAACTAATAGTCTAGACCGGAACACCGTAAACAATCAATCTTGCAAACTCAATCATGCATAGTCTAAACATATCAACAAGTAATCACCCATTCAATTACCTCAAGACATCACAATCATCATACAAGTCCAGCCAAGTCACAAAACAAAGGACAAAATTCATGTTTGTCAAAAACATTTAAATAAAGCTCTTGTTCAATTACGGGAAAGCACAAAAGATAAAATCTAAAATCATACCAAATCAATTTTTTTAACCTTCAAAATTTCCAGAACATACAAATATATTCTAAAGTTCATCACATAAAATTTTCAAGTCATTTGAAAAATCTTAAGCTAGGTTTCAAATCAGATTTTGCATAAAAGCAAGATAGAACTGTTGCTGACCTGAGGTCAAAATGCCATTATTAAAAATAGTATTTCAGCTCCGAATTCCATGAAAATTAGTATAAATCTTCCTTACACAATCAATATCATCTCATAAAAATTCCAGATCATTTGGAGTTGTGAAAGTCATACTTTTTCTATTAAATTCGTCGCTAAATCTGGAAAATCTGAACCAAACAGTTCACTGTTTTTCAATTGGTAAAAATATCATACCAACTCGAAATCACCTCAAATTTTACAGAGAGCCACAAGACCTGTTTAAGGAGCTACCATAAAAAGTTCAAGCAGTTTAGAGTTGTTTAGGTTATAAAACTCGGTTTAGGTTTTTCCTTGAAAACTTACTTTTCCGAAATCGTTTTCACCAAAATGACTTCATTTCAATTAACAAACCAATTCCAAAAATCTTATAAAAATTAAGGGACACTCAATCTAACCTACTTAAAACAGTGTCCAAGTTTCAGAATCATAAAACATGCACAAGTGCTACTTATCAAAATCTTTTTCACTAAAAACCCTAGACTTCCATAATTAACACCGAACAACCAAAATTCATTTGAATTACCAAAACAATTCCAAATCCCTTCAAATTTTCCAGAATTCATTTGGATAGCACCAAGGGCCACATATTAAAATTTCAAGGCAATCCAATTAGTATAACTATCATTTCTCAAAGTCTCTTGCAAGAAAATCTCTTATAAATTAAGATTTCAGCACTTAGTCAAATTGTTCAAACCAAAACATTTTCATTTAACTTTCACTTAGTCAATTTTATCTTAGCAAAACTTCATCTTGTCATACTTAAACATGTCAAAACCGTATGCATCATGGTTTGTTTAAGAATTCATTTTCTCAAAGAACCATCTTCACAAGTCAACATATAATTTCATGACATTAACACATATTCAATTAAGAAAATTCAACTTAGAAATTAAGGTCTAAACCGTGGCCTAGACTTAGATTTTCTCAAAAACATTTTCAAGAATTCAAGACTTAAAAACAACTCTAAATCCAACAACAAGTTCTCATAATTCATCAAGCAAACAAAAGCATAGTCCTAACATATTTTTTATTCATGAAACCGTGGCATACATAGGTTTCTTAAACAAATTAGATTTTACATTGAACACCCAAAAATTAACTCAAAGTTCATGGGAATCACATATTCATCAACCAAACTTAAGAAAATCTCAATCTTTTGATTTAGCATGTGAAACCGTGGCTACACCTAAGGATCACAACATCACTTATTATTAAATTTCAAGATCATAACATGCAAGAGATTAAGCAAAGGAAAATCAAGTTCATGCTCACAATCACAATAAAATCGTGACCAATCCATAGTTTTCTCAAAAGAATTTTCTTAGAGTTTCAAAATTTCAAATCATGCTTAGAATCTCAAGATAATCACATGCACATAACAAGATTCAATCATCAAAACTTCTAACTTAAAAATCAAGCACAAGTCGTGAACATCACAAGAAAAGTTACCAAGAAATTCAATCATTTTCAAAGATTTTTTTCACATTAGGATTCAAACATCAAGTATGGCAAAGCTCAAACATAGATCTTGACATGCATGCAACCAAAATTATTAGATCTTTGAAAAATCTTTCATAAAACTTAAAATCAAGTCTTCTTCTAAAACATTTTCAAGGAATCAAAGAGAAAACTCAAGATCATAAAGAAAAACATTTTCTTAACAAAACTTTTTAGAATCAAGCTTGGAAAAATAACATGCACAAAATCAAAGTTTAGAAAGAAAGAATGAAAAAGAGCAAGAGTCAACGAAAAAGGTTTTAAAACTTTTAGATCATGAAATAAATCCTTACTTAGTTAAAACTTTTAAGAATTTCAAGTCCAAAATCCTTGGTTTCTTTTCTCTCCTCACGGTTTATTCACTCATCCTCTAAGGTCCATGGTTTCTTCTCCTCCTCTTCACTAATTTGGCTTGATCTAGCTTAGATCATGAAGATTCCAAGGTGTTGAGGTTTGGTTCTCCTCCTCCCTCAATTCGGTCTCACTCTCTCTCACTTTCTTCACCAAGAGTTTGATGATTCTCTTGGTATTATGTGTTTGGATTTGGAAAGAAATGAAATGCAGTTTGTGTTTGATGAAGGAATGAAGAGAAATTCCTTCTCTTCCTCACGGTTTGGTGTGTTGATGGGTGTGTGTGTGTTGGTGTAGTTTGTGTTGGTGTGAATGAGAGAAAGAAGAAGTGATGAAGAGGTGAGAATGAAGAATGGAAACAACTCACTCACTCTTCATACGGTTTTGGTCCCTTTTCTTATTCTCTTCCACTTTTTCTTAATTGCCAAGAAGGGTTTGCATGGAGGGTATATTTGCAATACTTAGGGATTAAGGCATAAACTTGGAGACCAAGTTTTGCCTCAAGGCCCCCCACGGCCACCTTCCTCTTCCTTTCCTATTTTCTTCATTTTCTTCTTTTCTAGGTCATGCTTATGTCATGGTGATGATGTCATGGTTTGACTAAGGTGTGCTACTTGGCAACCATGCAAGTGAGCTTAGTGGCTTGGTTGAGCATGTGGCCATTCGGCCATAGAGTGATTAAGGTGGGGTGGATTAGCTTAATTAGGTTTAAGGCACTAATTAGGGTGCTAATCATGATTAGGGTAGGATTAGGTTAATTAATCTACGTTTAGTCCACTAATCCTTAGTGATTAGGGCTTAATCAAGGATTAAGAAGCTAATCAAAAACTTTATCATGGGTTTTTAAGGAAAACTAATTTTTGGATTAGCTCACTAACCAAAGGAGTTTAGGGTTAAGAAAGTGATTAAGCACTTAATCCAAGATCAAGAGCTCGATTAGGGTTTCACCCATCGATTAGGGTTTCTAAAGGTAATTGGACTTGACTTCTTGAAACTTAGAAAAATAATTTCCATCTTGAACCATAAAATCATAGAACCTATTAAGAAAACAAAATCGTAATCAACCACAATCAATCAAGCATACAAGGTCACACACATAAGCAATCCGAATTTCAAACATAAGAACTCATCATGAACTCAAAACTCTTTTAAATCAATTCTTTAATTAATTAGGCTGAGTCCATAAAAATGCACAAAGAGGTTCATGTCTCAAATGAAATCACAAATAATAAAATTATTCCAAACTCAATAAAGTCATTTGCTTGAACTCTATAAAAATCTTTGTTTACCAAAATACCCTAAAATCGACAACTGATTACGTAATCGAATAAAACATTCATCGAAAATCATATGTAAAACAATATCTCAAAACTCTTCTTTAATAAAAACTTATTTATGTCGATCGGGAAAATACGGAATGTCACATCCTCCCCAACTTAGAAATTTCTCGTCCTCGAGAAATGCTACACGGAACTCCACGATCAAAGGATGTCGGGTCTCTACAAACGATTCCTTTTGCCTTTAATAATAGTCGTCGTCCTCGAGTCACCAATTATGTATCCTTCTCTGGAGGTTCTTGGGAGTAAGCCAAATTGATTACTTTCCAAAGTAATCCTTCGGGCCATTCCATTATCGAAGATGAGCACCAAGTCCGATTTATGCTCTCTAAGATGAGTTTGTGATGGCCACGAGAGTATGCTCCGTGAGTTCGAGCCCTTGATTAGCAAGTGTTATTGCAAAAGAATGAATGTTGGAAAAGGTTGTTTAATTAGAGGTCGAGGATCACCGAAGGATGGATAAGGGTGACTCGTCTGCACTTAGGTTAATAAGCCTTAATAAAATATTTAAAAGACATTAATTGTGACGCGGAGAGATGAGCATGAAGTAGTGCAGAGGAAGATACTCAGTCTATCTGCGGATATTCAGGAGTGCGATTGAGATAGGGGAGGGTGATGACAGTGACTCGTCAAGAAACCTAGGGTGCTTTTCTAGGCGGAACTAGACTATATGTGATCGGAACTTAAGACCCAAGGGATCGTAGCGTGTTCTGCATCGCGAACTAGAAAAGTAATGTCGCTCCCTTGATCAAATCTGAAGCGGTGAGAGGGAACCTGAACGAGGAGGGCAGATGGATCGTTGTTATCGCGTAAAATATTAATTGTCTTGATGACCGACCTGTATGGTTGTGGTCTCGACTGTTCGACCGGTGTGGGTTAAGGTTCCTGAATGGCCCGTTTGCTTCCGACTAGGATTGGGAGGATGTGGAGGAGATGTAGACATGTGTGTCGATCAGATAATTATCCCAGTGATGATTTAAAATACCCTGACAACAATGGTGATGAGAATTTTAATAAGACTTAATAAGATACAGCAACTAATTACTCATAATGAATAAAAGTGTAGTGTTGTGACTGATGATAGTGGAATTGTGATAAGCGTGATGATGTGGGATCAATGAATTATTTACCTGATGATGATGATGATCATGCATTCATTAATATTCATGTGCATCTGTATTATTATTTATTCTGCTTTGAGATATGTTGGTGGTACGTTCCTTTTGTCGACGTGTCATGCGTCCAGAAAAGCTTATTCTTTCTCCTGTTCGTTGTTTCTCTTCGTTCTTCGTGGTGACGCAATGGGTAGATGACGTACCACATCGCAATCCAAATGTGGCCCCTAGAGGGGGGAGTATGAGAAGCTACCCCTGATGGCTGGATCTGGAGAGTCTCGACTCGGTTGGAGATAAGTGACCCGGAGCACAGGTTGAGAGGTGCAAGGATCGACTTGCACATTGGTCGCATTACCCTGAGAGACTACATGGATGGTGGCCCTCGGACTTACTACGCACGTGGTTTGCAGACTGCACCGCCTGCGGAGGTGAAGACTGAGGAGGAGGAGATAGCACCGGAGGATGATGAGGATCAACCAGCAGCTTAGGGAGTCTCATGGGTGTTGTGGCTAGGGTGTTTTATTTTTGTTTGGGTCTTGTCTCAACTGAGGAGAGTCATACTCTAGATATCTGATGATGTAATTACCGTTATCTTCTAATGAATTTTGGACATGGTGTCCACAACTCTTTTTATTCTGTTTTATTAACTGCTTTTGGGAACTTATGTAATTCTGGAGTACTGATGGATTTTATGTGGCAATGTGAAAATGCAAAGCAAGTATTTCAGTGTTTGGTTTAGTGGATGGGTGATGATGTGTTTTGTAACAACTCGATTTTGTATATGGCGATGATTATTATTTTGCGACAAGTCGAACGATGTAACCTTTTGTCAATAACTCAAGTTAATGGACTTGAGATTAAATAAAATGAATCAAGCAATGTACGTGTGCACAATTGTTTATCATTAAAAAAAATTGACCCTTATTTTTACTAATATTTTAATGAAGAAAATGCAATATTTTTGGAAAAAAAATCGGGGTGTTTAAATATGAATGTAGATAGGAATAGAGTTAAGGGATGACATGTGATGTCATGGTTACCCCAAAGCTTCTAAAATTCTTTTTATATACATCTGCTATTATATATGGCACCTAATTTCTAATTACTTTATTATATATTTTATTTTAAAAAGTGAAAACCTTATAATATGTGAGTTGTGATTTGCTTCCGGTGAGTTTTGGAATTTATACATTCTTTTACCTTATCATAACCAAGTTATTAGTACATTATTAAAAAAAAAATAAAAACAATGCAATGACACAACTAAAAATAACTCCTCAAAATTGGCAACGTAACAATATAAACTAGTTTGTTAGTATATGTTTGATTTGTAATATATTTGATAGAGTAATTAGTTATAAATATGTTGAAATGATTTTTATTATATTATGTCAGTTATTTAATTTGTTTTGTATAATATATGCATTTGGTATTTAACCATCCTATCCTATAAGGATGGTTAAAAAATTCAAACGTCAAAAAATCAAAGAGACATGCATTTAATGATCTGTCTAACATATCAACCAATTATGAAACAACTAATTTAATGCATTTTGCATGGATCAACCAATCACAATTCAAAGTTAACAATTTCTAAACTTTTCATTAATTATTTTAACTATTGTTTGGGACAAAAAGTTTAGCCATTTTTTACCATCCTTGTAGGACAAAGGGAGTATTATTTATTTTTGGCCCCCTTCATTGAAATCCACGCTCCATCCCTAACTAACTACGTATCATGTCACATTCGCTATGTCAATGAGTAACATGCCATATAATACCATGTGAATTTTTTAAATTAAAAAAATTAAAATTTATTAAAAATAATTAAAAACCGCATATTTTTAAAGAAAATCAATTTTTTTGATAATTTTTAAAAGAATGTGTCAATGTGTCATGTAACTAGAGATGGCAATGGGTCCGGGTATCCCATTACCCGGACCTGCCCCGTTCATGCATACCCGTACTCGGACCCGTCCCAGACCCGCACGGGTACCCGTTGTCAAGCGGGTCAGCGGGTGTTTGGGTACCCAAACGGGTTTCCAAGTACCCATTATATTTTTTTAAAAAACAAAATTATTAAAATTTTAAGCTTATTTTTTTTTTCTGAACAAACATAAAAATTTCTTATTTTTACTTGCCAAGCATTTGATATATCATTAAACAATTGACAAAAAAATTCAGTAGAAGCAAAACAAATTCAGTCAGAAACAAATCCTTTGACACAAATATACCTAAATTCCAAATCAATTAAATAATAAATATTTTTTGCAAGTCCGGGTACCCGCGGCTCCTATACCCCATTACCCGGACCCGGACCCATTCCGAGTATTACTTGCGGATACCCGTTTCTATATACCCGCGGAGTCCATTTTCGAATCCAGACCCAGACCTGTTGCGGGTATTACCCGCGGGAACTGGTCTTATTGCCAAGCCTACATGTGACGACACTATATGGTACGTCACTTGTCAATGTTGTGATAGTAACTTGACATGCCATGTCATGTCATCAGTCATATCATCACATGAGTGATGAAAAGACCATTTTCAAATATTAGAGCAAAGTTTAGGATCACAAAGCATCAAACAAAAGTTCATGAATCAATTCAAAAAAAATACTTAAATTCAAAGATTTAAAACTTAAATAAACATTGAATTGAATAATGATGTTACTAAGAAATTCTAGTACTATCATCATCCTTATATACAAATTGTAACAACTTTTTTCTTCTTTCAGTTTTTTATTTTATTTTTTTTTAACTTTTAGATTTTTCTTCACCCCATTCATTCTCAAAGATTTTCTTCATTGTAAACTGTAACACCCCTAATTTCGTCTTTCGAATAAATATGCTAGTATAATTGTTTATTAAATAAATAACAATTTCATATTTGATTTTTGGCTTGCACTGTATATATATTGTGTGAAAATATTATTATGTGAGGTTTTTGCATAAAATATTAGACTTTTGCAATTAAGTCTTTCGGAAGGACCTAAAAGCAATAATGGAAGGTCTTTTGGAGTTAAAATTAATTAAACAAAGTTTTTAGTGATAATTGGCCAAAATACTCGAGTATTTTGCTGAATACTCGAGTATTCTGGGTTTGACAGCTCAAGATTGTGCGTGATAGATGTCCAGCCATGGAAGAGCCATGAATTCAGCTCTCTTGCTCTGGTGTTGACACGCCTCCGGCCTCTAGCCACGTCCTATGACTCGTGGCGCCCTGCATGAACATCTTCCCATTCGTTATTCATCCTTATGGTTGAAGGATTTGCTCATTCTTAAACCTATGAGCATGGAATTGCATATTTAGGGTTCTTAACTTTCAAGACTAAATTCGTCTTCGTTTCTGAGCCTCTTAGATCAAATCATACACCGTTTCGAAGCTCACATCCAGAGATTTGAAAAGCACCAAAAATCGTGAGCTAAGGTTGAGTGTGTGAGGAGTAATGAGCTCTGCAAGATAGAGATTCAAATCTGCCAAAAACCAGAACTATGTTCAGACCAGTCAACTTCGTGGCTTCGATTCTCTCTCGTTCTTGAGAGTTAGGTCATGAGTGATATACCATTGGAAAGATCTTTCAACGAGCTTCGATTTGATACCAAGTTTGTTAGATTTGACTCCCTGGTTGAAAAGTTATGCTCCTGCGAAGTTAGGTGTTGAAATCTGCCAAACCAAATGTTCAGATTCAAGGAGCTGACTTTGAGCTTCAATTGTGGTAAGCTCAAGCTTCCTGTTGGTCTGAAACTTATTGGTTTTCAAAGTTCATGTTATAGAGAACATAGTCTAACCAATTTCCCCAATTTTTATGCATGATTCGAATGTCAATTAATGTGGTTTTGGACCCCTGCTGAAACTGTCATGCAAGTTCGGGTTGGAAGTGGTTAGAGCTTATGGTTGCTGTTCTCTATGGAGCTTTTGTTCAAGCACGACCCTAAGGTATGGGGGAAGTTTACCATTTTCTAGAATGAGAATAAAATGAATTAGAAAGTAGGATGAGCCACCATGAGGCTTAAGGGCATAGCTTTGAATTAGAGAAATGGCATGGAGGCCAATCTAAGACATGCTATATGTTTGAGCAAGTTTGTTATGCTTCATGTGTGTTGTATGCAAGTTATTTTCATGCCAAAAATGATTAGAATGGAATTTGGTATGGCAAGTTGCTCAAAATGTGGTTTTTATGCATAATTGATGCTATTATGTGATTCAGTGTAATATGTTGTTAATTCTATATTGGAACATGATTAATATGTGTCATAAAGCTTTGTTGATCATTGGGTTGGTTTGGAATTGACTATAGTTGGAAATGGTATGTTAAAACTCAATTTGTAGTATTGTCTGTCTGCAAATACTCGAGTATTAAGGATGATACTCGAGTATTTCGATTATTTTGGAAAAGTTGAATTTCTGGAAACTCAAGAACACTCGAGTACTCATGAAGAACACTCGAGTATTTTGATGAATTTAAAAATATATATTTCTGGAAAATAAATAACACTCGAGTCTCATGAAGAACACTCGAGTATTTTAATGAATTTTTAAAATAAAGTTCTGGAAATAAAGAACAACTCAAGTCTCATTAAGAACACTCGAGTATTTTGATGAATCTGTGAAACACTCGAGTCTTGGAAAATTCACTCGAGTCTTTTGGACCAAGGACAGAGAAGTAATTTTCTTTTAACATACCTAAAGTAATGTCAATTAAGATCAACTATGTTTATGGGAAGGAATCATGTTCCAATAAAAGAAGGGAAAGCTTATTAACAACATTGTATTTCACTGATGGAATAATACTGGTTGCACATAATAAGATTAATGGTTAGTCTTAAACTTAAAATTTGTGTGCATTCATGCATGATGATAAGACAATAAGGTACCACTTGTCATGAAGAGGGTACTCTGGGAGTACCAAATGTACACGATAAGTTTGATGACACATTCTAGGAATGTGGGCAATATTCGAGGAATGTTGTTGATTTTGTTCTGGGAACGTGGACGTACATTCGGATTGGGACGTATGATACCAAGCTTGATTATTAATGTCATTTGTTCGGGGAACGTGAAAATGTACTCTAAGAGTACCAAAGGTTGTATGACAAGCTTGGTAACACATTTTGAGAATATGGGCAACATTCAAAGAATGTTGTTGAGATCGATGAGAATGCGTTTTGAAAACGTGCACGTACAATCCGAATGGGACGTTTTGTTTATGAGCCAAACTTGTCATTACATTGGTAATTTATTGCATGTTGCACATATGCGGATTAAGGAATAACCTTAAATGGAATGTTGGTATGTATTGATGCATGGTGATGTGTAGCATATCATTTGTTCATGTTCGAGAAACATGAGGAGGGTACTCTGGGAGTACCAATTTGGTTACGACTTGCCTGTAGTCACATTTTGGTAATGTGGCCAGCATTGGTTGCTGAGAACGTTGGATATTCGTCTTGGTGATGAAAGGATTATGGTAATCACATTTTAATAATGTGGACAGCATTGGTTGCTGCCAACGTTGGATATTCGTCTTGGTGACGAGATGTGCACATCGATATTGGTATTATGGACCACGTTCCAGGCAAAGTCATGTGGCTTGCTCGATGACACATTTTGGTAATGTGGGCAGCATAGGAGATGCTGTTACGTCTTGGTGACGCGACGTACACTTTGGTAGTGTCGTTATGGATTATGATCCGAGCAAGTTCACTATACGTCCGAGGTACGTATACGGGTTGTTTGGATGGTCATGCATGAGAGCATTGATTAGAGAATCTCGTGACTTGAGAAAGAGTAAGCAAGCATCTGGGCATATCATTAATGGGTTTGATTATCAATTAAATTGGCTTGCTCATAAGCTGTGCATATCGCTGGACTATTTTGTACACGTGTATATGCATTGGGATCATGATGAATTGCTTACTTGTGCATGTTAGTACTTTGTTCTCATTTGATAATGTGAATGAGTATAGCTTACCTCCCTGCCCTTATTAGGTGTTGGCCAGGTACCTAGACTTTCTAAAGATCAGTGATCATGCGATAGAGACTCCTTGTGCAACTCTTGAAGACCCGACCAAACAGGATTATTGGACGAAGGACCATTGACTAGCTCTGAACGTCTCCAACTTTTGATAGAAATCGTAACTTTAAGATTTGAGAGATGTATCAGAGTAAAACTTAGATTTCATTACTTGGTTATATTGGTGGTACTCAAAGAGTTCTTACACCTGATTTTATGAATCAATGACATTCCTCAAGATTCATAAACTCTATGAAAATATAAATAAACCATTTTAATATATTCCGCTGACTCTGATTTTATCATTTGAGTTCGGTAATGAAGGAAGTATTGCTAAAGTCAATTTTCCAATATAGTCAATAAGAAAATAAAATTCTTTTGATTAAACGAGGGACGTTACATAAACTATGGCACCTGTACAGGTAATTACAAAAATTAATATTTTTTTTTCAAAAAAATAAAAACCATCCGTTATAAATTAGAATGTTTGTTAGATGTTATTATGCTTTTTTTTTTCTTTTTCAGGATTTTTATTCAATCACTCATCAATTTCTTAGTGATCATTTGACTTGGTTAGAATCAATCACAACTAATAGTAACACATATTCTCGTCTCTAATTATTATTATTATTTTTTTAAAGAATGAATAGCCCTATATACTAATTGTAACACATTTTCTTTCGTCTTCCTTCATCTAGGTATTTTTCTTTTTTTGTTTAAATTAAAAGTTGATAATTATCTTTATCCTTCACCCTCAACCATTTCTTTTAGGGGAAATTGCAATCACCTCCCTTGAGGTTTGCACTAATGACACAAACACCTCCTTTAGTTTGGAAAATGACACTCACCTCCATTCCTTTGCAATAAGCATTGCACTTATACCCCCTCCTTGTAATAAATGATTAGTTTATTAACAAAAATGTTATGCTTAGGATTGAAAAAAACTTTTATACCCTTAAGGGATATTTCATACAAATTTCTAATGTATTTGGTGCATTTTTTTTATAGTAATATGATAAAATAAATTTTTTTACAAGAAAATGTAATGACCAACCAATCTTTATAACAAATAAAATTAATTTTTTACAAGAAAATATAATGACCAACCAACCTTTACGGTAATATGATAAGATTAATTTAAAAAAAAAATAATTTTGTTATTGTTCCTATGATTTAGATATGGATATAATAGATTCAATCTTTATATAAAATTTGTAAATCAATAATGATGTTAGATCTTCTTCATTATTCTAAAATCATTTGGATAAAATTTGTATACAAGACCAACATGAGTTGGGACGAGTGGTAACCAGCTCTCGCTTAAGTAAGGTCTCAAGTTCGATTCCTTGTGAATGCAGAAAATTCTTGTTGGGAGACTCACCTGCCATAGCCAAGCACGCGATCCGGGTCGGATCCGGATGTACCTAGGTAGTACCTAGGGAACTGGGTGGGCAACCAAAAAAAATTGTATACAAGAATGTGTTTTAGTAAAAAAAAAATTATCATAAAAATATATTATATTTAAAAAAAATAATTTTATCATATTATTTTTGTAAAGAAAAAATGCATCAAATACACTTGAAATTTGTGTGAGGTGCCCTTTGAGCCCCTTGAGGGTATATATGTCTTTTTCGATAATAAACATAACATTTTGGTTAATAAACTAAGCATTTATTATAAGGAAGGGTGTAAGTGCAATGCTAATTGATAAGGAAGGAAGGCGAGTGTCATTTTCCAAACTAAAGGGAGCGTCTGTGTCATTAATGCAAATATGGGAGGTGAATGCAATTTCCCCTTTCTTTTAAGGATAGGAGTGCCACATAGATTGTATTTTTTCTTTAAAAAAAATAAGAGAATTTAGGTAATCAAAATCACTTATCGGATACAATTTTCATTTGTTTTATTCACTTTTTTTTTATTCACCACAATTTTCATTTTTTAATAATTCATTACCTAAATTATGAGTTGAAATAGATTGAGATTTAGATTCCCACTTTAATTACGAAATACCAAATCTATCCGTTAAATTGAAAATATCATCACTTTATTACATCAACAAAAATATACCAACTTAGATTTATAATTTAATTAAAAACTTACGTGTTTTTTTTTTAAGAATAATCTATTTTTTCTTAATATCGGTTATTGGGGAGAACATATCATCTCTGGTACCGGAAAGAGCGGTACATTTGCAGGATTCTGACACATGGTAACTAAATAAATCAACGGCTTAGATTTAAAATTAAATTTAATTCAATTTTTAATAAAATAAAATAATATAATAAAATAAGGTTTATTCCCTCCTCCTTTTTCGATACGTTTGCCTCTTTGGTTCCATGCTCTCATACTCCATTGCAGCATCCTTTACTCAAGCCATAGCAGACACTCTGCCACCCACGATGTCACTTCGCCTCCAGAGACGCCATTCCACTATCCCAACCCCACTCCACCACTATTCTGCCATAGCAAAGCCACTACACCTCTCAACTATAGCGACATCACTTCACTGTCACGCAGTGATGCTGCCATATCGACGTCAATCCGCCGCCATCGCGACCCACTCCGCCACCACTCAGACATAGCGGCTACGTTCCTTCCTATTTCGATTACATTCCGCCTCTGTCCCGTCACTAGCAGGTGAGAGTTTATATTCTCCATCTTTAACCTATTCCCGCAAATTGAAATTCATTCCTCTTATTGTAGACTAATTTCAATTGCTAAGAGTTAATTGAAGTTGTTATATGATTTTTAATATAAGAGTATTTAATTGTTAAGATTGACATGATTTAGGTGCACTCTGTTTTGAATTTGCAGGACTTTGATTTGAATGCTTGTTATTTGTCTAAATTGGTTAATATGTAAAATCTGGGCTATAAATGTTATAGATGCTATACCTTGCCTTCTTTGCAGTATTTCATGGTCACTTAATTTAGAGTTTGTGATGCTCTTTCTCTATTCCTCATGCATTATATATAAATTCCAACGTAAAATTGTTTGTGCCAAGGTCTGGTATCTTTGGAACTACTTTTTGATTTTATACTTAGATGACAGGAATTAGCTTAAATTCTCAATATTATTTTGCATCTTTATCTTCTTTTTTTGGTATTGAAAAACAAACACATTTGCTGACAGTTATCTTGTGAATTGCTAGATCATAATGATGATGAACACATGCTGAAATAGATGTTGAGCTCGTTAAGTGAAGGCCCTGCTACTCTTATCACCTATCAGTGAAGATACTGTATCTTCAGTGATATGAAGGACCGGATATTGCATCTTCGGTACTACGAAGGAGTTGATTGTTCAACAATATGATTCATGTCATGATTGCAGTATAGGTTTATGGTTGTAAAAGGGGTTTTATGAGTTTATTTAGTCACAAAAGTGTAAAATTTTCACACGAAATACATTAATAAAATTACTTTTTGTTATGAACAATTTGTATTTATATAATAAGTGGATGATTTTAACATAGTTTGAGTTTATCCCTACTTTATGTTTATCTTTAGTTGAAACAAATTCATGATAGAGTTTCATCTTTTCCTATAGAAAAAGGACTCATATGTATTGTAAACTTGGCCTCAAGAAGTGAAATACATTTTCTCTCTACTTCTCTTTTCTCTCTCAATCTCTTATGTCATCTTATTTTCATTAATTCATAACACGTTATCAGCACGAAGCTCTAACCAAAAAGTGTGTTGAAGCTAATACATCAAAGGGTATTGAAGCAAGGTAAACTTTAATATTATTAATGTTTTATTTATTTATTTATTTTTCTTCTTTTGATATATTATATATTAATCTCAAAGTATCAATATTATATGGACATGAACATTTTATAAGAGATGCAAATTCTTGAGAATTGGACCATTTATCATGTTGATTAAAAAAAAAGAGGTTCATGAAGAATTAAAAAAAAAGGGAGCCAATGCAAACAGAAGCAGATTTTATAGTTTTGAAAAAAAAGAGGAGAAATCATCGATGCAAACAAGGCAGAAGCAATTTATAACTCTGCAGACCGTGGTATTTATATATATATATATATATATATATATATTATTTTTTCATTTCATACTAATGACAAACAGTTGCCATATATTGGTAGAAAACAATCACTGCAGTATGGCAAGTCATGGGTTCAATAGTGACCCTTGCATTGTATTTTATATATTTCCCAAAGAATGATTGGAAAAATAAAATAGCAAAATTTGTCTCAGATGGAATTTGAACCCATACTGACACTTATCATTGTGTAACTCTAACCATTTGGGTTGATTATCTTATTGAACTAACAAAATTTTTATTATAATTAAAAAAAAATGTTGTTTTCACCGAGTATCGTACTCGGGATCCCACAGGCCACCAGTCACTAGGTTATCGTGCCTTTATTGATGAAATCAATATGTGATATCATTTTATTAAATTGGACAATTTCACTATTATTCGACAAGTTCTAATTTTAATACAAATATTTCTTTGGTAGTGATAATTATTATTTGATGTATCAATGATACTACTAATGTGCCATAAATTATTAGTTTTAAATGTTAGCACATTTATTTTTATGATGCAAAGACAGTTAAACAAGTATGATTTTACTTTGAGAAAAAATAATTTTCTTTATTTTGCCTTATATATTTAATTGTGTTTCTTGTCAATTGAACGTTATGTCGAAACATGAAAATATTAATGTTTTTTCATGAAGTAAATTAATATGATTTATATATTTTATCATTGAGAATTTGACATTAAAGTAGAGCTTTATTTGATATAATTTTTGTTATTGTTCCCTAATGATCTCCCCATGAATTGTTTTGAAAGTTATATAAGGAAGATTAAGCTTAATCAAGTTGACTCATATCTTATGTCTGTAAGATCCATTGAGAATGGTTTTGATAAATGACAAAAGGTTTTGAACAAGTTACAAATGTTTTGATCAAGTTCAAGCTCATGAAGCAACAACAAACATCAAGTGATGAAGAGAGAGCAAGCTCATGAAGACTTAGTTTGGTAGTTTATGTTTTATTGTAATATCTTTCGCCTCTCAAGTCTTTTAGTTTATGAGTTTGGGTAGAGTTAATAGAGGGTAGTGAATCTCTATCAAGGTCATGATTATATCATAATTTGAGTTTTCACTTAACCTAAAATCAATAGGTGGCTTAAAGGTTTGAAAGAAAAGGTTTAGTTTTTGAGAAAACAAGTTTTAATTTTTTTTTCATTAAACTAATCGATTAAGGCTTATGTTAATTGATTAGAATTTTCAAAGCTTGCGCACTTAATCGATTAAGCAAGGTGTTAATCGATTAAGACATGTATTAATCGATTAACACGTACAGATCTGGTTTTTTAAATACGTTTTTCACTTCCCAAAAGCACTTTGAAGTGTTCCTAACTTTTGGGTATTCTATATAAACCTTTTCCCAATTATTGTGATCATCTAGAATCATTTTGATATTCATTTTACAAAGAATCAAACCACTCTATTCTCTCTCACTTTCATAGATCAAAGCTTTCACTTTTACATTCTTTGATCAAGAATCTTTGAATCTCTTATGTTGATATTTTCATAGATTTTGAAAGAGATTCATAGGATTGTTATTGTTTTTCATTTGAGTTGTAATCATTGCAAAGAAGGAAAGCTATCTACAACAAAGGAAGTCTTGGTTGTTCATCAAGCAAACAAGCATTTGGAAGTCTTGATTGTTATCAAGCAATTGGAAGTCTTGTTGTGATAACAAGCAAGTGGAAGTCTTGGTGCGAGGCATCATCAAGCAAGTGGAAGACTTGTTGTGAGGATATCAACAAGCAAGATTAGAGGTTAGATTAGAGCATCAATAGGGTTACAAGGCAAGGGTGTGGTATCTCTTGTAGGCTATCAAGAAGGGAGTGATTTGAGCTCAATATATGGTATTTTTGGATGATATTTAACCCTCTTTCTTAGTAATTTTAGCTTGTTTCTCAAGTATTTTAGGATAAAGATTTAAATTTTGATGACTAATATGAAGAACGAGATCTTTGAGGATTTTGTATCGATTTGTTGTGAATTTCTGGTTTTGGAGGCTTAATTTGATAATTTATGGAAAAGAAGGAAAAAGCAAGCCTTGGAATTAGGAGTTCGGAGCAAAGCGGCGAAAAGCTGGGAAAAAGTCACAGACTCGCCCAGGTGAGTCTATCACTCGCCCAGGCGATTGGGGTTGAACGTTTAAAAAGAATGGGTTTAAGAGATCAATTTTCTCAGGCAAAAACTCGCCCAGGCGAGCCTTATTCTCGCGTGGGCGAGCAAAATGCGAGAAAGTGACATTGTTCGCTGTTTTGATCATAACTTGAGCTACGCTTATCCAAATGAGACGATCTATATATCATTTTAAAGCTAAGGAAAAGATCTACAACTTTGAAAGAAATAGCCTTGCTCAATTTCGTCCATATTGGGGGTCAAAATCAGTGCCGAAGTTGCTTCCAGACACAAATACGGAATTCTAGAAGGATTTTAATGATAAATTCTATTTGTAGATAAGATTCTTAAAGATTAGTTTATTCTAATAGAATCTTATCATATTATATTCAGATTTAGGATTAGTTTTATTCAAATAAAAATCTTATCACATTAGATTGAAAATTAGGTTAGTCTTTATCTATATAATAATAGGATTAGGATTCATTCCTGGAGGGGAGACACTCATACAACTCCATAGAATAATAGTAGATTAGGATTTGAGACTTGGAGAAGGAACAAGGATTGGAGGTTTTTGTGAAGAACGCGGAGTTAGCTCAAGGATTCATGGTAATTATTTTTATCATGTTTATTGTGTTTTCTCTTGTAAGTATGAACTAATTTCATCTTTGGGATGTAGGAGTAGATGAATGGAACCTTTTCAATATTTCTAGTAATAAATTAATCTTATTTTCCGTTATTGAATTCTGTGTTTGATTGTTCTTATTTGTTTCTCATGAAAGAAGCTGTTTCATGACTTTTGAAAATCCTTTATGAATAGACATATGAATTTAGGATTTAGTCATTAATCAAACAACTCAATTGCATAGGCACAGACATGTTTTCTATGAATTGGGTAATTTTATAAAAAGAGGTTTTGACTGAACTTAATGAAAGGGTTAGGTTTTAAGGTTCCCTTGAGACATCATTGGGAGATTAATCTCTAAAATATAGAAACACGCTAAGACATTAGGTGTTATCTAATTTTGCAAAACCAATTCGGAATTCAAGGAAAATAAATTAATTTGTTATAGAATATTTAGGAACCTGCATCGAAACTACGTCCCGCCTTTCCCCTTGTCAAAGAGTCATTTATTTTAATTTCTATTTTTATTTAAAAATTCATAAATCCTTTGTCTCGTTCACTAAGTAATATTAATTAGGTGGAATTAATTAAATATTCACTCCCTTGGGTACGATACTCGGACTTCATTGTCTATATTACTTGTACGATCTGGTACACTTGCCAGAATCCCAACAGGGAGTCTTGAGAGGCATTTACTTGTAATTTGAGAACTCTAATTCCTCATAGTGAAGAATCTCTCTTGGTTGAAGAGGGGACTGGATGTAGCTTTCAAGTGGATGAAAGTGAACCAGGATAAATCACTGTGTCGTATCTCTAAACTCTTAACTCTTTACATTCAAGTCATTTCAATATTGTTCTTGGTTAAAAACCTAGAAAAGATTGATTTTCATAATTGATTGAATTGAATATTAATTGTATAAATTGATTTGGGGAAAATCATTTTCATAACCTAGGTAATCAATAAGAATATTGGTGTTAATCAATTCTGCTTTATCTCTGATCTTATGTGTTAATTGATTGATTTTCGTATTTGATTGAAAAGTGATTTTTCAGATACTGTTCTTATTAATCGAGTAAATCGATTGTTAATCGATTAATTTTTAAGTTGCTTTCGGCATTAATCGATTAGTACCTTAGTTAATCGATTAGTTTGAAAGTAAGCTTCGGCATTAATCGATTAATACTGAAGTTAATCGATTAATCAGTACATTTTTGTAAAAATCATTTTGTTTTAATCGTTTCGATTTGTTTCTTTCGAAAATCTTTCAAGGTTTCTCTAACATCTATTCAACCCCCCCCCCCCCCTTCTAGGTGTTCTCCTAGTGTCTCCTAGTTATTTCACCCACCGATTGTAGTTCTTACAATTGGTATCAGAGCTCGGTCGAAAGACACGAGCATAGAGCTTTTTTGTTAAGATCCTTGAGGAAACTACAATGGGTTCTACGAATCCCTTTGGTGGTGAAGGTGCTTCAATTAGCCGCCCTCCTATGTTTAGTGGAGAGGGTTATGCTTATTGGAAAATTAGGATGAGAATTTTTATAGAAGCCATAGATGTGAACATTTGGGAAGCCATTGAAAATGGTCCTTATATTCCCTCAAAAGAAGTAGAAGGTGTACTTACACTAACTCCCAAAGATAAGTGGACCGATGATGATAAAAGGAAAATTCAATATGATTTAAAAGCTAAGAATATCATCACCTCCGCTTTATCTTATGATGAGTTCTTTAGAGTCTCCCAATGTCTTAATGCCAAAGAAATGTGGGACACCTTGCAAGTCACACATGAAGGCACTAGTGAAGTTAGGCGTGCTAGATTAAATTCTTTGATGCATGAATATGAATTGTTTCGTATGTTGCCTAATGAATCTATATGTTTTATGCAAAAGCGTTTTACTCATATTGTTAATCATCTCATTGCTCTTGGTAAAACTTTCTTGAATTGTGAACTTGTTAACAAAGTCTTAAGATGTCTAAGTAGGGAATGGCAACCTAAGGTTACCGCAATAGTTGAATCAAAGGACTTGGACAACATGGACTTAGCAACACTTTTCGGAAAGCTTCAAGAACATGAAATGGAGCTTGGACGCTTACATATGCATGAAGAATCGGACAAGAACAAAGAAAGAAAAGGAATCGCTCTTAAAGCTCAAAGATCATATCAAAAGGAAGAGAGTTCCGATAATGATGATAATGAAGATTCCGATTCGGACATTGATGAAGAGGAGATGAAGCTTCTACTAAGAAAGTCAATAAGATTCTAAGGAGAAAAGGAAGGTTGAACAAGAACAAAAGTAAAGAGAAGGATCCCCCACACTACAAGACCAAGACATCAAAAGAAGGTATAGTTTGCCATGAATGTGGAAAGATCGGTCATCTCAAGTACTCATGCTCTAAGTATCTCAAGAAGAAGGAGAAAGAAAAGAAAAATTCAAAATCTAAAAGAGCATACATAGTTTGGAATAGTGATGATGAAGAAGACAAGAAAAGCACATCGAATAGTTCTTCGGATGATGAAGATGTCGCTTGTCTCAACTTGATAGCTCTAGTAGATGAAGAGGAAAGTTCAAATGATGAATCAAGTGAGAAAAGCTACGAAAGCGATGTAAGTGAAACTAAATCCGAAATTTCTTCTAAATATGATATTCTATATAATGCTTATGAAGAAATGCATGAACATCTCAAGAAACTAGCTTCGAAAAATATTGAAAGGAAGAAGCTCATTTTGAAACATCAACAAGAGATTTTAGAACTTCAAAAACAAGTTGATGAGCTTAATCTTGAAAATGAAACTCTTGATCTCATATATGCTAGTTCTTCTTGTGATTGTGCTAGTAGATTGAATAATGTGGTTGATTGTGAGGATTGCAAGTTGCTTAAAGATGAAAATGCTATTTTGAAAAATAAGCTTGCAAGTTTCACAAATGGTGATATTAGATTGCGCACATTGTTAAATTTTCAAAGAGAAAATTCAAACAAGTTTGGTTTGGGTTATACTAATGCTAAGAGTAAATCTCATAGAAATGTTGTTGATTTTTCTAAAGTTGATTTTTCAAATGCACCAACATGTTTCTATTGTGGCACTCATGGACATACTTCAAATGTGTGTTATATTAAAGTGCATGGTATACCTAAAGGAAAGTTTGTTTGGGTGAAAAAGGGTGAGAGTCCCTACACTAACAAAAATGGATCCAAAACCATTTGGATACCAAAAAGCAAAGCATGATTGTTTTTGTAGGTATGATTGAAGAGCAAAAGGACTTTCATGTGTTATTCATTCATTTGCATCTTCAATTGGTATCAAGAGAAAATCCTACAAATTGGTAACATTTGATATTGTTAGATATTGATCATAGTTCTCTCAATTGATATTATTTCTTTAATAAGTTACAATTGGTTTCAATTGATAATGTGATATTGTTTATACAATTGGTATAATTGATATTGATCAGTCAATGATACTAATTTTGATCATTATATGATTATCATGCTATTGTTGCTTTTATGATATTTCTTTACCATTGATATCTTACTTTGTTAAGTGATGTGATGACTTTCTATTTTCAATTAGTTTGTTACAATTGGTATTATATTTCATTGTCATATTTTCTTACCAATTGGTATCACATTTCAAAGTATAGTTCTTACATTTGTTTATACAATTGGTATAGTTCTTGTGATTGTAGTTATTTCAATTTGGTATCAATGTTGTGAAGAAATAAATGAATATGATTTCTCTACTTTGGCTTAGCATTTTATATTTCAATTGGTATATGTTACTTTTTGATAATGCCAAAAGGGGGAGAAATGGTTGTTTTGAAATGGTTGTTTTGTGGAGAAAGGTTTGTGTTTTGTTGTTTTTATATAGGTTGAGCAAAGTTGTTGAAGATAGGGGGAGAATCAAGCTTCTATCAATTGGAATTCAAATGTCAAAGCATTAATTGAGGGGGAGCAAGAGTCTCACCAAGTGATCAAATAGTTCAAGCATCAACAACTTCAAACATATTCAAAACGTGTTTGTCATTTTCAAAAAAGGGGAGATTGTAAGATCCATTGAGAATGTTTTGATAAATGACAAAAGGTTTTGAAAAAGTTACAAATGTGTTGATCAAGTTCAAGCTCATCAAGCAACAACAAACATCAAGTGATGAAGAGAGAGCAAGCTCATGAAGACTTAGTTTGGTAGTTTATGTTTTATTGTAATTTTTTTCGCCTCTCAAGTCTTTTAGTTTGAGTTTGGGTAGAGTTAATAGAGGGTAGTGAATCTCTATCAAGGTCATGATTATATCATAATTTGAGTTTTCACTTAACCTAAAATCAATAGGTGGCTTAAAGGTTTGAAAGAAAAGGTTTAGTTTTTGAGAAAACAAGTTTTAATTATTTTTTTCATTAAACTAATCGATTAAGGCTTAAACTAATCGATTAAGTCTTATGTTAATCGATTAGAATTTTCAAAGCTTGCGCACTTAATCGATTAAGCAAGGTGTTAATCAATTAAGACATGTATTAATCGATTAACACGTACAGATTTGGTTTTTTAAATACGTTTTTCACTTCCCAAAAGCACTTTGAAGTGTTCCTAACTTTTGGGTATTCTATATAAACCTTTTCCCAATTATTGTGATCATCTAGAATCATTTTGATATTCATTTTACAAAGAATCAAGCCACTCTATTCTCTCTCACTTTCATAGATCAAAGCTTTCACTTTTACATTCTTTGATCAAGAATCTTTGAATCTCTTATGTTGATATTTTCATAGATTTTGAAAGAGATTCATAGGATTGTTATTGTTTTTCATTTGAGTTGTAATCATTGCAAAGAACGCAAGCTATCTACAACAAAGGAAGTCTTGGTTGTTCATCAAGCAAACAAGCATTTGGAAGTCTTGATTGTTATCAAGCAATTGGAAGTCTTGTTGTGATAACAAGCAAGTGGAAGTCTTGGTGTGAGGCATCAAGCAAGTGGAAGACTTGTTGTGAGGATATCAACAAGCAAGGTTAGAGGTTAGATTTGAGCATCAATAGGGTTACAAGGCAAGGGTGTGGTATCTCTTGTAGGCTATCAAGAAGGGAGTCTTGAGAGGCATTTACTTGTAATTTGAGAACTCTAATTCCTCATAGTGAAGAATCTCTCTTGGTTTAAGAGGGGACTGGATGTAGCTTTCAAGTGGATGAAAGTGAACCAGGATAAATCACTGTGTCGTATCTCTAAACTCTTAACTCTTTACATTCAAGTCATTTCAATATTGTTCTTGGTTAAAAACCTAGAAAAGATTGATTTTCATAATTGATTGAATTGAATATTAATTGTATAAATTGATTTGGGGAAAATCATTTTCATAACCTAGGTAATCAATAAGAATATTGGTGTTAATCAATTTCGCTTTATCTCTGATCTTATGTGTTAATTGATTGATTTTCGTATTTGATTGAAAAGTGATTTTTCAGATACTGTTCTTATTAATCGAGTAAATCGATTGTTAATCGATTAATTTTTAAGTTGCTTTCGGCATTAATCGATTAGTACCTTAGTTAATCGATTAGTTTGAAAGTAAGCTTCGGCATTAATCGATTAATACTGAAGTTAATCGATTAATCAGTACATTTTTGTAAAAATCATTTTGTTTTAATCGTTTCGATTTGTTTCTTTCGAAAATCTTTCAAGGTTTCTCTAACACCTATTCAACCCCCCCTTCTAGGTGTTCTCCTAGTGTCTCCTAGTTATTTCACCCACCGATTGTAGTTCTTACAATGTCGGCTTCTATTTTCTTGGCTCTACACACATGTTGAGTAATACATTTTTCGAGGTTAGTTATAAAATTTTTATAACTATTGTCATATTAAGAATATGCATAAGTGGAGAAATTTATCCTAAATAAGTACATGTGCCTTTTCGTTTTGTTTTTCAATATGCAATTATAAGAATGCGATAATCTCATAACATGAAATTTATGTGCTTCTTTATTGGCATTTTTTAAAAATATTAGTGATGAAAAATTCTAATATTTTTCTATTGAAAATGATTGTTGCCATCATGATAAAGAGAAGAATTTGTCAATATAATTATGGATATACTTGTGCATTTGTTTATACCATTGAGTGACGTCAATACTTGTGTGAATATGATATTATTGAATGGTATTGATCACATATGTTTTTCTGGAGATATTTGATGCTTGTTAGTTTTAGCAAGTAAAACTATGCATGATCTCATATGATCTTGTTTTGAAATCTATTTTCAATATAAATATTTTTGTGATATTTTCAAAAATTAAGTCTTCGCTTAAATATACTATTTGAAAAGTATTTAAAAATAATAATAATTTAATAACATGTGTTAGACATATGAATTGGTTATTGAAGAAAAATGTGGTTCTTTTGTGAAAATTTATTAATTTTTAATTTTTTCATTGTCATTATTGAAATAATTAGATTGGAATGTACGAACCACATAAATAATTGATCACATGTATACGTAATATATTTTTATAACAAAATTTTATGGATATAAAAATTTTTAAAATAGCCTAATTTTTTTATTGGGGTTAACAATGTGTTATAATGTAGTAGATCACTAATAAATATACCAAGTTTCAAAGGTATATGTAAAATTTTATTTTCAAAATAGTTTAGTATATTATATCAAAATTAATTGTTCCAATATTTATTTTAGTGAACTGGAGGACAAACAGTTTTAGTGCATTGTCTTTTAATCTTTTATACAAGTATGTGTATATAATAGACTCAATTAAAAAATAAAAATCAAAACATAGTTTATGATGTAACTTTTTCATACTTGTTTTTACATTAATTTTCAATATTAACTTTAATAAAGTATTTTTATGGTGGAAATAGTTTATTCGAAATGTTCTACAAAATCTTTCTTCCATACTCTACTAGTTATACAAAATTTTTCTTCTATTTAGTATTGCTAGAAGTCGTTGTTAACACTATATTCGTGTACGATAATAATTTAGAGCTCTAAAAGAGTTTTTATCCAGAGGTATTGGAAAAATTTTCAGTTTACACCTATATAGTACAATTGAAATACCTCATATCGTAAAACCAAAAGTTTATAAACTAGAAGTTTATAAATTTTAATATAATTTTTCGTTTGGATTGACTGGTTAGACCATCCCGGATCAACTATATGATGCGAAAAAAAATAATAATTAAAACTTATGTTGACATCCAATGAAGAACCCGAGGTTTCTTCAATCTGATTATCTCAATGTGCTAATAATTGTTCCCAAAGAAAGTTTATTCGGCCATCACCATAAAATTTGGATTGAAGCTGGAATGAATACAAGGTGATATTTATGTTCCATTACTTCCATCATGTGGATCATTTAGGTATTTTATATTTTTAATTGATGCATCAACTAGATGGTCACATGATTCTTCATTGGCAATTCACAACCAGATGTTTGCGAGATTACTTGTGCAATTGTATCAACAAAAATCTAGTTATTAACTATTGTATGTCTATTGCCATTACTAATTGGGAACATGTATGACACTGATTCGCATCAAGCCATTAAAACTATCATGAGTTTCCCCTTTTACAAATGGTTTTTGGTCAGAAACCAAATATTTCCCATCTAAGAACTTTTGGATGTGCAGTATATGTTCCACCACAACACACTAAGATGGGACCTCAAAGAAGGTTGGGAATATATGTTGGATATGAATCTTCATTCATGATAAAAATAACTCAAACCAACAACAAGAGAGTCATTCATAGATCGATTTTCGATCATCGTTTTGATGAATTTGTTTTCCCAACATTAGGGGGAGAAAATAAGCAGTTGGAAAAATAAATTATTTGGAAAGAGTTATCGTTATATTATTTTGATCCTCGAATAAAACAATTTGAACTTAAGTTCAAAAGATAATTCATTTTCAAAATTTAGATAACCAATTCCCAGACGCATTTACTAACCTAAAAAAGTGACTAAGTCACATATTCCAGCTGCTAATGCTCCAATGAAATTGATGTCCCTCTTGGACAAATTAAAATTGCAAATGAGTATGAGACACGTTTGAAGCATGGAAGACCCATCAGTTCCAAAATTTAAAAAAATTACAAAAATCCTCGAAAAAGAAAAGGAGCAAATAAATAACATGGTCTATTCGAGGATGTAAGGACTCCTGAAGAGTCCTTAGATTTAATTAATAGTTCAGTTCAAGAAAAAACTCAGGTACCTGAAAAGTGTGAAAACAAAGAGATCTCAATAAATTATGTCATGACTGAAATACAATGAAACCAAAATGAAGTCAACGTTGACAATGCTTTTACATATGATATAGCGCTTAAATGATATAAAATGATGACCATGCATCAAAGTCTATTAAGGAATATAGACAAAGAAATGATTAGTGATTTGGGTCTAATATATGATATTTTTAAGCATTAATTGACTCCCTTTTACTATGATTTTGACTTGTTTCTTAAGTAAATATTAGGATTTTTTATGTTTTTAGGAAAGTTAGGTAATTTAGAATCCTTGAAAGTTTTGATCCGTTTTGGTTTGATTTCAGGAATTTGAAGCTTAATTTGATGATTTATGCTTTGGAATGGAAAGGAGTTTTGAAGACCATGATATTGGAGTTTGAATGGAGATAAATGTTGCTCTTAAGTGTTGCACAAGAAGGGGTTCAAATGTCAAGAGCTGGGGTGCAAAAATTCAGAAATTAATTAAGAAAAAACTCAGCCAATTAAGGGAGATACACGCCCAAGCGTGTGGAATGTCATGCCCAGGCGCATGTTGCAAGTAAAGAAGAAGGAGCCACATTTTTGGTCCCATGCCTAGGCGTGGAAGGCTGGTGCCTGGGCGTGTGGGCCTACGAGTTGGGCTTATCTATTTTGTTTTTGAGGATTCTGATAGAATTTAGTTTGATTCGTTTTAGGATTAGTTTTTCTTATATATTCTAGGACTTAGCATTAGGTTTAGCAGCTTTTAGAGAAAGAGGGAGATTGCATATTCTGCATTTCATTGGAAGAAAGAGTTAGAGGTAATTCCTTATTGTCTATGTAGGGAATCCTATTCTGTTTCTTCTATCTATTCTATTATAATGTGTAACTAAAACCCTTTGTAGTTAGGAACATGATGGATTTGTATGGATAAGTTTATATTATTTATGAATTGATATTTTTCATTCAAATCTATTGTTTGGTTGTGTTTTAATTCCAATTCATTAAAGTAGCTAATTTATGTTTTTTTTTTTATCTCTGATCCAACAAGAGGGATCTGAGGGTTAGAATAGGTCGTTCAATTAAACATTATAACCACCTAGTGTGTAGGGATACAGATAGGGCTTATATGACTTTAATGTTCCATTGTTCTTAATTAATGGTTATTCATATATCAAAATCACTTAAGGGATTAAGGGTTCTCATATTGAATAAGAAACGTAAATTCACAGAGGGATCTGGTTTTTACTACCTCTGGAATGTTGTGGATTTGATGGAAAATAGAGATTCATAATTAATAAACAAGTCTTGCAATGAAACTAAGTTCCTAACATCTTTCTCAATTTGTCTCACAAACCCTATTTTTAATTAGTTTATTTTTAATTGTTTGTTTATTTTATTTTAAATAGTAAAAACTTATAAATTTCTCTTTTAATTACGCCTTTGGTGAGAATTATTTGGAAACAACTCACAGTCCCCGAGTGGAACGATAATTTACTTTCATTATATTACTTGTGATCTAGTACACTTGCTAGTATCAACTCCAACAATTAGCCAAAATGGAAAGACACAATTGAGGCATAACTGAATTCGCTTGAAAAGCGATAGGTATTTAGACCTATAGTCCGTACACCTAAAGGTGTAAAGTCAAATAGATACAAATGTGTTTTTGAACATAAGCGAAATTGTAAAGAAGAAATTATGAGATATAAAGCAAGATTGATTGCCCAAAGAATTTCACAAAGAACTGACATTGATTATGAGGAATAATACTTCCCTGTGGTGGATGCAAGTGTGATGCAAGTATTTTTCGATACTTGATTAGTCTGACAATATATAAATGATTTAATTTGTGCCAAATGATGTTATAGCCTATTTTTATGGCTAATTGGATTAATAACATATATATGAATACCCCTTAAGGATTCAATATGCTCGAAGCATGTGATTTAACTATTTAATATGGTTGAACCATATTCATGGATCATTAAAATGTTTGAAGCATAAAGTGTAAAATGTCGACATATGCATTTTAATTTGTTAAACTGCAAAAAAAATGCAAGAATTTTGAACCTGTAGTTCAAACCCCCAAGAATTTTTTTAATAGACTCAGAATCTTAATTCTAGCAAATTATGTTTATAGCCATTATTATGGTTCACTTGAGAATGATATCATTATATCAATATGATAAATCGCAGAAGAATTAAGGATATTGATATACACATGTATATATCTATTTAGATTTAGCTAATAATTTATATTTTTTAGTTATACATTGTTTGATTTATATATATGATATCATGTCATGCAATTTATACATGTTGTGTTTTTATTTTAGTATTTATGTATTTTTATTTCAATATTGTTTGAATTACTTAAAGTTAAAGGAAATATTTCAAAATGAAATACCTCAGCCTGAAGATCGAGCATTTAGCAAATTGAATTTGTACCTATCAAGTTGGAGAAAACAACTTCTAAAGTGATTTACTTTGATAAATAACAACTAATTTATATGCTAATCTTTGTTAGATTGGTAAATGTCATACGCGACTTAATATGTCATCTGATATTAATTTATTAGCAAGATATTGTTATTCATTCACAAGAAGATGTTGGAATGAAGCTAAACACACATTTTAATATGATAAATTGAATAAAAGTCTTTATGGTTTGAAGTAAATTGAGATGTGGTATAATCGTATAAGTGAATATTTAATCAATGATGAATATAAAATGGTCGAATTTGTCCATGTATTTTTATAAAAAGATGTGGCAAGAAATTTTTTATAATTGATATTTACGTTGATGATTTGAATATTATTAGAACTCCTGAAGAGCTTCCAAATGTTGTAAATTGCTTAAAGAAAGAGTTTGAAATGAAGGATTTGGAAAGAACAAAATTTTGTCTTGAATTACAAATGAAATATTTAATGAAATTTTGGTACATCATGAAACCTATGCTGCGAAAGTAATAGTGTAATATCTCAGAGATAATTGTTTGCATCAGGGGGAGAAATAAATACGCATTGCACTCTTTTTCCCTTAGTCATGGTTTTTTCCCGATGGGTTTTCTTGGCAAGGTTTTTAATGAGGCAGCATCCGATTGCGTAAGAAGAATTGTGTACTCTTTTTCCTTCACTAATTTTTCTCAAATCAAGAACTGGAAGGTCATTCCAAGCAAAAGGAATCACAACAAAGCAGGGTTCCAACAAGGAATGGTAAGTCCAAAGGATAAGTTTGGGTCTTGCTATAGGATTCGAATCCTCGGATTCAACAACGAACTCCGACACCTTCCAAACAACACGTACATACTCTCGACACTCCTATCTCTAATCATCCTAGACTAGAATACAAGACACACAAGGAAGTATGTTTCCCATGTATTCAGTTACTTAGATAAAACATTGCTCTGATACCATTCTGTTACACCCCGATTTGGCAACTTGAAACCATAGTCATTTTAAGTGAAAATTAGGGCCAAATTTTTTTTTTTTAAAACATACATGTAACGTAGTTGAGTAGCATGAGTATGAGAACCAATACGTTTTTCCAAAACTTCTTTGCAATCAAAGAGTGTTCTCGTACGTCATGCTAGAGTTCAAGTTCCAAACCGAAGTGTTACCAACACTACGCTTTGCAACCTAATCCTTCTCAACTCAATTATCATGGCCCGTTTCTTTTCTCAATCAAGAGCAATGATGTTTGCTACAATAGATTTCATTCACAAGTTTGGGGTTACATCATGGTACTGCAATGACACTAAGTAAATGAATGGAAAACAACTTACTTACGGGAAAATGAAAGACTACCACCAGGCCCATTGAACTGAAGGCAGAGGTCCTCGGAGAATTGCCTCACTAGAGTCGACCTCGATCACGTCCACCTCCAAGCAACTACGTCTTCGTCCAGTTCTTGTGTATAAGCAAGGCTTCGAGTGTCCACTATGACGATCCACTAGCCCACCAACCTTGATGTCTTCACGTTACTTCCCATCTTTCTTCGCCTCAAGCGTAATGCGTGCACCCGACAAGGTCCATAGACTAAGGGGATAGACATCGCGACAACAACCGTACGGAACAAAAGAACTCGAGAGAGTAAGTATTCCCAAGCATGTTATGCCAACGATGTGGAATTACAATAGGCAAGATATTAAGATAGACAAACCATACAAACAAGCAACACAAAGAGTACTCACACGTACTCTCATGAAAACTAGCCTTATTCCACTAATCTTTCATTACTTAACACATTATGCAAATTCACCTCGCATTTCACAAATTGCTTCCGCTGCGCTACTCTGATTTCATCACCACATCATCTCACCCTCTTTTCCGTACAATCGCTTAAGAATTATTTACCTTACAATGCAAGTTATCTTTTCTTATTTAAGTTTTATGAATTCGTATCCATCAATGATGCATGAAATTTAATCATCATTGAGGAGGGTCGTTCTCAAAGTTAGCACACACGTCTACATCTCCTCGGTCATCCACCCAACCTAGTCGGAAGCAAACAGGAGTACAAGACCTTTACCGTGCGGGCACGACAGCTGTCAACACAAATGGTCCCAGACCAGGAGGCTCAGCCTCAATCATAATCATATCAATATACATGGCTCACTGCCTCGCAGTGGCAAACAATTGCCCCACTCCAGTCCCTCTCACTGTTCCTGAACTGCCATAGGGGTGACAGCACTATTCTGGTCCCGGGTGCAGAACTTACCATGGTATTAGACCCAGTCCCCACCACGTTAGTGCACCACATGTGGAGTTCGTTCTGCCCAGAATAGTACTCAAGACAACGTGACGTTTTACCGCCCGAGCCTACCCTAATGCATTCATCAACCCGAATATCCCTGATATCCGGGGTACCTTCCTCTCCACTACTTCGCACTCTCATGCCTCACCACGTATGTTCATGTCTTTTAAAAGTCTTTTAACTCTTTTAGTTAGCCTAATGATCGGCTCACCCTTCGTACATCCCTTCAGTGAGTCCCGACCGCTATCTTTGCACATATCAAAGCACAGAGCTGGGTTCGCATCATCACACTTATATCTCACTTCATAACTCGGTTCAGCAATCTCACACCATCCTCTTTCTCAAAATCTCAACTCACAAAACTTTCCTTTAAAATCTCAACATCACAAACTTTTACAAATGTCTCAAAATCTTTTTGTCCCACCTTCTCAAAATCTCACTTTCTGAAAAATTTCTTTTCATAATAAAATATTCGTCCACAAACCTTCCTTAAAAACTTACTTCTTAAATTCTCACAAAATCTCTTTTCATAAATCTTTCAAAAATATCTTTTCACATAATTTATCAAAAGTCTTATTTCAAAAACTCTTTTCAAAAATTCTCCTTTTCAAAAACCTTTTTAAATAAAAACTTTATTTCCAAAAACATTTTCTAAAGAATTTCTTCTCACAAATCTTTTTCTAAAATTTTCCTTTTCAAAAACCTTTTTAAATAAAAACTTTATTTCCAAAAACATTTTCTAAAGAATTTCTTCTCACAAATCTTTTTCTAAAATTTTCCTTTCACCACCCTCCACAAAATCTCTTTTCCAAAAATCCTTCTGAAAACTTCTTGCAAAACCTTGTTAAAACTGTTTTTCAAAAACCTTTCCAAAATTACAACTTTGTTGGGTAATAATGGAGGAGCAAGCTCAACTCAACACTAGTCCCAGACTAAAACCAAAATAAAAGGAGTCCAACTCTGCTCAATTCACATCTCACATCTCACATCAACAACAACATTACTCCTCCAAGCTCTGGCTCATCCACATCATATTCATCCATTCTTACTCATCATTGGTTATACATTCCACAACGTCTTAACACCCTCTCTCAATTTTTCTTACATCTCTTTCATTCTTCTAATTCATTATTATTCAGCTTATTTCCAATCTCATCAACATAATAAGTTCATTAAATAAATAAATAAATAAACCACTCACTAGCATTCAGGCATCCTCATATAAACTCATTACCCAATTTCATGTGGTCTTTGTCCATTTCACACAGGTGGCCACACAAACAAACAAATGCCACTATGTTACTGACTCAGAACCAATGAGTTTCGACTTTTGAGATGGTCGAAACACTTAATACATTACCTAAATACCACGGTGTTTGGGGAAACTTCTCTCTCACCTCAACCGATGACGGTCTTCAATGTGCTCCTTGGTTTCCATTGCGACGTTCGTAACTGCTTCCCGATCGTTACTGGAACTCAAATATTCCTCTCTTATTAAAATCATTCTTATTCGGTTATCTCAAAAAAATAAAGCAACGCTACAGAACTTTTATTTGAAAACCAAGTATTCGGTTTCTTCTTATCACTTTGAAATCAATTTAGGTTTCTCATAATTAAAATCAAGTAAAACGTTTAATAAAAGTTTTAGAATACTTGTTAAAAATATAGTTAGTTTATAAAACACCTTTTGGATTAAAACCATAAACTTCAAAAATCATTTGAAAATCTTTTCAAAACAACATCTTTCAATTAATCAAATCATTTTTCTTACCGAATCAAAGAAAATAGAACAAAATTAAATTAAAAACTTTTTCAAAATCATTAAACATTTAAATCATTCAAGTACACACACAAACAAACATGACATCACCAGCCATTCATCATTCATGCATATGAAACAAAGAATCAAACACAAACTCCTATTTGTATGCATGACCGAATCCTATCACTCACAGGGAAAGGTTTATATTCATAATCTCAAACACTAATAATTACTACCACTTAAACAGAACACACACATATGTGAAAAATAATCATTTAAACACATCATCCGACTTTAAGCATCACAACCGAAAATAATTATTAAAATAAAAGGAATACTTTCACTTAAAATCCATGTTAACAACTCTTAAATCAATTAGCCTTATCCCTAAATTAACATGCAAAGAAAATCAATTCATGTTCTATTGTTCCTCAACCGAACCGAATTGGTCATAGAAAATAATAATAACATAATCACATTCCAAATCAATCTTATTCACTCAAGGCTTACTCAAACAATAACACTCAAGAAAATGAAAATAGTTTGAATGAAATTTGTTCCAAAACCGAATAGAGCTATGAAAATCACTTTTAAGTTTTTAATCAAAAATTTAGATTTTCCTATGCTTGAAATCCCTAAATCTAGAAAGGAAGCACACATGCAAAACTAAATAGACAAACTTTAATATTCATTGGGTCAAAACCGTAAGCTTCATGCAAAGTTTCATCAAATTTTAATTTTATTTCTTTCACAATAAAATCAAAGGTCATATCAAAATCTTTAAATCACATATATTTTAACATGTATGTAACTAAAATGAAGATTAAACATGATTTCCTACTCTTCCTAGGTTTGGCCGAATGGCAAAATGCACCAAGATAAGGTCTTGAGTTCTCTTTTAACAACACTTTCTTTTCAAACATCAACAAAATCATCATCACACACAAAGCCTTATTAAAAATCCTTTTTGTACCAAAAATCATTTTTAAAGCTTAATATTATAATTTTCTCTTTTAAAAAAAATTGTGGCATGCATCAAAATAAAATCAAAACTTTTCACTCAAAAAAACATACAAAATTCGGACTCCATGCCTTTGCAAAGATCCACCACAAATCCAACATGCAAGAAATGAAAACACAAGCTTAAACATGATTTCCAATCAAGACCGTGAAGAAGAGATTTTACAAGTTAGGGATCAAAGTTTTTAAGCACAAATATTCAAGATCAACACGTAGAAATGACATGCAAGGCAATTAAACTTCAAGATCATAAGAACACAAATACATGCATCACAAAAATTTAAGTGGAAACAAGGTCCATCACAAGACCAAAAACTAAAATTATTACATTGAAGCTTCCTTAACAACTACCTTAAATAAAAATCCTAATCTTCAAGCTTCAAATTCTCCTCTCTTCCTTCCTAGAGTTGCTTCGGCCTCTACTTCTTATGGTTGAGGGTTAGGTTTTCTTCTTGATCGTTAGGGAAGGATGAAAGCGTTTGGGTGAAGAGATCATGGTGTTT
The DNA here is from genome assembly GCA_037953625.1 of Crotalaria pallida. NCBI lineage: Eukaryota > Viridiplantae > Streptophyta > Magnoliopsida > Fabales > Fabaceae > Crotalaria > Crotalaria pallida. The sequence goes on along the minus strand of CM075655.1, from coordinate 55,967,262 downwards.
GGGTTGGAAATTTGGGATTTCACTTTTCTTTTCCTATTTTCTTCTCTCGGCCACCCTCTCTTTCTCTAAGGTTCTCCAAGAGTTTGGTGTGCTCTTGGAACTCATGTGTTTGTGTTGGAATAATTGTAAAGAAAATGAATGAAGGAAATGAGAAATGAATCAAGGCCAATACTCATACACTCATACGGTTCTATGTAGGAAAGTCAAGGGGAACAAAGGGAAAGAAGGTCATCCTAGGCTTCATGAGTCATGGCCCTAGGTTCCATTACTCATTCCTCTAAACCTCTTATTTGTTTGCCACCTAAACCTTCTATTTTCTTTCCATCAAATTTCTATTTTCTTAATGGCTAAGGGAATGCATTCTAGTTGGGTTCCTTTCCTCACTCTCGGCCGAACTCATGCACACACCACACACATATAAATTTTTCCTTTCTATTTTACACAACAACACACAACATTAATCATGAAGGATACATGCAATTGACACATACTAACACATGCATTTTGACACCTCATGTTTTCCCTACTCAAACACACGACACGTACACATTATGCATATATAGTTTCATTAATTTTCACATCATCATATTAAGCACATAGCATAGAATCATTTAACACATGCATACAACACTTTGACATATCATGTTTCTCACTCTAAAATACACGGCACACCCATACATTATACACGCATCACACATACATTCCTATTCACATAATTCATTTATTCATGCATTTAAATCTGTCATCTCATTTTATTTCTTTAGACAAAACACACATTCTTATCTCAAATTTTTTTTCAAAGATACAACTTTTAAGGGAAAATAATTTCACTTACTATTTTTATTTCAAATAAGCTTATCTTTGAGAATAAAATCTCACTTTCACACAAATCAAAGACTTTTAAAGAAACATTTATTAAAACCTCAAATCAAATAAAAAGGAAATTCGTTTCTTTAAGAAAGTCAAGATTGTGACTTGGTTTTTCAAGAAATCCAACTCAAATAAAAATCATTTGTCAAAACATTTTTCTGAAAATCTTTCTTAAATTCTCAAAAATTCTTTTTAAATAAAATCTCATGGATTTATTTGAGTCCAGAAGATGTGGGATGTTACATTCCCCGCGGGGATCCCCATTTGCAGTCTCCCATTGCCATCCCTAGGAGTGTTATGAACAATTTGTATTTATCTAATAAGTGGATGACTCTATCATAGTTTGAGTTTATCCCTACCTTTATGTTTATCTTTAGTTGAAACTAATTCATGATAGAGTTTCATATTTTCCTATAAAATAGGACTCATATGTATTGTAAACTTGGCCTCAATAAGTGAAATACAATTTCTCCCTACTTCTATTTTCTCCCTCATCATTCTCTTATGTCTTCTTATTTTTATTAATTCGTAACACTTTTTTTTAAGGTATTACTCTTCTTTTTGTATTGTAATTCTCTCTTTTGTTTTCACAATATTATTGATATTAGTGTTATGCTAAAACATGTAGTGAAAAACACCAACCATCACTGATAAAATACTATTCGGTTTTGCTATCATATGTTGTAGTCGGTTTTGCTATCATATGTTGTGCACCGATATGCTGTTTACTATCATATGGAGCAACTGAAGGCAATATTGGTGTTAGGATTAGGGGTCTATATATGCAGTGCTGTCATTCTTTTTTGTTTTACTGCCTGATGTTATTATAGTCCATTTGTTGTTGCATTAATCTACTGCATGCTGCTGTTACCATGTCCAGTTGTTGCTCATATATTGTTTCATTAATCTATTGCCTGTTGTTGTTATTAGGGCTCATTTGTTGTTGCATCAGGCAATATACTCCATTGCATTAATCTACTGCCTATTAGACAATATGCAAAAAAAAACCATTTGCTGACTATTTGCTATTGCATTGGACCATATGCAAAAACACATGTATTGCTCATCTAAGAATGAGTTCTCATTATATGCTGCAACAATTGAATGAGTTCTCTATTTTTGCTTTCCATTTACAACCCTATCAAAGTGTGTGAAAAATTGTACTATATTTAAATCTGACTTCAAATGGTTTTTCAAATCAGCATTGAAGCTCTTAGAACATAAAACCATGCCCATTTTTCCTTGACCGCAAAAATAGAGTGTAGCCATGAGTATGAGGAAACCTTGTGCTCATCAAGCAAATCTTTCCATGCGCTTAGAAATTCACTTTCCTCTTCGTGGAGATCAATGCATGCCTCAAAGTCTGAGCAAAATTTTGCGCTTTTTTAATAAAGGTGGTTCACCTGTCTCAAGGCTTTTTCTCTTATATGCCAGGTACATAATCCATGAAATGTTTTTGGAATAACTAAAGAAATAGCCTTACTCATTGCTGCATCTTGATATTTTAAAATGGTTTTAGGCTTTTCTCCACCCATTGCTTTGAGAAAAATTAGAAATAACCATTGAAAAAAAAGAATCGTTTCATCGTATAACAATGTTGCCATGATCACAACTGTTTGCCTGTGATTATTAAGACCAATGAAGACTCCTGATGGTCAATAACCCTTATTTGTCTTGTATGTTGTGTCAAAAGTGATGACATCACCGAAGTACCCATATTTATTGATAATTTGTGCATCCGCCCAAAATATATTTGTTATTTGCTCTTTAACATCCATCTGAAAGTCACAAAAGAACGAACGATTCTCACTTTTTTTTTGAAACACTCTAATAAAGCACACACTTCACCATACTTTAATAATTGTTTCCGTTTGGTCCTAAGGTAATTCTTGTGATCTTGTCTTATATAACCCAGAGTATCCACTTCACTAGCTTGCTTAGAAGCAAATTCATGATAATCCTTTGGCGGCTTTAATCCTGATCCATCAGCCATGTCAATTTGTAATGCTTGTGACTCTGTAATTTTGTTGATGAGAACAAATCATGTGAACATGTTTTGGTGGTTGGAGAGTGTGATTATGTTGAGCTACAACGCCAATAACCTTGTATTTACCAATCTTTCAATAAAAGGAAATAACCATATGTGTGTCACATCCAATTCTGGTATCTGCTCTAGACTGGTTTGTCAAATGGTCTCGTTTGTCAACACCCTGTTTATCCTATTTAAAGCATGATAATCTTTGGAAGTGATAATCCCATTTTGATTTTTTGCGTATTCTCGATGAATGAATACCAAAACCACTTTTCTGAGCATACTCATTGTAAAAATCATATGCAACTTGCTCAGATTCAAACATCATGTTCAGGTGTGGTGTATAGTCAACAACACATTCTTCACATTGTGTTGCATAACTTATTCATGGATATTAGTTATCCATTCCTCTACATTGTTGGTAACACCTTCGACTACTAGATTTGAAGAAGAGTTCATTTTTTCTGAAAATGTCACAATCAACCAAACAAATCAATTCATATGAATCAACTAAAGAAAAATAACACCAATAAAAATATAATTTTTAGAGTGTAACACCCCGTCTAAAACCTCGTATTTGTTTTAAACAATAAAGAGATTTGTTTTTGAGAAAGTATTTTTGAAAGGGTATTTCTTGAATGGATTTCTTATTTCATGGTTTTAAAGGATGAATGATTTTAAAGAAATGATTTTCAAGGAATGATTTCATAAGTTTTAAAGTTGAGTTTGAGAAATAACTAAGTATTTAATATTCTTGTATTTTAAGGAAATGGTGATTTTATGCATGAGTTATTTTATAAGAAGAAAATTTATTTTCTATGTGTGTGCATGTATGTGTGTGTTCGGCCATGTATGTATGTGCATGATAGGCTTTTACTTTTTTAGAAGCCCATGGAATAGATTAGAATCAAATAGAATTAGATTAGTAGGAAAGAGTGATTAGGGAATTGACCAACCAATAGGATATGAGATGAGTGCCTTAATTCACTCTCTTTGTCTAGTTGAAAAGACCTAAGCCATGCAACATTTTGGAAAGCCAAAATTGCCCCTCACCATTTCACTCTTGACCGAATTCTCCAAGGGCCAAAAAGGGAAACACACGTTTGCCTATATATGTCCTTAGACTTAGTTCATTTCACCCCATTTCCCTTTCATTTCCCATTCATTTCTAAACACTAATCCTAAGAGTTCCATTAGCTCTTAGAGAGAGAAAAATAGAGAGAGAGGCCGAGAGCTTGGAGAGGAAGAAGGAAGGAGTTCAAGTCCAAACCTAGGCTTTTTCTTGGAGATCAAGTGAAGAAGGTTGAAGATCTTCTCTTTTCTTTGGTGTATTTCGAAGATCCTAGAGTTGTTAGAGTAGTTTTCATTTCTAAAGCCTTGTAATCTTCATCTCTCTTCTTGCATGTTTATTTTTGTGGTTGATCCATGATTGCATGTAATTTTAAAGTCTTGATCTTGAGTTTTCAAGAACCAAATGAACTTGTAGAACCCTAAACTATGCACCTTTGTGATTCGGCCATACCTAGAAAACTAGGTCATGATGCTTTTTAACTTGATTCAAGTCATTGCATATTAGTTTTATGTTTACAAAAGTTGATTTAAGTTGTTAAAATGCTTTGATCTTGCTTTGATCTTGATAAAGCTTGAATTTTTGGTTTTGATCTTTAAAAAGCTTTGATTTTTTTTACCTTGATCTTTAAAAAGTTTTGATCTTGAATCTTGCATGTGATTCTTGAACCAAAAAGTCTTGATCTTTTGGTTGCATGTCACGATTTTAGCAAGGAAACCAAGGAAATCAACTTTTTAAAAGTGGTTTTGTTTTGATCTATGTCTAAAGTTCTTGAATGTTAAAGATTTGAATTTTTCTCTTGATTTTTGGGGTTGAATATTCGGCCCAAGCTTAGAACTAGGAGATCATGATTTGTTTTTCATGAAAAAGACTCTTGCATGTGGATTTCTTCTTGATTCAAGTATTTTTGAAGTGCATGCATGAGAAAATGAAAATGAAATTTTGGTTTGAAGAGGTAAAGTGGTCACGGTTTTATGCTTGAGAAAGGAAGTGGTATTTTAAAAACCATGTGTTTAAAAGTGCATGATTTGATTTGATGATTTTAAGGTTTGCATGTTGAAAAAGTGCATCAAAACCATGTTTTTGTCATGATGGTGTTCGGCCTAGGTAGGTTTAGTAGGCTAGATTCTTTTTCTTATGAAGTGACTTGAAATAATAAGTGTGTTTTGTGATTTAATGTTAAGTTGAATTATTTAAATTGTGTTGTGGTGGTTTTCTTTTCAATTCGGTTTTGTGAAAGAAAATGAGTGAGTGAGTTTGATTATTTTAATGAGTATTTTAATGGATTTTATTTTATCTCTTTGCTGTCCAAGATTTATTTATAGGGTATTTCAATTTTAAAAGTGTTTTTGATTTGTGAAAAATGTGGATTTCAAGTATCATTTGAAACAACAAAAAGTTAGATTGAAATTATTGATTTTTCGGTGTTTGAAGAATTAAAAAAGGGTGGCTGTGTGACACCCTTCCGGATTACCCAAATATAATATAGTATTTATGCTTTATATTGGATAATATATGGACTTGTGAGCTAAGAAAATATGGTAAATAAAATTTTCTTTAAAGCGGGTGCACAATTCATCTAATGGAACTCTTGGAGAATAAATTCTAAAATCCTTTAAAACACTTGTATCGAGTTCGGCGATTTCTAAAACCTTTTCTCAAGCAGGATAACATTCGTTCTTTAGAAATTTCTTTACATTTTACAATCAATTGAAGCTATCCATACTTTGTTCAATAAAACTGATACCGTCAATTAATACTTATAGCCGAGCTCATTTATAAGTTGAATCAGAGTAAGCGGAAATTACTGGACTATGCGACTGATATAATATAAACATAGATTTTCATATATACGAAAGAGTCATACATACATAGTCCATGAGATAAGTCACCAAGTTCCAAAATATAACAAGTCCATATAAACAGATCTACATCACTATGATACTATAACCCTAGAGTAAAACATATGTACAATATATACATCATCAAAATACAACCCCAGGGATAGTCACGTAGATCCATCAGCATCAGATGCAGTAGTAGTAGCAGCAGTAGTCTCCCAAAAACATAGGTAATAAGGTAGTAGCATCATCATCACAGCAGCAACAGCACATCTCCTCCACACACCGGATCCTCGGATCCACATCATACACCATATACATGTACCTAAGGATCATCGTCCCTCCAGTCACTCCCAGTAGAATGCACGACAGGCTCGCTCCCACTCTCGTCCTCCACCGGATCCTCCTCGATCTCATCCGAGGGAGAGTGTACCCTACCACTGGGTACCGGGTCAGGTGATGGTGAAACCCTGACTGGGCTCCTCGGATCAGATAGGGGAGTCTCCTCGCGGACGACTCTTGAAGTAAAAGGGTGAGAGCGGGTAGGTTGAAAACGAAAACTATGGTAAGAACGAGCTGGTCGCATGGGAGGTGGTCCATGATAAGTATAAAACGGGGGTACATGCATAGTGTATATGATGGGAATCCTAAACCTACGAGGACGGAATCGCATCAGCGGATTAGGGTGGTAGAATGTGAACTCTACCTCCCCCTCATACACCGCGCGATGGTCCTCATAGATCCATACGCCACTAGGAAGTGGCCGGATCTCGATGCAAGCAATGTAGCGAGACATCACCTACAAGGGCATAGGGGTAAGCAATTCTACTCACATAATCAATAGAGAATAAATCATGCAACATATGAAAGATAATAATGCATCATTTAATAACAATCACAATTAGCATTTAGCAAGTATCAGATGCACATAGCATGTTCACACTTAATTCAGGTATATCAATTGCATTAGGTGAATGACATGATGCATGACTTTAACTCTCAACTTATCTCCACATTTTCTAAGTCACTCTCTGACGTCCATCCCTGACAACCCAGCACTCCACAGTGCGTTGTATTCCTAGGTATACAACAATTCGTACATTCACCTAGAATGTACACGTCAAGCTTGGTATCCATGCCACCCGAGCATATCCCGTCATCCAAACGGATCGTCATCCAAACGATATATCCATATCGGCATCCACAAAGCCGACCACGTCAACGACGTGTCATCAAGCAAGCGTATTGGCACTCCCAGAGGCCCTCCACATGTTTATCGAAACATGAATACGTCCTACCATCCAAACTCCAGAATGAATGCATTTTAGACTTAGGGGAAATTGATTAATACATTACTTGCCACCTAGGCTTAATTTTCAAAATGGATCGTCACCGAACGATCTATTTGTATTTATCAATTTCTCTAAGTCTTTGATCCCTTGAATTATCCTTAATAATTCCTTAATTAATTAAGTTAGAATTGAAAATGATGTTTTCAGATTCTGGGCATTTTACTCGAGTAAAGTTCAGAATACTCGAGTGTTCTGGAGATTTTCCAGATTACTCGAGTGTTCTTAAGCTTACTCGAGTGTTCATGTCTTTCTGAGGATTTGGGTTTTAATTTCAACAATTTACTCGAGTAGTTCATGAGTTACTCGAGTGTTCTTGGACTTTTCCATAATACTCGAGTGACTTTGAATGACTCGAGTGTTTGACCTATAACAATTCTCAGTTCATGCCCGATACTCGAGTAATAGACAAAATACTCGAGTGTTCTTATGAAATTTACTTTATTTTGAACACGATTTACTCGAGTAGTTTGCCATTTACTCGAGTTTTTCACAGCTGACAGTATTGAAAACTGGTTTTAACATGCCATTTTCATTTCTACTCAATTTAAGTCCATTTCAGGGATCAACAGAGTTAACATATCATTAATCAAACATGTTACAACACTTATTTCAATTCAAAACACAGAATTGACAGAGAAATCATTGATTATGCATAAAAAGGCATTTTAACAACTCCATACCTCAAATCACACAATAAGCATAATATTCATGAAACAAAGCTCATTCAGGTTCACATGCATGATAACAAACTTGCTCAATACAGATTTAGAGCATGGATTGGTCTCCAAACCAAAGTTCCTATAGAATCTAAGCCCTTAGAGCCTCTTGGTGGCTCTCTAACACATTTAATGGATTTCAAACTCTATCTAGTGAATATAATTACTTCCCCTTACCTCTCAGACTTGAATCAACAGAAAGACTCCAAAGGAAAGCTCTCCAAACCCAGAAATCCACTTGAGCTTCACATGCATGACAGTTTGAGCACCATACCAAAATTGAATTGGTTTGGACATGAAACAGAGATAAAAATTAGGGAAAACTAGATTTCTAAGCTCTATGCAACATCATCTAACTAAACGAATTGAGTTTGAGACTCAAGAACTCAGGAGCTTACCAGAATCGATGATAGAAGTAGGCTCCAAACACCAACTCCAGCAAGAACAACTTCACTTCAAGACTTTGATTCTCTCAGCTCACCCACTCAATCCTCACGATTTTGGTGTTTATACAAAGCTCGTGATGTGAGCTTTGTATTGGTGTATCACTCGAAGACTAACACTTAGAATTGAAAGAGAATTGAACGAGACGAAATCGAAACCCTAGCTTCTTCAACAATGCAAACCTTAGCCAAAATTCCCACGAATTCGTGGTTGATGGGCTTTTATAGACACAGGGAGACATCATGCGAGTCGACACGAGTGCTTTGAGCTGTTGAGGGAGACGATTTCGTGTCAACACACGAGAATCGTTCATGGTGACTCATCAAACGCACTAACTCGTGCAGTTTGACCCAGAATACTCGAGTATTCTGAGTAATACTCGAGTATTTCGCCCAGATTTTGAAAAATAATTATTTTATTTACTTTCCCTCCAAAACCTTTCCTATAATTGCTTCTAGGTCCCAACTCAGGGACTAATATGCAAAATATACATTTTAGGCATTTAAATTATTTATTAAATAATTTCTCACACATAAGCTAGTCATATAAACACATATTTTAATCAAGGATTAATATAGAAACTATTAATTATAATTAAATTATAATTAACATTTCATTAATCGGGGATTAAAATTTTGGGGTGTTACAGGCTGGACCGATTTCATACAGCCACATAAATCCATTATTTAATTTATATTAATATGAGTTTTCAAATGATTTTGGGGAATTACAAATACAAGAAAAGATTGGATTTGTTTTGATAAATGGTTGTGTTTTAAAGAAAGAAATGAAAAGAAAATAAGAATTTTCTATTTTCAAGGGAAGAGAACAAGTGATGATTTTAAATTGAAATAGATTTTTGATATAAACGTGTTTTATTACGAGGTATTCGTTAGACGGTGGGACTGAATCTAAAGGAGAAGCTAGAGATTTTCGAGGACAAAGCGTTTTGCTTGCTGGGATAAGAGGTGAGTGAGAGTGCTGTATACCCGTAACGTGGTTGTCGGTGGTTTGAACATACGGACTGCGAACGTGTTGCTATCTACATGATATATTATGTGCTAAATGCTTATCTGTCTTGTCAAATGTGATGCATGTTTGATTCTGTTATATTCTGGATCACATTGTGTTTATACTGTTGAATATATTTTATTCCGTCTGGAGAATATGAATATTGTTATATGTGATAATGAGAATCATGAGAAAGATTAAGGCTTGTGAGTAAGTGGAAAATAAGGAAAGATTATAAGTGTTGAGATCCGTGAATGTTCTGGTCAAGCAAGGATGCCAAGATTGCGTTCGTGATACGGAGATCGTGCTCGTGCTGAGGAGATTGCAATGACGATATTGAGATGGCGTTCGAGGAATCAAGACGGAGGATGATCATCAAGTGGCTATTGAGAAGTATCAAGAGGATACAAGAGGATCATAAGGATTTCCTACGGGAACGATATGATGATGATTGCCAAGTGGCTAGTGAAAGAGAAAGAGATATATGATGTTTCGGGGAACGGATATAACCCTTAGTGGTCGGGACTTGTCGAAGGGATGAATCAAGGGCGAGCCGACCTTAGGATAATTAAAGAACATAAAGGACTTTAAAAGATTTTAAAAGACTGAGTTATGAGTGTGAGTGCGCAGTAGTGGAGAGGAAGATACCATGGGTATCTGCGGATACTCAGGTGGAGATTGCATGAGGGGAAGGCAAGGACGGTGAACGTCAAGAAGCCTGGAGTATATTTCTATGAGGAACCAATCCCACAAGTGGCATACGAACGTGGTAAGGACTGGGTCCTAAGCTGTGGTAAGTTCTGCACCGCAAACTAGAAATAGTACTGTCACCCCCTTGATTGCAAATCTAGAACAGTGAGAGGGACTGGAACGGGGCATTGTGATTTGCCACTGTACCCGAGTTTTCTACAGTGAGCCTTGATTATTTGATATAATAAGAATTGAATTGAATTGATTTGAGACTGTACCCGAGATTTCAACAGTTCTCCTGGCTTGGAGCCATTTGTTGAGACAGCTGTTTTGTCCGCGTGGTAAAGGTCCTGTACTCTTGTTAGCTTCCGACTAGGTTGGATGGATGACCAAGGAGATGTAGACGTGTGAGTCGTTTTTCCTCAGTGATGGTTTTTCCCCACCTCATTGAATGAACGGTTTATGATAAGACTTAATTATAATGAAAGATTCAAAGAATTAAAGTATAAGTGAATTCTTGAAGGATTGAGAAAGATTGGTGATACTAAGTACAATGAGTTGTTTGGAAATGAGTGATGATATTATTATTATGTTTGGATTATTATGATATGATTTGTTTATATGTGTTTCATACATGCTATGTGTATAACATGTTATATGTGATGATAATGATATGCTTATATTGTGCTATATGTTTATGTTATATTGTTCTGGTTCTAGTATTCTGTTCCATTATCTATCTGTCTGTCTTTCTATTGAGTCTACCCTGAGACCGCATGGTCAACCCGTTGGTGTTCGAAACACTGACTCTCTCATACCATGTTGTCATATTGGCATTTGCCGGTATTGCAACTGGTAGATGGCGTATCATGTAGCAATCCACATGTGGCCTCTTCAAGGAGGAGCATGGGAGGTTGTCCTTGAAGGTTGGATTTGGAGAGGTGAAGCTCGGTTGGAAATCGACGATCCAAGGCATATTTTGCGAGGGACTAGTCTGGACGTGCATGTAGGACAGGTCACTCTACGTGACTATCAGGATGGCGGACCGAGGGAGCATCACGAGTATGATGGCGATCCCGCACCATTAGCTGCGGTGATTCCTCAACCGATGGAGGAGGAAGACGCAAGTGACTCTGGTCACGAAGCCGAGGTGGATTCTAGCGAGGAGATGGAAGCGGATGCTAGTTCGGCTGAAGAGTGACGTCCGGCGTTCGGTGTCTAGATGTCTTAGTGTCTAGGATCTAGGTTCCCAATCGAGGATTACCTTGTGAAGTACTATGGATGTAATTCAACTACTTTTTAATTATGTTTTTAAGTAAGTTTCAAAACCTGGTTTGTAATCTTTTTGTAACTATGAACTGCTCTTGGAAAAATGCTGGAGATAAGACTTCGTTGTTTATGGTTTATACTATAATGATGATGATGTTATGAAATGCGATGATGTTTTGGTTACGAGAAGTTTTAAAGTGACAACTCGATTTTCAAATAAGTGATGTCAGCAACTAATGAACTCATGTTTTATAAAAAAAATGGCCTCATTTTTACAATAAATTGATAATAAATTAGTTATGGTTTTGAAGTGAAAATCGGGCTGTTACATAGAGTATCACTCATTATTAGTTAATGGCTATTTGCTGAAGTTTTTTTTCCTTCATTTTGTGTATCTAAATAGCACCATAAAACAGAATCAAATAACACCAAAAAAAATATTAAAACAATCAACAATGAAAATGAACAATGTAAAGAAATAAAAAAACAATAAAGAAGAAAAACGTACTGGAGAGGAAGGTGAGGCGTCACGATGCAAATGGACGGCTTTGAGAAAGGAAAAAGTCGCTATGTCTGAGTGGCGGCTGAGTGGGTTGCGATGGCGGCGGAGTGACGCCGATATGGCTGCGTCACTGCATGGCGGTGGAGTGTGTAACACCCCAAAATTTTAATCCCCGATTAATGAAATGTTAATTATAATTTAATTATAATTAATAGTTTTCAAATTAATCCTTGATTAAAATATGTGTGTATGTAATTAGCTTGCATGTGAGAAATTATTTAATAAATAATTTAAATGCCTAAAATGTATATTTTGCATATTAGTCCCTGGGTTGGGACCTAGAAGCAATTATAGGAAAGGTTTTGGAGGGAAAGTAAATAAAATAATTATTTTTCAAAATCTGGGTAAAACACTCGAGTATTTTCTGGAATACTCGAGTATTCTGGGTCAAACTGCACGAGTTAGTGCGTTTGATGAGTCACAGCCAACGAGTTCGCTTTGTTGACACGATTACACCATCTTCAACAGCTCAAGGATGTCGTGTCGCACTGCATGAACCTTCTCCATGTCTATATAAGCTTATCAACCACGAATTCGTGGGAATTTTGCTCAATCTTGCTTGTGTTGACATAGTTAGGGTTTCGAATTCGTCTCGTTCGATTCTCTTTTGATTCTAAGTGTTAGGCTTCGAGTGATACACCAATACAAAACTCACATCACGAGCTTTGTATAGACACCAAAGTTGTGAGGTTTGAGTGTGTGGATTGAGAGAATCGAAGGCTTGAAGTGAAGCTGTCCTTGCTTGAGTTGGTGTCTGGAGCTTACTTTGATCATCGATTTCGGTAAGCTCGTGAATCCCTGAGTCTCAAACTTAATTCCTTTAGTTAGCTGATGTTGTATAGAGTCTAGAAATCTAATTTTCCCCAATTCTTATCTCTGTTTTGTGGGTAAACCAATTCGGTTTTGGTGATGCACTCAAAACTGCTCTGCATGTGAAGTTCAAGTTGATTTTTGGTGTTGGAGCTCTTTTCTTTGGATTTCTTTATGTTGATTCACGTCTGAGAGGTAAGGGGAAGTAATTATATTCACTAGATAGTGTTTGAAATCCATTAAATGTGTTAGAGAGCCACCAAGAGGCTCTAAGGGCTTAGATTTAATAGGAACTTTGGTTTGGAGACCAATCCATGCTCTAAATCCATATTGAGCAAGTTTGTTATCATGCATGTGAACTTAAATGAACTTTGTTTCATGAATATTGTGCTTATTTTGCAATTTGAAGTGTTGAGTTGCTAAATTGTATATTTAATGCATAATGGATTGATTCTCTGTCAAATTTGTTATTTGATATGAAATGAGTATGTTAACATGTTCAATATGTGGTATATGAACTATTGTGATAACTGTTTTGGGTTAAAAATGTTTAGAAATTGAAATGGTATGTAAAAACCAAGTTTCACTCTGTTCTGTCTGCAGATACTCAAGTATTTGGCTTAATACTCGAGTATTTCGTGGTGCACCAGAGTGAAAATTGGCGCACCAACTTGGGAATCAGATTGAACACTCGAGTAATGTATGAACTACTCGAGTATTCTGGGTAATGGAATACTCGAGTATCTCATGAATTACTCGAGTATATTTATGAAGACCTGTAACCCTAAATCTCTGAAAAGACATGAACGACTCGAGTATAATTATGAACAACTCGAGTAGAATCTGGAAAATGATAAACTACTCGAGTATATTGGAAAAAACTCGAGTATTCTTAGTCAGATACTTAAAAATACCATTTTCAATTCTAGGTCATTTTGTAACTCTTAGAGAACAATAAACCAAGTGATCCTGGACTTAGAGGAAATTGATTGACGTTATGATGTTTTCATTTGAATAATGATACGTTGCTCGGGAGGCACGTAATATATTAATAAGGATAAAACATCAATCAATCTCTTTTAAGTAAGGTAATGCATTCATTCTGGAGTTTGGTTGGTAGGACGTATATCATGTTTTTGGTAAACATGTGGAGGGCCTCTGGGAGTGCCAATACGCTTGCTTGATGACACGTCGTTGACGTGGTCGGCTGAGGGAATGCCGATATGGTTATACCGTTTGGATGACGGCCCGTTTGGATGACGGGATATGCTCGGGTGGCATGGATACCAAGATTGTCGTGTACATTCTAGGTGAATGTACGAATTGTTGTATACCTAGGAATACAACGCACTGTTGAGTGCTGGGTTGTCAGGGATGGACGTCAGAGAGTGACATAGTATGATGGAGATAGGCTTGAGAGCTAAAGTCATGCATCATGCCACTCATTTAAATTAATGATGATAAATGAAATAAGTGTGAGCATCCTATGTGCATTCATTAACTTCTAAGTGTTATATGTGATTGTTATTAATTGATGCATTATTATCTTTCATATGTTGCATGATTTATTCTCTATTGATTATGTGAGTAGAATTGCTTACCCCTATGCCCTTGTAGGTGATGTCTCGTTACATTGCTTGCATCGAGATCCGGCCACTTCCTAGTGGCGTATGGATCTATGAGGACCATCGCGCGGTGTATGAGGGGGAGGTCGAGTTCACATTCTACCACCCTAACCCGCTAATGTGATTCCGTCCTCGTAGGTTTAGGATTCCCATCATATACACTATGCATGTACCCCCGTTTTATACTTATCATGGACCACCTCCCATGCGACCAGCTCGCTCTTACCATAGTTTTCATTTTCGACCTATCCGCTCTCACCCTTTTACTTCGAGAGTTGTCCGCGAGGAGACTCCCCCTTCTTATCCGAGGAGCCCCGTCAGGGTTTCACCATCACCTGACCCGGTACCCAGTGGTAGGGTACACTCTCCTTCGGATGAGATCGAGGAGGATCCGGTGGAGGACGAGAGTGGGAGCGAGCCTGTCGTGCATTCTACTGGGAGTGACTAGAGGGACGATGATCCCTAGGTACATGTATATGGTGTATGATGTGGATCCGAGGATCCGGTGTGTGGAGGAGATGTGCTGCTGCTGCTGTGATGATGATGCTACTACCTTATTACCTATGTTTTTGGGAGACTACTGCTGCTACTACTACTGCATCTGATGCTGATGGATCTACGTGACTATCCCTGGGGTTGTATTTTGATGATGTATATATTGTACCTATGTTTTACTCTAGGGTTATAGTATCATAGTGATGTAGATCTGTTTATATGGACTTGTTATATTTTGGAACTTGGTGACTTATCTCATGGACTATGTATGTATGACTCTTTCGTATATATGAAAATCTATGTTTATATTATATCAGTTGCATAGTCCAGTAATTTCCGCTTACTCTGATTTAACTTATAAATGAGCTCGGCTATAAGTATTAATTGACGGTATCAGTTTTATTGAACAAAGTATGGGTAGCTTCAATTGATTGTAAAATGCAAAGAAATTTCTAAAGAACGAATGTTATCCTACTTGAGAAAAGGTTTTAGAAATCGCCGAACTCGATACAAGTGTTTTAAAGGATTTTAGAATTTATTCTCCAAGAGTTCCATTAGATGAATTGTGCACCCGCTTTAAAGAAAATTTTATTTACCATATTTTCTTAGCTCACAAGTCCATATATTATCCAATATAATAGCTTAAATATTAGTTTATATTTGGGTAATCCGGAAGGGTGTCACAGAGTGGCGTCGCTACAGTTGAGAGGCGTAGTGGCTTTGCTATGGCTGAGTAGTGGTGGAGTGGGGTTGCGATAGTGGAATAGCGTCGTCGTTAGAAGCTGAGTGACGTCGTGGGTGGAAGAGTGACTGCTATGGCTTGAGTGAAAGGATGTTACAATGGAGTATGAGAGCATGGAACCAAAGAGGCAAACACATCGAAGAAGAAGAAGAAGAAGGGAATAAACCTTTTTAATATTTTATTATTTTATCAAAAATTGAATTATATCTATTTTTAAATCTTAGATGTTGATTTGTTTAGTTGCCACGTGTCAGAATCCTACAAATGCACTGCTCTCCAGTACTGGAGAGGATATGTTCTCGTTATTGGGCTATCAAAATTCTGTGTAAAACATAAATCCACTAAAATTTTAAAAAAAAAAATTGACTTTTTTTTTAGTATATTAGTAAAAAAAAAAGTTTTACAGAATCTAATCCATATCTGAATATAAAAGTATCAGTACTAACTTGGCAATACTGTATAAAGAGTATAGTTAAAATAATTTACTACATAATCAAAAGATATAGTTAAGAAAAATGTTGATACTCATAAAAAAATATTTTAGCCTCAAGAATTACGAGTTGTTAATTTTAGATTTATTTTGGCTTAATCATTTAGAATAAAAGGAAATATGTTTAACTTAATCATTTCATATAAAAGGAATTGAAACACTTTTAATATACAATATTAATTTATTTGTCAAAGAAAAAACAATTACCTTTATGAGCAACCAATGCTTAATAAGTAATATATATATATATATATATATATATATATATATATATATATATCTAAAATACATGATCACAGTATACCAAAAAAAAACATGATCACATTCCTACCTTTATGATAACAAAAAAATGATTAAGAAGTTGTGAATCAATTGTGGTTAACATAACAAGCATTTTGAAAAAAATTTAAATACCAATTTTTTTCACCTTTTTATTATGAGATTTGTATTTAAATTCATATCATGTCACAAACATATTTTTCAAATATTTTTTTTCATATTACTTATTACTGAAAAATATTGTTTCTTTTCATTCAATGAATTTTAAAAATTCTTTCAGACATTGGGAAGAAAATCTCAACGTTTAAGTTGAAGGGAGAGTTATTACTTTAAGGATAGTGAAGAGGTTTCAATCAATAATCGAAGCGGAGGCGGATTCTAGCGAGGAGATGGAAGCGGATGCTAGTTTGGCTGAAGAGTGACGTCCGGCGTTCGGTGTCTAGATGTCTTAGTGTCTAGGATCTAGGTTCCCAATCGAGGATTACCTTGTGAAGTATATGGATGTAATTCAGCTACTTTTTAATTATGTTTTTAAGTAAGTTTCAAAACCTGGTTTGTAATCTTTTTGTAACTATGAACTGCTCTTGGAAAACTTCTGGAGATGAGACTCCGTTGTTTATGGTTTATACTATAATGATGATGATGTTATGAAATGCGATGATGTTTTGGTTACGAGAAGTTTTAAAGTGACAACTCGATTTTCAAATAAGTGATGTCAGCAACTAATGAACTCATGTTTTATAAAAAAAAAAATGACCTCATTTTTACATTAAATTGATAATAAATTAGTTATGGTTTTGGAAGTGAAAATTGGGCTGTTACAGAAGTGGTATCAGAGCAATGGTAATCCTCAGTGGCCTTAAGCATAGCCTTATATGCTTACTCTGTGTGACTCTGTGCCTCTAGAGTATAGGTTTTGAGTTGTTGCGTGTTGAACCCCGTTTTGTTTTATTTTCAAGATGAGTCGTACGTGTGGAAGACCTCATGGTTCGAGTTCGAGGAACTCCGGTGAGGTTATTGATAACCCGGATTCGGCAAATCTTATGGCTCGGATGACGGCAGTGATGACGGGCGTAAACGATAATTTGCAAGCGTTGCATCGGCAAGCGCAGCAGAATTTCAACAATCAGCAGCAAGCTCAGAACTTGGAAGCCCAAGGATATAAGGGATTGGATGAATTCTGTCGTCGCAACCCGAAGGAGTTTGCGGGAGGTTTCGCTCCGGATGCAGCAGTAGAGTGGATAGAGGATTTGGAGAAAATTTTCGGGGGTATGGTGCAGTGCAATGATGAGCAGAAGCTGACTTATGCTGGATACGTGCTGACAAGAGAGGCTGCAGCATGGTGGCGGATTACTAAGCAAGTGATGTTGAGTTTGGGAGAAGCGCTGACGTGGGAAGCTTTTAAGCGGAGATTTTTGGAGAAGTATTTTCCGGTGTATTTAAGGACGGAGAAGGAAATGGAATTTTTAAGGTTGATACAAGGGAATTTATCGGTTGATGAGTATGCTTCGAAATTCGAAGAGCTGGTTAAGTATGTACCCCAGTATGCTGGAGGAGAGAATGAGCGATCGAAGTGTGCTAAGTTTAGGGATGGTCTTAAGCCGGAAATTAAGTTAGCTTTTTCTCATTTGGAAATAGAGGATTTTGCTAGTTTGGTAAATCGGTGTCGTATGTATGAGGGAGGTTTGAAGGTAAGGGGAGCAGTTGAGAGGGTGACGAATCCATCTTCGTCTCATGGACCGATTCGTCATCTTCCTTTCCATAGAGATTCTGGTGGAAGGTATAGGGCTCCACATCCATATTCTGGCTCTGGTGGAAGGAGGGATCAACGTTTTGGAGGGAGTGGACAAGGTGGAAACTCGGGAGGCAGCAGTAATCACGGTGGAAACCGTGGGAGCAGCAACTATGGGGGAAACCGCATAGGTCATAGTGGCGGAAGTCGCAATAGCTTTGGCGGAGTGAGATCAGGGAATGTACCTCCTCGTTGCAACAGGTGTGGTCGTAGTCATTTTAGTTCGATGTGTCCACCTAGGAATCCGAATTGCTTCAATTGTGACAAGCCCGGTCACATTGCGAGGGACTGCGAGGAGCCTAAGCGAGCGGCTAATTCGGGGAATGCAAATCGTCCTACTCTGCAAGGGAGAGTGTTCACGATGAGCGGAGCTGAAACTGCGAATGCTGCCAATCTGATCCAAGGTGAATGTTTCATTCATAAGAATTCCTTGTTAGTGTTGTATGATTCGGGTGCTACTCACTCGTTTATTGCTCATGATGTGGTGAATAGATTAAATTTGAAAATAGATGCTTTACCCTATAATTTGATTGTCTCTACCCCTACTGATAGACCTGTGATAGTGTCTACTTATTGTTCTAATTGCTCAGTAGAAATAGAAGGTAACACCTATTTTGTTGATTTGATTCAATTACCCTTTCTCAAATAGATGTTATCTTAGGAATGGACTGGCTTATGAGGAACCATGTTCTTCTGAACTGTTCCGAAAAGTCATTAGTCTTTAGTGAAACCAAATCTTCTTTGCTTAAACCCAAAGACCCTGAGCATTTATCTGCCAAGCAAATTCAAACTTCATTGAAGGATGGTGCAGTGGCCTACATGTTTTTAGCCTCATTGGATGTCAAGAAGGATAAGCAGCTACACGAATTGCCAGTGGCCTACATGTTTTTCCGGAAGCGATACCTGGTTTACCGCCAATTCGAGAAGTTGAATTCTCAATTGACGTAATCCCTGGAACTGGACCTATTTCTAAAGCACCTTATAGGATGGCTCCAGTAGAGTTAGCTGAGTTGAAGAAGCAACTGGAAGAGATGCTGGAGAAGAAGATGATACGGCCTAGTGTTTCGCCCTGGGGAGCACCGGTGTTGTTCGTCAAAAAGAAGGATGGTAGCATGCGTTTGTGTACGGACTATCGCCAATTGAACAAAGTGACAATCAAGAATAAGTACCCTTTGCCCAGAATAGACGACTTGTTGGACCAACTGAAGGGAGCGACCGTATTCTCTAAGATAGACCTTAGATCAGGATATCATCATATTAGAGTAAAGGAGGGAGATATTCCCAAGACTGCTTTCAGAACTCGTTATGGTCATTACGAGTATCTGGTTATGCCCTTTGGTGTAACAAATGCTTCGGCGATATTCATGGACTACATGAATAGGATTTTTCATCCTTACTCGGATTCATTTGTTGTCGTGTTTATCGACGATATTTTGATTTATTCCAAGACTAAGGAGGAACACACTGAGCATTTAAGGACAGTCTTGACGATGTTGAAGGACAAGCAACTTTATGCGAAGCTGTCGACGTGTGATTTTTGGATGGACTCAGTGCATTTCTTGGGGCACGTGATATCAAAGGATGGAATTGCAGTGGATCCTGCAAAAGTGGAAGCTGTGCTGGAATGGAAAACGCCGACTTCTGTGACGGAGATACGTAGTTTCTTGGGATTAGCGGTATTATCGTCGGTTTATCGAAGGATTTTCTCGCTTATCTTTGCCTTTGACAAAGCTGACAAGGAAAGGTCAACAATTTGAATGGTCGGAGAAGTGCGAGGAGAATTTTCAAGAATTGAAGAAGAGGTTGACAACCGCACCAGTGTTGGTTTTACCGGATACAACGAAGTCTTTCTGTGTGTACTGTGACGCTTCGAAGCAAGGGTTAGGATGTGTGCTAATGCAAGAGAGGAAGGTAGTAGCCTATGCCTCACGACAACTGAAGATTCATGAGCTTAATTATCCAACCCATGACTTGGAGCTGGCGGTAGTAGTGTTTGCTCTGAAGATTTGGAGACACTATTTGTATGGTGTAAGGGTTGAAGTTTTCAGTGATCACAAAAGTATGAAGTACCTGTTCGAGTAGAAGGAGCTGAATATGCGTCAAAGAAGGTGGATGGAATTTCTGAAGGATTACGATCTCGAGCTACAATATCACCCTGGAAAGGCGAATGTGGTTGCTGATGCCTTGAGTAGGAAATCATTGCATGTTTCTGCATTGATGGTCAAGGAATTGAAGTTGATTGAGGAGTTTCAAGATCTGAATTTAGGCGTGGAGTTTAGACCTAAGAGCATGATATTGGGACAGCTGACTGTTTCAAGTGGATTCATGGCGAGGATCAAGGAACTTCAGCTGAAAGATGAGGAACTTCAAGCTAAGAAGGAGCTTTCGGAAAAAGGGAAAGAAGTGGAATTCCGAACTGGTAATGATGGAGTGCTGAGGTACAAGGATCGCGTCTGTGTACCGGATAATGCTGAGCTGAAAGGAATGATATTGGAAGAGGCTCACAAGAGTAAGATGAGTTTACACCCTGGTTCTCAGAAGATGTACCAAGATCTCAAGAAGGTATTTTGGTGGTCTGGAATGAAGAGGGAAGTTGCGGAGTATGTGTCCCGGTGTCTGACATGCCAAAAAGTGAAAGCGGAGCATAAGAAGCCTGGTGGTGAGTTACGACCGTTGGAAGTACCAGTGTGGAAGTGGGATTGTGTGACTATGGATTTCGTCTCTGGTTTTCCTAGGACTCAAAAAGGGTATGATGATATATGGGTAATTGTGGATCGGTTAACGAAGACCGCACGGTTCCTTCTGATCAACATGAAGTATTCGTTGGAAAGGCTGGCTGAGCTATATTTGAAGGAAGTTGTGAGATTGCATGGAGTACCCTCAAGTATAGTATCAGACAGAGATCCGCGTTTTACTTCCAAATTTTGGGCTAGTTTGCAAGCTGCAATTGGAAAAAAGTTTGATTTAAGTTCAGCTTATCATCCGCAAACTGATGGACAATCAGAGCGAACCATTCAAACGCTGGAAGATCTGTTAAGAGCCTGTGTGATAGAGAGTGCTGATAATTGGGATTCTTTTCTACATTTGATTGAGTTCACTTACAACAACAGTTTTCACTCAAGCATTGGAATGGCGCCGTATGAAGCTTTGTATAGTAGGAAGTGCAGAACACCCTTGTGCTGGTTCGAGACTAGTGAGCATCTGATAATAGGACCGGATATAGTGCAGAAGACGAATGAGAAAGTGAGGTTAATTCAGGAAAGAATGAGAGCTGCTCAAAGCCGACAAAAGAGTTATCAGGATAAGAGGATAAGTCCGCTGGAATTCAATGAAGGAGATTTTGTGTTTATGAAGGTAGTGCCAACTACCGGAATTGGCAGAATGCTCAAAACCCGAAAACTTACACCTCGTTTCATTGGACCTTACCCGATTCTTAAACGAATAGGACCTTTAGCCTACCAAATTGCTTTACCTCCTTTTTCTTTCTAATTTGCATAATGTCTTTCATGTGTCTCAATTGAGAAAGTATGTTCATGACCCTTCCCACATCATTGAACCTGATTCCATACAACTAAAGGAAAATCTTACATTTGAGGCTTTACCTCTAAGGATAGATGGTAGTAGTGTCAAGGGGTTAAGAGGAAAAGATATACCCTTAGTTAGAGTAGTATGGAGTCGTAACAATGGAGAGGATGCGACATGGGAGCTTGAGAGCAAGATGAGAAGTTCTTTTTCGCACCTATTCGCGTCAGGTACTGCATTTCTCGGGGACGAGAAATCTTCAAGTTGGGGAGAATGTAACACCCCATCTAAAACCTCGTATTTGTTTTAAACAATAAAGAGATTTGTTTTTGAGAAAGTATTTTTGAAAGGGTATTTCTTGAATGGATTTCTTATTTCATGGTTTTAAAGGATGAATGATTTTAAAGAAATGATTTTCAAGGAATGATTTTATAAGTTTTAAAGTTGAGTTTGAGAAATGAATAAGTATTTAATATTCTTGTATTATAAGGAAATGGTGATTTTATGCATGAGTTATTTTATAAGAAGAAAATTTATTTTCTATGTGTGTGCATGTATTGTGTGTGTTCGGACATGTATGTATGTGCATGATAGGCTTTTGCTTTTTTAGAAGCCCATGGAATAGATTAGAATCAAATAGAATTAGATTAGTAGGAAAGAGTGATTAGGGAATTAACCAACCAATAGGATATGAGATGAGTGCCTTAATTCACTCTCTTTGTCTAGTTGAAAAGACCTAAGCCATGCAACATTTTGGAAAGCCAAAATTGCCCCTCACCATTTCACTCTTGACCGAATTCTCCAAGGGCCAAAAAGGGAAACACACGTTTGCCTATATATGTCCTTAGCCTTAGTTCATTTCACCCCATTTCCCTTTCATTTCCCATTCATTTCTAAACACTAATCCTAAGAGTTCCATTAGCTCTTAGAGAGAGAAAAATAGAGAGAGAGGCCGAGAGCTTGGAAAGGAAGAAGGAAGGAGTTCAAGTCCAAACCTAGGCTTTTTCTTGGAGATCAAGTGAAGAAGGTTGAAGATCTTCTCTTTTCTTTGGTGTATTTCGAAGATCCTAGAGTTGTTAGAGTAGTTTTCATTTCTAAAGCCTTGTAATCTTCATCTCTCTTCTTGTATGTTTATTTTTGTGGTTGATCCATGATTGCATGTAATTTTAAAGTCTTGATCTTGAGTTTTCAAGAACCAAATGAACTTGTAGAACCCTAAACTATGGACCTTTGTGATTCGGCCATACCTAGAAAACTAGGTCATGAGGCTTTTTAACTTGATTCAAGTCATTGCATGTTAGTTTTATGTTTACAAAAGTTGATTTAAGTTGTTAAAATGCTTTGATCTTGCTTTGATCTTGATAAAGCTTGAATTTTTGGTTTTGATCTTTAAAATGCTTTGATTTTTTTTACCTTGATCTTTAAAAAGTTTTGATCTTCAATCTTGCATGTGATTCTTGAACCAAAAAGTCATGATCTTTTGGTTGCATGTCACGGTTTTAGCAAGGAAACCAAGGAAATCAACTTTTGAAAAGTGGTTTTGTTTTGATCTAAGTCTAAAGTTCTTGCATGTTAAAGATTTGAATTTTTCTCTTGATTTTTGGGGTTGAATATTTGGCCCAAGCTTAGAACTAGGAGATCATGATTTGTTTTTCATGAAAAAGACTCTTGCATGTGGATTTCTTCTTGATTCAAGTATTTTTGAAGTGCATGCATGAGAAAATAAAAATGAAATTTTGGTTTGAAGAGGTAAAGAGGTCACGGTTTTATGCTTGAGAAAGGAAGTGGTATTTTAAAAACCATGTGTTTAAAAGTGCATGATTTGATTTGATGATTTTAAGGTTTGCATGTTGAAAAAGTGAATCAAAACCATGTTTTTGTCATGATGGTGTTCGGCCTAGGTAGGTTTAGAAGGCTAGATTCTTTTTCTTATGAAGTGACTTGAAATAATAAGTGTGTTTTGTGATTTAATGTTAAGTTGAATTATTTAAATTGTGTTGTGGTGGTTTTCTTTTCAATTCGGTTTTTGTGAAAGAAAATGAGTGAGTGAGTTTGATTATTTCAATGAGTATTTTAATGGTTTTTATTTTATCTCTTTGCTGTCCAAGATTTATTTATAGGGTATTTCAATTTTAAAAGTGTTTTTGATTTATGAAAAATGTGGATTTCAAGTATCATTTGAAACAACAAAAAGTTAGATTGAAATTATTGATTTTTCGGTGTTTGAAGAATTAAAAAAGGGTGGCTGGACCGATTTCATACAGCCACATAAATCCATTATTTAATTTATATTAATATGAGTTTTCAAATGATTTTGGGGAATTTCAAATACAAGAAAAGATTGGATTTGTTTTGATAAATGGTTGTGTTTTAAAGAAAGAAATGAAAAGAAAATAAGAATTTTCTATTTTCAAGGGAAGAGAACAAGTGATGATTTTAAATTGAAATAGATTTTTGATATAAACGTGTTTTATTACGAGGTATTCGTTAGA
Source organism: Crotalaria pallida (assembly GCA_037953625.1). Taxonomy (NCBI): domain Eukaryota; kingdom Viridiplantae; phylum Streptophyta; class Magnoliopsida; order Fabales; family Fabaceae; genus Crotalaria; species Crotalaria pallida. The sequence continues at coordinate 55,943,159 of CM075655.1, read as the reverse complement.
CGGTGGGACTGAATCTCAAGGAGAAGCTAGAGGTTTTCGAGGACAAAGCGTTTCGCTTGCTGGGATAAGAGGTGAGTGAGAGTGTTGTGTACCCGTAACGTGGTTGTCGGTGGTTCGAACATACGGACTGCGAACGTGTTGCTATCTACGTGATATATTATGTGCTAAATGCTTATCTGTCTTTTTAAATGTGATGCATGTTTGATTCTGTTATATTCTGGATCACATTGTGTTTATACTGTTGAATATATTTTATTCCGTCTGGAGAATTTGAATATTGTTATATGTGATAATGAGAATCATGAGAAAGAGTAAGGCTTGTGAGTAAGGGGAAAATAAGGAAAGATTATAAGTGTTGAGATCCGAGAATGTTCCGGTCAAGCAAGGATGCCAAGATTGCTTTCGTTATATGGAGATCGTGCTCGTGCTGAGGAGATTGCAATGACGATGCTGAGATCGCGTTCGAGGAATCAAGACGGAGGATGATCGTCAAGTGGCTATTGAGAAGTATCAAGAGGATACAAGAGGATCATGAGGATTTCCTACGGGAACGATATGATGATGATTGCCAAGTGGCTAGTGAAAGAGAAAGAGATATATGATGTTTCGGGGAACGGATATAACCCTTAGTGGTCGGGACTTGTCGAAGGGATGAATCAAGGGCGAGCCGACCTTAGGTTAATTAAAGAACATAAAGGACTTTAAAAGATTTTAAAAGACCTTAACATAAGCGGTGAGTTATGAGTGTGAGTGCGAAGTAGTGGAGAGGAAGATACCATGGGTATCTGCGGATACTCAGGTGGAGATTGCATGAGGGGAAGGCAAGGACGGTAAACGTCAAGAAGCCTGGAGTATATTTCTAGGAGGAACGAATCCCACAAGTGGCATACGAACGTGGTAAGGACTGGGTCCTAAGCTGTGGTAAGTTCTACACCGCGAACTAGAAATAGTACTGTCACCCCCTTGATTGCAAATCTAGAACAGTGAGAGGGACTGGAACGGGGCATTGTGATTTGCCACTGTACCCGAGTTTTCTACAGTGAGCCTTGATTATTTGATATAATAAGAATTGAATTGAATTGATTTGAGACTGTACCCGAGATTTCCACAGTTCTCCTGGCTTGGAGCCATTTGTTGAGACAGCTGTCGTGCCCGCGTGGTAAAGGTCCTGTACTCCTGTTAGCTTCCGACTAGGTTGGATGGATGACTGAGGAGATGTAGACGTGTGAGTTGTTTTTCCTCAGTGATGGTTTTTCCCCACCTCATTGAGTGAACGGTTTATGATAAGACTTAATTATAATGAAAGATTCAAAGAATGAAAGTATAAGTGAATTCTTGAAGGATTGAGAAAGATTGGTGATACTAAGTACAATGATTTGTTTGGCAATGAGTGATGATATTATTATTATGTTTGGAATATGATATGATTTGTTTATATGTGTTTCATACATGCTATGTGTATAACATGTTATATGTGATGATAATGATATGCTTATATTATGCTATATGTTTATGTTATATTGTTCTGGTTCTAGTATTCTGTTCCATTATCTATCTGTCTGTGTTTCTATTGAGTCTACCCTGAGACCGCATGGTCAACCCGTTGGTGTTCGGAACACTGACTCTCTCCTACCATGTTGTCGTATTGGCATTTGCCGGTATTGCAACTGGTAGATGGCGTATCATGTAGCAATCCACATGTGCCCTCTTCAAGGAGGAGCATGGGAGGTTGTCCCTGAAGGTTGGATTTGGAGAGGTGAAACTCGGTTGGAAATCGACGATCCAAGGCATATTTTGCGAGGGACTAGTCTGGACGTGCATGTAGGACAGGTCACTCTACGTGACTATCAGGATGGCGGACCGAGGGAGCATCACGAGTATGATGGCGATCCTGCACCGTTAGCTGTGGTGATTCCTCAACCGATGGAGGAGGAAGACGCAAGTGACTCTGGTCACGAAGCCGAGGCGGATTCTAGCGAGGAGATGGAAGCGGATGCTAGTTCGGCTGAAGAGTGACGTCCGGCGTTCGGTGTCTAGATGTCTTAGTGTCTAGGATCTAGGTTCCCAATCGAGGATTACCTTGTGAAGTACTACGGATGTAATTCAACTACTTTTTAATTATGTTTTTAAGTAAGTTTCAAAACCTGGTTTGTAATCTTTTTGTAACTATGAACTGCTCTTGGAAAAATGCTGGAGATGAGACTTCGTTGTTTATGGTTTATACTATAATGATGATGATGTTATGAAATGCGATGATGTTTTGGTTACGAGAAGTTTTAAAGTGACAACTCGATTTTCAAATAAGTGATGTCAACAACTAATGAACTCATGTTTTATAAAAAAAAATGGCCTCATTTTTACAATAAATTGATAATAAATTAGTTATGGTTTTGGAAGTGAAAATCGGGTTGTTACATAGAGCATCACTCATTATTAGTTAATGGCTATTTGCTGAAGTTTTTTTCCTTCATTTTGTGTATCTAAATAGCACCATAAAACAGAATCAAATAACACCAAAAAAAATATTAAAACAATCAACAATGAAAATGAACAATGTAAAGAAATAAAAAAAAACAATAAAGAAGAAAAACGTACTGGAGAAGAAGGTGAGGCGTCACGATGCAAATGGACGGCTTTGAGAAAGGAAAAAGTCGCTATGTCTGAGTGGCGGCGGAGTGGGTTGCGATGGCGGCGGAGTGACGTCGATATGGCTGCGTCACTGCGTGGCGGTGGAGTGGCGTCGCTACAGTTGAGAGGCGTAGTGGCTTTGCTATGGCTGAGTAGTGGTGGAGTGGGGTTGCGAGAGTGGAATAGTGTCGTCGTTGGAGGCGGAGTGACGTCGTGGGTGGAAGAGTGACTACTATGGCTTGAGTGAAAGGATGTTACAATGGAGTATGAGAGCATGGAACCAAAGAGGCAAACACATCGAAGAAGAAGAAGAAGAAGAAGAAGAAGGGAATAAACCTTTTTAATATTTTATTATTTTTTCAAAAATTGAATTATATCTATTTTTAAATCTTAGATGTTGATTTGTTTAGTTGTCACGTGTCAGAATCCTACAAATGCACTGCTCTCTCCAGTACTGAAGAGGTATCAAAATTCTGTGTAAAACATAAATCCACTAAAATTTAAAAAAAAAAATTGACTTTTTTTTAGTATATTAGTAAACAAAAAAAAGTTTTACAGAATCTAATCCATATCTGAATATAAAAGTATCAGTACTAACTTGGCAATACAGTATAAAGAGTATAGTTAAAATAATTTACTACATAATCAAAAGATATAGTTTAAAAAAAATGTTGATACTCATAAAAAAATATTTTAGCCTCAAGAATTACGAGTTGTTAATTTTAGATTTATTTTGGCTTAATCATTTAGAATAAAAGGAAATATGTTTAACTTAATCATTTCATATAAAAGGAATTGAAACACTTTTAATATACAATATTAATTTATTTGTCAAATATACAATATTAATTTATTTGTCAAAGAAAAAACAATTACCTTTATGAGCAACCAATGTTTAATAAGTAATATATTTATATATATCTAAAATACATGATCACAGTATACCAAAAAAAAAAACATGATCACATTCCTACCTTTATGATAAGAAAAAAATGATTAAGAAGTTGTGAATCAATTGTGGTTAACATAACAAGCATTTTGAAAAAAATTTAAATACCAATTTTTTTAACCTTTTTATTATGAGATTTGTATTTAAATTCATATCATAGTCACAAACATATTTTTCCAATATTTTTTTTCATATTACTTATTACTAAAAAATATTGTTTCTTTTCATTCAATGAATTTTCAAAATTCTTTCAGACATTGGGAAGAAAATCTCAACGTTTAAGTTGAAGGGAGAGTTATTACTTTAAGGATAGTGAAGAGGTTTCAATCAATAATCGAAGAACAACAATTGAAGATTTTTTTATGACTAAAAGGGGTTTATCCCCAAATCAAAACAAACAAAAGACTAATCACCTCTATTAAAGAGGGTTCCTACAACATCAACATAAAGGAATGAACAACTTCAAAAACTTTACGGTTACAATCGAGAGAGTGCCCATATTTTGCCAAAGTATATGCCATATGTGTCCATACCACCTCACAATCCGCCACAAGGTTTTGGATAGCTTGTACCATAGAAGCACTAGCATGATGAGTGTTGCAGCTCGTTTGAAGAAAGCGGACAACAACTTGCGAGTCAGTCTCGAAAGGCAATCCTATGGTATCCACGAGCTTTGGCAACCTACCACCCATGGACTATACCCCACAACTCAGTCATCGTGATGGAGCAACACTCAAACTTCACTGAATAAGCAAAAAAAAACAAAAAAGAAAGAAAGAAAGCCCCCAAATTGTCATGAAAACTCAATTTAGTACAAAACTTAAGTGCTTAAGAAGTGATAATGGTGTAGAGTTTCTTATGGAAGCATTCTATTCTTCCAAAGGAATTTTGCATCAGAAATCATGTGTAGAAACTCCAGAACAGAATGGAGTTGTTTAGCGCAAACACCAACATATTTTAAATGTTGCCAGAGCCTTATTCTTTCAAGCCAATCTTCCAAATAAGTTCTGGAACTTTGCTGTTATGCACGTTGTTCCCATAATTAACAGACTTCCTAGTCCCATTCTTCAGAACAAATGCCCCTTTGAATTATTGCATAACAGTAAACCTTTCCCTCACTGAGTTTCGAGTTTTTGGTTGCTTAGCTTACTGCACTACATTGCAAAATCACATAACCAAATTTCAACATAGAGCTCAAAAGACTGTGTTTCTAGGTTATAAGGAAGGCATGAAAGGTTTTCTATTATATAACCTTCTCACTCATCAGTTTTGTGTGTCTAGGCATGTTCAGTTTTATGAAGACAATTTTCCTTTCCAAATTTCTCATCCTTCTAATCCTGTTACTGTGCTGCCTGCACCTTCTTTTCCTCTTGATACTGATGAGCTTATTTCACCCTCTCCTCCAACCTTGCCTCCATCTCCTCCACACCCATCAACCACTCTCCCTCAACCATCTTTACCTATTCATGTACCTGCCCCAGCACCTCTTAGAGTTTCTTTGAGACATAAGCAACCTCCTGCTAGGCTTAAGGACTATCATTGCAGTCTTGTTGCTACTCAAGCTGATTTTGCCAACTCATCTTCAGGTAAACCTCTTTACCCCTTGTCATCAGTTCTAGAATACTCTAAATGTTCTACTGCCTATCATAGTTTCTGTTTAGCCGCTTCTGCCATTCAGGAACCTACTTCTTATTCTCAAGCTTGTCAACAAGAGTGTTGGCAGCAAGCTATGAAGGCAGAACTTGATGCTTTACAACTAAACAATACCTGGACATTAGTTGATTTACCTCCTGATAAGGTTCCTATTGATTGTAAATGGGTCTATAAAATCAAGCTGAAAGCTGATCGCACTTTAGAGAGGCATAAGGCCAGGTTAGTTGGCAAGGGGTACACTCAAATGGAAGGAGTTGATTATTTTGATACCTTCTCTCCTGTGGTTAAAATTACTACTGTCAGAATAATTCTTGCAATAGCAGCATGCAAAAACTGGGTTTTGGAGCAGCTTGATGTTCATAATGCCTTCTTGCATGGTGATCTCCATGAAGAAGTTTATATGGTTCCTCCACCAGGGTTGTTGCCTGCTGGTTCCACACAGGTTTGCAAGCTCAACAAGTCATTATATGGCCTCAAACAGGCTAGCAGGGAATGGCATACTACTCTATCTAATGTATTACTCTCTCTTGGTTATCATCATTCCACTGCTGATCAGGCCTTATTCATCAAGAGTTCTGCTTCTTCCTTCACTGCTCTCCTTGTCTATGTTGATGACATAGTGCTGACAGGGAATGATTCTTCTGAAATCCACAAAGTTAAACAGTTTCTTGATAATGCTTTCAAAATTAAGGATCATGGTAGTTTACGGTTTTTTCTTGGTTTGGAGATTGCAAGATCCAGGGAGGTTATTCATCTGAATCAGAGGAAGTATGTCCTAGAATTGCTCTCTAGTTCTGGGAATCTTGCTTCCAAACCTGTCAAAACTCCTTTTGATCCTTCTACTAAATTGCAAAGTGATCAAGGGACTCCATTCTCTGATGTAGGCTGTTATAGAAGGTTGGTGGGTAAACTGCTCTACTTGACTATATCCAGACCAGATATTTCTTATGCAGTGCAGCAGCTTATTTTGTTTATGTGCAAGCCTATGGAGATTCATTACAAAGCTGCCATCAGAGTGTTACAATATCTGAAAGCATCACCAACACAAGGTTTATTTTTTGCAGCCAACACTACTCTGAAACTTTCTGGTTTTGCTGATTCTGATTGGGCAAGTTGTCCTGAAACTAGGAAGTCCATCACAGGGTATTGTGTTTTCCTTGGGACTTCTTTAGTATCATGGAAAACAAAGAAGCAGAACACAGTGTCCAGGTCTTCCTCTGAGGCTGAGTATAGAGCTCTTGCTAGCTTGAGTTGTGAGATTCAATGGCTCAAATACTTGTTGACAGACTTGCATATTCCAATCACTGATCCAGTTTCAGTGTATTGTGACAATCAATCTGCTATTTACATAGCTCGTAATCCAGTGTTTCACGAGCTAACGAAACACATAGAAATTGATTGTCATGTTACAAGAGAGAAGATTCAACAAGGGCTTATTCATCTCCTTCCTATTTCCTCCAAGGATCAGTTGGCTGATGCATTTACCAAGCCTTTACATACAACATCTTTTCAGCAATTCATTTCCAAGTTAGGACTCTGCTCATTACACAGTCCAACTTGAAGGAGGGTATTACGGTTAGCATAATTAGCTGATGTATTAGTTATTTATATCTGCTAAGTTAGTTTATGATAGCTGTTAGTTAGAATAGAGTTAGTTAGCTTTATTGCTTTCTACTAGTTCTGGCTGCCTATATAAAGCCTCCTACTAGTGTAACTACTTTCACTTTTCTGTTAATGAAAAATGCTTTTCTTTATCTCTCTATTTTCTCAAGAGATGTGTTGGAAGTCATACATCACCTGCCTCCTCATTATGTATAGTATGGTTTAAATATGTGTTAATCTACTCGTCTCATTGCCATTTGAGAAGGAATCTTATCATAGTATTTGAACGAATGCATGTTCTCCTAATACTTCCTATTCTACAAATAGTGTACAAACTGCCAAGAGTTTTAACTCGCTTTGGCATTGTAGGCTAAGACACCCTCATAAGGGAATTATAAAGCAGTTAACTGCTGATTTTTGCATTGCTTATGCTCTTGAAAAATCTCATAAACTTCCCTCCTCTGCCTTTTTAACCGTGTATGCAAATCAATTTGATTTCATCTATACTGATTTTCGGAGTCCTACACCTACTCTCTCTGATACTAATTATAAATATTATATGTCTATAGTTTACTCATGTACTAGAGTAGTTGGTTATTTATCTTGAAACGAAAATTTGAGGTCTTTCAAGTTTTCAAATACTTCCTTACTTATGTTAAGGTTCAATTTAAGATTTCTTTTAAGTCAAATCAATCTGATTGGGGAATGGAATTTTAACCTTTAACATCCTTGCTTTAGATTCAAGGAATTACTCACAAGGTAGTTTATCGTCATACACATCATCAAAATAGGGTTGTTAAGAGAAAACACAGACACATTCCTAAAATGAGTTTAATTGTCATGGCTTAAGCTTCTTTACCGCCAATTTATTAGGATCATGCTTTCACTAGTGTTGTCTATCTCATACACAGACTTCCATGTAGTTCTCTTAATGGTCATATTTTTGACTCTTTACTTTTTAATACTACACTAGATTATACCTTTCTTAAAGTGTTTGGCTACTCTTACTTTCCATGTCTCAAGCCCTACAACAAGAATAAACCACAACCTAGGTCCATTGAATGCACCTTTTTTATTAGGCCTTTCTCCTTCACATAAAGGTTACAAATGTTTATCATCTACTAGGAGAATCTATATTTCCATGGATGTTCTTTTTCAATGAGTATGGTTTTCCCTTTAGCTAATCTAAAACAACTATTTCCTCTCCATTATGCTCTCCCACACTCACTCCATGTCCTCTAACTTTGTTACCTTCTTCTAATATCTCTCCACCAGTTTCTACTACCATTGCTACTCTTGTACAACAACAAAATGTCCTCTCTTCCTCATTTGCTGGTACTCTATTGTCATACTTTGTTATCATCTGTTGGTACTTTCTTCTTCATCTCTTTCACGTCAAGTATCGTCTAGTCCTATACATTCATCTTCTTATCAGGAATGGCACCCGGAGTTTAGTTTTCTTACCTTCTAACATAAAGGCTATAGTGTGTAAGTGGGTGTTTAGAGTGAAAGAGAACCCTGATCGTACCATCAATACGTACAAGGAATGGCCTGTAACTAAAGGGTTTTGTCAAAGGAAAGGTTTGAATACAATGAAGAATTTTCCAATATGGTTAAGCATATTACTGTCATATTTGTTTGTACTTTTGCTCACACTCACAAATGGGATGTTTAGCAAATTGATGTGAACAATTCTTTTCTAAATAGAATCTTGGAAAAGATGTTTATATGCACAAAGCAAGTCGAGGGGTTTCACCATGGTAACAAATCCTTGGTTTGAAAGATTCACAAAGCAAGTTATGGCCTAAAACAAGCTCCAAGAGATTAGTTTGAGAAGCTGACCTACACTCTTACTTTTCTTGGTTTTAAGAAATGTAGGTGTGATCATCCCTTTTTTGTTTAGAACACTCTCAATCACAAACTTTTTGTTTTTTGTTATGTAGATGACATAATGATTACTTTACTTCTTATCTCATCAAACAACTCATTTATGAACTAAATGTGACCTTTACTTTGAAAGATCTAAGAGCTCTCAACTATTTTCTAGGCATTGAGATCAAGAAACTCCCATCTGATTCTTTTTTTTTTCTTACTTAATCTAAGTACATCAGAGATCATCTTGAGAGGACTGGCATGGAAGATTTGAAGAGTCAACCAAATCCTATGGTCTTATGTCTAAAATTGACTACAACAAGACCATAAATTTCATATAGTGTGAGAAAACTGTGCTAATTTTTGTTTCAGCCTAAAAAAGAACACTGGAAAGATTTCAAAAGAGTTCACTGGAAAGATTTCAAAAGAGTTCTCATGTATCTCAAGGGAACAATTGATCATGGTGCTCTCCTAAAACATGCTCCTTCTACAGGACCTCTTGACCTATATGTCTATTGTGATGTTGATTGGGCTTCATACCCAAATAACAGGAAGTCAACCTCAGGATCCTATGCTTACATTGTAAGATTTTAATATCTTAGTATGTCTCATGTGATGTGCATGTGGCATGTATTGATGTGTGTTTAGTAAATAAATGATTAAATATTAATGGGCTAAATCATATTTAGATAAGAAGGGATTGTTTCTGAAGGCCTGTTAGCTTGATGGAAGCCAATGGATAATAGTTAGGGTTTTTAAATAATAGGAAACAGGTCCTGTTCTTGGCCATAAGGTATTCTTTTCTCTCCCCATCACAGAACGGCTAAACTAAACAAATAGTATAGAAAAGAATAGTAGAGGAGGCAAAGGAATAGAAACTGGGTTTCGTGGCTTTTGGTCAAAGGACATTTGGAGAACTTTCTTCCTTCTAACTCCAACAACTCTAGCAATGGATAGAGGTTAGTAATTGTATTCCTTCTGTCTCTATAACGTGTGAAAGTCATGTAATTTCAAGATACTTATTATTGTAGTTGTAACGAATAAATTAAACTACAACTTATATGTGGTATCAGAGCCACGTTAAGAAATTCATGACTTTCCAATTAAGATTTAGGATTTGGATTGAATCCTAATTATGGTGTTTAGGGAATGAATTTTTGCATAAATCCAAATTATGAAATTTGGGAACTTTGAATCCTAATTATGAAATTTAGGGGTTTTGTTTCAGTATGAATCCTTATTATGAATTTTAGACTTTTACGCTTCAGCATTATTGTTAAATGAAATATTAGGATTATTTGAAACTTGATTGTTTATCGATTTGTTTTACCCATCAAAGTTGTTTTCCAGTTGGGTATAACGTATACCCAGTATTTCAATTATATATTTTTTTAAAGTTCATTAAGTTTTTTCTAATTGGGGTAAAACTATTAATTGATATATGTGAAAAGCATTAGGTATTGCTTCTATCACTATTTATGATTCGTTTTACTGTATAAAAGCACATTACAGTGAATAACGAATAATTATATATTCCTTTTGCATAATAATGAATATATATAACAAGTCCAATATGTCATGGACAATTTATGTTTATATATATATATATATATATTTGGGATTAATATGAGTTTTTTATTAGCAAAAGAAATTTTTTGAATTGGCATTGCTTGATTTGATATTAATGTATGATGATTTGATCATCATTAAAGTTGTCAAATCATAAAGATATTAATTCCGATTGTATAATTTTTATTATAATAATGAATTTGATTTGAAATTAATTGTATGTTGATTTTGTTAATCACCAAAGTGGTCCAATCAGAAAGGAAATTAATTTCAAATCATATGATGATTTTTCAATTACTCGTAGATTTGATGCTATATGAATGACATAACGGTTTGATGTTCTATGGGTATATTGTAGTTCATTGTTATAAGGCATTTATGGATCGCCCAAAGGTTTGATTAGTTGTTCTTATGATTAATGGACATGACTGTAGGCAATATGTTTGTGTTATTGGTTTATTTATATATCCAAAGACAATAAATAATACTAATTGGTACATATATCATTGCCAATTATTGATTATTAATTTTATTAGCATCATTATGTTTGAATGTCGTGTGCTAATGTGCAACCCAAAGGAGAGCGTTAGTGCACATTAATTGTTTAAGTAATATGTACCTTATGTCTCAAAACATTTATGTAGTACATGTTCTTAATTTTCTGCATTCTCATGACTTGTATGTGTTAGTGTTATTTGTTCAACTTTCTGACTAGAGTTTGCAAGTCTTTCTTATCAGTTAAAGAAAAGTTTGTTGCTATTAATGGTGTTAGCAACAATAAAGATAAAGTAGTTTATTATAAAATCTGAGTAATTTTTAGAAAGATTTGACAAACACTTATGTTATGTTCATGAGGATAAGTGTTGCAGATAACATTAAGATAATTATCTTCAAAATTGAAAGTAATTAAAAAAAATAAGTGAATTTTGTGAGAGTACCCAATATCTTGTGAGTCTCTTTCTGGGACATTAATGAGTACCCTAACCCCATAAAGCTTGGTGATTTGTGTACTATTTATGAATGTATAATTAAAAGGAAAATTATTGCAGCAAGATTTAAGTTTAAGTCCTTAGGAATAGTTGTGGATGAGAACTTCTTAGTATAGTTTATGCTTGCTCATTACCGATTGAGTGTTACTTGTTTTTGAATGAGCTATAACGCCATGAAAGATAATGGGTTGTGCAGTAAATTGCACAATATCTTAGTTTAAGAGAAAACAATACTTAAGAATATAAGAAATCTCTTTATCCAACTTTTAAGGACATTAAGGAGCTGGAAATAAATGTGTGAAGAAACATGATAAGGGCAAAGGATCACTTAGAATTAATGAGGCATATGTGAAAACTCATATGAAAGAACCTCATTATCATAAATGTCATTTTGTGCAAAAATGTTGAATTCAGAAGAAGTGCATAAAATGAAAAATTTTGATTCTATGAAAGATAAGTTTAAAGCTTATGTATGTTTGAGTCAAACTTAATAAAAAAATCCACATAAATTTGGTGGATTGACCCTGGATGAATCGGAACATGTTTCTAGCATAATGAATTTTGTTTAATCCATACCATAAACCCACATGTAAAGTATGTGTTTGTGGGAATAAAGTGAAGGTTCTAGTAGAAATTGTCAGGATTTAATGTTTAAGCCTTGATATTGGGCATCACCTAGACTCATTGGAAACCTTTTAGGTACCTAGTTTTTCTAGGAGTTTGGTTTATTATCTAGGATTAATGTTACTAGATACTCTTTTATGTTTGGTTATGGATGTTTCAATTTATTTAAGTATAATTATCACATTGGTATTTGTATAATAGTGATAGTTATATAAATTGAATTTTAAATGATTTTTTGCTAATTTGTGGCATAAGTGTTTGGGTCATAATCCAAGGAAAGAATGGAAAGCTTTATAAGGAACAAATTAAAATCTTTCCAGATTTGGATTTTATTGGCCTAATTATTTGTGCAGATTGTATTAAAGGAAAGAAAAATCAAAGACACAAAGAAAGGAGCCACAAGAAGGATCCAGCTTCTTGAAAATGTGTTCTTCAAAACTTGTGGACCTCTGATGTTAACTTTCTTTTTAGAAAGGAAAAGGTATGTGATCATCTTTATTGATAGCTATTCATGTTATAGTTATGTCTTGAAAATTTACTTGAATAAAGTAGAAAGTTAAGTACATATAGATGAATGTTATCAATTACGATAGAGATGATGACTAACATGAAAGAATTAATTAAAATAGCCAACATCTGTGACTGTTCGTTAAACTCCTCAAGAATTGAGTAATTTGTGTTTATGCCAGTTACACTGCAGCGAAATGGTGTATATAGGGCATAACATAACAGTAATGAATATGGTTAGGAGTATGATATTTAGTCTTTACCCGCATTTGTGAATGTATGTCTTGAAACTGCCATTTGTCTTTTGAACAGGGTTCCTAGTAAGACAGTGCCAAAGACAATTTTGAACTGTGTTTATAGGATACCCAATTTAAGGCAACTGTATGTTTAAGGTTGTCGGCAGAAACAAGGATTGCAATCCGCCAGAAAAGAAAATGGATATAAAACATCGGTGAGTATTTCATTGATTATCCATATAAATCAAAAGGTATAGACCTTATTGTTCTAACCATAATATAAGAACCATTGAAATTGTGAATGACAGGTTTACTGAGAATTGTGAAATTAGTGGGAGTATAGTTCCACATAACGTGAAAATTAACGGAGTTAGGGTGCAAGTTCCTGTAATTTGTAATTTGTTCTTTTACTTCAACAATAGTTTCTTTTATTGTTGAATCGTATAACAATAAAGTACGAAATGAATTCACTATTCACAATGATTTTATTGTAGAAGAACTATGAGAAATAGTATTAAAAAAAAGAAATTGCTATTTCGAATGTTTTAAGTGGTTTATCTACAATAATATAAATTTAACTTAGTCATTAATGATAACGATGCGTTGTTTTACAAGCCGTAAGTTATGATAATATTGATAAATATTTTTATATGTGAAACCTTATAGAATTGCCTAAAGGTTATACGAGAGTTGGGGGGTAAGTGAGTCTTTTGGACCAAATATAACTCTCGTGACAACCTTGAACGTTACAAGGCCAAATTTGTTGTCAATGATTTCCCTCACAAAGTTGGCATTGACTATTAATGAGGTATTTTGACCAATTACCTGAAAGAATTTATTCAATATTATCATCATGGCATATGTAGTCCGTAATGATTTGGAACTGCAATAGAAGAATGTGAAAACAACCTTTATGAATTTTTAGAGGAGGATGTTTATGTGGATGACCCACTAATGTGGTTATCAATTGAAAAGAATGAACACATAATGTGCAAATTTGAGGAAATTAATATACAAATTTAAACATACATCCCACCAATAGTATCTGAAAGATAGTCAATGATACTATTGTTCTTTTTAGATTTAAGGAAACACAATTAACTTGTGTAAGTATCTGAAGGTCAGTGGGAGTGAGTTTATTATGTTGATTCTGTATGTTATTATATCTTGCTTGCAACTTATTATCTTGGTCTTTTACACTAGACTAAGAAGTTTTTTCTAGTAACTTTGAATGAAAGATATAGGTGAGTCGAGCCATGTGATTAGAAAATGAATATTCTAGAATATGTCACATGAATTGTTAGGCTTATCTCATAAAGCATATATCATTAAAGTACTAGAATGATTTAGAATGAATAAAATTTACGTTAAGGAAGTATTAACTATACTCATAAAGTCTTGAGGTATTAGCATGGAACGAATAAATGCATGCTTACTTCTGTAATGAATGATCACATTGAGGTGATCAGAATGTTGAATTTGTAACAAGTTTTGAGGTTACAAATCAAACTAATTGACTGCAAAAATTTTATTTCGGGGCTTAGAACTGTCGACAATATTGCTTAGCCGCTGAAAACGTACTGTGGTGTTTTGCAGCAATGACAAGTACTGTAAATGTGCTAAAAGTATGTGAATGAAGTACTTTGTCTCTAAAGAATGAGATCAGAAACAAAAATTGTCAATAGAGCATATTAGCACCAATCTTATGATTGTTAATCCCTTGAAAGAAGGGTTATTGCCTAAACATTTATTGAACATGTTGAAAGTATAGGCATTACTGTTGTTAAGTAAAATTGAATTTGATGTTAACATCCTTATGTATGATGTAATTGACACGCTGAGCTCATTTATGATATGTTTGATATGTTTCTGATTACCTGTTCTCTAGAATGACATGCATTATTGTATTAGAGTAATGTAAACAGATATTGTCTTGAATAAAGACATTATGGACCAATTATGTATTTCCCAATTATAGATCGTGATTAAGGAAAAAACTATTTTGTGGTACATGGAAGGAATTATGTCGAACAAATGATGTACAACCGTCATGACTCGAATTAGTTCCTATCTTTAATCATGATTAATAGAGTATCTAAGTATAAAATGATTTAGCTATATAAATAAGCATTGATTGTTTGTTAAATTATTTTTTTTAGACCATAATGTTGAATTACGTCACATGAGCCAAGTGGGAGAATGTAAGATTTTAATATCTTAGTATGTCTCATGTGATGTGCATGTGACATGTATTGATGTGTGTTTAGTAAATAAATGATTAAATATTAATGGGCTAAATCATATTTAGATAAGAAGGGATTGTTTCTGAAGGTCCGTTAGCTTGATGGAAGCCAATGGATAATAGTTAGGGTTTTTACCTATTTATAGGAAATAGGTCATGTTCCTGGTCATAAGGTATTCTTTTCTCTCCTCATCACAGAACGGCTAAACTAAACAAATAGTATAGAAAAGAATAGTAGAGGAGGCAAAGGAATAGAAACTGAGTTTCGTGGCTTTTGGTCAAAGGACATTTGGAGAACTTTCTTCCTTCTAACTCCAACAACTCTAGCAATGGATAGAGGTTAGTAATTATATTCCTTCTGTCTCTATAACGTGTGAAAATCATGTAATTTCAAGATCCTTATTATTGTAGTTGTAACGAATAAATTAAACTACAACTTATATATATACACGTTAGTAATTATCTAGTGTCTTGGTGATCAAAGAAACAAGAGTGGGTGGTTAGGTTTAGTGCAGCGGCTCAGTATATGGGTTTGGCTGACGCAACTAGAGAGATGTGGTGGATACAAAGTATACTACATGAGCTGGGCTTCACGACAACTACTCTTGTGATTTACTTGTAATGCCTCAAATCACTAAACTTGATATTAAAATAAATAATTGTAGTTAATGTCAAATAATTGGTGAATTTGAGGGTAAATTTTTTTTTTTTACTTAATCAACATAATATCTGGAAATACAATTTACAAATCCAACTCTAGTCTCGAAACTTCACATTATCAAACTAATCAACAATTAAGAAGTGACTCAAAAACACTTGGAAATACAATTTTTTTTTTCAAGCTATGCAACCTTCACAAGCCACTAATTGGCATTGGAAACAGATTTTAAAAGCTCGAAACAGACTAAGCGACTTATTTCAGATCTTAATTGCAAATCAGCAAGAGTATTCAATTAAGGAAGGGTATGAGTACCTCATTGGTGAGCTGCAAGTTTTCAATCATCATCGTCTTATCTGGAATCCAGTCAGCATCTCGAAACACAACTTCATCCTCTGGTTGTTGGCTCATGACAGCTTGAGGACGAAGGACAATCTGTCATTCCTTCAAGCGTCACCTCTGTGTGAGCTGTGTGCAGGAGCGGAGGAAACAAGGAGTCATTTATTCTTCGATTGTGCATGGAGCCGTCAATTGATCGAGGAAGCTGGGAACTGGGTAGGTGTGGAGGTTTCTCAATATAGGTTCCCAAATTGGTTGCGGTGGATTCATCATGGGTTCAAGAACAAGAAGAAGCAACAAGTGATTATGGCTGTTTTTGCTGGTTGTGTCTATGGGGTGTGGATGGAGAGGAACAGACGCGTATTCAGACATCAAGCTATGCATCCGCATCAAGTCTTTGCACTGCTTCAGAATGAGTTGGCAACGAAGATAGTTTGGTTCTTTAGAAACAATAAGGCTCAAAATAATGGGCCAATTAGTTTACTGCTTAATAGATTAAGGACATGGAGCTAAAATTTTCTGAACATTCTTTTTGGGATCATTTGGGCCTAGAACCCTTCCTAAAAGGTGGCTAGTGCCCTGATGATTGCCTTTTATATGTTTTTTTAATTTGATCGTTGGTAATGCATTTTTTCTTTACCAAAAAAAATAAGGTACTTAGTCATATAAGGGTAATCCTAGAAATAAAAGTCATTAATAAATTAATAAAACCATTTAATAATTAATCATATCAAAATCAACGTAACTAGTGTGACAATCTCAATACCATCATGCTATCCATAAATCTTGTACTTCTTTCCAAAACAAGGCATGTTGATCTTAACCTATTACGGGTTAGAAAGAAGGATATAGTAAAGAAACTCATAGTTGAACATGTTCTCAGTGATCATCAAGTCGCAGACATCCTAACAAAGCCTTTATCAAGTATAAGATTCATTGAACTCTGGGACAAACTTAACATAACTAATTTGTTTCAAGCAACAAATGGAAACATTCCTCGGCTCACCATACCTTAGTTTCTAGGGTGAATATTAAAATGTATAATTGTATGTGTGTGTATAATCATATAAGAATTAGTTAGAAGCTAGTGAGTAACGTGTGTAGCAAGTCAATAGCCAGTTGTCATATCACGACAACATCTCATGTAAATATAGGATAAGTCCAATTGATAATGGTTAAGATGCTCATTTTGACTTAATGAGTTTAATACTCATTTTATGTTTTCCTTTTGGCATTATCCCATTCCAATTTAGAAATTCATTTTTTAATCTTATCTCTTGCCTTAAGTCTATAGCTACATAAGTCATAACCACTCGACACCCTATTGACCCACTACCTTCCTAATCACCACTTCACCCGGTCCTTCCTTGCTCAATTCGGCATCCCCACCATGATTTACACTTGGCCTACACTGAACTTCATGAAGTTCACCATAACAACACTCATGGCTTTTTCCACCAAAACAAGTATGAAGAAGACACTGGTTTGAGTGAGATTGACGAATTGGATTTCTTATTTATTCATTTTGACTTAATGAGTTTATTTGATACTCATCATTTTATGTTTTACTTTTGCCATTATCCTATTCCAATTTTGAAATTCCTTTTTTAATCTTATATCCTGCCACAAGTTCAACACTGTCATAACCAATACCCAATCTTGCCTCCACCTTCACTTTGACACCCTATTGACCCACTACCTACCTAATCACCACCCAACCGAGTCCTTCCCTGCTCAATTTGGCTTCCCCGCCATGGTTTACACATGGCCTACACTAAACCTCATGAAATTTGCCATAATAGCACTTGTGGCTTTTTTCACCCAAACAAGTATGAAAAAGATACGAGTTCGAGTGAGACTAACTCAAATTGAGTTATCGCCATGAAATATTTAAGAAGTTCAACAAATAAGTTTCACAAGTGTTAAGTAGCTTTTTTATTTTGAAATTAATGAATGAGATGGAAACCTATAATTAAATTTGTGGGACTCATAAAATTTGTACTTTGCTGCATATATGTTCTTCTTGCTAAGAGTATCAAAAACAAAATTAAAAATCAATATGTAATTCACCTAAAAAAGTTACATCTTAAACCTACTAAGCAGAATGCAAATTTTGGAAAATTGGAGAATCTGATTAAAATAGGATACAGCCCTTATTTAGGATAAATCCAAAGCTTCTTTACTTTATTTTCACAATTTTAGTAGAATTCACCCTAATGGATAACTATATAACTCATGGTTTGATGCAGATATATTATTCCATCAAAATTCTAGAGTAATTGCTTATTTCTGATTTAAATATTAATTACACAGTTTACTACATTAATTTCGATTCCTTTTGAAATTTGGCAAGTTCTAGGCGTGTGAAAAGCTAATCACGAAATTTTTTAGTCGAGTAATGCTATTTAGTTCAAATGATTACTTCCTCCAATATTTTTTATGAACAATAGGGGCTAAGAACCCAAAAAAAGTAAGGAAGACTGCCCACCTCTGTTCAAATAAGTAACTACATAAATATGTAATCGGCTAACCGAGACAGGCTTATGAAGGAAAAAAAATTAGGGGTAAGTCTAAAATAATAGCAATATTTAAATAATTTATACTATTAAATATTATCATTTCTAAAATATCTCTCATTTAAACTATCCTTTACTCCCAATATTACTTTATATTTAATTTCTAATGAAGAACAATTTAGATAATGAAGTTTATTTTTTAGATAAAATTAAAAAAAAGAATTAAATGCACTAAACTAAGGATATGTTTGGCCTAACTTTTTTATGGCTTCAAAACTCTTTAAAAGGAGGAGTAAAAAAATTAAAGCTTCAAAAATAAAAGTTAAAATTGTATAATAATTAGATATTTTATCTAATAGAAAAGCTTCTTTCAAGCTAAAAATTGTTTAGCTAATTCTACCTATGTCAAAATTAACAAAAATACAAATCATTAAGAAACATTTAATACTGTATTATCAATAGTGTTAGTGCATTTACAAAAATTATATACGGAGTAGTAGCAAAATATAAGTTAATGAGAACTCTTAATAACTTTAAAAATAGAGTTTACTTAACCTTAACCTTTAGGATTGGGAATAAGAATTAAAAAAGAGTAAAAATGTTTTATTAATTAATATTCAATCGTCTATTACTAAAACACATATTTTTTTGCAATATTTACATTACATTTTTAAAAGGCTTAATTATGTCACAAGTCCCCGAAGTTTGGGGTACTTTTGTCAGATACATTTATTCTTGCTTGTTTTTTTCGATGTCTGACTCTCCGAAATTACTCCTGGGATTGTCATATACCCCTATTATCAATTCTGACCAATTTTGCTGACATGTAACATTGAAATCTTGGTCAGACATAGGAGATTGGTTATGTGGTGCCGCGTGATGTCACTTGAGCAAAAACGACCTATTTTTTCAATCTTTTTTTTAGGTTGGTCATGTGGTACCGCGTGATGTCACTTGAGCGAAAACGACCTATTTTTTCAATTTTTTTTATTTAACTAAAAATATAAAAATATTAAGTTTTATATGTTTTTAATTTAAAGAAAAAAAAATCTTTGCTCACGGGGCACCACGTACCTAACCTTCTGCGCTCCTATGTTATATGTCAGTAAAATTGGGTAGAATTGGTAGTATAGGTATATGACAAACCCAGAAATAATTTCGGAGAGTCAGACATTGAAAAAATAAGAATAAGGATATCTGGCAAAAGTACCCCAAACTTCAGGTACTTGACATAATTAATCCTTTTTAAAAATACTCTTACCTTCGAATCTTTCTCATCATCTTTTAAACACTTACTCACACCTAAATCCACCATCCACCATTCTTCCACCTCAAGAACACAAACACAACATAACCAAACAAAATAGAACAGAGAGGGCTAAGAAATACGAAAGCATTAGAGCCAAAGGAGAAGAGTGACGCTGGTTTTGTGAAAATAGCTACTACTGCAACCAAGAAATACAGAATAGTGTGGATTATTTATATTATTATACTATTATGTTTAGGGATGGCAACGGGGCGGGGTACGCTCGGGGAGGTCTTTCCCATTTCCCATCTTCGGGTCTCATTTGTCTTCCATCCCCATCCTTATTTCCCATGTCGGGGGTTGATTAACCCTCGTCCCCATTCCCCACCACCCCACGGGTCCCCACGGGAACCTAACTTCAATTTGACCTGTTATAAAATTCACAATGTCGTCGGGTCTCATTTGTCCTCCATCCTCATCCTTATTTCCCATGTCGGGGGTTGATTAACCCCCATCCCCATTCCCCACCACCCCACGGTTACCCACGGGGAACCTAACTTCAATTTGACCTGTTATAAAATTCACAATGTCGAATAGCATTTTTAAACTTGTACACTACTGAAAAATAATCGTTAAAATTCAAGAGATTCAATCCAAAAATATCGTTAAAATAATCGTTAATAATTATAATTATAATTATAATAATATATGTGAAGTTACAAAAAACCTATTTTTTAACTATATAAAGCCTAAATATTTAAGGGAATATAAGTAAAATTGTCGACGACGGGGGAACCAATCCCATTCCCCGCCCCAAAATCTGTTCGGGGGAAAAATCCCCCCATCCCCGCCCCCATGGAGAAAAATCCCCGAACTCGGGTCATCAAATGGGACGTTCCCGACGGGGATCCCCATCTGCAATCTCCCATTGTCATCCCTAATTATGTTTTTGAATGGCTCACTTCAAAATTGGACGAGCATCTTAATCCAACTTAAGCGCACTTTTTGATAATTGTTATTGATGCCCCCAATGCAGTGTAATATGTTCTTTATGTTTGTAAAAATCTGAATTACGTGAAGTCTTTGTTATTCTCTGTGTAAATGAAGGGGAAAATGGACAAATTGCTTTTAGGTGAATTAACTTGAAATTAAAGGATTTTGCAAACCCTGTGAAAGATATTATTAAAATAAATAAAGATAGGTATGTGACATGAAATAAATTACAGATCATTTGATTTTTGAGTGAATTGAAGTTTGCACAAATATTTTTTTTATCACGAATGGATAGAATGAGGGGATGATAGATTGTCGATATGGATGTGAGTAAGTGTTGAAGAGAAGATGAGGAAGAAGGGTTTAAATTTAGAGATAGGATTTTTTTTTTTTTTTGGAAATATAGTATAAATATTGTAAAAAATTGGTGCAAGCAACATGGGTAGGTGTTAATAAAATTTCGCAAAATGTATCGAGAATACATATCCATAACTTTTCAAAATCTTAAAAATTTAGGGGCTGTTTGATTACTGTTCTGGAAATAGTTTTTTTGTTCTTAAGAATTAAAAAACAATAAAACTTGTTTGGTTGGGTTGTTTTGGTATAAGTTGTTCCCAAAACAATTTTTAATTTTTTGTTTTAAAAATCAAAAACTCAGAACAGATCCAACTTGTTTTTGTTTTGTTTTGGCCCAAATTTTGAGAACAAAAAAAAACACGGAAAACACACTGTTTTCATTAATGGCATTCCTGTAATTATTCATAACTTCATCTAAACCCTAATTCTTCTTGCTTCTTCCCTCAACTAACGCAGCTTCTCTCTTTCTCTGGCGATGTGCGATGCGCAGCTTCTCTCTTTCTCTCGCGATGTGTGATGCTAGCTGCTTCTCTCTTCTCTCTCGCGTGATTCTTCTCTCTCACGAAGCTTTCTCTCATCTTTGGTGATCTGTTTCTTCTTCTTCTTCGTCTTTTGAGGTATTTTACGATTTTTGCAATTTTTGATTATGTGATTTTTCTACAAATATTGTTGCAACTTGTGAATTTGTATGTGTTGAATTGAATTTTGTTTTTTGTAATTTGTGTATTTTATGTGTTTATACCTTGGTTGTGAAAAATCTTTGATGGGTTTTATGTAATTTGTGTATTTGAACTACTATCTTGAACTTGTAGTTGGTACCTTTGATGTGTATTCTGTTATTTTTCTCTTTGGGCATGAGTTAATAACATTTTCACTACCAGCGTCATATGGTTGAGTGGAATCCTGAATGTTCCTTTTTTTTTAAGAGACTGCTTAATACTACTAATATTTTGGGGATGCTGTTTTTTCTTTTTTAATTTTTTGCAAGACATTTGATGCCTTCCCATTAAAGTTTGTCTGGGTCTAACGTGTGATTGAATTGAGTGCTTTCATCATCTTGGTTTGTAACACGGTGGAAGTTTGAACTGGAACTTGGTGTTTTTTCCGTTTTTTTTAACTTATGTGGTTTTTCTTAATCTTCAATGTAAGGGATTTTCAAAAGATGTGGGTGTGTAGCTAGCATAAATCAGTTTCATCATAGTATCTTGCGTTGAGGTGACACACAGTTGGTATAATTAGCTTTGTTACCTTTAGTTGAGGGTTGAATTTAAACTCACCTGAGAAACTATGTAGTAACTCTTAGCTTTTGCAATTTTTCCATCTTATTGCTTCCTGTATACTGAATTACTGATGAAATGAGTGTGAACCTCTGGCTTTATTTACTTACTACTAAGATATCTTTTCATCTTGATGATTCATTAGTATTAAGTCGCTCTTTATCGAAGGATACAATGAGAGAAGCTTTTTTCCATTTTATGTGTAAGAGGGATGTTTCAATACATTCTTTAATTTATTTCCTCACAGGTTCTTCATAGAATATGCTCTCTGATGTTTTTCCTTCACTGCTATTTCGCGGCCATCAAAGATATAACTGCTAATTGGCATTGATATAACTACAAGAGAATCTATTTTATCTGAAGCCAAATGTATACATGCTAACTTACTTAGCTTTCAACATATTCAATTACTCGTATCTATTTTACTTAGCTTTCAACATAGATGAATGGAACATGTATAAAAATGGAGTATCATAGAAGTACGAAGATCTTGGGAAGAACAATCCTATATTTATATAGAACTTGTGTAATTACAGGAGATGTGATATGAGTCTAGATGTCAATTTGTTAGTTATTGACTTATTGATGGCTTCCTAGCTTTTGCTTTGTAGTTGTTTAATTAATACCCATTTCAAGACAAATCAAAGAGTTGTTTATGCCCAATTTTCCTCCTTTCTCATCTGCACAGGATGGATGCCTTGGATCTTAATTTCAGGCAATACTTTGATAGTAATTGAGTGGTAACCAAAATCTAATCTTGTGTGTTTGGATAAAATATGTTGCTCATGTATGTTTCATAGAAGAAATGCCTCGTCTGTCACTTTTTAATGCTCATAACGTTAATCTTATCTATCTTATTCTTTTTGGGGCCTTGGGAGGTCTTATTTCAATACTGTTTTCAAGGTTGTAGCCTTGTAGGAGTGGCACCTTGAGCTAGCTTATACATATAGCTTTCCATGACATCAACCACATGCAAACCACTTCATCAGTTCCCGATTGCTTTTGACTAGGACTAGACTCATGCCCAAGATACTCAATTATGAACTATAGCAACAAGAGTAGTACTGTAACGAAGACTAAATCCATCTTGACTTAGCTTGATGCTCAATTATGAAACAAGCATCTCTGTGAGATTCGATTATTTAAGTGCATTGAAATATTTTGTCTAATACTCCTATCAATAATGTTATCAATAATATTATCCTGTTAAACTAAGAGTCTTATTTTTTTTCCTGAGAGCCATTGCTATCAATAATGTTCATGAATTTTCCTTCCCTAGTTTAATATGAGACTTTGACTTTGAGTTGATTGGGTACTTAATTTGAAGTTATTCTCACAGACACAGAGTGTATATTCTTTTATATATGTAAATTCAGATATACATGTCAGTGTATAATGTAAAGCACATTCCTACTTAGGTGGCATGTTTCTTTGCTTTTTTCTTTGGCATACATACTTTTTTCTTTGTTACAAAAATTGTCAGTTTTTAAATTACTTACTTTGAATGTGATGTTCATGATAGATGGAAACCAGTGTTGATACAAATGACTCAAAGGTGTGGCCTGAGCCCATAATTAAAACTTTCGTACGTATTATGGTAGATGAGGTCACTAAAGGAAATATGCAAAATGGTGTGTTTCAAACTAGAACATGGAATTTAATTAAGGATAAGTTGAATTCCACAACTAAGCGTAGTTTTAATATCAAACAAATCAAACAAAAGTTCAATAGATTGAGGAGTAGGCATCGTGAATTCGCTTTACTTCTTCAGCAATCTGGTTTTGGCTGGAATCCAGCAACCAACACTGTCACGGCCGCTCAAGATGTTTGGGAATCTTACCTTCGGGTATGTTTAATATTTTAATTGATAGAATATTTATATGATTTTATCTCTAGATTAATTTTTAAGTATTTTGATTTTATCACTGTTTTGTTTGTAGGTGCATCCAGATGCCGCTCAATTTAAGAAGAAAGGATTAGAGGATTATGAGTCAATGAAAATCATATTTAATAGGAGTACTGCAACTGGAGTACTTCATCATTCATCTACCCAGGATCCACCAAATACTGATGAAGAGAATGAGCTTGACAATCAATACATCAACTCCGGAGTTCATGTAGATCTTGAGCATGAGAGTAGCTCAGATGATGTCACACAAACATTTGAGCGCACAACGCGTAGTGGAAAACGCAAAATTCATGTCAAAGAGCGCAAACACAAGAGAGAGTCTAAAACTTTTGAAATGGGAGAAGCGCTTCAAGAATGGGCTAAAGCCTCTAAAGCGAAAGCAGAGTATTCTTTGGCTAGGGCTGAGATGTGTAGGGGTAAGAGTAGTGAGGCCAATTCTTCAACAGCATCATCTGATTATTCTGTAGCTAGGTGTGTGATTGCCCTTGAAGGGATTGAAGGCATTTCGGATGACACTTATAGTAAGGCTGTGGATGCTTTTAAGGAGAAGGAATTGCGAGAAGCGTTCCTTACCATGTCCGATGCTAGGAAACCAGGATGGCTACGTAGACTTAAATGATTTAAGAGATATCTTTATTTGAGAGTCATTTAGGAACACACCTTTTTATGTTCTCAAAAGTACAATTCAGTTTTGTAATTGTGAATACTTGTGTCCCAATTGCTTTTGATTTTGTGTGATATCTTTTATCTCCTTTTTGTTTGCAATCAAAAATTATTTGCTTTTCTAGAATGTTAGCTTTTCTGGAATGTTAACTTTTAGTTAATTATTTGCTTTTCTGGAATGTTAGGTTTTACTGTTTGAGTATTCGTTAGCTTGTACATCTAATTAAGTACATAGATTGTAATTTGAGTGGAGATAACGTTTTATGACAGGTCATAGATATAATGGAGGTTGATAATGCTTTTAGCTTTGATGATTCTTCATCAGATTCAAGTGATGATGAAGAATTAGCTGAGTTGATGGTGGTTAATATGATCTACAATTATAGTAATAAGTATTTGTATAAAGAAAAAGTTCGGACATCGGCATTAAGTGGTCGTGATTATACTGCAGAGGTACTCAGTGGATCTGAAACAGTGTGTTATGAGCAGTTCAGAATGAAAAAAGCATGTTTTGTTAATTTTTGCAATGAACTGAGAAGGAGAAATTACTTGGATGATTCAAGGTTTGTGCAAGTAGAAGAAAAGGTTTTCATGTTTTTGTTCATACTTGGCCATGATGTTGGCCATAGACAGGTTGCAGATCGCTTTCAACACTCAACAGAAACTGTGTCTCGTTATTTCAAAGAAGTGTTGAGAGCAGTATGTCGATTGGGAAAGGAGCTGATAAAACAAGATACCGAAGAATTACCCGACAAAGTTAAAAGTAAGCCAATATATTACCCTTGGTTCAAGGTATGACTTTCTAAAATTAGAATATTCATGTTCTCTTTTTTCCCCTTCTTGCTTTAATCTATTTTTTTCGATTATTTTTATAGAAGTGTGTAGGAGCAATTGATGGTACGCATATTAGTGCATGGGTTCCTTCTGAAAAACAAACCTCGTGTAGAGGTAGAAAGTCAATCGTCACTCAAAATGTTATGTGTGCTTGTGATTTCAATATGATGTTCACATTTGTTTACACGGGATGGGAAGGAAGTGCACACGATGCAAAAGTTTTTTTAGATGCGGTTACCAATCCAAATGCACAATTTCCATGGCCATCTCGAGGTGAATACGAATCTTATTAAAGTTGAATTATTTTGATTAAATGATCTTGTATCATATTGAATGTTATGTACACTTATTTATGTAGGAAAATTCTTTCTCGTGGATTCTGGTTATTCTTGCATAGAAGGATTTCTTCCCCCTTATCGAGGTCAAAGATATCATACAGAACAATATAGAGGTCAAGGTAGACAGCCAAGAAGTCGTGAAGAGTTATTTAACTACAGGCACTCCTCTTTAAGAATGACTATTGAGCGTTGCTTTGGTGTATTGAAGAGCAGGTTTCCTATTTTAAAGTTAATGCCTCCATATAAACCTTCTAGGCAACGACTTATAGTGATAGCATGTTGCGCTATTCATAACTATATACGTAAGTGGAATTTAGGTGATGATTTATTTACAATGTGGGAAGATATGGATCTTGCACAATTAGAGACTATGAGGGAAGCTTCTCGCATAGAGGTACCAAGTTCAAGCATTGACAACTTGTCAAGATTATCTAATGATGGTGCAACAAGAATGGCAGAATGTCGTGATCGTATTGCAAATAGGATGTGGGTAGCACATAACAATTCTGCAATTTAGCTTATTAAATTGGACTCTCATTATTCATATAATCGTACTTGTTTTAACTTTAAGTTTGTACCTAAAGTGTTTATAAGGTATAATTGTAATAGTTGGTTAGGAACTCAAGTGACATTATCAAGTAGTTATTTGGTTATTTTTATGAGTAAAGTGAATTTTTGTTTATAGAAAATAGCTGATTTTCTTAGAAACTCAATATGTTGAACGTGATTTTATATTATTTTGATTAATAAACATGTACATGTCTTTTGGTTCTTTAACATTATCAAAGAAAGTATAAAATGAGATTAAAAAAAAAATTACAAACCAAATGAATTTTCTGTTTTTTTGTTTTAAAAACATGTTTTCAGAACATATTTACCAAACGAATTTTTTTGTTCTTTAGTTTTTAAAACTGTTTTCAAAATAGTATTACCAAACGGAATTTTTTGTTTTTTTATTCTGAAAAACAATTCTTAAAAACAACATTACAAAATAGTTTCGAAAACAAAAAAACCAAAACACAATCAAACGGGCTCTTAGTTTTCCAACATAAATGAGTTATTATTAACTTATTTTTCTTAGTCCTAAAGATTAAGAAAAAGAAAATTCTTAAAAATATTACCTGAAAATTCAGTGGTGCCTTATTAATCGACTTTTCTTCAATGATTGTTCTTTTAAGATGATTTTTGAAATTGAAATAAAATCATACACATATTTTCTATTGAGATAAATTTTTTATAATTATACATACATTTGGTTAAAAGGAAAAGAACCTAAACATATAAAAGATAGGATTGAAAGAAACGAAGAAGCTGAAAATGAAATAGAATATACGACACTCAGCTGGGATTCGAAGAAAGGGCAAATAAACTGAAGTAAGAAAACAGGGTAAAGAAATAAAAAGAAAAGGACATGTTTTGCCACCAGTAGCAATGAAATGGTGGATCCTTGCAAGAAGCTTTGTGTAAAATAAAAGGAGAAGCTCCTCTCTCTAGCTTCTTTCCTTATTTTCTTTATAAAATTTAAGCTCCTATTTTTTAAGTAAATCTTTTAAAAAATATGTGTTTGGCTTAGCTTCTATTTTTAAGGAGAAGAGAAGTTAAAAAAAAGTAGGCCAATCATATCCTAATATGTGCTATTAATTAACTGTGAGTTGGATTGTGGTAAAACCAGATCCGGGTATCGGTTGGTATAAAAAAAAAAGAATACATAGATGTCAACGAATTTGGATTCTCTAACTTTAAATTTTCATAAATTCATTCCATATTTGAAAATAATTTATTTTGCCTAAGTGCACTTGTTAGCATTTTCCTTGTTTAATTAATCAAACAAAATGTGAAAATGAAGAGAGAGAATATTATTTTCAAATAAAGAATGAAGTCATCCAAGTTATGAAATTTGAAATTAGAGAATTCAAATCCAGATGTCAAACCGGCCGCAAGTAGTTTCCCATTTTCTTTTAATGGAGGTAGCAAGTACTAGTAGTTTTCAGCCTTACTCACAAGAATCATTTCACTTTTCAATTTATAATAAGGACAAGCCAATTTGTTGTTTATGTTTATAAAGTTGAATGAATTTGAACAAGTGATGTTAGAGAATCCAGAATCCCCATACCTCTACCAAGTCTTAAATAACTAGCCATTAGCAATTCTATGATACTCCTTGTCTCGAGTAAATGAAGAATAAACTCATCATAAAGATATTTAATTCAAGTGAAGCACATAAGCATTAAAGTAAAAGCAAATACAATTGTATGCCCAAACTCGGTCTCAAAATTTTCAAGTGCCCTGGTGCTTTCTGCTTAAACCATCTAAACAAAATTTCACCTACAATGCTGCAATTAAGTAAAGTGCTATAAACGGCTCATGTATCCATATGATAAAACCTAAGCATCAAGTTTGACAAAGCTATTGACTGAAATATTGATAAAACCTAAGCAAATGCAAACCTTAATTAAGTGTGCTAATACTGGTCCGGATACTGCACTTTCTAGCATAACAGTTTCTCATTTCTCTCTGCAACTCAAAATACTTTGTTACTAATAAAATCTGTTGTTAAAAGCTAATAAGGAGGGTAAACACTTTCTATTCATGATTTAGTGGAACCAAGCTCAAGGAATGTGGAAGCACCGTAGGACAGGTCATGGATTCTGAATTCAGATCATGGAGGGCACAAGCTTCAGCACAACTGTTGTTGTGAATGTCATACACATACAAATTTGCACACACCTTCATTAGTAAGAGCCCATCTTTGAAGCCTAGAGGATTCATCCATGGGCTTGAATCCGCACTCATTCGCATCGATACTCGAGTCTTTAAATTGAAAAAGAACTGTGAGAATTCTCTTTCAATCTCTTCCAGTGATTTCGAATGCTTGAGTGTCCATTTAAACTCATAATAATCTTCGAGATACCAAACATGAAGACCTTGTTCTGATATCAGCACGTAATGCAGCCTTCCTTCAGATTCTCCAATGCATGCTTCAGGGATACTCGAAAACTCAAAAGTTGGGACAGGTACTGAAATCAACCAAGAAAATTCCTTCTCAACATCAAAAGTCAGGACTTGATCACCATCTGTGAGCCAATGCAAGACACCTCCTATGTATATGCCTTTGTTCTTGATCAAATTCTTACTAGTGTTGCAGATTTCATTCAATTTCCTCCATGCTCGTGTCTCTGATGAGTACAATTCAAATTCTAAGTGCAGATTCTCCTCCTCGTCATCTTCCTCACTAATATCAACCTGCTTAACTCTTACCAACTTGAAATTGACAGGGATGTCAAAGTAATCTGTGGAAGGGTCAAAATCAAAAGCTAGTCCTATGCTTTCGTTTCGATCATAATCAGGCCACTCCAACTTAATCCACTGCCGATTCGCAGGGTTGCAGACATATATAGCCGGCTCGGAAGAAGGGAAACAGCTTCGGCAGCAAACTAGGCCTTGGCATGATGCCAAGACGACAACATCTTCAGGAAGAAAATTGAAAACCTTCTCATGCACTTTGGCTTCTGTTGTAGCTGTATCAACAGGAATGTAAGTGACAATTTTGGTATCATCCTTGAACCACATAAATTTCCCTTGCAAAATGAATCCAGTGAGGACAAGATCAGCGTTTCTCAGTTGAGCTTTTATGAAGGGTCGGCTGGAAATGATGTTTCGCCACTCCCTAGAAATGCCCTTCAAACCAAGCAAGGGCTTCACAGGAACCCAGGACAGAACATCAAAGAGAATGTCACTACTCAGAAACCTTTGAACCTTCTTCATTTCCTGAAAAAGAATTGGAACAATAGTCAATATTGACAATCTCAAGACTAAAAAAAAAAAAAGAAAAATTGACAATCCAAGTAACACTGGATTGCATTCCTTTAGACCAGACCACCCAGGAAAAATAAAACATCATTCAGCTACAACCAGGGATCATTCAAACTACAAATACCAACAGTTTCTAATAAATTTCTATCAGAAAGTTCAAAGGATTATCTAAATTCAAGATGATTCTTTGTTTACATTGATTAGATCTGATCTGAAATATCCTCAATTTTCTCTCCTGCCAAATGTTGTACAAGCATGCTATAATGTGACAAAAGGCAACAAACTGTTTTAATCTTTTATTCTCCATATATGCAGCATATTGAAAATGGTCCAATTAGTAAAATCAGCTGGAAATCTATGAATTCCTATAGTATGGAGCACTTGGTTGATAATTTGTTCAGAGAAATTGCATCTAAAATTAAAAATAAGTGATCTCTGGGATACATTTAATATTTGAGCAATGATTGAAAGACCTACATAAAGAGATCTACCCATAAATCTACACATTAAAATCTTGACATTTGTCATTAAAGTTCTTTTATTTAATTTTTTTTAAACTTGAAAATAACAAATGTCATAATCTTATGTGTAGGTTTGTAGGTTTGTAAGTCTCTAAATCATTTTTCTCAATATTTAAAATTTATGAAACTTAAGGCACGAGCTTGACATATGATAGTACATTATAAAGAGATATAATAGTATGAAAAATGCTAAAGAGTGACACTTGTTAAGAGATTAAAAGTTATAGGAAAATGTACTTTTTTAGATTCTCGAAAGAATAAATAACTTGAACTTATGAATTTTTTCCACTCTTGAAATCCTTAACAAGTGCCCGTTGTTAGCAAGACTGCAATCAAAATTGTGTATTCATGAAGTTGTGACTCTAACTATTTAAAAAATTTATTCTCTACTCAATAATGATTCATTACTTTTGTGCAACTCTCTTACTCACAAATTTCAGTCATCGAAATATCTTTTGCATAAGTCATATTTATTACTCCCTCCGTTTCACTTTAAATGTCTTTTTGGACTTTTGCACATAGATTAAGAAAGTGTTGATTATTGTAAGTTTTATGTGTATTTTATCAAAAATACCCCTATTTAATATTTTATTTTGTCAATGCATCATTAATAGTATTACAAATTTCAAAACTAAAACAACATTAAATGTAAGGGTAAATAAGGAAAAAAGTATTAAATGTTGCCTAGATTTGGTAGAAAGACACTTATTTTGAAACAAAATTTTGATGTTAAAAAGACACTTAAAGCGAAACGGAGGGTGTAAATCCTTTAAAATCCGGACCATCACTAATAGTAATATCTTATGGCTTAAAATTGTGAGTTACTAGAAGATAAAAAGGCATAATGATCCGGGGTTGCCAATCATCATGCATTTAACGCTTTTTAATCACATAATGATTTTTATTTTTATTTTTTAAAAAAAAGAAAATCTATTCCATAATATCCTTTGGTGTTGTATTGATTAAAGAAGTGAGTTATTGCACAAGTCCTAGCTAGAATGAAATAAATGACAAAGGAATTTCACAGTCACAACCAAAAACAGATCAGAGCAAGGTGAAAAAAGGCTTATGAAAAAGAAGCTGAATAGTTAGTTATAATAGCCACACAAAGGACGAAAAACATACAAAGCACAGAACCCCATTGGGACGTTAACGGAAGAAGAAACAAAAATCAAAGAGAAGGAAAGTGTTTAAAAAGAAATAGAATTGAAGTTTAGTTATTATTACTAATGCCTTTGTTTGAAGCAGCTTTAGCTAGCTAGCTTGATCTTTTCTTTAAGCCCAAAATCCGTTCCATATTTTTCCATTCACTGTTTTATTGATCTAAAACACTGCATACATCATAACATCTTAAGCTATTGTGATAGATATTTCAAAAAGACCATCCAAAATATTAGGAGATTAAAAAATTAAAGAAAAAAAAGAAAGGAGAACATTAACAGTTAAAATAGCCACAAAGGAAGAAAAAGATGAACATACTGAACCCATTTTGACGAAAAAAATATCAAAGAGATGCAAGAATGAAGTTATTAGTAACTCCTTTGTTGATTGAAGCAGCTTTAGCTATCCTTCGCCTAAAAAGAAGAAAAGAAGCTCAATAGAGAGTGTTGGAGCTCACAGCAAAAATGACTCATAAAAAAAGTTAGTCAGTGAATTGGAGGTCACAGCATTTTTAATAACAGAGCAAATATTTAAAAAAGAAAAAAAAAAAAAGGAAGCCAAGAGGCAGTGTACGTTTTCGGCTCAATTATTCTCTCTCTTTCTTTGCTCAATGTACTGTCATTTGCAAGAAAGAGGGCGTTAGTGTATGCATAGAGCACTACTAGAAGTGGCAATGTTTGCATTGCAAACGTCACTGAAATAGAGAGAGGGGGGGCTTTTTTTTTTTTTGGTTGAGGTGGCGAATGGGTGTAAAGTGTGCTAAACTTGCATTGTGTTAAGGGTGTTGGCATAATGTATCAGCCGGTGGATTTTATTTGATTTTGATCTGACGGATGAGATGAGCGAGTAGGGAAGAGAACAAATGGGACTGAGTACATAGGAAGAAATATTGGAGATCAAGGCATCAACGGCCAGAAAAAGGAAAAAAGAAGATACGCTTCAGCTGCGTCAAGTGATGATCGGGGACACGTGGCATGAAAAAGGAGAGGATCTCATATGAAAATCAATGCTCCCTCCCGTCCTTACTAATACTCCATCCTTTTCACTGAGAGGATCTCATTTGAAAAAATAATATACTCCTTTGATCCTTAATTATAAGACTCTCTTAACACTTTTATTTTGCCCCTATTTATAAAGTTCTTTACCAATTTTTAATGAGCATTAATTTTTTTTCTACAAACACCCCTATTTATTTAACACTTTTTAGATTCCCAATAAAATTAATAGAGGTAATTTTGAAAATACATATTAAAAGTTCACATTTCCAATATAATTAACTAAATTATTCCACCTTCTTAATGGACGTGAAATCTCTCGAGAGGACCTTATAATTAGCGACGGAGGTAGTATATTTTTTTTTTCAATTTTAACCTTATTCAATCATTTTATTCACTCCTCATTAATTATATTTTTATCATCACTAAATGACTATACATTAATTAATGGACACACTTACTAATAAAAATTAAATACTACTACAATTTTCAATAAGGATTAAATATGAGCATTTTGGACAAACCATACATAATACTTATAATAATCAACATTTTTTTAATATGTTTGTCCAATCCTAAAAGGTCAAACTCAATGAAACAGAGAGAGTATTATATACTAGGTTTAAGCCCGTGCATTGCACGAGGCGTTTGTTTGCTTGCTAATTGTAAATAATTTTATGTTTTTGAATTGAATTAGTATCAACTGATTTGTCAACATAAAACTATTAGATGATATTCAAATGATCAAGTTTGTAAAAACATACTAACAAAATAATATATATATATATATATATATATATATATATATATATTATTCCCTTTGCATTCAATTGATGTCCCTATCTTGTGAGAATCTATTTTCATTGAAAAAAAACGATTGCAATAATTATAAGAACCATTAAAAAGTAAAAGCATTTCTAAAAGGTAAAATTAGGTAAATGATATATTTGATGATTCACACGCTGATACTCAAAATGAAAGTATTGGCATAAATTGAATTATTTTTAGGTTCATAATTATCATTTTTTATGGTATGGATTTGCATATATACAATGTATTATCCTACATTTATATTTTCTGGAATTTTTTTAAAAGAATAAAAAACTAAGACTAAAGTTATATTGGATAACTTAAAACTCACGTTGAATACTATTTTCTGAATTTGAGTAATCATAAAGTATTATAATATATGTATGGCTTTCTACTCATGGACAAATTATTTAGTTTTTTCAAAAGGTTTTTTTTTCCCAGAAGGTATTATAATATATATATATATGTGTGTGTGTGTGTGTGTGGTATTATTTAGTTTTTTCAGAAGGTATTATAATATATATATATATATATATATATATGGTATTCATAAGGTAGTTATTGAATAAATTATTTAGTTTTTTCAGAAAGTACTTTTTTGAACATCAATTTTCAACTAGACCATAGTTTGGATCACATTAACAGTTGCCACATCATAAATGTGTATTAAGATGTCAATTGAATTTCATTTGTTAGGATTGCA
Source organism: Crotalaria pallida (assembly GCA_037953625.1). Classification (NCBI taxonomy): domain Eukaryota; kingdom Viridiplantae; phylum Streptophyta; class Magnoliopsida; order Fabales; family Fabaceae; genus Crotalaria; species Crotalaria pallida. The sequence goes on along the minus strand of CM075655.1, from coordinate 55,909,155 downwards.
AGTTGGTATGTGTTAGTGTAACAAACTACTGAAGCAAAATCTATAAAAAAATACTGTATTCAACATATTACTGATTTTACTCTTCCAAGAAGTTGTTATGTTATGTTCTACTATCTCAGATAAGCAATGTTTATTGATGTATATAGGGATTATTAAATACTGCCTTTAGTCATATTCTCGCATTCCAAAATAGTATTGAAACTAATCTTTCAATTAGCAACTAAGAATGTAAAAAATTTAAAAAGTCTAAAATCAACCAAGATCTAAGACTAATTTGCAATTCCTACTAAAATCACATTGAAAAATCCAATAAAAGCGTAGCATAACCCACAAAAAGCAAATCAATACAGTCGCTTTCTTTAACACTCATAAAAAATATCTTTAATTTTTTATAGGCAAACCTGTTGGAGAGTGCCCTAGTGGCAATCGTATTTTCTCTTTTACTTGTACTTATTTCATGTTTATGGATTATTACTATTAATAATAATGAGGCATTTCATTTATTATATTTATGCTTCAATTGTTTAATTAAAATAGATGTAATAAAGTCCTTAGGATTATAAGTTCAATGTCATAAGAATATCAAGTACATGACTTGATAGTGAGATCTTATTGATTGATAATTATCCTTAAAGATTCCCTAGTCGAGTATTATAGTTAATAAGGACAACTATAATACATCGAGACTAGTATGTGGCAGACTGATGACTGTATCTCACCGGTCATGGGTATGGGATATCAAGTCTTCACGTAAGTACACATTGGGACAATTGTGTACTGGATTGACCCGCCATGAGAATGCTACATGGGTTATTAAGTGAGTGTCATAAGCGATTCTCATAGTGACAATGGTGTACATGGTCCTTCGACCTGAAGTCGCTACGGTTCCCAACATGAGGAATTATATGCTTTCACGCAATCAAATGTCATCTTTAACCAGGTGATCATAACGGTTGTAGTCGGGTATATGACAAATCATGTAGAGGGATGTGAGTGACGTAGATGGGATTTGTCCTTCCTTATCAATAGGAATTATATCTCTGGGGCCCTTGATTGAGTGAGACGGTGAAATGTATGGCCATACTCAAGACAGTCAATATGAGATATTGACGAGACTTGTTTAGACGCGTCTACTCAGGGATCAAGAAACCATAGGTTACACTATTCATGGGTGACACGTTCCATTCCATGAGTGTAACTATGATATTTGGACAAAGGGATTGAACTTACACATGTTCATTGGTCACAGTAAAAGGTTTAGTCAAATCACAGACATTCCTGTCACTTGGGTAGCAATGATGTGTTGCTAGACACCGCTCATTGCTTGTAAAATTAAAATGTGATTTTAACATTACTGCCAACGTTACAGGAACCTATAGGGTCACACACTAAGAGCAGATAAAATTGGAGATATTACATTTGATAAAAATATAATAGTTGTATTTTTATAAAATTAAATCTTTCTGATATGATTAAGATATGATTCGTTTTATCTTTATGTATAAGATATAAATTTGATTTTATCTTCTACATATAAGATAGAATTCGAATTTATCTCCTAAAAAGCCCAACCAGTTGGTCTGATAATATTATAAATATAATATTATTAGCTTTAGGGGTAGATAGATGTGTGAGACACAGAACCCTAGCCGTCATATCAGAGAGTGAGTGATACACAGACTCTCTCTTCTCTACTAGCATTGAGAAGAAAGACGTGACTCCAATTGGGAATTTGTTGTATGGTGAATGGTCATGGCGTCGTCTTAGATCGTTTCGCGCCTTGTGTATATTTTATTTTCTTTTGGTTTATTTTTAAATACGGCCTGCGTGTCGTGCCTCTCTATATTCAATATGTATTTCTTTTCTCATCTAAATCCCCTCATGAACGAGGTTTCTATTTGTAATATTTTTATTAAAAAAATTGCGAAAGACTTGAAAATGAAAAAGAAAGGAGATTTAAGGAAGACTCTTGGAGAAGGACCGATGCATACATTCAAGGAATGCTCTTGGAGAAGAAGCTATGCGTTTAGGATCTTTGTATTAATTCACTCATTGGCTTGGGTGAATTAGTTTTTCTAGGCCATGACCATATCACGAAATTTATAATTATAGTATGTATGTGATGCATGTTATTGTTATAATGTATGTTAATGTAAGATAAAATAGGTGAGATCACTTAAATATAAAACCCCTCAAACTGAAATATTAAGTTATATGCCTTCCAATGCTTGACACTCATCTTGATTGATGTCGTTTTGAATGTGGGTCTGCTAAAGTATAGTACGTTTATCTACATTGGTCAGACGCGAAGGAATAAATGTAATATTCATTATGTCAACCATTGAGTCTAACTTAAATGGATGGTTCAATAGGATTGAAGATCTATAGCCAAAAGAATTGGGTATAAACTAATAAGTTAATTTTGAATAAATGTTATTCACCCAATTGATCCAAGATTCACATGAGATGTGATTGGGAAAGGGTTCCTTACCTAAATAATCTAATTGTGGGTGATCAGCTAAAGTTGACTCATGATAAGATGAAATATGGGTCTTGGTTCCACTAGAAAATCTTGCGCTGAGATTTTCCGAGTCAATATTGAGGGTAATTGATTTGAGGAAAATAGTGGGAGTAATATTTAATGAAAGTCCTTATTAAATATTTAATAAACATGATTTTAATTCTGCTTTTAATTTTGTTGTTAGATCACCATGGCATCAAACAATTCGAACAACTTATCACTGCGATCAGTCCTTGAGAAGGACAAGCTGACGGGAATTAATTTCCTGGACTGGTATCGAAACCTAAGGATTGTCCTTAGGAATGAGAAAAAGCTGTATGTGCTAGAGCAACCGCTCCCTGAAGCACCCCCCGCTAATGCACCGGCTGTTGAGCGGAATGCTTTCCGTAGGCATCAAGATGATGCCTTAGAGGTTGGAACTCTCATGCTTGTCACTATGACCCCTGACCTTCAGAAGGTTCACGAGAACATGAGTGCGTACGATATGATCGTACACCTTAAGGAACTCTATCAAGGGCAAGCAAGGCATGAGCGTTTTGAGGTCACAAGGTCCCTTTTCACTTGTAAGATGACAGAGGGAAGCCCAGTTAGTCATCATGTAATCAAGATGATTGGTTATATTGAGAACATTGAGAGGATGGGTTTCCCACTAGGTCAAGAGTTGGCCGTTGACTTAGTTCTGCATTCCTTACCACAGAGCTTTAGTCAGTTTGTCATGAATTACAACATGAACAACATTGACAACACTCTAACTGAATTGTTAGGGAAGTTGAAAACTGCTGAGCATGATATCAACAAGGGAAAAACTGTATTGTTGGTTCAAAATGGAAAGGGCAAAGGTAAGGCCAAAGGGAAAGCACAAAAACCTAAGGATAAGGGCAAAGCTAGAGTAGCTAAGGCTCTTAAGCCTAAAGGTGGGGTGGCTAAGGAGGGAAATTGCTTCCATTGTAACAAGGAGGGACATTGGAAGAGGAATTGCCCAGATTACCTTAAAGAGAAAGAAATGAAGAAAAGCGAAGCCTCTTCTTTAGGTATTTTTGTTATAGAAGTTAATTTTTCTGCTTCAACATCATGGGTATTAGATACTGGATGTGGATCTCACATTTGTGTTAATGTGCAGGATCTTAAAAGGAGTAGAAGATTAGCTAAAGGTGAAGTCGAACTGTGAGTTGGAAATGGAGTAAGAGTTGCCGCCATTGCTGTTGGAACTTGTAGTTTAACCTTACCTAGTGGATTAGTTTTAGAACTAGAGGATGTTTATTGTGTACCTGCTATTCGTAGGAATATTATTTCAGTTTCATGTTTAGACAAAGTAGGTTTTTCGTTTTCAATAAGGAACAAATGTTGTTCCATTTATTTGAATGAGATGTTTTTTGGCAGTGCACAATTAATAAATGGTCTTTATTTGATAGATCTTGATCATCCAGTCTATAACATTAATGCTAAAAGGTTTAAATCAAATGATACAAACCAAACTTTTCTTTGGCATTGTCGTTTGGGCCATATAAATGAGAAACTCATTTCTAAGCTTCATAAAGATGGATTCTTAGACCCATTTGATTTTGAATCTTATGAGACATGTGAGTCTTGTTTGTTGGGCAAGATGACAAAGGGCCCATTTACTGGCAGCAGTGAACGAGCTAATGAACTTTTGGGACTCATACATACAGATGTATGTGGGCCTATGAGTTCTAATGCTAGAGGAGGTTACCCATACTTCGTCACATTTACTGATGATTTTAGTAGATATGGGTATGTATATCTAATGAAATACAAACATGAAACCTTTGAAAAGTTCAAGGAATTCAAGAATGAAGTACAAAATCAACTTGGCAAAAGTATTAAAGCCCTTCGATCTGATCGAGGTGGTGAATACCTTAGCCAAGAGTTCGATGACTATCTAAAAGAGTGTGGTATAGTATCTCAACTCACTCCTCCTGGAACGCCCCAGTGGAATGGTGTTTCAGAAAGGAGAAACCGAACCTTGTTGGACATGGTTAGGTGTATGATGAGTCAATCGGACCTTCCAATCTCTTTTTGGGGACATGCTCTACTTACAGCTGCTTTTACACTTAACCGATCTCCATCGAAAGCGGTTGAAAAGACACCATATGAGATATGGACTGGGAGGCGTCCTAGTGTGTCTTTTCTCAGGATTTGGGGTTGTGATGTTTATGTGAAACGTCTACTTTCTGATAAACTTAGTCCCAAATCTGACAAATGCTACTTTGTAGGATATCCCGAAGAAACTAAGGGATACTATTTCTACAATCCCACAGAAGGCAAAGTGTTTGTCGCTCGCACAGGCGTGTTTCTTGAAAGAGAATTTCTCTTTAAAGGAAATAGTGGGAGGAAAATAGATCTTGATGAGATTCAAGAATCCCAAAGTAGCCAAGACCAAGCGATGGATGTTGAGCAAGTTCCACAAGATATTGTGGATGTACAACCTGCTCAAGTTACACAAGTTTTGCGTAGGTCAAGTAGGATTCCTCTTCAGCCAGAGAGATATGGATTTCTCTTGACTCAAGAGGATGACATTATGATTTTTGATCAAGATGAACCTACTACTTACCAAGAGGCTATAAACAGCCCTGACTCTGAGAAACAGCTTCAAGCCATGAGATCTGAGATGGAGTCCATGCACACCAACCAAGTTTGGATCTTGGTTGATCTACCTGATGGGGTAAAACCAATTGGGTGCAAATGGGTTTTCAAGAAGAAGACTGACATGGATGGTAATGTACATACCTTTAAAGGACGATTGGTTGCTAAAGGTTTCAAACAAGTTCATGGTATTGACTATGATGAAACTTTTTCACCAGTTGCCATGCTTAAATCCATTAGGATCTTGCTTGCTATTGCAGCATTTCATGATTATGAAATCTGGCAGATGGATGTCAAAACTGCTTTCCTTAATGGAAATCTTTTAGAGGATGTGTATATGACACAGCCTGAAGGTTTTGTTGATCCAAAGCATGCTGGAAAGGTTTGTAAGCTGCAACGATCCATTTATGGATTGAAACAAGCTTTCAGGAGTTGGAATATTCGGTTCGATGATGCAATCAAATAATTTGGTTTCATCAAGAACGAAGAAGAGTCTTGTGTGTATAACAAGGTTAGTGGGAGCGCAATTGTCTTTCTTGTGTTGTATGTGGATGACATACTACTCATCGGGAATGACATTCCTACCTTATAGTCTGTTAAGACTTGGTTAGGGAATTGCTTTTCTATGAAGGATTTGGGTGAAGCAACCTATATATTAGGCATCAAGATTTATAGAGATAGATCAAGGAGATTGCTTGGCCTAAGTCAAAGTTCGTACATAGACAAAGTGTTGAAACAGTTCAACATGCAGGATTCCAAAAGGGGATCTTTGCCAATGTCACATGGTATAACCTTGTCAAAGGAACAGTGTCCTTCCACTAAGGAAGAAAGGGAACGCATGGATAGAATTCCATATGCATCTGCAATTGGATCTATCATGTATGCCATGATATGTACTCGACTTGATGTTTCGTATGCTTTGAGCATGACGAGCAGATACCAGTCAGATCCAGGTGAAGGTCACTGGACAGTAGTCAAGAATATCCTAAAGTACTTAAGAAGAACTAAGGATGCTTTCTTGGTATATGGAGGTGAAGATGAGCTGGTTGTAAAGGGTTACACCGACGCTAGCTTCCAGACTAATAAGGACAATTTCAGATCACAATCTGGATTTGTATTTTGTTTGAATGGTGTGGCTATATGCTGGAAGTGTTCAAAGCAAGAGACTGTAGCTGATTCTACAACAGAAGCTGAGTATATAGCTGCATCAGAAGCAGCAAAAGAAGCGGTTTGGATTAAGAAGTTCATAACTGAACTTGATGTTGTTCCTTGTATTGAGTTTCCAGTGGACCTCTATTGTGACAACAATGGAGCCATTGCGCAAGCTAAGGAACCGAGATCTCACTAGAAATCCAAACATATACTTCGGCATTTTCACATCATTCGAGAGATAATTGACAGAGGAGATGTGAAGATATGCAGAGTTTCAACAGATGATAATATTGCTGATCCACTGACTAAACCTCTTGCCATAAAAAGGCAAGAGGGACATGTTAGGGCTTATGGTATTAGATACATGAACGATTGGCTCTAGTGCAAGTGGGAGATTGTTGGAGAGTGCCCTAGTGGCAATCGTATTTTCTCTTTTACTTGTACTTATTTCATGTTTATGGATTATTACTATTAATAATAATGAGGCATTTCATTTATTATATTTATGCTTTAATTGTTTAATTAAAATAGATGTAATAAAGTCCTTAGGATTATAAGTTCAATGTCATAAGAATATCAAGTACATGACTTGATAGTGAGATCTTATTGATTGATAATTATCCTTAAAGATTCCCTAGTCGAGTATTATAGTTAATAAGGACAACTATAATACATCGAGACTAGTATGTGGCAGACTGATGACTGTATCTCATCGGTCATGGGTATGAGATATCAAGTCTTCATGTAAGTACACATTGGGACAATTGTGTACTGGATTGACCCGCCATGAGAATGCTACATGGGTTATTAAGTGAGTGTCATAAGCGATTCTCATAGTGACAATGGTGTACATGGTCCTTCGACCTGAAGTCGCTACGGTTCCCAACATAAGGAATTATATACTTTCACGCAATCAAACGTCATCTTTAACCAGGTGATCATAACAGTTGTAGTAGGGTATATGACAAATCATGTAGAGGGATGTGAGTGACGTAGATGGGATTTGTCCTTCCTTATCAATAGGAATTATATCTCTGGGCCCCTTGATTGAGTGAGACGGTGAAATGTATGGCCATACTCAAGACAGTCAATATGAGATATTGACGAGACTTGTTTAGACGCGTCTACTCAGGGATCAAGAAACCATAGGTTACACTATTCATGGGTGACACGTTCCATGCCATGAGTGTAACTATGATATTTGGACAAAGGGATTAAACTTACACATGTTCATTGGTCACAGTAAAAGGTTTAGTCAAATCATAGACATTCCTGTCACTTGGGTAGCAATGATGTGTTGCTAGACACCGCTCATTGCTTGTAAAATTAAAATGTGATTTTAACATTACTGCCAACGTTACAGGAACCTATAGGGTCACACACTAAGAGCAGATAAAATTGGAGATATTACATTTGATAAAAATATAATAGTTGTATTTTTATAAAATTAAATCTTTCTAATATGATTAAGATATGATTCGTTTTATCTTTATGTATAAGATATAAATTTGATTTTATCTTCTACATATAAGATAGAATTCGAATTTATCTCCTAAAAAGCCCAACCAGTTGGTCTGATGATATTATAAATATAATATTATTAGCTTTAGGGGTAGATAGATGTGTGAGACACAGAACCCTAGCCGTCATATCAGAGAGTGAGTGATACACAGACTCTCTCTTCTCTACTAGCATTGAGAAGAAAGACGTGACTCCAATTGGGAATTTGTTCGTGTGGATACCAATAGAGGCACAACACATTGATGTGCTCGTGATTGACGAAACGTTCGTGATAAGATTCGTTGGTCTCCTCTTCCCAGCAAAAGGTAATTTTATTCCCTATCTCAAATTATGCTTTCACATGGATCCTGGATGGAAATAGGATATATTTTTTTTTTACGCTGCGTTTGTCGCATCCTATTTCCTAACAAAACCAACCGCAAGAAACTAACTAAGTTGGTTTCATTTATGATTCTATTACCATTATCATGCATAAATCATTTCAGGGTCTAGAATTTTATTTAAGATTTTATGAAAGGGCCTATGCAAATAAGTTTCAATGCTATGAAAAATAGTAATAGAAGTAAGGCCTACACCGAGGTAGAATCCGCTAGAAGTAAGGCCTACACCAAGATAGAATCCGCTTAAATTGCGATTTATTACATGTCCTTTTTTTGAACCTCAAATCCTTAAGCATAAACTTAATCCGATAGGCCATATTATCACAAACAAAAAAGCACCAAATAGGCTTTTAATAAAAAATATATACTACTCTTCAGATTTTCTACCTTGAATGATTTTAGATAGATATAACAGCTTCAGTCTTCAATATAAATAAATAGTTAAAACTAGCCTACATCTGTATAAATCAATCCTTTCTTATACGCTTTTAAAAAAGTCTTTCTTATACTACTATCTCCTTTCTAACAACATATATCCACATTTCTATACTTCAAAATTCAATAAAAAATGCATGAGAATTGATGACTTACGATAAAAAATGCAAATGACAAATGTAATAATTTTTCAACAAAAATATGAAAAATAGGAATGACGATTGAAAAGGATAATAATAAAAATGCAAATTGACAGAAAAATAATAGAAACCGGATACGGTGACGGAAAACGCGAAGACCAGCATATGCATCTGCTCTTTGAGTATAGCCAGTTATCAAAGTAGTCCAAGAGAAAACATTTTTGGTCACAATATCATCAAAAAGGATCCTGGCATCACACATGGTATCACAACAAGTGGCATACATATCCATGAGTACATTATCAACATATATGGATGGCCCTTGGGTATCAGCCTTGATTACCAAACCATGAACCAACTTCCTACACGAAAGAGCATTCAAATAGTGACCGAGAATGCGAAGCCAAGAGAGTTTTGGATTGAGAATGTGATGGCTCTAAAATGAGTTGGAGCTCTAGGGGACATCTCTGTTCCGGGCGTGTGTGGTCTGAAAGAGAAAATATAGAGACCAATGTTTGATAGGAAAAGGGAAAAAAAGATTAATAAAAGTGGCAGAGAATGAAAAAAAAAATAAATGAGTAATAGAGAGGGTGAATGGTGGTTACTAGAAGTTGAGGGTGGATATGAAGAATTGTTGATGCATGTTATTTGAATAACATGTGACAGCCTCTAGAGTTGAGAATTCACCAACTTTTGATGAGGAGACTCCATTTTGCTGAGAGTGATTTTGGAGCCTCCGTTGGGACACCTTTTTAAATATAAAGAAGGATTCACATTCGGTTTTCTTGGTCCTAATTAAAAGTCACTTTATATTTCACATGCATCATTTATCAATTTTTTTCTTTTTTACCCTTTTCAAATGCTTTGACTATTTATGTGTTTTTTGTTGTTCATTAATGAGTGTGAATTTTCAAGAAAAGTTGAGAGGGTAAAATTGTAATGTTACAATATATTCTAATAGAATTCATAAAACTAACTACTTTCTTTGGTATGTGTAATTCGGTTAAGTATCCCCTATAATAAGGATCGGAGGGAGTAATATTCCCTTTTTTTTTATCTGTACTCTTTGGCCAGTACCACAGGTGTCCCAAGACCACCTTTAATATCATGAAACCCTTGAGACTAATCATGCACGAGGTTGCGTTGCTATGCCTCTCCCAGCGGGTGTGTTAACCGGGAATCAAACCTGAGACTTTTTAGTCTCAGGCCCCATTCCCAAGTTCTCAAGTTGGCAGGATCATACCACTTAAGCCAACCCCCGTTGGTAAAATCACTACTATTCATTATTCGAGGATTTGTCTGTTTTTTTAACACTACCTCAGTCCCTACTCCCCATATAAGATTCTTTTGGGAGATTTCACATCCATTAAAAAATTAAAGTTGATTAATTTAGTTAATGATATTGGAAATGTGAATATTTGATGTGTACTTTTAAAATTACCCCTATTAATATTATTTGAAATCTAAAAAGTGTTAAATAAATAGGGGTGTTTGTGGAAAGAAGTAATTAATCGTCATTGAAAATTGGTATAGGGTCTTGTTATGCACCAAACTCTTGCATCCCTATATACGACAATTCAGCCAAGAGGCCCCATAGAGGCCCAGATTGGTGTAAATCGATATATCGACAATTCGGTCAGGAGGACCTATAGAGGCCCAATCAAATGTAAACCGGTATACCGGGAATTCGGCCAAGATGCCCCTAGAGGCACAGTCTGGTGTAAACTGGTATACTGGCAATTTGACAAGGAGGTCTCATAGTGGCCCAGGACGATATGAAACGGGTATACAAGCAAACCGGTTGAGGCTTACCAACTGGAAACATTAGACATCTGGTGGTTGAGAGGCTATCTGTTGAGGAGGCGTCATGTTGAGCATTAACAAATGAAACTGTCGCCATAAAAACTGCCGTTTGTTGGAATCTCAAATTCCCCATTAACCGGCTTTACACCCCATTCCTGCTGCTATGCCTATAAAGGCACATAAGAGACCAAGGTATGAGACTAACGTTCTACACACAAAGACCCAAGTAATCGACAAGATATAGGGCATCTTTGTATTCAAGGTGCCTTCCTTAAGTCTAACAGCAACAAGTAGAGTGAGTGGCCACTTGACCAGTTAGTTCAAGTTCAAAGGATCTACGACAGAACATGTCTTACAAGGAAGCACATATACGATACGGCGACACGGACACAACACGATACGGGCACGGCGATACGAAAAATTTAAAAAAATTAGGACACGACAGGGCTAGGACACGTTATATAATAAAAATTATAATTTAATATATTATAAGAAAAAAATTAAATATCTATAGCAATAAAACTCAAATCCTTATCATAAAGACAAAAACTAACACAAAAATAAATGTTTTTCAAGTTGTGCAAATAAAAGTAATACTAATTTATGTGAATCATGTCAATCTCTTCTCCTCCCTCCCCATCATTGGTAAATAATACTCTTTCAAAATCTGGCTCATCCAATGATAAATTTGCAACTTTGTAACACCCTCACAAATATTTAATTAAATTGAGTTTTATAAAAATATGGACTTGAAAATTTCGATAAAAATCCGGCAGAGTTCCCTCTGTATTTCGGACTTAACCAAAATTTCCAATCATGTACCTGTCCAGACCAGAACATTTTAAAACATACAATAAGTCCTAATGCCCAACATAATCCAAGCGAGGGCGTACAACTAATACATTCTTTTAATTTACAAAATATCAATCTTTAGCTTAATTAATACTTTAGTTCACTCTTAATACACGACCACTCCACGTGGTGGAGGGTAATCCTGCTCGGCCAAAAACTGTGTAAGCTCCAAGCTCAGTACCTGAAAAATGGTTGTAAGAGTGAGCTTTACACATGAAGGAGAAAGTAGTGTCTAACTAGACATAATGACCTACTAAGTCAAACACATTTAGCCATATATTGCACAAAACTCAATCATTCATACCCATTCACAGCAATTATATTCACATTAATAATAAATGATTTCTTTTATAATTCTTTATCTCTTTTATTTCATACATTTACAACTTATACAACTTGATATCTTTCTCAACTCTTTAATTGATTTCACATTTTATTTTCTCATACTCTTTGGAGTTTTACATAGCTTTTTAGAATTTATCACGGGGATCCATCATTGCGTACAGTCACCTAAGGACAACGTCTTACAGCTGCACACAATGTGTGTCTTACGCGGTCTATGCGTACAGTTTCCTAAGGACAACGTCTTACAAGACCTGGATTCCCAAAATCAGAAGGTGCGTCCATCATTGCGTACAGTCTCCTAAGGACAACGTCTTACAGCTACACACAATGTGTGTCTTACGTGATCTATGCGTACAGTCTCCTAAGGACAACGTCTTACAAGATCTGGAGTAGCACAATCCAACTATACCATTATTAATATATGGTGTGTGTGTCCATAACTGCGTACAGTCTCCTAAGGACAACGTCTTACAAGATCTGGATCACACACTCTTTTTCCTTTAAATCTTTTAATATCTTATTTCACTTATTTCATTTTTTTGTAATCACTTTCATAAATTCATCATTTTCATTATCTCATTATACTTCTAAATTCCAAAATATTTGTATTTGTAAACTCTTCCATAAAATTATCAATTTCATTATCCTTTTATATTTCCAAATTCCAATATAAATTAACAAAACACCACATTATACAGTCCCAGAACAAATTGATACATCTGAAGCTAAACACTAAATTTGAAATGCAAAGCCAGCATTGACTGATCAAAGAAAACATTTTATATGATAAACATTCCACTAACCATATAACTCGTACAATTGTCTTTCATTGATAAGTCACAACTCTAAAAGGAAGTAATCTTAATATTGAATGTCCAGAGATTGTTAAACCAACCAAGTCTCCATATATTTCAGTTAGGCATAAATAATGACATTTAGCACTTAGCATACAAAATTTATCACATATATCCATTTAACAACTATTTCATTTAATTTCATTCTTGATTGTTAAGCCTATAATAACTATCTAAATTCCAAACCAAACATATACATATACTCTTAGCAAGTACTATGAGCTAATTAGATAATACTCCCTAAAGCAAGGTAAAGAACCCCTTACCTGTAATTGCTTTAACTCTTAGCTTTTCACAACGCACTCCTTTCCATATACCGATACTCGCACATATCGTGGCCCATTGTTATCGCTTGTGTTTGTCCTAAAGCTCCTTCGTAGTCAAACTATATTATTAAATCATATAGTAATCAATTTAATGCACCAAAAGCGACTCAAAATAAATCTCGGTATATACTTATCATATATCAAAGTAGAGTATTTTCGTAAGTTTTCCAAATCAAGAAATCATTTAACTATAATTTGCAAACCAAAATAACATAGGATTTCAAATTAAGATCATTGTCTCTTTAATAAATAGTATAGCTTTCTATCAAAAGTACACTAACATTTTGAAACTAACATAATCACCAAAAACTCATTAAAGTTAATTAGTTTTAGTTTATGAAACCACAAAATCAAAGGTTGTTATTTAACACTATTAATTCCAAACTAAAAGAAAGTGTTCTTGATTCAAAAATAAGTCCAATTCATAATTATAACATTAAAACAGTTTCACTTCCCTTCAATTTGAAATTAATGTTCAACGTCCTAACTCAAATTAACATTATGTCGATTATATCAGTTTCCTAATTAACTGAGGTATCGTTTAGCTCAGGGACAACTCAACCAAGCTAAGCGACAGCTCACTTACATAGGAACCCAACACATTTAACAAAATATACTTTTTAAAAACTCATTATTCGACATAAATTTAATTCGACGTTATTACAAATCAAAGTAAACAATTAAAGTCACCATCAACAATAGCATAATTAAATCAATATAAATTATAATACGGTTTAATTTCCAAAACACTTTAATACTAAATAATTATTACCATTAACATTAAAATTAGTATTAATATAAAAATTAAAACACAACATAGAGCAATTAGAAAAGTATTAGGGATTTACCCTCAAATTAGCTTTTGAAAGAACAAAGAAGATCGATTCGGTTCGACTTCGGTCTCAAGCTGCCAACAAAGGTTCGGTTTGGTTTGATGCCAAAAACTCATAAGGAAACCGGTTTAGATTCGGTTCAAGACCCTGGCAGCCCAAGTCGATCTAGAAGTGCAGTTACCACAGCAGCAACTGCAGAGTTAAACTCCATGGGACTTGCTCAAGCTAAGGTGGTACGGTGATGGACGGTGGTCCGATTAAAGTCATAACCTCCATTTGTCGACACAAGGAGGAGACGGCGGAGGCTGGTCGGTGGCTCTTGCTTGTGAGCTTCACGTAGCTGCGACGACGGTGACACACGAACCAGGGAGGAAATGGCGGCGAGAAAGAGAACGGGAGCAAGAGGGAGATCGAACGGAGGAGAGAGAGAGACCGTGGTGAGAGATCTGAGGAGGAAGAACACGCACAGCGTGCGGTGAGGGAGGAGGCGGTGCGGTGACAAGGAAGAGAGGGAGAGCAAAACGGAGCGTTAGAGAGAGAATAGGGGAGGGTGGCGGCTCATGGTTTTGGAGGAAGGAAGGGTCTAGGGCCGACGCTGCTTAAAGAAGAAGGAGATATAGTTTTAGATCCTTGGAACACCTTCACACACAGCAAAACACGTTTTTTTTTGTTTTTTTTAACACATACCCACACATATACTTATTCTTTTATTTTAAAACCCAAAATACCCATAATCAATTTTTAAACACTAGAGTAAAATCATAAAGTCAGAAACTAAATAAATATTTCCAATAAAATATTTCCATATAAAATATATCAAAAGTAAAGTAAAGCATATAAAGTATATTTTTGATATGGGATAACTATTTTAAATTAATTTACTTTAGAACATAAAAGAAATGAAATATATTTTCGTAATTAGCATAATGTATTTTTATAAAAATACACAACAATTAAATAATTGATTTTTAAGAAACATATATTTAATTCGATAAGGCTTATAATTATTCTAGGGATTAAAATTAGGGATGTTACAATTCTCCCCCACTTATTGGAATTTCGTCCCCGAAATTCCGTTCAATTCCTTCAAATGGAGAACCATCCCAGACAAAGGGTCTTCTAACTACAAAACTCACTTCTTTTTGGTTCTACTCCCCCACTTGGAATCGGCATACCATTTTGCATTAGTACGCCACTGGACTCTTGCAGTCAATGAAGAATACAAGTTATGGTTCAATTTGGTTAGTTTTCGATGCGAACTGCTCTAAGGTTTTCAAGGTTTTACACTATTGGCAGTCACTCATTTCAAGATTCCTACTAGGAAGACTCCTAATTGGCCTTGGGTTTCAAGAATCCGATACAGTTCTTCCATCAACTAGAGATAGTTTTCTAAGGTCATCTGGGTTTTCTCAAGAAATTTTATAATAAGGGTTGGGAATACTGCTATTCAGGCGAATTCCTTCCTTCATTGCCTGTTTGGTTTTGTGCTAATTAAAGATTCCCAATGATATCAGCGATTAATAAATAAAAAGATTGAGGGGTCTATCCCAATCTCAAATCCATAAATGGTAACATCATGGTCAGGTTCACTAACTGCACTGACACTTAACAACTGAAGCACTCAGAACAACCCAAATCTACTCCTACACCCTATCTAACCGGCAGCATCCACAGGGATTTGATACTACTCTACCAAGATACAAACAACTTATGTACTACTCTTAAGTCCTAATCAAACACATTCATTATTCAAGTAAGCATTTATTACATACACATCATTCATTATTCAAACATGCACAACAATATTTAATATCAACACATGTTTACTACCATCAATCATGACTTAAACTCTAGCTCTTCCTGATCTAGCCATGATCTGCCTGGACTAACCTAAGGTTTAGGCTTACATCTCCACACAATTAAGCAAAATTTCAAATAATCAAACCATTCAAATGCTATGCCAAAACTTTGATAAAAGTAATCACCATGTATGGGGATTAAAGTTCAATGAACAAGACCCCATACAGTCAAGGTATTCATATCTTCATGAAAACCCAAAATAGCGTACGAAAAAATCATTTGTGCATTTATGTATTTACAAAACCGAAAGAATATGCCGGAAAACATGTATGCGTTCATCTATATTTAAAAATATTTATTAGCATACAAGAAAGGCATTCATGTATGCATAAGTCAAAGTAGCATACCAACAAATATTGATGTGATAGTATGTTGATAGAGTCGTTATTTTTGAAAATCGAATTCCTTTCTTGATGGAAAAACATTTTGATTTGTTTTACGTACAATTCTTAGGAAAAGATTAAATCATGAAAATTTATTTTACACTTTAAAACCTTGATATGTTCATGCCAAATAACTCGGATGAAATTCCAAAAACAAACTTTGTAAATCGAAGCATATCTTTTCGAAACGAGTTACCTTCATCTAACTTCGGGGAAACTTAGATGAAGGAATATGAAATTACTCAAGATTAGCAAACTCAATGAGAAAGGGAATATGTGGTTGATTAGAAAGTTTACTTTGATGGTTCTTCATAAATTAAAATAGTTCCATTCCTTTTGACTTTGAGTTTGGAAACTAAGCTTCATTCCGAATTGAGTAAAGTCACATGGAAGGAGTTCCTATTTAATCGGCGTGTGGCTTGTTTAAAAGAATGAATTCACCGCTCGATTACCTAGGAATCCCTTGTTTACTCACTAAGTTTTCCAAAATTTCATGATACGACTTAGCACTCAATTTGGAAGGGTTTCCGATTTTGTTAAAACAGTGGGATTCATTTTGAATTCAATTTCAAAACATGGAAATTCATTTTGGTTACTATCACACTTAAATATCAAATGGTTCCTGACTTTAAAGTTATTATACTTGGGAACCACTCGATCTTTTGATAGCAACACTATTTTATAAAGAAGTTTTCAAAAATGGTGTTATGCTCCAAATAGTTTCAACATTCACATGTTCGAACAATTGCAGGTATCATCCAAATGCACAATTTATAATTTCGACGAACACAAGACAGCACATAGCATCATACCTATATATATACATATATCGAACATACATCCTAGCTCTAAGCAATCGCCTAAGGTTTTCAAGCACTTAATTGTTTAGACCTAAACCAACGCTATGTACTACTTGAGGGTTTCTTATTTTCTATTCTATGCACATAAGTCTAGCAACTATTACAGCTAACTAGACTTCTAATCCTCCTAAATTTAGGATCTTCCTAAATTCCCAAAATACTCGCCGAAACTTAAGGACAGGATGATGATATCCCCCAATATGTGTACACTTGAGGTGATCAGGCTCAACCATACATCATATCGGTGATAAGACCATTCTCGTCTCACTTAAGTTTGAAACACGTAGCCTATTAGTTTTAAAACATCGAAATCTCGTTTTGTGTGTCACATTTAGAATTGGTTTACCTGGCACGAAACTAAAGATCACTTCCTCCCGATGGGGTAGCAACTTAGTGCTCTAGCCCCACTACTAGAAAAAAGACTTTTAAACTCGGTTGTTTTGGACTTTTAAACTCGGTTGCAGCTGTGATGTGGAAAGCGCTGATGTTGAAAATTACACTTTTAAACTCGGTTGTACAATCGAGTTAAAAAGTATTTTTTAACTCGGGTGTTTCGAAGACCCGAGTTTAAAAATGCACACTTTTTAAACTTGGTGGCTTATATTGACCGAGTTAAAAAACACTTTTTAACTCGGTTCTTTAAGTCAACCAAGTTAAAAAGTGTGCATTTTAAAACTCGGTCGTTATTTTGACCGAGTTAAAAAGTATTTTTAAACTCGGTTTCTAATTACAACCGAGTTAAAAAGTCTTACATTTAAACTCTGTCACTTTTTACAACCGAGTTAAAAGTTTTTTTTTTAAAGATTTTAATTACATTTCATTGTTCAACCCTGCATTTTTTTTAATTGATAGCTATAAAATAAAACACAAAAACAGGAAAACAGAATTCAAATAAATAAATTTATAGGTAGATATATTTTCAGTGCAAGAGAGTTGACAACACAATAAAACTTATATTCCTATCAATAATGTCATTAACTACTATCTAAATGTCATTGATAGAATTTAATAACATAATTAGACCATGACATTTAACAAGCACCCAAAATTGATTTGAGTACAAGGCAATAGAGCAACAACACTAATTTATTATAAAACAATCAAAAAGTAGAAAATTATCATTCATATTTTTACAACATTAATAATAGAGATTGTAACACCTAGGATTAATTACCCTTAATTTCCCTTATAATAAAAATACGGACTTACAAATTCCTTTTTATTATATTAAAATCAACCGTCAAACGGACGAAGTTTTGTTTGTTTTTCGGACTAATCCAAAATTCAACATGTGATAAACAATTTTAATTAAAAGCAACCAATAGCCAGCATGGCTTCTGATTACATATATAAATCATAACAAGGCCCAACGGGCTCCAAGTATATCAGAGTATATTAATTAATCAGAGTAGTAGCGGAAAAATAATAAGTTTGAGTATTAATACCAAAGGTTATAACTTTAGTAAAACAAAACATCCTAAGCCTCAATCAAAATAAGCATATTAAGTTTTACATCCAAATAATCATAAGAGGCTTAAGTTCATACTAGATCCTAAACCCATAACACCCTACTCTCCCTGTAAGGGAAAGTACTCCTGCTCGGCCGGGGGCTGTGCCAGCTCAATCTCCGTACCTGTAAAATGTAAGGGAGTGAGCATTGCACATGAAATAGAAAGCAGTTTCTAACTAGACATAATAACCCGCTAGGTCAAACACAATTAGTAAATAAGCATATATTCATACATTGCACACCAAACTCAGTTCATTTTGTCCATAATCATTCTTCATATAAGTTTCCATTTTTTATTATTCATCACAATATTAATTTTCCTTTTCTTTTCTTTTCATTCTGAAGATGTATTTTACACCATCGTACTTCACCTCCACACCGGAAGGTACCTCATACTTTTCTTTATTTAATTTATGTGTCCCTCAGGTCAGAGGTCAACACCCATTCATTATAATTCATTTTGTGTCCCTCAGGTCAGAGGTCAACACAGCAATTTCTTAATTCACGGTGTGTCTCTCAGGTCAGAGGTCAACACACCAAAACACATTTTATCCAGTGTCCCTCAGGTCAGAGGTCAACACACATCAACAATTTATACATTTCGTGTCCCTCAGGTCAGAGGTCAACACTCAATCATACTTCACCTCCACGCAGGAAGGTACCTCATACCATTGTAATTCACCTCCACACCGGAAGGTACCTCATACAACCACCTAGATTATACTTTTAACATCATTCTCATTATTTGGTGCCTCAATTCAGAGGCCAAGATTTATTCACTTTCTTATCCAATTAATCACAACACTGTTATTCACAACTAACCACAAGTCAGTACATAATCATTCAGGTAATACTCTTATTCATTTCCTTTCTCAACTCTCAATATCATTTCAAGTAATATTCCATTTTATAGCCCAACATCTAGATTGCCCTTCTTTTTAATTTTACATACATCACCTCTTACTTTTGTTTACACTTAATAATTTTATTTCCTTTTTCCTATTTTCACACTTCAATTCATAAGATAAGACCTTTTGTATACTTTTGTTAATACTTAACATTTATTTCTCATTTATCATTTAGATACAACTACACACATTCATCACACATAATCGTTCCCATTCCATTTTCTTACTATGTCATTTTACTCCGTAATACATACATATATTTGCAACATCAATCAATTATTATTTTATACAAAACTTAACAATTAAAATTCAAAGTCATAGAAATCATTCATACCATCTTCCCTACCATATTACCAAAATCTTCTTGTACTTCATTATCCTCATTAACAAAATTTCATTTAACAAATTATTCATTCTCATATTATTGGGTTTCCTTTTCCTAGTCTTAACATCCAATCATCATGCATATTTAATTAATTAGGATTTTATATTCAATAACCTAAGGTTTTATAATCTAATTTTCTCCCCTAACACATAACCCTAACAAGCATTATATACTAACTAGAGCCTACTCCCTAGAACAAGGCAAAGCTCACTATATCCACTCCCTTACCTCAAATACTTAAGAATAAGGAGATTTTCACTCGCCCAAAGCTTGCAAGCTAGCCATCACAAGAGCTATGATCCAAGGAGGAGAGAGAAATCTATTACAAGATTTATAAGAAGGAAAGTTGTTATCTTTGCCTTGATATTCACTAAGGTTAATGAATTAGTGAGGCTTCCATGGCTTAAGGCTTGAAATCCACCATGGAAGGAAGAGAGAGAAAAAGAGAGAGAGAGAGAATACGAATGGATGGAGGAGAAAGAGAAGATCTTTGGCTTACCCTTGATTGGAGTCTTGGAAGGAAGATTGTTGTTGATGGAAAGATGAAATCCTTTGCTCCTTGGATGATTTGTTGATGGAAAAAGAAAACCCCAAGGAGAAAAGAAGAAGAAGAAGTCGTAGAGGAGAAGAGAGAAGAGGATTGAGTGAGTGTGAATGAAAGTGAGAGAGAGAGAGAGAGAATATCGTGATTTGTGGATAAGGGTGGGGGGTTGAGTGGTTGAAATAAGAGGAGGAAGGGTGGAAAATACGTTTCTGCCCTTACTTTATTTTTTTTTCTGCATCAGACCTGAAATAATCGATTACTTTCCCAAAGTAATCCATTATTTTGCCAAAATAATCGATTACTTCCTCCAATTAATCGATTATTTTTGCAGCATCATACAATCACCAGAGCACTGGTAATCGATTACTGTGCCTGAGTAATCCATTACTTTGCCCAAGTAATCCATTACTTTGCCCAAGTAATCGATTACTTTGCCCAAGTAATCCATTACTTTGCCCAAGTAATCCATTACTTTTAATGCAACTTTTGTGTGATTTTCCAGGGAGCAAGTAATCGATTACACCCTTCAAGGTAATCGATTACCTTGCTGAAAACATTAATTTTGATGGTTTTCTAACTCCAATCCACTTCCTTATGTTCCCATATTCTTCTAGGCTTGAATTACTACTCCAAATCCTTTCTCTAAACTTGGTATTTCTCCTAATTACTTGGCATAACTCATATTATGCTCAAATTGAAATTAGGGATGTTACAATTCTCCCCCACTTATTGGAATTTCGTCCCCGAAATTCCGTTAAGTTTTGTAAATGGGGAACCATCCCATTAATAGAGTTCATGATTTCTGTCTTTACTTCCCTTCGGTTTCTTTCGTCAACTTCTCGATTCGCCCTTACTTAACCGAAATTTAATTTAAGTTAAGAAATGCTCCCCCACTTAGCGTCGACATACCCGATTACATCCAATGCTAAAAGATATAGGATAGATTGAATTCACTTTTAATCGTTTTTCAATTAACTCTAAGGCAGGAGTTGTAAGAACTAGATATAGAAAAACTCGAAATGCTTAGCATTCCCCGGCATAGGTTTTAGAATCTTTCCCTGAAAAGATGCCCTGAAATCGTGGCATGCGAAGATTCTTATAGGATATAACGCCTTAGTGTTTGACTCTTACAAAGATTGACTAGCACCGATAGGATTTAGAGCTTCCCAAAACAACAGGCATTCAGGAACGAGAAACAATTCAAGGATTAAGAGTTTCCCCCAATGCTTAGTTGATTAGAGCAGACACAACTTCTACTAAATGCTCAACAATCAACTTCTTACTTGACTCGATCAAAAAGAATAGGAAGGAAGGAATCCACAGCAGTCCGAAGATTTACCCCACTACCAAGAAGGAAGGGTACGACAAGTTTTGTCGTTGGCTGGGTCAATCATTAAGATTGTTTGGTCTTAACACGGGGATTTTACAAATTTGGCAAAACCGGCTATTCTTACAAATGGTTATCTACGAACCGGGAAAAGATTCGAAGCAAATGTCAAATTTCTCAAGATTGGTTTGGTTGATATAATGGTTAAGAATAATTTCTGGAGAGTTTTCTTAACTCATCCAAGGGATTAGCACTTAGCTATACTACCTTGGAAAAAGTAGCATACACCAAGACTTCCTTTCTTTAGAACTATTTTCTATCTATTCTCTAACTCTATATGAAGCTCTTAAACAAATGTTTCTGGGTTAGGTTGACTTCACTTACAAGAATTACTTTCCTTGGAAGTCACTACTTTGGTTGTCTACTTTCACTTTAAAGGTTACAATGATAGCATTCATTGATAGATGCAAGAATTGAGGTGATCAATCCCATCCTCACGTCTACCAACAACACATCACTGTCGGGTTCTGTCAATGATGTCATCATTTAACAAATGCAAGGATTAGAGTGATCAGTTCTAACCTTAAATTACATCAAACTACAACATCACAACATAATATTGGTCACTTAACCCTAAGAATCTTAGGCAATAAGAATTTTCTTATAAGGTCTTTCATATGTTATCTATAAGAACAGGATTGTATTTGGAAAGGCAGATATCCAACATGTTTTTAAATAAACATACCCTAAGACATTACTAACTCGCTACTTAGTTAACCGAAGAGTAACTAACTCCACAACAATCGAACTTAAAAGTATGACGCAATTAGTTACCTGCGACCATATCAGCTGGTTCCACCGCGTCACCCTCGACGGTAAATAATTTCCCCTTCTGCAATGATGGACCACCACGGGCCTTCTGTGCCTTAGCGGCATTAATCTCCTTCTTCGTTGTGTTCTTAGGACAATTTGAAGCAAAATGGCCGGGTTGTCCACAGTGAAAAGATAACCCCTCCTTTCGACCCAAAGTCCAGCACACTCCCCTATGCATCCTGCCACAATGCTGACAAGTTGGTATAGGACCATAAGCATTCACTGTTGGTCCAGATTCCCTAGGAAACGTGACCCCGAAATGAGGGTATGGACCAGACTGCTGAATCGGTCCCTTGTCCTTACTTTGACCTCCGATTCTCTGGCTTGCCCGAGATCTCTCATCAGCTAGCTTTCGTTTGAGACCCTTCTCATAGGTGCTTGCCATGTTGACCAAGCGAGCAAAGTTATCAATGTTGTGATACTCACACGAAAGGCGGAGATCACTCCTAAGCCCAGCTTCAAACTTAACACACTTGCTACGGTCACTTGCATACCGATAATCGGAAAAACGGATGAGATCTTCAAACCGAGCTGCATAGTCCCCAACTGACATAGAACCTTGAGTCAGTTGGAGAAAAGCAATCTCCTTCTCCCTCCTAACATCCTCAGGGAAATACTTCCCCAGGAAAAGATCCTTGAACATCTCCCAAGGAATCACAGGATTCGCTGCCACCAATCCTCTCCTCTGCTGATCCCACCAATGTTCTGCCTCATTGGTCAGCATGAATTCAGCTAATCGAACATACTGCTCCATGGGTGGTTGAAGAGAACGGAGAATCTTCTCTATCTCCTGTATCCACCTCTGTGCTCCATCCGGGTCATTTCCACCTTTAAAGCGAGGCGGATCACTCTTCCGGAAACGAGACATCCAGTCAATCTCAACTGGAGCTGGTTGCAGAGCTGCTGCTGCTGCTGTAGCTGCTGCCGTTGCAGCAGCTGCCATCTGTTCCCCCTGCTGCTGCTGCATCTGAGATAGATGCTCCAGAATAGCAGCAAGTCCATTGTTACCAGTCCTTCTTCCAGCCATACTGTTTACCAGATAGAACAGACCGGTAAGACTCAATCACTAAGTAGATACATAATACTATAATTATCCTATTATAATCCTAAACTATTACTATGAGCATCAATCACTCGCTAGGTGAGTGATCATTTGGAGTTGGTATAACTCCGTGGCCGAGGTGAAACTGCTCTGATACCATAAATGTAACACCTAGGATTAATTACCCTTAATTCCCCTTATAATAAAAATACGGACTTAAAAATTCCTTTTTATTATATTAAAATCAACCGTCAAACGGACGGAGTTTTGTTTGTTTTTCGGACTAATCCAAAATTCAACCTGTGATAAACAATTTTAATTAAAAGCAACCAATAGCCAGCAGGGCTTCTGATTACATATATAAATCATAACAAGGCCCAACGGGCTCCAAGTATATCAGAGTATATTAATTAATCAGAGTAGTAGCGGAAAAATAATAAGTTTGAGTATTAATACCAAAGGTTATAAGTTTAGTAAAACAAGACATCCTAAGCCTCAATCAAAATAAGCATATTAAGTTTTACATCCAAATAATCATAAGAGGCTTAAGTTCATACTAGATCCTAAACCCATAACACCCTACTCTCCCTGTAAGGGAAAGTACTCCTGCTCGGCCGGGGGCTGTGCCAGCTCAATCTCCGTACCTGTAAAATGTAAGGGAGTGAACATTGCACATGAAATAGAAAGCAGTTTCTAACTAGACATAATAACCCGCTAGGTCAAACACAATTAGTAAATAAGCATATATTCATACATTGCACACCAAACTCAGTTCATTTTGTCCATAATCATTCTTCATATAAGTTTCCATTTTTTATTATTCATCACAATATTCATTTTCCTTTTCTTTTCTTTTCATTCTGAAGATGTATTTTACACCATCGTACTTCACCTCCACACCGAAAGGTACCTCATACTTTTCCTTATTTAATTTATGTGTCCCTCAGGTCAGAGGTCAACACCCATTCATTATAATTCATTTTGTGTCCCTCAGGTCAGAGGTCAACACAGCAATTTCTTAATTCACGGTGTGTCTCTCAGGTCAGAGGTCAACACACCAATACACATTTTATCCAGTGTCCCTCAGGTCAGAGGTCAACACACATCAACAATTTATACATTTCGTGTCCCTCAGGTCAGAGGTCAACACTCAATCGTACTTCACCTCCACGCAGGAAGGTATCTCGTACATTTGGCCTATGGGTATTTCACCTCCACA
Source organism: Crotalaria pallida (assembly GCA_037953625.1). Classification (NCBI taxonomy): domain Eukaryota; kingdom Viridiplantae; phylum Streptophyta; class Magnoliopsida; order Fabales; family Fabaceae; genus Crotalaria; species Crotalaria pallida. Next base: position 55,884,478 of record CM075655.1, on the reverse strand, counting down.
CTGGAAGGTACCTCATACCATTGTACTTCACCTCCACACCGGAAGGTACCTCATACAATTTGGCCGGTGGGTACTTCACCTCCACACCGGAAGGTACCTCATACAACCACCTAGATTATACTTTTAACATCATTCTCATTATTTGGTGCCTCAATTCAGAGGCCAAGATTTATTCACTTTCTTATCCAATTAATCACAACACTGTTATTCACAACTAACCACAAGTCAGTACATAATCATTCAGGTAATACTCTTATTCATTTCCTTTCTCAACTCTCAATATCATTTCAAGTAATATTCCATTTTATAGCCCAACATCTAGATTGCCCTTCTTTTTAATTTTACATACATCACCTCTTACTTTTGTTTACTCTTAATCATTTTATTTCCTTTTTCCTATATTCACACTTCAATTCATAAGATAAGACCTTTTGTATACTTTTGTTAATACTTAACATTTATTTCTCATTTATCATTTAGATACAACTACACACATTCATCACACATAATCGTTCCCATTCCATTTTCTTACTATGTCATTTTACTCCGTAATACATACATATATTTGCAACATCAATCAATTATTATTTTATACAAAACTTAACAATTAAAATTCAAAGTCATAGAAATCATTCATACCATCTTCCCTACCATATTACCAAAATCTTCTTGTACTTCATTATCCTCATTAACAAAATTTCATTTAACAAATTATTCATTCTCATATTATTGGGTTTCCTTTTCCTAGTCTTAACATCCAATCATCATGCATATTTAATTAATTAGGATTTTATATTCAATAACCTAAGGTTTTATAATCTAATTTTCTCCCCTAACACATAACCCTAACAAGCATTATATACTAACTAGAGCCTACTCCCTAGAACAAGGCAAAGCTCACTATATCCACTCCCTTACCTCAAATACATAAGAATAAGGAGATTTTCACTCGCCCAAAGCTTGCAAGCTAGCCATCACAAGAGCTATGATCCAAGGAGGAGAGAGAAACCTATTACAAGAGTTATAAGAAGGAAAGTTGTTATCTTTGCCTTGATATTCACTAAGGTTAATGAATTAGTGAGGCTTCCATGGCTTAAGGCTTGAAATCCACCATGAAAGGAAGAGAGAGAAAAAAAGAGAGAGAGAGAATACGAATGGATGGAGAAGAAAGAGAAGATCTTTGGCTTACCCTTGATTGGAGTCTTGGAAGGAAGATTGTTGTTGATGGAAAGATGAAATCCTTTGCTCCTTGGATGATTTGTTGATGGAAAAAGAAAACCCCAAGGAGAAAAGAAGAAGAAGTCGTAGAGGAGAAGAGAGAAGAGGATTGAGTGAGTGTGAATGAAAGTGAGAGAGAGAGAGAATATCGTTATTTGTGGATAAGGGTGGGGGGTTGAGTGGTTGAAATAAGAGGAGGAAGGGTGGAAAATACGTTTCTGCCCTTACTTTATTTTTTTTCTGCATCAGACCTGAAATAATCGATTACTTTCCCAAAGTAATCCATTATTTTGCCAAAATAATCGATTACTTCCTCCAATTAATCGATTATTTTTGCAGCATCATACAATCACCAGAGCACTGGTAATCGATTACTGTGCCTGAGTAATCCATTACTTTGCCCAAGTAATCGATTACTTTGCCCAAGTAATCCATTACTTTTAATGCAACTTTTGTGCGATTTTCCAGGGAGCAAGTAATCGATTACACCCTTCAAGGTAATCGATTACCTTGCTGAAAACATTAATTTTGATGGTTTTCTAACTCCAATCCACTTCCTTATGTTCCCATATTCTTATAGTCTTGAATTACTACTCCAAATCCTTTCTCTAAACTTGGTATTTCTCCTAATTACTTGGTATTTCTCCTGATAGGATCAACTTCAGAAGGTAAAGAAAAGCTGCAACCTGCATCAGTTAAAAAACACCACATGAAAGGAAAGATTCTTGGAATCTCTACACCATAGTTAATGTTCATTCAATCATAAATCAATCACTATTTCCAGCCCACCTCTGTACAAACACATAAAAGCAAAATGGTAAACTGCAGGCTAATTGGACCAAAGAAACTTGGAACTCGAGCTTCCAAAACCAATCGGTGGACCCAGACATCACAGTAAATGCATTCTAGATAATGTTTACATCATATATTCAGCAAAATAAATTAAAACTTCACAAACTAATTTGAACAAGAAATGAACCAGTTTTAATTTCTTAAAAAAACTTAAAGGCCGCATCTTTTTACCTTGAAGAATGTAGACCAATCATCCCCTTGCCCCAGTCTTCTTATATTTTGAAAACCCTTGTTCTACTGATATAGTAAAGTTGCAACCAAACCTTTCACCATGGTATCAGAAATTTCAAAACTAGACATGGGTATCCTCGGTATAGAGAAACCAAATCTGTCATAAAGTGTTAAGGCTCAAGGGCTTAGTGCTTATAAAACAATTTCCATCTCCAGAGAAATATGAAGGTGTAAGCTGCTAAGAGCCAAAATCTTCAGTATAGAGAAACTAAATATGTACCAAGTTTGCTAAAAATGACAGAAATGTGAAGTCTCAGTATTCAAATCTTTATGAACATGCACTTACAGCATAGTTGGAAGAATACTGTGCCCATAGAGAAGCAAAGTGGCAACCAGCAAAAGTCCAGAAGCAGATGATATAAAACTGCTTCCGGAAAGGAAAAACCAGTAAAACAACAAAACCAGCGCAAGGAAATATGTAAAGGATGTCTTCTCGTCTCTCCACAACAATACGTCAGCCACTGCAGCAATAAAGCTAAACATTATTTTGGCTTGAGAAAATGTTATCAAAGCTCCATGATTCAGGGTAGATAATTTAAATGGAAAATAAATCTGTTTGTCAAATTTGTGAATTCATGTTTATGGCCCAAAATAACATATACCAAGTAGCAGTTGATATAGATAGAACAATAGAAACAACCAATACAATTACAAAAGTGATGCAAGGCATTGGAGAGTGTTTGCTAAGGACGACGTAAATAGGAAAAAGAGTGAAAGAAAAGAGTGATAATAAGATCTTTATTCTCAGACCTGGCATGTGAGACCGCTTTTGTGCTAAAGGGTGGTGAGGCAAAATTTTGCAGGGTGAAATGCAAACAAGCTGCACTTTTCTTCAGCATTCCCTCATTTTTGTTGTACCATACAAGTAATTTTCATTCAAAACTTTTTAAACTTAGCCAAGCACACTCTTACAGTAAATAAAAAATGCAAATATATAGGCAAGCCTACAAGCAAGGTATGTTGGTGGTGGCCTTGTACTAGTATCAAGGCAACTTAATTTGCAGGATCCAAGTTAGCTATTCCAACACGATGAGACACAGATCATCACAAAAAATGCGTAAAAAACCCACCAACATGTTGCAAGTCATGTATTTATCGTAGCCTAAGGGAAAGCATTATGTTCTAACCTTTTCCACCACCAAGCAAAGATAATATGCGTAAGAATACATCCTACATCGCAGAGAATGAAATTTCAATCCAGTGAGCGCCAAGCCGCCAACACTTATTAGCAAAGGTGAATTTCAAAACAACCACTTCACTTATATTTTTCTTATAAGCAAATATTATTAAGCGCAGTCCCCAGTGCTCGAACCTAAGTCATGACACTTTATGTCCCACAACTCATTCCTCACCATCAGCCATATACATATCGCTTATTTCAAAGAAGAGAAACACTAAATTCCCAATTCAAACCCTAATTTCACTAATTTCCACGGCAAACAGATTAACTCCACTCTAACTGAATCGCAACAAAAACAAAACAATCAAAACAACCACTTAATTACTCATATCACCTAAGAGAAACCCAAAATTCCCAATCCGAACCCTAATTTCACTCATTTCCACATCTAACAGGATTAAATCCCCTCTAATGGAATCAAAAATAATCAAAACAAAGATTAAGGATTAAAAAAAAAACGCACCATCCTCCCCTTCTTCCTCATCCTCCTCTTCATCGGAATCAACAGCGGCCTCTTCATCGAAGAAATTAGCAACCCTCCCACGCTTGGGCTTCCGTCCACCACCGCTTTTTCCATCATCGAAATCCTCGTCGATCAAGCGAGAGAAGAGAGAGCGGCGATCGTGCTTCAGGGAAGAGGAGATAGCGGCGATGGACAGGATAGAGCGGCGATGACGTCGTCTTCGCTGTTAAGAGGGGAGCGTTCGACTAGTCGCAGCAAGGGACCTCGGCTTCACCATTGTTCGAATCGAAGGAAGACGACGGCAGAAACCAAGAAGAAGAACGAAGAAACGGCGGAAGTGTCTAATTTTAGGGCTTTTGTTTTAGGGAAACCAAGAAGAAGAAAGAAGAAATGGGCTGTGTTGTATGTGGAAGTGCATAATGTGAGAATTTTCTAACTCGGTGAAGTAAAGCCGAGTTTAAAAGTTTTCATTATAATTTCAAAACTGCCACCGCTTCTTCTTTTAAATTCGGTGCAATATAATAACGAGTTAATATGTCTTTTTTTTTTTATTTATTTAATGTAAGGGAAGAACTTTTTAACTCGGCCAATGCAACGACCGAGTTAGAAAGTATTTTTTAACTCGGTTGTTCAAGAGCCGAGTTTAAAAGTCTTTTTATTTTATTTTTTTTGTTAGGGAAAGACTTTTTAACTCGGTCAAACACACGACCGAGTTTAAAAGTGTAAATTTATTTACAAAATTGCCACTGCATTTTATTTTAACTCGGTTTTACAATGACCGAGTTTAAAAGACCGGTTTTAAAAGTCTTTTTTCTAGTGGTGCCCGTTGGGATATTGTTTTCCTTAGTCTCATCATCCATCCACTTCTGAATATGACTCATTGATTTCCAGAAGATTTCAGGTTTGCATGGTAAGCTTCACATAATTTAGATGAACTTGAAAGAGGTTTTCAAATGCTTACCACGCTTCCCAAATAGTTAAAAGAAAACATACAAGAAAGCTTAAACACTCACTATACTATACTCCGCAAAATCTTCATTATCACCTAGCAATGACACTCAACTACACCTTAAAATAAACTCTAGTTCTAACTCTAAGTTACTCGCTTGGTGAGTAAACTGCAGGAGTAAGAAGTTACTCCAATACGCCGACGAAAACTGCTCTGATACCACAAAGTAACACCCTCATAAATATTTAATTAAATTGAGTTTTATAAAAATATGGACTTGAAAATTTCGATAAAAATCCGGCAGAGTTCCCTCTGTATTTCGGACTTAACCAAAATTTCCAATCATGTACCTGTCCAGACCAGAACATTTTAAAACATACAATAAGTCCTAATGCCCAACATAATCCAAGCGAGGAAGTACAACTAATACATTCTTTTAATTTACAAAATATCAATCTTTAGCTTAATTAATACTTTAGTTCACTCTTAATATACGACCACTCCACGTGGTGGAGGGTAATCCTGCTCGGCCAAAAACTGTGTAAGCTCCAAGCTCAGTACCTGAAAAATGGTTGTAAGGGTGAGCTTTACACATGAAGTAGAAAGTAGTGTCTAACTAGACATAATGACCTACTAAGTCAAACACATTTAGCCATATATTGCACAAAACTCAATCATTCATACCCATTCACAGCAATTATATTCACATTAATAACAAATGATTTCTTTTATAATTCTTTAACTCTTTTATTTCATACATTTACAACTTATACAACTTGATATCTTTCTCAACTCTTTAATTGATTTCACATTTTCTTTTCTCATACTCTTTGGAGTTTTACATAGCTTTTTAGAATTTATCACGGGGATCCATCATTGCGTACAGTCTCCTAAGGACAACGTCTTACAGCTGCACACAATGTGTGTCTTACACGGTCTATGCGTACAGTTTCCTAAGGACAACGTCTTACAAGACCTGGATTCCCAAAATCAGAAGGTGCGTCCATCATTGCGTACAGTCTCCTAAGGACAACGTCTTACAGCTGCACACAATGTGTGTCTTACGCGATCTATGCGTACAGTCTCCCAAGGACAACGTCTTACAAGATCTGGAGTAGCACAATCCAATTATACCATTATTAATATATGGTGTGTGTGTGTCCATAACTGCGTACAGTCTCCTAAGGACAACGTCTTACAGCTGCGCATCGCGTGCGTCTTACGCGATCTATGCGTACAGTCTCCTAAGGACAACGTCTTACAAGATCTGGATAACACACTCTTTTTCCTTTAAATCTTTTAATATCTTATTTCACTTATTTCATTTTTTTGTAATCACTTTCATAAATTCATCATTTTCATTATCTCATTATACTTCTAAATTCCAAAATATTTGTATTTGTAAACTCTTCCATAAAATTATCAATTTCATTATCCTTTTATATTTCCAAATTCCAATATAAATTAACAAAACACCACATTATGCAGTCCCAGAACAAATTGATACATCTGAAGCTAAACACTAAATTTTAAATGCAAAGCCAGCATCAACTGATCAAAGAAAACATTTTATATGATAAACATTCCACTAACCATATAACTCGTACAATTGTCTTTCATTGATAAGTCACAACTCTAAAAGGAAGTAATCTTAATATTGAATGTCCAGAGATTGTTAAACCAACCAAGTCTCCATATACTTCAGTTAGGCATAAATAATGACATTTAGCACTTAGCATACAAAATTTATCACATATATCCATTTAACAACTATTTCATTTAATTTCATTCTTGATTGTTAAGCCTATAATAACTATCTAAATTTCAAACCAAACATATACATATACTCTTAGCAAGTACTATGAGCTAATTCGATAATACTCCCTAAAGCAAGGTAAAGAACCCCTTACATGTAATTGCTTTAACTCTTAGCTTTTCACAACGCACTCCTTTCCATATACCGATACTCGCACATATCGTGGCCCATTGTTATCATTTGTGTTTGTCCTAAAGCTCCTTCGTAGTCTAACTATATTATTAAATCATATAGTAATCAATTTAATGCACCAAAAGCGACTCAAATTAAAATCTCGGTATATACTTATCATATATCAAAGTAGAGTATTTTCGTAAGTTTTCCAAATCAAGAAATCATTTAACTATAATTTACAAACCAAAATAACATATGATTTCAAATTAAGATCATTGTCTCTTTAATAAATAGTATAGCTTTCTATCGAAAATACACTAACATTTTGAAACTAACATAATCACCAAAAATTCATTAAAGTTAATTAGTTTTAGTTTTTGAAACCACAAAATCAAAGGTTGTTATTTAACACTATTAATTCCAAACTAAAAGAAAGTGTTCTTGATTCAAAAATAAGTCCAATTCAGAATTATAACATTAAAACAGTTTCACTTCCCTTCAGTTTGAAATTAATGTTCAACGTCCTAACTCGAATTAACATTATGTCGATTATATCAGTTTCCTAATTAACTGAGGTATCGTTTAGCTCAGGGACAACTCAACCAAGCTAAGCGACAACTCACTTACTTAGGAACCCAACACATTTAACAAAATATACTTTTTAAAAACTCATTATTCGACATAAATTTAATTCGACGTTATTACAAATCAAAGTAAACAATTAAAGTCACCATCAACAATAGCATATTTAAATCAATATAAATTATAATACGGTTTAATTTCCAAAACACTTTAATACTAAATAATTATTACCAGTAACATTAAAATTAGTATTAATATAAAAATTAAAACACAACATAGAGCAATTAGAAAAGTATTAGGGATTTACCCTCAAATTAGCTTTTGAAGGAACAAAGAAGATCGGTTCGGTTCGACTTCGGTCTCAAGCTACCAACAAAGGTTCGGTTTGGTTTGATGCCAAAAACTCATAAGGAAACCGGTTTAGATTCGGTTCAAGACCCTGGCAGCCCAAGTCGATCTAGAAGTGCAGTTACCACAGCAGCAACTGCAGAGTTAAACTCCATGGGACTTGCTCAAGCTAAGGTGGTACGGTGATGGACGGTGGTCCGGTTAAAGTCATAACCTCCATTCGTCGACACAAGGAGGAGATGGCGGAGGCTGGTCCGTGGCTCTTGCTTGTGAGCTTCACGTAGTTGCGACGACGGTGACACACGAACCAGGGAGGAAATGGCGGCGAGAGAGAGAGAACGGGAGCAAGAGGGAGATCGAACGGAGGAGAGAGAGAGACCGTGGTGAGATAGCTGAGGAGGGAGAACACGCACGGCGTGCGGTGAGGGAGGAGGCGGCGCGGTGACAAGGAAGAGAGGGAGAGTAAAACGGAGCGTGAGAGAGAGAATGGGGGAGGGTGGCGGCTCAAGGTTTTGGAGGAAGGGAGGGTCTAGGGTCGGCGCTGCTTAAAGAAGAAGGAGATATAGTTTTAGATCCTTGGAACACCTTCACACACAGCACAACACGTTTTGTTTTTTTTTGTTTTTTTTAGCACATACCCACACATATACTTATTCTTTTATTTTAAAACCCAAAATACCCATAATCAATTTTTAAACACTAGAGTAAAATCATAAAGTCAGAAACTTAATAAATATTTCCAATAAAATATTTCCATATAAAATATATCAAAAGTAAAGTAAAGCATATAAAGTATATTTTTGATATGGGATAACTATTTTAAATTAATTTACTTTAGAACATAAAAGAAATGAAATATATTTTCGTAATTAGCATAATGTATTTTTATAAAAATACACAACAATTAAATAATTGATTTTTAAGAAACATATATTTAATTCGATAAGACTTATAATTATTCTAGGGATTAAAATTAGGGATGTTACAAACTTCAAGAATACTAGGACCATTATCAAGAGGTGCAAATGCGTCTCCACCGACATCCCAATGCTTAGTGCCTCCATCCTTATATGATTCACTCTTCCTAGATAATAATCGTAAGTTTGTGTGTACATACACTAAATCTACTGCTCTAGAAGGATTTATCTAGTTTCTCCTCAAAGAATAAATAAATGAATAAGTACTCCAATTTCTCTCACAACAAGAGGAAGAAGAAGGTTGCCCAATAAGCTTGAGAGCTATCTTTTGAAGTAAAGGTGCATTAACTCCATAGTTCACCCACCATGATTTTGGATCAAGTTCCCATCTATCTTGAATGAAATCAAAACTAGAGAATGCATCTGAAGCTAATGAAAATTTGGAAAACTCTTAATAAACTTTTTGTCTATCTTCATCAATAGGGAAATACCTCCCAATGCATTTGTTCCTTTCCATAGTAATTTCTGCATCTTCATGAGGAACTTTTCTATTTGGAGCACCTTGAAGCCATTGAGCACTGTAGTATCTACAATCAAAACAATTGTCAATAATATGTTGCATTTTGATTTACAATAATATGTTGCATATAAAGTATAAATAAACTTACCGTGGGTTTAAGGAATGTGCCATGCAATGAAGTGGGGTGTTATTCTTGGTCCATCTATCAATCAGAATATCATAAACAACATTATATAATGTTGATGGCGTATCGCCGATTCTCTTGCCTTCATATCTATAAATCGATGCTCTCACCTTTTTTATCATTGAATCCCACATTTCGTAGACCAAATGAAGAGTAGGAGTATCTTTATCACAAGTTCTTATCATGTCATAAATAGGACCAGTAAAGTCAATTATATAGTCAACTTTATCCCACCACACATCATCTAAAATACGAGTTTTGACAGATTTAGCAGTTTCTTTGTCAATTAAATTATAAGACGACCACTCATTATTGATGACCATTTCCTGCATAGAAGTCTTTATGAGTTTGAAACGTCTCAACATCACCACAATATATGCAAATCTTGTACCGGCCATGGCAAGTAGCTTCAGCGACACAAATTTATTGTACATAGCTAATCGCATTGAGTGGTTCATAATAAAATATCTGGCATAAGAACAATCGTCAACTACTTGTGTTATCCAATGACATGTAGCATATGCAACCTCATTTTTATCGGTGTTTTGAGGGGAACAAATATTCTTCAACGCAAGACTTAAGGTGTTTACCACACAAGGTGTCCAAAACACATGAGGGAAGTCAGCTTCAATCAATGTACCTATTTTAGAAAAACAACATATTTTAAACAACAACAATAATAATAATACGTACCTGCATCTTTACAAACAGAAGCATTATCAGTGATAATTTGTACTATATTATTAACTCCAACTTCATTTATTGCTTCTCTCGTCAAACCAGCCATATATTCTGCATTTCTTATCTCATTTGAGGAATTAACAGCCTTCAGGAAAATAGGACCCCCTTCAGTTGCTACCATGAAATTAATAAGAGGTCTTCTTTGAGCATCAGTCCATCCATCAGCAACAATGCTTACACCTTTAGAACTCCACAATCCTTTAATAGGTTCAAGAAGCTGCGTAATATTTGCCTTCTCTTGTTGTAAGAGGGTTGTTCGCAAAGCATTATAACCAGGAGGCAAAAATCCAGATAAGGAATGACTAGCAGCAAAGGAGAACGCATTCACGTAGTGTGGGTTTCTTGCAAGATGGAAAGGCAAACCAGCCGAATAGAACATTCTTGTGATTTCAACAGTAAGTTGAGCCCTGCCTTCATTGTTGAAGGTCGCTTCTAAAGTACCAGCTCTTCTTTATTTTCTTGTGTTTGTCGATTCCTTGGGGCTGATGAAGCTTTTCGATTCTGATTAGGCAACGGAACATGAATTGGTTTCGCTGCCTCTGTAGTCTCTTCATCAAGTTTTGTCAATTCCGATAAATTTACAGCATCCATCTTTGAACAAATCGCAATCCCATTATTACGTATTCTAAGCAAGTGGCTTCTAACTCTTGAGTATGAACTTTGATAACTCTGCAAACAAAAGTTACAAGTCCATTTTTTGTTTCCACCAGCTTCATTTGAACCTGCAATCACAATGAGATATGCCCAAAGAGGATTCTATTTATCAAGTAAATCAGCTTCCTTATTTGCAAATTTATTAATACCTTCGGCAGAGGTAGAGCTTCCACCAATATCCATACTGTATCAATAATAATGTCAAACTTATGGTAAAAAAAATAATAGTCATAATAATATAATGATAACCTATATTATGAAAACTAATAATAATAAATAGAAAATTAATAATAATAGTAATATAAATATATAATAACACATAACCTAAAATTCTAAACCCAGGTGACTGATGATAATTTATTTTTACTGGAGCAAACCTCTTACATATTCTAAGTGTACGTGTGGCACAAGTGTATATCACTCATATCAAAGCACCCCTTTTTTTTCTCAAGCAAACCTCTTTCTTTTTTATATTATATAATACAATATAATAGGATATGCAATATAATATCTCACTGTAGTTTGTAGTACAATATAGCCTCAGTATAGTTAGGGATGGGCAAAATACCCATGCCCGCGGGTACCCGCATAAATACCCGTGACGGGTACCCGCATTATTCCCTTATGGGTGGGGATGGGTATTATGGTACCCGCGCCCGCGGGTACCCGTATAAATAAAAAAATATTTTATTAAATATTATATATATTAGTATAAATAATATTTTACTAGTAGTGATTAAAATTGGAGGTACATCTATTGATCTATATACTGATTAAAATCTTCATAGTGTTCGGCTATATATATATATATATTATGGGAAGTGGGGAGTTAATTAATTATCATAAGACCATGACTCTAGAACGAAGAAAGATATATAATAAAATGCCCTGTAATTTTAGCAATCATCTCAAACATTTATTTGCTACAGAGATGCACTATGATACTTGAGACCACCTTTCTCCTATTATTATGTGGAAGTTCATGTATGCCTGACGTGTAGTATAATTGAAGATCCCGTGAACTTTTTTATCATTATGTGGATTATTAAATTAAAGGAAAAAATAATAAAAGTTCAAAACCCGTGGGTACCCGTAAATACCCGTTACCCGTATAAATACCCGCAAATACCCGCGGATAGGATAGTGGGTATGCACTACCCGTGCCCGCCCGCACCCGTGCCCATCCCTAAGTATAGTATTATAATATCTTGCGTGGATCACTGGACCTTCCGATCTTTTTTATATTATATAATACAATATAATATCTCACTGGTCAGTGACCACTAGTCACTTCCATAGTTTCATAGTTCCATATTATTCACTCAGTACATTCACTCATAAAGAATAAAAAACTAATCTCTTCGGTTCTTCAGTGAATGATAGTGACTTAGCAATTGAATGACAGTATGGTTTGCCTTCAGTCTTCCTTCTTCGGTTATTCAGTGATCTTCGGTTTTCCTTCAGTCTTTCTTCTTCGGTTCTTCTGATCTTTGGTTTTTCCTTCTTCTTCGATTTTTTCTGATCTCTGCTGTTTTACTCTCTTTTAAATTATAGTGTGGTCGGTTCGGTTCCATAGAAAAGGGAAGGGGAAAGGTTTGATTCTTTTTTTTAGTTCCAAGGAAAGATTTGAATTTTTGAGATTTAAAAAAAAAAGGGTTCCCGTGTCTCGCCGGTGTCGGTGCCGTGTCGGTCGGAAATTTGTGGCGCTACGACATGAAACACCCATGATACGTACGGGACACGGTGTCGGCCGTGTCGGTGACGAATCCATATCCGACACGTGTCCGACACCGGTGCGGCACCAAAAATGGCGTATCGGTGCTTCAGAGATGTCTTATAAATATGGACAAAATAAAAGTATCAAATGGTCTTATATTTACGGACGGAGGTAGTATATTTTTTCACCCGAAGTTCCTTATCGAAAATTACAGTAATATATTAGGAAACATAAGAATATCGAAATAAGTTGTATATTTATCAATAAATTTCTGATCCTTATTTATCAATAAATTTTTCAAGCCCGATATTTGAAAAAGAAAAACTAATCTACCGCCATGTAGTAAGTAGCCGCCGGCAATCCTTTTCCGAAAGGAGCTGCGGATATATGATAGCACAAGAGTTGAGTTTTGATTTTTAATTTTTTTTTTACATAGTAAATTTGGTTGCTTTTTTCATAATGTAAAAAAATAAAATTGGTGAGAAGTAAAATTGTTAAAGCAATATCATAATTATTGCGTTTAATTAATTTTAGTTACTTTATCTAATTATTTGAATGGTAGTAATGTATAGATTGTATAAAAAAAGTTAAGAACATTAGTTGCAGGAAGAGAAAATAGAGTGCTGAATAGAAACATTTCCAAAATAGAGCTTTTTGCAGAGTTCATACAAAAATATTTCATCGAGTTTTGTGTTTTAAATATGAGAGGGGCAGTGAAGTTTAATTTGTAAATTTTTACGGAATATATCAAAATTAAAGAAGCATCATTAATAGTTAGCTACCTGAAATCTAAATTGAAGTCAAAAGTTAATTATGGTGTTTGCTTCATAATCTCAAAGTCACATTATTTCCAAGAGTGATGTCTGGAGATGAGTTTTGAAAGTTAAAATTCTTAGTATTAAACTTGCAGACTCTTTTCTCACTAACCTAAGGACGTAGGAAGCTCCGGAAATTTTGCTCTAATTATCAATATGGCACAGAAATCGAAATGAAAGAACTAGAGAATGAGAAGACACTCAAATAAGCTATATTTCTTATATTTGAACTGATATTTGAGATCTTACAATGATACTTATTTATAAGAATTAGATTACACACTAGCTTAGTTAAGATAATACAAAAATGTTGGAAAACATAAAAAAAAAAAAAAAGTGGAGTGAATTGATAAAAAGGACATATTATTCTTGATAAGGTGCTTTACAAGAGATATGACCACAATGTTTCTAATTCCGTTTTTATACTCCCTCCATCCCTAAATATAAGATCTCTTTGAAAGATTTCACGTTAATTAAGAAATGAATTAATTTAGTTAATTGTATTGGAAATGTGAATTTTTGGTATGTATTTTCAAAATTACTCCTATTAATATTATTGAAAATCTAAAAAAGTGTTGAGTAAATAAAGGTGTTTGTGAAAAAAAGTAATTAAGACTTATAAATACGAAAAAAATTGTCAAAAAAGTGATATAATTAGGGACTGTGGGAGTATTTCGAAACAAAAGAAGTTGTCAATAGCAATTACTGAGTTAAGAAGTACTCCCTCCGGTCCTATATATAAGACATATTCTAGAAGCAATCTTTGGTTCTATATATAAGACATTTTGTATTTTCTATGCATCATTTATTGCTTTTTCTCTTTTTTGCCCTTATTAAATGCATGTGTTTTTTGTTGTTCATTAATGAGTGCGAATTTTTCAAGAAAAGTTGAGAGGGTAAAATTGTAATATTACAATATTATTCTCATAGAATTTATAAAACTAACTACTTTTCTTGGTCCGAGGAATATGGTTAAGTATGTCCTATATATAGGACCGGAGGAAGTAGTACCAATTTCAATATTATTGTTTCTCAGCTAGCACAAATTTCAATATTACTATTTCTGGTAGTTTGCAGTTAGCCTGTTAGTGCAGTCAGACTCATAGTCTCACACAGTATGAAAGAGAAAGGAATAAACAAGTGCGACTTATAATTTAAAATTTTGCAGTTGTAGCCAGGATCTACTTTTTGTTAGTTAAATGTTTGTCAAAGGAATTAAACATGTAAACAGCCACTTGGATGGATGAATGGCAATCTTCAATGCACTGTTTCTAAGGCTTTCATCCTGCTTGAAGTAGCGTTGTGCCAGGAAATCTCCCTTAACAGTTACTTGCTTCTTGCTCATATCCACTGTGTACTCTGTCAACCCTGCATATTATAGTTTGGCAACATGAAATAGACTAGCCTACGTTATTATCGTGAAATCTTGTAATTCTAAAAATAATTATAGGTAAATGATATTGTTTGACTTTGAATGAGTGGTTCGGATGAAGATTACTTTGAATCTTATTCACATGATAATTTACACATATGACAAAGCAGAGTGAACTTTACCAGTAATTTTTGAGACTACTTTGGTAACTCTTCCTCTACAACGATAACATTCCATATTTGCTGTCATAACTACCACCTGAAACTGATGATTACAAAGCATTAATAGTGAACTTGACATGTCTACGGGTATCAAACTTTGTCACAAAAACTTCCTAACTAATTTGTAATATTACAAGAACTCATTGGAGGAAGAATTGCAATAATTGTTTGTATGACCTCTGAAAAAACTTTATTTTGTTTCCTTGGCTGTCATGAGAAAGAAGGAGAGTAAAAGGGAGGCCCAATACATGAAATTATGATAAAAAGTTGGATAAAAGAATTAGAATAAATAAATTACTTAAGTCTATAATGTAAAAAATAGGATAGGATAGTTATTACTTAGTTTAATTAATTAATGCTACCTACCTCTATCCCTATATATATATAAAAGATCATTTTCATATTTTTATTTTGTCCATGTTTATAAAATTCTATATCAATCTTTAATGATAATTAATTATTTCTTTTCACAAACGTCCTTATTTACTTAACACATTTTTAGATTGTCAATATTATTAATAGGGATAATTTTGAAAATACATATCAAATATTCACATTTCCAATACCATTAACTAAATTAACTAACTTTCTTAATGAACGTGAAGTCTACCAAGAGAGTCTTATATATATGAACGATGGAAATATTATATATTTTCTAGGAGTGTTCCTAGATTCTATGATGATGACACATCCATTTTAGAGTTTACTATTTTTTATTTAAAACTTTATAGTTATTATTCTCAATAAAAAAAGATGAAATTTCTTTTATTATCTTTTAATTGTTTTTATTAGGAGTAAAATAACTTATAAATTAATCCGCTTTTCAGCTTTCTATCAGATTTCGACTTGGTGGCACCAGGATTCCAGGAAGAGTAAATGCATGCATTCTTACCTTAATTAACAGAGTCATAGGGAGTATGTTTCCAAAATTTGAACTAGTGACCATCAATCGTGAGACACTAGGCTTATGGTTGCATGAGGAAGAAAAAAAAAGCTATATGATAACGGTTTGAGTATTAATCTTTTGTATAAGCTGTCATTCAATTAAGCACTAGGAAGAAATGATCACAAGACAATTGAGATATATGGAGAATGAGTCTTAGAGAATATTGAACATACCGAGGGGAGTGTCAAGTTCTCCTTGTACAAAAGAGAATGCTTATCATAGGTAGTGGCCTTCAAGGAAATTTCCTTTTCATCAGCTACGGCCATGATTATCAGCAACCTTTGCTTCTCTCCTTGATATATATTTTACTTTTATATCTAACAGGCCAAGAGGAACAGCCTCTCGCACTCTTATTGGCCTACAATTTTCTACTTAATCTCATCTTTTATACTTGTTGTAGACTGGTACTTTATGATTTAGTAAGTTTGGATTAGGTAAATTCCACAAAATTTATTTGAATAATCCATCAAAGATGCTTCCATTGATGATTAAAAAAACAAAAATTTCAAAGATGCTTCCATACGCAACAAGGGCTAAAAAAACAAAACAAATAAAACACTTTGTCAAGCATGTAATATGATATTGGCTTTGCACGTTGTAACAACAATGAGACTTTTTGGCTTCATTTTGCTTGGTCCCCTAACAATTTATGTGTTATATGATTTTAAATTGATATGGATAACTTTAAACTAGAGACTGCTAATGAAAGTCTTAAAATATTGTTTACATGAAGGAATAATAAAAGACTCGTAACGAGAAACTAATGGTTTACTGTATTTGACAAACGATTCTATTAGTAATTTATATATATAAACCCCGAACGTGTGGTTCATTGGTAGGGATTGATCCACGCTTAAGCAAGGTCAGGTGTTCGAATCCTGCCTTGTGCATGCAGCAACGTTAAATCTCGGGGCCAGCTGTCTCACCCTTTAGAGGTGCCTACAAGCAATTAGTCACTGTGGTCGACGGTGGACACTCCGGTCATGGACAAAAAAATATATATATATGGAAACGTGAAAAGACGTTATATATAATAGCCTGCCAACAACGTAGTTTATACACACACACTGATATTTTATTCTTGAATTTGCCTAAAATATTCACTTTGATTCCCATAATTAAAGAAATTACTTTTTAAACATTCAATTTGTAAATTATTACTTACTTTAGCTTATAAGTTATGTCGTCATATCCATTAATGACAAACTGAAATGGTCCGTTAAATAGCTAAAACAACGTCGTTTTGAATGATGAAAATAATATTAAAAATATAAGAAAAAAATCCTTAATCTCATATATGTTTCTCCTTTTTCATTAACATCAAACCATAATAAACATTAATGGCTATTTTTCAGATTTATAGAAATAATTGAACAAAATATTTGCAAATCAACAAAATACCTAAGCCAATTGAATTAATATCACAAATGAATTGAATTAAAATTTGCATTTAACAAACTTCACTAAAACAAAATGGAGAGGATTAACTTTGACGAATTGGCACCGAATCAAGCTAACCTAAACAAACTCAGAACTACCTACACATATAGGAGAACCAAAACAAACCCAAAATAAATGGAAGGCAAAGAACGAGAGAGTAGGATGATTCTAAAACTAATTGAATCGGGTTAAGCAAACCGGCCAAAACAAACTCATAACATACACTAACACAAAGGATAACAAATCACTTATACGGCTACGTCGGCCCATCTTCTAGAGGCGGCTGCGACGGCAATGACGACAACCATATTCTAATGCATGTGAGTGTTTTGGGCAATAGTGTTGAAGGACGAGTTTGAGAAAACAAAATCGAGGGTGGCTCTTATATTAGAGGCCCTCTTATTTTTTTCTCCCATCATGTCTTCTCCCTCTCACCCTCAAACTGAGTCATCCTCAATCACTGGAGTTACAACCGATTCCCCTTATTTACTACCAGGGCTGGCCCTAAGGGTAGGTCCAAGGGGCGACAGCCAAGGGCCTAGGGTCAAAGGGGTCCCAAAAAATAAAAATTAGTGTTAAGAGCCTCCAATATAAGGGCAATAGTGTTAAGACTGAAGAGGGAAGATCGACAGTGGCTGCAGTGAACAGGGTTGGTCCTAACATTTTATGGGTCATAGGTAGAAAAAAAATATACAAGGGAATCTAATATATTATATATAAAAAAAAATTAAGTATGTAAAATTTGTACACTAAAATTTAAATTGATTAAATATTAGAGAGTCGTGAAAATCTTAAGAATGAAATAAATGAAAATCCTTAATATATATAAAAAAAGTAAAATTTATACATCAAAATTTTAAAAATTATAAGAGCACGTGCAGATTATAATGTTGTAAAATGCATTTTTATTTTCTTATTTAATTATTGTTGACTATTAAAAATTGTAAATTAAAAAATAAGTAATAATTTTTTAATTTTTGGGGCCCCTTTAACCTCGGGTCCTAAGCCATCGCCCCTTGGGCCTATCCCTAGGGTCGACTCTGGTAGTGAATAAGGGAAATCGATAGTGATTTTGGTGATTGATGATTACTCGGGTTGAGGTGAGAGGAAGAATGCATGAGAGGAGAGAATGTAGGAGCTAGTTGGGTGAAGGATTATATTGAAGATTGTTAGGTTGTGGAGGTGATTGAGGGATAACCATTGATGTTGATTGTGACTTAATGTTAGTTATGATGTAAAAAGATGTTCATGATTAAAAGATCCATTTTTTTATTTATTTATATTGCATTAGTTTTTAATATTGTTAAGTCAAAACTACGTCGTTTTGGCCGGAACAACATTGTTTTGGCCTTAGCAACATCGTTTTCGCCATTTAATAGATCACATCAACTTGTTGTTAATGGATATAATTGACAATATAATAAACAAGGGACTAAAGTGAGTAACGATTTATAAATTGAGGAACTAAAAATCAATTTTGTTTTACTAAATTTTAGAGACTTAAAATAAACATTGGTAGGAATTCATGGACCAAAATGGTTGTTTAGTGGTTCTCCGGTTTTTACTGAGAAAAGTGTACTTTGTTGTAGACTTGAAAATCGAGACAGAAAAAGATTGAATATCTAATTACAGTATCTACTAACCTATGAGCTATACGTGTTTCTTATAAGAAGTGAAGCTTCTGATATGGATCCAAAGAGTGCACTAATTGTTCAAAGACTAATTTACAGAGAAAGACATCTTACAAAACAATTTAGATGTTGATTTTAAACTAATTGATAATATGAGTGCAATCGAAGTTAATTCAGCTAGTAAGATCAAATTATGCGTTGGCTTAAGATTCTTAGGTTCTATTCCAGCTAATGGTACTAATGGTCCTTTATTGATAAATGATCACTGCTGAAGCATATCAAATAATATAACCTTAAAACAAAGCAACCATCACTTTTATGTTTTTTTTTTCCAGGTATTCTTCCATCTTATTACCAGGGTAGTCAGGCATTACTAATCCATTGGGTGTAATCAAATTTGCCTTCCCCTCTGATATTCTTTCCAATGATCAAATTTTGATTCTCCTCTAAGACCATAATATGCCTTTATCACTATGCCAATATCCTCGTTAACCATCACTTTTATTTAACTTGCATCCATTTGGAAAAAAATAACAATACAGAGGAGTATGCTTATCCGTTGGTTTCCCACCTTCGCTTTTGACCACTCTCATTATAAAAATTAAATAAGTTACATTACAATAATAGTTAAATAATAATGTTAAACTAACATATTTTTTTAAGTTTAGATTTAATTTTTAAGATTTTATAATATTTTGGAACTTTACTTTTATGTTATTTGAATAATAATATACTTGATATAATTTATTTTTAAAATAGTGAAAAATAACTTTTAAAAAATAAATAAAAATAACAAAACAAATTACTCATAGATGGATTTGAATCTCACCTTTTCTTTTCCACTCTCTTTAAACCCGCTCCATCTTCATGGGTGAGAGTCAAAAATTGCAAATCTCACCCTTATAATGCCTTCTTTTATTCATCTAAAATATATTAAGGGGTGTGAGACCATTAAAACTCCTAAATATTTCTCACCAATCACAATAAGCAAAATTTGTGATCAATTATGATGAACGTAAATAGGCATTTTCAAATGCCAAAATCTAAAAGATCGTGTACCAAATAAAATTAGGGAGATGTTATTTGCACTCTTGTTATTACTCCATACACCTAACTTTTATAATTTTTTACACCAAGTTTCCAATATTACCCTCCTTCTAAAAAACTAAACATTCTTTTCATTTTTACTTACACCCAATATTATTAAACTTTCCATTTCCCTTCCACACCCACTCTATTCAAACACTAGTACACTGCCTCTTCTTCTTCTTCTTCTTCTTCGCTACTTCCTCTTCTTCTTCATCCCTTCTTTCAACATTTTTTAACTTCTTCTTTCTTAAAGGTTAGTGTACATGTCCTTGTTCTTATTCCTTTCTTACTTTAGTTTATATTTTAGTTGCATGTTTGTAATGGGGTGGTTTCGTTTTTTTTCGTGGTCTTCTGTGTTGCCTTCTCCGTTATGTTCTTGCATGTTTGTAATGAAGGCTTCATCCGTGCCCTAATCGGATAAGCCATTTGTCCAATTTCACGGATACGTTATCCATCATCTTCAACGGTTGAGGCATCCGTACATACTCACGGATGAGGAATCCGTCCCATTTCACGGATTGGGCATCCGTCCCCTTTCATGGATGGCTTATCCGTCCCGTCCCATTTAACAAATTGGGCATTCGTCCCCTTTCACGGATGGCTTATCCGTCCCATTTTACGGATGGCGCATCCATTCTCCTTGACGGATAGCACATCCATCCCAAAATATATATATATATATATATATATATATATATTAATTTATGTCTTGATTTATGTCTTAATTTCTTATGAACGTTGCATTATAATAATGTTTGCCTATTGATTAACTTTGATTCGTTATCATAATTGTAAATTAATTTTATTTATTGAATGTTTATTCTTCTATTTACCATACTTTTTTTCTAATTATTAAAAGTTTAAAATTGCACTATATGTGTATTTAGGATCTGTTAAATGTAGACTATCAATGTAATAATTCATATGTTTGTTTTGTTCTATTCAGATATGGTGACAACTAGAATTTTCGTTTCCAGACCTGGACGTAGAGGTAGAGGTGTAGGTCGTGGTAGTCAAGATGAACACGAGCAAACGCAAACTGGAACTAGAACTCGAGCGGGTCACCCAATTCCCAGTATGTCTAACCGAAAGCGTCGAGCTGATTGAAGGTATACCAGAGACGAAGGTGCCGGAACATCTAGGACGGCGGAAACGAGTGGCGATACATTACCACCTATTGATACAGGAGATGAGTTCGCACCTGCTGATGAGCCTACCGAGGGGCCATTTGAGGGGGGGTCCTGAGGATCTTTCTCTCCTAGTGACATACCCTACACATATTGCGCATGCTATATGGCGTGGTGAGGTATGTATTTATGTTTTCTTCGTGTAATATTTTTTAATTATTAACTAAATATAACATATGTTCATGTTAGTTGACGTTATTTTTTTAAAATTTTATTTATGAACATTGGGTGTTTTTAGTATATGTGAAAAAGTTGATATAAACATTGGATTATTTTATGACTTGCAGGAGCGTGAGATCTTGAAAGTTAACTCTTACATCTGGAAATCAAATCTCAGTTTACTACACAATTGGCCAGCTCCGGTACAAGAGATTGTGACAAGGTTTGAATTGGCACCACTTGTGGTGAGCACATACGGCAACTGTGACAAGACACTCTTGACTGCTTTTATGGAACGTTGACATCTTGATACCAACTCCTTCCACTTACCCTTTGGTGAGATGACGATCACGTTGGATGATGTGTCATCGATTATGCATCTACCTGTCAGCGGGCACTTCGTTAGTCCCTTAGCAATTAACCAAAAAACTGCTGTTGACTCTTAGTGCAATTACTAGGAACACCACTTGATGTAGCAGTTGAAGAGATTGTTGTTATCAATAAAGGGAAGTCTGTCGTACGCTTTTCTTGGTTGATCGAGCGTGTTGGTGTTATGTTAGATGCGGATCCGCCACAACATGATTGTACTGCAAGGGGCATCATGCTTTATATGCTGGGTACGTGTCTCTTCCCTAATAAGAGGTTTACCACTGTTGGTGTTCAGTTTTTGGAGCATTTTCGCGATGTTGATGATCCAATTCCATATGCATGGGGTGCATCTACTCTTGCATATTTATACAATCAACTTCGCAAAGCTAGTCGAAAGAATACAAAGCAGTTGTCTAACCCTGTCTGTTTGGTGCAGGTAGTTAAACTATTTTACTATTTACTATTTTATTTGAATTTTTTAAAAAGTTGTCTAACCTGTATATCTATTTGTTGTCTATCTTGATTATGTATGCTTACTTTACTAAAAACAAATGCAGGTTTGGATACATGAGCACTTTCCGAAAGTTAGCATGTTTGTAATGAATAGAAATTATAGGGAAGAGTTGCCTCGTATTAAAAAATGGAAGCCTCAATGTTCTGCTGATGATCTGCTTGAGGACTATAGGGTTAGTATAGATCAGAGTACCGTTGATGACCTCTGTTAGATGCCTTACGAATTGCATAGAGCGTATCATCCATTCGAGTAGGTGTCCTATTTCTCTACTTATATTCGCGGTGATAAATCTATGCAGGTAAATTTGTTTCTTTTTATTTTTAATAAAATCGCTTGTTTCATGTTGAAGATATGCAAACGCAACACTAAATGTCTTCATGGTTGAGGTTTGACCGACCATCTCAAGTAGAGGAGTACGGTATTTGTTTGTTTTATAAGTGATGTCCATAATCAAGACCAGATTAAATGATTGAATAAGATTGATAGAGTCTGGATGAGCCCAAAATATATCTTGCACAACCTCTGAATCTTCATATCTCCGATAGAAATTAACATATTTGTCTTCTTTCACCAACCTCAATAATTGCTACATATTCGTGAAGGAAACTTTTTTGTCCGTTTATACTTAGCTATTGCATTATAGATGTGCCTTAAACCAGTGAATGTATTAGGATCTCGTTTTTTAATTGTAAGCCATATACTAGTTGGTGATACCATGCTATCCGTCATCTCTTCAACCAACTTCTTTTCTTCTTGATTTAATCAGCCAACAAATGAGTGACCAACTAACGTTTCTGCTGGAAATAGGGATAGAATACGCAGCGAAAAATAAAAACGAAATCCCCTATTTCCAGAACAGGATCCATGCAAGAGAGCATGATTCGAGATAGAAAAACGTTTACCTCTTGATGCGAAGAGGAGAACGGCGCTGGTCAGATCGTCGACGAACAATCCACGTCAATCACGAGCGCAGCAAGGTAGTCGCGCCTCTATTGCTATCCACACGAACAGATTCCCAATTGGAGTCACGTCTCTCTTCTCAGTGCTAGCGGAGAAGAGAGAGATTCAGTGTATCACTCACTCTCTGATATGGACGGCTAGGGTTGCCGTTCTGTGTCTCACACATACCAAAACCCTAAGGCTAATACTATTATTTATAATAGTTTAGACCAGCGGGCTGGGCTTGGCAGCACCTATCAGAATGCGTCGCACGGTCATACGGTGCATCGCACGGACGTAAATTTTATAAAAATACAACTATTGTATTTTTTTTCAAATGTGATATCTCCAATATTTCTGTTCTTAGTGTGTGACACTATAGGTTCCTATAACGTTGGCAGTAAAGTTAAAATTCCTTTTTAAGTTTACAAACAATGAGCGGTATCTAGCAACACGTCATTGCTACCCAAGTGACAGGAATGTCTGTGATCTGACATAACCTTAGTGTGACCAATGATCATGTGTAAATTTAATCCCTTTGTCCAAATGTATTAGTTACACTCATGGCATGGAACGTGTCACCCATGTATAGTGTAACCTATGGTTTCTTGATCCCTGAGTAGACGCGTCTAAACAAGTCTCGTCAATATCTCATATTGACTGTCTTGAGTATGGCCATACATTTCACCGTCTCACTCAATCAAGGGGCCCAGAGATATAATTCCTATTGACAAGAAAGGACAAATCTCATCTACGTCACTCACATCCCTCTGCATGATTTGTCATATACCCGACTACAACCGTTATGATCACCTGATTAAAGATGACGTTTGATTGCGTGAAAGCACATAATTCCTCATGTTGGGAACCGTAGCGACTTCAGGTCGAAGGACCATGTACACCATTGTCACTATGAGAATCGCTTATGACACTCACTTAATAACCCATGTAGCATTCTCATGGCGGGTCAATCCAGTACATAATTGTCCCAATGTGTACTTACGTGAAGACTTGATATCCCATATCCATGACCGGTGAGATACAGTCATCAGTCTGCCACATACTAGTCTCGATGTATTATAGTTGTCCTTATTAACTATAATACTCGACTAGGGAATCTTTAAGGATAATTATCAATCAATAAGATCTCACTATCAAGTCATGTACTTGATATTCTTATGACATTGAACTTATAATCCTAAGGACTTTATTACATCTATTTTAATTAAACAACTAAAGCATAAATATAATAAATGAAATGCCTCATTATTATTAATAGTAATAATCCATAAACATGAAATAAGTACAAGTAAATTAGAAAATACGATTGCCACTAGGGAACTCTCCAACAATATCCCACTTGCACTAGAGCCAATCGCTCATGTATCTAATACCATCAGCCCTAACATGTCCCTCATGCTTTTTTATGGCAAGAGGTTTAGTCAGTGGATCAGCAATATTATCATCTGTTGAAACTCTGCATATCTTCACATCTCCTCTGTCAATTATCTCTCGAATGATGTGAAAACGCCGAAGTATATGTTTTATATTTCTGGTGAGATCTTGGTTCCTTAGCTTGCGCAATGGCTCCATTGTTGTCACAATAGAGGTCCACTGGAAACTCAATACTAGGAACAACATCAAGTTCAATTATGAACTTCTTAATCCAAACCGCTTCCTTTTCTGCTTCTGATGCAGCTATATACTCAGCTTCTGTTGTAGAATCGGCTACAGTCTCTTGCTTTGAACTTTTCCAGCATATAGCCCCACAAACAAAATACAAATCCAGATTGTGATCTGAAATTGTCCTTATCAGTCTGGAAGCTGGCGTCGGTGTAACCCTTTACAACCAGCTCTTCTTCACCTCCATATACCAAGAAAGCATCCTTAGTTCTTCTTAAGTACTTTAGGATATTCTTGACTGCTGTCCAGTGACCTTCACCTGGATCTGATTGGTATCTGCTCGTCATGCTCAAAGCATACGAAACATCAAGTCGAGTACATATCATGGCATACATGATAGATCCAATTGCAGATGCATATGGAATTCTATCCATGCGTTCTCTTTCTTCCTTAGTGGAAGGACACTATTCCTTTGACAAGGTTATACCATGTGACATTGGCAAAGATCCCCTTTTGGAATCCTGCATGTTGAATCGTTTTAACACTTTGTCTATGTACGAACTTTGACTTAGGCCAAGCAATCTCCTTGATCTATCTCTATAAATCTTGATGCCTAATATATAGGTTGCTTCACCCAAATCCTTCATAGAAAAGCAATTCCCTAACCAAGTCTTAACAGACTGTAAGGTAGGAATGTCATTCCCGATGAGTAGTATGTCATCCACATACAACACAAGAAAGAAAATTGCGCTCCCACTAACCTTCTTATATACACAAGACTCTTCTTCGTTCTTGATGAAACCAAATTGTTTGATTGCATCATCTTACCGAATATTCCAACTCCTAGAAGCTTGTTTCAATCCATAAATGGATCGTTGCAGCTTACAAACCTTTCCAGCATCCTTTGGATCAACAAAACCTTCAGGTTGTGTCATATACATATCCTCTAAAAGATTTCCATTAAGGAAAGCAGTTTTGACATCCATCTGCCAAATTTCATAATCATGAAATGCTGCAATAGCAAGCAAGATCCTAATGGATTTAAGCATGGCAACTGGTGAAAAAGTTTCATCATAGTCAATACCATGAACTTGTTTGAAACCTTTAGCAACCAATCGTCCTTTAAAGGTATGTACATTACCATCCATGTCAGTCTTCTTCTTGAAAACCCATTTGCACCCAATTGGTTTTACCCCATCAGGTAGATCAACCAAGATCCAAACTTGGTTGGTCATCTCAGATCTCATGGCTTGAAGCCATATCTCAAAGTCGGGGCTGTTTATAGCCTCTTGGTAAGTAATAGGTTCATCTGGATCAATAATCATAATGTCATCCTCTTGAGTCAAGAGAAATCCATATCTCTCTGGCTGAAGAGGAATCCTACTTGACCTACGCAAAACATGTGTAACTTGAGCAGGTTGTACACCCACAACATCTTGTGGAACTTGCTCAACATCCATCGCTTGGTCTTGGCTACTTTGGGATCCTTGAATCTCATCAAGATCTATTTTCCTCCCACTATTTCCTTTAGAGAGAAATTCTCTTTCAAGAAACACGCCTGTGCGAGCGACAAACACTTTGCCTTCTGTGGGATTGTAGAAATAGTATCCCTTAGTTTCTTTGCGATATCCTACAAAGTAGCATTTGTCAGATTTGGGACTAAGTTTATCAGAAAGTAGACGTTTCACATAAACATCACAACCCCAAATCTTGAGAAAAGACATAATAGGACGCCTCCCAGTCCATATCTCATATGGTGTCTTTTCAACCGCTTTCGATGGGGATCGGTTAAGTGTAAAAGCAGTTGTAAGTAGAGCATGTCCCCAAAAAGAGATTGGAAGGTCCGATTGACTCATCATACACCTAACCATGTCCAACAAGGTTTGGTTTCTCCTTTCTGAAACACCATTCCATTGGGGCGTTCCAGGAGGAGTGAGTTGAGATACTATACCACACTCTTTTAGATAGTCATCGAACTCTTGGCTAAGGTATTCACCACCTCGATCAGATCGAAGGGATTTAATACTTTTGCCAAGTTGATTTTGCACTTCATTCTTGAATTCCTTGAACTTTTCAAAGGTTTCATGTTTGTATTACATCAGATATACATACCCATATCTACTAAAATCATCAGTAAATGTGACGAAGTACGGGTAAACTCCTCTAGCATTTGAACTCATAGGCCCACATACATCTGTATGTATGAGTCCCAAAAGTTCATTAGCCCGCTCACTGTTGCCAGTAAATGGGCCCTTTGTCATCTTGCCCAACAAACAAGACTCACATGTCTCATAAGATTCAAAATCAAATGAGTCTGAGAATCCATCTTTATGAAGCTTAGAAATGCGTTTCTCATTTATATGGCCCAAACGACAATGCCAAAGAAAAGTTTGGTTTGTATCATTTGATTTAAACCTTTTAGCATTAATGTTATAGACTGGATGATCAAGATCTAACAAATAAAGACCATTTATTAATTGTGCACTGCCATAAAACATCTCATTCAAATAAATGGAACAACACTTGTTCCTTATTGAAAACGAAAAACCTACTTTGTCTAAACATGAAACTGAAATAATATTCCTACGAATAGCAGGTACACAATAACATCCTCTAGTTCTAAAACTAATCCACTAGGTAAGGTTAAACTACAAGTTCCAACAGCAATGGCGGCAACTCTTGCTCCATTTCCAACTCGCAATTCGACTTCACCTTTAGCTAATCTTCTATTCCTTTTTAGATCCTGCACATTAACACAAATGTGAGATCCACATCCAGTATCTAATACCCATGATGTTGAAGCAGAAAAATTAACTTCTATAACAAAAATACCTAAAGAAGAGGCTCCGCTTTTCTTCATTTCTTTCTCTTTAAGGTAATCTGGGGAATTCCTCTTCCAATGTCCCTCCTTGTTACAATGGAAGCAATTTCCCTCCTTAGCCACCCCACCTTTAGGCTTAAGAGCCTTAGCTACTCTAGCTTTGCCCTTATCCTTAGGTTTTTGTGCTTTCCCTTTGGCCTTGCCTTTGCCCTTTCCATTTTGAACCAACAATACAGTTTTTCCCTTGTTGATATTCTGCTCAGTAGTTTTCAACATCCCTAACAATTCAGTTAGAGTGCGGTCAATGTTGTTCATGTTGTAATTCATGACAAACTGACTAAAGCTCTGTGGTAAGGAATGCAGAGCTAAGTCAACGGCCAACTCTTGACCTAGTGGGAAACCCATCCTTTCAATGTTCTCAATATAACCAATCATCTTGATTACATGATGACTAACTGGGCTTCTCTCTGTCAACTTACAAGTGAAAAGGTACTTTGTGACCTCAAAACGCTCATGCCTTGCTTGCTCTTGATAGAGCTCCTTAAGGTGTACGATCATATCGTACGCACTCATGTTCTCATGAACCTTCTGAAGGTCAGAGGTCATAGTGACAAGCATGAGAGTTCCAACCTCTAAGGCATCATCTTGATGCCTCCGGAAAGCATTCCGCTCAGCAGCCGGTGCATTAGCGGGGGATGCTTCAGGGAGCGGTTGCTCTAGCACATACATCTTTTTCTCATTCCTAAGGACAATCCTTAGGGTTCGATACCAGTCCAGGAAATTAATTCCCGTCAGCTTGTCCTTCTCAAGGACTGATCGTAGTGATAAGTTGTTCGAATTGTTTTATGTCATGGTGATCTAACAACAAAATTAAAACAGAATTAAGATCATGTTTATTAAATAGTTAATAAGGACTTTTATTAAATATTACTCCCACTATTTTCCGCAAATCAATAACCCTCAATATTGACTCGGAAAATCTCAGCGTAAGATTTTGTAGTGGGACCAAGATCCATATTTCATCTTATTATGAGTCAAACTTTAGCTGATCACCCATAATTTGATTATTTAGGTAGGGAACCCTTTCCCAATCACATCCCATGTGACTCTTGGATCAATTGGGCGAATAACATTTATCCAAATTCATCCTATAAATTTATACACAATTCTTTTGCCTATAGACCTTCAATCCTATTGAACTATCCATTTAAGTTAGACCCAATGGTTGACAAACATATATTACATTTATCCCCTCGCGTCTGACCAATGTAGATAAAAGTACCCTACTTTAGGAGGCCCACATTCAAAACGACATCAATCAAGACGAGTGTCAAACATTGGAAGGCATATAACTTAATATTTCAGTTTGAGGGGTTTTAAGTTAAGTGATCTCACTAGTTTTATTTTGTATTAACATACATAACATTATAACGATAACATGCATCACATACATACTATAATTATAAACTATATGTGATATGATCATGGCCCAAAATAATTAATTCACCCAAGCCAATGAGTGAATAAAAAAAAAAGATCCTATGACTGGCAGCATCTTCTCCAAGAGCCTTCCTTGAATGTCCTCTTCCTCATCATCTCCAAGAGTCTTGATTTTTTAAATAAACTTACAAGCAGAAACCTCGTTCATGAGGGGATTTAGATGAGAAGAGAAATACATAGTGAATATTTGAGAGAGGCACGACACGCAGGCCGTATTTAAAATAAATACATAGTGAATATTAGAGAGAGGCACGACACGCAAGTCATATTTAAAATAAGTAAATAAACCATACATAAGCGATCTAATAGGCCATGACCATTCACCACATAAATGAACAACACATAATAGTATATATAAAATAAAGATTTATTATATTATATTATATAAAATAATGTTCGTTACGATTTAAAATTATATTCATGTACCAACTCTTGATACTCCGCCTTTATAAAAAAAATTAATCTGCGGTTTTCTGACTGTTATTATTTGATTCGAAGACCATGTCCAACAATTGGCACGATCATATCAGTTTCGCTGAAGTTCGCATCGATTACACCACTATAATACTCGACATGATCCTGTCCAACAATTGGCACAGACATGTCGATCGTCTAATGCAGAACCCTAGAGACCCTGACGCTGTTTTTTGCAGCATGATCGAGTCAACTCTTGACATCACCATGCTGCGACGAACAATAACGACATCAAAGCAGCGATAAACAAATTTTATCTCTGTTTTCAATTTTCGATTAAACACCACACATTATAATCTCATTAAAACATGCTTAATCAGAAAATAAACGAATCATGGTTTCGCAAGCGGCTCTGATACCACTGCTGGAAATAGGGGTAGAATACGCAGCGAAAAATAAAAACGAAATCCCCTATTTCCAGAATAGGATCCATGCGAGAGAGCATGATTCGAGATAAAAAAACGTTTACCTCTTGATGCGAAGAGGAGAACGGCGCTGGTTAGATCGTCCACGAACAATCCACGTCAATCACGAGCGCAGCAAGGTAGTCGCGCCTCTATTGGCATCGCACGGACGTAAATTTTATAAAAATACAATTATTGTATTTTTATCAAATGTGATATCTCCAATCTATCTGTTCTTAGTGTGTGACCCTATAGGTTCCTATAACGTTGGCAGTAAAGTTAAAATCCCATTTTAAGTTTACAAGCAATGAGCGGTATCTAGCAACACGTCATTGCTACCCAAGTGACAGGAATGTCTGTGATCTGACATAACCTTAGTGTGACCAATGATCATGTGTAAATTTAATCCCTTTGTCCAAATATCTTAGTTACAGTTATGGCATGGAACGTGTCACCCATGTATAGTGTAACCTATGGTTTCTTGATCCCTGAGTAGACGGGTCTAAACAAGTCTCGTCAATATCTCATATTGACTGTCTTGAGTATGGCCATACATTTCACCGTCTCACTCAATCAAGGGGCCCAGAGATATAATTCTTACTGACAAGGAAGGACAAATCCCACCTACGTCACTCACATCCCTCTACATGATTTGTCATATACCCGACTACAACCGTTATGATCACCAGGTTAAAGATGACGTTTGATTGCGTGAAAGCACATAATTCCTCATGTTGGGAACCGTAGTGACTTCAGGTCGAAGGACCATGTACACCATTGTCACTATGAGAATCGCTTATGACACTCACTTAATAACCCACGTAGCATTCTCATGGTGGATCAATCCAGTACACAATTGTCCCAATGTGTACTTACGTGAAGACTTGATATCCCATATCCATGATTGGTGAGATACAGTCATCAGTCTGCCACATACTAGTCTCGATGTATGATAATTGTCCTTATTAACTATAATATAGAAAACTCTCCAACAGTTTTGGCACATGCATGGTTGTGATATCCATTACCAACTACAACATTCCAACCTGTTGGTTTTGGCCTCAAAATCTCGAGAGGGGGGGGGGGGGGGGTGAATCGAGTTTTATTATGTATTGTAAAAACCGTTACAAATTAAAAAATGATTTGAGATGGAGAGATTAAGCGTTTGAAACGGATCGCGAAAACGATAGAAAATACAATTCGAGTAGCGCAGAAATGTAAAAAATTGAAATAAGCGGAAATTAAAAGAGATAGGGATGGAAAAGCTTGCACCGGTGAGTTTTATACTGGTTCAGCCTTCCCGTCGAAAGGCCTAGTCCAGTCCCCAAGCGACCGGCCTGAGAGTTCTTATACCAAGCAATAGAGCCGCACCCTATTATAACCAAGAGCACCCCGCACACTACTAGGAACCTCCGTTCGCTAGGGGCCTCAATCACACAGCAGAGTTCCTCACCCTACGAACGTCACAGCGTTCAACTACGGGAGTCTCTCCCTACCACTAAGGTTTAGAACAAATGATGTGAGTGATTACAACAAGTATAATGTGTTCTCAAAACACAGATTCTACAATAAGCTCTTATGTGATAATGAAGTAGTTGTTTCTCTAGGAGTTACTCAGCCAATCAAGGATTTTTGTTCTTCAAAAATATGAACGTGAAAACTAGAAGACTTGAGAAGAAGAAGAGAGAAACGTGTATCAGAGAAAGTATGAATGAATGAATTCGAAAAACTTATCTCAATGTTGGAGTGCAATCCTCTTTTAAAATAGAAAAATCATTTTAGAATAAAAAGGATTTGAATAAGTAAAACAAAATCAAAATAAAATAAAATAAGATTTGAAATAAGTTTTAAAATCAAAACTAAATCAAAATGATTTACGAAATGAAATAAAGATTTGATTCTTAAAATCAAAAATGAAATAATTCAAATTTAAAATCATTTTCGAATTTTATAAAATAAATCAGAATCTTTTATATAAAAACAAATCAGGAAATAATCAAAATGATTCTGACACGTTTTTCAATAAAACATGAAGTAATCGATTACTTTCTGAAGGTAATCGATTATTCCTTCAAAAATAGAAATTCTTAAATTCATTTGAAAACCATGTAATCGATTACACCAATAATAGTTAATCAATTACACACTCCTGTTCAATGTATGATACAACTCATTATAATCGATTACACTAGTCAGTTAATCGATTACTGAGCCTCTGATATGCATATGATGCAACATCATGTAATCGATTACTACAGAGCTTGTAATCGATTACATAGCCTCTGAAAAATATATGATGCAACAATTATAATCGATTACATGAGCCAGGTAATCGATTACTCTCATAAAAAAGTAATTGATTAACAAGATTCATTTAATCGATTACAACCTCTCTGATTTTTCTATGATGCAACAAAGTTAATCGATTACTTGAGAAGATAATCGATTACTCTCTCTTGCAAACATACAAATATACAAAGTTTTGTAACATCAAGTATTTTCGCTAAGATTTAATGCAGAAAACACTTTTTCATGAAAAACATGTTTTTCTTCTTCTCTCTAAAATGAAAAACTTGTTGGCTTTGTAAACTCTTAAAGAAATATAACTTCATTACCTTACAATTGATCTAAGGAGAAGGTTTCTAAACTATGCCTTGCTTGTCTTCAATCTTGAATATGGATGACACTTGAGAGCTTGATCTTGAGTTGGCTTGTTATCATCAAAACACTATCTTGAATTAAACTTGAAGTCCAAAGAGAGTTTGAAGCATGTCTTCCAACTAGCTTGACTTCCAACACTCCCCTTTTTGATGATGACAAACAACCATTCTGATATACTCTTTATTATCTTCATCACAAGTGTTATACAAGCAAACACACACACACACACACATATATATATATATATATATATATATATAATAACAATAACCTTCCTTAGAGCAATAATCACAAGAATATAATAATTCATATCATCTCCCCCTGTATAGATGCATAAATAAAATATATCACTTCAGAAAGTTTGCATCTTTTAGAGTATCTCTCCCCCTGTATGAATCAATCACAATATCAGAATATCTCTCCCCCTTTTGTAATCATCAAAAAGATGTGCTATCTCCCCCTGAAACACTGAGAAGACGCATCAATAATAACAAGAGAGATAAACATAATCACATACTCAAAAGAGGTGAGAGGCAGAAGTTAAACCAATTTCTCTACGAATGAAAAAGAAATTTTATTTTGGAAGCGGTTTCGTAAAGATACCAGCTAACTGCCGCGAAGTATCAACATACTCAATAATACAATCACCCTTTTGAATATGATCACGTATAAAATGGTGTCGAATATCTATATGCTTAGTGCGAGAATGTTGCACTGGGTTTTTGGTGATACTAATAGCACTGGTATTATCACATTTTATAGGAATGTGATCTAGACTTACACCGAACTCTAGGAGTTGCTGTTTCAACCATAAGATTTGCGCACAACAGCTACCCGCGGCGATATATTCAACCTCAGCTGTAGATAGGGCCACACTAGACTGTTTCTTGCTAGCCCATGATACCAAAGAATTGCCAAGAAGATGACAAGTGCCGCTAGTGCTTTTTCTATCTACTTTGCAGCCAGCAAAGTCAGAATCAGAATACCCAACAAGATTACATGAAGAACCTTTGGGGTACCACAAACCCATGTCAGTTATGCCAGACAAATATTTCATTATACGTTTGGCAGCAACCGTGTGCGTTTCTTTTGGATTCGATTGAAAACGGGCACAAAGGCAAACACTAAACATTATATTCGGCCTACTTGCCGTTAAATAGAGAAGGGGTCCGATTATACCTCGATATTTAGTGATTTCTACGGATTTACCTCCTTCATCTTTGTCCAAATAGCAAGATGTGCTTATAGGTGTTGCTACTGCCTTGGCCTTATCCATGCCAAATCTTTTCAAAAGCTCCTTGCAGTACTTTGTTTGGCTAATGAAAATCCCATCTTTTGCTTGTTTTATTTGCAATCCCAGGAAAAAGTTCAGCTCGCCCATCATAGACATTTCGAACTCTTACTGCATCATACTCGAAAAATCCTTGAAAAGGGTTTCATTAGTAGCACCGAAAATAATATCGTCGACATAAATTTGAACTAAAAGAATGTCATTTCCTTTCTTTTTAATAAAAAGTGTGTTATCAACCTTCTCTCTTTCAAAATTATTTTCTAATAAAAATTTGCTAAGACGGTCATACCATGCTCTAGGAGCTTGTTTGAGTCCGTACAAAGCCTTTTTCAGTTTATAAACATAATCCGGGTGTTCATAATTTTCAATGCCAGGAGGTTGACACACATATACTTCTTCATTTATAAAACCATTAAGAAAGGCACTCTTTACGTCCATTTGATATAATTTAAAATCTAGAATGGATGCAAAAGCTAACAGCAGTCTAATGGCTTCCTGTAACACCCCAAATTTTCATCCCCTGGTGTAATGAAAATTTTGATTATGAAAGGTTATTTCATAATTATTTTTCCTTTAATTATAATTATTTACTTCATAATTAATTTAGATTAATTATGTGTTAGTGTTGGTACTCATATGAGGTGGAAAAATATTTTGATAAAAATATAATATGTATAAAGATAAAGTTTTTACATATTAATCCCTGAATGAGGACCTAGATGCAATATTAGGAAGGTTTTGGAGAGAAGGGCATTAAAATAAATATTTTTGAAAAATTGGCAAAAATACTCGAGTATTCCTGGAAACACTCGAGTATTCGAGTCAGTGGAGAACTCGTGAGTGCGTTTGATGAGTCAACACTCGACGATTCTCTTTCGTTGACACGAAAACACATCCAGGACACGTTACTAATCTTCGTGTCAACATGCATGAAGGCTTAATTCATGTATAAAGGATCAATGATGGACGAAGATCAACCATTTTTGGTTGATTTGCTCTGAAACTTCAACTTAGGGTTTCCAATTTCATGCTTTGATTACTCGAACGTTGCTGAGAGTTAGATTGAGTGTGATACACGGTTGTGAAGCTCACGTTTCGAGCTATACAAAGATATAAGATTCGTGAGTTGAGGTGCTGTGTGGAAGGAGAATCGAGAATCGAAAGAACAGGATTGTTGCTGCCAAACCATGTTCCTGAGGTCTAGAAGCCTACTTGGAGCTCGGATTTTGGTAAGTTTATGAGCCCTCTGAATCTCAAATTCCTTTCTACCTCTAGTCCTTGTTGCAGAGAATAGTTTCTAATCAAATTCCCCAATCATTAAACTGATTTTGCATGTCAAATCCTATGGTTTTGGTACCCTGTTCGAATGTGGCTGCATGCAAAAGGTTTTGTGGGATAGAGCACTCCAGCCAATTTCTCTGCAATCCTTGTGTTAATTCACGGCCTAGAGGTAAGGGTGAAGCTATTAATTCACTAGAATAAGTTTAAATCATGTGAATTTAGGTTGAGAGTCAACAAAAGACTCTATGGGCATAGTTGGAAATGGGTTTAAGGCTTGGAGGCCTCTCTGGGTTCAAATGCTGGTTTGGACAAGTTTATTATGTCTCATGCAAGCTGTACCAAAGTTGTTTTCTTGCTAAATGTGTCTGAAATTGGATTTGGTATGTTGAGTTGTTGGAAAAGTGGATTTTATGCATAATTGATGCTATGGTGTGATTCAGTGTAATATGTTGTTAATTCTGTATTGGAACATGTTTTATATGCATAATGTAAGCTCTGTTGACCTTTGGTTTTAACTGGAATTGATTGGAATTGGAAATGGTATGTTAAAAGGCAAATTACAGTGTTATCTGTATGAAAACACTCGAGTATTGGGGTTGATACTCGAGTGTTTTGACCAAATTTGGAATATGGATTTCTGGAAAATGAAGAACACTCGAGTACTCATGAAGAACACTCGAGTATTTTGATAAATCTGAGGAACACTCGAGTAACCATGAAGAACACTAGAGTATTTTGATAAAAACCTGAAAATGAATTTCTGGAAAACGAAGAACACTCGAGTATTCATGAATCACTCGAGTACTTTTGAAAAAGTATGATTCACTCGAGTCCAGGAAATTTCACTCGAGTCTTTTGTCCAGGGACAGAAAAATAATTTTTCTTTTTAACATACCTAAAGTATTTCCAATTGAGTCAACTATGCTTATGGGGAAAGTATCATGTTCCAATAAAAAGAATGGGATGATTAAGAACAACATTAAAATACATTGAGGAAATATTATTGGTTGCACATAATAAGATTATTGGTTAATCTTAATGGATTAATTTATGTGCATTCATACATGGAGAAAGGAGATGGATAATTAATTCGGTGGTAACTGGCTCGATGACACATTTTGGTAATGTGGGCAGCATTGGGGAATGCTGTTACGTCTTGGTGACGTTGTGTGCACACTGTCCGAGCAGTTTCATAATACATGTTGGTCATGTATACGAATTACCGGATTGAACGTTCAATAAGCAATGGAAATGGGAAGCATGCATCATGACACATAAATAATGGGATTATTATAAATGAACCATGCTTGCTCATTTGTTTATGCATCTGGCTATTTGATACTTGTGAATGTTAATTGCTTTATTTATTCTTATTCGATTATGTGAATTATATTGCTTACCCCTTATGCCCATTGTAGGTGATGGCTCGCTATCTAGCTTGCATCGAGTTGCGCCCACTCTCGAGTGGAGTGTGGTACTACGAGGACCATAGAGCCACTTTTGAGTGTGAGGTAGAGGTGACTCTATATCACCCTAACCCTCTGGCTCGTGTCCGTCCTCGTAGGTTTCACATCCCTATTATCTATACTTTGCATGTACCCCCTTTTTATACTTATCATGGACCACCCCCGACTCGACCAGCTCGTCGATTTCATTCCTTTCGCTTTAGAGTTGCTACCAGATCTCACCCCTCTGCTTCCCGAGTGATCCATGAGGAGACTCCTATACCTAGTCCGATGAGTCTGGTTCATGGGACTCCTTCGGCTGACCCAGTGCCCAGTGGTAGGGCACCCACTCAGTCGGACGAGGTTGAGGAGGACCCTAAGGAGGCTGAGAGTGAGGGCGAGCCAGTCGAGCACTCCACTGGGAGTCAGTGGGGAGTTGGGGATCCATCAGGTGATGCATAGTATAGATGGTTAGGATGTGGGACATGTGGAGCAGCTGCTGGAGATTCTGGAGACTTATGCTATGGAGGAGGATCATCGGACCACTGCTGGGATTTTATATTTTGCTCTATACATATATGGTATATATTTTGAGAGATCTCAGTGAGGTGGTCTTTTCTTTTGGTTTCATTTTCATGGACTTGTATTTTGTAAACTTCTGCTACCCCTACTTTGACCTTGGCATATGTTGGTACTTTTATGTGATCATATGGTTATATATATACATATATATCTTTATATAAATGACATGGAATGTGGATTATCAAATCAAGGTCATTATTTTATTCAAATTCCGCTTACTCTGATAATCATGTGGTTTGATTCTAACGAGAAATATTCCAAGGGCGAGTTGGGAAGTTTTAATAATTGAAAAAGGAAAACCCAACTTATTCTATCACAATCTATTTTTATCGTATGTATGGAAAATAAAGAGTTTTCATTACTTCTCGAACGCAAGTCCATGTATTTATTATATAATTACCAATAGAGGCTATATTTTGTAACTAAAGGAAGAGGGCGTGACACTTCCAACCTAGCAACAGGGGCAAAAGTTTCCTCATAATCTATCCCCTCTTCCTGGTTGTAACCTTGTGCAACTAACCTAGATTTGTTTCGAACAATTAAACCAGCCTCATCAAGTTTATTTTTATAAATCCACTTAGTTCCAATAATCGGATGAGACTCATGCCTAGGAACAAGTTCCCACACCTGATTTCTTTCGAACTGGTTTAATTCCTCTTGCATTGCCAAAAGCCAATGCTCATCAAGCATAGCCTCAGAAATATTCTTTGGCTCTACTTGAGAAACAAATGCGAAGTAGTTACATAGATTGCTAATAGAATTGCGAGTACTTACACCTTTTGTGATATCACCTATGATTTGATCAATGGGATGGTGCCTCGAAGTTCTCCATTCCTTAGGCAAATCAGCGTTGAGTTACATGGATTGTTCTTGATTTTTCTCCTCAACTGATTCAACTGATTTTTCCTTGCTTTCGGAATGATCCTTTCTTTTAGCATTTGGCTCCTCATCCTCATCAATGAATAAATCTCCAAGAATACCTGAAATTTCATTAACAGATACCTTTCCCAACTTTCTGGGATCGGATTCGTCAAATGATACATGAATAGATTCTTCAATAGTATTACGAGATTTATTGTAAATCCTATATGCTTTGCTCGAAACAGAATATCCAAGAAATATGCCCTCATCAGCTCTAGCCTCAAAACTTCCTAGATTTTCTCTATCATTATTATGCACATAACATTTACATCCAAAAACACGAAAATGGGAAATATTTTGTTTTCTCCCCTTGTACAGCTCATAGGGGTTTTCTTTAAAATAGGCCTTATTAAAACACGGTTCATAACATAGCAAGCTGTACTCACTGCATCGGCCCAAAAATATGCAGGCAAATTCATGTCATTAAGCATTGTTCTAGAAAGTTCTTTTAATGAACGATTTTTCCTCTCCACAACCCCGTTTTGCTCAGGAGTTCTTGGAGCTGAAAAATAATGCTTAATTCCATGTTTTTCGCAAAATTTTTCAAAAAGATGATTTTCAAATTCTCCACCATGATCAGTTTTAATGGATGCAATGCTCAAAT
This sequence comes from Crotalaria pallida, assembly GCA_037953625.1. Classification (NCBI taxonomy): domain Eukaryota; kingdom Viridiplantae; phylum Streptophyta; class Magnoliopsida; order Fabales; family Fabaceae; genus Crotalaria; species Crotalaria pallida. Next base: position 55,845,703 of record CM075655.1, on the reverse strand, counting down.
GCAATTGGTTTTGAATAATCTTGGCTAGCTTTTTAAATTCATGAAATGCATCATTTTTATGAGTGATAAAAAGTGTCCATGTATACCTAGAATAGTCATCCACCACAACTAAACAATAATAGTTGCCACCAAAGCTTTTTGTTTGACACGGTCCAAAAAGATCCATATGTAAAAGTTCCAAGGGCTTTTGAGTTGAAACAAGATTTTTAGAAGGAAAAGATGCCCTTGTGAGTTTTGGTTTAGAACAAGGATCACATTTTTCAGAAATAGAAAAATTTTGCTTTGGCAGACCAACTACTAAGTTTTTAGAAGAAATTTTATTTAAATGAGCCATGTGGATGTGACCTATTCTACGATGCCATAGCCATGATTCATCCTCTTTACTTAATAAACATTTAGCATCATTTGAGGGTATTGAATTAAAATCAATAATGTAACAAACTATTTTTATTTTACCTATTTTGAAAATATGGATTTAAAAATTTCTTTTTAATTAAAATACTTATTATAATTTTTCCGGAAAATCGGAAAGAGTCTCCTCTGTTTTTCCGACTTTCCCAAAATTTAGTTTTGACCTGTAACCTGTTCAAAACAGTTTTCAATAACAACCAGACAGCCATATATAATATATAACATACTTAGACTCTTTTGACATCAAATATTAAGATAGAAATTCTTAAGCTTTTGCACTTAAAACTAAATACCCCGGGCCACCAATTTTCCAAAATACATATTGGAAATACATACATAACCCATAATTTTACAAAATAAATCTAATACTCAAATGTGGCCCGGTCAGACTCAAATTAATAAAATGACTCAATTCACACTTCCTGTGGGAAATGTGTTCCTGCTCAGCCTCGATATCTGCAATACTCAACCTGTACCTGTAGTGTTTGTAAGGGTGAGAATTGCACGAACTAGTAATGCATAATGCATGCCAAGTCATACACAATTAGCAATTAACCAAATAATACAAATACATCATGCCCAATCACCTATCCACTGCAAACACAAACATCTCCAATGATTCGCATTTCCTAATTAATGTCAATTCCTATTCTATTTCCGTTCACTTAACTTTCTACCCTCACCTAAACTTAAACTCTCAATTCTTCTTCCATTTCTCCTTTTTACTCACGTTCTTCCTATTTTGTCAAGTTAACTAATTCTAATCTCTATCTCTCATTTCTTCCTTTCATTCACCACCTTCTCAACTTTCTTCTTTTTATTTCTTTTCATTTCATTCTTTTCCTTTCTCTTTTTACTTTTTCGGGATCTTTGGGGTTTCACAATTGCGTTCCCCAGTCTTTCAGAGGATACGTCTTACGGATGCGTACGGATCCCCAAAGGCCGCACGTCTAACTCAACCACTGCACACTCTGCCAAGGCGACTTACGTTTCCTGCACCCGATAGCGTGTCTTACACGGCCATAATGCCACAAAATCCTTGGCTATGCGAGTTTGCCACTGCGTTCCCCAATCTTTTAGAGGATACGACTTACCGATGCGTACGGATCCCCAAAGGCCGCATGTCTAACTCAACCCTTGCACACGTACCAGCCAGCGGCTTATAGCAGGTGTTGCGCAACCGACTTATTGCACCCCACCGTGTGTCTTACAGGATCCAAACCGCATACCAATATTCTCTTTTTCTTTTCTTTTTATTCTTTTCCTTTTTATTCTTTTCCTTTTTTGTCAATTTTAATCCGCCCTCGCCTAACTCCTTTTTCTTCTACTCTCATTTTCCTCTTTTTCTCTTCTCAACCAACTCATTTCTTTTCCTTGCATTTTCTCATTCTCACCTAAGTTCCTGTCCTATTTTTCTTTCCATGTTAATTCCCTAATTTCTCTTCTAAGAGTTACCAATTAGTTCATGTTCCTACTCCTGCCCATGTCCACTCCTCTCCGTTCTCATTCAATAATTACAAAGCAACCTACACACGCCAATATATATTTAATACTTATTTTATAATACCTATCATTATTCAATTAGTTCACATAATACCAGGCATACATGTCATTCTCATGTTTTCAACAATTACATTTAATTCATGCCTCAATTAACATTTAGCAAGATAAAACACAATTATCAAGACATATACATCAGTTAATCACTTAGCACAATAAATCATCAATTCATTCTATAATTCATAAATATTAATTCCTAATATCAACTACACAAACCAATTAGTCTCAACACGCACACACATACTAGTTACACAACCACCGTGCGGCAATAAACCCCTTACCTTGGGGTTCTACCAGAACCTGTTTCGAGGCACGATGGGGCTATCCTGTTCCGGCTTACGACGCTACGCGGTTTGTTGTTCGCATATTAGCTGGTCCTAAAGTCCTTCTTCGTCTGACTATATTATTAAATCAAATAGAAATCAATTTAATGTGCCAAAATCGTCTTAATTTGAAATCGCAACAATTAACATGAAGTTTCAAAGTAAAATCGTTGTTTTCTCAATAAAATAGTGTAGTTTCTTATTGAAAAGCATTTAACTAAAATTCGTAAGTCAAGGTCAAATAGAAATTTAAACTTAAGACTATTGCTTTCTCAATAAAATCTTAGATCTTTTTGTTAAAAGTACACTAACTTTCAAAAGTAGCATTTTCGTCAAAAATACATTAAAGTAAAGTAATTTTAGTTTTAAGTTACAAAATCAATTGCGTAACTTGACACTATTAATTCTGAACTAAAAGGAAGTGTGCTCAATTCAAAAATAAGTCCAAGTCGCCATTATAATCTTAAAACAGTTACACTTCCCTTCAGTTTGAAATTAATGTTCAACGCCCTATCTCGGATTAACATTATGCCGAGTATATCAGATTTCTAATTAATCGATTTATTGTTTAGTTTAGGGACAATTCAACCTCACTGAACAATAACTCAATTACTTAGGGACCTGACATAATTAACATAATACTTTCAAAAATCATCGTTCGGCATATCGGTCAACTTGATATAATACAAATCAGATTAACTAATTAAAATCCTTATCAATACCAGTATAAATAGTAAAATTGAAACTTAATATTAAGTCCAAATATCATTTATTTTCTAAAACAACAATAACATTTCAGAATAGTTAATCAAATAGATAATTAGTACTAATATTATTATAATTAGTATTATCATTATTAAAACACAATATAGAGTAATTAAAAGGGTATTAGAGATTTACCCTCAACTTCGGATTTTTGAAGCAACTACGAGGAGATCGGTTCGGTTTGCGCTTGTAACACCCCGTATTTTCCCGGACATGCGTGAAAGAATTCGTTTAAAATAAACTTTGAGCTTTTATTTAAAAAGGAGTTTTCTAAAGAAAATTCATGGTTTTGTGAAAGAATGGATTTTTCATGGAATGAATTTATATTTCTTTTTAACTCGTGAATTTTGAAATTTGTGATTTTTATAATCTTTGGATTAGCTTGCAAGGATTTTTGTTTTTGAAAAATCATGAAAGGCGAAAATTTTGAGAAATAATAATTTTTGGGAGTTAACGATTTTAAATAATTTATCTCTTGGAAATTTTTCATTTGCATGAAAGATTAAATTTTAGAGATTTTAATTCTGTATGTTATAAGTAGGCAATTGTTTTACTTAAAAAGGGCTAAGTTTTCTTTGGGATGAAACATGCTCTTGTATGGAATTAAATCAATTGTCATTCTATGGAATTGGTTTGTGATATGTGTTTAGTGTGCTATATGTTTAATTTAAATGTGTGAATGTGTTTGAAAAATAAAAGTGGGTGCATATGTGATGCTACGGTTTGTGTGTGCACATGTGTGCATATGATCTTTAAAAATAATGCTTGCATATGTTACCTAAATTGATGATCATAGGATTCTAAACAAAAGAGAATAGAAAATGAAAAAAATAAAATTGCATGTGTGGAAGTGCATGTGTGTGCCACGGTGATGTGAGAATGCATGTGTTGGGGTAGGATTGTTAATCTTAAGGGAAAACATACTTGGAAGGCTTGCAAAGCTACCAAGTGTACTAGATGGGTAGAAAATGGAACCATGAGATGACCATGGCATGATGGAACCTATACCCTAGGCTATACACTTTGTTCCCTTGACCCACCCCTTGCCATGCAAATTTTTGGAAATCCAATCTTGCCCTTCTAAATGGTGTTTTGGCCGAACCCACTCCAAGGGTAAGGAAGGCAACTTCGGTGCCCTTAAACCAACCAAATCCCAATTCATTTCCTTACTTTCTTTCCATTCCTTTCCAACACCAAAACTCAAACACTTTTCTAAGGGACTATCCAACCCTTAGAAGAAAGAGAGAGAGGAGGAGAAAGGGTGTGGCCGTGAGGAACTTGAAGAAGAAAGGAGGGGATATGACCAAAACCTTACACTTTCTTTGAAGATCAACAACCCTTAGAGGTAGAAGACCCATTTTCTTGGTAGGTTATTCGAAGATCAAGTGGGAAACTAAGAGATTTAGGACTTTCTTTGATTTGTAATTTTTCTTTCTTCTCTTTTTCATTGCATGATTATTTTCATGGATTGAGAAGTAAGTGCAAGCATAGCCTAGACTTTTATGGACTTTTAAACTTGGTTTGTAAGTAAATGAACTCATGGGCTCTCTCTACATGATTCGGTTATGGCTCTTTTTGGTGGATCATGAAGATTTTCTAAACAAACCTCTCAAAGAACCTAAACCACTACTTGAGATTTTCCTAAAAACTAAAATGGAACCCTTGCATGTTGAACTTTTCTCCTTAAACCGTGATCCACAAAGTTTTCATGAAAGGATTTGGTGAATAAATTATGATCAAGGTTTAATTGATAATGAAGTGAAAAATTTGTGCCTTGCATGTTAAATTGTTGTATCCAATCCGTGACCCATATGTGTATGTGTGAAGTATTTGACTAACGATTTCATGATCTAAGCCTAGTTGAGAGGAAAATAGGGATTCTTAGTTTTGCATGTCGATTTGCAATGATCTTGGTTAATCTTTGTGTGTGCATGTCTTAATTCATGTCTTACAAGTAGAACCTTGAGTTTGCATATCAATTTTCAAGGTAAAGGAATCGAGTTTTTCCTCTATGAATGCCTCGGTTTAAAGGGAATAATTAAGGATGATGATCCTTAAAATGACTCTCTTTTTATACACTCAAATTGATTCAAAGAATGGTTTCATTCATGTTGCGTTGGTGTGAAGGCCATTCGGCCATGAGTGCTAAAATTGTGTTGATGCTTAAATTTTGGTGCATGTGTGGGTGTTTGAGGTAGAATTAGGAATTTGGAGTTCATGCATGCTAGACGAATAAGTTATAATTCAAATCCTTGTTTTAGGAAAAATTATAAGTTTGGATTTTAAAAGAAAAACTAGGGAAAGTTTCATGATGATTCATGCATGATGTCATATGGTTGCTTCAATTTCTTTTTGTGCATTGAAAAGTGAAATGAAGTTCTTTTGTCATGCATAATAGCATTCGGTCTAGAGGTAGGGGAATAGGAAAAATGTGTTTGACTATCAATTAGGGTGCATGTAGACTAAGATTAGTCTCATTTATGAGCGCAAAGATACATGCATGAGATGATTTATGGTTTTGATTGTTATTTTGATTAAATGGAATTAAATTTGTTAAATCTTCTCTATGATGCTCACGGTTTTAGTCTTAAATCACATAAAATGATTTCCTTGTTGTGTGTCTTTGATGATGAGTTCGGTTATGCAAGACTTTTACTCAAAGAATTTGGTTAACGCTTGTTTAGGTGCTTAAAATAAATTTTCTTTAAACGATGATAAGAAGTAGTTTTGTTTTGTTCTCATGTGCCTAATACCATGATGTACTAGTTTCTTTATTCCAATCGGTTTAGAAACTAAGCTTGCATTACCTTCCTTTGTTTGATTGATTCTGTATGCTGGAGATTATAACTTAATCAATTATTTTCCCTTAGAATGAGAGCATTTTACACTAAGTGAATGATGAATGTTTTGAGATTTATGAATTAGTATACGTGATTCTTGAGTTTTGTTTTATCTTTGCAATTCGAAATGTGTTTTAAAGCAATGTTTTCATAACCTGAATATTTTAAAATTAAAGAGGTCTATTTGGATAAAAGAGTATTTCTAAACTATTTTCAAAGTCTTTCTCAAGAACTATTGTACTCATGAAATTTGAATTGAGTTTAAATAACAATAACAAATTTTTTTTTAAAAAAATTTGGTTTCAAAACAAAATTCAACGAACATATCGAAATCGTTTCTAACGCACGGGAAATGTCTTAGTTCGAGCGACGGACGCGGGGATATAAAGCGAGGAGAGGCGATCAAGAGATTTGGGAGAGCACTAGGACGTCCATCATCGAGGTGAGAGAGGGGTTACCCTTAAGACGCCGTGGTAATTAGGTAACATATTAAGGCGTCCAATCATCTCAAAGATTGGACATCCAATCTCAATTAGCGTAGTGGTGTATGTGATAGCGCATGTTTGATTGATTTAGCTATCCACCCGAACGACTGAGGTTGGTTTATGATATGTTTTATAATTGATTATGTTGTGTCATTTAATTATTTATTTTGAGAAATGGTTTATTGTTATTTGAGAATATATGTTGGGAACTGTAACACCCCTCAAAATCCTCGTACTGTTTTAAATTATAAAAGGAATTATTTTGAGAAAAGTATTTTTGAAAGAGTATTTTCTTAAATAAAATTCTTTTCAATCACGTTTTCAAAAGTGGTGAATGATTTTAAATAATGATTTTTCATGAAACAATGTTAAGAATTTTCAAAGTTGAGTTTTTGGAAGTAATTATGTATTTAGAATTCTTCTAAGGAAATGGTGAATTCCTTTTAACAAGGAATTATTTTCTAAAATGTGTTTTATATATGTGTGTGCCGTATGTGTGATAGTGTGTTTTGGTTTTCTAAATCTATGTGTTTGATATTTTTGGGCATTATAATTTTATGTATGAATGGTTTCATTCTTTATGTGTGTGAACATGTGTATGTGCGGTTTTTCTTTTTTCATACTTGCATGCTTAGGATTTAATTAAGTACATGAATGAAGGTGTTAGGTGTGTATGTGCCATATGAGTGTAGGTGTGTATATGCATGAAGAGGTATAGGTGTCATGCAAGTGTATGTTTGTGCATGAATAAGTGAATGTGTGAATATGTGTGTGTGACACGTGTGGAAGAGAGTGAGTGGAAGCCTAATTAGTAAGCAACTAAGTTCCCAACCAAAACCCAACTAAGTCCAACTAAACTCTAACTATGTGGTTGAAACCCTAATGAGAGCCCCAAGTCAACAACCTAGCATGACTCTAAGTCCTTATGTCCCCTACGTGTTTCCTTGGGTGTTGATAAGCTCCACCTATGCAATTTTGTGGGAGTCGAATCTACCCTTCCTCCTTAGCCCATGACCGAGTTACTTGAAGGGCAAAATAGGAAGCCATGAGTTGTCTTTATAAGTTTGGCCTTGGATGTGTTTCATTCATTTCACCACATTTCTTTCCTTCGACCCATACACCAAACCAAACACTAAGTCTAAGAGCCCATCAAACTCTTAGACAAAAGAATAAGAAAAATAGAGAGAAAAGAGAAAGAGGAAGAGGAAGCCGTGAGGTTTAGAGAGGAAGAAGGAGAGGAGATCCACCTTAAGCCTAGGAGTCCTTTTGAAGATCAAGAGCTTAGGAGTGTTGAAGAACTTTTTCTTCTTGGTATAAACCGAAGATCTAGAAGCCTTAACATTAGTCCTTAATTTTGTAATTTTATTTTAATTCCTTCCTTTGCATGTTTAATTTTTCGGTTGATCCAAGCTTGCATGTAACGTTTTTGCTTTGATCTTGATTTTTCTAGACCTAAATAAATTTGTAATGAACTAAATAAGGGACTCTATGATTCGGTTGTAATTTTTTTAGATCTTGATGTTCTCATGTTAAACCTCTTTGATCTAAAGCTTTGTTCATGATCTTTGTAAACTTGATAAAAATCTCCTTGCATGTTTGATTTTCATGCTTAAAACCGTGGATTAGGAGATGTTTATGTGTTTACTTGTTCAGCCTATGTTTGATCTTAACTTATTCTTAAAATTTTTTTGGTCTTGCATGTTGATCTATGTTATGGATCTTGAACCTTGTATGTGTAAATTTTGGTTTAGTCTGAAGAAAAAGTTTTGATTTGCATATTGATCTTTGATCTTGATGATTTGTGAACAATAGCCTTTTTATTCTCTCAAGAGCATGTCACGGTTTTGGTCTCTTTCTCATCTAAAGTAATTTTTGTCTTTGACTTGTGTTTTGATCTTTAATTTTGTTTTGAGTTATGTAAGTGATTTTTGGAACAAAGCTTTCTTATTTTCTTAGTTGATGTCTCGGTTTTTGGCCCCTTTGGTTTAAAGTGATTTTTTTGCCATCTATTTGTTTAACTCTATGATTTGATCTACATGATTCAAGTGTATGCATGTTAATTTTAAATGAAATGGCTATGTCCTCTTTATTTCATTTCTTGGTTTTGGAAAAACTAGGGAAAATAAGTCTTAAAATAATTTCCTTTGCATGAACATGATTTAAATCAAGTGTGGATCTTGTGTATTGTAACACCCCTAATTTTCGTCTCCCGAATAATAGGAAATTAATAATAAAAAGTTTTATTATTAATTTATAGAATTTTCTGAGTTTATGTTATGTATTTAATTAGCCTTAAATATAAAAATAAGTGGAAATATTTTTATATGGCAAATAAATGCAAAATGTAAGGAAATTGCATTTTGGTCCCTGAAGGAGGACTAAAAAGCAATATTAGAAAGGTTCTTGGAGGGAAAGATTTAAAGATAATAATTTTTGAACTAATCTAACCAGTTAGTAATGCCCTGTAACCGGTTAGACGATGAACACAGAAACTGGTTTAGTGGATTTTGATGAGTAATCACTTGGATTACTCGTTAATCGCCACGATTGCTGCATGAATTGAGTGGCAATACACGCGTCAAGGTGCATGTAACCTGGATTTGGCTATAAATAGGTGAATTGTTGAGGGATGAAGGGTTGTTCCTCTGAAATCTTGTTGAAGAAGGGAGATTAGGGTTTCTGAATTGCTCTGAGCAATTCGTCTTCCTCTTTGAGTGTCAGAGAGTGATACACACCTTTCTGAAAAGCTTACATCAAGAGCTTTTCAGTGATATACACCTTGAGAGTTGAAGGTTCGTGTGGAAGGAGGAATCAAGCTTGGAAGTTGGAGGTAGAAATATGGGTTTTTCTGTGATTCTGATTCTGGGAGCTGACTTCCAGACTCAATTTTGGTAAGTGTAGTCGATCTCTAAGCCTCAAACTTCTTTGATTCTCTAGTGCATGTACCCTACTGTGAGTCCTAATTGTTTTCCCCAATATCTTTGGCCAATCGCTATGTCAAATCTTCTGGTCTTTGGACCCTGTTGATAGAAATCGTGACTGAGAGCAGAACTGTGGATTTCATGGAAATCTGTGTTGGAGCCTTTCTCTCTGCAATGTTTTGGATCAAGCACGAACCTAAGGTAAGGGGGAAGCTTACTATTTGCTAGAATGAGAATAAATTGTGGTAGAATATAGGATGAGTCACCAAGAGACTCAAAGGGCATAAGTTGAAATGGTTAAATGGCTTGGAGGCCAATTTGAGCTCAATTGATGTTTTGAGCAATGTTATCTGAATGCATGCAAGCTATGTTGATGTTGATTTCATGACTTAATTGAATATTATGTGAATTGATGCATTAAGTTGTGAAATATGTGCAATTATGTGCAATTGGTGTATCCAAGTTGAATGCATGCAATATGAATGTGTTTCTGGGTGTAAACATGTTTATTTTAAGGCATATGAACTTTGTGCATAATGAAATTTGGTTAGATTTGAGAAAGGAAGAAATTGAGTTGTTAAAACTCTTGTTTTAATGGTCTGACTGCATAATCTAACCGGTTACACGATTTTCGTAACCGGTTAGACACTGCAGATTTTCAAAGAAAATTGGTTTATTAATCAGTTCTGAAATCTCAATGGCCTTTGCTCAAATTTAAGCTTTAATTTCATTATACATGATCTGAACTTGAGTTGTCAAAGTTCTGATTTGAAAGATCAAATTTAATGCCTTAAGTTAATGAAATAATTTCAAGAGGAAATTATGTTCATTGGAAAAGGAAATGTGATTTGGACTTTTGAATGTTGAAACAATGGATTTTGAGGTATAAACATTGTTAAACTGGTTTATGGATTGGGTAGGGAATATAAGAAAAAGGGTTTTTTGAATTACAATGGTAAACAGTTCAGGTTTGCAAATCTAACCGGTTAGCCTGGAACTGTAACCGGTTAGTATCTGAATCTGAAAAATAAAAAGTTAAGTTTTTGAATACCATTGACTTTGTTTTACCCAATCTAAGTTTAATGACATGTTTTGGGATATTTCAAAGGAGAATTTTTGTGTCAAAGACTATACCTCAAATAAATCATTCAAAAGAGAAATTGGAATATTTCTAAATCATAGTAATTAATGGAAAGACCAACCTTAGTCAATTATGCATGCAATACATGCATAGAGAAAGGTAATGAAATAGGTTGGCAAGGATAGTTTGTGATGTTCGGGTACTTGACCCTGTACTCTAGGAGTACTAAACTAATGCAACCTACTTGATGACACATTCTGGGAATGTGGCCATTGTCTGGGACATGGTTTCTTGGAGACGTTCTGGGAACGTGATGCACACTCTAGGAGTGGTGCTTGATTTTATTCCAAGTATGGTTTGCGATACGTTCGGGGAACGTATGTTAGTGTTCTGGGAACACATTGGTATAATAATTGAATTAAAGATAAAACCAACCTTGATGATTGTGCATTCATATAGAATGGAAGTTTGGTTGGTAGGAACGATTATCATATTCTGGGAATATGAGGAGGGTACTCCGGGAGTACCAAATTATAACCTACTTGATGACACATTATAGATATGTGGCCAGTGTCTGGGACCTGGTTTTATACGTTCTGGGAACGTATGTTGGTGTTCTGGGAACACTTTGATAAGCAACCTACTGGATGACACATTATAGATATGTGGCCAGTGTCCGGGACCTGGTTTTTATACGTTCTGGGAACGTGATGCACACTCTGGGAGTGATGCTTATCTATCCAAGTATGGTTTGCTACACGTTCTGGGAACGTGATGCACACTCTGGGAGTGAATGCTTATCATCCAAGTATGGTTTGGCATTACGTTCTGGGAACGAATGTCAGTGTTCCGGGAACACAACGGTGTGTTGGATGGACGTCCAAGATGGACTTTTAGAGGCCTCAGTTGTGGAAGAAAATCATGCATCATGCCACCTGCATTGAAAGAATTATTCAGATTAACCGGGTGTGCTCATATGATTATGCATCATGATTTGCTACATGTTAACTTGTGGATGTTAGTTTTATTCTCATTTGAGTATGCGAATATGTATAGCTAACCCCCATGCCCTTATTAGGTGTTGATCGTGCATCTAGCTTGCACAAGAATCGGTAAGGGGAGATGTCCCTTAGGTGCTTGCAGAGTGTCGAAAATGTGGGTTGGGAACCCGTTGTGCAGATATCGAGGATCCGACCAGAAGGATGTTGGGACAAAGGACCAGTGACCAGCTCTATGACATTTCTATTTTTAATAGAACTTATATGATACATATTTTGGAAAAAGGTATCATAAGAGGAATTCAGTTTCATAATTATACTTATTTGGTATTAATGGACTGATTACACTTGATAAATTTTGGGGGTACAATATGATGACTTTACTATGTTTCCGCAAGCTCTGATTTTGTTAGTCAACCTCATTACAAATCAAGTGTTTGTGAAAAAGAATTTTCAAGGGAAGGGAAAATTATTATTTTCAGATCTTTTTCCAACGATAACAAGTCCAAGTTTTCATAAATTTCTTACTTTCTTATAAACTAAGATGACATAAAATGAGTGTTACACTTTTATGGTATCAGAGCAATGGTCCTGACTCTTGGTCCTTGGGTGTGTGGTCCAATACGTTGGTCATCTATATCTGCAATGTTTCCTGGGAAGTTTGCTTTCATATACTTCCAAACTAGAGCTAAGGTTATGGGAAATGGCTCTAGATAAGTAGTTTATTCTGCTATTAAGAAGTGTTCTATGAAGTCTAAGTAGAGGTATGATAGTCGTATGCTTCTCTTTAGACATGTTGAAAACCCAAAACCACAGTGTCGATTTATTATGTTTTCATAGAACCGGTGATGAGGAAATTTTAAGGAGTTGTAGTTGAGTCCTCGACTCTGAAGAGGAGTGTTTACCCTCACTCGTGTTAAAGTTAATCAACTTTTAGACCGAGTGTAGGGCAGTGGTCTTCTTAAAGATCAACCTTGCTGAGTTTGTTCAACTCTAAAGCTATCCTTTCTTTTGTTCCTTTCGGATAAGGATAGCGATCAAAGTTGCTCAATGCCTTACCCAATCTGTTATCTCCAGTGGAGACTCCTACAAATCTTCTTGTAGTCATTTCCAAGGTACGTCTGGATTGTTCTATTAAGGTATTAGACTTTGTCTATCTACCTGTGTCATGATTACATTTGATCTTAAGCACGGTTTGGGAGCCGAGGGATCAAGTGATCATGATTAATGACGATAGAACAACCCTGTATTGGGATTTCCAAGCTTCGAATCTGGAATACAATGGATCCATGTGTCTGCTTCGGGGCAGCAGTGAAGAAAATAGGGGGTTAAAGAAATATGGATTTCAAGAAATGATGTTAGGTTCACCCTGAGCAAAGAGATGGAGTTTGGAATCAAGTTAATTCTTGAAGCTGATTCTATCTCTACTACCGTTATAATATGGAACCATCGGGAATGGTCAAATGGGAGAAACAAGTAGAAAAGATTTTGGTTGGATCCGATTAAAGGAGTCTAAGTGTTTTCTAAGATTGATTGGAGGTTGGATTAACCCCAAATCAGGATTCGGGACAGGGATACACTTAAGACTGCATTTTTGATCTCGATACGGACATTATGAGTAGGAAATAATGTCGTTCGGATTGACTAATGCACTTGTTCTTTTATGAACTATAAGAACGGGACCTTTAGATTATATTTGGATTCGTTTGTGGTTATCCTGAGAATCTGGAGGAGCATGAGGAACATCTCGGGAGTGTGTCAAGAATCCTGCAAGAGGAGTAGTTGTGTGTTAAGCTCGCCAAAGATGAGTTTTGGTTGAGCGAAGTTACGTTCGCAGGGCATGTGATCTTTAAAGAAGAATTGTGATGGATCCAGCAAAGGTAAGTTTATTGTGGAAATAGGAACAGCCTAAGACTGTGATTGAGGTGAGAAATTTTCTTAGGGCTGGCTGGATACTATCACCGGAGCATTTAAGGGCTTTCTAAGATCGCATGGCCTTTGATCAAGTTGATTTGGAAAGATCAACTGATGGTATTGAATGAGAGGATGTTGTTTAATTATGGTGGGGTGGTGATGGATTCTACCCCAACATAATATGATTAGTCCAAAAGGAATTATGGAAAATGTGAGTAGATTATGATTTAAACCATTTCAGTGATGGATTCGGTTGGAATCAAGGTATTAGATTATAAATAAATCCTATTTTGAGTTGGATTGGATGATGTAAAGAAAATGGTTTTGAAATTCTTTGGTTTCTAAAACTATACTTCATAAACCGGTTAGAATTTCTTGTAACCGGTTAGAAGCTGAAAGTTTAAAATAAAAATTTAAGTCCTTTGTGAAGGAACTTTTGGTATTAGTAGACATCTTCCTTCAATCCAAACTCAATATCAATTACCTAAGTAAAGTTTAAGGAAGGATTTAATGGGATGAAATAACTTAATGCCTTGATTCATCATTGAAATTGATTTAAGAGGATTGAATCATAATATTTATGGACTACTCGAGAGTTGGAATTAAGGAGCTACTCCAATTAGAGAAGGTAGAGGATTTAGCTGGATGATGCAAAGGAAACAATAGGTGTTAAGATGAGAAGGTTGTGATTTATGAACAAGTTTGGAGTTCGAAAGTATGGATGACAATAAGAAGAGGAAGAGTTGAATGTAAAATAAAAGCGATGGATGGAGTTTCTTAAAGATTATGGCTTTGAGCTCCAATATCATCCTGGTTTAGCAAACGTAGTTGCAGAAGATTTGAGCTGAAAGGTTATTTCTGTGAGCTCAATGATGGTCAAGGAGGCTATTCTGATTGAGGAATTTAGAGACTTAAGTCTGGTAAACCAAGAGGAACCCTCTAGTATTAGATTGGGAATGTCGCCAATCACCAACGAATTCTTGAACCGGATTCGTGGATTTCAACCAGGAAATGAGGAGTTAGATTTCTATGAAGAAAACGAATGAGATTTAATCTTTGGAATTAAAGTCAAGGATTATGGATATTAGAAAGTATATTATGGAGGAAAGGGATTTATGAAGTATTGTTTAGAACAACCTAGATGAGAAATCCAAAGGCACGAATTTCAAGAGTAGATTACGTGCGAATCCAAGTTAGCTATCAACTATCAAGGGATAAGGAATTTCTCGATGTTGGTAAGCATGTATGAGGACTATGGGAAAGTACATGAATTTTATGCGAGAAATGTCTGAGTTCAGAATAAGAGGAAAATTGATGAAATAAAGGCCCAATGGGAGAAAGAGGAAAGGTAAGTAGGAGAATATCTACCACGAAAATATAAAGGGTAAGGAATCCTCGATTGGAGAAAAATGGCTAAGGAGGAAATAGGAAAGGGAACATTTGTCCATCTCGAGGTGAAAACTGTGAGGCACATCACTTTGAGTTTAGTTGTGATGTACCTAAGGGAATAGCTAATTCCGATTGTAGGAAGCTGGAGTATTATTCACCGAATTGTCTTGAAGGAAAAGGTGAGAAAGAATGGACGAATCCAGCACGAGAAGAATTCACCGGCCGAGATGAGAGTTGAGTGTCATCCTGGCGTAGGCAACCCAAGCCTATCTCTTCCTTTGATCTGAGTTAACGTAATCAAATGTTTTTGACTACGTTAATCTAATCGTTTGAAAGTATCAATATTCTGTTGGAAGTTTAACTTCAATCTTTCTGTGATCAAAACCTTTATCACAGTTGGATGTGATAAATCGCTGTGGACACTACAGAAATAGAAAGATCAGTTATGACTAGAGAGATTAACAACCACCGGGATAGGACAAATCTTTGTCTCCCCAACGGAAATGTCTCTAGAACTTGACTATCTAACTAAGTCTGATAGTGATAATTACCCTATCTTTAAGTTCATCTAACTTAAAGACCTGTCGTATGGTCTTTCTTGCGAAAGATTATATCTGAAAGGGATGACTTTGTTATTAATGGATTGAATATTAGGACTGATCACCCTAATGTCTCAAACTATTAAGAAATGAAGTCATACAAATGTTTCTTTGATCGTGCTCGAGAGATCAGAGTGCGCAGCCCAAAAAGTTTATTGGAAAATGTTTTAATTGAAAAATATTTATGTGAAGTATAAAGAGTATTTCTTTTAAAAGAAATTCTTTCACACAAGAGTTTTATATGAAAAATCCTTGTGGTTTAGTTTGGAAAGTTTTTCCTGAAGGGTTTTAGTTGACATGTTTCAAAATACAAGGAATATATCGAAACTCTTTTAAGTGGGGGAGGACCCTAAAAGAACAAATTTTTGGGAGCTAGATGAAGATTTCTAGTATAAAAATATTTTGGAAAAATGGAAAACTTCAAAAGATGAATTTCGGGGACGAAATTCCTTTTAAGTGGGGGAGTAGTGTAACACCCCTAATTTTCGTCTCCCGAATAATAGGAAATTAATAATAAAAAGTTTTATTATTAATTTATAGAATTTTCTGAGTTTATGTTTTGTATTTAATTAGCCTTAAATATAAAAATAAGTGGAAATATTTTTATATGGTGAATAAATGCAAAATGTAAGGAAATTGCATTTTGGTCCCTGAAGGAGGACTAAAAAGCAATATTAGAAAGGTTCTTGGAGGGAAAGATTTAAAAATAATAATTTTTGAACTAATCTAACCGGTTAGTAATGCCCTGTAACCGGTTAGACGATGAACACAGAAACTGGTTTAGTGGATTTTGATGAGTAATCACTTGGATTACTCGTTAATCGCCACGATTGCTGCATGAATTGAGTGGCAATACACGCGTCAAGGTGCATGTAACCTGGATTTGGCTATAAATAGGTGAATTGTTGAGGGATGAAGGGTTGTTCCTCTGAAATCTTGTTGAAGAAGGGAGATTAGGGTTTCTGAATTGCTCTGAGCAATTCGTCTTCCTCTTTGAGTGTCAGAGAGTGATACACACCTTTCTGAAAAGCTTACATCAAGAGCTTTTCAGTGATATACACCTTGAGAGTTGAAGGTTCATGTGGAAGGAGGAATCAAGCTTGGAAGTTGGAGGTAGAAATATGGGTTTTTCTGTGATTCTGATTCTGGGAGCTGACTTCCAGACTCAATTTTGGTAAGTGTAGTCGATCTCTAAGCCTCAAACTTCTTTGATTCTCTAGTGCATGTACCCTACTGTGAGTCCTAATTGTTTTCCCCAATTTCTTTGGCCAATTGCTATGTCAAATCTTCTGGTCTTTGGACCCTGTTGATAGAAATCGTGACTGAGAGCAGAACTGTGGATTTCATGGAAATCTGTGTTGGAGCCTTTCTCTCTGCAATGTTTTGGATCAAGCACGAACCTAAGGTAAGGGGGAAGCTTACTATTTGCTAGAATGAGAATAAATTGTGGTAGAATATAGGATGAGTCACCAAGAGACTCAAAGGGCATAAGTTGAAATGGTTAAATGGCTTGGAGGCCAATTTGAGCTCAATTGATGTTTTGAGCAATGTTATCTGAATGCATGCAAGCTATGTTGATTTTGATTTCATGACTTAAATTGAATATTATGTGAATTGATGCATTAAGTTGTGAAATATGTGCAATTATGTGCAATTGGTGTATCCAAGTTGAATGCATGCAGTATGAATGTGTTTCTGGGTGTAAACATGTTTATTTTAAGGCATATGAACTTTGTGCATAATGAAATTTTGTTAGATTTGAGAAAGGAAGAAATTGAGTTGTTAAAACTCTTGTTTTAATGGTCTGACTGCATAATCTAACCGGTTACACAATTTTCTTAACCGGTTAGACACTGCAGATTTTCAAAGAAAATTGGTTTTTTAATCAGTTCTGAAATCTCAATGGCCTTTGCTCAAATTTAAGCTTTAATTTCATTATACATGATCTGAACTTGAGTTGTCAAAGTTCTGATTTGAAAGATCAAATTTAATGCCTTAAGTTAATGAAATAATTTCAAGAGGAAATTATGTTCATTGGAAAAGGAAATGTGATTTGGACTTTTGAATGTTGAAACAATGGATTTTGAGGTATAAACATTGTTAAACTGGTTTATGGATTGGGTAGGGAATTTAAGAAAAAGGGTTTTCTGAATTACAATGCTAAACAGTTCAGGTTTGCAAATCTAACCGGTTAGCCTGGAACTGTAACCGGTTAGTACCTGAATCTGAAAAATAAAAAGTTAAGTTTTTGAATACCATTGACTTTGTTTTACCCAATCTAAGTTTAATGACATGTTTTGGGATATTTCAAAGGAGAATTTTTGTGTCAAAGACTATACCTCAAATAAATCATTCAAAAGAGAAATTGGAATATTTCTAAATCATAGTAATTAATGGGAAGACCAACCTTAGTAAATTATGCATGCAATACATGCATAGAGAAAGGTAATGAAATAGGTTGGCAAGGATAGTTTGTGATGTTCGGGTACTTGACCCTGTACTCTAGGAGAACTAAACTAATGCAACCTACTTGATGACACATTCTGGGAATGTGGCCATTGTCTGGGACATGGTTTCTTGGAGACGTTCTGGGAACGTGATGCACACTCTGGGAGTGGTGCTTGATTTTATTCCAAGTATGGTTTGCGATACGTTCGGGGAACGTATGTTAGTGTTCTGGGAACACATTGGTATAATAATTGAATTAAAGATAAAACCAACCTTGATGATTGTGCATTCATATAGAATGGAAGTTTGGTTGGTAGGAACGATTATCATATTCTGGGAATATGAGGAGGGTACTCCGGGAGTACCAAATTATAACCTACTTGATGACACATTATAGATATGTGGCCAGTGTCTGGGACCTGGTTTTATACGTTCTGGGAACGTATGTTGGTGTTCTGGGAACACTTTAATACGCAACCTACTGGATGACACATTATAGATATGTGGCCAGTGTCCGGGACCTGGTTTTTATACGTTCTGGGAACGTGATGCACACTCTGGGAGTGATGCTTATCTATCCAAGTATGGTTTGCTACACGTTCTGGGAACGTGATGCACACTCTGGGAGTGAATGCTTATCATCCAAGTATGGTTTGGCATTACGTTCTGGGAACGAATGTCAGTGTTCCGGGAACACAACGGTGTGTTGGATGGACGTCCAAGATGGACTTTTAGAGGCCTCAGTTGTGGAAGGAAATCGTGCATCATGCCACCTGCATTGAAAGAATTATTCAGATTAACCGGGTGTGCTCATATGATTATGCATCATGATTTGCTACATGTTAACTTGTGGATGTTAGTTTTATTCTCATTTGAGTATGCGAATATGTATAGCTAACCCCCATGCCCTTATTAGGTGTTGATCGTGCATCTAGCTTGCACAAGAATCGGTAAGGGGAGATGTCCCTTAGGTGCTTGCAGAGTGTCGAAAATGTGGGTTGGGAACCCGTTGTGCAGATATCGAGGATCCGACCAGAAGGATGTTGGGACAAAGGACCAGTGACCAGCTCTATGACATTTCTATTTTTAATAGAACTTATATGATACATATTTTGGAAAAAGGTATCATAAGAGGAATTCAGTTTCATAATTATACTTATTTGGTATTAATGGACTGGTTACACTTGATAAATTTTGGGGGTACAATATGATGACTTTACTATGTTTCCGCAAGCTCTGATTTTGTTAGTCAACCTCATTACAAATCAAGTGTTTGTGAAAAAGAATTTTCAAGGGAAGGGAAAATTATTATTTTCAAATCTTTTTCCAACGATAACAAGTCCAAGTTTTCATAAATTTCTTACTTTCTTATAAACTAAGATGACATAAAATGAGTGTTACATGTATGTTGCATTCGGTTATGTTCAAAGATTTATGGTTTCATTTTGGGAACTTGATGTGTGCTCTATGCTTTATGATCTTGTGTGATTTAAGTTAAGAAAAATAAGCTCAAACTTGACTATTTTTCTAAGTTAAGGCCCACGGTTTTATTAGGAAAAAGAATAGAATAATTGCATGATTTTTTGTGTGTTTGATAATGCATGAATCTTGCGTTGAAGTGTGTATGGTTTCGGTTTTTACATGATAATTAGGTCAGAATTCCTTTACATGTAGCAACTTAGGAAGAATGCATGTGTTTTGTGAAATAAAGCTAAGCCAATTAGGTTTAAGAGAGAATTTTGTGCTCGCATGATTATGTGTGTATGTGCATGTATTCGGTTTGTGTGTTAAAGTATGCTTAAGTAAATTGTTTTATAAAAATAAAAGGGTTTTGAGTTTGTTATGTGATTTAATGTTTGACTTGTGAAATGTTTGCTTGAGAATGAATGTTGGTTTGAAATTAAATTAATAATTGTTTATGTGATCCAAATGTGTTGTGACCATATGTATGCTTAGTTGTGTATTTGATTTGATTTAATTTATTTATGTTTGAGAGATTGTGTATACGATTTTCTAAGCCTTGTTTTGTAACGAAAGCTTGAGTTTTCAAAGCGTTAAAATTGATTTGAAAAGTATTTGAAATAAAAAGAGTTTTACGATGTTTTTAGATTTTATTAAATTGATTTTTGTAAAACGTTTCTTTGCTGTCCAAGATGATTTAAAATTGTTTTCTTGATTCCTAAATTGGGTTGTGAGACTCAAAGTTTAGTTTCTATAAAGCAATTGATTTTAGACAAACCCGGATTGAAAACCGGTGAATTTTCGGTGTTTTGGAACATGGTTAAGGTGCTGTCCGAGACGGACCAGCACCTAACCAAATAGTTTAGATCGTTTTAATTGATGTTTTCAAAACGATTTTTGAAGTTTTTAAAGAATTGAAAAACGTTAGAGTTGTTTTAAGAAAATAATCATGAATAAAAATGTGTTTTAATAAATACGAGGAATGTTACAGACGAGGGATCAAGGCAGTGGCAGCAACCAAGATCCAAAGAGACTGTGCATGCTTAATCGCTGGACCTCAGGTGAGAGAGTGGCTTTCCTAAGACACCGTGGTAGTAGGTGATGTATTAAGACGTTCCGTATCAGCTCAAAGATCGGAACTAAGTGGTTCTGCGTCAGTAATATGGTGGCAATTGCGTGCTTTGTGTGGCCACTCATACGAATAGGACAAAGACCACATTGTTGTGCGTGATGCGTGATGATGTGTTGTTTATATTTGTTTACTTATGACTGTTGATATTGAATTGTTGATAATAATAATGAAAGAAATTAAAAGTAAAAGACACCAAGAAAAAGAGATCATCCCTGTTTGGCTTAAGTCCTAACGGAACCAGGCAGCCTTGATAAGACATTAAGAATGGAAACAATGATAAGAGAGTTGAGATGATGATTGAGTAGATTGATAAGATACTGAGAGTGGAGATAATGATAAGAGGAATGAGATATTGACTGAGCAGAGATGATGAGATGAGAGAGAGGTAAAGATGTAATGACGTGATGTGATTGAGCCAGAGCTGGGGAGAATGATGTTGTTTGTTGGATATGAGAAGAGATTTAAATGGAGCTGGGCTCCTTTGTTTTTGGTTTTAGTCTGGGACTAGTGTTGAGTTGAGCTTGCTCCTCCATTAGCGCTCAGCATGGTTTTAGTCTGGGAACTGGTGTCGAGTTGAGCTTGCTCCTCCACTAGTGCTCAGCAAAGAAAATGTGTTTTTGAAAAAGGGTTTTTTTGAGTTTTCTTGAAAAGATTTGTGAAAGGAAAATTTTGGGAAAAGAATTGTTTTTAGAGAGGGCTTATGAAATGGAATTTTTGGAAAAGGTTTTGGGAAGGGATTTTTGAAGAAGCTTGTGAAACAATATTTTTCAAAGGAGTTTTTATGAAATGATCTCTTTTTGAAAAAAGTTTTATGAAAATGAGGTTTTTGAAGATAAGTTTTGAAAAGGATTTCGAAAAGAGATTTTTGGAAACGAGATTTGAAAGGAGATTTTTGGAAAAAGAATTATGAAAGGATTTTTGAACTGAAGTTTTGAAAGCGTTTTTATGAAATTGTTGAAGAGGACTTGTGAAGTGAGACTTTGAAAGAATTTTGATGAAAAGATTGTTGGAGAGATGTTTTGTGATGAGGCTTAAGTTGTGATGGTAATCCTGCTCTGTGTCAAGTTTGAGATAAGAAAAGTGACGCAAAGTTAGCGGTCAAGACTCACTGAAGGGATGCACGAAGGGTGAGCTGACCATTAGGATTAATAAAAGACAGAACGCAAGATGGATCAGGACCTTCATCCCTTAGTTTTCATTAGGCAAAAGCCGTAAGCAGGGTGTTTAGTCTAAGTAGTTGTAAATAGGTGAGTATCAAGGATTATCTGAGCGATATATCACTTCTGTAATGTTGCCCTATTTTTGTTTTGTGAACGGGCCCTAATCTTTTGGTAAAGATCTATGAAATGGTTCTGTAAAGATGTGGAGGTAAGTTTCACGTAACGACCCGGTTTTCAGGTGAGAGCGTAAACGTGCACCCACATCATATTAAAAAAAAATGGCCTCAATTTTTGGTAACATTTAATTAAGTGATGAAAACTTTCGAAAGGTGAAAATCGGGGCGTTACAGGAACCGTATGTGAAAGCAATAACGACTAAGTTTATAAAGAATTAATTAAAGAAAGAAAAGACGAACCCGATAGATGTGAAAGATGTGATTTAGTCGAGGAAGAGTATGAAATAGAGAAGGTGCTAAGATGGCTATGAAAACGTAAGCGAGCGGATGTGTGGTGATAAGGAATGAAGCTAACAACGTTGCGAGATCAAGCCGACCATAAAATATGTTGACAATGCTGCTGGAATGTTGGTTCACAGTTGACGGAGAGAACGACGATAATGTGCTGAGATCCAAGTTGATCTGAAATTGTTCTGCTCATGTTGATGATAGTAAATGTTGTGTGATTTGAGATAGAGAAAGAGAATGCAATGATGCCGTGATGAGTCCCGTGATAGTATGCGAACTTTAGGGGGAATTAGATGCGAACGATTAGCGATCGGGTTTCATTGAAGGGATGTACTAAGGATGAACCGATCATTAGGATTAAGCCGTAATTAACCCTTAAAAGACTATTAAAAGACATTCACTAAAGCGGTGAGGTATGAGTGGCGTCTCGAAGTAGTGGAGAGGAAGGAACGATAGGTATCTGCGGATACCTAGGACGAGATTGCATTAGGGGAGGACAATGACGATGACTCGTCAAGAAGTCTAGAGTATTGTTGTAGGCAGAACAAACTCCATAAGTGGTGCACTAACGTGGTTTGGACTGGGTCCAATACCGTGGTAAGTTCTGCGTGCACACTATGACAATACTGTCGCCCCCTAGATTGCAAATCGAGAACAGTGAGAGGGACTGGAACGGGGCAATGTGTTTGATTGTGATATCACATTTGTTTGAGGCTGAGACCTCCTGGCTTGGAGCCATTTGTTTGGACAGCTGTCATGCCCGCGTGGTAAAGGTCCTGTACTCCTGTTTGCTTCCGATTAGGATGGGTGGTGAACCGAGGAGATGTAGACGTGTGTGTGTGCTCGATGATGTCTCCCCCTCATCATTGAGGCAAATCGAAAAGATAAAACTTAACTAACCAAGATATGTCAAGAATTTGTGTGCGATGATAATTCCAATCGTACAATATTTATGATAACGATAACTTAAGTGCCGGATAAATCATAGTGTGAAATTGGAAGAGAGTACCTTGATGCCATGGAAGAATACGAATGAGATATGGAAGTAACTGTTATTATGAATGATGCATGACTCTAATGTTCAGATGGATATATTTTTATGTGTGATGTATTCTTAAATATCGTAGCATAATCCTACTTCATTGCTACATGTTTTTCTATTTATTTTGTCTTAATATTTACCTAGTATAATCCCACACAGTCGACATTGCCGTTTTGGGATACTCACTCTCTCTACTCTATTTGTTATGTCTTGTATTAATTGTATGGAACTTAGATGGATAACATGGTTCATTATCAACTATTGCGGGAGATTGGATCAACTCCCCGAAAAGGGAAGAGCAGTGTCATTGACACTTATAAGACCGTTTATGAGGAGCTTCCACGTAGATTTAATGAGTTGGAAGAAGAAAAGAAGACACATGAGGAAGAAGGAGAAGATAGATCGGACGACCCTGAAGAAGATATTGCTGAGGAGGAAGAGGGGGACCCTGATCTCTGGTCAGACAGAGACGACCCCGAGGAGTACTATAGTGATGGGAGTTGGTATATTACACCCGAGGATCTGCTGGCTGAGGATGAGGAGTGGTATCGGAAGTTGGAGCAGCTCAAGAAAGAGTATGACTAGACATTTAGGTAATTTCCTTTGAGTATGTAATGCTGCTATGAGGTTCTTAGCAACTTTGTACGGTCCTGCTGTAACCCCAGTGTGTGGAACTCTGCACTAATGAATTGAGAGGAAAATCAATGGGCACTTTTATTTAATTACTGTTTAAAAAAAAATGGCCCTAATTTTTGCCCAAAAAGATTAAAGCTTTCAAGTTGCCAGAATCGGGGTGTTACAGAAGTGGTATCAGAGCAAAGTTGCTTTAAGAACTCTTGTATGCATGCATCCACATACTCTGCCGTGTGATTATGAGTGTACGCTAGTAATAGGAACGTGATAGACAAACATAGGAACGTTGGATACGCATCAAAGCAACTCTAGAGGTGTTAGTCTCCAACCAAAACAACAACCGGTAGCAGTGATCAATCTCATCCTGTGACGACTAGTGATGCCTTGAACTCCTTGGTTTAACTTCTCCTGCTAAGAATACCTTTTTGGAGTAACCTTTGAGACGCTAACCCAAGACCTTATCTTATGATTAGAACTCTCCGTTAATGGAACTTTTGTTAAATCCCGAATTTTGTCAAAATTGTTTGACAAAATGTTGAGCTAGTTTAATCTCCAGAACTCACTCATCTCTTGTCATGTCCATAAAACTTGATCAGTTGATGAGTCTCAACTTTCCTTTGGTCATGACCCAATGTCTAATTTTCCCAAGAGTCTTGACTAAAAATGTTAAGCCCCGATATCCGGTATCCGACATGCAGGTGCTCTCAGAATGAATAAAGAATAGTGGAGTAGGATCAGGCAAGAACTGTAAGTATTAAGTAAATAAGAGGATTGAGCGACATAGACAGAAGAGGAGTAGATTTAGGAAGAGGTAGAAGTACCCTTTTTAGCCGTAAGAAAATGGTGAGTTATTAAGAACAAGTTGAAGTCAGGACTTTAAGGATAGGCTGATCCTTAAGACGATTTAGACGATGGTAAGTCTAAGAGAGATAGAAGATAATGTGGGAAGGTGGAGTTAATAAGGCAACAGAACCTTTAGGTGTGACCCCGAAGCTAGGACGAAGAGTTAAGATTTGACATTTTAAGGAGTAGCGGGTCTTCGAGCTAAAGGGAATTAGATAGTCGAGAACCTACACAAGACGATGAAGAGTGGAAGAAGGGTTTAGAGTACTTAAGATATACGATTTAGTGGTTGAAGTAGGAAGTGCAGTAGTGCATATTCCTTGAGGATTACTGACAACTGAAACGAGAAGAGTAGGTAATGACCTTAGACATTAGAGAAGGACGGTTAATGGATGAAGTGTGAGGCAATCAGGGTTATAAATAGGGGATAGAGTTTTAGAAATTTAAGTTGTGATCAAAGAATTGTGTGAAAGGGGTATGATTTATCTAAGTTGGGGAGCAAGTAAGGACATGGGATTTTAAGGCATTACCTTGACTAGGCTTGAACGGATAAGGGAGAATTCAACTTAATGAAATGGCAGAATCTCAACCTAATGAGTGTGACTCTGTTACGTCTGGATATTACTCGGATATCTTAAAACCTTCTTGTTCTTCTACTTCCTTAAAGTAGTATTGTTTACACCCTATTTCGTTTGATTGACCCGAATATCCCGTGTGATGATTTGTAAAGGTGATTCATTTGACTCACCTCCTGTAAGGACAACAAAGGGACAAGGCACAACTGTGAAGGTTCGCAACGACGACTGCAATTTGAGATTGGAAGGAGTGTTCAGGAGAAGTATGCGTCCCTAGGTTAGACTCGCTCAGTATTTCTCGAGGACGAGAAATCCGTAAGTTGGGGAGAATGTAACACCCCGTATTTTCCCGGACATGCGTGAACGAATTCGTTTAAAATAAACTTTGAGCTTTTATTTAAAAAGGAGTTTTCTAAAGAAAATTCATGGTTTTGTGAAAGAATGGATTTTTCATGGAATGAATTTATATTTCTTTTTAACTCGTGAATTTTGAAATTTGTGATTTTTATAATATTTGGATTAGCTTGCAAGGATTTTTGTTTTTGAAAAATCATGAAAGGCGAAAATTTTGAGAAATAATAATTTTTGGGAGTTAACGATTTTAAATAATTTATCTCTTGGAAATTTTTCATTTGCATGAAAGATTAAATTTTAGAGATTTTAATTTTGTATGTTATAAGTAGGCAATTGTTTTACTTAAAAAGGGCCAAGTTTTCTTTAGGATGAAACATGCTCTTGTATGGAATTAAATCAATTGTCATTCTATGAAATTGGTTTGTGATATGTGTTTAGTGTGCTATATGTTTAATTTAAATGTGTGAATGTGTTTGAAAAATAAAAGTGTGTGCATATGTGATGCTACGGTTTGTGTGTGCACATGTGTGCATATGATCTTTAAAAATAATGCTTGCATACGTTACCTAAATTGATGATCATAGGATTCTAAATGAAAGAGAATAGAAAATGAAAAAAATAAAATTGCATGTGTGGAAGTGCATGTGTGTGCCACGGTGATGTGAGAATGCATGTGTTGGGGTAGGATTGTTAATCTTAAGGGAAAGCATACTTGGAAGGCTTGCAAAGCTACCAAGTGTACTAGATGGGTAGAAAATGGAACCATGAGATGACCATGGCATGATGGAACCTATACCCTAGGCTATACACTTTGTTCCCTTGACCCACCCCTTGCCATGCAAATTTTTGGAAATCCAATCTTGCCCTTCTAAATGGTGTTTTGGCCGAACCCACTCCAAGGGTAAGGAAGGCAACTTCGGTGCCCTTAAACCAACCAAATCCCAATTCATTTCCTTACTTTCTTTCCATTCCTTTCCAACACCAAAACTCAAACACTTTTCTAAGGGACTATCCAACCCTTAGAAGAAAGAGAGAGAGGAGGAGAAAGGGTGTGGCCGTGAGGAACTTGAAGAAGAAAGGAGGGGATATGACCAAAACCTTACACTTTCTTTGAAGATCAACAACCCTTAGAGGTAGAAGACCCATTTTCTTGGTAGGTTATTCGAAGATCAAGTGGGAAACTAAGAGATTTAGGACTTTCTTTGATTTGTAATTTTTCTTTCTTCTCTTTTTCATTGCATGATTATTTTCATGGATTGAGAAGTAAGTGCAAGCATAGCCTAGACTTTTATGGACTTTTAAACTTGGTTTGTAAGTAAATGAACTCATGGACTCTCTCTACATGATTCGGTTATGGCTCTTTTTGGTGGATCATGAAGATTTTCTAAACAAACCTCTCAAAGAACCTAAACCACTACTTGAGATTTTCCTAAAAACTAAAATGGAACCCTTGCATGTTGAACTTTTCTCCTTAAACCGTGATCCACAAAGTTTTTATGAAAGGATTTGGTGAATAAATTATGATCAAGGTTTAATTGATAATGAAGTGAAAAATTTGTGCCTTGCATGTTAAATTGTTGTATCCAATCCGTGACCCATATGTGTATGTGTGAAGTATTTGACTAACGATTTCATGATCTAAGCCTAGTTGAGAGGAAAATAGGGATTCTTAGTTTTGCATGTCGATTTGCAATGATCTTGGTTAATCTTTGTGTGTGCATGTCTTAATTCATGTCTTACAAGTAGAACCTTGAGTTTGCATATCAATTTTCAAGGTAAAGGAATCGAGTTTTTCCTCTATGAATGCCTCGGTTTAAAGGGAATAATTAAGGATGATGATCCTTAAAATGACTCTCTTTTTATACACTCAAATTGATTCAAAGAATGGTTTCATTCATGTTGCGTTGGTGTGAAGGCCATTCGGCCATGAGTGCTAAAATTGTGTTGATGCTTAAATTTTGGTGCATGTGTGGTGTTTGAGGTAGAATTAGGAATTTGGAGTTCATGCATGCTAGACGAATAAGTTATAATTCAAATCCTTGTTTTAGGAAAAATTATAAGTTTGGATTTTAAAAGAAAATCTAGGGAAAGTTTCATGATGATTCATGCATGATGTCATATGGTTGCTTCAATTGCTTTTTGTGCATTGAAAAGTGAAATGAAGTTCTTTTGTCATGCATAATAGCATTCGGTCTAGAGGTAGGGGAATAGGAAAAATGTGTTTGACTATCAATTAGGGTGCATCTAGACTAAGATTAGTCTCATTTAGGAGCGCAAAGATACATGCATGAGATGATTTATGGTTTTGATTGTAATTTTGATTAAATGGAATTAAATTTGTTAAATCTTCTCTATGATGCTCACGGTTTTAGTCTTAAATCACATAAAATGATTTCCTTGTTGTGTGTCTTTGATGATGAGTTCGGTTATGCAAGACTTTTACTCAAATAATTTGGTTAACGCTTGTTTAGGTGCTTAAAATAAATTTTCTTTAAACGATGATAAGAAGTAGTTTTGTTGTGTTCTCATGTGCCTAATACCATGATGTACTAGTTTCTTTATTCCAATCGGTTTAGAAACTAAGCTTGCATTACCTTCCTTTGTTTGATTGATTCTGTATGCTGGAGATTATAACTTAATCAATTATTTTCCCTTAGCATGAGAGCATTTTACACTAAGTGAATGATGAATGTTTTGAGATTTATGAATTAGTATACGTGATTCTTGAGTTTTGTTTTATCTTTGCAATTCGAAATGTGTTTTAAAGCAATGTTTTCATAACCTGAATATTTTAAAATTAAAGAGGTCTATTTGGATAAAAGAGTATTTCTAAACTATTTTCAAAGTCTTTCTCAAGAACTATTGTACTCATGAAATTTGAATTGAGTTTAAATAACAATAACAAATTTTAAAAAAAAAAAAAATTGGTTTCAAAACAAAATTCAACGAACATATCGAAATCGTTTCTAACGCACGGGAAATGTCTTAGTTCGAGCGACGGACGCGGGGATATAAAGCGATGAGAGGCGATCAAGAGATTTGGGAGAGCACTAGGACGTCCATCATCGAGGTGAGAGAGGGGTTACCCTTAAGACGTCGTGGTAATTAGGTAACATATTAAGGCGTCCAATCATCTCAAAAATTGGACATCCAATCTCAATTAGCGTAGTGGTGTATGTGATAGCGCATGTTTGATTGATTTAGCTATCCACCCGAACGACTGAGATTGGTTTATGATATGTTTTATAATTGATTATGTTGTGTCATTTAATTATTTATTTTGAGAAATGGTTTATTGTTATTTGAGAATATATGTTGGGAACCGTATGCGAAAGCAATAACGACTAAGTTTATAAAGAATTAATTAAAGAAAGAAAAGACGAACCCGATAGATGTGAAAGATGTGATTTAGTCGAGGAAGAGTATGAAATAGAGAAGGTGCTAAGATGGCTATGAAAACGTAAGCGAGCGGATGCGTGGTGATAAGGAATGAAGCTAACAACGTTGCGAGATCGAGCCGACCATAAAATATGTTGACAATGCTGCTGGAATGCTGGTTCACAGCTGACGGAGAGAACGACGATAATGTTCTGAGATCCAAGTTGATCTGAAATTGTGCTGCTCATGTTGATGATAGTAAATGTTGTGTGATTTGAGATAGAGAAAGAGAATGCAATGATGCCGTGATGAGTCCCGTGATAGTATGCGAACTTTAGGGGGAATTAGATGCGAACGATTAGCGATCGGATTTCATTGAAGGGATGTACTAAGGATGAACCGATCATTAGGATTAAGCCGTAATTAACCCTTAAAAGACTATTAAAAGACATTCACTAAAGCGGTGAGGTATGAGTGGCATCTCGAAGTAGTGGAGAGGAAGGAACGATAGGTATCTGCGGATACCTAGGACGAGATTGCATTAGGGGAGGACAATGACGGTGACTCGTCAAGAAGTCTAGAGTATTGTTGTAGGCAGAACAAACTCCATAAGTGGTGCACTAACGTGGTGGGGACTGGGTCCAATACCGTGGTAAGTTCTGCGTGCACACTATGACAATACTGTCGCCCCCTAGATTGCAAATCGAGAACAGTGAGAGGGACTGGAACAGGGCAATGTGTTTGATTGTGATATCACATTTGTTTGAGGCTGAGACCTCCTGGTTTGGAGCCATTTGTTTGGACAGCTGTCATGCCCGCGTGGTAAAGGTCTTGTACTCCTGTTTGCTTCCGATTAGGATGGGTGGTGAACCGAGGAGATGTAGACGTGTGTGTGTGCTCGATGATGTCTCCCCCTCATCATTGAGGCAAATCGAAAACATAAAACTTAACTAACCAAGATATGTCAAGAATTCGTGTGCGATGATAATTCCAATCGTACAAAATTTATGATAACGATAACCTTAAGTGCCGGATAAATCATAGTGTGAAATTGGAAGAGAGTACCTTGTTGCCATGGAAGAATACGAATGAGATATTGAAGTAACTGTTATTATGAATGATGCATGACTCTAATGTTCGGATGGATATATTTTTATGTGTGATGTATTCTTAAATATCGTAGCATAATCCTACTTCATTGCTACATGTTTTTGTATTTATTTTGTCTTAATATTTACCTAGTATAATCCCACACAGTCGACATTGCCGTTTTGGGATACTCACTCTCTCTACTCTATTTGTTATGTCTTGTATTAATTGTATGGAACTTAGATGGATAACATGGTTCATTATCAACTATTGCGGGAGATTGGATCAACTCCCCGAAAAGGGAAGAGCAGTGTCATTGACACTTATAAGACCGTTTATGAGGAGCTTCCACGTAGATTTAATGAGTTGGAAGAAGAAAAGAAGACACATGAGGAAGAGGAAGAAGGAGAAGATGGATCGGACGACCCTGAAGAAGATATTGC
This sequence comes from Crotalaria pallida, assembly GCA_037953625.1. Lineage (NCBI taxonomy): Eukaryota > Viridiplantae > Streptophyta > Magnoliopsida > Fabales > Fabaceae > Crotalaria > Crotalaria pallida. The sequence continues at coordinate 55,815,395 of CM075655.1, read as the reverse complement.
TGAGGAGGAAGAGGGGGACCCTGATCTCTGGTCAGACAGAGACGACCCCGAGGAGTACTATAGTGATGGGAGTTGGTATATTACACCCGAGGATCTGCTGGCCGAGGATGAGGAGTGGTATCGGAAGTTGGAGCAGCTCAAGAAAGAGTATGACTAGACATTTAGGTAATTTCCCTTGAGTATGTAATGCTGCTATGAGGTTCTTAGCAACTTTGTACGGTCCTGCTGTAACCCCAGTGTGTGGAACTCTGCACTAATGAATTGAGAGGAAAATCAATGGGCACTTTTATTTAATTACTGTTTAAAAAAATGGCCCTAATTTTTGCCCAAAAAGATTAAAGCTTTCAAGTTGCCAGAATCGGGGTGTTACAGCGCTCAACCCAGATATCGTTCGTTTCCACCGGTTTGAACCCTCAACACAGCCACTGCAGCAAGACGGAGGTTGGCGGCTCGATTTTGCACCCGCAGCAGACCCCGACAACTCTAGGAGGCAAAGATATGGCCCTGGGTAGCGACTCACTTGATGGTTGGCGCCGGCGGCGTCTCTGGATGTTGTTCGGTTCGCGATTGGAGAGAGAACGCGTGACGGCGCGGCGCTTGCTGGCGGAGGTCGCGGTGATGACGTGGACTACGACAACTGAGCTCGCGGTTGAGCTTGGTGGCCATGGCAGCAGTGCTTGGGTCCCTGAGAGTCACGATTCGCGCCCAGCCCATGAGGAAACCGCGAGCACCGGAGAGAGAGAGAGAGAGAGAGGAACAGAGGCGGCGCCGGAGAAAGAAGGGACCGAATGAAGAAGAAGAAGAACTGGAGGTAGGGACGGCTGGCTGGTTCTGTCATAAAGAGGAGAGGAATTTGTGGAGGCAGCCATGGAGGAGTTAGGGCCGGCGGTTGGAAACAAAGGAAGGAGAAGAAGTTGGAGGGGAAGAAAGGTTTAGGGCCGGCGGGAGGATGGGGAAGTAGGAGGGGTTCGAACCCCTTCCCCCCCCCCCCCCCCCCCCCCGCCCCCCTTTTCTCTTATTTTTTTTTTATCATCACATTATTATTATATTATTATTCTTTTTCTCTTTCTTTTTATTAATTATTTTATTATTAATAATGTATGTTAGTATTATTTTAAAAGTACTAATAAACATTTTTTTTAAACATATATACTAATACACACTTTTATTTATTTATTTATTTTATTTTATTTATTCTTTTATTTTAAAAACTCAAAATACCAATAATCAATTTAAATACTAAAATAAAAATTATAAAGTAAGAAACTTATAAATATTTCCAATAAAATATTTTCATATGAAATATATCAAAATAAAGTAAAACACATAAAGTATATTTTTGATATAGGATAACTATTTTAAATGAATTTACTTTAGAACATAAAAGAAATGAAATATATTTTCATAATTAACATAATGTATTTTTTTTTAAAAATACACAACTAAATAATTGATTTTTAAGAAACATTTATTTAAGTCAATATAATTTATAAATATATTAGGAATTAAAATTAGGGATGTTACATTTCTCCCCCACTTATTGAAATTTCGTCCTCGAAATTCCAGTTGTCCCTTAACTTGGAGGAGCATCCCCGAAATTCCATCATTTGATTCCTCCGGTTCCATTCTTCCATTGGAGGAATTCCTAAGGTGAAAGTTCGTCAACATACTTACTTGTCTCCTATGGGGTTTATCTCGTTCAATCGGGGTCCTGTCAAATGCACAGAGTTTCCAGAGACTGAGGTCATCCACTTGCAGTGCACCGACATGACACCCTAAGTGAGGCTTCACTTCGTGGTTTCACTCTTATCCTTTTTCCTTCACCTTTGTCAATCGGATAGGATCCGAATTGAGTCATCAAGTCTCCCCCACTTAGTATCAACATACCTGAGTAGGTCGAAGGTAATGAGAAAATTAGGTTGATTCTAAGAATTTATTGGCTAAGTACTTAATTGGTTGGCGAGGTGGTACATGGCTAAATTGACTTATAGTCGGTATTATTGGTGTTACTTTTAAATTTCCTAGGCCATATCTCAGCTCTTGCATTAAGAGAAGAGGGTGAGTTGATGATTTTACTTAACTGGTTCGGGTGGAAGTACTGAATAAAGTTGCCCTAAACTGGATGGTTTTGTAACCAACTATTCACGGTTCTTGGTAAGGTCTTAATGGGCTGAAAGTTAGATTTGGCTTTGATGAAACTAGAATTCCTATATGTGTTGTTCTGATTTCAACTAAAAGATTGCAATAATGTAGCATATCAATAAACGCGAAGATCGGGGTGGTCAGTCCCAATCTCACATCTATCGATAGTACATCATCGTCGCAGATAATGATAATATTATCCTTTAACAGGTGCAAGAGTAAGGATGACCAATCCTACCCTTACATTCCATTAAAAGATAACACTATCACAATGTCTTTTCGGTTAACTTTCTCAATGAGATCTTACAACTGATTAGGATTTCCTATAATTTTTCATGATTTCCTACGAATTTGGATTGAGCCTATATGTGTACATAAATACTCCCTAAGTTTCACAGTTCCTCTTAGTGAGAGGTCCGGAATTTGGATTCTAAGAAAAATGAGTTTAGCAAGGTCCTCCTTAAAGGATTAGCAGAGATGAAGACTTGAGATTCTAAAATAATTCCCCGTATTAGCAGCAGAATGTGCCTCTAATCATTCCGCTCATGTCCTTCCGAACAAATTCTCTTCTTTCTTGGGATAGTTTGAAGTAATGTGGCCCGACTACTCGCACCTAAAGAAACAAGCTTCCTACTTAAAATGGTTCAGGAACCAGTCTATACCACGGTGGGGTTTCCCTCATTATGGCATAGTGGTGTAACACTCGAAGCGGTCTCGTTCCGTTTGGGACCCCCGATTAATTGTCGTGTCTCCTTTCGTCATCGCTCGTTTCTAGTGCCAATCCCATTTTATAGGTGATTAGCACCTTCGCCAATCAAGACGAGTTTGACTCACCTTGACTTTCCCAAGGTAACCTGATTCCAGGTCGCAGTCCCACTTGAATTCGAGGTACTCCGCCTTCCAATCTACTCCTCTGTAGCCTGTAGTCCACCGAATCAAGTCTTCAAATGTTTCCGATTTAGGAAGGCAATTTCCATCTTCCTACCTCTAGCTAAACGATTGATCTCAGTCGAAGCGGGGTGTTGTCACTAGGTGCGTTTCTCATAGTACTAAGATTTTGTAATAGAAATAAATTATGGCACGAACGGTTGATAACTATAGAATTGGCTAAGTCCAGTTAAATATATATATATATATAAAAATAAATATATACATATTATATATAAACATACTGACCTACTACAACCGGACTTGACACTACTTTTCGGTTACTCTCTTGGTGAGATAACCATTGGAGTAACTCGCAACTCCGTGGCCGAGGACAACTGCTCTGATACCATAAATATAACAACCTATTTTTATTTTACCTATTTTGAAAATATGGATTTAAAATTTTCTTTTTAATTAAAATACTTATTATAATTTTTCCGGAAAATCGGACAGAGTCTCCTCTATTTTTCCGACTTTCCCAAAATTTAGTTTTGACCTGTAACCTGTTCAAAACAGTTTTCAATAACAACCAGACAGCCAGATATAATATATAACATACTTAGACTCTTTTGACATCAAATATTAAGATAGAAATTCTTAAGCTTTTGCACTTAAAACTAAATACCCCGGGCCACCAATTTTCCAAAATACATATTGGAAATACATACATAATACATAATTATACAAAATAAATCTAATACTCAAATGTGGCCCGGTCAGACTCAAATTAATAAAATGACTCAATTCACACTTCCTGTGGGAAATGTGTTCCTGCTCAGCCTCGATATCTGCAATACTCAACCTGTACCTGTAGTGTTTGTAAGGGTGAGAATTGCACGAACTAGTAATGCATAATGCATGCCAAGTCATACACAATTAGCAATTAACCAAATAATACAAATACATCACGCCCAATCACCTATCCACTGCAAACACAAACATCTCCAATGATTCGCATTTCCTAATTAATGTTAATTCCTATTCTATTTCCGTTCACTTAACTTTCTACCTCACCTAAACTTAAACTCTCAATTCTTCTTCCATTTCTCCTTTTTACTCACATTCTTCCTATTTTGTCAAGTTAACTAATTCTAATCTCTATCTCTCATTTCTTCCTTTCATTCACCACCTTCTCAACTTTCTTCTTTTTATTTCTTTTCATTTCATTCTTTTCATTTCATTCTTTTCCTTTCTTTTTTTTTACTTTTTCGGGATCTTTGGGGTTTCACAATTGCGTTCCCCAGTCTTTCAGAGGATACGTCTTATGGATGCGTACGGATCCCCAAAGGCCGCACGTCTAACTCAACCACTGCGCACTCTGCCAAGGCGGCTTAAATTTCCTGCACCCGATAGCGTGTCTTACACGACCAGAATGCCACAAAATCCTTGGCTATGCGAGTTTGCCACTGCGTTCCCCAATCTTTCAGAGGATACGACTTACCGATGCGTACGGATCCCCAAAGGCCGCACGTCTAACTCAACCCTTGCACACGTACCAGCCAGCGGCTTATAGCAGGTGTTGCGCACCCGACTTATTGCACCCCACCGTGTGTCTTACAGGATCCAAACCGCATACCGATATTCTCTTTTTCTTTTCTTTTTATTCTTTTCCTTTTTATTATTTTCCTTTTTTGTCAATTTTAATCCGCCCTCGCCTAACTCCTTTTTCTTCTACTCTCATTTTCCTCTTTTTCTCTTCTCAACCAACTCATTTCTTTTCCTTGCATTTTCACATTCTCACCTAAGTTCCTGTCCTATTTTTCTTTCCATGTTAATTCCCTAATTTCTCTTCTAAGAGTTACCAATTAGTTCATGTTCCTACTCCTGCCCATGTCCACTCCTCTCCGTTCTCATTCAATAATTACAAAGCAACCTACACACGCCAATATATATTTAATACTTATTTTATAATACCTATCATTATTCAATTAGTTCACATAATACCAGGCATACATGTCATTCTCATGTTTTCAAAAATTACATTTAATTCATGCCTCAATTAACATTTAGCAAGATAAAACACAATTATCAAGACATATACATCAGTTAATCACTTAGCACAATAAATCATCAATTCATTCTATAATTCATAAATATTAATTCCTAATATCAACTACACAAACCAATTAGTCTCAACACGCACAGACATACTAGTTACACAACCACCGTGCGGCAATAAACTCCTTACCTTGGGGTTCTACCAGAACCTGTTTCGAGGCACGACGAGGCTATCCTGTTCCGGCTTACGACGCTACGCGGTTTGTTGTTCGCATATTAGCTGGTCCTAAAGTCCTTCTTCGTCTGACTATATTATTAAATCAAATAGAAATCAATTTAATGTGCCAAAATCGTCTCAATTTGAAATCGCAACAATTAACATGAAGTTTCAAAGTAAAATCGTTGTTTTCTCAATAAAATAGTGTAGTTTCTTATTGAAAAGCATTTAACTAAAATTCGTAAGTCAAGGTCAAATAGAAATTTAAACTTAAGACTATTGCTTTCTCAATAAAATCTTAGATCTTTTTGTTAAAAGTACACTAACTTTCAAAAGTAGCATTTTCGTCAAAAATACATTAAAGTAAAGTAATTTTAGTTTTAAGTTACAAAATCAATTGCGTAACTTGACACTATTAATTCCGAACTAAAAGGAAGTGTGCTCAATTCAAAAATAAGTCCAAGTCGCCATTATAATCTTAAAACAGTTACACTTCCCTTCAGTTTGAAATTAATGTTCAACGCCTATCTCGGATTAACATTATGCCGAGTATATCATATTTCTAATTAATCGATTTATTGCTTAGTTTAGGGACAATTCAACCTCACTAAACAATAACTCAATTACTTAGGGACCTGACACAATTAACATAATACTTTCAAAAATCATCGTTCGGCATATCGGTAAACTTGATATAATACAAATCAGATTAACTAATTAAAATCCTTATCAATACTAGTATAAATAGTAAAATTGAAACTTAATATTAAGTCCAAATATCATTTATTTTCTAAAACAACAATAACATTTCAGAATAGTTAAACAAATAGATAATTAGTACTAATATTATTATAATTAGTATTATCATTATTAAAACACAATATAGAGTAATTAAAAGGGTATTAGAGATTTACCCTCAACTTCGGATTTTTGAAGCAACTACGAGGAGATCGGTTCGGTTTGCGCTCAACCCAGATATCGTTCGTTTCCACCGGTTTGAACCCTCAACACAGCCACTGCAGCAAGACGGAGGTTGGCGGCTCGATTTTGCACCCGCAGCAGACCCCGAAAACTCAAGGAGGCAAAGATATGGCCCTGGGTAGCGACTCACTTGATGGTTGGCGCCGGCGGCGTCTCTGGATGTTGTTCGGTTCGCGATTGGAGAGAGAACGCGTGACGACGCGGCGCTTGCTGGTGGAGGTCGCGGCGATGACGTGGACTACGACAACTGAGCTCGCGGTTGAGCTTAGTGGCCATGGCAGCAGTGCTTGGGTCCCTGAGAGTCACGATTCGCGCCCAGCCCATGAGGAAACCGCGAGCACCGGAGAGAGAGAGAGAGAGAGAGAGAGGAACAGAGGCGGCGCCGGAGAAAGAAGGGACCGAATGAAGAAGAAGAAGAACTGGAGGTAGGGACGGCTGGCTGGTTCTGTCATAAAGAGGAGAGGAATTTGTGGAGGCAGCCATGGAGGAGTTAGGGCCGGCGGTGGGAAACAAAGGAAGGAGAAGAAGTTGGAGGGGAAGAAAGGTTTAGGGCCGGCGGGAGGAAGGGGAAGTAGGAGGGGTTCGAACCCCTTCCCCCCCCCCCCCCTTTCTCTTATTTTTTTTTTATCATCACATTATTATTATATTATTATTCTTTTTCTCTTTCTTTTTATTAATTATTTTATTATTAATAATGTATGTTAGTATTATTTTAAAAGTATTAATAAACATTTTTTTTAAACATATATACTAATACACACTTTTATTTATTTATTTATTTTATTTTATTTATTCTTTTATTTTAAAAACTCAAAATACCAATAATCAATTTAAATACTAAAATAAAAATTATAAAGTAAGAAACTTATAAATATTTCCAATAAAATATTTTCATATGAAATATATCAAAATAAAGTAAAACACATAAAGTATATTTTTGATATAGGATAACTATTTTAAATGAATTTACTTTAGAACATAAAAGAAATGAAATATATTTTCATAATTAACATAATGTATTTTTTTTAAAAATACACAACTAAATAATTGATTTTTAAGAAACATTTATTTAAGTCAATATAATTTATAAATATATTAGGAATTAAAATTAGGGATGTTACAAATAACATATACATTGTTTATCCTGCGAGCAATTAGCTTAATAAGATTATCAATTTTAACCTCGATAATACATCTATCAGAATCGAAAATAACCCTATTGCCCTTATCACACAGTTGACTAATACTTAGCAGATTGTGTTTTAGGCCCCCAACATGTAAGACATTTTCAATACAAGGGTTAGGAGGTGTACCAACTTTACCGACTCCGAGAATCTTTCCTTGATTGTTATCTCCGAAAGTCACATGTCCTTGGTCCTTTGGCACGAGATGCGAGAATTTAGATTTATCTCCAGTCATATGTTTTGAGCATCCGCTGTCCAAATACCACCACGATTTCCTTTCTTCCGGAGTAACCTACAAGCAAAAATTTCAAGGTTTCTTTTTAGGTACCCATATCTTTTTGGGTCCTTGAGCGTTAGTATAGCCATAGTTTAAATCATGCCACCTACTAGTTTCATTGTTCAGTTTAACGAACTTTACTTTTCTGTGTATGCATTCATGTGCACCATGACCCTTCTTACCACAAATATGACAAATAATTAAAGGTTTCTTATGATTACTAGCAGGGACAAAAATGGTACTTAATTTCTTTTGATGCCTACCGGGTTGATATCCTAAACCCGCTCTATTAAAGAAGCATTTTTGTCTCCCTAGCATTAAATTTAAAGTATTTCTACCTTTCGTAAATTTTGCAAAGGTTTCTTTTAAATCCTCAACTTCTTTAACAAGGTCCTTGCAGAATTTACAAGAAGAAGAACTAGCTTTAAATTTAATGTCATTACTCGAGGTGTTTGAAGAATTTTTCAAAGTTAAATTCAACTCCTTATTTTGATTTTTCAAAAATTCATTTTCTTTAATAAGGTTTTTATTCTTTTCTAAAAGAGAAGCTGAATTTTTCTTTTCTAGAGAAACCAATAAGGATAACCTCATCGATTCATCATGTAATTCTTCAAAGGCCTCTTGTAATTCATCATAAGAAAATTTCAGAAGTTACCTCATCTCCATGAGCCATTAAGCATATGTTGGCGGTTTCTTCTTGTTCGTCTGAATCATCGTCCGAACTTCCTTCATTGTCTAGCCATGCCAAGTATGCTTGCTTCCCTTTCTTTGAATTTGAGGTGCCTTTTTCTGAATTCTCTTTCTTTTTCAGCTGGTAGCAGTCTGCTCTGATGTGACCAGGCTTGCCACACTCATGACATGTAATGGTTGAGCCTCCACTCTTGTTGTTGTCTCTTCTATTGAAATTTTTCTTTCTCAGAAATTTCCCGAACTTTTTGACCAATAGACCCATGTGTTCATCATTTAACAATTCTTTGTCCGAGTCACTTTCTGTTGCTGGTGCTTCAGCCTTGAATGCCAGACTTTTGACCTTCTTGTTCTCTTCTTCGTGTTGAGCCAATCTTTTTAACTCACTTTCGTGCTCTTGTAACTTCCCAAAGAGAGTTGCCATCGTCATAGTTGAAAGATTTCTTGATTCAGCAATCGCCATCACTTTGGGTTGCCATTCTCTTCCCAAGCACCTTAGGACTTTGTTGATGAGATCCTCATTGGTGAATTTCTTCCCCAATGTTGTCAGCTGATTTACAATCATTGTGAAGCATTTTTGGATCTCTTGAATCGATTCTCCGTCTTTCATTCTGAATAACTCATATTCACCAGTCAGCGTGTTGACTCTTGATCTGTTCACTTCAGTCGTACCCTCATGCGTGACTTCCAGCGTATCCCACATTTGTTGTGCTGTCTCGCATGTTGATATCCTGAAAAACTCATCATAGCTCAAAGCAGATGTTACAATATTTTTCGCTTTCAGGTCGTACTGGACTCTACGTTCCTCCTCCTCCGTCCACTCAGCCATAGGCTTTTCGACGGTGTTACCATTAACCACATAGGTAGGAACATAGGGACCATTTACGACGACATCCCAAACTTTTAATCCGACTCCTTGAATAAAAATTTTCATACGGGCTTTCCAATACGCGTACCCTACCCCATCAAACATGGGAGGACGGTTAATAGAACTCCCTTCACCACCAAGCAGAGAGTTTGAAGCCATACTCTTGAGACGGTTAAGTCTTAACACAAGAGACTAGCTCTGATGCCAATTGTTGGTTTTGGCCTCAAAATCTCGAGAGGGGGGGGGGGGGTGAATCGAGTTTTATTAATGTATTGTAAAAACCGTTACAAATTAAAAAATGATTTGAGATGGAGAGATTAAGCGTTTGAAACGGATCGCGAAAACGATAGAAAATATAATTCGAGTAGCGCGGAAACGTAAAAAATTGAAATAAGCGGAAATTAAAAGAGATAGGGATTGAAAAGCTTGCACCGGTGAGTTTTATACTGGTTCAGCCTTCCCGTCGAAAGGCCTAGTCCAGTCCCCAAGCGACCCGCCTGAGAGTTCTTATACCAAGCAATAGAGCCACGCCCTATTACAACCAAGAGCACCCCTCACACTACTAGGAACCTCCGTTCACTAGGGGCCTCAATCACACAACAGGGTTCCTCACCCTACGAACGTCACAGCGTTCAACTACGGGATTCTCTCCCTACCACTAAGGTTTAGAACAAATGATGTGAGTGATTACAACAAGTATAATGTGTTCTCAAAACACAGATTCTACAATAAGCTCTTATGTGATAATGAAGTAGTTGTTTCTCTAGGAGTTACTCAGCCAATCAAGGATTTTTGTTCTTCAAAAATATGAACGTGAAAACCAGAAGACTTGAGAAGAAGAAGAGAGAAACGTGTATCAGAGAAAGTATGAATGAATGAATTCGAAAAACTTATCTCAATGTTGGTGTGCAATCCTCTTTTAAAATAGAAAAATCATTTTAGAATAAAAAGGATTTTGAATAAGTAAAACAAAATCAAAATAAAATAAAATAAGATTTGAAATAAGTTTTAAAATCAAAACTAAATCAAAATGATTTACGAAATGAAATAAAGATTTGATTCTTAAAATCAAAAAGGAAATAATTCAAATTTAAAATCATTTTCGAATTTTATAAAATAAAGCAGAATCTTTTATATAAAAACAAATCAGGAAATAATCAAAATGATTCTGACACGTTTTTCAATAAAACATGAAGTAATCGATTACTTTCTGAAGGTAATCGATTATTCCTTCAAAAATAGAAATTCTTAAATTCATTTGAAAACCATGTAATCGATTGCACCAATAATAGTTAATCGATTACACCACTCCTGTTCAATGTATGATGCAACTCATTATAATCGATTACACTAGTCAGTTAATCGATTACTGAGCCTCTGATATGCATATGATGCAACATCATGTAATCGATTACTACAGAGCTTGTAATCGATTACTAAGCCTCTGAAAAATATATAATGCAACAATTATAATCGATTACATGAGCCAGGTAATCGATTACTCTCATAAAAAAGTAATTGATTAACAAGATTCATTTAATCGATTACAACCTCTCTGATTTTTCTATGATGCAACAAAGTTAATCGATTACTTGAAAAGATAATCGATTACTCTCTCTTGCAAACATACAAATATACAGAGTTTTGTAACATCAAGTATTTTCTCTAAGATTTAATGCAGAAAACACTTTTTCATGAAAAACACGTTTTTCTTCTTCTCTCTAAAATGAAAAACTTGTTGGCTTTGTAAACTCTTAAAGAAATACAACTTCATTACCTTACAATTGATCTAAGGAGAAGGTTTCTAAACTATGCCTTGCTTGTCTTCAATCTTGAATATGGATGACACTTGAGAGCTTGATCTTGAGTTGGCTTGTTATCATCAAAACACTATCTTGAATTAAACTTGAAGTCCAAAGAGAGTTTGAAGCATGTCTTCCAACTAGCTTGACTTCCAACACAACCACCACCACCTTTTAACGGCTTCTCCATTAATTTGAATGGACATTCAGTTTTTCTACTTCCAGTAATCCTTTTTTCCTTTTCATCTTTACCTTCGTATATTTTAACCTTTCCGCTCCTTTCACATCCTAAAATTACCCAAACAATCTCGCTCGGATCGAACAATGACAGCGACAAATCCATTGTCGCATCCAACTTGTTGACACCATTCTAGTAATTCATCTCGAGAAGGAAAAACCTACGAATTCGTAAATTTTTCTTAAAAAGAAAAATTAAAATTAAAATAATAAATAAGGTTAATCATATGAGAGTCAAAGCAAGAGATCATTACTTGTGCCATTGCAAAAGCATTAGAAAAATTTGGGAAGTCATCGTGGGGTTTGTTAACTTTTTCCTTATCATCCTCCTTATGGGAATTGCCTTCCATGATTGATATAATTGAATAATAAAAAAATGATATAAGATTATATAAAAAAAATTAAAAAATATAAATAAAAAAAATTAAAAAAAAACAACTAGACGGATGCATCATCCGTAGCCCTCAACGGATGGAGTATCCGTGGAGCCTTAGACGAATAGCTCGTCCGTCTCTTTGACGGATTGATCTTCCATCTTATGTACGGATAGCTCATCCATTGCTTTTAATTCAGATCCCTTATCCTTCGTTATTGACGGATTGAGCATCCATGTATTTGTTACAGATTGATCATCCGATTTATGGATGAATTGGGCATCCGATTTGTTTATCTTGCGTCTGCATCTTTCACGATTTGGGACAAGAAAAGAATAAATTACCTTTGATTAAAAACAACACGTCAACAAAATTCACAATAATGTTTTCAATGATTAAAAAGGTATGCAAGGATTAGAGTGAGCAAAGTGGTAAATAGGGTTTTTATGGAGAAGAGGATCTGTTTGGAGAAGAAGAAGAACAACAACAAGTTGGGTGTAAGTAGTAATATATAGGGTGTGAGTATTATATATATAGGTTTTTAGAATTAGGGGTGTAAATATTAGTGATGGGTGTAAATAATAGATGTATGGGTGTGAGTAGTAATGATTAGGGTAATATTGGAAACTTGGTGTAAAAAATTATAAAAGTTGGATGTAGTATGGAGTAATGACAAGGGTGCAAATAACATCTCCCAAAAAATTAATATTTGACATGTCTTTGTTTTGGATGCAAATATATTTTAGACATGTCAAATTCTAGTAATATTTAACTGCCCGTGAGAAATGATGTAAAATGTAATTGCAAATGGCGATTTGCAATTTGTGCCACCAATTATAATGAGGATATTATTATTGAACTAATGTACTAATCATCAATCCACACTAATTTTACTTATCTTTTTCGCTAGGTCAAGCAACCTAATTTGTATCATCTTATTACATAGGAAGAATCTAAAACTAATTACAGGAACAAGCTAGGGCAGTTGTCCAGCACTGCTCTGTGCATTCATGACAAGGGGGAGGGGTAATGGTTGCGGAAGCTGCTTGTAAATCCACCGTAAACTTCTAAAGAATGAAGCCAGCATGAACCCATATTCAGAATGAAAGATTCAGGGAGAAAACAAAACGCAACAGCCCACGGAGAACACGTTGTTGAAGAAATCCAGAACATTTGTCTCAATCATCGCCTGAAGAACAATAGAATATGCCACTTCATCAAACAAAGTAATAAAAGCAGAGAATTCAATACATAGGTTTTTCTTAAAAGAATAAGCTATAGCATGCACTTTTATCATCAATCTGGTAGTTATACCACAGTCAACTTTCGTATTTATGAATGCACGTAAAGAATTCGCTTTGCATTGATCCAAATGTGCAGGATGTAATAGCTCAGTCATTTCATAGTTTCTTTAGTAAAGTTTACCAATATGCTACACTCTGTCCTCTGTTAAAGCAGATGAGAACATAAGCATCCAAATTTGTATTGCTCTCTGCCAGTACAACTAGCACAAGGCAGAACCTGACTTCAAAATATGAAAACTAAGACCAAAAACAACAATCTCGCTTCCTCACTGTCAAATACAACACACGTATCAAGATTTTCCTATCTACAACATTTCTATTACTTACAAAAACAAGATCTGACTATACACTTCAGCAAGAAATACAATCCAAAATATTAAATTCAAAATATGAATTACAAATTTAGATCTCATCTTCAGCCATGGAGCAGTGCCAACAAATTGATTTTGGAAATTGATAAGATAAAAATAAAATGTCAGTGACTTGCCAAAACAGACGTTAAAGTTATTTATGAAACAATATTGAGCTTATTCCGAGTTATTTTCCGAAAGAAGAAAATCAAGATCTTTTTTATATATTTTTGCAATGGCAAGAGCCTTTGAGCCCTGGGTAACAATTTTTATATAGGTTTTACATACTATTATTTTACCGTGATGTTGATGTGAAAGTAGTGATAATGCAAACATATCCATACAGTGTATCAAATGTCAGATCTAATTTTTGACTACCCTTCACATTCAACCAACTTGCACTTAACCAAGCCAAAAACTGATTTACAATCATGTTAAATTTAAACGTATGATGTGCAAATAGTCATAACTCATAACTCCATCTTTCAAACAAACCAAAGTTGCAATGTAATTTATCGGTACCACCGTTCAATAGTTCATGCATTCAATGCCACTAATTGCTCAAAAGATCATGTCCAAGTTTGGGAGGGAGGGGAAAAATCGTAGATCGTGGAATAGTAGCATGGATCCTAAGATACTACCAACAACAACAACAACAACTAAGCCTTTGTCCCACTAGGTAGGGTCGGCTACATGGATCAAACGACGCCATAAAGGCCTATCATAAATCATGTCTTTTGATAAGGCATTGATTGCCATATCCTTCTCAATTGTTTCGCCTATAGTTTTTCTAGGTCTTCCTCTTCCTCTAGCCCTTGTAGTACCCTCCATTTGGTCTACCCTCCTAACCGGGGCTTCCACCGGTCTCCTCCACACATGCCCAAACCACCTAAGACGAGATTCAACCATTTTTTCAACAATAGGAGCAACCCCAACTTTTTCTCGAATATACTCATTTCTAATCCGATCTTGTCTGGTATGCCCACTCATCCACCGCAACATCCTCATCTCTGCAACATGAAGTTTATTCTCTTGTGTGCCCTTTGCCGCTCAACACTCTGTCCCATATAACATCGCCGGTCTTACAGCAGTGCGGTAGAACCTTCCTTTAAGTTTAAGTGGTACCTTCTTATCACATAACACGCCCGAGGCACTCCTCCATTTCATCCACCCTGCTTGAATCCTATGATTTACATCCCCTTCTATTTCTGCATCCTGCTGTAAGATAGAACCAAGATACTTAAACTTCGGGACTTGTGCTAAGACATGCTCTCCAACCTTCACCTCCCGAGTAAGGCCCACGTGCCTCTTGCTAAAATTACACTCCATATACTCTGTCTTGCTTCGACTTATCCGGAATTCAGACCCTTCTAAAGCTTGTCTCCACATTTCAATCTTCCCATTTATTTCCTCTCTAGTATCCCCAATAAGCACAATATCATCCGCAAAGAGCATGCATTTGGGCACTGGTTCTTGGGCATGTTCCGTAAGCACATCCAAGACCAATGTAAAGAGGTAGGGGCTCAAACATGACCCTTGGTGTAGACCTATCGAGATGGGAAAATCCTCTGAAATCCCACTTTGTGTCCTCACGCTCGTCTTGACCCCGTCATACATATCCTTAATGGCTCTAATATAGGCAACACGCACCCCTTTCTTCTCGAGAGCCCTCCATAGTACCTCTCTAGGCACTCTATCATAAGCTTTCTCCAGATCAATAAAAACCATATGCAGATCCTTTTGTTGCCTCCGGTATTCCTCCATCAACCGGCGCAGTAAGTATATTGCCTCCATAGTTGATCTCCCCGGCATGAAGCCAAATTGATTCTCAGTAACATGAGTCTCCTGTCTCAATCTTCGCTCTATCACCCTTTCCCAAAGTTTCATGGTATGACTCATAAGCTTAATCCCTCTATAATTCGCACAATCCTGTATGTCACCTTTGTTCTTGTAGATAGGGATTAAAGTGCTCCTCCTCCACTCGTCCGGCATCTTCTTGGATCTTAAGATCTCATTAAACAACTTGGTGAGCCAACTGATGCCCCTCTCTCCCAAGGTTTTCCATACCTCAATGGGGATACTATCCGGACCAACCGCTTTACCATTATCCATCCTTCTCAATGCCTCTTTTACCTCAGTCTCCCTAATTCTACGGTAAAAGGTATGATTTTGGTCCACTTCTCTAGTGACTATCTGATCATGATGTGAACTTTCATGACCTTCATTGAAAAGGTTGTGAAAGTAACTCTTCCATCTTTCTTTTACATCCAAATCTGCGACCAAGACTTTGCCATTTCCATCCTTAATGCACCTCACTTGATCTAGGTCTCTCGTCCTCCTTTCCCTAAGTTTAGCAATCCTATAAATACTTCTTTCCCCTTCCTTAGTGCCTAGAGATTGGTATAGCCCATCAAATGCTCTACCTCTTGCTTCGCTCACCGCTTTCTTGGTCTCTTGCCTAGCTGCTTTATATTTATCCCAACTCTCTGCATTTCTATTCAAGGACCAAGTTTTGAAGCATTCCTTTTTCTCCTTTACCTTATCTTGCACCCTTGCATCCCACCACCACGATTCCTTGCCCTTTGGTCCATAACCTCTTGATTCACCGAGTGTCTCCTTTGCAATCTTCAAAATCCCTTTGGCCATAACCTCCCACATTTCATTTGCGCTTCCTTCTCCATTCCAACGTCCTTCCTCTAAGACCCTTTGTTGGAATCGTTTTTCCCCCTTTAATTTCCACCACCTGATTCTTGGAACCTTTTCTTGTATTTTTCTTTCCATCCTTCTCTTAACCCTTATATCCATAACCAAGACTCGGTGTTGGGGAGTCAAGCTCTCTCCAGGTATAACTTTGCAATCCATGCAAAGCTTTCTGTCTGGTTTCCTCATAAGGAAGAAATCAATTTGAGAGCGCGTTGATCCACTCCTATATGTGATAAGGTGTTCCTCCTGCTTTTTAAAACAAGTATTGGCTATTGTTAGATCGAAAGCTGAGGAGAAATCGAGAATGGTTTTACCTTCCCCATTTGCTATCCCTATGCCATGGCCTCCATGGAGTCCTTCAAATCCACAAGGGTCATTTCCCACATGGCCATTGAGATCTCCCCCTAAGAAGATCTTTTCTCCCATAGGTATTTCTTGGATTACCTCTTCCAGCTCTTCCCAAAATTGCACCTTAAGATGATCTTCCAACCCTGTCTGAGGTGCATAAGCACTAATCACGTTGAAAGTATCTCTTTCAGCTACCAACTTAAGAGCTATGATCCTATCCCCAACTCGCTTCACCTCCACCACATCCTTCTTCCACACCTTATCCACTATGATGCCCACCCCATTTCTCGCTCTAATCTTACCGGTGTACCAAAGCTTGAAACCCGAAGAGTCTAATTCCTTTGCTTTTTCCCCAACCCACTTGGTTTCTTGTAGGCACATAAAATTGATCCTTCTCCTAATCATGGTGTCCACTACTTCCATTGATTTACCGGTAAGTGTGCCTATATTCCATGTTCCAAACCGAATCCTAGTGTCGTGAACTAACTTCTTTACCCGCACCCGTTCACCAAAATGCGGGAACCCTTGCTTATTTTTCACTGCATCCAGGCGGCGATGCAGCGGCCCTTGCTCATTTGACAATGTACTCGAGCCATACATCGCGTTGCTTCCAGGCAACGACCTAGCATTAACCTTATAACATCGTTGATCCATATCATAGATTCGACAAAATTTTACGTTGGCTGTCGAGGCCTAACACAACCTTCACCTTTTATCCGGGCTTAGGACCGGCTATGCAGCATACACCGCATAGGCAGGATTCCACCTATGCAGCATACACCACATAGGCAGGTTTGGATCCTAAGATACTACCACAAACATAAATTTAAATTTTAAATATATATTCATAACATAAGTAAAAAAAACAATTTTCATACACAAAATGAAGACCAGGGTAAGACTTAAACTCATACGTCATAACACATACACAAAACAAAATAACCCAAATTCATGACATGGGCAATATCTAAATAAACCAAAGGGCAACCAAACAACAACTAAAGCAAATGCCTAATTAGAAACCCAAAATAAACCAAATTCATAAGATGGGAATATCTAAAAGAAAACCAAAGTCCCCAGCAAAAAACCCGAAAATGAAGAGTAGAGCAGATCCAATGCTCTAAGGCCCGTAAGGCCTCAGCTGCTAGTGGTGCTGAGTTGGAGGTGAACATGAGTCAACATGTAAAACAAGTTAAAATGCAATTTACAAAAAAGAGACAGCAATTCTAGCAATTTCAGATTGCTGCTTGATCGATCCTACCGAGCCTACCTCCACAAAATTTTCTTCTACAATTTGGATGGTCGAACCTTGAAAAAATTGCACAATCGTGCGATCTTACGAGCTTGCTCACAATTTTGACAACCCCAATACCATATCATAAACAAACATTTAAACTCACTAAGTCTTATATACATCATCAATGGGGTTCCAAGGAAGTCACCCCATCTTGTGGTAATCAGAGAATTCAGAAGGGTAGCTCAATTACCAAAGTTATAACCAAATCGTTTCTCTAAGGCTCGGAGTTGGATGGCAACGGCGTTGATGCATTAGAACTGCAAAAATTAATACTACTCCTAATTTCATTACCATAAATTAGTTCCAAAATTTAGAGACAACATGTCCAACTAACAATCAAATAAGTCCCAGTGCAGACAATTGCAACTCAACTAAGCCATGTATGATAAATAAGTTGATCTACATCAAAGACCTAACAAAAAGCACATGAATCAAAAGAACTCGATATAAATTCGAGAAGTAATTAAAAAAAAAAACATTGATCAATATGCGTATGTTCACCTGTAGTGAAACTTGTTGCTTCCAAAAACCGGTCTATCACTGTTTTGCTTTCCATGAATCAAAGCCCTTTCCCTTTCCTTCTCCACCCTCTCTCTTTTGAGCCTCTCTTCCCTCAATTCCTCCAATGTCTTCTTCCCACTCTTGGTTCTCTCACTCTTCTCTCCTTTCACTCTTCTCTCATCATCAACATACTCATCACGATCACCGCGCTTTTCGAGGTACCAAGGCAACTTAACCTGCTTCCCAAGATAGCTATACCCAAACCTATATTTCTCATCCTCCGGAGTCACAACAACCTCCTCTTTCTTCCTCTTCTTATTCTTCCTTTCCTTTTCGCCCGCCGCGACTTTCTCAGGCACTCGAATAGGATCAAAAATCTTAATTCCTTCAAAGAGGTTAATATGACCAGTATTGGGCGAACTAAGTGGTTCGGATTCGGGTTCCGGTTCTTGAGGCCGTGCTTCTGATTCTTGAGGCTGAATTAAAGGAGCGAGGCCTTTCGAGGCACGAAGGCGCTCAAGGCGAAACTCGGCGTCTCGCTTCCTTGCCTGCTCGCGCTTAAGGTGCTCTTCTCTGGCGGCTTCCTCTTCGTCGCGGCGAACCTTTTCTCGGTTGTCGGCACGGTAAACGTTCCAACTCTTTTGAGGGAGGATGTTCAGACCACCGTGACCTCCCATTCTCAATAATCACTTGTTAAACGATTGAAATTCAGGTAATTGGAGATTTGGGATATGAATCTCAATTATAAAGAAACAAGGAGAGAATTTTTGAACGATAATTTCGATGGATAGCTATCGATTGAGATTTGAATAGTTACCAATACGGATTGCAATGCTGCAAACCTAACACCAATGGTGGAAGAAGACAATGGCTAGTAATTTTCTTTCCACTTGTACTACTATTACTTAAACGCACCGTCTCATTTATTTTATCAGTAAACTGTCACTTTTATCTTTCAATTTACACAACACTTTCAATTTAATACCTGAAATTAGCAAAAATGTTTTTAGGTCCCTGACTTTATAAAAAGTCATTCACATTAGTCCTTACCCCTAATCCCAGTCAACAAACATTAACAGAGTGATAATGTGGCTGACTAGGGCCTTAAACGACGTCGTTTTTGCGTCCTGTGCACTTATAACGGAGCAAACTGTCACGTTAGTTCTATTAGCTGCACCAGTCCCATGTTCAACAGCATCAGTGCTATGTTTTGAACTGTGTATATTTTGAAGTGTTCAGCTTCAAAACATGGGACTGGTGCAGCTGAACATGACACTGATGCAGTTGATAGAACTAACGAGACAATTTATTCTGTTATAAGTGTCACGAGAACGTAAAAACGACGTCGTTTAAGGCTCCTAGTCAGCCACGTCATCATTCCGTTAACGTTCGTTGACGAGGGTTAGGGACATGGACTAACGTGAATGACTTTTTACAAAGTCGAGGACCTAAGAGCACTTTTGTCAATTTCAGGGACTAAAGTGAAAGTGCTGTGTAAATTCAGGGACCAAAATGACAATTTACTCTTTATTTTATTATTACCGGTGTGTCAACAGGCGCGGGTCTCCCGTACCTGTCGCCCTGCATTCCGTTGTCGTGATTTTGTCGCAAAGAGTTGTTTATAGTATAATTATGTATTGAAAAATCGGCTTTATAAATGTAATTTATATATTAAATATGTTCATTTCGTGTAATTAATTATCAATAATTGTATGCATTCTTATTTTTCATGCTCTATAATATATATTCATAAATTTCAACATAATTAAAAATGCATGGTTATTTTATTTTTATAACCCATTAAAAATTAGACTCCAAACAACATAGAATAATAATCGCTGCTCACCAATATATGGTAAAGTAGGATTGCTTCAAGATGCACAAAGGGAAAAAAATTAACTCCTCAAAACATAAATTAAAACGACAAAACGGGGGTAAGAATGAAGGGAACATTCTAAAAATCAAAATTAGAAAATGGTTGATTAGTTATGACAATGAATACCTTGCACCATAAACGAAATTGGTAGTTCATTCCCTAGAAAACAATAGAGATTTTGTGTTTTAGATAAAAAGAAAATGAAAAAGGGACACTGATGTTTTTAAAAGGTTGAGAGAAAGTTCCCTTAGTTCTTTTGTTAAGGTGGTTAAAAAGTAAATTTCTACAAAGAGAGCTGCTTTTAAAACTGTTATGATTTGTTGAAAATTAGGATGACTTTCCAGTTTTACCCTTTGTAGTTATTATTGTAATTTCAAACTATTGTGAGGCACGTTTTGTAAATTAGAGTATTTTGGGAGAGATTTTGGTCATAAAAAAGTAGACAAACTTTGTTAGTTAAAACAAACATGGTTTGCTTTATAACAGTTAACAATCCACACAAAACTATATAATAAGAAGGAGTACAATTTAATATCAAATTTGATGTGTTGATAATTTATTTTTCAATTATTTTTTTTAAAAGAAAATCAATTTATCTAATCCAATTTAATTTTATCTTTTTTAAAAAAAATGTAACAACCAAATTAATCATTATCTTTTTGTTTTCGTGCATGGCAGTATTTTCAATTACAAAAACGAATGGATCTCAATATTATAGAGCTTTGACCCTATGGCTCAAAATGAATAAAGTAGTAGTATATTTGAGCAAGTTTAAATTAATGGTAAGTTTAAGAACAATTTAAAATTGTACATTCTAAAATTTAAAAAATTAAAGCTAATTAAAAGAAAAATTATTGATGCATTTATCGTTGAAAAATATTATGAAATCCAGTTTATGTTTTATAGTCGATAAAACATAACAACCAAATATATTGTTATCTTTTTTATAAAAAAATAAAAAATCGTTATTTTTGACCCACTAGTGAGGTTAAGCAGCAGCATGAAATATTCCAATTGATCAAATCCTCGCAGCTTGCTTTAGAATTAGAGGTACTTTACCCAAAAGGTTTCTAATATCTATATACGCTAGATTTCTTCTTCTTGTTTATTTGAGACGATATTTTTCTCTTCATCTTCATCTTCATTTTCTTTCATTTTTTGTTCATCACGAAAAAAATAATATAGAAACTGAATGTAAAATTGGTTTTTTACATTCATTCAACCCTCTCAAATAATTGTTCAAAAACACGTAACAGGAAAGAATTCTCTTGCACCATATATTATTACCAACACATTCCTCAAAAGTCTTATGAGCCTGAACCCAAACAATTATGAGGAAATAAGAAACAATTACACATATTCAAAAACCAACACCTCTGATTTCATAACAAATTCCCTACATGAGAGAATCTATCACAAAAGAGAGCAACTAAAACCACCAAAAAAGTTGAAACAGATGATTAAAAAGTTGTATTTAGAAAACAATTGTAAAAAATCTAATAATTGAAACAGATAATAAGAAAGAAGTAATTAACTAATTACCATTGTACTTGACATCAAGTCACTTTTGGAATATAGAACTTCTGCTCTTCACGGTGTTGTACTTCAATTAGTGTATACCATGTCTTTGCTCTCAACTCCTTAAATTCCATTTAAATAAAATAAAATAAATTAAATTAAATTTGAAGCGAATAAGTCACTTTATAACAAAGAACATAGATATGAGAAAAAATAATAAAGAAAAGTGTTAACAACGTAAAAAAAATTAAAAGTTAAAACAAATGATTAAAAAGTTGTATTTAGAAAACAACTGTAAAAAATTTAATAATTGAAACAGATAATAAGAAAGAAGTAATTAACTAATAACCCAACGTATTGGCTACTGTACTTGGCATGAAGTCACCTTTGGAATACATAACTTCTGTTCTTCACGGTGTTGTACTTCAATTAGTGTATATCATGTCTTTGCTCTCAAATTCTCATAATCTTTGAGATAAAAAGCTTTTTATGTATCTCTAACCCATGAATATGGCATGCTACAAATCTACTTCCAGCATACAGAAAACAGTAGTGTTACATTTTGAAAATGAAAGGGATAAAGGAAAACGAAAGTGATAAAAAATTGAAAATTAAACGTTATCTGAATTTTGGAAACACCAGTACAGTTTGAAAGTAAAAGGTGTAACACCCCGATTCGGCAACTTGAAAACTTAAATTAAATATAGTGAAAATTAGGGCCTTTTTTTTTTTAAACAAGTGTTGCACAAGATGAGAACATTTTGATTTTTGAAACATAGTTGCATATACAACTTGTGTTCTCATATTGCACCCACTCTTTCAAGTTCCAAACCGAGATGTCACAAGACACCGCACTTTGAAACCCGTTTTCAAAACCTCATTTAAAACGTAGCCCATTTATTGGTTTTCCAAAACATAAAATTCTAGCCGGGGTACAGTATGATAGAGCTAGGCAGCTAAGGACTTACAATGGGTTACATTCCGCTAGGGAAATTACCTAGCTTCTAGTCAACCATATCAACGCTCGTCGTCTAACTCCGAATCTTGATGGTCCAAGTCCTCTGTCCGCAAATGATGTCATCCGCATCTGCTGCTTCGGAGATGTTCCTACTTCCCGAACAAGCTGGATCTGGAACCTCAATTTCTTTTGCGTCTAATTGGCGTACGACATTTTCCAGAAGAAGAAAGAGAAGTAGAGGTACAGGTGAAGAAGAGAGAGTAAGCTACCCAAATAGTTATGTTGACTATGTGGAATTACGATAGGCAAATACTAAGGAAAGGCAATAAACCACATGCAAACAACATCAATACCATTATCATATACTCATACAACTGAACACAAACTTCAACCTTTCACAATCGCCTTCTTAAAATCCTCTTTATAATCTTTCACCAATATCTCTTAATCCTTCTTGCTTTCATCATACTTCTCTAATTTCATCACGCGTTCAGGGAATTCTTTCTTATATACTCGCCTCATAATTCTCATTCGTTGCTGGATATTTTATTGTATATCTCTGTAAAACATCTTTGTGCTTTTAAGTTTTATTATTTCGGATAGCTTCAATGATGAGGGGGAAACATCATTGAGCTCACACACGTCTACATCTCCTCGGTAACCACCCAACCTAGTCGGAAGCAAACAGGAGTACAAGACCTTTACCACGCGGGCACGACAGCTATCACACACAAATTGTCCCAGACCAGGAGGCTCTGCCTCAAATCATATCATTTAATCACATAATCAATGCACGCCCTCGGCGGCAAACACAAATGCCCCGTTCCAGTCCCTCTCACTGTTCTAGACTTGCATCGAGGGGGCGACAGTATAATTTCTAGTTCGCGATGCGGAACTTACCACGGTATTAGACCCAGTCCCCACCACGTTAGTGCACCACATGTGGGATTCGTTTCGCCTAGAAATATACTCTAGGCTTCTTGACGTTTCACCGTCCTCGCCCTCCCCTCCTGCAATCTCCACCTGAGTATCCGCAGATACCCATAGTATCTTCCTCTCTACTACTTTGATACGACACTCATACCTCACCGCGTTTATGAATGTCTTTTAAAGTCTTTTAACGTTTTAACGAGTTTTAATTATCGGCTGAATCCTAACAGTCGGCTCGTCCTTGGTGCATCCCTTCAACGAAGCCCGACCACTAAACGCAGCTGTTTCCCCCGAAAACTCAATGGCCTCAAGCCTCATAATCTCATCTCAATATCAACATTCTCATCAGCTCGTGCATAGCATAATTCCCATCAACTTCCTCAAAACTCATTTCCTCTTCTTTCTCAAAAACTCTTTTCGCAAAGCTTTTTCAAAAAGATGACTTTATAAAACTCTTTCAAAAATATTGTTTCACACTTCCTCCAAAATATATTTTCACAAGTTCTTTTCAAAAGTTTCTTTTCAAAAACTGTTTTCAAAAATCACATTTTTGGGTGAGTGTTAGTGGAGGAGCAAGCTCAACTCAACACTAAGCTTCTTCCCAAAAACATGGAAGAGGGATCACATTTTTACTCCACCACATCTCATTTCCATAATCACATTCTTTTCCAATTTCAACTCTTCATCTTTTTCTTTTTACTCACATCATCTTTATCTTTCAGTTTCCTTCATTTCTTATAACTTTCTCTTGTTAGTCATACTGCACCATTTATTTCTTTCTCAATCTTTCTCATATGTCTTATTCGCCTCTCTTTTCTCTTTCAATCTCATTATTATTTCAGGTCTCAGGGTAAAATCAAACATCTTTTAACAACTTACTTAATTTACTTCACATACTAAACTAACCATCAGTTCATGCATAGTAAACATCATATCATTTCAACAAACATAATAACTATAGACAACACTTCGGTCTCAGCGACTTGTAGGGATAGCCCACGACACACAAACAAACAAACAATCACTCACTATCCCTCTTCCTCGCCTTAACGAGACCGGGTCCAACCTTTGAGATGATTGGACGCCTTAATATGTTGCCTAATACCACGACGTCTTAAGGGGAGCTTCTCTCTCACCTGGATGACGAAACATCCGCAAGCTATTCAAGGTTTCCCGTTGCTATCCTTTGCCACGTTCCCGTCGCGTCCGACACCCGAACTAAACATTTTTCCCGTGCGTTAGAACGTTTTCGATAGATTCTTAATTTTGTTTCAAAAGTACGTTGCTAATATCCGAAGGTTCCCCAAATCCAAATTAATCAAAAAGGTTTTCAGGAACACTTTGAAATAATGAAAATAGTCTTTTATTAAAACGAATCCCTTCTCTTAATTTGAAAACACTCTGGTTATAAAATCAGTGTTTTCATACTTTAAAACAAAATACCAAAAATCCTAGAAAATAAGATTTCAAAACCATACTTTGAAACCTTTTAAGACACAAGATCAAAGGAGATAAAACTTCCAAAATAATTTGAATTATTTTAAATCACATTTTTAAATAAAACAATTTCAGTTTCTTTTAAAATACAAGCATAGATTTTTCACAAATGCAGTTCACAAACAGTAAAACAAATTCAGTTCAGCACAACAGCAGCACACACGATTTTCTAAGAACACATACAAACTCACATAAGGCAAACCAGACTGCATTCATTCAAAACCAATTAATTAGATTTTAATCTTAACAAATTAACTAGGTTATATTTAAGAAAATGATTTAAAATTAGTTTCTTAATTATCCTAACAAAACCGAATCATGCATACATGTTTTTGCAAGGGTTTAATGTACGACTAAAAACATGAAATTATGAAATCATTTTCTCTCTTTTGACCTAGAAACCGTGAGCATCAAAAGACGATTCAACAATTTTAATTCATTTCAAGACTTTAAATTAAAGCAACAATTTAAATCATAAATCATTCTAAAGATTCTCATGCATTTTTTTTAAGAAACTTAGTCATAGCATGCAAACACTTTTAAACTCTTATTTTCAATTAGTCTCATTATGCATGTACCCTATATGAGAAACAAACCTAGTTGCCTACTCCTCCTAGAATGGCCGAATATCATCTTGTGAAATGAACATAGTTTTCATTCATTTCTCAACATTCATGAGTCACAAAGATCAAAGCAATCATGTGAGAGTTCAAGACTATTTTTCAAAGCAACACACCACCTCACGTACACAAACAAATTCAAGTTCACAATTCTCTCAAAACAAAGACAAAGGCTAAATGAAAATATCATGCGTGAACTTTTTATAAAATAAAAGTATGGATTCCATTGTTTATGGACATGGCCGAAGGGTCCTTAAAGAAATAAAATATGCACACAATCAAACACCTACTTAAATCATGTTGGTCTTTGAAAAATCATTTCAAAACTTGTTACTTTAATTATTCTCTCAAAAACCAAAACACATACAAAAAGGAAAGCATGATTTTTCATTAAGATTTAACATGCATGTATTTAGATTTACTAGATCCAACATGCATCAACTTTTACAAGAAAGAAGGCATGGATCTTAAATGATCAAACATGGCATTTCACAAAATAAGACATGCAACGCATCACTCAAACAATATCACACAAAGTAAATGAAAATTATTTAAGAAAAGTTTGTTCCCAAAACCGAATGGGACATGAAAATTGTTTTCAAGCTTTTAATCAAAAATTTAGACTTTTATATACTTGAAATCTATAGATCCATCAATAAATCATGTATGCAAGACAAAATGAAATCAACTTGATCCTCATAAAGGCAAAATCGTGAAAAAGAAAATGTACAACTTAAAGATCAAAGCTTCTCAATCACAAATATACATACAAATAACATGTGAGCCATTTAATTTCACTAGATCATGATTTAGAACAAGAAAAGCATACACGCAAGAAAGATCTAGGTTAGGCTTCACAAAATCTTAAACAAAATTCTAGATCTTTAGGTTTGAGTTAGAAAATAATTAGATCTAGCAAAGAAAACATAAACCGAACCATAATCACAAAGTCACCAATATTACAAATAATGTTTAGTCCATGAAAGTTCAAGATCAAGAAAGAATAACATACAAATTCATTTTACAAATCATAAGAATGATCATGCAAGAAGGAGATGAAAGGGATCTACAACTAAAAATAAAAAAAAAAACTAGACTATTACATTCTTCCTCTTGATCTTCGGATTTCCTAGCAAAAGTGTTGGTCTCTTGGCTTCCAACACTTGGATCTTCGAAGTAAAGACTTGATCAAGTTTTGGGTTCCCCCTTCTTCTCCTAAGGCTCACGACCACTTCCTTCTATTTCTCTATTTCTTTTCTTTTCTTTCTCTAAGAGTCTTATGAATCCCTTAGAGATGTGTTTGTGTTTGTGTGGAGAATGAGAAGTGAAGGAGGTGAATGAACTAAGGCCAACTCTATATAAAAGCAATTCAAAATTTCCTTCTTTAGCCTTGAGAAGCAATTCGGCCTTGTGTGCTTGGGAAGGGTAGATTTGGACTTCCAAAAGTTTGCATGGGTGGAAGTTATCAAAACCAAAGGGGACAAGGTAGGCTAGGTCAAGACTTTAGGGTTGCTTTAGACTTAAGTACTAGTTAGGAATTATTTAGGGTTTGGCCACAATTCCAACTTAGTTTTGTTCTAGTTTAGTTGAATAGTTAACTTAGTTTCTACTTGGTTTCCACTTTCTTATCCTTTAAGCTTCTAGAATTTTAGTCCTAGCTTATGCATACTACACGCACACACGTGTAACACATATAGCACACACACACACTCACTTACATGCATACACTAATGGTGGCACCTTCATACACACACAACACACACACCTATACCGTAGCACACACACACCTATGCACATATTCCACATTTTATTTACCATTATCATTTCTAACTCATGCAAGCATTTCTTTAATCATATTTTCTTATTCATTTCCATGCACCACATATCAAATACACATCACATATGCACATATATACATACAAACCGCATCACACATACACACATGCTCATCTTATGTTTTTATTTACTTAAAATCACCATTTCACATAATGATGTAATTAAGTCACACCTCTCATTCACACAATTAATTTCACGTAACACACAGCACACACATATTAAATCAAACACTCATCACGTAAAAATCCCAAGCCAAGTTACTAAATTCATTTTCTTCAAGATACAACTCAAAATTCGTGTTCTACAGTTCTGAAAATAACTTTTTATAAAACAACCCAGAAAATTCCAAAAATTTTATTTTCAAAATCTACGTTTCTCCACGATCGATTTTATATAAAGTTTGTAAAAATCCGAATTACGGTTCAAAAGATACAAATTTTCAGAGTTTACAATCCAAAAAGGAAAAATCCTTTTCAAAAATCATCTTTAATAAAATCACTATTTAGCAAAGCATTTCATTTCAACAAAATCGTTCACTTTTCATTTACAAAAACGTTCTGTTTATAAAAATCCATAAAATAATTTCTGAAAATTCCTTATAAAACCGGATTCCAGGGTTTATTTTAACAAATTTCGTTCACGCACGTACGGGAAAAATGCGGGGTGTTACAAAAGGCATTCGCGTTCATAATTCATAATGCAATATATCAAATGCACGTAAAGCAAAAACCACTACAGTTATATGTGGAAATAGAAACAAAATCATAATTGCACATTCCAATCTTTTCAATCGATCACATAAACTGATAATCGAAGAAGTTATGTAAAATACCGTCCAATTTCGTGTCTTGGCTGGCCAACCGCGAAAGGGCGTTAATGAAGTAAGCAAGAATCACCACACGTATATATTGTAGAAATAAAAACATGTGTATTAGAAGGAAAGTGAGAAGCATAAGTCATACTTGCCGTATAAGGCAATTCTTTTTTGCCTAACCCATGAGGGCAATTTTCTTTTGCCTAAGGCAGTTTAAGTGAATGGAAAGATAAACATTTAAGTGACGTGGTATTAAATAACAGGCTACCACTAGTAGAAAAAATGGATTTAACATCTGCCAATTAACATCAGTTTTAAAAAACTGATGTAAAAACAAAACACGGTGGCAAGTTTGTAAATAAGTTAAAGAGGAAAAACTTTCTGTTTTTTTCTATAACTGATGCGGAAACCCATAGTTTATTACACTTTCCACATCAGTTATTGGTTAACTGATGCGAAATGTATTGTTTCTCCCACTTTTCGCATCAGGTTTTAAATAAGTGATGCGGAATGTATATGCGGTGGCAAATGTAACACCTAGAATTATAATCCTTTATACTATATTATTATAGTGATTTTAGGAAAATTTCGACAGGGTTTATTCTAAAATTTAGACTTTCCCTTTTTAAGAAAACCTGTCACCTGTCAGCAAGAAATTTCATAAACAGATTCATTTGTTCGTTTGTATGAAATTATAAAAGTTTACAACATCATAGGTCGTAACCACATCCAAAATAAAGTTAAACATTACAAGCTAAAAAGTGGAATATCACCATTTCCAAAGTATATATATATATATATATATTTCCACTACAAGAAAAACACTTTATTGCAACGACAAAAGTCGTTGCAAAAAACCAAAAGTCGTTTCAAAAAATATTTTCTGCAACGACTTTGGTCGTTGCTGGTACAGCCGTTACAAAAGGGTATAGCAACGACTTTCTTCGTTGTTAAAAAGAACGGTTTTCAGCAACGACTTGGGTCGTTGCATAAGATATGTCGTTGCTAAAAAAAGGCAAGTAGAGTGGGTGCAGGTAATCTATTTCGCAACGACATTGTCGTTGCAAAACATCTTTGGCTTCTGCAACGACAACGAAAATGTCGTTGTAGAACACCTTTGTCTTTTAAAACGACTTTTGTCGTTGCAATACACATTACTCTTGTGCAACGACTTTGTCGTTGCAATATACGTTTCTTTTCTGCAACGACAATGTCGTTGCAATAGATTTTTTTTTATATAAAAAAATTATTTTTTTTTACATTTCCCTTATTTTTTATATAATTTTATATAAAAGGACCTGCTTTTTCATATCATATATCTTCACTTATCACAAGATGACAACAACAACAACTAAGCATTTGTCCCACTAGATGAGACTTCACTTCTCACAAGAATTTTTCATTTATCTTATAAGAATCCTCCCATGCAATTTCAATTCCAAACCAAACCTTTTCAAAAATCCTATCTTTGAATCAATGACATTCATGCATTGTAGAAAGAGTCACCAACAATTATGTAAAAGGCATATTAACTCAAATTAACTTATAACACTTAATTAAGGGGGGGGGGAGACAACTATTATTGTCAATTGTCATTCAGAACCTGGTACTTTATAATAAAAAAACACATTATTATAAAAGCTTAGTTTGAACAATAAGATAACTCCACAAACCAAATGAAACTTGCTAAAACATATAGAACAATGAAACACCATAACTAACACCTTTCTTTTTGCATTACTTGCCTCAGCTGCTTTCTATCTTAGCATTTGTAGCTAAATTGTCCTTCTCCTAAATAGACCTTATGTCTTAATCACCATCAAAGAAACTGTAGGTAT
The DNA here is from genome assembly GCA_037953625.1 of Crotalaria pallida. NCBI lineage: Eukaryota > Viridiplantae > Streptophyta > Magnoliopsida > Fabales > Fabaceae > Crotalaria > Crotalaria pallida. The sequence goes on along the minus strand of CM075655.1, from coordinate 55,785,308 downwards.
TGGTCCATACCAAAATATCCCAAATTGTGGTTTATGACACCATCAACATGCCCATCGCTACCTCCAGTAGCTGATATTGGGTAGTCCTAAGAAATTTGTTCCAAGAAAAATAAATGAATTGGTTAAAACTTGACGAAATATTGTTCAACACTTGCAGAAAAAAATACCAAAGCTAAACTTTATTTTAAGCTTTTAAAATTAGTTACTAATTATGAGCTTGTAAATAAACTCTTGTTTCAGTACTAGTCCCTCTCCCAAATAATAGGTGACTTCAAGAGAAATGTAACTTCTTCTATTTACTTTATCAAATGTTTTAAATTATGCTTATATTAGCTTTGTTCAGTTTACTAGCTACCAAATGGTTTCTTCCTTGTGCAAGATTTTCAATTATTGAACAATGTAAACACCTGGACTATTTCTAATTTATGTTGTTAAATAAGATATCATTAGTTACATATAGTTTTAGAATATCACATGTGAATTTTTGCAATCAAATCTTGCATGAACTTTGTGATGGATCATTACCCAGACCCCAGGAAAAGCTAGTAGAGATTGATAGAAGAGGGGAACAAAGCTAGGAAACCATTTAAAAAAAAAGATTTCATTTCGAGTGCATGGAATCTCAACAAGGAGTCATCATATATACTTACCCTAACACTCTTCTCCATGGGCACATATACATACCCATAATTCCTCATGCTAGCCATAGTAACCATTCCAGAAGAAGGTGTTGTAGAAGAGACCCCTATATATATAAATGAACATAGACACATTAGTTATAAGAATACAAGTTAATGAAATAACTTGAAATAGGCAGATAATTTTTGATATAGCAGTATGGTAATATATATTATGAGTGGTTGATATGTTAAAACACTAGGTATGAATGGGTGATTCATCATGTTTCCAAGGAGAAGAAGAACTAGGGGTCTTTGCATGGGAACATCGATAGTGAAATAGTAGGTAGTAGTAGTAAGAGGAGAAATTTGTAAAATCCCTAATTTAATTTCCAAGTTTAATTAGGAGATTAGTAGACTTAAGAGGTGAAGAATGGTAGGAAGAACCAAGTGATAGATATTAGAACCAAGAATAGCTAGAGAATAGTTAAAGTTTCTAAATAGGGAGAAAAATTAAGATTTAAATATTTAGAGCTCAAAACCCAAAACCCACCGTTGGATGTTAAGGTTATTGTCTTAGGAAGCTTGTCTCAAAATTTGAGCAAGATCCAACGGTTAACGAAGAAGTTATGACCATTTGAAGTGTGGAAGGTGCTGTCATTTTTAACATTGGACATCTATATCCAACATAGGGTTATAGATGTTGGACATCGATATCCAGGGGGTGGACATCGATATCCATGACCCTGCAGCACCAAATTTAAGGCAGTAAACACGAATTTTCACTCATTTACTCATGGTTTTCTTCCCCTCCTTCCACGAGCTCTATCCCTCCTTCAACCCTAATGTTTCCAATCGACCAAACCACCCCAATTTACATGAAATCAACATCACAAATCGGTTCCCCATCAACTTCCAGCTATTTCCCCTCACATAAATCACATATATCTCCCTCTTTCTTTCAAATCCCAATTCACCCACCAAAACCTAGGTTTGTGCAATCACTGCCATGGAGCTTCTAATTATTTAAGGGAACTTAGAATATGTTGGAAGAAAGAATTGGAGTGCTAAGGAGCTAGGATTTGGAGTGGGTAAGTGGGTTCCATGTGAACCTCAATTTCTCCTCTTCTCTTCAAAGGTAAGGGGGGAGACATTTGGCTTAAATTAGAGAAAGGATATAGTAATAATCATAGAAATATAACTGTATACATATGTTTGGTTTGTCTTTGTATGTATTATGTGTGGTAGCTGAAAATAGGGTTTTATGTGAAATTGATTGGTTGTTGATTATGCTGAATTTATGGCTTAATTTATAATTGAACTTACATGACATGAATGAATGAAAGCTATTATCATGATTGTGGTTGATCATATAATTTATTGGTAATTATGGGATTATTATGGATAATAATCCTAAGTTGGAAAGCATGCTTAAATGGAAATAATGTTATAAAGGCTTGAATATTTAATTAAATTAAAATAAGTAGAAATACGTGCATTAAGAAGTGAGGAAGGATGTTAGGAATTGGGAAAGATACGAGAACATTCTATGGACTGAAGGACGGGTACGTGAAGGTCCATAGAATCGACGGACGAGAGTGTCGTAGTGACTAGATTGTGTTATTGAAACAATCGCGGAAAACTATTGTAGAGGACTTTGATCTACCAAGGGACCTAAGCCAGTACGAAGGACGGTCACGTGAAGTACTGGATAAGTCGGGGATTGGTCCTGTGCACACTATAATAGTTTTTATCGGTCACTTATACACATCATGACTAGTGCAAAGTGGTTCCCGCTATAGCCAATTTGGGTAAACAACCCAAATTGTACGAAGGACGGTCACGTGAAGTACTGTGCAGGCATTGGTTGGGGAATACTTACTCCTAGTTGATTTTTCCCAATTGTGTGGAGGGTGATGTGAGGATATATGGAATTATGGATATATGGGCATATGGAATCATGGAATTATGGAAATATGGATAAATGGAACCATATGGCATATGGATCATTATGGGTTATGGAGTTGCATCGCATCATATGCATTTGTGCATTTTGGATTATAATATGGAAAATATATGGAAACTTTATTTATATGGAATCATATATTGGTGTGATGTGTATATACTTATATCCTATTATTGTTATTATGTGTTTTCTTTAATTTCTGTTTAAATGTCTCACCCTCTTAGTTGACATTTTTAGGTACACAATGGAGTCATCGGCAAGTCCGCCACCGAGGAGCATTACACTCCAAATGATGGAGTGTAATTGGTATATATGACCTAAGAGTCATATTTATGCAACCTCTAGTTCTGTAATCATATATGAGACAATTAATTATGTTTTTATATAATGTATTCAAATATTTTCTTTTAAGTTATATTTGTTTAAACGTGTACAAGGACTTTACATTTATATTGGAACTTCATTAGAAAGGAAACTTTTATATCTGGTTTATGATATTGAATGATTTCTGGAATCTGACAGGTGACTTGATTTATAAGGGAAAGATTAAATTTTTAAAGGAAACCCTGTCAAAAATTTTATAAGACTCACTATTTCTTATATTAAACTTTATTATAAAAAGGTAGGATGTTACAAAATTAATAAATGAAAAAAATAAAGGCACAATAAAACTTAAGCACCCGGCCACCACAATAAATGAGACCACAAATAAGTATGCTAACCACAACCTTTAGGCAAACATGCCCAACCTAGATTGGATTACCAAGTCATAAAATCCTTTAAACCAATGTAAACCCATTGCATTACAGTATTATTATTTTTAAACTTTTTTGGTCAAAAAGATAAATAGATGCAAAATAGATGGATGCAGAGTTAGTTTCATGTATATTCAAATTAATGGGAACCAGGGGAACATTACAATTAGCTTCATGCTACATAAAAAAAAATAAAATGCAGAACCACTAAAAAGGATACTGAGGCTAAAAGTGGATAAAAGTCCATTCAAGCCTTGTAGCTATTAACAATCCCACTTGTGAGAATTAGACACTGGAAGCATTGATGAGAATAGAAAATGGATCCAATAACTTTTTATACAGAAAATGAAATTCTATTTGATAAAAAGGAGAGAAAAGTGCAGTCGTAGGATGAAGAAGATTTTCGCCAAAGCCCAAAAAGCAAAATACATGAACAACAATAAAAAAAAAAACTAAAGAATGCAGCTTTGCTGCCCAAGATATGATGGTTCCAGATCATATCTCAAGACTGGACATGAAGCAAGACTTTTCCAGGAGACTAGTTAAGTGCCTTGAAGACCAGTAAACAAGATCATGGCATGTAACTAGTTTCAACAGTTTTTTTGGGGAGCAATAACTACTAAACCAATGAAAGTTACTAGAGCCTTCAATGGTTGACTGACCTCAATGTTTTTGTCCTCGGTACATTGCATAATACTGATCCCTTCACCTATAGGCTATATCTATTTATTTATATTGATAGTCAAGGACTATAATGAACTCCTAATTCCTTAACTCTTTCCTAAATGCCTCAACAGCCATAACAATTGCAAATGCCAATAATCAAAGCAATAAGCAGCCGAGTTAAAAAGTCTTAAACATTTTTTTAAGACTTTAAACACGATTTATAGATAGATAACCCTGCAATAACGTAGGCACCTTGAATTTGAGTATGAGTCAGCACATAGTGCAAAAGGTAGTTGATAAACATCCATTCCAAGAAAAAAATCCATCAATGCCAAAAACCAAGGAATTCAAAGCAAAAGGTTTCATCTTTCTCAATGGTTAATAGTATGATATCTAAAAACTGTATCCTTCTAATCAAGTTAAACTTATAATACAAATATATAAAATATATGATTTCAAATGCATTACCTCTGCATTGCTATTAGAACTTGAAGGCTGTGAAGCCCTTGTACCATCTTTGAGTTCCTGCAAAATGGAATAAATAATAAAAACTATGTGCAATGTACAAAGATAGTAAAATGCCTAACTTTGATCGGATATATATATATATATATATATATATATATCTACAAAAAAACAATGTAGCAGTGTACAAAGACAGTAAAACAATGATCTGCAACTTAGCCAAGAAAAACCGAGACACATCATGAACTAAAATAAGAACATGAACTAAAACTGGAACAAGATCTCAGATTAATTAGATAATAGAACAGGATGCAAATCAGAGTATATATACAAATAGCAACTAGTTAGTATAGACAAATTGCCGAACATCTGCACAGAGAAGATACACTTGTATCAATGACATACAATATGATGCACAAACTAGTATATGAATGCACATAGATTAGCCAAGATGCACATGTGCAAAAGACATGACCCAAAATGCAGCAGCACAAAACCAAAACCTGAAAACAAAACCATGTGCAACTACCATGAATACATGCACAAATTACTGAAAATCTGCACAGATCAATATCCAACGACACAACATCATTAAACAGAGGATGCACATATCAACCTAAAACCCAGAAAAGTGAACATAGGCAAAATATCAAACCAATCCAGGATTAAAAAAAAACCAGAAACTGATTAACATGTAGTCCAAACACTGATGCACTTATAAAACTCCATAAGATCTAAGCAAGCAGATTAGAACAAAAGAAATGGAGATATCAAACACAGATATGCACTGATACACTTATATAAATAATATAAAGTATGAACAGTAACTAGAATGCATGAATGAATGATATGCAACTAGACTGTATTATGCAGAAACTTTAACCAAACCAGCAAAACAAATGACCAAATTTCCAAAAACACATGCATGTTGCAAAACTATGAGAGTGCAGCGGATGTAAACAAATCTGATGCACCATAATTAAAAAGAAAACCCATTCAGTTATATAGCAAAGAAGAGAGATGGTTTTGACTTAATAAAAGAAACGTGATTCAGATCTGATTTTTCTGTTTTAACTAAGTCTGTACTGCTTCAATCACCGTTAGAAAAAGGGATTAGTAACAGACTGCTATTTTGCTTTAAAAACTAGATATGAATTTCATAATTAAACCAATCTTTTTCCTTTTGCTAAAAATAATTCCCAAAGCCATTTAAAAATGTATTTTTCTATTTTAAAAACATTTTTATTTTATGCACTATTTCTCCAAGATTTACCATTCACCTTCTCATCTTGTCTCAAGCACTTTCACCTAAGACTCATGAGACTCGATGCATATGCCTAATTTGATCTCTACCCATACACAATATAAAATCAAGAAGTTAATGAAAATTAACATAAATGAAAAAGGCAACCACATCTAATGGGAAGCATTCACTGCCTTAGAATGCATGTTTCCTTAGCAAAAATGGGACAACATGCATAGACTTAAAGACTGAAAAAGAGATAAAAATTAAGAAAATCTACAACAAGAAATGGCACAAGTTCAGAAAACATTGCATAGGTCCTTCACTATGAAATGGGTTTATAGTATATATTATATAAGAACTCTCCTCATTTAAATAGGTTTGGGTAAAAGAGTTCTTACCCCTTTGGGTCGACCTTAATGATGTTCAAGCACCAACACCAAGACCTTCTCACAAGTAGATCCTTTTTGACATGGATGCTGAAAACAAGACAAAATTAAGCACAAAATTATCATCTTCTATAATCAATTCAAGCATTCAATACGCATCTTGTTAATTGTAACTTGTAACCATGATAAGTGAACTTTATTGTCATCAATTTAAGCAACATGGCAGAATTAAGATACTAAATAAATTTGCTGTAAAATAGAACTTTATTCGATAGGCAAGTTGATACTTGGTTTTAGGAGTACAAAGAATAAACCATATAAGCAATTCATATCCTAACTTAGGCAAATCATACAAAGAATAAACTGTGACACCCTTCTCAATAACTTAAGTTTAATATAATAATTAAACTATTTCATTAATAATATATGGACTTGTAATTATATAAGAAAATGTGCAAATAAAATTTTCTTTCGAAGCGGGTGCACAATCAAACTATGGAGCTCTTGGAGAGAACAACTTGTATTATTTGAAACATTGTGTTGAATTCGGTGTTTGCTAAAATAAGAAAACCTTTCCATAATCCGGATAGCATCGGTGTTTTCGAAAACGTCTTGACATAGTAAAATTAAACGATGCATATCCATTCTTTCATTTGCGGAACCGATACCATTTTAATAACATAACCGAATCCGTTAATTGATCTTTATCAGAGTGAGCGGAAAGAGTAGGACTATGCACAGTTAAAAATATGAACATAAGCGATATATATATATATAGATATAGGTCAAGAAATACATAGTCCCAGCAGTCAAGTCTCCAAGGTCCAACAAGTCCATAACAGATCTACATCATAATATAACCATAGCCCTAGAGATCTCAAGAGCATATCTACAAAATATATACATATCAAAATATGAACTCTAGAGGTGGTCACGTAGATCTGGCAACATCAGTAGTAGTAGTGATAATGGTAGTAGCAGTCTCCAGGTAGCAAAAGAAACATCCACATCAACAGCAGCAACAGAATCTCCTCCACAACATCCCCACACCGGATCCCCTGATCCTCATCATACACCTTATACACGTATCTAGGGATCATCTTCCCTCCACTGACTCCCTGTGGAATGAACGACAGGCTCGCCCCTGCTCTCATCCTCCACGGGATCCTCCTCGATCTCATCCGATGGAGAGTGTACCCTACCACTGGGTACGGGGTAAGGAGATGGTGTGACCCTGACTGGACTCCTCGGATCAGAAGGGGGAGTATCCTCGCGGACGACTCTCGAGGAAAAAGGGTGTGAGCGGGTAGGTCTGAAACGAAAGCTGTGATAAAAGCGAGCTGGCCGTGTGGGAGATGGTCCATGATATGTGTAAAACGGGGGTAAGTGCATAGTGTATATGATTGGAATCCTAAATCTACGAGGACGGAATCGAACCAACGAGTTCGGGTGGTAGAAGGTAATCTCTACCTCTCCCTCGAATACCGCGCGATGGTCCTCATAGATCCATGTGCCACTAGGAATTGGCTGGATCTCGATGCAAGGGATGTATCGAGACATCACCTACAAGGGCACAGGGGTAAGCAATTCTATACACATAATCAATAGAGCAGAAACGTACAATGTATAAATATGCAGCAATGAAAAACAATCACATTTAGCACTTAGCAGTTATTGAATGCAAGTAGAATGCTCACACTTGTTTAATTTATCACAGTTAATTTAAATGAATGGCATGATGCATGAATTTAACTCTCAAACCTATCTCCGTCAATCTATGTCACTCTCTGACGTCCATCCTTGACAACCCAGCACTCACCAGTGCGTTGTATTCCTAGGTATACAACATTTCGTACATTCACCAAGAATGTACACGACAAGCTTGGAATCCGTGCCACCCGAGCACATCCCGTCATCCAAACGGTCCGTCATCCAAATGGTATAACCATATCTGCATCCACTAAGCCGACCACGTCTTCAACGTGTCATCAAGCAAGCGTATTGGCACTCCCAAAGGCCCTCCTCATGTTACCAAAACATGATAAACGACCTACCATCCAAACTCCAAATGAATGCATCATTTTTAAGCTTAAAGGAAATTGGTTAATATATATCGTGCCACCCGAGCACATCCCGCCATCCAAGCGGTACACTCATATTAATCAATTTCTTTTAAGTCTAGATCCCTTGGATTATTGTCGTTCAATTATTAATTAAATGATTCAGAATTAAAATGGTATTTTTAAGATTTTGGGTAAATTACTCGAGTGTTCTTCAAACTGCTCGAGTGTTCATGCCTTTCTGGGGATTTTGGCTTTCAGATTCATAAAAATACTCGAGTGATTCATGAGTTACTCTAGTGTTCTTCATCATTTCCAGAATACTCGAGTGACCCCTGAATTACTCGAGTGGTTTACCTTAACATATCCCATGCAACACTTGATTACTCGAGTTCTGGGCATGGTACTCGAGTGTTCATGCTCAAAATACATTGTTTTACCAAAATTTTACTCGAGTAACCAGCCTAATACTCGAGTGTTTTATTGCAGAACAGACTGAAATCTTGGTTTTAATATACCATTTTCTATTCTAACCATTTTTAGTCCAATCCAATGATCAACAGAGTTCATATACCACATAATGAACATGTTACAACACTCAATTCCTATCAAATTAAAGATTTGACAGAGAATCAATCATTAATGCATAAAACATATAATTTCACAACTTAACACCTCAAATTGCAAAATAATCAACAAACTCATGAAATAGTGTTCATTACAGCTTGCATGCATCATAAGAAACTTGCTCACAACAACCATAGAGCATGAATTGGTCTCCAAACCAAAGTTCCTATTCAATCTAAGCCCTTAGAGCCTCTTGGTGGCTCTCTAATGAAAATAATGAAATTCAAACTCTATCTAGTGCATAAAACAACTTCCCCTTACCTCTCAGACGTGTACCAACAGAGGATTCCAAAGAAAAAGCTCTCCAACACCAGAAATGACTTTGAGCACCACAAGCAAGACAGTTTTGAGTGCAGCACCAAGATTGAATTGGTTCACACATGAAACAGAGATAAGAATTGAGGAATTTAATTTTTCTAGACTCTATGCAACTCATACCAACTAAAGAAATCGAATTGAGACTCAAAAGACTCATGATCTTACCAGAAATTGGTATCAAAGTGACCTTCAGGAACAAGTTTGACAAAAACCAGCTCCAACTTCCAAGCTCCAAATCTTTCACTACACTCACTCAATCCTCTCGATTTTAGTATCTATACAAAGCTCGTGATGTGAGCTTTGTATCAGTGTATAATTTGTTACTTGATTCTAAGCACTCAGGGAGAATCGAAGGAAACGATTTTAGAACCCTAACTCACAAACTCATCAACAAATTTGCAAAATGGCTCTCAATCTGAGTTCAAAGGGTTTAAATAGGCAAGGAAAATGTTCATGCACGTCGACACGCATACAAGGACGTGTTGTGGAGGGTGATTTCGTGTCAAGGCGGCGGTAACTCGGTGTTGACTCATCAAAACGCACTAACGTTGAGCAACTCTGACCAGAATACTAGAGTATCCAGAATAATACTCGAGTATTTTGCCCAGTTTTTTGAAAAATAATAATTTTATTTACTTTCCCTCCAAAATCTTTCCGATATTTACTTCTAGGTCCCAACCCAGGGACTAATATGCAAAATAATTATTTCATACATAATTATATTTATTAAATAAATCCAAACACATCTCCTAAATACATAAACACAGATTTTAATCAAGGATTAAAATAGAAATTATTAATTATAATTAATTTTATAATTAACATTTCATTAATCGGGAATTAAAAATTTTGGGGTGTTACACTACTTCCCCACTTAAAAGGAATTTCGTCCCCAAAATTCTCTCTTCAAAATTACACGTTCTCAAAATCAAATAAAAGACTATTTTGATGTTTTCAAAATATCCATAGGGAAAATCCTTCCCCACTTAAAAGGGTTTTTCTTACACTTCTTTAAATTCCCTGACTCAAAATATTTCAAATAAAACTTTCTCAAATAACACCTTTGTGTTCAAAGACTTATATTAATTCCTTTTCTCACAAAAGAGTTTTCTTAAATGTTTCTTCGAAAATTATTTCGTAATTAACTCAAATAAAATCTTTTGATCATTTCGGACAAGATGTTTCAATACAAAGCTTAAACTGAAGCTTTTTGAGAGAAACGTTTTCGAATAATGCTTTTCAAATATATATATATATATTCCTCAATTAAAACGTTTTCCAAAGATATTTTTGAGGAAAAACATGTTCCATTGCGCACTCTGATCACTCAAGCACGAGTAAGGAATCATTTGTATGACTTTATTCCTTAATAGTCATAAACATTAGGGTGATCAGTCCTAATATTTTAACTGCCAGTAATAAAATCATCCCTTACAAATATAATTTTCCTCAAGAAAGATTATACGATATATCTTTAAGTTGGATGAACTTACAGATAAGGAGTGTTATTGCCACTATCAGACTTAGACATATTGTCAATTCTAGAGACATTTTCGTTGGGGAGACAAATACTTGTCCTATCCCGGTGGTTGTTAATCTCTCTAGTCTTAACTAATCTTTCTATTTCTGTAGTGCCCAAAGATATTTATCACATCCGACTATGATAAGGGTTTTGATCACAGAATTTCCAGTTATAGATTTGCTCAGATTTTCCTATTACAAACGATTTAATTAACGCAATCGAAAACATTGATTACGTTAATTCCGATCAGAGAAAGGATAACTCAGATTACCTATACATAGATCTAACTCGCATCCTAACAGGTTGGACACCCATCCAAACTCAACTTGTTTGACGTCCATTCCCTTCTTACTCTTAACCTTTGCTGAATCTGACGAATTAAAATCTCAGTCTCTTACAGCTGCAACTGAATGTCCTTATAGATATACCACTACTTAGTCCAAAGTGACGCACCTCATTCCCTACACATGGAGTTGGGCAAGCTCTTTACTTCTTATTAAAATACTCTATAATTCTCACTATCGGGGTTCCTTTAATTTTGTCATTCCTCCATAATTAATTCTCTTAACTACCTTTCCTTTTCTTCTAATTGAATACTTCCCCCTTTTTTTTTCCAAGTCTCTCTTATAGTAGTTTTGGACATTTATTCCACTAACTTCTTATGCCCATCCATTGTACTTATAAATTCCACATACGTTTTCCAATATTGAAAAAATTCCTTATGCATTAATAATTGATAGTTGGCTCGAGGTTTGGACATAATCCATTCTAAACTTCACATATTTGGACCTTCCGTCCGGGTTGTTATGAAACATACTTCCTCAGTCGTTTGAACTTGGCAATGCCTTCTCCGAGCCTATTACTTTCCCGTTCTATGTTCGGCAATTCAGCCCCTTGAATCCTTCTCATGCCTCTTGAGAACTCTCTTCAGTTCCCAAAGTCGTCTTTACGAATGCTAATCAAACGGGGTATCAGTCTTTTGTTTCAACATTCATCTTACATGGTTCCCACCAGTTCCTCGCTACATCACTTAACATAGAAGTGGCATGACCTTTTATCCACTCATCTCTTGTGTGTGTGACTCCAAAATTTTCGCTCCCAATTCACAAATCGTTCAAGATATAAATTCTTGTATAAAGAAGAATTTCTTCCGTCCACTGATGGAAATTGGTTCTCTTATCTTCCATAAGTCAATCTCTTACTTCCTTTCAACTTCCCTACTTAGGATAGCGTCTTGGTTATCTTAGAGTTTTCATGAATTGTTTTTCGATTCAATATTGGTCATCACCTTTCACTTTACTAGGTAGGTAATGGAGCTCGAAGTCAAAACTTTCAACTCCATCCATTAATGATAACTCCAATTCAATTTCTCCTTCTGATCGAATCAATTTCTTCATATTCCTTTGGTCTCTAAATTCCCGAGACATAGAGTCCTAGGGACTAAACCTCCAAATCTTTTAGCGTGGGCATACTTGTTGCAAGCTCCAAATCCTGCAACAAGAGCTTATCCTGAGTGTGTTCGATCACTTTGATACATACACACCTTCCTTCCTTAACACTACTCTCTTCTAGATCCTTGCCTCGATACATGAAATTATTCTTTAATACCTTCGTATGAATCGAGTAAGAGCAACGCAGGAGAGGATGTTAGCCTTCACTTCAATTACTGAAAATCCTCGTTGTATTCTTATTTCATATAAGAGGCTAATTCTTCGGATTACCTTGGTTATAGGAGTTTGACTTAAGGAAGTCCATCTATGGTCCTATGATAGTACTCAATCAGTCGATTCCCAAGATCGCATCCCAATGCGATAAAAGTAAACAAATCAAATCTATTCTAAGACTCCTCCTGACACTTCTATACAACCGTTAAGACTTTTCTTAGAAACAACTATAGGAATGTTCGTAAGAGTTTCTATCATACTAATATAGAACAACTCAAATACAGGCAAAGTCAAACGATTCACACATTCATACGGATGCATAATACTGAAATCAGATAACGCATTGCAAGACTAACCATCGGCAAATAGTTACCTTGCACGGGATCAGAGGATCGATTAGCTTCTACTCCGCTAAGGGTAAACACTCTGCCTTGAGTCATTGGTTTGCTAGCAGGTTCGTTGGGGTTACTCTTCACATATTCTCTACAGTAACGTGCAATATGACCTTGCTTCCCACAATTGAAGCAAGTACTTGTTGCCCAACAAATTCTTCCACGATGATGATGCTTACACTTCTCACAGAAGGGAGCCTCGCTTCGAAAATCACTTCCATCACTACTTCCAACTTTTCCTTCGCCTTTCCCTCGGCGATCATATGGACCTTTGCCTCTATTGTTGAAACCCTTACGCTTCTGAGGTCCATAATTCTGGCTATCTTTTCTTTCTGTTGCTTGCAATCCTTCAGCTTTCTTGTCATCCTCATACATTCTACACATGTCCACAAGTGCAGGAAAACTTTGGATCCGTTGATAGCTGGAAATAGACTTCAATTTGGGCCTTAAACCTCCTTCGAAGTTGATACACTTGCTCCTTTCATTCGGGTTGTTCTGGTAATATGGAGAGTACTTCATCAATTCCTCGAACTTGGCTGTGTACTCACCCACACTCATGTCTCCTTGCTTCAGCTGCAAGAACTCCACTTCCTTCTTTCTCCTCAAATCCTCAGGGAAGTATTTATTGAGAAACTTCTCCATAAATACATCCCAATTCACATCCCTTCCTTCATAATGTAGGAGCTGAACCGTATGATTCCACCAATTCTCAGCTTCGTCCTCTAGCATGTAGACTGCATACGCTACTTTCTGAGCTTCCGTGCAATCCAAAGTTCTCAAAATCTTGTCCATGGTGTGAATCCACTTACTGGCTTCCTCAGGTTTAAATCCTTCTTCAAACTTGAGTGGATTACAGCTCCTAAAATCAGCAAAACTCTTTGCCTCAGTGTTACCCGCATTACACTGGTTAGGCGAGTTAACCGATTGAGGTGGTTACTGAGCTTGTTGCTGCATGGTCTCCAACACCGCGGTTATCCTTTCTAATATCGCGTTGGTGTGATTTTGGTTTCTAGTTGCCATAATAGACCTGGGCTATATGCTCATGGTCACATATGTTGAACTAAAGAAACATTCCTCACACCACCTATACTAAGGCTATAGCTTATAACTTTAAATCAACATTCAATTGTGTCTTGTGCTCAAAAGAGACAAGACGCAAACATTCATAACAGTAAATATGCCCTGCAGATACCTGCTTGATGTTGATGGCTACCTTTCTGGAGCTACTTCCACTACTACTAGATCTGGCTTTTGCTCTGATACCACTTAGTGTGACACCCTTCTCAATAACTTAAGTTTAATATAATAATTAAACTATTTCATTAATAATATATGGACTTGTAATTATATAAGAAAATGTGCAAATAAAATTTTCTTTCGAAGCGGGTGCACAATCAAACTATGGAGCTCTTGGAGAGAACAACTCGTATTATTTGAAACATTGTGTTGAATTCGGTGTTTGCTAAAATAAGAAAACCTTTCCATAATCCGGATAGCATCGGTGTTTTCGAAAACGTCTTGACATAGTAAAATTAAACGATGCATATCCATTCTTTCATTTGCGGAACCGATACCATTTTAATAACATAACCGAATTCGTTAATTGATCTTTATCAGAGTGAGCGGAAAGAGTAGGACTATGCACAGTTAAAAATATGAACATAAGCGATATATATATAGATATAGGTCAAGAAATACATAGTCCCAGCAGTCAAGTCTCCAAGGTCCAACAAGTCCATAACAGATCTACATCATAATATAACCATAGCCCTAGAGCTCTCAAGAGCATATCTACAAAATATATACATATCAAAATATGAACTCTAGAGGTGGTCACGTAGATCTGGCAGCATCAGTAGTAGTAGTAGTGATAATGGTAATAGCAGTCTCCAGGTAGCATAAGAAACATCCACATCAACAGCAGCAGCAGAATCTCCTCCACAACATCCCCACACCGGATCCCCTGATCCTCATCATACACCTTATACACGTATCTAGGGATCATCTTCCCTCCACTGACTCCCTATGGAATGAATGACAGGCTCGCCCCCGCTCTCATCCTCCACGGGATCCTCCTCGATCTCATCCGATGGAGAGTGTACCCTACCACTGGGTACGGGGTAAGGAGATGGTGTGACCCTGACTGAACTCCTCGGATCAGAAGGGGGAGTATCCTCGCGGACGACTCTCGAGGAAAAAGGGTGTGAGCGGGTAGGTCTGAAACAAAAGCTGTGATAAAAGCGAGCTGGCCGTGTGGGAGATGATCCATGATATGTGTAAAATGGGGGTACGTGCATAGTGTATATGATGGGAATCCTAAATCTACGAGGACGAAATCGAACCAACGGGTTCGGGTGGTAGAAGGTAATCTCTACCTCTCCCTCGAATACCGTGCGATAGTCCTCATAGATCCATGTGCCACTAGCAATTGGCCGGATCTCGATGCAAGCGATGTATCGAGACATCACCTACAAGGGCACAGGGGTAAGCAATTCTATACACATAATCAATAGAGCAGAAACGTACAATGTATAAATATGCAGCAATGAAAAACAATCACATTTAGCACTTAGCAGTTATTGAATGCAAGTAGAATGCTCACACTTGTTTAATTTATCACAGTTAATTTAAATGAATGGCATGATGCATGAATTTAACTCTCAAACCTATCTCCGTCAATCTATGTCACTCTCTGACGTCCATCTTTGACAACCAAGCACTCACCAGTGCGTTGTATTCCTAGGTATACAACATTTCGTACATTCACCAAGAATGTACACGACAAGCTTGGAATCCGTGCCACCCGAGCACATCCCGTCATCCAAACGGTCCGTCATCCAAACGGTATAACCATATCTGCATCCACTAAGCCGACCACGTCTTCAACGTGTCATCAAGCAAGCGTATTGGCACTCCCAGAGGCCCTCCTCATGTTACCAAAACATGATAAACGACCTACCATCCAAACTCCAAATGAATGCATCATTTTTAAGCTTAAAGGAAATTGGTTAATATATATCGTGCCATCCGAGCACATCCCGTCATCCAAGCGGTACACTCATATTAATCAATTTCTTTTAAGTCTAGATCCCTTGGATTATTGTCGTTCAATTATTAATTAAATGATTCAGAATTAAAATGGTATTTTTAAGATTTTGGGTAAATTACTCGAGTGATTCATGAGTTACTCGAGTGTTCTTCATCATTTCCAGAATACTCGAGTGACCCCTGAATTACTCGAGTGGTTTACCTTAACATATCCCATGCAACACTCGATTACTCGAGTTCTGGGCATGGTACTCGAGTGTTCTTGCTCAAAATACATTGTTTTACCAAAATTTTACTCGAGTAACCAGCCTAATACTCGAGTGTTTTATTGCAGAACAGACTGAAATCTTGGTTTTAATATACCATTTTCTATTCTAACCATTTTTAGTCCAATCCAATGATCAACAGAGTTCATATACCACATAATGAACATGTTACAACACTCAATTCATATCAAATTAAAGATTTGACAGAGAATCAATCATTAATGCATAAAACATATAATTTCACAACTTAACACCTCAAATTGCAAAATAATCAACAAACTCATGAAATAGTGTTCATTACAGCTTGCATGCATCATAAGAAACTTGCTCACAACAACCATAGAGCATGAATTGGTCTCCAAACCAAAGTTCCTATTCAATCTAAGCCCTTAGAGCCTCTTGGTGGCTCTCTAATGAAAATAATGAAATTCAAACTCTATCTAGTGCATAAAACAACTTCCCCTTACCTCTCAGACGTGTACCAACAGAGGATTCCAAAGAAAAAGCTCTCCAACACCAGAAATGACTTTGAGCACCACAAGCAAGACAGTTTTGAGTGCAGCACCAAGATTGAATTGGTTCACACATGAAACAAAGATAAGAATTGGGGAATTTAATTTTTCTAGACTCTATGCAACTCATACCAACTAAAGAAATCGAATTGAGACTCAAAAGACTCATGATCTTACCAGAAATTGGAATCAAAGTGAGCTTCAGGAACAAGTTTGACAAAAACCAGCTCCAACTTCCAAGCTCCAAATCTTTCACTACACTCACTCAATCCTCTCGATTTTAGTATCTATACAAAGCTCGTGATGTGAGCTTTGTATCAGTGTATAATTTGTTACTTGATTCTAAGCACTCAGGGAGAATCGAAGGAAACGATTTTAGAACCCTAACTCACAAACTCATCAACAAATTGGCAAAATGGCTCTCAATCTGAGTTCAAAGGGTTTAAATAAGCAAGGAAAATGTTCATGCACGTCGACACGCATACAAGGACGTGTTGTGGAGGGTGATTTCATGTCAAGGCGGCGGTAACTCGGTGTTGACTCATCAAAACGCACTAACGTTGAGCAACTCTGACCAGAATACTCGAGTATCCAGAATAATACTTGAGTATTTTGCCCAGTTTTTTGAAAAATAATAATTTTATTTACTTTCCCTCCAAAATCGTTCCTATATTTACTTCTAGGTCCCAACCCAGGGACTAATATGCAAAATAATTATTTCATACATAATTATATTTATTAAATAAATCCAAACACATCTCCTAAATACATAAACACAAATTTTAATCAAGGATTAAAATAGAAATTATTAATTATAATTAATTTTATAATTAAAATTTCATTAATCGGGAATTAAAAATTTTGGGGTGTTACACTACTTCCCCACTTAAAAGGAATTTCGTCCCCGAAATTCTCTCTTCAAAATTACACGTTCTCAAAATCAAATAAAAGACTATTTTGATGTTTTCAAAATATCCATAGGGAAAATCCTTCCCCACTTAAAAGGGTTTTTCTTACAATTCTTTAAATTCCCTGACTCAAAGTATTTCAAATAAAACTTTCTCAAATAACACCTTTGTGTTCAAAGACTTATATTAATTCCTTTTCTCACAAAAGAGTATTCTTAAATTTTTCTTCGAAAATTATTTCGTAATTAACTCAAATAAAATCTTTTGATCATTTTGGACAAGATGTTTCAATACAAAGCTTAAACTGAAGCTTTTTGAGAGAAACTTTTTCGAATAATGCTTTTCAAATATATATATATTCCTCAATTAAAACGTTTTCCAAAGATATTTTTGAGGAAAAACATGTTTCGTTGCGCACTCTGATCACTCAAGCACGAGTAAAGAATCATTTGTATGACTTTATTCCTTAATAGTCATAAACATTAGGGTGATCAGTCCTAATATTTTAACTGCCAGTAATAAAGTCATCCCTTACAGATATAATTTTCCTCAAGAATGATTATACGATATATCTTTAAGTTGGATGAACTTACAGATAAGGAGTGTTATTGCCACTATCAGACTTAGACAGATTGTCAAGTCTAGAGACATTTCCGTTGGGGAGACAAATACTTGCCCTATCCCGGTGGTTGTTAATCTCTCTAGTCTTAACTAATCTTTCTCTTTCTGTAGTGCCCAAAGATATTTATCACATCCGACTGTGATAAGGGTTTTGATCACAGAATTTCCAGTTACAGATTTGCTCAGATTTTCCTATTACAAACGATTTAATTAACGCAATCGAAAACATTGATTACGTTAATTCCGATCAGAGAAAGGATAACTCAGATTACCTATACATAGATCTAACTCGCATCCTAACAGGTTGGACACCCATCCAAACTCAACTTGCTTGACGTCCATTCCCTTCTTACTCTTAACCTTTGCTGAATCTGACGAATTAAAATCTCAGTCTCTTACAGCTGCAACTGAATGTCCTTATAGATATACCACTACTTAGTCCAAAGTGACGCACCTCATTCCCTACACATGGAGTTGGGAAAGTTGTTTACTTCTTATTAACATACTCTATAATTCTCACTATCGGGGTTCCTTTAATTTTGTCATTCCTCCATAATTAATTCTCTTAACTACCTTTCCTTTTCTTCTAATTGAAGTCTCTCTTATAGTAGTTTTGGAAATTTATTCCACTAACTTCTTATGCCCATCCATTGTACTTATAAATTCCACATACGTTTTCCAATATTGAAAAAATTCCTTATGCATTAATAATAAATAGCTGGCTCGAGGTTTGGACATAATCCATTCTAAACTTCACATATTTGGACCTTCCGTCCGGGTTGTTATGAAACATACTTCCTCAGTCGTTTGAACTTGGCAATGCCTTCTCCGAGCCTATTACTTTCCCGTTCTATTTTCGGCAATTCAGCCCCTTGAATCCTTCTCATGCATCTTGAGAACTCTCTTCAGTTCCCAAAGTCGTCTTTACGAATGCTAATCAAACGGTGTATCAGTCTTTTGTTTCAACATTCATCTTACACGGTTCCCACCAGTTCCTCGCTACATCACTTAACATAGAAGTGGCATGACCTTTTATCCACTCATCTCTTGTGTGTGTGACTCCAAAATTTTCGCTCCCAATTCACAAATCGTTCAAGATATAAATTCTTGTATAAAGAAGAATTTCTTCCGTCCACTGATGGAAATTGGTTCTCTTATCTTCCATAAGTCAATCTCTTACTTCCTTTCAACTTCCCTACTTAGGATAGCCTCTTGGTCATTTTAGAGTTTTCATGAATTGTTTTTCGATTCAATATTGGTCATCACCTTTCACTTTACTAGGTTAATAATGGAGCTAGAAGTCAAAACTTTCAACTCCATCCATTAATGATAACTCCAATTCAATTTCTCCTTCTGATCGAATCAATTTCTTCATATTCCTTTGGTCTCTAAATTCCCGAGACATAGAGTCCTAAGGACTAAACCTCCAAATCTTTTAGCGTGGGCATACTTGTTGCAAGCTCCAAATCCTGCAACAAGAGCTTATCCTGAGTGTGTTCGATCACTTTGATACATACACACCTTCCTTCCTTAACACTACTCTCTTCTAGATCCTTGCCTCGATACATGAAATTATTCTTTAATACCTTCGTATGAATCGAGTAAGAGCAACGCAGGAGAGGATGTTAGCCTTCACTTCAATTACTGAAAATCCTCGTTGTATTCTTATTTCATATAAGAGGCTAATTCTTCGGATTACCTTGGTTATAGGAGTTTGACTTAAGGAAGTCCATCTATGGTCCTATGATAGTACTCAATCAGTCGATTCCCAAGATCGCATCCCAATGCGATAAAAGTAAACAAATCAAATCTATTCTAAGACTCCTCCTGACACTTCTATACAACCGTTAAGACTTATCTTAGAAACAACTATAGGGATGTTCGTAAGAGTTTCTATCATACTAATATAGAACAACTCAAATACAGGCAAAGTCAAACGATTCACACATTTAAACGGATGCATAATACTGAAATCAGATAACGCATTGCAAGACTAACCATCGGCAAATAGTTACCTTGCACGGGATCGGAGGATCGATTAGCTTCTACTCCGCTAAGGGTAAACAATCTGCCTTGAGTCATTGGTTTGCTAGCAGGTTCGTTGGGGTTACTCTTCACATATTCTCTACAGTAACGTGCAATATGACCCTGCTTCCCACAATTGAAGCAAGTACTTGTTTCTCAACAAATTCTTCCACGATGATGATGCTTACACTTCTCACAGAAGGGAGCCTCGCTTCGGAAATCACTTCCATCACTACTTCCAACTTTTCCTTCGCCTTTCCCTCGGCGATCATATGGACCGAGATCATAGTAAAGAGAAGAATGGTGATTACACGTGGTCATAGTAAAAGCTCAGGATGGTGACCGAGATCGAACTCAGACCTGGTGATGACGCCCTGATAACAACAATAATAACAGGATCGATTCCATTGTCAACCTAGATCTGCGACCAAGGGAAAAGGATGTAGGTGATGGTGGAAGCAACGATTTTGTGGCTGTTGGTTGCGATTCAGTGGTGTGTGATGATGATGCGATGGAGAGGAAAGAAGGCGTGGTGGTGGCTACCTTGCGATGGTGTAGCGCAGAGCGGCGGCGGGAGTGAGAAGGCGAGATGAAGAGTGGGAGTGGTGGCTGCAATTCTCGAAGGAGCGGTGTCGGCGGCGGTGAAGTCTTATGATTCTGGTTTTGGGTTAGTGAGAGACGAAGAAATAGAGAGAAGTGAGGTCTTGATGTTTCTGGAAAATCGAGAGAGAAGTGAGGTCTTGATGTTTCTGGAAAATCGAGAGAGAAGAGGATGGGACGACTCGCCAGTGAGAGAGGGAGGGGATGAGTGCCGACCCTAATTTGAGATGACTCATTCTTTGTCCATGGTGCTTAATTAGTTATACCCTTTTTTAATAATTTAATTTTTTTTATTTTTTATTAAAAAATAATTATTTAATCTTATTGGCAACGATAATGTCGTTGCAGAAAACATGTGTTTTGCAACGACTTTTTAAGTCGTTGCAGAAAACAGGTCTTTTGCAACGACTTTTTTACGTCGTTGCAAAACACATGTTTTCTGCAACGACTTTTTTAAGTTGTAACAAAACACCTGTTTTCTGCAACGACTTTTTTAAGTCGTTGCAAAACACCTGTTTTTAGCAACGACTTTTTTAAGTCGTTGCAAAATGTCGTTGCAATAAAGGGTTTTTTTAGTGAATTATGTAACTCCTAAAATACTAATTATAAAACCCTAAAAATAGCAATTGAAGGAATTCGAAGGACACAAGGAGGAGTCAAGTTGAGCTTACCTCTCCACAGGGACAAGGAGGAGTGTTTGAGCCAGGGAAGAAGAATGCTGCTGCTACTATTGCCGTCCACACTGCTGCTGCCATCGTCAACGATGTTGCTGCCGTCAACGGGTTTTGGGGTGTGGTGGCTGCGATGGTTTTGGAATTTTGGGGTGTTGGGTATTGCCTGAAGAAACATATGGCTTGTATTGCTTTGAACTTTGAAGGCTGAGAGTAAGTGTGAGGTTGTGTGATTGGTATGAACGGAGGATGCGAGCGGTGGTTGGTCTCGAGCGATGGCGGGTTCGAATCGGAGGTCGTGAGCGGTAGCTGGTACGGAGGTCGCGAGCGGTGACTGGTTCAAGTTAGAGGGAAAGAGAGAGTGGTAGCGATAGGAGAGTGGTGTGGCCGGCCCTAATTTGAGAGGAATCTCTGTTTCTCTCTCCCTATGACATATCTCCCTGCTTAATGGCAATTCGATGGGTTTAGTTATAGGAGTATCTTTTTTTAATTATTTTTTTTATTTCTTTAAAAAATTATTTAATCTTATTGGCAACGATATTATCGTTGCAGAAAACATGTGTTTTGCAATGACTTAAAAAAGTCGTTGCAAAACACCTGTTTTCTACAACGACATTTTTAAGTCATTGCAAAACACCTGTTTTCTGCAACGACATTTTTAAGTGGTTGCAAAACACCTGTTTTTAGCAACGACTTTTTTTAGTCGTTGCAATAAATGGTTTTTTTTGTAGTGTTCCAAACTTAAATCAAGTGGTGATATCCAAACAGTTTATATGAAAAGTCCTGAATACATATTATTCTTGAATTTATATGATAAGAGAGCAAAGGTTGGTTGCAAAGGAAATATGCCTATGATATAGGGTACACATCCTGTGGAGAGGTGTACCCAACCTCGTCCATCTGGAAAACGGAAGTGACTCTTTCCTGAATACCTAAAATGGTCAACACAGAGAGTGAGATATAGCTCAAAATCAAAGGAAACACCCAAGAATAATAATAAGACATAATAATATACACGTCACCCACACCAATATATATATATATATATAGTTATGCCCTATTCCCTTCTAATGCCATATGATGCCATGTATGCAATGATGCAATGCACCGCCATTTTCCATGTCCATTTCCATATATTTTCCATAATATAACCAAATACCATGGTTTGCCATATATCCTCACATCGCCCTCCACAAAAATTGGAAAAGATCAACTAGGAGTAGGTGTTCCCCAATCGATGCTTGCTCAATACGATGTCGGGTGGATTTCCCCAGAGCACTGTGGGAAGCTATCCCGTCCAGTGTACATCGTACAATTTGGGTCGTTTTACCCAAATTGGCTATAGCGGAAACCACCCTCGACTAGTCTAGATGTGCATAAGTGACAGATAGAATTATCATAGTTCGCGTAGGACCAATCCCCGACTTATCCAATACTCGTATCCCTTTGTAGAATACCTCATATTGTGTTAGGTCCTCTAGTAGATCAAAGTCCTCTATGATAATTTCCCACAATTGTGTTACTAACACAATTGAGACACTATGTCACTCTCGTCCGTCCATTCTATAGTACCCGTCAGTCCATAGAATGTTGACGAATCTTTTCCAATTCCTAACGTCCTGCCTCACTTCAATATTTACGTGTTTCTAATTCTTTTAGCTTGTTTAATTAGTGCAGCCTTTATCACATAATTATTTTATAAAATTACGAGTGGAACCTTTAGGGTTTCCAATACCATAATTCCATATCATTCTAAACTTCTCATTTAACGAACAATCATCATATCACATCAGGAAACAAGCATTAAATTAATTAACAAATAGCCACAAGTCAATTAGCATGCTTCACATTCCATTCACAATCTAAAACCTAGGGTTTTCACACCAATAAACCAACAATCCAATAACAATCAAAAACATGTACAAAATCATGAACTTACTACTATAATTAGGTCCTTCCTCTAATTAGGAGAATATCTCCTCTCTTACCTCAAGTTGGTGGAGAGAAGGAAGATGAGAGAGAGAGAGAGCCTTCCAAACTTAGATCTACACCTCCTAGTTCCTCTTCTTCCCTTATTCTTGATCACTCCCTACTATTCTTCCTCAATTCCATGGTAAAAATCACTTAATCCCATGTTAGGGTTTGTGGGTTAAGAAAGGGGTTTCTTGGATTGGAGAGAAGAGGGGCTTATGTTGAACCAAAAGAGAAGAAGGATAGAGAATTGGTGATGGAGAAGAGTTGAGGACTTGATTTTGTGAAGAAACTAAATGATTTTGATGATGATTTGAGGATGAGGATTAAGAACTCTAACTTTGCCAAAGAGGGTCGAGAATGAGGAATGAGATTTACCTAAATAAGCTCTGCTAACCGACTTAAGAATTGGTGCTGCAGGGTCGTGGATATCGATATCCATAGCCTATGGATATCGATATCCAACATCGATATCCTATGTTGGATATAGATATCCAATGCTAAAAATGACAGCACCTTTCGCAATTCAAATGGCCATAACTTCTTCGTTGACCATTGGATCTTGCTCAAATTTGAAGATAACCTTCCTAACATACTTATCTTCAAATCCAACGGTTGGTTTTGGGATTTGAGTTCTAAATATTAAAATCCTAATTTTTCTCCCTATTAGAAACTTTAACTATTCTCTAACTATTCTTGGTTCTAATATCTAACACCTGGTTTTTCCTACCACTCTTCACCTCTTAAGTCCACTGATCTCCTAATTAAACTTGGGAATTAAATTGGGGATGTTACAATTCTCCCCCACTTACTGGAATTTCGTCCCCAAAATTCGACTGAGTTCAAAGACCTACGAGACATATAGAGCTATGTGCTCAAATGGCAGGATAATTCCTATCCTAACAAAGAGATGGTCATGAGCTATATGCTCCCTCACTTAGAACACAACTTCGGTTGAGGTTTTCTTAATATGTCTATTTGTTGTTAGTGAGACTGCTCACCAGAAATCTTACTAATTCCTTAGGGTTCTACCCCTGGGATCCTAATCTATTATCATTATTCGCAACCACAGAGACAGTTATTCCTATGTTCAATTACAATACAACGTCACTCAAAAACATTCAATTATTAAGATTCTAGCATTTGAGTCAGGAAAACACTTAAAATAAACAGAGAATAATAATCATATGAGACAAAACATGGAACATACAATCTTAGAAACAATTGATACAACAAGAAGGTAGTTCAGTCACATTCAAGAGAAATAAACCAATATCTACACCCAACATTGAAACAATATTTAGTTAAAATTCCATGTGAAATCAAACATAAATTAAATACAGGAAACATCATTTGAAATTTATCAAAAGGTACACTTTTAAAAAAAAGAATAAGACATTCGCTCTACACAAGAATGTGAAGACAATCAATACATACTAAGTAGTCTTGCATTGAAGTGAATGAAGTTGAAATAAAGTTTGAATGGTTTTGGTAAAGGCAAGGCTTATTAGAGTCAAAGAAATTTACGATTCCGGGAGTAATGAAAACAAAGTTGATGTAATATAAAAGAAAGAAGATTTGGAATGCCTCTACATTCCAGATTCCCAATCATGAAAAGATTGCCTTATAAAAGTTAAAATGTTATACTATGAGAAACATTTTCTTAGAAAAAAATGATCAAGATTGGAAAGTACTTTGAATATAAATATGATCGGAGACAGAAGGGTTATGGTGAAAAATAACTACAAAAGTTATCTTTTAGAGATCATTCTAATAAAGATTGATAGGATGGGTTGACAATATTACCCCACTATATACGATTTAATCATATGTATAAAAATTAGTTGTCATTCACACAAAACTTAGTTTATCACAATTATAAGTTTATTACTGGCAAAGTTTTCCTTAAGAAAGAAATTACCTTGAAAATATAGTTATAATAGAGAAAAGGCTGAAATTAGAAATTATTATATAAAGGACACAAGACAAATAGCTCTGAAAGCAAGATTTGATACTTAGTGGAGAAAAAATAGTGTAATACTCTTCCAAAATCACTTTCAGTAGCAGGTGGAAAATATTCTTTTATCCAAAATTAACTTTGAACAGTATACCAAGTATATAAAAAAAATATTTAGAAGTGGAAGTCATCATAGAAAATACAAAGTAGTTGGTTCTGAAAATAATTTAACTTAACACATAGTCATTGTAAACTTTAAAATCATAAATACATACATGAAGGTCAATCATTCAGAAGCATCTAAAGCCGACTTCCTATACAAACATCTATATATCTATCTGCTTATGGTTTAAACTCTAAGGTTCAATCAAATCAAACCTAACTTCTACCACCTAATTTACTAAGCAACTCCAATAGGGTTCTACAACTAAATCTAAAAGAAAAACTCCACAAGCACAAGACTTTAACTAAATTAAGGCTTACTATTTTCTATAAGGTTTAGGGTTCCCTATTTGGTTCTTTTAAATTTAGAGTTCGCTCCCTAGTTGAAACTTTCCAATCACCATCTAAACTTTGGTGCTAAGACTTTACCAATGGATGTTAAAATTTGGGACTTTAATATTCAACAAACTATATTCCATGGAATAATTCATAAGGGTTTGAAAATAGTTTGTAATTGCGGAATCAAGTTTGTTTGATAATATCCACCCATTTCCCTTGGTTTCTAGGCAACTCAAAGGACAAGACTTAACAACCATTACCTTAGTTTAGGTTCTAAGCTAGACTTTAGTTCTATGGAAGACACGTTGCTTTTAACCCACCTTGCTACCTTCATTTATATTCCTCACTTCCACATTATAGCAAAAGCAATGAAGTACCAACTTGCACTGAAAAGATTTGGTACTTGGTGATAATAGAACTTTCAAGACTGTGCATCTTCCTTAAAATAAGAGAGACGCTTTGTAATTTGTAAATTATTTTCATTCAAAACTTTAGCAAACTTCTTAAAGAGTAAAAGACATGTTAAGCATTTATAAGTTCAAATCATTCGCATAGGTTTTCAAAATCGTTTCTCTTTAATCTTGGAACTGATTCACAAATTTTGAGGATTCCCTTAACAAAGAAAAGTAAGAATCCTCTATGATTCTCAAACCCAAATAAAAGGAATGTATTCTTCAAATAAAAGTTTAATTTCATTCACATTTTCAAATCGGAGTGAATGCATTTCCTTCTATTTTAAATTTGAAGCTCAAGCTTTGATTCGAATTGACTTATGCCGCACTCAATGGATTTGTATTTAACCGGCAATTGGTATAATTCAAAAATAAACTACACCAACATTCCATTAGTTAGGAATTCACTTTGTTAACAATACATTTTGAAAGATTTATATGGCGACATACAATCAATTCCTCGAAGTTTGAATCAATTCCACACATTGAAAAATATTAGAATACTAGTATACTTGGCATTCGTTATAAATCATGATACTAGTATTTTCAAAAGGAGTCTTAGAAGAGTTTGTTGCAAAAACCAATTTACAATTTATCAATAATAGTACCTTTATCACCAAAATATAATGTGGAAAGTAGAAGGCACTTAGGTCTGGTCAATCAAATAGATTTTAATCGATTAACAGGTTGGTTAATCGATTAATACAAACGGCTGAGGACATTGTTTTTCACTAAGAATAATTCTAGTAATTAAAATCAACACCTACGTGTTTCCGCTGCATACTCTGATACGACTCAGCTACCCTCTAACACCCTTCCTATTCTTAGGCCTAGGAAATAAATCTAACAATTATTTCATTGGATTCAAGGACTCAATGATGCCATCTTCCAATTAAATGTAAATCTCGAGGGTACCATCTCGATTCTACATTACATTGGAGAATAGAATCATTTATCGTACAACCTGAATTCCAATCAAATAATACGTGACTCATCTTCCATTCAAAAGAGGACTTTAAAATTTCACTTTAAAGACAAATTTCAATTATTTGTCATATTTGAAATTGACATACTTAATTCAAAACTAAGGGCTAGTCCTTCCCGTTGGGGTAGCAATTTCATGCTCTAACCCGTTGGGGGTTTTCACTTCCCTTAGTCTCTACTTTCTGCCCGTTTCTAAATACAACAAAGTTAGATTTAGAAAATTTTGTTTCACCCTCTTTGAATTGCAGATGTAGCCTGATAATTATTAGCTGTAACTCACCCTATTCCCAATATTACTAAACTATACCACCTTCACAGACAATGCATGCACATACTATACTCTCACTACTAAAGATTCACTAGCTTACCAACTACTTGCATCCCTATTTCTATTAGAATCCTAACACTTAATTAGCTAATGATCAGTTACTCTCATGTGGAGTAACTCTTTGGAGATATGGAAATCCATACTCCACAGCCGAGGATTGCAACCATTGCTCTGATACCATAAAATGTAACACCTAGAATTATAATCCTTTATACTATATTATTATAGTGATTTTAGGAAAATTTCGACAGGGTTTATTCTAAAATTTAGACTTTCCCTTTTTAAGAAAACCTGTCACCTGTCAGCAAGAAATTTCAGAAACAGATTCATTTGTTCGTTTGTATGAAATTATAAAAGTTTATAACATCATAGGTCGTAACCACATCCAAAATAAAGTTAAAGATTACAAGCTAAAAAGTGGAATATCACCATTTCCAAAGTATATATATATATATATATATATATATATTTTTCCAAACTTAAATCAAGTGCTGATATCCAAACAGTTTATATGAAAAGTCCTGAATACATATTATTCTTGAATTTATATGATAAGAGAGCATAGGTTGGTTGCAAAGGAAATATGCCTATGATATAGGGTACACATCCTGTGGAGAGGTGTACCCAACCTCGTCCATCTGGAAAACGGAAGTGACTCTTTCCTGAATACCTAAAATGGTCAACACAGAGAGTGAGATATAGCTCAAAATCAAAGGAAACACCCAAGAATAATAATAAGACATAATAATATACACGTCACCCACACCAATATATATATATATATATATATATATAGTTATGCCCTATTCCCTTCTAATGCCATATGATGCCATGTATGCAATGATGCAATGCACCGCCATTTTCCATGTCCATTTCCATATATTTTCCATAATATAACCAAATACCATGGTTTGCCATATATCCTCACATCGCCCTCCACACAAATTGGAAAAGATCAACTAGGAGTAGGTGTTCCCCAATCGATGCTTGCTCAATACGATGTCGGGTGGATTTCCCCAGAGCACTGTGGGAAGCTATCCCGTCCAGTGTACATCGTACAATTTGGGTCGTTTTACCCAAATTGGCTATAGCGGAAACCACCCTCGACTAGTCTAGATGTGCATAAGTGACAGATAGAATTATCATAGTTCGCGTAGGACCAATCCCCGACTTATCCAATACTCGTATCCCTTTGTAGAATACCTCATATTGTGTTAGGTCCTCTAGTAGATCGAAGTCCTCTATGATAATTTCCCACAATTGTGTTACTAACATAATTGAGACACTATGTCACTCTCGTCCGTCCATTCTATAGTACCCGTCAGTCCATAGAATGTTGACGAATCTTTTCCAATTCCTAACGTCCTGCCTCACTTCAATATTTACGTGTTTCTAATTCTTTTAGCTTGTTTAATTAGTCCATCCTTTATCACATAATTATTTTATAAAATTACGAGTGGAACCTTTAGGGTTTCCAATACCATAATTCCATATCATTCTATACTTCTCATTTAACGAACAATCATCATATCACATCAGGAAACAAGCATTAAATTAATTAACAAATAGCCACAAGTCAATTAGCATGCTTCACATTCCATTCACAATCTAAAACCTAGGGTTTTCACACCAATAAACCAACAATCCAATAACAATCAAAAACATGTACAAAATCATGAACTTACTACTATAATTAGGTCCTTCCTCTAATTAGGAGAATATCTCCTCTCTTACCTCAAGTTGGTGGAGAGAAGGAAGATGAGAGAGAGAGAGAGCCTTCCAAACTTAGATCTACACCTCCTAGTTCCTCTTCTTCCCTTATTCTTGATCACTCCCTACTATTCTTCCTCAATTCCATGGTAAAAATCACTTAATCCCATGTTAGGGTTTGTGGGTTAAGAAAGGGGTTTCTTGGATTGGAGAGAAGAGGGGCTTATGTTGAACCAAAAGAGAAGAAGGATAGAGAATTGGTGATGGAGAAGAGTTGAGGACTTGATTTTGTGAAGAAACTAAATGATTTTGATGATGATTTGAGGATGAGGATTAAGAACTCTAACTTTTCCAAAGAGGGTCGAGAATGAGGAATGAGATTTACCTAAATAAGCTCTGCCAACCGACTTAAGAATTGGTGCTGCAGGGTCGTGGATATCGATATCCATAGCCTATGGATATCGATATCCAACATCGATATCCTATGTTGGATATAGATATCCAATGCTAAAAATGACAGCACCTTTCGCAATTCAAATGGCCATAACTTCTTCGTTGACCGTTGGATCTTGCTCAAATTTGAAGATAACCTTCCTAACATACTTATCTTCAAATCCAACGGTTGGTTTTGGGATTTGAGTTCTAAATATTAAAATCCTAATTTTTCTCCCTATTAGAAACTTTAACTATTCTCTAACTATTCTTGGTTCTAATATCTAACACTGGGTTTTTCCTACCACTTTTCACCTCTTAAGTCTGGATCTCCTAATTAAACTTGGGAATTAAATTGGGGATGTTACAGCAAACTTGTAAATTAAATAAGTTTAAGATGAAACACTTTCCGCATCAGTTAATCAATAACTGATGCGGAAAGTCTTATTTCTCTCACTTTCCGCATCAGGTTTTAAATAAATGATGCAGAATCTTTATGCGGTGACAAACTTGTAAATTAAATAAGTTTAAGAGGAAACACTTTCTGCATCAATTAATCAATAATAACTGATGCGGAATGCCTTATTACACTCACTTTTCGCATCAGCTTTAAATAAGTGATGCAGAATGTCTTCCAATGCAAATTTGTTTAACCTAAATTCCAAAATCATTCTATTCCTCTTCGTATTCCTTTCTTCTTCACTGTGCTCTCTCATTTCTTCCGTTCTTGACTGCTCACACGACGCCGCCACCACCACACGACGCTGCCACCACCACACGAGACACTCTCACTCTCAGGTTTCTTCGCTGTGCTCTCTTTGTCCTTCGCTGTTCACCATCGCATTTCTATCTTTGTTGTGCGTTTCACTCTTCGAGTTAGGTTAGTTTCTTTGCTGTGCGTTTTTCTATGAGAGTTAGGTGATTAGTTTCGTCACTGTGTGTTTCTCTGTGTTGTTCTTAGGTTAATTTTCACCCTTTCCATGTAACACTACTTGTAACACTATCTTAGGTTAGTTTCTTCGCAGATCTGTTTATATTACGTAATGAAATTTCTCTCTCTAACATTCTGTGCTGCTCTTCTCTTTGCTTCTTCTTCTATTTGCATTTTTCTTTCTTTCTTCTACTTTGGTTTCGAGGATCAGGGTTTATGAGAGATTCCCAGATAAGTTGAGTCAGATGCTAATTCTGAAGCAGCTAACAGGTACCCATACATCCTCCAAGATAAACTTCAACTATATGTCTTGAAATTTTCTTTAATTGAATTTAATCATGGTCTCTTTGGGTCTAACTTTGTTAAATAATTTCTTATGAGTGTGAAGGGAGTGTCTCTTGGTAAGGCAATCATTTTTTCATGATGATTCACGGAATTTCACCGATATTGGTGGTGGAGTAACAGGAGTTCGGGGGTTTCATTCCAGTTTTCATCTCACGCAGGCTGTAACATCCCGTTATTTCTAATACCTCTAGCAAAATAATTAAATGATTTAATATGATATTTTCAATATTTGAGTCTTGGAATAAAATTTTGATGTAATCATTATATTTGAAATATGTTTTCTAATCAAAATAAGTATAAATTTGTTATCATACATTTTCTAAAAATAAAGTAGTACTTTCATTTAGTTTAATTAACATTTTGACAGGGAGCTCAAGTGGCAAGCCTTAGAGGCATTTTTATAAATAGTTTCTTCAGAAAAATATGTTTCACTTAATATTTTGAGCTTCCCTGTAAATTTTCATAGTGTTCGGAGGCTGTTTTATTTTTAGCTTCTGGACTGGTTTAATATATTACCGGTTTAAGTTATATATACTAATCTTCTACTTCAAAATTTTAAAATATTATATATTATCAAGTTTAATATCAAGATTTAGAAAATATATTTACTTTTGAATTTCGATAATTTTTCTTACCCAATAGTTATCCGGAGGGACCGGTAGCTTTATTATTTTTCAATCAGTTTTGAGTAATTAAAAATACAATATTGTTTTACCTAAACATATTTTATTTTTAGTATCATACAACTTTTAACTATAATCCAAAATACCTACACATTGAACCACAAATGATAACTAAGCATAAAATAATACCCAAAACCCGTGACAACCCAAGAAAAAAAAAAATAATAAGGACGTGTGGCCCTAAGGCCACCACGTTAAAGATAAAAAAAAAAGGGGAGGCTCAAAGACTTGAATATAAGAGAGTCTCGGATAGTAGAAAGAAAAGAACGAAGGAAGTGAGTAATAGGAAGGAAACGCGAGAATCAGAGAGGAAGCAACATAGCGACCGGGAAAAAAAACATTTTTGGGTTCTTCAATCTTTCTGATCCAATAACTCAAGATCCAACCGTCCAATCTCAAATCCTTTTTAGGTAACTAATATCCCCAACTTCCTCTATCCATCTACCTAATTTATTTGACGATCCGTCAATATTTTTATTATCCCTATATTTTCAAATAAAGATATTTTAGGGAAAAGTGATATATTTTTATTATATAATGATATATATTTATTATTTTGACAAAATGAATTTATTTGATATATATTTTAATGTTATAATTAGTTTTATCATATGTCCCTATTTAGATCCAACACGCTATTGACCTTGACCCTGGAGCAAGTCGCGGATGTAAACATAGCTCTGTTGTTATTGCTAGGATTTTCAGGTAAGGGGAGTCTCTTTTCCACACTTTGGGTTAGGGATAGTTAGGGTGTATAATAGGATTTGAGTTTAATACTTAGACCGGGTTGTGGGTAGCAAAATGGCTTTAATTTAAAGTTGATTTAGGGGTGATTAGTATGTTTATGGTTGATTTTATAGTAATTAAATTGTTTATGTCAAATTCTCTTTTTATTAATATTAAAGTAGGAAGTGAAGAACCCTAGGGAGTTGACTTACATTCAATGTACTCTGAGACATACCTGAGTATGTCGATTGATTGGTGATATTGGTTGATGGTTGATAAATTGATGTGACCCTATATGTGAGTAATTAATGGCGTATGTGTATAAATATTGAAACGAGAATGTGATGTAAAAAGGAATAATAAATTGGAATTGGATATATATATAACTTGAAATTGTTGTGTGTGAAGAATGTTTGGAAATGTGAGATTTGAGTAATACTTGGTAAATGGTGGTTTGATATGTGAATTAAATGAATGATTATGTCTGCTAAAAGTGATGAAAATGAATATTTGATATTACTTGCAATTCTCTGAGTATTTGATGAATGGTGTGAATGTGGTGCTTGACTTTTTGTGAATGAGTTCTGATCTGGAATAAAAAGGAATGCAGTGTGGTTGATCCTTGGATGCCCCGGCACACTAGGTGCCCTGCTAGGTGGTGAATTGCCTGCTAGGGCCGAATTGCCTGTCAGGCGAATTGCCCATTAGGTCCTAAATTCCCGTTAGGCGTCGGTGCGCCAATGGATCAATACACTGCATAACCACCTGAAAAAGTTAATAAATTGTGGACTGGAATTGAGAAATGATTAATTAATGGAATGGTAATTAATTGCGTTGTCCTAACGGGTGATGCCTAATGGGTGTCTCAGTCCTGACAGGTGTAAAGTCCCTAGTAGGTGCCGAATTGCCTAGCAGGTGCGCTAATTCCTAGTGGTGCAAAGATAAAAAGAAAAAGAGAATATGGTTTGTATGTGGTCCTCTGACCGTGAGGAGATATACAATGTATATGTGGTTTGTATGTTGTCCTCTGACCGTGAGGAGACATACAATGTATAAGTGGGTATGTTGGCCTCTGACCGTGAGGTGACGTACAGTTTTATGAAACAGGGAAAGAGAATAAATATGGAATGTATTTAAAAATTGTTAATAAGTGAATGTGATTCATTTTGTTAATCCATGGCTTGATTTACTTATTATCCTTGAGTTTTTGTTATATACCGTTTTACTATCTTTTAATCCACTGTGTTGTGAAAAGGTCTCACCCTTATGTGGTTAACATTTTAGGTTCTTGAGCAAGGAGGTTGGAGATCAGAGTGCTCAGCGGATCAGTCGAAAGAAAGGAACTCAAGTGTATTTTATTATATTGTAATTGAAAGCCCCCAACGCTATTTGTGAACTCTGATTTATAAAAGAAAATTTAAAGTCCTATGTTTCATTTTTCAAACGTTTATTGTTTATTATTCATTATATTACGGGGTGTCACATTTATGGTATCAGAGCAGTTCCTTCCTTCCGACCTGAGGGAAAGTGGTTCCAATTTCGCTGCGAACACTCTCATCTCAAGCTTCTTTTTCCAATGGTGAGACCCTTTCTAGTGGAAATTTTAAGGTTAAGTGATTGATGAATAGGTATAGTATTAAATGCTTATTTGTGATTGATTAATGTGCCCTTTATGAGCAGAATGAGTTTATGTTTGCAAATGGGAATACTAATAATTGTCAAGTTAAGAAAATTGTGTACTCAAGTGGAAACAGAAGTGAATTCTTTGGAACCTAAGCGGATCCCTTAGGGATTCAAGGAATCACATATTGTAAGTGTATATCCATTTGCAAATAGGAAACTTAGAAGAGTGCAGATTGATTTTTATCTTAAGTTTTGAGTTAATCAAAACTTGAAGTTTCTTATAAAGGAAATTTTGCTAATCGAAACGAAGTACATAAACTTTAACTTGATGGCGAGGGCTATTACCACTGAGGGAATGTAGTGTCGGAACTGGCCAATCCGATATTGCATTTATCGGGAGGTGAAGTCGTCGGAATCTAGGAGTTTGTGCACTGTCGTGAATTAGTGAGTGATTTCTTATGTATAAAACTTTTATGATTGTTATGTTGTTCCTCTTTGCTTTGCTTTTGTTCTGTGTATGCTT
Source organism: Crotalaria pallida (assembly GCA_037953625.1). NCBI lineage: Eukaryota > Viridiplantae > Streptophyta > Magnoliopsida > Fabales > Fabaceae > Crotalaria > Crotalaria pallida. The sequence goes on along the minus strand of CM075655.1, from coordinate 55,750,807 downwards.
GATTATGCGTTCGATGAATAAATTGGTGTCAAAGTAATTGAACAGGGATTAGAAATGGAACCGCTTGGAATAAACAAGTTATGATCTCGGATACTAATCCAATCGAGTGACTAAATTCATGTCGATTAAACTAGTATTTAAGAGAACCAAAAACAACGTTTAAATTAAAATAATGGTCGAATTCCATAGCTAATCTCAATTCAAGTAACTGTGATACCAATCGGGAAAGCAAGAAAATGAGTACTGATCGATCGAATCTGAACCGCCGAACTATGATAATTTTAAATTGCAATCATAAAAGTAACTTTTTGTCCACGTTGGGGAAGCGGTTCGGATTCAATCAAAAGGTCCTCGGTTATATGTTTTCACAAGGAATGGCTTAGTGTTAAAGTAGTCGGAAAGAAAGTAGAAGTGGAATCATGAAAATTAAAATGATTTATTGACTTGATACTAATCTAATTGAGTGAGTTAGTTCACATCGACTAGATTAGGATCTATGAAGAACAACAAAAACATTTGTATTAAATTTGTAGTTGATTCCACATGCTAATCTAATTCTGATGACTTTAATACTAAACAAAAGATAAGTATGGAGTTCCTATTGATTGGATTTGAAACCCCGAGCATAACTATAAGATTTTCTAAAAGGAAAGAGGTTTCTTTAAGCAAGAAAGGGGTTGGAATTCAATCTAAGGGTCCTTGCATCATTTCAGTTTAAATTGATGCCAGTAGTTTTGCATATATAGAGTCTATGCTTTGGTGGGGATGAGTTTAAACTTTTGAAAATGTTTTCAAACAATTTTGAAACTAAGAGCTTTTTGATTTCCACCCCCATGCTTGAAAGTTCCAAACTACTTTCCACCAAGCATTGACTAAGAGTGTTGTTTTTGGGAATCTTGTTCAGGATAAGACTGATTGCATTTGTGTATGTTTGATTGATATGAGTGTTTGATATTAATATATGAAAAATGAATTTTTAATGGAGTTATGATTTAAGTCTGTTTGACAATGTGAGTATTTAAAAATGAATTTCAAAAAAATGCACCGAACCACAATCATTCCAAATGGATTGTGAAGTCGCACGACAAATTTTCAGGAAATAGTAAGAAAAGCAAGGATTCTTAAGTAATCGAGAGGAAAATTAACTAAATTGTTTTTAATTAAGTCATACTACGATTAAATAGGAACCCTTCCTATGCGACTCAAATCAATTCGGAATTAAACTCAATCTTCAAATTTGAAGATAAAGGGAATGTAATTGTTTAACTTTTGAAGATGAATTAAATTGAATTTTTCCAAGTCCGAGGCATATTCCCTTTTTTCTTTGAGTTTATCAAATCTTGAGTGATCTTTCACTCCTTCATCTAGGTTCTTATGAAATTAGATGGAGGTAGCTCTTCATGGTGAAGTGCATGATTAAAAGTTTTACTGAAGTTTTAAATAAAATTAATTGTTCCTCACAAAGAGAGGAACTGAATTTCCAAAGAATTTTGATTTCTGTAAATGTAAAATTGTTTTCTGAGTGTTTTACTAGTATGGGATTTTCTTTCTGCATTTTAAATTCCCATACTTAGTGATTGTTCAAACCAAGGATTTTTAAAGATGTACGTGTTTGTGGTTAAGTGTTTGTTGGGGAAATCAGGGTTTTTATACAAAGTGAAAAACTAAGTTTTTGGACTTAGGATATTTATTAGATTTGGAAAGTTTGGCCTAAACACCCTAAGGTTGAATCTTTGTTTAATGTAACATTTCAAGCCAATTGGAGCAAGTTAGTGTTTTAGCTAAAATGAATTTAACGTGCTTTAATCGGTTTGACAATTTTACGCAACCTTGGGCTAAATTTAGGTGTTTTCCTATTAAATTTTGAGGCCAATTGGGGTTTTTATAATATTTTTAAGTGAATTTGATGTAGGTTCACCCCCAACCATTACAAAATTTTGACTAAGTGGATGTAGGGTCAAAAACGAACCTAATGAACTCTGATTGATTTGAACATTTACTATGATGTTCTTTTATGTATTGGGATAATATTTTCAAATCTTTTTCAAAACATTAGGGAGTTTAATGGATGAGATGCATTTCGGTTGCAAACTATATAAGTCCCTTTCCCCGAACCCCTTTCGAACTGACTTTCAAATGTGTGATGATTGTGATGAATGTGTGTGTAGAGGCAAGTTGTAGTCCTAAGTTAGACAAGGATTAGCTTAGGAAAAGTAGGGTTGAGTTTTGTATCTGTTTGAAGTGTGTAATTTTGTGGATCGTTGTTATGAATGAATGAACCTTGTATGAGGATTATATGATTTATGTCTGTTTGATTGGTGTATGTGGTTGATTAGGGCCTAGATATAGGATTTAAGTGGTAGACTTTTGGAGCTAGATCTTAATCGACCCAAGCGGGTATTAGCGTTTAGAACGTATTAGTACCCTTTCTAACCTTCGATGTAGATTTCCGGAGGGAATCCAGCTGATCTTAGAAACCATTTCCGGTTTCCTGGGGAAGCCAAACCTGATTTTTGGGAATCCAAGACCCTTTGGGAGTCTTTCTAGTAGGACTCTTGAACGATTAACCGCAAGAAGAGTGAACCTTAGAAAACCCGTTAGAGTCTTTGCATCAGGACTAACCCAACTAACCTATAGTCGGCACTCTTCAACGAGTGCAAGAGTCCAGGGGCGTACTCATGCTGAATGGTATGCCAACTCCAAGTGGGGGAGTAGAACCAAAATGAAGTAAGTCCTATAGCTTAGAAATCTTTTTCCGGGATGGTTCTCGATTTAAGGATTCTAAGCAGAATTTCGGGGACGAAATTCCAATAAGTGGGGGAGAATTGTAACATCCCGTTATTTCTAATACCTCTAGCAAAATAATTAAATGATTTAATATGATATTTTCAATATTTGAGTCTTGGAATAAAATTTTGATGTAATCATTATATTTGAAATATGTTTTCTAATCAAAATAAGTATAAATTTGTTATCATACATTTTCTAAAAATAAAGTAGTACTTTCATTTAGTTTAATTAACATTTTGACAGGGAGCTCAAGTGGCAAGCCTTAGAGGCATTTTTATAAATAGTTTCTTCAGAAAAATATGTTTCACTTAATATTTTGAGCTTCCCTGTAAATTTTCATAGTGTTCGGAGGCTGTTTTATTTTTAGCTTCTGGACTGGTTTAATATATTACCGGTTTAAGTTATATATACTAATCTTCTACTTCAAAATTTTAAAATATTATATATTATCAAGTTTAATATCAAGATTTAGAAAATATATTTACTTTTGAATTTCGATAATTTTTCTTACCCAATAGTTATCCGGAGGGACCGGTAGCTTTATTATTTTTCAATCAGTTTTGAGTAATTAAAAATACAATATTGTTTTACCTAAACATATTTTATTTTTAGTATCATACAACTTTTAACTATAATCCAAAATACCTACACATTGAACCACAAATGATAACTAAGCATAAAATAATACCCAAAACCCGTGACAACCCAAGAAAAAAAAAATAATAAGGACGTGTGGCCCTAAGGCCACCACGTTAAAGATAAAAAAAAAAGGGGAGGCTCAAAGACTTGAATATAAGAGAGTCTCGGATAGTAGAAAGAAAAGAACGAAGGAAGTGAGTAATAGGAAGGAAACGCGAGAATCAGAGAGGAAGCAACATAGCGACCGGGAAAAAAAACATTTTTGGGTTCTTCAATCTTTCTGATCCAATAACTCAAGATCCAACCGTCCAATCTCAAATCCTTTTTAGGTAACTAATATCCCCAACTTCCTCTATCCATCTACCTAATTTATTTGACGATCCGTCAATATTTTTATTATCCCTATATTTTCAAATAAAGATATTTTAGGGAAAAGTGATATATTTTTATTATATAATGATATATATTTATTATTTTGACAAAATGAATTTATTTGATATATATTTTAATGTTATAATTAGTTTTATCATATGTCCCTATTTAGATCCAACACGCTATTGACCTTGACCCTGGAGCAAGTCGCGGATGTAAACATAGCTCTGTTGTTATTGCTAGGATTTCCAGGTAAGGGGAGTCTCTTTTCCACACTTTGGGTTAGGGATAGTTAGGGTGTATAATAGGATTTGAGTTTAATACTTAGACCGGGTTGTGGGTAGCAAAATGGCTTTAATTTAAAGTTGATTTAGGGGTGATTAGTATGTTTATGGTTGATTTTATAGTAATTAAATTGTTTATGTCAAATTCTCTTTTTATTAATATTAAAGTAGGAAGTGAAGAACCCTAGGGAGTTGACTTACATTCAATGTACTCTGAGACATACCTGAGTATGTCGATTGATTGGTGATATTGGTTGATGGTTGATAAATTGATGTGACCCTATATGTGAGTAATTAATGGTGTATGTGTATAAATATTGAAACGAGAATGTGATGTAAAAAGGAATAATAAATTGGAATTGGATATATATATAACTTGAAATTGTTGTGTGTGAAGAATGTTTGGAAATGTGAGATTTGAGTAATACTTGGTAAATGGTGGTTTGATATGTGAATTAAATGAATGATTATGTCTGCTAAAAGTGATGAAAATGAATATTTGATATTACTTGCAATTCTCTGAGTATTTGATGAATGGTGTGAATGTGGTGCTTGACTTTTTGTGAATGAGTTCTGATCTGGAATAAAAAGGAATGCAGTGTGGTTGATCCTTGGATGCCCCGGCACACTAGGTGCCCTGCTAGGTGGTGAATTGCCTGCTAGGGCCGAATTGCCTGTCAGGCGAATTGCCCATTAGGTCCTAAATTCCCGTTAGGCGTCGGTGCGCCAATGGATCAATACACTGCATAACCACCTGAAAAAGTTAATAAATTGTGGACTGGAATTGAGAAATGATTAATTAATGGAATGGTAATTAATTGCGTTGTCCTAACGGGTGATGCCTAATGGGTGTCTCAGTCCTGACAGGTGTAAAGTCCCTAGTAGGTGCCGAATTGCCTAGCAGGTGCGCTAATTCCTAGTGGTGCAAAGATAAAAAGAAAAAGAGAATATGGTTTGTATGTGGTCCTCTGACCGTGAGGAGATATACAATGTATATGTGGTTTGTATGTTGTCCTCTGACCGTGAGGAGACATACAATGTATAAGTGGGTATGTTGGCCTCTGACCGTGAGGTGACGTACAGTTTTATGAAACAGGGAAAGAGAATAAATATGGAATGTATTTAAAAATTGTTAATAAGTGAATGTGATTCATTTTGTTAATCCATGGCTTGATTTACTTATTATCCTTGAGTTTTTGTTATATACCGTTTTACTATCTTTTAATCCACTGTGTTGTGAAAAGGTCTCACCCTTATGTGGTTAACATTTTAGGTTCTTGAGCAAGGAGGTTGGAGATCAGAGTGCTCAGCGGATCAGTCGAAAGAAAGGAACTCAAGTGTATTTTATTATATTGTAATTGAAAGCCCCCAACGCTATTTGTGAACTCTGATTTATAAAAGAAAATTTAAAGTCCTATGTTTCATTTTTCAAACGTTTATTGTTTATTATTCATTATATTACGGGGTGTCACACAGGCTAGATTGGTTCTCAATATGGGTAGGACTTCTCTTTTACATATCTTGAATTCTCATCATCATAAAAGTACTAAGATTTAAAAGAGAACCATAAAAGTACTAAGATTTATGTGCTAAAATTCTTACTCAAATTTATGTGCTAAAATCACAAGTTTTATAAATACACTTTCTGCTCTAGGAAACGAATCAGCAAGAAAGACAAAATTAGGAATCATAATCTTAGAAAACCTAAATCACCAAACCAAAAAACCACTGAATCAAAATGGATCTCACTTTTAAATGAAAAATTGCTCTTCACGACTATTTTTGACTCCACTTGACCCATTCTTGTTGTGAAATGGTTAAATGTTGGTGCCTTGTGTTTGTTGATTTGAGGTTTCAGGCTTCTAGTGGTTCAAGGTTTTGATGTAGCAGATGTGTTTAAGATTTTGTGTTGCTTCGTTTTTTTTTGGGGTTATCCGAAATGAGTGAAAGGCGACAAGCCAAGCAAAACTCAATAAAAAAGTCCATTAACCCTTTACAAAATAGAGGCGTAGATAGGTAATGCTTTGAACTATAAAGTAAATCAATTGTGTATTTCTAATGTATATGTTTTTATGAGTACCATATGTTACAAACAGGTACACTGTTTTGTATACCTATGTTATTATTAAGTTATCTTGATTGGGTTGAAAGCCTTGAAATTAGTTTATATTGTGTGCTATGTTGGTTATTTATATGTTTTTTGTTTATTATGTTATTACTTCCTAGCTTGAGACTTGAATTGCTTGCTGTGCTCAAATTTCATGCAGGAGCAACTTCAACTTCACATATCTGTAGCATTCTGTTGTGAATTTGGAAAGCTGGATTCTGTTGGGAACTCTGAAAATAAATTCATATACTGAAAAGGACTTTATGACTATGGAGTTTCATCTAAACAAAACGAGAATGGATACTACCCTTATTAAACTGGCAAAGGTTAGAGAATTCATCATGTTGTATTCAGTTTCCTTTTAATCCTTTGTCTTGTTTGAAAATTTAATTCTTTTGCCTTTTTTTTGTTCCATTGGTTGTTTCAAATTAAAGCTAATTTTAACATTCTCTTCCTAAAAGATATGGTGTTTGTTCTTATTGAAATGAATCATGTAACAGCCCAGACCCAGCCAGCCGTACGGTACTGGGCACTAGGGCCCAGCGCACCGCCACGTGGATATTGTCCGCTTTGGGCATCCTTCGCCCTCACAGTTTTGCTCTTGGTCTCACACTAACAGTGAGCCCCAAAACGCGTCCACGTGAGGTAAGGTATCCACACCCTATATAAGGCATGCTTCGTTCTCCTTACCAACCGATGTGGGACTAAGGCTTCCCCTTACATCCACCCCCCTTGGAGGCCCAACGTCCCCGTTGGCACACCGACCCGACCCTGGCTCTGATACCAAATGTAACAGCCCAGCCCCAGCCAGTCGTACGGTACTGGGCACTAGGGCCCAGCGCACCGCCACGTGGATATTGTCCGCTTTGGGCATCCTTCGCCCTCACGGTTTTGCTCTTGGTCTCACACTAACAGTGAGCCCCAAAACGTGTCCATGTGAGGTAAGGTATCCACACCCTATATAAGGCATGCTTCATTCTCCTTACCAGCCGATGTGGGACTAAGGCTTCCCCTTACATAATTGTAACATCCCAAATTTAATTTTTAGTGTAATTTATGTTTTGATAGTCTTAGGGTAGAAGCAATGATGATATAAGTTAGAATTTTGGCCAATTAGACATGTAAATTAAGGTTTAAAACATAGAACTTTGGGGGATTTAGAATAACAAGATTGGTAGCTCCAAATACAAATTCCACCGTTGGATATGAATTAGGAAGGGTGACGAAGCTTGCTTTAAAATTTGGGGAAGATCCAACGAGTACCGAAAAAGTTATGGCCTTTCAAAGTACTGAATAATGCATGATTCAGCAGGTTAATCGATTAACCTAGTGGTTAATCGATTAGTGCCTGAATGTGGGGAAAAAATTAATCGATTAACCTACTGGTTAATCGATTAAGGCCAGAAGGTGTGTTAAAAATTAATCGATTAAGGCTACTGCTGATTTTTGGCCAAATTACAAGGGGTTAATCGATTAACCAAGCTGTTAATCGATTAACACGGGCTGCTATTAAAAAAAATAAAAGAGAACAACACATGTTTTACTCTCAAATGCACGAATTTCTTCTTGGTCTCCTAGGGCTCAAACTCTACCACTCCAAGATCAATCACGACACAAGTTGTGTGCTCATATTCATCATCAAACCTCTTTCATTCTTAGCTCCAAGTAAGTATTCAAGCCCTTGATCTCTTCCCTCTCTCTCTCAATTTCGAATTTTCTCTCTCCTTCCCCTCCTCCTAGTGAAATCCGAATTTCCCTCTCTATTATGCAACAATCTCATGATTATTCTATTCCTATGGCTTAGGGAAGATCATCATCACTCTCTTCCTTTTCTTGCCTTTGGAGCTCTAGGTTTTGGGAGTGCTAGAAGCTAGGGCTTGGGTTTTTCCACTCTCTGTCCTTGGTTAAGGTAAGGGGGTGTGTGTTACCTTGTCTTAGGGATTAGTTCCTAGCTAGAGCATAATGATTTGCTAAGATTTAGGTGTGTTAGTGTTATGATAGGAACTCTAGGGAAAATGAATATTGAAAATTATTATGATTATGTTATGAATGAACCCCTAAATGTTAATGCTAAAATAATTGTAAAGAGTGTGAATGATTATTGATAGATATGGTTCGTGTGAATGAATATGATTTATGTGTTACTTGATATGTATGACTATATGAATTGCACAATTATGTTTGTTATACTTGGTTGGTATATTGATTGAAAAGGAATATATGGCTAATTTGATAAAGAATAATTTTAATGAATTAAAGTGGACTAGATGTTTGAATTGATCATTGGGACATTGGCACACTAGGTCGCCCCTGCTAGGTGTATCAAATGCCCCATTAGGGCTAAATGCCCCATTAGGGCTAAATGCCCCATCAGGCCAAATGCCCCATTAGGTCCAAACGCCCTGTTAGGCGTCGATGTACCCAAATGATCAATTCAACGATAATTAAGATAATGGAATATGTGAAAAAGGAATAAAGTATATGAGAATGATTATAGTATGAAATGTGATAAGCAATGGTAATGATTGCACGTATTGTCCTAACGGGTGAAGCCTAATGGGTGACCAAAAGTCCTGATGGGTGTAAAAGTCCCTAATGGGTGTACAAATGCCCTAGCAGGAGCAACCAATTCCTAGTGGTACAAATATATGGAAATGAGTAATTGAATGATGAAAGGATTATGGTGAAATTGACTTACAATGGAACAAAGATAAAGAAAGCGAATACTGAATTTGAATGAAGATGGCATGGAATGATTGAATGAACTCATATGTGCTAAATGTCTAAATGTGTATGACTTGGTAAGTTGTTATGTCTAATTAGAAAATGCTTCCTACTTCATGTGTAATGCTCACCCTCTTACTATTTTTACAGGTACTGAGATTGAGTTTGCACAACCCCCGGCCGAGCAGGTGCACTCTCCCTGTAGTTTATGAGAGTTTAGGGGATTTTTGGTGTAGTCCTGGGGTATATTGGGGATTGTATATGTTCCCTAGGTTTTGTATATGTTATGCAAAGTAGTTTTTTTGGGTTACCCAGGACTGCTTCCTTTGGAAAGGAAGTACATTATTTTGGGAAACTTTCGTAGTTCCACAACTTGTTTATTTGCTGCGATCTCTGATGTAATTATGTGATGATATAGATGGTTATTCCACTGTTGATGTTTTGGCCCTGTTGGCCCTGGATGAAAGGAATATATATACATATATGCATTGCACAGGTTTCAGGAAATCTAAGCTTTGGTTTACTCAATAAACAAGGGAAACTCTGTCCGGTTTGACAGAGATTTTAGAAATCAAATAGTTTTAAAAAGAAATTTTCAAGTTACTATTTTGTATTATGGGGTATTTAAGGGTAATTAATTATAGGGTGTTACATTTATGGTATCAGAGCAGTTTCCCTCGGCCTTTGGAGTATGAACTTACTACTCATATGGTTACTCACCGAGCGAGTAACCAATGTACTTAGTTCAGTGTCTAAGTTGAAGTTGTAGGATATTTATAGTTTTATTTAATTGTTTTATCATTAACTGGTTGTCCCTCCATTATCCAACAGTATGGCAGGGAGACGGGCTGATAATGATATAATTGCTGCAATTCTCGAAACTTTGGTTCAGTTGCAGCAGAACCAAGCCCAAGCTCAGCAGAACCAAGCTGAGAATCTTGCAAATCTGCAGCAGAATCAAGCTCAAAACATAGTAGTAGCTGCAGCAGCTGCAGCAGCAGCATTGCAACCTCCTCCCCCTCCTCCGGTCGAGATTGACTGGATGGCCCGATTTCGGAAAAATGATCCACCAAGGTTTGAAGGTGGATGTAATCCTGATGGAGCTCAACTCTGGCTCCAAGAAGTAGAAAAGATTCTCCGTTCTTTGCAACCCCCTGCCGATCAGAAGGTTCGGTTGGCGGAGTTCATGTTAACTGGAGAAGCTGAGCATTGGTGGGAGCATCATAGGAGAGGTTTGGAAGCAGCTGGCCAAGCAGTGACATGGGATCTATTCAAGATCCGCTTCCTGGGAAAGTATTTTCCGGAAGATGTTAGGCAGGAAAAGGACTTGTTGTTTCTAAAGCTTGAGCAAGGGAGTATGAGCGTTGGCGAGTATGCAGCGCAATTCGAAGATTTAATCCGATACTCCAGTGGCTACAAGGATGCAGAGGAGCGGGCAAAGTGTATCAAGTTTGAGTCCGGTCTCAGGGAGGATATTCGACTAGCTTTCAAGTATCAAAACATTTCAGATCTCTCCCATCTCATCAATATGACCAGTACTTATGAGAAGGGACTTAAAAGGAAGGCGGAGGCAGATCGAAGCAGAGCAGTCCAGAGATCAGTGGGACCTCATAGAGGCAAAGGTCCGGTGCAGAGGGCAGGACCATATGCTAAGGCAAAAGCTGTAGTTGCTGGTGGAGCAAGTCAACCAGAAATTGCCTATGATCCTATTCCTACTTGTCAACACTGTGGGAGGCGACACCGGGGATTGTGCTGGAGTCTTGATCCTCGCAAGAGAGAAGGACTCTGTTTTCATTGTGGTCAACCGGGGCACTTTGCTGTTAATTGTCCCAAGAGTCCCTTAAATAAAGAGGTCAATGTGGCCAAGGTGCAGAAATCAGGAACAAGTCAACCATTTCAGAAGGGTAAGGTGTATACACTTGATGGGGAAGAGGTGACTGATGAGGATGAGCTGATCAGAGGTACCTGTCATGTTAATGACATTTCCTGTGGTATTTTGTTTGATTGTGGTGTGTAAGACCCTGTATTTTTATAAACAAATAAATTATTTAAATAAATGTGTTGAATAAAATAATGAATTTTCTAAAATTAGGTCATTTTACTCGAGTATTTTAGAGGGGACTCGAGTAAAACCATTATCTGTTTGAAAGTTTGAAAATTTGAATTTTTAGCCAGAAGACTCGAGTATTTCAGAAAGGACTCGAGTGTTCTTGAGTTTCTGAAAAGTACTCGAGTATAATGCAAAAGACTCGAGTAAATCGAGCAGTCTGGTTAAGTGTATAAGTCGGTTTCATTTAATTTTCGCACCAAAACGCGGTTTCTTGACATGACAAGCACAAAGCTGCACCTTACTTCGAAGGAAGGTAATCCTAGCTTATAAATAACTGGCCATTGAAGCTCAAATGCTCAAAAGTCTCTTGAAACCCGAATTTGACAAGAAGTTCCTCTATTTTACAGAACTTACTTTGATCCCTTCGTTCTCTCTCAATCCTTACCCATTTCCCTTGAAACCTAAACACAAACTGAAGTTCTGATTCCATTCTTGAATTAGAACTCGAAATCACTTCAAAAGGCTTTCTGTAGATCAAGTTCTAGGTGTCCAAAGTTGAGGTCTTGAAGCTGCAAAAACAGAGCAAAGTTCAGCACCAAACACCCTTTTTCCTTGAATCCGTTTGGTAAATCCAGGAACCCTTTCGATTTCAAACTTGTTTTCATTTAAAGTTAGTACTTCCTAGTTTTTGAAGCTAACTTGTTTCGTTCTGTTTCATGCCTTATTCGTGGTGCAATTGATTGCCAAAGTCAGCCAGTGCAATTGTTTTGCACCAAGTCCAGAAACCAAATTCGAATCCAGTTACTCTTTTGATCAATCTATACTTTATTTAGCTTCTCTAAGGTAAGGGAGGAGTTACCTAAATACTAAAATGAGTAATTTCAAGCTAGAAATGTAGGAACCTCACAAGGTTCATCAAGGGATGAAGTTGGAATTGCGAATATGACATGGAGGTCATAAACCCAAGGTTTTCTAAGTCAAACAAGTTTAAATGGACCTAATAATGCTCACCGGATCAATTTTTGAAGTTAAAATCAAGTGGAAATGAATTTCATATCTTGAAATGGTTATTTTCTAAGTTTATGTTGATTCTGTGAATTACTGTATTTGATGTTGTTTCAGTGTTGATTTCATGTTCTAACATGTTTGTTTCATGAGTCTATGTTACTGTTTTGCATAAGAATGGAAGGACAAGGCTCAGAAATCGAATTGACATTGTAAAGTGCAGAAACTGGTGTTGTTGCAGTAAAAACACTCGAGTAATTTAAGAAAGACTCGAGTATTCTGGAAAAGTGGAAGAACACTCGAGTATTTCTTAAGGACTCGAGTAGTTTCACAAGAACACTCGAGTAGACAAAGAACTACTCGAGTAATTCAATGAATTTTTCAAGGAAACCTTTACTTTTCTATAATTTTATTAAAGATTAACTCGTCTAATCTCCTATGTTATTAAATCCTAATTATTTCTCTTAATCCCATTGGTTGATTTTTATCCTGGATGAGTCCTACTGGAATTTCATTCAGTGGTTGACATATTCGGACAGGATGTCCCAATGGAGGTGCGTACACCCATTTGGTTGATTTTGTTCCCACGTCCCAGTGGAAGTCTTTACCCACTTGGTTGATACTTTGGGATTCCTAAATGGGGTCGTTGCACTAATTAAATAATATGATTAATTCCTATTGTATAAAACCATCACAAAGTGGCTGGGCCGCTGATGGAATTTTTGGAAAGCACAAGCACCAGTTAATGCCAAAGAAAAGGTGAATTGTAATTAAGAAGGATTATGAACTTTGGGTCTCTATATTGGAGACATGATGTTCAAGGATGGGATGTAAAAGAAAGAAATAAAATGAAAAGTATGTGTGGCATTGACATGCATGGAGTTGCTCCGATTTCGATTGTGGAATTTGGCATAGTTAGACGTATTTCGCAGCATTGAATAAGCTGTGATGCCATAGCACTGAAGATGCTATGATGATTTGGATTCCGTAACATGAAAATGTTATGAAGGCTAGTTCCCAATCAATCGTGACGCATGGGTTGTGGATACGCTCCGGTTTGATGAAATATAGGATTGAGAATATCCCGAGCCTGAGATACTCGGATGCCAAACCGCGTAGCATGAATGAGGAGTAGGCATGCATCACGACACTAATTGAAATATTATAAAAGACAGTTTGAGCATATACATATGCATTTATTATTGCTATTTGAAAACTTGTGCTTGTTATTTCTAGCCACTGTTATGCTCATTTGTTATTGTATTTAGCTATGACTCACTCCTAATCCCTTGTTGTAGGTCATGGCCAGGAACATGATTTGCGTGGAGATGAGGCCTCTCCCTAATGGGGAGTGGAACTTCGAGGATCATCGGGCTATCTATGAAGGGGACGTGGAAGTTACTTTCCGTCACCCAAACCCATGATCCCGAATGCGCCCGCGTCGGACGAGAATCCCAATGATGTACATTATGCACATTCCGCCAAATTTCGTGTTTCGGCATGGAACACCACCACCACCGCCAAGACGTTTTCCGAGACGCACCCTTCCACCAAGTCCATCACCCTCTGAGGAAAGAATAATTTTGGAGGTACCTGCTCCCTCTCGTCCTTCCACTAGAGCCCGATCTAGGACTCTGGTGTATGTGCCATCTGAACCGGCACATGAGGAGGAGGAGGAGGATCCGATAGAGGATGAGGATCCGGTGGAGGATGCCGATCCGGTGGCTGATGATGATTTCATGGACAACTCAACCGGCAGTCAGTGGGGAACTGATGATTGAGTTGAGTTGGGATGTAGGAATGTGGATAATGCGACTCATCAGGTTTCTCTTATTTATGTTATATTTGAGTTTCGAACCAGTTGCTCTAGGTTATTATAAATTTTGTTGTAAGATATGTAATATAATGTAATGACCTAGAGTACTTACGTTAAGCTCAATGTTGACAGTTCTTGGATGTAATGGAAACGTAATTTTCCCTTGTGATGAAATATAACATGAGTGTTTTTCCTTCATGATGTTTAATGATTTCTGCAAAGGTTGAAATGGATGATGACCTAACCTTGAATAAAGGAAAAAAATGGTTGTATTTTTTAATATAAGTAGTAAATTTAGAATAGAAAGTTGGGTCGTCACATTTAGTGGTATCAGAGCAATGGTTCAACTCTCGGCCTTGGAGTGTGGCCTTACACACTAACCATTGCATACTCTAGAATCATGTTTGCATTTTGAGATATAGAATAGCAGAATCTAATTGAGTTTTTCCCCTTTGGATTCTGTAGGGTAGATGGCTGGACGTAATAACGCTAACATTGCTGAGGCTCTGACCCGTATGGTTGCGGTCCTGGAAAACTTGCAGCAAACCCGTCCTCCCAGCAATGTAACCCCGGTTGAATTTCAAGGACTAGATTCTTTCCGTAGATGTAAACCCCCTGGCTTCTCGGGTGGTCGATGCCCTGAGCAAGCCCAGTTCTGGTTAGCTGAGATGAATAAGATTTTCCGAACGCTGACTCTCACGGAAGTTCAAAAGGTCACGTTCGCGGCTTACATGCTGAATGGAGAAGCTGCAACTTGGTGGGAGCAGACCCGCCAGTTTTTGGAGTATGATCATCGCGAGCTCTCTTGGGAAGTCTTCACAGAGAAATTCTTGGAGAGATACTTTCCGGATGACGTTCGGATCCAAAAGGAGATGGAATTCTTAGACTTGAAGCAAGGCAGCATGACTGTCGACCAGTATGCTGAAAAGTTTGAGGAGCTGATGAAGTACTCCTCGTACTTCCAATATCATCCTGACGAATACTCGAAGTGCACTCGGTTCGAGAATGGGCTGAGGTCGGATATCAAGTTAGCTGTAAGCATGCAAAGGATTCGTCACTATCCAACCTTGATTAGTGCATGTCGCATTTTCGAGAAGAACAATTTCAAGAAGGAAGTCAGCCAAGGAGGCCATGGACCCCACCGACATCAGCACAAGAATAATCGTGGAAATCGTGGAGGCCCTTATTGGCACAAAGGAAAGGGAAGAGCACAACCTTCTGGAGTAGCCAGTTTTTCGGCTCCGGTAGAGATTTGTAGCAAGTGTCAACGCTCTCATCCTGGCCAAGAATGCTGGAGGGACAAGCCACCAGTCTGCTTCAATTGTGGAAGGACCGGACACATTTCCCGTGCGTGCCGCCAACCCCCGCGCCAAATCAGTCAAGGACAAGGAAGTAAACCCTGGGTCAATGGAAAGGTGTTCACAATGTCTGGAGCAGAAGCAGAGCAGGCCGACAATCTTGTGCAAGGTAACCATTTCCTCAATGGCATGCCTTGTCGCTTTTTATTTGATTCTGGAGCAACACATTCCTTCATCTCGGAGGCATGTGTCAAGCGTTTAAATTTGTCTGTCTCGGAGACCCCGTTTAATCTGAGTGTGTCTACCCCCGCGAATGCTCCTGTTGTTGCATCAAGAGCATGTGTCGGTTGTGTTGTTAGCATCGGAGATCAGATTTCTCGGATAAATCTGATTTGTTTGCCATTGTCCAATATCGACCTCATTTTGGGCATGGATTGGATGGCGTCCAATCATGTGGTAATCGACTGCAAGGCTCGAACCATCGTGTTCCCGAGTGAGAAGTCGCCGGCCAAGCAACTTGGAGGTTACGTGTGCCTATTTTCGGCCATCGCTGAAGAAAAGAAGGAGGAAGCAAAAATCGAAGACATTCCGATTATTCGAGAGTTTCCCGAGGTGTTTCCCGATGAAGTGCCCGGTTTGCCGCCGCATCGAGAGATAGAATTCAGTATTGACCTGGTCCCCGGTACTGGCCCTATCTCTATCGCCCCTTATCGTATGGCTCCAGCAGAATTAGCTGAATTGAAGAAGCAAGTGGAAGATTTGTTAGAGAAGCAATTCATCATACCAAGTGTGTCGCCTTGGGGAGCGCCAGTTTTATTCGTGAAGAAGAAGGATGGATCAATGAGGATGTGCATTGATTATAGGCAACTAAACAAGATTACCATCAAGAACAAGTACCCGTTGCCAAGAATTGATGATTTGATAGATCAAGTGAGAGGAGCATCGGTATTTTCAAAGATTGATCTGAGGTCAGGATATCATCAGATCAGAGTTACGGAGGAAGATATACCGAAGACTGCTTTTCGGTCACGATATGGACACTACGAATATGTGGTGATGCCATTTGGATTGACCAATGCTCCAGCAATATTCATGGATTACATGAATAGAGTGTTCCGACCCTACCTGGATTCCTTCGTCGTGGTGTTTATCGATGATATTCTCATCTATTCGAAGAATCCGGAGGAGCACGCTAATCATTTGAAGATCATTTTAGAGACCTTGAGGGAGAAGAAATTATATGCTAAGCTGGCTAAGTGTGAATTTTGGCTTGAAAAAGTCAATTTCTTGGGTCATATAATTTCAAAGGATGGTGTGGCTGTGGACCCGGTCAAAGTAGAATCAGTTTTGCAATGGGAAAGACCAAAGACGGTTACTGAAATAAGAAGTTTTCTTGGGTTAGCTGGATATTATCGGAAGTTCATTGAAGGTTTTTCCAAGTTGGCTCTTCCGTTGACTCGTTTAACCCGGAAGGAGCAACCTTTTGTCTGGAACGAGAAGTGTGAAGTTAGCTTCCAGACATTAAAGGACAGGTTAACATCATCTCCAGTGTTAACTTTGCCCGATCCTAGGAAAAGCTTCGATGTTTATTGTGATGCATCCCGACAAGGTTTGGGTTGTGTCTTGATGCAAGAAGGGAAAGTTGTTGCTTATGCATCTCGTCAGCTAAAGGTGCATGAAGGGAACTATCCTACTCACGACTTGGAATTGGCTGCCATTGTCTTTGCTTTGAAGATTTGGAGACATTACCTGTATGGTAATACGTTCCAAGTATTCAGCGACCATAAAAGTTTGAAGTATCTCTTAGACCAAAAGGAGCTGAATATGAGGCAACGTAGGTGGATGGAATTCCTGAAAGATTATGAATTCGAATTGCATTACCACCCCGGCAAAGCTAATGTTGTAGCCGACGCTCTCAGTAGGAAGATGCTGCACGTGAGTACAATGATGGTAAAAGAAGCTCAGCTAATTGAAGAATTCCGAAACTTGAATTTGGCAATTCAGTTCAAGCCGAATTACGTCAAGCTAGGAATATTGCAAATCACAAATGAGTTTGTGGGTCAAGTTCGAGACCTACAACAAGTAGACAAGGAGCTTCTAGAGAAGAAAAGATTAGGAATGGAAGGAGTGGAACCGGATTTCCAATTAGGATCCGATGGCATTCTGAGATTCAGGGATCGAATCTGCATCCCGGCGAATCAAGAATTAAGGAGAACTGTATTAGAGGAAGCCCACAAGAGCAAGCTGAGTATGCATCCTGGATCAACAAAGATGTATCAAGACCTGAAGAGGATGTTTTGGTGGTCCGGACTAAAGAAAGATGTTGCGTCTAATGTAGCGTCTTGCCTTGTCTGCCAAAAGGCGAAGATCGAGCATAAGAAGCCTGGAGGAGAACTGAAACCCTTGAGCATACCAGAATGGAAGTGGGATGGAATAGCTATGGATTTTGTGAGTGGTTTTCCAAGAACAAGAGAAGGCTTTGATGCAATTTGGGTTGTGGTTGATCGCTTAACGAAGTCTGCACATTTCATTCCCATCAACATGCAGTATCCGTTGGAGAAGCTTGCAAGATTGTACATTAAGGAGATTGTTAGATTGCATGGAATTCCCTCGAGTATCGTATCGGATCGTGATCCCCGTTTCGTGTCCCGGTTCTGGCAGAGTTTACATCAAGCGTTGGGAACGCAGTTGAGGATGAGTTCTGCTTATCACCCTCAAACCGATGGTCAATCAGAAAGGACGATTCAATCTTTGGAAGACCTGCTTCGAGCATGTGTTCTAGAATATCAGGAAGGTTGGGATCGGTTATTGCCGCTTGTGGAGTTCACCTACAATAATAGTTATCACGCAAGCATCGATATGGCCCCGTACGAAGCTCTATATGGAAGAAAATGTAAAACCCCGCTTTGTTGGTTTCAAGTGGGGGAGAATGCTCTCATCGGACCTGAATTAGTTCAAGAAACGACTGAAAAGGTAAGGACTATCCAAGAGAAGATGAAGATCGCACAAAGTCGTCAGAAGAGTTATGCCGATCAGCGAAGATCCAAGCTCGAATTTCAAGAGGGAGATCATGTATTCCTGCGAGTCGTGCCAACGACTGGAATTGGAAGGGTGATGAACCCAAAGAAGCTATCTCTTAAGTTCATCGGCCCTTATCAGATTTTAAAACGAGTGGGTCCTGTCGCATATCAGATCGCTTTACCCCCATTTCTGTCCAATCTGCACAACGTATTCCACGTCTCTCAGCTTCGCAAATTTATCCAAGATCCATCTTCGGTTGTGCAATTGCAACAAGATTTGATACCGCTGAAAGAAAATCTCACGTTTGATGTTGGACCCGTGGGAATAAAAGATAGAAGGATCAAGAAGTTGCGAGGGAAAGAGATCCCGTTAGTACGAGTTCTTTGGGGGCATAGTGGAGCGTCTGACTCCACATGGGAATTAGAGTCTGAGATGAGGAATGAATATCCGCATCTATTTATATAAATCAGAATTTCGAGGACGAAATTCTATTTAAGTGGGGGAGGATGTAAGACCCTGTATTTTTATAAACAAATAAATTATTTAAATAAATGTGTTGAATAAAATAATGAATTTTCTAAAATTAGGTCATTTTACTCGAGTATTTTAGAGGGGACTCGAGTAAAACCATTATCTGTTTGAAAATTTGAATTTTTAGCCAGAAGACTCGAGTATTTCAGAAAGGACTCGAGTGTTCTTGAGTTTCTGAAAAGTACTCGAGTATAATGCAAAAGACTCGAGTAAATCGAGCAGTCTGGTTAAGTGTATAAGTCGGTTTCATTTAATTTTCGCACCAAAACGCGGTTTCTTGACATGACAAGCACAAAGCTGCACCTTACTTCGAAGGAAGGTAATCCTAGCTTATAAATAACTGGCCATTGAAGCTCAAACGCTCAAAAGTCTCTTGAAACCCGAATTTGACAAGAAGTTCCTCTGTTTTATAGAACTTACTTTGATCCCTTCGTTCTCTCTCAATCCTTACCCATTTCCCTTGAAACCTAAACACAAACTGAAGTTCTGATTCCATTCTTGAATTAGAACTCGAAATCACTTCAAAAGGCTTTCTGTAGATCAAGTTCTAGGTGTCCAAAGTTGAGGTCTTGAAGCTGCAAAAACAGAGCAAAGTTCAGCACCAAACACCCTTTTTCCTTGAATCCGTTTGGTAAATCCATGAACCCTTTCGATTTCAAACTTGTTTTCATTTAAAGTTAGTACTTCCTAGTTTTTGAAGCTAACTTGTTTCGTTCTGTTTCATGCCTTATTCGTGGTGCAATTGATTGCCAAAGTCAGCCAGTGCAATTGTTTTGCACCAAGTCCAGAAACCAAATTCGAATCCAGTTACTCTTTTGATCAATCTATACTTTGTTTAGCTTCTCTAAGGTAAGGGAGGAGTTACCTAAATACTAGAATGAGTAATTTCAAGCTAGAAATGTAGGAACCTCACAAGGTTCATCAAGGGATGAAGTTGGAATTGGGAATATGACATGGAGGTCATAAACCCAAGGTTTTCTAAGTCAAACAAGTTTAAATGGACCTAATAATGCTCACTGGATCAATTTTCGAAGTTAAATCAAGTGGAAATGAATTTCATATCTTGAAATGGTTATTTTCTAAGTTTATGTTGATTCTGTGAATTACTGTATTTGATGTTGTTTCAGTGTTGATTTCATGTTCTAACATGTTTGTTTCATGAGTCTATGTTACTGTTTTGCATAAGAATGGAAGGACAAGGCTCAGAAATCGAATTGACATTGTAAAGTGCAGAAACTGGTGCTGTTGCAGTAAAAACACTCGAGTAATTTAAGAAAGACTCGAGTATTCTGGAAAAGTGGAAGAACACTCGAGTATTTCTTAAGGACTCGAGTAGTTTCACAAGAACACTCGAGTAGACAAAGAACTACTCGAGTAATTCAATGAATTTTTCAAGGAAACCTTTACTTTTCTATAATTTTATTAAAGATTAACTCGTCTAATCTCCTATGTTATTAAATCCTAATTATTTCTCTTAATCCCATTGGTTGATTTTTATCCTGGATGAGTCCTACTGGAATTTCATTCAGTGGTTGACATATTCGGACAGGATGTCCCAATGGAGGTGCGTACACCCATTTGGTTGATTTTGTTCCCACGTCCCAGTGGAAGTCTTTACCCACTTGGTTGATACTTTGGGATTCCTAAATGGGGTCGTTGCACTAATTAAATAATATGATTAATTCCTATTGTATAAAACCATCACAAAGTGGTTGGGCCGCTGATGGAATTTTTGGAAAGCACAAGCACCAGTTAATGCCAAAGAAAAGGTGAATTGTAATTAAGAAGGATTATGAACTTTGGGTCTCTATATTGGAGACATGATGTTCAAGGATGGGATGTAAAAGAAAGAAATAAAATGAAAAGTATGTGTGGCATTGACATGCATGGAGTTGCTCCGATTTCGATTGTGGAATTTGGCATAGTTAGACGTATTCCGCAGCATTGAATAAGCTGTGATGCCATAGCACTGAAGATGCTATGATGATTTGGATTCCGTAACATGAAAATGTTATGAAGGCTAGTTCCCAATCAATCGTGACGCATGGGTTGTGGATACGCTCCGGTTTGATGAAATATAGGATTGAGAATATCCCGAGCCTGAGATACTCGGATGCCAAACCGCGTAGCATGAATGAGGAGTAGGCATGCATCACGACACTAATTGAAATATTATAAAAGACAGTTTGAGCATATACATATGCATTTATTATTGCTATTTGAAAACTTGTGCTTGTTATTTCTAGCCACTGTTATGCTCATTTGTTATTGTATTTAGCTATGACTCACTCCTAATCCCTTGTTGTAGGTCATGGCCAGGAACATGATTTGCGTGGAGATGAGGCCGCTCCCTAATGGGGAGTGGAACTTCGAGGATCATCGGACTATCTATGAAGGGGACGTGGAAGTTACTTTCCGTCACCCAAACCCATGGTCCCGAATGCGCCCGCGTCGGACGAGAATCCCAATGATGTACATTATGCACATTCCGCCAAATTTCGTGTTTCGGCATGGAACACCACCACCACCGCCAAGACGTTTTCCGAGACGCACCCTTCCACCAAGTCCATCACCCTCTGAGGAAAGAATAATTTTGGAGGTACCTTCTCCCTCTCGTCCTTCCACTAGAGCCCGATCTAGGACTCCGGTGTATGTGCCATCTGAACCGGCACATTTGGAGGAGGAGGAGGAGGAGGATCCGATAGAGGATGAGGATCCGGTGGAGGATGCCGATCCGGTGGCTGATGATGATTTCATGGACAACTCAACCGGCAGTCAGTGGGGAACTGATGATTGAGTTGAGTTGGGATGTAGGAATGTGGATAATGCGACTCATCAGGTTTCTCTTATTTATGTTATATTTGAGTTTCGAACCAGTTGCTCTAGGTTATTATAAATTTTGTTGTAAGATATGCAATATAATGTAATGACCTAGAGTACTTATGTTAAGCTCAATGTTGACAGTTCTTGGATGTAATGGAAACGTAATTTTCCCTTGTGATGAAATATAACATGAGTGTTTTTCCTTCATGATGTTTAATGATTTCCGCAAAGGTTGAAATGGATGATGACCTAACCTTGAATAAATGAAAAAAAAAATGGTTGTATTTTTGAATATAAGTAGTAAATTTAGAATAGAAAGTTGGGTCGTCACATGGTGCATCTCATTCATTCATTTCCATTGACTGCATGAAAAGATTAGGGTTGTCCACTGTAGATATGCCTTATAAATTGTCAGTCTCTACTCCCACAAATTCTTCAGTAGTAACTTCTCAGATGTGTTTGGATTGTCCACTCCGGGTTTTGGAGCGGGAATTCAAAGTCAATCTCATTTGTATGCCTCTGACTAAATTGGATATCATTCTGGGTATGGATTGGATGACTCACCATAATGTTCTCATTGACTGTCGTAAGAAAGCGGTCATTTTTAGTGATTCCTCCTTATCTGCCATGGAAGTTGATGAGATATCCGATGTCAGCCAAGTTCCAGTAGTTTGCGAGTTTCCGAAAGTCTTTTCTTCAGAGATTCCCGGATTACCTCCAAGAAGAGAAGTTGAGTTTCGTATTGAGTTAAAGCCTGGTACAGGTCCAATTTCTATTGCACCTTACAGAATGGCGCCTCCGGAATTGGAAGAATTGAAGAAGCAATTGGAGGAGCTATTAGAAAAGAAACTTATCAGGCCAAGTGTATCACCCTGGGGTGCTCCTATCCTTTTTGTTAAGAAGAAGGACGGTAGCCTCCGGATGTGCACTGATTACAGGCAGTTGAATGTAGTGACAGTAAAGAACAAATATCCGCTCCCTCGCATTGACGATCTGTTGGATCAGTTGAGGGGTGCATCAGTGTTCTCTAAGATTGACCTCCGATCGGGATATCATCAGATCCGTATCCGTGAAGAGGACATTCCAAAAACTGCTTTCAGGACGCGTTATGGGCACTTTGAGTATGTGGTGATGCCATTTGGATTGACCAACGCCCCTGCAATATTCATGGATTACATGAATAGGATCTTCATGCCATACTTGGATTCTTTTGTCATTGTATTCATTGATGACATCCTGATTTATTCTAAGAGTCCAGGTGAACATGAGGAGCATTTGAGGATAGTGCTGCAATCCTCAAGGAAAAGCAGTTGTATGGCAAGCTTTCTAAATGTAGCTTTTGGTTGGATGAAGTCCATTTTCTGGGACATGTGATTTTTGCACAGGGAGTTGTTGTGGATCCCTCTAAGGTGGAAGCAGTGTTAAAGTGAGAGAGACCCAAGTCTATTACCGAGATCAGAAGTTTCCTTGGTTTGGCTGGGTATTACCGGAGATTTATTGAAGGGTTTTCTAAGTTAGCTCTTCCTTTGACCACTCTTACCCGGAAAGGTGTTCCGTATGTTTGGTCCCCAGAATGTGAGAATAGATTTCAAGAGTTGAAAAGGTGATTGACTAGTTCCCCGGTATTGATTTTGCCGGATCCGACTCAATCCTTTGTAGTGTACTGTGATGCTTCAAAGCAAGGGTTGGGTTGTGTGTTGATGCAGCAAGGTCAGGTCATAGCTTATGCATCCAAACAGTTGAGGCAGCATGAACAGAACTATCCCACTCACGATCTTGAGTTGGCAGCAGTAGTCTTTGCCTTGAAAATTTTTGAGGCATTATCTTTATGGTTCGAGATTTGAAGTCTTTAGTGACCATAAAAGTCTCCGCTACCTCTTCGATCAGAAAGAATTGAATATGAGACAGAGGAGGTGGATGGAATTTCTGAAGGACTATGATTTCAGTCTCCAGTACCATCCAGGCAAGGCCAACGTAGTGACGGATGCACTAATTCGCAAGACTTTGCATGTCAGTAATTTGATGGTGAAAGAGATGCAGTTAATCCAAGAGTTCAGTGACCTCAACTTGAACATGCAAGTGAAAGAGAAGAGCGTTGTTCTGGAAATGTTGCAGGTTACCAACGAGTTGAATGATCTTATTAAAGAGAGGCAAGCTGATGATGAAGAGCTACAGAAGTTGTTGGAAGGGGCATCGGGCAATGACGAGCCCGATTTTGTAAAAGGTTCTGATGGTATTATCCGATTTAGGGGTCGGGTATGTGTTCCCATGGACTTTGAAGTTAGAAGAGATATTTTATGGGAAGCTCATCGAACCAAGATGAATTTTCATCCAGGTGCAACAAAGATGTACCAAGATTTGAAGAAGATCTACTAGTGGCCAGGGTTGAAATCGGATGTGGTTGATCATGTGTCTCACTGCTTGACTTGTCATAAGGTAAAAATTGAGCATCAAAAGCCAGGTGGTCCGTTGCAATCACTTGACATCCCTGAATGGAAATGGGATAGCATAGCCATGGACTTTGTGACGGGTTTACCTAGAACTGCTGATGGTTGTGATGGTGTATGGGTTGTTGTAGACCATTTAACAAAGTGTGCTCACTTTATCCCGATCCATAAGACGTACACACTAGAGAAGCTGACTCAGTTGTATATTCGGGACATAGTGAAGCTTCATGGTGTACCTTCTAGTATTGTGTCTGATCGTGACCCACGATTTCTGTCTAGATTCTGGCAGAGTCTTCAGCAGGCCTTGGGTACTAAGTTGAGGTTAGTACTGCCTATCATCCTCAAACTGATGGGCAGTCTGAGCATACTATTCAGACCTTGGAGGATCTGTTGAGGGCTTGTGTTCTAGAGCAGGCTGGCAGCTGGGAGCAGTTATTACCATTGATGGAATTTACTTACAACAACAGCTTTCACTCTAGTATTGGTATGACACCTTTTGAGGCACTCTATGGTAGAAAATGTAGGACGCCTCTTTGTTGGTTCCAGATTGGTGAAAATCTGTTGACTGGGCCAGAGTTGGTGCAAGAAACCACTGAGAAGATCACTATGATAAAGAATAAGATGAAGACTTCTCAAGATAGGCAAAAGAGCTATGTAGATAAGCGTAGGAGACCCCTAGAGTTCGATGTGGGTGATCATGTATTTCTGAGGGTGTCCCCTACCACTGGCATTGGTCGGGCAATCAAGTCAAAGAAGCTGACTCCGAGGTTTGTTGGACCTTATGAGATTCTGGAAAGAGTTGGACCTTTGGCGTACAGGATTACTTTGCCTCCACATTTGTCTAGGCTTCATAGTGTATTTCATGTCTCTCAACTCAGGAAATACATCCATGATCCCTCTCATGTGGTAGCAGCGGATGATTTTCCCTTGAAGGAGAATCTTACTTTTGAGGTTCTTCCAATCAGAATTGAGGATAGGCAGATAAAGCAACTCAGGGGCAAGGAAATTCCACTGGTGAAGGTGATTTGGAGTAGAAACAACGTGGAGGAAGCTACTTGGGAATTGGAGAACAAAATGAAGGAGTCTCATCCACAATTGTTTCCCCTCCAGAGTTGAATTTTGAGGACGAAATTCTGGTAAGTGGGAGAGAATTGTAACATCCCAAATTTAATTTTTAGTGTAATTTATGTTTTGATAGTCTTAGGGTAGAAGCAATGATGATATAAGTTAGAATTTTGGCCAATTAGACATGTAAATTAAGGTTTAAAACATAGAACTTTGGGGGATTTAGAATAACAAGATTGGTAGCTCCAAATACAAATTCCACCGTTGGATATGAAGTAGGAAGGGTGAGGAAGCTTGCTTTAAAATTTGGTGAAGATCCAACGAGTACCGAAAAAGTTATGGCCTTTCAAAGTACTGAATAATGCATGATTCAGCAGGTTAATCGATTAACCTAGTGGTTAATCAATTAGTGCCTGAATGTGGGGAAAAAATTAATCGATTAACCTACTGGTTAATCGATTAAGGCCAGATGGTGTGTTAAAAATTAATCGATTAAGGCTACTGCTGATTTTTGGCCAAATTACAAGGGGTTAATCGATTAACCAAGCTGTTAATCGATTAACACAAGCTGCTGTTAAAAAAAATAAAAGAGAAAAACACATGTTTTACTCTCAAATGCACGAATTTCTTCTTGGTCCTAGGGCTCAAACTCTACCACTCCAAGATCAATCAAGACACAAGTTATGTGCTCATATTCATCATCAAACCTCTTTCATTCTTCGCTCCAAGTAAGTATTCAAGCCCTTGATCTCTTCCCTCTCTCTCAAATTCGAATTTTCTCTCTCATTCCCCTCGTCCTAGTGAAATCCGAATTTCCCTCTCTATTATGCAACAATCTCATGATTATTCTATTCCTATGGCTTAGGGAAGATCATCATCACTCTCTTCCTTTTCTTGCCTTTGAAGCTCTAGGTTTTGGGAGTGCTAGAAGCTAGGGCTTGGGTTTTTCCACTCTCTCTCCTTGGTTAAGGTAAGGGGGTGTGTGTTACCTTGTCTTAGGGATTAGTTCCTAGCTAGAGCATAATGATTTGCTAAGATTTAGGTGTGTTAGTGTTATGATAGGAACTCTAGGGAAAATCAATATTGAAAATTATTATGATTATGTTATGAATGAACCCCTAAATGTTAGTTCTAAAATAATTGTAAAGAGTGTGAATGATTATTGATAGATATGGTTCGTGTGAATGAATATGATTTATGTGTTACTTGATATGTATGACTATATGAATTGCACAATTATGTTTGTTATACTTGGTTGGTATATTGATTGAAAAGGAATATATGGTTAATTTGATAAAGAATAATTTTAATGAATTAAAGTGGACTGGATGTTTGAATTGATCATTGGGACATTGGCACACTAGGTCGCCCCTGCTAGGTGTATCAAATGCCCCATTAGGGCTAAATGCCCCATCAGGCCAAATGCCCCATTAGGTCCAAACGCCCCGTTAGGCGTCGATGTACCCAAATGATCAATTCAATGATAATTAAGATAATGGAATATGTGAAAAAGGAATAAAGTATATGAGAATGATTATAGTATGAGATGTGATAAGCAATGGTAATGATTGCACGTATTGTCCTAACGGGTGAAGCCTAATGGGTGACCAAAAGTCCTGATGGGTGTAAAAGTCCCTAATGGGTGTACAAATGCCCTAGCAGGAGCAACCAATTCCTAGTGGTACAAATATATGGAAATGAGTAATTGAATTATGAAAGGATTATGGTGAAATTGACTTACAATGGAACAAAGATAAAGAAAATGAATACTGAATTTGAATGAAGATGACATGGAATGATTGAATGAACTCATATGTGCTAAATGTCTAAATGTGTATGACTTGGTTGTTGGAAACCAACAAGCGGCTCAAAATAGACTAGAGGGGGATGAATAGTATTTTGAAGCCTCAGTACAAATTTTTTCGATTGCTAAAGAGAATGGATTTGAGAAAACAAATTTTCTAACAAAAATACACTGTTTAATCGATTAATTTCAAGGTTAATCGATTAATGTCGAAGCTCATTCAAAAACTAATCGATTAACTAAGGCGTTACTCGATTAAGCCCGAATGATACTTAAGAACTAATCGATTAATTATACACTTAATCGATTAATACGGTAAAAATCAGTTTTAATCAGAATTCAATGGAGATTTCAATACAGTGATGCACTTAACAAATGATGAATGATTGAATGAACAATAAGCAAATTTACCAAGCCAATTTAGGTTAATTAACTAGGAAATGAAAAACCCCAAAATTAACCTAATCAATTTATTGTTCTTTGTAACACCCCGCAAATTCCTCGTATTAATTTAAAAATACTAAAGATAATTATTTTTGAGAAAGTGTTTTGAAAGGGTATTCTCTTGAATGATTTTCTAAATTACGTTTTAAAGTAACAATTGATTTTAAAGAAAGGATTTTCAGAAATAAAATGTTAAGAGTGAGGAAATTGAGTTTTTAGAAGGGATTTATGTATTTGATATTTTCATACTTTAAAGGAATGTTTCTTAAATCGAATTTCTTTTGTGATTTCATGTGATAAAGGATTTGTAAGGAATGATTTGTTTTGGGGAAAAATCTCATGAGTTTTAAATTGAATTTTTGATTGAATTATTTAAGTATTTAGTATTTTGTATTTTAAGGAAAACGTGATTTTATGAAAAAGAAAATAAAAATGATTTTGTGCATGTGTGTGCATAGGTGTCGGCCGTGTGTATGTGTGTGTGGTGCATGCATGATGCAAAAATTTGACTTCCTTGCACCCTAGGTTAGTAGCCAAATAGCCCTAGGTTTAGTTTAGCGATAAGCTTGATTAGGAGTTTGACCAACCAATAGGAAGTGAGCTTAAGCCTAATCCAACCTCATTTGTCCAATGGCTTGGCTTGAGCCATGCAAGCTTTGATGTGGTAAATTTTACCCTCTTAGTGACACTCCTAGGCCGAATTACTCTAAGGGCAAGAAGGGAATTGTTGGTTGCTTTCTTATAACCCCAACCGTAGCACTTCCCATTCATTTGCTTCACAATTCATTTTCCAAACCAAACACAATTCTAAGAGTTCTCCTTAAACTCTTAGAAAGATAGAGAGAGAGAGAGAGAGAAACCGTGAGCTCAAGGAGAGAAGGAAGGAGGAAGAACAAGCCCAAAGCCGTAGGATTCTTGAAGATTAAGTGAAGAAGGTTGAAGATCTTCTCTATTTCTTGTCTAATCAAAGATCATAGGGTGTTATTAGTAGTTCCTAATTTCCAAGCCTTGTAAGATTCATTTGTTGTTGCATGTCCAATTTCCTTGTAGATCCATGTTTATAAGTACTTGATTAGCTTTGATCTTGAGTTTCAAGAGCCACACAAACTTGTAGAACCTTAAACCATGGACTTTATCATTCGGCCATACTTAGAAAAATTAGGTTGTGATGATTTTTATTTTGAGTTCATACATGATTACTTTGATGTGTGTTAAAGTTGATCTAAGTGATTTGAGTGCTTTGATTTTAACTTTGATTTTTTTTTCTTTGATCTTTTATTTCCTTTTCAAAAAGACTTTGATCTTTGTTTTGATCTTGAAAGAGGTCTAATTCCTACCTTGATTTTCCATGGCTTTGATTCTTAAGTCTTGCATGTGGTTCTTTTGCTCAAAAAGTTTTGTTCCTTTACTTGCATGTCATGGTTTTAAGGAGAAACAAAGGAAAACAATTCTTTTTCAAATTTATTTCATTTGGATTTAAGTTTATGTATATTTCAAAGTTAAGGATTTAAAGTTTCCTTCTTGATTTTGTTGATGCATGTTCGGTCAAGTGTAACATCCCAAAATTTAATTCCAAGTTAATTAGGAAAAACCTAAGCTAGAAGTTATGAGGAAAACCATAGGAAACCATGGATAGGAGTTAAGGGTAGTGTCTTAGAGTTAGAATTGGCCAAAATAGGAGTTTCCACCAGAATAATCGATTACTTTGTAGGGGTTAATCGATTACAGGGCCTCTGATGAAAACACTTAAATGTTGCAGCATTTTTAATCGATTACTCTTAAGGAAGTAATCGATTATCTCAGGTGTTAATCGATTATTTGGGGGCCATTAATCGATTATCAGTGCTCTGGTTTTTGTATGATGCTGCAAAAATAATCGATTAATTGGAGGAAATAATCGATTATTGGGGTAAAATAATCGATTACTCTTTGTAAGTAATCGATTATTTCAGGTCTGATGCAGAAAATAAAAATAAAGTCTGGGGGCAGAAACGTAATTTCCACCCCCTTATCCCTTATTTTAGCCACACCTTCTCCTCCTTATCTCATTCACTCGACCCCTCTCCCTCTTCCCTCTTCTCTAACGCGTTCTCCCTCCCCACCTCCTCCAAACCATCATCAAACACCCTCAACCACCAAATCCACCATGGCTCATCCTCCAATCCTCCTCCATGGCAAGCTTCTCTTCTCCTTCTTCTTTTTCTTCTTCTCTTCCTTCCTTTGGTGGTTCACTTTCTCTCTCACCTCCATGGTTCTCTCTCTAAACACCCACATACACCAAACCAAACCCAAGCACCCAAACTCCATTGTCATACCACACCCATGGATCTAATCTTGATTTTTGGGTTAGATCCTACACCTAAACACTCCATCTCTTGAATCCAAGCTTTCTCTCTCATCTAGGGTTTCCTTCTCTCTCCTCCAATCTCAAGACTCAAGTGGAATTTGGGCCTAAGGAGTTGGAATCAAGGTAGATCCGGAGTAGATTCATGGTCCCTAGAGCTTTGTGTGGGCTCTCTCTCTCTAAGGTAAGGGGAGTCTCTTTTCCACACTTTGAGTTAGGGATAGTTGGGGTATATAATAGGATTTGGGCTAAGTAGTTAAATTGGGTTGTGGGTAGCAAAATAGCACCAGTTATAAGTTGGTTTAAGAAGAATGAATGTAATTTGAATTAATTTAATAATTTAATTTAATTGTCATAAAATTACTAAAAACCCCTTATGTATGTTGTAAAGGTAGGAAGTGAATAACCCTAGGGAGTTGACTTATATTTAAGCATGCTGAGACATACCTGAGTATGTCGACTGATTCTGTGAATATATGTTGTTTGTTGATCGTTGTTATGTTGCAATGTGTGTAAAATGAGTATGTAAATGGCTAAGTGTTAACTAATGAGGTAAATTAATAATGTTGGATAAGTGGTGGAGTAATAATTAATGGACATAGGGATAATACGTGAAGGCTTAAATAAGGAGTGTAGTATAATCGTTTATCTAGGTTGTTGATGATTATTGGGAATGCAAGGGATTAATTTCTTTAGTGTTAATTAATAGTATGAATATTAATTGGGAAGGGAATGAGTTCTTGTATTCAATTGGTAATATAGTAAAATGATGATGACTAATTGTGATTATGTGATGTTTGTAAATCTGAATTACATTGACGAATATTACTGGAATATAAACGATGTTAATTATGCGTTGTTATGTGATGTTGAAATTGAGAATGATGTGAATGCATGAATGTGGATGATTGCTACTTGTTATAAATGGCTAATTGAATTGTGTGATTTGTGGTGAATGTGTTTGGATTGATATGGACTGTTGAATTGATCATTGGGACATTGGGACACTAGGTGTTCCTGCTAGGTGTACAAACGCCCCATTAGGGCCTTGGTACTCATCAAGCTAAAACACCCCACTAGGTGTAAATGCCCCGTTAGGAGTCGATGTTCCAAAATGATCAATTCAACGAAAACTAAAAGACTGGAAAATGTGAAAAGGACTAAAGTATGTAAATTGAAAATGCTAAGGAATTTAATGAGTATGAGCAAAGATTATATGTATTAGTCCTAACGGGTGAGGCCTAGTGGGTGAAAGTCCTGATGGGTGAATAAAGTCCCTAATGGGTGTACAAACGCCCTAGCAGGAGCAACCAAATTACCTAGTGGTACAAACTAAAAGAATAAAGATCAGTGATGATATAAGTCAATTGTAAAGTTAAGGACTAAATATAAGTAAGCGTCCCGGTGCTTACTTAAGCTACGACAATGTGAGGTCACGGGCAGATTATAAGGTTGTAGCTTGGTGCTCACTTAAGCTACGACAATGTGAGATCTCGGGCAAAGTATAAGGTTGCACCTTGGTGCTCACTTAAGCTATGGCAATGTGAGGCTAAGGGCTTGGTGCTCACTTAAGCTACTGCAATGTGAGACCAAGATAAAATAAAGGAAATGAAAATGATTTTGGAAAATGTGAAAGTGAAGCACTTTGTTATCCATGGCTTGATTTGGTTATGATGCTTAAGTTTTTATTATGTGCTCTTAATTATCTTATAATTCACTGTGTTGTGAAAAGGTCTCACCCTTATGTGGTTAACATTTTAGGTGAATGAAGAGGAGCTTGAGGATCTGAGAGTGTCGCAGCAGAAGTCATGGAAAGAAGGAAAATTTTATGTTGCGCTACTCTTATTGTATTTGAAATACCCATTTTAGAATGTAAATTTAATTTATGAAAAAGGAATTTTTAAGTTCCCCATTTCAGAGTATTAAACCTTTAAAATGATATTTTTAAATAAAAGTTGGGTGTTACATCAATCTTTGAAATTTAAGAAATCATGATTGTTTTTCATAAGGGGTTCATGCATGTGATCCTCTTTTGAATTACTAGATTTTAAAGCACATGCAGAGGAAAATAAAAATGAAAACATGTTGGAGGTGACAAAATAGGTCACGGTTTGGGGAAGAAAAAGGAAGTGGTATTTTCTAAAACTATGTGTTTACATATGCATGTTTTTAATTTAATATTTTAAGGTTTTTTGCATGAAAGAAAAAGTGCATCAAAGACTTTGTTTTCCAATGGTGATGATTCGGCCTATAGTAGGTTAAATAGGCTAAGATTCTTTTTGCATGTGATTGTCTCCTTGAAATGATTGTGTTCTATGACTTTGATTTTAGAAGAATTTAGTTTAATTGTGTAGTTTTGTTTTGGTCAATTCGGTTTTCATGAGAGAAGATGGGTAATTGTATTTGATTATTTTCCAAAAATATTTTCATGAATTGATTTTTATTCCTTGCTGTCCAAGATTTTATTTCCAAGTATTTAAATTTTGAAAATGTTTTTGAGTTGTGAAACATATGGATTTTAAGTGTTTTTTGATAAATAAAAGTTAGAGTGAAAGTTATGGATTTTTCGATGTTTTACAACTTGAAAAAGGTGACTGGACTCATTCCATACCACCACATAAACCAATTATTTTATTTATTTAATTATGAGTTTTCAAATGATTTTTGAAAAGGATTTAAATTGTTGAAAGTAAGGAAAATAAATATAAATATGTTTGTTTAAATTCTGATGCAATTTGGTGTGTAAATGTATGCATGACCGAGTGCTTAGTTTTGTGAAACTAAACTATTTGTGAGTAGTATGATTTCTTGTGATGAATGACTAAATTGGTTATATGTTTCTAATTAATTAATAAAGTATTAATTCTAAACTAAAGAAATTATTTAGAAGTAAAATAGCATCATTAAGTTGCCTTGATTGATTCTAAATGTTTGTTTGTGAAAGTGTTTGTTTGAAAATGAATGTTTAATTTATCATTAAGTTGAACGACTGGTTTTGTGATTAAATTGAATTCAGATTTTGATTAATATGATTCTTTTTGTGAAGCAATCCTTCGCTGTTCCGGACTATTTTAAAATTGTTTCTTAAACTTTAAAAATGTTTTCATGAGATTTAAAGCAAAGTTTTCGAGTAGTAGTTAATTTAAGATAAAGCCGGATTGGGGAATGGTGAATTTTTCGGTGTTTTCAAACAATGTTTAAGGTGCTGTCCGAAAACGACCAGCAACCAAACAAATTGGTTTAAATCATTTTATTAAATGTTTTCAAATGGTTTTAAAGTATTTCAAGTGCTAGAAAATAAGGGAAGTGTTTTGATAAAACCATAGTGTTTTAAGTCTTTCAATTAAGAACGAAAAGTATCATGAACTAAGGAAAAAGGTTTTCTTAATACACGTTAGTAAAGTAAGAGTATTTTACTTAATACGAGGAATCAAAAGTGTTTAAGTTATGGAAAAAGATTTTCATAATATAAGTTAATAACCTAAGCGTATTTTATTTAGTACGAGGAACAATCTTAAAGACGAGGGATTGGGGCAGCCGGCAACAAAAAGGATTCGAGGAGACGGTACACATTAAATTGCTGGACCTCAGGTGAGAGAGAAGCTTTCCTAAGACACCGTGGTAGTTAGGTGATTTATTAGGACGTTCCGTATCATCTCAAAGATCGGAACTAAGTGGTTAGAGTCAGTAGTATAAGTTGCAATTGTTTGATTGTGTGGCCACTTATACGAAGGTGACGAAGACCACATTGATGCTGTGTGATGATTGTCTGTGGATAGCATGCTTTTATGTCTTTATTTAATTATGCATGAGAATAATTACTGCGTTGATTGAATAAGTATTATGTTGATGGACGTCTGTTACGTCCTGAATAAGGAAATAAAAAATGAAGTGAATGAGTTGTGAAAGTAATAAGAAAGAAAGAGTTGAGATTGGGGAAAGAATGAAATATGATGTTGAGAACGAGCCAGAGCTGGGGAGAGTGATGTTGTTTGAGAAAGAGATGTGATTTGAGTGGAGCTGGGCTCCTTTTGTTTTGGTTTTAGTCTGGGACTAGTGTTAGTTGAGCTTGCTCCTCCATTAGCGCTCAGCAAAGATATTATTTTTGAAAAAGGTTTTTACAAAATGGTTTTTGAAAAGGTTTTTGAAAAGCAGTTTTTGAAAAGGTTTTGGAAAAGAGCTTTTTTGAAAAGATTTGTGAAAATCAATTTTTGTGAAAGAACTATGTAAAGAAAATTTTTGAGAAAAGCTTATGAAAGGAAAATTTTGGAAAGAGGTTTGAAAAGAGAAATTTTCTTTTAAAAGTTTCTTGAAATGTTATGTCTTTGAGAAAGGCTTTGCGAAACAATCTTTCTGAAAGGGTTTTGTGAAAAGACGTATTTTGAAAGGAGTGTTTGGAAAACAATCTTTTGATAAAGTATTTGGAAGGATAATTCAAGAGAGTCCTTGAAATAACATTTTTGAGAGAAAGTTGGTGAAAACTATGTTTCTGTGAAAGTTATGAAATGGTGTTTTGAGATAGTTTTTGGAAAGATGGTTTTGAGAAAGTATTTCGAAATGAGATGAGTGTGAGAAATGAGATTTGAGATGTCGATGAGATCCCATCTCTATGCTATGTGAGAGATGTTGAGAGAAAGTTCGTGCAAAGTTAGTGGTCGGGACTCGTTGAAGGGTTGCACGAAGGACGGGCCGACCTTAGGATAAATAAAAAGATTAAAGACTTAAAAGACATGCGCGGTGAGGTATGAGAGTGCGAAGTAGTGGAGAGGAAGAAACGATAAGTATCTGCGGATACTTAGGACGAGATTGCATTAGGGGAGGACGATGACGGTGAAACGTCAAGAAGTCTAGAGTATGTTTCTAGACAGAACGAACTCCACAAGTGGCGCACTAACGTGGTGGGGACTGGGTCTAATGTCGTGGCAAGTTCTGCGGGCCCACTAGAAACATACTGTCGCCCCCTAGATTGCAAATCGAGAACAGTGAGAGGGACTGGAACGGGGCATTGTGTTTGCCACTACGTGGACAGTGAGCCTTGTTATTATTGAAATGATTTGAGGACGAGATCCTCCTGGTCTGGGACCATTTATGTGTTGTGACAGCTGTCGTGCCCGCGTGGTAAAGGTCCTGTACTCCTGTTTACTTCCGACTAGGTTGGGTGGATGACCGAGGAGATGCAGACGTGTGTGATAGCCGAGAACGAAATGAGTATCTGATGATAATGTGTGAGAGGAACTTATGGGCATGAGAAGGAAAAGGATTGAGAAAGAAAGAATGTATATGAGGAAAGAAATTAAGTTTGAAAAGATAATGAAAGATAAAAATAATGATGACAAGACTGATAATAACTTTGATAACATACTTGATTGTGGTGTGCTTGTATGCTTTATTATGTGTTTGTATGGTCCTTCTATCTTGCCTATCGTAATTCCACACCGTCGACGATGCGTCGTTCGGATCGCTTACTCTCTCCTGTTCGTTGGCATATCGGTGTTGCTGGTATCTCAACGAGCAGATGGAGTATTGGATGGAAGTCACCGTACGCAGCTACAGGAACTTCAAGGAGAGGATTCGGTATGAGGCTCGAGGGAACTCCACCACTCTCACTGATGCAGAGCCGGAATCCATTAGCAAAGAGGGAATCACAACAAGAAAGGCATCATCTACGAGAGCAAAGAGAGGACGTAAGAAGAAGAAGGAACTTCACCCAATTGCTTTCAATAGGATAGTTTAAGGATAGTGTGGTTAGATTAGGTTGTGATGATTGTTGAGTCAAGGATTACCGACGCCATGAGCCATTATGTAATTGAGCTAAGTTTTTAATTTGACTTGTGGAGCACATTTTTTTGCAATGTTAATTCATGTATAGTTTTTGGAAACTGTTAAGATAATTCTGAATCAAGTACTTTTATGAAAACGAACGTTTTATGAAAAGAACGGTTTTCGTAACAACTCGGTTTTCGAAAGAAGGTGTTGAAGTACATTCAAAACTCTTTACTAATGTTTTCAAAAACTTCAACAATGTTTTATAAAAAAAAAAATGGCCTCATTTTTGCAACTTTGGTAAATAAAGTCAGTTATTTTGGTTTACGAAAATCGGGCTGTTACATTCTTGGTTAAAGAAAGCTTGAAGAAATAAAAGCAAAGAAGACAAGATTTTATCCTGGTTCACTCTCTACCACTTGAGAGCTACATCCAGTCCCCTCTATCCAAAGATAGAGAGTTTCTACTAGATACTTCAATTGTTAGATTACAATGTTAAGATGCAACTCACTCTAGCTCTTCTATCTTAACCCCTTCAAAGAGAGTACTAATCTCTTTGATAATCTACCCAATTGAATCTATATCTTGTCCTCTTGAATTTGTTGAAGGATGCTCTCCAACTAATTCTTTTCAACTTGCTTTGAGATGCTTCAAAGACTTCCAATTGATAGAATCTTCACTTGTTGTTGAAAGCTTGATTGATACAACCTCTTGTTGTGAATTGCTTCAACACAAAGTACCAAAACTAGAAAACTTGAATCTCAATGAAACTTAGAATATTGAATGATTGTAAGTGAAGAAGAATGAAAGATGTTTTAATCTTGATAGAACAATTTGAAAATAGTAATAGCTCTTGAAAGATTATGAAAGTATGATTCTCTATAGAAAATTTTGAAAGTGTGTGTAACCTTGTCAAAGTAGAAATTAAGAGCTTTTAAACAAAATATTATTTTTCTGTTACAACAGTAATTAATCGATTAATGCACAGCCACTAATCGATTAACCTGTGTTAACTCGTGCTAATCGATTAACGTATAACTCACTAATCGATTAACCTTTATTAACACAATCAGTGTTGTACAGGTTTAACGTGTTAATCGATTAAGCCTATCATGCTAATCGATTAACCACTGTAAAAAGTGATTAAAAATAAGCTTTTCAAAAATACTTTGATCAAGACTTTAATTAGAGCTATTTTTATCAAGATTAATCTTTCTTCACTATTAATCAAACAATATTAAAACCTATATTGAGATTCCTAAACTACCACCCACTCTCATGAAATGGAAAATTAAAATATTACATTTGATTAAGAATAAAATAAAACTTAATCTAAATCTAATCTCCATGAGTGGTGCTTTCCTTGTTGTTGTATGTTGTTGCCTGGCTTTAGTTTGTTAGCATCAAAACATCATAACTCTACAAACTACCCCTTTTTGATGATGACAAACCTTCTTTACCATGAAACACCAAGTTTTTAAATACTCCCCCTAAATGTAACACACTTAGGAATAATATCTAAAAACTTAACCTACAAAGAACAACATCAACAAACATTTCTCCCCCTTTTGGCATCATTAAAAAGTAGTGAATATTTAAAAGATCTTTTGCCAAAAGTGAGAGGTAAGTACTAGACATACATTTGTATATATATATATATATGAATAAACACTATATATGAACATGAATATGCAGTAAAATACTATAGACATTGGCCATAACCGAGACCATAATATATACCACACTAATAACCATAATAGCATAGTCCAAAATAGTGCAAAATTCACATAAACCAGTCCAAACAGCAAATGTCATAGCAGAATATCATGAATCAGCAGCAAAACATATCCAGAAATAAACTAAGGCCATACACAGACCCTATAAGACATCAACCATAGCAGAAACAGTACTGTCCAGCAAGTACTAACAAGTACATTAGCAAAAGTAGTACCAAAAACCATGAAAAGTCATAAAAAGTTCAGATCAGAGTATGGAAATAGTGCAGCAAAAATAGTGAAAATCAGTAGTGAAAATCAGCATAAAACATCATGGACTAAGGGTTAGGAGGAGGATGGGTAAAAAGGCTGGAAAAGTGATCCATAAGACGATGCTCCATGGCCCGATTCTGAATCTCAATTCGTTGTTCCATAGCATCAAGTCGATCATCGATGTGCTGAATAAGAGAGTTGTGAGCAGCCTGTGCATCAAAGGGTGCTTCCAAATTGTCAAAGTCAATGAAATCTTCGACATTTACCCCTTGATCCATTTCCATGGGATCAACAACAGGAGGTGCAGCAGGTGCAGCTTGGGGAGCAGGAGAAACTGGTTGGGCAGCTTGCTCTAGTTCCTTAATTTGGGATTTCCACAACCAGGACCTTGTAGCCTTATGAAAACCAATCCGAATATAATTGATATGATGTATATTCAAGCAAAGTTTACCCTCTGTATCTTTTTCACATGGTTCACTATCCGGAATTGGTACACCATAATGCCTAATAAGCTTAGTCACATGCATAGGGTATGGCAAATATTGTGTAGATGCAGATTGTGCAGCAGTGAGCATCTTAGCTAAAACTATACTATTCTAATTAATCTTGACATGGTGCTTAATTCCATAAAAGAGAGTCAAGTCGTCCTCCTGGACTTGTGCATAGTTTTGATTACCTTTTGGAATAAGACAATAAGCTATGATGTACAATAAAATCCTATCTTCAGCATGCAGCATACTTACATTTTTAGTACCCTTATCCCAATGCAACCCAGGTCTAACAGCATCTTGAAACACAGTAGCAGGATCAACATTAAGTTCCACAGAATCCTCATCACCAAAAAATGTACCATCATTTTCCAAACCAAATAAAAGTCTCAGATCATCAGGTTTAACAACAAAATGATGTCCCCTCACTTGACTTTGATAAACCCCATCAATTTTAGTAAAATTCTGATAAAACTGCCTAACAAGTTTAGGATAATAATGTGTATTAAATTCCAAAAACTTCTTAACATTCTGATTCTCAAGAAGATCATGGAAACCAAACCTTTTGTTCCTTAACCATGCAAAATTGATGTACCGAATGATCCCAAACAGCCTGTTATCAAACTTTGGTGCCCGTGAATCACGCTCTGCCTGAGAAAACCAAGGATTATTTCTGTCCTTGTGTGCTGGTCTCTTCTTGCGTGGAGGAGTAGGATCAGAGGAGGAGGAGGAGGCCATGTTTAAGGAGAGAGAAGGTAGGGTTCGGATTTCTAGGGTTAGGGTTTCTGGAAATTTGGGGAAATCGATTTTTGTGGGTTTACTGGTGAAATTGATGATGATTTTTAGTAGAAACGTTGATAGAAAGAAGATTTATGGAAGAAATTGGGTGAGATTTGAGTTACAATAGCCCATTAGAGTCATATGCGATTTTCGAGTGAGAGAAAAGAAGAGAGAATTCGGAGAAGAGAGAGAAAAGAAAGAAG
This sequence comes from Crotalaria pallida, assembly GCA_037953625.1. Taxonomy (NCBI): domain Eukaryota; kingdom Viridiplantae; phylum Streptophyta; class Magnoliopsida; order Fabales; family Fabaceae; genus Crotalaria; species Crotalaria pallida. The sequence goes on along the minus strand of CM075655.1, from coordinate 55,712,021 downwards.
AAAAATGAGACAAAGTGCTGAAAACATGTTTTTATAAAATTCAAGCCTTAATCGATTAGCGAAGGCCTTAATCGATTAATTTGACCCTTAATCGAGTAGTGAATACCTTAATCGATTAAGTGCGAAAGCATTTTTAGAATTAATCGAGTTAAAACTCCGTTAATCGAGTAAGTGCGAAAGTGTTTTTAAAAATAATCGAGTTACAACTTCATTAATCGAGTAGTTACGAAAGTGTTTTTAAAATTAATCGATTAATGAATGACTGTTAATCGATTAACGTGCACAAAACTCAAATTTTTGAAATTTTGAAAAATATTTTCATGCACACAAACACATATAGACATTTAGCATTTAGCACACACAATTAAACAAGCAAACATATCATAGAAAAACACACACATAACTACTAATTTAGAGTATTATGAAGGATTTTCAAAATACAACAACTCAAACAACAAAGCATAATGAAATAGGCTTAAGGTGATGGAATAAAAAAAAATGACTTCAAATAAAATTAGCTAATAGTTGATTCATCAAAAATGCTGTGACGACCCAACTTTTATTCCAAAACTTAATATTCATTCTTAGAAAATTCGACCATTTTTTTTTTTTTAAACTAAAAGTCAGTCATCATCCATTATCGAGTCTTTGCGGAAATTATAATTATCATGAAAGAAACTATTCATATTATATTTCATAAAAAGGAAAGTACATTTCCATTACATTAAAACTATCACCACTAGGTTTAACTTAAGTACTCTAGGTCATTACATTATATTACATATCTTACAACAAAATTTATAATAACCTTGAGCAACTGGTTCGGAACTCAAAATATCAAATAGATAAGAGAAACCTGATGAGTAGCACTATCCACACTCCAACATCCCAACTCAACTCAATCATCAGTTCCCCACTGACTACCGGTTGAGTTGTCCATGAAATCATCATCAGCCACCGGGTCAGCATCCTCCACCGGATCCTCATCCTCTATCGGATCCTCCTCCTCCTCCTCCTCTTCATGTGCCGGTTCAGATGGCACATATACCGGAGTCCGAGATCGGGCTCTAGTGGAAGGACGAGAGGGAGCAGGAACCTCCAAAATAATTCTTTCTTCAGAGGGTGATGGACTTGGTGGGAGGGTGCGTCTCGGAAAACGTCTTGGCGGTGGTGGTGGTGTTCCATGCCGAAACACAAAATTGGGCGGAATGTGCATAATGTACATCATTGGGATTCTCGTCCTACGCGGACGCATTCGGGACCATGGGTTCGGGTGACGGAAAATAACTTCCACGTCTCCCTCATAGATAGCCCGATGATCCTCGAAGTTCCACTCCCCATTAGGGAGCGGCCTCATCTCCACGCAAAACATATTCCTGGCCATGACCTACAACAAGGGATTAGGAGTGAGTCATAGCTAAACACAATAACAAATGAGCATAACAGAGGCTAGAAATAACAAGCACAAGTTTCCAGATAGCAATAATAAATGCATATGTATATGCTCAAACTGTCTTTTATAATATTTCATTTAGTTTCGTGATGCATGCCTACTCTCCATTCATGCTACGCGGTTCGGCATCCGAGTATCTCAGGCTCGGGATATTCATAATCCTATGGTTCATCAAACCGGAGCGTATTCACAACCCAGGCGTCACGATTTGATTGGGAATTTGGCCATCATAACATTTTCATGTTACGGAATCCAAATCATCACAGCATCTTCGTGCTATGGCATCACAGCTATCTCAGGGCTGTGGAATACTTCTACCTATACCAGATTCCACAATCAAAATCGGAGCATCTCCATGCATGTCAATGTCACATAATTGTTCATTGTCTTTTTCTCTTTTAATTCATATCTTTGAATATCATGCCTCCAATATAGAGACCCAAAATTCATAATCCTTCTTGCTTATAACCATCTTTTCATTTTTGCATTAACTGGTGCTTGTGCTTTCCAAAAATTCCATCAGCGGCCCAGCCACTTTGTGATGGTTTTATACAATAGGAATTTAATTACGTTGTCATTAATTTGTGCAACGACCCCATCTAGGACTCCCAAAATATCAACCAAGTGGGTAAAAACTTCCACTGGGACGTGGGAATAAAATCAACCAAATGGGTGTACGCACCTCCATTGGGACATCCTGTCCGAATATGTCAACCACTGAATAAAATTCCAGTAGGACTCATCCAGGATAAAATCAACCAATGGGATTAAATCTATAGATATTAAGAGCAGAAATTAAAATTTAAGCATATAGGAGTTTAGACGAGTTAATCTTTAATTACTTCATAAAGAAGTAAAGATTTTCTGAAAATTATTTTAAATTACTCGAGTAGTTCTTCACATACTCGAGTGTTCATGTAAAATTACTCGAGTCCTTCAAGACATACTCGAGTGTTCTTCCCATTTTCCAGAATACTCGAGTCTTTCTTCAATTACTCGAGTGTTTTAGCAGCAGCAGCACCAGTTTCTGCACTTTAAAATGCCAATTCGAGTTCAGAGCCTTTCCTTTTCACTTTTATGCAAAACAGTAACTTAGATACATAAAATAAACATGTTAGAACATGTAATCAATATTGAAACAACATCAAATGCAATAAATCACAAAATCAACATAAACTTAGCAAATAACCATTTCACATATGATTTTCATTTCCTTTTGTTTTTAACTTCGAAAATTGATCCAGTGAGCATCATTAGGTCCATTTAGACATGTTTGGTTTATAAAAACTTGGGTTTATGACCTCTATGTCATATTCCCAATTCAAACTTCACCCCTTGATGAACCATATGAGGTTCCTACATTTCCAGCTTGAAATAACTCATTCTAGTATTTCGATAACTCCTCCCTTACCTTAGAGAAGCTAATCAACAAGTAAAACGACAGAGAAATCGGTTGGATCAAAAATCCAAATTCTGGACTTGGTGAAAAAGAGTTGAACAGGCTGACTTTGGCCACAGATTTCACCACGGATTTGGCATGAAAAGAATGAAACAAGTTAGTTTCAGAAACTAGGATATACTAACTTTAATCAGAAACAAGTTTGACACGAAAAGAATCCATGAATTTACCAAACGATTTCAATGAAGATGAATACTTGAGACTGAATGTTACTCTGTTTTTCTCAGTTTTGAACCTCCAACTTTGTAGGCCTAGAACCTGATCTTCAGAAGGCTATTTGAAGTGATTTCGAGTTCTAATTCAAGAATGGAATCAGAACTTCAGTTTGTGTTTAGGTTTCAAGGAAAATGAGTGAGGATTGAGAGAGAACAAAGGGATCAAAGTGAACTCTGTAAAACAGGGAAATTTCTGGTCAAATTCGGGTTTTGGAACTTCGGAGGTGTTGATGCTTCACCCAAGCATCAATTTATAGTCTAAGAGTACTTCAACTCGAAGTAAGGTTCAGCTCTATGCTTGTCACGTCAAGAAACCGCGTTTTGGTGCGAAATTAATTATAAAACCAACTTATACATTTAGCCAGACTGCTCGATTTACTCGAGTCTTTTTCTTTCTACTCGAGTATATTTCAAAAACTCAAGAACACTCGAGTCTTTTCTGACATACTCGAGTCTTTTGACTCAAAATTCAAATTTTCAAACAGATAGTGATTATACTCGAGTACCCTCTACAATACTCGAGTAAAATATCTTAATTTCAGAAAAATCATTATTTTATTCAACACATTTATTTATTTTGTTTATAAAAATACAGGACCTTACATCCTCCCCCACTTACATAGAATTTCGTCCCCGAAATTCCGATTTACAAAAATAGATGTGGATATTCATCCCTCATCTTAGACTCTAATTCCCATGTGGAGTCAGACACTCCACCTTGCCCCCAGAGAACTCGTACTAACGGAATCTCTTTCCCTCGCAGCTTCTTAATCCTTCTATCCTCTATTCTCACGGGTCCAAGATCAAACGTGAGATTTTCTTTCAGCGGTATCAAATCTTGTTGCAATTGCACAATCGAAGATGGATCTTGGATAAATTTGCGAAGCTGAGAGACATGGAAAACATTGTGCAGGTTGGACAAAAATGGGGGTAGGGCGATCTGATACGCGACAGGGCCTACTCGTTCAAAATCTGATAAGGGCCGATGAACTTAGGAGATAGCTTCCTTGGCTTCATTACCCTTCCAATTCCAGTCGTTGGCACAACCCGCAGGAATACATGATCTCCTTCTTGAAATTCGAGCTTGGATCTTCGTTGGTCGGCATAGCTCTTCTGGCGACTTTGAGCGATCTTCATCTTCTCTTGGATAGTCCTTACCTTTTCAGTCGTTTCTTGAACTAATTCAGGTCCGATGAGAGCCTTCTCCCCCACTTGGAACCAACATAGCGGGGTTCTACACTTCCTTCCATAGAGGGCTTCGTACGGGGCCATACCGATGCTTGCGTGATAACTATTATTGTAGGTGAATTCCACAAGCGGCAATAACCGATCCCACCCTTCTTGATATTCCAGAACACACGCTCGAAGCAGGTCTTCCAAGGATTGAATCGTCCTTTCCGATTGACCATCGGTTTGAGGGTGATAGGCGGAACTCATCCTCAACTGTGTTCCCAATGCCTGATGTAAACTCTGCCAGAACCGGGACACGAAACGGGGATCACGATCCGATACAATACTCGAGGGAATTCCGTGCAATCTAACAATCTCCTTAATGTACAATCTTGCAAGCTTCTCCAACGGATACTGCATGTTGATGGGAATGAAATGTGCAGACTTCGTTAAGCGATCAACCACAACCCAAATTGCATCAAAGCTTTCTCTTGTTCTTGGAAAACCACTTACGAAATCCATAGCTATTCCATCCCACTTCCATTCTGGTATGCTTAAAGGTTGTAGTTCTTCTCCAGGCTTCTTATGCTCGATCTTCGCCTTTTGGCAGACAAGGCAAGACGCTACGTAAGACGCAACATCCCTCTTTAGTCCGGACCACCAAAACATCCTCTTCAGGTCTTGATACATCTTCGTTGATCCAGGATGCATACTCAGCTTGCTCTTGTGGGCTTCCTCTAATACAACTCTTCTTAATTCTTGATTTGCCGGGATGCAGATTCGATTCCTGAATCTCAAAATACCATCAGATCCTAATTGGAATTCCGGTTCCACTCCTTCCATTCCTAATCTTTTCTTCTCTAGAAGCTCCTCGTCCGCTTGTTGAAGGTTTCGAACTTGACCCTCAAACTCATTTGTGATTTGCAACATTCCTAACTTGACGCAGCTCGGCTTGAACTGAATTGCCAAATTCAAGTTGCGGAATTCTTCAATTAGCTGAGCTTCCTTTATCATCATCGTACTCATGTGCAACATCTTCCTACTGAGAGCGTCGGCTACAACATTAGCTTTGCCGGGGTGGTAATGCAATTCGAAGTCATAATCCTTCAGGAATTCCATCCACCTACGTTGCCTCATATTCAGTTCCTTTTGGTCGAAGAGATACTTCAAACTTTTGTGGTCGCTGAATACTTGGAACGTATTACCATACAGGTAATGTCTCCAAATCTTCAAAGCAAAGACAATGGCAGCCAATTCCAAGTCGTGAGTAGGATAGTTCCCTTCATGCACCTTCAGCTGACGAGATGCATAAGCAACAACTTTCCCTTCTTGCATCAAGACACAACCCAAACCTTGTCGAGATGCATCACAATAAACATCGAAGCTTTTCCTAGGATCGGGCAAAGTTAACACTGGAGATGATGTTAACTTGTCCTTCAACGTCTGGAAGCTAACTTCACACTTTTCATCCCAGACAAAAGGTTGCTCTTTCCGGGTCAAACGAGTCAACGGAAGAGCCAACTTGGAAAAACCTTCGATAAACTTCCGATAATATCCAGCTAACCCCAGAAAACTTCTTATTTCAGTAACCGTCTTTGGTCTTTCCCATTGCAAAACTGCTTCTACTTTGACCGGGTCCACAGCCACACCATCCTTTGAAATTATATGACCCAAGAAATTGACTTTTTCAAGCCAAAATTCACACTTGGCCAGCTTAGCATATAATTTATTTTCCTTCAAGGTCTCCAAAATAATCTTCAAATGATTAGCGTGCTCTTTCGGATTCTTCGAATAGATGAGAATATCATCGATAAACACCACGACGAAGGAATCCAGGTAGGGTCGGAACACTCTATTCATGTAATCCATGAATATTGCTGGAGCGTTGGTCAATACTGAATTCTATCTCTCGATGCGGCGGCAAACCGGGCACTTCATCGGGAAACACTTCGGGAAACTCTCGAATAACCGGAATATCTTCGATCTTTGCTTCCTCTTTCTTTTCTTCAGCGATGGTTGAAAATAGGCACACATAACCTCCAGGTTGCTTGGCCGGCGACTTCTCACCAGGAAAGATGATCGTTCGAACCTTGCAGTCGATTACTACATGGTTGGATGCCATCCAATCCATGCCCAAAATGACATCGATATTGGACAACGGCAAACAAATCAGATTTATTCGAGAAATCTGATCTCTTATGCTAACCACACAACCGACACATGCTCTTGATGCAACAACATGAGCATTCGTGGGGGTAGACACACTCAGTTTAAACGGGGTCTCCGAGACAGACAAATTTAAACGCTTGACACATTCCTCCGAGATGAAGGAATGTGTTGCTCCGGAATCAAATAAAAAGCGACAAGGCATGCCATTGAGGAAATGGTTACCTTGCACAAGGTTGTCGGCCTGCTTTGCTTCCTCTCCAAACATCGTGAACACCTTTCCATTCACCCAAGGTTTGCTTCCTTGTCCTTGGTTGCTTTGACGCGGGGGTTGGCGGCACGCACGGGCGATGTGTCCGGTCCCTCCACAATTGAAACAGACTGGTGGCTTGTCCCTCCAGCATTCTTGACTAGGATGAGAGCGTCGACACTTGCTACAAATCTCTGCCGGAGCCGGAAGACTAACTGCTCCAGAAGGTTGTGCTCTTCCCTTTCCTTTGTGCCAATATGGGCCTCCACGATTTCCACGGTTATTCTTATGCTGATTGCGGTGGGGTCCATGGCTTCCTTGACTGACTTCCTTCTTGAAGTTGTTCTTCTCGAAAATGCGACATGCACTAATCAGGATTGGATAGTGACGAATCCTTTGCACGCTTACAGCTAGCTTGATATCTGACCTTAGCCCATTTTCAAACCGGGTGCACTTCGAGTATTCGTCAGGATGATATTGGAAGTACGGGGAGTACTTCATCAGCTCCTCAAACTTTTCAGCATACTGGTCGACAGTCATGCTGCCTTGCTTCAAGTCTAAGAATTCCATCTCCTTTTGGATCCGAACATCATCCGGGAAATACCTCTCCAAGAATTTTTCCGTGAAGACTTCCCAAGAGAGCTCGCGATGATCATACTCCAAGAACTGGCGGGTCTGCTCCCACCAAGTTGCAGCTTCCCCATTCAGCATGTAGGCCGCGAACGTGACCTTCTGAACTTCCGTGAGAGTCAACGTTCGGAAAATCTTATTCATCTCAGCTAACCAAAACTGGGCTTGCTCAGGGCAACGACCACCCGAGAAGCCAGGGGGTTTACATCTACGGAAAGAATCTAGTCCTTGAAATTCAACAGGGGTTACATTGCTGGGAGGACGGGTTTGCTGCAAGTTTTCCAGGACCGCAGCCATACGGGTCAGAGCCTCAGCAATGTTAGCGTTATTACGTCCAGCCATCTATCCTACAGAATCCAAAAGGGAAAACTTAATTAGATTCTGCTATTCTATATCTCAAAATGCAAACATGATTCTAGAGTATGCAATGGTTAGTGTGTAAGGCCACACTCCAAGGCCGAGAGTTGAACCATTGCTCTGATACCACTAAATGTGACGACCCAACTTTTATTCCAAAACTTAATATTCATTCTTAGAAAATTCGACCATTTTTTTTTTTTTAAAACTAAAAGTCAGTCATCATCCATTATCGAGTCTTTGCGGAAATTATAATTATCATGAAAGAAACTATTCATATTATATTTCATAAAAAGGAAAGTACATTTCCATTACATTAAAACTATCACCACTAGGTTTAACTTAAGTACTCTAGGTCATTACATTATATTACATATCTTACAACAAAATTTATAATAACCTTGAGCAACTGGTTCGGAACTCAAAATATCAAATAGATAAGAGAAACCTGATGAGTAGCACTATCCACACTCCAACATCCCAACTCAACTCAATCATCAGTTCCCCACTGACTACCGGTTGAGTTGTCCATGAAATCATCATCAGCCACCGGGTCAGCATCCTCCACCGGATCCTCATCCTCTATCGGATCCTCCTCCTCCTCCTCCTCTTCATGTGCCGGTTCAGATGGCACATATACCGGAGTCCGAGATCGGGCTCTAGTGGAAGGACGAGAGGGAGCAGGAACCTCCAAAATAATTCTTTCTTCAGAGGGTGATGGACTTGGTGGGAGGGTGCGTCTCGGAAAACGTCTTGGCGGTGGTGGTGGTGTTCCATGCCGAAACACAAAATTGGGCGGAATGTGCATAATGTACATCATTGGGATTCTCGTCCTACGCGGACGCATTCGGGACCATGGGTTCGGGTGACGGAAAATAACTTCCACGTCTCCCTCATAGATAGCCCGATGATCCTCGAAGTTCCACTCCCCATTAGGGAGCGGCCTCATCTCCACGCAAAACATATTCCTGGCCATGACCTACAACAAGGGATTAGGAGTGAGTCATAGCTAAACACAATAACAAATGAGCATAACAGAGGCTAGAAATAACAAGCACAAGTTTCCAGATAGCAATAATAAATGCATATGTATATGCTCAAACTGTCTTTTATAATATTTCATTTAGTTTCGTGATGCATGCCTACTCTCCATTCATGCTACGCGGTTCGGCATCCGAGTATCTCAGGCTCGGGATATTCATAATCCTATGGTTCATCAAACCGGAGCGTATTCACAACCCAGGCGTCACGATTTGATTGGGAATTTGGCCATCATAACATTTTCATGTTACGGAATCCAAATCATCACAGCATCTTCGTGCTATGGCATCACAGCTATCTCAGGGCTGTGGAATACTTCTACCTATACCAGATTCCACAATCAAAATCGGAGCATCTCCATGCATGTCAATGTCACATAATTGTTCATTGTCTTTTTCTCTTTTAATTCATATCTTTGAATATCATGCCTCCAATATAGAGACCCAAAATTCATAATCCTTCTTGCTTATAACCATCTTTTCATTTTTGCATTAACTGGTGCTTGTGCTTTCCAAAAATTCCATCAGCGGCCCAGCCACTTTGTGATGGTTTTATACAATAGGAATTTAATTACGTTGTCATTAATTTGTGCAACGACCCCATCTAGGACTCCCAAAATATCAACCAAATGGGTAAAAACTTCCACTGGGACGTGGGAATAAAATCAACCAAATGGGTGTACGCACCTCCATTGGGACATCCTGTCCGAATATGTCAACCACTGAATAAAATTCCAGTAGGACTCATCCAGGATAAAATCAACCAATGGGATTAAATCTATAGATATTAAGAGCAGAAATTAAAATTTAAGCATATAGGAGTTTAGACGAGTTAATCTTTAATTACTTCATAAAGAAGTAAAGATTTTCTGAAAATTATTTTAAATTACTCGAGTAGTTCTTCACATACTCGAGTGTTCATGTAAAATTACTCGAGTCCTTCAAGACATACTCGAGTGTTCTTCCCATTTTCCAGAATACTCGAGTCTTTCTTCAATTACTCGAGTGTTTTAGCAGCAGCAGCACCAGTTTCTGCACTTTAAAATGCCAATTCGAGTTCAGAGCCTTTCCTTTTCACTTTTATGCAAAACAGTAACTTAGATACATAAAATAAACATGTTAGAACATGTAATCAATATTGAAACAACATCAAATGCAATAAATCACAAAATCAACATAAACTTAGCAAATAACCATTTCACATATGATTTTCATTTCCTTTTGTTTTTAACTTCGAAAATTGATCCAGTGAGCATCATTAGGTCCATTTAGACATGTTTGGTTTATAAAAACTTGGGTTTATGACCTCTATGTCATATTCCCAATTCAAACTTCACCCCTTGATGAACCATATGAGGTTCCTACATTTCCAGCTTGAAATAACTCATTCTAGTATTTCGATAACTCCTCCCTTACCTTAGAGAAGCTAATCAACAAGTAAAACGACAGAGAAATCGGTTGGATCAAAAATCCAAATTCTGGACTTGGTGAAAAAGAGTTGAACAGGCTGACTTTGGCCACAGATTTCACCACGAATTTGGCATGAAAAGAATGAAACAAGTTAGTTTCAGAAACTAGGATATACTAACTTTAATCAGAAACAAGTTTGACACGAAAAGAATCCATGAATTTACCAAACGATTTCAATGAAGATGAATACTTGAGACTGAATGTTACTCTGTTTTTCTCAGTTTTGAACCTCCAACTTTGTAGGCCTAGAACCTGATCTTCAGAAGGCTATTTGAAGTGATTTCGAGTTCTAATTTAAGAATGGAATCAGAACTTCAGTTTGTGTTTAGGTTTCAAGGAAAATGAGTGAGGATTGAGAGAGAACAAAGGGATCAAAGTGAACTCTGTAAAACAGGGAAATTTCTGGTCAAATTCGGGTTTTGGAACTTCGGAGGTGTTGATGCTTCACCCAAGCATCAATTTATAGTCTAAGAGTACTTCAACTCGAAGTAAGGTTCAGCTCTATGCTTGTCACGTCAAGAAACCGCGTTTTGGTGCGAAATTAATTATAAAACCAACTTATACATTTAGCCAGACTGCTCGATTTACTCGAGTCTTTTTCTTTCTACTCGAGTATATTTCAAAAACTCAAGAACACTCGAGTCTTTTCTGACATACTCGAGTCTTTTGACTCAAAATTCAAATTTTCAAACAGATAGTGATTATACTCGAGTACCCTCTACAATACTCGAGTAAAATATCTTAATTTCAGAAAAATCATTATTTTATTCAACACATTTATTTATTTTGTTTATAAAAATACAGGACCTTACAAATGCCAAGTTCCCTTCTAATACGATAGAAAGTATCTCTTGGTAATGGTTTTGTAAAAATATCAGCTAATTGATCTGAGGTTTGAACAAACTCAATAACACAATCACCTTTTTGGACATGATCCCTTAAAAAGTGATGCCTAATTTCAATATGTTTTGTCCTTGAGTGCAATACCGGGTTTTTAGTTAAATTGATTGCGGATGTATTGTCACATTTAATAGGAATTTTTGACAAGTTTAAACCAAAATCCGAGAGTTGTTGCTTCATCGAAAGGATTTGAGCACAACAACTTCCGGCCACAATGTATTCAGCTTCCGCGGTTGATAAAGCTACACAATTTTGCTTTTTTGAAAACCATGATACAAGCGAACTTCTAATTAAATGGCATGTTCCGCTTGTACTTTTTCTTTTAACTTTACAACCCGCAAAATCAGAATCCGAATAGCCTATTAATTTTAAAAGAGCATCTCTAGGATACCATAAACGGGTATTGGTTGTACCTTTCAAATATTTCATAATCCTCTTAACAGCAGTTAAATGTGATTCTTTTGGATTGGCTTGAAAACGAGCACACATGCACACACTAAACATAATATCAGGACGAGAAGCAGTTAAGTATAGTAAACTACCTATCATACCACGATACTTTGTTACCTCTACGTGTTTTCCGATGTCATCCTTGTCCAAGTAACATGTGACGCTCGTTGGAGTAGAAGCTACCTTGCATGACTCCATGCCAAACCTTTTAAGAAGTTCTCTACAATACTTGCCTTGATGAATGTAGATCCCATCATCAAGTTGCTTGATTTGTAGTCCAAGGAAGAAGGTGAGCTCCCCCATCATAGACATTTCAAACTCACTTTGCATTATTTCTGAAAATTTCTTGCACAATTTTTCATTAGTTGCACCAAAAATAATGTCATCAACATATATTTGGACTAAAAGTATATCCTTACCGGATCTTTCAATAAAAAGCGTATTGTCCACGGCACCTCGTTTAAAACCTTTTTGACTTAAGAAATTGCTTAAACGGTCATACCAAGCTCTAGGAGCTTGTTTAAGACCATACAAAGCCTTTTTCAATTTAAAAACATAATCCGGATGTTCAAAATTTTCAAATCCGGGAGGTTGTGAAACATACACTTCTTCTTGAATGTATCCGTTAAGAAATGCACTTTTAACGTCCATTTGATACAATCTAAAATTCATTATTGATGCAAAACCGAGTAGAATTCTTATGGCTTCTAATCTAGCTACGAGAGCATACGTTTCATCATAGTCTATCCCTTCCTCTTGACTATACCCCTTAGCTACCAACCTAGCCTTATTCCTAACAATAATACCCGACTCATCTAGTTTATTCCTTTAAACCCAACGAGTACCGATTTCAGGACGATCATCGGGTTTTGGCACAAGCTCCCAAACTTGGTTTCTTTCAAATTGATTTAACTCTTCTTGCATGGCCATAACTCAATGTTCATCTTGAAGAGCCTCACTAATATTCTTAGGTTCTAGTTGTGATACAAAAGCAAAAAAATAACAAAAATTATTCAAAGTGCTTCGGGTTACCACTCCCTTAGCAATGTCACCTAGAATATTAGAGACCGGGTGATTTTTGTTCGTTTTCCAAGCAATCGGTAGTTCGGAATGCGGCTCTTGTGCTAAGTCCTTCTCATGTGCTTGCATTTCTCCATTCTCAACTTGTTTTTCTCCTTCTTGTTGTTGCATTTGCTTGTCATGATCCAAAAACGTACCTACATTCTCATCATCACAAGAAACAACACACTCTCCTTTCGGAGATTCATCAAACACGACATGAACTGATTCTTCAACGGTTAAGGTTCTTTTATTAAAAATACGATAAGCCTTGCTATGAGTTGAATATCCAATGAAAATACCTTCGTCGACTTTTGAGTCAAACTTGCCGACCGGATTCTTACCGTTATTTAAAATAAACACCTTACAACCAAACACATGAAAATAAGAGATATTTGGCTTTCGCCCTTTTAACAACTCATAAGGTGTTTTATTCAAATGCGGACGGATAAGAACCCTATTAATGACATAACACGCGGTATTTACCGCATCAGCCCAAAAATAAGATGGAACTCTAGATTCCTTAAGCATAGTACGTGCAAGTTCCTCTAAGACTCGATTTTTCCTTTCTACAACTCCGTTTTGCTCCGGAGTCCTAGGGGCTAAAAATTGATGATTTATACCAAACTTTTCACAAAACGCATCAAACTTTGAATTTTCGAACTCACCTCCGTGATCACTTCTAATAGACACTATTTTCAAACTTAATTGATTTTGGATGAGCTTGGCAAACTTTTTAAAACTTTTATAAGTGTCACTTTTTGCGGATAAAAACAAAGTCCATGTGAATCGAGTAAAGTCATCTACTAAAACAAATCCGTAGTAATTGCCACCTAAACTTCGAACTTGTGATGGGCCAAACAAATCCATGTGGATTAGCTCCAATGGCTTTGTTGTGCTTACCACATTTTTAGGTTTAAAAGTGTTTTTAACTTGCTTGCATTTTTGACATGAGTCACAAACGCTATCAAGTTTAAAATTAAGTTTAGGTAAACCAATCACTAAGTCTTTTCGTAAAAGTTTATTTAATTGATTCACATTGACATGTGCAATTCGTCGATGCCAAAGACGAACTTCATCATCAAAAGATTTAAAACATGTTGAAAACAATGAAGTTATCTCATCCAAGTCAATTAAGTAAGTGTTATTAGAACGACGACCTATGAACTTAACACTATCATCTAAACAACTCTTAATAAAACAAAATTCCGAAGTAAAGGTCACATTGTTGCCCATATCACATAGTTGGCTTATACTAAGCAAGTTGTGTTCTAAGCCTTCTACTAATAGGAAATTTTCAATGATAAGGTTAGATACGTTACCAATCTTACCCACTCCTAGAATTTTGCCTTTGTTGTTGTCGCCATATGTCACATGACCACCACCTTTTGTAGTAAGTTCGATGAAGTGCGTTTTGTCTCCCGTCATATGCCTCGAACATCCACTATCCAAGTACCATCTACGCTCCTTTGTTCGAAGGCACATCTACAAAAAAAAATGTCATTTACTTGACTTAGGTACCCAAGTTATCTTGGGTCCTTTGATGTTAGTTTGGGGTGGAGTCCCCTTCACAATCCATACATACTTTCCACTTGGTATACCAAATTTCTTAATATTGCATTTATTTGTAGTATGCCCAAAAATACCACAATAGTGACAAGTTGGAGTTTTTGAAAAATCAATTTTAGAGAATGTACCAACTTTGCGAAAATTGCGATTTTTGGGTTTGGTATACCCAAGTCCGGTTCTATTACTATTATTCCTTTGATTAGAAAGCAAATGATCTAAGCATGTGTCTCCTCTTGTGAGACTTGCAATTCTATCATTCAAATTAAAAACTTCTTTTTCAAGAGATTTGCAATTATCACAAGTAGAGATATCATTTGTTTTCAAATCACAATTGCATGTGGAATTTGCATAAATGAATTCAAGGGTTTCATTTTGAAGCTTTAGCTCCTCAAGAGAGTTTTGTAATTCCAAAATTTTTTCTTGTTGCTTCAAAATGAAATTCTTTCTTTCAACATTTATTTTTGCTAATTTCTTCAACTCTTTATGCATTTCCACATACACATTATAAATTTCATTGAAGGAGGGAGAATTAGAATTAGAACTAGCATCGGAAAGATAATCTACCTCATTTGCGTTATCACTTGATTTCATGCTTGAAGATGCTTCTTCATCTAACTTGGTCATCAAGCAAAGGTTAGCAAGTTCTTCATCTTCCGACGAACTATTTGAAGATTGATTTTCCGGTTCATACCACACTATATATGCCCTTTTTCCTTTAGATTGATTAGGCTTCCCTTTGTCACTTTCGGGCTTCTTTGAATTGGTTGGACAATTTGATCTATAATGGTCCGGCTTCCCACACCCATGACATATGATGTTGTCTTTATTGGTCTTGTTCCTTGGTTGAGCGTCCTTAGAGTCTCTTGATCTATTTCTATTGAAATTATTCTTCTTCTTAAGGAAACGTCCAAGTTTTTTGACCAACAACCCAAGTGTCTCATCATCGATATCCGAGTCGGAATCATCCACTAAAGAGAGTTCTTCATGTGCCTTTAGGGATTTTGAATTAGTTTTAAGAGCTATCCCTTTCTTCTTTTTATCGGCATCCTCGTTCATGGATAATCTTCCTAGCTCCATTTCATGCTCTTGAAGCTTCCCAAATAGTGTTGCTAAATCCATCTCGTCTAGATCCTTAGACTCCATGATGGCAGTGACTTTGGGTTGCCATTCCCTGCTAAGACATCTCAAAACTTTATTAACAACTTCACCATTAGTTAGTCTTTTTCCAAGAGCAGAAAGATGATTAATGATGTGAGTAAAGCGCTTTTGCATGTCACCTATGTTTTCATTTGGCAACATACGAAAGAGATCATACTCATGCATGAGAGTATTAAGCCTAGCCCTTCTAACCTTATTCGTGCCCTCATGTGTGACTTGTAGAGTGTCCCACATTTGTTTTGCATCAGTGCATTGTGATACTCTAAAGAATTCGTCATAAGAAAGCGCCGAAGTGATGATGTTTTTGGCTTTTAAATCATATTGAACTTTGTTCTTATCATCATCATTCCAGCTTGATTTTGGTTTGAAAGAGACAGTATCATTAACTTTTGTTTGCGGAATAAAAGGCCCATTCTCTATGGCATTCCAAATTTCCATATCAATAGCTTCTATAAAAATTTTCATTCGGACCTTCCAATAAGCGTAGCCCTCACCATTGAATAGTGGAGGACGATTAATGAAAGCTCCATCACCACCAAAAGGATTAAAATTTGAGCCCATGATTTCCAAAATCGGATCTTTGCGAAAAAGCGTTTTAATGCTCGGATCTTTCAACCGAGCTCTGATACCACTTGATGGAAACCAACAAGCGGCTCAAAATAGACTAGAGGGGGGGTGAATAGTATTTTGAAGCCTCAATACAAATTTTTTCGATTGCTAAAGAGAATGGATTTGAGAAAACAAATTTTCTAACAAAAATACACTGTTTAAACCATTAATTTCAAGGTTAATCGATTAATGTCGAAGCTCATTCAAAAACTAATCGATTAACTAAGGCGTTAATCGATTAAGACCGAATGATACTTAAGAACTAATCGATTAATTATACACTTAATCGATTAATACGGTAAAAATCAGTTTTAATCAAAATTCAATGGAGATTTCAATACAGTGATGCACTTAACAAATGATGAATGATTGAATGAACAATAAGAAAATTTAGCAAGCCAATTTAGGTTAATTAACTAGGAAATGAAAAACCCCAAAATTAACCTAATCAATTGATTGTTCTTGGTTAAAGAAAGCTTGAAGAAATAAAAGCAAAGAAGACAAGATTTTATCCTTGTTCACTCTCTACCACTTGAGAGCTACATCCAGTCCCCTCTATCCAAAGATAGAGAGTTTCTACTAGATACTTCAATTGTTAGATTACAATGTTAAGATGCAGCTCACTCTAGCTCTTCTATCTTAACCCCTTCAAAGAGAGTACCAATCTCTTTGATAATCTACCCAATTGAATATGTATCTTGTCCTCTTGAATTTGTTGAAGGATGCTCTCCAACTAATTCTTTTCAACTTGCTTTGAGATGCTTCAAAGACTTCCAATTGATAGAATCTTCACTTGTTGTTGAAAGCTTGATTGATGCAACCTCTTGTTGTGAATTGCTTCAACACAAAGTACCAAAACTAGAAAACTTGAATCTCAATGAAACTTAGAATATTGAATGATTGTAAGTGAAGAAGAATGAAAGATGTTTTAATCTTGATAGAACAATTTGAAAATAGTAATAGCTCTTGAAAGATTATGAAAGTATGATTCTCTATAGAAAATTTTGAAAGTGTGTGTAACCTTGTCAAAGTAGAAATTAAGAGCTTTTAAACAAAATATTATTTTTCTGTTACAACAGTAATTAATCGATTAATGCACAGCCACTAATCAATTAACCTGTGTTAACTCGTGCTAATCGATTAACGTATAACTCACTAATCGATTAACCTTTATTAACACAATCAGTGTTGTACAGGTTTAACGTGTTAATCGATTAAGCCTATCATGCTAATCGATTAACCACTGTAAAAAGTGATTAAAAATAAGCTTTTCAAAAATACTTTGATCAAGACTTTAATTAGAGCTATTTTTATCAAGATTAATCTTTCTTCACTATTAATCAAACAATATTAAAACCTATATTGAGATTCCTAAACTACCACCCACTCTCATGAAATGGAAAATTAAAATATTACATTTGATTAAGAATAAAATAAAACTTAATCTAAATCTAATCTCCATGAGTGGTGCTTTCCTTGTTGTTGTATGTTGTTGCTTGGCTTTAGTTTGTTAGCATCAAAACATCATAACTCTACAAACTTGGTAAGTTGTTATGTCTAATTAGAAACTGCTTCCTACTTCATGTGTAATGCTCACCCTCTTACTATTTTTACAGGTACTGAGATTGAGCTTGCACAACCCCCGGCCGAGCAGGTGCACTCCCTGTAAATTGTTTATGAGAGTTTAGGGGATTTTTGGTGTAGTCCTGGGGTATATTGGGGATTGTATATGTTCCCTAGGTTTTGTATATGTTATGCAAAGTAATTTTTTTGGGTTACCCAGGACTGCTTCCTTTGGAAAGGAAGTACATTATTTTGGGAAACTTTCATAGTTCCACAACTTGTTTATTTGCTGCGATCTCTGATGTAATTATGTGATGATACAGATGGTTATTCCACTGTTGATGTTTTGGCCCTGTTGGCCCTGGATGAAAGGAATATATACATATATGCATTGCACAGGTTTCAGGAAATCTAAGCTTTGGTTTACTCAATAAACAAGGGAAACTCTGTCCGGTTTGACAGAGATTTTAGAAATCAAATAGTTTTAAAAAGAAATTTTCAAGTTACTATTTTGTATTATGGGGTACTTAAGGGTAATTAATTATAGGGTGTTACAAATCAACTTTGTCTTCTATATTCTGATCCATTTTTCTTAGTTTTTCTCATTTCACAATTCATTTCTGGTGTACACGTTAGTAAATCCCTTACTTAAAACTTATCACAACTTCTAATATTTTGTCTGATAATGCTTATTAAAACTTTAAACACCAAAATTTGATCTCTTGATGAGTGTCTCCTCGTGGGTAATGAAATTCAAGACGTCGTCCATTCTTCCACCAGTTTTTTAATAAATACTCTTTGGAGACCTTATGAGATTCTTGCATATTCTTAGAGTATTGTACCTAATGGTCTAAATTTTTCTTTTTTTTTTTTTTGAACTGATGGCACAAATATTATTTATGTGTATCTAATTGACTAGGTGCAGTTCTCTCTCAAGGATGGAAGATGTTCCTTCTTCTTGCCAAAAATGATTGATTTTGAGACTTGTATAATCTGGACAACAACTAAATTTATGACATTGAGTATTATGATATTATGTGTTTTGAGGTTGATTAAAGAGAAGTATTAAAATTAGTCTATAGTCTAATGTTTTATCCCCATGTGGGTTGAAAGTCCAATTTATCTAACTTCTTTTTATGTTGCTAAACTGCTCAAGTGTTCAACGATATGCAATTGGGTGTGCTGAGATGTGCATTGTTATAGAATATAGATTATTATTTGGGATTCTTTACCTGTTTACTGCAAATTTTTGTATCTGCTATATCCCAAGGAGCACAACATGATTCTTTAGTTTAGGCTCCACTCTTTTCTCCCCCATGATTTAACCACTTTATTGTGCAAAATTTTGAATATATTGTGCTTGCGTTGATTCAGTTATTAACTGGTAAAACTTATTTGCTCAGAGAAAGTAGAAAATCATAATTAAGAAATCTATTTTTGCCCTGTAAATTTTCTTTCTGTTGATTGTAAAAATATTCTGCTGAATGCATTAATAATCTATATAATTATGATTCAATGTAGTTTATATATAAGAGTATCTAAAAAGCCAACCAAATAAAGGTTATTTGCAGAAATTTTTTTTAGGGTCTTCTTTAAGGACTGTGTTTTATGTGAACATATATATCAAGATACTAGAAAAAATTCTAAATTTTTGTGTTTCTGTCATGTGGCAGGTATTCTTTTAAATTTCTAACTAGTATTATATGGCCACAGACTCTCTTATCAATGAGTTACTTTACTTTATTAGCTTTCCTAACTCACTCTGTGATTGTGAATTTGAGTTTGAATTTGATGTGCATTTTTGTTTATTTGTATGATTTTTTGCAATGGGTGCAATGTTGTTTCACACTGTTGCAACTCTTATGAGTATTGTGTTTCTTGCTGCCTCAACCCTGCCAAAAACAAAAAAAAAAAAACTAAGTTTTCCATACACATAAGTTTCAAGGAAAGTTCAAGTCATAAGTCATGACTGCCCTGTTGATTTATTGTAGTAGTAGCCCTTTTGTCAGTTTTGACTTGCATTGTTGCATGGCTTTGTCACCTTTATACAATCAGACATATAGCTGTATTGTTTTATTGGATCCTGTTATTGTGGGATCTTTGTGCAAACTGCTTTTTTATATTGGGTTGCAGCTTGATCATTTTTTTCCTTTTAAATTATTTCAATTAGTTTATGAAGATGATAGTTATGCATTTTTTATTTTATGGTTATGCCACCGGATGACATTTTATCTGATTTTTATTTAATGCTGCTCCACTTTTTAATTTTAAAAAAAGTGGACTCCAACAGGAGGACGTCTTATTACTGGTTCACAGACTGGGGAATTCACTCTTTGGAATGGACAGGCCTTTAATTTTAAAATGATTCTTCAGGTACATTGCTTTAATTATTGTCCTGAAACTATTGTGGTACTCATTATAAGTTTTAGAATTCTAGAAGTCAAAGGTGGATTTTGAAACTTTCCAGGCTCATGACCAAGCAATTAGATCCATGGTCTGGAGTCACAATGACAACTGGATGGTCTCTGGTGATGATGGAGGCTCAATAAAGTAGATATATACTTTAATATGTTTTGTGGTTTCTATAAGCTTCGTATTGTAGATATTTAAGTAGATTTTGATGATTAGAAGCACATATATAAGTTCATGTAATTGTACGTATTGGACATATTTCTAGGTATTGGTGGAACAACATGAATAATGTTAAAGCCAACAAATCTGCTCATAAAGAATCAGTCCAGGTAGATATTACATTTGAAAAGAATCTTCCATGAAAATTATAGCACACTGAAGAGGAAAGGTGTTGGAACTCTTTTATAAACAGTTTCTATAGGACAGATTTGAAGTTCTGTTCGTGCTCTAATGATACCACTGTTAAAGTTGGGGATTTTGCACGTTGTCAAGAAGAGTCTTCATTAACCGGTAATGTGCTTTGAGAATGAGTTCTTGTCTCCAGTCTGTTTGGAGAAATAAGATTGAATCACTGTTATATTAATAACGTTATCCTAATTCCTGATATGTGGTGCCGCCATTAGTTATCAGTGTCTCTGCATTGTTCAGGCAGTTGAAATTGGATTGTCTTCATGTTACAAATAATCTTGTGTTGGTATTATTATTTTTTATACATAAAATGTCTAGAATTCTATTCTGGTAGACATGTTATAGGTGATTGCCCACTCTTAGTTACTCTACTTTCATGTTTTCTTTTGCAGCGGCAGCAGTGATCATTAAATGAAGTTTGGGTACAAAAATAGGACAGGAGACACTGCTCGTGATAAGATATCAACAAAAAAGGAAGAATTTATGGATAAAGATCTAAAGCTTCTAGTATGCTATCATCTTCCTCCTCCACTACATGCATGGAAGGAGTATCATTAGAAGATGTGACTCATATGAAATCTAGAATTGAGGATCTTTTTGATGAGCTTCAACAAAAGAACATTGAACAAGAAATGATGGAAAAGAAATGGAGGAAGAACAAGAATTTATGAGGAAGAAGATGGAGGAAGAGCAAGAGATGATGAAGAAAAAGATGGACAAGTGGGAGGAAATGTTAAAAGAAGATGATGGTACTTAATAACTCGAATGAGAATGATTTGGATAGAATTAGTTTTGATAGAATTTGTAGTTAGTGGATATAAGAGATTTGGGTAGCATTGAATTAGCATAGTTTTGGTTGAATTTGTAGTTAGTGGAAAGAAATAAGAGATTTGGGTAGCATTGAATTAACATAGTTTTGGTAGAATTTGTATTTGTATTGAAATTATTGGTAGTTGTATTGAAATTATTAGATATATATATATATATATATATATGTATATTTTGCCTTTTGGACTCATTTGTTTTAAAATTTTATTTTTGATAGTCAAAGCAAAGAATGCATGTCACTATATATATATAAAAATTGCAAAAAAAAAAAACACATTTCGCATCTATTATTTGCATATAACAGATGCGGAAAGTGCACTTTTCGCATGCGGAAAGTGAAGTTATTTACATATAACAGATGTGGAAAGTGAACTTTTCGCATCTGTTATTTGAAAATATTAGATGCGAAAAGTGAACTTTCCGCATATGTTAAAAAAATAACAGATGCGAAAAGTTCACTTTCCGCATTAGTTATTTGCAAATAAAAGATGCGAAAAGTGCACTTTCCGCATCAGTTATTATACTTTCTACATCTGTTTTAAAATAAGTGATGCGGAAAATATACTTTTCGCATCAGTTATATGTACTTTTCGCACCAGTTATATAAGTGATGCAGAAAGTTCTGACATTTCGCATCTATTTTAAAAAGTAATGCGAAAAATCATAACTATCTACATCTCTCACAAGGACATCATTTTCAAGACAGATGCGAAATGTTTTAAAAATACAGATGCCAAATGTCTAATCTGCAGTATTGTACTAAATTGCATGTATGATTCTAGAACATAACGACAGATTTCTTTTGCCTAAGCTAATAGCACAGTTTTCTTTTGCCTACATCATCACGGCAGTGACTTCATCATGCGCATAAGGGTTGGTTTTTTAAACTGAGTTTGAGTGGGTTGGTTTTTCGCACAATTAAATAACTACTACTTAACCACTCACGTCATTAAACTGAGTTTGAGTGGGTTGGTTTTTAATAACTGTTATTTTGAGGGTAAATTTGGGAATACAAAATTATGTACACTTTTTTTTAGTTTATTTAGTTAAAAACAGTTATAAAACATAGTTTTTTTATATATAATAGTATAGAAGATTATTATTTTTTCTGAAAAACCAAAATGATCTCGTATATATTTACTCCTTTGAAGGTGGTTATCTCAACCACATACCTTTGCCTGAAATTTTTAAAATCCCAAATTTTAATCCCAGATATAATTAGAATGATAATGAGATTGGAATAATAATATTAGTAATAACAAGGCTAAATGAGTTTTAAAAGTGATGTTTTAGTGTTAGAAACGTATGATAATAGAAAATTAAGAATAAAATAATTAAATGATTTAATAAAATGCTTTCAAGATTTGAGTGTTGTAATAAAATTTTAATTTCATCATTATAATTGAAATATGTTTTTTTAGTCACAATAAGTATAAATTTGTTATCATACGTTTTTTCAAAAACAAAAGAGTACTTTTATTTAGTTTAATTAATATTTTGACAGGGAGCTCAGCTGACAAGCCTTGGGAGCATTTTCATAAATAGTTTTTTTAGAAAGTTATGTTTAATTTAATATTTTGAACATTATTGTGAATTTTCATAGCGTTTTGAGACTGTTTTATCTTAGCTCCCAGACTGGTTTTAATATATTATAAGTATAAGTTATATTTAATAATTCATTATTTCACAGTTATGAATATTATATTTTACCAAGGTTGATATTAGCATTGAGAAAATATGGTTATAGTTTAATTATGATATTTTTTGTCACACAATAGATATCTTCAAAGATCGGTAAATCAAATTGTCTCTTTTCAAATTAGACCGATAACTTTACTATTTTTAATCTATTTTGAGTAATTAAAAATATAATACTATTCTACCTAAAGGTATTTTATTTTTAAGATTGTCAAACTTTTAGTTATAACCCAAAATATCTATCCACATTGATCCACAAATGAGAACAAATTATTAAGATATATATAACTAGCTCTCACCCCATGCTATGCACGGGTTATTGATATTTTAATTTTTTATTAAATATTTTAAATTAAAGATTATTATTTTTTTAATTATAAAGTAAAGATTATTATTTTACATTTAATTATGACTATAGTAATATATTATTAATATTTATAGCTTCTTCTGAACTCCTAATGATCAAATAAAATAGACAATTATTTTACCTTTCTATGTCTTTACTTGTACTTGGTTTTCTCATATATGATCCGAACTTTGATGGTTGCATGTTTATATATAGTAGATAATATGATAAGAGACATGTCTATGTAAAATATGATAAGATATAAAATATAGATAATTTATCTTTATTATTATTATAATTTAGTCTTATGAAATATTTTTTTATTGGGATTATTATGTTATTTTGATTTGGTATGTCCACCGTTTCAAGAGTGTCACTAAACCAAATTGTCTTTATTTTTTTATTTTTTATTGGTAAATTTTATAGATATAAAGAAGAATATCATAAAATTCCAAGTCTATAAAAATACATCCGTACCTTATTCTTTCCACTATGCTTTGAATATTATTTACCCCATTAAAATCAAGCAGATGTCTACCAAAAAGAAAAACTAAAATTTGTTCTCACCATTTTTTTTTACTTTTATTCTTCGGTTTCCCACCCCTCATTTCCCAAGTAGATTTTTTTTTATTCAAATATATATTTTTGTACTTTAATATAAGTTCCTCTCTAGCCAAAATTTATTACTATAAATAAAATTAATTATAAGCAAATATTTCAATCCTTTTTAGATAAATATAAACTTTTGTTAGATATTTGGGTTTATCATGAACTCTTTGCTATAATCATAAAAGCCTCATCTCTTTGAGTTTATCTTTTTTGAAGATAATGAGAATAATGATTTCACACAAAATTAATTATAAGCAAATATATCAATCTTTTTTAGATATATATAAACTTTTATTAAATGTTTGGGTTTATGATGGACTCTTTACTATGATCATAGAAGCCTCATCTCTTTGGGTTTATCTTTTTGGGGATAATGATTATTTTTTTTTAAAAAAAAATGATACTGAGGATAATAATTTCATACAAAATTAATTATAAGCAAATATATCAATCTTTATAAGATATATATAAATTTTTATTAGATGTTTGGGTTTATGATGGACTCTTTACCATGATCATATAAGCCTCATTTATTTGGGTTTATCTTTTTGAGGATAATGATTTATAAGCAAAATTAATTAAACAAAATTAATTATAAACAAATATATCAATCTTTTTTAATTAAAATTGTTGATAAAGAATTAATTTAAATCTGAAAAAAATTATTATTGTTTAAGTCTTCCAATATTGTATAGATAAATTAAGGAGTGTAATTAATATATGAGATTAATCAGTGTGCTTTGACGGTGTAAAATTTTTTACATCGTCAGTCCATCATCCACCATTCATTTGTATTACTTTAACCAAAAGTCAATAACCATAAACATGTGGATGATGAATGATGGAGTAAAAGATAAAAGTTTATACTATTAGTGCACCCAACTATTTTTTCTTAATATATTATTTATCTAAAATTTGAGTATTTACTTCCTTTTTTGTCATTTATTATCTCTTCATAATTAATCTTTCAATATTATCTCTCTAATAATTCGGGTAATACTATAAAAATTATAATTATAATTAATGTTACCTTAATTTTAATAAAAATAAATTAATCCCGAAACACTTATATTCGGAAACGGAGGGAATAACATTTACAGTACCACTTAATCATGTATCGTTACATAATTAAATGAAGTGATGAAATCTCAAATAAAATAAATTAAGATACTTGTTCATCGATCAATACAGATGTACTTTATATTTTTTGTATAAAAAATACATTCTTTTATGTTTGTGGTAATGTAAAATTTAATCGGTGCTGTAAAAAAATTTCCACTGATTAAGAAAGAAACTATAAAAAAAATAATAAAAAATGAAAAGATCATAAATAATTGAAGAATTATTTATTGGTTATTTGTTGACCAAATAATTTGTAAAAATTAAATAACAAAGGGAACGGTAATCATGTGTAAACAACTAATATATTGATGTACGAGTTTTATTTGACATGGTTAAAGTAACACTCCCTTGCCACATTATTATTTACATTTAACAAATCTAGACTAATGATAAAGACCTAAATTAAATGGTCGA
This sequence comes from Crotalaria pallida, assembly GCA_037953625.1. Lineage (NCBI taxonomy): Eukaryota > Viridiplantae > Streptophyta > Magnoliopsida > Fabales > Fabaceae > Crotalaria > Crotalaria pallida. The sequence continues at coordinate 55,686,666 of CM075655.1, read as the reverse complement.
CCCCAATCATAGTTCTTCACGCAACAATGAAGCATATGAAGCTTGTTGTTCTTCCCATGCCGTTGTTGGGAATTCATTGCTATAGATGAAGCTTATGCCAATGCAAAATGACAATGGTGATGAATGCGTGTAGCGAGAATGCAACTTATATGGTGACATATTGTGGTTTATGATCAATAAAAAAAAAAGAGGAGAATGATGAAGAAGATGACTTTCATGACTTAAGAAATCATCATATTTATAGTTTGAAATATGTGATAACTAAAAAGATATTTGGGTTTATCATGAACTCAAACATCATCTCTTTGGGTTTATCAATCTTTTTGAGGATAATAATTTTTTTTAACAAAATGAGGATAATGATTCCACATATTCTACATATAGATAATTTATTTAATTTTAAATATTAATTTTGGACAGATAATTTATTTAATTTTAAATTATAATTTTGATTAAAGATGATGTTATCTACCTACAAATGCTCTGGTGCGAGTATTTCTTAAGTGGACAAATGTGGTGCCTCGAAAAGAAATGTTTTTATATAAGGATAGTAGATAATCCTAAGAACTACCCATTAGCCCTGTAGCCACCCGAAGAAAAAAAAAAAAGAAAAAGGGAAGGAGCTGTGGCCTATGGCCATCCACGTATGAAAGAAGGAAACAAAAAAAGGGGCCAAAGAAATAAAGGAACCACATAACATAAAGAAAGAAAACAAATGAAACAGAGAGAGAAAGGAAGCAGCAGCGACGCATGCAAGGGGTCTGTTTCATTTTCTTAACTTCTCGATCCAATAACTCAAGATCTAACCGTCCAATCTCAAATTCTTCTTAGGTAAATAATCTCTTAGACTCCCTCTATCCATCTACCTAATTTATTCGACGATCCGTCAATATTTTTATTATTCCTATATTTTTAAATAAAGAGATGTTTTGGGGAAAAGTGATATATTTTTATTGTATAATGATATATATATATTTATTATTTTGACAAAAAATGAATTTAGTTGATTTTATATATATATATATATACACACACTTTTAATGTTTTAATTAGTTTTAACGTGTGTCCCTATTTAGATCACCCTGACCTTCGAGTAAGGCGCGGACGTGAACGTAACATTGTTTCTATTGTCAGGACTCCCAGGTAAGAGGGTCGTATTACCTCTATTTAGGACGTAATTTCTAGATTGTATATAGTGATGGCTAGGAATAGAAAAGATTAGTTATGAGAATAAACAATAGGGTAGTTGAGTTTGACAATACATTAAGAATGAAAATAAAGAACACGAACCACTTGAATGTTGTGACTGTCTCAATAGTTCGTTAACCCTTAGGCAATTATATGAAAATATTAACAAACTACTAACGAATGGAAAGAGAGAAGAGAATAGGTAATAGAAACTAAAGAAGATGGTAGATAAATACGTATAAAAGAAAGAAAGAGAACCAAAAACTAAAAATGAGAAAGAGAGCAAGTAAGTTAAGCAAAAGAAAAGAAGACTAAACGAGAAAAGAGAGAAAAAGATTTAATAAGAGGAGAAAGAAAAGAAAGAATAAGAATGACAGGTGTTCGGTAGAACCTGTCGACATTAAAAGACTAAAACGACAGGCGTTCAGTAGAACCTGTCATTATTAAAAGACTAGAACAGCAGGCGTTCGGTAGAACCTATCGACATTAAAAGACTAAAATGACAGGCGTTCAGTAGAACCTGTCAACACTAAATGAATAAAACGGCAGGCGTTCGGTAGAACCTGTCAACATTAAAGGACTAAAATGGTAGGCGCTCGGTAGAGACTTTCGATATTAAAAGAATAAAATGGCAGGCGTTCATTAGAACCTGTCGATATTAAAAGACTAAAACGGCAGGCGTTCGGTAGAACCTTTCAACAATTAAAAGACTAAATCGACAAGCGTTTGATAGAACCTGTCAATTATAAGACAAAGGAATAAAGAAAATGGAAAGAAGGTAAATAAAGAGTAGATAAATTGAAGAAAAGAAAAGTAGTGAATTACAGATAGATAAAAGATCAAAGAGAACAAAAGAAAGAATGAGTTATAATGAATAGTGAACTAAGAATGAAATTAAACGTAAGATTAAAGGATTAATAAATTGAGCTAAATGCGACAATATAAATTAGAAATGTAAAAGACGTTAAAATAAAATAAATGTGTAAGAATGTATGAAAATGGCATGTTTGTAGTGTGTTAATAATAACATAGGCCTAGTTTACTTACTATGTCTTCTTAGAGATTATTTCCTAAGTTCTGTGTAATGCTACCCTTCTTGCTATTTTTCCTACAGGTACAGAAGCGGAGCTTACATTAGTGCAGGCCGAGCAGGAGTACACTCCACCACGTGGAGTGTAATGTTGTCATGAGCGGACTCTAGTTTTTATTATAAATGTTATTTTTGGAAATTTAAAATATATATTAGTATATGCCTTGAACTTGTACTCATGGGGCTTTAGGATTTAAACCGGTTGTAGTATTATTATGTTTTATGCTTTAAAATTACTCTGGTCTGAACAGGTACAAACATAAAATTTTGGGAAAGTTCGAAAAACAGAGGAAACTCTGCCGGATTTTTGTCGAAATTTTCAAGTACCAATTTTATTAAATCTTAAAATTAACTAATTAAAAGTGAGGGTGTTACAATATGGTATCAGAGCAGTTTTTCCTCGGCCTTGGAGTTTGAACTCACAACTCCGATGGTTATTCACCAAGCGAGTGACTGAAATAGTCATGTCTAACCCTATAGTAGCTAATTAAGTATGTAGGTACACACTTACCTGAATATGCACTTTGTTAACTGTACATGTGCATTAACTTGTTTCTCCTTCAGAATTGGACAATATGTCTGGGAGGCGAGCCCATGATGACAGGATTGCTGCTCTTTTGGAACAAATGGTTCAAATGCAGCAGAACCAAACTGCACATATGGCACAGATGCATCATAATCAAGCGAAGAATATTGCAGCCGCAGCCGCAACAGTAGCATCCGCAACAGCGACAGCTCTGAACCCTCCTCCACCCGCTCCAATCGAGATTGACTGGATGACGCGATTTAGGAAGAGCATACCGCCGGAGTTTGGAGGAGGCTATAACCCGGATGAAGCCCGGAGGTGGCTTCAAGCAATGGAGAAGATCCTTCGCACCATGTCGCCACCCGTTGAGCAACAGGTCTATTTGGCAGCGTACATGCTCACTGGAGAAGCAGAATCCTGGTGGGAACATGTGAGGAGGAACATGGAGACTGCAAATCAGGAGGTTACATGGGATATATTCAAGGGGGAATTTCTTGGAAAGTATTTTCCAGAAGATGTGCGCCGAGAAAAGGAGGTAGAATTTCTGACCCTAAAACAGGGAGATCTGAGTGTTGGAGAGTATGCTGCCAGATTTGAAGATCTCATTCGATATTCCGGAAGCTACCGGGATGCTGAAGGAAGATCTAAGTGTGTCAAGTTCGAATCCGGACTTCGCCCTGAGATCAGATTAGCCGTTGAATATCTGAACCTAGATAATTTGGCTCGACTGGTAAATATGGCTAGCACTTATGAGAAAGGGTTGAAACGGAATGTATCCGAGAAGAGGAGCAGGAAGATGCAATGGTCAGAAGGTTCCAGCAGGGGCAAGGAACCGGCTCAGGAATCAGACCGGCATTTCGACATCGACACTAGAACAGAAGTGCCAAGAGATGCGGCCCCGAAGGGGGATTTCCCAAGAACTAGACTACCATGTCCACAATGTGGAAAATCCCATAAAAGTCTATGTTTACTGTTGAAGCAGCACAGGAAAGAGGGCCTCTGCTATCAATGTGGACAACCAGGACACATTGGGGCGAACTGTCCTGAGCGCACTGGAAGGGGGGCCGAACACTACTAGCACACAGAGGGCTTAAAGGGAGCGAATGAATCGGTTCAAGGTATTTTTACGTTGATAACGCACCAAGTGTTTACTTTAAGTATCTCTGTATAAAACGAACATGTTTAAACTAGTTCAGGAAGAGTTGATAAGCATTAGTATACTAACTAAAAGTCTAACCAAAACCCGCAATGATGTTGTTGTTTAATAGAATGCGAGGTTAGAACTGATCACTCTAATTCTTGTATCTGTTAGATGATGATATTATCAGCAAAACCCGACAATGGTATACTGTTGATAGACGTGAGGTTGTGATTGATCACCTCGATCTTTGCATCTACTAACGGATGATATCATTGTAACCTTTTAAATGAAATCAAGACAATCGAAATAGGAACCCACCAAGAAATAGATTCATTAAGAGAAAAGCGGCTAACTGGAAAGTCTTCTTTCCAAATCTTCGCACAGAACCGAGAAGCAGATTTAGAATAAAACCATAGGACGAGAACCTTAAGTTATCTTGTCTATTTAAGGGTAATGTAACCGAATACTGAATTCTCGAAAGGATGGAGTAAACCCTATAAGAACCACCCCTAACTATCGAGAAGACCAAACTAAGCTTTAGATAACCCCAAACTCATCGAGAATCTTACCAAGGTTCCTAAATATCTTACCTAGATTCCTAAAAAGACCATTCGCTAGGAAAACCAACCCTGTCAACTTCATGGAGTCTCCACGCCGAGACCAGCAGAGTTAAACCATCAATTTGTACTGCTTGTTGAGTACGGGAACCTAGACGTGTGCAGATGTGAAAATTCGCAAACCTTCGAAATTTTAGCCCAACCCACTGACCGCCACCGGGTAGACAACCCAACACGGCTCCCGATTCCGAGACTAAGGTAAACCTCTTCCTTCTTATCCTTCTTGGTTTGGTCCAACCTTGAAGAGGCAAACTTTTGATCCTAATCAAAGGATTTCTCGCTCCAACCGACTAAGGTTGGTGAACTCACACTCTTCTCCTTGTTTCTCATACCTGAATATCAATCGCTCCTGGAGTTCTAATCTTGTCTAATTAATTTGGTTCCTCTTTGATGAGGAAAGCTCTAACCATAATTTCTTTCGTTCTGTGGAAAGTCTTTGAATCGTATGATCTTAGGCTATCATCTTTGAAGTAAAAGCACAAACCCTCCTTGAATTCCAAGATTGCGTTTCTTTCGTTGCTAGATTCCTACGCTCTTCATTGAAAGTCGTATGAAAGACGATCAGAAGCTGACGCATTCGATTCGCTACTTCCTAGCATTGATATAACCAGGTATATGTCGATGCCAAGTGGGGGAGGACTTAGACAGTGTCTGAGTGACAGCGAAACGGAAAGTTGACAAACGAAAACGAGGAAGAAAGTCGGGCGAGAACAAGACGTGGAGTGTCCTAACATAGACATGAAAGCGCCAAGGAATATAGACCTAGAAGCATCCTAAGTGGGAGAACAGAACCGAAGGGACGTAAAGACCATATTCGAAAACCCTGTTTAATAGGATGATTCTCCATTTACGGAAGTGAACGGAATTTCGGGGACGAAATTCTAATATGTGGGGGAGAATTGTAACATCCCAAATTTTAATCCCAAGTATAATTAGAATGATAGTGAGATTGGAATAATAATATTAGTAATAACAAGGTTAAATGAGTTTTAAAAGTGATGTTTTAGTGTTAGAAACGTATGATAATAGAAAATTAAGAATAAAATAATTAAATGATTTAATAAAATGCTTTCAAGATTTGAGTGTTGTAATAAAATTTTAATTTCATCATTGTAATTGAAATATGTTTTTAGTCACAAAAAGTATAAATTTGTTATCATACGTTTTTTCAAAAACAAAAGAGTACTTTTATTTAGTTTAATTAATATTTTGACAGGGAGCTCAGCTGACAAGCCTTGGGAGCATTTTCATAAATAGTTTTTTTAGAAAGATATGTTTAATTTAATATTTTGAACATTATTGTGAATTTTCATAGTGTTTTGAGACTGTTTTATCTTAGCTCCCAGACTGGTTTTAATATATTATCAGTATAAGTTATATTTAATAATTCATTATTTCACAGTTATGAATATTATATTTTACCAAGGTTGATATTAGCATTGAGAAAATATGGTTATAGTTGAATTATGATACTTTTTTGTCACACAATAGTTATCTTTAAAGACCGGTAAATCAAATTGTCTCTTTTCAAATTAGACCGATAACTTTACTATTTTTAATCTATTTTGAGTAATTAAAAATATAATACTATTCTACCTAAATGTATTTTATTTTTAAGATTGTCAAACTTTTAGTTATAACCCAAAATACCTATCCACATTGATCTACAAATGAGAACAAATTATTAAGATATATATAATAATCATAAGAACTACCCATTAGCCCTGTAGCCACCCGAAGAAAAAAAAAAAGGGAAGGAGCTGTGGCCTATGGCCATCCACCTATGAAAGAAGGAAACAAAAAAAGGGGCCAAAGAAATAAAGGAACCACATAACATAAAGAAAGAAAACAAATGAAACAGAGAGAGAAAGGAAGCAGCAGCGACCCAGGCAAGGGGTCTGTTTGTTTGTTTGTTTTTTTTTTTTTTTTTTTGATAATCAAAGGGGCAAAAAGCCCAAAGAAAAACTACATTATAGGAATAGAACGGTCAAAAGCTACCCCCCTAAAATCCTCTTTTAAAACAGCAATAAGAGGAGGGGGAGGAGCATAAAAAAAAACATCAAAAGAGCCATTATGCCCCATATTAGCTAAAGCATCAGCACTTCTATTATCCTCTCGGTAAGAATGCCTAAGAAAAACAGTCCAAGGAGAATGAAGGAGAGCTTTGATTTGAGAAACTAAGGAGTAGCAATGATGAGAGCGTAAACACTTGTCTTGTATCAAGGACAGAGCAACCTTAGAATCCATTTCCACTATGAGAAGATGAATATTCAGCGATAGAGCCATTCTCAATCCATGGTACACACCCCAAAGTTCAGCTTTCACAGACGAACACACCCCAAGGTTACAATGGAAGGCTTTCCAAAAGGATCCATCGTCCTTTCTAATAATACCACCACACGCAGCTTTCCTGTCAGCTCCTTTTACCGAACCATATACATTAAGCTTAGCATAACCATTAGGAGGAGTTTGCCAAGCAATCGGAGAAATAAATCTTCCCCCTTCTCCAGGGAGACGCGGGCCCAAGATCATAGAGGAGGTAACCTCTTCGTAGTACTGAGTAGATTTTCTCATCAAGACAGCAGGGGGATCAAACATGTGATTGAAGACCCAATTATTACGGTTCTTCCATAACATCCAAACAGCAATAGGGAAAAAAATACGCCAATCAACACGGAGAATATTACCTTGCATACCGCAGAGGTTGAAATTGAGCCAACCATCATGACCCAAGCTGAAGAAGTTGCTCCATTTATCAGGATCAATACAAAGGCACCAAAACTCAGCAGCTTCCTCACAGTCCCTAATAGCATGCATCAAAGATTCCGGCCAACAAAGACATCTAGAGCAATTATCATTAGGAGACATTCCCTTCCTATGCCTTTCTGAATTCGTAAGGAAATTCCCATGCGCAAAAGTCCACAGAAAAATTTTGACTCGTTGGGGGCCCGGCCAGTTCCAGATAAGACTTGCTATATTCAGATTCAGGCAAGGAGATACTAGAGTCTTACTCGAAAGATCAAAAGCAGAGGTAACAGAGAATTCACCATCATTAGAGGGGAACCAAATCGGTTGATCCTTATCAATAGTTTCTATAGGAGCTTTAACACCAGCCAGCTTTGAGAGAGCTTCAAAAGGAAGAAAGTGTTTAATAGCATCCCAATTCCAAGCGCCATGAGAAGAATAGTAAGCCACCGGCAAATTCTCTTGATTATTAGGAATATCAGCAATTACATAGTTCTTTAAGGCTGCCATAGAGGGAATAAAACGATCCTTCCAGAAAGAGATAGTGGAACCATCACCAATCACCCAACCTATGCCTGAAACCACATTATGCCACTGGGCAACAATCCCCTTCCAAATATGAGATGCAGTAGTTGAGGCCTGCACTGTAGGAATTGGATTCTCCCCACATTTATATTTAGCTTTTTGGACCTGCACACAAAGGGGATTTGGGCGACTAATAAGATGTCAGCCCAACTTCATCATAAAGGCATCATTCATGCTTCTAATATTACGAAATCCCAAACCTCCAAGTCTCTTCGGCATGCAAATTTTTTCCCAAGAAACCTTATGAAATTTCCTCCCAGGAACCCCAAATGAAATTCCTGCACAGCTTTTCAATCTCATTACAAACACCCGAAGGGATGACACAGGTCTGCATAATGTACCCAGGGATGCTGACTAAAGAAGATTGAGTGAGGGTGATCCTCCCGGCTAGAGAAAGAGAGTTAGCTTTCCACAGCGACAACTTCTTCTTAATTTTGTCAATCAAAAACTGATAGCTGCTATTACCTCTTCTACCATGAATCATAGGCACTCCAAGATACTTACCAATACATTGAGTAATCGGGATACGAAGAGTAGAACTGATATTAGAAGCTGTATCATCAGATATATTTTTTGAGAAGAAAATAGCAGACTTCTCGAAGTTGATTTTTTGACCAGAGGATATACAAAAATTATCAAGAATCATCTGCATAACATTGGCTTGCCGGATAGAAGCTTCTCCAATCAGAATAAGGTCATCAGCAAAAAACAAGTGAGACACCTTCGGACCTCTTCTTCCAACAGTAAGAGGAACCCAAGTGTCATTCATAATGGCGTCATTAATGCAGTGGCTAAGCCTTTCAACACAAAGAATAAACAGGTACGGGGATGTTGGAAGTCAAGCTTGCCCCAAAGGACGTAAAGAGTAATGCTAGAAGGATTCTAGAAGATAATGTTTTGATGATTACAAACAAGATTCAAAGTTTCAAGCATCAAGCTGCATCAAGTTCAAGCATCAAGCTTCAAGGCTAAAGTCAAGGCTCAAGCTTCATGTTCAAGTTTAGTATAGCCTGACCCATAGGAAATTTGTAAGGTAATGAATTTTTATTACAAGTGTATAATGGCCAAAATTAGTTTTTCATGTTAAGGAGAAGAAAAGAACATTTTGTGAAAAATGTTTTAATTGCAAAATGTGTTTTCATGAAAATCTGTTTTTAACTTAGTTTATGAAAAATGTTTTTAATTGCAAAAAGAGTTTTTCTAAAACCGTATTTTTAATATCCTAATTGATTCACTGTGAAAATATATCTTGACAACCTCTAGCTGGATTTCTCTAAGTTGTGAAAATCTGTCAAGACAAGTTTTGACAGAGATAATCGATTACTCTTTCAAGATAATCGATTATTTATGTTGCATCATAGAAAATCCAGAGAGTGTGTAATCGAGTATTTGAACCTGGCTAATCCATTACTTTTTGTATGAAAGTAATCGATTACTTGGCACAGATAATCGATTACTGGAGTTGCATCATATATTTTCCAGAGGCTGTGTAATCGATTATTTGACCAGTGATAATCGATTATATCAGTTGCATCATATATTAAACAGAAGTGAAGTAATCGATTAAATTCTATGTTGTAATCGATTACTAGTTTTTCAAAAGAATTTAAAAGTTTCTATTTTTAAGGGGATAATCGATTATTCTCCTGAAGTAATCGATTACCTCAAGTTTTATTGAAAAACGTGTCAGAATCATTTTGATTTATTTCCTGATTTGTTTTTACATAATTGATTCTGATTTATTTTCAAAATTCGAATTTGAATATTATTTTGAAATATTTCCTTATTTGTTTTTAAGAATCAAATCTTTGATTTATTTCCTAAATCTACTTTATTTGTTTCTGATTTCAAAATTGATTTTATTCTATTTTATTTTATTCTTTAAATCTACTTGATTTGATTTTGATTTCAAAAATATTATTTTACTTATTTGATTTCAGAAAATCAATTTTGAATATTTCCGGATTTGATTTCATTCTTATTTTAAATTTGATTTATTTCCAAAATCAGTTTTGATTTGATTCTGATTCTATTTTTCAAATTCAAAATTTGAATTTCAAATATTCTCAAATCTTTAGTTTTATGTCTTAAATCTTTATGATTTGGTTTTTGATTTTAAACATGTGTTAATTGTTGTTTTTATAAAAAGGATTTGAATCAAGTTTTTATTCTGATAACTTTTTGAAAAACCTTTACACGTTCTTCTTCTTCTTCTCCTTCTCAATTCTCTGGTTTTATCGTTCATATCTTTTGAGAAGAAATACTTTACTTTGGCCTATACACTTGTGATTTAACTTCATTGCCATAGAGCTTTTTTGTTGTATTCGTGTTATATAGAACACACTTTTGTTAGAGCCTTATATTGTTGTATCCGCACTATTAAGAGTGCAATATAGGTCTTGTACCAATCACTTATACCGTAACCATTTGTGTAAGGGGTGTGTGACCCTTAGAGACTAGGGAGTGAATCTCCTCGTGCGGACGTGATGCGTTCGTGGTTGTAGGGTGAGGAACCCTGTTGTGTGTGGGTAGTGCTAGACGAACGGTGGGGCACCTAGTAGTTAGGCTATCTGGTTTGTTGAGGTCCCTGGCGAAAGGAGGTTCCTAGTAGCTTGCGGGGCGCTCTGGTTGTACTTGGGGACGCGTGGCGTCTTGGTTTAGTGAAAAGCTCAAGTGGGTCGCTTGGGGACTGGAGTAGGCCGGGTTTGCCGAACCAGGATAAAATCTCCGGTGCAATATCTTCTATCCCTATCTCTTTTATATTTCGTTGTTATATTTATTTGTTGCGCATCATAATATCTATTTTGTAATAATCTATTTTAAGCGAATTTAAAATTGTTCTTATTTAATTCGTATCCGCGCATATTAGTTTTTCATAATAGTACTAATATTATTCGCTTAAGCGCAATCGTTTTCAACATTATATTGTTTTCCACTGCAAAATCTCTTTAAGTTTGTTGAAAAAGTTTTAAAGAAAATATTTTCCAATGTTTTCATAAACACCCAATTCACCCCCCTCTTGGGTGTCGGCTGCCAATCCTCTCAATAATTCTAACAATTGGTATCAGAGCTTCGTGCTCTGGTAAAGGCCTAACAGCCTGAGTTAAAGATCCGTTGTAGATTGGCAGCGTTGGGATATTTATTTGTTTTAATATGGAGGGTTTTACATTCGATGATGCACCATTTTTTGATGGAAATAATTTTCATTATTGGAGTGCTAGAATGAAAATATTTCTTCAATCTATTAGTTTTCGTTTATGGCATATTGTTCTTCATGGTTTTGATCAAAAACATGTTTTAAATGATTTTGATGAAAAATCTTTTTCATTCAATATGCAAGCTATGCATATTTTAAGAAATGCTTTAAATGTTGATGCATATGCTATAATTGAAAATTGTTTGAATGCCAAAGAAATTTGGGACACATTGAATACACACTATGTTACTAATGATCTTCATGGAAGTGTTAGTGTCCACAGGAAAAAGGAGGAGAAGGAACAAGAAGAAAGTGATGTAGAGCATGAAAGAACTAGCTCCCTGGAAGAAGAATACGATGATACTGAAAGCGTGGGGAGTAGTTCAACATGCGATGAGGATGAATTAGAAAGGCTATTTGAGAGCTTTATAGACTCATTGGAAGAATCAAGTTCTTCGGATGAGGAGTCGTTGGAAGATGAAAATGAAATATCAAATTACACGGCTCATAAGGTAACTTCAAATAGTCCTTGTTCTAATAATCTACAATTTGCATATAATGATTTGAATGATGATTTGATATCTTTAGAAAATAAAAACTTGGACTCTTTACAAAAAATATCTCTAATTGAAAATGAAATTGATATTTTGAAAAATGGAGATATTTTTGATAAAGAGATGTTTTTAAAAAATAGCTCCTCAACCATTTTTGAAAATTGCTTAGATATTGAAAAACAAGTTGAGGAAGCACTTTTTGAAAGTAACATTGAAAAATCAAATTATTCAAATTCTTTACTTGATGAAAATTGAAAATAATGTGGATATCCAAAAATCAAGTAAAGTCAATGACAATAATATTTTTCAATGTGAAATAAAAAATTCCAAGTTTCATGAAAATAATTTTGAAAAAGTCAAACCATCATCCAAACCCATTATTTGCAATTATTGTGGTTGTTTGGGACATATTTCTCATTTATGCTTTTATCGTAAAAATTATAATATGAGAAATAATTTACAATGGGTTTCAAAGGCTTCTAAGGAACCTAAGACTAACCCCAAAGGACCCAAGATAAAATGGGTACCAAAAAGTTCTTCTAGTGTTCTAAATGTGCAGAAATCCAAACAAAAAGAAGATCTAAGTGGTCAAAAGAAAGTCTTATGAGATGTACCTAAGAGGACAATAAGTGTATGGATTGAGAAACGAAACAAGCCTAAGGATGAACTAAGTGGTGGAGAGAAGGATAAACTATCAAGGGTGATGTCAAAGAGGACAAGGAATAGATGGATTGGTCAAAGGAAAAAATTACCTACAACCAAAGCTTCTCACATGTCTAAAAGTGAAATCAAATGGTCTAGGACCTTAAACAAGAAGCAATGGGTAAGGACAAACGCCTCCTTGATCAACACGTCCAAGGTATCAAATTATCATTCCACCTATAACAACGACTACACAAAGGTATACCTGGACTACTCTATTTTTTGTGCATACCAAGGTGTATCATGAGTGCTGAAATCTTTTTGAAAATCTTTTATTTCTCATGATCACTCCTTGGATAAAATAAATCATGTGTGTCTTGCTTTATCTGAAAACCTTTTTAAGCATATGATTATATTTTTTTTTGTGTGTGCACTGCATTATTTTTTTCACCATATATTGAGTTGTATCATGTGTGTTAAAATATTTTTTTTTAAAATTCCTTTTATCACATGAATACACTCTTTATGTGTTGATGTCATGTCATGACATACTAGAGATATATATTGATATTATGGACATGCATTTGTGTGCATGAGCATGACATTGTTTTTATGATTAGTGCATATGTTTAATATTGTTTATTCATATTTTGTCTTCACAATATCCTTGATATTAGTGAAGAGATGCAACTAATCCTTAAGGATCCAAGTCTTTGGATACCAAAAGAAAATTCCATAAGCAGTTTTGTAGGTATCACTACTAGTGCCAAGCCTTGGAATTCTCACAAGGAATGCATGCACGATGGACTTAAATGAAAAGATACCAAAGAAGGTCATGGACTCAATCAAGGGAAATGCGACTTGAATAGACACAAGTGGAGCTCTTAACATGTTGTATAATAAGAGCGAGAGACTTAAAGGAAGAACTCCACAAGTGCACGAACATCCCTTATGATGTGGAAAATCAACACCTTCGATAAGTATCACGGCACTTATTTGGTTTACTATATGATATTTATCTTTGTGATACACATATTCATCTTGATGCTGAAATTTTTGTACAAATTTTTGTGAAGGATAAATTGTTTTTCAGCATGCACTATATTTATGTGTTACTAATTCCTAAGGATCCAATTATCTTGGATACCAAGAGAAACACGTGCTAATTAGTTTTGCAGGTATTACTACAAGTATCTGTATGCAACGTTCTCTACAAACTTATGGTTAATGCATTCAAATGACAAGAGAACTGGGCAATACTCAAGCACTTGATAGTGACTCTGCGATATGAGAATGATCTCTTGGAGTGGAAGAAGTGCAACATACTGAACAAGTAGAGCTTTCTACAAGATACGTAATGATACTCTATCAAAGGAAGAAACTCCACAAATGGAATGACTACATACATGGAAAGCGTCATCTCGATAAGTATCACTACTCTTATTTTTTTTATTATGTGATACTTGTTTATGTGATATATGCCTTATATGACAATATGTCCTATTATGAATTATATGTTATTATTGTCATGGCATATAGGATTTTAAAGTTATGATGATAGTGAGCATTCACATGTTTTTATGATGCATTTTTCATCTTCCTTCATGTTATGCATATTTTGGAAAAACCTTTTAGAAAGGGGGAGAAAAATATTATTGGAATATTTGCATTGATAACATGTTTTGCTTCTTCATCCCATTTTGACTTCATGCGTTTTTTAAATTGTTTTTTGGGAAAATTTTTTTTTATCCCATAATTCCTTTTAATGATGTCAAATAGGGGGAGAAATTGACTATGTGTCTATATGTATTTACTCCCTTGTTATTATTAATGTATCTATTCAGTGTTTCAGGGGGAGTATAGTACAAAGGGGGAGAAGAACCCTAATCCTGCTAAAGTCTTCTCACCACCTTTTTGATGTTGACAAAAGGGGGAGAAGAATTCTGAGCTTCATGTGCATACTAACCATATATGCAGGGGGAGGTTATGAGAATGAAGAGAAACTATTTCATGGCTTAATCAATTATTCTCTATTTGTGTTAAAATTTCCTATGATATTATTGGACTATATTGTGCTATACTTGCTGCTTAACGCTTGTGATGCAGAAACTCAGAAAAGGGTTTGTCATCATCAAAAAGGGGGAGTGTTGGAAGTCAAGCTTGCCCCAAAGGACGTAAAGAGTAATGCTAGAAGGATTCTAGAAGATAATGTTTTGATGATTACAAACAAGATTCAAAGTTTCAAGCATCAAGCTGCATCAAGTTCAAGCATCAAGCTTCAAGGCTCAAGCTTCATGTTCAAGTTTAGTATAGCCTAACCCATAGGAAATTTGTAAGGTAATGAATTTTTATTACAAGTGTATAATGGCCAAAATTAGTTTTTCATGTTAAGGAGAAGAAAAGAACATTTTGTGAAAAATGTTTTAATTGCAAAATGTGTTTTCATGAAAATCTGTTTTTAACTTAGTTTATGAAAAATGTTTTTAATTGCAAAAAGAGTTTTTCTAAAAACGTATTTTTAATGTCCTAATTGATTCACTGTGAAAATATATCTTGACAACCTCTAGCTGGATTTCTCTAAGTTGTGAAAATCTGTCAAGACAAGTTTTGACAGAGATAATCGATTACTCTTTCAAGATAATCGATTATTTATGTTGCATCATAGAAAATCCAGAGAGTGTGTAATCGAGTATTTGAACCTGGCTAATCCATTACTTTTTGTATGAAAGTAATCAATTACTTGGCACAGATAATCGATTACTGGAGTTGCATCATATATTTTCCAGAGGCTGTGTAATCGATTATTTGACCAGTGATAATCGATTATATCAGTTGCATCATATATTAAACAGAAGTGAAGTAATCGATTAAATTCTATGTTGTAATCGATTACTAGTTTTTCAAAAGAATTTAAAAGTTTCTATTTTTAAGGGGATAATCGATTATTCTCCTGAAGTAATCGATTACCTCAAGTTTTATTGAAAAACGTGTCAGAATCATTTTGATTTATTTCCTGATTTGTTTTTACATAATTGATTCTGATTTATTTTCAAAATTCGAATTTGAATATTATTTTGAAATATTTCCTTATTTGTTTTTAAGAATCAAATATTTGATTTATTTCCTAAATTTATTTTATTTGTTTCTGATTTCAAAATTGATTTTATTCTATTTTATTTTATTCTTTAAATCTACTTGATTTGATTTTGATTTCAAAAATATCATTTTACTTATTTGATTTCAGAAAATCAATTTTGAATATTTCCGGATTTGATTTCATTCTTATTTTAAATTTGATTTATTTCCAAAATCAGTTTTGATTTGATTCTGATTCTATTTTTCAAATTCAAAATTTGAATTTCAAATATTCTCAAATCTTTAGTTTTATTTCTTAAATCTTTATGATTTGGTTTTTGATTTTAAACATGTGTTAATTGTTGTTTTTATAAAAAGGATTTGAATCAAGTTTTTATTCTGATAACTTTTTGAAAAACCTTTACACGTTCTTCTTCTTCTTCTTCTCCTTCTCAATTCTCTGGTTTTATCGTTCATATCTTTTGAGAAGAAATACTTTACTTTGGCCTATACACTTGTGATTTAACTTCATTGCCATAGAGCTTTTTTGTTGTATTCGTGTTATATAGAACACACTTTTGTTAGAGCCTTATATTGTTGTATCCGCACTATTAAGAGTGCAATATAGGTCTTGTACCAATCACTTATACCGTAACCATTTGTGTAAGGGGTGTGTGACCCTTAGAGACTAGGGAGTGAATCTCCTAGTGCGGACGTGATGCGTTCGTGGTTGTAGGGTGAGGAACCCTGTTGTGTGTGGGTATTGCTAGACGAACGGTGGGGCACCTAGTAGTTAGGCTATTTGGTTTGTTGAGGTCCCTGGCGAAAGGAGGTTCCTAGTAGCTTGCGGGGCGCTCTGGTTATACTTGGGGACGCGTGGCGTCTTGGTTTAGTGAAAAGCTCAAGCGGGTCGCTTGGGGACTGGAGTAGACAGGGTTTGCCGAACCAGGATAAAATCTCCGGTGCAATATCTTCTATCCCTATCTCTTTTATATTTCGTTGTTATATTTATATGTTGCGCATCATAATATCTATTTTGTAATAATCTATTTTAAGCGAATTTAAAATAATAAGCGCGATAACGATTTTCGTTGTTCTTATTTAATTCGTATCCGCACATATTAGTTTTTCATAATAGTATTAATATTATTCGCTTAAGCGCAATCGTTTTCAACATTATATTGTTTTCCGCTGCAAAATCTCTTTAAGTTTGTTGAAAAAGTTTTAAAGAAAATATTTTCCAATGTTTTCATAAACACCCAATTCACCCCCCCTCTTGGGTGTCGGCTGCCAATCCTATCAATAATTCTAACAGGGGAGAGAGGGTCCCCTTGGCGAAGACCTCTAGAAGGGCAAAACGAGTCCAGAAGCTCACCATTCCAGTTAATACTCATAGAGGGAGAAGAAATGCAATTTATGATCAGATCAATAAGATTATAATTTAAACCAACCTGCTGAAGAGTATCTTTTACGAAAGACCACTTCCTTCTGTCATATGCTTTGGCCAAGTCAATCTTTACCATCATAAAACCCTTCCTGCCAGACATAGAGTTCATGGTATGAATAATCTCTTGACAAATAATGACGTTATCATTGCTGTTCCTGCCGGGGATAAAACTGCACTGATTTGGAGCAATAACATGAGGCAGCATAGGCATAATTTTATTAGCTATGATTTTAGTAACGATTTTATAAATAACGTTACATAGAGAAATAGGTCTAAAATGAGCAGGCACCTCAGGATTATCCACTTTTGGGATGAGGGTAAGGGTAGTCTGATTAATTTCAGTGACAGAAGAGGGATTGGCAAAGATACCTTTCACAAAATCACAGATGGAAGAACCAATGAGATCCCACTGAGATTTGTAAAAGAGGGCATGAAAACCATCAGGACCAGGAGCTTTGTAATTTCCCATTGAAAATAAAGCCTTCTTTACATCCTCATTTCCAACCTGACTGTGAACATAATCTAGAATGTCAGCACTACAGATAGGGAAGGTCGTCAGGGAGTGCAAACGAATAAGAGAAGGAGATGAGTCAACATAGATATCCTGAAAAAACTCATTCACCAAAGCTTTGATCTGATCATCATTATACAACCAAGTCCCATCTTGATCTTTAAGAGCTGCAACTCTGTTTCTAGTGCGTCTTATGATAGTTGATCTGTGGAAAAATTTTGTATTTCTGTCACCCAAATTCAGCCATTTGATTCTAGATTGATGATACCAATAAGCTTCTTCGCTTTGCAGGATAACCTCATACTCATCCCAAAGCTCCCTTCTCATCTTAATAAGATGCTGGTTATGACCCCTCATTAGGCTACGATCAATACCCTCCAATCTACGAATGATGCGTTGCTTTCTAAGAAAGATGTTCCCAAAAATGTTCCTGTTCCAATCTCTGAGATGGTTTGAAAAGTGCTGAATATTAGAAGACCAGCCATTAGACAGATTCCAGAAATACTTCACCTGGTTAGAGAAATCATTATGGGCCAGCCAGGGGGCAAGAAATTTAAAAGAACCCTTTCGCTGCCTAGAAGTGATAGGACTGTGAAGTTTCAACCAAAGACCATGGTGATCAGAAGACAAGAGACGAACATTGATCATAGCATAACTCGGAAAAGCATTCCGCCAAAACTCATTTGCCACAAAACGATTGAGTCTTTCAAACAAGTCACCCTTTTGCCAAGTGAATTTGGATCCCTTGAATCCAATATCCTCTAGATTACTCTCAATAAAGCACTGCTCAAATTTCTTCATCGAACTACGATTAGGAGGACCACCACCAACTTTTTCATCAGAGAATAAGATGGTGTTGAAGTCACCCCCAACGCACCATGGTTCAACCACCTGTGTACCAAAATCCTTTAACTCTCTCCAAAGCTCCTCTCTACTAGCATCCTGCGGACTAGCATAGATAATCGACAGAATCCAACTAGAGTGAGTAGAAGTCACAATTCGGAGATGAATACATTGGGATGTCGTACCTATAACCATAACAGAGAAATTACAGGTCTTCCAAAGCACCCAAATGCCACCCGAAAAACCTCTAGCTTCCACCCTAACACAACCATCCAGGCCAATTTTTTTACAAACAACATCAGCCTTAGGACCCGAAATTCGGGGTTCGAGAATGCCCAAAAGAGAAATGTCATACATTTTAACAAAATCTTTCACCAAGCTTGGGAAAGTTC
Organism: Crotalaria pallida; assembly: GCA_037953625.1. Lineage (NCBI taxonomy): Eukaryota > Viridiplantae > Streptophyta > Magnoliopsida > Fabales > Fabaceae > Crotalaria > Crotalaria pallida. The sequence goes on along the minus strand of CM075655.1, from coordinate 55,668,114 downwards.
TAGCACCAGCTCCTCTACAATTCCAAATTAATAAATTCATAATCGCAAAAGTATAAAGAAGGAGGAGTGGCAAACCCCAAATCAACTAGAACGAGGTGAAAAGGCCCTCGGGTCATGCTCAATCGAGCTCAAAGCACCCTGAAAAGTGCTAATACCAACATTAGGCTGCGTCTTTTCCTCCATGAGGACATTAGGACCCCCATCAATCTCCATCCTCTGATTCTGAATGGAAACTGGTTGAGAAGCGTCCCTGTTTGGCGGAAACATAGCGAAACCAAGATCATTGGTGGTTGGTGAGAAGCCATGAAGCGGATTCTGAAGAGTATAGCTTGAATAATGCACTTGAGTAGCCACCTTATCAAGAAGGTTGGGATTGTTTCGTTCAAGATCTTTCATGCGGAGAAGTACTTGCTTTTCAATTTCCTTCATCAATGACCGATCTGGTTTAGAGCTGGAAGAAGGAGCTTCAATAATACTCCCTTGGGCCTTAGAAGGATGAGTATGATTCATACTGGGCTGATTTTTAATTTCAGGATTGTTTTTGGGCTGGGCAATAGAAGCCTGCTTCGATTGGGGATTTTTGCCACCCTTAGAATTCCTAATTTTAACAGCATGAGAGATACCAAAATTACCCTTGGCCTTATCCTTCATTTGAGCCGTGTCTAAATTGCATGGCTCCTTCATGGCGTTTGAATTTTGCACGTTGAGATCCTCAACTTCACAGCCAGCATCTTCAGTCTCAAGCACATTAAATCTCGACCCCACCTTGATATTAGGAGATAAAATCTCCTTATTTGATCCGTTTTTGATGCCCTCTCTATCAAATCCTTTACCCTTCATTCTAGGGATTCCCCTCACCAACATCCAAGGCCCAAAAGGTGAGCTATCATTAATTTCCGGATTAACAGTATTCACCATCCCATTAGAATCCGAAATGTGATTAGCTGCTTCCATTATCATATCTGGATCATGATCCTCAATTAATGACTTGCCATTTGTGTTATTACCATTGTAGTGGACCGGACCCATAAGCCGACCGCATGCCTTCAATGCCGACCAACGACTCGACGGATAAGTTTAAAACTCCCTAGTACATGATAAGGATGAAGGACTCACCCTTCTTATCCTCTAAGAGCCACGTCAGTCCTATTGGGCCCAACAGGCCCATAAGGTATCACAACACACCTAACAGGTAATCCCCTATAAGAACCACTATGCTATAGGGGCTAAGGTATGTCTCTCATCCCTACTCTCAAGAACTACGTGTGGCTTGATCCCCTTATCACTGGGGGTACGTAGGACCGAGGTCACCCTCGTCAGCTGCAACAACCCAAAACACACATCGTGGTGTCTCCCTAACAATGGAACACTACATTGGCGCCGTCTGTGGGAATCGTTAAACTCCGATTCCCATCCACAATAAAAAAAATAAATAAAAAATAAAAGACCCCAACGTGTTGTTGCTGCGAAGAAGAGAGGCCATTCACGGATGTTCCTACAGATACCGTCGCCGATGAAGAAGAGGAAGCAACGCCGGTGAGGAAGCCACCGTTGTTCTCTCTCGCGCTCTCTTAGCACCAAGTGTTCAGAGGTCAATCATTGGAGTCGGAACGGAGTCAAGTCAGAGACAACTCCCTCGGATATGTTGTTCACCAAGTTTCGGGCGCATTTAGATACAGTGGTGATATTCCGGTTCTGGGTGGTCCACCATTGGAGGCGGAATTGGAACGGATCTTTGTGGCTGGTCTATCAAGGGCACACGGTCTCACCACCGTTTCTGATCCACCATGGGAGCAACAGCGAAGCCACCACTTGCGACTCCATGGCGATTTCATGGCTGATCTTCTCCGGTGCGAAAATCAGAGGCAATGTTCGATCTACCCCGAATCCGCCATCATCGCTCTCATGTCTCCATGGATGAAGGTAATCAGAGGTTTCAAGGTTGCGTTTTCATGGATGAGCCCCTCGGGGTTTCCTCAAACCAATGCGCGATCCGCTTTTCTTTCCCTCCCTTCGCGAGTCCTCTTCACGACTCCCGAACCATAGAAGGGGTCCATGAACCACCAAGGAAGGAACCGCACCGACGTACGCCTCTGATTCCAGCAGGGACCACAGCCGCCGCATCGACCACTCCCACCGTCGCTCAAACTCACCGCGGTCCTTCTTGCTCCCAGTTCTCGCCGTTCCCGGCGACACCCTCATCACCATCGCTTGGGTCTATGCTTGCCGCTACTACTGTATCTCGGGTTCGTACTTGCCGCCGCCGCCATACCCACTTGCAAGCAGCAGCATCAACACTTCACACCTACTGCTGCTGCATTAGGGTTCCAAACCCTGACGGGCCACCAGGCCCAAATAAAAAAAAACAAAAAAAAAACAATAAAAATAAAAAAAGTGCCTAATCAGGCCCAATTTACAAAAAAAAAGAGGCCAGCAACCAAAAAAAAAAAAAAAAAAGGGGGAGGAATGGACTATTGGCCCAAGCTGCACCAAAAAGAAAACACGGGTCTCAACAACTCTATGGCCCAACAATTCAGCAACCTACCTTTAAATCAGGGAAGTTACTCTTTCTAATTTTTAATAATGCCACAAATATTTTATTGACTCACATGACTATTAGTTAGAGACAAAAATAATTTATATTTTTGCCGTTTACTTTGATTACATGTATTTTATTTAATAGTTATAAATTGTCAATCTTGAACGACAATAACTAATTAATTATTATTTTTGCGTGCATATGCGAGGTACACGTACGATGGCCCGAGCGACTGAATAACCCATTCCGAGATCCCCATTAATGGACAAATAATTTTCCGAGTATCACGAATACAATAATGTTACCTTATTTGGAATCTAGTGGTGATGGCGAGGACCCCCGAGCCGAGTTCTCCTCTTGAAGCTCATGCTCCGAGCGAAAAGCGAGGACCCCCACGTCGAGGTCCCCTCTTGAAGCTTGTTCTCCGAGCGAAGAGCGAGGACCCCCGCGCCAAGTTCCCCTCGTGAAGCTCGTGTTCCGAGCATAGAGAAAATCATATTTAAGGAAAACAAAGGTCGACCCTTAACGCTCAACAAAGCCCATTTTGAGAGGATTGACAAAAGACTTCAATCCAACAGTCTTCGATCCAACATTCCTCACCTCAGCGAATCAGGGAAGGAATTCTCGTTCCTATATTGCTTTCCTATTTACTTGGCATTTTACATGATTACTTCGCACACATGCTTATATTAGTTTACCCGATGCAATATTTTGGACATGTGCTTTAAATACTTAATTCCTTCTAATCCCTTCTCAAGTCGCTTATTATTTGATATTCTCCATGCTGTTACGTAATGTTTTGTTGAGCAAATCTTCGTGCTGCTGAATGCCCTTAAATCTTTGTCTCTCCTGTTGTGATAGGATAATAATTCTTTATATAGATATATCGCCTGTTGAATGACGTACATTAGTTTCCGACAACCGCACATTGTCATTATTCCTAAATTAATGCTTTCGTTTGGTTTGTTGTCATTAAATGCTCTGACATATTTATAAATGTCATTCATTACAATTATTGCGCATGATATACCTGAAATTATGCTTCTTTTCATGGGCAATCCTGTCTGGTTGCACGGTATTTAATTATTGTCATTATTATATTTGTTACGTGTGATCTTTTTAGAATCATACTATTTACATACTAATATTTTATTCCGTAAACTTGCCAATAATTTTCATTTTTGCAATTTAATTATTATACATTGTCAGTTCAAATGACGATTACTGATTAATAATTTTGTATACATATACGAGGTACAAATATGGGTAAACAGTCCATCCCACCGGTTTCCTACCAGATCCCTACACCCGTAGTAGGATATCAGGCTATGATATCAACCGACCAATGACATCCTCGAATTGATCGGTCCCTTCTACCACGACACCCTTGCCTCTCATGGTCACTAAAAGCCCAAAGACGATCCCCGTCAACATCTCTTCTCGAGATCCCAGCATTGCTCACAAGGGCGCTATACAATAGTTCGCCCATAACGGCATACAGGGTGTTTGGGAGGAAGAAGATGAAGAGTACCGAGCAAGCACACGATCTAGCAGTAGAAGAAAAAATGTCTCTATGCCAAATTGATGCCGAGCATATCAACGTTCATGCCAAAAAGGATGTCGAACGCATCAAAATTCAAAAATAGTCTAACTATAAAGACAAACAGGGAAGGATCTTTCTCATTATCTCATTTATGTGATGTACATTGCATGGTTTAAACCTCACATTCATCATTATTGAATCACTTGTTGCACAACATTATATTATCTTAGATAATACTCATAATTAACAGTGAAACAGCTCATACTTCGCTATTAATGTCATTACATATCATTTACTACTTGATATTCTAATAGTTGTTTTCATACATCATGTAAAGGTACAAATTTGATGGTCGGAACTACCGGACGTGATAGCCCGAGCACGATGGCCAAAGAATGATGCGAGTGTTTCGCGCATAACCCAAGTCAGGATTCCTATCATCCGAAAGCATGCACAAGTAGACCACAGATCTCGTGCCTCTCAGACGCCTTCTCTAACCCCGCCCTCACAACTTGCAAACATTCAACCCCGTCACAATGCACTCCTTCACAGGTCTAAATCCTCAAGCCTCTCACACAGGTTTGGATGAATCTGATCTAATTGGCAAAGCATTCTCGAAGGGGGAATCCGATTTAGTTGGGGAAGTACACTCGGATTAGGCGATTCTGCTGCACATTCATTCTCTCAATCACCAATCCTTTTGATGTCTCCTCGGATAATACTCCTGTTATCGGGTTAAAGGTTTTGAAAAGAAAAAGACGAAGGCATGTCCGACAACTCAGAAAACAGCCGATCCAAATTAAAGGATATAACATTCCTCTCGCTTGATCAGGGAATTAATCTTTCCTTATCCTAAATTTAATTCATTACTCTTTATTACATTTATGTTTTATATCTTAATTACACATATTGGCTTCCTTGAGATGATTGTAATTGTTGGCCATGAGTGGTACACATGGTCGCTTTATTTATGCTACGAGTATCATACTACCTACATAGTCTCTGAATATGACTCATTGTTTATAAAGTGAATGCATCACTATTGTCTCATTTCTAATTTAATATTCTAATTCATATCTCTGTATTTGTGATGAAAGGTACAACTGGGGAGGTACAAGCAACTCAGGATCTCTAAAAGAGTCTCACATCATTCGTCCACCCTCATGTTCCGACAATTGCAAAGATCGTGTTTTATTCAACATTCATGCATCTACCGAACGCAACAGGGCCTTATCAGACATCCTTTGATATTATGCAAGCAAGCTCCGTTTCGGCTTTGTTGTTCCGAGCTTCCCTTCGACGACCTTCTAATAAGGATCCAACAGACTATTCCGTTTTCTGAGGGGTTCAGCAGTTATAATTGATTAACATCATTGACGAAAGAATCAGTGCTACATCCTGTCCTATCCACAAGGAATTTTCTCAGATTGTTTTGTTGAATATGATCTCACTTTTCGCCCTCTCGGCTTAATTTCTCGGCTTCAACTTCGGCTTATTTCTCTAGCTCGACAACATTGTTCTCCGACATTGAGCGCATCTCAGCCAGCTGGGGTCTGAGGACTCCCTCTCAAGTAGCCATACTCTGCCACATCGTCCACCGCTCGAGAGTAGCAACATACTCTAAGTCCCCATGCTCGCCATACGCCAAGTATCATTGTCACCGATCACTATCTCTGAAAACCTCCCGCCGAGCATCTCAATTCTTATGAATTCGGCACAAGCCCTTTCAAGCTTTACCGCTTTTCTCACTCTTTCTCTTCTCGGCATCCCCGGTATGCTCCTTCTGCTCGTCAAGAATCCGATCATGTTCTCCTATGTGTCAGCATATTTCCGCCAGCTGGGGAGTGAGCACTTCCTCCCGAGCGGCCATATTCCATCTCATTGCCCGCTGCTCGGGATCAGCAACTTACTCTAAGGCCTTGGAGTCATTTGGGAAGAACTTTAACAAGGAAGTTTCTATGCTCGCCACGCGTTGACGATCATTTTTGTCAACCAGTACCTTTGGAGATCTCCCATTGAGTTTTGGGGTTTATACTGAGTTTGAGGGTGCCTCGGACATCAGCATCAAGCATCTCAATTCTTATGAACTGAACACAAGCCTCTTCAAGATTTATGGAGTGGGGGGCTTACGTTGTAATAGAATAGGTACATAGCCGACATAGGCCGACCTAGACACTGGTAACATATGATCATCTCCCTGTAAAGGATGTTGCAACATTTCCGCCTATCGCCATCAGATTTGGTATCCACCTCTCTCATCGAGGGCTTACTTTAATTCAATCACTCACTTTGGATCACGTTCCTACACACTTGCATGCCCACGATCTCGGTTAGCCGACCAGGTCGGCATTGCTACAAGTGGAAAGGAGGACTGCGACCCGATACTTGACCACAGGTCGAATACATCGCGGGCAGAGGAATACGCCTCGGCTAAGGTGCTCATTCCGACAGCATGAACCTGTAAAGCTTACGATCCAATTGGTGATGAGACTCTTGACACACCTCAATACAACGGGGTGTAAGAGTCTCCTTTAGGTTTATTCTTTCAGTGTCATTATTTGAGTATAAAGAATGCTATCAACCATTTGCGATACTCTTCCAGAAAAAGGGTCTTGGCTTTAAACAGTCTTCTATGTCACCTCCAACCTCAGAAATCGGACGTCTGATCTGCCCAGCACAGAAAGGATCTAAACTCGGCTCAGAGTCTATATGACACTTCCCGAGCTGGGGGGCTTATGTAGTGGACCGGACCCATAAGCCGACCGCATGCCTTCAATGCCGACCAACGACTCGACGGATAAGTTTAAAACTCCCTAGTACATGATAAGGATGAAGGACTCACCCTTCTTATCCTCTAAGAGCCACGTCAGTCCTATTGGGCCCAACAGGCCCATAAGGTATCACAACACACCTAACAGGTAATCCCCTATAAGAACCACTATGCTATAGGGGCTAAGGTATGTCTCTCATCCCTACTCTCAAGAACTACGTGTGGCTTGATCCCCTTATCACTGGGGGTACGTAGGACCGGGGTCACCCTCGTCAGCTGCAACAACCCAAAACACACATCGTGGTGTCTCCCTAACAATGGAACACTACAACCATCATCTTGTTGGATTTGGGCACCTCCGACGACACCACCGATCACCGCCACCATGCCCTCTTTCGCCGATCCATTTATAGACACACCTTCGGAGCAAGCCTCCGCCTTGTGGCCATATCTTCCACAATTAAAACAGATTAAATGAAGACCTTCATACTCCAAATTAATTTCAAAGCCCAAGGCTTTTACTTTAGGAACAATCGGTTTCATAAGATCAATTTCCACACACATTCGAGCAAACCTTCCTCTTGATTGAATAGAGGTAGTGTGATCAATCTTTAGTAGCTTGCCAATTTTAGCACCAACTTTCCTCAAAAAACCCGGGTTATACAGCTCCATATCGAGATTGGGAATGCGAACCCAGACAGCGTTTTTCCTTACTTTGTTCTCTCCTTGAAGGAATAATGGTCTCCATCTTTGAACAATCATATAGTGATCAGCTACCTTCCAAGGCCCTTCGTAGAGAGCATGTCTGTAGTCAGCCTCTACCGTAAAGTGCACGAGGAAGTAGTCTCTTGGCAATTCAACAATTCTAATTGCTCCTTCCTTTACCCAACTTTTCTGAAGTTTATTTTCCAGTATACGTAAATTAACCCGCTTACCTAGAACCTGGACAATCAGGGCATTCCTCCATGGTTTGCACCACTCATCATATTCCTCCTTGGATACCACAATTTCTGGGCAAGGGTCAAAGTCCTTGTCCAACTCACCAGGTTCATTCTCCTTATACCATCTATTCTCCGGAAGGTCCTCATCATCACTTTGAGGAGCAGTCCAATCACTTTCTCCACCAACAGGTTGCATTAGAGAATCCATATATGTACGCTGCACATGTACATTAGGCACAGAATCATTCTCTTTAGCAATTCGATCCTTCTCCATAGGGTCAGTAACATTAGCCACAGAGCCAACCACATCTGGTTTAAATTTTTTAACACTTCTCTCTTTCAGATCCTTCTCTTGCTCAGAAGGTTCCCCACGAACTCGCTCACTCATACTCGCTCACTCAAAAAATCTCTTTGACTCCCTCTATCCATCTACCTAATTTATTCGACAATCCGTCAATATTTTTATTATCCCTATATTTTCAAATAAAGAGATGTTTTGGGGAAAAGTGATATATTTTTATTGTATAATGATATATATATTTATTATTTTGACAAAAAATGAATTTAGTTGATTATATATATATACACACACACTTTTAATGTTTTAATTAGTTTTAACGTGTGTCCCTATTTAGATCACCCTGACCTTCGAGTAAGGCGCGGACGTGAACGTAACATTGTTTCTATTGTCAGGACTCCCAGGTATGAGGGTCGTATTACCTCTATTTAGGACGTAATTTCTAGGTTGTATATAGTGATGGCTAGGAATAGAAAAGATTAGTTATGAGAATAAACAATAGGGTAGTTGAGTTTGACAATACGTTAAGAATGAAAATAAAGAACACAAACCACTTGAATGTTGTGACTGTCTGAATAGTTCGTTAACCCTTAGGCAATTATATGAAAATATTAATAAACTACTAACGAATGGAAAGAGAGAAGAGAATAGGTAATAGAAACTAAAGAAGATGGTAGATAAATACGTATAAAAGAAAGAAAGAGAACCAAAAACTAAAAATGAGAAAGAGAGCAAGTAAGTTAAGCAAAAGAAAAGAAGACTAAACGAGAAAAGAGAGAAAATATTTAATAAGAGGAGAAAGAAAAGAAAGAATAAGAACGACGGGCGTTCGGTAGAACCTGTCGACATTAAAAGACTAAAACGACAGGCGTTCGGTAGAACCTGTCATTATTAAAAGACCAGAACGACAGGCATTCGGTAGAACCTGTCGACATTAAAAGACTAAAATGACAGGCGTTCGGTAGAATCTGTCAACACTAAATGAATAAAACGATAGGCGTAAGGTAGAACCTGTCAATATTAAAGGACTAAAATGGCAGGCGCTCGGTAGAGACTTTCGATAATAAAAGAATAAAATGGCAGGCGTTCATTAGAACCTGTCGATACTAAAAGACTAAAACGGCAGGCGTTCGGTAGAACCTGTCAACAATTAAAAGACTAAAATGACAAGCGTTTGATAGAACCTGTCAATTATAAGACAAAGGAATAAAGAAAATGGAAAGAAAGTAAATAAAGAGTAGATAAATTGAAGAAAAGAAAAGTAATGAATTACAGATAGATAAAAGATCAAAGAGAACAAAAGAAAGAATGAGTTACAATGAATAGTGAACTAAGAATGAAATTAAACGTGAGATTAAAGGATTAATAAATTGAGCTAAATGCGACAATATAAATTAGAAATGTAAAAGACGTTAAAATAAAATAAATGTGTAAGAATGTATGAAAATGGCATGTTTGTAGTGTGTTAATAATAACATAGGCCTAGTTTACTTACTATGTCTTATTAGAGATTATTTCCTAAGTTCTGTGTAATGCTACCCTTCTTGCTATTTTTCCTACAGGTACAGAAGCGGAGCTTACACTAGTGCAGGCTGAGCAGGAGTACACTCCACCACGTGGGGTGTAATATTGTCATGAGCGGATTCTAGTTTTTATTATAAATGTTATTTTTGGAAATTTAAAATATATATTAGTATATGCCTTGAACTTGTACTCATGGGGCTTTAGGATTTAAACCGGTTGTAGTATTATTATGTTTTATGCTTTAAAATTACTCTGGTCTGAACAGGTACAAACAGGAAATTTTGGGAAAGTCCGAAAAACAGAGGAAACTCTGCCGGATTTTTGTCGAAATTTTCAAGTACCAATTTTATTAAATCTTAAAATTAACTAATTAAAAGTGAGGGTGTTACAAAATTCATGCATCACGAAGAAATGTATGAAATCCATAGAGATCAAGAGTGATAATCGTCCAAACAAAGAAAAGCCTATTGCAGACACGATTATACATATTGTTGAAAATCCCGATTCAATACTTCATAACATCCTCGATGCTCGTGAAGATTTTGAAGAAATCAGGCCACAAACCAAACGCAAGGTTGAAGAGATGTAGATTGGACCAGGGGTGATCGTAGGATATGTTGGGACGGGTTGGACTTGTCTCTCACTCGTTCTTAAAAGTTGTTCGGGTCAATTTTTGAACCCAAACTCGTCCTTAATTACAGCAGGATAAGGTAAGGAAGAGCCCAAATTAAGAAAAGTCTGGGTTGACCCGAGACAAGAATTGTATAGCATAAAAAATGGATTTAAAAAAATTCCTCACTTTTTTTTTACTGATTTGTTCATAGGAAGATTTGGGTTTGTGTCATTTATTAGGGTAGGTTTCGTATCTATTGGAAGGGTCAAGTTATTGGTTTTAGCCACATTTTTCGTAACTTGTTCGTTTGTTATTTCTTTTTAACTAAAATAATTAAATCAAAATATTACAATCATTGATTTTTAGCTTAGACAAACAAGTTAACTTTCTATCGAACAAACAAATTGGAAATAAAATAAATAAATAGGAATTAAAGTAAATAAAATAAACCACGATAAACCTTAGCAAATAAAATCGAAACCAAAGATAATTACATCTAGAAGTCTTTATATATATATATGACAAATGCTAACATGTGACCTTACGACACTTGTTAAAGAATCAAATGCAGTAGGAAAATGTTGGAAAGTGTACTTTTTTACAACACATTCATTTTGATTAAGAGCTGAAGCTGTTAGCATCCGAGAAATAGTCATAAATCATAACAGAAAATAACACTCTCTACTTAATAGAAAGAAGGATCAGAATGTAGAACTCTCTACCTAGGAACAAAAGCTTTTGGTCAACCATGCATAAAGAAAACATTCACAGAGTTGAAGGAAGTTGAAGTCGTGAAGATTGGCGGCAGTAGCACTGCGACAATGGTAACATCTGTGTGATGGCAGCAATGCCGACGACGGTGGTAACTTCTGGGCAACGTTGGGTGTGTCTGAGAAATAGTGGAAGTCGCGAGGTAAAGGGGGAAGAGAGCCCTAGAAGTCTCTCTCTAAGAAGTAAAAATGCGATGGGGGCTTGTTGTATTCAATGTATTGAAAATTTTTAATAGCTTCAAGGTTCCTATGTTAAGGACTCGTAATTTGCTGGGTCGGGTTACCCGACATCAAACCCGAACCCGTCCTATTTCTGGATGGGTCTATCCTTTTTTAAATGGGTTTGTCCTCCTTCCCTATGTTAGACAGGTCTTCTCGGCCCAAACCCGTCAGGCCGATTGGGGTCTACGGGTTGGGTCGAGTCTTGCTCACCCCTAGATTGGGCTAGCCTGAACCAACACAGTGCGCAGAAGTTCTGATCTGGAACTTAAAATCAAGACTAAATTAATATCTTTTTTACTCAGGAACAAGATCTCTTCTCAATTTATAAGGCTGCTGAAGCTTTTTTAAAATAAAAGGCAAAAGAGACTTGGCTAAAGGAAGGTGACCAGAACACTCATTATTTTCATCTGATGTTGAAGCATAAGAATTACAGAAACCGAATTTTAAGTATCACGGATGAGAAAGGCTGCAGGCAGACTAACATAAAGGACATTCAGCTAGTGTTTGAAAATTTCTATAAAGCCTTACTTAATGGCCAGGCTCATGGCTGGAAAATGAAACAAGAGGAGATTGAGGCTGAAGCTTGTTTAAGTACAGAGCAGCAGATTCAATTACTAAAGCCTTTTTACTAACCAGGAAATTAAAGCTACAATGTTTTCCATTCATAAAGACAAGAGCCCAGGGCCAGATGGCTATGGCGCAGGATTCTTTCAGCAAGCTTGGAGCATTGTTGGGACAGACTGTTGTGCAGCAATAAGAGATTTCTTCAGAACAGGTATAATGTTAAAAGAGATAAATTGTACAGTGCTGACTCTGATTCCTAAAATTGATTTCCCTACATATGCTAAGGATTTCAGACACATTGCCTGCTGCAATACTCTGTATAAATGAATTACCAAGTTGATTTGTTCTAGACTGAATGCTATTCTGCCTATCTTGATAAGTGAGAATCAGATTGGGTTTGTGTGTGGTAGGAGCACCTGTGATAATATTCTTTGACCTTGTGATGGAAATGCTAACAAAGAAGTTGAAGATTGCTACAAAACATGCTATATTTAGATATCATCCCATGTGCAAGTCCCTCTCTCTGTCTAACCTTGCCTTTGTTGATGACAATGTTGTTTTGTAAAGGAATCCTTGATTCTGTTAAAATCCTTATTGATACATTCAATAGATTCTCTGCCCAATCAGGTCTATATGCTAGCCCTAAGAAATCTAATATCTATATGGCTGGCTTAACAGAAGATGAAAGGCAGAAAGTTCTTCATTACACTGGCTTTAAAAGGGGCAAATTCCCATTCAGGTATCTAGGAATCCCTTTATCTGCAAAAAAAAGGAGTATAAATTCCTGTCATGCTCTAGTTGATAGAGTTACTAAACGAATACAATGCTGGACAACAAGAAATCTATCCTACCAAGCCAGAGTTCAACTCATAAATGTTGTGCTAATGTCTCTTCACTCATATTGGGCTTCTTTCTTTATCCGCCCAAAGAAAATCTTGAGAGAATTTGAAAAGAAGTGCAGAAACTTCCTTTGGTCTAGTAAATAGGATGCTAGTCATAGAGCTCTTGTTAAATGGGACTATGTCTGCAGCATAAGGAAAAATGGAGGTCTTAACATCCATGATAGTGTGAAATGGAACATTGCTTCCAATTGTAAGTAAGTCTAAAATATTGCAGCTGACAAAAACCCTCTATGGGTTAAATGGATTAATGTCATTTATCTCAAAGGGAAAAACTTCTGGAGTTATGTTACAAAGAATTCGGCAGGTTGGCATTGGAAGAAGATCTTAAAAGTGAGAGACTTGCTAGCTTCAGGTTTGAATGGGAATTCATGGGGAGATAGCAAAAATGCAGAGTATTCTATAGCTGCAGGCTACCATTGGCTAAGGGGAGAACAAAAGCTGTTCTGGTTTTGGAGAATCACCTGGAGCAAATCGAATATTCCCAAACACTGCTTCATTTTTTGGCTTATGATGCACAATAGGCTCCAGACAACAGACAGACTAAGCAATTATATGATAGTAGATACTGTTTGTAGTTTGTGTAAATGTTCTCAAAAATCAAGGGATCACTTGTTCTTTGAGTGCATATGGGCTAAAGATCTGCTTGATAGATTTTGCCAGTGGATTTGCTTAGATTCATGGAGAACCAATTTCAGAATTTGGCCGAGATGAATTCTACAGGCTTTTGGGAAAAACAGAATTAGACAGAGAATTGTCTGGATGATATATGTAGCAACTACTTACTATACTTGGATGAAGAGAAATAGAAGAAGATTTCAACAGAAGGAAAGCCAACCAACAACTATTTTTGAAGTAACAAAGAAGGACATAGCCACTAGATTATTGTGCTGTTTTCCTAGATTAGATAAATGAAAAAATAGTATATTGATTGACAGAATACAAAAGGATTGTTATTAACATCATTAGGCTTCTTGTTTTTAAAGAACCCTTCCTAGAAGGTGGCTTTAATCTCAAGATTGCCTCAGTTTTGTATCTAGTCTTATTGGCGGCTTGTGGCTTAATGAACCCTTCTTAGAAGATGGCTTTAAGTTCAAGTTGGCCTTAGGTTGTAAATTTTCAAAGTGGTAATAGATTTTTTTTCTTCTACCAAAAAAAAAAGATCTCTTCGCAAGGACAGCTAACGATCTACCTGGTGTAATACTTTTAGGGTGCTTTGAGGCTTGGATGTAATAAAAAGAGGCCATTTTTTATAAGAGAATGTTGACAAAAAATATTTGAAGCCCAAAGTTAAAGCTTTATTGGTATTACCCTTTAGCCACCATCGCCAGTAATTTGCTTGACATGGTCCTCACTACATCTGCAGAGTCGTGCGCTTGGGTTGTAGTTGTCCCAACCATCTCTAATCTCAATAACATCACTTTATTCTTAATTGTTGTGTTCTTCGTGAACTAGCTAGGTTGAGACTAAAGTTCTTTGTTCAAAAGGGTTGTCGATATTCCATAAGAGGGGTTAGGAATGCTTGATCCTAGTCGTAAAAGAAGAGTGGAAGTTCTTAAACGGAGGGCAATTTTCTCTTCTCCAAAACATTATATGTTATTAATTTTCGATTTTGCCATTAAAAATCACATACGTTAGTTGCACATGATTATGAATTTATGGAATTTTTCGATGTTAGACTAACTAGTGGTTTGGTCGACATCACCTACTTTTTTTTTAAAATTTGAGGGAGCATAGAGCAAACTAGGGGTGTAACGGTCCGGTCCAGTCCGGTCTTTGACGAACATTGGAGACCGGACCAATCAAATTAACATGGTCCGGTCCAGTCCGGATTTTTGTCGAAATTTTCAAGTACCAATTTTATTAAATCTTAAAATTAACTAATTAAAAGTGAGGGTGTTACAAAATTCATGCATCACGAAGAAATGTATGAAATCCATAGAGATCAAGAGTGATAATCGTCCAAACAAAGAAAAGCCTATTGCAGACACGATTATACATATTGTTGAAAATCCTGATTCAATACCCCATAACATCCTCGATGCTCGTGAAGATTTTGAAGAAATCAGGCCACAAACCAAACGCAAGGTTGAAGAGATGTAGATTGGACCAAGGGTGATCGTAGGATATGTTGGGACGGGTTGGACTTGTCTCTCACCCGTTCTTAAAAGTTGTTCGGGTCAATTTTGGAACCCAAACTCGTCCTTAATTACAGCAGGATAAGGTAAGGAAGAGCCCAAATTAAGAAAAGTCCGGGTTGACCCGAGACAAGAATTGTATAGCATAAAAAATGGATTTAAAAAAATTCCTCACTTTTTTTTACTGATTTGTTCATAGGAAGATTTGGGTTTGTGTAATTTATTAGGGTAGGTTTCGTATCTATGGGAAGGGTCAAGTTATTGGTTTTAGCCACATTTTTCATACGTTGTTCGTTTGTTATTTCTTTTTAACTAAAATAATTAAATCAAAATATTACAATCATTGATTTTTAGCTTAGACAAACAAGTTAACTTTCTATCGAACAAACAAATTGGAAATAAAATAAATAAATAGGAATTAAAGTAAATAAAATAAACCACGATAAACCTTAGCAAATAAAATCGAAACCAAAGATAATTACATCTAGAAGTCTTTATATATATATATATATATGACAAATGCTAACATGTGACCTTACGACACTTGTTAAAGAATCAAATGCAGTAGGAAAATGTTGGAAAGTGTAATTTTTTACAACACATTCATTTTGATTAAGAGCTGAAGCTGTTAGCATCCGAGAAATAGTCATAAATCATAACAGAAAAAAACACTCTCTACTTAATAGAAAGAAGGATCAGAATGTAGAACTCTCTACCTAGGAACAAAAGCTTTTGGTCAACCATGCATAAAGAAAACATTCACAGAGTTGAAGGAAGTTGAAGTCGTGAAGATTGGCGGCAGTAGCACTGCGACAATGGTAACATCTTTGTGATGGCAGCAATGCCGGCGACGGTGGTAACTTCTGGGCAACGTTGGGTGTGTCTGAGAAATAGTGGAAGTCGCGAGGTAAAGGGGGAAGAGAGCCCTAGAAGTCTGTCTCTAAGAAGTAAAAATGCGATGGGGGCTTGTTGTATTCAATGTATTGAAAATTTTTAATGGCTTCAAGGTTCCTATGTTTAGGACTCGTAATTTGCTGGGTCGGGTTACCCGACATCAAACCCGAACCCGTCCTATTTCTGGACGGGTCTATCCTTTTTTAAATGGGTTTGTCCTCCTTCCCTATGTTAGACAGGTCTTCTCGGCCCAAACCCGTCAGGCCGATTGGGGTCTACGGGTTGGGTCAAGTCTTGCTCACCCCTAGATTGGGCTAGCCTGAACCAACACAGTGCGCATAAGTTCTGATCTGGAACTTAAAATCAAGACTAAATTAATATCTTTTTTACTCAGGAACAAGATCTCTTCGCAAGTTATAAGGCTGCAGAAGCTTTTTTTAAAACAAAAGGCAAAAGAGACTTGGCTAAAGGAAGGTGACCAGAACACTCATTATTTTCATCTGATGTTGAAGCAGAAGAATTACAGAAACCGAATTTTAAGTATCACGGATGAGAAAGGCTGTAGGCAGACTAACATAAAGGACATTCAACTAGTGTTTGAAAATTTCTATAAAGCCTTACTTAATGGCCAGGCTCATGGCTGGAAAATGAAACAAGAGGAGATTGAGGCTGAAGCTTGTTTAAGTACAGAGCAGCAGATTCAATTACTAAAGCCTTTTACTAACCAGGAAATTAAAGCTGCAATGTTTTCCATTCATAAAGACAAGAGCCCAGGGCCAGATGGCTATGGCGCAGGATTCTTTCAGCAAGCTTGGAGCATTGTTGGGACAGACTGTTGTGCAGCAATAAGAGATTTCTTCAGAACAGGTAAAATGTTAAAAGAGATAAATTGTACAGTGCTGACTCTGATTCCTAAAATTGATTTCCCTACATATGCTAAGGATTTCAGACACATTGCCTGCTGCAATACTCTGTATAAATGAATTACCAAGTTGATTTGTTCTAGACTGAATGCTATTCTGCCTATCTTGATAAGTGAGAATCAGATTGGGTTTGTGTGTGGTAGGAGCACCTGTGATAATATTCTTATCAGTCAAGATCTTTTAAGGCTTTATGAAAGGAAATATGATTCCCCAAGATGCCTTATAATAATTGACATAAAGAAAACATATGATATGGTAGATTGGAATTTTTTGGAAAACATGCTTCATGCTCTAAAATTTCCTGATAAATTCATTTCTTGGATTATAGTCTGTTTGAATACTGCTACTTATCAGTTATCAATAAATGGTCAGAAATTTGCTAGATTCACCAGCAGTAGAGGCCTCAGACAGGGAGATCCTGTTTACCCCCTCCTCTTTGACCTTGTGATGGAAATGCTAACAAAGAAGTTGAAGATTGCTACAAAACATGCTATATTTAGATATCATCCCATGTGCAAGTCCCTCTCTCTGTCTAACCTTGCCTTTGTTGATGACAATGTTGTTTTGTAAAGGAATCCTTGATTCTGTTAAAATCCTTATTGATACATTCAATAGATTCTCTGCCCAATCAGGTCTATATGCTAGCCCTAAGAAATCTAATATCTATATGGCTGGCTTAACAGAAGATGAAAGGCAGAAAGTTCTTCATTACACTGGCTTTAAAAGGGGCAAATTCCCATTCAGGTATCTAGGAATCCCTTTATCTGCAAAAAAAAGGAGTATAAATTCCTGTCATGCTCTAGTTGATAGAGTTACTAAACGAATACAATGCTGGACAACAAGAAATCTATCCTACCAAGCCAGAGTTCAACTCATAAATGTTGTGCTAATGTCTCTTCACTCATATTGGGCTTCTTTCTTTATCCGCCCAAAGAAAATCTTGAGAGAATTTGAAAAGAAGTGCAGAAACTTCCTTTGGTCTAGTAAATAGGATGCTAGTCATAGAGCTCTTGTTAAATGGGACTATGTCTGCAGCATAAGGAAAAATGGAGGTCTTAACATCCATGACAGTGTGAAATGGAACATTGCTTCCAATTGTAAGTAAGTCTAAAATATTGCAGCTGACAAAAACCCTCTATGGGTTAAATGGATTAATGTCATCTATCTCAAAGGGAAAAACTTCTGGAGTTATGTTACAAAGAATTCTGCAGGTTGGCATTGGAAGAAGATCTTAAAAGTGAGAGACTTGCTAGCTTCAGGTTTCAATAGGAATTCATGGGGAGATAGAAAAAATGCAGAGTATTCTATACCTGCAGGCTACCATTGGCTAAGGGGAGAACAAAAGCTGTTCTGGTTTTGGAGAATCACCTGGAGCAAATCGAATATTCCCAAACACTGCTTCATTTTTTGGCTTATGATGCACAATAGGCTCCAGACAATAGACAAACTAAGCAATTATATGATAGTAGATACTGTTTGTAGTTTGTGTAAATGTTCTAAAAAATCAAGGGATCACTTGTTCTTTGAGTGCATATGGGCTAAAGATCTGCTTGATAGATTTTGCCAGTGGATTTGCTTAGATTCATGGAGAACCAATTTCAGAATTTGGCCGAGATGAATTCTACATGCTTTTGGGAAAAACAGAATTAGACAGAGAATTGTCTAGATGATATATGTAGCAACTACTTACTATACTTGGATGAAGAGAAATAGAAGAAGATTTCAACAGAAGGAAAGCCAACCAACAACTATTTTTGAAGTAACAAAGAAGGACATAGCCACTAGATTATTGTACTGTTTTCCTAGATTAGATAAATGAAAAAATAGTATATTGATTGACAGAATACAAAAGGATTGTTATTAACATCATTAGGCTTCTTGTTTTTAAAGAACCCTTCCTAGAAGGTGGCTTTAATCTCAAGATTGCCTCAGTTTTGTATCTAGTCTTATTGGCGGCTTGTGGCTTAATGAACCCTTCTTAGAAGATGGCTTTAAGTTCAAGTTGGCCTTAGGTTGTAAATTTTCAAAGTGGTAATAGATTTTTTTTCTTCTACCAAAAAAAAAAAAGATCTCTTCGCAAGGACAGCTAACGATCTACCTGGTGTAATACTTTTAGGGTGCTTTGAGGCTTGGATGTAATAAAAAGAGGCCATTTTTTATAAGAGAATGTTGACAAAAAATATTTGAAGCCCAAAGTTAAAGCTTTATTGGTATTACCCTTTAGCCACCATCGCCAGTAATTTGCTTGACATGGTCCTCACTACATCTGCAGAGTCGTGCGCTTGGGTTGTAGTTGTCCCAACCATCTCTAATCTCAATAACATCACTTTATTCTTAATTGTTGTGTTCTTCGTGAACTAGCTAGGTTGAGACTAAAGTTCTTTGTTCAAAAGGGTTGTCGATATTCCATAAGAGGGGTTAGGAATGCTTGATCTTAGTCGTAAAAGAAGAGTGGAAGTTCTTAAACGGAGGGCAATTTTCTCTTCTCCAAAACATTATATGTTATTAATTTTCGATTTTGCCATTAAAAATCACATACGTTAGTTGCACATGATTATGAATTTATGGAATTTTTCGATGTTAGACTAACTAGTGGTTTGGTCGACATCACCTACTTTTTTTTTTAAAATTTGAGGGAGCATAGAGCAAACTAGGGGTGTAACGGTCCGGTCCGGTCCGGTCTTTGACGAACATTGGAGACCGGACCAATCAAATTAACATGGTTTCGGTCCGGTCTGGTCCGGTCTGGTCCGGTCTATTTAGACCATTAAATTAAAATTCACAATGCTGGAAATAAATCAGGGCAAAATCAAATTCAATTAGGGCAAAATCAAAATTAGGGCAAAATCAAAATCAATTAGGGCAAAATAAAAATCAATTAGGGCAAAATCAAAATCAACTAAGTGACTAACAGCAGAGAGAGGTGACTAACGGCAGAGAGAGGGACAGAGGAACAAGAGGCGGCGGATGGAGGAAGGGAGAGAGAGAACGGCGGCGAGCATGGAGGAGGGATAGAGAACGGCGGCGAGCATGAGAGAGACAGCGATGACGAGCATGAAAGAGACAGCGACGGCGAGCTACGATGGCGCGGGAGAATAGAAACAACGGCCCTGCGGTGAGCGGCGAACGGCGCTGCGGTGAGCGGCGAACGGAGGTGCGGTGAGAGGTCGGGGGAATGAGGCTGCGGGTGGCTAACGAATATTCTGCTGGGTGCCATACGAACGAATCTGCTGATACGGTTTTCACATTTTACTGGGTAGTGGGTGGGTGCTAGGTTAGACTGAGTGTGTTATACGGTTTTCAAATTTTAAGTATGTGGTCCGGTCCGGTCTGAGCGGTCTCAAAAATTTTAAGACCGTGGACCGGACCATATAACATTGGTCTATAATTTTTGAGACCGGACCGGACCGTGAGACCAGACCGGACTGCATTTTTCGGTCCGGTCCGGTCCGATCCGACCGGTCTCGCGGTCCCAGACCGGATCACTTACACCCCTAGAGCAAACGATACAAACTAGAGGGACAATGGGTGCAATATTGGTAAACTTTAAGGATGTTAGGGTAATTTCCTCTTTTGATTATTAAAAAAACACTCTGAAACACACGCAACTCTATAAAAGAACACAAAAATCATAATAATGAATGAAATAAAAAATGCAGAAAGGATGAATTCTCATTCTACAGCGTGGGTGGTTTAACTGGGAACTTGAATTTGTGATTCAATTGAATCTTTTATCCACAGAGGTATTTGTATGTTTAGGTTTTCATTTTTTGTTGTTTATTTGGTGCTCAGGTTCAAACCCTAAATAATATATTGTATTAGAATTGGAATAGGAATGCAAATAAGTTTTTTTTTCAATTAGCTCTCAAAATAGATTTTACATTTAATGCATAGATTTTCTCTTCTTTTTTTCACACAAATCTACAGGAGAAGTTATTAATTAATATATGATATATCTCTCTTTATCTTGATCAAAATTGGGTTGAAGATGGGAAGTCAAAGATCCAATGAAATAGAGATAGTAGACATGTTGAGTGACTTGCCAAATTTTATTTTGCTGCATATAATGAATTTTATGAAAATAAATCAAGCTATTCAAACTTGTGTATTGTCTACAAGATGGCAAAATCTATGTAAAAACCTCCAAAATCTCAAATTAGATTCCACACACTTCCCAGGGGTTGTGCCTTTTAGCGAAGTTATATCTTTAATTTTGTCTTTCCGAGATGAACCCACCCCCTTGCAAAATGTTTCTTTGAATACCAAGGTAACCTTGATCTCAATATCCTAAATAAGTTCATTGAATATGTTGTGTCACATAATATACAACAATTGACATTTGATATCAAGTTTCTAGAGCTTCCTTCTTGTATCTTTTCTTGTCAATCCTTGACATTTCTTAAGATTTCCAATTTGTTTTCTCGAAAAGATAAGACAATACTTGCAAAATCTCTAGGCCTTCCAGGATTAAAAATATTGCATATTGTGAATGTCTCTTTTGGGATGAGTGACAATGACTATGTTGAGCCCTTTTCTACATGTAAAATGTTAAATACTTTGGTGATCAAAGATAGCTTCAAAAATAATCTCTGCATATCTAATTCTCTTCTTACAAATTTGACCATAATCACTTCCGACATAAATGATGAAGAAGCTCAAAATCACAAAATTGTGATTTGTACTCCAAGACTTAGTTCTGTCAATATTGAAGGGTATCTTGGTCACCCACTATCCTCTGCATGTGATCTATCTTTTCTTGAAGAAGTAAATTTAGATCTCACTTATCGTTTTAGAGATTTTACAAAGGAAAGTTTAATCTTAATTAGTTGGTTGCAAGGATTTGCTAATGTAACAACAATGAAACTCTCTTCGACCACCCTTGAGATGATAAATGTAAGTTACTTCTTAACATATACTCTTTATTTTTATTTTCAGCTTGTCCATGAGATTCATGCTAATTTATGTCTATTTTTTTTTCAACAATCAATCTTGCATTTCAGGATTATTTATTAAAATGTGTCTCTAAAATACTCTAATTGTGTAGGTTCTCTTATTTCGTCAAACCATAAGGACTCAACTTCCTCACTTTATTAGGTTGAAGTCATTGAAAGTGGAATTGGATTCATTTGCAATGATATCGTCTGATAAGGAAATACATAGGATTGTTGAGTACCTACTTGAAAATTCTCCACTGGCCAGACTAGATATCATTAGGCACCCCTTACTCTAAAGGTAAAGATATTTTTATATCATATGTATGTGTTTTGTTATACCCAAAGACCATCACCCGCCCCCTCTTTTTTTGCTTTTTTGTTGGTATTGGTGCAATCATGGTTATTCTAGTTAAATTGGCTACTACTAAAATTATAGCCTACATTTGGCGAAATTTATGGAATATGCCATATCATTGTTTATGATTCAACTTTATTATTGATTTTGAATAGACTAGTATAATTTCATGTTATTAACATACAATAACGACATGGATATGTCTGGGACAGCTGATCATAGACAATCTATTTTTTCTAGATTTAAAATGTACAATCTTATGGTACTTTTCGGTTAGCAACTTTGTTTTTTTAAAATGATAATACATATTATTATGAGTAGGAGCTAGTACTAATAATATAATTGATATTATTTTTCAAAGGAATATTTCATTTGTTTTTTATCTAAACAAGTGTTGCAATGCACATGTTTGAGTTTTGTTTATCACGCTATAGTATATATTTTAGTTTGTTGTGATGCAGAGTTTTGTTTACTTCGCCGTTGAGATGCAGAGAACGGGACTTTAGAAAGTCGGCCTTTGTAGGCTCTTCTGCACTTGACACACGATCCCTCCCTCCCAGGTGTGCTGCTCGGTCTTGTGGTGCGAACGTACACCTTATCTGGGGACAAATCCGAAAATTCCACCGTTTACACTCATTTTCAGCCACACATTTACTAACCTTCTTAGAGAAGCTTTTCATGTCAACCACACATTTATTCCCTCATCCAACAAAACCAAAGTAAGACACAACAACTCCAGACACTACATGTTTTTCTTTTTCTTCTTCTTCACTCCGTACCCTAAGACAGATAAGTGTCCGCCACCATCATCATCATCTCCATTATTGTTCTTAGGGCTCAAGGGAAAAAATCTCAACATCATCATCTCCCTTATGTAACAAGCTCAAAAATCATTCCCTCCTCCCTCATAAAACTCGACCCAATCTCTCTCCCATTCTCCCTTGATTTTTCAAGTTTTTTAAGTTATGGAGAATCATTCACCCTATGCCTTCTAATCACGAACAAGAGAAGAACAACAACCCTCCATCATATAACTCTCACAATAGGTGCATTCATCAACATTGGATATTGGCTCTTTTGAGGTGGCAAGCCAAGCTAAGAAAGTTCAAGGTTCCTGGTTCTAAAGCTAGGGCAAAGTAAGGTCTCCTTATCTCTTGGCATTTGAGGTAAGGGGGTGGGTATTGGCTTCTTCTAGAAAAGGGTCTCTAATTAGTTATAATGATTTGCTAGGTTTTATGTGTTTAGTGTAGTGATTCGAAAACCCTAAGGTAGATAATAATGATAATAGTTTAACTTAGGTAAATAAATGAACTGAACCCTAGGTAGTGCTAGTCATTAAATAGTAGGTTAAGTGTAGAATGTGGATATAGATGCCTGAAAATGATGAATATGAACCTTGATGGTACTTGCAAATATTTGAGTATTTGATAGATTATGTGTATGTTGAATTTGACATGTAATATTTGATAATAGGTGGTTAAATTATTTGTCGAGAAATGGACATGTATGTATGTTAAAATGAGAATATGAGACATAGAATAAAAGTAGAGGAAACACAGTGGAATTGATCGTTGGAGACATCGGCACACTAGGTGCCCTGCTAGGTGTTCCAATTTGTCCCATTAGGGCTAATTGCCCATCAGGCTAATTGTCTATTAGGTCCAAACGCCCCATTAGGCGTCAGTGTACCAACGAATCAATTCATTACTGAATAAAATGGATTAGGTTATGGGCTAAGACTAAGGGAAATGAACTGAATAAATTAATATGCATAGTCCTAACGGGTGATGCCTAATGGGTGCAAAAGTCCTGATGGGTGTAAAGTCCCTATTGGGTGTGCCAATTGCCTAGCAGGTGCAATCAAAATCCTAGTGGTGCAAGTAAAAGGGAAGAAAGTAAAAGGGAAGAAAAGAAAAAGGGAAGAAATTGAAAAAGTGAAAAATGGAATCACAGATAATTAATGAGATAGGAAATGGAAATAAAACTTGGACACAATTGATTGAGATTATGGTTTATGATTGTGATGAACGTGCATTATGTGAATTACTTGATAACTGTGCTTGGCTTAGTGAGTTCTTATGCCTGATTAGAAACTGCTTTTCTATTTCATGTCAATGTTCACCTCCTTACTATTTTTACAGGTACTGAGATTGAACTAACACAGCCTCAGGCCGAGCAGGTGCACTCTCCCTTACGGGAGAGTAGGTTGTAGTCTGTTAGGACAATGGTTATGTCCTGGGCCCTTTAAATGGCATGACGTAATTCATTTTTGTTGTATATAATGTAAATATCTTTTAGGTGGGCCCAGGACAACTCCTTTTGGGAAAGGAGTATTTTTTTTGGGAAAATACTATTTCCAAGACTTGTATATGAATATGCTGCTAACTCTGATAGATGTATAATTGTTATCTAGGTGCATTATGATGCACAAAGTATGTTTAGCCGTGCTGGCTATTGAATGAATATGAATATTATTTTAAAACAGGTTGTGGGTCAAATTAAATTTTTGGGAAAGTCTTATAAACAAAGGAAACTTCGTCTGTTTGTCGGAGAATTTTTATAAGTATTTGAAATAATAAAGAAATTTTTAAGTCATTAATTTACTTATGGGTTGCTATGGGTAATTATTAATAGGGTATTACATCCCGCAAAAATATAACTTGTCCTGCAACATTGCTTGACCCATGCATCATTTATTTATATCAAACAACAATATTTAAGTTATCCAGAGTAAGCAATGTTGTTTAAAATCATGTAACAATGCAAGCATTGAAGTTTTTACTTTGAACATCATCCTTACCCAAGTCCTATACTAATAGTGTGGCAAACCATTTACATATCATGAAGGAATGAAAGCATGGTAGTTACTGGGATCAAATACAATTTAATTCATGCAACTATTTATGCATTTGGCATTTTAAGCGTCAAGATGCGAAAGTTATTTGTGTCATAAGCGTTTGGCCTCTTGCCTCTTTACGTTTAGAATTTTCCATCACAAATGTGGTGGACTTGACCCTCTATACATTTGGATTATCCGTTTGGTCTCATCTAAGGCGATTGGCAAATGGAAAAATCGCCTTTGAAAGCCTAGACTTTCCGACGACCTTCCTGCAAATACCCGGAACGCGACCCTTTAAGTACTTGTATTATCCAAGTTGTAAATGCTTAGCCTCCAATCACTTAAACTGTTCTATTTATCCTACAAGTGTCGGGGATGCGACCCTCCCACGCTCGCAATTTCCTTTGTTAGTATCATAACTGTTTGCTTTTAGTGTCTTCAAACACTTAGATTTTCCTCGCAAATGTGGGGGGCGCGACCCTCTCAACATTTGAATTATTCGTTTGGTCTTTCCGAAAGCGTAAAAAGACTCCTTCTTTTCACTTTACTTTTTCTTATTTTTGTTCTTTCTTATATTTCGCTTCTTTTTTTCTTTCTCCTTTTTTCCTTTTCCAGTTTCTTTCTTTTTTTCCCTTTTTTTTTGTCCTTTTCATGTTTCTCTTTTTTTTTCCTTTTTTTCCTCTTTTTTTTTTAATTTCTTTCCCCCACACTTAGACTTTTCGTTGACCTTCATCGAGAGTGCTTTCCACTTTGTTATTAATAGAGCATACATTTTCTGCGAGCATATTTTCTACTACTCCACTTTTTAGCGAGTAATTGACTTTTCATGCAAGAGCGTCCTTTCCATCAGAAAGGTAGCTTTTCCCCCATTCTTAAAGTTCTTGAGCGTGTCGTCGACATTTTCTCCTAGCTAGCTTTTCTTTGTCATGACTCATAATTATGGACCTATTTTTATCTACTGGCAAGTGATTATATACATCTCAAGCGTCATGTTTAAATTTGCATTTCATAAACCAGCATACACTATTAATTATATTTCAAACACTGATCATGTTGATAATGAGCAATATGTTGAATTGGCTCCTAACTTTGTAGGCACCGATCAATTTTGTCCTTGTGATTATCAAAATTAAAAATTAATCCCTGAGATAGCAAGACGTGAGTCAAGTTAGTCCCCGCCGTTAATGGTTCTTAACAATCATCCCAAGTAGACTAACAGTTTTTAAAAAAAAATATTAAAATCTCAGGGACTAATTTGAATGATCTCATCCAACGGCTATAATCTCACCTCCCTTCATCCAACGATAAAAACTCCGTCTTCAACCTCTCTTTTTTCACCAACATCGTAACCTGAAGACAAAGAAAAAGAAAAAGTTGGTGTGGCACATGTTTACGTCACTTAAGCAATGATCCAAATTTATGCATATAAAGAAAGGGTAAGGATACAATACTCATCCTTTGTGGATGAGTATCTATACTCATTGCCTAAATCTAAGGCCAATGTGGATTTAAGCCATTGGACGACTGAAATTGATAGATGAGAGCATGGTGTATGTATACACCTGGTTAAGTTGTGATATCCTCCTCAGGAGAGACCATGGTGACTCAAATACAATCCTAAAACAAACAAGCTCAAGATTAAAGAATTTCAGGGTCTGCCCTTAAAGGTGCCCTTATGGAGGACACATACCCTTAATAAAGACACTTATCCCATGAATTAAGTGCTGGAAATAGGGATCAAATACGCAGCGAAAAAAACAAAATACCCTATTTCCATAACAGGATCCATGAATGAGAGCATGATTCGAGATAGAAAAACGTTTACCTCTTGATGCGAAGAGGAGAACGGCGCTGGTCAGATCGTCCACGAACAATTCACGTCAATCACGAGCGCAACAAGGTAGTCGCGCCTCTATCGGTATCCACACGAACAGATTCCCAATTGGAGTCACGTCTCTCTTCTCAGTGCTAGCGGAGAAGAGAGAGATTCAGTGTATCACTCACTCTCTGATATGGACGGCTAGGGTTGCCGTTCTGTGTCTCACACGTACCCAAACCCTAAGGCTAATACTATTATTTATAATAGTATTAGACTAGCGGGCTGGGCTTGGCAGCACATATCAGAATGCGTCGCACGGTCAAACTGTGCATCGCACGGACGTAAATTTTATAAAAAATACTACTATTGTATTTTTTATCAAATGTGATATCTCCAATCTATCTGTTCTTAGTGTGTGACCCTATAGGTTCCTATAACGTTGGCAGTAAAGTTAAAATCCCATTTTAAGTTTACAAGCAATGAGCGGTATCTAGCAACACGTCATTGCTACCCAAGTGACATAACCTTAGTGTGACCAATGATCATGTGTAAATTTAATCCCTTTGTCCAAATATCTTAGTTACACTCATGACATGGAACGTGTCAACCATGTATAGTGTAACCTATGGTTTCTTGATCCCTGAGCAGACGCGTCTAAATAAGTCTCGTCAATATCTCATATTGACTGTCGTGAGTATGGCCATACATTTCACCGTCTCACTCAATCAAGAGGCCCAGAGATATAATTCCTATTGACAAGGAAGGACAAATCCCACCTACGTCACTCACATCCCTCTACATGATTTGTCATATACCCGACTACAACCGTTATGATCACCTGGTTAAAGATGACGTTTGATTGCGTGAAAGCACATAATTCCTCATGTTGGGAACCGTAGCGACTTCAGGTCGAAGGACCATGTACACCATTGTCACTATGAGAATCGCTTATGACACTCACTTAATAACCCATGTAGCATTCTCATGGCGGGTCAATCCAGTACACAATTGTCCCAATGTGTACTTACGTGAAGACTTGATATCCCATATCCATGACCGGTGAGATACAGTCATCAGTCTGCCACATACTAGTCTCGATGTATTATAGTTGTCCTTATTAACTATAATACTCGACTAGGGAATCTTTAAGGATAATTATCAATCAATAAGATCTCACTATCAAGTAATGTACTTGATATTCTTATGACATTGAACTTATAATCCTAAGGACTTTATTACATCTATTTTAATTAAACAATTAAAGCATAAATATAATAAATGAAATGTCTCATTATTATTAATAGTAATAATCCATAAACATGAAATAAGTACAAGTAAAAGAGAAAATACGATTGCCACTAGGGCACTCTCCAACAATCTCCCACTTGCACTAGAGTCAATCGCTCATGTATCTTATACCATAAGCCCTAACATGTCCCTCATGCTTTTTTATGGCAAGAGGTTTAGTCAGTGGATCAGCAATATTATCATCTGTTGAAACTCTGCATATCTTCACATCTCCTCTGTCAATTATCTCTCGAATGATGTGAAAACGCCGAAGTATATGTTTGGATTTCTAGTGAGATCTCGGTTCCTTAGCTTGCGCAATGGCTCCATTGTTTTCACAATAGAGGTCCACTGGAAACTCAATACTAGGAACAACATCAAGTTCAGTTATGAACTTCTTAATCCAAACCGCTTCCTTTGTTGCTTCTGATGCAGCTATATACTCAGCTTCTGTTGTAGAATCGGCTACAGTCTCTTGCTTTGAACTCTTCCAGCATATAGCCCCACCATTCAAACAAAATACAAAACCAGATTGTGATCTGAAATTGTCCTTATCAGTCTGGAAGCTAGCGTCGGTGTAACCCTTTACAACCAGCTCATCTTCACCTCCATATACCAAGAAAGCATCCTTAGTTCTTCTTAAGTACTTTAGGATATTCTTGACTGTTGTCCAGTGACCTTCACCTGGATCTGACTGGTATCTGCTCGTCATGCTCAAAGCATACGAAACATCAAGTCGAGTACATATCATGGCATACATGATAGATCCAATTGCAGATGCATATGGAATTCTATCCATGCGTTCCCTTTCTTCCTTAGTGGAAGGACACTGTTCCTTTGACAAGGTTATACCATGTGACATTGGCAAAGATCCCCTTTTGGAATCTTGCATGTTGAACCGTTTCAACACTTTGTCTATGTACGAACTTTGACTTAGGCCAAGCAATCTCCTCAATCTATCTCTATAAATCTTGATGCCTAATATATAGGTTGCTTCACCCAAATCCTTCATAGAAAAGAAATTCCCTAACCAAGTCTTAACAGACTGTAAGGTAGGAATGTCATTCCCGATGAGTAGTATGTCATCCACATACAACACAACAAAGACAATTGCGCTCCCACTAACCTTCTTATACACACAAGACTCTCCTTCGTTCTTGATGAAACCAAATTGTTTGATTGCATCATCGAACCGAATATTCCAACTCCTAGAGGCTTGTTTCAATCCATAAATGGATCGTTGCAGCTTACAAACCTTTCCAGCATCCTTTGGATCAACAAAACCTTCAGGCTGTGTCATATACACATCCTCTAAAAGATTTCTATTAAGGAAATCAGTTTTGACATCCATCTGCCAGATTTCATAATCATGAAATGCTGCAATAGCAAGCAAGATCCTAATGGATTTAAGCATGGCAACTGGTGAAAAAGTTTCATCATAGTCAATACCATGAACTTGTTTAAAACCTTTAGCAACCAATCGTCCTTTAAAGGTATGTATATTACTATCCATGTCAGTCTTCTTCTTGAAAACCCATTTGCACCCAATTGGTTTTACCCCATCAGGTAGATCAACCAAGATCCAAACTTGGTTGGTGTACATGGACTCCATCTCAGATCTTATGGCTTGAAGCCATTTCTCAGAGTCAGGGCTGTTTATATCCTCTTGGTAAGTAGTAGGTTCATCTTGATCAATAATCATAATGTCATCCTCTTGAGTCAAGAGAAATCCATATCTCTCTGGCTGAAAAGGAATCCTACTTGACCTACGCAAAACTTGTGTAACTTGAGCAGGTTGTACATCCACAACATCTTGTGGAACTTGCTCAACATCCATCGCTTGGTCTTGGATACTTTGGGATTCTTGAATCTCATCAAGATCTATTTTCCTCCCACTATTTCCCTTAGAGAGAAATTCTCTTTCAAGAAATACGCATGTGCGAGCGACAAACACTTTGCCTTCTGTGGGATTGTAGAAATAGTATCCCTTAGTTTCTTTGGGATATCCTACAAAGTAGCATTCGTTAGATTTGGGACTAAGTTTATCAGAAAGTAGACGTTTCACATAAACATCACAACCCCAAATCTTGAGAAAAGACATACTAGGACGCCTCCCAGTCCATATCTCATATGGTGTCTTTTCAAGCTTCGATGGGGATCGGTTAAGTGTAAAAGCAGCTGTAAGTAGAGCATGTCCCCAAAAAGAGATTGGAAGGTCCGATTGACTCATCATACACCTAACCATGTTCAACAAGGTTCGGTTTCTCCTTTTTGAAAGACCATTCCACTGGGGCGTTCTAGGAGGAGTGAGTTGAGATACTATACCACACTCTTTTAGATAGTCATCGAACTCTTGGCTAAGGTATTCACCACCTCGATCAGATCGAAGGGCTTTAATACTTTTGCCAAGTTGATTTTGTACTTCATTCTTGAATTCCTTGAACTTTTCAAAGGTTTCATGTTTGTATTTCATCAGATATACATACCCATATCTACTAAAATCATCAGTAAATGTGACGAAGTACGGGTAACCTCCTCTAGCATTTGAACTCATAGGCCCACATACATCTGTATGTATGAGTCCCAAAAGTTCATTAGCCCGTTCACTGCTGCCAGTAAATGGGCCCTTTGTCATCTTGCCCAACAAACATGACTCACATGTCTCATAAGATTCAAAATCAAATGGGTCTAAGAATCCATCTTTATGAAGCTTAGAAATGAGTTTCTCATTTATATGGCCCAAACGACAATGCCAAAGAAAAGTTTGGTCTGTATCATTTGATTTAAACCATTTAGCATTAATGTTATAGACTGGATGATCAAGATCTAACAAATAAAGACCATTTATTAATTGTGCACTGCCATAAAACATCTCATTCAAATAAATGGAACAACACTTGTTCCTTATTGAAAACGAAAAACCTACTTTGTCTAAACATGAAACTGAAATAATATTCCTACGAATAGCAGGTACACAATAAACATCCTCTAGTTCTAAAACTAATCCACTAGGTAAGGTTAAACTACAAGTTCCAACAGCAATGGCGGCAACTCTTGCTCCATTTCCAACTCGCAGTTCGACTTCACCTTTAGCTAATGTTCTACTCCTTTTTAGATCCTGCACATTAACACAAATGTGAGATCCACATCCAGTATCTAATACCCATGATGTTGAAGCAGAAAAATTAACTTCTATAACAAAAATACCTGAAGAAGAGGCTCCGCTTTTCTTCATTTCTTTCTCTTTAAGGTAATCTGGCCAACTCCTCTTCCAATGTCCCTCCTTGTTACAATGGAAGCAATTTCCCTCCTTAGCCACCCCACCTTTAGGCTTAAGAGCCTTAGCTGCTCTAGCTTTGCCCTTATCCATAGGTTTTTGTGCTTTCCCTTTGGCCTTACCTTTGCCCTTTCCATTTTGAACCAACAATACAGTGTTTCCCTTGTTGATATTCTGCTCAGCAGTTTTCAACTTCCCTAACAATTCAATTAGAGTGCTGTCAATGTTGTTCATGTTGTAATTCATGACAAATTGACTAAAGCTCTGTGGTAAGGAATGCAGAACTAAGTCAACGGCCAACTCTTGACCTAGTGGGAAACCCATCCTCTCAATGTTCTCAATATAACCAATCATCTTGATTACATGATGACTAACTGGGCTTCCCTCTGTCATCTTACAAGTGAAAAGGGACCTTGCTGTGACCTCAAAATGCTCATGCCTTGCTTGCTCTTTATAGAGCTCCTTAAGGTGTACGATCATATCGTACGCACTCATGTTCTCATGAAGCATGAGAGTTCCAACCTCTAAGGCATCATCTTGATGCCTACGGAAAGCATTCCGCTCAGCAGCCGGTGCATTAGCGGGGGGGGGGGGGGGTGCTTCAGGGAGCGGTTGCTCTAGCACATACATCTTTTTCTCATTCCTAAGGACAATCCTTAGGGTTCGATACCAGTCCAGGAAATTAATTCCCGTCAACTTTTCCTTCTCATGGACTGATCGCAGAATTAAGATCATGTTTATTAAATAGTTAATAAGGACTTTTATTAAATATTACTCCCACTATTTTCCTCAAATAAATAACCCTCAATATTGACTCGGAAAATCTCAGCGTAAGATTTTCTAGTGGGACCAAGATCCATATTTCATCTTTTTATGAGTCAAACTTTAGCTGATCACCCATAATTTGATTATTTAGGTAGGGAACCCTTTCCCAATCACATCTCATGTGACTCTTGGATCAATTGGGCGAATAACATTTATCCAAATTCATCCTATAAATTTATACCCAATTCTTTTGCCTATAGACCTTCAATCCTATTGAACTATCCATTTAAGTTAGACCCAATGGTTGACAAACAGATATTACATTTATCCCCTCGCGTCTGACCAATGAAGATAAAAGTACCCTACTTTAGCAGGCCCACATTCAAAACGACATCAATTAAGACGAGTGTCAAGCATTGGAAGGCATATAACTTAATATTTCAGTTTGAGGGGTTTTTAAGTTAAGTGATCTCACTAGTTTTATTTTGTATTAACATACATAACATTATAACGATAACATGCATCACATACATACTATAATTATAAACTATAACATGCATCACATACATACTATAATTATAAACTAAATGTGATATGATCATAGCCCAAAATAATTAATTCACTCAAGCCAATGAGTGAATAAAAAAAAAGATCCTATGACTGGCAGCATCTTCTCCAAGAGCCTTCCTTGAATGTCCTCTACCTCATCATCTCCAAGACTATTGATTTTTTAAATAAAATTACAAGCAGAAACCTCATTCATGAGGGGATTTAGATGAAAAGAGAAATACATAGTGAATATTTGAGAGAGGCACGACACACAGGCCGTATTTAAAATAAATACATAGTGAATATTAGAGAGAGGCACGACACGCAGACCGTATTTAAAATAAGTAAATAAATCATACATAAGCGATCTAATAGGCCATGACCATTCACCACATAAATGAACAACACATAATAGTATATATAAAATTAATATTTTTATATTATATAAAAAAGTAATCTGCGATTTTCTGACTGTTATTATTTGATTCGAAGGCCATGTCCAGCAATTGGCACGATGATATCAGTTTCGCTGAAGTTCGCATCGATTACACCACTATAATACCTGACATGATCCTGTCCAACAATTGGCACAGACATGTCGATCGTCTGATGCAGAACCCTAGCGACCCTGACGCTGTTAGTTGCAGCATGATCGAGTCAACTCTTGACATTACCATGCTGCGACGAACAATAACGACATCAAAACAGCGATAAACAAATTTTATCTCTGTTTTCAATTTTCGATTAAACACAACACATTATAATCTCATTAAAACATGCTTAATCAGAAAATAAACGAATCATGGTTTCGCAAGCGGCTCTGATACCACTGCTGGAAATAGGGATCAAATACGCAATGGAAAAAAAACGAAATACCCTATTTCCAGAACAGGATCCATGCGAGAGAGCATGATTCGAGATAGAAAAACGTTTACCTTTTGATGCGAAGAGGAGAACGACGCTGGTCAGATCGTCCACGAAAAATTCACGTCAATCACGAATGCAGCAAGGTAGTCGCGCCTCTATCGGTATCCAAATGAACAGATTCCCAATTGGAGTCACGTCTCTCTTCTCAGTGCTAGCAGAGAAGAGAGAGATTCAGTGTATCACTCACTCTCCGATATGGATGGCTAGGGTTGACGTACTGTGTCTCACACGTACAAAAACCCTAAGGCTAATACTATTATTTATTATAGTATTAGACTAGCGGGTTGGGCTTGGCAGCACATATCAGAATGCATCGTGTCATGCTCCTTCATATTCTACTACTTTATTATAAAGAAATACTCTCTTTGATATTTGAATAGGGTATATGGACTTGCTCGAGTAGAGATATAATTAAAAATTCTTTCGTAAAGCTCTTATAGAATAACTTGGTGTTTATTTGTGGTTATTAAAAATCTTTCCAGAATCATTTATGAAAACATTTCTTATTATAGAAGAATACCGTAATTATCAGAGTAAGCGGAAATAGTGACCTTGACTTGATAATTCACATTCATAAACTATTTATAGGAAAAGAGTAGGTATATATATATATATCATCATCCATAAAAGTCACATACAACCAAGTCAAAGTCAAGATAGCAGGTGTTACGAAAATACAAGTCCATCATATAAACTAAAGATAAGACCACCTCACTGAGATCTCTCAAAAATATGTACAATATATATATAGAGCAAAATGTGAAATATCCAATGGTGGTCCAGTGATCCCCTTCCATAGCATGATCTCCAAAGTCTCCAACAACTGCTCCACCCGTCCCACATCCTAATCATCTATACTATGCATCACCTGGTGGATCCCCAACTCCCCACTGGCTCCCAGTGGAGTGCTCGACTGGCTCGTCCTCACCATCGCCCTCCTCCGGGTCCTCCTCTACCTCTTCCGACTGAGTGGGTATCCCACCACTGGGCACTGGGTCCGCTGAGGGTGTCCCATGAACCGGACTCATCGGACTAGGTATAGGAGTCTCCTCTCGAATCACTCGAGAAGCAGAGGGGTGAGATCTAGTAACAGCTCGAAAATGGAAAGAGTGGAAGCGACGAGCAGGTCGAGTCGGGGGTGGTCCATGATAAGTATAGAAAGGGGGTACATGCAAAGTATAGACAATAGGGATGCGAAACCTACGAGGACGGACACGAGCCAAAGGGTTGGGGTGATACAGAGTCACCTCCACCTCACCCTCAAATGTGGCTCGATGGTCCTCGTAGTACCACACTCCGCTAGGGAGCGGGCGCAACTCGATGCAAGCTAGATAGCGTGCCATCACCTAACATGGGCAATAAGGGGTAAGCACATAATTCACATAATCGAATAAGAATAAATAAAACATGTAACAATAGCCAGTTACAAATATCCAATGCAAAGGTAAATGCAGATGAATGTATTCCATTTATATTAATACCATTAATTATGAGTAATGATGCATGTCTCCCAATTCCATTGTCCATTGAACGTTCATTCCAATCATTCGCATACATGACCAACATGTATTGTGGAACTGCTCGGATAGTGTGCACACAACGTCACCAAGACGTAACAGCATTCCCAAATGCTGCCCACATGACCAAATTGTGTCATCGAGCCAGTTACCACCGAATTATCCCCAACCTTACACCATGCATGTATGCACATAAAAATTATACACCAAGATTAACCAATAATCTTATTATGTGCATCCAATATTATTCCTTCAGTAGGTTAAACTGTTGTTAATAATTTCCCAGTCCTTTTATTGGAACATGACACTTTTTCCCATAAGCATAATTGATCTTAATCGATATCTCATTAGGTATGTTAAAAGAAAAATTGTGTTTCTGTCCTTATCCAAATATACTCGAGTAAACTTCTCCAGACTCGAGTGTTTTCTTGATTTATCAAAGTACTCGAGTGTTCCTCCTGGTACTCGAGTGTTCTTTATTTCCAGAACTAAATTTACAAAGATTCAACCATGTACTCGAGTGTTCCAGGCAAGACTCGAGTGTTCTTTCATTTCCAGAAATATACTTTAAAAATTTCCAGAATACTCGAGTGTTCTATATGAATAATCGAGTGTTCTTGAGTTTTCCAGAAAATTGATTTCCCAAAACAGGCAAAGTACTCGAGTATTACCCATAATACTCGAGTGTTTGCAGACAGACAACACTAAAATCAAGTTTTAACATACCAATTTCGATTATAGTCCATTCCAGTCCAAACCAAAGATCAATATAGCTTACATTACACATTTTAAACATGTTCCAACACAGAATTAACAACATTTAACACTGAATCACAGATTATCAATAATTATGCATAAAGTGCATTTTTCCACAACTTAACATACCAATTCCAATTCTACATATATCCATTCCATTCTCAGCATTGGTACACCTTGCATGTGACCAAATAAACATGTCCAAACTCTCAGTTAAGTCCAGAAGGGTCTCCAAGCCTCAATCCTATTTCAAACTATGCCCATAGAGTCATTCATTGACTCTCATCCTAATTCCACACAATATACCCTTATTCTAGTGAATTAAAAGCTTCACCCTTACCTCAAATTCGTGACTCAACTCTGAAATTGCAGAGAAATTGGCTGGAGATGCTCAAACCCAAAAATCCTTTGCATGCAGCCACAGTTTGAATAGAGCACCAAAACCAGAGAATTTAACTGCAAAATCGTTTTAAAAATTGGGGAAAATGATTAGAATCACTTCTCTGCAACTTAAACTAGAAGTATAAACGAATTTGAGGGTCATAGGGTCCAGGAGCTTACCACAATCCAAGCTAGAAGTGAGCTCCAAGCTTCAAGTTTCTGAACTTGGTCACAGAAAACGCCTCACTTTCGAGCTTCGATTCCCCTTCCTCAGGCAACCACAACTCTCAAATCTCAGGTCTTTGTAAAGCTCGTGATGTGATGTGAGCTTTACAATGATGTGTATCACTCAACTCAACTCTCAGAATCAGAGGAGAACGTGGAAGACGAAATTGAAAACCCTTACTCTATATTTTCAGAGAAAAACCAACCAAATCCTCCATTATCTTCAACCAAAGGCTTAAATAGACATTCCCACTCGTCATGCAACTCGACACGAAGGTCCTTAACGTGTACTCATGGTGTTTTCGTGTCAAACTCGGGGATCGTCGTGTGTTGACTCATCAACCGCACTAACGAGTCCTCCACTGACTCGATTACTCGAGTATTTCCAGGAATACTCGAGTGTTTTGGTCAAATTTTCAAAAATATTTATTTTAATGCCCTTCCCTCCAAAGTCTTCCTAATATTGCTTCTAGGTCCTCTTCCAGGGACTAATATGTAAAAACCTTATTTTTACATATTATCTTCTTGCTCCAATATTTTTCTACTTTCGCAATTACTAATACTAACTCATACTAAACTTAATTTATTTATGAAATATAATTATGATTAAGAAAGTAATTATAAATTAATCTTTCAATAATCACAATTGTATTACATCAGGAAGCGAAAATTTGGGGTGTTACACTACTCCCCTACTTAACAGGAATTTCGTCCCCGAAATTCAGCTTACAAAAATAACTCAGGATAATCCTTGCGCATTCGATCCTCTAATTCCCAGGTTGACTCGAATACATTCCCACTTTGCCACATAACTTTGACCAACGGAATCTCCTTTCCTCTAAGCTGCTTAGTCCTCCTATCTTCCACTTTCACTGGGCCAGCTTTAAAGGTTAGGTTTTCTCGTAAGGTTAAATCATCTGGACGAATTTGAAGGATCGAGGTTGGATCATGCACAAACTTTTTCAATTGAGAGACATGGAAAACATTGTGCAGGTTGGCTAAAGATGGCGGGAGAGCTATTTGGTAGGCTACAGGTCCTACTCGCTTAAGGATTTGATAGGGACCTATAAACTTAGGTGATAGCTTCTGAGGTTTCAATGCTGTACTCCCTTTAGCGGTACAATCCTGAGAAATACATGGTCGCCTTCTGCAAACTCTAAAGGTCTTCTTCTTCGATCCGAATAACTCTGCTGACGACTAACCGCAGTCCTGATCTTTTCTTGAATCATTCTGATCTTTTCGGTTGTCTGTTGCACCACATCCGGACCAAGATGTAAATTCTCCCCCACTTGAAACCAGCATAGCGGGGTTTGGCATTTTCTCCCATACAATGCCTCAAACGGTGCCATATCGATACTGGTATGGTATCCATTGTTGTATGTAAATTCTGCGAGTGGTAGTATCTGATCCCAACTTCCTCTTTCTTCTAACACACACGCTTGCAATATGTCCTCCAAAGTTTGGATGGTCCTTTCGGTTTGTCCATCGGTCTGAGGGTGATAAGCTGAACTCATCTTAAGTCTCGTCCCCAGAGCTTGATGCAAACTTGTCCAAAATCTAGACATGAATCTCGGATCACGATCCGAAATAATACTGGATGGTACTCCATGCAATCGTACCACTTCCCGAATATAAATCTGGGTCAGTTTCTCCAAAGAGTAGTGCATATTCACCGGAATGAAATGCGCTGACTTAGTAAGACGGTCCACAATTTCCCAGATTGCGTCATGGTTTGCAACTGTCCTTGGCAATCCAGTCACAAAGTCCATGGAAATGCTGTCCCACTTCCATTGTGGAATATCTAGGGGCTGTAACACTCCCCCAGGCTTCTGATGTTCCACTTTAACCTTTTGGCAAATTAAACATGACGATACATATTCTGCTACATCCTTCTTAAGACCAGGCCACCAGAACATGTTTTTCAAATCCTGGTACATCTTTGTCGATCCAGGGTGCATACTCATCTGACTCTTATGTGCCTCATCCAAAATCATCCTCCTAATCTCCGAGTTCTTCGGTATGCAAATTCTTGTTTTAAAACGAAGAATTCCATCTGACCCTTCTGAAAAATCTGACTCCTTTTCTTTTTCCATCAATTCCCTCTTTTCTAGCAATTCCGGATCTTTACGTTGCAATTCTTGAATTCGAGCCAAGAATTCGTTAGAAATTTGCAACATACCCAACGTAATCTGACCTGGTTCCACTTGCATCACCAGGCTTAGATCCCGAAACTCTTCAATCAAAGCCGCTTCCTTAATCATCATGGAACTCACATAAATCGCTTTACGGCTCAAAGCGTCTGCCACAACATTGGCCTTACCAGGATGGTAATGAAGCTCAAAATTGTAGTCTTTTAAAAATTCCATCCATCGACGCTGCCTCATATTTAATTCCTTTTGATCGAATAAATACTTCAAACTCTTATGGTCACTAAACACCCGAAACGTAGTGCCATAGAGATAATGCCTCCATATCTTCAGTGCAAAGACTATTGCAGAAAGTTCCAAATCATGGGTGGGGTAGTTTACCTCGTGAACTTTCAGTTGACGAGATGCATACGCCACAACCTTTCCTTCTTGCATTAGGACACTCCCAAGTCCTTGTCCCGATGCATCACAGTACACTTCGTACTCCTTGTGAGGGTCAGGTAAGATTAACACTGGTGAGGATGTTAATCTTTCCTTAAGCATCAGAAAACTCTTTTCACACTTCTCATCCCATACAAATGGTTGATCCTTCCTAGTCAGCTTGGTGAGGGGTAATGCAATCTTCGAAAATCCTTCAATAAATCTTCTATAATATCCGACCAGCCCTAAGAAACTTCTGACTTCCGTGACTGTCTTTGGTCGAACCCACTGCAAAACTGATTCCACCTTGGCCGGGTCAACTGCTATGCCACCTTCCGAGATCACATGCCCCAAGAACGGGACTTCTTTTAACCAAAACTCACACTTAGAGATTTTGGCGTAGAGTTGCTTCTCCTTCAAAATCTTCAACACTACTCGGAGGTGTTCGGCATGTTCTTCCGGACTCTTAGAATATATCAGGATGTCATCAATGAAAACTACCACGAATGAATCCAGATATGGTCTAAAAATCCGGTTCATATAGTCCATAAAAATGGCTGGTGCATTTGTTAATCCGAACGGCATTACGACATACTCATAATGTCCGTATCGAGATCAAAATGCAGTCTTAGGGATATCTTCCTCCTTGATTCTGATCTGATGATATCCAGATCTCAGATCGATCTTAGAAAACACCGAAGCTCCTCTCACTTGATCCATGAGATCATCTATCCTTGGCAAAGGATACTTGTTCTTTATAGTCACCTTATTCAACTGTCTATAATCCACACACATCCTAAGGCTTCCATCTTTCTTCTTGACAAACAACACTGGAGCACCCCATGGGGATACACTTGGCCTAATAAGTTGTTTTTGCAGTAATTCCTCAATCTGGTTCTTCAGTTCGACCATCTCGGGTGGCGCCATTCTATAAGGAGTGATAGAAATGGGACCAGTTCCTGGAATCAACTCGATTCCAAACTCAATCTCCCTCTTGGGTGGTAATCCTGGCATCTCTTCGGAAAACACTTCTGGAAATTCCCTTACAATCGGAATCTCTTCCACAGACCTTTCTCCTTTCTCCGGCTCAACAGCAGACACCAAACAGAGATACTTGTCCAAGATTGGGTCTTTAAACAAAAGCGTTTTCTTAACACAATCAATAACCACATGGTTGCTAACCATCCAGTCCATACCCAAAATTACATCCAATTGGGACAAAGGTAGACAGATCAAATCTAACTGAAAGACTCGGTCTACTATCCTAATTTTACAATTAGGACACACCTTTGAGGTGATTACAGGAGAGTTAGTAGGGGTATCTACCCTAAGATAATAGGGTGATTCAGACACATGCAATTTCAAACGATTCACACATTCAAATGACACAAATGAATGAGTGGCTCCTGAATCGAATAAAATTCTACAAGGTTGATCATTGAGTAGATAAGTACCTTGCATGAGTCCTGGAGTCTGATTCGCTTCAGCACCACTAAGGGTGAAAACTCTACCTTGAGTTACCGGCCTGTCCGTAGAACCTCTATGAGCATTCTTGGGTGGTTCCTTGCAATCGCGAGAAAAATTACCAGGTTTCCCACAGTTAAAGCACCCACTGTGAGACCAGCAGAACTTTCCAAAGTGATGACGTCTGCACTTCTCACAATAAGGAGCATTATTGTAAGAGGTGTTTCGATCATCAGACATCTTGCCCTTCCCCCTATTCTTATGAGAATAAGGGCCTTTATTACGGTGGTCATGCCCCTTCCATCTTTGTGGACTATATCCCGAATGTTCCTTCTTTCCTTCCACAATCTGAACTGCCTCCGCCCTTTTATCATCCTCATACATCCTACACATATCAACCAGCGTAGGGAAACTTTGAATCTTTTGATAACTGAACACCGACTTCAATTCGGGTTTCAGTCCTCCCTCAAACTTGATACATTTACTTATCTTATCCGGATTCATCTGATAGTAAGGGGAGTATTTCATTAGTTCTTCAAATTTCGCAGCATATTCTCCTACACTCATGCTGCCTTGTCTGAGTTGTAGAAACTCAACCTCTTTCTTCCTCCTTAAATCCTCAGGAAAATACTCCTTGAGAAATTCTCCCATGAATACTTCCCAAGTTACCTCTCTTCCTTCATGAGCGAGTAACTGGGCAGTATGATTCCACCAATGTTCTGCTTCTCCCTCCAGCATGAAAACAGCATAAGCTATCCTCTGGGCA
The DNA here is from genome assembly GCA_037953625.1 of Crotalaria pallida. Lineage (NCBI taxonomy): Eukaryota > Viridiplantae > Streptophyta > Magnoliopsida > Fabales > Fabaceae > Crotalaria > Crotalaria pallida. The sequence goes on along the minus strand of CM075655.1, from coordinate 55,627,048 downwards.
TCGGAGCATTCTAAAGTTCTAAAGATCTTTTCCATCTCCAAGATCCACTTGTTAGCTTCTTCTGGTTTAAATCCACCAGCAAACTTTGAGGGATTGCAGCTCCTGAAATCCGATAAGGTCTTGGCTTCTGCAGCTACCGCACCTGTTGGAGGTGGGTTGACGGGCTGAGGTTGATGTTGTTGCTGCTGATTCTGCTGCAAATTTTCTAACACTGTAGCCATCCTTTCCAGCAGATCGTTCGTATGGTTTCTATATCGCGATGCCATAGTGAGCCTGCACTATGGACCTATGTCGTTAAAGATCTATCTAGACTTTGAAATCTATCTAGTTCTATTCTAAACTATCACTAATAGAACTAAGCCATATGAAATGAATCAGATAGCTAAGAAACTTTACCCAGCTGTAGCAACTTCTGGCATATTATGCTCGAGAGGATCAAGAATCAGGACCATTATGCTCTGATACCACAAAAGGTGTCACGCTCCTTCATATTCTACTACTTTATTATAAAGAAATACTCTCTTTGATATTTGAATAGGGTATATGGACTTGCTCGAGTAGAGATATAATTAAAAATTCTTTCGTAAAGCTCTTATAGAATAACTTGGTGTTTATTTGTGGTTATTAAAAATCTTTCCAGAATCATTTATGAAAACATTTCTTATTATAGCAGAATACCGTAATTATCAGAGTAAGCGGAAATAGTGACCTTGACTTAATAATTCACATTCATAAACTATTTATAGGAAAAGAGTAGGTATATATATATATATATATATCATCATCCATAAAAGTCACATACAACCAAGTCAAAGTCGAGATAGCAGGTGTTACGAAAATACAAGTCCATCATATAAACAAAAGATAAGACCACCTCACTGAGATCTCTCAAAAATATGTACAATATATATATATAGAGCAAAATGTGAAATCTCCAATGGTGGTCCAGTGATCCTCCTCCATAGCATGATCTCCAAAGTCTCCAGCAACTGCTCCACCCGTCCCACATCCTAATCATCTATACTATGCATCACCTGGTGGATCCCCAACTCCCCACTGGCTCCCAGTGGAGTGCTCGACTGGCTCGTCCTCACCATCGCCCTCCTCCGGGACCTCCTCTACCTCCTCCGACTGAGTGGGTATCCCACCACTGGGCACTGGGTCCGCTGAGGGTGTCCCATGAACCGGACTCATCGGACTAGGTATAGGAGTCTCCTCTCGAATCACTCGAGAAGCAGAGGGTTGAGATCTAGTAACAGCTCGAAAACGGAAAGAGTGGAAGCGACGAGCAGGTCGAGTCGGGGGTGGTCCATGATAAGTATAGAAAGGCGGTACATGCAAAGTATAGACAATAGGGATGCGAAACCTACGAGGACGGACACGAGCCAAAGGGTTGGGGTGATACAGAGTCACCTCCACCTCACCCTCAAATGTGGCTCGATGGTCCTCGTAGTACCACACTCCGCTAGGGAGCGGGCGCAACTCGATGCAAGCTAGATAGCGTGCCATCACCTAACATGGGCAATAAGGGGTAAGCACATAATTCACATAATCGAATAAGAATAAATAAAACATGTAACAATAGCCAGTTACAAATATCCAATGCAAAGGTAAATGCAGATGAATGTATTCCATTTATATTAATACCATTAATTATGAGTAATGATGCATGTCTCCCAATTCCATTGTCCATTGAACGTTCATTCCAATAATTCACATACATGACCAACATGTATTGTGGAACTTCTCGGATAGTGTGCACACAACGTCACCAAGACGTAACAGCATTCCCAAATGCTGCCCACATTACCAAAATGTGTCATCGAGCCAGTTACCACCGAATTATCCCCAACCTTACACCATGCATGTATGCACATAAAAATTATACACCAAGATTAACCAATAATCTTATTATGTGCATCCAATATTATTCCTTCAGTAGGTTAAACTGTTGTTAATAATTTCCCAGTCCTTTTATTGGAACATGACACTTTTTCCCATAAGCATAATTGATCTTAATTGATATCCCATTAGGTATGTTAAAAGAAAAATTATGTTTCTGTCCTTATCCAAATATACTCGAGTAAACTTCTCCAGACTCGAGTGTTTTCTTGATTTATCAAAGTACTCGAGTGTTCCTCCTGGTACTCGAGTGTTCTTTATTTCCAGAACTAAATTTACAAAGATTCAACCATGTACTCGAGTGTTCCAGGCAAGACTCGAGTGTTCTTTCATTTCCAGAAGTATACTTTAAAAATTTCCAGAATACTCGAGTGTTCTATATGAATACTCGAGTGTTCTTAAGTTTTCCAGAAAATTGATTTCCCAAAACAGGCAAAATACTCGAGTATTACCCATAATACTCGAGTGTTTGCAGACAGACAGCACTAAAATCAAGTTTTAACATACCAATTTCGATTATAGTCCATTCCAGTCCAAACCAAAGATCAATATAGCTTACATTACACATTTTAAACATGTTCCAACACAGAATTAACAACATTTAACACTGAATCACAGATTATCAATAATTATGCATAAAATGCATTTTTCCACAACTTAACATACCAATTCCAATTCTACATATATCCATTCCATTCTCAGCATTGGTACACCTTGCATGTGACCAAATAAACATGTCCAAACTCTCAGTTAAGTCCAGAAGGGCCTCCAAGCCTCAATCCTATTTCAAACTATGCCCATAGAGTCATTCATTGACTCTCATCCTAATTCCACACAATATACCCTTATTCTAGTGAATTAAAAGCTTCACCCTTACCTCAAATTTGTGAATCAACTCTGAAATTGCAGAGAAATTGGCTGGAGATGCTCAAACCCAAAAATCCTTTCCATGCAGCCACAGTTTGAACAGAGCACCAAAACCAGAGAATTTAACATGCAAAATCGTTTTAAAAATTGGGGAAAATGATTAGAATCAATTCTCTGCAACTTAAACTATAGGTATAAACGAATTTGAGGGTCATAGGGTCCACGAGCTTACCACAATCCAAGCTGGAAGTGAGCTCCAAGCTTCAAGTTTCTGAACTTGGTCACAGAAAACGCCTCACTTTCGAGCTTCGATTCCCCTTCCTCAGGCAACCACAACTCTCAAATCTTAGGTCTTTGTAAAGCTAGTGATGTGAGCTTTACAATGATGTTTATCACTCAACTCAACTCTCAGAATCAGAGGAGAACGTGGAAGACGAAATTGAAAACCCTTACTCTATATTTTCAGAGAAAAACCAACCAAATCCTCCATTATCTTCAACCAAAGGCTTAAATAGACATTCCCACTCGTCATGCAACTCGACACGAAGGTCCTTAACGTGTACTTATGGTGTTTTCGTGTCAAACTCGGGGATCGTCGTGTGTTGACTCATCAACCGCACTAACGAGTCCTCCACTGACTCGATTACTCGAGTATTTCCAGGAATACTCGAGTGTTTTGGTCAAATTTTCAAAAATATTTATTTTAATGACCTTCCCTCCAAAGTCTTCCTAATATTACTTCTAGGTCCTCTTCCAGGGACTAATATGTAAAAACCTTATTTTTACATATTATCTTCTTGCTCCAATATTTTTCTACTTTCGCAATTACTAATACTAACTCATACTAAACTTAATTTATTTATGAAATATAATTATGATTAAGAAAGTAATTATAAATTAATCTTTCAATAATCACAATTGTATTACATCAGGAAGCGAAAATTTGGGGTGTTACACGTCGCACGATCATACTGTGCATCGCACGGACGTAAATTTTATAAAAATACTACTATTGTATTTTTTATCAAATGTGATATCTCCAATCTATTTGTTCTTAGTGTGTGACCCTATAGGTTCCTATAACGTTGGCAGTAAAGTTAAAATTCCATTTTATGTTTACAAGCAATGAGCGGTATCTAGCAACACGTCATTGCTACCCAAGTGACAGGAATGTCTGTGATCTGACATAACCTTAGTGTGACCAATGATCATGTGTAAATTTAATCCCTTTGTCCAAATATCTTAGTTACACTTATGGCATGGAACATGTCACCCATGTATAGTGTAACCTATGGTTTCTTGATCCCTGAGTAGACGCGTCTACAAGTATCGTCAATATCCCATATTGACTGTCTTGAGTATGGCCATACATTTCACCGTCTCACTCAATCAAGGGGCCCAGAGATATAATTCCTATTGATAAGGAAGGACGAATCCCATCTATGTCACTCACATCCCTCTACATGATTTGTCATATACCCGACTACAACCGTTATGATCACCTGGTTAAAAATGACGTTTGATTGTGTGAAAGCACATAATTCCTCATGTTGGGAACCGTAGCGACTTCAGGTCGAAGGACCATGTACACCATTGTCACTATGAGAATCGCTTATGACACTCACTTAATAACCCATGTAGCATTCTCATGGCGGGTCAATCCAGTACACAATTGTCCCAATGTGTACTTACGTGAAGACTAGATATCCCATATCCATGACCGGTGAGATACAGTCATCAGTCTGCCACATACTAGTCTCGATGCATTATAGTTGTCCTTATTAACTATAATACTCGACTAGGGAATCTTTAAGGATAATTATCAATCAATAAGATCTCACTATCAAGTCATGTACTTGATATTCTTATGACGTTGAACTTATAATCCTAAGGACTTTATTACATCTATTTTAATTAAATAATTAAAGCATAAATATAATAAATGAAATGCCTCATTATTATTAAAAGTAATAATCCATAAACATGAAATAAGTACAAGTAAAAGAGAAAATACGATTGCCGCTAGGGCACTCTCCAACAATCTCCCACTTGCACTAGAGCCAATCTCTCATGTATCTAATACCATAAGCCCTAACATGTCCCTCATACCTTTTTATGGCAAGAGGTTTAGTCAGTGGATCAGCAATATTATCATCTGTTGAAACTCTGCATATCTTCACATCTCCTCTGTCAATTATCTCTCGAATGATGTGAAAATGCCGAAGTATATGTTTGGATTTCTAGTGAGATCTCGGTTCCTTAGCTTGCGCAATGGCTCCATTGTTTTCACAATAGAGGTCCACTGGAATCTCAATACTAGGAATAACATCAAGTTCAGTTATGAACTTCTTAATCCAAACCGCTTCCTTTGCTGCTTCTGATGCAGCTGTATACTTAACTTCTGTTGTAGAATCGGCTACAGTCTCTTGCTTTGAACTCTTCCAGCATATAGCCCCACCATTCAAACAAAATACAAAACCAGATTGTGATCTGGAATTGTCCTTATCAGTCTGGAAGCTAGCGTCGGTGTAACCCTTTACAACCAGCTCATCTTCACCTCCATATACCAAGAAAGCATCCTTAGTTCTTCTTAAGTACTTTAGGATATTCTTGACTGCTGTCCAGTGACCTTCACCTGGATCTGACTGGTATTTGCTCGTCATGCTCAAAGCATACGAAACATCAAGTCGAGTACATATCATGGCATACATGATAGATCCAATTGCAGATGCATATGGAATTCTATCCATGCGTTCCCTTTCTTCCTTAGTGGAAGGACACTGTTCCTTTGACAAGGTTATACCATGTGACATTGGCAAAGATCCCCTTTTGGAATCTTGCATGTTGAACCGTTTCAACACTTTGTCTATGTACGAACTTTGACTTAGGCCAAGCAATCTCCTTGATCTATCTCTATAAATCTTGATGCCTAATATATAGGTTGCTTCACCCAAATCCTTCATAGAAAAGCAATTCCCTAACCAAGTCTTAACAGACTGTAAGGTAGGAATGTCATTCCCGATGAGTAGTATGTCATCCACATACAACACAACAAAGACAATTGCGCTCCCACTAACCTTCTTATACACACAAGACTCTCCTTCGTTCTTGATGAAACCAAATTGTTTGATTGCATCATCGAACTGAATATTCCAACTCCTAGAAGCTTGTTTCAATCCATAAATGGATCGTTGCAGCTTACAAACCTTTCCAGCATCCTTTGGATCAACAAAACCTTCAGGTTGTGTCATATACACATCCTCTAGAAGATTTTCATTAAGGAAAGCAGTTTTGACATCCATCTGCCAGATTTCATAATCATGAAATGCTGCAATAGCATGCAAGATCCTAATGGATTTAAGCATGGCAGCTGGTGAAAAAGTTTCATCATAGTCAATACCATGAACTTGTTTAAAACCTTTAGCAACCAATCGTCCTTTAAAGGTATGTACATTACTATCCATGTCAGTCTTCTTCTTGAAAACCCATTTGCACCCAATTGGTTTTACCCCATCAGGTAGATCAACCAAGATCCAAACTTGGTTGGTGTACATGGACTCCATCTCAGATCTCATGGCTTGAAGCCATTTCTCAGAGTCAGGGCTGTTTATATCCTCTTGGTAAGTAGTAGGTTCATCTTGATCAATAATCATAATGTCATCCTCTTGAGTCAAGAGAAATCCATATCTCTCTGGCTGAAAAGGAATCCTACTTGACCTACGCAAAACTTGTGTAACTTGAGCAGGTTGTACATCCACATCATCTTCTGGAACTTGCTCAACATCCATCGCTTGGTCTTGGCTACTTCGGGATTCTTGAATCTCATCAAGATCTATTTTCCTCCCACTATTTCCCTTAGAGAGAAATTCTCTTTCAAGAAATACGCCTGTGCGAGCGACAAACACTTTGCCTTCTGTGGGATTGTAGAAATAGTATCCCTTAGTTTCTTTGGGATATCCTACAAAGTAGCATTCGTCAGATTTGGGACTAAGTTTATCAGAAAGTAGACATTTCACATAAACATCACAACCCCAAATCTTGAGAAAAGACATACTAGGACGCCTCCCAGTCCATATCTCATATGGTGTCTTTTGATCCGCTTTCGATGGGAATCGGTTAAGTGTAAAAGCAGCTGTAAGTAGAGCATGTCCCCAAAAAGAGAATGGAAGGTCCGATTGACTCATCATACACCTAACCATGTCCAACAAGGTTCGGTTTCTCCTTTCTGAAACACCATTCCACTGGGGCGTTCCAGGAGGAGTGAGTTGAGATACTATACCACACTCTTTTAGATAGTCATCGAACTCTTGGCTAAGGTATTCACCACCTCGATCAGATCGAAGGGCTTTAATACTTTTGCCAAGTTGATTTTGTACTTCATTCTTGAATTCCTTGAACTTTTCAAAGGTTTCATGTTTGTATTTCATCAGATATACATACCCATATCTATTAAAATCATCAGTAAATGTGACGAAGTACGGGTAACCTCCTCTAGAATTTGAACTCATAGGCCCACATACATCTGTACGTATGAGTCCCAAAAGTTCATTAGCCTGTTCACTGCTGCCAGTAAATGGGCCCTTTGTCATCTTGCCCAACAAACATGACTCACATGTCTCATAAGATTCAAAATCAAATGAGTCTAAGAATCCATCTTTATGAAGCTTAGAAATGCGTTTCTCATTTATATGGCCCAAACGACAATGCCAAAGAAAAGTTTGGTTTGTATCATTTGATTTAAACCTTTTAGCATTAATGTTATAGACTGGATGATCAAGATCTAACAAATAAAGACCATTTATTAATTGTGCACTGCCATAAAACATCTCATTCAAATAAATGGAACAACACTTATTCCTTATTGAAAACGAAAAACCTACTTTGTCTAAACATGAAACTGAAATAATATTCCTACGAATAGCAGGTACACAATAAACATCCTCTTGTTCTAAAACTAATCCACTAGGTAAGGTTAAACTACAGGTTCCAACAGCAATGGCGGCAACTCTTGCTCCATTTCCAACTCGCAGTTCGACTTCACCGTTAGCTAATCTTCTACTCCTTTTTAGATCATGCACATTAACACAAATGTGAGATCCACATCCAGTATCTAATACCCATGATGTTGAAGCAGAAAAATTAACTTCTATAACAAAAATACCCGAAGAAGAGGCTCCGCTTTTCTTCATTTCTTTCTCTTTAAGCTAATCTGCGCAACTCCTCTTCCAATGTCCCTCCTTGTTACAATGGAAGCAATTTCCCTCCTTAGCCACTCCACCTTTAGGCTTAAGAGCCTTAGCTACTCTAGCTTTGCCCTTATCCCTAGGTTTTTGTGCTTTCTCTTTGGCCTTATCTTTGCCCTTTCCATTTTTAACCAACAATACAGTTTTTCCCTTGTTGATATTCTGCTCAACAGTTTTCAACTTCCCTAACAATTCAATTAGAGTGCTGTCAATGTTGTTCATGTTGTAATTCATGACAAACTGACTAAAGCTCTGTGGTAAGGAATGCAGAACTAAGTCAACGACCAACTCTTGACCTAGTGGGAAACCCATCCTCTCAATGTTCTCAATATAACCAATCATCTTGATTACATGATGACTAACTGGGCTTCCCTCTGTCATCTTACAAGTGAAAAGGGACCTTGCTGTGACCTCAAAACTCTCATGCCTTGCTTGCTCTTGATAGAGCTCCTTAAGGTGTATGATCATATCGTACACACTCATGTTCTCATGAACCTTCTGAAGGTCAGAGGTCATAGTGACAAGCATGAGATTTCCAACCTCTAAGGCATCGTCTTGATGCCTACGGAAAGCATTCCGCTCAGCAGCCGGTGCATTAGCGGGGGGTGCTTCAGGGAGCGGTTGCTCTAGCACATACATCTTTTTCTCATTCCTAAGGACAATCCTTAGGGTTCGATACCAGTCCAGGAAATTAATTCCCGTCAGCTTTTCCTTCTCAAGGACTGATCACAGTGATAAGTTGTTCGAATTGTTTGATGCCATGGTGATCTAATAACAAAATTAAAAACAGAATTAAGATCATGTTTATTAAATAGTTAATAAGGACTTTTATTAAATATTACTCCCACTATTTTCCTCAAATAAATAACCCTCAATATTGACTCGGAAAATCTCAGCGGAAGATTTTCTAGTGGGACCAAGATCCATATTTCATCTTATTATGAGTCAAACTTTAGCTGATCACCAATAATTTGATTATTTAGGTAGGGAACCCTTTCCCAATCACATCTCATGTGACTCTTGGATCAACTGGGCGAATAACATTTATCCAAATTCATCCTATAAATTTATACCCAATTCTTTTGCCTATAGACTTTTAATCCTATTGAACTATCCATTTAAGTTAGACCCAATGGTTGACAAACAGATATTACATTTATCCCCTCGCGTCTGACCAATGTAGATAAAAGTACCCTACTTTAGCAGGCCCACATTCAAAAACGACATCAATCAAGACGAGTGTCAAGCATTAGAAGGCATATAACTTAAAATTTCAGTTTGAGGGGTTTTTAAGTTAAGTGATATCACTAGTTTTATCTTGTATTAACATACATAACATTATAACGATAACATGCATCACATACATACTATAATTATAAACTATAACATGCATCACATACATACTATAATTATAAACTAAATGTGATATGATCATGGCCCAAAATATTTAATTCACCCAAGCCAATGAGTGAATAAAAAAAAAGATCCTATGACTGGCAGCATCTTCTCCAAGAGCCTTCCTTGAATGTCCTCTACCTCATCATCTCCAAGACTCTTGATTTTTTAAATAAAATTACAAGCAGAAACCTCGTTCATGAGGGGATTTAGATGAGAAGAGAAATACATAGTGAATATTTGAGAGAGGCACGACACGCAGACCGTATTTAAAATAAATACATAGTGAATATTAGAGAGAGGCATGACACGCAGGCCGTATTTAAAATAAGTAAATAAATCATACATAAGCGATCTAATAAGCCATGACCATTCACCACATAAATGAACAACACATAATAGTATATATAAAATTAATATTTATTATATTATATAAAAAATTAATCTGCAATTTTCTGACTGTTATTATTTGATTCGAAGACCATGTCCAACAATTGGCACGATCATATCAGTTTCGCTGAAGTTCGCATCGATTACACCACTGTAATACTCGACATGATCCTGTCCAACAATTGGCACAGACATGTCGATCGTCTGATGCAGAACCCTAGCGACCCTGACGCTGTTAGTTGCAGCATGATCGAGTCAACTCTTGACATCACCATGCTGCGACGAACAATAACGACATCAAAACAGCGATAAACAAATTTTATCTCTGTTTTCAATTTTCGATTAAACACAACACATTATAATCTCATTAAAACATGCTTAATCAGAAAATAAACGAATCATGGTTTCGCAAGCGGCTCTGATACCACTGCTGGAAATAGGGATCAAATACGCAATGGAAAAAAAAACGAAATACCCTATTTCCAGAACAGGATCCATGCGAGAGAGCATGATTCGAGATAGAAAAACGTTTACCTCTTGATGCGAAGAGGAGAACGGCGTTGGTCAGATCATCCACGAAAAATTCACGTCAATCACGAGCGCAGCAAGGTAGTCGCGCCTCTATCGATATCCACATGAACAGATTCCCAATTGGAGTCACGTCTCTCGTCTCAGTGCTAGCGAAGAAGAGAGAGATTCAGTGTATCACTCACTCTCTGATATGGACGGCTAGGGTTGTCGTTCTATGTCTCACACGTACCAAAACCCTAAGGCTAATACTATTATTTATAATAGTATTAGACTAGCGGGCTGGGCTTGGCAGAACATATCAGAATGCGTCGCACGGTAATACTGTGCATCGCACGGACGTAAATTTTATAAAAATACTACTATTGTATTTTTTTTATCAAATGTGATATCTCCAATCTATCTGTTCTTAGTGTGTGACCCTATAGGTTCCTATAACGTTGGCAGTAAAGTTAAAATCCCATTTTAAGTTTATAAGCAATGAGAGGTATCTAGCAACACATCATTGCTACCCAAGTGACAGGAATGTTTGTGATCTGACATAACCTTAGTGTGACCAATGATCATGTGTAAATTTAATCCCTTTGTCCAAATATCTTAGTTACACTCATGGCATGGAACGTGTCACCCATGTATAGTGTAACCTATGGTTTCTTGATCCCTGAGTAGACGCGTCTAAACAAGTCTCGTCAATATCTCATATTGACTGTCTTGAGTATGGCCATACATTTCACCGTCTCACTCAATCAAGGGGCCCAGAGATATAATTCTTATTGACAAGGAAGGACAAATCTCATCTATGTCACTCACATCCCTCTACATGATTTGTCATATACCCGACTACAACCGTTATGATCACCTGGTTAAAGATGACGTTTGATTGCGTGAAAGCACATAATTCCTCATGTTGGGAACCGTAGCGACTTCAGGTCGAAGGACCATGTACACCATTGTCACTATGAGAATCGCTTATGACACTCACTTAATAACCCATGTAGCATTCTCATGGCGGGTCAATCCAGTACACAATTGTCCCAATGTGTACTTACGTGAAAACTTGATATCCCATATCCATGACCGGTGAGATACAGTCATCAGTCTGCCACATACTAGTCTCGATGTATTATAGTTATCCTTATTAACTATAATACTCGACTAGGGAATCTTTAAGGATAATTATCAATCAATAAGATCTCACTATCAAGTCATGTACATGATATTCTTATGACATTGAACTTATAATCCTAAGGACTTTATTACATCTATTTTAATTAAACAATTAAAGCATAAATATAATAAATGAAATGCCTCATTATTATTAATAGTAATAATCCATAAACATGAAATAAGTACAAGTAAAAGAGAAAATACGATTGCCTTTAGGGCACTCTCCAACATTAAGGGTCATTCATGGAACAATAAAGTGGTGCACGAATTTGGTTTCATTAAGAGGCAAGGAATCAAATTGAATGAAGGACTTGATTGAAGAGTTGAATGACAATTAATGTCATTAATTGAACGTTACAAAAAGTTAATTCAAATAATAAAGTTTAGTAACCACAATTCATTAGTGACATTAAGGACATTCATGATTGAAATGAATGCAAGATTTCTCTCTTCTTCATGAAAAGGAATTCGTGCAAGGATAAGAAAATAAAGTGAAGAAGGTTTCTTATCATTCATGAAGCTACCAAGACATAGAAGTTACACTTTGAATTGCAAATTCAAATGGGGAGCAAACCATGCTCACGGCCAAGACATAATGAGGGAAGCTGTGAATTGAATATCAAATTCATGAGGCCATAAAAGCACACGGCCACATTGATGAAGGAAGTTACAAAATGAATTTCAACTCATGAGGTCATGATGGCATGGACGGCCAAGCAATGAAGAGTAAGAAGGGAGTTACATTTTTGTAATCAATAGAGCCATGAATGGCCGAATAGGTTACATTAGTTTTAATTCCTCATCAGTAGGCTTGATTGCTCTTGAATGGCTAGCTTCCTTAGTGATGTACGTAGGCATATGGCAGCCATGAGAGTTGTAACACCCTATTTGGGTTTTACCCTTAAACCGAAAATTAGAACTAAAAATTTTCTTTTTAGAATTGGTATAAAGGAAAGATCATGATGATAATTCAAAATCACAATTCATTTCGTTAATATTAACGTCATAGTTTTTAGCGGAAGACTTAGTTCAAACAAAGGTACGAAAGCAAAACAACTTAGTTACATCGAATCAGTTATACAAAACATAAAATACATAAGCAGTGTTTTAGCTCGGCCAACTGGCCGAGGCCTAACTTAATTATCCGACTCAATGACTTACTCTCCCTGTGAGGGAGAGGTAACCTGCTCGGTCGGGGACTGCGTCTGCTCGGGCTCAGTACTTGTAAAATGGTAAGGAGGTGAGCATTACACAGAACTTAAGTAAGAAGTTTCTAATATGACATACCGAACTACCAAGCCAAACACAAGCAATCAATTAGCATATTAACAGATAATCAAGCAGATACATATCACATGCATACATTCCCATTTTGCTCGGTCCATGCTATTGTCCAATAAATTCTTTACCGACCGATTTTACTTATATTTTTTTCCGATTGATTACCCTTATACCCATTCCTCAATTCCTATCCTTGATCGCTCGACCATTACTTTTCTCTCTCGGTATTCCATTTTCTTTCTCAGATCTCTTTACTCATTATTCATCTTTTGCATATCTTACAATCTTTTACTCTTCTCGGCTGCATACACCCAGTGCATGTCTTACACCATTTAGGGTCGGATTCCGGAGTGTCCATAACTGCGAGTACCCAGTACCCGTCTTACAGCCGCACATACCCAGTATGTGTCTGACGCGATCAATGCACGCACCCAGTACGCGTCTTCTATGACCAGGAGCACTACCGCCGATTCTTCTATGGAGTTAAGGAGTGTCCATAACTGCGAGTACCCAGTACCCGTCTTACAGCTGCGCCTCTCGGCATCTTACGCGATCAATGCATGCACCCAGTACGCGTCTTCTATGACCAGGATCACATCCCACCGATTCCATTTCTCGGAACCTTGTGTGAATCATAACTGCGAGTACCCAGTACTCGTCTTACAGCTGTGCATACCCAGCATGCGTCTGACGTGATCAATGCACGCACCCAGTACGCGTCTTCTATGACCCGATCACACAACCATTTCTTTTTAATTGCTCTTTTATCTCTTTAACCATTTTTTACTCGACCTCTCTCGGCTCATCCCCTTAGTTATCCCTTTTTCCACTCGTTTCTCTCGTTATTTAATCTTTTAACTTATATTTTCTTCCATCAACATTTAACCACATTTCTCATACCCACTCTCGACCTCTCACGCTCGGTCACAAACAAGTTTTAATATACAACATCAGCAATGAATATCACAACTCATAAACATTGATACAACAACACAATATGGTTAAGAGCACTTAGCAAGTCTACAAATATTTTAACTTATCTCATGAATACATAATCCTATTTCATTTATTAGTTTTCCTTACTCTTTATCTTTATCCCTAGTATTACCCTATGTCTCTTCCCTAATCTACCACCCACTCTTAGCACCCGTTATGAACACACTAGCAACCCAAACCTAAGCAAAGGTAACACTCACTCCTTACCTCGACCCGTGAGAGATAAGAGTTTGAGAGCTTAAGTGTGGTTTCTTGTTGTTTGACCTCTTGAGCTTAGAGCCCCTTGAATCGTTCTCTCTTAGCTGCACACCCAACACAACGATGGTCCAGGGAACGTTTTACGAGGTGAAAGAGATGAAGGAGAGTAGCCTCTAATTCGTGAGAATTTGATGGAGAAGAAGAGAGAGATTTTCGTGGATGAAGAGAGTGTATGCTGAATTGTTGGTTTGGAACTTCAGAGAAAATGGAGGAGGCGAAAGAGAAAGAAGGTGGAAAGTGTTGTTGTGTTGTTGTGTTGTTTGTGGGTTTTCTTTTATTCCCATGTGGGAATTATTTGTGTGATCCATAATGGAGGCTTCTTTGAGAAGCTTAGAATATGTGGACAGGGTTTATTGGCTTCTAAAGGAAGCCACCAACAGTGACTTGACAAAGACATAAAGTGATTGACAGCGACAGCTGTACGGAGGGCGTGAAAACCAAGGAACTGGTAATTCAGTTCGAGCTGCAACGAAGGGATGGAAGAGGAGGGATTTTGGCTTGACACGGAGAAGCAGTAGCAGTCTGAGTCTCCTCTCGGTCAACACCGCGAGGCTTGTTGCGGTCGGCTAATCCGAGTTGACGCCAGATTTCGCGTTTTGTTCTCATTTGGCTCGGCTGGGTTTGGTCCGAGAACCAGCATTTACTTATCTGGTCGGCCTACGCTTCCTGTTTTCTTCCTCACGACCCTATTCTTATTTCTAAGGCCTCGTTCTTCTACTAAATCAATTTATATTTAAATTTATTATTATATTGAATATTAAATATTGGAATGTTACAAGAGTCATTTGTAAACTCTATAAATTGTACTTGATTTCATGAATGAAAGGAGAACTCTTGGCTTGTGTAAAACCAACGTGTGGCTTAGGCCTTTGGGGTGTGATGCCTTTCTTCTTCTCAAGGGTGAGATGCTCTTGATGATTCAGAGAATGAATCAAACCAAGTCTTCCATGGTGTGATGCTATGTGAAGCAAGATGGTTCTTTCCTTCCTTTGGAGAGGCGCCATCTTCCTATCTTAGTCTTGTGTCATTCTTTTTTGTTTTGAGTCTAAGAACACATAGGTGTGTTCATATCACAAAAATACAAAAAGAGTTGAGTTTGAGTGTTTTGTTTTTGAAGATCAAACCGTGATCTTCTTGAGTCTAAGAGTGAGAGTCTTTTTCTTTTGGTGTTTCTACTTTAAGTCTTGTGATTGCGCATCTCATTTAGAGATTTGTTCAGGGGCTTGAGTTTTTGTTTCAAGTCTTAGTTTATGAGTCTAATTCGGTTTAAGCCAATTCCATAATCATTGTGTTTTTATGTTTTGATTAAGAATTCCATGCTTGGTTACCTGAGGATTTGAAAAGGATTAAGAACTCTAAAACAAAAGAACACATCGAATGAACAATGAATCATAAGATTCAAGGACTTTAAGGGAAGAATTGATGGAAATCGAATACTAATTTGTGTTTGAGTCAAAGATCAATTGATCTTTCCTTGGAGAAAAGAGTTGGAATCGATGGTCTCATTTCCTGGGTGTATCAAGTTGAGTGCACCATAGAAAATGGTCATATGTAGGTTTTTTTTAACAGGTTTTTTTTTTAAAAGAAATGATAAATTCTCCTAAAAATAATGACTTTTTTAAAAAAAAAATTTAATAGAGATTTACTCAGAATTTTTTTTACACATATTTGTATACAGATTTATTAGAATATGTCAATTTTGAATACAGTTTTTACTCAATATAGTTTTTTCAGAACAGAGAGTAAAAAAAATTAATCCAAATCATAAAAACGAGTGCATATCACCGAAGAAGAATACACATAGAATATTTTTGAAATGACTAAATTTGAATACAAGAAAAAAATTTTAACCTCTGTCACGGAGTACATAATAAAAATTAAAAAAATCTGAATAACAAAAAAATATATATTTGTGAAAAGGAAAATACATAGGATATTTAAAAAAATTTAAAAAAATTAAAAAATATATATAAAAAAATTCTGTAGGGGCTGAGAATTTTGCATTGAAAATTAGAAATGAGATATATATTAAGGACCAAAAAAGTATTCAAAAAATTGTGATTAATGTATTTTTTAAGGTCATTATTTTAGGAGAATTTATCATTAAAAAAAATTTACAAAAAATCAAAACATACAGATGACCACTTTATATGGTGTACTCAACTTAACAAGGTGTATACATATATCATGCTCTCATCCATCAATCTCAACTGTCCAATTACTTAAATGAACATTAGCTTTAGATTTAGGCAACGAGTATCTGTACTCATCCACAAAAGATGAGTACGACCCATGAAGATAAACCAAGCTTAAGAGCTAATCCACCCAACTATGATGTGGCATGTAAATATTCTCAACTCAAACAAGACTATCTCCTATGGAGAATATACTTGTGCATAACGTGGAAATATTTAGTTAATGGGCCGTGAAAAAACACATTCGACTTTAAATTCTTTTAAATGCTCTTAATTGCACTTCCCTCGTAATTTGTCAGATATGGAATCAAAACTCTGCTGATAAGAAATTGGTCTAAAATTCCATATCAAAATTTTACCTCTGATAGCAAAAAGTTATTGCCATTACAGAAGTACTAGTATGTAAACATTGCTAAATATAAATTTGATCTAGAAAGCTTTCTCAAATTTTGAAAATATGACATTCATTGAAACAAAATTCTCACCCAAAAAACTCTATGAGAATATATTAAGCATGCATTTTTGGACAAGGACGTTCCTGAACTTTTGGCTAATGAATTCAGCAAGAGCGAGAAATTTAACAAGAGTTGACTAGATAATGTTGGTGAAAAAAAAAAGTGGTTAAATCGATCGCTGAGATTAGAGGTTGAAGACTAAGTTTTTACCGTTGGATGAAGGGAGATGAAATTACAGTCATTGGATGAAATGATTAAAATTGGTCCTAGATATTAGGATTTATTTTTTTTTTTAAAAAAAAGGTCGAAACTATAGCTATTAGTCAACGTGGGTTGATCATTACATACCACTAACGGCAGGGACAAACTTAACTCACATCTTACTATCTCAGAAACTAATTTGTAATTTCGATAATTTTGGGGCGAAATTGACCGATTTCTACAAAGTCAGGGACTAATCTGACATATCACTCTTTTGGTGATTATATAAGTGTGCTCACTACTACAAATAAGCTTTTTCAGACCGGTTCCGAACCATTTTTCAGAGCGGTTCTGAACCGGTCTAAAAGAGCCTATTGTTAAAAATACCATGTTATACCATAGCAGTTATGAACCGGTCTGGTTTACATTAACGAGACTGGTTATTAACCGCTCTGGAACATGAAAATGAACCGCTCTGAAATAAAAAATGAACCGCTCTGAATTAAAAAATGAACCGCTCTGAAAAATGAACTGCTCTAAATTAATTTTTGATCCACTCTGAATTATTCTTTTTGAACCGCTCTGAATTATTCTTTTGAATCGATCAGAATTAATTTTTGAACCAGCCAATCTCAATTTTTAAACATATACCAATTTAGTAATGCTTGCCATATTTATAGTCATTTCATCTAAGCCTCTGCTCAAAGAAATTTAAAATTTTTGCCAAGAAGCAATACATAATTATATATATATATATATATATATATAAAGAAAGATTTATCAAATAAAATTTTATTAAAAACTAGAAGCAAAAGCATTGCTTCAGATAAAGATCAAAACCAAATACATTACACCATATAATTAACGGGTTGCTTACAAAGATCAAATATTAGCGAAAACACACCTCTTACTGTTGGAAACTAACAAACAGAACAAAAACTCCTAACCTCCTACACCAGCAAAAAGAATAAAAAAAACTACATAACTAGAGTTGTCAATATCCCTGCATAAAAACTCCAAGATTGCAAAGCCACTCCTTCAAATTTTCCATGCATCTGCAACATTCCTGCTGGAAACCAGATACACTTATCTACATGTTTAGAAATCAGATACACTTATCTGCATGTCTGAGAAACATGTCAGTGACGCATCTCATAGGAACTCGGAAGTAGGAAATCCATTGTCCAAAATACGAGTGTATGCTAATTTCATAAGACTTATCTGCATCTCATGGTAGTTTAAATGTCACGGTGTAGTCTCATCTTATGTCATCAAACCTAAGCATTATGTAGAAGGTGTAACTCTTTCTCTGCCACCGAGAAGAAAACACTACTTTAATAACATAAAGTTAAAAGTTTAAATAACTTAAATGAACAATGTAATAAAAATAGACTCTTAAGACTATTAGAACATTTTTCTCATACATGTTTGTTGTATAATCAACATGGAATGTTTAATACATGTTTCTACATTTTTGAGCGGTCTCCGCAATCATCACTGCAAATTAACATTGTAAAATAAATCCAAAAGTCATGCTTAGACATGCACAGACACAAACAAGTAGAAGGCACGAGTCAAACATGTCCACTTACTATATCTTGAGAAACAAGACCAACATGTCTTCTCAAACTGGTTCGCCCTGCTTCATTTGTTATAAGCTTTTCCAACATCCTGCGTGATTCTTTATTTTCATATTAATAACTAAAGACAGCTCCATAAAAGATTAACCATGGTAATCATGCAAATGGTAATTAGCAATATATATATAAAGAGAAATGACCAACATAAATTCTTTTTTTAAAGGAAAAAACACTAAACTGCATACAGCTTATATAATTACCATAAAAGAGGTCATAAATGGAATTTAATCACTTCATGTACAGAGGACAATTAAAATCACAACACCTGATGTCAGCTTAAAAGGTATTTGCATTATTTGCATTACTTGTTTTTTTAATAGATTAAAAACATATTTACACTTCTCAGACAATATAATTTCAAAGCAGAGAAAATGAGCTTGCAAATACAACCATACTTAAAACAAAGCACTAGCATTCATATGTCTATACCATAGCTAAACTATTCATATTCCTCAAATCTGTAGTTACTATCCATCAATCGATTGTAAGATAGTAAACAAAGTAAAGTTACCATAATAATTCACAAAATTATCTATGCAAAAAAAAAAAAATACTAAAAGATTAGTCATGCACTAAAAGATTGGTCATGTTAGCACATATCAACAGTGTTCAAATATTAAGACGACCAAAAACAAAAGCAAAACAAAAAGTGCTAAGTTCAATGATACAGAAATCATCACAACTGCAGAGGCAAGCTAATAAGCGTGATTGAGAAAATTAGCATACTATCTACGTATCTAGATAAAATTAAATTTTAAATAGAAGAATAGAGCTTGAAAAAACACACAATTTTTGCCACTCCAAAATCTGCAAGCTTGAAAATGCCTAATGAATCAACCAATAGGTTTGGACCTTTGATATCCAAGAGCATTGGCTGACATCCCATGTATTTGACCTTCTGTACTCATGAAACATAGCTTTCAGAGGCAATATGACATTACATAGACAGGTATACTACACTACTAGAAAACTCATTTGTCTAGACACCAAGATATCTCTTGAACTTGATCATTAGCTTATTACATTTCCTCTTATTATTCCATGAAGAGAGGCATCTGTGACGACCCAACTTTTATTCCAAAGTTAAAATATTCATATTCAAAAAACACAACCATTTTTTTCTTTGAAACTAAAAGCCAAGTCATCATCCATTATCAAATCTTGCGGAATCATATAAACACCGAGTCATGAAGACAAGTGACGTAACATCATATTTCATTCATACTAAAAAGGGAGTACATCCCATTTTCTTCATTTAAACAAAATACATAATTACTTAACTTAACACTCTAGGCCATTACATTATCTTACATATATTACAACAAAATTCATAATAACCTAGAGCATATGGTTCATGACTCAAAATATAACATAACATAGATAAGAGAAAACCTGATGGGTTATATCAGTCACATTCCACCCCACAACTTAACTTAGTCGTCAGTTCCCCACTGACTTCCAGTCGAGTTGTCCATAAAGTCATCCACCATCTGATTCGCATTATCCACCGGATCCTCATCCTCGATTGGATCCTCCTCTTCCTCTTCCTCCTCTTCTTGTGCCGAATCGTCAGGCACGTATATCGGAGTTCGGGATCAAACTCGAGGAGAAGGACTAGGACAAGCAGGAACCTCTAGGATGATTCTTTCTGAGGAGAGTGCTGGACTCGGTGGGATAGTGCGTCTCGGAAAACGTCTTGGTGGTGGTGGAGGGGTTCCATTTCTCATAACAACATTTGGCGGAATGTGCATGACGTAAACCATTGGAATTCTCGATCTAAGCGGACGCATACGGGAATATGGATTAGGATGGCGGAAGATAAATTCCACATCCCCCTCATATGTAGCCCTATGGTCCTCAAAATTCCACTCCCCATTAGGGAGCGACCTCATCTCCACGCAGAACATGTTTCTCGCCATCACCTACACAAGGGACTGGGAGTGAGTCATAGCTAAAAGCAATAACAAATGAGTATAACAGCGACTAGAAATAACAAACACAAGTTATCATGTAGCAATAATAAATGCATATGTATATGCTCAAAACTGTCTTTTATAATATCTCGATTAGTGTTATGATGCATGCCTACTCCTCATTCATGCTACACGGTTTGGCATCCGAGTATTTCAATCTCGGGATATTCTCAATCCTATGGTCATCAAACCGGAGCGATTCATATTCAAGCTTCACGATCGATTGGGAACTCGGTCTTCCTAGCATCCTTGTGCTAGGGATATTCTGATTTAACTTTACCGAAGTTCCAAATCTAGATCGGAGCAACTCCTCCTCCATGCATGATAATGTCGATTGGAAAATCGGTCTTCCTAGCATCCTTGTGCTAGGGATATTCTGATTTAACTTTACCGAAGTTCCGAATCTAGATCGGAGCAATTCCTTCTCCATGCATAATAATGCCACACAAACTTTTCTTGTTATTCTTTACTTTCTTTTATTCTTTAATAACATCCTTGAACATCATGTCTCCAATATAGAGACCCAAAGTTCATAATCCTTCTCAATCTCAAATTCATCCTTTCTTTTAGCATTAACTGGTGCTAGTGCTTTTCTGAAAATTCCATCAGCGGCCCAGCCACTTTGTGATGGTTTTATACAATAGGAGTTAATCGTTTTATTATTAATTATTGAAACGACCCCATTTAGGACTCCCAAAATATCAACCAAGTGGGTAAAGACTTCCACTGGGACGTGGGAAAATAATCAACCAAATGGGTGTACGCACTTCCATTGGGACATCCTGTCCGAATATGTCAACCACTGAATAAAATTCCAGTAGGACTCATCCAGGATAAAATCAACCAATGGGAATCAAGTAAACTTATACATTTGTCCATTGGGACTCCTGTCCGAACATATCAACCACTGGATGAAATTCCAGTAGGACTCTTTCAGGATAATAATCGACCAATGGGTAAACGTATAAGAATTAGGTATTTAATATTCTAAAAAAATAAGTGTTTTCTTCAATTTTGCTCAAAATACTCGAGTATATTATAAAATACTCGAGTGTTCTTCATTTTTTCCAGAATACTTGAAGTCTTTGAAGAAAGACTCGAGTTGTTCTTCATTTTTCCAGAATACTCGAGTGTTTCTCAAAAACTCGAGTGTTTTTACTGCAACAGCACCAGTTTCTACATTTTAAGCACCAATTCGAATTCCATTCATTGTTTTTCCGTTCTTATGCAAAACAGAGGCATAAACACATATAAGAAACAAGTTAGAACAGATAAACAAGTACATAATAACATAAATCAACATCAAATCACAGAATCAACATAAACTTGGAAAATAACCATTTCAAGATATGAAATTCATTTCCACTTGGTTTTAACTTCGAAAATCAATCCAGTGAGCATTATTAGGTCCATTTAAACTTGTTTGACTTAGAAAACCTTGGGTTTATGACCTCCATGTCATATTCCCAATTCCAACTTCATCCCTTGATGAACCTTGTGAGGTTCCTACATCTCTAGCTTGAGATTACTCATTCTAGCAATTAGATAACTCCTCCCTTACCTTAGAGAAGCTAAACAATAGATTAAACAACGAGAAAATTGGCTGGATCAAAAATCCAAATTCTGGACTTGTGAAAAAGGGGTTGAACAGACTGACTTTGGCCACAGATTTCACCACGGATTTGGCATGAAAAAGAACGAAACAAGTTAGTTTAACAAACTAGGATATACTAATTCCAATCAGAAACAAGTTTGACACAAAAAGGATCCCTGAGATTACCAAACGAATTCAATGAAGATGAATACTTGATGCTGAAAACTACTCTGTTTTTACAGCTTTGAACCTCAAACTTTGATGAGCTAGAACTCGAACTATAGGGGCTTATTTGATGTGATTCTTGATTCTAATTCAAAGATGGAACTAGAACCTTGAGTTGTGTTTTGGTTTCGAAGGATTTGATTGAGAAACGAAGGAGAAATCAGAGATCAAAGTGTGCTCTAGAAAACTGAGAGTCAAAGACTGAAATTCGGGTTTTGGGTGATTAGAGGTGTTGAATGCTTCAACCAAGCACCAATTTATAGCTTAAGAATACTTCAGGTCGAAGTAAAGTCCAGCTCTATGCTTGTCATTTCAAGAAACCGCGTTTTGGTGCGAAAATTAAATGAAAACCGACTTATACACTTTCAGGTCTGCACGAAATACTCGAGTTTTTTCCCAAATACTCGAGTTTTTATTTAAAAATTCAAATTTCCAAACAGCTACTTAAAATACTCGAGTTTTGCCTAAAATACTCGAGTGTTTTTGCTAAAATAGGAAAAATTGACTATTTTAATGATACTAATATTGATAAAATACTTTTATTTCATATATTTAAAATATAGGATCTTACAGCATCCACCTACCTCAACGGCTCAACAATGGAAAGATGAGACTTAAGATTATTCATAAATAACGTGGATGGAACAAATCAAATGAAACTACACATCAGTACAACTCTAACTCATAAATGTATGTTCCAACTACAATTATACACATTCTCAAATGAGCAAACCACCTTTGTTCCAATTTGACATTGAACAAACCTGTACTCTTTGTTCCAAGCAAGACCAAGTATTGGGCAAGTGTGACTTCCATCTTTCTATTTGATTGATTTCTGTCACAAAACAAATTACAGAATAAGTAAAAGAGGTTAATATAAAAATCAATGTTTAGATTCTATCTTCAGTGGTTGCTTTAGTGGAATTAGTGTCAAATCATTTAACTTTACACAAACCAAAAATCCAATTTAAACAGAGAAAAATTATCAACCGAAAAAACAGCCAAAGATGCAATAAGCAAATTATTAACCAAAGAAACAATAAGCAAATTGAATACCATTTCATTATTAACCAAAAAAAGAGAAAAATTGTTAACCAAAGAAACAATAAGCAAATTGAATACCATTTCATTATCAACCAAAAAAACAGATAAAAATTAAAAGCAAAAACAGATAAAAATTGACTGCAAGACATTGGAGAAAATCCACAATTACAACAATCTGGTCCCAGAACCACATTTCACAAATTGACAAGAGGATAACTTCCTTTCCTTAATTTAAAAACAACAATTCAGAAATTTAACACAAAAAACCCCAATCCTATTTTATGAATTTTACACAAACCCTAACTTCAACCAATTTAACACACAGAGGAATTAAATCTTTAATTAATCAACACAATTAGAAGAAATTGAATCTATTTAATCAACACAAAATCAACAAATATGAATCAAAAGAGAATACAAATTGGAGAATGGTGGGAGGGAGGAAGTTCGTGCAGGGAGGAAGAAACGAACCTATAAGAGAGACGAGGGAGGAGCGGTGGTGCTTGGCCAAATTTTAGGTGCTGCTGTTCACGGTGAGGACGGTGCGGCGGTGCTGTCCATGGCCACCGAGGTTTGGATCAAAGCTGTCCATGACCACCGATGCTGCTGGTGTTATCGTCTTACTGTTGCCGGCGCTGAGGAACAGCGATTCCCAGGCACCGTCGACCGTCGCTGCTGCCACCTTGCCTCCACCGTCGGCCGTCGTTCTCAAAACCGTCATGTCCTCTCTCCCTCCTTCCATTCCCACATCGCCTTCTCTCTCTCTCTCTGCTCAGTCGTGTTGCCCAGGTTCCAGGTGAGAATGACGGTTGAGAATCCAAGCCAACAGATGCATAGTTCACAAAGCCGTGGTTAGGGTTTCTCAATCTCTGCGATTGAGAATATGGAGAACCCTAAAATAAGCAGATGCAGTGTTTTTTTTTTGTTTTTTATTAAAGTAGAACCCTTGCCCATGCGATGCACTGGGCATTCAATTTATCTATTTTTCAGACTGGTTGTCAAAATGAACCACTCTTGTATGAATCAATGGTAATTTCTAGACCGGTTTATATGCGGAACCGGTTTCAATTAAAATATTTTCAGACTGGTCAATTAAATGAACCAGTCTGGTTTAAATAAATTTTAACTTCCAGACCGGTTCTGCACGGAACCGATCTTAATGAAGTGGTCTGAAAAATGTTTTTTGTACTAGTGGCTTTCTTAATCATATGTCCCTTATGATAACATTTTTATCATTGATGGCATGCCTACCTATTCGAATTATGTATTCTATACTAGTATTGAGATGCTAATCCACAAGTTACAAGTTTATAATCTTGTAAAGTGAAAAATATTGAAACCAACAACGGCATCAATCCTAACTTTTCTATATGTGTGAGACACATTAGAATGCTTACAGTGACCACGCTCATGTGCACTATAATAGCACAACATATGAACATAGTAATGTAGTGATATTATCCTAACACCACCAGCAGCAGCAATAATAATAATAAGCAATGAAAATGAAAATAATAATATCCTTCGGGCAGTTTGCAGTACTCTTGCACTTTCCCATTCTCTTCTATTATACAATACCTTTTGCATTTCCATCCAGGTTGAGAGAGACGTGGCTTTCAATCACCTCTTTGTTGAAGGATACCTTGTATTACCTCTTGGTTGAAAAGTATTCTTTTGCTTAATACAAATTCCAACACATTCCTTTCTCAGCTATCCATACTCCCTCTTTTCTTTATCTTTATGTGACATTATTCCTTCTCAAATATTTCTCTCGTGACGAGCCTCTTGTCCCCTGCGCCTCTTGTTCTGGATCACAAAGTCTTATAAGTCTGAGGGCTTCTCTCAGTCTTTCAATCACCATTGCTTATATCGAAGAGTGCATATTTTATTTTTTTTCTCCATCAAATCCATGTTCCCGCTTCCTTTTTCCTGAACAATTCATTTTTATCTTGACTTCTTTAACATCAATATATATGATGCATATGCAATGCTTATAACCTATGAAGCCCAGATACTCAAAAAATGGAAAAGTATCCGTGTCCTATCTTTGTCCGATACCGATATACGTAAGATACTTCTCGATACGTGTCTCAAAAGTATCCAATTATTTTTTATTTAATTTTAATATATTTTAAAAAAATGCTTTTAGATACTTCTTGTATACTTTCCGATACTCCTGAATACTTTTTGATACTTGTCAGATACTTGTTTGACTTTATTTTGAATTTTTTAATAATTATTTTTTTTAAAAAAAAAGTAACTTTTTAATTAGTATTTTTAATAAAATTAAATAACTTTTTTTTATGTCCTTTAAATTGTGGAGATTAATGGATATGCATTAACGATATATATAATGTTTTTTACATCATTAATCCAGCATCCATCATTCATGTGTTTATGGTCGTTGATTTTTAGATAAAAATAATACAAATGAACGATGAATGTAAAAAAAAAATTTTACAACATCGGTGCACTATCTATTTTCTCTAAATTGTGATTATCATAGTTATGTACTAATGTCATTTTGTACCACTTACAATATGAATAAAAATTATTAATGTACAATCTCTCTTTTAAATTTTTAATATACATATATAAATTTGTGTCGTATCTTGAATTTTCAAAAATTCTCGTATCATATATCTGTGTCATATCGTATCCGTGTCGTACTAAGTATTGGGGTTTCCTAGCTTATAACAAATGTGAAAGTAAATAAATTTGTTCAGAACATGTATTGTAACGCTCTGTATTAGAGACAAGATATATTCATAATAAGAAATTAATCAATAAAAAAAGATGAAGTCCAAATACAACTAATATCAAAAGACATTTTATGTCCCTCGAACAAAATAATTACTACTCCAAGCTCATCTACATATCAAGTACATTTATTTTTCTATCGGCTTGCATGAGTTATTTTTCTTGTTGTGTCAAAGTTACTGGGGTAAGCATAAGGTAGCATACTGTCTACTTCTCCCTTGCTAACCACATCTATACTACTTCCTCAAATCTCAAATATAAGCAAATAAATATATTTTATTAATGGTTTTAAATATAAGCAAAATTTAATTAACTTTCTATTTTTAGTACAATCATTCCTAAAATATTTCAATAAAGTGATTGTATCATTTAATTTTTGTTTTAATCTTGATGCATGTTTCCTAAAATAGTCTTAATAAATATGAAGTTCATTTTTATCTTTTATATTTGAGATGAGAGGGAGTATCCTTTTCTTTCAATAAACTATGGAGGTACGAAAGAAAATCAAAATTTTGTTTATCCCAAAGGGTGGTGTAAGAGCATCTCCACCGGTGAACGAATTTTTCGTTCTTAAATGGACCCCACACATTATTTATTATTCTTCACATCTTTTTATA
This sequence comes from Crotalaria pallida, assembly GCA_037953625.1. Lineage (NCBI taxonomy): Eukaryota > Viridiplantae > Streptophyta > Magnoliopsida > Fabales > Fabaceae > Crotalaria > Crotalaria pallida. Next base: position 55,600,317 of record CM075655.1, on the reverse strand, counting down.
CTTTAAGAACCATTAAGAACCTCAACCATATTTTCACTCCACCCATTAACCTACTTTTCGTTCATAAATGAGTCTCACTACTTACCCCACACTCCTAATATTTTATTATAAATATAAACACCATCAACTAACCAAATAAGTTTTTTATTGATGTTTCTCTCTCCTCCCTGTGTGCCATGAACGTAGTTAAATAGAGCACATTCGTGAGGCATGAATGAACGACCTTTTTCTCCAGCGGTGATGACCCGCAACTCACGTTCATGCCTCATGAACGAACGGCAATGAACTTGCCGCTGCTGATGCTCTAACCTTTTGGAACATCATTTCCTTTCTCATTTACACAAACTCCTCCTTTCTCTATCTCCTTCCAACTCTTCTTTCTTAACACAAAATGGTGAAAACTCCCTTCCTTTCCGTTAATCGAGAAACTCAGTTTCTCTCCTTGATTGTTTTACCTGCGATTGAATAGAGGCGCCACTGTGCTTGTCACGGCCATGGTGGAATGGATGACATGGAGCAGCAGCACGTGGAGTGCCTGTGCCATCACTCGCTCGTGGTGGCAATGAGATAAGGCAATGGGTATGTTTGGCGATGATGGTGACCAGCCGTGAATGACTGTGACTGGGTCCAAGGACCTCAACGATGGCGGAGTGCTCCTCTTTGGTTGTATCAGCAAGAAGAGTAATTGGTGACGTGTTAGCTCGCTTGGCATTCCGAGTTGACTTGCTGTGACTTTCCGAGTTGGCTCGATTGAACATATATTGGATCATTAATCTGAAATGTACAAGAGCCGAAAAGCTTCAAACTTTTGTTTTGACCTTGTACACATCACAAATGTGGTTCTTGGACCGGCCATCTTTATTTTCCAGCTTCGCTGTGTGTAACATCCCAAAATTTAATATTCCATAAAATAATAATTTAAATATATATTTATTAAAGAGTAGAATGAAGTATAGTATAATGGGGAAAATAGGAACGTGGGCCGACCAGATAAGGAAATGCTGGATCTCGGCTCGATCTCAGCCGAGCTAGACGAAGATCGAATGCGAAATCAGGTGCAAGCGTCAACTCGGATAAGCCGCCCGCAGCAAACCCCGCTGTGTTGACCGAGAGGAGACTCGGAGTGCTGCTACCTCTCCGTGTCATGGCCGAAGTCCCTTCTCTTCTAATTCTTCGTGGCAGCTCGAACTGAGTTGCCAGTTCCTTGATTTTCACGCCCTCCGTACAGATGTCTCTGTCAATCACTTTATGTCCTTTTCAAGTCACTGTTGGTGACTTCCTTTAGAAGCCAATAAATCCTGTCCACATGTTCCAAGCTTCTCAAACAAGCCTCCAATAAGGACCACACAATTAATTCCTATGGAAGAATAAAAGAAAACCCAAAATCAAATACAACAACACTTTCCATTCTCTTTATTTTCCGTCTTCCCAACTTTCTCTGAATTTCCAACATCAATAGTTCAACATACACTCCCTTCACTCCCGCAAATCTCTCTCTTCTTCTCCACCAAGACTCACCAACCAGAAGCCACTTTCCTTCATCTCCTTCGCCTTGTCGGACGTTCCCTGTACCTTCGCTGTGTTGGGAGTGCAGCAAGGAAAGAAACGATTCCGGGGGGAGGTTCTAAGATCAAAGAGGACGATCAGGAAAGAAGCCACACTCAAGCTCTCAAACTCTTATCTCTCGTGGGTTGAGGCAAGGAGTGAGTGGTACCTTTGCTTAGGTTGGATTGTTAGTGTGTTCATAACGGGTGCTAAGAGTGGGTGTTAGATTAGGGAAGAGACACGGGATAATACTAGGGAGAAAGATGAATAACTAAGAAGGAGATTGATATATGAACTAGAGTCATGAATTCTTGAACTAAGTGAAAATATTTGTATGCTTGCTAAGTGCTTTTAAATCCTATTTTGTTGCTGTATCAATGTTTATAAGTGGTGATAAATGTTACTCATGCTTTCTTTAAACCTGTCTGTGGACCGAGCGTGAGAGGCTGAGAAGGGTTATGGGGAATGTGGTTAACTGCTGGAAGAAGAAAATATTAATTAAGTAATTAACTAATGGGAAAACGAGCGAGTAGGATAGCAAGAGGGTTGAGCCGAGAGGAGCTGAGTAATGAATATTCTAAAGGATAAAGGAATAACTAAAGAGAAATGGTTGTGTGAGCGGGTCATAGAAGACGCGTACTGGGTGCGTGCATTGATCGCGTCAGACGCATACTGGGTATGCGCAGCTGTAAGACGGGTACTGGGTACTCGCAGTTATGACTCACACAAGGTTCCGAGCACGGAATCGGTGGGACGTGCTCCTGGTCATAGAAGACGCGTACTGGGTGTGTGCGTTGATCGTGTAAGACGCCGAGAGGCGCAGCTGTAAGACGGGTACTGGGTGCTCGCAGTTATGGTCACTCCTTAACTCCATAGACGAAATCGACGGTAGTGCTCCTGGTCATAGAAGACACGTACTGGGTGCGTGCATTGATCGCGTCAGACGCATACTGGGTATGTGCAGCTGTAAGACGGGTATTGGGTACTCGCAGTTATGGACACTCTGGGATCCGATCCTAAATGGTGTAAGACATGCACTGGGTGTATGCGGCCAAGAAGAGTAAAAGATTGTAAAATATGTAAAAGATGATGGATGAGAAAAGAGACCGAGAGAGGAATCGAATACCGAGAGAGAAAATAGAGACCGAATAATCAAGGATAGAAATTAGGGAAAGAGTGCAAGGATAACCAATCGGAAACATAGGGGTAAAACTGATCGGTAAGTTTACATTGGGAAAAATAATATGGACCGAGTAAAATGAGGCCGTGTGTGTGTAAATGATATGTGATCTGACTGAATATCTGTTAATATGCTAGCTGATTATCTGTGTTTGGCTTGGTAGTTCGGTATGTCATATTAGAAACTGCTTACTTAAGTTCTGTGTAATGCTCACCTCCTTACCATTATATTTAGGTACTGAGCCCGAGCAGACGCAGTCCCCGGCCGAGCAGGTTCACTCTCCCTCACAGGGAGAGTAGGTCATTAGAGTCGGAAATTAAGTTAGGCCTCGGCCAGTTGGCCGAGCTAAAACACTGCCTTTGTATTTCACGTTTTGTGTAATTTGAAGATGTAACCATGTTGTTTTGCTTGTCTATATTTTGCATGATCTAGTCTTCCGCTGAAAACTCTGTCTTAACATTATATGGAATGAATTATTGTTTTGATCATTTTCATAATTATTTTTATGATGCTTTTAAAAGAAAAATTTTAAGTCCTATTTTCGGTTTAAGGGAAATTAATTAATTAATTAGGGTGTTACACTGTGCATCTCCCCCAAAGCTTGAAACCTTTATTTTATCAAAATATGTGGTCCTTATTTTTTCTGACGTTTATAAAAAAAACCACCATTTCTGGAGCTCTTTTTTTCTTTTCTTTCCTCCTCTTCTAATCCTTTGATGTTCCTCCATTTCATAAACTTTAGTACATACATCTTCCCGGGGAAACACCAATTGTTTTTGATCCTTTTTAGGAGAAGGGTTTAATAATAATAAGAGATTCGAGAGTTCGTAAGTTTAAGAGATGTTTGCAGAAATATAAAATTCATGTCAATATGACTTGAAGAAAACGAATGAAGAATTATAGGGAGGACGGACCAAAGTGCACTTGGCCCATGAAAACCTCTCTATAGGGTAGAAGAGTATGATGGTTTTAGTGTGTGAAAGGATGAAAAGAATGAGAGAGATGATACTCTCTGTAACATCCTGAAAATTAATATTAATATAATAAATTTATAAAATAATATATATAAATATTTATTTAAGGATAGAATTAATTCATAGAAGTTGTATAAGGGTCGTGGGGTAGTAAGAAGCATAGGCCGACCTAGTATGTAGATGTAGGACCTCGGACCGATCCCGGCCGAGCTAAATGGAGTCAAACGCGGAACCTGTTGTCAAGCTCGGATTAGCCGATCTCAGCGCACCTCACGTTATTATCCGAGAAGGAAGATCGGACTACCGATGTTCCTCTATACCGAGCCGACATATCATAGCTCCTCCGTGACAGCTCATGTTGAGCTGTTGGCCCATTGGGTTTCGCACCATCCGTACTATGTACTATCATTCACTTTATGTCACTATCATTGCTTTATGTCCCTATCAAGTCACTGTTCATGGCTTCCTCTAGAAGCCAATGAATCCTGTCCACATATTCTAGCTTCTCCAAGAAGCCTCCAATGAGGACCACACAAATAATTCCTCTAAATGAATAAAAGAATATCCAAACACCACATAACACACTTTGCATTCTCTCTCTTTCTCCTTCGTCTCTCTCTTTTCTCTCTGAAGCTCCAAGCATCAACAACTTCCATTTCTCCCTTCTCATTCACGGAGATCCCTCTTTCTCACAAACGCCTCCCTCTCCTCCACCACGTGGTACCAACCGGAGACCTTCCTTCCTCCGTTCTTCTTTCCGTTTTGAACGTCCCTGGACAGTCGTGGCAGCCGGTGTGCAGCAAGGAGGAAAGGATTTAAGAGGTGTGAAGCTCACAAGGTCAATCATCAAGGGAAGCCATTCTCAAACTCTCAACTCTTATCTTTCACGGTTTGAGGTAAGGAGTGAGTGTTACCTCTGCTTGAGTTTGGGTTTCTAGGGTGTTCATAAAGGGTACTAAGAGTGGATGTTAGATTAGGGAATGGATATAGGTTAATTTTAGAAAGGAAATGGTAAAAAGGGTAAAGGGAGCCAATGAATGAATTAGAAACATGAGTTTTAAGGGAAGAAGAAACATTATTTTCTGTGATATGTTTTATTTACATGATGGTTTGGTTAAATGCTTTATTCATATTGTTGTTGTGGTATAAGTGTTTATGAGCTTTGATATTCATTATTTATGTATGTGGCCGAGCTGAGAGAGGTTGAGAATGGGTGCGAGAAAATGATAAATATGGAAAGTAGGAGAGATAGAGTAATAAGTCAGATAATGGGAAAGGTTAATGGAAAAAGGGAATGATTAAAGGGGTGAGCCGAGAGAGGCCGAGCTAAAAAGAGATGGTTAAAAAGATAAGAGGAATTAAAGAGAAATGGTTGTGTGATCGGGTCATAGCAGACGCGTACTGGGGGCGTGCATTGATCGCGTCAGACGCATACTGGGTATGCGCAGCTGTAAGACGGGTATTGGGTACTCGCAGTTATGATTCACACAAGGTTCCGAGCACGGAATCGGTGGGATGTGTTCCTGTTCATAGCAGACGCGTATCGGGTGCGTGCATTGATCGCGTAAGACACCGAGATGCGCCGCTGTAAGACGGGTACTGGGTACTCACAGTTATGGACACTCCCTACTCCATAGAATGATCAGCGGTAGTGCTCCTGGTCATAGAAGACGCGGACTGGGTGCGTGCATTGATCGCGTCAGACGCATACTGGGTATGTGCAGCTGTAAGACGGGTACTGGGTACTCGCAGTTATGGACACTCCAATATCCGACCTTAAATGGTGTAAGACATGCACTGGGTGTATGCATCCGAGAAGAGTAAAAGATTGTAAGCCATGTAAAAGTGGAATAATGAGTAATAAATCCGAGATAGAGATGGGTTACCGAGGTAAGAGGATAGTGGCCGAGAAGCTGAGTGTAAGAATTAAGGATAGGGTATAAGGGGAATTAATCGGAAGAACAGAGGTATAACTAATAGGTAATGGAGAAACTGGATTATGATGTGAGCCGAGCTAAATGAGATTGTATGATGTGAACCGAGCTAATGGATATTGTATGCATGTGAGCCGAGCTAAATGAAAGTGTAGGATGTGAGCCGAGCTAAATGAAAGTGTATGTTGTGGACCGAGCTAAGTGAGGATGTATGCATGTGATATATGGTTTGATTACATGTTATTTATATGCTAATTGACTACTTGTGTTTGGCTTGGTAGTTCGGTATGTCATGTTAGAAACTGCTTATTTAAGTTCTGTGTAATGCTCACCTCCTTACCATTTTTCAGGTACTGAGCCCGAGCAGACGCAGTCCCCGACCGAGCAGGTTCACTCTCCCTCACAGGGAGAGTAAGTCGTTTAGAGTTGGATCATTAGTGGGGTCTCGGCCAGTTGGGCCGAGCTAAAACTTTGCTTTTGTGTTTTGCTTACCGAACTGAATGTAATTCAATTTATGCTTTTCTGCTTTTGATGTATTAAGTCTTCCGCTTATAACTCTGATGTTTTGTATTAATGAAAGGAAATATTACTTTGGTAATTTATCATATGCGTTTTAAAAGAAATTTTAAATCCTAATTTTCGGGTTTAAGGGTAATTATTATATAGGGTGTTACATTTTTGGTATCAGAGCAGTTTCTCATCGGTCTATTGGAGTTGCAAAGTACTCCAATGGTTACTCACCAAGGGAGTGACAAATAAGTAAAGTCTAGAAGTCTAAGTTAGACAATAGAGCTTATAGAAGTATATGTTGATATATATATATATATATATATATATATTTATATATATATCTTTACTTTTCCGGTGGTTAATTGGCTTTCTCTCCATGACCGAGTAGCATGGCTGGGAGAAGAGCCGATAACGACCGAATTGCTGCCGTGCTGGAAACTTTGGCTCAACTGCAGCAGAACCAGGCGCAGGCTCAGCAGAATCAGGCTGAGAACCTCGCTCAGAACATCGCCGCAGCCGCAGCAGCTGCAGCAGCAGCCCTTCAGCCTCAACCTCCGGCTCCGGTCGAGATTGACTGGATGAGCCGATTTCGGAAGAATGAACCACCTCGGTTTGAAGGGGGTTATAATCCAGATGGAGCTCAGAGATGGCTCCAGGATATTGAGAAGATTTTCCAATCTCTGCAACCGCCCTATGATTACAGGGTGAGGTTAGCTGAATTTGTGCTGGCGAGTGAGGCCGAGCACTGGTGGGAGCAGCAGAGCCGTGGACTGGAAGCTGCTAATGAAGCCATTACTTGGGATCTGTTCCGAGCTTGATTCCTCGGAAAGTATTTCCCCGAGGATGTTAGGAGGGAGAAGGAGCTTGCTTTCCTCAAGCTGGAGCAGAGGAACTTGAGTGTCAGGGAATATGCCGCTCAGTTCGAGGATTTGATCCGCTACTCAGGAAGCTACAGAGATGCCGATGAGCGTACTAAGTGCATCAAGTTTGAGTCTGGCCTCCGTGATGATATTTGGCTCGCTTTCGAATATCAGAATGTGGCCAATCTCTCGCAGTTGGTGAACATGGCTAGCACCTATGAGAAGGGGCTCAAGAGGAAATCCGACGGAAAGCGGAGCAGGTCGGCACAAAAAGCAGTGGGTCACATCCGAGGAAAAGGAGTTGTTCAGAGATCTGCTCCTTATGTGAATCCGAGCTCCAGAATATCAACATCTCCGAGGAGTGGTGGTCAGATGGTGGTTGTCCCTGGTCCCTATCCGATATGTCAGCACTGTGGAAAGCAGCACAAGGGAGAACGCTGGAGTCTGGATCCGAGCAGAACAAGAGGATCCTATTTTCGCTGTGGCAAGCCTGGTCATTTTGCAGCTCGGTGTACCGAGAACATTGTGAAAGAAGAGGTCAATGTGACCAAGGCTCATCAGATTGGTGTTAACCGACCAATGCAGAGAGGCAAAGTTTACACTATGGATGGTGAAGAAGTGACTGACGCCGACGAGCTAATCCGAGGTACTTGTCAAGTAGACAACATTACGTGTGCTGTGTTATTTGACTGTGGAGCCACACATTCTTTCATTTCCCTTGACTGTATGAACAGACTAAAGCTATCCCCAGTAGAAATGCCTTACAAACTATCCATTTCTACCCCAACCAATTCTTCTGTGATCACTTCTAAAATGTGTTTAGAGTGTCCTATCCAAGTATTAGGCCGAGAGTTTAAGGTCAATTTGATTTGCTTGCCCCTAACCAAACTAGACATTATCCTCGGCATGGACTGGATGTCCCAACACCATGTCCTGCTCGACTGCCGAGAGAAAACCGTCATCTTTAGTGGCTCTTCTGTTGCAAAGTTAGAGACAACAGAGGAACGGACCCTAGACCGAGATCATGTAGTCAGAGAATTCCCAGAGGTTTTCTCGGACGAAATGCTTGGCTTAACCGCCGAGAAGAGAAGTAGAGTTCAATATAGACCTTGTTCCGGGAACTGGCCCGATCTCAATTGCTCCGTACCGAATGACACCTCCCGAGCTAGAAGAGCTTAAGAAACAACTAGAAGAACTTTTGGCCAAAAAGCTAATCCGACCAATCGTATCACCTTGGGGAGCTCCGATCTTGTTCGTTAAAAAGAAAGATGGTAGCCTCAGAATGTGCACTGATTATAGAAAGCTCAACGCGGTAACGGTGAAGAACAAATATCCCCTCCCTCGGATTGACGACTTATTAGACCAACTTAAGGGAGCGTCGGTGTTCTCAAAGATAGACCTCCGATCAGGATACCACCAGATCCGTATCCGAGATGAAGACATTCCGAAGACAGCTTTCAGGACAAGGTATGGGCATTTTGAGTATGTGGTTATGCCCTTCGGACTTACCAACGCTCCTTCCATCTTCATGGACTACATGAATAGGATCTTTCGACCCTATCTGAACTCGTTTGTGATAGTCTTCATCGACGACATCCTCATCTACTCTCGGAGTCCGAGTGAACATGAGCAGCACTTGAGGACGGTGTTGCAGGTTTTGAAGGACAAGGAACTCTACGCCAAGCTTTCTAAATGCAGTTTTTGGCTCAAAGAAGTTCATTTCCTCGGCCATGTAATATCCGAGAACGGTGTGGCAGTTGATTCCTCCAAGGTGGAAGCTGTGCTTAAGTGGGAGAGACCCAACTCGGTAACCGAGATCAGGAGTTTCCTCGGTCTTGCAGGGTACTACCGGAGATTCATTGAAGGATTTTCCAAACTGGCTCTACCGTTGACCTCGTTAACCCGAAAGGATGCACCCTACCAGTGGTCCGACGTGTGCGAACAGAGATTTCAAGAGCTAAAGAAAAGGTTAACGAGCTCGCCCGTGTTGGTTTTGCCCGATCTGACCAAAGCCTTTGACGTGTTTTGTGACGCCTCGAAGCAGGGTCTCGGCTGTGTGTTGATGCAACAGGGAAAAGTGGTGGCTTATGCCTCTCGGCAACTTCGGCAACACGAGCAGAATTACCCCACTCATGATCTCGAATTGGCAGCTGTGGTGTTCGCCCTTAAGATTTGGAGACACTACCTGTATGGCACGAAGTTTGAAGTGTTCAGTGACCACAAGAGTCTCGGCTACCTGTTCGACCAGAAGGAGCTGAACATGAGGCAGCGCAGATGGGTAGAATTCTTGAAAGATTACGATTTCAACTTGCACTATCACCCTGGAAAAGCCAACGTGGTGGCCGACGCACAGAGCAGGAAGAGCCTTCATTTGAGCAACATGATGGTCCGAGAGATGCAGCTGATGCAGGAGTTTAGCGACCTTAACCTCGGCATACAGAAGAAGGAAAATAGTGTGGTGCTGGAGATGCTGCAAGTAACAAATGATTTTGTGGGATTTATCAAGGAAAGACAGGCTATCGACCTAGAACTCCAGAAGCTACTAGAAAGAGCAGGAGACAAGGATGAACCCGACCTCACTAAAGGACCCGATGGTCTCGTACGATTTCGGGGCCGAGTTTGCATTCCTATGGACTTTGAAGTCCGAAGGGAGTTAATGGAAGAAGCCCACAAGACGAAGATGAGTCTTCACCCAGGGGCCACAAAGATGTACCAGGATCTGAAGAGATTATTTTGGTGGCCGAAGTTGAAGACCGATGTGGCGGATTATGTGTCTCGGTGTTTGACATGCCAGAAAGCCAAGATCGAGCATCAAAAGCCAGGAGGATTACTCAAATCCTTGGAGATTCCGCAATGGAAGTGGGATAGCATTTCGATGGACTTTGTGTCGGGTCTACCGAGAACAAGGTCAGGGCAGGAAGCCATTTAGGTTGTGGTGGACCGACTAACAAAGTATGCCCATTTCCTGCCGATCAGCATGAAGTACAGCCTAGAGAAGCTGACGTAACTGTACATAAAGGATATTGTTCGGCTCCACGGTGTTCCGAGCAGCATTGTGTCGGACCGTGATCCTCGTTTCCTATCTCGATTCTGGCAGAGTTTACAACAAGCCATGGGTACAAAGTTGAGGTTTAGCACATCTTATCATCCTCAGACCGACGGGCAATCCGAGTGCACCATTCAGACCCTTGAGGACTTGCTGAGGACATGTGTGCTTGAACAGTCGGAAAGCTGGGAAACACTTTTGCCATTGGTCGAATTCACCTACAACAACAGTTTCCATTCGAGTATCAAAATGGCTCCTTTCGAAGCATTGTATGGCCGGAAATGTCGGACGCCGTTGTGCTGGTTCCAGATAGGAGAAAACTTGTTGATTGGTCCTGACATTGTTCATGAGATGACCGAGAAGATCCGAATGATACAAGGAAAGATGAAAGCAGCTCAGGACCGACAGAAGAGCTATGCCGACAAGAGAAGAAAACCCTTGAACTTCATTTAGGGAGATCATGTATTCCTGCGGGTATCCCCTGTAACAGGTATCGACCGAGCTATCGAATCAAAGAAGTTGACCCCTAGGTTTGTCGGACCATACCAAATATTGGAGAAGGTCGGACCAGTAGCTTACAGAATTGCTCTACCTCCGAACTTGTCTAAGCTCCATGATGTATTTCACGTCTCGCAACTCAGGAGATACATTCATGACCCCTCACATGTGATAGCAGTGGACGAGCTACCGCTAAAGGACAACCTGACTTTCGAAGTCCTTCCAGTCCGAGTTGAGGACAAACAAGTCAGACGGCTCAGAGGGAAGGAAATCTCTTTGGTCAAGGTCGTCTGGAATCAGAATGATGTGGAGGAAGCTACTTGGGAACTCGAGGAGAAGATGAAGCAGTCATATCCGCAACTGTTCAATGCCGACTAAATTTCGAGGACGAAATTCCTGTAAGTGGGAGAGGAATATAACATCCTGAAAATTATTATTAATATAATAAATTTATAAAATAGTATATATAAATATTTATTTAAGGATAGAATTAAGTCATAGAAGTTGTATAAGGGTCGTGGGGTAGTAAGAAGCATAGGCCGACCTAGTATGTAGATGTAGGACCTCGGACCGATCCCGGCCGAGCTAAATGGAGTCAAACGCAGAACTTGTTGTCAAGCTCGGATTAGCCGATCTCAGCGCACCTCATGTTATTATCCGAGAAGGAAGCTCGGACTATCGATGTTCCTCTATACCGAGCCGACTTATCCTAGCTCCTCCGTGACAGCTCATGTTAAGCTGTTGGCCCATTGGGTTTTGCACCATCCGTACTATGTACTATCATTCACTTTATGTCACTATCATTGCTTTATGTCCCTATCAAGTCATTGTTCATGGCTTCCTCTAGAAGCCAATGAATCCTGTCCACATATTCTAGCTTCTCCAAGAAGCCTCCAATGAGGACCACACAAATAATTCCTCTAAATGAATAAAAGAATATCCAAACACCACATAACACACTTTGCATTCTCTCTCTTTCTCCTTCATCTCTCTCTTTTCTCTCTGAAGCTCCAAGCATCAACAACTTCCATTTCTCCCTTCTCATTCACGGAGATCCCTCTTTCTCACAAACGCCTCCCTCTCCTCCACCACGTGGTACCAACCGAAGACCTTCCTTCCTCGGTTCTACTTTCCGTTTCGAACGTCCCTGGACAGTCGTGGCAGCCAGTGTGTAGCAAGGAGGAAAGGATTTAAGAGGTGTGAAACTCACAAGGTCAAGCATCAAGGGAAGCCATTCTCAAACTCTCAACTCTTATCTCTCACGGTTTGAGGTAAGGAGTGAGTGTTACCTCTGCTTGAGTTTGGGTTTCTAGGGTGTTCATAAAGGGTACTAAGAGTGGGTGTTACATTAGGGAATGGATATAGGTTAATGTTAGAAAGGAAATGGTAAAAAGGGTAAAGGGAGCCAACGAATGAATTAGAAACATGAGTTTTAAGGGAAGAAGAAACATTATTTTTTGTGATATGTTTTATTTACATGATGGTTTGGTTAAATGTTTTATTCGTATTATTGTGGTATAAGTGTTTATGAGCTTTGATATTCATTGTTTATGTCTGTGGCCGAGCTGAGAGAGGTTGAGAATGGGTGCGAGAAAATGATAAATATGGAAAGTAGGAGAGATAGAGTAATAAGTCAGATAATGGGAAAGGTTAATGGAAAAAGGGAATGATTAAAGGGGTGAGCCGAGAGAGGCCGAGCTAAAAGGAGATGGTTAAAAAGATAAGAGGAATTAAAGAGAAATGGTTGTGTGATCGGGTCATAGTAGACGTGTACTGGGTGCGTGCATTGATCGCGTCAGACGCATACTGGGTATGCGCAGCTGTAAGACGGGTACTGGGTACTCGCAGTTATGATTCACACAAGGTTCCGAGCACGGAATCAGTGGGATGTGTTCCTGGTCATAGCAGACGCGTACTGGGTGCGTGCATTGATCGCGTAAGACGCCGAGATGCGCCGCTGTAAGACGGGTACTGGGTACTCGCAGTTATGGACACTCCCTACTTCATAGAATGATCGGCGGTAGTGCTTCTGGTCATAGAAGACGTGTACTGGGTGCGTGCATTGATCGCGTCAGACGCATACTGGGTATGTGCAGCTGTAAGACGGGTACTGGGTACTCGCAGTTATGGACACTCCGATATCCGACCTTAAATGGTGTAAGACATGCACTGGGTGTATGCATCCGAGAAGAGTAAAAGATTGTAAGCCATGTAAAAGTGGAATAATGAGTAATAAATCCGAGATAGAGATGGGTTACCGAGGTAAGAGGATAGTGGCCGAGAAGCTGAGTGTAAGAATTAAGGATAGGGTATAAGGGGAATTAATTGGAAGAACAGAGGTATAACTAATAGGTAATGGAGAAATTGGATTATGATGTGAGCCGAGCTAAATGAGATTGTATGAGGTGAACCGAGCTAATGGATATTGTATGCATGTGAGCCGAGCTAAATGAAAGTGTAGGATGTGAGCCGAGCTAAATGAAAGTGTATGTTGTGGACCGAGCTAAGTGAGGATGTATGCATGTGATATATGGTTTGATTACATGTTATTTATATGCTAATTGACTACTTGTGTTTGGCTTGGTAGTTCGGTATGTCATGTTAGAAACTGCTTATTTAAGTTATGTGTAATGCTCACCTCCTTACCATTTTTCAGGTACTGAGCCCGAGCAGACGCAGTCTCCGGCCGAGCAGGTTCACTCTCCCTCACAGGGAGAGTAAGTCGTTTAGAGTTGGATCATTAGTGGGGTCTCGGCCAGTTGGGCCGAGCTAAAACTTTGCTTTTGTGTTTTGCTTACCGAACTGAATGTAATTCAATTTATGCTTTTCTGCTTTTGATGTATTAAGTCTTCCGCTTATAACTCTGATGTTTTGTATTAATGAAAGGAAATATTACTTTGGTAATTTATCATATGCGTTTTAAAAGAAATTTTAAATCCTAATTTTCGGGTTTAAGGGTAATTATTATATAGGGTGTTGCACTCTCTGGGTGTATGGCCTTGGGTATCTTTATTGTTTCAGTTATTTTGTGGACCTGGTGTTTGTGGTGTTGTTGGTTCACTCATTCTCTTCTCTTTATTCAATTTTGGTGTTCAACTCATTCTCTTCTCTTTATTCTATTCTGGTGTTCAACCATTTTTTTTATCCCAAGTGATTATTTTTGTAGAGTTTTGGAAGGGCATAATGGTAATAAGGTAAGACTTGGTAATCAAGTTCTAAAAAAGGTGCTAGTCCGTTCTTACATTAAGTGAACCAGCACGTCAGCCGGGTGAGCAAGGTAGGCGAGTTTGTCGGAGGGCATACTAATGAGTGGGCATGGTATGTGAGTGATCGAGTAGGTGAGCGAATTTGCTTTAAAGCATTTTAGGCATTAGAGCGACATGAATATCAGAGTGTATGTCTACATCCATTATCTATCATAAAGACACTTTGGGCATGAATGCCTTATATGCTTTCCTCCATCCAAAGCCTTTCAAACCACGTAGTTTATGAATTTCTCAACTCAGTGATATCGCTAATGTGTCAACCTACATCAATACGACACAATCCCACTAAATATCTTATCATTTTGCTTTTAGTCTTGATCGCAATCATGCTTATCCTATTTTCCTGTAAGATTAAGACGTTAAATATAAATTATACTCCTTAATAAAAATATTTCCAAAATAATCTTTTAACATATTAAATTCATAACATGCATCTAACTAATAGATTAATTGCAGGCTTTATGCAATTTGGATACCTACCCTTCTCTCGTATTCTTACCCCTCTTTCCACGTATTAGTGACAATCCTTTTGCAAAAGAATACTCTCTTCCTCTTTATATATAATTTTTTTTATAGTACGTTCATTAAGAAAGTTAGTAAGTTGGTTAATATAGTCAATGATATTGAAAATCTGAACATTTGATATATATTTTCAAAACTATTCCTATTAATAATGTTGAGAATTTAAAAAGTATTAAATAATTAGGAATGTGTAACACCCTAATCTTTTATAAAGGGAATAAAAGAATTTATTTAAAATTGTTACAGCGGAACATAAAAATTTCCTTTACTCAAGAATAGTCAATAAGATTTTTCCTTTTCAAATTAAAGTACATCATCTCAGGGTTACAATGGATCATATTCAATTGAGCATTTTCTTTCCCCGCTTGAGTCTCTAGCTTGGACAGGTTGGCTAACTGGTTAAAGTTTGTATACCTACCACACAGACATGGTAGATGGGAGTAAGTCACTTGTCATATATGAATGGTTCAAGCATAAACACAATATAATTCAATTGATGCTAATGCATGTTGAACGTACAAGTATCTTATCATACCGTGTATATCATCGTATCATTACTCTCTCATGCTATGCATGCACGTCACTCAAATCATTCTTCCATATAGTCAACTCTTCCATAAATTAACACTCTAGGAATAAGCAACCGTGCGCTGGAATGTTCCCATAACCTGTATAACACTCCCAGCGGAATGTATACTCGGAACCACCCACCACGGTCCCAAAATGAACAAGTTGACACCCCAGAACTATTGTACACCAATAACCCTAGGAACTTGTCATTTTCTACCTTATGGCGACCACATCATTCCATATGTATCTTATTCCCGCACCTTACGTAATCTCTTTCGCACCATGCATGAACAATGCAAAATTCATTCATCATTATTTCATTAATCATATTCCATTCAGTTAAATTCTCATAGGGGTTTCTCTCAAGCAAACCCAAACAATTCTCATATATAGTTAACGGTCCTCAGACAATTAACCTCCGTTTATATCAATTAATCATATTCCATTATTCATCCATCATTAGGTTATCATCAAAGTGCATAAAAGGATTATAATAAAAGTACTAACCTATAAACTTTTTACTATTTTCAAGTTTCCTTAATACCTTTTTAATTTCACTTTGCAAATTGCATTTTTATCCAAAATAATTATTAAATTAACTATTCAAACAATTTAATTGCATAACGTCTCAGCAATAATTTCAAGATAGATAGCATTATAATTCTCATTACTAAGCTTGATTCAGGTCATTAACTTAGCAACCAAGAGGTTGTCTTGACCTCCATGTCAAGCAACCAAATCCTGGTCTCCAATTCAACAATTTCACGTAACATACATGTCAAACTTCACAATCTATAATCCTAGCAATATGAATGACATCTCCCATATCTAAGGATCCAAATTAAAAGAATGAGAACCCCATTACTTACAATGACTTCCTTTATATTTTGGAACTATGACTTTAATTTTTGAATGAAGGGAGGCTAAGAGACTAAATAATAATTTATATCAAAATGAGATGGGTTGAGCCATTAGTGATTAGTGTATAAAAATAAAAGAATTAAAAGTACAAACTTGCTCTAAGGAAATTAGGACATTAAAGACATGATTTATATGAGGAGGTAACGTACGTGAAACAAATATATATAGAGGGAGAGGGAATCATGAAAATTTAGACTTAATGGCTAAAGGAAGAGTTAAGGCATGTGAAGGTTATATATATATATATATATATATATATATATATATATATATATATATATATTTATATATGTATGTATGTATGGAGGAAAACGTGAAGCTTTAAAAGTTATAGATAAAGGAATGGAACGGTGGTGATAATATCACCGAATCACAAGAGAAGAGGTGGGCGATGGAAATCTTATTATTCTACAAGTTCTTGAATTGCTGTTTGAAAGGTGGGAAAATGGTGATGATCGGCTAGCTACAGCATGGGGTGGGGAAAACTTCTTGAAGAGATGAAATTATCTTATACTCCCTCCATTCTATATCTAGTGTTGTTTTAACATTTGTACTATGTTTCATAAATCTTGTAGTTTTATAAACTCAATACATAATTAATGCTATTTTTCCAAACACATCTCTATTTATTAATTACACTCTCTTTTTCACTTTTAATACATTTCTCTCTTCAATAATGATTATATAGAGACATTATAGTCAAATACAACAAATCCTTACATCATTTAACCATTTCTTAAAACCCGTGCATAACCCTAAAACACACTACATATAAAACGAAGGGAGTATTAGACATAGACTTGGTGAACTATGACCCTTCTTTGTGCCAATAACCAGGAGGCGTGTGTCTATATATTTATATATATATATATATATATATATATATATATATATATACCGTTTACGCCAATTTAAATTACATTAACTCTTACACCATTGATAACTTTTTATATAACGTGAATTTGACTAATCCATCCGTTGAATAATAACTATATGTCATCTAGATCATTTGTGGCAAATTTGAAAAAAATTTGAACATCATTGAATATATATTCAAATAGCTCAATTTTCATATATTTTTAAGACATATATTTCGTTAATTTTGACATATATAATTGAAGTACTAAGTGATTTTGGATTTTTATAAAATTTGACATATACGATCTACAAGTTAGAAACTTTCAATCCAATGGTTCATTCTATTAAATTTGACTTGGTGTAAGAGTTATGAGCGGTGTAAGAATTGGTGTAATAAGATTGTTGTGTTCAATTTTTACTCTAATAAGTTAAATTCATATTAGTACTATCCTAGATCAAATAGGAGAAGGATTAATTTTTAAATAAAACTTTGCCGGATTAAACTGCAGAGTTTTACCCAGCTAATCAGTTAACTTATATTAAATTAACATCCTTACAACCTTTTAATTAAAATCATGTGCTTATGCTTATTATTAAAATATAATCATTCTATCTCAAAATTTATTCTCTCTAAAAATATTTATATGAAAATCCTTATTATTCTCTCTAAGAATTAATTTTAATTCTTCAAAATCCTTATTATATAAAAATATTTATTTTTCATAAATGAAAAATTGAGGAATGTTACAGGATGTATCTGGAAAAAAATAATGAATTTTCATTAAAAATTAATATAAAATCTTATAAATAAGAACAAAATAAAAGTAAAAAAATATGTTATATATAGAAACGGACAGAGTAGTATATTTATTTTACTTTGATTTTACTTTTGCAAAACGTTGGAATCGTATCTTCACTGCCTAGAGTTGCCAAAAACAACATTGATTGGTGTTTATCCATCGGTTTGTGTTGTTACTACAGTTTTGTTCTTTTAGTAAACCTGGATAAGAGTTGCAACTTGCAAGATTTTATTTTCCAAATTTTATTTTGGCTTAATTACACTTTTGGTCCCCCAATTTTCTCAATTTGACGATTTTGGTCCCCCAACTTTTAATTTGGCGATTTTGGTCCCCCAATTTACAATTTGTAGCGATTTTGGTCCCTCCGTCAATTTCACCGTTAACGGTGCTGACGTGGCTGCTGACACGTGTCCATCTAGTAAATTGGGGGACCAAAATCGCTACAAATCGTAAATTGGGGACCAAAATCGCCAAATTAAAAGTTGGGGGACCAAAATCGCCAAATTGACAAAATTGGGGGACTAAAAGTGCAATTAAGCCAAAAAAATAAAAAATAAAAATAGCAAGTACATGTTTCGAATACAAAATTAAGAAAATTTGTTTTAAAAATTTTATGTATCTCATAAAGTATAGAAAAAGTTAAAGTTAAAATATAACCAGTTATGTTATAATTGAAATTGAAAAATGACATAAAGTAATTGAAAACTGACATAAAGTATTATATCTCATCTTAAATTACATAAAGAAATTGAAAAATGAAAAATATCCTATAATAAAAAAAATTAAAATTATTTTTAATAAGGAAAAATTAACATAAAGTTTTAAGGCTTTTTTTTTTTTAATTTTCCACCATAAAGTTTTAGAGCAATAATAATTTTACACTTTTTTTTCATTTATATCTATATTTACCTTTCATAATTCTTTTTATTTTTCTCTTTCTTTTTCATCATATCATCAATCACATCTCATTTATCTCTTCCTATCTCATTTTTCCCTACACAATTTACACTTGAAAAGATGATGAGACAATAGCTTCCAAAATTTTATCAGTTATTGCTGTAAGTTTTTAATTCCCTTTGCATAACTAACAATCAAACAAATACTAGTAAACAATATATATAATACTTAGGTGAAATACCAATTTCATCTATAATATTTTGTCATCGTACTAACTTAGACCTTAATATTCAGATGTACCTATTTATTCTTTCAAAAATTTTGAATGTATCAATATAATCCTTCAAACATGACAATCATGAAAGACCTGGTTAGTAAATTTGAAAATATTAAAAGATCAAATTAGTACATTAAAAAGTTGAGAGATCAAGTTGATATTTAAATATTTTTATAAACTAAGTTGGTATAATGAAAAAATCATAGACAAAATTCGTAGTTTCTATTTTTTTTTTCTTATTTATTATACAGAACATTTTTTACGGGATTCAAAAAAAAGAAAACAGATTATCCAAATCGTTTTTCAACAAATAAAATGTTAAATTATACTCACTTGTTTCCTTAATACAATAACTAGGTTTTTTTTTTTAATACTAGTTTTGGATTTTCTCTATACTTTTTATAAGCACTTTATTCATTGAGTTACATATAGCATTAATTAATTTTTTAAGAAATATGATAAGTGCTCAATTAGTGTGATATTCTATTGGTTTTACTCCCCAAAAGCTTGGATTATTGCTTAACATTGTCAAGAATTATAGCCAATTTTGTTCCTTAAAGCAAACATTAACAAAATAAAATTAAAATAAATAATTAGATTAGTCATAATTTAGTGTATATCATGTACTTCATTTACACTCCATTCACGTTTAATTGTAGGCTTTAGAAAGATATGTGTGTTGTTGAGCCTAATTAGAGAGTTATGAATTATTTCTCCCTAACCCATTCCTTTTTGGGCTGTTTGATAAGTCTCGGTTTTCAGGGCATAACTCGGGCTAGGATTATCCAAATGAAGCAAACTTGGTGTCATTGGAAAGCTAAGAGAATTCCCTACAACTTTGCAGAAGGAGCCGTTGTTCATTTCGGCCGTTTACATGGTCAAGATAGACTGCAAATGTATAACATGCTAGCTGTCCAAGATCCTTGACATATCAGCGGTATTTTGGGCATAACTTTCGCTTCCAAACTCCAAATTTGTCAAACTTGGTGTGTCTACAAAGCTGATATAAAAGTACACAATTAGATAAGAAATATCCGTCATCAAATTCGGCTGTTTAAAGGGTCAAAATGGGTGTCCAAGTTGCAGCATCCAACCTGCCTCCAACTCACAAACTCAATCCGAGTTTGTTTGCATTCCATGACAACTTTCCCTATAAATACCCCCTCAAACAAGCTTCAAGACACACACCACATCCTAGAGGAATTAATCTTGGATACACATTCTCTACCATATTTTCTTCTCATTTCTAAGCATCATTCTTAGATTGAGAATTTCTTGTGAGTTTTGTGAGTTATTATTGAGTGTAAAGCCAAGAAAGTGAAAGCTTCCAAAATTGGTGGCTTTTAGGCTAAGGATTAGAGTCAAGATCTTAAGCTTGGAGGTCTTCACACTTGTAATTTCTCTTTAAACTCTTTTGTAATAATTTTTCTTTGAACAATGTTTATGATTTGTACTAAAACTATGGCCTAGTAAACCCCCTTATTCTAAGGATGCGGTATTAACCAAATAAAATGTAAATAATGTTATTTTGATTTTCATACTCTTGTTATGGCTAAATACTAAATGAATGATTAATGAAGGATTGGAATGCTATGCCTCCTTTGACAATTAAAGCTAAAATCAACTCTTTGACGGATGACAACTATTGTATCCACAGAGATTTTGTAACTGAGTACCAACAAATTATAGACTTGATTATCCAAACCGATTAGGAATTCCAAGAATAGTTGAATTCAAAAGCAATAAATAATTGTAAATTAAGTTGTGATTGATGGATAGAAGTTGTAAGGATTTGGTTTTGGCCACAATAAACGTAAGTAAATAATAATGATTCTTTCCTCTTGTTTTGTTTTATTCATTTAGTAGGTGAACAATCCAAAGTTAGATATTAGCTTCTCTAAAAGTCAAATAACATATTTAATATGTATAACTTCTACTTTCGTGATAACTATGTCATATTAAACCCATTAAGTTTTATGATTGTTCATTGGTTCCTCTTAAAGATTAAATCTACTTTCGTGATCTAATACCTTAAGTTCAATTATAAAGTTCGTATGTTAAAGTTATCCTTTCAGTACTTCCTTTAACATCTTTTATCTTATAACATTGTTGTCAATAATTATAAGCATTAAGCATAATATAATTAAATCATATATGAATAAAGCTAGAATACTAATGAATAGGTGGTAAGGCCATCCATTATATTGTTGTCAATTAGGAGGCATGGCCATCCATTGAAATAATAAAAGAAGAGGAGGCATAGCCATCCATCAACATAATAAAAATGAGGAGCCATAGTCATCCATCAAAGAGTTGATTTTAGCTTTAATTGTCAAAGGAGGCTTAGCATTCCAATCCTTCATTAATCATTCATTTAGTATTTAGCCATAACAAGAGTATTAGAATCAAAATAACATTATTTACATTTTATTTGGTTAATACCGCATCCTTAGAATAAGGGGGTTTACTAGGCCATAGTTTTAGTACAAATCATAAACATTGTTCAAAGAAAGATTAATACGAAAGAGTTTAAAGAGAAATTACAAGTGTGAAGACCTCCAAGCTTAAGATCTTGACTCTAATCCTTAACCTAAAAGCCACCAATCTTGAAAGCTTTCACTTTCTTGGCTTTACACTCAATAATAACTCACAAAACTCACAAGAAATTCTCAATCTAAGAATGATGCTTAGAAATGAGAAGAAAATATGGTAGAGAATGTGTATTCCAAGAGCAATTCCTATTGGATGTGGTGTGTGTCTTGAAGCTTGTTTGAGGGGGTATTTATAGGGAAAGTTGCCATGGAATGCAAACAAACTCGGATTGAGTTTGTGAGTTGGAGGCAGGTTGGATGCTGCAACTTGGACACCCATTTTGACCCTTTAAAAATCCTAATTTGACGATGACTATTTCTGATCCAATTGTGTATTGTTCTATCAGCTTTGTAGACAAACCAAGTTTGACAAATTTGGAGTTTGGAAGCAAAAGTTATGCCCAAAATACTGCTGATATGTCAAGGATCATGGACAGCTTGCATGTTATACATTTCCAGCTGATTTTGACCATGTAAACGGCCGAATTGAACAATGGCTCCTTCTGCAAAGTTGTAGGGAATTCTCGTAGCTTTCCAATGACACCTAGTTTGCTTCATTTGGATAATCCTAGCCCGATTTATACTCTGAAAACCGAGACATATCAAACAGCCCAAAAGGGAACGAGTTAGAGAGCAATAATTCATAACTCTCTAATCAGGCTCAACAACACACATATCTTTCTAAAGCCTACAATTAAGCATGAATGGAGTGTAAATGAAGTACATAATACACAATAAATTATGACTAATATAATTACTTATTTTAATTTTATTTTGTTAATATTTGCTTTAAGGAACAAAATTGGATATAATTCTTGACAATGTTAAGCAATAATCCAAGTTTTTGAGGAGTAAAACCAATAGAATATCACACTAATTTAGCACTTATCACACCCCCAAACTTAAGATTTTGCATGTCCCAGGCAAAACTATAAAAGTTCCCTAAATTACCTCAACCATTTTTTCGATTGTAATCACATGTTTTCAAAGGAATCAATAAGGAACTTTTGAATACAACTTTTTCAAAATGTCTTTTTCAATTTTATTCACCAATTAGCAAGAAAAACAATAATAAGAATCAAAGTGGTCAATTAGTGTGCACTCATGCTTTCTAAATCTCCCAAAGGTTTTGCTCAAGTGTTTACACTCAATTTCATCAAATGAGTAAGGAATTACCATAGGCTTGTAAAAATTCTTTCACAACTGTAATTGATTCTAAGCATGTGTAAATCAAAGGGCTTTAGGGTCAAGGTAAAAAGTGTAATTAGAAAATTATGGATAGTGAGAAATTTTGATTTTTCCTAACAACATTTGAACCATTTCTTTTGCTTTTGTTTCAATACTTTTTCACAAAGGTATAGAAGCTTTTTCACATTTTATTTCTTTTCTTGCTTGCTTCTATATTCCTTTTGATACACTTTCTTTCGCATTGCAGAACCTTTTATTTTTCTATTGATTTTTTCAAATTTCTCCCTTTAAATCAGATTTTTCAGTTTAATTTTTGTCAAGTTGGGCTTATGAAAAAAATTGATTTTGTGTTTGGCTCAAAGGGTTTGCAAAGGTAAAAAATTTGTTGATTGAGTATCATGTTGGCTTTTTGAAACAACTGCCTAATCATTTTCACACATGCTTTCAAATTTCATTAACAATTTTCGGAAAGAATTTAGACAAGTTCTAGAATACCCAAAACTTATTGAGAAAAATCCCACATGAAACAAAAATTGCAGTGGCATTAAGATGACCACTTTAATTGAGGCTCAAATCTCACATGGTGGGGTATTTTATTGACCATTTTATTCAGAAATTGTTCAAGTTACTAATTTGGTGTCAAAAATTTTATTTTTGCCATTTTGAATTGGTTGAAAAACAAAAACATTCAAATTGATTCTTTTTATTCAAGTTCTTGCAACTTCAAATCGTGAGGTTAATTTTAAGAAAACTTTTATTTGTTATGCCCAAGGTCAATTTAAAACTCAAGTTGAGATTGAATAAGTGAAAATTTTGTTTGAAAAATTTGTTTGAAACTAATGGTACACTCCCCCAAACTTAAATCTTTGCTTGTCCTCAAGCAAACCGAAAAAAAAAGGTAAATAAAAATTGAGAAAATAAATTGTAACGGTATTTAAAGACACTTCCTTTTTTTTTTTTTGATATTGTGCTCTTGGAAACTATTGTTGCATATTGAGAGAATTTACTTCTCAATCATTGTTTCTGTGTCAAAATTAGTAAAGTATTGCGAGTACTTCACTGTGAACAGTTAGAGCATACTATACAAAAATGGGATCAACACAATAAAATAACCGAATGAAATACACATTGAAAATGTTCAAAACATCAAATTACAAACTATCCAAAAAGAAAATTAAATTAAATAAAGTACACACTAAAGGAATATATATATATATATATATATATATATATATATTCGACCTGACCCTATTTATATCTTCCTACAAAAGGTCGGAAAACTCAGAAAGACACTAAAGCCGACTCGACAGAAATTACACAAATTAAACAACAAAAATATACTCTCTATGGAGTCTAATGGTAAATACAAGTTTAAAATAAAGAATAAAAATAAATAACAGCAAAATAACAAGAAAAAAGGAATCAGATACAAGAAAAAGAAGAATGGTAAGCACGCCAAGCATACTTGTAATATACGCAAGTGCGTACAATTTTATTGCAAACATGTCTTCTTCGAAGGACATATTGTAGGACCTTTAGTGATAGCAATTATTGGAGGGAGGTAATAAAAAAAACACGGAGGGGCGCCCTCCTTTAATAGGGAAAGAAGGAGACACCCGGGCAACGCACGGGCCGATGGTGCCAGGCGCGTGTCGGTCAAGTCAGAGAGAGACACGTGGCGCTTGAGCGCCTTTACGCTTGAGCGTGCACGCGCTCAAGCGTGACATATTTTTTTTAATTATTATTATTATTTTTATTTTTTTTGAATCAATAATAACATAAAATAAATAAAAGTTGCAAAAATTAAATGACTTGGGTTATTTCCCAAGAAGTGCTTAATTAACGTCGTAAGCTTGACATTACCTCTTTTTAGGTTGTGGAAGGATTTGCAAGGTTTTGTGTTGCTCCTTGCATGATTGGGTCTCCAATGTGATAGTGTTTAAGCCTTTGTCCATTCACTTTGAATTTTCCACTCTTGTCATTCGAAATCTCCACAGCTCCAAATGGGTATACCTTTGAAACTTGGAATGGGCCGGACCACCTTGACATTAGTTTCCCAAGGAATAGCTTTAGTCGGGAGTTGAAGAGCAGCACATAGTCACCTTCTTCAAACTCACGGCATACGATGCTTTTGTCATGCCATCTTTTAGTATTTTCTTTGTAAATTTTGGCATTTTCATAAGCATCGAGCCGAATTTCCTCTAGTTCAAGCAGCTGTAGTTTCCTTTTATTTCCAGCTTCTTGGAGATCATAATTTAGGAATTTGATCGCCCACAAAGCCTTGTGTTTGAGTTCTACAGGAAGATGACAGGGCTTCCCATAGATCAAACGGAAGGGAGACATTCCAATAGGAGTTTTGTAGGCTGTGCGGTATGCCCACAGTGCATCATCGAGTTTTGATGCCCAATCCTTTCGGGATTTGGCGATAGTTTTCTCCAAGATGCTTTTAATTTCTCTATTGGATATCTCCATTTGCCCACTTGTTTGTGGGTGATAAGGAGTGACCACTTTATGGGTTACCCCATACTTGAGGAGATTTTCAAATTGTTTTGCAATGAAATGTGAACCTCCATCACTAATTATGGCTCTAGGAACTCCAAATCTTGGAAAAATAATCTTCTTGAACATTTTCAATACAACTTTGACATTATTAGATGGGGACGCAATTGCTTCAACCCATTTAGAAACATGGTCGACCGCCACCAAGATATATTTGTTGTTGAAAGAGGAAGGAAAGGGACCCATGAAGTCGATTCCCCACACATCAAAGATCTCTACCTCAAGGATGTTATTAAGAGGCATCTCATGTCTCCTTGAAATGTTTCCAATTTGTTGACATGCATCACATGCAAGAACAAAGCTTTGAGAATATTTGAATATGGTAGGCGAATAGAAACCAGACTGAAGTATTTTTGCAGCTGTTTTTGAAGAACTGGATGACCACCATAGGAAGAAGTGTGACAATGGAATAGAATGCTTGGGACCTCTTCTTCAGGAATTCACCGTCTAAACATACCATCAGCACATTTTTTGAAAAGAAGAGGTTCTTCCCAGATGTAATGTTTCACATCGAAGAAGAATTTCTTCTTTTGTTGGTAAGTAAGTTCAGGTGGTAGTATTCCACAAGCAAGATAGTTAACAAAGTCAGCATACCATGGAGTGTTGGCTTATGAGATAGAAAGGAGTTGTTCATCACGAAAAGAGTCATCAATGGGGATATCTTCTTCAGTGTTTGGACTATAAGGATGTCTGGAGAGATGATCAGCAACTACATTCTCAACACCTTTCTTGTCTCTAATCTCCAAATCAAACTCTTGGAGAAGAAGAATCCACAGGATGAGGCGGGGTTTTTCATCTTTCTTTTGAAGCAAGTATTTAATGGCAGAGTGATTAGTGTACACAATCACTTTTGAACCTACCAAATATGATCTGAATTTTTTAAATGCAAAAACAATTTCCAATAGCTCCTTTTCAGTGATTGCATAGTTTTGTTGAGCTTCATCATGTGTCTTGCTAGCATAGTAGATATAACATGTAGCGTTTTGTCTTTCCTTTGCCCTAGGACTGCGCCTACGGAATGATCACTAGCATCACACATCAACTCAAATGGCAGACTCCAATCAGGTGTTTGGATTATAGGAGCTGAAATCAAAGCTTTCTTTAATCTGCAAAAGGCATCTAGACACACTTGATTAAAATCAAATGTAGAATCTTTAATCAAAAGATTTGTAAGAGGTTTTGTAATTTTTGAGAAATCTTTAATAAATCTTCTATAGAAACCAACATGCCCAAGGAAACTCCTTACCTCTTTAACAGAAGTAGGTGGGGGTAATTTCTAAATTACTTCTATTTTTGCTTTATCTACCTCAATACCTTTTCCAGAAATCAAATGTCCCAAGACAATCCCCTCATTCACCATGAAATGACATTTATCCCAATTTAAGACAAGATTCATGTCATGACATCTTTGTAGCACTTTGGATAAATTTTTCAAACAATCGTCAAAACTTGTGCCATATACAGAGAAGTCATCCATGAATACTTCCATTATGTTTTCAATTAAATCAGAAAAAATGGCAGTCATGCATCGTTGAAAGGTAGCTGGAGCATTACACAAACCAAATTGCATCCTCCTATAGGCAAAAGTGCCATAGGGGCAAGTAAAACTGGTTTTCTCTTGGTCTTGCGGATGGATGGGTATTTGATGGAAACCGGAATACCCATCCAAATAGCAAAAGTGTGAATACTTAGCTAACCTTTCAAGCATTTGATAAATGAAAGGAAGAGAGAAATGATCTTTTCTAACTGAGATATGATACTCAGTTATAAAAAGTATCGTATCCACAGAGATTTTGTAACTGAGTACCAACAAATTATAGACTTGATTATCCAAACCGATTAGGAAGTCCATGAATAGTTGAATTCAAAAGCAATAAATAATTGTAAATTAAGTTGTGATTGATGGATAGAAGTTCTAAGGATTTGGTTTTGGCCACCATAAACGTAAATAAATAATAATGATTCATTCCTCTTGTTATGTTTTATTCATTTAGTAGGTGAACAATCCAAAGTTAGATATTAGCTTCTCTCAAAGTCAAATAACGTATTTAATATGTATAACTTCTAATTTTGTGATAACTATGTCATATTAAACCCATTAAGTTTAATGATTTTTCATTGGTTCCTTTTAAAAATTAGATCTACTTTCGTGATCTAATACCTTAAGTTCAATTATAAAGTTCAGTTGTTAAAGTTCTCCTTTCGGTACTTCCTTTAACATCTTTTATCTTATAACATTGTTGTCAATAATTATAAGCATTAAGCATAATATAATTGAATCGTAAATGAATAATGGTAGAATACTAATGAATAGGAGGTATGGTGTAACAACCCAACTATTTAACCTTTAATCACTTATAAATAAAGTAGGGAAAATTTTTCGCCAGAATAAGTTTATAACTGTATCATTTCAAAAGCAGAAGCAACTTATGCATAACATTCTTACCAAATAAAACATAGAAGTTTTACAACTTTATAATACAATAGTTCAAAATATAAAGTAAACAAAATAGACTCTAAGCTACTTAATATACTAATAGTAACCCAGAGCATGATTCTTCAAACTCCATCATTGGAAAGGGAATTTCGCATCCCTTGCCAGTACTATTCTTCCCCTTGGAAGACAGGACCTCCATTACCTACAAGGGAAACAAGGGAGTAAGTCATAGCTAATCACGTTAAAACAAATGATAATAATAGTGGCTAAAAACAACAAACACAAGTAATAACAAATTACAGATGCAAGTACATATGTCAATCCCTTTTACTCAAGTAAGTAATCTTGTTATTAATGGCATGATGCATGCTAATCTCAACAACATCCCGGGGCATCACAACTTGAATGAAAATGGGCATCTTGAGTCTCCTCCGCTCAACCCTTCACAATAGACAGCGTGTGCGACAGACAGCGCAAAAACATCTCGACAAGCTGGAGCAAACAATGCATGAATGCAACCATAATCCATTACCATCCTCATTATTAATTCATTATCATTTCCAACAAGGACCGAGTCCATCACTCCATCTTTCAATCCCTTTAATCTCATTTATAACTTTTCTTTTAGCTGGTGTTGATGCTTTCAGAAAAAGGGCCATCAGCGGCATAGTCACTTTGTGATGGGATTAATTATTTCCATTTAACAGTTTTAAGAAAAGTCCATCAGCGGCCTAGCCGCTTTGTGATGGTTTTAGAAATAGTATTGAATTATTCCATTTATAGTCCATCGGGGCATAGCCTGCTATTGATGATTATTGCAACGACCCCATTGGGACTCCTATAATAAAATATCAACCAAGTGAATAAAACTTTCACTGGGACATCTATAGGATCAATATCGATATGAATTTTATTTCTACTTGATTTTAAGTTCGTAAATCAATCTAGTGATTTTCCTTAGATTCAATTAAACTTGTTTGAACACAAAAACCATGAGTTTCTGTCCTCCAAGTCAGATTCCCATTTCAAACTTACATTGTCCATGAACCTCATATGGTTCCTATGAATTTAGCTTATTGATTATCATTCTAGCGATTAGGTAACTTCTCTCATACCTTAGAGAAGCTAAACAAATGATTGGTTGAATAGAAAAGGGACTGGATCAAGGTTGGTGATTCTGCACCGGTGCACAAACAGTTGCACTAGCTGACTTTGGCCATTAAATTCACCATGATTAAGGCATGAAAAAGAATGAAATAAGTTAGCTTAAGCAACTAGGGAATGCTAACTTTAATCAGAAATGAATTTTGGAATCGAGAGGGTTCCTGGATTTACTAGACCAATTCAAGAAAGAGAGGTTGATAGTGCTGTTTGATGCTCTGTTTTCACAACTTAGAGTATGAAACTTTGGAAGCTTATATCTTGATCTAGAGGAAGTCAATTTGAGTGGTTCTTGGTTCTAATTCAAGATTGGAATTAGAACTCGAATAGTGTTTTGGTTTCACTGGATTTGGGTGAGTGAGGAGGAAGAATCGAAGGGTCAAAGAGAGCACCAGAAAACTGAGAATAATGAGAATGAAATTCGGGTTTGGGAGATTGGAATGAGTTTCTAGCCTCCCAAATCACTTATTTATAACTTAGGATTACCCTCCTATGAAGTAAGGTCCATAATAAAGCCCTTTACAAACTAAAATCACTACATCAAAATTTCTTAAACAACTACCTTAGATTAAAACTCTAACTTAAATCTTCAAATCCTCCTCTTCTCCTCTTAGGATTGGCTTCGGTCTCCTCCTCTTAGAGTTGGTGGGTGGCTTTTTCTTCTTAATCTTGGAAGAAAATGAGATTGAGGAAGAAATTGAGGATGCTTAGGTTAAGGACCTTAGGTTTTTGCACTCTTGTTCTCCTCCTCCTCCCTCACGGTCTCTCTCTCTTTTCTCTCTAAAGTCTCAAGAGTTTGATGCACTCTTGGACTAAGTGTTTATGCTTGTGGAAATGAGGATGAACTAGCCAACATTCACTCCTTCATACAATTTCAAGGGCAAAATAAGGCATGAGAATTTCCTCTTCTAGCCTCGGTTTTAGTTAAGGGTTCAAGGGCAATTTAGGCTACTCCAAATGTTGCATGGGAATGGTCATGTCTCAAGGAGACAAGGTGTAAGAAAGTCACTCCTAGGCTACATGAGTCACACACCCTAGGTTTTCCACTTGTTTTCCATTCAAATTTCCTATTAAATTTTCACTTTTCTTAATGCATAAGAAAATGCATCCTAGTTTGGTTCCTCTCATCACTCACGGCCGAACCATGAATACACATGCACACATGCACCTAGTTTTTATTTCATATCATCATAATCACATAACATGGAATCATGAAATAAGGCACTTAGTTGACTATGCACATAACATCATGTTTCCTCTTAAAAGCCTACGGCACACATACATATACATCACAACATTCATGCATTCATTCATTTAAATTTGCTAATTAGATTGTATACATAATTCCTTGCACATACACAATTTCGGAAATACCACCCTTAAGGAAAATCCATTAAACCCATTTGATTTACAAAAA
Source organism: Crotalaria pallida (assembly GCA_037953625.1). NCBI lineage: Eukaryota > Viridiplantae > Streptophyta > Magnoliopsida > Fabales > Fabaceae > Crotalaria > Crotalaria pallida. Next base: position 55,570,306 of record CM075655.1, on the reverse strand, counting down.
TAAACTTCACTTAATTTTGCAATAGAATCATATTTTCACATTCATCCAAAAATCTTTAAAAAAAGGAATCATTCATTTTAAAACCTCAAATCATTTTGATAGAAGGACTAACTCGTTTCTCAAATAATATCGTTTGCCAAAACATTTAGTTGAAAACCTTTCTTAAATTCTGAAAATTCAATCTTAAATAAAATCTTATTAATTTATTTGAGTCCATAAAATGCGGGATGTTACATTCTCCCCAACTTAGAGATTTCTCGTCCTCGAGAAATACGTTGTAGATGGGGTAGCAGGGTATCAACATTCTCATGTCATTCTGATGTTCCTCGTTAATCTCTTCTAGGTGGAGAGTTTCCACTCGTACCGTCACTGGCGTGTCGAGTCGGGTTAAGTCCAACGGACTAACCGAAGAAGATGCCGCTCCTTCAACTTATTGTCGTCACAAAAAGTCCAACCATAGGTACGGACTTAGGGGAAAATCAAACAAACAAAATTTCATACATCTCCAAAAGCATAGGGTTTAGCCTAAAACCCTTAGATATTCACTGTTCTCTACAACTTTAGGTTCTTACTAACTTACAAAAATTCACTCCTTCCTTCAGTTCTCCTTCTAACTCTAAGGTCTTCGTCTATCAGTTCTCTAACTTAAGGGATTCTATTACAATCTGGGTTTACTTACAATCTCACTTTTCTTCTTAGATATTTCCTAAACATCAATCAAGCCTATCAATTTCGCCGTCTAAACCTCGGATTATGGGGTATAGCAGTTCTAATCCTCAAACTTTCCTCAGAATTTCTTCTAAGGACCGGGAATCATGCTCCTCTTTTCTTCCTTGTGGCTCCCCAACTTTGATCAGACTTACAACTAAGCTCACTATGGTCTTACACTCTTACTAAACTTCAACCATCAATCCATCCTTAGTCCTTCCATCCTAAACCATCTGGGTATCTATGACACTTCCAATTTCAAGAGGTAAGCTAATGGATCTTGGAAAGGTTCGGTAAGACTACGATTTGGTAGGGCTCATGAAGAAAAGATTCAAATCTTAATAACAAAACTGCTTTGTTGAAGCAATTCAACAATCACGGGAATTAACAGATAGCAACCTATATTCTCAAAGACGATAACTGTCCCTGCATACAGGTATGCTAAGGTTAATCAAATCTGAGTCTTCTAATGAAACATCAGGGTATAGGGTCTAAATTGCAGGATCTATCCATGGTCTACTCTTATAGAGCCAAAAGGTTTCTTAAACTAATACGGTCGATGCTAAGCTACAAACTAGTTCCATGTCCCGAGAGACAAAAGCTTATCCTCCTATTCCTACTCAAAGACTAGAAAACACACAGAGTCACACAAACAAAGCATGTAAGCCCATGCTTAAGGCCACTAAGGATTACCATAAGCTCTGATACCATTCTGTAACAGCCCGATTTTCGTAAACCAAAAATAATTAACTTTTATTTAACAAAGTGCCAAAAATGAGACCAGATTTTTTTTTTTACATTGTTGAAGTATTCGAAAACGTTATTAAAAACCCCTTGTTGTACTTCACTACTTCCTTTCGAAAACCGAGTTGTTACTAAAACATTTATTCTCATAAAACTTTTCATGTTTCCAAAAGAACTTGTTTTCGAAAAGCATGGCGATTCATTGCGGTGGATTAAAAGTATCCATAATCGTTTACAAAAGGTTCCATTATTTAATCTCTTCAAAATGAAGGTACTTTCACAACATAAAATTTAGAATTGGCTTGGTTACATAAATGGCTCTTTGCTTGGTAATCCTCAACTCAAAACACACATCATACCCTTGAACTAAATTCACTACTTTCGTTTCCGTTGTGCTACTCTGATGAAGACAACCAGATAAAGCTCCTCTTTCTCCTTGAGCTCTTTCTTCATCCCCGAAAATGAAGTCGCCTCTATCATCACCTTCCTGCTGTCGTTACGCTCCTGCTCTCATTCCTCCAGAGTGATGATCTCCTTATGAGGCTCCGTCTGCCCGTTGCGATATCAACAACACCAATATAACAACGAACAGGAGAGAGTAAGCGTTCCGAACGACGAATCGTCGACGGTGTGGAATTACGATAGGCAAAAATAATAGGACCACACAAGCACACCATCCAACACGCAGGCACACAACAATCAAGTATTTTATCAATAGGGTTATCATTAGTATCTTTTGTTATCTTATCAATTTCTCTTACTTCTTATGCACATTCTTTTCCTTTCTCTCTCTTTTCTTTTCTTTTCATGACTTTACTTCACTTTTCATCTAGACTTCACAATCCTCAATGATCGGGTAATTTTAAGATTTCACCAAGGTATTCATTTCGTTTTCGGCTATCACACACGTCTACATCTCCTCGGTCATCCACCCAACCTAGTCGGAAGCAAACAGGAGTACAAGACCTTTACCGTGCGGGCACGACAGCTGTCAACACAATGGTCCCAGACCAGAAGGACTCAGCCTCAATAATATGAATTTATCATAATCATGGCACACTGCCTCGCAGTGGCAAACAAGATGCCCCACTCCAGTCCCTCTCACTGTTCTCGATTTGCAATCTAGGGGGCGACAGTATGTTTCTAGTGGGCCCGCAGAACTTGCCACGGCATTAGACCCAGTCCCCACCACGTTAGTGCGCCACATGTGGAATTCGTTCTGCCTAGAAACATACTCTAGACTTCTTGACGTTTCACCGTCATCGTCCTCCCCTAATGCAATCTCTTCCTAAGTATCCGCAGATACTTATCGTTTCTTCCTCTCCACTACTTCGCACTCTTATATCTCACCGCGCATGTTTTTTTTTTAAAGTCTTTTAATATTTTAGTTAACCTAAGGTCGGCCCATCCTTCGTGCAACCCTTCAATGAGTCCCGACCACTAACTTGGCACAATCTTTCTCTCATCAATTCTCACATAGCACAGAGCTGGGATCACATCACATTCTCAAATTTCATTTCTCAAACTTTCTCCACATAATCTCACTTTCATACTCTCTTCTCAAAACAGTCCTTTCGCAATACCTTTTTCAAAAACATCGTTTCACAAAATCTTTCTCAAAATATCACTCCAAAAGAAGACCTTCTCAATGTATTATTTCAAAAGGACTTATCAAAGATTGTTTCACAAAACCCCTTCAAAATGTTGCTTCGTAAACTTCCTCCAAGGATCTCATTTCAAAACATTTTCACAAAACTTTCCTTCCAAAAACTTTTCTGAAAATACCTTTCATAATACTCCTCAAAATCTCCTCTCAAAAGAAAAACACTTTTAAAAGAATTCCTGTTCACAAACTCTTTTCTAAAATTTCTTCCAAGAATCTCCTTTTCAAAAAAAAACTTTTTGAAAACCTCTTTTCAAAAACCTGTTCAAAACCGTTTTTCGAAACCCTTTCAAAATTTACAATTTTGCTGGGCGCTAGTGGAGGAGCAAGCTCAACTCAACGCTAGTTCCCAGACTAAAACCAAAAACCAAGGAGCCCAGCTCCGCTCAACTCACATCTCATCTCCAACAAACAGCATCACTCTTCCCAGCTCTGGCTCGTTCTCAACATTGCCATTCATTCTTTCCCCCAATCTCAACTCTTATCTCTTTTCTCTTCCTCATTATTCATTTCTCATCATATCTTTACTTCCAATCTTATTACTTTCACAACTCCTTCTTTACCTTTTCATTTCTTTATTCAGGACGTACAGACGTCCGTCAGCATTTTGCTCATTTAAGTTCACAGTATTCTATTGCATCAGGCATAGATAATTAAAGACATAAAATAAAGCATCAATCACACAATCCACACACAACAACAATGTGGTCTTCGTCACCTTCGTATAAGTGGCCACACAATCAAACAATTGCCACTTATACTACTGACTATGGACCACTAAGTTCCGATCTTTGAGATGATACGGAACGTCCTAATAAATCACCTAGCTACCACAGTGTCTTAGGAAGGCTTCTCTCTCACCTGGACGGACGATAATCCACACGATACGCTCCTCGGCTTCCACTGCGACGTTTGTAACTGCTCCCCGATTGTTATTGGAACTCAAATAATTTCTCATATTAAAATTTGTTCTTATAGAATTATTTAGAAAACAAAACATTCTTATTTGAAAATCACTTTGATTTTTAATTCTCAACTAAGTAAATACATTTCTTTAACCATATAATTAAGAATTTATAACATTCGTTTCAAAAACTTGCCTAACAAAACATGAATACTTCCTTGACTCTTATATAGGCCATATTTATCTTAAGGTTTTCTTATAAGATCATTTGTTTAATTAGAAACCATGAATTTCAGAAATCATCTGAAAAATCTTTTCAAAATAGTACATTTCATTTAACTAAATCATTTGGTTTACTTTATTTCCCTTAAAAACCAAATTAAATCAGAAGGGACAACACAAAGATTAAATCAAAACCTTAAAATCATAAACCATTTAAATCATTCAAATATACACAAACCAATATAATATCATAAGTCATTTACAGTCCATGCATCCTTTACACTCATTATGCATACAAAATCAAACACATGCACTTAATTTCCATACATAACCGAATCTCATCCTACATGAGGCAAGGTTTATATTTCAATTACTAATGATCACTAACACATACATTTAGGGAAGACAATACACATCATCACATTCTAAATAATAATTAAAGAGAAGAACACAACGACACACAAATGAGAAATCAATTCATTTTCTTCACTTTCATACCAAGACCGAATAGAACATGAACGGAAATTACTCAATACAATCATTTATCAATCAATTTCATTTAGCCATGATTAATTCAAACAAGGTCACATAAGAAAATAGTAATATCTTTCATAAAATTCGTTCCAAGACCGAATGGAATATAATGAAAATCACTCGGTACAAACATCTATCAAATCAACTTCCATCTATTCAAGCTAATTCAAATAATAATACAAAATAAAAATAGTCCAAATGAGGTTTGTTCCTGAACTGAATGGGATTATGAAAATTTTATTTTTAAGTTGAAATCAAAAGGTTTAAGTCCCATAGGTTTAGAAATCCCTTATCCTAACAATAAAACACACATGCAAAATGAAATGAATTGTCTTGATCATTTCTCCATGCAAAGCCGTGAGTTTCTCACAAGGAGTTTAGCAAACAAAAATCACAATAAAATTAAGAAGCACATCAAGATCTCTAAACCTTAAACAATTTCATGCATGTGCCAAAAATCTTTGAATGGGACAATTTCAATATGCATGTATAGGAAATGATGACCTAGCATGGTTTCCTATCTTTCTCTAGACCTAGCCGAATGATAGCATGCTTAAAGGCAAGATTTTACAAATTTATTTCCACATGCAAGGTTCAAACTCAAAGGTTAAATCTTGAAAAACTTTTGAAACCATATTTTCTTTCTCAAAATGTTAACCGAATCATCATCACACACCCAAGGCCTTGATTCAAATTCTTTTTACAAAAATTATTTCTAAAGCTTGTTATGTTTATTTTCCTTTTGAAAACCATAATCATGCATCCAAGGAAGATCAAGATTTGTGCTCAAAACAACATACAAACTCAAACTTCACGTTTTCTCAAAGATCAATCATAGATCTAGACATGCAAAGAAGAACTAAAGCAAAATTATAAATTCAAACTCAAGTCCTAAACAAAACCGTGAAGAACAAGTTAAGAATCAAAGTATCCAAGTACAATTATTCAAGATCAAGTCATAAAGTTAACATGCAAGGCAACAAAACTTCAAGATCATGAAGATATAGGCACATGCACCATAAAAATTAAACTTAAGCAAAAGTCCATAATAAAGCCCTTTACAAACTAAAATCACTACATCAAAATTTCTTAAACAACTACCTTAGATTAAAACTCTAACTTAAATCTTCAAATCCTCCTCTTCTCCTCTTAGGGTTGGCTTCGGTCTCCTCCTCTTAGAGTTGGTGGGTGGCTTTTTCTTCTTAATCTTGGAAGAAAATGAGATTGAGGAAGAAATTGAGGATGCTTGGGTTAAGGACCTTACGTTTTTGCACTCTTGTTCTCCTCCTCCTCCCTCACGGTCTCTCTCTCTTTTCTCTCTAAAGTCTCAATAGTTTGATGCACTCTTGGACTAAGTGTTTATGCTTGTGGAAATGAGGATGAACTAGCCAACATTCACTCCTTCATACGGTTTTAAGGGCAAAATAAGGCATGAGAATTTCCTCTTCTAGCCTCGGTTTTAGTCAAGGGTTCAAGGGCAATTTAGGCTACTCCAAATGTTGCATGAGAATGGTCATGTCTCAAGGAGACAAGGTGTAAGAAAGTCACTCCTAGGCTACATGAGTCACACACCCTAGGTTTTCCACTTGTTTTCCATTCAAATTTCCTATTAAATTTTCACTTTTCTTAATGCGTAAGAAAATGCATCCTAGTTTGGTTCCTCTCATCACTCACGGCCGAACCATGAATACACATGCACACATGCACCTAGTTTTTATTTCATATCATCATAATCACATAACATGGAATCATGAAATAAGGCACTTAGTTGACTATGCACATAACATCATGTTTCCTCTTCAAAGCATACGGCACACATACATATACATCACACAATTCATGCATTCATTCATTTAAATTTGCTAATTAGATTGCATACATAATTCCTTGCACATACACAATTTCGGAAATACCACCCTTAAGGAAAATCAATTAAACCCATTTGATTTACAAAAATAAACTTCACTTAATTTTGCAATAGAATCATATTTTCACATTCATCCAAAAATCTTTAAAAAAAGGAATCATTCATTTTAAAACCTCAAATCATTTTGATAGAAGGACTAACTCGTTTCTCAAATAAAATCGTTTGCCAAAACATTTAGTAGAAAATCTTTCTTAAATTCTGAAAATTCAATCTTAAATAAAATCTTATTAATTTATTTGAGTCCAGAAAATGCGGGATGTTACATCCTCCTCCACTTAAAAAGGAATTTCGTCCCCGAAATTCGATTCAGAAAATAAAACTTACTCGAACATATACGGATATTCTTCCTTCATCTAACTTTCTAATTCCCAAGTGATGTCGCTAACACCACCACGTTCCCATACGACTTTTACTAACGGGATTTCCTTTCCTCGCAGCTGCTTAATCTTTCTATCTTCTATCCGAATGGGACCGGTTTCGAATGTCAGATTTTCTCGTATGGGTATCTCGTCGGGTTCGATGCAGATAATCGAAGCAGGGTCAAGCACGAACTTCCTTAGCTAGGACACATGGAACATGTTGTGCAGGTTGGATAGAAATGATGGCAGGGCTATCTAATAGGCAACATGACCAATACGTCTCAGGATTTGGTATGGACCGATGAACTTAGGTGACAGTTTCTTTGGTTTCATCACACGTCCAACTCCAGTTTTCGGAACTACTCAGAGAAAGACATGCTCTCCCTCTTGAAATTCCAATTTAGTTCTTCTCTGATCCGCATAATTCTTTTGTATGCTTTGGGCCGCCTTCATTTTTTCTTGAATTACTTTAATCCTTTCGGTTGTTTCTTGAACGACATCAGGGCCGATGAGCGTATTCTCCCCCACTTGGAACCAACATAGTGGGGTTCTACACTTTCGTCCATATAGTGCTTCGAAAGGTGCCATCCCAATACTTGCATGGAAGCTATTGTTGTAAGTAAAATCTACCAAAGGCAATAATTGACTCCAGTTCTCACTATACTCCAAAGCACATGCCCTTAACAGATCTTCCAGAGATTGGATTGTCCTTTCAGATTGACCGTCAGTTTGGGGATGATAGGTTGAACTCATCCTCAACTTGGTTCCCATTGCTTGGTGTAAACTTTTCCAAAACCGAGAACAAAACCTTGGGTCACGATCAGATATTATGCTTGATGGAATTCCATGCAACCGCACCACTTCCTTGATATAAAGTTGTGTGAGCTTTTCCAATGAATATTTCATATTGATTGGAATAAAGTGAGCCGATTTTGTCAATCGATCCACTATTACCCACACGGCTTCATATCCTCCTTGTGTCCTTGGAAAACCGGAAACGAAATCCATTGCAATACTGTCCCATTTCCATTCCGGAATATTCAATGATTGTAGTTCGTCTCCAGGCCTCTTATGTTCTATCTTTGCTTTTTGACAAACAAAGCAAGATGCCACATAAGTTGCAACATCCTTCTTCAGTCCAGACCACCAAAACATCTTCTTCATGTCTTGGTACATCTTTGTAGCGCCAGGATGAATACTCATTTTACTTTTATGGGCTTCGTCCAAAATGATCCTTCGCAACTCCTGATTTGTAGGAATGCACACCTGATATTTGAATCTTCCCTTCCATACTTAGCCTCACTTTTTCTTGCAGTTCCACATCATCTCGCTGCATCTCCTTTATCTGTTCTAAGAATTCATTGGTTATCTTTAGCATTCCCAACTTGATACTGGATGGTCTCACTTCTATTGCCAGATTCAAGTCTCGGAATTCCTCAATTAGCTCCACTTTTTTGATCATCAAAGTACTCATATGCAACGTCTTTCGACTTAAAGCATCCGCTACCACATTGGCTTTTCCAGGATGGTAGTGAAGCTCAAAGTCATAGTCCTTCAAAAACTCCATCCATCTACGTTGTCGCATATTTAATTCCTTTTGATTGAACAGGTATCTGAGACTTTTGTGGTCACTGAACACCTGGAATGTTGTTCCATACAGATAGTGCCTCCATAACTTCAATGCAAACACTATGGATGCCAATTCCAGATCGTGAGTTGGATAATTCTCCTCATGGATCTTCAACTGTCTTGATGCATAAGCTACCACCTTCCCTTCTTGCATCGACACATATCCCAGTCCTTGCTTGGAAGTGTCGCAGTATACATTGAAACTTTTGTGAGGATCGGGCAGAATTAACATCGGTGAGGATGTCAATTTGTCCTTTAACTTTTGAAAGCTTGCTTTGCACTTTTCATCCCAAACAAAAGGTTGTTCTTTTCTTGTTAAATGTGTTAATGGCAAAGCAATCCTTGAAAAGTTCTCAATAAATTTTCGATAGTATCCTGCTAGTCCAAGAAAACTTCTCACTTCAGTGACAGTTCTTGGGGCTTCCCACTTGAGTACAACTTCCACCTTGGATGGATCTACAGCAACTCCTTCTTTTGAAATTACATGTTGTTGGGGTTCTGGCAAGTATACCAGATCGTACAAGTAATAAAGTGATAAATAGAGTATCGTTCCCAACGAGGACTGAAATTGATTCTAATAATTCTCACCTATTCGTAGTTACTAAATGAAAATTAAATTGGAATTCAATTGATTGAGTAATTTCTGATTTAAATAAATTAAAATAAATAAATAAAACGATTCTTGAACAATGGGAAAAAGCGGGACGTAGTTTCGATGAAGGTTCCTAAAACGTTTAACAACAAATTGATTTGTTTTCCTAAATTCTGAATTTGTTTTGCAAAAGTAGGAAACGCCTAATGTCTTAGAACGTTTCCGTATTTTAGAGATTAATCTCCCAATGATGTCTCAAGAGAGCCTTAAAACCTAACCCTTAATTAAGTTCAATCAAAACTTGTAAAAATTATTCAATTCATAAGAAATATGTCTATCCCTATGCAATTGAACTGTTTGATTATTGGGCACAATCCTAAATCAATATGTCTATTAAATTAGGATTCCTAAGTCATGAACTGCCCACATTCATGAACAACAATAAAAATATAATCAAACACATAATTTATAATGGAGAAACAAAATCAATTCATTGCATAAACATTAACAAGGTTCCATATTCATCTACTCCTACATCCCAAAGAAGGATTTAGTTCATAATCGGAAGAAGAAAAGCAATAAAAGTGATAAAGAGTGACATAATTACCACTAATCCTTGCCTCTAATCTCCGTTCTTCACCAAAATCAATGCCAAAACTCCATTCCAAGTGTTCTGAATGAATTCTAATTATCAATTCTAGTATTTTAAAGTCAAAAGATGAAACAAATCCCTTCCCAAATCCTAAAAGATATGAAATCTGAATTTCTGGTCTGCGACACTCGCCCAGGCGAGAATGAGGCTCGCCTGGGCGAGTTTTCCCCTGAGAGAATTTGCCAATTAAACCCCATTTTTAGAACTACTTCACCCACTTGCCTGGGCGAGTGGTAACCTCGCCTGGGCGAGTCCTGCACTTTCTTCACTACTTTTCGCCGCTTTGCTCCAAACTTCTGATTCCAAGGCTTGCTTTTTCCTTCTTTTCCATGAATCATCAAATTAAGCCTCCAAAACCTGAAATTCACAACAAACCAATACAAAATCCTCAAGGATCTCATTCTTCACATTAGTCAGCAAAATTTCCATCTTTTTCCTAAAATACTTGAGAAACAAGTTAAAATTACTAAGAAAGGGGGTTAAAATTCATCCAAAAACATCATATATCGAGCTCAAATCACATGGCCAAGGAATTTCACTTCCCTTAACCAAAACTCGCACTTGGCTAACTTTGCATAGAGCTTCTTCTCCCTCAAGGTTTTAAGAACCATTTGAAGATTCTTGGCATGCTCCTCTGGGGTTTTCGAATATATCCGGATGTCATCTATGAATACAACCACAAATGAATCCAGATATGGTCAAAAGACCCGATTCATGTAGTCCATGAACACAGCCGGTGCATTTATTAGACCAAACGGCATCACCACATACTCGTAGTGACCATAACTGGATCGGAAGGCCGTCTTGGGAATATCCTCTTCTCTAACTCGAATCTGATGATAACCGGATCTTAGGTCGATTTTTGAGAACACTTTAGCTCCACGGACTTGATCCATCGGATCATCTATTCGGGGCAACGGGTACTTATTCTTGATAGTCACTTTGTTCAACTGCCGATAATCAATGCACATGCGCATACTTCCATTCTTTTTCTTTACAAATAATACCGGCGCACCCCACGGCGATACACTCGGTCTGATAAACTTTTTCTCCAACAAATCTTCCACCTATTTCTTTAGTTCCGCCAACTCCGATGGTGCCATTCGAAAAGGAGCAATCGATATAGGATCGGTTCCACGGATAAGGTCAATCCTAAACTCTATTTCACGAGGAGGAGGTAAACCGGGTACTTCCTCGGGAAAGACATCGGGGTATTGGCACACTACAGGAACATTCTCGATCTTGGGTTCTATTTTGGGTGTTTCCTCTACTGAGACAAAAAATAGACATAGGTATCCTTCGGGTAATGACATGATGGGTTTGACTTCAGGAAATAAGATGGACTTACAGTGACAATCTATGGTTACTTGGTACTTGGTTAGCCAATCCATTCCTAAGATTATATCTAATTGGGATAAAGGTAAACATATGAGGTCAACTACATTGTTTTTATTTAGTATGGTTACCTTACAATCTACACAGGCCTTAGATGTGATTACAGGTAAATTGGTTGGTGTTGACATTGTGAGATTATATGGTGTGTCTGTGACTTTTAGTTTTAACCGATTGACGCAATCATAAGAAATAAAAGAGTGGGTGGCTCCAGAATCCACAAGGACTCTACATGGTTTACTATTCAAAAGGCAATTACCTTGGATCAGGTTCTCAGATTGCTCAGCTTCAACTCCCGACATGGTGAACACTTTTACACGTGCCATAGGTTTTGGTGTAGCTCCTCCTTGGTTAGCATTTCCCTCGGGGCAGTTTCGGTTGATGTGACCTTTCTTTCCACAAGTAAAACAAGTTAAGGGATTAACAGCCCAACATGTTCTACCATCATGATGCCTTTGACACTGGTTACACTTGGGCAAGTTGGTTGGCCCTCCCTCCTTGTTGTTTCCTTGATTCTTGTTGTGATATGGACCCTTGCCACGATTGCTTTGATTATTGTGGTGGCCATGATTACAGTGAGGACCGTAATTCTGCTGGCTGCGTTGCTGCTGTTCATACACTGCTTTTGCCTTGAGATCATTTTCGGTGACACGGCAGCGTTGCACCAGAGTTGCAAAGTGTCGGATGCATTGTCCACTTACGAAGGGTTTAATATCAGGCCTTAGACCATTCTCGAAGCGAACACATTTGGAATGCTCATCAGGGCGAAGCATGAAATATGGGTAATACTTCATCAGCTCTTCGAACTTAGAAGCATATTCCCCAACGGTCATGGCTCCTTGCTTCAGCTCCAGGAACTCAATTTCTTTCTTGTTTCTAATATCCTCAGGGAAGAACTTCTCAAAAAAAATTTCCACAGAGACCTCCCAAGTAATTTGTTTGTTTTCATGCTCCAAGGCTTGCTTGGTATACTTCCACCAATTGTCCGCGGGACCCACAAGGACATAAGCAGCATAAGTAACTTTCTGCTCCTCATCGCATGGAATGGTCTGAAATATTTTCTCCAGCTCCTGAATCCATATTTGCGCCTCCTCAGGGTTAGCTCTACCTTAGAATTTCGGAGGATCACACTTCCTAAAGTCGGTCAGTCCTTTGAACTCAGATGGACCAGCAGCTTGCCTATTTGTCAGGTGCTCCAAAATAGCTGCGATACAGTCTAGGGATTCGTCGGTATGGCGAGCGTGCCTTGATAACATTGCTACTTTGTGCTATTTATCAAAGATAACAATTATATTTAAGATTAAGAAATGTTAATAGTATATTCTTATGACTAAATTCTAATCTACCAATAACTCAATCCAGAGTTATCACAACTTATAGCATGTGTGGCCATGATCCATAGGTCGAGAGTTTGAACCATTGCTCTGATACCACTAATTGTAACGACCCAACTATTTAACCTTTAATCACTTATAAATAAAGTAGGGAAAATTTTTCCCCAAAATAAGTTTATAATTGTATCATTTCAAAAACGGAAGCAACTTATGCATAACATTCTTACCAAATAAAACATATAAGTTTTACAACTTTATAATACAATAGTTCAAACTATAAAGTAAACAAAATAGACTCTGAGCTACTTAATATACTAATAGTAACCCATAGCATGGTTCTTCAAACTCCATCATTGGAAAGGGAATTTCGCATCCCTTGCCAGTACTATTCTTCCCCTTGGAAGACAGGACCTCCATTACCTACAAGGGAAACAAGGGAGTAAGTCATAGCTAATCACGTTAAAACAAATTATAATAGTAATGGCTAAAAACAACAAACACAAGTAATAACAAATTACAGATGCAAGTACATATGTCAATCCCTTTTACTCAAGCAATTAATCTTGTTATTAATGGCATGATAATGCTAATCTCAAAAACATCCCGGGGCATCACAGCTTGGAGGAAAATGGGTCATCCTGAGCCTCCTCCGCTTGACCCTTCACGACAGACAGCGTGTGCGACAGACAGCGCAAAAACATCTCGACAAGCTGGAGCAAAGAATGCATGAATTCAACCATAATCCATTACCAATCCTCATTATTAATTCATTATCATTTCCAACAAGGATATAGTCCATCACTCCATCTTTCAATCCCTTTAATCTCATTTTTAACTTTTCTTTTAGCTGGTGTTGATGCTTTCAGAAAAAGGGTCATCAACGGCATAATCACTTTGTGATGGGATTAATCATTTCCATTTAACAGTTTTAAGAAAAGTCCATCAACGGCCTAGCCGCTTTGTGATGGTTTTAGAAATAGTATTGAATTATTCCATTTATAGTCCATCGGGGCATAGCCTCCTATTGATGGTTATTGCAACGACCCCATTGGGACTCCTATAATAAAATATCAACCAAGTGAATAAAACTTTCACTGGAACATCTATAGGATCAATATCGACCAAATGGGTGTACGCGCTTCCATTGGGACTCTTGTAGATAAAATATCAACCCCATAATAGAATTCCAGTAGGACACCTCCAGGATAGTGATCAACCAAACGGGATTAGATATTAAGCATAGTGATGTTTAAAATTTAGTAATTTAGGAGATTAGATATTAATTTCTGAAACTTTAAAAGAATAAGAGATTTATAGAATTTTCTCAAAATACTCGGTTCATGCAAAAAATACTCGAGTACTTGAAGAAATACTCGAGTCGTTCATCAATTTCCAGAATACTCGAGTCTTTCTCAAAAGACTCGAGTCTTTTTGCTGGAATAGCACCAGTTTTCTGCATTTTATGCACCAATTCGTGATTCTTACATTTTTACTTCAATTCTGCACAAAACAGAAGTCATTCTACATATAATAAACATGTAGCATATGTCAATTAACATCAAATTAACATAACACATAATCAAATCACAGAATTGCATAAAACATAGGAAATATCCATTTTAACATATGAATTTCATTTCTATTTGATTTTAAGTTCGTAAACCAATCTAGCGAGTTTCCTTAGGTTCAATTAAACTTGTTTGAACACAAAAACCATGAGTTTCTGGCCTCCAAGTCAGATTCCCATTTCAAACTTACATTGCCCATGAACCTCATATGGTTCCTATGAATTTAGCTTATTGATTATCATTCTAGCGATTAGGTAACTTCTCCCATACCTTATGTTGGAAACCAACAAGCGGGCTTAGCAATTACTAGAGGGGGGTGAATAGTAATATGAAGGCAACAATGACTAATTTTCGGATGTAATTAAGATATAATTGATTTAGTACTGATTTTTCTGAAACAAGGTAAAAAGACTCGAGTCTTCTGAAGAACACTCGAGTGAAATGCCAAGAACACTCGAGTCTTCTGAAGAACACTTGAGTGATTCGTGCAGAAATGCAGAAAACAGTTTCATAAAGTTAGCACTTTGAATTAATATAAATAAAACCAATCCAGAGCAGATATATAACAAAGTAGTAAGCAATTAAGTAAAGCTATAACAACTTAAAAACACCTTAATTACTGCGGAATTACTACTAAAATTAAAAAGCCCCTTTTTGAAACATCCCCAAATTTACTAAGTGGTTAGGTGCCTTAGTTAGTAGAATTGTCATAAGTGCCGTAGTATTCTTAAGTTTCGATTCTCGTTTAGAAGTGTTAATTGGTATTAGAATTAGTTTGTGTGAGGGTTAGTGTTTAGCTAAGTGTGAAAGTGTTATGGGCTAAGAATATATTAGAATGTGTTTAGGACGTAGGTTTTAGCTAAGAGTAAGTTATAATGAGTGGTGAGGGCTTAGAACTCTTAGAAGTGTGAAAGAAAGCCAATTTTCAATAAGTTAATCGATTAATGGGAGTGTTAATCGATTAGATTTTAAGCCACTTTCAGCCACTACTCGATTAAGGTATGGTTTAATCGATTAAGTTTTGAGGCACCTTCTGGCAATAATCGATTAAGGGCTAGGCTAATCGATTAATCATGTGCAACTGCCAAGTGTTAATCGATTAACTAAAGTGGTTAATCACCTAAAAACATGTTATGAACTCATTTTTCACAAGAACTCTCTCTCTCCTCTCCACGAACTCTTCTTCTTCTTCTTCTTCACTTAGGGCTTTGATTCCTCAAAGCCACCACCCAAAGGTTATCAAATTAAACCCCCAAATCATCTCCCTATCACTCCCTCATGCATTTCCCTCTCTCAATTCTCAATTTCCTCTCTTTCTCACAAAACCCCCAAATTAACCCTAAACCCCAAATTGTGAAATTGGTCAAGTGGAGTCTCAAATTGGTCCAAGGAGCTTGGGGAGCCATAGGAATCAAGAGAGGAAGAACTTAGGAGTTTGGATTGGAGTTGGTATTGGTGCTCCCTCAATTTCTCATCTTTTCCTCTTCTCTTCAAGAGGTAAGGGGTGTACTTTGGGTTTAGTATTAGAGAATGGGTTTAATTATAGTAATAGAATTATAATTGGGTATATTTAGTTGATTGGTTAGGTTTATGGTTAAGAGGGTAGAGTTTAGCTAGAAACCCTAGGTTTTGTTGATATGATATTTATGTATGTTTATGTTAATTGTTTAGAAATTGCTATTGCACTTGTGAATGTTATTGTTATAAGTGTAAATAATATGTTTGTATCAGGTTAGTGTGTTTATAAAAGTATAAGGCTGCATTCATATAGTTATGCATTAAATAGGGCTAAGTCTTTCTCAATCGAATTTGAACTAAACAAATGATATTTTCTAAAGGACAAAAAGGGCTTTGAATTCAATTGAGAAATGCTTAGCATATTGGATCATGCATGGCGTAAAGGTGGACGTTAGGAGTAGGGGAAAAACACTCGTCGTTTTACGATTGATAAGGGCAAAAGTAAATTACTAGAATTATTATGGAGAACTTTGATCCTGCAAAGGATACGGGTTTGCTTCCCGTATTGGGGATTGGTTCTACGCAAACCATAGTAATTCCATTATTTTGGCTCGTTTTGGCCAGTCGAGGGTGATTTCTGCTAAAGCCAATTTGGGCGAATCAATCCAAATTGTATGACGAACCCTAGAGGGGTGAAGTACTATGCAAGCAAGCATGACGAACCCTAGAGGGGTGAAGTGCGATATGACGAACCCTAAAGGGGTGAAGTACTTAGGTTGAGAAATGCTTACTACTGGTCGGTTTTTCCCCAGAGTGGAGGGTGTATGTGAGGATGTTATTGTTATTGGAAAAAGGGAAAAGTATTAAGGTACATTGTGTGAGGAACCCTCCTTCGGGGAGAATGTGAAGCACAATGTACCCAATTGTTAAAAGTGTTAAATTGTTATAGTTAAAGTGTGAAAGTGAAAGGGGAAGTGTGAATGCATTGTTATAGATGTTTTAATTCATTGAATCCGATCAAAGTGTTAAAGTTACTAAAATGAAATGAAATGTTGTGATTTGAGCTCAATATACGATGTTTTTGGATGAATTTTAACCCTTTTTCTTAGTAATTTTGGCTTGTTTCTTAAGTATTTTAGGAAAAAGATGGAAATTTCGCTTACTAATGTGCTGAACGAGATCCGTGAGGATTTTGTATCAAATTGTTGTGAATTTCAGGTTTTAGAGGCTTAATTTGATGATTTATGGAAAAGAAGGAAAAAGCAAGCCTTGGAATCAGAAGTTCGGAGCAAAGCGATGAAAATTGGTGAAAAAGTGCAGAACTCGCCCAGGCGAGTGGGGTCTTCTGTTTTAAAAAATGGGTTTAAATTGCTAATTTTCACAGTCAGAAACTCGCCCAGGCGAGCCTTATTCTCGCCTGGGCGAGTGGCGCAGATATCAGTTGCGATTTTCTTATCTTTTAGGATTTGGAAGGGATTTGTTTTATCTTTTTACTTAAATATATTAGGATTGGTAATGAGGATTCATTCAGAACACTTGGAATAGAGTTTTTGCATTGGTTTTTACGAAGAACACGGAGATTAGAGGCGAGGATTAGTGGTAATTATGTCACTCTTTATCACTTTTATTGCTTTTCTTCTTCCCATTATGAACTAAACCCTTCTTTGGGATGTAGGAGTAGATGAACATGGAACCTTGTTAATGTTTATGCAATGAATTGATTTTGTTTTTTCCATTATAAATTCTGTGTTTGATTATATTTTTATTGTTGTTCGTGAATGTGCGCAGTTCATGACTTTTGGAAATCCTTTATGAATAGACATATGAATTTAGGATTTAGCCTAATAATCAAACAGTTCAATTGCATAGGCACAGACATGTTTTCTATGAATTGGATAATTTTTACAAGTTTTGATTGAACGTAATTAAGGGTTAGGTTTTTAAGGCTCTCTTGAGACATCATTGGGAGATTAATACCTAAAATACGGAAACGTGCTAAGACATTAGGCGTTTTCTATCTTTGCAAAACAAATTCAGAATTTAGGAAAACAAATCAATTCGTTGTTAAACGTTTTAGGAACCTTCATCGAAACTACATCCCGCTTTTTCCCATTGTTCAAGAATCGTTTTATTTATTTGTTTTAATTCATTTAAATCAACAATCACTCAAACAATTGAATTTTAATTTAATTTTCATTTAGTAACTACGAATAGGTGAGAATTATTAGAATCAATTTCAGTCCTCGTTGGGAACGATACTCTATTTATCACTTTATTACTTGTACGATCTGGTACACTTGCCAGAATCCCAACAAGTTTTTGGCGCCGTTGCCGGGGACTAAAAATTAGATTCTAGTAATTTTTTGGTACTCTTAGTAGTTACTTAGTGGAAGTTTGCTCTAGCTTTTTATTTTTAATCGTCCTTATTCACTCAACAGGTGCTATTAACCCTCTTTGTCGAGTTTGGTATATGCACTTGCGTTCTGCAGGTGATTTCAGCAGCCTTCAATTTGATCCCGAGATCGAGTTGACAGCGAAGAAGTTAAGGAAACAAGCCCAGCGAGAGAAAAAAGAGCGAGCAAGAATAATGGCTGACGAGCGTGAGCGCCAGGTTGAGAATGAGACAGAACCTGACAGACGGACATTGGCTGATTACTCCTTAGTCGACCCGACCTTAATTGGTAATAGTATAGTACCACCTGCGGTCACTGCTGCACACTTTGACATCAAGGGGGCATATATAAACATGCTGCAACAAAATCAATTCAGTGGTGCCCCAGACGAGGACCCAAGTGATCATATAGCCATGTTCTTGAGTTACTTGGACTTCTTTAAGATTCAAGGTGCGAGTGATGATGCAATAAGGTTGCGGCTTTTTCCTCTTTCATTAAAGGGAAAGGCACTTAAATGGGTCCGGTCTCAACCACAAGGGAGATTTCTCACTTGGGACAAATTGGCTACGATTTTTGTGGACCAGTACTTCCCACCCTCCAGGCAAGCTCAGCTTAGGCAAGAAATCAACGCCTTCGCTCAGCAAGATGGAGAGTCATTACATGAGGCGTGGGAAAGGTACAAGCAGATGTTGAAGAGGTGCCCCAATCACTCTATGCCTGAATGGTTGCAAATGAGGACATTCTATGATGGATTGAGTCAAGCCAATCAGCACTTGGTCGATTGTGCATCACAAGGTTCATTTGAGAGCAAAACTGCCATAGAGTCCAGGTAGTTGATTGAGAAGATGGCTCATAACAGCGGTCGGGCCACTGTTAGGAAGCGTATCATGAAGAAGAGTGATTTGGAGCCTGAGAATGTGCAAGCTTTATTTGCACAAAATAAGGAGATGCAGCAACTGATAGCTGCATTGACTCAGAAATTGGGTCAGGTCCAAATGAATGCTTCAACAGGTATACCTCCTATCCCTTCTGATACTTCTGCTTTATTACTAACATGTGATTTCTGTAAAGGCAACCACCGTAATGGTGAGTGTGCATTTGAAGTTAGTACTAGCACAGGTAATGATGAACAGGCTAATTTTGTGGGAGGAGGACAGAGGAACAATCCTTACTCAAACACCTACAACCCAGGGTATAGAAATCACCCTAACTTCTCGTGGCGCGGTCCAGCACTCCAGCCACCACAAGAGAAGCAGCAGGCACCTTGGGAGGCAGCAATTGAGAAGCTCGCTCTAACAACCAATAATTTTGTTGAGGAGACGCGATCCAACTTCAAAAACCAGGGTGCCAGCATTCGCAATCTGGAGGTTCAGATGGGTCAACTTTCCAAGCAGATGTCAGAGAGATCACCGGGAACCTTTCCCAGTGACACCATTCCAAACCCCAGAGAGCATTGCAAGGCCATTACTCTTCGAAGTGGCAAGTCTCTTGAGGAGCCACACAAGAAGAGTGATGAGGTGGTGCTTGAGAAGGAAGAGGCCAAGGAACAACCAGCTGAGGACTCAACTCCTGAAGTGCAACAAAATAAGAATTCAACTGCAACTCAGGAAGGAGAGAAGAAACCTCATATATCTCTCAAGGTTCCTTTTCCTCAGCGGTTGAAAAAAGAGGAAAACAAGAAGCAATTTGCCAAGTTCATGGAGGTGTTCAAGAGGCTCCAGATCAACATTCCCTTCGCAGAGGCACTCGAGCAGATGCCTACATATGCGAAATTCATGAAAGAGCTCTTGACCAACAAAAGGAAGATGCAAGATGATGAGATTGTGCTTCTCACAGAGGAATGCAGTGCAATTCTACAAAGGAAGCTTCCTCAGAAGCTAAAGATCCTGGGAGTTTCACAATCCCTTGTAACATTGGGGGATTTGATATTGGCAAAGCTCTGTGCGATTTAGGGGCAAGCATCAATCTGATGCCCCTCTCCATCTTCAAGAAGCTTGGAATTGGAGAAGCAAAGCCGACAATGATGTGTCTTCAGTTGGTTGATCGGTCTGTGAAGAGGCCCTATGGGAAAGTGGAGGATGTGCTTGTCAAGGTGGACAAGTTCATCTTCCCTGCTGACTTTGTTATTTTGGATATGGAGGAGGATTCAGACATTCCTCTCCTCCTGGGTAGGCCTTTTCTAGCCACTGGGCGAGCCCTTATAGATGTTCAACAGGGCGAGCTCAAGCTCCGGGTTCATGAAGAAGAGGTCTCATTCAATGTCTACCGGTCCATGAAGAATCCAATGGACAGCTCCCAATGCTTTTTGGTGGACGTGGTTGACACTCTAGTCACGTCTACTTTTGAGCAAATTGGGCATGGAGATGTGTTGGCAGCAGCTCTGACACATGAGAAGAGTGAAGAAAACAAGGTTGTGGAGGTGGTGGCCAGATTGGATGCACCTCCAGCTTACACAAAGACAGATCAGATGAAGGAGCTGAAGAGGCATGAAAAGGAGGAGCGGGCAGTTCCAGAGCTCAAAACTCTTCCACCAAACCTCAGGTATGAATTCTTAGATGACACTAAACTCTATCCAGTTATAATTAGTAATGCCTTGACTGAAACTGAAACTGAGAAATTAATGAGAATTTTGAGGCAATACAAAGCTGCTTTAGGATGGTGTGTGTCTGATTTGAAGGGGATTAACCCCAGTTTCTGCATGCATAAGATTCTCCTTGAGGAGAATTTTAAGCCAGTAATTCAGCCTCAGAGGAGACTGAATCCGACTTTGCAGGAAGTCGTGAGAAAGGAGGTAGTCAAACTTCTAGATGCAGGCATTATCTACCCCATCTTCGACAGCACTTGGGTTAGCCCAGTGCAAGTAGTGCCTAAGAAGGGGGGGTTAACTATGGTAAAATCTGATAAAGATGAACTAATACCAACCCGCACTGTTTCTGGGTGGCGTGTGTGCATTGATTATAGGAGATTAAACAATGCCACCCGGAAAGATCATTTCCCATTACCCTTTATGGACCAAATGTTGGAAAGATTAGCAGGACATGCATTCTACTGTTTTTTGGATGGATATTCAGGTTACAATCAAATCTGTGTCGATCCTGTAGACCAGGAAAAAACTGCTTTTACTTGCCCCTTTGGGATTTTTGCCTATCGGAGAATGCCCTTTGGGCTTTGCAATGCACCTGCGACTTTTCAAAGGTGTATGTTGGCTATATTCTCCGACATGGTCGAAAATTTCATTGAGGTTTTTATGGATGACTTCTCGGTCTACGGGTCGTCCTTTGATGCATGTCTTGCCAATCTGGGCAAAGTGTTAGAAAGATGTCAAGAAACTAATCTAATCCTTAACTGGGAAAAGTGTCAGTTCATGGTCAGGGAGGGGATAGTTTTAGGACATAAGATTTCTGAAAAGGGTATTGAGGTTGATCAGGAAAAGATTGATGTCATCAAAAATCTACCTCCTCCAGTAAAATTTAAAGGGATAAGAAGTTTTTTGGGTCATGCCGGTTTCTACCGGAGATTCATTAAAGATTTTTCGAAAATTGCAAAACCCCTATGCAATTTACTGGAAAAGGATGTTGAGTTCATTTTTGATAATAATTGCATGAAATCTTTTGAACTTTTGAAAGAGAGATTGATTACAGCTCCTATAGTGGTTGCCCCCAATTGGGGTGAACCTTTTGAACTAATGTGTGATGCAAGTGACCACGCAATAGGAGCTGTACTTGGTCAAAGAATTAATAAAGTTTTTCATGCAATCTATTATGCTAGTCGTGTGTTGAACAGTGCACAAACTAATTACACGACCACTGAAAAAGAACTCTTGGCAGTGATTTTTGCAATGGATAAGTTTCGTGCCTATTTGATAGGCTCGAAAGTGATAGTGTTCACAGATCATGCTGCTTTAAGGCACCTATTGGCTAAGCACGATGCTAAGCCAAGACTGATTAGGTGGATCTTGCTCTTGCAAGAGTTCGACTTGGAAATAAGAGATAAAAAGGGGGTAGAGAATGTTATTGCTGATCACTTATCTAGGCTCCCCCTTGAGGATAGTAATAGGGATAATCAGGTTCCAATTGAAGAAAAATTCCCTGATGAACACCTGTTTGCTGCATCTGAACTCCCATGGTATGCTGATTTAGCTAATTATTTAGCAGCGAATGTGATTCCTAAGGATATGACTTGGCAACAAAAGAAAAAGTTTTTACATGATGCCAAGTTTTATTATTGGGATGAACCATTCTTGTTCAGGAGGAGTGCAGATGGAGTCATCAGGCGTTGTGCCTCCCAAGAGGAAATTCCTGACATCCTTTGGCATTGTCACAATTCACTATATGCTGGTCATTATAGCAGTGAAAAGACAGCTTCTAGAGTTTTACAATGTGGGTATTACTGGCCCACCATTTTTAAAGATGCTAGGACCCATGTGATGAACTGTGATAGATGCCAAAGGGTTGGGAATATCTCCAGGAAAGATGAAATGCCTCTTCAAGGCATTCTGGAAGTTGAAGTTTTTGATGTGTGGGGCATAGACTTTGTAGGCCCCTTTCCCCCTTCCTATAACAACAGGTACATTCTTGTGGGGGTTGATTATGTATCAAAGTGGGTGGAGGCAATCTCCACTCCCACCAATGACTCTGCTGTAGTTGTGAACTTCTTGAGGAAAAATATCTTTAGCAGGTTTGGAGTACCTAGAGTACTTATTAGTGATGGTGGGAGTCATTTTTGCAATCAGGTTATGGAGAAAGCCTTGTCTAAATATGGGGTGCACCACAAAGTAGCTACCCCATACCATCCACAAACTTGTGGTCAAGTAGAGGTGTCAAATAGGTCTCTTAAGAGAATCTTAGAAAAAACTGTTAATAGCAGTAGGAAAGACTGGTCAAAAAAGTTGGATGACGCCTTGTGGGCGTATAGAACTGCTTATAAGACACCCATTGGCATGTCACCTTTCCAGGTTGTTTATGGTAAAAATTGTCATTTGCCAGTGGAGTTACTTCACAAGGCATATTGGGCAACTAAATTTTTGAACTTGGATGTGCAACCTGCAGGTGAGAAGAGGTTATTGCAGCTAACTGAACTTGATGAGTTCAGAGAGCAAGCATATAACACTTCTCGTGATTTTAAAGAAAAAACTAAAAAGTGGCATGACAAGAAATTGACTAATAAGAAGTTTGAACCTGGACAATTTGGTTTTGCTATTTAACTCTAGACTTAAGCTTTTCCCTGGAAAGCTTAAATCTAGATGGTCTGGTCCTTTTGTGATTGTGCAGGTCTCACCTTTTGGCGCTATTGAAATTAAGGACCCCAAGACTGGGGACACTTTTAAAGTGAATGGACAACGACTTAAGGTATATCATGGTGGAGTCATTGATCAGAGTTCATCTTCGGTTGAGCTCAAAGACCCTTAATTCTTGAGAAGGGGTCAACCGTCAGGCTCGGGACGTTAAACAAGCGCTTGCTGGGAGGCAACCCAGTGGTAAGTAGCTCTTTCATAGTAATTTTAATTTTAATTTTATTTTTCTTTTAGTGTAGGATTTTATTGTTTTAAAAAAAATCTACAGGTCTGATGGACTCGCCTAGGCGCGGCACCTGTGCGCCCAGGCGAGTTGGGGTGAAAGGGGGGTTCAAAAACTGAATTCGTGAAAAAAGGAAAAAATTGGCAAAACCGTGAAAAACCCGCCCAGGCGAGCATCAATTTCGCCCAGGCGGGTGGGGTGCAAAGGGGTTCAAATTTGAATTCTTAAAAGATTGAAGAGAAGTGGCAAACCCGTGAAAAACCCGCCCAGGCGAGCGTCAGATCCGCCCAGGCGGGTTAGGGGGTCTGTACGTTGCGAAGGAAATTAAGGGACTCGCCCAGGCGAGCCATGACCCTCGCCCAGGCGAGTGGCGATAAGTTCAGAACTTTGAAATACGAAAAAGGGGGTTTCGACCCCAACATTCTCCCTTGCTTCTTCTCAGCCGCCTCCTTCTTCTCTCAACCCTCCTCAACCCCAAAATCGCACCAAACCACCCTTCTCCACCACAAATCATTCTCCCTTGCTCCTCCTTGTCACATGCTTGAAGGTGTTGTTCTTATCTCACTCCAATTCGGGTTCTCATCTCTCTCCTCTAGGGTTACGAATTTTGCACTATAATTGTGGGTAAGTATCCTTCCTCTCTTGTCTCCCCTCTGATTAATGGCTTAGGTCTTGTTTTTGGGTAGTGTTTGCACTTGATTTACACTTTTTAGGACTTTGAGTTCTAGTGCCCACAAGGTGTTTGTTGATTTGCCACTTAGGAATTTTTCTGAACATAATGGCTTCCAGGGACAAGGGTAAGAAACCTAGGCTTGCTAGTAGCTCTAGTCGACCCTATTCAAGAAATTTTGAACACCAACTAGCCAGAAAGTTCTACACCGAAAGAGTAGTGGGGAAAGGTATTACCCCGGATACTAGTATTGAGGACATCAAGGGGGGCATTATGGTTGTTCCTGCAATTTACGACCCATTGATTCAATTAGAGTGGACACCTTTTACTGAATCACCCCCAGACAACATGAGTAAACCCTTAATTTGGGAATTTTTTGCTCACGCACATTATCGTGAGCAACAAAATCCAGGTTGTCGCAAGAGCTGGGTCCGGGGGGTCGAAATTGATTATGGCCAGCATGAGATTAACAAAGTGTTAGGATTCCCTGATTATGCTGAACCCACTAATTTTGTGCAATACTATCTTAGGGACACCCTTGATCCCCAGAGCTTGGATGATATCAAAAACACTCTCTTCTTGCCCGACAGAGATTGGAATCATGGTTCTAACAATACCGTTAAGCATGTGACAGCAAAATTTCTCCGCCCTGTCGCTCGTTTTTGGGCCCACTTTGTCATGCACAATTTGCATCCCTAGTCTCATGAAACCGATATCAAACCTTTTATCATGCGGATTGTTTATGGGATTATGCGGGGTATGAGGGTTGATGCTGGATTTCTGATGTCAGAGTATATTTTTCACATGGCGCGGGAAAGCAACCCGGGCTCCTTTGGGTTGCCTGCGGTGATTACCAAGCTGTGTTTAGACAGGGAGGTGGATTTGGGAGATGATCTGTTAGAGCTTACACCGGCCAAACGGATGAATATGAAGGTTTATGAGTGATATGTGGATATTGCTAGGAGTGAGCTTGGTAACAATGAGCCAATGCCTGCAGAGCTTCAGGTTCCAGCTGCTCCTCGGGGACGAGGGCGCGGCCGTGGTGGTGGTGATATGACTGGGCTGACTAGTATGATGGAGCGGCTTTTGCGCAGGCAGAGCCATCAAAATGAGTATTTCCAGCGCGAGATGCGCCGGAATCAGATAGTCCAGGATGCCTTGCGCTCGGTGACGGAGCAGATGAGTATCCCTTTTCCATTGCCTCCATATTCTCAGGAGGATTTTCAGGTTTTGGATCAGAGTGATGAGGATGGCATGGATGAGGATGCTGATGCTGGTGGGGTGTGAGACTTGTGGTTTGATGTTATTGGAGGCGATTTGTCCTAGTTGATTTAGGTTGTCATGTTACTTTGGAGATTTGTAATCAGACCTGTAGTACTTTTGTTTGTGCCTTGGTGTGGCACTTTTGTGTTTCCAGATATTTTGTTTATTTCCGTTTGTGAGTCGTGTTCACTTTAATCAATTTGTGTAGTTGGATTGCATTTGTCACAGGTGATATTTGGTGGTGCCTGACGCACCTTGGATTTAATTGTAGTGGCAGGTGTTAAGTTTGGGGGAGGACATGTGTCTCTCTTCGATGTTCCGATTGCATTTTGAGAGGGAAGTCTCTTTTTCTGTTTATTTTATTTTTCTTTTGTTGTTTAGGGTAAGTGTGTTGCTTGAGGACAAGCTAATTTTCAAGTTTGGGGGAGTCCAACAAAATAAAAAAATTTTCATGACTTAATGATTTTCCCTAGCTTTGTGTTAGTTATGTACTGGTAGAAGCAGGTGATTATTCTAGGCTTAGGATTTTCTTTTTCTTGATAGGTTTAGATGTCTAGTTTAGGAATGAAGCTCACTTCTCTAAATAAACTGCTTGGATTGAATGTGTAATTCTTTAAAAAATTGGTTACTTGGGCAAACTCTTTGAGAATATGTGTTTAGCAAACTGACCTTACCTGTGAGATTTTGGGCCTATACACAAAAGGGGTAGTAATTGATAATTGATGACTGAATTTTTAAATCCCCATTTCTTTCATGAGTGTGTTCTCTTTTACTATGTGTTCTAGAACTTGACTTGTGACCTTTTCAAAATTGACAATTGATTGCATGCATGAACATGATTAAGGCACTTAGGTTTGTGTTTTTGTAGCCTTCAACATATTGTTGAGACATAATGATCCCTTAGTTGCCCACTTTGAGCTTTGAGATTTAAGGATTTTCTTTGGTACCCTACATGAATTGAATATTTTGAGAAGTACCTTTGAAATTGTGAATGAGCAATTAAGTGGAATGTGTAAGAATGGTGAAAGTGTTAAGTGCTGAAAATTTGTGTTTCTATTTCTCTTCTAAAAAAAATAATAAAAATTGAAAATTGAAAAGAAGA
This sequence comes from Crotalaria pallida, assembly GCA_037953625.1. Lineage (NCBI taxonomy): Eukaryota > Viridiplantae > Streptophyta > Magnoliopsida > Fabales > Fabaceae > Crotalaria > Crotalaria pallida. The sequence continues at coordinate 55,543,676 of CM075655.1, read as the reverse complement.
AGAGAATAGAAATAGAAAGAAAAAAAAGAAAGGAAAGGAAATATCAAGTGAATTGAGTATGATTGTGTAATTACCTTATTGCTCATTTCATAATTTAAAAGGGAAGTGTTTTGATTTCATTGATAAAGCCCTTTGGTTATCCTTTTATTCTTTTATCCCACCTGACACTTTTAGCCATGGCCCCGTTACAACCAAATAAAGACCTTATGATTTGTGCATGTTGTCGATAAATTCAGTGGAGATGTAGGTCTATAGTCAAGCTTATGGTAACACATTGTGATTGTAGAACTTGAGTGCAGATTTTTTTAAACCTTGATACACATGAGAGAGATTTGTGAGTTGTGAGTTGTTTGCTAGCCACATTGTTCTTTTGGAGATTGCCCTTCTGACCAGTTTTGATTGGATTATGTGTTTGTGAAGAAAAGTTTTCAAGAAAGTGGGTCGAGTTTCTTAATTGGATTGATTTATCTTGATAGAGAAAGTGGTTTTAAGTTGTGAATTTTTGTTTTACTTTTGCCTAGGACATGCAAAATGCTGAGTTTGGGGGAGTGATTTCAGCTCAATATATGATGTTTTTGGATGAATTTTAACCCTTTTTCTTAGTAATTTTGGCTTGTTTCTTAAGTATTTTAGGAAAAAGATGGAAATTTCGCTTACTAATGTGCTGAACGAGATCCGTGAGGATTTTGTATCAAATTGTTGTGAATTTCAGGTTTTAGAGGCTTAATTTGATGATTTATGGAAAAGAAGGAAAAAGCAAGCCTTGGAATCAGAAGTTCGGAGCAAAGCGATGAAAATTGGTGAAAAAGTGCAGAACTCGCCCAGGCGAGCTTATTACTCGCCCAGGCGAGTGGGGTCTTCTGTTTTAAAAAATGGGTTTAAATTGCTAATTTTCACAGTCAGAAACTCGCCCAGGCGAGCCTTATTCTCGCCTGGGCGAGTGGCGCAGATATCAGTTGCGATTTTCTTATCTTTTAGGATTTGGAAGGGATTTGTTTTATCTTTTTACTTAAATATATTAGGATTGGTAATGAGGATTCGTTCAGAACCCTTGGAATAGAGTTTTTGCATTGGTTTTTACGAAGAACACGGAGATTAGAGGCGAGGATTAGTGGTAATTATGTCACTCTTTATCACTTTTATTGCTTTTCTTCTTCCCATTATGAACTAAACCCTTCTTTGGGATGTAGGAGTAGATGAACATGGAACCTTGTTAATGTTTATGCAATGAATTGATTTTGTTTTTTGCATTATAAATTCTGTGTTTGATTATATTTTTATTGTTGTTCGTGAATGTGCGCAGTTCATGACTTTTGGAAATCCTTTATGAATAGACATATGAATTTAGGATTTAGCCTAATAATCAAACAGTTCAATTGCATAGGCACAGACATGTTTTCTATGAATTGGATAATTTTTACAAGTTTTGATTGAACGTAATTAAGGGTTAGGTTTTTAAGGCTCTCTTGAGACATCATTGGGAGATTAATACCTAAAATACGGAAACGTGCTAAGACATTAGGCGTTTTCTATCTTTGCAAAACAAATTCAGAATTTAGGAAAACAAATCAATTCGTTGTTAAACGTTTTAGGAACCTTCATCGAAACTACATCCCGCTTTTTCCCATTGTTCAAGAATCGTTTTATTTATTTGTTTTAATTCATTTAAATCAACAATCACTCAAACAATTGAATTTTAATTTAATTTTCATTTAGTAACTACGAATAGGTGAGAATTATTAGAATCAATTTCAGTCCTCGTTGGGAACGATACTCTATTTATCACTTTATTACTTGTACGATCTGGTACACTTGCCAGAATCCCAACATGTTGATATCGGATTCGAGAATGAATCCATCTAAGTGTGACGTTAGCAGAGCATAACCATGTGATTGTGCATTATAGTATTATACTATAGTATTATACTCTCAGCATGCATAGTTACTAAATTGAATTATGTTGGGATGCTTTACTTGCTAATTGAATCGTGATTTGCATAATTGTCAATGTTTGTGTATGAATATACCCATTTATGCTTTATTACTGTTTTTAAACGTTTTCTTTAATCTAGATTTCAAAGTACTCACCCTTACAGTGGACATATTAGGTACACCAAGAAGACAGACACATATGAAAGTCAAGGCCGAGATTGTTATACTCTGGCTAGAGAGTATATGGTTTAGGGTGACCTTATGGTTCCATCCTTAGAGCAACCATTCATAGATTCTGTTAAGTAATGTATTAATACCATAAAGAGTTGTAATTGTAAATAATGATTTTGTTTTGTTTAAACATATTTGTGAAATTGTAGAATTATATGTATATCCTTTCTTTTTGCTAAGTTTTAAAGCATGGCATAGAATTGTTCATAATGAACTGAAAGTTATATTTTTACTGGATTGAAAACTGTTCTGGACTGACAGGTTTAATTCTATTCGGGGAAAGTCCGATTTATAAAGGAAACTCTGTCAAAATTTTTGTAAACCTCGAACATTTTCATAAATAAATGTTATTTAAAAGTATTTTCTTAAAGTTTAAAAAGTAGGATGTTACAATATGGTATCAGAGCAATGGTTGCAATCCTCGGCCGCGGAGTATGGATTTTCCTACTCCCAAAGAGTTACTCCACATGAGAGTAACTAGTAGATATAGTTGATTAAGTAGTGCACATTAGTGTTTCATGCATGCATCATAATTGGGAATGAGTATAGTTTAGTAGGGTGAGTCATACTTTAGTATTCATAGGAGTGTATCTTCAATTCGAAGTGGGCTAAATAAATTTTTCGAAGTATAACTTTGTTGTATTTAGAAATGGACAAAGAGTAGGGACTAAGGGAAAGGGAAACTCCCAACGGGACAGAGCATGAAACTGCTACCCCAACGGGAAGTACTAACTCTTAGTTTTGAATTGGTTATGTCTATTTCAAAATATGACAAGACATTGAGATTTTCGCTTTAAGAGGAAATTTCAAAGCCTTCTCTTGAATCGAGGATGAGTCATTTCCTTATTTGATTGGAACTCAAGTAGCACGGAAACAATTTTATCTCCAATGCAATGTAGAATCGAGAAGGATCCCTCGCATTTTGTATTCATTGGTAGATGACATCATTAAGTCCTTGAATCTAATCAAATAATTGTTGGATTTATTTTTCTAAGTCTAAGAATAGGGTCGGTACTAGAAGTTGTCTATATTATACACTTCGAGCATTCTTTATCAGAGTGCGCAGCGGAAGTGAATAGGTGTTAACCCATGGTAGTTGCCTTTAGCTGTAAAAAAAAAACCAAGTGTCGCCTTTGCAAGACCTAATTGCCTTCTACCTTTCCACATCATACTTTGGTGATAAATGAACTCTGATTGCTAAAGTAGGACACTGCTTTTGCAACCAATCTTTCTAAGATTCTATTTTCGAAAAGTATTAGTATTACGATTTGAAATGAATGTCAAGTACAGTAATGTTTTGATATTTTTCAAAGTAGGGAATTGATTCAAACTCTGATAATTGATTGAATGTCGCAACATTGATTTTCAAGAAAGTTTTACTCATAATGTGAATTTCTAACTAATTGAATGATAGTGTAATTTACTCGTAAGTTACGCCAATTATCAATTGATAGGATTTCAATTAAGGCGACATAAGTCAATTTGAATTTCTAAGCTAAAGTAAAAGGAAAGACATTCACTACAATTTAAAAAGGTGAATGACATTAAACTTTTTGATCGTAGAATCCGTTCCTTTTATTTGGGTTTGACGATTATAGAGGATTCTTATTTTCTTGGTCAAAGGAATCCTCAAAACTTCTGAATCAGTTTCGAGCAGATGTAAAAATGATTTTGAAAACTTATATGAATAATTTGAACTGGTAGTGCTTGACATGTCTTTTCCTAAACAATAATTTTGTTTAAGTTTTAAATGAAAGGAATTTACAAAAGTATAAAGTGTTTTTCCTCATTTTAAAGAAAATGCAAATTTTTGAAAATTCTTTTATCACCAATACCAAACCCTTTTCACAGAAGTTGGTACTTCATTGTTTCTACTTTAATGTGGAAGTGGAAAAATGTGAAGTGAAGGTAGTAAGGTGAGTTAAAGGTACTGTGGCTACCCTAGAGTTAAAGCCTAGTTTAGAACCTGAACCAGGGTAATGGATGTTATCCCTTCTTCCTTCAAGTTCATATAGAACTCCAAGGAATTTGTTGTATTGATTGAACAAACTGTATTCTGGAAGTGCAAACCATTTTCAAACCATTAATAACTCTTCCATGGAATTTAGTTTGTGAATGTTAAAGTTCTAGTCTTAACATCCATTATAAAAGTCGTAGCACCGAAGTTTAGTTAGTAATAGGTTAAGTCTCTACTAGGATTTGAGGGCAAGTCTTAGTTGTGTGATCTTTAAGCCTAAGGAACCAATTAGGAAACCTTAAACCTTAGGAAGAATAGTAAGGATAGTACTAGTCGAAGCTGTGACATTCCGTATTTTTCCCGACTAAGATAAATAAGTTTTCATTAAAGAAGAAGTTTTGAGATATTGTTTTACAAATGGTTTTCGATGGGTATTTTATTCGATTACGTAATCAATTTTCGATTTTATGGAATTTGGCAAACAAAGATTTTTATAGAGTTCAAGCAAATGATTTTATTGAGTTTGGAGTAATTTTATTATTTGTGATTTCATTTGAGAAATGAATTTCTTTGTGCATTTTTATAAATTTAACCCAATTGATTTAAGAATTGATTAAAGGAGTTTTGATTTCATGATGGATTTCTACACTTTGGGATTTAATCCACTTGTGTTTTGATTTCATGTATTTGTTTTCTAAAGGTTTTCAATGAATTATATTGCTTAAGGTTTTAATTAAGATTTTGTTTTCTTAAATTGATTCATACGGTTTTATGGTTTTAAGAAGGAAAATTATTTTCACTCTAAGTTTTGAAAAATCAAAGTCCAATCATTTTATCAAAGCCTTAATCTAAAATCATCTCTAGAAACCCTAATTAGTATCCCTAATCTTTGATTAGACCTTAATCAAGTTCCTAATCCTTGATTAAGAACTTAATCACTCTCTTAAACCCTAAACCCTCAAGATTAGTGAACTAATTTAGAATTAGTTTTCCCTAAAACTATGATAGTATGGATTAAGTTTTTGATTAGTACCTTAATCCTTGATTAAGCCCTAATCTATAAGTGTAACACCCCGATCTGGCAACTTGAAAACTTTAATTATTTTAGACAAAAATTGGGGCCATTTTTTTTTTGAAAGGCGAGTAGCGTACACGATGAGAACACGTCCATTTTTCAAAACATAATCGTATAGCAAACTCATGTTCTCATGTTGAACCCACTCTTTCAAGTCCCAAACCGGAATGTCACATGACACTACGCTTTGAACCCGATTTCTAAAACATCAAACATAGAAAATAGCCCATTAAGTTTCATGCCAAGGTATCAATGTAAAAGTTTATTTGATGGGGTTACATCAGGATCCATTAGGTTGCTAAGAGCTCATAGTGGTGGATACATACTCAAAAGGGAAATTTACCTAAACATCTAGTCATAATCTACCTAATCTAACTTCCCCAACTTGCGGTACCACTCATCATCATCTGCCAGAAGATCTTCTGGAGTAATGATCCAACTCCCATCACTGTAGTATTCTTCTAGGTCATCTCTGTCGGACCAGAGGTCGGGATCTTCCTCCTCGTCCTCATCAGCAATCTCCTCCTCAGAATCATCATGTCCATCTTCTTCTTCTTCATCTTCTTCGGCTACCTCCTCCTCTTCCTCTAGATCCACTCGTCGACGCGGAATCTCATCAAAAATCATCCTGTAGACTGATGTAGTGCTATTATCACCCCTCCGGGGAGTCGCTCCAATCTCCCGCAACTGCTGATATCTCACTATGTTGGCCATCTAACGTCCACACAATTTTATACAAGAAAGGATAGATAGAGTAGAGAGTGAGCAACCCAAAACGGCAATGTCGACTATATGGGATTACATTAGGTAAATATTAAGACAATAAATGTAAAGGCAAACATAAATCCAACGATAGCATAAGGTAAATCAAGACAACACCTATAACTATCATCATTCACATATACATAATCACCCGATTATTCATTCTAATATTTACAAGCTCAATCACAATCACATCCTTCACCTTGATACCATTCCTTAACTCTCCCTCATTTCTCATTCTCAAACACATCAAGTGTTTCAAGGGTAACCACATCCACTTCCACTCTTAGTATTAGCATTTTCATTATCATTATTATTTTGATCATCATCACACATATCTTTGAAATATCTTGGTTATTAAGTCTTATTAATTCGATTAGCATCAATGATGAGGGGGAAACATCATTGTGCTCACACACGTCTACATCTCCTCGGTTCACCACCCAACCTAGTCGGAAGCAAACAGGAGTACAGGACCTTTACCACGCGGGCACGACAGCTGTCTCAACAAATGGCTCCAAGCCAGGAGGTCTCAGCCTCAATCACATATAATATCAATCAGGCTCACTGTCTCACAGTGGCAAAACACATTGCCCCGTTCCAGTCCCTCTCACTGTTCTCGATTTGCAATCTAGGGGGCGACAGTACTTATTCTAGTTTCGAAAGCAGAACGTGCCACGGCATTAGACCCAGTCCCCACCACGTTAGTGCGCCACTTGTGGGATTGTTCCGCCTAGAAAAGTACTCTAGACTTCTTGACGTATCACCGTCATCGTCCTCCCCTAATGCAATCTCGTCCTAAGTATCCGCAGATACTTATCGTTCCTTCCTCTCCACTACTTCGATTCGACACTCATGCCTCACCACAATGGTTAATGTCTTTTAAAATCTTCTAATAAGTTTTAATTACGGCTTAGTCCTAATGATCGGTTCATCCTTAGTACAACCCTTCAATTAAACCCGATCGCTAATCGTTCGCATCTAATCCCCCTAAAACTCATATACTATCACGTGAATCATCGCAACATCGTTGCATCATCTTTCTCTTTCTCAATTCACATCAACATTGGTTCTCATCAACATGAGCAACACAATCTCGGATCAATTTGTAATTCAGCACATCATCGTTGTCCTCTTCGTCAGCTGTGGATCAATAGCATCCCCCACAGCCCTTACTTCTACAACTCAGCAGCGTTGTTAGCATATTTTCTGCTCAGCTCGACCTCGCAGCATTGTTAGCTCCATTCCTCATCACCACGCTTTCGCTCGCTTACATTCCTTATAGTCATCTTAGCATCTTCTCCTCGACTATTCACGTCTTTCACATCTATCGTTTCCGTCTCTTATTTCTTATTTTATACTCTTAGTCATTATTACTTACACACATGGTTTCCAGCCATAACATATTAAATAACAAGTAAACAACTCTCAAAATAATGAAATGGCTCAATACGAACAATCATAAAACATATCATCATATTCATAAACTGTAGAATCAAAAAGGTTTTGATGAAGACAAATAAATCAACAAGTTGTCCTTGATGAAGACAAAGCAACAACAACCATTTAGAAGTTTTCCATTTCCCACTCCCTTGTAATATTTTATATTTATGTTGAGTGTGGGTGGTAGACTTAGGTTTTTACTCAAGCGATTATGAGTTAGTTGGCATGAATACTAGTTGAGCTAAAATAGTGAAAAAGCTTAGAAAGGGACTAGGTGCTTTGGAAAATCATTTCTGGTCTTTAATTTTTATAAAAGTAGCAGTAACTACTCGAGTAGTTGGTGCACTACTCGAGTAGTCTGCATTGATGAAAATTAGTCTACTTACTGTCTCCTCAACTACTCGAGTAGTCTGTTGACTAATCGATTAGTTCTCAACTAATCGATTAGTTACTTCACTAATTGAGTAGTTTGAGAAACAGTAAGTCCACAAATTTTCTCACTACTCGAGTAGTGCTTCAACTACTCGAGTAATACGTATCAGATCTGTCAGTATTTTAATTCAAATATGGCTGTTGAAGAGGCAATCAAGGGAGAATCTTTCCTAATTAGTTTTCTAAGGCTCCTCCCTGATTCTGGCGATTTGAAAACTCAATATAATGATTACCTCTTCAACAAGAGCGTTACGGATCATCTTGAGCAAAAACGTTTTCAAACCTTGCACCCAAAAAGAACCTTTGATCCAATCCCTTTCTAAGAATCAATCTCTTTCTAGTATTCTAGTTTTCCTACTCATTGTCAATTGAGATTGTTTGGAGCCGCTTCGCTGTGATCTGATTACTCCATTGAAGAAAGGAAGGAGCACTTGAAGGTTTCAAGAGGCTCGATTGCTAAAGGGAGAAGGTGTTCTTGAAGGTTTCAAGAAGCTCTCTTTATGGAAGGTTGAAGAGGTTCTTCAACAGAGAATCAATTGAAATTGGGGTAAAGTTCAAGAGTTTGGTACACTCTTGAAGGGTTAGGATTAGATTGAGTGAGGTTCACTAATTAATCCTGTTTTTATCCAATTTAATTGATTATTAGTAGACACTCCCTAAGGTTTAGGAGGGACTGGACGTAGCTCTCAAGTGGGTAGAGAGTGAACCAGTATAATAATTCCCTGTGTCTATCTTTTATTTCTTTAGTTTATTTCTGTTATTTAATCTTTCTTCAGAACCTTAAGTTAGCAAATCATTCGCTTCTGTTCTTGGTCTCGTGTTAGCGAAATCCTTATTTTGAAAACTCAGTTCACTGTCTGAATTTACACGCACTACTCGAGTAGTCCATCAACTAATCGAGTAGTTCATTCATTTTTGGACAGAAAATTATTTTTGTTTTAAAACAGTAAGCGCATAATTTGTTATTATCAATTACATTCGAAAAATTAGTATCGTTACTTCAATTTACTATTCACCCCCCCCCCCCCCGCTCTACTAAATTGTTAGGCCGCTTGTTGGTTTCCAATAAGTGGTATCAGAGCTCGGTCGAAAGATCGAGTGTAAAAACTTTTTCGAAAAGATCCTTAAGGAAACCATGGGCTCTAACAATCCTTTTGGAGGGGAAGGCTCTTCAATAAACCGTCCTCCGCTATTTAATGGTGAAGGATATGCTTATTGGAAAGCCAGAATGAAAATATTTATTGAAGCGATTGATATTGATGTTTGGAATGCAATTGAAAATGGTCCCTATATACCTAAAAGAAAAATAAATGATGAAGTTGTAGAAATTCCTAGGGCAAGTTGGAATGATGATGACAAAAAGAAAGTTTCCTATGATTTGAAAGCTAAAAACATCATCATGTCCGCCTTGTCTTATGATGAGTTCTTCAGAGTTTCACATTGTAAAAATGCGAAACAAATGTGGGACGTTCTACAACTTACTCATGAAGGGACAAGCGAGGTTAGATGGGCTAGATTAAATACATTAATGCATGAATATGAGTTATTTCGCATGCTCCCTAATGAGTCAGTTAATGACATGCAAAAGCGATTTACTCATATCATAAATCATCTCATTGCGCTTGGTAAAACATTTCTTAATTCTGAAGTTATTAACAAAGTATTGAGATGTTTAAGCAGGGAATGGAAACCCAAGGTCACAGCTATCATGGAGTCAAAGGATTTAGACACCTTGGATCTTTCAACCCTCTTTGGAAAGCTTCAAGAGCATGAGATGGAGCTAGGCCGTCTAACTTTGCATGAGGAGTTAGATAAGAAAAATAAGGGAATCGCACTAAAGACCACCACAAAATCAACTAAGGTATGTGATGATTCCTCTAGCTCTAGTAATGACTCTGAATCTAGTTTAGATGATGAAAGTTTTCAAAAACTAGCAAAGAGGTTCCGTAAATGTTTTAAAAATAAAAATTATTTAAAAAGAACAAAGGAAACTAAGGACTCCTACCATAGAAATTGTTCTTCAAAAGATAAAATTAAATGTCATGAATGTGGTAAGAGAGGTCACATAAGACCTCATTGTCCTGAGTATCTTAAGAGACATAAAGATGAAAAGAAAAAAGGGCAAAAGAGCCTACATAGTGTGGGATGCACCGGATGAAAACAAAGAGCCAAGCTCAAGCACATCAAGTGATGAGGAAGAAGCCAATCTTTGCTTGGTGAGTAGATTTGATGAAGGCGCATCATCAAGTTTCACTTCAAGTAAGCAAGGAACCGAGGTAAATTCCGATTCCGAATCTGAGTCTCATGATTATGAAGAATTATATAATGCTTATGTTGAAATGCATAAAGAATTCAAGAAACTTGCTAAATCAAATGACAAAGGAAAAAGAGCTATTTTGAAATATAAAGAGAAAGTTTTGAATTTAGAAAAATGCATTGATGAGCTAAATAGTAAAAATGAAGCACTACAACAAAGTATTGATTCTTTGAAAATTCAAGAAATCCCTCCTTGTGAAAGTTGCAAAAGTCATGAACATGAAGTTATAAATTTGAAAAACACTATTGCAGCTTTATCAAGAAGTGATCAAAGAGTAAATCAACTTCTTGAAAATCAAAGGAACAATACAAATAAAACCGGCTTAGGATACATGAATGCCAATAAAAAGAATTTTAGAAAAGTTGGTTCTTTTTCAAATGTTAATTATTCTAAAAAGCCAACTTGCTTTTATTGTGGCATTCATGGACACACCTCAAATATTTGTAGAATTAAATCTCATGGTGTGCCTAACGGTTATTATGTTTGGATTGTGAAAGATGAAAATCCCGATAAGCCCAAGACAATTTGGGTACCCTCAAGTAAAACTTAAAATTTTTTTCAAGTACTTTTGAAGAGCTATGTGCTTAAATATTTTTTTTAAAATTGCCTCTTCATAAGTATATTTGTTTTAGGGGGAGAAAAGTTTTCTTTTCGGGCTATAAATCAACAAGTGTTATCATTGCTCATAATCCAACAAAGTGTTATTATGTTCTTCCTTTGGCATATTGCTCTTAATTTAGGCTCCTTTTTGATCATGCCAAAAGGGGGAGAAATGGTGTTGTTGTTTATGTTGTGCAGGTTTCTGCTGTTGCATAAAGTCAGGGGGAGTTTATGCCAAAACAACAAGGTTGATATTATCAAGGATTTGTCATCATCAAAAAGGGGGAGATTGTAGAATCAAAAAGGTTTTGATGAAGACAAATAAATCAACAAGTTGTCCTTGATGAAGACAAAGCAACAACAACCATTTAGAAGTTTTCCATTTCCCGCTCCCTTGTAATATTTTATATTTATGTTGAGTGTGGGTGGTAGAATTAGGTTTTTACTCAAGCGATTATGAGTTAGTTGGCATGAATACTAGTTGAGCTAAAATAGTGAAAAAGCTTAGAAAGGGACTAGGTGCTTTGGAAAATCATTTCTGGTCTTTAATTTTTATAAAAGTAGCAGTAACTACTCGAGTAGTTGGTGCACTACTCGAGTAGTCTGCATCGATGAAAATTAGTCTACTTACTGTCTCCTCAACTACTCGAGTAGTCTGTTGACTAATCGATTAGTTCTCAACTAATCGATTAGTTACTTCACTAATCGAGTAGTTTGAGAAACAGTAAGTCCACAAATTTTCTCACTACTCGAGTAGTGCTTCAACTACTCGAGTAGTACGTATCAGATCTGTCAGTATTTTAATTCAAATATGGCTGCTGAAGAGGCAATCAAGGGAGAATCTTTCCTAATTAGTTTTCTAAGGCTCCTCCCTGATTCTGGCGATTTGAAAACTCAATATAATGATTACCTCTTCAACAAGAGCGTTACGGATCATCTTGAGCAAAAACGTTTTCAAACCTTGCACCCAAAAAGAACCTTTGATCCAATCCCTTTCTAAGAATCAATCTCTTTCTAGTATTCTAGTTTTCCTACTCATTGTCAATTGAGATTGTTTGGAGCCGCTTCGCTGTGATCTGATTACTCCATTGAAGAAAGGAAGGAGCACTTGAAGGTTTCAAGAGGCTCGATTGCTAAAGGGAGAAGGTGTTCTTGAAGGTTTCAAGAAGCTCTCTTTGTGGAAGGTTGAAGAGGTTCTTCAACAGAGAATCAATTGAAATTGGGGTAAAGTTCAAGAGTTTGGTACACTCTTGAAGGGTTAGGATTAGATTGAGTGAGGTTCACTAATTAATCCTATTTGTATCCAATTTAATTGATTATTAGTAGACACTCCCTAAGGTTTAGGGGGGACTGGACGTAGCTCTCAAGTGGGTAGAGAGTGAACCAGTATAATAATTCCCTGTGTCTATCTTTTATTTCTTTAGTTTATTTCTGTTATTTAATCTTTCTTCAGAACCTTAAGTTAGCAAATCATTCGCTTCTGTTCTTGGTTTCGTGTTAGCGAAATCCTTATTTTGAAAACTCAATTCACTGTCTGAATTTACACGCACTACTCGAGTAGTCCATCAACTAATCGAGTAGTTCATTCATTTTTGGACAGAAAATTATTTTTGTTTTAAAACAGTAAGCGCGTAATTTGTTATTATCAATTACATTCGAAAAATTAGTATCGTTACTTCAATTTACTATTCACCCCCCCTCTACTAAATTGTTAGGCCGCTTGTTGGTTTCCAAAATAAACCAATCTCAGTCGTTCGGGTGGATAGCTAAACCAATCAAACAAGCGCTATCACATACACCGCTACGCTAAATGAGATTGGGGTCCAATCTTTGAGATGATTGGACGCCTTAATATGTTACCTAATTACCACGGCGTCTTAAGGGAATGCCCCTCTCTCACCTCGATGACGAACGTCCCAATGCTCTCCACGCTCTCTTGATCCTCTCTCTTCGCCTCATGCCCTCGCATCTTCGCTCAACTAAGACATTTTCTCGTGCATTAGAAACGATTTCGATACGTTCTTTTAATTTGTTTTGAAAACAATTTCTCTTTTGAAAACTTGTTATCATGCTTTCAAATTCAGTTAAAAAAAACGGTTCTTGGGAAAAACGTTTGGAAATAATCTAAAAATAAATTTCCTTTCATTATTAAAATAAAATTGGAAACATCTATGTTATGAAAATACAATCCTTAAAATACTTTTCAGAATGTAAGGGGTAAAAGATAAAATTCTGGAATCACACGAATTAGTTCATCAAATTCCAAAACATTCATTATTCACTCACGGCAATACACTCTTAGGCTAGAGGAAATAACCATTTAGATTACTACACCATCATACAAATCCAATCATGCACAAGAAGAGAATTTAAACTTGATTTCTTGATTAGAACATGGTAAAACCGAATTGCATATAGGTAATGTCTCCTTATTAGATAATAATTCCTAAACCTTGGAATCACAAAATCAACATCATAAGAATTAATTCAGTTAATTTCACTTACTCCTAGTCCCTAAACTGAAAAGAAACAAGAGAAATTCACACATCATGGCATTGAACATATAGTAGCATAATCATGGAATAAAGTTACTTTCATAAGTCATTTAAGAAGGATAATCATTCTAAGCATCCAAACATGCACCAACCGAATCACTCAAACAAAATATTACAAAATATATCAAATCACCAAGATCACAAAATAATGAAATCATCCCATTTATTTTAAGACTAAACCGTAAGCATTATAGAATGAGGTAACAAGTTTCATTTCATTTTTCGTGACTCAATTCAAGAAAACAAGTAAGACCACAAATCATCTTATGCATGTAGCTTTATGCTCCTGGATAAGATCAATCCTAGTCCATATGCAATCTAAATGATGATTAGGCACACTCCCCTATACACTTATCTCAAGACCAAGTATTTACATGCATAGGGCAAGAATCTTAGTTCACTTTTCAATGCATTGAAGACAACTGAAGCAAATCACATACCATCATGCATGAATCATCAAGAGATTTCCTTAGACTTTTTTATTAAAACTTAGACTTATAATTTTTCTTGAATAGAAATATGGTTTATAGCTTGATCTTCTAAAAAGAATGGCATGCATGAGCTTAAGACCACCATATCTTCCTTTAATACCTACATGTACCTAAAAATCATGCACTAAAACAATTTTATCACTTATGGCCGAATGGCCTTCTCATCAACACAACAAACACAAAACAAATGTTTAAATCCAATCATTCCCATAAAATAAAAATCAATTTAAAGACCATTACCCTATTATTTCTTCTAGGTCGAGTCATACATAAAAGAGAAACATAGCCTTTTTCATTTGAAACTTAACATGCAAAGCCTCAAAATCCTTAATTTGTGAGAGATTAAATTATAGATTAAAACATGCACACACAAAGATCAATCAAAATCATCACAAGATCAACATGCAAAGCTAAAAATTTCTATCCCCTCCTCAATAAATCTTAGATCATGAAATTGTTAAGCAAACCTTCACATATATTCACCTAGGTCACGGATTGGGCACAAAAGATCAACATGCAAGACACAATTTCTTCACCTCGTCACAAATCAACCTAGATCATAAATTATTTACTCAACCTTTTCATAAAAAAAACTCACGGTTTACGGTTTAAGAAGAAAGATCCTACATGCATGGGGTTTTAAATTTTAGTTTTCACAAAAATCCCCAATATTAGCTTAGATCCTTTGATGTTTGTTTAGAAAATTATCATGATCTATCTAATGAAAATATAACCGAAGCACATAGAGTCCATAAGTTCACATATTTACAAACCAATGTAAAAGTCCATAGTTGCACTCAACTCTCAAGCTATAAAAATGAACATGCAATGGAAAGAAAAGAAAGAAAAATTACAAGACCAAAAGAAAATTCTAACTCTCATGATTCTACCCTCTAATCTTCGAAGTAACCTACCAAAAGAGTTGATCTCCTACTTTAAGGTCCTTGAGTTTCAAAGGAAGTTCTAGTCTTGGCCTAAGTCTCCTTCTTCCTCCCTCTTGTCTCCCACGGCCACTCTCTATTTTTCTCTCTCTATTTCTTCTAAGGGTGTGTTGGTCCCTTAGAGAGTGTTTTAGTTTGTTGGTGAGTGAAATGAAAGAAAGTGAAGAAGTGAATTGGGGCTTGGTTGATTTAAGGGCACGAAGTTGCCTTCTTTGCCCTTGAAATGGGTTCGGCCAAGGCATCACTTAGGAGGGAAAAATGGGGTATCCAAAAGTTTGCATGGCAAGGGTTGAGTCAAGGGAACAAAATGCATAGTCTAGGGCTTAGGTCTCATCATCATAGTCATGTCAAGGCTACTAATTTCTTCTTGCATGGGACACTTGGTAGCTTCCAAGCTTGCCAAGGATTTTCCTTTCCCATAATTCAAACACCTACCCCAAACACACACACACACCTCACCACCGAAGCAACACACATGCACACCCTCATGAATTTCAATTCCTTTTCTATTCTTATTTATATAAGTCCTATGGTCATCAATTCATGTAGCATAGGCAAGCACTTTCAAAGATCATATGCATAAACACACACACACATCCAAGGCCGTAGCACATGCACACATACACATAGGACCGTAGCATTAGTCACACACATACATACACATGTATTTATTTTTCAAGAAACATCCACATATTGAATCAAACATATATCATGTTGAGCATAGATTAATTTTATGTCATGGTAATTTAATTTTCCTACAAGAAAATATTGTTTTCACTATAATTAATCACTTAGGCTATTTCAAAGTAAAACAATTATCTACACATAACACACACAAAATTAAAATATATATATATAAATGACCTTTAAAAATCAAACTTTTTATTCAATAAGGAGTTTCCAAAAGACAATTGAAATCTCTTAGCTTCAAAGATCATATTTTCTTAAAATTCGTCCTCCCAAGATTTTCAAAATAATAAATTCAGAAAATTTAAGAGATCACAATTTCAAAGTTCTTGAATTGAAAATGCAAATTTAGTTCATGAAGACATCATTTCTTTAGAAAAATCCTTTTCGGAAAACAAAAATTCAACGTTTATCTTTAGCGAATTCGTCTATGCCTGCACGAGAAAATGCGGGGTGTTACACTAAGGATCAGTGGACTAAACCTAAATTAGTTTTCCTAATCCTACCCTAATCACGATTAGACCCTAATTATCACCTTAAACCTAGATTAGCTAAACCTAATCTACCCTAGACCACTAAGGCCGAATGCATGTGTGCATAACTTGGCCACCAAGTTGATTTACTTGGTCTCCAAGTTGCCTTGCCTAATAGTCAAACATATGACATCATCAAGGTGACCTAAGCATGACCTAAGGAAGGAAAAATAAAAGAAATAGAAAAGAAAAGAAGGGTGAGCCGTGGGGAGGAGGAAACAACAAGCCCAAGCCCACACAAACTATGTATACAAACACCAACACACACTTCTTTAGTTTCCATCTCTTCATTTCTTTCATTTCTTTTCCAAACCAAACACCATACTAAGAGCATCACCAAGCTCTTGGTGAGAGAGTGAGAGAGAGAGAGAGAGTGGCCGAATAAGAGAAGAGAAGAACCAACCTTAAACACTTCACCATCTAAGCAAGATCAAACCAAGTTAGTGAAGAAGGGAAAGAGAAACCATGGACCTAAAGGGAAGAGTGAGTGAGCCGTGAGGAGTGGAAGAGAAAACCAAAGAACAACCCAAGATTTGGACTTGATTTTGAAGATCTAATTAAGTGAGCATTTCATTTCATGATCTTAAAAGTTTAAACCTATTTTCTTTGATTCCTTTTCGTTTTTCATGATTTCTTTCTAAAGTTTGATTTTGGTTTGAAAGTGTTAATGCATGTTGGTTTTTATGTTAGATCTAAGAGTTTTTACTTACATGCATGTTGATTTCTAAACTTAATCTTGAGGTTTTGCTAAGAAAATGTTTTCTCTCATGATCTTAAGTTTTCTTCTTGATTTCTTAAAAGTATTTTTGAAAAGAATTTGATTCTTGGATTTTCATAAAGGATTTTTCAAAGATCTAGTGTTTTTGATTGCATGCATGTCAAGATCTATGTTTGAACTATGATGTACTTGATGTTTGAGTTTTAATGTAAAGATCTTTGAAAATGATTGAATTTTCTTAGTGATTTTTCCTATGTTGGCCACGGTTTTGATGATTGTTGTGGTTGAAAGCTTGATTTTCTTTTGATTAATTTCTTGCATGCTATGATCTTGAAATTTAATGATGTTTTAGATGAATATAAATTTGTGTGATGTTGTGATTTTAAGTGGTGGTCACTATAAGAACTACAATGGGTGGGTGAAATAACTAGGAGACACTAGGAGAACACCTAGAAGGGGGGGTTGAATAGGTGTTAGAGAAACCTTGAAAGATTTTCGAAAGAAACAAATCGAAACGATTAACACAAAATGATTTTTACAAAAAATGTACTGATTAATCGAATAACTTCAGTATTAATCGATTAATGCCGAAGCTTACTTTCAAACTAATCGATTAACTAAGGTACTAATCGATTAATGCCGAAAGCAACTTAAAAATTAATCGATTAACAATCAACTTAATCGATTAATCTGAACAGTATCTGAAAAATCACTTTTCAATCAAATACGAAAATCAATCAATTAACACATAAGATCAGAGATAAAGCGGAATTGATTAACACCAATATTCTTATTTATTACCTAGGTTATGAAAATGATTTTCCCAAAATCAATTTGCACAATTAAGATTCAATTCAATCAATTATGAAAATCAATCTTTTCTAGGTTTTCAATCAAGAACAATATTGAAATGACTTGAATGTAAAGAGTTAAGAGTTTAGAGATACTGCATAGTGATTTATCCTGGTTCACTTTCATCCACTTGAAAGCTACATCCAGTCCCCTCTTAAACCAAGAGAGATTCTTCACTATGAGGAATTAGAGTTCTCAAATTACAAGTAAATGCCTCTCAAGACTCCCTTCTTGATAATTTTTGGAGTTACGGTTAAAAAGATATGAATTTTCAAAGTCATTCAATCTATTAAAGTTCACAAAGAATTTTACTTCTCAAAGAAATCCCAAATAATAAAACCATCTGATTTGAGTTCATGAAAATATTTACTTTCACACAATTACATCTGTCGTTGATAAAACATATTTCAAAAATTCATTTAAAACAGACGAGGAATTTGCGGGTCATCACACATATAGGAAGCGAGTTTTAAATGTTTTCGAACGATGGAATTTTATATATATGTATTTACAATTTTTAAACTTATTAGGACTATATGTCAAGTCCAACTAATTTCATGAACCTTTTCTAGTAATTTTGAGAAGTTATCAAATTCCAAATCTTTTCAAGTATTTTGTACACTATTTCAAATTGATTTCTTAAAAAAAAATATTTTTCCCTCCTATTGAAAGTGATTTTAAAAGAGTACTATATTAGTTTCTATTAACTGATTGTCAAATCCAATTTTTCAAAGTTGATTGCCTTGTGTTTCCTCACATGGTAATTTAGAATTTCCATCTTTCCCTAGTATATCTATATTTTTCAAAGTAACCTTTTCTAGAGAAAACCTTACAAGTGATAAACTTGTAATGGAAACGAAAACTTATTTTCTATACATAGGATTGAAGTGTATTTATTTTCACTATAACCCCTATGTTTTCAATCATAGTGATAGTCCGAGTATTTTCCCAATTTTAACTATTCTTAAGAAAATGTTTAGCCTACACTAAAGTTTTAATTTGAACAATATATTTTTTCCATCATTGACAATCCGGAATGTAGGGATATTCCAAACCTTTTCTCTTTCATGTTAAACAAACTTGGTTGAAGATTAATAGCGTCAACTCTATTAATCCTCAACCTTATTTTTCTAATCGTGTCACATACCGGAGAAGGCTATGTAACTACTGAGGATTGTCAAGAAATTGTTTATACCCTTGATTTTAAACCTTATGTATTTAACTGGTTCTTTTAAAACTGGGTTGCATCCATGCACCAATAATAATTTCTTTTAAGTCTAAGGGAGTAATGCCATTGGCAAAAAAATTTCCAACCTTTTTCTCATTCCAATGCAAAGCTCCTTTGGTGTGTATGGATTGCTTCTACTTCTTTGTGTTGAATTGATATTCTGCTTTTCTTTTAAGGAATGCACTCTTTAATAAAGTTTAATTTAAATTTAAATGATGTTCTTTTACTTAATTTGTATTTAATTTTTAAAAATGAAAATCTTTATATATATATATATATCATAATACTTTGATGCTTTTTTTTGTGTTTGATCTTTCCCTTAACTTATGTTTGAATTATAATTTTGTGACATTGGCTTTTCTTAAATGACGAATGTTTTGTGTTGATTTTCTTTATATGTATTGTGTATAGGTACATGCTTTAATAGATTGGATACCTAGATGTTATTGAATGTTAGGTTATATTGATCATAGGTCTATCACTCTTTGTGGTTGGGTGTATCAGTGATGGAATAGGATCCCAATAGTAGAACCCCAATGGATTAATAGGACTTCTTGTAGAAATTCTCATTAGCAAGCAAGTAGACCTAGTATAGAAACCCAACCGGAGTTGCATCCTAAGTGGGGGAGTGAATCCCCAAGGTTGTGTCTATCCTGAAGAAGGTTAAAACCTCTTTTTCAGTCGAGCATATAGCTCTATATCCTCCTTTTCCATTGAAGTAAGCCGAATTTCGGGGACAAAATTCATATAAGTGGGGGAGAATTGTAACATCCCCAAATTTACTAAGTGTTTAGGTGCCTTAGTTAGTAGAATTGTCATAAGTGTCGTAGTATTCTTAAGTTTCGATTCTCGTTTAAAAGTGTTAATTGGTATTAGAATTAGTTTGTGTGAGGGTTAGTGTTTAGCTAAGTGTGAAAGAGTTATGGGCTAAGAATAGATTAGAATGTGTTTAGGACGTAGGTTTTAGCTAAGAGTAAGTTAGAATGAGTGGTGAGGGCTTAGAACTCTTAGAGGTGTGAAAGAAAGCCAATTTTCAATAAGTTAATCGATTAACACTCCCATTAATCGATTAACTTATTGAAAATTGGCTTTCAGCCACTACTCGATTAAGGTATGGCTTAATCGATTAAGTTTTGAGGCCCCTTCTGGCAATAATCGATTAAGGGCTAGGCTAATCGATTAATCATGTGCAACTGCCAAGTGTTAATCGATTAACTAAAGTGGTTAATCACCTAAAAACACGTTTTGAACTCATTTTTCACAAGAACTATCTCTCTCCTCTCCACGAATTCTTCTTCTTCTTCTTCACTTAGGGCTTTGATTCCTCAAAGCAACCACCCAAAGGTTATCAAATTAAACCCCCAAATCATCTCCCTATCACTCCCTCATGCATTTCCCTCTCTCAATTCTCAATTTCCTCTCTTTCTCACAAAACCCCCAAATTAACCCTAAACCCCAAATTGTGAAATTGGTCAAGTGGAGTCTCAAATTGGTCCAAGGAGCTTGGGGAGCTATAGGAATCAAGAAAGGAAGAACTTAGGAGCTTGGATTGGAGTTGGTATTGGTGCTCCCTCAATTTCTCATCTTCTCCTCTTCTCTTCAAGAGGTAAGGGGTGTACTTTGGGTTTAGTATTAGAGAATGGGTTTAATTATAGTAATAGAATTATAATTGGGTATATTTAGTTGATTGGTTAGGTTTATGGTTAAGAGGGTAGAGTTTAGCTAGAAACCCTAGGTTTTGTTGCTATGATATTTATGTATGTTTATGTTAATTGTTTAGAAATTGTTATTGCACTTGTGAATGTTATTGTTATAAGTGTAAATAATATGTTTGTATCTGGTTAGTGTGTTTATAAAAGTATAAGGCTGCATTCATATAGTTATGTATTAAATAGGGCTAAGTCTTTCTCAATCGAATTTGAACTAAACAAATGATATATTCTAAAGGACAAAAAGGGCTTTGAATTCAATTGAGAAATGCTTAGCATATTGGATCATGCATGGCGTAAAGGTGGACGTTAGGAGTAGGGGAAAAACACACATCGTTTTACGATTGATGAGGGAAAAAGTAAATTACTGGAATTATTATGGAGAACTTTGATCCTGCAAAGGATACAGGTTTGCTTCCCGTATTGGGGATTGGTTATACCCAAACCATAGTAATTCCATTACTTTGGCTCGTTTTGGCCAGTCGAGGGTGATTTCTGCTAAAGCCAATTTGGGCGAATCAATCCAAATTGTATGACGAACCCTAGAGGGGTGAAGTACTGTGCAAGCAAGTATGACGAACCCTAGAGGGGTGAAGTGCGGTATGACGAACCCTAAAGGGGTGAAGTACTTAGGTTGAGAAATGCTTGCTCCTGGTCGGTTTTTCCCCATAGTGGAGGGTGTATGTGAGGATGTTATTGTTATTGGAAAAAGGGAAAAGTATTAAGGTACATTGTGTGAGGAACCCTCCTTCGGGGAGAATGTGAAGCACAATGTACCCAATTGTTAAAAGTGTTAAATTGTTATTGTTAAAGTGTGAAAGTGAAAGGGGAAGTGTGAATGCTTTGTTATAGATGTTTTAATTCATTGAATCCGATCAAAGTGTTAAAGTTACTAAAATGAAATGAAATGTTAATATCGGATTCGAGAATTAATCCATCTAAGTGTGACGTTAGCAGAGCATAACCATGTGATTGTGCATTATAGTTTTATACTATAGTATTATACTCTCAGCATGCATAGTTACTAAATTGAATTATGTTGGGATGCTTTACTTGCTAATTGAATCGTGATTTGCATAATTGTCAATGTTTGTGTATGAATATACCCATTTATGCTTTATTACTGTTTTTAAACGTTTTCTTTGATCTAGATTTCAAAGTACTCACCCTTACAGTGGACATATTAGGTACACCAAGAAGACAGACACATATGAAAGTCAAGGCCGAGATTGTTATACTCTGGCTGGAGAGTATATGGTTTAGGGTGACCTTATGGTTCCATCCTTAAAGCAACCATTCTTAGATTCTATTAAGTAATGTATTAATTCCATAAAGAGTTGTAATTGTAAATAATGATTTTGTTTTGTTTAAACATATTTGTGAAATTGTAGAATTATATGTATATCCTTTATTTTTGCTAAGTTTTAAAGAATGTCATAGAATTGTTCATAATGAACTGAAAGTTATATTTTTACTTGATTGAAAATTGTTCTGGACTGACAGGTTTAATTCTATTCGGGGAAAGTCCGATTTATAAAGGAAACTCTATCAAAAATTTTGTAAACCCCGAACATTTTCATAAATAAATGTTATTTAAAAGTATTTTCTTAAAGTTTAAAAAGTAGGATGTTACACTTTTGAGAAAACTTAGGTTTTGATTTTTGCTTGAAAGTTAAGAAAGCTATAAAAGAGGACACCACCAATTTTTATCCTGGTTCACTCCCAATATAGAGAGCTACTCCAGTCCCCCTAAGCACCTTAGGAGAGTTTTATAATATCAAATTGTTAGCAAAATTACAAAGGATTAATGAGATGCCTCACTCAACCTTACCCTTCCAAGAGTGTACCAAACTCTTGAATTTCTACCCCAATTTGATTTTGGCGATGAAGACTCCTTCTTCCTAAGCTCCTTGAAACCTTCAAGAGCTCCACCAAGCTAAGAACCTCTTAGACTTTTGCTTGAGAACCTCCCAAGACTTGATTTGAACCTAAGACCCACTTAGGTACACTTGGTTACCAACCAAGATTTTGGAACAAGCAATATGAGTGTGTGTGAAGAAATACAACCAATGATTTCTTCAACAATTAAGCACAATCTCTAACTCTTAAGACAAAATAATAACAATGAATGAGAGGTTGAGTTAGAGGGAATTATCACTTGAGAGAGAATGAGCAAAAAGAATGTTTAAGCTTGTTGTCTTGTCCCCCTGTACAAAGGCAATAAAGTTCAGAATATATGGAAGAGGGAATGAGAGAAAAAAACAAAGTTGAACCCCATTCTTGTCCTCTTCTAACGTTTAAAAAATTTGCTGTCAGGACCAAAACACTCGAGTCTTTTTGGATCTACTCGAGTCTTTTGGTCAGACTCTGATAGTGATGCCTTTTGTACTTGAACCAACGGTTATATTTCTGATTTTAAACAAAACACTCGAGTGTTTTTCAGATCACTCGAGTCTTTTGATCAAAGTTGGTAAGAAATTAAGTTTTTCTAAAATTATTTTCAATTATCTTCTCAAGTATTAATCTTATGTAATCCCAACCTTTTCATGCATTATAATTATTTATACTAGGATGAGATTAACTCCTAAACTACCCACTCTCAACATAAAATTAAAAATTACAATTAAAACAAAATGAGAATGACTTGCTAATGATGCACTTGATCTTCTTGATTTGTTGAGCTTGAATTCTTCCCTTTAAATCCATGATTTAATTACATTGTCATCATCAAAACTTTAACCACATAATTGGAGGCTTGATCCTACACCTTAGAGAAGCTAAACAAATGATTGGTTGAAGAGAAAAGGGACTGGATAAAGGTTGGTGATTCTGCACCGGTGCACAAACAGTTGCACTAGCTGACTTTGGCCATTAAATTCACCATGATTATGGCATGAAAAAGAATGAAATAAGTTAGCTTAAGAAACTAGGGAATGCTAACTTTAATCAGAAACGAATTTGGAATCGAGAGGGTTCCTGGATTTACCAGACCAATTCAAGAAAGAAAGGTTGATGGTGCTGTTTGATGCTCTGTTTTCACAGCTTAGAGTATGCAACTTTGGAAGCTTATATCTTGATCTACAGGAAGTCAATTTGAGTGGTTCTTGGTTCTAATTCAAGATTGGAATTAGAACTCGAATAGTGTTTTGGTTTCACTGGATTTGGGTGAGTGAGGAGGGAGAATCGAAGGCTCAAAGAGAGCACCAGAAAACTGAGAATAATGAGAATGAAATTCGGGTTTGGGAGATTTTTATAAGTTTCTAGCCTCCCAAATCACTTATTTATAACTTAGGATTACCCTCCTATGAAGTAAGGTCCGGCTCTGTGCTTGAAACTAGATGAAACGAGCTGTTGGTTCCAATTTGGTTTGAAACCGACTTTTATTTTTTGCAGAGTTGCACGAACTACTCGAGTATTACTAGAAATACTCGAGTATTTCAACTAAAATTTCAAATTTTCCTAACAACTAGTTATGATACTCGAGTCTTCCCACCAATACTCGAGTCTTTTTACTAAAAATCAGAAAAATTAATATTTTATTCAATAAAATAGTTTATTTTATTTATATATTTTACTTATTTTATTTATTTATTTATTTTAAAATATTGGACCTTACATATGGCCATCCATTAAATTATTGTCAATTAGGAGGCATGGCCATCCATTGAAATAATAAAAGAAGAGGAGGCATAGCCATCAATCAACATAATAAAAATGAGGAGGCATAGTCATCCATCAAAGAGTTGATTTTAGCTTTAATTGTCGAAGGAGGCTTAGCCTTCCAATCCTTAGAATAAGGGGGTTTACTCGGCCATAGTTTTAGTACAAATCATAAACATTGTTCAAAGAAAGATTAATACAAAAGAGGTTAAAGAGAAATTACAAGTGTGAAGACCTCCAAGCTTAAGATCTTGACTCTAATCCTTAGCCTAAAAGCCACCAATCTTGAAAGCTTTCACTTTCTTGGCTTTACACTCAATAATAACTCACAAAACTCTCAAGAAATTCTCGATCTAAGAATGATGCTTAGAAATGAGAAGAAAATATGGTAGAGAATGTGTATTCCAAGAGCAATTCCTCTAGGATGTGGTGTGTGTCTTGAAGCTTATTTGAGGGGGTATTTATAGGGAAAGTTGCCATGGAATGCAAATAAACTCGGATTGAGTTTGTGAGTTGGAGGCAGGTTGGATGTTGCACCTTGGACACCCATTTTGACCCTTTAAACAGTCGAATTTGACGACGGCTATTTTTGATCCAATTGTGTATTTTTCTATCAGCTTTGTAGACACACCAAGTTTGAAAAATTTGAAGTTCGGAAGCGAAAGTTATGCTAAAATACCGCTGATATGTCAAGGATCATGGACAGCTAGCATGTTATACATTTGCAACCGATTTTGACCATGTAAACGGCCGAATTGAACAACAGCTCCTTCTGCGAAGTTTTAGGGCATTCTCTTAGCTTTTCAATGACACCAAGTTTGCTTCATTTGGATAATCCTAGCCCGAGTTATGCCCTGAAAACCGAGACATATCAAACAGCCTAAAAGGGAACGGGTTAGAGAGCAATAATTCATAACTCTCTAATTAGGCTCAACAGCACACATATCTTTCTAAAACCAATTAAGCATGAATGGAGTGTAAATGAAGTACATGATACACACTAAATTATGACTAATCTAATTATTTATTTTAATTTTATTTTGTTAATGTTTGCTTTAAGGAACAAAATTGGATATAATTCTTGACAATGTTAAGCAATAATCCAAGCTTTTGAGGAGTAAAACCAATAGAATATCACACTAATTGAGCACTTATCACACCCTCAAACTTAAGATTTTGCATGTCCCAGACAAAACTATAAAAGTTCCCTAAATTACCTCAACCATTTTTTGGATTGTAATCACATGTTTTCAAAGGGATCAATAAGGAATTTTTGAATACAACTTTTTCAAAATATCTTTTTCAATTTTATTCACCAATTAGCAAGAGAAACAATAATAAGAATATAGTGGTCAATTATTGTGCACTCATACTTTCTAAATCTCCCAAAGGTTTGGCTCAAGTGTTTACACTCAATTTCATCAAATGAGTAAGGAATTACCATAGGCTTGAAAAAATTCTTTCACAACTGTAATTGATTCTAAGCATGTGTAAATCAAAGGGCTTAGGGTCAAGGTAAAAAGTGTAATTAGAAAATTATGGATAGTGAGCAATTTTTATTTTTCCTAACAACATTTGAACCATTTCTTTTGCTTTTGTTTCAAAACCTTTTCAAAAAAGAATAGAAGCTTTTTCACATTTTATTTCTTTTCTTGCTTACTTCTATATTCCTTTTGATACACTTTCTTTTGAATTGCAGAGCCTTTTATTTTTCTATTGATTTTTTTTTTCAAATTGCTCACTTTAAATCAAATTTTTCAGTTTAATTTTTGTCAAGTTGGGCTTATGAAAAAAAATGATTTTGTATTTGGCTTAAAGGGTTTGCAAAGGTAAAAAAATTTGTTGATTGAGTATCATGTTGGCTTTTTGAAACAACTGCCTAATCATTTTCACACATGCTTTCGAATTTCATTAACAATTTTCGGAAGAATTTATACAAGTTCTAGAATACCCAAAACTCATTGAGAAAAATCCCACATGAAACAAAAATTGCAGTGGCATTAACATGACCACTTTAATTGAGAATCAAATCTCACATGGTGGGGTATTTTATTGACCATTTTATTCAAAAATTGTTCAAGTTACTAATTTGGTGTCAAAAATTTTATTTTTGCCATCAAGTTCTTGCAATTTTTAATAATGAGGCTAATTTTAAGAAAAATTTTATTTGTTATGTCCAAGGTCAATTTAAAACTCAAGTTAGGATTGAATAAGTGAAAATTTTGTTTGAAAAATTTGTTTGAAACTAATGGTACAAAATACCTTCCACCTTGTCTTTTACTCAACAAATATTGAAAATAACACTTTAACAATAATTCCACTCAATCATCTAACAAAATTATTCTCAATGTTCCTATTTATCTATCATATTTCAAACAAAACATATCCTTTATGTAATCATTACTTAGATTTCAATATATTAATTATGTTTTTTCCCACTATACCTTTTCTTTCACGGTAATCATTACTTTTTCTCCACTACTTACAAAAATCAATACCTTATTAAATAAGAGTAAACATGGAAAATAAATTTATTACACTCTTGAAATCATCAAAAGGACAGATAAAAAAATGCTTAATTATGTCACAAGTCCTTGAAGTTTGGGGTACTTTTGTCAGATACCCTTATTTTTTTTTCAATGTTTGACTCCCCGAAGTTATTTCTGAGTTTGTCATATACCCCTACTACCAATTCTGACCAATTTTGCTGACATGTAACATCGGAATCCTGATCAGACGCAGGAGGTTAAACACCTGCTGACCAGTGGCCGAAGATCATTTTTTAAAAAATTTTAAAAAATAAAAAACTTAATATTTTTATATTTTTAGTTAAATAAAAAAAGAGAAAAAAAATGAAGAGAGATGTCGTCTTCACCCGTGTGACATCACGCGGCATCAAATGACTAACCTCTTGCGTCTAATCAAGATTCCGATGTTACATGTCAGAAAAATTGATCAGAATTGGTAGCAGTGGTATATGACAAACTCAGAAGTAACTTCAGGGAGTCAGACATTCGTAAAAAAAGAATAAAGGTATCTGGCAAAAGTACCCCAAACTTCAGGGACTTATGACATAATTAAACCTTAAAAAAACAAAAAACTTCTCCAAAGAAAGACAATTAAATAGGAATGGAGGGAATATTACTATGTAGAATATGTGCCATTATCATTAAAAGCGAATATGAAAACACACATCTAATTATTAACAAATAAAATATTTTACACACTTTAACTAACTTCCTTATTTCGCATGAAAAATCATCCAAGAGCTTATCAATATATTATAAAATTGGTGAAGTATGAGGGCATTTTTGTTTTCCCTCCTTAATCCCCACTATTTTCCCTCCTAATTTCTCACTTTCCCTCCTAAGTTCTCTTTTAATCTCAGTCATTCAATTGTAAATGCAATAATCAATCATAGCCGTCCATATCCATTGGTAGATTAAGTCTTTTCATTTTCTTTCATTTATTCATTTTTTGACTGTTATGGTGTGAAAGACATATTACCAACATCAATTAGTAGTTAGTGGTAGTAGTAAACTAGTAGAATCACGATCAGGAAAAGGCAACAAAAAGAAATTAGAGACCCGGGCAAAAAGAAAGCATCTGGATTTGGAAGCATTGTTTTCACCTCTTCTGTTGCAGGTGTGAAACAGGTATGAGCGTATGAGCAGTTTTTAAATTTTAGTTTTTTTTTTAATTTTTAATTTTTGTTTAGAATAGGTTTTTTAATTTTTGTACAAGTATGTTTTTTTTAATAGCATAGTTTTCATCTCTTTTGTTGCAGGTGTGAAACAGGTATGAGCGTATGAGCATTTTTTTAATTTTAGTTTTTTTTTAATTTTTAATTTTTGTTTATATTATAAAATAGGTGAAGTATGAGGGCATTTTTGTTTTCCCTCCTTAATCCCCATTATTTTCCCTCCTAATTTCTCACTTTCCCTCCTAAGTTCTCTTTTAATCTCAGTCATTCAATTGTAAATGCAATAATCAATCATAGCCGTCCATATCCATTGGTAGATTAAGTCTTTTCATTTTCTTTCATTCATTCATTTTTTTTACTGTTATGGTGTGAAAGACATATTACCAACATCAATTAGTAGTTAGTGGTAGTAGTAAATTAGTAGAATCACGATCAGGAAAAGGCAACAAAAAGAAATTAGAGACCCGGGCAAAAAGAATGCATCTGGATTTGGAAGCATTGTTTTCACCTCTTCTGTTGCAGGTGTGAAACAGGTATGAGCGTATGAGCAGGTTTTAAATTTTAGTTTTTTTTTTAATTTTTAATTTTTGTTTAGAATAGGTTTTATAATTTTTGTACATGTATGGTTTTTTTTTTAATAGCATAGTTTTCATCTCTTTTGTTGCAGGTGTGAAACAGGTATGAGCGTATGAGCATTTTTTTAATTTTAGTTTTTTTTAATTTTTAATTTTTGTTTATAATAGGTTTACTATTAATTTTTGTACAGGTATGTTTTTTTAAAGAGATTTTTATTTAAATTTTTGTTTTTGAGATTTTTTTTACTCGAATTTTGTTTTGGGATTCTAGGGTTTGAAGAATCCCCTTTCTTTCTTCTCCGTTTAATTTTCATTTTTGTAGTATTGTTTTCTTAATCTCTCTGATTTGTAATATTGTTTTATATTACTTAAACCTGGGAGGCATATATTACTTGCTTCAGGTTCATGGGAAATTGGTGATGTTCAAATTCCAAGAAAGTTTTGTATTTACCATTTCTGATTTTTTTTCTCTTGGATATTTGTTCTATATTTTCGCTGTTCTTTGGTTTCCATTTGTTATATTATTTTCTTCATTTCATTATTGCTTTATTTATATAAGAGTTGTAGTTTTTTTTAGAATGATATTTTTATTATATTTTTCAATTTTTTCATTAGTAGGATCGGACAAAACGTGTCTAAAATTATTGTTAATCTGTAATTGATGTTGTTGAGATTGGTGAAAGACAGAGGAAAATTGGTGAGGTTCTCAGGTCAAACCCTTGGCTGCATTAGCCATGATTGATGAAGGGGAACTTGATCGAAAAATAGTTGCGATTTTATTAAATGATCCAAAGGCATCACTTGTGAATGATATTGATGATGTCGAGAAGCATGTTCATAGTTGTTGTTGTTACTCGAAAGAAAGATTATCTAAGTTGCATTTTCATGGTTGCTTTCTTTATCTAAGTCTGCTAAACTGTAGTTATTAGAAAGAAAGGTTACTTAGTTGTTGTAGTTTAGGTCTTTCTCTTTCCATTTTGTGCACCATTTGTCTTCTCTGTTTTTAATTTGTTACTTTTTCAGAGGATGGTGATTGGTGATATAAAGCTTTCATGGTGATGATGTTGTAAAAATAATATTTTATTATTTTAAAAATATTTATTTTAAATTGAATTTATTAATTATTAATTTGGGTGGTGGTTACAAAAATTTATTCTTATTAAGTTGGGTGTTTATTCCCATTAATTCTTATTATTTCATTACTTATTATTATTAATTATTCTTTCTAACGGTTTCTTTACGTTAGAGTATATAAACTTTTAGTAGTATATATTTTTAGCTCCAAACAGCTACTAATAGCTATATTCATATTATGTATATATAGTATACAGTGAATGCTATATAGAATATATGTACGATGATGAAAATTATATATTTTTATATTATTTATTCATAGTCCTTCACTTATTGATAACTAATTTTTTTATGTTAGATAAACATTAAGATAACCATAAATATTGAAAAAGATGCTTTTTTTTATTTAAATATTTGAACATTTCTTGCGTTTGTTTTGTGTCTAGCTATTTTATGAATAATATTTATTTGAAGAATTATTTATGTAAAGATTTTTTTTATTAACATGCTAAATTTTAATTATAAGTTGCTTACATTGATGCGTTATTTTATACTTTAGACAATATACAATACAGTCATGAATTCAAATTTAAAAAAATCCAAAAATTTATACAATATGTTGCAATTTATATTGTGAAAAATAATTATGCGTTATTTTATACTTTAGACAATATACTTATTTACAATTATGAAGTAATTTGAAAGTTCGAATCTTATAAACACTAATTAATTAAAAGTGTGAAAACAAGTCCTATATTTTGGGACATGTAATAAAAATGATGATGATGATGATGATATATATGGCAAAAAAAATAGCTGCATTTGGACTTGCAAAACGATTTACTAACAAAATGCATTTGGAATGATGGATTAAATAAAACAAAAATCAAAATGAGTTGGATTTTTTTTAATATAAGAAATTAAGTTGTTAATTAAGATTAGAAATCGCATAGTTGATACATTATTAGTTAATTTTTATTAATGAAAAAGTTGGTAGCTGAAACTAGATTCAAAGGTTAATGTTTATGATTATTCATTTCTAAATACATGTAAATCATTTTTATGAAAAGTTCATATTAACATATTATTTAAAAAGACATATTTCCAAAATCTATAATCAATTTTTTTTTTTAAAAAAAAATTAAACCCGTGCGATGCACGGGTAAAATTACTAGTATTCAACAAAGGTAAACACACTGAAATAATCTATTTTTCACAACTACTCCAGACACAGTTTAGCAGTGACTGCATGTGCTGATTTGAATTTTTCATCTATCAAACCTCGAACAAGAACGAGAACCTGATAATGATATTCGTCTCATTATCCAGTGATCAGAATTGAGCACTTTCTTCAGAGAATAGTTCAAAATTGTGGTGTTTCAACCATTAAAAAATGAAGTCACTAAGTTGGGTGCGATTGCATTTATGACCAGTGTGTTTTACAATGTATGCACTTTCTTCCACACCTGCATTCAAGCAATTCATCCTGTGCCTGATCCATGAAACAAATAATGTTATTTGTCTATTTGACGGAAACAAGGAAGAAAAATGAAACAATGAAGTGCTTAACGCATAGATATCATCATCCATCAGACCTAGATGTTCGTGTTTAGTAAATGGGAGACTAAACCACATATCTCATATATGGCCTCTTGAGAAAGATGTCCATTTTATGTGTGGGCATGTTAATTTCCAGTCCAGGGCCGGAGAACAGACCAATTTGTCATGAATTTTACTACACTATTTCATTCATTAACTTTAGAGTAAAACCTTATTTTGGAAAATATATCTTTTATCAAATTTGTCCCTCAAATAAAATCTATCAATTTACTTAAAACTTTAATCCCCAATGTTTTCATCCCTCCATATATATTTAAGTATATAACGTGACAGATTTTCTAGAGTTCTGAGAGATGATGCGACATATCCAACTCGATTAACTTGGCTAAAATGTTTTGATTGTTTGACACTTCAGTTAGGGACTTTTTGCGTGCAAGAGCATCTATATACTTTTTTTAAGATGCATTTTGGCCTAATTTGCTAAGTTAAACATATCATGTCATCTTTCAACGTTACAAATTAGTAGTTTTTACAGTTAAGAGTGTTAAACTCAAATAGACAAAAGGGTGAAAAATAAGGGATTTCAATTTTTAGGACAAAATAAAATTCAGCTTAAAGAGATTAAATTAAAATACGATATAATTTTCAGGAACCAAAATAAGGTTTTAGTCTAAAGACAAGCTTAATCTTGGAAAAAAATTAGCGCAAAAATTATAAGCAAGTATTTTTATGGTTTTGACAGAGATTAACACAAGGTTAAAAATATGGTTTGTTAGATGTTAAACCAATCTCAACACCTATAGAGATTAACACAAGGTTATGCTGAGCTGAAGGAAAAGACTTGGAAGACGGCACGATGTATAGAGAGTTAGTAAGGAGTCTAATCTACCTTACGTTAACCGACCTAACATATCATATGCAGTGGGTGTGATTAATCGATTAATGCAGAGTCCAAAGAAGTCACATTTGGAAACAACTCGCCGAATTTTGCGATATCTCAAGGGTACTATTGATTAAGGTATCTTTTATAAGAAGGGTGTACAATGTGAAGTAATAAGATATTGCGATGCAGATTATGCTGGCGATCATGACACTCGTCGTTTGACTACTAGTTATATGTTTTCACTGGGATCAGGAATAATATCTTGGTGTAGCAAGAGACAACCAATGGTTTCTTTGTCTAGTACAGAGGCAGAGTATAAAGCAGCATCTATGGCAGCTCAGGAATGTACGTGGTTAATGTTGGCCGATTGATTATGCAATCATATTACATTGTGATAATCAATCCGTAATTCATTTGGCAGAAAATCTTGTCTTTCATGCCAGAACCAAGCATATAGAGGTGCATTATTATTTTATCAGAGAAAAAGTGCTACGAGGTGAAATCGAGATGAAGTATGTCAGCACTGAAGGCCAGGTTGCTGATGTATTTACCAAAAGTCTTAGCGATTCAAAGTTCAAAGAGTTCAGAAGACACCTCGATATGACAACAAAGGTCTACTTACGAAAGAAATGATCATTGAGGGGGAGTGTTAAAATAGCACTGATTATTTCTCCCATTTACCTTAATTCAAGGAGTACCAACATTGTTTTACTTTTATTGTTTTTGCTATATTTGTTTATGGTGAAAGTATTTGCACCGATAGTTTAGTTTTCTTATTTTTAGAAAATCTAGCTATTATAAATTCTTGTAACAACGTATCGTGAGAACATAGAGAGCAATAACAAGTATTCTAGGTGTTGGGCACCAAAAGCTCTTCCCTCCCATTTATTTATTATTCAACACAGCAATATGCCCTACTCTTAAGGTCATTTGCAGGTTAGTATCCCCTGTATTAATGAGATGGGCACACCATTTCAGATCCCGAAGTTGAGACAGTAATGTTTGATAGTGGCTTTCGTGATATTATTGAGTCTTTGTGATGGGGTGGGGTTGGGATCAACTACCATCGTGAGTACTGAGTACCGCTGTGAAAATGGTAGGGATTTTGACTAATCATTATGCTAGGATTATCTTTCAAGAGTGTTGGTATAATTTGTGTATACTTTCTGTGAACGTTATAATTAATGGAATTGTGAGTTGGTTGTCTCTTTAGTCCCCTACTTGAGGCTGGTGTTTATAGAATCAGGATGAACAACTTGACCTGATGTATTTCTTTGATAAATCTTCTATATTTGAGGATAATCTTCAAATCATATTATCTGATTTATAAGCATGGCCCGAAGTCCTAGTGCGTACCATCAGTTTACGGTCATGTTAACTTGCACTTTGGCAACCATTTGTGATGTATGAGAGCATTGGAGGATGTAAACAAGAGTAAATGATCAAATCTCGTTATAATCAATTGGTAAAAATACACAAATTTTAACTGTAATATTTTCTCCACTTTTCTGCGTTCCAAGAGTTTTTGACTAGGTTGTCCGGTCAAGGTTTCGAGCTTATAGGCTCCCGAACCAATTGCCTCAATAATACAGTATAGTCCTTCCTAATTTGGCGCGAGTTTAGCTTGTTGAGCAGTCTTGTTTCCTATGTTAGCTCTCCATAGTACTAGGTCTTTGGGTTTGTAAGTTCTTCGAGCTACTCGTGGGTAGGAGTTTATGCTCCAACCTTCGTTTGACAGCTTCAACTCGGATTTAGGCTTGATCTCTTTGTTCTTCCAATAGATCGACATCGAGTCTTTGGTTTTGTTGATTGACGCTTTCTTGAAAGTTTTCTCTTCTCCAGGTTGAACCAACCTCTACAGGAATTATGGCCTCACAACCATATGTAAGGAGGAAAGGTCTTTCTCCAATTGTGCTATGTGTGATTGTTCTATTGCTCCACAAGTCGTTTGGGAGGTGACCAGTCCATCTACCACATGTACTGGCCAATCTCTTTATGATTCCGTTGACAACGATTTTGTTTGCTGCTTCCACCTGACCATTTGTTTGTGGGTGTTCAACTGAGCCATAGTGGACCTTAATCTTGAAATCGCGAAGCATCTTCTTAAAACTACCAGCAGTAAATTGAGTTCCCATTGTGCACCACTATTGATTAGGTACCCCAAAGCGACATATTACGCGACTTTTAAAAAATCTTTGAACATTATCAACGGTGATAACGATCAAAGGCATGGCTTCAATCCACTTGGTAAAGTAATCAATTGCTACCACCAAAAACTTGAAACAGCTTCTAGATTTTTTGAAAGGTCCTATGAGGTCCATCCCCTAACAATAGAATGGCCAAAGGATGGAAATGGAATGTCAGACTTCGGGGAGTGCCTGGTACACTATGGCGAATCTTTCACATAGGTTGCACTTCTTCACCAGTTGTATTGCATATTTAATCATTGTGGACCAATAATATCATGCCCTTTGTACTTTTCGATCTAACAATTTCCCACTGATATGAATTTCCCTGAGTATTGTTATTACCTCTTCTAGGTTCAGGCACTTTAATAAAGGTGTGGATAATCCTCTTCTGTAAAGCTTTTCATCAAAAATAGTGAAGTGGGCTGAGCTTCGTCGGACTTGAGTGGCTTCTTTTGTTTTGCTCGGTAATATCCCGTTCTAGATGTATTTATGGGTTTGCCAAGTGGCCCGACCTTTTTCGATCAACATGATGAACCCAGGGACATCTCGTCTCTTGCACCATGGTTCGACATGAGCTTGGGCTTTTTGAGCTTGCGAGCTTAACCAGGATATCAGCCCTGTAATTCTTTTCTCTTGGGATATGCTCCAGATGAACCTTCTGAAAGTGGTTAATCAGGCTTTTCATGTGCTCGTGGTATTTCTATAATATGGGTTCTTTCACTTGGTAATCTCCCAAAGCTTGACTTTTAACTAGCTCAGAGTCGCTTTTGAGGGTCACGTTTATTGCGCCAAGGTCTTTTGTTAGCAACAAACCTGCTATGCATTCTTCATATTCTGCTTGGTTATTGGAGACCAGGAATTTAAATGTAAGAAACTGTTCAAGGACTATCCATTAGCCATTTTCCATAGATAGATTCTAGGCTTATTTATGGTTTTGATCCCTAAAAGTTTAAAGTGTTTTGGTTTTAGTCCCTAGAAGTTATTTTGACCGAGACCAGTCCTTAATTTTTCAACCATTTTGGTTTTGATCCACTTCGTTACAAAAAATCAGTTATTTGCTTACATGGTTAGCGAAAATCTACACCAGTTGCCACAAGGTGTGAAGTAGAGCCAAATAGGTGTTGTGATATGCATGATTCAGGCCTATGAACTCAAAATTTTGCGTATAGGACCATTTGCGTATCGGACCATTTTGTGTTCGTGGATTTGTATCATCCACGTTATATCACTTATTTGGCGTCAGTTCAGACCACATAGACTGCCAATGTGATGTTTCGCTAGCTACACAAACAAATAACAGATTTATACTAACGGAGGGGACCAAAACCAAAATGTTTGAAAATTTAAGGACTAGTCCCGGTTAAAATAACTTTTAGGGACTAAAATCAAAACACGCTGAACTTTCAGGGACTAAAGACATAAATAAGCCTAGATTCTAACTCCTCCACCATTTTTATTTGCTGAGCCATCAGTGTATATGATCTAATAGATCTTGGACTTTGTGTCTTGTTTGGGGATTACCTCGGCAACAAAATCTGCTAGTTCTATGGATTTTATGGTTGTGCAGGGCTCAAAACCGAGCTCAAATTCTGACAGTTCCACAAACCACTTAATCATCATCCCAGCTAATTCTGAACTGTGAAAGATTTGCTTGATTGGTTGATTTGTGCGAACTATAACCCAATGACTTTGGAAGTATTGACGTAGATTTCGAGCCGTTACCACTAGCACCAGAGCCAGCTTTTCAATTTTCTGGTAATTCTTTTTTGCTCCATGAAGGACTTTGCTCACAAAGTAGATAGGTCTTTGTTCCCTACCCGTCTCTCGAACAAGAACGGAGCTCAAATCCATATTAGTTATTGCTAAGTAAAGGTATAGTACCTCCCCTGGCTCTAGTCTTGTAAGGATGAGAGAAGAAATGAGTTGTAATTTGAATTGTTGAAATGCCTTTTCGCAATCCAGAGTCCATTACAAATCTTTTGCCTTCTTTAATGCCTTGTAAAAAGGAGTAGCTTTCTCGGCAGAGACCGGTAGGAAAAAGGCAAGGGTTGCTATTCTTCCGATTAACAGTTGAACTTTTTTTACTGTTGATGGGTTTTTCATGTTGATGACTACTTTGCACTTGTCAGGATTGACTTCTATTCCTTGCCATGAAAGCATAAACCCAACGAACTTTTATGCCTACGCCCCGAAGATACATTTTATTGGATTTAGTTGTAATCTATGTAGTCGGAGCATCTGGAAAACTTGCTCCAAATCCTCGATATAGTCTCCTGTTTGTTTGATTTTGACGATTATGTTATCTATATACACTTCCAAGACCTTTCCAATTAGATTTTCGAAAATTTTGTTCATCAATCTTTGATATGTGGCTTTTGCGTTCTTTAGTCTGAAAGACATCATCTTATAACAATAGAGCGCATCTTCTGTGATGATTGTGGTCTTCTCAAGGTCCAGGCCCCACAATGGTATTTGATTGTACCCAGAATAAGCATCAAGGAAGGACAAGAGGTGGTATCCAAAGGAACTATGGACCAACTTATCAAAATTTGGGAGGGGATATGGGTCTTTTGGACATGCTTTGTTGAAATCAATATAATCTACACACATCCTCCACTTCTCATTGCTTTTCTTGACAGGGACATTATTTGCCAACCATTTGGAATAACTGATTTCACAAATGAAACTTGCATGTAGTAAATCTTTTACTTGAGCTTTGATGACTTGTTTTTCTGGTCCGACTTTCCTCCGCTTTTGAGCTACGGGCTTGTGGTTTTGGTCACAAGCTAGGCGATGGCATGCGAAGTTTGAATCTACTCCTGGTAGGTCGGCTACCATCCAAGCAAAAAGATCTTTGTTCCTGAGCAAACAAGACATTAACTAGGTCTTGATCTCGGTTGGTAAAACGGCACTTGTGCACACAGTGTTGGTTGGAGCTAGTCCGATATGCTATTCCCAAACATCTTCGGGTTGTGGTCTAACTTCTTCGAAATCTTCACGAGCATCCAATACATTGAGGTAGATCGAATCAGGGTTTTCAGCTATGTGCATGATCATATTCGTCACTGGTTCTTCTCTGCCTGGGTGAATAGTGCTATTCTCGACATGTTTGGCCAGTTCCTGATCTTCATGCACCACGTATACCTCCTCTTCATGCAGAAATTTCATGAATAGGTACGTGGTAGATATACTCCCTCTGTCTCATAAGTTATGTTCATTTAGAAATCTAATACTCATTAATATTTTTTTCCAAGCATACCCTTATTTATTACATTCTCTTTTTCACTATCCATTTCTTCATCTCTCTTCAATATAATCTTCATATATTAATTATTACTCTCTCCTATTATTGAATGTGGGTAATTTAGTCAAAATAGCTTTTTTAGTGGTTTGTTTGCGAAATCGACGAACGTTGTCATCATACACTTCTGATCTTGAAACGTTATTCT
Organism: Crotalaria pallida; assembly: GCA_037953625.1. Taxonomy (NCBI): domain Eukaryota; kingdom Viridiplantae; phylum Streptophyta; class Magnoliopsida; order Fabales; family Fabaceae; genus Crotalaria; species Crotalaria pallida. The sequence goes on along the minus strand of CM075655.1, from coordinate 55,506,120 downwards.
TCCTCCCGACATTCCTCCTGATATCTCATTAATTCTATTAATCTTTTGTGTGGCCATCTGGGATGGTGCTTTCGATGTTGGTGTGGAGTTTGTAGTTTTTCAGTTTCTCACAGACAATGTCAATGTCCTCTCCAGATCAGACAGAGATCCTTGTTAAGGATTTTTAGTCTGACGAGAGAAAGCTCTTGACCCTACGTACCCATTCGAACAGTATTCTAGGGATCAAGACTACGTAGTTCTTTTAGGCACATAGATACAGTTCATGGGGGATATACATACGGCTTCGAGTTATTCCTAAGAGTGTTCAGCGATATGCCCTTTATTCTTAGAAAGGCTATTTCCGGGCTTGTATCCCCTGTATGAATGAAGTGAGTACACTGTTTTGGATCCAGAGGTTGAGACTCTCAACACTATTTAGCAGTGGCCTTCATGATATTGTGGAGTCACTATGGTGGGGTTGAGAACAACTACCACCGTAAGTACCGCAATGAGGATGGTAGGGAGTTTGGGTAATCTCTTTGCTAGAATTCTTTCTAAGGAGTGTTGGTATAATCTGTCAATACTTTCTGTGAGCGTGATAGTTGATGGAATATGCTTAATTATGTCACAAGTCCCTGAAGTTTGGGGTGTTTTTGTCAAATACTCTTATACTTTTTTTTTCAATGTTTGACTCCCCGAAGTTACTTTTGGGTTTGTCATTTACCCCTACTACCAATTCTGGCCTATTTTGATAACATGTTACATCAAAATCTTAGTCAGACGCAGGAGGTTGGTCATGCGGTGCCGCGTGATATTACACGGGCGAAGATGACCTCTCTTTTCAATTCCCTTTTTTATTTTATTATTTAACTAAAAATATAAAAATATTAAGTTTTTTAGTTTTTTAAATTTTTGAAAAAAAAGGATCTTCGCTCACGGGGCACCAGGTGATTAACCTCCTACGTCTGATCAGGATTCTGATGTTACATGTCAGCAAAATTGGTCGGAATTGATAGTAGGGGTATATGACAAACCCTGAAATAACTTCGGGGAGTCAAACATTGAAAAAAAAAAGAATAAGGATATGTGGCAAAAGTATCTCAAACTTCAGGGACTTGTGACATAATTAAGCCTTTATAGAATCACGATGGGCAGCTTGGCCGGATGTATTTCCTTGATAAATCTTCCATCGTTGAGGATAATTTTGGCGTGATATTATCTTATTTAGATAAGCGGTAATCTCTTATAACTACCAATAATCCAATGATAATCTTCTCTGATTGAGTTATATATTTTCTGGAGATTGACTTCAAGAATAAATCTTATGGCCTATCCATGGGTCAGATCCATATTTGAGCTTCTCCGAGTTGGTACTAGTTCTAAGTCTTTCATTATAGGTCGTTTGAGCTCAACTTCTCATCTTTAAGTCTTCTCGTATGTCTCTGCAAGTCGTCTTAGGGTCGTCATGCAAGATAAGTGTCTTTAACTTGCGACAGATCCGGAACAATGTTAATACTACTAAATTGGGAGATGGTATTATAGAAATTTAAAGCATAAAAGGGATCCAATGTCTTAGCAAACATGGTCATTACAATATAAACAAGCTTGTTGAGCACAATCACCCAGGATTTCAAGACATGCGAGAGAGAACCAAACCACTATTTAAGAGGAGTGACTATATTTACCAGGTGAAGTGGTCCTCACAGCATATAGAACCCCATATGATTGAAAGCCCAGCTCCTTTCCTTTATATGACAAGCAAGTAACAAATTTGTATAAGTGAAAAGAAAAGAAGAATGGGGAACAGAAGTATGCGATATAAAAAACATCTATACATGAGATTAGATAACATTGTAAATAAGTTTTTGGTCTGTAAATAGGGCTAGTTTTGGGGTTAGTACCCAAATTATTTTGATCTATTTTAACTTTGTAAAGTTACTCAATTTTGAAATTTATACCTCTTTATCAATTTTTAGTCATTGTGTGATGATGTGGCTGACGGTAATACGTGTCAGTACAACCAAGTGGCCCACTAACCTTGCCACTTATTAATACGTGTCAACCACGTGTATCATTACTTTTTTTATTTATTTTTCGTATTTTTCATAATTTATGTATTTAATTTAATTAAGTAAAAAATATTAAAAAAGTAATTATATACAAGTTGACACGAGTCAACACATGGCAAGTATAACTGTGATGGGGCAATGGTGATGTGGACTATGAACAGTCACATTATCATATAACGGCCAAAACTAACCAATGAGGATGGATTTAAAAACTGTGTAACTTTACAAGACTAAAACAGGTCCAAAAATTTTGCTTGGACTAATCACAAAATCGACTATATTTACTGGAAAGTCTTATATATTTTTTGAGCAAACTGCTACTTTGATCCTATTAAAACAAAGTTAGTCTAAGAATTGGAATTTAAAGTTCATAACTAAATCATCTTCTATGTAAACGCCCACAACCTTACAAACCTTCAACAAGGCAGGCAATAAAAAGAAAAAGAGAAGACAACATTAAACCAAAAGTGCAAACGTATTAATGGGCATTACAATTCAATCAAGAAATACATTTTCACAAATCACAGTTCAGAAGTAGATGATGAAGCAAGTGGGCAACGAAATTACGAAGAATTGAAGAAACCTACCATGTTGCAGTGTACATGTCATAGAACTTTTCAAAGGCTTTATCAAAGCAGTAGTGGCAAACCAAGAGATCCTTGATGTCAGTAACCCTGCATGTTGACTTGCAGCATTTTACCTATATTACACAAATTGACATAAGCATATAAGATATGTGTTTGATAGTATCTTTTGGGTAACACCTCTCTCTCACAAAAGCAGTCAATCTAACACATAACTTGTATGAATTGTGATCTCGTCAGCTATGGGATCAAATTACTATATGCCACCTTTGGGATCAAATTCTGACTCAATGTCACACCCAAACAAAATATCTCTCTCTCTCTTACATAAGCAGTCATGGCACTTATAGGATCAAATTCTGACTCAATGTCACGCTCAAACAAAATCACGATTTTGTCAGCTAGGATCTAAATTGCAATCTATTTCCGAAGGCAGTCTCTAAATTAATTATTACTTTCTCAAGGTAAAATCCATCACTGATGCCCTAATTTCAGCAGGTGCACCTGTTTCTCTTCATGAGCATATTGATACTATCTTATATGGCTTGCCTGAAGAGTATAAGCAATTGTAGCAATACAGAGCCATTTCGAGCCCTACATTATCAATGATTTGTTGTCTCTTTGTAGGAAAGCAATCCTGAAAATTATGAGCAATATCAGCAGCTCATAATTAGAGGGATTGTGGTCAACTATTGTGTTTATTATTATGTTGCTAGTTTTTAGGGATTCCTAATCAATTCTAGGAATTGCCTATTCTTTATTTCCTTATATATTTCTCAGTTTCTGCTTATACATTGTACCTCTACCTGATGAATAAAAATGGAGAGACACAATTATTTCTCTATACTCTACTCATATGGTATCAAGAGCCAGTAGTTCATCTTAGATGAAAACTCCTCGATACAGCTTCATGACTGATACATCTGTCATCCCAGAAAATACCAATCAGCCTAATACAAACGGTGATCAACCTCTCAACCTAAACACTAAACAAACCTTCATTGTTCCTTCCCTCCAACCGGTTGACTTCAACCCCTCCAACCAAATAACCCAACTCAAATTATATGGGTTAAATTTCAGGGAATGGTTCCAATCAGTTCTTTCGGTGATCAAAGGGAAAGGAAAAATGGGCTACCTTACAGGAAAGACTGCAGCCCCACCATCAAATGATCCCTCCTATGATAGTTGGGATGCTGAAAACTCCATTGTTATGGCTTGGTTGATCAACTCCATGGATCTTCAAATTGGCAGAACCTACCTTTTCTACAAAAGTGCCCATGAAATCTAGACAACTGTTCAAGAGATTTACTCAGAAATCAGGTCAGCCTTGTGTAATACTAGACAAGGTAACAAGTCTGTGACTAATTATTTTAATATACTTGTTGAATTACGGCAAGAAATGGATTTGTTCTATACTGTTTCAGGGAATTGCTCTAAGGATAAATTATTACATGATCAAATGCTGGAAAAAGAAAGGGTGTTCGAATTTCTTCAAGGTCTTACCAAAGAATTCGATGGAGTGCGGGGTCAAATCCTCGGCCTTAAGCCACTACCATCTCTAAAAGAAACCTTTGCCATGGTTAGAAGGGAAGAAAGTCGAAGGAGAGTAATGTTGGAGAGTACTTCTACCAAGGTTATGAAACTCAAGATCTTACGTAAGATCAGAAGGAGGAGGTCAACACGTAAAACGTGTGATTGTAACACGGATCGAAAGATCCTAGCAAACATATATATATTTTAAAAAAATACATATAATGAGCATTTGAATAAACATATATAGTATCCAACCAAAGGTTTTGAAAGCAAAAACACCAAAACATTTTTAAGTATTACAATCCAACATCTAAATCATTTAATTAAATCACACAAGGGAAGATCAAGATAATCATCGTTAACAACATCCTCATCGGTGTCATGCTACTAGCGTTACTAGCCTCACTTGAAGCCATTTTCACAATAAACAAAGACACCTAAAAAAAGCTTAAAATATTTGGACAAAATACAAATAAACAAAAGTAAATAATAGAAGCAAATTAGTATTGATAAATAAAAGTTAAACTTGTAGCGCATTGCGCGTTTTTGCTGTGATCGCAGCGCGGAGAGGAGCTTAAACATGTAGGCACGCACGATTTTACATTGTTTCTCGCAATCTTGCTTAAACTGAGTTCAGCACTTGTCACTCGCAGAAATGAACTGAAAACTCAACATCCTAAGGACGCAAAAACATGGTGTCATCATTGTCAAAAACCATATCACACCAATGATACATGCTGGATCATTCATGGGAAACCTAACCTGCTAATTGGAAGCCTCGAAGTCAAAGCAAGCCCACTGCCACTACTCATGTTACTGAGTCCTCTGCTAAACCAAAGAAGCATAATTCTCTTCCTTTTTCTGGTGATGAAATAGATAGGCTGAAGAGTTTGCTCTCTCAACTCAAAGCTGAAGCATCTGAACCTTCAACCTCTATAGCAAACATTGGTCACAAAGGTAATGGTCAGTTTTCTTTCTTTTTCTTGTCTAAACATGAGAATTCAGGAGAGCGGATCCTAGATTCCGGAGGTATGAACCACATGACAGGCTCATACTAATTTCACGTCATACCAACAGGCTGATAATGATATTACTATTACGGTAGTTGATGGTAATTCGTTTGATGTTTGTGGTGTATGCTGCGTGAATAAATCTCAGCCTATTTTCCACCGCTTCTACTCATACCTATATTGTTCCTTTTGAACTCCTGTATGTTGATCTATGGGGTCCAGTCTCTCAAAATGGGCTAAAATACTACTTTTCTATTGTGGATGCTACCACTAAATACAGTTGTTTTTTTCAGCTGAAACAGAAATTTGAAACACTCTCACTCTTTAAGCACTTTCAATCTTATGTTACCACACAATTCTCTAGGCCTATTAAAGTTGTGCAAAGTGATGGTGGAGGTGAATTTAGGCCATTTACTCAATTCCTTGCTTCATAAGGAATAGTTCATAGACTCACATTCCCACATATACATCCCAAAATAGTTATGTGGAGAGAAAGCATAGGCATATTGGCTCAGAAACACCTAAGGAGAAAAATTGTTTAGATAGAAAAACTTAATGAGTTTGAATTGATATTGAATGTGTGTTTTGAGAGCTTACATTCATGCGTATTTATAATATCCTGACTACAAAGGAACATACTAAATAATGTAACGAATGTTGGCATGAGTGGTAAAGGAAAACAAACAAATGCTATAATATAATGTAACAAAATACTAAAATAAGTAAGTGGAATTTGTTGGTAAGGTAGGTGTGTTGCAGGATTTGTTGACTCTGCGTTCTTATATAATAACGCAGAGTCAACAAATCCAGAATCACACCTACCTTACCAACAAATTCTACTTACTTATTTTAGTATTCTGTCATGTTATTATAGCAATCCTTTATTTTCATTTGCAACTCATGCCAACATTTGTTACGTTATTTTTTCATTTGCAGTCAGGATATTATAAATACCCATGAATGTACCTTCCAAAACACACGTTCAATATCAATTCAAACGCATTGCGTTTTTTTATCTTAAAAATTGTTTCCTTAGGTTTCTGAGCCATTTGGTATAGAGTTGGGCATCGGACCAATGGTCGGCGAGGATGTCGATTCCTCTGGGGGAGGGATGTGAAGTCCCACATCGGTTGGGAAGGAGGGTGTGAATACCTTCCCCATGTAACGTGTTTTAAACCCGTGAGGGGGCAAGGTTGTTTGCTGCCAAAGCGAACAATATCACGTGTGGTAGGTCGGGTTGTTACATATATAATGAAGACAGATTTGGCTCTTCTTGCCAAAGGTTCTGTGCCTATGCTCTTTCAAGATCATGCCTTTTCGACTGTTGACTATCTCATCAACAAGCTACCCTCTCCTGCTAATGGCTAAAAGGTGCCCTATGTTTCTCTATTTGGTCATCAACTTGACTACAAGGAACTGAGGATCTTTGATTGTTGTTGTTATCCTCATCTTAGACCCTACAATCAACACAAAATGCAATTCAGGTTTGCACCTTTGTATTTTCGGGTTACTCAACCATACAGGATATAAATGCCTATCCTCTAAAGGAAGACTATATTTCTAAAGATGTGGTGTTTGATGAACTTACATTTCCCTATTCCAGTACTAGCGGTATTTCTCTTTTTCATAACCCCGACCATTTTGATTCACTGCCTCAATCGGTTACCAACCCAGTTCGATTTCTTGATTTGCACATTGTCAACAGAGGCCCTATTTTGTCTTCACCACAACAATCACAACACTCCCCTTTACCTTCTTATTTCTTCCATGAATCAAATGAAAATTAATCTCCTGATTTATCCCCTGCAGACTCACCATCATCCTCTACCTCTTCTCAACTCCAACACCACAATTCCAATCCTATTATATCTCTAATTTTAAACCTAATCTTCCTTCTACTTCTTCATCTGATTCTAACTCTTCACCACCACCATCGATGCTAAATTCTCATCCTATGCAGACAAGGGCAAAATCAAGGATCTCTAAAGCTATTTTCACTTCTATTCACTTGGCTCACGGTGAGCCTACAAGTGTCAAGGAAGCCCTCTCTAGTGAACATTGGCACAAAGCCATGACTGCAGAATATAAAGCCTTAGTAGATAATAATACTTGGCCTCTTGTACCATTACCATCCCACAAGAAAGCAATTGGTTGCAGGTCAGTGTTCGGGGTGAGACAGATTCCCAAATGGTACTATTAAAGTACAAAGCACACCTAGTTGCTAAGGGTTTTCATCAAAAACCAGGTTTGACTACTCTGAGACTTTTTCTCCGGTAGTCAAACCTGTTATTATGAGAATAATGCTCACTCTAGCCCTAACTCATGGCTAACCTATAAGAGAAGTGAAATGTGCAGAAATTAAGAGAGAGGAGAGAGAGAGAAAAGAGAGGGAAACTGAAATTTCTATTATTAAAAATCTGAGAGGGATTGTACATTGAGATTCTATTTATAGAACAATCTAGATGAGCCTTCTCTTAGCTGTCAATAACAAATTTGACAGGTGGCTAACTAACTCAATATAACAAACTAACTAATCTTAATTAATCTTAAGCAATTGGTTGCAGGTCGGTGTTCGGGGTGAGACAGATTCCCAAATGGTACTATTAAAGTACAAAGCACACCTAGTTGCCAAGGGTTTTCATCAAAAACCAGGTTTGACTACTCTGAGACTTTTTCTCCGGTAGTCAAACCTGTTACTGTGAGGATAATGCTCACTAGCCCTAACTCATGGCTAACCTATAAGAGAAGTGAAATGTGCAGAAATTAAGAGAGAGAAGAGAGAGAGAAAAGAGAGGGAAACTGAAATTTCTATTATTAAAAATCTGAGAGGGAATGCACATTGAGATTCTATTTATAGAAGAATCTAGATGAGCCTTCTCTTAGCTGTCAATAACAGATTTGACAGCTGGGTAACTAACTCGATATAACAAACTAACTAATCTTAACAATCTAACAAGTCTAAAGAGAGTGTGAACTCAAGTGAACCGAAGTTCACTTGTGTCCACTTCTATATACTCTATTACACCCCTCTCAAACCAAGGGCTGATTGAATCAGAGTCACATAATTCGTGGATAGCACCAGCGAATTGTGAACCGGTTCGTCCGTACCAATTCGCGGTTCTTTTGCGAATTGGTACGGTTCGGTTCTTGCTTCAATTCCATAGAAGCTGCGAATCGACGAACCAGATTGAGAGAGGAAGAAAGGAGAAGATAAGAAGTGAAGTGTGATCGCTGGAGAACGTGTTCGGTGGAGGAAATATGCTGAAAAGAAGAAGAAGAGAAGTGTGAACAGTGGAGAATGTGTTTGATGGAAGAAAGATGCTGACTATTGAAGAAGAAGAAGAAGAAGAAGAAGAAGAAGTGTGAATAGTGGAGTGTATTTGATGGAGGAATGATGCAGTTGATGTTGCACGTTTCTTTCTCTTTTTTCAATGAATCATTAATGAGTGTGAAATCCTATTGGTTACAATGTTGGTGGTGGGTTGTTGAAAAAAATAAATAGTTATTAAATTGTGTTTTGGTAACTATAAAGTTACTGCATATGTGGGTTATTAAATTGTGTTATTAAATTGTGTTTTGGTAACCTTAAAGTTATTGCATATATGGGGCAGTAAAATGGAGTAAATAAACTGGAGAAAAACAAAATATCCGCGTAGTCTGATTGCACTTTGAATTCATGTGCTATGAATTGTTAAGTGTTATAACAGCACTTTTAATTTTAGTTTTTCATCAAAGTTATTTTGAATTCATGTTAATTTTTTAATGTAATTTTATTTTAAGAAAATATCAGGAATGTACCAATAAATATAATAAAACGTATCACGAACCAAACATGTACCGATTAAGTATACCCCTAACGTACCACATACTTAAGGAAGTGACGTACCGTGTACCTGTACCCGTACCACGTACCTATATGTATTGCAAATTATGTGACTCTGGGTTGAATATCTTCCCTGTTTAGAATTCTGAGCTTCTTTCGGAGATCTTCAAATCTGCTAGTGGACAATGGTTTAGTTAAGATGTCTGCAATTTGAAACTCTGAAGGCAAGTGTTGAACAGCCAAAGACTTGGCTTGAACTTGTTCTCTGACAAAGAAGAGATCAAGAGCAATGTGCTTTGTCTTAGAGTGCAGAACAGGATTGTGAGCAAGAGCTACAGTGCTCAAGTTATCACAAAATATGACTGGAGCTTTATATGGAACATGTAGTTCAGTGAGGAGGGATTTAACCCACATAAGCTCTGTAGAGGCCTAAGCTAATGATTTGTATTCTGCTTCAGTGCTAGATATGCTGACAGAATTTTGCTTTTTAGACCACCAAGTCACTAGATTAGGACCTACAAAAAGTGCAGCCCCTGAAACAGACCTTCTATCATCAATGTCTGTAGCCCAATCAGCATCACAAAACCCAGTAAGAGTAAGAGGATTGCGAGAAGGGGCAGGTTTCAGAATGAGACCATGATGTATGGTACCCTTAAGATACCTTAGAAAGCTTTTGACTGCAGCCCAATGAGTGTCAAGGGGTTGAGAGAGATATTGACACACTTTGTTGACACTGAAGCTTCTTTCAGGCCTAGAAATAGTGGCATACTGTAATGCCCCAACCACTGATCTATAAAGAGTTGCATAGCGTAGAGGAGTTCCTAAATTCTTGGTAAGTCTGCAACTACCAGCCATAGGTGAGGAAATACTCTTAGCATTTGACATATTTGCCTTTTCAAGAAGGTCTCTTATGTACTTAGATTGGGACAGCATTAATCCCCCACTAGGTAATTTGATGACCTGAATACCTAGAAAGTAGTCAAATTCACCCAAGTCTTTTAGAGAGAAGGAAGTGTGAACTCCAGTGACTAATGTGTCTATGAAGGAGTTGTTAGAGCCAGTAACAATAATATCGTCAACATAGACCAGAATATAAGCTGTGACTGTAGCTGAAATGTAGAAGTGAGAATTGTCACATTTGCTTACTTTGAAGCCAAAAGCCACCAATGTACCTTTGAGTTTTTCAAACCACTGTCTTGGAGCCTGTTTGAGGCCATATAGAGACTTGTTTAATTTACAGACAAGAGTTTTATCCTCATGTTTGAAACCTAGAGGTTGTTGCATGTACACCTCTTCATTGAGTGTGCCATTTAAGAAGGCATTGTTGACATCAAGTTGCCTTTAAGTCCAGTTGTTGGTGAGGGCAAGAGTGAGCATTATCCTAACTGTAATAGGCTTGACTACTGGAGAAAAAGTTTCAGAGTAATCAAAGCTAGGCTTCTGATTATAGCCTTTGGCAACTACTCTAGCCTTGAGTTTATTAATTGTGCCATCTGGGTTTTCTTTAATTCTAAAAACCCATTTGCAACCTATGGCCTCTCTGTCATCAGGAAGAGGAACCAGAGTCCAAGTATTGTTGTTTATAAGTGCTGTATATTCAGCATCCATAGCTTGCTTCCAGCCAGGATCAGCAAGAGCCTCTTTTACAGAGGTAGGCTCAGTGAGAGCTAGATGAACTGAAGGATACATCATCTTAGTAATGCCAGACTTAGCTCTAGTTTGCATAGGATGAGAGTTTTGAGGATGAATATTGATTGGACTAGGGGAAGCAGAGGAGGAATTGGAATCTGATGCTGCAGTCTGATCTGATAATGTAACCTGATCTGATGCTGCAACTTGATCTGATGCTGCAATCTGGCCATATCCTGAGGAAGCAGGATGTCCTGAACCTGATGCTGCAGTAGAGGGTAAAGGAAATGATGCAGCTGACTTAGGAGAGATAGGTATATTGGTTGACCCTGAAGGTAGAGGATAAGAAGGAGGTGAGGAAGGTTGATTATAGTTGAATGTAGAAGAAGTACGAATTGAAAAGAAGGTGGGAGTAGTGTCAAAGTGATCTTGATGAGCTGAAGTAGGAGATGAAGAAAATGTAGGTAAAGAGGAGAAAGGATAGAGGTATTCATCAAAGACTACATCTTTGGAAATGTAGACTTTATCATCGGATGCCAAACACTTGTACCCTTTGTGATTAGAAGCATACCCCAGGAAAACACAAGCTGCTGATCTGTACTGAAGTTTGTGCTGATTGTAGTGTCTGAGATAAGGATAGCAGCAGCACCCAAAAACTCTTAGATCACTGTAAGTTGGGGCAGTACCAAAGAGAGAGGTATAGGGAACTTTGTTGTTATTTGTAGGAGAAGGTATTCTATTAATAAAGTAAACGGCAGATGTAAATGCATGATTCCAAAAATGCATAGGAACAGAGGCCTTGGCTAAGAGGGCTATACCAGTTTCAACAATATGCCCATGTTTTCGTTCAACAATGGCATTTTGATGAGAAGTGTGTGGCCATGTATGTCTGTGAACAATGCCCTGGTCTTGTAGGAATTGAGTAAAAGGCCTAAACTCCCCACCATTATCACTCTAAACAGCTTTTATTTTTGTATTAAATTGAGTAGAAACATAAGCTTGAAATTGTTTAAACAGTGTGATAGTGTCAGATTTGAGTCTAAGTAGGAAAATCCATGTATATTTGGTACAAGCATCAACTATAGAGAGATAATACTTGAAACCAGAATGGGAAAGAATAGGAGCTGGACCCCATAAGTCAACATATAACAGATCAAATGGATGAGAATAAGTGTGAGTAGAAAGAGGAGAATGAAGTCTACTAGCTTTACTAACACATCAAGCACTACAATTATCAAAGACAGATTTATTAGGAATAGGCATGTTACATGATTTAAGAACAGTTTTAACTACATCCTCGTGAGGATGCCCTAGCCTATAATGCCACAACAAATAGTTGGATGGCTTACAATGCATAGAAGTAGTACTAGAACTTGAGATACAATGCTGTGAAGTATCATTATTACATGAGAGAGAATTGAAACTAGGTACATTATTACATGAGATAGAATTGAAACTAGGTACTGAAGTATGCTGAAAAACAGTGGAATGACAAACAGGTGCTGAAGTAGAATGGAGAGGTGGAAAAGCATAGAGCCCCTCAGGAGTGACATGACCCTTGAGAAGCACCTGATTAGTGGCCCGAGATTTAACAACACAAAAATTAGGATGAAACTCAAAGAAACAGTGATTATCTCTAGAGAATTTACTCACTCATCAAATTTTTAGTAATATTAGGAACAAGCAGCAGATTATGAAAAGCTAATCTGCTGCTATGAACCTCAGGAGAAGTGAAAAATGAGTTTCCACACTTAGTAATAGGGGCAGCTTGACCATTACCCATGAAGATGTGTTCAAACGAGTGTTACTCAACAGGATGATGAATTTGAGCAGGATCAGATGTTATGTGGTGTGTTGCACCAGAGTCGGGATACCAGTTGAGAGGCGGTAGTGCTGAAGTATTGGCAACAGCAGCCATAGCATATGGACCAGGTGGAGGATGAGACATATAGCCATAGGGATTGGGTGGAGTAGGCAAAATTCCAGCACCAGCATAGTTTGCTTGGGATCTGTAACCAGAAGAAGGATAGTTTCTGTTTTGATAATGAGAACCCAGCAGTGGTGGAGGTCTAGGTGCTGGACCAGTGTAAGGCACATATTGAGCACCATAACCAAAGGAGTTGTGATGGTTGCTGCCAAAAGCTGAAGGAACAGAGGAATCAGAGTTGTAACTCTGATTGTGAACAGGAATGTAGGAATTATTGTAATTATCATCCTCTTCCTTATTATAGTAGCAGTAGGACAAGTTATGTCCATATCTCTGACACACAGAGTGCAATAGTGGTTGTTGCCTCTGCCACGGCCACGGCGACCACCACGAGTGGAATTGTTGTGTTGAACACTACGATTAGGGTTCTGATTAACAGTAGTTTCACTGTATTTGGAGGTTACAGAGGGTGAATGAGTTGCAGTGCGTGATTCAGCAATGTTAACAGACATTGCATCACTTGTAGCCTTCTTTGAAGCCTGTGCTAACCGATTTTCAAAGACTAACAGTAAAGAACGAAGGTCGTTGATGGAGTAAGGTTCTAAATGACTCTCAATAGCAACTATAGCAGAGTTATACTCCTCAGGCAAGCCATCCAGAATGGAATCAACATATTCAACATGAGTAATAGGTGTTCCAACCGATTCAAGCGCATCAACAATGGATTTGAGTTTGAGAAAGTATTCTTCAATAGAGAGATTACCTTTGGTCACTGATCAAAGATTAGACCTCAGTTGGCGCGAACGCGCTTTGGTCTGAGCGTGACAGTGAGAGAGAATATGATGCCACGATTGTTGTGAAGAGAGAAAATGCAGGCGCATGGAATCGGAAATGGAATTGAGAAGCCATGAGAAGATCGTTTGATCGATCTCTTCCCATTTCGCATAGGCAGGGTTGATACGATGAGTGAAGCGATCCTCATCGAAGAGGAATTTCGATGGTATAACGGGAATCTCATTGATGAAGGAGAGAAGATGAGCAGCGCGAAGAACTGAGAGCACGAATTGCTTCCATGCGAGGAAGTTCGCCTCAGTGAGCTTGTAAGAGGTTTGCGGAAGAGAAATAGTTGGCGACGGAGGCACTGTAGTAAGCGGCTGTGCATGAACAGCTTCGTCGGAGTTGTTGCCGGAACCAGGATCGGCCATGGCTCACGATGATACCATATAAGAGAAGTGAAATTTGCAGAAATTAAGAGAGAGAAGAGAGAGAGAAAAGAGAGGGAAACTGAAATTTCTATTATTAAAAATCTGAGAGGGAATGTACATTGAGATTCTATTTATAGAAGAATCTAGATGAGCCTTCTCTTAGTTGTCAATAACAGATTTGACAACTGGCTAACTAACTCAATATAACAAACTAACTAATCTTAACAATCTAACAAATCTAAAGAGAGTGTGAACTCAAGTGAACCGAAGTTCACTTGTGTCCACTTCTATATACTCTATTATAACCTTAGGCAACTTGACATCAACAATGCCTTCCTTAATTGCACTCTTGAAGAAGAAGTTTATATGTAACAACCACCAAGATTCATGCATGCCAACTCTTCTCTGGTTTGCAAAGTACACAAATCCCTATATAGCCTGAAACAAGCCCCAAGACAATGGTTTGAGAAGTTAAAGGGTACATGGATTTTGGGTTCAAAATTAGCAAATGTGATAATTTCCTCTTTTATCACACTAGTGCCGAGCTCACTATATTCATCCCCATTTATGTTGATGATATTATCATCACATGTTCGAGTCTTCCTCACATTCGGTCTCTAATAACAAAACTTCACAGCACCTTTTCTCAAAAAATGATGGTGATCTTGCAACTTTTCAGGCATCCGGGTTGTAAAATTACCTAATGGATCACTACTCCTCTCCCAAGCCAAGTATATTAAAGACTTGCTAGAGACATAACATGTCTTAGGCCAAGAGCATAGCTTCACCAATGGCCAGCAGCTCCAGATTGACAAAGCAGGGTAAATATTTTGTCCATGATCCCACTCTCTATAGGTCTATTGTTGGTGCACTGCAGTATGTAACCATCACATGACCTAAGATTTGCTTCAGTGTCAACAAAGTTTGGCTATTCCTCTCCAATCCCCTTGAGGAGCATTGGGTTGGAGTCAAGCGCATTCTAAGATATCTCAATGGCACTCCTAATCATGGCTTACATCTTAAACCTGCTCCTCCAAACAGCCCTCTCGGTCTTGTAGGTTACTGTGATGCAAACTGGGATACTGATGTTGAAGATAGAAGATCAGTCTCAGGAGCTACTCTCTATGTGGGACCATACCAGTTGAGAATAACAGATTCTCTCTTCTCTCTCTTCTCTCTCTCTCACTCTAGTCAGGTTTCTCATTTTACATGGTATCATCGGGCTCCATGGCTGATCTAGAGACGCCACCATTCTCTCCGCCGCACGATTTTCCTTCTCCACCGCACAATATTCCTTCTCCGATTCTAGTTTCTTCGATTCCACACTCTC
The DNA here is from genome assembly GCA_037953625.1 of Crotalaria pallida. Lineage (NCBI taxonomy): Eukaryota > Viridiplantae > Streptophyta > Magnoliopsida > Fabales > Fabaceae > Crotalaria > Crotalaria pallida. The sequence goes on along the minus strand of CM075655.1, from coordinate 55,491,031 downwards.
TTCCAGTTGCTACCAACAAACTCACACTGAAGAACTTCCTCTCATGGAAGCAATTTGTAGAATCCATTCTTCGCAGTCACCGTTTGCTTTGCTTTGTTGAGCTTTCTCCAATTCCGCCTCGTTTTCTCACTTCTGAGGATCGCGAGAGTCCTGCATTTCTTCGCTGGGAAGAACAGGACCAAAATGTATTTGCTTGGCTTTTGAACTCTGTTTCAGAGTCGATTCACCCTCGCCTCATTGGTTGCTCTCAGACTTAGCAACATTGGGACACGATCCTGCGATTCTGTCAATCGCACACTAAAGCTAGGGTTTGTCAGCTAAGAGCTGAGTTGCACTCGATTACTAAAGGTGGCTCTCCGATTGCTGAGTATTTGGAAAAAATCAAAGCTCTCACTCATGCGCTAGTGTTTATCGGTTCACCAATTACACCTGTTGAACACATTGATGCAATTCTCGAAGGTCTTCCTCCCAAGTTTCAGCCTGTTATTGTTGCGATTGAAAGTCACGTTGAACCTTATTCAATTGAAGACCTTGAAGGATTACTTCTTACTTTTGAGTCTAGGTATGAGAGAGCTCAACAGAAAACGCTTTATGATGCTTTGTTTGTGAATTTAGCTCATGTTTCATATGGAAACAAGTCACCTGCCCCTGTCACGTCTCAACCTCCACCTTCTACAGTGGTTAAGGGTAATCAAAACCCTAATTTGCATGAATCATATATTAATCATGTTAATCCTATCAATCCAGCATTCAATGTCCAATTACAGTATGATTCAGGGAATAATGGACATAGAAGTGACTATAGAAGTGAAAACAGAGGAGATTATAGAGGTGGAGATGGTGGCCGTGGACGTGGTGCTTGTGGCTGTGGCAATGGCCATTTCTGCACTTGGTGTCAGAAACATGGTCATGATTATTCCTACTGCTATTATAGACCAGATGCTTCTAATTTTGGAGGTGGACAAGCTTATGGCTATGGTTATAACCCTCCTCAGTTTCAATCTGGTTATGGCTCTCATTTGGGTGTTGCACAGTCATTTGGACCTGGTTATGGTGCTCAAAGGGGTGTACCAGCTTATACTCCTAAACCTTGTCCTCCATTTGCAGGATCCTTTGGTGGTCAAGGTCTCCTACCAACCCCTGTTCCCGGTCATACAATCAACAATCACTCTCAGAGTGCCTCCTCCTCTACTGGTTCAGCACCATACGCTATGGCTGCTACTTCTCATGGTCCTGGTGCAGCAGGGAATCAATGGTTCCCAGACTCAGGTGCAACTCACCACCTCACTGCTGATCCTTCTCAACTCTCACAACCTACTGAAGCTTTTGGCTATCCCAATATCTATATGGGTAATGGTCAACCAATCCCTATTACTCTCATTGGTCATAAAAAGTTTGCAAGTCCTTGTGTACCTAACACTGTTCTTACACTAAACAATCTGTTCCTTGTTCCCTCAATAACTAAAAACCTCTTAAGTGTTAGTCAATTTGCTAGAGATTATAATTGTTACTTTGAGTTTCATGCTAATTCCTGTTTTGTGAAATCTCAGGGTACTAGCAAAATTCTGCTTCAGGGACATGTTACAACTTACACCTGAAGGATTGTATGTCTTCCCAAATCAGTCTTCTCCATCAAATGGCGATCACACTACTCATGCCTCTCCACATATCAATAGTTTCTCTGTAAATTCATGTAATAGTGATCCATGTAATAATACTAGTATAAATAAGCCTATGTCATCATCTGGTTGTGATTCTGATGTAACTAGGGTACGATTGTCATATGATCTATGGCATTGCAGACTAGGCCATCCTAGCAAAGATGTTGTTTCTCTTGTACTTAACGGTTGTAATATACCATTTGTGAGTAAACATGTTACTGATTTTTGCAAAGCTTGCTGTTTTGGCAAATCTCATAAGCTTCATGCTCCAAGTTCTGCTAATGTCTATGCTAAACCATTTGAATTGTTGTATCTTGATCTGTGGGGACCTTCTCCTATGTTTTCTCACGCTAGTCATAAATACTATCTCTCTATAGTTGATGCTAATACTAAATATACATGGATTCATTTACTTAAACAAAAATCTGATGCACTTGTTATCTTCAAACAATCCCAAGCCATGGTTCAACATCAGTTTGATCTCTCCATTAAATCTATTCAAAGTGATTTTGGAGGAGAATTTAGGCCCTTCACTACCTATCTAGAATCTCTAGGTATCACTCACAGATTGACATGCCCTCATACTCGCCATCAAAATGACACTGTTGAACGCAAACACAAACACATTGTTGAGACTGGACTCTTTCTTTTGGCTAAAGCATCTATGCCACTTCAGTTTTGGGATCATGCTTTTGTTTCAGCTGTGTATCTTATCAACAGATTACCATCTGCTGCTGTAAACATGCAAATTCCCTTTACTCTTTTATTCAAAAAGCCTGCTGATTATATTCTCTTGAAAATTTTTGGGTGTGCTTGTTTTCCTTGTTTAAGGCCCTATATTTCTCACAAACTTGATTTCAGATCTAAAAAATGTGTGTTCTTAGGATACTCTTAATATCAGAAAGGATATAAGTGTCTTTCTCCTGAGGGAAGAGTATATATTTCTAAGGATGTTCTCTTTAATGAATTTTCCTTTCCTTATTCTACACTCTTTTCTTCCTCTCCACTTTCTTCATCTCCCACTGTTTCTCCCTCTTCCTGGTTTTCTCCTTCCTCTGTTCAGGTTCAGTGTCCTTCTCCTCCTTTATCTCCTTCTTCCTCTTCTCCTGCACCTTCTTCTCCTGAACCCTCTCCTCCTGCACCTCCTTCTCCCGCACCCTCTGCTTCTTCCTCTCATTCAATACTAAATCACTCTACTGAGTCATCTCACTCACCTTCTTCTTCAGTGACTCCTTACAGTCCTTCTTCCACAAACACTACTACTTCCTCTTCTTCTCCTTTTCCTTTACCTCCTGTTAATACACATGCTATGCAAACTAGATCAAAATCAGGGATATCTAAAGTTATTTTTCCCAGCGTTAATTTGGTTCATCCAGAGTTAATTTGGTTCATGCTGAACCAACTTCTGTCAAAGAAGCTTTAACTGTTCCTCAATGGAAAACAGCAATGCAACTTGAATTTGATGCCTTGCAAGCAAATAACACTTGGTCTCTAGTGCCTCTTTCCTCACACAGACAAGCCATTGGCTGCAAATGGGTGTTTCGGGTAAAAGAAAACCCTGATGGAACAGTGAACAAATATAAAGCTAGACTAGTGGCCAAAGGTTTCCATTAAAAACCTGGTTTTGATAATTCTGAAACTTTTTCATCAGTGGTGAAGCCTATAACAGTCAGAATTATTCTCACTCTTGCTTTAAGAAATCATGGGCCTCTAAGACAACTTGATGTGAACAATGCTTTTCTAAATGGTCTCCTAGAAGAAGAGGTTTATATGCAGCAGCCTCCAGGCTTTAAGGCAGCAGACGCTTCACTTGTGTGCAAACTTCATAAGTCCATTTATGGCCCTAAACAGGCCCCTTGTAACTTGAGTTGAAATAAATATAAAATGTGGAGAAAATAAAGTGATTATCTGAATTGCTTGAGTGAGTTTTCCACTCAGCCTCTATGTTATTTATATACATATGCAAATAAATACAATTATTGATTACAAGGCAATTAAGATAGCAAATTCCTAGATTCATGAATGATATTCCCCATGTACATGAATACATGAACTGAATTAAAACTTCTATAAATATTTCAAAAGGATTTATTATTTCCCACAACTTGGTGATCAAAGAAGCAAGATACTATTAGTAAGTCCAGCACTGAAGCCGAATCCAGGTGCCATTTAAGTCACGAGTAATTCTGTGGGAAATCTCAGCACAACGGCTCTTGCCCATAATCATGTGCTACGTTTCAGAAATAAGCACATAGCGCTGGATCTGTGATCTTTCTCTCTCTTCTAGTTTTTGTTTCTTATATAGAGAAATAGATGGAGATGTAAACCATACGATTCAAGCTAGATGGATGCTATGGAGAAATGCTTCAGGGTGTTATTTGTGCTCAAAAGGCATCTCTAAAGCTTAAAGGTACAGTTATAAGATCCAAGATGTTTATGGCACCGAATGTCAGCCATTAAAGACCCAACAAGAGCACAGGGCCAGTGTTGCAAGGAAAAGGATATTGATTGGATATGTGGCACGCAATAAAAGATAAGATCACGAATGAATGCATTTGAGATAAATTAAGGGTAGCACCTTTTGAGGAAAAGATGGTAGAATCTCGCCCTAGGTAGTTAGTTTGCCCTTGTGAGGGAAGACCATTAGACCGCCATAGTAACAAGAGCAAACAAGATGGAGGATAGCCCAATAATTAGTGGTAGAGGGGCAGCAAGAAAAACTACAGAGGAAACTAGTAAAATAGGAATTAGGGCTAGATGACTTTTCAGAATACATGCTTTATGGAAGCACACAATGGCTTCTAGCCAACGCAGCATAGGGGGAAAATGCTTTGATTGTTGTTTTGACCAGGCTATCTTTGAGAGACTAATCAAGTAGGCACAGCCACAACTGTTTACTAACTATTATATATATGTGAAGGGATCAAGTTACTCTCAATCCTCATCCTCCATTATATTCACAAAATGGCTCCTATTAATTCATATGTGCAATCCTCACCATCCATTATATTCACATCCAAAGGCTCCTGTTAATTCATATGAGCAATCCTCACCCTCCATTATATTCACATCCAAACACCAAAGGCTCCTGTTAATTTATGTGTGATTATCGTGTCACAACCAAGCATATCTCTTCTCCTTTTTTATTCTTTCACGCAGTTGAAACCCCTAATAAGTTACCTGTATTACCTATTGAAGCCATTTTTGCAGTGCCACAGACCTAACACTGTTAGGTTAACTGTTGCCCAACTTCTCAAACAAAAAAATGCTCAAATAAAAAAATCCATTGATGACACATAAACACACCTGTTGAAGGTTTAAGAGTTAAGACCTATTACTTCTCAACATGTGGCTATTATTGTTGTACTCTTTCCGTGGCTGCCAAAGAAAGGTGATGCCTACTAAGGAATGTTAAGAAAATAACCAAGTGCATACCAACTGATTCAAACCTATAATATTGGTGGCACAATTGAACACTGAACATATAGTAAAAATGTTTTTCATCAGATAATGTTTTATTTTTCATAGTAATCATGTTTTCCTTTGTCTCACTGTTTCATATGCCATCATAAGGCACTTTTTGGGCGGCTACCATGGGTGTGAAAGGCAGCAACAATGACATGAAGGAGGAGGAAGAAGAGAAGAGAGTGGCGGATAGATAAACGAGAGTCAGTAGATACCCCCCCCCCCCCCCCCCCCCCCCCCGCACACCAATATATATATATATATATATATATATATATATATAAAGACTTAAATGTGTGAACAAGACTGTGTCCTCAAAAAAGACAGGGAAAATCAGACATGGATATCCAAGAAATAAGAATCTGAAAAAATGAATAAGAAAAGAAGTGTTTAAGTTAAATATTTAAATTGGCAGGTAAAATATTTCACGGTCATGAACTCATGATTAATATAATGTTTAACTCCAACGATGTTTGATAATCGCATTAAAATGCATTCATATAGATAAAGTGAAACTTCAGCCCTTATTCAATCAAATCATGTTCAAGAAAAAGGAGAAGACTAACCAGGCGTTTAAGTTTATGTGAGTAATATTTTTGATGGGATGGGTGTGTTCTTATATGTTCTTCCAAGTGACCTGCCCTGGAATATAGGAATCTTAGAGTTAACTGAAATTCAGTAAAAAAGTGAAAATATCTATTCTGGGCGGTCAGAGAGATAACGGAAGAATGCAATAGTATGGTAGTATTAACATTGTAATTAAAACTTAAGCCATTTTCCCAAATGTCATAAATTTCCATAGTATCCTACCGTCCATTTAATGTTTTCTTGCTCTACTTTATGCTCAATACTTGCAATATAAAAAAGGCAAGATAGCTAAAATCTGTGTTTCAACCACATCATCAGAGGGGGCTGCGGCCTATTTATTTATTGATAATGCTCATGAACCAATGAAGCATCAACTACAAACATTTGACCACAAGTTATTTGGTTGGAAAAGAGCTTATATCACATCACAACTTAACACCATCTAATACATCAACTACATAATCATAAACCATGTGACAGCAAAAGCTGCTTATTACATCACTCATAAAAGCAAGTGTTCAATGGGGACAAAACCTGCATTAAAAGATAAAACAAAACATAAAACACGAAAACATCCTCCATTTGTTGTTGAGTAGCATCACTACAAGCATTATCATGAAGATGAAACATACACTTGATTATCATCATAGATCAGTAGTTTCCATACTAAAACTCTTCTAATTCAATACTATACATGAAGTGGGAGGGGGGAATAGGAAATTCTTAGACAACTTTACATATTGTCACTTGTAAAAATTCTGAGACAAGATACATAATCAGAGTACAAACTTTCGGCTTACCCGTCACAAAGGATAATGCTACAATCAAGGCATGTTGCCAAATTTGATGAGCTGTGGCACACGTTACAGTTTGCAGCCAACAAGTCTTTACCAATCCGATGGCATCTGCACACAAAAGTCAGCAAAAAATCTGCTGAGTTGTTTCATGTCCATGGCAATCTCCAACGCTAGGCAGATAAATGTCAGCCCCCTTAAAAAAGTAATACATTCACTCAACCACAAATTCTACTGTAGAGAAAATAACAAATGAAAATTTAAAGCATTGAAGTACTTATGAATACTTTATAAGAGTGATAAAACTAGAAGAGATAGAGAGAGAAGAGAGAGAAGAGAGAAAGAAAGAAGAGAGAGAAAGTTAGTTAAAACTGAATTTCTATTATTGAAAATCTAAGAGGGATAGGTTACAAACATACTATTTATAGAAGAGTAAATCTATCCTAGCTGTCAGTCACCAATAGGTGACTTTAGCATAGAGAACTAACTACTAACTATATTCTAACAATACAATAACAAACTAACTATGTTTGTACATAATGCACAAGTGAACCGAAGTTCACTGTGTGCTTTACTTCCTATACTCTATTATACCCCTCTCAAATTGAGGGCAGGTTGATAATCTGCCTTGTTTAGAATCCTTAGTTTTTGTCTGAGATCTTCAAATCTGGTGGTGGACAAAGGCTTTGTCAAAACATCAGCAATTTGAAATTCAGAAGACAAGTGTTGAACAGCCAATAGCTTGGACTGAACTTGCTCTCTAAGAAAGAAGAGATCCAGCGCAATATGTTTGGTCTTAGCATGAAGAACTGGGTTGTGAGCAAGGACAACTGTGCTGAGATTATCACAAAATATGACTGGAGTTTTGTAGGGTATGTGCAGCTCAGTAAGTAAAGACTTAACCCACATAAGTTCAGTAGAAGCCAGTGCCAATGATCTATATTCAGCCTCAGTGCTGGATCTACTAACTGTGTTCTGTTTCTTAGACCACCAAGTAACTAGGTTAGGTCCTACAAAGAGAGCAGCCCCAGAAACTGAGCGTCTGTCATCAATATCAGTGGCCCAGTCAGCATCACAAAATCCAGTAAGAGTGAGAGGTCCAGTAGCAGCTGGTTTAAGAACCAAACCATGATGTAGAGTGCCTTTAAGGTACCTAAGAATCCTTTTTACAGCAGCCCAGTGAGTGTCAAGAGGCTTAGCTAGATATTGACAGACCTTGTTAACACTAAAGCTAATCTCAGGCCTAGAAATTGTAGCATACTGCAAGGCACCTACAATGGACCTGTAGAGAGTAGGATCAGTAAGAGGAGAACCCGAGTCCTTGGTGAGTCTGCAGCTTCCAGCCATGGGTGAAGCAATACCTTTAGCATCAGACATGTTTGCTTTGACCAACAGATCTTTGATGTATTTGGACTGAGAGAGCATAAGGCCACCACCAGGAAGTTTGACAACTTGAATACCCAAGAAATAGTCAAGTTCTCCTAGATCCTTTAAGGCAAAGGAAGTATTGAGTTTGAGAACTAGATTGTTGATAAAAGTAGGATTGGAACCAGTGACGATAATATCATCAACATAGACTAGAAGGAAGACTGTCACTGTAGGAGTTATGTAATAAAAAAGAGAATTATCACACCTACTGACTTTGAAGCCAAATGACATTAGAGTTCCTTTAAGTTTCTCAAACCATTGTCTAGGAGCCTGTTTGAGGCCATAAAGAGACTTATGAAGTTTGCAAACCAAAGACTTGTCCTCATGTTCAAACCCAGGGGGTTGTCTCATATAGACTTCTTCATTCAAAACACCATTTAAAAAGGCATTATTAACATCCAATTGCCTTAAATTCCATTTATTCGTGAGTGCAAGAGTAAGAATTATCCTTACTGTGATAGGTTTAACTACAGGAGAAAATGTCTCAGAATAGTCAAACCCAGGCTTTTGATTAAAGCCCTTTCCTACAACTCTAGCTTTCAGTTTTTGAATACTCCCATCTGGATTTTCTTTGATGCGCCAAACCCACTTAACACCAATTGGTTTTCTGCCTTCAGGAAGAGGTACTAGAGACCAGGTGTTATTATTAACAAGAGCTGTATATTCAGCTTCCATGGCTTTCCTCCAATCAGGATTTGCAAGTGCCTCTTTTACAGATGAAGGTTCACATTGTGTGAGATGAAGAGAAGGATAAAGAGCTTTTGAAATTCCAGATTTTGCCCTGGTCTGCATAGGATGAGAATTTTGAGGGTGTATGTTTATGGGAGAAGGCAAAGAGGATGATGAGGAAGATGTAGTTGATTGATCAGAAGCAGATGGTTGTGGGACAGAAATAGGAGCTGACCCTTCTGAAGAAGAGGAAGAAGACTGAACAGGGGATGAGCCTTGAGGAGAAGGGGCAGTGGCTGGTCCAGATGAAGGAGAAGCTGAAGAAAAAGAAGAGAATCCTGAAGAAATGCTTGAACCAGAAAGAGTTGGAGGTATGGTAAAGGACAATGGATCAGTATTGAATATATCTGAAGATGCTGAAGTTGGAGAAGAGTGCTGAAACTGTGCAGTTGCAAATGGAAAGAGGAACTCATCAAAAACCACATCTTTGGAGATGTAAATCCTACCATCTGAAGCCAAGCATTTATAGCCCTTATGTGCAGTAGAATAGCCCAAAAATACACAGGTAGCTGATCTGAACTGGAGTTTGTGTTGATTGTAGGGTCTAAGATAGGGATAGCACCCACAACCAAATACTTTTAGCTCATTGTAGTTAGGACTGTGACCAAACAAAGTTGTATAGGGAACCTTGAAGTGATTTGCAGGTGAGGGCATTCTGTTTATTAGATAAACAGCAGAGGAAAAGGCATGATCCCAGAAATGCATGGGGATGGAGCCTTTGGCTAGTAAAGCAAGACCAGTCTCAACTATATGTCTGTGTTTGCGCTCAACAGAGCCATTTTGATGAGATGTATGAGGGCATGTTAATCTGTGGACAATGCCTTGGTCATGTAAAAATTTTGTAAATGGCCTAAATTCCCCACCATTGTCACTTTGAACAGCCTTAATTTTGGTGGAAAATTGAGTGGAAACATAAGATTGAAATTGCTTAAAGAGTGTGAGTGTGTCAGATTTTTGTCTAAGTAAAAATATCCAAGTATATTTAGAGTAGGCATCAACTACTGAGAGGTAATATTTGAAGCCAGAGTTAGAGAAAAGAGGAGCTGGACCCCACAAATCAACATATAACAAATCAAATGGATGTGAATAAGTATGTTGTGAGGGAGGAGAATGAAGCCTGCTAGATTTGCTAACACAACAAGCACTGCAAGTATCAAACACTGTTTTATTGATAAGAGGTATCTTACAAGTTTTGAGTACTGATTTAACTACATCCTCATGAGGATGACCTAGCCTACAATGCCACAACAAATAGTTGGAGGGCTTACAAAGCATAGAACCAGAATTAGAAGTGCTATTACAAGACAAAGAGCTAGAACTATTTACAATAGGAAATTCTGAATTACAATGCAACATAGAAGAAGTAGGAAAAACAGTAGAGTGACAAAGAGGTGCTGAAGAGGCTTGAAGAGGAGGAAAGGAGTACAGTCCCTCAGGTGTGACAGTACCCTTTAGAAGCACTTGGTTACTAGCCTGAGATTTCACAACACAAAAGTTAGGATGGAATTCAAAATAACAATGATTATCCTTGGAAAATTTACTCACACTCATTAAGTTTTTGGTAATGTTAGGCACTAATAACAAATTATTAAAGGATAAGCATGTATTAGTAGCCTCAGGAGATTGAAAAGAAGAATTGCCACATTTAGAGATTGGAACAGGGTGGCCATTACCCATGAAAATGTGCTCAAATGAATGCTGCTCCACTGGCTGATGAATTTGTGCAGCATCAGATGTAACATGGTGAGTGGCACCAGAATCTGGATACCAATTCAGTTGAGGTGCTGGTTGAGAAGCCACTGCTGCCATAGCATAAGGAGCAGATGGATGAGCATAATGCTGATTTGGACCATAACCATACTGAGGAGTAGGAAGGAGGCCAGCACCAGCATAACTGGCCTGAGATCTGTAGTTCTGTGGTGGAAAATTTCTTGGCTGGAAATGAGAACCAGGTGGAGGCAGATAAGGCCTTGGTGTAGGAGCATTAAAAGGGACATGCTGAGCCCCATAGCCATAGGAATTATACTGATGACTACCATAGGCAGAGGAATTAGAGTTATGAGGAAGGGGAATGTAAGAATTAGGGTTAGAATCATCCTCATCTTTGTTATAATAGCAATAGGAGATATCATGTCCAAATCTCTGACAGAGAGTGCAGTAATGACCATTGCCTCTGCCACGGCCACCACCACGACCTCCACGACCACCACGACGGCCACCACGACCACCACGGTTGAAAGGAGCATTTGACATACCACGACCAACAGAAACCTGATTAACAGAGGTTTCACTGAGCTTGGATGAAACAGAGGGAGAGTGATTTCCAGTATTAGATTCAACAACATTTACAGACATAGCATCACTGTGTGCTTTTCTAGAGGCTTGAGCTAAACGGTTTTCAAAGACTAACAACAAAGATCGAAGGTCTTGAATAGAATAAGGTTCAAGATGGCTTTCAATTGCAACAACTGCAGGGTTATACTCCTCTGGTAAACCTTCTAATATGGAATCCACATGTTCAGCATGTGTAATGGGAGTGCCTACAGAATCCAGCGCATCCACAATAGACTTGATCTTAAGGAAATACTCTTCAACTGAGAGGTTACCTTTGGAAACAGAGCGCAATTCAGAACGAAGCTGCCTAGAACGAGCTTTTGTGTGCGCATTGCAGTGAGAAACAATTTGATCCCACAGATGCCAAGATTGTTGAGATGAGAGAAATCGAAGACGCATGGAGTCAGAAATGGAGTTGAGGAGCCAGGAGAAGATCGTTTGATCTGTCTCCTCCCATTTCGCAAACGCTGGATTGATGCGACAGTGAGCACGATCCTCATCGGAGAGAAATTCCGGCGGAATCACCAGAATCTCATTGATGAAGTGGAGAAGGTGTGACGCACGCAGAATGGAGACGACGAATTGCTTCCAAGCTAGGAAGTTTGTTTCGGTGAGCTTGTATGAGGTTGGCGGAAGCGAAATCGGTAGCGACGGAGGAACGACTGTGATCGGAGGTGCATGAACAGCGCCGCCGGAGCCAGAAACATCGCCGGAGCTAGGATCGGCCATGGTTCACGATGATACCATATAAGAGTGATAAAACTAGAAGAGATAGAGAGAGAAGAGAGAAAGAAAGAAGAGAGAGAAAGTTAGTTAAAACTGAATTTCTATTATTGAAAATCTAAGAGGGATAGGTTACAAACATACTATTTATAGAAGAGTAAATCTATCCTAGCTGTCAGTCACCAATAGGTGACTTTAGCATAGAGAACTAACTAACTAACTATATTCTAACAATACAATAACAAACTAACTATGTTTGTACATAATGCACAAGTGAACCGAAGTTCACTGTGTGCTTTACTTCCTATACTCTATTATACTTGAATAGTATACTAAAAAAGTTAAATTTTATTTTTACATTTTACCGAAGAAAAAAAATTCAAATAGCAAATACCCTAGTGACCCAACCAATAACACATCTCACCCCATTGGTCAAGGGATGAAAACATAAAGAAAAAATACTTTCCCTAGGCACACAAATTCAGCATTAAGAAAAATGCATGAGGACTTTTTCCGTAAAAACTCATTTATCATTCGCATTCCATACACTCTTCAAAATATCAATTGACATTTAATAAAGACTAGATGAAAAAAGAATAGGAATAATACTGCAGAAAGAAATCTGAAAGTTATCCTTCTTTGTTTAAGACTAGTGTTGGTATTAATATCAAGCTATAGACTTGTCAAATGAAAAAACCGATCAAGTGAAGGGAACATACAATTAAAAAAGAAGACAAACAAGAAGTGAACAGAAATTTACAAACCTTTTATACAGTCCAAGAAGATCCTTGGGAACAGAATTGGATCTATTACTTGCCACTGGGATCTAGATAAGAAATAGAACAATTCAGTATAAAAAAAGATGAACAATTGAACATTTACGCATGAAGAGTATTGATAACAAACCTGACTGCAACTATTTACTGTACAATCTTCAGCTAGGTGGCCAGGTCTATGACATTTCCAACTACAATACAAACAAAACCCATAAGTATAGACCAATCATGTTTAGGAATTGCCTATTCTTTATTTCCTTTTATATTTCTCAGTTTCTGCTTATATATTGTACTTTTTACCTAATGAATAAAAATGAAGAGATAGAATAATTTCTCTATACTCTACTCATATGGTATCAAAGTCAATTCTTCATCTTAGATGAAAACTCCTCAATATAGTTTCATGGCTGACACATCTGTCATCCCAGAAAATACCGATCAGTCAAATACAAATGCTGCTCAGTCTCTCAACCTAAACACTAAATTGACCTCCATTGTTCCTTCCCTCCAACCAGTTGATCTCAACCCCTCCATCCAAATAACCCAACACAAGTTAAATGGGTTAAATTTCAGGGAATGGTTCCAATCAGTTCTTTTGGTGATCAAAGGAAAAGGAAAAATGGGCTACCTTACAGGGACTACTGCAGCCCCACCATCAAATGATCCCTCCTATGATAGTTGGGATGCTGAAAACTCCATTGTCATGGCTTGGTTGATCAACTCCATGGATCCTAAAATTGGCAGAACCTACCTTTTTTGTAAAAGTGCCCATGAAATCTGGACCGGTTCAGGAGATGTACTCAGATCTCCAAAACTCAGCGCAATGCTTCGAAATCAGGTCAGCATTGCGTAATGCTAGACAAGGTAACAAGTCTGTTACTGATTATTTTAATATGCTTGTTGAATTATGGCAAGAAATGGATATGTTCTATACTGTTTCATGGAATTGCTCTAAGGATAAATTATTATATGACCAAATGCTGGAAAAAGAAAGGGTATTCGATTTTCTTCAGGGTCTTACCAAAGAGTTAGATAAAGTGCGGGGTCGAATCCTCGGCCTTGAGCCACTACCATCTCTAAAAGAAACCTTTTCCATGGTTAGAAGGGAAGAAAGTCGGAGGAGAGTAATGTTGGAGACTAGTTCTACAACTGAAGACACTCAATTGAGTTCAGCACTTGTCACTCGCAGAAATGAACTGTGAACTCAACGTCCTAAGGATGCAAAAACTTGGTGTGATCATTGTCAAAAACCATATCACACCAAGGATACATGCTGGCTCATTCATGGGAAACCTGCAGATTGGAAGCCTCGAAGTCAACGCAAACCCACCGCCACTGCTCATGTTGCTGAGTCCTCTGCTGAACCAAAGAAGCAAAGTTCTCTTCCTTTTTCTAGTGAAGAACTAGATAGGCTGAAGAGTTTGCTCTCTCAACTCAAACCTGAAGCATCTGAACCTTCAACCTTTATGGCAAACATTGCTCACAAAGGTAATGGTCAGTTTTCTTTCTTGTCTAAGCATGAGAATTCAGGAGAGTGGATCCTAGATTCCGGTGCTACGGACCATATGACGGGCTCATATACTGATTTCACATCATACCAACCAATGTTGTCAAGATCGCGATTTTACTCTTGAAATCGCCGATCTTACGTGTTTTCCAGCAGCCACCGTTCCAGATCGCAGCAGAAACTCGCGCGGCGGTGGAATCGCTCGGAACGGCGAGAAAGATCGCGGATCGCTGGGAACGGCGAGGCGCGGCGGCGCTGGTTCTGCGTTCGCGAAACCCTAATTTCCTTCGCGACCCGTTTCGCCTGACCCGATCCTCTTGGGGCCCATTCGCGATTTTGGCCCCAAATTGAAAAAAAAACCCTAATTTTACCCCCCCCCCCCCCCCCCCCCATTACTAAAAACAGAGAAACCCGAAGATACCCCTACCATCTACCCACCTCCAACTCACTCCTCTTCTCAGCCTCGACAATATTCAGTGGCAAACGGCAAACCCATACTTCTCTACCCCTCTCGAAGTGACCAGGCGGGAAAAGTGGCGCCTCATTTCTTCTCTTCCATATAATCTCATTCATTCTCTTCTAGTATTATGAGTGTCTTCTTCTTTCTTCTCTTCTACCAAGTTCTGCTCCTTCTCTTTTAGGTAGTGATTTTCGTTTTTTTTTTTCCTCCTCTTCCCTTATGTCTTCATCTAGTACTGGTGATGGAGGTACCAGTGGTGGGGGTGGCAGCAGTAATAACATGGGGGCTTGGAATGATCTTAACATAGATGATTTACTAGCATAGATATCTACTTAGGCATTTGGTTAAGGGGTTTTTTTTTGGTAAATACTTGGGATATTGGTTGGTTATAGACTTGTATAGTTGCTGCCCACACCATACAATTGCCTTATTTTGTATGTATTTTGGCTTATTTTCATATTTTGGATGTATTTTAACATATGACAATATGACATTTGGTATATGGTTATTTTTATGGATATATATATGTTTTTAAGTATATATATATGTTTTTGGTAGGATCTTACAATCCGTGTTACGATTTCCGATTTTTGTCCCCCCCCCCCCCCCCCCCCCCCCCCCCCGGATCTTGTCTAAAATCTAGATATTGACAACCTTGATACCAACAGGCTGATAATGATATTACTATTACAGTAGCTGATGGTAATTCATCTTTGGTAGAGGATACTGGTAACCTAAATTTGTCAGGATTAAAATTGAATTCTGTCCTACATGTTCCAGATTTGAAGTATAACCTCATAATTGTCTAAAGATCTGAATTGTGCCATTATTATTTACCCATCTTATTGTGTTTTTCAGGATTTGTCTTCGGGGATGACGATTGGCAATGCTAAGGAACGCGATGGCCTCTATTATGTCTCTAATTCTCCCTCAAGACCTAATCATCCTCAAACCTGCTCCTTATCAACTATTTCAGATTCTAATATCCTTCTTTGGCACAATGATGGAGGTCAGCCTGAGGAACCAAGGAATCAAAAGGAAGCAAGGCCAGAGGTTACAAGCATTCCAAAATATGCTGGGAAAGAGAGAGGAATTACTTGATTTTAGAACTTGTTTATTTTGAACTATTGAGTTTTAGTTTAAGTTTTTGTTAAACTTTTAAAAGGTTTGTAATAAGGGCAAATGATGCCTAAAGTAGCTTAAACTTTTAATTAGATTTATGTTTAGTTAGTTCGTTTTCTTTTTTTTTTTTTTTTTTTGAAATCTTTCCAAGACAACCAAGTCAAGATTCAAGAGGGACAAGGGAAGCATGAGATCAATCTACAAGTTGGCAGCCAATTATGAGGAGGAAATCTATTGATTGAATTCCGCCAACAATGCAACAATAATTCAAATTCAAAATCATAGGAGAAGTTA
Source organism: Crotalaria pallida (assembly GCA_037953625.1). NCBI lineage: Eukaryota > Viridiplantae > Streptophyta > Magnoliopsida > Fabales > Fabaceae > Crotalaria > Crotalaria pallida. Next base: position 55,475,150 of record CM075655.1, on the reverse strand, counting down.
TGAGGCTGCATTAAGGAGGAAAATCAAATGGGAAGAAACACCACCATAAAGACCACGGCCAATAACAGCAAGGAGTTACAATTTAAGTTTTGATGATTGAAATGATGTGCTTTTAAATCCAATTAAGAATGCAGCCACGGTTACAAGAGAGAATAGAATCAAAGTGAATGTAGCAGCCACACAACAATAAGAGCTACGGCCACTTAATACATGGGTGTTACAAAAAAAGGGCAAATTAATATCTTCATTAAATTGTTTGGCCACTCATTCATCATTGCCCAAGGAGTTACGGCTGCAACAAAGTGAATCAGCACAAGCCATTAAAGAATCAATCAAGTCCTCATTAGATAGGAGTAATTTTTAGGAGTTACATTTTTGCTAAGGCCTTAGGCATGTTTCGGCCAAACCTAGAGACTTAGGTTCACTTCATGTATTTCCCTATATATTGTAAACTTGGTTGAGGAATAAGATAGTTTTTTGGTTCAGAACAAAGTTAGTCTCTTGAACAAATCCTTGTCTTCGTGTGATACTTAGCAAGGTGGAAACAATTCCTTCTTTGGTGATCAAGGTTGTGAGGAGTTTCCTTGGCTTATCAACCTCTCTATCTCTTCAAGGTTGTGGCACCTCTATCCTTCTTGGTAACAAAAATCTTTTCCTTATTGAATTATGAAATCCTTCTATGTGTCATATTAGTAAGAATTTCAAAATTCTCAAAGGGAATTAAAATTGCTCGTAACCGATCTAGATCAAAGCTGTGTTTTGCTTGAAACTCTTGGTTCATATGTTCAAGGCCATTTTCGAAAGTATAAATCTTGTATGCTATTAAAAGCCTCTTTTTTGGGAGTTCCATGCTTAATCTAAAAAGGCTAAAGATTCCTATTTGAAGTCATTAAGTCAAAACACCCTGTATCTCAAACCAATTTCCAATTGGTTTATAGGTCTCAAATCTTGGGTGTATCACACAACCGCCTAGGTCATCCAAACTTTAGTTATTTAAAATACTTGTATCCAGATTTATTCATCAATAAAAACATTTCCTCTTTCAATTGTGAACACTGCATTATGGCTAAACAACCTCGAAACAGCTATCCTCCTAATCCTTATTATAAATCTAAACCATTTCATCTCATTCATAGTGACATTGGGGGCCCCTCTAGAGTTCCTAATATTAATGGAGCTCGATGGTTTGTTACCTTTATAGATGATCATACACGTGTTTGTTGGGTGTACCTCTTAAAAGAAAAATCTGAAACCAGCACCATTTTCAAACAATTCCATAAACTTGTCACTAATATTTTTTAGTCATCTATTCATATCCTTCATACCGATAATGGAAGGGAGTATTTCTCGCATGACTTCAAAGGTTACTTACTTGAAAATGGCATTTTTCATCAAAGTTCATGCAGTTATACTCCTCAACAAAACGATATTGCCGAAAGAAAAAATCGGCACATTCTTGAGGTTGCACGCTCTCTTATGTTTACTTCTAACGTTCCAAACCACTTTTGGGGGGAAGCTGTTCTAACTGCTACATACCTAATAAACCGTCTTCCATCCAAAGCACTTCAATTTGTGACTCCTCTTAATTGTCTAAAAGGGGTTTTTCCTTTGGTCAGGATGCTTGAGTCACTTCCACCAAAAATATTTGGTTGTACGGTCTTTGTTCACAACTCAAATCCCTCACGAGGAAAACATGATCCTAAATCTTTTAAATGCATATTTCTTGGTTATTCTCCTACTCAAAAAGGGTACAAATGCTACTGCCCCAAATCTAAACGGTTCTACATATCCTATGATACTACCTTTCTTGAACATCATCCTTTCTTTCACAATAACTCACTTCAGGGGGAGAACATGATAGAAGCTCATCATTGGGATCCCTCCATCTCTCTTCCCATATCTCTGCCTATATCTACCCCAATACAAAAGGAACTCTCTACCCAACCTGAACCAGAATCCACTCAAGTGACGAGTCAAGGGGGAGAATTAGAGAAGGGATCTCGAAGTGAATCTAAATTTTTCAAAAATGTTTTCACTAGGAGGCCTCGTGTTCCTTTGCAAGGTCAATCACCAGACTCGAAGCCAAGTCTAGAGGAAGCCACAGAAGGTAACATAGATGGTAATTGCACAATTAATGATCTTAATGCTGCTAATGATGATTCTATTGATGAGTTAGACTTGCCTATTGCCCTAAGGAAAGGAGTCAGGTCTTGTACCCAACATCCTATATCAAATTACCTCACATACTGTAATCTGTCTACATGATATAAATCTTTTGTTTCAGAACTTGATCGTGTACAGATTCCCAGCACTGTTTATGAAGCTCTAAAAGATAAAAAATGGAGAGCTGCTGTCCTAGAAGAAATGGCTGCATTGATAGAGAATAACACTTGGGAAATTGTTACTCTTCCCAAAGGTAAGAAAATGGTGGGATGCAGATGGATCTTTACCACAAAAATTGGTGCAGATGGTAAAATAGACAGATTTAAGGCAAGACTAGTTGCCCAAGGCTATACCCAAACTCATGGTATAGACTATAAGGAAACATTTGCTCCAGTTGCAAAATTGAATTCTATTACAATCCTTATTTCTCTCGCAGCAAATCTAGACTGGGAACTACACCAAATGGATGTAAAGAATGCCTTCTTGAATGGGACATTGGAGGAGGAAGTTTACATGAAACTTCCACCTGGATTTGAAGGTGAAAATATTCATTCAGTGTGCAAGTTGAACAAATCCCTGTATGGACTAAAGCAATCTCCAAGGACTTGGTTCACAAGATTCAGAAACACTATGAAGAAATTAGGTTATACGCAAAGTCAAGCTGACCACACTTTGTTTGTGAAAAGATTTACAAGTGGTAAAAGGGCTATTCTTATAGTCTATGTGGATGACATTGTAATCACCGGTGATGACACTCAAGAGATTGGCCACCTCAAAAGTTGTTTACATGCAGAATTTAAGGTTAAGGATCTTGGACAGCTAAAATACTTTCTTGGGATGGAAATAGCGTGAAGCAGGAAGGGCATTTTCATCTCCCAAAGGAAGTACACTCTTGATTTACTTCGGGAAACTGGAAAATTAGGATGCAGACCTGCAGCGACTCCACTAGACCGAAACTGGAATAAGATTACTGAAGATGACCCTCCAGTTGAAAGGGACAGATACCAACGTCTCATGGGTAAACTAATCTACTTGTCTCTCACTAGACCAGACATTGCCCACAGTGTTAGTGTGGTGAGTCGGTTTATGCACTCCCCACGAAGGAGACATCTTGATGCGGTAAATCAGATTCTCCGCTATATCAAAAGTACTCCTGGAAAGGGATTATTTTTTAGGAAGAATGAGCAACGCAGTGTTGAGTGCTTTGCAGATGCTGATTGGGCAGGTTCAGTTGAAGATTCTAAGTCCACTACAGGGTATTGCACAAAAGTATGGGGAAATGTGGTAACATGGAAAAGCAAGAAACAAAAGGTTGTTGCAAGAAGCAGTGCAGAGGCAGAATATAGAGCAATAGCTCAAGGGGTTTGTGAATTGATTTCGATAAACAAATTACTACAAGATCTATTTGTTCCACTTCAAGAACCTATGAAGCTTTTCAGTGATAGCAAATCTGCAATCAGCATAGTTTATAACCCAGTTCAACATGATAGAATGAAGCATGTGCGGATTGACAGAGATTACATCAAGTCAGAAATTGAAAATGGGACATTTACTCTACACTATGTTCCAACTAAGTTGCAAGAAGCAGACATCCTTACAAAAGCCTTGCTGAAATCAGATTTTGAGTCAAATGTCAGCAAGCTGGGAATGACTGATATCCATTGCCCAGCTTGAGGGGGAGTGTAGGAAAGCAATCCTGAAAATTATGAGCAATATCAGCAGCTCATAATTAGAGGGATTGTGGTCAACTAATGTTCGTTATTCTATTCCTAGTTTTTAGGGATTCCTAATCATGTCTAGGAATTGCCTATTCTTTATTTCCTTTTATATTTCTCAGTTTCTGCTTATATATTGTACTTTTACCTAATGAATAAAAATTAAGAGATAGAATAATTTCTCTGTACTCTACTCATAATATGCATCAGTATTGTATATTTTAGATGCATGAGTAAATAAGCAGAAAAAGTTTGGAAATCTTAATGCTACCTACTGGTACCCATCCTGCCCCAAAACACGGGTCGGGTATAAAAGCCATCCTCTATTGGGGCAGGGACTGGTCAATCCGCTCTGCCCTTTCCCCCACCATACAATAATGATTAGTTTACTTAAGTTAATTTTATTACTTATCTTCGTTAGTATAATGCTTTTCTTTTTTAATTTATATAGATGAATTAATTTTGAGATAATTCCAAATTAAAAAGTATTCAAAACTGTGACACGGGTGATGGTTGTGATATATTTCTTGTCAGATGGGGTGGGTTGGGAAAAAATCCATCCATTCCCAAGCAAACCAAAAATAACAGAGTACTCCATTTTCTTTATTTACCTGTCAAGGTTAATTGATAAAAACTAGAGAAGCCCAATAAATTATAGAAGTACTAGACGTTTGAAGAAGAAATATACCATTCGTAAGTAGAAAGGCTAGATATCTTTTTTGACCAGCGGTGACGATTATAATCCCAGGTATCATCACCAAACACAGTAACTGGTAAGGCATTACTGATTCCAGATGAGAAGGGTCTAACTTGGTCATGAGTGGATCCCTAAAATATTATGTTTGACGAAGAATTTAGGATGTAAAATCGTTAAAACTTTTAGACCAAAAATTTGACATGAAAGTACCTCATTCAGTTTAAGAATTTCCAAAAGTTCACTTTTGCACTCAATGCTGCAGACATCATCATCTGTCTATGAAAGCAAGCAAATATTATACACAACATTACTGCATAAAGCAAATCTTAGTACAAGTTAATGCAAATATGTATACCACTTAAATCACCTCATTGCATATATATTCGCCATATCTGCCACATATAAGACAAACAGGTTCTCCAGAAACAGGATAACGCTGCTCATTTCGGTTTTTGATTCCATCAAATTCTTTTATGTGACCTAACAGAAGCACCCCAAACTCAACAAGACAAATAAGCATTGTTTGATTGATGCAAGGAAATGAGTAAAAAAGTAATAATGGAAAGGTGCAAAAGCAGAATTAAAACTGGAAGACAGAGAAACAAACCAGAATTTTGAAGATTATGTGTTTCTCGACATTCTGAAGGAGTATCCTCATCACCTAAGCATCCATAAATATAAGTAAAATTAGTTAGAAGTATAGATTGACAACCAGAAAATAGAATATTTTGATTAAAACTTTGTTAGAAAAGATGCACTCATTGCATTGTCGGTATCAGCTAATCATGAAGCTACATAGTCCATTAACACATACGTTCACTGTTAATCATAAAATTTTATAGAGTACCATCTACTATTCGATTACATACTAATGAATGTCAAATCTAACATTTGGTATGCATGATCATGTGAACAATATCACATAATCAAACTGTTGGATTCATACAATTCACTTTCCAAAATCAAATAAATCAATAAAACAGTAACAATGAGTGTATACGTTATAACAGTTTAAACAAAAAGTTTTCATAAACTCACTTTCGCTCGCGTAATCCACCAATGCTACAGCAGAATTAGGGTTTCCCTGGCACAAAAAAGAAGAAGCAAAATGTGAAAAGGAATGATGACATAGCCCTCTTGAAAGATAAGATAACAAACAAATTTCCACAAATTACCAACACATCTTCAGTCAATTCAACGCGATGATGACTCTGAGATGAAGCTACTTCTTTTCTGGTCACAAACAAGTTGTTGCCATTTACAAATTTTACATAGCAAAGAGAGTTGGAAAAAAAAAACAAAGTAAGAAGCACTAATTAAATTAATACAAAATTGAATACTCCCTTCATTCCACCTTATCTGTCACTTTAGCCTTTTTAATTTGTTCCAAATTATTTGTCGTTTTAGGAATTCGAATGAGTATTAATTGATAATACATTGAAATATGTTAAAATGAGTAATAATTAATGAAATATGTTAAAATGAGTAATAATTAATGTAATGCGACCATATTATAGTAAAATTATCTAATATTAAATTGAAGTACGTGAAATTTTTAAAATGAAAATTAAATTGAAACCGAGGGAGCAAAGATTTAAAAAGCGGAAGAGATGAGAAGAATTGATTCACCTTCTCTTTTCAATGTAATCACGGTGTGACATTGAGAAAGGAGCATCGTTGTCGTCATCATCTCCGGCAAGGGATTGAGGTGGACGGCGGCGTTTGAGGGGGGGGGTTTTGTCGTCGGAGGCGGTGGTGGGGTCGGGTTGTGGTTGATCGCTTGGAAGAACATTGCCCGTGGCGGCGTTGTAAGCTTGACATTGGAAAATTGATGAAAGTTAGTAATTACAGAGTTGGAAAAACAAAATGAAAGATGAATTGAAAGGTGACCGACCTTGGAGATTCTGAAGAACGGAGGAGAGACTGAAGTGCTTGTTGTAAGAGATTGACGAGTTCTTGTAGAAATTTGTTCGAGTCCCCATTTTCCCTCCCAAAGTTGCGACCAAGCAAACTACTCCCTCTATATCTCTAGATAGTCGGTTTTTTTTTTTTCAATCAAACCTGTTGTTATATTTGTGAAAACCAAATACATGTAGAGTTCATAAAAAAATACTGCATGCAGAGAACTTTTCGCAAAATAAAAGTATTAGAGCAAAAGTTGAAAAAATAAACTACAATGAGATATGCTAAGTGTCCTCAAAATAGAAAATAAATCATGTATAAGTGCAAATAAGTGAAGAGACATGTAGATATGTTGTTTCAACATTAAAATAATCAGTTGTGTTATATAAACAACTTTCACTTAACACCTATACATCCACCGTATATACTACCAATATCCACGTGACTTATACAACTAAAGCACCTACATGAAAGTCTTTTTTTTTATAAAAAAAAAATTAAATAAATAAAACATAAATAAAGCAAAAGAAACTCATTGAACTATTCATTCTCTCTCTAACCTTTTCCTCCAAACTCACGAACAAGCTCTCCCCACTCTTCCCTTTTCTTATCTTCCATCATTTCCTTCAATCATCAAGCATCAACGGTTAGTATAATGAAGTTCAGCACCACTCAGTGAAGCTTCTCTTTACCATGACTCATTGTTGCTCTTCAACCATTCTTGGCAAGCTTCTTTGTTGTCTCCCATTGTGAAGCTTCATTGGGTCATCTTTTCAAGGTTAGAGAGATTGTTGTTCTTTCCCTCCTCATGTGAAGCTTGTGTATTCTCAAAGTTGTGAGACCGGATGAATGAGGCAAGAGAGTTAAAGTTGTTTACTTTCTTTCTTAATTTGTTTGTAGGATTGTTATGTTATTCTTTCTTTTGATTTTATTATTTATTTTCAGTGGTGGATTTTTTTTTGTTTGAGGGAGGTGGAGTTTGATTTGGGGCAAATATATTTATTTTAGAGTATTGCATTTTTTAACATGATTTGAGACTTTGAGGGACTTTGAGTGTGGAATAAGTTTGTTAGTAAGAGGGAAATGAAGAGTCCATGTGTATGAAGCTATGTTTTGATGAGGAAAACATTGTGATGAAATCAAGTGAAAGCAAGACTAAACATTGTGATGAAGTCAAGTGAAAGCAAGTCTCCCAAAGAACAAAAGCAACAATGTTCAAGAGCTAAATGTTACAAAGAAAAGATAAAGAGAAGAAGAAAGCAAATTTTACAAGAAGAGAGAATCAACTAATCTCTAGACAAGCAAGCAAGGAATCAAAGTTTCATAGAGTTATTTTATATTTTGCTTTGAGTCCTTAGGTTGTTGGGTAGAGTTAGTTTTGGGTAGTGAATCTCAATTAATTAATTTTGATCAAATTAATTTTGAGTTTCATAAAACCAATTAATTAAAATATGATTGATGCATATTTTTCAAAATGTTTTTCATTATATTTTAGGATGCATCAATATGTGGCTAAATATTTTAATTAAGGTTGGAAAGAATTGGTTTTAATAGTTGAAGTTTTGAAAATATTTTTTTGCTAAATTAGAAAACAAAAGTTATAGTGACTAACCGGTTAGTCATACCCAGTAACCGGTTAGTGACCGTTAATTTTGTTAAAAAATTCAGTTTTATGTTTTCATTCTTTATGGGTATCTATATAAACCATTCTTACACCTTAATAAAAATACAGAATCATTCAAATACATTTTATATCCAGAGAAACAAGCCACACACTCTCTCTTAGATTGAAAAGATCAAAAGTTTTCTTTTACATCTTGTTATCATCTTTTCTACAAACACAAGAATCTCATAATCAACTTGTTCATTGTTATTTGATTGAGATTCATTAGGTTCTGATTTTATGTAATTCTATGGTGTTGTAATCATTGCATTCAAGGCAAATTAGTCTACAACAAATTGAAGATCAAGGAAGTCTTGATTGATGAACAATCAAGCAAAGGAAGTCTTGATTAAGGTGTAATCAAGCAAAGTGAAGGTTTCTTGGTTGAGGAATAATCAAGAAATTGAAGAAGTCTAAGTGGATAGAGATTCACATAGCAAGAGGGTAGAATTAGAAGATCAAGGAGGGTTGCATAACAAGAGTGAGGTATCTTTTGGTAGCTATCAAGTGAGGAATCTTGAGAGGCTTAGCTTGTAATCAAGGATCTTTAATTCTAGTGAAGAAATCTCTCTTTGTTGAAGAGGGGACTGGATGTAGCTCTCAAGTGGGTGAGAGTGAACCAGGATAAATATCTTGTGCAGTATCTCTTCCCTAATCTCTTTAATTTCTGCATTATTCATTGTTCTTGCATAAAAACCTAGAAAAGGGATTTTCAAATTAATTGAATCAATTAGTTAGTAATTGTACAAATTAATTTGGGGAAAATCATTTTAAAACATCTGTTTAATTGTTTTAATTCTTGGGTTGAAGTATTTCTGCGTTTTACTCTGAGTTCTTGATTGAATTGCAATTATATACAAAACTGGTTCAGATACTAACCGGTTAGTAAGCTTAGTAACCGGTTAGTCACTGATACATTGGTTAAAGAAATTCTGTTTTAACCACGTTTTGTTTGTATTTTGCGAAAATTGTTCAAGGTTATTTTAACACCTATTCAGCCCCCCCTTCTAGGTGTTCTTACGTGTTCATACTATATCACTTGTATTCCAACAAGTGGTATCAGAGCTTTGGTCGGTTAAGATCAAAGTTTAAACGCTTTTACCGGAAAAGATCCTTTTGGTTTACAATGGATAGCATGAACATGTTTAATAATCTAAATATTTTAAATGTTGATGATAAGACTATGAAATTGCTAATGAGTAAATTCTTGGAGTTTTTGAAAAGTGAAGTAATTTTGCTTATTCAAGAAAGAAGAGAAGAATCAAGTGTCTCACATCAACACATGTCAAAAAGAAGAAATTTCAGCAAGCAAGATGCTACAAGTTTCAACCAAGACATTAAGACTAAGAAGATTTCAAAGGGAAAACTCAAGTGTCATGAGTGTAGAAAAGAGGGACACATCAAATTTGAATGTCCTCAATACTTGAACAAACTTGAAGATGACAAGAAGAATAACCAAGAATTCAATTCAAAAGTGAATGATGTTGTGCAAGATATTTCGGAAGAAGATGGATTCTCAAACTTATGCTTGATGGCAATCCTTGATGAAGAGACTTCTCAAAGTGACAATACCATCATACTTGATAGTGATAGTGATAATGAGGTATCCTCTTGTTCTTCTTCTAATTCAAATTCACCATCCTATGATACTTTGTACAATACATATGAAGAAATGCATATTGAATTTGAAAGACTTGTCAAAGTTCATGAAAAACAGAAAAAGGTTATTTTGAAGCATCAACAAAAGATTGTTGAAATGGAAAATTATATAAATGAGTTGAAGCTTCAAAATGAATCTTTGAATCTTAAAAATTCCCCTATTATTCATGATTGTGAAAATTGTACTAATGCTGTCCCAACTTGTGAGAAATGCAAAATGCTTGAAAATGAAAATGACATTTTGAAAAATAGACTTGCATCATTCACAAGAGGAGATAAGCATTTAAACAATTTACTTTCTAGTCAAAGGAATTTTTCGAATAGGTCCGGATTAGGCTATGTCCATGAAAAGAAAAGAAATTTCAAAGTTGTTGGCCCATTTTCTAAAATTGATTTTTCAATTAAGCCAACTTGTTTTTATTGAGGAAAACATGGACATACAAATAATATTTGTGAAATAAAAAGGTTTGGAGTACCTAATGGATTGTTTGAGTGGGTTAAGAAAGGTCAAAGTCCTTTATCTAACAAAAATGGACCCAAAACCATTTGGGTACCAAAAACCAAGGCTTGAGTTATTTTGTAGGTATGCTTGAAGGGAATGCACTATGATTTGGATATATTTCAGTTCCTTCAAAGCATATAAATTGGTATGAATTCATAATTTCAAATATCTCAAGTAAGTCCTTCAACCATGATAATATTATAGAATTTATCCTTTTCATGGTGAGTGCTTTTTTATCAACTTTTGTGCACTTGTTCAATTTACTAATATTGTTGAAATTGAATAGATGGATTGAAATATATTTGATTTGATGTGCTAGTTGATGCATATTGAATTTGTTTGGTTTAATGGGAAAATATGTGTTATTATGAGTTTTGCTCTCTTTATTGTATATGTATGCAAACTTATATGACATTGTGTGAATTTATATGGATATTGAGTTTATGAGGTTTGGGAAACTTTTATTAATTTTTGATAAAGCTTTTTCAATGTTTAAATATATGATTTTTTCTGTGAAAATTGAATTTTGTTTAATTTCTGCAATTTTCACTTACTGGTTACAGTGACTAACATGTTAGTGAACTTACTAACCGGTTAGCACGTAACAGTTCAGAAAAATAAAATGTTTTTTCAAATCAGCTTTCACTCATTCTTCTCACTCTCTCAAACTCGTTTTTCCCCTTTCTAAAACCCTAGCACACGATTTCCTCTATTCTTCATCAAATCAATCTATTTTCTTCTTTGTTTCATCATATTTCATCATCATCCTACACGTTTTCATCTCCCATCATCTTATTTGTGCCCAAAATCCGTTTTCCCCCTTTCTCAAACCCTAGACCGAATCTCTCCCATCTTCAACCATGTGTTCCTCAAAGAGAACAAGGGTAAAGAGCACAGCAAACAGACCTTCAAGGAGGAACAAAGATGACTTCTTTGAAGAAACCAACTGTGAACAGAGGTTTGATGGTTTCTCTTCAAGAAAGTTTGGGTTAATTAGGTGGATGGATTTTGATTGGTGTAGTAGCAATCTTTTTGATTTCCATAGGCTCCTAAATTTTCAGGGTCTTAGGAGGTTTTTAGAACTGAAAGGCAAAATTTACCCTAGGTTAGTAAGAGAGTTCTATTCTAACCTTATTCTTAGAGATGATGTCTTTCACACTAAAGTCAATGGAGTAGTTTTTACTGTGACTGAAGAGGATTTCCTTAGTGTTGCTGGTGTTAGGGCTATAGGTACCTTCTGGGGGGATGATCATGATGAAAGAATAGCACAGTGTAACCCGGAAGATGTGTACCGTAATAGTCTTAGGGATGCTAACTTGTACTCTGCAGGGGATAGGAAGGCTGTAGGAAATTTGACTGTGGACGATCGGTTGATTGTGTATGTTATTACATACATTCTTACCCCTAGAACCTCTACCAACCATTCTCAGGTTTTTGAAACCGATTTGAGGTATCTGTATGCTATTCAGAGTAGAATTCAAGTGAATTGGGTAAGGATTATGTCTTCTTTTATGAAAGACGCAGCCAAGTCGACTAGTGGAAGTCTTCCCTATGCTATATTTGTTAGCAGGCTCATAGAAAGGAAGAACATCACCATTTCAGCCGCTGAGGAGATTCTTGAGCATTCTCCTTCTCTTCACTGCATTGGGCCTAGAGTCCTTCATTCTGCTGGTATTCAACAACACAAAAGGTTGGATAATCGTTGGAAGTGGAACGATGACATTGCCTTGTTGGATGCTCAATTGGATGAAGAAGAAAGGCAACAAAAAGAGAATGAGGATGCTGCTCATGATGTTCATATGGTGAGTAGCGATGACAGTGATGAAGATGACGATGAAAATGAGGATGAGGATGGAGGTGATGATAATGCTGCTGAGATGGATGAAGGTGATAATGAAGAAAATGCTGGTTTAGTTCCGGTTGCTAGTTCTCAACCTAGAACTACCCCTGATGTTGGTGGTTCAGGTTATGCACCTGGTTCATTTGTTTTTGCAGCCATGGAGGAGCGTATGACTGCTCGAATTGATGCTGGTTTTGCTCAGATGAATGGTCGGATAGATGGACTCCAAGCTACCTATGAGAGAGACATGGAACGTCTCATGTTTTTGATGAGGACTTTTGGATCATCTTCCGCACCTCAAGCACCTCCTCCAAGTGAAGACTAGTGACCTTTAGGATTGCATTAGTATCATGTTTTAAGTCTGGTTTTACAAATGTATTTTGGTGGTTTTTGGATGTAATTTGGTTTCATGTATTTTCAGCTTGATTTAAGACATATGGTTATGTACTTTGGCTGGTTACTTTATGATTTTGTAATGAACCTTTTATGAATGAATCTATGTTATTGTTAATTTCAATTATGTTTCATTTATGGTTCATTTTATTTTGGTCAAGTATATGCCTATAAACTCTGCTGAAAAGTGCAAATGCATACTGCCATAATGCTTTGTTTGATATTTCAGATTTGAATATAGTTCTTTGGTACACCTTTGTGAATCATACATAATGAGTTGGATCCTTAAATTCATGTTGTTCTACTTTATTATGGTCCATATGTATATATGTATCCTGCATGATTGGTATTGGCCTTGATTTGATAAGTTTTGGATGTTGCAAAGTGGTCATATCAATTCTGCCATGTTTTTTTGGTATCTGACAGGTACTAACCGGTTAGTAGCCTGTGTAACCGGTTAGTGTGACAGCCTGACAGCAAAATAGTGTGTTTTTCAGTGTATTTTTGACCATTATGTTGTTTATTCAATCTGCACATGGTGAATTATTATTTGATTAATATTTTGGATATGTGTGGTATGCTCTGTCATGAGTTTTTAGTTATAATACATTGATATACATGCATATAATCACTGCAATTTACAGCTTTTCACAACTGATTTTTAACACCTATTCAACCCCCCTTCTAGGTGTTCTTACGTGTTCATACTATACCGCTTGTATTCCAACAGTTTCTGATTTTTAACACGATTTTATAATTCATATAGTGTGTAATTGACTGTAAATTTTCTAAGACTTTGAAGTATTCCATGTATGCATTATATTTACTCTTTGAAAACTTATTTTTAAATGCATTGGATACTAGTTTTGAAGTCTCAAAGTCAGGATTTTAATTCTGATTTTTGCAGTGTTCTGAACTGCAGAGGCTAACCGGTAAGTAGCCTTTGTAACCGGTTAGTAACTGACAGTTAGCAGATTTTTTTTTTAATTTTCTTTCACCTTTGGCAATATTTTATAATTCTTTTATGCTTTTTGATCATGCCAAAAGGGGGAGAAAGGTGTTGTTTTGTTCTTTTATGCAGGGGGAGAAGAGTTGTTGATATCTTCAACATATTTTCAAGTCTTATGTTGATGGGGAGCATTGATTCATTCTATGAAGTTTGAAGCAAAAGGAAAGCAAATGTTCTTTAATCAACAACAAATTCAAAACAATGTTTGTCATCATCAAAAAGGGGGAGATTGAAGAGTCCATGTGTATGAAGCTATGTTTTGATGAGGAAAACATTATGATGAAATCAAGTGAAAGCAAGACTAAACATTGTGATGAAGTCAAGTGAAAGCAAGTCTCCCAAAGAACAAAAGCAACAATGTTCAAGAGCTAAATGTTACAAAGAAAAGATAAAGAGAAGAAGAAAGCAAATTTTACAAGAAGAGAGAATCAACTAATCTCTAGACAAGCAAGCAAGGAATCAAAGTTTCATAGAGTTATTTTATATTTTGCTTTGAGTCCTTAGGTTGTTGGGTAGAGTTAGTTTTGGGTAGTGAATCTCAATTAATTAATTTTGATCAAATTAATTTTGAGTTTCATAAAACCAATTAATTAAAATATGATTGATGCATATTTTTCAAAATGTTTTTCATTATATTTTAGGATGCATCAATATGTGGCTAAATATTTTAATTAAGGTTGGAAAGAATTGGTTTTAATAGTTAAAGTTTTGAAAATATTTTTTTGCTAAATTAGAAAACAAAAGTTATAGTGACTAACCGGTTAGTCATACCCAGTAACCGGTTAGTGACTGTTAAGTTTGTTAAAAAATTCAGTTTTATGTTTTCATTCTTTATGGGTATCTATATAAACCATTCTTACACCTTAATGAAAATAAAGAATCATTCAAATACATTTTATATCCAGAGAAACAAGCCACACACTCTCTCTTAGATTGAAAAGATCAAAAGTTTTCTTTTACATCTTGTTATCATCTTTTCTACAAACACAAGAATCTCATAATCAACTTGTTCATTGTTATTTGATTGAGATTCATTAGGTTCTGATTTTCTGTAATTCTATGGTGTTGTAATCATTGCATTCAAGGCAAATTAGTCTACAACAAATTGAAGATCAAGGAAGTCTTGATTGAGGAACAATCAATCAAAGGAAGTCTTGATTAAGGTGTAATCAAGCAAAGTGAAGGTTTCTTGGTTGAGGAATAATCAAGAAATTGAAGAAGTCTAAGTGGATAGAGATTCACATAGCAAGAGGGTAGAATTAGAAGATCGAGGAGGGTTGCATAACAAGAGTGAGGTATCTCTTGGTAGCTATCAAGTGAGGAATCTTGAGAGGCTTAGCTTGTAATCAAGGATCTTTAATTCTAGTGAAGAAATCTCTCTTTGTTGAAGAGGGGACTGGATGTAGCTCTCAAGTGGGTGAGAGTGAACCAGGATAAATATCTTGTGCAGTATCTCTTCCCTAATCTCTTTAATTTCTGCATTATTCATTGTTCTTGCATAAAAACCTAGAAAAGAGATTTTCAAATTAATTGAATCAATTAGTTAGTAATTGTACAAATTAATTTGGGGAAAATCATTTTAAAACATCTGTTTAATTGTTTTAATTCTTGGGTTGAAGTATTTCTGCGTTTTACTCTGAGTTCTTGATTGAATTGCAATTATATTCAAAACTGGTTCAGATACTAACCGGTTAGTAAGCTTAGTAACCGGTTAGTCACTGATACATTGGTTAAAGAAATTCTGTTTTAACCACGTTTTGTTTGTACTTCGCGAAAATTGTTCAAGGTTGTTTTAACACCTATTCAACCCCCCCCCCTTCTAGGTTTTCTTACGTGTTCATACTATATCGCTTGTATTCCAACAAGTGGTATCAGAGCTTTGGTCGGTTAAGATCAAAGTTTAAACGCTTTTACCGGAAAAGATCCTTTTGGTTTACAATGGATAGCATGAACATGTTTAATAATCTAAATATTTTAAATGTTGATGATAAGACTATGAAATTGCTAATGAGTAAATTCTTGGAGTTTTTGAAAAGTGAAGGAATTTTGCTTATTCAAGAAAGAAGAGAAGAATCAAGTGTCTCACATCAACACATGTCAAAAATAAGAAATTTCAGCAAGCAAGATGCTACAAGTTTCAACCAAGACATTAAGATTAAGAAGATTTCAAAGGGAAAACTCAAGTGTCATGAGTGCAGAAAAGAGGGACACATCAAATTTGAATGTCCTCAATACTTGAAGAAACTTGAAGATGACAAGAAGAATAACCAAGAATTCAATTCAAAAGTGAATGATGTTGTGCAAGATATTTCGGAAGAAGATGGATTCTCAAACTTATGCTTGATGGAAATCCTTGATGAAGAAACTTCTCAAAGTGACAATACCATCATACTTGATAGTGATAGTGATAATGAGGTATCCTCTTGTTCTTCTTCTAATTCAAATTCACCATCCTATGATACTTTGTACAATACATATGAAGAAATGCATATTGAATTTGAAAGACTTGTCAAAGTTCATGAAAAACAGAAAAAGGTTATTTTGAAGCATCAACAAAAGATTGTTGAAATGGAAAATTATATAAATGAGTTGAAGCTTCAAAATGAATCTTTGAATCTTAAAAATTTCCCTATTATTCATGATTGTGAAAATTGTACTAATGTTGTCCCAACTTGTGAGAAATGCAAAATGCTTGAAAATGAAAATGACATTTTGAAAAATAGACTTGCATCATTCACAAGAGGAGATAAGCATTTAAACAATTTACTTTCTAGTCAAAGGAATTTTTCGAATAGGTCCGGATTAGGCTATGTCCATGAAAAGAAAAGAAATTTCAAAGTTGTTGGCCCATTTTCTAAAATTGATTTTTCAATTAAGCCAACTTGTTTTTATTGTGGAAAACATGGACATACAAATAATATTTGTGAAATAAAAAGGTTTGGAGTACCTAATGGATTGTTTGAGTGGGTTAAGAAAGGTCAAAGTCCTTTATCTAACAAAAATGGACCCAAAACCATTTGGGTACCAAAAACCAAGGCTTGAGTTATTTTGTAGGTATGCTTGAAGGGAATGCACTATGATTTCGATATATTTCAGTACCTTCAAAGCAGATAAATTGGTATGAATTCATAATTTCAAATATCTCAAGTAAGTCCTTCAACCATGATAATATTATAGAATTTCTCCTTTTCATGGTGAGTGCTTTTTTATCAACTTTTGTGCACTTGTTCAATTTACTAATGTTGTTGAAATTGAATAGATGGTTTGAAATATATTTGATTTGATGTGCTAGTTGATGCATATTGAATTTGTTTGGTTTAATGGGAAAATATGTGTTATTATGAGTTTTGCTCTCTTTATTGTATATGTATGCAAACTTATATGACATTGTGTGAATTTATATGGATATTGACTTTATGAGGTTTGGAAAACTTTTATTAATTTTTGATAAAGCTTTTTCAATGTTTAAATATATGATTTTTTCTGTGAAAATTGAATTTTGTTTAATTTCTGCAATTTTCACTTACTGGTTACAGTGACTAACCGGTTAGTAAACTTTTTCAGAAAAATAAAAAGCTTTTTCAAATCAGCTTTCACTCATTCTTCTCACTCTCTCAAACTCGTTTTTCCCCTTTCTAAAACCCTAGCACACGATTTCCTCTATTCTTCATCAAATCAATCTATTTTCTTCATTGTTTCATCATATTTCATCATCATCCTACACGTTTTCATCTCCCATTATCTTATTTGTGCCCAAAATCCGTTTTCCCCCTTTCTCAAACCCTAGACCGAATCTCTCCCATCTTCAACCATGTCTTCCTCAAAGAGAACAAGGGTAAAGAGCACAGCAAACAGACCTTCAAGGAGGAACAGAGATGACTTCTTTGAAGAAACCAACTGTGAACAGAGGTTTGATGGTTTCTCTTCAAGAAAGTTTGGGTTAATTAGGTGGATGGATTTTGATTGGTGTAGTGCTAATCTTTTTGATTTCCATAGGCTCCTAAATTTTCAGGGTCTTAGGAGGTTTTTAGAACTGAAAGGCAAAATTTACCCTAGGTTAGTAAGAGAGTTCTATTCTAACCTTATTCTTAGAGATGATGTCTTTCACACTAAAGTCAATGGAGTAGTTTTTACTATGACTGAAGAGGATTTCCTTAGTGTTGCTGGTGTTAGGGCTATAGGTACCTTCTGGGGGGATGATCATGATGAAAGAATAGCACAGTGTAACCCGGAAGATGTGTACCGTAATAGTCTTAGGGATGCTGACTTGTACTCTGCAGGGGATAGGAAGGCTGTAGGAAATTTGACTGTGGACGATCGGTTGATTGTGTATGTTATTACATACATTCTTACCCCTAGAACCTCTACCAACCATTCTCAGGTTTTTGAAACCGATTTGAGGTATCTGTATGCTATTCAGAGTAGAATTCAAGTGAACTGGGTAAGGATTATGTCTTCTTTTATGAAAGACGCAGCCAAGTCGACTAGTGGAAGTCTTCCCTATGCTATATTTGTTAGCAGGCTCATAGAAAGGAAGAACATCACCATTTCAACCGCTGAGGAGATTCTTGAGCATTCTCCTTCTCTTCACTGCATTGGGCCTAGAGTCCTTCATTCTGCTGGTATTCAACAACACAAAAGGTTGGATAATCGTTGGAAGTGGAACGATGACATTGCCTTGTTGGATGCTCAATTGGATGAAGAAGAAAGGCAACAAAAAGAGAATGAGGATGCTGCTCACGATGTTCATATGGTGAGCATCGATGACAGTGATGAAGATGACGATGAAAATGAGGATGAGGATGGAGGTGATGATAATGCTGCTGAGATGGATGAAGGTGATAATGAAGAAAATGTTGGTTCAGTTCCGGTTGCTAGTTCTCAACCTAGAACTACCCCTGATGTTGGTGGTTCAGGTTATGCACCTGGTTCATTTGATTTTGCAGCCATGGAGGAGCGTATGACTGCTCGAATTGATGCTGGTTTTGCTCAGATGAATGGTCGGATAGATGGACTCCAAGCTACCTATGAGAGAGACATGGAACGTCTCATGTTTTTGATGAGGACTTTTGGATCCTTAAATTCATGTTGTTCTACTTTATTATGGTCCATATGTATATATGTATCCTGCATGATTGGTATTGGCCTTGATTTGATAAGTTTTGGATGTTGCAAAGTGGTCATATCAATTCTGCCATGTTTTTTTGGTATTTGACAGGTAGTAACCGGTTAGTAGCCTGTGTAACCAGTTAGTGTGATAATCTGACAGCAAAATAGTGTGTTTTTCAGTGTATTTTTGACCATTATGTTGTTTATTCAATCTGCACATGGTGAATTATTATTTGATTAATATTTTGGATATGCGTGGTATGCTCTGTCATGAGTTTTTAGTTATAATACATTGATATACATGAATATAATCACTGCAATTTACAGCTTTTCACAACTTATTTTTAACACCTATTCAACCCCCATTCTAGGTGTTCTTACGTGTTCATACTATACCGCTTGTATTCCAACAGTTTTTGATTTTTAACACGATTTTATAATTCATATAGTGTGTAATTGACTGTAAATTTTCTAAGACTTTGAAGTATTCCATGTATGCATTATATTTACTCTTTGAAAACTTATTTTTAAATGCATTGGATACTAGTTTTGAAGTCTCAAAGTTAGGATTTTAATTCTGATTTTTGCAGTGTTCTGAACTGCAGAGGCTAACCGGTTAGTAGCCTTTGTAACCGGTTAGTAACTGACAGTTAGCAGATTTTTTTTTAATTTTCTTTCACCTTTGGCAATATTTTATACTTCTTTTATGCTTTTTGATCATGCCAAAAGGGGGAGAAAGGTGTTGTTTTGTTCTTTTATGCAGGGGGAGAAGAGTTGTTGATATCTTCAACATATTTTCATGGCTTATGTTGAGGGGGAGCATTGATTCATTCTATGAAGTTTGAAGCAAAAGGAAAGCAGATGTTCTTTAATCAACAACAAATTCAAAACAATGTTTGTCATCATTAAAAAGGGGAGATTGAAGAGTCCATGTGTATGAAGCTATGTTTTGATGAGGAAAACATTGTGATGAAATCAAGTGAAAGTAAGACTAAAAATTGTGATGAAGTCAAGTGAAAGCAAGTCTCCCAAAGAACAAAAGCAACAATGTTCAAGAGCTAAATGTTACAAAGAAAAGATAAAGAGAAGAAGAAAGCAAATTTTACAAGAAGAGAGAATCAACTAATCTCTAGACAAGCAAGCAAGGAATCAAAGTTTCATAGAGTTATTTTATATTTTGCTTTGAGTCCTTAGGTTGTTGGGTAGAGTTAGTTTTGGGTAGTGAATCTCAATTAATTAATTTTGATCAAATTAATTTTGAGTTTCATAAAACCAATTAATTAAAATATGATTGATGCATATTTTTCAAAATGTTTTTCATTATATTTTAGGATGCATCAATATGTGGCTAAATATTTTAATTAAGGTTGGAAAGAATTGGTTTTAATAGTTAAAGTTTTGAAAATATTTTTTTGCTAAATTAGAAAACAAAAGTTACAGTGACTAACCGGTTAGTCATACCCAGTAACCGGTTAGTGACTGTTAAGTTTGTTAAAAAATTCAGTTTTATGTTTTCATTCTTTATGGGTATCTATATAAACCATTCTTACACCTTAATGAAAATAAAGAATCATTCAAATACATTTTATATCCAGAGAAACAAGCCACACACTCTCTCTTAGATTGAAAAGATCAAAAGTTTTCTTTTACATCTTGTTATCATCTTTTCTACAAACACAAGAATCTCATAATCAACTTGTTCATTGTTATTTGATTGAGATTCATTAGGTTCTGATTTTCTGTAATTCTATGGTGTTGTAATCATTGCATTCAAGGCAAATTAGTCTACAACAAATTGAAGATCAAGGATGTCTTGATTGAGGAACAATCAAGCAAAGGAAGTCTTGATTAAGGTGTAATCAAGCAAAGTGAAGGTTTCTTGGTTGAGGAATAATCAAGAAATTGAAGAAGTCTAAGTGGATAGAGATTCACATAGCAAGAGGGTAGAATTAGAAGATCAAGGAGGGTTGCATAACAAGAGTGAGGTATCTCTTGGTAGCTATCAAGTGAGGAATCTTGAGAGGCTTAGCTTGTAATCAAGGATCTTTAATTCTAGTGAAGAAATCTCTCTTTGTTGAAGAGGGGACTGGATGTAGCTCTCAAGTGGGTGAGAGTGAACCAGGATAAATATCTTGTGCAGTATCTCTTCCCTAATCTCTTTAATTTTTGCATTATTCATTGTTCTTGCATAAAAACCTAGAAAAGAGATTTTCAAATTAATTGAATCAATTAGTTAGTAATTGTACAAATTAATTTGGGGAAAATCATTTTAAAACATCTGTTTAATTGTTTTAATTCTTGGGTTGAAGTATTTCTGCGTTTTACTCTGAGTTCTTGATTGAATTGCAATTATATTCAAAACTGGTTCAGATACTAACCGGTTAGTAAGCTTAGTAACCGGTTAGTCACTGATACATTGGTTAAAGAAATTCTGTTTTAACCACGTTTTGTTTGTACTTTGCGAAAATTGTTCAAGGTTGTTTTAACACCTATTCAACCCCCCCTTCTAGGTGTTCTTACGTGTTCATACTATACCGCTTGTATTCCAACAGGAAATGGGTTAAGTAATGTGAAAATGTGGCAAATAATTTTCTGATCATTGTAACTTGTTGAAAAAAAAGTTGGTAATCAGTGTCTGATTTGTTGGAAACTTATAAAATTTGTTGGTAACGTTTGCTGAAGTATTAAGTTTGGCTTTTTTTCCGTGTAAGAGGGTAGTTCAAGTCATCACGAATCAGTTTCAATTGACCATATTAACAATGTGGAGGCAACTACCGCTATTGAAATTGATATTGATGGTGAGGATGATGATTGTTGGAGGTGGGAGCCTAAGTCTGGGATGTGCTTTTCATCATTAGGATAGTTTAAGACCTTCTACTCGGAATATGCCTCTAGGGTGGGTTTTGGTTGGAAAATCAGGACTTTGAAAAAACGCAATGATGGAATTGTGTATTACATGATTATTGCATGTTCTCGAGAAGGTTGTCATGTATCTTCAATACCGAGCACATTGAAGACCCTTCCAACCAAAGCAAAAGGGTGTCCTGCGAAGATTACGATAAAGCTAGAAGAAGATGATCTATAGTACGTGAAAAAAGTGGAGCTTGAGCACAATCATGACGTTAGCCCTACAAAAGCTAGAAAATTCAGAAATAACAAGAACATTAGTATGCATGTGCAAAGAACAATACAAATTAATGATGATGCGGGGATGAGGATTAACAAGATTTTTCGGGCTATTGTTGAAGATGTGGGTGGTCACGCCAATTTAGCATTCGATGAACGAGATGTGAGGAATTTCATTCACAAGGAGAGGCGAGCTATTGGCAAGGATGTTGATGGTGCAGCTCTAATTGCATATTTTTGCAAGATGCGAGAGGAGAATGCTAATTTCTTCTATGACATTGATTTGGATGATGATTTCCATGTGAAAAATGTCTTTTGGGCTGATGCAAGAAGCAGGGCTACCTATGAGTCATTTGGATATGTAATTACATTTGACACCACCTATCTAACCAACAAATACGACATGCCTTTTGCTGCATTTGTTGGCATTATATTTTGGGATAATACTTTTGCAAATGTTAGTAAAGTAAAGGGGAACACATGTGTGAATTGGCTTTTTGTATAGTGACCCAAACACATGTAGGAATCACTTTTGTAAATGTTAGTCATGACAGACACACATGACATGCCCATGTACTTACTTGACAGACAAAATATTTTATTTTCTGAAATGTTACAAACACATTCCACTTGTTTACCAACATAACATGAAGAAGTTACCATCATTCTAAACCATTACCAACAAATTTCAAAATATGTTGTCAATTGTGTATGGAGCATGTATTGGTTTTCTGAAAAGTTACCAACTATTGGCAGCTGGTTACGAACATATATTGAAGAAATTACCAACATTCAAAACCCTGTTACCAACATTTTAAACCCTGTTACCAACAGATTTCAGAATATGTTGCCACTTTTTTGTATGGAGCATTTATTTTTTTTTCTGAAAAGTTACCAACAATTGGCAACTGGTTAACAACCTATATTGAAGAAGTTACCAACATTCTAAACCTTGTTACCAACAGATTTCAGAATATGTTGCCACTTTTTTTATGGAGCATTTATTTTTTTCTGAAAAGTTACCAATAATTGGCAGCTGGTTAACAACCTATATTGAAGAAGTTACCAACATTCTAAACCTTCTTACCAACAGATTTCAGAATATGTTGTCACTTTTTGTATGGAGCATTTAGTTTTTTTTTCTGAAAAGTTACCAATAATTGGCAGCTGGTTAACAACCTATATTGAAGAAGTTACTAACATTCTAAACCTTGTTACCAACAGATTTCAGAATATGTTGCCACTGTATGGAGCATTTATTTATTTTTTTTGAAAAGTTACCAACAATTGGCAGCAGGTTACCACCATAAATTGAAGAAGTTTTCAACATTTAGCAACACTGTTACCAACATTGTGCTCAATTTTTCTTGCATGCCTATTTCAAGTTATTCATTTTCATAGTATTCATTCAAGCGCGTCGATTGATTTTTTTGGATGTTAGTAATAAGGTTGCAAATTCTGTAAGTGTTACCAATGACTTAAGACTCTTACCAACATTTAATGTAGGTGTTACAAACATTAATCCAAAAGATAACAACATTTTTCCGAAAATTTTGACATATTTGTCTCATTTTAAACCTGTGCATTCATTTAAATTTTGCACAAATGTGCATTCACAAACAAAGTTACATACAACACAAATTTTCATACAACAAATTTTCTTTTTCTCATTTTTTTCCCTTCAATGCTTTCCTCAAAACATCTTCTTTGTAAGAGTTCATGGGATGCATAACCCAGCCACAAAGAAGCCGATGCCTCACGTTCAATATTTGTGTCTGAAAAATTTAAGACCCGCAATTTAAGTGCATAACTTTATCATATTAAATATTAATTTTCAATTAATATGGAAGAACATAAAAGCATACCTTTGTGAAAGAAGGCATGGTCAAACAATCCTCATAGGTATACATCGGATCCCATATTTGCATGTATAATATGACATATATCCACAATCATATCTATAGTACACACCACGCAAACAAATTGTGATTAACATTGAATTGACGACCATTAAATAAATTACGAAATCAATCTTACTTACGTAGTGTGTTGTGTGGGTAAATTCACTGGTATCACTTGCAGGGTGACTCTCCTCTTTGATGTCAATAGTCGAAACAAGTCTTCAAATCTTGACTTCTACAAACAAAAAAAAATCAACCATTCAAATGAAAACAAAACACTTAAACAAATGACTTAAAATCACAAGAAAATGCAACATTTTAACCGACCGCCAACAAGTCGATATCATCTCTAGCCGATCTGTCGGTACACATTGAATCCAGGACGAACAATTTCTTTCATTGGATCCAATGCATAACACCACCAGTGCCCCTCATGCAAAATAGGTGCAAATATCTACAACAGTTTGCAAAATGTCATGTGAAAATCAAATTAATGAAAATTGTTATCTCTTATCAAAATTGTACGAAACAAACCACAAATCCATACCAGTTTGCACATCATGATATCATAATCAACTTGTCCAATCAATATAGAAGAGGGCACAGCCTTCCATGGTTTATGACGACCACTTGTAAAAGCATTCAAACCAGATGTAACATCATCCTATATGTTATTAAATGAAATCATAAGCAGATGATTTCTCAACAATTTGTAATCTACATACAGAATGAACACAACACACTAACCATGAACAAATGGCTGAAAATGTGACGTGTCACACGTTTGACTCTAAATTTATGTTCTTCCAACAGCCATTTACATGCTAGCAACATAACCTAACAAAATATCATTTGCCATGTTAATTATCTACAAAATGTGTATGAATTCTACAAACATGTTAATTATCTACATGCTAGCAACATACTCTCTTATTATCTTTAAAATTGCATTGCTGGTAACAACTCAGATATATTACTAGATAACATCAAATATGGTGTTTGATTTTCACTGCCCTACTATTCACAAATGTCACCAACCAAATTAACCAGATCTCAACATTCTACATCTCCCCATTTCCTCTTTCTCCTAATACCAAAGATTAAAGATAAAATAAAAAATGGAAAATCAGCAAAAAAATAAATTATACTACACAGATATAAATGCTGCAAAAAAAAAAAAAGGAAAATCAGCAATTAATCCAATTAATTTGCTATTATATATAATCAGCAAGACTTCTACTAGAAGGAAAATCAAAGGAATAATGGAGTGGAAGCCCCTCTCTTATGAGAAGCAAGGTACCAAAAAAAAAATGAGGAGCATCTCCCTTCTACCATGAGAAGAAGCAGAGGAATAGGGAAATGGTTTGAAGTCACAAACCTTACGAAGGATGTGACTCGGTGTTGGAAATGGCCATTCTAGGAGACAGCGGCGACCGGCGAGTAGGAAGGAGACAGCGGCGACAACGAGTGGCGAGCAGAAACAGAGGCGACCGGAGGGACGGAGACAGCGGAGAGAAGAGAGAGAGCGGCGGGAAGAGGAAAGAGAATAAGAGAGAGTGGCGGGAAGAGGGAAGAGAATGGGAGATAGTGATTAGGGTTAACTTTTACATTTGAGGGCAATCCGGTAAATTCAGGTTTAAAAAAAAATTGTACTCTACTCTATACATACTGATGTCACCGTATGGTGTAGGAAAGAGTTGGCAACCAAACATTTTCGTAAAATAATATGTCGTTTCAACAATGAAGCGATATATTGCATTAACTTAGTACCTCTACCTTTTAAAATGGTGTTTATCATCAACATATTATCAAATAGGAAAAGTTGAGGGTTAATCTTACTTTCACTCCAAATGATAGGTTTTCCCTCTTAATTTCCTTTTTAATTTCAGTCATCCATTGCAAGTAAAT
Source organism: Crotalaria pallida (assembly GCA_037953625.1). Classification (NCBI taxonomy): domain Eukaryota; kingdom Viridiplantae; phylum Streptophyta; class Magnoliopsida; order Fabales; family Fabaceae; genus Crotalaria; species Crotalaria pallida. Next base: position 55,449,563 of record CM075655.1, on the reverse strand, counting down.
CACATTCGCTTATATCATTTCTAATAATTTCATTTCTATATCTATATATTATTGTATTTTTCACTACATATTTATAATAAATGTTATCAATCAATATTAAGGGTAAAAATTGTTAAATTTAAATAAAAAACTATTTTAAAAAAATTATACTTTATATATATATAATGCATTACATAATATCGTTAAACGAGACTAATAAAAATGATAGAAAAATATAAATTAAACAAAATAATAAAATAAAAGTCTAATAAAAATATATACATCTGAAACTTATTATAAAATAGGAGAAGTTGAGGGTTAATCTTACTTTCCCTCCAAATGATAGTTTTTCCTTCCTAACTTTCTTTCAAATCTCAGTCATCCATTGCAAGTAAATCACATCCGTCCATATCATTTCTAATCTTTTCATTTCTATATCTTTATATTATTTTATTCTTCACTACATATTTATAATAAATGCTTGTTAGGAAATAGGATGCGACAAACGCAGCGGAAAATAAATAAATAAATAAATCCTATTTCCATCCGTATCCATGTGAAAGCATGATTTGAAATATGGAATTAAATTACCTTTTGCAGGGAAGAGGAGACCAACGAATCTTATCACGAACGCTTCGTCAATCACGAGCACATCAATGTGTTGTGCCTCTATTGGTATCCACACGAACAAATTCCCAATTAGAGTCACGTCTCTCTTCTCAATGCTAGTAGAGAAGAGAGAGTCTGTGTATCACTCACTCTCTGATATGACGACTAGGGTTGTCGTTTTGTGTCTCACACATCTTATTCCCCTAAAGCTAATAATATTATATTTATAATATTATCAGGCCAACTGGTTGGACTTTTTTAGGAGATAAATTCGAATTATATCTTATATGTAGAAGATAAAATCAAATTTATATCTTATACATAAAGATAAAACGAATCATATCTTAATCATATCAGAAAGATTTAATTTTATAAAAATACAACTATTGTATTTTTATCAAATGTAATATCTCCAATTTTATCTGCTCTTAGTGTGTGACCCTATAGGTTCCTGTAACGTTGGCAGTAATGTTAAAATCACATTTTAACTTTACAAGCAATGAGCGGTATCTAGCAACACATCATTGCTACCCAAGTGACAGGAATGTCTGTGATTTGAATAAACTTTTACTGTGACCAATGAACATGTGTAAGTTTAATCCCTTTGTCCAAATATCATAGTTAACTCATGGCATGGAACGTGTCACCCATGAATAGTGTAACCTATGGTTTCTTGATCCCTGAGTAGACGCGTCTATACAAGTCTCGTCAATATCTCATATTGACTGTCTTGAGTATGGCCATACATTTCACCGTCTCACTCAATCAAGGGGCCCAGAGATATAATTCCTATTGATAAGGAAGGACAAATCCCATCTACGTCACTCATATCCCTCTACATGATTTGTCATATACCCGACTACAACCGTTATGATCACCTGGTTAAAGATGGCGTTTGATTGCGTGAAAGCATATAATTCCTCATGTTGGGAACCTTAGCGACTTCAAGTCGAAGGACCATGTACACCATTGTCACTATGAGAATCGCTTATGACACTCACTTAATAACCCATGTAGCATTCTCATGGCGGGTCAATCCAGTACACAATTGTCCCAATGTGTACTTACGTGAAGACTTGATATCCCATATCTATGACCGGTGAGATACAGTCATCAGTCTGCCACATACTAGTCTCGATGTATTATAGTTGTCCTTATTAACTATAATACTCGACTAGGGAATCTTTAAGGATAATTATCAATCAATAAGATCTCACTATCAAGTCATGTACTTGATATTCTTATGACATTGAACTTATAATCCTAAGGACTTTATTACATTTATTTTAATTAAACAATTAAAGCATAAATATAATAAATGAAATGCCTCATTATTATTAATAGTAATAATCCATAAACATGAAATAAGTACAAGTAAAAGAGAAAATACGACTGTCACTAGGGCACTCTCCAACAATGCTACCAATCAATATTAAGGGTAAAAAATGTTAAACTTAAATAAAAAACTATTTAAAAAAATGATATTTTATATATATATATATATATATATATAATGCATTACATAATATCGTTAAACGAGACTAATGAAAATGATAAAAAAAATATAAATTAAACAAATTAATAAAAGAAAAGTCTAATAAAAATATATACATCCAAAATATTTTAGCAAGAAATTATCAATACAAGTGAAATTTCAACTAAAAAGTTTTATTCAAAATATTAAAATAAGAATTATCAATTTAATTATTCATCTTTATCTATCTATCTATATCTATAGTTTTTTTAATGAATATATATTTATAGTTTTTGTCCAATTTGCATGAGCTCATTTCAATTTATAACAAAACTTAATTACCACTCCAAAATTTGCTTGTAAAAAGAGTTTTTTTTAATAAATATTTTGCTATATATTATTGTATTATTCACTACGCATTTATAATATATGCTATCAATCAATATTAAGGGTAAAAAATAGTAAATCTAAAGAAAAAACTATTTTTAAATGTAGTAATTTTACGCGTGCATCGCACGGGTTTTAATTTTGTTTTTTTTTACATTGGTTCAAATATTGATATTAAAAATGTGTATTTTTAGATGATAAATTAATATGGACTTTATATATATATATATATATATGATTTACATGTATTTTATTTAAGTAGCAATGTCATGAAACTACTTATCCCCTCTATTTTTTTATTATAATTCATTTATACCTAATTTACGCAAATTAAGAAAAATAATTATCACTCAAATTTTTAAAAAAAATGTTGAATGAAAATGATAAATAATTATCTAATTTTTTTTACTGATTTAATGATAATATTATTAATGAAATAAATCATGTTAATTGAAAATAATATTTACTTGTAAAAAACATCAATACAAAAATATCAATTCAATAAATATCTATTCAAGTAAAGTCAAAGCTATCACCTATTATAATCAAAGCTTGTGCCTATTTGATTTTATATTATTTTAAAAAGATGCAAACTATAAAGTAAGAACAAAATGAAACATAAAATCAATATATTTCCTTTTCCATTTGAGTTTTGTATTGGTCGTGTGAAATTTTACAAAGAAATAATAAAATAGACAAAAAATGACATGATATCTCTTTACGACATTTTTTGACTCATAATGCATACTACTTCAATTCCTCCGTTGTTATAGTATGACAGCAAAAGGTTAAAACCTTTTAAATGATACAAACTCCCTCCTTCTTCTCACATTTACAACTCTCGCAACCATTCGAGAACAGACAACCAACTGACCAAAGCAAAAGGGAGTCAAGATCAAGAATATATATATATATATATATCTCATTATTTAAACATCATCAAACATACTACTAAGTAAGCATACTCTAAACTAATTGTTGGAAATATTGGAGAAAACACCTTCAAAAATAACAATAAAGTGAAATTGATCGGAGGCGTGTCTAAAACATTGTCCTTAAGAATCTATTTGCTAACCGCGATGAATCCACAGGATTCAGCAAATCCCTCTAACTAATCTCAAATGGCTAAACTGACAGTACTTTGTTTGGTAATGTAACTTGTTATGGACCACCTAAACGGAACCGGTATGCCGGATTCAGATACCGGTATGAGGCCATAAGAGGCCCAATGAAGCCGGATTCTGATACCGGTATGAGGCCACAAGAGGCCCAATGAAGCCGAATTCTGATACCGGCATGAGGCCGTAATAGGCCCAATGAAGCCGGATTCGGATACCGGTATGGAGCCGGATTCGGATACTGGTGTAAGACTTAAAGAGGTCCAACGAAGTTGGAACCGAATATCGGTATGAGGTGGTGGGTATCAGACTACATTCTTCATACTGTTATACCGGTATGAGTCCATCAAGTCAGCCACATGTGTTAGGGAATCCGAGGAATATAATTCCGTTATCCTCATAAACATAGGATTCTCCTCAAACTTAATACCCGCCATCATGTCTGAACCGTTTAGAGGAAACTTCACCCGCCACATGAAAGCGGCAATCAACACCATTTATGCTGGTATGCTTATATAATACCTGGTGAGGCAAGCAGGTATGATCTATCTCATCTCACACAAACACACACACACCACCCCAAAGTAGAGCGACAAGAGCGTGGGTATCTTGGTGTCTCGATGTATTATAGTTGTCCTTATTAACTATAATACTCGACTACGGAATCTTTAAGGATAATTATCAATCAATAAGATCTCACTATCAAGTCATGTACTTGATATTCTTATGACATTGAACTTATAATCCTAAGGACTTTATTACATTTATTTTAATTAAACAATTAAAGCATAAATATAATAAATGAAATACCTCATTATTATTAATAGTAATAATCCATAAACATGAAATAAGTACAAGTAAAAGATAAAATACGATTGCCACTAGGGCACGCTCTGTGACGACCCAACTTTCTATTCTAAATTTAATACTTATATTCAAAAATACAACCATATTTTTTTTTTATTTTTCCTTTATTCAAAGTTAGGTCATCATCCATTTCAACCTTTGCGGAAATAATTAAACATCATGAAGGAAAAACACTCATGTTATATTTCATCACAAGAGAAATGTACATTTCCATTACATCCAAAAACTGTCAACACTGAGCTTAACTTAAGTACTCTAGGTCATTACATTATATTACATATCTTACAACAAAATTTATAATAACCTAGAGCAACTGGTTCGAAACTCAAAACATAACATAAATAAGAGAAACCTGATGAGTCGCATTATCCACATTCCTACATCCCAACTCAACTCAATCATCAGTTCCCCACTGACTGCCGGTTGAGTTGTCCATGAAATCATCATCAGCCACCGGATCGACATCCTCCACCGGATCCTCATCCTCTATCGGATCCTCCTCCTCCTCCTCCTCATGTGCCGGTTCAGATGGCACATACACCGGAGTCCGAGATCGGGCTCTAGTGGAAGGACGAGAGGGAGCAGGTACCTCCAAAATTATTCTTTCCTCAGAGGATGATGGACTTGGTGGAAGGGTGCGTCTCGGAAAACGTCTTGGCGGTGGTGGTGGTGTTCCATGCCGAAACACAAAATTTGGCGGAATGTGCATAATGTACATCATTGGGATTCTCGTCCGACGCGGGCGCATTCGGGACCATGGGTTTGGGTGACAGAAAGTGACTTCCACGTCCCCTTCATAGATAGCCCGATGATCCTCGAAGTTCCACTCCCCATTAGGGAGCGACCTCATCTCCACGCAGAACATGTTTCTCGCCATCACCTACACAAGGGACTGGGAGTGAGTCATAGCTAAAAGCAATAACAAATGAGTATAACAGTGGCTAGAAATAACAAACACAACTTTTCAAATAGCAATAATAAATGCATATGTATATGCTCAAACTGTCTTTTAACACTTCTTGGATTTCATTAGCGACATGATGCATGCCTACTCCTCATTCATGCTTCACAGTTCGGCATCCTTTCGGGAATCCGTTTCAAACCTATGTTTTCATCGAACTGGAGCGTATCCATAACCCATGCATCACGATTGATTGAGAACTAGCCTTCATAACATTTTCATGCTACGGAATTCAAATCATCATAGCATAGTCAATGCTATGGCATCACAGCTCATTCAATGCTGCGGAATACGTCTACCTATGCCAGATTCCACAATCGAACTCGGAGCAACTCCATGCATGTCAATGCCATACAACTGTTCATTTTCTTTCTTTCTTTTAAGTCATATCCTTGAACATCATGTCTCCAATATAGAGACCCAAAGTTCATAATCCTTCTTGCATTAACTGGTGCTAGTGCTTACTGAAAATTCCATCAGCGGTCCAGCCACTTTGTGATGGTTTTATGCAATAGGAGTTAATTATTTTATTATTTAATTATTGAAACGACCCCATTTAGGACTCCCAAAATATCAACCAAGTGGGTAAAGACTTCCACTGGGACATGGGAAAATAATCAACCAAATGGGTGTACGCACTTCCATTGGGACATCCTGTCCGAATATGTCAACCACTGAATAAAATTCCAGTAGGACTCATCCAGGATAAAAATCAACCAATGGGAATCAAGTAAACTTATACATTTATCCATTGGGACTCCTGTCCGAATACGTCAACCACTGAATAGAATTCCAGTAGGAATCTTCCAGGATAATAATCGACCAATGGAAAAACGTATAAGAATTAGGTATTCAATATTCTTAAGAAAAATAAGTGTTTTCTTCAGTTTTAATCAAAATACTCGAGTATTTTATAAAATACTCGAGTTGTTCTTCATTTTTTTCCAGAATACTTGAAGTCTTTGAAGAAAAACTCGAGTTGTTCCTCATTTTCCCAGAATACTCGAGTATTTCTCAAAAGACTCGAGTGTTTTTACTGCAACAGCACCAGTTTCTGCATTTTAAGCACCAATTCGAATTCCATGCATTGTTTTTCCATTCTTATGCAAAACAGAGGCATAAACACATATAAGGAACATGTTAGTACGGATAAACAAGTACATAATAACATAAATCATCATCAAATCACAAAATCTATGCAAACTTGAAAAATAACCATTTCAAGATATGAAATTCATTTCCACTTGGTTTTATCTTCGAAAATCAATCCAGTGAGCATCATTAGGTTCATTTAAACTTGTTTGACTCATAAAACCTTGGGTTTATGACCTCCATGTCATATTCCCAATTCCAACTTCATCCCTTGATGAACCATGTGAGGTTCCTACATTTCTAGCTTGAGATTACTCATTCTAGCAATTAGATAACTCCTCCCTTACCTCAGAGAAGCTAAACAACAGATTAAACAACAAGGAAATTGGTTGGATCAAAAATCCAAATTCTGGACTTGTGAAAAAGGGGTTGAACAGGCTGACTTTGGCCACAGATTTCACCACGGATTTGGCATGAAAAAGAACGAAACAAGTTAGTTTAACAAACTAGGATATATTAACTTCAATCAGAAACAAATTTGACACAAAAAGGATTCCTGAGATTACCAAACGAATTCAATGAAGATGAATACTTGATGCTGAAAACTACTCTGTTTTCACAGCTTTGAACTTCAAACTTTGATGAGCTAGAACTCGAACTACAGGGGTTTATTTGAAGTGATTCTTGATTCTAATTCAAAGATGGAACTAGAACCGTGAGTTGTGTTTTGGTTTCAAAGGATTTGATTGAGAAACGAAGGAGAAATTAGAGATCAAAGTATGCTCTGAAAAACTGAGAGTCTGAAACTTAGCATTCGGGTTTTGCAGGATTAGAGGTGTTGAATGCTTCAACCAAGCACCAATTTATAGTCTAGGAATACTTCAAATCGAAGCAAAGTCCAGCTCTATGCTTGTCATTTCAAGAAACCGCATTTTGGTGCGAAAATTAAATGAAAACCGACTTATACACTTTCAGGTCTGTACGAAATACTCGAGTTTTTCCCAAATACTCGAGTTTTTATTTAAAAAATTTCAAATTTTTAAACAGCTACTTAAAATACTTGAGTTTTTCCTAAAATACTCGAGTGTTTTTGCTAAAATAGGAAAAATTGACTATTTTAATGATACTAATATTTATAAAAATACTTTTATTTCATGTATTTAAAATATAGGATCTTACATCCTCCCCTACTTAAATAGAATTTCGTCCTCGAAATTCCGTTTTACATAAAAAGATGCGGATATTCCTCCCTCATCTTAGATTCTAATTCCCACGTAGAGTCAGATACTCCATTCTGACCCCACAAGACTCGAACTAATGGAATCTCTTTTCCTCGCAACTTCTTAATTCGCCTATCTTCTATTTGCACTGGCCCAACGTCGAATGTGAGATTCTCTTTTAACGGTATCATGTCTTGTTGCAGCTGAACGATCGACGATGGACCTTGGATAAATTTGTGAAGCTGAGAGACATGGAATACGTTGTGCAGATTGGACAGAAATGGGGGTAAAGCGATCTGATATGCGACAGGACCCACTCGTTTTAAAATCTGATAAGGGCCGATGAACTTAGGAGATAGCTTCTTTGGCTTCATTACCCTTCCAATTCCAATCGTTGGCACGACTCGCAGGAATACATGATCTCCTTCTTGAAATTCGAGCTTGGATCTTCGCTGATCGGCATAACTCTTCTGACGACTTTGTGCGATCTTCATCTTCTCTTGGATAGTCCTTACCTTTTCAGTCGTTTCTTGAACTAATTCAGGTCCGATGAGAGCATTCTCCCCCACTTGAAACCAACAAAGCGGGATTTTACACTTTCTTCCATATAGAGCTTCGTACGGGGCCATATCGATGCTTGCATGATAACTATTATTGTAGGTGAACTCCACAAGCGGCAATAACCGATCCCAACCTTCTTGATATTCCAGAACACATGCTCGAAGCAGGTCTTCCAAAGATTGAATCGTCCTTTCTGATTGACCATCGGTTTGAGGGTGATAAGCAGAACTCATCCTCAACTGCGTTCCCAACGCTTGATGTAAACTCTGCCAGAACCGGGACACGAAACGGGGATCACGATCCGATACGATACTCGAGGGAATTCCGTGCAATCTAACAATCTCCTTAATGTACAATCTTGCAAGCTTCTCCAACGGATACTGCATGTTGATGGGAATGAAATGTGCAGACTTCGTTAAGCGATTAACCACAACCCAAATTGCATCAAAGCCTTCTCTTGTTCTTGGAAAACCACTCACAAAATCCATAGCTATTCCATCCCACTTCCATTCTGGTATGCTCAAGGGTTGCAGTTCTCCTCCAGGCTTCTTATGCTCGATCTTCGCCTTTTGGCAGACAAGGCAAGATGCTACATAAGACGCAACATCTTTCTTTAGTCCGGACCACCAAAACATCCTCTTCAGGTCTTGATACATCTTTGTTGATCCAGGATGCATACTCAGCTTGCTCTTGTGGGCTTCCTCTAATACAGCTTTCCTTAATTCTTGATTCGTCGGGATGCAGATTCGATCCCTGAATCCCAGAATGCCATCGGATCCTAATTGGAAATCCGGTTCCACTCCTTCCATCCCTAATCTTTTCTTCTCTAGAAGCTCCTTGTCCACTTGTTGTAGGTCTCGAACTTGACCCACAAACTCATTTGTGATTTGCAACATTCCTAACTTGACGCAATTCGGCTTGAACCGAATTGCCAAATTCAAGTTTCGGAATTCTTCAATTAGCTGAGCTTCTTTTACCATCATTGTACTCACGTGCAGCATCTTCCTACTGAGAGCGTCGGCTACAACATTAGCTTTGCCGGGGTGGTAATGCAATTCGAATTCATAATCTTTCAGGAATTCCATCCACCTACGTTGCCTCATATTCAGCTCCTTTTGGTCGAAGAGATACTTCAAACTTTTATGGTCGCTGAATACTTGGAACGTATTACCATACAGGTAATGTCTCCAAATCTTGAAAGCAAAGACAATGGCAGCCAATTCCAAGTCGTGAGTAGGATAGTTCCCTTCATGCACCTTCAGCTGACGAGATGCATAAGCAACAACTTCCCCTTCTTGCATCAAGACACAACCCAAACCTTGTCGGGATGCATCACAATAAACATCGAAGATTTTCCTAGGATCGAGCAAAGTTAACACTGGAGATGATGTTAACTTGTCCTTTAATGTCTGGAAGCTAACTTCACACTTCTCGTCCCAGACAAAAGGTTGCTCCTTCCGGGTTAAACGAGTTAACGGAAGAGCCAACTTGGAAAAACCTTCAATGAACTTCCGATAATATCCAGCTGACCCAAGAAAACTTCTTATTTCAGTAACCGTCTTTGGTCTTTCCCATTGCAACACTGATTCTACTTTGACCGGGTCCACAGCCACACCATCCTTTGAAATTATATGACCCAAGAAATTGACTTTTTCAAGCCAAAATTCACACTTGGCCAGCTTAGCATATAATTTCTTCTCCCTCAAGGTCTCCAAAACGATCTTCAAATGATTAGCGTGCTCCTCCGGATTCTTCGAATAGATGAGAATATCATCGATAAACACCACGACGAAGGAATCCAGGTAGGGTCGGAACACTCTATTCATGTAATCCATGAATATTGCTGGAGCATTGGTCAATCCAAATGGCATCACCACATATTCGTAGTGTCCATATCGTGACCGAAAAGCAGTCTTCGGTATATCTTCCTCCTTAACTCTGATCTGATGATATCCTGACCTCAGATCAATCTTTGAAAATACCGATGCTCCTCTCACTTGATCTATCAAATCATCAATTCTTGGCAACGGGTACTTTTTCTTGATGGTAACCTTGTTTAGTTGCCTATAATCAATGCACATCCTCATTGATCCATCCTTCTTCTTCACGAATAAAACTGGTGCTCCCCAAGGCGACACACTTGGTCTGATGAACTGCTTTTCTAACAAATCCTCCACTTGCTTCTTTAATTTAGCTAATTCTGCTAGAGCCATACGATAAGGGGCGATAGAGATAGGGCCAGTACCGGGGACTAGGTCAATACTGAATTCTATCTCTCGATGTGGCGGCAAACCGGGCACTTCATCGGGAAACACCTCGGGAAACTCTCGAATAATCGGAATGTCTTCGATTTTTGCTTCCTCCTTCTTTTCTTCAGCGATGGCCGAAAATAGGCACACGTAACCTCCAAGTTGCTTGGCCGGCGACTTCTCACTCGGGAGCACGATTGTTCGAGCCTTGCAGTCGATTACCACATGATTGGACGCCATCCAATCCATGCCCAAAATGACGTCGATATTGGACAATGGCAAAAAAATCAGATTTATCCGAGAAATCTGATCTCCTATGCTAACAACACAACCGACACATGCTCTTGATGCAACAACAGGAGCATTCGTGGGGGTAGACACACTCAGATTAAACAAGGTCTCCGAGACAGACAAATTTAAACGCTTGACACATGCCTCCGAGATGAAGGAATGTGTTGCTCTAGAATCAAATAAAAAGCGACAAGGCATGCCATTGAGGAAATGGTTACCTTGCACAAGATTGTCGGCCTTCTCTGCTTCTGCTCCAGACATTGTGAACACCTTTCCATTGACCCAGGGTTTACTTCCTTGTCCTTGACTGATTTGGTGCGGGGGTTGGCGGCACGCACGGGAGATGTGTCCGGTCCTTCCACAATTAAAGCAGACTGGTGGCTTGTCCCTCCAGCATTCTTGGCCAGGATGAGAGCGTTGACACTTGCTACAAATCTCTACCGGAGCCGGAAAACTGGCTACTCCAGAAGGTTGTGCTCTTCCCTTTCCTTTGTGCCAATAAGGGCCTCCACGATTTCCACGATTATTCTTGTGCTGATGTCGGTGGGGTCCATGGCCTCCTTGGCTGACTTCCTTCTTGAAATTGTTCTTCTCGAAAATGCGACATGCACTAATCAAGGTTGGATAGTGACGAATCCTTTGCACGCTTACAGCTAACTTGATATCCGACCTCAGCCCATTCTCAAACCGGGTGCACTTCGAGTATTCGTCAGGATGATATTGGAAGTACGGGGAGTACTTCATCAGCTCCTCAAACTTTTCAGCATACTGGTCGACAGTCATACTGCCTTGCTTCAAGTCTAAGAATTCCATCTCCTTTTGGATCCGAACGTCATCCGGAAAGTACCTCTCCAAGAATTTCTCCATGAAGACTTCCCAAGAGAGCTCGCGATGATCATACTCCAAAAACTGGCGGGTCTGCTCCCACCAAGTTGCAGCTTCTCCATTCAGCATGTAAGCCGCGAACGTGACCTTTTGAACTTCCGTGAGAGTCAGCGTTTGGAAAATCTTATTCATCTCAGCTAACCAGAACTGGGCTTGCTCAGGGCATCGACCACCCGAGAAGCCAGGGGGTTTACATCTACGAAAAGAATCTAGTCCTTGAAATTCAACCGGGGTTACATTGCTGGGAGGACGGGTTTGCTGCAAGTTTTCCAGGACCGCAGCCATACGGGTCAGAGCCTCAGCAATGTTAGCGTTATTACGTCCAGCCATCTATCCTACAGAATCCAAAGGGGAAAAAACTTAATTAGATTCTGCTATTCTATATCTCAAAATGCGAACATGATTCTAGAGTATGCAATGGTTAGTGTGTAAGGCCACACTCCAAGGTCGAGAGTTGAACCATTGCTCTGATACCACAAAATGTGACGACCCAACTTTCTATTCTAAATTTAATACTTATATTCAAAAATACAACCATTTTTTTTCCTTTATTCAAAGTTAGGTCATCATCCATTTCAACCTTTGCGGAAATAATTAAACATCATGAAGGAAAAACACTCATGTTATATTTCATCACAAGAGAAAAGTACATTTCCATTACATCCAAAAACTGTCAACACTGAGCTTAACTTAAGTACTCTAGGTCATTACATTATATTACATATCTTACAACAAAATTTATAATAACCTAGAGCAACTGGTTCGAAACTCAAAACATAACATAAATAAGAGAAACCTGATGAGTCGCATTATCCACATTCCTACATCCCAACTCAACTCAATCATCAGTTCCCCACTGACTGCCGGTTGAGTTGTCCATGAAATCATCATCAGCCACCGGATCGGCATCCTCCACCGGATCCTCATCCTTTATCGGATCCTCCTCCTCCTCCTCCTCCTCATGTGCCGGTTCAGATGGCACATACACCGGAGTCCGAGATCGGGCTCTAGTGGAAGGAAGAGAGGGAGCAGGTACCTCCAAAATTATTCTTTCCTCAGAGGGTGATGGACTTGGTGGAAGGGTGCGTCTCGGAAAACGTCTTGGCGGTGGTGGTGGTGTTCCATGCCGAAACACAAAATTTGGCGGAATGTGCATAATGTACATCATAGGGATTCTCGTCCGACGCGGGCGCATTCGGGACCATGGGTTTGGGTGACGGAAAGTGACTTCCACGTCCCCTTCATAGATAGCCCGATGATCCTCGAAGTTCCACTCCCCATTAGGGAGCGGCCTCATCTCCACGCAGAACATGTTTCTCGCCATCACCTACACAAGGGACTGGGAGTGAGTCATAGCTAAAAGCAATAACAAATGAGTATAACAGTGGCTAGAAATAACAAACACAACTTTTCAAATAGCAATAATAAATGCATATGTATATGCTCAAACTGTCTTTTAACACTTCTTGGATTTCATTAGCGACATGATGCATGCCTACTCCTCATTCATGCTTCACAGTTCGGCATCCTTTCGGGAATCCGTTTCAAACCTATGTTTTCATCGAACTGGAGCGTATCCATAACCCATGCATCACGATTGATTGGGAACTAGCCTTCATAACATTTTCATGCTACGGAATTCAAATCATCATAGCATAGTCAATGCTATGGCATCACAGCTCATTCAATGCTGCGGAATACGTCTACCTATGCCAGATTCCACAATCGAACTCGGAGCAACTCCATGCATGTCAATGCCATACAACTGTTCATTTTCTTTCTTTCTTTTAAGTCACATCCTTGAACATCATGTCTCCAATATAGAGACCCAAAGTTCATAATCCTTCTTGCATTAACTGGTGCTAGTGCTTACTGAAAATTCCATCAGCGGTCCAGCCACTTTGTGATGGTTTTATGCAATAGGAGTTAATTATTTTATTATTTAACTATTGCAACGACCCCATTTAGGACTCCCAAAATATCAACCAAGTGGGTAAAGACTTCCACTGGGACATGGGAAAATAATCAACCAAATGGGTGTACGCACTTCCATTGGGACATCCTGTCCGAATATGTCAACCACTGAATAAAATTCCAGTAGGACTCATCCAGGATAAAAATCAACCAATGGGAATCAAGTAAACTTATACATTTATCCATTGGGACTCCTGTCCGAATACGTCAACCACTGAATAGAATTCCAGTAGGAATCTTCCAGGATAATAATCGACCAATGGAAAAACGTATAAGAATTAGGTATTCAATATTCTTAAGAAAAATAAGTGTTTTCTTCAGTTTTAATCAAAATATTCGAGTATTTTATAAAATACTCGAGTTGTTCTTCATTTTTTCCAGAATACTTGAAGTCTTTGAAGAAAAACTTGAGTTGTTCCTCATTTTCCCAGAATACTCGAGTATTTCTCAAAAGACTCGAGTGTTTTTACTGCAACAGCACCAGTTTCTGCATTTTAAGCACCAATTCGAATTCCATGCATTGTTTTTCCATTCTTATGCAAAACAGAGGCATAAACACATATAAGGAACATGTTAGTACGCATAAACAAGTACATAATAACATAAATCATCATCAAATCACAGAATCTATGCAAACTTGAAAAATAACCATTTCAAGATATGAAATTCATTTCCACTTGGTTTTATCTTCGAAAATCAATCCAGTGAGCATCATTAGGTTCATTTAAACTTGTTTGACTCATAAAACCTTGGGTTTATGACCTCCATGTCATATTCCCAATTCCAACTTCATCCCTTGATGAACCATGTGAGGTTCCTACATTTCTAGCTTGAGATTACTCATTCTAGCAATTAGATAACTCCTCCCTTACCTTAGAGAAGCTAAACAACAGATTAAACAACAAGGAAATTGGTTGGATCAAAAATCCAAATTCTGGACTTGTGAAAAAGGGGTTGAACAGGCTGACTTTGGCCACAGATTTTACCACGGATTTGGCATGAAAAAGAACGAAACAAGTTAGTTTAACAAACTAGGATATATTAACTTCAATCAGAAACAAATTTGACACGAAAAGGATTCCTGAGATTACCAAACGAATTCAATGAAGATGAATACTTGATGCTGAAAACTACTCTGTTTTCACAGCTTTGAACTTCAAACTTTGATGAGCTAGAACTCGAACTACAGGGGCTTATTTGAAGTGATTCTTGATTCTAATTCAAAGATGGAACTAGAACCGTGAGTTGTGTTTTGGTTTCAAAGGATTTGATTGAGAAACGAAGGAGAAATTAGAGATCAAAGTATGCTCTGAAAAACTGAGAGTCTGAAACTTAGCATTCGGGTTTTGCAGGATTAGAGGTGTTGAATGCTTCAACCAAGCACCAATTTATAGTCTAGGAATACTCCAAATCGAAGCAAAGTCCAGCTCTATGCTTGTCATTTCAAGAAACCGCGTTTTGGTGCGAAAATTAAATGAAAACCGACTTATACACTTTCAGGTCTGTACGAAATACTCGAGTTTTTTCCCAAATACTCGAGTTTTTATTTAAAAAATTTCAAATTTTTAAACAGCTACTTAAAATACTTGAGTTTTTCCTAAAATACTCGAGTGTTTTTGCTAAAATAGGAAAAATTGACTATTTTAATGATACTAATATTTATAAAAATACTTTTATTTCATGTATTTAAAATATAGGATCTTACACTCTCCAACAATCTCCCACTTGCACTAGAGTCAATCGTTCATGTATCTAATACCATAAGCCCTAACATGTCCCTCATGCTTTTTTATGGCAAGAGGTTTAGTCAGTGGATCAGCAATATTATCATCTGTTGAAACTCTGCATATCTTTACATCTCCTCTGTCAATTATCTCTCGAATGATGTGAAAACGCCGAAGTATATGTTTGGATTTCTGGTGAGATTTCGGTTCCTTAGCTTGCGCAATGGCTCCATTGTTGTCACAATAGAGGTCCACTGGAAACTCAATACTAGGAACAACATCAAGTTCAGTTATGAACTTCTTAATCCAAACCGCTTCCTTTGCTGCTTCTGATGCAGCTATATACTCAACTTCTGTTGTAGAATCGGCTACAGTCTCTTGCTTTGAACTCTTCCAGCATATAGCCCCACCATTCAAACAAAATACAAATCCAGATTGTGATCTGAAATTGTCCTTATCAGTCTGGAAGCTAGCGTCGGTGTAACCCTTTACAACCAGCTCATCTTCACCTCCATATACCAAGAAAGCATCCTTAGTTCTTCTTAAGTACTTTAGAATATTCTTGACTGTTGTCCAGTGACCTTCACCTGGATCTGACTGGTATCTGCTCGTCATGCTCAAAGCATACGAAACATCAAGTCGAGTACATATCATGGCATACATGATAGATCCAATTGCAGATGCATATGGAATTCTATCCATGCGTTCCCTTTCTTCCTTAGTGGAAGGACACTGTTCCTTTGACAAGGTTATACCATGTGACATTGACAAAGATCCCCTTTTGGAATCCTGCATGTTGAACCGTTTCAACATTTTGTCTATGTACGAACTTTGACTTAGGCCAAGCAATCTCCTTGATCTATCTCTATAAATCTTGATGCCTAATATATAGGTTGCTTCACCCAAATCCTTCATAGAAAAGCAATTCCCTAACCAAGTCTTAACAGACTGTAAGGTAGGAATGTCATTCCCGATGAGTAGTATGTCATCCACATACAACACAAGAAAGACAATTGCGCTCCCACTAACCTTCTTATATACACAAGACTCTTCTTCGTTCTTGATGAAACCAAATTGTTTGATTGCATCATCGAATCGAATATTCCAACTCCTAGAAGCTTGTTTCAATCCGTAAATGGATCGTTGCAGCTTACAAACCTTTCCAGCATGCTTTGGATCAACAAAACCTTCAGGTTGTGTCATATACACATCCTCTAAAAGATTTCCATTAAGGAAAGTAGTTTTGACATCCATCTGCCAGATTTCATAATCATGAAATGCTGCAATAGCAAGCAAGATCCTTATGGATTTAAGCATGGCAACTGGTGAAAAAGTTTCATCATAGTCAATACCATGAACTTGTTTGAAACCTTTAGCAACCAATCGTCCTTTAAAGGTATGTACATTACCATCCATGTCAGTCTTCTTCTTGAAAACTCATTTTCACCCAATTGGTTTTACCCCATCAGGTAGATCAACCAAGATCCAAACTTGGTTGGTGTGCATGGACTCCATCTCAGATCTCATGGCTTGAAGCCATTTCTCAGAGTCAGGGCTGTTTATAGCCTCTTGGTAAGTAGTAGGTTCATCTTGATCAAAAATCATAATGTCATCCTCTTGAGTCAAGAGAAATCCATATCTCTCTGGCTGAAGAGGAATCCTACTTGACCTACGCAAAACTTGTGTAACTTGAGCAGGTTGTACATCCACAACATCTTGTGGAACTTGCTCAACATCCACCGATTGGTCTTGGCTACTTTGGGATTCTTGAATCTCATCAAGATCTATTTTCCTCCCACTATTTCCTTTAGAGAGAAATTCTCTTTCAAGAAACACGCCTGTGCGAGCGACAAACACTTTGCCTTCTGTGGGATTGTAGAAATAGTATCCCTTAGTTTCTTTGGGATATCCTACAAAGTAGCATTTGTCAGATTTGGGACTAAGTTTATCAGAAAGTAGACGTTTCACATAAACATCACAACCCCAAATCCTGAGAAAAGACATACTAGGAAGCCTCCCAGTCCATATCTCATATGATGTCTTTTCAACTGCTTTCGATGGGGATCGGTTAAGTGTAAAAGCAGCTGTAAGTAGTGCATGTCCCCAAAAAAAGATAGGAAGGTCCGATTGACTCATCATACACCTAACCATGTCCAACAAGGTTCAATTTCTCCTTTCTGAAACACCATTCCACTGGGGCGTTCCAGGAGGAGTGAGTTGAGATACTATACCACACTCTTTTAGATAGTCATCGAACTCTTGGCTAAGGTATTCACCACCTTGATCAGATCGAAGGGCTTTAATACTTTTGCCAAGTTGATTTTGTACTTCATTCTTGAATTCCTTGAACTTTTCAAAGGTTTCATGTTTGTATTTCATCAGATATACATACCCATATCTACTAAAATCATCAGTAAATGTGACGAAGTACGGGTAACCTCCTCTAGCATTTCCCTTTGTCATCTTGCCCAACAAACAAGACTCACATGTCTCATAAGATTCAAAATCAAATGAGTCTAAGAATCCATCTTTATGAAGCTTGAAATGCGTTTCTCGTTTATATGGCCCAAACGACAATGCCAAAGAAAAGTTTGGTTTGTATCATTTGATTTAAACCTTTTAGCATTAATGTTATAGACTGGATGATCAAGATCTAATAAATAAAGACCATTTATTAATTGTGCACTGCCATAAAACATCTCATTCAAATAAATGGAACAACATTTGTTCCTTATTGAAAACGAAAAACCTACTTTGTCTAAACATGAAACTGAAATAATATTCCTACAAATAGCAGGTGCACAATAAACATCCTCTAGTTCTAAAACTAATCCACTAGGTAAGGTTAAACTACAAGTTCCAACAGCAATGGCGGCAACTCTTGCTCCATTTCCAACTCGCAGTTCGACTTCACCTTTAGCTAATCTTCTACTTCTTTTTAGATCCTGCACATTAACACAAATGTGAGATCCACATCCAGTATCTAATACCCATGATGTTGAAGCAGAAAAATTAACTTCTATAACAAAAATACCTGAAGAAGAGACTCCGCTTTTCTTCATTTCTATCTCTTTAAGGTAATCTGGGCAATTCCTCTTTCAATGTCCCTCCTTGTTACAATGGAAGCAATTTCCCTCCTTAGCCACCCCACCTTTAGGCTTAAGAGCCTTAGCTACTCTAGCTTTGCCCTTATCCTTAGGTTTTTGTGCTTTCCTTTTGGCCTTACCTTTTCCCTTTCCATTTTGAACCAACAATACAGTTTTTCCCTTGTTGATATCATGCTCAGCAGTTTTCAACTTCCCTAACAATTCAGTTAGAGTGCTGTCAATGTTGTTCATGTTGTAATTCATGACAAACTGACTAAAGCTCTGTGGTAAGGAATGCAGAACTAAGTCAACGGCCAACTCTTGACCTAGTGGGAAACCCATCCTCTCAATGTTCTCAATATAACCAATCATCTTGATTACATGATGACTAACTGGGCTTCCCTCTGTCATCTTACAAGTGAAAAGGGACCTTGTGACCTCAAAACGCTCATGCCTTGCTTGCCCTTGATAGAGCTCCTTAAGGTGTACGATCATATCGTACGCACTCATGTTCTCGTGAACCTTCTGAAGGTCAGGGGTCATAGTGACAAGCATGAGAGTTCCAACCGCTAAGGCATCATCTTGATGCCTACGGAAAGCATTCCGCTCAGCAGCCGGTGCATTAGCGGGGGGTGCTTCAGGGAGTGGTTGCTCTAGCACATACATCTTTTTCTCACTCCTAAGGACAATCCTTAGGGTTCGATACCAGTCCAGGAAATTAATTCCCGTCAGCTTGTCCTTCTCAAGGACTGATCGCAGTGATAAGTTATTTGAATTGTTTGAAGCCATGGTGATCTAACAACAAAATAAAAGTAGAATTAAAATCATGTTTATTAAATATTTAATAAGGACTTTCATTAAATATTACTCCCACTATTTTCCTCAAATCAATAACCCTCAATATTGACTCGGAAAATCTCGGCGTAAGATTTTCTAGTGGGACCAAGATCCATATTTCATCTTATTATGAGTCAAACTTTAGCTGATCTCCCATAATTTGATTATTTAGGTAGGGAACCCTTTCCCAATCACATCTCATGTGACTCTTGGATCAATTAGGTGAATAACATTTATTCAAAATTAACTTATTAATTTATACCCAATTCTTTTGCCTATAGATCTTCAATCCTATTGAACCATCCATTTAAGTTAGACCCAATGGTTGACATAGCGAATATTACATTTATTCCTTCGCGTCTGACCAATGGAGATAAACGTACTCTACTTTAGCAGACCCACATTCAAAACGACATCAATCAAGACGAATGTCAAGCATTGGAAGACATATAACTTAATATTTCAGTTTGAGGGGTTTTATATTTAAGTGATCTCACCTATTTTATCTTACATTAACATACATTATAACGATAACATGCATCACATACATACTATAATTATAAACTACGTGATATGGTCATGGCCTAGAAAAACTAATTCACCCAAGCCAATGAGTGAATTAATACAAAGATCCTAAACGCATAACTTCTTCTCCAAGAGCATTCCTTGAATGTATGCACCGGTCCTTCTCCAAGAGCCTTCCTTAAATCTCCTTTCTTTTTCATCTTCAAGTCTTTCGCAATTTTTTAATAAAATATTACAAATAGAAACCTCGTTCATGAGGGGATTTAGATGAGAAAAGAAATACATATTGAATATGGAGAGAGGCACGACACGCAAGCCGTATTTAAAAATAAACCAAAAAAAAATAAAACATACACAAAACGCGAAACGATCTAAAAGGCCATGACCATACACCATATAACAAACAACATATTAAATAAAATACATTATTATTTTATTAAAATTATGTTTGTTACGAATTAAAAAAAAATTATATTTTATCAACTCTCGATAAAAAAAAATATCGTATGAAACTCTCTCCAATTCGTATAATTGGAGATCATACGCGCATCATCATACAGTTCATGCGGATGCCAAATTGGAATCGGTGAATATATGAGTGTTGCACACAAACTGATTGAAATAATCATTGATATATTATTATCATTATTATACTAGACTACACAGTTACGGCAACGTCTGTAGCGTAAGAGTTTGAAACTCGGAAACAGGGTCGGGGCATTTAGTTCTTTTTTTTTTTTTATAAATTTTAATTTTCGATTAATCGCATATTCTAATCATATTAAAACATGTTTAATAAAAAATAATCAAATCATGGTTTCACAAGTGGCTCTGATACCACTGTTAGGAAATAGGATGCGACAAACGCAGCGGAAATAAAATAAATAAATAAATCCTATTTCCATCCGGATCCATGTGAAAGCATGATTTGAGATAGAGAATTAAATTACCTTTTGTAGGGAAGAGGAGACCAACGAATCTTATCACGAACGTTTCGTCAATCACGAGCACATCAATGTGTTGTGCCTCTATTGGTATCCATACGAACAAATTCCCAATTGGAGTCACGTCTCTCTTCTCAATGCTAGTAGAGAAGAGAGAGTCTGTGTATCACTCACTCTCTGATATGACGGCTAGGGTTGCCGTTTTGTGTCTCATACATCTTATTTCCCTAAAGCTAATAATATTATATTTACGCTTTTTTAAGCGATAGGTCCCTAAACTTAGGGGGTGTTTTGGATTTAGTCCTTAATCTTTTTTTTTGTTGGATCTGGTCCCTAAACTTTAACGTCGTTTGGAATTAGTCCTCCCGTTAACCCAAAGTTAACTCCGTTAGTGTCTTCCAATAAGATGTTGCCACGTGTCCCAACTTGCATTTTTTTTTGGCTTTTTTGACTTTGAGGTCCCTAAACTTAGGGGAGGAATTGAATTTAGTCCCTATCCTATTTTTCGTTGGATCAGGTCCCTAAACTCTGGACCATTTTGGATTAAGTCATTCTGTTAGCTTTAATCTAAGACCGTTACCCTGGGAAAATTTTTATGCCATGTGGACCAATAAATTAATGCCACATGGAATTTTTATTTTAAAATTGAAAAATTACAAAAAATAAATAAAATTAAAAAAAGCCAAATATTACCTGATTTGAAGTACAACTGAACCAAGCATCATTAACAGTTCCACCATGCCACAAAAATTTTTCAGGCCAGAATGTGAACCACCTTCCCTATCTTCCTCTCGTTCCTCGTCGTACTCGATCGTCTCGTTAGGGCTTGACATCATGATTTCTTCACCTTGCTTTAGGGGGTGACATTTTTTTTCAGAATATAAAGATCTAAACAAAACAAAAAAAAAAAAGAACACACACAGTGTCAAGTGATAAAAACTGAGTTAGACACCTACCAAACCTTTATCATCAAACTCTAAAGTAATAAAAAAGAGATTTTTCTGTGTCAATCAAATATACTTGTTGCGTTTCTTCCTCCCTCCAGACTCTACATATGATGCACCGCTAAGAAGAAGGCAGAGGAAGCGGAGAAGAGGGCGAAGGCTGGAAAGCAGAGGACGCTGAGGTTGTTGAGGGTTCGAAGTTGCGAGGCTGCTGCATGGTGAAGGAAGCGCGACTGGTCTCCTTTGGTGTCGCATCAGATTTGCAGAGAAGATGACCAAGCGAAGGATGAAGAACGAAGAGAATCTTCGGGGTCGCCACCGCAACTAGGTTGCAGGGGCTTTGGCTATAACTAGCGCCGCCGCACACCATCAAGCGAACTTGTGACTGTGACACCAAAGGACGGTGGCGACCTTGAGGACGGTGGCGAAAGCTTCTCAAATCGTTACCCTGATGGCAGTGGTGAGTGCTCGAGACATCACGACCATGACGATGATGCATCTCGTCGCAAACGCGTTTTATTCCAATCGTTATAAAAAAATCATTTTTTTTAATTTTATTTATTTTTTGTAATTTTTCAATTTTAAAAGAAAAATTCCATGTGGCATTAATTTATTGGTCCACATGGCATAAAAATTTTCCCAGGGTAACGGTGTTAGATTAAAACTAACAGAAGGATTTAATCCAAAATGGTCCAGAGTTTAGGGACCTGATCCAACGAAAAAAAGGATAGGGACTAAATTCAATTCTTCCCCTAAGTTTAGGGACCTCAAAGTAAAAAAAAAAAGCCAAAAAAAAAAATGCAAGTTGGGACACTTGGCAACATCTTATTGGAAGACACTAACGGAGTTAACTTTGGGTTAACGGAAGGACTAGTTCCAAATGACGTTAAAGTTTAGGGACCAGATCCAACAAAAAAAAAGATTAAGGACTAAATCCAAAACACCCCTTAAGTTTAGGGACCTATCGCTTAAAAAATAATATTATCAGGCCAACTGGTTGGGCTTTTTTAGGAGATAAATTCGAATTATATCTTATATGTAAAAGATAAAATCAAATTTATATCTTATACATAAAGATAAAACGAATCATATCTTAATCATATCAGAAAGATTTAATTTTATAAAAATACAACTATTGTATTTTTATCAAATGTAATATCTCCAATTTTATCTGCTCTTAGTGTGTGACCCTATAGGTTCCTGTAACGTTGGCAGTAATGTTAAAATCACATTTTAACTTTACAAGCAATGAGCGGTATCTAGCAACACATCATTGCTACCCAAGTGACAGGAATGTCTGTGATTTGAATAACCTTTTACTGTGACCAATGAACATGTGTAAGTTTAATCCCTTTGTCCAAATATCATAGTTAACTCATGGCATGGAACGTGTCACCCATGAATAGTGTAACCTATGGTTTCTTGATCACTGAGACGCGTCTATACAAGTCTCGTCAATATCTCATATTGACTGTCTTGAGTATGACCATACATTTCACCGTCTCACTCAATCAAGGGGCCCAGAGATATAATTCCTATTGATAAGGAAGGACAAATCCCATCTACGTCACTCATATCCCTCTACATGATTTGTCATATACCCGACTACAACTGTTATGATCACCTGGTTAAAGATGGCGTTTGATTGCGTGAAAGCATATAATTCCTCATGTTGGGAACCGTAGCGACTTCAGGTCGAAGGACCATGTACACCATTGTCACTATGAGAATCGCTTATGACACTCACTTAATAACCCATGTAGCATTCTCATGGCGAGTCAATCCAGTACACAATTGTCCCAATGTGTACTTACGTGAAGACTTGATATCCCATATCCATGACCGGTGAGATACAGTCATCAGTCTGCCACATACTAGTCTCGATGTATTATAGTTGTCCTTATTAACTATAATACTCGACTAGGGAATCTTTAAGGATAATTATCAATCAATAAGATCTCACTATCAAGTCATGTACTTGATATTCTTATGACATTGAACTTATAATCCTAAGGACTTTATTACATTTATTTTAATTAAACAATTAAAGCATAAATATAATAAATGAAATGCCTCATTATTATTAATAGTAATAATCCATAAACATGAAATAAGTACAAGTAAAAGAGAAAATACGATTGTCACTAGGGTACTCTCCAACAATGCTACCAATCAATATTAAGGGTAAAAAATGTTAAACTTAAATAAAAAACTATTTAAAAAAAATGATATTTTATATATATATATATATATATATAATGCATTACATAATATCGTTAAACGAGACTAATAAAAATGATAAAAAAATATAAATTAAACAAAATAATAAAAGAAAAGTCTAATAAAAATATATACATCCAAAATATTTTAGCAAAAAATTATCAATACAAGTGAAATTTCAACTAAAAAGTTTTATTCAAAATATTAAAATAAGAATTATCAATTTAATTATTCATCTTTATCTATCTATCTATATCTATAGTTTTTTTAATGAATATATATTTATAGTTTTTGTCCAATTTGCATGAGCTCATTTCAATTTATAACAAAACTTAATTACCACTCCAAAATTTGCTTGTAAAAAAACTTTTTTTTAATAAATATTTTGCTATATATTATTGTATTCTTCACTACGCATTTATAATAAATGCTATCAATCAATATTAAGGGTAAAAAATAGTAAATCTAAAGAAAAAACTATTTTTAAATGTAGTAATTTTACGCGTGCATCGCACGGGTTTTAATTTTGTTTTTTTTACATTGGTTCAAATATTGATATTGGAAATGTGTATTTTTAGATGATAAATTAATATGGACTTTATATATATATATATATATGATTTACATGTATTTTATTTAAGTAGCAATGTCATGAAACTACTTATCCCCTCTATTTTTTTATTATAATTCATTTTTACCTAATTTACGCAAATTAAGAAAAATAATTATCACTCAAATTTTTAAAAAAATGTTGAATGAAAATGATAAATACTTATCTAATTTTTTTTACTGATTTAATGATAATATTATTAATGAAATAAATCATGTTAATTGAAAATAATATTTACTTGTAAAAAACATCAATACAAAAACATCAATTCAATAAATATCTATTCAAGTAAAGTCAAAGCTATCACCTATTATAATCAAAGCTTGTGCCTATTTGATTTTATATTATTTTAAAATGATGCAAACTATAAAGTAAGAACAAAATGAAACATAAAATCAATATATTTCCTTTTCCATTTGAGTTTTGTATTGGTCGTGTGAAATTTTACAAAGAAATAATAAAATAGACAAAAAATGACATGATATCTCTTTACGACATTTTTTGACTCATAATGCATACTACTTCAATTCCTCCGTTGTTATAGTATGACAGCAAAATGTTAAAACCTTTTAAATGATACAAACTCCCTCCTTCTTCTCGCATTTACAACTCTCGCAACCATTCGAGAACAGACAACCAACTGACCAAAGCAAAAGGGAGTCAAGATCAAGAATATATATATATATATATATATATCTCATTATTTAAACATCATCAAACATACTACTAAGTAAGCATACTCTAAACTAATTGTTGGAAATATTGGAGAAAACACCTTCAAAAATAACAATAAAGTGAAATTGATCGGAGGCGTGTCTAAGACATTGTCCTTAAGAATCTATTTGCTAACCGCGATGAATCCACAGGATTCAGAAAATCCCTCTAACTAATCTCAAATGGCTAAACTGACAGTACTTTGTTTGGTAATGTAACTTGTTATGGACCACCTAAACGGATCCGGTATGCCGGATTCAGATACCGGTATGAGGCCATAAGAGGCCCAATGAAGTCGGATTCTGATACCGGTATGAGGCCACAAGAGGCCCAATGAAACCAGATTCTGATACCGGCATGAGGCCGTAATTGGCCCAATGAAGCCGGATTCGGATACCGGTATGGAGCCGGATTCGGATACTGGTGTGAGACTTAAAGAGGTCCAACGGAGTTGGAACCGAATATCGGTATGAGGTGGTGGGTATCAGACTACATTCTTCATACCGTTATACCGGTATGAGTCCATCAAGTCAACCACACGTGTTAGGGAATCCGAGGAATTCCGTTATCCTCATAAACATAGGATTCTCCTCAAACTTAATACCCGCCATCATGTCTGAACCGTTTAGAGGAAACTTCACCCGCCACATGAAAGCGGCAATCAACACCATTTATGCTGGTATGCTTATATAATACCTGGTAAGGCAAGCAGGTATGATCTATCTCATCTCACACAAACACACACACCACCCCAAAGTAGAGCGACAAGAGCGTGGGTATCTTGGTGTTCAACGTGCTCACTTCACGTCTGACATCAAAAGTGGGATTGCCGAATTCTTAGCCGGATTGTCTAAGACCAGTAATCCTACGACAGAACATTGGCGACCACAGTGGGAGCGACAAATTAATTCCCACCACCTCATTATCAATTATTCGAAGTGTTTGGCAAGGATTGAAGATACAATTACAAAGCATGCAAAACGATTACATCGAAAGAAGGACACAAAGGAATACCCAGCACAAGGATGGGCGATGTGCACATGATGATTCACAAAGAGAAAAAAAATCAATATGTCATGGCCAACACATCTACATCAAATCCCAATGAGAAGATAATACAGATGACCAGAGTCATTAAAAAAAAGAAAAAAGAAAAGAAAGAAACCCAGATTACTGTTATTATTTCCTATTGTTATTCTTGATGGCTTTGGAGGTTTTGAATTCTTCAACCCATTTCTCATACAAACCATTCCCATGGCCGTGAAAAAAGATAATAAGGATTCTTCGAATACCAGCATGTGGCATGGTCACTACTCCACCAATCTTCACCAGAAATTGGAGATCCATGCAACAATCATGAATCCCCCGAGCAATGCCTAGAATGCCGCTATTTCACGAAGAGAGGAGGAGAAACAAAAGCGTTGTGTGTCACCATGTTGCTGGCACCGCTCTCCCTAACCGGATACTAGTGGCCTCATTACACGTATCGCCGCTGGCAATGAGAAGGAAGGTCCAAAGTTGTCACAAACCTCTGTTCTAACTTCTTAGGAGCACGTTACCGGAAAGAATTAGAAGATGGTGCAATCCTTATCCGTTCAAAAGGAACAAAAAGATTGATATTGGGCCCTTCAGCACCCAAAAAAGGCCCAACTACATAGATAAGAGCATAAACTTAAGACAAAGCTTTCACAACAACATTGTTTTCCTCACAATGTCAGGACTAGTCTAAAAGTGACTCCGAGATTCTCGTCAATGGACAATAAACTTTTCAAGAGGAGAATAAAAAATATTCCCCATCACGATTATTCTAGCCCATGAGGTTTCCTTACTCTGATATTTTCTTCAATATTCAATATGCTTCCAAAGATGAGGAACACATTGCTATATTCCCTTATCCGGACTCATTTGTTGACGGAGAGGAACCTTGTGTCGAGTTTCCCTATTCGCTTTAGGGGTCAGAATGAGAAGAACTTCATGTTGAATTCCCCTTCCCGGACTCTTGCCAATAGTGAGGAACCCTCAATTGGGCTTCCCCCTTAGGTCTTGTATCCGGAAAGCAAGGAATCTTCATGCTAGATTTCTTCCTTCAAACTCACTAGACGACTCGAGAAACCTTGCACCGAGTTCCCCCTTCAAACTCTGGTTCCGAACATTGAGAATATTGTATTGTTTTCCTCCTTTGAAATCAATTGAAAGATTTGAAGAATTTATTCGGAAATAAGGATCCGTTTCATAGTCACAAAAAATTCAACGCTTGTACCAGTCTTTCCTATTCATACCTCGACGCTCCTCCTTATGTCACAACATCGAGCTGGGGGGCTACTGTTATGGACCGGTTTCACGGACAAATAATAACCGGTATCACGAACCAACAAGCATCAATTCGGCATACCGACAATTCGGCATCAATAGTCAATCAATACGTAACCGACATAACGGTTCGTCATTATGATGCTAATGATGGCATTCATGGAGCCGTTACTCTTCGGCCTTAATGCCCATCATGACTCATCATTACAGTGTCTCCTTCCAACCACCCTATAAATACAGGTAGTGGCCAAGGTATGACCGAACTCTCTCATCTCTCATTTTACACGGCACACACACCACCCCAAAATATCCCGACTCAGTGGCGGAGTTCTTTAACCGAGAACCCGTTATCATTGTCGTACATCAACAAACCGGGTTGCCGGTACATGTGGGATAACACCCCACAACATAACTCAAAAAAAGATAAAACCAAAAAATACAAAATTATCAGTATTTTTCTTAAGTTGTTCTACCTCATCACCTTTGCATATATATATATATCAATAATTTAAATTAAAATTTAATCACAATGATTAAAAAAATTAAATAAGAGAATAATAGAAAATTGTAAAGTACTGATAATCAAAAGTAATAATTTGAAATTCAAGTTAATGAGTAATGTAGTATTAACAACTCATAACATGTAACGGATAAATCAAAAACTAATAAAAAATAAAAACTAATAAAGCAAAACTAAAACTGATGCCTTATCGTTGGATATGAAACGCATAGGATCAAAGCTAATAGCTTTAATTTTAAAACAAAATTTTGAAATAAAATATAATTTTTACAACACTAATAACACATCCTAACACAATTATTGTGATTACCACTTTACTCAAACTATCAAGAGAAATTTGCATGCACAAAACTCGTCCCAATAATTCATATTAGTTCATGTTTATAGACTTTGCTCTGTTCTTCAAAATCCACTTTGCTGACATTGACCTTCCTCTGTGCATTGTAAATATAAGAATTTTCATAAACAATTTGTGTATTCAAAATAAAAAACTTGAATACATCTCTTAAATCTGAAATGGGAAAAGTAAGATCAATACCTTGAATTAAAACACGACCTTTACTATAGAGAGAAATGAGAGTACAATACCTTGAAATGAGTATGATTTCCTGAAATCAAAATTTTCTAGTAGTCATGTAACAAAACATTAGCATTAGATTTTTTTTATAAAAAAAATACATTAGAGCAAGTGTGATGGACCACATGAACAGGGCCGGTATGCTGGATACGGAATCCGGATTAAGGTCCAAGAGGCCTGCCAGACCAGAATTCGGGTACCGGTTTGAGACCCAAGAGGTCCGCTCCACTTGAAACCGGATACGGGAATGAGGCAGAGGAAACCCGCCGAATAGCCATCCGGATACCGGATTGTAGAGCCAAAGAGATCCATTGGGCTTGGAAGCAAATGCCGAATTGAGGCTGAAGATAGGCCCACCTAATCCGGATCCGAATACCGAATCTTGACAGGATTGGGACACACGACTTTGTACCGTTATACCGGTGTGAATCCGGGCACGTGCATGAAAGGATCTGAGGAATCTCATCATCTTCACCTACATAGGATTCACATAGGATTCCCATCCTCTTTATGTCTGCAATCATACAAGAACCGTTGGGAAGAATCTTACCCGCCACATGAAAGCTGTCATCAATATGGACAACGCTGGTATGTGTATAAGATACCTGGTAAGCTAACAGATATGATCTAACTTATCTCACACAAGCACACACACCACCCCCCAAAGCTGAAAACGACAAGAGAGTGTGTATCTTGGTACTCAAGGTGCTCATTTCACGTCTGACATCAAGAGTGGGATTGCTGGACTCTTAGACCGAATTGTCTAAGTACTGTAATCCTACGACAGAACATTGGCGACCACAGTGGGAGCGAGAAACTTATTCCCACCACCTTCTGAAGAAGTCCATGGCAAATCGGTCACACGAGAAACGTACTGAACCCAGCCACCATAGTGTGCTGGACGCAACGAAAAATGGAGAACAAGCACCTTCTCGTCAGAGGGACCTGAGGGAACGATTGAGTGAAGGAAGGAGAAGAGCATAACAGGAGCGCTCGAGACAAGAGGAACCTTCTCGACAGGAGCAGGAGAGATCGCGACAGAGGCCCCCCACTAGAGGAGGAAGCCCATCGCATTCTCGACATGAGAGTAAGGGGTCATCCGACGGATGCTCGCAGAAGAAAGCCAGTATGGAAATAGAACTGGCCCGCTTACGTAAGCGACTGGATGAACAGGATAAGTTACTGAAGGAATTGAGGAAGGGAACATCCCAGTCTGGCGTGGTAAAAGGAAATGAGGTGGAACAGGTAGCGAAACCTGAAGAAAAAGACCACCCGTTTTCAGAAAGCATAATGGCTTTCCCCATGCCCGAGAATCTCAAAGCTCCGGCCAACGTAGATCCTTACTTTGGGAATTCGGATCCACAGGAGCATATCGACAGCTTTCTGGTGGCAATGTCATGCCAAGGAGCCAAGGATGCATACAAGTGTCGCACCTTCCCCTTGACTCTCAAGAAAGCTGCTTTGTGCTGGTATTCTAAGTTGGAACCCGACTCGATAATTGGATGGAAAGACTTGGCCGGTAAATTTTTGGGACACTTTACAACAAGTAAGGCTCAGCCAAAGTCAGAACACCATTTGTCTCAAATCAAGCAAGAAAAAGAAGAATCGCTGAGAGATTTTCTCACCCGTTTCAACACTGAATACCTTTCAATCAGTGACATAGAAGCTTCAGTGGCTTTGCATCTCTTGATGCGTGCATTAAGACCGGGAGATTTCACAGATCATTGGTGATGCACAGGATCAGAACCATGGACGAAGTCATGGAAAGAGCTGAGAAGTATATCAACTTAGAGGAATATCAGAAAGCGCAAGACAAGTTTGCAGGTGATACATCTGGGAAGAAGAAGGAGGCTTTCTTCAACAAGGGGTCAGGAAAAGGTCATAAGGAAGGAGACAAGAGCAGCAGCAGACATGATCTGGGCCCTAAAAAGCCAGAAGGTAAATATGACCATTATACGCCTTTAAACACTTCTAGATCACAAATTCTGCGTGAGATTATGAATGCAGAACTGATGGAAGTAGACCGCCCGCCCCCGTTGAGGAGGCCTCCAACGAAGGAGAATCAGCACAAGAGGTGTAGCTGGCATGGCAGTTATGGACACACCGAGGATGAATGTGTCCAGCTCAAAGACACTGTAGAAACTCTGATAAGAAGAGGGAAGTTGAATCGTTACACCCGATCCTTTAGAGGAGGTCCCAATGAGCGTACCCCCACAAGAAGGGTCAGGAGTCCTGTCAGAAGAAGGACAAGAAGCCCATCTAGAAGGAGATCCCGGACGCCCCCAAGGAGAAGCAGAACTCCTAGACGTGCAGCAACCAGGAATGCTCCAGAAAAGAAAGAGGATACAGGTAAAAGTGGCAATGAAGACCTGGAGTTAATTGGCACTATCGCTGGTGGTTTGACGGTGGAAGGGGAATCCATAACATCCCAGAGAAAGCAGTTGAAGCTGGCTACAATGGCGGTTGCCGTAGCAAACAGGCATAAGGAAGTGCACCCTCCGATCACATTTACCGAAGCCGATTTGGAAGGGGTGATTCCCAACCACAACGACCCACTGGTGGTGACTGGAATCATTGACAGATTTCGAGTCTGCCGCATGATGGTGGACCAGGGAAGCTCGTCAGACATCATGTTCACAGAGTTATTTGAGCGTCTGAGATTGAAGTCAGCGGACCTGCACCCCTGTCATAAGGAATTGATTGGATTCACAGGAGATACTATCAGGCCCAGAGGATACATTGATATCAGGTTGACTATAGGTACGCCCCCTCAGTGTCGAACGGAAAAGTTGCGTTTTCTGGTGGTGGATTGCCCCTCCGCTTACAATGCGATTTTGGGGCGGCCAACTTTAAAGGCTTTTCAGGCGATCGCCTTCCCCTTGCACATGGCGATGAAGTTCCCAGACGAGAAAGGATCAGTTGTCACAGTTCGGGCAGATAAGACGCAAGCTAAAACTTGTTACGTTGCCAGTCTGAAAGCAACCAAAGAAAACGCCAAGAAGCAAGTACAGGCAAAGCAGGCTAAGGGATCAGCTTCGTCCTCAGGGGTCATGATGGTGGATTTGGACATGAGAGACGATATCAAAGAAGAGCGGCCCAAGCCAGAGGGAGAGTTAGAAAGAGTTCAAATTGGAAATGGACCAGAACAGTGGACACAGGTGGGGAAAGACTTAGAACCAGAAGAAAAGGTCAGGTTGGTCGAGCTCTTGAAAAAGAATAAGGACTTGTTTGCGTGGACAGCAGCAGATATGCCTGGAATAGATCCAGACTTCATTTGTCACCGCCTGTCAGTTGATCCTAAGTTTAGGCCAGTGTCACAAAGAAGAAGGAAGATGGGCGCTGAAAGACAGAAGGTGATCGCTGCGAATGTAGAAGAGCTCTTACAGGCTGGTTTCATCAGGGAAGTCCCCTATACTACTTGGCTTTCTAATGTTGTCTTAGTCAAAAAATCCAACGGCAAGTGGCGTATGTGCGTAGACTATACAGATTTAAACAAAGCATGTCCAAAAGACACCTACCCTCTCCCTAATATTGACAAATTAGTTGACAATTCTGCTGGCTACCAGTTACTTTCTTTTATGGATGCCTATTCTGGTTATAACCAGATTCCCATGTTTGGTGATGATCAGGAGAAAACCGCTTTCATGATTGACAAAGCCGCATACTGTTATACAGTAATGCCGTTTGGTCTTAAGAATGCAGGTGCAACCTACCAGAGGATGATGGACAAGGTCTTTGGAGAGCTGATTGGACCCACGTTGGAAGTCTATGGCGATGACATGATAGTGAAATCGACAGAGATAAAGAATCATGAGCAGGACTTGGAGGCAGTTCTTAATAAGGTACGTTTACACAATATGCGTTTAAATCCGCTGAAGTGCGCTTTTGGTGTCACAGCAGGAAAGTTTTTAGGTTTCATGCTTACTAGCAGAGGAATAGAGGCTAACCCTGAAAAGTGTGATGCAATCACGCAGATGAGGAGCCCAAATTCCGTGAAGGAAGTGCAGCAACTGACCGGTCGTATAGCAGCATTAACAAGATTCCTGTCGAAGTCAGCATACAAATCCCTTCCATTATTCCAACTGCTCAAAAAAGACCAAAAGTTCAGATGGACGGAGGAGTGTGAAGCGGCCTTTCAGGACTTCAAACGTTACCTCTCCAATCCCCCGATCCTGAGTAAACCTGAACCGAGTGAAGTCCTCTACTTGTATCTGGCTGTAAATGATGAGGCAATCAGTGCTGTTCTGGTCAGAGACTTGGTTGACGGTCAGAAACCGGTATATTTCGTAAGCAAGGTATTGCAAGAAACAAAGAGAAGGTACCAAAGGATAGAGAAAATGGCGTTTGCATTGGTGGTCACCGCACGGCGCCTCAGACAATATTTTCAGAGCCATCCAATTGTTGTCAGAACCGATCAGCCCATTCGGCAAGTCTTGCAAAAACCAGACTTGGCAGGTCGCATGATCGCTTGGTCGGTGGAGTTATCCGAATACGGGATTGTCTACGAATCAAGAATAGCAATCAAATCCCAGGTGTTGGCAGACTTTGTGGTAGAGTTGGCACCAAAGAGGGACTCAAAAGTCTGGACCTTGTTTGTTGACGGCTCATCTAATCAGGCGGGTGGAGGTGCTGGCGTAATATTGGAGAATGCTCAAGGAGTGTCAGTAGAATACTCACTGAGGTTTGATTTTCCTACTTCTAACAACCAAGCTGAATATGAAGCCTGCCTGGCTGGGATGACGATGGCCAAGGATTTAGGAGCACACTCAATCATACTCTACAGCGATTCACAGTTGGTGATTTCACAGATTAAGGGAAATTTTCAAGCCAAGGAGCCTTTACTTCATAAGTATCTCACCAAATGCAAGGAGTTGGCAGGAAGGTTTGACAGCGTGGACTTCCAGCACATCCCAAGGGATCAAAATTCCAGAGTTGACGTTCTAAGCAAGCTGGCTAGCACCAAGAAACCCGGAAATCACAGATCCGTGATTCAGCAAGCGATCTCTCACCCCAGCGCAACGTTGGCAGTGGAGGATGAAGAGTCATGGGCGTCCCCTATCCTAACATTTCTGCTGCATGGGATCCTTCCAAATGAAGGTGACTTAGTCCTGAGAAGAGCCGATGTACATGGTACTGAACCGATGCATGGGAAGTTGGCAGCTAATTGGGAAGGACCATATCGAGTCCGATCAAAAACTGGAAAGGGAGCATATTTTCTGGAAACATTGACTGGCAGAGGCATTAAGAATCCATGGAATGTAGCTAAGCTTCACATCTATTATAGTTAAATTTTGTTTTCTGTTGTTTGAATTCCAAGAAGGTCTTAAGACCATTGTCATATATCTAGTTTCTTTCTATTTGAATGAAAGGTCACTTATAGACCTCTGTTTAGTTTATGTCATGGCATTTGGTTTGTGATTATGTTCAGTTTTCTGTTATATTAATGAGAATTGTGAAGTTCCATAAGATGCAGAATTAAGTGTAATACCCCAAGGAGACGGTTTGCTCAAAAAGAATCCGGTGTTAGGTATCAGGATTAAAAAAAAACGAATTCGATAAAGTGAAGTGTCAGGAATTCGGTATCCGGATTCTGTACGAACGATTCCGGTATCAGGATCCGAACTGATCAAAGTAACTTGAATTCAATAAAGGGAAGTATCAGGAATTCGGTATCCGGATTCTGTACAAACGAGTCCGGTATCAGGATCCGACTTGATCAAAGTAACTTGAATGCGGTATCAGTTTAGAACACTTAGTATTTTTTTGGAGGAATAGGAGCCAACAATCCAATTTCCGAATTCTACACCAACATTCAGTGTCCGAAGTTTTACACTGTAAAACTTGGTGAAAGATCCTAAAGTATCCAAAACTTGATACACCACTTATCTGACTAGCCATCAGATGAGAAGTGAAATGGGTAAGGAGATGATCTTATGATCACCACCCATGTACATGTTATGATCCCTGTTAGTTGTACTAATAAGGTAAATGGAAAACCATTCGCTGGCTAGAATAGGCTTCCATAGATCAACAAAAAAGACAATGGATACATAAAGGAAACATCAAGGTTCATTAATAAAAAGTGCATTACAAAATAAGTGCAGAAACAGAATACAAAGCAGAATTCAAAATGGAAATACAAACGCAACTAAGGAAAATACTAAACAGAATTCGGAAAGGGAAAAAAAAAGTGCAAAAACAACTTGGAAGTTAAATTAGGAAGCTAAACAGCAGCATCTCTAAACGGCAGCATCTCCGTCATCCTCATGTCCCCCAGCGTCCTCATCTTCAGACTCTTCATCATCCACAGGGACCAAAGGATCAGGACAATCTTCATCAGCCAAGCTAACGGGCACTCTACTTCCATCACGGAGGTACTTGTAAAGTACTCCATCTTCAACCTTATGCAGAAAATGCATACCGCGAGAGGAAAAGTCACTGTTGAGGAAGTTGGCTTGTTCCACAGCATTCATAAAGGAAGATTGGACTGATCCAATCCATTTCTCCTTATACATATCCCTTTGTTGCTCAGCCTCATTCCTTTGTTGTTCAGCTTGATTGAGTGCATCTCTCAGCGTCTTCAAAGCAGCGTCATTAGCATCATTTACCTCCTTCAGCTTGTCATTCATCCTCTTTGCAAAGTCTTCTTCATCTTGGGAAAGGGCTTGCTTAGTCCTCCTCAGTTCAGCAGCTTGGGAAGCAATCTGTTCGGCCTTCTCCGCTTCCTTTTGGACATGTGCAGCCAAGTCCACGGCCTCTTGTCCAACAAATAGAATCTTCTCAGCGTTATCTTCTAAAAACTGAAGTGTGGAGGCAGCACGGAGTTGGTGTTTCTTCAAAGATTTCATCAGATTGACGAATTCACGACGGGTCATCCCTTGGAACCGGTGGGAATCAGCATCAGTGACCAGCAAGCGTCCAAATTGTTCGCTCATATTTTCCTCCCACACTGAGGAAGTAAAGGCAGAAGACCCCTGTCCAGCATCAAATTGGGATTGAGTGGGCGAATCAGAGTGAAAAGGTTCCTGATCCTTCCTTTTTCGGGCAACGCCTTCAGGACTTTCAAGGATTATGGTGGCAGAAGGAGGACGGTTGGAACCTGTCTTACTATGTTTGGGAGGCCTCCTCGGAGCATTTCCGATAGCAGCAGCAAGAGCAGCCAAATCTTGGGGGCTCGCCATTTTTTCTGCATAAAGACAGTACGAAAGTATTAATAATACTAAAAGTTACAAGAATAAATAAGAAGAACGCATTAAGAATC
Organism: Crotalaria pallida; assembly: GCA_037953625.1. Classification (NCBI taxonomy): domain Eukaryota; kingdom Viridiplantae; phylum Streptophyta; class Magnoliopsida; order Fabales; family Fabaceae; genus Crotalaria; species Crotalaria pallida. The sequence goes on along the minus strand of CM075655.1, from coordinate 55,413,624 downwards.
CTACTGAATTCCGAACGCAAGGAATCCGGATCTGCATCAATTATTTTCCTGGTATTGATGTACCCAAGCCGTTCATGCCAGGCAAATAAAAAAGCTATGGTTGCTTGCTCAATATCAGTAAGGACATTGTTCGGGGTAAGAAAGGAACGGGCTGCAATCTTCGAGTTTTTATCAGACCAGAAGAGTGGGAAATATGGATTTCCCCCATGGTCAAAGAAGAAAGGCCAAGAATGTGGGGCTCCTACTATCTTGAAATATGCACTCTTAAATCCCTTCCATGTATTAGAGTAGGTTTCAAAAACCTTCCAGTTGAGGCGGGATTTCAGAGTAACCCAAGACCACTTACCCTTAACTTTGCTTAAAGCAAAAGGTGTAACACCCCAAATTTTTAATTCCTGATTAATGAAGATTAATTACAAAGGTTTATTTGTTATTAATTATTTTTGTGAAATCCTTGATTATGAAGTCATTTATTATGCATAAAAATATTAGATAATTTCTAATATGTGAAGATAATGTTTTTGCTCATCAGTCCCTGTTTTGGGACCTAGAAATACTTTTAGAAAGGTTTTGGAGGGAAAGAAAATAAAATAAATATTTTTGAAAAACTGGCCAAAATACTCGAGTACTTCTGTGAATACTCGAGTATTCTGGTCAGAGTTGCACTCGTGAGTGCGTTGGCTGAGTCACCAACTCAGCAACCTCACGAGTTGACACGTTATCGACTCAGGGACACGACCATGGCTTCGTGTCGACTTGCATGCGCGACGAATTTGAGTATTTAAACTCCCTTGTTGATGAAGATCAACCATTTTGGCCATTTTTGTTTTGGAATTCGAAGTTAGGGTTCTTGATTTCTCTGGTTCGATTCTCCTTCCTTGAGTAGTGTTAGGTCACAAATCATACACCAATACGAAGCTCACATCTAGAGCTTTGTATAGACACCAAAATTGTGAGCTGAGAGTTTGAGTGTTGGAAGAATCGAAGCTCGAAAGTGGGGGTTGTTTGCTGTCAACTGGTTCTGGGAGCTCACTTTGATCCTCGATTGTGGTAAGCTCGTGAACCCTCTTGATCTCAAATTGGTTTTAATCTCTCATGCATGTTGCAGAGAGTAGATTCTAACCTTTTCCCCCAATTTTTGTGCACGATTACTCACTCAAACGATATGGTCTTTGGACTCTGCTCACAATGGTGCTGCTCTTTGGTGGTGGAAGTGGTGTGTGCTGGATTGGTGGCTGTTGTGTGGCTGCTGCTGTTCTTTGGTGTTTTTGAGTTTGTCAAAGTATTGTCCAAGGTATGGGAGAAGTCATTCATATTGCTAGGATTATAGATTGTGAATTTTGATTTGTGTATGCTATGTGAATTGGACCAAGACATGCTTGCTGGACTTGGAGGTTCAGACAATCACTCGGTCCCTTGTTTTATAACATGAATACTGCCTGAAGTGAATTGATGATATTAAACTAATGGAATTTATGAGTTTGGTTGAGTTATAATTGATTAAAGTGGTAAAACATGACCATGAGATGGTAGGTTTTTGGTAAGCCAAGTTATGAGCACTAAACAAGTATGGAGCAAGTCCTATATGTTGTATGTAAGTTGTGTCAAGGTTGTTTGCATGCTAAAATTGCTTAGAACTGAATTTGTCATGTTGGGTTGTTGAAAAGTGATTTTATGCATAAATGGAAGCATATTGGGATTCTCTGTGAATTGCTGTGATCTCTGTGTTGAGGCAAGTTTCAATTATGTAAATAGAGCTCATTGGACCATTGGATTGAGTTAGAACTACTCAGAATTGGATTTGGCTTGTCAAGTTGTTGGAAATATGGTTTTTATGCATAATTATTGGATTCTCTGTCAAATCTGTGTTTTGATATGAAATAAGTGTTGTAACATGTTTAAATAATGTTATGACAACTCTGTGGATCCCTGGAATGGACTGGAAATAAGTAGAAACGAATTTGGTGTGCTAAAACCAAGTTTCAGTGTTTTCTGCTATAAAACACTCGAGTAAAATGTTTTCAAAACAATGTAAACTGAGCAAGAACACTCGAGTATTTTGTATGGTACTCGAGTACCGAGCATGACCTGAGGACAAGTTTAGGTCAAACACTCGAGTCATTCAGGGTCACTCGAGTATTCTGGAAATGTCCAAGAACACTCGAGTAACCCATGAACTACTCGAGTAAATTGTTGAATTGGAAACCCAAATCCTCAGGAAGTCATGAACACTCGAGTAATCTTAAGAACACTCGAGTAATCTGGAAAAGTTGAGGAACACTCGATTGTACTGAAGTTTACTCGAGTAAATTGTTCAGAACCTGAAAACACCATTTTCAATTCTAACTTAATAAATTAAGGAATTATTAATAATAGTCCAAGGGATCAAGACTTAGAGAAATTGATTAATACAAATAGATCGTTTGGCGACGGTCCTTTTTGATAAAGAAAATAAGCCTAGGTGGCCTGTAAAGTATTAATCAACTTCCCTTAAGTCTAAAGGATAAATTGCATTCATTCTAGAATTAGGATTGAGAGCTAGACTCATTCATCAAGTTATTCACTTAGAAGGGAAACTTGTAATTGAAATATGTTTGAGCATTATAATTGCATTAGATGCTTGTCTAGTGCTATATGTGATGGTTGAAGATTGCATAAGGGGCATGAACAAATAGTTGAGTCTGACCTCTAGATAAGATGATTCATACAGTATAAGAGATGGAGTAATCATCATGTCCTCTTTAGATTAAAGATGATCATGTCTACTTTGAAGATATAAAGTGTGATTAGTAGTTCATGATCTGGGTAAGATATTGATAAAGGATTTAATAAGCATGATCATGTCAACTGGGTAATCAATGTCCTAGAATATAAGAAGTTAATGGCTTATAGGACATAAGAGAGAAATTATTACCCCATGATGATAAGTGGAGTAAGTCTAATACCTTGGAACATAAGTAGACAATGACTTAAGGAGTATTAACGATACTGTAAGAGTGGTGACGCTTGTTGATTATGAGGATTCAATCCGAATGCGTTAGGGCTTGTTGCTCCGATTCGGATAATGAGCTTTGGATAAGTGGGATCACCCTGATTTCCATATGTTATGGACTATCTCCTGCAAGAAGTCGTTGTGCTTAAAGGATTCCGTATAGTACGGTGTGGCCGCTATACGAAGACATGTGGAACGGTGTGGCCGCCATATGTGGGGTAAGTGTTATGGGATTCCGTATAGTACGGTGTGGCCGCTATACGAAGACATGTGGAACGGTGTGGCCGCCATATGTATGTGATTCCATATAGTACGGTGTGGCCGCTATATGAAGGCATGGAACGGTGTGGCCGCCATGTGTACGATGTGATGATTAATATATGTGTGATGCATCTCATGCATGGTGTACAGGGAATCGTTCAGTGAGGTGCATGCGGGATTGGAAACCATGTAGTACGGTGTGGCCGCTACATGAGACGGTTGGAACGGTGTGGCCGCCACCGTAGAAATGACAAGGACCTAGAACTATTGGTGGACAATGGTTCAGGGATCATCTCCTTGTATCATTTTAGGATCGTGGTCGATGGGGTTCCAGTATAGAACGGTGTGGCCGCTATACAGGTTGTGGAAACATCGAGCGCACGATTGCCTATCCCAGAGTGTTGTTTTATGGAAGAGTTGATTATGGAGAAATGGTTTGAGAGACGTGCATGCATGGCATGAGAAATTAATGGTTCTAGCCAATGTTGTTTAATAAGACTCTTGGGCATGTATCTATTATGTTGAAATGATATCTGTAATGTTTGTGTTTGACCAATCATATAATCTGCTTAGGCGATATGACAAGTGACTTACTCCCATCTACCATGATTGTGGTGGTAGGTTCTTTCAAAGGACAGAATTGAAGTCACTCCGGTAGGAGTGGAAGTGTCTAGAAGAAGCAGCCAGGATGATGTCTCGTCATCCAAATCCTTTTGCAAAAGGATAGAGTTGTGAAGACCAATGCTCTGGGTGTAAAAAGGGGTTTTTGGGAGTTTGTATTATATAAGTATTTTACACTCAGAATATTTTGTAAAAGAAATATTACTCTATGAAAAAAAATACATTCTGGTTTTCACACTCCTTATAGAAAAAGTTTTTGTTAACTCGTATTTTTTAATGGACCGGATTTGGGATGTTACATTTATGGTATCAGAGCAATGGTTCCAACTCTCGGCTGTGGAGTATGGTCCTTCCCATACTCAATAAGTTGTGTGACTCTGACCTAAGTTTTTATGAGTGCAGGTCTATCATGGCAGCGAGAAACCGAAACCATACGAATGATATATTAGAAAGGATCACGGCGGTATTAGAGAATATGCAACAACATCAACAACAAGCGAATCAACCGCATCAATGCAATGCTGAACCTGCTGAGTTTGGAGGACTCACAGAATTTCGTAGTTGCAATCCCCCTAAGTTCGAAGGAGGGTATAATCCTGAGGGAGCTCAAAAATGGTTGCAAGAAGTCCAGAAAATCTTTCGGTCTATGGGTTGTTCAGACGCACAAAAGGTGGTATATGCGACTTATATGCTGAATGATAAAGCAGAAACTTGGTGGGATCACGCCAAGCAGTTATTGGAAGCCGAGGATCGGCACATCACTTGGGAGGTGTTTAAGGAAAAGTTCTTAGAAAAATACTTCCCGGAGGATATAAGGAGAAAGAAGGAAGTTGAATTTTTGGAATTAAAGCAAGGGGAGATGCATGTTGGAGAATACGCTGCAAAGTTTGAAGAATTGATGAAGTATTCTCCCTACTACCAGAATCATCCAGATGAAGGATCAAAGTGTATAAAATTCGAGAATGGTCTACGCCCGGATCTGAAGCCAGGAATCAGTTATCAGGGAATAAGGAATTTCCCGATGTTGGTAAACATGTGCAGAATCTATGAGGATGATATGAAAGCAAAGGAGGTTTATGAAAAGAATGTCCGGATTAAGAAGAAGCGAAAGATTGAGGAAATGAGAACTTAGTTGGAGGAGGAAGAAAAACAATTAACCATGGAAAAAGAACAACCTGAGGAGCCGGAGCTGTATAGATTGGGATTAGGAAAATCTCAATCGAAGAATGGTAATCAGAAAGGAAAGGGGAAAGAAATCACATGCCCTCCTCAATGTGAAAGGTGTGGGACACATCACTTCGGATCAAGCTGTGGTGTACCAAAGGGAATCATCTGCTTCAGCTACAGGAAGCCAGGACACTATTCGCCAGACTGTCCAGAGAATAAGAGCAAGAAAGGATCGGGTAGCAAGCGAGGCAAACGAGGTAAACCCTTAGGTTGTCCTTTCTCCTCATCTGAATTAACGTAGTCAGTTATCTCTTTCGATTACGTTAATTGAATCGTTCGATAATTTGAAGACCTAGATATTATTTTTGATCCGAAATTTCTGTGATCGAAACCTTTATCACAATTGGATGTGATAAATATCTGTGGACACTATGGGAGATAGAAAGATTAGCTAAGAATAGAGAGATTAATGACCACCGGGATAGGACAAATCCTTGTCTCCCCAACGGAAATATCTCTAGCGCTTGGCTATCTAGCTAAATCTGATGGTGACAAGTACCCTATCTTTAAGTTCATCTAACTTAAAGATATGTCGTGTGACCTTTCTTGCGAAAGGTTATATCTGTAAGGGATGATTTTATTATTAATGGTTTGAATATTAGGACTGATCACCCTAATGTTTGCAACTATTAAGGAATAAAGTCATATAAATGATTTGTTAATCGTGCGTAAGTAATCAGAGTGCGCAGCGGGAAAAGTTTTTCATTGAAAAGTGTATTGCGAATTGTGTTTTTCAGAAAAGTTTTTCCTCGAACAGTTTTGTATCTCATCCGGAAAAGTTTAGTCAAAAGATTTCTTTTGAATTAATTGTAGAATAATTTTCGACAAAGTTAAAGGAAAACCCTTTTTGGTAAGAAAGGATTTTTATACTCGTTGGAAGCAAAAGTTTTATTCAAAATATTTTCTTTTAAATATCTTATGAAATATTTGGAGTTAAGAAGTTTGAAAAATCCAAGGAATTCTTTTAAGTGGGGGAGGAATCTCCCTAAATGATATTTTGGGAAGAATAATAATAATATGAGAATAATCTTTTATATGATTTTGAAAATGTAGAATTTTTTTTTAGAAGAATGAATTTCGGGGACGAAATTCCTTTTAAGTGGGGGAGTAGTGTAACACCCCAAATTTTTAATTCCTGATTAATGAAGATTAATTACAAAGGTTTATTTGTAATTAATTATTTTTGTGAAATCCTTGATTATGAAGTCATTTATTATGCATAAAAATATTAGATAATTTATAATATGTGAAGATAATGTTTTTGCTCATCAGTCCCTGTTTTGGGACCTAGAAATAATTTTAGAAAGGTTTTGGAGGGAAAGAAAATAAAATAAATATTTTTGAAAAACTGGCCAAAATACTCGAGTACTTCTGTGAATACTCGAGTATTCTGGTCAGAGTTGCACTCGTGAGTGCGTTGGCTGAGTCACCAACTCAAAAACCTCACGAGTTGACACGTTATCGACTCAGGGACACGACCATGGCTTCGTGTCGACCTGCATGCACGACGAATTCGAGTATTTAAACTCCCTTGTTGATGAAGATCAACCATTTTGGCCATTTTTGTTTTGGAATTCGAAGTTAGGGTTCTTGATTTCTCTGGTTCGATTCTCCTTCCTTGAGTAGTGTTAGGTCACAAATCATACACCAATACGAAGCTCACATCTAGAGCTTTGTATAGACACCAAAATTGTGAGCTGAGAGTTTGAGTGTTGGAAGAATCGAAGCTCGAAAGTGGGGGTTGTTTGCTGTCAACTGGTTCTGGGAGCTCACTTTGATCCTCGATTGTGGTAAGCTCGTGAACCCTCTTGATCTCAAATTGGTTTTAATCTCTCATGCATGTTGCAGAGAGTAGATTCTAACCTTTTCCCCCAATTTTTGTGCACGATTACTCACTCAAACGATATGGTCTTTGGACTCTGCTCACAATGGTGCTGCTCTTTGGTGGTGGAAGTGGTGTGTGCTGGATTGGTGGCTGTTGTGTGGCTGCTGCTGTTCTTTGGTGTTTTTGAGTTTGTCAAAGTATTGTCCAAGGTATGGGAGAAGTCATTCATATTGCTAGGATTATAGATTGTGAATTTTGATTTGTGTATGCTATGTGAATTGGACCAAGACATGCTTGCTGGACTTGGAGGTTCAGACAATCACTCGGTCCCTTGTTTTATAACATGAATACTGCCTGAAGTGAATTGATGATATTAAACTAATGGAATTTATGAGTTTGGTTGAGTTATAATTGATTAAAGTGGTAAAACATGACCATGAGATGGTAGGTTTTTGGTAAGCCAAGTTATGAGCACTAAACAAGTATGGAGCAAGTCCTATATGTTGTATGTAAGTTGTGTCAAGGTTGTTTGCATGCTAAAATTGCTTAGAACTGAATTTGTCATGTTGGGTTGTTGAAAAGTGATTTTATGCATAAATGGAAGCATATTGGGATTCTCTGTGAATTGCTGTGATCTCTGTGTTGAGGCAAGTTTCAATTATGTAAATAGAGCTCATTGGACCATTGGATTGAGTTAGAACTACTCAGAATTGGATTTGGCTTGTCAAGTTGTTGGAAATATGGTTTTTATGCATAATTATTGGATTCTCTGTCAAATCTGTGTTTTGATATGAAATAAGTGTTGTAACATGTTTAAATAATGTTATGACAACTCTGTGGATCCCTGGAATGGACTGGAAATAAGTAGAAACGAATTTGGTGTGCTAAAACCAAGTTTCAGTGTTTTCTGCTATAAAACACTCGAGTAAAAGACAGAACACTCGAGTAAAATGTTTTCAAAACAATGTAAACTGAGCAAGAACACTCGAGTATTTTGTATGGTACTCGAGTACCGAGCATGACCTGAGGACAAGTTTAGGTCAAACACTCGAGTCATTCAGGGTCACTCGAGTATTCTGGAAATGTCCAAGAACACTCGAGTAACCCATGAACTACTCGAGTAAATTGTTGAATTGGAAACCCAAATCCTCAGGAAGTCATGAACACTCGAGTAATCTTAAGAACACTCGAGTAATCTGGAAAAGTTGAGGAACACTCGAGTGTACTGAAGTTTTCTCGAGTAAATTGTTCAGAACCTGAAAACACCATTTTCAATTCTAACTTAATAAATTAAGGAATTATTAATAATAGTCCAAGGGATCAAGACTTAGAGAAATTGATTAATACAAATAGATCGTTTGGCGACGGTCCTTTTTGATAAAGAAAATAAGCCTAGGTGGCCTGTAAAGTATTAATCAACTTCCCTTAAGTCTAAAGGATAAATTGCATTCATTCTAGAATTAGGATTGAGAGCTAGACTCATTCATCAAGTTATTCACTTAGAAGGGAAACTTGTAATTGAAATATGTTTGAGCATTATAATTGCATTAGATGCTTGTCTAGTGCTATATGTGATGGTTGAAGATTGCATAAGGGGCATGAACAAATAGTTGAGTCTGACCTCTAGATAAGATGATTCATACAGTATAAGAGATGGAGTAATCATCATGTCCCCTTTAGATTAAAGATGATCATGTCTACTTTGAAGATATAAAGTGTGATTAGTAGTTCATGATCTGGGTAAGATATTGATAAAGGATTTAATAAGCATGATCATGTCAACTGGGTAATCAATGTCCTAGAATATAAGAAGTTAATGGCTTATAGGACATAAGAGAGAAATTATTACCCCATGATGATAAGTGGAGTAAGTCTAATACCTTGGAACATAAGTAGACAATGACTTAAGGAGTATTAACGATACTGTAAGAGTGGTGACGCTTGTTGATTATGAGGATTCAATCCGAATGCGTTAGGGCTTGTTGCTCCGATTCGGATAATGAGCTTTGGATAAGTGGGATCACCCTGATTTCCATATGTTATGGACTATCTCCTGCAAGAAGTCGTTGTGCTTAAAGGATTCCGTATAGTACGGTGTGGCCGCTATACGAAGACATGTGGAACGGTGTGGCCGCCATATGTGGGGTAAGTGTTATGGGATTCCGTATAGTACGGTGTGGCCGCTATACGAAGACATGTGGAACGGTGTGGCCGCCATATGTATGTGATTCCATATAGTACGGTGTGGCCGCTATATGAAGGCATGGAACGGTGTGGCCGCCATGTGTACGATGTGATGATTAATATATGTGTGATGCATCTCATGCATGGTGTACAGGGAATCGTTCAGTGAGGTGCATGCGGGATTGGAAACCATGTAGTACGGTGTGGCCGCTACATGAGACGGTTGGAACGGTGTGGCCGCCACCGTAGAAATGACAAGGACCTAGAACTATTGGTGGACAATGGTTCAGGGATCATCCCCTTGTATCATTTTAGGATCGTGGTCGATGGTGTTCCAGTATAGAACGGTGTGGCCGCTATACAGGTTGTGGAAACATCGAGCGCACGATTGCCTATCCCAGAGTGTTGTTTTATGGAAGAGTTGATTATGGAGAAATGGTTTGAGAGACGTGCATGCATGGCATGAGAAATTAATGGTTCTAGCCAATGTTGTTTAATAAGACTCTTGGGCATGTATCTATTATGTTGAAATGATATCCGTAATGTTTGTGTTTGACCAATCATATAATCTGCTTAGGCGATATGACAAGTGACTTACTCCCATCTACCATGATTGTGGTGGTAGGTTCTTTCAAAGGACAGAATTGAAGTCACTCCGGTAGGAGTGGAAGTGTCTAGAAGAAACAGCCAGGATGATGTCTCGTCATCCAAATCCTTTTGCAAAAGGATAGAGTTGTGAAGACCAATGCTCTGGGTGTAAAAAGGGGTTTTTGGGAGTTTGTATTATATAAGTATTTTACACTCAGAATATTTTGTAAAAGAAATATTACTCTATGAAAAAAAATACATTCTGGTTTTCACACTCCTTATAGAAAAAGTTTTTGTTAACTCGTATTTTTTAATGGACCGGATTTGGGATGTTACATTTATGGTATCAGAGCAATGGTTCCAACTCTCGGCTGTGGAGTATGGTCCTTCCCATACTCAATAAGTTGTGTGACTCTGACCTAAGTTTTTTATGAGTGCAGGTCTATCATGGCAGCGAGAAACCGAAACCATACGAATGATATATTAGAAAGGATCACGGCGGTATTAGAGAATATGCAACAACATCAACAACAAGCGAATCAACCGCATCAATGCAATGCTGAACCTGCTGAGTTTGGAGGACTCACAGAATTTCGTAGTTGCAATCCCCCTAAGTTCGAAGGAGGGTATAATCCTGAGGGAGCTCAAAAATGGTTGCAAGAAGTCCAGAAAATCTTTCGGTCTATGGGTTGTTCAGACGCACAAAAGGTGGTATATGCGACTTATATGCTGAATGATAAAGCAGAAACTTGGTGGGATCACGCCAAGCAGTTATTGGAAGCCGAGGATCGGCACATCACTTGGGAGGTGTTTAAGGAAAAGTTCTTAGAAAAATACTTCCCGGAGGATATAAGGAGAAAGAAGGAAGTTGAATTTTTGGAATTAAAGCAAGGGGAGATGGATGTTGGAGAATACGCTGCAAAGTTTGAAGAATTGATGAAGTATTCTCCCTACTACCAGAATCATCCAGATGAAGGATCAAAGTGTATAAAATTCGAGAATGGTCTACGCCCGGATCTGAAGCCAGGAATCAGTTATCAGGGAATAAGGAATTTCCCGATGTTGGTAAACATGTGCAGAATCTATGAGGATGATATGAAAGCAAAGAAGGTTTATGAAAAGAATGTCCGGATTAAGAAGAAGCGAAAGATTGAGGAAATGAGAACTCAGTTGGAGGAGGAAGAAAAACAATTAACCATGGAAAAAGAACAACCTGAGGAGCCGGAGCTGTATAGATTGGGATTAGGAAAATCTCAATCGAAGAATGGTAATCAGAAAGGAAAGGGGAAAGAAATCACATGCCCTCCTCAATGTGAAAGGTGTGGGACACATCACTTCGGATCAACCTGTGGTGTACCAAAGGGAATCATCTGCTTCAGCTACAGGAAGCCAGGACACTATTCGCCAGACTGTCCAGAGAATAAGAGCAAGAAAGGATTGGGTAGCAAGCGAGGCAAACGAGGTAAACCCTTAGGTTGTCCTTTCTCCTCATCTGAATTAACGTAGTCAGTTATCTCTTTCGATTACGTTAATTGAATCGTTCGATAATTTGAAGACCTAGATATTATTTTTGATCCGAAATTTCTGTGATCGAAACCTTTATCACAATTGGATGTGATAAATATCTGTGGACACTATGGGAGATAGAAAGATTAGCTAAGAATAGAGAGATTAATGACCACCGGGATAGGACAAATCCTTGTCTCCCCAACGGAAATATCTCTAGCGCTTGGCTATCTAGCTAAATCTGATGGTGACAAGTACCCTATCTTTAAGTTCATCTAACTTAAAGATATGTCGTGTGACCTTTCTTGCGAAAGGTTATATCTGTAAGGGATGATTTTATTATTAATGGTTTGAATATTAGGACTGATCACCCTAATGTTTGCAACTATTAAGGAATAAAGTCATATAAATGATTCGTTAATCGTGCGTAAGTAATCAGAGTGCGTAGCGGGAAAAGTTTTTCATTGAAAAGTGTATTGCGAATTGTGTTTTTCAGAAAAGTTTTTCCTCGAACAGTTTTGTATCTCATCCGGAAAAGTTTAGTCAAAAGATTTCTTTTGAATTAATTGTAGAATAATTTTTGAGAAAGTTAAAGGAAAACCCTTTTTGGTAAGAAAGGATTTTTATACTCGTTGGAAGCAAAAGTTTTATTCAAAATATTTTCTTTTAAATATCTTATGAAATATTTGGAGTTAAGAAGTTTGAAAAATCCAAGGAATTCTTTTAAGTGGGGGAGGAATCTCCCTTAATGATATTTTGGGAAGAATAATAATAATATGAGAATAATCTTTTATATGATTTTGAAAATGTAGAATTTTTTTTTTAGAAGAATGAATTTCGGGGACGAAATTCCTTTTAAGTGGGGGAGTAGTGTAACACCCCAAATTTTTAATTCCTGATTAATGAAGATTAATTACAAAGGTTTATTTGTAATTAATTATTTTTGTGAAATCCTTGATTATGAAGTCATTTATTATGCATAAAAATATTAGATAATTTCTAATATGTGAAGATAATGTTTTTGCTCATCAGTCCCTGTTTTGGGACCTAGAAATACTTTTAGAAAGGTTTTGGAGGGAAAGAAAATAAAATAAATATTTTTGAAAAACTGGCCAAAATACTCGAGTACTTCTGTGAATACTCGAGTATTCTGGTCAGAGTTGCACTCGTGAGTGCGTTGGCTGAGTCACCAACTCAGCAACCTCACGAGTTGACACGTTATCGACTCAGGGACACGACCATGGCTTCGTGTCGACTTGCATGAGCGACGAATTTGAGTATTTAAACTCCCTTGTTGATGAAGATCAACCATTTTGGCCATTTTTGTTTTGGAATTCGAAGTTAGGGTTCTTGATTTCTCTGGTTCGATTCTCCTTCCTTGAGTAGTGTTAGGTCACAAATCATACACCAATACGAAGCTCACATCTAGAGCTTTGTATAGACACCAAAATTGTGAGCTGAGAGTTTGAGTGTTGGAAGAATCGAAGCTCGAAAGTGGGGGTTGTTTGCTGTCAACTGGTTCTGGGAGGTCACTTTGATCCTCGATTGTGGTAAGCTCGTGAACCCTCTTGATCTCAAATTGGTTTTAATCTCTCATGCATGTTGCAGAGAGTAGATTCTAACCTTTTCCCCCAATTTTTGTGCACGATTACTCACTCAAACGATATGGTCTTTGGACTCTGCTCACAATGGTGCTGCTCTTTGGTGGTGGAAGTGGTGTGTGCTGGATTGGTGGCTGTTGTGTGGCTGCTGCTGTTCTTTGGTGTTTTTGAGTTTGTCAAAGTATTGTCCAAGGTATGGGAGAAGTCATTCATATTGCTAGGATTATAGATTGTGAATTTTGATTTGTGTATGCTATGTGAATTGGACCAAGACATGCTTGCTGGACTTGGAGGTTCAGACAATCACTCGGTCCCTTGTTTTATAACATGAATACTGCCTGAAGTGAATTGATGATATTAAACTAATGGAATTTATGAGTTTGGTTGAGTTATAATTGATTAAAGTGGTAAAACATGACCATGAGATGGTAGGTTTTTGGTAAGCCAAGTTATGAGCACTAAACAAGTATGGAGCAAGTCCTATATGTTGTATGTAAGTTGTGTCAAGGTTGTTTGCATGCTAAAATTGCTTAGAACTGAATTTGTCATGTTGGGTTGTTGAAAAGTGATTTTATGCATAAATGGAAGCATATTGGGATTCTCTGTGAATTGCTGTGATCTCTGTGTTGAGGCAAGTTTCAATTATGTAAATAGAGCTCATTGGACCATTGGATTGAGTTAGAACTACTCAGAATTGGATTTGGCTTGTCAAGTTGTTGGAAATATGGTTTTTATGCATAATTATTGGATTCTCTGTCAAATCTGTGTTTTGATATGAAATAAGTGTTGTAACATGTTTAAATAATGTTATGACAACTCTGTGGATCCCTGGAATGGACTGGAAATAAGTAGAAACGAATTTGGTGTGCTAAAACCAAGTTTCAGTGTTTTCTGCTATAAAACACTCGAGTAAAAGACAGAACACTCGAGTAAAATGTTTTCAAAACAATGTAAACTGAGCAAGAACACTCGAGTATTTTGTATGGTACTCGAGTACCGAGCATGACCTGAGGACAAGTTTAGGTCAAACACTCGAGTCATTCAGGGTCACTCGAGTATTCTGGAAATGTCCAAGAACACTCGAGTAACCCATGAACTACTCGAGTAAATTGTTGAATTGGAAACCCAAATCCTCAGGAAGTCATGAACACTCGAGTAATCTTAAGAACACTCGAGTAATCTGGAAAAGTTGAGGAACACTCGAGTGTACTGAAGTTTACTCGAGTAAATTGTTCAGAACCTGAAAACACCATTTTCAATTCTAACTTAATAAATTAAGGAATTATTAATAATAGTCCAAGGGATCAAGACTTAGAGAAATTGATTAATACAAATAGATCGTTTGGCGACGGTCCTTTTTGATAAAGAAAATAAGCCTAGGTGGCCTGTAAAGTATTAATCAACTTCCCTTAAGTCTAAAGGATAAATTGCATTCATTCTAGAATTAGGATTGAGAGCTAGACTCATTCATCAAGTTATTCACTTAGAAGGGAAACTTGTAATTGAAATATGTTTGAGCATTATAATTGCATTAGATGCTTGTCTAGTGCTATATGTGATGGTTGAAGATTGCATAAGGGGCATGAACAAATAGTTGAGTCTGACCTCTAGATAAGATGATTCATACAGTATAAGAGATGGAGTAATCATCATGTCCTCTTTAGATTAAAGATGATCATGTCTACTTTGAAGATATAAAGTGTGATTAGTAGTTCATGATCTGGGTAAGATATTGATAAAGGATTTAATAAGCATGATCATGTCAACTGGGTAATCAATGTCCTAGAATATAAGAAGTTAATGGCTTATAGGACATAAGAGAGAAATTATTACCCCATGATGATAAGTGGAGTAAGTCTAATACCTTGGAACATAAGTAGACAATGACTTAAGGAGTATTAACGATACTGTAAGAGTGGTGACGCTTGTTGATTATGAGGATTCAATCCGAATGCGTTAGGGCTTGTTGCTCCGATTCGGATAATGAGCTTTGGATAAGTGGGATCACCCTGATTTCCATATGTTATGGACTATCTCCTGCAAGAAGTCGTTGTGCTTAAAGGATTCCGTATAGTACGGTGTGGCCGCTATACGAAGACATGTGGAACGGTGTGGCCGCCATATGTGGGGTAAGTGTTATGGGATTCCGTATAGTACGGTGTGGCCGCTATACGAAGACATGTGGAACGGTGTGGCCGCCATATGTATGTGATTCCATATAGTACGGTGTGGCCGCTATATGAAGGCATGGAACGGTGTGGCCGCCATGTGTACGATGTGATGATTAATATATGTGTGATGCATCTCATGCATGGTGTACAGGGAATCGTTCAGTGAGGTGCATGCGGGATTGGAAACCATGTAGTACGGTGTGGCCGCCACCGTAGAAATGACAAGGACCTAGAACTATTGGTGGACAATGGTTCAGGGATCATCTCCTTGTATCATTTTAGGATCGTGGTCGATGGGGTTCCAGTATAGAACGGTGTGGCCGCTATACAGGTTGTGGAAACATCGAGCGCACGATTGCCTATCCCAGAGTGTTGTTTTATGGAAGAGTTGATTATGGAGAAATGGTTTGAGAGACGTGCATGCATGGCATGAGAAATTAATGGTTCTAGCCAATCTTGTTTAATAAGACTCTTGGGCATGTATCTATTATGTTGAAATGATATCTGTAATGTTTGTGTTTGACCAATCATATAATCTGCTTAGGCGATATGACAAGTGACTTACTCCCATCTACCATGATTGTGGTGGTAGGTTCTTTCAAAGGACAGAATTGAAGTCACTCCGGTAGGAGTGGAAGTGTCTAGAAGAAGCAGCCAGGATGATGTCTCGTCATCCAAATCCTTTTGCAAAAGGATAGAGTTGTGAAGACCAATGCTCTGGGTGTAAAAAGGGGTTTTTGGGAGTTTGTATTATATAAGTATTTTACACTCAGAATATTTTGTAAAAGAAATATTACTCTATGAAAAAAAATACATTCTGGTTTTCACACTCCTTATAGAAAAAGTTTTTGTTAACTCGTATTTTTTAATGGACCGGATTTGGGATGTTACATTTATGGTATCAGAGCAATGGTTCCAACTCTCGGCTGTGGAGTATGGTCCTTCCCATACTCAATAAGTTGTGTGACTCTGACCTAAGTTTTTATGAGTGCAGGTCTATCATGGCAGCGAGAAACCGAAACCATACGAATGATATATTAGAAAGGATCACGGCGGTATTAGAGAATATGCAACAACATCAACAACAAGCGAATCAACCGCATCAATGCAATGCTGAACCTACTGAGTTTGGAGGACTCACAGAATTT